>CM060931.1:820661162-830661162 GCA_030765085.1 Allium cepa | reverse complement strand
AACTACAATGAACTATACTCAAGTACTACAAATCAAAGAACAAGGAACCAGACCACAATGGCACTGTCAAAATATGCTATAGTGATGATACAAGCACTTGCAACAGAAAGTGGTGCAAATACAACTCCAGAATGCATCATTGTGCAAAGAGCTCGAGCACAAGATATGACAACTACACAATGCAAAGCCTAGTGATCAAACATGAACACTACAAGTCAGTAGAGAACCCATGCTACATGAAATACATAGAGACAAAGCCAAACTGCAACAAGACCAACTCCAAATGCATCAATGCTTGAAGACTACATCAAAACCAGAGTATCACAAATACATAAACAATGGAAACACATGAGCTAATGAATGCTACTGGTATGAAGTAGATCAAAGTGTGCAAGCTAGTTTACAATTACGAGATATGACATAACAGCAACCAGACAGCAAGTACATCATGAAACCAAAGTGCTCAATGCACAGTGCAGACAAATGCACAATTCAAATGAATATGAAATAACCAGAGAATGGCCAGGACTAAGGCAACAATGTGCACAGGTCAGGGAAGCAACAAGTGTACAGAGGCAATATGAACAAGTGACACAACAATGCTTGAAGACTGTAGACCAAACCAATATATCAGCCTCAACAGTACAGTGACTCAACAAACACAGTGACACAATACCAAAAACCATCAATGAACAAAATCAAGCAACATGTATGCACCAGTAAACCAAGAAATAAATAAATCAATGGCCGGAGTCATGTAACAACAGGACGAATTCAAATAAAGTATGTACGAACGAAACTCAAGGGTTACAAACCCTATATAAACAATCATCATCGGCAATTTCAAAGCCATCGAGTTCAAGCATTCAATCAGAAAGCAAAACGGAATAATTACATACCGAAGCAAGCAAGGATAGAACTCGATCATCGAAGCAGCCGAAGTGAGCAACAAGGAGAACGATCGATCAAGGCTAAACGCGAATAATCACTGAATCGATCAACATAAACTCGGCTCTTCGAAAGCCCTAATTTGGATCAAGGACGAAAGCCCTAATTGTAATCGAATAAAAAGAAGCCGCCATTATATTAAAAGGAACCGGAGAAAATAAAAAAAAAAGGATCGGGTCGAATTACAAAAGGGGCCGGCCTATTTTTCTAAAGAAGCTTTCTCTTTTATATTAAAGGGCTTTTAATTGTTTAAATTAGGGTTATTTTAATTTTAAATTGTTTTTAATTTGTAATTTATTTTTAAACCGTTTAAATTTCTAGTCATGTGACTAGGGGACAAACTACGTGGCGTAGTTTGATAATTCGCAACTCAGTGGTTGAGTTGTGGCAGGGTTTTGAGCGTAGAGTTAGGTTTAGTCGATAGCGGGTGTCGCGAGTTTACGTGTGTAAGCGTCTGACTACCTAATTTCTAGTAGAAACCTTGGGGGCAGCACGTAGGCAGGGTTTTGCCGAAGCTGGGTAAATTATGTGTCGTTCTATTTCTGCATTTATTATTCTGCTATTTTTCTGTGCTTCTATTAATCTGTGATCTGTGTTGAAATAATTTTATAAGCTTCCACAATTAATTTTTATAATTTATACTATCACCCTATTCACCCCCCTCTAGGGTGAAATCGATCCTACAAGTGGTATCAGAGCTAGGAATAGAAGTCAATTTTTGTTTTAAAAATTCGTGTTTCAAAAATCGATTTTTGTTTTAAAAATTTGAATTTTTAAAAAGGCTTCTTTTAATAATACTTTTGTTGAGGGTCGCTCCAATATTATTCCTTCTATTTTCGATGGAACAGATTTTTTGAATTGGAAATTGGAAATTGAAAATGGAATTTTATTTAAAATCTGTTAATATTAAATGTTGGGATATTATTGAAAATGGGTGTGATATGACAGATAAGAAAATTATCTCGATTAATGCTCTTTCTATGCATATATTATATTCTCATATTAATCAAGATAATTTTAATTTCATCTCTCATTGTGAAAATGCATAGGAAATCTGGAATACTTTAAATGCAATATATGGTGCAAAAGTCAACAGCAATGAGAAGTCCTCCACAACCAACTCAGTTAAAGAAATGTGCTTAACTAGATTGGTAAAAGCAGTTGTGATGAGGATGATGATGATGGAGCAGCTGAGCTGGCATTAATAATGAATAAATTCAAAAGATGGAACCACAAATACGGAAATCCAGCTCTAAATCAAAAATTAAAAAGCAGAATAATCAAAGCACTAGACAACTCGGAATAACACGGGATCATTTGCAACAAACCCTGTGATTTCAAGCCCAATTATCCCCGATTTCAACGCGATTTTGAAAAGAAATCAAAATGGAGAAATACTACAGCCATGTGGAATACAAGTGATGAAGATAATCAAAGTATTAGCAGTGAGAGTGAGAAAGCAGGTATGTGCCTTCATGGAAATATAACTGATAGCGACGATGATGAGCCAAGCGAGGTATCAAAACTCACTCAATCTGAATTACTTATTTGTTTCCACGAAGTAAATGGTTGCTTTGAACGACTTATGGAGAAATATGCTAAACTTTAATCACAAAAAGACACTTTGATAGAATTAAATGAACAACTTGACCAATTAGTTAAAACCTATCAAAGTAGGATCCCTAAGTGTGATAAGTGTCCAACATTTGATGAAGAAATTAAAAAATCAGAAATTAAAATGAAGTCGCTTGAAAATGAAATTCTGATTTTAAAAGAGAATGAAAATACTAGGAGAGAGAATTCTATTAAAAAATGCACACAATTGTTAAACGAAAATGAGTCTCTCAAAAAACAAGTCCAACAATTGTCAACGACTTTAGATAAATTTTCAAAAAGTGAAAAATCGTTGAATATGCTATTAGGAAAGCAAACTGTTAATACGGCAAGACAAGGACTTGGATATAATCATTCTGAAAATGTTGAAAGAAATATTAATCAAGTTAATTCTATGCACACAATTTGTAGAAAATATGGACACAATCACAATAATTGTTGGTATAGACCCAAACATGTGAAAACTATACCAATTTGGGTTCTAAAAGGCACAAATATAAAATCTCTCAAAGTTAAACAAATTTGGGTTTCGAAGGGAACAATTATAAATAGTTTTGGTTCTTTACAAAATTGTTTTTCAAAATTTTCTGCCACTAACAACCATGGACTTATAAAAACAAATAGGTCACATAAATCTTTTTCCGTGTAGGTATGGTGGCAGGCTAAGGAACAACAATAGTGCTACTTGGATTCTGGTTGTTCCAAGAGCACACCGAGCGACAAAGCAAAGTTCCTTAGCCGAATACAAAGGTGGCAGAATCACAATGAGCAACAACGAAAAATATCGTAAAGGTAAAACAGGTAATGGTATATTTTGAACGATATATTAAATGTGATAATCTACACCGTATTCTGAATTAAATCAGCCAATAATGTGATGATGAAAAGATGATGATTCTGACTTATTCAAAATAGTTGGCCAATTATATTCTTATGCCAAAAACACTATAAAAATCTCTAGATTCTTTGAATTACTTCGTATATATCAGTTTGGATTAAAAATAGTGTTTTGTTGGATAATACATTTGGTTGTAAATATGGCTAACTCTATGTTCACGGTTTTTGATTATTTACACGACTTCATTTCAAATTCAAGAAGAATGTCATTTAAATTGCTGTTAAAATTGAGTTTGAAATTTTTGGTGCACACTTCATGGTATGGTCAATCAAATTCAATTAATGATGATTTTGAGTGAAAGAGAAATTCAGATGCAGATTACACTCGTAATCTAGTTGATAGAAAAATTACTAGTTGAACGTGATTTTTAAGACATTTAGTAACTGCATTGTTTTTCAAAGAAAATATCTGCATATTTTTCATTTCAAACAATTTTCAAATAGCAGAAAATTTTCTTATAAAACCCCCTCGAGAAAATCATTTTTAACCATATTTTCAGATTAGTCATTTTGAAAAATTGATTTCATAATTATTTTTTAATTTGATTTTAAATGACTATTTTGACTAATCTGGCTCCCAAATAATTATCAAAACGATAAATAGTGATTGAAAAAGTGATGAGTGTTGATATTTATCATATATTTAACTCGAGATGGTATAATTAGTAAATTTCTTTAGAAATTTAAACAAGAGTTATAAAACTTTTGTTGGTAAAAATTCCATGACCATTTCTATTTCTATCATATTTCTATCGACTATCACTCATCAAAATCTATATAGTTTGTCGATATGTGGTACGTTAAAACAGGAATCGTTCGTTTTTCATTTTTACATTTTTTTAAAAAAATAAAAAAAATATTAATAATAAAAAAATACCAAAGTATTCGCTCTCATTTAAAAGTCCTCACGGTTATGCATGGGTGTATTACTTGGAATTTGTTATGTGCTTCCATGCTCATTTAAAAGTCCTCACGGCTATGCATGTATGGAACGCATATCAAAAGTTGATGTTTAAAATAAAAAAGTTGATTCTAATCCCATTTAAAAGTCCTCAATGTTATGCGTGGTTAGAAGATACTTGAATTCATTTTTTTTAAATAAAATTGGAATACTACTAATCTCATTTAAAAGTCCTAACGGTTATGCATGGTTAGTAGATATTCAAATCCTGATACAAATATACCACAAATTGACGCAACTGTATGGTTTTATATGATGACATAATTCCCATCATTCTAAAAGTGGAATATGCGCCTAACAAAATATTTATGATTTTTGTTTGATTTTTTACTGAAGTTTAATATTTATATTCAATTGAGTTTTTAATGTTGGATTAATATCGATCACTTTATCTCTATTTTCTCTAACACTATTATTCTTTTGCTGATAACAAAAGGGGGAGAGAAAAGTTAAGATTTTGTCAAATAAAATCAAGCAAAGGTCAAATATTTTCCATTTGCATCTAGGCTCATTTGCATATTATTTAATTGTATGCATATTTGTAGGGGGAGCTTTTGTGTAGAGAGGAAGCATTTAAATAGGGGAAGCAATTAGAGCATATCAATGATCAAATACATTTAACATATTCAAAATCTTAAATATATGTTTGTTATCATCAAAAGGGGGAGATGTTCATTTATAAAATAAATATGATATAAAGAAATTTATAAACAATCTTTTGTCTTTAAAAATTTAAATGTAAAACATATACATAAGGGAGTAAAGAAATATACATGCACATGGGTTTGGAGTAAGGGATTAATAAAATCTAGAGTTTATGATATCTCTTTACAAATGGCATCCAACATATTTAATTTAAATAAAAAAATTAAATAAAAAATTAAAATGAAAAACTCTTCACTTCCCCATATGTAATTATAATAACTTTTCAAAAATCTAAAACAACAATATCTCACCAAATCTGGGTATACAGTAAAGAAGATTTGAGTATCACAAGTTCAAACACCAAAAAAAATGGAAAACCTGAAACCAGAAGAAAAAAACAAGAGCAATGCAGAAATTTCAAACTTGAGGGCAACTGCAAAAAAATCAAACTACAATTTGAAGCAAGTTGAAAACCTGGGAACAAGAATCAAATATAGATTCAACTTAATTCCAGATCAAATATAAAGCTCAACTCAGATCATAAATTCTAGATTCAACAAATCAAAACCAAAGACCAAATTCAAATTTCAGATTTTGGAAATCTGTTCCAGGCTCAAATTGTTCTCTGAAAATCTCAGGTAAATTTTAACCTTATAGCTTAGTAAATTTATGATTTCAAGATCAAGTTTTTAACAATAAAACAAATTCATAAAAAATTTGTAGATGTGTTTTATAAAAAAGAAAAAAAGTCGAACTTCAGTTTTTCCAATGAGCAAGGATCTCTGAAATGAATTGAGTTAAGTAAAATTCTTTTAAAAGGTTTGAATTTAATGTTGGTTGATTAATAACAAAGCAAGGACTTATGCAATAACATCAATCTAAGTTGTAGGAACAAGTCAAGTTCAAGGCAAAAGATTGATTTCTGTTTTCAAATGTAGGAAAGCTTCCCTGTGTACAAAAGAAAAAAAATTCAGACAGTAAGTAAAATTAAAATTGTTGTGTTTGATGAATTAAATAAACAAATACAATAGTGTTTAAGCAAAGATTTCTATTCACGAATTCCAGATCATTTTAAATTCAAGGATCAAAACAATCTTCTCTGCCTTTATGATCAAAGCATGGCTTTTGTATAAAGCGTAGTTTTATGGACGAGGCTGCATCAGGACCTCACACCACGGAAATGGTCGAAACAGGAAAGATGCGGCAAGGTTATAAGGGTCGCGCCCTTTAGGGTGTGTCATTCCCTTTTGGTAAAGGGTGGTATCATGGTATGGAGCCCAGATACTTACTCATGTGGATACTATAGGTCTATTACTTTGTGATTGCTTTGTGGTTTAGAGGCGCCTCGGATAAAGGTCCCAAAGGACCGGGGGATGGCATGCTTGAGTAGTAGTTACCTAGTTACAGAGGTAACCCGGCCTTGTGTTGGTAGAGATCCGGTTAGGTTCTCGGGACGTCCCGCAAGAGGCGATCCCATGGACAGTAGGAAGTTCCTTAGCCTGACCATTTATTGGAAATTCATTCATCCAATACGTGCCTTGTACGGTTTTAGTTGTATTACCTTCCATCTACTTATGGTGGCGCCTCACTATTGGGATGGTAGCTATAGTAGGCATACGATACTGGTCTTATGTTGGCTAGGATCTATATTGTACTTTCAAAATGGTTTTTCTACACTATGCACTAGTAATAATATCAAAGAAATTTTCTCGTATCAAGCATATTTGACTTTCATAAGGAGAAATATCCTCCAATTCTGCGTTTGCATTGTGTGTGTGGCGGGAGGCCTTATGGTAGTTTCATTTTCCAAAAAGCATTGCAAATTTATCTTTAAATTCTTTTGTTGTTGTTTTAAAAGGCGAATTTTCATTTGCTCATACCAGTCCCACGACTGACCTGGAGTTTATTGTTCCTTTCCTATACTCTGGGTGCCCATATTTTTCCCACACGGGCAGTCTAGAGTTGGGTTTTTCAGATAGTCAGGTTTAGTAGATTATCTGGAGCTAACTCATTCTTTGGATCAGGACTGCACTTTCTTATCTTTGTGCATCATTATTGGGAGTTCGAGCTATTTCTGGATTGGTGCCTTGGAGATGGTGTTACAGTTCTGGAGTTCGTTCTTGAAGACTATCTTGGAATTTTTCTTCCGCTACTATGTTATCTTTTCATTCCACTGCTATTATCTTGTATCATATCTCTTATGTATATTGATATTCATTGTATCATTCTGTTCTATCTGGATATTGTATCAAATGTCATATATTAATGTATATTCTTTTTCTTCCGCTGTGTTGTTATACGTAATGTGTTATAAGCTCCGGCGAACCAGATTCGACGTTTGGATCTACGGTATTTGAATACGAGTGTCGTATTCGGTGCCGATTTTCGAAGGCCGAGTCAGGGTCGTTTCAATTAGCATGATTAGCATGCTGATTAAGTATAGTTCGGTCTAATCAAAGTCGGCCCAACATAACTCAACTCGGATAGTACATGCTAGCCCAAAATTGTGGCCCCATGACAGTCTATCTATGTAGCAACATTCCAAGGTTATCGCCGACCGGCGCAACTCATGATGGCTCAAGCGCCAACTTATCTGATGAGACTGGCTCAGGCTCGAGCCACCTTTGGCCCGGCTCTATCACACCCGTCTTCGATGGGTCCCAAGCAGTCTTTCTCATTACTTCATTGTCGGCCTAACACCTCGCTTGCAGTGTGACGACCCGGAATTTTTGGGCGTTTGAAATAGGAATATTTAATTAATTTTAAATATTTGGAAGGTTAATTTTAACTTGAATTCCAAATATCATTATTTACTTTGATAATTAAATTATTGAATTAAATAATTGAATGTTGAGCTAAATGTTGAATCTGTAATTTTAAGCCTATTAAAAATAATTTGAAGGCTTATAAAATTTATATTGATAATACTGAAGATAATAGAAGTGTTAAAATTGGATCTAACAGTGATTTGTTCGGTTTTAAAATACATCGTTTAAATTGATATTTAAAAATAGCCTTCCGAGGGAAAGTCTCAGAATTTGACGAAGCCAGTCCCATTGGGTCCGTAATATCGAATTATTGTCGGATTTGAAATTTCGTATTGATCGGGGTTGTCGTGTGAGCGTACGACATATAAACACGTTGAAATCTATATCGAATTCAATTTAAATTTATATTTATATTTGGTCAACATCAGCTGAAATTATATCAATATCAAACCTTTTCATCACTTCAGCTGTTTTTAACATCACCTCTTATCGCTGTAGCAAGTCCATTCAATCACAAGCGTATCCAACACGCGATTCCTTTTTCTTTCTTTAATAAGCACGAAACCTTTCTTCTTTTTTCAGTAACGCAATCAAATAAACAAAAAAAATATAAGTCAGCAATGGTCGAAGTTCCATTCCCTTCTAATCGACTTCGAATACACTCAAATCTTATAATTCGAAATCGACTTCGCTTCAATCGAATCGCGATAGGTTCGTATCAAGATTCGTGAGTGCGAAAGCATAGAGCAATGGGGTGAGGCGATGTTGTTCGAATTGGGGCGGCGACGGCGTGGTACGTGGATTGAAGGACTCGTTCTTGAGCTAGGGTTTGGATTCACAGCTTCCTTCACCATTCGAATCGACTTTGGTTCGAAGCTTGTTAGGTGATGTCGCGAAGGATCGGAGGCCGCTCAATGGTAGGTAGGTCTTGGGTTGAGTTCGGCTTGGGTCGTGGCCAGCAAGGGGGAGGCCGGTCTGGTGGGAGTGGGGTCACGTGGTGGTGGTGTTGTGCCTCCAATGGTCGGCCGAAGGATGTCTGTTTTAGGTAATTCGATTTTAGTTTTAATTTAATGTTGTTTAAGTTAAATTGTAAATTAATTGTGATGATGGTTTCAATTTCAGAGATTTTTCTTTTTTAGGTTGGAAATGTTTTGATCTTAAAAAAAACAAAATTTACTTACAGCAACTTACTATTTAAAAATTAAATTAAAAAATTAAATTTTATTAACAGTAGGATATGTTTACTATTTATTTCTTTCAATGTAAAGAGTTATAGATATATATGTAGATACCCAAAAAGGGAAAATGTTAAACAAGGAATAATTATAGATTTTGGAAAATATGAGGATTTGTATAAAGATTTGATATTAATACATAGATTATTTTATATGTGTGTGAAGTTTCAAAAATAAAACTAAAGATGGGAATACACACATTTTAGATATATTGTTTTATTTAAAATAATGGATTTGGAAGTTAATTTGTTCAATTAACTAATTTTTTTTTTAGAAAATGTAAAAGGGAAATTAGTTTAAAATTAAATCATCAATTTAGAACTAATTCACTAGTTAATTAATAATTAATTAAATTTATTAAATGGAAATTAATTGTTCGATTATTTCAAATATTAATAAACTGTATAAATATTTATACAAGGTCAGAATCTAAAAAGAAGCAAGCCGGATTGGTAGTGGGTTGCAAAACAGGAGTCAAAGGTGAGTTAATCTCACTCAGTTAAATTTAACTTTAAATGATTAAATTTAAATGATTGTTTGAAATGGTTGAATTGATTTATGTGTTGTAGTGTGGTATATTTTTGGAATTGGCATTTTATATTGTGCTAACATCTGTGGATGCAGGGAAAATAGGTTGGAGGGATCCAACTGGACCCCTCAACTTTATTTAATTATTTAATATTCTCTGTTCTGAATATTTGATATTCTGTAATGAATAATGTGGAAATATTGCATGCTATGGCTTGGTTGTTATAATCGGGTAATAATGAATTACCAAATATATAATTTGAGTTTGGGAATGAAAATAAAAGAAGTGAAATTGTAAGTAAAATAATTATAGAAAAGTTGAATAAATTTATGAATGAACTGGAAAGGAAATAAAATGACTTTAAAATTTCAATAAATAAATCTTGAGTATGGGAAGGAAAATTTAAATAAATAGAAAGTTAATGAAACTTAAACTTCAATGTTATTGTTTAAAAGAACAAAAAATTTATTTTAAATTTAGGATTTAAATTATTTAAGAAGAATAAAGAAGAAATTGGGAATAACCTGAAATTTGTATATTTCAACTAAAGGATTTAAAAATCAAACTGAAAATAATAATAAAGTCCATAATTAATGAATTTTGAAATGAACTGATAAGTAAAGAAATTTATTTCAAATGGAATAAATTGGGAATCAATTTGGAAAATTGATTTAAGTGATTGAGATTGGAAATTTTTCTTTGAATAACCAAGTACGTTTTCAAAGTAATTTTTTAAATATAAATTAAAAGTTTAAAGTTGTTTTAAGAAGTATGTTTTGAAAAATTTACTATTTCTAAATATTTGAATTCTAAAGTAAGTATTTCCTTTTAATCTATTATAACAATAATTATTTAAAGAGCGACTTAGTATTTTATTTTTAAAAGTAAAAATCCAGTTTTATATTTTATTTAGTAACCTTATTTTCAAATATTCATATAGTATGTATTTTTAACAAATCATTGAAGTAGTTTTACAATAAATGTTTTAAAGTATATTTCAAAGTAAAGTGTTTTAAATTATTTTAAAATCTAGTTTTGTGCTTGGTGATTTCAGAGGAGATAGAAAATAATTAGGAAAGTTCATTCTGAAAGGAAAGATGGTTTTGAAACTGTTTTCAAAGGATTGAAAATAGAAATATATCTTGTGAAGATATTTTGAGGTTAATAAATAATTTGGGAAATTATTTATTGTTGGATGGTTGTTTGTGAATATTAATTGATAGTTAAATAACCGACAATCAATATTGGACAAATGCGTTGATCGTTTCGAAGAGACCGGGATCGAGATTTATTTCTCGAAAACCACTTCGATCCGGTTTATACGTTTCGTGAAAACGATTTTGGATTTGAAGATGGAGCAGTGAAGTGCAAGGGCTAGTTGCTACTAATCCTGAGGATATTTCCAAAATGGATGTAGTAGGAATAGTGCCTTCGGTTCCGTTCGAACCCGGGACGGACTTGTATGGATGAATGCTTGCGAAACATCGTCAGGTGGACGATGGGCATTCTAAGGAATACGTTCTTAAAAAGGTAACGCTTAGCCTCAAGCCTCATCAAATGGAAATGACTGAAAATCAGGGGTTATGCAGCAAGGCTAGGTGGGTGCACCTAAGCAGGGTGAGGTCATTCCAGTCTAGATGTCCCTTTTTATTTCGGCTTACTGGGCGGTTGCTGATCCCAACCGCGGGGTGATCTCACTCGGGATTATCCAGTAAGGGGTAGTCCCGGTCTTGTGTTGCAGGGGAGTGGGCGTACTCTTCGGTACGGTGATCTAGGCCCCGTACTGTGATAGGTGGTACCCCAGTGTCTAGTCATTAGTTGGAAATCCATTCCCCCTACGAGCCTTGTACGAGTTTTGTTTGTATTACCACTCTGTGGCTAGTAGCTGGAATTTAATGAATGTAACAATTTCGGCTATTTTATAAGTATTTGTATATAGACCTTATTATAATATCAGAGGATTTCCATAAAAATTGTCTTAGCTATCGTAAGGCAAAAACCCGACATGTTTATTTGTGGCGTGGTCTTACGAGATGCTTTTGTTTCAAAGGATTTTAAAACTTTAATAATCAATTGGGTGTGATTTTCTCACGTTGGTATTCCAGACTGACTCGGGTGTTATTTAACTAAAATGCTCGGGTCAGACCGAGTATTATAGAATACAGGATATGATGCTGTTGAGCTCAGGAGACGAGCAAGATGACGATGCGTACTCTCGTACTTGTTTATATATGTATTTCCACTGTGTTGAGTTGTTGTGTATCCATTTGTATGATATTGTTGTTGAGCTGAGATTGATGTACTCTGATGATGTAATATATAAACAGAGATATTTGATTTTGAGTAAAGATTATTTATTATCTATTATATTTTGTTCCGCCGATTGTTAGATTCTGATGTTGTTTTCTATTTTCTTATTCTACCTCTTCTTCTTTAACCAAAATGGTTCGTATTTCTGTGCAACTTGAGTTGATTTAGGTAGAATAGTATTGACTCAAGGGGTACGGATTTCTGGATTGTTACACTTGGTATCAGAGCTTAGGTTTGTGATAACCTTGGCTCTGGTGGGGATTACTCATTAAATAGAGTCCGTAGTACTCTAGAATGAGTTTGAGAGTATTAATAGATATGAGCGCGTAATTTTTAGTGAATATAAAATTGTTTCATATTGCGTTGATTTATCGGTTGAGTGTTTGTGGATTCTGATCGATATATGGGACGCCATATCATCGATAGGAATTTCTAAACTCTTGAACAAGATAAACCGACACAGTATTGTTTTAAATAGGGTAAGTGGAATAATTTTACCCAAAATTATTTTGTATATAAAGGGAATAATTTTTCGTAAATTATTATAGTTATATATGGATGCTTGGTTGTTAGGAGTGATAATATTACATTATCATCATTGTATGATAATTGAATAAGAAATTGTAATAATAAACAGAGATTAAGGAATAAATTAATAAAATAAATGAGATTTGAAAATGTGATTCATAATTGAATAAGGAATTGAAAACCACAATTAAAAACTAAGAAACAAATTCATATATAAATGAAATTTGTAAATGTAAACGATAAATGAAAATTATAGTGTGATTAATAATTAAAATAAAATTTCAAAGTAATGTTTGAATATAAACTTAAAGAGTTTGGAATTTGAAAATTTGGGAATTTAAGTTCCTTTGAATTTGGAAATGATTTCCAAAGGTTGGGAAAAATAATATATATCGAGAAATATTTTTGAATCGAATGTGAAATCTAGAGAGATTTGGAAATAAAAATATTTGAAGGGTTTTAAAAGAGAGAAACGCATTGAACTCTTTACGGTCGCTGGAAAATAATTCCGATGATGATTGCGACATCATCGGTGTTCATTTTCGAGTTTCCAAGAGGGGGATTGCTGCCTGGATGTTTTGGATTAATGTTTGTTTGTGAAGTTTGGTTTGATTTTGAAAATGAAAAGGAATAGTTTGATTTAGATATATATGCTTTCAAAATTGAATTGAATTAAAATTCGATGTGTTATAGAGAATGTTAAATAAAATTGTTTGACATTTTGGTGGACAAAATGAAAATCCAGTCTTGAATTATAAAATGGAATTGAATTCAAGTTAAGTAATAAAGTGATTTTGAAAAAAACTCAAATATTGAATTAAAAGTGAGAAATAAACTAAATTTGGGATAAATCAGTTGATGAAGTTTGGAAGTGGAGTTTGTATGAAGTTGTGGTCTTTTGAGTATGCAACGTTGATATGGTTTATGTTATGTACTGTAGCGGGTGGTTGTATGATTGACTGCAAGCAGTGGCGGAGTGAAATGGTGGGGTGTTTGAAGTCGTAGAGGGTGGTTCAAATGTTGTAGGTAGTTCTTGTATATGGGCAGATGTTGCAGCTGTGTGGTTGTTGAAGCAAGTTAGGGATTGTTTGGCGAAGTTATACCGGTGATCAGGCAGTAATAACAAGGTAGAGGAGAAATAGATCGCAGTTTGCAGTTTTGAAGTTGCTGTATGACACTGAAGTGTTGTTCGTTCAGTGATATGGATGTCGTTGACAATACTGAAATAGTTTTGATAGCAGTATGAAGTATGATATGGGGAGCGTGATGATAGTTGGTTTTGTATGAATGTTATGATGGAATTGCTGATGGTGGTAGTGGTATAAATTGTAGATGTTGAAGATTTGTAGTGAGTGGTAGGATTGTGGGTATGTGCAATGTTTCAGACTTGGGTTACTTGCATGTGTTGTAGTTTGGTATGTTAGGTTTGATGTAGCTGTGTTTGGAGTTATATGCAGGCAGTAAGGCAGAAGTTTATGTGGCTATGGTTTAGAAATAAGTTGGAATATAAGGATATTTAAGTAGATGTACCTTGATAGTTTCCCCAGATTCTAAGCGTATCATTGATATGTTATAACCATTTTCCCAATCAATCCACCAACCATATTCTCATGAATATTCATCTCAAATGTCACGTGATCAGAAACTGCAAAGGTGAGTGTCTATGCTGATTTCTGGGGGTGGTACAGGTGGTAGTCGTGTGTACTGTTGAAACTGCGGATGTGAATAAACTTGATGCTGGGAAGGTAAATAAGGTTGAAAATGTGTGTACACATTTGTATTATGAATGTCAAATTCACTTTGTGGTTTAATTGAACTGTCCTATTTTTGAGGGGTATTCTGCTAGCCAAAATCTAGTTTCTGCAAAGCATGTAGCACTTAAAATATAGTGCCTGATACTTGAACAATATGATCAGATTCCTGTACTGATTCGCAAGAATGCAACTGATTTTCAGCAAGTAATAAACGTTGCTCCAAAACTAAAACAAGTTAAATAGAAATTGAATTGTAAATTAATAAAATTGGATGGTGAATGGAGTTTTAAGTAAAATAATTATACAAATAAATTAAAAATGAATTGAATGTAAGCAAGTGGGTTGTAAACTATTCAAATTGAATGAAAATGGTATATGAATTATTGAAAATAGTTGAATTAGTATTAAAACTATGTAAATTGTTTACGGAAAACATTTAGTGTGCATTGCTTTTAGAATTCATGTGTTTAACTATTGCAAATAAGTGAAGTGTTGTTAAGCTTCATATATATGGCACTTATATGTTTAAATTGAGTAAGTGCAGGTTTTTGGAAGCTGTTTGACTAGTTTTGACTGCTCTAATTGCTTAAATAAATAGCCCCTTGCTTAAAAATGCTAAATAAGGTACGCCTACGCAATACAAATAGGAAATATGAACTGTTTTTCTATTTTCCGACCGTGTGGGTCGATGTATATATATTTATATCTTTTGTCAAATTGCAAAAGCCCCTCCGTACAAAGGAGACTCTGCCAAAATTTTCCGAAAATTTTGGGAGTTAGAAAATTTTTGAATCTTTTGAAAATTTTCATTAACGACAAATGATTTAAAATTGTTAAGCAAATAGAATTATAACTGAATGTTGAATTTAATTCAAATTGTATAAGTAAAGTAAGATGAACTGAAAAATTGTTCAAAGAAACTAAAAGAAGGAAAGAGTTTGCAAATAAACTTTTATTTGAGGCTTAAATTAATTAGTAAGTGAAACTAATTCAATATTCAAAGTGGAAGCCAAATTGAATTCAAATGGAATTGTTAGGGCAAAGTGAATAGTAATGAAAATAAACTTCAATAGTAAAGTGAAACTTAATGTAAGAAGTGTATGCAATATTTATATTAGACTTAAGAAATGAGAAATGAACTTCTTAAGTAAACATGGTATTGAGAAAATTATTCCAAGTGAATAATTGAATGGAAATTAAACTGAAGGTTGTGAATTTGGATGGTTGTGAATAAGTGAATAAAAATCAAAATGAATATGAATAAAAGAGAATTGGCATAGCTAAAAATCAATTGGGCTTATTACGTAGGATGTATGTATATTATTTTATTCGCATAGCTATTTGATCCAGATTCGAGCACAGAATTTTGAGATAATTTTATTGATCCGAGTTAGGATTTTTCACTCGATTTTCCACGGCGAACCCTGGCTACGGAATTTTGATTGATTCTGAAAATTCTCTGTCATAGTTATGACTATGCAAGGAGAATGACGGTTTCTGATCAAGAGACCAGATCTGAGTCCGCACTAGGAAGTCGGGTGGACAATAGTAGTTCGGAGGTGAAATTGTGTGATCGAGTGAGCGATCAGATTTGGTTTTACGTACGAATGATATAGGTACATCGTACGGGCTTAAATGGAATGAATATTGAAAAATGTGTAAAGGAATGTATAGAATGGTTTTGAAGCTGTAATTGGATGTTATTGCTTAGTAGGATATACAGGTGTATAAAGGCAATGGATAAATTGGGATTTTTGACTTCAGAAGATAAAAATTTAATGGCCCAACTAAAAAGGTATGTATTTAAATTTCTGTATGAAATTGGATTGAGTTTTGGATCTAGCTACTTGGCCTTTTGTTTTCTTTTTGAGATTTGGGGCCGTAGAGCCATTTTGTAGTTGTATCGAGCTAGCCGCGCAAAGGAGACGCTGGCAAAAAATTTCGAAAAATTTAGAGAGTTAGAAAAATTTTGAGAAAATTTTGATAACTCAAAATAAAATGATTTTGAATTTAAACTTGAATAATTATGCAAATAATATTGTTTGAAAACTATGGGGGAATTTGGGAAATTAGTAAGAATGATAATGGGTCTTTTATAAAAGATAGTTGGTAGGATGTGGGATTGTTGATTTTTAGGAAAAGTAAACGGGTATTGGGCCATTCTTCCTAACTAGTAATTTCGGGGACGAAATTCTTCTAAGGGGGAGGAATGTGACGACCCGGAATTTTCGGGCGTTTGAAATAGGAATATTTAATTAATTTTAAATATTTGGAAGGTTAATTTTAACTTTAATTCCAAATATCACTATTTACTTTGATAATTAAATTATTGAATTAAATAATTGAATGTTGAGCTAAATGTTGAATCTGGAATTTTAAGCCTGTTAAAAATAATTTGAAGGCTTATAAAATTTATATTGATAATACTGAAGATAATAGAAGTGTTAAAGTTGAATCTAACAGTGATTTGTTCGGTTTTAAAATATATCGTTTAAATTGATATTTAAAAATAGCCTTCCGAGGGACAGTCTCGGAATTCGACGAAACCAGTTCCATTGGGTCCGTAATATCGAATTATTATCGGATTTCAAATTTCGTATTGATCGGGGTTGTCGTGTGAGCGTACGACATATAAACGCGTTGAAATCTATATCGAATTCAATTTAAATTTATATTTATATTTGGTCAACATCAGCTGAAATTATATCAATATCAAACCTTTTCATCACTTCAGCTATTTTTAACATCACCTCTTATCGCTGTAGCAAGTCCATTCAATCACAAGCGTATCCAACACGCGATTCCTTTTTCTTTCTTTAATAAGCACGAACCCTTTCTTCTTTTTTTCAGTAACGCAATCAAATAAACAAAAAAAAATATAAGTCAGGAATGGCCGAAGTTCCATTCCCTTCTAATCAACTTCGAATACACTCAAATCTTCGAATTCGAAATCGACTTCGCTTCAATCGAATCGCGATAGGTTCGTATCCAGATTCGTGAGTGCGAAAGCATAGAGCGATGGGGTGAGGCAATGTTGTTCGAATTGGGGCGGCGACGGCGTGGTACGTGGATTGAAGGACTCGTTCTTGAGCTAGGGTTTGGATTCACAGCTTCCTTCACCGTTCGAATCGACTTTGGTTCGAAGCTTGTGAGGTGATGTCGCGAAGGATCGGAGGCCGCTCAATGGTAGGTAGGTCTTGGGTTGAGTTCCGCTTAGGTCGTGGCCAGCAAGGGGGAGGCCGGTCTGGTGGGAGTGGGGTCACGTCGTGGTGGTGTTGTGCCTCCAACGGTCGGTCGAAGGATGTCTGTTTTAGGTAATTCGATTCTAGTTTTAATTTAATGTTGTTTAAGTTAAATTGTAAATTAATTGTGATGATGGTTTCAATTTCAGAGAAATTTTTTTATTTTAGGTTGGAAATGTTTTGATCTTAAAAAAAAATTACTTACAGCAACTTACTATTTTAAAAAAAATTAAAAATTAAATTTTATTAACAGTAGGATATGTTTACTATTTATTCCTTTGAATGTAAAGAGTTATAGATATATATGTAGATACCCAAAAAGGGAAAATGTTAAACAAGGAATAATTATAGATTTTGGAAAATATGAGGATTTGTATAAAGATTTGATATTAATACATAGATTATTTTATATGTGTGTGAAGTTTCAAAAATAAAACTAAAGATGGGAATACACACATTCTAGATATATTGTTTTATTTAAAATAATGGATTTGGAAGTTAATTTGTACAATTAACTTATTTAATTTTTTTTAGAAATTGTAAAAGGGAAATTAGTTTAAAATTAAATCATCAATTTAGAACTAAATCACTAGTTAATTAATAATTAATTAAATTTATTAAATGGAAATTAATTGTTCGATTATTTCAAATATTAATAAACCGTATAAATGTTTATACAAGATCAGAATCTAAAAAGAAGCAAGCCGGATTGGTAGTGGGTTGCAAAACAGGAGTCAAAGGTGAGTTAATCTCACTCAGTTAAATTTAACTTTAAATGATTAAATTTAAATAATTGTTTGAAACGGTTGAATTGATTTATGTGCTGTAGTGTGGTATATATTTGGAATTGGCATTTTATATTGTGATAACATCTGTGGATGCAGGGAAAACAGGTTGGAGGGATCCAACTGGACCCCTCAACTTTATTTAATTATTTAATATTCTCTGTTCTGAATATTTGATATTCCGTAATGAATTATGTGGAAATATTGAATGCTATGGCTTGATTGTTATAATCGGGCAATAATGAATTACCAAATATATAATTTGAGTTTGGGAATGAAAATAAAAGAAGTGAAATTGTAAGTAAAATAATTATAGAAAAGTTGAATAAATTTATGAGAGAACTGGAAAGAAAATAAAATGACTTTAAAATTTTAATAAATAAATCTTGAGTATAGGAAGGAAAATTTAAATAAATAGAAAGTTAATGAAACTTAACTTCAATGTTATTGTTTAAAAGAACAAAATATTTATTTTAAATTTAGGATTTAAATTATTTAAGAAGAATAAAGAAGAATTTGGGAATAACCTGAAATTGTATATTTCAACTAAAGGATTTAAAAATCAAACTGAAAATAATAATAAAGTCCATAATTAATGAATTTTGAAATGAACCGATAAGTAAAGAAATTTATTTCAAATGGAATAAATTGGGAATCAATTTGGAAAATTGATTTAAGTGATTGAGATTGAAAATTTCTCTCTGAATAACCAAGTACGTTTTCAAAGTAATTTTTAAATATAACATAAAAGTTTAAAGTTGATTTAAGAAGTATGTTTTGAAAAATTTACTATTTCTAAATATTTGAATTCTAAAGTAAGTATTTCCTTTTAATCTATTATAACAATAATTATTTAAAGAGTGACTTAGTATTTTATTTTTAAAAGTAAAAATCTAGTTTTATATTTTATTTAGTAACCTTAATTTCAAATATTCATATAGTATGTATTTTTAACAAATCATTGAAGTAGTTTTAAAATAAATGTTTTAAAGTAATTTCAAAGTAAAGTGTTTTAAATTATTTTAAAATCTAGTTTTGTGCTTGGTGATTTCAGAGGAGATAGAAAATAATTGGGAAAGTTTATTCTGAAAGGAAAGATGGTTTTGAAACTGTTTTCAAAGGATTGAAAATAGAAATATATCTTGTGAAGATATTTTGAGGTTAATAAATAATTTGGGAAATTATTTATTGTTGGATGGTTGTTTGTGAATATTAATTGATAGTTAAATAACCGACTATTAATATTGGACAAATGCGTTGATCGTTTCGAATAGACTGGGATCGAGATTTATTTCTCGAAAACCACTTCGATCCGGTTTGTACGTTTCGTGAAAACAATTTTGGATTTGAAGATGGAGCAGTGAAGTGCAAGGGCTAGTCGCTACTAATCCTGAGGATATTTCCAAAATGGATGTAGTAGGAATAGTTCCTTCGGTTCCGTTCGAACCCGGGACGGACTTGCATGGATGAATGCTTGCGAAACATCGTCAGGTGGACGATGGGCATTCTAAGGAATACGTTCTTAAAAAGGTAACGCTTAGCCTCAAGCCTCATCAAATGGGAATGACTGAAAATCAGGGGTTATGCAACAAGGCTAGGTAGGTAGCACCCAAGCAGGGTGAGGTCATTCCAGTCTAGATGTCCCTTTTTATTTCGGCTTAGTGGGCGGTTGCTGATCCTAACCGTGGGGTGATCTCACTCGGGATTATCCAGTAAGGGGTAGTCCCGGTCTTGTGTTGCAGGGGAGCGGGCGTACTCCTTGGTACGGTGATCTAGGCCCCGTACGGTGACAGGTGGTACCCCAGTGCCTAGTCATTAGTTGGAAATCCATTCCCCCTACGAGCCTTGTACGAGTTTTGGTTGTATTACCCACTCTGTGGCTAGTAGCTGGAATTTAATGAATGTAACAATTTCGGCTATTTTATAAGTATTTGTATATAGATCCTATTATAATATCAGAGGATTTCTATAAAAATTGTCTTAGCTATCGTAAGGTAAAAACCCGACATGTTTATTTGTGGCGTGGTCTTATGAGATGCTTTTGTTTCAAAGGATTTTTGAAACATTAGTAATCAATTGGGTGTGATTTTCTCACGCTGGTATTCCAGACTGACTCGGGTGTTATTTAACTAAAATGCTCGGGTCATACCGAGTATTATAGAATACAAGATATGATGCTGTGGAGCTCAGGAGACGAGCAAGATGACGATACGTACTCTCGTACTTGTTTATATATGTATTTCCGCAGTGTTGTTGTTGTGTATCCATTTGTATGATATTGATGTTGAGCTGTGATTGATGTACTCTGATGATGTAATATATAAACAGAGATATTTGATTTTGAGTAAAGATTATTTATTATCTATTATATTTTGTTCCGCTGCGATGGTTAGATTCTGATGTTGTTTTCTATTTTCTTATTCTACCTCTTCTTCTTTAACCAAAATGGTTCGTATTTCTGTGCAACTTGAGTTGATTTAGGTAGAATAGTATTGACTCAAGGGGTACGGATTTTCGGATTGTTACACGCAGTTTAGTCTTGGCACCATTCAACTTTCCTTAGCAAACTTAGGTACTAATTAACCGACCCACTCATAATGGATTCATCTAATCTGGCTCCAAGCCAATTCTTCAAGTCTAACTCTATTGCTGGCCGGCACAACTTAAGACAGCTTCAACAGCTAACTCATCTATCAAGACTGGCTTTTGTAATGACCCATGAATTTATCATTTTGGCAAATGATGTATACATTTAAAGAATATTCAAATATAAGATTTTTAACATTAACAATGGTAACAATAAATAACATTGGTAATCTTATTTTGAATAAATATTTACTAAAATATATACTTTGGAAGGATTACCAATAAAATTTTCGAAAATCGTTTTATCGAAAAACAGCTCTTTGGCCATCCAAAGTCATGCACAAAGCTAGATACGTACACTCATTTATCTATATGAGTGATAATATGTAATAAGATTATTTATTTTATTTTTGGAAATAAAAAGTATTTATAACACATCAATAATGGCATCATATTTATAAATTGATTTGTGAATTCAGATTAAGATTTAATGATTTAATAGTTTTTATAATAAATCAAATAATTGTTTTTAAATGATAATAATTCATTTTAATTAGTTATGAAGTGGTACTAAATCATTTATAATGGTTTAAAAAGATATATAGTGGATTTGAAATTATAAAGAAAATTGATATCGCTTTATCGATATAATAGCACATTTTATATACAATTGTTTAATATTGATTTATATGATTTTATAATTCAAATGTGATTTATTTAATTTATTAATAATAATGAGAAATTATTTTTCAAATTTTGTTGGCATTTATATGTAATTTAATTAATAAATAAAAATGTGACTGGGAATCAATTTTAGTTTTTCAATGGTTTAACGAACGGAAGTTGTTCAAAGTGGTTGAAACGTTGTTTGTTCTCTTGCGCACATAGATATACATGCACACAAATGTCACATGCACACATATACATACATACATCATATATAAACAATTATATATATATATATATATATATTGCAAAATATCTAAGATGTTTTCCTAAACTTCATCCTTAAGCATCCTAAAGTCAACCTCTTACACGCAAGTACATGCATATGGAGTAGTCACATAAGGGGGATTTCAGCCGTGTAAGGTGATGTAGGAAGGAGGCAAATGGATGAGGCAATGTGATGTTTTGGCAAGTAAATATCATGATATTTTGGTTCACAATTTTGCGTATAAATACCACCATCCATCTTTACATCATTTGCTCATAAATTCCTAAGCTTTCTTCACTTCTCCTCTCCACTTTAATGGCTTTCCACCTTATGAAATTAATGTAGAAAAATATGGAAAAAATTAATTAAATTTATATAGTAAATATATATTATCAAACACCTCAAAACCAAAGACAAATCCATTCCTTTCCCCCCTTGAAACCCACAACCACCACCTCCAACCACCCAAGGTCGAGCCTTTCCTCTCTTCCAAGCAAGACCGTGAGCACCCAAGCACCAAATGCCATGATCGAGACCATCTAAGAGCTTTAGTGCAAGCTTAGCATGTTAAATTTTTCGAATAGCGGAGTTATAGTCGTTTTAAAGTTAGTTCGATTAAATCTAAGGTGAGAAAATCTTTTTATATTATGATATTTTGGATGATAGATATGTTTGGCTATGCTTGGCTGTGATGATTATAAACCATGTTTGGATATGATAATATGTTTGTTAGAATGTGTAAAAAATTCACGTTAAATACAAATCGAATATCACAAAGGAAATCACTTTCCTTTAATAAATGAAATGGTGCGTATGAGATTGTTAAACCTCTTTAAAATGATTTAGAAATGTTTTATAAAAATTTAAAAGTATTTTGATAAAGTTTTGAAAGGATATGGAAAATTAGTTAACATAGGCACGTCGCGTAATGGTATTTCGCGATTTTGCACCATAAAAAGTTAAACCCATTTATAAAATGGAATCGGACTCGGAATTGTTTGGAATAAGAATAATCCGAACTCTTATAATTATAGATTTCAAACAAAAGAAAAATGATTAAGATTTCGTTTAGTAGATTTTGAAATATGAGCAAATTAAGTTTCCAAAATAATCGTGCTTGGGCAAGTCAGAAACCAAAGCGATGAAATCTTTAAAATTGATATTTTTAATTCTTAAAATGCGGAATAAATTTTATAAAACGAATTTCTAAATGATTGAAAAATCATTTTGATTAAATAAGCTTTTAAAACACTAGTCGCTGCACTTTTTGCAGCAGTTTTTATTAACTTTTGAAATAGAGCTTTAAACTTAAGTGTTATATCCCAAATCTTTTATAAATGTTTTCAAATAAGTGATTAATTATTTTAAAGATCATTTAGAGGTTTTCTAATTATTTTAAAATAGTTTAAATAAAGGTTAAAAGAAAAGTTGTTATAAATAGATGATTTATTCTTGGCTCTAAAAGCCGATGAGTAGACAAGATTTTTCTACTCTTGAGATCCGGATATGGGTGCTTAAACTAAGGAGATGTTCAAGAGCAAACAGTGCCCCGGCTTACCTTGCCTCTTTCTTGGAAGAGGAATAGATAAGGTTGAAATATTGAAAATGATTTAAGTATGAATGATTCAAATTTACAAACTTAATATAACTTGGATTATGTAGAAACAATCTTCTTGTAATTGGTATTAAACTCTGAGAAGGAAAATTGTACTATCCATGTGAATTTAAAAGGTGGTTCCACTTTATTCAATGGATAGGAAGGTTGAAATAGAAATTGATATTGAGTAGAATTAGGATGATTTATATCGATCCTTTTTACTAAATAAGATTTTGCAATGTAATTTATGAGAGTTGGTTTTGATTTGGTGTTTCCAAAGTTAAAGAGAGGTTTATTGATTCCGTATATACTGGAAAAGAACATAATTTGAAGATTTATATCTCTAAAAGAGATATTTTATTTGATAAAAGATATTGATAAATGAAATTATAATCACCCTCAAACTTAACATCTTTTATTGATGATTGGTTCGACGGAACCATTATTGGATTTGTGCGATTCCTATCCAAATAGCACTTCGAAGCAATTCAATATGTTGCAGTAATATATTCATTTGATCTTCGATGCAAGGGCTGCTTGCTACTAATCATAGGGGTGGTTCCCAACAAGATGTGGTAGGAGAGTTCCTTCTATTTGTCATGTTCCTGGACAACTTGTATGGACGAATGTTTGACATTGCATTTCTAAAGTACATGTACATTCATTTTTACAAATGTACATCTGTTTGGTGGTGTAAGAAGTAACTCTCTTACACTTAACATCCTTCTTTGAGACGTACGAGCTCAAAGGTTGTATGGTTATGGAAATCAATAGTGTGTGATGGAAGTGGCAATGTGGCTTTCAAGTGAAATATATGATATGAGAAAGGTAACATTACCTCGAGCCTCATCTCCCGAGAATGACAAAAACCGGGTAGACAACAGGCTATGTGGGTCTCAACCATTAGGATATGGTCATCACCTTTCTTGATTACCTTCTATATGTCAGGTATGTTGTGTATGCTTTGGGATCCCGATAAAGGTCGATAAGGACTGGGGTGATGTCAAATTCAGTACTATCTACGGTAAAGGTAGGCCATTTCTATGTTGGTAGAGGACCATATGTTGGTACCTCGGTGCATTTTTTAGAGATGTACTATCGGAAGGTAATCTCTTACCTTGTCATTGTATAGAATTGAATTGAATGTAAAGCCTAGTATGCTAGATTTAATAATGTAACAATTTCGGCTAAGATTATGTATATTTACTTGATAGTTGTTTTCAAAAGAATGTCATTAAAAATAATATTACCAGATTTTGCTTATCACAAGGTAAAAATCCATTCCGTATTTATGTGCGGTGTGGTCTTATGAGATACCCATTATTTTCAAATATCTGTATTTTGAGTTTCTCACACCGGTTTCATGACTAACCCAGAGTTTATTTTTCTTTTCCTTTAAACTTTGGGTGCCTTATTTTTTTGGGCAGCCAAGTAGTTAGGTAGCATGGAGCATTTCGAAAAGAAGCATAGAGCATAGAGCATTTTGGGTCCTTTGTAGAAATTTATCTATTAATTCTGTTGCATTATGTATGATGTATCTATTAGCACTTGTTGAGGATAGGTGGTTACTAATATCCTGGCTGGATTTGTACTTACTAGAACTCTGATGGAGCAATTTGGAGTAATTGCATGTACTATTCATATGTAAAATTAAATGTTGAATACGATGTAAGATTCTATTTTGTTTGTCTTCTACCTTTATTTTCTTTTAATCCATGATAATCTTCCTCTCCGACACTTGGGTTTACAGTATGTGAATATCGAGGATGTATTATTGTTGATTTTTGAGGGTCGAGAAGGTTGATCGTCGCAGCTTTGGCATGACCCATCTCTAAACCGACATCACCACATCTCGTCCCGTCATATCGCATCCGGCTCAGCACGTTCATTGCACCTTGGTTCTTTGAAGTATTCGGCTTCCTTCAAGTATCGCCAGCAGCCGATCGACCGTCATCACTTGGGGGAAGCCACTCATCCACCTTGCCATGTAAGCATGTGATAGTAAACAGCAACTCATATAACATGTTGTATTAGGTACTGTAGCTTTGATATTAAATGTTTTCCTACTCCAATAGCTTGTCATTAGCATTTTATATGCAATAAATTTAATGCACATGCTTACGGAGTGACAAATGACATGCTTCTCAGCTGCACATTCCAGCCTTCCGCTACAGCTGTCTTTCATCAACTAGGGCAACCAGATCAACAATCGAGCACTCTTCCTGCTTGTTTTCCTACGTGATCTCAATCACTCGTCATTTTTTACAACCACTATAAATACCCTCTGGCATGCATTTTTAAAAGGGTTGAAAACTGGTTGTAAATTATTGAAATTATGGTTATTATCTCCTATTTAAAGCTCCTCACACAATAAATAAATACCCTTAAGATCTCAAGGTTAACTACTTTTTAGTCTTAAGTACTTTAGTTTTTATTGTTCTCTTGTAATTTCTTGTGATTGTAAGAGAGAAATATAGTAAGAGATTTTCATAATGAAAGTAGGCAAGCTTGCCGAGCCACTCTACTTCTTTGTGTCATTTGCATTAATTTTCTTGTTTTCATTTTTATTCATATTTTTAAGCCTAGTGATTAGCAAGTAAAATTTCCTTTCACAATGTATTTGTCTGGTTCTAAGGTTGGTGAATTCTTTAGTTAACATTTCAATGCTAGAAGGATGGCCTTCCTTTAAAGCTCCCACTTTTCCTCACTTTTCTTCTCCATAAAAATCTGATCTAACTTGTTACCATGGACCAAGTTCCTACAATTGAAGGTAACAACTCCATTGAGCATGAAACTAATGACAATACCATCATAATGCTGCTTACCCAATTCCTAGGCTCAGTAATGATATGTGGCATACCATGTTGCAACAATTAACAAATGTGGGTACTTAGGCCCACTAAGTGCAAAGCCAGAGGATGTATTAGATGTCCAAGATATTGGAAACTATTTCTCACCGGCTCCTTCCACATTCGACCTAATCGACCTACCTATCCATAACCTACCCTTCTCGGCACCTACGATCTCATTAACCCTTCTGAGGTTCAGGATAGGGTGGTGCTTGAAACCCCATTTATAGATGTTCATGCTCATCCAAGTAGATATACTGGGTGCCTAGTCATATTATGGATGTTTCTCCACGCCCAAAGAACTAAGACATCTCCATTCCCCCTTAGTAGAACGACTATCTGCTTTTGAGCGTCTACTTTTGAATGTCTTATTGGCGGTGCTTCTACAGCTAGAAGGAATCATGGGGCTCCTTCGGCACAATCTAGATCTCATAGAGGTGTGGTTAAAAATATGACAAGGGAAGGGCAAGATGGTAATTCATGGTCGTCCTTTATGCACAAGGAGAGGAGGTCTCCCACTCCAATCGTCATTGTCATCATCACCCCACTTCCCACCATCGATCCCCCACTCCACTAAGACATCGATTGAGCCTATACCCGGTCATTGGTCAAACTGTCAGTTAGCAAGAAGATGCTAACCTCAAGGGGAAATGAACATCACTACTACAAATCTATGGATTTTTGACAGGCATTTGATGTGGATATAGCGTCACTAAATTCATAGTGATACCATAATGACATTAGGAGTGCCGATAGAAAATTGAGCGTCACTAAATTGTTTAGTATCGCTAAGACGTCACAAAACTGGCTTTGCTATGGTGTGCTAAACATTAGTGGCATCTGCGCAAAGCATGCTTATATCAAAAAAATAGAGTAGCTAAATTTGTGTAACGGTATTGCGATTCCAACATTCTAAAACAGAAAATTTATCGCAATGGCAACACTAAACTTTAGCAAATCCATTGTGATGCTTTTATGTCACCTAACTACAGTCGCAAACCAAACAGAATTATCATATAAAGCCAAACCATTTATGCTAAATAAGCCACATAATCAACATATATCATCACAAACAATCATGTATATACAAAGCTTATATATTTAACCAATAAACTATGATAAACAAATACAATTTAAGTCTACATACACACACAACATAATCATAATTAGTTGAATAAAATTACAAAGTCACGGATCAACTACAATTCCAAGTCATTATGTTCGAATAACACTTAATAACATAAATACATATATAATACACAAATCGTATTGTTCTTATGCTTCAAGCTATTAGCAAAAGATACTACTACTGTGTTAAGATTTCAATCATGGTATCTCTCCATTGTCATCTTAATGTCTTGTCTAAATAAGCTACCACTTGGGAGTTCCTATCTTTTTTGTACCTTGAACTTGAAACTTCCCTCACATATTTTGTTGGTTTGACTATTTTGTAGTGGAGATGACCATCGTTCTGACTTGATGAGAAGATGCAATAGAGATCCTACAAAGATTCATCACGCAAGCTCTATTTGTTTAAATCATGATTAATTGTCATGTCCATGGATGTATTGAAAAGTAAAGATAATTTAAATGATTAGCTAATGCTAAGAACTGTATGGTGGTGTCTATAACTATAAACTAGACTAAAATATGCAATGAAACTATAAACAAGGTTTAATGTCCAAAATCTAATTTGAGTTCAACAATAAAGTATATTAGTTACTTAGATCTAACTCCATAACTCAAATTCATCATTGGTTTGCAACTATTATTATTGTAGATGAATATTATGTTTCTACTGATTTCATTTTAGGAAAAATCAACATGTGTTTTGCGTAGTAGTAGTTTTGGATTGTGGGTATGACTTTCGATCTTCAAATATTTTTCTGTTGTCAAAATTTAAAAGACTTTGTGACCAGTTTTAGCTATAGTCATTCATGAATTCCATTTCTTTTCATTTGATAGGCCACATAATTCAATTGATGTTACAATCCATTCGAGTCACCATATATTTCAAGTGATGTGGCATACCCGATAACTTTTATATCAAGTAACCAAAATAAGATACTTTAATGGTAAGAACTCATAATACAATCTTCTAACTACACAGTGAACTGTACATGGGAATCTACTATGGTAGAATGGTTGACAATCTTAACTATATGCTTTTAGATTTTTATTGAATCTAAGTTATGGCTAGTAAAAATACATTAATTAATAATTCAAATCAATATTAATTATTTAAAAAATTAGTATGAATATATGATTTACAGTAAACATTAAAAAAAATTCCAAATTACCTCCTTAATGGTCCAATGTATCTTCCTTGGACTACCCCTTATTTCATTTAGCTTCCCTTTGGTATGTATTTAACTGACATTAATTAAAATGTAGATAATCAATTTTTTTTATGCAATAAGTACTTCATAAAAAAGACATATATTTCAAAAACTAAACAGAAATACAAAATGTATTACAAGAAAATTAGTTATGGTTTCATGGCCCCAATACTTCAATGTGGCTAAATAATAAGCATGTGATGTACCTTCTTCATCATCATACGCACCTATATATTAAATTCCAGCTATGCAAATTACATTAGTTACCAAATTATCATAGAAATAGATCATAAATTAAATTAAAAGACAAAATCTATTCACCTAAATAAATTGCATAAAGTGCAACCAATTACCAAATGATGATTAAATAAGAGAGAAAATTGATAAGAAAATTAATTAGATTAAATATATCGTTGTGAATAATGCCGTAACACCCCACCTCTATATCCATACCATCCAAGAATATTTCTGGGTAATACTGTCAGATAATACGGAGAATAAGGCTGTATGGGGTAGAAACATAAATATTCCCTTAGGCTAACATCGGTACGTATCTCAAAAATCATAAACAACTCACATTTTCGTATACAATATCGGTACAAAGCAATAAACACTTATGCCTCTAAAATAGAACAGTACATAAAATAAAATAGATTATAGAGATCACTGAGTCATCAAAGCAGCGATAGCATATAACAAATGACATAAATGAGTCCAAGTGGGTTTGCAAAAAAAATTAAATACCCACTAACATCAAAAATATACATAACATGTCCAGTATATACACATGGGTAATATATAAATAATAAATGGGTCAAACTATGTGTGGAATGTTGATATCAATATAAAATAACAATTGGCATGGTATAAACAAGTGAAACACGGGTGGCACGTGCATATCCCAAGTGTCGACGTATCTCAAACCATGCACACTAAAGATAACCCATTTTCAAGCAAAGTCAATCAACACAACAAACAAGCATATAATCAAGTGGGTGGTACAAATATAATCTAACTATAATCAGGTACAAAACTCAACAACAACATAGGACATGCTCTCAGAAATGCCCTAGAATATCTCAGATAATCGTAAACTGGACATACCTAGGATCCGTCTCATTCAATAAATATGTATAATATATAACAATCACCCAAATCAAACATACATGAAATATGAATATGGCATACCCTCAATAGCCAGGGTCATCACTCAGATAACAATGTAAAAAAGGTATAGGGTCAAACTTCATACTCTCAGCATCTCTAGCTATACTTAATAGCTATATAATCGATATGTATAAGGTTGCACAACTGCAAAGACTCTTAATACCATAAATAATACAAGAGATCGATAATCACATGATCATAATTTAGACTTTCAGTATCATGTAATCGACTTGTCTCTCAGGTAAAGAAGTAATCATATGGTCTCTCAGACCTCTACTAATCCACTCAACTTTTTGTATCATAGATAATCACCTTGGACTCTCAGTCCAAATGGGCTCTCGACTCCATGTATAACTATATCAGCATTAGTCTCAATAAATGATTGAATGGGCTCTTAGCCATAGACTTGGCTCTCGGTTAATAACACAGTGATCTCATATGGGTAAATAAATAGGTAGCAATAGCATCTCATGTTATCTCATTAATAAAAACTAGACGGGAGACTAATAGTTTTTCGCCTACTTTGGGAGCCTTCCTCAAACACTCTCAGTACTACTCCTACAATCTTAGTTACCTCGACGACCATCACGACCCAATGTCCGTCAAGTGTAGAACTATGTTATGCATTGGTCACAACCCTACAATTGCCCCTAACAGTAACATACTACTGACATAAGTGCTGTGTAGTTAATGCCCCGCTACTACCCCGCTATAACTCCGCTATATCTCATAGTGGATTTCTACCGCTATGATTTTTCCATATAGCCCCAAAATATAGCCTTTCCGCTTTAATTCCCGCAATTTCCGCTATATCCCGTTATTCTCGCTATATTTTTCTATTTCCGCTATATCTTCTTTAATAAAATGAATTAAAAAATTGCATTTATACATTATAAAATTTATGAAACTAATCTATTTGATTTAATTTTTAATATATTTTCAGAAATGAAAATACTCTAATATTCTACTAAATTCAATTATGTTATATCACAGTTTTATGTTTATTTAAGGTACATTCGCACATATTTTTTGTTAAATATTATTTATGTATTGATTATAATTCAATTGAATGATAATTTTTCATCTAATTACCATTCATATATCTGCAAAAACATTAAGTACGAGTTTTATATGCTATTTTAGAGACATCCGCTATATCCCCGCTGTATCCCCGCTATGACTTTTTGCATCTCCACCGCTTGAAATCTGCCGAGCGCTTTAACTACACAGCATAAGTGACGCAGAGGCAGTGGTTCTTAGCCATATACAAAACAGGCGTGTCACAGATTCGGGGAGCGACCCCGCAATTAGGCCACTAGGATGAATAATAGTCAATCTGGTTTACTACCTGACGTATAATAGGAGTACACACAATAAATAGACACTCTTATCGCTCTTAGCCTGCTTACTCTTAGTAAGCAACACCTTAAATATAAGTGAATATTAGTCATGCATCCCTAAAACATAAGTTAATTCAAACGGCATCCTCCCTAAAAAAAAGTTGTAAAGTGGGTCCCTATAAATATTTTATTGTAGCAGCATGTATTTTTCGTGTTTTTTTGCACCAGTGCTTAAAAAAAATTCAATTTTTTTAAATATTATAACTAGGTTTTTGAAAGAAAAAAAAGAAATTGCATACATTTTGCAATTATTATAGAAATATCTTCAATTATTCCATATAATTGCAGATATATCTGCAATTATTCACTGAATAATTGCATTCAATAAACATTTGAATAATTACATATTTGTATGCAATTATTCCATATAATTACAGACATGTATGCAATTATTCACTGAATAACTGCGTTGAATAAAAATATATATAATTGCAGACATGTCTGCAATTATTCGATATATTTGCAGGCATGTATGCAATTATTCGATATATTTGCAGGCATGTATGCAATTATTCACTGAATAACAACGCCTTGATTTAACAATAAGGATATTTACGTATATATTTGCACTTATTTCTTAAAATTAAAGACATGTCTGCAATTTTTAGTTGCAAAGGCATGCTATCCAGAATAAGTGCAGACATGTCTGCAATTATTCTCTAAAATTGCGTACATGTCTGCAAGTATTCCTGAAACATACCGTGTGTCTTTTTTTCCATTTTCATCTTTGTTTTTTTGTTTTTTTGACATGAATACGAAGATAAATATTAATTGAAATAAGTTTTAAAATTTGGAAGTTTTTTTTTGTTTTTTTATATGTTTTTTTATGATTTTGGAAAAATAAGGACCTAATTTACATACTTTTTTCCATTGGGTTTTTTGTGAATTTTGAAACCTATAAAGGACTTGTGCCAAAAGTACCCTAAATATAATACGCCATAAACTCGACCCTATTAGAGTGACATCTACTTATAGAAAGTAGTCGAACAAATGTCAACTCAGGCGTCCCACACCACCTATCATTACTCTCCTATTTACTCAAACGTAAATTGCACTCATTATTACACAATTATTCTATATAAAAGTCCAAAGAATAACTGGAGAAATATTACCAAAAGTCTCATACCAGACGGTACTATAGTTCCGTTTATTCTAATTCTTCGTTACGTAAAAATATAAATCGACCAAAACATATAATTCTATTATTTATTTATTCGAAAAGGGTTTAAAATATATATTTTTCAAAAAAATTCGAAACAATTTCAAATAAAAGAAAATCAATTTATAAAATTCACATTCTTTCTTAAAAATCCATTTAGTTCAAAAATAAATATTTATAATCCTCTCATTTAATTACAAGGTAATTTATAAATTAAAATTCAATTTCAAATCTCTAAAACTATACTTTCCATGATAGCTTAACTCAAATTCTTGCATATTTACACCGAAAAGCTTTTAAAACAATTTCCTTTATATTTCAAATAATGATAACCCAATATTAGGCATATTGCTTTTAAAAGATTATTTTACAACTTCCAATTTATTAAACTCAAATAGAATTAACTATTAACTTTAATTACATAAATTGAAAATACCATACTATAAATGTCATTTATATATTATTATAATGAACGATAAATGAATAAAACTATAAATATTCAAAATCTCATATTTAACATGAGAGGACCCGACTTCCTATCTCTAGGAAATCGCATCATCTATGAAGAAAGAAAGGGATAGAAGAAGAAAAGAAAGAGAAAGAAAGAAACAACAACATCAGAGAACTCACAGCGGAACGAATGAAATATAATATATCACATAAAATATTACATAGTATCTTATTACATCAGAGTAAACAACTTAAAAAACACATATTAGACAGTTATAAATATCTGTCTAACTATATAACTCAAGTACAACAGAAACAGATACCAAACAGATACAGCGGAACCATAATATATCTACACGTGGAAGCCTCATGCTCCATATCTCCTCCAGAATTCGTCAAGCAAACCTGAATCACTTGACTACTCATACATAATATGAGTACCCAAGAGTTTAATAAAACAGAAAATAAGCACTTGAGTCAGACAGGGGTCTGGTGTGAGTAAACGGGTTAAAGTTGCTTAACTTTTAGAAAAACCTTTGAAAAGAAAAGGTATCACGTAAGACTTCCCACACATAAACATGGAAAAGTTTTTACCTTACGCTAACCAAAACATTTGATAGGAAATCCAGTGATATTATAATAGTGTCTAGGGTTTTCAAGATAAAATACAGAAATAGCTGGAATGCTTACATCTCACGTTCCAACATAGTTGGGCACAATCAAAACCGTACAGGCACTTATTGGATTTTGGATTCCATCAATGGCAGGGCTACTGGGGTACCGCCCGTCACAGTACGTGGCCTAGATCACAGTACCGAGGAGTACGCCCACTCCCCTGCAACACAAGGCCGGAACCATTCCTTACTGAACAGTCCCGAACAAGACCACCCCGTAGTTGGTGCGACCAACCACACACTAAGCCGAAATATAAAGGGACCTCTAGACAGGGGTAAATCTCGCTCTCAAGTGGGGGCTACCCACGAAGCCTTGCTGCACCTCCCTTGTTTTAGCCATTCCTGGTTGATGAGGCTTGAGGCTGCGATTACCTTTATAGAACACATCTATCTTAGAATGCTCATCGTCCACCTGACGATGTTTTGAAAGCATTCAATCCATACAAGTTCGTTCCGGGTTCGAACGAAACCGAAGGCACTATTTCATTGCACTCATTATTGGAATCACCCTCAGAGTCAACGACCATAGCCCTTCCACTCTGAACCACCATCTCGAACCTATAAGCACTATTCCGTCAACTCATTACAGAATCACCCACAGAGTTATACTGATGTATAGCCCTTACACCTCGAGTCTTCACTTGCTCCACTTGAATTCACGACCTAACGTTTAAATTGGAATCGATGTGGTTTTCGGATATCCAAATATGGAAACCCGAACCCGGTCTCACCGAAACGCCATTTTAAATGTCCAAGTTGTACTTAAGGGTTTTAAACAATTAACTTATATGCAGGATGATATAAACAGATAGATGAATCACATTATCACCATAGATAACTCATATCAATATCCATCTCACAAGCAGCATACCACGTATCATAGATATCCAAACATCCAATATCAACCAATATCGATCATCCAATATCAATTACTCAATATTGATCATCCAATATCAATCAATCAACCAATATTAATCAACCAAAGTAGAATTTATTCACTCTTAATCAGCAGGATTACCTAAATCCTTCCTTAATAAGTTATTTCAAATAAATAGATTAATCATCTCTAATGCTTTAATTAATCTTCCTTGATTAATTATATTTAATTACATTTAAGTAATTATCCTTAACCATATTCAGTAATTAACCTTTTTTAATTATTATCATTAATTAAAATAATTAATGATCTTTCATTAATTAATTAACTATAATTAATTACATTAAACCTTAATTAATTACAATTTAATTAATCACATTTAAATTAATTACTTTTATTAATCACCTTGATTAATTTCATTAATTATATTAACTAATAATCCTTATTAATTAATTAATCCCTTAACTAATTAAATAATTAACTTATAATTAATCATCTCGTTAATCTTACACAGTAATTAACAAATTGTAATTACTTATCTTAATTAATTAACTTCTTAATTAATTATATTAATCTTTGATTAATTACTCTAATTAATTAATCTTTAATTACTTCATTAAGTTACTATTAAACAATAAAATTAATAAATAAATCCTTAATTAATTACCTTATTAATTAATTACATTTTAATTAATTACACTTGGTAATTAATCTTAAATAATCACATTCTTAAATTAATTAATCACATTAATTAATTAACTAAAATAATTAAATAATTAACTCTTAATTACCTACATAAGTAATTATTTCTAATTACTTCCTTTAATAAATCTTGATTACTTCCTTAATTAATTACTTAACAAGTAATTAATCCCATTATTAAATAATCCTAATTCATTTATTTAGTTAATTACTCCATAATTAATTAACCTAAAATAATTATATTAATCAACTCTTAAATGATAACATTAAGTGATCATCCATTAATCACTTCAATTAATTACTCTTGTGAGTAATTACCACTAATTACTTCCATAAGTAATTACCAATTCTTAATTACATTCAATAACTAACAATTAATTACTTTATTAAGTAACTACACTTAATTAGTCATAATTAAGTGATTATTTAAAATTAAATAAAGAATTAACTAATTATTTAAAATTAATTAAACAATTAATTAATTAACATTTTATATTTAAAAATCCTTAATTAATTAAGAAAACATTATTCTTAATTAAACTTTACTTATTAACAAATCATATTTAAATAAGTATTCTTAAGTTCATATAAATAATAAATTAACCATATTCATATTGACAAATAAATTATTTGAAATTAATCAAATTTTATTAACCTTAAAGACAAATTTATCCAATTTGGTTTACATAACTATAATTTATTTTTGGAAATAAAGTATTTAGAAACAAATTTCCAAATTTAAAACATTTTAAATTATCTAATTTCAAACCTATTTATTTACAATATAAATTGAACTTAGTTTTAAACATTACCTAGAAATTTATCTTAAAACTTTGATTCACTATTTAAATTCAAAACACTCCTTTAAATTAAATTTCAAATTTTAATTAAGATAATTACTTTTAAAAGAAATCAGTTTTAACAATTTATTTAAAAATAATTTCAATTTACACTTTTTTAAAAGATTGATAGCTTTGCTTCAAGGGCCATGATTTCATTTATTTGAAAACTTGTTTATAACTTAATACTTGATCTAAATTTATTCAATAAGTTTTAAATTAGAAAACTTATATTTTATACAGTACAACCAGAAAACACTACGCCTAAATGCTCGAGTAAATCACTCAACCCACCCATGCCTTCCCCGAAGCAAACTAGAAACCTTCGTCTTCGAGTCGCCCCTTGATCCAACGCGATAGCTTCTTCGAGTTCCTCAACTCGTCTTCTCAAATCAACCTCCAGTGTACACATCGTACACACGTGCACGTGTCCATCACCCTCCGGCCATACTTGGTCGTCGCGACCATCGGCGATGGTCACACTAACGCTCCCGATCCCCAAACCAAATCCAGATCCAACCATACGAACGCAAATCGAAATTGGACCTTCAACTCGAAAATCTGCAGAACCAATCTTCCACAAAATCACCCACGACCAACATCACGACACCGTTAAGCCACCGCCGTCCTCACCAAAGAAACGCCACAACCCCGAGCTTCAACATCCCCACGTCGCGGTCGAACTTGATCCATCATAAATGTCGTAAAAACCTCTACAGTAAAGCCCAAACTAAAACATGCTAAAACACTATCTTATTCGAATTCGAACATTTCACAAATTGGAAAAATTCAAGAATAATTTTCCCATCATCCATAACTTACTAGTAAGCTTCGACCAAAGTTAAAGCTCCGATCAACATGTCGATCATCGGCAAATCACCAAAACCCCAAATTCAAACAAAACCCAATTTGACATGAATTCCTCAATTAAAATTTAAGATATGTACTTCAAAAATCATAATTCTTAGTCCTTAACACATTCATGGGATCCAAATCAGAAAACATACAAGTTGATTTTTGACATGCAATTGATTCTTACTGTATATTTTCATTTTAAAAATTATTTACTAAAATAAAAAATCCTAATTCCATTTTTTAAATCATCTTTATGCAATAACAAATAACTTTCATGAAATCATCGAAGTCAAATTTTGATTTTTTTGGGAGATTAGAAATTTTTCTTTGAATGCAAACTCTGGTCTGAAAGAAACAGGTAACAGAGTTTTTAATAATCACAGTAACCATTCTAATTTTTCAGGCATTCAATACATCCAATTCAACATACATCCAAATTAAAACAAATATTTCAAATTATCATCATGATATCATCACAAAATCAAGATTACTCTAGAGTCAAATTGTTTTTAAAATCCATTTACTCACCAATTTGAGAAGGCAGAGAGCAGTTCAATACTTTCCAGGCTTTGCTGTTGAAAATTAAATCCATGCATGCTTTGAAATCCTTTGATTTAGAATGTTGAAACTTGCAGGTTGAACTCCATGCAGGTTGAAGCTTTACTTTGAAATGCAGTTTAAATTTGAAGGTTGCAGATTTTGAAAAATGTAGATTTGAGGTTGAAGATCTAATTGCATTTGCAGGTTTGAATTTGAATCCTTACATTACAGGTTTTGAAAAAGATTTCTATTTTTGAGAATACTTTCTGGTTTGATCTTTAATTCATGAAGGAAGAAAAATAATTTGAGAAGAAGAATGTTTAGAGATTGAAAGAGGAAACTAATTTCTTTACAAGTTTAAATTTTAAACAAAAGAAAATAAATGCCACTTGTTCATAAATTGAACAAATGTCAAATGTAAATTTCTTTCGCTTACAAGTGTTATTAAGATATGTTTACACATGTTTTTTTTAGTATTAATAAATTCTTATTTAATTTAAATGTAATTATAAACTTGCACAATTAAGTTACTTTGTTAATAAATGCATACTTATGTATTTATGAAATGTTTATACACATTAGTGAAATGTTTTTATGAAAATAAGCTTTTGAATTTTAATAAATACAAGTGTGAAATCTTTGTAAACCTTTATTATATAAATAGCTTACCTTTTAAAGAAAATATTATAAACTAATTATAATACAAATAAATCTTTATACATGTTTACATAACCATTTAAATTTAAACACTTTAAAAAGAAAATAAAACAAAACTTTGATTAAATCCTTTATAAACTATCACACTTAAATAAGCAATTATCTTATATTTTTGCAAACAATTGAATTAATCTAAATTAACTTTTGAAAAATGTTAATTTTTAAACAAAGCTTTAAATTACGATTCATTCATAGATAAATTATTAATAGATTAAATTAAATTTCAAAACAACTCAAATTATAACATATACATACATATATATTACAATTTGAAAATTAAATCATTTATTTAAAACAAAAGATCTTCTATTCAAAATATATATCAGATGTATATATTATAAACAGAATAAAATTTGATTAGCTTTGGAAAATAAATCTTATCTATTTTAAATTGTTAGAAAGGTATTAATCACAATTACAAGACCAAATATTTATTAACCATAAAAAGAATAAATTTATCAGTTTAAAAAAAATATAAAGAAAAATCATCAAACCAGTTGAATTATTTATACAGATTATTAAATTGATATTGCCCAAAATTCTGGGTCGTTACAATCCTACCCCCTTAAATGAATTTCGTCCCCGAAATTTAAAAGCAAAGGTAATTTAATAACCTAGTACAGATTTTAATTTCAATTAGCAAAGCATACTTAACAACCAATAACTAACAATCAAAGCAATCAATCAAACAAAAAAACCTAACTAATTATTCTGACACAAATCAGAATAAAGCTCTAATACTATCCCGAGTTTCCCAAGTATAAATCACCGGGAGACTTTCTCTACAAAAACTACACCACAAAAATCCAGAGCTCCACTCATCTCTAGATCCATCAATATGAACAGAACCTCAGACTATACCCAAGTCCAGCTCAACTTCTAAATCCAACTGAACTACAGATTCAACAACCAATCGATGAATCATACACGTACTCCCTCAGAGATGCGTGAAATATAATGAATTCCAGCTATCCAAACTAGCAATTCAATCTTTTCCTATCACTGCTCTCTTAAACAGAGAAATTTCAACAACAATAAAGTCTCCAACTTCGAGCTCCAATCTCCTTATCTCATATCTTCATAACCAAACAGACAATCATGGACTGCCAATTTCTTCCGATCAGCTCAACCTATGCTGATAATCCCAGAAATAACTAGACCAAAGCAAACAGTTCCTTGATCCTATTCAACAGAAAAGTCTTCCAAAATCCATCAAAATCCAGAACACAAGCTCTACTCCCCAAGCAATAGCAAACCGAACTTGCTTCCTTCCTTGTACAGCTGCTACCTCGCTTCCGCTGCACAACTCTAATTCTAAAATAGATGAGAATACTGCTGATGAACACGAGTAGAAACTTATCCAATATATCCGGGAAACTTTGTTCATCAAATCCATAAAAATCTGAGTGACTCATCTGACTCAGTCACACATCCTTATAGAAGAAATCCAAACTCATAAACTAGAACTGACCAAATCCAATTCCAAAAATATTCTGAGCTGCTATATCAACTCTTCCTTAAGAGTCATTCTACAACCAGGCTAACTACCAAAATCACTTATGGAACCAAAACAATATGGAACTCATCTCCAGATGCAGATAAACTTCTGATTACCTCAGTAGCTCCTATTTCCCATGAGAACTCTCGGTCTCAAACAAAAGATTGCCCAGATAAATTCCCAAACTAATCGCAAGTCACTTTTGCGATCCAACCTAATTCGGATTCTAAAGAAACTGTCCTCTCTTTACCAATTAGAACAGCTTAAACTTCTCCAAACAAGGTTAACTTTTCAAGAAAAACATTCACCAACTGCCCGGGCTGCTGATAGAAGAAATACCAAGATTCCTGGACCATCGGAGAAACAAGCCACACTGCTGCTTCCCAAACTCTACCTCGATGATGCTACAATGCTAAAAGACCTTCCTAACAGCACACCGAACACTTCGAGATGAAAGTGCTACCAAAGCTAACCAAGACTTCTAATCCAAAGGCTTCTCCAAACCCAAAACCACCAACAAACCACACAACTGACTTTCGAGATGGCAAACATCCCTTCAAGAAATTCGGACTCCAAACCAAGCATCCAAATCTCGCTTACCTTAAGGAATAACAATGAGACCATGCCAAACAAATAACTTATAGACCTTAGTCTCATATTCCAAAACAGCCAACCTCCATGCTATAGATCCAAACAACTTATATACAGTCGGGTCTTCCCTGTGGCAGGTAAAGACTGCTCCTCAACAACTACTAAAATTGTTTCAAGAGAAAACATCTTCAGAAAGTATCCATGGATACTGCATCTCATCACGTAGTTACCAAGATATCACTACTTATTTCTGCACTTCCGACAGATCCAAACTCAAGAAAAAATCGCTCACCCGAGCGAAATCCAAAATTACACTTCAAAGATAAACTCGAATCTTTTGAAAAGATTTCCTTCGGATATCAGAGAAATCCTTACTCCAAACTACAAATCTCACTCGAGACAGTACTAGGTCTACAGTCTCAACAAAATATACTTCCAACCACAAACATATGGAACCTCTTCCATCAGTGGTAGTCATGTTACACACACACCGTTACTGCATCTACCTCTAAAACTTATATTGGAAAATCCGAACAGATAACCCAACAGATTAGGTAGATATATAAATATACATGGTTATATAAAAATTACAAGTACGCTCTCTCAAGAAAGACACCACTCCAGAGCCTAGGTATTCACTCAACCTATTGCTCTGATACCAAATGAGAGGACCCGACTTCCTATCTCCAGGAAATCGCATCATCTATGAAGAAAGAAAGGGATAGAAGAAGAAAAGAAAGAGAAAGAAAGAAACAACAACATCAGAGAACTCACAGCGGAACGAATGAAATATAATATATCACATAAAATGTTACATGGTATCTTATTACATCAGAGTGAACAACTTAAACAACATATATTAGACAGTTATAAATATATGTCTAACTATATAACTCAAGTACAACACAAACAGATACCAAACAGATACAGCGGAACCATAATATATCTACATGTGGAAGCCTCCTGCTCCATATCTCCTAAAGAATTCGTCAAGCAAACCTGAATCACTTGACTAATCATACATAATATGAGTACCCAAGAGTTTAATAAAACAGAAAATAAACACTCGAGTCAGACAGGGGTCTGGTGTGAGTAAACGGGTTAAAGTTGCTTAACTTTTAGAAAAACTTTTGAAAAGAAAAGCTATCACGTAAGACTTCCCACACATAAACATGGAAAAGTTTTTACCTTACGCTAACCAAAACATTTGATAGGAAATCCAGTGATATTATAATAGTGTCTAGGGTTTTCAAGATAAAATACAGAAATAGCTAGAATGCTTACATCTCACGTTCCAACATAGTTGGGCACAATCAAAACCGTACAGGCACTTATTGGATTTTGGATTCCATCAATGGCAGGGCTACTGGGGTACCGCCCGTCACAGTACGTGGCCTAGATCACAGTACCGAGGAGTACGCCCACTCCCCTGCAACACAAGGCCGGAACCATTCCTTACTGAACAGTCCCGAACAAGACCACCCCGTAGTTGGTGCGACCAACCACACACTAAGCCGAAATATAAAGGGACCTCTAGACAGGGGTAAATCTCGCACTCAAGTGGGGGCTACCCACGAAGCCTTGCTGCACCTCCCTTGTTTTAGCCATTCCCGGTTGATGAGGCTGCGATTACCTTTATAGAACACATCTATCTTAGAATGCTCATCGTCCACCTGACGATGTTTTGAAAGCATTCAATCCATACAAGTTCGTTCCGGGTTCGAACGAAACCGAAGGCACTATTTCATTGCACTCATTATTGGAATCACCCTCAGAGTCAACGACCATAGCCCTTGCACTCTGAACCACCATCTCGAACCTATAAGCACTATTCCGTCAACTCATTACAGAATCACCCACAGAGTTATACTGATGTATAGCCCTTACACCTCGAGTCTTCACTTGCTCCACTTGAATTCACGACCTAACGTTTAAATTGGAATCGATGTGGTTTTCGAATATCCAAATATGGAAACCCGATCCCTGTCTCACCGAAACCAAACGCCATTTTAAATGTCCAAGTTGTACTTAAGGGTTTTAAACAATTAACTTATATGCAGGATGATATAAACAGATAGATGAATCACATTATCACCATAGATAACTCATATCAATATCCATCTCACAAGCAGCATACCACGTATCATAGGTATCCAAACATCCAATATCAACCAATATCGATCATCCAATATCAATTACTCAATATTGATCATCCAATATCAATCAATCAACCAAAGCAGAATTTATTCACTCTTAATCAGCAGGATTACCTAAATCCTTCCTTAATAAGTTATTTCAAATAAATAGATTAATCATCTCTAACGATCTTCTTTAATTAATCTTCCTTGATTAATTATATTTAATTACATTTAAGTAATTATCCTTAACCATATTCAGTAATTAACCTTTTTTTAATTATTATCATTAATTAAAATAATTAATGATCTTTCATTAATTAATTAACTATAATTAATTACATTAAACCTTAATTAATTACAATTTAATTAATCACATTTAAATTAATTACTTTTATTAATCACCTTGATTAATTTCATTAATTATATTAACTAGTAATCCTTATTAATTAATTAATCCCTTAATTAATTAAATAATTAACTTATAATTAATCATCTCGCTAATCTTAAACAGTAATTAACAAATTGTAATTACTTATCTTAATTAATTAACTTCTTAATTAATTATATTAATCTTTGATTAATTACTAATTATATTAATCTTTGATTAATTACTCTAATTAATTAATCTTTAATTACTTCATTAAGTTTACTATTAAACAATTAAATTAATAAATAAATCCTTAATTAATTACCTTATTAATTAATTACATTTTAATTAATTACACTTGGTAATTAATCTTAAATAATCACATTCTTAAATTAATTAATCACATTAATTAATTAACTAAAATAATTAAATAATTAACTCTTAATTACCTACATAAGTAATTATCTCTAATTACTTCCTTTAATAAATCTTGATTACTTCCTTAATTAATTACTTAACAAGTAATTAATCCCATTATTAAATAATCCTAATTCATTTATTTAGTTAATTACTCCATAATTAATTAACTTAAAATAATTATATTAATCAACTCTTAAATGATAACATTAAGTGATCATCCATTAATCACTTCAATTAATTACTCTTGTGAGTAATTACCACTAATTACTTCCATAAGTAATTACCAATTCTTAATTACATTCAGTAACTAACAATTAATTACTTTATTAAGTAATTACACTTAATTAATCATAATTAAGTGATTATTTAAAATTAAATAAATAATTAACTAATTATTTAAAATTAATTAAACAATTAATTAATTAACATTTTATATTTAAAAATCCTTAATTAATTAAGAAAACATTATTCTTAATTAAACTTTACTTATTAACAAATCATATTTAAATTAAGTATTCTTAAGTTCATATAAATAATAAATTAACCATATTCATTTTGATAAATAAATTATTTGAAATTAATCAAATTTTATTAACCTTAAAGAGAAATTTATCCAATTTGGTTTACATAATTATAATTTATTTTTGGAAATAAAGTATTTAGAAACAAATTTCCAAATTTAAAACATTTTAAATTATCTAATTTCAAACCTATTTATTTACAATATAAATTGAACTTAGTTTTAAACATTACTTAGAAATTTATCTTAAAACTTTGATTCACTATTTAAATTCAAAACACTCCTTTAAATTAAATTTCAAATTTAATTTAAGATAATTACTTTTAAAAGAAATCGGTTTTAACAATTTATTTAAAAATAATTTCAATTTACACTTTTTTAAAAGATTGATAGCTTTGCTTCAAGGGCTATGATTTCATTTATTTGAAAACTTGTTTATAACTTAATACTTGATCTAAATTTATTCAATAAGTTTTAAATTAGAAAACTTATATTTTATGCACTACAACCAGAAAACACTACGCCTAAATGCTCGAGTAAATCACTCAACCCACCCGTGCCTTCCCCGAAGCAAACCAGATACCTTCGTCTTCGAGTCGCCCCTGGATCCAACGCGATAGATTCTTCGAGTTCCTCAACTCGTCTTCTCAAATCAACCTCCAGTGTACACGTCGTACACACGTGCACGTGTCCATCACCCTCCAGCCATACTTGGTCGTCGCGACCACCGGTGGCGGTCGCACTAACGCTCCCGATCCCCAAATCACCAAAACCCCAAATTCAAACAAAACCCAATTTGACATGAATTCCTCAATTAAAATTTATGATATGTACTTTAAAAATCATAATTCTTAGTCCTTAACACATTCATGGGATCCAAATAAGAAAACATACAAGTTGATTTTTGACATGCAATTGATTCTTACTGTATATTTTCATTTTAAAAATTATTTACTAAAATAAAAAATCCTAATTCCATTTTTAAAATCATCTTTATGCAATAACAAACAACTTTCATGAAATCATCGAAGTCAAATTTTGATGTTTTTGGGAGATTAGAAAATTTTCTTTGAATGCAAACTCTGGTCTGAAAGAAACAGGTAACATAGTTTTTAATAATCACAGTAACCATTCTAATTTTTCAGGCATTCAATACATCCAATTCAACATACATCCAAATTAAAACAAATATTTCATATAATCATCATGATATCATCACAAAATCAAGATTACTCTAGAATCAAACTGTTTTTAAAATCCATTTACTCACCAATTTGAGAAGGCAGAGAGAAGTTCAAAATTTCCAGGCTTTGCTGTTGAAAATTAAATCCATGCATGCTTTGAAATCCTTTGATTTAGAATGTTGAAACTTACAGGTTGAACTCCATGCAGGTTGAAGCTTTACTTTGAAATGCAGTTTAAATTTGAAGGTTGCAGATTTTGAAAAATGCAGATTTGAGGTTGAAGATCTAATTGCATTTGCAGGTTTGAATTTGAATCCTTACATTACAGGTTTTGAAAAAGATTTCTATTTTTGAGAATACTTTCTGGTTTGATCTTTAATTCATGAAGGAAGAAAAATAATTTGAAAAGAAGAAAGTTTAGAGATTGAAAGAGGAAACTAATTTCTTTACAAGTTTAAATTTTAAACAAAAGAAAATAAATGCCACTTGTTCATAAATTGAACAAATGTCAAATGTAAATTTCTTTAGCTTACAAGTGTTATTAAGATATGTTTACACATGTTTTTTTTAGTACTAATAAATTCTTATTTAATTTAAATGTAATTATAAACTTACATAATTAAGTTACTTTGTTAATAAATGCTTACTTATGTATTTATATGTATTTATGAAATGTTTATACACATTAGTGAAATGTTTTTATGAAAATAAGCTTTTGAATTTTAATAAGTACAAGTTTGAAATCTTTGTAAACCTTTATTTTATAAATAGCTTACCTTTTAAAGAAAATATTATAAACTAATTATAATACAAATAAATCTTTATATATGTTTATATAACCATTTAAATTTAAACACTTTAAAAAGAAAATAAAACAAAACTTTGATTAAATCCTTTATAAACTATCACACTTAAAATAAGCAATTATCTTATACTTTTGCAAACAATTGAATTAATCTAAATTAACTTTTGAAAAATATTAATTTTTAAACAAAGCTTTAAATTACAATTCATTCATATATAAATTATTAATAGATTAAATTAAATTTCAAAACAGCTCAAATTATAACATATACATACATATATATTACAATTTGAAAATTAAATCTTTTATTTAAAATAAAAGATCTTCTATTCACAATATATATCAGATATATATATTATAAACAGAATTAAAATTGATTAGCTTTGGAAAATAAATCTTATCTATTTTAAATTGTTAGAAAGATATTAATCACAATTATCAGACTAAATATATATTAACCATAAAAAGAATAAATTTATCAGTTTAAAAAAAATTATAAAGAAAAATTATCAAACCAGTTAAATTACTTATATAGATTATTAAATTGATATTGTCCAAAATTCCAGGTCGTTACATAACAAATCCCCAAAATCATCATTTCTTAATTTCTATTTATCAAATACTCAAAATAATTTACTTAAATATCTTCAATTTGAAAATAATATTTTTAAATTTAAATAATGAAAATCATTCTAAAATCCACTATTTATTTTCAAAATATTTCGTTTCTTTCAAAACCTTCCATTTCATATTATTTTACCCCTTCTGACCAATTACTAATGTGATCCCATCACAATAATAATCAATTAGAGATATACAATTCTACTTTACCCAAGTCAATCCTATAACAAACACTTCATCAATAGTTTACCACAACAAATAAACAAGGGAATGGTATCAACATAAACAATCAACAATCAATGCATCCAATTTCATCCAATCAAATTCATATCAGCTAAATATCTATCATCGAGTAATCAATGAAACTATAAAAAATTGAATCTAGAACATAGTTGTGAGTTACGAAAACTGAATCGTCGCGATCCCAAATCGCTAACAACCTACATCAATCGCGACCACACCAAGCCACATCGCCCTCCTAGTCATGAACGCACACGTCGTTTCTTCGTTAAGCCTACCACTATTGCGGCAGTTTCAAGGCATGACTGTTTTTTTAATTTATCTCGACTTTTTTTTATTTTCCTACAGATCACGATTGTTGCTTTCAAAAATTTGGGTCTTCGACAAATTTTTGAATTGAATTCGGGTATGGCTTGAACTAGTGAAGGAGGGAGAATGTTCTAGAAAATGGGAAAAGAGAGAGTAAAATAGGCTTAGGCTTGCTTAGATCTCGATTTCAAATTAATTTGAATTCCATTTCCTTCCATTTTTTCACTTCATCTTCCATTCAAATTTAAATTTAAATTCTTGATATTTATTTATAAATATACTTCAATCCATTTCAAATTAATTTACACTTCATTATACAAGATACATATCAATACCAACACACCTTACTTCAGTTCGATGGTCGCTTATTTTTTTTAACTATTTTAACCATTTAAAAAATTTATTTACACTTTAAATATATTATATATTTGACTAATACATTTTATTCAGTTTAAGTTTATTTTTTGAAAAGAATTTATTAAGGTAATTCAACTTGTTAAATCTAAAAAATTTATTTTATTAAATGGAATTTAACTAACTTGAAAATATATTTTCAAACATTAATTATCAATTACTAAATTCAAACACTTTTATTATAACTAAATTTATTTATTTATCTGGCGTAAAAAAGCAAAGGTTATTACAGAATTTCCCACTTAAGAAAATTATGTCCTCGCAATTTCTTGTAGAACACATAATATGCAACTCAAACCCTGAACTTTCTTCATATTTTACAATCTTCTATCAGACCAAAACTTATTCAATCCTCTATATGTCTCATACACTCCAACTCAGCTTATAGTATGTTATGATTTGAATATATTCAAATAACGACATTCTATCCTTCGCATACGATAAATTTTTGTGAAAATATTCTAAGTGTAGGAATTTTTAGGAAAATTTCGGCTGAGTCTCCATTGTACAGAGAGCGTTTCAAAAAATCAAAACATAATATAACATAATATATATACATCCCAATCCATGGGGCATCCCGAAACATGGAAAAATAATATAATATCCCATAATATATTATATGTGAAGAAAAGAGATTGGTCTCAGAGGTTCGCCGAAATCCACATAGCCTTTCCTACCCTTCTTACTCCTATGATGTCCCTATGGATGTTTGACAAGTGGTAGATTGACTTAATCTGAAAGTTACCTAATACCAAGGGAGGATATAATCACTCCATAATCGTTATTGACTACTTTATCAAATAGGTCAAGGTCAAGCCCGTTACTGGGTTCACCACCCCTAAGATTCTAAACTTTGTCATAAAGAATATTGACTACCGTTTTGGCCAGCCAAAGAATATCATTACCGTAAACAGCACTCAATTTGAGAGTAGCCTATTTCAAGTCTTCTTCTCAAGGAACGGAATCAAGAAGTGCTTTCCTTGAATGTTGTTAGAAGGTTGTCTTTCGTGCTTTATTGATTATGAACGTTGCCTTCATCTCAAACCTTTCGATATTGTCAAAAGATATTTAGTATGTGTTCCAACTGGCCTAAAAGGCTTATTATGCTTTCGAAAAGGTCATTATAGAGTTGTATGCCCAAGCCTTGACTTCTTCACCCTCTTTAGAAGGTAAGAACTTCTTGAATACTTTGGAATGAAGCCTTTTGTCCCCTCCAAAAGGTCTTGAATTGCTTCACCCCATTGACTACATCCCTTCGATTTCTTCAAAAGGTTTGATCCAAACTCTTTTCCTTTTATCTCTTGCTGAAAGACCCTCCAACTTAGACGGAAGGTGGATTTTTTTAGTAACGTTTGTCCTCCCCCCCCCCCCCATGCGAAGGGCTCTTGCTTTCTAAGTCATCTTCTCTGAAAGCTTTAAAATTTCCAGCCTCTTTTTCCTGCAAGCATAATTACTAAGTATAAGTAAAAGAATTCTCTCAAACAGCTTGCCCTTTTTTAAAAAAAAAGAGGCCACTTCTTAAATTTGACTTAGAACTTTAGATTAGCCTCTCCTTTCACTCATTTTTTAGGGAGAATTTAAAAACTGTATTTAGTATTAGGTTAAGATTTGTTAGAACTCATCTACATACAATTTCGGTAACTTAAAATGATCTTTCTACCCCTCTGAGGGAGATTAAGGCGGCAATGATGGATTTACCCTCCTTGAACCTTTCGACAAGTTCGGAAGGTATTCTAGCTCCCACTTTTCTATATTGTCGGAAGATCTGATAATTTAATGGTTAGACCCTTTGACAACAAGCTCTCGTCGAGGTTGGAGAGTTCCAAACCTTATGCTCAATAAGTTCTCAACAAGGTTGGAGAGTTCCAAACCTTTTGATTTCTTCATGTATAATGAAACATCATAAACAAAATATCGATCAATTAAACACATTTTCATTTGCGCGACATCGATCTAGAAATTTAACTAAACTACTTACCAAAATATTTACTTATATATTGCTATATGTTACATTTTTAAAAATAATTAGCTAGTCTATACATATTCAAAATAGTGTCAATTTTTCAAGACCAAGCATCGAGATGATTAACAAAAAAGGGGATGATGATTTCCTAATCACAGCTCATTTGGAAAGGGTGGCAAGTCTGGAGCCAAATTGATCGGTCGATGATAATGGGTTCAACCCAGATTGGCAGATAAGGTGAATGCATCATCAGCACAAAGTCTTCACTAGAAGCATCCCAGATGGTCAAATCCATCCAGAACGTAGCTGTGGCCAAATCATATAACATGGAGTATGTAGCCATTATGAGATGATTAAAGGCATTAGGCTGTTGTTGAATTATGTTGCTTGATTGAGCACTGTTTACTTCCTTTGCCTCTTGTGGTTGATTTAATAATCCTAATGCGTAACAGCAATAATAGTGCAGCATTTCAGTGCCAACAAAATCAGTGTGAATTTGGTGGAGGTTACAGGCTGTCATTGACATCCTTTTTGTTATGGAGATAAATGCTTTTATATAAAAGAAGGGAGAAGACAAATGGATTCTGATTGGAATTTTGGTGGAAAAAAATGTGGTACTTTCTCTTGCATTTCTAGAGAATGTAATTAAATGATTTTGTCATTTTGTATGATTATAGTTTTCATTTTGATTTGAAGGTAAATAATGAATAGGAAATATCTGGTGAGGTCTTACATACGACAAGCTTTTTTTATTAACGGATTATCACGAAATCCATAATTTATCAACAATTTCTGCACTGGTATCTTTTAAATATCAGCGGGATTCTTATTTTCTAGAGAAGGTGCATCTTCGGTACGACGCCTCTCGAAGGAAAATAGTGAGTTTCCAACCCTATCCTGGACGATGATGGTAGAGAGAGATATTTTGATTAATTCTGTATAAAGTATAATGTTGGCACTTAATCATAGATTTTCATATTTAGGTGAATTCAGTAGGGGTCTACTTAGATGTTTCCGTATTTTGATAAATTAAGCCAATTACAACATGCCTTAGGATTTCAGTCAGATTGATTTATCAAAATCTTTCCCTTAAATGGTTCAAGCATTATAAGAACAAATTTATTTTTGAGTTCTTTTCTAAGTATATTTTGTATGAACCAGAGGAGTGATCATACATAGGTAACAGGCAATCGTATTGTGTTGTGCAGTCAAAGCGCTCGGTAGATTCTATGCGTCGGAGGTGTAAAAAGTCATAGCGGGGATACAACACGGATATAGTGGGATATAGCGGATGACTCTAAAATAGCATATAAAACTCGTAGTTAATGTTTTTTCAAATATATAAATGGTAACTAAATGAAAATTTAACATTCAATTAAATTTTAATTAATACATAAATAATTGTGAATAAAAACATGTGTGAATATACTGTAAATAAGCGTAAAACTATTATATGACATAATTGAATTTAGTAGAATATTATAGTATTTTCATTTCTGAAAATATATTAAAAATTCAATTAAATAAATTATTTTTATAATTTTTATAATTTTTATAATGTGTAATATCATTTTTCAATTCATTTCTTTTAAAGAAGATATAGAAGAAATAACGGAATATAGCGGGAATAACAGGAAATAGCGGGGCTTAAAGTGGAAAGGCTATATTTGGGGATATAAAGAAAAATCGTAACGGCAAAAATCCACTATAAGATATAGCAGGGTTATAGCTGGGTAATAACGACGCATTAACTGCACAAGTATTGTGAATATATGTTTTTTTATATCTCTTACGCTTAGTTTTTATTTACTATTTTATTTCATACTATCTATTCCTTAGATCGTGTCGTCTTAGGAGACAAACTAAGCCAATATGTTATTTAGAAGAGGTTTTACTTCAAAAATGACTCAATGTTAAAAACCTCGAAGTTGAAGATATTTTTATACTTAGAATACCCCCTTCTTCCTTTTGGCTTCCTCAGAAAGTAGAAGGAACTTTTTCTTAAAAGAAATCAGAATATTTCATTCAATATCGATCGATGGTCATGCTGCAATAACCTATTAGCCGGTAAATGAGATTATACTAAATATACACTAGTTATCACTCTAGTGGAGTTATTATATGATCTAGCTCAACAGTTGCACTTTCCACTAATGCCTTAGGTAAAGTTAGGAACAATATCTTTCTACCCTAGACGTACTGAAAGAGGTTATTGTATCTCTTAACTTTGCTTCTATTTTGAGCTGTATTCTATTTTATAGTAACAAAGATATATACTATATTATTTTATTTTATTTTTAAAATAGGAGCTAGAGCTTGCTATGATACATTGCCCTCAAACTTTTATTTTCTCGCATTAACGTTATCAAGCACAGATTATTGAGCCAAAGTGGTGGTATGGAAGTTCATGACGGAGTTCTTTTCGAGCTTTCTGGTTGTAACACTAGAGCCGTGAAGTGGAAAAAAATATATCTTATCCAAAAGATCATAGCCAGCAACTATAAGAATTACATTGACTATCTAGAGATTGGGATTAAGAGAAAAGACTAAGTGATCATCGTACTTAAACAGTAATTAAAGCCAAATCCCATAATAGACTTCTGTGAAAAGATGCATGAACTCATTTATGAACAAATGATTTGGAATCATAATTGAGAGATAGTCATGCTCAATGTGCCTCTTCACGACAACTCTCTTGGCAAGATTAGGGAAGTTGTAATAGAATAGTATTTTAACCTAAAAGCTTATGAGGGATTGTATCTTATTAACAATAGCAAGTGATGATAAGAAACACACTTTAACATGTATTCTTATTGTCGAAATAAAGAAATTTGATTTCAAGTTTTGTTTGTTTATATAGGTGACTTAAGCAAGATTGGTTTTACTTTCTAAAACCCTTGTTTCGAGATTTGTAAGATCAAGGATAGGTTAAGAGCGGAGCTCAAACAAAGTTAATTTTACAAAGATTCTTTTATTTCTAAGCTTTCTGATAACCTTGTTTTAGAGGAATGGAATAAAAAGTATCTTTTTCAACACCATGTCATTCAAGAATGCTCCAAAAAAATTGAGAATTCAAAATTAAAACTTTAAGGAAAGGGACCGAGGTATTAAAGTTTTAAAGCATTCCGTTGATGGAGATACTTGTATCGATCTCGACTTTGGAATGACCAAGTTTTATGAGAGAATTGATGACTTGGAAGTAAAATTAAAAGGTAGTCAGGCATTATGCAAATTTTCAGAATCCATACTTGGGAACTCAGTTTTGGGTGCTGATCCTGTAATATTTATGGTTTTTGCAAGAGCAGTTGATCGAGTCGCAATAATCTCAACATTTATATAATGTACTTTCCATAACTTATTAATGCTATGTAGCATAGTGCAATGAATTATTTATAATCTTGTAAATACTATCTGTTTTGTTGCCTTTGTTTGCACCTTATTTGTCTTTGCATTTGAGTGTGTCTCTAGAATGTTCATACACCTCTCGATTTTTTCGTCTTAGCTCACGACTCCTCTCTTGATTAGATAAATTTGCAAATCTTCTTGATACCTGTAATCCATTTTTCGAACATATTGAGGATTATAATCTTTATTCCTTATCAGATTTCCTATCATTTTGACTTTCCTGAGAAACATGTAGCAAACAATATTCTTAATTGTTAGCTCGAAATTGACATATTCATCTTAATATATCATTTGTCTAGATTAGTAAATCATCTTGCCAATTTTATGAATAGTAATTTGTTCCAAATGTTAAGATCTCATCCTTAACCATGATGAGAAATAATCATGAATTTAACTCCTTCAACATGATTAGATATTAATGTCTAAAATTTTGATGTGGTAACTCTTTAACCCATTCCTCTTTATTAATGGGATTTTAAAGAGTTAGAAGCCTGAAATTCCCATTCAAAAACTTTTAATAGCGATCCTGTTTTATAATATTGTTTGGTTTGGATTTAGGCACTTGAGATGAATAGAAATTTAAAGATTTTGTATCCAGATTAGGGTTTAAATAAACAGAAGTCTTAACACCCAAATTTAGGTGTTAATGATAGAGCTTTATGAGGTGTCATCGGACCCAAATTCTGGTATTAGTAGATGGAAGATAAGTTGAAAGTCACCTTTTGGAATCCTCTAATAATAAGCAATGGAAGGTTAGAGTGCCAGTTTTAGTAAAAGAATAACAGAGTACCCCTCTTCGTAATAAGTAATAGAGGCCCAGAGTATCATTTTAGGTAATGGATAATATAAGGTCAGAAATCCATTTCTATTGGATTTTCAATTTGGAATTAATAGCAGAAGTCCGGAAAACCATATGCCACCTGATCTGCATTAATAGTTAGTAGAAGACAAGAAATCTAACCTGGTAGTAAATATCAGAATACTGAAAAACCAATCTAGAATTAAGTAATAGAAGACCAGAATACAATTTCTGATAATTATTAATGGAAGACCAGAATATCATTTCTGCCAATAAGTGATGGAAGTCCAGAAACCAATCTGGTTAAGTAATAGAAGACCAGAAATCCAATTTGGTGATAAGTAATAATAGATCAGTAAACCAATCTGGCGATAAGTAATAGAAAACCAAACTAGCATTAAGTAATAGAAAACCAGAAAACCAACCTGGCAATAAGTAATAGAAGACCAAAAAACCAATCTGGCGATAAGTAATAGAAAACCAAACTAGCAATAAGTAATAGAAAACCAGAAAACCAATCTGGCAATAAGTAATAGGAGACCAGAAAACCAATCTGGCTGATGTTCGTGGGAAGAAGTCAGTGACTTCTTCCTGATTCTCTTGTTAAATTCTCCATCACTCTTTTGTCTGATTCCTATGCTTATTTAAGCAGTTGCCAGGCGGTGCCGATTTTTGGCAGTGCCCATTTCAGGCAGGGACTTTTCTTAGTCCACAGGACATTTCATTCAGGTTTCCTGTAACGACCCGGAATTTTCGATCTTGAAAACTCCAGATAGTTAGGGAAAGAAGAAAGAGATAGAAGAAGAAGAAGAAGAAGAAATACCACTAAGATTCTCACATTCGCAGTGAATGAAAATATAATATCAAATAATAACAGTTTACAAAAGAATTTTGTAATCTGCCAAATACATTTATAATACATCAGAGTTACACATATACACAAACACTGGATATACACAATCATCATGTCTCAGATATACAACAATACAATACAGTAGAAACACTCCTTGCATTCTTGCCATCCAGCTCACCTCCTGAGTTCCAGAACGTCTTTACCTGAAAATCTGTAATTCTCGGTCTGACCCGAGCATTACATTAAAGTGACACCCGGGTCAGGCTGGAAACCAGCGTGAGTAAACCCATCCAACAAGGAATACAAGCATACAACTTATTTAAACCCAAGGTAACTCGTGTCAATTTTCAAATTCACAATTTGTTATAGATATCACTAATTTCACACATCGATATCTAAGTACCAAAAACTTAGATTAAATGGTCCAATTCACTTAAATCATTCCATATGAGCCTATTGATTTCACATATCAATTTATAAAGAATCGAAGTGGTTTCGGGTATTCACTAATACCCGACTCTGGTCTCTTCGAATTTAATACCATCTTAGCCAAGTTATTTAAGTGAACCACAATTCAACTTTAAATACAAGGTGTAACTGTTTACACAGGAATTCATCATCATTAATAATCACATTATAAATGTCCACCCAAACATTTCATATAACTAAACATTTCATATCACAGAATAACACAGCATATCATCCAATAGATATTATCCAATTCGGATATTTTACTCAAACAATCATTCATAAGCAATCATTGTTAATCCCTATTATAATTAATTTGATTAACTTAAATTAAATCAATTACTTAAGAATAAATCACCTAACTTTGCTTAATCAACCATTAATTAATTACAACGTTTTGATTAATCAGTCATTCTTCAAATATCCATCTTAATTAATCACCTTGATTAGTTATCTTCAATTACATAGAGTAATTATCCTTTAATTAATTTCAAAAATTAGCTATCCTTAACCATTTACAGTAATTAACCTTTAATTACACTCATTTATTATATTAATTAATAATCCTTAACTACTTCTTCAATTAAGTAATTATACTTAAACAATTCCATAAATTAATTATTTTTAATTAATTAATCTAATTAACCGTCTTAATTAATCATTTGATAATCCTTAGTTAGTGATCCTTCATTAACAAATAACAATCCTTTAACTATTCTGTAAGACTTTAATTAATCATCTCTTAATCCAAATAAATCAATTCTTATTAACCAATTAATTAATTCCTAATTACTCAATTATTTAAGTGCTTAACTATTATTAATTAAATAAATTAACTATCCATTTTAATTAACTTAATAATTTAATGAATTACAAATCATTAAAACTTCATTTATTTAAAGATGAAAACATTTTTCTTATTTATGATCAAATTATCATTAAAAAAGCATTTAAAAACAATTTACTTTAAATTTTCTTTTATTTCAAACTGGAATACAGATTTTAAATTTTGATTCCAGATTTAACTTAGACCTTTAAAAAAACTTTACTTACATTTTAAATTTTCATTTTAAATCCAAACCGTTTAACCGTTAAAAGTAGTTAAAATAATTTAATTTTAAAAACATTATTTATCTTTAAAACTGGGATTCAAACAAAACTTGAATTCCAAATCAATTTCCTGAATTTAATTTCCTTAAATTCTTTACTTAAAAATTCTTCTCATTTTCCTTTAATCCTAATTCATCTCCTGATATTTTTTAAAATACCAAATTTTATATATCCAACCATAAACGGCATAACTAAATTTCCAAATTAATCCATCATGGAATACCAATAAAATACAACAAAGATTATAAAGATAATCTCTATATCATGAGGAATCCAGTTGGATCCCTCCAACCTGTTTCCCTGCATCCATAGATATTAGCACAACAGTAAGTATCGATCAAATCTGATAATAATGATCACATACAACTAAACAACCAATCAATAATTTAAATATTAACTATTTAAATTAAATGGTACCCCGATGTGAGTGAGATTAACTCACCTTGAGTTTCGTCGAGCGTTTCAATTTTAAATTAAATCGAACCCATTCGATTTAATCCAAAATTCTCGCTTGCTCCAAACGCCTTCGGATCTACACCGTAGCGTAGATCCCGTCGCTGCGATTCCGACGCTTCCTGTTTCGTCCGATTCTGACCTCGTATGGTTAAGATATGACTTGTTAAACATTTGAATATATATTAATATAAATAAACTTCTATTTTATTTTATATCGAAATGAAATCAGGCTGTTCGTCCAATCCCAGATCAAGGCCGCTTCTTCCTTCTTCCCACGCGACATCAGACAAGAATGAACCCAAAAACTCGCCATCTAGGGTTTCCAAACGCAGCCACCACGGTGCCATCCAAATCGATCGGAGACCCTAATCTCGAAGCCCAACACCGCGCGCACCTATGGCCAGAAGGCGGCCAAGCTCGGCTCCCCTAATGCATCGAAAATCGTGCACGAGTACCTCCCAAACGTGGCCCAAAAATGCCCCTTCTGGTCGACGATAGTCGATCTCTACCGTCCACTTCGTAGAGCTCGACGAGCTCTACGACTCTCATGTTGGAAGAATTTGCTAAAAGTCGAAGGTTTGGAAGAGATTAAAGGTGGATGCTAAACAATTTTCGGCCATGGGTTCTAATAAGTGGCGGCCGAACAAAAGAAGACTAGGTTTTCTCTGAAAAACGCGGATATATATACGTTTATAAATAATATTTATTAATATTCTCAATTTTAACGAACTTTTACAAACGAACTCCAAATCTCACGTGCCGCCATGCGTTTATAAGGTTTTACCCACATTCCGAACAAAATGGAACGTGTTTTTGAGGCTAATTCGATCGTATGCCCGAGTTATGGAAATAAACGATCAATTTTAAATTAAATCGATTAAAATAGTTTCTATGCGTTTTGAGCTGCCAGGGTCAAACGACAACTCCCATTGCTACCAAAATTGAAATCCGATAATAACTAACTATTACAGATCCAATGAAACTAGTTTCGTCGAATTTCGAGACTGTGCCCCAGATGCTATTTTTAAATTAAATCTAAACGATATATTATTAAAAATGAACAAACCACCTTTAAATTAAATTTCAACCATTATATTACCTTCATTATCATCATTATAAATTTTATAAGCCTTCAAATTATTTTTAACAGGCTTAAAACTAAAGATTCAATAATTTACCCAAATTCAAATTATTAAATTCAATAAATTCAATCGCCAAATTCAAACTGATATTTGAAATCCAAATTAAACTATCTTGCAAATATTTAAAATTAATTAAATATTCCAATTTCAAATGCCTAAAAATTTAGGGTCGTCACATTCCTCCCCCTTAAAAGAATTTTGTCCTCGAAATTGCTAGTTAAGAAGAATGGTCCAATACTCATTTACTTTTTCCCAAAACCAACAATTTCAAACAATTCTCAAAACAAACTTTTATTAAAGACACACTAACCCTTTTTTCTAGCTTTTCAAACTTATCCTTAAGTCCCAAAAGTATTATTTACTTAACATTTCAAATTTAAATTTAAATCCAAATTTAAATTATCAAATCCTCCTCAAAAAATTTCTAACTCTCTAAATTTTTGAAAATTTTTGCCACCGTCTCCGTTGCGCGGCTAGCTCAGTACAACTACAAAATGCCTCTACGGGCCCCCAAATTCCAAAATAAAACAAAAACCAAGGGGCTAGATCAAAAACCCAATCAAATTTATACAGAAATTTAAATACATACATTTGCCGAGCAAATTTCAATTTATCCTCTGAAATCAAAAATCTCAAATTCACTTTGCTAATCCTTTAGTTCCAACTAAACAATTAGTTACAATCTCCATTTTGAAAATTCCTTTTGTCAAATCCAATTTGAAATCGTTTTGTCGCTAACAAAAAATTTTCAAAAATTTTCTAAATCCCAAAATTTTCGGAAAATTTTGATAGAGTCGTCTTTGTACGGAGGAGCTTTTGCAATTTGACAAGAGATATAAATATATATACATCGACCCACACGGTCGGAAAAAATAAAAACAGTTCATATTTCCTATTTTTATTGCGTAGGCGTAACTTTATTTAGCATTTTAAGCAAGCGGCTTATTATTTTAGCAATTAGCGCGCCCAAATCCAGCCAAACGGCTTCCCGGTACCTGTACTTACTCGATTCAAACATGTAAGTACTAAATATATGAAATTTATTGGTATTTCACTTACTTTCAATAGCTAAACATATGCATTTCATAAGCTACATGCACCAAACACTTTCCATAAGCGATTTATATGATTTTGAAGCTAATTCAATCGCTATCAACCAATTCATATGTCATTAATGGTTTACAACTCAATTTCTTACATTCAATTTATTTTTAATCCAAACAAGCTCATATTCAATTCAGATGATCTTAAAATCAATTTATTTAATCTCTATCAACTCATAGAATTTTAATTACCTTCGTTTACGTCAAATGACAATTCATTCTATGCAATTTGATGATATCCATTTTAATCCATTCACAACCATTTTATTTAGCTCGACACGTTCCATGCTTGTATACTATTAACCATTCCCAAATTAATTCAACCCAAGCTTTTATTTAATGGTCTACCCTTCCTACTTGAAGTCGAGCTTCTATAAATTTTAAACTTATGTTAATTTACTTTAACTTAGTCCAACTTCAAAACTTAAGCTCACTTCATTTGCAAAATAAATTTTCCTTTTCAATTTAGTTTGGTTCTATTTCAATCAAATCACATTTCAATCTACAAATCTATTTGATTAGTTATTATAAATTTAATTTCCAAATTCAATTCATTCACGACTCATTTAACTAATTACAAGGCCATTTTCAATTTATTTCTACCTTCTTGAACTTAATTTGCAATTCAAATCATTTCTGTTTCAATCCAACTTCCTTTTTATCCGGCAATATTCCAATTGTATTCGATTTACTAACAATTCAAGTCAAATTTAATTTATAACTCAAGTTTTCATTTCCAAACTTCATTAATAACTCCCAATTCAACTTCTATTTAACAATTTAAATCTTATTAACATACTCACTTAACTAATTTATTTAGCTAACTAGCCTACTCCTTTATTTTAAAATTTTAGAAATACTCTTAAATTCACATAATACTATTAAAATAGCTTTTTATAAAAGTACTTCCTATAACTCGATGTCACAACCAGTCCATCCTTGTTCTCATAGAAATTCGGTCATACGTTGATCAGGCATAGGACTGAAAATCAAAAAGCAAAACCAGTTTCAACACCCAGTGAAAATACTTAGGAAAATAATTTTATTAAAAATATAGAAAATAGTTTTTGAAAATAGAGGAAATATCTTTGGTGAGAATGCTCTGGAAATCATCACCCCCATCCATAGTCGCAATTACATCCTGGGTTACTTTTCGATCTTAGCAAAAGTCCATGTAACTGTAGGCACTCCGCGCCCCTCGATTACGCCATGGAACCCACAACAGATCGCAGTTAAATTTCAGGGTTACGTTGCCATCATAGCAAAAGTCCATGTAATTGTAGGCATCAGCGCCCTCGATTTTCGCTGTTAAAAATGAAACTTCTCCACTCCCACATAGGTCGCAGTCTACCGATGTAAAATCAAACGCATACTGCTGGCTCTCAATGACATACACGACTTTCGCTATGTTACCATAGGTCGCAGTATACCGATATCAAACGCAGACTATTGGCTCTCAGCAGCATACCTGACTTTCGCTATGGTATGAAGTAGATCATAGTGATATCGAGTTACACTGTCGTCACAGCATAACCCAAATGCCTCTGTAGAATCAGCACCCTCGACTTTCGCTACATACTACTCATAATCCTTAGGAACTAGTTTTGTCCGGACTCCTCACAGGATCAACTTTAGAACCCCCCCTTAGGGTTCAAGGCAGTACCACCCTGTGGCACTCCTGAGAAGTTCATTTCAAGGGAGCGCCTTTTTCCCCAGATCCATTACCAAAACAATTTATACTATACACATATAGTATCTTCCAAATCATACACCTATTATGAAGCTCATATAAATCTCCTTTTTCTCAAAATCAATTATCCCAAAATCGATAATTCTCAAACTAGGCTTTCCAAATTCCAATATTGATTTTACCTAAAAAATCAAAAGCCTTTCCAAATCCAAAGGTTCCCAAAACCTTTTTCCAAAATCCTCATAAGATCCTTTATATATATATATATATATATAAAATTTTAAACTTTGGATCATTTCAAACTTGTATAAAGCTCCTTTTATACTACAAACACCTTCAAAATCCTTTTCTTCTGGCAATAGATTCCACAAAGGGAGATTTATCTTATATAACAAAGACGTATAACTTTGTTTATTCAAAATCAAATATTCAAATTTGATTCATTTTTTTAATAAAGTTGTTTCCGTCTTACTTATCATCATAAAAATATCCAACTTTCACTTTTATCCATTGTATATTTCACAAAATATACTTTCATTTCAAAAGAAATCATTCCACATTTCTTATTCACAAATTTTCAATATCAATTTCATTTAATCCGTACGATGCACACATATCATCCGTACACTATACCAATCTGACCGCTCACTCGATCACACAATTACACCTCCGAACTAGTATCGTCCACCCGACTTCCTAGTGCGGTCTCAGATCTAGCTTCTTGATCAGAAACCATCATTCTCCTTGCATAGCCATAACTATGATAGAGAATATATGGAACCAATCAACAATCCATATCCAGGTTCGCCATCGAAAATCGAGTGAAAAATCCCAACTCGGATCGATAAACTATCTTGAAATTCTGTGCTCGAATCTGGATCAAATCACTATGCGAATAGAATAATATACGTACATCCTACGTATTTATTTTCATTGATTATTAGCCAAATCAATTTCCTTTATTTTCATCCTCACTTGGATTTTATTCACTTATTCACATTTGCCTTAATCCCCATTTGGATTATCACTTCAATTCTTATATCATTTCGGTATTTAATCAATAACAGTTTGAACTCCGACCAGTTTATATTTAGAAAATAGCTTGAAAATTTTAAAAATAGATAAGTAGTTGAAAAATAATTATTAGTTTGCAAAATACCTGTAAAATAGTTAAGAAATTGTAAAGTAGTTGAAAATAGTTAAATAGTTATAATAATTGTAAATAATTGCAAAATAGTTGTAAAATAGTAAATAATTTGTAAAATAGTTGAAAAACAGTAATTGGTTTATAAAACAGTTGTAAAATAGTTAAATAGTTCCAAAAGTAGTTGCAAACCAAGGATAAGATAGTTTGAGTTTTTTTTAAAAAGAAAGTTGTATAGTAATTTGATAGGAAAATAGATTTAATAATCGTTTATATTAAAATATTTCATTTGGAAAATAGTTCAAAGCCAAACTGTTCAATTTCCAATCTCCATTTCCAATTAATTCAATCTAAATTTCCACTCCTATTTAAATTGACTTAACTCCAATTTAAATAACTTCAATTTCCATTGAAATTGATTTAACCCCAATTCAAGTTGAATTAACCTCAATTTCTATCCATAATCAAATCAAATTCCATTTGAATTTAAAACTATTCAACGTTTACCGCAATTTAAATTAATTCAAGTAAATTTCAAATTGAACCAATTTCAATTCAAATTTCAACTTTAAACCATTTCGAATTATAAATTCGAGTTAAATTTTAAATGTTGATTTAATCCCTTAAATCAAATTAACTTTTATTTTTAAGTCAAAAATCTAAATCTTTAAACAATTTAATTCTGAGCCGAATTTCAAAATTCCATTTTAAATTATCTCTACTTAACTTATTTCGATGTTCAATTAAGAATTCAAAAACAATTTTATCGTCAGAATCCAATTTTACTACTGAATTTTAACTTCAAAACCCATTCTCAGTTTCATAGATTATTTATAATATCCGGATGAATAAACATCCAAATTTATCCAAACACCAACTTACAGTATCCATCTTCAATTTTCAGATCTCAAACCCAATTTGAGATCACACAAGCTCCCAATTTCATTTTGAAATTTCGAGTTCAAGTTGCTTGTTAAATTACTTAACTTTCCCAAAGTTAAATTCAATTCATTCATTGGGTCAACCTTACTCAAATTCGAATTCCCACTTCAAATCATCAAATTTTTAATAATATTCTTCCTTACATATAAGTTCAAAACTTATATCACTTGGGTTTCACATCACATTCCAAGGAAAATTCAAAACTCAACCTTCGAGTTTGTTTCAAATATACATATATATTTTTTTTACACACCGAGTTACTTTAAATTTTAAACCACCTTTGGGTTTAAATTCAAAACAAAATCCTATAAATTTTCAAGCAACTCTTGTTTCAATCAAGCTCTTTTATTCAAATAATACTATTTATATTTTTTTTTCAAACATCTGGAACAAATTCCCCAAATTTTCTGGACTTAGATTTAATACTTCACCATTTAAACCCCTTTTCAATTTCAATTCATAAATCATACTTACTTAAATGTTTACTTCCTTAAAACATTTCATTTTGCTTACTCATTAATTATTAAACACAACAATCATTTATTATAATAACCAAGATTATCATATCTGTAACCATTCATTATCATCTTATTCTGAAACTCTTCCCCAATTCAAGATTTCAATTTCAGTTTGAATCCATATCAAACTTATCTTTATTGAATTTCAGTTTGGCTGTATTATATTACTTCTTAATTTAATTCAAATAATTAACAACCAATCACCTAAATATTTATTAAAAGGAAATATTGCTTTATATATCAAAATATATTCTTATATAAAATCATTTAAAATCTTAATATAAGCAAATAACATGTATGCTCTCATATATATATATATATATATATATATATATATATATAAACTCAACTCATTCTAGGGTACCATTGACCTTATCCTTAATGAGTAATCCCACCAGAGCCAAGGTTCTCGCTTAACCTTCAGCTCTGATACCAACTATAACGACCTGGAATTTTCGATCTCGAAAACTCCAGATAGTTAGGGAAGGAAGAAAGAGATAGAAGAAGAAGAAGAAGAAATACCACTAAGATTCTCACATTCGCAGCGGATGAAAATATAATATCAAATAATAACAGTTTACGAAAGAATTTTGTAATCTGTCAAATACATTTATAATACATCAGAGTTACACATATATACAGACATTGGATATACACAATTATCATGTCTCAGATATACAACAATATAATGCGACGGAAACACTCCATGCGTTCTTGCCATCCATCTCACCTCCTGAGCTCCAGAACGTCCTTACCTGAAAATCTGTAATACTCGGTCTGACCCGAGCATTACATCCAAGTAACACCCGGGTCAGGCTGGAAACCAGTGTGAGTAAACCCATCCAACATGTAATACAAGCATACAACTTATTTAAACCCGGGGTAACTCGTGCCAATTTTCAAATTCACAATTTGTTATAGACATCACTAATTTCACACATCAATGTCCAAGTACCAAAAACTTAGACTAAATGGTCCAATTCACTTAAATCATTCCATACGAGCCTGTTGATTTCACATATCAATTTATAAAGAATCGAAGTGGTTTTAGGTATTTACTAATACCCGACTCCGGTCACTTCGAATTTAATACCATCTTAGCCAAGTTATTTAAGTGAACCACAATTCAACTTTAAATATAAGATGTCATTTTTTTACATAGGAATTCATCATCATTAATAACCACATTATAAATGTCCACCCAAACATTTTATATGACTAAAAATTTCATATCACAGAATAACACAGCAAATCATCCAATAGATATCATCCAATTTGGATATTTTACTCAAACAATCATTCATAAGCAATCATTGTTAATCCCAATTATAATTAATTTGATTAACTTAAATTAAATCAATTACTTAAGAATAAATCGCCTAACTATGCTTAATCAACCATTAATTAATTACAACCTTTTAATTAATCATTCATTCTTCAAATTCCATCTTAATTAATCACCATGATTAATTATCTTCAATTACATAGAGTAATTATCCTTCAATTAGTTTCTCAAATTACCTATCCTTAACCATTTACAATAATTAACCATTAATTACTCTCATTTATTACATTAATTAATGATCCTTAATTACTTCTTCAATTAAGTAATTATACTTAAACAATTCCATAATTTGATTATTTTTAATTAACTAATCTAATTAATCATCTTAATTAACCATTTGATAATCCTTAGTTAATGATCCTTCATTAACTAATAGCAATCCTTTAACTATTCTCTAAGAAATTAAACTTTAATTAATCATCTCTTAATCCAAATATATTAATTCTTATTAACCAATTAATTAATTCCCAATTACTCAATTATTTAAGTGCTTAACTATGATTAGTTAAATAAATTAATTATCCATTTTAATTAACTTAATAAATAAATGAATTACAAATCATTAAAACTTCATTTATTTAAAGATAAAAACATTTTTCTTATTTATGATCAAATTATCATTAACAAAGCATTTAAAAACAATTTACTTTAAATTTTCTTTCATTTCAAACTGGAATACAGATTTTAAATTTTGATTCTAGATTTGACTTAGACTTTTAAAAAAAAACTTTACTTACACATATTCATTTTAAATCCAAACCATTTAACCATTTAAAGTAATTAAAACAATTTAATTTTAAAAACTTTATTTATCTTTAAAACTGAGATTCAAACAAAACTTGAATTCCAAATCAATTTCCTGAATTTAATTTCCTTAAATTCCTTACTTAAAAATTCTTCTCATTTTCCTTTAATCCAATTCATTTGCTGATATTTTTTAAAATACCAAATTTTATTTATCCAACCATAACACAGCATAACTAAATTTCCAAATTAATCCATCATGGAATACCAATAAAATACAACATAGATTATAAAGATAATCTCTATATTATGAGGAATCTAGTTGGATCCCTCTAACATGTTTCCCTACATTCACATATGTTAGCACAATAATAAATATCGATCAAATCTGATAACAATGATCACATACAACTAAACAACAAATCAACAATTTAAATATTACCTATTTAAATTAAATGGCACTCCGATGTGAGTGAGATTAACTCACCTTGAGTTTCGACAAGCATTTCAATTTTAAATTAAATCGAACCTGTTCGATTTGATCCAAAATTCTTGCTTCCTCCAAATGCCTCCGGATCTGCACTGTAGCGTAGATCCCGTCGCTACGATTCCGATGCTTCCTGTTTCGTCCGATTCTGACCTCGTATGCTTATGATATGACTTGTTAAACATTTGAATATATATTAATATAAATAAACTTTTTTTAATACCGAAATGAAATCAGGCCGTTCGTCCAATCCCAGATCAAGGCTGCTTCTTCTTTCTTCCCACACGACATCAGACAAGAATGAACCTAACAACTCGCCATCTAGGGTTTCCAAACGCAGCCACCACGGTACCATCCAACTCGATCGGAGTCCCTAATCTCGAAGCCTACACCGCGTGCACCAATGGCCAGAAGGCGGCCAAGCTCGGCTCCCCTAATGCACCGGAAAACATGAACGAGTGCCTCCTAAACGCAGCCCAAAACCCCCTCTCTGGTCGACGATAGTTGATCTCCACCGTCCACTTCGTAGACCTCGACGAGCTCTACGACTCTCATGTTGGAAGAATTTGCTAAAAGTTAAAGGTTTGGAAGAGATTAAAGGTGGATGCTAAACAATTTCGGCCATGGGTTCTAATAAGGGGCGGCCGAACAAAAGAAGACTAGGGTTTCCGAAAAACGCGTATATATATACGCTTATAAATAATATTTTATTAATATTCTCAATTTTAACGAACTATTAGAAACGAACTCCAAATCTCACGTGCCGCCAGGCGTTTATAAGGTTTTACCCGCATTACGAACACAATGGAACGTGTTTCGAAGGCTAATTCGATGGTATGCACGAGTTACGGAAATAAACGATCAATTTTAAATTAAATCGATTAAAATTGTTTCTATGCGTTCTGAGCTGCTAGGGTCAAACGACAACTCTGATTGCTATGAAAATTGAAATCCGATAATAACTAACTATTACGGATCCAATGGAACTGGTTTCGTCGAATTCCAAGACTGTGCCCTCGAAGGCTATTTTTAAATTAAATCTAAATGATATATTATTAAAACTGAACAAACCACCTTTAAATTTAATTTAACCATTCTGTTATCTTCAGTATCATCGGTATAAATTTTATAAGCTTTCAAATTATTTTTAACAGGCTTAAAACTGAAGATTCAATGATTTACCCAAATTCAAATTATTAAATTCAATAAATTCAATCGCCAAATTCAAATTGATATATGAAATCCAAATTAAACTATCTTGCAAATATTTAAAATTAATTAAATATTCCAATTTCAAATGCCTAAACAATTTGGGTCGTCGTATTTCCGATGTGCTCAACTAGCTTATTCTTAAGTAGGGCCCTGGGACTTACCCGACCTCCCTCCAAGAGGGGCCTTAACCTGGCCATAGCATGACGCGGTTAAGTGCTTATTCGGTACCTTGGCCAAGCCATAGCCTGGCAGGACCAGGGGATTACCCGTCCTCCCTCCAGGGGGTGACTTATCCTAGCCATAGCGTGACATGAATAAGGGCTTGTGTTGCTTTAACCTAGCCATTTCTTACTTTGGTGCGGATAAAGGCTTACACCCTCCCTCCAAGAGGTGTCTTGACCTGGCCATCTTGGCAGGACCAAGGGCTTTCTACCATTATTGGTAGTCTACCATTTTATGTAGTCCAAGTTTAAGGAGTATGTGACAGCCCATAGTTTAAGATAGATATACATATATAAGTTAAATACTCTTTAAAAGAAAGCTAGTTAGTTGAAAGCAAAATTTTCTTTTCTCTGGAAAACATTTGGGTATGAATGAAAATGTATGCCCTTGTGCATATGTATGCTGTTCTAACATATTACCTAAGTAAGGTAATTTAGTAAACAAAGGCATAAGAGGTAAATTAGTACATGACTTGGTAAGTATGTGTACATTATAGCTTAAATACAGTGTATAAGTAACATAGGCAGCTTTAGTCTGAATTTCCCATAAAATTAAACAGGAACATAGCTGTTTGAATAAGTGGAAGGAGCATGAATATAAGATAGGTAAAAATCATGCATATAGTGTGTAAAGAAATTTACTAGAAGTAACCAAGACAAGGAAAGAGGGGGGATGGTAGGAAAGGAAAGTGGAGAGGGTGAACTGTTGGGAGAAACCAGAAATGGTGATGGATTTTCAGATGAAAATAAATTACTTAACTAAAACCCTAGCAACTGCCCTATATACATTATTATCTCCCACGGTTACACATGAGAAACAGAAAATAAAAATATAGGAAAGAAAAAGAGGAAACATGCAGCAGTTAGGAAATCAATGGCAGACTTAAATCAAGATTTGGGAAGGAGAACCTTGGTGAGTAAACCCTCACTTGGCAAGGGATTAAGACCTATGAAAGCCAGCCATTTAACCTCTAGTTTATTTTAATTATGTTTGAAGTTTTCTTCCATTTCTAGTCTAACCATTTTCTGCTGTTTCTGAAGATATGTGACTTGTATTGCTTGGTTGTCATTTAACCAATGATTGACACATGATATATATTTAATGATAGGATGATAATAACTGATTTATTTATATGATTATGAACCTGAGAAATGTTTTTGGTTAAAGCATAAATTAATAAGAAAAGTAAGGTGCAAGGCAGTAGGAGGAAGGGGTCCTCTGGCTCATGTCTTGCATCTGAAAGGATGGTTGAGATGCAGTGGAATTTCCATATGCTAAATCTTGATCCATCATTGAGCACTCTCTGGAAATAAGGTTGAGTAATAAGAAAATACACTATAATATGGGGGCTGATTGTAAGAACCTTATTACTAGAGAACCTTAATAGCATTTCACTTTGGAAATGCTCTGAGTTATGCTTCAACCAAAGGTATATCTCTGAATGGAACTAACTGGAAATGATTTTCAAGTGTGAGTGATTGTTGAATATATAAGTGGATGAATGTTTGATGAATGTATTAAAAAAACTGCTAGTATGCATCGGTTAGGGATACAACAGCGTTGGGCATGACACTGCATAGATAATATGGGGTTATATGAAAGAATTTAGTGATTAAACTTAGGGCATGGGTCACCTCTATCAGTTTGGGTAAGAGGGAAGTGGGTATGGAATAGTGGTTGGCTTACATCAAGGTTGGGGTGTAAGTTTGCACATGGCATGGTTATGTCCAGAAAGCTTATAGTGCACTGGAATGCAAGTAGCAGTTCCAGGCAGTGTGCACCAATGCAACCATGACTGTGATACTGGACCCCTTAAAATGAATGACATGAAGTGAATACACATGCAAAGGTATAAATGCTAGAAGTATGTGGGAGTCTTGATATGCAGACTCGATATTGGTACTTTAGCTCAATGATATGGATGTTGTTTGTTCATGTATATGTATGTCTGTATTAAATTATGGTGGCTATTATGATTATTGAATAAAAGGCTTCTGTTGACCAATTAGCCTAGTAATGCATACATGATAATGTTAATAGTGCATAACACTTACCTCTGTTATAACATGTAGCAATTTGAGCATGAAAAGTAGTTTAATAACTTAAGTGAAACACTTAACCTCTGAAAACAGAAAGGTAATATGGAACCTATTCTTTTAGTCTTTATGCATTGTCAAATGATTTTTCTCACACCAGACTTCAATCTGACCTGTTTGTTGCTTGCATCAAATGGGTGCTTCACTTGCATTGTGGAGCAGGTCATGAGATGGTTGCAGGAAAAGGAGATGCTAAGTAATAAGATGCAGATATATGATGCTAAGAAGAAAATAGTTGGTTTATGAAAGAGTGCAACCCTGAATTTAGCTCAGACTAAATTGAGTCATTCAATTAAAATGACAAGTTAGGGAGGGTTGTCTCAGTTGGTATCAGAGCTATGTTATTAAATACATAGCCAAAACAAATACTTGCTTGAATTTGTGTGCAGTGTTTGTTGTTTGCTTGAGTTGCTTTACTTATTATGAATGAATGAGTTCACTGTTAGTTTTAAAAGTAAAAATAGTGCATAGGAATTTGAACTAACTACATTAGAAATGTTAAATAGAGATCCAGAGCAGTTAGAATCAATCCCCAGGCTACAGGAGAAAGGGAAAATGGTCAATCTTCTGATACTACTGAACAAGCAACTGGAATGGTAGCTGGTCCCCCAATGATTAACATGCAAGATTTTGTTCGAGTGCTGAGGGATGGAATGACACCTAGGGTAGATAATCCACATGAGGAGTTGTCCAAGTTGCTTAAAACATATACAAACCTAGGAGGCAGTAGCTTTGATGGCACAGAAAATGTCATGGGTGTCCAGGCATGGTTAAGAACAGTGGAGAGGATCTTTGAAGACATGCAAGTCAATGACCAGAGAAGAAGGCAAATAGCTTCAAGATAATTGAAAGGCATTGCTTTGGACCGGTGGGAAGTGGTTATTGCAGGCAGGCAAGAACAAGAAATCACATGGAATCAGTTCAAAGAAATGCTAGAAGCCAGATTTGTCCCAGCATCAGCAAAAGCTTCATTGCTTGAGGAGTTTATCAAATTGAGGCAAGGATCTATGAGTGTCACTGAATACACTCAGAAGTTTGAAGGGTTGTCCAAGTATGGGGCAGTATTAATCCCAAATGAAGTTGCAAGGAATGCTAGATACATTCAGGGGTTAAATGCTGGACTGAGTAGAGCAATGTTACCATACAAAGACAGAACATTTGACCAGGTTATGGACTTGACATTGTCATTTGAGCAGCATGATAATGCCAGAGAGAAGTTTAAGAATTTTAGGAATAACAAAAAGGGGAAGAATAGAGCACACCCATATGAGAAGAAGAAGGAAGAAGCAATGAACAAAGAAGGAAGTAAAGTGGCGAACCCTGACAACAAGAAAACTAAAGTTATCTGTTATAACTGTGGGAAGGAAGCCCATATAAAGACCAAATGCCAAGCACCCAAGTCAACTATTCTTAAGTGCTACAACTGTGATAAAGAGGGGCACTTGAAGAGGCAGTGTCCAGAAATGGCAAGGGTGGCTGTTCTTGAAGGAAAAGGCAAAGCAATGAAAGCACCCAACCAAGTGGAAGGTATATTATTTATTAAAGGAATACCCGTATCAGTTGTTTATGATACAGGAGCTACCCACTCTTTTATCTCATATGACATAGTTCAGAAACTAGAGTTGACATGTATTCTTGTTGATAAGCCATTGCATGTTGATAGTCCTGTAGATAGTTCCTGCATTACAAATATGAAATGCATGCAAGTAGAAATATGTATAGGTGGTCACATCTTAATTTCAGAATTATATGTGTTAAATTATCCTAAGTTGGATATCATACTGGGAATGGATTGGTTAAAAAAATTTTATGCTATTATTAATTTAGAAAACTCTACAATCTCACTACAACTTCCTGATGGCAAAAGGGTTTTGATCATGTTTGAGGTAGCCAAAGATAGGGGTATGGGCAGGATGTTCAACTTGAACAGTGGTGAAGTTGAATCAAGCCTAGAGAAGATACCCATAGTTAACCAATACACTAATGTGTTTGGTGAAGTGAATGGCATTCCTCATAATAGGCCAGTATAATTTCAAATAAGACTTAAACCAGGAACAAGCCCTGTCATTAAGAAACCAAATAGAATGGGTCCTAAGTAACTAATTGAGTTGAAAAAACAATTAGAAGAATTAGAACAAAAAGGCTTCATTAGGCCTAGTAGTTCGAATTGGGGATCACCAGTAGTATTTGTTAAGAAGCATGATGGTTCCTTGAGAATGTGCATAGACTATAGAGAACTAAACTCAGTCACCATCAAAAACAAATACCCTCTACCTAGAATTGATGATCTCTTTGATCAATTAAATGGTGCTAAAGTATTTTCTAGACTTGATTAAGCATCTAGTTTTCACCAAATGAAAGTGGAAGAAGAAAGTATCAAATATACAGCTTTCAACACCAGATATGGCTTGTATGAATACTTAGTAATGCCATTTGGTTTGACTAATGCACCATCCTATTTTGTAGACTTAATGAATAGGATTTTCAGAGATTACTTAGAAAAATTTGTATTAATTTTTATTGATGATATACTAATATATTCTAAGTCAGATAGTGAACATGAAAATCATTTGCATATGGTACTGAGTAGACTAAGGCAACAAGGACTTAAAGCCAAGTTTGCAAAGTTTTCTTTCTGAAAGAATGAAATAAAATTCTTGGGCCACATAATTTCTCAAGAAGGAATTTCAGTAGACCTTGGTAAGGTCATGGCAGTGCAAGCATGGAAGAGACCCAGCAGTGTTACTGAGGTAAGATCATTCATGGGCATGGCTGGATACAACAGAAGATTTATAAAAGATTTTGCTAAAAAAGCAATCCCACTAACCAAGTTAACAAGGAAAGACCAGCCTTTTATGTGGACTGAGAAATGTGAAGGGGCATTCAATCAATTGAAGAAGGCATTGATGGAAGCACCAGTGCTGAAAATTCCAAATGGCAATGACAATTTAGTGGTATACACTGATGCATGTGGATCAGGTATAGGAGCTGTTCTTATGCAAGATGGTAGAGTAATAGCTTATGCATCAATACAACTGAAACCAAGTGAGACCAAGTATGCAACACATGACTTGGAACTGGCAGCTGTAGTGTATGCATTAAACTTTGGAGACACTACCTGTTAGGAGCAAAGTTTGAGCTTTATACTGACCACAAAGCTTTGAAGTACTTATTTTCTCAAAAAGATTTAAACATGAGACAACATAGATGGGTGGAATTCCATGCTGCCTATGATTTGGACATTATGTATACACCAGGGAAAGCAAACAGAGTGGCAGATGCATTGAGTAGGCAACATGCCAAGTTAGCTACACTGATGATGGAGGAATATAAGATGTTATCAATACTGACTGATGTGGAAGTAGAAAACATGAGAGAGCAAACTATGAAGTTAAGGGAAGACATGAAGCACTATGGCAAGCTCAGCCTCATCACAATAAAATCAGACCTAGTGGAAGAAGTGAACAATTCACAAGACATGGATGAATTTCTGAAGGAGAAAAAGGAATTGTTAAAGAATGATTCAAAGCTTGACAAATTTGAACTGGATGGAAAAGGATGCTTAAGATATAAGGGAAGATTGTGTGTGCCTAGCATAGAAGCTCTACAAAGGAAGATCTTGGATGTCCATCACAAATCAAAGTACACCATACATCCAGGGAGTACTAAAATGTATCATGACCTAAAAAGAAATTATTGGTGGAAAGGAATGAAAAGAAGTATGGGTGAATATGTGGCAAAATGTATGACTTGCCAACAAGTCAAGGCTGAGTATCAAAGACCCAGTGGACTGTTACAGCCTCTAGAAGTCCCAAGGTGGAAATGGGAAAGCATATCAATGGATTTCATTGATGGCTTGCCAAGATCAAAAAAAGATAATGACAGTATTTGGGTGGTAGTGGATAGGTTGACTAAATCAACACATTTCATACCAGTAAAGAGTAATAGAAATGCACCAAAGCTGGCACAAGTTTTCATGAAAGAAATAGTGAAACTACATGGAGTTCCTACCACTATCATTAGTGACAGAGACACCATATTTACATCAAAATTTTGGAATAGCTTTCAACAAGCAATGGGGGTTGAGTTGTGTTTGAGCACAGCCTACCATCCCCAAACAGATGGTCAGACAGAAGTGGTCAATAAATTCTTGGAGGATCTACTTAGAGCTTGTGTACTTGATCATGGTGGCAATTGGGAAGACTACCTTCATTTAGCAGAATTTACCTACAACAACAGCTACCAGAGCAGTATAGGAATGGCACCCTATGAAGCTTTGTATGGGAGGCCTTGTTTGTCACCTGCTTGCTGGTTAGAGGTAGGTGATAAGGTAATGTTAGGACCAGATCATGTGAAAGAGACAAATGCTAAGATTACATTGATCAGACAGAGAATGAAGGCAGCGCAAGATAGAATGAAATCATATGCAGATAGGAGAAGGAAGCCACTTGAATTTGAAGTAGGAGATTATATGTACTTGAAAGTTTCACCTATGAGGAAGGTATTGAGGTTTAACAAGGCAGGAAAACTGACCCCAAGATATATAGGACCATATGAGATTATTGCAAGAATAGGAAATATGGCTTACAAGCTGAAGTTGCCAGAAGAAATGAATGGGATACACAATGTATTTCATGTATCACAATTGAGAAAGTGTGTGCATGATGAAGCTTCAGTAGTTCAGTCACCAAACAAAGTGGAAGTTAGACCAGATCTGGTGTATGAGAAGAAGCCAATAGGCATTGTAGCCAAGGAAGATAAGAAATTGAGGAACAAAATAATTAAACCTGTAAAGGTGCAGTGGAGTTTAGACCCTAATGATTGCGCATGGGAGGTTGAAGACAAGATAAAAGTCCAATACCCTCAACTATTTGCAACTGATAGTTAAGGCAGAGGTATTTTAATATTCATGCTTGAATTTACTTAGTTGAACATGATATTCAAAGTTGAATGTTCTTGTTTGATATATGCTTTGGTTGAATTAAGAATGTGTATTCATGTTTGATTTTGACATTTGATTAACATAGTAAGAAGTGTTAAATTATGGGACACAATTTCTTAAAGGAGGGGTGTATGTGACAGCCCATAGTTTAAGATGGATATACATATATAAGTTAAATACTCTGTAAAAGAAAGCTAGTTACTTGAAAGCAAAATTTTCTTTTCTCCGGAAAACATTTGGGTATGAATGAAAATGTATACCCTTGTGCATATGTATGCTGTTCTAACATATTGCCTGCGTAAGGTAATTTAGTAAGCAAAGGCATAGAAGGTAAATTAGTACATGACTTGGTAAGTATGTGTACATTATAGCTTAAATACAATGTATAAGTAACATAGGCAGCTTTAGTCTGAATTTCCCATAAAATTAAACAGGAACATTGTTGTTTGAATAAGTGGAAGGAGCGTGAATACAAGATAGGTAAAAATCATGCATATAGTGTGTAAAGAAATTTACTAAAAGTAATCAAGACAAGGAAAAAGCGGGGGAATGGTAGGAAAGGAAAGTGGAGAGGGTGAACTGTTGGGTGAAACCAGAAATGGTGATGGATTTTCAGATGAAAATAAATTACTCAACTAACCTTAAAACCCTAGCAACTCCCCTATATACATTATTATCTCCTACGGTTACACATGAGAAACAGAAAATAAAAATATAGGAAAGAAAAAGAGGAAACAGACAGCAGTTAGGAAATCAATGGCAGACTTAAATCAAGATTTGGGAAGGAGAACCTTGGTGAGTAAACCCTCACTTGGCAAGGCATTAAGACCTATGAAAGGCAGCCATTTAACCTCTAGTTTATTTTAATTATGTTTGAAGTTTTGCTTGCATTTCTAGTCTAACCATTTTCTGCTGTTTCTGAAGATATGTGACTTGTATTGCTTGGTTGTCATTTAACCAATGATTGTTAACACATGATATATATTTAATGATAGGATGATAATAACTGATTTATTTATATGATTATGAACCTGAGAAATGTTTTTGGTTAAAGCATAAATTAAAAAGAAAAGTAAGGTGCAAGGCAGTAAGAGGACGGGGTCCTCTGGCTCATGTCTTGCATCTAAAAGGATGGTTGAGATGCAGTGGAATTTCCATATGCTAAATCTTGATCCATCATTGAGTACTCTCTGGAAATAAGGTTGAGTAATAAGAAAATACACTATAATATGTGGGGTGATTGTAAGAACCTTATTACTAGAGAATCTTAATAGCCTTTCACTTTGGAAATGCTGTGAGTTATGCTTCAACCAAAGGTATATCTCTGAATGGAACTAACTGGAAATGATTTTCAAGTGTGAGTGATTGTTGAATATATAAGTGGATTAATGTTTGATGGATGTATAAAAAAATTGCTAGTATGCATTGGTTAGGGATACAACAGTGTTGGGCATGACACTGCATAGATAATATGGGGTTATATGAAAGAATTTAGTGATTAAACTTAGGGCATGGGTCACCTCTATCAGATTGGGTAAGAGGGAAGTGGGTATGGCATAGTGGTTGGCTTACATCAAGGTTGGGGTGTGAGTTTGCACGTGGCATGGTTATGTCCAGAAAGCTTATAGTGCACTATGCAAGTAGCAGTTCCAGGCAGTGTGCACCAATGCAACCATGATTGTGATACTGGACCCCTTAAAATGAATGACATGAAGTGAATACACATGCAAAAGTATAAATGCTAGAAGTATGTGGGAGTCTTGATATGCATACTCAATATTGGTACTTTAGCTCAATGATATGGATGTTGTTTGTTCATGTATATGTATGCCTGTATTAAATTATGGTGGCTATTATGATTATTTAATAAAAGGCTTCTATTGACCAATTAGTCTAGTAATGCATACATAATAATGTTATTAGTGCATAACACATACCTCTGTTATAACATGTAGCAATTTGAGCATGAAAAGTAGTTCAATAACTTAAGTGAAACACTTAACCTCTGAAAACAGAAAGGTAATGTGGAACCTATTCTTTTAGTCTTTATGCATTGTCAAATGATTTTTCTCACACCAGACTTCAATCTGACCTGTTTGTTGCTTGCATCAAATGGGTGCTTCGCTTGCATTGTGGAGCAGGTCATGAGATGGTTGCAGGAAAAGGAGATGCTAAGTAATAAGATGCAGATATATGATGCTAAGAAGAAAATAGTTGGTCTGTGAAAGAGTGCAACCCTGAATTTAGCTCGGACTAAATTGAGTCATTCAATTAAAATGACAAGTTAGGGAGGGTTGTCTCAAAGTATTTCTCCCAACCATGTAGACTTCTCTTATTTTGTGAATAGTGTCTTTATTCCATAATTTGTTCAGTCCCTTATAAACTGTTGAAGTTTTCCCTGTCTCAGAAAGTGTAGGATCATTTTCCCAAGTACCTTACACTGATTTGTATCATGTCCGTTTATGAGATGAAAGTTGCAACATGATCCCTTAAGCCTTCTTTCAAACCTTGGCTTCTTTATCTGAGAAGGCCAATAATTCAGTTCCTCTTTGATTTTGATACAAATGTCATCGATTGATATTGTAAGATTATATTCTCCAAGAAGTCTTAATTTTTGAGCAGTCTTTGACTAGTGTCTACTTCTTTTGTTGCTTGGTTCAAATACTTCTTCTTGAAGAGTAGGTTTCCTTTTCATTGCTAATTGATTTTCTTTCAAGGATCCTTCTTTTAGTCTTAAGGTTTCAGTTGGAAATTTCTTGGTAATTTTTATATTTCCACTGGGTAGTTACTTTATCATCCTTACTTCTTCAATTATGGATTTTTTCCATGTTTCGTAGCCCTCCCTTAAATGACGAGCCTCATTTATAATCTTACTCCATTTATGCATAAAACTATCATAATCCTTTATCATTTATTTTTCAAAAATAATCCATGGGAATATGATTGAATAGTTCTTCTCAGTTAGTTAAAAATGTTATCACTTCCACTTATTCTTTTGCCAAGTGCAAAGTTAGAGTCGGTCCTACGTGAAAGGGGTTTAAGCTCCATTTCTCGGGTCCATAAGATTCTGCTTTCTTTTTGTTTATAATTGTCAAGGCTTCAAGCCTTAGTATTTGTTCCTCATCCTGATTGGAGTCTTTGACGTTTACGTGGGAATACCTTGCCAAATAAGGTTCAGAAGACCCTTGTTCAGAGCTCTTAAATCTTTTGGCCATGATCAAACCAAAATAAGTGAATTCGATGTAGAATTGGTCCAATGGGGTTTAAAGAATTGTAATGTTAGGGAGTCAATCAAGTCGGAGGTTCGAGCCCTCCTTCTAGCGCCAAAATGTTAACCATATTTTTGGTCGACACCCTAAAGAATTCAAATAGATGTGCTTAATGGAAAATGGTAGCATGCAGAATCTTTAAGTAAATTCGTAAATGTTTTGTCAATCCCCTAAAGTTACTCCAAATTATGGGATTGAGCTGATCTATACAGAGGGATTAATAATTTTTGGAATTATCTTTGTATTTCTACTTATAGATAACTTTTGAATCAGACCTTTCGACGTTGTCAAAAGGCTTAGATGCAGGATTAAGGAAACCTTTCAGCTTTGCTAAATTAGTATACAATGGCCTCTATCTTAGTTTATCCTTTGTAAGACCTCCCGCTAAAGTTGTCTTCTTGATTAGGATGGGATTCCCTTAATTTGTTCTATAAAATGGTGTAATCTTGACCCTGTCAAAAGGTTGAAATGAATATTCTTCTTGAGCTTAGATAGGGTGTGATAGTTTTGTGGATATGAAGTGGATATCGATCGTGTTGAAGGGTTATACAACTAATTTTTGGGTTTGGAGGGTTGCTAGGGTTGTTGGAGTATGAGAGATTGTGAACCTTATCCAAAGGTTTAATCCACGGTTCCAATGATTTCGGAAGGTCTTTATGGATGTTGATTAAAATAAATTTCCCATGTGGTTGAAGGGTTTAGGTTGTAGGGTTGAGACCTCCAAAGGGATGTAAAGATTATCTATAAAAGGAATATTATTGTCTTTGTCGACAAGAACCTTCCATAGAAACTGAATCTGAAAATGCAAATCAATCTAGCTAAGGGTTAAGCAAATAATAAAGTAACTAAAAGAGATAAGGACTCCCCTGTGCATCTAAGAAAAATCATCCTTTTTACTAAATTTTCGAAATCACACTCAATTTAGGGTTGCAGCACTCTGATTAAGAAGTTACAAGACTAAAATGAAGAAAAATCTGCCCACAAAACAAGACCCATTGGGTCTTTATATAGATGTCGCGGCTATGTCTCGATTTCATGCCTTCGACCGGGTTGAAGGGTCTCCTTTTATATGCAGTCGCAAACCTTTCGACTTCGTCAAAAGGTTTTCCTTTCGCATGCCATCTTGGATCTTTGACCATTTTCGAAGGGTCTACTCCTCTATATGCTTTCATGTTCCATTCGTCTTTGCTAAAGGGTCTGTCTCCTATGTGATATTGTGAACCCTTGGACCTCGTCGAAAGGTTTCTCTCTTACTTGATTGTTGTGAACACTTTGACCTTGTCGAAAGGTTGCTCCTCACTTGATTGCTATCGGGAGTCGTGCTTTTCTTGAACGTTGTTAGAAGGTTGTCTTTCGCTCTTTGTTGATTACGAATGTTGCCTTCATCTCAAACCTTTCCATACTATCAAAAGATATTTAGTATGTGTTCTAACCGGTCCAAAAGGCTTATTATGCTTTCGAAAAGGTCACTATAGAGTTTTATGCACTTGCCTTGACTTCTTCACCCTCTTTGAAAGGTAAGAACTTCTTGAATACTATGGAATGAAGCCTTTCATCCCCTCCGAAAGGTCTTAAATTGCTTCACACTATCGACCGCATCCCTTCGACTTCTTCGTAATGTTTGATTCGGACTCTTTTCCTTTCGTCTCTTGCTGAAAGACCCTCCAACTTAAATGGAAGGTAGATTTGTTGAGTAACACTTCTCATGGCTCGGTTGCCTCACTTGCTGATATTTTGCCTAAATGGTCGCCTCCTTACCGTCCTTCTTAGCTGCCTTCTTCTCCTCTCAAGCCTTAGTGGCCCTACCTCTGTTTCATGCCAAGCCTCCACCTAAGCCTTTAGACAATTCTAAAGATTCTCTACATCCATCAAATGTGCATACAGCGGTACCCGACCTAAAGAAGAGCAAGTGTAAGAATAGCTAATTAGAAAAGCAAACAAGTTTGGAGTCAGTAACTTACCTGTGGTGACTTCAAGGTTTAGAAGTCTATTACATCTTCCAAGGAGTGTCAGTTCAAACCAGACTGGGCATGGGAGGTAAAAGAGGGCCTACAGCGACATAAGTCAGACGAGAGAAAGCATCCGCAACATATCAATGGTATCATTAGCATAATGGAGGTTTAGAGTAATGTGCTCAACGGCATGTAGTCCTCATTAATGTCCACCTCCTCCATGTCATAAATATGAATTTCTCAAAAACATGGCCACCTAATTGACTAGGATAAGTCAGCCATGTCACTCTTCCTCTTCTTACTCTCAGTGGATCGCCAGAGCTATTTTTTGGGCTGGAAGACACATCGATAGCCTACAAGTTATGTTTAAGCATAGAAGGGTCCTAGTACGCATTAGGCATGGCCAGCGCGATGGTTGCAGTGACAATATGAGTCATGACATTCTTGATGATGCCATCGATAAAAGCATTAAAGTCTAAGTCATCGGCCACTACAAAAACAAATATGAAATGAGTTAGTCAAAATACAAATAAGTGCAAGTAAACTGCTGTTTTACCTACCCAACCCATATTTCTTATTAGAGGCTGGCATGATGCGGCCAATCCTCCTAAATTAGTTTCACCTATCCTTATGCGAGGCTCGCCTGGCGACCTATCAAAGATACAATGGATCATGCGTAGGGATTTTCCTAGAGAGGGGACCTACATCCTTATAGACGCTCGACTTTGGAATCACTCCACCAGCACTGCTTTCCTTATACCTTGCCTAAGTATCGCACTCCTCAGTGAACCGAGACATTAATTTATTATTGTGGGTCAAACTGTTCCCAATACGACGTCGATACAACATCACTTAATTTGTCAAGAACAACGTTTTCCCACATTTCAGACTCCTTACTTGTAACAATATCATCATATCATTAGTTCTGGATCGTTATCTACCTCGCATCAGGGTTCAAAAAATGGACTTTGGTGTACTCCCTTTTTTAGTGGCCGACTTCTTTTCTTTAGCTTCTTTCTTTATCGGTTTCGTCTTTTTAGGGCCTGATCCCCAACCATCATTCGGTCCAACCTCATTAGTCCAACCTGGTGGAGGTTGGCATCAGTCACCAAGAATCTCAAGGCCAAGTGCCCGATGGCGGCTATCTTCATCCGATTTAGATTCTTATTCAATGTTGTAAAGGCAACGCCAGTGTAAGCAAGGTCTTTCCTTGTCAATAGTTGAGTTTTAGAAAGGATGGCTGAGAAATGGATGAAGGTATAAGATAAGAAGCAAAGACTTTCTAGGATTTGAAAGTTGAGGCACTAGAGCCCCGGTTTACCCCTTGGGGAACAAAGAAATATCTCATCATCCAACCAGCGATGGCATTGCTAGGAACACTTAAAAAATCACATGCTTGATGTTAGCTAGAAATGACAGTAAGTACCGACTAAGTACTCGGCCTCTTTCTACAGCCGGAAGATCATCTCAACAAAATTAGCATTTGCCTCATGAAAGTCGAGTGCCATACACATAGACGCCGCATAGGAACCAGTAACGGTTGTTTAAAAGTTGATTGAGGGCAAGCCTCTATATGCTGAGGATAGGGATGAAATAGGGGTGGAGGGGTAAGTAGGATTCCAATCTTGAAATAGCATAAAGATAAAACAAAGTAGCCGGGGGGTTGATCGGGACGGTCAATAGAAGTAGGGTAGTAAACCATCCTCACATTACATCCATGAATGGCCAAAAGCTTGGCCAGGTCAATCTTCCTAAAATCAAGCTCAGAAGATTTAAGTCTAGCAGTGCCCGTAGTGGTCGATCTACTTATAGATGTGGATCTTGAAGTGCTCATCTAAAACATATGTGATCTATGTTTGAAAAAGTCTCGGCATACATGCTTGGCAATAAATCAAGGAGGAAGCATAACGACCATCTCCAGGGTATTCCCGGACTAGGCGCCCCATGAAGGACGGTTCACAAGTTAAACTCCTAAGCAAAGTAAAGAAGCATTACGGGCTCAATCTATAACTCTATTATATTACTTAAAGCACATAGTCTTGACGTTGGGCCTATTCCATGGCCCATTACCTAATTTATTTATTAATTTCATTATCAAACGTTTGCAAGCCTACTAAAGCCAATCAACATCGATCGACCATTGTTGACATGGCAACGATGGTTGATCGACGTCCAAAGATGGCTAGAGAAAGCAAATTTCGATCAAGACAAACAAAAACATTACTTGTTAGTTTAAATAAATGTTGGTTATATTTAACTTAAGTAATACCATTATATTAACTTAAGTAATAAATTTTGGTTATATTTAAATTAAGTAATTTAGACCAATAATTTAGTTATTGATATCATTGTAGATATGATTAGTAATACAACAGAATGAGTTGAGTGCGTATGTGTATGAGCACGTACTTTTTAGTGGTATAAAAATGCTTTATATTGTTTTAAATTAGGTAAATGAAATAATTTTACCTTGATTATATTTTATATAATAGTTATGTGATTTGTTGGTTGTTAATGGATGGTAATACTTAATTATTATCATTTGTTATTTGTTATTATGTTTAAATAAAAGGTATTATTATAAATCTAAACAAAGATAAGCAAAATTGAAATGAATTTATATAAGAAAATAAGTAAAGCGAAATTATACAAGCATAAATTTGTGAAAGTGAAAATAAAAAGAAATAGTAAAAAGCACTGAATTCACTACGGTTGCTGAGAAATAATAAGAGTGATGATGGCCGCATCATCGGTATTCGTTTTCGAGTTTCCAAGTGATGGATTTGCTACCAACAATGATTTTGTTAACAAAGTATAAACAAGTTTGATTTTTAAAATCCAAAGTATGATTTGATTTATGATATATGGAAAATGAGTTTTGAACTTGTAAATTGACACCGGTATACATGTAAGTAAAAGAAAATTTGAAATTGGAACATGAAATCAAATTTAAATTAAGTAAAGTTAAATAAATTGAATTAGTAATATGAATTATGTGAATTTAAGTTTAACTAAGTTAAGTTAAATAAATCGGAATGAATTTGCAATGTATCAAATAAAAATGAATCAAATAAAAATAAATCTAAACTTTAATGATAAAGTGATTATATAACCATGAATTGAAATTTTAGAATGTGAATAAACTTAGGTAAATATTTACGAAATCTTAAATAAATAAGGTTTATAACTTATAAATTTGAAATAAATGAGTGTTTGAATTTAGAAATTATTTTTGAAATTTAAAATTTATCTCAAAGATTAATGAAATGAGTAAATTTAATGAGTTAAATTAAGTAAATAAATGAAGATTAACTTAAGTTAAATAAAACGAATTCAATAAGCTAAGTGAAATAATTGAAATGAATATGAACTTGAGTAAATAAATGAAATTCAACTTAAGGATATAAATGAATTCGATATAAGTTGAAATGTTTTTGGTAAGAAAGTGAAAATAAACATAAGTGTTGTATAAAATGTCTAAGTAAACTTAAGCAAATTTAGTAATGAAATAAAATAGTTGTTATGTGTTATTAGTATTAAAAGAATTATACTAAGTGAATAATGAAATGTTGTTAAACACGAATTGGAAGTAAAGTTAACAAAATTTAAGTGAATGTTAATAAATTAAACGTTAGTATATGTTACCAAATGAATGTTAATATATGAATTGGAATGAATGTAAATTAGTAGAATGTGAACTAATTGAATATGAATGAATGAATGCAGACTAAATTGATGAGAATCAAATGAATGTAAAATGGGAATGAATGTAATAAAATGATTATTAGTAAAATTAAATGAAAATTAGTTGGATGAAAACTAAATAGTAAACAAATGAATTGATTAGTTGGATGTTAGTTGTTTGATGGTTTCTTATATTGCGTGTGTTTCATTTGCTTATGGTTATTGTATAGTTATGTTATATATTGATATTAATTTCTATACAAGTTTCTCATTGGTTGTTGAGTGTTTAGTAGGTACGGAAGGCGTATGCTTTGCATTTGAAGCACGCTTTCGCGTTAAATTGATTATATATGCATGCTAATAATATACAAGGTACATATCTCGGATTACGTATCTTACTTTTACGCTTTTTTCCCTACGGGATACCTCGTCATTAAGATGAGATGTATATTTATGATATTATATATATTGTGAATTTTTTCGAATCAAATCACTCTAGCGAAATTTTACAAAAATTAAAGGCGCTGGTAATTTTTTGAGACTTTTGGAAATTTTTTGATAATAAAAGTTGAGTTTTAAGCTATAACTTGAAATGATATGACATGGTTTTGAAATGATATAAGTTGATTTTTGAAATGGTATTAGTTAGTAACTAAGAAAGAATTTAGGAACTTAGAGAATGTGGTGATAAAGTTGCAAATAATTGATTTTGGAAAGTTAAAGACCTAAGCGATTTGATAATCCAGCTTAACTAATTTGGTTTTTTGAAAGTTATTTGGATTCGGGAATTCTTTCTTGCATAGTAATTTCGGGGACAAAATTCATTTAAGGGGAGAAGAACGCAACGACCAGATTTTTCAATCGTCTGAATTTAAAATATTTAATTGAATTTAAATATTGAAAAATGAATATTGTAAGTTAAATCACTTAATTAACTGAATTTGGAATCTAATGTGAATAAAATTGATTTATAAAATGCTATTTGGATTTGAATGGAGTTAGTGAAGTTTTAAAATTGAATTAAAAGCGAATTGGTAGAAATTGAAAATTCTAATATTTAATTAGCGTGAAAAAATAGTCATTTTGACACTATCATGGATTTCGACGAGACTAGTTTCATTGGATCCATGATAGCATGTTATTATAGAATTCCAAATTTCGCAGTGATCGGATTTACCGTTTGACTGTGCGAAGCTGAAACGCACAGAAATTAATTAAAAAAAAATCAATTAAAATAACTCGATTTGAAAACCTATTTTTCAAATACGATAGAATTGGCTCGATATATATTACATTGTGTTCGAAATAGGGGTAAAACATTAAAAAGGCCAAGCGGCACGCTTCGTTTAGAGTTCGAAAATATTAGTTGTGAATGGTGTTTTAGAATTGGCTATATAAGGACCTTAACTCTCCATCTTCAGACCCAATACGCTAATTAATTAGGGCTAGCCACCCCTTAGTGTTCAATGACCAGAATTTCATTCCTATTCTCCTCGATTGTCTCACAATCCACACACAATTAAGCCACGACTTCTACATGAAATTTGTAGAGCTTCATGAGCTATACACATCCAATGGCTATGCTCGTCCAATTCATCACGAGGAGGCCGGAATCTAACCACGTCCATGGCAGGTTGGGGGGTTGTTTTTGCGAGCCTGGGCTGATCAAAAGAGGCGGGTCCTCTGGCGTAGGGGCAAGGTGATGAGGCGCTTCAAACGACGGTAACTAATCGATCTTCGGTCGAGCGTTGATGGCGTGATGATCGTGCAAACATGGTGGAGTTTTGAGTTCTATACGGTTGGAAATATACATGATGAAGGATGAAGAGATAATTAAGGGGAGGTGATTAGTTTAAGGTTAATGACTGTAAGTAGTTTAATCGTTAATTATATTATTTAAAATCAAATGTTTAAAATATCGTAACTTTTTCATACGAGGTCGAAATCGAATGAAACGAATTGCGTTGGGTTCATATCTAAAAATACCATGCTATGGATCTAGTTTGGATGAATTTGGAGCTGTTAAAAATTTTGGTCAGAATTAAGTGCTCTTTTAATTTTTAACAAAAATAAACGTTGCAACGACTGCAAGCAAAGTGAGTAAAATTCACTCTTTTTGACATGCTTATATTATTATATAAGTGGGAATATTTTTATTACGCTGTTTTGATGACTATTGGATGTTATGTATATGTGTGTGTGTGTATTGGATGTTTGGATGTTATGCTATAGTAGTTAGTAATTGGATATATTTCTACCGATTGGAGCAGATGAGACCCTATACTTTCTCATGTATGAGCAGATGACACTTTGTACGCGTGTCTTCCTCGAAGAAGACATTGTACATATTTTTCTCATATGTATATTTGTTGTAGGTAAGGGTTGGAGGGATCCAACAGGATTCCTCACTATAGTTGATGTTTATTTACACATATTGTTATATATGTTGTATTTGTGATATTTGATGTGATGGATGCCATGATTGCTATTATTAATGTGAATCCCCTTGTTTAGTACTTTTGCACCATTAGGCCATATTTTTGGAATTTAAAATATAGAAATAATGATTTCAATTGTAAAAGGATTTCAAAGTAATTTTGAAAATATATATGTTCTAAGAATTTTTGAATGATTAAAGAAATGGATTTAATTCAATAGATAAAAAAGTTATATTTTTATATTATAAAAATTATGTTTTTGTGAAATATACTTGAATATGATTTTATAAATATGAAGTTAACTATTTTGTAAAATAGTTAAACTGAGAATTTTGAGCTTATTATAAATAGTTCATATATAAGATTTATAAAATTGATATTTTGTAAATAAAAGTAATGGGATTATAAACGAGTTTTATAACTATTAAAATGAAGTTATAAATGAAGCCTTATAAGTAAATGAGATTTATAAAGTAAGGAAGTTATAAAAGGAATGTTATTAATTAAGAGACTAGTGAAATAAATTTTATAAACGGCGTTTTATAAATATTAGAAATGGAACTGTAATCAAATTTTTATATGGATTTGTAGTTAAAATTTAGAAATGAATTTATAATGGACTTTATAAATAATGAGATTACAAAAGAATGAATTTGTAAATAAGAGATTTATAAGGAAATAAACTTATAATGGGATTTTGACATATAAATGAGATAAACGGGAAATTGGTTAATAAAGAAATTTTATAAATGGAAGCTTTTATAAAATAGAAATGTGAAGTATAAACACTGTTTTATAAATGTGAAATCAATTTAATTTGATAAGCTATATGGATTTTTATAAATGGAAATATATTAACATTTTTAAAGAGAATAATTCTTTAAATGAATGTTTTGGAAAGTGATATTGTAAAATGGAGTTTAAACGGATTGAAAATAAAATAAATTGTGAATTCACTTATTATTAAAATAATTATATGAAAATGTTTTCCAAATATCCAATAAGTGAAATGGTTTTGAATATTATCATTTTAAAGATATTTTGAAGTGAATAATTAGAAAGAGATTTGATTTATAAACGATTAATAAAATCAGGCCCAGTGACTACTTATATGCTAGATTTTGTTTGTTGCTTTGATAGTTAAATAACCGACTATCAAGTTTGGCCAGTTTAGTTTCCCAACTTGATGTAGAAACTAATTAGTTGGACACTTAGTATGTAACTGATTATGTAAGCTTGATTATCGTTTGTCTTAAGAATGTTGATTCGTGTAGTGTGGTGTAATTACTCCAATCTATCAAGCTTCCTTGGTTGAAGGATAGCAGGTTAAAAGTTGGTGACGTGATAAGTCTACAAGACTTGGTTTCTTTTGTGAGGTTGAGAAACGATTTTGCGTTGTTAATGCGAAGAGACCGGGATCAGATTTATCTGAAAACCACTTCGAACCAACATATATGCGATGATTGTGCAGGTTGGTCGATGATATTGATATTTAGGATTTTCATAATGAAGGACTGCTTGTTGATCATTTGGGGTTAAAATCCGAATATCCATACAGTAGCAATAGTCTCTTCGTTATGAAATATCCATTGCAAGGGTTGTCGCTACTAATCCTATAAGATATGGTAGGAGAGTAAATTTGGTTTGTCCTATTCCTGGACAACTTGTATGGATGAGTGTCTGACATTCCATTTCTGAGATTACGTACATTGGTTTTTACAAACATACACCCCGTGTTGGCAGAGTAGGCAACTTCTCTTAGCTTAACACCCTTCTTGAGACATACGAATTCAAGGGTTGTATTTTTGTGGAAGGCAATTAGTAGTCAACGGAAATGGCAATGTGGCATTCAATGATGATGATGATGTTATATGTGAAAGGTAATGATACCTCTTTTGGCCTCAATTCCCGTGAAATGACTGAAACAGTGATAGAAGCAGCAATGCTAAGTGGGTCGCTCCTATTTGGAGATGTCATCACTCTTCTAAATGTATCTTTACACGCTATGACGTCGTGTATCTGGTTATTGTTGATGAATGCTCATGACCACGGATTTAGGTCAGTAACGACTGACATATTAGTACTATATAGAAAGGGGTAGGCCAGTCTTGTGTTGGTTTAGGCGCCAAGTATCTCGACCATAGGGGCAACCCTCGAGAGGTGTACCAAGGGTAGTCCCTTCGCCTAGTCAATTGTAAGGAAATTCAAAATCCACTACGTGCCTAACATTTTGTTTGAAGAGCTAAGTATTGCTGGAATTTATTAATGTAACAATTTCAACTATGTTGATTATTATTTGTATAATAGACACTATTATAATATAACATGATTTGATATAAAATGGTTTGGTTATAATAAGGGAAAAACCCGTCTATGTTTATATGTGGACGTCATCTTACGAGATACCTTTTGTTTTGATAAAAGAAAAGTTTTGGTAACTTTTTAAATTTGGTTGAGGTGTGTTTTTCTCACGATGGCTTTCAAGAGTGATCCGGGCGTTCTTCCCTTTCAGTGCTCGAGGCTGACTGAGTATATGTACAGGTTCAGATTTGGTACTTTTGGAGCTTCAATAGGCGAGCTGGAAATCTTCATGTCGTATACACTTATTTATTTATTTTTCTACTGCTTTGCATTGTTGTTGTAAATTATTAACATTGTGAGGACAGGTTATTATAAATGTCCAAGCTAATGATTACTTATTGTGTACTCTGATATTGAATTATGTATATTACAGTTTCTCTTTGTGAGATTATTGATCTTTATTATATGTTATTCCGCTGCGATGTGAGATCTTTATTGTGTTGGTTCTGATTCTCTCCCTTCTTCTTCTCTTCTCTTCTTATTTCTTCTCTCTTTCTCCTCACCCTCTCTTTTGTTTCCCATGATCATCTGCAATTCTGCTCAATTTTGGTTGATATGTGTAGTTTATTGTCGGTTCAGAGGGTATGAATTTGCAGGTCGTCATGGTTGGTATCAGAGCTTAGGTTTAGTATACTCCTATGCTTTGATGTGTACTCATTATAGATATGGTTAGTAATACCATAGAATGAGTTTAGTGTGTGTCTATATATATAGAGCGCGTACTTATTAGTGATATAAAAATGTTTTATATTGTTTTAAATTGGGTAAATGAAATAATTTTACCTTGATTATAATTTATATAATAGTTATATGATTTGTTGGTTGATAGTAAATGGTAATGCTTGATTATTATCATTTTTTATTTGTTGTTACGTTTATATAAAAGGTATTATTATAAATCTTAAGAAAGATAAGCAAAATTGAAATGAACTTATGTAAGCAAAGCAGTAAAGTGAAATTATATAAGTATAAATTTGTGAACGTGATTTATAAATAAAAAGAAAAACTAAAAAGCACTGAATTCACTACAGTTTCTAGGAAATAATAAGGGTGATGACGGCCGCAGCATCAGTATTCATTTTCGAATTTTCAAGTGATGGATTTGCTACCAACAGTGATTTTGTCAATGAAGTTTTGAATTGATAAACAAGTTTGATTTTTAAAATCCAAAGTATGATTTGATTTAAGGTATATGGAAAATAAGTTTTGAACTTATAAATTGAAAACGCTATACATGTAAGTAAAAGAAAATTTGAAATTGGAAATGAAATAAAAATTAAATTAAGTAAAGTTAAATAAATTGAATTAGTAAAATGAATTATATGAATTGAAGTTTAACTAAGCTAAGTTAAATAAATTGAAAGGAATTTGCAATGTATCAAATAAAAATGAATCAAATAAAAATAAATCTAAACTTGAATGATAAAGTGATTATATACCATGAATTGAATTTTAGAATGTGAATAAACTTAAGTTAAATATTTATGAAATCTTAAATAAATAAGCTTTATAACTTATAAATTTGAAATAAACGGTGTTTGAATTCTGAAATTATTTTTGAAATTTAAAATTTAACTCAAAGATTAATGAAATGAGTAAATTAAATGAGTTAAATAAAGTATTTAAATAAATGAAGATTAACTTAAGTTGAAAAAATGAATTGAATAAGCTAAGTGAAATAATTGAAATGAATATGAACTTGAGTCAATAAATGAATTCAACTTAAATATATAAATGAGTTTGATATAAGTTGAAATGTTTTTTGATAAGAAGATGAAAATAAACGTAAATGTTGTATAAAATGTCTAAGCAAACTTAAGAAAATTTATTAATGAAATAAAATAGTTGTTATGTGTTATTAGTATTAAAAGAATTATACTAAGTGAATAATGAAATGTTGTTGAACATGAATTGAAAGGAAAGTTAACAAAATTTAAGTGAATGTTAATAAACTAAAAGTTAGTGTATGTTAGCAAATGAATGTTAATAAATGAATTGGAATGAATGTAAATTAGTGGAATGTGAACTAACTGAATACGAAGGAATGAATGCAAACTAAATTGATGAGAATAAAATGATGTAAAATGGGAATGAATGTAATAAAATGATTTTTAGTTAAAATGAATGCAAATTAATTGGATTAAAACTAAATAGTAAACGAATGAATTGATTAGTTGGATGTTAGTTGTTTGATGGTTGCTTATATTGCATATGTTTCATTTGCTTATGATTATTGCATAGTTATGTTATACTGATATTATTTTCTATACATGTTCTCATTGGTTGTTAAATGTTTAGTAGTGAGGATGGCGCATGCTTCTCATTTGGAGCTCGCTTTTATGCTAAATCAATTGTATATGATGCTAATAATATACAAGATACATATCTCGAATTACATATCGTAATTTTACACTTTTTTCCTATGGGATGTCTCATCATTGAGATGAGATGTATATTTTTGATATTATATATATTATGATTTTTTTTCCGGTCGAACCATGCAAAGGGGACTCTGGCGAAATTTTTCAAAAATTTAAGGCGTTAGAAATTTTTTGAGATTTTTGAAAAAAAAATTATAACTAAAAGTTGAGTTTTAAGCTATAACTTGAAATGATATGAGTTAGATTTGAAATGATATAAATTGATTTTTGAAATGTTATTAGTTAGTAACTAAGAATGTATTTAGAAAATTAGAGAATGGGGTGATAAAGTTGCAACTAATTGTTTTTGGAAAGTTAAAGACTTAAGAGATTTGCTAATACAACTTAACTAAATTTGTTTTTGAAAGTAAATAGGATTCGGGTATTCTTTCTTAATTGGTAATTTCGGGGATGAAATTCTTTTAAAGGGGAAGAATGTAACGTCCCAGTTCTCAGTCGTCCGATTTTAGAATATTTAATCGAATTTAAATATTGAAAAATGAATATTATAAGATAAATTAGTTAATTAATTTAATCTGGAATCTAATGTGAATAAAAATTATTTCTAACATTGTTTTAAATGCTATTTGAATTTGAATGGAGTTAATGAAGTTTTAAAATTGAATTAAAAGCGATTTGGCAGAAATTAGAAATTTTAATGTTTAATTAATGTGTAAAAATAGTTACTTTGACACTGTCTCGGATTTTGACGAAATTAGTTACACTGGATCCGTAATAGCATGTTATTGTAGGATTTCAAATTTCTTAGCGATCAGACTTACCGTTTGATTGTACGAAGCTGAAACGCAAAGAAATTAATTAAAGGAAATTTAATTAAAATAACTCGATTTGAAAACCTATCTTCCAAATACGATGGAATCGGCTCCCGATATATATTCCATTGTGTTTGGAATAGGGGTGAAATATTAGGAACACCAGGCGACACGCTTCGTTTGGAGTTCGAATATTTTAGTTGTGAATAGTGTTTTAGAATTGGCTATATAAGGATCTTAACTCTCCATCTTCAAACCCAAAACCCTAATTAACTAGGGCAATCCGTCACTTAGTGTTCAATGGCCAAAATTTCGTTCCTTTTCTCCTCGATTATCTCACAATCCACACACAATTAAGCTACGACTTGTACATGAAAGTTGTAGAGCTTCACGAGCTCTACACATCCAATGGCTATGCTCATCTAATTCATCATGAGGTGACCGGAATCTAACCACATCCATGGTAGGTTAAGGGGTTGTTTTTGTGGACTAGGCTGATCAGAGGAGGCCCGTCCTTTGGCGTAGGGGCAGGGGAGTGAGGCGCTTAAAACGATGGTAGTTGTTCGATCTCCGGTCGAGTGTTAACGGCGTGATGATTGTGCAAATGTGCTAGAGTTTTGAGTTTTATACGGCTGGAAATATATGTGATGAAGGAGGAAGAGATAATTAAGGGGAGGTGATTAGTTTAAGGTTAATGACTGTAATTGGTTTAATCGTTAATTATATTATTTAAAATAAAATGTTTAAAATATCACAACTTTTTCGTACGAGGTCCAGTCGAATGAAACGAATTGCATGGGTTCATATCTGAAAATACTATGTTATGGAGCTTGTTTGGATGGATTTGGAGTTGTTGAAAATTTTAGTTAAAATTAAATGCTCGTTTAATTTTTAACCGAAATAAACGCTGCAACGACGACTGCAAGCAAACTAACTCTTCTGACCCGCTTATATTTTTATATAAGTGGAAATATCTTTACATACTGTTTTGATGACTACTGGATGTTATATATATATGTATATGCATTGGATGTTTGGATGTTATGCTATAGTAGTTAGTAGTTGGATATATTCCTGCCGAGTGGAGCAGATGAGACCCTATACGTTCCCGTGTATGAGCGGATGACCCTTTGTACGCGCGTCTGCCTCGAAGCGTACATTGTTTTTATTTTTCTCATATGTATATTTATTGCAGGTTACGGGTTGGAGGGATACAACAAGATTTCTCGCTATGGTTTATGTTTATTTATACATATTGTTAAATATGTTGTATTCTGTGTTATTTGATGTGGTGAATGTCATGATTGCTATTATTGAAGTGAATCCCCTTATTTAGTACTTTTGCACCATTGGGCCATATTTTTGGAATTTAAAACATAGAATTGATGATTTCAATTTTAAAAGGATTTCAAAGTGATTTTGAAAATATATATGTTTAAGAATTTTTGAATGATTAAAGAAATGCATTTATTTTAATAAATAAAAGAGTTATAATTATTATGTTATAAAAATTATGTTGTTGTGAAATATACTTAAATATGATTTTTGAAATGTGAAGTTAACTATTTTTGTAAAATAAGTTAAATCGAGAATTTCGAAATTGTTATAAATGGTTTATATATAAGATTTATAAAATTGATATTTTATAAAAGAGTAATGAGATTATAAACGAGTTTTACAAGTGTTAAAATGAAGTTATAAATGAAACCTTATAAGTAAATGAGATTATAAAGTAAGGAAGTTATAAAAGGAATGTTATAATAAAGAGATTTAATGAAATAAATTTTATAAACGGTGTTTTAAAAGTATTAGAAATGGAATTGTAATCAAATTTGTATATGGATTTGTAATTAAAATTTAGAAATGAATTTATAATGGACTTTATAAATGACTAGATTACAAAAGAACGAATTTGTAAATAAGAGACTTATAAGAAAATATGAACTTATAATGGGATTTTGAAACATAAGTGAGCTAAGCGGGAAATTGGTTAATAAAGGAATTTATAAATGGAAGCTTTTGTGAAATAAAAATATGAATTATAAACACTATTTTATAAATGTGCAATCAATTTAATTTGATAAGCTAAATATGGATTTTCATAACATAAAATATATTCACATTTTTAAATAGAATAATTCTTTAAATGAATGTTTTGGAAAGTGACATTATAAAATAGAGTTTAAATGGTTTGAATATAAAATAAATTGTGAATTTACTTATTATTAAAATAAGTATATGAAAATGTTTTCCAAATGTCCAATAAGTGAAATGATTTTGAATATTATCTTTTCAAAGATATTTTGAAGTGAATAATTGGAAAGTGATTTGATTCATAGACGATTAATAAAATCAGGCCAAGTGACTACTTATGTGCTAGATTTTGTTTGTTGCATTGATAGTTAAATAACCGACTATCAAATTTGGTCATTTTAGTTTCTCAACTTGACGTAGAAATTAATAAGTCGTACACTTAGTACGTAACTGACTATGTAGACTTGATTATCGTTTGTGTTGAGAATGTTGATTCGTGTAGTGCGGAGTGATTACTCCAATATATCGACCTTCCTTCTTGGCCAAGGATAACAAGTTGAAAGTTGGAGATGTGACAAGTCTATGAGACTTGGTTTCTGTGTGAGGTTGAGAAACGCTTTTGCGTTGTTGTTGCGAAGAGACCGGGATCAGATTTATCTAAAAACCACTTCGGACCAACATATATGCGACATTGTGCAGGTTAGTCGATGATATTGATATTTAGGATTTTCATATTGAAGGACTGCTTGTTGATCATTTGGGATTCAAATCCCGGTATACATATAGTTGCAGTAGTCTCTTCGTTATGAAATATCCATTACAATGGCCGTCGCTACTTATCCTATAGGATGTGGTAGGAGAGTACCTTCGGTTTGTCCTGTTCCTGGACAACTTGTATGAATGAGTGTCTGATATTGCATTTCTAAGATAACGTACATTGGATTTTACAAACGTACATCCTGTGGTGGTGGAGAAGACAACTTCTCTTAGCTTAACACCCTCCTCGAGACATACGAGCTCAAGGGTTGTATTTTTGTAGAACGTAATTAGTAGTCAACTGGAATGACAATGTGGCATTCAAAGATGATAATGATGTTATATGTGAAAGTTAATGGATATCCCTTTTGGCCTCACTCCCCGTGAAATGACTAAAACGGGGATAGAAGTAGCAAGGCTAAGAGGATCGCTACCATTAGGAGATGTCATCACTCTTCTAGATGTATCTTTGCACGCTATGACGTCGTGTATCTGATTATTGTTGATGCATGCTTATGGCCATGGATTTAGGTCGGTGACGACAAGAGTGATGACATATTCAGTACTATCCAGGAAGGGGTAGGCCGGTCTTGTGTTGGTTTAGGCACCGAGTATTTCGACCCTAGGTATATCTCTCTAGAGGTGTACCGAGTTTGGTTCGGAAAGGTAGTCCCTTCACCTAGTTATTTATATGGAAATCCAAAATCGACAATGTGTCTGCCTTTTTTTTACAGAGCCTAGTATTGCTGGAATTTAATAATGTAACAATTTCAGCTATGTTGATTATTATTTGTACAATAGACATTATTATAATATAACATGATTTGATATGAAATGGTTTTGGCTATCGTAAGGGAAAAACCCCTATGGGTGTATATGTGGACGTGGTCTTACGAGATACCTTTTATTTTGATAAAAGAAAATTTTTGGTAACTTTATAAATTCAGTTAAGGTGTGTTTTTACCACGTTGGTTTCCCAGATTGATACGGGCGTTCTTCCTTTTCAATGCTCGGGTCAGACCGAGTATATGTACAGGTTCAGATTTGGTGCTTTTGGAGCTTCAACAGGCGAGCTGGAGATCTTCATATCGTATACATGTATCTGTTTATTTTTCCGCTGCTTTGCATTATTGTTATTGTTGTTGTAAATTATCAGCATTTGTGAGGACAGATTATTATAACTGTCCAAGCCGATGATTGCTTATTGTGTACTCTAATGTTGATTTATGTATATTGTAGTTTCTCTTTGTAAAGATTATTGATCTATATTACATGGTATTCTACTGTGATGTGAGATTCTGTTTTGTTTTGGTTCTGCTTCTCTTTCTTCTTCCCTTCACTTCATCTTTCTTCTCTCTTTCTTCTCACCTTCTACTTAATTTCTCACGATAATCTGCAATTCTGTTCGCTTTGGGTCGACATGTGTGCTTTATTGTCGGTTCAGAGGGTACGGAATTGCGGATCGTCACAATTTGTAATAGAAGTTTAATATTAGATTCTATTTTTAAGTGATTAAGATTTGATGATATATAGAGGAGCGTTCTTGGTAGTTCACATTGATGCCAAAAAGTGCGACACCAAAACTATTACAACTATTATTAAAGATATTATAAGGCTAAACATATAATGAAATCGATGAAAGGAAGTTATTTGCACTTAGATATTTATACAACAATTATTGCATTGTAGATATTTGCAGTGCAAAAGCTTTTATTAAAATATGCACGTGCTTCGCGCGTGATGATGGCACATAATTCGCGTGTGAATCGTTTTTTTACAAATTGTGTATTTTTGACTCGTTTAGAAAAAAATGATTTGCACAAATATTTAACCATATTTTTGCGTTGAAATGATATGCAGTTGTTTTAATTTTTCTTTTTAAATTGCAAAATTTAATTTTTTATATTAGTTTGAATTTTTATTTCTATTATTGATTAATAAAGAATGAATTTAATTTTTTATTGGTTTGAATTTTTATTTTTTCTTTTAAATATAATAAAGAATGACTTAAAGAAGAAAGTTTGTTTATTAGGTCCTACTTTTAATTTATAATAAGATTTCGATAATATTTGTAGAGGAGCGTTTTGAATTGGTAAAGGAAACTTATTTGATCCTATTTTTAAGTGATATTAATATTTAATAATATTTATAAAGTGACGTTTTTGATAGTTCACGTTGATACCAAAAAGTGTGACATCAAGGTATTACAACTATTATTAAAGAAGAAATATATTTAAGGGCAATTTTGAAACTTCATGGTCGGACCAAAAGATTGTACTTCGAAGGCAACGACTAATAAAACGAGTGTTATGGCACACGCTTCGTGCATGACATTAGTACACCCTTCGTGAATAAATTGATTTTTTTACAAATTATATATGCTTAACATATTAAAAAAATGATTTTCATAAATATTTAGCTATGATTTTACGTTGGAATCATGCGCAGTCAGTTTGAATTTTTATTTCTAGTTTGCATCGTTTAATTTTTTTTGTTAGTTTGAATGTTTATTTCTAAGTGTATCATTTAATTTTTTTTTAGTTTGAATTTTTTTTCTCGTTATCAATTGATAAAAAGAAAAAATGCATAGAAAATTCATTTGTTAGATCATATTTTTAAGTGATATTAAATTTGATGATATATGTCAAAGAGCATTATGAATTTGCAAAAAAAGTATATTTGCTAGATCATATTTTTAAGTGATATTAACATTTGTTAATATCTATAGAGTGATGTATTTGTAAGTTGACGTTGATACCAGACAAATATCATGCTTTCACTTAAACTCAGGAACAAAAAATTATAATAATAGTTTATTTACTCCCTATTTCAACCTGTTTTGAATCCAACATATAATAAAAGGTTGAGCTTCTTAATGCTACTCACCATAATATGCAGTTAATGATAATATTACACGTAAGAAAAGTGCGGTGCAATATGCATGAGTTTAGGATCAGGTATGTAGACGCTATTTTTTAGGACCAATTAACAGATATACCGAGTTTAAGAACAAATATGCAGATGTTATTTTTTAGGATCAATCAGTGGAGATTTTTTTTAAAGAATTGTATATAAAGGACAATTTTAGAATTTCGCAATCGGACTAACAAATTGCACTTCCAAGCTAACTATTAATAAAGATATTAGCATGTCTCCACAGTAATACTCATATATTTTATTACTATGCAACTACCATGCATGTATTTCCACAAATTGTGTATTGATGCGCAACAAAAACTTTTGCAATCTAAATTTTGGTGGTCTAAATACAATTACACTTCAACTAAAATAACTACAATGTAATCAATTGTACTAGAAAAAACTAGAATTATACGGACAAACACGTATCAATTTTTAAATACATTTGATTTGATTTTCTTTCAATCAAGACACATCAATAAAATATATTAGGTTCAGAAAAAATAGTAATCAAAGAAATGAAGAACCAAGCTATTCCTTATAAATAGGATTGTTATTATTATGACAACTTTTCCTTTACCATACGCTACCAAGAAATTTATAATCAATGTTGAACACGTTGTTATATCAATGTTATCGGTATGATAATATAAAATTTACCATTTTAAATGATAAATTTAACGGTAAAAACATCAAAACCAATGTAACGGTAAGTTTACCGGTGATATACATTTTGTTTTTTTGATTATATCAATCCAAACCTTAGATATTTTTAAACATACATCAATTTTTAAGAAGATGTTTGTATTATTATTTATTATGATGTTTCACTTTTGGCTTAGTAGGTACAAAGTTTAAGATTAGCAAAGTTATTATTTCATATTGATGTAAATAATTTGTGAAGAATGAAGAAATTACTTAACGCCAACTAAATAATTCAAAATGTTGATACAAATATTTTAGAAGTCTGAATCATGAATTTTTTTACTTTCTTATCATTATAAAATTTCAACTCAATAAATTTTTTATGCTTTATATACCCGTAGAATTACTATTATTAGTCAAGGTTTGTCAGTTTATTGGTATACGAACAAATTTTTTTTTAATGGTAATGGTGAAATATCGGTAGTCATTGTCGATCTACCAATAGCATCGAAATGGTAGTGGATTTCTTGTATCTGTAACGGTTATCGTTGCCATAACATCCATACTTATAAACATCGGAGAAACATGCATCTTTTCTCAACACATATTTCGAATAAATCAGATGGAGAGTATAGTCGGTGGATCAAACACTCGATCGGTGGAAGCCGAGTTGCTCAACCAATCAAACTATCCATACCTTATTAGAAATCTATAAAGCCAATTCAATTTTTAAACAACTTTATAGATATAAAAAGGTGGGTTGGTTTCCGCTGTTTATATGGCAATACGTAACCCTAATGTATTCTCTAAAATTAAGGACCTAGTCAAAATATATTTACATTGTTGTGGTATTTTTATTTTTAAGTGGGCATTTAAAATAAATAAGGAATCATTAAATATACTTCCTATGGATAATGGATAAAGGACAGGGATATTTTTTTTAAGTAATTTATTGAATGTTATGGGAAGCATAATAGAAGGAAGTTTCCATATAAACTAAAGAGATAGTTTGACTCGCATTTCTGCTAAGTTTCAAAATAAACAAAATCCTCCCCAAACTAAATTTACATTTCATGTCCCTATTTTCAAATCCGCGTACGCAAAAAGACCCAAATACCCTTTAAGATTTTAATATTTCAAACATATATAACTTTCTGCAGAAACATCGGATCAACATACCGTTTTCATCAAAAAAATAAAAAAAATATGATCTTTAAAATGAGATCTATTGTTGATACCAAAAAATTATATTTGTAGTAAGGCTGCAACTATTCCATATATTTGCAGAGAACTCTGCAATTTTTGAACATCATCAATTTTTCTTCACATGTTAGCAATTATTCCATATAATTGCAAACTTGTATGCAATTATATGTAATAATTGCAGACTTTTATGCAATTATTTTACATAAGTGCATACTTTTATGCAATTATGTCGAATAATTGCAGAAAACTCTGCAATTATTCCAAGTAATCATAGAATTGTATGCAATCATACCGTATAACTGCAGCCATTTCTGCAATCATACTGTACAATTGCAGACATTTCTGCTATTATTGTAGACATTTCTACAAAATTTGACGCAGCGGATAACTTCAAAAATGGATGAAACGGTGAAAGTTGAATCGATGGATTGAAAATACCCAAGTGCCCAAATTCGTTGATCTCGCGAGATACCGAATTCTAGCTACCTCCAACACGTTGATGTGCACGGTACCGTTTTAAAAGATCTACGATTCTTCTACGTTGATCTCGCGCACGAGATTCCGTGAACCGGCTTCAAATCCGTTGATTCGAGCGCACTCGAATAACTGAAAATGGAGAAAGGAGACAACGCTCAACTTTCAATTTTAAAGAGGCACAAAGCACTCAAACAAAAGTTTATTCAAAATCAACCAACTCAAATGATACAACTCACCCGCTATTTATAGGAAAATTTACAACACAGCACAGGTCGGCGACCTAACAAGCACGACCTAACAGACCCATGAGCTAACACATGCGACCTACGACTTATCTTCAAACGAGTTAACAAATACAACATAAAGGAAAAACAACATGAGATACAACATCACGAGTTACGACCTAACATATATACAACACAAATACAACATACGACTTAACAAGTTGCACCACAACGCGACTTAAGACTCACGCGACCTATCAACAGCACGCCAACAGGAAGTTTGAGCGACTTAAACTGGCACGCATCCTAAGAGATCGGTGACTCAACATCAGGAACTTGCGACCTAGAGTGAGCGACTTAATGAAAAGTGCCTTAAGATGCTAGGTAGCTAGAGACCTAAGAAAGCGGCGAACAACTTCATGTAACTTGGTAGGTCGTAGCTCGATAAGGTCGTAGCTCGTAGAGTTAAGACATGTGGCATTTTCTGTATCCCTGTATCTTCCTTCCTCTGTTTCTCCTTAGGTCGTAGGTCGCTAGGTCGTTCGCGACCTAAGATACATAACTTAGCACAGCGCGCTGCATCATCCTCCCCCGGTTGCAAAGAATTCGTCCTCGAATTCATACTTTCCTCTTCTTCGACGAGCTTATCCTCATGATACGGAATCAAATATTTGACGTTGAAAACGTCGGTAGTATAGATATGATCCGGCAACCTTAACTGATAAGCATTATCATTGATCTTCTTCAAGATTTCTACTGGACCAATCTTTCGAGCTTTCAATTTGTTGTAAGTTCCAACTGGAAATCGATCTTTCGTCAATACTGCATAAACAAAATCACCCTCTTTGAGGTCCACACTCCTTCTCTTCTTACCTGCCAGTTGCTTATACTTCTCATTTGACTTAAGCAATCGTTCATGAACAATCCTGTGACATTCCTGCAACTCATTCACGAAATCACAAGCTCGTTTAACAACCCCTTTCTGAAGTGGCACTGTCGACAAATCCAACGTTCCCTTCGGAATTGCTGAATATACTACTTGAAATGGACTGAATCCAGTACTTCGATTCACTGCATGATTATGTGCGAATTCCGCCTGACACAATTTCACATCCCAGCTCTTCAAATTATCTTTCACAAGACATCTCAACAAGTTTCCCAAAGATCTGTTCACCACTTCCGTTTGCCCATCTGTTTGCGGAAGGTAGGCGCTACTAAAATTCAGCTTAGTTCCAACCATCTTCCACAAACTCAACCAAAAATGACTTAGAAATCGAGTATCCCGGTCAGAAACAATTGTCTCAGGTAGTCCATGTAGTCGATAAACCTCTTTAAAGAACAATTGAGCAACACGGACTGCATCAGCTGTCTTCTTACAAGCTATGAAATGTGCCATCTTCGAAAATCTATCCACCACAACATATATAGAATCGTTCCCTCGTTGAGTTTTTGGCAAACCCAAAACAAAATTCATGCTAATATCAACCCACGGTCTAGTAGGCACAGGCAATGACATATACAATCCTGCATTCGTAGCTGTCCCTTTAGAAACTTGACATATGTGACATCTCTCCACAAATCTTTCAACTTCTCTCCTCATGGAAGACCAAAAATATGATTGAGATATCAACTGCAAGGTGCGATCTCTTCCCACATGACCTTTTTCATGCAATTCTTTCACAATCTTCATTCGCAAACTACCCTCTGGTATACACAATCGATTTCCTTTGAAAATAAAACCATCCACCAACACATACTCATCCGCCTTCCCTTTCTTGACTTCATCTACAGTCTTCGCAAAGTAAGGATCCTCAACAAACAATTCTGGCAACACATCAAACCCCATCACTTCAACTCTCATCGTGGTCAACAAATGATTCCTTCTACTCAATGCATCTGCCACACGGTTTGTAACTCCCGACTTATGCTTTACCACAAATGTAAATTGTTGCAAGTTTGCGATCCACGAAGCATGCCTGACTGCAACCTTATCCCTGTCCCTGCAAATGTTTCAAGGCTTCATGATTAGTATAAAGAACAAATTCTTTATGGAACAAATAGTGTCTCCAATGCTTGATAGCTTGAACAATAGCATAGAATTCCACATCATAAGTATTATATATCATCTTTGCTTCCGAAAGCTTCTCATTGAAATAAGCAATTGGACGACCCCTCTGACTTAATACCCCTCCAATTCCAACTTTAGTCATCTGTATGTAATTCAAATAGCAACTGAAAATCCGGCAAAACTAGAACTGGTGCTGATGTCAAAAGTTCCTTGATTCGTTCAAAAGCAAATCCTGCTTCCTTCGACCATGAAAACTGCTTGCCCTTCATACAATGAGTAACAGGTGCCATCACGCTACTAAAATGTGGAATAAACCTTCGGTAGAATGATGCTAAGCCATGAAAACTTCTAACTTCTGTTATCGTCCTGGGTTGTGGCCATTCCTTGATTGCTTCAACTTTATTCTGATCCACCTGTATTCCTCCTTCAGATACAACATATCCCAAAAACAAAACACTATGCGTCATGAACACGCATTTCTTTGTTGCCGCATAAAATTGCTCCTGACGAAGTATCATCAACACTTCCCGCAAATGTAGTAGATGCTCTTCGGTGCTCTCACTGTATATCAATATATCATCAAAGTATACCACCATGAACTTTCCAATGAACAGTCGAAAGATCTGATTCATCACTCGCATAAAAGTACTAGGTGCATTCGAAAGACCAACGGCATGACCAGCCACTCATACAGCCCTTCCCGCGTCTTGAATGCGGTCTTCCATTCATCCCCTGGTCGAATTCGAATCTGATGATATCCACTATTCAGATCAATCTTTGAAAAGATAGCAGCTCCGCTCAACTGATCTAACAAATCATCCAATCTAGGCATCAGAAATCTGTACCTCACTGTAATCTTATTTAGTGCTCGACTATCTGTACACATTCTCCAAGTTCCATCCTTCTTGGCACTAACAATGCTGGTACTGCACAAGGACTTAAACTTTCTTGTACGCGCCCTTGTTCAAGTAACTCCTCCACTTGCCTTCTCAACTCCTCGTGCTCCTTTGGACTCATTCTATAATGTGGTCTATGCGGTAACACAACTCCCGTAACAAGATCGATCTAGTGTTGTATGTCTCTCAACGGTGGTAACTCTGTTGGCAATTCTTCAGGAAATACATCTTCAAACTCCTTCAACACTGGTTTAACTTCTTCAGGAATTTCAACCGCTTCACTACTTTCATGCCCAATTAACAGAAATACTTCAGGCTGATCCTCCACTTCCTTGACAAATTCCTTCAAAGATAACAGAGTCTTTAGTTCTTCAATCTCCTCCAACTTGCTTTCACTTTATTGCCGCTGTTTAGGAACCAAGGTGATTTTAGTGCCATTGAACATGAAACTGTAGCAGTTAGTCCTTCCATCGTGTTGCACGGCTCTGTCGTATTGCCACGATCTCCCCAACAAAAAATGACATACATCCATATCTACCACGTCACACCAAATCTCATCCTTATACTTCTTTCCAATGGAAAAAGTTACACAAGCTCTTCGATTAACCTTCACTTCCCCATCTTTCCTCAACCAAGCTAACTTGTAAGGTTTGGGATGCTTCTCTGTCTTTAACGCCAACTTCTTTACAGCTTCTGTAGAAATGATGTTATCACAGCTTCCCGCATCGATGAAAACTTGCAAACCCTTCCCAAGATAGTGCACGTTGACTGGAAAATATTACTCCTCAACCAACTAGTCTCCTCTTCCTGCTTTGGCGTCAAGCAAGATCTCCTCATCATTAAAGAATATCCTTCATCTCCCGCCAATAATTCTTCTTCCTCCTCAACTTGTGGTGGATTGGAACATTCTACTTCTGCATCCTCATCCTCAACCTCAACAACCATCACTCGCTTCTTAGGCTTTGGACATTCATTGCTCTTATGACCAAACTCCTGACAATTATAACACTTGAAATTGTTGTTGACCTTAGTCTTAGCAACTTCATTGGCAACTGGTTTTCCAACAGCCTTGGAAACATTCGTATTACTGCTAGCTCCTTTCACTTGATTGTGGGAATTTGTAAACACACCACCTCCTCTTCTACCTTGCTTCTCCCAAGCTAGAGCCTTCTGGTGTGCTTCAGCAACGGATCTTGGATCAAACATATTCACCATATCCTGAATTTGCATTCTCAATCCTCCAACAAATCTAGCTGTCAACTGTTCCTCTGTCTCCATGATATCATTTCTAGCAATCAATTGATAAAACTCATCTGCATAATCATTAACCGACTTTGTCCCTTGCCTCAAATTCTGTAAGCGTTGATACATAAGAGACTGATAATTATAAGGTAAGAAAGTAGCCTTCATCAACTTCTTCATCTTCTCCCATGAAACAATCTTCGACTTTCCCATTCTCTCCCGTGTAAGTTTAGTTTGTTGCCACCATGCCATAGCTCTTCCCTTCGATCATGTAGCAACCAACTTAACTCTACAATGCTCGGGTACTTCCTTGAAGTCAAAAATTTCCTTAACATTTGATAACCAATCAAGAAACTCTTCCGCTATTATTCCTCCTTTGAATTCTGGAATCTCTGTTTTCATCCCCGACTCCCATTGACGATCATCTTCTACATCCACATATTGATTTCGCACTTGGCCTCGATCTCGATAATAAATACTACCTCTATCACCATCTTCATCATAATCAAATGTACTTCTGTATCGATCTCGACCATCAACATCTCTACGATCACGCATATCTCTTCTACTATGTCTTTCAGCATCACGATATGGCTCGTCTCCAAACTCACGTGGAGTTCTTCTCTCTTCATTTCTGTATTCATGGTATTCTCTTCTCATTGAAACTGATGATTCTCTTCTATCTCGATAAGATTGTGGTGACACCCTCCTCGCTTCCGCAATCGATGGAGAAACTCTATTTCCTCCATGGTCCGAGATTGGTGACCTTTTCCTTTGACTTTTATTCATATCATTCATCAATTTCTCTAACTTTCCAATACCTTCATCAAACTTTTCATTAATACGTTGTTCCATTTGCTCAGCTTCTTGTCTTCGATATACATCTTCAACATTTTGAAAACGATTAGCACGTCTCGGAGGCATTGTCGAATCTTCAACGAATCGAAACACACTTCAACTAGCACAACTTTAACTCAAATCTGAACTTGACTTTACTCGGCCTGCACTTAGCTCGGCTCGGCTTGTAACTCTCAGCCTTGATCCAAAACTTCAACTCAGCTCAAAACTCCAACACTTCAAATCTTCTCCCAATAGGCTCGGCTTAGCTATGATTGGCTAAGTCTCGCTCTGATACCAAATTGACGCAGCGTATAACTTCAAAAATGGATGAAAGGGTGAGTTGAATCGATGGATTGAAAATACCCAAGTGCCCAAATCCGTTGATCTCGCGAGATACCGGATTCTAGCTATCTCCAACACGTTGATCGCGCACGATACCGTGTTAAAAGATCTATGATTCTTCTACGTTGATCTCGCGCACGAAATTCCGTGAATCGGCTTCAAATCCGTTGATTCGAGCGCACTCGAATAACCGAAAATGGAGAAGGAGACAACGCTCAACTTCCAATTTTAAAGAGGCACAAAGCACTCAAACAAAAGTTTATTCAAAACCAACCAACTCAAATGATACAACTCACCCGCTATTTATAGGAAAATTTACAACACAGCACAGGTCGACGACCTAAAAGCACGACCTAACAGACCCACGAGCTAACACATGCGACCTACGACTTATCTTCAAACAAGTTAACAAATACAACATAAAGGAAAAACAACACGAGATACAACATCACGAGTTACGACCTAACATATATACAACACGCACGACATAAGAAAAATACAACATACGACTTAACAAGTTGCACCACAACGCGACTTAAGACTCACGCGACCTATCAACAGCACGCCAACAGGAAGTTTGAGCGACTTAAACTGGCGCGCATCCTAAGAGATCGGTGACTCAACATCAGGAACTTGCGACCTAGAGTGAGCGACTTAATGAAAAGCGCCTTAAGACGCTAGGTCGCTAGCGACCTAAGAAAGCGGCGAACAACTTCATGTAACTTGGTAGGTCGTAGCTCGATAAGGTCGTAGTTCGTAGAGTTAAGACAGGCGGCATTTCCTGTATCCCTGTATCTTCCTTCCTCTGTTTCTCCTTAGGTCGTAGGTCGCTAGGTCGTTCGCGACCTAAGATATATAACTTAGCACAGCGCGCTGCATCAAAATTGCAGACATTTCCACAATTATTGCATATGATTGCATATAATTGCGGATATTTCTGCAATTATTGCATATAGTTGCTGGATGTCTACAACTATACCGTATAATTGCAGACATTTCTGCAATTATTGCATATCATTGCTGAATGTCTGCAACTATATCATATAATTGTAGACATTTCTGCAATTAATTGCAGACTTTTCTATAATTATTGCGTATAATTGCAGAATTGTTTGCAATCATATCTTATGTTGTTTTTACATATGCACAATGTCACTCATTAGAAAGATAATAAAATTTACGATTTAATGGTATAAACGATTTGTTAATCCATCGTTTCTACAAAAAAGTTATTGCGTTTTAAAGATTGATAAATAAAGAGGTGCAAAATTTAATTATGCACGTGAGAATAGCATGCACGTATGAAGAATGCAATGGAATAACAGGGTATTTTAGGAATTTTTTTTTGAAGTATTTAAAAGTAAGGATGCAATCTATATCTTTTTTGGGGAGGATGTTTTGTATATTAAGTTTGTACCTAAGGATGTGCCTCTTATTTTCACTAAAATAAAACAACATACTTTTTTTACCCTTAGGATCATTACTCAAATCGAACTAAACCGATCAAAATGTCACCATTACATTCTACATATACGCTATTAAAATGATTTCAATTTGAACGTTCCCTTAAAAGTGTTCTTCCTTTGACAAAAAGCTATTATATATTTGTGAATCGTTAAAAAAGTATACATTTTGATTTTGATTAGGATTCATAAAAACGTTCAATTTATATTATTGAGCAACACTGAACTTATATTAATTTTATATAAATTTATTAGCACCACATAGGCGAGTTACTTATAGAGTTTAAATTCAAGTTTCAAAATTCAATTCAATCCCCATCAAAAACATGTTTCATGAAAAACCCTCGTCAATTTTTTCAACAAAAACTTGCATTTTGAACTGCAAATATTTGTGGTTAGAGTTACAAATATTTGTACTCTAAATTGTAAACATTTGCAGTTCTACACTGTACATTTTTGTAAAATGAAAATTCGAATTCGACATTGTAAGAACGTGTATTCTACACTTTATAAATTCATTGTCCACACCGCAAATATCTATTTTACAAACATATACATTTTAAACTGCACATATTTACAAGTCTGCAAATATTATATTTTCAAATATACATTTTCGCTAAAAGGATAACAGTGATGTTCGTGAAACTTATTTTGAAGAAGGGGCTTTGTACCGAAGGTTTCTATTTTTGACGTTGTTGTAAGAAAAGCCCCTATGATAATGAGTATGTAAATTAAGTCCCTATTTTTTTCTAAATCAGAAAGCGCAAACTATTTTGTGCTTTTCCTTATAGAAAGTGCAAATTAATTTGGACTTTTCAAAAAAAAAAATTTTTTTAAATTTCAAAAAAAATTTCAGAATCAAAAGGCGTAAACTAGTTGCATTATCTAATAACTTGCACTTTTCAAAAATTTTAAAATTTTCGGCAATTTTAAAATCAGAAAGCGCAAACTAGCAGGAAAGCGCAAGTTAACTTGCATTTTCAAAAAATTTCAAACATTTCAAAAAAATTCAAAATAAAAGCGCAAACCAGCTTGCGCTTTTCTGATAGAAAACGCAGATTAACTTGTGCTTTTCAAAATTTTCAAAAGTTTTAAAATTTTCAGAATCTTTAAATAATAAAAAGTTCGTAGTTAAAATGTTGCAAATTAGCTTGTATTTTCTGTCAGAAAAATACAAAACACCTTGCGTTTTCTATTTTTTGAAAAAATAGGGATTAAAATTACATATTTATATCTATATGGACTTCTCACAGCAACATAAAAAACATGAACCTGTAACTGTGACCCTTTTCTTGTTTGAAGAATTGTTTTTCAGAAATTAAGTTTGAAGCACGACCTAACAGACCCACGAGCTAACACATGCGACCTACGACTTATCTTCAAACGAGTTAACAAATACAACATAAAGGAAAAACAACTCGAGATACAACATCACGAGTTACGACCTAACATATATACAACACGCACGACATAAGAAAAATACAACATACGACTTAACAAGTTGCACCACAACGCGACTTAAGACTCACGCGACCTATCAACAGCACGCCAACAGGAAGTTTGAGCGACTTAAACTGGCGCGCATCCTAAGAGATCGGTGACTCAACATCAGGAACTTGCGACCTAGAGTGAGCGACTTAATGAAAAGCGCCTTAAGACGCTAGGTCGCTAGCGACCTAAGAAAGCGGCAAACAACTTCATGTAACTTGGTAGGTCGTAGCTCGATGAGGTCGTAGCTCGTAGAGTTAAAACATGCGGCATTTCCTGTATCCCTGTATCTTCCTTCCTCTGTTTCTCCTTAGGTCGTAGGTCGCTAGGTCGTTCGCGACCTAAGATATATAACTTAGCACAGCGCGCTGCATCAAAATTGCAGACATTTCCACAATTATTGCATATGATTGCATATAATTGCGGATATTTCTACAATTATTGCATATAGTTGCTGGATGTCTACAACTATACCGTATAATTGCAGACATTTCTGCAATTATTGCATATCATTGCTGAATGTCTGCAACTATATCATATAATTGTAGACATTTCTGCAATTAATTGCAGACTTTTCTATAATTATTGCGTATAATTGCAGAATTGTTTGCAATCATATCTTATGTTGTTTTTACATATGCACAGTGTCACTCATTAGAAAGATAATAAAATTTACGATTTAATGGTAAAAACGATTTGTTAATCCATCGTTTCTACAAAAAAGTTATTGCGTTTTAAAGATTGATAAATAAAGAGGTGCAAAATTTAATTATGCACGTGAGAATAGCATGCACGTATGAAGAATGCAATGGAATAACAGGGTATTTTAGGAATTTTTTTTTGGAGTATTTAAAAATAAGGATGCAATCTATATCTTTTTTGGAGAGGATGTTTTGTATATTAAGTTTGTACCTAAGGATGTGTCTCTTATTTTCACTAAAATAAAACAACATACTTTTTTTACCCTTAGGATCATTACTCAAATCGAACTAAACCGATCAAAATGTCACCATTACATTCTACATATACGCTATTAAAATGATTTCAATTTGAACGTTCCCTTAAAAGTGTTCTTCTTTTGACAAAAAGCTATTATATATTTGTGAATCGTTAAAAAAGTATACATTTTGATTTTGATTAGGATTCATAAAAACGTTCAATTCATATTATTGAGCAACACTGAACTTATATTAATTTTATATAAATTTATTAGCATCACATAGGCGAGTTACTTATAGAGTTTAAATTCAAGTTTCAAAATTCAATTCAATCCCCATCAAAAACATGTTTCATGAAAAACCCTCGTCAATTTTTTCAACAAAAACTTGCATTTTGAACTGCAAATATTTGTGGTTAGAGTTACAAATATTTGTACTCTAAATTGTAAACTTTTGCAGTTCTACACTGTACATTTTTGTAAAATGAAAATTCGAATTCGACATTGTAAGAACGTGTATTCTACACTTTATAAATTCATTGTCCACACCGCAAATATCTATTTTACAAACATATACATTTTAAACTGCACATATTTACAGTTCTGCAAATATTATATTTTCAAATATACATTTTCGCTAAAAGGATAACAGTGATGTTCGTGAAACTTATTTTGAAGAAGGGGCTTTGTACCGAAGGTTTCTATTTTTGACGTTGTTGTAAGAAAAGCCCCTATGATAATGAGTATGTAAATTAAGTCCCTATTTTTTTCTAAATCAGAAAGCGCAAACTATTTTGTGCTTTTCCTTATAAAAAGTGCAAATTAATTTGGACTTTTCAAAAAAAAAAAATTTTAAATTTCAAAAAAAATTTCAGAATCAAAAGGCGTAAACTAGTTGCGTTTTCTAATAACTTGCACTTTTCAAAAATTTTAAAATTTTCGGCAATTTTAAAATCAGAAAGCGCAAACTAGCAGGAAAGCGCAAGTTAACTTGCATTTTCAAAAATTTTCAAACATTTCAAAAAAATTCAAAATAAAAGCGCAAACCAGCTTGCGCTTTTCTGATAGAAAACGCAGATTAACTTGTGCTTTTCAAAATTTTCAAAAGTTTTAAAATTTTCAGAATCTTTAAATAAAAAAAAGTTCGTAGTTAAAATGTTGCAAATTAGCTTGTATTTTCTGTCAGAAAAATACAAAACACCTTGCGTTTTCTATTTTTTGAAAAAATAGGGATTAAAATTACATATTTATATCTATATGGACTTCTCACAGCAACATAAAAAACATGAACCTGTAACTGTGACCCTTTTCTTGTTTGAAGAATTGTTTTTCAGAAATTAAGTTTGAAGCACGACCTAACAGACCCACGAGCTAACACATGCGACCTACGACTTATCTTCAAACGAGTTAACAAATACAACATAAAGGAAAAACAACACGAGATACAACATCACGAGTTACGACCTAACATATATACAACACGCACGACATAAGAAAAATACAACATACGACTTAACAAGTTGCACCACAACGCGACTTAAGACTCACGCGACCTATCAACAGCACGCCAACAGGAAGTTTGAGCGACTTAAACTAGCGCGCATCCTAAGAGATCGGTGACTCAACATCAGGAACTTGCGACCTAGAGTGAGCGACTTAATGAAAAGCGCCTTAAGACGCTAGGTCGCTAGCGACCTAAGAAAGCGGCGAACAACTTCATGTAACTTGGTAGGTCGTAGCTCGATGAGGTCGTAGCTCGTAGAGTTAAGACATGCGGCATTTCCTGTATCCCTGTATCTTCCTTCCTCTGTTTCTCCTTAGGTCGTAGGTCGCTAGGTCGTTCGCGACCTAAGATATATAACTTAGCACAGCGCGCTGCATCAAAATTGCAGACATTTCCACAATTATTGCATATGATTGCATATAATTGCGGATATTTCTGCAATTATTGCATATAGTTGCTGGATGTCTACAACTATACCGTATAATTGCAGACATTTCTGCAATTATTGCATATCATTGCTGAATGTCTGCAACTATATCATATAATTGTAGACATTTCTGCAATTAATTGCAGACTTTTCTATAATTATTGCGTATAATTGCAGAATTGTTTGCAATCATATCGTATGTTGTTTTTACATATGCACAATGTCACTCATTAGAAAGATAATAAAATTTACGATTTAATGGTAAAAACGATTTGTTAATCCATCGTTTCTACAAAAAAGTTATTGCGTTTTAAAGATTGATAAATAAAGAGGTGCAAAATTTAATTATGCACGTGAGAATAGCATGCACGTATGAAGAATGCAATGGAATAACAGGGTATTTTAGGAATTTTTTTTTGAAGTATTTAAAAATAAGGATGCAATCTATATCTTTTTTGGGGAGGATGTTTTGTATATTAAGTTTGTACTTAAGGATGTGTCTCTTATTTTCACTAAAATAAAACAACATACTTTTTTTACCCTTAGGATCATTACTCAAATCGAACTAAACCGATCAAAATGTCACCATTACATTCTACATATACGCTATTAAAATGATTTCAATTTGAACGTTCCCTTAAAAGTGTTCTTCCTTTGACAAAAAGCTATTATATATTTATGAATCGTTAAAAAAGTATACATTTTGATTTTGATTAGGATTCATAAAAACATTCAATTTATATTATTGAGCAACACTGAACTTATATTAATTTTATATAAATTTATTAGCACCACATAGGCGAGTTACTTATAGAGTTTAAATTCAAGTTTCAAAATTCAATTCAATCCCCATCAAAAACATGTTTCATGAAAAACCCTCGTCAATTTTTTCTACAAAAACTTGCATTTTGAACTGCAAATATTTGTGGTTAGAGTCACAAATATTTGTACTCTAAATTGTAAACATTTGCAGTTCTACACTGTACATTTTTGTAAAATGAAAATTCGAATTCGACATTGTAAGAACGTGTATTCTACACTTTATAAATTCATTGTCCACACCGCAAATATCTATTTTACAAACATATACATTTTAAACTGCACATATTTACAGTTCTGCAAATATTATATTTTCAAATATACATTTTCGCTAAAAGGATAACAGTGATGTTCGTGAAACTTATTTTGAAGAAGGGGCTTTGTACCGAAGGTTTCTATTTTTGACGTTGTTGTAAGAAAAGCCCCTATGATAATGAGTATGTAAATTAAGTCCCTATTTTTTTCTAAATCAGAAAGCGCAAACTATTTTGTGCTTTTCCTTATAGAAAGTGCAAATTAATTTGGACTTTTCAAAAAAAAAAAAAATTAAATTTCAAAAAAAATTTCAGAATCAAAAGGCGTAAACTAGTTGCGTTTTCTAATAACTTGCACTTTTCAAAAATTTTAAAATTTTCGGCAATTTTAAAATCAGAAAGCGCAAACTAGCAGGAAAGCGCAAGTTAACTTGCATTTTCAAAAATTTTCAAACATTTCAAAAAAATTCAAAATAAAAGCGCAAACCAGCTTGCGCTTTTCTGATAGAAAACGCAGATTAACTTGTGCTTTTCAAAATTTTCAAAAGTTTTAAAATTTTCAGAATCTTTAAATAAAAAAAAGTTCGTAGTTAAAATGTTGCAAATTAGCTTGTATTTTCTGTCAGAAAAATACAAAACACCTTGCGTTTTCTATTTTTTGAAAAAATAGGGATTAAAATTACATATTTATATCTATATGGACTTCTCACAGCAACATAAAAAACATGAACCTGTAACTGTGACCCTTTTCTTGTTTGAAGAATTGTTTTTCAGAAATTAAGTTTGAAGCACGACCTAACAGACCCACGAGCTAACACATGCGACCTACGACTTATCTTCAAACGAGTTAACAAATACAACATAAAGGAAAAACAACACGAGATACAACATCACGAGTTACGACCTAACATATATACAACACGCACGACATAAGAAAAATACAACATACGACTTAACAAGTTGCACCACAACGCGACTTAAGACTCACGCGACCTATCAACAGCACGCCAACAGGAAGTTTGAGCGACTTAAACTAGCGCGCATCCTAAGAGATCGGTGACTCAACATCAGGAACTTGCGACCTAGAGTGAGCGACTTAATGAAAAGCGCCTTAAGACGCTAGGTCGCTAGCGACCTAAGAAAGCGGCGAACAACTTCATGTAACTTGGTAGGTCGTAGCTCGATGAGGTCGTAGCTCGTAGAGTTAAGACATGCGGCATTTCCTGTATCCCTGTATCTTCCTTCCTCTGTTTCTCCTTAGGTCGTAGGTCGCTAGGTCGTTCGCGACCTAAGATATATAACTTAGCACAGCGCGCTGCATCAAAATTGCAGACATTTCCACAATTATTGCATATGATTGCATATAATTGCGGATATTTCTGCAATTATTGCATATAGTTGCTGGATGTCTACAACTATACCGTATAATTGCAGACATTTCTGCAATTATTGCATATCATTGCTGAATGTCTGCAACTATATCATATAATTGTAGACATTTCTGCAATTAATTGCAGACTTTTCTATAATTATTGCGTATAATTGCAGAATTGTTTGCAATCATATCGTATGTTGTTTTTACATATGCACAATGTCACTCATTAGAAAGATAATAAAATTTACGATTTAATGGTAAAAACGATTTGTTAATCCATCGTTTCTACAAAAAAGTTATTGCGTTTTAAAGATTGATAAATAAAGAGGTGCAAAATTTAATTATGCACGTGAGAATAGCATGCACGTATGAAGAATGCAATGGAATAACAGGGTATTTTAGGAATTTTTTTTTGAAGTATTTAAAAATAAGGATGCAATCTATATCTTTTTTGGGGAGGATGTTTTGTATATTAAGTTTGTACTTAAGGATGTGTCTCTTATTTTCACTAAAATAAAACAACATACTTTTTTTACCCTTAGGATCATTACTCAAATCGAACTAAACCGATCAAAATGTCACCATTACATTCTACATATACGCTATTAAAATGATTTCAATTTGAACGTTCCCTTAAAAGTGTTCTTCCTTTGACAAAAAGCTATTATATATTTATGAATCGTTAAAAAAGTATACATTTTGATTTTGATTAGGATTCATAAAAACATTCAATTTATATTATTGAGCAACACTGAACTTATATTAATTTTATATAAATTTATTAGCACCACATAGGCGAGTTACTTATAGAGTTTAAATTCAAGTTTCAAAATTCAATTCAATCCCCATCAAAAACATGTTTCATGAAAAACCCTCGTCAATTTTTTCTACAAAAACTTGCATTTTGAACTGCAAATATTTGTGGTTAGAGTCACAAATATTTGTACTCTAAATTGTAAACATTTGCAGTTCTACACTGTACATTTTTGTAAAATGAAAATTCGAATTCGACATTGTAAGAACGTGTATTCTACACTTTATAAATTCATTGTCCACACCGCAAATATCTATTTTACAAACATATACATTTTAAACTGCACATATTTACAGTTCTGCAAATATTATATTTTCAAATATACATTTTCGCTAAAAGGATAACAGTGATGTTCGTGAAACTTATTTTGAAGAAGGGGCTTTGTACCGAAGGTTTCTATTTTTGACGTTGTTGTAAGAAAAGCCCCTATGATAATGAGTATGTAAATTAAGTCCCTATTTTTTTCTAAATCAGAAAGCGCAAACTATTTTGTGCTTTTCCTTATAGAAAGTGCAAATTAATTTGGACTTTTCAAAAAAAAAAAATTTTAAATTTCAAAAAAAATTTCAGAATCAAAAGGCGTAAACTAGTTGCGTTTTCTAATAACTTGCACTTTTCAAAAATTTTAAAATTTTCGGCAATTTTAAAATCAGAAAGCGCAAACTAGCAGGAAAGCGCAAGTTAACTTGCATTTTCAAAAATTTTCAAACATTTCAAAAAAATTCAAAATAAAAGCGCAAACCAGCTTGCGCTTTTCTGATAGAAAACGCAGATTAACTTGTGCTTTTCAAAATTTTCAAAAGTTTTAAAATTTTCAGAATCTTTAAATAAAAAAAAGTTCGTAGTTAAAATGTTGCAAATTAGCTTGTATTTTCTGTCAGAAAAATACAAAACACCTTGCGTTTTCTATTTTTTGAAAAAATAGGGATTAAAATTACATATTTATATCTATATGGACTTCTCACAGCAACATAAAAAACATGAACCTGTAACTGTGACCCTTTTCTTGTTTGAAGAATTGTTTTTCAGAAATTAAGTTTGAAAATAAGAGACCGGTACTAATTTTGACAATTTTTGGTTAGAATAGCATATTTTCTTATGGTAAACATAATTGATCGAAACAATGAAAAGTAAAAGATGCGCGGTGTGTATCACATTTACGTGAAAATAGGCAACCGAATGCAGTGTACTTTTATTGTAACATCATAATTCAAGTCAAGATATTTATGGGAAACAGCTTGTGGGTCGTAGGTGTGCTAAGCGTGCTAGATTTACTGGCCTATATAATAAACGAATTTCTTTGTGATAAATGCAAAAAGAGCTTAGACCACATCTGAACTTGAAAGGGAAAGACAAATCGAATCGAAGAGAAGATGCCGATGCTCAATGTAACCACTAATGTCAACCTCGATTCAGTTAACACGTCCGCCATCCTCTCTGAACTTTCTTCGACCGTCGCTCAGATTCTTGGCAAGCCCGACAGCGTGAGTTCATTTTTACCTTTTTTTGGATCTTAATCTATCGTATGTGTTGCTGCGTAGAGAAATATGTGTATGTTTGTGTCTTGTTTTGTCGGATTTGTGTTTGACTGCCTAAGCTAGAAGTTTGGATCCTCCTATTAGAATGATTCATTTACCAAATCTGAAGATCCAAGTTGAACAGTTGTTGCTAAGATCTATTTTTTTTCTATTTTTTTTTTCATGTTATTAATTTTGTTATTTTATTTCCGTTGCTAAGCTAGAAGATGGGATCTAGCTTTGTTTGTTTTTGATTGATCAATCGCTAAATGATCTAAAAACATTGGAAAAAAATAACTGTAATAAGAACTAAATGTCTTGTTTGATTTGGTGGAATATTCAGAAAATAAACTAGATCTGATCGAGTATGGTACCTAAGCCATAAATTATAGTGGTGATAACCATCAATACTTCTGCCATACACCCGTTAGCTAATTTTTACATTTCTCTCTCACTTTCTTCGTACTCCATATCTCACACACACATCAATCGCTAAATGGTCTAAAAACTTCAAAAAAAAAAAAAAAAGGCAACTGTAATAAGAACTAAATGTCTTGTTTGATTTGGAGGAGCATTCAGAAAAAAAACTAGATCCGGTCAACCATGGTACCTAAGCCATAAATTATAGCGGCGATAACCATCAATAATTCTACCATACACCTGTTGGCTAATTTTTACATTTTTCTCTAACTTTCTTCGTACTCCGCATGCCGCATGCACACAGAGGAAGAAAGAAGAAATAAAATAGAAAAAGCAATTTATCTATCGGTGAGTTGACCATGCACGATAAAATCATGTTAAAAGTAAATACTCTTATGTATGTTGTTACTTTAGCATACATATGAATGGTGACACACATGAGTTTTAACTAGAGCAAGGCATATTCTACTAAGCACAAGAATAGTATCATTCTGTACATTTATATCAATTATTTAGAAGTCATTAAACTTTTCTATTTGTCTACATACAATGAAAGCATCGCTTCTATTTCTGATGTGCATTTTGAACATCTTAATAACTTGTTTTACCAATGATTTATTATTTTACGTTATCTAAATAACTTTACTAAAAAAGATCATGAACTTTTTCCTGAGATCTATCACAGTAGTAATGCTTACATTTGACATTTAATTTCATGATATATATGCACACAAACTTAATAACACGTAAGGGTAATAATGTCAAACATATATTTGTTTTAATAGTATTGGAATTTTTAAGAACCTAAACAAACAACTTCAACAATTAGCATTCAACAATCAACATGCAATAATCAACTTTAAATACAAATACAACCTTTAATCTTTGGAGTTTAGTGGAACCATAGCAAAAGTGCATTTTGTTTTGAATCCTACGAGCCTCATATTGAAAATTAATTTTATTTTTGTTTAGATGTTTAAGCATCGTAGTTGATAAGTATGATTGTTTAAAAAACAAATATTTGGATGATATATTCCTGCGTGTTAAAATAATAATTTGTGCATTATAAATCATCCAGTTAAATGTCATTTTTTAGAGCATGATAGAAATCATAATATTTTCGATAAATTTATTTATGCGGTGTGAGCTATTTAGTAGCAAATGTAAACATTTGCATATTATAGTACATGCATGCATCATAAGCTAAATTTTTATCTTCTGTAATAATAGAAACATAAATTTAGTTTAAACCAGGTGAACAACTTCTAAACTGTAACTTATGAAATTGAAAAAGTAATTACATTCCTTTTTAAACTAGGCATACAATATTAAACATTGAAAAACATCAATTATGGCTAAAACAATAGAAATTCTTGCTTTCAATTATTGGAATTTGTTCTTCATTTATATTGTACTATATATACCAGTACGTATGGCACGTCCGATTGGACGTGTAAAAGAAAAAATGCATTACTTTTATTTTTAGTAATGACGAAACCATCCTTCTATTCTTTATTTTTAATTAATGTATAGCAAGGGTATTAACGTAATTTCAAAAGCTTCAAATGGAGGTATTCCTATTATATATAGATTTATGTGAAGAGTTTCGCTACACCTCTTCCCGCTACGTCTCATCTATACCTCATTTACGCCTCTCTTACTTTCAGATCTACGTAATTCAAAATCGAACGAAAATTTGCAAGTATGTTTTTACCATTGTTTTAAAAGGCGAACGCTTGCACAAGGCGTTTTAGGCTCCGTGCAAGGTTCAAGCTTCGAAACATTGAGGCATAAGGTTTTCAGATTAAAAAAGCAAAACATGCAATGACATTTTTTTTTGAAACTGGATACTTAGATGTTAATACATATTAGTACTATAAGTTTTAGGTAGTATACAATATATTACATGTCAGTATTCAGAATCATGCTACGTAAGTTTTGAGCCTACGACCTCTTGTACCAAAGTCAAAGCGTTTAACTGTCGGAACAGCGGTGCTGGTCAACATGTAAAGACAGTTGACATAAATAACATTGAAGTATTTTAGATTGGTGGAATCCGATAAATCTTTTATCAATTTCCATGCAATATCTTTCTTACTCATTTCAAATTACAACAAGAACAACAACTAAGCCATTACTCCCAAACAAGTTAGGGTCGGCTAGAGATGAAACTCAAAACTAGATGACAAAATCAATTTAAAAGTCATAATAATAAAAATAACAAAAATAATAACGAAATAAAGTCAAATAAGTAAGTTAATAATAATAATAACCAAGTAAAAATAGAAATAAAGATAAAAATATATTAAGAAAAAAATGATAATCATAAGACTAATAATAATAATGGTATCAATAGTAATATTGGTCGATGACCAAACACTACGTCTTAGGCTCCTGTTCTTTAGTCCTATAATCTGAAACTTATAAAACTCATAGCTCATAACTAGTTATTTCCACTGTCATTCTCTTCTATTTTTTGACATTGGCCATGGGCGGCAGTCTAAAGACATCTTCAAAAGTCATTAGCATTATAAATTTATAATTATTTGACAAATCCTTTTCACCAAGGTTCGAAAACTCGGTTTCGGTCTCGGCTTCGTTCATTCGAATTTTTTTTAGTTTCGGACGATTTTGGAAGTTTCGATTTTCATTTCGGTTTCGGTCCGATTATGGTTTACAATGGTTTGTTAATAAAAAATTTAATAACGGTCGATGTAAATACTAATATAAAATACCCTAACCCAATATGTTTATACCAAATTAAACAAGTTTAAATTTGTTTAATTAGAATTAGAATTAGAATTTCACTAATACTCTAAATTAAATGAATAAAATAGCCCATCCCAACTTATCTAATTACCTTCAGCCTTAATTTATAAAATTAATTCATTTTGAAGCCCAAAGTCCACCCTATAAGCCCACTTTCTCTTCATCCCTGTTTACAAAACCCTCGTTTACAACACACGGCGACTCAGAGCGAAGAACAGAAAAAAAAACCGAGCCGAACATCAGAGAGAACGAAGGGCAGAAAGCGAAAAAAAATTCAAAATTCACCTGTGATTGAGATCGAATACTCGATTTTCTTCTGCGATGTTGAAGCACCTCTGCTACGTCGAAGCTTGCTCGATTTTGGAGCTTGATTTTGGGCGAACAGCAAAGGTTTGCTTCTTTTTTTTGTGCTTTTTCGATTTTGATTCCGAGCGTGATTTTTGATTTTTGATTTTTGATCGTCTCTCCTCTTCTTCTAATATAACAATTTCACATATGATTTTTTTTCTTCCATTTTTCTTTAACTGTTTGGGCGGGATAGGATTTTGCCCTAATCCTGTCCCGTCACCGGCCGGAACTGGTACGAATTGATCGGAATCTCGTGTTTCCGGCCGGAACCTCAAACCATGCTTTTCACAAGCGGCTTCGATCAAGTCCATCTCAACTGCCATAATTACATACTTCCTCACCTATTAGTTTCTAAATTGTCCTCGTTTTCACACAATTTTCATGCCGACTCTTAATTTTCAAGCGAACAATTATGTTAAATTGTAGTTTGGGTACTTCTTTTCATTAATCAAGATGCTTGAAAGAACAATATATCAATTTGGAGAAATAAGACATGAAGTTGAGTAAAACTCACGTTCACATCATGTCCTTGTATAACAATGATTGTAATATCTTAATCCTTGCACTATTAACCTTGTTTTGAGTTAAAAAATTGCATACTCATTCCTCAGTTTGTCCAACCAAAATGAAAAAATAATTTACTTTTGCAACTATTTTCCTCTTTCCAACAAATTTCCTCAACTTGATTGAACCGATGCCTTCCGCTTTTTTTCCCTGCCTCAATGGACCTAACTTGCGCTTCTTAAACTATGAAAATATGCACTGTTCCACAATGCATACCTCAGATAAATCACAGGATGAACCTTCAACATTTTTCTCATAAGCATTAGCATACTGTACTTTTATTTCTTATTGGATTATAAATTTATAATCATGAAAGTCTTCCTTTTTCTCACATAAATGGTAGTAAGCTTCCCAGTGAATAACCACTCCTTTGTGTCATTTTCTACGCTCAGAACTGAAAACCCTTTTGCTTCACCAAGTAGCTTCTTCAGCACTACTTTCCTTCATGTTGTTATTTCAGTGTCTTCAAATATTTCTTGTTCCTCCTGAACGTGTTGCAATTTTTTTTGAATATTGACAATAGTAACAAGTGAATTTGTCTTCTTCATGACTTTTCTATTTGTCAATCATTTTCTTCTTTTTGGAGGAGATTTTGGTTTATTAACCATGGATTTCACTAACAACTTCAGTCGTATTTGAATGAATGAAAACATGTGTTATGAAAACATGTGTTATCAAATCATCCGATGGCTAGCTCATAAGCATTGAAACTTATGTTTCATAAAACCAATGACTAAAGATGTCATTTGATTTATAATTGCTAGAAAGTTATTCCAGTGATCACCAATCAATGTTTCTTCAGTAGCATCTTGCTTGTTGCCTTTTTTTTCCGACTACATTTGTTTCATCCATATAGCTAATAAGCCAGTTTCTCGTCTCTTAAGATGGAAAACAAAACCTTTCAATTATCTTTGAGAGTATAATTGCTTTTCTATCTATAATGGTCTGCTTCTGTATATCCATCTTACTCAGCTTATTTTTTTTGTTTTTTAGCGACATATTGAGATCTATGAGGACCAAATAAATTTTCATTTACGGCGTTCATGTAAATTTTACTATTCAAATTTTCCATCTCAATGTTTGAACCCGTTTTCAATTTCGTATTTTTTTTCTTTAGAAGCATGTGCGGAAGGCATTGGCATCCCTCGTTAGGACACTCCAAAGAGTGATATACTTAGGGTAATAAGAAAAATGGAATAAATACAATAAATACCAATAATCACCAATATTCGTTGGAAATTAAATCTTTAATATCAGATATTCCTAGAACCTCATTCCTAAATGTTGACCGATTATTATTCATTTATTGTTCTCACCCATTAACATAAGCCATTTGATTAATAAAACACGGAAAAATACGTGTGTAATATGCGCACACACAAACATATACATAGATATATAGTTTCCTAAAATATTAACCAACCGAAGCAAGTGTAATATGCGCCGGCATACAACATTCTGTCAATAGAACCTTGACTTAATTTTCTCTGTTTATTTTCTCTACATTTTTGTGTTTCATCTCTCTATCTTTCAAAAATATTTGCATTACAAAACTAACAGATAACACCATATACTATAAAGGTCATATTACACTGGACATGGCGAACTAAACCTTTTACCTTATTAGATTAGATGGAAAAGCGTAATCAAATATATCTTGAGACATGAATTACTGTTTCCAATACCATAATCAGATCAACAAAACAATTCTGTCAATAGAACCTTGACTTAATTTTCTCTGTTTATTTTCTCTACATTTTTGTGTTTCATCTCTCTATCTTCCAAAAATATTCGCATTGCAAAACTAACAGATAACACCATATACTCTAAAGGTCATATTACACTGGACAATCAAATGGGGTACTAAACCTTTTATCTTATTAGATTAGATGGAAAAGCGTAATCAAATATATCTTGAGACATGAATTACTGTTTCCAATACCATAATCAGATCAACAAAACAATTCTAATCCATCATCAACTACAATTTTAATCCATAACCAACTACTAAATTTAGGATTCCCAACACACAAACATGTGTGTGCACGCACACTAAATGTAAGTGCAAGGTACTAAATTTTTTGTTCTTTGTTTGGTGGTTGTTGATTTTTTTGCAATATTTTTTGATACATGTGAAATTTCTTTACTGTACATGTATTCTAAATCTTGAAACAAGAAAAATATCTTTTTTGTGCATGCAAGAACATAACCATCTACACAATATGCGCCACCTTTTTAATAATTTGTTATATTTTACTGCAAATACAAGCTATATGGTGTGGAGTTGCATGTAATTCCTGAAGAATGATATGGTACTCTATATTAATGGTGAAATTGTTCACAAAGTCAATGTTAAAATTATTTGTTACATGACAGTATGCAATGATAGTGCTCAAAGGATCAGTGGCTATGTCATTTGGGGGAACGGAAGAACCTGCTGCATATGGTGAACTTGTTTCGGTTGGAGGTTTGACTCCTGATGCTAACAAGAAAGTTAGTGCTGCAGTATCTTCTATCTTGGAAAGCAAACTGTCCATCCCCAAGTCTCGATTTTATCTCAAGTTCTACGAAGCTGAGGCAAGTTATCTAATTCTTTAAGAAAATTTATTGTGTTGTCATGTATCTATTATCTTTATGTTGCAAATATTGATATGTTTTGGCTGCCTCGCTCAAGAATATATTTAGATTTTATAAAAAGCAGTATCCAATAACTCATATGTTGTATGCCCCTCCTGACAGTCTCTTCCCCCTGTCTTTAAGCATAAATAAATAATACATCCTGTTACCGTTTTGTTATCTTTTCTAAAATCTCTAAACACTGTTTTGACATTTTAGTCCTCTCAAGTAGCTGCACGGGACATAATCATATCTCAGTTTAGTCACTCATTTTTCCAAGAAAAAAAGAAGTATTTATTTCCAGTGGCTGTCCTCATTCTACGTCATTGTTTTTTATGTAGCTACCGCAATCTCAATGCTCTTATTCATTACCGGATCAAAATAAAATTAAGAATTATAATTAGAACGGTGGTGAATGATGTATGCTTCTAGCCGTGACGGTTCTAATTGGTTTTCCCGTCTATTTTTATATTTAGCCTCCCCTTTGCTTAATTTTGTTCCTTGAAATTAGTTTGCTGCCATGAAAATAGATTAGTGCAATCTTGGAATGAGTTTTTAGTTTTACGGTTCACAAAAATTATGCCCTTATGCAAACTTAAACTCTCCAAAAGTACAATTGTATTGCTTCCGTAGTAAGACCTTTGAGTATTGAGGCTACATAAATTTAACCAAGCCTGGCCTAGGGTTATATAGGACCATGGACAAACTACTACGATGCACCCCTTGTGAAGTTACTAGCATCATCATGGGATTGTAGTACCAAGCCACCAACAAAAATATATTATAAAATACATTAATCGCATCAATTATTTCATTTTTTTCGTAAAACAATCATTATAAGTTCGTTCAAAAGAAAACAACCATTGTAAGCTCATTCGAAAGTGAACGAGTTGCAAATCCCTAACAGTATAAGATTAGAAAGGGAACTGAACAACAAAATCTCATCTATGAATTTCCCTTAATGCTTATTTTGAAGAAACATCATTTTTTTTAATATTTCCTCGAAATCAGTATGTTGCTTAGATGAATTGGCCAAATTATTATTTTATTATTTTTCACAATATCAATTTTATGCTCAGAAATAGCGATAAATTTATTTACTTACTAAATATTTATCAAGTGAAAATGTTCGATTTTGAGTAATATTTTTCCCTTTTTTTAACTTTTAGAAAGACATTTAATGATAGCAAAATTATCTTAGTGGAAGAAATCAAGAACAATCAAACTAGCTTAACTTATAATAATCAACAATAAAACATGATTTATAAGTAGAATTCCACTCCGAAGTACTTTAAATTAATTCAGTGGTAAATCATAACTACTTTTTGCAGGAAACCTAATGGTAAAAAAGCAGTCCAAACGCTCAGTTTGTTTCAAAAAAAAAAAAAAAAAAACACTAGTTTAAGCACCGGAAACAGTTTCAATTTGTTTACAATTGCAACCTTGGTTTCAAAAAAAAAAAGCGTTGGAAACAATTTGCATAAACTGTACAAAGAGCATTAAAATAATGCCCTAAATAATTAATCAATGTTATATTATTTTTAAATCTAGATTGAATATATAGCATGGTAAATTTTTCTAGATTCAATGAGTTGCTAATCCACTAATCCATATGTGAAACTTTTCTATTCTAGTTCCACCGTATCTATTAATATAACCATTAATTGAAAAATAATGTGAATGCTAAAGTATTGCAGCTGAAGTTTCCCTAATCTGCTTTGCGCCTTCGATCGCTACGCTTTTACAATGTAACATTATTAAATAGTGGATTTGCTTAAAATACCGTTTTTTAATGCTGAACTACTAAATCAATGTTTTTCAGCATTTGCTTTAGCAGTTTTAACATTAAGTAATAATAATCAATTTGATCCAGTCTCTACTGAATCAAATTGGCCAAGTTAGAATATAGTCCCAAGTCCAATGTTCAAGCACTCAACGTGGGTTTAGAACACTGTTTCTAGTTCTCAATTCTAATTGCATGAATTAAGGTATTCTTTTGTTTAGTTTATAAGAATAGACAATGTTTTTTCCCTACATCAATGATGTGTTGGGTTTACAATAAATCTATCGTTTTAATACAATTTTGGCATCTCTATTATTTTTTGTTATATCTCCACTGTAGTTTTTTTGCACCTCTAAGCGCTTTTACTGCATAACCTAAACTATGAATGATTCAGAAATTGAAAATAATAATATTAAAAACTTAACTGGCAGAGGGTTAATACAGAGAGAAGATCACCACATTGGCTAACTGATGAAGAATCCGACATGTTTTCTAAGGATAATTTCCTATTTGCTACTGTGCTATAACTAATTGATTTTAAAATGCCATGATATTGAAATAACTTTACCCAGTAAATGAAGAGAAAATTATAATAAAGACCTGTGAAGAAGTCAAAAATTCTAAGGAAAAAAGAGAAGATAAGGAGTTTTGAAGTTGCAAAAAATACACTTGGCATTGAGCACAAGAATTTTGTTGGAACATTTGGAGTACTTCAGCAAAAACCTCATTAATTTGTAAATATGTGCTGTTAACCTCGTTTCTAGTTAATAAGGGTTTTCCTGATCATTATACAATTCCTGCTTTTCTAAACATTCTCACAAAATCCCTTTGGTCAATGAAAAGGGTGCCTATTTATGTCAAAACTTCTGTCGTCCCAATTCTCAAAGGTTATACTACTGAAGCAATACAATTGCGTATTTGGTGATGTTATGTTTGTATAGGAACATAACATATGATGTTATCTATGTATCTCTGCTAACTTTAATATTTATAATTAATGTGGAAAATAGGGACACATCTTTTTTTTACACTTATTTGTTGCGTTTGTTTTAGATCCTTCTCTTTTATAAATTATTTTCCACATCGCTCTTTTTTTCGAATTTCTTTCTTTGTTATTTTTGTTTTGAAATTTAAAAACTACCGCTTCGACGTTTATTTCGACGGTTATGAGTTATGGATGTATACCTAGCCAAAATATCTCATATTTAATTATGCACCTGATACATCTATTGCTTGTCCGTGTTTATAAAGAAAACGGTTGAAATCCCAACAACGAGGAAGTGGTTCCTTGGGTGCATCGACTTAACATCTGATTTAGGTGAAACAATGATTTATTATACCACATTTCCTTTTTTGAGTTTCAAATGGTTAATGTTTCTGAAAAATAGCTGTTTCACAGTTATTTCGAGATAATGACCAGTGTTTCTGGTGCTTTTCGCCTTTCCCTCCATGTTTATTAACCTAATGTCTTCTGATTTTATATTAACCACAAAGAGATAATAACCAGTGTTTCTGATGCTTAAATTCCATGGTATTTTCCTTGCTAACACATGCCCTTCTCTTCTTACTGTTTATTTTGTTAATTTACCTTCACTTTGTTACAGTTTGATAACCGTTGCTGCTTATTTGCAGGGTTCCTTCATGGGGTGGAATGGCGCTACATTTTAGAAGCTATGCCTGTATTCTTCGTGAGTTCGCTGTCTTGAACTTTGAACTTAAAACTTAACGTTTATTCCAATAAAATCTGTAATAATAATGCGGTGCCATAGATGTTGGCTTATGTTCATCTTATTATATAATATTCTGTATAACTAAATTAAGGTGTGGCTTGTAGTGTGAGACTGCTATGTATGTGTATCAATAATCGAATTTGCTGTATCGTCCGCTTTTGTGATTTATGCTGTAAATTTGGTTTTCAAGGGTATGGCTGTCAATGGATATCCGAAAAATTCGAAATTCGTCCGCATCCGTATTCGAAAAGCAGAGAATATCCGATATTCGAAAAAACGGATGTGGACGCTGATACGAAGGTATCCGCATTCGAAAATTATTCGTTCGGTCTTTGTCAAGATTATAGTATAAATTATGTGTATTTTAGTATAATGAAAGATATTTATTGTTTTATTAAGTTAGTAGTTTATATTATATGCACTTAATGCTTATTAACTGCTCAAACCTATTTATTATCGCCATATTTGTTTATATTTAACACTTTTATAATCAATTGGATTGAAAAAAATATTTCTTGATTTATCAGTCGTTAGCGGATGCGATAATTATTCGATATCCGTCCGTATCCACGGATGCGGATATCCGGTATTTGAAAATCTTTCGGATGCGGATATGACACTATCTATATCCGAAAGTATCCATTGACAGACCTATTCAAGGGCACGATCCATCAGACCAGCACCATCTGCTTCATTGTGAAAATTTCATGAAAATGTTATTAGAAGTTCAACCTGTACTCCTCTGACCTGCATCTCACAACGCAGTAGTATTAGAAGTACAACTAAAAATGCTAAGGTACATTAGCATAATGATTTTTAGTGGAGACGCCCTCAGTAAACTGAGGCGGATCTTCTGCAGAAGGATTAAAAACTACCTTTTGGATGTCGTATATCTATAGATAAAATATACCATAAGGTAAACACAGCTGTCCCACACCCGAAACTCGTGGAACCAAGTATCATCAACTCTCGCGTGCAGCATTGATGAGCATACTCTAGATATGAAGTTAATATACCCCTTCGCGGGTTAGCTAAACCATAGGTTGTGCAAACTACTCTATCTTTAGCCATTTCCGATGGTGAGGTCACGTTCAACATCTCAACACATAAGTCTTCATCACTTGAAAAGATCTCGAACCTCTCACTGAATTCCCATATCTCGAACAGTTCATGAATCTTTCCATAGACTCCAACACAAGTTGTCCAATAAATACTAGCTATGTCCTCTCTCTTGGAATCAATCTTAAGATAGACATACAACATGATAGCATCGTTTGAAATGTTAACATGACCAATCTCTTGGACTTAACTTTAGGATAGACAGTTCAACTCTATAACATTTCACTTCATAACCGGTTCCAAAACAAAGAACTCGTATATCAGTTTTGAGGTGGTATTCGATAAGTAGTACACTTTTCCGATCTCAATCTCTTCAAAATTAAATTGATGAATTTACGGTTAACTCAATTCCAATTGAAGTAAACGAACAAGATAAAAGAGTCCTTAAGGGACCATGTATATATACATTTTTAAAGCAAGAGACAATTCATATGAATGAGTCCTCCCTAAGGTATCTCAAACCGTATTAATACATGATGTTTACATATATGTCCATCGTTAATTTGGTCAATTTCCATATTCGATTAATCGACCATCAAGTACAAATAGAAATGATTACATATGAAAACAAAGTCTCGTACACTAATCATGTTTCAACTTTCTCAACTTATACCATCCCACGGTCAAGAGTGAAGCCGGTAAGCTAGAGCACTGTTGCTTCTAAACCTTACTCAAACATCATCCTTAACTCTCATAGATAAAATCTACTTTGTCAGCTTTTAGTGCTAAGTATATGTTTAATACTTTCCATAAACAAGTAAACAAATAAAACACGATTAAGTCACACAAAGCACGATTAAACTACTTAAGCAATTCCTAATCTCCTTTTATTTAATTAATTATTTTATTAATTAAAACTTTTTTCGTATATACCTGTATATATATTTAAAATATCTTTACAATAGATATATACAAGTATAATACTATTTCACTATTCATTTATACTCTTTTTAATACATAGAAATGTGTTCATATTCTTATCCCAAATGGTATGACAATATTCATAAATCTTAAACAAGGTTTCAAATTTTCGAAAGTATATTTAAATGGGTTAAAAACAAAGTTATTAAAAACATTTTCACAATAAACCCAAAACCACGACTTATCAAGTTCAATGCTTTCTAACAATCAAATTAGCTTACTAAATTAATTCAAAGTGTCTTCTACATGGGCTTTTTTTATAACAATTTTAAGCCATTGTATGGTCTAACACACCTCAAATAAGCGAGTGAATATCCTTTTTCATAAAGTATTCCATCCAACACAGTAAAAGTTAGAGCTTGATACCTTATCCTGCTAGCTTCTCTTTTATCTTTTTTGGTAATCTTCCTTCCACCAAGTATTCAACAACGGTTGTCATCCAGTTGTTCTCATATTAGCTATTTATTTCCATATGAATGGTCCTTCCCGGTTTTCATCATTACTTGTTTCATTCTTTTTCCATGTGTATAGGAGCTTGAGATCTAGTCAACACCATAGTTTCATTTTTTGGTTCGGGAGCTTATTCTTCAATATGGGATTTTGTTGGAAGCCTACAGGCACAATACGAGTTTCTAAGGCTCCTCACGAGCTAGCTAACTTGGCCAAAGAGTTGGCTTGAGAATTCCTCCCTCTGGGTACCGTGTATCGAGAAATCTTCAAACCTGGGCTAACATTTTCAATAGCTTTTTGACATAACGGATCAATCTTGCATCCTTTGTTTGGTAAGTTTGATTCAACTGATTAACCATTAATTGGGAATCATTAAAAACTTCAATCCTTAGGATTTTTAACTAAAGAACTAAGGTAACCCGTGCCGCTATTGATTCATATTTAGCCATCTTATTAGTAGTGGTAAAACCTAACTTCATTGGATAGTGCAAATGGTGTCCACCGGGAGTGATGATTACATATCACGCACTAGCCCCTTGCTCGTTTGAGGCACAATCAAAAAACAATTGCCATCTAGGCTTCAAATCTTTTTCCTTTTCTGATTGTTCTTTAATGAACTGCGTGCATTCATTAATGAAATCGGACAGGGCTTGCCCTTTACTGCCACTCGAGACTGGAATCCAGTCTCATATTGACTTAGTTCTATTCTCCATTTTACTAGTGTTCCCGACATTTTGGGTGTACTGAAGATCTGCTTAACTGGAAAATTAGTTAATATATTGATCGGGTGCACCTGAAAGTAGGCTCTCAGTTTTTGAGTAGTGAGAATTAGACAGTATGCCAACTTTTCTATAACCGGATATCTAACTTTTGTCTCTTTAAGACTTTTACCGATATAGTACACTAAAAGCTGAGTTTTATTTTCTTCTCTTACTAGAACTGAACTTACTGCATGTTCAGAGACTACCATATAAAGGTACAAGTTCTCTCCTTTTATGAGACTAGATAAGATTGGAGGTTTTTCAATATGGTCTTTCAATTCTTTAATCGCTTTTCTGCAATCTTCTCCACGCTCGAAGTTCTTCTTTCTTATTTACACCAAAGAAAGGGATGCGCTTATCAGTGACTTTAGAGATAAACCCGTTTATAGCTACAACCCTTCCATTTAGGCTCATCACATATTTACTTGTTTTTAGCTCTGCCATGTCCTTAATTGCTTTGATTAGGTCAGGATTGACCTCAATTCCTCGAGCACTGATGATATATCCTAAGAATTTTCCAGATTGTATTTCGAAAGAGCATTTTTGCGAATTCAGCTTCATTTTGCACTTTCATAGTACTTCAAACATTTCCTCAAGATCTTTCAAGTGGTTAGTTTTCTCTTGGGACTTAACTAGCATATCATCTACATACATAGCCGATTTGTTCCTTAAACATTACTTACCTTTAATATGTACCCCTACATTCTTCAGCTCTCAAGGAATAACTCTGTAGCCGTAAGTCCCTCAATTTATTATAAAACTTGTGTTTTCTTCATCTGTTTTGGACATAGGGATTTGATTATAACTTGAGTATGCATCCATAAAAGGCAATAGGTTATATCCACGTATGGCATCAACCAATTGATCTATTTTAGGAAAAGGATAACAATCTTTAAGGCTTGCTTTATTCAGATTGGTATAATCGACGCACATTCTTTATTTTCCATTGGACATTTTAATTAGTACCGGATTATCCAACCATTTGGGGGTAAACTACTTCTCAAATGAACCCATTCTCAAGAAATCTTTTAACTTCTTTCTTTAATGCATTAGCTCAAATTTTATGAAACTGCCTTTTCTTTTGTCAAATAGGAGCGATGTTTAGATCTATATTTAGAGTGTGGCTCATAGTTGCTGGATCTATCCCGATCATATCTGAGTGAGTCCAGGAAAACACATCTTTGCTAGGTTGGAGGCATCGAATAAGTTTTTTTTTTTGAAATTATTGCTTAGTTCTTTTCTACTTTTCACTTTTTTTGTTTGATCAAGCAAATCTATGCTCGCCTCTTCTAGATCTTCGGTAGATTTCATTATTTCTTGCTCACTTATGCAATTTAATTCGATAATGATTTCTTCATCTTCTATTCCATTGGTTATCTGGTTTGCTTCATTTCTCTTTCTTTCTCTCTCGGATATGTTGAATATTTTCAGCACATTCACATGCTTTTCAACTACTTCTGTCTGTTTATTTACCTTGAATAGTAGGCTCAAAAATATACCACTTAAGGGCTTATCAGTTTTAGTTTTGTTCAATTTACTTGTCTGGTTATGTCCACTTCATTTAGTGTAGGGCTCCCAAAGAAAGCATTATAATAGGAGGGTTGGTCCATTATTATGAAAAGAGTTTCAAAGGATCTGGAGTATAGGGAAATTCGCACTTGCACAAAGAGCTTTATCTGCCCTATTGGAATATATATCCTTTATTATTGAACCCAAAGATGGGCTTAAAGCTTGGTTCCAACTTCTCCTTCGATAATTCGTCTAGTTGAATGCATATTTGAAAATGGCATTTACTGCACTTTCAGTGTCTACCAAGATCTTTGCCATCGTAGGGAGCCCAATTTGAGCAGTTATCATTAGCGAGTCGTTATGTGGGTGGCAGACCCCCTTTAGTTCTTGTTGGGTTATTGTCAAGTTAGGTATTTAGAGTTGAGATCTACGATTATATTAATAGTGGTTCTTCTTAGATAGAGAAAATTTGATCCTTTTCTTCCTTTACATATCTGCTTGTTGCCCCTTTACTACTTCCGACGATGTGGGGACCCCCGTGAATGACATCTATGCGATTAACTGGAGGGACAAAATCTAATTATGAACCATTTTCTACAAAGTTAGCAGTGTTGCCCAGAGGCCTCTAACTATTCCCCTTGAAATTTGGAAGATTTCTTTGTTTCCTTAATGAACTCCTTCATAGATCCTAACCTGATCATGTTTTGAATTATACCTGCCTAGACACAACATTTATTAGTCTTATGTCCATTTGCTTTGTGGTAGGCACAATAATGCCCTCCTCTTAGGTTCAGGATGGTTACTTGCTTTATAGAGGTAGGGAAATCGCACCATCTTTGGCCATAATAAAAATGTTGGAGATGTGTTTGTTCAAGTCTACATTTTTGGATTTGGGGATCTCCACCTATCTTTATAATGACTCATTTTTCGATTCTGAAATGTCGAAACTAATATATCCATGGTATTGGATGTCGAGCGTCTAAGTGTTGAAAAAGCAGATTTTTAAGGTGAAAGAAAAAGAAAAAGAAAAGGTGGATAAAATCTTATAAGGAACGATAAAATATAATATAACAAAGATAACAAAAGCTTTCACTCTAAAATACATAGTATAACAGAGTTTAAAACAAACCTCATCAGGTTGGACAGTTGCTTCATGACCTTACAATTGGGGTATATGTAATAATACAGCAGAGAATAAAAATACCACGGTAGGTGAACATCCAGCTCTTCTCTATGAGCTCAGTGTTCCCACCAACGACAACATGGAACAACTCGGTCTAACCCGATGTAACGATCCAGAATTTTAGTCATTTGAAATTCGTATATTTAATTGATTTTAAATATTCACAAGTAAATTTTATAAGTTGAGTAACTTATATCTGAAATATCATGATTTAATTGGATAATTAAATTGTTAATTTAATATTTGAAATTGCTGAAATAATTGAAAATTGAATTATATGTGAATAAAAATGATTTATAAAGTTGAATTAAATTCTATTTGGATTAGAATGATGTTAGAGAACTTTTAAAATTGAATTAAAAGTAAATTTCTAGAAATTGAATATTTTAATATTTAGTTGAAGTGTAAAAATAGTCATTTTTGATACAGTTTTGGATTTCGACGAAATCAGTTTCATTAGATCCATAATGTTATATTATTTTGGGATTTTAAATTTTGTGTCAATCGGATTTATGTTTTGTTCGAGACAAGCTAAAATGCGTAGAAATTAGTTTAAGTGAATTTTAAATTTAGATAATTCGATTCGAAAATCTATCTTCAAAGTACGATCGAATTGGCTTTCGATGTATATTCCATTGTGTTCGGAATAGGGGTAAAACATTATAAACGCCAGGCTGCACGCTTCGTTTTGAGTTCGAAAAATTTCCGCACGAATGGTATCATCAAATTTTCTATAAAAAGGACTTCATTTCTTTAATTTTTCACAAACCCTAACAAGGCTAGGGCTAGCCGCCATTTGGAATTGAATGGCCATGGAAGCTTGAAATTTCCTTCTCTAATATCTTCCAATCCATAAATCAGTCTGAGAAACTTCCTTCTGCAATATTGTAGAGCACATCATGATCTTAAAATCAAACGGCTATGATTGAATTTCACGATGTAGATTGGCGGCAATCTTCGTTCAAAGGCCGTGCGTTTGGGTTCGGTTATCAAGGCTGAGATAGAGCCGAGCTTGATGTTACTCACGGTGTTGAGAGAGTGCAGCACGAGCTTTCAAGTGGTGGAGGTTGATCGAAGGATATATGATCGTAGGTGGCTCGATAATTCGTGAAAAATGGTGGCTCTTTGGGTTAGTTCGACCTGATGGTTGAACACGATGAAGAAGAAGTAGCAATCGGTCCAGATATGCCTTGATCAAAATCTAACAACCAGATTCAAAGTGGGTTTAAAAGTAAAAATAAAAATAAAAATAAACATTGTAAATTATTATATTATAAATTCATATAAACTTCTAAAATCCATAACTTTGTCATACGGGATCCATTTTTGATGAACAAAATTGCATTCGGTCCGTATTGACGAGCACTACATTTTAGAGCTGGTTTGGAGTTGATTAGAGCTAGTGTAAATTTTGGATAAAATTCAACGGCTGTTTAATTTTATTCTGAATAAAACGCCGCAATTGCTATTGGAAGCGATGTGAGTACAACTCACTCTTTCTGACTCGCTGATATTTTTATATAAGTAAGCATAAAAATTATTTATGATGATTGATGATTGTTTGGATGATATATGATATATCATCTATATATTGATTGGTATTTGGATATATTCCTGCCTATTGGAGCAGATAAGACCCTATACGTTTCCGTGTATGAACGGATGACCATTTGTACGCGCGCCTGCTTTGAAGTGAACATTGTACACATATTCTAATATGTATATTTGTTGCAGGTGACAGATTGGAAGGATCCAACTGGATTCCACGCCAGTATTGGTTTTATTTACATATATTGTGATATATGCTGTTATCATATGGTATATGATGTTTGGATGATATGATTGATGTGAATCATCTTATTTAGTGTTGTTGAAGCATTGGGCCTATTTTTGGTAATTCAAAAATATTAAAGTTATGATTTCAATTTAAAAAGGATTTTTAAAGTGATTTAGGAAATGGTCATACTATTAATTTTGAATTGTTAAAGGAATTGATTTATTTTAAATAAATAAAAGTTATAATTTTTATGTTATAAAAATTATAATTTTTGTGAAATATAATCAGAATATGATTTTTGGAATATAGAATTAACTATTTTGTAAATAGTTTAAATTGAGTTTTTGAATTATTATAAACGGTTTATATGTATAGATTTGCTAAATTGATATTTTTATAAATAAAAAATAATGGAATTGTAAAGGAGTTTTTTAAATGTTAAAATGAAGTTATAAATGGATCTTATAAAATTTATAGATTATGAATTGATGTTGTTATAAAAAGGAATGAATTTGTAAATAAATGATTTCAAGTAATTTTCTTATAACTTGGGTTTTGGCATATAAATGATATAAATGGAATTGGTTAATAAAGGGATTTTATAAGTGGAAGTTTCTATAATATATAAGAGGAATTTATAAAAATTGTTTTGTAAATCCGAAATTAATTGATTTTGATAAGTTAAATATAGAAGTTTATTAAAGGAATTTCATCCACCAATTTAGGCAGTGGATAATCCTTTAATTTAATGTGCAATAGTAATGAATTTGGTAAAAGGAGCTATATCCATGATTTTGGAAATTGGATTATCCTTTAACAAAATGTGTAGAAATGTTGGATTTGGTAAATGATTTATATTCACGATTTTGGACAGTGAATAATCTTTTAAATTAAATGAATGTTTTGAAAAAGTGATATTTTGAATGGAGTTAAATGGTTAAAGATGTTTTAACTATGTTAAGTATCAAAACCATAGATTTCAACATTCATTGTTGAAATAGACGTTTTCGAGAAGGAAGTATGGACTATAACACTGTTGTTATAGTAATTGATTTTCGAAAGGAAATGTTTTTGTATGTTATTGGGATTTATATATCTATCTAATTATCGAATCCCTATACTAGTGATTTTGGGCTGTCGTAACAATGTTTTACGCAACATTCGTTTTGACCCAAATAAATGTGTTTAAAAGAATGTTTTCCTTAAAGAATAAAATATGTACTTAATCGTGATTTAAGTATATGTAATATTTTGTAAGTGTTTAAAATAAAGAGATTTGTGAATATGCTTATATAGTCGAAATAAGTATAGGGAAATGCTTTTCAATATAGAAGTTGAAATGGTTTTGAGAATATATCTTTTAAAAAGATAATTTGAAGTGAATATTTGGCACGTAATTTAATTAATGAAAGATTAATTAAAAGGGCTGAATGATTGCTTATGGTGCTAAACATTTGTTTGTTTGCTTTGATAATTAAGTAACGGACTATCAAATTTGACCATTTTAGTTCCTCGACTTGATGTGGGAACTATTTAGTCGTACACTTAGTAGTAGCCATCTATATAGGCTTGATTATCATTTGTGTGGAGGACGTTGATTCGTGTGTGTGGAGTATCACTCCAATCTATCGAGGATTCCTTCTTGGCCGAAGGATAGCAAGTTGAAAGTTAGAGACGTGATAAGTCTATGAGACTTAGTTTCTGTGTGAGGTTGAGAAACGCTTTTGCGTTGTTGGTGAGAAGAGACCGGGATCAAATTTATCTGAAAACCACTTCAGACCAACGTATATGCGTTCGATTGTGCAGGTTATTGATGATATTGATATTTAGGTCTTTATAGTAGAGGCCTTCTTGTTGATCGTTTGGGGTTAAACCAAATATACATCCGGTAGCAGTAGTCTTTTCGTTATGAGATATCCAATGCAAGGACTATTCGCAACTAATCCTAGGGATTTCCCAACAAGATGTGGTAGGAAAGTACCTTCAGTTTGTCCTGTTCCTGGGCAACTTGTACGGACGTTTGTCCGACACTGCATTTCTAAAGATTACGTACATTGGTTTTTACAAACGTACATCAGTGGCGGCGGAGAAGGCAAATTCTCTTAGCCTAACGCCCATCTTGAGACGTATGAGCTTAAGGGTTGTATTTTTAAGGCAATTAGTAGTCAATGGAAATAGCTGTTACATTCCCGGTTTTAGCCATGTTTAATTTGATAATTAATTTAATTTTTGAAAATTAAATTGTGGATTAAATTGAGTTTTTTCAAAATAAAATAAAATATTAGTTGTTTATATACATATGTATTGATTTTTAATTGAAATTTGAATTTGAAAACTCAATAATAAATATATTGGAAATAAACTGGATTTAAAATTTTAGTTTTAAATTAATAAGAATTTGTTTCTAATTTTATTAAATATTCATTTTGATTTAAAAATGATATTTTGAATTTAATATAATAAATTTTTCAAAGGCTAATTAAGAATAAAATTTTAATATATTTATTCATATGTGATTAAATTTTAAAACCATTTTGCTTTAAAGGATTATATTAATGATTAATAAAGAAATGTATTTATTTAAATGGGAAAGATGATAAAGTTTTAAAACGTACATATCTTTAGTAAATAAAAATAGCATAAAGGGTTTTAAAAAAATTGTATAAATTAAACAAAATATGTTTCATAAATTGGAATAAAGTAAGGTCTAAATTAAATTTGTAAATAAATTCAAGACAAGGTTTGAACACAATTTTTTTTTACATATGAACATTTGTAAAGAGGAGATGATAGAAATTAACAAGTGTTAAGTAAGAATTTTCATGTAATTACAAGTGTCATTCTAGTTTTTATGTTAAAAGAAATAAACAAAAAGATTTGAAAATAAAGTTATATAAACATTTCATCCTCTCTAAAAACAAAGGAAATTCAAAAACTTCAATCTTAAATTTAAGGCAAATTTCAAATCCAAACCTCAAAAAAATCCTCAGTTTCAAAAGCTCCCAAAATTGGAAACCAAGATTCAAACAGCAATTCGAAATCTTCAAACTGGGAAAGAAAAAGATTCAAAGAAGCTAAGTAAGGAATCAAACAAATACAAACTGGAAACAATAACTACAGATCAAAACCTGTAACCAAAATTTTAAAACCTAGAAAAATATCAAAGCCAAGCATTAAGCAACTCACCAAGCAAAACAAGATCAATCAGTAAAGATCAGGCAACTTGAAACTTCTACAGTCAGGGATCAAATCAAAACAAGAATCAAACATCAAAGTACAAATTCAAAGCTTAAGTCAAATCATCATTTCCATTATTCAAGCTTCTCCATTCTTTTGATCCAAGTGAGTAAACTCACTCTTAAACCTAAGATTTGTATGAATATCTGGTTTGCATGTGATTATCTGGGTAGTATGAATCAAACCATGCTTGTATGGTTATATAAATCTGTCTGTATACACACACACACACTCTCTGAGTGTATATCTGGAAACTAGCAAGAAGCCCTCTGTTAAAATTTACAGGGTTAAATCTAGTTCAAAAATTCAATTCCACCTTCCTAGATTTTTCTAGCTTGTGATGTTAAGACAAAATAGATTTAAAATCTCCATAACTTAATTTAAAAAATATATTTCCAAGGAAATATGAGACGGATTTGGTTTGGAAAAAGAAATACTGTGAAATTCAAAATTTATCCAATTTTCAACCTGCATGGATTCAAGATTCATTTACATCATCCAAATCGATTTCGAAAATAATGATTTTTAAAACAAAAATCAGGGTTTTTAGTTTCAAATCGAGGTCGTATTTTCCAGATGAACGAAATATGGGTTTTTATGAAATTCTGGTGATCGGCGCATGTTTGAGGGTCAGGTTTGCTTTCAGAGGTGCTGGAATGATCGTCGAACTCGAGAAAAATGCGAGGCAATTTTATTATTCATCATGGTTAGTGATTGGAATCGATTTAGGGTTTTAACCCTATATTTTGTAAATTGTATTCACGAGGCATTGACGTCGTCGACATAGCATTCTGGTCGATCAGACCTGGGGGGTTGGTTTTGTGGTCGTGTGGTGAAGCTTGGGTTGCAGCGGTAGGGTGGCAGTCGATCGATGGTGATCGTGCGGGGTGCTTTTTAGGTGGATCAATGTGTTTCAGTATTCATGGGGAAAAAAACTCGATTTCGATTTTGCGACAATTTCATCAGATCTGGTGATCGATGGAGTAGTGGTGGTTGGAGGCAATTTGCAGGAGGTCGCAACATCAATCGAAACCCACTAGAGTTCGTGTACACATACACAAGGGTCATCGGTGCACGTTTGGGTATCAGGAATTTTCAAAGTTTGGGGAAGAATGATTTCTCCCGGGGTCGAATTCGAGTTGATGTCGTGATTAACTCGAAGTAGGTGAAGTTGTGTGTTGGCCCAGGGTTAAGCTCGGGTGAAACAAGGTTTTACTTGGGTTATTTGATTTGATACAAAAACAGTTTCAAATTTTAAAGAAAATCAAGTTTATTAAAAACAATTTTTGTTCAAATTAATTTTTTTCTAAATGTTAGATTTATCTAAGTTTTAAATTGGTTAAGAAGGTTTTTATATAAAATTGTTTTAATTAACCAAGCTTTAAAAATGTTTTAAAATACACATAACCTTTATTTTTAAAGTTTATTTTAATTAAACTTAATAATATTAAAGAAGTTAATTAAAAAAAGTTTTAATTGTTAATTAACTTTTAAAGTCTAAGTTAATTTATTTGTTAAAGGAAATTAATTACTTAAGGTTAATTACTTAATAAGAGTAATTAAGGTAAATTAATTAATAATTTAAGTTTGATTAATCAGATAATTAAAGAACAATTAATTGAAGGATAATTAATTATTTAAAATAATTACTTAATGAAAGTAATTAAGGATGAACATTGAATGATTTTAAAGATTTATTAGTCAAGTGTTTAAGGGTTAATTAATTATGGAATAATTAATTAATGTGATTAACTAATTTAGGCAATTAATTTGAGAATATCTAATTAATTAAAGGTTAATTTATTAATGAAAAGTGTTTAAGGGATGATTTATTAATTAAGGGTTAATTAATTATTGCAAGTAGTTAAGGATGATTAGTTAAAGGTTAATTACTTAATAATTAATGGTCAATTAATTAAAGTAATTAAGGGGTAATTAATTACTTAAAATTAATTACTTAATAAAGTAATTTAGGGTAATAATTTGATGATTTATGATTGATTAATCAAGTGATTAAGGGTAATCACTTATTAATTAAGGATAATTAATTAAATTATAATTAATTAATGTTACTTAACCTAGATTAGTAATTAATCTGGTTTCAATTAATCAGATGATCAATTAACCTTACTTATGGATGTTTGAATTGTATGAACTACTTTGAATTGTTTGATATCTCTGCTGTATGATGCTTTGTGATATGAATTGTTTTAATTCAAGCTGTGACGAATGAAACTTATTTATCTGTGATGAATTATATTATTTATCTATGGATCTGTGAATGGAAGATAAGCGTTATAGAGATATACCGCTTATCTATAATTACTGTGCTTGAATCTGTGATGATTGATGATGTTGCATTATTGTGTACAACCCCTGGACTACACCATACACACACAAATATAGATTGCACGAGGAAATTGGTTAAGTCACAGTTTTAGAAAATAATTTTTTAATTGAATTTTGAATCCAAAAGGTTTTGAAAATGGAATTGGGTTAAAAGTGAAAAGCTTTTGAAAAGGAGTTTTAAAAATAAAATTTATTTTGAATAACTTAATAAAGTTTTGAAATTTAAATAATTTGGTTTGAATTTGAATTCAAGATTTAAAATCGAATTCTATGTTTGGAAATTACGGTTTAAAAAGGTTATACAAGTTATAAATGTGTTTATATGGGTTTTTAAACCATTTTAAAAGTATTGTTTTAGGAATTTGAATTTAACCCAAAGGCTTTAACTTGTACATATGAAATCGGATTTTTCCGAAACGAAAATATTTGTTTTCAGATAGTAAAAGCTTTCATATAAGGAGAGAATTTCCAATTTATGTTAGAAGGATTTCAAGTTTGAAATGAAAATGGTTTTCCAAGTTATGAATGAATCTTTGGAAATGATTTTGAAAGCTATAAATTAAATCTTTGATTTAAAGATTGGATGAGTTAATCCAATTTGAAAGGGAAATTGTTTTGAAAAGCTATGAATGAATCTTTGTGAAAGACGAGTGAAATTTGTGAAGTGAATCTTTTTGTTTAAAGATTTGAAAATGGTAATTTGTTTAAACCATTTGAAAGAAAGGGTTGGATAATAAGTTGTGACTTAACTGAGATCCATATATCCATATGTTTTTAAATGTTGCGCTCATTTTTCGGTTTAGCCGGGAGAGGACTTTGTGTCATATAATCCATTCCGAATAATGATACGACATTATGGATAGCATTTGAAGACCGGTGGTGAAGACTGGGCATTTTCGAAAACGAAAGGATTACCCGTCGAATGACTCTGCACTGAGTAGCTGCGGTATAGAGATCTTCATATGTGATGGGGAGTCCGATCGGGATTGTGAATATCCAAATTGCAAGGGCTTCTTTAAAAGTGCCTTCGGTTCTGTTCGAACCGGGAACATACTTGTATGGATGTGTGTCTGACATTACACTTTGAGATGTAAAGCTGGTTTCTATCAAATACATTTTTGTTTGGTGGCAGAGATTTATTCTCTTAGCTTAACACCCTTCTCTGAGATGTACGAGCTCAGAGGTTATGTAGTCGATGGTTACTAGTGATACATTTCCAATTTGGTAATGTGGCATACGAAGTGCTGCCGATCATTTGTTGATCGAAGCATGGCTTTGTGAAAAGCGTAGTGTTGAGTCACAAGTTTTATGAAAGTTTTGATTTCTGACAAATAACTAAAGGCGAACGACAAAACAAGGTCAATAGAGCTACATATGTTACTCTAGATTATAGATTGATTATTTGATATTATATTAGTGATAAAATTGTTAAAATCTATCCTCAAATAATCATGCATTTTCAAGAAAATTAATATATATACGATTAGAATGTAGTTGCACATTCAGTGTGCAACTTTACAGGGACCGGTCGACCGGTCACAATCTCGGTGGTCGACCGTTCCTGCATAATGTGCACACTAAACGTGCACACATACACATAACGTATATATATTTTAAATTCCTGTCTACTGGTCACTTTTTAACCTGTCGACCGTTTTTAAACAGAAAGCAATTTTTCCAAAAGACACTTCTCTTCTCCAAAGGTTGCATCTCTTACCTTTCACCAAAGATCATATCTCTTAATGGCAAAGAGTTACAACCATTCTTATCTATATAAACTCATCCAATTCGTTGATTAAAGAATAACAATTTCATATATTCTTTTTAATATAATCTCTGATCTTACTTTATATACTCCTGCATTCTAAAAAGCTCTCGATTATTTATTGAATCATTGAAACTATTTCATATCTTTTGATTCAATAAGTAATATACTTTCCTTAATCTTTTCAAAACATCATTCGCATACTTTGAGGATAAGATTATAGGAAGGGTGTACTGTTAGTGACAAATCCGTGTTTTCAAGAACACAAGTTGTCAACAACAATTGTATTTGTTCTTTTGTTGAAGTCCTCTGTGTTGTAAGAGGCAAGTGTTGAAGTCCTCAGTGTATTTGAGGCGTGAAATCCCGTTCGGCTGTTCGGGTGTTGTAAACCTGTTCCTCCGGGTGAAGCGAGGAAGTTAATAGTGAAAATCCAGATAGAAGTCTGGGACTGGACGTAGGACGGTGCTCCGAACCAGTATAAAAATCTCTGGTGTGATTTTTCTATTTTTTATTTACTATGCTATTATCATCTATTTCCGCATTTGTATTGTAATCCATATTACACGATCCGTGTATATTATATTAGCACATATAATTGTATACACACCGCACTTTCATTTGGATAACAATTGCTTGCAGGAACATACATATAAGGATTCAATGAGGGAGTGATCACATACTCAGGGGGAGATTCAGATTTGCAGATATATTGTCATCAATCAAAAAGGGGGAGAATGTTGAGTCACAAGTTTTATGAAAGTTTTGATTTCTGACAAATAACTAAAGGCGAACGACAAAACAAGGTCATTAGAGCTACATATGTTACTCTAGATTATAGATTGATTATTTGATATTATATTAGTGATAAAATTGTTAAAATCTATCCTCAAATAATCATGCATTTTCAAGAAAATTAATATATATACGATTAGAATGTAGTTGCACATTCAGTGTGCAACTTTACAGGGACCGGTCGACCGGTCACAATCTCGGCGGTCGACCATTCCTGCATAATGTGCACACTAAACGTGCACACATACACATAACGTATATATATTTTAAATTCCTGTCTACTGGTCACTTTTTAACCTGTCGACCGTTTTTAAATAGAAAACAATTTTTCCAAAAGACACTTCTCTTCTCCAAAGGTTGCATCTCTTACCTTTCACCAAAGATCATATCTCTTAATGGCAAAGAGTTACAACCATTCTTATCTATATAAACTCATCCAATTCGTTGATTAAAGAATAACAATTTCATATATTCTTTTTAATCTAATCTCTGATCTTACTTTATATACTCCTGCATTCTAAAAAGCTCTCGATTATTTATTGAATCATTGAAACTATTTCATATCTTTTGATTCAATAAGTAATATACTTTCCTTAATATTTTCAAAACATCATTCGCATACTTTGAGGATAAGATTATAGGAAGGGTGTACTGTTAGTGACAAATCCGTGTTTTCAAGAACACAAGTTGTCAACAACAATTGTATTTGTTCTTTTGTTGAAGTCCTCTGTGTTGTAAGAGGCAAGTGTTGAAGTCCTCAGTGTATTTGAGGCGTGAAATCCCGTTCGACTGTTCGGGTGTTGTAAACCTGTTCCTCCGGGTGAAGCGAGGAAGTTAATAGTGAAAATCCAGATAGAAGTCTGGGACTGGACGTAGGACGGTGCTCCGAACCAGTATAAAAATCTCTGGTGTGATTTTTCTATTTTTTATTTACTATGCTATTATCATCTATTTCCGCATTTGTATTGTAATCCATATTACACGGTCCGTGTATATTATATTAGCACATATAATTGTATACACACCGCACTTTCACGTAGCTTTGTGGACGAGACTGCATCAGGACCACACACCTTGGAAATGGTCGAAACAGGAAAGATACATCAAGGCTATCAGGGGTCGCGCCCCTATGGTATGTCCATTTCTTCTGGAAAAGGGTGGTATCATGATATGGAGACCAGATACTTAGTTCATGCGGACACTATAAATTTATTACTATATGGTTGTTGCTTTGTGGCCGAGGATCCTCGGATAAAGGTCACAAATGATCGGGGTTGGCATACCTTTAGGTGTTATTCTCGGGAAGGGGGTAAACCGGCCTTGTGTTGGCAGAGATCTGGATAGGTTATCGGGGTATCCCTCCAGAGGCATACCTTTGTGGCAATAGGAAGTTCTTAGCTTGACCATTTGTTGGAAATCCAATCAAACAATATGAGCCCTTTACGATTGCAATTGTATAACCCGCCACCTTAGGTGGCAGCTATAGTTGGCATAATATAATGGTACCTATGCTGGTTAAGATTAATATTATACTTTCGAAATGTTTTCCACTATGCACTAATAATATTATAAAAAGGATTTTTGCATAGTAAGCATGTTGGCTATCATAAGGAGAAATCTCCCCTAAGTGTGCGATTACATGGTGTGTGTGCCAGGAGGCCTTATGGTAGTTTCATTTTCCAAAAAGCATTGCGGATTTCAATTTTAAATTCTTTTTGTCGTTCGTTTTAAAGAAAATATATTTTTGTTTGCTCATACCAGTCCCATGACTGACCCGGAGTTTATTGTTCCCTTTCTAAACTCTGAGTGCCCATAATTTTCCACACAGGCAGTCTAGAGTTGGGTTTTATAGATAATCCAAAAATAGGCGTAGATTCGATAGCCTTCGAAGTCTTTAGTTTGGTAGCATTTGGAAAACTTCTTCAATCTTTGGATCCTTGAAGTTTTTGGTTTGGCAATCACGTTCGGGATCACATTTGCTATAAGTTCAGCTTGATGGTGGTTCGAGCTTGAAGTAAAGAGCTTTGTCTTTGGAGTTTTGGTTTGGAGTTGCAGTATTGGATTCCCTTGGAGACTTTGCTAATATCGATATATTTTCGTTGTGGCATTGTGTTGTATATATTCTCTGATGGTGTTGGGTTGTTGTTATCAAATGGTGTATTTGACATTGTCTCTATATTGTTTATCAATGTAATCATCTTTTGTTTCCGCTGTGTTGTTTATCATCTAATGTTGTTGCAAGCTCCGACGATACGGATTTCGATGTTGTTTGTTGGGCATCGAGTTTGGGTTGTCACAATGGCCGTGTGGTATTCAAAGTGATGTGATTATGATATGTGAAAGGAAATCGTTACCTCAGACCTCATCAATCGAAAATGACCAAAACAGGGTTAGATGCGGCAAGGCTAAGTGAGTCACTCCCAAGTAGGGTATGATCATCCTCTTCAAGATAAATCTTTACACGCTATGACGTCGTGTATCTGATTATTATGGTTTGTATGCTTCGAAGGCCCACGGTAAAGGTCGGTAACAACCGAAGGATGATATATTCGGTACCATCTAGTTATAGAGGTGGGTCGGTCTTGTATTGGTAGAGGATCCTTTGTGATGGTCCTCGGTATATTCTTCTAGAGATGCATTGCCGAAAGGTAGTCCCTTCACCTGGTCATTTGTATGGAAATCCAAACCCCACTACAAGCTTGTGGTTTTGTTTGTGAAGGCATAAAGAATAGCCCCGGAATGCTGTATGGGTAACCATTTCGGCTATGATTAACATTATTTGTATACTAGACACTAGTATAATATAAGATGATTTGATATGATGTGTTTTAGTTATCGTAAGGCAAATACATGTCCGTGTTTATGTATGGGCATGTCTTATGAGATACTTTGTTTTGATAAAGGAAAAGTTTGGTAAGTTAATAAATTCAGTTGAGTGTGTATCTCATGCTGGTTTACCAGACTGATCCGGACGTTCTTCCCTTTTAGTGCTCGGGCCAGACGGAGTACATTTACAGGTTCAGATTTAGTGCTTTTGAAGCTTCAGCAGGAGAGCTGGCGATCTTCATTTCGTATACACGTATCTATTTTGATTATCCGTTGTGCTTAGTTGTTCTATATTGTCGGCAATTGTGAGGATAGGTTATTATACCTGTCCAGTTGATAACTAATGATTGATTGTTGAACTCTGGTTGATGTATGTATATACAGTTTCTGTTTTGTAAAGATCATAGACATGATATTATATGTTTTCCTCTCCATTGTGAGATTCTGTATTGTTCTGTTTTGTTTTCTCTTCTCTCTTTCTTCTCTTCTCTTCTTCTCTCTTATTTTCTTTCTCCTGACTTTTCGTCAGTCTATGCTTTTTGGGTCGGGCATGTGTGGTTTATTATCGATTCAAGGGTAAGGATTTGCCGGTCATTATATTTGGTATCAGAGCTTAGATTGTGTATATTCCTAAGCTTTGATGTGTACTCAGTATAGATAGAGATAGTAGCACCCAAGATTGAGTTTGAGTGTATTAATATATGAGCGCGTATTTGTTAGTGATACAAAATGTTTTCTATTGTGTTTATTTATCCGTTGAGTTGTTTGTGAATTTTGGTCGGTACGTGGGATGCCATATTATCGACAGGGATTTTCAAACACTTAAATGAGGCAAATCGACATAGTATTTTTTTAAATTGGGTAAATGAAATAATTTTACCTCGATTATAATTTATATATAAAGGGAATAATTTTTTAGGAATTATTAAAGTGTATATAAATTAATTGTTTGGTTGTTTGAAAATGTAAATATATACAAATTAATAAAATCTATTTAAATAATCTAAATAAAAGAAACAACTGTAAAAGAATAAATTATATAAGAAAATGAATTATAAAGTATGGAATTATAATTAAAATGATTTACAATTGTGAAAATAATCTTATATATAAGAAATGAAACAATATGAGTATATTTATAGATATGAATTATAAATAAAAAAATGAATTTGGACTAATAATTTGAAAATTTGAATCTTGTTGATTTTGATAGTTGTTTTTTAGAGTTAAAGATGTTATGTTATAGATCTAAATAAGATAAATAAATTTGGAATGATCTTATGTAAGTAAAGTAAAATAGTGAAATTATATGAGTAAAGATTAGTGAATGTGATTTATAAATATAAAAATGGATTTTTAATAGAATATAAAGCACTGAATTCACTATTGTTGTTGGAAAATAATAAAGGTGATGACTGCAGCATCACCAGTATCATTTTCGAATCTCTATGTAATTGATTTGCTACCAACGGTAAATTGAAAATTTAAGTTTCATTGTGATAAAAAATTTGGAATTTGAAATCCAAGTTGAAATTGATGAATGTAAGTAAAATGAGTTTTGGACTTATAATATGAAATAAAAATATAATTTGGTAAAGTTGAAATAAATTGAGTTAGCATTATAAAATATATGATTTGAAATTTAACTAAAGGAAAGTTAAATAAATTGGAGTGGACTGAACCAGATTAGATATATTATTGCAGTGGAAATTAAACTTAATTGTAAAGTGATTATATAATATGAATTGGAAAGTTTAAATAAATAAGTTGTATAACTTGTCAAATGAGAAAATGTAAGCAAAACCAATTGTTAAAATGGCTAAACAGTTTTGTTAGGCAAAACGAAATAGAAGTTAAATAAGTGAAAGGAAATTTGACTTAAGTAAAAATTGAATAAAATAGAATTTGAATCAAATTAAAAGTGAATTTAAGTTGTATAGTGAATGTAAATGCAAGTGAGTATGAATTTAAACATAACTTAAATATTATTGAATGAAGTTGAATTTGATATCAAAAAGAAGTTAATAAAGTGAAGTGATGAATATGAATTTGAGTTATTTAATGAAATTCCACTTTAATTGTAAATGTGAATATAGTGAATACTAGAATTCAATCTAAGTTGAGCGTTAAACCAAATTGAATGTAAGCAAAGTAAATTAATTTGGTAATGTCGGTTATGCATTGGTTTTTAGATGGATATTAGTTGATTATATAGAAATTAATATGAAATTGAATTAATGAAACTTAAAGCTAAAATAATTGAATTCAAATGGGAAGTAAGTGAATCTAAATAGAATTGAATTTTATTTGATTTGAAGTGGATGTGAACCAACTTGAATGTAAATTAGTGAATGTAAACTAATTGATAATGAATAAGTGAATTTAGTAAAATCCAATGTTAATCAATCAAATGTGAATAAATTGAAAATCAATTCATTGAATATTGATGAGAAATGAATTATATTGATTTGATTATGGATTGATTGGATAAATATTGGTTGTTGGATGTTAGTTGGATGATATTGTATGATGGTTGGATTTGTTGCTTATTGATTGCATTTGCCATATTGGCACATATAATTGTTGTATTGATATATGTTGTATATTGATATTACTTTGTATATATACATGTTTCTCATTGTTTGTTGAGTATTTAGTAGGTGCTAATGGCGCTTGCTTTGGATTTGGAGCTCGCTTTCACGCTATATTAGTCGTGTATGCTCGCTAATAATATATAAGGTACATATCTCAGATTACATATCGTACTTTTACACTTTTTTCCCTACGGGATGCCTCATCCTTGAAGATGAGATGTATATTTGTGATACATATGTATGTGTGTGTGTGTGTGTATATATGTTGTGATCCTACGACGATCAAACCGCGCAAAGGAGCGCTGGCGAATTTTTTAAAAAAATTGAAGGCTTCAGAAATTTTTTCAGAAAATTGGAAAATTTTGATAGCTAAAATTTTTGATTTTGAGTAATAATTTAAAACGATATTAGTTGGTTTTGAAAAGTTAATTATGAATGGATTTGGAAACTTATTTTTTTTTTATAGGAAGTTTAGCTAAATGATTTAGGAAAAGTTAAAGTGTTTAAATGAACTTGATATCTAATTCGAATGAATTGTTTTAGAAAAAGATAGTGGATTTTGTGACTTTCTCTTACTTGGTATTTTCGAGGACGAAATTCTTTTAAGCAGGGAAGAATGTAACGACCCAGAATTTTAGTCATTTGAAATTCGTATATTTAATTGATTTTAAATATTCAGAAGTAAATTTTATAAGTTGAATGACTTATATTTGAAATATCATGATTTAATTGGATAATTAAATAGTTAATTTAATATTTGAAATTGATGAAATAATTAGGAATTGAATTATATGTGAATAAAAATGATTTATAAAGTAAAATTAAATTCTATTTGGATCAGAATGATGTTAGAGAACTTTTAAAATTGAATTAAAAGTAAATTTCTAGAAATTGAATATTTTAATATTTAATTGATGTGTAAAAATAGTCATTTTTGATACAGTCTCGGATATCGATGAATTTAGTTTCATTAGTTCCGTAATGTTATATTATTGTATGATTTCAAATTTTGTTTCAATCGGATTTATGGTTTGTTCGGGACAAGCTAAAACGTGCAGAAATTCGTTTAAGTGAATTTTAAATTTAAATAATTCGATTCGAAAACCTATCTTCCAAATACATTGAATTGGCTTTCGATATATATTCAATTGCGTTCGGAATAGGAGTAAAACATTATAAACCCCAGGCTGCATGCTTCGTTTCGAGTTAGGAAAATTTCCGGATGAATATCATCGTCAAGTTTTCTATAAAATGACTTCATTTCTTTAATTATTCACAAACCCTAACAAGGCTAGGGCTAGCCGCCATTTGTAATTAAATGGCCATGAAAGCTCGAAATTTCCTTGTCTAATATCTTCCAATCCAAAAATCAATCCGAGAAACTTCCTTCTGCAATATTATAGAGAACATCGTGATCTTTAAATCCAATGGCTATGATTGGATTTCACGATGTAGATTGGAGGCAATCTTCGTTCAAAGGCCGTGGGATTGGGTTCGGTTATCAAGGCCGAGATAGAGCCGAGCTTGATGTTACTCACGGAGTTGAGAGAGTGCGGCACGAGCTTTCAATTGGTGGAGGTTGATCGAAGGATAGGTGATCGTAGATGGCTCGATAATTTATGAAAAGTGGCGGCTCTTTGGGTTAGTTCAACCTGATGGTTGAACGTGAGGAAGAAGAAGTAGCGCTCGGTCTTGATCTGCCTTGATCAAAATCTAACGGCCAGATTTAAAGTGGGTTTAAAAATTAAAATTAACTTTGTAAATTATTATATTATAAATTCGTATAAACTTCTAAAATCTATAACTTTGTCATACGAGGTCCGTATTTTGACGAAACGAATTGTATTGGGTCCGTATTGATGAGCACTATATTTTAGAGCTAGATTGGAGTTGATTGGAGCTTGTGTAAATTTTGGGTAAAATTAAACGGCTGTTTAATTCTATTCGGAATAAAACGCTACAACTGCTATTGGAAGCAATATGAGTACAACTCACTCTTTCTGACTCACCGATATTTTTATATAAGTGAGAATTAATATTATTTATGATAAATGATGATTGTTTGGATGATATATTATATATCATCTATATATTGATCGGTATTTGGATACATTCCTGCCTATTGGAGCACATGAGACCCTATACGTTCCCGTGTATGAGCGGATGACCATTTGTATGTGCAACTGCCTCGAGGTGGGCAATGTACACATATTCTAATATGTATATTTGTTGCAGACCACAGGTTGGAGGGATTCAACTGGATTCCTCACCAGTATTGGTTTTATTTATAGATATTGTGATATATGTTGTTATCATATGAAATATGATGTTTGGATGATATGATTGATGTGAATCATCTTATTTAGTGGGCCTGTTTTTGGTAATTTAAAGATATTAAGTGACAATTTCAATTTAAAAAGGATTTTAAAGTGATTTTGGAAATTGACATTTTATTAATTTTGAATTGTTAAAGGAATTGATTTATTTTAAATAAATAAAGTAATAATTTTTATGTTATAAAAATTATGAATTTTATGAAATAAACCAGAATATGATTTTTGGAATACAGAGTTAACTATTTTGTAAATAGTTTAAATTGAGTTTTTGAATTATAATAAATGGTTTATATGTATAGATTTATAAAATTGATATTTTCATAGATAAAAAATAATGGAATTGTAAAGGAGTTTTGTAAGTGTTAAAATGAAGTTATAAATGGATCTTATAAGATTTATAGATTATGAATTGATGGTGTTATAAAAAGGAATGTTATTGTAGATAAATGATTTACAAGTAATTTGCTTATGAATTAGGTTTTGGCATATAAATGATATAAATGGAATTGGTTAATAAAGGGATTTTATAAGTGGAAGTTTTTATAATATATAAATGGAATTTATAAAAATTGTTTTGTAAATCCAAAATCAATTGATTTTGATAAGTTAAATATAGAAGTTTATTAAAGGAATTTCATCCACGATTTTGGACAGTGGATAATCCTTTAATTTAATGTACAGTAGTAATGAATTTGATAAAAGGAGCTATATCCACGATTTTGGAAAGTGGATTATCCTTTAATGAATGTGTAAAAATGTTGGATTTGGTAAACAACTTATATTCACGATTTTGGAAGTGAATAATCTTTTGAATTAAATTAATGTTTTGGAAAGTGATATTTTGAGTGGAGTTAAATGGTTAAAGATGTTTTAAAATATGTTAAATATCGAAACCATAAATTTCAACATTCATTGTTGCAATAGACGTTTTCGAGAAGGTAGTATGGGCTATGACACTGTTGTTATAGTAAATGATTTTCGAAAGGAAATATTTTTGTATAGTGTTGGGGTTTATATATCTATCTAATTTTCGAATCCCTATACTAGTGATTTTGGGTTGTCGTATTAGTGTTTTACACAACATTCGTTTTGACCCAAATAAATGTGTTTAAAGAGAATGTTTTCCTTAAAGAATAAAATATGTGCTTAATCGTGATTTAAGTATATGTAATATTTTCTAAGTGTTGAAAATAAAGAGATTTGTGAATATGCTTGCACAGTCGAAATAAGTATAGGGAATTGTTTTCCAATATAGAAGTTGAAATGGTTTTGAGAATATATCTTTTTGAAAGATAATTTGAAGTGAATATTTGGCAAGTGATTTAATTAATGAAAGATTAATTGAAAGGGCCTAGCGATTGCGTATGGCGCTAAGTATTTGTTTGTTTGCTTTGATAGTTAAATAACGGTCAATCAAATTTGGCCGTTTTAGTTCCTCGAGTTGATGTGAGAACTATTTAGTCGTACACTTTGTATGTAGCCATCTGTGTAGGCTTGATTGTCGTTTGTGTTGAGGATGTTGACTCGTGTAGTGCGGAATATTAATCCAATATATCGAGGATTCCTTCTTAGCCGAAGGATAGCAAGTTGAAAGTTGGAGACATGATCAGTCTATGAGATTTAGTTTCTGTGTGAGGTTGAGAAATGCTTTTGCGTTGTTGGTGCGAAGAGACCGGGATTAGATTTATCTGAAAACCACTTCAGACCAACGTATAAGCGTTCGATTGTGCAGGTTATTGATGATATTGATATTCAGGATTTTTATAGTGGGTGGCTGCTTGTTGATCGTTTGGGATTAAAATCCCAATATACATCCAGTAGTAGTTGTCTCTTCGCCATGAGATATCCAATGCAAGGACTATTCGCTGCTATTCCTAGGAATTTCTCGACAGGATGTGGTAGGAAAGTACCTTCTTAGCTTAACACCCTCCTTGAGACGTATGAGATTAAGGGTTGTATTTTTGTGGAAGGAAATTAGTAGTCAACGGAAATGGCTGTGCGGCATTCAAAGTGATGTGATTGTGATATGTGAAAGGTAATCGTTACCTCAGGCCTCATCAAGAGGAAATGACCAAAACAGGGTTAGATGCAGCAAGGCTAAGTGGGTCGCTCCCAAGTAGGATATGATCATCCTCTTCTATATATATCTTTGCATGCTATGATGTCATGTATCTGATTATTGTGGTTTATGCTCCGAAGGGCCTCGGTAAAGGTCGATAATGACCAGAGGACAATATTTCAATACTATCTAGTTATAGAGGTAGGCCGGTCTTGTGTTGATAGAGGATCCTTTGTGATGATCCTCGGTACACTCCTCTATAGATGTACTATCAGAGCTTTGGTTTTTAGGCAAACCATAGCCTGAGGAGCAAAAACTCATTAGAGATAGGGCAGAAATACCCTAGAATGAGTGAAGTCTAATCTTAGAATCCTTCCTTTGTGACAGAGCATATTTTTAAAGTATACAATTATTTTTGAAGGATTTTCAAAGAAGTATTTTGACATAAAACCTTTTTGTTTTAAAATCAAAATTTTCCGACCACTTCTTTCCCTTTCTCCGTCTTATATAATTAGGACATTTGTTGAATGCCTTTCTAATGAACTTTGGATTATCTAATCCGTTAACGCTGAAAATTGAATGCTCACACCCCGGTGTAAGTAGAGATTAATTGAAAGCACCACCCGTCTATACGGGAATTAAAAGTAAGTAGAAAAGTCACAGAGAAAGCAGTAAAAAGACAACAGTTTTATAGTGGTTCGGCTTCAAGTTAAGCCTACATCCACTTTAATCTTCTTTATTGCTGAATCAATTACAACTTTACAACAATCTTTGACTACAGCACTGATAGGACAAGTAGATAGAACTCCGATGTAGAAGAATTCTTTAAATCCATGTCGATTGTCTTAGATTTCCTCTTGAAGTTCGTTGAGATGTCTTTCGTGTTTGAAGTGTCGAGTGAGTCGAGAATTCAGCAGAGTGTCGGCGTTCCAGAAACGAGCCAAAGATCCTCTTTCAGTTGGAATAGGTGGAGTATTTATAGAGAGTTTTCTGAATTAGGTCGTAGGTCGTGAGCGACCTAGTGGATGTGGTCTTCGGCTTAACAAGAGCATACCTGATCATGTTGAATAAACCGGAAGTCATAGGTCGTCAACGACCAAAGGAGGAAGCGGCATAAGAAGTTACTTCGGTATTGTTTAGGTCGTGAGCGACCTAGGAGAGGATGGTTGGCGACCTAAGGTTGGAAGCGGCCTATAAGCAAGCGGCTTCATTTTTTGATAACTCGCTAGGTCGCTTAGCTACTAACTCGTTCGGTCGCTTAGCTACTAACTCGCTAGGTCGCTTAGCTACTAACTCGCTAGGTCGCTTAGCTACTAACTCGCTAGGTCGCTTAGCTACTAACTCGCTAGGTCGCTTAGCTACTAACTCGCTAGGTCGCTTTAGTCCATAGGTTATTAGGTCGCAGATCTCTTGTACTTTCAGCCCGTTAAGTCGCGATGCCTCTTTGCTGTAACATGCCATTGCCCTGTGTTGATGGATATGTCGTTAGGTCATTGAGAGTTTAGGTCGCTAGGTCGCGATACCTTTAGGTTGCTAGGTCGTTGGGGGTCTTTAGGTCGTTCATTTCCTTAGGTCGTTGAGCCGTGGAATAGTGGAGTTAACATTTTCCCCTCGAAGTATACGCCTATGCCATAGGTCGTGTGCTTCGAGTTAACTTTGCTAGGTCGTAAGCGACCTAAGAGATTAGTTAACTCGCGTGTCCATTCGTCTTCCTTTTTCCCCCTATATAACCCGCTAAGTCGTTTCTTCCTCCTTACTTGCTTCAGCCTTTAGAAACGCCATTGAAGAAACTTCCAACTTGAACTCACCGATCACCGATCATCCTTGCAACTTCATTACGTAAGTGAATCCGTTCTCCGCTCAACTTACGATCATCATTATATCATGAGTTTTGGATTCTCGTCTCTAACCTTTGGTCCAACTTCATATTTTTTATGTTTCATCGCGAACCATGCCACGATTGATTTCTGATGGAGTCGAGGTGGCTTTATTTGTTTTTTGGGTGATCCTTGATGATTTGAGGAGGAGGTGACAGATTGTAATGCCTCGAATTAGCTGGTCGGTGAGTTTGGAGGATGGGTTATTGGGTTATTGATTTCCAGGTTGAATTGTTGCGCTTCTGGTGAATTGGAGGGGATGGACACGCGGCGGTTGATGAGTGGAGAGAAGGTCATAAGAGTTTTGATGGGAGGAGTTTGATATTGCCGAGTCATCTCAGAAACGACCTAGTAACTTCAACCGACCTAAAAACCTTCACGACCTAACTGTTCGTGGATCGTCCTTTCGCAACCTAAGCTGTAGGTCGTGTGTGTGCTCGAGTGACCTAAGACTTAGCCAAATTTGCGCTGCCTTTTCCATGAAACTTTAAAGTTAAGTGCCCTAGGAGATTAATGACTTAATTTCTTGCGGCATAGGTCGTAGGTCGCACATGTATAGGTCATAGGTCGCGTATGAATTCGAGCGACCTAGGACTTAGCCTGTTTTGCATTGCCTTGAACTCCTTCCAACTTGAGTGAACATGACATCGCTGAATTGAATTCCCAACTTGAACTGCCGAGATAACATTTCTGAACTTGTTGCACTTGTTTACAGATGTCATTAACTTTAGTGCTAATAACCTGTTAAATACAAAATTTGCAGAAAAATGGGACGAATATACTGCCACTGACCGCCCATATCGAATGATAAATTAGTCGATAAAAGACAATCAACTTAAAGAAATTATATGAAATGCTGTGAATCGACAAATTCAAGTGAAGTATTAAAGCAAAGCCATATTAATCAATTAAAACTGACTTGTTTGCATTAACAATGCACTTGTATTTGGACTTAAAACAACAAGCCCTGAAACTTTAAAATTGGCAATTGCATATTAGTTTGTTTTTCAGTTACATTTGCTTGTCGTTTTATTAGTTTTGCACAACACTTCACACATTTAGGAAACGTGCACCTTCATATTTGAATATCCAATTCCTTGTGTAGAATGTCTTCTCAAGAAGAGATAATAGAGCAAGCCGAAGGGCTCTTCCCGATAGCCAATCCATTAGATAATCCTCCGGAAAGAACTCCAACTTCTCTGTGTCAGCGGGCATTCAACTAATTACGTATTCAATTTGGTATTGCTGAAGCAGATGCTATGCTTCCTGGGCCAAACGATACTGCTGATAGGCCACCCATCGGTTTTACCGCCGTCAACCGTCAGATGTGCCTATGTGGTGCCATTCCTCCTTTCAATGACTTTCTTCAGCAACTCCTTCTCCGACTAACCATCTCTCCCTTTCAACTGCATCCCAATGGCTACGCCATCCTGATGGGATTGTGTGTTCTATTCAGGAGGACACTTAACCGTCTTCCGAGCTTCGAAGAAATTTGCTACTTATGCACATTCGCAAAGAATAAAGACCACTCCTCCATCATACTCGTGAGAAGTGCCAGAAACCGTAAACTTATCACCGATCTTACCGAAAGTGCTCACGGTTTTTTGAATCAATTCTTCTTCGTCCGCTGCCCCCTATGGTTTTATGCCATCTGGAGAATAGGAAGTAAGATTGCTCATCCCCGTTCTTTCCGTTTCTGAGTTTTTCGAGAACCGTATTGCTAAGTGCTAATTTCATTCTTTTCTTTTACAAAACTTCCTCCTCCCTCTAGAAATCCCAGTCACAAGACGACTTTTGAAAGATTAAGTGCCGTGTCGGTTGAGGAAAGAAGTATTAAGTTTTTGCTGAAAGATGAACTTCTTCGCCAATACAGGCTTCTGCACCCTTCTCGTTCTACTCAACCTCATGAAGTCCCTGATTCTCCAGTAGAGACATCGGATGCCCCAGTTTCCGTCGGAGAACTTACATCGAAAGAACATACTGTTGAGGCTTTATTGGTAAAGTGTTCTACTTCTATTGATGTTGCGAGGCCATCCGGCAAACTTGCACTTGCCCCGGTCATCGAAGAAGAGGAACCTCCCCAACAATCCAGGAAATCTGGTGCTGAAGGAACTAAGAGAACAAGTCCCGCCAGGCACAGCGGTGATGATACTTTTGAAGGGTTGAGCGACCTGATGATTACTTCACAGGAGCTTTTTAAAGATGATCATATCACTGCTAAAGTTACTTCTCCAGCAGTTGAAGCGACATCCATCTTGCAACAAACTCCGTCAGCCCAAGAAATAACACTTGCTGTAAAATCCGCCAATCACCCCCCAACCAAGGAGTGGTTCGTAGTTTGACGCGTGTAGTTTGCATATTACACACACTTAGGACTTTTCAGCACTTATATTCATTCAACTTCCTTGCCTTGAAGATTTCTGAATTTATCTTTTCTTCATTTTCGGGTTCTCTAATGGGACGAAGTGGCTCTTACTACGATGATTTCCAGCGTTATGGGAGACGCGGCTCTTATGACCCCAAGAGGTATCTTCCTGCTTCCTGGGAAACCGACGAAGAAAGAGCTGCGAGGAAGGCTCATGAGAAGCGTGCTTACAAAGAACGCTACGGGAGAAGGGACGAACGACATGATTCTTCTCAGAGAGCGGATGATTCCTACAAGCGAAAATCCCATGATGATTGTAACAGCCCGCAAATCCGTACCCCTTGAGTCAATACTATTCTACAACATTCAACCCAAGATGCACAGAAATACGAACCATTTGGGTTAAAGAAGAAGAGGTAGAAGAAGAGAATAGAAAACAAACAACAGAATCTTACCATCGCAGTGGAATAAAATATAATAGATAATAAATGATCTTTACTCAAAATCAAATATAGCTATTTGTATATTACATCATCAGAGTACATCAATCACAACTCAACATCAACAACATACAAATGGATACACAGCAACTCAACACAGCGAAATATATATATATATATATATATATATATATATATATATAGACACACACACACACAAGTACGGAAATACGTACCGTCATCCAACTCATCTCCTGAGCTCCACAGCATCATCCTGTATCCTGTAATACTCGGTCTGACCCGAGCATTACAGTTAATAACACCCGAGTCAGTCTGGAATACCAGCGTGAGAAAATCACACCCAATTGATTATTAAAGTTTCAAAAATCCTTTGAAACAAAAGCAACTCGTAAGACCACGCCATAAATAAACATGTCGGGTTTTTACCTTACGATAGCTAAAACATTTTTATTAAAGTCCTCTGATATTGTAATAGTGTCTATAGAAAGTAAAATAGAATCTAGCTGAAATGCTTGCATCTCACGTTTCAGCAATAGTTGGGCACAATCAAAACCGTACGTGCGCGTAGGGAAAATGGATTCCAACTAATGGCTAGGCACTGGGGTACCACTTGTCACAGTACCTGGTCTAGATCAGCGTACCGAGAAGCCACCCTAACTCCCCTACAACACAAGACCGGAACCATCCCTTACTGGACAGTCCCGAGAAAGATCACCCCGCGGTTGGGATCAGCAACCGCCCACTAAGCCGAAATAAAAGGGACATCTAGACAGGGATGACCTCACCCTCCAGTGGGGGCACCCACGAAGCCTTGCTGCATAACCCTTGATTTTCAGCCATTCCCATTTGATGAGGCTTGAGGCTAAGAAATACCTTTTTAGAATATATCCCTTAGAATGCCCATCGTCCACCTGACGATGTTTCGCAAGCATTCATCCATACAAGTCCGTACAGGGTTCGAACGGAACCGAAGGCACTACTCCTACTACATCCATTTTGGAAATATCCTCAGGATTAGTAGCGACTAGCCCTTGCACTTCATTGCTCCATCTTCGAATCCAAAATCGTTTCCACGAAACGTACAAACCGGATCGAAGTGGTTTTTGAGAAATAAATCTTGATCCCGGTCTCTTCGAAACGATCAACGCATTGTCCAATATTGATAGTCGGTTATTTAACTATCAATATCTATTCATAAACATCCATCAAACAATAAATAATTTTCCAAATTATCTATTTATCTCAAAATATCTTTACAAGATATATTTCCACTTTTCAAAATTCCTTCGAAAACAGTTTTCAAAACCACCTGTCTTTCTTAGAATAAATTCCAAATATTTCTATTTCCACTGGAATCACCAAGCACAAGGTTTAGATTTAAAATAATTTCAAAACATTTTAATTGTAAAGTAATATTTAATTTAGAAGATTTTACTTTAGTACTTAATTAAAAATAATACTTTAGAAACAAATGAAAATAAGTTTCCTTTATAAATATAACTAGATTTTCTTCTTTAAACAAAATACTAAATCATTCTTAAAATAATTATTACTATAATAGATTAACAAATTACTTACTTTAGAATTTCTTTTAGAATAATTAAATTAAAATTACTTCAATAATTGATTAAAATATATACTATATGAATATTTGTAAATAAGGTTACTTAATAAATATAAACTAGGGTTTCACCTTTAAGACAGAATTACCAAGTCCCTCTTTATAAATTATTACTACGGTAATAGATTTGAATAAATATTTACTTTAGAATATAAATATTTAGAAATAATAAATTTCCAAGAACATACTTTGTAAAACAACATTCAAAACTTTTATCTTATTTAAAAACTTACTTTGAAAACGCACTTGGCTATCCAGAGAAATATACTTCCCTTCACAACCTTTAAAAACAAATCACTATTTATTCTTAAACAGATTTTTTTTTCATTCCTTTAATAAATTCCCACCTTGAACTTATTCTTCCAAATATCTAATTTCAAACACTTAAATCAATTTCCAAATTGATTTCCAATTTACTTCATTTTGAAATAAATTTCTTTAATTACTCAATTCTTTTCAAAATTCATTAAGTATGGACTTAATTATTTGTTATTATTTTCCATCTGATTTTAAAACTTTTAACTAAAATATACAAATTCCAGATTTTTCCCAATTTCTTCTTTATCCTTTCCATAATTTAAATCTTAACTTTTAAATAAATGGTTTGTTCTTTTTAAAAATAACACTGAAGATTAACATTCATTAACTCTCAGTTAATTCAAATTTCCCTTTTCATATCTAAGATTTGTTTATTAGAATTTGTAAAGTCACTTTATTCCTTTTTCAAATTCATTCATTAAAGTTATTTTATAATTATTTTACTTACAAGCCACTTCTTTTATTTTCTTTCCAAAATTCAATTTATATATTTTTATGGTAATTCATTATACCCAATTATATCCAATCAAACCATAGCATTCAATATTCCACTATAATTCATCATAGAATATCAATATAATCACAACTGAGGGTATTAAGTAATTTAAATAAATGTTGAGGGATCCAGTTGGATCCCTCCAACCTGTTTTCCCTGCATCCACAGATGTTAGCACACTAATACACCAATTTCAAAATATACCATCCTATAGCATATCAATCAACTCAACCATTCAACAATTATTTAAATTTAATCACTTAAATTTAAATTTAAACTGAGTGAGATTAACTCACCTTTGCCTTCCGTTTTGCACTCCATCCCATCTCGACTTGTTTTCCACAATATTCAGACCTTGTATAATCATTAGATGTTTTATTAATATTTAAGCTAACCGAACAGTCTATTAACATTTAATAGTGTAATTTAAACTAATTTTTCCCTTAAACAATTTTAGTAACCAAAATAAATTTTATAGGTTAATTAAACAATTTAATCCCCAATTCCATTATATATTTATTTATTTACTTCTTTGAAACTACTTATACTAAAACGACCTATATACATTTTAAAATCAAATCTTAAAGAACTCGATGACAATTTTCAGATCCTTATATTTATCAAAACTTTTCATATATACCTATTTCTGTTTATTCTGGGTATATTTAAATTAATATAGGTATGTGTTTATATGTATAATCTTTTAAACTGAAAATTAAATATCAAATATGACTTACTGTAAATCAAAGGTAAGGCTATATATATATTCTTTAAAACTCTATATATGTATTAAATTTGACAGAGATGCTTATACTTCACTGTAAAAAACTGATTTTTTCTAAATTACTTCTCCCTCTCTCAACATATATATGTAACCTTTATTCATTCAATTCAAATTATTACCTCACTGCAAAAATTATCTGAAACACGCTCGCTACTCTGTCTCAGCCCAGTATCACCAACGACGACAAATTCCGGCAACGATCGCCTAGCCGATGCCTCAACTCGCCCTCGACTATTCCCTTGCCTGCGCAACCCACGCCACACCGCAATCGATCGCGAGCCCTTCGCGATGCTTGAAATTGACTCCTTCCCCGATCCAGAAATTGAACCGCCATCGCCTTGACTGCTCCTCCGATCCTTTTCCCAACTGCCGCGACACCCTACGCGATGCTCCCCTACGAAAACTTATACAACTACGACCTATTTTCCCTCGAGTCTCGTCGCGATTCGAACCTGGCTTCAATCGAACGCGAATCATTTGATTTGCTAAGAGTATTTGCGTGATGATTTCCTTGTAAACGATTTAGTTAGTTTTTTTCTCCTTTTTTTTTCGAGGCGAAGTGGATTTGATTTGAGCGATGAATCTCGGCTGATAAGAAATAGAAAAAGGCAAGAGGGGACATGCTTTTATCGGCCATTGTTTATATTTTTTTTTCGTTTCCACTGAAGAAAGACAAAGGCTCGAGTTATAAAAGAGGGGAAAAGTTTGCGTGAGAAGCTAAAAGAGCGAAGCTTCCATGAAAAGGTTTGACTAAGAAAATTAAAGTTAATTAATTCTTCTACGCATTTACGGGTTGTACGATCGGACGGTAAACCCAAACACTGTGAAAATTGAAATCCGATAATAATAAAACATTACAGATCCAATGGAACTGGTTTCGTCGAATTCCGAGACTGCGTCTCAGACGGCTATTTTTTTAAATTCAATTTAAACGATGAAATTTCAAAACTGAACAAATCACTATTAAATACAATTTTAACACTTCTATTTTCTTCAGTATTATCAATATAAATTTCATAAGCCTTCAATTTATTTCCAACAGGCTTAAAACTCCAAATTCAACATTTTACTCAACTTCAAATTATTTAATTCAATAATTTATTATCAAATAAATTGTAATACTCGTAATTCAAGTTAAAATTACTCTATTGAATATTTAAAATCAATTAAATATTCCGATTTTAAATGCCCGAAAACTCCGGATCATCACATTCCTCCCCCCTTAAAAGAATTTCGTCCCCGAAATTACTAGTTAGGAAGAATGGTCCAATACCCGTTATTATTTTTCCAAAACCAACAATTTAACATCCTACCCACTATCTTTTAAATAAAAGACACATTACCTTTCTTATTAAATTCCCAGACTTTTCCAAAACCTTCTATAGTTTCCAAATAACTGACTTGTTCAACTATTCAAATTATAATTCAAATCTAAATTTTGAATTATCAAAATTTTCTCTAAATTCCCGAAAAATTTCGCCAGCGTCTCCTTTGCGCGGCTAGCTCGGTACAACTACAAAATGGCTATACGGCCTCCCAAATTCAAAAAGAAAACAAAAGGCCAAGTGGCTCAATACATAAACCCAATCAAATTTCACAAAAATTTAAACACATACCTTTTTGGTCGGGCAATTCAATTTTTATCATCTGAAATCAAAACCAATTTCTCTTTCTCTTTATAATACCCGCATATCCTGCTTAGCACTAATATCCAATCGCAATATTCCCAAAACATCATATCAACTTTCTTACAAACTGTCGGTATTTATTCATTGAAATATTAACTTAGATTATATTTGTAGTATCAATTCCCAATCAAGAATTCACTATTCCCTTCTTAAGTTAGTACAAGCATTTTATATGTTTCTTATATTGATTTTCATCTCCCACTTTAGTTTATATATATTTCTATTCAAATCGATCCTTTCATTTCCATATGAATTCAATTTATCTTTAACTCTGAATATTTAAATTTTATTTGTCATTTATAACTAATTTATGTCATTATTTTAAATTGGTTTCATTTACTAATTTTTTCAATTTCCAATTTGAAATCATTTTGTCGTTAACTGAAATTTTTTCAAAATTTTCAAAAATTTTCTAACTCCCAAAATTTCTGAAATTTTTTGGCAGAGTCCCCTTTGTACGGAGGAGCTTTTGCACTTTGACAATAGAGATAAATATATATACATCGACCCACCCGGTCGAAAAAATCAAAAATAGTTCATAATTCCTATTTTAATTGCATAGACGTACCTTATTTAGCATTTTTAAGCAAGCGGCTTAAAATTTTAACAATTAGCATAACCCGATCCAGCCTCACGGCTTCCAGGTACCTGTACTTACTCAATTTAAACATGTAAGTGCAATATGTATGCAGTTCGACTATATTTCACTTAGTTGCAATAGCTAAAACATATGAATTCTAAAAGAAATGCACATCAAACATTTTCCGTAAGCAATTTATATAATTTTTACTAATTCAATTGTTTCAATTAATTTACAATCCATTTTCATTCAATCTGAATGGCTTAAAAATTCAATTGCTTACATTAATTTATTTTTAAGCAAACTGAGCTCATATTTAATTCGATTGTTCTCAAAATCAATTCATTTTACTTCTATCCATCCATGGCATTTTAATAACTTCCATTTACATTCAATAACAATTTATTCTTTGCAATTTGACGAGATCTATGTGAATAAATAAGTATTTACGTTTTATAACCAATTTAAATGGATTCCAACTCAATTTATACTTAATTCTATTCCATTTTTAAATTTATTCACAATCCCTATATTCTCATTTTCATTACATTTCAGATTTGAATCCATTCACTTACAATTCATTTTACTAACCAACTATTTCATTCAAAACCATTAACAATTTAGGTTCATCTTCATTACCAATTAAATTTCCTTTTTACTTTAATTCATTCACGACCATTTATTTAACTCGACACATCCCAAGCTTTAATTACTTTACTCAATTTATTCCATATTTGTTTATGCCAAACTATTTTATTTAGCTCGAAAACAATCCAGGCTATTTCATTCAATAACTTTTCTCAACTCATTTAAACCACACTTTATTTGATTCTTATTTATTCCATCGATTTATTTATTCAATATAATTAGTTTATCCACTCAATCCATTTTAAATTTTCATTTCCTTAAATATTACTTATAACCCACCAAATTCTATTTCGATTCAGATTTATTTTCACTTGATTTAAATTCAACCCAATATCATTACACTTAGTTTTAGGTTGAATTCAATTCAACTCTCCTTCATCTATTCAGCTTAAGTTAATTTATTTTGATTTATTCAAATTTTATACTTAAGCTCATTTTCATTTCAAAAGTAAATATTTTCTCTTCCATTCAACTTAATTCTATCTCAATTAAATCTCATTTTAAATCTACAATTTCCTTTGATTAGTTATTGCAAAATTTAATTTTCAGATTTAACTCATTCAATTGATCTCAATGCCATTTCCAATTTATTTCCACTTATTTGGATTTTATTTGCACATTCAAACCATTGCTATTTTAAACCATTTACATTCAATAACAATTTATTCTTTTATAAATTATTTTGATTTATTCATTCCAATCCAATTCTTATCCAACTTATTTCCATCTATTCAGGTAAGAATCTAATTCCATTTGATAACTCAATTGAATTTTTATTCAAATTCAATTTTATTTTAACTCAGGCTTATTTAACTCAATTCGATTTCAATTTAATTCAAATACAACTGGATATTATTTTCAACTTATCCAATCAATCTCAATCCAGTTAAATTTTTATTCCCCAATCCAAGTTAATTTCATTTTTAACTTGTCTCTCTAAATTTAAATTCCAACATTCAAAGCTTATATTCCCTTCCTGATTTAAAAATCATCTTCATTTATAAGCTTACAACTATCTCATCAGGATTTTTAAACACCCTACTTTTGGTTTAGAATCATCTTGAAATCTCCAACATTTCAAATCTCATTTCTCAAAAGTCAAACCAATCCTGGCTTTTATTTTCAACAAATTTCCTTTAAAATTTTTCAAAAATAACTAACTTTTCTGAACAAATCAATTTTTTTGGCAGTAATCCGTCACTTAGAAATTCGAAAATGAATACTGATGATGCGGCCGTCATCATCAGAATTATTTTCCAATAATCCAAGTGATTCAATGCTATATCTCTTTCCAAAATTCATTTAAAACAGATTTTCTTTCAGAAATACCTCCAAAACAATAATACTATTATTTATCTTCAAATACTTCCATAAACACTTCCAAATTTCTGGAATTTAAATTTCTAGAGCCTGCTTAAATCAATTTTAACTATAATTCATTTGTACAGTTTATGCTTATACAAATTTCCATTTAGTTGTATTTCAATTCATAAATTACATTTATAATTCGTATTTATAAATTTCATTTTATAATGAATTTATTGCCTTAAACTTTGGTTATCTTTTCAATTTCTAGTTAAATTTTTACACAATGATGATAATAATTTAATATTATCGTTTCTAACATCCACACAACCATATATTAGCTAAATAGTTTACAAGAAAAACTTTTCCTTATATCAAAATATATTTTTGGGTAAAATTATTTCATTTACCCACACTTAAAACAATATTGTGTCGATTGTTCTATTCAAGTGTTTAGAAACCCCTTCGATACAGTTGTCCAGACTGTGCCGATGAAGGTTCATATGCCACTCAATAAATCAATCAACACAATATTAAAAAATTTATATTCACTAACAAATACACGCTCATATCTATTAATACAGTCAAACTCATTATAGAGTACTACTGACTCTATTTTAAATGAGTAATTCCCACCAGAGCCAAGGTTATCTCCAACCTAAGCTCTGATACCAAGTGTAACAGCCCGCAAATCCGCACCCCTTGAGTCAACACTACTCTACAACATTCAACTCAAGATGCACAGATATACGAACCATTTGGGTTAAAGAAGAAGAGGTAGAAGAAGAAAATAGAAAACAAACAACAGAATCTTACCATCGCAGCGGAATAAAATATAATAGATAATAAATGATCTTTACCCAAAATCAAATATAGCTATTTGTATATTACATCATCAGAGTACATCAATCACAGCTCAACATCAACAACATACAAATGGATACACAACAACTCAACACAACGGAACATATATATATATATATATATATATATATATATATATATATATATATATACACACACACAAGTACGAAAATACGTATCGTCATCCAGCTCGTCTCTTGAGCTCTACAGCATCATCCTGTATCCTATAATACTCGGTCGGAGCCAAGCATTACAGTTAATAACACCCAAGTCAGTCTGGAATACCAGCGTGAGAAAATCACACCCAATTGATTATTAAAGTTTCAAAAATCCTTTGAAACAAAAGCATCTTGTAAGACCACACCACAAATAAACATGTCGGGTTTTTACCTTACGATAGCTAAAACATTTTTATTAAAGTCCTCTGATATTGTAATAGTGTCTATAGAAAGTAAAATAGAATCTAGCTGAAATGCTTGCATCTCACGTTTCAGCAATAGTTGGGCACAATCAAAACTGTACGGGCGCGTAGGGAAAATGGATTCCAACTAATGGCTAGGCACTGGGGTACCACCGGTCACAGTACCTAGTCTAGATCAGCGTACCGAGGAGCCACCCTAACTCCCCTGCAACACAAGACCGGAACCATCCCTTACTGGACAGTCCCGAGCAAGATCACCCCACGGTTGGGATCATCAACTGCCCACTAAACCGAAATAAAAGGGACATCTAGACAGGGATGACCTCACCCTCCAGTAGGGGCTACCCACGAAGCCTTGCTACATAACCCCTGATTTTCAGCCATTCCCATTTGATGAGGCTTGAGGCTAAGCGTTACCTTTTTAGAATATATCCCTTAGAATGCCCATCGTCCACCTGACGATGTTTCGCAAGCATTTATCCATACAATTCCGTCCTGGGTTCGAACGGAACCGAACGCACTACTCCTACTACATCCATTTTGGAAATATCCTCAGGATTAGTAGCGACTAGCCCTTGCACTTCACCGCTCCATCTTCGAATCCAAAATCGTTTCCAAGAAACGTACAAACCGGATCGAAGTGGTTTTCGAGAAATAAATCTCGACCCCGGTCTCTTCGAAACAATCAACGCATTGTCCAATATTGATAGTCGGTTATTTAACTATCAATTTCTATTCATAAACATCTATCAAACAATAAATAATTTTCCAAATTATTTATTTATCTCAAAATATCTTTACAAGATATATTTCCACTTTTCAAAATTCCTTTGAAAACAGTTTTCAAAACTACCTGTCTTTCTTAGAATAAATTCCAAATATTTCTATTTCCACTGGAATCACCAAGCACAAGATTTAGATTTAAAATAATTTTAAAACATTTTAATTGTGAAATATGTTTAATATTTAATTTAGAAGATTTTACTTTAGTACTTAATTAAAAATAATACTTTAGAAACAAATGAAAATAAGTTTCCTTTATAAATATAACTAGATTTTCTTCTTTAAACAAAATACTAAATCATTCTTAAAATAATTATTACGATAATAGATTAACAAATTACTTACTTTAGAATTTCTTTTAGAATAATTAAATTAAAATTACTTCAATAATTGATTAAAATATGTACTATATGAATATTTGTAAATAAGATTACTTAATAAATATAAACTAGGGTTTCACCTTTAAGACAGAATTACCAAGTCCCTCTTTATAAATTATTACTACAGTAATAGATTTGAATAAATATTTACTTTAGAATATAAACATTTAGAAATAATAAATTTCCAAGAACATACTTTGTAAAACAACATTCAAAATTTTATCTTGTTTAAAAACTTACTTTGAAAACGTACTTGGCTATCCAGAGAAATATACTTCTCTTCACAACCTTTAAAAATAAATCACTATTTATTCTTAAACATTTTTTTTTCATTCCTTTAATAAATTCCCACCTTGAACTTATTCTTCCAAATATCTAATTTCAAACACTTAAATCGATTTCCAAATTGATATCCAATTTACTTCATTTTGAAATAAATTTCTTTAGTTACTCAATTCATTTCAAAATTCATTAAGTATGGACTTAATTATTGTTGTTGTTATTATTTTCCATCTGATTTTATAACTTTTAACTAAAATATACAAATTCCAGATTTTTCCCAATTTCTTCTTTATCCTTTCCATAATTTAAATCTTAACTTTTAAATAAATGGTTTGTTCTTTTTAAAAATAACACCGAAGATTAACATTCATTAACTCTCAGTTAATTCAAATTTCCCTTTTCATATCTAAGATTTGTTTATTAGAATTTTTAAAGTCACTTTATTCCTTTTTCAAATTCATTCTTTAAAGTTATTCTATAATTATTTTACTTACAATCCACTTCTTTTATTTTCTTTCCAAAATTCAATTTATATATTTTTATGGTAATTCATTATATCCAATTATATCCAATCAAACCATAGCATTCAATATTCCACTATAATTCATCATAGAATATCAATATAATCACAACTGAGGGTATTAAGTAATTTAAATAAATGTTGAGGGATCCAGTTGGATCCCTCCAACCTGTTTTCCCAACATCCACAGATGTTAGCACAATAATACACTAATTTCAAAATATACCATCCAATAGCATATCAATCAACTCAACCATTCAACAATTATTTAAATTTAGTCACTTAAATTTAAATTTAAACTGAGTGTGATTAACTCACCTTTGCTTTCCGTTTTGCAGTCCATCACATCTCGACTTGTTCTCTACAATTTTCAGACCTTGTATAATCATTAGATGTTTTATTAATATTTAAGCTAACCGAACAGTCTATTAACATTTCATAGTGTAATTTAAACTAATTTTTCCCTTAAACAATTTTAGTAACCTAAATAAATTTTATAGGTTAATTAAACAATTTAATCCCCAATCCCATTATATATTTATTTATTTACTTCTTTGAAACTACTTATACTAAAATGACCTATATACATTTTAAAATCAAATCTTAAAGAACTCGATGACAATTTTCAGATCCTTATATTTATCAAAACTTTTCTTATATACCTATTTCTGTTTATTCTGGGTATATTTAAATTAATATAGGTATGTGTTTATATGTATAATCTTTTAAACTGAAAATTAAATATCAAATATGACTTACTGTAAATCAAAGGTAAGGCTATATATATATTCCTTAAAACTCTATATATGTATTAAATTTGACAGAGATGCTTATACTTCACTGTAAAAATCTGATTTTTTCTAAATTACTTCTCCCTCTCTCAGCATATATATGTAACCTTTATTCATTCAATTCAAATTATTACCTCACTGCAAAAATTATCTGAAACACGCTCGCTACTCTGTCACAACCCAGTATCACCAACGACGACAAATTCCGGCAACGATCGCCTAGCCGATGCCTCAACTCGCCCTCGACCATTGTGATGACCCGGAATTTCTGACAATATCAATTTAATAATCTGTAATAAAATTTAAATTGATTTGATAATCTTTGTAATGAGATTTGAATTAATTTAATAATTCAATAAAATAAATAGTAAATTGATAGATTTTATCTTTTTAAATTAGATAAACTGTTTTATATTTATAATATATATAGAATATTGTATATATTGTAAATAGGTATTGTTTTAAATGAATCCCGTTTCCTATAAATTTATATCTTTAGTAAAATTGGAAATTATGATTTTATTTAAAAGTTAAACTTTTTAAAAAGCCATTTAATAAATAAAATATGGTTTTAAATACATAAGATAAGTATTGAAATGATTTAAAATATTTTAATTCAAGTTTAAAATTTAAATAAATAACAATGAGGTCATTTTGAGTTTCTTTTAAATATAATATGATAAAATAAATAATTTATTGATATGAAAATAATTTCTTTTATAAGTTATTTATGATTATTAAATATTGTTATTTCTAAAAATATAATAATACATTGTTTCAATAAATAAATTTTTAAACAAAAATTATTGTTTTCCAAAATTTAAATTGTGTAGTCTTATTTGTTAATAAACGGGATTTCAAAAATTTATTTTGAACATGAATTCAAAATTTTAAATCTAAAAGAATAATTGTTTTTAATTTATTTTGATTTTGAATCATTTGTATAAGTTTAATATTTATTCATTTTAAATTTTATGTACATGTAAACAAATACATGATTAACTAATACAAGCTTACATTTATCCTATATTAACATTTAACAAAATACTAACTAACATTTAATTATAACTAATTAATACTTGTGACAAATGTAAACGACTTACAAATTAAATGAGCATGTGTTAATTAATAAATATACTTACTTGACAAATGTTGCATTGTGAAACAAGTGTCAAAAACTTGATTTATCATTTTCTTTTGTTTTTATTTTTGAATAATTTCAGTTTATATAAAACTTTTCTTCCCTCATCAAATTTTCATCTTCTAAAAATAAAGAAAATCTGAAGACAAACAACTTAAGAAAAAATATAACAAACACTTCCATTCAACAACAAAATTCCTGAAATCATTTTCAAATCTACTTCACGAACCTGCATTTACTTAAAAATCCGGAATGCATGCATCTGTTAAACATCTGAGATGCAGACAACTGCAGTTCAAAAGAATCCTGCATTTCAGTTGAAAGGAAACATACATGCATTATTTCAAAATCTGGATTCAAGCATCATGCATGCAGTCTCAAAACTTAAGGGAGCTAACTGCATTTTTCAAAACTAAAGTAGAAGCAACTCATTAAAAGCAACTCAAAGTTTTTAAAACAAGGGATTTCAGTTATAAGGTGTTCAAACTGTTTCAGATCTGGAAGCTCTGTTCTTCCCTCATGAATCAGGTGAGTAACATCCTAATTAATGAAGTTTAAGTATTTTGAAAAGTTGCTTGTTTATTTCCATATTTTAGTGTGAATGATTTATGCATTTGTATCAGTAATTTTCTTTAGAAGTGTGTGAATAATTTGATTATCTTGTCCTCTGCATTTTATTTCCAAAGGCTAGAATCACTAACATTTCATAATATAGTATATGTTATTGTATACAGGTTCATTCAAATGTGTTTATTAAATTTAGAATCAAAGTTTAAATTGTGTTCAGGTTTAGGAAAAAATAATAATAAGTATCAGTGGTGATTGATTTATAAAGTAGAAATCAAACTCTGTAAATTTATAAATTCAGTAATATGAAATAGAAACACAAAGCATCTTATGAAGTTCAACATAAAAATCATACTTAATAGATTATAAATTCAGTACTATGAATTTAATACATAGATCAAACTATGATATTTAGGACAAATAGTAGGATTTTTTTTAGTGGAAAAGTACAGTATTGTTCTGTGTTGATCTGTATAGGGAACTTTTGAATTTTTGGGGGAAACTGGGCAATGTATTGGTCAGGGTCCTTCAGGTAGGGGAGGAGCTATCATTGATGAATGGAAAATTATTAGGTAATGATGCAAAGCATATGAAGACAGTGTGGTGATTTTGTTACCTGTAACCTTAGTTTAAGATAGGAAGTCTCTGTGGTCAGTTCTTCAAGGAGGAGCGTTCGAGATGTCTGAGTCTTTGGGGAATGATAGTAGATGGATGGATGAACAAGTGACCAGAGTCACTGACTTGCCGGAGATCAGAAGGTGGTGGAAGAAGATGTTAAAGGTTTGGGTAAAAACTTGATCTTGCAGTTTCAGGTTTGGAGAGGAAAACTCAAGTTTCAAATTTGAGTTTAAGAAAGGAAATTTGAGGATAGAGGTAGGTAGTGGGGTTGTTGGTCGATGTCAGGAGGTCGCCGGAAGGAGGTGATAGTGGCCAGAGGCACGGTGCACGTGCACCGTGCAATTTTGGTTAGCCTGTTGTTTTCTGGGTGGAGACAATATTTTTTGTCTCGAGTTTAACTCGGGTATTTCCATGTTTTGCCCGAAGATTTTGGTTATATGACTCGAAGCATTTTGAGATGGGCTCGGGTAACTGTAATATTACAGTTTCCTGAAGAACTGTCTGCAGTTTTTAATTAATTAATAGGATTAATTCCAATAGTCAATTAAATTAATTAATTAATGTTAATAAATTGCGAAATTTATTTAAGTTTAATTACTTAAATAAAAGTAATTAAGACACTAATTACTTAATGTAATTAATGGAGTTTATTAAGGTTGGTTTAAATTAATTAATTAAGTTTAATTAATTTTAAACATGAGATTTGATAATAATTACTTGATGTAAATAATGGGGTTACTTAGTAAAGTAATTAAAGGTAATTACTGGATGTAATTAGTGAATAATGATGGAGTTGTGAAAATAATTTAGATTAAATTATTTTGTATAATTAATCAAGTGATTAATCAAAGAAATTAATTGAGGAATAATTAATTTGATAAGTAATTAAGGGTAGTTAATTACAGAATAAGATTTAATCAAAGGTGATTAGTAATTATGGATTAAGTGAGATTAATTACTGAAAGTAATTAATTTAACGAAGTAATTTATTAAGAATCATTAATTAATATAATTAATGGTCTAATTAAGATTGATTAATTAATATTAATTAATCAATAATAAGTAATTAAGGATAATTAATAAGTTGTAATTAATTAAGATTAAATGTAATTAATTATAGTTAATTAATTAATAAAGTAATTAAAAGTTAATTACTGTATTTTGTGACGACCGCCCATGACTCCCGCACCAAATCAAGGAAACAATGCGCTAAAAGGTGTGCCAGGCAGCCATGGACGATAGTCAGGGTAAAACAAAACAGAAGAATCTCTATCGCATAACTCACAGCGCATGGATAAAATACAATAGAGAAATATAATATAGTGAAGCTCCATAGAACAGAACATCATCATATAAGCATCACAGTAGTTTCATACAATCATCTACTCAAATCCATACATGAAAGCCCTCACTACAAGCACTCATCAAATACAGCAGCGGATACCCAGTACATATAAGAAAATAATATGCATAGCCTCCTGCTCGTCTTCGTCATCTTCAACGTAGAAACTCCAAGCACAGCACCTGTCACCTGCTTACCTAGTCTGCCCATCCCAACATGGATGAACAGCCCAAGGTAATAAGAGGAGACATAAAACCTTGAGTCAGACAAAGTCTTAGTGAGCAGTAAATTAACAATCAAGCATACCAAAAGAGCATAAAGGATAAAAGGAATAGGAACCAAACCATCCCACTCCACCTCTTTCTACAGTGATAGCCCCAGACATACACTAAGGAGAAGCAAGCATAACAACATAGACAATTAAGGTAAAGCGAATACCACTCGAGTCAAGGACGATGTTTTCCAAATACAAACCCCCAAGGCCTAAACCAAGATCAGATAAGCACCCAGAAAACACCGCTCTTGAAGCCGAATGATAATACAACCAAACATCCATGACTCTGGCTATCACTGTTATCCTTGCCTCGATTTCACCGTTAGTTGAATGACCATCTGTCAAGGGCTAATGGTAACCCCGGTTCTAACCATAACTCCGCACACTGCCTTGTGCCTAGGACTTATCTACTTTGCCCAGAGTACTCAACTACCTACCTGTAGTCTTTTGGGTGTCCCGACTACCTACCTGTAGTCGTTATGGGCGCCCCATGTACTCTTGCTTTTGAGCATGCTAGAACCTTCAACAACAACGAGATCCAAGCCTCCTAGCCATCCTTCTTGACGACTATCCTCATACAAGCTCAAGCTACCTCTTGAACAATCCATTATCAACCAACTTGAACTACTCTTCAAGTTATCAACATGCTTGGAATGATCCCTGCTTGGATTAAGCCAAGACTCACATCATACTTCGCTTCATCGCATCAAAGCAAAGTCTCAACTCAACAACATGGTTTGCCTCATCAAATCATGGCAAAGTCCCGTCTCAACATCATCCAATCTATACATATGAGCTTCAACATCCGCTACATATGCCTTAAGCAGCTTTCACCATTCAAGAGCCTTCTTCCATAGCTTTTGAATCCTCTTTCATCATCTTGTTCCAAATCAACTACTAGCTAACTTGGAAACAATCAAATCAATCATACATTCAAATATCAATCATTCAAACAAGATCTAACAAGCAATATAAGCAATATCAACTATAATGGAAATTTCGTAAATAAGTGAGCAAAAGTCCAACATATGTGAAACCATAGTTTTTAGCATAGATCTATCAAATATAAAACATGGGTTTTGTCTCTAATACTTGTTAAACTAACTTGCATAAGTAAACATCTTCAAAACCATGGATCTAGACTTCGATCTAAGAAAAATGCATGAAATCTCTAACTTTAACACTCAAACAAGCCACCAATCCAATATACTCCCTTGGATCCGCGTGAGAGATAACTACCACTCACCAAATCACCAAAACAACCTAAAATCAATCAACTTCAGATCTGGACAGCAAGGACTTGAGCTTGATCCGGAGAAATTTCACTTGAAATGGTGAAATCTAGCCTCTTCGGATGAAAATCCTCAACTTTGGCACTTGGATCTTCGATCTCGATCTTCGATCTTGGATGGATGTTAGAATTAGATTGGAATGGAGAAAAGAAGATGAAGAAATGTTGTAGTCGAGTCTTCAAAATGGCAGCACTTCGTCGCTTCAAAAACCGGTGCCAAAAAGTGAGCCAAACCCCTCTATTTATAGGCTGGAAACCCCTTAGGTCGTCGCCCCTTAGGTCGTCCCCGACCTAACTATGAGTCGTTGCCGACTCATCAGCCCCTACGACCTACGACCTAACCAACACAACATACAACCAAGGCCGACTTACGACTTAACCCAGACGCGACCTAAAACACAGGCCGACCTAACGACTCAACGTACTGCCGACCCAACTGTCACACGACTCAACACACTGCCGCATTTCCTAAGTCCTAGGTCGCCTGACGACTTAACTAGCATGCCGACCTACGACCTAAGACCCTGCCGACTCAACTCCTTGCTGACCTAACACAACGACTTACGACTCAACAATGCTGACCTAACTCCTGCCCAAGCTATCTATAAGTCGCTAACGACTCAAGTCCTGCCGACTTAATACACAGCATCCCTAACACTAAGTCGCTCACGCGACTCAACTTGCCCAGCGGCCTAACACTCCCTTAAGTCGTTCAACGACCTAACTTTTCTTAGGTCGTTGACATACTTAACTCGCCAACAACTGACTCACTAACACGTAGGTCGCTGACTCGTTAACTCTTAGGTCGCTTACTAGACTCCCCAACGACCTAACATCCAAACGACCTATCCCCTTAAGTCGGCTACCTCCATGACTCGTTCGCATGACCTAGGCTCCTACCGACTCAATCATCACATGACCTAGGCTACCAAACGACTTAAGCACTAAGTCGTTGACTAACTTAACTCGTAAATTCGACCTAAGCACCATACGAGTTAACTTCCACACAACTTATCAACACTAACGACCTATAAATTCTACAATCTATCGACACGTAAAATACGGGTCGTTACATTCTCTCCCCCTTAGGAATTTCGCCCTCGAAATTCCAAGCAATCAACAGAAATCAAAGATATTCCGCATGCCTACCATCCATAGCAATCAACAGATCATGCATCCAATTCTAACCTAGCATGCAGAATTCTAAGACTTAGAACAAGCTACAAATTCATGAGATGTCACGACACTTTAGGGCCATACCTCGAAGAGTCCGGGATGAGCTGCCTTCATCCTCTCTTCCTCCTCCCATGTACAGTCGTTAACATCATCACTCCATTGTACCTTGAGCAACGTAATCGTCTTCCTCCTAAGCTGTTTCGTATCGGTTTCAACAATACGAAGCGGCTTACGAGGTCTCGAAACAACAGGATCAACCTCCAAGTCTTCACAGCTATCAGCAAAAACCACCGTAGTTGGGTCGTGCACATACTTCCGTAGATAGGATACATGAAAAACATTGTGCACACCCACCATCTTCTCCGGTAACTCCAATCTATAAGCGAGTTTTCCAATTCGCTTGATAATCGGGAATGGTCCAACAAATCTCGGAGTTAACTTTCCTTTGTTCCCGAATCTAATAACATTCTTCAATGGAGAAATCTTCACAAAAACCCTATCACCCACGTCGAATTCCAAATCCTTTCGACGATTATCTGCATAACTTTTCTGACGATCTTGGGCTGCCTTCATTCGTTGCCGAATGATCTCTATACAATCTGAAGTCTGTCGAATCATCTCTGGCCCAAGTATCAGCTTTTCTCCGGTTTCCAACCAACATGTCGGAGAGTTACACGGTCTTCCATATAATGCCTCATATGGTGCCATACCGATACTCGACTGATAACTGTTATTATAAGCAAACTCCACCAAATGAAGGTGATCTTCCCATGATCCTCCGAAGTCCAAAACACATGCTCTAAGAAGATCTTCCAAAACTCGGTTGACTCTCTCAGTCTGACCATCTGTTTGAGGGTGATAAGCTGTACTCAAACACAACTCGGTTCCCAAAACTTCCTGGAAGCTCTTCCAAAATCTACTAGTGAACAATGGGTCTCGATCGCTCACTATACTCTTCGGAACACCATGGAAACGAACTATCCACTTAACATACAACTCAGCCAACTTCGATGCAGTCCTAGTCGATCGAACAGGAATGAATCTTGCACTCTTGGTCAAACGATCTACGATGACCCAAATCCCTTCATTTCCCGCTCTTGTCCTAGGTAGACCATCGATAAAATCCATCGACACCTGCTCCCACTTCCATGTAGGAACCTCTAATGGCTGAAGCAATCCACTGGGCTTCTTCTGCTCAGCTTTCACCAACTGGCAATTCATACACTTGGAAATAAAATTTCCAACATCCTTCTTCATACCTTCCCAGTAGTAGGTTCTCTTCATATCCCGATACATCTTATTTCCACCTGGATGAATTGTCAACTTCGAGTGATGACTCTCCCTCAGAACTTCATCTCTCAATCCATCTACATCGGGAACAACTAGTCGTCCTTGCTTTCGAAGCCAACCCTCTCGATCGACTTCAAATCCTTTATTCTTCTCTGGGTCCAATCCAGATTCCAAATCTCGGATAACCTTGACAAGCTTATCGTCTTGCTTTTGACCCTCGCCAATTCTTTCCACAAGAGTAGGCCTTATTGATAAGTTTGCCAACATCTCAGGTTCCAATTCGCATCTAGGCCTGAAATCAAATCCAGCCAAATACTCAAGACTCTTCCATTCCGAAAACATGGCTCCCAATCCTGCATGTCTTCGACTTAACGCATCAGCCACTGCGTTACCTTTCCCTGGAGTATAGGCTATACCAAAATCATACGATGCTAAGAACTCTAGCCACCTTTGCTGTCGAAGATTCAAATCCTTTTGGGAAAACAGATACTTCAACGACTTATGATCTGTAAACAGCTCGAATCTAACTCCCAATAGATAGTGTCTCCACATCTTCAAAGCAAACACAATCGCCGCTAACTCCAAATCATGAGTCGGATAATTCCTTTCATGCGGCTTTAGTTGTCGACTAGCATACGCAACAACTTTATGCTTCTGCATTAGCACCGCTCCTAGTCCAGTGCCACATGCATCGGTGTAAACCACCATCTCATCATTCCCACTTGGAATAGTCAAAACAGGAGCACTCGTCAATCGCTCTTTCAGGATTACAAAAGCTTGCTCACACTTATCATCCCATCTGAACACCTGGTTCTTCTTTGTCAATCCTGTTAACGGTGCAGCTATCTTGGAAAAGTCTTTGATAAACCGACGATAATATCCTGCTAATCCAAGAAAACTTCTCACATCAGATGCATTCTTAGGTCTAACCCAATCCTGGATCACTGCCACCTTAGCGGGATCAACCGCTATTCCATTTCCAGAGATAACATGGCCTAAGAACCTCACTTCACTCTTCCAGAAGTGACACTTCGAAAACTTAGCCTTCAGCTGATGTTTCCGTAAGATCCCCAAAACAATCCTCAAGTGTGTCTTGTGCTCTCCCTCAGTTCTGGAATAAATCAGAATATCATCCACGAACACAAGCACGAACCTATTCAACTGATCTCTGAACACTCTATTCATAAGATCCACAAAATATGCTGGTGCGTTAGTCAATCCAAACGGCATTACCAGCCACTCATAAAACCCGGATGGTGTCCTGAAAGCAGTCTTCGGCACACTATCCTTCGCCACTCTCAACTGGTGAAATCCCGTTGCCAAATCCATCTGAGAAAACACCTTAGCCTCGTGAAGCTGATCAAACAAGTCATCTATTCTCGGCAATGGATACTTGTTCTTCTTAGTCACCTTATTCAGCTCACGATAATCCACACACAACCTCAACGATCCATCCGCTTTGGTTGCGAACACAACTGGCGCACCCCATTCGGACACACTTCTCCGAATGAATCCTTTCTGCAAAAGGTCATCAACTTGCACCTTCAGCTCTTGCTGCTCCCTCGGTGCCATCCGCCTAAGAGGCATCACAACAGGTCTGGCTCCCTCAACTAGATCGATACGAAACTCGATCTCCCTATGCGGCGGCAACCCTTTGACTACCTCAAAGACATTCTCAAACTCATTCACAATAGGCACCGATGACAGTCCATCCCGTGGAACAACTAGCGAATACATGAAGCTCATGAAGACGCCTTCTTCATGCTTACATCGTATCACAACCTTTCGCCCTTCCACATTCCCGACTGTCACCTCAAGCCTCTCACAATCAATCCTAGCCGCATACTTCCTAAGCCAGTCCATACCCAAAATAATTCCGAACCCCGCAAAGTTCAGGACAAAGCAATCACAAACAAACGAGCAATCATTACTCGACACAACTAGACCACGGCATATCATACACAAACATGACGAACCCCCTACCGGATTAGTCACAACCAATGGCCTATCAACAATATCCGGTTTCATACCTAACCGGCTTACCAAATCATCACAAACAAAAGAATGCGACGCTCCAGTATCAAACAACACTCTAACTGGAACACCACAAATAGAAAGAGTACCTTGAACCACCACACTCTTCCCCTTCTCCTCAGCAGTAGGAGCTTTCGAAGACGATGGAACAGCCCCCAAAGCATAGGCTTGCACAACCTGCCTATCTTTCCTCGGTTCTGGACAGTCCTTCTTGATATGTCCCAGCTTATCACAGTTGTAACACTTTCCCGGCACCTTGGGATTCTTACAATCTTTGTAAAGATGGCCCTTCTGTTGGCAGTTATAACAAGTCACTTCGCCTTTCGGCTTCTTCTGGCCATCCTTACCCTTCTGCTGCTGCTGCTTCCTCCTCTTATTGCCATTCTGGTGTGGTTTAGATCCTTCCCTGGTTACAGCAACAACAGAACTTTCCTTAGGAAACAAACTCTCATGCCTAAGGGCTTTCTCCACAAGCTTCTCAAATGGATCGTCCAAATGATCCACTAACTGCCTCCCAAGATAAGCATCCAGACCAGTCACAAACTTCTCATTCTTCTGATAGGGAGAATCAATGTACGATCTGGCATACTTGGACAAAGCTTCAAACTCAGAAATATACTCAAGAACAGGCCTTCCCCCTTGCTTGAGCTCCACAAACCTCTTAAACAAGACAGATTTCTGGGAAGTAGAGATGAACTTAGCTTCAAATCTAACTTGGAATTGCTCCCAAGTAATCTCTTCTTCTGGTGTATCTATGGTGATAGAATTCCACCAATCAGCAGCTCTTCCCTGAAGCTGTCTCGATGCAAGCTTTCTCTTAGTTGCATCCTCAATCCCTAAGTCACCAAAGATCCTTTTGCAAGCATCAATCCATCTCTGCACCTCAATAGTCGACTCCGTCCCCAAGAAAGCTTTTCCTCCAAGAGAAGTATAATCCTTGCAAAGCTTAGCAAAATCCACCGGTCTTGGAGCTTGAACTTGAACTCCCACATCCACTGATGATCCTGAAGCTGGTATCCTTCTCATGATCGAAGTCATCATCGCTTCGAACATAGTTCCATAATCAACAGCTCCTTCATCAGCACGGCTTTCCCTTGCAGCTGGTCTCCCTCTTCGACTCATCCTTAATATCTGTAATAAGAATGATTAGAACACCTTAAGAAACAACTGCATAAGGAGTTCAAATCCTTCTAGGCTACTATATTATATATAGTAATCATCCATCAAAATACAATTACGTCTCTCATACGTAGTTACGTCAGCGAGCGTTGGCTGAAATCGATTCACCAAAGCTCTGATACCAAATGTGACGACCGCCCATGACTCCCGCACCAAATCAAGGAAACAATGCGCTAAAAGGTGTGCCAGGCAGCCATGGACGATAGTCAGGGTAAAACAAAACAGAAGAATCTCTATCGCATAACTCACAGCGCATGGATAAAATACAATAGAGAAATATAATATAGTGAAGCTCCATAGAACAGAACATCATCATATAAGCATCACAGTAGTTTCATACAATCATCTACTCAAATCCATACATGAAAGCCCTCACTACAAGCACTCATCAAATACAGCAGCGGATACCCAGTACATATAAGAAAATAATATGCATAGCCTCCTGCTCGTCTTCGTCATCTTCAACGTAGAAACTCCAAGCACAGCACCTGTCACCTGCTTACCTAGTCTGCCCATCCCAACATGGATGAACAGCCCAAGGTAATAAGAGGAGACATAAAACCTTGAGTCAGACAAAGTCTTAGTGAGCAGTAAATTAACAATCAAGCATACCAAAAGAGCATAAAGGATAAAAGGAATAGGAACCAAACCATCCCACTCCACCTCTTTCTACAGTGATAGCCCCAGACATACACTAAGGAGAAGCAAGCATAACAACATAGACAATTAAGGTAAAGCGAATACCACTCGAGTCAAGGACGATGTTTTCCAAATACAAACCCCCAAGGCCTAAACCAAGATCAGATAAGCACCCAGAAAACACCGCTCTTGAAGCCGAATGATAATACAACCAAACATCCATGACTCTGGCTATCACTGTTATCCTTGCCTCGATTTCACCGTTAGTTGAATGACCATCTGTCAAGGGCTAATGGTAACCCCGGTTCTAACCATAACTCCGCACACTGCCTTGTGCCTAGGACTTATCTACTTTGCCCAGAGTACTCAACTACCTACCTGTAGTCTTTTGGGTGTCCCGACTACCTACCTGTAGTCGTTATGGGCGCCCCATGTACTCTTGCTTTTGAGCATGCTAGAACCTTCAACAACAACGAGATCCAAGCCTCCTAGCCATCCTTCTTGACGACTATCCTCATACAAGCTCAAGCTACCTCTTGAACAATCCATTATCAACCAACTTGAACTACTCTTCAAGTTATCAACATGCTTGGAATGATCCCTGCTTGGATTAAGCCAAGACTCACATCATACTTCGCTTCATCGCATCAAAGCAAAGTCTCAACTCAACAACATGGTTTGCCTCATCAAATCATGGCAAAGTCCCGTCTCAACATCATCCAATCTATACATATGAGCTTCAACATCCGCTACATATGCCTTAAGCAGCTTTCACCATTCAAGAGCCTTCTTCCATAGCTTTTGAATCCTCTTTCATCATCTTGTTCCAAATCAACTACTAGCTAACTTGGAAACAATCAAATCAATCATACATTCAAATATCAATCATTCAAACAAGATCTAACAAGCAATATAAGCAATATCAACTATAATGGAAATTTCGTAAATAAGTGAGCAAAAGTCCAACATATGTGAAACCATAGTTTTTAGCATAGATCTATCAAATATAAAACATGGGTTTTGTCTCTAATACTTGTTAAACTAACTTGCATAAGTAAACATCTTCAAAACCATGGATCTAGACTTCGATCTAAGAAAAATGCATGAAATCTCTAACTTTAACACTCAAACAAGCCACCAATCCAATATACTCCCTTGGATCCGCGTGAGAGATAACTACCACTCACCAAATCACCAAAACAACCTAAAATCAATCAACTTCAGATCTGGACAGCAAGGACTTGAGCTTGATCCGGAGAAATTTCACTTGAAATGGTGAAATCTAGCCTCTTCGGATGAAAATCCTCAACTTTGGCACTTGGATCTTCGATCTCGATCTTCGATCTTGGATGGATGTTAGAATTAGATTGGAATGGAGAAAAGAAGATGAAGAAATGTTGTAGTCGAGTCTTCAAAATGGCAGCACTTCGTCGCTTCAAAAACCGGTGCCAAAAAGTGAGCCAAACCCCTCTATTTATAGGCTGGAAACCCCTTAGGTCGTCGCCCCTTAGGTCGTCCCCGACCTAACTATGAGTCGTTGCCGACTCATCAGCCCCTACGACCTACGACCTAACCAACACAACATACAACCAAGGCCGACTTACGACTTAACCCAGACGCGACCTAAAACACAGGCCGACCTAACGACTCAACGTACTGCCGACCCAACTGTCACACGACTCAACACACTGCCGCATTTCCTAAGTCCTAGGTCGCCTGACGACTTAACTAGCATGCCGACCTACGACCTAAGACCCTGCCGACTCAACTCCTTGCTGACCTAACACAACGACTTACGACTCAACAATGCTGACCTAACTCCTGCCCAAGCTATCTATAAGTCGCTAACGACTCAAGTCCTGCCGACTTAATACACAGCATCCCTAACACTAAGTCGCTCACGCGACTCAACTTGCCCAGCGGCCTAACACTCCCTTAAGTCGTTCAACGACCTAACTTTTCTTAGGTCGTTGACATACTTAACTCGCCAACAACTGACTCACTAACACGTAGGTCGCTGACTCGTTAACTCTTAGGTCGCTTACTAGACTCCCCAACGACCTAACATCCAAACGACCTATCCCCTTAAGTCGGCTACCTCCATGACTCGTTCGCATGACCTAGGCTCCTACCGACTCAATCATCACATGACCTAGGCTACCAAACGACTTAAGCACTAAGTCGTTGACTAACTTAACTCGTAAATTCGACCTAAGCACCATACGAGTTAACTTCCACACAACTTATCAACACTAACGACCTATAAATTCTACAATCTATCGACACGTAAAATACGGGTCGTTACATATTTGGTTTAGGGTAATTAATTTTGTGGAATTAATTAAAGAATAATTAATCAGGATTGCTTAATTAAGATGATAAATTAGAGATTAATTAATTAATTAATTTGTAACTAATTAATGATAATGTAAGCAATCTTTATATTGAGATAATAATTAATTTAATTCATTTTAAATTAATTATAGATAGTATGATTTTAGATCATTGCTTATGAATGGTTGTTATTGGTTGCTTTAAAATGGTTTTGAATCTCAGCTATGAGATTAATAATGTTGAATGATATGTATGTATTGGATGCATTGTGATGGTGATATGGGTGATCTTTGATAGTGATAAATGTGGATTATCTGTGGTATGATAATGATAGTTATTTGTTGTGAATCTATGAATTATCTATCTGTGTGTATATAGATAATATAATTGAATTTGTTTTAAACTCTAAAACAACTTGGACCTAAAAGACACGCTTTGGATTTCGATGAGACCGGGATCGGGTTTCCATATTTGGATATCCGAAAACCACATCGATTCTAATTAAACGTTAGGTCGTTAATCCAAGTGGAGCGAGTGAAGACTCGAGGTGTAAGGGCTATACGTCAGTATAACTCTGTGGGTGATTCCGTAATGAGTTTTGACGGAATAGTACTTATAGATTCGAGATGGAGATTTAGAGTGCAAGGGTTATCATCGTTAACTCTGTGGGTGATTCCGTAATGAGTGTAACAAGATAATGCCTTCGGTTTTGTTCGAACCCGGAACGAACTTGTATGGATTGAATGCTTTCAGCACATCGTTAGGTGGACGATGGGCATTCTAAGTGTGTGTCCTCTAAAGGTAATCGTAGTCTCAAGCCTCATCAACCAGGATTGGCTAAAACAGGGGAGGTGCAGCAAGGCTTCGTGGGTAGCTCCCACTGGAGAGCAAGATTGATCCCTGTCTAGAGGTCCCTTTTTATTCGGCTAGTGGGAAGTTGGAATTGCGCACCAACTGCGAGGTTGTCTTGTTCGGAACTATTCAGTAAGGAATGGGTCCGGCCTTGTGTTGCAGGGGAGTGAGAGTACTCCTCGGTACGTTGATCTAGGCCACGTACTGTGACGGGCGGTACCCCTGCCATTGTATGGAATCCAAAATCCAATAAGTGCCAACGGTTTTGATTGTATTACCCACTTTTGTGCCTTGTAGCTGGAATTTAATCATGTAACAATTTCGGCTATTTCATATTTACTTGAAAACCATAGACACTATTATAATATCACTGGATTTCCTATCAAATGTTTTGGTTAGCGTAAGGTAAAAACTTTTCCATGTTTATGTGTGGAAAGTCTTACGTGATACCTTTCTTTTTAAAAGGTTTTTGAAAGTTAAGCAACTTTAACCTGTTACTCACACCAGACCCATGTCTGACCGGAGTTTATTTTTGTTTTCACAAACTCTTGGGTACTCAAATTTTTACGAGTAGCCAAGGGATTCAGGTTAGCTTTGACGAATATTGGAGGAGCAATGGAGCAGGAGGCATCTGCGTTAGATATATAGTTTTTCGCTGTGTGTTCAGTGTTGTCTCTGGATTGTATTATGTTGTAAATACTAGACAGGTGTTTATAACTGTCTAGTATGTGTTGTATTATCTGTGTACTCTGATAGTGGTTGTAAACTATGTAATATTTTATGTTATTAATATAATTTATTCGTTCCGCTGTTTAGATTCTGATGTGTTGTTTCTTCTTCTTCTCTTTCTTTCTCTTTTCTATCCTCTTCTTTCTTATTAGCGATGCGACTTCCTGGAGTGTGGAAGTTGGGACGTTACAGTAGTATCAGAGCGTTAGGTTGAGTGAATACCTAGGCTCTGTAGTGGTGTCTATCTTGAGAGAGCGTATTTGTAATTTTAAATATAATTATATATATATATATATATATATATATATATTTATGTATTTCTACCTATCTGTTGGGTTACCTGTTCGGGTATTCCAATATAGGCTGTAAAGCTAGATAAGGTAGTAGTGTTTGTAACACGATTACTACCATTGGTTGAAGTTTGTATGTTCGAGATTGGAAGTTTATCTGTCGAGATTGTAGACCTAATACCATCTCGAGTAAGTTTTGTTGTGTTGAAGTGTTTCATCGATCTCTGAAGGAACCTGTTAAGGTTCGGAGACATCTTTGAAGTGCAGAGTTTGATAAGTAGAGTTTGGATCTGTCGTTTGGGCAGAAGTAAGTGATGGTATCGTGATACCTCAGGAAGTTGTAACTACGTGATGAGATGCAGTGACTATGGATGTGTTCGAAAATATTTCTTTGGAACAAGTTTGGGAAGTGAGTCTGCTTCGATGTTGAGGCTGAAGGCAGCAAGATGTTGTGGGGTTTCTATTTTCTTTGAAGTCCGAGTTTCTCGAAGAACTTTGGATTAAGAAGTTTGGCATTGGCGACAGCAGTGCAGCTCGGAGTGTTCTGTATGCCGACAGAGAGGTCATAGCAGAGTAGTTTTTTTTCTGAAGATGGAGTTCAGAAGCTGCTAGGTGAATCCATTTCTTTAATGGATTGACTAGACCAGTGTAAGCTGTTCTGTTTGGTAAGGAGAGAATGGTTTTCTTTGAAGTTGATCTGGGTTGATCGGAAAAGTGACTTGCGATTGTTTGAGTATTCTCTTGAATTATTGGAGATTTTATGGATGTCTTCTGGAAGACAGAGGTTTGTTCGCATCCGAAGATTGAGTTTTCTTATCGACTAGAATTTCAGGAGTGGAACCGGTAGTTCTTTTAGCTGAAGGATGATTCCTAGAGATGGAGTTTGATGTAGCAACTCAGTTTTGATGTAATTTCTGAGTTTTTCTTTATGGATCTGTAGAACCATATTTCTGGAAGGTGATGTCCAGTGTGTGCTCTTGTTCGTCATCAGCATTTTATTATCTACTTCGGATCAGAGTTGTGCAGCGGAAGCGGCTTGGAAGTGTTCCTAGTTCGTCTTTTCCAGATCTAGAGAAGTTTGTAGTCTTCTGCAAATTATGGAATAGGATTGTGTTTTGGTTTTGAATTGAACTTGAGGAGATCATTATGTTGGGTTGTTTATGGTTCTGCTTGTTTCTAGAGGAATCAGCAAGGGTTAAGCTGATCAGTTTAGATGTGGGCAGCTTAGGATTTGTTTGAAGGCTTTTGTAGATAAGGGAAGGAGGAATTTGGAATTCGAAGTTGGAGACTTCGTTATTTTTGGAGTTTCTCTGATTCAGGAGCTATAAGTTTTGAATAAGTCGGGGATGCTAGCTCAGTGATGTTTGGATCTCTTCTCTATGTTTGATTGGATCGGTGATTGGTTTTCAGGATTGAATTGTCAGTTTGGATAACTGGAATTCGATGAGTTTCACATATCTCTGAGGGAGTACGTATATGGTCCATCTCTGGTTTTGGAACCAGCAGTTATGGAGGTTGGTTATTGAGTCAGACTCGTCTGTAGTCTGATATGTTGTCTAGTTCTGTAGATATAGATGAATAGGAGCTCTATAGTTTAATAGTATTGATTGTTTGGAATCTATAGAGCGAGTATCCCGATATTTTATACCGGGGAAACTCGTGAAAGTTTATCCAGAATTTTTCGGGATAATTAGATTTGTTTGATTGGTTGAATTGATTGCTATGTTTGTCAGCATATCATTGGTATATGCTTGTGTTTTAAAATTAAATTTATAAATAGATTATTAAATTACCTTTGTTTTAAATTTCGGGGACGAAATTCTTTCAAGGGGGGAGGAATGTGATGACCCGGAATTTCTGACAATATCAATTTAATAATCTGTAATAAAAATTAAATTGATTTGATAATCTTTGTAATGAGATTTGAATTAATTTAATAATTCAATAAAATAAATAGTAAATTGATAGATTTTATCTTTTTAAATTAGATAAACTGTTTTATATTTATAATATATATAGAATATTGTATATATTGTAAATAGGTATTGTTTTAAATGAATCCTGTTTCCTATAAATTTATATCTTTAGTAAAATTGGAAATTATGATTTTATTTAAATGTTAAACTTTTTAAAAAGCCATTTAATAAATAAAATATGGTTTTAAATACATAAGATAAGTATTGAAATGATTTAAAATATTTTAATTCAAGTTTAAAATTTAAATAAATAACAATGAGGTCATTTTGAGTTTCTTTTAAATATAATATGATAAAATAAATAATTTATTAATATGAAAATAATTTCTTTTATAATTTATTTATGATTATTAAATATTGTTATTTCTAAAAATATAATAATACATTGTTTCAATAAATAAATTTTCAAACAAAAATTATTGTTTTCCAAAATTTAAATTGTGTAGTCTTATTTGTAAATAAACGGGATTTCAAAAATTTATTTTGAACATGAATTCAAAATTTTAAATCTAAAAGTATAATTGTTTTTAATTTATTTTGATTTTGAATCATTTGTATAAGTTTAATATTTATTCATTTTAAATTTTATGTACATGTAAACAAATACATGATTAATTAATACAAGCTTACATTTATCCTATATTAACATTTAACAAAATACTAACTAACGTTTAATTATAACTAATTAATACTTGTGACAAATGTAAACAACTTACAAATTAAATGAGCATGTGTTAATTAATAAATATACTTACTTGACAAATGTTGCATTGTGAAACAAGTGTCAAAAATTTGATTTATCATTTTCTTTTGTTTTTATTTTTGAATAATTTCAGTTTATATAAAACTTTTCTTCCCTCATCAAATTTTCCTCTTCTAAAAATAAAGAAAATCTGAAGACAAACAACTTAAGAAAAAATATAACAAACACTTCCATTCAACAACAAAATTCCTGAAATCATTTTCAAATCTACTTCACGAACCTGCATTTATTTAAAAATCCGGAATGCATGCATCTGTTAAACATCTGAGATGCAGACAACTGCAGTTCAAAAGAACCCTGCATTTCAGCTGAAAGCAAACATACATGCATTATTTCAAAATCTGGATTCAAGCATCATGCATGCAGTCTCAAAACTTAAGGGAGCCAATTGCATTTTTCAAAACTAAAGTAGAAGCAACTCAGTTTTTAAAAGCAACTCAAAGTTTTTAAAACAAGGGATTTCAGTTATAAGGTGTTCAAACCGTTTCAGATCTGGAAGCTCTGTTCTTCCCTCATGAATCAGGTGAGTAACATCATAATTAATGAAGTTTAAGTATTTTGAAAAGTTGCTTGTTTATTTCCAAATTTTAGTGTGAATGATTTATGCATTTGTATCAGTAATTTTCTGTAGAAGTGTGTGAATAATTTGATTATCTTGTCCTCTGCATTTTATTTCCAGAGGCTAAATCACTAACATTTCATAATATAGTATATGTTATTGTATACAGGTTCATTCAAATGTGTTTATTAAATTTAGAATCAAAGTTTAAATTGTGTTCAGGTTTAGGAAAAAATAATAATAAGTATCAGTGGTGATTGATTTATAAAGTAGAAATCAAACTCTGTAAATTTATAAATTCAGTAATATGAAATAGAAACACAAAGCATCTTATGAAGTTCAACATAAAAATCATACTTAATAGATTATAAATTCAGTACTATGAATTTAATACATAGATCAAACTATGATTTTTAGGAGAAATAGTAGGATTTTTTTTAGTGGAAAAGTATGGTATTGTTCTGTGTTGGTCTGTATAGGGAACTTTTGAATTTTTGGGGGAAACTGGGCAATGTATTGGTCAGGGTCCTTCAGGTAGGGGAGGAGCTATCATTGATGAATGGAAAATTATTAGGTAATGATGCAAAGCATATGAAGACAGTGTGGTGATTTTGTTACCTGTAACCTTAGTTTAAGATAGGAAGTCTCCGTGGTCAGTTCTTCAAGGAGGAGCGATCGAGATGTCTGAGTCTTTGGGGAATGATAGTAGATGGATGGATGAACAAGTGACCAGAGTCACTGACTTGCCGGAGATCAGAAGGTGGTGGAAGAAGATGTTACAGGTTTGGGTAAAAACTTGAACTTGCAGTTTCAGGTTTGGAGAGGAAAACTCAAGTTTCAAATTTGAGTTTAAGGAAGGAAATTTGAGGATGGAGTTAGGTGGTGGGGTTGTTGGTCGATGTCAGGAGGTCGCCGGAAGGAGGTGATAGTGGCCAGAGGCACGGTGCAAGTGCACCGTGCAATTTTGGTTAGCCTGTTGTTTTCTGGGTGGAGACAATATTTTTTGTCTCGAGTTTAACTCGGGTATTTCCATGTTTTGCCCGAAGATTTTGGTTATATGACTCGAAGCATTTTGAGATGGGCTCGGGTAACTGTAATATTACAGTTTCCTGAAGAACTGTCTGCAGTTTTTAAAAATTTAAATCAAAAGTTTAAGTGAAGTTAAGTTTTTAAATCCGAGTTAGGTTTAAAGCTAGCTGTATTATAGATTCAAATGATTTTGAATCTTATAAGTTTTTAAAAATTTAAAAGAGGTTTTCAGTTTTTAAAAATAGAAAAATATATATAAAATTGACAGTTTTATGGAAATTTTAAATTTCACTTTAAATTTGAAAGCTTATTCTAAATTAGCGGTTTAAATTCAAATCTAAGTCCAAATTTCTTAAGGATTTTTAAATCTTCAAGTTTTTAAAATGAATTTGTATTTTTAAATAAGGAGTTTAAAATCAAGGTGTAAAGCAAGAGTAAATTCAAGTTTAAATTCAAAACAATTTAAATAAAGAATGGTTTCAAGTATATTGAATTTAAAATCTGATATTTAAATAAGTTAAATTTTTTTGAATGATTTTCAAACAAGTTTAAATTTAAATTGTTTAATTAGGAGTAAATTGTTTTCAAACAAATATTTTTAAACTTTATTTCCTTTTGAAATAATAATGTATTTTAAACTTAGTTTTTAATTAAATCAAGTATATTAAGACTTATCTTATATAAGTTTTAATCATAAGTTTTAAATGTTATTTATATTTAGTCTAAAAAGAAATATAAATGAATTTAAGTTGGATAATGCTTTAATAAATATCATTTTTGAAATTTAGATTCAAAAATGGAATTTGAATTTAAACTTTAAATTGCAATATTCTAAGTACACTTGATACTTATATAACTATTAATAAGGAATGGTTTATCTTAAATTATTAAGATATTAAATAATCAAATAAATAAGATAATGAAGAGTAACTTATTTATTTAACTTATTTAATTAATAATTGGGATTAATTTAAATTAGAATTAATTAAGAAGTAATTAAAGAATAAATAATAGTTAATGATGGTCATTTACTAAAGTTTATTTAGTAATTAATTAATAGGATTAATTCCAATAATCAATTAAATTAATTAATTAATGTTAATAAATTGTGAAATTTATTTAAGTTTAATTACTTAAATAAAAGTAATTAAGACACTAATTACTTAATGTAATTAATGGAGTTTATTAAGGTTGGTTTAAATTAATTAATTAAGTTTAATTAATTTTAAACATGAGATTTGATAATAATTACTTGATGTAAATAATGGGGTTACTTAGTAAAGTAATTAAAGGTAATTACTGGATGTAATTAGTGAATAATGATGGAGTTGTGAAAATAATTTAGATTAAATTATTTTGTATAATTAATCAAGTGATTAATCAAAGAAATTAATTGAGGAATAATTAATTTGATAAGTAATTAAGGGTAGTTAATTATAGAATAAGATTTAATCAAAAGTGATTAGTAATTATGGATTAAGTGAGATTAATTACTGAAAGTAATTAATTTAACGAAGTAATTAATTAAGAATCATTAATTAATATAATTAATGGTGTAATTAAGATTGATTAATTAATATTAATTAATCAATAATAAGTAATTAAGGACAATTAATTAGTTGTAATTAATTAAGATTAAATGTAATTAATTATAGTTAATTAATTAATAAAGTAATTAAAAGTTAATTACTGTATTTGGTTTAGGGTAATTAATTTTGTGGAATTAATTAAAGAATAATTAATCAGGATTGATTAATTAAGATGATAAATTAGAGATTAATTAATTAATTTGTAACTAATTAATGATAATGTAAGCAATCTTTATATTGAGATAATAATTAATTTAATTCATTTTAAATTAATTATAGATAGTATGATTTTAGGTCATTGCTTATGAATGGTTGTTATTGGTTGCTTTAAATGGTTTTGAATCTCAGCTATGAGATTAATAATGTTGAATGATATGTATGTATTGGATGCATTGTGATGGTGATATGGGTGATCTTTGATAGTGATAAATGTGGATTATCTGTGGTATGATAATGATAGTTATTTGTTGTGAATCTGTGAATTATCTATCTGTGTGTATATAGATAATATAATTGAATTTGTTTTAAACTCTAAAACAACTTGGACCTAAAAGACACGCTTTGGATTTCGATGAGACCGGGATCGGGTTTCCATATTTGGATATCCGAAAACCACATCGATTCTAATTAAACGTTAGGTCGTTAATCCAAGTGGAGCGAGTGAAGACTCGAGGTGTAAGGGCTATACGTCAGTATAACTCTATGGGTGATTCCGTAATGAGTTTTGACGGAATAGTACTTATAGATTCGAGATGGAGATTTAGAGTGCAAGGGTTATCGTCATTAACTCCGTGGGTGATTCTGTAAGGAGTGTAACGAGATAATGCTTTCGGTTTCGTTCGAACCCGGAACGAACTTGTATGGACTGAATGCTTTCAGCACATCGTCAGGTGGACGATGAGCAATCTAAGTGATGTGTCCTCTAAAGGTAATCGTAGTCTCAAGCCTCATCAACCGGGAATGGCTAAAACAGGGGAGGTGCAGCAAGGCTTCGTGGGTAGCTCCAACTGGAGAGCAAGATTGATCCTTGTCTAGAGGTCCCTTTTTATTCAGCTTAGTGGGCAGTTGGAATTGTGCACCAACTGCGGGGTTGTCTTGTTCGGAACTATTCAGTAAGGAATGGGTCCGACCTTGTGTTGCAGGGGAGTGGGAGTACTCCTCGGTACGTTGATCTAGGCCACGTACCGTGACGGGCGGTACCCCGGTAGCCCTGCCATTGTATGGAATCCAAAATCCAATAAGTGCTAACGGTTTTGATTGTATTACCCACTTTTGTGGCTAGTAGCTGGAATTTAATCATGTAACAATTTCGGCTATTTCATATTTACTTGAAAACCCTAGACACTATTATAATATCACTGGATTTCCTATCAAATGTTTTGGTTAGCGTAAGGTAAAAACTTTTCCATGTTTATGTGTGGGAAGTCTTACGTGATACCTTTCTTTTTAAAAGGTTTTTGAAAGTTAAGCTACTTTAACCTGTTACTCACACCAGACCCATGTCTGACCCGGAGTTTATTTTTGTTTTCACAAACTCTTGGGTACTCAAATTTTTACGAGTAGCCAAGGGATTCAGGTTAGCTTTGACGAATATTGGAGGAGCAATGGAGCAGGAGGCTTCTCCGTTAGATATATAGTTTTCCGCTGTGTGTTCTGTGTTGTCTCTGGATTGTATTATGTTGTAAATACTAGACAGGTGTTTATAACGGTCTAGTATGTGTTGTATTATCTGTGTACTCTGATAGTGGTTGTAAACTATGTAATATTTTATGTTATTAATATAATTTATTCGTTCCGCTGTTTAGATTCTGATGTGTTGTTTCTTCTTCTTCTCTTTCTTTCTCTTTTCTATGCTCTTCTTTCTTATTAGCGATGCGACTTCCTGGAGTGTGGAAGTTAGGTCGTTACAACCATTCCCTTGCATGCGCAACCCACGCCACACCACAATCGATCGCGAGCCCTTCGCGATGCTTGAAATTGACTCCTTCCCCGATCCAGAAATTGAACAGCCATCGCCTTGACTGCTCCTCCGATCCTTTTCCCAATTGCCGCGACACCCTACGCGATGCTCCCCCACGAAAACGTCTGCAACTACGACCTATTTTCCCTCGAGCCTCGTCGCGATTCGAACCTGCTTCAATCGAACGCGAATCGTTTGATTTGCTGAGAGTATTTGCGTGATGATTTCCTTGTAAACGGTTTCGTTAGTTTTTTTCTCCTTTTTTTTGAGACAAAGTGGATTTGATTTGAGCGATGAATCTCGGCTGATAAGAAATAGAAAAAGGCAAGAGGGGACATGCTTCTATTGGCCATTGTTTATATTTTTTTTCGTTTCCACTGAAGAAAGACAAAGGCTCGAGTTATAAAAGAGGGGGAAAGTTTGCATGAGAAGCTAAAAGAGTGAAGCTTCCATGAAAAGGTTTGACTAAGAAAATTAAAGTTAATTAATTCTTCTATGCATTTACGGGTTGTACGATCGGACGGTAAACCCAAACACTGCGAAAATTGAAATCCGATAATAATAAAACATTACAGAACCAATGGAACTGGTTTCGTCGAATTCCGAGACTGCGCCTCGGACGGCTATTTTTTTAAATTCAATTTAAACAATGAAATTTCAAAACTGAACAAATCACTGTTAAATTCAATTTTAACACTTCTATTGTCTTCAGTATTATCAATATAAATTTCATAAGCCTTCAATTTATTTCCAACAGGCTTAAAACTCCAAATTCAACATTTTACTCAACTTCAAATTATTTAATTCAATAATTTAATTATCAAATAAATTGTGATACTCGTAATTCAAGTTAAAATTACTCTATTGAATATTTAAAATCAATTAAATATTCTGATTTTAAATGCCCGAAAACTCCGGGTCGTCACAATGATAAAGGGAAAAGTCATGTTGTTGAGGATCCAAGCAAACGGGCCAAACTTGGTGAGAAACCGACATTTGAAGTTTTTGAAAGGCCCGCTGCTCCCGTTTCTTTGGAAATTCCTTTCGGCTCTCCCCCTTCAAAGAACCGATATTCAAACAATCATAAGTAGGCCCCCTTATCAAGTTGGCAGAAACTTGTTGACGAGCTTCAAAGGGTAAATCGTGCAAACCTGGAAGCCATGCTGACTATGGAAAATGAAAAATCCAAGTGGTAGAAAACACTCGATCAGCATGATGCCGAAATGAAGAGTATTGCCGCTTATAATGAGAAGCTTGAAGCGGAGGTTGAAAAACTTAAGGAAAAGCTCGCCACTTCTTCCACTTCCTATTCTTAGAGAGAAGAAGTGCTTCAAAAACAAATGAGAGATGCTCACGCGGCAGAGAGAGATACTGAAGCTAAATTTGAAGCACAACAACAAGTTGTGGATAGCTATCGAGCCGACGTTGCTCATCTACGAGAAAAAACCAACTCCCAGAACTTGGAAATTGAACTGCTAAAAGCTCGACTTTCTAAAGTTGAAAAAGAGCGTGGCGAAGCTATTGCTGGCAAAGCAGCAGCCGAGGAATCTCATATGGCAACTAAAGCCGAAGTCAGCTCTACTTTATTCGAGTTTTACATTCACAGTGTTCTGGGGCGCGGTAGCCTTAAATTTTTGGGACCGGAGTACGAAATCACTTTGGCCAAAGTGTGGGAGGCTGTACTTGATATGTTGGAGAAGCCGGATATGCTGAAGTAGATTTAATGGCACACTATCTAGATGATGATGCATGTGCCGCTCTTGCCAGGGGAAAGGAGCAACTCGCCAAATAGAGAGCCGAAATAGCAGAAGGAGAACATTTAGGGAAGGCAACTTCAACCGACCCAGTTCAACCTTCGATTTCGGCCGACATCGATATTGTTGGTTCCAGTTCCCATTCTCCACCTCCTGCTCAAGCTATTATTGAAAGTGCCACCACCCGCACTGGAGATGAGGTTCAAGAAAGCACTGAAGCACAGGACTTTGAAGTTGACATAGTGAAGCCTACTTCTCCAGGTAACCTCAATGTTGATCTCGCTCAAGTGGACTGCTTGTTTACTTCCCATGAGCTTGATGAACTTTTTGATTATTACTTAAATCTTGACGCACCACTTTCTCCTCTTTTTATGAGAGATACTGACTTTAACTTCTCTTCTCCTGTAGTGAAAGCGCCAAGTGTTGTCCAACCTTCCCCTCTTCCAGCTGTTTCCTCTCCGCCTCTTCAGATTATTTCCCCTTCTGTTTCTCAACCGAGGTCACAAGAGGAGCAGATAGAAGCTCTTCAAAACTTGGATGACTCGGTCGCTTCTCAAGAACAGAAGGCCGAGGAACCTGAAGATGGCAAAAGAACCCCGGAGCAAACTATTTCTGATGATATAAAGTTGTCTGCACTTTTCACTCTGGGCAGTGAGTCTTCTTCAAGGAAGAAGGGGAAGCGCGGAGTCTCAAAGAAAAGGAGAGAAGCTTCTGCTGGCGAAGAAAAAGCAAAAGAAAGTCCAATTGCATCCCTTCCTCTTTCTTCCCCTACTCTCACAACCCGGCCCAAAAAGTTAATCATCCGGCCAGGCGAAGGTTCGAAAGGTGGCAGGAAGAAGAAGTGATGGGTTTGGGACTTATGCTTTTCGTCTTGCTTTTTTGTTTTTTTTGCTTGTATATATATAAAGACTTGTGTTGGCCGGAAATTGTGCGGGTACAGGTCCCCGCCTTCCTTTGTTTTGAAACCTGCACATGTATAAAATTTTTATAGTATGTAATAAAATGATTCTTTTACTTGTACAAACTTCTGTCTGTATTTGAGAATGCATTTATTCTTCTTTTTCATACAAGTTTCTTTATTTTCTCTGTGTGATGTTGTAGTAAACTTATGGTATGTTGCTTGAGCATTGTTTTTATTTTTGTAACTATATTATATTGCCCCCATACCATGGTTTATTGCAACCTCTTTCACACTTGCAAAATTTTGGAGAACAACTCCTTTATTTCGAGAATACTTGTACTCTTTCTTTAGAGAACAACCCTTCCATTCGAAGGAGGTTTGCATCTGTACTTTATAGAATAATTTTCCTATTTTAAGGAAATATTTTTCTGATTTAGTAGAATGCGCCTCGTGTTGGAGAAGTTTCTCTTTCTTTCTTTCTCTTTTTTTTAGAAGTTTTTTTACACTTCACTTTCGGAGAAAGCCACTTTTATTTTTGGCAAGTGAATTTTCCTACACGGTAAAGTGGGCTTCCGAAAAAGGGCTTCGACCTGTTTGTGCCTCCGAAGAGGGCTTTTGTTTGATTATGCCTCTGGGAAGAGGGCTTTTTTGTGTGATTGTGCCTCTGAGAAGAGGGCTTTTTTGTGTGTGCCTCTAGGGAGGGGGGTTTTGATTTTTCCCTGTAGGCGGGGAAGTGGGCCTCCGAAAAGGGCTTTTTGTTTCTGCCCCTGGGGAGAGGCTTTTATTTTTTCCCTTTCCGTTGGGAAGCGGGCCTCCGAAGAGGGCTTTTCACATTTCGACTCGTGTGAAGTTTTATTTCAGATCGCGGTGAAATGTGTGCCTCCGAAGAGGTCTTTTAGCATTTCAACTCTGGTGACATGGGCCTCCGAAGAGGGCTTTTCACATTTCAACACTTGTGAAGTTTTATTTCAGATCTCGGTGGAATGCGTGCCTCCGAAGAGGTCTTTTCACCTTTCAACTCGTGTGAAGTTTTATTTCAGATCACGGTGAAATGTGTGCCTCCGAGTAGGGCTTTTGCCTGGAAGTTTCTTTTCCATTGTTGGATGGATTCACGGGGCGGACACAAGTTACTTGGATTGTTTGTTTGCACTAACATTCTCAGCTAGTTAACGAGTATCAAGTGCCACCGGTCATTCCACCAATCTTTTTTGTTGAGAAAGAGAACTTTCTTTTTCTGGCAAGTCCCATTAGAGGTCTTTATCCTCCGAAGAATTGTGCCTCCGAAGAGGGCCTGCGCCTCCGAAGAGGTCTTTTGCTGTTTGCTGCCTGCTCGCCCATGTCTTTTCGCCATTTGCTCATATCAGCCGTTCCCTGTTATCATTTTCAAGCACACATTCCTTTTTTTTGCAAGTAGCTTATTTTATCCAAAGAAGTGTACTTCATCGTTAAATGAGTTCGCAGGGGCAGACACAGGCTAATTAATCGGATGTTCGTTTGCACAAACGATCACAATTAGTTAGGAAGGGTCCACCTCTGGCGGAGCCACTAACTGTTTTCTTGAAGCACTTCTTATATAGGATTTGAGTCTGGAATTTTTGTGGCTGAACATTCATTTGTTGAGTGAGTCAGGGATTGCTTGGTCTTGTGATGGGTAAGCTTTGTTTTAATGGCCTTCAATATTAAATCGACATTTTAACAATACAATTGAAGTACTTTATATATCGAAATAAAACAGGCAGTTTATAATAGTAGAGAACACAAGATTTATAGTGGTTCGGCCAAGAATTGGGCCTACATTCACTTTATAGTTCTTATTATTCACTTGCACTGGCATTACAATGGCTTTCAATACAAGAATCATACATTCATAATTCTTTTACAGTATTTCAGCAAAGCTTTTAAGTAAAATATGGGCGCAAGTGATTGTTGTTCCAAGCTCTTGGAATTGGATCTCCTTCGACAGTTGTTAGTTTGAAAGTGCCATCGAGAAGTTTCTTTCCTATGACATATGGCCCTTCCTAGTTTGGTGTAAACACTCCTATTGCTGTCATGACCCTCTTCAAGACTAGATCTCCAATTCAAAGCTGCGTCGGCGAACTTTGGAATTGAAGTGCCTGGCAATTCTTTGCTGATGGGCTGCAATTCTGAGCTGAGCCTCTTCCATTTTTTCATCAAGGAAGTCAAGTGCTTCAAGTTGCAAGTTTTCAGCTTGGTTGAAATGAATTCTTCTATGTGAAGGGACTTCCATTTCCACCGGAATCATTGCTTCTGATCCATATCCCAATGAAAATGGAGTGTGCCCAGTCGCAGTTTTATGTGTAGTTCTATATGCCCATAGTGCTAGTGGTAGCTTATCGACCCAACCACCTTTCGCTTTTTCCAGCTGTTTTTTGATAGTTGATTTGATAATTTTTTTTACTGCTTCCACTTTCCCGTTTGCCTGCGGATGAGCCACTGTTGAGAAGCTTTTTTGGATCTTGAATCGCTTGTAGAAATCTTTGACCTCTTCACTTTCGAATTGGGTTCCATTGTATGTGATTATCTTTTGAGGCACACCATACCTGCAAATGATATTCTTAGTCACAAAGTTTATCATCTTTTTAGAGGTAATAGTAGCTAATGGTTCAGATTCAGCCCATTTAGTAAAATAATCAACAGCAACAATAACATATCTGATTCCGGACTTGGCGGTTGGCAAAGACCCGATGAGATCTATTCCCCAAATAGCAAATGGCCACGGATTGACCATCTGCGTTATCTCGGTGGAAGGTGCTCTTGGGATTTTTGCAAATCTCTGGCATCGGTCACATTTTCGGGCATAGCTTGCAGCATCACGATTAATATCTGGCCAAAAATACCCATAACGGAGAATTTTCTTTGCTAGAGTTTGACCACCTGAATGGTCTCCACACTCTCCTCCGTGTACTTCAGCTAGGATTTTCTTAGCTTCTTCCTTGATCACACGTCGGAGTAATGGCATTGAGAATCCCCGCCTGTACAATCGGCCATCTTGAACTACATATCTGGAGGCTTTTCTTTGCAACTTTTGTCGTTCTTCTGAATTTTCCGGTAGAGGACCGTTGAGCAGATATTCCATTATCGGAGTCATCCATGATTCTTGCTCTTGAGATATAGTCATGATCCAGTCGATATCCATCTCATCAGTGCTTGGAGCTGATAGGACTTTCACAGGAACTAATCCCAATAATTGAGCTTCACCAGTGCTTGCGTACTTTGCGAGAGAATCTGCCTTCATGTTCTCTTCTCGGGGTATATGATTTATCGTATAATGGTCAAGATCATCAAGAAGTTCCTAGGCTCTTGACAAGTAAGCGGGCTGATTCCCTCCTTTAGTTTGAAACTCTTTCTTGACTTGACATGCAATAAGCTGTGAATCACTGAAAATCTGCAACACTTTGACATTCAGTTCTTTAGCAATTTTCAAGCCGGCAATAAGAGCTTCATATTCTGCTTCATTATTTGTCGAAGGGAATTCCAATCTCAATGCATAGCACATGACCGCCCTTTAGGGGTTTCAAGCACAACTCCAACTCCGGAACAGTAATCGTTTCTTGCACTATCAACATATAATTTCCATCGAATTGGGGTATTGTCAGTCACTTCTTCCTCACTATCACCTTTATCTGTAAATTCTGCGATGAAATCCGCTAAAGCTTGTCCATTAATTGCTCTCCGGGGATGATAAGTGATGTCGTATTGGCTGAGTTCAATATTCCACTTCAAAAGGCGACCCGAAGTCTCAGGGCGAAACAAGACTTGCTTCAGAGGTTGATCAGTGAGGACTTTGATAGTATGAACGTGGAAATATGGCCTCAATTTTCTTGATGCAATCAGTAGACAAATGGCGAGCTTTTCCAATTTTGAATAATTCATCTCTTCCCCAGTGAACCTTTTGCTGATATAATAGACCGGGCGCTGAATTTTGGCATCTTCCCGTACCAACACTGCACTAAGAGCATGAGACGAGATTGACAAATATACGAAAAGATCTTCACCATCGTTGGGCTTAGAGAGTATTGGAGGCGTTTCCATATGATGAATCAACTCATCGAACGCTTTCTGGCATTCAGGAGTCCAGTCGAAATTTTTCCTTCCTTTCTTCAGAGCATCAAAGAATGGAATGCACTTATCAGTAGCTTTGGAAATGAATCGACTCAAGGCAGCGACTTTTCTATTAAGACTTTGCAATTCCTTCTTCGTTCTAGGAGCTTTGACTTCTTTTAAGGCAGCAATCTGAGTAGGATTAGCTTCAATGCCCTAGCACTCACAATGAAACCCAAGAACTTTCCGTACTCCACCCCAAACGAACGTTTCAAAGGATTAAGTTTCATTCCGTACTTTCGGAGGATTGCAAACATTTCCGCCAAGTGATCCATATGGTCTACCGCTTTCTTTATTTCACCAACATAAAATTCCATAGTTTTTCCAATCTGCGGTTTGAACATAGCATTGACGAGTCTTTGGTAAGTTGCCCCTGCATTCTTAAGTCCGAAGGGCTTGACTCTATAGCAGTAGAGACCAACGTCGGTGATGAAGCTCGTGTCCTCCTGGTCATGCTCATGCATCCTGATCTGGTTGTATCCGGAGTAAGCATCCATAAAAGATAACAATTCATGCCCCGCTGTTCCATCCACCAACTAATCTATCTTGGGTAACGGGAAGCAGTCTTTGGGGCAGGCTTTGTTTAAATCTGAGAAGTTGATACATACTCTCCACTTCCCATTAGCTTTCTTAACAAGTACAAGATTTGAAACCCAATTCGGATAAGTAGACTCCCTGATGAAACCATTCTCCATGAGCCGGTCTACCTCTTCTTTCAACGCTGCTGACCTTTCAGGACCCTGGGTTCTTCTTTTCTGTTTTACCGGTGTAAACTTCGGATCAATATTCAGAGTATGTACTGCAATTTCTGGGGATATTCCATACATATCAGCATGAGTCCAAGCGAATACGTCCAGATTTGCTTTCAAGAATGATACCAAGGAATTTTGAACTGTCACACTAAGTTGCGAACCCACATTCACCACTTTGTTCGGATCTTTCGGGTCAACAGGTACTAGCACCGTTATTTCCACTGGCACCACTCTTTTTCCCCTGCACTAGCTTTTCTGGGATCCATTTCTCTTCATGCCCCGCTATGCACGTCAGTGCAGGGTCCACCCTATAATTGCTACAAGGTTGGTTCTTTGATGCGGACTGGGGCTGCTGAATCTTTTCCCATCTCTCTCTTCCTCGCTTCACGCAACTCTATTAGATAACATTCTCTCCCAACATTCTGATCCCCTTTAATAACTCCAACTCCATTATCCGTGGGGAATTTCATAGTGAGGCACCACGGGCCGAGAATTGCCTTAAAAGCCGCAAGAGTTGGTCGGCCTAGGAAAGCGTTGTAGGCAGAAGATTCATCAACAATTACAAAAGTCTGTTTTCGAACAACCTTTTTCTGCCCCTCTCCAAGCTCAACTAACAAGTCAATAGTTCCAATTGGCTGCTTCGGTTCCCCAGTAAACCCAACGATCTTCTGAGATGAAGCTTGAACATCAGCTATCAGAATTTTCATTTGATGGAACGTCTTTTTGAAGAGAATATTGCAAGAAGCGCCGCAATCTACAAGCACTCTTCTCACAATAGCCGGCCCAATGCCTGCAGAGATGACCAAGGGATCCATGGTTGGAGCTTCAATGCCCATAGAGTCCCTGGCTCTGAACACAATATCATCATTAAAAGTTTTCTGCTGCTTCAAAGGTGCAACATCTTCTAGCACAAAAACACTCTCTTATGTCGGTGCATACTTCAAGGCACGGGCATATCTTTCCATCTCGCCCCAGCTTATGCCTGCTGGGAGAGGACCTCCTGTAATCACATTAATAACAGGCCTCTCTGGTTCATGCACAGTATTCCTCTCACCCGAGCCAGATGGATGAGCATGAAGTTGCTGGTCCTTAGTAGATGAAGTTGGGTCATTTCTATTTCTCTTAACATATTGCTGCAACTTGTTCTCTCTCAGCAGGTCTTCAATCAAACTTTTCAGATGGCGGTATTCGTTGGTATCATGACCGGGTTGATTATGAAACCGACAGAATCTCCCACTTTGAGCAGCTTTTCTCCCAACTCTCATCTCAGGCGGTTTAGGATATTCTACCGCATCTTTGGTACCAAAAAAGATATTCTCCGAGGTGTCAGTCAAAGGAGTGAAATCTGAAGGTTTTGAGAAGCGTGGTTTCTTCATATCTTTCTGCTTCTTCCCACTATTATTCTCCCTTTTCTGACTTCCAGATTCCTTTTTAATAGGAGCAGCAGTATTATCCTTAACCTCTTCAATGCCACTTTAACCGGTGCTTGAAGGCTTTCCAAGCGCATGAGTTCATCAGCTTTCTTATAGAATTTCTCAAGCGAATTTGGTTCTTTCATCTTTAGCCACTTCCCAAATTCACTTGACTTGTCGATTGCCCTCATCAAGTATGTCAAGACCATTCGTGGCTCTGCATTGTCCGCTTCAGCCAAAGCTATGTTGAAGCGGTTCAAGAAAGACCTAATAGATTCCCCAGGATTCTGTTCCAGGCTTGACAGTGACATAATATCCTTTGCCTTTGAAGCATACAACTTGAATTGCTCTTTAAACTTCCGAGTCAAATCGGCGAACTGGTCTATGGATCGGACCGGAAGCTTTGTGAACCAGAGCAGAGCCACTCCTTCCAAGTATACCGGAAAGTACCGGCATTTGATCTCATCAGACGCCCTAGCACCAGTCATGTGCCAATCATACTTATACAGGAATTGATTAGGGTTGCTTGTTCCCTTATAAGCCGGGATGGTAGGAGGAACAAACTTCCTTGGGAATTCCGCCTTTAGAATCCTTTCAGTGAACGGAGTTTTTCTCGGAGCGAATCCCCATTCCTTTTCATCTTCATCTCTCTGCATGCTTTCTTTCATGATTTGTCACACCATGCTGAAAGATATTCCTCATCATTTAAAGGATCTGCAGGACATACTTCGGCCATTTTCTCGGAAGTTTGTCTGGACAAATGTTCGCGGAGAGTTGGCTGCGGTCTCGATCCTCCAGCTTGAGGAGGTGTTTCTTTGGCGGGGCTAGCTACTCTTTGAGGAATATTCCTCTCTTCAGGATTATGAACATCATCTGCAAGGTTTTCTTCATTATTCACCGGTTGACGGTTAGCTCCGAGCAATGCATTTAACCTTTCAAGCATTAAAGCATTCTGGGTTTCCATCTGCTGGTATAACCCAGATACTGCAGCATCTAACTCTGCTCGTGTAATTCCGGCACATGGTGCTGCTTGACTTGACGAAGGAGAAGTGGCAGTATTCTCATGGACATTACTGGGTCTTGTAGATCCGCGCTTTCTTTTAGGAGCCATTATCTCTGATAGACTTCTGGTTTTGAGAGAGGTTTTTTCAACAAACTTTTGCGAAGCAATGACGAAAGTAGCCTGAGTTGGGTTCTCAGTGAAAGCACCAAAAATGTCAACGCTGAAAAATGAACGCTAACACCCCGGTGTAAGTAGAGATTAAGTGAAAGCACCACCCGTCTATACGAGAATTAAAAGTAAGTAGAAAAGTCACAGAGAAAGCAGTAAAAAGACAACTGTTTTATAGTGGTTCGGCTTCAAGTTAAGCCTACGTCCACTTTAATCTTCTTTATTGCTGAATCAATTACAACTTTACAAAAATCTTTGAATAGGACAAATAGCTAGAACTCTGATGTAGAAGAATTCTTTAAATCCATGTCGATTGTGTTAGATTTCCTCTTGAAGTTTGTTGAGATGTCTTTCGTGTTTGAAGTGTCGAGTGATTCGAGAATTCAGCAGAGTGTCGACGTTCCAGAAATGAGCCTAAGATCCTCTTTCAGTTGGAATAGGTGGAGTATTTACAGAGAGTTTTCTGAATTAGGTCGTAGGTCGTGAGTGACCTTGGATAGGTCGTAGGTCGTAAGCGACCTAGTGGATGTGGTCTTCGGCTTAACAAGAGCATACCTGATCATGTTGAATAAACCGGAAGTCATAGGTCGTCAAAGACCAAAGGAGGAAGCGGCATAAGAAGTTACTTCGGTATTGTTTAGGTCGTGAGCGACCAAGGAGAGGATGGTTGGCGACCTAAGGTTGGGAGCGGCCTATAAGCAAGCGGCTTCATTTTTTGATAACTCACTAGGTCACTTAGCTACTAACTCGTTAGGTTGCTTAGCTACTAACTCGCTGGGTCGCTTAGCTTCTAACTCGCTAGGTCGCTTAGCTACTAACTCGCTAGGTCGCTTTAGTCCATAGGTCATTAGGTCGTAGATCTCTTGTACTTTCAGCCCGTTAAGTCGCGAAGCCTCTTTGCTGTAACATGCCATTGCCCTGTGTTGATGGATAGGTCGTTAGGTCGTTGATAGTTTAGGTCGCTAGGTTGCTATACCTTTAGGTTGCTAGGTCGTTGGAGGTCTTTAGGTCGTTCATTTCCTTAGGTCGCTGAGCCGAGGAATAGTGGAGTTAACATAATCTATCTTGGCCTCTATATTTTTCTATGTCCTTAAATTCATTCTTGCTTTCTCAGAATGAATCGAGGAAATGCCAGAGGAAGGGGACGAGGTGCTTCCCCAGCTCCTGCACCCGCTGCCCCAGTTAGGTTCTCTAAGCTTTGTAAGGAATATACCGAGCTTGGTGGCACCAAGTTCATAGGTTTTGAGAGCACAATTGAAGCTCAGTAGTGGTTGAGAGATTTGGAGAGAATTTTCTACGGTCTTGAGATCAAGAATGCCCAGCAGCGTCAACTAGCAGCTTGGCAATTAAAAGAAGCAGCTTTGGATTGGTGGTTGTCCGTCATAGCTCACACCGCTGAGGCTGACATCACTTGAGAACAATTTAGGGATGCATTTCTTTCGAAATGGATGCCCGAAGCAGGCAAGTCTCAGTTGTATCGGGACTTCATGGATTTGAAGTAAGGCGATATGTCCTTTACTGAATATGAAAGGAAATTCAATGAGCTATCACAATATGGCCTTAATCTAATGGACACTCCTCTAAAGGAAAACGAGAAGTTTATTGCTGGTGCACGCCCCAAGTACTACGATCGACTCATTACCCTGTGAATGGTACTTTCACCTCCCTGATGGACATGGCCATTAGGTATGAGAATCCTACCTCTAGGGACCCTCCTACTGCCCAGCCTACCCCATCTCAGTATTTTGGTAATTCCAAGAAGAGGAAGCCCCACTTTCAGCATCGACAGAAGAATAAGAATAGGAGTCTAGGGTTGGGATCGTCTACCTCATCTCAAAGGCAGCATGTAGACCTATCTGCCATTACGTGCTACAGATGCAACCAGAAAGGACACTATGCTAATAGTTGTCCTATCTTGGGTGCTGGGATCCCTCCTCCAGCTCAGATGGTCAGAAGAGACCTCTACCACATTTACCTTCAGCCTGGACATTTCAAAAGAGACTGCCCTACTCAGAAGAAGGGCAAGGCATCAAGGATTTTTACTGTTACTTCTGCATCCTCTCTAGCGGCACAACCTGCACCTGTGCCTGCTCCCGCTCCTAGCGATTCTCAAGGCACACTTCAGGGTTCTTTTACTTTGTTTAAAACTCCTGTTCATGTTTTATTCGATACCGGAGCTTCCCATAGCTTTATCTCAGTAGATCTTTGTAATAAATTTGAAAGTCTTCTTTCTCCCGAGTTTTCTTCCGTGCCTTTATGCGTTTCAAACCCTATCGGTGGTCCTGCGAACCTTAGTAAGATTTGTAGGAATGTGAAGCTCTTCCTTGATAGTTATCGATTCACGGGTGACTTACATGTTCTGGGTTTTGACGCTTTCGATCTACTACTTGGAGAGGATTGGTTGAATAGGCATGATGCCCATATCTCTTGTAGTTCTCGAACCGTCTCGCTTGTTGGTGATAAAGGTGATTCATTAGTGATTCAGTGTAGTCTGCCCCAAGATTTTGCGAGCAGTTTTATTTATTCTCTGGATACTTTCCCTGGTGATATCGATTCCACTCCTGTGGTCAAACTATACCCCGATGTATTTGGTGAAGTCACTTCATTACCTCCGAAGCGGGAAATTGATTTCTGGATTGACCTTATTTCTAGAGCATGACTTGTAGTTCTTCCACCCAGAAGAATGGCACCCCGGGAGAAGATCGAATTAAGGAAACGAAACGAAGACTTGTCCTCTAAAGGTCTGATCAGACTTAGCTTTTCAGAATGGGGAGTAGCCGTAGTTTTCGTCACCAAGTCTGTTGGCTTTCTTCGAATGTGTGTTGATTGTAGCGAGATGAACAAGTTTACTATGAAAAACAGATATCCTATGCCTCGCATAAATGATATGTTTGATCAACTCTATGGAGCCACTATTTTCTCTCAGCTTGATTTAGCCACAGGGTTTCACCAACTCAGAGTTGCAGAGAAGAGCATCCCCAAAACTGCTTTCCGTACTGAGAATGGTTTCTTTGAATGGTTAGTTATGCCTCTTGGGTTGACTAACGCTCCTGCCTTCTTTGTCGATTTGATGAATCATGTCTTTCGCAATGTGCTCAATAAATTTGTTCTAGTCTTTATTGATGATATTCTTGTGTTCTTTAAGACCGAGGAAGAGCATAAATCCCACTTGAGCTTTGTGTTGGGGACCCTTAGGAGTCACCATTAAAAACTAAATTCTTTAAATGCCATTTCTGGGAAGAGGAGGTCCGATTTCTCGGACATATTGCCTTTAGGGATGGAGTTTCTGTTGATCCAATGAAGATCGCTACGATCAATGTAAGTTTTTCCCTTCTTCCTTTTCTAAATTTCTCACTCTATCTTTCTAGGGTTCTTATTTCTCCCTATTCTGTTATAGGATTGGAAAACTCCGAAGACTCCAACTGATATTCGCAGTTTTCTAGGCCTTGCCGGTTACTATCAGAGATTCATTGAGAACTTTGCTCGGATCTCTGCACCTCTCACTTCTCTAACTCGAAAGAATGCTAAGTTTATTTGGAGCGATAAGTGTATAGTGGCATTTCAAGAGTTAAAGAGTAAGCTTACTTCCGCGCCAGTGCCTACAGTTCCGAATGGAAATGAGAGATTAACGGTATTCACCGATGCTTGTCGCGAGGGTTTGGGAGGAGTATTAATGCAAGATGGGAAGGTGATTACCTACGCTAGTCGTCAGTTGAAGACCCACGAGGCTAACTATGCAGCTCATGATTTAGAATTTCTGGCTGTTGTCTTTGTATTGAAGCTTTGGATACGTCATCTCTTGGGTGCTAAGTTTGACCTCTTCACCGATCATCAGTCTTTGAAATATATCTTCACCCAGAAGGATTTGAATTAGAGACAAGTTTGGTGGCTTGAGTTTCTCGCTTCTTACGATCTTGACATTAACTATACCCTTAGGAAAGCAAATGTTGTGGCAGATGCTTTGAGTAGGAAGAAGTCTTTGTTATGCCAGCTTGTTGTTTCTTCTCCTCTTTTGGATCATATCAAGGTTAAGCAGGATGAGGATGTGATGCTCAGAAGTATGAAGGAGAATGTTCGTAATAGAGGAGATATTAATTCTGATGGTAGTGGAGCTCAGATCGATGATGAAGGGATTTTGAGGATTAATAATAGGATTTGTGTCCCGAACGTTGATGGTTTGAGGAAGGAGTTACTTCGGGAACATCATCAATCCAGACTTTCCATTCATCCCGGTGTAGCGAAGATGTATCAAGATTTGAAGAAACTTTATTGTGTAGGGGAATGAAGCTCGATGTCTCTATTTTTGTTAGTAGGTGTGCGACTTGTCAGCAAGTCAAGGCGGATCATCAGAAGACACCGGGTTTGTTGCAGCCTCTTGAGATTCCCGAGTGGAAGTGGGAGCAAGTTTATACGGATTTGATCGTTGGTTTGCCAAGATCTAGGAAGGGAAATGAGAGCATCTTGGTTATTGTGGATAGACTGACTAAGTCCACTCATTTCATTCCGGTCAAGTCTACCCGAACAGCTTCGAGTTTATCTGAGATTTATATGAGGGAGATTGTTCGCCTCCATGGTGTTCCCCTGAGCATTATTTGCGATCGAGACCCTATCTTTACCAGTCAATTTTGGAAAGCCTTCTAGGAATCCTTGGGTACTCGTCTGAATCTGAGCACTGCTTACCACCCACAGAATGATGGTCAAACGGATAGGGTGAATCAAATTCTAGAGGATCTTCTTCGTTCTTGTATTTTGGATTATGGAGGATCCTGGGAAGATCATCTCCATCTTATGGAATTCACCTATAACAATAGTTATCAGGTATAATTCCAATCCTCTGTTCTTATCTTATCTTAATCCTCTATCTGTCTCATTCTATCTTTTGGTTCAAGTTAGTCTTGAGATGTCTCCATTTGTGGCTGTTTACAGGCGACCTTGTAGATCTCCATCTTGCTGGATTGAATCCGGTAATCGCTTGGTCCTTGGTCCCCATATGATTTTGGAAGCTTCAGAGAAGGTCGAGGAGATTAAGAGGAGGTTAAGAATTGCTTAGGATAGGCAGAAGAAGTGCGCTGATCGTTGTAGAAGGAGTTTGGAGTTTGTTGTCGGTGATCTGGTTTTTCTTAAGGTCTCTCCCTTAAGAAATGTGGTTCGGTTTGGGCGTAGAGGGAAGCTTGCTTCTAGGTTCATCGGTCCATTCCGCATCTTGGAAAGGGTTGGTACCCTTGCTTATCGACTGGATTTGCCCAAGAAAATCGCTGCGGTACATAATGTATTCCATGTATCTCACCTTCGTCGCTGTTTGCATGATCCATCTCTTATTATCTAGCCTTCTGCTCTTGATAGTTTGGATATCGAGCCTAATCTGACTATTGAGAGGAAGCCACTTCGTATCATCGATCGAGCTACGAAACAGCTTAGAAGGAAATCTGTCCACCTGGTAAAGTGCAGTGGAGCACTAATGAACGAGATTGCACCTGGAAGATGGAGGAGAGCATACGTGCTTCGAATCCGGAATTATTCGCTTCAGGTACTTTGCTCTATTATCCTATTTTCCTTTGTTTTTCCCTCCTTCCGTTCCTTTTCAAGGAAGAAAAGTTTTGGGTGGGGGAGAGTGTAACGGCCCAACATTTTATTTAATTTTTTAACTCTTTTATTTAATAACTTTGGGGTTTTATTATTTAAAGGTTTGAAATTTTAAACTGATTTTAGATTATTGCCCAAATTTTATAAATACAAGCAATTTCTATAATTTTTATTTTGGTTAAATTTTAACTTTAATTGGAATTTTAAAATTTTAAATTCTAACTTCCAAATCTTTTAATTTAACTGAATATATTCGTACAACATTTTTATTCCACTTTTGTTTCTTTTAAAAAAATTGGTTATATGCCTTTTAAATTAAGTAATAAATATTGGGTAAAAAGAAATAAAATGTTATGTTTCTTTGTACATATATACATGAGTTCTTAGTAAAATGATAAATAAATCAACGTATATACATGAGTTCATAGTTAAATGATAAATAAATCAAACGAATGTAAACAAATCAAAATTTGAATTAATGTAATAAATAGTGTATAAATAAGCTATATAATTACACGTTTTAATTTTGTATATTTATATCTGTTTTGTTTAATTTAGTTGGCATGTAAATGGTACGCTATTTGATGAAATAACCGTTAGAGTATATTTTACTAAATATATTTACTAAATGAATAAGAAACGTATAAATCAAATACGTTACTTTTGTTATAAATTTGGGCATAATTTGGACGTACGTTTCGTTTGTTTATTGCATCTATACTACACACTCCTTAATTTCTTACCTCAGCTAATAAAAATCATTTATCAACCGTGCCCTTTCTAAAGGAAAGAAATTTAAAATCCTGCCCCAAAATTCGCATGTCTTGATTTCTCTCCTATCCACTTTCCGTTGCCTCCTTATACTTAATAGGAATGAATGCATTTATTTCTCTCTAGCCGTTCAAAATCCATTTAAAGATTGCTTGAAATTTCACGTGTAAACTTCTACACATTCCTTTTGCTTCAATTGTTTTAATTGGTATATAATATTTGATTCTCTTAGCCGTACAAAAGCAATTACTTCTTGCCATTTTCTTTCACCTAAATATAAGCATTCATTTATCTCTTACCTCAGCAATTAAACAAAAAAAGTCAGCCGTGTATTTGTTAGAAGAAGAATTAAAAACTTGCTTAATTCACGTACAAACTTTTCTAGACTTTCCTTTTGCCTCTTCTGTTTGATAGAAGCGAAATCCTTTGTTTCCTTAACGTTCAAATATCTTTATTTCTTGCGTTTCTTTAATTAATTTATCAAACGTAATTACCTCTTATAAACTCAAACATCACACACAAAAATTTCCTGACCGTTTCAAAATCCCTTCTTGCCTTTTACGTGAATTTTTTTTCTACTTTCCTTTCCTTCATTTGCTTTAATAGGAATAAAATTATTTGATTTCTACCTGACCGTTTAAAAATTTATTGCTTGCCCTGAATTCACGTGTAAACGTTATACACTTTCCTTTTTCTTCAATTGTTTTAAACTGGTATGAAATCCTTGAATTCGCATAGCCCTCCATAATCAATTATTTCATGCCGTTTTCTCCACTCAATCAATGCAAGTTTCTTTTAAATACTAAACACGTTCACATAATTCCATCACCACCTCAATTGTCTTCTATTTCTTCATACGTGGAAGTTTGCTCATCAGGTAATGGCTGCCAAATATTTTCTTGCTTTCTTTTATTTCTTTTGCTTCTTGCTTTGTTTTCTTGTTTCCACTATTTTGTCTTCTCTAAGTGGTGAAGGGCTGAGTCACTTGTATTCACGTCATTCGTTTTCAAATCTTAGTTCCAATTTTCTTTATATATGTTTGATGATCGTATATAAAATTCGCGTAATTAGTTTATTCGTTTGTGTTTCAAGAATTTGAATCTAATCGCCGCCTCTGCTAAAATTTGATCGTGCCTTCTGTACGCTTTTTCGGTGTGGATATCGTTGTTTTGAATAGAATATTCAGCGGCATAAAGGTGAGTATTCACATTTGACAAACATACTTATAGAATCGTAAATTAATAACAAGTGAAATTTTAGAATAATTACAGTATATTTTACTTGTCTGTGATATAAATTTTATGACGTTAAAGCCCTGTTATAAAAATTTTCACATCATCCGTTATTGTATATGCTGTTATATTTATGCTGTTATAATATTTATTTATTTACTGTTTATCACACTACAAGTTCACTGTAGAGTAGAGATTTTTATGGGCTGAAATGATAGGCCTGAACGATATTTATTTATTTAATTATTTATTTATTTAACTTGGGATTGCAGGTTTGAAATGATAGAACCCGAATTTTCTTTGTAAATTACGGATTGAAATGATACATTATCCGTATCACTTGACCTATGTTAGAAAATATTATACAGACCCGTGGTTATTTTATATATTTTTTGCTAGAAATATTAAGTATTTTAAATGTATATATTTTAATATTTTGATTTAAATTGGGTTAAAAATGATTGTTAGTAGTTTTATACAAGTTAAATATATAAATAAATAAATGGTTAAGTTGGAATTTGAAGTATAAAATTTATTTGGAAATTTTGATGGAATTCAAGTTAAGTATGTAAATATAATAAATTTTGATATAAATTGGAATTTGAGTAAATTAATAAGGTGTTATTGAATTTTCTATGAATTTAGTAGTTAAATAAGTAAATACTTAAACATAAAATTTGAAATATATCTTAATTTAGAAATGGGAGTTTGTTTTAAGAATAAAAGGTAAGTTAAGAAATAAAGAGGAAATTTAGTTATATTATGAAATGGTAATTAAATTAAATTTTTAAGTAAACTATGAATATAGAAAAATATAGAAAACTGGGTATGTAACTTTAATAAGTGAAGCCTTGAGAGGTTGATATTTATTAGTGGAATTTACTTTATAAATATCATAAATTTTGGGTAAATTTCAATGAATATTTCAAATGGAAAATATGATTTTTGTAAGTTAAATTAGTTTAAAATTAAAGTTTAATTATCAATGAATTTATATTGAAGTCTGAAGTTAATTTACTTAAAATCTGTTGTAAGAGATATTATCGCACTTCGTAAGTGCCGTAGTTGATGCAAATAAAGGCTAAATTAAGTAAGGACTACTGCAGTACCTGGCAAGTGCTGTGGTCGCGAAACTTAAATCTAAACCCGATTAAATAAAAATGTTACAGTAACACTTGTTATGTGTTGCAGTGGCTAAAATTGAGATTTTGGACATTTGATTTATAAATATAATAACTTCATTTTTAAAGTTAAAGGGTAGTATGTTGATTTAATATTTACTATTTTGGAAATTATAACCACGGGTAATAATAACGTCGGTTGTTGAAGAGACCGGGATCGGATATGGGCATACTCGTTGTCGATACCGAAAACCACTTTGACAACTGTGAACGCGGTGGAGATTCCAGAATGAAGTAGGATGGCGGTGACATTCTATTGAGGTATGTACGTAGACCCGACTCCCGTGAGTTGGCATAAGGTGGCTAAAACAAGAGCGATCAACGGGCTAAGGAGGTAGCACCTCTTATCGGACACACTTCTTCGTACGCCATTCTATTACTCTGTGATTGTTTGCTGCGCACCTTGATTTGGGAGTGTTGTTCGAGGTGGGCGGTAATAGCTGCTATGCGCTACCACCGCGTAATTGGTATATCTACCCTGGCATTTCCTAGTTGTGCCGTGTCACTTACCTTAGCGAGCCTTATACGATTTTGGTTTTGTACCATACCCATGGGGTGCCCTCTTACGACGCGCAGTACGGGGGAGATTATGGTACTGTATAGACTATGGGAATATATTATGTGTTAAGGGGAATATTGGGTCACTCCTTAAGGCTATTTTAAAATAAGTTTATTTTACTAAAAGACACTAGTATAATAGCGAAGTATTACTACATAGTAAATAGTTTAACGGATCCTTAGAGCATGTGCGGTCCCAAGCATCCTTTAAGTTGCCTTTATATTACAGTTCACTTGAATTAGCTTACACTGTATAAGTATGTATGTCCTGACTCGAGTGTTTGTGTTTATTTCTTACGCTCGGGTTAGCCTGAGTATCAGTTCGGACTTCATTTCCTGGAGCTAGGACCTCTGAAGATCACCTTTTCGAGCTGCTGTCTATTTCCTATTCAGTCTTTTATCTTAACCTATGTAATGGAGACAAATAAATTTGGGATTTTATGTGGTTGATTCAAACTATATTGGTTTTAAGACTATGTAATTTATACTTATTTTAAGACTATGTGATAGTGGCTTCATGAACCACTAAGTTATTTTTGATTCCGTGGCGAGTATTCTGATTTCTGTGTTCGTGATTCTGTGATTTGATTTCATTTGCTCCAAAATTTTATTACAATCTATTGTTTTGAACTATTCAAGTTTGACATGTTTTAATTTATTGTCGAATTTGAATGGTGCAAAATAGTGGGTCGTTATAGATGTACTGCCGGAAGGTAGTCCCTTCACATGGTCATTTGTATGAAAATCCAAACCCCACTACGAGCTTGCAGTTTTGTTTGTAAAGGCATAATGAATAGCCCCGAAATGCTCTTTGGGTAACCATTTCAGCTAGGATTAATATTATTTGTGTATTAGACACTAGTATAATATAAGATGATTTGATATGAAATGTTTTAGTTATCGTAAGGTAAATACATGTCCGTTGTTTATGTGCGGGCGTGTCTTACGAGATACTTTGTTTTGATGAAGGAAAAGTTTGGTAATCTAATAAATTCATTTGACTGTGTTTCTCATGCTAGTTTACCAGACTGATCCGGACGTTCTTCCCTTTCAATGCTCGGGTCAGATCGATATATTTACAGGTTCAGATTTGGTGCTTTTGGAGCTTCAGTAGGAGAGCTGGAGATCTTCATTTCATATACACGTATCTGTTTTGATTTTCCGTTGTGTTTAATTATTCTATATTATCGGCAATCGTGAGGACATGTTATTATAACTATCCAGGCTAATAATTAGTGATTGATTGTTGAACTCTGATTGATGTATGTATATACAATTTCTGTTTTGTGAAGATCATTGATATGATATTATATGTTTTCCGTTGCGTTGTGAGATTCTGTGTTGGTTATTTTTCTCTTCTATCTTTCTTCTCTTCTCTTCTTCTCTCTTCTTTTCTTTCTTCTGACTTTCCGTCAGTCTGTGCTTTTTGGGTCGAAAATGTGTAGCTTATTGTCGATTCAAAAGGTAAAGATTTGTGGGTCGTCACACCCGAGCATTATAATAAATTAACACCCATATTAGCATTGAAAATCAGCATGAAAAACTTAGGAAATATAATGAACATATAATAATCCGTGAGACCATGCCGTTAAACACGAAAGGTGTTTTAGCTCACAAGAACAATATCCATACATGAAAGAATGGTAACAAATTAGAACAACATTAGCTCTTAAAGAACAAATACAAATAATTAAACATGGAAAAGAGAATAAGGCATTTCTCGATGCAATCAAGAAAGGATCAACTCCAAGGTTCGAATCAAAACAAAGAGAATAAATTCTTCCAACAATGACGATGCGGATGCACTCTCCTTACCGAAAGTATACCTCTAGTAAATATACTTGAGAGGGTCATTTACTCCATGACTCTACTGGGCACATCCAAGCCGAACCGTGCCAACCTCACCAAGAATCCGAGTATTTCACATCTCCATGCACTTATAACCAAATCCAATCTAGATTAGATGCGAAGATACCCTAACGGGAGCAACCCCATATAGCTTGGCTTCTACTCACTCTTTGGTTTTAGTCATTTCTAATAAAGGATAACAATGCTCCAAATGAGGAAAAAAATCATCTTAGATTGACAAAACACTAAGAGGATAGATGAATCGATAGTCAATAAATCAACTATCAGGAATAACCAAATGATTGTATAGGTAAATTAAATCTCATACACTTATCACCACTCGTTGATTTCAAACCTGTACTATCCCTCAGTTGATGATGAAGCTGGACAAGTTGGGCATTGTTGCTTCTTAGACTTTGCCTCGACATATATTCTTAACTTTGGAGATGGAGATGAGTTTCCATACCTTGACGTTTAGTATTAATTATATGATTAAATCCTTCCATGTAAGTGATATTTTTTATGAAAACTAAATTTCTTACCATTATCACCAATCATCGATTTCCTACTCGTACTATCCCTTGCTTAAAAACAAAGCTAGGTAATTGAGGGAACAAGCTGCTCTTGGCCATGCCTAGACACTCCATTCTTTAAATCTCGCTGATAGTAACAAATCTACTTTCGTAATGTTTGGCATTAAGGATAAGACTAAAACCTTTTCGGGAGCTAAATCAAAATTTTAAATTTTAAAACATTTGACTCTCGCTTTTGCTTTATTTTCATATCATAAATATTTATAAACACTTAACAACACTTCTTTAAAGTATCCCTTGTGACGAATGGGATTTTCGACCCTCGAATATTGACACCAATACATCCTTGGTATTAACGTTTTGCAAATCCAAATGCCAGAAAGACCGATCATTAAGGGAAAAAGAAAATAAAGGTAGAATAGAACAGAAAACAAAATCTCACACGACTGGAATAATATATACTATTTCTATATAAAATCTTTATAGTAGAAAAATTTAAATACAATATCAGAGTCTAAACTAGATTCGGCCTGGACAGTTATAAACCCTCTGTCCTTACAAATGCTGAAAAAACAAAAACAAGAATAATGCAATAGATGCAGTAGATAATAGAATATGTTCGTATGTAGATGAAGATCTCCAGAACTCCTTTGGAAACTCCAATCTTCTTCACCTAAACCTAAAACTACTTGGATCTAACCCGAGTATTAAAAATACCCGAACCAAGCTTGATAAACCAGCGATAGATACTCGATTTATAAATTGATGTCGGTTTAAAACCTTTAAAAAGAAGAATATCTCATAAAACCGCACCCACATATAAATACAGATGGGTTTTTTACCTTATGATAACCAAAACACATTTATACCAAAATAAATGGATATTATCTTTAATGACATTCCTTCGAAAACACTTTCAAATAATTTATCAAAGATAGCCGAAATAGTTATATTGATTAAATTTGACGGCTTACTAGCTACCTTTTAAATGTAGGTTCTACAATCAAAACTGTAAAGGCAACGTATTGGAATTGGATTTCCAACAGGATGGGGAACTAACGATTATTTAGACCCGAAAATCCACGTATAATACATAGTTTCCACATGTCTTTACACGATCTCCATCAGTCTCTGAACTACACTATTATACTACTAAGGAAAATATTATTACTTGGCTAGGCTCTACACGTTCTCCGTCATCCTCCAATATCTGTCCATTCATACAATAAGGCAACAAGTGCCTATAGGGGCATCCTCCCTTAATAATAGTCCAAAAATATGTCCTCCAGACCACATAGTATCCCGTACCATTCTTGGGATGTGAGGCTCGTATGGCTACACACCACAAAGCCACACTTTGCTTTTCGCAAGCCATTCTTTGATCATCACAAGTTCCACTTTGAATGCCACATTTCCATTCCTTCAATCACTGTTGACTTTCACGAACATACAACTTCTGAGCTTGTACGTCTCTGAGAAAGGTGTTAAGCTAAGAGAAGTTGCCTTCTCCACCAGTAACCAGATGTACGTTTGTAAAAGTCAACGTTATGATCTTAGAAATGTAATGTCAGACATTCATCTATACAAGTTCATTCTGGGACTGCACGAAACCGAAGGCTCTCCTCCTACCACAGCCTGTCGAGAATTATCCCTAGGATTAGTAGCGATTAGGCCTTGTAATCGAAGATTTTCATAATAGAGCACTACTGCCACCATAAATATATGATATGGTAAATTTCACCCCGAGGAACTAGTGGCAAGTAGCCCTTCATCATGAAGATCCCTATCTTCAAAAATCATCATCATCATTATCGTCATGTCTTCACTTGCAAACGTATATATTGGTTCGAAGTGGTTTTCGAATGGGAGTTACCCAAATCTGACCTCGGTTCCTCCGAACCAATCATCGATTAAAAAAATGTTAAGTTCATATGTGATTATCAATCATTATTCAATTTAATTCATCTTTTTATTCATTCATGAATATCTTAGAGAGCCATTACGCCTCATTTATCAAATCATTTGGTTAATTAAACCTTTTTTGAATCTTAGAATAATTTCAAATCATTTCTCCTTTTATTTAGGAAAACAATTCCAAATCATTTATTTAAATCTCATATTAGAAACCATTATGAGTAAAAAGGGTCATGGAAATTATACTAATTCTACTCAATGTCAATTTTCGTATTTAACCTTTAATATCGGTCGAATAGCGGTGAAATCACCTTTTAAATTTATATGGATAGTACAAATTCACTCCTTGGAATTTAACAAGTGTAAGAAGATTATCTCCATGTAGTTCTTGTTTTTAAAATTTGGAAAATATATTCTTTTATACTTAACTCGTTTCCGACATTTCAACCTTGTCTACTCCTCGCCCAAGAGAGGCCAGGAAAGCTAATGCACTGGTTGCTCCTGAACATCTCCTTAGTTTAAGCACCTTAGCCAGATCTCACGAATAGAAAAATCCAGCCTACATATTGGCTTTTAGAGCCAAGATTAAATGACATGATTTTTTTTGACATCTTTTCTTTAAATCATTTATTTAAACATTTAAAAAAAATTATAAAAATCCTCAAATCATCTTTAAAACACTTAATTATTTATTTGAAAAATCTATGAAAGATGTGGAAAAAATACTTAAGTTTAAGTTCATATTCAAAAGTTATTAAAAAGTGCTGCAAAAATTACTGTGAACAGTGTCGTAAATAGTGTTTTCAAAGCTGATTTGATCAAAACAACTTTTCGATCATTTAGAAATCCATTTTTATAACTCAAATGTATTTCAAAACATTTACAAAATTTATCCCATATTTTTAAACATTGTAATAATATATATTTAAAACATTTGCTACTTTGGCCACCGAACTACCAACACACGTGTAACATCTCGCCATTTTGGACCATTCAAATCGGCAATAAAACCACACATGTCAGACTTGAATAATTCAAAAAAACAGATTGTTAATAAAATTTAGGGCAAATAAAATCAATTATAGAATCACGGACATAGAATGTCAGAATAACTCGAAGTGGAATAAAATAAACATAGGAGTTCATGAAGCCCCTACATACAAAGTCTCAAAACTAATACACAATACCAAGTCTGAAAACAAATACACTTGGAAATTTAGACACATAATCTCTCTACTTCAAAAGCAAAAGGCGAGTGGAAATAACTGGAATAAAATGTCAAGTAGAATGCTAATTCTCTAGCGGATCTCTAGCTCCAAAAGAGGATGAAACCAAAGCTATGAAACTCAGGCTGACCTGAGCATAAAGCATAACACAAAACACTCGAGTCAGGACATACGTACTTATAAAACGTAAATCAACTCAAGTGAACTGCAAAAGAACCGCATCAGTAACTTAAAGGATGCTTGGGATCGCCCATCCTTTACGGATCCGTTAAACTATCTACAATTAGTATTACATAATTATAATAATGTCTAAAGTAAAGTAAACTATTAAAGTAGCGTTAAGGCTTTACATTTTCCACCTTAACACATTTTATGTATTCCCATAGTCTATACAGTATCGTAATCCCGCCCGTACTGGACACGTTAGAGGGCATTCCATAGGTATGGTCCAAAACAAACTCGTAGAAGGCACGCTAGGGTAGGTGACATTTCACAACTAGGTAATGCCATGGTAGATATACTAATTACACTTTCGGTCTATTGGTAATGCATAGCCACAACTACCGCCTAACTCGATCCACACTCCCGAATCAAAAGGTGTGCACCAAATTAATCACAATATAATAGAATAGTTAACGATGAAGTGTGTCCGTTCGGAGGAGCTACTTCACTTGGCCCGTCAATTGCTCCTGTTTTAGCCACCTTATGCTAACTCATGGGAGTAAAGTCCATGTAAATATACCTTTAGGATCTTCGCCACCATCCTACTTCATTCTGGAATGTCCACCGCGTACACAGTTGTTAAAGCGGTTTTCGATATCGAAAGAGAGTATGCCCATATCCTAACCCGGTCTCTTTAACAACCAATCGTTATTATAACCGTGGTTATATAAATTTCAAATGTTTTATATTTCAGATCAAACATATTCCTTTCAAAACTATATAAATTCCATATCATTATTTCCTTAAATCAATATTCATTTTTCAAAAGTCGTAACACTTCCAAATTCATTTAATTATAACCCCACGAAACATAAAAGTTTAGGGATCGTAGCACTTTAAAATATAACCCTTAGAACCATAACATATAACCCTTCAGAAAATGTAGCATTCTAAAAATGTCACTTTTAAGAAAATGCAGCAGTACCAAAGTGCTACTGTAAGGATTCACAGAAGTGCAGAACTGTTACGGTAGGAATTCGCAGTAGTATAGAACTGCTACTGTAAGAATCCCCATAAATGTAGAATTGTTACTATAAGAATCCACAGTAGTGCAAAATTGTTACAGTAAGGAAATCGCAGCAGTGCAGAATTGTTACAGTAGGAAATCACAGTAGTTTTGAATTGTTACCGTAAGGAATCGCAGCAGTTTTGAATCGTTACTATAATACTTCCTACAACCATAGTTTATGCAATCAAATAGTATATATATTTACATTTTTTATCATAGTCGTTCTATCATTCCTATTATATTAATCAAATTTAGATATTTGGTCATTAAAAAAACTACATCTTTAGTTAAATAACTTTGTTACTATAATATCAAATTTTAAAGCTGAAATCCTTACACTAAGTTAAAAGTAATTTAATTATACTTTATTTTCTTTCAGTAAATAACATTTTATTCTTCTTATTACCCAAGTTATACCATTGACCTTAGTTAAGACTTACGTGTCAATTGTACTTTTAACTTACATTTTCCACAAAACATTCATCATTTTAATCACTATTACATAAATTAAAACTTACCATTTACAGGTTAGAATAAAGTACCATTTTTAAGTCAAATCGAATTATTAAATTCCAACTAACCTTCATACTGTAAATTAAATTCCAAAATTTACATTTCCCACTTTTTATTTCTTAAAAAATTCTTAACAAATATAAATAAATAAATTTACAGAAATCATCACATTTAAATTTTAGTTGAGATTCACATATAAAAATCCAAAATACTTAAGAATTTTTAGAAAAATCAATTTAAATCAACCACGGAGTCTGCATAAAATTCTCTACCCTAAGGTCAAGTAAATACGGACGTATATCATTTCGGTCTGTAATTTATTAATTTTTCGGGTTTTGTATCATTTCAAACTCATAATCCCAAATAAAATAAAATTGCTCAGGCCTATCTTTTCATCCCACAACAATTTTTCTTAATCTAAAGATCGTTCGGGTATGTATCATTTGAACCTATAGTGAAGGAACTTGCAGTGTGAGAGCAGAATATTAAATAAAATAACAATATTCAACGTATCGTGGCATATGATCATAATAGGTATAATGTAAAAGAACATAATAAAATCATATGAATAACATAACATAAACATATGAAATAACATGATATAAACATATGAAATTACATAATATAAGCATTGGTGGAATTTCTAACTTGCATATACATATCCGTACGATTCAATTGTCATCTATTCACCAAAATTATGAGTATGTTGTCACGAGTGATTACTCACATTTCTTTGGTTAGAAAAGGGATTCAAAGCGTAAGACAACGATGAAAAATTACAGACAAGCTTGAGTGGGAGGAGAATCCAAATCCGTCGCTTTAAAAAATAAAAACAAATTCCATACGTAAACAAATAATTCACATAGAAAAATAAAATAGAAAAATTATATATTTGTAAACATGTGAAGAGGGCTTGACTAAGGGTACATAGGCTCGGTCGAAGGCTAGTTTTGTTTGGGTTTGGGTTCAGCCATAGGGGTTTGGGCAAGGCTAGGGTTCGACCATAGGGTTTTGACTAGGTTAGGTTAGGGTTTTGGTGAAGGGGGATCAGCCTAGGGTTAGGGTTTTGATTGTGGAGGGCTCGTCCTAGGGATTAGGTGATGGAGGAGGTGGTCATGGCCAAGGCAAGGCAAGGGGAAGGGGTTGAGGAAGTTCAGCCATGGTGTTTTGGTAGGAGGAGAGAAGGTAGAGGCCAAAAATTGTGAAGCAGAAGAAGGCCAAAAGGAAAGAGGAGAAGTGGTTTAGGCTAGAATTTGGTGACGGGAAGGCGATGGAATTGGTGTGGCCGAAATTAGGAGGAAAATTTATAGGAGAAGAGGAAGAAGGTCTAGGGTTTTGAGAAGGAAGATGAAGGAGAAGACGACTTACATTTTTCAGTGGAGGCACAAATGAATGGGTGTGGAGGCTAACCAAAACCCTAGGATCTTATATAGTCATCTCAAAAAGTGGATTCTCATCTACTAATGAGGTTTCTAGCCCATTAGTACAAGCCCAAACAAATTGACATGTAAATAAGATAGAAGTTATATGGAAAATAACTACGTGTAATATGCCAAAAGTTGTAAAATTTGAGGAGCAGAAATCAAAATTGAACAAAACAGAAAATTGAGAAAATGTTAGAATTAAATTAATCTTTATAATAAAAAGTAAAAGTTAAAAATTATAATTTTAAAATTTTTCATAGGAAGTCCAATTTTGACCAAAGTTGACCAAAATATGCAGTTTAAGAAAAATCTTTATTTTATTTACTTTTGGAAAAACATTTCACGTCAAAGCTCAAAATTATACACTCAATTTCCAATCTATAAACTTTAGAATAATTATATTCAACATTTCAACGAATTTTTATTTAAAATATTTCAAAAATTTTACGGGTTGTTACACTCTTCCCCACTCAAAACTTTTCGTCCTCGAAAAGGAGCGAGACCCAGAAAGCAAGAAGAATAAGGTAGGATAACGAATAGTACATGGAATAAACAATTTTGGATATGAAGCACGAACGTTCTCTTCCGTCTCCCAAGTACAATCCTGATCATCAGTGCTCCATTGCACTTTGACTAGGTTGACATATTTTCTTCGAAGCTGTTTCGTACCTCTATTGATAATACAAAGTGGCTTCCTCTCGACAGTAAGATTTGGCTCAACATCCAAACTCTCGAGAGCAGAAGGCTGGACAGTCGGTGATGGATCATGAAGATACCGTCAAAGATGCGAAACATGGAACACATTATGCACTCCAGAAAGTTTTTTGGGAAAATCCAAACGATAAGCTAAGGAACCAACTCTCCCTAAGATGCGAAAAGACCTATAAACCTAGAAGTGAGCTTCCCTCTCTTACCAAAATGAATCACATTTCTTAATGGAGAGACCTTAAGGAAAACCTGATCACCAATAGAAAACTCCAAACTCCTCCTACGCCTATAAGCATACTTCTTTTGTCTATCCTGAGCAATCCTCATCTTTCTCCTAATCCCTTCAACCTTCTCAGATGCTTCTAAAATCATATCCAGACCAATAACCAAATGATTACCGGATTCAATCCAGCAAGATGGAGATTTGCAAGGATGTCCATAAAGCGCAACAAATGGAGCCATTTAGATACTATTCTAAATTCAAAAGATGGAGTAAGATAGGTAAATGTTTATGCCAACCTTAAATTGATAATTGAGATTATACCTGATAACTATTATTATAGGTGAATTCAACAAGGTGGAGATGATCTTTCCAAGATCCCCCATAATCAAGGACACAAGCATAAAGAAGATCTTCTAGAATTTGATTCACTCTTTTCAATTGACCATCGGTCTACTGATGGTAAGCAGTGCTCAAATTCAGACGAGTACCTAAAGATTCCTGAAAAGCTTTCCAAAACTGACTGGTAAATATGGGGTCTCTATCTCAAACAATACTAACCGAAACACCACGAAGACGACCAATCTCCCTCTTATAAATCTCAGCTAAACTCAAAGCAGAACGGTAAGATTTAACCGGAATGAAATGAGCTGACTTGGTCAATCTATCCACAATAACAAATATACTCTCATTACCTCTCCTAGTCCTTGGTAATCCATCAATAAAATCCATAGAATTTTGTTCCCATTTCCAATTGGGAATCTCAAGGGGTTACAATAATCCAGCAGCTTTCTATAATCAGCCTTAACCTGCTGACAAGTCGCACATCTACTAACAAAAAAGGCGATATCACGCTTCATTCCACTCCACCAATATAGCTTCTTTATATCATGGTACATCTCGTCACACCTGGATGAATAGAAAGTCTAGACTGTTGATTTTCTCGAAGTAACTCTTGCCTCAATCCATCAACATTCGAGACGCAAATCGGATTATTAATCCTTAAAATACCTTTATCATCAATCTGAGCTCCACTTCCATCTTGGCTACCACCGCTAAATCTGTTACGAACATTCTCCTTAATAAGCCTAATTATCCTATCCTCGTCTTGCTTAGCAACAATATGATCCATGAAAGGTGAAGAAACAACAAGCCGACATGACATCGCCTTCTTCCGACTCAAAGAATTGGCTACAACATTAGATTTCCCTGGGGTATAACTAATGTCAAGGTCATAAGAAGCTGGAAACTCAAGCCATCTAACTTGTCTCAGGTTCAAGTCCTTCTGGGTGAAAATATATTTCAAAGACTTATTATAAGGAGCTCAAACTTTGTTCCCAATAGATGATGTCTCCAAAGCTTCAAGGCAAAAAATACGCAAGCAATTCCAAATCATGGGTTGCATAAATGGCTTCATGAGTCTTCAAATGATGACTGGCATAAGCAATAACTTTCCCATCCTGCATCAGCATGTCTCCCAAACCTTAGCGACTGGCATTAATGTATACCGTTAATCCCTCATTTCCATTTGGAACAATAAGTACTGATGCAGAAGTAAGCTTGCTCTTCAACTCATTGAATGCAGCTTCACACTTATCATTCTATCTAAACTTAACATTCTTACGAGTTAGAGCGGTGAGAGGTGCAGCAATCCAAGCAAAATTCTCAATGAATCTCCGATAATCACCGGCAAGGCCCAAAAAACTACAGATAACAGATGGAGTCCTACGAGTATCCCAATTCTGAAATAAAATAGGGAGAATAAGAACCGAGAAAGAAATTTATGGATCAACAGAAACTCCATCACCAGATACAATATGTCCAAGAAATCGGACTTCGTCTTCCCAAAAATGGCTTTTCGAGAATTTGGCTTTCAACTGGTGGCTTCTGAGAGTCCCCAGAACAAAGCTCAAATGAGATTCATGCTCCTTCTCAAACTTAGAGAAAACAAGGATATCATCAATGAAGATTAGAACAAACTTATTAAGAACATCACGGAAAACCCGGTTCATAAGGTCAACAAAGAAAGCTGGGGCATTAGTCAAACCAAAAGGCATAACTAACCATTCAAAGAAACCATTCTCAAAACAAAAAGTAGTTTTTGCAATACTTTCCTTAGCGATTCTGAGCTGGTGGAAACCAGTGGTAAGATCAAGCTGCGAGAATACAGTAGCACCATACAGCTAATCGAACAAATCATTAATGCAAGGCGTTGGATATCTATTTTTCGTAGTGAGCTTGTTCAGCTCATCCTCAAAGAAACATCAAACTTAGTGACAAAAACCACTGTTGCTCCCCATTCAGAATGACTGGGTCTGATCAAACCTCTAGTGAATAAGTCTTCGATTTGTTTCCTCAACTCAACCTTCTCATGGGGTGTCATTCTTCTGGGAGGTAGAACTACAGGTCGAGCTCCAGGAATGAGATCAATATGAAATTCGATTTCCCATTTAGGAGGTAAAGAAGCGACCTAACCAAATACGTCGGAACAGAGTTTGATACAGGAGTAGAATCAAGATCACTAGGGGAGGAATCAAGAGAATAGATAAAACTGCCTGCATACTCCTCAGGCATACGACACTGAATCACCAAAGGGTTTCCAAAATCTTCAACAAGAGAAACAGTCTGGGTTTTACAAGAGATAACAATTTCATGCGTTTTCATCCAATATCCTCCAAGCAATAGATCAAAAGCATCGAAACCAAGAACATAGAAATTTCAAGAAAAGCGACGGTCTGAATGGAAGAGTTTTACATTATTACAAATCATACTAAGGTTTGCGGGACCATCAATAGGATTGGTAACACACAAAGGTTTGGATGCAAACTTAGGTGAAAGGACGTGTTCAAACTTATATCCATAGAAATGAAACTTTGCGAAGCTCCAGTGTCAAATAAAACACGAACAGGAAGATTTAACAAGGTAAAGGTGCTCTGGAGAGTACCTTGGGTATCATTAGGAGCAGGCAGAGTAGATGAAGTAACTGCAAAGAGACCCAATGGCTTTCCCTTCTTCTGAGTAGGACAATCCTACTTGAAGTGGCTAGGCTGCAAGCAAATATGGCAAAGATCATGCCTAGTCATCCGAACTGGAGGAACAACAGCTCCGACTAAAATAGGAAAACTATTGGCATAATGCCCCTTCTGGTCACACTTAAGCAAGTGATGGACAAAAGATCAATTGGCTGCTTCCGGGAAGAAGAAGATCCTAAACCTGGATTCTTAAGCCAATTCTGCTTCTGACGTTGGAAATCAGACTTTCACTTCCTAGGGTTGCCAGAAGAAGAAGGCTGAGATGAATGTGCACGAGTAACAGCTGATTCCTTAGAAGCGGGGTTCTCATATCTTATGGCCATATCCATCAATCCAGTAAAAGGGCCGTGCACGAAAGAAATCAGACGATCATAAAACTCTAGGCGAGCTCCAGCTATAAACTAATCATTCTTCTTAAGAGGGGTACCAATCAGACTAGGACCAAAGTTTGAAAGTTCGTCAAACTTCATCTCATACTCAGCAAATGACATATCCCCTTGCTTAAGATCCATAAACTCCTTGTATAACTGAGACTTCCCAGTCTCCGACATCCACTTTGTCACAAAAGCCTCCCTAAACAAGATATCCAAACTTAAGAAAGATTCCAAAGGGATAACCTAAACCAAATTCAGAAGGACTAACTAATGAGAATACCTAAACTGTTCCCAAGAAATATTTGCCTTAATAGTGTTGGCTACAACAAATTCCCACCAATCGAGTGCTGCCTCCTTCAACTACCATGCTACTAACTGGATCTTCTGAGCATCGATGATCTCCAAACCAGCGAAAATCCTTTTCAAGCCTCTCACCATTGCTGAGCCTCAATGATGGTCTCTGATCCCGAAAACTTAGTACCACCTAACTGAGTGAACTCCTTACATAGGATGGTAAACCTAGTAGGTGCAATTAGTGCTGGAACCGGGGCAACACCATGACCCTGACCTCTGGCATTCCTACGGTTCATCCTGGAAATTCAAGAATGAATTTTAGGATAAAAATACCGGAAATCCTAACTAAAGAATTCTACCGAACAAGGGGGATTTGAAAGGAACATAAATTCTAAGGAAAATTTGACTATAAACAATTAAATTTTATATCCAAAAATAATCTTTTTAAAGATCATTTAAAAATCATTTTATGCTTAAAAATATATTCTCTCACAAAGAACGATCCTAAGATTGATTTTACTCATTCTAGGATACTTCTACCCTATCTCTATTGAGTTTTTTCCCCATAGGCAAAGGTTTGCCTAAAACCAAAGCTCTGATACCAACTATAACATTCCGCCATTTTGATCATGCAAATCGACAATAAAACCACACATATCATACTTGAATAATTCAAAACAATAGAGTGTTAATAAAATTGGGGCAAATAAAATTAATCACAGAATCACAGATACCGAATGTCAGAATAACTTGCAGCGGAATAAAATAAACATAGGAGTTCGTGAAGCTCCTAGATACAAAGTCTCAAAACTAATACATAATACCAAGTCTGAAAAAAATACAATTGGAAAGTTAGGCATAAGTTCTCTACTACAAAAGCAAAAGCTAAGTGGAAATAACTGGAATAAAAATGTTAAGTAGACTGCTAAATCTCCGATGGATCTCTAGCTCCAAAAGAGGATACCAAAGCTGTGAAACTCAAGCTGACCGAGCATAAATCAAAACACAAAACACTCGAGTCAGAGCATACATACTTATCAAATGTAAATCAAATCAAGTGAACTACAAAAGAAATGCATCAGTAACTTAAAGGATGCTTGGATCGCCCATCCTTTAAGGATCCATTAAACTATCTACTATATAGTAATATGCTATTATAATAACGTCTAAAGTAAAGTAAAGTATTAAAGTAGTGCTACGACTTTACATTTTCCACCTTAACACATTTTATATATTCCCATAGTCTATACAATACCGTAATCCTGCCCGTACTGGACGCCGTCAGAGGGCACCCCATAGGTATGGTCCGAAATAAAATCGTAGGAGGCACGCAAGGGTAGGTGACACAACACAACTAGGCAATGCCAGAGTAGATATACCAATTACACTTCCGGACTGTTGGTAACACATAGCCGCAACTACCGCCCAACTCGATCCACACTCCCTAATCAAAGGTGCGCACCAAATCAATCACAATGTAATTGAATGGCTAACGGTGAAGTGTGTCCAATCAGAGGAGCTACCTTACTTGGTCCGTCAATTTCTCTTGTTTTAGCCACCTTATGCTAACTCATAGGAGTTAGGTCCACGTAAATATGCCTTTAGGATCGTCGCCACCATCCTACTTCATTCTGGAATCTCGGCCACGTACACAGTTGTTAAAGTGGTTTTCAGTATCGATAGATAGTATGCCCATATCCCATCCCGGTTTTTTTTAACAACCAATCATTATTATAACCCGTGGTTATATAAATTTCAAATGGTTTATATTTTAAATAAAACATATTCCTTTCAAAACCATATAAATTCCATATCATTATTCCTTTAAAATAATATTCATTTTTCAAAAGTCATTAATTATAAACCCTAGAAACATAAAAGTTTAGGGATCATAGCACTTTAAAATATAACCATTAGAACAATAACATAGAACCCTTTAGAAAATGTAGCATTCTAAAAATCTCACTTTTAAGAAAATGCAGCAGGTGCTACTGTATGGATTCGCAGCAGTGCGGAACTGTTACGGTAGGAATTCGCAGCAGTGCAGAAGTGCTATTGTAAGAATCCACAGTAATGCAGAACTATTACTGTAAGAATCCGCAGTAGTGCAGAATTGTTACTGTAAGGAAATCGCAGTAATGCAGAACTGTTATTCGCAGCAGTTTTGAATTGCTACCGTAAGAAATCGCAGCAATTTTGAATCGTTACTGTAATACTTCCTACTACCATAGTTTATGCAATCAAATAGTATATATATTTACAGTTTTTATCATAGTCGTTTTATCATTCCTGTTATATTACTCAAATTTAGATATTTGGTCATTAAAGAAACCACATCTTTAGTTAAATAACTTTGTTACTATAATATCAAATTTTAAAGCTGAAATGCTTACGCTAAGTTAAAAGTAATTTAATTCACACTTTATTTTCTTTCAGTAGATTACATTTTATTCTTCTTACTACCCAAGTTATACCATTTACCTTAGTTAAGACTTACGTGTCAAATGTACGTTTTAACTTACATTTTCCCATAAAATATTTATCATTTTAATCACTATTACATGAATTAAAACTTAGCATTTATAGGTTAGAATAAAATACAAATTTTTTGAGTCAAATCGGATTATTAAATTCCAATTAACCTTCATACTGCAAATTATATTCCAAAATTTACATTTTTAACTCTTTATTTCCTACAAAAAACTAACCCATATAAACAAATTTACAAAATCATTACATTTAAATTTTAGTTGAGATTCATATATAAAAATCCAAAATTCTTAATAATTTTTAGAAAAAATTTATTTTAAATTAACCACGGAGTCTGTATAAGATTCTCTACCCTAGGGTCAAGTAAATACGGACATATATCATTTCAATCCGAAATTTATTAATTTTTCGGGTTTTGTATCATTTCAAACCCGCAATCCCAAGTTAAATAAAATTGCTTAGGCCAATCATTTCAGCCCATAACAATTTTCCTTTATCTAAAGATCATTTGGGTATGTATCATTTCAACCCATAGTAAAGGAACTTGCAGCGTGAGAGCAGAATATTAAATAACATAACAATATTCAACATATTATGGCATATGATAATAATAGGTATAATTTTGTATGAAATAACATAATAAAATCATATGAATAACATAATATAAACTTATGAAATAACATGATATAAACATATGAAATAACATAATATAAACATAGGTGGAATTTCTAATTTGCATATACATATCCATACGATTCAATTGCCATCAATTCACCGAAATTATAATTATATTGTCAAGAGTGATTACTCACCTTTCTTTGGTTAGAAAAGTGATTCAAAGTGCAACACAACGATGACAAATTACAGACAAGCTTGAGTGGAAGGAGAATCCAAATCCGTCGCTTTAAAAAAAAATTCCATATGTAAAGAAATAATTCACATAAAAAAATAAAATAGAAAAATAATATATTTGTAAACATGTGAAGAGGGCTTTACTAGGGGTGCATAGGCTAGTTTTTCTTGGGTTTGGGTTCTGCAATAAGGGTTTGGGCTAGGCTAGGGTTCGGTAATAGGGTTTTGGCTAGGTTAAGCTAGGATTTTGGTGAAGGGGGTTCGGCCTAGGGTTAGGGTTTTGATTGTGGGGGCTCAGCCTAGGGATTAGGTGATGGAGGGAGTGGTCACGGCCAAGGGAAGGCAAGGTGAAGGGGTAAAGGAAGTTCGGCCATGGTGTTTTGTTTAGAGGAGAGGAGGTAGAGGCTGAAAATTTTGAAGAAGAAGGGAAAAAGGAAAGAGGAGAAGTGGTTTTGGCTAGAGTTTGGTGATGGAATAGGTGTGGCGGAAATTTCAAGGGAAGGAGGGGGAAAATTTTAGAGGAGAAGAGGAAGAAGGTCTAGGGTTTTGAGAAGGAAGATGAAGATGAAGAAGACTTACATTTTTCTGTGGAGGCACAAATGAATGGATGCGGTGGCTAACCAAAACCCTAGGATCTTATATAATCATCTCAACAGGTGGCTTCTCATATACTAAAGTGGTTTCTAGCCCATTAGTACGAGCCCAAACAAATCAACATGTAAATAAGATAGAATTTATAGGGAAAATAACTGCGTGTAAGACACCAAAAGTTGCAAAATTTGAGGAGTAAAAATCAAAATTTAACAAAACTAAAAACCGAGAAAATGTTAGAATTAAATTCATCTTCATAAAAAAAGTAAAATTTAAAAATTCTAATTTTAAAATTTTTCACAGAAAGTCAGATTTTGACCAAAGTTGAACAAAATTTGCTGTTTAAGAAAAATCTTTATTTTATTTACTTTTGGAAAAACATTTCACATCAAAACTCAAAATTATACATTATCCAATCTATAAATTTTAGAATTATAATATTCAACATTTCAACGAATTTTCATTTAAAATATTTGAGAAATTTTATGAGTTGTTACAACATGATTTTATCGGAAACTTGATTTGCTTGTATTTTAAAACTACTAAATGAAATCTCAATTCTTTTCCTTTGTTCGAAAACTTTATGTGTTTGAAAAATTCTTGTTGCAAAGAAATCCGACTCTGATTCCATCCTATAGAAGGATTTAACTTTTATGGCACGAAGTCGTGAACTACCATTACGCGACGTGCCTATTTTTGACTCCAAATTCATTATTTGTTAAAACTTCTCCAAATTGAATTTAATGTTTATAAAACATTTATAAACCATTTTCAAACATTTAAACCGGTAATTTCCATATTAAATATCTTTTTCACTTTTAAAACATTTCATAATATTATATTATAATAATATTCATTTTCAACCTTCTTTTATCTTAAAACCATTAATAGGCTTAATAAATTCCATACACATATTATATGAATCCATTTTATATTAATTAACTATTTTTATTATGATTTCTCATAATTTATCACAACCAAGTTATCAACCATATCAACATCCATATAATCAACCAAGTTATCACACATTCATACAAATCATTAAGAGATTAAATTGTCATATTATCATACTTAAAAATAGTTATAGAGATTATTTATCATTTAATACACATTGAGTATTCACCATCACAAATGCTCCCTCCTTCCCAAGCATTAGAAAATCCGGCAAAACTTTCGTGGCACTTCGAACTTTTTCCTAACTTCTTGGAGAGAAACCAATGGCACTTTCTTCTCTTTTTCTTGCTCCGGAGCTTCCTAGATCTCTTCCTAAACTCAATATGGGTTCAACCTTAATGTATTTAGGGTGTATACTCTTGGCCAATGTGGAAAATGATCGTGGCCGTGGATTTGAGGAAAGGAAAGGAGGTGATTTGCTATGATTTTGAGGAGTTCTGATCAATTTTGAATATGTTTATGTTTTAATTTCTTTTTGGAGATATTTTGACATTACTTTTCCATGTCTTAGGAAGCCATTAAAATAGCTTATGGGGAAGGAAAGATGAAGAAGATTGTGTGTAAAATTGTGAGAGAATGGGTGGGTATTTATAAGAAAAGCTTGTGTAAAAATATCTAAATGTGTAATTTCATTTCTACCTCTTGCCTACACCCTCCCATCCCATCCCATCATTATACACGTTGGTACCCTCCTCTATATGCCTCCATCACTTCATTCACTTCCAAATCATGTGCATGCCCTTAGTGTGTAAGATAGTTGACTTAAAGTTGCTTAAGTATTTAAAAAACATCTTAAATTTTTTTCTTATACATGTTTATATATAAATGTATTTGTATATTTGCATGTGTATATGTGTTCCCGTGTGCATATGTACGTTATATATGTGTACCTGACATACAAACAAGGTTGTAATAAGTTTCAAATAACTTCTGTTTTTTAAACCGTTGAAAATTAGGAAATAGATTACCGGTCACATTTTTACTTATAATTTAATTTACATATAAAATTTAAAAAATTTCTAATCATTTTTACTTAATAAAAATGATGTCGTTTGAATTAAAAAATCATATAAACCAATATTAACAATTATTTACAAAATTGCTTTTATATCGATAACACAATATCAGTTTTCTTATATTTTTCAATTCAACATATATATAACTATTATAAATGATTTACTATCACTTTATAACTATTTAAAATGAATTATAATTATTTAAAAACAATTATTTGAATAATTATAATAATTATTAAATAATTAAATCTCAATTTAAAATCATAAATCAATTATTAAATATAAGGACATCACTAATGATTTCATGAATACTTTTATTTTTTCAGAAATGAAATAAATCATATTATAGTTCGAAATTAAAAAAGTGTATGTATCCTGCTCCATACGCGTTGTTTTACGATTTCAGAGCTGTTTATCAATAAAATAGTTTTCGATCATTTTATGGCTATTTTTCCAAAGAATATATTTTCGCAAATACTTATTACGATTATTATTTATTATTCAAAACATCATAATCTCAGTTAAAATATTATATTTGAATATTTTGAAAATAGTTATAATATATCTAATTGGCAAATTTACGGGTCGTTACATCCCTTTAAAAAGCTAATTATATTTCCAAGTGTATCAAAAAGAAGGGTTAAAAACAAGTGTCAATAAAAAATTGTTTACTATAAACCCAAAACATTTTATAATTAGCTTTACCTTTAAACAATCTTTTCAAAGACTTTTTCATTTATTATATCATTTATAAATCAACTAATCATAATCTTTAAAATAAAACTCCTCCATAGATGTAAGAATATCAACACTTATTAAGTCAAGTAATCAGTTTTCTTAATAACTTTACGAAATCATTATTATAAAAAAAGTACTATAATCCATGAATTATTTTCTCAATTCTAAAAAAAGGTATTACAATAAAGATGTTGTAATCCATGCTTCCTTTTCACTTTTCATAAATTCAAAAATACTTAATATAGTATTCAAAACATCATTTTCAAATATTACTTGGAAAATCACAAGTTTCGAATATATTAAAACTCAAAACCTTTTCCTTTCCTTATTTCGAAATCAAACTTCTTCTTCTATAGTTTATATTGAATCATTTAAAATATACATAAATTTCAAACTACTTTTAAAAAACTTGAATATATGTTAGAAAATTTTACTAAAATGTTTGAAGAAGAAAAATCACGTTTAAAACCATTTTGTAATAGTTGGAAATAGAGCCATAAAAGTGCCGCTAAAAAGAGGGGAAAATTCCTTTAAATCGATTTTTCTCAAAATGGCTTTCTCTTCACATTTTTACAAAGATTGAATACTATATTTTATTTTTAGAACAACATACTGAGTCTAGTATGCGTTCACAAAATTTTAGAGAATTTTGAAGTCAACAAAAGACTATTGAAAGCTATTTTAAAACTTAACTTTCGAACCACAAAAACATGGCCAAATCCTTTCTAACTATAAGGACCTGGATTTTTAGCCATTGATATTGGGATGATTAACTAGTTTTAAATATTGGAATATTAATTTTTATAATTCAAATAGATAAATTTTCTGATAATTGAAATATCCAAGTCTATAAGTTGATTAAACTTTATAAAATTTTGAAATATAAATTTTCGAGTAAGGTAAATTTAATTAATATATATATATATACGTATGTATGTGTATAAACTCTACCATTAAAATTGAGGATAGGATATCCATATTTATGTGTGTGTGTATATATATATATATATAAATATATACAAAGCTTTATGATGTTTAAAAATATATATATAAGTATATATGTGTATATATATGTATACATGTCCATATGAAATAATGTATATGAAAATATGTATAAATGTTAATATGATAAAATAAATATATATGTTGTATATGTATGATAACTATATATTTATAAACGTATTTATGGTAAAAATGTTGTATGTGTAAGTATGAATATATCTAAGTTTAAATAGAGTATATGTAAGCTATACTTATGCATGTATGCATTTATTCATAGGAAACATCATCATGGAAAACTCCAAATCAAACATAAAAGATCAAATCACCTATATAAATCAAATCAAGTCTCAATAAATCAAAGTCAAAGATGGAAATAACATTAGCCAAAAATAAAAGAAAAATAAGAAAATAAAGTATAATAAAGGTGTGAAAAGCGTGCACATGGGAAAGAAAACCGCTTTTCCATTATCTCTATATATATGTGCATAGCCGTGCTTTATACACTTATTCAAACTTATATAAAATAACAAAGAAAAAAAGAGAATAATTTGCCATTAAACATTAGGGGATCAAGTCAAGCTAAATTTTGAAGGAGATCTGCCAAAAACATAAAAGGAAGAAGTCTTAAAACATAGCAGCAGTTCATCTTTCCAAATTGTGAGCAATCACTATTTTGTTTACCGGTACTATGTATATACATATAAATTCTGTGATTATGGATGAATCTTTGGGCTAGGTTAATTGCATATGAACCTGATATGTGTATTAAAGCATATGCATTAGTGTGTTTTAATATAAGGTCATCAAGACAATGTACATCTTCCCAAAATTTCTCTGTCATGTTTAGAACATGATTCCAAAAAGAAAGTTATTTTTTTAGTACAAATCATTGTAAAATTTGATTCATTGGTTTTCATGAAGTACGGAAAGAGAAAAACCCTTTCTACAATAAGTGATTAAAGCATGATCGAAAATCAACTTACATATTTTAATATTTGGGTTATATGATCATGATTGTTGTTGGAAATGATGACTTTTGGAGATGGTTTAGTGATTTTTAGTTGTGTGTGGGGGAGAAATTTGAAGAAGATCATAATTGGGGTTTTCGTCAAATTGCGGTGATGTGGTTAATGTCGTGCCTCAGCGTTGGTCATGGAGGAGGTTCAAGGGGTGGCACACGCGAGAAAAATGCAACGGTGATTTTTAACTGGGTGTGTTGGCTTTTCGAAGTTGAACTAGGGTTGTGAGTGGGTTGTGTTGTGGGCTCCAGGGTCGAGACAATGGCATGGAGAGGGAAGATGCATAGACGTGCGCTCCAGGGGTAAAGATGGCGGAGGATGTGGCGGAGCTCGGGGTAACTTTTGGTGAAAGATGGTGGATGGGGGAGGCAAGACGAGACGTTTTTAGGTGGGTACGGTGGTTCCAGTATTTGGTGGGAAGTTCGAATTTTTGAACCGTGGGTTTGCTGTTGGTTCCAAGGGGTCGAGTGTGGTGCAGTGACCATATGTGAAGTTTAGGGATGGTCGACGACAAGGGTCAATGGCCAGTGGTAGGGTGCACGTGCATGCATGTAGGCATGTACGCGTCTTCGTGCTTTGTAATGAAAGGGAGGAGTGAAAGAATACCGGGGAGAAGAAGAGAAAGGTTTTGGGCTTGAGCAAGTTTTTGGGCCGATCGGTTTTGTATTGGGCTGCGATTTTTTTAAAACTAAATTGAATTTATACTTATTAGTTTATTAAAATGAATTAACTATCTCTTCTTCATTTTCAAAACCAATTAACATGCCGATTTTTGCATCAGGATCTTATCGCCATGTATTTGCGGTTGAACTGATATCATCGAAATTTCTATAGTGTTAACGCTAAAATTGAACGCTAAAACCCAGTGTAAGTAGAGAAAAAGTGAAAGCACCACCCGTCGATATGGGAATTAGAAACAAGCAGAAATTATAGAAAAACAGTAAAGAGACAACAGTTTTATAGTGGTTCGGCTTCAAGTTAAGCCTACGTCCACTTTAATCTTCTTTATTGCTGAATCAATTACAACTTTACAACAATCTTCGATTACAACACTACTAAGACAAGTAGCTAGAACTCCGATGCAGAAGAACTCTTTGAATCCATGTCGAATGCGTTAGATTTCTTCTTGAAGTTCGATGAAGCGTCTTTCATGTTTGAAGTGTCAGATGAGTTGAGAGAACAACAGAGTGTAGGCGTTCCCAAAAGTGAGCCAAAATGGCCCCCCTTCAGCTGGAATAGATGGGGTATTTATAGGGAGTTTTTGGGCTAAGTCATAGGTCGCGAACGCCTAAGGGTAGGTCGTAGGTCGCCACTGACCTAAGGGATACGAGCTACGGCTCATCTTAATTGCACTTGGTCTTATCTGAGCGAGTTAGTAGGTCTTAGGTCGCGAGCGACCTAAGGGATACGGGTTACAGTCTAACAGGGTTGGACTTAATCTCTTGAACAAACTGGTAGGTCATAGCGACCTAGGAGAGAAGCGGCATATGAAGTTACAACTTATGGAGTTACCTCGGTCTATTTAGGTCGCGAGCGACCTAATGAAGAGGTAGCGTGCATGCGGCCTCACACTATCTTAACCCGTTAGGTCGTTAGGTTATTAGGTCGTTAGGGGTCTTTAGGTCGCTAACTCGTTAGGTCAAGCATATCGCCAAGTTGTTGCCACACTAACTCGCCGTTAGTCTTGCATCCATGTTAGCTCGCTTATTCTTCAGGTTGTTAAGTCGCTGGACCTTCTAACCCGTTTGGTCACTGAGTCGCTTTATTCCATAGGCCGTTAGGTCACTGGAGAAGAGGAGTTAACACTTGCCCTTCGAAGTACACGCCTATGCCATAGGTCGTGTGCTTCGATCTAATTCTGCTAGATCGTTAGCGACCCAAGAGATAAGCTAACTCGCGTGCCCATTCGCCTTTTTCTCTTTGCCTTATATAAACTATTAGCTCATTTCTTCTTCCTTACTTAACTGCTTTGACAACCTGCTCTGCCATTAACGAACCTTCAAGCTTCCAAGGGCGAATTCAATCTAACAAATCGTCAATTCATCTTCACCATCATATTGCGTAAGTGAATTCAATCTTTATCCAACCATGATCACCGCCGAATTGTGAATCCCCCTTTTTTTCGGCCTTAATCTAATTTCATGTGCTGCGTTTTACCATGAATCATGTTACAATCGATCTTTTGTTGTCATTGGACACGTTGATGTTATAATTCACGAGAACGCGGTAATGCATTGGATCTATGATGGATCTGAGGTGATCTGAATCGGTTTGGGTGATTTGGTGGTGTTGAAAGATGTTGGATTCTATTGTAGAGATGATAGAGGGTTATCGGGTCCCAAATTAACGGGTTATCGAGTTTGTGAGTGAAGCAAAGTTAGCGGGTTAGGGTGAGTGAGGGAGTGACCGGCTTAGGAGCTTCGAACGACTTAAGGCTTAACGGTTTAGATGTGAATTGCACGACCTAACTGACTTAACGACCTAACTTTTAAATTCTGAGCGACATAAGAGACGGCGACCTAAGATGTATAGTATGCTGTTTCAGATGAGATACACCTTTAATGATCTAACTTTAGGTCGCATTAGGATTTGGGCAAGCTAACTCTTTGTCATACAACCTTTAGGTCGCGAACGAGCTAATACTTAGACAATTTTGGACTGCCTTGACCTGAAGCCTAACTTTAACTTGTAGAAGCATGGATAATGAACTTTTTGACTTGAACAAAACGACTTAATGGAACTTCGATCTATGCTAAGTCGCTTGAGCTTGATTACTTGCAAAAATTTGACAGCATTTAACTTGAATCTTCAACTTGAACTGCCGAGATGAACTGCTTGAACCTGTTGCACTTCTTTACAGATTATATTAACTTTAATGCTAACAACTTGTTAAACACAAAATTTGTAGAAAAATGGGACGAATATACTGCCAATGATCGCCCACATCGAATGAAAGATTAGTCGATCAAGGATATCAACTTAAAGAAATTATATGAAGTGCCATGAATCAACAAATTCAAGTGAAGTATTAAAGCAAAGCAATATTAATCAATTAAAGCTGATTTGTTTGCATCAACACTGCACTTGTATTCGGATTTAAAGCAACAAGCCCGGAAACTTTATAATTGACAAATGCCTATTACTTTAATTTCAGTTATATTTGGTTGTCGTTTTATTAGTTTTGCACAACACTTCACATATTTAGGAAATGTGCACCTTCATATTTGAATATCCAGTTCCTTGTGTAGAATGTCTTCTCAACAAGAAGAAATAGTAGGACAAGCTGGAGAGGCCTTCCTGATAGCCAATCCACTGGATAATCCCTCGGAGAGGACTTCAACTACCCTGAATCAACGGGTGTTCAGCCAACTGTGCATTCAGTTTGGTATTGCTGAAGCAGATGCTTTACTTCCTGGAGCAAACGGTACTGACGACAGGCCACCTCTCAGTTTTATCGCAGTTAATCGCCAGATGTGCTTTAGTGGAGCAATTCCTCCCTTTAATGAATTTCTTCAACAACACCTTCTCCGATTAACCATCTCTCCCTTCCAATTGCATCCCAATGGCTACGCCATCCTGATGGGACTGTGCGTACTATTCAGGAGGACACTTGATCGTCTTCCGAGTTTTGAAGGGATTTGTTACTTATGCACATTTGCAAAAAACAAAGATCATCCTTCTATTATTCTCGTGAGAAGCGCTAGAAACCGTAAACTTATCATCGATCTTTCTGAAAGTGCTCATGGTTTTTTGAATCAATTCTTCTTCGTTCGCTGCCCCCAGGATTTTATGCCATCTGGAGAGTAGGAAGTAAGATTGCTTATCCCCGTTCTTTCCATTTGAGCTTTTCAAAGTCCGAGTTGCTAAGTGCTAACTTCATTCTTTACTTTTACAGCACTTCCTCCTCCCTCTAAAGATCCCAGCCACAAGCCGACTTTTGAAAGACTAAATGCTATAGCGGCTGAGGAGAGAAGCATTAAATTTTTGCTGAAAGAAGAATTTTTACACCAATTCGGACTTCTGCATTCTTCCCGATCTATTAAGCTTCATAATGTCCACGGTTCTCAAATAGAGACTTCAGATGCCCCAGTTTCCGTCGAAGAACTTACACCGAAAGAACCTACTGCCGAGGCTTCACTGGTGAAGTGTTCTGCTTCTATTGATGTTGCGGGGTCATCCGGCAAATTTGCACTTGCCTCGGTCATTGAGGAAGAGGAACCTCCTCAACAATCCGGGAAGACTGCCGATGAAGGAGCTGAGGGGAAGGGTCCTGCCGGGCACAATGGTGACGGCATTTTTGAGAGATTGAGCGACTTGATGATTAATTCGCAGGAGCTCTTTGAAGACGATACCACTACTACTAAAGTTATTTCTCCAGTAGTTGAAGCGACATCTGTCTTGCAACAAACTCCGTCAGCCCAAGAGTTGACACTTGCCATAAAATTCGTCATCACCCCCCAACCGAGGAGTGGTTCGTAGTTTGACGCGCGTAGTTCACACGCCACACACACTTAGGGTTTTTGGCAATTTTGTGCAATTAACTTCTTCACTTTGAAGGTTTCTGAACTTTGTTTCTTCTTCATTTTCAGGTTCTCCAATGGGACGTAGCGGCTCTTATTATGATGATTTTCAGCATTATGGGAGACGCTACTCTTATGATCCCAGGCGGTACCTTCCTGCCCCTAGGGAGACCGACGAAGAAAGAGCCGTAAGAAAAGCTCGGGAGAGACGGGCCTATGAAGAGCGCTATGGGAGACGGGATGAGTGACATGATTCTTCCCTGAGAGGTGATGATTCCCACAAAAGAAAATCTAATGACGACAAGGGGAAAAGTCACATCGCTGAAGATCCAAGTAAATGGGCCAAGCTTAGCGAAAGGCTGGAGTCTGCAATTTCTGAAAAGCCCACTGCTCCCATCTCTTTGTAAATCCCTTCCAGCTCTCCTGCCCTTCAAAGAGCTGATATTCAAACAATCATCAGTAGGCCCCCGTATCAAGTTGGACAGGGTCCGGCTACTCTTCAAAGCCGGTTTCCGCACTGGTGCTTAAAAGGAGTGCGTTTTGATCTTTATTTGGTCCCAATCGACAAGCAAGCTATGTTGCGAAATCTTGATGCCATCAAAATCGATATTGAGAGAATGTCTAGTTGGCAAAAACTTGTTGACGAGCTTCAAAGAGTAAACCGCGCAAATCTCGAAGCCATGCTGACTATGGAAAATGATAAATCTGAGTGTTAGAAAACTCTCGATCAACATGATGCAGAGATGAAGAGCATCGTCGCTTACAATGAGAAGCTTGAAGAGAAAGTTGAAAAACTTAAAGAGGAGCTTGCCACTTCTTCCATTTCTTATTCTAAAAAAGAAGAAGTGATTCAAAACAGGTGAGAGATGCTCATGCCGGACAAAGAGACGCTGAAGCTAAATTTGAAGCACAGCAGAGAGTTGTAGAAAGCTACCGAACTGACGTTGCTCAGTTACGAGAAAAAACCAGCTCTCAGGACATGGAAATTGCAATGTTAAAAGCTCGACTTTCTAAAGTTAAAAAAGAGCGCGATGAAGCTATCGCCATCAAAGCAGCAGCCGAAGAATCTCATAAGGCAACTAAAGCCAATATCAGCTCTACTTTATTCGAGTTTTATATATACTGTGTCTTGGGGCGTGGTGGCCTTTCGTTTTTGGGCCCGAAATACGAGGTTACCTTGGCAGAAGTGTGGGAAGCTGCACTTAATATGCTTGGAGGCGCTGGATATGCTGAAGCAGATCTTGAGGCACACTATCAAGATGATGATGCACGTGCCGCCCTTGCCAAGGGGAAGGAGCAACTTGCTAAACAGCGAGCCGGAACGGCGGAAGGAGAACCTTTAGGGAAGGCACATTCGACCGACCGGCTTTTCCTTCGGTTTCGGCCGACATTGATATTATTGGCTCTAGTTCCCATTCCTCACCTCCTGCCAAAGCTGACAATGAAATTATAACTGCTTATACTGGAGATGAGACTCAAGAAAGCGGTGAAGCATAAGGCTTTGAAGTTGACGTTATAAAGCCAACTTCTCCAGGTAACTTCAATGTTGATTTAGCTCAAATGGGCTGCTTGTTTACTTCACATGAGCTTGATGAACTTCTTGATTATTACTTAAATCTTGACATGCCACTTTCTCCTCTCTTTATGAGAGATACTGATTTTAACTTCTCTTCTCCTGTAGTGAAAGCGCCAAGTGTTGTTCAGACTTCCCCTCTTCCAACTGTTCCCTCTCCGCCTCTTCAGATTACTCCTCCTTTCGTTTCTCAACCGGGGTCACAAGAGGACCAGATAGAAGCTCTTCAAGGCTTGGATGACCTGATCGCTTCACAAGAACAGAAGGCCGAGGAACCTGAAGAAAGCGAAAGAACTCCGTAGCAAACTATTTCTGATGACATAAAGTTGTCTGCACTTTTCGCTCCGGGCAGTGAGTCTTCTTCAGGGAAGAAGGGGAAGCGTGAAATCTCAAAGAAAAAGAGGGAAGTTTCTTCCAGCGAAGAAAAAGCAGAAGAAGATCCAATTGCACCCCTTTCTCCTTCTTCCTCTACTCTTACAAGCCGACCCAACAAGTTAATCATCCGACCAAGTGAGAGCTCCAAAGGTGGCAGGAAGAAGAAGTGATGGGTTTGGTCCAATGTTTTTCGTCTTGCTTTTTTGCTTTCTACTTGTATATAAAAGGCTTGTGTTGACCGGAGATTGTGCGGGTACCCGTCCCCGCCTTCTTTGAATCCTGCACATGTATAAAATTTTCATAGTATGGAATAAAATGATTCTTTTACTTGTACAAACTTCTGTCTGTATTTGAGAATGCATTTATTCTTCTTTTTCATACTAGTTTCTTCATTTTCTTTGTGTGATTTTGCAGTAAGCCTGTGGTATGTTACTTGAGCATTACTTTTGTGAATGTAACTATATTTTATTGCCCCCATACCACGGTTTATTGCTATCTCTTTCACATTGGCAAAATTTTGGAGAACAACACTTCTGTTTCGAGAAGACTTGTACTCTTTCTTTGGAGAACAACTTTTCCATTTTAAGGAGGCTTGCATCCGTACTTTAGAGAATAATTTTTCCATTTTAAGAGAATATTTCTCTGATTTAGTAGAATGCGCCTTGTATTGGAGAAGTCTTCTTTTTTTAAAGAAAAGTAGTGAATTCTCCTGTGCGGCAAAGTGGGCTTCAAAAGAAGGCTTTGATTTGGTACTTCAATCTTCGAAGAAAAATATTCTCATTGTGGAGAGACTGATCTTTTATTGAAAGTAGAAGTACGCCTCCAAAGAGGGCTTTTCCCTTTCTTTCTTTTTAAGCGGGGTAGTGGGCCTCCGAAGGGGGTTTTTGACATTTCAACTCTGGTGAAATGGGCCTCCGAAGAGGGCTTTCCACATTCCAACTCTTGTGATGTCTGTCTCCGAAGAGAGCTGTTTGCACTTCAAATCCTGGTGAAATGTGTACCTCCGAAGAGGGATTTTAGCATTTCAACTCTGGTGAAATGGGCCTCCGAAGAGGGCTTTTCACATTTCAACTCTTGTGAAGTGTGTCTCCAAAGAGAGCTATTTGCACTTCAATTTTTGGTGAAATGTGTGCCTTCGAGTAGGGCTTTTGCCTGGAAGTTACTTTCTCATGGTTGGATGGATTCACGGGGCGGATGCAAGTTACTTGATTGGATGTTTGTTTGCACAAACGATCGCAACTAGTTAACAAGGGCCCTGTGCCTTCCACTTCGGAAGGCGCCTCCGGTCATTCCACCAATCTTTTTTGGTTGAGAAAGAGAACTTTCTTTTTCTAGCATTCTCCATTAGAGGTCTTTATCCTTCGAAGAGTTGTGCCTTCGCAGAGGTCTTTGGCTGTTTCCTGCCTGCTCGCCCATGTCTTTTCGCCATTTGCTCATATCAGTGATTCCCTGTTATCATTTTCAAGAACACATTCCTTTCTTTTGCAAGTAGTTTGTCTTATCCAAAGAAGTGTACTTCATTGTTAAGTGAGTTCGCAGGGGCAGACACAGGATACTTAATCGGATGTTCGTTTGCACAAACGATCATAATTAGTTAGCAAAGGCCCCCCTTCGGCGGAATCACTAACTATTTGCTTGAAGCACTTCTTGTATAGGATTTGAATCTGGAATTTTTGTGGCTTAACATTCGTTTGTTGAGTGATGTCAGGGATCGCTTGGTCTTGTGATGGGTAAGCTTTGTTTTAATGGCCTGCAATATTAAGTCAACATTTTAGCAATACAATTAAAGTACTTTACATATCGAAATAAAATAGGCATTTTGTAATAGTAGAGAACACAAGATTTATAGTGGTTCGGCCAAGAACTGGGCCTACATCCACTTTATAGTTCTTATTATTCGCTTGCACTGGCTTTACAATGGCTTTCAATACAAGAATCATACATCCATAATTCTTTTACAGTATTTCAGCAAAGCTTTTAAGTAAAATATGGACGCAAGTGATTGCTGTTCCAAGCCCTTGGAATTGGATCTCCTTCGACAGTTGTGAGTTTGAATGTGCCATCAAGAAGTTTTCTGCTTATGACATACGGCCATTCCCAGTTTGGCCCAAACACACCTGTTGCTGTCATAATTCTTTTCAAGACTAGATCTCCAATTTCAAAGCTGCATTGGCGAAGTTTGGAATTGAAGTGCCGGCTATCCTTTGCTGATGGGCTGCAATTCTGAGCTTAGCCTCTTCCCTTCTTTCATCAAGGAGGTCATGTGCTTCAAGTTGCAGCTTTTCATTTTCAGCTTGATCGAAATGGATTCTTCTATGTGAAGGGACCTTTGTTTCCACCGAAATCATTGCTTCTGATCCATATGCCAATGAAAATGGAGTGTGCCCAGTCCCAGTTTTGTGAATAGTTCTATATGCCCATAGTGCTAGTGGCAGCTTATCGACCCAACCACCTTTTGCTTTTTCCAGCTGTTTTTTGATGGTTGACTTGATAATTTTTTTTACTGCTTCCACTTGCCCGTTTGCCTGCGGATGAGCCACTACTGAGAAACTTTTTCGGATTTTGTATCGCTCGCAAAAATCCTGAAATTCTTCACTTTCAAATTGGGTACCATTGTCTGTGATTATCTTGTGAGGCACACCATACCTGCAAATGATATTTTAAGTCACAAAATTTATCATCTTTTTAGAGGTAATAGTGGCCAATGGTTCAGCTTCAGCCCATTTAGTGAAATAATCAACAGCAACAATGACCGCTGATTTTCTCAGGGCGAAACAGAACTTGCTTTAGAGGTTGATCAGTGAGGACTTTGATAGGATGAGCTTGGAAATATGGCCTCAATTTTCTTGATGCAATCAGTAGACAATAGGCGAGCTTTTCCAACTTTGAATAATTCATCTCTGCCCCAGTGAATCTTTTGCGCATCTTCCCGTACCAATGCTACACTGAGAGCATGAGATGAGATTGCCAAATATACGAAAAGATCTTCACCATTGTCGGGCTTAGAAAGTATTGGAAGCGTTTCCATATGAAGAATCAACTCATCGAAAGCTTTCTGGCATTCAGGAGTCCAGTCAAAGTTTTTCCTTCCTTTCTTCAGAGCATCAAAGAACGGAATGCATTTATCAGTGGCTTTGGAAATGAACCAACTCAAGGCAGCGACTTTTCTGTTGAGTCTTTGCAATTCCTTCTTCGTTCTAGGAGATTTGACTTCTCTTAAGGCAGCAATCTGAGCAGGATTAACTTCAATGCCCCTAGCACTCACAATGAAACCAAGAACTTTCCGGACCACCCATTTTAAAGGATTAAGCTTCATTTCGTACTTTCGGAGGACTGCAAACATTTCTGCCAAGTGATCCATATGGTCTACTACCTTCTTTGATTTCACCAGCATATCATCAACATAAACTTCCATAGTCTTGCCAATCTGCGGTTTGAACATAGCATTAACAAGTCTTTGGTAAGTTTCCCCTACATTCTTAAGTCCGAAGGGCATGACTCTATAGCAGTAGAGACCAACATCGGTGATGAAGCTCGTGTCCTCCTGATCTGGCTCATGCATCATGATCTGGTTATATCCGAAGTAAGCATCCATAAAAGATAACAATTCATGCCCCGCTGTTCCATCCACGAACTGATCTATCCTGGGTAACAGGAAGCAGCCTATGGGGCAGGCTTTGTTTAAATCTGAAAAGTCGATGCATACTCTCCACTTTCCATTAGCTTTCTTAGCCAGTCCTGGATTTGAAACCCAATCTGGATAAGTAGACTCTCTGATGAAGCCATTCTCCATGAGCTGATCTACCTCTTCCTTCAATGCTGCTGACCTTTCAGGAGCCTGGGTTCTTCTTTTTTGCTTTACAGGTGAAAACTTCGGATCAATATTCAGAGTATGTACTGCAACTTCTCGGGATATTCCACACATATTAGCATGAGTCCAAGTGAATACATCTAGATTTTCTTTCAAGAATGATATCAAAATATTCTGAACCGTTGCATTAAGTTGTGAACCCACATTCAGCACCATGTTAGGGTCTTTCGGGTCAACAGGTACTGGCACCGTTACCTCCACTGGCACCACTCTATTCTCCCCTGCACTAGCTTTTCTAGGATCCATTTCTTTTCATGCACCGCTATGCTCGCCAAGCGGTTCTTGGGAAGCAGGATGGGCCCTGGGCATCCCCGCTACGCAAGCTGCATTGTTCGCCACCAGCAAAAGAAAAGAGAGTCAAGGCCGCAGGATACAAGCATAGTGGTCTAATGACAAGGGCCGACGACGGAAGCTCGGGACGGAGCCGTATGACGCGAGAGTTTCACGTGCAGGGTCCACCCTGTAATTGCTACAACGTTGATTCTTTGATGCGGACTGGGGCCACCGCATCTTTTTCCATCTCTCTCTTCCTTACTTCACGCAACTCTATAAAATAACATTCTCGTCCAGCATTCTAATCCCCTTTAATAACACCAACTCCATTATCCATGGGGAATTTCATAGTAAGGCACCACGGGGCAAGAATTGGCTTAAATGCCGCAAGAGTTGGTCGGCCTAGGAAGGCGTTGTAGGAAGAAAATTCATCAACGATTACAAAAGTCTGTTTTCGAACCACCTTTTTCTGCCCCTCTTCAAGCTCCACGAACAAGTCAATAGTTCCAATTGGCTGCTTCGGTTCCCCAGTAAACCCAACAATTTTCTGCGATGAAGCTTGAACATCAGCCATCAGAATATTCATTTGATCGAATGTCTTTTTGAAGAGAATATTGCAAGAAGCACCGCAATCAACAAGCACTCTTCTTACAATAGCCGGCCCAATGCCTGTAGAGATGACCAAGGGATCCATGGTAGGATCTTCAACACCCATAGAGTCCCTGGCCCTGAACACAATATCATCATTAAAAGTTTTCTGCTGCTTCAAAGGTGCAACATCTTCCAACACAAAAACACTCTCTTCTACTGATGCGTACTTCAAGGCACGGGCATATCTTTCCATCTCGCCCCATCTTCTTCCTGCTAGGTGAGGACCTCCCGTAATCACATTAATAATAGGCCTCTCTGATTCATGCGCTGCGGCACTCTTACTCGAGCCGGTTGATGGACAGGGACTTGTTGCCCCTGAGTTGAAGAAGTTGGGTCGTTCCTGTTCCTCTTCACATATTGCTGAAGTTTATTTTCTTTCAATAGCTCCTCAATCAAGTTCTTCAAATGGCGGCACTCATTAGTATCATGGCCGGGTTGATTGTGGAATCGGCAGAATCTTCCACTTTTCTCAGCATTTTTCCCAAGCATCAATTTAGCTGGTGTGGGGTATTTGACAGTGTCCTTAGTTGCAAAGAAAATGTTTTCTGGGGTATCGTTTAAAGGAATGAAGTTAAAAGGACGATTTTTCTTCGCATTTCCTTGCTTCTTCCCACCATCATTTTCCCTCTTCTGAGTACCAGATTCCTTGTTATTTGGAGCAACATTATTATTCCCAACCTCTGTCGATACCATCTTGGCCGGTGCTTGAAGGCTTTCCAAGCGCATGAATTCATCAGCTTTCTTATAGAATTTCTCAAGCGAATTCGGTTCTTTCATCTTCAGCCACTTCCCAAATTCACTCATTTTTCGATTGCTCTCATCAAGTATGTCAAAATCATACGTGGCTCTGCATTATCCAGTTTAGCCAAAGCTATGTTGAAGCGGTTTAAGAAAGATCTAATAGATTCTCCAAGATTTTGTTCCAGGCTGGACAGTGACATTATGTCCTTCGCCTTTGAAGCATACAATCTGAATTGTTCCTTGAACTTCCGAGTTAAGTCAGAGAACTGGACTATAGATTGGACTGGTAGCTTTATAAACCAAAGTAGAGCCACTCCTTCCAAGTATACCGAAAAGTACCGACATTTGATCTCATCCGATGCCCCGGCACCTGTCATGTGCCGCTCATACTTGTACAAGAATTAATTAGGGTCGCTTGTCCCCTGATAAGCCGGAAAGGTGGAGGGAGCAAACTTCCTTGGAAATTCCTCTTACAGAATTCTCTCAATGAACGGAGTCTTGCTCGGAGCGAATCCCCATTATTTTTCATCTTCATCCCTCTGCATGCTCTCTTTCCTGATTTGTCGAACCATTCCAGAGAAGTATTCCTCATCATTTAGAGGCTCCGTGGGACAGACACCAGCCATTTTCTCGGAAGTTTATCTTGATAAGCGTTTGCGGAGGGTTGGCTGCGGCCCTGATCCTCCAGCTTGGGGAGGTGTCCCTTCAACGGGGCCAGCTGCCCTATGAGGAATATTTCTTGCTTCAACATTATGAACATCAACGGCAAGGTTTTGCTTATTATTCACCGGTTGATGGTTAGCTCCGAGCAAAGCGTTCAACGGTTCCAACATTAAAGTGTTTTGGGCTTCCATTTGCTGATATAGCCCAGAAACTACAACATCTAACTCCGCTCGTATAATTCCAACACTTGGAGCTGTTTGACTTAACGGAGGAGAAGTGGTAGTATTCTCATGAACAATGCCAGATCTAACAGATCTGCGCTTTCTTCCAGGAGCCATAATCTTTGATAGACTTCTACTTTTGAGAGAGATTCTTTCAACAAACTTTTTCGAGGCAATGATGAAAGTAGCCTGAGTTCGATTCTCAGTGAAAGCAACGAAAATGTTAACGCTAAAATTAAACGCTAACACCCCAGTGTAAGTAGAGAAAAAATGAAAGCACCACCCATTGATAGGGAATCAGAAACAAGCAAAAATTACAGAAAAACAGTAAAGAGACAATAGTTTTATAGTGGTTCGGCTTCAAGTTAAGCCTACGTCCACTTTAACCTTCTTTATTGCTGAATCAATTACAACTTTACAACAATCTTCGATTACAACACTACTAAGACAAGTAGCTAGAACTCCGATGTAGAAGAACTCTTTGAATCCATGTCGAATGCGTTAGATTTATTCTTGAAGTTCGATGAAGCGTCTTTCGTGTTTGAAGTGTCGGATGAGTTGAGAGAACAGCAGAGTGTAGGCGTTCCCAAAAATGAGCCAAAAAGGCCCCCCTTCAGTTGGAGTAGATGGGGTATTTATATGGAGTTTCTGGGCTAAGTCGTAGGTCGCGAACGACTTAAGGGTAGGTCGTAGGTCGTCACCGATCTAAGGGATACGTGCTACGGCTCATCTTGGTTGCACTTGGTCTTATCTGAGCGGGTTAGTAGGTCTTAGGTCGCGAGCGACCTAAGGGATACGGGTTACGGTCTAACAGGGTTGGACTTAATCTCTTGAACAAACTGGTAGGTCGTAGCGACCTAGGAGAGAAGCGACATAAGAAGTTACGGCTTACGGAGTTACCTCGGTCTATTTAGGTCACGAGCGACCTAATGAAGAGGTAGCATGCATGCGGCCTCGCACTGTCTTAACCCGTTAGGTCGTTAGGTTATTAGGCCGTTAGGGGTCTTTAGGTCGCTAACTCGTTAGGTCAAGCATATCGCCATGTTGTTGCCACACTAACTCACCGTTGGTCTTGCATCCATGTTAGCTCGCTTATTCTTCAGGTTGTTAGGTCGCTGGACCTTTTAACTCATTAGGTCACTGAGTCCCTTTATTCCATAGGTCGTTAGGTCGCTGGAGAAGAGGAGTTAACATATAGTATAGAATTTAATGATTTATAATAATTAGGTAAACAAATAAGCAATTTCTTATTTAATTTATTTGCATTTTAATTAATTAATTAATTATTAAATGAACCGTTTAATTTTAATTAATTAATTAATTATTAAATGAACCGTTTAATGGATTTAAATATAACTCGACTCAGTTAAGTTAAACTAGTCTGGTCTGATTGAAAACTAATTTAATATAAATGGTCGATTTAAATATAACTCGACTCAGTTAAGTTAAACTCATGAATCACCATCCCCTACCTTGCCTGTACTTGGCACATCCCCTAGTGCTCAGCCGAGTCCTGTTTGTGAGACATATATTTCGTATAAGTTATGTTTTCAAACTAAATATAAGGCCATGCTGTGCAAAGCCATGCACAGCCAAGCAAACCCGTGCCGTGCCCTCTTAATATAAAGTCATGCTAATATTTCGAATTAAGACATTTGGTTGACAGTGATGTTATAAAATTTTTTCCTGATAGAGATGTTCGGTTGATAAATTTTCATCACCAAGATCTCTAAGGTGATTCATTTTTTTTTCAGTATTTGTTACATGTCAACATTTTAAAAAAAAAAAAAGAGGAGAGGAGAAGTTAGTACGTGACTATGATGGGAAGGGAAAGGAAGAAGAGTGCATGAGAGGGCAAAATGGCTACCTGTACATGATCATGTCACGGCCTATAGAGGAGGGATGTCATTTTTTTTTGCATTATGAAAATTTGGTGTAGTTGACTATGCAACTTAACAAAAAAAAGAGTCGAGTTGGATGGTGGAGGGGTCGAGCAAAGTTTAGTCCAATTATCTTTTATAATCCCGTCCCAAATTCGTTTTATTTAAATTTTGCTTTTGACCGTAAATTTAAGTCGCGTATTGGTTTTATTTGGATCTTGTTCTAGATTTGAATCAAGACGTTGCATCCGCCGAAATCTAATCGTGCCATTGTACGTTCTTTTATCAAGTAATACAATCATTTGAATCTGATTATCTGCAGCTTTAAGGTGCGTATTTCTCACCAGACAAACATACCTGTATATTCGTGATTTATCACAAGTGTATTTGTAAATTATTTATTAAATTTTATCTGCCTGTGATATAACGTATGATGTTAAACCTCATTTTAAATTGACACCTCATCAGTTGTTTATCTATTGTAATATTATTGTAGTTATACAATGTAATGCTTATTTACTGATTTAATCATCACTGTAAGTTCCCTATAAATTTGAGATCGTTATAGGCTGAAATGATAGGCCTGAACGATAATCATCTGTTCATTTATTTAATTGTTTAATTATTTATTTGTTAACTTGGGATTGCGGGTTTGAAATGATAGAACCCGGGATTTTGTAAATTGCGGATTGAAATGATATAAATCTGTATCACTTGACCTAGGCTAGAAAACTATATACAGACCCGTGGTTTATATAATATTTTTCTGAAATGTTTAAAAATATTTTAAATGGGAATTTAGAATATTCTGGTTCAAATGTATTTAAAGGATTTTTTATAAAATTTATAATGATTTTTGAATAAGTCAAAATGTTAAATAAATAAATGTTTAAGTAAATTTTTTGGAATATAACTTATTTTGGGAAATTTTGAAATTTTGTAAAAAGTGAGATTTTAGTTAAGTAAAATAATTGATAATAAGTTATATTTGGGAATTTAAAATTCAATTGTTAAGTTAATAATTTATTACAGCACTTAAATGCTATCCTTTGTAAATGAACTATTTTAACCTATAGACTTTAGGTAGCATTTCATAAGTGATACGGAAACTGAATTTCAATTGTTTTAAATAAAAATTATGGAAAAAATCTTTGGGAAAAGGTTGAAAATTTTGAAATTTAATAAGTAATTTATAAAAATAAGGAATTGACTTTAAATAGTTTTAATGGAAGGATTTAACTTTTAAATGTGAGTTGAAAGGCAATAAATTCCTAAATTAATTAAATAGATTTAAATGGTATTTTTATAGAATGACTGATGTTTAAATAAATGATGTTTAAAAGGATATTTCAATTTGAAAAGTATAAATGCCATTTTTAAAAGTTGTAACCACAGGTTATAATAACGTTTGGTTGTTAAAGAGACCGGGATCGGATGTCTGGCATACTCTCTGTCGATGCCGAAAACCACTTTAACAACCGTGTACGCGGTGGAGATTGCAGAATGAAGTAGGATGGTGGTGACGTTTCCTTTAAGGTAAATACGTGGACCCGACTCCCGTGAGTTGGCATAAGGTGGCTAAAACAGGAGCGATTGACGGATTAATGAGGTAGCACCTCTGATCGGACGCACTTCTTCGTATGCCATTCTATTACTTTTGTGATTGTTTTGGTGCGCACCTTTGATTTGGGATTGTTGTTCGAGGTGGGCGGCAGCTGCGCGCTGCGCGTTTCCATCGGTCCGGAAGCGTAATTGGTATATCTACCCTGGCATTGCCTAGTTGTGCCGTGTCACCTACCCTAGCGCGCCTTATACGATTTTGGTTTTGTACCATACCTATGGAGTGCCCTCTGACGACGCCCATTCCGAGGGAGATTACGGTACTGTATAGACTATGAGAATATATTATGTGTTAAGGTGGAAAATGTAAAAACTTAACGCTTTTTAAAAGTAAATTTATTTTACTAATAGACACTATTATAATAGCGAAGTATTACTACATAGTAAATAGTTTAACGGATCCTTAGAGGATGGGCGGTCCCAAGCATCCTTTAAGTTACTTGCTTTATATTACAGTACACTTGAATTAGCTTACACTATATAAGTATGTATGTCCTGACTCGAGTGTTTATGTTTTATTTTACGCTCGGGTCAGCCTGAGTTGCAGTTCAGCTTTCTTTCCAGAGCCAGGACTTCTGTAGATCTTTCAAGCTGCCGGCAAAAACTTTCAGCCCGTTATCTTATTTATGTAATCAAGACTTTGGGATTATTTGGATTTTTCTACTTGATGTTTTAAATTATATTTGAGATTAAAGATTAATGTTCCTTTTTTCATTGCCACTTGGTCTGTGCTTGGTCATGTCTTTTGCCAAGCCATTCATAATTTTTTCTACAAGTGCAAAATGCTGCGTGAGATCAATGCCACTAATATTGCCTTAATCCCCAAGTTTTCTCCCCCTACTAAAATCTCTTCTTTCAGGCCAATCTCATGTTGTAACGTTCTGTACAAATGTATATCTAAAATTCTTGCTTCCAGACTTGTAGCAGTTCTGCCATCTCTTGTGTCTCTCAACCAAACTGCATTCATCCCTTCCAGAAATATTCTTGAAAATGTTCTTCTTGCCCAAGAACTTATGAAAGGGTATGGTAGAAGTAATGCTACTCCTGCTGCAGTGCTTAAAATCGATATTACTAAGGCATATGATTCCATTCATTGGGTCTCTATTGTGAGGATCATGGCTATGATGGGCTTCCCCAAAACTTTTGTTGCTTGGGTTTATACATGTATTTCTACCCCTACTTTCTCTGTAATCGTGAATGGTAGGCCAGTTGGCTACTTTGGTTGCCAAAAAGGCATAAGGCAAGGTGACCCAATTTCTTCTTATTTATTTCTTTTGGTCATGGAAGTTCTCAACATTACTCTGCAAAACAAATTCTCTGAAAGGCTAGTTAAATTCCATCCTAAGTGCTCCCTGCATAACATCACTTCCATCATGTTTGCTGACGATGTTATGATTTTCACTAAACCAGAAGCATCCTCATTAAGTGAAATTTTAAGTGCTCTGCACTCCTTTTATCTCATGACAGGCCTATCTATTAACAAGCACAAATCCTCCTTGCTTATGGCAGGGGTCACTGATGTTCAAGCTTCTTGCTTGTACCAACTGTGTGGCCTCACTAGTATGCATTCTGACATGATGTACTTGGGTCTCCCCATTATCACAAAAAGAATAACCATTGCTGATTGTATACCCCTGTATAATAAGATCACCTCAGTTATGAATGCGTGGGAAAATTGTAGATTGTCCCAATGTGGTAGGCTTGTCCTCATCAAATCGGTTGTGTTCCCTAGTATGGTCTACTGGGCTCGTTCTGCCATCCTTCCTTGCAAACTTCTTCAACTTGTTCGCTCTGCCATGTATAGATTTTTCTGGACTGGCAGTATGTTCAACAAAAAACTTTTGCCTTGTTCTTTTGCTAACTTTGAAACCACCTTACAACTTGGAGGATTGGGTATTATAAATGTCAAAAATTGGAACACTGCTGCATTTAGTACGCACTTCCATGCTGTCATAAACAAAAATAACAGTCTATGGGTTAATTGGATTTGGACGTATAATATCAAGCATAGGAGTTTTTGGCTTATGGACATTGCTCAAAATAGTAGCTGGACATGGAGGAATATACTTAATCTCAGGGAAGTTTTCCTTCCAATGATACGGTACCATGTTCACCATAACTCGGACACTAGTTTTTGGGATGAACCTTGGGTTCGATCTGGTATGATTCTTTCTGCTGTTTTTGACCACTCATTGATAGTTCAGTCTGGTATTAATCGTCAAGCAAAAGTCAGTGAGTTCATCAGTAATGGTTCTATTCAGCTTCCATACAATAGTAGTCAAATTATTAGGCATATTTGGAACTCTGTTCAGTGTTCTTCTCTCAGTTCAGACCATTCTTTAAAGGTGACATGGGTTAATAAGCCTCATCGAACTAAGCTGGTGTATAATTACATGTCTGGTGATAATGCTTACCCTGCTGCTAAGTGGTACAAAATTCTCTGGAACAATGACTCTACTTCTAGAGAAAATTTTATGTTATGGAAGGTGGTTAGCAATGCTCTTCTCACCAGGCAAGTGTTAATTAAATATGGTATAACTAGTAACCCTGAGTGTATTTTCTGTGATCAGTTTGTGGAAAGTGTTGAGCACATATTTTTCGAATGCTCCTGTCTTCATGCCCTAATTGATAATATTGTTTGTTGCATTCAACGTACGGTTGCAGTCCCCTTTTCTGCAATTAACTGGAATATTATCTTAAAGGCCACGAGGTGGAAGACAAGTAGATACAGGGTATTGATTATTTGCATTAAAATATACATGGAAGTTATATGGAAGGAGAGGAATTCTATTGTTTTTGAAAACAAAAGGAAAAGCATTGGCTCTTTATGGGCTGAGATTAAGAACAGAATATACATGCAGTTGAAAAGGAAGGAGTGCCATATTCCTGGAATTAATGTCAGTAGTTGGTGCTGATGTTTTGCCTGATATGTGTTTTCCTTGTTGTTTCTTTATTTCCCCTGTAATTTTCTTTTTTCTGATTCGAAGTGTGTTTTGAATCCTTTTTATTGTGTTGCAATAAACTGGTAGGGGCCCAGTTAACCCCGCTGGCTTTGCCAAAAAAAAAAAAAGATTATGTAATTTTTATTTGTTGAGACTATTTATAAGTGGCTTCATGAACCACTAAGTATTTTTAAATTCCGCTGCGAGATTTCTGATTCTGTGTCTGTGATTCTTTGATTTATTTACTGCATATTCTGAGTTTTGCCAATTTTATTTTTACAACGCGGTATTTTGAACAATTCAAGTCCGACATGTGCGGATGCGAATGGTTGAAAATATCGGGTCGTTACATTTGGTATTAGAGCTTTGGCTCTAGGCAAAACTTAGAATGTATGGTAAATTTGATTTACAGAATCACTTTCATTTGAGCTTGAATCTCTTCCATTTCGAATTTTGGAACGTTCCCAGCGGTTTCGAAGTTCATTCGTGTCCCTCACTATTCATTTTCTTTCGATTCTAGAGTATCTTATAACTCCACTTCGGATGATCTTTATAGTGAATTGGCGGCCTCGCCAATATTCTAATAAAGTGTGAAACTCCTTTACAATTAGCATTGATTCACCAGAGATTTATATTTAACCTTGGTCTAGATGCTAGTATCTTTGGTTATTCCGAACTCTATCTCTTCGGATCGAAAGGTAAATCTACATTCGATCTGACTCTTTAAGTCACGATTGACCAATGTTAACGCGAAAATCTGACGCTAACACCCCGGTGTGTGTAAAAACGATGTGAAAGCACCACCCGTAATACGGGAATCAAGAAATAACAGTAAGTAACAGAAAATGCAGTAAATGTACACAGGGTTTATAGTGGTTCGGCTTATGATCAAGCCTACGTCCACTTCAATCCTTTTTATTGCTGATCGGATTACAACTTATTACAATCTCTTTCAATTACAATCCAATTCAATTCAGAAAACAAGTAGTTAGAGAAAACTTTAATGCCACAGAGTTCGTTGAATCCATGATTGAATATGTCGAATCTTTGTGCGAAGTTTGGTCTAAATGTCTTGTGTGAGCTTGAAGCGATGAAGTGTAGATTGCTTTGAAGATGGTGAAGTCTCAATCTCTTGAAGAAAATGATCCAAAAGTCCCCTGATTGTTGGAGCTAACGGTGTATTTATAGGGGGACTTGGGATTAAGTCGCTTGGCATAGGTCGCGAGCGACCTATGATAGGACTTGAGTCGTTGATGAGCTAAGAGAGCGCGAGTCACGACCTAAGTGATATCCCCTTTTCCATATAAGCTAACGGGTACCAGTTAACGACTTATGGGAAGCGGCATCATTTATCCTCTAAGTGTCAGGTCGTGAGCGACCTAAGGCAAGCTATAAGCCGGCAGCGACTTAGGGATAGGTCGTAAGTCGTGTTTCCGAGATAAGGCTTAACTAGGTTGCTGTGTCTACTTAGTTACTAGGCCGCTGCATTCTGTAAGTCGCTTCCTCTTAAGTCATTTAAGCAGTTAAGTCGTAAGCCCCCTTTTATCCTTCTAGGTTGCTCACTCTTCTAGCTCTTTAAGTCGTTATCCTGCTTCTATGGTTAGGTCGTTAGCTTGGTAGGTCGTGGGTCGTTCATTCACTTAAACTGTTAGGTCGGCCCATTCTCTTAACCCGCTAAGTTATGGTTCCCTTAAGTCGGTAAGTCGTCCACCTTTAAGTCGTTAACCTGATGTTGGTCCATTAACTCATTAAGTCGCTTCATAACTTAAGTTGTTAACTCATTGAGTTGCTTGTCCATTAAGTCGTTGACCTCCTTAAGTCGTGAGCCTTTTTGAGTCGCTTAACATAGGAGTTAACATTTGCCCCTCGAAGTACAGGCCTATGTCATAGGTCGTGTGCTTCGACCTAATTTTGCTAGGTCGTGAGCGACCTAAAACATATACTAACTCGCGCGTCTACTCATCTTCTTCTTTCAGCCCCATATAAATTTGTTAGGTCGCTACTCCTTCCTTACTCACTTGCTTCAATTTCCTACGCCGCCATTAACAAAATTACACAGTTTTAAAGACGAATTCAAGTTAGTCATTCAGCGATTCGTCCTTACTATCAAATTACGTAAGTATCTTCGATCTTTATCCATTCCATGATCACCATTGAACCACGAACTCTAACCTCCGAACCCCAGACCAATTTTGTGCGTCGTGCTTCACTTTGAGTCATGTTATGATCGATTTTTGATCGTCTCTGGTTACTGTTGTTGTTGTGATTCACGAACGCACAGTAGTGAGTTAGATTTATGATAGATCGGAGATATGTTGAATTGGTTTTCGAGTGATTTGGTGGTATGAGAAGATGACGAACTTCATGAATAGGACGATGGACTTCTGTGTAGTTGATAGCGGGTTATCGGGTCTGGTGAAGCATTGCGTGGAGAGGAAGTTAGCGACCTGGTGAATTTGAGCAACTTAAGATAATTCGCGATCTAAGGACCCTTGAGACTTAAGGAATAGTTTCGACCTACACTAGGTCGCTGAACGACCTAACATTCGCGCGTCTTAGGACTTTGCATGAGCTAGGAATTACTCGAGCTAAGAACTGCATGACCTAATCTTTCTTGCGACATAGGCTTTAGGTCGCGGCCGAGTTAACATCAGGACGGGTTTGAAATGCCTTATCCTTTATTTTGCACAGCGTGACTTAGGATGGTTCCGACCTATGCTAGGTCGCTGGACGACCTAGGACTTGTGAAATCCTGAGACAACTTTGATTGAGCTTGTTTAAACTTTGAATTATTTGGACTTGAATTTCGTTGTATTTCTTTGCAGATTATCTCTAAGGCAAATTACCTGTTAAACACAATATTTGCAGAAAATTGGGACGAATATACTGCCATCGACTGCCCACATCAAATGACAGATTAGTTAATAACAGATAATTAACTTAAATAAATTGTGTGAACGAAGTGCTTTCAACTCATCAATTTCAAGTAAAATATTAAAGCAACACTGAAATAGTCAATTGAAACTGACCAGCCTGCACTAATATTATGCTTGAACTTTAGATTAACAAGTTTTGAAATTTTGTAGTCGATCAATTGTCGACTAGTTTAATTCCAGTTATATTTATTTGTTATTTTTATTAGTTCTTCATGACACTTCACACTTTTAGGAAACGTGCACCTTCACATTTGAATATCCAGTTGCTTGTGTAGATTGACTTCTCAGGAAGAAGATACAACAGTTCAGACTGGAGAGGCAACTATTATTCCGGCTCCACTAGTCAATCCTCCCGAAAGAGCCCCTACCACGATATCATACAAAGTTTTTCGCCAGTTGTGTTCTCAGTTTGGCATTGCTGAATCAGATGCCATTCTTCCCAAGAAAAGTAACACTGCTGACATAGCACCCCCTGGCTTTGTGACGGTCAATCGACAAATGTGCCTGAGTGGGGGCGTTTCCTCCTTTCAATGACTTTTTCCAACAATTTTTTCGTCAATTGGCCATCGCCCCATCTCAATTACACCCCAATGGCTATGCCATTTTAATGGGGTTGTGTGTACTGTTTAAGAGGACGCTTGATCGATTCCCAAGCTTTAACGAGATTTTCTTCCTATGCACTTTCAGCAGGACTAAAGATCACCCCTCTATTACCGTCGTGAGAAGTGCTCGAAATCGTAGATTGATCATCGGTCTTCCTGACAGCGCTCATGGGTTTTTGACTCAATTTTTCTATGTTCGTTGCCCCCCGGGGTTTTATGCTGTATGGAGGGAATGAAGTAAGATTAACCATTCTTACTACGCTTGTTATCCGACTTTTGCGAGACTGAACTGTTAAGTGCTAACTCCGCTTCTTTTTATTTTCAGCGCTTCCTTCCCTATCCAGAGATCCAGGCCATAAACAAGTTTTTGAGAGACTGAGTGCCGTGGCCGCGGAAGAAAGAAGTGTAAAATTCTTGTGGAGGGATGAATTTCTGCACCAATATGGGCTTTTGCATACTTTTCGCTCTACACACCCCCATGAAGTCCCAGACTCTCCGGCTAGGGCTTCGGATGCCCCCGTTTCTATTGATACATCCATAACGAAAGAATCTGCTTCTGAGGCTTCTCTAGTGAAGTGCTCCACTTCTGTTAATGTCGCGGGGGCATCTGGCAAACTTGCCCCAGTCACCGAAGAAGAAGAGCCTCGGGATTCTCCTTCGCATTCAAAGAAGTCTGGTGACGAAGAAGTCGAGAAAACCAGCCCTGTTAAGCAGAGCAGGGACGACACTTTCGAAGGACTGAGTGACCACTTTGCCACCTCGCAAGAAATCTTTAAAGATGATCCTATTACTACCGGGGTTTCTTCTTCAGTAGTCGAGGCGACTTCTATTCTGCAACAGACCCCGTCAACTCAAGAGTTGATGTTAACTTCTGCTCCCGTAACTACTCCACAATTAAAGAGTGGTTCGTAGTTCGATGCGCGTAGTTTGCACATTACACACACTTAGAATCTTTCGGCACTTTTATGCTTCTGACTTTTTGTATCTTGAAGAATTCTAAAATTTAGCTCTTTTTATTTCAGATCCTCCGATGGGACGCAGCGGATCCTACTATGATGACTTCCAGCGCTACGGGAGGCGTAGCCAATATGATTATAGGCGTTACCTCCCCTCTTACAAAGAATCTGATGAAGAAAGAGCTGCCCGAAAGGCTCAAGAGAAGAGGGCTCAAGAGGAGCGTTATGAAAGAAGAGAGAGGGAGGAGCGCCACGATTCTTCGCAGAGAGGCGACGATTCCCATAAAAGAAAATCCCATGATGACCGAGGAAAAAGTCATATGGTTGAAGATTCGAGCAAGCGAGCCCGACATGGTGAGAAGCACACCTCTACAACTCCTGAAAAGGTTACTGCCCCCGCCTCGCTTGACATTCCTTCTGGCTCTCCCGCTCTTGGGAAAGAAGATATTCAAACAATAATCAGCAGCCCCAAATTCCAAGTTGGACCTGGCCCGGCCACTTTGCAAAGTCGGTTTCCACAGTGGTGCCTGAAGGGAGTAAGGTTCGACCTTGACTTGGTCCCCATTGACAAGTCTACCATGTTACGAAACCTCGATGCCGTCAAGCTTGATATTGAGAGGATGTCAAACTGGCAAAAACTTGTTGACGAGCTCCAAATGGTTAATCGTGCAAACATAGAGGCCATGCTCACTATGGAAAATGATAAAGCCGAATGGCAAAAGGTTCTTGAGCAACATGACACTGAGATGAGGAGCATTGCTTCTTACAATGAAGAGCTTGAAGCAAAAGTTGAAGAACTGAAACAAGAGCTTTCTGCTTCCTCTACTTCCTATTCTCAAAAAGAAGAAGTGCTCCTAAAACAAGTGAGAGATGCTCATGCCAGCCAAAGGGATGCCGAAGACAGGCTTGAAGTGCAAAAAAGAATTAGCGAGGGCTATGTTGCTGATATTGAAGAGCTTCGGAAGAAAAACAGCTCTCAAGAGGTGGAGATTCAAATGCTTAAGCTTCAACTTTCCAAAGCTGAAAGGGAGCGTGATGAGGCCGTTGCCGGTAAAATTGCAGCTGAAGAATCTCACGAGGCAACGAGAACCAATATCAGCTCAACATTATTTGATTTCTACCTGTATAGCATCTTGGGGCACGGTAGCCTCGCCTTTCTAGGCCCCAAGTATGAAACTACTCTGGCTGAGGTTTGGGAGGCCGCACTCGATATGCTTGGTGGTAATGGCGCCGGCTATGTTGAGTCAGCTCTTGATGATGATGCTCGCGCCGCTCTCGCCAGGGGGAGAGAACAGCTTGCAAAATTAAGGGCTGAAACAGCGGCATGAGAATATTCAGGAAAAATTATCTCAACTACTCCGATTCAACCTTCTCCTTCAGCCGAAATTGATATCATCGGTTCCAGTTCCCACTCTCCATCTTCTACTAAAGTTACCACCGAGATCGCAAGCATACAAGGTGGAGATGAAGGCGACGAGAGCGCCGAGGCGCAGGCTTACGAAAATGACGTCAAGAAACCGACTTCTGCAGGTAACCCTACTGACAATCTTGCCCAAGTAAACTGCTCATCTGTTTCTTACGAGCTTGATGAGCTTCTTGACTACTTCTTGAATCTCAGCGAACCTTTATCTCCTCTTTTTACTGACTTGAACTTTTTTCCTTCTGTAGAGAAAACGCCGGGCATTGTTCAAGCTTCCCCACCTCCAGCTATTCCTCCTCCATCTATTCAGGTGACTCCTCCTTCCGCCTCGCAACCGGGATCACAAGAGGAGCAAATAGAAGCTCTTCAAGACTGGGACGATCCCATTGCTTCACAAGAACATAAAGGAGAAGAAACTGAAGGGAGTGAGAAGACTCTAGAAGCGACTGGTTCCGATGATGAACCATTAATTAAACTTCTTACTCCAGGGAGTGGGTCTTCCTCCAAGAAGAGAGGAAAGCAGGGAGTTTCCAAGAAGAAGAAGAAGGGATCTTTAACTGGCGAAGAAAAAACGAAAGAAAGTCCGACTGAGCCCCTTTCTCCTTCATCCCCTACTCTTACAAGCTGGCCTAAGAAGTTGGTTATTCGGCCGGGTGCGGGCTCAAAAGGTGGACGGAAGAAGAAATGATGGCTCTGGTCCTGTGGCTTTCATATCGCTTTTTGCCTTTTTTGCATGTACTGACTGGAAATTGTGCGGGTACCGGCCTCCGTTTTCTTTATTTCGAAACTTGTATCTGTAAGAAATTGTAACAGAATTAAATAAAATGATTCTTTATTTGTACAAATTTCTTGTTTGAATTTGAGAATGCAGTTATTATTCATTTTTATACAAGTTTCTTTGTATGATATTGCAGTGAGCTTGTGGTATACTGTTCGAGCGTAATTTTACCGATGTAGTTATACCATGTTGCCCCTATACCATAGGCTCATTGTAATATTTTATTTTATGAGGAACTTGTACTTTTATTTTTTAAAGAATAATTATTCCATACTTGAAGGAATATTATTTCGTTAAAAAACAGAGTACAAATTCGTTTTTACGCTTCATCCTTCGAAGATATCACTTTTTCTTTTGTGCATATACACATTTTACCAAGTGAATTCTTCTATGTGGTAAAGCGGGCCTCTGAAGGCTACTTTGACTTCTTTCTGAGGAAGATCATTTTCCAGAATAGGTAAATCATTCTTCCTTTGAAAGTTAAAGTGTGCCTTTGATGAGGATTTTTTTTATGCCACAGTAAAGGGCTTCTTGATTTTTGTTTCTTTGAAAAGTTGCACCTCTGAGGAAGGCTTTTTCACGTTTCAACACCTGGTAGTTTTATTTCAATCTTGGTGAAACGTGTGCTTCCGAAGAGGTCTTTCTGCTTGATTGTGCCTCCGGGAGGAGGTCTTTTCATTTCTGCCTCTGGGAAGAGGTCTTTCTGTCTTATTGTGCCTCTGGGAATAGGTCTTTTTGTTTCTGCCCTTTGGGAGAAATGTGCCTCCGAAGAGGTCTTTATTTTGTTTTGCATTTCAACTCTGGTGAAGTGAAATTCCGAAAAGCGGCTATTGCACTTCAACTCCTGGTGAAATGTGCCTCCGAAGAGGTCTTTATTTTGTTTTGCATTTCAACTCTGGTGAAGTGAAATTCCGAAGAGCGGCTGTTGCACTTCAACTCCTGGTGAAATGTGCCTCCGAAGAGGTCTTTATTTTGTTTTGCATTTCAACACTGGTGAAGTGAAACTCCGAAGAGCGGCTGTTGCACTTCAACTCCTGGTGAAATGTGCCTCCGAAGAGGTCTTTATTTGCCTGGAAGTTACTCTCTCATGGTTGGAGGGTCATGACTCCTCCAATCTTTTTTGTTGAGTAGAGAACTTTCTTTTTTGCGGCATATGCCTCGTTAGAGGTCTTTATCCTCCGAAGAGTTGTGCCTCTGAAGAGGACTTGTGCCTCTGAAGAGGGCTTTAGTTGTTCCTTGTCCACTTGCTTATGCCTTTTCAGCGATCCTCTGTTTTTCTTTTCAAGCTCACACTCCCTTCTCTTACAAGTAGTTTGTTTAATCCAAAGAAGTGTACTTCATTGCTAGGCAAGTTCGCGAGAACAGGCATAAGCTTCTTAATTGGATGTTTGTTTGTTCAAACGATCTCAATTTATTAGCAAGAGCCTATTTTTCGGTGAAATCATTGGTCGTTCAATTGAATCACTTCCTATCTAGGATTTGAATTCGGGGCTTTTGTGACTTGAAATTTGTTTGTTGAATGATAACAAGAATCACTTGGTCTTGTAATGTGCAAGTTTTATTTTCGTTGCCTGCAAAAATTTAAATCGACATTTCAGCAATACATTTAATGTACTTTTCATATCGAGAATAAAGCGAACATGTAATAATAATAAGGAACACAAGATTTATAGTGGTTCGGCCAAGAATTTGGGCCTACATCCACTTTATAGTCTTTCATTATTCACTTGCATCGGCTTTACAATTGCTTTCAATTACGAGAATCATACATTTATAATTCTTTTTACAATATTTCAACAAAGCTTTCAAGTAAAGTATGGACGTAAGTGGTTGCTGTTCCAAGCTCTTGGAATTTGATCTCCTTCAACAGTAGTGAGTTTGAATGTGCCGTCAACAAGCTTCTGACCTATGACATATGGTCCTTCCCAATTTGGCCCAAACACACCTGTCGCCGTCATAATTCTCTTCAGGACTAGATCTCCAATCTCAAAGCTGCGTTGGCGAACTTTGGAATTGAAATGTCTGGCTATCCTTTGCTGATGAGCTGCGATTCTGAGCTCAGCCTCTTCTCTTTTTTCATCAAGGAGATCTGGTGCCTCAAGCTGTAGTTTTTCATTCTCCGCTTGATTGAAATGGATTCTTCCGTGTGAAGGGACCTCTGTTTCTACCGGAATCATTGCTTCTAACCCGTACGCCAATGAAAACGGAGTATGCCCAGTCGCAGTTTTGTGGGTAGTTCTGTATGCCCATAGTGCTAGTGGTAGCTTATCGACCCAACCACCTTTTGCTCTTTCGAGTTGCTTCTTGATGGTTGACTTGATAATTTTGTTTACTGCTTCCACCTGCCCGTTTGCCTGCGGATGAGCTACTACTGAGAAGCTTTTTCAGATTTTGAATCGTTTGCAAAAATCTTGGAATTCTTCACTTTCGAACTGAGTACCATTGTCTGTAATTATCTTTTGAGGCACACCATACCTGCAAATGATACTTTTAGTCACAAAACTTATCATCTTTTTAGAGGTGATAATAGCCAGCGGTTCAGCTTCTGCCCATTTAGTAAAATAATCTACAGCAACAATGGCATATTTGATTCCAGATTTGGCAGTTGGTAAAGGTCCTATAAGGTCTATCCCCCAGATTGCAAATGGCTATGGACTGACCATCTGTGTGAGTTCTGTGGAAGGTGCTCTAGGAATTTTGGCAAATCTTTGGCATCTGTCACATTTTCGGGAATAGTCTGCAGCGTCTCGATTAATCTCTGGCCAAAAATATCCGTATTGGAGAACCTTTTTTGCTAAAGTTTGACCACCTAAATGATCACCACATTCTCCTCCATGTACCTCAGCTAGGATTGTTTGGGATTCTTCTCTGGATACACATCGAAGTAATGGCATTGAGAATCCCCGTCTATACAATTGGCCATCCTGGACTATATAGCGAGAGGCTTTCCTCAGTAGCTTCTGTCGTTCTTTTGAATTTTTCGGTAAAGAGCCATTGAGCAGATATTCTGTTATTGGAGTCATCCATGATTCTTGCTCCTGAGACACACTCATGATCCAATCAATATCCATCTCATTAATGCTTGGAGCCGACAGGACTTCCACTGGAGTTAACCCCAGTAATTGAGCTTCGCCTGTGCTAGAGTACTTTGCGAGAGAATCTGCTTTCGTGTTTTCTTCTCGAGGAACATGGCTTATCGTGTAATGATCGAAGTCACATAGAAGTTCCCAGGCCTTTGACAAGTAGGCAGGCAGATTTCCCCCTTTTGCTTGAAATTCCTTCTTGACCTGACATACAATAAGATGAGAATCACTGAAGATCTGTAATGCTCGGATGTTTAGTTCTTTAGCAATTCTCAAGCCAGCAATAAGAGCTTCGTATTCTGCTTCATTGTTCGTTGAAGGAAATTCCAATCTTAGTACATAGCATAATGAACGACCTTCAGGGGTTTCAAGTACAACCCCGGCTCCAGAACAGTAGTCATTTCTCGCGCCATCAACATACAACTTCCATCGGATTCGGGAATCATCAATCGTTTCCTCCCCACTGTTACCCTTATCTGTGAATTCTGCGATCAAATCTACTAAAGCTTGTCCGTTGATTGCTTTTCGGGGGTGATAAGTGATGTCATATTGACTGAGCTCAATGTTCCACTTTAGAAGACGACCCGAAGTCTCAGGGCGGAACAGGACTTGCTTTAAAGGTTGATCAGTGAGGACTTTGATAGGATGAGCTTGGAAATATTGCCTCAACTTCCTCGATGCAATCAGTAGGCAATAGGCGAGTTTTTCTAACTTGGAGTAATTCATCTCTGCCCCAGTGAGTCTTTTGCTGATATAGTAAACCGGATGTTGAATCCTATTGTCATCTCGTATCAGCGCTGCACTTAAAGCATGAGATGATACTGCCAAGTATATAAGAAGATCCTCACCATCGCCGGGCCTAGAAAGTATTGTAGGCGTTTCCATATGGAGAATCAATTCATCAAAGGCTTTTTGGCATTCAGGAGTCCAATCAAAGTTTTTCTTTCCTTTCTTTAGAGCGTCAAAGAATGGGATGCATTTATCAGTAGCTTTGGAAATGAACCGACTCAAGGCGGCGACTTTTCCGTTGAGACTTTGCAATTCCTTCTTCGTTCGAGGAGCTTTGACTTCTTTTAAGGCGGTAATTTGTGCTGGACTAGCTTCAATGCCCCTAGCGCTCACGATGAAACCTAGGAACTTTCCGGACTCCACCCCAAATGAACATTTTAAAGGGTTAAGCTTCATTCCGTATTTCCGGAGGACTGCGAACATTTCTACTAAATGTTCTATGTGATCCACTGCTTTCTTGGACTTTACTAACATGTCGTCGACGTAGACTTCCATAGTTTTGCCCAATTGCGGTTTGAACATAGCATTAACAAGTCTTTGGTAGGTTTCCCCCGCATTCTTCAGCCCGAAGGGCATAACTCTGTAGCAGTAAAGACCAACATCGGTGATAAAGCTCGTGTCCTCCTGATCTGGCTCATGCATCATGATATGGTTATATCCGGAGTAGGCATCCATAAAAGATAACAATTCATGTCCCGCTGTTCCATCTACCAGTTGATCGATCCTGGGTAATGGGAAGCAGTCTTTAGGGCAGGCCCTGTTCAGATCTGAAAAATCGATGCACACTCTCCATTTTCCGTTGGCTTTCTTAACCAGCACTGGATTTGAAACCCAATTCGGGTAGATAGATTCTTTGATAAAGTCATTCTCCATGAGCCGATCAACTTCTTCTTTTAATGCTACTGACCTTTCTGGACCTTGGGTTCTTCTTTTCTGTTTCACAGGCGTAAACTTTGGATCAATATTCAGAGCGTGTACTGCAACTTCTGGGGATATTCCGCACATATCGGCATGAGTCCAAGCGAAAACATCCAAATTTGCTTTCAGAAAAGATATTAAGATACTCTGAATTGACACATTAAGTTGTGAGCCCACATTCAACACCTTATTTGGGTCCTTCAGGTCAACAGGTACTGGTACTGTCGTTTCCACTGGTACCACTCTATTCTCCCCTGCATTGGCTTTTCTAGGATCCATCTCTTTTCGTTCTCCGCTGTGCTCACCAGTGCAGGGTCCGCCCTGTAATTGCTACAAGGTTGGTTCTTTGATGCGGACTGGGATTGCCGCATCCTTTCCCATTTCTCTTTTCCTTGCCTCTCGCAGCTCTGTCAGATAACACTCCCGCCCGACATTTTGATCCCCTTTTATAACTCCTACTCCATTGTCTGTGGGGAATTTAATGGTGAGGCACCATGGGGCCAGAATAGCTTTGAACGCTGCAAGAGTTGGACGGCCAAGGAAAGCATTATAAGCGGAAAATTCGTCAACAATTACAAAAGTTTGCTTGCGGACCACTTTTCTTTCTCCCTCTCCGAGTTCTACAAGCAAATCAATGGTTCCTATCGGCTGCTTTGGCTCCCCAGTGAAGCCAGCGATTTTCTGTGACGAGGCTTGCACATCAGCCATAGGGATGTTCATTTGGTCGAATGTTTTCTTGAAGAGGATATTACAGGATGCGCCACAATCAATGAGAACTCTTATGACAATAGCTGGCCCGATACCAGCCGAGATGACTAAGGGATCCAAGGTAGAAGCTTCAACACCTGTGGAATCCCTGGCTCTGAACACAATATCATCATTGAAAGTTCTTTGTTGTTTCAGGGGCGTAGCATCTTCCAAAACAAAGACATCTTCTTCGGCCGGTACATATTTCAAAGCCCGGGTATACCTTTCCCTCTCACCCCAGCTCCTGCCTGCTGGGTGAGGTCCTCCCGTAATGACATTGATAACAGGCCTTCCGGATTCATGCCCTGTAGCCTTCTCACTTGTCCTGGGTTGATGAGCAGGAGCTTGTCGCCCCTGACTAGACGAAGCAGGATTGCTGCTATTCTTTTCCACAAATTGCTGCAGCTTGTTTTCCCTTATCAACTCCTCAATCAAAATTTTCAATTGGCGACATTCATCGGTATCATGACCGGGTTGATTATGGAAGCGACAGAACTTTCCGCTTTGTACAGCTTTTTCCCGGTTCTCAGAACGGGAGGTTTAGGATAATCAACAGAATCTTTAGTGGCAAGGTAAATACGCTCCGGCGTGTCTGATAAAGGAGTATATTCCGATGGCTTGAAGGAACGAGGCTTCTTCAGATTTTTCTGTTTCTTCCCATCGTTATTTTCCCTTTTCTGTCCTACAGATTCATTCTTGCGTGGAGCAACAATGTTATCTTCAGCTTTTTCCAATACTGCATTTACGGGTACAGGACGGCTTTCCAGGCGTATGAACTCATCTGCTTTCTTGTAGAATTTTTCAAGGGAATTTGGTTCCTTCATGTTTAGCCATTTTCCAAATTCGCTTGACTTGTCGATGGCCCTCATCAGATAAGTCAAGATCATCTGTGGTTCTGCATTGTCTACCTCGGCCAACGCTATATTAAAGCGATTCAAGAAAGATCTGATAGTTTCCCTTGGATTATGTTCTAAACTTGACAGCGACATGATATCTTTGGCTTTTGAAGCATATAGTCTGAACTGCTCCTTGAATTTCCGGGTTAGGTCAGAAAACTAATCTATAGACCGGATTGGTAGCTTGGTGAACCAAAGAAGAGCTACACCTTCCAAATATACAGGAAAATATCGACATTTTATTTCATCAGAAGCTCTGGCACCTTTCATGTGCCAATCATACTTATACAAGAATTCGTTCGGATCACTTATCCCCTTGTAAGCTGGAATGGTTGGAGGGACGAACTTCCTCGGAAACTCAGCCTTTAAGATCCTTTCGGTAAACGGGGTTTTACTTGGAGCGAAACCCCATTCTTTCTCGTCTTCATCCCTTTGCATGCTCTCTTTCATGATTTGTCGAACCATTTCAGAAAGATACCCCTCATCATTTCGAGCTTTAGATCCACCAACTTCAGGAAATGTCTGCTCAAAAGGGCTGGCAGCCCTCTCAGGAACGTTCCTTTCTTCAGCATCATGAACGTTGCCAGCAAAGTTCCTTTCATTACCCGTTGGTTGACGGTTTGCCCTAAGCAAATCGTTCAACTTATTCAAAATTAGGGCATTTTGGGCATTCTGAGCCTCCAATTGTGCACTTTGGGCATTTATCTGCTGGTTCAGCCCTAAGATTACAGCATCCAACTCCGCTTTTGTAACCCCAACAGGTGGAATGGCTTGATTAGGTACTGGGGAAGCGGAGGTTCCCTCTTGAACATTTCCAGATCTAACAGATCTACTCCTTCTCCCTGGAGCCATGATTTCGGATAAACTTCTAGTCTTCAGAGAGATTACTTCGACAAACTTTCGTGGAGCAATGATGATAATTCGCCTGAGTTCAGTTCTCAGTGAAAGCACCAAAAATATTAACGCGAAAATCTGACACTAACACCCCGGTGTGTGTAAAAACGATGTGAAAGCACCACCCGTAATACGGGAATCAAGAAATAACAGTAAGTAACAGAAAATGCAGTAAATGTACACAGGGTTTATAGTGGTTCGGCTTATGATCAAGCCTACGTCCACTTCAATCCTTTTTATTGCTGATCGGATTACAACTTATTACAATCTCTTTCAATTACAATCCAATTCAATTTAGAAAACAAGTAGTTAGAGAAAACTTTAATGCCCCAGAGTTTGTTGAATCCATGATTGAATATGTCGAATCTTTGTGCGAAGTTTGGTCTAAATGTCTTGTGTGAGCTTGAAGCAATGAAGTGTAGATTGCTTTGAAGATGGTGAAGTCTCAATCTCTTGAAGAAAATGATCCAAAAGTCCCCTGATTGTTGGAGCTAATGGTGTATTTATAGGGGGACTCGGGATTAAGTCGCTTGGCATAGGTTGCGAGCGACCTATGATAGGACTTGAGTCGTTGGTGAGCTAAGAGAGCGCGAGTCACGACCTAAGTGATATCCCCTTTTCCATATAAGCTAACGGGTACCAGTTAACGACTCATAGGAAGCGGCATCATTTATCCTCTAAGTGTCAGGTCGTGAGCGACCTAAGGCAAGTTATAAGCCGGCAGCGACTTAGGGATAGGTCGTAAGTCGTGTTTCCGAGATAAGGCTTAACTAGGTTGCTGTGTCTACTTAGTTACTAGGCCGCTGCATTCTGTAAGTCGCTTCCTCTTAAGTCGTTTAAGCAGTTAAGTCGTAAGCCCCCTTTTATCCTTCTAGGTCGCTCACTCTTCTAGCTCTTTAAGTCGTTATCCTGCTTCTATGGTTAGGTCGTTAGCTTGGTAGGTCGTGGGTCGTTCATTCACTTAAACGGTTAGGTCGGCCCATTCTCTTAACCTGCTAAATTATGGTTCCCTTAAGTCGGTAAGTCGTCCACCTTTAAGTCGTTAACCTGATGTTGGTCCATTAACTCAATAAGTCGCTTCATAACTTAAGTCGTTAACTCATTGAGTTGCTTGTCCATTAAGTCGTTGACCTCCTTAAGTCGTGAGCCTTTTTGAGTCGCTTAACATAGGAGTTAACAACCAGGTAAAGGTTGCCCGCGATTTATATAAACTTATCTAGTTCCTTATTCTGTTATTTAATCATCGGATCTTCTGATTTCAATTTATCTTTAAATCAAAATTCTCTTTGATTTGAATCCATCAAATTTGAATCTCTATCCTTGTTTGAAAATTTTATTCCTATATTTGGGAAAAATCTAATATTATATATAAGTATAATTTTCAGAATTTTATAATTAATTTAACTAGTTTTCAAGAGATAATAGTTTTGATTTTATTTATGGTTTTATAGACCATGTGTTTTGTCTAATATAAATAATTGAATATAAACAAATGGTTATAAATTAATTTGGAAACAGAAATGAATTTAAAACCAGAACTTGAGAATTCAATTTTCGATGGTTTCAAACCTTGTGTTTAAAATTTTAAAGGGAGATATTATTTAAAATATTTTCGAATAAAAATTTGTTTCCAAAGAATTTTAAAGGTTTAAAAATCAGTGCTCTTCTCCTTGTCGCTAGAAAATAATTTCGGTGATGACAACAACATCATCGACATTCATTTTCGAGTTTCGAAGTAAAAAGACCATTCTGTAGTCTGGCTACAGTGTTACCTTGAGAATTTAATTGATTTGAATCTCAAAAATATGACTTGATTTATAATATATAGATATATGATTTAAATTTGATTTGACATATTATGTACATATATTTATTTGGGTTTTAATTCTTGAATTTTATCTTGAGGAATAAAAAAAATCAAATTTTTGAATAAATGATTCCCACTTGAGATAATTGAATTTGAAAATTTTATTTGTATTATAATCAATTTCATTTCAATATAACCTACCTTGATTTTCAGAAGTTAACAATGTAATTGGATAATATACAATATAAAAAGATTTATAAATAAAATTTGAGTGGTTATAATAAATGTTATACACTTAAATTCTAGTTATAAAAAGATTAACAGAGGTAAATAAAATAAAAGGGTAATGGAATAATTTTCAATATAAAATGATGTTAAGGAACTAAGAATAAATTTAAACAGTTGTAATAAGTGTAAACATATTTGACATAGATGAGAAAAATATATTGAGAGAAATAAATTTAATTATAGTTTGGAATAAAGAAGAAACTAAATGGGGAATTTAGTTTATTTTGGGAAATGGTAAATTTACTTTAACAATTAAGTTAAATTACCATTTCAAATTAGAATGTTATAATACCTTGTGTAAAATTTGGTAAAAAAAAAAATGATTTTTTAAGTGTAGGGATATTATACAAGTAAATATGTAAATAAATAAATTTTAAAATTTTAAATATAAATAGATGAAATCAATGATTAATTTAAAATTGAATTTTTATTGTTTAGATTAATGATTCTAATTTAAGTTTCAATTTAGTTTTCTTTCAGGTTGTTTCTATTGCCCTACCTTCTTCCTTTTCGACGACGAAAAGTTCTGAGTGGGGGAGAGTGTAACAGCCCAAATTTTTAACAAGTATTTCTCACTTGTATTTTTAAAACTTTGGGGTTTATTATATAAAAATCTAAATTTTAAAGTGATTATAAAAAAAAACAGTTGACCAAATTTTTAATTAAATAATAAGATCCCTGAAATTTTGACGTGGTTAAGAATTAACTTTAATTGGAAATTTGGGTTTTTGTCAAAGATGGTAAATAACTTAATTTCTAGCAAAATCAAGTTTTGATTAAGAAATAAGATTTGAAAAAAAATTAGTGTGTAAATAAACTATTTAATTACGCGTTTAAAATGCGTGTTATTGATGGAATATTTTTAACGTATATTTACTACATAAGTGAACGCGTAAATTTAAAAAGCGTCACTTTTATTATGGAACTGGGCGCGTGTTTTGCATCTGTTTTTCACGCGTCTAAATTTATTACCTTGGATATAAATAATCAAATAAATCAGTATACATGCATTTTAAGTGGGAAAGGAATAAATTTTCTTTCCGTTGACTCCACATATTTAATAAATAAAACCCATTGATTTTTCAATAACGTTCAAATCAAATATTCTTTTCCATTTCTTTACTCTTAGAATCAACACTTTTCTTTGTTCAATTTTATAAACGTTCGCCAATTTTCTATTTTTCTGGACTGTTAAAATAACACAACGATTTTTACCTTAGCTATAAAATGGATTATCTACCTTTTAAAGTTAAGTAGTATTTTGAATAATACATTTCTTTGTCAATGGTAAATAGATCAGAAGAAAAAAAATGTAAACAAATTTTATCCGTTTAAGTTGTAAATTTTAAATTTTTAGTGTATAAATGAACTGGGTAATTACGCTTTTAAAGAGCGCGTAAATTTAGGGAATAAATACCGTATATATATATATATTAATATTGATTAAATCATTTCCCAAAAGTCTAAATTTAAAATTGGAAGTTTTAAAATTTTAACTTTGTTAAAGACAACTCCATTTGGAATTTTAATAAAAATGAATTTTGTATATTTAAAATAAGTAAATACGAAGAATGTAAACAAATTAAAATTTTAGTTAAGTAATAACTTTGTAAAATTCAGTGTTTTACAGACTGTTAAATTTCGCATTTAAAAAGGGCACGCATTGTAATGATATAAGTAACATATAAGCGTATAAATTAAAAATGTTACTTTTGCATAAATTTTGGGCGTATTGTATTGCGTCGGTTTGGCGTATTTTAAAATGCATACTGCAATATCTATAAGGATTAATAAATCAGTTAGTAGATTTTTATAGCAAAACGTTATTTTTTCCACAGCTTTCATTGGTTTTAAATTGGCATAAAATCCTTGCTAAAATCACTCAGTATATATAAAGATAGAAACGCACGCAATCATTAATTGAAGAAAAAGTTTAAAATGAACCAATCTATTAATCACTTGCCGTTTCTTCACCATAAATTTCACTCATCCATCTTTATCAACGCACGGAAATTTCAAATTTTCTAGTTGCCGTTTCTTTCTTGTCTGCATTTATTTCTTACCCAGATTTCGAAATTCTCTGTATATGTATACATCTTTTAGCCTAACAAATTTTTAACACGCAGCTATTATACTTAGTATAAAATCTTTTAATGAAGTAGCATCCAAAGCTAATATCATTACCGTTTCTTTTCAATTACCTGCCATTTTCTTCACGTTTAATTTCGCTATTTTTTCCTTTTTAATAAAACACGAGAATTTGAAAATCTTATTTCTTGCCGTTTCTATAATTCAATCAACAAAATCAATCACCAATGCGAGTGTCACGTACGCAGTAATTCCTTTTCTTTTATCAGCATTGCCTCCTTTAGAGTCATTTACTTCTTATTTAAAACTTTAAACGTGTTCAAGTGTTGCCTAGTGTTCCTGTCTATTCTTTGTGTAAATCAAAGCAACCGTTAAAGTTAATTTAAATTTATTTCCTTCCTATAATCTTTCACATTAAATCATGCAGCTTTTTATTTTAAAGCAATTTTAAATCCTTGCTGTTGTTTTGTATAAAAAAATCACTCAGCCTATAAATAACGCACGCAACCTATTAATTGAAAAAAAAAGAAACGTTTGCAATCAATTTTTTTCGTATAACTGGAAATAAATCACGCAAGTTTTCCCTATATTCATTCAAAATATCACGCACCCCTGCCTTTATAAATTCGTTCACAACCTCTGTTGCATAACATCTTATCCTCATTCATATTCGAGCAAGCTTCAGGTATGGGTTCCTACTTCTTCTTCTCTTTTATATTTCCTTTCCATATTTTTTCCTTTTGCTTTAAATTCATTTTCATATCACCTACTCGTCTGCCTTCAACCTCCACCGCCACAGGCTACCACCAACTTACATACACTCCTCCACTCATGAATCACCATCCCCTACCTTGCCTGTAATTAGCACATTCCCTAGTGCTCAGCCGAGTCCTGTTTGTGAGACATATATTTTGTATAAGTTATGTTTTCAAACTAAATATAAGGCCATGCTGTGCAAAGCCAAGCACAGCCAAGCAAACCCGTGCCGTGCCCTCTTAATATAAAGTCATGCTAATATTTGGAATTAAGACATTTGGTTGATAGTGATGTTATAAAAAAATTTCCTGATAGAGATGTTCGGTTGATAAATTTTCATCACCAAGATCTCTAAGGTGATTCATTTTTTTTCAGTATTTGTTACATGTCAACATTTAAAAAAAAAGAGGAGAGGAGAAGTTAGTACGTGACTATGATGGGAAGGGAAAGGAAGAAGAGTGCATGAGAGGGCAAAATGGCTACCTGTACATGATCATGTCACGGCCTATAGAGGAGGGATGTCATTTTTTTTTTGCACTGTGAAAATTTGGTGTAGTTGACTATGCAACTTAAAAAAAAAACAAAAAAAAGAGGAGTCGAGTTGGATGGTGGAGGGGTCGAGCAAAGTTTAGTCCAATTATCTTTTATAATCCCGTCCCAAATTCGTTTTATTTAAATTTTGCTTTTGACCGTAAATTTAAGGCGCGTATTGGTTTTATTTGCATCTTGTTCTAGATTTGAATCAAGACGTTGCATCCGCGGAAATCTAATCATGCCATTGTACGTTCTTTTATCAAGTAATACAATCATTTGAATCTGATTATCTACAGCTTTAAGGCGAGAATTTCTCACCAGACAAACATACCTATATATCCGTGATTTATCACAAGTGTATTTGTAAATTATTTATTAAATTTTATCTGCCTGTGATATAACGTATGATGTTAAACCTCATTTTAAATTGACACCTCATCAGTTGTTTATCTATTGTAATATTATTGCAGTTATACAATGTAATGCTTATTTACTGATTTAATCACCACTGTAAGTTCCCTATAAATTTGAGATCGTTATAGGATGAAATGATAGGCCTGAACGATAATCATTTGTTCATTTATTTAGTTGTTTAATTATTTATTTGTTAACTTGGGTTTGCGGGTTTGAAATGATAGAACCCGGGATTTTGTAAATTGCGGATTGAAATGATATAAATCTGTATCACTTGACCTAGGCTAGAAAACTATATACAGACCCGTGGTTTATATAATATTTTTTTGAAATGTTTAAAAATATTTTAAATGGGAATTTAGAATATTCTGGTTCAAATGTATTTAAAGGATTTTTTATAAAATTTATAATGATTTTTGAATAAGTCAAAATGTTAAATAAAAACATGTTTAAGTAAATTTTTTGGAATATAACTTATTTTGGAAAATTCCGAAATTTTGTAAAAAGTGAGATTTTAGTTAAGTAAAATAATTGATAATAAGTTATATTTGGGAATTTAAAATTCAATTGTTAAGTTAATAATTTATTACAGCACTTAAATGCTATCCTTTGTAAATGAACTGTTTAACCTATAGACTTTAGGTAGCATTTCATAAGTGATACGGAAACTGAATTTCGATTGTTTTAAATAAAAATTATGGAAATAATCTTTGGGAAAAGGTTGAAAATTTTGAAATTTAATATGTAATTTATAAAAATAAGGAATTGACTTTAAATAGTTTTAATGGAAGGATTTAACTTTTAAATGTGAGTTGAAAGGCAATAAATTCCTAAATTAATTAAATAGATTTAAATGGTATTTTTATAGAATGACTGATGTTTAAATAAATGATGTTTAAAAGGATATTTCAATTTGAAAAGTATAAATACCATTTTTAAAAGTTGTAACCACGGGTTATAATAACGTTTGGTGGTTAAAGAGACCGGGATCGGATGTCTGGCATACTCTCTGTCGATACCGAAAACCACTTTAACAACCGTGTACGCGGTGGAGATTCCAGAATGAAGTAGGATGGTGGTGACGTTTCCTTTAAGGTAAATACGTGGACCTTACTCCCGTGAGTTGGCATAAGGTGGCTAAAACATGAGCGATTGACGGATTAATGAGGTAGCACCTCTGATCGGACGCACTTCTTCGTATGCCATTCTATTACTTTTGTGATTGTTTTGGTGCGCACCTTTGATTTGGGAGTGTTGTTCGAGGTGGGCGGCAGCTGCGCGCTGCGCGTTTCCATCGGTCCGGAAGCGTAATTGGTATATCTACCCTGGCATTGCCTAGTTGTGCCGAGTCACCAACCCTAGCGCGCCTTATACGATTTTGGTTTTGTACCATACCTATGGAGTGCCCTCTGACGACGCCCATTCCGGGGGAGATTACGGTACTGTATAGACTACGGGAATATATTATATGTTAAGGTGGAAAATGTAAAGCCTTAACGCTTTTTAAAAGTAAGTTTATTTTACTAATAGACACTATTATAATATCGAAGTATTACTACATAGTAAATAGTTTAACGGATCCTTAGAGGATGGGCGGTCCCAAGCATCCTTTAAGTTACTTGCTTTATATTACAGTACACTTGAATTAGCTTACACTATATAAGTATGTATGTCCCGACTCGAGTGTTTATGTTTTATTTTACGCTCGGGTCAGCCTGAGTTGCAGTTCAGCTTTCTTTCAAGAGCTAGGACTTCTGTAGATCTTTCAAGCTGCCGGCAAAAACTTTCAGCCCGTTATCTTATTTATGTAATCAAGACTTTGGGATTATTTGGATTTGTCTGCTTGATGTTTTAAATTATATTTGAGATTAAAGATTATGTAATTTTTATTTTTTGAGACTATTTATAAGTGGCTTCATGAACCACTAAGTATTTTTAAATTCCGCTGCGAGATTTCTGATTCTGTGTCTGTGATTCTTTGATTTATTTACTGCATATTCTGAGTTTTGCCAAATTTATTTTTACAACGCGGTATTTTGAACAATTCAAGTCCGACATGTGCGGATGCGAATGGTTGAAAATATCGGGTCGTTACAGTATCATATCAAGAATTCGAACCAAGTGTTTATTATCAAGAATCAAATGAGAAATCCTTGTTCGGACTGGTGTGACTCACCCCGAAGTTACACAAATCCTAGATCAGAAACCATGCAAACAAAATGATTTACGTATGTAAATAGGCCTATTGGTTTCTTAGCTATACAAATCTCTTTCTTTTTCATTTATATTATTTCATGCAATAATAAAATTATTTATAAATCATTTCACAAATTTCCACTTAAGTTTATAAACATTTAGTAAAGACACGTCTTTATAAAAAATTAAATTAAAACTTATTCCACTCTACTTACTTCTATAGTAATCTTCTAAACCGTGTCAATTTTATTTAATTTTTCAAAATACAAATGGAGGCCCAAGCATAATATGGGTCTTAAAACTTAGTCGACTACATTGACCTCTTTACTTCTCCGATCCGATAAGTAGCTAAAAAGAGTAGGATGCCGATATCCAAACTCAATCCAAGAGTCTACTTTTTCTTAGATGTCCCTAAGGCAAAGAATTTTTGTTATTTGGCCCAATAGCATCAAGTAGTTTATATGACTTAGATGTTTAAACAAAGATGCAGTTTTAATTAAACAAATTTTATGAAAACCCCCTATCTAATTTAAGCCATTTAAAAACTTATGTTAAAGTACCTTTTTCCTATCCAAGAGTTAAAATTTTTGTTTACAAAAACATTATTTTAACAAAATACCTTTTATTTTAAATTAATTTCCTTTAAGGGAAACTTAAGAACATAATACCCCATTTTTATTTTAAAATCTTTTTCGAAATCATACTATATATATTTCTGTATATAAATAACTTTAACAATTTATTTAATAACACTCACTTTAGCTTTATTTGAATTTGAACTCATTTCGATCGCATAGTGATAAAGCAATAATTTACCAAGTGCACTATGATATTCGTCTTAGCAAACATTCGATCCTGACTAAAAAGATTATTTAGATCACCACAAAACTAATCAAGATGTTTTCCCCGATCCTTCCAAAGAAAATGTATATTTCTTAAAAATTCTCTTTGAATCATTTATACTATACATACTTAAAAGTAATATGACCACTACTTTTCTGAAATTTTTTGGAATCATTTCAAGCAATATCGAGATTTAAATTCTCAAAAACCCTTTATAAATCATATAAATCATTATATAAAACATACTCATATAAAATGTGGCTATAAAATCATTTTACATTATAATAAATTCTCATTAAACATTTTACAATTTTTTATCCTTTAAATCTCTTATCTTCCCATTTAGATTATATTAAACAATTTGATTAAAAGATAGACTTTCAATGTAACATTTCACCAAACAGCTTATAGTCAAAAAGTGAAACTTAATCTACAAGGGGTTTATTTTAATGCGCTCATAATTATCAAAACAATAAATTCTCATAAATTAGTCGAGCATAATCAATAAATAATAGTCCATGCTCTTAAACTACCCGAGCTTGGAAAATCAAACAACAAGGATAATAAAGAAATATTATCATTTTCTAATAATCAACATACCTAAATAACTATACAAATTGGAAAATTATTTCATATATATATAATGTAATCCTTGGTAAAATATTTCATTTTCCAATTTACAATAATCAATATCATGTCTATTTGCCTTGTTTTAGCGTTTAGAAATTCCTATCAACACTGTGGCATCCAATGGATTTACCAGAATTCATAAACCACTCATCAAACCAACTAACACAATACATTTTCATAGCAACAACAAATACGCTCTCATATATGTAATACTCTCAACTCATTCTATGGTATCACTTACCCTATTTCTAATTAGCTACGACGATCCGGGTTTTCCAAACCAATCAAAATCACTGAAAAACTCATCCGTACTAAAACTACTAGTGAAAACTACCAACTTAATACATAATATTTAATAAATATTCAGCATTACTAAATGTATAGGGTACAATTTCAATTATACAACTTATCAGAGTAATTAATTCATTCATTCTACAAGGTGTGCATACTGAACTCATACGCAATAAATTACCACGACATACTCTGATGAGAGAGACAACAATATCCTTAGCCGCGAACTCCATAAACAATGTAAATACGGAATAAAATAGCAAGGCAAAAAATAGAACAACACAAGATAAACAACAACCAATAACAGAAAAACAGAAAATGGTTATATTATTATTGGGGTTGCATCACTACCGCTTGTGACTGCCAACGTGCCCCTATCTAATTGGGTACCCAATTAGATACAGGATCAAGCCAACGTGGCTCTCTTACTGCACGTATGACTCATGAGCCTACGATGCCACAAACAATATGCAATTCTCAAAACTATCCACTTAAGCGTAATGTTCAATTTTAGATTTCCAAATCCAATTAACTTTACAGAAATTATCTCTTTGGACTTTATACCCGAATTCTTATTTCAATTTTTTTAATATATATATATATATGTATGTATGTATGTATGTATGTATATATATATATATATCTTTATATTCAAACTAGTCATTTACTTCGGGATCTAAAAAGAAATCACCTTTTAAAACAATAGCAATATATAAAACTATATGCTATCAAATCTCTGGAGGTTTATAGCCATAACCAGGCCTCTGAGTCTAGCCTTCCGAATAAATAATAGATTGGTGCATCCTACTATTCCAAGAGCATCCTACACTGAGACTATCGAACATCTGCACCTCCTTTGCCCATGCATTTCGTAGATTATGGGTCACCCGAATCTTTGGTAACATAACAAATCACTATATATCCCGAAGTAGCAACATCATTCGCACTGATAATTACAAATACTTCTAATTTTAATAATTTCCGTTTCCAAATCCTTTCAAAAATCATCTTAAAACCATCGGGTTTAGTCCTCGAAATTCTTTCCGTTCTATAAAACATTTTTATAAAACCATTCTTTATATAAATCATTTTTATATAATATGACTTTAAATATTCATTTCCACATATTTCTATTTCTTTAACATTTCATAAACTTCATTTATGAAAACCAACTTTCAAAACAATTCGTTAAATTGAAATGAACCAAATATTACCACTAAACACCTTATAGTCAAATCGTAAAATAAGTCACAATGTGTTAGCCTACAATTATTTTCTTCCCAGCCCATGCATATGGATAACTAATTGCTCACTGGTCAAGAACAGTCAACAATAAAAAAATATTAATAGTGCTCATAAACTAGTCGAGCCTAATTCAAACAATCAGTCAATGAAATAAACACAATAATAAATGATAATCAATACTTCATTCTATCAAATATTTATAACATTTTATTTCATCTTGGGTTTAAAAGTTTGATATTTGTTTTGGAGCATCTAGGCTTTCCCTTCGACATGTTCCATCCCTTGCCCAAGTCTCCTTGGATCTCATAGACGAAACATATGTACTAGTCATTTTCGCATATCCCAATAAGTATTTAACTTCTAAATTTTAAAATACTTAATTAACCATCCAAATATTCAAACAAGGAAATAAAACCATTGTTTTGGCAAGCAAAGTAAACAAGCAATCAACGAGGGTTTTCAAACAACACTTAACACTTAAGTTCCTTTAACTTAACAATGATCTTAATGAAATTAAAGGAAGAGATAACTCACTTTGGATTCCACTCTATAAAACTTTAAGGCAAGGAACTCCAGATCTAAACCATACTTCCTACTAATTTTGCTAACTTTGCCACTATGGATTTGACTATAGCTACGCTACAATTTTCTAAAACTTCATAAAATCTGGCTATAGCTCCGCTATCTTAAAAGTTGAGATGAAAAGAGGTGAATATGGATTCTAGGTGAGCATGGCATTGGGTGGATGGATGGAACTTACTAGTTTGAACATGACTTAGGTGGTATACTTTTTTTATCAATTATTTTTGCCTTAACTTTGTTACGCTTTTGGTATTTTTTAAGAGAGGCATGGACGCCATTAAAGCTCTAAGGAAGAAGAATAATATAAAGTGTATGGAATTTGTGAAAGAAGTGGTAAGTATTTACAGGAAAAGTTTGGAATAAAATAATATTTTGTAAAAAGACAAAAATACCCTTTGCTTATACTTTAAGCAAACTAATTTTTTCAGCACTTACATCGCAAATTCAAATCATTGCTAGGTATTATATAAATAATATAATAATTATGTTTGTTTTGATTTGATGTTTACATTTTGATTTTTATAATACTTTTTGTCTTTTTATGCTTACTTTTTGTTAATTACATTCTAAAATTTTCAAAGTATGTTTAGTAAAAGAATACTTGATTAGTGAATTATTTAATACTTATCTATTTGAACATATGTTCATATATAAGAAAACAAAAGTCGCAACAGCGTTGCGACAACTTTAAATCAACAAAATAATGATTTTCGACAAAATGTTTTACCGCACATTTTGACGTTTTAGTTAAACTATTTACTTATGTAAACCACATTTAAAAATAAATTTTATAATATTATTTAAAAATATAAATACTCATTAATTATTCCTATTTATGTGTATTTTTCTCTTTGCAAATCCTATCTAATATTATTTAAATCATAAAATATTATATATTTTATATTTAAAATCACTTAAAATGTTATATTTGGCGGCAGTCAAATTCTGGGTCTTTACATACTTCCCCTCTTAAAAAAATCTCGTCCTCGAAATTACCCGAACAACCCAAAGGTATTTACCAAAAATATTTATCTTTAATCTTAATAATTCAAGATACACATAGACCATCCATATGCAATATTTGATTTTATCTCTTATTTGAATTCACAACTATTCTTCGAAACTAGTATAGATCCCCGAATCCTCTAGTGTGGACTCTAATCAGGCTTCTAGACCATAAAACTTTGCTTTCCTTACATAGCTCCAACTATGGTAAAAAAACTCAAGTACCTAACCACAAACCCTCATCAATGGTCACCGTCAAGAATCAAGTGATAAATCCATTTTCAGATTGGTGTAAACACCTTAAAGTTCCGTACTCGAATTTTAAATCAAATTCGTAAAATGAAATGATCTACATATAACCTATGTATTTATTAACTTCCAAAAACTTTTCACAAAACTTTTATATTAAGTTCAAACATTTTATAAAGATGTTTCTTTATATAATCCCTTTAATTATTTATTTTCAAATATTTTTATTAAAGGAAAATATCCCAAATGAACCATTTTTCACTCAATGGATAATTTATCTTTATGATAAAAAAATATGTTTTTTGTTTTTTTATTCACAATAATTTTTACTTAGCATATTTCTTTTAATACTAATATTATTTATGAATCATTTCGTAAAACTATTACTTAAGTTTATTATATCTTATAACTTATGCAAATCAATCACATTTAAGTCCAAAATTTTAATTTATGCTAGAAAACATTTTTCGAATTATAATTATCTTCTTAAAGAATCATTATTTTACTTAAGTATATAAATAGTTCGTGACTTAAATCTATATTTGTATGATATACCTTTACATCCTAAGAGTATATATAAATCCCAAATTTCAAACTGATTTTTCTTAAATTTGTCGGTTTAACAAATTTAAAATTTGTTGTAATTTACTATTATCTTAAATTCATAAGTTACATAACTTATTTCTTGTTTAATACTATTTTTATTTTTCTAGCTTTGAAAAACAAATTTTAAAATTACCCGTATTTGAATCATCAAGTTCTCAGCTTTTAAATCCTTTTTATTTCTAAATCATATTTATAAATTATACTTATCTAATTTCATTTACTCAACATATTTCATAATCTTTTCATCAATTTCTTAGCTCTGAGTTAGGTATGAGTCAGAAATTTTTGACTATCCAAAACCATCGAAAATTTCTCTCTATCTTACCAATTGGTGATCCCAAATTATCTTTGGTTTAAACACTTTTATAAAGATTACCAATCAATTTATTAGTTAACGATTCACATTATCTCTTTAACTTAAGAAAATTATATAGATCGAGTAAATCCAAAACCATACCAAGGAACTAGATACTACTAATAGTATCACATATCCTAAGAAGAGTAATATTTAAGAGAACCATTTACCATCTGAACACATCTCTTGCCCATTTTTAGTTTATCTTCGAGCCACAAAAACTAGTTATCATAAAATACTTTTTTTGTTTGAAATAATACCACTATTATTTTCAAAATCCTTTTGCGATTACTTTGTTTATAAAATCCATTTTATAAATTCATCTTATATTAACTTACTTTCTTTTAATCACCTTTAAATTTTCATTTCTTCCATATCTACCTTTTATAAAATTATCTTATCTTTACAAAATACCTCCTCTTTTTTTATAGGACATGCTCATTTATTATCTTATATTAATTCATTTATTTTAACTCGGTATTATTATCAAACATCTTATAGTCAAATTATGAAACTTAATTCATAAGGTGTTTGTTAAATCAACGGATGATAATACTTGAAGTTTATCATTCCCTTAATTACAATCTAACACATTATTAACAACTATACCATTTTCGAAAGTTGTTCCTTTATAAATTATACATAAGCTTAGGTAAAATTATTTCATTTATCAAAAATTTTCAAAATGAACGTGTCTGTTCGCCTTGTTTAAATGTTTAGGAATCCTCATCGATAATGATGATCAGGTGCATCGATCAAGATCCATAAATCACCTAACGGGTAAATCAACACAAAATATTTTATTAGTTACTAACAAATACGAGCTCATATATAATACTCTCAAACTCATTTTAGGGTATTATAAACCCTATCTTTAAGGAGTTACTCATCCTAGGGCATTACTAACCCTATTTCTGACAAGTCTTTCCCACAACAAAGCCTGTGTGTTCACTCAATCTTGCTCTGATACCAAATGTGACGACCCGGGTTTTTCGAACCAGTGAAAATCCCCGAAAAACACGTTTGTTCTAAAACTAATAATGAAAACTACCAACTTTTAATACATAATATTTAATTAATATACAACATTATTGAATGTATAGGATACAATTTTAATTATACAACTTATCAGAGTAATTAATTAATTTATTCTACAAGGTGTGCATACCGAACTCATACGGAATAAATCTATCGCTGCACACTCTGATGAGAGAGACATCAATATCCTTACCTGCGAACTCCATAAATAATGTAAATGGAGAATAAAATAGCAGGAGGAAAGATACAACAACACAAGATACACAACAACCAATAACAGATAAATAGAAAAATGGTTATATTATTTTACGGGCTACATCACTATCACTTATGACTGCCAACGTACCCCTATCTAATTAGGTACCCAATTAGATATAGGATAAAACAAACATAGTTCTTCTATGAAAAATAGAACTTATGGAGTCTACGATGCAACAAACAATATGCAGTTCTCAAAACTACCCACTTAGGCTTAATCTTCGATTTTAGATTTTCAAATCTAATTAACTTTACGTAAATTATCTCTTTGGACTTTATTCCCGAATTCTTATTTCAATTTTTTTTGAAATATATATATGTATATATCTTTTCTATTCAAACCATCCTTTACTTCAGGATCTGAAAACAAATCACCTTTTGAAATGATACCAATATACAAGCATACAAAACTATATGCTACCAAATCTCGGGAGGTTTCTAGCCATAACCAGGCCCATGGGTCTAGCATTTCGAATAAATAATAGGCTGGTGCATCCCTCCATTCCAAGGGCGGCCTACACCGAGGCTATAGAACATCTACACCTCCATTTCTCATGCGTTTCGTAAATTATGGGTTACCCTAATCTTTGGTAACATAACAAATCACTTTATATCCTGAAATGGAAAAACCATTTGCACTAATAATTACAAATACTTATAATCTATAATATTTTCCATTTCCAAATCCTTTCAAAAAATCATATTAAAACCATCGAGTTTAGTCCTTAGAATTCTTTCCATTTTATAAAATATTTTTGTAAAACCATTCTTTATATTATATAACTTCAAAATATTCATTTTCAAATATTTCTATTTCTTTAACATTTCATAAACTTCATTTATGAAGACCAACTTTCAAAACAATTTGTTAAATTGAAATGAACCAAATATTACAGCTAAACACCTTATAGTCAAATTGTAAAATGAATCACAATGTGTTAGCTTACAATTATTTTCTGCCCAGCCCATGCATACGGATACTTAATTGCTCATAAACTGGTGGAGCACACTCAACAGTTAGAAATAATAATAATGCTTATAAACTAGTTGAGCCTAATACAAACAATCAACCAATGAAGTAAACACAACAATAAATGATAATCAATGCTTCATTCTATCAAATATTTCTAACATTTCATTTCGTCTTGGGTTAAAACAGTTTGATATTTATTTTGGAGCATTTGGGCTTTCCCTTCGACATGTTCCGTCGCTCGCCCAAGTCTCCTTGGATCTCACAAGCGAAACACGTGTATTAGTCGTTTCTGCATACCCCATTAAGTATTTAACTACTAAATTTTAAAATACTTAATTAACCATCCAAATAGTCAAACAAGGAAATAAAACCATTATTTTAGCAAGCAAAGTAAACAAGCAAGCAATAAGGGTTTTCAAACAACACTTAACAGATAAAGTCCCTTCAACTTAGCAATGATTTTATTGAACTTAAAGGAAGAAATAAATCACTTTGGATTCCACTGTGTCAAACATTAAGATAAGGAACTCCATATCTAAACTATACTTCCTACCAATTTTGCTAACTTTGCTACCAAGATTCGACTATAGCTTCGCTATAATTGATTCGACTATAGATTCGACTATAACTCTGCTATCCTAAAATTTGAGATGAAAAGAGGTGAAGATGGATTCAAGATGAGCTTGGCCTTGGGTGGATGGATGGAACTACTGGCTTGAACATGACTTAAGTGGTATACTTTTTTTATCGATTATTTTTTCCATAACTTTGTTACGCTTTTGGAATTTTTTAAGAGAGGTATGAAAGCCATTAAAGCTCTAAGAAGTAGAAGGAGAAGCTTAGAAAAGGAAGAAGAAGTGGAAGAATAGAAAGTGTGTGGAATTTTCGAAAGAAGTGGTAGATATTTATAGGAAAAGTTTGGAATAAAATAATATTTTGTAAAAAGACAAAAATACCCTTTATTTATACTTTAAGCAAAAGAATTTTTCCAACACTTAACATCGCATTTCAAATCATTGATTTACGTTATTTTCACTTAAGTACTAAGTAAAGAATATAATAATTATGTTTGTTTTGATTTGATGTTTACAATTTGAATTTTATAACACTTTTTGTCTTTTTGTGCTTACTTTTTGTTAATTACATTCTAGAATTTTCTAAGTATGTTTAGTAAAACTAAACTTGATTAGTGAATTAATTAATACTTACACTATTTGAATATATATTCATACGAAATGAAATATAGGTGCAACAACGTTGCGGCGACTTTAAATCGACAAAATGTTGATTTTCGACAAAATGTTTTACGGTTACATTTTGACATTTTAGTTAAACTATTTATTTATGTAAACCAAATTTAAAAATAAATTTGTATGATATTATTCAAAAATATAAACAATCATAAATTAATCAAAATTTATTTAACCATTGAAACTTACTTTTCTGAAATTAGGATTTTGTCACTTTTGTCGATATAAGCAATTATTCCTATTTTTATGTATTTTTCTCTCTGCAAATCCTATCTGATATTATTAATATCATAATATCTTATATATTTTATATTTAAAATCACTTTAAATGTTATATTTGGAGGCGGTCAAGTTCTGGGTCGTTACATTAGCCATACCCGACCAAAGCCAAGGTTCTCGCTTAATCTTCAGCTCTGATACCAATTGGAATGACCCATATTTTCGACCTTCAAATGTAAACACGGATACATCAACTGTATTACATGCCAAGCATCCAAGTGCTGCAAAGGCAGATTGTTAGTGTAAAAGAAAAAGAACAGATGGAAACAGAACCTCATAATGGAACGATAACATATAATATAACAAAGACAACAAAAGTTGTCACTTTAAGATACATGGTATATCAGAGTAAAAAAACAAACCCCAACAACATGGACAATTATAAATCCCTGACCTTACAATTTCTGATGGGTATACATAACAGTATAGTAAAAAATAAAAATACTACGGCAGATGAACATCTAGCCATTCTCCATGAGCTCTATGCTCCTACTAATGACAATTTGGAACAACTCGGTCTGAATCGATCATTATTGTAAAATAACAAGAGGATCAGTCTAGAAAGCCAGCCCAAGAAAACTCAGGAAATATGATGAACTTATAATAATCTATGAGACCCTGCTGCTAAACACAAAACATGTTTTACCTCATAAGAACAACATTCTTACATGAAAGAATGGAAACAAATCAAAACAAAATCCAAACATAAAAAATGGACACAAATAATTAAACCTAAAAAAGAGAAGAGCACATGGCACTTCTCGACACAATTAGGAGTGGTCCAACTCCAAGGTTCGAATAAAAACAAGGAGAATGAATTTTTACAACAATGTCAAGGAGGGTGCCCCCCCTTTACCAAGTTGGATCACACCAACCTTATGAAGAATCTGAGTATTTCACATCTTTGCACGCATACAACCAAATCCAATCTAGAGTAGATATGAAGATACCTTAATGGTAGAAACACCATATGGCTTGGCTTTCACATGCTCTTTAGTTTTAGTCATTTCCGATAAAGGAAAAAATGCTCCAAACGAGCAACAAATCATCATAGATTGATGAAACACAAAGAAGATAGAAGAATTGATAGTCAACAAATCAACTATTGAGAATAACAATATGTTTGTATAAGGAAATTAAATCTCATACAGTTATCATCACTAGTCGATTTCAAACTTGTACTATCCCTCGGTTGATAATGAAGTTGGAAGTTTGGGCAGTGTTGCCTCTTAGACCTTGGCTCGACGTACATTCTTAACTTATGAGATAGGGATGAGTTTCCATACCTTGATGTTTAATTTTAAGTGCATGCCTAAATCCTTTCCATATAAATGATATCACTTATGGAAACTAAATTTCTTATCCTTATCACCAACCTCGATTTCTAACTCGTAATATCCCTCGCATAAAAATGAAGCCAGGTAAGTCAAGGCACTGTTTGCCCCAGGCCTTGCCTAGACACTCCAATTTTTAAATTTCACAAATAGTAATGAATCTAATTTCTCGACGTTTGGTATTAAGGATAAGACTAAACCCTTTCCATAAAAAAATAAGACTTTTAAACTTTTAAAACATTCGACTCACACTTGTGCTTGAATTTCACATCATAAATATTTGTAAAATGCTTTAACAACATTTCTTTAAAATATTCCTTTAAAAAGTTAGTTATATTTCTAAGTGTATCAAAAAGAAGGATTAAAACAACTGTCATTAAAATATTGTATATAATAAACCCAAAACCAATTACACTTAGCTTTATCTTTATTTTTCAAAGACTTTTTCATCTATAAAATATCATTTACAAATTAACTTATTATCATTTATAAGACAAAACTTCTCTAAAGATTTAGGAATATCAACACTTATTAAGTCAAGTAACTAGTTATCTTAATAACTTTACAAAATCATTTATTCTCATAAAAGTGTAATAATTAACGAATTCTTTTCTCATTCTCAGAATACATTTATTACAATAAAGGTGTCATTATCCATGCTTAAATTTCACTTTTCAATAAACTCAAAAAATACTTGAAATATAGTTTTAAAATCATCAGTTTCAAATATTACATGGAAAATCTCAAGTTTAAAACATATTAAGACTAACCATTTCCTTTCCTTAATTCAAAGTAAAACTTCTTCTTCGATAATTTATATTAAATTATTTAAAATATATTTACATTTCAATCCACTTTTAGAACACTTGAACATGTGTTAGAAAATGTTCGCTAAAACGATTGAAGAAGAAAAATCAAGTTTAAAACCATTTTATAAAAGTTGGAATTAGTGACGCTAAAAAGAGTATAGAAAATTCCTTTAAACCGGATTTTTTCAAAATGGAATTTTCTTCACATTTTTACAAATTATAAATACTATATTTTATTTTTAGAACAACATCCTATGAGTCTAGTTGCATTCACAAAAAATTAGAGAATTTTGAAGTCAATAAAACCCAACTAAAAGCTGTTTTGAAACTTGACTTTTGAACAGTAAAAACGCAACCAAATCCTTTCTAACATTTGAAATCTTTGGCCTTAGGTTTTATAATCATTTCTGAGCTATCAAAACTTGGTTTGAAAAATATTTTAAAAGTGCAGAAGCATGGACAAATATTTAATGATGCAGACACAAGCATAAGATCAACATATAAAAGATTGAAAAAGAAGAGTCGTAAGTCTCAGTATAGCAATAGTCGCTATAACTATGCTTTCAAAAACAACCAATAAATCACACATATATTTCAGTCAAACTTCAATATAAGAAATATAAGAAAAAGGTAAATCGATATTTTTGAGAAATCCTATAGGACCTCTCTATAAAAGAACCTTGTAAATCTTATATGTTAATGTTCTTCGAAGTGTTCCATAGCGACCTATTCGCTACTGATACACTTTGACTTCCACTTCCTTTTTATCCCTTACAAAACAATGTTTATTTATATCATCCTTTACCAAGTGGGAAAAAAATACAAACAAGCAATATACATAAGTATAAACAACTATTTATATTTTACAATATTTTGTTAATTTTAAAACAACTTTAAAGTGCGATTAACTCACATTTAACCCAAAAACTTCATACCACTACTAAGAAAAAAAGGAAAACTTCCTGCCCTCAACCTATATCAAGCTCCAAACTCCGTCCTTTCCCTATAAAAGCCCATGTTCCTGCTTAAGAAAACTCCAAGAGTGCATGTGTAACGACTCAATTTTTTGATCACTTTCATTTTTGAAAATATTTAATTGATATTAATATTCAGCTAGTGGTTTTAATATAAAAGAAATAAATAAATCAATCTGGGAAAGAAAAAAGGGATTTTGTGTTTGAATTTATATGATTTTTCTATAATTTATATTTTGAAAAATATTAAATTTCCTGTTGACATGTTTTACGTCGAATGATAGTATCCTCGAAGTTTAACGGAATTTAATAACTAGTGTGTTTTATTGACGTGTTGAGATCACATTACACTACTGTACGTAATCGAATCCTATTTTCTATCATTCATAGCTTATACGTTAATGTAGTATTAACTAGCGGTATACCAAAATCTTTTATTTTCAAAACAAGCATCCTACACACACAATCTCAACATATCAAACACTTAGGTACACAACATATTTAAATAAGACCATTACCATACCCATTCACCATACTCCCCTCGCTCCCTGCCATTTGTTTCCCTCTTTTCTTCAAAATTCCATGTCTTAGCTTTTGCCATGTTTGGAGAGGAGGGGATATGACACATCATCACTACATTTGGCTATATATATAAATGTTCAAGCACAGACACTTCTTCTTCTTCCCATATCTTTGCTTTGTCGATCTCTGTGACAAACCACCTTATGATAATAAACCACACATGTGTAACACAAACCATTCAAAAAGGAGGATTGTCAACAGGGTTTAATAAGGAAATAAGAGAAAAGAAGGAAAGCAAAAACACAGAATCTCGCCGCGGAATGACAAAATATAATAATCAAATAAACAATTCATGAAGATCTTTAACAGTATACATTTGATAAATTTTTTTACAACATAATCAGAGTACAACCAACAAACATACCAAAGTAATGCAGCGAAATAATAATAGTAAATATGGTCTAGAAAACTCCATATTCATCTTTAAGGAATAATGTCTTCAACAATGAAATACTCAAGCTGGCCTAAGCGTAATGAAAGGACAAAACATCGAGTCAGAACTAAAGGTTCTTATGTAAGTTAATTCAATTACAACTAAATAAGTGTAATAGCTTTAGAGATGCTTACGGGATATTACATCTCCTATCCAGTGTACAATGTGAGTGCAATAACTTAAAAGATGTTATGAGATTTTCCATCTCCTAACGATCCGTTAAATTATCTATATATCGTAAGATACGCTATATATGTTGTGTCTATCAGTAGAGTATTAAAATAGCGTTAAGGCTTTACATTGATCCCCCTTAACACATGTTTAAGCATTGTCCTACAGTATGCCTTAGTAGCATCACAAGTAACGTTGGTAGCCAGGGAGGCGCCGTGATAAGACAACACTAAAACAAAGTCGTAGTGGTCATGTATAAGGATAAAAGTATGACAAAACACGTGAGGCAATGCCCAAGGTAGGATACTTGTAACATCCCACCTTTTCGCACGCTTTAAATCGACAAACGTGCCAATTCGAACCATACGGAAGGGTGGATTGTTATGGGGTAAATAAAAAAAAACAAGAAAGAAATAAAAACAAAACAGAATCTCACAACGGAAGGATAAAATATAATAATCAAATATACAGTTTATAAAGTTGTTTATAAAACATTTGATTATATTTATATAATACATATCAGAGTTACACATACCAATAATAATGAAGCGGAATAGTATGAGTGTGGTGCAATAATATAAATAATAATAATACAAATCTTCATCTTCGTCCTCCAGAGCAAATCTTCAGATCCTGAAATGCTCGGACCGACCCGAGCGATTTGAAAAGACAAAACACTCGTGACAGAACTAAAAGACCTTATGTAAGTTAAATCAACATGAATAAATATGAGTGCAATAACTTAAAAGATGCCCGGGATTTACATCTCTCAAGGATCCGTTAAACTATTTACTATGTAGTATATTTCTCTATTATAATAGTGTCTATAGTAAAATAAACTTACTTTTAAATAGCATTAAGGCTTTACATTTTCCACCTTAACACGTAATAGTCCCAGTAGTCCATCCAATATCATAGTCCCTCCTGATCGGGAAGCCACCAGAGGATACCACACGGTCTACGGGAGAAATCCAAACTCGTACAAGGCGCGATAGGGTAGGTGACACGACACAACTAGGCAATGCCAGGGTAGATATACCAATTACGCTTTCGGGTCGGTGGTAATGCGTAGCGCGCAGCTACCGTCCACCTCGGACAAACTCCCCCAAATCAAAGAAATCAAAAGTGAAGGTGGCCACCGAATCAATCCAAAGACAGAGAGTATAGTATCAAAGGGAAGTGTCCGATCAAAGGTGCTACCTTATTAACCCGTCAATCGCTCCTGTTTTAGCCACCTTATGCCAACTCACGGGAGTTGGGTCCACGTATTTACCTCAGAGGAAACGCCGCCACCATCCTACTTCATTCTAGAATCACCACCGCGTACACGGTTGTTAAAGTGGTTTTCGGAATTGGCAGAGAGCATGACAACTTCCAATCCCGGTCTCTTTAACAACCAAACGTTATTATAACACCGTGGTCATTTAAAAATAATTTATACTTTAAAACAGAAAATAATATCTCTTTCAAACCATATAAATACGATATAATTTATATTTTTTTAAAACCCCAAATCAATATGATATCATTTTTATTTTATAAATATCCCTTTCCCAAAATCAAAATAATTTCAAATATATATACCTTGAACCCATAGCTTTGAAACATAACTTTTAATACTTCATGGTTCAAATACTATATTACTTTATAAAATAAACAGCTTCTTCAAATTTCACAATAAATTCCCAATATCAATTTGAACCTCTAAATAAACCATTTTAATTGTCATATTTTTCAAAGCTTAATATTCTATATTTCAAAACTTTATAGTTCATATATTTTCGTCTTTAAATATTCCACTATTTCAAAATGAATTCTTTTCTAATTTTATATATATCAAATCCAATTCTTATTATTTAAATTTGAAATATTTACTTACTAAACAAGTATTATTCAGGTAAACCCTTAAACTTCAATAACACGATATTCTTTTAATTAAATTAACTTGATAATAAATTTGATATTCGTTTAAATCCTTTAATCAAAAACCAAGTTATAAGATCATACCCTTTAAATCTTAATTTATTTACATTTCGAACAAATTTTTTAAGGAAAATTCTTATATACTTTAATTCAAATCATATTCACATTTATCTTCAACCTTACTTTTATTTGAGTTATTATAAACTCTATATGCAATAGAATTTCAAATATATTCTTAACCATATTCTATAAACGAAATCAACTTCATTATTTAGCTTATTTAAAAATTCGGAACAGATTTATATATAGCTAAATTCAAGAATTTCACTATATATATATATATCAAAATTTAATATTTATTAAACCGTATTCTTTTCAAAACCATAGAAAATAATTTCAAAAATAATTATATATATATATACTGCGGTGTCTGTATAAAATTTTCTATCCTATGGTCAAGTGATATGGATATTTATCATTTCAATCCGCAATTTAAATATAAAATGCGGTTGTATATCATTTCAAACCGCAATCCCGAATGAAATGAAAATGCATAATAACTTTCAGTTTATGCAATATAAATACAGCATTCATCCATCCATCATATCAATCATCAAACATTCAACAATTCATCATCCAATTCAAACAATCACATCAATAAATAATAATTAATTACTGACAATTAATTTTTCAATAATGAATTTAATACTGTTTAACTGTAGTTTATATGCAATAATAAATAAATTTAACTAGCAGTTTATATGCAAAATGAATTAAATAACGCGTAAATTAAATAAATGCAATTTAACTAAGAAAATGATGAAATATATGCCAAACAGCCATAAATAAAATTTTAAACACATCATAAATTAATCTAACAAACACAAGAAATTTTAGAAATTGTGAGTGGGTTAAAATACTTACCATTTGGATTTAAATTGGATTGAAATCCAATTTAAACCCAAAAATTCAAACAGCCTCAGAATCTGCCCAAACCAGCGTCAAAATGTCATAAATCTCAATACGATCCTGCTAACAAGGTGGTGGCAAGGCTTGGGTGAGGTGGAGAGGCTTTCACGCAACTCAAAGCTTCAAGAAGGATTAGGAAAAAGTGTTGCAAGAAGGTAAGGGAGAAAATGAAATATGGTCATGTTTACATAATGAAGTTCAGTGGGATTGGAAAATTGAAATGAGGCTAATAGAGGATGGAACCAATGAAATGAATGCTTCAGGTAGCAAAAATGAAAATTTATACATTTCAAACAAAGAGGTGGTAACGAATAAACATAAAGTAACAAATGGACCTGTTGTACTAAAACTTTGAGATCCAATTTCAAAACGTCTACTCCGCTAAATTAATTTCTATTAACCCTAAATATACACCTTATTAACACCCAATTAAATTTTATTAACACACATTAAATAAAATGTAACACTCCAATTAATGCCACTGGGGACCGCCGCTGCATACAATAAAAGATGGACCGAGACTGGAAGTTCAAATTTAAAAAGGCATTTTTCTCAGCGCGCAATCACGATTCAAAATATTTAATTTACTTTAAAATATAAGGTTAGCATTAAAATCACTTCTATACACCCTCTGATTGTTATAAAATGAACGTAAAATTGTTGTTTCAAAATTCAAATTTTTCCTCTTTTATAAAATTTTACTTATCTTTAAAAAAAAACGTTCATTTTATTTTTCTCAAACTGTACTTTTATTATCATTAAAAATGCTCTTTCTATTTAACCCAAAAATGTACACTTCTTATATTAATTGCCATAAATTTCAATTAACTTCTCTTTCCTTTTAATTTAAAGATTCCTCATATGGATTAGATGTTGCAAATTCTATACTTTCAAAGCTTTAACTTCTATTTCAATTGTTTATAGATTATACATTAAATCTTCCAAAATTTTCAATGAAATTAGCTTTCCATTTATTTTCAATACATTCCTCTTATGGTATAATTATTTTGTTTCATATCTACTATTCAATTCACTATTCTTAAACGGGTAAAAAATTTCATTGAATTTGCAAACTATCATAATATTCTTACATTCCAACTAACTTTCTATTGACGTAAAAATTAAGTGTTAAATTTCATTTATTTGCCATAAATCCAATTATTGAATTTTTCTACAATTCAATTTACTTAAAAATCTTACTTTCCATTCTTTTAAATTCAGTCAATCATTATCTTATGGGTACATTTTACATTACTGTAAATCCACTTCCCTAATATTTTCCAGTAATCAACTAAATTTATATCAACGTAGTGATTAATTAGGTTTATTTCAATGGATTTAGATTTAATTCACTAATTATATACATAGGTAAACAATTAATAGTTATCACAATAAGCCAAATCTACTCCCATTCATACCCTATTATCAATTGACAAAAATAAAATTTCTTACCTAACATTGATTATGTCAAATTACATTTTACTGCGTATTATTACATCAATTGAATTTATTTTCCAATTTGCTGATTTCAATCAATTAAACTTTACCATCTGTTTCAATAAATTAGGTATGCACAAATTTAGCTATTCAATCAAATTTCAATTTACGGTACAATTATCATGGTTTATATCATATTGCATTAATATTCTCAAATTTCCTTCGTAATTTTCATTAACGTAGTATTTTAATATTAAATTCCACTTTTTTAAAAGCTTACCCTTGTTATTCGAGTCTTATTGAATTTTATATTTCAAATTAATAAACAATTTTCATTTTATAACTAAAATTAACATTTATTACATCTTATAGAATTAATCATTTCAAATGACCAATCACATCTACCATAAATGCACAAATTATAAACTAGTAGATTTTTGCCATTTTTAATCCCTTAGATGCTTAATATAGCTAAAAGCAAATTCACATATAATTTTAGTTTCAATTATTCCAGTAAATACAGTGTTCAAATGTCAACTGCAATTAATCCAATTAATTGCAAATTAATTCCAATCAATTTGATTTTATTCGATTACAACTTAATATTCACTCAATTATTACTCAACTAACATAGTTAACATTGTTTCATATTTCATTACATTAATATTTATATATACATCTTAGATTTGTATCAACGGTTATATTTAAAAATGTGAATCTTGTCAATTACGCGTATTAATTAAGGTTTTCAACTCAATTAACAAAATTTCCTACGTCAAATCCCTTTTTACCAAATTTGACAACCCCTTACCATTTGTACTACATCCCATATTAATGTAATATTTATTAGATTTTATTTCAAATTAACGTAAAACTTAATTTCCCTTAATTGAGATCTGATTCCCAATTTTTTTATTTAACATACTAAATGAATAAATAACCTAAATAAATGGTCACCTATTTACTTCTTTCATTTATAAGTTTACTACCCACCCAGGTATACATTCCATATATAACACTAATTAATTTCCATTAACAATACATTATCCAATTATCATAAATTTTTCAATGTATACTCTTGTTTACTTAAAAATAAATTTATGTTTTCCATAAATTCTCATTCACTCTTCCATTATGAAATTAAAAATCATTAAGAAATGTTTATTATCAAAACAACATTAATTTATTACCTTTCGCATCCCACTATAAATCATTGTAACCATTAATACCACACATATTGCAATTCCTTACACCATACTGATCATATTTAATTACCATTAACTATCTATTTTGCACAATAACTAAATGTTTACATTTGTTACTTATATTTAGTTTTATAACCAAGCATAGCATGTTTCATTAAGATTGTTGACACTTAACTTGTATTAACATTGTCTCAGTTTAAATTTAGTTATTATTCAATTATAAAATTGCAACATTTTATTTCTTTCAATATTAACTCATAAAATATTATTAAAACCACAAAATTAAAACATCAAAAATTTATGGGTCGTTACACTCTCCCTCACTCAAAACTTTTCGTCCCCGAAAAGGGAAAAAAAAGAGAAAAGAAGAAATAAGAAATCAATATATCTTACTTAAAATATTAAAAACAAATAAGTTTACAAAAGAAAATAATTTAAAACAAAATACACCAATTCATACCCATTTAAATTTTTATATATATATTTTTTAACTTAAATTATTAAAGTTTGTAAAACATTTTCAAATATTTCTAAGTCCAAATTTTTTGAATTTTTTTGGCAGAGTCTCCTTTGTATGGGGAGGCTCGGGAGAAATATTATCAATAATACATTATACAACATATATTTTTTCGAAATAATATATATCCTCACTCGGGAAAAATAATATAATAGCACTATACCGTAATCCGAAAACGTACCTATTTGTCGGGCAATTTACGCTTAATTATGAAACCAAAAGTAGTAGCAATTGCTTCCATAATCTGTATTTCACTTATATAATCCAAAAGAGTTAATAATTATACAAAATGAAATATTTAAGCGTTGTTTCAATCGATAACAAACAAATTCATACAAACATCAATCATTGCAACCATAACATTCAATCATCATATAAAATTAACACAAATCAATCAATCATACATATCAAACACAAATAGTTGTTTGGGTTCAAAACTTTTAAATTGCACGGAATGAAGAATAAACTACTAGCGCATCATTTACTCAATAGCCTTAGATAAAACTAAATAGATTATTCATTCATCCAATCCAAATTTAAAGTATCTTACCCCAAACAACCATAACCCAAACAACAACAAATCCAAACAACCATCAACTTTACTTATTATGAATTTCCTTTCATACCTTTGTTGTTTGATTTTCCTTCTATTTATACAATGATTTATCTTTTTAATTTACATTTATTTCTAACAAACTTTTAATTTCATTTACTCATTCAGTGTTTGTTTCATTTAATTTCACTTATTACTTACAATTATTCATTTTCATTAATTCAGGCCATGTAAGTTTATTTTATTGTATTACATTTATGCATTTCTCCATTTCATTCATTTATTTAATGCTTACATTTCTATTTTATTTAATTATAGTAACCCTTTTCAATTACACTTAAATTTTTTTTAACCTTACAACATCAATTCTTGTAAGTAAAGGATTTCATTAATTCATTACTAAGGTTTGCAATCATTTATTTATATTACTTACTTTTTCTATTATATTAAATTAGTAGCATTTCAATCATACTTAAGTTTATAACCCTACACATCAATTCTTATTTATTAAAGAATTCCATTAATTATTTTCATTATCTCAAGTTAATTACTTGTATAATATCTATTACATTTTCTTATTAACATTTTCAACTTTTATATATTTTGGTAAGTTATATATATGCCTTTAAGAATGTAATTGAAAGTTATACACGTTTTTCCTCAATTCTTTTAATAATTTAATGGTTCAATAATTCCATCTTTGTTTTATAAGTTACAATTTCAAATTTACCTTTAATTTCATTCATAACCTAGCATTAAATTCCTAATTTTAATTAAAGACTCCAATTATTAACCGGTTACATTTCATTTCACTACAATAACGGAAACTATTAATAAATCGAAAACTTAAGAATTAAATACCGGGTTAAATTCAAAATCATTTTAAAATAACAGATAAATATATACTCATAACTTATATATATCCAATTATATTTGAAACAATTTTAAAATGATATATTTTCTTAAAATAAAACTGCAGTAAAACTACTATAGTGGCCTTCCCACTTCGAAACCCGAAAATGAATGTCGATGATGCGTGCACTCATCGCCGAAATTATTTTCCAGTGACAGAGAGGTGAGTACAACTTATTTCTTTCCAAAATTTCTTTAAAATCATACTTCAAATTATATAGAAATATTTATATCCGAAAATATTTCTAAATACTATTATTATATTTCAAAATCCTTTGAAAGCAATTTTTTTCAAAATCCAGGTCTTAATTTCTAAAATTTCCAAATTTCGTTAATTTTATTTTCAATCTTATTTTAACTATTATTTATAAATTTTATTCCTAACAACCAATATATTGCAACCAAATATAATCTTTATAAAAATTTATTACTTTATATATAGAAAATATAATAGGCAAAATTATTTCATTCACCTATATAAAGACAAATATTATGTCGGTCTGCCCTATTAAGTGTTTAGAAATTCCTATTGATGTCATAGCATCCCATGCACCAACCAGAATTTATAAGTACAAAACGAAATAGATTAACACAATATCAAAACCTTTCTATAACACTAACAAATAGGCTCTCTCATACATATATACTCTCAACGACTCCCATAGGGTATTATTACCCTATTAATAAAGAGTCAGACCCCACAAAGCTAAGGTTTATCGCTAAACCAAAGCTCTGATACCACGTTGTAACATCCCGCCTTTTCGCACGCTTTAAATCGACACACGTGCCAATTCGAACCTTACGGAAGGGCGAAGTGTTATGGGGTAAATCAAAAAAACAAGAAAGAAATAAAAACAAAACAGAATCTCACAACGGAAGGATAAAATATAATAATCAAATATACAATTTATAAATCTGTTATAAAACATTTGATTATATTTATATAATACATATCAGAGTTACACATACCAATAATAATGCAGCGGAACAATATGAGTGTAGTGCAATAATATAAATAATAATAATACAAATCTTCGTCTTCGTCCACCAGAGCAAGTCTTCAGATCCTGAAATGGTCGGAATGACCCGAGCAAATTGAAAAGACAAAACACTCGAGTCAAAACTAAAAGATCTTATATAAGTTAAATCAACTGAATAAATATGAGTGCAGTAACTTAAAAGATGCTCGGGATTTACATCTCTTAAGGATCCGTTAAACTATTTACTATGTAGTATATTTCGCTATTATAATAGTGTCTATAGTAAAATAAACTTACTTTTTAATGGCGTTAAGGGGTTACCCATATAGCCCTTAACACGTAATAGTCCCAGTAGTCCATCCAATATCATAGTCCCTCCTGATCGGGAAGCCACCAGAGGATACCACATGGGCTACGGAAGAAATCCAAACTCGTACAAGGCACGATATGGTAGGTGACACAACACAACTAGGCAATGCCAGGGTAGATATACCAATTACACTTTCGGGTCGGTAACGCGTAGCGCGTAGCTACCGCCCACCTCGGACAAACTCCCCCAAATCAAAGAAATCAAAAGTGAAGGTGGCCATCGAATCAATCCAAAGTCAGAGTATAGTATCGAAGGGAAGTGTCTGATCAAAGGTGCTACCTTATTAACCCGTCGATCGCTCCTGTTTTAGCCACCTTATGCCAACTCACGGGAGTTTGGTCCATGTATTTACCTCAGAGGAAATGCCGCCACCATCCTAGTTCATTCTGGAATCTCCACCGCGTATACGGTTGTTAAAGCGGTTTTCAGAATTGGCAGAGAGTAAGACAACTTTCGATCCCGGTCTCTTTAACAACCAAATGTTATTATAACACCGCGGTCATTTAAGAATAATTTATACTTTAAAACAGAATATAATATCTCTTTCAAACCATATAAATACGATATAATTTATATTTTTTTTAAATCCCCAAATTAATATGATATCATTTTTATTTTATAAATATCCCTTTCCCAAAATCAAAATAATTTCAAATATATATACCTTGAACCCATAGCATTGAAAAATAACTTTTAATACTTAATGGTTCAAATACTATATTAGTTTATAAAATAAACAGCTTCTTCAAATCTCACAATAAATTCCCAATGCAACGACCCAGAATTTTTATTAATTAAAATTTGTATATTTAATTGATTTTAAATATTAATAAGTGAAATTAAACTGTCGAATAAATTTTATTTCGAATAATTGGATTTAATTGGATAATTAAATCGATAATTTAATAGTTGAAATTACAGAAATAATTGAAAATTGGGTTTAAAATGATTAAAAATGATTTGTAAAATTTTAATAAATCATATTGGAGTTAGAATGATGTGATAGAACTTTTAAAATCGAATTAAAAGTTAATTTTTGAAAATTGAATACTTTAATATTTAACTGACGAGTTAAAATAGCCATTTTTTAAAACAGTCTCGGATTTCGATGAAACCAGTTTCATCGGATCCGTAATGTTATATTATTGTATGGTTTCAAATTTCGTGTCAATCGGATTTACCGTTTGTCGAGGGCAAGCCAAAACGGATAGAAATTAGTTTAAATCGATTTAATTTAAATTGATCATTTATTGCCGTAACTCACACAAATGATCGTATTAGCCTCCGAAACACGTTCCATTGTGTTCGGAAAGTGGGGTAAACCTTAGGAACGCCAACCGGCATGCTTCGTTTGGAGTTCAGAAATTCTGGGATGAATAGTGTTCGTTATATTTTCTATAAATGCCCCTTTATATTTCATTTTTGCAAAAGAAACAAACCCTAGGGTTTTATTCTTCAGGTCGCCACCTTCATAACATCAATGGCCAAAATAGCATTTTCTTCTTCTTTAATTATCTCTTCATCCATCAATATTTACAGTAAACTCTCAACATGAAAGTTGTAGAGCACTCTGAGATCTACAGATCCAACGGTGGATTTGCGCTGAAGTGGCTCGGATTCGCCGTAATCGGCCAGGGAAGTCATGCGGTTGCGCATGTTTTTCAGTGAGGAAGAGGGGCCGAGCTTGGCCGTGCTCATGCCGAAGGTAGAGGAGGGGATGGACTTCAATATGGCACTAGCAGATCGTCATGTAGTCGAGCAGAGGGGAGACGAAATGGAACCCTAGATAGGTGCTTATGGGTTCAAGGTTGCGTGTAATTTCCTGTAGATGTTCGCGTGGAGGAAGATGATGAATCACGGCCGTGATCTTGGGCAAAGCAATGGACGGCTAGGACCTGTTAGGTTTAGAAATATAAAAGAAATTTGTAAATTTATATGTTTTAAATTCGTGTAAACTTTAAAATGTGATATCTTTTTCATACGAGGTCGAAAACGCACGAAACAAGTTGCGTTTGGTTCGTATGGACGAACACTACGCTATGGAACAAGATCGAAGTCATTTGGAGTTAGTGAGAATTTCGGGTAAAATTAAACGCGTGTTTAATTTTATTCGAAATAAAAGCTGAAAACGAAATTGAAATCAAGGTGAGAACTTCTCACTCAATCGAACCGGTTTCGATTTTAATTTTAAATAGTTAGATTTAAAATTTCTTGATTGTATAACGACCCTAGATTTTAATTTAATTTAAACTGATAATTAAATGAAATTTTCAATAAAAATTTTTATAAAATTAATTATAAATGGAAGCGAGTTTCCTCAATTCAAATAGAAAATATATATATAAAGTCATATGGATTTGAAATTTTGTATATATGTGAATATATATGTATATGTTGGATTTTAAATCAATTTATTTTTTTATTTTTTTATACTTGTGTCCAAAGTAGTTGAAATAACTTTTTCAATCTCTTTTTTTGATTCGATTCCAATTTCTTTTTGATTTCTTCGTGACAGTTACAAGAAGAAGTTTCGGTGTGATGAGGACCCTATGAATCGTTGTAGAAATTCTTTCTTCGTATTTCATCAGTTTCTTATCAGTTTTTCGTTTTAAACTATAATGAATTTGAAATTTAGAATAGAAATTTTGAATAAATTAGAAATTTAAATTGAGTTAAATTGGTTAATAGAATATGAAGCTGAATTTGAATAGTATCGATAAAGCGATTTCGTTTAAAATCAAAATTTTAAATTCTATTGTAATTTCTTGTGAATACCAAAGTCCGAAGAGTGACAAATTGGTATGTATTCTGAGATTTTCCGACTTGAATTTGGAATCCATATCTTGTATTTGAGATATTGTAGAGATTGAGTCTATCTCTGTGTTATTTTCGTGCCTGCGAATTTCGAGGACGAAATTCTTTTAAGGGGGAAGTTTGTAACGACCCTAGATTTTAATTTAATTTAAATTGATAATTAAATGAAATTTTGAATAAAAAAATTTATAAAATTAATTATAAATGGAAGCGAGTTTCCTCAATTCAAATAGAAAATATATATATAAAGTCATATGGATTTGAAATTTTGTATATATGTGAATATATATGTATACGTTGGATTTTAAATAAATTCTTAAATAAATGATTTTTTAAAAAAAATAAATAAATAATATACTTTGGACACAAGTATAAAAAAAAAAAAAAAATTGATTTAATTTTTTTTTATAAATGATGATAATTTGAGTTGTATAAAATATATGTGTATATAGAGAAATATAAAACAATAATTTTTAAAGTAAAATTTATGATAATTATTTAAACTAAAAATAGAAATTTAAAATGCAAGAATAAACAAAGCTCAAATACAAAGCTAGCTAAAAGAACATAAAACTAAAGCTTTCATCTCAACCTAAATAAACAAATCAAATATAATAAGTGCAGCCACCATTTTAAAGCAAAAGAAGTAAATGTCATCTCTAATACATACAAAAACATGTAGCCTGTTTGAAGTTGTAAACAAATTAAAATATAAAGAAAACAGATTAGTTAAAAATTTTAACAAATATTTAAACTTGAAAAAATAAGTATGCAGGCAAGCAAAATAGGCCTGTAAAGTTTAATATGCAAGGCAAGTATAAACAAAATAAAGTATAAACAAAAGTGCACTGGTACAAACATAAACAAAGCAAAGACTGCACATTAATATTTTAAAAGAAAAAGCATGAAGACAATAAACATATAATTAACTCAAACAAAGTACATATAAGAAAATAGGCGGTAAACTGTACATATAACAAAGTACATATAAAATTAACTCAAATAAAATGGGAAGTAAGGCAATGTAATTAATGCAAGATCTTCTTTAGTACACAATATGTGTTCATTTGCTACCAAGCTAGATACATCAACCACCATACAAGCAAAGAAAAAAAATATGCAGCCGAGACAAGCAAGCATGGGCTAAGCATGGGGACAAGGTATCAAGGCAATTAATGCAAGCCATGCTTTGATTTCACACCAGCCACTAAGTAATGAAAAAGATATCACTGCTTGGTTGTACTAAAAGAAGTATTACCCTGTATACTTTAACTTCATATACACATCAAGGTATCATTACAGTTTCATTCTTCAAAACTGAGAAAAGAAAAAAAAAAAAAGCAAAAGCAAGTGACACTCAAAACTTAAACAAAATTCAAAACAAAGAAACAAGATTTCAGTTGCAAACCTGTTACAAATAGAATGCTCTGTTCACTCTGGAAACAATACAGTGAGTAAACCTTTGATCTCTTCAACCATTTGTTGATTTTGTGAATGCTTGAATGATGCTAAAAGCTTTGCATGTGAATGAGTTGTGGTGCTTATGTTTTTCTTTGCTTAGAAATGTTATTTTCTTTTCCTGTTCTTCTATTCTTTTTCTTAGTCCCTGGGTTTTATAAAAAAAAAAAAAAATTGAAACGATGATAGATTTAATATCTTTCTCTTAATTCTCCTCTGGAATTATAGTCTAAACAAGTTGAAGTTTCGTTTTAAACTTGCATTATGTTTTCAGTAATTAATCAAAGCAAGTTTTGTTGTTTTTCTTTTTCACTGGAAACTGTGAAACCATAGATACATTTAAGTATCAGGTTTACAGAGAACAACCCAACAAAGCAAAGAAAAAGATAATTCAATTTCTTGTTTTATAATCCATACCAGGCCTTAGTTTCAAAACAAAATCGATGTGTTTAAGTATGGGCTATAATTTAAAAATGGTTTCATAATGTATAAAGGTATGTAGAATAGAAGATCAAGATTTTACAGTACAAACTTTAAATATTGGAAATTCCGAATTACACGAATCATTAATTCAAGTATATAGTTTGAACCCTTATATCAAATAATGATTTTTAAGATAGGTTGAGTGATTTTTAGGCGTGGGGTTTAAGGGCGGTTTGGTGATGAACGAAAAAGGGTTTTTGGGCAAGTTCAGGCGATCGAAGAAGAGATGATGGTCGGATTTTTTCGTGGAGATAGAGGAGCCTATGGAGTTGCCTGGAAAAATAACCGGAGGTGCCATCGGTGACGGTGGTGGAGGCGGCAACCATTTTTAAATTCTAAACCTAGTTTTTACGCTTGCTAGTATCTGGGGTCGTTCGTTGTCGTTGATTGACCGAGCGCTACACGCCTTTGGGTAATGGAAGAGGGGACGTTGGCGATCGTGTGGCCGAAATTTCACGACCTCCGGGGGCAGAGGTGGCGAGGTTGAGGAGATGACAGGGTTTGGGTGAGTTTTGTCTCGAAGTTCCAGGTTTGGGAATTTCTACTCGATTTTGATGTGAAGTTGTTTTGAGTGTTTTGAGGGTCGGAACTACAATCGTCGGTGATAAGTGATGTGTCACGAGGTTCGTCGGCGTTCGAAGTCGCCTCCGGCGTCAGTGCAGGTGCACAGAGGGGGTGGACTGTGCCAGTGTGTTGATTTGGGGCTTCTGTTGTTTTAGGTTGGATGGGAGACTCGAAGCAGATCGTGGTTTTCTCCGGGGGGGAGACTCGTGTTTACTCGAAGTAAACTAGGGGGAGGCTCGGGTATGTCTGGGTAGCAGGTTTTAATAACCTGGTTTATTTTTTTATATTTTAAATTTGTTTAACAACCTAAAATATGGAAGTTTAAATCAAAGTTTCAAAGCCAAGTTTAATCAAGTGTTTAGATATGAACTAAAATAAATATTTGAATTAGATTTTGATTCAAGTTCTTTTATAAAAAGAATTTCCAATGAAAAGTTAAATAATTGGTTTTCACTTGAATTGGCAAGTTAAAAAGAAATGTATGTTAAGACTTAAATTTCAAATAAAAATTCAAGTAAATTAGTTAGGACTTTTCTTATATAGGTTTACAAATTGATACTTAGATTTGGTTAAAATTAAATATCAAAATCTTAAATTTAAAATGGAAATTGAATCTAAATTTGAAAACGTAATGTTTAAATCCACTTTAATGAAGCCATTAATAAAGTAAATGGATTATCTTAGAAAAATTAAGATATTTAAGTGATTTAATTAGTAAGATAATTAAGAATGACTTATTTATTTAATTTATAAATAAATGATTAGATTAATTTAAAATTAGAAATGATTAATAATGAATTAATCTAAGATAATTTCTTAAGAAAGAAATTAAAGAAATGTTATTAGTTAATAAAGATAATTAACTAGAGATTATTAAGTAATTAAATTAATGTGATCAATTTTGGATAATTAATTGGATTTATAGATTAAGATAATCAATTGTAAATTGTTAATTACTTAATGAAAGCAATTAAGGGGTTAATTACTAATTGTAATTAAATTGAATATTTTGATTTAATCAATGATAAAGATAAATTGGTGATTAATGATTTGTTATTATGAGATGATTGCTTAGTGGTAAGTAATTAAATCGTAAATTTCTTGAAATAATTAATTAAGAAGTTAATTAATTATATAATTGGTTTAAAGGTCAATTTAATTAATATGATTAATTATAAATAATATAATTAATTAAAGTGTTTGATTAACTAATTATATCAAATGATTTGAAATTAATAAATCAGGAATTGGATGATTAGTTCATAAGTAATTGAATTAAATTGGAAATAAATTGAATAAATCAGGATTTAATAATGAATTAATCCTGCTTATAAATGTTTATTGAATGCTTATGAATGATTGTACTGTATGAAATGCCTTGAATTGATTATCCTATCTGATTTGTGATATTTTGTTCTGTAGATTGAGTTGTGTATATTTATTTGCATGTGCATATTATCTGTGAATCTGTGAATGGACGATGAGCGTTATAGTTTATATCGCTTATCAACTATATTTCTTTGTTTTAACCTGTGATGATTGATGATGTTGCACTATTGTGTTAAAACCCTGGACCACACCATACACACACAAATATGGATTTCACGAGGAAATCGATTAAGTCACAGATTTTGAAATGATTTATAAAAATTGAATATTTGAATTCAAATGTTTTGGAAATGGAATCGGAATAAATGTGAAAAGCTTTTGGAATGAAATTTCAAGTTAAAATTTATTTTAATTTACTTAATTAAGTTTTGAAATTAAATAATTCAATTTAAATTTGAATTCGATATTTGGAATTGAATTCGATGATTGGAAATTATGGTTAAAGATATTATAAACAGGTTTGTATGAATTTAAACCATTTTAAAGGTATTATTTTTGGGAATTTGAATTTAACCTAAGGATTTCAACTCGTATAAAAGAATCAGATTTTCTAAGATGAAACTGTTTGTTTTCAAAAGATAAAAGCTTTCAGATAAGAAATGGAATTCCTATTTAATTAAGTGAATTTCAAGATTGAATAGAGAAATGATTTTTCCTAAGTTATGAATGAATTCTTTTTGAAAGCTATGAATTAAATCTGTTTATTTTTAACAGATTTAAATTGATGATTTGTTTAAATCAAATTGAAATGAAATTGTTTTGAAGGCTATAAGTTAAATCTTTGATTTAAAGATTTAACGAGTTAATCAAATTGAAATGAAAATTGATTTGGAAAATCTGTGAATGAATCTTTTATTTAAAAGATTAAAATGTGAAAATTGTTTAAAACCGTTAAAGGGTTGTGAAAATGAATCTTTTTGTTTAAAGATTGAAAATGGTAATTTGTTAAGCCATTTGAAGAAAGGTTTTGGGTAATAAGTTGTGACTTAATTGAAATCCCATTATCCATTTGTTCTTGAAATATCGTGCTCACTATTCGATTTAGCCTGGAAAGGACCTTTGTGTCGTATAACCCATTCCGAATATGTGATTTGTCGTTATGGATAGCATTTGAAGACCGGTGATGAAGACCGGGTATTTGCGAAAGCGATAGGATGACCTATCGATTGTTTCTGCACCGAGTCGCGCCGGTATAGAAACTCCCTAAGTGATGGGAAATTCGATCGGGATTGTGAATATCCGGATTTCAAGGACTTCTTTGTAAGTGCCTTCGGTTCTGTTCGAACCCAAAACAGACTTGTATGGATTGTTATGTCTGACATTACAATTGAGATATAAAGCTGATTTCTTTCAAATATATTTCTGTTGGTGGCGGAGAATTTATTCTCTTAGCTTAACACCCTTCTCTGAGGCGTACGAACTCAGAGGTTATATAGTTGAAGTTATCAGCGATATATTCCCAATTTGGTAATGTGACATACTGAGTGTTGCTGTGAAATGATCATTGTGTTGATTATTTATGATAGGATCATTTATTTGATCGTCTATCTTTGTGATCATTTCTATGATCATTTGTTGACCCAAAGCATGGCTTTTGTATAAAGTATGTTTTGTGGACGCGACTTCGTCGAGCCTCACACCTCGGGAATGGTCAAAACAGGAAAGAAGCAGCAAGGTTATGAGGGGTAGCGCCCTTTAGGATATGTGCATTTCCTTCTGGAAAAGGGTGGTATCATGGTATGGAGCCCAGATACTTACTCATGTTGAAACACTTTATTATTATAATTGTGTGAATTGATTAGAGAGCTCTCGGATAAAGGTCCCAAAGGACCGGGGGATGGCATATTCGGTCAGTTGTTACTCAGTTAGGGGTAACCCGGCCTTGTGTTGGTAGAGATCCGGTTTGGTTCTCGGGGATGTCCATCCAGAGGCATTCTCATGTGGCAATGGGAAGTTCCTTGGCCTGATCATTCGTTGGAAATCCAAAGAAACAATACGAACCTTGTACAGTATTAGTTGTATAACCTGCCATGGAATGTGGCGGTAACCTGCTATTGAACATGGTTAACTATAGTAGGCATACGATAACGGTCGTATGTTGGCTAAGATTTATATTCTACTTTCGAAATGAATTTTTCCTACACTATGCACTAGTAATAATATCAAATGTTTCTTTTAATGCGTATCAAGCATCTTTGACTATCATAAGGAGAAATCTCCTCCGATTCTGCGTTTGCATTGTGTGTGTGTGCGGGAGGCCTTATGGTAGTCTCATTTTTAAAAGCATTGCGAATTGACTTTGAAAATCTTTTGTTGAATGTTTTAAAAGATAAACTGTTTTTGTTGCTCACACCAGTCCCACGATTGATCCGGAGTTTATTGTTTCTTTCCTAAACTCTGGGTGCCCATTAAATTTCTACACGAGCAGTCTAGAGTTGGGTTTTTCAGATAGTCAGATGTAGTAGATTATCTGGAGTTAGTTTAGTCTTTGGATCGCACCAGTCTTGCTTATGCTAGGTGAATCGTTATTGGGGGTTCGAGCTATTGCTGGATTGATTCTTGGAAATGGAGTTGCAGTTCTTCCTTGAAGACTATCTCAGAGTTATTTTGTTCCGCTGCTAGATGTTGTCATCTATTTTCTTTTCCGCTGCTATTTTATTGTATCATATCTCTGATGTATATTGATATCTATTTGATCATCTGTTGTATCAGATATTGTATCAAAGCTGTATATCAATGTATTATTCTTTTATTCCGCTGTGTTGTTTACTTAATGATTGTTATAAGCTCCGGCGAATCGGATTTGAACGGTCGAATCTATGGCATTCGAATACGATTTGAAGTATGGATGTCGATTTTCGAGCGGGCAAATTCCGTCTCGTTACAGATTGTATGTTTGAATGATGGTTGTTATCTATTGATTGTTAAAATAGACATTATACGCCGTTAGTAAGCGGAGGTTATTTATTAAAAACATATACCGCGAATATTTCACAGTACAGTGAAATTGGTATTATTTATGTACTTCGAGCTGATTTTCCGCATTATATAGCGGATGAGACCCTATTGCGCCATATAATAGCGGATAATATTTTAAATCCAATATACCGCGATATTTCGTTTGGAAACGGAATTGGTATTGTGCTAATGTCTGTGGATGCAGGGAAACAGGTTGGAGGGATCCAACTGGATTCCTCAACAGTATTTATTTGATTATAGATATTTTGATATTTGTTGATTATCATATACAGATATATGATGTCGTTGTTGTCGTGACTGACTATTTGGTGGGTAGCATCATTGGGCCAATTTTGGAATTTTAAAAGGATTTTTAAAGTGATTTTTGAAAGTATACGTTTTATAAAATATTTTTTTGAATTGATTCAATTTAAATAAATAAACGTTATAATTTTAATGTTATAAAAATTATGATTTTTGAGAAATATAGTTAAAAGTAGATTTTTGAAAATATGGGGTTAATGATTTTACAAAATAGTTTAAATTGGGATTTTTGAATTTATTGCAAAAAGTTTAAATATAGGATTTATAAAATTTGATTATTTTATAAATCAAAGAAAATGATGAAATTATAAAGGACTTTAAATATGTTTTAAAATAATAATATAAATTGATTCATATAAAAGATTTATAAATTGATATTTATAAATTAAAATATTGGAATTATAAAACGAGTTTTTATAAGTATTAGAATGAAGTGTAAATGAATTTCATAAATGAATTTCATAAATGAATGAAATTTATAGAATTATAAACGGCGAAGTTATAAATGGAATTTTATAAGTAGTAGATTTATAAAATTCGTAAAGTTATAAAAAGAATAGATTTGGATAAATACATGAATCTTATAAGTTATAAGATTTATAATTTAGGAAGTCTTAAAAAGAACGATTTTGTAAAACAAATAAATTATAAGTATTTAACTTATAATATGAACTTTTGGTATATAATTGAGTAATAAATTGAATAGGTTAATAAAGGAGATTTATAAATTGAAGTTGCTATAAAATAAATAGAAATAGGATTTATAAACATTGTTTTATAAATCCAAATCAATTGAATTTGATAAAGTAAATTTAGAAATTATTAAAGGAGTTATCTCCACGATTTTGGACAATGGATAATCCTTTAAAATAAAATGTATAGAAATGATGAAATTGGTTAACGAAGTATATTCACGTTTTTGGATAGTGAATAATATGTTAAAGAAATTGTTTTGGATGTGATATTTTAAATAGAATTAAAACGATTTAACGATGTTTTAAATGTGTTAAGGTTCGAAACCATAAATTTTAACTTTCATTGTTGAAATAGACATTTTCAAGAAATAGAAGGAAATGGTGGACTATAACACTGTTGTTATAGTAAATGATTTCCTGAAGGAAATGTTTTATATAGTATTGGGATTTATATGTCTATCTTAACTTCGAATCCCTATACTAATGATTTTGAGTTGTCGTAACAATGTTTTACACAACATTCGTTTTGATTCAAATAAATGTGTTTAAAAGAACACTTTCCTTAAAGAATAAAATGTATACTTAATTGAGATTTAAGTATATTGAATATTTTCCAAGTGTTGAAAATAAATAGATTTGTGAACTACTTATTATTAATAAGTATGGAAATGCTTTTCCAATATGAAATGAAACGTTTTTTGAGAATTTATCTTTGTAAAGATAAATTGGAAATGAATATTTGAAATCTATTGAAAACCGTATATCAGTAGATATTTTGAAATATAAATTCACTATGGAATTTATATAAGAAAGGGGAATTTGTTTAAAAATAAATATTGATTTATTTTTGAAGTATTGAAATTATATATCTTGTAAAGATATTTTTGGAAAATAAATAATTTGGAAAATTATTTGAAATCTAGTGATGTTGTGCATATCCATTGATAGTTCAATAACCGACTATCAATAATTACCTTTGAATGGGTATTTGTTGTGATTTGCTTGAATTTGAATGCCACGCTTATTTTTGAATAAGCGCTCATTTTTCGGGTTAGTCGGGAAAGGACCTTGGCGTCGTATAACCCATTCCGAATATGTGATACGTCGTTATGGATTGCATTTGATGACCGGTGTTGAAGACCGGATATTGTTGAAAACGGAAGGATTACCGTCGAATGTCTGTGCACCGAATGGCCCCGGTATAGAGATTCCATATGTGATGGGAAGTCCGGACGTGATTAGTGAATATTCGGATTGCAAGGACTTCTTTGTAAGTGCCTTCGGTTCTGTTCGATCTCGGAACAGACTTGTATGGACTGTATGTCTGACATTACAAATTGAGATATAAAGATGATTTCTTTCAAATACATATCTGTTGGTGGCGGAGAATTTATTCTCTTAGCATTAACACCCTTCTCTGAGACGTAAGAGCTCAGAGGCTATGTAGTTGAAGGTTATTAGTTATATTCTCCCAATTTGGTAGTGTGATGTGCTAAGTGTTGTTGGGCATTTGTTGAATCAAAGCACAGCTTTTGTATAAAGTGTAGCTTTATGGACGAGACTGCGTCGGACCTCACACCCCGGAAATGGTCAAAACAGGAAGGATGCAACAAGGTTATTAGGGGGTAGCGCCCCTTTAGTGTATGTCATTCCTTCTGGACAGAGGTGGTATCATGGTATGGAGCCCAGATACTTAACCTATATTGTTGCTGCAAATTTATTGCTTTGTGGTTGTTGGAAATCGAGGATCCTCAGATATAGATCGGTTACGATCGGGGAATGGCATATTCGTGTCAGTAGTTACCCAGTTAGGGGTAACCTGGCCTTGTTTTGGCAGAGACCCGGTTAGGTTCTCGGGACGTCATTCCAGAGGCGTTTCCATGTGGAAATGGAAAGTTCCTTGGCCTGACCATTTGTTGGAAATCCAAAGAAACAATACGAACCCTTTACGATTGCAAATTGTAGAACCTGCCTCCTCAAGAGGTAGCTATAGCAGGCATAATATAATGGTACCTATGCTGGCTAAGATTTATATTCTACTTTCGAAATGTTTTCTACACTATGCACTAATAATAATATCACAATTGATTTGATTTTGCGTAGTAAGCATCTTTGACTAACATAAGAAGAAATCTCCTCCAAGTCTGCGTTTGCGTTGTGTGTGTGGTGGAAGGTCTTATGGTAGTTTCATTTTTAAAAGCATTGCGAATCTATTTTAAAATTATCCTGTACTTTGTTTTAAAAATAAACTGTTTTAGTTCTCACACTAGTCCCATGACTGACTCGGAGTTTATTGTTTTCTTTCCTAAACTCTGGGTGCCTACCAATTTCCACACGGGCGGTCTTGAGTTAGGTTTATCATGATATTCTGAAATTCGGGAGTTGTTGGAGGCAAGTTGGATGACATGGCGTATTCACTAGTATATAGTATTTCTTTTCCGCTGTTTGTTGTTGTTTTTTGTTGTACACTGTGATAATGTAATGTAATGTGATGTAATGTAATAACTGATATAGTTCTTTGTTTAAATATTATTCATTTATTTATTATATGTTGTTCCGCTGCGATTGTGAGATTCTGATATTGTTCTATTGTTTTCTTTCTGTTCTGTTCTATCTTTTCTTTTTCCTGCTATCTTTTTCTTCTTTTTAAACCCTAAGAATTCGTATTTCCGTTCATCTTGAGTTAATCAATGGAGATTAGTGTCTATTCAAGGAGTACGGATTTGCGGGTCCTTACATCTGATATTAGAGCATATGGTTAAGCGACAACCATGGCTCTGTTGGGTATTACTCATTAGAGATAGAGTCTGTAGTACTCTAGAATGAGTTGAGTGTAATAATAGCTATGAGAGCGTATTTGTTAGTGATTTTTTTTTATATTGTGATGATTGGTTTGTTGAGTGGTATATGGATTCTGGTTAATACGAGTAATTAACGTTGTTGATAGGGATATCTAAACACTTGTACAGAACAAATCGACACGATATTGTTTTAAATTGGGTAAATGAAATAATTTTACCTTGATTATATTTTATATATAAAGGAATAATTTTTCAGAATTATTAAAGAGTATATAAGTTGATTGTTTGGTTGATTAAAAAAATGTGAGAATATATATATATATATATATATATATATATATAAGTTAATTAAAAGATGTTTGAATAATCTAAATTAAGGAGTTATTGTATAAGCAAATAAATTATAAGTATGAAATCATAATTAAGGTGTTTTACAATTGTGAAATAATCTTATATATATATAAGAAGTGAAACTATATGAATATATTCATGAATATGAGTTGTAAATAAAAAATGAATTAAAAGTTAAATAAAATTTACTTTAGAATTGGAATCTGAATTGGATTTATAAGTGGGAATTTAAGTTAAGTAAAACCAAGTGATGTTTATAAAATGGAACATAACTTAAATGATGTTGAATGAAGTTGATTTTGGTATCAAAGTAAATTAATAAAGTTAAGTGATAAATGTGAACTTAAGTTATGTAAATGGAATTCAACTTGAAATGTTTAATGTATTAGCAATTGAATTAATAAGTGGATTAAATGTAAATCAATCTAAATGTAAATGAATGGATATGGAATAATGAATATAAGTGTTAATTCATAAAGCTAATAAATTGGAAATTGAAGAATTGCATATATAATCAATTGAATGTAAATAATTGATATGAAATAATGAATGTAAGTGTTAATTCATTAAAATCTAATGTTATTGAAAAAAATTTGAATAATTGAATGAAAATTAATTTAATTAAACCAATTAAAAGTAAAGGTGTTAAACCAAATTGAATGAATATGAGCAAAGGAATTTAGTTGTACTTAATATACATTGGTCGTTATATGATAGTTAGTTGATTGTATATAAATCGTTAAGTGTTAATGAATTTGAGTTAAAGTAATTGAAAGCTAAAGTAATTGAAATCCAATTTGAATTTAAGTGAATATCAAATAGAATTGAATTTGATTTGGAAGTGAACCAACTTGAATATGAATTAGTGAATATAAACTAATTGAAAATGAATGTTAGTAAAAACATCCATTGTTAATGAATCAAATGTGATTAAATTGAAAACCCGTTTCATTGAATATTAATGAGAATATGAATGAATATTTATTGGTTATGGATGTTAGTTGAATGTTAGTTGGTTGATGGTTGAATATATTGCTTTTACTGCATTTTCTATATTGGCATATATAGTTATTATGTTGTTATATGTTGTATATCGATACTATTGTCTATATACATGTTTCTCATTGTTTGTTGAGTGTTTAGTAGGTGCGGATCATACTTGCTTCGCATTTGGAGCTCGCTTTCGCGCTATATTAGCCGTATATGCTCGCTGATAATATATAAGGTACATATCTCGGATTAAATATTGTATATAAGGTACACATCTTGGATAAAATATTGTACTTTTACACTTTTTCTGCCTTATCACTTGATGAGATGTATATTTGTGATATATATACTGTCATTTTTTTTTCGGATCGAGCCGCGCAAAGGAGACTCTGGCGAATTTTTCCGAAAATTTAAGGCGTTAGAATATTTTTGAGAAAAAAAATTGGGAAAGTTTGTGAAAACTAAAATTTTGATTTGGAGTTGAAAGTTAAACAATAGCAGTTGTTTTTGAAAAGATAATTAAGTCGGATTTGAAAACTTAGTAAAGTTATTATAAGAAGTTTAACTATGGATTTTGGGATAATTAATGGATTCTGTAAGTTTTTCTTACTTGGTAATTTCGAGGACGAAATTCTTTTAAGGGGGGAAATTTGTAACGACCCAGAATTTTTATTAATTAAAATTTGTATATTTAATTGATTTTAAATATTAATAAGTGAAATTAAACAGTCGAATAAATTTTATTTCGAATAATTGGATTTAATTGGATAATTAAATCGATAATTTCATACTTGAAATTACAGAAATAATTGAAAATTGGGTTTAAAATGATTAAAAATGATTTGTAAAATTTTAATAAATCATATTGGAGTTAGAATGATGTTATAGAATTTTTAAAATCGAACTAAAAGTTAATTTGTGAAAATTGAATATTTTAATATTTAATTATCGAGTTAAAATAGCCATTTTTCAAAACAGTCTCGGATTTCGACGAAAATAGTTTCATTGGATCCGTAATGTTATATTATTGTATGGTTTCAAATTTCGTGTCAATCGGATTTATCATTTGTCCGGGGCAAGCCAAAACGCATAGAAATTAGTTTAAATTTATTTAATTTAAATTGATCGTTTATTGCCATAACTCGCACAGATGATCGAATTAGCCTCCGAAACACGTTTCATTGTGTTCGTAATGCGGGGTAAACCTTAGGAACGCCAACCGGCACGCTTCGTTTGGAGTTCGGAAATTCCGGAATGAATAGTGTTCGTTATATTTTCTATAAAAGCCCCTTTATATTTCATTTTTGCAAAAGAAACAAACCCTAGGGTTTTATTCTTTAGGCCGCCACCTTCATAACATCGCCGAAATAACATTTTCTTCTTCCTCAATTATCTCTTCATCCATCAACATTTACAACAAACTCTCAACATGAAAGTTGTAGGGCACTTTGAGATCTACAGATCCAACGGTGGATTTGCGCTGAAGTGGCTCGGATTCGCCGTAATCGGCCAGGAAAGTCACGCGCTTGTGCACGTTTTTCAGTGAGGAAGAGGGGGCCGAGCTTGGCTGTGCTCATGCCGAAGGTAGAGGAGGGGATGGACTTCAATATGGCACTAGCTGATCGTCATGTAGTCGAGCAGAGGGGAGGCGAAATGGAACCCTAGATAGGTGCTTACGGGTTCAAGGTTGCGTGTAATTGCCTGTAGATGTTCGCATGGGGGAAGATGATGAATCACGGCCGTGATCTGGGGCAAAGCAATGGACGGCTAGGATCTATTAGGTTTAGAAATATAAAAGAAATTTGTAAATTTATATGTTTTAAATTCGTGTAAACTTTAAAATGTGATATCCTTTTCATACGAGGTCGAAAACGCACGAAACAAGTTGCGTTGGGTTCGTATGGACGAACACTACGCCATGGAACTGGATTGAAGTCATTTGGAGTTAGTGAGAATTTCGGATAAAATTAAATGCGTGTTTAATTTTATTCGAAATAAAAGCTGAAAACGAAATTGAAATCAAGTTGAGAACTTCTCACTCAATCGAATCGGTTTTGATTTTAATTTTAAATAGTTAGATTTAAAATTTCTTGATTGTATGTTTGAATGATGATTGTTATCTATTGATTGTTAAAATAGACATTATACGTCGTTAGTAAGCGGAGGTTATTTATTAAAAACATATACCGCGAATATTTCACAGTACAGTGAAATTGGTATTATTTATGTACTTGGAGCTGATTTCCCGCATTATATAGCAGATGAGACCCTATTGCGCCGTATAATAGCGGATAATATTTCAAATCCTATATACCGCGATATTTCATTTGGAAACGGAATTTGTATTGTGCTAATGTCTGTGGATGCAGGGAAATAGGTTGGAGGGATCCAACTGGATTCCTCAACAGTATTTATTTGATTATAGATATTTTCTGTGACGATCGCGATTTTTCCGTCCACGAACACCGACATCAGTACATTCACTGTATCAACTGTCGAGCAATCGAAGGCCAAAAAACGGAAGCGTTAGGGTTGAAGAAGAAGAAAAAGTAGAAGAAGAGAGAATAAAGATAGAACAGAACAGAAAGAAATAACAGAACAACATCAGAATCTCAAAATTCGCAGTGGTACAACATATAATAAATAAATGAATAATCTTTAAAACAAAGAACTGTACATTTATACATTACATCATTATCAAAGTTTACAACAACAATAGACAACAGAGTCAATACATCAATGGACAGTTATATAAACTTGTCCTCATACAGAATACACTGCGGAATAATACATAGTATAATACCATATACAAGTGGTACGTCTCGATATGCAGCTCGCCTCCTGAGCTCCATAGCACTCCTAAATCTAGAAACCTGATAAACAAACTCTAGACTGCCCGTGTGGTAATTGGTGGGCACCCAGAGTTTAGGAAGGAAAATAATAAACTCCGAGTCAGTCTTGTGACTGGTGTGAGAAATAAAACAGTTTATCTTTAAAACAAAGAACATGATAATTTTAAAATAGATTCGCAATGCTTTCTAGAAAATGAGACTACCATAAGGCCTCCCGCACACACACACACACACACAATGCAAACGCAGAATCGGAGGAGATTTCTCATTATGATAGTCAAAGATGCTTGATACGCATTAAAAAGAAACATTTGATATTATTACTAGTGCATAGTGTAGAAAAATTATTTCGAAAGTAAAGATATAAATCTTAGCCAACATACGACCATTATCGTATGCCTACTATAGCTACCATGTTCAATAGTAGGTTACCGCCACATTCCATGGCAGATTCTACAACTAAAACCGTACAAGTCTCGTATTGTTGCTTTGGATTTCCAACAAATGGTCAGGCCAAGGAACTTCCCATTGCCACATGGAAACGCCTCTGGAAAGACGGCCCGAGAACCTAACCGGATCTCTGCCAACACAAGGCCCGGTTACCTTTCAAACTAGGTAACTACTGACACGAATATGTCATCCCCCGATCGTAACCGATCTATCCGAGGATCCGGGATTTCCAACAACCACAAAATTTGCAGCAACAACATAGGCTAAGTAACTGGGCTCCATACCATGATATCTATCCAGAAGGAATGACATACACTAAAGGGGCGCTACCCCCTAATAACCTTGCCGCATCCTTCCTTTTTTGACCATTTCCGGGGTGTGAGGTCCGACGAAGTCTCATCCACAAAGCCACGCTTTATACAAAAGCTGTGCTTTGGGTCAACAAATGATCATAGAAATGATCACCAAGATAAATGATCAAACAAATGATCATATCACAAATGATCAAACAATGATCATTCCACAGCAACATTCAGCATGTCACATTACCAAATCGGGAGTATATCACTAATAACCTTCAAATACATAACCTCTGAGCTCGTACGTCTCAGAGAAGGGTGTTAAGCTAAGAGAATAAATTCTCCGCCACCAACAGAAATATATTTGAAAGAAATCAGCTTTATATCTCAACTTGTAATGTCAGACATATAATCCATACAAGTCTGTTCCGGGCTCGAACAGAACCGAAGGCACTTACAAAGAAGTCCTTGCATTCCGGATAATTTCTAATCACGTCTGGACTTCCCGTCACTAAGGGTGATAAAACCTCTATATCGGAGATCAGCCGATGCAGAGTAACTCAACGGTAATCCTTCCGTTTTCACAAATATCCGGTCTTCAACACCGGTCATCAAATGCAATCCATTACGACGTATCACATATTCGGAATGGGTTATATGACCCCAAGGTCTTTTCCCGGCTAACCCGAATAGTGAGCGCTTATATTAAAAATAAGTGTGGCATTCAATATCAAACAATCATAACAAATACCTATTTAAAGGTAAATATTGATAGTCGGATTATTTAACTATCAATAGGCATGCTCAACATCACCAAATTCCAAATAATTTCCCAAATTATTTACTTTCCAAAATATCTTTACTAGATATATCTTTCCACACTTCAAAAATAAATCAACGTTTATTTTTAAACAAATTCCCCTTTCTTTTATAAATTCCCTAGTGAATTTACAATTCCAAAATATCTATGAATATACGATTTTAATTATTCATTTTCAATTTATCTTCAAAAAGATAAATTCTCAAAACGTTTCATTTCACATTGGAAAAACATTTCCATACTTATTTATTAATAAATAATTCAAAAATCCATTTATTTTCAATACTTAGAAAATATTCAATATACTTAATATTGAAATTAAGTATATATTTCATTTTTTAAGGAAATCATTCTCTTAAACATATTTATTTGGGCCAAAACGAATGTTGCGCAAAACATCGTTACGACAACCCAAAATCACTAGTATAGGGATTCAAAGTTTGAATAGATATATATATCCTAATACTATACGAAAACATTTCCTTTCGGAAATCATTTATTATAACAACTGTGCTATAGTCCACCATTTCCTTATTTCTCGAAAACGTCTATTTCAACAATGAACGTTGAAATCTATGTTTTCGATGGTTAATACATTTTAAAACACCGTTAAAACGATTACTTCATTTATAATATTCATTTTCCCAAGCATATCCATTTTCTCTGATAATATATTCACTGTCCAAAATCGTGAATATACTTCCTTTAACTAATTTTCAACTTTCAATTTATCAAATTCCATTGATTTCGGATTTATAAACAATGTCTATAAATTCCATTTCCATTTATAAACTTCGATTTATAAATTTCCTTTATTAATCCAATTTATATTTCGTTTATATGCCGAATCTAACTTATAAATAAATTACTTATAATCCATTTATTCACATATCCATTCTTTTATATCATCATTTATTTATAAATCTAAAATTCTTATTTACTTATAAAACTAAGTACAACTTTATTTTAACACTTATAAAAGCTCGTTTTATAATTCCAATATCTTTAACTTATAAAATATAAATTTTATAAATCTTTTATATAAACCGTTTATAATAATTCAAAAATCTCAATTTAAATAAACCAATCTCTTTATTAATTTACAAAACGTTATTTAAAACTTATATAACTCCAAAATTACACTTAAGTATTATTTTCCCAAAAATATAACTTTTATAACCATAAAATTATAATGTTTATTTATTTTAACAATTCAAAATTAAATAAAACGTATACTTTCAAAAATCACTTTAAAAATTCTTTTTAAAACCAAAAATCATTATTTTAAAACTTCAGAAATGGATCCGATGATGCAGCAACACCAAATAGTCAATCACGACATCCAAATATCATATATCGATATGATAATCAACAAATATCAAAATATCTGTAAATAAATCAATACAGTTGAGGAATCCAGTTGGATCCCTCCAACCTGTTTCTCTGCATCCAAAGATGTTAGCACAATACCAATTCCGTTCCAGTACGAAATTATCGCGGTATATAGGATTTAAAATATTATCCGCTTAATAGATGGCGCAATAGGGTCTCATCCGCTATATAATGCGGGAAATCAACTCCAAGTACATAATAATACCAATTTCACTATACTGTGAAATATTCGCGGTATATGTTTTTAATAAATAACCTCCGCTTACTAACGACGCATAATGTCTATTTTAGCAATCTATAGATAATAATCATCATTCAACATTCAATCAACAATTTTAAATCTAACTATTTAAAATTAAAATCGAAACCGATTCGATTGAGTGAGAAGTTCTCACCTTGATTTCAATTTCGTTTTCAGCTTTTATTTCGAATAAAATTAAACGTGCGTTTAATTTTACCCGAAATTTTCACTAACTCAAAACGACTCCAATCCAATTCCAGAGCGTAGTGCTCGTCCATATGATTCCAACGCAACTGGTTTCGTGCGTTTTCGACCTCGTATGAAAAAGGTATGAATTTTAGAAGTTACAAGATTTATAATTATAAATTTACAGCATTTTATTTTAATTTTAAACCTACAGCTAATCACTACCCTTGATCCAAGCCCCTGCTTCATCCAAACCGTCCCTTTCTTCATCTTCTCTCACGCGATCTACAGGAGGATACACACAAGAAACCCATTAGCTCGAATTTTAGGGTTTAATTATGTAACCAAATCGAACACCTAGAACTCGATCAACAAGTGCCATTCGAACGAGCATCTTCTCCTCTTCACTCGGCCACAACCTTGGTGAACTCGGCCCCCTTATGGCCCTCGATTTGCGTGTGCAACAGCAGGTCGTCGGCCCCCCTAGCTCCCCCTCTGACGCTCCTATTCTGATCATCAACGTACAGAATCAAAGCTCTGATCGAGCTCTTCGACTTTGTAGTTGAGCATTTCTTCTAATTGTATATAGATTGAGAGAGATTAAGAGAAGAAAATGATGAATTTCTGGCCATTAATGTTTATGAAGGTGGCGGCTAGGTTTCTGAAACCTTAGGCAGTTTTTTATTTGCAAAATGAACAAGTTGAGGGGCTTTTATAGAAAAAAATACGCGACACTGTTCATCCCGGATTTTCCGAACTCCAAACAAAGCATGCCGGTTGGCATTCCTAAGGTTTACCCCGCGTTCCGAACACAATGGAATGTGTTTCGGGAGCTAATTCGGTCATCTGTGCGAGTTATGGCAATAAACGTTCAATTTAAAATTAAACCGATTAAACGATTTTCTAGGCGTTTTGGCTTGCACCGGACAAATGGTAAATCCGATTGACACGAAATTTGAAACCATTATAATAATATCACATTACGGATCTAATGAAACTAGTTTCGTCGAATTCTGAGACTGTTTGAAAAATGACTATTTTAACTCGCCAATTTAATATTAAAACAATTTCGATGCGTTTCGGGCTGCCACGATCAAACGACAACTCTGATTGCTACGAAAATTGAAATCCGATAATAACAAACTATTACGGATCCAATGGAATTGGTTTCGTTGAATTCTGAGACTGTTCAAAAATTGGCTATTTTACAATCGATAATTAAATATTAAAATATTCAATTTTCACAGATTAACTCTAAATTCGATTTTAAAAGTTCTATAACATCATTATAACTTTAACATGATATAATAAATATGTCCAAATCATTTTCAATCATACTAAACCCATTATTCAATTATTTCTGTAATTTCCATATTAAAATATCGATTTAATTACCCAATTAAATCCAATATTCGAAAAATAAATTATTCGACTTATTAATTTCACTTGTTAATATTTAAATTCAATTAAATATTCAAATTTTAATTATCAAAAATTCTGAGTCGTTACAAACTTCCCCCTTTAAAAGAATTTCGTCATCGAAATTACCAAGTAAGAAAAAGTTACAGAATTCATTAACTTTCCCAAAACCATAGTTAAACTTCTTACAATAACTTTACTAAGTTTTCAAATCATACATAGTTATACTTTTCAAAACCAATTACATCGTTTAACTTGCAATTCTAAAATCAAAGTTATAGTTTTCACAAATTTTCCAAATTTTCCAAAAATTTTCTAACGCCTTAAATTTTCGGAAAAATTCGCGAGTCTCCTTTGCGCGACTCGATCCCGAAAAAAAATGATAGTGTATATATCACAAATATACATCTCATCAAGTGATGAGGCATCCCGCAGGGAAAAAAGTGTAAAAGTACGATATGTAATCCGAGATATGTACCTTATTATATTATTAGCGAGCGTATACGGGTAATATAGCACGAAAGCGAGCTCCAAATGCGAAGCAAGCGCAATCCGCACCTACTATACACTCAACAAACAAATGAGTAACATGTATATATGAAAATAATATCAATATACAACATATACCAACAACTACATATGTCAATATAGCAAATGCATCTAAAGCAACAAATGCAACATCAAACAAATAGCATTTAACTAACATCCATAACCAAATCAATATTCATTCATATTCTCATTAATATTCAATGAATTGGTTTTCAATTTAAATCACATTTGATTCATTGACGTTGGATTTACTAACATTCATTCATATTCAATTTCAATTAGCAATCATTCACTCATTTATATTCAAACTAGTTCACTTCCAAATCAAATTCAATTCTATTCAAGTTTACATATTATCCATTTGAACTCAATTACATAGCTTCCAATTTCGCTAATTTAATTTCATTAACACTTAATGAATTATATACATCAATCAATAATCAAATAACGACCAATGTTTATTCAATACAACCAAATTTATTCACTTTACATTCAATTTGGTTCAACACATTTAATTCCAATTGGATCATATTAAATTGACTTTCATTCAATTTATTCAATTTCTAATAACATTAGCTTCTAATGAATTAACACTTACATTCATTATCCCATATCAATTTTATTTACATTCAATTGATTTACATTCAATCCATTTATCAATTCAATTGCTAATTCCTTTAACAATATAATGTTGAATTTCATTTATATAACTCAAGTTCACATTCTTAATGACTTCATTTCATTAATTCACTTATTAATTTACTTTGATACCAGAATCAACTTTATTTGACTTCACTTAAGTTATATTCCATTTTAAACATCTCATCAAATCCAAATTTTCCAAACAACTTCCATTTTACTTCAATACCAAAATCAACTTTCATTTAAAATAATCTGGCAGCAATTCCTCTTTTGGAAACCCGAAAATGAACACCAATGATGCCGCGGTCATCATCGGAATGATTTTCCAGCGACCGAAAAGAGTTTAGAGCTTTTATCTTTCCAAAACAATTTTCCAAAATATCTAATCCTTTCAAAACACTTCTCTGGAATTTTATTTTCAGATTATAAATCACATTTATAAATCTTTTACTTATATAATCTCACTTCTTATATATAAGATTATTTTACAATTGTAAATTATTTTAATTATAACTTCATACTTATAATTCAATTGCTTATACAATTCATTCATTTACAATGTGTTTCATTTAACTTATTCAAACAACTTTTATTTACTTGCATATAACTTACATTTTCAACGATCAACAATCAATTCATATACACTTAAATAATTCTGAAAAATTTATTTCCTTTATATATAAAATATAATCGAGGTAAAATTATTTCATTTACCCAATTTAAATAACACTATGTCGACATGCCTCGTTTAAGTGTTTAGAAATCCGTATCGATAATATGGCGTCCCACACACCAATCAGAATCCACAAACAGCTCAACGGATAAGCAAACACAATATAAAATATATTTTTTATATTCACGAACAAATACGCGCTCATAACTATTATTACACTCACGCTCATTCTAGAGTACTACTGACTCTATCACTAATGAGTAATTCCCAACAGAGCCATGGTTGTCGCTTAACCATACGCTCTGATACCATACGTGACGATCGTGATTTTTCCGTCCACGAACGCCGACATCAATATGTCCACTATATCAACTGTCGAGCAATCGAAGGCCAAAAAACCGAAGTGTTAGGGTTGAAGAAGAAGAAAAAGTAGAAGAAGAGAGAAAAAAGATAGAACAGAACAGAAAGAAATAACAGAACAACATCAGAATCTCACAATTCGCAGCGGAACAACATATAATAAATAAATGAATAATCTTTAAAACAAAGAACTGTACATTTATACATTACATCATTATCAAAGTTTACAACAACAATAGACAACAGAGTCAATACATCAATGGACAGTTATATAAACTTGTCCTCATACAGAATACACAGCGGAATAATACATAGTATAATATCATATACAAGTGGTACGTCTCGATATGCAGCTCGCCTCCTGAGCTCCATAGCACTCCTAAATCCAGAATAACCTGATAACCAAACTCTAGACTGCCCGTGTGGAAATTGGTGGGCACCCAGAGTTTAGGAAGGAAAACAATAAACTCCGAGTCAGTCATGTGACTGGTGTGAGAACTAAAACAGTTTATCTTTAAAACAAAGAACATGATAATTTTAAAATAGATTCGCAATGCTTTTTAGAAAGTGAGACTACCATAAGGCCTCCCGCACACACACACAATGCAAACGCAGAATCGGAGGAGGTTTCTCCTTATGATAGTCAAAGATGCTTGATACGCATTAAAAAGAAACATTTGATATTATTACTAGTGCATAGCGTAGAAAAATTATTTCGAAAGTAAAGATATAAATCTTAGCCAACATACGACCATTATCGTATGCCTACTATAGCTACCATGTTCAATAGCAGGTTACCGCCACATTCCATGGCAGGTTCTACAACTAAAACCGTACAAGTCTCGTATTATTTCTTTGGATTTCCAACAAATGGTCAGGCCAAGGAACTTTCCATTGCCACATGGAAACGCCTCTGGAAAGACGCCCCGAGAACCTAACCGGATCTCTGCCAACACAAGGCCGGGTTACCTTTCAAACTAGGTAACTACTGACACGAATATGTCATTCCCCGATCGTAACCGATCTATCCGAGGATCCTCGATTTCCAACAACCACAAAATTTGCAGCAACAACATAGGTTAAGTATCTGGGCTCCATACCATGATACCACCTATATCCAGAAGGAATGACATACACTAAAGGGGCGCTACCCCCTAATAATCTTGCCACATCCTTCCTATTTTGACCATTTTCGGGGTGTGAGGTCAGACGAAGTCTCATCCACAAAGCCACGCTTTATACAAAAGCTGTGCTTTGGGTCAACAAATGATCATAGAAATGATCACCAAGATAAATGATCAAACAAATGATCATATCACAAATGATCAAACAATGATCATTCCACAGCAAAACTCAGCATGTCACATTACCAAATTGGGAGTATATCACTAATAAGCTTCAACTACATAACCTCTGAGCTTGTACGTCTCAGAGAAGGGTGTTAAGCTAAGAGAATAAATTCTCCGCCACCAACAGAAATATATTTGAAAGAAATCAGCTTTATATCTCAACTTGTAATGTCAGACATACAATCCATACAAGTCTGTTCCGGGCTCGAACAGAACCGAAGGCACTTACAAAGAAGTCCTTGCATTTCGAATAATTTCTAATCACGTCTGGACTTCCCGTCACTAAGGGTGATAAAACCTCTATATCGGAGATCAGCCGATGCAGAGTAACTCAACGGTAATCCTTCTATTTTCACAAATATCCGGTCTTCAACACCGGTCATCAAATGCAATCCATTACGACGTATCACTTATTCGGAATGGGTTATACGACCCCAAGGTCCTTTCCCGGCTAACCCGAATAGTGAGCGCTTATATTAAAAATAAGTGTGGCATTCAATTTCAAACAATCACAACAAATACCTATTTAAAGGTAAATATTGATAGTCGAATTATTTAACTATCAATAGGCATGCTCAACATCACCAAATTCCAAATAATTTCCCAAATTATTTACTTTCCAAAATATCTTTACTAGATATATCTTTCCACAATTCAAAAATAAATCAACGTTTATTTTTAAAAAATTCCCCTTTCTTTTATAAATTTCCTAGTGAATTTACAATTCCAAAATATGTATGAATATACGATTTCAATTATTCATTTTCAATTTATCTTCAAAAAGATAAATTCTCAAAACGTTTCATTTCACATTGGAAAAACATTTCCATTCTTATTTATTAATAAGTAATTCACAAATCCATTTATTTTCAATACTTAGAAAATATTCAATATACTTAATATCGAAATTAAGTATATATTTCATTCTTTAAGGAAATCATTCTCTTAAACATATTTATTTGGGCCAAAACGAATGTTGCGCAAAACATCTTTATGACAACCCAAAACCACTAGTATAGGGATTCAAAGTTTAAACAGATATATAAATCCCAATACTATACAAAAACATTTCCTTTCGGAAATCATTTACTATAACAACTGTGTTATAGTCCACCATTTCCTTATTTCTCGAAAACGTCTATTTCAACAATGAACGTTGAAATCTATGTTTTCGATGGTTAATACATTTTAAAACACCGTTAAAACGATTAACTTCATTTATAATATTCATTTTCCCAAGCATATCCATTTTATCTGATAATATATTCACTGTCCAAAATCGTGAATATACTTCCTTTAACCAATTTTCAACTTTCAATTTATCAAATTCCTTTGATTTCGAATTTATAAATAATGTCTATAATTTCCATTTCCATTTATAAACTTCGATTTATAAATTTCCTTTATTAATCCAATTTATATTTCGTTTATATGCCGAATCTAACTTATAAGTAAATTACTTATAATCCATTTATTCACATATCCATTCTTTTATGTCATCATTTGTTTATAAATCTAAAATTCTTATTTACTTATAAAACTAAGTACAACTTTATTTTAACACTTATAAAAGCTCGTTTTATAATTCCAATATCTTTAACTTGTAAAATATAAATTTTATAAATCTTTTATATAAACCATTTATAATAATTCAAAAATCTCAATTTAAATTAACCAATCTCTTTATTAATTTACAAAACGTTATTTAAAACTTATATAACTCCAAAATTACACTTAAGTATTATTTTCCCAAAAATATAACTTTTATAGAGGGAATTAGGCTGAAGGAAAAACCTGAAAACACTTTTAGTCTGAAGGACAGAAGTTTTAAAATTTAGCCTGAAGGACAAAAAATGATATATTCATATAGCATTACACATCCATAATGCTATATTCATATAGCATTACACAGCTATAATGCTATATACAACACAATTTTATAAGTTTCTGCATACACAAACAAACAGCTGTGTAATGCTATATGAATATAGCATTATGGATGTGCAATGCTATATGAATATATCATTTTTTGTCCTTCAGACTAAATTTTAAAACTTCTGTCCTTCAGACTAAAAGTGTTCTCAGGTTTTTCCTTCAGCCTAATTCCCTGACTTTTATAACCATAAAATTATAATGTTTATTTATTTTAACAATTCAAAATTAAATAAAACGTATACATTCAAAAATCACTTTAAAAATTCTTTTTAAAACCAAAATCATTATTTTAAAACTTCAGAAATGGATCCGATGATGCAGCAGCACCAAATAGTCAATCACGACATCCAAATATCATATATCGATATGATAATCAACAAATATCAAAATATCTGTAAATAAATCAATATAGTTGAGAAATCCAGTTGGATCCCTCCAACCTGTTTCCCTGCATCCAAAGATGTTAGCACAATACCAATTCCGTTCCAGTACGAAATTATCGCGGTATATAGGATTTAAAATATTATCCGCTTAATACACGGCGCAATAGGGTCTCATCCCCTATATAATTCGGGAAATCAACTCCAAGTACATAATAATACCAATTTCACTATACTGTGAAATATTCGTGGTATATGCTTTTAATAAATAACCTCCGCTTACTAACGGCGCATAATGTCTATTTTAACAATCTATAGATAACAATCATCATTCAACATTCAATCAACAATTTTAAATCTAACTATTTAAAATTAAAATCGAAACCGATTCGATTGAGTGAGAAGTTCTCACCTTGATTTCAATTTCGTTTTCAGCTTTTATTTCGAATAAAATTAAACGTGCGTTTAATTTTACCCAAAATTCTCACTAACTCCAAACGGCTCCAATCCAATTCCGTAGCGTAGTGCTCGTCCATACGATTCCAACAAAACTGGTTTCGCGCGTTTTCGATCTGGTATGAAAAAGGTATGAATTTTAGAAATTACACGATTTATAATTATAAATTTACAGCATTTTATTTTAATTTTAAACCTACAGCTAATCACAGCCCTTGATCCAAGCCCCTGCTTCATCTAGCCCGTCCCTTTGTTCATCTTCTCTCACGCAATCTACAGGAAGATACACGCAAGAAACCCATTAGCTCGAATTTTAGGGTTTAATTATGCAACCAAATCGAACACCTAGAACTCGATCAACAAGTGCCATTCGAACGAGCATCTTCTCCTCTTCACTCGGCCACAACCTTGGTGAACTCGGCCCCCCTATGGCCCTCGATTTGCGTGCGTAACAGCAGGCCGTCGGCCCCCTAGCTCCCCCTCTGACGCTCCAATTCCGATCATCACTGTATAGAATCAAAGCTCTCATCGAGCTCTTCGACTTTGTAGTTGAGCATCTCTTCTAATTGTATATAGATTGAGAGAGAATAAGAGAAAAAAATGATGACTTTCTGGCCATTAATGTTTATGAAGGTGGCAGCTAGGTTTCTGAAACCCTAGGCAGTTTTTCTTTTGCAAAATGAACAAGTTGAGGGGCTTTTATAGAAAAAATACGCGACACTATTCATCCCGGATTTTCCGAACTCCAAACGAAGCGTGCCGGTTGGCGTTCCTAAGGTTTACCCCGCGTTCCGAACATAATGGAACGTGTTTCAGGAGCTAATTCGTTCATCTATGCGAGCTATGGCAATAAACGTTCAATTTAAAATTAAACCGATTAAACGATTTTCTAGGCGTTTTGGCTTGCACCGGACAAACGGTACATCCGATTGACACGAAATTTGAAACCATACAATAATATCACGTTTCGGATCCGATGAAACAAGTTTCGTCAAATTCTGAGACTGTTTGAAAAATGACTATTTTAACTCGCCAATTTAATATTAAAACAATTTCGATGCATTTCGGGCTGCCACGATCAAACGACAACTCCGATTGCTACGAAAGTTGAAATCCGATAATAACAAACTATTATGGATCCAATGGAACAGGTTTTGTCAAATTCTGAGACTGTTCAAAAATTGGCTATTTTACGGTCGATAATTAAATATTAAAATATTCAATTTTCACAGATTAACTCTAAATTCGATTTCAAAAGTTCTATAACATCATTATAACTTTAACATGATATAATAAATATTTCCAAATCATTTTCAATCATATTAAACCCATTATTCAATTATTTCTGTAATTTCCATATTAAAATATCGATTGAATTACCCAATTAAATCCGATATTTGAAAATTAATTATTCGACTTATTAATTTCACTTGTTAATATTTAAATTCAATTAAATATTCAAATTTTAATTATCAAAAATTATGAGTCGTTACATTTTGATATTTGTTGATTATCATATATACAGATATATGATGTCGTTGTTGTCGTGATTGACTATTTGCTGTGTAGCATCATTGGGCCAATTTTGGAATTTTAAAAGGATTTCTAAAGTGATTTTTGAAAGTATACGTTTATTTTTTGAATCGTTTCATTTTAAATAAATAAAGCTATAATTTTAATGTTATAAAATTATGATTTTTAAGAAATATAGTTAAAAGTTGATTTTTGAAATATGAGGTTAATGATTTTATAAAATAGTTTAAATTGGGATTTTTGAATTTATTGTAAAAAGTTTAAATATAGGATTTATAAAATTTGATTATTTTATAAATCAAAGAAAATGATAAAATTATAAAGGAGTTTAAAGACGTTTTAAAATAATAATATAATTTGATTTATATAAAGATTTATAAATTGATATTTATAAATTGATATTTATAAATTAAAATATTGGAATTTTAAAATGAGTTTTCATAAGTGTTAGAATGAAGTGTAAATGAATTTCATAAATGAATGAAATTTATAGAATTATAAACGGTGAAGTTATAAATGGAATTTTACAAGCAGTAGATTTATAAAATTCGTAAAGTTATAAAAAGAATACATTTGGATAAATAAATGAATCTTATAAGTTATAATATTTATAATTTGGGAAGTCTTAAAAAGAACGATTTTGTAAAAAAATTAAATTATAAGTATTTAATTTATAATTTGAACTTTTGGTATATAATTGAGTTATAAATTGAATAGGTTAATAAAGGAGATTTATAAATTGAAGTTGTTATAAAATAAATAGAAATAGGATTTATAAACATTGTTTTATAAATCCAAATCAATTGAATTTGATAAAGTAAATATAGAAATTATTAAAGGAGTTATCTCCACGATTTTGGACAATGGATAATCCTTTAAAATAAAATGTATAGAAATGATGAAATTGGTTAACGAAGTATATTCACTTTTTTGGATAGTGAATAATATGTTAAAGAAATTGTTTTGGATGTGATATTTTAAATAGAATTAAAACGATTTAACGATGTTTTAAACGTGTTAAGGTTCGAATACATAGATTTCAACATTCGTTGTTGAAATAGACGTTTTCGAGAAATAGAAGGAAATGGTGGACTATAACACTGTTGTTATAGTAAACGATTTCCGGAAGGAAATGTTTTATATAGTATTGGGATTTATATGTCTATCTTAACTTCGAATCCCTATACTAATGATTTTGAGTTTCGTAACAATGTTTTACGCAACATTCGTTTTGACTCAAATAAATGTGCTTAAAAGAACACTTTCCTTAAAGAATAAAATGTATACTTAATTGAGATTTAAGTATATTGAATATTTTCCAAGTGTTGAAAATAAATAGATTTGTGAACTACTTATTATTAATAAGTATGGAAATGCTTTTCCAATATAAAATGAAACGTTTTTTGAGAATTCATCTTTGTAAAGATAAATTGGAAATGAATATTTGAAATCTATTGAAAACCGTATATCAGTAGATATTTTGAAATATAAATTCACTATGGATTTATAAAAGAAAGGAGAATTTGTTTAAAAATAAATATTGATTTATTTTTGAAGTATTGAAATTATATACCTTGTAAAGATATTTTTGGAAAATAAATAATTTAGAAAATTATTTGGAATCTGGTGATGTTGTGCATATCCATTGATAGTTCAATAACCGACTATCAATAATTACCTTTGAATGGGTATTTGTTGTGATTTGCTTGAATTTGAATCCCACACTTATTTTTGAATAAGCGCTCACTATTCGGGTTAGCCGGGAAAGGACCTTGGGGTCGTATAACCCATTCCGAATATGTGATACGTCGTTATGAATTGCATTTGATGACTGGTGTTGAAGACCGGATATTTTTGAAAACGGAAGGATTACCGTCGAATGTCTGTGCACCGAATGACCCCGGTATAGAGATTCCATATGTGATGGGAAGTCCGGATGTGATTAGTGAATATCCGGATTGCAAGGACTTCTTTGTAAGTGCCTTCAGTTCTGTTCGATCCCGGAACAGACTTGTATGGATTGTATGTCTGACATTACAAATTGAGATATAAAGATGATTTCTTTCAAATACATATCTGTTGTTGGCGGAGAATTTATTCTCTTAGCATTAACACCCTTCTCTGAGACGTATTAGCTCAGAGGTTATGTAGTTGAAGGTTATTAGTAATATACTCCCAATTTGGTAGTGTGATATGCTAAGTGTTGTTGAGCATTTTTTGAATCAAAGCACAGCTTTCGTATAAAGCGTAGCTTTGTGGACGAGACTGCATCTGACCTCACACCCCGGAAATGGTCAAAACAGGAAGGATGCAGCAAGGTTATTAGGGGGTAGCGCCCCTTTAGTGTATGTCATTCCTTCTGGATAGAGGTGGTATCATGGTATGGAGACCAGATACTTAACCTATGTTGTTGCTGCAAATTTATTGCTTTGTGGTTGTTGAAAATCGAGGATCCTCGGATATAGATCGGTTACGATCGGGGGATGGCATATTCGTGTCAGTAGTTACCCAGTTATGGGTAACCCGGCCTTGTGTTGGCAGAGATCAGGTTAGGTTCTCGGGACGTTATTCCAGAGGCGTTTCCATGTGGCAATGGAAAGTTCCTTGGCTTGACCATTTGTTGAAAATCCAAAGAAACAATACGAACCCTTTACGATTGCAAATTGTAGAACCTGCCTCCTCAGGAGGTAGGTATAGCAGGCATAATATAATGGTACCTATGCTGGCTAAGATTTATATTCTACTTTCGAAATGTTTTCTACACTATGCACTAATAATAATATCAAAATTGATTTGATTTTGCGTAGTAAGCATCTTTGACTAACATAAGAAGAAATCTCTTCCAAGTCTGCGTTTGCGTTGTGTGTGTGGTGGGAGGTCTTATGGTAGTTTCATTTTTAAAAGCATTGCGAATCTATTTTAAAATTATCCTGTACTTTGTTTTAAAAATAAACTGTTTTATTTCTCACACTAGTCTCATGACTGACTCGGAGTTTATTATTTTCTTTCCTAAACTCTGGGTGCCTACCAATTTCCACACGGACGGTCTTGAGTTAGGTTTATCGGGATATTCTGAAATTCGGGAGTTGCTGGAGGCAAGTTGGATGGCATGGCGTATTCACTAGTATATAGTATTTCTTTTCCGCTATTTGTTGTTGTTTGTTGTTGTACACTATAATAATGTAATGTGATGTAATGTAATAACTGATATAGTTCTTTGTTTAAAGATTATTCATTTATTTATTATATGTTGTTCCGCTACGATTGTGAAATTCTGATATTGTTCTGTTGTTTTCTTTCTGTTCTGTTCTATCTTTTCTCTCTTCTTCTATCTTTTTCTTCTTTTTAAACCCTAAGAATTCGTATTTCCGTTCATCTTGAGTTAACCAGTGGAGATTAGTGCCTATTCAAGGAGTACGGATTTGCAGGTCCTTACACCTAATATCTATTTGAACCTCTAAATAAACCATTTTAATTCCCATATTTTTCAAAGCTTAAATATTCAATATTTCAAAACTTTATAGTTCATATATTTTCATCTTTAAATATTCCACTATTTCAAAATGGATTCTTTGCTAATTTAATATATATCAAATCCAATTCTTGTTATTTAAATTTGAAATATTTACTTACTAAACAAATATGATTCAGGTAAACCCTTAAATTTCAATAACAGGATATTCTTTTAATTAAATTAACTTGATAATAAATTTGATATTCGTTTAAATCATGTAATCAAAAATCAAGTTATAAGATCATACCCTACAAATTTTTCGAGGAAAATTCTTAAATACTTTAATTGAAATCATATTCACATTTATCTTCAACCTTACTTTTATTTGAGTTATTATAAACTCTACATGCAATAGAATTTCAAATATATTCTTAACCATATTCTATAAATGAAATCAACTTCATTATTTAGCTTATTTAAAAATTCGGAACATATTTATACATAGCTAAATTCAAGAATTTTACTATTTATATATATCAAAATTTAATATTTATCAAACTGTATTCTTTCCAAAACCATAGAAAATCATTTCAAAAATAATTATATATATATATATATATATATATATATATATATATACACACCGCGGTGCCTGTATAAAATTTTCTATCGTATGGTCAAGTGATACGGATATTTATCATTTCAATCCGCAATTTAAAAATAAAATGCGGTTGTATACCATTTCAAACCGCAATCCCGAATGAAATGAAAATGCATAATAACTTGCAGTTTATACACTATAAATATAGCATTCATTCATCCATCATATCAATCATCAAACATTCAACAATTATCATCCAATTCAAACAATCACATCAATAAATAATAATTAATTACTGACAATTAATTTTTCAACAATGAATTTAATACTATTTAACTGTAGTTTATATGCAATAATAAATAAATTTAACTAGCAGTTATATTCAAAACGGATTAAATAACGCGTAAATTAAACGAATGCAATTTAACTGAGAAAATGATGAAATATATGCTAAACAGCTATAAATAAAATTTTAAACACATCATAAATTAATCTAACAAACATAAGAAATTTAGAAATTGTGAGTGTGTTAAAACACTCAGATTCAAAATATTTAATTTACTTTAAAATATAAGGTTAGCGTTAAAATCACTTCTATACTGCCTCTGATTGTTATAAAATGAATGTAAAAATGTTGTTTCAAAATTCAAAATTTTCCTTTTTTATAAAATTTTACTTATCTTTGAAATGAAGCGTTCATTTTATTTTTCTCAAACTGTTCTTTTATTTTCATTAAAATTCCTCTTTCTATTTAACCCAAAAATGTATGTTTCTTATATTAATTGCCATAAATTTCAATTAACTTCTCTTTCCTTTTAATTTAAAGATTCCTTATATGGATTAGATGTTGCAAATTCTACACTTTCAAAGCTTTAACTTCTATTTCAATTGTTTATAGATTATACGTTAAATCTTTCAAAATTTTCAATGAAATTAGCTTTCCATTTATTTTCAATACATTCCTCTTATGGTATAATTATTTTGTTTCATATCTATTATTCAATTCACTATTCTTAAATGGATAAAAATTTTCATTGAATTTGCAAACTATCATAATATTCTTACATTCCATCTAACTTTCTATTAACGTAAAAATTAAGTGTTAAATTTCATTTATTTGCCATAAATCCAATTATTGAATTTTTCTACAATTCAATTTAATTAAAAATCTTACTTTCCATTCTTTTAAATTCAGTCAATCATTATCTTATGGGTACATTTTACATTACTGTAAATCCACTTCCCTAATATTTTCTAGTAATCAACTAAATTTATATCAACGTAGTGATTAATTACGTTTATTTCAATTGATTTAGATCTAATTCACTAAATTATATACATAGGTAAACAATTAATAGTTATCACAATAAGCCAAATCTACTCCCATTCATGCCCTATTATCAATTGACAAAAATAAAATTTCTTACCTAACATTGATCATGTCAAATTACATTTTACTGCGTATTATTTCATCAATTGAATTTATTTTCCAATTTGCCGATTTCAATCAATTAAACTTTACCATTTGTTCCAATAAATTAGGTATGCACAAATTTAGCTATTCAATCAAATTTCAATTTACGGTACAATTATCATGGTTTATATCATATTGCATTAATATTCTCAAATTTCCTTCGTAATTTTCATTAACGTAGTATTTTAATATTAAATTCCACTTTTTTAAAAGCTTACCCTTGTTATTCGAGTCTTATTGAATTTTATATTTCAAATTAATAAACAATTTTCATTTTATAACTAAAATTAACAGTTATTACATCTTATAGAATTAATCATTTCAAATGACCAATCACATCTACCATAAATGCACAAATTACAAACTAGTAGATTTTTGTCATTTTTAATTCCTTAGATACTTAATATAGCTAAAAGAAAATTCACATATAATTTTAGTGTCAATTATTCCAGAAAATACAGTGTTCAAATGTCAATAGCAATTAATCCAATTAATTGCAAATTAATTCCAATCAATTTGATTTTACTCGATTACAACTTAATATTCACTCAATTATTACTCAACTAACATAGCTAACATTGTTTCATATTTACATTAATATTTATATATACATCTTCGATTTGTATCAACGATTATATTTAAAAATGTGAATCTTGTCAATTACGCGTATTAATTAAGGTTTTCAACTCAATTAACAAAATTTCCTAAGTCAAATCCCTTTTTACCAAATTTGACAACCCCTTACCATTTGTACTACATCCCATATTAATATAATATTTGTTAGATTTTGTTTCAAATTAACGTACAACTTAATTTCCCTTAATTGAGATCTGATTCCCAAATTTTTTTTATTTAACATACTAAATGAATAAATAACCTAAATAAATGGTCACCTACTTACTTCTTTCATTATAAGTTTACTACCCACCCACGTATAAATTTCATATATAACACTAATTAATTTCCATTAACACTGCATTATCCAATTATCATAAATTTGTTTAATATATACTCTTGTTTACTTAAAAATAAATTTATGTTTTCCATAAATTCTTATTCACTCTTCCGTTACGAAATAAAAAATCATTAAGAAATGTTTATTATCAAAACAACAATAATTTATTACCTTTCACATCCCACTATAAATCAGTGTAACCAATACCACACATATTGCAATTCCTTACACCATACTGATCTTATTTAATTACCATTAACTATCTATTTCGTAAAATAAATAAATGTTTACATATGTTACTCATATTTAGTTTTATAACCAAGCATAGCATGTTTAGATACAATGAATTGGAGTTTCTTTAAGATTGTTGACACTTAACTTCTATTAACATTGTCTCAGTTTAAATTTAGTTATTATTCCATTATAAAATTGCAACATTTTATTTCTTTCAATATTAACTCATAAAATATTATTAAAACCACAAAAATTAAACATCGAAAATTTATGGGTTATACAATACTACTAGTTCGGGTCATAGGGCTGGTGGTAACGCATATTAGCCACGACCGCCCACCGCGTCAAACACTCTCATAATCAAATCATGGTGCACGTGTGACGCCCCACCTCTATACCCACGTTAGCAAAGAGTATTATATAGATAATACCGTCTGCTAACACGGAGAATAAGGCTGGATAGGAGCGACCATGTGTAATCTTACCTTAACTATTCACTAAATACGTCGAAAAGTAGTCACATTAAAATTCGACCTATTCAATAAATATTTAAAGCAAAACTACAATGGCTAAAGGATCTATCAAAAGAAAATATAACAAGTCAAATGTAATTCACATCACAGAACAGTCGATCATAATATACTCATAAACAGATACACAACAGAGTATACAAAATAATACATAGCAAGTGGTATAGGGGACCACAATATACAGACGAGACAAAAAAATATAAATATCAGAGTTACAACAGATAAGGACCCCAAAAGACGTTATAACAAAATGAAGCTAGAGAATAGTCCATGCGGAAGCAAAATAGGCTAAGTCCAAAAGCACCTAACCTGAAACAACTCGGTCTGACCCGAGTATAAAATACACGGGTCAGTCTAGATAACAAATCAGTTAGATAAACTGAACCATAATAAACCTGCAAGGCCACAATATATATCAAATATCTCTAAAAGAGATAACCCAATCATCTAACATAAGATGAATCATATCATAACAAAGAAGCCTCGTATCATCGGCAACTCATAGAAACAAAGGATAGGAATATCCCAAAACAAGCCAAAAAGGCAAATAACAAATACCAATATGGTATACAAGTTCACAAGGTGATCACTACATATCGTGTGGTTCAGAAAGACCTACACCGAGGGGCGATACCTAGGGAATATACATCTCAATTGAAACATCATAAAAGTTGCTCGAGCGGTAACGAATGACCAACTCCAAAAGCAATACAATAGGGCAACTTAATATCACCCATGTGGCGCATAACGGCCGACATCGGAAGCGATACAATAGCAACCCAATATCACCCATGTGGCGCATAACGGCCAACATTGGAAGCGATACAATAGCAACCCAATATCACCCATGTGGCGCATAACTGCCACATCGAAAGCGATACTAAAGGGCAACAAACCAGAAGGAGACAGTCCGAAGACACTATCCCAAAGGCGATATGTGTCACAAACTCCCAGAAAGGAATCCGAAAAGTGGTAACGTGAGTCCCATAACTACCCGTTCGCACTAAACGGTTTACTATCCGTTAGTTTATTTCAAACTCAAAGCAGTACAAATTTACCTCATATCATCGGTAAACTAAACCCGAAGGTCAAAACGATCAATTGAATAGGTCGGGGATTAATCGAAAGGATAAACGCACAGATTCATGGTCCGTGTTTTGCCCAACCATTTAATCATCCTTCCACTTCGCTCGAAGTGCGAAAGTGTGTGTTTTAAATAGAATTTATAAATTGGAGAAACGAGCTTTTAAATGCGATTCGAGAGATTATTTTGTAAAAACCCATGGATGAAGTCAAGAGTAAGTTATCAAAGCCAATTATGCAATAACAACCACTAAAAAGCAACTTGAATCAATAAAGTCCGGAAAAAATCAATCAAATATGCAAAATAAACAAACCAGGCAAAACAAAGCAGGTCGGTCGACCGGACTGCAGGGCTCGGTCGACCGGCCAGATGCAGGGAGCAAAATAAGGCTCGGGGCAGCAGGTCGGTCGACCGAAGCCTGCACTCGGTCGGCCGAACCTGGTGATTTTTCACTTCCTGCCTAATTTCAATGAAAATGCAAATTCTTTCCAATTCCAAAACAATGGCACATGCATACTTGTTAGGAATTCATACCAACACCCATGAAATCAAGAGAAGTAGATGTAAGTTCAAAACTCACCTTTTAATCTCACAAACAATGAAGATGAAGGAGCTAAAACACAAGAAGAAGACCAACTAATCACTACTTCAACCCAACAAGCTTCAATCTAAGAACAAACAAGTATTTTCCTAAGTTAGGGTTAGGAAAATTACTGAAATTGAAGAAGAAAGTGTTGGAGAAGAAGAAGAGAGACATACCTATGGCTTCTCTATGATTTTGGAGCAAGAAATTTGGATTTTGCAAATGGATTTAGGGCTAGGAGTTTCTAATTTCCTTCCTCTTCCCCCATTTCAGTTTTTAAGCTTAAGTTTAATGACATGAATAAGTGAATGAGAGGAGAGGGCTGAGCTGAGGTTAATAGAACAGTTTGGGTGAAACCCAAGCCCAAAGCCCAATAGAAAAAGTAACCAAAATTCACAAACTCCAAACATATCAAAGATTATACTCAAAAAGATCGCAAATGCCATTTTGGAACCAATGGAGGTAGTTTCGAGTTCCAATTCGGCCATTTGCAGAAAGTAACATTTCGGACCAAAATCCGACTAACGACGTTATATTTAAATTACACATTTAAATATAAAATCATTAAATATGCGGGTTGTTACAGATCTCCCCTCCTTACAAAATTGCTTCCCCGCAATTCCTAGAGACGATATTTGTAACAACTACATACAATCAACATCAAAAGAAAAAGCAAATAAGCTTGAGATGAAAAGACATACTCACCGTTTCAAAGCAAGGAAAGAAAAACCGGATAAGATCGCTCAATAAATTCTCTGGTTTCCCAAGTACAGTCATTGGGATTAGCGGACCATTGAACTTTAACGAGCGGCACGTCCTTGTTCCGAAGGTGTCGCACCTCCATGTCAAGCATGCGAATAGGTTGCTGTACAATAGATAAGTCCGGTGAGATCTCAAGCTCTTGCAAATCAGGAGAAGTAATAACAGAATCCGACTCCCGAAGACATTTTCGAAGTTGCGAGACGTGAAACACGTCATGAATGCCAGATAAATGAGCTGGAAGTGAAACTCTATAAGCCACTGGGCCAATACGTTCAGTAATAGAAAATGGTCCTATAAAGCGAGGAGCCAATTTCTCAGTCGCACTGAAACGCATAACCCCCTTCAAAGGAGAAACACGAATAAAAACAAGATCGCCGATCGAGAACTCGAGAGGCTTCCTACGGTTGTCCGCGTAGGATTTCTGGCGACTCTGTGCCTCTTTCATTCTCAACCGAATAAGATCAATCTTCTCGGAAGAATCACGAACAAAATCTGGACCAAGAATAAACTTTTCACCAGATTCTAACCAACAAGAAGGTGATCGACATGGCCTTCCGTATAAGGCTTCGAAAGGAGCCATACCGATACTAGACTGAAAACTATTGTTGTAGGAGAACTCTACAAGAGGTAGGTGATCCTCCCAACTACCACCAAAATCAAAAATACAAATACGGAGAAGATCTTCCAAAATACGATTCACCCGTTCAGTTTGTCCGTCAGACTGCGGATGATAAGCTATAGAAAAATTAAGCTTTGTTCCCAAAGCTTGCCGAAGACTCTTCCAAAAATGACTCGTGAATAAAGGATCACGATCACTCACAATAGAACTAGAAACACCGTGAAGTCTCACGATTTCCTTGACATACAACTTAGCCAAATGCGAAGCAGTCCTATTAGACTTAATAGGGACAAAATGAGCAGACTTAGAAAGGCGATCAACAATAACCCAAATGCTAGAATGGCTAGATCTCGAACAAGGTAGGCCGTCAATGAAATCCATAGAAATCTGATCCCATTTCCACAATGGAATCTCAAGAGGCTGAAGAAGACCAGAAGGACGCTGATGCTCGGCTTTAAAACGCTGACAAGTTATGCAATTGCTCGCATAACTCGCCACATCGCTCTTCATGCCTTCCCAATAATAAAGACGACGCATATCGGCATACATCTTGCTACTACCAGGATGAATGGTAACTTAGAACGGTGACAATCATCAAGAATGTCATGCCTAAGTGCAAAATCAAAAGGCACAAAAAGACGGTTCTTCTTACGAAGACATCCATGAGAATCCATGCTAAGATCTTGCAACGCCTCATCACAAGATCCAGACTCACAAAGCTGAATAAAATGCAACAAATCAGGATCACGCCGTTGACCATTGGCAATACGATCCAACAAAATAGGTCGAGCTCCCAAACTAAATAATAGAATAGGAGAATCGGAAGATGAATCTCGATCACGAATTTCACAAAAAGATAGAGTTTCAAGAATACTCCATTCGACAAGCATCATAGAAATAACAGCCGAATATCTGCGACTAAGCGCATCAGCAACACGATTACCCTTACCAGGAGTATACTGGATATCAAAGTCATAAGAAGCAAGAAACTCGAGCCAACGCTGTTGCCTCATATTGAGTTGTTTCTGAGTGAACAAATACTTCAAAGATTTATGATCGGTATAGAGAATGAAGCGCTCGCCCAATAAATAATGTCGCCAAATCTTCAAGGCAAAGACAATGGCGGCAAGCTCAAGATCATGAGTGGCATAGCGAACTTCATTCGGACATAGTTGCCTAAAAGCATAAGCAACTACCCGATCCTTCTGCATAAGAATAGCACCGAGACCACTGCCACAAGCATCGGTGTAGACAACAAGATCATGATTCCCTTCGGGAACCACAAGAATAGGAGCATTAGTGAGAAGTTCCTTTAATGTCTGAAAGGAAGCTTCACACTTGTCGGACCAATCAAAACGAATGCCTTTTCGAGTAAGGCAAGTGAGAGGAAGCACAACACGGGAAAAATCCTTAATGAACCGACGGTAATAACCCGCCAATCCAAGGAAACTACGAATCTCATGAACACTTTCAGGCCTCTTCCAATTCTGGATGGCATCGATCTTTGAGGGATCGATAGAAATGCCATCGGAAGATACAACATGGCCTAAAAACTTAACCTTATTCTCCCAAAAGTGGCACTTGGAGAATTTGGCTCTAAGCTGATGACGGCGAAGAGTACTCAAGACAATTCTCAAGTGATTAGCATGCTCAGCTTCAGACTTAGAATAAATAAGGATATCATCAATGAAGACAAGCACGAACTTATCGAGATATTCCCGGAATACCCGATTCATGAGATCGACAAAGAAAGCAGGAGCATTCGTCAAACCGAATGGCATAACGAGCCACTCAAAAGAACCATAACGAGTGCGGAAAGCGGTAAGAGGTATGCTATCCTCCGCGACTCGTAACTGATGAAAACCTGTGGCAAGGTCAAGCTGAGAAAAGACCTTAGCACCACTCAATAGATCGAACATATCATCGATCCTAGGCAATGGATACCTATTTCTACTGGTCAACTCGTTAAGCTTGCGATAGTCAATGCAAAGCCTAAGAGTTCCATCAGACTTCTTCACAAAGACGACCGCGGATCCCCACGGAGAAAAACTAGATTGAATCAATTGCTTAGATTCAAACTCTAAAAGCTGCTTCTTGAGTTCCTCATTTTCCTTTGTAGACATCCTCGTGGGAGGAAGACTAACTGGCTGCGCGCCTGGAATGAGATTAATGCGGAACTCAATTGCCCGTTTGGGTGGCAAACCCGATACAGGCTCAAAAACATCAGAAAAGTCACAAGCAATAGGAATACGAGATATATCATCACCATCTCGCAAATCAAGAGAATACAAAGCTATCTCGGAATTATCCACATCCCGAAGAACAAGAGATAACTGAGAAGACGAATCAGGATGACAAAGATATAAAATTCTCTCGAAACAAATAATCCTGGCATCGTACCTCACTAGCCAGTCCATACCAAAAATCATATCAAAACCCAAATGAGAAACAACGTGCAGATTCGCACGGAAAGAAAAGCCACATAAAACAATCTCAACATCATCACAAAGCAAACTAAGGGTCGCGGATCCCCCAATTGGATTCGCAATCCTTAAAGAAGTAATCAAACAAGAAACATCCAAAGATAAATCATCAACGAGCTTCTTCGATACGAAAGAATGTGAAGCACCCGTATCGAAAAGAACTCGAATACTATGATCATGAAATAGAATAAAACCTTCCAAAATAGATGGAGATATACCTTTGGATTGAGAAGGACCTCCAGAAGCATTCGCTGCATTTAACTTTCCAGATGAAGAATTATTCGAAGCAATTGGACAAGCTGAAACACGATGACCTTCCTTCTTGCAGTAGCGGCAGAAGAGAGGCTTAGGACAAGCTCGAATAATATGATCCGGAGAACCACAATTAAAACACTTTCGAACGAAAGGTGTTCCGGAAGACTGAGGCTGAGAACTAGGACCACCAGTCTTCTTCTTCTTAGAAGGAAAAGGCTTCTTTTGAATTGGAAACGGCCTCTTGTTGGGGTTCTTAGAAACCTCAACATCTACATCACTATCACACTCCTTCTCGACGGTCTCGAGGTGAAGTGCTGAATCAACCAATTCCTCGAAAGAAAGCTTAAGCTGGAGCAACAAAGACTTCCTAAGATATTTCTTAAGGCCGGAAACAAACTTCAAATTCTTCTTGTAAGAAGTGCTGATGAATTCAAGACCATACTGAGATAAAGCCTCGAACGATGCAACATACTCAGAAACAGAAGATTTCCCTTGCTTCAACTCAAGGAAGCGACGGGTCAATCAAACTTTTTCAGATTCAGGAAGGAACTTGAGTTCAAATCGTCCCCGAAACTGAGTCCAAGAAAGAGTAGACTCATCAATCTTGGCTACAAGAAGCTCATACCAATCAAGAGCACGCTCTTGCAATAAGCTAGAAGTCACAAGAACTCGATCATGGTCAGATAGATCCATGCGAGAGAAAATACGCTCGCACGTGCGAAGCCAAGCTTGGACTTCAAGAACACACTCGGAGCCCTTAAACAGTTTTCCTCCAAGATGAGCAAAATCACTGCACTGACGTGCAAAAGCAGACTTGCGAGGTGGAGACACTCGAGGAGGAACGAGAGGTTGAGTGCTCCTAAACAACTCCATAAACTGATCGGCAGACATATAAACGCCATCCGGATGTGAGCCACTAGATTGCCCAGCATCCGAACGTCGACCTCTGCCTCTTCCAGACATAAGCTGAAAGTCAAGATAAAGAAAAGATTATTCACAAGGTAGATATTGCAATATGGAATACTACGGAATAAAATGAATTCCTAGACGTATTCCAAACTCTATCTAAACTTGATGGAATAAAGAGACACGATGATTCAAAGATTTGTTGTAACATTCCGAAAATTTTGAAATTTAAAATTTGATTAATTGTTTGAACTTTGGGATCTAACTAGTAAAATTTAATCTAAATTTAATATTGTTGATATTAATATTACACATTAATATAGAATTAAATAAAAAGAGATATTGATAGATGATCTTTAAATAGAATTTAAAATTAGTTAAAGTAAGTTATGATGAGATTTTAAGATTTAAATCACATAATTATAATCTAACAAGTAAACATTCAAACAAAAAAACAAATAAACCTATGAATAAATAAACAAATAAAACAAATAAACAAATAAACAAATAATCTAACATTTAAGTAATATAAACATATAAACAAATCAAACAATAGACTAACCTAGAACTCTCTCCCCAGCAAAAGAAGAAGCAAATAATAATCGAATGTAAACATAAAGTGCTGAAAGTATGCAGTGGAGTGAATAAACATTTCACAACATACTTCATTTAATGCATTGCATGTACACAATCTTTTCAGCACACACTAACATTTATTAACAAGCATGGTTTAGTTTTTCTTTTACTTCAACTTGCACTTGCTTATGCTTTACCCTGTACACCACTTTTCTCCTATATGTATACGTATACAAAGCCTCACATTCATTTGTTAAAAACAACTCAAGTATCATTCAAACAAACTTCTGCAAACCTGATTTTGTATGCTCTGCATTTCATCTGCAAACTTCTGCAAACTTCTACAAATCTGTTATAAAGAAACCATAGTGCTTTCTGTTTCAAAACAAACAAGTGAGTAAAATAATCTTTAAAAGCTTGAATCTATTTAAACAATTTAAATTTTATTTATAAGCTGTTTATATATATGCTTCAGTTTATAAAGAGGATTTTGTATGCTCTGTATTTCATTTCTCTGTAACTATCACAGCACTTGATCATTTATTCAAAGAATTAGATTTATTTACATTGAAACATTGTTAAGTAATAAAAATCTTAAACCAAAATATGTTGTGTAAACTTAACTCACAGTTTAAAATTTTATTTTAAGTTTGAAGTGAAATTTTTTGGCTGTGCAACCTCAAACCTTACAGTAAATCAAAAAGGTGATAAATTCAAGTGTGATTAATCATTGATTTGATTGTATAATTCGAGTAAGTATACAAAAATGGGATTTTTAAACTAAATATGATGATTTTTTACTTGGGTATCTTAGGAGCAGTTTGTATTTTAGCAAATGTTGCTTTTAAGTCAATTCCTGTAAATCAAAAGACTTTTGAATGTTGAGATTTCGCGTGGAGCTAGTTTAATACTCAAGAATGTTGGGAAAAATACAAATTTATTTTTCTATTGCGTGAATGGGGAGTACGAGCTCGAAGTAGGGTTTAGTTTTCGAAATTGATACGGTCTGTAAACTTGGTGTGTACGCTACCGTGGATGCATCGAGTTCGAAGATTTTGTGGGTGATGATAGCATGGGGTGTTGTCGAACTGTGGACGAAGTTTCTGGGTTTCTAGCGGCGTCTGGTGGCGTGGCGAGGCGTTGACAGGGACGGTGGTAGTTCCAGTGTATGTTGCAGGTTTGCGTGCTCGAACTAAAATTTGAATTCGAGATGATAAATAGGTTTGGGTGATCGGGGATTGGACTAGGGGGGAGTTCTGACTTACTCATCGATGCAGCGACGCCTGAAGATCATCAATGGCGTTGTGCACGTATACGTGCACGAATTTATGACCTGGAAGAAATTTGATTTCCTGAAGCATTTCAGGTTTGTACTCGTGTGGGTGACTCGAAGTTCTGATCGGGGAAATATGGCAGAGACTCGAAGGGAGACTCGGGAGGTTTCAGGGTTTTATCGTGACAAAAATTGGGACTTAGAAAAATTTGCAAAAATTTTTATCACTCGGGTAACTTTGGGAGGAAACTCGAAGCAGGAAGTGTTTGAACTCGAGCGTGACTCGGGGGAGACTCGGGTTGGCCACCTGAAACAGCAAGTTCAGTTGAGGTTTGTCGAAAACTTAAGTTTAAACAATGTTTATAAGCATTGTTTATAAAATGAAGAAAGTTTGTAAATGGAATGTGAAGTTAATAAATTAATGATAAAATAATTTATGATTTAAATTTTTTTTATATTAATAATAATAAATAAATAAAAGCAATCAAATTAAAGTTGTAAATTTAAAAATCATTAAGTTGATAATTTAAAATGATTGATTCAAAATTGATAGTTACATTAAGATAATTTATTAAGGAATAATAAATTAATATAGTCAATTGAGATTTAATTCAATTGTGATTATAAAAAAAATAAATCATCGTTTTAAAGTAATCAAGAAAAATAATAATAATAATATTTATATGGTTAATTTATTAAATCCAGATACATCATTTTACCAAATTGTTTAATAAGTAAATAATGTAGTTTAAAATGATAATTAAGGTAATTGATTTATAAACAATTAAGTGTTTAAATGAATTTGTAAGTAAGAATTTGTAAATTTTGAAACAATAAACTGAGTAATCAAAATTTAGTTTATTTATCCAAATTCTCATCATTAAATTAAATTAATTTAGTGATAAATTTATTTAAATCACATTGGGAAGTAATTAACTATTTTGTTAACTTATATAAATATCTCTGTTCTGTTTGTAATTCTGTATGATGATATTGCCATGTTATTGCACTGTGATTATGATTGTTCTGTATTGATGTGAAAACCCTGTTGTCTGTAAACCAACATTTAAACTTCGATGCGACAGGGTATCGGATTTCAGTTGGTTATCCGAAACCCACATCGAACCTGTGAATATTTGTGAATGACATCCACATGTTTTAAAATTTGACACTCACTATTCGAATTAGCCGGGAAAGGACCTGTGTGTCATATAACCCATTTCGAATATGTGATTCGACGTTATGGATAGAATGTGAAGACCGGTGTTGAAGACCGGGTATTTGCGAGAGCGATAGGATGAACTGTCGATTGACTCTGCATCGAGTTGCTCCGGTATAGAGTTCTCCATATGTGATGGGGAATCCGATCAGGATTGTGGATATCCGGATTGCAAGGACTTCTTTGAAAGTGCCTTCGGTTCTGTTCGAACCCAGAACAGACTTGTATGGAATGTATGTCTGACATTACAAATTGAGAGATAAAGCAGATTTCTTTCAAATATATTTCTGTTGGTGGCGGAGAATTTATTCTCTTAGCTTAACACCCTTCTCTGAGACGTACGAGCTCAGAGGTTATGTAGTTGAAGTTATCAGCGATATATTCCCAATTTGGTAATGTGACATACTGAGTGTTGCTGTGAAATGATCATTGTGTTGATTATTCGTGATAGGATCATTTATTTGATCGTCTATCTTTGTGATCATTTCTATGATCATTTGTTGACCCAAAGCATGACTTTGTATAAAGCGTGTTTTTGTGGACGTGACTTCGTCGGACCTCACACCCCGAAATGGTCGAAACAGGAAAGATGCGGCAAGGTTATTGGGGGTAGCACCCCTTAGGTATGTACATTTCCTTCTGGATAGAAGTGGTATCATGGTATGGAGCCCAGATACTTAACTTATGTGGATATCGCAGATATATATATATATATATATATATATATATATATGATTTTGTGATTTGTTGCTGGGGCCCCGGTTAAAGGTTGGTTACGACCGGGAGATGGCATACTCGTGTCAGTAGTTACCCAGTTAGGGGTAACCCGGCCTTGTGTTGGCAGAGATCCGGTTTGGTTCTCGGGGACGTCCTTCCAGAGGCATTCTCATGTGGCAATGGGAAGTTCCTTGGCCTGACCATTTGTTGGAAATCCAATAAAACAATACGAAACCCTGTACGGCTTTAGTTGTAGAACCTGCCATGCAGCGTGGCGGTAACCTGCCACAAAACATGGTAGCTATAGTAGGCATAGTTCGAAATGTCTATGTTGGCTAAGATTAATATTCTACTTTCGAAATGATTTACTTCACTATGCACTAGTAATAATATCAAAGAATTTTTTCTCGTACCAAGCATATTTAACTATCATAAGGAGAAATCTCCTCCAATTCTGCGTTTGCATTGTGTGTGTGGCGGGAGGTCTTATGGTAGTTCCATTTTTAAAAGCATTCCGAAAATTCTTTTATAAATCTTGTTATTTAAATACAACTGTCTTGTTTACTCATACCAGTCCCATGACTGATCCGGAGTTTATTGTTTTCTTTCCTAAACTCTGGGTGCCCATTATTTCCACACGGGCAGCCTAGTAGCAGGTTTCTATATTTTGGAGTAGCAGTATTTTGGAGCTCTTATCTTGGATATATCTTAGGAGCTATTGGAGATTTCAGGTGTTAGCTTTTGGGAGTTCGTTAGCATCTCTCTCATTTGAGAACTTTTGGATATATGTTCACTGTTGTATTATCATGATGTTGTATTTGGAGATTGTGGTGTATGTACTATGTACTCTATTATAGTATGGATATTATGTTGATGTTGTAACAGTGATATTATTTATGATATTGATTCTGTTCCGCTGTTTTATATTCATCTAATTGTTGTTATAAGCTCCGGCGATACGAATTTGATGTCGTTTATTGGACATCGAGTTTGGGTCGTCACAAATTGGTATCGGAGCTGTTGGTTGAGTAAGAACTTTAGCTACGGAGTATAACACATTAGATGGCTCATTAGAGATAGGGTGAAGTATACCTTAGAATGAGTATAATCAAAATTGAAACTTTGAAATTTCTTAGTCTATTTCTTTTTACTGCTGATATTCCTTAAGATATTTCGCCTGTATATCTAAATCAATTTTCTTACTAATCTCAGATAGTGAAAATGAGTGGACGCAGAGGAAGAACTAGGGGTCTAGGCAATGCTGCAGCACCAAATCAAATTCCCGCAGCCGCAGAAGCAGTAATAGAAATTCAGCAGCAGCCGGACTTGGCTGAATTATATAAGAAATTTGAAAAGCTTGGTGGGAAACCATCATTATAGATGAACCCGAGGAAGAATTTACTTAGGATCGTTTTAAAGAAGTGTTTGAGAAACGTTACATGCCATCGGCGGGAGTTTCCAGAATGTATCAGGAATTTCTGGATTTGAAGCAAGGAAGTTTGTCGTTTGAAGAATACTTGAATAAATTCAGTGAACTATCTCGGTTTGGCCCGAAATTGCTAAATACACCTCTGAAGAAAAACGAAAGGTTTATCCGGGGAATGAACCAGAAATATCATGGAAGAATGACGGGTCATGTTAAAGAATCTTTTTCAGATTTGGTAGATATGGGGTACAGGTACGCTACTCTTGATATACAAGAAGCAACTGTGGAGAAAGGTAATTCAGGTAGTCAGAATTATAAAAAACGAAAATTCGGAGGCAAGAAACCTTGGCAAGGCAATGAGAAGAAGAGGAACACTCAAGGAAGAGCAATAGAAAATGTAACTTGTTACAACTGCAAAGAGAAAGGCCACTATTCAAATGACTGCCCAAAACCGAAGAAACCAGCTAGAGAATGTTACAATTGTCATAAACCGGGACATTTAGTTAAAGATTGCCCAGTGATGAAGCCAACGCAAGTGGCAAAGGTTTACACGATAAAGGAGGACCCCTCATCTTCAAAAGCTGACAAAGGGAAAAGTGTTTTGGAAGGTAACCTTACTATTAATAATAGAACTGTTAGAGTTTTATTTGATACAGGAGCTTCACATAGCTTTATCTCCCAACAAACCGTAAATGAATTAGGACTTGAAACTAAATTTGCTGACGATCTTATTTGCGTGAAAAATCCGGTTGGAGGTCCCGCAAATCTTAGTTCATATTGTAAGAGAGTTCCTATTTCATATGCTAGCTATAAATTTCCTATCAACCTTTATGTCCTCGAATTTGACGAATTTGAAATCTTACTCGGTATGAACTGGTTAACGAGATACGATGCTAGATTGGAGTGTAGTAATCGGACAGTTTTAATCAAAACAAGTTTTGGAAATTTTATTGAAATCTCTTGTGAAAATCCTAGTCCAAGGAGCGACAGATTGATATATACTTTGGGAAATCTTGAACCCACTTTGCAGTCTATACCTGTTGTTCGGGATTTTTCCGACGTATTTGAAGAAGTGAAATCTTTACCTCCTCATCGAGAAATAGAATTCCGAATTGATCTTGTACCTAATACTCGTCCTGTTGTTCACGCAAGTCGCAGGATGGCACCTAGGGAAAAGATTGAATTGGTTCATCAAACTAATGAGCTACTAGCAAAAGGATTAATTCGACCCAGTGTTTCTGAATGGGGCTCAGCCGTCGTATTTGTTGCCAAATCAAACGGATCTTTGAGATTGTGTGTAGATTACCGCGATCTAAATAAACAAACTCTCAAGAATAAATTTCCACTGCCCAGGATTGATGATTTATTTGATCAGTTGCATGGCACTCGTTTCTTTTCAAAGATGGATCTAGCCCAAGGATTCCATCAATTACGAATCGCCGAAGATTGTGTCCATCTGACCGCTTTCAGAGGTCCTAATATGTTCTTTGAATGGTTAGTTATGCCTTTCGGGCTAACCAATGCTCCAGCATACTTCGTAGATCTTATGACTCATGTGTTTCGTGAAGTTCTGAATAAATTTGTGCTTGTATTCATTGATGACATCTTAATTTTTTCCAAAACTGAAGATGAGCATGCCGAGCATCTTAGAATTGTCTTAGAAATTTTAAGGAGAAATGTTCTATATGCAAAATTTTCCAAATGCCATTTCTGGGTCAATGAAGTCAAATTCCTTGGCCATATTGTTAATGAAGAAGGAATTTCAGTAGATCCTAGCAAAATTTCCGCTATTCTTGATTGGAAACAACCCACTACTCCAAGAGAAGTTCGAAGCTTTTTGGGTTTAGCAGGCTATTACCGGAAATTCATTCAAGATTTTTCTAAGTTGGCTAGTCCGCTGACTAAGTTAACAATGAAAAATGCAAAGTTCATTTGGACTTCAAAATGTGAAGAAGTTTTTCAAGAGTTGAAAAAAAGATTGACCACTGCTCCTGTTCTCACTATTGTTAACGGGAACCAAGGCTTATCTGTCTATATTGATGCAAGTGGTGAAGGAGTAGGTGCAGTATTAATGCAAAATGGAAAGGTGGTTGCCTACGCAGATAGACAATTACGTCCGCATGAGAAGAACTACCCAACGCACGATTTGGACCTTTTGGCTGTTGTTTTCGCTTTGAAAATATGGCGACACTATCTTCTGGGTGAAAAATTCGAATTATTCACCGATCATAAAAACTTGAAATATCTTTTCACCCAGAAGGATTTAAATTTACGACAACAACGTTGGTTGGAATTTCTAGCATCATATGACCTAGATATCCAATATACGCCGGGAAAAGCCAATGTGGTTGCCGATGCTTTAAGTAGGAAACATGCTGTTCTCGCATATCTTGTTATCACTCCTACTCTCCTTGAGAAGATCTCAAAACAGCAGAAAGAAGATGAGTTTCTTCGAGGAATCCATAAAAGAATATGCCAGGGCGAAGACACTAGTTTTGAGATAGATAATAGAGAAGTTATAAGGATCAAGGGCAGAATTTGTGTCCCTGACATTCCAGAACTGAATCGTGAAGTATTGGATGAATGCCACAAGTCCAAATTCAGCATCCATCCAGGAGTCAACAAAATGTATCGAGATGTTAAAAGAACATTCTGGTGGAAAACGATGAAGAGAGACATATCTATTTATGTGAGTCGCTGTGCTACTTGTCAGCAAATAAAGAGCGACCAAAAGAAAGTGGCTGGTTTACTTCAACCTTTGGAAGTACCGAAATGGAAGTGGGATCAGGTATCGATGGATTTCATTGATGGATTGCCTCGTACCAAGAAAGGCAATGAAGCGATTTGGGTTATTGTGGATCGTCTAACCAAAAATGCTCATTTCATTCCAGTTAAATCTACTCGGACTGCGGCAAGCTTGGCAGGTATTTATATAAAGGAAATTGTTCGCCTCCATGGTATTCCCAGTAGTATAGTGAGTGATCGTGACCCGATCTTCACTAGTAGATTTTGGGAAGCATTTCAGGATGCATTGGGAACAAAATTAAATTTCAGTACTGCTTATCATCCGCAATCTGATGGACAGACTGAAAGAGTTAACCGAATTTTAGAAGACCTACTGCGTGCTTGTGTTCATGATTTTGGTGGTTCTTGGGAGGACCATTTGCATCTGGTTGAATTCTCATATAACAACAGTTATCAGGCCAGTTTAGAAATGGCTCCTTTCGAAGCTTTATATGGTCGTCCGTGTCGATCACCTACATGCTGGATCGAATCAGGTGACAGACTTATTCTTAGACCGGATATGATAAAAGAAGCCACTGAGAAGGTAAATTTTATTCGAAAGAAGTTATTAACTGCCCAAAGCCGTCAGAAGAGCTACTATGACCGTCGAAGGAGAAATTTGGAATTTCAAGTTGGAGATTCTGTATTTCTGAAAGTATCTCCGATGCGGGGTGTATTGAGATTCGGGAAAACTGGAAAGTTGGCACCGCGTTATATTGGTCCTTTTCCTATTCTGGAAAGGATTGGTCCTCTAGCATATAGAGTGCAGTTACCCAGCTGGTTGTATGGCGTACATGATGTGTTCTATATTTCTAATCTTCGGAAATATGTGCACGATCCAGATGATATTATTGAAGAAGCTGCTCAGCAGGATCTTGAAATCACTCCCAATTTGGCAGTTAGAAGGGAACCGATGAAAATTGTTGATCGTGATGAGAAGCGATTGAGGAACAAAATTGTGAAATTGGTCAAAGTTAAATGGAGTGGCGATCCAAAGGACTGTACTTGGGAGACCGAAGATAATATGAAGAAATCGTATCCCAAATGCAGAATTGACATCTCGACTTAAATCTGTAAGTCATTTCCTTATTTCTGAATTCGTATATTATTTGTTTACGTTTCTCTCTCTTTCAATTTCGAGGACGAAATTTTCTTAAGGAGGGGATACTGTAACATTCCGAAATTTTTGAAATTTAAAATTTTATTAATTGTTTGAACTTTGGGATCTAACTAGTAAAATTTAATCTAAATTTAATATTGTTGATATTAATATTACACATTAATATAGAATTAAATAAAAAGAGATATTGATAGATGATCTTTAAATAGAATTTAAAATTAGTTAAAGTAAGTTATGATGAGATTTTAAGATTTAAATCACATAATTATAATCTAACAAGTAAACATTCAAACAAAAAAACAAATAAACCTATGAATAAATAAACAAATAAAACAAATAAACAAATAAACAAATAATCTAACATTTAAGTAATATAAACATATAAACAAATCAAACAATAGACTAACCTAGAACTCTCTCCCCAGCAAAAGAAGAAGCAAATAATAATCCAATGTAAACATAAAGTGCTGAAAGTATGCAGTGGAGTGAATAAACATTTCACAACATACTTCATTTAATGCATTGCATGTACACAATCTTTTCAGCACACACTAACATTTATTAACAAGCATGGTTTAGTTTTTCTTTTACTTCAACTTGTACTTGCTTATGCTTTACCCTGTACACCACTTTTCTCCTATATGTATACGTATACAAAGCCTCACATTCATTTGTTAAAAACAACTCAAGTATCATTCAAACAAACTTCTGCAAACCTGATTTTGTATGCTCTGCATTTCATCTGCAAACTTCTGCAAATCTGTTATAAAGAAACCATAGTGCTTTCTGTTTCAAAACAAACAAGTGAGTAAAATAATCTTTAAAAGCTTGAATCTATTTAAACAGTTTAAATTTTATTTATAAGCTGTTTATATATATGCTTCAGTTTATAAAGAGGATTTTGTATGCTCTGTATTTCATTTCTCTGTAACTATCACAGCACTTGATCATTTATTCAAAGAATTAGATTTATTTACATTGAAACATTGTTAAGTAATAAAAATCTTAAACCAAAATATGTTGTGTAAACTTAACTCACAGTTTAAAATTTTATTTTAAGTTTGAAGTGAAACTTTTTGGCTATGCAACCTCAAACCTTACAGTAAATCAAAAAGGTGATAAATTCAAGTGTGATTAATCATTGATTTGATTGTATAATTCGAGTAAGTATACAAAAATGGGATTTTTAAACTAAATATGATGATTTTTACTTGGGTATCTTAGGAGCAGTTTGTATTTTAGCAAATGTTGCTTTTAAGTCAATTCCTGTAAATCAAAAGACTTTTGAATGTTGAGATTTCGCGTGGAGCTAGTTTAATACTCAAGAATGTTGGGAAAAATACAAATTTATTTTTCTATTGCGTGAATGGGGAGTACGAGCTCGAAGTAGGGTTTAGTTTTCGAAATTGATACGGTCTGTAAACTGGGTGCGTACGTTACCGTGGATGCATCGAGTTCGAAGATTTTGTGGGTGATGATAGCATGGGGTGTTGTCGAACTGTGGACGAAGTTTCTGGGTTTCTGGCGGCGTCTGGTGGCGTGGCGAGGCGTTGACAGGGACGGTGGTAGTTCCAGTGTATGTTGCAGGTTTGCGTGCTCGAACTAAAATTTGAATTCGAGATGATAAATAGGTTTGGGTGATCGGGGATTGGACTAGGGGGAGTTCTGACTTACTCATCGATGCAGCGACGCCTGAAGATCATCAATGGCGTTGTGCACGTATACGTGCACGAATTTATGACCTGGAAGAAATTTGATTTCCTGAAGCATTTCTGGTTTGTACTCGTGTGGGTGACTCGAAGTTCTGATCGGGGAAATAGGGCAGAGACTCGAAGGGAGACTCGGGAGGTTTCAGGGTTTTATCGTGACAAAAATTGGGACTTAGCAAAATTTGCAAAAATTTTTATCACTCGGGTAGCTTTGGGAGGAAACTCGAAGCAGGAAGTGTTTGAACTCGAGCGTGACTCGGGGGAGACTCGGGTTGGCCACCTGAAACAGCAAGTTCAGTTGAGGTTTGTCGAAAACTTAAGTTTAAACAATGTTTATAAGCATTGTTTATAAAATGAAGAAAGTTTGTAAATGGAATGTGAAGTTAATAAATTAATGATAAAATAATTTATGATTTAAATTTTTTTTATTAATAATAATAAATAAATAAAAGCAATTAAATTAAAGTTGTAAATTTAAAAATCATTAAGTTGATAATTTAAAATGATTGATTCAAAATTGATAGTTACATTAAGATAATTTATTAAGGAATAATAAATTAATATAGTCAATTGAGATTTAATTCAATTGTGATTATAAAAAAAATAAATCATCGTTTTAAAGTAATCAAGAAAAATAATAATAATAATATTTATATGGTTAATTTATTAAATCCAGATACATCATTTTACCAAAATGTTTAATAAGTAAATAATGTAGTTTAAAATGATAATTAAGGTAATTGATTTATAAACAATTAAGTGTTTAAATGAATTTGTAAGTAAGAATTTGTAAATTTTGAAACAATAAACTGAGTAATCAAAATTTAGTTTATTTATCCAAATTCTGATCATTAAATTAAATTAATTTAGTGGTAAATTTATTTAAATCACATTGGGAAGTAATTAACTATTTTGTTAACTTATATAAATATCTCTGTTCTGTTTGTAATTCTGTATGATGATATTGCCATGTTATTGCACTGTGATTATGATTGTTCTGTATTGATGTGAAAACCCTGTTGTCTGTAAACCGACATTTAAACTTCGATGCGACAGGGTATCAGATTTCAGTTGGTTATCCGAAACCCACATCGAACCTGTGAATATTTGTGAATGACATCCACATGTTTTAAAATTTGACACTCACTATTCAAATTAGCCGGGAAAGGACCTGTGTGTCATATAACCCATTTCGAATATGTGATTCGACGTTATGGATAGAATGTGAAGACCGGTGTTGAAGACCGGGTATTTGCGAGAGCGATAGGATGACCTGTCGATTGACTCTGCACCGAGTTGCTCCGGTATAGAGTTCTCCATATGTGATGGGGAATCCGATCAGGATTGTGGATATCCGGATTGCAAGGACTTCTTTGAAAGTGCCTTCGGTTCTGTTCGAACCCAGAACAGACTTGTATGGATTGTATGTTTGACATTACAAATTGAGAGATAAAGCAGATTTCTTTCAAATATATTTCTGTTGGTGGCGGAGAATTTATTCTCTTAGCTTAACACCCTTCTCTGAGACGTACGAGCTCAGAGGTTATGTAGTTGAAGTTATCAGCGATATATTCCCAATTTGGTAATGTGACATACTGAGTGTTGCTGTGAAATGATCATTGTGTTGATTATTCGTGATAGGATCATTTATTTGATCGTCTATCTTTGTGATCATTTCTATGATCATTTGTTGACCCAAAGCATGACTTTGTATAAAGCGTGTTTTTGTGGACGTGACTTCGTCGGACCTCACACCCCGAAATGGTCGAAACAGGAAAGATGCGACAAGGTTATTGGGGGTAGCACCCCTTAGGGTATGTACATTTCCTTCTGGATAGAAGTGGTATCATGGTATGGAGCCCAGATACTTAACTTATGTGGATATCGTAGATATATATATATATATATATATATATATATATATATATATATATATATGATTTTGTGATTTGTTGCTGGGGCCCCGGTTAAAGGTTGGTTACGACCGGGAGATGGCATACTCGTGTCAGTAGTTACCCAGTTAGGGGTAACCCGGCCTTGTGTTGGCAGAGATCCGGTTTGGTTCTCGGGGACGTCCTTCCAGAGGCGTTCTCATGTGGCAATGGGAAGTTCCTTGGCCTGACCATTTGTTGGAAATCCAATAAAACAATACGAAACCCTGTACGGCTTTAGTTGTAGAACCTGCCATGCAGCGTGGCGGTAACCTGCCACAAAACATGGTAGCTATAGTAGGCATAGTTCGAAATGTCTATGTTGGCTAAGATTAATATTCTACTTTCAAAATGATTTACTTCACTATGCACTAGTAATAATATCAAAGAATTTTTTCTCGTACCAAGCATATTTAACTATCATAAGGAGAAATCTCCTCCAATTCTGCGTTTGCATTGTGTGTGTGGCGGGAGGTCTTATGGTAGTTCCATTTTTAAAAGCATTCCGAAAATTCTTTTATAAATCTTGTTATTTAAATACAACTGTCTTGTTTACTCATACCAGTCCCATGACTGATCCGGAGTTTATTGTTTTCTTTCCTAAACTCTGGGTGCCCATTATTTCCACACGGGCAGCCTAGTAGCAGGTTTCTATATTTTGGAGTAGCAGTATTTTGGAGCTCTTATCTTGGATATATCTTAGGAGCTATTGGAGATTTCAGGTGTTAGCTTTTGGGAGTTCGTTAGCATCTCTCTCATTTGAGAACTTTTGGATATATGTTCACTGTTGTATTATCATGATGTTGTATTTGGAGATTGTGGTGTATGTACTATGTACTCTGTTATAGTATGGATATTATGTTGATGTTGTAACAGCGATATTATTTATGATATTGATTCCGTTCCGCTGTTTTATATTCATCTAATTGTTGTTATAAGCTCCGGCGATACGAATTTGATGTCGTTTATTGGACATCGAGTTTGGGTCGTCACATTTGTATTACTTGTACACTTTGATGTACCATAATATGTGCATCTATTCTGTGTTTATCATATTTTGTTCTGAACTCAGCTCTGATACCACGCTGTGACGCCCCACCTCTATACCCACGTTAGCAAAGAGAATTATATAGATAATACCGTCTGCTAACACGGAGAATAAGGCTGGATAGGAGCGACCATGTGTAATCTTACCTTAACTATTCACTAAATACGTCGAAAAGTAGTCACATTAAAATTCGACCTATTCAATAAATATTTAAAGCAAAACTACAATGGCTAAAGGATCTATTAGAAGAAAATATAACAACTCAAATGTAATTCACATCACAGAACAGTCGATCATAATATACTCATAAGCAGATACACAACAGAGTATACAAAATAATACATGGCAAGTGGTATAGGGGACCACAATATACAGACGAGACAAAAAAATATAAATATCAGAGTTACAACAGATAAGGACCCCAAAAGACGCTATAACAAAATGAAGCTAGCGAATAGTCCATGCGGAAGCAAAATAGGCTAAGTCCAAAAGCACCTAACCTGAAATAACTCGGTCTGACCCGAGTATAAAATACACGGGTCAGTCTAGATAACAAATCTGTTAGATAAACTGAACCATAATAAACCTGCAAGGCCACAATATATATCAAATATCTCTAAAAGAGATAACCCAATCATCTAACATAAGATGAATCATATCATAACAAACAAGCCTCGTATCATCGGCAACTCATAGAAACAAAGGATAGGAATATCCCAAAACAAGCCAAAAAGGCAAATAACAAATACCAATATGGTATACAAGTTCACAACGTGATCACTACATATCGTGTGGTTCAGAAAGACCTACACCGAGGGGCGATACCTAGGGAATATACATCTCAATTGAAACATCATAAAAGTTGCTCGAGCGGTAACGAATGTCCAACTCCGAAAGCAATACAATAGGGCAACTTAATATCACCCATGTGGCGCATAACGGCCGACATCGGAAGCGATACAATAGCAACCCAATATCACCCATGTGGCGCATAACGGCCAACATCGGAAGCGATACAATAGCAACCCAATATCACCCATGTGGCGCATAACGGCCACATCGAAAGCGATACTAAAGGGCAACAAACCAGAAGGAGACAGTCCGAAGACACTATCCCAAAGGCGATATGTGTCACAAACTCCCAGAAAGGAATCCGAAAAGTGGTAACGTGAGTCCCATAACCACCCGTTCGCACTAAACGGTTTACTATCCGTTAGTTTATTTCACACTCAAAGCAGTACAAATTTACCTCATATCATCGGTAAACTAAACCCGAAGGACAAAACGATCAATTGAATAGGTCGGGGATTAATCGAAAGGATAAACGCACAGATTCATGGTCTGTGTTTTGCCCAACCATTTAATCATCCTTCCACTTCGCTCGAAGTGCGAAAGTGTGTGTTTTAAATAGAATTTATAAATTGGAGAAACGAGCTTTTAAATGCGATTCAAGAGATTATTTTATAAAAACCCATGGATGAAGTCAAGAGTAAGTTATCAAACCCAATTATGCAATAACAACCACTAAAAAGCAACTTGAATCGATAAAGTCCGGAAAAAATCAATCAAATATGCAAAATAAACAAACCAGGCAAAACAAAGCAGGTCGGTCGACCGGACTGCAGGGCTCGGTCGGCTGGCCAGATGTAGGGAGCAAAATAAGGCTCGGGGCAGCCGGTCGGTCGACCGAAGCCTGCACTCGGTCGGCCGAACCTGGTGATTTTGCACTTCCTGCCCTATTTCAATGAAAATGCAAATTCTTTCCAATTCCAAAACAATGGCACATGCATACTTGTTAGGAATTCATACCAACACCCATGAAATCAAGAGAAGTAGATGTGAGTTCAAAACTCACCTTTTAATCTCACAAACAATGAAGATGAAGGAGCCAAAACACAAGGAGAAGACCAACTAATCACTACTTCAACCCAACAAGCTTCAATCTAAGAACAAACAAGTATTTTCCTAAGTTAGGGTTAGGAAAATTACTGAAATTGAAGAAGAAAGTGTTGGAGAAGAAGAAGAGAGACATGCCTATGGCTTCTCTATGATTTTGGAGCAAGAAATTTGGATTTTGCAAATGGATTTAGGGCTAGGAGTTTCTAATTTCCTTCCTCTTCCCCCATTTCAGTTTTTAAGCTTAAGTTTAATGAAATGAATAAGTGAATGAGAGGAGAGGGCTGAGTTGAGGTTAATAGAACAGTTTGGGTGAAACCCAAGCCCAAAGCCCAATAGAAAAAGTAACCAAAATTCACAAACTCCAAACATATCAAAGATTATACTCAAAAAGATCGCAAACGCCATTTTGGAACCAATGGAGGTAGTTTCGAGTTCCAATTCGGCCATTTGCAGAAAGTAACATTTCGGACCAAAATCCGACTAACGACGTTATATTTAAATTAAACATTTAAATATAAAATCGTTAAATATGTGGGTTGTTACAGCACGGATCAAGTCAAAATCAATATAGTAATACGAAGAAGTGTGTACACTAGGGGTGGCTAGCCTACTTGGCCCTGACAAGCCATCATGTTTTAGTCATTTTAAATTGGCAAAAGTGCCGGGGTCATCCATCATCGTTCCCTTTCTTCAAATCTAGCAAACATTTACCAAATCCAACCACTTCATTCAGGATCATCCACCATGTATACAGTTGTTAAAGTGGTTCTAATATTAATAGAGAGTATGTCACCCCGGTCTCTTTAACAACCAAACGTCATTTTACACACCGGTTGGTTCTTTTAAATTTCAAGAATGAATCACGCTTCATATCAAAATATCGAATTTACTTCAAAATCATAAACCATACTTCTTATCAAATATTAGATTTACTTCTAAATCATTTTAAATTCAAACATAGTTGCACTTCCAAATCAAAACATTCGCATTTAAACCAATGATTTAAATCTAAATAAAACCCCTTTAAAATAGGTTAAATATTGAAAATAGTTTTGAATAATTAAAATAGTTTTAATATTGAAAATAATTTGGATAATTAGAATAGTTTTATTATAGAAAAATAATTTGGAATAATTAAAATAGTTTAAAGATTAGAAATAGTTTTGAATATAAAATAGTTTTAATATTGAAAATAGTTTGAACAATTAAAATAGTTTAATATTGAAAAATTGTTACATATTAAAATAATTTATATTAAAACTGTTTCTTCCTTTCCCAACAAGTTTCAAATTCCAAACATGATGAATTCAATTTTGGACTTCCAATTCCAGTCAAACTTCATATTCAAAAATCCATTTAAATCAACCTCAGTTTAACGATTTTAAACTTTATTTCAAACCCAATTTAAGCAGTTCTATTCGTAGGTAGAATGTCCCAATTCACATTCTCATTTTGAAACAATTTAGCTTAAATCCATTTCACGTCCAAACTTGGAAATACCAATTTAAACCATTTTAAATAAAGTAAATTCAAAGTTTAAATTAAAAATTAAACCTTTCAAATAATTCACTTTCTACAAACCCAAGTCATATCTCAATTTCAACTTACGGTTTCAAAATAATCCTTAAACAATTTCATTTAATCGGTTTCAATTTCAACATTTCCAATCTCGAATTAGAAAATAATTTAATTCATATAAATCAAATTTTATTTTCTTTAAATTAATATTGTTTAAAAAACATCTAAATTCTAGATTTTAAAATGATTTAATTTAACCAAATCCGGTGTTTGTATATAATTTTCTACCCTAGGACCAAGTGACCAGTTATTTCAATTTCACTTACATGGATGGATAACCCATTGTTAAAAGTCATAGGTATATATCATTTCAACCTATTTCTTAGTTCATTTCCAATAGTCCAAATTCTAATATAAATGACGTCAATGACTGAATAGGTAATAACAGCAATAAGCCAAATAAATAAACAATCATATATCCAACATCAATCAGTAGGCATACAACAACAATTAACATCCAAATCAACCAATATATCACAACAGTTACTGATTATCAATTGTTGATGTTTAACTAACAATTAATTTCAATATTAATTTAAATGTCATTTTCATTCAATATAAAATTCAAAATAAATTTAAACGACAATTTAAATTATCTAACAGCAATCAATAAAATGTTATCACTTTATGATTTCAATTTAACTAACATTAGAAAATTTAGTATTGCGTGAGTGGCTTAAATCACTCACATTTGATTTACAGCCCATTAAATTCCAATAAAAGCCCAAAATTTGAACAATCTCTAAATTTAACTAAACTAGTTTCATGTTGTCCGGAATTCCAATACGAACCCAATGGAAGAAACCGCGCGTGAATCCTGGTTCGTATGCAAAAGTTATGCAATTTAGAAGATTGAATTTTAAAATTAAATTAAAACAAAAGGAGGGCAAAATGGTCAAATACCATCATCTCCAAACTCACGCTCAAATTGCAATCCTAAACCCATTGGGCCGCGTGCGTTCAACCACCCATAACCAATGCCCCTCGCTGCCGCACCATGATCGGAGGCCACCACCACGTGTTCCTTTCCAAGCTCCACCCTCGCCCAGAATTCTAGCACCTTCGACACCCTATTTCGCTCGCCAACACCCATAAATGCTGCCACCTTTAATCCAAGATTCTAGCGAATCCAGATGCAATTAGCTCGACCCAACCATTCAGATTGTAGAGGAGGATAAGTTCTACAACTTTAATTTAGGAGTCGTTACGATTCAGTGAGAGATGAGGGAGATCCAAAAGGTAGAAGGTAGGATGTTTTCATCCATTGAAATGAAGACGGCGGCTTCCATGAGAATGTAGGGTTTCTGATTATTATAATAATATTTTCGTCTCGATTTGAGTGCCTATTATATCGTAAGATCCAAAGCGATCCGAACTCCAACCGAGGCATGCCGATAGGCAATTCATATGTAAAACGGCCTTCTGAATACAATGGATCTAATTTCGAGGTCTAATTCCTTCATATATAAAAGTTAACATTTTATTGCTTGATAAATTTAAATTAAATTATATTCAAATTATTTACCAATTCACAATTATGGATAAATACAATATTTCTAATTTACAAATACGTTGTTACAAACTACGACGTTCATAAATAATTTGATTTTCTTGTTATTCCATATTTGAATCAGTTTGAATAATTACATTTCAAAAATAACATTTTCATTTGAATATAAGTTAATTGGGTCAAAAGGACCGAAAAGCCCGTTTCGTTCCCGAAACGAAAATAGGTCGTCCTATATGTCGAAATATAGGTTTTTAGTATTTTCAAACTCAGCGAAACTAATTTTAAGCCCTAATTCTATTGTATGTAGAAGTTAGCTTTTAAAATAAAATTATATTCATTTAAATTCCATAAGTTGATTTCTACGCGTTTTTAGCTTGCACGATCAAATGATCAGCCTGATCGCTACGAAACTTGAAATCCTACAGTAATTCACTATTATGGATCCGATGAAACTGGTTTCTTCGAAATCCAATGTGATAACGTGGATTTTTGGGCATCTGATAATTTGATAATTAACTGATTTTTACTATTAAGATACTGATTTTTTATCTAGTTGAACAAATAAAATACCGATAATTAGAAATATCTGGATATATATAAATGGATTAGAAACTACAATAAATGTTGAATTATAAATATCTGGAAATGATAAACCATATAATAAATTAATAAGCACATAAATAGATATATGCAAACTTTATGATGTTGAAAATTTTAAGTATATGCATTTACAAGCCTATAAGTGTGTGTGTGTATATATGCCATGTGAAGTAAAATATACGGAAGTTTGTAAAAGTGTGGATATATATATATATATATAATAAAATATGTCTGTTTATGTATATATATAAGTAGATTGTAAATAGAATTTTGGATTTGAAATTAAAAAATAAATATCTAAAAAATAAGTTGGATTTAAAACTCTATATTTTAAAACTAGTATATATATATGATTATTTATTTATGCATAATTAAGTTTTTAATCATTTTCTTTAAAGTTATATAAATATAAATAAAAGGAAAGGTTTAAATATAAAAACATAAAAACAAATATAAATATAAAACTAATAGAAAATATAATATAAAACCATATTAAATCATAAAGGCTTGCAAAAAGACAAGTGGAGGCTAATTGTAACATGCAATTTAACAAGTGGCATATTATTAACTTTTTTAAAAATAGTAAATAAAAGGAAAACAAGGATACATATGTTTATACTCCTTCTTTTCTCATTTTCATGGTTAGATTCAAAACCAAACCCGAAAACAAACCTGAGAAGAATAAAATCTTAAACTAAAACTAAAAAGAAAAATCATACAACTTCAAATTTCAAACTGAGCCAAAACTACATAGTAAATTGATCAACTCAACATAAAATGGATTCATATCAAACATCAAGCTTCAGATCAAAATTAAATAGTGGTTCCAGATAAAAAAAGAAGAAGCTCTGTTCTCTGTTTATCAACATAGAGGTGATTAAACTTTACCCTTTTGAAGTTAAGTCATCTTATAGTTGTGCATGCAACGAATAATCATAGAAATAAATTCAAATATTCTTTGTATGAATGTATAAATGGGTTTGTCTATTATAAAGGTTTCATTTCTTGTCTGTGTGTGTCTATATATGTATGTCTTAATTTAGCTATGCATGCCTCTGTTCTTACTTTACCGGCTCAAAATCACTCAAAGAAACATATATCTCTTCATCTAGGCAACTATAGGTTATGACCAACAAAGAGAAGTTGTTTGTATGAATGAAATACTATTTTTAAAAAAATTTCCAAAAGAATTTAATAAGTAATTAGTTAGAAAACTGGAAGATACAGTGAAAAACAATTCAAGATAGAAAATTCATTGTTTAAATTTTCATGTTTGATTATATAAACAGATTCGCTCTTGGAAATAATGTTTCAGGAATGAAATCATAATTTTTAAGCTTGAAATTCATGAGAAATGGTGAGTTGAACGGAATCGGTTCTTTTTTCAAATTTCGACGAACGCGTGGGTCGATGGCTTCGGCATTGTAGCCGGAGGAAGGTCATTGGCCGAGGATCGAGGGAAAAATAAAATTACATTTTTCTAGGCATCGATGATGGTGACGTGAGGGGATTTAGGGTTTTAGACAGTGTTTTGGTCGAGGTTGTTTACAAAGATGTTCTCAACGACATGCTTGCATAGGAGTGGACCGGAGGTGGCAGAATCACAGCGAGGGACTACGGCAGAGGTCTGGTCGTGATCATGAGGTCTCTGGCGATCGGAGGTGGTGACACGAGGAGGATTTTCCGATCGAGTTTGGGTTCCAGTGTGCATCGTCATGATCATTTTCGATTCCAGGCGAAATTGTTTATGCTGGGTGGTCGGAGCTCTAGTGTAGGTCATCGGCGACCTGTAACCGACGGTAAAGATGGACGGAGCAACGACGATCTCGTGTACACGTGCACAAGTTATCCTTCATAACTATTGTTGCTGTGTTGAGTTGAGCTCAGGGAAGAAAGGGAGTTGCATTGGGTTCGTACGCGAGTGGTATCAAAGAGAAGAGAGCGAGTGGTTCGGCGATTGGCTTGGGGGTTTTGAGTTTAGGCTCGGGTTGGGTTTTTGTTAGTTAATCGGGTTTATAAAATAAAAGCAAAGCACGAACAAGTTTTAAAAGCAAAAGTAAAATTGTGACAAGTTTCAAAGCAATTATTAAACAAAGTTTTCAAATGCATAATGAAAATAAACAAGTTTTCAAAGTAAAAGTAATTATCAAATTTTTCCAAACAAGTTTTAAAGATTAAAATTTTAAAAGATTAAGTGTTTTTAAAATTAATTGACTTGTGTTTGAAATAATTATATATTAGATTAATAATAAATTAATTTCTAAGTTTTTCAAATGGAATTTAATAATGATGGAATTAAGTAGGTGATAAAAATAAATGTATTAAACTTTAATTAATCAAAAGATCTCAAATGATTTTTTTATGAAATTAATTAATGGTAATTAGCGGGATTTATAAATGTAATTAATTTATTTGGTGTTTAATTAAATTGCATTCCTAATTAATCTTGTTATGGATGATTAGATTGTATTGAATGCTTGGAATGATTAATATCTCTATTCTGATAAGTTGTGATGTTCTGTGATATGAAATGCTTGGATTGAACTATGATAAATGTGAGTTATCTATCTGTGAAGAATTGCTATGTGAATATGTTGATTTGAAAATAAATTAAATTGTTTAAACTTAAACAACTTGGCTTAAAAGATGGCATTTTGGATTCGAAGAAATCAGGGTCGGATATCAGTGATATCCGGAACCACTTCGATTTGTAATCTATAATTCTTTATAGATTTGATTTATAAATATGCTGGAATAGAATAAATTAAGTAAGTTGACATTTAAACTAAGTAAAGGTACTTAGATATTACTTTATGAAATAAATGTTTGACTATAACAAGATGGAACTCGTGGTGATGTACGAGTCACACTGTTTTTTTTCAAAGATGTTTTATAAACTTAGCATTTCAATTTAAATGGGTTTACTCACACTGGTTTCCAGCCTAACTCAGTGTTACTTTAATGCAATGCTCGGGTCAGACAGAGTATTACAGATTTTCAGGTTAGGACATTATGGAGCTTTGGGGGCGAGCTGGATGCCAGGAACGTATGGAGTATATTTCGCTGTGTAATAGAGTTTGTATTGTTTGTATTCTGGCACAAGTTGTTACAACTGTCCAGTTTTGTTGTACTCTGATATATTGAATGTAAATTGGCAATTACAGCTTTTCTTTGAATAAATGCTGTTATTTTGATATTATATTTAGGTCCGCTGCGAATGTGAGATTCTGTGCTGTTGATTTCTATTTCTTCTTCTTCCTTTTTTTCTTTACCCTAACAATATGGAATTTCATGCGTCTAATTGCTCTGCACTTCTACAGTGAAGGTATTAGTGTCAAATTTTCGGAGTCAAAAATTTCGAGTCGTTACATTTGATATCGAGCATAAGGTTAAGCGAGAACCTTGGCTCTGGTGGGGTTACTCATTAAGGATAAGGTCAGTAGTAACCTAGAATGAGTTGAGTGTATTATATATGAGGGTGTACTTGTTATTTTCTTATATAATAATTTTAAAACAGTTTTGAAATTAGTTTTTATATAAGCTTATATTTTGATATATATAGTAATGATTTTTATATATATTAAGATAATTGGTTGTAGATTATTGAAATTGAATAAGATCACAAGAATTTTGATTGGTATAATATATAACCAAATAGGAATTGGATAATATGAACTATACAAATAAATTGAGCTAGAAATGGGTTCAAACCAAAAAATAAAATCTAGAAATTTGTAGAAGTATTTTCAGGGTGTTGAATTAAGTTACCTTGATTTTATTTTCCAACAAATTACGACATAATATATATAGTGAATTGGTTTCCAGATATGATAATCTTGGTTATTATCATAAAAGGGTTGTTGTGTCTAATAATGGGATGTTTGTCTTCTAGTAATAATTAATGATAAAGCAAAATGGAATATTTTAAGGAAGTAAACAATTTAGATAAGTATGACTTATAAATTGAAAAGGATTTAAATTTTGAGGTTTTAAATCTAAATTCAGAAAATTTAAATTGTTTCAAAATATTAAAAGATATAATAAATAATATTTTAAAATGTAGGAATTTGTTTGAAATTAAAAACCAAGGATGGTTTAAAATTTAAAATATGACTTGGTGTACAAATCAAATAAACATGTATATATAAGTAGATATACATAATATCAATGTTAATTGGAAGTAAACACTAAGTGTGTTTTGAATTTTCCCCTGAAATGTGAGGTGAACACAAAGAGAAATAAGTTTTGAACTCATAAATGGGAAAGGATATTGATAAGGAGTTTTAAATTTGAAATGGAGAACTCAAATTTAGTAAGGTTGACTGGATTAAATGAATTGAGACTTAACCTAGGGAAGTTAAATGGGTTGATTTGTAAAGGGAGTTATGTGTGATCTCAAAACAAGTTTGAGTTCTGGAAATTGGTAATGGATGCTATTGATGGAAGTTTCAGATAATTTGGATGTTTATATACTTTGATATATCCTGCTATCATCTTGTTGTTATTAATAATCTATGGAACTGTGAAATGGGTTATTTTGAATGAATTAAGTAGTGGATTGAGGTAATATACATCCATTGCTGAAATAAATGGAAATAAAACTTTAATTTGAAATTTTTAAATAATTTTGATTTTAAGAGATAAAGATTGAACTTATGAAAGTGGAATCACTTTGAACTTAAGAATTTAATGTTAAAAATGAATTCGCAAACTATAATTATTAAGAATTGTTTTCAAAGTTTGAAGTTAAAATTGGGTAATAAATTGGATTCTGAAGATTAAATTAGTTAAAAGGCTTTGAACTCTTACCTAAACCTTGAAATAAGTTAAGATAATTTAAAATGAATATTAAAATTTTGGACTTAGAATTAAATTGTTTAAAGACTTCGGTTGTTAAATTAAAAGAAAAGGTTAATTTGATTTAAGGGATTAAATCAATATTTAAAAATTTAACTCAAATTTATATAATTCGAGATGGTTTAAAGTTGAGATTGGAATTGAAATTAGTTCAAATTGAATTTGATTTGAATTAATTGGAGGTGAGATTGAAGTTGAATAATTTTAAATTCAAAAGGAAATTGATTTGAATTTGGGATAGGAATTGAAGTTAATTCAAATTGAATTGGAATTAAATCAATTTAATGGGATGGGAAATTGATTGGGAGTGGAGATTGGGAAATTGAACCAGTTTGACTGTGACGTTCCGGATTCCGACGCTCGAAAGTCGACATCCATACATCACCCGTATTCGAATGTCATAGATTCAAACGTTGAAATCTGATTCTTCAAAGCTTATAACAACATTAGGTGATAATAACACAACGGAAACAAAAAGAATTTTTATTGATCAACAACTGATAACAAAGATTGACAATATCAGAGCCAGTATAGATACATAAGACAACAGCGGAATACAAATAGCAACAGAAACGGAAAGATAACTCCAACATGATCTTCAATAGGGAAAGAAAATCAAACAGATTGCATCTTTATTGCCAAAGCTCCAAAGATTTCAAACCATGAAGCGAGAACCCCCTATCATGCTATAATATAGCACAATGTGATCGCCAAAATCCAAAGACTTCAAAGACTTCCAAAAGCTACGCCTACTAGTTTATTATCTGATAACCTGACTCTAGGCTGCCCGTGTGGAAAATTGTAGGCTCCCAGAGTTTAGAAAGGGAATAATAAACTCCAAGTCAGTCATGGGACTAGTGTGAGCAAACAAAAACAGTTGTTTGAACAAAAAGAAACAAAAAGAAATAAAAGAAATTCGCTATGCTTTATGGAAATTGAAACTACAATAAGGCCTCCTTCCACACACACTATGCAATCGCACACTTGGTGGAGATTTCTCTTTATGATAGTCAAACATGCTTGATACGCGAAAATCCTTTTTGATATTGTTATAAGTGTATAGTGTGGAAAACATTTTGAAAGTATAATATTAATCTTAGCCAGCATATTACCATTATAGTATGCCTACTATAGCTACCATGTTAAATGGCAGGTTCTACAACTAAAACTGTACATGGCTCGTATTGGGTGATTGGATTTCCAACAAATGGTCAAGGCTAAGGACCTTCTTTTTTGAATGGGTAAGCCTCTGGAGGGATGCCCCGAGAACCGAACCGGATCTATGCCAACACAAGGCCGGGTTACCTCTGTAACTAGGTAACTAACTGTCATGAGTATGCCATCCCCCGATCGTCACCGACCTTTATCCGAGGCGCCAACAACAATAAATTTCCAACAATCACATAAGTTAAATATGTAGGCTCCATACAATGATACCTCTTTTTATCCAGAAGGAAATGCATATACCCTAAGGGGCGCGACCCCCGTAACCTTGCCGCATCCTTCCTGTTTCGACCATTTCCGGGGTGTGAGGTTCGATGAAGCCTCATCCCACAATGCTACGCTTTTCACAAAAGCCATTCTTCGATCAACTAATGATCAGCACTTAGCATGCCACATTACCAAATTCAGAATATATCACTAGTAACCATCAATTGCATAACCTCTGAGCTTGTATGTCTCAGAGAAGGGTGTTAAGCTAAGAGAATAAATTCTCCGTCACCAAACAGAAATGTATTTGATAGAAACCAGCTTTACAACTCAAAGTGTAACGTCAGACATACATCCATACAAGTCCATCTAGGGTCTGAATGGAACCGAAGGCGCTTCAAAAGAAGTCCTTGCGAATTCGGATAATCCCTAATCACGTCCGGACTCCCCATCCATAGGCTAATCAAAATCTCTATACCGAGGCCATTTGGTGCAGAGACATTCGACAGGTAATCCTTTCGCTTTCGAAAATACCCGGTCTTCAACCACCGTCTTCAATTGCTATCCATTTCATCGTATCATTTATTCGGAATGGGTTTTATGACATAAAGTCCTCTCCTAGATAATCCGAATAATGAACGCTTATTTTAAAAAGCATATGGATATATTGGGATCTTAGTTAAGTCACAACTTTTCAACACTTGTTTCCCAAAACCTTTCCTTTTGAATTGTTTAAACGAATTTTCATTTTTAATCTTTTAAACAAAAGATTTATCTTTAAGATCCTTTTCAATTTGAAAACAAGGTTTACCAAATCTTTAACAAGATTCATTCATAGCTTTCAAAACCATTTCCATTTCAAATTCGATTTACCCAAAAATCGAAATCCGTTCAACAAAAAACTGGAATTTTTTCTTTATATGAAAGCTGTTATCATTTGAAAACAAAGGGTTTCATTTCAAGAAAATCCCAATTAAATTTGCTCAAGTTATAGCCATTCAAAGTATAAATCGGAAAATTAGCGAACTGCCGTATCCTCAGCAAGCACTATTTGAGTTAGATTTAAATTCCCAGAATAATTCATTTAAAATTTTAAAAATGGTTTAAAATCTATATACGTTATATAACCTGTAAAATCCTTTTCAAACAATATTATTATTAAAAACTTTAACAAACCATATTATATTAAAAATAGTTTTAATACCAAAATTCCCTTTTGAAACGTTTAACCCATATCGTTTCCAAACTATTTTGGATTCAAAATTCAACTTCAAAATCATTTCACCATGTTTAATAAAATAATATTAAATTCAAATTACCCATATTTTAACCAATTTCCCGTGAAATCCATATTTGCGTGTGTGTTGTGTGTACGGGTTTTGCATACAACAATAAACAACCATCATAAATCCAAGCACAATAATATCAATAAGCGGTATAATCTATCACGCTTACCTTTCATTCACAGAATAAAAAGTAAATTCATCACCGATAAATAAATCACGGTTTACAGCTCAATCCAAAACACAAAGAATATCACACATCGGAGATATCAAACAATTCAAGACATTTAATATAATCCAATCATCCATAAGCAAGATCAATTAGTTGATTAATCCCTAATTAATTCAATTTAATTTCTAAATAAATTAAATTAATTACTTTGGTTACTTTTAAAATCCTTCTTAATTAACATTAATTAATTATAAATCATTTTGATATTAATTAATGAAATTAATTAATCAACCTTAATAATCCATCTTAACTAATTATCCTCAATTACTTTCATTTACTAATTATCTCAATGGTTAATTATCCTCAAATTAATTAACCTTTAATTATCATATAATTACCAAATTAATTATCCTTAAATCACAAATTAATTAACCTTATTATTAATTAACTAATTAATTGACCTTTAATTACTTATTGATTAACCTTTAATTAATAATTAACCTTTAATTCTTCAATTATCCTTTAGTTACTTACATTAAGTAATTATCTTTTAGTAATCAATTATCCCTTAATTACTTACATTAATTAATCCCTAATTAATATTAATTTCATTATGTAATTATCCTTTATTTACACACACTAATTAATCATCCTTTAATTAATTACATTAAGTAATTGTCCTTTTAACTACTTCCATTAAGTAATTATCCTTAATTAATTACATTCATTAATTACCCTTTAATTAATTATAATAATTAATTAAACTTAATTACTTTCATTAACTGATTAACCTTTAATTCTTAAAACCTTAATTAATCAAAGATAAACCTTTTATCTTAATTAATTACTTAACCATCATTTAAATTCTCATTTAAATGAAATGTAAGCAACTAATTAATTCAAAAACACTTAAGACTTTATATTAATTAAAGATAATCCATTTATCTTAATTAACTACTCAATTACCATTTAGATCTTAAAATTAAAGCTTGATATTTGTTTATACAAAAACCATTCGATAATTCTTTGATTAACTAAGATTCAATACACTTCCTTAATCATTTCCTAATTCCATCATTTTATTTTTGAAACAATTAGAGCTTTAATTAAATAATTAACCTTATATAATTACTACAAAGACCACATCAATTAAATTTAAAAACATCTAATCTTTAAAAATTGATCTTAAAAGTTGTTAATAAATTTACCTTAGAACTTGGTAAGCATTTGCTTGAAAACTTGGTTTAATAAATTGTTTGAAAACTTGTTCATACTTAAAATTTGTTCATGCTTTATATTTTAAACCTGGTAACAAAATTTTTTACTTCATATTTTAAAACCTATAACATACAAAACAACCCGAGTCAAATTTCAAAATCCTCGAGCCAAGCCTCGTGTATTTCTCGCATTATTTCGACTTCGAGTCAAACACGATTTACCTCAAGAAAAAATCCTTGAAAACTTCATCTTCCCCAATCCCTCAACCAACACCAGATACGATTGATACCTCATGCACGCGCAACACCAAATCCGACCAAGTTTAACCCTCGTCGAGACACCTCCAAGTCGACAATGATCCCTATGAATGCTATGACCAACCAGCTCCAACAAAATCACCTGAGAATCGAAAACGAGCAATCGAGAGTCACCTGGAACCCAACTCGATCGCCAAAAAAACTCCTCATGTCGCCGATCCCTATCACCTGAGACCTCATCGCTCCATCCAGAGCCATGCCACTATCCCACACTTCTATCCCCTCTGTTCTGATCGCCTCTGATCCATCTACGTCGGCGAAATTGTCTCGAGAACAGTATCGACCAAAACAAGTCGTTAAACCCTAGTTCGACGTCGTATGGCCACCACGTTGCTCAAGAATTCCACCTAGTATTTTTCCTATGACCGCCACCATCCAAGATTCCTCCCGCCATGATCTCGACCACTATCTCCCCTCTAATCACCAGAAATCCACAAAAAACCCAAATCCGTTCAACTTATGAATTCTCGACATTCCCAATCCTAAAAATCTTGAAACCTTTACCTAGAATCATTGTTTTCTAATACGAATTAAGAGATAGGATCGAAACAAGAAATTAAGACATTCGATTTTTGACTTATCTTTGATTATCACTGTATTTTATCACTTTTGAAAAAATTACTCAATAAATATACTTGAAATTATTTTTAAATTTGATATTACATTGTTACAATCCTTTTTTATTTAGAGATCATAACCTAACAATGATTGTATGTAGAGCAGATGAATTTGTTAAGGTGGAATTAAGACTGTAACACAACAGGGGCCAAGATCTATACACATATATAGACATGCATACTCAAGTATTTGCATATATATATATATATATATATATATATAAACATATTTACATTCATGCAACCAATTTTCACCACTTTACTTCGCAGAATTAACACATATATCAAAGTATAACACAGATTCAAGCTTTTAATAAGTTAGTTTGCTCACCTGGATATTGTACAAAAAAAGCCTGGAAATGCAATTTGAAAACTGGAATTGATAATTGATCTTGATTTTGATCCGAAACTTTGCTTTGGGCTTCAGGTTGAACTTGTTTGATTTTTTTTGTTTTGTGTTTGAAAACTGGAAAACATTTTGATTAAACTTGCTTTTGATCTGCTTTGATTTTGAACTGAGTCAAATCTTTACTTTTTAGGCCTGAGATTTGGACAAAGGTTGATACTTGCTTTTGATCTGTTTGGTTTGAAATCAAAGCTTGATTGTTGAATTGAATCTCCTTTATGATGAATTGACTTTTATTCTTTAATCAGGTTGAATAATTTGAAAAACTATTGTTTAGTTTTGATTTTTGATTTCAGTTTTATTTTCCTTCTTATTTTGAAGATGAAGGAATATAATGAGAAGCCTGGTTTTCTTAATTCATTTTTATACATATAATTAAATTTTGAAAGAGAATAAGTATGCCACTTATAAATGTATGATGATATTATCTTCCACATGTTAACTAGCATGAACACTTGTATTTAAATATTTTTATGTTTTAACTTTTATTTAAATATTTCTTATGTTAATATATTAATTTATGTATTATTATTTTTATATATGTTTTATATCTTGATTAATTTAAATATTATGTTTTTATATTTATATATATATACAAACTAAATTTATTTTCATGTAAAATTTTAAAAGAAAGTATTTTTAAACCTTTTTATTAAATTTAATTTTAACTAAAGCTATTATATCTAATATTAATAAATATTTATCTATATACATTTCCTTTTATAAATATTTATATAACCTTAAAGAAAATAATTTCAAATTTTAATTATACATTAATAAATAAATATACAAATATACATTAGAATTTAATCCTTAAATAGCTTTTGAAAAACTATTACTTTTAATTCAAAATATAACTTCCAAATCACAATATATATAACATATATTATATATTATAATTTGAAATTTTTCTTTATTAATTTTAAAATATAGAGTTTTAAATCCAATTTATTTGTAAAATATTTATTTTTGAGTTTTCAAATTTAAATTCTATTTACAATCAATTTACACACACACACACAAATATATATATATATATATATATATATATATATATATATATAAACACACATATCTTACTTATTTTTGGAAAATTTAAATTAATTCACAATTTTATCCAAAAATTTACATCAATTAATAAATAAAATTTGGCTAAAAAATGGGATCGTTACATTGACTTTGAAACTATTTCGAATAAACTGTTTTAAATCTATTTTCCTAGCTATTTAATATATAACCTTTCTTTTTAAAACCCAAACTATCTTATACTTACTTTACAACTATTTTGCAAACTATTTACTATTTTACATCTATTTTATAAATTAATTACTATTTCATAACTATTTTGCAACTATTTGACCATTTTACAACTATTTTATAATCACTTAATTATTCTACTGCCATTTACAATAATAACTATTTTACAACTACTTATCTATTTTAAACTTTTCCAAGCTATTTTCTAAATTCAAGTTGGTTAGAGTGCAAAGTGTTTAGAATTGAAGTGATGACCCAATTGGAAAATAATGCAATTGTGAATAAGTGATTAGAATTAAAAATGAATGTGTAGTAAAAGTAAATTGACTTAGTTGATAATCAATGAAGACAAATACGTAGGATGTACATATATTATTTTATTCACATAATGATTTGATCCAGATTCGAGCACAGAATCTCGAGATAGTACATCGATCCGAGTTTGGATTTTTCACTCGATTTTCGACGGCGAACCCTGGATATGGATTTTTGATTGATTCTCGAAATTATCTATCATAGTTATGACAATGCAAGGAGAATGACAGTTTATGATCAAGAAACCAAATCTGAGTCCGCATTAGGAAGTCGGGTGAAAGATACTAGTTCGGAAGTGAAATTGTGTGATCGAGTAAACGATCAAACTTGATACTACATACGGATGATATATGTTACATCGTACGTGCTTGATTGAAATAGAAATTTTTAAAAGGAATGTAAAATGATTTTTGAAAAAGAAAAGTATATTTTGAAAAATATATGATAAATAAAAGTGGAAGTTGGATATCTATATGATTGAAACTCATTTTATGAAAAGTAAGTAATGTGGCTAATAACTTTTTAAGGAATAGAATTTGAATGTTGATTTGGTGTAAATTAAGTTATATATATATATATATATATATATATATATATTAGTTATATATGATAAAGTCCCCTTATTGAATCTATAACCAGAAGAAAAGATATTTGAAAAAATTTGAAATATAAAAAAAGAATTTATATAAGTATGAAGTAGTCCAAAGTTTTTTCAGGTTGGAAGGAATAAGTTTATATTTATATATCTATATATAAATGATTTTATGGAATTGAGAAAAAGGTTTTGGAACCCATTGATTTTGGAAAAAAAACAAATTTTTGGTATTTGGAAAGCCAAGTTTGGAACTATCGATTTGAGATATCGATTTTGTGTAAAGAAGATTTATATATGATACATACAAAGATTATGATTTTAAAGATACTATATGTATATAGTATAAAAGTTTTGAGAATGCTGTGGGGAAAAAGGCACTCCCATTTGAGTGAAACTTCTAATAGGAGATCCATGGGGTGGTTCTGCCTTGAGCCCGAAGGGGGGGGGGTTCTAAATTTGATCCTGGAAGGAAGTCCGGACAAACTGAAGTTCCTGAGGATTGTGGGTGGGTAGCGAAAGTCAAGGGCGTTGATGCCTACAAAGACATTTGGATTATGCTGTGACGACTGTATAACTCGATGTCACTGTGATCTACTGCACACCATAGCGGAAGTTGAGGGGCAGCGATTGCCTAAGGTCTACGTTTGATTTCGCTGGGAGAGCGACGTAACATCGGTAGACTATGATCTATGAAGACATAGCAAAAGTCGTGTGGTAGTGAGGGCCTACAGGATACATTGGGACTCTACTGATGTAGTCTGCGATCTATGTGGGAGTGGTAAAGTTTCATTTGGCAGCGAAATTCGAGGGCGTTGATGCCTACAATTACATGGGTTTTTGCCATGATGGCGACGTAAACCTGGGTGTAGATGCGATCTGTGGCGGGTTCCATGGTGTAATCGAGAAGCGCGGAGGCCTCCAGTTTTCCATGGTTTTCCGAGATGGCGACGTAATTATCGGGCTAACCGCGACCATGGGGTGGGTGGTGATGATTTCCATAGCATTCTCACCAAAAATGTTTTCTATATTTTTCACAAAAATATTTTTCAAAGTATTTACAATGGGTGTTGAAAACGGGTTTACCAAGTACTTACAGATTTTTAGTCCTACGTCTGATCAACGTATGACCGAATTTCTGTGAGAACAAGGATGGACTTGTTGAGAAATCAAGTTATAAAAAGTATTTTTATAAAAACTATTTTGGTAATATTATGTAGAATTAAAGTGTTTTAAAAAAATTAATAAAAAGGGCTAAGAGTTAAAAATGCTTAAAGAGTAATTTAACTAATAATAAACATTGTACAAAAAATTCTTGCTTCGTTTCTTTTCAAGGACAAAATGTTTTAAAGGGGGGAGGAATGTGATAACCCGGATTTTTTGACATCTGATAATTTGATAATTAACTGATTTTTACTATTGAGATACTGATTTTTTTTATTTAGTTGAACAAATAAAATTTTGATAATTAGAAATATTTGGATATATATATAAATGGATTAGAAACTATAATAAATGTTGAATTATAACTCTCTGGAAATGATAAATCTTATAATAAATTAATAAATATATAAATAGAAATATGCAAACTTTATGATGTTGAAATTTTAAGTATATACATATACAAGCCTGTAAGTGTGTGTATGTATATACGCCATGGGAAGTAAAATATAAGAAAGTTTGTAAAAGTGTGGATATATATATAATGAAATATGCGTTTGTTTACATGTATATATATATAAGTAGATTGTAAATATAATTTTGGATTTAAAACTCTATATTTTAAAACTAGTATATATATATATATATATATATGATTATTTATTTGTCTATAATTAAGTTTTAATCATTTTCTTTAAAGTCATGCAAATATAAATAAAAGGAATGGTTTAAATATAAAAACATAAAAACATGTATAAATATAATATAAACACATATTAGATCGTAAAGGCATGCAAAAAGACAAGTGGGGGCTAATTGTAACATGAAATTTAACAAGTGGCATATTATTAATTTTCTTTTCATTTTTAAAAATAATAATTAAAAGGAAAACAAGGCTATATATATCTATACTCCTTCTTTTCTTATTTTCTTGGTTAGATTCAAAACCAAACCTAAAAAGAAAAGCCAGAAAAGAATAAAATCTAAAAATAAACAAAAAAGAAAAATCAAACAACTTCCAATTCATATTGAGCCAAAACTACATAGTAGATTCAAGATCAATTCAACATAAAATAGATTCATATCAAACATCAAGCTTCAGATCAAAATTAAATAGCAGTTCCTGATCAAAAAAGAAGAAGTTCTGTTCTCTGTTTATCAACATAGAGGTGATTAAACTTTACCCTTTTGAAGTTAAGTCATCTTATAGTTGTGCATGCAATGAATAATAATAGAAATAAATTCAAATATGCTTTGTATGGATGTAAATAGGTTTGTCTAGTATAAAGGTTTGATTTGCTTTGTGTGTATAAATGTATGTATGTATGTATGTATGTATGTATGTCTGAGTCTAGCTGTGCATGCCTCTGTTCTTCTTTACAGGCTCAAAATCACTCAAAGAAACTTATATCTCTTCATCTAGGCAACTATAGGTTATGATCAGCAAAGAGAAGTTGTTTGTATGAATGAAATACTATTTTTAAAAATGTTTCCAAAAGAATTACTAAGTAATTAGTTAGAAAAATGGAAGATACTGTGAAAAACAAATCAAGACAGAAAATGTATTGTTTAAATTTTCATGTTTGACTATATAAATAGATTAGCTCTTGGAAATAATGATTTTTGGTAATGAAATCATAATTTTTAAGCTTGAAATTCGTGAGAAATGGTGAGTTGAACGGAATCAATTCTTTTGTCAAATTTCGACGAACGCGCTGGTCGGTGGCTTCGGGATTGTAGCCGGAGGAAGGTCCTTGGCCAAGGATCGGGGGAAAAATGGAACTACATTTTTCTCGGCAATGATGATGGCGACGCGAGGGGATTTAGGGTTTTAGGTAGTGTTTTGGTCGGGGTTGTTTACCGGATGTTCTCGACGACGTGGTTGCATCGAAGTGACCAGAGGTGGTGGATCAAAGCGAGGGACTACGGCGGAGGTTTGGTCTTGATCGCGAGGTCTCTAGCGATCGGAGGCGGAGACACGAGGGGGATTTGCCGATCGAGTTTGGGTTCTAGTGTGCATCGTCATGCTCGTTTTTTATTCCAGGAGAAATCGTTTGTGCTGGGTGGTTAGAGCGTTAGTGTGGGTCATCGGCGACCTGTAGGCGACGACGAAGATGAACGGAGCATCGACGATCTCGTGCATACGTGCAATTGTTATCGTTCGTAACAATTGTTGCTGTGTTGAGTTGAGCTCGGGGAAAAAGGGAGTTACATCGAGTTCGTACGCGAGTAGTATCAAAGAGAAGAGAGTGAGTGGCTCCGGGATTGGCTTGGGGCTCTGAGTTTGGGCTCGGGTTTTTGTTAGTTAACCGGGTTTTTTAAATAAAATAAAACCATGAACAAGTTTTTAAAAGAAAAAGTAAAATTGTGACAAGTTTTCAAAGCAATTATTAAACAAAGTTTTCAATGCATAATAAAAATAAACAAGTTTTCGAAGCAAAAGTAATTATCAAGTTTTTCCAAAAAAGTTTCAAAGATTAAAATTTTAAAAGATTAAAGGTCTTTAAAATTAATTGACTTGGGTTTGAAATAATTATATATTAGGTTAATAATAAATTAATTCCTAAGTTTTTCAAATGGAATTTAATAATGATGGAATTAAGTAGGTGATTAAGATAAGTGTATTAAACTTTAATTAATCAAAAGAACTCAAATGATTTTGTTTGAAATTAATTAATTGTAATTAGCAGGATTTATAAAAGTAATTAAATTATTTGGTGTTTAATTAAATTGTATAACTAGATAATTTTGTTGTGGATGATTAGATTGTATTGAATACTTGGAATGATTAATATCTCTACTCTAATAAAGTTATGATGTTCTGTGATTTGAAATGCCTGGATTGAACTATGATAAATGTGAGTTATCTATCTGTGAGGAATTGCTATGTGAATATGTTGATTTGAAAATAAATTAAATTGTTTAAACTTAAACAACTTGGCTTAAAAGATGGCATTTTGGATTCGAAGAAATTGAGGTCGGATATCAGTGATATCCGGAACCACTTCGATTTGTAACCTATAATTCTTTATAGATTTGATTTGTAAATAGGCTGGAATGGAATAAATTAAGTAACATGGCCATTTAAACTAAGTAACCGTACTTAGATATTACTTTGTGAAATAAGTGTTTGACTGCAACAAGATATAACTCGTGGTGATGTACGAGTTGCCCTTTTTTTCCATAGATGATTTATAACCTTAGTATTTCAATTTAAATGGGTTTACTCACGCTGGTTTCCAGCCTGACTTGGGTGTAACTTTAATGTAATGCTCGGGTCAAACCGAGTATTACAGATTTTCAGGTTAGGATGTTCTGGAGCTCAGGAGGCGAGCTGAATTGTAGGAACGTATGTAGTATATTCCGTTGTGTAATAGAGTTTGTATTCTGGGACAAGTTGTTACAACTGTCCAGTTTTGTTGTACTCTGATATATTAAAAATAACTAACATTTACAGCTTTTCTTTGTATAAATGCTGTTATTTTGATATTACATTTTGATCCGCTGCGAATGTGAGATTCTGCGCTGTCGATTTCAGTTTCTTCTTCTACCTTTTTTCTTTACCCTGACAATCTGGAATTTCTGGTGTTCGATTGCTCGGCACTTCTACAGTGAACGTATTAGTGTCGAATTTTGGGAGTCGAAAATTTCGGGTTGTTACATCCAAGATAGTGCCCAAAAAGACTAATTTTACACGTTAATTAAACGAATTATTATTTTAAAATCGATTTAATCACTTTTAAATTCTAATTAACAGTTTTCTATCATCATTCTTAAATTAAAAGGAATTAATATTCTTTTAAATACAATTTTCCGGGTTAAATACAAGATTTAAATATTAAATTAATTTCCACGTTACATTACAGCTGTAATAAAAATCAGTTCATTATATTTTAAATTTCAAACAAATTCTTTTATTTTTATTTACTTTCTTAGTATTAAATCAACAAATCCTTTATGAATTTATTTTACATAAGTTTCCATCTTATTATTCTCATACTCTATAGTTTACGTCCCATACTAAATTTCAAATTGATTTAATAGAAAAATGATAAAGAAAACAATTGTTATACATTAATAATTCATATCTATTAACTTATTGTTTACAACAACAATTATAAATTACTTACCACATAACTGATTTCACCATTTTACACATTATTTATTTTATTCATTATTAACGTTTATTATAACAATTGATTGAAATCACATTAAACAGTTTTCAATTACATTCAATCAATATTATTAAATTATATTATAATAATTTTTTTATTAATAAATGATAAATTTTAATTTTTGACAATATTAAATTCCATAAATCTTATTAAATTTAATATTTTTAATTATCAAAATACGGGTCGTTACACTGTCCAAAACAAGGAAACAACACCATTCAAAAACTTCTAAAATCAACACCAATCCACTCACTATCAACTTAATTGTCCAACATGAAAGTCATTTGATATTTCAGCTATTGTTTTTTTAAAAGGATCGCTCATGTTTTCATCAGGTAATGATTGAAAAATCATCAAATTATAGTAAAGGGGACATTTTTCTCACAAACACCAAAAATTCATATCTCTTGTTCCGGGTCGAATCATTTGACGCCGCTAGCATCGTTGAGTTCATATCGAAGCATAGTATTTTTAGTGAAGTATTGGCGGGATTCCGTATCGACGATTAAAGTTCACTGATAGCTAGGGTTGAAGATGGACGGAGATGTAAGCAATGATGGCTCTACTGGAGTGTGGTGTTGAATTTAGGGTATAAAAGTGTTAGCGGTGAGATTTTGGTGCTAATCGATGTGAAAAGTTGTCGTGGATAGTAGTCGTAGGTCATGTACGCTATTTGGAACTGCCTGGGTTGGATAACCAGTTGATTTTTGATAGAGGTGCAGGTTCATCAAGGTGGGGATGATTTAGATCGGCAAGAGAAAACTTGTGTGTGGTCTCAGTTGGTCAAAAGGTTATGGAGATTAATCGTGCACGTGCACGTGTGCACGGTCGAAGCTAAAGTCGAACTGAATAGATGAAGAAAGGGGAAGAAGATGAAATGGATAGAGGTCGTAGGTTTGGGCACCGGTTGACTTGCTCGGATCGGCCCGTTTATTTGTGGTGAGAAACATTTTGTTTGTTGAATATTTAAATATTTATGAATGTTGTAACTTTGAAACCTGATAACTTGCTCGTTTGAAATCTGACTGTCCTTCGGATTTTTGCTTTGAGCTCGTATGGAAAATGTAACAACCCTTAATTTTGTGATTTATTTTAATTGTTTATTTTGATTATTTTGTTCGAAAACGTTATTATATTTATTAAAACGAATAATTTTTGTTATTTTAAATATAATTTTTTGATTTTTATGTGAATTATAATTTCAAACCTGAGTATAAAGAATATTTTCCAGAAAAGTGGATTTTTGGTCTATCTGGTCAAACTTTGACTTTTAAATTTAAAATTTAAATACTTTAATTTTTTTGAATTTTATCCTTTATTATGAAAATAAATTTAATTTAAAGAATACTACTTTTCTTTTCGTTGAAACCCAACTTATATAGTGAAAGTTATGCTTTTTACAATATTGGGTGTAAATTGGTTTATTTAATAAAATTGTCTATTTTAAATTATATAAATGATATTTTTATTTTTTATTTAATGTCCTAATATGTATTATATGACATGTTTGGTATATATTTTATTTTAAATATTTTTAAAGTGATGATAAAAATTTTCCAAAATTTATTGCATTTATTTTCTATTTTTAAAGCCTAGTTTCCAATTTTTGCTATTTTCTCAATCTAATTATATTTAATTAAAATTTATTTATTTTTTTGCATTCATCGTATTTTTGTGTTTTTATCTATATTTATATGTATTTTACATGTATTTAAAATTTCAAAAGAAATTATGAAGTTTGAAAGGTTTTGACCTTTTATATGCATGCCTTTTCATATTCAAAGTTGTCTTTTCATCACCAATCACCACATGCATTCAATTACTGCCATATCTCTTTCTTCAGCCTACCACTTGACTTTGTTTTCATGTGAAAAATAAATACTTATCAACCCTAAAACAATCGGCCATCATCCTAAAGAAAAATTTTGGTAAAAACTTTCATTCTTTTCCATTTTTCTACTTGATTTATTGATTTTTGCACTTGCATACATCTTATGTAGTTCGGCCCTACTTACTCCAGCACTTGGCCACCTCCACCACCACCTATTCTAGCCACCATACCCTCCTCTCAACTGCCATACCATAGTCGAGACCATCCAAGTTGAAGATCTACCAAATTTTTGATAAAAATTCCACTTGATTCACCATAGCCGAACTTCCCTTGTCTCCACCACTCCAATCATCTTTGGCCGACCCATACACCACCACCACCAGCCACAACCTGAGTCTTGGACCTCTGCAACACCTGTAGATGATCAACTCAGACCTGACCTTGTCCATCCATGCTTGGCCAAGACCTTTGATGGCCTTGAAATCCATGTATTTGCCTTGAATTTGTGTATTCATGCAGATATATACCTCTTTTACTTCATATGTTGTTATAGCCGACTTATATGACCTTAACTTGATCCAAACCTGATCCAAAACCATCCCATTACAGTGCTTTTACAGCTCATAGCTGAAGCATATGATGTTGAATGTAAGTGCAAAAGTGTTAGCTTTGAGTTGTGTATTTATTCCTAGCATTGTTTTGTAATATTTTGGTTTGTAATCCATAATGTACTTTGTTTTGTTTGAAATTTGACAAGGCAATTAGCTTTGGCTCTCCCACTCTTGAATCGTAGTCATGCTTTCGTGCCTTTGTGGATCTTAGTTTGTGTGTTTGGTTGTTATCTTCAGCTTTTAGAGGTGAGTATTTCTCACCAGACATTCTGTACTTATATAAGTAGTAAATTGACACCCTGTGAATCTGTAGATATTATTATTATGTTGTAACTGCTTATGCTATGATCATATGATGATCACCCTATTTATACACCTATCATATCATCTATTACTGTTATATGATGTTATTCTGTTTATTTATATCAGTTTATCACACTGCAAGTTCCCTATAGATTAGAATCACTATGGGTTGAAATGATACATACCCGAACGGACTTTAGAATAGGAAAAAATCGTTATGGGCTGAAATGGTAGGCCTGAGCGATTTTTATTTATTTGCATTTACTTGGGATTGCGGGTTTGAAATGATAGAACCCAGATTTTTCCTTTGTAAGTTACGGATTGAAATGATATATTATCCATATCATTAGACTTAGGTTAGAAATTCTATATAGACCGTGGTTAAAATATGTTTTGTAAAATTTTTAAAGTATTTTTGAAATGAAAATATTATAATATTTTGATTTAAACTTAAATAAAATGATTTCTTAAAGTATTATTGATTTTTTGAAAATTTATAAGTGGAATAAATTAATGGTAAGGTAAGAAAATTTGAAATGTAAGCTATTTAGGAAATTTTGATTTGGGTATAAATGAAATTTAAATTAAGTAGGAAAATATGATAAATAAATATAAAATTTGAATTAAAATGAATTTAAAATGAATTTTTAAAGTGTTAATGATTTTTGAATAAGTTAATGGGGTTAAATAAATGAATATTTAAGTTGAATTTTGAAATATAACTTAGATTTGGAATTTGTGAATTTTGTTTAAAAATGAATTTTAAGTTAAGTAAATAAAATGAAAAATAAGTTATATTTGGAAATTTAAACTTAAGTGTTAAGTTAAAAATTTAATTATAAAGAATTGAAATGGAATGTTGAATTATATAAGTAAATTATTATTAATTGATTTTTGAATGAAAATTTAACTTTATAAAATCATGAATATAAGAGTATTTAAATGATTGTTTTAAAAGTGAAAATATATGATCTTATAAGTTTAAAATGATTTAAATAAAAATTTAATTGTTTGTGAAATTATATTGAATATTTGAAATTTAATTAACAGCATTTTTGAAATATTATTATTTTTAATGTAAAGAATATTACAGCATTTGTAAATGTTATAGTTGATAGGAATGAACTAAATGGCTAAATTGAATTAAGGGCTATTATAGCACTTTGTAAGTGCTATAGTTGCTGAAATTAACTAAGGTTTTATTTGAACTAAATTAAACCTATTACAGCATTTTAAATGCTGTCTTTTGTTAAATGAATTGTTTTAAAACATAACTTTCCGTAGCATCTTCTAAGTGTTGTGATAGTTGAATTTATACCATTTTGATAAATTTAAAAGAATAAATGAACTTTGAAAAGGCTAAATTTATGAGAATTTGATATTTGATTATTAAATATAATAACTTCACTTTTAAATGATTTAAATGGAATATTTAAATGATTTAAGTGGAATATTTAAATGACTTAAATGGAATATTTTATTAGTTTAATTGGAATATTTAATTGGTTTAAATGGAGTATTTTGATTTGAAATATAAGCCATTTTGAATGGTGATTTGAAATGGTATTTAAATTAAATAAAAATAAATGAGGTTTTGAAAGATATGATATTTTGATATTTTGAAATGGATTTCTGAATGATATTGAATTTTGAAATGATATTTGATTTCGAAGTATAAATTACTATTTTGAAATTTTAACCACGGGATGTATTTAATTTATAGTTTAACTGAACCTTGAAGGATGGGCGATCCCAAGCATCCTTTAAGTTATTGTACATTACTACTACAGTTCACTTGAGTTGGTTTACATTATATAAGTATATATGTCCAGACTCGAGTGTTTTGTGTTTTACTTTATGCTCGTGTCAGCCTGAGTATTTACATCTTAGCTTTGGATTTCTTTCCTAGAGCTAGGAATCACTGGAGATTCTGCTTGTCTAGTTATCTATTCCCTTTCAGTTTTAGTTGTTCTATTTCAGCTCTGGTATTTATAAACTGCTATGTATTTGAGATTTCTACTGTATAAATTTTTCAGACTGATATTATGTATTATGTTTTTAGATTTTGTTATAGTAGCTTCATGAACTACTATGGTATTTTAATTTCCGCTGCGAGTTATTCTGATATTTCTATGTCTTTGATTCTGTGGTTGTATTTCATTTGCTCCAAATTTATTTACAATGTGGTATTTTGAGCAGTTCAAGTCCGGCATGTGTGGATGTGAATGACTGAAAATATCGGGTTGTTACAGACAAGCACAACAGTTTAGCATAACTTGTTGATAGCTTTTGCCCATGTATATTTATGACATATTAAAATGTATAAATTTATGACATTTTAGTATAACTTATTGATAATTATTATTAATTATTAATTATTAACAAGACATTAAAGATAATTATTATTTATTAATAATGTTTTAAAAGATAATTAATTATTATTTAAAATGAAAATAAAAGGTTAATTATTATTTTGATAATTTAAAGTATTCATGAAATTATTTAAGAGGTATTTTTCCAAAGCTATTTAACTATTATTTTCGAAAATGTCTAATTATATTGTAATTATTTATTTAAAATTAATTAATTATCTAATTAAAGTTATTCAATAATAATTAGATTTTAAGTTAATTACTATTGAAAGTTAATTTTTGTTTGTAATCAATTATTTTAATATATTTTAAAGTTACTATATTGTTATAATAATTTTGATTAAAGTAAATTCAATATATTATTAGTGTTGTTCTAAAGTTGTTATTTTAAATAAGGTTTAAGGATAATTAAAGAAAAAGATTGTTTTGAATCGTAACTTGCTATGTGACAAGTGTTTAGTTGATGAACTTGTTTGTTAAAAGGTGTTCTGGCATAATAAATGGTCTTATAAGAAGATGGGTAAAAATAATAAACTGTTTATTTAAAAGAGAATTGTTTTAAATGAATGATTTAAAAAGGCTTTTAGCTAATAAAAAGGATTAATATAAAAGGATTTATAAATTGGAAGAGATTTTGGAATTGGGAAAAAGATTTTGGGTATTAAGGATTTTCTTAAAGGAGATTTATAAATGGGTTTTAGAGATCAAAAGGGGGAAGTTTAGTAAATTGTTTGAGATTTATAAAAAAAAAATTCTTAATTAAATTTGAAAAGAAGCTTTATAAATAGACTTTGAGATATTTATGAATAGAGAAAATTTGGAAAGAAATGATTGATTTTCGTGGCGCAATTCGAAGGGTAAGAATTGCCTACATTTTACAATGGATTCGCTGGGATAGTGACGTTACCATTGAGTAAAATGCGGTCAATGATTGATATGGTATAGTGCTTTCCATATCTATTTTTAAGCATTTTCAAGTATTTATTAAAGGAATGGTTGTAAGTATATTTATACCGGTGAGATAAGTGTATGAATATTTCAATAAATATTTGAAAAATTATTTTAAGTTAATGGAAGATTAATCTAGGAGGCTTAGTGATTTCCATGGGAAATGAATCTTTGTTTGAATGCTTGTTTATTGGATAGTTAAATAACTGACTTTAAATTTTGGCCTAAATATGCAATCCTTCTCAATTTTAGTAGTACGAAAATATCCCCTACTTAACGCCAAAGGATTTAACTCTGGAAATATCTAGGAGAAACAAGGGAATTATATGGTACATTTATCGTCGGTGGTGCTAACTGTATGTATAAAATCATTTTGTTCTTCTAGAATAAATGATGATGAGATCTGTCCATTTAAAAGGTTAGGGGTTGATCCCCACACTTATGTATTGTTTGATTATTTCTTAAAGAAATAGTATTAAGCATTCTAGAATTAGTTTTTGGAGCGCCAGGGAAGCTGAAAGGTGTACTCATAAGAGATGACTCGAAAATGGTAACCATTCGAAAATCATATACGATTCTATGGAGGATTTTCATGATATATTGAGATATTGGAATTCATTTATGGCTTCGAGACTTGTTGGGTATGAGAATCCATGTGGGACTCCATGATCTATTTTGGCGGCGGTGCGTGAGTTGGAATGCCGGGCGTAGTCTCGTCAGCAGAAATGACTAAAACCAAAGATAGTAGGCATGATAGTAGGGTTGGCAAACCCATAGGGTGCAGTCGAATCCATCTACACGTTACTCACAGTTCTTATTCATGCATAGAGCGACGCACTCGTTCTTAGCGAGACCAGCTATGTTTTTTCTATGGTACATCCCTAGGGATATATGTTGCTTTAGAAGGATATCTTTCATCCTTGTGCAGGATGACCATTCTCGAAATACTGAGGGCACCTCCATGGAATCCTACACAATTATCAAATGCGCCTATCAGTTTTTGATTATATACCTAGTATTGTTGTGATGTAAACTCACAACCATCACAGCTACTTGATTATTATTAATTTCATCCTTAGACATTATGATAATATCACTAGATTTTCTAATATAAGGTTTCTGGTGATCATAAGGTAAAAACCCATCTGTGTTTATGTGCGGCGTGGTCTTACAAGATACTTTGATTTTAAAGAATTTTACAAGTTATAATGAATACAATTCCTTGTGATTTGAGTTTCTCAAACTAGTTTTACCAGACTGACATGGGGGTTGTTTTCCTATAATGCTCGGGTCAGATTAAGCATGTTGAAAATTAGTTTGGATGCTTTGGAGCTTCAGAAGACGAGTTGGAGGCCCAGGGACATATTCACATACATAGTTATTTTTTATTGCATTCACTGTTGTATTTATCAGAGATTGCAGGAACATGTGGTTGTAATTGTTCAAACTAAAAATAGGTTAGTATACTCTGATTGATGTCTGTATATGCATATATTACTTTTGTGTAAAGACTTGTTATATATTATAGATTATTCATTCCGATGTGGAATTTTATGTTGTTTAGTTTTCTTCTTGTCTTCTTTCCTCTTTCTTTCTCCTAACTATTCACCTTTCCATTCATTTTGAGTGGGTCATGTGTGTTAATTGCTAGCTTAAACTGTATGAAAAATTGGGTCGTTACATCATGGCCATGAACGAAATGTATGGTTTTGGCTCCAAAACCTGCAACTTTGAGTGGATGATGATATTTGCACTATTATTTCAAGCTTATACAATGATTTAAAGGGGAAAGGTTATGTTTTGAAATGTGTTTATTATAGAAAATGAATGAAGAAGATGGAGAAAAAGAACGAACAAAGAAAAGAAAGGGAAAGTGTGAAGGTAGAATTGAGGTAAGGTGCTATGCTTATAGAATTTGAAAAATGGCAAATGACTTCACTTGTCCCTTTACCAAATTACTTAATTACACTAACAAAATCCAACATTGTACATTTCTCGAATATGTCAACTAATGCGATAAAATACTTTCCATCATGATAAAAATGAAGCACATAAATTTATGTACTATTTTATGCTTTTCTCATTTTAAAATATGGAAGAAAAGTCCTCTTTGTTTTTATTAATAAATGACATTTAGGTTAATTTATTTTATTTTACGCTAACTGAATTTCTATTTGCAAAATGTGTGCATAAATATAAGTGTGTGTATAACAATGTTACTACAACTTTTGTTCGGTAAAAGGTCAAAAATTTGAAAAACAAATTTTGGCCACATTTTCAGTTTTTCACCGAACTATTTATTTATGTAAATATATTTACAAAATGAACTTACCAATATGTTTTATTAATTAAAAGGAGTTTACTAATGCTATTAAATCCATTTAATTAATAAGAAATTCAAATATTTGAATAATCTCTATATTTAAATATAAACCATTCACATTTTTCCTAAGATGTTACATTCCCCCTTAAAAGAATTTCATCCTCGAAATTATCACGAAGCAAAAAATATAATACCCCTACTTAAAAGTAAAATTACTTACTTGAATTTCGGTAATCTGATTAGTTATAGTTTTATGTATAGAAAATCTGTATTAAAGGCTGCAACATAAGTACAGAGAACACAGTGTAATAAAAATACTATGCAACCAATCTTGCAAAAGATAAATTAAGAACTAAATGCCTAGGTTTTTATATTCAAAATATACTGTAACAACTTGGAATTTCACCGCTTTAATTTGTGAATATTTAATTAATTTTAAATATTCAAATAATAGATTTTAAAATAAAAATAAAATCTTTTTTAAATAATAAATAATGATGGTAAAATAGTTTTCAAAATTTGTTTACAAAAATATATGGTTCGAAGAAAAATCGAAAATGTGACCGGAATTAGTCTTTCGAATTTTCTATATTTCATGGCATATAAGTTGTTTGAAATGTTGTGATCCTTTGCTTATGTTCAAAAAACAAGATTTAAATATTTATGAACATCTTAGTTAAGATATAAAATGTAACGACGCATAAATTAATCGCTTTGTATTTGAATATTTAAATCATTTTTACATATTTAAATAATGGATTTAATAACCAAATAAATATATTTTAAATATTAACTAATAATATTAAAATCATTTACAAATTTTATTTGTCGAAGTAATTGGTTCAAATAAAAATAGAAAATGTGACCGAAAAACGTTTTTTGAAATTTTGACTTTCGACACCAGAAAGTCGCCGAAAACGTTCTGCACATTTTATTATAACTCATATACACATGCGAACACATATGCACATGTCATGTGATAAGGTAATAATAATGTTAAAGTTAATAACCATGCTTAGTTTAAAATAAAATATGATTTGTCTAAATATGCATATAAAAACCTAAATGAACCTATGGAAGTACATAACCATCGCCTTAAGCACCTAATTAAGTACATAAAAACAAGTTAAAGGCGAGACCTAAGGGGTCGACGTGTGCAAGAGAGATAGAGGAGATATGGTGCTACCTTGATTTCATGATAACATTATCATATTTTAATATAAAGCGTGTTCAAGAATTTACCTTCCCTCCGTGGCTATAAATACCCCCACGCTAAAACATTTCTTTATTTTTCATTCTTCCTTCTCATTTGTAAACTCTTCCATGTTTTCATATCCATTCATAGCTTCCAAAATTATTTACATAATTCAAAACTAGTTTATATATCCAAAAATTCTAAGTGTAAACACCTTTCTTTACTTCCTTTAGCCATCCTCTTCAAAACTAGCTCCATCTCCACTCCATTGCACCATGGTCGAGTCCACTCTTATCTAGGCTGAATCAAAACATCACACCAAGACCTAAAAAGTACGAGGCGTTGACAAATTAAAGCTTGGTTCTAGTCGTGTTCGCAAAGGTATGCAATTTCGGTTAAGTTAGCAAGCATTTTGGTGAGTAAAACTCCACCCTCCAAACCAAAGTTTGTAAACTATATTCATGTTCAAATTAGTAGTTATTTAATGCTTGTTGTGTAACGGCCCGTATTTCTGACTATATTAAATTATTAAACTTAATATGATTTTAGAACAAAATTGGTTGGGAATAAAAATTTATGTTTTATTTATGTAATTTATTTAATACGAACTCGAATAAAATTTTGAAATAACCAATTTCAAAGGTTTCGGTAATAACAGGTATTAGTATGAAATTCAACGTATTTAATGCGTTTACAATCAATAGCAGGAATGGAATAATAAATGTTGAATTATTTAGATGTAGATAAATTAATTTTTGATAATTAAAATTCATTTGGAATTTAATGATTTATTAATGTAATTTATTGGATAATTAAATTGTTTAAATTTGATAATGGGATTACTAAATAATTGAATTCTGAATTTACTATGAATGAAAATGATGTCGAAAGTTGATTTAAATTTTATTTAAACAAGAATAAAGATTTTTAACTGCTAAAATTGAGTTTAAAATGAATAAATAGAAATTGAAAATTTTATGTTTTAATTAGCGTGTAAAAATAGCCATTCGGGCAACTATCCTGAATTTCAACGAAACCAGATTCATCATATTCGTAATAGTCAATTATTGTAGGATTTCAATTTCATAGTGATCAGACTTATCGTTTGGCCGTGCGAGCTTGAAACAAGTAGAAATTAATTAAAGGAATTAAATTAAATTAAATTGATTTTGAAAATCTTTCTTCTAAATATGATGGAATTGGTTCCTGATGCCTATTCCATTGTGTTCAAAATGGGTGCATAACATATAGAACGCCAGGCGGCACGCTTCATTTGAAATTCGAGAATTTTGGATGTTAAGCAGCTAGACATTTTCTAATTTTATATATATATATATATATATATATATATATATATATATGTATATATTTACTCTCCTCCAACACTTCATACGCTCAGCCTACCCTTTTGTTTTTCCTCATACATCTTTCTCTCTCCTTCTTATTTATATGTTTTTAGAACGAAAAAAAAGAAAAAGAAAAAGCAAAAGAAGTTAACCGTGATTGTTCACGTACGCGCACGGCATTGCTGGCGACTGGAGGGCGATGACGACGATTGGTTCGCTGCAATTTTTGTATTTTCGGAGCTTTGCTCGCTCACGCACGTGTCTGCAGAAGTGGCGTGTGGTTGGCGGTGGCTGGGAGGAGGCGTCAGAGGTGCGGCGATGTGCGTTCGACCGACTAGTGTATAAAAAAATGGAATTGCAAGTAGGAAGGAGTTGAGCACGCTTGGGATAAGTTTGAAAAGTGACGAATTGTTAAGGTATGGTTTAATTGTTATTAGTTTAATTAGTTTTCTAATTATATTTTAATTATCGTTATGCTAAATATTTGACATCATTTCCATGCGTTGTCCGATTCGAGTGAAACGAGTTGCGTTGAAATCGTATCGACGTCGTCTTCAGCATGGATGGGATTGGAATTTATTTGACTTTGGAATATTTTTAGTTTCAAATAAAGGTAAATGTTTTAAATACTCACAATGTGCTAAAATAATTTACGTTGGTTAAATTGATATCCTAAACTGATTTAATTTTATTGATTGTTATTTGGCAATTTAACTGACATAAAAATCGACATAGAAATTTATATGTTAGAAATTTGTAATTAATAGTTAAATAGAAATTGGAATCAAACTGCTAGTTAAATTCCCAATTTTTGATAACTAGTTAATTGTTGTGATATATTGACTATTTTGGATGTTGATTGTGATGGATGACTATTGGTTGATATTCTAGATGATTGCATCTTTATTTATATTTATATATTCCTTATATCACCATATATATTATTTGACAGCATATAAAACTGTTATCTGGATTATTTCGAATAAGATTGAAATGATATACACCTATGACACCTTCACTTGGATTGAAATGACATATATATATATATATATATATATATATATATATATATATATATATATACACGCACACACCCTTGAAATTAAATTGAAATAATTGATCACTTGGCCATAGTATTCAAAATCATACACGGACACCGGATTGGTTAAATTTAACGTTTTTAAATTCTTGAATTTGAATCTATTCAAGTGATTTTGTTTTATAAAAATAAAATTGAATTGAAATATGGGAATTGGATTATTTTTGAATTCGAGTTTTGAAATGTTGAATTTAAAATTTGTAAAGAAATTGTTTATAGAATAAAATTTGAAATTTGAAGTTATAATCGATATATAATTTGAATTTATAACGACCCACCTTTTTAGACGGTTTAAATTGACGATAAACCACACACGTCAGACTCAAACCATTCAGGAAGGCAGATTGTTATTGGATAAATAAGAAAAAGCAGAGAAAGAAAGAAAATAAATACAGAATATCGTAGTGGAATGACAAAATATAATAATCAAATAAACAGTTCATGAAGCTGTTCACAAATAACATCGATTAAACCTTTACGATATAGATCAAAGTTACATAAAAAAGAATAAATAATGAATAAACGCAGCGAAACAACCTGATGCAGTGGAATAAATATGGTAAATAATAATAGTACAAAATCTTAGTCTTCGTCCTTCATAAAGAAATCTTCGATAAACTAAGAAGCTCAGGTTGACCCGAACGAATTGAAATGACAAAACACTCGAGTAAGAACTAAAATATCTTATGTTAGTTAAATCAACATTAAATAAATCTGAGTGTAACGGCGTCAGAGATGTTTATGTGGTTTGACATCTCCTATCCATTGTCAACGTGAATGCAATAACTTAGGAGATGTTCAGGATTTACATCTCCTAAAGATCCGTTAAACTATCTACATACATAGTACAATACGCTATTATAATAGTGTCTACAGTAAAGTATTAAAATAGCGTTAAGGCATTACCTGTATCCCTCTTAACATATTTTCTTATCCCTCTTAACACATCTTATATGTTCCCATAAGCTATACAGTATTGTAAGCACCACCAAGAGGTTTACTCAGAGGGGATTCCATAGGTATGGTACAAAACAAAGTCGTAGAAGGTATGATAGGGCATGTGAATATGACACTCGAGGCAATGCAAGGGTGGATATACCAATTGCGGACCTGGACTGGTGGTAACGCATAGCAGCTAGTACCGTCCACCTCGGAACACACTCCCAAATCAAATCAAGTATGGCCACCAAATCATCACGAAGTCATAATATGGCATCGAAGAAGCATGTCTGATAGGAGGAATGACATCATTGGCCCGACATGGCTTCTGTTTTAGTCACATCTAAGCTGACTCATGGGAATCAAAGTCACGTAAATCCCTCATATAGAATCATTCGCCAAACCATCCTACTTTATTACTTGAATCTAGACAATGTGCACAGTTGTTAAAGTGGTTTTCGGTATAGGAAAAGAGTATTTCGATCCCGATCTCTTTAACACTTACCGTTTATTTCACACCAGATGGTTCTTTTACAACTCAAAAATCATTCACAATTGATATCAATATATCATATTCTCAAAATAGTATCATTTTCGAAATCACATTTACCTTCGAAATTATATCACATTTGAAACCGTATCACTTTCGAATTCATATTTCCAAAAATAGATTAAATCCTCATTTAAAGTCATCATATTCCTCAAATATGTCATTTAAATCCCTACTTATGTTATAACATCATTAAACCTTGTTCACTTTAAAATCAAGGCTTTAATTATAAACATTTCCACTTTATACCATCTGAAATTTAAAAAATAATTTAGATAGTCAAAAATAGTTTAAGTAGTTTACATAGTTAAAATGGAGATAAGTTAGGTTGAGTAGGTTTAAGATAGATTAAATAAATCTAAAATATATTAAAATACTTTAATTCGGTTAAAATAGATTAAATGAATTTAAAATAGATTATATAGAATTAAAATAGGTCAAATAGTATAAAATAAATTAAAATAGTTCTAAGTATATTAAAATAGTTTAATATAGTTTAAATGATTTAAAATAGATTAAGTAAATTACAACAGATTAAGATAGGTTAAATAGCTTAATTAGTTTAAAATAGGTTAAATAGATTAAAATAAATTCAATATTTTAAATTAATTAAGTTGGCTTAAAATAGATTAACTTATTTTAATATTCGAAAATATTTAGATTAGAATTTAATAGATTACAATTTATATTGAGATAATAAATTTTGAAATTAACATCATATTTAACCATTTCTTCCATTCCAACATTTCAATAACTTAATTTCGATAAATGTCGTTTACACTTCAATTTCAACTTCAGCATTTCAATCTAAACACTTTCCAGTTTCATCATTTAAAACTCGGTATTCCAAAAATAATTCAATTTATATAAATCACGTTTTCTTAAAAATAGCATTTAACTAAATTCAAAATTTAAGGATTTAAAATTGTTTATTTACCAATCCGGTGTCCATATATAATTCTCTGCCCTATGGTCAAGTGATACAGATATTTATAATTTCAATCCGCAATTTAAAATTTCATGGATATATATCATCTCAACCCGAAGTCCTAAAATTTAATTTCAAATACATGAAATCTCTCGAGTCTATCATTTCAACCCATAATGATTTCTCCCTAATCTATCAGATCGCTTGGGTATGTATCATTTCAACCCATAGGGACTTGTAGTGTCAACAATAGAAAATATAACATCCAGTCATCCAATATTAATCAATCAATCATCCAAATCAACCAATGAATAAAACTAAATCAGTTGATTATCAATAACAGGTGTTAAATTGACTATTAAATTTGATATTAAATTAAATGACGATTGTATGCAATAAAAGTCATATTTAATTGGAATGACAATTTAAATATACCTAACATTAATCAATCAATATCTAATCACATCATAAATTCACTTTAACTAACATAAGATAATCTAATAGTTGTGAATGGGTTAAAATACTCATCTTCAATTTCAAATAGATTTGAAATCCAAAACAAGGCCCAAAATTCAACAGTCTCAGAATTCGTCCAAACCAGCATCAAAATTTTTGAAATTTCAATACGATCCCAGCGAAACAAAACGTGTGTAAACCCGAGTTCGTACGTAAAATTATACACATTAGAACATACGACAATTGAGATTTTATATAAAATTAAAAACATAAGAATACCATCATTAAAGCCACGTTAGCATGAAATCTTCTTCCAACAGATGGACATGTGAACGAAACCCACTCGTTAGGTCACGATCCTTGAACTGCTCACCAAGACCGCTGTCGTTACGGCCAATTGCAGCCATGCCCCACGCCTACTAATGCCGCGACGACCTCTCCCACAATGCCTCATCCACCATTGACCAACCTCCGATCATCCATAATCACAGCTGCCACCAACATTACCAATCCCTAATTCAATTTTTCACGCACATCAGGCCGCCGACACAACGAACAACCTACACTGATGCCCTCCCCTCGACCATCTCTACGCATCCATACCCACTAATTTACGATCCGATGAAGTTGATCAAAGCGCGACGAACGGTCGAGAATGATTTGGCCAATTTCGAACAAACCAAAATCCAATTGCAAAAACGAATAGCAGATTTGAGTTATGTTTGTCGAGAGCTTCGAATCGGTATATGATATGATATAGTTTGAAGGAGTTTGATTTTTGAAATTGGTTTGGCGATTATTTGTAGGGTTTGTATTTGGAATTTTGTTTCTGCCATTAAAAGAAGAAGATTGTGATATCCCGGGAATTTTAGCAATATCAATTTAATAATCTATATTTAAAATTAAATTGATTTAATAAAAATTAAATAAAAATTTACTTGATTTAATAATCCAATTAAATATATGTGTAATTGATGAATTTTATCTTTTAAAATCTAATAATTGTTTTCCTATTTATAATGTATGTATATATATATATATTGTGAATAGATAAGTTTTGTGGTGAAATTAAATAAGCAAATAAGATCTTATTTTTAAAATTCTAATATTCATTTGATATTTTGAAGATTTTTATTTTATTTAATAAATAACTAATTGTTTAAAATACTTAAAGAAATTGTTTTAAATTGTATAATTCATTCTAAATATAATTTAAATTTTAATAAGATAAAACAAAAGTTTATTTTATTTGTTTTAAATATAGCTTAGTAATTATAATTTGGTATTTATATAAAAATTTAAGATACTCTTTATATATTAAACACTAATTCTTTAAATTAAGATAAATAAGATAAGTAATTTATGATTTCTTTTATAAATGATTTAAAATTTATAAATGAGTTATTTTCAAATAATAAATGTATAGATATAAATATAGATATGATTTTTAAAAAGACAATGCTATTATTTTAAAATTAAAATATGTTGATAAATTAGTTTTAAGTGGAATTTTAATGTAAATAACATTTGAATTTGATTTAATTTTGAAATTCAAATTAATAAATATATGTAGATCTTGTAAATAAGTTTTCACTTTTATGTAAATTGTTTTACTTCATCTAAAAAGAAATACATATCCATTCATTTATGAAAACTACTTTATATGTATTTAATAAAGAGAAGAGGATTTTATTTATCTTTAAATTAAAAATAATAAGTAACATAAGTATAAAACAAATGTTAACATTTTAATCAATTAATGAGACAAGTGTAAACAATTAAACTACTTAATTTGACAAGTGTTGAAGATTTTTACAAGTGTCTTTTATTTTGATTTTCTTTTAATTTTTAAGTAAATCACTTATAAAACATGTTTTTTCTTCACCCTCATATTTTTTTTCTAATGTTCATTTTCTTCTAAGAAAAGAAAAATCTCAACTGAAACAAATTTGTTTCAGAAAACTCTAAAACCTGAAATCAAAACTGAAATCAAATCAATATCTTATATTTCTTTTTCAAAATCAAAGCCTGCACTAGAAATTCATTCAAAAGCAAATTGAAAGCCTCTGCATTATTTGAAACTGGAATCCGTGATTCAAGTTTAAATTCAAAGATCTGGAAATTGTTTTTAAAACAAAAATCTAAAGTCCTCTTCATAATCATCAACTTGAATATCATTCTGCAACTACAAAACTCCAAATACATGCAACTGCAAGTTTTCAAATTCAAGCATTTTCAAATGAAATCTAGGAATCAAGTATTGTCTGCATGCAAATTTATGTGCAAAGCAAAGCATATGTTGCCTGCATGCAAGTGCTAACAACTAGTTCAAATGGCCTTCAAGCCTGCATACAAGTTTTTAATCAAGTCATATGTCTTCAACAAAGTTTAAATCTGCTAGCAATTCAAGTTTTTATCAAAGGCTTTCAGAAAAAATAATAATAGTGCTCTGCTTCATAACAGTATCCAGGTGAGTAACTCTTTTTGGAATTTAAATTTAAATTGTTGCTTAAATAGGTATGTTTGTGTATGTTATTTGGCTTGCATGTTGATTTGTTTGCCTGTGCATATGATTTTAAATATATTGCTGAATATATGCGTATAAATGATTTCATGTATGTGACTGTGCTCTTCTGATTCTAGTTCCAGATTCTTATATATATAAATAAAAATAAAATCCTCTTGTTCTTGTTTAAATTTTGTTAGGGATTAAATCCTGAAGCAAATGTGTTAATTATAACATAGTTTAGTTTAGAAATTTATTTAAGTAAAATAAAGTTGGGTAATGTCTCTGTAAATTGTAAAACTTCAGAGTATGTTAAATAAAGATGAAACTCAAACATTAAAAATTATAAATACAGTGTTATAATCTGGAAACTCAAACAAAGTAATGATTTTTAAAACTAAATTCATATTGTTTAGTTAGGGATTGAGACTGCAGTACCCATTTGAACTGAAATTGGGTTTTGGTCAATCTATGATGACCAAGTTAATTTGAGGGTTTGGGGTTCTTGGTGGAGGAAGTGTAGTGGTCAGTGAGTGTGGTAAAAATGTCGGGAAGTTGAACAGAGCCAGGTGGAGGCAATGGAAGGTGGATGGAGTTTGTTAACCTAGTTTTGAGTAGTTTTGTAATTTTGGATCTTTACGATCCTCTGGTTGATCGAGTTCGATGAAAAACTAGGGGAGAGTAGCTAGGGCATGGACGAGGGATGGACGGAGTCGCCGGCGTTCTGGTGGTCAGTGATGGTAGTACGAGATGTTTTCAGGTTTTGGGAAGTGGGGTATGTCTGTGTTGCCAGGTTTTGAATTGGGGGTAATCGAATTTGTTGTCGTGATGTTGGCGGGGTTTTGGATGATCGTGGATGGATCTATGGGGAATCGTCGACTTGCTTGTGTATTTAGTGGTGGTCAGAGGTAGCTACAACCACCATGATGTTGCCAGGTTTTGGAAGGAGTGCCAGGGGAATGTTTGGGGTTGCTGTGCTTTGATTTACTCGGGTTATACTCGAGTTAATTCGAGTTTTGCTCGAAGTTTCAGAAGGTTTTACTCGAAGAAAATAAAGGGGTCTCGGGCATCCCCTGTTATTACAGGTTTCACTGAAACCTGTATATATTTTCAATTTTGAATTGATTTTAAAATCTTAATGCAGGGTTTTGAAAACAGAATTTAAGTCAGATTTAAAATTTGAATTTCAAATGAGATTTGAATCCAGGTTTGAAATTTAAATTTAAACTTTGAAACAAAATGTTTAAACAACTTCAAAGAGTTTAAATATTTTAATTTGGGATAAAACTTTAAATTTAAGTAGTGATTCAAACATGAGTTTAAATCTGAAATCAAATTCCAATTTGAAACAATGGTTTGAAAATAAAGGAAGTTTTAAGGTAATTTAAATGTTTAAATAAATTTGGATGTTGAAACACATTTAAATATAATTTGTATTTTGAAATGAATTTGGGATTTTAAATTTCTTATAACTTCTTTTATAAAATAAGAAAATCTTTAATATAGAGTTTTAAAAGATTTTAAAATGTTTTTAAAACTTTGTTAAGTTAAGTTTGATTTCTTTTTAAATTTTAAATTTAAAATGTAATTTGAAAACAATCTTAAGTTAAATTGCTTTAAGTTACTTTATTTATGATAAAGTAATCATGAATAAGAAATATTTTATTTTTAAAATTAAATTTAAGATTTAATGATCTTTGTTTCATTAAATTAGTAAGGTAATTTAAATAATTTAATTAATTAATTTGTTTAATTAATTAAAGATTTGAAATAAATTAATTAAGGATTAATTAAATTTGTAATTAATTTAAGTTAATTACTTAAAAAAGGTAATTAAGAATTTGTTATAAGTTAATGATGGCCATTAACTTGTGATTATTTATTTATTAATTTATGTAATTAATTTCGATAATTAATTGGATTAATTAATTTAGATAATCAATTATGAAACTTAATTAAGTATGATTACTTTATGGAAATAATTAAAGATTTAATTACTCTTTGTAATTAATTTATTAATTGGATTAGTTTAAATTAATTAATTAAGTTTAATTGATTTAGAATAATCATTGATTGATAAGGAATCAATGAAGTATAATTACTTAGAGAAATAATTAAGATAAGTAAATTAATGGGGGTAATTATTGAAGTATGGAAGAGTTTTTGAATTAATTACTTTGTGTAATTAAAGGTAATTTCTTTGTGAAGTAATTAATAATTAATTACTTAGTGTAATTAATTTAAGCATTGAGCAATTAAGTCTTTTTGAAATAATTAAGTGATGTAATTAATTAAGGGTAATTAATTACTAATGAGATTAATCAAGGATGATTAATAAATATAATTAATTGTTAAATTAATTTAGAAGTAATTAAGGAAGTACTCAAGGGTAGTTAATTACTAAATGTAATTAATCAAAAGTAATTAATAATTTTGGTTTAATTAAGGTTAATTACTTAATGTAATTAATTTAAATAAGTAATTAATCTAAATTTAATTAAGGATCATCAATTAGTATAATTAATGATGTAATTAAGGATTAATTAATTAGGATTAATTAATCAATGATAAGTGATTAAGGAAGTAATTAATTAATGTAATTAATTATGCATTAAAGTAATTAATTATAATTAATTAATTAATGAAGTAATTAAAGGTTAATTACTACTTTTGGTTAAGGATAATTAATTTGTAAAATTAATTAAAGATACTTACTTGAATGTAATTAAAGGATAATTAATCAAAGGTGATTAATTTGAGGATAATTATTTAATTGATTGGTAATCAATTAAGGGTTAAGTAAGCAAGTTTTAAATGGTGAAGTAATTAATTTAATTCATTTTAAATTAATTAAAGATAGGTAATTAATTTAATTCACTTTAATTTAATTAGAGATAGAAGTAATTAATTTAATTCATTTTAAATTAATTATAGATGGTGTGATTTTAGATCTTTGCTTATGAATGGATGATATGGTTTACCCTGAATGGTTTGAATCTCAGATATGAGAATAGTGTTGTGTGATATGGATGCATTAGTTGCATTATGATGATGATATGAGTTGTCCATGGGTGATGATAATGTAGATTATCAATGTGTGATGATTACCTGTTTATGATGATATTGTTGATTATTTATTATGATGATGTGAATTATCTATCTGTGTGTATATGGATAATTAGATTGAATTGTTTTAAACTTAAAACAACTTGTACCTAAAAGAAACGCTTTGGATTTCGATGAGACCGGGATCGGGTTTCCATATTTGGATATCCGAAAACCACATTGATTCCAATTAAACGTTAGGTCGTTAATCCAAGTGGAGCAAGTGAAGACTCGAGGTGTAAGGGCTATACGTCAGTATAACTCTGTGGGTGATTCCGTAATGAGTTTGACGGAATAGTGCTTATAGATTTGAGATGGTGAATCAGAGTGCAAGGGCTATGGTCGTTGACTCTGAGGGTGATTCCAATAATGAGTGCAACGAGATAGTGCCTTCGGTTTCGTTCGAACCAGGAACAAACTTGTATGGATTGAATGCTTTCAGAACATCGTCAGGTGGACGATGAGCATTCTAAGATAGATGTGTCCTATAAAGGTAATCGTAACCTTAAGCCTCATCAAACGGGAATGGCTAAAACAGGGGAGGTGCAACAAGGCTTCGTGGTAGCTCCCACTGGAGAGCAAGATTTACCCCCGTCTAGAGGTCCCTTTTTATTTCGGCTGTGTGGGCGGTTGGTCGCGACAACTGTCGGGGTCGTCTTGTTCGGAACTATTCAGTAAGGAATGGGTCTGGCCTTGTGTTGCAGGGGAGTGGGAGTACTCCTCGGTACGGTGATCTAGGCCATGTACTGTGACGGGCGGTACCCTTGTAGCCCTGCAATTGTATGCAATCCAAAATCCAATAAGTGCCAACGGTTTTGATTGTATTACCCACTTTTGTGGCTGGTAGCTGGAATTTAATAGATGTAACAATTTCGGCTATTTCATATTTACTTGAAAACCCTAGACCTATTATAATATCACTGGGTTTCCTATCAAATGTTTTGGTTAGCGTAAGGTAAAAACTTTTTCATGTTTACGTGTGGGAAGTCTTACGTGATACCCTTTCTTTTAAAAGGTTTTTCAAAGTTAAGCAACTTTAACCTATTACTCACACCAGACCCATGTCTGACCCGGAGTTTATTTTTGTTTTCCATAAACTCTTAGGTACTCAAATTTTTATGAGTATCCAAGGGATTCAGGTTAGGATTCAGATTATCTTTGACGAATTGTGGAGGAGCAATGGAGCAGGAGGCTTCTGTGTGTAGATATATAGTTTTCCGCTGTGTGTTTTCTCTGAGTTATTTGTGATATTGTATTGAGTTGTATAACTAGACAGGTGTTTATAACTGTCTAGTGTGTGTTGTATTATCTGTGTAACTCTGATAGTTGTTGTATACTATGTAATACTTATGTTATTAATATAATTTATTCGTTCCGCTGTTTAGATTCTGATGTGTTATTTTCTTCTTCTTCTCTTTCTTTCTATTCTCTATCCCTTTCTTTCTTATTGGCGATGCGACTTCCTGGAGTTTGGAAGATGGGTCGTCACAAGTGGTATCAGAGCATTAGGTTGAGTGAATACCTAGGCTCTGGAGTGGTATCTATCTTGAGAGAGCGTATTTGTAGTCTTGATATATATATATATATATATATATATAATTTCTACCTATCTATTGGGTTACCCGTTCAGGTTTTCCAATATAGGTTATAAAGGTAGATAAGGTAGTGGTGTGTGTAACACGATTACTACCATTGGTTGGAGTTTGAATGTTGAGGTTGGAAGTGTATTTGTCAAGACTGTAGACCTAATACCATCTCGAGTGAGTTGTGCAGAGTGTAGAGATTTCATCGATCTCTAGAAGGAAACCTGTTAAGATTCAGAGTTATCTTTGAAGATGGATGAGTTGAGTTTGGATCTGTTGGTTGGCAGAAGTGTGTGATGGTATTTCGATACCTCAGGCAGTAGTAACTGCGTGATGAGATGCAGTGACTATGGATTGTTTCCGAAGATGTTTTCTTTGGAATGAGTTAGGAAGTGTGTCTGCTTCGGTGTTGTGGCTGGGTTCAACAGGATGTGGTGGTTGGCTTTGAGGGCCGATTTTCTCGAAGAACTTCAGCTAAGGAAGTTTTGGCATTGGTGTCAGCAGTGCAACTAGGAGTGTCTTTGTTGGCAGAAGTTGACTGGCTGAGTAGTTTCTGAAGGTGGAGTTCAGAAGCAGCAGAGTGGACCAATACTTTATTGGATTGGCTAACTAAGTGTAAGTTGTTCTGTTTGGTAAAGAGAGAACAGTTTTGTTTGGGAATTGGTCTATATTGATCGCAAAAGTGATTTGCGATAGTTTGAGTGTTCTTTTAAGGTATTGAAGAATTTTGGTTGTCTTCTGAGAAGTCGAAAGTTTGTCCACTTCTGAAGATTGAGTTTTCTTATCGTCTGCATTCCAGGAGTGCTATCGGTGGATCAGCTGGTAGAAGGATGGTTTCTCGAGATAGGTTTGGTGAGGCAGCTCAGGATTGGAGAAACATCTGAGTTTCTTTGGATATGTTGAGCCATATTTCTGGGAAGTGATGTCCAGTTTGTGCTCATGTTCTTCATCAGCAGTGTCTTCTGTGCCAGATCAGAGTTGTGCAGCGGAAGCAGTTTGGGAATATTTCTGTTTTGTCTTTTCTGAATAGAAGAAGTGAGTTTTTTCTTCTAATGGTTAAAGAGTAGAGTTGGTGATCTTGGTCTTGATTGATCATGAGGAGATTGTTGTATTGGATTGTTTTTGGTCTAGATTGTTTCTAGAGGAATCAACAAGAGTTGAGCTGATCAGTTTGGATATAGGCAGCCCGGGATCATCCGAAGAGATTTGTGGATAAGAGATGAAGGAATTTGGATTCCGGAGTCGGAGATTTGCTTTGGATAAGTTTTCCTCCGATCCAAAGAGCTATAAGTTTTAATAAGTCTGGGAAGCTAGCTCCAGGGTGTTTGGATCTCTTCTGTGTTTTGGTTGAAATCAGTGTTTGGTTTTCGAGAGTTGAATTGCCAGTTTGGATTACTGGGATTCGGTGAGATTCACGTATCTCTGAGGGAGTACGTGTATGAGTTATCTCTAGAGGTGGAACCAGCTGTTCAAGAAGGTTTAATGGTTGAGTCAGACTCGTCTGTAGTCTGATAGCTTGTCTAGTTCTATAGATCTAGATGAGTAGAAGCTCTGTAGCTTTGTAGTTTAGATTGTTTGGGTTATATAGGGCGAGTATCCCGGTGTGTGTGTGTGTGTGTATATATATATATATATATATATATATGGGGAAACTCAAGAAGATTTTATCCAGAATTTTTTCTGGATAATTAAATTTGTTTGATTTGATAAATTGGTTGCTATGGTTGTTAGCATATGATTGATGTATGTTTGTGATTTAAAATTTAAAATTTAAAATGTGTTATTAAATTACCTTTGCTTTTAAATTTCGGGGACAAAATTCTTTTAAGGGGGAAGGAATGTGATATCCCGGAAATTTTAGCAATATCAATTTAATAATCTATATTTAAAATTAAATTGATTTGATAAAATTTTAATAAAAATTTACTTGATTTAATAATCCAATTAAATATATGTGTAATTGATGAATTTTATCTTTTAAAAGCTAATAATTGTTTTCCTATTTATAATGTATGTATGTGTGTGTGTGTGTATATATATATATATATATATATATATATTGTGAATAGATAAGTTTTGTGGTGAAATTAAGTAAACAAATAAGATCTTGTTTTTAAAATTCTAATATTCATTTGATATTTTGAAGATTTTTATTTTATTTAATAAATAATTAATTGTCTAAAATACTTAAAGAAATTGTTTTAAATTGTATAATTGCATTCTAAATATAATTTAAATTTTAATAAGATAAAACAAAAGTTGATTTTATTTGTTTTAAATATAGCTTAATAATTATAATTTGGAATTTATATGAAAATTTAAGATACTCTTTATATATTAAACATTAATTCTTTTAATTAAGATAAATAAGATAAGTAATTTATGATTTCTTTTATAAATGATTTAAAATTTATAAATGAGTTATTTTCAAATAATAAATGTATAAATATAAATATAGATAAGATTTTTAAAATGACAATGTTATTAATTTAAAATTAAAATATGTTGATAAATTAGTTTTAAGTGGAATTTTAATGTAAATAACATTTGAATTTGATTTAATTTTGAAATTCAAATTAATAAATATATGTAGATCTTGTAAATAAGTTTTCACTTTTATGTAAATTGTTTTACTTCATCTAAAAAGAAATACATATCCATTCATTTATGAAAACTACTTTATATGAATTTAATAAAGAGAAGAGGATTTTATTTATCTTTAAATTAAAAAAAATAAGTAACATAATTATAAAACAAATGTTAACATTTTAATCAATTAATGAGACAAGTGTAAACAATTAAACTACTTAATTTGACAAGTGTTGAAGATTTTTACAAGTGTATTTTATTTTGATTTTCTTTTAATTTTTAAGTAAATCACTTATACACTTATAAAACATGTTTTTTCTTCACCCTCATATTTCTTTTCTAATGTTCATTTTCTTCTAAGAAAAGAAAAATCTCAGCTGAAACAAATTTGTTTCAGAAAACTCTAAAACCTGAAATCAAAACTGAAATCAAATCAATATCTTATATTTCTTTTTCAAAATCAAAGCCTACACTTGAAATTCATTCAAAAGCAAATTGAAAGCCTCTACATTATTTGAAACTGGAATCTATGATTCAAGTTTAAATTCAAAGATCTTGAAATTGTTTTTAAAACAAAAATCTGAAGTCCTCTTCATATTCATCAACTTGAATATCATTCTGCAACTACAAAACTCCAAATACATGCAACTGCAAGTTTTCAAATTCAAGCATTTTAAATTAAATCTGGGAATCAAGTATTGTCTGCATGCAAATTTATGTGCAAAGCGAAGCATATGTTGCCTGCATGAAAGTGCTAACAACTAGTTCAAATGGCCTTCAAGCCTGCATACAAATTTTTAAACAAGTCATATGTCTTCAACAAAGTTTAAATCTGCTAGCAATTCAAGTTTTTATCAAAGGCTTTCAGAAAAAATAATAATAGTGCTCTGCTTCATCACAGTATCCAGGTGAGTAACTCTTTTTGGAATTTAAATTTAAATTGTTGCTTAATAGGTATGTTTGTGTATGTTATTTGGATTGCATGTTGATTTGTTTGCCTGTGCATATGATTTTAAATATATTGCTGAATATATGCACATAAATGATTGCATGTATGTGACTGTGCTCTTCTGATTCTAGTTCCAGATTCTTATATATATAAATAAAATTAAAATCCTCTTGTTCTTGTTTAAATTTTGTTAGGGATTAAATCCTGAAGCAAATGTGTTAATTATAACATAGTTTAGTTTAGAAATTTATTTAAGTAAAATAAAGTTGGGTAATGTCTCTGTAAATTATAAAACTTCAGAGTATGTTAAATAAAGATGAAACTCAAACATTAAAAATTATAAATACAGTGTTATAATCTGGAAACTTAAACAAAGTAATGATTTTTAAAACTAAATTCATATTGTTTAGTTAGGGATTGAGACTGCAGTACCCATTTGAACTGAAATTGGGTTTTGGCCAATCTATGATGACCAAGTTAATTTGAGGGTTTGGGGTTCTTGGTGGAGGAAGTGTAGTGGTCAGTGGGTGTGGAAAAAATGTCGGGAAGTTGAACAGAGCCAGGTGGAGGCAATGGAAGGTGGATGGAGTTTGTGAACCTAGTTTTGAGTAGTTTTGTAATTTTGGATCATTAGGATCCTCTGGTTGATCGAGTTCGATGAGACACTGGCGGAGAGTAGCTAGTGCGTGGACGAGGGCATGGCCGGAGTGGACGAGGGCATGGCCGTCAGTGATGGTAGTACGAGTTGTTTTTAGGTTTTGGGAAATGGGGGTATGTCTGTGTTGCCAGGTTTTGAATTGGGGGTAATCGAATTTGTTGTCGTGATGTTGGCGGGGTTTTGGATGATCGTGGATGGATCTATGGGGAATCTCGACTTGCTTGTTGATTTAGTGGTGGTCGGAGGTGGCTACAGCCACCGTGCATATGCACGGTGAGGAAGGAGTGTTAGGGGAATGTTTGGGGTTGCTGTGCTTTGATTTACTTGGGTTATACTCGAGTTAATTCGAGTTTTGCTCGAAGTTTCAGAAGGTTTTACTCGAAGAAAATAAAGGGGTCTCGGGTATCCCCTGTTATTACAGGTTTCACTGAAACCTGTATATATTTTCAATTCTGAATTGATTTTAAAATCTTAATGCAGGGTTTTGAAAACAGAATTTAAGTCAAATTTAAAATTTGAATTTCAAATGAGATTTGAATCCAGGTTTGAAATTTAAATTTAAACTTTGAAACAAAATGTTTAAACAACTTCAAAGAGTTTAAATATTTTTTGGCAAGGCCAAGAGTTTAAATATTTTAATTTAGGATAAAGCTTTAAATTTAAGTAGAGATTCAAACATGAGTTTAAATCTGAAATCAAATTCCAATTTGAAACAATGGTTTGAAAATAAAGGAAGTTTTAAGGTAATTTAAATGTTTAAATAAATTTGGATGCTGAAACACATTTAAATATAATTTGTATTTTGAAATGAATTTGGGATTTTAAATTTCTTATAACTTCTTTTATAAAATAAGAAAATCTTTAGTATAGAGTTTTAAAAGATTTTAAAATGTTTTTAAAACTTCGTTAAGTTAAGTTTGATTTCTTTTTAAATTTTAAATTTAAAATGTAATTTGAAAACAATCTTAAGTTAAATTGCTTTAAGTTACTTTATTTATGATAAAGTAATCATGAATAAGAAATGTTTTATTTTTAAAAGTAAATTTAAGATTTAGTGATCTTTGTTTCATTAAATTAGTAAGGTAATTTAAATAATTTAATTAATTAATTTGTTTAATTAATTAAAGATTTGAAATAAATTAATTAAGGATTAATTAAATTTGTAATTAATTTAAGTTAATTGCTTAAGAAAGGTAATTAAGAATTTGTTATAAGTTAATGATGGCCATTAACTTGTGATTATTTATTTATTAATTTATGTAATTAATTTTGATAATTAATTTGATTAATTAATTTAGTTAATCAATTATGAAACTTAATTAAGTATGATTACTTTATGGAAATAATTAAAGATATTAATTACTCTTTGTAATTAATTTATTAATTGGATTAGTTTAAATTAATTAATTGAGTTTAATTAATTTAGAATAATCATTTGATTGATAAGGAATCAATGAAGTATAATTACTTAGAGAAATAATTAAGATAAGTAAATTACTGGGGGTAATTATTGAAGTATGGAAGAGTTTTGGAATTAATTACTTTGTGTAATTAAAGGTAATTTCTTTGTTAAGTAACTAATAGTTAATTACTTAGTGTAATTAATTTAAGCATTGATCAATTAAGTCTTTTTGAAATAATTAAGTGATGTAATTAATTAAGGGTAATTAATTACTAATGAGATTAATCAAGGATGATTAATAAATATAATTAATTGTTAAATTAATTTAGAAGTAATTAAGAAAGTACTTAAGGGTAGTTAATTACTAAATGTAATTAATCAAAAGTAATTAATAATTTTGGTTTAATTAAGGTTAATTACTTAATGTAATTAATGTAAATAAGTAATTAATCTAAATTTAATTAAGGATCATTAATTAATATAATTAATGATGTAATTAAGGTTAATTAATTAGGATTAATTAATCAATGATAATTGATTAAGGAAGTAATTAATTAATGTAATTAATTAAGCATTAAAGTAATTAATTAATTAATGAAGTAATTAAAGGTTAATTACTACTTTTGGTTAAGGATAATTAATTTGTAAAATTAATTAAAGATACTTACTTGAATGTAATTAAAGGATAATTAATCAAAGGTGATTAATTTGAGGATAATTATTTAATTGATTGGTAATCAATTAAGGGTTAAGTAAGCAAGTTTTAAATGGTGAAGTAATTAATTTAATTCATTTTAAATTAATTAAAGATAGGTAATTAATTTAATTCACTTTAAATTAATTAGAGATAGAAGTAATTAATTTAATTCATTTTAAATTAATTATAGATGGTGTGATTTTAGATCTTTGCTTATGAATGGATGATACGGTTTACCCTGAATGGTTTGAATCTCAGATATGAGAATAGTGTTGTGTGATATGGATGCATTAGTTGCATTATGATGATGATATGAGTTGTCCATGGGTGATGATAATGTAGATTATCAATGTGTGATGATTACTTGTTTATGATGATATTGTTGATTATCTATTATGATGATGTGAATTATCTATCTGTGTGTATATGGATAATTAGATTGAATTGTTTTAAACTTAAAACAACTTGGACCTAAAAGGCACGCTTTGGATTTCGATGAGACCGGGATCGGGTTTCCATATTTGGATATCCGAAAACCACATTGATTCCAATTAAACGTTAGGTCGTTAATCCAAGTGGAGCAAGTGAAGACTCGAGGTGTAAGGGCTATACGTCAGTATAACTCTGTGGGTGATTCCGTAATGAGTTTGACGGAATAGTGCTTATAGATTCGAGATGGTGAATCAGAGTGCAAGGGCTATGGTCGTTGACTCTGAGGGTGATTCCAATAATGAGTGCAACGAGATAGTGCCATCGGTTTCGTTCGAACCCGGAACGAACTTGTATGGATTGAATGCTTTCAGAACATCGTCAGGTGGACGATGAGCATTCTAAGATAGATGTGTCCTATAAAGGTAATCGTAACCTCAAGCCTCATCAACCGGGAATAGCTAAAACATGGGAGGTGCAGCAAGGCTTCGTGGGTAGCTCCCACTGGAGAGCAAGATTTACCCCTGTCTAGAGGTCCCTTTTTATTTCGGCTGTGTGGGCGGTTGGTCGCAACAACTGCCTGGGTTGTCTTGTTCGGAACTATTCAGTAAGGAATGGGTCCGGCCTTGTGTTGCAGGGGAGTGGGAGTACTCCTCGGTACGGTGATCTAGGCCACGTACTGTGACGGGCGGTACCCTAGTAGCCCTGCCATTGTATGGAATCCCAAATCTAATAAGTGCCAACGGTTTTGATTGTATTACCCACTTTTGTGGCTAGTAGCTGGAATTTAATAGATGTAACAATTTCGGCTATTTCATATTTACTTGAAAACCCTAGACCTATTATAATATCACTGGATTTCCTATCAAATGTTTTGGTTAGCGTAAGGTAAAAACTTTTCCATGTTTATGTGTAGGAAGTCTTACGTGATACCCTTTCTTTTAAAAAGTTTTTCAAAGTTAAGCAACTTTAACATGTTACTCACACCAGACCCATGTCTGACCTGGAGTTTATTTTTGTTTTCCATAAACTCTTGGGTACTCAAATTTTTACGAGTAGCTAAGGGATTCAGGTTAGGATTCAGATTAGCTTTGACGAATTATGGAGGAGCAATGGAGCAGGAGGCTTCTGTGTGTAGATATATAGTTTTCCGCTGTGTGTTTTCTCTGAGTTATTTGTGATATTGTATTGAGTTGTATAACTAGACAGGTGTTTATAACTGTCTAGTATGTGTTGTATTATCTGTGTAACTCTGATAGTTGTTGTATACTATGTAATACTTATGTTATTAATATAATTTATTCGTTCCGCTGTTTAGATTCTGATGTGTTGTTTTCTTCTTTTTCTCTTTCTTTCTATTCTCTATCCCTTTCTTTCTTATTAGTGATGCGACTTCCTAGAGTTTGGAAGTTGGGTCGTGACAAAGATAGCCTGAGATAATTGAACGTATAGTAGTAAGAAATGAGTAACAATTAGGTTTATAACAGCCTATATATAGGCAGATCTGAATTAGAGATGAATGGCCTAGATTTGATTGATCGAATGGACTACATGACCCAAAAAGCCCGTTCGGATCTCGAAACGAAGATAGCTCATCCCATGTATTGAAATTGATGTATTCGATATTTTTAAACTCAATGAAACAGGTTTCAAGTCCTAGCTCAATCGTATGAAGAAATTAGCTTAAAAATCGGCTTATTTAAAATTAATTTCAATTAAATTGATTTCTACGTGTTTCGAGTCCGTACGATCAAATGACAAGTCTGATCACCACGAAACTTGAAATCCCACAATAATTCACTGTTGCAAATCCAATGAAAACGGTTTTATTAAAATCCAAGGCAGTTGCCAAAAATGGCTATTTTCACTTTAATTTAATAAATTAAAATTATATTAATTAAATCACATTTTTAATTACAATTTTATAATTAACTAAATTTATCATTTTTGATTACTTAAACATTTGCAATAATTTAAAACAAATTTACATAACAATCCAATATTAAATATTACACTAACTACAATGTTCAATTTCAACTGTAATTAAGTCCAACTAATTAAAATTTAATTCAAATTGATTTAATTTGATTTAAATCTTTTTTATTCAATCAATTATTACTCTATAGTCATAGTTAACATTTATCTATATCTTTTTACACTAATATTCTACAATTATCATCTTTTACCATATTAGTTGCAGTATTTCAATTACATTGAATTTTTGTCAATTTTATTATAATATAAAATCCCAATAAGTTAATTTATCTTTGTTTCACTCTTTTTATTAAATAAATTATTTCCTTGTGAATATAATTCACATTTCTATATCTATTATTACATTCATAATTTGCAATTATCATCTTAACTCATATTAACATGATATTTAATTTCATTTAGTTATAATTGATTATATAAATCGGTAACAAATAAAAATTGTCACCATTTCTACATTTTATAACATTCGTAAGTTTATTATTTACAAACAAATGTTATAACAACTTACATTGTACCAATTCTATCCAATTACAGTTTATTACACATTATTTCATTAATTAATCAACATTTAGATTATCAATTACTCTTTTAATCCAATTATCAATTAATACACACATTATTACAATTAATTTACAATCTATAACCAGTTATAACTTTTTAATCATTTCAATTAATTGGAATTACATTCAAAGTAGTTATCAATTACCTTAAATTAATACTATTACATTTCATTCCAGTTACATTCTTTTATCAAGTCACAAATTTTTATATTTCTTCCAACAATAAATCAAAATCTTGTTAAATTAACTATTTTATTTATCAAAAATTATGGGTTGTTATAGAATTATAGAAATCAAGTTGTTTAAAACGGTTGAATTTTATTCGAACTTCCAGGTTTGTCTTTGGAAAAGGGATTCCAATTGATATTTCAAATTTGAGCTTGGAAATGAATTATTTTAAATGATTTGAACCTTAAATTGAATGTTGAAGTATAAATTTGATTTAAGTGATTTAAATTGATATTATGAAATTAAACTCAAATTATATAAAGTAAAATGTTTTAAAATTGAGAATTCAATTGAAATTTAAACCATTTAATCGAATAGTTGAATTGAATTTGAAATTATTTGGAATTGAAATTGATTTGAATTGAAATCGAAACTGGTTTGATTTGTTTTCATTTGAGATGGAAGGTGATTTGAATTGAAAATTTCGGAATTGAATCGATTTGATTGAAATTTGGACCTGGTTCTAGATTTGTTGAAACGGAAAGAGACAGTTTGATTTGAAATTATTTTCGAGTAAATTATTTTAATATAAACTATTTAAGATCTTTTTTTTTAAATATTCTAATTATTTTGATTTTCTAAACTATTTTATGACATAAACCATTTAATACTCAAAATTCATTTATATCAAACTATTTAAACTTTTTTAACCTTATAAACTATTTAAAACTATTCAAACTATTTTCTAAAAATTCAAACTGTGCTTAGGTGGAATGTTTATATTTAAATCGTTGATTTAAATGCGAATTTGGGTAAAGTGAAGTTATAACCTAAATTGTGATTCGAATTGACTTTTGAAGTGAACTAACATATTAAGTTGGATGTGATATTTTGAAATGAAATCATATTTTGAAATGAATATGATATTTTGATTTCAAGTATGAATTGTTTTCGAAACGTAAAAGTACCAATCGGTGTGTAAAACAATGTTTGGTTGTTAAAGAGACTGGGGCCTCTTATTGGCATACTCTCTGTCAATACTGGAACCACTTTAACAACTGTGTACATGGAGGAGACTCCAGAACGAAGTGGATGGATTTGGCATATGTTTGCTGGATTTGAGGAAAGAGAATGATGGTAGATAGACCTCGACACTTACGCCAATTTGAAATGAATAAAATAGGATAGCTTGATAGGGCCAAGCGGTCTAGCTACCCCTAATGGACATCCATTCTTCAATTTTCTTCTTGGAATTGGTCCATACTCTTTCATTGATGCTGGTTTCGATTAGTGCACCTTGATTTTGGGATAACCTCCCTTTGACTCGCTATGAGATGGATGGATTGGTGGGCGTTCATGGCAACGATGCGTTACCACCACCTGCGACCCGAACTGGTAGTATTCTACCTTGGGCATGCCTTATGTGCCTTGTCATACTTTATCTTATACGAGACCACTATGAGTGTGGTTTAGTTTTGTCGTATCACGGCGCATCCCTACTCCCCGACGTGCTACTAGGGCGTTATATGCAAACTATACGATAATGCTTAAAAACGCATTAATGAGGATTAATGTAATGCCTAAACGCGAAGAAAAATATTAAGGAGTATTAATGTAATGCCTTGATGCTAAGAAAATATGTATTTTACTGATTAAACATTATGAATATAGAGTATTATACTATATATTAATATTTTGGTGGATCCATAAGAGATGTAAAATCCAGTAACATCTCTTGAGTTATTGCACGTACGTTATACAATGGACAGGAGATGTAAAACCCCATAAACATCTCTAACACTATTACACTCCTGTTATATGTGGCATTAATTTGACTCACATAAGGATATTTTTGTCCTGACTCGAGTGCTTTATCTTTTCATTATGCTCGGAACAGCCCTGAGTTTTCAGTGCATTTAAGATTATTTTCTCAAGACGAAGATGAAGATTTGGTATATTATTATTTCTAGTATTATTCCCTACATCATGTTGTTCTGCCGCATTATTCTATTGTCTTGTTGTGGATATATATATATATATATATATATATATATATATATATATATATATACATTACTCTGATAAATGTTGTAAAATCTTAATCAAATGTATAGCATTAACAACTTCATGAATTGTTTTTTATTGTTATATTTTGTCATTCCGCTGCGAGATTCTATATTTGTTTCCTTCTTTTCTTATTTTTCTTAATTAACCCCATTGATTACATTTGTTTCGGATTGTTTGAGTTGGACGTGTGTGGATTATTATTGGTTTAAACCTTCTGAAATGTGGATCATCGCGTATTGTATGTTTGGTGATGTATTGGTTGATTGGTTTGGTTCATGTTGCAAAAAGATGGCGTTTTAAAAAGTTAGTAAGAAAATAGTTAGTGATATGATTGATTGGTAATTAAAGTCAGCTAGTTAGTAAGTAAATATTCATTATATGTTTTATCATTATAAATTTCCATGTATATATGCTCAAACCATTGCTATGTGATGCTTGGTTGTACTACAATGACATATACTTGATTTTCGAATTGCCCGCATATCAATAATCGCTATATCGGCCCTTACGAAAAATTTCACATTATCGAAACAATTATGTTTAATTATCATGCTTGGAAATATTTTACAAGTTAAGCAAGTTTTTGATTAATTATGTTTTCAAAATTAATTAATTAATTGTTTAATTAATAAGGATTAAGGTTAACTTATTAACTTATTAATGATGTGTTTTAACTTTAACTAATTACTTAGGTAATGATGTTTTAAATTTAATTAATCATTTTATTTAATGATGTTTAAGGCTAATTGTGATATCGTGGAATTTTTGGCAATATCAATTTAATAATCTTTATTTAAAATTAAATTGATTTGATCATATTGATTAATAAAATATGAATTGGTTTAATAATCTAATTAAATAAATATTTAATTGGTGATTTACCTTTTAAAAACTAAATAGATGTTTCCATTTATAATGTGCATATATATATATATATTTGTATATATATTATAGATAATATTTGATTTGGAATTTTACAAATAAATAAAGTCTTGTTTTCAAATTCTAATAATATATTTAATAATATAGAAATTTGATTTAATTTAATATAAAGCTTTTCAAAGTTATTCAAATAAATAACTATATAGTTTTAAAATACTTAAGATAAATGTTTTTAAGGTTTGTTTTATTCATTTTAAATATTTCTTGATAAATATGATTTGAAGATAAATAATAAGATAATCTCTTTTATAAATTATTTAAAATTGTCAAATTTGTTATTTTCAAACAATATTAACAATATATTATTTTTCTATATAAATATAAAAAGAATTAAATAAGAAATGGAATTATCATTTCAAATTGAATAAGTTGACTTAATTTGGATTCTAAAAGTTTAATTTCAATTTGAACTGGAATTTGTTTTGAAATTAAAAAAAAATAAATATTTAAAATGTTTTGGATCTTAAAAATATTTAGATAAGCTTTTATTTATAATTTGTTTTATTAAATTTTCTTTACATAAGAAATTCACATATATATTTACATAAGTATAAATAAATTAACTGTGACGACCCGCCTTTCTAACCCAGAAAGACATATCATCATTAAGAAATAAAGGGATAGAAATAGAAAAGAATAGAAAGAAAGAATAACAACATCAGAATCTCATAGCGGAATGGAACAAAATATAATACATCACGTAACTATTACATAGTTATACATACATCAGAGTCATACTGTAACGACCCGGAATTTTGGGCAATATCAATTTAATAATCTGCATTAATAATTAAATTGATTTGATAATTTTTCTCTATAATTTTAATTTAAACTGATAAATTTATTCTTTTTAAGGTTAATAAATATTTAATCTGTTAATGGTAATCAATATCTTTCTGACAATCTAAATTTGATAAGAATTGTTTTTCAAAGCTAATCAGATTTTATTCTGTTTATAATATATACATTTGATATATATTGTGAATAGAAGAGCTTTTGTTTTAAATTAAAGATTGAAGTTTCAAATTGTAATATATATGTATGTATATGTTATAATTTGAGTTGTTTGAAATTTAATTTTAATCTATTGATAATTTGAATATTTTTGAGATTATAATTTAAAGCTTTGTTTAAAATTTAATAGTTTTCAAAAGTTGATTTAAAAGTTTAATTCAATTTGTTTTCAAAATACAAGATAATTGATTATTATTAATAAGATAGTTTAAAAAGGATTTAAACAAGTTTTGTTTGTTCTCTTTTAAAATGTTTAAATTTTAAAATGGTTATAAAATACATGTATAAGGAATTTGTTTATATTTTAATTAGTTTTAAAATATTTTTCTTTTAAAGGCAAATTTATATTTATATATGTAAGCATTTATTTACAAAGTAACATAAATAAGTAAGTTTATATCATCATTTAAATTAAATAAAAGTTTAAAAATACTTAAGTACAAATGTAAATATTCTAAGGCATCTCTAACACACTTGTAAAGTAATTAAGCAAGATGAATGACAATTGTAAGAATGTAAACAAGTGGCTACCATTTTATTCTAATTTTTAATAAATATTGTAAGAAGAAAATTAGTTTTCTTTCTCATTTCTTTTTTCTTCCTTCTTTCAAATGTTAATGGCAAAATCAGAAAACAAATTTCCAAAATCTAAAAAAAAGAAATCCAAAAGTAAATCTGAAGTTCTTATCAACATAGTAAAATCTGTAATTTCAAATCCTAAAATGTAAAGCCTACATTTGCAAATGCAATTGATCTTCAAAGCCTCAACCTGCATTTCAAATAATGTTCAACCTGCAACAGATAGAATCAAGTTCAACCTACAATTCAAAATTAAACTGCAATTTTCAACATGCAAGGGAAATCAACAGCATCAAATTGTAAAGCATGCAAAGGCATTTGATTTTAACAGCAAAGTAAAAGCATTTTTCAAGTTAAAAGTGTTCAAGCCTGGGAAATAAATTCTGTTCTCTGCTCTGCAATTATAGGTGAGTAAACTATTTTAAAAATAGTTTAATTTTAGACTTCATCTTGATTTTATGATGATATCATGATGTTATCTGGAAAATTTTATTTAAATTTGATAGCATGTGGGATTGAAATATTTAAATTGCCTGTAGGATGTAAAAATGAATACTGTGTTTAACAAAAACAGTCCAATTCTTTCAAAAATCTAAAACTTGATTTTTATCATGAATTGGACAGTGGTATGTTAATGAAAGTTGTTTGTAAACATATGGTATATCATTTAAAAATAATTACAGGATTTTAAATTAAAGGAGTTACTCAGAATTTTCAAATTACAGTAAAATACTGTTACATATGGAAAATAAAATAATCTTGTTTGCTGATTTAGATTACATGAGCGAGTTAGTGATTAGAAATCATGATTTTTAATACATATTTCATGATTTTTGGTTTGATGAGTCATGAGAATTTAGGTTTTGTTCATTTTGGGAGCTTTGGTGAGTTGCCGATTATTCATGCATTAATTCGAGATGAAATTTCGGTCGTAGCTTGATTATGGGTTGTAGATTATAGGAAAAATGCAGAAGAATTTTTCTATTTGTTGAATCGATGGGAATTGGCATGACTAGGGTTTAAGACTATAGTTTGTTCGGTCTAATTGCCGAGATGTTTTCGCCGCGTGTGGTGGACCGGAGGTGTTCGTTTTTGGGGTGGACGTAGCTCGTGGTCATAGTGTTCGATGATGTGGTCGCATGGTTCATCAGTGACGTGGTAGATGGCCGTGGGGAATTTTGTGGTTGTTGCTTCTGCAGGTTTTCGGCTTTGAAGCTTGGATTTTGATCCGCAAGCCATTTGTTTGATCTGGATTCACTTTCATGCTCGCGTATGATCGAGAGATCATCAACGATGGTCGCGTCGAGCGATGGTGGCCGAAAGTGTTTGGGCACGTGCACGTGTGCGCGTCGTGTGCACTGGAGGTGGATTTGGGAGGACGTGTACGACTCGAAGTATTGCTCGCGATTCGCTCGTGATCAACTCGAAGAAGATGGGCTTTGTTGTGGGAAAGTTGGGTTGTGACCGAGGTATTGTTCGCGTATTCGTGTGGGGTCAACTCGAAGGAAGGGTGCTGGGTTGTTTTCTAGTCAGACTCGAGTGATGGGTTTTTGAGTTTAGTTAGGTTCTGAATAATACTAAGTTAAAGAATTTACTTGTTATTGAAATGAATGTGATCAAGCTTCAAATTATAAACAAGTTTATAAAGGTAACAAATGTATAAAGTTAAAACTCGTTTATTTGAAATTAAGTTAATCAAACTTTAAAAATGAAAGTCGAATGTACTTTCAAAATTAAATGTTGAGGTGATTTCTATGAAAGTAATTTAACTTAATTAAAGTTTGAATTTTAATTTAAAGAAAAAAATGTTTTGATTAAATCGAAGTTTTAGTAATATCTTAAAAACTAAGTTTTCAAAATTATATTGAACATGAAAAGTTTAAATTAGATAATGTAATTGTTTTAAATTTTAAATTGGAATTCTAAATGCCTTATTTTCAAATAAGGTTATTATTATAAATTTGAAAACCAAATAGGATAAGTTGATTAAGTTGTTAAATTTGATTAATTTCAAATGACTTATTTATAAAGATAAATAACGTTAAATTATTTTGATATGAATTTGAGAATACTTAATAAATATGATTTGTTAGTGTTTCCTTAATTAATTAAGGATTTTGAAATATAAGATATAAATTAATTAGTTGTTTAATTAATTTTAAATAATTAGTTAATTGTTTATTTAATTTGTAATAATCACTTAATTATGATTAGTTAAGTATAATTACTTAATAAAGTAATTAATGGCTAATTATTGAATGTAATTAAGAATGGTAATTACTTATGAAAGTAATTAATGGAAATTACTCATGGGAGTAATTAAGTGAAGTGATTAATGGTAATTATATGATGTTATCAATTAAGGAATTGATTAATATTATTGTTTTGAAGTTAATTAATTATGGAGTAATTAATTAATTTAAGGATTAAGAATTATTTAATGATGAAGTTAATTATTTGTTAAGTGATTAATTAAGAAGGCGATTAAGATTTATTAATGAAAGTAATTAGAGATAATTACTTGTTAAGTAATTAAGAGTTAATTATTAGTTAATTTTAATTAATTAATTAATGTGATTAATTAATTAAGGAATGTGATTAATTGAGATTAATTATTAAGGGTAATTAATTAAATTGTAATTAATTAATAAAGTAATTAATTAAGAATTTATTTATTAATTTAATTGTTTAATAATTTCTTAATGAAGTAATTAAAGATCAATTAATTGGATTAATTAATCAAGGATTAATATAATTAAATTATAAATTAATTAATTAAGAAGTTAATTAATTAAGATAAGTAATTACAAATTGTTAATTACTGATTATGATTAATGAGTTGATTAATTATAAGTTAATTAGTTAATTAAAGTATTATTAATTAATAAGGATCATTAATTAATGTGATTAATGGTATTAATCAAGGTTGACTAATATAAGTGTTTAATTTAAATGTGATTAATTAATTGTAATTAATTAAGAATTAATGTAATTAATTATAGTTAATTAATTAATGAATGATCATTAATTATTGTAATTAATGATAGTAATTAAAGGATAATTACTGTATATGGTTAAGGATAATTACTTGAATGTAATTAAAGTATAATTAATCAAGGAAGATTAATTAAAGAAGGTCATTAGAGATGATTAATCTATTTATTTGGGAGAAATAAATGAAGAAGGGTTCAAGTAATCCAAGTGATTAAAAGTTAAAAAATTCTGTTATGGATGAATAGTTGATATTGGATGTTGATTAATATTGGATGATCAATATTTAGAGATTGATATGGGATGATTGGTTGATATTGGATGTTTGATATTGGTTTGATACTGGATGATTTGGTTATATCTGTTATGTGATATGTTGTTTTGTGAAGATGAATATTGATATGAATTATCTCTTGTGATAATATGATTCATCTATCTGTTTATATATCATCCTGAATATAAGTTTAAACTGTTTAAACCCTTAAGTATAACTTGGACATTAAAATGGCGTTTGGTTTCGGTGAGACCGGGATCAGATTTCCATATTTGGAATCCGAAAACCACATCGATTCCAATTAAACGTTAGGTCGTTAATCCAAGTGGAGCAAGTGAAGACTCGAGGTGTAAGGGCTATATGTCAGTATAACTCTGTGGGTGATTCCGTAATGAGTTGACGGAATAGTACTTATAGATTCGAGATGGTGAATCAGAGTGCAAGAGCTATGGTCGTTGACTCTGAGGGTGATTCCAATAATGAGTGCAACGAGATAGTTCCTTCGGTTTCGTTCGAACCCGGAACGAACTTGTATGGATTGAATGCTTTCAGAACATCGTCAGGTGGAAGATGAGCATTCTAAGATAATGTGTCCTATAAAGGTAATCGTAACCTCAAGCCTCATCAACCGGGAAGGGCTAAAACAGGGGAGGTGCAGCAAGGCTTCGTGGGTAGCCCCCACTTGAGAGTGAGATTTACCCCTGTCTAGAGGTCCCTTTCTATTTCGGCTTAGTGTGTGGTTGGTCGCGCCAACTAGGGGGTGGTCTTGTTCGGGACTGTCCAGTAAGGGATGGTTCTGGCCTTGTGTTGCAGGGGAGTGGGAGTACTCCTCGGTACGTTGATCTAGGCCACGTACTGTGACGGGCGGTACCCCAGTAGCCCTGCCATTGATGGAAACCCATTCTTCCTACGAGACCCTACGGTTTTGATTGTATTACCCACTTCTATGGCTAGTAGCTGGAATTTAATCATGTATCGGCTATTTCTTATTTACGTGAAAACCCTAGACACTATTATAATATCACTGGATTTCCTATCAAATGTTTTGGTTAGCGTAAGGTAAAAACTTTTTCACGTTTATGTGTGGGAAGTCATACGTGATACCTTTTCTTTTCAAAGGTTTTCTAAAGTTAAGCAATTTTAACCCGTTTACTCACACCAGACCCCTGTCTCACCCGAGTGTTTATTTTCTGTTTTATTAAACTCTTGGGTACTCATATTATGTATGAGTAGTCAAGTGGATCAGGTTAGCTTGACGAATTCTGGAGGAGATATGGAGCAGGAGGCTTCGACGTGTAGATATATTTTGATTCCGCTGTGTTTGTTTAGTATCTGTTTCTCTTGTATCTTGAGTTGTACAGTTAGACAGAAGTTTATAACTGTCTATTATCTATTGTTTAAGTTGTGTACTCAGATGTAATGAGATATTATGTAATATTTTATGAGATTTATTATATTTTATTCGTTCCGCTATGAGTTCTCTGTTGTTGTTCTGTTTCTTCTTTCTCTTTCTTTCTTCTTCTATCCCTTTCTTTCTTCAAGATGATGCGATTTCCTGGTGATAGGAAGTCGGGTCGTCGCAGTTGGTATCAGAGCATTAGGCTGAGTGAATACCTAGGCTCTGAAGTGTGTCTTTCTTTAGGGAGCATTAGGTCGAGTAAATACCTAGGCTCTGTAGTGGTGTCTATCTTGAGAGAGCGTATTTGTAATTTTAAATATATTTATATATATTTATATATTACTACATATCTGTTGGGTTACCCGTTCAGGTTTTTCTATATAAGTTATAAAGGTAGATAAGGTAGTGGTGTGTGTAACACGATAACTACCATTGGTTGGAGTTTGAATGTTTAAGGTTGGAAGTATTTGTCGAGACTGTATATCATCTCGAATGAGATTTGTAGTTTGGAGTAAGGATTTCTCTGATATCCGAAGGAAATCTTTTAAAGATTTGGAATTTATCTTTGAAGTGTAAGTTTGGATTTCTCTTCGGCAAGCGAATTTTTCTTGAGTTTGGATTTGTTGGAAGTGCAGGAGTAAGCAATGATATCTTGATAACTGCGTGATGAGATGCAGTATCCTTGGACATTTTCTGAAGGTGTTTTCTCTTGAAGCAGTCTTTTCCTTCCAAAGAGAAGATTTTTCTGTGTAGAATTTGTTTGGATCTCTAGCAAGGAGGTTGGCTGTTTTGGAATATGAGACTAAGGTCTATAAGCTATTTGTTTTGACATGGTCTCATTGTTATTCCTTAAGGTAAGCGAGTTGTTGATGCTTGGTTTAGAGTCCGAGTTTCTTGAGAAGTTGTCTGCCATCTTGGAGTCAGTTGCGTGGTTTGTTGATGGTTTTGGAGTTGAGAAGCATTTGGATTAGATTTTTTGGTTAGCTGTGGCAACTGTTCCAGTTCGAAGTGTTCGGTATGCTGATGAGAAGGTCTTTCAGCTTCGCTGTATCGTCGAGGTAGAGTTTGGAAGCAGCAGTGTTGCTTGTTTCTCTAATGATCAGGAATCTTTGTGGTTCTTCTTTCAGTAGTCTGGGTATTCTTGAAGGTTAACCTTGTTTGGAAAGGTTTAAGGCTGTTCTAATGGGTAAAGTGAGGACAGTTTCTTTGGAATCCGAGCTAGGTAGGATCGCAAAAGTGACTTGCGATTAATTTGGGAATTTTTCTTAAGCTAACTTTTGTTGAGACTGAGGATTCTCATGAGAGGTAGGAGCTACTGAGGTACTGATAAGGTTGTCTGCATCTGGAAGTTGAGTTCCATTTTGTTTTGGTTCCAGGAGTAATTTTGGTAGTTGGCCTGATAGTAGGATGATTTTTGGAGAGAAAAGAGTTGGTGTAGCAGCTCAGAAATATTTTTGGATTGGTTCGATCTAGTTTATGAGTTTGGATTTCTGCTATAAGGATGTGTGACTGAGTCTGATGTGTCACTCGGATTTTTATGGATTTGATGAACAAAGTTTTTCGGATATATTGGATAAGTTTGTACCCGTGTTCATCAACAACATTCTCATCTATTTTAGAATCAGAGTTGTGCAGCGGAAGCGAGGTAGCTGCTGTGCAAGGAAGGAAGTAAGTTCTGTTGCTATTGCTTGGGAAGTAGAGCTGGTGTTCTGGATTTTGATAGATCTTGGAAGACTTTTACGTTGAATAGGATCCATAAACTGCTTTGTTTTGGCTTAGTTGTTTTTAGAAGTATCATCATTGGTTGAGATGATCAGGAAGAAGCTTGACAGCCCAGGATTGTCTGTTGGGCTACAGATATGAGATAAGAGGTTTTGGAGTTCGAAGTCGAAGACTTCATTATTGTTAAGAATTCTTTGGTTAAGAGAACGGATTTTGGATAAGATTGGTTGGTTAGTGCTGTGGCATTAGAGATGTCTTATCTGTGTTTTTGATAGGATAAGATTGAATTGCCAGTTTGGATAGCTGGAATTCATTTTGTAACACGTGTCTCTGAGGGAGTACGTGTATGATTCATCATTGGTTGTTAAATCTATAGTTCAGTTGGATTTGGATGTTGAGCTGGATTTGAGAATAATTTGATGTTCTGTTCAGATTGAAGGATCTAGAGATGAGTGGAGCTCTGGATTTTGGTTGTGTAGTCAATTTGTTGGCTTTTGTAGGACAAGTCTCCCGGTGATTTATACTTGGGAAACTCGAGATAGTATTAGAGATTTATTCTGATTTGTGTCAGAATAATTAGTTAAGTTTGTTTGTTTATTTGGTTGCTATGGTTGTTAGTTACTGGTTGTTAAGTATGCTTTGCTAATTTAAATTAAAATCTTTGCTGGGTTATTAAATTACCTTTGCTTTTAAATTTTGGGGACGAAATTCTTTTAAGGGGGGAGGATTGTAACGACCCGGAATTTTGGGCAATATCAATTTAATAATCTGCATTAATAATTAAATTGATTTGATAATTTTTCTCTATAATTTTAATTTAAACTGATAAATTTATTCTTTTTAAGGTTAATAAATATTTAACCTGTTAATGGTGATCAATATCTTTCTAACAATCTAAATTTGATAAGAATTGTTTTTCAAAGCTAATCAGATTTTATTCTGTTTATAATATATACATTTGATATATATTGTGAATAGAAGAGCTTTTGTTTTAGATTAAAGATTGAAGTTTCAAATTGTAATATATATGTATGTATATGTTATAATTTGAGTTGTTTGAAATTTAATTTTAATCTATTGATAATTTGAATATTTTTGAGACTATGATTTAAAGCTTTGTTTAAAATTTAAAAGTTTTCAAAAGTTGATTTAAAAGTTTAATTCAATTTGTTTTCAAAATATAAGATAATTGTTAATTATTAATAAGATAGATTAAAAAGGATTTAAACAAGTTTTGTTTGTTCTCTTTTAAAATGTTTAAATTTTAAAATGGTTATAAAATACATGTATAAGGAATTGTTTATATTTTAATTAGTTTTAAAATATTTTTCTTTTAAAGGCAAATTTATATTTATATATGTAAGCATTTATTTACAAAGTAACATAAATAAGTAAGTTTATATCATCATTTAAATTTAATAAAAGTTTAAAAACACTGAAGTACAAATGTAAACATTCTAAGGCATCTCTAACACACTTGTAAATTAATTAAGCAAGATGAATGACAATTGTAAGAATGTAAACAAGTGGCAACCATTTTATTCTAATTTTTAATAAATATTGTAAGAAGAAAATTAGTTTTCTTTCTCATTTCTTTTTTCTTCCTTCTTTCAAATGTTAATGGCAAAATAAGAAAACAAATTTCCAAAATCTAAAAAAAAAGAAATCCAAAAGTAAATCTGAAGTTCTTCTCAACATAGTAAAATCTGTAATTTCAAATCCTAAAACGTAAAGCCTACATTTGCAAATGCAATTGATCTTCAAAGCCTCAACCTGCATTTCAAATAATGTTCAACCTGCAACAGATAGAATCAAGTTCAACCTACAATTCAAAATTAAACTGCAATTTTCAACATGCAAGGGAAATCAACAGCATCAAATTGTAAAGCATGCAAAGGCATTTGATTTTAACAGCAAAGTAAAAGCATTTTTCAAGTTAAAAGTGTTCAAGCCTAGGAAATAAAATCTGTTCTCTGCTCTACAATTATAGGTGAGTAAACTATTTTAAAAACAGTTTAATTTTAGACTTCATCTTGATTTTATGATGATGTAATGATGTTATCTGGAAAATTTTATTTAAATTTGATTGCATGTGGGATTGAAATATTTAAATTGCCTGTAGGATGTAAAAACGAATACTGTGTTTAACAAAAACAGTCCAATTCTTTCAAAAATCTAAAACTTGATTATTCATGCATTGATTCGAGATGAAATTTCGGTCGTAGCTTGATTATGGGTTGTAGATTATAGGAAAAATGCAGAAGAATTTTTCTATTTGTTGAATCGATGGGAATTGGCACGACTAGGGTTTAAGACTGTAGTTTGTTCGCCCTAATTGCCGAGATGTTTTCGCCCGTGTGGTGGACCGGAGGTGTTCGTTTTTGGGGTGGACGTAGCTCGTGGTCATAGTGTTCGATGATGTGGTGGCATGGTTCATCAGTGACGTGGTAGATGGCTGTGGGGAATTTTGTGGTTGTTGCTTCTGCAGGTTTTCGGCTTTGAAGCTTGGATTTTAATCCGCGAGCCATTTGTTTGATCTGGATTCACTTTCATGCTCGCATATGATCGAGAGATCATCAACGATGGTCGTGTCGAGCGATGGTGGCCGGAAGTGTTTGGGCGCGTGCACGTGTGTGCGTCGTGTACATTGGAGGTGGATTTGGGAGGACGTGTACGATTCGAAGTATTGCTCGCGACTGGCTCGTGATCAACTCGAAGAAGATGGGTTTTGCTGTGGAAAAGTTGGGTTGTGACCGAGGTATTGTTCGCGTATTCGTGGGGGTTCAACTCGAAGGAAGGGTGCAGGGTTGTTTTCTGGTCAGACTCGAGTGATGGGTTTTTGAGTTTAGTTAGGTTCTGAATAATACTAAGTTACAGAATTTACTTGTTATTGAAATGAATGTGATTACGCTTCAAATTATAAAAAAGTTTATAAAGGTAACAAATGTATAAAGTTAAAACTCGTTGATTTGAAATTAAGTTAATCAAACTTTAAAAATGAAAGTCGAATGTACTTTCAAAATTAAATGTCGAGGTGATTTCTATGAAAGTAATTTGACTTAATTAAAGTTTGAATTTTTATTTAAAGAAAAAAACGTTTTGATTAAATCGAAGTTTTAGTAATATCTTAAAAACTAAGTTTTCAAAATTATATTGAACATGAAAAGTTTAAATTAGATAATGTAATTGTTTTAAATTTTAAATTGGAATTCTAAATGCCTTATTTTCAAATAAGGTTATTATTATAAATTTGAAAACCAAATAGGATAAGTTGATTAAGTTGTCAAATTTGATTAATTTCAAATGACTTATTTATAAAGATAAATAACGTTAAATTATTTTGATATGAATTTGAGAATACTTAATAAATATGATTTGTTAGTGTTTCCTTAATTAATTAAGGATTTTGAAATATAAGATATAAATTAATTAGTTGTTTAATTAATTTTAAATAATTAGTTAATTGTTTATTTAATTTTTAATAATCACTTAATTATGATTAATTAAGTATAATTACTTAATAAAGTAATTAATGGCTAATTATTGAATGTAATTAAGAATGGTAATTACTTATGAAAGTAATTAATGGAAATTACTCATGAGAGTAATTAAGTGAAGTGATTAATGGTAATTATATGATGTTATCAATTAAGAAATTGATTAATATTATTGTTTTGAAGTTAATTAATTATGGATTAATTAATTAATTTAAGGATTAAGAATTATTTAATGATGGAGTTAATTATTTGTTAAGTGATTAATTAAGAAGGTGATTAAGATTTATTAATGAAAGTAATTAGAGATAATTACTTGTTAAGTAATTAAGAGTTAATTACTTAGTTAATTTTAGTTAATTAATTAATGTGATTAATTAATTAGGGAATGTGATTAATTGAGATTAATTATTAAGGGTAATTAATTAAATTGTAATTAATTAGTAAAGTAATTAATTAAGAATTTATTTATTAATTTAATTGTTTAATAATTTTTTTTTGGTTAATGAAGTAATTAAAGATTAATTAATTGGATTAATTAATCAAGGATTAATATAATTAAATTAGAATTTAGTTAATTAAAATAAGTAATTACAAATTGTTAATTACTGATTATGATTAATGAGTTGATTAATTATAAGTTAATTAGTTAATTAAAGTATTATTAATTAATAAGGATCATTAATTAATGTGATTAATGGTATTAATCAAGGTTGATTAATATAAGTGTTTAATTTAAATGTGATTAATTAATTGTAATTAATTAAGAATTAATGTAAGTAATTATAGTTAATTAATTAATGAATGATCATTAATTATTGTAATTAATGATAGTAATTAAAGGATAATTACTGTATATGGTTAAGGATAATTACTTGAATGTAATTAAAGTATAATTAATCAAGGAAGATTAATTAAAGAAGGTCATTAGAAATGATTAATCTATTTATTTGGGAGAAATAAATGAAGAAGGGTTCAAGTAATCCAAGTGATTAAGAGTTAATCAATTCTGTTATGGATGAATAGTTGATATTGGATGTTGATTAATATTGGATGATCAATATTTAGAGATTGATATGGGATGATTGGTTGATATTGGATGTTTGATATTGGTTTGATACTGGATGATTTGGTTATATCTGTTATGTGATATGCTGCTTTGTGAAGATGAATATTGATATGAATTATCTCTTGTGATAATATGATTCATCTATCTGTTTATATATCATTCTGAATATGAGTTTAAATTGTTTAAACCCTTAAGTATAACTTGGACATTAAAATGGCGTTTGGTTTCGGTGAGACCGGGATCGGATTTCCATATTTGGAATCCGAAAACCACATCGATTCCAATTAAACGTTAGGTCGTTAATCCAAGTGGAGCAAGTGAAGACTCGAGATGTAAGGGCTATACGTCACTATAACTCTGTGGGTGATTCCGTAATGAGTTGACGGAATAGTACTTATAGATTCGAGATGGTGAATCAGAGTGCAAGGGCTATGGTCGTTGACTCTGAGGGTGATTCCAATAATGAGTGCAACGAGATAGTGCCTTCGGTTTCGTTCGAACCCGGAACGAACTTGTATGGATTGAATGCTTTCAGAATATCGTTAGGTGGACGATGAGCAATCTAAGATAATGTGTCTTATAAAGGTAATCGTAACCTCAGGCCTCATCAACCGGGAATGGCAAAAATAGGGGAGGTGCAGCAAGGCTTTGTGGGTAGCCCCCACTTGAGAGTGAGATTTACCCCTGTCTAGAGGTCCCTTTCTATTTCGGCTTAGTGTGTGGTTGGTCGCGCCAACTACGGGGTGGTCTTGTTTGGGACTGTCCAGTAAGGGATGGTTCCGGCCTTGTGTTGCAGGGGAGTGGGAGTACTCCTCGGTACGTTGATCTAGGCCACGTACTGTGACGGGCGGTACCCCAGTAGCCCTGCCATTGATGGAAACCCATTCTTCCTACGAGACCCTACGGTTTTGATTGTATTACCCACTTTTGTGGCTAGTAGCTGGAATTTAATCATGTAACAATTTCGGCTATTTCTTATTTACTTGAAAACCCTAGACACTATTATAATATCACTGGATTTCCTATCAAATGTTTTGGTTAGCGTAAGGTAAAAACTTTTCCACGTTTATGTGTGGGAAGTCTTACGTGATACCTTTTCCTTTCAAAGGTTTTCTAAAGTTAAGCAACTTTAACCCGTTTACTCACACCAGACCCCTGTCTGACCCGAGTGTTTATTTTCTGTTTTATTAAACTCTTGGGTACTCATATTATGTATGAGTAGTCAAGTGGATCAGGTTAGCTTGGCGAATTCAGGAGGAGATATGGAGCAGGAGGCTTCGACGTGTAGATACAATATCATATAACAGGACTGACATATACATATATGCCCATACATACATCCAAAATACAGCATCACTAACCACACAGCGGAAATACATATATAGATACATACGTCTGGTCTTCTTCCCAAAAGAGCTCCTCCAGAAAATCAACACTCCCAAATGCCTATCACTTGGCTACTCATAAAAATTTGAGTACCCAAGAGTTTATGAAAACAAAATATAAACTCCGGGTCAGACATGGGTCTGATATGAGTAAACAGGTTAAAATTACTTAACTTTGAAAATCATTTGAAATAAAGGTATCACGTAAGACTTCCCACAAATAAATACGGGTAAGTTTTTACCTTACGCTAACCAAAACATTTTATAGGAAGTTCGGTGATATTATTATAGTGTCTAGGGTTTTCAAGTAAATAGAAAATAGCTGAAATAGTTACATTCATTAAATTCCAGCTACTAGCCAAGAAAGTGGGTAATACAAATCAAAACCGTAAGGTCTCGTAGGGAAAATGGGTTTCCAACAATGGCAGGGCTACTGGGGTACCGCCCGTCACAGTACGGGGCCTAGATCATCGTACCGAGAATCACTCCCGACCCCCTACAACACAAGGCCGGAACCATTCCTTACTGAACAGTCCCGAACAAGATAACCCCGCAGTTATGGCCAACAACTGCTCACACAACCGAAATAAAAGGGGACATCTAGACAGGGGAATATCTTGTCCTGCTTGGGCATGACCCACCTAACCTTGTTGCGTCTCCACCGTTTTAGTCATTCCCGGTTGATGAGGCTTGAGGCTACGATTACCTTTATTGAACATTATTCTTAGAATGCTCATCGTCCGCCTGACGATGTGTTGAAAGCATTCAATCCATACAAGTTCGTTCCGGGTTCGAACGAAAACGAAGGCATTATCTCGTTACACTCATTTTGGAATCACCCTCTGAGTTAACGACGATAACCCTTGCATTCTGAAAGACCATCTCGATCACCATTTGATAAGTTACGACCTATCGTTTAATTTGGATCGATGTGGTTTTCGGAGAATCAAAATTTGATTCTTCCGATCTTGGAATAAATTTCCTGATAAATTTCCTGTGAAATTTGATAAATCCTATGAAATCTTGGAATAAATTTCCTGATAAATTTCCTGTAGTAGCCAGCCATAATAGTTCCAACTTTCGCTGGGTCTACAGAAATGCCTTCACCCGAGAAAATGTGCCCTAAAAATTTAACTTCTGATTTCCAGAAATGGCATTTCGAAAACTTCGCCTTCAACACATGCTTCCTCAGAGTCTCCAATACAATCCTCAAATGCTCCTTGTGCTCTTCTTCGGATTTGGAATAGACCAAGATATCATCAATGAATACCAGCACAAACTTATTCAACGCATCCCTAAAGACTCGATTCATGAGGTCAACGAAGTAGGCAGGAGCGTTGGTTAATCCGAACGGCATAACCAACCACTCATAGAAACAATTCGGTCCCCTAAATGCAGTCAAGGGAATACTGTCTTCAGTTACCCTCAACTGGTGGAAACCTGAAGCTAGATCCAATTGAGAAAAGATAGAAGCACCATGCAACTGGTCAAAAAGATCATCGATGCGAGGAAGAGGATATTTGTTACGGATAGTCACTTTGTTCAATTCTCTATAATCCACACAGAACCTCAGTGATCCATCCGATTTGGTCACAAACACTACCGCCGAATCCCAACAAGAAACACTGGGTCTTATCAACCCCTTCTCTAAAAGATCCTGCGTCTGCTTAATCAACTCTTCTCTTTCCCTAGGAGCCATTCTTCTACTGGGCTGAATCACTGGCACAGCTCCTGGAATAAAATCAATACGGAATTCTATTTCTTGATGTTGTGGCAGACACTTAACTTCTTCAAATACATCAGCAAAATCTTGAACCACATCGATATCTTCAACACTCTCTTCAGAAGTCTCAATTCCATGCAAAAGACTGCTCAAGTGAATCCCAGAATTATCACACGACACTCTGGCAATTCTACCCAGATCAGTTTCCAACGAAACTGTTCTTTCATCATAATTCAGGACGGCTTTATACTTATCCAGCCAATCCATTCCCAAAATAAGATCAAATCCTTTAAAATTCAATACATACGGGTCACAAGAAAAGCTGTGGGATAGATAAGAAATCTTCAAGTCCTTAGATAGTGTCTAATTTGGTCACCCCTCCTATAGGATTAGATACCAAGATAGGACTGTCTACAGAACTAGGGGTAAGAGAAAACTTTTCAATAGAGTCCAAAGAAATAAAACTCAAGGAAGCACCCGAATCAAACATAACTCTAATATATTTCCCATCTAAAAGTAAATTACCTTCTAATACTCCTTTGCCCATTGAAGAAGAAGATGGTCCGGCTTCCAAAGCAAAAACTTTATTCTGAGGCGCCCTCTGCAGAAGTGGACAATTCCTGATCATGTGTCTTGGCTGATGGCAATTAAAGCACAATGATCTCTGAACCATAGCTGATCCTGGGCCACTCTGATGCGGTTGCTGTTGCTGTAACCCTTTCCTAGGACATTTATTTGCCAAATGCCCTTCCTGATGACAAATGTAGCACTTTCGAGGTCCGTTGTTATTCCCATGTTTCTTCTTATTCGACTTTCTCCATTTAGGATCGAACTTTAGCTTATTCGAATTGGTGAAATTCCCACCTGAAGCTGCAACTGGAGCCACTGGTTTCTTACTCATCAAACTTTCGTACCTCAATGCCATATCAATCAAATCAATAAAAGATCCCTTCAGAAGTACTGTCAACTTTCCATGGAATTCAGGCCTCAACCCTTGCACAAATTTCTCATTCTTTTTCAGAGGAGTATCGATGAGTCCTGGTCCATAACAAGAGAGTTCGTTGAATCTGGTTTCATACTCTGAAACAGACATACTACCCTGCTTCAAATACAGAAAATCCTGATACAATTGGGTTCTCCCTGCCGTTGGCACAAACTTCTCTTCAAACAACTCCTTAAATCTGTCCCATGAAATGTCATGCTCAGAAATATTTTCAATAGTTGAATCCCACCATGCTGCTGCACCACCTTGCAGTTGCCACGATGCCATATGCCTCTTACGCTCATCCGTCAATTTCATGCTCTTGAAAATACGCTCACAAGAGCGTATCCAATCTTGAACTTCAATTATTGACTCAGAACCTTTGAATGGTTGGCCTCCGAGATTTTTGAAATCCTTGCATAAAGCTGCAAAACTAACTTGAGGCGGTACTGGATTGACAGCCTCACTAACATTTTGACTCCGTCCATTATTTGTTGAAGTACTGGCCCTAACTCTGCCTCTTCTTCCTGAACTCATGTTGGTCACCTGAACAGGTAACTCAAAAAATTTAGATAGACATATATAATTATATGAAAATACAAATACGCACTCTCAAGATAAATATAATACAAGAGCCTAGGTACTCGCTCGACCTAGTGCTCTGATACCAACTGTGACGTCCCGCCTTTCTAACCCCAGAAAGACGTATCATCATTAAGAAAGAAAGGGACAGAAATAGAAAAGAATATAAAGAAAGAATAACAACATCAGAATCTCACAGCGGAATGGAACAAAATATAATACATCACGTAACTATTACATAGTTATACATACATCAGAGTCATACAATATCATATAACAGGACTGACATATACATATATGCCCATACATACATCCAAAATACAGCATCACTAACCACACAGCGGAACTACATACATAGATACATACGTCTGGTCTTCTTCCTAAAAGAGCTCCTCCAGAAAATCAACACTCCCAAATACCTATCACTTGGCTACTAATAAAAATTTAAGTACCAAAGAGTTTATGAAAACAAAATATAAACTCTGGGTCAGACATGGGTCTGGTATGAGTAAACAGGTTAAAATTGCTTAACTTTGAAAATCATTTGAAATAAAGGTATCACGCAAGACTTCCCACAAATAAATATGGGTAAGTTTTTACCTTACGCAAACCAAAACATTTTATAGGAAATTCAGTGATATTATAATAGTGCCTAGGGTTTTCAAGTAAATAGAAAATAGCCGAAATCGTTACATTCATTAAATTCCAGCTACTAGCCACGAAAGTGGGTAATACAAATCAAAACCGTAGGGTCTCGTAGGGAAAATTGGTTTCCAACAATGGCAGGGCTACTGGGGTACCACCCGTCACAGTACGGGGCCTAGATCACCGTACCGAGGATCGCTTCCGACCCCCTACAACACAAGGCTGGAACCATTCCTTACTGAACAGTCCTGAACAAGATAACCCCGTAGTTATGGCCAACAACTGCTCACACAGCCAAAATAAAAAGGGACATCTAGACAGGGGAATATCTTGTCCTGCTTGGGCATGACCCACCTAACCTTGCTGCATCTCCCCCGTTTTAGCCATTCCCGGTTGGTGGGGCTTGAGGCTACGATTACCTTTACTGAACATTATTCTTAGAATGCTCATCATCCGCCTGACGATGTGTTGAAAGCATTCAATCCATCAAGTTCGTTCCGGGTTCGAACGAAACCGAAGGCATTATCTCGTTACACTAATTTTGGATTCACCCTCAGAGTTAACGACGATAACCCTTGCATTCTAAAACACCATCTCGATCACCATTTGATAAGTTACGACCTATTGTTTAATTTGGATCGATGTGGTTTTCGGAGAATCAAAATTTGATTCTTCCGATCCCGGTCTCATCGGAATCCAAACGCCATTTTAAAGGCCAAGTTGTGTATTTGACTTAACAGTTCAATTTAATATCAGAATTCGCATAACAGATATAACAGATAAATCATACATAGTTATCACTGATATCCATAATATATCATAACATATCACAGAGAATATCATAAACAGATATCAACGTCAATCAAACAGAATTATTAATGCATACCAAAACAGTTTAGTTTCTTAACTTAATTATTTGCTTAAGGATAAACTACTTTATTTTATTTAATTATTTCCTGATTAATTAGCTTATTAATGATCAATTAATTAATTAGTTAATCATTAATTATTAATTTATTAATTTATTCAATTAATTAACTCTTATTCATTAATCAATACTTAATTCTTAGTTAATTAGTTGATTCTTAATTATTAATTCATAAATTACTTATTACAAATTAATTAGTTATTCAATTGTCACAAATTATTTAAACTAATTATCTATTATCAATTTTATTAACTATATAATCTTCAATTAATCACTTAAGTTAATTATCATTTAAGAATTAACTTTTAAGTAATTAGCTAACATTTTTATGATTTAAATTGTTTTAACATATGATTTATTTCTAATTACAAAATCAATTTAAAGTTATCAATTTAAAATTTCAAGTATAAATTGATTAACATTCTAATTACTTATTATTAATCACCTATCTTTACATACTTACCTTATTAAGCTTTTAAAACAAAGATTAGCCTAACTAACTAATTATTTATTTACTTAGTTATAACACATACTTAAAACAAAAGTATACGTCCAAAGAGAAAAGTACCCGAGACAAACCCCTTCTCTACTCGAGACAGTCTCGAGACTTCCCCGCGTCTCTCTCTCACCCCTTCTTCTTCTCCTCTTCCTGTTTCTTCTTCTCACTTATATTTTTTTTTTTTGAATACAGTTATAAATTACTACTGAAGCCACACACGAAAACGGCCCGAAGTCACATTCGAAGCAACCACCAAAAGTCACGAGTACGAGCACGCGACGACTCACAGCCACTCAACAAACACCTCTCCACCACCGTGCACGGTGGCCCACTACGTCTCCGGCGACTCGCGACAACGTCCACAAACCCCAAATTGATCACTCGTACGAATACATCACTCAAACCAACACGAATCGGTCGAAGGCAAAAAATGACCTGAAGCTCGAACATGCGACGCAAACACCCACCGAAAATTCCTTCGTGCGGCCACCATCCATCACCGGAGGTGATGAAACTCCACCAGAACTTCGCTCACATTCCCCCCTAACACCACCTGAAATCGTGTTCCACTCGGTTGCCCTACGATGCCGAAATCAATTTTTTAACAGAGCATTAAAAATATAACACTAAAACCCTACCTTCGAACCAACCCCAAAACTCCTGCATTAGAAAAATTCTTTGACATTTTTCCTATGTTAATTTATCTTCAAGCTTACTTCACAGGAAATTTCAATAATTAAATTTTGTTGAATCAACCATTATTAATAAAAATCAATTTTCCTCTTCTCTTTGAACTTCACCTCAAACTTTGATCTAAAAATTATCATTTCATTTTTAAAAATCCTAACTTTTCATGTTTGTTTAATATATGAATTCGAATTAACAATTTAAAGTCTTTGAATTTTGCACATATTGATTTCTTACTGCAAACTTGAATATACGGAGTTTGAACTTCACTACCACTTTCAGAACTTAGCTTCAATTCATGATTTTCAGTTTTCCTACAAGTGTATTCAACTTAAATTCCTATGTACAAAGTATTTGCAAAAAAGAATATTACAAATTCCCTACTGTTATTGTTCTGTAATCAAAAGATATAGAAAACTGTTACTAAAATACTTGCAGTGCACTGGAATAATACAAATTCATATTCAAACTATATAACAACTCAGAATTTCATAGATCAATCAAAATAATTGGTTTACTCACCAGAACAAAACAGGAAGCAAGGTGTTGATGAAAACCACTACAGAAGAATTTTCCTGAAAGCCTTCTTTTTCTTTTTCTGTTTTTGAATTAATTTATGTTTGCAAAGCAATAATGTTTCTTAGGTTTGCCTTTAAGTTTAGTTAAGTTTTATAAATGAACATAATATATAGGTGTATGTATATATGTTAAAGCTACTTAACAGGTTGTAACTGGACAGTGTCATTTGTTTGTATTTGTCATGCTTCTTTTAATTGGCTAAGTAATATTCTGCAGAAGGAAAATTATTACAGGAATTCGGCTGTAGTACCTACTTGAACAACAAGTTGTGCTAATTAATGTTCATGCTCTTATTTATGATAACATGTATTTAATGTTTAGTGATATTTACTTATGTGTTGTACAAAGATATCTATTTTTTTTTGTTTTATTTCGGCCAAGCATACTCTTTAAGACACATACTTTGTTTTACTATATTTGAAGTGAAACTTGTGTTTTCTTATGCATATGAATTTTCCAGCAGCACATAAGTTTTATTTTTAGTTTATATTTTTTTTTTCTGGACAAAACACTTGATTGCTATACATATGTATATGTGTACATAGGCTATGCATAAAGATATATTATATTTGACTTCTTTACTTGTATTCCATTTGTATTTCAGATTTTACAAGCCTTTGATTCATAGCATTGTGTTTGTATTTTTATACTTCAAGTTATAATTTATATTTGTAGATTTATATTCTTAGTTACATTTTATATTTTATAATTATGGTTTTATACTAGTTTTGTATGTTTATGTTATAATTATTTATATTGTTTTATACCTTTGCATTAGATTTTCATGTTTACGTTAATATTACTATGTTTGTTAATTTTTAAACTTATCATTTCATTTTCATTTTATTAGATTAAATATCAACAATATAAAATCTTTGTTTTAGTGTATAAGACAGATTTTGTTTTAATGGTTTTGAAGCATACTATTTTAACTTTTCAAATCAAAATTTTCTTTTATAAAACATATAACTGTTAAATATCAAAGATCTCATCAGTTTTAAAAATTGAAAAGCTTGTATTTAATTTAAATTTGGTTAAATATTCATTAAAATATGCTGTCAAAAATTCCGGGTTGTTACATTAAGGAAAACCTTTATTAACATTTAAAATAATAAAACAAAGACATGTGTTAATTCCTTAAGTAATCTAAACAACATGTGTTAAGTGATAGATTAAATAATATGACAAGTGTCATTTAATTCCCATTTTCTTTTATTTTATTTTGTTAAATTATTTCAGCCTTTATAACATTGTTTCCTCCGCTTCAATTTTATTTTCAAATTCTAAGCTAAGAAAACTTAAACAACCTTTTTTTTTAAAATTTGAAATTCACTCCTCGAACCAATTCCTCAAAGTAGAACCTGAAAATCAAATTCAACTTCAAATTTTCAAATCCAAAAATGTTTATCAAAAGCCTGTAATTCATTATCATTTTTCAAAAAGCAAACCTGTAGCCAATTTTGCAAAGATCTAATCTAAATTTGGAATCAATAAAGCTTGAGCAAAAATTTTCAAATCTGGAAGCCTGCATGCAACTGCAAGTATTTTCTTCCAATCTGGAAAATATCTGGAAGCATGTTCAAACAGTCATCTCTGCATGCAACTGCATCCTTTCAAACTAAAGGTAGCATTCCAGTTTTCAAATTAAATCAAGCATTTAAGTTTTAAAAAGAAACATTCCAGTTTTAAAGACAATTCAAGCTTTCAAAATCTAGTTGCTCTGTTCATCATCTTAAAATCAGGTGAGTAACACTTTTAAAACTCAAATATAAATCTAGTTGCTTGATTAATGACTAAAATAAGTTTGTATTTGTATATATATATTGGACAATTCCTGTGTATTTGTGGATGTGTGATGCATGTATGTTTGTAAACGCCTGTAGAACATCTCTGTTCTAAAATTTCAAGCCTCGGTTTTAATTTAAAATCATTTCCTCTTGATCCACTGATTGTTAGGACTTAGGATCCAAACAATATATGTTTGTTTGATTATAAAATAAGTTTTAAAATTGTGTTTAAGTTAAAACAAATTCAAATCTGCTCTGAAAAATAAAAAGAACAGTGTAAGCTTGAGTTTTGTAAAAACTCAAATTTTATAATTTCTTAGTTCAGGCATATAAGCTGAAATCTTAAACTAAATCATGTTTTTTAAAAATAAAATCATCAATTTTAGTGATAGATTAAGGGTGTAATTCTGGGTTGACCAGAAATATTATTTTAGGGAAGTTCTGGTGATCTCGGGGTTCTAGAGGGTTGAAGTTTCTTCTGGAGGAAGAGGAGCGAATGGTGAGGCCAGTAAAATTGCCAGGAAGACGGTCAGAGACCGGTGGTGGTGGGGGTTGTTCGTTTTTGTTTGTAGACCTAGTTTTGACGATGGCTGGAAGTTTGATCATCTCGAGGCCTAGGATTGATCGAGTGCCACTATACTTGGGGAAATGGTAGTTTGAGATTGGACGAAGTAATGGCCGGAATTGCAGCCGCTACGGTGGTCGGAGATTCGAGTATGAAGTGATTCCAATTTCTTGACTTTGGTTCCAGGATTGGGGTTTAAGACCTGATTCTGATTTTGGGGTTTTAGTTGAGTTCTGATGGTCGTAGACTGATCTGGAGATGATCGTTTACTTGTAAAGATCATCGTGGATGATCGGAGAGGGGTGGCTGTTCTGCGCATATGCAAAGTGCATATCTGGTTCTGGTGAAGATTAGCTGTTGGTTGGTGTAGGGTTTTTGTCTCGAGTGATTCTCGAGTAAATGGTGTGTTTTGCTCGAGTTTGTATATAATTGGCTCGAAGCAAATTTGAGGTGGCTCGAGAAAGAGTCTGGTAACAGGTTTTAGAAACCTGTTCTGTTTTTAATATTTAAAACTGAAATTTTAAATTATAAAGGAAGGATTTAAACAAAGTTTAAGTCAAAATTCAAATTGAATTTGAATCTTAGGTTTTGGAAATAAAATAAAGCTTATAAATTCAAATGTTGTAAATAAGTTTGAATGTTAAAGTAAAATTTTAAAGTTTTGAATTTAAAAAGGAACTTGATTTAAACTCTTTTAAAATTCTTTATAAGAAATAAGTATTCTTTAACATGTGAATTTAAAAAGTTTTTTTTAAAATTGGTTTTAAACTTTGTTGAAGATAAATTGGTACCCATCTTAAATCTTGAATTTAAAATGAAATTTAAAAGTAAATTTGAAATAAATGTTTTCAAATGTATTTATGAATGATAATTTAACCATAGATAAGAAAATGTTTTATCTTAAAGTAAATTAGGACTTAATGATCTATAATTCATTAAATTATTAATGTAATTAAGATGGATAATTAATTTAATTAATTAATGATTTGGGTTAATTAATTAAGTAAATAAGGGTTTAATTTAATTAATTAATGGATTAAGTAAGTTAATTAAGATTAATTAAATTATAATTAAGAAATCATTACTTAGATAAGATTTGATTTTAAATTAATGATTTGAAATTTGTTAATCAAGTAATTAAAAATTAATTAAGTTATAGATTAACACTTAATTAATTAAATAATTAGAGATTAATTAATGGGTTATTATAGATAAATTAATTTGTAATTAATAATGATTAATCTCAGTTAATTACTTTAGAGAAGTAATTAAAGATTTGTTAATAATTGATGAAGGTCATTAACTTAGGATTATTTAATAATTAATTATTTAATTTTAATAATTAATTAGATTAATTAATTTAAAGATAATCATTTGTGAATTATTTAAGTGTAATTACTTAATGGAAGTAATTAAGAGATTAATTACTAATTATAATTAATTAAGTTTATTTTGATTAGTTTAAGTTAATTAATTAAGTTTATTTTGATTAGTTTAAGTTAATTAATTAAGTTTAATTAATTTAAGATAATCATTGGATAATTTAAGAAGTAATTACTCAATGTAATTAATGAAAAATGATTACTTAGTGAAGTAATTAAGAAGATAATTACTGGATGTAATTAAATTGAAGGATAATTAGGTAATGGAAGAGATTTGGAAATTAATTACTTTGTGTAATTAATATGAAGAATTATTACTTAATGGAAGTAATTAATAATTAATTGCTTAGTGTAATTAATTAAGAATTGATTAATAATGTTATTTGAAGATAATTAAGAGATGTAATTAAGTAAGGGTAATTAATTACTTAATGAGATTATTCTAGGGTGATTAATAAATATAATTAATTAAAGATAATTAATTAAGGGGTAATTAATTTATCTAATGAAGTAATTAAGGGTAGTTAATCACTGAATGTGATTAATCAAGATGTGATTAATCAATATGGTTTAATTGATGATTAATTACTTAATTTAATTAATTTAAATAGGGTAATTATAAATAAAAATAATTAGGGATCATTAATTAATATAATGATGTAATTAAGCATTAACTAATTAAGGACAATTAATCAATGAAGGAACTAATTAATGTAATTAATTATGGATTAATGTAATTAATTATAGTTAATTAATTAATGAAGTAAATTAAGGTTAATTACTGAATTTGGTTTCGAATAATTAATTTGTGAAATTAATTATAGGCTAATTACTTGAATGTAATTAAAGGATAATTAATCAAGGGTGATTAATTAAGGTGATTTATTAGAGGGTAATTAATTAATTGATTTGTAATTAATTAACGGTTATGTAAGCAAGATTTATATTGATGAAGTAATTAATTTAATTTACTTTAAATTAATTAGAGATGAAGTAATAAATTTAATTCATTTTAAATTAATTATAGAATGGTGATTAATGAATCTATGCTTATGAGATATTGATTTCTTGAATGGTTTGAGGTCACAGATATGAGATAAGTGATGCTGTGTGATATGGATGCTTTGGTTGCAATGTGATGATGATATGAATTATCTGTTTGTGATGATAATATGGATTATCTGTTTATGATAATAATGTTGATCATCTATTGTAATATGTAAATTATCTATTTGTGTGTATATAGATAATAGAATTGAATTGTTTTAACTTTAAAATAACTTGGACCTAAAAGATGGCGTTTTGGATTTCGATGAGACCGGGATCGGGTTTCTAGATTTGGATATCCGAAAACCACATCGATCCAAATTAACGATAGGTCGTGAATCTCAAGTGAAGTGAAGACTCAGAATGCAAGGGTTATCGTTGTTAACTCTGAGGGTGATTCCAAAATGAGTGTAACGAGATAATGCCTTTATTTTCGTTCGAAACCGGAACGAACTTGTATGGATTGAATGCTTTCAGAACATCGTCAGGTGGACGATGAGCATTCTAAGGTAGATGTGTTCTATAAAGTTAATTGTAGCCTCAAGCCTCATCAACCGGAAATGGCTAAAACAGGGGAGGTACAGCAAGATTAAGTGGATCTTGCCTAAGTAGGATGAGATGAACCCCTGTCTAGAAGTCCCTTTATATTCGGCTGTGTGGGGAAGTTGATTGCAACAACTGTCGTGGTTGTCTTGTTCGGGACTGTCCAGTAAGGGATGGTTCTGGCCTTGTGATGTAGAGGATTTAGGGTGGATCCTCGGTACGGTGATATGGCCACGTACTGTGACGGGCGGTAACCCAGTAGCCCTGCCATCGATGGAAACCCATTTTCCCTAAGAGACCCTACGGTTTTGATTTGTATTACACACTTTTGTGGCTAGTAGCTGGAATTTAATAGATGTAACAATTTCAGCTATTTTCTATTTATTTGAAAACCCTAGACACTATTATAATATCATCGGATTTCCTATCAATGTTTTGGTTAGCGTAAGGTAAAAAAATTTCCATGTTTATGTGTGGGAAGTCTTACGTGATACCTTTGTTTTCAAAGGATTTTTAAAGTTAAGTAACCTTAACCTGTTACTCACACCAGACCCATGTCTGACACGGAGTTTATCTTCTATTTTCTTAAAATCTTGGGTGCTCAAACTTTTACGAGTAGCCAAGGGATTCAGGTTAGCTTTGACGAATTCTGGATGAGCAATGGAGCAGGAGGCTTCAACGTTTGTAGATATATATAGTATTCTGCTGTGTGATATCTGAGTCAAATGTTTGTGTATATTGAGTTGTATCACTAGACAGGTGTTTATAACTGTCTAGTATGTGTTGTATAAGCCATGTAACTCTGATTGGTGTTGTATATTATGTAATACTTATGTTATTAATATAATTTATTCGTTCCGCTGTTGAGATTTTGGTGTTGTTTCTTTTACTCTTCTTTCTTTTCTCTTTCCTATCCCTTTCTTTCTTAAAGATAATACGACTTTTTATGGTGAAAAAGTCGGGTCGTCGCAGTTGGTATCAGAGCGCTAGGTTGAGTGAATACCTAGGCTTTGGAGTGATTTCTTTCCTGAGAGAGCGTATTTGTAATATATATATATATATATATATATATATATATATACCTATTTGTTAGATTACCCGTACAGGTTTTCCAATATAAGTTATAAAGGTACATAGGGTGGTGTGTGTAACATGACTACTACCAATGGAAGGACTCCAAATGTTGAGGTTGGAAGTGTAACTGTCGAGACTGTTGACCTAATACCGTCTCGAGTGAGCTTTGCAGTGGTGTATGGATTTCATCGATCTCTGAAGGTAACCTGTTAAGGTTCGGAGTCCATCTTTGAAGTTTGGATGAGTAGAGTTTGGATCTGTCGGTTGGGTAGAAGCAAGTGATGGTATCTTGATACCCCAAGAAGTAGTAGCTGCGTGATGAGATGCAGAGACTATGGATGTTTCCGAAGATATTTCATTGGAACAAGTTAAGGAAGTGGGTCTACTTCGTTGTTGTGGCTGAGTTCAGCTGTGTGCTTTTTTGGTTTGAAGTCCGAGTTTCTCGAAGAGCTTTGGATTGGGAATTCTTTGGCACCTGTGTCAGCAATGCAACTCGGAGTATTCTACGGGTCGGAAAAAGATTTTCTGGCTTAGCAGTGTCTGAGAGATGGAGTTCAGAAGCTGCAGAGTGGATCCATTTCTTCGATGGATTGGCTAGACCAGCGTAAGCTGTTCTGATTGGCAAAGAGAGAGCTGTTTTTATTTGGAATTAGTCTGGATTGATCGCAAAAGTGACTTGCGATAGTTGAGTGTTCTCTTGGGTTATCTTTTGCTTTGGATCGAGACATCTCTAGAGAGTGATACTGGTGGTTCAGTTTAGTAGAAGGATGGTTTCTAGAGAGAGTTTTGATGAAGCAACTCAGATTTTGGTGGAACTTCTAAGTTTTCTTTTTATGCCATTTCTAAAGAATCGAAAAGATGTTTGTATGCCATTTCTAAAGCATTGAAAAGATGAATCATCGTGTTGGTGAATTTTTGTGAATTCGATGATAATCCGAAGTCCTCCACCTTTCAAGGCCGAGCTCCACCAACTTTGGGCCATGTGCACCATACCTTGGCTGAACCATAAAGCTACCATAAGGCATCCAAATCTTCAATTTCAAAGAATATAGCATAGGGCTAGGTCATAGACAAGCTCTAGTGGATGTTTGGAGTGGTTTGGTAGCTTTTTGGTGAGTATAGCTCATGAATTCATTTAAATGTTCTAACTTTAATTATGATGCTTGCTTTGACAATGTAATCTTTTTTGATAGTACTATATAATGATGTTGATTAAAATGTTCATATATATGTTTGATGTGATTTTGATTCGACTTAGAGATCAAAGTTGGAATGTGTGTATGGATGGAAAGTTATGTTCTTTGTTTGATTATGTAAACCATGACATGTATATGCATTGTGTTCGTATTGTATATGCTAAAAGTTAGCGCTTGAGTATGAGGTTATATGTAAAATGAAAAGTTAGCATTGGAATCATAGTCGCGACATCGACTTCCTTTGATTTTCAAAAGCTTGTTTTCTTTCCTTACTTTTAGAAATGTTTTCATTTAGTTTCAAAAAAATTACTTTGTTTTTCTAAAAAACTTTTTCTAAGTTATAACAGTAAGTTAAAATAAAAGGATAAAGCTTTGAAAGTGATTTAGAACGTAAATCAAGTTTTCAAATTATGGGTCAGATAGCTATAGCCGTTATAAGTGCACTTCGTAAAATGAACTAGTTTTGGAAAATCTAAAAAGTGTTTTTACTTAAGAATTATTTTTTCAAAGTGTTTTCAAAACTTTAATTAAGTAATTAAAAAGTAATTATATATTTAATTAATTACTTATTTTATTGATTAATTGATAAATGACTTAAGATAATTGGTACTTAATCATTAGTTTATAAGGTAATTATTACTTAAGTGTCAATCAATTAATTTAATTATAGTTAGTTAATTAATTTGTGTTAATTGTTATTTAATTAATAATCAAGGATTAATTCTTATTTAAAATTAATTTTTTTTATACAAGGGTTTAAATAATTAATATATCACTAATTAAGCAAGATTACTTAAGACTTGATTACGATTAATTTGATTATCAATAAAGATTTATATTATTATTAAATAATTAATTAAATATTAATTATGGTTTAAATATTTATTTAAAGAGTAAATATTATTTAATTATAAAAACGATATTTATTATCTAATTATTTATGTAATAGTTAATCATTATTTAATTAACAATAAAAGGTTTAATTATTTTTAAATAAAAAGTTTAAATGTTATTTAATTGTTAAATAAAGTTTTAGAAGTTTGGTTATTTTTAAAAATCATTTTTTCAACTTTCTTTTAACGAAAGATTTTAATCTAAGAGATTTCTTTGTCCTCTACCCTCAAGTGGTTCCAATTGAATATGAAATCGAATGATATCTATTTAGCAGAATAAATCTCCATTTTGCTAATTAACTTGTATTTGACATCTATTTGGTAGAATAAATCATCGTTCTATCATAGTTCACAAAGTAGATTATGTTGACATCTGTTAGGCAAAATAAAAATTCATTCTGCTATTATATTAGCTTAACGTGTTTAGCAAAACAAATCCTCATCTGCTATTTTGGTAACTTGGACATTTACTAATATGATTGATTCTTATCGGTTGATTCCCTTACATATATTTGATTGTTATGTGGATACCTATGTTATAACTTAAAAGGTAAACTTAATTAAAAGAGAACCATTTTGGTTACTAAGCTTCTTTCTGATTTTAAGGTCAATCATACTTTTTGTAATGGTTTCAAGTTAAGTAATGATTTTAGTAAAGGTGTTTTAAGTAATCGTTTTGTTTATCAAATGGACTTTATGAAATGAGTTTATTAAAGGAGTTTTTTTTTTTATAAAGGAAGTTTTATGAAAAAATTTGAAGATTCATAAAGAGATATGTAAATGGTTTTAATGTTTAAAAAGAACCGTGGTTGAGTTTATAGAATTTATCGAATATTGTTTCGACGAGATCCGGATCGGATAAGTATAAATTATCCGAAAACCACTTCGATTAAACTCAACCGTTTCGAACTACTTATATCTTGAAGATGATTGAAGATGAAGCTTTTGAAATCCTACGTCTACTTGCTACTAATCCTGGAGTTGTTATCAAGATGAACGTATTAGAGATAGTGCCTTCAGTTTCGTTCAAATCCAAAACGAACTTGTATGGATGAATGTTGGCACTGCTTTGCTGCCTAGAGGCCAGTGTTTGCATTCCAAGATGGTTTGCTATATAAAAGGTAACCGTATCCTCAAGCCTCATTAAACAAGAAAATGACTAAAGTAGGGACATATGATACGGCTATGTGGGTCGCTCCTAATAGGGTATGATCATCCTAAGATCTAGTGTCTATATCTCTATGTAGGATTCAGGGCCCATTATGGTTGCTCGATCACAATACCAAAGGGTGATCTATTCAGGGCTATCTGGTAAGGGGTAGTGTAACAACTCGCAATTTTGGTCATTTAATTTTGAATTTAATTAATTATATTTATTAAAATATTAGTTTATAAAGCTTAAAAACATGAACTAAAATATAAGACTGTTTAAAATCGTTGAATTGTGAATTATTATTTGTATAATGATTTAGATATTTGGAATTTTAATTGAATATTTATTTAATGAATTTAATAGATTTATTTAACTCATTTTTAATTATTAAATGTTATCAGTAAATTCCTTTATAAAATAATCTAAAAATATATTTTTATTTTTACGAACTGATTCTTGTTGACGTATTTTTAATTTAATTTATTTGATTTTTCCATAATTTTTGATCAAGAAAATATTGAAATTGTCTGTTTGACGATTTATTGGCGAGCAGTAATATTTTTGATTTTACAAAACTCAATAACCAGTGTGTATTATTATTGTTCTAGAGTTGTATCATTGTTGTGAGCACGACCGTATTTTAGTTTAGTCGATTCGGGGTCAGTACATGAACAGAAATCCGGGCTACGAGATACCGGAATAATTAATATACAAGCAAGTCAACTCCCAACATTTTCTCACCTCAGCAGCATTTTTTATCTCCCCCATACCCCATTTCTCTCAGTTTAAAAAACAAGAAAGCAAGCTGGTTATTTCCAACTTTTGTAATCTCATGATTTACATATAGAAAAAAATTCAAAATAAATTTCCTTGAGTTTATAATACTGACATCTTCAACCAAATAGCATAAATCTTCAAGTATTTAGGTTGTTGGGGTTCGCAAGGTTGTTTGGTATGTTCGACAGTTTGTCGATAGCAGCAGGCAAAACTAGGGCTTTAAATTTAAAGAAGCGTAGGTGATGAGAGTTTGTGTCGTTAGTTGTAGTGGGTTTCTCTTGGCAAGGCAAGCTCGGTGCTAGAGTTTGGTGGAGGGCGACGCCTCGGGGAGGAGTGCAACATTCCCAATCGTGGGTTTTTGGAAGGGCTTGGGTCACCTTATTTTATGAAGGTTCGGTGATGTTGTGGTTATGGGAAACTGGATGCTCGCAGGGTGAGAAGCTTTCCAGAGTTGTCAGATCTGGTTTTAGTGAAGGAGCGGAGGGGAAAGGGGTGGAGCAAGTTTAGCCATGTCGAGAATTTGGAGCACGCAGATAGTGGGAATGATTTGGGAAGAGACGTTTAAAATATAATAAAGGGTAATTAAACTTATAAAGTAGTCAATTTGTTTAATTATTTAATTTATCTCAAAATCTTATAAAAGCCATAACTTCTTCATACAAGGTCCAATCGAGACGAAACTTTTTGCGTTGCGCTCGTTATGACAATAGCTATGCGATAAAACTAGTTTAGTCCAATTTGAAACTAGTTTAAAATTTAGGCTAAAATCGACAGTCGATTTTAGTCCAAAGAAAAACTCTGGTGAGTTAAAATTCACTGTTTTTGGTTAATTAGCATGTTTATAATTAATAAATTTATTATGCCTATTTAGATTGTTGAATTTACCTTGTTGATTGAATTTGGTCTAGGATCATGATATAACATCTTGAATGCTATTAGATTGGTTGAATTTGATATAGGATCGCGGTATAGCATCTTGAAATGCTATTAGATCTTTTGAGTTTAAACTTGTGTCTAAACTTGTTTTAAGTAATGGATTATATATGAGGTGATAAATTGTTATTGAATTTGATTGATATAATTTCATTATTTAAAATTATAACGTAGTTAATGTTAGTATACTTCTTGGTGTCATCTTTTTGGCCAAATAAACGCCGTTTAATAACTATAAGTTGTGCAACTTTGAGTGACATTGGTTAGCAGAATAAATCCCCATTCTACTATTATATTGATTTGGATATTTATTTAAATGTCAACTGGTCATTAATTATGGATTAGTTTACATATATGCTTGATTATGTAAATACCATCAATTTGACCTGAGGAGTTAAATGTATGGTAATGGTAGCTTACTAAGTACCACTGGGATTGCCGAACCTTTTCTAGATTCAGAAATTTTGAATTTGATTTACTTCTAATTTTATAAATTGGAAGAAAAATTAATTATTTCTATACATATAAGGAGCTTCATTAATAGTTAATTACAAATGTTGGTAAAAATTATTTTTGTAAGTTAATTACCATATTAACTATAGTGTTTTAAAATAAATCATTTTATTAATGTTGTTGAAGATAATAATTATTTTGTTATTAGTTATATAAACTAAATTATTATTCCATTAAAAATATTGTTGAAGATAATTAATTTTATTTAAGGGGTTGTTTAAAATTATTTATTTTATTTATCTATTGGAAATGTTTAAAGGTTTAAGAATTTATTTACTATATTATTAAAAAAGTTTTTAGTTATATTTATTTTATATTATTTAAAAATGATTAAAGCTAAGTTTATGATGCTTTATTTTGTTTAACATAAAATAATTAAATTGTTATAAAAGGATTCCTTTTTTAAAAGGATTTACGTAAAGGAGTTTATAAACTTGGAAAGAGGATAGGAATTGGAAAAGAAGTTGGATCTTGAAAGAATGTGAAAAACAGGATTTTAAATGGTTAGTAATTAAAAAGGAAAATTTTATAAATGCGTTAGAAGGCTATAAAAGAGTTCTTTTGTAACGACCTGTAATTTTGGATATTTAAGATAGGAATATTTAATTGGTTTTAAATATTCAAAAGAGTAATTTTAGCTTGAATTTCAAATATCACCATTTACTGGATAATTTAATTTTGAATGAAACCATTGGAAATTAAGTAAAATATGAAATCTGGGATTTTTAGCTTGTTAAAAATAAATTAAAGGCTTATCAATTTATATTAATAATACTAAAGGTGATAGAACTTTTAAAATTGAAGTTAACAATGATTTGTTCAGTTTTAAAAATATATCGTTTAAATTGATATTTAAAAATGGCCTTCCATGCCATAGTCTCGGAAGTCGACGAAACCAGTTCCATTGGATCCGTAATATTGTATTATTATCGTATTTCAATTTTCGTAGCATTTGGAGTTGTGGTGTGAGCATACGATATTTAAACACGTTGAAATTTATATCGAAATTCAATATAATAACTGATCCAAAAAGCTATCTTCTCCATACAATTGAATTCGGACTCGAAAACTTTACCATTGCGTTCGGAATAGCGGTATAACATTATAAACACCAGACAACACGTCTCATTAACGATTCAGGATTTTGAGGTACTTAAACGAGATATTTTTAAATATAAATATATAAATGTTAAACCAGTAGCCACCCTATACTGTCTTTAGCCAAATTATCACTGTTAAAAGCTGACCTATACCTGACAATGTCGCTTCTTCTCGTTTAATTAATCACGACTTTCTTCTTTCTCTCCTCTCAACAAAAATCAGATTCAGATAAGAGAAAAAAATGGCCTCCTCCGTCTTCTTCAAAATCGTGACCGCTCTTATTTCTTCCTCCCTCTTTCCTGTATAAAAAAAGAAAAAAAGAAAAAGGGGGGCGAACGATTTTCGTTCGAAAATCAAACTAATGGCGACGAGTTAATCGAACACGAGCGAGGGGAGTAGCGATCGAGGGCAGTGGCAAGGGAAGTGCGGCTAAGGGTCGAGTGCGCTCGCATAGAGGGCGACGGAGCTAGGGTTGCGAGGTTTATCAATGTAGGCATACACGAGCGGAGGTTGCTCGTCCTCATGGGGTTCAGCGCGTCGCAGAAGGGTGAGGTTCGATTTGGTTTGGGGCCTGGCGAGACGATGGGCAGTGACTAGCGAAGATCGGTGAGAGGTGTTGCATGATGGCTCGGGTTTTCGAGATGTTGGGACGGGGCCTTCGATGTTGAAGACCGAGTTCGTCATTTTGAAGTAAGGTAACGATCCCTTTTTATTAAATTAAATTGAATAAACAATGTTTATATATTTGCAGAAAAAGAAAATATGATATACAACACATCATTTTATTTACAGTAAGGTGTAAAACCTATTCTAGTCTTAATTATATATATCTATACATTTTGAAATATATATATATAATACAATAAGGAAATATAAATATATAATAGGAATTTCTAAAAGGGTTTGATAGTTTATATAAAATTAGATTTTTTTCGAAATCCATAGATTATTTTTATAAATATATGTGAAGTTTCAAAATAAAATAAATATAAAAATACATTTTTAGTTACTAGTCTATTTAAATTAATGAAATATGGAGGTTAATTTATTTTGTAAGCTTATTTAATTATTTTAGTCACTAAAAATATTTTATTTAAGGAAATTAGTTTGAGATAAATAATTAGTTATCCAACCAAATGGAAATTTATTGTTCAATTAGTTTAAATATTAATAGAACATATAATGTTTATACAAGGTCTGAAGCCATGAAAAATCAAGTCGAGTTGGATGGATGGAAAAATAAAAATCAATGGTGATTTAATCTCACTCTTCTGGATTGCTATTTAAATTTAAATGGTTAAATTTAAATAATTGGTTGAATGACTAAATTGATTGGTTGTGCTGTAATATATATAGTAGTATATACATATACATATATATATATATATAGTATATATTGGAGTGATTGATTTCCCGCATTATATAGCGGATGAGACCATATGCACCGCATAACAGCGGATGATATTATATAAAACCCATATACCGTGCATTCCACCTCGAAGTGGAATTGGTATTTATATTGTGCTAACATCTGTGGATGCAGCGAAACATGGGCGAGGGATCCAACCGAATTCCTCAAAATTATTTAGATTGTTTAATATTCTATGTTATGAATATTTGATATTCTGTGATGAATTATATTGATAATTGGAATATGGAATGCTATGGGTTGCTTGAATATATTTCGGTACGCAGAGTTATCAAAATATATAGAATTGGATTTTTTAAAAGAAAATAAAGAGTAAATTTTTAAGTAAAATAATCATAGAGAATTTGAATAAATTCAAAAATGAATTGGAAAAGATTAAAAGTGATTTTAAATTCCCAATAAACAAATTCCGAGTATGGAAAAAGGGGATTTTGATTAAACAGAGAAATAATGAATTTTAAAACTTCAATGATGTTATTTAAAGGAATAAAGAATTTATTTTAAAAATTTAAAGTTTAAAAATTATTTTAAAGGGTAATGAAGGAATTTGAGGAATATGAAATTGGTATTTTCAGTTAAAAGATTTTAAGTCATAATTAAGAAATAAAATTTGAAGTTAATGGATTTTGAAATAAATGAGTAAGTAAAGGAATTTATTTCATAACGGAGTAATTTGGAAATCAATTTGAAAATTGATTTTAAGTGTTTGAAATGGGAATTATAAAGGAGGATGGGACAAAGAAATATATAATCTGGGTTTATAAAAGTGAAGTAATATATCAGTAGATATTTGAAAGAATAAATTCACGAAGGGAATTTATTAGAGAAATGGGTAAATTGGTTTAAAAATAAATAGTGATTTATTTTTAAAGGATGTGAAAGAGTAGCGTATTTCCCTGGATAGCCAAGTACGTTTTCAAAACCAAGTTATAAGTATAAGTTAAAAGTTGTTTTAAAAAGGATGTTTTACAAAATTTATTATTTTTAAGTGTTTAAATTTTAAGGTAAGTCTTTTCAAATTTATTATAGTAGAAATTATTTACAATTGGCTTGGTACTGTGTTTCTAAAAGAGAAAACTTAGTTTTATATTTTATAAAGTAGCTTTATTTTAAATATTCTTAAAGTATATATTTTTAATAAAGCATTAAAGTAGTTTTTTTTAAATTTAAATGTTAAAGTATATTTTATAGTATAGTGTTTTAAATTATTTTAAAATCTGAAGTGTTTGTACTTCGTGGTTTCAGTGGAAATAGAAAATATTTGGGAAAGTATTCCATGAGAGGAAGATGGTTTGAAAACTGTTTTCAAAAAAGGTTTGAAAGTGGAAATATATATTGTGAAGATATTTTGAGATTAATAAATAATTTGGTGAAATTATTTATGTTGATGGTTGATTGCGAACGTTATTTGATAGTTAAATAACCGACTATCAACAGTGGCCAATGCGTTGATCGTTTCGAAGAGACCGGGATCGGGATTTATTTTCTGAAAACTACTTCGATCCGGTTTGAAAGTTTTCGTGTGGAAAACAAGAGTTTGGATTTGAAGATGGTGCAGTGAAGTGCAAGGGCTAGTTGCTACTAATCCTGAGGATGATTCCAAAATGGATGTAGTAGGAGTAGTGCCTTCGGTTCTGTTCGAACCCGGAATGGACTTGTATGGATGAATGCTTTCGGAACACCATTAGGTTGACGGTGAGCATTCTAAGTGATACTAAAAACTTAACGCTTTTCCTCAAGCCTCATCAACCAAGAATGACTGAAAATCAGGGGTTATGCAGCAAGGTTAGGTGGGTAGCGCCCATTAGGGTGAGGTCATCCCTGTCTAGATGTCCCTTTTTTTTGGCTTAGTGGTGCGGTTGCTGATCCCAACCGTGGGGTGATCTTACTCGGGATTATCCAGTAAGGGGTAGTCCCGGTCTTGTGTTGCAGGGGATTGCGAGTAATCCTCGGTACGGTGATCTAGGCTACGTACTCTGACAGGTGGTACACCAGTGCCTAGTTGTTAGTTGGAAATCCATTCTCCTTACGTGCCTTTACTGTTTTGTTTGTATACCTGTTAGCTGGAATTTAATAAATGTAACAATTTCGGCTGTTTGAATAAGTACTTGTATATAGACACTATTAAAACATCAGAGGATTTTATAAAAAAGTGTTTTAGCTATCGTAAGGTAAAAACTCGACATGTTTATTTGTGGTGCGGTCTTACGAGATGCTTTTGATTTTTCAAAGGATTTTGAAACTTTAATAATCAAATTGAGTGTGATTTTCTCACGTTGGTATTCCAGACTAACTCAAGTGTTATTTAACTATAATGCTCGGGTCAGACCGAGTATTATAGGATACAGGAAAGGATGTTGTGGAGCTCAGGAGACGAGCTGGATGGCGATACGTACTTTCGTACTTGATTATTATTCTGCGGTGTATTCAGTTTTGAAAGCAGGTTTATATGACTGTCCAGTTGCATGTTATTGATGTTGTTGAACTCTGATGATGTATTCTGATGATGTAAGTATAAAACAGATATAGTTTTCTTTTGTGTATAGATCTGTTATTATCTATTATATTTTATTCTGTTGCGATGGTAAGATTCTGTTATTGTTTCTATTTTCTTCTTCTACCTCTATCTTCTTTAACCCAAATGGTTCGCATTTCCGTTCATTTTGAGTTGATTGATGGAGAATAGTGTCGACTCAAGGGGTACGGAACTGTGGGCTGTTACATTTGGTATCAAAGCTGAAGGTTAAGCGAGGACCTTGGCTCTGCTTGCGATTACTCATTTAAAATAGGGTCCGTAGTACTCTAGATCGAGTTCGAGTGTATTAATAGATATGAGCACGTATTTGGTAGTGAATATAAAAATTGTTTTTATGTTGTGTTGACTTATTGGTTGAGAGGAATATGAATTCTGATCAGTAAGTTGGCCGCTATTCGAGAAGAGTTTATAAACACCTAACACGATAAATTGACACAGTATTGTTTTAAAGATGGGTGAATGAAATAATCTTACCCAAAATATATTTTGATATAAAAGAAAGTTTTTTTTAACTATTTTAGCTAATATATGGTTACTTGGATGTTAGGAATGATAATATTAAATTATTATCATTGTTCTGTGGAAATTTAACTAGAAATTGAAAATATAACCAAAGGTTAAGGAAATAAATTCATTTATAAAATGAAATTTATAAATGTGCATGATCAAATAGGAATTTGTATGAGCATAAATTATACAAATGAATTATAGTTAAATTTTGATGTAAGTCAAAATTTGAAAATTTAAAATCCTGGAGATTTTGGAAGTGTTTTGAAGACAAATAATAGGATTATTGTTTTAGAAGTATTTCTAAAAAGAAATTGTTTCAAATAAATTTTGGGAAGGGATATAGCATTGAACTCACTTCAGTCGCTGGAAAATAATCCCGGTGATGACGGCGCAGCATCATCAGTATTCATTTTCGAGTTTCTAAATGACGTATTGCTACCAAAATGATTTGTTCAGAAGAACTAGTTTGTTTTTGAAATTTCAAAGGAAATTTGTTGGGAATAAAAACCAGGATTGGTTTAATATTTTGAGATGTGTGATTTTGAGATAATTTTAAAATGATTTGAACAAAAGCCAGATGTTTGAAATCCTGAATCCTTATTTGAATCGAAAATCCTGATGAGGTAAGTTATAAACTTGTAAAGTTGTGATGATTTTTAAATTAGGAAGGAAAATATGAGCTTTGAATGTTGGAATTAAAATTTAAGGTGTAAAAGTTAATTAAATTTAATTTGAAGAAATTAAATTGTGGAAAATTTAATGGATGATAGGAAGAAATAATTAGTAAATCTTGAATGTGATTGGAATAGGAAAATAAAAATTAGATTTGGATTGAGAAATAAAATTAATTGGAATTAAATTAACTTAAGCAAAGTTAATAATAATGAGTTGGATTTGAAGTAAGTTGAAATTGAATTGACATGTAATAAATTGAGACGTAGATGATATTAAGTGAAAGAAAGTTCTTATTTAATTTAAATTCAAGTGGATTGGGTGGATTAAAGAGAATGGTATGATGGTAGATTTAACTGAAGTTAAGTTAAATAAAATTGAATTGAAATAAATTCAGTTGAGTTATAGATAATATTGAATGGAATAAAATTCTTACTTAAATAAATAAGCGTAAATTAAATAAGTATTGAATTGGGATAAATAAGCTTTGGAAGCTTATAAAGGAATTGAAAAACATTGAAATAAACATATAATCCCTAGTTAAAAGTAAAGTGAAAATGTGATTGACTGTAAATGGATGGAGAAGTATGAATATTAATAAGTGAGTAGCTTATAAAAATGTAAAAAGGGAATAAATAAGCCAAAATAAAAGTGTTAGAATTTTGGAAAATGAAAGAAAATCCAAACTGGAATTATAAAAAAAATTGAACTAAGGAAAATTTAATGAAGTGATTTTTATAATAAAATCGAATATTGATTTAAAATTTGGAAGTAAGCCAATTAGCTAAATAAATTATTTGATAAAGTGTGTTAATAAAATTTTATTCGGTTAAATAAAATGGATTGTAAGTTAGTAATGAGGTTTGGAAATAAACTCGAATTATAAATAGAATTTGACTTGGATTGATAATGAATTAAAATAAGTGAAGATGTTGTAAAAATAAAATGGAATTGGATTATAATATAAATGATTTGAGTTACAAATAAAATCCAATTCGAGTATAAATGAGTTGATAGAGATTTAATAAATTGATTTTAAGATCAATTGAAGTGAATATGAGTTTTTTTTGCTTAAAAATGAATTAAATGAAAGAAATTGAGTTTTAAATTATTTAAATTGAATGAAGTTGTATATGAATTGGTTGTAAACAATTAGAATTAATGTCGGAACCCTATAAGTTAATTATAAATGTTGTTTAACCTGCATTACTTATAGAAACTCATATGTTTAATAGTTTAATATGTAAAATATTGTTAAGTTACATGATTTTGGCACTTACATATTTAAATTGAGTAAGTACATGTACAAGGAAGCCATGTGGCTGGATTTGGTTGCGCTAATTGCTAAAATAATAAGCTGCTTGCTTAAAAATGCTAAATAAAGGTGCGCCTATGCAATAAAAATAGGAAATATGAATTGTTTTTGTTTTTCCGACCGTGTGGGTCGATGTATATATATTTATATCTCTTGTCAAATTGCAAAAGCTCCTCCGTACAAAGGAGACTCTGCCAAAATTTTCCGAAAATTTTAGGAGTCAGAAAAAAATGGAAATTTTGGGAAAATTTTTGCCAGCGACAAAGCGATTACAAATCGGAAATTGGAAATTGAAATAAATTAGTGGATGAAACTAATTAAAAATAATGATATGAATCAGTTATAAATGGAAGATAAAATTCAATATTCAGAGTTGAAGATAAATTGAATTCATATGGAAATAGGAGAACCAATTTGAATAGAAGTAGATATAAACTAAAGTGGTGAATTGAAAATAAATATAAGAAGCGTATAAAATTCTTAAGTAATATGGGTGTCGGAAAAATATATTGAATAAGCATTTGAGTGAAGATTTGATAAAAAAAAATGAAATGATAAGCGTTGATAAGTGAATAGAAATCAAAATGAATGTGAATAAAAGAGAATGGATATAAATACGTAAGATGTACGTATATTATTTTATTCGCATAGCAATTTGATCCAGATTCGAGCACAGAATTTCGAGGTAGTTGTACAGATCCGAGTAGGGATTTTTCACTCGATTTTCGACGGCGAACCCTGGATATGGATTTTGATTGATTCTGAAAATTCTCTATCATAGTTATGACTATGCAAGGACAATGACAGTTTCTGATCAAGAAACTAGATTTGAGTCCGTACTAGGAAGTCGGGAGGGAGGGTGTGGAGACAATACTAGTTCGGAAGTGAGATTGTATGATCGAGCAAGTGATCGAATTTGGTATTGCGTAATGGATGACATATGTACATCGTATGGGCTTGAATGAATAGGTATTGAAATTTTGTAAGGAAGTCAATAATTTTTTTTTGAATGTTGTGGTTGGATATTATTACTAAGTAGGATATACAGATATTTAAAAGCAGGAGAAAATTTGATTTTGATTCTAGAAGATAAATTTGAATTGCTCGACAAAAAGGTACGTGTTTAAGTTTCTATATGAAATTTGATTGGTTTTTTGGATCTAGCCACTTGGCTTTCTATTTTCTTTTGGAATTTGGGAGCCCATAGAGGCTTTTTGTAGTTGTTCTGAGCTAGCCGCGCAAAGGAGACGCTGGCAAAAAATTTCGAAAATTTAGGGAGTTAGAAAATTTTTGAGCAAATTTTCAAAATTCAAAATATGGTTTTAAATTGAAATTTGAACGGTTGAGCAAATAGTATTGTTTGAACACTATGGGAGAGTTTGGGAAGTTAGTAAGAACGATAATGGGTCTGCTATAAAAAGATAGTTGGTAGGATGTTGAATTGTTTGGTTTTGGGAAAAAGTAAACGAGGATTGGACCATTCTTCCCAACTAGTAATTTCGGGGACGAAATTCTTTTAAGGGGGGAGGAATGTGACGACTTGGATATTTAAAATTGGAATATTTAATTGGTTTTAAATATTCAAAAGAGTGATTTTAGCTTGAATTTCAAATATCACCATTTAATAATTTAATTTTGAATCAAACTATTGGAAATTGAGTAAAATATGAAACCTGGGATTTTTAGCTTGTTAAAAATAATTTGAAGGCTTATAAATTTATATTAATAATACTGAAGGTGATAGAACTTTTAAAATTGAATTTAACAATGAATTTTTCAGTTTTAAAATATATCATTTAAATTGATATTTAAAAATGGCCTTCCGAGGCATAGTCTCGGAACTCGACGAAACCAGTTCAATTGGATCTGTAATATTGTATTATTATCGGATTTCAATTTTCGTAGCATTTGGAGTTGTGGTGTGAGCATACAATATTTAAACACGTTGAAATTTTTATCGAAATTCAATTAATAACAGACCCAAAAAACTGTATTCTCCATACAATTGAATATGGACTCGAAACCATTACCATTGCGTTCGGAATAGGGGTATAATATTATAAACACCAGGCGGCGTGCCTCGTTAAGGATTCAGGATTTTCAGGTACCTAAACGAGATATTTTGAAATATAAAAATATAAATGTTAAAACAGCAGCCACCCTATACTGTCTTTAGCCAAACTATCTCTGTTAAAAGCCGACCTATACTTGAAAATGTCGCTTCTTCTCATTTAATGAATCACGACATTCTCCTTTCTCTCCTCTCAACCAAAATCAGAATCAGATAAGAGGAAAAAAGGGCTTCCCCTTCTTCTTCAAAAACGCGACCGCTATTATTTCTTCCTCCCTCTTTCCTGTAATTTCACGAATCAATGTTCATATGAAAAAAAGAAAAAGGGGGGCGAACAATTTTTGTTCTAAAAATCAAATTAATAGCGACGAGTTAATCAAACACAAGGGAGGGGAGTCGTGATCGAGGGCAATGGCAAGGGAAGCGCAGCTAAGGGTCACATGCGCTCACGTAGAGGGCGACGGAGCTAGGGTTGCGAGGTCGATCAACGTGGACGCGCACGAGCGGGGGTCGCTCGCTCTCATGGGGTTCTGCGCGTCGCAGAAGGTTGAGGCTCGATTTGGTTTGGGGCCTGGCGAGACGATGGGCAGTGACTGGCGAAGATCGGTGGAAGGCGCTGCATGATGGCTCGGGTTTTCGAGACGTTGGGTCGGGGTCTTCGATGTTGAAGACCGAGTTCGTCATTTTGATGTAAGGTAACGATCCCTTTTTATTAAATTAAATTGAATAAAAATGTTTATATATTTGCAGAAAAAGAAAATATGATATACAACACATCATTTGATTTACAATAAGGTGTAAAACCTACTCTAGTCTTAATTATATATATTTATTCATTTTGAAATATATATATATATATATTACAATAACGAAATATAAATATATAATAGGAATTTCTAAAAGGGTTTGAGAGTTTATATAAAATTAGATTTTTTTTGAAATATATAGATTGTTTTTATAAACATATGTGAAGTTTCAAAATAAAATAAATATAAAAATAAATTTTTAGTTTCTAGTCTATTTAAATTTATGAAATATGGAGGTTAATTTATTTTGTAAACTTATTTAATTATTTTAGTCACTAAAAATATGTTATTTAAGGAAATTGGTTTGAGATAAATAATTTGTTATTTAAACCAAAAGGAAATTTATTGTTAAATTAGTTTAAATATTAATAGAACATATAATGTTTATACAAGGTCTGAAGTCATGAAAAATCAAGTCGAGTTGGATGGATGGCAAAACAAAAATCAAAGGCGAGTTAATCTCACTCTTCTAGATTGCTATTTAAATTTAAATGGTTAAATTTATATAATTGGTTGAATGATTAAATTGATTGGTTGTGCTATATTATATATAGTAGTGTGTGTGTGTGTCTATGTGTGTGTGTATATATATATATATATATATATATATATATATATATATATTATATTGGAGTGATTGATTTCTCGCATTATATAGCGGACGATACCCTATGCACCGCATAATAGCGGATGATATTATATAAAACCCATATACCGCGAGATTCCACCTCGAAGTGGAATTGGTATTTTACATTGTTCAATCATCTGTGGATGCAGGGAAACATGTTGGAGGGATCCAATTGGATTCCTCAAAATTATTTAGATTGTTTAATATTCTGTGTTATGAATATTTGATATTCTGTGATGAATTATATTGATAATTGGAATATTGAATGCTATGGGTTTCTTGAATATATTTCGGTACACAGAGTTAGAAATGGATAAATATAAGAGTAAATTTTTAAGTAAAATATTCATAGAGAATTTGAATAAATTTAATAATGAATTGGAAAAGATTAAAAGTGATTTTAAAATCCTAATAAACAAATTCCAAGTATGGAAAAAGAGGATTTTGAATAAACAGAGAAATAATGAATTTTAAAACTTAAGTGATGTTATTTAAAGGAAAAAAGAATTTATTTTAAAGTTCAAAGTTTAAAAATTATTTTAAGGGATAAAGAAGGAATTTGGGGAATATGAAATTGGTAATTTCAGTTAAAAGATTTTAATTCATAATTAAGAAATAAAATCTAAAGTTAATGGATTTTGAAATAAATGAGTAAGTAAAGGAATTTATTTCAAAATGGAGTAATTTGGAAGTCAATTTGAAAATTGATTTAAGTGTTTAAAATGGGAATTATAAAGGAGGATGGGGCTAAGAAATTTATAACTGGGTTTATAAAAGTAAAGTAATATATCAGTAGATATTTGAAAGAATAAATTTAAGGTGGGAATTTGTGACGCCCCACCTCTATACCCACGCTAGCCAAGAACATTATGGAGTAATGCTGTCAACTAGCACGGAGAATAAGGCTGTTGAGGAGCGACCATCCGTGTAATATCTTTGTGCGAGTACTAATATGTCAGATAAAATATAACTTGCATTCCTTTCAAGAGGAGAACCGACATACCGACACAAACTCAAAGTTACTACACAGTGGCTATAGTGTCTTCGGAAACAAATATAGAAATAAACATAACACAAATCAGTCACAGATAATTCATATCACAAAGGCAGAAGAAGATATGAACATATAACTAACACATGAAAGTGTACATCCGAGTAGTGGTCAAAAAGATCCACAATAATATAGAAGAATAGCAACACATTCTATACAAAAATACAACTATGAGTCTATATCTCAAGTGTACACAACAAAAACTGCTAATCTAAATAGTTAGCCAAAAGTCAGAGTAATGAATCCCTGGGGAGAAGTCAAGCAGAAGCACCTATAACATCTCGGTCTGACCCGAGTATTATTTATAAGAAAATAATAAACGGATCAGTCTAGCTATAAATATCAGATGACATGATATAGAATAAGAGATATGGCATAAACATATGATAACCATACGGGCATACTACAATAAGTATGTAATTGAAGCTCAACATGAGATTAATCAATATCACAAAAATCTTCACAAAGATCCAAAAAAGGGTATCATACCCAAAACTTGTATTCAAAACAAGTCAATGACACACGAATTCACCAATGCACAAAAATTGATAAATCATATCAATGAAAATCACTAAAATTGGTGAAGCATAAATTCCAGAATTCAACACACGAAATCCAGAAATCATAAAAAGGGGAGAGGCCTATCACACGAACGGGAGCATGAAAACTCACCTGCATATGTATCACACGAACGAGACGCTATCACATGGTAGCTAGCCATTAATTTTTTACACACGAATGGCCCGAAGACCATGGGGCGCTACCCCACATGTGTGAGTCGAAATCACACAGAAACGGGGTCTAGTCTAAATCACAGACAAAGAAACATCGCACAATTGCTAGCCTAAATCACAAAAATGATCGTCATGATCATCAAGAAGTGTCAATTACAGTAAGCTAGTAAATATATGAACTTAGCTTCATGTCCCATAACCACTAGCTTAACTTAAATATTTACGAACAAATTGTAGATCTCCACTAGAAAATTGTCACAAGAGTTTCAATCGAACAAGTCCAAGAATTAACCGACGAAGTAAACGCAAGCGTTTCATACCACTTATTTTACTAAGTCGTTTAATTAGATTTCTCATACGAGGGAGGTAAAGGTTTGTATATACTAATAGATTGGAAATCGGTCTGAGAAAACGAGCTTTGTTATAAAATAGTGTTGCAATCATTTGAAGAAAGAGTTTTGATATTTACTACTAGTATAGAGAACCTTTATATTTTTAAAGTGACAAATCATAGAAGTGATTGTAGAAACAATCAATCATAAAAATTCACATTCGAAGAGGTGAATAAAATCCAAAGAAATCGATAAAGAATCCACCGAGATAGATATTCAAAAATCCATAAAATCGACCGAGAAACCCAAGATAGTTTGTCTCGAAAAATGGTCAACTCAGCATCTCAACAAAGCAAGTTCTGTTGAATGTTTTTCAGATAAGATCCCCTACTGAGGGGGGGTCCAGGGGGTGGCAACCCCCTAAGGTGGGGGTGCGGGGGCAACGCCCCGTCCAAAACGGTACGACATAGTGAAGACCTAAGGGAGGATAGGATCGAGCAACCTCGATAATAAATGAACTCAACAAATAGGATCATCACAAATTGATTTAAATTTGGAAACCATGCAAAATAGGCGAAATAGGCAAAACAGCAACAGGTCGGTCGGCCGGCTACAGAGCTCGGTAGACCGGACCCTGTTCTGAAAAAAATCCTCGGGAAGCAGGTCGGTCGACTGAGCTCTGTAGTTGGTCGACCGGACTTGAGACAGAGAAGTTCTATGCACTTTTAGTAGCAGGTCGGTCGACCGGACCAGTGGTTCGGTCGGCCGAACCCGTATTCTTGCACTTCCTACCCTATGTCAAAAGAGGTGCAAACTCCCTCAATTTGCAAACGGTCGACCAACGGCACTAAGGGTTTACGCCAATCGACTACCCGGCCATAGAAGCTCTTCGGTTCATCACCAAAACATGATCAAAACATCAAAGGTATGATTTTTAAAGAATTGAACCCAAAACACCAACAATTGGAATATTCACCAAATCATTCCAAACCAAAAGCAATTGCACACGAGTAAGTGTTAGGAATTCATACCTAACAATCGAAGTTAAATATAGGCCTAGATGTGAGATAAAAATCTCACCTTTGAACCCAAATTAATGAAGAAGAAGCTTGAAAGCAAAGGAAGATCAACCACACTTCAATCCCAACTCAAGAAGCTTGATTCTAAGCTTAAAAGAGAAATATTTCCCAAATTAGGTTTAGGAATTTCTGAAATGGAATGGAGAAAGAGTTGGAGAAGATGAAGAGGGTGCTTACCAATGGGTTCTCTTAGAATTTGGAGCTAGATCTTAGATTTTGCAAATGAACTAGGGTTTTGGATTTCTATTTCCCATTCTCTTCCACCATTTTTGCTTTAGAACTAAAAAGAGGAGGAAGTGAGAGTGAATGGGGAGAAGTGGTTCAGATTTGGGTATTAAGTTGGCTAGTGGGCTGAACCCAAACCCAAATCCAAAGTGAAAAGGTCAAATTTTTAGCTAGCTCCAAACATATCAATGTTTATACTCAAAAAGGTTGCAAACGGCATTTTGAACTCAATGGGAGGGGTCTCGAGTCCTAATTCTACCATTTGCAAAAAGTAGCTTTTCGGACCAAAATCCGACGAACGATAAAATATTTAAATAAAATATTTAAATATACAATTGATAAAGATGCGGGTTGTTGCAGACTTTATTTGAGAAATGGGTAAACTGGTTTAAAAATAAATAGTGATTTTTTTTAAAGGATGTGAAAGAGAAGCGTGTTTCTCTGGATAGCCAAGTACGTTTTCAAAACCAAGTTATAAGTATAAGTTAAAAGTTGTTTTAAAAAGGTTGTTTTACAAAATTTATTATTTTTAAGTGTTTAAATTTTAATGTAAGTATTTTCAAATTTATTATAGTAGAAATTATTTACAATAGGCTTGGTACTATGTTTCTAAAATAGAAAACTTAGTTTTATATTTTATAAAATAGCTTTATTTTAAATATTCTTAAATTATATATTTTTAATAAAGCATTAAAGTAGTTTTTTTTTAAATTTAAATGTTAAAGTATATTTTATAATATAGTGTTTTAAATTATTTTAAAATCTGAAGTGTTTGTACTTGATGGTTTCAGTGGAAACATAAAATATTTGGGAAATGTATTCCATGAGAGGAAGATGGTTTGAAAACTGTTTTCAAAAAGGGTTTGAAAGTGGAAATATATCTCGTGAAGATATTTTGAGATTAATAAATAATTTGGTGAAATTATTTATGTTGATGGTTGATTGTGAATGTTATGTGATAGTTAGTTACCGACTATCAATATTGGCCAATGCGCCGATCGTTTCGAAGAGACGGGATCGGGATTTATTTCCTAAAACCACTTCAATCCGGTTTGAACGTTTTCGTGTGGAAAATAGGAGTTTGGATTCGAAGATGGAGCTGTGAAGTGCAAGGGTAAGTCCCTACCAATCCTGAGGATGATTCCAAAATTGATGTCGTCGAAGTAGTGCCTTCGGTTTCGTTCGAACCCAGGACGGACTTGTATGGATGAATGCTTTTGGAACATCATCAGGTGGATGGTGAGCATTCTAAGTGATATGTTCTAAAAAGGTAACGCTTAGCCTCAAGCCTTGTCAACCAGGAATGACTGAAAATCTGGGGTTATGAAGCAAGGCTAGGTGGGTAGCGCCCATTGGGGTGAGGACATCCCTGTCTAGATGTCCCTTTTTTCGGCTTAGTGGTGCGATTGCTGATCCCAACCGTGGAGTGATCTTACTCGAGATTATCCAGTAAGGAGTCGTCTCGGTCTTGTGTTGCAGTGGACTGCGAGTAATCCTCGGTACGGTGATCTAGGCCACGTACTGTGATAGGTGGTACCCCTGTGCCTAGTCATTAGTTGAAAATCCATTCTCCGTATGTGCCTTTATGGTTTTGTTTGTATACCAATTAGATGGAATTTAATAAATGTAACAATTTCAGCTATTTGAATAAGTACTTGTATATAGACACTATTATAATATCAGAGGATTTTATAGAAAGTGTTTTAGCTATCGTAAGGTAAAAACCCGACATGTTTATTTGTGGCGTGGTCTTACGAGATGCTTTTGATTTTCAAAAGACTTTGAAACTTTAATAATCAAATTGAGTGTGATTTTCTCACGCTGGTATTCCAGACTGAATCGAGTGTTATTTAACTATTATGCTCGGGTCAGACCGAGTATTATAGGATACAAGAAAGGATGCTGTGGAGCTCAAGAGACGAGTTAGATGGCGATACGTATTTGATTATTATTCCGCTGTGAATTCAGTTTTGAGGACAGGTTTATATGATTGTCCAATTGTATGTTATTGATATTGTTGAACTTTGATGATGTATTCTGATGATGTAAGTATAAAACAGATATAGTTTTCTTTTCTGTAAAGATCTGTTATTATCTATTATATTTTATTCTGCTGCGATGTAAGATTCTTTTGTTGTTTCTATTTTCTTCTTCTACCTCTTTCTTCTTTAACCCAAATGGTTCGCATTTCCATTCATTTTGAGTTGATTAATGGAGAATAGTGTCGACTCAAGGGGTACGGAACTACAGGATGTTATAACTTTTATAAATAAAACTTGGAGATTTATATGGAATTCTATAAATAGATTTTAGAAATTTTTAAATAAGATATTTTAAAAAAAAAAGACAATTAAGGAAAGATAGGGTATTTTAGGATATTTATTCCTCTGTTTAAAGGATACTTCTGTTTCATCATTTGAAATATGATCTTGAAATAAGTAAATCATTCTAAGTGATCCGTTAAGATACTTTTACCATTTGTAAGTATATGGAAAAGGTTCTTCATGTTTTGAAATGAACGATGTGAAAATATACTTAGGCCGTTAGGATAAGTACATGTTTATATTTTCTAAGTATCGAAAATATTGTGTTTTGTGAATATACTTATATTATTAATATAAGTATATGGAAGTGATTTCTAAGTATTTGAAAAGTGATTTTAAATTCATAAATGTGAGGCTTAGTTGGTTCCATGGGAAATGAAATCTACAATTTGAATTTTTTCTTAGTCAATGGTTAAATAACCGACTATTGAATTTGGACCGAAAAGTAACATTGGAAATATGAAGGAGAAACATGTGAATTATATGGCACAGTCATTTTCAATGATGTTGTACTGTGCGTATAAATCTATTTTCGTTCTTTTAGGATGAATGATAAGGAAATCCATCCACAAACGGTTAGAAGGGAAACTCTGCTCTTATATTTTCTGTTTATTTCCTAAAGAACCGGGTTGAGTTTACCAAAAATTATCGAATGTTGTTTCAAAGAGATCAGGATCAGATATGTTATCCCAAAACCACTTCGACCAACTTAAGCGTTGCAAAGTGAAGACATCTCGAGGATGATGGGAATTCAAAGATGGAGCTCTCAAGTATTTCTTTCAGTCCTAGAACAAACTTAAATGGATGAATGTTGGCATTGCATTGTTGCTTGGAGGGCGGTGTTAGCATTCCAAGTGGGAAGTGCTATATAAAGATAATCGTAGCTTCAAGCCTCATTAACTGAGAAAATGACTAAAGCGGGGACATGCAGCAGGGCTATGCGGGTTGCTCCCTTTAGGGTATGATCATCCCAAGATCTAGTGTCGATATCTCTACGTATGCGGGGCCCATTATGGTTGTTTATCAATCATGGGGTGATCATATTCAACGGTATTGTAATGACTCGAATATTTTAACGGTTTTTATTAACGTAATTAACTGAAATTTTGATTGAAATTAAAACAATAGAATTTAGCAATGAAAATTTGTTATTTGTAATGCGTCCACTTAAACGTAGCAAATGTCAGAAATTCATCAGAAAATATGGATGTTTGTTTTATTGTGAAATTTCAATTTTAAGTCAATTAAGTTGATGAAAATAATATATTTTCGAAACATGAATATTTTTATATAATTAAAATGTTTATCATTTTCTGAGTGAGGCATCATATTTCATTTGATCGAATTTGGACTGCTCTAGCTCCATTAGTCTTATTTTCGACAAACTAGCAGCAATTTGGCACCGAAATTCGAGTTTTGATAGGATGATCGTATCACTTATATCTATGTACCATTCTATTCGTCTCGTCATCCTAATCTTCACAGTATATTCATTTTGTTAATTTCGGCGCTTGATACATGGCGAAATCTGCGAAACAGGTAGCCGCATCGGTATCGTATTGAATCTTTTTAGTTTCCTTGTGTCCATTCATTAATTTGCTGTAAAAAAATGGTTATTTTCCATCAATAATTTACCTGAATTCAATTCATAGCTGACTTTTTACTTTCCCACTGGTTATAATATTTTATGCTAGTTTGTTCTGTCTTCCGCAACCTATTCATTTGAGAAAAAATAAATATATAATATAATATAGTTCGTATACACTGCTTCTTCTTTTTCGGGTTTCTTCCATTTTTTGAACTGCTCGCCCCTCCATTTCAAAGCCCTTCTCCACCTCGCTATCTCATCTTCAAACCCTATGCTCTTCTCTTAGAATGAATTTATATACATTACATAATAAGTTGTTTGTTCAAAGGCATGCTTCTCCTACCGCTTTCTAGCCGCACGCAAGTTCCCAAAGCCGACCTCACACACCATTGCCCCTTCCCACCTTCCACTTATAGCCACGTCCATCATAGCGGCTTGACCTCGCCTCCTACATCCACCTACCTGCGCCAAACACACAGCACCGCCTGCTGCCACCGCCTACAATAGCGACCTTCCTTCCACTGATCCGCCCTCTCGCTTGCTTGCCTCACACCCTGCGCACCATCATTCTTGTGATCGTGCATCAGCACCAGCTTCACTTTGCTCCAACTCGACTTCCATCCACCGCTTTATCTTCTCTACACAACCTGCCTCTCCTCGGACATCGGCCCTTGCTCCTTCGCCTCACCACACCTACTGTACCGAAACACCCATCTCCTTTCTACCACCAGCGAATTGAACCTATCACCACCATAGCTTTGACGCCAAACACATCAGCTCCTTCCACCTTCCGCCACTTTCCGCGAGCAGCAGTTCAATCCTGTTTACAATATATATATAATAAAGTTTATATATTTATTGCTTTGCAATCTGCACGCCTCCCTCTTCCCTTGTTAGCATAAGCATCCACCATCGTGCCTTGCACCATGCCGCACCTCCAAGTCATCAACCCACCAACTTCCCATGTGGCCAGACTTGCCTTTGTTTCCACTTCCATTGACATGAGAGTATATTCTGTTCTATATATTTGATACTTGATTTTTTTTCCTTACATATATATTATACAACTGATTTAAGATATATTGCCTATACATATTATATAACTGATATTTGGTATTTGTTGGAAGAGTATATATGTGTATATATGTTAAAGTATATATTTTTAAATTTATGTTGATATTTGAAAATAGTTTTTGTTGTAATAACTTAAAAAAAAAAGAATATTATGTCTAAATGTTCTTGGAAATCTTTTGAAAAGAAGTATAACAATTTTATAAATTTTAAAAGGAATTTTTAGAAAGTAAAATATATATTTAGATGTTAAATTAAAATGTAATATATATATATATATATATATATATATATATTGTATTTTGAATATGTGTGGAAATTGTTGATTTTTTTTATTTTTTATATATTTTATTTCATCGATTCAAGTCAGGTCCGTCGTGCGCTGATCTATTCGTTGAATTCGCATTCATTGTGTTGTGCTTTGGGATTCGTAGGTCAATTTCATCTTTAAATTTCTTTAGCCTTGAAAGGTGAGCAATCACTCACAATTAACATTCTTATAGTCAGTAAATTTAATTCATATGAAATGACAATTGGAATATGCTGTTAAATTTGAATTATTAAGTTATTTAATTGTTAAATATGAGACGCCATTATCTGAAACTGTTCGCTTATGAGATATGACACCATAACCTTGTTGTATATTTTATATTTAAATTTGTTACTGATGATATATGCTTGTTATTGATATGTTATATTTTTATCATATTTGTTCTCACTCTGCAAGTTCCCTATTAGTTTAGAAATCCCTATGGCTTGAAATAATACATACACGAACGATATTATAGAATAGGGGAAAATCATTATGGGTTGAAATGATAAACCCAAGCGATTTTCATTGATTTTGAATTTTTGAGATTGTGGGTTAAAATGATATATACCTATAGATATTTAAATAGCGGATTGAAATGATAAATATCTGTATCACTTGACCATTGGATAGGAAATTATATACAGACACCGTTGGTCTATATTTCGAAAATGGTTTCCAAGTTGAAGGGAAATATATGGGTTTTAATGAATACTGATTTTTAGAATATAATATATAAATACTATTTTATATATGTATAAAATTTAGATTTTTCAAAATATATACATATATAAAATAAGATTTAATATAAAATTAATTTAATAATAAGATTTAATTGAAATAAAATTTAATTTAATTGGTTTATAATATGTTTAAGTATTATTTAAATTTAATTTAATATTTTAAAAATAGATTTTTTTTAACTTTAACAATAAAGGTTGGTAATATAAATTAATGTTGACATGGAATTTAATTTGGTTAATAATTGTATTTAAATAAGAATTGATTGGAACTTATTGATTTTGAGATTTTGAAACATATGATTTATAACTTGATTTGATAAAAAGTGATTAAATGAATATCCACAATTTTAAATAAAATTGAGACTAAATATTTAATATTGATTTAAATTTATAAATTGAGATGTTATTTAATTAAAATGATTAAGTGAAAAATTTCCAATTTGTATGAAATTAAAGTTAAACGTTGAAATATAAATGAAACTTATCTTGAAATGTTCGAATATTTAACTTCGAATATTATTGGAATTGAAATGATAGTTCAAACTTGGATTTGAAATCAATAAAAATTGAAATGGCTTATTGAGAATTTAAATTGAATCTTTAACCTTTTTAAATTGGAAGTGTTGAACTAGGGTTGATTTAAATTGAATTTTAGGATTTAAGCGGATTTGAATCGATTTGTGGAATTGGATGAAACAATTTTAATTCGGAAACTACTTCAGTATAATCTCTTTAAATAAATATAAACTATTTTTAGTTTACAACTATTTTAATATATATATTATTTTAATATATAAACTATTTTAATTTATAAATATTTTAATATATATACTATTTTCAGTACTAAATTGTTTAAGTTGGAAGGGTTATGATTTCAAAAGTGTTATCGAAAGTGTTATAAATTTGAAAGTGTTACGATTTTGAAAATGAATATTATTTAGTGAATAATGAAATCGAATTGATATGGTTTTGAAATGAATATGATATTTTGATATGAAGTATGAACTATTTGAAATGAAATGACCACGGTGTGAAATAAGCGTTTGCTTGTTAAAGGGACTGAGATCGGATATTACAATACTCTCTGCCAATACCAAAACCACTTTAACAACTATGTAGAATCCAGAATAAAGTATGATGGTTTGACGACGTTGTTGTATTGAGGTGTGAAACGAGCCCTAAATAAGATGACTAAAACAGGAGCAATAGACCGGCCAAGTGAGGTAGCTCCTCCGATCGGACACACTTCTCAGATACTATTCTATTGCTTTGTTATTTGATTAGGTGCACCTTTGATTTTGGGAGTGTTGTACGAGGTGGGCGGTAGCTGCGACTATGCGTTACCGCCAGCCCAGAAGTGTAAATTGGTAGAATCCTACATAGGGTATAGCCTCGTGTGCCTTGTAATCTACCTTATCGAGCCCACAACAATTTTTGTTTGTGTCGTGCCTATGGAGTGCTCCCTGATAGCCCATCGGTTTGGTGGAGTTTACAGTAATATATAGACTACGGCATTACATAAAATGTGTTAAAGGGGATGTGGGTAAAGCCTTAACGATATTTTAATACTTTATTGATAGAAATATTATAATAGCGTATATTACTGCATAGTAGATAGTTCCATGGATCCTTAGAGGTTGGAAATCCTAAACATCCTTTAAGTTACTTGTATTTCAGTAGACATTCCACTTGAGTTAATTACTGACATAAGAATGTTAATCCTGACTGAGTGTTTTGTGTTTTGCTTTATCCTCGGGTCGGACTGACTGTCACAGCATTGAGACTCACCTTTGGAGATAGGAGCTTTGTTTGAAGATCTATCTATTAATCTTTCAGTTATTTCAGTTATTCCAGTTGTCATGTTCAGAATCGTAATTGCTTATGTATTTGAAACTTCTATGTATCTTGATTTCTGTTGCATTTTTTTCATACTCTGTTGTTTATATAGTAGCTTCATGAGTACTATTTACCTATTTCCGCTACTTACTATGATATTACTTTGTGTCTGGGATTCTGTAATTGATTTATTTACTGTATATGCTAAGTTTTGCCAAATAATAAATTAACAATCTGATATTTTGAGCAATTCAATTCCGAAAAGTGCGGATGGTTCGAAATGGTAGGTCGTTACAGCTATCCAGTAAGGGGTAGTGTCGGTTCTGAGTAGCTGAGGTGCAGTTGCGATTGCTACCTCCCGTACATTTTATCCAGAGGTGTACGGATTCGGTGGGTAGACCCTTACCCTTTCATTGTTAGAATCCATTCTCCAATAAGCACCTACGGACATGATTGTATACCTATTATGGTAGAATTTAATAATGTAACAATTTTGGCTATGATTAATAAGTAATTGTATCTAGACACTTTTATAATATCAGAGGATTTCATATGAAATGTTTTGGTTATCGTAAGGTAAAAACTCGTCTATGTTTATGTGCGGCGTTGTCTTACAGGATACCTTTGTTTTGAAAGGTTTTTATGACTTTAAAATCAAGTTGGCTGTGTTTTTCTCATGCTGGTTTTCCAGACTGACTCGGATGTTATTTTATTATAATGCTCAGGTCAGACCGAGCATATTTACATATTGCTTTGGATGCATTGGAGCTAAGGAGATGAGTTGGAGGTCTTCAAGTCGTATTCTCGTGTATGTTTATTTTCCACTACTTTGTTACTGAAATTACAACAATTGTGAGGATATGTTGTTATAACTGTCCATGCTGATAATTGTGATTGTTGTTCTACTCTAATGGATATATGTTTATAACAGTTTCTCTTTTGTAAAAATCATTGATATTATATTATATGTTGTTCCGCTGCAATTGTGAGATTCTGTGTTGTTTTTAGTTTCTTCTCTTCTACTTTCTTCTTTCTTGCCCATAACTATTTGTCTTTCTATTTGATTTGGGTTGGACATGGTGGTTTATTGTTAGCTTGAATGGTAAGGGAAAGCGTTTGTTAAAGGTAGGGCCGGTCTTGAGTAGCAGAGGTGCAATGTGTTGTAGCCTCCTGTATATTTTATCTAGAGGTGTACGGATTCGGTGGGTAGTCCATTATCCTTTCATAGCTGGAATCCATTCTCCTAAGTGCCTTCGTACTTAGTTGTATACCTATTATTCTAGAATTTAATAATGTAACAATTTCGACTATTATTAATATGTATTTGTATTCTAGATATTATCATAATGTCACTAGATTTTTTTATAAAAATGGTTTGGTTATCGTAAGGTAAAAACCATTCCATGTTCATATGACATGTGGTCTTAAGAGCTACATTTGATTTTAAAAGGTTTTAACAAGTTAAATTAATAAATTCCTTATGGTTTGAATTTCTCACGCTGATTTTACCAAATTGATCTGACGCTAATTTTCTTATAATGCTCGGGTCGGCCCGAGCATATTTTCCAGATTTAGCTGGTTCTCTGAGCATTCAGGTGACGAGCTGGATTCTCCAAGACATGCTCATGTACCCTATATTCTTTCTCTATTCTATTTTGTTTGTTCTTGTCTGTATTTATTAGCAATTATAAGGACAGATTGTTATAACTGTTAAGGCTGATAATAAGTTAATGTACTATGATGTTGTGTATAATAAAGATGATTTCTTTTTGTAAAGACTTGTTCAAATTATATATTGGTCGTCACATTTTGTGAGATTCATCAATTCTTATGATGCTTCCACTAAATAGATGCGCATAGAACTTTATTTTTTGAGATATAATTTACGATTATCATATGATTCAAAATCATATAATAAAATTATTTTCTCAAAATTACAGCTTAGTTTATAATTCCAAAATAAATGTAAATAATGTCAGATACTTCTGTATTTTCCAATGCATCACTTTTGATATGAAAACAAATACCATATTATAATTTTATTTCATACTGAATATTCATCGTATTTGAAGAAATATAACTATGTCTATTTTTTCAATCGATAACCAAAAATAGTCATTATTTTATAAATAATGTTCGATACGTTTTATGAAAATAATTTTCGTAATTTTATGCGATCAATAAGTGTTGTATGACATGCTTCCACTATTTTTGCCATTGCTATAATTGCGTACAAAATTTGGAGGTCTATCATTCACTTAATACAGATTTGTTTATTTCATATACTGTAGCTAGTTTATCGTGGAGCATTCTTAGATCAAATATCTTGAACTTAAAGAAACAAATCTCATAGAAAACAATTTTTTATATGAAAATACATTTTGGAATAAAATCATATTTCTCATTTCAATGTTAAGTATCAATCACTATTATTACAATTTTCGTTTCCGTTGTTTCTTTATGAAGAAGAAATGACTATTCACTTCTCCATCCTAGCTATACCTTAAATCAAATTTACTCTTATACATTTAATTTCTTTTCTAAATGGTCAAGCCATTCAGAAGAATACCCTTACCACAATATCATAATGGACTCTTTAAGAAAGTGCTTTTGATTATCCTTAACATTTAAGGACATCAAATATGTTGCTCTTTACATAAACTAATTAAACTGACATTTCAACCATGGAATTCTTAGATCTATCTTGTACTTTTTGTCTTGTGCTACAATCAACAAAATATGATTTTTATGTAATCAATCAAATTGAATACTCAATCTTATAGTATAATTTATTGGCTTATTTCAAATGAACTATATTCATTGAAGTATCATACATTGCAAACTTTGGTCGTACACCATATAAAATTTATATGTGATAGTATATGAATAAAATATTCACCCATAGCCTTGTATTGCATTTAGAGTTGGAAATTTATGAAATGCAATACACGGTCTAAACCAAATAAACATGTAAGTGATTATTTTATGAATATATTAAGTAGTTGTAAAAAATTAGGCACTTGCATGGGTATAGAAAACATTAACATGCAATAGACATTTAATAGTGGGTATTATATTTCCATTTGTCAACTTTCAATTTTGTTTACTTGTATATGTTATTTGATAAAAGTTTTATCAATCATATTAAATATATAAATTTATAATTATAGATAATTATAACATTATTTAGCATATGTTCTTACAATATTAGAAAGGTTAAATGTTATAATTTCATTTTTCTAATAAGGCTAGTATTTTGTGCTTCACCAGACCCTAAGCGAAAGATAGAAGTCTTTCAACTTCACTAGTGGGTGTTAGGCCTTGTATGCCTTGGGATTCCGACATTGCGGAAAGCACAACAAATCATAGCCCAGTATACGATGGATAACTCTTTATCGGTTGTATCACATACGACTCCTAACCTTTAGTACCTTGTCCTAATCCTGCCTTTACTTTGAGGAAAGCTCAGCAAGTAAATTCACCCGGACTTATCATTTCATGATGGTCTAGTATTATTCACGTTCCTTGAGGAAAGCCCAACAAATACGTGCGGTTATCTTACCTCATCTATTCATAATATTAATATTACTACACATAACATTTCTAGCTTGAGAAAAGCTCAACAGCTAAGGAGTATGCATGTAATTTATTATTATATAAATGATAGAGGACAACTTTATATTAAAGATTCATCATCTTCAATATATTATATCGAGTGTTACTGACTTATGGGATAATGTATTTCTTATGAAATACTCTCATGATTCAAGTGTCGGACACATCAGAAATCACGGTATACGTACATCTACGTATGCATTTGTTCCTTAAGTCTATTTAGGATTGTTTAAAGTTCCACATTTAGTTTAACATTCATATGTAAAAGTTTACTATTATATAGCGTTTATATTTCATATTACTTATGTAATAGTCTCATGTACAACATTTTATTAATTAAATCCTATTTAATTAATTAACTCTTTATTTAGTTTTAAATTTGTATTCCAATACAACTATTGGACATATCTACTATAACCTTTATAGTGTATACTATAGCCTTTATAGTGTAACATATATATTTTATATATGTGTATGTTTATTTAATTAATTTATTTAATTAAAAGTTTTAATTAATTTGTAATTATTGCAAAAATTTATCTTATATACATACATGTATACTTATGTTATCTTAAACATTTTAAAATAACATATCATATATCAACATATATAGTACATCCATATAAGTATTAATTAATTAAATCATTTAATTAATTTGTTTTATCAATCTTATTAATAAATTTAAAATTTCAAAATTAATATTTATGTAGTTTCAACATTCAGAAATTTTCATACATGTTCAAATTTTTTGAAAAATTATGTTATATTATAACCTTTTATAATAAGCATGTTTTTATTTTGATTTAAGTTTTAAATTTAAAATCTTGTCTTAATTTTCAAAACTATTTTGAAAATTAGCCCAAGGCCCAATTTAAATTGGGCCTTTTCTACAGAGGCAACCTTTGGGCTCAATTCACCTTTTAGGCTAGGTAGATAACCATGCAGGATAGTGTACTTGATTATCCAATTACAATCCTAGACATAACCTTTCTAGGCACCGTACTAAGTGTGCAAGCTTAATTAGTAAGCCTTAATATGACTAGTTTAGACTATATAGGCTATCGTACCATGATACCATTTGTTGGAACTGGGTCAACCCATAGCGGAAGAAAAGGACGTATTTCAAAAAATTTACAACTTTTGAATCTTTTGGGTCTATAAAGTCTAAAGATATATTAGCCAATTTAATAAAGTTTTTAAATAAAATCGTATTTTATTTGAAATTGATTAAAAGAAGTTTTTAATTAATTTAAACTTTAAAAAACAGTGTATTAAATACACCGAATAATTGCTCACAAGTGTAAATTAAGAGTAAGAAACTGTTCGTTTGTTTCTCCAAAACTTATGTAATTTAGAGAAGGAAATTCTATCTCTCTTTTAACGTTATAAAATTAATTAAAGACATATTATGCTTTATAAGGATAGAGAATTCCATTTGTCTTTCTTTTAATTAAATTAATTGATACATTAAATGCCATTAATTAAAAATTAATACATGGCATAAAATGTAAGTTTGTCCAAATATATTCCAGTATGAATTATGAATATACAACATTGGGGTATTGTAACGAATCAGACTTTTGGCCCATGAAAATCGACACTAATACGTCCACTGTATTACATGCTGAGAAATCGAAATCCAGAAAACCATATTGTTAGGCAAAAAGAAAGAAGGAAGAAGATAAGAAGAAAATTAAACAACACAGAATCTCCCAACGGAACGAATAATCTATAATATACAACAAATCTTTACACAAAAGTCAAATTGTGATATATGTATATACAAACATCAATCAGAGTCTACTAACATATTTCGACCTGAACAATTATAACAGCATGTCCTTACAATTGCTGAAAAACACAACAATGAATATAGCAGAAAGTAACCATGAATGTGAATACGTCTTTGGGCCTCCAATTCATCTCCTGAAGCTCCAAGCATTCAATCTAATTTGTAATATGCTCGGTCTGACCCGAGCATTATAGTAAAATACCATTCGAGTCAGTTTGGAAAACCAGCGTGAGTAAACGCACCCAATTGGACTTTTAAAGTTATATAAAACTCTTTGAAATCAAAAATATCTCGTAAGACCTCGCCGTACATAAGCACGGACGGATTTTTACCTTACAATAACCAAAACTATTTCATATGAAATTCTTTGATATTACAATAGGGTCTAGACACAAACTGACGCAGCGGATAATAACAAATCGATATAGATCGATGAAAGTAGCAAACGGTGGATCGAAGATACTGAAATACCCAAATTCGTTGATCACAAAGATACTGAATTCTAGCTATCTTCGACACGTTGATCGCGCACGATACCGTGAAAGAAGATCTACAATTCTTCAAACGTTGATCAAGCGCACTTGATACCGTGGATTGGCTTCAATAATCGTTGAATCGAGCGCACTCGATTAACCGAAAGTGGAGATAGGAGATTACACTCAACTACCAATTTAGATGAAAGCACACAGCAATCAAACGAAATTTTATCCAATAATCAACAACCTCAAAATGTACAACTCACGCCCTATTTATAGCCTTTTTACAACCCAGACCCTTAAGTCGTTTCCGACTTACGACTCACCCTTAGGTCGGCAACGACCTATCAACAAACGCGACTAAAACGACTTAAAAACCACACGACTCAACGAGTTACATCACCACACACACATGACCGACTTAACCCCTTGCCGATTTACGACTTATCACGACTTAAAGAAATTACATCACAACAGCGACTCAACAGCTACAAACGACTCAACACTCGAATGACTTAAGAAAACACACCAATCTACAACTCAACGACTTACGGTTTAACATGACACGGCTTGCGACTTAACGCCTTCAACTACTGGAACTTCTCTCTTCTTCTTGATAAGTCGTGGATGACTTATAGCTGTGTCGTTAGGTCGTATACGACTTATCAAACCTGAACGACTTATGCTCCCGTTAAGTCGTAACTTCTTTTCATCATTCTTGTTAAGTCGTAGCTCTCCCCCCGAGCTTTGTTAAGTCGTAGACGACTTAAGACTGCTTTCTTAGGTCGTGGACGACTCAAGTCTTGAAGGTTTGGGCCTGGCACTGCCCTAACTTTGTTCTGAGTTGCATCATCCTCCCCAGGTTGAGAAAAATTCGTCCTCGAATTTTTAAATTCTTCCACATCGGATTGTTCATCCCCATAATATGGTACAAGATGCTTAACATTGACCACGTTAGAAGTGTGCACATCCTTCGGAAGCTTCAACTTATAAGCATTTTCATTAATCCGTTTCACGACTTCTACAGGACCAATTTTTCTGGCTTTCAACTTGTTATAAGCGCCCACTAGAAAACGTTCCTTTGTTAACACAGCATATACCAAATCTCCTTCATTAAACTCAACATTTTTTTCGCTTCATATCTACGGATCTTTTATACTTCTCATTCGTCTTCTCCAATCGTTCCTGAACGATTTTATAACATTCAGTCAACCCATCAACAAAGTCTACAGCTCGTTTAACCGTCCCCTTCGGTTGTGGTACTACTGTTAAGTCCAACGGTCCCCTTGGCAAACTTGAATATACAATCTGAAATGGACTGTAACCTGTGCTTCTATTAACCGCATGATTATGTGCAAACTCTGCTTGGCATAACTTCATATCCCAACTTTTCAAATTATCCTTCAAAAGACATCGCAATAAATTTCCCAACGACCTGTTAACCACCTCCGTTTGCCCATCGGTTTGCGGATGGTAAGCGCTACTAAATTTCAGCTTCGTTCCAACCATCTTTCACAAACTTAGCCAAAAGTGACTCAGAAAACGAGTGTCTCTATCCGAAACAATAGACTCTGGCAATCCATGAAGTCGATAGATCTCCTTGAAAAATAACTGAGCAACATAAACAGCATCCGCCGTCTTCTTACAAGCAATAAAATGTACCATCTTCGAGAAACGATCCACCACAAACATATATAGAGTCATTTCCCCTTTGAGTTCTCGGCAAACCCAACACAAAATCCATGCTAATATCTACCCAAGGTTTTGTAGGAACAGGTAATGGCATATACAATCCCGCATTTGTAGCTGTCCCTTTCGAAACCTGACAAACATGACATCTATGCACAAACCTTTCAACTTCCCTTCTCATTGACGACCAATAATAAGACTGAGAAATCAACTGCAATGTTCGAACTCTACCCACATGTCCTTCTTCGTGCAATTCTTTCACAATTTTCATTCTCAAACTGCAATCTGGTACGCATAAACGATTTCCTTTAAACAGAAAACCATCCACCAATATAAACTCATTAGCACTCCCCTCCTTGACTTTCTCAACAAATATCTTAAAGTAAGGATCTTCTTCAATCAATTCTGGCAACAATTCAAACCCTGTCACCTCAACCTTCATTGTAGTCAACAAGTGATTCCTTCTACTCAATGCATCTGCTACACGATTCGTAATTCCCGATTTATGTTTCACAACAAACGTAAATTGCTGCAGATAAGCAATCCACGATGCATGCCTTGCTGAAATCTTATCCTGCCCTTGTAAGTGCTTCAATGCTTCATGATCTGTGTAAAGAACAAACTCTTTCTGAAACAGATAATGTCTCCAGTGCTTCACAGCTTGAACTATTGCGTAAAACTCAACATCATACGTGCTATATCTCAACTTAGCTCTAGACAACTTCTCACTGAAATAAGCAACTGGTCTTCCTTTCTGACTCAAAACTCCACCACCCCCAACTTTCGATGCATCAGTATGTAATTCAAACAACAACTGAAAATCCGGTAAAACTAGAATTGGTGCTGTCGTCAATAGTGTCTTGATCTTTGCAAAAGCAACCCCTGCTTCCTCTGACCACTCAAACTTCTTTCCCTTCATGCAATCGGTTATAGGTGCCATCACACTACTAAAATGTGGAATGAATCTTCGATAGAAAGATACCAATCTATGAAAACTCCATACTTCAGTAATCGTCTTTGGCTGTGGCCAACTCCTGACAGCTTCCACTTTATTTTCATCCACCTGAATACCTTCCTTCGACAAAACATATCGTAGAAACTAAACACTGTCCGTCATAAACACGCACTTCTTTGTTGCAGCATAAAATTTCTCCTGCCGTAGAATCAACAATACTTCACGCAAATGCTGGACATGCTTTTCCATACTCCCACTATAAATCAGAATATCATAAAAGTAAGCTACTACAAACTTCCCAATGAATGGTCTGAAAATCTGGTTCATCACTCTCATAAAAGTACTTGGTGCATTCGATAAACCAAACCGCATAACCAACCATTCGTATAAACCTTCCATGGTTTTGAAAGTAGTCTTCCACTCATCTCCTGGTCTAATACGAATCTGATGGTATCCACTCTTCAAGTCAATCTTCGAGAACACAACAGCTCCACTCAGCTGATCAGTCAAATCATCAAACCTCGGCATAGGAAATCTGTATCTCACAGTGATCTTGTTTAGAGCCCGACTATCCGTACACATCCTCCACGAACCATCCTTCTTTGGCACTAATAAAGCTGGCACTGCACAAGGACTCAAACTCTCCTGAACACGCCCCTGTTCTAACAACTCCTCCACCTGCCTCCTCAGTTCCTCATACTCCTTAGGACTCATTCGGCAATGTGGCCTGTGTGGTAATACTGCCCCTGGCACAAGATCTATCTGATGTTGAATATCCCTCAACGGTGGCAACTCCAATGGTAATTCTTCAGGAAACACATCACTGAATTCTTTCAATACTGGCTTTACTTCTTCAGGAACTTCAACAGATTTAGTAGCTTCACGTCCAATCAACAAAAACACCTCTGGACTCTCCTCTACTTCTTCAATAAATTCCTTCAAAGTCAATGAAGTCTTCAGCTCCTCAATCTCTTCTGACTTGCTTTCTCCTTGCTGTCTCTTCTTTGGAACCAAAATGATCTTAACACCCTCGAACATAAAACTGTAGCTATTGGTCCGACCGTCATGCTGTACTACTCGATCATACTGCCATGGTCTTCCCAAAAGTAAGTGACAAACATCCATTTCCACAACATCACACCAAATCTCGTCTTTATACTTCTTCCCAATTGAAAATGGAACTCGAACTCGCCTGTCCACCTTCACCTCTCCTCCTTTTCTCAGCCACGCTAACTTGTAAGGATTTGGATGCTTCTCCGTTTTCAGCTTCAACTTTCTCACGGCTTCAGTAGAAAGAATATTGTCACAACTTCCTGCATCAATCACAAACTTACAAACCTTTCCCAGAATAGTGCATGTTGACTGAAAGATGTTACTCCTCAACCAACTAGCCTCTTCTTCTTGCTTGGTATTAAACAAGACCTCCTCATCATTAGATTACATCCTTCATCTCCTGACGCAATATCCTGTTCATCCTCCTCAACTGGACTAGAATAACCTTCACCAACATCCTCACCTTCGACTTCAGCAATCATAGTTCGTTTCTTCGGCTTCGGACATTCATTACTCTTGTGACCCACTTCCTGGCAATTATAACATTTGAAACTTTTGTTGACCTTTGCCTTCGCAACTTCATTCACAACTGGTTTACTGATAGATTTAGGAACACTAGAGCTTCCACTAACACCCTTCTCTTGATTGTTGGAATTAGTAAACACACCACCTCCACGCCTTCCCTGCTTCTCCCAAGCCAACGCCTTTTGGTGTGCTTCCGCCACAGATCTTGGATCGAACATATTAACCATATCCTGGATCTGCATCCTCAACCCTCCAACAAATCTAGCAGTCAATTGTTCCTCTGTCTCCATAATGTCATTTCGAGCAATTAGTTGATAAAATTCATCAGCATAATCACTAACAGTCTTTGTCCCTTGCCTCAGATTCTGCAAACCTCTGATACATGAGTGATTGATAATTGTAAGGTAAAAATGTAGCTTTCATTAACTTCTTCATCTTCTCCCATGATTCAATCTTCGACTTCCCCATCCGTTCTCGTGTAAGTTTGGTTTGCTGCCACCACGCCATAGCTCTCCCCCTCAACCTAGTAGCAACCAACTTCACTTGACGATTCTCCGAAACCTCCTTGAAATCAAAGATTTCTTCAACATTAGACAACCAATCCAAGAATTCCTCTGCAACCATTCCACCCTTGAATTCTGGAATTTCCATCTTCATACCTGATTCCCATCGACGATCATCATCTATATCCCGATAAGAATTTCGAACTTGGTCTCGATCTCGATAATGAATGCTAGCTATATCACCCTCTTCATCAAAATCAAATGTACGTCTATATCGATCTCGACCATCAACATCCCTTCGATCACGCATGTCTCTTCTACTATGTCTCTCTTCATCTCGATATGGCTCATCTTCAAACTCACGTGGAGTTCTTCTCCCTTCATGTCCATAGTCATGGTGATCTCTTCTCGATGAAATTGATGTTTCTCTTCTCTCTCTAAAAGATTGCGGTGATACCCTTCTCGCTTCCGTAACCGATGGCGAAACTCGGTTTCCTCCATGGTTCGAGATTGGTGATCTCCTCCTTTGATTTTGATTCAAATCATTCATCAACTTCTCTAACTTTCCAATGCCTTCATCAAATTTCTCATTAATGCGTTGTTCCATTTGCTCGGCTTCTTCTCTTCTATACTACGCTTCAACATTTTGATGACGATTAGCTCTCCTTGGCGGCATGATTGAACTTCACAACACTTCAACAAATACTTCAAAAATCTTCAACACAAGTCCAAAAAGCTCGGCTCCAACTCGACTTCGCTCGGCCTCAACTCCTTTCCAACTTTGATCCAAAATGAAATGGATCGAAAGCTTCTAACTAGTTGCAACTTCAAGATGAACACGATGAACACCAACTTCAAACTCCTTGGCTCCAAGACTCGGCTTAGCTATGATTGGCTAAGTCTAGCTCTGATACCAAAAACTGATGCAGCGGATAATAACAAATCGATATAGATCGATGAAAGTAGCAAACGGTGGATTGAAGATACTGAAATGCCCAAATTCGTTGATCACAAAGATACCGAATTCTAGCTATCTTCGACACGTTGATCGCACACGATACCGTGAAAGAAGATCTACAATTCTTCAAACGTTGATCAAGCGCACTTGATACCGTGAATTGGCTTCAACAATCGTTGAATCGAGCGCGCTCGATTAACCGAAAGTGGAGATAGGAGATCACACTCAACTACCAATTTAGATGAAAGCACACAGCAATCAAACGAAATTTTATTCAACAATCAACAACCTCAAAATGTACAACTCACGCCCTATTTATAGCCTTTTTACAACCCAGACCCTTAAGTCGTTTCTGACTTACGACTCACCCTTAGGTCGGCAACAACCTATCAACAAACGCGACTCAAACGACTTAAAAACCACACGACTCAACGAGTTACATCACCACACACACATGACCGACTAAACCCCTTGCCGATTTACGACTTATCACGACTTAAATCAATTACATCACAACAGCGACTCAACAGCTACAAACGACTCAACACTCGAACGACTTAAGAAAACACACCAATCTACAACTCAACGACTTACGGCTTAACATGACACGGCTTGCGACTTAAGGCCTTCAACTACTGGAACTTCTCTCTTCTTCTTGATAAGTCGTGGACGACTTATAACTGTGTCGTTAGGTCGTATACGACTTATCAAACCTGAACGACTTAAGCTCCCGTTAAGTCGTAACTTCTTTTCATCATTCTTGTTAAGTCGTAGCTCTCCCCCCGAGCTTTGTTAAGTCGCAGACGACTTAAGACCGCTTCCTTAGGTCGTGGGCGACTCAAGTCTTGAAGGTTTGGGCCTGGCACTGCCCTAACTCTGTTCTGAGCTGCATCACAAATACTTATTAACCTTAGCCAAAATTGTTACATTATTAAATTCCAGCATACTAAGTTCTACAATCAAAATCGTAAGGCACGTATTGAAGACTGGATGCCATAATATGACAAGGTAAGGAACTACCTTTCGAAGGTACATCTCTACATAAATGCACCGGGGTCTGACAATAACATCTTATACCCCTGCCATACAGGATTGGCCTACCACTTGACTAGTAGAACCGAATATGATCACCCCGCTTGGCCTCAAAGCATACAAGAACATATAGTAACCGTTCTAGATTTGAAATGACCATACCTTACTTGGGAGCTACCCACTTGGCTCTGTTGCATGCCCCACTTTTGTCATTTCCCAATTAACGTGGTCTGAGGCTACGTTTTACCTTTTAATAGCACTTTCTAGTAGGAATGCTAACACTGACCTCCAAACAATAATGCAATATCAGCATTCATCCATAAGATTTTGCTCTGGGACTGAACGAAATACTTGAGACCTCCATCTCCAAAATACCATCATCTTCAAGATGGCTTCACTTCGAAACGCATTCGTTGGATCGAAGTGGTTTTTGGATAACATACCCGATCTCAATCTCTTCGAAATAACTTTTCGATAATTCCCGATAAACTCAACCACGATTCTTTAGGAAATAAACAGTCAAAGATAAGATCGAAGATCACCTCTTAATCGTCAGTGGATGGATTTCCTTACCATTATCCTAGGAGAACAAAACGAGATTTATACGCACATTACAGCATCATCAGAGATGACTGTACCTTAAAACTCATGTGTTTCTTCTAGATTTTTCCGAAGTTATGGTTGGGCCCAATTTCGATAATTGGTTATTTAACTATTGAATAACAACATTCAATAAGGATTTATTCCATAGGGAAAAACCAATAATGGTTAAGCAATTAAGCAATCACCAGCCTCCTTCAATAAATCTTTAATTCATAAAAATCACTTTGTATTTTACTTGTATAAAAATACTTTTACAAAAGCATAACCGCAAATCCCTATATTTCTGTACTTAGAAAATATCCATATACTTATCCCAATGGTATAAGTATATTTACAAAGCTGAGAAAGATTTCATTTTCATTCGACTCAAAAATCATTCATAAATTCCTTATAATTCTCTAGATCCATTTATAAGTCATTTTTTAAAAAAATGAAAACCATTTACAAAACTTCTTTATACATTTATAAACCTATTTCTTAAATTCATTTTATAAATATCCAACCATTTATAAAATTCTTCTCCTTGTAAATAATCCTCCTTACGTCTCCAAACATTTTATATGCTCTTTTATGAATTCCAAGTCTTTCAACTCTATTCATGTGTCTTAGAATTTTTTTATAAATAATTAAAAATCCTTTTACTTCAAACACCATTATATAATATAATAATATAATAATAATGATAAATAATAAATGTTATAAATAAATGAAAAATATTAATTGTAAAACATCTTAACTAATAGTTAATAATTTCAAAATATTGTTTAAGAAACAATAATAATTAATCCTTACCATTTTAATAAATAATAATGATTCATTTTCAAAACCTTATTGGTAACCCTTATTAAAAATTTCAAACCATAATTATTCTTGAAATAATTAACCTTTCAATTTATTAACCTTTTTATGAATTCCTAAAACATATTAACTATAAACAATAACTTTTGAACAATATTAAAATAACTAAATAAATTTAAAATAACATTAATGTAATTAAATAAATCTAAAATGTTGTTAATATAATTAAATAACATAAGAATAACATTAATTAATTAATTAATAAACTTAAAACAAGATAATATATTTAATTAACTTAAAAACAATATTAATATAGTAATTAACTTAAAAAGAAATTAATATAATTAATAACTTAAAAACAATATTAATATAATTATTTAACTTAAAAGAAATACTAATATAATTAATTAACTTAAAAAAATATTAATTTAATTAATTAACTTAAAAACAATATTAATATATTAAACTAGATAATCTTTAAAACAAAATATTTCTGAAACCCAAATTTGGATTTTAAAATCGTTTCTTGCCTTAAAAACGAATTCTGAATTAAACGGCAATTTATAGTATTTTTAAAATACTTATTTGAGGCCAATAGTCACCCAACACTTAACCAATATCGATATTGATTTTCTATCACTATATGGTTTTATTTTCAAACATATAACGATGTTATAATCACAATGTCCATAATCATGTTCATTTTTCAATTATCCATGTAACATAAGTATTATTTAAACAATTTGATAATGGCGAGGAATCTCGTTGGATCCCTCCAACCTGTTTCCCCCTGCATCACAAATGTTATATACTCATAAAATATAAATCAACCGCTTCGATGCGGTATTCGTATACAAGGGGTCATCCACTCTTACACGGCAATGTAATAGGATCTCATCCGCTCCAAAAGGCGAGAATATATCCAAACCAATAGTTTAATACAGTAATTCATCCAAACATTCATTCGATAATTTTTATCAACTCTATATCATACTAATTAACTAAAAAGGCGACTTTAACTCACCGAAATTTTCTCTTGTCGTAGAGGCATTCCGGTTTGGAACTAAAATCAAATGACGTCCGATTTTGGTCCAAATTTCAACAGTCTTCGGATTTGTCTAAACCAGTTCCATCGTGAACCTTTGTCATTATGAGCATAATGCAAGAATCCGCGCCTCAATTGGATCTCGTATGAGAGAGTTATTTAAAATAATTAAATTAAAATCACCAATTACATATATTTAATTACCCTTACTCAACTTAAACATCATCTTCCTCCTTCTTTTCCAAGCTGTGTGCAAATGCACGAACAACCCATCATTGTGAATGCTCCAACCTCCCTTTCTCCCTCCATAATGGACTAAATCGACAATGGAAAGCATCGATGAATTCCCCTTTACCAACGACACACCCCAATCATCACGACATCTCATCTGAATACCTTAGGCAGATCACGATCAATCTCACAAAAACTCACTGTAGCATGACAACGCGACCCTATAAAGGTGATTGCACCTCCCAAAAATTGACGTCGAAGTGTAATGCTCTAACACTAACCTAAAACCAATCATCGATTTCACAAAATTGCCTTCAACATCCAAAAAAATTAAAACCCCAGATAGGCTGAATGTGCACAAACTGTCGATCCTGTAACGATCCTGAATTCTGTTCGTTAGTTTTGAACATTTAATTTATTTTTAAATGTTGAATTTGAATTATCAATTGATTTTTAATATGGAAGAATTAGTGGAATGACATAAAGTTTAAAATATGGTGATTAATTTTATTTGGTAAAATTAAAATTGATACTTAAAATTGGGTAAATATGGGAATCTGGAGTTAAATGGAGAATATGGATGGGTTATAAGTTAATTTCAAACTTTATTTGAATTTGAGTGATGGTAATAGACTTTGAATGGGATTAAAAGTCGATAAATTTAAGGTTTGAAATTTACATATTAATTTAATGGTGAAATTAATATGTAATAATAGTGCAAATAATTGAACTTTTATTTAATACAAATCAAAATGATTTCCAATATGGATATAAATTCAATGTGATTCATAAAGGAGTTAGTAAGTTTTAAAAATTGGAATTTTTGAATGATTTCCACGATTTTGCAAATAGCTTGATAAAATCGATAAGTTAAAATAGCCTTCCGAGGGAGACAAAAACAGTTTCATTGCATCCGTAATAGTGTATTATTATCGTATTTTTAAATTCATAGCGTTTGGAGTTACCGTTCAGTCATACGGGATAGAAAGTCGTTCAAATAAATATCGAAAATTTAATATTCTATTTCGATTCAAAAAGCAATCTTCAAAATACAATCGAATTAGGCCTCGAAACATGTTCCATTGTGTTCAGAATAGAGGTAAAACATTATAAATGCCAAGCAACATGTAACGATTGGAATTCATTTGAAAAGCATGTAAATTTTGAAAATAATAATAATATACTATCAAAGAAGCATATATATAACAATGAACAGTGAAAACCTAATTTTCATTCTCTTAGCCGCCAGTTATATTCTAATGGCCGAAAATCGCCATCATTTTCCCCTCGATTTCTTCCATTCCTTCAGCTTTTAGCAAAAATCTCTAACTAGGAAGTGGTAGAGTTCCTCGAGATGGTGCTATCCAATGGTGGCGATCTAATATCGTTCGAAATGGTGGTCAAAAAACAACCCGGGAGAGCCGCCATTTGTTCATGAAATTCAAGAGATAGGGATCGCCGAGCTCGTTCATTTTTTGGTCATGGGTGGTGCTGGCGTAGACGCATGCAGTGCTGGTTTTTTTCGTCTCCTAATGAACAGGGAAGGTGTGGCTTAACGAAATAGGTTTTTGTTCGAACTGGATGTGCGTGGAAGAAGAAGGAAATTTGCAGCCTGGATTTGATTTGCTAGATAAACAGCCAGATTCTTGTTTTAATATTTTTTATAAAAAACGAAAGAAATTAATTAATTTATATAATTTATATTCAAATCTTTAAAATTGCATATCCTCTCTGTGCGAGATCGAAATCAAACGAAACAAGCGCACAGGAATAACAGCGATAAACACTATGTGGTGGAGGAGTTTTGGAGTCATTTAGGACAGAGTTAAAAATTTGGGTTAAATCGAACATATTCGATTTGATTTAGAATTTGAACGTTTGATGAATTGAAAATAAAGGTGAGTTAGTCTCACTTAATTTTGGACTGCTGGTATTAATTTTAAATAGTTAAAATTAATTATTGGTTGATTGTTGAAATTGATAATTATTGTTAGTTGAATGTGATATTATATATACATAGTAGTATATATATATATACATTGGAGTGATTGATATACCTACATATATATAGCGGATGAGACCCTGTGCGCTGCGCATAATAGAGGATGACCCTATATACCACGATATTTCGCCTCGAAGCGGAACTGGTATTTTTGTGTTGTGCTAACATCTATGGATGTAGGGAAATAGGTTAGAGGGATCCAACTGGATTCCTCAAAAATGTAAATTTTAGTTTCATATACAGCGATAAATGTTCTATTGAAATAATCTGTGATGGGTTATTGTGTGATTTGAATTGATTGGATGCTATGGCAGTTAACCTGGATTTTTGGTGTTTTGAATACCAATCCAAATATGGTTTAAATTGGTAAAGAATTGTAAATAGGGATTTTTGGAATAAAAGTATATAAAAGGGTTTTTGAATAATAAATACTTAAATGGTACTTCAAGATTTTAAATAATTTTAAAGGATAAAGATGAATTTGGGAAATAAGAATAAAATTGGTTAAATTGGAGTTCAAGTGAGATTCCCTAATTTACGAAATGGATTTGGAGTCGAGAAATTGATTTTGTTTTAAAAGTGGATTTCTAATTATTAGCTGGGTGGTTTTAAAAGCGTTAAAGATATTCTGGAAAATTAGTTATTAATTTATTTTAAATTGTTTAAAACAGATTTAATTTTTAACTAGTTACTTTATAATGATTGTTAAAGATGTATTATTAATTAAGAATTAGTTAGCATCTTTGTTTTAAATAATAAATTACAAAATATGAACATGGCGTTGTATAATAACTATTATTTAAGTATATTTTCTTAGATTAAACTTGGGAATTTATTTTAAAACTTATAATCATTATTTTCTGATAACTTTTAAATAAAATTTCGAGAAGTAATGGTACGCTCGCATGGCGTAAATCAGAGGCAGTGAGTGCATGCAGTTAAGTTTTGGATTTCCCTAGGATAGGAACGTAACCATTGAGCTGTGATCCATGGTTTGATACTGCAGTGGTACTTTCCACATTATTTTAAAAAGGTTCTAAAATATTTTTAAAAAGGATAATTTGTGAATATACCAAGTTCGATAAGATAAGTACATGACCTTTGATAAAGAGATTTAATTTATATAAAATTTAAATTTAATTAGACTTGGTGTTTTTCAGTGAAAATGAAGTATTTGGTTGAATGATTGTTTATTTGATAGTTAAATAACCGACTATCAAATCTAGACCTAAGTATAACTTTGGGAATATCTAGAAGAAGCACGGGATTATGTGGTACAATTACCATTCGAGGTGCTTTACTGTACGTATAAACTCGTTTCGTTCTACTAGGATGATGATAAGGAAATTCGTCCACTAAACGGTTAGGAGGTGAACTCCGATCTTATTTTCGTCTATTTATTTCCTAAAGAACCGAGGTTGAGTTTATCGGAAATAGCGAACCTTGTTTCGAAGAGACCGGGATCAGATTTATTATCCGAAAACCACTTCGATCCAATGAGCACGTTTTTGAAATGAAGACATGAGCATGGAGTCGAAGATGGAGCAGTGAAGTGAAAGGGCTAATCACTACTAATCCTAATGGTGATTCCAAAATGGATGTAGTAGGAATAGTACCTTTCCTTTGGGCCCGAATGGACTTGTATGATGATTGCTATCAATACATTGTCATTGGAGGACAATGAGCATTCTAAGTGAAATTTCCCTAAAAAGGTAATCTAGCCTCTAGCCTTATCAACCAGGAATGACTAAAAAGCAGAGGGATGCAGCAAGGCTATGTAGGTAGCATCCAATTAGGGTATGTTTATCACCTTTCTAGATACCCTCGGATAATATTCCTACGATTATTGAAGGAGCCCGGGAAAGGGTGGGAACACCTGGGGTGATAGCATAATCGGTCTATCCAGGTCAGGGATAGGTCGGTCTTGTGTAGTAGGGGATCCGGTCATCATCCTCGGTACGCTGTTCTAGACGTGTACTGTGACAGGTGGTACCCCAGTACCTAGTCATTCAGATGGAATCCATTCTCCAATAAGCGTCCTACGGTTTTGTTATGCCCAACTATACTGAACGTGAGATGCAAGCATTTCAGCTATTTGAATAAGTATTTGTACTTAGACACTATTATAATATTAGATGACTTTGATATGAAATGTCTTGGTTATCGTAAGGTAAAACCCCGTCAGGTTTCTGTGTGACTGGTATTATGAGATACCTTTGCTTTCAAAGGATTTTGATAAAAGTTAATAATTCAACTTGAGTGTGTTTTCTCACGCTAGTTTTTCAGAACGAATCGGTTGATATTTTATTATAATGCTTGGGTCAGACCGAGTATTTCAGGATCAGGATGGGATGCCATGGAACCCAAAAGACGAGCTGGATGGCGAAGACTTATTACTCATATTTGGTTTTATTCCACTGTAGTGTTTTATTTGAAATTACCAGCAAATTGTGAGTGCAGGTTTTTATAACTGTCCAGGCTGGTAATTATTGATTTGTGTACTCTGATGTGTAATATGTATATTATTGTTTTTTATTTGTGTAAAGTACTATTCATAATATATGTTGTTCGGTCCGCTGTGAGATTCTATTTTTTTTCTTCTTCTACCTACTTTCTTTCCCTCACAATTTGTCTTTCGGGGACTCGATCGTTTGACATGTTATACAATAAGTATTTGTGTCGATTTTCTGTTATCGAAAGGATGGATCGTCACATGTGGTATCAAAGCTTAGGTTGGCAATATACTTAGGCTTTGGTGGGGATTACTCAATAAAGGTAGAGTCAGTAGCACTCTAGAATGAGTTTGAATGTACTATTAGCTATGAGCGCATAATTGTTACTGAATACAAAATGTTTTTATATTGTGTTGACTTATCGGTTGAGTGTTTATGAATTCTAGTCAGTATAGGAAGTACAACCGTATCAGTGGGGGTTTCTAAACTCTTAAACAAGGTAAACCGACATAGTATTGTTTTAAAGTGGGTAAACGAAATAATTTTACCCAAACGATATTTTGGCATAAAAGAAATAATTTTCTAAAATTATTATATATATTTGAATGTGTGGTTGTTAATATTATAATCAAATAGATTATAGAATTTGAAACAGTTGTATATATAACCAAAAAGGAATTGTATAAGAATGGTTTATACAAAAGGAATATGACTGAAATTTGATTTAAACCAGAATTTAAATCTCGAAAATTTTAGAAAATGGGTTAAAATGAATTTAAACCAAGTGTTGGAATTTTAAAATCTTAATAATTTTGGAAAAATTTTTAAATTGGATTTGGACTAAGATTTGAGAAATTTTTAAATCTAAGAGATTTTTGAAAATGTCTTTAGAATAGAAATTGTTTGAAAATGAATTTTTGAGAGTAAGGAAGCACTGAACTCACTACAGTCACTAGAAAATAATCCTGGTGATGAAGACGATGTCATCAGTATTAATTTTCGGGTTTTTAAGTGATGGATTGCTACCGTGGTGATTGGTTATGAGTATTTGTTTTAGACTTGTATGATAAACAAGTTTATTTCAGGAATTTCCGAAGGGAACTGTTTTGGGGAAAAACCAAGAGGTTTTGAGATTTCAAAAGTATGATTTAATATACCAAGGGAATATACGTATATTTATGATTTCAAAATGCATTGAAATAAAACTATGTAATTGAATTCTGGGGTTTCTATTTAAATGATTTGAAGAGTTAAGAAGAATTAGTTGGTGAACTTATAAATTTTAAGTTGATATAATTAAGAAAGGAAAATGTAAATTTTAATCCTGGAATTAAAAATTTAACTTCAATATGATTAAGTGGATAAGATGGGATAGAATTGAACTTAAGATAAGTTAAATAAAATTGAAAAAGGATTTGAATTGAGTTGGATATTAAGTTGAAATGTAGAATAAATTTACAATTATAAGCTATAATTATGGAATGAAGAGGATATACTTAAGCTATTAAGTGATAGAATCCAGAGTTATGATTATAAGATGTAAATAAACTCAAGTAAGAAAAATGAGATTTTAAGTAAATATGTTTTGAACTTATGAATCGAAAATGTAATGGTAAAACCAAAATAAAAATGGGTTGGCAATATGGAAAAATATTTGAAACTCAAAATTTGAATTTTTAAATAGAGAGTGAATTATAATGGAGTAAATTGAATATAAATATGAATGGTGAAGTAATTTTATAGCTATATGTTAAAAATATTGAATGTGAGTAAACTTAAGTGAAATTCGAGGAATTTGAATAAATAAGTTGTATAAATTATTGAACTGAGAAAATGAAAAAGTATGACCAAGTAAGATGGTCAAGTAATTAATAACAGGAAATGAATTCAATTTAAGAGTAAATGAATTGAATATGAATTGAAATATCACTTTGGAGTATAGATGGGGTATGAACTTAAGTTTAGAAGCTGAATATAACTTAAGTAACGATGTGGAATGTTTATAATGAACCTTAGAAACAATTTTATGGAAAGGCTTACAAATAAATTTACTTATTAAATGTTGTTCACTATGAAATGAAGTGAACAAATCTATGTGAATAAAATGAAAGTAAATGGAAAAGAGGTAACATAAGTGGGAAGCAAAGTTAATAAAAATGCACATGCATGAACCCGAACTAAATTGTTTTAGAATCGATTGATATGAAATAATTACCAAAAGTAATAGTATTAATTGGATATACTAAGTAAATGAAAATGAGTAAATTTAATGGGATTTAGTTTAAAATGAATTAGAGCTGAGTTGAAATGGAAACTTAACTTAAGTAATTATTAATGGGATGGACTCATAGATAAAATTAACATGGATTGAAATGTGTTAATGTGAGTAAAGAAAACAAGGTGGTGAATAGCATAAATGGGAATCAAATGGAAATTAGATAAATTGGTTTAAAATCAATTTAAAACGGGGTTTAATTGAAGCTAGATAAGATGGATTTGCATATAACGAAAGTGAATAATGAATGCAATGCAAATAAATTGATTGTGAATCAATTTGATATTGAATAAATGGGAATTTTATGCAAGTAGGAACATATAAATCAAGTTAGAATAGATATGAGTTTGGGTTTGTAAATACGAATTAAATGCAATGAATTTGGTTGAACATCATTTTGAATTGAGTGAAATGATATAAATGATATATAGATCCATGGAAAAGAATAAAATTATTGTTGGAACCTTAAAATTGCTTGTAATATATGATTGGCATGTTTGGGTTATGAAGTTTTGATCTTTAGCTAGTTAAATAAATGAAATGTTATAAAATTTCATGTTCATGAAACTTATGCGCTTATTTTGAGTAAGTACATGTACAGAAAGCAGTAGGATAGATTCTGGGTTGCGTAATTGCATATAAAATAAACCGCTCGCTTAAAAACACTAATATGAGGTACGCCTACGCGATAAAATAAAGAAATGATTTTATATTGTTATATATATTTTTTCCAACCATATCGGTCGATGTATATATATTTATATCTCTCGTGACATTGTAAAAGACTCTCCATACAAAGGAGACGCTGTCAAATTTTTCAACAATTTAGGATGTTAGAAAAAATTTGAAAATTTTTGAAAATTTTGTTAACTAGGAAAAGTTGCCTTTTGAATTGAAATTGAAATCAAAGGTTTTTTTTGTTAGAAATAGAAACAATTAGTTTAGATAAAAACTAAAGGGTTTAGAGGAGTGAATGTAGGATTTTTAAATAAGTGGGTTTTGGGGTGAGTTAATGGGTTTGGGGGCATCTTTCCTACCTTAGCAATTTCGTGGAAAAAATTTATATAAGAGGAGAGGATTCTAATGACCCAGAATTTTAGTTGTTATTTTTGAACATTTAATATATTTTTAAATGTTGAATTCGAATTATTAATTGATTTTGAATAAGGATGAATTAGTGGAATGATATAAAGTTTCAAATATTGCGATTAATTTTATTTGGTAAAATTAAAATTGATATTTAAAATTGGGTAAATATAGGAATCTACAGTTAAATGGGGAATGGGGTTGGGTTATAAATTGATTTTAAACTTTATTTGAATTTGAGTGATGGTAATAGACTTTAAATGGGATTAAAATTCAATAAATTTATAGTTTGAAATTTTTATATTAATTTAATGGTGAAATTAATATGTAATAATATTGTAAATAATTGAACTTTGATTTATAGAAATCAGAATGATTTCTAGTATGGATATAAATTCAATACGATTCATAATGGAGTTAATAAGTTTTAAAAATTGGAATTTTAAAACGATTTCAACGATTTTGAAAATCGCTCGATATAATCGAGAGTTAAAATAGCCTTCCACGGCACAGTTTCGAAATATGACGAAACCAGTTCCATTGGATCCGTAATAGTGTATTATTATCGGATTTCAAATTTCGTAGCACTTGGAGTTACCATTTGGTCGTGACACCGGAATCGCAACGATGAACACTACACGCTGGTGCGGTTTTGGAGTCGTTTGGGACGAGTTAAAAGTTTAGGTTAAATCGAACGTGTCCAATTTAATTTAAATTTGAACATTTGATGAATTGAAGATCAATATGAGTTAACATCACTCAATTTTGAACTAATCATATTAATTTTAAATAGTTAGAATTAATTATTGGTTGACTGTTGAATTCGATAATTATTATCAGTTGAATGTGATATTATTACATATGTAGTAGTATATTTATTGGAGTGATTGATATTCCCGCTAATATAGCGGATGAGATCCTCTGTGCCCCACATAATAGCGGCTGACCGTATATACCGCGATATTCCGCCTCGAGCAAAATTGGTATTTTTGTGTTGTGCTAACCACTATGGATGTAGAGAAACAGGTTGGAAGGATCCAAATGGATTCCTCAAAAATGTAAAATTCAATTTCATATATAGTAATTTATGTCTTGTTGAAATAATCTGTGATGTATGATTTGAATTGATTGGATGTTATGGCAGCTAATTTAGATTTTTGGTGTTTTAAATAGCAATAAAAATATTGTTTAAATTGGTAAAAAATTGTAAACAAGGATTTCTGGAATAAAGTATATAAAAGGGTTTTTAAATAACAAATCCTTAAATTGTACTTGTTTTAAATATGAATGGTTTTAAAATCGATATTTTAAATATTTTTGGAGGATAAAGTTGAATTTGGGAAATAAGAATAAAATTGGTCAAATCGGAGTTCAAGTGAGATTCCCAAATTTACGAAATGGGTTTGGAATCGAGAATTTGATTTTGTTTTAAAAGAGGATTTTTAATTATTAACTGGGTGATTTTAACGCATTAAAAATATTTTGGAAAATTAGTTATTAATTTATTTTAAATTGTTTAAAAAATATTTAATTTTTCATTAGTTACTTTATAATGATTGTTAAAGATGTATTATTAATTAAGAATTAGTTAGCTTCTTTGTTTTAAATAATAAATTATTAAATATGAATATGGCTTTGTGTAATAACTTTTATTTAAGTATATTTTCCTTGATTAAACTTGGGAATTTATTTTAGAATTTACAAGCATTATTTTAAGATAATTTTAAATAAAGTTTCGGGAAGTAATGGTATGCTTGCATGACGTAAATCAGAGGCAGTGAGTGTCTGTAGTTAAGTTTTGGATTTCACTGGGATAGATACATAACCATTGAGCTGTGATCCATGGTTTGATACCGCAGTGGTACTTTCCACATTATTTAAATGGGTTTCCAAAAAAATTTGAAAGGATAATTTGTGAATATACTAAGTTTGATAAGATAAGTACACGACCTTTGATAAAGAGATTTAATTTATATAAAATTTAAATTAATAAGACTTGGAGTTTTTCAGTGAAAATGAAGTATTTGGTTGAATGATTGTTTATATGATAGTTAAATAACCGATTATCAAATCTGGACCTAAGTATAACTTTGGGAATATCTAAAAGAACACGGGATTATATGGTGCAGTTGCCGTTCGAGGTGTTATACTGTACGTATAAACTCGTTTTGTTCTTCTAGGATGATAATAAGGAAATCCATACACTAAATGGTAAGGAGGTGATCTCCGATCTTATTTTCATCTATTTATTGCCTAAAGAAGCGGGGTTGAGTTTACTGGAAATAGCGAAGGCTGTTGCGAAGAGACCGGGATCGGATTTGTTATCCGGAAACCACTCCGATCCAACGAGTACGTTTTTGAAATAAAGACAAGAGCATGGAGTCGAAGATGGAGCGGTGAAGTGAAAGGGCTAATCGCTACTAATCTTGAGGGCAATTCCAAAATGGACGTAGTTGGAATAGTGCCTACGCTCATGTTCGGGCCTAGAACAGACTTGTATGAATGAATGCTATCAGTACATTGTCATTGGAGGACAATGAGCATTCTAAGTAAAATTCACTTGAAAAGGTAATCGTATCCTCTGGCCTCATCAACTGGGATGACTGAAAAGTAGGGGGAATGCAACAAGTCTAAGTGGGTAGCACCAAATTAGGGTATGCTTATCACCTTTCTAGATACCCTCGGATTTTACTACTACGGTTATGGAAGGAGCTTGGAAAAGGGTAGGAACACCATGGGTGATAGCATACTCGGTTTATCCAGGTCAAGGATAGGCCGGTCCTGTGTAGTAGGGAATCCCAGCATGGTCCTCATTACATTGTTTTAGATGTGTACTGTGATAGGTGATACCCCAGTATCTGGTCATTCGGATGGAATCCACTCTGCAATAAGTGCCGTATGGTTTTGATTGTGTCCAACTATGCTGAAACGTGAGATGAAAGCATTTCAGCCATTTGAATAAGTATTTGTACTTAAACACTATTATAATATCAGATGATTTTGATATGAATTGGTTATCGTAAGATAAAAACCCATCGTGTTTATGTGTGACGTGGTCTTACGAGATACCTTTGCTTTCAAAGGATTCGGATAAAAGTTAACAATTCAAATTGAGTGTATTTTCTCACGCTAGTTGTTCAGACTGACCCTGGCGTCATTTTATTATAATGCTCGGTTCAGATCGAGTATTTCAGGATCATGATAGGATGCTATGAAGCCTAGGAGATGAGCTGGATGGCGAAGACATATTACTCGTATTTGGTTTTATTCCGCTGCAATGTTTTGTTTGAAATTACTAGCAAATTGTGAGGGCAGGTTTATATAACTGTCCAGGCTAATAATTATTGATTTGTGTACTCTTATGTAAGATATACATATTACAGTTTTTTGATTTATGTAAAGTACTATTCATACTTTATGTTGTTCTGCCCGCTGTGAGATTCTTTTTGTTTAATTCCTTCTACTACCTACTTTTTTTCCCTCAACAATCTTTCTTTCCCGCACTCGATCGTTCGACATTTTATACAATGAGCATATTTATGTCGATTTTCGAGGATCGAAACGGGCAGTTCGTCCCATGTGGATCAGAGCTTAGGTTGGCGATATACATAGGCTTTGGTAGAGATTACTCATTAGAGATGGAGTCTGTAGCACTCTAGAATGAGTTTGAGTGTCCTAATTGCTATGAGCGCGTAATTGTTGGCGAATATAAAATGTATTTATATTGTGTTGGCTTACCGGTTGAGTGTTTATGAATTCTGGTCGATACAGGATGTACAACCATATCGATAAGGGATTCTAAACTCTTAAACAGGGTAAACCGACATAGTATTGTTTTAAAGTGGGTAAATGAAATAATTTTACCCAAAAAATATTTTGGCATAAAAGAAGTAATTTTCTTAAATTATTTTATATATTTGGATGTGTGGTTATTAATATTATAATCAATTAGATTATAGAATTTAAAATGGTTATATATATAACCAAAAAGAAATTGTACAAGAATGATTTATACGAAAGGAATATAACTGAAATTTGATTTAAACCAGAATGTGGATCCTAGAAATTTTGGAAAATGGGTTAAAATGAATTTGAACCAAGTATTGGAATTTTAAAATCTTGAGAATATCGAAAAATGTTTTAAATTGGATTTGGACTAAGATTTGAGAAATTTTTAAATCTTAGAGATTTTTGAAAATGTCTTTAGAATAGAAATTGTTAGAAAATGAATTTTTAGGAGTAAGGAAGCATTGAACTCACTTCAGTCGCTGGAAACTAATCCTAGTGATGATGGCCACATCATCAGTATTCATTTTTGGGTTTCTAAGTGATGGATTGCAACAGTGGTGATGGTTATGAGTATTTGTTTTGGACTTGTTTGATAAACAAGTTTGTTTTAGAAATTTCCGAAGGGAATGTTTTAGGGAAAACCAAGTGGTTTTGAGATTTCATAAGTATGATTCGATATACCAAGAGAACATACGTATATTTATGATTTCAAAATGTTTTGAATTAAAACCAGGTAATTGAATTCTGAGGTTTCTATTTAAAAGGTTTGTAAAGTTAAAAAAAATCAGTTAGTGAATTTATTAATTTTTAAGTTAATATAGATTAGAAAGGAAAATGCAAATTTTAATCCTGGAATTTAAAATTAAACTTGAAAAAGATTAAGTGGATAAAATGGGTTAGAATTTAACTTAAAATAAGTTAAATAAAATTGAAATAGGATTTGAATTGAATTGGATATTAAGTCGAAATATAGAATATTTAAACAACTATGTGTTATAATTATGGAACGAAAAGCATATACTTAAGCTATTAAGTGACATAGATAATCCAGAGTTATGATTATAAGATGAAAATAGACTCAAGTAAGCAAAATGAGATTTTAAGTAAATAAGTTTTGAACTTATGAATCGAAAATGTAATGGTAAACCTAAATAAAAATGGTTTGGTATTATGGTAAAAGATTAGAAATTAGAAATTTGAATTTTTAAATAGAGAGTGAATTAGAATGGAGTAAACTAAATATAAATATGAATGGTGAAGTAATTTTATGGCTATATGTTATAAATATTGAATGTGAGTAAACTTAAGTGAAATTCGAGGAGTTGTGAATAAATTAGTCGTATAACTTATTAAATTGAGAAAATGAAAGAGTATGACTAAGTAAGATGGTTAAGTAATTGATAACAGGAAAGGAATTCAATTTAAGAGTAAATGAATTGTATATGAATTGAATATGAATTGGAATATGACTTTGGAGTATAGTTGTGGTATGAACTTAAGTTTTAAAAGCTGAATATAACTTAAGTAACGATGTGGAATGTTTATAATGAACCTTAGAAATAATTTTATGGAAAGGCTTGCAAATAAATTTACCTATAATGAAATGTTATTCACTATGAAATGAAGTGAACAAATCTATGCGAATAAAATGAAAGTGAATGGAAAAGAGGTAATATAAGTGGGAACTAAAGTTAATAAAAATGCAAATGCATGAACCTCAACTAAATTGTTTGGGGATCGATTGATATGAAATAATTCCCAAAAGTAATAGTATTAATTGGATATGCTAAGTAAATGAAAACGAGTAAATTGAATGGGATTCAGTTTAAAATGTATTAGAGCTGAGTTGAAATGGAAACTTAACTTAAGTAATTATTAATAGGATGGATTCGTAGATAAAATTAACATGGGTTGGAATGTGTTGATGTGAAGTAAAGCAAACAAGGTGGTGAATAGCATAAATGGGAATCAAATGGAAATTAGCTTAATTGGTTTAAGGTCAATTTAAAAAGGGGTTAAATTGAAGCCGGATAAAATGGATTTGCATATAATGAAACTGAATAATGAATGAATGCAAATAAATTGATTGTGAATCAGTTTGAAATAATTTGAAATTGAATAAAAGTGAATTTATGTAAATAAGGCACGTATAAGTGATGTTGGAATAGATATGAGTTTGGGTGTTGTAAATACGAACTGAATGCAATGAATTTTGTTGAAAATCATACTAAATAGAGTGAAATGTTAAATGGATCCATGGATAAGAATAAAATTAGTGTTGGAACCTTAAAATTGCTTGTAATATATGATTGGCATGTTTGGGTTATGAAGTTTAGATCTTTAGCTAGTTAAATAAATGAAATGTTATAAAATTTCATGTTTATGAAACTTATGTGCTTATTTTGAGTAAGTACTGGTATATGAAGCTGTTGGATAGAGTTTGGGTTGCATAATTATATATAAAATAAGCCGCTCGTTTAAAAATGCTAATATGTGGTACGCTTAAATGATAAAATAAAGAAATGATTTTATATTGTTATATTTTTTTCCGACCGTTTGAGTCAATGTATATATATTTATATCTCTTGTGATATTTTAGAAGACTCTGTACAAAAGAGACGTTGTCAAATTTTTCGAACATTTAGGGTGTTAGAAAATTTTTGAAGTTGGTTTTTGAATTGAAATTGAAATCAAAGGCTTTTGAGTTAGAAATGGAAAAAAAATGCTTGGATAAAAACTAAAGAGTTTAGAGGAGTGAATGTAGGATATTAAGTAAGTGGGTTTTGGGGTGAATTAATGGGTTTTTGGGCATTTTTCCTACCTTAGCAATTTTGAGGACTATATTTTATAAGGGGGAGAAATGTAACAGCTCGAAATTCTGGTTGTTAGTTTTGAAAATTTAAATTATTTTTAAATGTTGAATTTGAATTATTAATTGATTTTGAATATGGAAGAATTAGTGGAATGATATAAAGTTTCAAATATAGCGATTAATTTGATTTGGTAAAATTAAAATTGGTTAAATACGGGAATCTGGATTTAAATGGGGAATGGGGATGGGTTATAAGTTGATTTTAAACACTATTTGAATTTGAGTGATGGTAATAGACTTTGAATAAGATTAAAAGTCGATAAACTTAAGGTTAGAAATTTTGATACTAGTTGAATGGTGAAATTAATATGTAATAATAGGGTAAATAATTGAACTTTGATTTAATATAAATCAGAATGATTTATAATATGGATATAAATTCAATGTGATTCATAATGGAGTTAGTAAGTTTTAAAAATTGGAATTTTTAAACGATTTCGACCATTTTGAAAGTCGTGCGATATAATCGACGAGTTTAAATAGCCTTTCGAGACACAATCTCGAAATTTAATGGAACCAGTTCCATTAGAACCGTAATGGTGATTTATTATCGGATTTCAAGTTTCGTAGCGTTTGGAGTTACCTTTTGGTCTTAGGGGATAGGAACACGTTGAAATAAATATCCAAAATTTAATATTTTAATTCGATTCAAAAAACTATCTTCCACGTACAATCGAATTTGGCCTCAAAACATGTTCCACTGTGTTCGGAATAGGGATAAATATTATAAATGCCAGGTGGCACGTCTCAATTGGAATTCATTTTAAATGCATGTAAACTTTGAAAATAATAATATATTATCAAACAAGCATATATGTATATGTCAATGAACAATGAAAACCTCGTTTTCATTCTCGTAGCCGCCAGTTATATTCCAATGGTTCAAATCCTTTAGCTTTTAGCTTATATCTCCAACTAGGAAGTGGTAGAGTTCCTCGACAAGGAAGAGTCGTATTTTGTTCACGAAATGCGAGAGATAGGGATCACTGAGCTCGTTCATTTTCTGGCCGTGGGTGGAGCTGGTATAGACGTATGCAGTGGTGGTTTTTGATCGCCTCCTCGACAAACAGGGAAAGTGCGGCTATCAAACCATAAACGGCGACATGGGTTTTTGTTCGAACTGGACGTGCATGGAAGAAGAAGGAAATTTGCGACCTAGATTTGGTTTGCTAGACCAATGGCCAGATTCTTCTTTCAATATTTTTTATAAAAAAAGAAAGAAATTAATTTATGTAATATATATTCAAATCTTTAAAATTGCGTATCTTCTCCGTGCATGGTCGAAATCGAATGAAAGAAGCGGCGCAAGAACAATAGCGACAAATAGTACGCGCTGGAGCAGTTTTGGAGTCGTTTGGGATAAGTTAAAATTTTGGGTTAAATCGAATGTATTCGATAAAATTTAAAATTTGAACGTTTGATGAATTGAAAATCAAGGTGAGTTAACCTCACTCAATTTTGGACTGCTGGTATTAATTTTAAATAGTTAAAATTAATTATTGGTTGATTGTTGAATTTGATAATTATTATCAGTTGAATGTGATATTATTATAAATATATTGGAGTGATTGACATTCCCACATATATACAGCGGATAAAGCCGTATGTGCCCCCATAATAGTGGATGACCCTATATACCGTGATATTCCGCCCGAAGTGGAATTGGTATTTTTGTGAGTGTGCTAACATCTATGGATTCTGGGAAATAGGTTGGAGGGATCCAACTGGATTCCTCAAAATTGTAAAATTTAATTTCATATAGAGTAATATATGTTTTGTCGAAATAATATATGGTAGGTTATTATGTGATTTGAATTGATTAGATGTTATGGCAGTTAATCTGGATTTTTAGTGTTTTAAACACCAATAAAAATATGGTTTAAATTGGTAAAGAACTGTAAATAGGGATTTTTGGAATAAAAGGATATAAAAGGGTTTTTAAATAATAAATACTTATATGATACTTGTTTTAAATATGAAAGGTTTTAAAATGGAGATTTTAAATATTTTTGGAGGATAAAGGTGAATTTGGGAAATAAGAATAAAATTGGTTAAACTGGAGTTCAATTGAGATTCCTAAATTTATGAAATGGATTTGGAATCGAGAAATTGGTTTTGTTTTAAAAGAGGATTTTTAATTATTAATTAGGTGATTTTAAAAGCTTTAAAAATACTCTGGAAAATTGGTTTTTAATTTATTTTAAATCGTTTAAAACATATTTAATTTTAATTAGAGACTTTATAATGATTGTTGAAGATGTATTATTAATTAAGAATTAGTTTGCATCTTTTTTATAAATAATAAATTATTAAATATGAACATGGCTTTGTATAATAACTTTTATTCAATAATATTTGCCTAGAGTAAACATGGGAATTTATTTTAAAATTTATATGCATTATTTTGAGATAATTTTTAAATAAAGTTTCGGGAAGTCATGGTATACTCGCATGACGTAAATAAGAGGCAGTGAGTGCCTACAGTTGAGTTTTGGACTTCTCTGGGATAAAGACGTAACCATTAAGCTATGATCCATGGTTTGATACCGTAATGGTACTTTCCATATTATTTTAAAAGGGTTTTCAAATATTTTTGAAAAGGATAATTTATGAATATACTGAGTTCGATAAGATAAGTACATGACCTTTGATAAAGAGATTTAATTTATATAAAATTTAAATTAATAAGACTTGGTGTTTTTCAGTGAAAATGAAGTATTTGGTCGAATGATTGTTTATTTGACAGTTAAATAACCGAATATCAAATACGGACCTAAGTATAACTTTGGGAATATCTAGAAGAAGCACGGGATTATATGGTACAGTTACCGTTCGAGGTGCAATTCTGTACATATAAATTCGTTTGGTTGTTATTGGATGATGATAAGGAAATCCGTCTACTAAACGGTTAGGAGGTGATCTCCGATCTTATTTTCGTCTGTTTATTTCCAAAAGAACAAAGGTTGAGTTTACCGAAAATGGTGAACATTGTTTCGAAGAGACCGGGATCGGATTTGTTATTCGAAAACCACTTCGGTCCAACGAGTGCGTTTTTGAAATGAAGACAAAAGCGTGGAGTCGAAGATGGAGCAGTGAAGTGCAAGGGCTAATCCCTACTAATCCTGAGGGTGATTCCGTAATAGATGTAGTAGGAACAGTGCCTTTGGTTCCATTCGGACCTCGAATGAACTTGAATGGACGAATGCTATTAGTACATTGTCATTGGAGGACAATGAGCATTCTAAGTGAAATTTCCTTGAGAAGGTAATCGTAGCCTCTAGCCTCATCAACCAGGAATAACTGAAAATAGGAGGGATGCAACAAGGCTATGTGAGTAGCATCCAATTAGGGTATGTTTATCACCTTTCTAGATACCTCGGATATTACTACTATGATTATGGAAGGAGCTTGGAAAAAGGTGGGAACCCCAAGGTGATAGCATACTAGGTCTTTCCAGGTCAGGGAAATGCCGGTCTTGTGTAGTAGGTGATACCAGCGTGGTCCTCAGTACGCTATTCTAGACGTGTATTGTGATAGGTGGTACTCCAGTACCTAGTCATTTGGATTGAATCTATTCTCAAATAAGCGCCGTACGGTTTTGATGTGCCCAACTATGCTAAAATTTGAAATGCAAGCATTTCAGCTATTTGAATAAGTATTTGTACTTAGACACTATTATAATATCATGATTTTGAAATGAAATGTTCTGGTTATCGTAAGGTAAAAACCCATTGTGTTTATGTGTGACTTGGTCTTAGGAGGTACCTTTGCTTTCAAAGGATATTGATAAAAGTTAATAATTCAAATTGAGTGTGTTTTCTCACACTGGTTTTCCCGACTAATTCGGGTATTATTTTATTATAACGCTCGGGTCAGACCGAGTATTTCAGGATCAGGATGGGATGTTATGGATCTCTGGATACAAGCTGGATGGTGAAGACATTTTACTCGTATTTGGTTTTATTCCGCTGCAGTGTTTGTTTGAAATTACCAGCAAATTATGAGGGCAGGTAATTGTAAATGTCTAGATTGGTAATTATTATTTGTGTACTCTAATGTGAGATATGTACGTTACAATATTTCTTCATTTATGTAAAGTACTATTCATACAATATTTTCTTCAGTCGTTGTGAGATTCTTTTTGTTTAGTTTCTTCTTCTGCCTACTTTCTTTTCCCTCAACAATCTGTCTTTCCAACACTCGACCGTTCGGCATGTTATACAATGAGTGTAGCTATGTCGATTTTCGTGGATCCAAAGGGTGGGTTGTCACAGATTCCCTGAATCGAAAGTCAAATACCTTAAAAGCATGTCAAAACAAAGCTTAAAACTCATCGAGGTCCAAGATTCAAGTTTTTGGAATTTTCTACGAGTGATTTTTTAAATGCGTTCAGAGATTTTTTTTCTCTTTACTGGTAGCATTTAAATGATGGATGGGAGTGTGGAGAAGGGTATGGGCTTGTAAGGGTGTGGGCTTGTATAGGTCTGGAATATGCAGAGATGAGGGTATAGGCAAGTGAATGGTCAAATCAATATATATTATTTAAATTCAAAATATCTAGCTATATAATTTTGAACACCGCTCAAGATGTGCCGTCTGGCATTCTATATGTTATACCGCTGTTCTGAACGCAATGGAACTTGTTTCTAGAACTAATTCGATCATATGCAGAAGATAGCTTTTTGAACCCAATTATTATATTAAATTTTCAATATTAATTTCAACGCATTTCGATCTCGCATGGCCAAAAGATACATCTGCTCACTATGAAATTTGATGGTGTCTAATTATTTACTACTACGAGTCCAATGAAACTGGTTTTGTCGACATCCGAGACTGTGTCCCTGAAGGCTATTTTCACTCGTTAATTAAAACAAGTTAATTTCAAAATCGGTTAAATCTCTTTTAAATCCAATCTAAAAGTTTTATTACCTTCATTATTATTAAATAGAATTCAAATAAACTTTGAAATTATTTTTATCCAGCTTAAAAATCAAGATTCAATCATTTGCACAATTTCAATTATTAAATTCAACAATTAAATAGCTATATTAGAAATTTAAGTTATTTAATATGTAACATTTAATTTTCAATATTAAAAATAAATTAAATATTCTAATCTCAAATGACTAAAATTCTGGGTCATTACATTCTTTCCACCTTAAAAGAATTTCATCCCTGAAATTTCTAAGGTAAGAAAAAAGCCCAAACCCATTACTTTCAAAACAAATTAGTTGAAATAACTTACCAAATCCCTTTAAGCCTTTAATTTTCCAAAACCAATTTGGTGAAATCTTATTATTACTTTTAATAAGTTTTCGAATTCATTTATAGATTCCAACTAATATTATCACATTCAATCATTTGAGGTTATAACTCAACATCAATTTTAGTTATTAAAAATTTTATTCAAAATTTCCAACTCTTTAAATTTTTGAATTTTTTCACAAGCATCTCCTTTGTGCAGCTAAATCAGAACAAATAAAATTACTACTACAGGACCAAACCAACCAAAGAAAACAAAAGCCAATTAGCTCAATCATAAAACCATCAAATTCAGCAATGCTTTAAACATGTATCTTTTTATTAGGCTACCAAATTTTACTTATAAGATTAAAGGCATCAAACTAGCTTTTGCTTTTATGTACCTGCAATTTACTTACCAAAGATATCCAAAAATATAGTTTGTAATCATAATAATTTGCAATTTAAATTTCCAATAGTTATTTTATTAAAACCGTACGACGTACATATATCATCTGTATGCAATATGAAATCTGATCACTCATCCGACTACACAATTTCACTTTCAAACTAGTATCATTCACATGACCACTCCAGTGCGGACTTAGATCCGGTTCCTTAGTTAGAAACTGTCGTTCTCCTTGCATACTATGATAGAGAATTCTAGAATCAATCAAAAATCTATATCCAGCATTCGCCGTCAAGAATTGAATGAAAAATCCTAACTCGGACCGATGTAAATCATCTCGAAATTATGTACTCGAATCTGGAACAAACCATTATGCGAATAAAATAACATATGCACAACTTACGTATTTATTTCAATTGATTCATGACTATACCAAATTCCTTTTATTTACATTCATTTCATTACTTACTATTGTTCTTTCAATACTTACATCACTAAAGAACCTTTCCATCAAATTTTTTGCATAACAAAATTTCACTTCATATTAAATTCTTTTATGGATCATTTCATAAAATTTTACTCAATTTTATAAACATTCATACAACACTTCTTATGTTTATTACCAATTCAGAACTTAAGTTTACATTCATTTTAAATCAAAGTCAATTTCAATTCCATTTAACTAATTCCATTATTTAATTTCAATATTTCAACCATATTCCAAAACCATACTCAATTCACTAATTAATTTAATTAGCTCATCCACTAATTCATTTCAAATCTCAATCAAATTAGTTCTAAAAATTATTATTTTTATTTAACTTAAGTTAAATTCCATTTCAAACTAGCATTTCTTAACGTTCATATTCAATAATTTAAAACATTGTTTCAACTTTCTTATCCTCAAAATTTATACATTATCAAACTTATTTTCTCATATTTTCATAAAATACTCAAATAAAAATTTTCAAATTTAAACACCCCGTTCTTATTTATTTCAAATCATTTTGAAATCATATATATACAAAATACCTTTGGTATATCAAATCATTCTTTTGAATTTTCAAAATAAAAACTAGTTTTACCAAAACAACATCACAGTGGTAGCAATTCCTCCCTTGGAAATCCGAAAATGAACGTCGATGATACTGCAGTCATCACCGAAATTATTTTCCAGCGACCGAAGTGATTTCAGTGTTGTTATTTCCCTCTAAATATTCCTATTCAAAACATTTCCAAAATAATATAATTATTATTTTTCGTAACCTTGAAAAACAATTTTCAAAATTAACAGGTTTTAAATTCTCAGATCCCGATTTTTAATTTTTTTACATACAAATAATATTTATAATATACTTTTGAAATTTCATTTCCCTTCCATTTATAAATCACATTTATAAACCATACATTTATATAATCCCACTTTGGTTATATAAAATCATCCCTTGATTGGTAACCTTTGTTTGCATTATAATAACAACTTTTATTAGAACACAACAACAACTGATTATAATCAAATATTATCATTCTCTAACCACCAAGCACACCATATATACTATAATAATTTCTGAAAAATTATTTCAATATATATGAAAACAATCAAGGTAAATTTATTTCATTTACCCAATTTAAAAACAATACCATGTCGAATTGCTCTGTTCAAGTGTTTAGAGATCCCTATCAATAACGTTAATTACTCATATTGACCAGAATCCATAAGCCACTCGACTGACCAATCAACACAATATAGAGCAATATTTATATCGCTAACGAATACGTTCTCATATATATATATATATATACACATATATACACACATACACACACACCGCCAAACTCATCCTAGGGTGCTACCAACCCTATCTCTAATAAGTACCCCACTAAAGCCAAAATTCTCGCTTAACCTTACGCTTTGATACCAAATGTAACAAACTAGAGTTTCGGCCTTGAAAATCAACACTAATATGTCTGATGTATTACATGCCATGAAACTGAATGTCGGAATACCCGATTGTTAGGGAAAAAGAAAGAAGGAAGAAGATAAGAAGAAAACTAACAACACAGAATCTCACAGCAAAACGAATAATCTATAATATACAATAAATCTTTACATAAAAGTCAAACTATGATATATTTATATACAAACATCAATTATAGCATACTAACCTATTTCAGCATGGACAGTTATAACAGCCTATCCTCACAATTGCTGATAAACACAACAATGAATACGGCGAAAAATAATCATCTATGCGAATACGTCTCTAGGCCTCCAACTTGTGACGACCTAGAATTTCTGGATATTTGAAATTGAAATATTTAATTGATTTTAAATATTTGAAAGTTAGTTTAACTTGAATTTCAAATATCACTGTTAATTTGGTAATTAAATTATTGAATTTAATAATTGGAAATTGATTAAAATAGTGGATCTTTGTTTTTAAGCTGGTTAAAAATATTTCATGGTTTGGAAAATTTATATTTACAATACTAAAGGTAACAGAACTTTTAAAATCAAATTTAAAAGCAGTTTGTTCAGTTTTAAAATTATATAGTTCAAGTTGACGTTTAAAAATAGCCTTCCGAGGCACAATCTCGGATTTCGACGAAACCAGTTCCATTGATTCCGTAATAGTGTGTTGTTATCGAATTTCCATTTTTATAGTGTTTGGAGTGATCGTTTGGTCGTACGATAGGATAATGCGCTCAAATCTTTATTGAATCTAATATAATAACGGGTTCAAAAAGCTATCTTCTCCATACGATCAAATTAGGACGCGAAACCTTTTCCATTGTGTTCATAATAAGGGTATAACATTATGAACGCCTAGCGGCATACCTCGATTTGTGATCAATATCTTGTGTTGCGAAAATCGAGGAGATTTCAATTTAAATTTAAATAAATAATAAATTACATTGCAAGAATGCAAATGCGTTTCAGAATTAAAAGCACGTGTCAGCACTAAAGACACGCAAATTTCATTAGGAAGATAATATAATTGCCAGAAAACAACATTCCTCTTCGTTTTAAAATTAAAATCAATCGAGAAAATCAGATGAAAAAAAAATCAAATACAGTTTAATAAAATGGCGGATGAGCGAAACAAATTCAATTCAAATCACCTTTTTCTTTTCCCATTCCCCTACTCATTTTTAACTCGCGAATCTAAAAAAAATGGCCGTAGAGGAATCAACGAAAAATAATATATATCAAAATCAAATCTCATCCCAGTGGGGGAATTATCCCGTGTTCGATCTTGCTATCGAAGGCGCGTTTGCTTATGGGATGGAAGTCGCATATGCTGGCGGCGATAGTGAAGGCCAACGGGGTGCACGCGTACGACGAGGCGATTCGATGTGGAATTTAGGGCCGCGACCAAGCATGGATGAGCGTTGCGTGTTCGTGAAGATCGGCAGTGGACAAAAGCAAGCCAAGACGGCAAGGTGGATTTTTGACAGTCGAATAGAGATGGGTGGCGACTCAGAGGTATTATTCTTTACATTCAAATTATATATATATATATATATATATATATATATATTGACATAAGAAAAAAAATTTGCAGTAAGGTTTAGAAAGGAAATACTATTTTAATATATATATATATATATATATATAAGACTTTAGAAAAGATAGCGATTTTAAATACTATGTATTTATTTAAAATAAGATTTCTATTTTTAATCAATATATATATATATATATATTAGAAGAGAAAATTTGCAGTAAAAAAACAATAAAAAATATATATAAATAAGTAGCATATATATGTATATAAGATTTTGGTATATAAGGGTTTATATAAATATTTGATTTTTAAACCTGTATAGATTTTTGTATAAGCAGTTTGAAAATGGCAATAAAATAAATATACATATATATGTTGTAAATCTACTAGTTTATTTTTAAGTAAGGTACTATAGTAATTAACTTGTTTAATAAACTAATTTAATTATTTTTAGTTACTAAAAGATTGATAAAACAGAATTAGTTTACAATTAAATTATTTGTTTAAATAAATTAACAAATGGTAATTGACAGTCCGATCATTTCAAACATTAATAAGCCGTATGCATGATGTTTATATAAGGTAAAAATCGCGAAACAAGCTGGAATGGAAACATATTGCAAATAAAAGGGCAAAGGTGAGTTAATCTCACCCATTTGGATACCCTTCTTAATTTATATAGTTAAATTTAAATTATCGGATGGGTTGCTTGAGTTGATAATTTATTATCTATCTGGATGTGATATTATGTATAATAGTGTGTGTGTGTGTATATATATATATATTGGAGTGATTGATTTCCCGCATTATGTAGCGGATGTGACCCTATGTGTCCTGCATAATAGCGGATGACCCCATATACCGCAATGTTCCACCTCGAAGTGGGATTGATATTTTAAATGTCCTAACATCTGTGGATGCAGGAAAACAGGTTGGAGGGATCCAACTGGATTCCTCAAAACCTTGAAATTATTTTATAATTCAGCGATGTTATTTATGTGATAATATGCGATAATTATATTGTTTATATTTATTGAATGCTATGGCTTGGTTGATTATGTATTGGTAATTGAGAAAATGAAAAAAATGCATAAAGCTTGGATTTTTAAAGGAAATAAAAAGGGAAATTTTTAAGTAAAATAATATAGTAAATTTGGGTAAATTAAAGAGTGAATTTGGAAAAATATGTATAAAAGTTTAATTGTTAAATTCTATTAAATAAATTCTGAGTAAGGAAATAGAGATAGAGATTTTAAATAAATAAAAATAGATTGGATTTGCAGACTTAAGTGATATTGGCTAAAAATTTAAAGGATTTCAATTTCAAAATTTAGGATTTAAATAAGGGAGAATTTTAAAGTTAAGTATGAAATTAATATTTCAGATTTTAAATAAAATTTTAAATCATAAATATAAAAGTGAATTTGGAATTAATGGGTTTCGAAATTAATTAATCAAGTAAAGGAATTATTTTTAAAATGGAGTTAGTTTTGAAATTCGATTTAAAAACTGATTAAGTATTCAAAACTGTGATTTAAAAGGAGTATGAGACTATAAAATTTATAAACTGGGTTTGTAAAGTGAATAAGATATCAGTGGATATTCGGAAGTATAAATTCACAGTGGGAATTTATGAAGGAATGGGTAATTTGTTTTAAAAAAAATAATGGTTTATTTTTAAAGATGTAAAAGGATAGTGTATTTCCCTGAAAAGCCAAGAACGTTTTCGAAGCAGATTTTTAAGTATAAGTTAAAAGTTTTAAAATTGTTTTAAAAGAATGTTTTTGAGAAATTATTATTTAAGTAGTTTAAAATTTTAAAGGTAAATATTTATTAACTTACTTATAGTAGTAATTATTTTGGAAGGTTAATTGGTATTATGATCTAAAAAGATAATTATTAATATTTATATTTTATAAAGTATTTCTATTTTAAAGATAGTTTGACTAAAGTTTTTATTTGGAAAACTTGTATAGAATTTCGTAACTTTTATTTAAAAAAAAATTTGGTTTAAGTTTTACATGAGAAGTTATTATAAAATTTCATAACTAGTAGTTTAAATAAAGTCTTTAGGTGGTTTTTATTTTAAATGTTTTAAAGTACATATATTTTTTGGGTAAAGCGATTTTAAATTATTTTAAATATAAGGTATTTAGACTGGGTATTTTTCAGTGGAAATAAACAATATTTGGGAATTATTTTGGTAAGAGTAAAGTGATTTGAAAACTATTTTCAAAGGGTTGAAGTATGAAAAATAGCTTTCGAAGATATTTTGAAATAAATAATTTGGAAAATTATTTAAATTTGATGATTATTTGTAGATGATGATTATTTGTAGATGTTATTTGATAGTTAAATAACCTATTATCAATATTGGCCAATGCGCTGATCGTTTCGAAGATGCCGGGATCGGAATTAATTTCCCAAAAACCACTTCGATCCAGTTTGAACATTATCGTGAAGAGGACAAGAGCTTGGAGTCAATGGTAGAGTAGTGAAGTACAAGGGCTAGTCGCTACTAATCCTGAGGGTGATTCCAAAATGGATGTAGCAGTAGTAGTGCCTTCGGTTCCATTCGGACCCGAAATGGACTTGTATGGACGAATGCTATCAGAACATCGTCAGGAGGACGATGAGCATTCTAAGTGAATTTGTGCTAAAAAGGTAACGAATAGCCTCGAGCTTCATCAACTAAGATTGGCTAAAATAGGGGAGGTGCACACAAGGCTAAGTGGCTAGCAACCACTTAGGGTAAGGTAATCCCTGTCCAAAGGTCCCTTTTATTCGGCTGTGTGGCCAGTTGCTGATCCCAACTGCGGGGTGAACTTATTCGGACTATCCAATAAGGGGTAGCTCCGGTCTCGTGATGCAGGGTATCATGGTGGATCCTCGGTAAGGTGATCTAGACAACGTACATGACGGGCGGTGCCCTAGTAGCCCTGCCATTGATGGAAATCCATTCTCCCTACGTGCCTTTACGGTTTTCTTTGTAGAACCAAGTGTTTCTAGAATTTAATAATGTAACAATTTCATCTATTTGAATAAGTATTTGTATATAGACACTACTATAATATTAGAGGATTTTATAAGAAATGTTTTGGTTATCGTAAGGTAAAAACCCAACATGTTCATTTGTGGCATGGTCTTACGAGATACCTTTGATTCTTTAAAAGGATTTTTGGAACTTTAATAATCAAATTGAGTGTATTTTCTAACGCTGATTTTCAAGACTATCTCGGATGTTATTTAACTATAATGTTCGGGTTAGACCGAGTATTATAGAATACAGATTTTGGATGGAGTACTGTAGAGCTCAGGAGACGAGCTAAATGACGAGGCGTATTCCCGTAGATTATATTCCGCTGTGCAGTGAAAGCTGTATAATCAGCTTTAGTGAGGACAAGTTAATATAACTGTCCAGTAATTGTTTTGATATTGATGTACTCTGATAATGTAATGTATAAAACGGATATAGTTTCTTTTGTGTAAAGATCGGTTATTATCTATTATATTTTATTCCGCTGCGATGGTAAGATTCTGTTGTTGATTTGTTTTCTCTCTTCTACCTCCTTCTTCTTTAGCCCTAATGGTTCGGTTTTTCGACGTTCGATTGTTCGACATTTAACACAGTGGACGTATTGATGTCGATTTTTAAGCATTGAAAAATCGGGTCATTACACAACTCGTCTCCTGAAGCTCCAAGCATCCAGTCTAATCTGTAATATGCTCGATCAGACCTGAGCATTATAATAAAATAACCCTCGAGTCAGCCTAGAAAACTAGCGTGAGAAAACAAACCTAATTGGGCTTTGAAGTTATATTAAATCCTTTGAAATCAAAAGTACCTCGTAAGACCTCATCGCACATAAACACGGACATGGTTTTTACCTAACAATGACCAAACTATTTCATATGAAATTATCTAATATTATAATAGGGTCTAAATACAAATACTTATCAATCTTAGCCGAAATTGTAACTATGACGACCCAGAATTTTTGGATATTTGAAATTGGAATATTTAATTGATTTTAAATATTTAAAAGTTAATGTTTAACTTGGATTTCAAATATCACTGTTTATTTGGATAATTTAAATATTGAATTTAATTTTTAGGAGTTAGGTAAAATATTTGAATCTTAAGTTTATGCTTGATAAAAATATTTCAAAGACTTATAAAATTTATATTAATAGCACTGAAGATAATGAAAGCTTTAGAATTGTATTTGGAAGTGTTTTGTTAAGTTTTGAAAATATATCGTTTATATTGACGTTTAAAAATAGCCTTCCGAGGAACAGGCTCGAAATTCAACGAAACAAATTCCATTGGATCCATAGTAGTGTACTATTATCAGATTTCAAATTTCATAGTGAACAGAGTTGTCGTGTGATCGTACAGTATATAAATGCGTTGAAATTTATATTGAAAATTTAATATACTGATTGGGTTCAAAAGCTACCTTCTCCATACGATCGAATTAGGACTCGAGACCTTTTCCATTGCGTTCGAAATAGGGGTTTAATCTTATAAACGCCTGGCGACACACCTCGATAGGATGTGAAAATTTTAAGCTTCGAATTGAAGTCGATTTAAATTTGAATTTAAATATAAATATAAATAATATTTGCATCGAAACACTGTAGCAAGCGCAGACATGCAAAGAATTTAAAAACACGTGTTCTCCTAGGTTTGACACGCATTCTTTTTCTTTTCTGTTTTAAAATTTTCTACCGAGAAAAAGAAAATTGGCAGCTTAAAATTCTAATGGCCGAACCTAAAAATTTAAATCACGACTCCTCTTTATTCTTCCTCCTTTTTATATAACTTCACGAAATCAAAATCACAAATCAAATAATGGCTGAACACCCCTCTTTCTCTTTTCCTCTCCAACCAGTAACGGAATCAGATTCGTTTTCGAATCAATCTCGCGAGCGAGCATTCGGGGAAAAGGGGACAAACTCGAGTGGAGCAGTGGCAAGGCGGGAGGGAAGGTGTGCGTCATGTGAAGAGGGTCGCGGAGGTGGATGGCATCGCCTGTAGTAGCGGGAAGTGGCGACGGCGAAATTGGGAGGTCCGGTCGTCGACGCGTGGTGCACAACATTTCAGGTCAAGGGGGAGTTTCGGTAGGTCACAGTTGCTACACACAAGACGGTGGCTGCGAGTTCAAGGAGGCTGGTCGAGGTGCTGATGTCAGTGAGGTAATTCGTCGATTTAGTTGTAAATTAGATAATTTATTTGAATTTATTTTTAGCTGAAATCGATGACAAAAAGAAAAAATTTAAGACAGTAAGGTATTAACAGTCCTACTTTTAATTTAGTGTTTTAGTTAATTAAAAAAGTTAATTTAATTTGTTGTTTATTATTCCATTTATTAGAATTTTTACGGTAAAATAAATTACTGGTTGGGTTGTTTTCTTAAAAGAAAAATAATAGTATATATTTGTTATAAGCTATATAGGACTATAAAGAAAAAGTATAACACGAATATAAATGTATATATATTTGTATGCCTATCTTAATTTAATTATATATAGGTAAACAGGAAAATTTTATATAGGAAATATTTTGAAAATATATATATGTAGGAATTTTAAAATATTGATTTTTAAACCTATATAGAAATTTTTTATAAGTGTGTGTATATATATATATATATATGAGTGTGTGTGTGTGTAGTGTCAAAGAAAAATAAATAATTATTTTAAGTGATTAACATGTTAATAAACTTATTTAATTTAGTTGCTAAAGATATTTTATTAAAAAGAAAATTTGTTTAAAATTAAATTATAAGTTTAAATTAAATTATTAAATGCTTAGAAATTGTTTGATTAGTTAAAATGTTAATAAATCATATAATGTTGTACAAGGTCTGAATCATGGAGAGACAAGCCGGTTTGGATCGGACTGTAAATTTAAAATAAAAGGTGAGTTAATCTAACTCATTTGGATTACTTTTTAAATTTAAATAGTTAAATTTAAATTATTGGTTATTTGCTTGAATTGATAATTTTATTATCAGCTTGGATGTGATATTTTATATGTGGTATATATATATATATATATACATATTTGAGTGATTGATTTCCCGCATTATATAGCGGATGAGACCATATGTGCCCCGCATAATAGCATATGACCCCATATATCACGACATTCCACCTCGAAGTGGGATTGGTATTTTATATTGTGCTAACATATGTGGATGTAGGAAAACAAGTTGAAGGGATCCAACTGGATTCCTTAAAACGTTAAATTTATTTTATATTCAACGATGTGATTTATATGATAATCTATGGTGGATTATATTGGTTATATTGGAAATTGAAATTATTGAATGCTATAACTTGGTTGAATATTTGAGAGAATGAAAAATATATAAAGTTTGGATTTTTAAAGTAAATTAAAAGGGAAAATTTTGAGTAAAATAATTATAGTGAATTTGGGTAAATTAAGGATTGAATTTGGAAAGGTATAAAAGTTTGATTTTTAAAATTCTATTAAATAAATGCTGAATATGGAAATGAAAATAGAGATTTTAAATAAATGGAAAAAAAATTCAACACTTAAGTGATATTGTCTAAAAATTTAAAGGGTTTTTTTTTCAAAACTTAAGATTTAAAATGTTTGGGAAGAAATAAAAGGGTTGGATTTTGAATGAAGTATGAAGTGGATATTTCAGTTTAAAATAAAATTCTAAATCACAAATATAGAAGTAAATATGGAATTAATGGGTTTTAAAATAAAATTTGATAAGTAGGGAATTTATTTTAAATGGAGTAGTTTCGAAAATCGATTTGAAAACAGATTAAGTGTTTGAAACTGGAATTAAAGGAGAATGAGATTATGGAATTTATAAGCGGAGTTTATAAATTAAGTGAAATATTTATCAGAGGATAGTTTGGAAGTATAAATTCAGGGTTGAAATTTATAAGGAAAGGGTGATTTGTTAAAAAATAAATAGTGGCTTATTTTTAAAGGTGTGGAAATGGAAGTGTATTTCCTGAAAAGCCAAGTATATATTTTCAAAGAAAGATTTTCAAGTACAAGTTGTGGTTTTAAAGTGGTTTTAAAAGAATTATTAAATAAAGTTTTAATTTTTTTTTAAAAGTAAATTATATAAGTAAATTATTGTAAAAGTTTAACTAGTATTATTATTTAAAAGATAATTATTTAATGTTTATACCTTATAGAATAACTTTTATTTTAAATTTAATTTTGGCTTGAGTTTTACAAGAGAAAGTGTTTGAAAACTATTTTTAAAGGGTTAAAGTGTAGAAAATATCTTGTGAAGATATTTTGAAATAAATAATTTGGGAAATTATTAAGACTTGATGGTCGTTTGTGGATGTTATATGATAGTTATTTAAACCGACTATTAATATTGGCCAATGCGCTGATCGTTTCGAAGAGACCGATCGGGATTAATTTCTCGAAAACCACTTTGATCTGGTTTGAACGTTTTCATGAGGAAGGCAAGAGCTTGGAATTGAAGATGGAGCAGTGAAGTACAAAGGCTAATCACTACTAAATCTGAGGGTAACTCTAAAATGGATGTGGTAGGAGTAGGGCCTTCGGTTCCGTTCGGACTTGGAACAGACTTGTATGGACGAATGCTATCAGAACATCGTCAGGGGGGCGATGAGCATTCTAAGTGAATGTGTGTTAAAAAGGTAACGCATAGCCTCAAGCCTCATCAACCGGGAATGACTAAAATAGGGGAGGTGCACGTAAGGCTAACGGCTAGCAACCAATTATGGTAAGGTTATCCCTGTCTAGATGTCCCTTTTATTCGGCTATGTGGGCGGTTGCTGATCCCAACCATGGGGTGATTTTATTTAGACAATCAAGTAAGGGGAATCTTCGGTCTTGTGTTGCAGCGGATCAGGGTGGATCATCGGTACGGTAATCTAAACCACGTACTGTGACGGGCGGTACCCTAGTAGCCCTGCCATTGTATGTAATTCAATCTCCAATAAGCGCCTGTATGGTTTTGATTGTGTCTAACCATTGTTGAAACGTGAGATGTAAGCATTTCAGCTAGATTCTATTTTACTTTCTATAGATACTACTGTAATACCAGATAGATTTGATAAAAACGTTTGGTTATCACAAGGTAAAAACCCGACATATTTATTTGTGGCATGGTCTTACGAGATACATTTGATTTCAAAGGATTTTTGAAAACTTTAATAATCCAGTTGGGTGTGTTTTCTCACTTTGGTTTTCCAGACTGACTTGGGTGTTATTTCGCTATAATGCACGGGTCAGACCGACTATTACAGAATACATATTCTGGATGGACTACTATGGAGCTCAAGAGACGAGCTGGATGGCGAGACGTATCATACGTATTTGATACATATTTTGCTGTGTATAATTAATTGTATAGTCAGTTTTATGAGGATAGTTATGATAACTGGGCAGTTGTGTGATATAAATTTTGTTGTACTCTGATGATGTAACATATAAACAGATATAGTTCTTTTGTTTAATATTAGTCATTTACCTATTATACATTGTCCCGTTGCGATGGTGGGATTCTGATATTGTTTCTATTTCTTCTTCTACCTCCTTCTTCTTTAACCCTAACAGTCCGTTTTTTCGGCATTCGATTGCCCGACATTTAATAAAGTGGACGTATTGATGTCGATTTTTTGGCGTCGAAAAATCGAGTCGTTACATTGTGGCATCGGAGCTGAAGGTTAAGCGAGAACCTTAGCTCTGGTAGGAATTACTAATTAGAATTGAGTCTATTGTACTCTAGAATGAGTTTGAGTGTATTAATAGATATGAGCGCGTATTTGTTAATGAATATAAAATTGTTTTATACCGTGTTGGTTGGTTTATTGAGTGGCGTATGGATTCTGGTCAATACGATTAATTAATGTTATTGATTTGGATCTCTAAACACTTGTACAAAACAATTCAACATGACATAGTTTTAAAATAGGGTAAATGGAATAATTTTTCCTAATTTTTTTTTATATATGAAAAGGAGTAGTTTTTCGTAAATTATTATAAGCATATGGATGCATGGTTGTTATGAAGAGGAGATATTAAATTATTATCATTTCTATGTGGGAATTGAAATAATAGAATAATGTTATAACCAAAGTTAAGGAATAATTTGTATAACTGAATGAGATTTGTAAATATGAATTTTAAGTGTGATTTATAATTGAAAATGAAATAAAAATTCTAGAGTAATATTTGAATATGAATTGAAATGATTTGCGATTCAAAATTTTGAAAATTAAATTCCTTTCAATTTGAAATGTTTTTCAAAGACTTTGGAGGAATAATGGTATTATTTCGGAAATATTTTTGAAGTGGATTCGAAATCTGGTGAGATTTTGAATTTAAAAATATTTGAAGGGGGTTTTAAAGAGATAAAAGCATTGAACTCTTTTCGGTCGCTGGAAAATAATTCCGATGATGATCGAGACATCATCGGTGTTCATTTTCGAGTTTCTAGAAGAGAAATTACTGCCAAATTGTTTTAAATTGGAGTTGTTTGCAAAACTGGGTTTGGTTTATAAATTCAAAAGATAATTTGATATGGAAATGAATTATGTATATAATTAATTTCAAAAATGATTTTGAAATGTTGAGTAATTTTTTAAAAGAAGTTAGCAAAATGGAAAGTAAATAAGTTAGAATAGAAAATTGAAATTCTCTAGAATAGAAAATTTTAACTTGAAGAAGAGTTGAAAATTTGAAGTAAGTAAGAAAACGAAATAAGTTAGAATGTAAGCCAATTAAATGAATAAAATTAAAAGAAGTTACAAAATGGAAAGCAAATAAGTTGGGAAACTTATAGAAGTTAAAAATTTGAGTTAAATTGAAGTGTAACTAAATCAAGTAAGATAAAAGAAAATTTAAGGGAAAAAGTCTAAGTGAGATTAATGAATGGTTATTGAAATAAAATTTATTAGTAGGAAATAAATTTGTGAATGAATGAATAAATTGACATTTCAAATTAAGTGGAATTGGAACTGAATATAGATATCCAATTTAAATTGTGTATGTAAAGTAAAGTGGAATTATAGAGATTGTTCGAAGGAACTAAAAGACATAAAAAGTTTGGAAATAAAAAGTGTTTGAGATTTAAAATAAATTAGTAAGTGGAACTAATTAAAGAAATGGTTAGTTAAATATTGTTTGGGATAAGGTGAACAACATTCAATATTTAAAATTGGAGGGTAAATTGAATTCAGAATAGAAATAAAAAATTAAGTTAAATGAAATGGATTCAAAGGCTTAAGTGGTGTAGTGAAAATAAATATAAAGAGTATGTGGAATATTTATAACAAACTTAAGAAAGGTAAATGGTGAGATTCTTAAGTAAATTTGGTTTTGGGGAAAATATTCTAGGTTAATATTTGAATAAAGGTATGTGAAATGATAAGTGTGGATAAGTGGATAGAAATCAAAATAGATGTGAATAAAAGAAATTAATATAATTAATAATCAATTAAGGTAAATATGGGATGTACGTATATTATTCTATTCGAATAACGATTGATCCTGATTCGAGCACTGAATTTTGAGATAGTTATATTGATCCGAATTGGGATTTTTCATTCGAATTTCGACGGGGAACCCTGGATATGAATTTTTGATTGATTCTGGAAATTCTCTATCATAGTTTGCGGCTATGCAAGGAGAATGACGGTTTCTATTCAAGAAACCAGATCTGAGTCCGCACTAGGAAACCGGGTGGACGATACTAGTTCGAATGTGAAATTGTGTGATCGAGTGAGCGATCGGATTTGATATTGTGTACGGATGATATAGGTACGTCTTACGGGCTTGAACGAAATAGATATTGAAAATTATGTAAAGGTATAAAATGATTTTGAATACTGTGATTGGATATTACGGCTAAGTGAGGTACAGGTGTTTTAAAGGAAAGGAAATTGGGATTTTTGATTTAGAAGATAAATTTGAATTGCCCGACAAAATGGAGTGTATTTAAATTTCTGTATGAAATTTGATGGTTTTCTGATCTAGACACTTGGCTTTTGTTTTCTTTTGAAGTTTGGGTCTCGTAGATCATTTTGTAGTTGTACAGATCTAGCCGCGCAAAGGAGACGCTGACGAAATTTTTCAAAAATTTAATGAGTTAGAAAATTTTGAGAAAATTTTGATAATTTAAAATTTTGTTTTGAATTATAATTTGAATGGTTAAGTAAGTGACATTGTTTGGAAGTTATAGATAAGTTTGGGAAGTTAGTAGAGTGATAGTGTGTCTTAAACAAAAGATTTGTTTTGGGAAGTTGTTGAAGCTATTTGGATTTGGAAAATAGTAACGGGTTTTGTACCATTCTTCTTAACTAGTAATTTCGAGGACGAAATTCTTTTAAGGGGGGGGAGGATTATGACGACCCAGACTTTTTGGATATTTGAAATTGGAATATTTAATTGATTTTAAATATTTAAAAGTTAATGTTTAACTTGCATTTCAAATATTATTTGGATAATTTAAATATTGAATTTAATTTTTGGGAGTTAGGTAAAATATTTGATTCTTCGGTTTATGCTTGATAAAAATATTTCAAAGACTTATAAAATTTATATTAATAGTACTGAAGATAATGAAAGCTTTAGAATTGTATTTGAAAGTGTTTTGTTAAGTTTCGAAAGTATATCGTTTATATTGATGTTTAAAAATAGCCTTCCAAGGCATAGTTTTGGTACGAAACCAGTTTCATTGGATCCGTAATAGTGTATTATTATCGAATTTCAAATTTCGTAGTGATAAGAATTGTCGTGTGATCGTACGATATATAAACGCGTTGAAATTTATATCGAAAATTTAATATAATGATTGGGTACAAAAGGCTATCTTCTCCATACAATCGAATTAGGACTCGAAACCTTTTCCACTGCATTTGGAATAGGGGTATAACCTTATAAATGTCTGGCGGCCTGCCTCGATAGGATGTGAGAATTTTAAGCTTCGAATTGAAGTTGATTTAAATTTGAATTTAAATATAAATAATAATTGCATTGAAACACTGTAGCAAGAACAGACGCATAAAGAATTTAAAAACACGTGCTCTCCTTGGTTTGATATGCGTTTTTTCTTTTCTCTTTTAAAATTTTCAGTCGAGAAAAAGAAAATTGGTAGTTCAAAATTCTAATGGCCAAACTTAAAAATTTAAACCGCGGCCCCTTTTTATTCTTCCTCCGTTTTTTTAACTTCACGAAATCGAAATCAAAAATCAAATAATGGCTGAACACCCCTCTTTCTCTTTTCCTCCCCAACCAGTAATGGAATCAGATTCGTTTTCAAATCAATATTGCGAGCGAGCATTCGAGGATAGGGCAACAAACTCGAGTGGAGCAGTGGCAAGGCGCAAGGGAAGGTGTGCGTCACGTGAAGAGGGTCGCGGAGGTGGATGGCGTCGCATGTAGTAGTGGGAAGTGGCAACGGGGAAATTAGGAGGTCCGGTCATCGAATCAAGGTGCGCAACATTTCGGGTCAAGAGGGATTTTCTGCATGTCGCGATTTCTACGCATAAGATGGTGGTTGCGAATTCAAGGAGGCTGGTCAGGGTGTTAATGTCAGTGAGGTAATTTGTCGATTTAGTAGTAAATTAGAAAATTTATTTCAATTTATTTATAGCTGAAATCGATGACAAAAAGAAAAAATTTAAGACAGTAAGGCACTAACAGTCCTACTTTTAATTTAGTGTTTTAGTTAGGTAAAAAAAACTTTAATTTAATTTGTTGTTTATTATTCCATTTATTAGAATTTTTACAATAAAATAAATTACCGATTGAGTTGTCTTCTGAAAATAAAAATAATAATATATATTTGCTATATGTTGTATAGAACAGTAAAGAAAAAGTATAACATGAATATAAATGTATATATATCCGCATGCCTGTCTTAGTTTAATTATATATAGGAAAACAGGAAAATTTCATATAGAAAACATTTTGAAAATATATATATTTATAGGGATTTTAAAATGATGATTTTAAACATATATAGAAAATATATATATATATATATATATATATATATAGTGTCAAAGAGAAATAAATAATTATTTTTAAGGGTTTAACTTGTTAATAAACTTATTTAATTTAGTTGCTAAAAATATTTTATTAAAAAGGAAATTTGTTTAAAAAATTTAATTATTAGTTTAAATTAAATTATTAAATGCTTATAAATTGTTCGATTAGTTCAAATATTAATAAATCATATAATGTTGTACAAGGTCTGAATCATGGAGAGACAAGCTGGTTTGGATCGGACTGCCAATTTGAAATCAAAGGTGAGTTAATCTGACTCATTTGGGTTACCTTTTAAATTTAAATAGTTAAATTTAAATTATTGGTTGTTTCCTTGAATTGATAATTTTATTATCAGCTTGGATGTGATATGTTATATATAGTATATATACATATTGGACTGACTGATTTCCCGCATTATATAGTGGATGAGACCCTATGCGCCCCGCAGAGTAGCAGATGACCTCATATACCGCAATATTCGAACTCGAAGTGGGATTGGTATTTTATATTGTGCTAACATCTGTGATGCAGTAAAATAGGTTGTAGAGATCCAACTGGATTCCTCAAAACATTAAATTTATTTAATATTCAATGATGTGATTTATGCGATAATCTGTGATGGATTATATTGGTTATATTGGGAAATGAAATAATTGAATGTTATGGCTTGGTTGAATATATATTAGTATTTGTGAGAATGAAAAATATATAAAGTTTGGATTTTTAAAGGAAATTAAAAGGGAAATTTTTATGTAAAATAATTATAGTGAATTTGGGTAAATAAAGGATTGAATTTGGAAAGGTATAAAAGTTTGATTTTTTAAAATTCTATTAAATAAATACTGAGTATGGAAATGAAAATAGAGATTTTAAATAAATGGAAATAAAAGAGTTTTGGATACTTAAGTGATATTGTCTAAAAATTTAAAGGATTTTATTTTCAAAATTTAAGATTTAAAATGTTTGGGAAGAAATAAAAGGGTGGGATTTTGAAAGAAATATGAAGTCGATATTTCAGTTAAAAATAAGATTTTAAATCATAAATATAGAAGCAAATATGGAATTAATGGGTTTTAAAATTAAATTGGCTAAGTAAAGAAATTTATTTTATAATGGAGTTAGTTTTGAAAATCGATTTGAAAACTTATTAAGTGTTTGAAACTGGAATTAAAGGAGAATGAGATTATGGAATTTATAAATGGGGTTTATTAATTAAGTGAAATATTTATCAGAGGATAATTTGAAAGTATGAATTCAGGATGGAAGTTTATAAGGAAAGAGTGATTTGTTTAAAAATAAATAGTGGTTTATTTTTAAAAGTGTGGAAATGGAAAGTGTATTTCCTTGAAAGGCCAAGTATATATTTTCAAAGAAAGATTTCCAAGTATAAGTTGAGGTTTTAAAGTGGTTTAAAAGTATTATTTTAGAACAATTATTATTTAGTGTTTAATTTTTTTTTAAAAAGTAAATTATTTTAAAAGCTTAACTACTATTATGTTAAAAGATAATTATTTAGTGTTTGTACCTTAAAGAATAACTTTTATTTTAAATTTAATTTTGGCTTGAGCTTTACATGAGAAATTATTATAAAATTTCATAACTAGTATTTTAAATAAAGTGTTTTAAATAGTTTTTATTTTAAGTATTTTAAAGTATATTTTTTGGATGAAGTGATTTATATTACTTTAAAATCTAAAGTATTTAGACTTGGTGATTTTCAATGGAATAAACAATATTTGTAAATTTATTCCGCAAGAGTAAATGGTTTAAAAACTGTTTTCAAAGGGTTAAAGTGTAGAAATTATCTTGTAAAGAAATTTTGAAACAAATAATTTGGGAAATTATTTAGGCTTGATGGTTGTTGTGGATGTTATATGATAGTTAAATAACCGACTATCAATATTGGCCAACGCGTTGATCGTTTTGAAGAGATCGGGATCAGGATTAATTTCCCGAAAACCACATCGATCTGGTTTGAATATTTTCGTGAGGAAGACAAGAGCTTAGAGTCGAAGATGGAGCAGTGAATTGCAAGGGATGATCGCTACTAATTCTGAGGGTGATTCCAAAATGGATGTAGTATGAGTAGTGTCTTCGGTTCCGTTCGTACCCAGAACGGACTTGTATGGACGAATGCTATTACAACATCGTCAGGGGGACGATGAGCATTCTAAGTGAAGGTGTGCTAAAAAGGTAACGTATAGCCTTGAGCCTCATCAACTGGGAATGGCTAAAATAGGGAAGCTACACGCAAAGCTAACTGGCTAGCAACCCATTAGGGTAAGGTCATCCCTGTCTAGATGTCCCTTTTATTCGGCTGTGTGGGCGGTTGCTGATCCCAACCGTGGGGTGATTTTATTCGGACTATCCAATAAGGGGTAGCTCCGGTCTTTTGTTGCAGGGGATCCGGGTGGATCCTCGGTATGGTGATCTAGACCACGTACTGTGACAGGCGGTAACCCAGTAGCCCTGCCACTGTAAGGAATCCAATCTCCAATAAGCGCCTGTACAGTTTTGATTGTGCCCGATTATTGCTGAAACGTGAGATTCAAGAATTTCAGCTAGATTCTATTTTACTTTCTATAGATACTATTGTAATACTAGACGATTTGACAAAAATGTTTTGGTTATCGTAAGGTAAAAACTTGACGTATTTATCTGTGGCGTGGTCTTGCAAGATACCTTTGATTTCAAAGGATTTTTGAAAACTTTAATAATATAGTTGGGTGTGTTTTCTCACTCTAGTTTTCCAGACTGAATCGGGTGTTATTTCGCTATAATGCTCGGGTCAGACCGAGTATTATAGGAATATAGATTCTGGATGGACTGCTATGGAGCTCAAGAGACGAGCTGGATGGTGAGACGTATCACACGTATTTGATAAATATTACGCTGTGTATGATTAACTCTATAGTCAGTTTTGTTAGGACAGGTTATGATAACTGTCCAATTGTGTGCTATAAATTTTGTTGTACTCTGATAATGTAATGTATAATAGTTCTTTTGTTTAAATAGTAGTCATTTATCTATTATATATTATTCCGCTGTTATGGTTAGATTCTATTATTGTTTCTATTACTTTTTCTATCTCCTTCTTCTTTAACCCTAATGGTCCGTTTTTTAGGCATTTGATTGCCCGGCATTTAATACAGTGGACGTATTGATGCCGATTTTCGGCATCAAAAAATCGGGTCGTTATAGTTACGTTATTAAATTCCAACATACTAGGTTCTACAATAAAAACCGTAAGGCACGTATTGGAGATTGAATTCTATACTATGACAAGGTAAGGAACTACATTCCGAAGGTACATCTTTAGATAAATGCACCAGAGTCTGACTAAAACATCTTGTACCCCTACCACATAGGACTGGCCTACAACTTGACTAGTAATTCCGAATATGATCACCCCGCTAGGCCCTTAAGCATACAAGAATAGGTAGTAACCGTTCTAGATTTGGAATGACCATATCCTACTTAGGAGCTACCCGCTTGGCCCTGCTGCATTCCCGATTTTTGTCATTTCTCGATTGATGATGTCCGAGGCTACGTTTTACCTTTTGATAGCAATTTCCACCTAGAATGCTAACACTTCCATGTAGGCAACAATACAATATCAACATTCATCCATACGAGTTCGTTCTGGGACTGAACAAAACATGTGAGAGCTCCATCTCAAAAATTCCATCATCTTCAAGATGTCTTCACTTCGAAACGCATTCGTTGGAACGAAGTGGATTTCAGATAACGTACCTGATCCTGGTCTCTTCAAAAAACTTCTCGATAGTTCCCAATAAACTCAACCCCGGTTCTATAGGAAATAAACAGTCAAAGATAAGATCGGAGATCGCCTCTTAACCGTTAGTGGATTGATTTCCTTACCATTACCCTAGGAGAACAAAATGAGATTTATACGCATAGTAAAGCATCATCGAAGATGACTTGCCATATAACTCACGTGTTTCTCCTTGATATTTCCAAAGTTACGTTTGACTCCAATTTCGATAGTCGGTTATTTAACTATCGAATAACAACATTCAATCAAGGATTTATTCCATAGGAAAACCAACATTGGTTAAGCAATCGCTAGCCTCCTTTAATAAATCTTTCATTCATAAAATTCACTTTGTATTTACTTGAATAAAAATACTTTTACAAAGGCATAGCCGCAAATCCCTTTATTCCAATACTTAGAAAATATTCATGCACTTATCTCAACGGTATAAGTATATTTACAAACCCGAGAAAGATTTCATTTTTATTCGATTCAAAAATCAATCATAAATACCTTATAATTCTCTAGATCCATTTATAAACCATTTTATAAAACTTTTTAAACCATTTATAAAACTTCTTTTATACATCCATAAATCCGTTTCTAAAATTCATTTTACAAATATCCAACCATTTATAAAATTCTTCACCTTGTAAATAATCCTTCTTACATCTCCGAACCATTTTATATGCTCTTTTATAAAATCCAAGTTTTTCAACTCTATTCTTGGGTCTCAAAAAAACATTTATAGATAATTAAAAATCATTTTACTTCAAATACCATTATATAATGATAATGATGTAATAATAATGATAAATAATAAACATTGTAAATAAATGAAATTATTAATTATAAAACTTCTTAATAATAATTAATAATTTTAAAACATTGTTTAAGAAATAATAATAACTGATTATCACCATTTTTATAAATAATAATGAATTATTTTCAAAATCTTATTAATAACCCCTATTATAAATTTCGTACTATGATTATTCTTGAAATATTTAACCTTTCAATTTATTAACCTTTTTATAAATTCCTAAAACATATTAACCATAAGTAATAACTTTTACATAATATTAAAATAATACTAATATAATTTAATAACTTTCTAATATTGTTAATATAATTAAATAATTTAAAAACAATATTAATATAATTAATAAACTTAAAATAATATTAATATATTTAGTTAACTTAAAAAATATATTAATATAATTAATTAACCTAAAATTAATATTAATAAAATTAATTAACTTGAAAATAATATTAATATATTAAAGTAGATTATCTTTAGAACAAAATATTTTTGAAATCACATTTTGGATTTTAAAATCATTTCTTGTCTCTGAAACCAATTCCGACTTAAACGGCAATTTATAGTATTTTTAATATACTAATTCGAGGCCAATAACCACCCAACACTTAACCAATATCGATATTGATTTTCTATCACTATTAGGTTTTATTTTCAAACATATAACGTTGTTATAACCATAATGTCCACAACATGTTCATTTCTCAATAATCCATATAAAAGAAATATTATTGAAACAATTTGATAATAGCGAGGAATCATGTTGGACCCTCCAACATGTTTCCCCCGCATCATAAATGTGATATAATCATAAAATATAAATCAATTGCTTCGAGGTGGGATTCATATACAAAGGGTCATTTGCTCTTATATGGGAACGTAATATGGTCTCATGTGCTCCAAAAGGCGGGAATGTATCCAAACTAACAGATAAATATAGTAATTCATCCAAACAATCATTCAATAATTTTGATCAACTTTATATCATACTAGTTAACCATAAAGGTAAGTTTAACTCATCGAAATTTTCAGTTGTCTTTGCGGCGTTTCGGTTTGGAATTAAATTCGAACGACATCCGATTTTAGCCTAAGTTTTAATAGTCTTCGAATTCGTCCAAACCAGTTCCATTGCAAAGTTTTTTTGGTTACGAGCACAATACAAGAATCCACACATCGATTGGACCTTGTATGAGAGAGGTATTTAAAATTTTAAGTTATCGATTTAAATAATTAAATTAAAATCACTAATTACACTTATTTTAATTACCCTTACTAAACTTTAACATCATCTTCCTCCTTCTTCTCCCGGCCATGCATAAAGCATGAACAATCCATCACTATAAATGCTCCAACCTCCCTCTCACCCTCCACAATGGACTAAATCGACAATGGAAAGCATCGACGAACTCCCCTTCACCAAAGCAACACCCCAGTCATCACGACATCTCCTCCGAACACCTTAGACAGATCGGGATCTATCCCCTAGAAACTCACTATAGCACGATAATGCGACCCTCTAAAGGCGACTGCACCACCTAAAAATCGACGCCAAGGTGCTATGCTTCACCCACAACCTATAACCAGTAACTGATTTTACAAAATTGCCCTCAATATCCAAAAAAATTAAAACCCTAGCTAGGCTAAATGTGCACAAACTGTCGATCCCTTGAGCCCAAAGTCGAACACCCTAAAAAATATCAAAATAAAGCTTAAAACTCATCAAGGTCCAAGATTCAAGTTTTTTGAATTTTCCATGAGTGTGTGCATGTGCGTGTGTGTATTATTTTTGAATGCGTTCAGATTATTTTTCTCTTTACTAGCAGCATTTAAATGATGGAGGGAAGTTTAGGTGAATGGTGTGGGCTTGTACGGGGTCTGGTATATGCAGAGATGATGGTATAAGCTTGTAAATGGTCAAATCAATATATATATATATATATATATATATATAAAATTTAAATTCAAAATATCTAGCAATATAATTTCGAACCCAAATCACGACGTGTCACCTGGCGTTCTATATGTTATACTGCTATTATGAATGCAATGGAGCTTGTTTCTAGACCTAATTTGATCGTATGCAGAAGATAGCTTTTTGAACCTAACTATTATATTAAATTTTCATTATTAAGTTCAATGCGTTTCGATCTCCATGGCTAAACGACATATGTGATCGCTATGAAATTTGACGATGTATAATAATTTACTATTACGGATCCAATGAAACTGGTTTCATCAAAATCCAAGGCTGTGCCTCGGAAGGCTTTTTTCACTCATTAATTAAAACAAGTTACTTCAAAATCGGTTAAATCACTTTCAAATCCAATTTGAAAGTTTTATTATCTTCATTCTTATTAAACAGAATTTAAATAATCTTTGAAATTATTTTTATTCGGCTTAAAACCCAAGATTTAATTATTTACAAAATTTCAATTATTAAATTCAACGATTAAATTATCAAATAAATAGTCATATTTGAAATTTAAGTTATTTAATCTATAAAAATTACTTTTCAATATTTAAAATAAATTAAATATTCCAATATTAAATGACTAAAATTTTAAGTCGTTACAGGTGTTATAATGGATGTATCAAATACATCCATTTGTGTGAATATATAAACAGTGCTAAGATATGAAAAAGGTTTGAATATATGAAATATATTCATTCCTCAATTGCATGACATAATAGTTAAACATGGGAAAGTATGGCTAATTGATAGCTGGTTATATATGAATGAATCAGAGTCAATTTAAAGGCAATCACAAAAGGGACAAAGAGTAAAGAAATAAAAATAACAAAGATGATCGATTCATCTTTCCTCTTTGGCAAACTTAACATATGCAACATTCAATTAATAATAAATGAATCATTGTTATACAAGAATAAGAACTTCCAATAATAATTGATATGCATATACAATTGCCTACTTTTAAATTGTTTGTTAAAAATAAAGCAATTAAATTATACAATTTGAATTATGAACATTAAATGTTATATGTACACATACATACAAATGTAATTATGTGTATTTAAAGATTAAACCAAAACTTTTTAATTAATTCAAAATAAACTTCCATATTACATTAAAAAATTTAGATGTATTTGTGAACTTATGTAGCTTAAATAATCAACAAAATACATATATGTACAACTAAATTAAGAGATAGAATCTGTAAGAATAAAATTTTCTTTTCCTTTTCTATTTTATAAAACAAAAATGAAACTTACTGAATTAAATAATATATTAACAGTCCTTCAAATAATTTAAAGAAGAATATTTGAGATATCAAACCGGGTAAACAATTTAGGAAATAATTGTAATCAATTTGTCATTAAAAAATTCTTCAATCAAATGTAAGTTTCTACTACATTACAGATGCAAATAATAAGAATATACAAACATTCAAATTTAAAATATATACTTTGATTTAGGTGCTTAAAACATTATACTAATAATATACAAATCATTGTTTTGATTTATCAAAATGGAACCAAATCGATTAATATGAGCATACAAACTTTCATATCTAAAGAATCACACTTTGATTTGAAAGTTAAAACATAGATCTAGAGCAAAAAGATCATACCTTAATTCCAAAGCCTTGAATCACAACTTGAAGCAAGAAATTCACCATTAGATGTAGCCAGTATATCACAACATGAACAATGAATCAAATCTCCTAGATTCAAAAACAGTCTCCGGATGTTGCAAGGATAAAGAGGAACAAACCACTTTTCATAATTGATTTTATTTGTATTTAATTTTGGAAATAACTGAAGCCATGGAAGATCTCATATTTTAAGTCATTAGAAAAGAAGGAGAGAACTAGAAAAGTTATAGAAAGAAGAATGAAAAATTAGAAAGTCAATTGTAGTTAGTGCAATGACCCACACTTTCAGTCGTTTAAATTTGGAAGATTTAATTGATTTTAAATATTGAAAGTTAATTTTATAAGTTAAATAACTTGAATTTCAAATATAATGATTTATGCTATAATTAATTGTTGAATTTAATATTTAGAATTGTTTAAATAATTAAATCCTGAATTTAATGTGAATAAAAATGATTTCGAAAGTAGATTTAAATTCCATTTAAGTAAAAATGAAGACAATAAACTTGTGAATTTGAATTAAATGTGATTTTGTTTTTAATAATAACTTGTTTTAATTAACTTGTTAAACTAGCCTTCTAGTATCCTGTCTCGGATTCAGTTTCATTAGATCTGTAATAATGAATCATTATATGTCGTCGAATTTCATGGCGATTGGATGTATCATTTGGTTGTGCGAGTTTGAAACAATTGTAAATTAATTACAGAATTTATATAATATAATTGGGTTTGAAAAGGTATCTTTTGCATATGATCGAGTTAGGCATCGGGACTAGTTCTATTGTCTTCGAAATAGGGGCTTCAGGCGGCACATCTCATGTCAGATTTTTGGATGTTTAAAGCTAGACATTTTCTAATTAACAGACACACACATACAAATATATATATATATGTGTGTGTGTGTGTGTGTGTGTGTGTGTGTGTGTGTGTGTGTGTTAGGCCATTCTCTCCACTACTCAACCCACACCTTGCCCACGGTCTCACCCATACTTCCTTCCCTTTATTACATCACGTTTTATTAATGACTTGGGTTCGAAAATTCCAAATTTTAAATCATAGCCAAATCCAATGGCTAAGGGAGATCGGAGCCAATCATGGCTTTTTTAGACCATGACTCCAACTATAGAATTGTTTATAACATCGAGCTCGACTTACTCAATGGTTGAATCAAGCCAACTCGACGCATGGCAATAGTAGTTTATCGATGCATGGCGGTTCCATTTTCATCAACTTCGGCATTTTGGCGATCCATGGGGCGATGGCATGTGAAGGAAAAATGTAGAGCGTAACAACCCAAAATTCTGATTATTTGATTTTGAATGTTTAGCTAATTTTAAATATTTAAATAATTAAATTTTGGAATTTATTAACTTATAATTCAAAAATAGGGAATAATTAAATATTTGAATTGTGAATTAAATGTTAATTAAATGGATTAATAATTTTATTTAACTCCTTTTAGTTAATAAATAATATTGGTGAATTCAATTTATAAATTTATTTAAAATATAAATAAACCGTTTAAATATCGATAATTAAATATTTAAATCTATGAAATTGTCATTGCGGGTTACAGTCTCGAATTTCAACAAAACCAGTTTAATTATAACCGTAATAGAGAATTATAAAATGCCGTCAAGTTCCATTGTGATCAGACGTATCGTTTGGTCGTGCGAGTTCGAAACGCGTTGAAATTAATATCAGAAATTTAATATAATAACTGGGTCTAAAAATCTATATTCTGCATCGAATGGAATTAGGTCTCGAGACTAGTTGGTGTGACACATAATACGCTAGGAGGCACGTGTCGTATGGAGTTCGAAAATTTCGGGTATGTTTTGTTGAATATTCTAAAATTAAAATAATAATATATTTACATGTTCCAACTTCATACCCCATCAATTCACCCTATAACGTCACTATTTTGGCCATACCTCCACATACAAAATGACCATACCCTTTCTCTCCATAAAAACTTGCTTGTAACAAGAAAACTAGTTTTCCCCTCTTCAATTCAAGTTTAAAAATCAATAACTTAAAATCTGCTTAACTAAATCATGGAAACATTATATTTGGACTCGTATGGCTGTAGGCTTCAACCCCATACCCATGATAGAGCTCGCGGCTATGTTCTTGGTGGTGGTCATTTTAGGAATAACAGCTAGGGTTTAGGGGAGTAAGGCAACGGTCGATGATAGGTTACGACGAGGCAGGATTCGAGTTTCTCACGACGAAAAGCATGATTTCCTATAATTTCTTAAACTCCGGTCAAGCATTGTGGAAGGCGTTATGGCGTAGGCCGAATTTTGTAGTCAGGTCGGTTTTCTTATAGCATCAGACATGGATTCGAGGGTTCGGGTGAGTTGAGATCGCAAAGAGCGATGCAACAGCGAAGACGATTTGTCAAACGGAGGTCCGTAGCTCCGTATTCGTGCATATACGTGCACGCATGATTTTGGTTTGGGTGATGTATGTGCACTTTTTTATTTTGGGGGAAGAGAAGAAGATGTGGGGAAATCTTTTAAATATTTTAAAGTTGCTTAAATTTTTAGTTTAAATCTTATCCATCACTTATGAATCTTGTATCTCGCTCATACAAGGCTGGATTCAAACAATGGTTTTTGCATTGGACTCGTGTCATTGAGATCTTCGAGACGGAATTAGTTTGGTTGGATTTAGAGCAAGTAAACTTTTAAGCTAAAATCAGATGCCTTTCGTTTTAGTCCAAAATGGGTCGTTTCGGCGAAAATAATAATCAATATGGCTTTAACTCACATTAAATTTTATTATATTATATCAATGATGTTATAAATGCTTATTGATTGTTTGGATGTTAATTAGTTTGATTGATTGTTTGGTTAAAAACTCGTTTGGAAAATGGATGACATATTAATTTGATCGTTATAAACTCAAATGATTATTTATATATTTACATAACTATTGTTTTGTAGGGATATCTATAGAGAGACCCAAAGGGGTTTCTCGTCCATAATTTTTTATTTTCATCTTTATATTGTTATAATTAAATTAAATCCTGATATTCCATTTAACTTGTTAATTGTAGCGATTTCGCTATACCGTCATTTACAAAATTTCATCCCCAAAATCTTGTCGCATGAACTTGAACTTGTGTTTCCACAAGACAAAATATTAAAATTCGTTCATCATTTGGATTAATGATAATTTGAAAATAATTAATCATTTTAACAAACGATTTTGAGATTTACTAACCAATTTAATAAATGATGATTTAAAAATTTGTTTATCTTTATATTTAATTAATCATTTTTGCTAATGATGTTTTATACGTAATTAATTGATTTAACTAATGATTATTTGAGTCTAAGTAATTATTTTAATTAATGACGATAGAGTTTAATTATTTATTTTAATTAATATTGATTGAAATTAATAATCATTGTAATTTAATGATATTTAAAAGTAATTAATCATTTTAAATAATGATATTTGAATTTAATTTATTCATTTTAATTAGTTATATTAAATTTTAATTAATATTTTTAATTAATAGTTGTTTAAATTTAATTAATTGGTTTAACTAACAGTGTTTGGAAATTAGTCAACCATGTTAATTAATGATGTTTTATAATTAAATAAATCCTTTTAGCAAATGATGTTTTAATAAATTGTTTTAGCTAATGGAGTATGAATTTAGGGTACTTTTGGCATAGGTCCTTGATAGGTTTCAAAATTCAAAAAAACCCCAGAGGAAAAAGTATGTAAATTAGGTCCTTATTTTCCAAAAATCATTAAAAAACATATAAAAAACTTAAAATTTATATCAGTTAATATTTATCTTCGTATTCATGTTAAAAAAAACCGAAAACAAGGATTAAAAGGGAAAAAAATGACACATAGTATGTTTCAGGAATACTTGCAAACATGTATGTAATTTTAGAGAATAATTGCAGACATGTCTGCACTTATTCTGGATAGCATACCTTTGCAACTAAAAATTGCAGATATGTCTGCTATTTTAAGGAATAAGTGCAGATATTTACGTGAATATCCTAATTTTTAAATCAATGTGATGTTATTCAGTGATTAATTACATATTTGCGGACGGCTAAATGTCTATCAAGTTAGAAAATAGCCGAACAAATTTTATAATAAAAATAACTGCAAGCGCACGGCAACACGTGGCGAATACAGGTCGATCCATAGGGAATTGATAATTTTGAAAATTCAATTCAATCAAATTATACCAATTTCAAGTGAAAGTTAAGCTAGAGAATTAGAGAATTAACTAACTAACTAAAAGAAAAGAGAAGCAAATATAAGAGTTAAGTGAAAATTTAGAGAATAATCCACTCTCTAGATCATGTAGTTCAACACATATGAAACCATAATCTCTTTTTTGTGGTCACTAGTGCTATAACTGATGTAGTTATCATAAGTATGGCATATTTGTTCTATTGATTAACTAACATAAGCCATCAAACTATAACACAACCCTTAAACCACTCACCAACTTCCATGAAACTTGACAATGAAAATGAAAATGAAATCTATTTTAAGTATGGCCTATTGACTATTGATTAGAAATATAGACCATCAAATTTGAATTTCAAATCATTTCTTATGTCATAATCATATTTTGATGAAGAGGCATTTGTATTAGTGATTGTTTAAGCATAGCCTATTTTGTGTCAATAATATAAGCTATCGAATTCAAAGCAAGAAAAACAAATAAAACACTTCATTGATCATCATTAAGCACAAAAAGAGAGCATGAATTAACAAATAATTGTAGCTACATAATTAGAGAGCTTCATTACCCCTAAATTGAAGTGGTTTAGCCTCTCATATTTGTCATTTGATTAACAAATGTTGCTAGCAACATGAAAGCAAAAAGAAATAAAAATGAAAGTTAATGGAAAGGAGATGCTAGTTAACAAGAATTAAAACTAATCTACTTTGGATGAATGTAAATATACACTAACAAAATTAAAGTAAATGAACAAGGAAAGTAAAATGAACAAGTAATTAAATTGCATAAGAAAAAGAAAATTACATGAAAATAAAAATAAAAATTGGCTAAGTAGCCATAAAAAGAAAGAAGAGTGCTTAATTTATTTTTGAGCCTAAACTTAAACTAAGAGAGACTAAGGAAGAAGAAGGTTACATGAAATATAAGAGGTATATATACATGTGCTAAATCCTAATTCATATTTTTAGGGAATGCCCAAAATACCCTTGATAAAGTGTGGAGACCAAGTAATCATTAGGTTCTACTAATCATCATTTAAGTGCACATAAATCCATTAATTCCATAAGCATGTGCACTAGCCTCCAATTTGTACATTAAGGTGGTGGGTAGGTGGGGTCCTCCGTGATTCTCGTTTCGAATTATTTCCATCTTCATTCCTTTGTATTTTTTCTGCATGCACGTGTCTTCATGAAACCACTCTTAATTGGGATCAAATTCCCTACAAAAATATATATATAAATTTCCAATTAATTTTTCTTAAAGAAATATATGTACACAAATGATCGTTTTACCCCTATATGAAGATGAATATGTGACATTTGAAAATAATTTGAATTTGGTTTAAACAAGTTAAAATACCCAATATGATCATTTATTCAATTTAAATAGTTAAATATGGTGGTAAAAATATGCAAATTTACGTGCACATCAAATACCCCCACACTTATCTTTTTATTCATCCTCGAATAAAGAAAAGCAAAGATAAGTCTGTTTTCGTAGGGAGCACGATTGCATTGAGCGTATGCAACAAGAAGTTAAACCTTTGGGTGTTCCCAGTAGGACGAGTGTTGTCTTGTGAGGGTTTTCAGTGGATACTATCCAAAAAATCCAAATGTAGGATGAAAATATTTACAAAATGCAAGATATATTTACAAAGATGTGAATGCATGTTTTTGAAAATATTTACAATGAAGGATTCACTTTTAAATCGACACAAATATGTTAAATATAGGTTTCGGTCATTATCTTGAAAATTTTGAGCCATTTACTCATCAAAGTTTCCGATAGAAACAAAGTTACCATAACCAATAGACTATAGTTTAACTTGTTGTTTCGGTTGATAACAAAGTGTAATTATAAAGGGGATCCTTAAGTGATTATCAAAGTTTGTCAAAGTGGTATATTCATTTCTTTTCAATAACAAGTCAAATCAAATAAGTTAAAAATAGTGTTAGGATTTAAATTGCTCACTTTCTCTTGTATTTTTGAGAATTTTATTGATATTTACACTATTTATATGCCTAACTCAGGTAAAATAAGGCCTGATATCTTACCCATGCACTGCCTTACGGACTGATGTGAGGGGAATACGAAGCGTGGTGAGTGAACACACAAATGTGAACACTTATCGACTGTAGGCGTTATTAAAAAGAATTTTTTTTTATATACATACACCTAGCTCAGATAAACCGAGGCCAGATATACCGATGGTGCACTGCCTTTCTGTCTTACGTGAGAAAGGTACAGAGCATAGCGAGTGTATACACAAGCGGTACACCTGTCGACCATAGGTGTTAACAGAAAATATTTGTGTGATGCCCCACCTCTATACCCACGCTAGCCAAGGACACTATAGGGTAATGCCGTCAACTAGCGCGGAGAATAAGGCCGTTGAGGAGCGACCATCTGTATAATTGCTTTGTGCGAGTACCGATATGCCAGATAAAAATATAACTTTTCATCTCAAGAGGAAATCCGATGTACCGAAACAAACTCAAAACTACTACACAGTGGCTATATATCATCTTCGAAAACAAATATAGAAATATCATAACACAAATCAGTCACAGAAGTTCATATCTCAAATGCGGAAACAGATATGAATATTACACATAAAAGTGTATATCAGAGTAGTGGTCTAAAAAGATCCACAACATCACAAAAGAATAGTTACAAGTGCTACAAAAAAGAATAAGTATACATCATGGAGTCTATATCTCAAATGTATACAATAAAATAAACTACTAATCTAAGTAGTTAGCCAAAACTTAGATAATTCTCCCCTCCAAGGAGTCAAACAGAAGCACCTGCAACATCCCAGTCTGACCCGAGTATTATTTAATAAGAAAATAACAAACGGATCAGTCTAACTATAAATATCAGATAAAATGATATAGAATAAGAGATATGACAAAAACGTATGATAACCATAAAGCCACACTATGATAAGTATGTAACTGAAAATTAGCCAGAGATTAATCAATATCACAAGAATCTTCTCAAAGATCAAAAGAATGTCATACTCTTTAGTTTTGTTTACCAAATCACAAATATCGACATTATATCGATGCCAATCATAAAAGCTAGTGGAATACAAATTCTAGAAATCATCAATAGAAATCCAGAAATCACAAAAAGGGGGAGGCCTATCATAAACGGGAGCATGAAAACTCACCAACACGTGTATCACAAACGGGACGCGATCCCATGGTCGCTAACCATAGAGCCGGTGCAACGACATAGTACAATATCGGTACGCCCGAGGAACCTGAAACTCGAATAATTCGGAACAACGACGTAGTACAATGGTACGCTCGATGATCCTGATAAGCTGGTGCAACAGCGTAGTACAAAAGTACATCCGATGGACCGAACTCCATAAAAGAACATGGGTCGCTAGCCCACAAAAATTGAGTCGAAACTCCAAATAATACATACGTCGTTAGCCTATAAAAGAAATGAGACGAAACTCAATAGAACGAGGTACCGTCCCCTACGTGTACAAGGAAACATAGCATATCGCTAGTTTAAATCACAAAAATGATCATCATCAATCATCAAGAAGTGTCAATTACACTAAGCTAGTAAATAGATGATTTTAGCTTCATGTCCCATAACCACTAGCTTAACTTAAATATTTACGAACAAATTATAAATCTCCACTAGAAAGTTGTCGCAAGAGTTTCAGTCGAACAAGTCCAAGAATTAACCGACGAAGTAAACACAAGCGTTTCATACCACTTGTTTTACTAAGTCGTTTAATTAGATTTCTCATACGAGCGAGGTAAAGGTTTGTATATGCTAGTAGATTGGAAAAAGGTTTAAGAAATGAGCTTTGTACAAAAGTAGTGTTGAAATCGTTTAGATGAAAGAGTTTTGATATTTACTACTAGTAATGAAACCTTTATATTTTTAAAGTGACAAATCAAAAAAAATGATTGTAGAAACAATCAATCGCCAAAAATCCACATTCGAAGACGTGAATTAAATCCAAAGAAATCGATACCAAATCCATCAAAGTGGATATTCCCAAAAGGTCCAACGAAGATGTTATCAAAGCTAACAAGGTGATAACAACTAGTCGGAGGACGAAGAATCGATTAAAAAGTGGAAACTCAAACCCAAAAGGCAAATTGGGCAAAAACAGCAAATTCAGTCGACCGACAAAGAGTGTTCAGTCGGCTGACTCAGAGTGTTCAGTCGACTGAATTATGCCTGGAAACTCTCTGTTTCCAGGTTTAGTCGATTGACTCAGAGTGTTCAGTCGACTGACTCATGCCTAGGAAATTTCCAGGGTTGGGTTTAGTCGACTGACTCAGAGTGTTCAGTCAACTGAACTGAAAATTTCAGTATTCTTAGCCTAGCCCCTAAGGGGCAAAATCGCAACAAATCGCAGTCGGACGAGCACAGACACTGGGGGTTTACGCCTATCGGCAACCCGGCCCTATGGGCTCCTCGATGCATCACCAAAAGCAACCAATTCAAATCAGAAGCAAATGAACATCAATAAGTGTTAGGAATTCATACCTAACAACAAAGATAGATATAGACATAGATGTGAGATTAAAATCTCACCTTTAAACCCAAAACAAATGAAGAAGAAGCTATAGAGCAATGGCAAGAACAATCGCACTTCAATTCCAGCCCAACAAGCATAAATCTAAGCCTAAAAGAGAAACATTTTCTAAGTTAGGTTTAGGAATTTCTGAAATTGAAAAGAGAACGAGTTGGAGAAGATGAAGAGAAGGCTTACCAAAGCTTCTTCTATGAATTTGGAGATAGAACTTGAATTTGCAAAAATAATTAGGGCTTGGAGTTTTAATTTCCCATTCCTCTCTCCATTGTTGCTAAAGCTTGAGTATTAGGAAAATTATGAAGAAATGAAGGGAAGAGGGGGTGAAGCTTGGATCTAATGGGCTGAAACCAAACTAAAGCCCTAAGTGAAAAAGTAGCAAAATTCCCCTAACTTCAAACATATCGAAGTTTATACTCAAAAAGGTCGCAAACATCATTTTGAACTCGATGGGGGTGGTCTCGAGTCTTAATTCGACCATAATCCGACTAACGATGCTATATTTAAATAACATATTTAAATACACAATTGTAAATTATGCGGGTTGTAACAGACTCTCCTCCTTAAAGAAATTGCGTGCTCGCAATATTTAAGAAGAATATAAAAAAAGGTAACAACCATAAAAGCATATTCAATACAAAAGAAATTTGAAATAAAAAGTTCACCTCAAAGAGTACTAGGAAGTAAGTCCAGATGTGTTCGCTCGATGAATTCTCTAGATTCCCAAGAGCAATCCTTAGGATTTGAGGACCATTGAACTTTCACAAGCGGGACATCTTTATTTCGAAGGCGTTTTACCTCCGAAGCAATAATACGAATAAGATTTTGCTCATAAGTCAAATTAGGCAAAACTTCAATTTATTCCACAATACCGGGCTCAAGAATAGAATCAGAATCTCGAAGGCATTTCCGTAGTTGAGACACACGAAACACGTCTTGAATAGCAGAAAACTGAGCCGATAATAAGAGGCGATAAGCCACGGAACCAATACGTTCGGTGATGGGAAATAGACCAATATATCGAGGTGCTAATTTTCCCGATCGATTGAAACACACAACACCCTTCATAGGTGAAACAGGAACAAACACAAAATCTCCCACAGAAAATTCCAATTTCCTTCTTCGGTTATCGGCATAGGATTTTTGTCTACTTTGGGCTTCTTTCACCCTATGATGAATAATTAAGGTCAATCTTTTCTGTGGAATCATGAATAAAATCTGGACCTAAAACCAGCTTTTCACCGGCCTCAAGCCAATAAGAAGGAGATCGGCATGGCCTTCCATAGAGTGCCTCGAAAGGTGCCATACCAATACTAGATTGGAAGCTATTATTATAGGAAAACTCAACAAGAGAAATATGATCTTCCCAACTTCCACCAAAATCAAGAATGCGTGCATGAAGAAGATCTTTAAGAGTTTGCCATCGAACCTAGGGTTATAAGCGGTGCTAAAATTAAGCTTCGTTCCCAAATCTTTTTGAAGACTCTTCCAAAATCCACTAGTAAACAATGGATCGTGATCACTAACAATAGAAGTAGGAACTCCATGCAATTTAATAATTTCTTTAATAAAGAGTTTGGCCAAAGGAGGAACGATCCGATTAGACCGAACGGGAATAAAATGGGTGGATTTAGTAAGTCTATCAACTATCACCCATAAGCTATCATGACCCAAACGAGAACGGGGAAGGCCGTCGATAAAACCCATGGAAATATGATCCCACTTTCAAATTGGAATGTCTAACGGTTGTAATAACCCACCGGGCCTTTAATGCTCAGCCTTAATGAGTTGGCAAGTCATGCAACTCTTAACGAAGTCAGCGATATCAAATATCATTCCCTCCCAATAATAAAGTCGCTTCATATCCGCATACATTTTACTACTACCGGGATGAATGGTAAATTTTATATAATGGGAATATTCTAAAATGTCTTTGCGAAGATCACTAATATTTAGCACGATAAGTCTATCAAATTTTCGAATGCCGCCACGAGAATCAATATCAAAGTCTTTCAAACCTTCAATATCAATTTTATCCCTAAAATTTTGGCCAAGAAGAGCCAATTCGGCATCTAGCTTTTGAGCATCAAGGTGTGGTCCAAAAGAGAAGGATGACCCTCAAGGCTACATAAAACAAGAGATGCACATAAATTGGATTCACGATCTCGAATCTCACAGGTGGATAAAGTCTCGAGATCATTCTATTCGGATATGATCATAGAAACAACCGCTTGTTGTTTACGACTAAGTGCATTGGCAATTTCGATTCCCCTTTCCGGGAGTATAAAGAATATCAAGATCATATGATGCAAGGAAGTCGAGTCAACGTTGTTGACGCAAGTTAAGTTCCTTTTGAGAAAATAAATACTTCAAAGATTTATGATCGGTGTAAAGAATAAATTTTTCTCCCAAAAGATAATGACGCCAGATCCGAAGGGCGAAAACAATAGCCGCGAGCTCCTAATCATGAGTGGCATATCTAGTCTAGACTGGCTTCAATTGCCTAGAAGAATAAGTAATATCACATTCTCTTTGCATGAGAATGGCTCCCAAACCAACACGACTAGCATCGGTATAAACGATAAAATCTTGATTCCCTTCGGGAATAACAAGAATAGGAGCATCGGAAAGGAGTTCTTTTAATTTCTGAAAAGAAGCTTCACATTTGTCCGACCAAATGTATTTAACGCCTTTCTTTGTTAAGCTAGTAAGAGGAACGACAATTTTTGAAAAGTCTTTTATAAAACGGTGGTAGTAGCCCGCCAATCTTAGAAAACTGCGGACTTCCGTAACACTCTCCGGCCTCTTCCAACTTTGAATCGCTTCAATCTTTGAAGGATCTACGGAAATTCCGGATTCAGAAATAATATGACCGAGAAACTTCACACGAGATTGCCAAAAATTGCATTTAGAAAATTTTTCTTTTAATTGATTGCTCCTGAGAGTTTCTAACACAATCCGAAGATGCTTTTCATGCTCTTCCTCGGTTTTTGAATACACTAGAATATCATCAATAAAGATGAGAACAAATCGATCGAGGAAATCTTTGAAAACTCGATTCATTAGGTCAACGAAATAAGCCGGAGCATTCGTTAAACCAAATGGCACAACAATCCATTCATAAGATCCATAGAGAGTACGGAACGACGTCAAAGGAATACTATCCTCTGCAATACGAAGCTGATGAAAACAAGTTGTCAAGTCCAATTGTGAAAAGACTCTAGCACCACTAAGTTGATCGAATAGATCATCAATCCGAGGTAAAGGATATTTATTCTTGGTCGTAAGATCATTAAGCTTGCGGTAGTCAATGCACAGCCTAAGTGTATCATCGGATTTCTTCACGAAAATAGTCGCAGCTCCCCAAGGCGAGGAACTAGAGCGAATAAATTGCTTCGTCTCCAATTCAGATAATTTGCGCATCTCCTCATTCTCTTTATTGGACATTCAATAAGGTGGATGAGTAATAGGTAGAGCTCCAGGGACAAGATTAATTTTGAACTCAATTGCTCGCTTAGGTAGTAATCCTAAAATGGGCTCAAATATGTCGGAAAATTCACGGACAACGTGAATAAGAGAAATGACATCTTCCTCATCATCATTATCGTCATCATGAGGATTTAAAGAATATAAAGATGCTGCCACGTTGGAATCCAAATCTTTAAGTACAATAGAAATCTGCTTAACAGATTGAGGGTGTCGAAGATAAATAGTCCGCTCAGGACATAGGATATGAGCTTCATAATGGTTAAGCCAATCCATTCCCAAAATCATTCCAAAGCCTAAGTAACGCATTACATGAAAATCGGCTTGGAAAGAAAAATCACATAAAACAATCTCGACATCTTTACAAAGGAAACTGAGTGTTGCGGATCCACCAACCGGATTCACGATTCTCAAAGAAGTCATTAAAGCAACAATACTCAAAGAAAAAGTATCAACAAGTTCTTTTGATATAAAAGAATAGGATGCACCCGTATCAAAAAGAACTCGAATAGGTTGATCACGAAATAAAATAATGCCACCAAGGACAGAATAAGAAATACCTTGACCACGGGAAGTGTTGGTAGGGGCTTGTGCAACATTTAACTTTCCCTCCTTCATGCCTTGAAGTTTGGGACATGAAGATAAAAGATGACCCGAACTTTTGCAATAGCGACAAAAGAGAGGTTTCAGACATCTATTGGCATAATGGTCTTTAGAACCACAATTGTAGCACTGCCCACTACCAGGGGTAGGAGTCTTTGCTACAGAAGCTGCTTGTTTTCCTTTCTTATTAAGATTAGGGCCTTTGAATCTAATAGGCCTTTTCTTGTTGTTGTTGAAGTTTGGTCTGGCACCCACAACTTCAACATCACTTTCTTTATCTGCCTCTTCAAGTCGAAGAGTGATATCAACAAGTTGATCAAAAGAAACTTCTAATTTTAGAAGTAATGGCTTCTTGAGATTTTTGTTCAAGCCATAGACAAATCTTTGGTTCTTCTTCAATGGGGTGTTTATATATTCGACCCTGTATTTAGAAAGTGACTCGAAGGATGCGACATAATCTGCCATGGAGGATTCACCATGAACAAGGTCAATGAAATGACGAGCCAATGTCACCTTCTCAGCTTCTGGCACAAACTTTAATTCGAATCTTCCCGGAATTTCTCCCAAGTAAGATCCGCTTCATTTATTTCATAAATAAGAAGCTCGTACCAGTCTAATGCTCTTTCTTGGAGCACACTAGAGGCCACATGAACTCGGTGAAGATCAATGAGATTCATGCAAGAAAAGATGCGATCGCATGTTTTGAGCCAAGCTTGGACTTGAATGACTCTTTCGGAACCCTTAAATGGCTTCCCACCCAAGTTGGTATAGTCACTGCGCAAACGTGCAAATCCAGACTTAGGGTGAGTAGGCTCTGGATTGGGTCCGGCAGCTTGAGCATTCTTCACGAGATCTAAAAGCTGCTGGGCAGACATAAATACTCCATCTTGGGGAGCAACACTAGTTTGACCGGCACTGGGACGACCAAGTCTAACCATTTCTCTTCTTTAAGAAAGAAAGAAGAAAAGTTATTCTCCAAATAAATATCAAGCAATCTTGATAGTTAAAACAAGGAATCATAAAGAAAATTGGATGAATCGGTACAAAGATTTGAATTAAACCCTAAAGCACGACTCCTAAGAAAGACTTAGGACAATGATCCTCGCTAGATTATTCTACATTGTTCCGAAGTCTGGCTCTGATAGCAAGCTGTGGCGCCCGACCTCTATACCCACACTAGCCAAGGACACTACGGGGTAATGCCGTCAACTAGCACGAAGAATAAGGTTGTTGAGGAGCGACCATATGTATAATTTCTTTGTGTGAGTACCTATATGCCAGATAAAAATATAACTTTTCATCTCAAGAGGAAATCTGACATACCGACACAAACTCAAAGCTACTAAACAGTGGCTATACATCATCTTCAGAAACAAATATAGAAATATCATAACACAAATCAGTCGCAGAAGTTCATATCTCAAAGACGGAAACAGATATGAATATTACACATAAAAGTGTATATCAGAGTAGTGGTCTAACAAGATCCACAACATCACAAAAGAATAGTTACAAGTGCTGCACAAAAGAATAACTGTACATCATGGAGTCTATATCCCAAAGGTATACAACAAAATAAACTACTAATCTAAATAGTTAGCCGAAAGTCAGATAATTCTCTCCGACAAGGAGTCAAACAGAAGCAGCTGCAACATATCGGTCTGACCCGAGTATTATTTAATAAGAAAATAATAAACGGATCAGTCTAAATATAAATAACAGATGAAATGATATAGAATAAGAGATATGACAAAAACGTATGATAACCATAAAGCCATACTATGATAAATACGTAATTGAAAATCAACGGGATTAATCAATATCACAAGAATCTTCTCAAAGATCAAAAGAATGTCATACTCTTTAGTTTTGTTCACCAAGTCACAAATATCGACATTATATCGATGCCAATCATAAAAACTGGTGGAACATAAGTTCTAGTAATCATCAATAGAAATCCAGAAATCACAAAAAGGGGGAGGCGTATCATAAACGAGAGCATGAAAACTCACCAACACGTGTATCACAAATGGAACGCGATCCCATGGTCGCTAACCATAGAGCCGGTGCAATGACATAGTACAATATCGGTACGCCCGAGGAACATGAAACTCAAATAATTCGGAACAACGACGTAGTACAATGGTATGCCCGATGATCCTGATAAGCTAGTGCAACAACGTAGTACAAAGGTACATCTGATGGACCGAACTCCATAAAATAACATGGGTCGCTAGCCCACAAAAATAGAGTCGAAACTCCAAATAATACATAGGTCGTTAGCCTATAAAAGAAATTAGACGAAATTCAATAAAACATGGTACTGTCCCCTACATGGACAAGGAAGAATAGCATATCGCTAGTTTAAATCACAAAAATAATCATCATCAATCATCAAGAAGTGTCGATTACACTAAACTAGTAAATAGATGAGTTTAGCTTCATGTCCCATAACCACTAGCTTAACTTAAATATTTACGAGCAAATTGTAGATCTCCACTAGAAAGTTGTCGCAAGAGTTTCAATCGAACAAGTCCAAGAATTAACCGACGAAGTAAACGCAAGCGTTTCATACCACTTGTTTTACTAAATCTTTTAATTAGATTTCTCATACGAGCGAGGTAAAGGTTTGTATATGCTAGTAGATTGGAAAAAGGTTTAAGAAATGAACTCTGTAAAAAAAAAGTATTGAAATCGTTTAGATGAAAGAGTTTTGACATTTACTACTAGTAATGAAACCTTTATATTTTAAAGTGACAAATCAAAGAAATGATTTTAGAAACAATCAATCGCCAAAAATCCACATTCGAAGACGTGAATTAAGTCCAAAGAAATCGATACCAAATCCATCAAAATGGATATTCCCAAAAGTTCCAACGAAGATGTTATCAAAGCTGACAAGGTGATAACAACTAGTCGGAGGACGAAGAATCGATTAAAAAGTGGAAACTCAAACCCAAAAGGCAAATTGGGCAAAAACCGCAAATTCAGTCGACTGACTCAGAGTGTTCAGTCGACTGACTCAGATCCTGGAAACTTTCTGTTTCCAGGTTCAGTCGACTGACTCAGAGTGTTCAGTCGACTGAATCATGCCTGGAAACTCTCTGTTTCCAGGTTCAGTCCACTGACTCAGAGTGTTCAGTCGACTAACTCAGAGTGTTCAGTCGACTGACTCTTGCCCAAGAAATTTCCCGGGTTTGGTTTAGTCGACTGACTCAGCGTGTTCAGTCGACTGAACTGAAAAATTCTGTATTTTTAGCCTTACCCCCAAGGGGCAAAATCCCAACTAATCGCAATCGGACAAGCATGGACACTGGGGGTTTACGCCTATCGGCAACCCGGCCCTATGGGCTCCTCGATGCATCACCAAAAGCATGTTCAAAGCTCAAAGATAGGATTTTTAAAGATTGGACTCCAAAACACCAAAAATTGGAATATTCATAAAACCAATTCAAATCAAAAGCAAATGAACATCAATAAGTGTTAGGAATTCATACCTAATAACAAAGGTAGATATAGACATAGATGTGAGATAAAAATCTCACATTTAAACCCAAAACAAATGAAGAAAAAGCTATAGAGAAATGGCAAGAACAATCGCACTTCAATTCCAACCTAACAAGCTTGAATCTAAGCCTAAAAGAGAAACATTTCCTAAGTTAAGTTTAGGAATTTCTGAAATTGAAAAGAGAACGAGTTGGAGAAGATGAAGAGAAGGCTTACCAAAGCTTCTTTTATGAATTTGGAGCTAGAACTTGAATTTGAAAAAATAATTAGGGCTTGGAGTTTTAATTTCCCATTCCTCTCTCGATTGTTGCTAAAGCTTGAGTACTAGGAAAATTATGAAGGAATAAAGAGAAGAGGGGGTGAAGCTTGGATCTAATGGGCTGAAACCAAACCAAAGCCCTAAGTGAAAATGTAGCAAAATTACCCTAACTCCAAACATATAGAAGTTTATACTCAAAAAGGTCGCAAACGTCATTTTAAACACGACAGGGGTGGTCTCGAGTCCTAATTCGACCGTTTGCAAAAGGTAGCTTTTCGGACTATAATCCGACTAACGATGCTATATTTAAATAAAATATTTAAATACACAATCGTAAAATGCGTGGGTTGTTACAATTTGCATATATACAAATGTTTTGTTTTTTTATCTGTTTTTTTTCAGATTTTTTTCGAAAGAGAGAGTTTTGCAAAATAATCTTAGCACCACTTAATTAAAAAACAAAAAAATGTTATGTCCTTTACTTTAAATCAACCACTTTTTTAAAACAAAAATTTTCAGTTAGGATATATTTCATAATTATCACGTATGAACCTTCCTGTATATTAGTAAACTATCGTTATTTGTAATCAAAATTCATTTTTATTTTTGTTAAGACAAATAAATTTTCAATAATTTTGATTTAGTGAACCAATACCATATATTTACCTTACAGTGCTTCTTTAAAAATAAATCAAAATGCTTAAAAAAATTGTTTACGAAATTTTATATTTTTTTGAGTTTTGAGGAAAAAATGAAAAATTGATCATGAAAAATCAAAAAGAAGATGAGTCTCCCCCACAATTGATTTTGACTATGTCTTCATAGTCAAGCCAAGTGAAAGGAACGTTTATTATTATTTACATGAAAACGAATGATATTTACACGAGATCAGAAAGTATATCGTTAAAAGTAAATGAAACGGTCTTCCAAAAACCGATTCATTTGTCTCGTCAAGTATATGAGACACAGTTTAAGCTCGAAAAACCAAAACATAAAAGATTTCGAAGTTGAATATGGATTTGGAAAAATGAATGTCGTTTTATTGAAAATCGTATGAGTTGTTTTATTTCCGATGATTATTGGGGTTGATAAAACAATTGATTGAAATTCAAGTTTATTTTCACCAAGTTGAAGTTCAAACCTATCATTGAAAACTTCTTCAAAATTATCGATTTCAAAATCAAAATGGTGATGTAAATCGTCCCCTTAAGAATTTACCAACACATTTTTGAAAATTCCAAAGAAATCGTGTTCATTGACTTCGACTTCCTTTATCGAATTATTAACAATTTTATTACATGTGTCAAGTTCAAAATCCAATGTTGTTGTATTCAAATTTTCAAAATGGAGAAAAGGAAGATCGAGTTTTGAATTTGGTTCCCACCGTCAAAAGAATTGAAATCAATGGATTTACTGTGTTTTCAACAACTTCGTTAAGATTGTTATTTCAATTTCAAAAGTTGTTATTTCAAAATCGTCGATTTGGATAAAAGATAGATTATTATTTGACTCGCCACACGTTGGAATTTGATTTTGTTTTTCATGTTGTTTCAAACAACGAATTCGTGTGACCATCGTAAATTTCGTTCATTTGCTCAACAAAATCCAATTTATAATTATTAACTTGTGAATTTTTGATTTGGATTTGTTGAGAACAAAAAATTTCACTCGTATAGTATTCAAGATTAATCCTATTGGCAAAATTATTTGAAAAGTTGTTTCCATTTTCGTCGCGATTTTGAAATTCAGTTTGAAGATCGAAATCGAAATTGGCATGGGTTATACTCGAAATCGTTTAAATTTTGAAGAGAATTCAAATTTCGGTTATTTTGAAATTTTGACTTGAGTTATTGGACAAATATGAATTACACAAATCATTTATCTCCTGATTTTGTTGTGTAGAGATTTCAATTAGAGATGAAATGCTATTTTCGAGATTCGAAGGATGTTCGTAATTTGAAAATTTTAGGGTTCAAACTTGAATCGTTTAAACAATAGTTGTTGTTGAAATATTCATAAGAATATGAAGTGAAATTATATAAATTATATTGATTTTCAAAACTATCGTAAAATTCATGTGAATGAGGAAACTCGAACATTTTCAAGAATTTTTTTCATAAAGGAAAAATATTTACAGATAAAATTTATTTTTCGAAAGGGAAATTGATTTTTGTTTTGGTTTTTAAAATTCTTTATTTGTTTTTGAAAATGTTTTATAATATATTTTTTTGGATTTTGGTTTTTCTAAATTTATTTTGGAATTTTTTAAAATTTTCAAAAGAAAAAGGACTTAAAATTTCAAAGGAAAAGGAATATATACAGTTTTTTTTTGTTTTTGATTTTAACCTTTTTTAAAAAAAATTGCATGAACTAATGAAACTAAATGAATGGAGTGGTTAATTACAATGATTTATCCTAAGTTAACCCAAAATTGTATAATTACACTTTGTCTTAAATTAGTAGGATACTTTTCAGCCAGGTAACGAACAAGATTTATCGGCGCACCATGAATCACCATAGCAATGCAGCTGAAGGCTTAAGTACCTTCAGAGAAACAATTTAGTATAATATTTACGAATCACCATAATATTTATAACTGATTATTGCTCTACCGTAGTCTAGACACCAAGAAATTAAATTGTCGAAAGATGACAACTTATCAATATACAATTAAGTGTTATCGATGTCTAATCGTTATTATTAATTCAAATTCTAGGATGAAATACAAAACAAAATTTAAACGTGTATTAACCATGCAACTATGATGAAATTTGTTTTTGTTTTTGGATTTTGAATTTTTTTATATACAAATGGAAATGCAAGCGACCAACAATGCAACTAAAATAAAAACAAGAGTGCAAATTTTCTTTTAAGCATATTACTTATTTGGCAAGCGATGAGATGGATCAGCAAGCTATTTTCCTTTATTTCCTACTCTGGCAACCTGAAAATAAAAACTATATATATATACACACACGTATGTATGTATGTATGTATAGTTTTTTTTTAAGAAGGAAAAATAAAAACTAAAGCAAAAATTTTATTGGCTAACCCAAGACACCAAAAAAAATTAAGTGGATAGAAAACAAATTCTTTTTTTTACTACTTTTTAAGAGGGAAAAAAAAGGAAAATCAAAACAATTGAAATCAATAGAAGCAAATCAAAACAACAAATTTCTAAAATAAAAAACACTTGACTTACTTGGTTTTTTTTTTAGAATCAAAGAACAAAAAGGGAATCCAAAGAGACCAACACAGCCCAAACTTAATCTAACCGGCCCAAAATAAATTATAACAGTCAAACCCGAAACCCCTTCCTTTTCTATTTAGTTCGTGTAAACGGAGAATTACTCTGGCAAGTCAAAAATGAAAAATCACTCCTTATTTCTTAATACAAAACAAGTCGACCACTAGAAATCGAAATCAAGTAGAAAACTCAAGCAACTTGCAGAGATCGAAATCGAAAGCAACAATAACTCGCGATTGAACTCAAGCAACTCGCGATCAAAAACTTGCTTAACCGAGATTACTCAATTTGCAGAAAGCAAAAGCAAAAGCAAAAGCAATTCGTGTGTTCAGATGATTGGAGAGTGGGAGGATGCCAAAGTCGTGGTTCAGGCGATTGCTTGCAGGCGGTTTGATTTTGGGGGCTGTTGAAGCGTTGTCTGGTAATTTTAGGTTTGGGTGGTTTTGAATTTTGGGCTGCTGTTTGTTGTTTGATTGTGGTTGCGATGGAAGTTGAAGGCTGTGGTGTGTGTGGAAAATGGCACTGTGTGGATGGGTTGAAGGCTGTTTGTAGTTGTTGTTGCTGTTGGAAGTTGTTGAATGCAGTGAAGTTTGGAGGTGAATATGATGGCTGGGGTATTGATGCTGGAGTTTTGGTGTAACTGCAGTTGTTGTGGAAATGTAAGAGGAGCTGGGGAAGGATGTAACTACAGTGGTCGTGGTAGAGTTATATTGTAGAATTTCTGCTATTGTTGTGGCTTCAGCTATGTCGAAGCTGTGCAATATTGTGGCAAGGTGGGTTGAATGTGAATTTTGTTTGTTTTGGGTAGTCGAAGTATTGTATATGTGCTGAAATGTGGGAAATGGAGGTTGTTAGGCAGATATTGGTGATGTTGAAGCTTGTGACAGTGTATTGTAGTGATGAGGACAGCAATGGGTAAGTGAAAAGCAAGGGAAATAGAGAGAGGTAGCAATGTATATACACAGGGTTGACAGTTGAAGAGCAAAGGAATAGAAGTTAGAGAGTTTGAAATGTATTGCAAAGAAATTTGTAAATAGAAAAATTGTAAATGTGTTGCAAAAGAGAAAAATTGAAATCGAATATTTTTTTGTTCTTTTCAAACTAAATTGTTTTTTTTAAGGAATATGCAAATACAGTGTGAACAAAAAACAACAAGCAATAAACAATCACACAACAAACATACACAATTATTATTTTTAAATGCAAACACACACACAAAAATCAAACAGAATAATTAGAAGAATAGAAAATCAAAATCAAAACAATTTCCCCGGCAACGGCGTCAAAAACATGTTCGGACGACTAAATGTCTATCAAGTCAGAAAATAGCCGAACGAATTTTATAGTAAAAATAATCGCAACGCTCGGCTTACACTTGTAGTACATGGCGAATATGGGTCGATCCGTAGAGAATTGATGATTTTAAAAATTCAATTCAATCAAATTATTCAAATTTCAAGTGAAAGTTAAGCTGGAGAATTAGAGAATTAACTAACTAACTAAAAGAAAAGAGAAGCAAATACAAGAGTTAAGTGATAATTTAGAGAGTAAATCCACTCTCTAAATCATGTAGTTCAATACATATGAAATCATAATCTCTTTTTTATGGTCATTAGTTCTTTAACTGATGTGCTTATTATAAGTATGGTATATTTGTGCTATTGATTAGCCAACATAAGCCATCAAACTATAACACACCCCTTAAACCACTTACCAACTTTTATGAAACTTGACAATGAAAATGAAATCAATTTTAAGTATGGCCTATTAACTATTGATTAGAAATATAGACCATCAAATTTGAATTCCAAATCACTTTCTTATGCCATAATCATATTTTGATCAATAGGCATTTGTGTTGGTAATTGTTTAAGCATAGCCTATTTGGTGTCAATAATATAGGCTATCAAATTCAAAGCAAGAACAACAAATAAAACACTTCATTTATCATCATTAAGCATAAAAAGAGAGCATGAATTAACAAATAGTTGAAACTACATAATTAGGAGCTTCATTGGCCCTAAATTGAAGGGATTTAGCCTCTCATATTTGTCATTTGATTAACAAATGTAGCTAGCAACATGAAAGCAAAAAGAAAGAAAAATGAAAGATAATAGAAAAGAGAAGCTAATTAACAAGAATTAAAACTAATCTCCTTTGCATGAATGTAAATCTACACTACCAACAATAAAGTAAATGAATAGGGAAAGTAAAATGAACAAGTAATTAATTGCATAAGAAAAAGAAAGTTACATGAAAATAAAAACAAATGGCTAGTAGCCATGAAAAGAAAGAAGAGAGCTTGATTTTGTTTGAGCTTAGACTAAAACTAAGAGAGACTTAAGGACGAAGAAGGTTAAATGAAACATAATTGGTATATATACATGTGTTAAACCCTAATTCATATTTTTGGAGAATGCCCAAAATACCCTTGAGAAAGTGTGGAGACCAAGTAATCATTAGCTTCTACTAATCATCATTTAAGTGTACATGAAGCCATTAATTCCATAAGCATGTGCATTAGCCTCTAGTTTGTACGTTAAGATGGTAAGTAGGTGGGGTCCTTCATGTTTTTCACATTGAATTATTTCCACTTTCATTCCTTTGTATTCATTTTTTACATGCACGTGTCTTCGTGAAACCACTCTTATTTGGTTTCAAATTCCCTAATAAATATATATAAATTTCTAATTAATTTTTCTCAAAGAAATATATGCACAAAATGACCATTTTGCCCTTATTTGAAGATGAATATGTGATAATTTGAAAATAATTTAAACTTGGTTTAAACAAGTTGAAATACCAAATACGATCATTTATTCAATTTAAATAGATTAAATATGGTGGTAAAAATATGCACATTTACGTGCACATCAGCATACATGTTTGTAAATATATTGAATAATTGCAGACATGTTTGTAATTATTTAGATTTTTGTTCAACGTAGTTATTCAGTGAATAACTACATCATGTCGACAAATATATGAAATAATTGCAGATATGTCTGCAGTTATATAGATTTTTATCAAATGCAATTATTTAGTGAATAATTGTAGACATATCTGCAATCATATGGAGTAATTGCAAATATGTCCGCAATAATTGCAGATATGTCTGCAATTTCTTTTTCTTTCATTCAGAAACCTAGTTATAATATTTACAATTTTTAAAAAAAAATTTAAGCAATAATGCAAAAAAACACGAAAAATACATGCTGCTACAGTAAAATAATTATAGGGACCCACTTTATAACTGTTTTTTTAGGGAGGATGCAATTTGAAATAGTTTTGGTTTTAGGGATGCGTGATTAATATTCATATGAATTTAATTAATCCAGTTATTTTTTGCTTATTTGAACTTGATTAACTGTTTTATTTAATGGTAATTAAAACTTACTTATCATTTTAATAAATAATGTTTCGGATGACTTATTTATTTTTAACTAATGATTATTTGAATTTAATATATCTTTTTGATTAATGATATTTAAAGTTAATTAATTGATTTAATAAAAGTGATTTAAGTAAATTAACTAATATGATAAAATTTCTTTAATCAACTAATTTAAGGTTAATTTACCAATGTTATAAAAGTGTTTAGAAATAATTATATTTTTTTATAAAGATAACGTATTTATTTATTTAAAAGAGATTTTAAATGTGATTAATTATCTTTCGGGATAATCAATATTGTTTTAAAGTTATAAAAAGGAATTGGAACTAGATGATGTTAGGTTGGATAATCTTCTGCGTGTTCAGTCTGATTTCGGTTTAGGCCATTGGCGTCGGGCACTTGGATAAATTATTCTCTTAATGTTTTAACGATCAGGAACAAATTCTTAAAGTGTTTTACCAATATGGAAATCAAGCACAAGTTTAGTTTTTAAAAAGGTTAAAGTTCGATTTCGGTTACAGAAAAATAATTCCATAATCGATATCACTTATATGGAAAGGATCTATACATGCATTTAACGCTAAACGTTGAGGCTTGGACTCATTTCCATCTCGAAGGTTAGAAATGTCGTTAAGGTGATGCCTAGAGGTAACAATACCTCAACTTGCCCAGCTTCATTTTCAGCCAAAAGATAGGACTTGTCTGGAATCAACGAGTAGTGCTAAATATATGAAATTTAATTTCCATATACGACCATTTTAATTATCCTCGATAATTGATCTATTAATTATCTGATTCAGCTTTCTTCATGGTGTATCATCACCATAAAAACAATTTACTACTCTTTGAGCTTTGCTATCCTTTGTGAAAATGACTAAACCAAATGCGCGAATGGACGTCCAACTATGTTGGATTGCTCCCATCAAAAGGGTATTTTACATCTCATCTATATATTTATGTGCCATCCTGTGAAAAACAGTTTGAGTTTAGATATGAAATATTTGGATTCTCGATAAGGTTTGGCGGGGTCCGGCTGGTACATTTCTGAGAAGTATCACGGAGTATATGAGCTTCTCAGAAGTGTATTGCCAAAGGTATATTCCAAGATGGTGCACCTTCCTTATCATTTGTTGGAAAAAATTTCTTTCCTTATTTGATTCGAAAACCCTGAATCTGTTTACCTTTAAATTGCCATGAGTAGAGCCAACTTCTCATCACGGCATTTAAGTAATTTATTCAGTCCATTCTATCAAGTTTGAATTGTTACCTTATTTAGTCTATTCTATCAAGTTGGACTGTTTTCCTTGTCTATCAATTCTGTCCAGTTTGGATTTTACTTGGTTTATTTCCATACTTTCAAGTCTGGTTTTAATATCAATTATGCTCATTTCTATTTACATTTGTTTCCTGATATTTGTTTCTACTCTTGCCTACATGGATGTTACTCTTGTGAGATGAAAACCCGTTCCGCGTTAGCGGCGTGGTCTCACAGAACTTTGTATTTTTCCTATTATTTGAGTTGTCTCATGCTGGTATTTCCAGACTGATCATGGGTGTTATTTTATTGTAATGCTTGGGTCAGACCGAGTATTTTCCCATGTTGTCTTCGAAGTTTTGGAGATCATGGAGGGGAGCTAGAGATTCACCTATCTTAGTATTTTGTTTTCCGCTATATTATAGAGTATACCTATCAACATGTGTAAGGTCGGGACTTTTTAACTTTTCAGCCGATAAGGTTTATTTTTAGCTCTGATACACTGTATGTCTGGAGTGACAGTTTCTACTGTTCTTGTTATATTATTTGTTGTTGATTCCACTGTGATATTCTATTTTCTCTGTCTTTTATTCTTTTCTTTTTATTTACCCTAATAATCTACCCTTTTGTCGATTGGATGCGTGACAATGGAACACAGTGGTAGTGTTCTGTGTCGACTTTCGATTGTCAAAAAGACATGTCATTGGTATCAAAACGCGAGGTTAAGCGAGAATCATGGCTTTGGTAGGGTTTGGTAGATTAATAGGGTAAGAAACACTCTAGAATGAGTTTGGGAGTATTATATATTCAAGAGCATATTTGTTAATGTTATAAAAATGTATTATGTTAATTGATCTATTGAGTTTTTATGAATTCTGATCGAGACGTGGGACGCCACGGTATTAATAGGGGTTTTTAAACACTTGACCAAGGCCAACGGACATGGTATTGAATTTTTTTTAGAATTTTGGCAAATTAAATATTTTTGCCTAGGATTATATTTTAAATATATAAAGGAATAATTTCAAAAACTTTATATAGTTATAAAGTGTATTGGTTCAAATGTGATAATATTTATTTATCATCACTATTGTTTTCTTAGTTATGCTTAGCTTAAATGAGAAGCATTGATTGTTGTTTGTTAATTACGAATTTGTGCTTGGTCTTATTAGTACCATTTATCGCTTGATTTAAAACGAACCTTTTGTGAATTAATGTTCACAATTTGACTATAAAGTGTTCGAAGAAAATGTTAACTTGAAAATTCACCTTTTAATAATGGTGGGTTAAAGATTAAACTTTAATAAAAAGTTGTTAATACAATCTAAATATTAGGATGGGATATTTAGATAATAAATATTCAAGATAATTCTATTACAATAAAGAAGGATTATTATCATATGAAATGATTTTTATATAAAGAAAATTTTATATAAATTTCATTTATAAAATGTGTTTAAAATGAATTTTGAATTTAAATCTCGGAATTTTTGAAAATAATTTCAAAAAGATTTTTGAGAAATGAAATAGCAGTACTTTTGAAAATAATTGAAAAAAATACATTTTGGGAAGTAAATATTTTGAATGGAATGTATTTTCTTGAGATAATCAGAAGGAAATTGTTTCGATAAGTTTTGTGGTAATCTGAATAATCTTCTAAGTAGTGATTGGACCTTTTTTTGGACGAACGTTGTGGAGTACTTAGTAAATTATTCTCATTCTTATTGTGCGATCAAAATGAGTTCAAATCCGAATAAACCGAAAGTGAGTTTTAATAAATAAATTATTTGAAGATAATATATATAAAAATATATGAAATATTCTTTCAGAGATAAGTTTTGGAATAAAAAACCAAGTTTCTAATTTTTAAGTTCCCTAAACGGGAATTGGTTACAAAACAAAAGGTATTTCTAATAAAAGATTGTTTTGATAAATGGAATTTTTCCCTTAGATAAGGCAGAGGATAATTTAACATAGGTTTAGAATGGGTTAAATTAAACAAGAAGGTTTTGATAAACGTTATTTTTATTAAAACCATATAGTTATTTATAACGTCTTAGTAATGTAAACTAATTGCTAATTGGGTCAACCCGTAAATATTATTCGTTTTAACACTCTAAGTTAAAAAGGTTAATAGGTTGGCTCGATTTTAAGAAACCATAATTTGATTTGATATCACCTAGATCTTTGAAAATGTTAAAATAAACTTGTATGAACTTTTAGGATAATGAAGAGTATTATATAAGTAAATAAAGTGAAGTAAGTTGTTATTTGATGATTTATAAAGAGATGACTTTATAAAATATTTTTAAAATTTGGGTGAAAAAATTATGAAATGATTCATAAGCAATTTTAGTATTGAATAAAATACTAAGTGAAAATATAAATGATTTATAAAACTCAATGTAATTAAGAAAAAAATAAAATTTAGAGTACAACTTTCCATTTTGTCCAAGTGAGTTTCGATAATATTCTAAGCAATAACCATAGGCTAATGAGCAAAACAATGGTACAGTTAGATGATTATCTATATTTTTTGGACAACAAAGAAAGTTTTGAACCTAAGTTAAAATTTGTTTATTCGTCATTTAACATTTTAAAATAATGTTAAGTGATAAGTTTTCCCTTATGGAATTAGATTGACTTTTAGAGTTAGTTTATTCGCTTGTGGAATTTGACCGATCTGATTTGATTGAGTTGAATGGAATAGTTTTGTGATTTTATATACCATTGCCTATAAAGTTTAAATTTATAGACCAAGGATTTTAAATTGTTGTTATTAGGACCTAAATCCGGGTGATTTTGAAAAAGGAGAAGTTTGAAGATTTTAAGAAAGGAATGAGGCTTATTCACTCTAGTTTATGTTTTTTGAAGGAACCGAAATACCACTAGATGCTCCATGTTATTTTGATTCTAGAGTTTCGCCATGCTCTATTAGGAGGAGTTCCCTCCTTGTCATTTTGGTTTTGATCTTTGATTTTTCACATCTAAGAAATTTGAAAATAAATTTTGAATTGAAAAACCTGGGTATTTAGATCTAAATTTATCATTTGAAATAGTTGAATGCATAACGTCTATTATAGAATATTCTCTCTACTTTGTTGCATATGATTGAGATATTGTTGTTGGTTGCATGTAGATTTATATCAGACTAGTTTTTGCATGTAGAGTTACATTAAATTGCTTTTGTTAGCCTGATTTTCATTTAGATTATGTAAGTAAAGCTACAAAAGAGATTGCTATTTGATTCTTGCGCACCTGCATTTGCATAGAGATAATAAATTACTTGTCAAAATATAAATCAAAAGCAAAAAGGTACATAATAAATTAAGAAATTTTAAATTGGTTGATGATTTTATGCCCCAAATATGGAGACCACTTGTATTTTGTTTTCTTTGATTGGTTTGGAGCCTGTAGAGGCCAATTGTAGTTGTATCGATCGAGCCGCGCAAAAGAGATGCTGGCAAATTTTCCAAAAATTTAAGAGTTAGAATTTTTTCTGAGAATTTTTGAAGATTTATGAAAACTAAAAGTTTGATTTTTTGAGTTATATCTTAGAATGAATAAATGAACGAATGTGAGAAATTTGTTGGTATAGGTAAATGAATTTAAAAGGCTTGGAAACTTTGGAATCTATTCCTGTTAATTGGTTTTGAAAATAAGTTTAATAACTCATTTTAAGTAATAGTTTTAAACATAAGAGTTTGGAAATATTTTCCTCCTTAGGATTTTGGGGATGAAATTTATTTAAGGAGGGAGAATGTAACAATCTAAAATTCCGTTTATTTGATTTTAAATGTTTAAATAATTTTAAATATTTAAATAATTGAAATTTTGAATTTAATAACTTATAATTCAAATATAGGGAATAATTAAAATTTTGAATTGTGAATTAAATGTAAATTAAATGGATTAATAATTTCATTTAACTCCTTTTAATTAATAAATAATATTGGTGAATTCAATTTGTAAATTTATTTACAAATATGAATAGACCAGATAAATATCGATAATTAAATATTTAAAACTGCGAGATTGTCATTCCGAAGCACAGTCTTTAATTTCGACGAAACCAATTTCATTGGAACCGTAATAGAGAATTATAGTATGTCGTCAGATTCTATGGTCATCAGATGTATCGTTTGATCGTGCGAGTTCGAAATGCGTTGAAATTAATATTGGAAATTTAATATAACAATTGGATCTAAAAACGTATCTTCTACATATGATCGAATTAGGGTTCAAGACTGGTTCCGTTGTATTCGGAATAGAGGTATAACATAAAGAACGCCAGGCAGAATGTGTCGTTTGGAGTTTGAAATTTTCAGGTATGTTTTGTTGAATATTTTAAAATTAAAATAATAATAATATATGTTCATATTTAATTCCATACCTTATCAATTTACCCCATACCTTCACTGTTCTGGCCATACCCCCTACATACAACATGACCATTCCTTTTTCTCTATAAAAACTTACCTGTAACAAGAAAACTCGTTTTCCCCTCTTCAATTCAAGTTTAAAAATCAATAACTTAAAATCTACTCAACGATAAATCATGGAAAAATTATATTTGGATTCGTATGGCCGTAGGCGTCAACCCTATACCCATGACGGCGCTCATCACTATGTTCTAGGTGGTGGTCGTTTTAGGCACAACAGCTAGGGTTTAGAGGGAGCAAGGCTATTGTCACGACCCAAACTCAATGTCCGACAAACAACATCAAATTCGTGTCGCCGGAGCTTGCAACACCCATTAGATGATAAATAACACAGCGGAAATAAAAGATGATATCACTGATACAACATGAATACAATATCCAATACATCAGTTTGATACAATGATAATCATCAACATCAAAGAATATACAACACAGAATATAGCGGAACATGATATAATATGAGATAAGTCTTCACAGAATCCAATACTGCAACTCTAATCCAAAAGCTCCAAAGCCAAAGCTCCACAACTCCTAGCTCGATCCACCATCAAGGTTGCACCAAGATAATCAAGGTTAGTCATCCAAGAACTGAACTAACTCCAGATAATCTACTAGACCTGACTATCTGAAAAACCAAACTCTAGACTGCTCGTGTGATAAATTATGGGCACCCAGAGTTTAGGAACGGAACAATAAACTCCGAGTCAGTCATGGGACTGGTGCGAGCAAACGAAAACATTTGGTCTTTAAAACAATCAAAAGATTTTTAAATTAAAATCCGCCATGCTTTTTGAAAATGAAACTACCATAAGGCCTCCTGCCACACACACCCTGCAAACGCAGAATTGGAGGAGATTTCTCATTATGATAGTCAAAAATGATTACTACGCAAAAACCATTTTTATATTATTCTTATTAGTGCATAGTGGAAAACATTTAGAAAGTACAATATTAATCTTAGCCAGCATAGGTACCATTATATTATGCCAACTATAGCTACCATTTTAAATGGCAGGTTTTACAACTAAAACTGTACAAGGCTCGTATTGTTCTGTTTGGATTTCCAACAAATGGTCAGGCTAAGGAACTTTCTATTGCCACATGGGAGCGCCTCCAGAGGGACGCCCTGAGAACTTACCCGGATCTCTGCCAACACAAGGTCGGGTTCCTCCCTGCCCGGGAGTAATACCTACAGATATGCCACCCCCAGTCCTTTGGGACCTTTATACGAGGTACCTCTACACGAACAACATCACACAGTAATATATATACTACAGTGCCCACATGAGCAAGTATCTGAGCTCCATACCATGATACTACCCTTTTCCAGAAGGAATGGTCACACCCTAGGGGAGCTACCACTGAAACCATGCCGCATCTTTCCCGTTTCGACCATTACCGGTTTGTGAGGCTCGATGAGGTCTCGTCCACAAAGCTACATTTGAAAAGAAAGCCATGCTTTGATCACAAATGATCAACCAATGTTCAACACACATCAGCACTTAGCATGCCACACTACCAAATTGGGAGTATATCGCTGATAACCTTCAACTACATAACCTTGCTCATACGTCTCAGAGAAGGATATTAAGCTAAGAGAATAAATTATCCGCCACCAACAGATATGCATTTGAAAGAAATCTGCTTTATATCTCAAAGTGTAATGTCAGACATACAACCCTACAACTCTGTCCTGGGTTCGAACAGAACCGAAGGCACTTCCGAAGAAGCCCTTGCAATCTGGGTATTCGCAATCCCGATCAGACTTTCCATCACTTAGGAAATCTCTATACCGTAGCCACTCAGTGCAGAGACAATCGATAGGTCATCCTATCGTTCTCGCGAATACCCGGTCTTCAAATGCTATCCATAACGACGTATCATTATTCGGAATGGGTTATATGACACAAAGTCCTCTCTCGGCTAAACCGAATAATGAGCGCAATATTTAAAAACATATGGATATGGGATTTCAATTAAGTCACAACTTAATATCCAACTTTCTTTCAAATGGTTTAAACCAATTACCATTTCAAACCTTTTAAATAAAAAGATTTATTCCACAAAGTTCACCCAGTTTCACAAAGATCCATTCACGGATTTCAAAACAACTTCCATTTCAATTGGATTAATTCCTTAAATCTTTGAATCAAGATTTAACTTATAGCTTTAAAACCTCATTTCCAAAGGCTCATCCATAATTTGGAAAACTATTTCAATTCAACTTGAAATCCCTTTAATAAAATTCGAAATTCATTTCTCATATGAAAGCTTTTTATCATTTTGAAACATCGGCTTTATTTCGGAAAAATCCGATTTTATTTGTACAAGTTAACTTCTTCGGGGTTAATTCAAATTCCCAAAACAGTACTTTAAAGATGGTTTAAAACCCATATAAGTTTGTATGAGCCTTTTTATATCATAATATACCAAATATAAAATTCAATTTCAGATATTGAATTCCAATTTAAATCAAATTATTTAAATTTCAAATCTTTATTAAGTTACTCAAAATAGCTTTCATTTTAAAACACTTGTTTCAAAAGCCTTTCACTTTAAACCCAATCCATTTCCGAAACTATTTGAGTTCCAAAATTCGATTAAAAATTATTTTCTAAAATCTGCGACTTAACAAATACCCACGTGCAATCCATATTTATGTGTGTATAGGTGTAGTCCAGGGGGTTTTACACAATAGTGCACAACATCAATCATCACAGATATATCAATATCGATAAGTGGTATAATCTATAACGCTTATCTTCGTTCACAGATTCACAGATAGTAAATTTATCAATTACAAAGATTCATCATTATGATTCGATGTGGGTTTCAGATAACCAACTGAAATCCGACTCCTTGTCGCATCGAAATTTAAATGCCGTTTTATGGGAAAAAGGGGTTTTCATATAAATACAGATACGATCACAGTTCAGCATAATTCACATCACATAGTATCACAACAGAAATATCAATCCAGTGCACAACAATAGTTGATTATTCTTCAATCAAGGTGAATGTGGTTTAAAAGAATTAACCACATAATTATTTTTGTTGATGGATTTAAATCAATGATAAATTTTGGTAAATTAATTAAATCTGAATCAACTTCATTTATCAATTATCCCTTAATTTATTATCTTAATTAACTGCCAATTATAATTAATCAACTTAAATTATCAAATTAACAATTCTTAACTACAAATAAATTGAATATTTAATTGTTAATTAACCAAATATTTAATTACAACTAGAAATAAATCATTCTTAATTAATTTCCAAACAATTAATTAATATTAATTGTTTATCTTAATTAACATGTAAAAATCTTTCTTACACTTTGAAAATCAATTATAAAAAGCTTTAATGTTAATTAACTTAAATCCTTATCTTTAGGTTAAGCATTCAATTAAAATATTAACTAAGATTAAAATGATGTTAAGTATTTACTTAAGTGATTTAAAAAATTAGAATAATTTCTTAGCTTAAATTTGTCAAATATTAATTACCTCATTAGTACTAAGCAACATTTACATTAAACTTAATTAGGCTAAATCCTTTCAAAAATAGAACCCGGGCTTTACCCAGATTTTACTCGAGTTGAACTCGAGTTTCTTCCATCCTCCCCCAAGTCATCTTCCTTTCTCTCGCGTACACTTTTTTTTTCTACCAGTAAGTTAATTTAAATTTTAAACGAAAATATCAGGTAAATAGGCTCTCGCGCTTGCGTACTAACCCGAAGCGATCATCCTTTCTTCTCGAGTGACAGCTCGAATTGCTCACCCCACAACAGTTCTGACATCCCTCCCTGCCGTGCACGTGCATGGCACTTCGCCGTCGCTCCGGCGATCACTAACAACTGCGGCAAATCGCAAATCACTCCAACATAAGAAATCGAAACTCGATTCATCTCTAAATTGTCAAAATCAAAATTAAGCATCTCATTGCAAAACCTGTAACTTGAACACCACTGCAAAATGCTTCGCCTCGGTCGCTTCCGCTACCGGAATTGCCAAGACTTCGTCCACGCCTCCATCCATATCTCTAGTACATCCTCTCCAAATTTGGCTACGCTCGACACATTGACGAGCGTGCACGAGCTCGAAACCCCAAACGCCATTATCACTGACTTTAAACCCTAGTTTTAATTCGTTCAATCATTGATTGCAATAGAAAAATTATTTAACATTTTCCTAACTTCATTGATGACCAAGCAAGCTTCAAGCAAAATTTCAATCCCCAACATTTGTTTGATCATTAGGAATCGATTAAAAGGCATATTTTATTCAAGTATCAACTGCACTTGGGATACATAATTAAAAATCATCGTATTAGGTTTAAAAATCCTATCTTTAACTGATTATTCAAGTTGCATAATCAAATCCATAGTTTAAACTACTTGAATCAATCACATGATTTCTTATTTGACTGTAAAATGAGTTTACAGTGTCAGGTTCCTTCATTTTCAAGCTAACAAAATTCTAGACCCTACTTTGAGTTTAAACAAACTGATTTTTGTTTGAAAATCCTAAGTTAAAGATGCTTATATGAAAATTTATAAAATTATTCTTGTTTATGTTCACTCTGTAACCAAAACAAGTAGAACATAATCATACAAGGAAACAAATCACAATCATATATACACAGGTTTTATAACTTAAAAATATACCGTAGAGCATGAATCAAATACACAAGTTTAAAGGCTTAAAATAGTATGTTTACTCACATCAATTTGAAGAACAGATGGGTAGATATAGTTTGAAGGCTGCAGATTTGATCCGCCTTTAACCCTGTTTTGTTCCTTTGAATTGAATGATAAAAATGATAATACTTATCTTCTTTCTTTTCTGGAATATTTAATTTCCTTACTGAACGAACTAAAGTTGATAAATACATATATATAGAAAATATAGTTTGTTAAAGTGAAGGTATTATCTGGTGTAAGCATTTTTTTCCTTATCTAGATTTTTTTCCTAGCCTACTTCTTTGACCAAAGATTTTTTTTTATAAACTAAAATGAAGTTCACATATTTTGGCAGAAAAGATTTTTATTTGTAATTTGAAATGACAAATGTTGTGCTAGCATTTAATGTAATGTCTCCATTGTTGTTTACATATAAATTGTATATGTGCAGTTTTCCTGTTTTGTAGATATATTTTTGTTTGTTTGTTTGTTATCTTCTTTTGCAAGCCTCCTTTTCTTTTATACTTGCTTGCCTAATTCAAGCTAATTTGTATGTATTTTATTTTTGTTTCTCCTATTTGCTTTGTACATAGATGTTTATTTGTATGTAGATATTATCTTTTCTTTGTTTACTTGTTCTTTATATGTACATAAGTACATAAATACTTTGTTTCATTTATTTCTTACTTTGCTTACACAACTCACATTCAATTCTATTTTTATTTCATTTGTTATTATTTTATAGTTTGATTTTATGTTGCCATATGACTATATACTTTATCATTAACATATATGCTTGAATTTTTTATTTCTATTTATAGTTTGATCAAACATTAAGTTTATAACATATATTTTACTTTATACCTTTTTTTATAACTTCATAAAGAAAATGGATAAAAACACAATTTGTACATTAAATAAAAAAACATACATATTATTTTCCAAGTATAAATTCTAAATCCAATTTATTTTGGATTTATTTTGAATTCTCAAATCAAAATTTTTATTTATTTATAATCCAATTCAATTGAAAACATTTATATTGAGCTTCAAATCCAAATTCTAAAATAAATAAGTATATACATCTTATTAAATTGGAAAAATCAAACAAATCCACAATTAACTCAAAAATTTAACTTAATTACAAATTTAAATCCGTCTTTAAATCAGGATCGTTACAACTATGGTCGACGATAGGTTACGGCAAGGCGGGATTCAAGTTTCTCGTGACTAATAGCACGATTTCCCATATTTACTTGAACTTCGGTCAAGCGATGTAACGCATCATGGTATTGGCCTAGTTTTTGCTGTCAGATCAGTTTTTTTAGGGCATCGGACATGGATTCAAGGGTTCGAGCGAGTTAAGATCGCGAAGAGCGGTGCAACGGCGAAGACGGTTCATCAAACGGAGGTCTGTAGCTCCTTATCTATGCATATACGTGCACGCATGATTTGGGCTTGGGTAATGTCTGTGCATGTTTTTATTTTGGGGGAGGAGAAGAAGGTGAGGGGCAATCTTGTAAATACTTTAAAGTTGTTTAATTTTTTTAATCTTATCGATACTGTCTGTGCTGATGTGTAATGTTCGTGCATGTTTTTATTTTGGAGGAGGAGAAGAAGGTGAGGGGCAATCTTGTACATACTTTAAAGTTGTTTAAATTTTTAGTTTAAATCTTATCGATAACTTATAAATCTTATATCTCGCTCATACGAGGTCGGATTCGAAAGCCATTTTTGCGTTGGACTCGTGTCGTCAAGATCTTCGCGATGGAGTTGGTTTTGTTAGATTTGGAGCTAGTGAAATTTTAGGCCAAAATCGGACAGCCATTCGGTTTTAGTCCAAATTGGGATGTTTCGGCGAAAAGTAAAATCAATATGAGTTTAACTCACATTAAATTTTATTATATCATATCAATGATGTTATAAATGTTTGTTTATTGTTCGGATGTTAATTAAATTGTTTGGTTGAATTTCCATTTGAAAAATGGATGAATATTAGTTTGATCATTATAAACCTATTAAATTATCCATATATTATCCATAACCATTGTTTTGTGGGGAAATCTGTAGAGAGACCCAAAGGGGTTCGTCACCCATAATTATTTATTTTTATCTTTATGCTATTATAATTAAATTAAGTCCTGATATTCCATTTAACTTGTTAGTTGTCGTTACAGCGATTTCGCTATACCGTCATTTATAAAACTTCATCCCCAAAATCCTATCGTATGAACTTGACCTTGTGTTCTCACAAGACAGAATATTAAAATTCAATGATCATTTGGATTAATGATAACTTAAAAATAATTACTCATTTTAATTAATGATTTTGAGATTTATTAATCAATTTAATAAATGATGTTTTAAAAATTGGTTTATCTTTAGATTTAATTAATCATTATTGCTAATGATGTTTTGTACTTAATTAATCGATTTAACTAATGATTATTTAATTTTAATTAATTATTTTAATTAATTATTTTAATTAATTATTTTAATTAATTATTTTAGAGTTTAATTAGTTATTCTAACTAATTATAATTGAAATTAATAATCATTGTAATTTAATGATATATAAATGTAATTAATTATTTAAATAATGATATTTGAATTTAATTTATTTATTTTAATCAATGATATAGAAATTTAATTAATTGTTTTAATTACTTGCTGTTTAAATTTAATTAATTTGTTTAACTAATAGTGTATGAAAATTAGATAACCATCTTAATTAATTATGTTTTATAATTAAATAAATCATTTCATCAAATGGTGTTTAATTTTGTTGTTTTAGCTAATGGAGTTTGAATTTAATTAAGTAAATATTAGGCATGCATCCCTAAAACCAAACTTAATTCAAAGCGGGTCATTGTTAAAAAAAACATACTTTGTACGTTCATGTTTTTTTTGCCTATTTGTTCCCTAAATTACCCTTGTGCTTTAAAGTCGAGCCGCGGTTCTTCTTCTTCTTCTTCGGTTTCTTTTGATCAAATTGAAAGCCGAGCTGAATTTTTTTCAAACAAGTGTTTATTTTTCGATTTTAATAAAAACTGCAATTATTTGAAGACGAATCAATTTTTTTACAAAAATATGAATTGTTGTTGATTTTTTTATGGATTTTTGGTGTTATATTGATGTTTAAATTCATTAATGATATTGAGAAATGATTGCGGTTTAATTTTTGAAGTTATGTGCATAAATACTACAAATATTACAGTTTTTGCAGTTTTTCTACAATTATTCTCAATATTTGTAGAAGCTCTGTAGATATTGAGAGTACGTGCATAAAATACTACAAATATTGTCAATATTTGTAGTAAAACATCAAATTATACAAGTAAAAATGTACAAAAAATTTCAGCATATAATTGCTCATTTTTATTCAAAGATTCTGAATACTTGCAATTATTGCTGCAATTATTCTTAATAATTGCAGAAAACTCTGCAAATATTGAGAATTTTTTTTAAATACTGCAAATATGATCGATATTTGGAGTAAAAAATGTAATAATATATGCAAATATTCTTAATTATAATGAGAAACAATCTGCAAGAGTTTTCCATTAAATATACATAATCTTTGCATTTCTCTGCAAATATTGAGTATAATTATTGAAAATTCTGCAATTATTCTCTATGTTTTCATAAACTGATGCAAATATTGAGTCATTTTGCGGAAAGTACGTCAAATATTGTTACTATCAATAACAAGAAATGTAATACCCAAATATACATAATATTTAAATTATTAGTTCAGTAAGAAGATTATATTTATCTTTTTATGCAATTATTCATAATAATTGCAGAGGTGTATGCAATTATTATGAATAATTGCATGTATGTTTGTAATTTTTATGAATATTTGAGTTATTTTGAATAATTGCGAAAATGTGTGGAAATGTATGGAAATACCGTGAAAAATTGTAGTAAACTAGAATAACATTCATACTGTTTTTCCTGCAAATATTTTTAATAGTTGCTAGAAAATAAGCAATTTTTAAGATTATTTGCAGATATTGGTGCAAATTTTCGTAATAATTGCAAAAAAGTCAGTAATATTGAGATTATTTGCATATAAATATGCATTTATTTAGGAATTTTCCTTTGCAATTATTCACTTAAAATTTTGCAAATATTCATAATATATACTTGTTGAAAAATCAATAATTATTCCCTTAAAATTATTTGCATTCATCTTTGTATGCAATTATTATGTATTAATGCATGTATGTCTGCAGTTCTTCTGAATAATTTGCATGTATATCTGAAAAATCTGCATTTATTCTCAATAATTGCAGAAGTCTGTGCAAATATTGTGAATAACAATAAAAAACAACTGTTGAAAAATTCGCAATTTTAAGAATATTTGTAGACTGTTGTGCAAATATTCAGGATAATTCTAAAAAAGTCAATAAATATTGGAAATTTTTACATATAAATATGCATTTTTGTAGGAATTTTTCTTTGCAATTATTAATTTCAAATTCATCAAATATTCATAATATTTGCAGCTCCAATATATATTATTAAATTAGCAAGGTGAATTTTATCTTCATAATTAAGAATACATGCATAAAAACTGCATTTATTAAGAATACTTGCAAATATGTGCATTAAAAACTGCAATTACTGAGAACACATGCACAAAAACCTGTAAATATTCCAATATTTTCAATTTTTCTGCAAGTATTCTCAATATTTGCAGAAAAATATGCAAATATAGAGAATAATTTCATAAAAAACTTCAAATATTTTCAATTCTTGCATTAAAAAACCTCATGCAAATATTATGAATATTTTTAATTTTTGTGCAAATATTATGATAAGTAGTTATGGTTGTAATTATTCTTAATAATTGCAAAAAATCTTCTACAAAATTTGAGAATATTTGTTTGTATTACTACAAATATGTTCATTATTTTTGCAAAAAAATATAACAATATATGTTGAAGCTGCAAGAGTTTTTTAGCAAGTATTCATAATTTTTACTTTCTTATGCCATTATTCTGAATACTTGCGGACACTGCTGCAATTATTTTGAATAATTGTAGAAAAATCAGCAAATATTGTGAATTTTTGCTTAGAATACTGCAAAATATGTACAATTTTTACAGTAAAACATGTAATAATATATGTTGGAGCTGTAAGAGTGTTTTATCAAGTAATTAAATTTTTTACTACAAATTTTCTATGTATTTGCAATAAAAATTGCAAACAATATGAATATTTGTAGAAAAAACTACAAATATTACAAATATTTGCAATTTTAGCTCCAAATATTTAAAATTGTTACTAATATATTATAAAATTTTTAAATTTGTGAAGAATGAATTCGTTTTCTTATGAATTATTTTTTTCTTTTGCAATTTTAATTTTATTGTTTGATTTTGATGTTCTAACTGATTATACTTTCCATTATTTGATTTCAGATTCTTCTCTTCTAATTATGAATATTTGGTTTCATTTTCCTTCTAAATCAATCTTCTAGTCACCTTGATTTCAGTTTATTCACTAGATTATGATTCGATTTTATTTATTAATCTCATTTTCACAAGAACGCTGAAGTGGAGAGAGAAATGACAACGGGAGAGTATTTTTGTCTTTTAGATGGTTGGATTTTAAAAACAGGGACTGGAAACTTATTAAAAAAACAAAGGATGTTTGGTGTATTTGCAAATTTATCAGGGATGTATGCCAAACCTACCCTTTAATTAATCCAATTAGTCTATGCTTATTTGAACTTGATTAATTGTTTTAATTAATGGTACGTAAAACATACTTATCATTTTAATAAATGATGTTTGAGATGACTTATTCATTTTTAACTAATGACTATTTGAATTTAATAAATATTTCGATTTAATGTTTTTTAAAGTTAATTAATTGATTTAATAAAAGTGATTTAAGTAAATTAACTAATATGATAAAACTTCTTTAGCCAACTGATATAAAGTTAATTTACCAATGTTATAAAAGTGTTTGGGAATAATTATCTATTTTGTTAAAGATAATGGATTTGCTTATTTAAAAGATATTTTAAATATGATTAATAATCTTTTGGGATAATTAATATTTTTTAAAGTTATAAAAAGAAATTGGAACTCGATTATTGGGATGTTAGATTGGATAATGTCAACGTGTCCGGTCTGATGTCGGTTTAGGCCTTCGACGTCGGGCATTTGGAAAAATTATTCTCTTAATGTTTTAACAATCAGTAACTAATTCATTTTACTAATCTAACAAACAGGAAAAATTATTCTCTTAAATTGTCACCATCAGGTACTGCTTTGTGACACCCCACCTCTATACCCACGCTACCCAAGGACACTACGGTGTAATGCCGTCAACTAGCACGGAGAATAAGGCTGTTGAGGAGCGACCATCTGTATAATTGCTTTGTACGAGTACCGATATGCCAGAGTCCGACATACCGACACAAACTCAAAGCTACTACACAGTGGCTATAATGTCTTCGGAAACAAATATAGAAATAAACATAACACAAATCAGTCACAGATAATTCATATCACAAAGGCGGAAATAGATATGAATATATATAACACATAAAAGTGTTCATCAGAGTAGTGGTCTAACAAGATCCACAATAACAAAAAGAATAGATACAAGTGCTAGATAAAAGAATAAGTATACAACATAGAGTCTGTATCTCAAATGCATACAACAAAAACTACTAATCTAAGTAGTTAGCCAAAAGATCATATGATAACCCCAGAAGATAAGTCAAGCAGAAGCACCTGTAACATCTCGGTCTGACCCGAGTATTATTTAAGAAGAAAATAATAAACGGATCAGTCTAGCTATAAATATCAGAAGAAATGATATAGAATGAGAGATATGACTAAACGTATAATAATCACAATGCCAAGCTATGAAAAATAACTAATTGAAAAATCAATAAGAGATTAATCAATACCGCAAAGATCTTCTCAAAGATAAAAAGTAATGTCATACTCCTAATTTCATTCACCAAGCCACAATAAATGACAAATATATCCATGCCAATCGTAAAAGTTGGTGAAACATAAATTCCAGAAATCAACACACGAGATCCAGAAAACACAATAAAAGGATGGCCAATCCCATAAACTGGACATCGACGCACCTAGAAAGACATGCCCCATGCACAGTTGAACATCGACGCACCTAGAAAGATACGACCCATGCTCTAGCATTGACGCACCTAGAAAGATACGCCCCATGCACAAATAAACATCGATGCACCTAGAAAGATACATCCTATGCATAAATAAACATCGATGCACCTAGAAAGATACACCCCATGCAATGTCTAACATCGATGCATCTAGAAAGATACACCCCATGCAAAGTTGAACATCGGCGCACCTAAAAAGACACGCCCCATGCATAGACGAACATCGACGCACCTAGAAAGACATGCCCCATGCATAGACGAACATCGACGCACCTAGAAAGATACGCCCCATGTCCCGACTTATTGAGCCGATTGCTCCACGAAGTAAATAAACATCGATGCACCTAGAAAGGTACACGCCATGCATAAATAAACATCGACGCACCTAGAAAGGTACGACCCATGTGTAAACAAACATCGACGCACTAGATAGGTACGACCCATGCAAGAAATGAGACGAAGCTCAATAAAATGAGGAACAGTCCTCCACATAGACAAAGAGACATCACACATTGCTTGCCTAAACCATAAAGATGATCGTCATCGATCGACGAGGAGTGTCAATTACACTAAGCCAGTAAATATATGAGTTTAGCTTCATGTCCCATAACCACTTGCTTAACTTAAATATTTACGAACAAACTGTAGATCTCCACTAGAAAATTGTCACAAGAGATTCAATCGAACAAGTCCAAGAATTAACCGACGAAGTAAACGCAAGCGTTTCATACCACTTGTTTTACTAAGTCGTTTAATTAGATTTCTCATACGAGTGAGGTAAAGGCTTGTATATACTAATAGATTGGAAATCGGTTTGAGAAAACGAGCTTTGTAATAAAATAGTGTTAAAATCATTTGAAGAAAGAGTTTTGATATTTACTATTAGTATAGAAACCTTTATATTTTTACAGTGAAAAATCACAAAGAAGATTGTAGGAACAATCAATTACTAAAATTCACATACGAAGATGTGAAATAAAATCCAACGAAATCGATACCGAATCCATCGAAATGGATATTCCAAGAATTCCCGTAGAAAATAAGTCATCAAAGTCAATAACAAATGATAACAACAAATAGGAAAATGACATAAATCGATTAGAGTTGGAAATTCAGACAACTAGGCAAAATAGGCATAGTTGGCAAATAGCAGCAGGTCGGTCAACCGGACTCCCTGAGTCGGTTGACCGAACCAGGGGTTGGAAGTGCTCGGGGCACCAGGTCGGTCGACTGGCCCAGGGGCTCGGTCAGCCGAAGCCTGTACCCAGCACTTCCAAAACAGAGGCAGGAAGTGCCTGGGCTACAGGTCGGTCGGTCGGCCCAGGGGCTCGGTCGGCCGAATCCTGTATTCTGCACTTCCTACCCTATTTCAAATGAGGTGCAAATCTCGACCAAATTGCAATCGCACGAGCAACGGCGCTAAGGGTTTATGCCAATCGACTACCCGGCCATAGAAGCTCTTTGGTTCATCACCAAAAACATGATCAAAACATCAAAGTTATGATTTTTAAAGAATTGAACCCAAAACACCAAAAATTGGAATATTCACAAAAGCAATCCAAATCGAAATCAAATGCACATGAATAAGTACTAGGAATTCATACCTAACAATTGAAGATAGACTAAGATGTGAGATAAAAATCTCACCTTTGAACCCAAGCAATTGAAGAAGAAGCTTGAAAGCAAAGGAGAATCAACCACTCTTCAAATTCAACTCAAGAAGCTTCAATCTAAGCTTAAAAGAGAAACATTTCCTAAATTAGGTTTAGGAAATTTCTGAAATTGGAAGGAGAATGAGTTGGAGAAGAAGAAGAGAAAGCTTACCAATGGGTTCTCTTGAGTTTGGAGCTAAAGCTTGGATTTTGCAAATGAACTTAGGGCTTAGGAATTCTAGTTTCCAATCTTTTCCCCCATTTTTGATGAAGCTTGAATGTATTAGGAAATTATGAAGGAATGAAGAGGAGAGCGGGTTGGGACTGAGTTAGTAAGTGGCTAATGGGTTCAGCCCAAACCAGAGCCTTAAGTGAAAAAGGTCAAAATTCGACTTACTCCAAACATATCGAAGCTTATACTCAAAAAGGTCGCAAACGTCATTTTGAACTCAATATAAGGGGTCCCGAGTCCTAATTCGACCGTATGCAAAAAGTAGGTTTTCAGACAAAAATTCGACGAACGATAAAATATTTAAATATACAATCGATAAATATGCGGGTTGTTACAGACTCCCTTCCTTAAAGAAATTGCGTCCTCGCAATACTTAAGAAGAAAATAAGAAGTAACAACCATAGAAGCATATCAATCACAAAAGAAAATTTGAAATAGGAAGTTCACCATAAGGAGCATGAAAGAGTAAGCCTGAACGGGATCGCTCGATGAATTCTCTGGATTCTCAAGAGCAATCCTTAGGATTTAAGAACCATTGAATTATCACAAGAAGAACATCTTTATTCCGAAGGCGCTCAACCTCCGAAGTAATGATGCGAATGGAATGTTGCTCATAAGTCAAAACTGGTGAGACTTCAATTTCATCAATAACACCAGCTCGAGAATAAAAATAGGAAACCTAAAAGCATTTCCATAGTTACAAGACATAGAAAACGTCAAGAATATCAGAAAATTGAGCCAGTGCAACGACGTAGTACAAAAACGGTACGCCCAATGAACCAAAGCCCGAATAATTTCGGAATACCGACGTAGTACAAAAACGGTACGTCCAATGAACCGAACACCATAAAAGAACATCGGACACTAGTCTAAAAAAAAGAAATGAGATGAAGCTCAATAAAACGAAGTACGTCAAAACGCCCGATGAACTTGGTAAAACGATCATAAGATACAGGGAATCTCGAGCCAACGAGGTTGACGCAAATTAAGTTCCTTATGAGAAATAAATATTCCAAAGATTTATGATCGAGGTGGAGAACAAATTTCTCATCCAAAAATGGTGATGCCAAATTTGAAAAGTAAAAACAATAGCCGCGAACACTAGATCATGAGTGGCATATCTTGTCTCGATAAGCTATAATGATTTAGAAGCACAAGTGATAGCACATTCTCCTTTGCAAGAGAATGGCATCCAAACCAATACGACTAGTATCGGTACAAATAGCAAAGTCTTGGTTCCCCTTCAGGAATCACAAGAATAAGAGTATCGAAAGGAAGAGTTCTTTTAAATAATCCTCTTTCCCGAAAAGTTAAAACTTTCAAAATCACAATTATCTCAATGTAAAAATATTTCTACAAAAATTTACATTTTACAAGTCAATATATCGTGTCTGATTGTCTCATCAAAGCGTTTAGGAGATTCTTATCGATAACGTTGATCAAGCGCATCGAACAGAATTCTTAACACACTAAATGGGCAATACAATCACAAAATCATCTTCTATATAGTAAACATGTTTCTTAAAAACCTTTAAGAATATTCTTTGCTTGTTTAAGAGCAAATCAAATTGTACTTATAAATAAATCTTATGAAAAAGATTTGCAAAATTTCAAATTTCAATTTTCATCCAAAATCAATAAATACAAAGATGGAGTCATCGAGATTTTCGTAGAATACTCGATTTATAATATGGATGAAAAAAGATGGGCAAACTGAATGACATAATAATTCATTCATAGAATCATAACGAGTGCGGAATGCGGTAAGTGGAATGCTAACTCCCGCAACTCGTAGCAAATGAAAACCGACAGCAAGGTCAAACTAAAAAGACCTTAACACTACTCAAAAGATTGCTTAGGTGACATTCCTAAGACAAACTCAAAAATACCGGAAAAGTTTCACAAATTATTTAGATAAGAGAAATAACATTTTTCTCATCTTGAGGGCTTAAAGAATAAAATGATGCCTTCAAAAATTTGAAATCGGAATCACAAGAAAAAATAGAAATCTGCTTAACAGATGGAAAATATCAGAGATGAATAGTCCACATGGAAAATAGGATATGGACCTCACAACGATTGAGCCAATCCTTACATAAATCAATTCCGAAGCCTAGGTAAAAATCGGCTCAGGAAGAAAAATCATATAAAATAATTTCGACATCAATAAAAAGCAAATTGAGTGTTGCGGATCTACCATCCGGATTCACAATCCTCAAAGAAGTCATCAAGCCTAAAATATTCCAAGAAAAAGAATCGACAAGTTCCTTTGATATAAAATAGTGAGATGAAACCCGTATCAACAAGAACTCAAATAAGAAGATCAAGAAATAAAACAATGCCATCAAGGATTGAGTGAAAAATACCTTGATCGAGAGAAGAGTTTCAAGGGGCATGCACTGCATTGAGCTTTCCCTCCTTCTTGCTTTGAAGTACGGGACATGCAGTAATATGGTGACCCGAGTTTTTGCAATAGCGACAAAAGAGGGGTTTCGGACACTCCCTTGCATAGTGGTTCGTAGAACCACAATTGTAGCATTGACCACGACTAGAGGTAGGAGTCTTTGCTACCGGAATTTGTTGCTTCCCTTTCTTATTAGAATTGGGGCCTTTGAATTTGATAGACCTTTTCAAGTTATTGTCGAAGTTCTGTTGGGCACGACGACTTCAACATCACCTTCATTATCGGCCTCTTCAAGACGAAGAGCGATATCAATAAGCTGATCAAATGAAACCTCAAGTTTCAGGAGTAATGGCTTCTTAAGAATCTTATTCAAGCCATAGAAAAATCTCTGATTTTTCTTCAATGGGGTGTTAATGTATTCAACCCCGTATTTGGAAAGAGATTCGAAAGATGCGACATAGTCTGTCACAGAAGATCCACCTTGAATAAGGTCAATAAAACGCCGGGCCAAAGTTACTTTTTCAGCCTCCGGCACAAATTTCGATTGAATCTTTCCCAGAATTGCTCCCAAGTGAGATCCACTTCAACGATTTCAGAAATTAAGAGCTCATACCAATCTAATGCTCTTTCTTGGAGCATGCTAGAAGCAACTTAGACTCGATGTATGTGACGACCGCCCATGACTCCCGCACCAAAACAAGGAGATAGTGCGCTGAAAGGCGTGCCAGGCAGCCATGGGCGATAGTCAAGGTAAGATTAAACAGCGGAATCTATCGTATTACTCACAGCGCATGGACAAAATACAATAGAAAATATACATAGTGAAGTTCCATATAACAGAATCTTATCATATAAATTCTAATAGTTTGATACAACAATCATCAAAGTCAATACATCAAGCCTCACTACATATCACTCAGAGAATATACAAACAGCGGAACACCCAGTACATATAGTAAGAAAACAATATGCAAAAGTCTCCAGCTCGTCTTCGTCATCAACAGCGTTGGCCACTAGAACAGCACCTGTCACCTGCTACCTAGTCTTCCCATCCCAACATGGATGAACAACCCAAGGTAATAAGAGTTGAACATAAAACCTTGAGTCAGACAATAGTCTTAGTGAGCAGTAAATCAACTATCAAACATACCAAAAGAGAATAAAGGGTAAAAGGAATAGGAACTCAACCATCCCACTCCACCTCATTCTACAGTGATAGTCCCCAGACACACTAAGCAGAAACAAGCATAACAAAGCAGACATTTAAAGTAAAGTAATTATCACTCGAGTCAAGGTCGATGTTTTCCAAGTACAAACCCCCAAGGCCTAAACCAAGATCAGATAAGCACCCAGAAAACACCGCTCTTGAGGCCGAACGATGATACAATCAAACATCCATGACTCTGGCTATCACTGTTATCATTGCCTCGATATCACCGTTAATTGAATGACCGGCACCTTCTTTCAGCCATCCGTCCAGGTCTAATGGCAACCTCGATTCTAGACATAACTCTGCACGTTGTCACGACCCGTGCCTAGGACTATTGCATCTGCCCAGAGTACTAGCACGTCATCGTGACCCGTGCTTGGAACGTCATCGTGACCCGTCCCAACGTACTCTTGCTTTGAGCCTGCTAGAACCTTCAATAACGATAAGATCCAAGCCTCCTAGTCATCCTCCTCGACGACTATTCCCATACTGGCTCAAGCACCTCTCGAGCCCACCATTATCAACAAACCCGGACCGCATCACCGAGTTATCAACATGCTTGGGATGATCCCGTCTGGATTAAACCAAGGCTTTCACACATCATGCTTTGCTTCAACGCATCATAGCAAAGTCCCATCTCAACATCATGGTTTGCCTCATCGCATCATGGCAAAGTCCCTCATCATCATCAAATCTATCCATATGAGCTTCAACATCCGCTTCATATGCCACAAGCAGCTTTCACTATTCAAGAGCCTTTCCACTTAGCTTTTGAATCATCTTCGACCAACTTGTCCAAATCAAGTTATCAATCAACTAATTCATCAAATCAAACATTAATCCAAGTAGTCAATCATTCAAACAAGATCTAAATAAACAATTACAATAATAATGGCAATTTCGTAAATAAAGAGTCCAAATCTAACATGCATTCTAACAAGTATGGATTATGAACAATATCTCTACAACTTGATGAATGAACTTGCATAAGTGAACATATAGTAAAATAGGTGTTGAATCATCATTAACCATAGATCTACATGCAGACTTAGGGAAAATGCATGAAATCACTATCTTTAACACACAAACGAGCCACCAATCCAATATACTCCTTTGGGTCCGTGTGAGAGATAACTACCACTCACCGAATCACCTAAACACCTCAAAAACAACCAACTCCAGATCTGGACAGCAAAGAATCAAGCTTGATCCTCCAAAGCTCCGCTTCAAACGATGAAATCTCTCTTCAAATGGATGGAGATCTTCAACTTTAGCTCTTGGATCTTCGATTTGATCTTTAATTTAGATGGAAGGAATCACTAGATTAGAGTGGAGAAAAGAAGTGAAGAAGTGTTGTAGTTGAGCTCTCAAAATGGCAGCACTTCGTCGCTTCAAAATCCGTGCCAAAAAGTGAGCCAAACTCCTCTATTTATAGGCTGAAAAACCCATGAGTCGCCGCCCCCTTAAGTCGCCGCCGACCTATCCCATGAGTCGTCCACAACTCAACAGACCACAGCCTACGACTCAATACACATGCCTACCTAACGACTCCAGTTCCCACGCGACTCAACGGCTCATGCCTTAACACGGCTCAACACAAACACAGCTCAACACGGCTTACAGCTCACGACTTAACCCTTGCCGACCCAACCGACTCAACTACCTACGACTTAGCGACTTAGCAATCCTACGACCCAGCGACCTAACCCTATACACGACCTAACACCCGCACACGACCTAAGCCTTAACTCCTTAAGTCGCTAACCACTAGGTCGTAACTCCCTCCTCAAGCCGTTAGTCCCTTAGGTCGGTCCAACCCAATAACTCGCTAACCCCTAAGTCGTTAGCTCCACTAAGCCGGTCAATCCCTTAAGACGATAACTCCTATAAGTCGCTACCTACCTTGAGTCGACCACACCTTAACTCGGCCAAACCCTTAACTCGGCAACTCCTTAAGTCATCTATGCTCCTTAAGTCGGCCATGAAATAAGCTTCCATATGACTCAACCTCAACACGACTTATCTCCTACACGACTAAAGCTTCAAATGACTTAAACTCTGAACGACTTAACAATACTAACAACCCAATGCCAACAGTTCCACGATCTTTCGATCCATAAAAATACGGGTCGTTACATTCTCTCCCCCTTAGGAATTTCTTCTCCGAAATTCCAAACAAACAAGAGCAATCAAAACTATTCTGCATGCCTACCATCCATAGCAATCAACAAACCATGCATCCAATTCTAGCCTAGCATGCAGAATACTAAGACTAGAACAAGTTACAAGTTCATGAGACGTCACGACACCTTAGGGCCATACCTCGAAGAGTTCAGGATGAGCTGCCTTCATCCTCTCTTCCTCCTCCCATGTATAGTCGTTAACATCATCACTCCATTGTACCTTGAGCAACGTAATCGCCTTCCTCCTAAGCTGTTTCGTGTCGGTTTCAACAACACGAAGTGGCTTACGAGGTTTCGTAACAACTGGGTCAACCTCTAAATCTTCACAGCTATCAGCAGAAACCACCATATTCGAGTCGTGCACATACTTCCGTAGATAAGATACATGAAAAAACATTGTGCACACTCGCCATCTTTTCTGGTAACTCCAATTTATATGCGAGCTTTCCAATTCGCTCGATGATCGGGAATGGTCCAACAAATCTCGGAGTCAATTTTCCTTTCTTCCCCAATCGAATAACATTCTTCAATGGAGAAATCCTCACAAAAACCATATCGCCTACGTCGAATTCCAAATCCTTACGACGCTTATCGGCATAACTTTTCTGACGATCTTGGGCTGCCTTCATTCGTCGCCGAATGATCTCTATACAATCCGAAGTCCGTCGAATCATTTCTGGCCCAAGTATCATCTTTTCTCCAGTTTCCAACCAGCATGTCGGAGAGTTACACGGTCTTCCATATAATGCCTCATATGGTGCCATACCAATACTTGTCTGATAACTATTATTATATGAAAATTCCACCAAATGGAGATGATCTTCCCATGATCCTCCGAAATCCAAAACACAAGCTCTAAGGAGATCTTCCAAAACTCGGTTGACTCTCTCGGTCTGACCATCTGTTTGGGGGTGATAAGCTGTGCTCAAACACAACTTGGTTCCCAAAACTTCCTGGAAGCTCTTCTAAAATCCACTAGTGAACAATGGATCTCGATCGCTCACAATACTCTTCGGAATACCATGGAATCGAACTATCCACTTAACATACAACTCAGCCAATTTCGATGTAGTCCTAGTTGATCGAACAGGAATGAATCTTGCACTCTTAGTCAAACGATCTACAATGACCCAAATCCCTTCATTTCCCGCCCTGGTTCTAGGTAGACCATCAATAAAATCCATCGATATCTGCTTCCACTTCCATGTAGGAACCTCTAATGGATGAAGCAATCCACTTGGCTTCTTCTGTTCGGCTTTTACCAACTGGCAATTCATACATTTGGAAATAAAATTTCCAACATCCTTCTTCATACCTTCCCAGTAGTAAGTCCTTTTCATATCCCGATACATCTTGTTTCCACCTGGATGAATTGTCAACTTCGAGTGATGACTTTCCCTCAGAACTTTATCTCTCAATCCATCTATATCGGGAACAACTAATCGTCCTTGCTTCCGAAGCCAACCCTCTTGATCGACTTCGAATCCTTTATCCTTTTCTGGGTCCAATCCAGATTCCAAATTGTGGATAATCTTGATAAGCTTATCGTCTCGCTTTTGACTCTCGCCAATTCTTTCCACAAGAGTAGGTCTTATTGATAAGTTTGCCAACATCTCAGGTTCCAATTCACATCTAGGCCTGAAGTCAAATCCAGCCAAATACTCAAGATTCTTCCATTCCGAAAACATGGCTCCCAATCCTGCATGTCTTCGACTTAACGCATCAGCCACTTCGTTACCTTTTCCCGGAGTATAGGCTATACCAAAATCATATGATGCTAAAAACTCTAGCCACCATTGCTGTCGAAGATTCAAATCCCTTTGGGAGAACAAATACTTCAACGACTTATGATCTGTAAACAACTCGAATCGAACTCCCAATAGGTAATGTCTCCACATCTTCAAAGCAAATACAATTGCCGCTAACTCCAAATCATGAGTCGGATAATTCCTTTCATGCGGCTTCAGTTGTCGACTTGCATACGCAACAACTTTATCCTTTTGCATCAGCACTGCTCCAAGTCCAGTACCACATGCATCGGTGTAAACCACCATCTCATCATTCCCACTCGGAATAGTCAAAACAGGAGCACTTGTCAGTCGCTCTTTCAGGATTCCGAAAGCTTGCTCACACTTATCATCCCATTTGAACACTTGGTTCTTTTTCGTCAATCCTGTTAACGGTGCAGCTATCTTGGAAAAGTCTTTGATAAACCGACGATAGTATCCTGCTAATCCCAGAAAACTTCTCACATCAGATGCATTCTTAGGTCTAACCCAATCCTGGATTGCTGCCACCTTAGCGGGATCAACCGCTATTCCATTTCCAGAGATAACATGGCCTAAGAATCTCACTTCACTCTTCCAGAAGTGACACTTCGAAAACTTAGCCCTCAGCTCATGTTTCCGCAAGATTTCCAAAACAATACGTAAGTGCGTCTTGTGCTCTTCTTCAGTCCTGGAATAAATCAGAATGTCATCCACGAACACAAGTACGAACTTGTTCAACTGATCTCTGAACACTCTATTCATAAGATCCACAAAATATGCTGGTGCATTGGTCAATCCAAACGGCATTACCAGCCACTCATAAAAACTGGATGGTGTCCTAAAAGCAGTCTTCGGCACACTATCCTTAGCCACTCTCAACTGGTGAAATCCCGTTGCCAAATCCATCTGAGAAAACACCTTAGCCTCGTGAAGCTGATCAAACAAGTCATCTATTCTCGGCAATGGATACTTGTTCTTCTTAGTCACTTTATTCATCTCACGATAATCCACACACAACCTCAACGATCCATCCGCTTTGGTTGCGAACACAACTAGTGCACCCCATTCGGACACGCTACGCCGAATGAATCCTTTCCGTAAAAGGTCATCAACTTGCACCTTCAACTCTTGCTGCTCCCTATGCGCCATCCGCCTAAGAGGCATCACAACAGGTCTGGTTCCCTCAAGTAGATCGATACGAAACTCGATCTCCCTATGCGGCGGTAACCCTTTGACCTCGTCAAAGACGTCCTCAAATCCATTCACAACCGGCATCGATGACAGTCCATCCCGTGGAACAACCAGCGAATACATGAAACTCATGAAGACGCCTTCTTCATGCTTACATCGTATCACAACCTTTCGCCCTTCCACATTCCCGACTGTCACCTCCAGCCTCTCACAATCAATCCTTGCCTCATACTTCCTAAGCCAGTCCATACCCAAAATAATTCCGAACCCCGCAAAGTTCAGAACAAAGCAATCACAAACAAAAGAGCAATCATGACTCGACACAACTAGACCACGACATATCATACACAAACAAGACGAACCCCCAACTGGATTAGTCACAACCAATGGTCTATCAACAATATCCGGTTCCAAACCCAACCGGCCCACAAGTTCACTACAAACAAAGGAATGCGACGCCCCAGTATCAAACAATACTCTAACTAGAACACCACAAATGGAAAGAGTACCTTGAACCACCACACTCTTTCCCTCCTCTTCAGCAGTAGGAGCTTTCAAAGATGATGGAACAACCCCCAAAGCATAAGCTTGCACAATCTGCTTGTCCTTCCTCGGTTCTGGACAGTCCTTCCTGATATGCCCCAGCTTATCACAGTTGTGGCACTTCAACTGCACCTTTGGATTCTTGCAATCCCTAGAGAAATGGCCCTTCTACCGACAATTGTAGCAGATCACTTCACCCTTCGGCTTCTTCTGGCCATCCTTACCCTTCTGCTGCTGCTGCTTCCTCTTCTTGTTTCCATTTTGCTCCTTGATCACAGCAACAACAGATCCTTCCTTAGGAAATAGATTCTCATTCCTGAGAGCTTTCTCCACAAGCTTCTCAAACGGATCATCCAAATGATCCACCAACTGCCTCCCAAGATAAGTGTCCAAGCCTGTTACAAACTTCTCATTCTTCTGATAGGGAGAATCAATATACGACCGAGCATACTTGGACAAAGCTTCAAACTCAGAAACATACTCAAGAACTGGTCTTCCACCTTGCTTGAGTCCACAAACTTCTTAAACAGAACAGATTTCTAAGCTGTAGAAATGAACTTAGCTTCAAATCTAACTTGGAACTGATCCCAAGTAATCTCTTCCTCTGGAGTATCAATAGTGATTGAATTCCACCAATCCGAAGCTCTCCCTTGAAGCTGTCTTGATGCAAGCTTCCTCTTAGTTGCATCATCAATCCCCAAATCACCAAAGATCCTTCGACAAGCATCTATCCATCTTTGGACTTCAATGGTTGACTCTGTCCCTAAGAAAACCTTTCCTCCAAGAGCAGTATAGTCCTTACACAACTTAGCAAAATCCACTGGTCTTGGAGCTTGAACTTGAACTCCAACATCTACTGACGGTCCTAAAGTTGGTATCCTTCTCATGATTGAAGTCATCATAGCTTCGAACATTGCAGCATAGTCAGTAGCTCCCCCAACAGCACGACTTTCCCTAGCAGCTTGTCTCTCACTTCGACTCATCCTTAATATCTTCAAAAAGGAATGATTTAGAACACCTTGAGAAACAACTACATAAGGAGTTCAAATCCTTCTAAACTACTATATTATATATAGTAATCATCCATCAAAATACAATTACGTCTCTCATACGTAGTTACGTCAGCGAGCGTTGGCTAAAATCGATTAACCAAAGCTCTGATACCAAATGTGACGACCGCCCATGACTCCCGCACCAAAACAAGGAGATAGTGCGATGAAAGGCGTGCCAGGCAGCCATGGGCGATAGTCAAGGTAAGATTAAACAGCGGAATCTATCGTATTACTCACAGCGCATGGACAAAATACAATAGAAAATATACATAGTGAAGCTCCATATAACAGAATCTTATCATATAAATTCTAATAGTTTGATACAACAATCAGCAAAGTCAATACATCAAGCCTCACTACATATCACTCAGAGAATATACAAACAGCGGAACACCCGGTACATATAGTAGGAAAACAATATGCAAAAGCCTCCAGCTCGTCTTCGTCATCAACAGCGTTGGCCACTAGAACAGCACCTGTCACCTACTACCTAGTCTGCCCATCCCAACATGGATGAACAGCCCAAGGTAATAAGATTTGAACATAAAACCTTGAGTCAGACAATAGTCTTAGTGAGCAGTAAATCAACTATCAAACATACCAAAAGAGCATAAAGGGTAAAAGGAATAGGAACTCAACCATCCCACTCCACCTCATTCTACAGTGATAGCCCCCAGACAAACTAAGCAGAAACAAGCATAACAAAGCAGACATTTAAAGTAAAGTAATTATCACTCGAGTCAAGGTCGATGTTTTCCAAGTACAAACCCCCAAGGCCTAAACCAAGATCAGATAAGCACCCAGAAAACACCGCTCTTGAGGCCGAACGATGATACAATCAAACATCCATGACTCCGGCTATCACTGTTATCATTGCCTCAATATCACCGTTAATTGAATGACCGGCACCTTCTTTCAGCCGTCCGCCCAGGGCTAATGGCAACCCCGGTTCTAGACATAACTCCGCATGTCGTCACGACCCGTGCCTAGGACTATTGCATCTGCCCAGAGTACTAGCACGTCATCGTGACCCGTGCTTGGAACGTCATCGTGACCCGTCCCAACGTACTCTTGCTTTGAGCCTGCTAAAACCTTCAATAACGATAAGATCCAAGCCTCCTAGTCATCCTCCTCGACGACTATTCCCATACTAGCTCAAGCACCTCTCGAGCCCACCATTATCCACAAACCCGGACCGCATCACCGAGTTATCAACATGCTTGGGATGATCCCGTCTGGATTAAACCAAGGCTTTCACACATCATGCTTTGCTTCAACGCATCATAGCAAAGTCCCATCTCAACATCATGGTTTGCCTCATCGCATCATGGCGAAGTCCCTCAGCATCATCAAATCTATCCATATGAGCTTCAACATCCGCTTCATATGCCACAGGCAGCTTTCACTATTCAAGAGCCTTTCCACTTAGCTTTTGAATCATCTTCGACCAACTTGTCCAAATCAAGTTCTCAATCAACTAATTCATCAAATCAAACATTAATCCAAGTAGTCAATCATTCAAACAAGATCTAAATAAACAATTACAACAATAATGGCAATTTCGTAAATAAAGAGTCCAAATCTAACATGCATTCTAACAAGTATGGATTATGAACAATATCTCTACAACTTGATGAATGAACTTGCATAAGTGAACATATAGTAAAATAGGTGTTGAATCATCATTAACCATAGATCTACATGCAGACTTAGGGAAAATGCATGAAATCACTATCTTTAACACACAAACGAGCCACCAATCCAATATACTCCTTTGTGTCCGTGTGAGAGATAACTACCACTCACCGAATCACCTAAACACCTCAAAAACAACTAACTCCAGATCTGGATAGCAAAGAATCAAGCTTGATCCTCCAAAGCTCCACTTCAAACGATGAAATCTCTCTTCAAATGGATGGAGATCTTCAACTTTAACTCTTGGATCTTCGATTTGATCTTCAATTTAGATGGAAGGAATCACTAGATTAGAGTGGAGAAAAGAAGTGAAGAAGTGTTGTAGTTGTGCTCTTAAAATGGCAGCACTTCGTCGCTTCAAAATCCGGTGCCAAAAAGTGAGCCAAACTCCTCTATTTATAGGCTGAAAAACCCATGAGTCGCCGCCCCCTTAAGACGCCGCCGACCTATCCCATTAGTCGTCCACGACTCAACAGACCACAGCCTACGACTCAATACACATGCCTACCTAACGACTCCAGTTCCCACGTGACTCAACGGCTCATGCCTTAACACGGGTCAACACAAACACAGCTCAACACGGCTTACAGCTCACGACTTAACCCTTGCCGACCCAACCGACTCAACTACCTACGACTTAACAACTTAGCAATCCTTCGACCCAGCGTCCTAACCCTATACACGACCTAACACCCACACACGACCTAAGCCTTAACTCCTTAAGTCGCTAACCACTAGGTCGTAACTCCCTACTCAAGCCGTTAGTCCCTTAGGTCGATCCAACCCAATAACTCGCTAACCCCTAAGTCGTTAGCTCCACTAAGTCGGTCAATCCCTTAAGCCGATAACTCCTATAAGTCGCTACCTACCTTGAGTCGACCACACCTTAACTCGGCCAAACCCTTAACTCGGCAACTCCTTAAGTCATCTATGCTCCTTAAGTCGGCCACGAAATAAGCTTCCATACGACTAAACCTCAACACGACATATCTCCTACACGACTCAAGCTCCAAATGACTTAAACTCTGAACGACTTAACAATACTAACAACCCAATGCCAACAGTTCCACGATCTTTCGATCCATAAAAATACGGGTCGTTACAATGTAGGTCAATAAGATTCATGCGAGTAAAGATACGATCGCATGATTTGAGCCAAGCTTGAATTTCAATAACACTCTCGGATCCCTTGAATGGCCTTCCACCCAAATCGGTGTAGTCTCTGCACAATCGTGCAAAACCGGATCTAGGATGAGTAGGCTCTGGATTGGGTCCGGCAGCTTGAGCGTTCTTAACAAGATCTAGAAGCTGCTGGGCAGACATAAAAACTCCATCCTGGGGAGTAGCACTAGATTTACCGGTGCCGGTACGGCCTGGTCTAACCATTTCTCTTCTTTAAGAAAGAAAGAAAGAAGAGGAAAAAGTTATTCTCAAAATAAATATCAAGCAATCTTGATAGATAAAATAAGGAATCATAAGGAAAATAGGATGAATCGGTACGAAGACTCAAATTAAATCCTAAAGCATGACTCCTAAGATGGACTTAGGACGATGATCCTTGTTAAATTATTCTACATTGTTCCGAAGTTTGGCTCTGATACCAAGCTGTGATGCCCCACCTCTATACCCACGCTAGGCTAGGACACTATGGTGTAATGCCGTCAACTAGCACGGAGAATAAAGCTGTTGAGGAGCGACCATCTGTATAATTGCTTTGTACGAGTACCGATATGCCAGAAGTCCGACATACCGACACAAACTCAAAGCTACTACACAGTGCCTATAATGTCTTCGGAAACAAATATAGAAATAAACATAAAACAAATCAGCCACAGATAATTCATATCACAAAGACGGAAATAGATATGAATATATATAATACATAAAAGTGTTCATCACAGTAGTGGTCTAACAAGATCCACAATATCAAAAAGAATAGATACAAGTGTTAGACAAAAGAATAAGTATACATCATAGAGTCTGTATCTCAAATGCATACAACAAAAACTACTAATCTAAGTAGTTAGCCAAAAGATCATATGATAACCGCAGAAGAGAAGTCAAGCTGAAGCACCTGTAACATCTCGGTCTGACCCGAGTATTATTTAAGAAGAAAATAATAAACGGATCAGTCTAGCTATAAATATCAGAAAAAATGATATAGAATAAGAGATATGACCAAACGTATAATAATCACAATGCCAAGCTGTGATAAATAACTAATTGAAAAATCAATAAGAGATTAATCAATATCACAAAGATCTTCTCAAAGATAAAAAGGAATGTCATACTCCTAATTTCATTCACCAAGCCACAATAAATGACATATATATCCATGCCAATCGTAAAAGTTGGTGAAACATAAATTCCAGAAATCAACACACGAAATCCAGAAATCACAATAAAAGGGTGGCCAATCCCATAAACTGTACATCGACTCGTCTAGAAAGACACGCCCCATGCACAGTCGAACATCGACGCACCTAAAAAGATACGCCCCATGCTCTAGCATCGACGCACCTAGAAAGATACGCCCCATGCACAAATAAACGTCGATGCACCTAGAAAGATACATCCCATGCATTGTCTAACATCGATGCACCTAGAAAGATACACCCCATGCAAAGTCGAACATCGACGCACCTAGAAAGACACGCCCCATGCATAGACGAACATCGACACACCTAGAAAGGCACGCCCCATGCATAGACGAACATCGACGCACCTAGAAAGACATGCCCCATGCATAGACGAACATCGACGCACCTAGAAAGATACGCCCCATGTCCCGACTTATTGAGTCGATTTCTCCACGAAGTAAATAAACATCGATACACCTAGAAAGGTACACCCCATGCATAAATAAACATCGACGCACCTAGAAAGGTACGACCCATGTGTAAACAAACATCGACGCACCTAGATAGGTACGACCCATGCAAGAAATGAGACGAAGCTCAATAAAATGAGGAAGGGTCCTCCACATAGACAAAGAGACATCGCACATTGCTAGTCTAAACCACAAAGATGATCGTCATCGATCGACGAGAAGTGTCAATTACACTAAGCCAGTAAATATATGAGTTTAGCTTCATGTCCCATAACCACTTGCTTAACTTAAATATTTACGAACAAACTGTAGATCTCCACTAGAAAATTGTCACAAGAGATTCAATCGAACAAGTCCAAGAATTAACCGACGAAGTAAACGCAAGCGTTTCATACCACTTGTTTTACTAAGTCGTTTAATTAGATTTCTCATACGAGTGAGGTAAAGGCTTGTATATACTAATAGATTGGAAATCGGTTTGAGAAAACGAGCTTTGTAATAAAATAGTGTTAAAATCATTTGAAGAAAGTGTTTTGATATTTACTATTAGTATAGAAACCTTTATATTTTTACAGTGACAAATCACAAAGAAGATTGTAGGAACAATCAATCACTAAAATTCACATATGAAGATGTGAAATAAAATCCAACGAAATCGATACCGAATCCATCGAAATGGATATTCCAAGAATTCCTGAAGAAAATAAGTCATCAAAGTCAATAACAAATGATAACAACAAATAGGGAAATGACACAAATCGATTAGAGTTGGAAATTCAGATACTAGGCAAAATAGGCATAGTTGGCAAATAGCAGCAGGTCGGTCAACCAGACTCCTGAGTCGGTTGACCGAACCAGTGGTTGGAAGTGCTTGGGGCACCAGGTCGGTCGACCGGCCCAGGGGCTCGGTCGGCCGAAGCCTGTACCCAGCACTTCCAAAACAGAGGCAGGAAGTGCCTGGGCTACAGGTCGGTCGGCCGGCCCAAAGGCTCGGTCGGCCGAATCCTGTGTTCTGCACTTCCTACCCTATTTCAAATAAGGTGCAAATCTCGACCAAATTGCAATTGCACGAGCAATGGCGCTAAGGGTTTATGCCAATCGACTACCCGGCCACAGAAGCGCTTTGGTTCATCACCAAAAACATGATGAAAACATCAAAGTTATGATTTTTAAAGAATTGAACCCAAAACACCAAAAATTGGAATATTCACAAAAGCAATCCAAATCGAAATCAAATGCACATGAATAAGTGTTAGGAATTCATACCTAACAATCGAACATAAATATAGACTAAGACGTGAGATAAAAATCTCACCTTTGAACCCAAGCAATTGAAGAAGAAGCTTGAAAGCAAAGGAGAATCAACCACTCTTCAAATTCAACTCAAGAAGCTTCAATCTAAGCTTAAAAGAGAAACATTTCCTAAATTAGGTTTAGGAAATTTCTGAAATTGGAAGGAGAATGAGTTGGAGAAGAAGAAGAGAAAGCTTACCAATGGGTTCTCTTGAGTTTGGAGCTAAAGCTTGGATTTTGCAAATGAACTTAGGGCTTAGGAATTCTAATTTCCAATCTTTTCCCCCATTTTTGATGAAGCTTGAATGTATTAGGAAATTATGAAGGAATGAAGGAATGAAGAGGAGAGGGGGTTGGGACTGAGTTAGTAAGTGGCTAATGGGTTCAGCCCAAACCAAAGCCCTAAGTGAAAAAGGTCAAAATTCGACTTACTCCAAACATATCTAAGCTTGTACTCAAAAAGGTCGCAAATGTCATTTTGAACTCAATGGAAGGGGTCCCGAGTCCTAATTCGACCGTATGCAAAAATTAGGTTTTCGGACTAAAATCCGACGAACGATAAAATATTTAAATATACAATCGATAAATATGCAGGTTGTTACATGCTTATTATAAGTAAAACTGGATTTTACCAAAAGATGTGTAAAATCATTTCACTATTGTGATTGAGCCACTTGGTTTATGTTTTCTTTTTTTGATTATTAAAATCAATTATTTAAATATTCAAAAATGATTTATATTCAAATACACAGCTATTAATTTTGCGGGTCCTTGCACTAATCAAGGAACCAGATCTAAGCCCGCACTGGAGTGGTCGTGTGAACGATACTACTCCCGAAGTGAAATTGTATGATTGAGCAAGCGCTCAAATTTGATATTACATATGGATAGTATATGTACATCGTATGAGTTTTAGTAAAGTAAATATTGAAAATTGAAAATGCAAAATAATATGATTATGAATTGTATGATTGTATATCATTGGTAAATAAGATGATGGTATATAGAAGCAAAAGCTAGTTTGATGCGCCTTTGGTTTCACAAATAGAATTTGGTTACCTGACCAAAAGGTACATGTTTATATTGTTGTTTGGTTTGATGGTTTTATGATTGAGCCACTTGGTTTTTATTTTCTTATGCTGGTTTGGTCCTTTAGTGCCGATTTGTAGTTGTTCCAATCTACCCGCGCAAAGGAGACGCTAGTAAAAATTTTCGAAAATTTAAGGGTTAGCAAATTTTTGAAAAATTTTTAAGAAATTTTTGATAAGTAAAATTTGATTTTATGTTATAACTTGGAATGGTATTAGTTAGTAATTTATGAATAAATTTAAAAACTTAAAAGAATTTGCAATCTATTTCAACTAATTGATTTTTAAAAGTTAAAGGGTTTTATGGCAGTTTCCTTATCTTGGAAATTTCGAGGACGAAATTCTTTTAAGGAGGGGGAAGAATATAACGACCCAGAATTTCAGCCAATTGAAATTGGAAGATTTAATTGATTTTAATATTGAAAAGTTAATTTTATAAGTTAAATAACTTGAATTTCAAGTATAGTAATTTATGTGATTATTAAATTGTTGAATTTAATATTTGGAATTGTTTAAATAATTAAATCCTAAATCTAATGTGAATAAAAATGATTTCAAAAGTTGATTTAAATTCTATTTAAGTAAGAATGAAGATAGTAAAGTTGTGAATTTGAATTATCTGTGATTAAACTATTTTTAATAGTAGATTGTTTAATTAACTTGTGAAAATAGCCTTACGAGGCACTGTCTTAGATTTCGACAAAACCAGTATCATTAGATCCATAATAATGAATTATTATATGCCATTGAATTTTGTGGCGATTGGATGTATCGTTTCGTGCGAATTTGAAACGCTTGTAAATTAATCATAGAATTTATATAATATAGCTGGGTTTTAAAAGCTATCTCCTGCATAATTGAATTAGGACTCAGGACTAGTTCCATCCTGTTTGGAGTAGGGGTATTACATATAAAACTTCGAGCGGCATGCCTCCTCTGAAGTTCGAGATTTTCGGGCGTTTAAAGTTGGACATATTCTACTATATATATATATATAATGTATTAGGCCATACCCATAGCATTCCCTCTATTACTCAACCCATACCTTGCCCAAGTTCTCACCCGTACTTCCTTTCCTCTATTAAATCGCATTTTATCAGAGATTTAGGTTCGAAAATTTGAAATTTTAAAACATAGCCAAATCCAACAGCCAAGGGAGATCAGAGCCAATCGTGGCATTTCCAGGTCATGACTCAAACTAGAGAATTGTTCATGATATCGAGCTTGAGTTATTCAATGGTTAAATCGAGCCAACTCGATGCGTGGCAGCAGTAGTTCGTGGATGAACGACGATTTCAGTTTTCGCCAATTTAGGTGTTTTGGTAATCCTAAGGATGGTGGCATGTGAAGGAAAAATGTAGAGAGAGGCAAGGGCGAGGTGTGGTAGGAGTTTGGTAGGTTATTGGCATGTGGTGATGGCGTAGTTTGACGGAATTCGTTCATGGGGGTTTCTCGGCGACGGGGTCATTATGGGCAATGAGGTCGGTGGCATTGGGCGTGGCTTGGATGAGGCTAGCGGTGGGAGCAAGGCGACGGCAGTTGGATGGCTGTGGTGGCGACGACAAGCAAGGGAAGTGTAGCCTGGGTATTTTTTATGCACAAAGAGGAAGAAGGAAGAAAGTTCAAACGTGATTATGTTATTAATTATATAGTTAATATATTCAATTGGGAATTAAAAATCATTTAACTTATATAATCAATATCTTGTCCTTATGAGGTTTAATCAAGGCATGGATTTTTGTGTTGCGCTTGTGGTGACGTAAGCTTCGTGATGGAACTAGTTTGGATGAATACAGATATGATTGAAAATTGAGCTAAAATCGGACGTCGTTCAAATTTAGTTCCAAACTGGAACGCCTCGGCGACAATCGAAATTACGATGAGTTAAACTCACCTTTTTGGCTAACCAGTAATATTATAATTGATAAAAATTGTTGATTGGATGTTTGGATGATTTACCGTTTTATCAGTTGGTTTGGATTTATACCCGCCCTTAGAGCGGATGACCATTTATATATACCTGGCCAGTAGCGATTATATAATTGTATACTATTTGTAATGGAGGGGGGACAGGTTGGAGGGACCTAATAGGATTTCTCACCACTCTTAATTTTATTTACATACATACATATGTGTGTGTGTTGATACATATACAAGTTATGATGTAGGTGTAGGTTGGGGTAATCCAACATGATTCCTCACCATTTACTGAAATGTTTTCAATTTTTTTTGAATGATTATGGAATATCAAACCTGATTGTTAACCCTAATGGTTGTGACATTGTTATATGAGCAACCAGAAACCCTGTAGTGATAAGAAATAAATATTGATATTGGTTAAGCGTTAGTTAGTTATTGACCTCAAATTAATATTCTAAAAATACCATAAATTGCCATTTGAGTTGGAAATTAGTTTTTGACATCGAAAATGATTTCAAATCCAAACTTTTGTTTCAAAAATATTTTTTTTATAGGATTTAATTTCTCTTTTATTCCAACCTATTTATCTATCTTTTTCTAAATTATTCATTTATATTTAATATATTGTTTTAAAATTATTTATTTATATTTAATATTGTTTTAAAGTTATTTATTTATGGATTATATTTTTTAAATTTATTTATTTAAAATTAGTATGTTTAAAGTTGTTTACTTATATGTAATGTTGTTTTAAAGATATTTATAATAGTTCACTGTTTTGAAAAGTTAATTATTCAAATATTTAATATGGCATGAAATAAATAATAAGGATTATTGATAATAATTTGGAAGTTAATTATTATTATTATTTACAGTCATGATAAAGATTAATTATTATTGTTTATTTAATAATGTTTTGAAATAATTAAATATTATTTTTAAGATGTTTTAAAGTTAAGAATTATTATGCATCATAACGTTTATTATTAATAGTAATTATTCTATAATAGTGTTTTAAAGTAAATGTTTTTATTTAGTTATAAATGTTTTCGAGACTCATAAATAAAGTTTATAAACAGACTTGGGGTTTATAAGGGAAGGTTTATGAAATAGTTTGAATACTTAGACCTGGATTATTTATGAGGTGAAGGATTTTTATAAAAGGTTAGATATTTATAAACGAATTTTAGAAATGCGTTTATAGATTTATAAGAGGAATTTTACAGTTGCATGGATTTATAAAGGGTTTTAAAATGACTTGAGATATTATTTATAAATAGTTTATAAATGATTTCAGAAATTTATAAAGGAATTATTAAATGACTTGAAAATAGCATAAAAAGGAAATCTTTCTCTGTTTTATAAATACACTTATTCCATTGAGCTAAGTATATGGATATTTTTCAAAATGTTGAAAATATAGGAATTTGTGAATATATCTTTGTAAAAGTATATTGATACAAGTTTTTACAAGATGAATTTGATAAATGAAAAGATTTATTAAGGAGGTTAGTGGTTGCTTATGCGCTTAACCAATGTTGGTTTTGGTTATGGAAATAATGCCTTAATTTGGATGATTTTTTATCTGAGAGTTAAATAACCGGCTATCAAATTGGATCCAAAACTTAACTTTGGAAATATCTTGGAGAAAGACGTGAGTTATATATAAACAATCATCTCCGACGATGCTGTACTTTGCGCATAAATCTCGCTTCTTCCTCCTAGGACAAATGACGAGGAAACCCGTCCACTAACGGTTAGGAGGTGTCTCTGCTCTTATCTTTAATTATTTATTTCCTAAAGAACCGGGTGAGTTTATCGAAAATTATCGAATTATATTTCGAAGAGATCGGGATTAGATATGTTATCTGAAAACCATTTCAATCCAACTCAAGCGTTTCGAAGTGGAGACATCTTAAAGATGATGGAATTGAAGACGGAGTTCTCAAGCGTTTCGTTCAGTCCTAAAATGAACTTTTATGGATGAATGTTGGCATTGTATTATTGTCTAGAGGGCAGTATTAGCATTCCCAATGGGAAGTGCTGTATAAAAGGTAAAATGTAGCCTCAACCTTCATCAACCGGGAATGACTAAAATTGGGGAGATGCAGCATGGCTAAGTGGCTCGCTCCTAAGTAGGGTATGATCATTTTTTCTAGAGTCGATATAATCTCTCATTTGTATGCTTCAACCCCATTAATGAAGGGGAGATCATATTCGGTGCTACCAGTCAAGTGGTAGACCGGTCTTGTGTTGGCAAGGGATCCCAGCGAGGTCCTCGGTGCTATTTTATCTAGGGATGCACCGTGGTGGATGGTACCCCAGTAGTCCGGTCATTGTGCGGAATCCATTCTCTAATACATGCCTTTATGTTTTAGTTGTATACCTATTATGCTAGAATTAAATTAATGTAATAATTTTGGCTATGATTAATAATTATTATATTTTAGACTCTATTGTAATATCAGAGAATTTTATATGAAATGATATGGTTATTGTAAGGTAAAAACCCGTTCGTGTTTATACGCGGCGTGGTCTTACGATATACTTTTGATTTCAAAGGTTTTTATAACTTAAAAGTTCAGCTGGGTGTGTTTTCTCAGTTTTCTAGACTTACTCGGGTGTTGTCTTATTATAATGCTCGGATTAGACCGAGCATATTACAAATTTAGTTTGGATGCTTTGGAGCTTCAGGAGACGAGCTGGAAGCTCAAAGACGTATTCACATACATAGTTATTTTCTACTGCATTCATTATTGTATTTATCAGCAATTGTAAGGACAGGTTGTCATAACTGTCCGGGCTGAAATAAGTTGGTATACACTGATTGATGTCTGTATAAACATATAATATAGTTTGTTTTTGTGTCGTTGTATATTATAGATTATTCATTTCGTTGAGAAATTCTGTATTGTTTAGTTTTCGTCTTATCTTTTTTCTTCTTATTTCCCCTAACTATTTATCTTTATGTTCAATTTGAGTGATCATATGTTGCAACGACCTGAAATTTTCGATCCGGAAAATTCAGATAGTTAGGAAAAAGAAGAAAGAGATAGAAGAATAAGAAGATCAGAAACACCAACATCTCACATTCGCAACGGACAAAATATAATAACAAATAATAACAGTATACAAAAGAATACTATATCTGTCGATTACATTTTTATACATCAAAGTTACACACATACTCAAACACTGGACATATAAAAATCTACATGTCTCAGATAATCAGAAATATATTACAGCGGAAACAATCCATACGTTCTTACCATCCAGCTCGCCTCCTGAGCTCCAGAACGTCCTTACCTGAAAATTTGTAATATGCTCTGGTACCAACTGCAACGACCCGAAATTTTCGATCTCGAAAATTCCATATAGTTAGGAAAAAGAAGAAAGAGATAAACGAATAAGAAGAACAGAAACACCAACATCTCACATTCGTAGCGGATAAAATATAATACCAAATAATAACAGTTATACAAAAGAATTCTGTATATGTCAAATACATTTATAATACATCAGAGTTACACATATATATACAGACACTGGATATACACAATCATCATGTCTCAGATATACCATGATATAATAGAACGGAAACAATCCATACGTTCTTGCCATCCAGCTCGCTTCCTGAGCTCCACAATGTCCTTACCTGAAAAATCTGTAATACTCGGTCTGACATGAGCATTACATCAAAGTAACACCCGGGTCAGGCTGGAATCCAGCGTGAGTAAACCCAACTAACATGGAATACCAAAGCAAACAACTTATATAAATCTGGGGTAACTCGTTTCAATTTACAAATTCACAAATTTGTTATAGACAATGCTTATTTCATACATTAATTTCTAAGTATCAAAACTTAGATTAAATGGTCCAATTCACTTAAAACATTTCATTCCAGCCTATTGATTTCACATATCAAATCTATATAGAATTATTATAGATTACAAATCGAAGTGGTTTCGGGTATTTACTAATGCCCGACTACGGTCTCTTCGAATTCAATACCATCTTAAAAACAAAGTAATTTAAGTTAACAATTCCACATCTATCCAGAATTTACATATTTACATAGCCATTCATAACAGATAGACAAACCATATTTTTACAATTCAACCCAGCATCTCATATCGCACAGCATCATAATTTACATGTCAGGGGTATCCACTAATTCAAGGCATTTAATATCATTCCATCATTCATAAGCAAGATTGATCACTTCCCAATTAATTTAATTAATCTTTAATTAATTACTTACTTTAATCCCTTAGATTACCTTACTTATCATTAATTAATTACAAATCCATTAATTAATCACCTTTTTATTTATTCATCTTAATTAATCACCCTTGATTAATTATTCTTTAATTATATTAAGTAATTAACCCTTAATTAATTACACAAATTAATTACCCTTCACCTATTCATTTTAACTACTTTTATCTTTTAATTAATTACTCGAATTAATTATTCTATAACTACTTACAATGATAAATTATTCTTTAATTAATCACACTTATTAATTAACTAACCCTTAATTAATTTCCTTAATTAATCCTTACTTAAACTAATTATACTAAGTAATTAATCCTTGTTAACCGGCACCTTGGCCCGGCTACAAGACGACAGTTGAAGAAATTATCGTTAGCACTAGACAAGATTCTAACCAAGAAGAGCCTGAGGATATACGGGTTTGATGCAGTCGATATGTTTTGGCATTTAGGTACGGTTCGGCAAGAATAGACCAACTAGCTTGAGATCGCCCAATATGGGCCAAGTCACCTTGGCCTTGAGCCCATGAAGGAAGTCCAACCCATCTTCGTCTATAAATAAAAGGGTAGGGCCACACTGAAAAGGGACCTTTTTTGGAGAACACTTCGGAGACTCTGCCATTTTTTATACTCTTCTCTTTTTGATTCAAACTTGTACTCAAGCGATTTATTTACAGATTGTATCTAATCAACTATCAAGGAAATCAATAGAAATCAACTCCAAAGTGGACGTAGGCAGTTACGCCGAACCACTATAAATCTGGTGTTCTCGTTTTTTTCTATTCTTTTGGCATTGAATTACACTATTTTTTTGTTTTAATTTATTCTCTTCATTAGTGTCTCTACATAACTCTACTCAAGGGTGTTAGTGACCAATTTTGGTGCTAACATTTTAGTGCTTTCACTGAGAATTGAATTCTTAGCTTGATTGGATCTCATCATCTACTAGTGGATTTCCATATTCGCGAGATAGATCATGTTGTTTGCTAGAAAACTTCCTATTCTACTCAGATTTGAAAGAAATCTAAAGGAAGCTGATAGCCGTAAGTTAATCAAGTGTTCATGTTCATGTGAAAGGATTGGATTCACTAACGTATGCAAGATCTAAGGATTGAGCGTTGAAGTTTGCACTCAAGTTTAATGAAGGCCGACCCTCCTTCGAAGGCAATTCAGTCGATCGCCCCAGAAAAGGTATATGCTGATTGCCCCTGAAAAGGTGTATGCCGAGCCGCTCCTATTCAAGGCCGAACGCTCTTCCAGGCCGATCCATAACTCTATGCCGAGCGACATCAAAATGCCGATCCATACCTCCAGGCCCAACAGAAATTAGGCCGAACAGATTTTAGGCCGAACAGAATTTAGGCCGAACATAAATTAGGCCGAACAGAAAGAAGGACGAACAGAATTTAGGCTAAACAGAATTTAGGCCGAACATAATTTAGGCCGAACAGAATTTAGGCCGAACAGAAATTAGGCCGAACAGGAAGAAGGACGAACATAATTTAGGCCGAATAGAAATTAGGCCGAATAGAAAGAAGGTCGAACAGAATTTTGGCCAAACAGAAATTAGCCCGAACAGAATTTAGGCCTAATAGAATTTAGGCCGAACAGAATTTAGGCCGAACAGAAATTAGGCTGAACAGAATTTAGGCCGAACAGAATTTAGGCCGAATAGAAATTAGGCCGAACAGAAAGAAGGTCGAACTGAACTAATGCCAAATGCTCCTGAATGTCGAACCCTCTCTAATGCCGAACGCTCCTGAGTGCCGGGTGTTCCTGAATGCCGAACAGTGTGGAATGCCAAACAAATTTGACGCCGAACAATCTTGCATGCCGAGCAACTTTTTCATGCCGAACGACCCTCAATGCCGATCGAAACTTAAGTTACACCAGTCTCTTATATGACCCGTAGCCGCAGCGCAGTGCTTCCAGATAGTGAATTCAAAACTCAACTTAATAAAGGAACATTCTATCTACTTCCCTTACATACCCTGATCGACCAGGGCATAGAGGATCTAGCGACATCTTCTGAACAACAACAAGGGAACAGACAAACAACCGCTACTCAAACGATATGCTCAAAGGGATATCATACTGATCAACCTTGAGGAGAAGCGGCCTCCATATATATTTTGGCAGCCAATTAGCTGGAGAGCCTCCTATGACCATGGATCATTTCTATGACAAAAATGAATCTAAACCAAAGTGTGGAGGAGCGGAACAGACTAAGAAAAATAACAATGAAGGCCCGTTGGCTAAGGATGCAGATCCCAGTAGCCAAAACAAGACCTCAAAATTCGGCTCATGTGCTCTTTGAAAGATTCAGTTGACAACTCTACTTGAAGACTCGCGACTCAAAGTGGTATTAGAAACCAACCTCGAGAGAGTACACCAAAGTCTAAAGAAAATCAGGAGAATGTTGTATATTCCCAGATGCTTACTGATCCTAACACGGGCGATTACAAACACCTCCAAGGAATGATCGAAAAGCCGATCTGGAAAGGAAGGCTTCAATAGTACATACAAGTCCTGCAGAATGGCAGGCAGCGAACATCTGATGCCTATTAATAAAGGGATATGATTATCAATTGGACTGCTGATGGCCAACATCCCTTTGAAAGGAGCCAGGGGCAAAGTCGATTAGCGAGCATACGATGTTGCTTCACTTACCGATGAGATTTATCCTAATCTTCTTTGAATTATTTCCAAATCTATTTCTATTTTAATTGTTCTATGAACTACGAATAACTTGAACTAAACTAATTTCAAAACGATGCAGGTGACCAGGTACTCAGATTTGGTCGCCAACCAATCCACGCAGACCATGATCAGATGTGTGAAGTTACATCTGGACGAGCATAATTCAATCGCTCATCATCAATCATGTGCCTTTAATTAGGGGCAAAGAACTAGAGATTGAAAAGCTCATCAAGATTAGAGCCCAAATACAAAGTCAACATGCCTGACCATCCATTCATTGACCTCCACATTTGACTTGGAGACCTAAACAAGGCTTGGAATGAGTATGGCCCGATCGTCCACTCAAATCAAGTCATAGAACAAAGTCCAACAAAATACAGATGCCCCTCTTAAAGCTCAGTGACGTCGGAATCTATCTAGAGTGGACGTGATTTGATTGTCTACACATTAAATCCTACCTTGAACACAAAAGGTAATTCGAAAGCTCGATTTGGAGTAGTTGTGATGGACTACCTACTCATCAACCATCGCTCTCAATACATGGACACGACTGCACCTTAAAACATATGGAACTTACTATGTCTACTCAATAATCCATTATTCTTGGAATCTAGAAAGAGATACGAAAAAATTGTGTGAGATTTGACTATTTAACCCAGCATGGATGTGATCCAACCATCTGTCATATACCTCCTTCCTTGACTTGATTAGAAAAGCTATAATCACCAAGCGGACGAGAATCGGCCGTCCATTCTTCATGTTGGGGGTTGAGTCCCATTCCATGAGCAAATGTGGTCCGATCATTCATTCGAAAGCATTAGCCTCGATACGGTAAATGAAATACAAATTAAATGGGTGGAAATACGATCACTCTCGACTTCAATCTCCAAGTCCTCTAAGTGCGGACTGGAGTACTCTAAGTCCCCAGAGTGCGGACTAGGGTATAAACGACTTAAATCTCGAAGACCCCCGAGTGCGGACTGGAGTACTCTCAGTCCCCAGAGTGCGGACTAGAGTATAAACGACTCATAATCTCCAAGTCCCCGGAGTGCGGACTGGAGTACTCTGAGTCCCCAGAGTGCGGACCAAGTGTAAACGATCAAAATATCCAAGTCCCCAGAGTGCGGACTGGAGTACTCTCAGTCCCCAGAGTGCGGACTAGAGTATAAACGATTTAAATCTCCAAGTCCCTGGAGTGCAGACTGGAGTATTCTAAGTCCCCAGAGTGCGGACTCGAGTATAAACGATTCGAAATCTCCAATTCCCTGGAGTGCGGACTGGAGTACTCTGAGTCCGTAGAGTGCGGACCAGAGTATAAACGACCAAAATCTCCAAGTCCCTGGAGTGCGGGCTGGAGTACTCTTAGTCCCCAGAGTGCGCACCAGGGTATAAATGACTCAAAATCTCTAAGTCCTCGGAGTGCGGACGGGAGTACTCTTAGTCCCCAGAGTGCGGACCAGAGTATAAACGACTCAAAATCTCCAAGTCCCGGAGTGCGAACTGGAGTACTCTGAGTCCCTAGAGTGCGGGCCAGATTATAAACAACTCAAAATCTCCGAGTCCCCGGAGTGCGGACTGGAGTACTCTGAGTCCCCAGAGTGTGGACCAGAGTATAAACGATCAAAATACCTAAGTCCTCAGAGTGCGGACTAGAGTACTCTCAGTCCCCAAAATGCGGACTAGAGTATAAACGACTTAAATATCCAAGTCCCCTGAGTGCAGACTGGAGCACTCTCAGTCCCCAGAGTGCGGACTAGAGTATAAATGGCTTAAATCTCCAAGTCCCCTGAGTGCGGACTGGAGTACTCTCAGTCCCCAGAGTGCGGACTAGAGTATAAGCGGCTTAAATCTCCAAGTTCCCTGAAGCGGACTAGAGTGCTCTCAGTCCCCTGAGCATGGACTAAAGTATAAATGGCTTAAAAACCTCTATGTCTCCTGAGTGCGGACTAAAGTACTCTCAGTCCTCGGGATGCGGACCAGAGCATAAACGAATTGACGAAAATCTCTGCATCCCGAACTGCGGACTAAAGTATAAACCATTCGACAAATCTCTAAGTCCATAAAGCATGGAGCGAAGGATGAACACAAATTAGGTGTGAGTCGAACGAGGGGAGTATAACACTAAGTCACCAGAATGCAGAGTGGTGTATAAACATCGACAAGTAGATGAGTGGATTCCGACCATTCTCTATTCCGCAAACTTCGGCCGAAAATTGACATGAGGATTATTAACTCGCTAAGGATGGAGCTCAACAATTCAACTAGTGGCCTAGCTAAATCAATGCTGGGAGCAGGGGTCCAAATCACTAAAAGTTGAATATGACAGCTTATTATATCTCTAGCTTGTCATTCTTTATAGCTTAAGGCAAGACTACATGGAGGCCTCAATACAAAACTAATTGAAACGGCATCCAAAGCTACGAGCAACCGACTATATCATACCTCATATCGATGGTCAATACCGATCCGCACTAAGCACATACGAATGTGACTGGGATGTTCCTTGAAAAACTATAACCTCTAGAGTGTGGAAAGGAGAGTAAACCATGAAGTCTTGGTCAAAAATTCTCCAGCACCCTCCTTCGATCCATTAGGAGGAGTATGAAACTGGATGGGCATGACCCGACTGCATTTGTATCCAACTTTACCTCGAGATCTCATTACAGAACATGAACCAAAATGGACGTGGATGACCGTCCAGTGTCCAAATTACGCCCTAAAACTGATGAGGCATCAAAGTATTCCTGTTGGAATAAAAAACCACGATAAATCCAAGATAGGCGAGACCCCGTCTCCCATCGACTGACCTGATCCCCGATTCAACAGGAAAGAGAGTAATGCTAAAGTGGGCATGGCTGACCTTCCTACTTATTGGTATATATGCCACAGACCTGGGGGCATGAGCTAGAAGCAACATGAATGTGAACCAACTATTCATCGATCAACTCTATGTTTTCAAAGTTTAGGTGGGAATATAAACATAGCTAGGTCGAGACTCAAACGTCCATGCAGTACATTTATCAACCCAAGACTGGGAGCAAATGCATGGTCATCTGAAGAGTGGCTGCGATAGCCCAATATTGAAACTTATATATAATGTTTACAACTACTCAAGGCCAAAAGAATGCCTAGGGATAGAATCATTAAATTGATACCTAAGCTAGTGGGCAACTAACTGTCACTCCAACCCGAGGCATGCGGATCATGAATGTTGCTCGAATGTGTAAGATGGAACCCCTGCAAAACAACAACGCGTGATGAGAGATGATATTGTGTTCAGAAGTCGAGATGCAGACAAGGTGGACAGCTCCATCCACATCCAAAACACTGACAATTGGCAAGTAGTGCTCGAGCCCTGGCTCAGGCAGCATTCTTGGATCTATAGAGACATAGATCCGAGAGATGATGATTGGGGACTTAGGGAAACGAATGCAGCACCGAATGAGCTGACGATTGACATACCAATCAGCCGGTATGACCCGTCACGAGTCCTTAAGATTGGATCGCAACTCGGCCCATCGTTGGCCTAAGATCTTACTGATTTCGTCCAAGCGAACGTAGACGTTTTCGCTTGGATACATTCTGATATGTGCGGGATTTCTCCCGCTATTGCGAGTCATATATTGAACATAGACCCGAAATACGTCCCTATAAAACAAAAAAGGAGAGGCATGGACCCTGATAGGTCCGCTGCTCTCAGAAAGGAGGTGGACAAACTCAAAGCCAATGGGTTCGTCCGCGATGCCCTCTACCCTAAATGGGTTTCTAACCCTGCGCTTGTGAGGAAAGCAAACGGGAAGTGGAGAACTGGTGTTGATTACTCTGATCGGAATAAAGCATGCCCGTAGGATAGTTTCCCTTTACCTAGAATCGACCATCTCGTCAACTCTGTGGCCAGACACGAATTATTGTCTTTTATGGATGCAGTCACATCCCGATGCACATTTTAGACCAAGAACACACAAGTTTTGTCACAGATGTTGGGATATTGTACTACGAAGTAATGCCTTTTGGATTGAAAAACGCGGGAACAGCTTATCTGCGTCTGGTGAATCGAATGTTTAAAGACCAGAATGGTAGAACGATGAAAGTCTATGTGGATGACATGCTCATGAAGACGCGGCAGTCAAACGACCGCATCCGAGACCTAGCGGAGATGTTTGATATACTCAGGCATTATGAAATGAAAATCAATCCTTTGAGTATTCATTTGGCATAGCGTCAGGAAATTTTTTGGGTTTCATTGTGAATGCGCAGGGAATCGAAGATAGCCCGGAGAAGATTCAAGCTATCCGAGACATACAAGTCCCCAGAACTATGAAGCTAGTACAAAGCTTGAATGGAAAGATGGCTGCGCTGAGTCGATTCATATCCGGAGCCACAGACAAGTATTCCTTTCTTCGATGTGATAAAGAAAGGAAAGAGGAATATCGAGTGGACATCCAACTGCGAGGAAGCATTCTGAGCTCTGGTAAGGCATTTGGAAAGTCCCCCGGTGCTATCGAAACCTATAGACCACGTAATGTTGTATGTATACTTAGCAGTATCCCAGCATGCTATCAGTACAGCTTTGGTCCCGAAAAGGACCGAGTTCAAAAGCCAGTTTACTATGTTAGTAAACGTCCGACGGGAGCAGAAAGAAATTAGCTCAAGATCGAGAAATTATCCAATTGCTTGGTGATTGCATCACGCAAGCTACGCCCATATTTTCAGGCACACTCAATCAGTGTTTACATTGGTCAACCCTTGCGACAGATACTCCAACGACCGGAAATTTCTGGAAGGATGTTAAAATGGAATATAGAGTTGAGTCAGTTCGATATTACCTACCCGCCATAAAGGGCCGTACAGGGGAAAACACAAGAACACTTCGTTGCTGAATTCACTGTGTCAGACGACTCAAACAGCCACAATGTTATACCACTCGTTTGATGGAAGATGAATACCGACGGGGAATCTAACGATCGTTGTTCGGGGGCTGGCATAGTTCTTGTGACTCTTGAAAAACGATCAGTTTGTTATGCTTTGAAGCTTGAATTCCCAACAACAAATAACAAAGCCATGTATGAAGCATTGATTGCTGGCTTGAGACTTATCAAAGAACTGAGAGTAAAATCGGTTGAAATCTTTTGCGACTCGCAACTGGAGGTGTACCAAGTGCGAGGAGACTACCAAGCAAGGGGGCAGAGACTTGCCCCGTATTTGGTCCGAGTTCAGGAGCTTCTAGCGAATCTCGAGTATTATGATATTCCATATGTCCCGCGTGAGCAAAACAGAGCAGTCGATTCATTGGCAAAATGTGCAAGCACTGGCGACGCGTAGCAGATGGGATTGTTTCCCGTTTAAACCTTACATACTCCAAGTATAAATATGATGGAGGTAGATTTCGGGTTAGAAACCGAAATCGATAAGGAATCATGGATGACCCCATTTAAGCAATACTTACTACATGGGGTCTTACCCGAAAGAAGGAGCAAAAGACGACAAGTCATTCGTAAGGCTTCGCTATATGTAATGGAGAGCGGAATAATGTATCGAAGGGGATTCTCGACCCCATTACTCCGGTGCAGAGCCCATGATGAGATAAAACGAGTCCTGAAGGAAGTCTATGAAGAAGAATGCGGCGATAGCATCAGGGGGAAAACCATGATAAAGAAAATACTCTGCTACAAGTATTACTGGCCAACTATCAATCCAAATGCGGTTGATCATGCTAGACAATGCGACGAGTGCAAGATGTTTGCAAAAAATCCAAGAACCCCGCAGATGGAAATTACACAAATGGCTAGTCTATAGCCGTTTGCCACTTTGGGGCATTGAAATCATCTTCTTGCTGATCCTAAAGGTGGTGCGAAATACACCATCATGGCAGTTGTTTACTTCGCTCAACAGGTAGACAAATAACTTTCAGCCACAACCAAGAAAAAATAATAATCAACCTCACTGTCTGTAACATCATCTGTCCTTGTGACCTTCTATGATCTATTATTAATGCAAATGGACAGGTTGAAGATGTGAACAAAATCATGAAGTCTGTTCTGAAGAAGAATTTGGAAAATGTTAGAGGTAAATGGGTGGATGAACTCCCAACAGCATTATGGGCATATACAACTACCCATGGGTCCGTGACTGGCCATACTCCATTCACTCTTGCTTACTGTTCTGAGATCGACATCCATGTAAAACTTGAAGTCCGCTCTTATCAGGTGGCTGATTACAACCCTTATTTCATAGAAAATACAAATAAGGAATCGCAATTGAATTTCTATTGAACTAGATGGAATTGGCAATGACTTATGAGCATATAAAACGCATCCGAGAGCCAGCGGCAAGAAGATGTACCCGAACATGCATGTGTACATCCGAAAAAGTTTGACTTCTTGAAATCAACATAAATCGAATTCTCGCTTAGGGTTATTAAGAAAAGACTAGATCAGATAGCCGAAGCTTACTAGCACTGTAGAATCAGACACGGATGGCCACTGATGAACTACAACCCTGGATTTATAACATTGGGAATCGACCAAGCATCATGATGACCAAAGAAGGATACGACACCTTGGGAGGATAAAATTAAAGGATAATGACTGTTCAAGGAACACGATGGATTTCTTTCTAGAGACAAGGAATACTCGCTGATTCAAAGCATGTCGTGTTGCTTCACACGACACACTTTGGGGGGGCAAGTGTTAACTGGCACCTTGGCCCGGTTACAAGACGACAGTTGAAGAAACTATCGTCAGCACTAGACAATATTCTAACCAAAAAGAGCCTGAGGATATAAGGGTTTGATGCAGTCGACATGTTTTGGCATTTATGTATGGTTCGACAAGAATAGACCAACTAGCTTGAGATCGCCCTATATGGGCCAAGTCAACTTGGCCTTGAGCCCGTGAAGGAAGTCCAACCCATCTTCGTCTATAAATAGAAGGGCAGGGGCACACTGAAAAGGGACCCTTTTTGGAGAACACTGGGAGACTCTGCCATTTTTTATACTCTTCTCTTTTTGATTCAAACTTGTACTCAAGCGATTTATTTACGGATTCTATCTGTAATCAACTATCAAGGAAATCAATAGAAATCAACTCCAAAGTGGATGTAGGCAGTTACGCCGAACCACTATAAATCCGGTGTTCCCGTTTTTATTGTTCTTTTGGCATTGAATTACACTATTTTTCTGTTCTTATTTATTCTCTTCATTAATCTCTCTACATAACTCTACTCCAGGGTGTTAGTGACCAATTTTGGTGTTAACAATCCTTAATTACTTTTATTAAGTAATTATCATTTAAATAAATCACATTTAGTAATCACCCATCAATTTCTCTTCTTAATTAATGATATTATGTAATTTTCTTTAATTACTTTATTTATGTAATCATCGTTAATTAATTCCATTACGTGATTATCCTTAATAAATTAATCATCTTTTAATTAATAACTTAATTAATCACATTTTAAAATCAATCCTTTAAATTGATTATTCAAATTAATTATATATCTAAATAATTAAATTAATGAATTATTCCCCGATTACATTAATCAATTTATCATCCTAAATAATTTATGCTTTATTTCATTTCATCATTTAATTCACTTTAAAACATATAGGATTTGACTTATTATAAATTTTCTAAACAACAAATTTGAAAACATTTTAAAACTTTGGAACTCATTTTAAAACTTGCTAAAACTTTGTTAAAGAATTTGGTTTACCTCCTTCCTTGAAACTCAAACATTTTTAAAAATCCTTTAAACTATAATTCTACAACTTGCAAAAACCTAGGTCAAACCCATAATTCTCGAGCTAACCAAATGAAAATTCGCGCCACCTTACTTTGAGGAAATCTCTAAACTACTTCGAGTCTAACTCGAGCAAACTACCCTCCTTCCTCCAAAATCCACAGTAACCCCAAAACTGGTACACTAACCGATAACGTGCACATGCACCAACAATCGGAGCATCTCCGACCAACATCATCGTCGCTAAATAATCGTCTCTGACCTGACTACACGATTACGACCACTGATGCCTTAGTTCGAACATGAAAACATGATCGAGCTTGTGGATTCAAACCTGGAACGAACCCCTACCCATAAACCTCCCCACGACGCCACCACCCATCACTAGAAATCCCTACACCCGGTCCAAAGATTCCCTGACGACTTATGCTCCTATCCCAACCACCTCGACGATGTCCGATGCTTCGACGAAATCGAAAATGCCTCGCAAAAACCCTCTACCAATCCAAGCCTTAAAACCCTAAATCACGATCGACCAGCCATTCTATTCAATAGAAAAATCATCTAGCATTTTTCTAGTCATCGCCTACCCCTGAAGCTCCTCCAGCATCAATTGCAATAACTATAATCCTTTAGATCATCACAAATCGACAAATTACCCAAAATTGATTGACTTGCAATAACTCGCAATTTACAAATCTAATAATCCTGATTATAATTTTAAAAATCATAACTTTCGATAACAAACCAGAATATGTACTTGAATCATTCACTTTTTAAGATCGAGATTTTGATATGTTTTTATTTCTTACTGTTCTTTTGCCTTTCTGTTCAAACTAGCTTTAACTTGAACTTTGAAATATTTAAAAAAAAAAATTGGTATAACAACAATTTTTGTTTATATAATGAAGTCTAGAGAGATTCAGGTAGAAAATCTAGAATTTTTACTCATGTTTGAAACTTGAACAACAAGAATAGAGCCACAGTTTGAATATAAGCATACACATTCAAAACCAAGATATACACATATAACTTATACCTATACATGCAAAGTATACTCATATATCCATGGAACATTTCACACACGACTTCAGGTATAAGTCAAAATATAACAATTAAGTTTACTAACCTTGTCACCTGTTACAGAGAACACTGGATAGTGTTTTGAAATCTGGAAAAATGCTTTTGATTTTTGATTTGGAGTTTTGAATTGTTGAAGTTAAATTTAATATGATCTTAAGTCTTGCTTGTATTTTAAGTTGAGCTCTGATTTGCTTGAAACTTTTACCTCAGGTTGAAGATGCTTCAGTTTTTAATTTGTTTGATTTTTGTTCTTGTTTTTCTTTAGCTAGTTCTCCAGTTCGAATGCAAGACAAGGGCAGAGGCTTTTATAAAGAAAGTGGAGGTGTATAGGGTAAGCTAAGGCTGATTTAACAAAAGGTGATTTACTTTTCATATGACCGAATTAGATTTTTTTTCTTTATGCGGACTTAACTTTGATAATTTATTTTGGGTGGTTAGATTTGATGTTTAATGTGTTTACATTAAATGCATGCCTCCCTTTTTGACTACAAATGTCTCATATGAGTTGATATATGTATACATTCTCTGTTTTTATGTATACATTATATACATGTATATTTTTTTTTCTTCTTATCTATTCTACTTGCATTGTACCATGCACATCTATGTTTACACTTATATATATTCAATGTAGATTCGAGTATTAAATATCAGAAAATTTATTTATTTGTTTAATAAAAGTTAGTGCCCCAATACTTAAATTCATTTAATCGTCTGATTAACACACGTCAAAATCCGGGTCGTCACATTCCACCTCCCTTTAGAACTTTTCGTCCTCGAAAAGAAACGAAGCGAGAGTTTTAGTTTACTACGTACTATAGTCAAATTATTCTTTAAACATTTTTAACTCTTTTACTCTTCTACTTTAAAATTTTAAAACGCTTTACAACCTACATGATATTACCCAAAATAGCTTTTATATAAAAATACTTTTTATAACTCGGTGTCTCAACAAGTCCATTCTTGTTCTCACAGAAATTTGGTCATACGTTGAATAGGCGTAGGACTGAAAATCTACAAGTACTTGGTACACCCGTTTTCAACACCCAGTGAAAATACTTGGAAAATAATTTTATTGAAAATATAGAAATCGTTAATTTTGAAAATAGAGGAAATATCTTGGTGAGAATGCTCTGGAAATCATCACCCCCATCCATGGTCGCAGTTACATTCCAGGGTTACATTGCCATCACAGCACAAGTCCATGTAACTGTAGGCACTCCGAGCCCCTCCATTATGCCATGGAACCCACAATAGATCGCAGTTACATTTCAGGATTACGTTGCCATCACAGCAAAAGTCCATGTAACTGTAGGCATCAGCGCCCTCGATTTTCGCTGTCAAAAATGAAACTTCTACACACCCACATAGGTCTCAGTCTAACGATGTAAAATCAAATGCAGACCGTTGGCTCTCAGCGGCACACACGACTTTCGCTATGTTACCATAGGTCGCAGTCTACCGATATAAAATCAAACGTAGACTATTGGCTCTCAACGGCAAACACGACTTTCGCTATGGTCTTCAGTAGATCCCAATGACATCAAGTTACACTATCGTCACAGCATAACTCAAATGCCTCTGTAGGCATCAGCGCCCTTGTATTTTCGATCAGAGTTCATCAACATTAATATAAACAATATCGGAATCTAACCATCGCAGCGATTCATTATTATTAAATCAATTGAATGGTAATTATTTTGTTCGATTAATTCAAATAATAATAAATCGTGAATTGTTATTCAAGGTCAGAATCGGGAAAACCAAGCAATAATTGAAGTGGGTTGCAAACAAAAATCAAAGGTGAGTTAACCTCACTCATTTGGCTTGTTCTTTAAATTTAAATAGTTAAATTTAAAATATTTGGTTGCTTGGTTGAATTTATTGGAGTGATTAATTTCTCGCATTATATAGCGGATGAGATCATATGCGTCACATAATAGCGGATGATATTATATTAATCCCATATACCACGATTTAAAACAATTGATTTAAAACAATTCACGATTTAAAACAATTCACGATTTATTATTATTTTAATTAATCTAACCATCACAGTATAAGTCAAATGTCTCAGAGAATATTAAATAATATAAACAATATAAATAATTTAGTTTCTGATACCACAATGTCACGATCCGATTTTTCGATGCCCGAAAAACTGAATCATGAGGGTTAAAGAAGAAGAGGTAGAAGAAGAAAATAGAAAACAACATCAGAATCTAACCATCGCAGCGGAATAAAATATAATAGATAATAACAGATCTTTACACAAGAGAAAACAAAATCTGTTTATTTCATACGTCATCAGAGTTCATCAACATCAATAACATACATCTGGACAGTCATATAAACTTGTCCTCAAACTGGAAACATAGCAGAATAATAATCAAGTACGTATCGCCAACCAACTCGTCTCCTGCTCCACAGCATCCTTTCCTATATTCTATAATACTCGATCTGACCCGAGCATTATAGTTAAATAACACCCGAGTCAGTCTGGAATACCAGCATGAGAAAACCACACTCAAATGGATTATTAAAGTTTTAAAATCCTTTGAAATCAAAAGCATCTTGTAAGACCACGCCACAAATAAACATGTCGGGTTTTTACCTTACGATAGCTAAAACACTTTTTATTAAAATCCTCTTATATTATAATAGGGTCTATTTACGAATACTTATTAAAATAGCCGAAATTGTTACATGATTAAATTCCAGCTACTAGCCACAAAGTGGGTAATACAAACAAAACTAGTAAAGGCACGTAGGGAGAATGGATTGCCAACTAATGACTAGGCATTGGGGTACCACCTGTCAGAGTATGTGTCCTAGTTCACCGTACCGAGGATTACTCAAAATCCGCTGCAACACAACACCGGGACTACCCCTTACTGGATAATCCCGAGTAAGATCACCCCACGGTTGGGATCAACAACCGCAGCACTAAGCCGAATAAAAAGGGACATCTAGATAGGGATGACCTCACCTTAAATGGGTGCTACCCACCAAGCCTTGCTACATAACCCCTGATTTTTAGTCATTCTCAGTTGATGAGGCTTGAGGCTAAGCGTTACCTTTTAGAACGTTTCACTTAGAATGCCCATCGTCCACCTGACGATGTTCCAAAAGCATTCATCCATACAAGTCCGTCTCGAGTTCGAACGGAACCGAAGGCACTACTCCTACTACATCCATTTTGGAAATCATCCTTAGGATTAGTAGCGACTAGCCCTTTCACTTCATTACTCCATCTTCGAATCCAAACTCGTCTTTCTCACGAAAACGTATAAACCAGATCGAAGTGGTTTTCGGGAAATTAATCCCGATCTCGGTCTCTTTGAAACGATCAACGCATTGGCCTATATTGATAGCCAGTTATTTAACTATCAATTAACATTCACAACATCCATCAACATAAATAATTTCACCAAATTATTTATTAACCTCAAAATATCTTCACAGGATATATTTCTATTTTCAACCCTTTGAAAACAGTTTCAAACCATACTTTTCTCATAAGATAAATTTTCAAATATTTATTTCCATTGAAAACACCAAGTACAAAGCTTTAGATTGTTAAAAATAATTTGAAGGGCTGTAAAATTTATATCGATAGTACTGAAGATAGTAAAAGTGTTGAAATTGAATTTGGGAATGTTTTGTTAAGTTTTGAAAATATATCGTCTAAAATCGATGTTTAAAAATAGCTTTCTGAGGCATAGTCTCGGATTTCGACGAAACCAGTTCCATTGGATCCGTAATATTGTATTATTATCGAATTTCAATTTTCGTAGCGTTTAGAGTTGTTGTGTGAGCGTACAATATATAAACACGCTGAAATCTATATCGAAATTTATATAGTAACTAGGTTCAAAATGCTATTTCTCTATATGATCGAATTAGGACTAGAAACCTTTTCCATTGTGTTCGGAACGGGGGTACCGGAATTTTCGATCCCGAAAATTCCAGGTCGTTACATATGTGGTTTATTGTTCGCTTAAACTATTCAAAAAAGTGGATCGTTACACGTACAGAATGAATTAGAGAATATGTTTTATTTGAAAGAAGGAATTCTTTCACGTTTTTTAATTAAAACATCCTTAATTAATTCTCTTGATTAACTTTCTCTTTTAACTCCTATTTCTTTACATGGTACGGCTGAAAATCATGTGCCATAAATGACATAAGATTCCATAAATCAATGCATGTAATTATCTTTTATTTAATTACATTGATATCATAAATCAATGCGCGTGAATATAACTTTTATAAATGCATTCAAATAATCACAAATATCTCCCAAACATCAAATAAAATAAATATTAATTAACACTTATCAAATACTAATTAATTTAATTAATTTACAACTTCTTATAAATTGATTAAATTATGTGGTTTTTCGAAGAATTCATTATTATGGTTGTGCGACTCAAATGTGTAAATGCAGTCAGTGATTAATATCAAACAATTCAAATATTAACATTCACACGTTACTCAGCAAGTGATGTGACATTTTGGCTGAATTCATCGCTTACACATCTTTTGGTAAAATCCAATTTTACTTATTATAAGCAGTACCTAATGATGACAATTATTTACACCAATTCTCTTTGTCAAAACTATATCACATTAAGCTTTTGGAATTTGATAATTTTCAAAATTCCAATATCATCCACATTCAACTTTAAAATCAAAGACAAAGTTCTTAGTTCAGTAATTGTAACGATTCGGAATTTTCGATCTCGAAAATTCTAGATAGTTAGGGAAAAGAAGAAAAGATATAGAAGAAGAAGGAGAAACAGAAACACCAAAACACAGAATCTCACATTCGCAGCGGATCAAGATATAATATCAAATAAAATAACAGTTATACAAAGGAAAACTGTATCAGTTAATTTACATTAATACATCAGGGTTAAAACATTTCACAATCACTAGAAAGTTAAAATAACTTGTCCCAAATAAACAATAATATCTCTCAGTGGAAAACTCTATACGTCCCTGCCATCCAGCTCATCATCTGAGCTCCAGAACGTCGTTACCTGTAAATCCTGGCCCAAGCATTACATCAAAGTAACACCCGGGTCAGGCTGGAAACCAGAGTGAGTCAACCCAAATAATATGAAATATCAAGCTATATAACTTAAGTGGATTACCGATGTAACTCGTACTTTTTACGAGTTCTAATCTTATTTAAGTCAATCATTTATCTCAAATAAATATCCAAGAATCGTTATCCAGTTTAAATATTCATGATACTTAACTTATTCCATTCCAGCCTGTTTACTTCTAAACTCAAATTTATAAACAATCGAAGTGGTTTCGGGTATTTACCGATACCCGACTCCGGTCTCTTTGAATCTCATGTCATCTTAACCCAAGTTATTCCATTAAATACAATTCAACTTTAAATACAGGATGTCACTTTTACACAGCAATTTATCATCGATAAATAATTACATTATCATTGTCCACCTAATCATACCATATCACAAAACATTTCATATCAGAGATATCAACCAATTCAAGGAATTTAATATCATTCAATCATTCATAAGCAAAATTTGATCACTTCCCAATTACTTTAATTATTTCTAATTAAATTAATTATTAACTTTATTCACTTAGATTACCTTTACTTAACATTAATTAATTACAAACCAATTAAATAATCATCATTTAATTATCCATCTTAATTAATCATCCTTGATTAATAACATTCAATAATTAACCTTTAATTATCACATAGATTAATTAGCCTTAACCATTCACATTAATTAACCTTTAATTAATATTCTTAATCAATTAATTACATTAATAAATGATCCTCTAACCACTTCCCTTAATTAATTATCCTTTTAATTAATTACATTTAACAAATAATCTCAAAACAATTATCCGTAATTAATCAGATTTAGTAATTAATTATCCTTAATTATTCCTTTAATTAATTACTCCAAGTAATTAATCCTTAAGCACTTCCATTAAGTCATTATCCACTAATTACTTTTATTAAGAAATTTCATTTTATTAATTATTTCGATAATTACTCTTTAATTACTTACCCTAAGTAATTATATTTTATAAACTACAATAAGTAATTATACTCAATCAATTTTTTTAGTTATTATCCACAATTAATTAACTAATTAATTTTCTCAAATTAATTACTTTAATTAATCATTTCATAATCACTAGCTAATGATCTTTAAATTAAAAACATACTTAATTCCATCACTTCATTATATTTTGTGATACTTAGGAATTTAATTTACAAAAACTTAATTTTGAAAAACAGGTTGACAAGATTTCTCTGCTTTCAAAACTTGAATTACCTTTATATTTCAAAGCTAATAACCTAACGAAGCAACCCGAGCTCGATTTTATTTTTCTCGTGCCAAAACCCGAGCTCCTTGTCAACTACATCACTTCGAAACAAACTCCACATTGACTCGAGTCCGATCCGAGGCAGAAGCTTCTTACCAAACTTGAGCATTGCTAGACAATTAAAGGTGCATCGGTGCATAGGCACACGCGTTCCGGTCGTCAACGATCATCGTTGTGACCACCAGCATACCGTCCACGATCCTTTTGTATTTTCCAACCACCTAAGTACAACGAAATATACGGGAAAAAAATTCTAGTTGTCGAAACTACCACGATTCCAAACATGCCGACGAAAACCTCCGTACCTCGTCGATCTAGTTCACCAGAATTTATGACGACCCACCAGAATCTTCATCTCTGTCCCACGCATCATTCCCACTAGCCCCGACCAAGCCTGATCCATCCTCGCCGTCACAATGATCCCGATTTCATCGTCGAACCCAACAGGTTCCAAAACCCAACAGGTTCCAAAACAAACTATATTCTAAATAAAATCATATATAATATATTTTTAAAAATCCAAAATGTATTTAGGACATATATTTATCTTTTGAATTTCAAAATTCAAATTCAATTTAAAATCCACTCATATATATATATACATTTAATTTGTTTGAAAATAATAAGTTTGCCCATTTTAAATAATTATATTAGTGAGATTATCAAACCAATATTTATCCATATATATTTTATTATCAGAATTATTTATTCAATCTATAAATTAGTATTCCTATTAATTAATCCAGTTAATTATCAATTAACAGATGTCCAAAAACCCGGTTATCACATTCCTCCCCTTTTGAATCTTTTCGTCCTCGAAATGGAACGAAGCCAGGATTTATATAAATGCTTATATCAGATAAGTTACTCTTTGAACATTTTTAAAATATTTTAAAATCTATATAATATTTCCAAAATAGTTTTATAGAAAAAATCATTTTATAACTCGTTGTTTCAATAAGTCCGTCCTCGTTCTCACAGAAATTCGGTCATACGTTGATCAGGCGTAGGACTGAAAATCTATAAGTACTTGGTAAACCCATTTCAAACCCAGTGAAAATACTTGAAAAATAATTTTACTAAAAGTATAGAAAACATTTTTGAAATCGAGGAAACTTATTTGGTGAGAATGCTCTGGAAATCATCACCCTCATCCATGGTCGCAGTTAACTGGATGGTTGCGTTGCCATCCCGACAAAATCCATAGATAACTGTAGGCACTCCGCGCCCCTTGATTTCTCCATGGAACCGGCTACAGATCGTAGCTATATCTGGGGTTACGTTGCTATCACAGCAAAAACCCATATAATTGTAGACATCAGCGCCCTCAACTTCCGCTGCCAAAAAATAAAACTTCTTCACTCCATTTGACCATAGATCACAGTCTACCGACGTTAGGTTGCCTTCCCGGCAAAATCAAACATAGAATGTTGACACTCACCTCCATCGTGATTTCCGCTATGGACCACAGTAGATCGCAGCGATATCGAGTTACACTATCAACATAGCATAACCCAAATGCCTCTGTAGGCATCGGCATCCTTGACTTTCGCTACCCAATAATCATTAGGAACTTTAGTTTGTCCGGATTTCCTCATAGGATCCACTTTAGAGCCTCATCCCCCCTTTAGGGCTCAAGGCAGTACCAACCTATGGTACTCCTAAGAAGTTCATTTCAAGGGAGCGCCTTTTTCTCCAGAGCCATTTTCAAAACACTTTATACTGTACACATATAGTATCTTCCAAATCATACACCTAGTATGAATCCCATATAAATCTCCTTTTCTCACAATCGATTAAAATCGATAATTCTCTAACTAGGCTGTCTAAATTTCCAAAATTGATTTTCCCCAAAAATCAAATGCCTTTCCAAAATCCATAGGTTCCTAAAGCCTTTTTCCAAAATCATTCTCATAAAATCCTTTATATATATAGATATATATAACCTTGAAAAATCTTTGAATCACTTCATATTTGTATAAATTCCCCTTTTGTACTTTAAATACTTTCATCTATAGATTTAACAAGGGGAGTTTATCAAAAAAAATATACATAATTTTATTTATGCCAAATAAATATTCAAGTGTTATTACTTTATAAAGTTATTACCATCTTACATACTTCCACAAAGTAAATTTCAACCATAGAAATATCCAATTTCCACTCTTAATTCATCATTTGTTCCACAAAATATACTTTTCATTTCAAAAATCATTTTACAGTTCTTATCCACAAATTTTCAATATCAGTTTCGTTCAAATATGATGTATACATATATCCATATGCAATATCAAATCTAATCGCTCATTCGATCACACAATTTCTCTTCCGAACTAGTATCGTCCACCCGACTTTCTGGTGCGGACTTAGATCTGGTTTCTTGATCAGAAACCATCATTCTCCTTGCATAGTCATAATTTTGATAGAAAATTTCCAGAACCAATCAAAAATCCATATCCAGGTTCCTCGTCGAAAATCGACTGAAAAATCCCAACTCAAATCGATATACTCTCTTGAAATTATGTGCTCGAATCTGGATCAAATCACTATGCGAATAGAATAATGTACGTATATCCTACGTATTTATCTCTATTGATTATTAGCCAAATCAATCTCCTTCTCTATTCACATTCACTTTAATTTCTATCCACAATTCACAATTGCTTCAACCCTCGTTTAGATTATCACCTCAATTCTTATCTCAAATGGATATTTAATCATAAACAGTTTGAACTCTGTCCAGCTTAAATTTAGAAAATAGCTTGAAGAATTAGAATAGGTAAGTAGTTGAAAAATAATTATTAGTTTGTAAAATAGCTGTAAAATAGTTAAGTAATTGTAAAATAGTTATAAAATAATTAGATAATTGCAAATTAGTTGTAAATAGTAATTAGTTATAAAACAGTAAAAAAATAGTTAAATAGTTCCAAAAGTAGTTATAAAATAAGTATAAGATAGTTTGAGGTTTAAAAATAAAGGTTGTATTTGTAAATAGCTTGGTAAAAAATATGTTTACATTAAAACAATTTATTTTGAAACTAGTCCACAGTCAAGCTGTTCAATTCCCAATCTCCATTTCCAATCAATTACAAATTTCCAATTAACTTCCAATTTCAATTCAAATTAAGTTAACTTCCATTCCCATCCCAAGTTCAAATCAACTTCCATTTGAATTGGAACTCATTCAACTTCGATTTCAATTCAAATTAATCCAATTCAAATTTTCCATTTGAGTTTTAAACTTATCCATCTTCAATCACATTTCTAATTAATTCAAATCAAATTCAATTTGAACTAATGCAATTTAAATCTCAACTTTAAACCATCTCGAATTATATAAATTCGAGTTAAATTTTAGATGTTGATTTAATCCCTTAAATCAAATTAAACTTTATTTTTAAATCAACAATCTAAATTTTTAAACAATTTAATACTGTGTCCAAGTTTCAAAATTCCATTTTAAATTATCTTCACTTAACTTATTTCAAAGTTCACATAAGTATTCAAAAACAATTTAGTCTTCAGATTCTAATTTATTATCCATTTTTAACTTCAAAACCAATTCTCAGTTTCATAAATTATTTATAACAATAGAATGATATCAGGATAAATAAACATCCAAATTTATCCAAACACCAATTAACAGCATCCATTTTCAATTTCCAAATCTCAACCCCATTTTGAGATCACTCATAACACCCATTTTAAATCAACCACTTAACTTACCGAGTTAAATTTCAATTTCATCTTGAAATTTCCAATTCAGGTTGCTTATTCCAAACTTATTTAACTTCCTTTTAAGTTAAATTTAATTAAGTCCTGTTAACCTTACTCAAATTTGAATTCCTACTTCAAATTTCAAAATATTTAAACTCCTTATCAATATTCTTTCCCATTTATAAGTTCAAAACACATATCACTTTGGGTTATCACACTTCAGGGAAAATCAAAACTCAACACTTTAGAGTTTATTTCAAATCATCTTTGATATTACGTATACCCCTCATTTATACATATTTATTTCCTTCACCCACCAAGTTACCCTTAAATTTTAAACCACCTTTGGTTTTTAATTCAAAACAAATTCCTTTAAATTTTCAAACAACTCTTATTTGAAATAGGACCCTTTCATTCAAATACATTTAAATATTATTATTTATTATTTCTTTATCACTTTGAAACAATTTTCAAATTTCTGGACAGAGATTTAAAACTTCACAATTTAGATCATCTTCAGTTCCAATTTATAAGTCGTACTTACGTAAAGGTTTACTTCCTTAAAACATTTCATTTTTATCTTATTCTGAAAACTCTTCTCCAAATTCAAGATTTTAATTTCAGTTTGAATCCATTTCGAACTTATCTTCATTCAATTTCAGTTTGGTTGTATTTCTATTATCACTTAATTCTCATTATTTTATTTTATTCCAATGATTTAACAACCAATTACCTTCATATTTATTAGAAAGAAATATTGCTTTATATATCAAAATATAATCTTATATAAAATCATTTCTAAAACCATTTAAAATATTTATATAAGAAAATAAAAAGCACGCTCTCATATATACACATATAGTCAACTCATTCTAGGGTACCACTGACCCAAAACTTAATGAGTATCTCCCAACGGAGCCAAGGTTCTCGTTTAACCTTCTGCTCTGATACCAAATGTAACGACCCAGAATTTTTGATCTCGAAAATTCCATATAGTTAGGGAAAAGAAGAAAAGATATAGAAGAAGAAGGAGAAACAGAAACACCAAAACACATAATCTTACATTCGCAGCGGATCAAAATATAATATCAAATAAAATAACAGTTATACAAAGGAAAATTGTATCAGTTAATTTACATTAATACATCAGAGTTACAACATTTCAGAATTACTGGACAGTTAAAATAACTTGTCCCAGATAAACAATAATATCTCTCAGCGGAATACTCTATACGTCCCTGCCATCCAGCTCGCCATCTGAGCTCCAGAACATCCTTACCTGGAAATCTGTAATACTCGGTCTGACCCGAGCATTATATCAAAGTAACACCCGGGTCAGGCTGGAAACCAGCGTGAGTAAACCCAAATAATATGAAATACTAAGCTATATAACTTAAGTGGATTACCAGGGTGACTCGTGCTTTTCTATGAGTTCTAATCTTATTTAAGTCAATCACTTATCTCAAATAAATATCCAAGAATTGTTATTCAGTTTAAATATCCATGATACTTAACTTATTTCATTCCAGCCTGTTTACTTTTAAACTCAAATTTATAAAGAATCAAAGTGGTTTTGGGTATTTACTAATACACGACTCCGGTCTCTTCGAATCTCTGTCATCTTAACCTATGTTATTCCATTAAATACAATTCAACTTTAAATACAGGATGTCACTTTTAAACATCAATTTATCATCGATAATAATTACATTATCATTGTCCACTTAATCATACCATATCACAAAACATTTCATATCAGAGATATCAACCAATTCAAGGCATTTAATATCATTCAATCATTCATAAGAAAAATTTGATCACTTTCCAATTAATTTAATTATCTCTAATTAAATTAATTACTAACTTTAATCACTTAGTTACCTTTACTTAACATTAATTAATTACAAATCATTTAATTAATCATCTTTTAGTTATCCATCTTAATTAATCACCCTTGATTAATCACATTAAGTAATTAACTCTTAATTATCACATAAATTAATTAGCCTTAACTATTCACATTAATTAACCTTTAATTAATATTCTTAATTAATTAATTACATTAACTAATGACCCTCTAATCACTTTCCTTAATTAATTATCCATCTAATTAATTACATTTAACAAATAATCTTAAATCAATTACCCTTAATTAATTAGATTTAGTAATTAATTGTCCTTAATTAATCCTTTAATTAATTACTCCAAGTAATTAATCCTTAAGTACTTCCGTTAAGTCATTATCCACTAATTACTTCTACTAAAAATTATTTTTATTAATTACTTTCAATAATTACTCTTTAATTACTTACCCTAAATAATTATATTTTATAGATTACAATAAGTAATTATACTGAATCAATTTCTTTCAGTGATTATCCATAATTAGTTAACTAACTAATTTTCTCAAATTAATTACTTTAACTAATCATTTCATAATCACTAGTTGATGATCTTTAAACTAAACACATACTTAATTCCATCACTTCAGTATATTTTGTGATACTTAGGAATTTAATTTACTAAAACTTTATTTTTAAAAATAGGTTAACAAGATTTCTCCGCTTTCAAAACTTGACTTACCTTTATATTTTAAAGCTAATACCCTAACGAAGCAACCTGAGTCTGACTTTATTTTTCTCGTCCCAAAACCCGAACTCCTCGTCAACTACATCACTTCGAGATAAACTCCACATTGACTCGAGTCCGACCCGAGGCAGAAGCTTCTTCCCAAACCTGAGCATCGCCAGACAATAAAAGGTGCACCGGCGCACATGCACACGAGTTCCGATCGTCAACGATCACCGTCGTGACCACCAGCATACCACCCACGATCCTCTCGTATTCTCCAACCACCCAGGTACAACGAAATTGACGGGAAACAAATTCAAGTTGTCGAAACTACCACGATTCCAAACCTGCCGACGAAAACCTCCATGCCTCGTCGATCTAGCTCATCAGAATTTATGCCGACCCACCAGAATCTTCATCTCTGTCCCACGCATCATTCCCACTTGCTCCGACCAAGCCCGATCCATCCTTGCCGTCATAATGATCACGATTTCGTCATCGAACCCAACAGGTTCCAAAACCCTATTTCCTCCTCCTCGCGCCACTACGGCATGCTAAAAAAATTTTGACCAATTTTTCCAAACACCCAGACCCATGATCTTGCTCCATCATCGAATAGGACATCTCCCAAAACTTCGATTGCCAGAATTTGGAGAATATCCAAATTCCGTTCAACTCATAATATCTCCACGACCATGATCTTAAAAATATTGAAATTTATATTAAAAATCATGGTTTTCAGATTCGAAAATGATTTCATAAGTGAAAATGAAATTAACGTGGTTGATTTTCCTGATAACTTACCATTTCCACTGTAATTCCCAATTTTCCAAATAACTATTTTTTATTTACGCACAAAAATGATTTTAAAAATAGCCTTTAGTTATTACAAACATTTTTCCTTTTAAGATAATAACTTAATATTGAGTATACGAAGAGAATTTGTTTTTCAGTTGATGGAGCTTGAATCTGCTGCATAATAGGGACATATTTGTATATTTTATGCAAAGTTTTTTCCACTTAATATACATTCACCATATTAATCTATCCATGCAAACCTTTATTCGTATATCACTACAACAGATTATGCATCAGACCTAACATTAAAGAATGTAGATTACTCACAGTTAAAAAGAAGAACAGAGAAGCTTCTTCTTGGAATCTGTTTGATTATTGAACTAAATCTGCATGCTTTGATTTTTGAAACTGGAAGTTTTGATCTGCTTTGTACAAAATTGTACTAGAATTTGAGTTGCACTTGAATTATGAAGAGCTTCGGATTTTGGAATTGGAGAGATAATTACTTTCTCAGGTTTGAATATTTTATTACTGACTTTTCTTTCTTCTATTACAGGATTGTTACAGATCTTTGTTTCTTAGTTATTGAATGAAGATAGGTAAAAAAAGAATGAAGAGAATAGATATATGTTTATATAGACTTAATTAAGATTTACTAAAAACAAAAGAAAACGAAAATAAAATGGTGACACTTGTTTAAACATTTAACACTTGTCTTTTGCCATATTTAATCATCTTACACTTGTTATTAAATACATTCCTTTACTTACATTTGTAATTATGCACGAGTTAATTAGTTTTTTTAAATGGTTATAAAGCTTTTATATTAAATTTCCCAATTAATAAATACATTTCTTATCTGTATAAATAAAAACCTTTTAAAGAAAATAATATAAAACAAACTATATTCTAAATAAAATCATATATAATATATTTTTAAAAATCTAAAATGTATTTAGGTTATATATTTATCTTTTGAATTTCAAAATTCAAATTCAGTGTAAAATCCACTCATATATATACACACACACATTTAATTTGTTTGAAAATAATAAGTTTGCCCATTTTAAATAATTATATTAGGGAGATTATCAAACCAATATTTATCCATATATATTTTATTATCATAATTGATTATTCAATCTATAAATCGATATTCCTATTAATTAATCCAGTTAATTATCAATTAATAGATGTCCAAAAATCATGGTTATCATAGTAATAATGATTATTTAACCGAACTGCACTGATTAAAGAAATTGACTTTTGGTTGACATCAGTTAATAGTGATACTTATCTCATATAACTAAGGAAACGAATCCTCTCTTAAATAGTGTTTCACTTCCAATGCTTTCATTCAACCCAACTATATTCGTTCGGTGGACATCGTGCTATGATTTAACTATAATCAAAGCAGAGCTTCCACGTTGAAGATTAACAATATCCACAAGTCAAGAGAACTGCGCAAATTAGTCACATCGATATTTTCTATTTGACCTTGGCTTATTAACCAACAGAAAATTATTGAGTGAGACATTTCATAGTTATCCAATAATTATCAGTACGTAACCCCTAGTTGCCTCTAGAAGTCATGAGTAATAATACCCAAAATTTAGATAGTGTTATGTACTCTAGTCTCAACTCATACGTTGATATCTAATCTCAATGCATCTTGACTAGGAATATTTAAAATGGTATATTTGTTTCATTGTGGTAAATTACTCATGATTACAACACTTTGTAACTACTATCACAAAATATACCATTACAGAATTTCTATTAAATATAATTTTAATTAAATCAATTAATTAATATTACCACATTATATTAAGTAATAATAGAAAGATACACATTTATTGCGAACAATATTGGTCAACGAGTTAGATATATGTAACAAATAACATAATTACTCCTAGGGCATACCATTAACTCTATCAAAATAAAGAAAGAAAACAAGTAAAACATTAAAACAAAGCCCAATTTTCTCAAGCTCAAACTTAAGAACTCAAGTCTCCTGATTTTTCCAATCTCCTAATTATTTCATTTCTTGATACTTTGTCCTCTTCTATAAAATAAAAAAGATGCATTCATTGAGGCAGAGAAGAAGAAAAAACTCAAGAAGTACATACTTAAACTCTTAACCCTCTTTGCAATTTAAACCCAAATAAATGTTGAATAAATTCCATAATTCTCCAAACTGAAACCTAAGTTCTCAATAAGCCATACTACTTATTGCTAGCCAAATGTAGATGATTTGGTTGGAATTAAAGGAGAAGGCATGTGGATTGATTTACAGGTTCTTTTCTTTTAATTAAAAATGACTCTTCTCTACAACAACAACGACGACGACAACAACAACAACAATGACGACGACGACAACAACTACTACTAAGCCATTATTTGCAAACAAGTTGGGGTCGGGTAGAAATGAAACCCAAAACTAAATGACAAAGTCAATTTAAAAGTCATAACAATAACAATAACAATAACAATAATAAAATAAAGTCAAATAAGTAAATTAATAATAATAATAACTAAATAAAATAAAAATAAAGATAAAAATATATATGTGTATATATATAATAATAATAAAGAGAAATGATAATCATCACACCAAACAATTCATTTTGTAACACTTTTCCGCTTTAAATTTCTAATGGTTATAACCGTTACCAATTTATTATGGTTATTTCCGCTACAACTATTTCTAATTGTTATTATCGTGACTAAATTTGGTGATTTAATAATAAATTTAAAGTGATTAGGAGAAAATTTTAATTTATGTACTTTTGCACATAAAACATCTATCACCGTTCTTTCATTCCTCGTTTTACCTTTTCACGTCTCTTTCTCCATCGAGCTAGGGTTTCGCCCCTCGCAACCGTTCTCTACCTCGATCAATATCAGGGTTTTGGTATTCGCCTTAATCAATATCAAGGGTCGTTCTCTTCCTCAATCAATAGTCGAGTTTCGTTGTCTGCCTCGATCAATATCTTAGGTAGTTATTTCCTAAACCAAATATTTTTGCAGTAGTTGACTTTATTTTAGCTCAAATCTAATTTTACCTTCAAACAGTATGGTAATTCATCTAATTCTGATTGCAGGACATTTTTCCTCTTTGAGTTAATCGATATTTTTGAGCAGGCGATGTGTTTTGGAGTTGGCCTTGTTATTTGGATAGTCGGATATGTGTATTAAATTTGACTCTAAACTATTTTGGACTTTCATTGCCTTATTATTATTCTATTGTTAAGTTAAACTTTAAAAATTGCTTTCTATTATTGCACTACTTCTGCATTTATATTTTCAATATGCGTCGTGTTTCTATCCTTTGTCTCTATATGTTTTTTTTTACACCTATATTTTAAACATAGAGCGTTATTTTTTTTGAATGGCCAAAACAATCCCATTTGTTACATTTGTTTGGCCGCTATTCATATTGAACTTCTTGCCTGTTAAACATGTTAGTTATTAGTCAACCATTTGCTTTTTTCTAAGTTGGCCAAAATATGGCTTAGTAGTAGGGTTATGGGCCGCCACGCCCACTCCACCTAAGCAGTAGCCTGGAGCTGCTGCTACATGTAGTAACTCCAGTCGCTGAGCAGCAGCATTGGCTGTGATCTAAGCAGTGGCAACTGGTGCAGCTTTGGGGGAGTTCAACTATGAAATAATTAAGCTTCTATATAATCACTTTATCAGGTATCTATAAACTATTGCCTTGGCATTATATTCGTACTAAGGTTTAGCAATGGGGACTAGATAAGTTTTGGAAGAAGTAAACTTAATCTAGATTACCTGATTGGCAGCGTTTCCTTTTATTGGTTGAAGATCTGCATTAAGATCAAGGCAAGTGGATATAGGAACAAAATTAGAGTTTAGAACGTTGGAATAGGTTTGATGATGATGGGCTATGATGTGGTTTTCAGAAGAAGCAGTGGTCTCTTCTAAATTATTATAAGACTCTATACATGGGAATAGTGGTCTAGAGAATGAGGATTGATTTTTGTTTTTCTACGATCCTTAATTTGGAGTTTATCCTAGCTTATGAAGAACTTATATCATAAGGTGTATAAGGAGAAGATAAAACAAGAGAAAAATCTACTATAGACTCGCATACATTCTGATACAGTTAGACATATTTTTAATGTTGAATTTTGAGCTCATTAAACATAATAGAAAAGCAGTATTATATGCAACTTAAGGAAAAGCTTGATCTGTTTAAGCGTATCAACTGACCCTTGACAATTTTGTTCATATTGTGTTTTAATGGGTATACTAATGCTTTTGATCAAGCATCTTTGATTTAATTACTTATTCAGTCTACTAATAAAAGAGAATCAATATTCATTTTTAGTCATGTTATATTAAGAACCAAAGTGGTGTAAGCCTTTGTTTTATTTAATTAATAAAAGTAATGAATAATGTCCACAAGTGTGTCCCCAGATCTTGTACATAGATGAATCAACATTGATATGGATGACGGAGGGAAAAAAATTAACTTCGAAAACTATCATTTTTCCTTTTAACTTTATGAAACTACATGTAACATTGACTGCTAGCTATTTTATGCTTATCATTTGCATCTATTCTGTACAAGAAGTAAAGAGGTGGTATTTTAAAACTCATATTTTAACAATTTCCTGATGTACGAAACTAATATTCCATAGTTATATTTCATATAGTACTGTTTCATTACTATTTTTAGTCATGGTAGTTTCAATACATTTGTCTTCAATTGATAGAATTTTGCTCATGGGTGTTGTCACTGCTATAAAAATTCAGTATTAGCCTGCAAGTGAAGTTTATTTTATAGGTAATTTCTTCACATAATCCATCGTAATGCATGTGCATTTAAGTATATATGTATTAACTTATGTATGATTATTAAATGTTGTATTGTACCCATATAACAAAAGAGGGTATATATAGGTGCATGTCCACTCTTGTTAATTATATGTGATATCGAAAGTATCACCAAAGTAAAGTTGCAATAGTTGCAAATGTACTTACCCACTACTGTCTTTGTCAAAATATAAGAATGACTTATATAAACGTTCTTTTTTCCACTTTGCTCACAGGTGTTGTCGCTACTATGAATTCAATATTAGCCTGCAAGTAAGGTTTATGTTATAGGTATTTTCTTCACAAATGTCAATGAGACCTTTAAAATTATCCATTTAGCAACGATAAAATTATCCATATTGTATGATACATATATACATATATACATATATACATATACATATACATATATATATATATATATATATATATATATATAGACACATTTGCATGCACATCCTTGACTAAAACTCCAACTCATTTTGCGCAGTGCACGTGAAAATATTTAAATTAATCTTTATTCTTTATTTATTGGTGTATGTACTAATATATCACTAGTAATATTTATTTGTAAATCTTGATTAATTTTTATATATGATACATAAACTTTGTTGAAAAGTGTATAAAACCTTATGATTTTTAGAGCAAAGACAAAATTTAAAATTAATTTTTCCATGATGATATTTTCCATTTTGTACTTGAATAATATTAGATGTTTAAATTAATGTGTGTTATGACTTCTTAAAGTAAGTTCATATTCAGTATGACATACCTTTTTCTATCAAAATTTTGATAATGTCTGACATAAAGAACAACAGAAAATATAAGAAAATCTGTTCGCAGGATTAAGATTCTGTTCGCAGGATAAAATAACTAGAAGCTAATGGAAGTGGAGAGAAGATGACTTATGAAGTATTAAGATTATGTTCGCAGGATAAAATAATTTGAATAAACTGTAATAGTTTCTGTTTTTGTTTAAAGAAACTTGGTCCCAATAAGAAAAAATAGCATCTTTATTAATGTTTATCTTTTTAGTTTCATATGAAATAATGCATCCCACTTGGTTAAGACATCTATGTATAGGTAATTTCTTTAATACACTAGTTTATGTCAAGAGTACCGTATGATTGATCGGTTGATATATAGCTTAGCCATGGTTTAAGTTAACTATAAAAAAGTTGAAAAGAGCACTAGTAGATATCAATGAATAAACAAAAGAAAACCCCAACTTAATTAGTGGTTGATTTGTTAAAGGATTAAGTTGTTATTCTACTCTCTTTTAATATTTGATGAATTTGACCTTGCAGAAAGATTGGAGAGAGGATGGCATAGTGAGCCCATTGGAATATCAGGGACACTGCGGGCCTTGCTGGACGATTAGGTGATTACTTTTGCTTTTTAACAACTGTTGCTGCACTAAACTCATGAGTCATGTCCTGTTTATTTATTTCTTTATACATCTATTATTGAAATATAAAGGCGAGCAAACCTATACAAGTATGAATCAGTGAATCATGTTGCCTTGAAAATTGTTTTCTAGTTAGTGGTTAATTATAAAGTTAGGTGTCAAACTGCATAAAGAAACAACGTTAGTATTTTTTTTGTAATCATCATGAATTTCCTGGACAAAATAATTGAGGAACATTTTGGTTGCTGAGGTATACATATATGTAGCTTCATATCAAGACAATGTTACATGCACCAACGACCATAAAATTGATAACTGCTTTTCTTTTGTCATTTATTGTCATAAGCAATTTTTTGTTCCCATTTGTGTGACGCCCCACCTCTATACCCACGCTAGCCAAGAACACTCCGGAGTAGTGCTGTCAACTAGCACGGAGAATAAGGCTGTTGAGGAGCGACCATCCATGTAATTGCTTATCACACGGTGGCTATAAATAATCTTCGGAAACAAACATAGAAATAATCATATCACAAATCAGTCACAGATATCCATATCACAAAGGCGGAAGAAGATATGAATATATAACTAACACTTGAAAGTGTACATCAGAGTAGTGGTCAGTAAGATCCATGATAATACAAAAGAATAGCAACACGTGCTATACAAAAGAATACAACTATGAGTCTATATCTCAAGTGTATACAACAAAAACTGCTAATCTAAACAGTTAGCCAAAAGTCAGAGTGATGAATCCCTGGGAAGAAGTCAAGCAGAAGCACCTGTAACATCTCGGTCTGACCCGAGTATTATTTAAGAAAATAATAAACGGATCAGTCTAGCTATAAATATCAGATGACATGATATAACATAAAAGATATGGCATAAACATAAACATCCATAACGACATACCACTATAAGTATGTAAATAATGATCAACAGAAGATCAATCAATAAGAGATAATCAATATCACAAGAATCTTCTCAAAGATTCGAAGAGGGCATCATACCCTAAACTTGTACTCATAACAAGTCAATGACATAAATTCCAGAAATCAACACGAGAAATCCAGAAATCATAAAAAGGGAAAGAGGCCTATCACATGACGGTCCGAAGACCAAGGGGAGCTACCCCGCATGTGTGAATGGAATCACACAGATTGAGGTCGAGACTAACCAAAAAGCAGAAAGGTATGTGTGAATGGAATCACACAAGTGGTGTCTAGTCTAACCTTGCAATGAAAGAGACATCGCGCAATTTCTAGTCTAATTCATAAAGCGATCATCAAGATCAACGAGAAGTGTCAATTACACTAAGCTAGTAAATATAGAAGTTTAGCTTCATGTCCCATAACTACTTGCTTAACTTAAATATTTACGAACAAACTGTAAATCTTCACTAATAAAATTGTCACAAGAGGTTCAATCGAACAAGTCCAAGAATTAACCGACGAAGTGAACGCAAGCGTTTCATACCACTTGTTTTACTAAGTCGTTTAATTAGATTTCTCATCCGAGTGAGGTAAAGGCTTGTATATACTAATAGATTGGAAAACGGTTTAAGAAAAGAGCTTTGTTATTAAAAATAGAGTTGAAATTGTTTGTTAAAAGAGTTTTGATATTTACTACTAGTATTGAAACCTTTGTATTATAAAGTGACAAAACACATAAGCAAGTGTAGAAACAATCAGTCACAAAGATCGCATACGGAGATGCGAGTAAAAATCCAAGGAAACCAGCTCAATGTTTTTCAGATAAGATCCCCTACGGAGGGGGGTCCAGGGGGGTGGCAACCCCCCAAGGTGGGGGTGCGGGGGCAACGCCACCGCTTACGGGGTTCGACCTGCCCGGTCAGGTCGCGGGGGTCCAGGGGGCAGCGCCCCCGGCGGGGTGCGGGGCAGCGCCCCGACCAAAACGGTACGACCTAGTGAAGACAAAATGAGGTCTAACGACCTAAGGGGAATAGGGTCGAGCGACCTAATGGTTGCGACCTAGGGGTCTAAGGAGTCAAGCGACCTAACTGGAGCAACCCTATGGTCATGCGACCTAACTGAAATGGCCAAGCGACCTAACAATAGCACAGGTCAAGCGACCTAACGTTTTAAGGCCGAGCGACCTAATTAAACTCGCGACTCAATGGTGTGAAAGGCGTGCGACCTAATGTGTTACGACCTAAGGGTCGAGCGACTTAGTGGAACAAGGTCATACGACCTAACACTTGTAGTAGGGTTGGGCGACCTAATGGAGTAAACGGTCGAACGACCTAACAGGTTATAGGTCATGCGACCTAGTGGGTTAACGGCCTAACGACCTAACGACCTAAAAATCCGCGACCTAAGGGTCGAACGACCTAAATGGTCCAGCGACCTAGCACTAAACAAGGCCGAGCGACCTAGGGATGAAATGGCCAGAGGATATAGGCGAGCGACCTACGACCCACCTACCCACGACTTACGACCTAAGCTCAAACGCGAGCTGCGAGCTACGAGCTAGCGACCTAAGTCCTAGGTCGTGAGCGACCTAACTGCGAGTGAGCAAAAATGGCCAGAGCCAAAGCAGAGCGACCTAACGGCCATACGACCTACGACCTAAGGTCCTGAGCGACCTAACTCCGAAAACACGAAAATGGCCAGAACGACCTAGGGGTTAACTCGTACGCGACCTACGACCTAAGGTCCACACGACCTAACTCCGAGCGAGCTAAAAACGGCCAGAACGACCTAAATGCAGAAATTTCACCCAAACACCAAAAATCGGAGTTTTTCGCCAATCCAATCCAAACTAAAAGCAAATATGCATGCTAAAGTGATAGGGAATCATTCCCAACAGTCCAAGATAGATATAGACTAGATTTGTGAGATAAAAATCTCACCTTTGCACTAAAGTTTATGAAGATGAAGCTTGAAAGCAAGGAGAAGCAATCCAAAGCTTGAATCCAATATCTTCTACTTGAATTTGGAGTTGAATGTTGGATTTGCAATTGAATTTGTGCTTGGAGTTTTAATTTCCCATTCCCTCCACCATTAATGCCAAAGCTTGATTGGTTAGGAAATTTATGAAGAGTGAGGAGAAGAGGGTTGGAACTTGGGCTTAATAGGCTAAACTAACCCAAAGTCCAAAGCGGGAAAAGTTAGTGAAATTTCACTAACTCCAAACCTATCGATGTTTATGCTTAAAAAGTTGTAAACGACATTTCGAACTCAATGGAAGTGGTTTCGAGTCCTAATTTGACCGTTTGCAAAAAGTAGCTTTTCGGACCAAAATCCGATTAATGAGTTAATATTTAAATAAAATATTTAAATACAAACTCGATAAATATGCGGGTTGTTACAGACTCCCCTCCTTAAAGAAATTGCGTCCTCGCAATATATATAAGATGGAAATAAAAAGTAACAACCATAAAAGCATATTAACACAAGAGGAATTTTGAAATAAGAAGTTCACCTCTAGGAGAAGGAGTAAGCAAGTCCGGATGTGTACGCTCGATGAATTCTCTGGATTCCCAAGAACAATCCTTAGGATTTGAGGACCATTGAACCTTCACAAGCGGAACATCTTTATTTCGAAGTCGTTTAACCTCAGAAGCTATAACTCGAATAGGATGCTGCTCATAAGTTAAATTCGGCGAAACTTCAATTTCTTCCACAACAGCAGGCTCAAGAATAGAATCGGAATCCCGAAGGCATTTCCGTAATTGAGAAACGTGAAATACATCATGCATAGCAGAAAACTGAGCCGACAATGCAAGGCGATAAGCCATAGAACCAATACGTTCAGTGATAGGAAATGGCCCAATATATCGAGGCGCTAACTTCCCCGATCGACTGAAACGTACAACACCCTTCATAGGTGAAACACGAATAAAAACAGGATCCCCAACAGAAAATTCTAATTTCCTTCTTCGATTATCGGCATAGGATTTTTGTCTACTCTGGGCTTCTTTCATCCTATGTCGAATAAGTTCAATCTTTTCCGTGGAATCTCGAATAAAGTCTGGACCTAAAACCAGCTTCTCACCGGCCTCAAGCCAACAAGAAGGAGATCGGCATGGCCTTCCGTAGAGTGCCTCGAAAGGTGCCATACCAATACTAGATTGGAAGCTATTATTATAGGAAAATTCAACAAGTGAAATATGATCTTCCCAACTTCCACCAAAATCAAGCACACAAGCACGAAGAAGATCTTCAAGAGTTTGATTCACACGCTCGGTTTGTCCATCGGACTGGGGGTGATAAGCGGTGCTAAAATTAAGCTTCGTTCCTAAAGCTTTTTGAAGACTCTTCCAAAATCCACTAGTAAACAATGGATCACGATCGCTAACAATAGAAGTAGGAACTCCATGCAATTTTACAATTTCCTTGACAAATAGTTTGGCCAAAAGAGGAACGGTTCGGTTAGACCGAATCGGAATAAAATGGGCGGATTTAGTAAGTCTATCAACAATCACCCATAAGCTATCATGATCCGAACGAGAACGGGGAAGGCCATCTATAAAGTCCATGGAAATTTGATCCCACTTCCAAAATGGAATTTCTAAAGGTTGCAATAACCCACCAGGCCTTTGATGTTCGGCCTTGACAAGTTGGCAAGTCATGCAACACTTAACAAAGTTAGCAATATCAGATTTCATTCCCTCCCAATAATAAAGTCGCTTCATATCAGCGTACATTTTACTACTACCAGGATGAATGGTGAATTTAGAACGATGGGAATCTTCTAAAATATCTTTACGAAGATCTCCAATATTTGGTACGATAAGTCTACCAAATTTTTGAATGCCGCCACGAGAATCAATATCAAAGTCTTTCAAACCTTCAATATCAATTTTATCCTTAACATTTTTGCCAAGAAGAGCCAATTCAGAATCTAGCCCTTGAGCTTCAAGAATGCGGTCTAAAAGAGAAGGATGAGCCTCAAGGCTACATAAAACAAGCGATGAGCATAAATCAGATACGCGCTCTCGAATCTCACAAGTGGATAAGATCTCGAGATCGTTCCATTCGGATATCATCATAGAAACAACTGCTTGTTGCTTACGGCTAAGAGCATCGGCGACACAATTACCCTTACCGGGGGTATAAAGAATATCAAGATCATAAGGTGCAAGGAACTCGAGCCAACGCTGTTGACGTAAATTAAGTTCTTTTTGAGAAAATAAATATTTCAAAGACTTATGATCCGTGTAAAGAATAAATTTCTCTCCCAATAGATAATGGCGCCACATTCGAAGGGCGAAAACAATAGCCGCGAGCTCTAGATCATGTGTGGCATATCTAGTCTCGGCCGGCTTCAATTGCCTAGAAGCATAAGCAACAACACGTTCTTTTTGCATAAGAACGGCACCCAAACCAACGTGACTAGCATCGGTATAAACAATAAAATCTTGATTCCCCTCGGGAATCACAAGAATAGGAGCATCGGAAAGGAGTTCTTTCAATTTCTGAAAAGAGGCTTCACATTTGTCCGACCAAATGTATTTAACTCCCTTCTTAGTCAAGCCAGTAAGAGGCACGACAATCTTAGAAAAGTCTTTAATAAAACGGCGGTAATAGCCGGCCAATCCGAGAAAACTACGAATCTCTATCACACTCTCCGGTCTCTTCCAATCTTGAATCGCTTCGATCTTTGAAGGATCCACGGATATCCCGGATTCGGAAATAATATGACCGAGAAACTTCACACGAGATTGCCAAAAGTGGCATTTAGAAAATTTCGCCTTTAATTGATTACTCCTAAGTGTTTCCAATACAATCCTAATATGTTTCTCATGTTCCTCCTCGGTTTTTGAATACACTAGAATATCATCAATGAATATGAGAACAAACCGATCGAGGAAATCTTTGAAAACTCGATTCATGAGGTCAACGAAATAAGCTGGAGCATTCGTTAACCCAAAGGGCATAACAAGCCATTCATAAGATCCATATCGAGTACGGAATGATGTCAAAGGAATGCTATCCTCAGCGATACGAAGCTGATGGAAACCGGTAGCCAAGTCCAATTGTGAAAAGACCTTAGCACCACTAAGCTGATCGAATAGATCATCAATCCGAGGTAAAGGATATTTATTTTTAATAGTAAGATCGTTAAGCTTGCGATAATCAACGCAGAGCCTCAGAGTACCATCAGATTTCTTTACGAAAATAGCCGAAGCTCCCCAAGGCGAGGAACTAGAGCGAATAAATTGCCTCGTCTCCAACTCAGATAATTGTTTACGCATCTCCTCATTTTCCTTATTGGACATGCGATAAGGAGGACGAGTAATAGGTTGAGCTCCAGAAACAAGATTAATTCTGAACTCAATTGCTCGTTTAGGTGGCAAACCTAAAACGGTCTCGAATATGTCGGAAAATTCACGAACAACATGAATACGAGAAATAATATCATCATCATCATCATCATCGTTATCACGAGGATTTAAAGAATATAAAGATGCCACCAAACAGGATTCTGAATCTTTAAGATTAACAGAAATCTGATTAACAGATAGTGGATGACGGAGATGAATAGCCCGTTCAGGACATAGGATATGGGCTTGATAACGGTTAAGCCAATCCATTCCCAAAATTATTCCAAAGCCTAAGTAACGCATGACATGCAAATCGGCTAGGAAAGAAAGATCGCAAAAAATAATCTCCACATCTTTACAAAGCAAACTAAGAGTTGCGGATCCACCAACAGGATTCGCAATTTTTAAAGAAGTCATCAATGCAGTAACACTTAAGGAAAAAGTGTCTACCAGTTCCTTTGATATAAAAGAATGGGATGCACCCGTATCAAAGAGAACTCTAATAGGTTGATCATGAAATAAAATAATACCATCAAGAATGGAGTGAGAAATACCTTGGCCACGAGATGTGTTGCCAGGGGCTTGAGCCACATTTAACTTTCCCTCATTCCTGCTTTTACGTTTGAGGCATTGATGTATAAAGTGATCTGGGCTCTTACAATAGCGACAAGATTTGGGCTTAGAGCACTTATTCGCATAATGATCCCCAGACCCACAGTTGAAGCAACTCGCACCACTAGGAGAAGGAGACTTTGCCGCAGGGGTTGCCTGCTTACCCTTTTTGTTGGGATAAGGACCCTTGAATTTGTTTGGCCTCTTCTTGTTGTTGAAGTTTGGTTTAGCGCCTTCCACTTCAACATCACTCTCTCTATCAGCCTCTTCAAGACGAAGAGCGATATCGACGAGTTGATCAAATGCGACTTCTAGTTTCAGGAGCAGTGGCTTCTTAAGATTCTTATTTAAGCCATAAACGAACCTCTGGTTCTTCTTCAATGGGGTGTTGATGTATTCAACCCCATATTTGGAAAGCGACTCGAAGGCTGCGACGTAATCAGTCACAGAGGATTGACCTTGAACAAGGTCTATAAAACGTCGAGCCAAGGTTACTTTCCCAGCTTCTGGTACAAACTTTAACTCGAAGCGTCCCTGAAATTGCTCCCAGGTGAGATCCGCTTCATTAATTTCTGAAATAAGGAGTTCGTACCAGTCCAATGCTCTCTCCTGGAGCATGCTGGAAGCCACTTGAACGCGGTGGAGATCGATAAGGTTCATGCGAGAGAAGATTCGATCACATGATTTTAACCAAGCCTGGACCTCGATGATATTTTCCGAACCTTTGAAGGGCTTCCCACCCAAGTTGGTGTAATCGCTGCACAAGCGTGCAAATCCCGACTTTGGGTGAGTGGGTTCTGGGTTAGCTCCAGCTGCTTGAGCATTAGTTACTAAATCAAGAAGCTATTGAGCAGTCATAAAAACTCCATCCGGAGGAGCAGCACCAGATGATCCAGTTCTAGGACGGCTTGGTCTAGACATTCTCTTCCTTAAAGAAAGAAAGAAGAGAAGGAAGAAGGTTATTCACCAATGAACACCAAGCAATCTTGATAGATAAAACAAGGAATCATAAAGGAAATAGGATGAATCGGTACGAAGACTCGAATTAATCCTATGGTATGACTCCTAAGATAGACTTAGGACGATGATCCTTGTTAAGTTATTCTACATTGTTCCGAAGTTTGGCTCTGATACCAAGCTGTGACGCCCCACCTCTATACCCACGCTAGCCAAGAACACTCCGGAGTAGTGCTGTCAACTAGCACGGAGAATAAGGCTGTTGAGGAGCGACCATCCATGTAATTGCTTATCACACGGTGGCTATAAATAATCTTCGGAAACAAACATAGAAATAATCATATCACAAATCAGTCACAGATATCCATATCACAAAGGCGGAAGAAGATATGAATATATAACTAACACTTGAAAGTGTACATCAGAGTAGTGGTCAGTAAGATCCATGATAATACAAAAGAATAGCAACACGTGCTATACAAAAGAATACAACTATGAGTCTATATCTCAAGTGTATACAACAAAAACTGCTAATCTAAACAGTTAGCCAAAAGTCAGAGTGATGAATCCCTGGGAAGAAGTCAAGCAGAAGCACCTGTAACATCTCGGTCTGACCCGAGTATTATTTAAGAAAATAATAAACGGATCAGTCTAGCTATAAATATCAGATGACATGATATAACATAAAAGATATGGCATAAACATAAACATCCATAACGACATACCACTATAAGTATGTAAATAATGATCAACAAAAGATCAATCAATAAGAGATAATCAATATCACAAGAATCTTCTCAAAGATTCGAAGAGGGCATCATACCCTAAACTTGTACTCATAACAAGTCAATGACATAAATTCCAGAAATCAACACGAGAAATCCAGAAATCATAAAAAGGGAAAGAGGCCTATCACATGACGGTCCGAAGACCAAGGGGAGCTACCCCGCATGTGTGAATGGAATCACACAGATTGAGGTCGAGACTAACCAAAAAGCAGAAAGGTATGTGTGAATGGAATCACACAAGTGGTGTCTAGTCTAACCTTGCAATGAAAGAGACATCGCGCAATTACTAGTCTAATTCATAAAGCGATCATCAAGATCAACGAGAAGTGTCAATTACACTAAGCTAGTAAATATAGAAGTTTAGCTTCATGTTCCATAACCACTTGCTTAACTTAAATATTTACGAACAAACTGTAAATCTTCACTAATAAAATTGTCACAAGAGGTTCAATCGAACAAGTCCAAGAATTAACCGACGAAGTGAACGCAAGCGTTTCATACCACTTGTTTTACTAAGTCGTTTAATTAGATTTCTCATCCGAGTGAGGTAAAGGCTTGTATATACTAATAGATTGGAAAACGGTTTAAGAAAAGAGCTTTGTTATTAAAAATAGAGTTGAAATTGTTTGTTAAAAGAGTTTTGATATTTACTACTAGTATTGAAACCTTTGTATTATAAAGTGACAAAACACATAAGCAAGTGTAGAAACAATCAGTCACAAAGATCGCATACGGAGATGCGAGTAAAAATCCAAGGAAATCAGCTCAATGTTTTTCAGATAAGATCCCCTACGGAGGGGGGTCCAGGGGGGTGGCAACCCCCCAAGGTGGGGGTGCGGGGGCAACGCCACCGCTTACGGGGTTCGACCTGCCCGGTCAGGTCGCGGGGGTCCAGGGGGCAGCGCCCCCGGCGGGGTGCGGGGCAGCGCCCCGACCAAAACGGTACGACCTAGTGAAGACAAAATGAGGTCTAACGACCTAAGGGGAATAGGGTCGAGCGACCTAATGGTTGCGACCTAGGGGTCTAAGGAGTCAAGCGACCTAACTGGAGCAACCCTATGGTCATGCGACCTAACTGAAATGGCCAAGCGACCTAACAATAGCACAGGTCAAGCGACCTAACGTTTTAAGGCCGAGCGACCTAATTAAACTCGCGACTTAATGGTGTGAAAGGCGTGCGACCTAATGTGTTACGACCTAAGGGTCGAGCGACTTAGTGGAACAAGGTCATACGACCTAACACTTGTAGTAGGGTTGGGCGACCTAATGGAGTAAACGGTCGAACGACCTAACAGGTTATAGGTCATGCGACCTAGTGGGTTAACGGCCTAACGACCTAACGACCTAAAAATCCGCGACCTAAGGGTCGAACGACCTAAATGGTCCAGCGACCTAGCACTAAACAAGGCCGAGCGACCTAGGGATGAAATGGCCAGAGGATATAGGCGAGCGACCTACGACCCACCTACCCGCGACCTACGACCTAAGCTCAAACGTGAGCTGCGAGCTACGAGCTAGCGACCTAAGTCCTAGGTCGTGAGCGACCTAACTGCGAGTGAGCAAAAATGGCCAGAGCCAAAGCAGAGCGACCTAACGGCCATACGACCTACGACCTAAGGTCCTGAGCGACCTAACTCCGAAAACACGAAAATGGCCAGAACGACCTAGGGGTTAACTCGTACGCGACCTACGACCTAAGGTCCACACGACCTAACTCCGAGCGAGCTAAAAACGGCCAGAACGACCTAAATGCAGAAATTTCACCCAAACACCAAAAATCGGAGTTTTTCGCCAATCCAATCCAAACCAAAAGCAAATATGCATGCTAAAGTGATAGGGAATCATTCCCAACAGTCCAAGATAGATATAGACTAGATTTGTGAGATAAAAATCTCACCTTTGCACTAAAGTTTATGAAGATGAAGCTTGAAAGCAAGGAGAAGCAATCCAAAGCTTGAATCCAATATCTTCTACTTGAATTTGGAGTTGAATGTTGGATTTGCAATTGAATTTGTGCTTGGAGTTTTAATTTCCCATTCCCTCCACCATTAATGCCAAAGCTTGATTGGTTAGGAAATTTATGAAGAGTGAGGAGAAGAGGGTTGGAACTTGGGCTTAATAGGCTAAACTAACCCAAAGTCCAAAGCGGGAAAAGTTAGTGAAATTTCACTAACTCCAAACCTATCGATGTTTATACTTAAAAAGTTGTAAACGACATTTCGAACTCAATGGAAGTGGTTTCGAGTCCTAATTTGACCGTTTGCAAAAAGTAGCTTTTCGGACCAAAATCCGATTAACGAGTTAATATTTAAATAAAATATTTTAATACAAACTCGATAAATATGCGGGTTGTTACAATTTGTTACTATTCCATTTTCAATTATGGTATCGTTGTTAGTTCATGAGTGATGTTCTATTACAAGTAGCATGACACAGTGCACTTTGCATGAGAAGGGTGGAAAAAAAACTACCATTGTACTTCATTTTAGTATATTGATCAACTCTAAAACTCTATGAATTATATTGATATACTCGACTTTAGGAAGAAAATCATATACTCAACTTTATAAAGAATTGGTATGTAGTCATTATTATATATGTAATCTTAATGGTAATGCAGAATTAAAAAATGAATTCATATATATTCATGTAGGAGGCGGAGAATCCGGAATGCAAGCCTACACGAGCAAAGACGTGGAAAGTAGCGCACACAAGTAGGAAAACCGGAGAGGTGCTTCTGTGTGCAGAATTAAAATATGTAAGTAGAAATATATTCATGTATTGAATTCATTACCTAATATTTGTTCTTAGTGTACGCATTTTTTGTTGCTTCATGAAGATAAACTTTCACTAAACTAGATATCTATGGTTGGCTCTTTTTAAAGAAACATGTTAATCTATTTTCACCCAATTTCCTTTTTTAACCTTTTAATGTGAGTTGCTGCATTTTGTGACAAATTGCTTGTAATCTTCATGGTTTTTTTATTAGTTAGCATTTTTCATAGCAATATATTAGGACCAATACAAAGTAACTTGATACAGCTAGTCATCCAATCATAAAGATTCCATTAGGATAGAAGTGGATTAAATTGCTTCTTACTTAATGATGTGCTACGCATGATATGTACACGAACTGCAGCAAGCTTGTACACTTAAAAAAAATTGATCTAGATTTTCAGTGGAAGTACTTTAAGGCCAGATTTATGCATATCATATTCTTCTAAGTAGGTGCATTCCAGAACTGATAGTGCCTTAAATTTCTTTGCACATGAATTCTTTTCGCAGTTACCACTCTTTTATTTACATAATTTAATAGAGTTTCCTCCATGATTCACCTTATATATTTGATTGCTGCATCAACACATGAGAGAATGTCGATATCATTTCGTATATTGTTGAGATGTTTTCAAAATATGTTTGAAATCTTTAACCGATGCATGTTTGTATGCATAGCTATAAATAATCACTACTAACAGTTTGTTTCAACATGTTATAGTCTATTATGGCAGCTTACAATGTAGTAAATTCTGTTGTGAAACTGACAACCTCTCTTCATTTTGCCATTGTTGAAAATGAACTGTGCTTTTTTGCATTAAATTTTAGAGTTGAACATGAAATCTAGAATCAGGAGTTCGCACTAGTTTTGGAGAGAAATTGATAACATATATGTTATATGTATATTTACTTTCTTTTTTTGCTACTATTTTTTCATTATTTTATCAAGAAAGAAGCTATTAAGAGAGATTCATGGAGGAAGAAGAAGTGAAAGATTTGTGTGAGCAAATGAGAAGAATGGATGGGTAATTGTAGAAAAAAATAAGTGGTAAGTTACCAATTCACTCCTCTACAAAATTACCAAAATATCCTTGCTTAATTTTAAAAAACTTTACTTTTTCGACATTTACCACCACCTGTCATATCTTACTTTATGTCTTAGTCACTTAAGACTTAAGTAAATGTATGTGGATGGAAAAGTGGATTAAAGAGAAGAACTGTTTAGATTTTTGATGTGTTTTGATGTTTACTTTTTTATCTTTTTTCCTTAATTACTTTTATTAATTATATTCTTGAATCTTCTAATGATATTTATTAAAAGTAAACTTTTTCAGTTAAAAATGTGTACAAGGTGTTAAAACATATAACCAAAGGTGCAATAACGTTGCGACAACTTATATTGAACAAAATGTTAATTCTCAACAAAATGTTTTACGGTCACATTTAGACGTTGTTGTTAAACTTCATATATTTGTAAACAAAACTGAAAAATAATTTTGTCATCCTTATTTATTACACAAAACATATATTAAGTTTTAAAATTCTATATTTTAATATTTAAAGTTAATTAAATATTCCATTTAAAAATTATAATTTGCGGGTCGTTACATACTTCCACCCTTAAAAGAATTTCGTCCCCGAAATTAAACCAAAACCCAAAACTAAATAATACTTACTCAAAACAATTTTTAACTCAATTTGGTATGATATGTACAGATCATCTGTTAGAATTGGACGAACTCGTGGTGGAAGTTATGGATGAAATTCAAAAAATTTACCCTATTGGATCTTTATTATGCCTATGAAGTCTAAATGAATTAGCACATTTCTAAATTTCATTCAAATAAAATCATTTATTTTTTAAATTCAAATTTATTAAAATATGAAATTAATTTTACTTGATTTAGTTTAGACATAATGTATCATATACATATATGTGTGAGTGCATGTGTAACGTAATAATCCGTGAAAGGTGTGATATGTCTATATGTAGATGCTGCGATTTACATCGCAACGGACATATTAGCTCATTTTATGTGTCATATATGTTACCTAAATATGTGCATATAGACAAGCACCATTGTCCAAGTGGTTAATTGATTCGGCTTTAGTGCAAGAGGTCACAAGTTCGAAACTTGCTTTCGACGTTTATTGACATGGAATATGTTATCCTAATGATTTGTTGTATATAAAGTACCATTTTAAAAAAAATGTGCATATATATGTGTTATAAACACACAAACAAACACACACACACACAGATGTAGGTATAAATATATTAAGTATTATATATGAACATAAAACTTTTATATATAGATAAATATATTTATCTATATATAGAAAGAGAGAGAGAGAGAGAGAGAAATTATTTATAATTCAAAATTAACTTTGTTTTGCAAACATAATAATTTTAGTATTTTAATTTGTATATATTATGAATAAAATAACGTTTTCATTCATAAATAATTAGCATAAAATAATTAATTGATGAAAATTCAAATTTTACAATTTTTGAAAATCTAAGATCGTAAAATAGAGCTTAGAAAAAATTTGGAGAATTTTCAAAGTTCAAATATTATTATTTTGAAAACAAATACGTTGATTTCGGCAATAATTATTTAATATAAAATAATATATTATTAAAAACAGGAAATTATTGTCAATGACAAAATTTCTCAGCGTTTTATCCTCAAGGACAGACCTTCAGTATTTTAGCCTGAAGGACAGCTTTCTTAAGGTATAATTTTCTAATTATTGATATCGATTTTTAGGTATCATTTTGTAGTTATTGGTAGCAGTTTTTAGGTATCAGTTTTTAGATGTGTAGCAGTTTTGGAAGAATGTTTATCCTTGTGAATAATTTTGGATGAATGTTTGTTCTTGTCATTAATTTTTAGGAGAATGTTTGTCTTTGTAGTTAAAATATTGAGGCTGTGTCGTTGAAGCTAGAAATATAAAAAAAATTGTACTTTAAATTAAGGGGGTGTTTGGCAAACATCCTCGGTGAGGTTTGAAAATACACAAAAAATCCCTTCGGTTTTTTAATAAGTTTCAAGTCCCTGTTTGCAAATTCACGCACACGCAAAGAACCAAATACCCTTTACGTTTTTAATATTACGAATGCGTATAACTTTCTATAGAAACATCGAATCAGCTACCGTTTTCACCAAAAAATCAATAAACTTATGATTTTTGAAATGAGATCCATTGATGATACCAAAAAATCATATTTGTAGTCATATGCAATTATTCCATTTATTTGCAGACAATTCAGCAAATTTTGAACATTTTCAATTTTTTTTCAAATCTGCAATAATTACAGCTATTTCTGTAACTATATGGTATAGTTGCAGAAATTTCTGCAACTATTGTGTATAGTTGTAGAAATGTCTGCAACAATTGCATATAGTTGTAGAAATTTCTGCAACTATATGGTATAATTGCAGAAATTTCTGCAACTATATTGTATAATTGCAGAAATTTCTACAACAATTGCATATAGTTGCAGAAATTTCTACAACTATTGCATATAGTGGCAGAAATTTCTACAACTATTGAATATAGTTATAGAAATGTCTGCAACTATTGCATATAGTTGCAGGCATATCTGCAATTATATGGTGTAATTGCAAAAATTCTGCAATTAATTCATATAGTCGCAGAAATGTCTGCAACTATTGCATATAGTTGCAGACATATCTGCATTATATCATATTACTTGTAGTTTGTCCTTCCATTGTTTTTACATATGCACAATGCCACTCGTTAGAAATATAATAAAATTTGTGATTTAATGGTGAAAACAGTTTGTTAACCCATCTTTTCAACAAGAAGTTATTGCGTTTTAAAGATTGATAAATAATGTGGTTCAAATTTTAATTATGGACGTGAGAATAACATCCACATATGAAGAACCAACATTGTTGCAATGTTGAAGATGAGTATTGTAGGGAAGAAAATTGTTTTAAATCTTTTTTATGAGGAGGATGTTTTGTGTGTTAAGTTTGATTTTAGGGATGTGTTCCTTATTTTCACTTAAATTAATTCCCCCGTTAAAAATTCCAATTTTAAAATTTTAAAAACTTTAGGATCATGAATGAAAGGTCGCAAAAAAGTTTGAAGAATTTTTCAGTTAAGTTATTATTTTTAATAAATCATAAACAGTTTTTTCAAAATAATATTAATTAATAAAAATAATAAGTTTACTCGAAAATTCCAAAAAAAATTCTATAAGTTTATAAAATGAAATAATATTTTTTTTAAATATAAAATTGAATTTTTAACGTAATAATTATTTTATATACAATAAATAATTCAAAAATTCAATAAATATTAATTTAAAAAAAGAATATGTGACATCCCGGAAATTTAGGGCAATATAAATTTAATTATCTGTGTAAAAATTAAATTAATTTGATAATAATTTGAATTGATTTAATAATCTTTATTTAAATAAATATTTATCTGATGATTTTTCTTTTTAAAAAAGCTAATTTAAATTGTTTCTATTTATAATGTATATATGTATATATTGGTATATATTATAAATAGATAAGTTTTTTTTTAAAATTTAATAGATAAATCTATTTTTTCTAATTCTACTATTTTTGATAATTTGGAAATTTAATATTGAATAAATAATAATATGATTTTAAAAATACTCAAGATAAATTTAATTTGTTTAAAAATAAATTCTAGCCTGGGTTTAAATTTAAATAAAAAGATTGTTTTGTTCTTTTTTACTTTAGCTTTACAAAATAAGTAATTTATTTATGTAGTGATTTCATTTATGAATCATTTTAAATTAATAATGAGTTATTTTTAAACAATAACAATAATGAAATATCTTTAAAATGGATTTTAAATGAATCGAAATTTGTTATTTTAAACTTATGTATATATATATACATATTTTGGAAAGCTATGATTTAAAATAAAATATTTCAACAATGTTTAAAAATAAAATAAACTTTATAAATATGAAACATAAGTGTAAACCAAGTATAGGGTTATAAAATAAGTTTGAATACATAAACTTAAGAAATTGTGATATTAACATAAGGTTAGGAAACAATAAGTAAATAATGTAATAAACCAAACAAATGACTAAAACAATTTTTATATTATGTATGTAAAAAACAAAAGCATGTAATTATGTCTGTAAAATAGTTATGTAGGCAAATAAACAAAATAAAATAAAATGCAAGTAGCTTGTTGATTAAGATTCAGACAAGTTTGAAAATAAAGTAAAAGAAAAAACCAGGCTTTGAATAATTATAGGTTGACTCTAAAGCAAAGAAACAAAGCAAAGTAGAAATAAGACTCAGGCAAGAAAAGGAAATAAAATGCAAAGCAAAGTTAAGAAACAAAATAAAAGAAAATTTCATATGCAGGTTGCTTGTAAGAAAATGCAAAGCTATGTAAAAATATCTATGGATAAAAATGAGTAATAGGAGACATTAAGTACATTAACATTAAATGTTTCAAATCCTCAGCAAACAATTCAGTCAATTCGAATTGTTTTAAAGATCATTTCAGCCTCCCTAATATAACATTTTGCCTGATAAAACAAAAACATAATTGTACCAGCATTTGCAAAACCCAGTTATCACCTTCCCCTAAAACCTTTTATATATATCATGTCTTCTTATATTTTCATTCGTTCAACTCAACATAGCAAGCTTTTCCTTTTTATAACTGAAGCATCAACAACAAACTTCTTTATACAACTTGGATAAAGTTTGCAACTCAACTACAAACAAGAAGATTAAGGGAAATCAAAGAAAACCATTTTCCATTTTTGAAGTCCAAAGCTTTCCAAATAAAAGTGCTCTGTCCATCTCCATCACTAGTGAGTAACATCACCTTTAAAAGTTTAAATTTAAGATATGGTTGCTTGGTTGATGTCTGTAATATGTATGGTTGGGTATGTGTTTGTTTATTTTATCTTTGTATGTATGTGCATAGCTGTTCCTGTAGCATTTTGATCTTTGCTTCAAGTATCAGTTTGATTTAAAAATCATCATCTTTTTTACTTACTTGCTGTTTGGATTAGGACTTAATCAAAAGTTTTTGGATTAGCATAGATGGATGTTTAAAATTTATAGAAAAGTTAAGTATAAACTTGAGTAAGCCTGAAAAAAATGAAACAATAGAGCAAATCATAAAACAAGTCAAAATTTAATTGTCATGATCCATCAATTCAAGTTTATGAACTGATTACTAAATCAGAATTAGGATTTTTAAAAATTATAATCACATTTTTAGTTGAGCTTTGAACATGCTTTACTGGGTTGATCAATTCAAGCATTTTGGATTGCCTCTTGAAGTATAGTTGATTTGAGTGGCTGTAATTCTTCATGGAGATAGAGAAGTGACTGGAGGGGACATGAAAAATAAGTGATGGATGATCAGAGAAGGGTGGCGTTGGTGGTTGAGTTTTGGAATCTGTAAACCTAATTTTTGCCTGGGATGTAGTTTGGGTCTGTTCGATTTCCCTGGTGCATCGAGTTCAACAGGGTTCTGGGAAGCTGAAGCTTGAACATGGTCGAAGCTGTAGCCGGAGGTGGTGGTGCTCCGGTGGTCGGAGTTTGAAGTGCGGTGGAGTTTCCAGGTTTCGAGAGGGGGACATGCTCGTGGTTCCAGGTTTGAGAGTGGAAGCTTGTCTTTGTCTCAAGCAAGTGGTGTAGCTTTGGGTGGTCGTGGTCGTATCTGGTGATGCTCGCCGGCGTGTTGGAGTTCCAGTAGGTGGCCGGAGGTGACTGGGGCCACGGTGCACGTGCACCGTGCCCATTGCAGCTCTGTAAAGTTTTGTGGGTGCCGAGTATTTTTGACTCGAGAGATACTCGAGTCACTCGAGTACGTGACTTGAAGTAGGGGAAAGGAAGACTCGGTGCAGTTTTGGTTAGTGTCGAGTAAATGGTTGTACAGGCTTTTGCAGAAACCTGGAAACAAAATTTGGTTTTTCAACAAATTCAAATGAAACCTATTTAAAAATAAATAATGGATTTAAACTAAGTTTAAATTCAGTTTGTAGTATGGATTCAAACCTATATTTTGAAATCTAAAATAAGGTTTAAATATTTAAATGAGTTTTCAGGTTTACAAACCCGGTAATTTCCAGATTTTTAAAAATTTAAATCTGAAATAAGAGCTCTAAAAAAAGTTTAAATTTGAATTTTAAAAGTATTAATCCAAATGAATATTGAATCTTAAGGTTTTAAAATAGATTTCGATTTGAAAAATCAAGATTTTAATTTAAGTTGTTAAAGGGAAGTTTAAATCAAAGTTTTAAAATCAAAGATAAATTGATGGATTCGAGTTTACTTCGAATTCAAATCTGAAAGATTAAATCAGTTTCTAAGCATGATTGTTTTAAAAATAAGTTCAAATAAAATAGTTTTGAAAGTAAATTTGTTGAGAAAAGTTTTTAAATGGAAAGTAAATAAATTGTTTTAACTTGAACTTGCAAGTTAAAACATTAATGTATTTTGGAAATTTAAATTTAAATAAAAGTTAGGTAGTTGAATTTAAAAGGGCTTTTCTTATATAAGTTTCATATGTATGTAATTAATGTTATTTACAAGTTTATAAATTGAATTTAAATTTGATTAATGTTTAAATAAATAATCCCTTTGAATCCTAAATTCAGAATGGAATTTGGATTTAAATTAAAAAGTGTAATGTTCTAATACACTTTAATATGAATTAAGTCATTAAATAAGAAATAAATTATCTTAAGAATAGTTAAGGCATTAAATGATTTCATTAATAAGATAATAAAGGAATGGTGTATTTATTAAATTTATAAATTAATAATTTAGATTAATTTATAAATAAAGATAAATTAAGAAGTAAATTAAGAGATGGTATTAGTTAATAAAGATAATTAACTAAGGATAATTAATTAATTAATTAATCTGATTAATTTTGATAATTAATCAGATTAATTAGATAATCTATTGTAAGTGGTTAAATGTAATTACTTGATAAAAGTAATTAAGAGATTAATTACTTATTGTAATTAATTTTGATAAAATGATTAATTTAAGTTAATTAATTTAGTTTAATTAATCATTTGATGATTTGATATGTGTAATTACGTAGTGTAATTAATAGAGCATAATCACTTAGGGAAGTAATTAGATGATAATTACTGGATGTGATTAATACAAGATGATTTGTAAATGAAGAATTTGGATATTTACTTTTGTAATTAATCACGGGATTAATTAGTGGAGATAATTAATTATGGAATAATTAATATAAGTAATTAAGGATAGTTAATTACTGGAATGTTATTAATCAAGGGTGATTAATAATTGTGTTTAATTAAAGATTAATCACTTAATGTAATTAATTTAAATAAAGTAATTTAATTTAAATCTGAATTAGAGATCATTAATTAATGTAATTAATGATGAAATTTAGAATTGTTTAATTAAGGGATAATTAATAATGTGGTGATTAATTTATGTAATTAATTAACAATAAATATAATTAATTATATTTAGTTAATAACTAAAGTAATTAAATGTTAATTACTATGAATGATGTAGGATAATTAATTTGTGAAATTAATTAAAGACTTATTACCTATTGTAATTAGAGAATGATTAATCAAGGGTGTTTAACCAAGATGAATATTTAAAGGTTGATTAATTAATTTGATTTATAATTAATCATTGATTGTATAGGCAGGATTTATAGATGAAGTAATTAATTTAATTTATTTTAAATTAATTAAAGATAGAAGTGGTTAATTTAATTCATTTTAAATTATAATAGATTGTGATTTATAAATCATTGCTTATGGATGAATGATATTGATATTTCATTTGATGATTGTGAATTCAGATATGACATGAGTAATATCTATGTGATATGGATGTTTGGTTTAAATATGATAATATTTAATTATTTGTTTGGATGATAATATTGATTATCTGTTTATGATGATGATGTGATTATCTATTGTGATGTTATGAATATTCTATATGTGTGTATATTGATAATATTGAATTAGACTGTTAAAACTAAATAGACAACTTGGCCTTAAATGACACGTTTTGAATTTCGATGAGACCGGGATCGGTTTTCCTTATTTGGAACATCCGAAAACCACATCGATTCCAAATTTATGATAGGTCATGAATCTGAAGTGAAGATGAAGTTTCAGAGTGCAAGGGTTATTGTCGTTAACTCTGAGGGTGATTCCAAAATGAGTGTAACGAGATAATGCCTTCGGTTTCGTTCGAACCCGGAACGAACTTGTGTGGATTGAATGCTTTCAACACATCGTCAGGCGGACGATGAGCATTCTAAGAGATGTTCTGTAAAGATAATCATAGCCTCAAGCCTCATCAACCGGGAATGGCTAAAACAGGGGATGTGCAGCAAGGTTAGGTGGGTCATGCCCAAGCAGGACAAGGATATTCCCCTGTCTAGATGTCCCTTTATTTTCGGCTGTGTGGGCGGTTGATTGCAACAACTGCCGGGGTTATCTTGTTCAGGACTGTTCAGTAATGAATGGTTCCGGCCTTGTGTTGCAGGGGGTCGGGAGTGATCCTCGGTACGTTGATCTAGGCCACGTACTGTGACGGGCGGTACCCCAGTAGCCCTGCCATTGTATGGAATCCACAATCCAATAAGTGCCAACGGTTTTGATTGTATTACCCACTTTTGTGGCTAGTAGCTGGAATTTAATGAATGTAACAATTTCGGCTATTTTCTATTTACTTGAAAACCCTATACCTATTATAATATCACTGAATTTCCTATCAAATGTTTTGGTTAGCGTAAGGTAAAAACTTACCCATGTTTATGTGTGGGGAGTCTTACGTGATACCTTTTATTTCAAAGGATTTTCAAAATTAAGCAATTTTAACCTGTTACTCATACCAGACCCATGTTTGACCCGCAGTTTATCTTCTGTTTTTTATAAACTCTCGGGTACTCAAACTTTTATGAGTAGCCAAGGGATTCAGGTTAGCTTTGACGAATTCTGGAGGAGCAATGGAGCAGGAGGCTTCAGCGTTGTAGATATACTTATAGTTCCGCTGTGTTCATATCTTTGAGGTATTTGTTTGAGTTGTATCGAGTTGTATGAACTAGACAGGTGTCTATAACTGCTTAGTATGTGATGTATTGTCTGTATAACTCTGATTGATGTTGTATATTATGTAAATACTTATGTGATTATTATAATTTATTCGTTCCGCTGTGAGATTCTGATGTTGTTGTTCTTTTTCTCTATCTTTTCTATTTTCTCATCCCTTTCTTTCTTTAAGACGAAACGGATTTCTGGGCATAGAAACTCAGGTCGTCACAGAATATATGTATGATAATTAATTTTCGAATTTGTAAATTCATATTATATATAAATAAGTGTACTGAAATTTTCAAATCATATATATATCTTATATATCATTTATGCTATTATGAGAGAGAAATATACACTAATATATATATATATATATATATATATATATTTGTGTATGTGTGAATTTATTAATAAATATATATATAATAACTATTAACGAAAAAAATGATTTTGTATAGTAAATAACATTTATCTATACATAAATCAAATAGCATATTAAACAAATTATGCACATAACCAAATTGATTTGTGACAACCATATCTACTTACAAAAATCTTACCTAACTGAACATATTTTAGCAATATATTTAAACAAATATGAAATTGCTCATTATAGGATTATAGAATATAATTTAATTACTATAATATAAATTAAAATTACCAATCTATGAACAAATATGAAATTGCTCATTATAGGATTACAAACCCTTATGTTATATGATTTTGTAAATTGTTGTTTAGATGAAATAATATCAATCTTGTATACTAATCTTAAGTATATGACCTTATAGAGAGAAACTAACTCAACTTCACTCACAATTAATCATAAATTGTCCAATAATTCTGATTATTCTTTATCGATGCATCATTATGTATCACATGGAGGGGTGACTTTTGAGATTGAATATATATTCTTTTTATGGTACATTTGGAGCTCTTTCCAATATACTCACTTATTCGACCAAATCAAATCATTTTATTCTATTGCATGTTATTTTATTTACTTTTATTTTATATTTTATGATTTTATCATAAACTTACTACATGTGCAACTAATACACATGTTCATGTTGGATCATCGGTGAATATAACAAAGTATGTGGAATCCTTTTGGTATTAATAGACTTGTGATTGCATACATTAATATGTATTAATTCAAAGAGTTCATCAACTCTTATTATTCTCCCACCGAATGGGTGCATAGCCATTAATTGTTAGAGATATAATTAACCTATATCATATGATTCATAATCATATAATTCATAATCAATAGTAAAATTACTTCTCAAAACTACGGCTTAGTCTATAATTCCAAAATAACTATAAATAATATTAGAGACATATGTATTTTTGTTGCATCACTTTTACTATTAAAACAACAATTCCATAGTATAGTTCTATTTCATAATGATATTTAATACAAAATATAGTTATATCTATTTTTCAGTCAATACCAAAAATAAATATTATTTCACAAATAATGTTCGGTACATTTTACGAAAACAATTTTCATAATTTGATGCAATCATTAGGTGTTATATGGTATGCTCCCACTATTTTCGATATTACTATAATAGCGTACAAAATTTAGAAGTCCACCATTCACTTAATATTGTTAATATTGTTTACTTATTTCATATGCTGCAACTAGTATATAGTGGAGAGTTCTTCAATCAAATATCTTGAACTCAAAGAAATAAATGTTATAGGAAACAATTTTCTATATGAAAGTACATTTCAAAATAAAAATCATATTTCATATTCCAATATTAAGTATCAATTATTATACGATTCTTGTTTCCAATGTTTCTTTATGAAGCATATGTGACTATTCATTCTCTTCATTCCAACTTTACCTTAAATTACATCTATTCTTATACATTCGTTTTTCTTTCAAATGGTTAGACTATTCAAAAAAAACCTTACTACAATATCATAATAAATTTTTTACAAAAGCGCATTTGATTTTTCTTAACATTTAAGACGCCATGATGTTGCACTATGTAAACGGATCAAGATGACAATTCAACGATCAAGTTCTTAGATGTATCTCGTAGTTTATGGTCTTGTATTATATTAACACAATATGATCCTTTTGAAATCATTCAAGTTAATACATGATCTTAAAATACTGTTTATTGGCTTACTTCGAATGAACTAACTTCATTGAAATATTGTACCACACAAACTATGACTATTCACAATATAACATTTATATGTGGAAGTACATGGATCAAATATCACTAATCTTGAATTGCATTTAGAGATCATAAACTCATAAAATGTAATATATGGTCTAAGCTAAATAAATATATAAGTGACCAACTTACGAATATATTATGTAGTTGAAATTAGGCACTTGCATGGGTATAGAAATATTATATAACATGCAATTAGAATTATTAGTAAGCATATATTATATTTCTATTTGTCAACTTTCAATTCAGTTTGTTTATATATGTTAATTGACAAACGTTTTATCAACCATATTAAATGCATAAATTTATCATTGTAGATAATTATAACGTTATATAGCATATGTTCTCACAATATTAGAAAGGTTAAATGTTACCATTTCATTTTTCTAATAAGGCTCCCACTAGTCATTTATGTTTCTCCAAAACCTAATATGAAATTTAAAAGTCTTACAGCTTCAGTAGTGGGTGTAAGGACTCGTTTATTTTGGTATACTGACCTTGAGTCTGCTTAACAAATCATAACCCCACAAACGATGGATAACATCTTATCGGTTGTATCACTTACAACTCCTAACCCATTTTTCCTTGTTCTAATCTTATTTCAACCTTGAATATGCTCAACAAATTGAAAGAGATTATTTACTCATACCTACCATATCATGATGGCCTAAGTATAGTGTATGTACCCTGAGTTTGCTAAACAAATACATATAGTTATCTTACCTCATCCGTTCAATATATTAATAATACTTTGCATAACATCCCTACCTTGAGTTTGCACAACGGCTAAGAAGTATGTTAGTAAGTTATCAATATATATATGATAGAGGACAACTTTATATTGAAGATTCATAATCTTCAATATATATGTTGAGTGATATCGACTTATAGAATAATATATTTCTTATTGAATACCCCAACGATTCAAGTGTCAGACACATCAGAAACCACGGTATATGTACATTTACATATGTATTTATTTCTCAAGTCTATTTGGGTTTCTTTAATGTTCAACATATTATATAAGTTTTACTGTTGTATAATTTTTATATTTCATATTACTTATATGATAATTCTACGTATAACATATCATTAATTAAATCTTATCGAATTAATTTTAATCAACTAACTCTTTAATTAATTTTAAATTAGTATTCTAATATAACTTTTATATTGGACATATCTACTATAACATTTATAGACCTTTATGGTGTAAGACATATATATCATATACATATGTGTTTTTATTAAATTAATTAACCTTTAACTAATTTATTCAATTAAAAATAATTTACTAAAATTTATTAATTTCAAAATTTGTCTTGTATACATACATGTATACTTATGTTATCGTGAACATTTTAAAATAACATCACATATATCAACATATATAATACATGCATATATACATTAATTAATTAACATATTTAATTATTTTATTTTATTAATCTTATTAATAAATTTAAAATTTAAAATTACTATATAAATATTTTTAAACATTTTGAAAATATCATTATCCTTTCAAACATTTTAAAAAATTACATAGTATTATAATTTTTATAATAAACATGTTTTATTTTAAGTTTAGATATTAAATTTAAAATCTTTAACATTAATTTTCAAAATAATTTTGAAAATTAGCCCAAGGCTCAATTAATTTGGGCCTTTTCTATTAGGAGTAACCTTTAGGCTCACTTCACCTTTTAGGCCAGGCCGATAACCAAGTAGTACAAGGTACTTGATTACCCAATTCCAATCTTAGACATTACCTTTCTAGACATCATACTAAGTAGGAAAGCTTAATTAATTAGCCATAATATGACTAAATTAGACTGCATAGGCTATTGGGCTCTGATACCATTGTTGGATAGACCAGCCCGCAGTGGAAGTTATGAGTGAATTTCAAAATTTTTACTCTATTGGACCTTTATTGGGCCAATGAAGTCTAACTGAATTAGACAATTCTAAATTTCATTTAAATAAAATCGTTTATTTTATTTAAAATAAAATATATTAAAATGTGAAATTAAATTTCTATCATATACATATATGTGTGAGTGCATGTGTAACATAATAATCCATGAGAGTTATAACACGCCCATATGTAGATGTTGCGATTTACATTGCAACAGACATATTAGCTCATTTTGTATGTCATGTATGTTGTCCAAATATGTGCATGTATATGCATTACAAATATATATTTATACGCACACACATATGCAAGTATAAATATATTATATATAATATATGAACATAAAACATTTATATAAATATAAAGAGAGAGAAATTATTTATAATTCAAATTTAACTTAGTTTTGCAAATATAATAATTTAACATTTTAATTTGTATATATTATGAATAAAATAATGTTTTCATCCATAAATAATTGACATAAAATTATCTATTGATGAAAATTAAAATTTTCCAATTTTCAAAATCTAGGATCGTAAAATAAAGCTTAGAAAAAATCTGAAATTTTTTTAAAGTTAATTTTTTTAAAAACAAATACATTGATTTTGGCAATAATTATTTAATATAAAATAATATATTACAAAAAATTAAAATTTTAAATTTTCAAAAGCTGTAGGATCATGAATGAAAGCTTACGAAAAAATTTGAATAACATTTCGGTTAACTTATTATTTTTAATAAATCGTAAAAAAAATTTGAAATAATATTAATTATTAAAAATACTAAACTTTATTGAAAAATGCCTTTGTTTTTTCTCTATCTTTCTGAAATGATATAGTATTTTCAAAAAATACGAAATTGAATTTTTAATTTGATAATTATTTTATATATAATAAACAATTGATAATTTTAAAAAATGTTAATTTAAAAATATGAATAAATGTATGATAATTAATTTTCAAATTTTCAAATTCATATTATATATAAATAAGAGTACTAAAATTTTCAAATCATATATATATATATATCTTATATGTGCATTTATTCTATTATGAAAGTGAAATATACACCATATGCATATATTTGAGTTTATTAATAAACATGTATAGAACAATTATTAATGACAAAAATTGATTTTGTATAGTAAAAAACATTTTTCTACACATAAATCAAATAGTATAATAAACAAATTATACACATAACCAAACTGATTTGTGACAACCATATCTACTTACAAGAATCTCACCTAACTAAAAATATAGTAGCAATATATTTAAGTAGATATGAAATTGCTTATTATAGGAGCATAGAAAATAATTTAATTACTGTAATTAGAATTAAAATTACCAACTTAATGATGCCTTTGAATCCACGTTGAAGCAATGACTTCCCTTCCTTTTACTATTCTTGATTTGTCAGATTATAAGTCTGGAATCGCCAACCTCTAACTATCGAATAGTATTATTTTAATTTGAAATATATTCAAGAATTTTGCAGTGGATTGGGAGCTATGTTTTAATCAGCAATGTAGAAGGTAATGGCAGAAAAAAAAGTACAACATTATTTTTAGGGATGCATACATACATACATACATAGGGTTGTGTTAGAGAGAAACGAGGTAAACCTATTTACCTATTCTCACTTGATCTCAACCAATTATCTCCAAGACAATTCCCTATGTTTTAGCCACCCATAGACCTTTCCCAAAACGAAATTTTACAGCCCTAATGATTGGCCTTAAACCCATCTAAGCCCAAGCCAAAATACTATCTAATTAAATCTGTAACAACCCAGAATTTATATTAATTAAAATATGAATATTTGATTAATTTTAAATATTAATAAGTGAAATTAAACAGTCGAATAATTTATTTATCGAATATTGGATTTAATTGGACAATTAAATCGATAATTTAATAATTGAAATTCCAGAAATAATTGAAAATTGGGTTAAATATGATTGAAAATGATTTGCAAAATTTTATTTTATCATATTGAAGTTAGAATGATGTTATAGAACTTTTAAAATCGAATTAAGAATTAATTTGTAAAAAATGAATATTTTAATATTTAATTATCGACTGTAAAATAGCCAATTTTTGAACAGACTCAGAATTGGACGAAACTAGTTCCATTGGATCCGTAATAGTTTGTTATTACCGGATTTCAATTTTCGTAGCAATCGGAGTTGTCGTTTGACCGTGGCAGCTCGAAACGCATCGAAATTGTTTTAATATTAGTTTGGCGAGTTAAAATAGTCATTTTTCAAAAGGTCTCGGATTTCGACGAAACTAGTTTCATCGTATCCGTAATGTGATATTATTGTATGGTTTCAAATTTTGTGTCAATCGGATTTACCGTTTGTCCGGTGCAAGCTAAAACGCTTAGAAAAATCGTTTAATCGGTTTAATTTTAAATCGAACGTTTATTTCCATAACTCGCACAGATGACCGAATTAGCTCCCGAAACACATTCCATTGTGTTCGAAACGCAGGATAAACCTTAGAAATGCCAACTGGCATGCTTCCTTTGGAGTTCGGAAAATCAGGGATGAATAGTGTTTGAGAAATTTCTTATATAAGCCCCTTGGAATTTCATTTTGCAAAAGAAAAAAAAACCTAACCCTAGTTCCTTTCAGCCGCCGCCTCCATAGGCATGAATGGCCAGAAATTCATATCATTCTTCTTCGATTTTCTTCCAACCCGTTAAGTATTTCAACGAACCTCCAACTGCAAAAAGGTAGGGCTCGACGAGATCTTGAAGTTCAACGGTGATGATCGAAAGATATGAAGCGAATCAACGGCAAACTGCCCGGGAACATTGCGCGTTCAGCCTCGTTTTTCGTTCAGGGGATGCAGCCGAGTGGGGTCGGTCTCTGGGCATTGGTGGTGTTGTGTGTGGGCTACGTTGTGGTATTCTCTGATCGAGCTAGAAGGAAGTGTGGTGGCCGTAATTTGGAACCCTAGAGCATGAGATATGGGTTCACATTCACGGCAATGTTGCTGGGGAATAACGTGGGGAAGAAGAGGTGATTCACGGCCCAGATGCGTTGACTTCAAAATGCACGGAGTGATTTGGTTTAGGTTTAAAAAATTAAAATAAAGGTTGTAAATTTATAAGTATATAATTCGTGTAACTTTGAAAAATCATATCATTTTCATACGAGGTCGAAAACACGCGAAACCAGTTGCATTGGAATCGTATGGACGAGCACTACGCTATGGACATGGATTGGAGTTGTTTGGAGTTAGTGAGAATTTCAGGTAAAATTAAACGTCCGTTTAATTTTATTCAAAATAAATCGCTAAAACGCTCATTGAAATCAAGGTGAGAACTTCTCACTCAATCGAATCGGTTTTGATTTTAATTTTAAATAGTTATATTTAAAATTCTGGAATGCATGTTTGAATGATGATTGTTATCTATTGATTGTTAAAATAGACATTATGCGCCGTTAGTAAGCGGATGTTATTTATTAAAAACATATACCGCGAATATTTCACAGTACAGTGAAATTGGTATTATTTATGTATTTGGAGTTGATTTCACGCATTGTATAGCGGATGAGACCCTATTGCGCCGTCTATTAAGCGGATAATATTTTATAAATCCTATATACCGCGATAATTCCGTACTGGAGCGGAATTAGTATTGTGCTAACATCTTGGATGCAGGGAAACAGGTTGGAGGGATCCAACTGGATTCCTCAACTGTATTGATTTATTTACAAATATTGTGGTTATTTGTTGATTATCATATTGATATATGATATTTGGATGTCGTGATTGACTATTTGGTGCTGCTGCATCATCCGATCCATTTCTGAAATTTTAAAATAATGATTTTTGGTTTTAAAAGGAATTTTAAAGTGATTTCAAAAGTATACGTTATATTAAATTTTGAATTGTTAAAATAAATGAACGTTAAAATTTTATTTTCACAAAAGTTATGATTTTTGGAAAATAATGCTTAAGTATGATTTTGAAATATATAAGCTTTAAATAACGATTTTTAAGTTATTAAAAGAATAAATTGGTTTAAATTAGGGTTTTTGAATTATTAAAACGATGTATATAAAAATACTTATAAAAATTGATATTTTATAAATTAAAAATATTGGAATATTAAAACGAGTTTTTATAAGTGTTAAAAATGAAATAAAAATGGATTTCATAAGCGAACAGTATTTATAGATTTATAAATTGTGAAGTTATAAAATGAATAGATTTTGTGAAATAGAAGATTTATAAGTAATTACCTTATAAATCAGATTTTGGCATTTAAAATGAGATATGAAAAGGATTTTTTTATAAATAGAAGTTTATAAAAATATAAATGGAGTTTATAAACGTTGTTTATAAATCCGAAATCAATTGACTTTGATAAGTTGGATATAGGAATATATGAAAGGAATTATATTCACAATTTTGGACAGTGAATATATTATTAAATGAAATGGATATGTTTTTGGGGAAGGAACATTATGAAATGAAGTTAATTATTTTAAAGATGTTTTAAAATGTATTATGAATTGAAACCATAGATTTCAACATTTATTGTTGAAATAGACGTTTTCGAGAAATAAGGAAATGGTGGACTATAACACAGTTGTTATAGTAAATGATTTCCGAAAGGAAATGTTTTTGTATAGTATTGGGATTTATATATCTATTTTAAATTTCGAATCCCTATACTAGTGATTTTGGGTCGTCGTGACGATGTTTTACGCGGCATTCATTTTAGCCCAAACAAATGTGTTTAAGTGAATGTTTTCCTTAAAGAATAAAATATATACTTAATTTCGAGATTAAGTATATTGAAGATTTTCCAAGTGTTGAAAATGAATGGATTTGTGAATTACTTATTATTTAATAAGTATGGAAATGTTTTCCAATATGAACTGAATACTTTGGGACTTTATCTTTTTGAAGATAAATTGGAAATGAATATTAGAAATCGATTTGAAATCGTATATTCATGAATATTTTGGAATGTAAATTCACTATGGAATTTATAAAGGAAAAGGGGAATTTGTTTAAAAATAAACGTTGATTTATTTTTGAAGTATGGGAGTAAATTTACGGATTAGGAACGTAAATATAAAGTAAATCGGTAAGGATTTATTTAATTGGTTTAAATAAACCATTTTGAAATGAAAGTATTTCCGCGTAAGGAAAAGGATTGAAATTTGTTTTTTTCAAAAGTGATAAAGGTGAAAAGTGATTTGAAAATTTGTTTTCAAATGGTTGAAGTGTGGAAATTATATATCTAGTAAAGATATTTTGGAAAGTAAATAATTTGGGAAATTATTTGGAATTTGGTGATGTTGAGCACGCCTACTGATAGTTAAATAATCCGACTATCAATATTTACCTTTAAATAGGTATTTTTTGTGATTGTTTGAATTTGAATGCTACACTTATTTTTGAATAAGCGCTCACTATTCGGGTTAGCCGGAAAAGGACCTTGGGGTCGTATAACCCATTTCGAATACGTGATACGTCGTTATGGACTGCATTTGAAGACCGGTGTTGAAGACCGGGTATTTGTGAAAACGATAGAATGACCTATCGATTGTTTCCGCACCGTTAGCTACGGTATGGGGATTTCCTTTGTGATGGGAAATTCGATCGGTTTTGTGAATACCCGGATTGCAAGGACTTCTTTGGAAGTGCCTTCGGTTACGTTCGATCCCGGAACGTACTTGTATGGATGTGTGTCTTACATTACAATTTGAGATGTAAAGCTGGTTTCTATCAAATATATTTCTGTTGGTGGCGGAGAATTTATTCTCTTAGTTTAACACCCTTCTCTGAGACGTACGAGCTTATAGGTTATGTAGTTGATGGTTACTAGTGATACATTCCCAAGTTGGTAATGTGGCATATAAGTGCTATTGATCATTTGTGAATTAAAGCACAACTTTTATATAAAGCATTGCTTTGTGAACGAGACTTCGTCAAGCCTCACAGACCGGTTGTGGTCGAAACATGAATCGTGGTAGCAAGGTTATTTGGGAGTCGCTCCTCCATAGGGTATGTCATTTCCTATCTGGATTATAAGTGGTATCATGGTATGGAGCCCAGGTACTTACTTTGTGGACACACTATATTTATTACCGTGTGATGTTGGTTATCGAGCGCTCGGTTTAAGGTCCCAAAGGACCGGGGGATGACATACTCGTGTCAGTTGTTACCCAGTTAGGGGTAACCCGGCCTTGTGTAGCAGAGATCCAGTTAGGATCCGGGAACGTTTCTCCAGAGGCGTTCTATTTTACTTGGGAAGTTCCTTTGCCCAACCATTTGTTGGAAATCCAAAACAAAACAATACGTGCCTTGTACGGTTTTAGTTGTAGAACCTGCCATTTAATATGGTAGCTATAGTAGGCATACCATCATGGTACGTATGCTGCTAAGATTTATATCTTTACTTTCGAAATGAATTTTTCCTAAACTATGCACTAGTAATAATATCAAATGTTTCTTTTTAATGCGTATCAAGCATCTTTGACTATCATAAGGAGAAATCGCCTCCAATTCTGCGTTTGCATTGTGTATGTGGCGGGAGACCTTATGGTAGTTTCATTTTCAAAACACATTGCGAATTGAAATTGAAAATTTCTCCTATTCTTTGTTATAAGGACAAATAACTGTTTTAAGTTCTCACACCAGTCACATGACTGACTCGGTGTTTATTGTTTCCTTCCTAAACTCTGGGTGCCCACCAATTTCCACACGGGCAGTCTAGAGTTAGGTTATCAGGTTATTCTGGACTTTGGAGTGCTATGGAGCTCAGGAGACGAGCTGCATATCGAGACGTACCACTTGTATATGATATTATACTATGTATTATTCCGCTGTGTATTCTGCATGAGGACAAGTTTATATAACTTTCCATTGATTTATTGACTCTGTTGTCTATTGTTGTTGTAAACTCTGATAATGATGTAATGTATAAAATGTAATAACTGATATAGTTCTTTGTTTAAAGATTATTCATTTATGTATTATATGTTGTTCCGCTGTGATTGTGAGATTCTGATATTGTTCTGTTGTTTTCTGTTCTGTTCCGTTCTATTTTCTATCTTTTCTCTCTTCTTCTACCTTTTTCTTCTTCTTAAACATTGAGAATTCGTATTTCTGTTCATCTTGAGTTAATCTATGGAGATTAGTGTATATTCAAGGAGTACGGAAAAGCGGATTATCACATTTGGTATCAGAGCATATGGTTAAGCGACAACCATGGTTCTGTTGGGTATTTCTCATTAGAGATGGAGTCAGTAGTACTCTAGAATGAGTTTGAGTGTAATAATAGCTATGAGCACGTATTTGTTAGTGAATATGAAATTGTTTTATATTGTGTTTGCTTATCCATTGAGCTGTTTGTGAATTCTGGTCGGTAGATGGGACGCCATATTATCGATAGGGATTTCTAAACACTTAAACGAGGCATGTCGACATAGTAATATTTAAATTGGGTAAATGAAATAATTTTACCTTGATTATATTTTTATATATAAAGGAATAATTTTTCAGAATTATTTAAAGTGTGTATGAATTGATTGTTGATTGTTGAATAAGTTAAATAAAAACAACAATTTTTAAAGAATAATTGTATAAGCAAATGAATTATAAGTATGGAACTATAATTAATGTGATTTACAATTGTGAAATAATCTTATATACAAGAAGTGAAATTATATAAGTAAAAGATTTATAAATGTGATTTATAATATGAAATAAAATTCCAAAGAAGTGTTTTGAAAGGACTTGATATTTTGGAAAAAAATTTTGAAGAGATGAAAGCTCCAAACTCTGTTCGATCGCTGGAAAATAATTCCATGATGATCGCGACATCATTGGTGTTCATTTTCGGGTTTCCAAAAGAGGGATTGCTGCCAAATTGTTTAAAAGAAAGTTGTTTGGAAAATTTGGATTTGATTTGGATTTGATAAGATGTATTGAAATGGAATATAACTTAAGTGATGTTGAATGAAGTTGATTTTTGGTGTCGAAGTAAATTAATAAGTGGATTAATGAAATGAAGTCATTAAGAATTTGAAATTGAGTTATATAAATGAAATTCAACATTATATTGTTAAAGGAATTAGCAATTAAATTGAACTAATGGATTAAATGTTAATAAATTAAATGTAAATAATTGATATGAAATAATGAATGTAAGTGTTAATTCATTAGAAGCTAATGTTATTAGAAATTGAATAAATTGAATGGAAGTCAATTTAAATATGATCCAATAGGAATAAATGTGTTGAACCAAATTGAATGTAAAGTGAATAAATTTGGTTGTATTGAATAAACATTGGTTGTTATTTGATTGTTGATCGATTGTATATAATTCATTAAGTGTTAATGAAACTGAATTAGCAAAACTGAAAGCTATGTAATTGAATTCAAATGGAAAATATGTAAATTTGAATAGAATTGAATTTGGATTGAAAGTGAACCAATGAGAATTTAAATTAGTGAATTCAAACTAATTAAAATTGAATATGAATGAATGTTAGTAAATCCAATGTTAATGAATCAATTGGAAAACCAATTAATTAAATGTTAATGAAAAATAAATTTATATTGATTTGGTAGTTGCATTTATTTCTATTGAATGCATTGCTATGTCGGAACATGTAGTTATTATGTTGCTATATGTTGTATATTCATATTACTTTCATATATGCATGTTTCTCATGTTGTTGTTGAGTGTTTAGTAGGTGCAGATCGCGCTTGCTTCGCTTTTGGAGCTCGCTTTCGTGCTATATTAGTCGTATACGCTCGCTAATAATAAATAAGGTACATATCTCGGATTACATATCGTACTTTTATACTTTTTTCCCTGCGGGATGCCTCATCACTTGATGAGATGTATATTTGTGACATATATACTGTCATTTTTTTTTCGGATCGAGCCGTGCAAAGGAGACTATGGCGAATTTTTCCGAAAATTTAAGGCGTTAGAATATTTTTGAGAAAATTGGAAAATTTGTGAAAACTTTAACTTTGATTTGAAGTTGAAAGTCAAACAATAGTAGTTTGTTTTTGAAAAGATAACTAAGTATGATTTGAAAACTTAGTAAAGATTTGTAAGAAGTTTAACTATGGATTTTGGAAAGTTGATAGATTCTGTAACTTTTCTTACTTGGTTATTTCGAGGACGAAATTCTTTTAAGGGGGGAAGTATGTAATGACCCAGAATTTATATTAATTAAAATATGAATATTTAATTAATTTTAAAAATATTAATAAGTGAAATTAAACAGTCGAATAATTTATTTATCGAATATTGGATTTAATTGGACAATTAAATCGATAATTTAATAATTGAAATTGCAGAAATAATTGAAAATTGGGTTAAATATGATTGAAAATGATTTGTAAAATTTTATTTTATCATATTGAAGTTAGAATGATGTTATAGAACTTTTAAAATCGAACTAAGAATTAATTTGTAAAAATTGAATATTTTAATATTTAATTATCGACTGTAAAATAGCCAATTTTTGAATAGTCTCAGAATTGAACGAACCTAGTTCCATTGGATCCATAATAGTTTGTTATTACCGGATTTCAATTTTCGTAGCAATCGGAGTTGTCGTTTGACCGTGGCAGCTCGAAACGCATCGAAATTGTTTTAATGTTAATTTGGCGAGTTAAAATAGTCATTTTTCAAAAGGTCTCGGATTTCGACCAAACTAGTTTCATCGGATACGTAATGTGATATTATTGTATGGTTTCAAATTTCGTGTCAATCGAATTTACCGTTTGTCCGGTGCAAGCTAAAACGCTTAGAAAAATTGTTTAATCGGTTTAATTTTAAATCGAACGTTTATTGCCATAACTCGCACAGATGACCGAATTAGCTCCCGAAACATGTTCCATTGTGTTCGAAACGCGGGGCAAACCTTAGAAACGCCAACCGGCACGCTTCGTTTGGAGTTCGGAAAGTCCGGGATGAATAGTGTTTGAGAAATTTCCTATATAAGCCCCTTGGAATTTCATTTTGCAAAAGAAAAAAAACCTAACCCTAGTTCCTTTCAGCCGCCGCCTCCATAGGCATGAATGGCCAGAAATTCATATCATTCTTCTTCGATTTTCTTCCAATCCGTTAAGTATTTCAACGAACCTCCAACTGCAAAAAGGTAGAGCTCGACGAGATCATGAAGTTCAACGGTGATGATCGAAAGATATAAAGCGAATCAACGGCAAACTGCCCGGGAACATTGCGCGTTCGGCCTCGTTTTTCATGCAGGGGATGCAGCCGAGTGGGGTCGGCCTCTGGGCGTTGGTGGTGTTGTGTGTGGGCTACGTTGTGGTATTCTCTGATCGAGCTAGAAGGAAGTGTGGTGGCCGTAATTTGGAACCCTAGAGCATGAGATATGGGTTCACATTCACGGCAATGTTACCGGGGAATAACGTGGGGAAGAAGAGGTGATTCACGGCCCAGATGTGTTGACTTCAAAATGCATGGTAGTGATTTGGTTTAGGTTTAAAAAATTAAAATAAAGGTCGTAAATTTATAAGTATATAATTCGTGTAACTTTGAAAAATCATATCTTTTTCATACGAGGTCGAAAACGCGCGAAACCAGTTGCGTTGGAATCGTATGGACGAGCACTACGCTATGGAAATGGATTGGAGTCGTTTGGATTTAGTGAGATTTTTGGGTAAAATTAAACGTCCGTTTAATTTTATTCAAAATAAATCGCTAAAACGCTCATTGAAATCAAGGTGAGAACTTCTCACTCAATCGAATCGGCTTCGATTTTAATTTTAAATAGTTATATTTAAAATTCTGGAATGCATGTTTGAATGATGATTGTTATCTATTGATTGTTAAAATAGACATTATGCGCCGTTAGTAAGCGGATGTTATTTATTAGAAACATATACCGCGAATATTTCACAGTACAGTGAAATTGGTATTATTTATATACTTGGAGTTGATTTCCCGCATTGTATAGCGGATGAGACCCTATTGCGCCGTCTATTAAGCGGACAATATTTTATAAATCCTATATACCGCGATAATTCCGTACTTGAGCGGAATTGGTATTGTGCTAACATCTTTGGATGCAGGGAAACAGGTTGGAGAGATCCAACTGGATTCCTCAACTGTATTGATTTATTTACAGATATTGTGATTATTTGTTGATTATCATATCGATATATGATATTTGGATGTCGTGATTGACTATTGGTGCTGCTGCATCATCGGATCCATTTCTGAAATTTTAAAATAATGATTTTTGGTTTTAAAAGGAATTTTAAAGTGATTTTCAAAAGTATACGTTTTATTAAATTTTGAATTGTTAAAATAAATGAACGTTAAAATTTTATTTTCACAAAGGTTATGATTTTTGGAAAATAATGCTTAAGTATGATTTTGAAATATATAAGCTTTAAATAACGATTTTTAAGTTATTAAAAGAATAAATTGGTTTAAATTGGGGTTTTTGAATTATTAAAACGATGTATATAAAGGACTTATAAAAACTGATATTTTATAAATTAAAAATATTGGAATATTAAAACGAGTTTTTATAAGTGTTAAAAATGAAATAAAAATGGATTTCATAAGTGAACAGAATTTATAGATTTATAAATTGTGAAGTTATAAAATGAATAGATTTTGTGAAATAGAAGATTTATAAGTAATTACCTTATAAATCGGATTTTGGCATTTAAAATGAGATATGAAAAGGATTTTTATAAATAGAAGTTTATAAAAATATAAATGGAGTTTATAAACGTTGTTTATAAATCCGAAATCAATTGAATTTGATAAGTTGGATATAGGAATATATGAAAGGAATTATATTCACAATTTTGGACAGTGAACATATTCTTAAATGAAATGGATATGTTTTTGGGGAAGGAACATTATGAAATGAAGTTAATTATTTTAAAGATGTTTTAAAATGTATTATAAATCGAAACCATAGATTTCAACATTTATTGTTGAAATAGACGTTTTCGAGAAATAAGGAAATGGTGGACTATAACACAGTTGTTATAGTAAATGATTTCCGAAAGGAAATGTTTTTGTATAGTATTGGGATTTGTATATCTATTTTAAATTTCGAATCCCTATAGTATTGATTTTGGGTCGTCGTGACGATGTTTTACGCAACATTCGTTTTAGTCCAAACAAATGTGTTTAAGTGAATGTTTTCCTTAAAGAATAAAATATATACTTAATTCCGATATTAAGTATATTGAAGATTTTCCAAGTGTTGAAAATTAATGGATTTGTGAATTACTTATTATTTAATAAGTATGGAAATGTTTTCCAATATGAACTGAATGCTTTGGGACTTTATCTTTTTGAAGATAAATTGAAAATGAATATTAGAAATCGATTTGAAATCGTATATTCATGAATATTTTGGAATGTAAATTCACTATGGAATTTATAAAGGAAAAGGGGAATTTGTTTAAAAATAAACGTTGATTTATTTTTGAAGTATGGGAGTAAATTTACGGATTAGGAACGTAAATATAAAGTAAATCGGTAAGGATTTATTTAATTTGTTTAAATAAACCATTTTGAAATGAAAGTATTTCCGCGTAAGGAAAAGGATTGAAATTTGTTTTTTTCAAAAGTGATAAAGGTGAAAAGTGATTTGAAAATTTGTTTTCAAATGGTTGAAGTGTGAAAATTATATATCTAGTAAAGATATTTTGGAAAGTAAATAATTTGGGAAATTATTTGGAATTTGGTGATATTGAGCACGCCTATTGATAGTTAAATAATCCGACTATCAATATTTACCTTTAAATAGGTATTTGTTGTGATTGTTTGAATTTGAATGCTACACTTATTTTTGAATAAGCGCGCACTATTCGGTTTAGCCGGGAAAGGACCTTGGGGTCGTATAACCCATTCCGAATACGTGATACGTCGTTATGGATTGCATTTGAAGACCGGTGTTGAAGACCGGGTATTTGTGAAAATGATAGAATGACCTATCGATTGTTTCCGCACCGTTAGCTACGGTATGGAGATTTCCTTTGTGATGGGAAATTCGATCGGGTTTGTGAATACCCGGATTGCAAGGACTTCTTTGGAAGTGCCTTCGGTTACGTTCGATCCCGGAACGTACTTGTATGGATGTGTGTCTTACATTACAATTTGAGATGTAAAGCTGGTTTCTATCAAATATATTTCTGTTGGTGGCGGAGAATTTATTCTCTTAGCTTAACACCCTTCTCTGAGACATACGAGCTCAGAGGTTATGTAGTTGATGGTTACTAGTGATACATTCCCAAGTTGGTAATGTGGCATATAAGTGCTATTGAGCATTTGTGAATTAAAGCACAACTTTTATATAAAGCATTTCTTTGTGAACGAGACTTCGTCAAGCCTCACAGACCGGTTGTGGTCGAAACAGGAATCGTGGCAGCAAGGTTATTTAGGGGTCGCTCCTCCATAGGGTATGTCATTTCCTATCTGGATTATAAGTGATATCATGGTATGGAGCCCAGATACTTACTTTGTGGACACACTATATTTATTACCGTGTGATGTTGGTTATCGAGCGCTCGGTTTAAGGTCCCAAAGGACCGGGGGATGACATACTCGTGTCTGTTGTTACCCAGTTAGGGGTAACCCGGGCTTGTGTAGTAGAGATCCGGTTAGGATCCGGGAACGTTTCTCCAGAGGCGTTCTATTTTACTTGGGAAGTTCCTTTGCCCGACCATTTGTTGGAAATCCAAAACAAAACAATACGTGCCTTGTACGGTTTTAGTTGTAGAACCTGCCATTTAATATAGTAGCTATAGTAGGCATACCATCATGGTACGTATGCTTGCTAAGATTTATATCCTTACTTTCGAAATGAATTTTTCCTACACTATGCACTAGTAATAATATCAAATGTTTCTTTTTAATGCGTATCAAGCATCTTTGACTATCATAAGGAGAAATTTCCTCCAATTCTGCATTTGCATTGCGTGTGTGGCGGGAGACCTTATGGTAGTTTCATTTTCAAAACACATTGCGAATTGAAATTGAAAATTTCTCCTATTCTTTGTTTTAAGGATAAATAACTGTTTTAATTTCTCACACCAGTCACATGACTTACTCAGAGTTTATTGTTTCCTTCCTAAACTCTGGGTGCCTATCAATTTCCACACGGGCAGTCTAGAGTTAGGTTATCAGGTTATTCTGGACTTTGGAGTGCTATGGAGCTCAGGAGACGAGCTGCATATCGAGAAGTACTACTTGTATATGATATTATACTATGTATTATTCCGCTGTGTATTCTGCATAAGGACAAGTTTATATAACTTTCCATTGATTTATTGACTCTGTTGTCTATTGTTGTTGTAAACTCTGATAATGATGTAATGTATAAAATGTAATAACTAATATAGTTCTTTGTTTAAAGATTATTCATTTATGTATTATATGTTGTTCCGCTGCGATTATGAGATTCTGATATTGTTCTGTTGTTTTCTGTTCTGTTTCGTTCTATTTTCTATCTTTTCTCTCTTCTTCTACCTTTTTCTTCTTCTTAAACATTGAGAATTCGTATTTCTGTTCATCTTGAGTTAATCTATGGAGATTAGTGTATATTCAAGGAGTACGGAAAAGCGGATTATCACAAAATCTAATTTAATTGCTTGTCAATATTGTATATCAATCGATATATTTATAATTGTTATAAATATATATATATATAACATTATTTATTGCTCAAGTCATATTCAAATTTTATAATTAATATTTCATAAATATTAATTAATGTAATCAATTTATAACAATTATAAACTAATTAAATCGTTCGGTCTTAAGGAAATTCATCAATTCGAGTGTGTAACTCTTGGGTGTAAATTTGATTAGCGATTAACATCAAACTGTTCTAATGTTTACGTTCACATGTCACATTGCAGGTGGTGTGATATTATGGCCAAATTTATCACTTGCTCATTTTCGGTCAAAATTCAATTTTAGTTTAATAAGCACTACCCGGTTGTGACATTTGTTTACACCAATTCTCTTCGTCAAAACTATATCAATTTGGACTTATGGAATTTAGTAATTGTCAAAATTCCAACCCCATACAAATTCAACTTTATAGTCCAAACACAAAGTCCTGTGTTCAATAATAACAATTATTATTATCCGAAATGCTCTGGCCAGAGACTTTGACTTTGAGTTGACTTGAGTTGACTCTGATACTAACTGCATATAACCGAGGAGACAAATCCTCTTCTGAATATTGCATCACTTCCAATACTTCCACTTGGCCCAACTATGGTAACCCGATGGACGCATGCCATGATTTTGGTGTATTCACAGCAGGGTTTCATATTGAAGATTCGGAATATTCTCTAGTCGAGAGAACGATGTAAATCAGTCACATCGATATTTTCTGTTTGACCTTAGTTATATTAACCAATAGAAAACTATCGAGTGAGTCGTTCCATAATTATCCGTTAACTATTAGCACATAACCCCTAGGTGCCTCCAATAGTCATGAGTAATACACTTCCCAACATTTGAAGAGCGATACATATCCTAGTCTCAAGAATACATCGATATCCAGTCTCGATGCATCGTGACTAGGAACATTTAAAATGGTATATTTATTTCATTGTGATAAATTACTCACAGTTACAACACTTTGTAACTACTATCACGAAATATACCATTTATGGATTTTCTATTATATATACTTTTAATTAAGTTAATTAACTAATAATATAATCATATTATATCAAGTACATAATAGGAAGAAAATACCTTTTATTTCAAACAAGATTGGTCATCAAGTTAGATATATGTAAAAAAATTACATAATTGGCCCTAGGGCATACCCCTAACTCTATCATCATCCATATGTGACATCTGATTCGATCTTTATTTGAATTTACAACTTTATTTTTGACCGAGTATTGATCCTCCGGTCCTCTAGCGTGGACTCTGATCAGGATCTTTCATCAGAAACCTTCATTTTCCTTATATAGCTCTCAACTATGATAGAAAATTTAAGTACCCAATCTTAAACCCCCATCAATGTTTATTATCAAGAATCGAGTAATAAATCCTCTTTCGGATTGGTGTGAAGACCTTATTGTTCTGTACTCGAATCTTAGATCTAAATCGTATGATGAAATGATCTACGTACCTCATATGAACTTATTAATATTTAAAAATCTTTATGAAAGCTTTTCATAAAAAGTTTATTTTTCAAAAATGCTTCTTTATATATAATCACTCTAAATATTTATTTCTAAATATTTTTCTTAAAGGAAAACATTTCATCCAAAGGAATCATTTCAATTTTTAAAAGATAATTTACCTTTTATTTTCTAAAATTACAATCAACTTCTTCTATTATAATATATTCCTTTTTAACCCACCTTGATCTTAATTTATCAAATAATAATTCAAAATTATCTTTTTAACTTAAGGAAAATTATGTAGATCAAGTAACTCAAAAATAGTACCAAGGAATTATGTTCTACCAATAGTATTATATATCCCCTTAACAACACGAGTAATACTTAAGAGACGTGTTTACCATCCGAACATATCTCCTTCCCATTTTTAGTTATTTCTGAGCCACTCAAACTAGTTATCATTTGAGATTTTTTTTCAAATTTCTTCTCAAAATCTAATAGAGATTATTTTGTTTATAAAATCCATTTTATAAATCCCTTCATAAAATCATCTTATATTAACTTACTTACTTTTTGAATTTTAAAATTCTTTTCCAAAGTACCCAAAATTTAGTTTCTCAAAATGTATAACATATATTTCATATCCATCTTTTTTAGAATTATTTTATTTGTGTAAAATACATTTTTATACTACTCTCCTATTCATTATCTTATGCAAATTCATTAATGTTAACCCCATAATATTATCAAATATCTTATAGTCAAATCATGGAACTTAATTCAAAGATGTTCGTTAAATCAGCAAATGGTAATAACTGAGCATTATAATTTCCTTAATTATAAACTGAGACACATAAATATATATATCTTCAAAAGATATTCCTTTGTACATAAAATATAATCCATCTAAATTTTCAAAAGATTAGGGTATGAGTTCTTAAAATTCCTTGTCATTAATCATATATCTTTGAAGCAGAATATATCAACCCTAAAAGCTTTTTATTTTCTTCATTTCCTTTGCTTTCCATTTCTCCTTTTCCTTTATTTTCCTATCCTTACACTGAACTGCATAATTCCCTTCTTTACCGTATTGGTAACAGAAGATTCCAGCATAAGATCCTATTTTTTCTTTTTCTTCGGCTTCTTTTTGTGCATGTATGCTACATGCTTGCTTTGGATTAGCCCATAACTCATCACCCTCCATATAGTATGACATCTTTACCTAAGTGATATACTAAGTTATTATCGAGGTTTATATCATTAATCCAGATTACTTGATTTAACTTGTTGGGCTGTGAACTTGCCTTGATTGTACAATGATAAAAGGAATAATGTACCAAGTGTTCGATACCATTCGCCCAAGCCAACATTTGATCAATACTTAGAAGATTATTCCCACCATCACCAAACAAATCAAGACCTTATTCTTTGAACTTCCCAAAGGGGTAACATCTTATAAATTTTCCTAATCACAAAAATATTTATACTTTTACATAAACAAAATATACTTCATCTAAACTGGTGCCTCGATTTGCCTTGTTTAAGTATTTAGGAATCTTTATCGATTACATAGAGCTCTTCATCCGCCGATCAGAATTCATAAACCACTCAATAGATTAATCACCACAAAACATTTTTATATCAAATAACAAATACGAGTACATATATATAACACTCACAAACTAGGTCTAGGGTGTTACTAACCCTATCCCTAATGAGTTACTTATTCTAGGGTGTTACTAACCCTATCCCTAATGAGTTACTTATTCTAGGGTGTTACCAAACCTACCTATAATGATTTTTACCCTACCAAAGCCTAGGTATTCGCTCAAACTAAGCTCTGATACTAAATGCAACGACCAAAGATTTTCGACCCTCGAAAATCGACACTAATACATCATTAGTATTCACATGTCGTAAATCCAAGTGCTGGAAAGCACGAACGTTAAGGGTGGAAAAGAAAAGAAGATAGAATAAAATAGAATCTCACATGAATGGAATAACATATATTATTTCAATTTATAAGATTTACAGTGGAAAATTTTGAACATGTTATCAGAGTCTAACCTAGATTTTGTCTGGACCGTTATAAACCCTGTGTCCTTATAAATGTAAAAACAAATGCAATAGATGCAGTGGTTAATAGAATACGTCCAGGCGTAACTAAAGATCTTCAACTCTCCTTTAGAAACTCCAAGTGTCTTCATCTAAACCTAAAACTACTCGGATCTAAATCAAGTATTAAAATCACCTGGATCAGGCTTAAAAAATCGGCATGAGATACTCAAAATTTTAAATGTATAGATCATGCTGATGTTAATCAAAAGCTTTGGAAAGAATGGTATCAGATAAGACCTTGTCTACACATAAATACGAACCAGTTTTCATTTTATGATAACCAAAATATTTTATACAGAAAACACTATGATGTTATCTTAAATGACATTGGTTTTGAAAACATTTTCCAAGTAAATATATATAAAACAAGTATCAATACTCAGACTAAGTCTATGGTAATATATCCGGACTAGGTCAAACGAAATATACCTGGATAGAATATATGATGCCAAAGGGGTAACTGAATGTTTTCAAAGACTTGCAGCTATTTTGGGACTATAATCGAAACCATAAAGCTTGTATTAGGATTGGATTTCCAACATGACAAGAAATCAGCGGCCTTTTTTTTCGTTTTTTTGGTTGCAACAAACATATATCCAATGGCTACACATCCAAGGACTCGGAAGCCACTATATCATGCAATCAACAACCGTTGGGGATCAATATCCATGGCTACACATCTAAGGACTCAGACACCACTTATTCTACCTATGGAAGGTTGTAGCCTTTTCCGTATTTGATCCGATGGCTCGTAATTGTGTCTTGAAGAACACATAGTATCACGTATCATTACCAGGTTGTGAGGCTAGAGAGGCTACGCTCTTCTTTTCATAAAGCCAAGCTTTTTTTATCACAAAGCTATGCTTTATTCTTCCACAAAGCACATTCCACTTAGAATGCCATATTGCCATTTTCGTTTATCACTAATTGACTTCCACAAAAATACAACCTACGAGCTCGTTTATCCTAGAGAAGGGTGTAAAGCTAATAGGAGTTGCCTCCTATGCCACCAACATATGTAAAAATCTTTGTTTGTGATTTAGAAATCCAATGTCAGACACTCGTCCATACAAGTTCTTTTTAGGACAAAACGAAACCAAAGGCACTCCTCCTACCACATCCTTTTGAGAGCCACCCCTTGGACTAGTAGCGAGTAGTCCTTGCAATTCGAAGATTTCAAAACACAATAGGACCACTACTACAATGAATATCTCCATATTGGGAGTGACCCGGAGAATGTCAACAAGCAGTCCTTCCGCTATGAAGATCTATGGTCTTCAATAATCATCGTCTTCAACATGTCTTCATCATCAAGATGTCTTCATTTTCGAACATATACATTGGTTCGAAGTGGTTTTCAAATAGGAGTTAACCAGCTCCGACCTTGGTTCTATAATGACCCATAAATCTAACGATTTTAATAACGTAATTAATTGAATTTGGAAATAAAAATTTAATATTTGGTATACGTCTATTTTAACATAACAAATGGTAAATTATCATCTGATAATATGGAAGTTATTTTTGTGTGATTTTATTTAAATTCAAATCAGTTATTATTTAATGATAATAAAATGTTTTCCAAACCTAAATATTTTATATAACAAATTAGTAAATCATCTTCTGAGTGAGACGTCATATTTCATTACGTGAAATTTGGACTTCTCCAGCTTCGTTTATCTTATTTTCAGCAAATTTGCAACATTTTTTGGTACCGATATCGACTTTTGATAGGAAGATCATACCACTGATATCTGTATACCATTTTGATCGTCTTGTCGTGCTGATCCCTATTGTAACAACCCGTATATTTTACAATTGAATATTTAAATATATTATTTTAATATTTTATCGTTAGTCGGATTTCAGTCCGAGAAGTTAATTTTTGCATACGGTCGAATTAGGACTCGAAACCACTTCCATTGGGTCCAAAACACCGTTTGCGATCTTTTTGAGTATAAGCTTTGGTATGGTTGGAGTTAGTGGAATTTTGCTACTTTTTCACTTTGGGCTTTGGGTTTAGTTTATCCCATTAGCCTAAACTATTTACTCTAGCTCAACCCCCTTCCCTTCATAACTTTACTTTCATTTCCTAACACTCAAGCTTCATCAAAAATGGAGGAAGGAATAGGAAATTAAAACTCCAAGCCCTAGTTCATTTGCAAATTCAACATCCAACTCCAAATTCAAAGAGAAACCATTGATTCAAGCTTCTTGTGTAGAGATTCAAGTGTGGTTGATTCCTCCTTCTCTTTTAGGCTTCTCCTTCATTGATTTTGTGTAAAGGTGAGATTTTTATCTCACATCTTTGTCTATAACTATCTTTGATTGTTGGGTATGAATTCCTAACACTTCTTTATGTGCATTAGCTGTTGATTTGGATTGAATTGGTGAAAATCTCAATTTTTAGTGTTTTGGGTTCAAATCTTTAAAAATCCCAACTTTATGTTTAAACACGTTTTTGGTGATGCATCGAGGAGCCAATACGACCGGGTAGCTTATGAGCATAATCCTCTAGCGTCCATGCTTGATCGGTTGCAAATTGAGTGAGTTTTGCACTCCAAAACCCCTAGGTCACTCGGCCTGCATATGCAAGATTCTCGGTCTGCAGTTAGGTCGCGCCAACATAGGTCGCAACCCTTAGGTCGTTAGGTCGCTCGGACCATTAAGTCGCGCTTGCACCTTAGGTCGTCGCTCGGCCTTGTATCCTTTAGGTCATTAGGTCGTTGATCGGACTTCTTTACTCTTAGATCGATAGGTTGCTCGGCCTTGTCTCCTTTAGGTCGTCCTGTATTAAGGTCGCACCCCTATAGGTCATCCCCACTTAGGTCGCTCGGCCTTCTCCTATGCGTTAGGTCGTTGCTCGGCCTTGTCTCATTAGGTCACTCGGCCTTAGTCGTTAGGTCGCTCGGCCTTTTTTACTTGTTAGGTCGCTCGGCTTTCCCCCTTAGGTCGTAATTCCCTAGGTTTTCGGCCTGCACTACGTCGCTCGCCCCTGTATTAGGTCGCGCCATACTTTGAGTCATATCCTGTTAGGTCGCTCGCCTATTTTATGCCGCTACCGACTTAGGTTGCTCGACAGTTAGGTCTCACCACTTCCTTAAGTCGCTCGGCCTGCACTTATGCCGCTACAACTTAGGTCGCTCAGTCACTAGGTCGCGCCGTGTTTAGTCGCTAGGCTATTTCCCCTTTGATGAAATTGGAATCGAATTCTTTGGATTTTATTCACGTCTTCGAATGTGAATTTTTGTGATTTATTGTTCCTACAATCGTTTTTGTGATTTGTCACTTCATTTCACTCGTACGAGAAATCTAGTTAAACGCGTTAGTAAAACAAATGGTATGAAATGCTTGCGTTTACTTCGTCGGTTAATTCTTGGACTTGTTCGATTGAATCTCTTGTGACAATTTTCGAGTGGAGATCTACAATTTGTTCGTAAATATTTAAGTTAAGCTAGTGGTTATGGGACATGAAGCTAAGCTTATATATTTACTAGCTTACTGTAATTGACACTTCTTGATGATCGTTGATGATCATTCTTGTGATTTAGACTAGCAATTGTGCGATGTATCTTTGTCTACGAGGGAGACTAAACCCCGTTTCTGTGGAGCTTCGGCTCAAATTGGTGGAGTAGCGAACTATGGTCTTCGGGCCGTTTTGTGGTGCTTCGGCTCAAAATTAATGGTTATCTACCACGGAATAGCGTTCCATTTTGTGATACACGTGTTGGTGAGTTTTCATGCTCACGTTTTGTGATAGGCCTCCCCCCTTTTTGTGATTTCAGGATTTCCATTAATGATTTCTAGAATTTTGTGTTTTCACCAATTTTCGTGATTTACATTGATAAGTTTTATCAATATTTGTGCATTGATGAATTTGTGTGTCATTAACTTTTGTGATTGGCATTGATATTATTGTTAATATTTATGGTTTGGTGAATATAAATAAAGAGTATGACATTCCTTTTGATCTTTGAGAAGATCCTCGTGATATTGATTAATCTCTTATTGATTTTCTATTACATACTTATTACAGTATGGCTTTATGGTTACCATATATCTGTGTCATATCTCTTATTCTATATCATTTTATCTGATATTTATAGCTAGACAGATCCGTTTATTATTTTCTTATTAAATAATACTCGGGTCAGACCGAGATGTTACAGGTGCTTCTGCTTGACTTCACATCTGGGGTTATCACCCTGACTTTTGGCTAACTACTTAGATTAGTAGTTTTTGCTGTATAAATTTGAGATATAGACTCATGGATGTACCCATATTCTTTTATATAGCACTTGTAGCTATTTTTTTGTGATATTGTGCATCTTGTTTGACCGCTACTCTGATGTACACTTCCATGTGTTATATATTCATATCTATTTCCGCCTTTGTGATATGGATGTCTATGACTGATTTATGTTATGTTTATTTCTATATTTATTTCCGAAGAATATATATAGCCACCGTGTAGTAGCTTTGAGTTTGTATCGGTACGTCGGATTTCCTCCTTCAAACAAAGGTATGTTGTACTATCTGACATATCGGTGCTCGCACAAGGCAATCATGCGGATGGTCGCTCCTCAACAATGTTATCCTCCGCGCTAGTTGACGGCATTACCCCGTAGTGTCCTTGGCTAGCGCGGGTATAGAGGTGGGGCGTCACAGCTTGGTATCAGAGCCAATCTTCGAAACAATGTAGAATAATCTAGCAAGGATCATCGTCCTAAGTCCATCTTAGGAGTCGTGCTTTAGGATTTAATTCGAGTCTCCGTACTGATTCATCCTATTTTCTTTATGATTCCTTGTTAATCTATCAAGATTGCTTGATATTCATTTGGTGAATAACCTTATCCTTCTTCTTTCTTTCTTTCAAAAGGAAGAGAAATGGTTAGACCTGGCCGTCCCAGCTCCGGTCAATCTCGTGCTACTCCCCAAGATGGAGTATTTATGTCTGCCCAGCTGCTTCTTGATCTAGTAAAGAATGCTCAAGCAGCCGGATCTAATCCGGAGTCTACTCACCTTAGATCTGGATTTGCACGTTTGTGCAGCGATTATACTAATTTGGGTGGAAATCCATTCAATGGTTCAGAAACCATTATTGAAGTCCAGGCTTGGCTGAGATCGTGCGATCGAATCTTTTCTCGCATGAATATTGTTGATCTTCACCGTGTTCAGGTGGCCTCTAGTATGCTCCAAGAAAGAGCATTAGACTAGTATAAGCTTCTGATTTCTGAAATAAATAAAGCGGATCTTACATTAGAGAAATTCCGGGAACGCTTCGAATTAAAATTTGTGCCAGAAGCTGAGTAGGTGACTTTGGCTCGCTGATTCATTGACCTTGTTCAAGGTGAATCTTCCGTGACAGACTATGTCGCATCCTTCGAGACACTTTCTAAATACGGGGTCGAATATATAAACACCCTATTGAAGAAAAACCAATGATTTGTCTATGGCTTGAATAAAAATCTCAAGAAGCCATTACTTCTAAAATTAGAAGTTTCTTTTGATCAACTCGTTAATATCGCTCTTTGTCTTGAAGAGGCAGATAGGGAGAGTGGTGTTGAAGTTATAAGTGCCAAACCGAACTTCAACAACAAGAAAAGGCCTAATAAATGCAAGGGTCCTTATCCCAACAATAAGAAAGGGAAGCAAGCCCCTCCAACAACTAAGACTTCTACCTCAAGTAGTGGGCAATGCTGCAACTGTGGTTCTAAAGACCATTATGCGAACAAGTGTTCGAAGCCTCGTACTTGTCGCTATTGCAAAAGCCTGGATCATTATTTATCTTCTTGCCCCAAGCTTCAAAATAGGAAGGAGGGAAAGCTTAATGTTGCTCAAGCCCCTGGCAAAACATCTCATGGTAAAGGTATTTCTCATTCTATCCTTGATGGCATTATTTTACTTCGTGATCATCCTATTCGAGTTCTTTTTGATACGAGCGCGTCCCATTCTTTTATTTCAAAATAACTTGTTGATACTTTTTCTTTGGATGCTTTGTGTTTAATGACTTCTTTGAGAATTGCGAATCCTGTTGGTGGATCCGCAACAATCAGTTTATTGTGTAAAGATGTTGAGATTATTTTGTGTGATTTTTCTTTCCGAGCCGATTTGCATGTTATACGCTACTTAGGCTTTGGAATGATTTTGGGAATGGATTGGCTCAACCGCTATAAAGCCCAAATCCTATGTCCTGAGTGGACTATTAATCTTCGACATCCTCAATCTGTTAAGCAGATTTCTATTGATCTTAAAGATTCGGATTCCAGCTTAGTTGCATCTTTATATTCTTTAAATCCTCATGACGACGATAATGATGATGAGGAAGATATTTTTTCCCTTATTCCCGTTGTTCGTGAATTTTCCGACATATTTGTGCCCGTTTTAGGATTAACACCTAAGCGAGCAATTGAGTTCAGGATTAATCTCATCCCTAGAGCTCAAACTATTACTCGTCCTCCTTATCCTATGTCCAATAAAGAAATGAGGAGATGCGTAAACAATTATCCGAATTGGAGACGAAGCAATTTATTCGCTCTAGTTCCTCGCCTTGGGGAGCTTCGGCTATTTTTGTGAAGAAATCTGATGGTACACTTAGGCTTTGCGTTGACTATCACAAGCTTAATGATCTTACTATCAAGAATAAATATCCTTTACCTCGGATTGATGATCTATTCGATCAACTTAGTGGTGCTAGAGTCTTTTCACAATTAGACTTAGCTACCGGTTTTCATCAGTTTCGTATTGCAGAGGATAGCATTCCTTTGACATCTTTCCGTACCCGTTATGGATCGTATGAATGGCTTGTTATGCCATTTGGTTTAACGAATGCTCCGGCTTATTTCGTTGACCTTATGAATAGAGTTTTCAAAGACTTCCTCGATCGGTTTGTTCTTATCTTTATTGATGATATTCTTGTGTGTTCTAAAACCAAGGAGGAGCATGAAAAACATCTTTGGATTGTGTTGGAAACTCTTAGGAGCAATCAATTAAAGGATTTTTTTTCTAAATGCCACTTTTAGAAATCTCGTGTGAAGTTTCTCGATCATATTATTTCCGTATCCGGAATTTCCGTGGATCCATCAAAGATTGAAGCGATTCAAAATTGGAAGAGACGGGAGAGTGTGACGGAAATTCATAGTTTCCTTGGATTGGCCGGTTATTACCGCCGTTTCATAAAGGACCTATCCAAAATTTCGGTGCCTCTTACTTGCTTGACAAAGAAGGGAGTTAAATACATTTGGTCAGACAAATGTCAAGCTTCTTTTCAAAAATTAAAAGAACTCCTTTCCAACGCTCCTATTCTTGTGATTCCCGAGGGAAACCAAGCTTTTATTGTTTATACCGATGTTAGTCGCATTGGTTTGGGAGTCGTTCTTATGCAAAGAGAACGTGTTATTGCTTATGCTTCTAGGCTATTGAAGCCAGCCAAGACTAGATATGCCACTCATGATTTACAACTCATGGCTATTGTTTTCGGCTTTGGTATTTGGCGTCATTATCTTTTAGGAGAAAAATTTATTCTTTACACCGATCATAAATCCTTGAAGTATCTATTTTCTCAAAAGGAACTTAATTTGTGTCAACATTGTTAGCTCAAATTTCTTGCAGCGTCTGATCTAGATATTCTTTATACTCCCAGAATGGAAAATCGTGTTGCGGACGCACTTAGTCACAAGTAACACATAGTTGTTTCTTTGATGATATCCGAATGGAATGATCTCGGAATTCTATCCACTTGTGAGATTCGAGATAGTGTTTCAGATTTATGTTCATCTCTTGTTTTATGTAGCCTTAAGGCTCATCCTTCTCGTTTAGACCGCATTCTTGAAGCTCAAAAGCTAGATCCCGAATTGGCTCTTCTTGGCCAAAATTTTAGGGATAAAATTGATATTGAAGGTTTGGAAGACTTTGATATTGATTCTCGTGGCGGTATTCGAAAATTTGGTAGACTTATCATGCCAAATATTAGTGATTTTCGTAAAGACATTTTAGAAGATTCTCATCGTTCTAAATTTACCATTCATCCCGGTAGTAGTAAAATGTATGCGGATAAGAAGCGACTTTATTATTGGGTGGGAATGAAATCTGATATTGCTAACTTTGTTAAGTGTTGTGTTAACTCCACAATTCCACGGCTCATCAACCTAAGAAAATGAACGACCTAAAGACCCCCAACGACCTAGCAACCTAAAGGTATCGTGACCTAGCGACCTAAACTCTCAACGACCTATCCATCAACACAGGGCAATGGCATGTTACAGCAAAGAGGATTTACGACTTAACGGGCTGGAAGTACAAGAGATCTGCGACCTAATGACCTATGGACTAAAGCGACCTAGCGAGTTAGTAGCTAAGCGACCTAGCGAGTTAGTAGCTAAGCGACCTAGCGAGTTAGTAGCTACGCGACCTAGCGAGTTAGTAGCTAAGCGACCTTGCGAGTTAGTAGCTAAGCGACCTAGCGAGTTATCAAAAAGTGAAGCCGCTTGCTTATAGGCCGCTCCCAACCTTAGGTCGCCAACCATCCTCTCCTAGGTCGCTCACAACCTAAACAATACTGAAGTTACTTCTTACGCCGCTTCCTCCTTTGGTCATTGACGACCTATGACTTTCGGTTTATTCAACATGATCAGGTATGCTCTTGTTAAGCCGAAGATCGCATCCACTGGGTCGCTCACGACCTATGACCTATCAAGGTCGCTCACGACCTACGACCTAATTCAGAAAACTCTCTATAAATACCCCACCTATTCCAACTGAAAATGGATCGTTTGGCTCATTTCGGCAACGCCGACACTCTGCTGAATTCTCGACTCACTCGACACTTCAAACACGAAAGACATCTCAACGAACTTCAAGAGGAAATCTAACGCAATCGACATGGATTTAAAAGAATTCTTCTACATTGGAGTTTTAGCTATTTGTCCTATCAGTGCTGTAATCAAAGATTGTTGTAAAGTTGTAATTGATTCAGCAATAAAGAAGATTAAAGTGGACGTAGGCTTAACTTGAAGCCGAACCACTATAAAACTGTTGTCTTTTTACTGCTTACTCTGTGACTTTTCTACTTATTTTTAATTCCCGTACAGACGGGTGGTGCTTTCACTTAATCTCTACTTACGCAGGGGTGTTAGCGTTCAATTTTAAGCGTTAACATCTTTGGTGCTTTCACTGAGAATTGAACTCAGGCTACATTCGTCATTGCTTCGCAAAAGTTTGTTGAAAAAACCTCTCTCAAAACCAGAAGTCTATCAGAGATAATGGCTCCTGGAAGAAAGCGTGGATCTACAAGACCCAATAATGTCCATGAGAATACTTCCACTTCTCCTTCGTCAAGTCAAGCAGCACCAAGTGCCGGAATTACACGAGCGGAGTTAGATGCTGCAGTATCTGGGTTATACAGCAGATGGAAACCCAGAATGCTTTAATGCTTGAAAGGTTAAATGCATTGCTCGGAGCTAACCGTCAACCGGTGAATAATGAAGATAACCTTGCAGATGATGTTCATAATCCTGAAGAGAGGAATATTCCTCAAAGAGCAGCTAGCCCCGCCAAAGAAACACCTCCTCAAGCTGGAGGATCGAGACCACAGCCAACTCTCCGCGAAAGTTTGTCCAGACAAACTTTGGAGAAAATGGCCGAAGTCTGTCCTGCAGATCCTTTAAATGATGAGGAATATCTTTCGGGCATGGTGCGACAAATCATGAAAGAAAGCATGCAGAGGGATGAAGATGAAAAGGAATGGGGATTCGCTCCGAGCAAAACTCCATTCACTGAAAGGATTCTAAAGGCGGAATTCCCAAGGAAGTTTGTTCCTCCTACCATCTCGGCTTATAAGGGAACAAGAGACCCTAATCAATTCCTGTATAAGTATGATTGGCACATGACTGGTGCTAGGGCGTCTGATGAGATCAAATGCCGGTACTTTCCAGTATACTTGGAAGGAGTGGCTCTGCTCTGGTTCACAAAGCTTCCGGTCCGATCCATAGACCAGTTCGCCGATTTGACTCGGAAGTTTAAAGAGAAATTCAGGTTGTATGCTTCAAAGACAAAGGATATTATGTCACTGTCAAGCCTGGAAAAGAATCCTGGGGAATCTATTAGGTCTTTCTTGAACCGCTTCAACATAGCTTTGGCTGAAGTGGATAATGCAGAGCCACGGATGGTCTTGACATACTTGATGAGGGCAATCGACAAGTCAAGCGAATTTGGGAAGTGGCTGAAGATGAAAGAACCGAATTCGCTTGAGAAATTCTATAAGAAAGCTGATGAATTCATGCGCTTGGAAAGCCTTCAAGCACCGGTCAAAGTGGCATTGACAGAGGTTAAAGATAATACTGCTGCTCCTACCAAAAAGGAATCCGGAAGCCAGAGAAGGGAGAATAATGGTGGGAAGAAGCAGAAAGATATGAAGAAACCTCGCTTCTCAAAACCTTCAGATTTCACTCCTTTGACTGACACCCTGGAGAATATCTTTTTTGCTACCAAAGATGCGGTAGAATATCCTAAACCGCCTGAGATGAGAGTTGGGAGAAAAGCTGCTCAAAGTGGGAGATTCTGTCGGTTTCATAATCAACCCGGTCATGATCCAACGAATGCCGCCATCTAAAAAGTTTGATCAAAGAGCTGCTGAGAGAGAACAAGTTGCAGCAATATGTTAAGAGAAATAGAAATGACCCAACTTCATGTACTAAGGACCAGCAACTTCCTGCTCATCCATCTGGCTCGGGTGAGAGGAATACTGTGCATGAACCAGAGAGGCCTATTATTAATGTGATTACAGGAGGTCCTCACCCAGCAGGCATAAGATGGGGCGAGATGGAAAGATATGCCCGTGCTTTGAAATATGCACCGACAGAAGAGAGTGTTTTTGTGCTAGAAGATGCTGCACCTTTGAAGCATCAGAAAACTTTTAATGATGATACTGTGTTCAGAGCCAGGAACCTATGGGCATTGAAGCTCCAACCATGGATCCCTTGGTCATCTCTGCAGGCACTGGGCCGGCTATTGTGGGAAGAGTGCTTGTAGATTGCGGCACTTCTTGCAATATTCTCTTCGAAATGACGTTCGATCAAATGAAAATTCCGATGGCTGATGTTCAAGCTTCATCTCAGAAGATCGTTGGGTTTACTGGGGAACCGAAGCAACCAATTGGAACTATTGACTTGTTCGTTGAGCTTGGAGAGGAGCAGAAAAAGGTTGTTCGAAAACAGACTTTTGTAATTGTTGATGAATCTTCTTCCTACAACGCTTTCCTAGGCAGACCAACTCTTGAGGCTTTTAACGTAATTCTCTCCCCGTGGTGCCTCAATATGAAATTCCCCACGCATAATGGAGTTGGAGTTATTAAAGGGGATAAGAATGATGGGCGAGAATGTTATCTAATAGAGTTGCGTGAAGCGAGGAAGAGAGAGATGGGAAAAGATGCGGCAGCCCCAGTCCGCATCAAAGAACCAACCTTGTAGCAATTACAGGGTGGACCCTGCACTGGCGAGCATAGCGGGGCATGAAGAGAAATGGATCCCAGAAAAGCTAGTGCAGGGGAAAATAGAGTGGTTCCAGTGGAAATAACGGTGCCAGTACCTGTTGACCCGAAAGATCCGAACAAAGTGGTGAATGTGGGTTCGCAACTTAGTGTGACAGTTCAAAATTACTTGGTATCATTCTTAAATGCAAATCTGGACGTATTCGCTTGGACTCATGCTGATATGTGTGGAATATCCCCAGAAATTGCAGTACAAACTCTGAATATTGATCCGAAGTTTACACCGGTAAAACAGAAAAGAAAAACCCAGGGTCCTGAAAGGTCAGTAGCGTTGAAAGAAGAGGTAGACCGGCTCATGGAGAATGGTTTCATCAGCGAGTCTACTTATCCGAATTGGGTTTCAAATCTTGTACTGGTTAAGAAAGCTAATGGGAAGTGGAGAGTATGCATCAACTTCTCAGATTTAAACAAAGCCTGCCCCAAAGACTGCTTCCCGTTACCCAGGATAGATCAGTTGGTGGATGGAACAGCGGGGCATGAATTGTTATCTTTTATGGACGCTTACTTCGAATACAACCAGATCATGATGCATGAGCCAGACCAGGAGGACACGAGCTTCATCACCGACGTTGGTCTCTACTGCTATAGAGTCATGCCCTTTGGACTTAAGAACACAGGGGCAACTTACCAAAGATTCGTCAATGCTATGTTCAAACCGCAGATTGGCAAAACTATGGAAGTTTATGTTGACGATATGTTGGTGAAATAAAAGAAAGCGGTAGACCATATGGATCACCTAGCGGAAATGTTTGCAATCCTCCCAAAGTACGGAATGAAACTTAATCCTTTGAAATGTTCGTTTAGGGTGGAGTCCGGAAAGTTCTTGGGTTTCAATGTGAGTGTTAGGGGCATTGAAGCTAATCTTACTCAGATTGCTGCCTTAAAAGAAGTCAAAGCTCCTAGAACGAAGAAGGAATTGCAAAGTCTTAATGGAAAAGTCGCTGCCTTGAGTCGGTTCATTTCCAAAGCAACTGATAAGTGCATTCCATTCTTTGATGCTTTGAAGAAAGGAAGGAAAAAATTTGACTGGACTCCTGAATGCCAGAAAGCGTTCGATGAGTTGATTCGTCATATGGAAACGCCTCCAATACTCTCTAAGCCCGACGATGGTGAAGATCTTTTCGTATATTTGGCAATCTCATCTCATGCTCTTAGTGCAGCGTTGGTACGGGAAGACGCAAAAATTCAGCGCCCGGTCTATTATATCAGCAAAAGGTTCACTGGGGCAGAGATGAATTATTCAAAATTGAAAAAGCTCGCCATTTGTCTACTGATTGCATCAAGAAAATTGAGGCCATATTTCCAAGCTCATCCGATCAAAGTCCTCACTGATCAACCTCTGAAGCAAGTCCTGTTTCGCCCTGAGACTTCGGGTCTCCTTTAGAAGTGGAATATTGAACTCAGCCAATACGACATCACTTATCATCCCGGGAGAGCAATTAATGGACAAGCTTTAGCGGATTTCATCGCATAATGTACAAATAAAGGTGATAGTGAGGAAGAAGTGGCTGATAATACCCCAATTCGATGGAAATTATATGTTGATGGTGCAAGAAACGATCACTGTTCCGGAGCTGGGGTTGTGCTTGAAACCCTGAAGGGCGGTCATTGTGCTTTGCATTGAGATTGGAGTTCCCTTCGACAAATAATAAAGCAGAATATGAAGCTCTTATTGCCGGCTTGAAAATTGCTAAAGAATTGAATGTCAAAGTGTTGCAGATCTTCAGTGATTCACAGCTTATTGTATGTCAAGTCAAGAAAGAGTTTCAAACTAAAGGAGGGAATCTGCCCACTTACTTGTCAAGAGCCTGGGAACTTCTTGATGATCTTGACCATTATACGATAAATCATATACCCCGGGAAGAGAACATGAAGGCAGATTCTCTCGCAAAGTATGCAAGCACAGGTGAAGCTCAATTATTGGGATTAGTTCCTTTGGAAGTCCTGTCAGCTCCAAGCACTGATAAGATTGATATCGACTGGATCATGACTATATCTCAAGAGCAAGAATCATGGATGACTCCGATAATGGAATATCTGCTCAACAGTTCTCTACCAAAAAATTCAAAAGAACGACAGAAGTTGCTAAGAAAAGCCTCTAGATATATAATTCAAGATGGCCGATTGTACAGGCGGGGATTCTCAATGCCGTTACTCCGATGTGTGACCAAGGAAGAAGCTAAGACAAATCTAGCTGAAGTACATGGAGGAGAGTGTGGAGACCATTTAGGTGGTCAAACTCTAGAAAAGAAAATTCTCCATTATGGGTATTTTTGGCCAGATATTAATCGTGATGCTGCAAGCTATGTCCGAAAATGTGACCGATGCCAGAGATTTGCAAAAATCCCAAGAGCACCTTCCACCGAGATAAGACAAATGGTCAGTCTGTGGCCATTTTCTATTTGGGGAATAGATCTCATCGGGCCTTTGCCAACCGCCAAGTCCAGAATCAGATATGTTATTGTTGCTATTGATTATTTTACTAAATGGGCTGAATCTGAACCATTAGCTACTATTACCTCTAAAAAGATGATAAAATTTGTGACTAAGAATATCATTTGCAGGTATGGTGTGCCTAAAAAGACAATCACAGACAACGGAACCCAATTCGAAAGTGAAGAGTTCCAAGATTTTTGCAAACGATTCAAGATCCAAAAAAGCTTCTCAGCAGTGGCTCATCCGCAGGCAAACAAGCAAGTGGAAGCAGTAAACAAAATTATCAAATCAACCATCAAAAAATAGCTGGAAAAAGCGAAAGGTGGTTAGGTCGATAAGCTACCACTAGCACTATGGGCATATAGAACTACACATAAAACTATGACTGGGCACACACCATTTTCATTGGCATATGGATGAGAAGCAATGATTTCGGTGGAAATAGAAGTCCCTTCACATAGAAGAATTCATTTCAACCAAGCTGAAAACGAAGAGTTGCAACTTGAAGCACTTGACTTCCTTGATGAAAAAAGGAAGAGGCTCAGCTCAGAATTACAGCCCATCAGCAAACAATTGCCAGGCACTTCAAGTCCAAAGTTCGCCAATGCAGCTTTGAGATTGGAGATCTAGTCTTGAAGAGGGTCATGACAACAATATGAGTGTTTGCGCCAAACTGGGAAGGGCCATATGTCATAGGCAAAAAACTTCTTGATGGCACTTTCAAACTAACAACTGTCGAAGGAGATCCATTTCCAAGAGCTTGGAACAGCAATCACTTGCGCTCATATTTTACTTAAAAGCTTTACTGAAATACTGTAAAAGAATTATGAATGTATGATTCTTGTATTGAAAGCCATTGTAAAGCCAGTGCAAGTGAATAATATGAACTATAAAGTGGATGTAGGCCCAATTCCTGGCCGAACCACTATAAATCTTGTGTTCTCTACTATTATAAACCACCTGTTTTATTTCGATATATAAAGTACTTCAATTATATTGTTAAAATGTCGATTTAATATGGCAGGCCATTAAAACAAAGCTTACCCTTCATAAGACCAAGCGATCCCTGGCATCACTCAACAAATGAATGTTCAGCCACAAAAATTCCAGGCTCAAATCCTATATAAGAAGTGCTTCAAGCAAACAGTTAGTGCTTCCGCCAGAGGTGGACCCTTCCTAACTAATTGTGATCGTTTGTGCAAACGAACATCCGATTAATTAGCCTGTGTCTGCCCCTACGAACTCATTTAACGATGATGTACACTTCTTTGGATAAAATAAGCTACTTGCAAAAGAAAGGAACGTGTGCTTGAAAATGATAACAGGGAACCGCTGATATGAGCAAATAGCGAAAAGACATGGGCGAGCAGGCAACAAATAGCAAAAGACCTCTTCGGAGGCGCAAGCCCTCTTTGGAGGCACAACTCTTCGGAGGATAAAGACCTCTAATGGGACTTGCCAGAAAAAGAAAGTTCTCTTTCTCAACAAAAAAGATTGGTGGAATGACCAGTGGCACAGGGCACTCGTTAACTAGCTGAGAACGTTTGTGAAAACAAACAATCCAAGTAACTTGTGTCCGCCCTGTGAATCCACCCAACCATGGGAAAGAAACTTCTAGGCAAAAGCCCTACTCGGAGGCACACATTTCACCATGATCTGAAATAAAACTTCACACGAGTAGAAAGGTGAACAGACCTCTTCGGAGGCACGCATTCCACCGAGATCTGAAATAAAACTTCACAAGTGTTGGAATGTGAAAAGCCCTTTTCGGAGGCCCATTTCACCAGAGTTGAAATGCTAAAAGACCTCTTCGGAGGCACACATTTGACCGCGATCTGAAATAAAACTTCACACGAGTCGAAATGTGAAAAGCCATCTTCGGAGGCCCGCTTCCCGGCGAACAGGTAAAAAATAAAAGCCTCTCCCCAGGGGCAGAAACAAAAAGCCCTCTTCGAAGGCCCGCTTCCCCGCATACAGGGAAAAAACAAAAGCCCTCTCCCCAGAGGCACACACAAAAAAGCCCTCTTCCCAGAGGCACAATCACACAAAAAAGCCCTCTTCCCAGAGGCACAATCAAACAAAAGCCCTCTTCGGAGGCACAAACAGATCGAAGCCCTTTTTTGGAAGCCCACTTTACCGTGTAGGAAAATTCACTTGCCAAAAATAAAAGTGGCTTTCTCCGAACGTGAAGTGTAAAAAAAACTTCTAAAAAAAAGAAAGAAAGAAAGAGAAACTTCTCCAATACGAGGCGCATTCTACTAAATCAGATAAATATTTCCTTAAAATGGATAAATTATTCTATAAAGTACAGATGCAAACCTAAATTGTTCTCTAAAGAAAGAGTACAGGCCTTCTCGAAACAGAAGAGTTGTTCTCCAAATTTTTTCCAATATGAAAGAGGTTGCAATAAACCATGGTATGGGGGCAATATAATATAGTTACAAAAATAAAAACAATGCTCAAGCAACATACCATAGGTTTACTGCAACATCACACAGAGAAAATATAGAAACTTGTATGAAAAAGAAGAATAAAAGCATTCTCAAATACAGACAGAAGTTTGTACAAGTAAAAGAATCATTTTATTCCATACTATAAATTTTTTATACATGTGCAGGTTTCAAAACAAAAGAAGGCGGGGACCGGTACCCGCACAATGTCCAGCCAACATTAGTCTTTATATATACAAGCAAAAAAGCAAGACGAAAAGCATAAGTCCCAAAACCATCACTTCTTCTTCTTGCCACCTTTCAAACCTTCATCTGGCTGGATGATTAACTTTTTGGGCCGGCTCGTGAGAGTAGGGGAAGAAAGAGGAAGGGGTGCAATTGGACTTTCTTCTTCTTTTTCTTCGCCAGCAGAAGCTTCTCTCCTTTTCTTTGAGACTCCGCGCTTCCCCTTCTTCCTTGAGGAAGACTCACTGCCCGGAGTGAAAAGTGCAGACAACTTTATGTCATCAGAAATAGTTTGCTCTGGGGTTCTTTCGCCTTCTTCAGGATCCTAGGCCTTCTGTTCTTGAGAAGCGACTGGGTCATCCAAGCCTCGAAGAGCTTCTATCTGCTCCTCTTGTGACCCTGGTTGAGAAACGGAAGGGGGAGTAATCTGAAGAGGCGGAGAGGAAACAGCTGGAAGAGGGGAAGGTTGGACAACACTTGGCGCTTTCACTACAGGAGAAGAGAAGTTAAAGTCAGCATCTCCCATAAAAAGTGGAGAAATTGGTACGTCAAGATTTAAGTAATAATCAAAAAATTCATCAAGCTCATGGGAAGTAAACGAGCAGTCCACTTGAGCGAGATCAACATTGAGGTTACCTGGAGAAGTAGGCATTACTATGTCAATTTCAAAGTCCTGTGCTTCAGTGCTTTCTTGAACCTCATCTCCAGTGCGGGCAGTGGCACTTTCAATAACAACTTGAGCAGGAGGTGGAGAATGGGAACTGGAACCAACAATATCGATGTCGGCCGAAATCGAAGGTTGAACTGGGTCGGTTGAAGTTGCCTTCCCTAAATATTCTCCTTCTGCCATTTCGGCTATCTCTTTGGCGAGTTTCTCCTTTCCCCTGGCAAGAGCGGCACATGCATCATCATCTAGATAATGTGCCATTAAATCTACTTCAGCATATCCGGCTTCTCCAAGCATATCAAGTGCAGCCTCCCACACTTTGGCTAAAGTGATTTCGTACTCCGGTCCCAAAAATTTAAGGCTACCGCGCCCCAGAACAATGTGAATGTAAAACTCGAATAAAGTAGAGCCGACTTCGGCTTTAGTTGCCATATGAGGTTCCTCGGCTACTGCTTTGCCAGCAATAGCTTCATCGTGCTCTTTTTCAAGTTTAGAAAGTCGAGCTTTTAGCAGTTCAATTTCCAAGTTCTAGGAGTTGGTCTTTTCTCGTAGATGAGCAACGTCGGCTCGGTAGCTATCCACAACTTGTTGCTGTGCTTCAAATTTAGCTTCAGCATCTCTCTGTGCCACGTGAGCATCTCTCACTTGTTTTTGAAGCACTTCTTCTCTCTGAGAATAGGAAATTGAAGAAGTGGCGAGCTCTTCCTCATGTTTTTCAACTTCCGCTTCAAGCTTCTCATTATAAGCGGCAATACTCTTCATTTCGGCATCGTGTTGATCGAGTGTTTTTTGCCACTCGGATTTGTCATTTTCCATAGTCAGCATGGCTTCGAGGTTTGCACGATATACCCTTTGAAGCTCGTCAACAAGTTTCTGCCTACCTGACATTCTCTCGATATCAAGTTTGACGGCATCAAGATTTTGCAACATGGCTTGCTTATCAATCGGGACCAAGTCAAGATCGAAATGCACTCCCTTTAAGCACCAGTGCGGAAATCGTCTTTGAAGAGTAGCCGGACCTTGTCCAACTTGATAGGGGGCCTACGTATGATTGTTTGAATATCGGTTCTTTGAAGGGGGAGAGCCGGAAGGAATTTCCAAAGAAACAGGAGCAGCGGGCCTTTAAGAAACTTTAGATATCGGTTTCTCATCAAGTTTGGCTCGTTTGCTTGGATCCTCAACAACATGACTTTTTCCTTTATCATCACGAGATTTTCGCTTGTGGGAATCATCCTCTCTCTGAGAAGAATCATGTCGTTCTTCCCTTCTCCCGTAGCGTTCTTCGTAAGCACGCTTCTCACGAGCCTTCCTTGCAGCTCTTTCTTCGTCGGTTTCCCAGGAAGCAGGTAGATACCTCTTGGGGTTATAAGAGCCGCGTCTCCCATAACGTTGGAAATCATCGTAGTAAGAGCCACTTCGTCCCATTAGAGAACCTGAAAATGAAGAAAAGATAAATTCAGAAATCTTCAGGGCAAGGAAGTTGAATGCATATAAGTACTGAAAAGTCCTAAGTGTGTGTAATGTGCAAACTACACGCGTCAAACTACGAACCACTCCTTGGTTGGGGGGTTATGGCGGATTTTACAGCAAGTGTTAATTCTTGGGCTGATGGAGTTTGTTGCAAGATGGATGTCACTTCAACTGCTGGAGAAGTAACTGTAGCAGTGATAGGATCATCTTTAAAAAGCTCGTGAAGTAATCATCAGGTCGCTCAACCCTTCAAAAGTATCATCACCGCTGTGCCTGGAGGGACTTGTTCTCTCAGTTCCTTCGTCACCAGATTTCCCGGATTGTTGGGGAGGTTCCTCTTCTTCGATGACCGGGGCAAGTGCAAGTTTGCCGGATGGCCCCGCAACATCAATAGAAGTAGAACACTTTATCAATGAAGCCTCAACTGTATGTTCTTTCGGTGTAAGTTCTCCGACGAAAACTGGGGCATTCGATGTCTCTACTGGAGAATCAGGGACGTCATGAGGTTGAGTAGAACGAGAAGGGTGCAGAAGCCCGTATTGGTGAAAAAGTTCATCTTTCAGCAAAAACTTAATACTTCTTTCCTCAACCGGCACGACACTTAATCTTTCGAAAGTCGTCCTGTGACTGGGATTTCTAGAGGGAGGAGGAAGTGTTGTAAAAGAAAAGAATGAAATTAGCACTTCGCAATTCAGATCTCGAAAAACTTAGAAACGGAAAGAACGGGGATGAGCAATCTTACTTCCTATTCTCCAGATGGCATAAAACCCTGGGGGGCAGCGAACGAAGAAGAATTGATTCAAAAAACTGTGAGCACTTTCAGAAAAATCGGTGATAAGTTTACGGTTTCTGGCACTTCTCATGAGTATGATGGAGGGGTGGTCTTTATTCTTTGCGAATGTGCATAAGTAGCAAATTTCTTCGAAGCTCGGAAGACGGTTAAGTGTCCTCCTAAATAGAACGCACAATCCCATCAGGATGGCGTAGCCATTGGGATGCAATTGAAAGGGAGAGATGGTTAGTCGGAGAAGGAGTTGCTGAAGAAAGTCATTGAAAGGAGGAATGGCACCACATAGGCACATTTGACAGTTGTTGGCGATAAAACCGAGGGGTGGCCTATCAGCGGTATCGTTTGGCCCAGGAAGTGTAGCATCTGCTTCAGCAATACCAAATTGAATACGTAATTGGTTGAATGCCCGCTGACTCAGAGAAGTTAGAGTTCTTTCTGGAGGATTATCCAATGGATTGGCTATCGGGAAGACCCCTTCGGGTTGCTCTATTATCTCTTCTTGAGTAGACATTCTGCACAAGGAACTGGATATTCAAATATGAAGGTGCACATTTCCTAAATGTGTGAAGTGTTGTGCAAAACTAATAAAACGACAAGCAAATGTAACTGAAAAATAAACTAATATGCAATTGCCAATTTTAAAGTTTCAGAGCTTGTTGTTTTAAGTCCAAATACAAGTGCAATGTTGATGCAAACAAGTCGGTTTTAATTGATTAATATGGCTTTGCTTTAATACTTCGCTTGAATTTGTCGATTCACAGCATTTCATATAATTTCTTTAAGTTGATTATCTTTTATCGACTAATCTGTCATTCGATGTGGGCGGTCAGTGGTAGTATATTCATCCCATTTTTCTGCAAATGTTGTATTTAACAGGTTATTAGCATTAAAGTTAATGAGATCCGTAAATAATTGCAACAAGTTCAGAAATGTTATCTCGGCAGTTCAAGTTGGGAATTCAATTCAGCAATGTCATGTTCATTCAAGTTGAAAGGAGTTCAGGGCAATGCAAAACAGGCTAAGTCCTAGGTCGCTCAAATTCATACACGACCTACGACCTATACATGTGCGACCTACGGCCTATGCCGCAAGAAGTTAAGTCATTAATCTCCTAGGTCGCTTGGCTTTAAAGTTTCATGGAAAAGGCAGCACAAATTTGGCTAAGTCTTAGGTCGATCGAGCACACACACGACCTACAGCTTAAGTCGCAGGAAGATAGGTCGCAAAGGGTGGTGTCACGAGCAGTTAGGTCGTGAAGGTTAGCTTAGGTCGCAGGAAGATAGGTCGCGAAAGGAAGATCCACGAACAGTTAGGTCGTGAAGGTTTTTAGGTCGGTTAAAGTTACTAGGTCGTTTCTGAGACGACCCGACAATATCAAACCCCTCCCATCAAAACTCTTATGACCTTCTCTCCACTCATCAACTGTCGCGTGTCCATCCCCTCCAATTCACCAGAAGTGCAACAATTCAACCTGGAACCCAATAACCCAATAACCCATCCTCCAAACTCACCGACCAGCTAATTCGAGGCATTACAATCCATCACCTCCTCCTAAAATCATCAAGGATCACCCAAAAAACAAATCGAGCCACCTCAATTCCATCAGAAATCAATCGTGGCATGGTTCGCGATGAAACATAAAAAATATGAAGTTGGATCAGAGGTTAGAGACGGGAATCCAGAACCAATGATTTAATGATGATCGTAAGTTGAGCGGAGAACGAATTCACTTACGTAATAAAGTTGCAAGGATGATCGGTGATCGGTGAGTTCAAGTTGGAAGTTTCTTCAATGGCGTTTCTAAAGGCTGAAGCAAGTAAGGAGGAAGAAATGACTTAGCGGGTTATATAGGGGGAAAAAGGAAGACGAATGGACACGCGAGTTAACTAATCTCTTAGATCGCTTACGACCTAGCAAAGTTAAGTCGAAGCACACAACCTATGGCATAGGTGTATACTTCAAGGGGCAAATGTTAACTCCACTATTCCACGGCTCAGCGACCTAAGGAAATGAACGACCGAAAGACCCTCAACGACCTAGCAACCTAAAGGTATCGCGACCTAGCGACCTAAACTCTCAACGAACTAACGACCTATCCATCAACACAGGGCAATGGCATGTTACAGCAAAGAGGCTTCGCGACTTAACGGGCTGGAAGTACAAGAGATCTGCGACCTAATGACCTATGGACTAAAGCGACCTAGCGAGTTAGTAGCTAAGCGACCTAGCGAGCTAGTAGCTAAGCGACCTAGCGAGTTAATAGCTAATAGTAGCTAAGCGACCTAGCGAGTTAGTAGCTAAGCGACCCAGCGAGTTAGTAGCTAAGCGACCTAGCGAGTTATCAAAAAATGAAGCCGCTTGCTTATAGGCCGCTCCCAACCTTAGGTCGCCAACCATCCTCTCCTAGGTCGCTCACGACCTTAACAATACTGAAGTAACTTCTTACGCCGCTTCCTCCTTTGGTCGCCGACGACCTATGACTTCCGGTTAATTCAACATGATCAGGTATGCTCTTGTTAAGCCGAAGACTGCATCCACTGGGTCGCTCACGACCTACGACCTATCCAAGGTCGCTCACGACCTACGACCTACGACCTAATTCAGAAAACTCTCTATAAATACCCCACCTTTTCCAACTGAAAATGGATCTTTTGGCTCATTTCGGGAACGCCGACACTCTGCTGAATTCTCGAATCACTCGACAATTCAAACACGAAAGACATCTCAACGAACTTCAAGAGGAAATCTAACACAATCGACATGGATTTAAAAGAATTCTTCTACATCGGAGTTTTATCTATTTGTCCTATCAGTGCTGTAATCAAAGATTGTTGTAAAGTTGTAATTGATTCAGCAATAAAGAAGATTAAAGTGGACGTAGGCTTAACATGAAGCCGAACCACTATAAAACTGTTGTCTTTTCACTGCTTACTCTGAGACTTTTCTACTTACTTTTAATTTCTGTATAGACAGGTGGTGATTTCACTTAATCTCTACTTACGCCGGGGTGTTAGCGTTCGATTTTAAGCATTAACATGTTGCATGACTTGCCAACTTGTCAAGGCCGAACATCAAAGGCCCGGTGATTTACTGCAACCTTTAGAAATTCCAATTTGGAAGTGGGACCAAATCTCCATGGATTTTATAGACGGCCTTCCCCGTTCTCGTTCTAGTCATAATAGCTTATGGGTGATAGTCGATAGTCTTACTAAATCCGTCCATTTTATTCCCGTTCGGTCCAATCGAACCATTCCTATCTTGGCCAAACTCTTTATTAAAGAAATTTTAAAATTGCATGGAGTTCCTTCTTCTATTGTTAGTGATCATGATCCATTGTTTACTAGTGGATTTTTCAAGAGTCTTCAAAAAGCTTTGGGAACGAAGCTTAATTTTAGCACCGCTTATCATCCCCAGTCCGATGGACAAACTGAGCGTGTGAATCAAACTCTTGAAGATCTTCTTCGTGCATGTGTTCTTGATTTTGGTGGAAGTTGGGAAGATCATATTTCTCTTGTTGAGTTTTCCTATAATAATAGCTTCCAATCTAGTATTGGTATGGCACCTTTTGAAGAAATCTATGAAAGGCCATGCCGATCTCCTTCTTGTTGGCTTGAGGCCGGTGAGAAGCTGGTTTTAGGTCCAGATTTTATTCGTGATTCCACATAGAAGATTGACCTTATTCGTCATAGGATGAAAGAAGCCCAGAGTAGGAAAAGATCCTATGCCGATAACCGGAGAAGGAAATTAAAATTTTCTGTGGGAGATCTTGTGTTTATTCGTGTTTCACCTATGAAGGGTGTTGTACGTTTCAGTCGATCAGGAAAATTAGCGCCTCGATATATTGGGCCATTTCCTATCTCTGAACGTATTGGTTCCGTGGCTTATCGCCTTTTATTACCGGCTCAGTTTTCTGCTATTCATGACGTGTTTCATGTTTCTCAATTACGGAAATGCCTTCGAGATTTCGATTCGATTCTTGAGCCCGGTGTTGTGGAAGAAATTGAAGTTTCACCTAATTTAACTTATGAGCAACATCCTACTCGTATTATTGCTTCGGAGGTCAAGCGCCTTCTAAATAAAGATGTTCCGCTTGTTAAAGTCCAATGGTCCTCAAATCCTAAAGATTGCTCTTGGGAATCTTGAGAGTTCATCGAGCGAACACATCCGGACTTACTTTCTCATTCTCCATGAGGTGAATTTCATATTTCAAACTTTCTTTTGTGTTGATATGCTTTCATGGTTGTTACCTTGTATTTTCTTCTTAAATATTGTGAGGACGCAATTTCTTTAAGGAGGGGAGTCTGTAACAACCCACATATTTTACGATTGAATATTTAAATATTTTATTTTAATATTTTATCGTTAGTCGAATTTTAGTCCGAAAAGTTACTTTTTGCATACGGTCGAATTAGGACTCGGAACCACTTCCATTGGGTCCAAAACACCGTTTGCGTTCTTTTTTAGTATAAGCTTTGATATGGTTGGAGTTAGTGGAATTTTGCTACTTTTTCACTTTGGGCTCTGGGTATAGTTTAACCCACTAGCCTAAACTATTTACTCTAGCTTAACCCCCTTCCCTTCATAACTTTACATTCATTTCCTAACACTCAAGCTTCATCAAAAATGGAGGAAGGAATGGGAAATTAAAATTCCAAGCCCTAGTTCATTTGCAAATTCAACTTCCAACTCCAAATTCAAAGAGAAGCCATTGATTCAAGCTTCTTGTGTAGAGATTTCAAGTGTGGTTGATTCCTCCTTTGCTTTTAGGCTTCTCCTTCAATGATTTTGTGTAAAGGTGAGATTCTTATCTCACATCTTTGTCTATAACTATCTTTGATTGTTGGGTTTGAATTCCTAACACTTCTTCATGTGCATTAGCTATTGATTTGGATTGAATTGGTGAAAATCTCAATTTTTATCGTTTTGGGTTCAAATCTTTAAAAATCCCAACTTTGATGTTTGAACACGTTTTTGGTGATGCATCGAGGAGCCAATACGACCAGGTAGCCTGTGGGCATAATCCCCTAGCGTCCGTGCTCGATCGGTTGCAAATTGAGTGAGTTTTGCACTCCAAAATCCCTAGGTCGCTCGGCCTGCATATGCAAGATTCTCGGACTGTAGTTAGGTCGCAACCCTTAGGTCGTTAGGTCGCTCGGACCATTAAGTCGTGCTTGCACATTAGGTCGTTGCTCGGCCTTGTACCCTTTAGGTCGTTAGGTCGTTGATTGGCCTTCTTTACCCTTAGGTCGATAGGTTGCACGGCCTTGTCTCCTTTAGGTCGGCCTATATCTAGGTCGCACCCCTATAGGTCATCCCCACTTAGGTCGCTCGGCCTTCTCCTATGCGTTAGGTCATTTCTCGGCCTTGTCTCATTAGGTCGCTCGGCCTTAGTCGTTAGGTCGCTTGACCTTGTTTAGTTGTTAGGTCGCTCGGCTTTCCCCCTTAGGTCGTAATTCCCTAGGTTTTCGGCGTACACTACGTCGCTCGCCCCTGTGTTAGGTCGCGCCATACTTTGAGTCGTACCCTGTTAGGTCGCTCGCCTGTTTTAGGGTGCTACCGACTTAGGTCGCTCGGCAGTTAGGTCGCACCACTTACTTAAATCTCTCGGCCTGCACGTATTCCACTACAACTTAGGTCGCTCAGTCACTAGGTCGAGCCGTGTTTAGTCGCTAGGCTATTTCCCCTTTGATGAATTTGGAATCAAATTCTTTGGATTTTATTCACGTCTTCGAATGTGAATTTTTGCGATTTATTGTTCCTACAGTCGTTTTTGTGATTTGTCACTTCATTTCACTCGTACGAGAAATCTAATTAAACGCCTTAGTAAAACAAATGGTATGAAACGCTTGCTTTTACTTCGTCGGTTAATTCTTGGACTTGTTCGATTGAATATCTTGTGACAATTTTCGAGTGGAGATCTACAATTTGTTCGTAAATATTTAAGTTAAGCTAGTGGTTATGAGACATGAAGCTAAGCTTATATATTTACTAGCTTACTGTAATTGACACTTCTTGATGAACTTTGATGATCATTCTTGTGATTTAGACTAGCAATTGTGCGATGTCTCTTTGTCTATGAGGGAGACTAAACCTCGTTTCTATGGAGCTTCGGCTCAAATTGGTGGGATAGTGACCCGTGGTCTTCGGGCCGTTTTGTGGAGCGTCGGCTCAAAATTAATGGTTAGCTACCATGGAATAGCGTTCCATTTTGTGATACACATGTTGGTGAGTTTTCATGCTCCCGTTTTGTGATAGGCCTCCCCCCTTTTTGTGATTTCTGGATTTCCATTGATGATTTCTAGAATTTTGTGTTTTCACCAATTTTCGTGATTTACATTGATAAGTTTTATCAACATTTCTGCATCAGTGAATTTGTGTGTCATTAACTTTTGTGATTGTCATTGATATTATTGTCAATATTTATGGTTTGGTGAATATAAATAAAGAGTATGACATTCCTTTTGATCTTTGAGAAGATCCTCGTGATATTGATTAATCTCTTATTGATTTTCAATTACATACTTATTACAGTATGGCTTTATGGTTACCATATATTTATGTCATATCTCTTATTCTATATCATGTTATCTGATATTTATAGCTAGACTGATCCGTTTATTATTTTCTTATTAAATAATACTCGGGTCAGACCGAGATGTTACAGGTGCTTCTGCTTGACTTCACATCTGAGATTATCACCCTGACTTTTGGCTAGCTACTTAGATTAGTAGTTTTAGTTGTATACATTTGAGATATAGACACATGGATGTACCCATATTCTTTTATCTAGCACTTAGCTATTCTTTTGTGACATTGTGGATCTTGTTTGACCGCTACTCTGATGTACACTTCCATGTGTTATATATTCATATCTATTTCCGCCTTTGTGATATGGATGTTTGTGACTGATTTTTGTTATCTTTATTTCTATATTTGTTTCCGAGGAATATGTATAGCCACTGTGTAGTAGCTTTGAGTTTGTATCGATACGTTGGATTTCCTCCTTCAACCAAACGCATTTTGTACTGTCTGACATATCGATGCTCGCACAAGGCAATCACGCGGATGGTCGCTCCTCAACAGCCTTATTCTCCACGCTAGTTGACGGCATTACCCCGTAGTGTCTTTGGCTAGCGTGGGTATAGAGGTGGGGCATCACAGCTTGGTATCAGAGCCAATCGTCGGAACAATGTAGAATAATCTAGCAAGGATCATCATCCTAAGTCCATCTTAGGAGTCGTGCTTTAGGATTTAATTCGAGTCTCCGTACTGATTCATCCTATTTTCTTTATGATTCCTTGTTTATCTATCAAGATTGCTTGATATTCATTCGGTGAATAACCTTATCCTTCTTCTTTCTTTCTTTCAAAAGGAGGAGAAATGGTTAGACCTGGCCGTCCCAACGCTGGTCAATCTCGTGCTACTCCCCAAGGCGGAGTATTTATGTCTGCCCAACGCTTCTTGATCTAGTAAGGAATGCTCAAGAAGCCGGATCTAATCCGGAGTTTACTCACCATAGGTCTGGATTTGCACGTTTGTGCAATAATTATACCAATTTAGGTGGAAAGCCATTCAAAGGTTCAGAAACCATTATTGAAGTCCAGGCTTGGCTGAGATCGTGCGATTGAATCTTTTCTCGCATGAATATTGTTGATCTTCACCGTGTTCAGGTGGCCTCTAGTATGCTCCAAGAAAGAGCATTAGACTGGTATTAGCTTCTGATTTCTAAAATAAACGAAGCGGATCTTACCTGGGAGAAATTCCGGTAACGCTTCGAGTTAAAATTTGTGCCAGAAGCAGAGAAGGTGACTTTGGCTCGCTGATTCATTGACCTTGTTCAAGGTGAATCTTCCGTGACAGGCTATGTCGCATCCTTCGAGACACTTTCTAAATACGGGGTCGAATATATAAACACCCCATTGGAGAAAAACCAACGATTTGTCTATGGATTTAATAAAAAATCTCAAGAAGTCGTTACTTCTAAAATTAGAAGTTTCTTTTGATCAACTCGTTGATATCGCTCTTCGCCTTGAAGAGGCAGAGAGGGAGAGTGATGTTGAAGTTATGAGTGCCAAACCGAACTTCAACAACAAGAAAAGGCCTAATAAATTCAAGGGTCCTTATCCCAACAATAAGAAAGGGAAGAAGCCCCTCCAGCAACTAAGACTTCTACCTCAAGTAGTGGGCAATGATGCAACTGTGGTTCTAAAGACCATTATGCAAACAAATGTTCGAAGCCTCGTACTTGTCGCTATTGCAAAAGCTCGGATCAGTATTTATCTTCTTGTCCCAATCTACAAAATAGGAAGGAGGGAAAGCTTAATGTTGCTCAAGCCCCTAGCAACACATCTCGTGGTAAAGGTATTTTTTAGTCTATCCTTGATGGCATTATTTTATTTCATGATCATCCTATTCGAGTTCTTTTTGATACGGGCGCGTCCCATTCTTTTATTTCAAAATAACTTGTTGATACTTTTTCTTTGGATGCTTTGTGTTTAATGACTTCTTTGAGAATTGCGAATCCGGTTGGTGGATCCGCAACAATCAGTTTATTGTGTAAAGATGTCGAGATTATTTTGTGTGATTTTTCTTTCCGAGCCGATTTGCATGTTATGCGCTACTTAGGCTTTGGAATGATTTTGGAAATGGATTGGCTTAACCGCTATGAAGCCCAAATCCTATGTCCTGAGCGGACAATTTAACTTCGACATCCTCAATCTGTTAAGCAGATTTATATTGATCTTAAAGATTCGAATTCCAGCTTAGTTGCATCTTTATATTCTTTAAATCCTCATGATGACGATAATGATGATGAGGAAGATATTATTTCCCTTATTCCCGGTGTTCGTGAATTTTCTGACATATTTGAGCCCGTTTTAGGATTACCACCTAAGGGAGCAATTGAGTTCAGGATTAATCTCATCCCTGGAGCTCAACCTATTACTCGTCCTCCTTATCCTATGTCCAATAAAGAAAATGGGGAGATGCGTAAACAATTATCCGAATTGGAGACGAAGCAATTTATTCGCTCTAGTTCCTCGCCTTGGGGAGCTTCGGCTATTTTTGTGAAGAAATCCGATGGTAGACTTAGGCTTTGCGTTGACTATCGCAAGCTTAATGATCTTACTATCAAGAATAAATATCCTTTACCTCGGATTGATGATCTGTTCGATCAACTTATTGGTGCTAGAGTCTTTTCACAATTAGACTTAGCTACCGGTTTTCATCAGTTTCGTATTGTAAAGGATAGCATTCCTTTGACATCTTTCCATACCCGTTATGGATCGTATGAATGGCTTGTTATGCCATTTGGTTTAACGAATGCTCCGACTTATTTCGTTGACCTTATGAATAGAGTTTTCAAAGACTTCCTCGATCGGTTTGTTCTTATCTTTATTGATGATATTCTTATGTATTTTAAAACCAAGGAGGAGCATGAAAAACATCTTCGAATTGTGTTGGAAACTCTTAGGAGCAATCGATTAAAAGCAAAATTTTGTAAATGCCATTTTTGGCAATCTTGTGTGAAGTTTCTCGGTCATATTATTTCCGAATCTGGAATTTCCGTGGATCCTTCAGAGATTGAAGCGATTCAAAATTGGAAGAGATAGGAGAGTGTGATGGAAATTCCATGGATTGGCCGGTTATTACCGCCGTTTCATAAAGGACTTTTCCAAAATTTCCGTGCCTCTTACTAGCTTGACAAAGAAGGGAGTTAAATACATTTGGTCGGACAAATGTGAAGCATCTTTTCAAAAATTAAAAGAACTCCTTTCCAATGCTCCTATCTTGTGATTCCCAAGGGAAACCAAGATTTTATTGTTTATACCGATGCTAGTCACGTTGGTTTGGGAGCCATTCTTATGCAAAGAGAACATGTTATTGCTTATGCTTCTAGGCAATTGAAGCCAACCAAGACTAGATATGCCACTCATGATTTAGAACTCGCGGCTATTTTTTCGCCTATCATATTTGGCGTCATTATCTTTTGGGAGAAAAATTTATTCTTCACACCGATCATAAATCCTTGAAATATCTATTTTCTTAAAAGGAACTTAATTTACGTCAACAATGTTGGCTCGAATTTCTTGCAGCTTATGATCTAGATATTCTTTATACTCTCGGAAAGGGAAATCGTGTTGCGGACGCACTTAGTCGCAAGCAACACGCAGTTGTTTTAATGATGATATCCGAATGGAATGATCTCGGAATCTATCCACTTGTGAGATTCGAGATCGTGTTTTCGATTTTTGTTCATCTCTTGTTTTATGTAGCCTTGAGGCTCATCCTTCTCGTTTAGACCGCATTCTTGAAGCTCAAAAGCTAGATCCTAAATTGTCTCTTCTTGGCCAAAATTTTAGGGATAAAATTGATATTGAAGGTTTGAAAGACTTTGATATTGATTCTCGTGGCGGTATTCGAAAATTTGGTAGACTTATCGTGCCAAATATTAGTGATCTTCGTAAAGACATTTTAGAAGATTCTCATCGTTCTAAATTTACCATTCATCCCGGTAGTAGTAAAATGTACGCGGATAAGAAGCGAATTTATTATTGGGAGGGAATGAAATCGGATATTTCTAACTTTGTTAAGTGTTGCATGACTTACCAACTTGTCAAGGCCGAACATCAAAGGCCCGGTGGGTTGTTGCAATCTTAAGAAATTCCAATTTGGAAGTGGGACCAAATCTCCATGGATTTTATAGACGGCCTTCCCCGTTCTCGATCGGGTCATGATAGCTTATGGGTGATAGTCGAAAGACTTACTAAATCCGTCCATTTTATTCCCGTTCGGTCCAATCGAACCGTTCCTCTCTTAGCCAAACTCTTTATTAAAGAAATTGTAAAATTTCATGGAGTTCCTTCTTCTATTGTTAGTGATCGTGATCCATTGTTTACCAGTGGATTTTTCAAGAGTCTTCAAAATGCTTTGGGAACGAAGCTTAATTTTAGCACCGCTTATCATGCCCAATCCGATGGACAAACTGAGCGTGTGAATCAAACTCTTGAACATCTTCTTCGTGCATGTGTTCTTGATTTCGGTGGAAGTTGGAAAGATCATATTTCTCTTGTTGAGTTTTTCTATAATAATAGCTTCCAATCTAGTATTGGTATAGCACCTTTTGAGGCACTCTATGGAAGGCCATGCCGATCTCCTTCTTGTTGGCTTGAGGCCGGTGAGAAGCTGGTTTTAGGTCCAGATTTTATTCGTGATTCCACATAAAAGATTGACCTTATTCGTCATAGGATGAAAGAAGCCCAGAGTAGGCAAAGATCCTATGACGATAACCGGAGAAGGAAATTAGAACTTTCTGTGGGAGATCTTGTGTTTATTCGTGTTTCACCTATGAACGGTGTTGTACGTTTCAGTCGATCAGGAAAATTAGCGCCTCGATATATTGGGCCATTTCCTATCACTGAACGTATTGGTTCCTTGGCTTATCGCCTTTTATTACCGGCTCATTTTTCTGCTATTCATGACGTGTTTCACATTTCTCAATTATGGAAATGCCTTCGAGATTTCGATTCGATTCTTGAGCTCGGTGTTGTGGAAGAAATTGAAGTTTCACCTAATTTAACTTATGAGCAACTTCCTATTCGTATTATTGCTTCGGAGGTCAAGCGCCTTCGAAATAAAGATGTTCCGCTTGTTAAAGTCCAATGGTCCTCAAATCCTAAAGATTGCTCTTGGGAATCTAGAGAGTTCATCGAGCAAACACATCTGAACTTATTTTCTCATGCTCCATGAGGTGAATTTCATATTTCAAACTTTCTTTTGTGTTGATATGCTTTCATGTTTGTTACCTTGTATTTTCTTCTTAAATATTGCGAGGATGCAATTTCTTTAAGGAGGAGAGTTTGTAACTACCCGCATATTTTACGATTGAATATTTAAATATTTTATTTTACTATTTTATCGTTGGTCGGATTTTAGTCTGAAAAGTTACTTTTTGCATATGGTCGAATTAGGACTTGGAACCACTTCCATTGGTCCAAAACACCGTTTGCGATCTTTTTGAGTATAAGCTTTGATATGGTTGGAGTTAGTGGAATTTTGCTACCTTTTCACTTTGGGCTTTGGGTTTAGTTTAGCCCTTTAGCCTAAACTATTTACTCTAGCTCAACCCCTTTCCCTTCATAACTTTACTTTCATTTCCTAACACTCAAGCTTCATCAAAAATGGAGGAAGGAATGGGATATTAAAACTCCAAGCCCTAGTTCATTTGCAAATTCAACATCCAACTCCAAATTCAAATAGAAGCCATTGATTCAAGCTTCTTGTGTAGAGATTCAAGTGTGTTTGATTCCGCCTTTGCTTTTAGGCTTCTCCTTCGTTGATTTTGTGTAAAGGTGAGACTTTTATCTCACATCTTTGTCTATAACTATCTTTGATTGTTGGGTATGAATTCCTAACACTTCTTCATGTGCATTAGCTATTGATTTGGATTGAATTGGTGAAAATCTCAATTTTTAGTGTTTTGGGTTCAAATCTTTAAAATTCCCAACTTTGATGTTTGAACACGTTTTTGGTGATGCATCGAGGAGCCAATACGACCGGGTAGCCTATGGGCATAATCTCCTAGCGTCCATGCTCGATCGGTTGCAAATTGAGTGAGTTTTGCGCTCCAAAACCCCTAGGTCGCTCGACCTGCATATGAAAGATTCTCGGCCTGCAGTTAGGTTGCTCCAGCATAGGTCGCAACCGTTAGTTCGCTAGGTCGCTCGGACCATTAAGTCGCGCTTGCACCTTAGGTCGTTGCTCGGCCTTGTATCCTTTAGGTCGTTAGGTCGTTGATAGGCGTTCTTTACCCTTAGGTCGATAGGTTGCTCGGCCTTGTCTCCTTTAGGTCGGCCTGTATTTAGGTCGCACCCCTATTGGTCGTCCCCACTTAGGTCGCTCGGCCTTCTCCTATGCGTTAGGTCGTTGCTCGGCCTTGTCTCATTAGGTCCCTCGGCCTTAGTCGTTAGGTCGCTCGGCTTTCCCCCTTAGGTCGTAATTCCCTAGGTTTTCGGGCTGCACTACGTCGCTCGCCCCTGTGTTAGGTCACGCCAAACTTTGGGTCGTACCCTGTTAGGTCGCTCGCCTGTTTTATGCCACTACCGACTTAGGTCGCTTGGTAGTTAGGTCGCACCACTTCCTTAAGTCGCTCGGCCTGCACTTATGCCGCTACAACTTAGGTCGCTCAATAACTAGGTCGCGCCATGTTTAGTCGCTAGGCTATTTCCCCTTTGATGAATTTAGAATCGAATTCTTTGGATTTTATTCACGTCTTCGAATGCGAATTTTTTTGATTTATTGTTCCTACAATCGTTTTTGTGATTTGTCACTTCATTTCACTCGTACGAGAAATCTAATTAAATGCCTTAGTAAAACATAAGGTATGAAATGCTTGCGTTTACTTCATCGGTTAATTCTTGGTCTTGTTCGATTGAATCTCTTGTGATAATTTTCGAGTGGAGATCTACAATTTGTTCGTAAATATTTAAGTTAAGCTAGTGGTTATGGGACATGATGTTAAGCTTATATATTTACTAGCTTACTGTAACTGACACTTCTTGATGATCGTTGATGATAATTTTTGTGATTTAGACTAGCAATTGTGCGATGTCTCTTTGTCTACGAGGGAGACTAAACCCCGTTTCTACGGAGCTTCGGCTCAAATTGGTGGGGTAGCAACCATACCCAGGGTCTTCGGGCCGTTTTGTGGAGCTTGGCTCAAAATTAATGGTTAGCTACCATGGAATAGCGTTTGATTTTGTGATATACGTGTTGGTGAGTTTTCATGCTCCCGTTTTGTGATAGGCCTCCCCCCTTTTTGTGATTTCTGGATTTCTATCGATGATGTCTAGAATTTTGTGTTTTCACCAATTTTCGTGATTTACAATGATAAGTTTTATCAATATTTGTGCATTGGTGAATTTGTGTGTCATTAACTTTTGTGATTGGCATTGATATTATTGTCAATATTTATGGTTTGGTGAATATAAATAAAGAGTATGACATTCCTTTTGATCTTTAAGAAGATTCTCGTGATATTGATTAATCTCTTATTGATTTTCAATTACATACTTATTACAGTATGGCTTAATGGTTACCATATATCTATGTCATATCTCTTATTCTATATCATTTTATCTAATATTTATAGCTACACTGATTCGTTTATTATTTTCTTATTAAATAATACTCGGTTCATACCGAGATGTTACAGGTGTTTCTGCTTGACTTCACATCTGCGATTATCACCCTGACTTTTGGCTAACTACTTAGATTAGTAGTTTTTGTTGTATACATTTGAGATATAGACTCATGGATGTACCCATATTCTTTTGTCTAGCACTTGTAGCTATTCTTTTGTAATATTGTGGATCTTGTTTGACCGCTACTCTGATGTACACTTTCATGTGTTATATATTCATATATATTTCCGCCTTTGTGATATGGATATTTGTGACTGATTTGTGTTATGTTTATTTCTATATTAGTTTTCGAGGAATATATATAGTCACTGTGTATTAGCATTGAGTTTGTATCGGTACGTCGGATTTCCTCCTTCAACCAAATGCATGTTGCACTATCTGACATATCGGTGCTCGCACAAGGCAATCACACGGATGGCCGCTCCTCAACAGCCTTATCCTCCGCGCTAGTTGACGGCATTACCCCGTAGTGTCCTTGGCTAGCGTGGATATAGAGGTGGGGCGTCACAGCTTGGTATCAGAGCCAATCTTCGAAACAATGTAGAATAATCTAGCAAGGATCGTCATCCTAAGTCCATCGTAGGAGTCGTGCTTTAGGATTTAATTCGAGTCTCCGTACTGATTCATCCTATTTTCTTTATGATTCCTTGTTCATCTATCAAGATTGCTTGATATTCATTTGGTGAATAACCTTATCCTTCTTCTTTCTTTCTTTCAAAAGGAAGAGAAATGGTTAGACATGGCCGTCCCAATGCCGGTCAATCTCATGCTACTCTAGAAGATGGAGTATTTATGTCTACTCGGCAGCTTCTTGATCTTTAGGATTTAATTCGAGTCTCCGTACTGATTCATCCTATTTTCTTTATGATTCCTTGTTCATCTATCAAGATTGCTTGATATTCATTTGGTGAATAACCTTATCCTTCTTCTTTCTTTCTTTCAAAAGGAAGAGAAATGGTTAGACCTGGCCGTCCCAATGCCGGTCAATCTCATGCTACTCTAGAAGATGGAGTATTTATGTCTACTCGGCAGCTTCTTGATCTAGTAAGGAATGCTCAAGCAGCCGGATCTAATCCGGAGTCTACTCACCCTAGGCCTTGATTTGCACGTTTGTGCAGCGATTATACCAATTTGGGTGGAAATCCATTCAAAGGTTCAGAAACCATTATTGAAGTCCAGGCTTGGCTGAGATCGTGCGATCGAATCTTTTCTCGCATGAATATTGTTGATCTTCACCGTGTTCAGGTAGCCTATAGTATGCTCTAGGAAAGAGCATTAGACTGGTATGAGCTTCTGATTTCTGAAATAAATAAAACGGATCTTACATGGGAGAAATTCCGGGAACGCTTCGAATTAAAATTTGTGCCAGAAGCTGAGAAGGTGACTTTGGCTCGCTGATTCATTGACCTTGTTCAAGGTGAATCTTCCGTGACAGACTATGTCGCATCCTTCGAGACACTTTCTAAATACGGGGTCAAATATATAAACACCCCATTGGAGAAAAACCAACGATTTGTCTATGGCTTTAATAAAAATCTCAAGAAGCCATTACTTCTAAAATTAGAAGTTTCTTTTGATCAACTCGTTGATATCGCTCTTCGTCTTGAAGAGGCAGATAGGGAGAGTGACGTTGAAGTTATGAGTGCCAAACCAAACTTCAACAACAAGAAAAGGCCTAATAAATTCAAGGGTCTTTATCCCAACAATAAGAAAGGGTAGCAAGCCCCTCCGGCAACTAAGACTTCTACCTCAAGTAGTGGGAAATGCTACAACTGTGGTTCTAATGACCATTATGCGAACAAGTGTTCGAAGCCTCGTACTTGTCGCTATTGCAAAAGCCCGGATCATTATTTATCTTCTTGTCCCAAGCTTCAAAATAGCAAGGAGGGAAAGCTTAATGTTGCTCAAGCCCCTGGCAACACATCTCGTGGTAAAGGTATTTCTCATTCTATCCTTGATGGCATTATTTTATTTTGTGATCATCCTATTCGAGTTCTTTTTGATACGGGCGCGTCCCATTCTTTTATTTCAAAATAACTTGTTGATACTTTTTCTTTGGATGCTTTGTGTTTAATGACTTCTTTGAGAATTGCGAATCCGGTTGGTGGATCCGGAACAATCAGTTTATTGTGTAAAGATGTCGAGATTATTTTGTGTGATTTTTCTTTTCGAGCCGATTTGCATGTTATGCGCTACTTAGGCTTTGGAATGATTTTGGGAATGGATTGGCTTAACCGCTATAAAGCCCAAATCCTATGTCCTGAGCGGACTATTTATCTTCGACCTCCTCAATCTGCTAAGCAGATTTCTATTGATCTTAAAGATTTGGATTCCAGCGTAGTTGCATCTTTATATTCTTTAAATCCTCATGACGACGATAATGATGATGAGGAAGATATTATTTCCCTTTTCCGACATACTTGAGCCCATTTTAGGATTACCACCTAAGCAAGCAATTATGTTCAGGATTAATCTCATCCCTGGAGGTCAACCGATTACTCGTCCTCCTTATCGTATGTCCAATAAAGAAAATGAGGAGATGCGTAAACAATTATTCGAATTGGAGACGAAGCAATTTATTCGCTCTAGTTCCTCGCCTTGAGGAGCTTCGCTATTTTTGTGAATAAATCTGATGGTACACTTAGGCTTTGCGTTGAATATCACAAGCTTAATGGTCTAACTATCAAGAACAAATATCATTTACCTCGGATTGATGATCTATTCGATCAACTTAGTGGTGCTAGAGTCTTTTCACAATTAGACTTAGCTACCGGTTTTCATCTGCTTCGTGTTGCAGAGGATAGCATTCCTTTGACATCTTTCCGTACCCGTTATGGATCGTATGAATGGCTTGTTATGCCATTTGGTTTAACGAATGCTCTGACTTATTTCGTTGACCTTATGAATAGAGTTTTCAAAGACTTTCTCGATCGGTTTGTTCTCATCTTTATTGATGATATTCTTGTGTATTCTAAAACCAAGGAGGAGCACGAAAAACATCTTCGGATTGTGTTGGAAACTCTTAGGAGCAATCAATTAAAAGAAAAAATTTCTAAATGCCACTTTTGGCAATCTCATGTGAAGTTTCTCGGTCATATTATTTCCGCATCCGGAATTTCCGTGGATCCTTCAAAGATTGAAGCGGTTCAAAATTGGAAGAGATCGGAGAGTGTCACAGAAATTCGTAGTTTCCTTGGATTGGCCGGTTATTACCGCCGTTTCATAAAGGACTTTTCCAAAATTTCGTGCCTCTTACTAGCTTGACAAAGAAGGGAGTTAAATACATTTGGTTGGAAAAATGTGAAGCTTCTTTTTAGAAGTTAAAAGAACTCCTTTCCAATGCTCCTATTCTTGTGATTCCCGAGGGAAACCAAGATTTTATTATTTATACCGATGTTAGTCGCCCTTGGTTTGGGAGTCGTCCTTATGCAAAGAGAACGTGTTATTGCTTATGCTTCTAGGCAATTGAAGCCAGCCGAGACTAGATATGCCACTCATGATTTAGAACTCACGGCTATTGTTTTCGACATTCGTATTTGGCATCATTATCTTTTGGGAGAAAAATTTATTCTTTACACCGATCATAAATCCTTGAAGTAACTATTTTCTCAAAAGGAACTTAATTTGCGTCAACAACGTTGGCTCGAATTTCTTGCAGCTTATGATTAGATATTCTTTATACTCCCGGAAAGGGAAATCATGTTGCGGATGCACTTAGTCGCAAGCAAGCAGTTGTTCCTATAATGATATCCGAATGGAATGATCTTGGAATTCTATCCACTTGTGAGATTCGAGATCGTGTTTCGGATTTATGTTCACCTCTTGTTTTATGTAGCCTTGAGGCTCATCCTTCTCTTTTAGACCTCATTCTTGAAGCTCAAAAGCTAGATCCCGAATTGGCTCTTCTTGGCCAAAATTTTAGGGATAAAATTGATATTGAAGGTTTGAAAGACTTTGATATTGATTCTCGTGGCGGTATTCGAAAATTGGTAGACTTATCGTGCCAAATATTAGTGATCTTCGTAAAGACATTTTAAAAGATTCTCATCGTTCTAAGTTTACCATTCATCCCGGTAGTAGTAAAATTTACGCGGATAAGAAGCGACTTTATTATTGGGAGGGAATGAAATCTGATATTGCTAACTTTGTTAAGTATTGCATGACTTGCCAATTTGTCAAGGCTGAACATCAAAGGCCCGGTGGGTTAGTGCAACCTTTAGAAATTCCAATTTGGAAGTGGGACCAAATCTCCATGGATTTTATAGACGGCCTTCCCCGTTCTCGATCGGGCCATGATAGCTTATGGGTGATAGTCGATAGACTTACTAAATCCGTCCATTTTATTCCCGTTCGGTCCAATCGAACCATTCCTTTCGTGGCCGAACTCTTTATTAAACAAATTGTAAAATTGCATGGAGTTCCTTCTTCTATTGTTAGTGATCGTGATCCATTGTTTACTAGTGGATTTTGGAAGAATCTTCAAAAAGCTTTGGGAACGAAGCTTAATTTTACCACCGCTTATCATCCCCAGTCTGATGGACAAACTGAGCGTGTGAATCAAGCTCTTGAAGATCTTCTTCGTGCATGTGTTCTTGATTTTGGTGGAAGTTGGGAAGATCATATTTCTCTTGTTGAGTTTTCCTATAACAATAGCTTCCAATCTAGTATTGGTATGCACCTTTTGAGGCACTCTATGGAAGGCCATGTCGATCTCCTTCTTGTTGGCTTGAGGCCGGTGAGAAGCTGGTTTTAGGTCCAGATTTTATTCGTGATTCCATAGAAAAGATTGACCATATTCGTCATAGGATGAAAGAAGCCCAGAGTAGGCAAAGATCCTATGCCGATAACCGAAGAAGGAAATTAGAATTTTCCGTGGGAGATCTTGTGTTTATTCGTGTTTCACCTATGAAGGGTGTTGTACGTTTCAGTCGATCGGGAAAATTAGCGCCTCGATATATTGGGCCATTTCCTATCACTGAACGTATTGGTTCCGTGGCTTATCGCTTTTATTACCGGCTCAGTTTTCTGCTACTCATGATGTGTTTCTTATTTCTCAATTACGGAAATGCCTTCGAGATTTTGATTCGATTCTTGAGCCCGGTGTTGTGGAAGAAATTGAAGTTTCACCTAATTTAACTTATGAGCAACATCCTATTCGTATTATTGCTTCGAAGGTCAAGCGCCTTCGAAATAAAGATGTTCCACTTGTTGAAGTCCAATGGTCCTCAAATCCAAAAGATTGCTCTTGGGAATCTAGAGAGTTCATCGAGTGAACACATCCGGACTTACTTTCTCATGCTCTATGAGGTGAATTTCATATTTCAAACTTTCTTTTGTATTGATATGCTTTCATGGTTGCTATTTGTATTTTCTTCTTAAATATTGCGAGGACGCAATTTCTTTATGGAGGGGAGTCTATAACAACCCGCATATTTTACGATTGAATATTTAAATATTTTATTTTAATATTTTATCGTTAGTCGGATTTTAGTCCGAAAGTTACTTTTTGCATACGGTCGTACTAGGACTCGGAACCACTTCCACTGGGTCCAAAACACCGTTTGCGATCTTTTTGAGTATAAGTTAGTGGAATTTTGCTACCTTTTCACTTTGGGCTTTGGGTTTAGTTTAACCCATTAGCCTAAACTATTTACTCTAGCTCAACCCCCTTCCCTTCATAACTTTACTTTCATTTCCTAACACTCAAGCTTCATCAAAAATGGAGGAAGGAATGGGAAATTAAAACTCCAAACACTAGTTCATTTGCAAATTCAACATCCAACTCCAAATTCGAAGAGAAGCCATTGATTCAAGCTTCTTGTATAGAGATTCAAGTGTGGTTGATTCCTCCTTTGCTTTTAGGCTTCTCCATCATTGGTTTTGTGTAAAGGTGAGATTTTTATCTCACATCTTTATCTATAACTAACTTTGATTCTTGGATATGAATTCCTAACACTTCTTCATGTGCGTTAGCTATTGATTTGGATTGAATTGGTGAAAATCTCAATTTTTAGTGTTTTGGGTTCAAATCTTTAAAAATCCCAACTTTGATGTTTGAATACGTTTTTGGTGATGCATCGAGGAGCCAATACGACCGGGTAGCCTATGGGCATGATCCCCTAGCGTCCGTGCTCGATCGGTTGCAAATTGAGTGAGTTTTGCACTCCAAAACCCCTAGGTCGCTCGGTCTGCATATGCAAGATTCTCGGCCTGCAGTTAGGTCACGCCAACATAGGTCGCAACCCTTAGGTCGTTAGGTCGCTCGGACCATTAAGTCGCGCTTGCACCATAGGTCGTTGCTCGGCCTTTATCCTTTAGGTCGTTATGTCATTGATCGGCCATCTTTACCCTTAGGTCGAAAGGTTGCTCTGCCTTGTCTCCTTTAGGTCGGCCTGTATTTAGGTCGCACCCCTATAGGTCGTCCCTACTTATGTCGCTTGGCCTTCTCCTATGCGTTAGATCGTTGATCAGCCTTGTCTCATTAGGTCGCTCGGCCTTAGTCGTTAGGTCGCTCGGCCTTGTTTAGTCGTTAGGTCGCTCGGCTTTCCCCCTTAGGTCGTAATTCCCTAGGTTTACGGCCTGCACTACGTTGCTCGCCCCTGTGTTAGGTCGCGCCATACTTTGGGTCGTACCCTGTTAGGTCGCTCGCCTATTTTATGCCGCTACCCACTTAGGTCGCTCGGCAGTTAGGTCGCACCAATTCCTTAAGTTGCTTGGCCTGCACTTATGCCGCTACAACTTAGGTCGCTCAGTCACTAGGTCGCGCCGTGTTTAGTCGCTAGGCTATTTCCCTTTTGATGAATTTGGAATCGAATTCTTTGGATTTTATTAACGTCTTCGAATGTGAATTTTTATGATTTATTGTTCCTACAATCGTTTTTGTGATTTGTCACTTCATTTCACTCGTACGATAAATCTAATTAAACGCCTTTATAAAACAAATGGTATGAAACGCTTGTGATTACTTCGTCGGTTAATTCTTGGACTTGTTCGATTGAATCTCCTGTGACAATTTTCGAGTGGAGATCTATAATTTGTTCGTAAATATTTAAGTTAAGCTAGTGGTTATGGGACATGAAGCTAAGCTTATACATTTACTAGCTTACTGTAATTGACACTTCTTGATGATCGTTGATGATCATTCTTGTGATTTAGACTAGCAATTGTGAGATGTCACTTTGTCTACGAGGGAGACTAAACCCCGTTTCTGTGGAGCTTCGGCTCAAATTGGTGGGGTAGCGACCCATGGTCTTCGGGCCGTTTTGTGGAGCTTCGGCTCAAAATTAATGGATAGCTACCATGGAATAGCGTTCCATTTTGTGATACACGTGTTGGTGAATTTTCGTGCTCCCGTTTTGTGATTGGCCTCCCCCTTTTTGTGATTTCTAGATTTCCAGACGATTTGTAGAATTTTGCGTTTTCATCGATTTTCGTGATTTACATTGATAAGTTTTATCAATATTTTGTTCATTGGTGAATTTGTGTGTCATTAACCTTTGTGATTGGCATTGATATTATTGTCAATATTTATGGTTTGGTGAATATAAATAAAGAGTATGACATTCCTTTTGATCTTTGAGGAGATTCTCGTGATATTGATTAATCTCTTATTGATTTTCAATTACATACTTATTACAGTATGGCTTTATGGTTACCATATATCTATGTCATGTCTCTTATTCTATATCATTTTATCCAATATTTATAGCTAGACTGATCTGTTTATTATTTTCTTATTAAATAATACTCGGGTCAGACCGAGTTGTTACAGGTGCTTCTGCTTGACTTCACATCTGGGATTTTCACCCTGACTTTTGGCTAACTACTTAGATTAGTAGGTTTTGTTGTATAGATTTGAGACATAGACTCATGGATGTACCCATATTCTTTTGTCTAGCACTTGTAGCTATTCTTTTGTGATATTGTGGCTCTTGTTTGACCGCTACTCTAATGTACACTTTCATGTGTTATATATTCATATCTATTTCCGCCTTTGTGATATGGATGTCTGTGACTGATTTGTGTTATGTTTATTTCTATATTTGTTTCCGAGGAATATATATGCCACTGTGTAGTAGCTTTGAGTTTGTATCGGTATGTCGGATTTCCTCCTTCAACCAAACGCATGTTGTACTATCTGACATATCGGTGCTCGCACAAGGCAATCACGCGGATGGTTGCTCCTCAACAGCCTTATCCTCCGTGCTAGTTGACGGCATTACCCGTAGTGTCCTTGGCTAGCGTGGGTATAGAGATGGGGCGTCACACCTGCGATATATTTAATAATGTGTGAGACGACACGACTTTCCACTCCCGGAAAATCTCATCATCTTTAAGAAAGAAAGGGATAGAAAAGAGAAAAGAAAGAAGAGAAAGAGGAAACAACACAAGAATCACAACATCGGAACGAATAAATTATATTAATAACATAAGTATTACATAGTATACATCAAATATCAGAGTTACACAGACATATCCAACACATACTAGACAGTTATAAACATCTGTCTAGTTATTACAGCTCAATACATACAAAAGACACTCATAGATACCAACACAGCGAAAATCTATTTAACTATACGTAGAAGCCTCCTGCTCCATTTGCTCCTCCACAATACGACAAGTTAACTTGAATCCTAACCTGAATTCCCTTGGCTACTCGTAAAAATTTGAGTACCCAAGAGTCATAGAAAAACAGAAATAACTCCGGGTCAGACATGGGTCTGGTGTGAGTAACAGGTTAAAGTTGCTTAACTTTGAAAAACCTTTGAAAAGAAAAGGTATCACGTAAGACTTACCACACATAAACATGGAAAAGTTTTTACCTTACGCTAACCAAAACATTTGATAGGAAATCCGATGATATTATAATAGTGTCTAGGGTTTTCAAGTAAAATACATAAATAGCCGAAATTGTTACATTTATTAAATTCCAGCTACATAGGTATATAATCAAAACTGTTGGCACTTATTGGATTTTGGATTCCATACAATGGCTGGGCTACTGGGGTACCGCCCGTCACAGTACATGGCCAAGATTACCGTACCGAGGATTACTCCCAATCCCCTGCAACACAAATCCGGACCCGTTCCTTACTGAACAGTTCCAAACAAGACAACCCCGCAGTTGTGATCAGCAACCGCACCACTAAGCCGAAAAATAAAGGGACCTATAGACAGGGATAAATCTTGCTCTCAAGTGGGTGCTACCCACGAAGCTTTGCTGCACCTCCCCTGTTTTAGCCATTGCCGGTTGATGAGGCTTGAGGCTACGATTACCTTTATAGGACATATCACTTAGAATGCTCATCGTCCACCTGACGATGTTCTGAAAGCATTCAATCCATACAAGTTCGTTCCGGGTTCGAACGAAACCGAAGGCATTATCTCGTTACACTCATTTTGGAATCACCCTCAGAGTTAACGACAATAACCCTTGCACTCTGAATCACCATCTCGAATCTATAAGTACTATTCCGTCAAACTCATTACGGAATCACCCACAGAGTTATACTGACATATAGCCCTTACACCTCGAGTCTTCACTCGCTCCACTTGGTTTAACGACCCAACGTTATTTGGAATCGATGTGGTTTTCGGATATCCAAATATGGAAACCCGATCCCGGTCTCATCGAAATTCTAAGCGTGTCTTTTAAGGTCCAAGTTGTTTTAAAGTTTAAAACAATTCAATTCATTATCTAAATATACACAGATAGATAATTCACAACACAATAGATAATCATCCTTATCATTATCAACAGATAATTCATATCATAATCAGATAATCCATATTATCATCCAAAAGCAATCAATGCATCCATATCCCATACACTACTAATCTCATAACTGAGATTACAAACCATACATGGCAATCAATACCAATCATCAAACATAAGCAACTATCTAATGATCACACTATTTATAATTAATTTAAAATGAATTAAATTAATTACTTAACCTCTAATTAATTTAAAATAAATTAAATTAATTACTACATCATTAAAATTCTGCTTATCTTAATCTTTAATTGATTACAAATCAATTTATAAATTATCATCTCATTATTCATTTTAATTAATCATTATTGATTAACCACCTCTAATTACAAGAAGTAATTAACATTTAATATTAATTACACAAGTTAATTACTTAAACCCCTTGCGAATAATTATACCTTAATTAATCAATTCCAAATTACATCATTAATTAATTAATTAATGATTTCTGTTTATATTTAATCAATTTCTCAAAATAAATTAATTACATAAGTAATTAATCTTCAATTTAAACAACATATATATTAATCACCTATGATTAATAACCATTCAGTAATTAACTACTTTAATTACTCATCCCATAATTAATTACTCTTAATTAATTATCCTCAATAATCACTTGCTTAATTTTCAAAGTAATTTAAATTTAAATTACTTCTATAATAAATATCCCTAATTACATTCAGTAATTATTAATTAATTACTTCCTTAAGTAATTACAAATCCTAAATTACATAAAGTAATTATCAACAATCAACAAATGTTAAATTAATTAATCTTAATTAATCTAAACCAATTTCATCAATTAAATTAATTACACCAAGTAATTAATTCATTAATTACCTTCATTAAGTAATTAAAACTTAATCAATTAATTAATCTAATTAATTATCACAAATTAATCACATTAACTAATTGTTAAATAATCTTAAGTTAATGACCTTCATTATCAATTCTTAATTACTAAATTAAGAAATTAACTTATATTTAATCACTATTAACTAACAACTAATTAATATTTAATTATAATTCAATTAAACTCTAATTATTAATTAATTAAGTGTTAATTAAAATCTTAATTAATCATTAATCACTTGATTAAATAAATCTTAATCATTAATTAAAATTTAATTAACCATTCTAAATTATAGATTAATTAACCTTAATTAATTAATCTCAAATCTAATTAATCAACTTAAAAGTTAATTACCTAATTAATCATCCACATTAATTAATTAATTAATATTCCATTTAAATCAATTTAATAATTTAAATGAAACCAATTCCTTAAATTCAAAAATAAGAAACATTCTTCTTTATACAAAGAAATTTAAACACTTTGTTTTAAACATAAATTCAAATTTAAAAATTTCTTTTTAAATTTTAAACTGAAACACAATTTAAATTTTTATTCTAGATTCAAACTTAAAATTTTAAAACTTTACTTACTCTTTCATCTCAATTCAAGTTATTCACCTTTTCTAAAAAATGGTTAAAACAAATTTAAAAACTTATTTAACTTTTAAAACTAACATTAAAGATCAAATTTCAGGTTTAAAACTGAATTTAAACCTAGTTTAAACTTTATTTCATACATTAAAACTTATAGTTTTAAATTCAAATCAATGTTCTTTTATACTTTTAAAAGTTTAAAATATAAATTTAAATTCCAGATTTAAATTCAAACTCAGGTTCGTCTATTCAAAATTTCAGTTTCCAGATTTAAACTTTTAAATTCCAGTTGCAACTTTTAAAATTTTACTTTTAAAATTCAAACAGAAACAGTTTCCTATTTTGGTATAACATCTGAAATTTTGAATTCAAACATGTTTCAAAAACCAAAATTTAAATTACTGAATTCATAATTAAGTTTCAGGTTTAAATATCTCAGATTTAACTTCATCTTACAATTTTAAATTTTACTTTTACATTTAAATAAAAAAAAACAGGAACAGTTTTTTAATTTTAGTCCAACATCTTAAAATTTGAATTCAAAATGTTTCAAATCCTAGATTTAAATTATTGAATTCATATTTACATTTCAGGTTTGAAATTTCCTGTTTGAACTTAATTTTACAAATTTAAACTTACTTTTAAATTTAAATAAAACTGAGAACAGTTTCTGTTCTGTTAAAAATCAAATTAGAATTTAAGAGAATTTTAAAATTTTATTTTCAAAGACCCAAATTTAAACTTATAGAATTCAAATTCAATTCTTGATTACAACATAGTTTCAGATTTCAGTTTGCAATTTACCTTGCTTCTTAACAGGAAAAATAAAATAAAACAGGTTCTGTTTTATTTCCTAAAACCTGAAACAATGACAAAACCCCGAGCTCCCCATTATACTTCGAGACATATTCTTCCACGCTTCGAGTCATTCACTCGAATTACCCGAGATAAACTCGAGTAAAATACAGCTGAAACCAAATTCCTGTAACCCAACATCACCAAAATATCCCCTTTCCTCTATGCACATGTACAGAGCCTCCGGTCACCTCTGATCATCATCGACCATCACCTCACAATGTCCAACAACCCCTCATCTCCCCTAAATCATCAGATTGCCCAAAACCAACTCGAATTTGCATTCTAGTTCAAATATCAAACCTGTAATATAAAGCACCCACTACACTCCAACCTGTCAACGGCGATCCCACGCGCCTACGACCACCATCTCCACCAAACTTTGGCGATGACTTCGACTAACAATCATCTACCGTTACCCAAAACAACATTGAGCTCGATACACTATAAAGGCAGCAATGATCGATTCCTCACAGCTCAGAAAAACTAGGGTTCTATACTTTAAATCCCAACCACAACATAAAAAAAATGAATTGCAATCCAATCCAGTAATTTTCTCATCATCTTAGTTAACTTCTCCACCTCCAGAACAAATTTCAACTCCTCCAGACACTTGAGATATCAACAATGCTTCAAAATATAAAATGCAGAGAATATGGAACTGCATTTTGTATAAAGCATTAAAAATTGTAAATTTTCTTTTAAAAATCATGATTTAGTATAATGATTTGATTTATAACTCTGAATTCCTAAATTTCTAAACTTGAAATTTCACTAATTTAATGTTTGATCATCAGTTTGTGATTCCAGAGCCATTTCCATATATTTTCTAACTTAAGTACAATTTTAGTCTGAAGTTTATAATAGAACAAACATATTTTGTTTAAGTCTTAAACTCAAACGAAGATCAAATCAAAAGACAATGGGTTTTAAAGCTGACTGAAGCTAGAAATCAAAGAAACAGAGATGCTTCAGGTAAACAATCATGCACACACATAAATATGTTCATAGATACATCCATAGCCAATTTATAATATATTTTCTTGTCAAAATAAAAACATGCAATCAACTTTTACCTACTTTAAAATTTTAAAAAGTTGAGTTACTCACTTGGAATAAATGCAGACCTAGATTCAATTTGCCTGAATGCTTGTAGAAAACTTGTTTGGAAATGCTTTTAAAACTTGATTTAAAATGCCATTATCTTGCAGGAAGCTTTAAACTTGAATGTTGGATGCCGTTGATAAACTTGCATGTCTCCAGGTTTGAAAAAAAAATGCAGGCCCTTCTTGCTTAAAATTGAAATGCAGGCTTCAACTTGTTTAAAATGGAAATGCAGGAACCATTTGAAGTTGCAGTTCAATCCCAAGTTGTTTCTTGAAAACATGCAGGCTTGTTTGGAGGATGCAGACATTAGAAAAATGCAGGTCTTCATTCTTGATTATTGTATGTAGATTTTGAAAGTGGGGAATGCAAATTGAACTGATTTTCAGATTCTCTTTAAAATGAAAAATGAGAAAGAGCTAAAGAAATGAATATATGCAAGTTTATATAACTAGTTTTATGATTTAAATTAAAGGAAAACAAAATTCGATACATGTAAAAAGAAATGGACACATGTTAACTACCTATCTTAATACTTAACACATGTTACTTAAATTTTAAATTATATACACATGTCTCTTTCAAGTAATTAGTTATTTAATTAAGTGTTGATGAATGTTTAAATTAAATTAATTAGTTCTTATACTTTTAAACAATTAAAATAAATTTATAAAAGAGTTTGCAACTTATTTTAATATACATACTTAAGTAAAAATGAATTTTAAACCAATTAAAACATTTTTCTTATATTAAAAATCATATAGTATTTTATTAAATATTTTTGAAAAGCTTAAATTCAAAAATAAATCTTAATTCCTATTTCCAAAACATTAAAACTAATTTAACAACTTATCTATTTATAATATATACAAATACATATACATTACTAAATAGAAAACAATTTATTAGTTTATTAAAAATAATTTCACAAATTAAATATTTAAATAAAGAAGATTATTATATCAAATCAAATTTATTAACAAAAATCATCAATTCAATTTAAATTTAAACCCAGATTATTAAATTTAAATTGTCCAAAATTCCGGGATATTACAATCCTTCCCCCTTAAAAGAATTTCGTCCCCGAAAATTTAAAACAAAGATAATTTAATAATCTATTTACAGATTTTATTTTAAAAAACAGCATATGTCAATCATATGCTAACAACCATAACAACCAATTCACACAATCAAAACAAATCTAATTATCCAAAAGAATTTTGGATAAATCCTCACGAGTTTCCCCGGTATATATATATATATCGGGATGCTCGCTCCATAGAATACATCAATCAATACTACTAAGCTATAGAGCTCCTAACAACAATTCTATACAGAATATCAGACTACAAACGAGTCTGACTCAACAACCAAACTTTCTAAACTGCTGGTTCTACAACCAGAAATATCAAACACGTACTCCCTCAGAGATACGTGAAATACACTGAATTCCAGTTATCCAAACTGGCAATTCAATTTCAGAAAACCAAACACTGATCTTACCCAACACAGAAGAAACCAAAACACTACGGAGCTAGCTTCCCAAAACTTATAGCTCCTTGAATCAGAGAAAACTTATCCCAAATCAAATTTCCAACTTCAAAATCCAAATTTCTTTCGTCTCTTATCCATAAAAACTCTTCGGACGATCCTGGGCTACCAACATCCTTCCTGATCAGCTCAACTCTACGATGATGCCTCTAGAAACAGACTAGATCAAAACAATCCAATGATCTCCTCAAGATCACTCAAAAACCAAGAACACACACTCAACAACAGAAGACATAACAAACTTCCCCTTATCCGGAAAAAGAAACAGAAACACCCCCAAACTGCTTCCGCTGCACAACTCTGATCCGAAATAGATGAAAATGCTGAAGAACACAAGCACAGACTAGACAACCCCACAGAAATATGGTTCCACATATCCATAAGAAAACTCAGATGTTTCTCCCAAACCTGAGCTACTTCACCAACTTCTATCTCAAGGAACCATCTATCTACTAACTAAACCACCAGCTCCATTCCTGGAAAGAAAACTCGGTCTCCAGATGCATACAAACTCCTGACTTCCTGGAAGAAAATCCGGACAATCTCCGATAATCCAAAAGAACACACTATCGCAAGTCACTTTTGCGATTAACTCAGCCTATATCCAAAGAAAACTGCTTTCTCTTAACCAAACAGAACAGCTTATGTTGGCCTAGCCAACTTACCAGAGAAACGGATCCACCATGCTGCTTCTGAACTTCACTTCAGAAAAACTACTCAACCAAAAGACTCCTTACCAACTCAGAACACTCTGCTAAACTCAGCCACATCACCGAGCAGACTCACTTCTTACTTTTGTTCCAAAGAAACATCTTCGAAAATATCCATAGTCACTGCATCTCATCACGCAGTTACTATTTCCTAAGATATCAAGATATCATCACTCACTGTCTTCAGCCAAATCAACAGATCAAAACTCCATTCTGCACTTTAAAGATGAACTCCGACCTCAACAGGTTACCTTCAGAGATCGATGAAGTACTTAAACCAAGAAAAACTTACTCGAGACGGTATTAGGTCTACAGTCTCGACAAATACACTTCTAACCTCATCCATCAAACTCCAACCAATGGTAGTTGTGTTACACACACTTCTATCTTTATAACTTACATTGGAAAGACCTGAATGGTAATCCAACAAATTGGTAGAACCAATTATATATATATATATATATATATATATATATATATATATATATATATTTATAATAAAAATACAAATACGCTCTCTCAAGATAGACACTACTACAAAGACTAGGTATTCACTCAACCTAATGCTCTGATACCAACTGAGACGACCCGACTTTCCACTCCCGGAAAATCGCATCATCTTTAAGAAAGAAAGGGATAGAAAAGAGAAAAGAAAGAAGAGAAAGAGGAAACAACACAAGAATCTCAACAGCGGAACAAATAAATTATATTAATAACATAAGTATTACATAGTATACGTCAAATACAATAGTTACACTGACATATCCAACACATACTAGACAGTTATAAACATCTGTCTAGTTATTACAACTCAATACATACAAAAGACACTCAGAGATACCAACACAGCGGAAATCTATTTAACTATACGCAGAAGCCTCCTGCTCCATTTGCTCCTCCATAATACGTCAAGCTAACTTGAATCCTAACCTGAATTCCCTTGGCTACTCATAAAAATTTGAGTACCCAAGAGTTATAGAAAAACAGAAATAACTCCGAGTCAGACATGGGTCTGGTGTGAGTAACAGGTTAAAGTTGCTTAACTTTGAAAAACCTTTGAAAAGAAAAGGTATCACATAAGACTTCCCACACATAAACATGGAAAAGTTTTTACCTTACGCTAACCAAAACATTTGATAGGAAATCCGATGATATTATAATAGTGTCTAGGGTTTTCAAGTAAAATACAGAAATAGCCGAAATTGTTACATTTATTAAATTCCAGCTACATAGGTATACAATCAAAACCGTTGGCACTTATTGGATTTTGGATTCCATACAATGGCTGGGCTACTGGGGTACCGCCCGTCACAGTACGTGGCCTAGATCACCGTACCGAGGATTACTCCCAATCCCCTGCAACACAAAGCCGGACCCGTTCCTTACTGAACAGTTCCAAACAAGACAACCCCGCAGTTGTGATCAGCAACCGCACCACTAAGCCGAAAAATAAAGGGACCTCTAGACAGGGATAAATCTTGCTCTCAAGTGGGTGCTACCCACGAAGCTTTGCTGCACCTCCCCTGTTTTAGCCATTCCCTGTTGATGAGGCTTGAGGCTACGATTACCTTTATAGGACTTATCACTTAGAATGCTCACCGTCCACCTGACGATGTTCTAAAAGCATTCAATCCATACAAGTTCGTTCCGGGTTCGAACGAAACCGAAGGCATTATCTCGTTACACTCATTTTGGAATCACCCTCAGAGTTAACGACAATAACCCTTGCACTCTGAATCACCATCTCGAATCTATAAGTACTATTCCGTCAAACTCATTACAGAATCACCCACAGAGTTATACTGACGTATAGCCCTTACACCTCGAGTCTTCACTCGCTCCACTTGGTTTAACGACCTAACGTTATTTGGAATCGATGTGATTTTCGGATATCCAAATATGGAAACCCGATCCCAGTCTCATCGAAATTCTAAGCGTGTCTTTTAAGGTCCAAGTTGTTTTAAAGTTTAAAACAATTCAATTCATTATCTAAATATACACAGATAGATAATTCATAACACAATAGATAATCATCCTTATCATTATCAACAGATAATTCATATGATAATCAGATAATCCATATTATCATCCAAAAGCAATCAATGCATCCATATCCCATACACTACTAATCTCATAACTGAGATTACAAACCATACATGGCAATCAATACCAATCATCAAACATAAGCAACTATCTAATGATCACACTATTTATAATTAATTTAAAATGAATTAAATTAATTACTTAATCTCTAATTAATTTAAAATAAATTAAATTAATTACTTCATCATTAAAATTCTGCTTATCTTAATCTTTAATTGATTACAAACCAATTTATAAATTATCATCTCATTATTCATTTTAATTAATCATTATTGATCAACCGCCTCTATTTACAATAAGTAATTAACATTTAATATTAATTACACAAGTTAATTACTTAAACCCCTTGCGAATAATTATACCTTAATTAATCAATTCCACATTACATCATTAATTAATTAATGATTTCTGATTATATTTAATCAATTTCTCAAAATAAATTAATTACATAAGTAATTAATCTTCAATTTAAACAACATATATATTAATCACCTATGATTAATAACCATTCAGTAATTAACTACTTTAATTACTCATCCCATAATTAATTATTCTTAATTAATTATCCTCAATAATCACTTGCTTAATTTTCAAAGTAATTTAAATTTAAATTACTTCTATAATAAATATCCCTAATTACATTCAGTAATTATTAATTAATTACTTCCTTAAGTAATTACAAATCCTAAATTACATAAAGTAATTATCAACAATCAACAAATGTTAAATTAATTAATCTTAATTAATCTAAACCAATTTCATCAATCAAATTAATTACACCAAGTAATTAATTCATTAATTACCTTCATTAAGTAATTAAAACTTAATCAATTAATTAATTAATCTAATTAATTATCACAAATTAATCACATTAACTAATTGTTAAATAATCTTAAGTTAATGACCTTTATTATCAATTCTTAATTACTAAATTAAGAAATTAACTTATATTTAATCATTATTAACTAACAAATAATTAATATTTAATTATAATTTAATTAAACTCTAATTATTAATTAATTAAGTGTTAATTAAAATCTTAATTAATCATTAATCACTTGATTAAATAAATCTTAATCATTAATTAGAATTTAATTAACCATTCTAAATTATAGATTAATTAACCTTAATTAATTAATCTCAAATCTAATTAATCAACTTAAAAGTTAATTACCTAATTAATCATCCACATTTATTAATTAATTAAATAATTAATATTCCATTTAAATTAATTTAATAACTTAAACGAAACCAATTCCTCAAATTCAAAAATAAGAAACATTCTTCTTTATACAAAGAAATTTAAACACTTTGTTTTAAACATAAATTCAAATTTAAAAATTTCTTTTTTAAATTTTAAACTGAATCACAATTTAAATTTTTAATCTAGATTCAAACTTAAAATTTTAAAACTTTACTTAATCTTTCATCTCAATTCAAGTTATTAACCTTTTATAAAAATGGTTAAAACAAATTTAAAATTTAAAAACTTATTTAACTTTTAAAACTGACATTAAAGATCAAATTTCAGATTTAAAACTGAATTTAAACCTAGTTTAAACTTCATTTCATACATTAAAACTTATAGTTTTAAATTCAAATCAATGTTCTTTTATACTTTTAAAAGTTTAAAATCTAAATTTAAATTCCAGATTTAAATTCAACTCAGGTTCATCTATTCAAAATTTCAGTTTCCAGATTTAAACTTTTAAATTACAGTTGCAACTTTTAAAATTTTAATTTCAAATTCAAACAGAAACAGTTTTCTGTTTTGGTATAACATCTTAAATTTTGAATTCAAACATGTTTCAAAAATCAAAATTTAAAATACTGAATTCATAATTAAGTTTCAGGTTTAAATATCTCAGATTTAACTTCATCTTACAATTTTAAATTTTACTTTTACATTTAAATAAAAAACAGGAACAATTTTCTGATTTTTGTCCAACATCTTGCATTTTGAATTCAAAATGTTTCAAATCCAAGATTTAAATTATTGAATTCATATTTACATTTCAGGTTTGAAATTTCCTGTTTGAACTTAAATTTACAAATTTAAACTTACTTTTAAATTTAAATAAAACAGAAAATAGTTTATGTTCTGTTTAAAATCAAATTAGAATTTAAGAGGATTTTAAAATTTTATTTTCAAAGACCCAAATTTAAACTCATAGAATTCAAATTCAATTCTTGATTCCAACATAGTTTCAGATTTCAGTTTGCAATTTACCTTGCTTCTTAACAGGAAAAAAATATAAAACAGGTTCTGTTTTATTTCCTAAAACCTGGAACAATGACAAAACCCCGAGCTCCCCATTATACTTCGAGACATATTCTTCCACGCTTCGAGTCATTCACTCGAATTACCCGAGATAAACTCGAGTAAAATACAGCTGCAACCAAATTCCTGTAACCCAACATAACCAAAATATCCCCTTTCCTCTGTGCACATGTACAGAGTCTCCGGTCACCACTGATCATCATCGACCATCGCCTCACAATGTCCAACAACCCCTCTTCTCCCCTAAATCATCAGATTGCCCAAAACCAACTCGAATTTGCATTCGAGTTCAAATATCAAACCTGGAACATAAAGCACCCACTACACTCCAACCTGTCAACGGCGATCCCACGCGCCTCCGACCACCATCTCCACCCAAACTTCGGCGATGACTTCGACTAACCATCATCTACCGTTACCCAAAACAACATTGAGCTCGATACACTATAAAGGCAGCAATGATCGATTCCTTACAGCTTAGAAAAACTAGGGTTCTATACTTTAAATCCCAACCACAACATAAAAAAAATGAATTGCAATCCAATCCAGTAATTTTCTCATCATCTTAGTTAACTTCTCCACCTCCAGAACAAATTTCAACACCTCCAGACACTTGAGATATCAACAATGCTTCAAAATATAAAATGCAGAGAATAGGTAACTGCATTTTGTATAAAGCATTAAAAATTGTAAATTTTCTTTTAAAAATCATGATTTAGTATAATGATTTGATTTATAACTCTGAATTCATAAATTTCTAAACTTGAAATTTCACTAATTTAATGTTTGATCATCAGTTTGTGATTCCAGAGCCATTTCCATATATTTTCTAACTTAAGTACAATTTTAGTCTGAAGTTTATAATAGAACAAACATATTTTGTTTAAGTCTTAAACTCAAACGAAGATCAAATCAAAAGACAATGGGTTTTAAAGCTGACTGAAGCTAGAAATTGAAGAAACAGAGATGCTTCAGGTAAACAATCATGCACACACATAAATATGTTCATAGATACATCCATAGCCAATTTATAATATATTTTCTTGTCAAAATAAAAACATGCAATCAACTTTTACCTACTTTAAAATTTTAAAAAGTTGAGTTACTCACTTGGAATAAATGCAGACCTAGATTCAATTTGCCTGAATGGTTGTAGAAAACTTGTTTGGAAATGCTTTTAAAACTTGATTTAAAATGCCATTATCTTGCAGGAAGCTTTAAACTTGAATGTTGGATGCTGTTGATAAACTTGCATGTCTCCAGGTTTGAAAAAAAAATGCATGCAGGCCCTTCTTGCTTAAAATTCAAATGCAGGCTTCAACTTGTTTAAAATTGAAATGCAGGAACCATTTGAAGTTGCAGTTCAATCCCAAGTTGTTTCTTGAAAACATGCAGGCTTGTTTTGGAGGATGCAGACATTAGAAAAATGCAGGTCTTCATTCTTGATTATTGTATGTAGATTTTGAAAGTGGGGAATGCAAATTGAACTGATTTTCAGATTCTCTTTAAAACGGAAAATGAGAAAAAGCTAAAGAAATGAATATATGCAAGTTTATATAACTAGTTTGATGATTTAAATTAAAGGAAAACAAAATTTGATACATGTAAAAAGAAATGGACACATGTTAACTACCTATCTTAATACTTAACACATGTTACTTAAATTTTAAATTATATACACATGTCTCTTTCAAGTAATTAGTTATTTAATTAAGTGTTAATGAACGTTTAAATTAAATTAATTAGTTCTTATACTTTTAAACAATTAAAATAAATTTATAAAAGAGTTTGCAACTTATTTTAATATACATACTTAATTAAAAATGAATTTTAAACCAATTAAAACATTTTTCTTATATTCAAAATCATATAGTATTTTATTAAATATTTTTGAAAAGCTTAAATTCAAAAATAAATCTTAATTCCTATTTCCAAAACATTAAAACTAATTTAACAACTTATCTATTTATAATATATACAAATACAAATACATTATTAAATAGAAAACAATTTATTAGTTTATTAAAAATAATATCACAAATTAAATATTTAAATAAAGAAGATTATTATATCAAATCAAATTTATTAACAAAAATCATCAATTCAATTTAAATTTAAACCCAGATTATTAAATTTAAATTGTCTAAAATTCCGGGATATTACAATCCTTCCCCCTTAAAAGAATTTCGTCCCGGAAATTTAAAACAAAGATAATTTAATAATCTATTTACAGATTTTATTTTAAAACACAGCATATGTCAATCTTATGCTAACAACCATAACAACCAATTCACACAATCAGAACAAATCTAATTATCCAAAAGAATTTTGGATAAATCCTCACGAGTTTCCCTGATATATATATATATATATATATATATATATATATATATATATATATATATATATATATATATCGGGATACTCGCTCTATAGAATACAATCAATCAATACTACTAAGCTATAGAGCTCCTAACAACAATTCTATACAGAATATCAGACTACAAACGAGTCTGACTCAACAACCAAACTTTCTAAACTGCTGGTTCTACAACCAGAAATATCAAACACGTACTCCCTCAGAGATACGTGAAATACATTGAATTCCAGTTATCCAAACTGGCAATTCAATTCCAGAAAACCAAACACTAATCTTACCCAACACAGAAGAAACCAAAACACTACGGAGCTAGCTTCCCAAAACTTATAGCTCCTTGAATCAGAGAAAACTTATCCCAAATCAAATTTCCGACTTCAAAATCCAAATTTCTTTCGTCTCTTATCCATAAAAACTCTTCAAACGATCCTGGGCTACCAACATCCTTCCTGATCAGCTCAACTCTACGATGATGCCTCTAGAAACAGACTGGATCAAAACAATCCAATGATCTCCTCAAGATCACTCAAAAACCAAGAACACACACTCAACAATAGAAGACAGAACAAACTTCCCCTTATCCGGAAAAAGAAACAGAAACACCCCCAAACTGCTTCCGCTGCACAACTCTGATCCGAAATAGATGAAAATGCTGAAGAACACAAGCACAGACTAGACAACCCCACAGAAATATGGTTCCACATATCCATAAGAAAACTCAGATGTTTCTCCCAAACCTGAGCTACTTCACCAACTTCTATCTCAAGGAACCATCTATCTACTAACTGAACCACGAGCTCCATTCCTGGAAAGAAAACTCGGTCTCCAGATGCAGACAAACTCCTGACTTCCTGGAAGAAAATCCAGACAATCTCCGATAATCCAAAAGAACACACCATCGCAAGTCACTTTTGCGATCCACTCAGCCTATATCCAAAGAAAACTGCTTTCTCTTAACCAAACAGAACAGCTTATGCTGGCCTAGCCAACTTACCAGAGAAACGGATCCACCCTGCTGCTTCTGAACTTCACTTCAGAAAAACTACTCAACCAAAAGACTCCTTACCAACTCAGAACACTCTGCTAAACTCAGCCACATCACCGAGCAGACTCACTTCTTACTCTTGTTCCAAAGAAACATCTTCGAAAATATCCATAGTCACTACATCTCATCACGCAGTTACTATTTCCTGAGATATCAAGATATCATCACTCACTGTCTTCAGCCTAATCAACAGATCAAAACTCCATTCTGCACTTTAAAGATGAACTCCGACCTCAACAGGTTACCTTCAGAGATCGATGAAGTACTTAAACCAAGAAAAACTTACTCGGGACGGTATTAGGTCTACAGTCTCGACAAATACACTTCTGACCTCATCCATCAAACTCCAACCAATGGTAGTTGTGTTACACACAATTCTACCTTTATAACTTACATTGGGAAGACCTGAACGGTAATCCAACAAATAGGTAGAACCAATTATATATATATATATATATATATATATATATATATATATATATATTTATAATAAAAATACAAATACGCTCTCTCAAGATAGACACTACTATAAAGACTAGGTATTCACTCAACCTAATGCTCCGATACCAACTGAGACGACCCGACTTTCCACTCCCGGAAAATCGCATCATCTTTAAGAAAGAAAGGGATAGAAAAGAGAAAAGAAAGAAGAGAAAGAGGAAACAACACAAGAATCTCAACAGCGGACCAAATAAATTATATTAACAACATAAGTATTACATAGTATACATCAAATATCGTAGTTACACAGACATATCCAACACATACTAGACAGTTATAAACATCTGTCTAGTTATTACAACTCAATACATACAAAAGACACTCAGAGATACCAACACAGCGGAAATCTATTTAACTATACGCAGAAGCCTCCTGCTCCATTTGCTCCTCCACAACACGTCAAGCTAACTTGAATCCTAACCTAAATTCCCTTGGCTACTCGTAAAAATTTGAGTACCCAAGAGTTATAGAAAAACAGAAATAACTCCGGGTCAGACATGGGTCTGGTGTGAGTAACAGGTTAAAGTTGCTTAACTTTGAAAAACCTTTGAAAAGAAAAGGTATCACGTAAGACTTCCCACACATAAACATGGAAAAGTTTTTACCTTACGCTAACCAAAACATTTGATAGGAAATCCGATGATATTATAATAGTGTCTAGGGTTTTCAAGTAAAATACAGAAATAGCCGAAATTGTTACATTTATTAAATTCCAGCTACATAGGTATACAATCGAAACCGTTGGCACTTATTGGATTTTGGATTCCATGCAATGGCTGGGCTACTGGGGTACCGCCCGTCACGGTACGTGGCCTAGATCACCGTACCGAGGATTACTCCCAATCCCCTGCAACACAAAGCCGGACCCGTTCCTTACTGAACAGTTCCAAACAAGACAACCCCGTAGTTGTGATCAGCAACCGCACCACTAAGCCGAAAAATAAAGGGACCTCTAGGCAGGGATAAATCTTTCTCTCAAGTGGGTGCTACCCACGAAGCTTTGCTGCACCTCCCCTGTTTTAGCCATTCCCTGTTGATGAGGCTTGAGGCTACGATTACCTTTATAGGACATTAGAATGCTCATCATCCACCTGACGATGTTCTAAAAGCATTCAATCCATACAAGTTCGTTCCGGGTTCGAACGAAACCGAAGGCATTATCTTGTTACACTCATTTTGGAATCACCCTCAGAGTTAACGACAATAACCCTTCCACTCTGAATCACCATCTCGAATCTATGAGTACTATTCCGTCAAACTCATTACGGAATCACCCACAGAGTTATACTGACGTATAGCCCTTACACCTCGAGTCTTCACTCGCTCCACTTGGTTTAACGACCCAACGTTATTTGGAATCGATGTGGTTTTCGGATATCCAAATATGGAAACCCGATCCCGGTCTCATCGAAATTCTAAGCGTGTCTTTTAAGGTCCAAGTTGTTTTAAAGTTTAAAACAATTCAATTCATTATCTAAATATACACAGATAGATAATTCACAAAACAATAGAAAATCGTCCTTATCATTATCAACAGATAATTCATATCATAATCAGATAATCCATATTATCATCCAAAAGCAATCAATGCATCCATATCCCATACACAACTAATCTCGTAACTGAGATTACAAACCATACATGGCAATCAATACCAATCATCAAACATAAGCAACTATCTAATGATCACACTATTTATAATTAATTTAAAATGAATTAAATTAATTACTTAATCTCTAATTAAATTAAATTAAATTAAATTAATTACTTCATCATTAAAATTCTGCTTATCTTAATCTTTAATTGATTACAAATAAATTTATAAATTATCATCTCATTATTCATTTTAATTAATAATTATTGATTAACCGCCTCTAATTACAATAAGTAATTAACATTTAATATTAATTACACAAGTTAATTACTTAAACCCCTTGCGAATAATTATACCTTAATTAATCAATTCCAAATTACATCATTAATTAATTAATGATTTCTAATTATATTTAATCAATTTCTCAAAATAAATTAATTACATAAGTAATTAATCTCCAATTTAAACAACATATATATTAATCACCTATGATTAATAACCATTCAGTAATTAACTACTTTAATTACTCATCCCATAATTAATTACTCTTAATTAATTATCCTCAATAATCACTTGCTTAATTTTCAAAGTAATTTAAATTAAATTACTTCTATAATAAATATCCCTAATTACATTCAGTAATTATTAATTAATTACTTCCTTAAGTAATTACAAATCCTAAATTACATAAAGTAATTATCAACAATCAACAAATGTTAAATTAATTAATCTTAATTAATCTAAACCAATTTCATCAATCAAATTAATTACACCAAGTAATTAATTCATTAATTACCTTCATTAAGTAATTAAAACTTAATCAATTAATTAATTAATCTAATTAATTATCACAAATTAATCACATTAACTAATTGTTAAATAATCTTAAGTTAATGACCTTTATTATCAATTCTTAATTGCTAAATTAAGAATTTAACTTATATTTAATCATTATTAACTAACAACTAATTAATATTTAATTATAATTTAATTAAACTCTAATTATTAATTAATTAAGTGTTAATTAAAATCTTAATTAATCATTAATCACTTGATTAAATAAATCTTAATCATTAATTAAAATTTAATTAACCATTCTAAATTATAGATTAATTAACCTTAATTAATTAATCTCAAATCTAATTAATCAACTTAAAAGTTAATTACCTAATTAATCATCCACATTTATTAATTAATTAAATAATTAATATTCCATTTAAATTAATTTAATAATTTAAATGAAACCAATTCCTTAAATTCAAAAATAAGAAACATTCTTCTTTATACAAAGAAATTTAAACACTTTGTTTTAAACATAAATTCAAATTTAAAATTTTCTTTTTTAAATTTTAAACTGAAACACAATTAAATTTTTTATTCTAGATTCAAACTTAAAATTTTAAAACTTTACTTACTCTTTCATCTCAATTCAAGTTATTAACCTTTTCTAAAAATGGTTAAAACAAATTTAAAATTTAAAAACTTATTTAACTTCTAAAACTGACATTAAAGATCAAATTTCAGGTTTAAAACTGAATTTAAACCTAGTTTAAACATCATTTCATACATTAAAACTTATAGTTTTAAATTCAAATCAATGTTCTTTTATACTTTTAAAAGTTTAAAATATAAATTTAAATTCCAGATTTAAATTCAAACTCAGGTTCATCTATTCAAAATTTCAGTTTCCAGATTTAAACTTTTAAATTATAGTTGCAACTTTTAAAATTTTAATTTCAAATTCAAACAGAAAAAGTTTCCTGTTTTGGTATAACATCTTAAATTTTGAATTCAAACATGTTTCAAAAACAAAAATTTAAATTACTGAATTCATAATTAAGTTTCAGGTTTAAATATCTCAGATTTAACTTCATCTTACAATTTTAAATTTTACTTTTACATTTAAATAAAAAAAACAGGAACAGTTTTCTGATTTTTGTCCAACATCTTACATTTTGAATTCAAAATGTTTCAAATCCAAGATTTAAATTATTGAATTCATATTTACATTTCAGGTTTGAAATTTCCTGTTTGAACTTAATTTTACAAATTTAAACTTACTTTTAAATTTAAATAAAACAGAAAACAGTTTCTGTTCTGTTTAAAATCAAATTAGAATTTAAGAGAATTTTAAAATTTTATTTTCAAAGACCCAAATTTAAACTTATAGAATTCAAATTCAATTCTTGATTCCAACATAGTTTCAGATTTCAGTTGCAATTTACCTTGCTTCTTAACAGGAAAAAAACATAAAACAGGTTCTGTTTTATTTCCTAAAACCTGAAACAATGACAAAACCCCGAGCTCCCCACTATACTTCGAGACATATTCTTCCACGCTTCGAGTCATTCACTCAAATTACCCGAGATAAACTCGAGTAAAATACAGCTGCAACCAAATTCCTGTAACCCAACATCACCAAAATATCCCCTTTCCTCTGTGCACATGTACAGAGCCTCCGGTCACCTCTGATCATCATCGACCATCGCCTCACAATGTCCAGCAACCCCTCATCTCCCCTAAATCATCAGATTGCCCAAAACCAACTCGAATTTGCATTCGAGTTCAAATATCAAACCTGGAACATAAAGCACCCACTACACTCCAACCTGTCAACGGTGATCCTACGCTCCTCCGACCACCATCTCCACCCAAACTTCGGCGATGACTTCGACTAACCATCATCTACCGTTACCCAAAACAACATTGAGCTCGATACACTATAAAGGCAGCAATGATCGATTCCTCACAGCTCAGAAAAACTAGGGTTCTATACTTTAAATCCCAACCACAACATAAAAAAAATGAATTGCAATCCAATCCAGTAATTTTCTCATCATCTTAGTTAACTTCTCCACCTCCAGAAAAAATTTCAACACCTCCAGACACTTGAGATATCAACAATGCTTCAAAATATAAAATGCAGAGAATAGGGAACTGCAGTTTGTATAAAGCATTAAAAATTGTAAATTTTCTTTTAAAAATCATGATTTAGTATAATGATTTGATTTATAACTCTGAATTCATAAATTTATAAACTTGAAATTTCACTAATTTAATGTTTGATCATCAGTTTGTGATTCCAGAGCCATTTCCATATATTTTCTAACTTAAGTACAATTTTAGTCTGAAGTTTATAATAGAACAAACATATTTTGTTTAAGTCTTAAACTCAAATGAAGATCAAATCAAAAGACAATGGGTTTTAAAGCTGACTGAAGCTAGAAATCAAAGAAACAGAGATGCTTCAGGTAAACAATCATGCACACACATAAATATGTTCATAGATACATCCATAGCCAATTTATAATATATTTTCTTGTCAAAATAAAAACATGCAATCAACTTTTACCTACTTTAAAATTTTAAAAAGTTGAGTTACTCACCTGGAATAAATGCAGACCCAGATTCAATTTGCCTGAATGCTTGTAGAAAACTTGTTTGGAAATGCTTTTAAAACTTGATTTAAAATGCCATTATCTTGCAGGAAGCTTTAATCTTGAATGTTGGATGCTGTTGATAAACTTGCATGTCTCCAGGTTTGAAAAAAAATGCATGCAAGCCCTTCTTGCTTAAAATTGAAATGCAGGCTTCAACTTGTTTAAAATTGAAATGCAGGAACCATTTGAAGTTGCATTTCAATCCCAAGTTGTTTCTTGAAAACATGCAGGCTTGTTTTGGAGGATGCAGACATTAGAAAAATGCAGGTCTTCATTCTTGATTATTGTATGTAGATTTTGAAAGTGGGGAATGCAAATAGAACTGATTTTCAGATTCTCTTTAGAATGAAAAATGAGAAAGAGCTAAAGAAATGAATATATGCAAGTTTATATAACTTGTTTTATGATTTAAATTAAAGGAAAACAAAATTTGACACATGTAACAAGAAATGGACACATGTTAACTACCTATCTTAATACTTAACACATGTTACTTAAATTTTAAATTATATACACATGTCTCTTTCAAGTAATTAGTTATTTAATTAAGTGTTAATGAATGTTTAAATTAAATTAATTAGTTCTTATACTTTTAAACAATTAAAATAAATTTATAAAAGAGTTTGCAACTTATTTTAATATACATACTTAAGTAAAAATGAATTTTAAACCAATTAAAACATTTTTCTTATATTAAAAATCATATAGTATTTTATTAAATATTTTTGAAAAGCTTAAATTCAAAAATAAATCTTAATTCCTATTTCCAAAACATTAAAACTAATTTAACAACTTATATATTTATAATATATACAAATACATATACATTATTAAATAGAAAACAATTTATTAGTTTATTAAAAATAATTTCACAAATTAAATATTTAAATAAAGAAGATTATTATGTCAAATCAAATTTATTAACAAAAATCATCAATTCAATTTAAATTTAAACCCAGATTATTAAATTTAAATTGTCCAAAATTCCCGGATATTACAATGTGTTTTGAAGTCCGGTACATAGCGGAATCCATGAAACCGGTAACTGTATCGGTACCGAATCCATGACCTTTTCGTTTCTTTTGCATTTCAAACTCCAACCGTGTCATCCAAGCAACAATTAATTGCTTTAATAGTTTTTTTTCCGCTGAATCACTGCATGACTGTTCATATTGCAATTATTTTCCCAGTATATATCTTCTTTCATTTGAACACATTATCATATTCATCTTCTGCCCGCTCTCTGGCATCTTAGAAAAATATAGAAAATATATTTCGCACATATATTTCTATAACTCATTTGTTTTCCTCCACCTTTGCCTCAGACCTACATTTACCTCTATGTGTGCAACCAAGATCCGAGCTTCCATCCATCACCACCCATGCTCGGCCCATCATGCCAGATCTCCCACCTTAGCCCACCACGCGAACCAACCCTCACCTATCAGCATTTCCCCTCCTTCATTGCAGCCGAGTTTTCAAGACTAGCATGTTTTAAGATAATAAGTGTGTGTGTGTGTGTGTATATATGTATGTATGTGTATTTCTTTTATAGTCTTTGGCAGTTGAAGTTCATATATTATAAAATATATAAGTTATATATATTGATATGTATTATATATGTTTATATAAGTTTTATAAACTATAGTTTTTGTGTCATATATTTTACTGGCGTGATAGTTTATATATGTTAACCCCTCTGCTCAAGCGACTCAAGAAAGGCTCACGACTCACAATGATTACCGACTCAACTGATTACCGACCTAACATATGGACCGAATCAACGACCTATCTAGTTACGACTCAACAGGCTAACGACTTAGTAACCTTAGCGATTTAAGAGAATAGCCCGACTCAACAGCCTTAAGGAGTTACCACTCAACGGCCTTGAAGGGTTACGACTCAACGACTCAGGAGGGACAGCGACTCACCGGGTTATAACCTTAGCGACTTAAAGGTGCCGGCCGACTCAACGGGTTAACGACTCATGGAGTTAACAACTCATGAGGCAGACCGACCTAAGTTTTCCAACGACTCAAGTAACTTAAGATGTCTAATGACCTATTATAAGTCGCTGGCGACCTAGGCAAACAATAAGCAAATTCAATGCCGCTTCACTTATGTCGCTGCCTGCTGACTCGTGATATTTAAGTCGGTCACGACTTACGACTCATCCTGAGTCGGTCACGACCTATGACTTCGGCAACAATTCCAGCCCAGAAATTTGCCTATAAATACATGGCCATCTCCAACATTGAGGGGACTTTTTGGCTCATTCTTTCCAAGCACCGATACTCTGTTACATTCCAAACCAACTCAACACTCAAAGCTTTCAAGGCACGTAGAACGCTATCAACAACTTCAAGAAGAAATCTCATGCATCCGACATGGATTTGAGGACTTTCACTTACATTGAAGTTTAAGCTACACGTTCAAAGTGTTTTGTAGTTCAAAGTGTATTGTACTTGGGAGGAATTGTATCAACTTGTAACGAAATCATCAATAACGATATTCAGAGTGGACGTAGGCAAACTATTGAGCCGAACCACTATAAAATCGTTGTTATTTACTGATTTTTCTGTGGTTTTCTGCTTATACTCTGTTCCCGAATCATCGGGTGGTGCTTTCACAACTACACTTTACACACCGGGGTGTTAGCGTTCAAATTTTAGCGTTAACATTTTTGGTGCTTTCATTGAGAATCGAACTCAGGCGAATTATCATCATTGCTCCACGAAAGTTTGTTGAAGTAATCTCTCTGAAGACTAGAAGTTTATCTGAAATCATGGCTCCGGGGAGAAGGAGTAGATCTGTTAGATCTGGAAATGTTCAAGAGGGAACCTCCGCTTCCCCAGTACCTAATCAAGCCACTCCACCTGTTGGGGTTACAAAAGCGGAGTTGGATGCTGTAATCTTAGGACTGAACCAGCAGATAAATGCCCAAAGTGCACAATTGGAGGCTCAGAACGCCCAAAATGCCCTAATTTTGAACAAGTTGAACGATTTGCTTGGGGCAAACCGTCAACCAACGGGTAATGAAAGGAACTTTGCTGGCAACGTTCATGATGCTGAAGAAAGGAACATTCCTGAGAGGGCTGCCACCCCCTTGAGCAGACACTTCCTGAAGTTGGTGGATCTAAAGCTCGACATGATGAGAGGTATCTTTCTGAAATGGTTCAAAAAATCATGAAAGAGAGCATGCAAAGGGATGAAGACGAGAGAGAATGGGGTTTCGCTCCAAGTAAAACCCCATTTACCGAAAGGATTTTAAAGACAGAGTTTCCCAGGAAATTTGTACCTCCTACCATCCCAGCCTATCGAGGGACAAGTGACCCTAACCAATTTCTATACAGATACGATTGGCATATGACTGGGGAACGAGCATCGGATGAAATTAAATGCCGATATTTTCCAGTATATTTAGAAGGGGTGGCTTTGCTTTGATTCACCAAGCTACCGGTTCGATCCATAGACCAATTCTCCGGTTTAACCCGAAAATTTAAAGAACAATTCAGGTTGTATGCGTCAAAGGAAAAAGATATAATGTCACTGTCCAGTTTAGAACAATCGCCCGGAGAGCCCATCCAGTCTTTTTTGAACCGTTTTAATATAGCTTTAGCCGAGGTAGACAACGCAGAGCCCCGAATGATCCTCACATACTTAATGCGGGCCATCGACAAGTCAAGTGAATTCGGGATGTGGCTTAAAATGAAGGGACCAAACTCACTCGAAAAGTTTTATAAAAAAGGCCGACGAATTCATACGCCTAGAAAATCTCTCGGTGTCAGAAAAAGCAGTGGTGGCCGAAATTAAGAATAACGATGTCTTCTCTAACAAGAGAGGATTTGGGAACCAGAAAAGGGAAAGTGATGAAGGAAAGGAGCGGGGAAACAAGAAGAAACCTCGACGTTTTAATCCTTCAGATTTCACCCCCTTGACTGATACACCAGAAAGAATCTTCTTGGCAACAAAGGATGTTATCAAGTACCCTAAACCACCTGAGATGGGAAGAGGGGCAGTGCAAAATGGGAAATTCTGTCGATTTCACAATCAACCTGGTCACGATACTGATCAATGTCGCCAGTTAAGAAGTGTGATTGAAGAATTGCTAAAACAGAATAAACTACAACAATATGTGAAGAAAGACAAAATTGACCTAACCTCGTCCGCTCAGGGGCAACCGTGTCCTCCTTACCGACCCGGTTCAAGCAACAGAACTACGGAGCAAGAATCTGAGAAGCTGGTCATTAACTGACACGTGAATCGCAAAATCATGGGATGACATTCATTTACACCCATATTTTACTTAATAGTGTTGCTTAACTTCGTAAAATGATGATGAATGAATAATTCTTGTGCTGTTAACCATTGTAAATGTGATGTGAATCAGTAATGAGCAATGATAAATCTTGTATTCTTTGATGCCGTTAAAATGCCTGTATTATTTCAATATGCAAATATTACTAAAAATCTCGATTTAGTATTGTAGGTTATCGAAATAAAGCTTGTTCATCCAACACATCCCAAAGCAAAGCGATTCCTACAAATCATAGAGTAAACGAATGGCAGGTCAAAAATGTTCCGAATTCAAGTATTTCGAAAGAAGTGCTACTTGCAAACGATTGAGGACTCCACCAAAGAGCACAATTTGCTAACCAACCATGATCGTTTGTGTAAACGAACATCTGGTGGAGCAGCTTGCATCTGCCCCATGGATCCATTCAGCAATAAGGCACATTTCTTTAGCAAAAACAAACGAAAAAACGTGACATGTACTAAATAATTGTGAGGAATTGCTAAGAAGCGTAGGGTATGAAGACACAAGCGCAAATGCTACTCTTCAGAGTCCAACGCTACTCTTCAGAGTCCAAATGCTTCTCTTCGGAGACCCAATGCCACTCTTTAGAGTTCAAACTACTCTTTAGAGTCCAACGCTACTCTTCAGAGTCCAAATGCTTCTCTTCGGAGACCCAATGCCACTCTTTTGAGTTCAAACTACTCTTCAGAGTCCAACGCTACTCTTCAGAGTCCAAATGCTTCTCTTCGGAGACCCAATGCCACACTTTAGAGTTCAAACTACTCTTTAGAGTCCAACGCTACTCTTCATAGTCCAAATGCTTCTCCTAAGAGACCAAAGCCCTCTTCGGAGGAACAAGCCCTCTTCGGAGGCACAACTCTTCGGAGGATAAAGACCTCTAATGAGGCATATGCCGCAAAAAAGAAAGTTCTCTACTCAACAAAAAAGATTGGAGGAGTCATGACCCTCCAACCATGAGAGAGTAACTTCCAGGCAATAAAAGCCCTCTTTTGAGGCACATTTCACCAGGAGTTGAAGTGCAACAGCCGCTCTTCGGAGTTTCACTTCACCAGAGTTGAAATGAAAAGATCCCCTCTCGGAGGCACAGTCAAGCAAAAAGACCTCTTCGGAGGCACACGTTTCACCGAGATTGAAATAAAACTTCCAAGTGATGAAACGTGAAAAAGCCTTCCTCAGAAGCGCAACTTTTCAAAGAAAGAAAAATCAAAAAGCCCTTTACTGTGGCGTAACAAAAAAAGAAGCCCTCATCAAAGGCACACTTTAACTTCCAAAGGAAGAATAATTCACCTATTCTGGAAAGTACTCTTCCTCAAAAAGAAGTTAAAGTATCCTTCAGAGGCCCACTTCACCACATAGAAGAATTCACTTGGTAATGTGTATATGCACAAAAGAAAAGGTGATATCTTCGAAGGATGAAGTGTAAAAATCTACTTGGAGGGAGTTGTACTCTGATTTTTAACGAAATAATATTCCTCCAAGCATGGAATAATTATTCTCTGAAAAATAAAAGTACAAGTCCCCTCAAAATATAACATATTGCAACGAGCTTATGGCATAGGGGAAACATGGTATAACTACATCGGTAAAATTACTCTCGAACAGTATACCACAAGCTCACTGCAATATCATACAAATAAACTTGTACAAGAATGAATAATAAATGCATTCTCAAATTCAAACAAGAGTTTGTACGAATAAAGGATCATTTTATTCAATTGTATTACAGATACAAGTTTCAAAATAAAAAAAAGTAGGGGCCGGTACCCGCACAATCCCCGACGAATACATCCAAAAAACGAAAAAGCTAAAAACTGGAATCTTCATTTCTTCTTGCCACCCTTGGACCCTTTACCCGGCCGGATGGTTAGCTTCTCGGGTCGATCTATAGGCATGAAGGAAGAAGGAGAGGGAGGTACAACTGGTTTAACTTCCGGTTCCTCTTCAGTAGCAGTAATGCTCTTCCTCCTCCTCTTTGATGTTCCGTGCTTCTTTCTCCTCTTTAAAGAAGATTCAATTCCTGGAGTAACAAGTTTAGACAAAATTATGTCATCAGAAGGAGTCCGCTCCGGGGATATCTCACCTCCCTCAAATCCTTCGTCCTTTTGCTCTTGTGAAGCAGCTGGGTCATCCAAGCCCCGGAGGGCACCTATTATTTCTTCCTGTGATCCCGGATGAGGAGTAAGAGTGATTGGGGAAGGCAGAGGAACAGTAGCTGGAGGTGAAGAAGTTTGAATGACGCTCGGCGCTTTCTCTACAAAGGAAAGGTCAAAAATGTCAGTAATTCCCATAAAAAGAGGAGACAATGGCTCGTCGAGATTCAAGAAGTAGTCAAAAAGCTCATCAAGCTCGTAAGAAACAGATGAGCAGTCTACTTGGGCAAGATTGTCAGTAGGGTTACCTGCAGAAGTCGGTTCCCTGACGTCAACTTCGTAAGCCTGTGCTTCAGCACTCTCGCCGCCTTCATCTCCACCTTGTATGCTTGTGACCTCGGTGGTAACTTTAGTAGGAGATGGGGAATGAGAACTAGAATCGATAATGTCAATTTCGCCTGAAGGAGAAGGTTGAATTGGAGCAGTTGCGATGATTTTTCCTGAATATTCTCCTGCAGCTGTTTCGGCCCTTAATTTTGCAAGCTGTTCTCTCCCCCTAGCGAGAGCGGCACGAGCATCATCATCAAGATAGTGCTCCTCAAGAGCTGACTCAGCATAGCCAGCGCCGCTACCACCGAGCATATCGAGTGCGGCCTCCCAAACTTCAGCCAGAGTAATTTCATACTTGGGGCCTAGAAAGGCGAGGCTACCGCGCCCCAAGATGCTATGCAGGTAGAAATCAAATAACGTTGAGCTGATGTTGGTCCTCGTCGCCTCGTGAGATTCTTCGGCTGCAATTTTGCCGGCAACGGCCTCATCACGCTCCATTTCAGCTTTAGAAAGTTGAAGCTTAAGCATTTGAATCTCCGCCTCTTGGGAGCTGTTTTTCTTCCGAAGCTCCTCAATATCAGCAACATAGCCCTCACTAATTCTTTTTTGCACTTCAAGCCTGTCTTCGGCATCTCTTTGGCTGGCATGAGCATCTCTCACTTGTTTTAGGAGCACTTCTTCTTTTTGAGAATAAGAAGTAGAGGAAGTAGCGAGCTCTTGTTTCAGTTCCGCAACTTTTGCTTCAAGCTCTTCGTTGTAAGAAGCAATGCTCCTCATTTCAGTGTCATGTTGCTCAAGAACCTTTTGCCATTCGGCTTTGTCATTTTCCATAGTGAGTATGGCCTCTATGTTTGCACGATTAACCCTTTGAAGCTCGTCGACAAATTTTTTCCAGTTTGACATTCTCTCAATATCAAGCTTGACGGCGTCGAGATTTCGTAACATGGCAGACTTGTCAATGGGAACTAAGTCAAGGTCGAACCTCACTCCCTTCAGACACCACTGTGGAAACCGACTTTGCAAAGTGGCCGCGCCCGGTCCAACTTGGAATTTGGGTCTGCTAATTATTACTTGGATGTCTGTCTTCCCGAGAGCGGGAGAGCCAGAAGGAATGTCAAGCGAGGTGGGGGCAGTAACCTTTTCAGGAGTTGTATAGGTGTGCTTCTCACCATGTCGGGCTCGCATGCTCGAATCTTCAACCATATGACTTTTTCCTCTGTCATCGTGGGATTTTCTTTTATGAGAATCATCGCCTCTCTGTGAAGAATCGTGGCGCTCCTCCCTCTCTCTTCTTTCATAATGCTCCTCTTGAGCCCTCTTCTCTTGAGCCTTTCGAGCGGCTCTTTCTTCATCAGATTCTCTGTAAGAGGGGAGGTAACGCCTGTAATCATATTGGCTATGCCTCCCGTAGCGCTGGAAATCATCATAGTAGGATCCGCTGCGCCCCATCGGAGAATCTGAAATAAAAAAGAGCTAGAATTTAGAATCCTTCAAAGTACAAAGAGTCAGAAGCATAAAAGTGCCGAAAAAATTCTAAGTGTGTGTGACGTGCAAACTACGCGCATCAAACTACGAACCACTCTTTAATTGAGGAGTGGTTGTGGGTGTAATAGTTAGCGTCAACTCTTGAGTCGACGGAGTCCGTTGCGGGATAGAAGTTGCTTCAACTGCTGAAGAAGAAACCCCGGTTGTGATAGGATCATCTTTAAAGATCTCTTGCGAGGTGGCAAAGAGGTCGCTCAGCCCTTCGAAAGTATCGTCCCTGCTCTGCTTGACAAGGCTAGTTTTCTCGGCTTCTTCGCCAGATTTCTGTGACAGTCGGGGAGATCCCTGGGGCTCTTCTTCCTCAATAACCGGGGCAAGTTCGACAGATGGCCCCGCAACATCAACAGAAGTGGAGCACTTCACTAGCGAAGCCTCGGGAGCAGGTCCTTTTGGTATGGATGTGTTTGTAGAAACTGGGGCATCTGATGCTTTAGGTGGGGAGTCTGGAACCTCGCAGAGGTGTGTGGAGCGAGAAGGGTGAAGAAGTCCGAACCGGTGAAGGAATTCGTCGTTCAGCAAAAATTTCATATCCCGTTCTTCAACCGGTACTGCTACAAGCCTCTCCAGAGTTGGCTTGTGACTGGGATCTCTACAAGGAGGGGGAAGCGCTGAAATAAAAAAGAAAGAAGAAATGATGATGAAGTTAACACTTGGCAATTTGAACTTCAAAAAATTCAGAGTATAGAGGAGCAAAAGGTAGATGATCTTACTTCCTTCTCTCCACACAGCATAAAACCCCGGGGGTCAACGGACATAGAAAAATTGAGTCAAAAACCCATGAGCGCTGTCAGGAAGACCGATGATCAATTTACGATTTCGAGCACTTCTCATGACAGTAATAGAGGGGTGATCTTTAGTCCTGGTGAAAGAGCATAGGAAGCAAATCTCGTCAAAGCTTGGGAATCGATCAACCGTCCTCCTAAACAGTACACACAACCCCATTAAAATGGCATAACCATTGGGGTGTAATTGGGATGGGGCGATGGCCAATTGACGAAGAAGTTGTTGGAGAAAGTCATTGAAAGGAGGAACGCCCCCACTCAGGCACATTTGTCGATTGACCGTTACAAAGCCAGGGGGTGCTATGTCAGCAGTGTTACTTCTCTCGGGAAGAATGGCATCTGATTCAACAATGCCAAACTGAGCGCACAATTGGCGAAAAACTCTGTACGATAAAGTAGAAGAGGCTCTTTCGGGAGGATTGACCAGTGGAGCCGGAATAACAGTTGCCTCTCCAGTCTGAACCGTTGTATCTTCTTCCTGAGAAGTCATTCTACACAAGCAACTGGATATTCAAATGTGAAGGTGCACGTTTCCTAAAAGTGTGAAGTGTCGTGCAAAACTAATAAAAATAGCTAGTAAATATGACTGGAATTAAGCTAGTCGATGATTGATCGATTACAAAATTTCAGAACTTGTTAATATAAAGTTCAAGCATAATATTAGTGCAAGCTGGTCAGTTTCAATTGACTATTTCAGTGTTGCTTCAATATTTTACTTGAAATTGATGAGTTGAAAACACTTCGTTCACACAATTTATTTAAGTTAATTATCTATTATTAACTAATCTGTCATTTGATGTGGGCAGTCGATGGCAGTATATTCGTCCCAATTTTCTGTAAATGTTGTATTGGACAGATTGTTAGCTTGCAAGTTAAAGTAACATGTGAATGAATGCAATAAAGTTCAACAGTTCAAAGTCCATGCAACGGTTCAAAGCACGAACAAAATTCACACAAGTCCTGACTCGCCAACGACTCAAAGCCTAGGTCCCATCTACTTGAGTCGGTCAGGGGTTAAGCCACAAGAAGCAAGTCGGTATGGAAAATAGCCTAAGTGCTGAGTCGTTCACGACTTATGGCTTGAGACGTTCACGGTCTAAAGGATAAGTTGTGGTAAGGATCTAAAGGGTTGAGTCGCTCGTACGACCTAAGTCCTAAATCATCAGGAAGTCAACATGACCCAAAAATTAGGTCATGGACGGATGAGATTGCAAGGCCTTCCTAAGTCGGTAGATCCAAAAACAAACTATATCGTGAGAATTTTAGGTCGTCTCCACAACCAGTTAACTCCTTTCTAACCCATTAACCCATTAACCCGCTAAGAACTTTCTCATCTCCTCCAAACCCACAGACCAGCTAATTCGAGACACTGTAATTCATTATCTTCTCCTCACTTCATCGGAAATCACCCAAAAACCAATTCGAATCGCTTCAAGCGTGTGACGAATCTGATGCACTACTATGATTCACGAATGATAACAACAATATGATTGATGGCAGTTGCAAATCGATCAAAAACATGGCTTGCAATGGAACACGACACAAAAGTGAATTCACTTACGCAATAAAAAGGTAAAGATGAGTTGACGACTGATTAGCTTGGATGCGTCTCTGGAAACTTGAAGGATCGTTAATGGCAGGATCAAATAAAACAGATAAGCAATAAAGTGAGGAGGAAGGACCGACTCAACGGCTTATATACAATGCAGGGGGGAAGATGGAAGGACTAACGAGTCATGAGTCTCTTTGAGTCGTTTAAGACTCAGGCACTGGGTCGAAGCACACGACTCATGACTTAAGCGTGTACTTCGAGGGGCAATTTTTAACCCCTCTGCTCAAGCGACTCAAGAAAGGCTCACAACTCACAATGATTACCGACTCAACTGATTACCGACCTAACATATGGACCGAATCAACGACCTATCTAGTTACGACTCAACAGGCTAACGACTTAGTAACCTTAGCGGCTTAAGAGAATAGCCCGACTCACCGGCCTTGAAGGGTTACGACTCAACGACTCAGGAGGGACAGCGACTCACCGGGTTATAACCTTAGCGACTTAAAGGTGTCGGCCGACTCAACGGGTTAACGACTCATGGAGTTAACAACTCATGAGGCAGACCGACCTAAGTTTTCCAACGACTCAAGTAACTTAAGATGTCTAATGACCTATTATAAGTCGCTGGCGACCTAAGCAAACGATAAGCAAATTCAATGCCGCTTCACTTATGTCGCTGCCTGCTGACTCGTGATATTTAAGTCGGTCACGACTTACGACTCATCCTGAGTCGGTCACGACCTATGACTTCGGCAACAATTCCAGCCCAGAAATTTGCCTATAAATACATGGCCATCTCCAACATTGAGGGGACTTTTTGGCTCATTCTTTCCAAGCACCGATACTCTGCTACATTCCAAACCAACTCAACACTCAAAGCTTTCAAGGCACGTAGAACGCTATCAACAACTTCAAGAAGAAATCTCATGCATCCGACATGGATTTGAGGACTTTCACTTACATTGAAGTTTAAGCTACTCGTTCAAAGTGTTTTGTAGTTCAAAGTGTATTGTACTTGGGAGGAATTGTATCAACTTGTAACGAAATCATCAATAACGATATTCAGAGTGGACGTAGGCAAACTATTGAGCCGAACCACTATAAAATCGTTGTTATTTACTGCTTTTTCTGTGGTTTTCTGCTTATACTCTGTTGCCGAATCATCGGGTGGTGCTTTCACAACTACACTTTACACACCGGGGTGTTAGCGTTCAAATTTTAGCGTTAACAATATATATCAGTTTTATTATAAAATATGTATATAGATTTACGTATGTATATATAGACAAGTTATATATGTTATAATCATATCTATGTTTAAAGTATATATATTCATGTTAGCATTAATCTTTAATATATACATATGTATATACGTACAAGATTTTTCGTTTTATATATGTTAAATTCTAGTTGCTTATGGTATTTTTCAAGCCAAGATTTGCTAAGATGTGTGTATATATATAAGTTATATGTAATAGCAATGTATAGACGTATATATAGTCTGTATAGATTTGAATGTGATATGTATTAGTATTTGGATTTTTTATGAGTATGTGTGTGTGTGTGTGTATATTAGTAAAATATATTTATATAATATTAAGTTATGTATAAACGTTATACAGTTTATAAAAGTTATAAGAGTTTATAGATTTTATCAACTTTCAGCTATAAAGGTTGCACAGTTCATATACATATCAAATTTACATTTTGTCAACGTATCAGCTTACAGTATGTAGATTTTATCATCTGTCTGTTTTGATTTAAAGGGTATCATAAAATTTTTGTTCATTTTTAATGTGTTCAAAATTAATATGGTTTAAAATATATATGGATGTCTAATATATCCAAATTGCTTATATAATGTCAATATCAATCTGTGTTTCTAAAAGTATTTGTGTGAAGAATTTATGTATATATAAGTTTCATAATAACTTCAGCATAGTCTGGGTATTTCAGATTTGAAGTATAATATGATTTTTTTAGTTTACAAACTATATTCTGCAGGTCTGCATTCATAGGTTAGTGTATATGTATTCTAAATAAAGTATACCTATATCCCTAATTTTGGAGTAGGTATATATATATATATATATGTATGTATTGAGTATAATATATATATATATATATATCTTTGATTTTAAATATTTGTGTTTAAGAATAACGGTTGAACTAAATATATTTTATTTCAATATTTGTATTAAATTAAACTATAGACATTCAAATATATACATATTATAATGATTTTTTTAATACATATTTAAATTTTTACTGCGAAATATATGGTTATATGTGTATATATATATATATATATATATATATATTTCTCATGGAACTATACTTATCAACTATGACCTCTAACACCATTATCTGTTACTTATTGATGATATATGTCTTTTATATTATTAATATTTGTTATCGCTCTACAAGTTCCCTGTTAGTTTAGAATTCCCTATGAGTTGAAATGATACATATCCAAATGATCTGTAGAATAAGAGAAAACCGTTATGGGTTGAAATGATAAACCCAAGCGATTTTCATTGAATTTAATTTGGGATTGCGGGTTGAAATGATATATGCCCGTCTATATTTAAATTGCGGATTGAAATGATAAATATCCATATTACTTGACCATAGGATAGAAAATTATATACAAACACCGTTGGTCTATATATATTTTTTGAAAATGATTTCCAAGGTTTTGAAATGAATGTTTTGGTTTTAATAAATATTGATTTTAAGATATTATATGTATATGTTATTTTAGAAGGGTTTAAAATTTAGATTTTTTAATTTATATGTTTGAAAAATTTAAGATTATAAGTTAATTTTGAAATTTTATTTTAAGATAGATTTATAATGATTTTTATAAACAAGGTTGTGAAGATAAATTTGAATTTATTTGAAACCTTATTTAATTAAGAATTTTGTTTAATTGAATCAATTTGAACTATTGCATTTGAGATTTTTGAAAAGATGTGATGTTATAACTTGACTTATGTTTAAGGTGATTAAATGAACATTTCAAGTTTAGATAAATTTTAGGAAATATTTAGTTTATTTGTAATATGGGGTTTTATTTAAATGATATTTGATTTATTAAGTAAACATTTCAAAACTAAGTAATAACGAAGTTAAATTTTGATATACATGAAATTATCAAATCTTGTTTTGAAAATGTTTGAATATTACAGCTTTGAAATATATTGAAATTTAAATAGTTTATTTTGTTTTTCAAATCTATATTTGAAATCTATATAATTTGAAACGATTTATTAAGAAACTGAATTGAATCGAAGTTGAAGAACTGAGATTGAATTAACTTGGAATTTTGGAATCCGAGTTGAATCGAATCGATTTGTGAAATTTGAGGAAACTATTTTAGTACATAAAGTATTTCTAAATTATATTTTACTTTATAAATGATTTTTAATACAAACTATTTAATATAAACCTTTTTTATATAAACTATTTTATAAAACTATTTTATTATATACACTATTATCAATATCTAAACTGTTTGAGTGGTGGAAGTTTTAATTTCAAAGTTATGGTTTTCCAAAGTATTATGATTTCAAAGTGATATGATTTAGAAAGTGTTATAACTTTGAAGTGCTATGATTTTGGAAATGATATCGAATTGATATGGTTTTGAAATGATATGATATTTTGGTTTTGAGGAATGAACTATTTGAAATAAAATGACCTTGGTGTTATAATAATGTTTGATTGTTAAAGAGACCTGGATCAGATATTGTCATACTCTCTACCAATACCGAAAACCACTTTGACAACTGTGCATATGGTGGATATTCCAAAATGAAGTAGGATGGTTTGGTGGAAATTCTATATGGTGATTAGGTAGCCATGACTCTCGTGAGTCAGCTTGATGCGGCTAAAACAGGAGCCATGCCGGGCCAAGTGAGGTCATTCCTCCGATCGAGCACACTTTTTCGATACCATTCTATTGTTTTTGTGATTTTATTATGTGCACTGTTTGATTTAGGAGTGTTTCATGAGGTGGACGGTAGTAGCTGCTATGCGTTACCACCAGCCCAAATCTACAAACAGTACATCTACCTTGGCATTGCCTCGAGTGCCTCATTGCATGCCCTAGCGCGCATTCTACGAGTTTGTTTTGTGTCGCATATAGAGTGCTCTCTGATAGTCCACCCACGGGTGGAGTTTATAGTATCTGTATAGACTACGACATTATATAAAATGTGTTAAGAGGGATATGGGTAACGCCTTAATAGTTTACTTTACTATAGACATATTATAATAGCGTATATTAATACATAGTAGATAGTTCCATGGATCCTTAGAGGATGGTTATCTCCAAACATCTGTTGAGTTACTTGTATTTTAGTTGATATTTCACTTGAGTTGGATTTATTAATATAAGAATGTTAATCCTGACTTGAATGTTTTGTGTTTTGTATTACATTTGGGTCAGACTGAGTGATACAGCATTTGAGACTCGCCTTTGGAGTTTGGAGCTTCGCTTGGAGATCTAACTATCGATTCAGCTTTCAGTCATTCAGTTAATTCCAATGATGTATTAAGATTTTTTTATTTGACTAGGGCATTCGAGACTTCTGTTGTATCTTGTTTTGACTCTGTTATATATATAGTAGCTTCATGAACTACTATTCATTTGTTTCCGCTGCTTGTTATTGTAATATCCAGTGTTTGTGATTCTGTGATTTATTTATTTACTGTATATGTTGATTTTTTTCCAAAATTAAATTAACAATCTGATTTTTTGAGCAATTCAAGTACGACATGTGCGGATGCGAATGACACGAAATACCGGGTCGTTACAGTTTGTATCAGAGCTCTAGTTTTAGGCAAAACTCAGCATATGTAGTAAATTTAATTACGGAATCACCTTCGTTCGAGCTTGAATTCCTTCCACTTTGATTCGGATTCTTTTTCGAACTTGGGAACCCTACTTCGTTGTGAAATTCATTCTAGTCTATCACAGTTCATATTCTTCTTGATTCTGGAGTATCCCATAACTCCACTTCGGTTGATATCTATAATGAATCGACAGCTCCGCCAATCTTTGAATGATTTGTAAAGGGGTGAAACTCCTTTACAACAAGCATCGATCCACCAAAAATTTCTGTATCGACGGTTTAGATGATGCCATCTCTTGTTATGCCTGAATTTTGTCTCCTGCAATCGGATGCCAATTTGCCCCAGAATTTTGCATCGATCTTATTCTTGAAGTCTCGGTCGACCTGTTTAAGGTTGCCCACGATTTATATAAGTCTACCCATCTTTCTATTTTGTAAATTAATTATTTCATTTTCCATTCGAGTCTGTCTCGTTGGTTAGATCTCTCTTTGATTTGGATCCCTCTATATGTGAATCTCTATCCAATTTTGGAACAATCCTGTAAGGGAGTGTATTTGTAATTTAAAAATGTTTAATAGTGTGCTGTTTCAGTTGTTAAGTTTGAATTTTGGGTTTCGACTGATTCGTCTGATCAACGCTCTCGGTAGTAATTCCAAAACACTTGAACAGAGCAAACGACACAATATTGTTTTCGAATTTGGTAAATGAAATAAATTTTGTATGATTTTAATAATATAAGTATAGATTTTCTGAAATTTAATAGTTAACTGGATTAGTTGTTAGAAATGATAATATTTGATTTTATTTAATGTTACGTAAACCATTGACTATTTCAACATATGATAAATATATGAAACTATAAAACATGGTTTATAATTTGATTTGGAATTGAAATGCATTTAAATTCAGAATTTGAGAATTTAAATTTTCGGTGTTTTCAAAAAAAATTGTTTTTAAAGTTTTGGAATATATTATTTGAAAGTATTTTCGAATGCAAACTATTTCAAAAAATAATTTTAAAGTTTAAAACCTATACTCTCCTCCATTGTCGTCGGAAAATAATTTCGGTGATGACTACATCATCATCGACATTCATTTTCGAGTTTCAAAGTGATGAAATGAGTTAGTAGCTTTGCTACACTTTTATTTTGAAAAATGGATTTGATATGAAATTCTCGAATATGATTTGATTTACATAATATGTATGTATATAATTTCAAAATAGTTTGAGGTGAAACCGGAGATTGAATCTTAAGTTTTATATTAAGAAATGGTTTCAATTTTTGAAATAAAATGAAGTTCTTGAATAGTCCAATATCTAAAAGGTTAACTGAAATCTAACCAACTTGAAATAGTTGAATTTGAACAAAAACTTATTTGTATAATACTAAATTGCATTCCAATATTTATAACTTATCTAAAATATTCAAAAAAATTAAATGTTAGGATATAATTAAAGGTTGTACAAAAAGAAAATTTAAGTAATAAATTGTTCAAAACAAAATCTGGCTTAATATGAATGTTGTAAATGAAAGGAAAATTTACAATATCCGATCCAGGTCTCTTTAACAACCAAACGTTATTATAACACCAAGGTCATTTAATTTCAAATAGTACATACTTCAAAACCAAAATATCATATCATTTTAAAACCATATCAATTCTATATCATTTCCAAATTGCATTCCAATATTTATAACTTACCTAAAGTATTCAAAAATTTAAATGTTAGGATATATTTAAAGGTTGTACAAGAAGAAAACTTATTGTTCAAACCAAAATCTGGCTTAATATGAATGTTGTAAATGAAAGGAAAATTTACAATATCCGATCCAGGTCTCTTTAACAACCAAACGTTATTATAACACCAAGGACATTTTATTTCAAATAGTTCATACTTCAAAATCGAAATATCATATCATTTCAAAACCATATCAATTCGGTATTGGAAAATTTGTATAACATTTAATTACACTCTAAAACATTAATGTAACTTTACTAGAAAAGTTTAAATGTAATTAGAATTTAATTGGATAAGATACACTAGGATATAAGTAATAGGAAAAAAATGATATTTTGTTAAGGAAACGTATAAATAATAAATTGGATAATAAATTTAATAATAAAAAGAAGAATTAATTTGTTGAATAATAAATTGTTATAATAAATGTTTATACACTTAACATATGTTGTAAAATATGTCTAGTGGAAAAAATTAAATAATAAAAGAGAAGACCATTTAAGCAGATAAATATGAACTTAAGAATAGTGAACTTGAACTCTAGTGGAATAAAATTAGTTGAAGATAAATGGATAAAATAAATGAGTTAATTTAAAAATGAATTCTTTTGGAAGAAATGTTGATAAAATTAAAGAAAATCAATATTATATTCAACGACTACTTATTAGTTGAATAAAATGGATTAAACCAAATTGTTGAATATTAATTTATTTAAAACTGAAATCTATATGGTTTTGGATAGTTGATGTCACGACTAGGGGTCCGAAGCCCGAAAATCGGCATCCAATACATCACCTGTATTCAAATGCCGGAAATTCAAACGTTGGAGTTCGGTTCGCGGGAGCTATAATACATTAGATGATAACAACACAGCGGAAAACAAAATGATTTTTATTGATACACCATATGTATTAAAACATAATACAACAAATGCCCAACATCATTAGAGCCAAAATACAACAGCGGAACACAACACAACAACGGATTAACAACAACGGAAAAATAATATCAACAGGGGCTTCCAAGAGAGAGAGAGAGAGCGAGTCCAACATATTGCATCTTCATTTTAAAAGCTCCAAAGCAAAAAGCTCAAAACCAAAAGCTACCAAATCAAAGACTTCAAAGACTTCTAGATCTACATCTACTGATAACATGACTCTAGGCTGCCCGTGTGGAAAATTTGGGGCACCCAGAGTTTAGAAAGGGAACAATAAACTCTGAGTCAGTCATGAGACTGGTGTGAACAAACACAAAACAGTTGTTTGTACAAAAAGAAATAAAAAGAAATCCGTTATGCTTTTTGGAAAATGAAACTACCATAAGGTCTCCCGGCACACACTCAATGCAATCGCACACACGGGGGAGGTTTCTCCTTATAGTAGTCAAACATGCTTGATACACGAAAATCCTTTTGATATTATTATTAGTGCATAATGTGGAAAAACATTTCGAAAGTATAATATTAATCTTAGCCAGCATACGTACCATTATAGTATGCCTACTATAGCTACCATGTTAAATGGCAGGTTCTACAACTAAAACCGTAACGGGCTCGCATTTGATTGTTTGGATTTCAAACAAATGGTCAAGGCTATGGAACTTCCTTTATCCGAGTGGGTATTCCTCAGGAGGGACGTTTCAAGAACCTAACCGGATCTCTGCCAACACAAGGTCCGCTACCTTTGCAACTTGGTAACTAACTGTCATGAGTATGCAATCCCCCGGTCGTAATCGACCTTTACCGAGGCCCCTCAACAACCAACAACCACACAAGTAAAACATCTGGGCTCCATACAAGAGTACCACTTTTTATCCATAAGGAAATGCACATACCCTGAGGGTCACGAACCCTATAACCTTGTTGCATCATTTCCTATTTCGACCATTTTTGGGGTGTGAGGTTCGATGAAGTCTCGTCCCACAAGGCTACGCTTTACACAAAAGCCATGCTTCGATCATCCAATGCTCAGCACTTAGCATGCCACATTACCAAATTAGGAGTATATCACTAATAACCATCAATTATATAACCTCTGAGCTCATACATCTTAGAGAAGGGTTTTAAGCTAAGAGAATTATTCTCCCCCACCAAACAAAAATATATTTGATAGAAACCAGCTTTATATCTCAAAGTGTAATGTCAGGTATACATCCATACAAGTCCATCCTGGGTCTGAATGGAACCGAAGGCACCTCGTCCAATTAAGGAAAGAAGTCGTTGCAAATCCGGATATCACCTAATCACGTCCGGACCCCCCATCGCATAGGGTAATCTCTATACTGGAGAAACTCGGTGTAGAGACATTCAACAAGCAATCCTTTCATTTTCAAAAATACCCGGTCTTCAACCACCATCTTCAAAATGTAATCCTGTTTCGTCGTATCATTATCCGGAATGGGTTTTATGACTTAATGTCCTCCCCCGGCCTTTCTGAATAACGGGCACTTATTTTAAAAATGTGAACACATTAAGATCATAGATAAGTCACAACTTATTTCCCAAAACCTTTCCTTTGGAATGGTTTAATCAAATTTCCATTTTTATTCTTTTAAACAAAAGATCCACCTTTAAGATTCGGTGTGGTTTTCCGATAACCATTTGGAATCCAACCCCCGGTCTCATCGAAATTCAATTGCCGTCTTAAAGGCCAAATTGTTTAAGTAAACAATTTTAATTCAATTTGGAAGTTCACATTCACATATCAATTCATCACATACAAATAACTTACATTTATCACAGCTCAATCCAAAGCATTTCATATAGCAGAACATTACATATCAAAGATATCAAACAATTCAAGGTATTCAATATAATCCAATCATCCATAAGCAAGATTAATTAATCACATAATTTATAATTAATTTAATTCAAACCAAATAAATTAATTACTTATGAGTTAGTTACCTAACCCTACTTGATTAACATTAATTAATTACAAACCACTAATTAATGAAATTAATTAATCATCCTTAACTACTGATTATTTACTCTTCGATTATTAATTAATTATCCTTTAATCAATAACTAATTAACCTTTAGTTTAATCCTTTAATTAATTTCATTACGTAATTATCCTTTAATTACGCACATTAATTAATCATCCTTTAATTAATTACATTAATTAATTATCTTATAATTACTTGATTAATTACTCTTTAATTATTAATCAATTATCCTTTAATTACTTAATTAATTAACCTTTAATTATTAATTAATTAACATTTAATTATTAAATAATCCTTTAATTACTTGCATTAAGCAATTAACCTTTAAGTAATTAATCATCCCTTAATTGCTAACATTAATTAATTATCCTTTAATTATTTACATTAAGTAATTCTCATTAAATTACTAATTGATGATCCTTCAATTACCTTAAGATCTTAATTAATTTTAAGATAAACCATTTATCTTAATTAATCACTTAATTATCATTTAAATCTTATTTAATAAACCTTTGAAATAAATTCATCATTAACCTATAAATTAACTTAATACCTTAAGTTTAATTAAAAATTAAGAACATTTTGCCTTCTTAATTAACCACTTAATATTATTAAATTTATTTAAAAATACTTAAAAAATAAGGGTTATATATTGAAACACTTTAAACTTAATTAATTTAAAATAATTTATTTTAAAAACCTTTAACTAATCCCAACCTTAAATAAGATAATTATTATTTAATTATTTCAAATCAAAATAATTTTAAATTCAAACACATTTGTCTTATAATTTTTAATTGAAACTTGTTTTGAAAACTTGATTACACTTTTCTTTGAAAAACTAATTTCTATTAGCTTTGAAAACATTATTTTGAAAACTTATCACAATTTTACTTCTTCTATTAAAAGCTTGTTCACTATTCGAAAAACCCGAGCCAAACTCAAAAATACCCGAGCCAAACTGAAAAATACCCGAGCCAAACTCGAGTCACTTCTCCTCTTCTTCTTTTCCTTTTTCTTTTTGACTTTGTTTTGATTTAAAATTTAAAATCCGGTTACACTGCTAAAACACTCGTATACTAACTCGGGATAAAACCTTCTCTACCTTAAGTCCTTCTTCGAGTGCATGATCCTACCTTAGCCTACCGAAACAACAGATAATCATCAATGCACCATGCACGTGCATGCACGGTCGCCGCCACTCTGGTCAACCACGCCGACATCATCAGGTCACCGATGAATTACTCCAACCAGATCATCCTTCAACCCAGTTTATCAAAGTTGAGCAGCCGAACACCATCAGGCACGAAATCCAATCGCCAGAATCGCCTTGTATCGCCCAACTCCGACCACCGTAGACCACGTCGTCAAGCCCAAACCTTCACCAAATTTCCATGCCTCATTCCCCTACCTCTGATCCATCCCGCTGCATTATGCACGATGCAACAGCTCGAATTCCAACATCTCCCAAATCAGGTCCTTAAACCCTAAGTCGTCGTCGCTAGACCGCCACGGCGATTGATAATCCACCTACCATTTTTGCCAAATCCCCTGACCTCCGAGCAAGCTTCAGCCACGATCCTGAGACCCACCTCTGGTCCGACTCACTCAACATAAATCTAAAAATCTTAATTTTGTATTTAAAAATCATCGTTTTCGAAAATGATTTAGATTATGTAAGTAAATCAAATAATCAAGGAAACTGAATTTCCATCATGCATTGAGTTTCACTGTATATTCTTGTTCCATGTTAACTACTTGTTAACCATACTTAAAAGTATTTTTAAAATTTAAATTTTAATATTTCAATCCTATTTTGTTTAAACAACAAAGCCTAAAAGAAACTAGGGAATGAGATTTTGAATATTTGAACATGTTTTGAAACCTGTAATCTATGAACAGAGTCATGTTTTACAGACATGCACACACATATATACTGACATGCAATCATATTTTACATCCATACAAGCATATATCTGTTGGTCCTTGAGATGATGGTTTTGATGACAACAACCTTAGAATAAGATTATAAAATATAAATACTAACATTATAGTTCAGATATATATGTATATACCGGATTTAATCATGCAAGTACCAAGAATGAAGACTGTATAGTATAGAGATTCAAGATATCAAGGTTTAAGACTCATGAGTATCAAGATTATCAAGAGTTTATGATTTCAAGTAATTTTATTAGGAAATTTTGTTAAAATTCCTAGAAAAGAACTGGCATCTTAAAATCCAATTTATTCGTGGAATGGATTCCACTTTGAGCTTGTTAAAGGGATGGAACCCTAAGTAAAATAGAACCTAGGAAAAATCTTGTGGAACATTGTTTTGTATCCACTAACTTTTATTCATATCTTGTTTTCAAAATGACTTCAAAATCTACCTTTTAAAAAGATCAAAAACATCTATCCTGATTTCAAATATTTTTAGCCTAAAAAATAATCTTTATTTTCAAAATCAAATTATCTTTGGTTTTTAAACTATCTTTTAATTATAATATATTCATTTAACTTTTATTATTTATACTTAGATTTAAATATAAAATTAGAGTAAAATTTTATATATACCAAAATATTGTTCTCTATATTTACTTATGTATTTTAACTATAGTTAAGTACATTTATAAAGTTTAAAATAGTTTTTATATAAGATAGAAGTTACTTTCAAAGAAAAAACAAATCACCAAAAATCCCTTTGGCATGTCGACATCCTCAAGTACCCCATGAGGACATTGTAGCAGTTTATTTCAAAAATTTAAATTTCAAAGGAAGTGTCTATTTATCATATCCTTTCATGAATGGACATAGCTGTTGTTCTACTATAAATAAGGGTGGTTTTGAACGAATTTTCAATCATATTTTTCTTGTTTTCACTCCTCTTCTTCTTCCACATTTCTTTATACACATTCTTACCATTACTCTGCCGAAATCAACATTGAATCTAACTAGATCATTTCTGGTTTGATTCTCTATTTCTTTTAAGAAACTAATTTTATGTCTTTAAGAATTTAATAAAATGAATTTAGAATGTTAGAATAAGGCTATATTTATAGCTTTCTTCAATCAATAAGATTTCTTCACATCACATGACACTTGTCATATAAGTAGATAGTGACATACATGCAAAATGACATATATCAGTACACTTGTTCTTTAATAGAAGCCTTTTTACATGCATAATGCCAAGTGTCTTTACACATGTCTTTTCTATTTGAAACTTCAACCTATGTAAAAATAATATTTAAATTAACTATTTTTCTCTATTCTTTTTAGAGTTATTTTCTAACTTATATTAGAATGTTTTAAAATTAATTTAATGCTTAAATATTTTTTAATAATTATTTAAATTTTTTAATGTAAGAAGCCTTAATATGACACATGTTTATTTTAGTTTTTCAATCTTTGTTATATCATATTTCATTATGATATTTTTAAACTAAAAGGTGTTTAAACATGTTTCTAAATATTTTAATCAATAATAATTTAATATATAGGTTTTAATTAATAAATTAAGTATTTTATAAACATGAAAGTCTAGATTCTTTAAAAGACAATTAAGTTAAAAAAATATTTTTAAAAGAATGAAGTAAGGAGGGTATTAATTTTTATAAAAACCATATTTGATTTGACCATATATAGTTTAAGTCCATATTTCTTAGCATTTAATTTTGATATTAAGTTTGATTACTACCTTTCATAAATATGTTATAGTTTTAGTACCATTTATTACCTTTGTTTGGCTGAAGTGATTTATAATCAATAGTTTGATATATGCATACACACACACACAAATGCTTAGATATTTCTTATCACTCATGTTTATCTTATAATCTGAATATCTCTTACCATAGTATATATCATCATATCATTCTGCATATTATTATTTTTACTTTATCATCATTTTATTTCATATTACATATCATTTGCTTCCTATTTCATATCACGTTCCATTGCATATAACATCATAAATTACAATGCATGAAATATCATAATCGTTTGCATCACAAGTTGCACTTCATTCTGCATATCATCTCATGTTACATTGCATATGTCATACATTTCATACTGCATTAAACACTACATATTGCATACATGTATACATAACGAGTGTATTTTATTTAGGGGAAATTTGTAGTATTGTCTTATAGTTTAGGATTATTACTTTTGATTTGTTTGGTATGTTTTGTTTGACTTGATTGACTTGATTGATTTGTTTGACCTTTGATTTGTTTGATTTTTGACATGATTAGATTTGATCTGTGTATTGATTGGATTGTCTGAGACATACTTATACATATTTATGTATTGAATAATTATAATATAATTATGTTAGTGTCTTTTACATTCCATTTACTATACTTTGTTCTGGTATTAGTTTAAGGGGGAGTCGTAGAGTTTTATGGTTTTAGGATGGTTTTTGTTGATGACAAAGGGGGAGAAATATAAAATAGGATAATTAGGCATAGGTTAAGGGGGAGTTATTAATTTTAGGGGGAGTTATTAGGATAGAAGCAATATTTTATAAACAAAGGTTGTCATCATCAAAAAGGGGGAGATTCTTAGTCCTTGAGATGATGGTTTTGATGACAACAACCTTAGAATAAGATTATAATATATAAATACTAAAATTATAGTTTAGATATACATGTATATGCAGGATTTAACCATGCAGGTACTAAGAATGAAGATTGTAAGATTCAAGATATCAAGATTGAAGACTCATGAGTGTCAAGATTATCAAGAGTTCAAGATTTCAAGTAGTCTTATTAGGAAATTTTGTTAAAACTCCTAGAAAAGCACTGGCATCTTAAAATCCAATTTATTCGTGAAATGGAATCCACTTTGAGCTTGTTAAAGGGATGGAACCCTAAGTAGGATGGAACCTACGAAAAATCTAGTGGAATATTGTTTTGTGTCCACTAACTTTTATTCAAAATGATTTACAAAAATTGTCTTGTTTTTAAAATGATTTCAAAATCTTCCTTAAAAAGATCAAAAACATCTATCTTGGTTTTCAATATTTTTTAGCCTAAAAAATAATCTTTATTTTCAAAAACAAATTATCTTTGGTTTTTAAACTTTCTTTTAATTATAATATATTCATCTAACTTTTATTATTTATAATTAGATTTAAATATTAAATTATAGTAAAATTTTATATATGCCAAAATATTGTTCTCTATATTTACTTATGTATTTTAACTATAGTTAAGTATATTTATAAAGTTTAAAATAGCTTTAATATAAGGTAGAAGTTATTTTCAAAGAAAAACAAATCATCAAAAATTTCTTTGGCATGTCGACATCCTCAAGTGCCCCATGTCGACATGGTAGCAGTTTATTTCAAAATTTTGAATTTCAAAGGAAGTGTCTATTCGTCATATCCTTTCACGAATGGATATAGCTGTTGTTCTACTATAAATAGGGGTGGTTTTGACCGAATTTTCGATCATATTTTTCTTGTTTTCACTCCTCTTCTTCTTCCACATTTCTTTACACATTCTTACCTTTACTCCGCCGAAATCAACATTGAATCTAACTAAATCATTTCTAGTTTGATTCTCTATCACTATCTCAACAAGATCTCAATGCTATTCAGAGTTATAGACTTCTTTTTAATCAATTTAGCGAGAAAAGGTGTGATTGTAGCCTTGAAAATCAATCAAGTAAAGGTGTGATTGTAGGCTTGGAAATCAACGAAGTAAAGGTGTGGTTGTAGCCTTGGAAATCAATTGGGTGAACTTGTTGCCCCTGAAATCAAGTATCTCTACCCAGAGGATTGTGAATCTGGAGTGGTGTACCTCGTGGTCTTGAAATCGAGGGTGTAATTATACAATTGCCTTTGAAAGGAAATCCATACTTATGTGCGGGACTGGATGTAGGGTAACTCCGAAGCAGTATAAAATCCAGTATGTATTTTTCTTTATTGCTTTTACTTTATTTCTACATCTGTGTTTGATTCTGTGATCATATCTGTGTCTGAATATTGCATACATTTGTGTTCAAATTAACAAAAACCCAAAAAGATTTAGTAATTCCTTTAAACACTATTCACCCCCTCTAGTGTTAATCCAAGCCTTAATATCCGTATTCCGCATTTTTCACAATATCGTATCATAACTTCATACGTATCAGGCTATCAAACAATCTAGCTTTAACAACCTTGACTCGACCTTCGAAAATCGACACCCAAATACATCACCCTATTCGAATGTCGCAGATTCAAACGTTGAGTCTGGTTCGCCGGAGCTTATAACAACATTAGGTGATGACAACACAGCGGAAACAGAAGAATAATTTTATTGATACACAACATTTGATAAAACAATGATACAAATGAAATGATCAACATTATCAGAGATACACAACAGCGGAAAATAAAAGCAAAGGAAAGATACTATCTTTAGTGCCAATTCCAAAGCTCCAAACCACAAGCTCGAACCACCATCATGTTGAACTTGAAGCAAACTTGGTGTAGAATCAAAGAATGAAGGCTATCGAGTCTACATCTATTATCTGACTATCTGAAAACCTGACTCTAGACTGCCGTGTGGTAAATTATGGGCACCCGGAGTTTAGAAAGGGAACATTAAACTCCAGGCCAGTCATGAGACTGGTGTGATCAAACAAAATAGTTATTTGAACAAAAACAAACAAAAAGAATTAAAAAGAAATTCGCTATGATGAAACTACCATCAGGCCTCCCGACACACACACAATGCAATCGCACACTTGGAGGAGATTTCTCCTTATGATAGTCAAACATGCTTGATACACAAAATCCTTTTGATATTATTATTAGTGCATAGTGCAGAAAACATTTCAAAAGTATAATATTAATCTTAGCCAGCATGCGTACCATTATCGTATGTCTATTATAGCTACCATATTAGATGGCAGGTTCTACAACTAAAACCGTATAGGACTCGTATTGGGTGATTGGATTTCCAACAAATGGTTATGGCTAAGGAACTTTCATCACCGAATGGGTACGCCTTTGGAGGGACGCCCGAGAACCTAACCGGCTCTCCGCCAACACAAGGCCGAGTTACCTCTGTAACTAGGTAACTACTGACATGAGTATGCCATACCCCGGTCGGCACCGACCTTTATCCGAGGATCCTCAACACCAACAAATTCCAACAATCACATAAGTTAAGTATCTGGGCTCCATACCATGATACCACTTTTTATCCAGAAGGAAATGAACATGCCCTAAAGGGCGCGACCCTCATAACATTGCCGCATCCTTCCTGTTTCGACCATTTTTGGGTTGTGAGGTTCGACGAAGTCTCGTCCACAAAGCTACGCTTTTCACAAAAGCTATGCTTCAATCAACAAATAATCAGCAGCACCACATTGCCAAATTGGGAATATATCACTAGTAACCATCAACTGCATAACCTCTGAGCTCGTACGTCTCGGAGAAGGGTGTTAAGCTAAGAGAATAAATTCTCCTCCACCAAATAGAAATGTATTTGATACAAACCAACTTTACATCTCAAAGTGTAACGTCAGACATACATCTACACAAGTCCATTCTGGGTTTGAATGGAACCGAAGGCACTTCGTCCAATAAAGAAAAAAGCCCTTGCAAATTCGAGTATTCACAATCCCGATCGGACTCCCCATCACATATGAAGATCTCTATACCGGAGCAACTCAGTGCAGAATCATTCGACAGGTAATCCTTTTGTTCTCAAAAATACCCGGTCAACACCTCCACCTTCAATTGCTATCCATTTCGTCGTATCACTATTCGAAATGGGTTTTATGACATAAAGTCCACTCCCGGCTAAACCGAATAATGAGCACTTATTACTAAAAGCATATCGACATATCGGGATCTTAGTTAAGTCACAACCTTTCAATACTTGTTCCCCAAAACCTTTCTTTTGAATGGTTTAAACAAATTTCTATTTCAAATATTTTATACAAAAGATACACCTTTAAGATCCTCTTCAATTCGAAACAATGTTCACCAATCTTTAATAAAGATTCATTCATAGCTTTCAAAAGTATTTTCAATCTGATTCACCGATGACTTGAAATCCATTCAACAAAAATCGAAGTTCTTTCGTTATATGAAAGCCATTATCATTTGAAAACAAATGCTTTTCATTTGAGGAAAATCCGATTAAATTTACTCAAGTTATACCTTTCAAAGTATATATTGAAAAATCAACGAACTGAAGTATTCTCGGCCAGTTCTATTTGAATTAAATTCAAATCTCCAAAATAATTTATTTAATATACTTTTAAAAATGGTTTAAAACCCACATATATATTTTGCATAACTTATATAACCCTTTTAAACCATAGGTTCCAAAATAATTTCAAAAGTTTTACAAGATATAATATATTCAAACTAAATTTTAATTTCAAACTTCCTTTTCAAAGCTTTTCATATTCAACTCAATTTCACTTCCAAATCAATTAGATTCAAAATTAAACTTTTAAAACCTTTTTATCATTTAGAATAATACTAAATTCAAATATCTGTGACTAAACCAATTTCCCGCGAAATCCATATTTGTGTGTGGTGTAGTCCATTAGTTTTGCACACAAAAATAGAATATCACAACCATCAACAATTCAAATGCAACAATATCGATAAGGGGTATAATCCTATAAAGCTTATCATTCATTCACAGATAGATAAGTAAATGTAATGACCCATAATTTTCGATAATTAAATTTTATTAATTTAATAATTTTTGGTAATTTAATTTAGAAAGAAAACAAAAATTTGTAATTTAATAACGAAATCATTAAAATAAAGATAATAATTTTAATGCAAGTGAATAAATAAATAATTTAGTGCAATCCCAATTAATTGAAACCAATTATAAGGTGAAAATTGATTGTAATTAATAAATTGGGAAATAAGTTCAAAGTATATTAATTGATAAAATAATACGTAATAAATTGTAATTTGAAAAATTAATATTAGATAATAAATTTCAGTAATTGTTGGTTGATAATAAATTATGAATAGGATAATGATTGATGAATAATAAGAATGTGAGTCAAGATTAATTTATTTATTTGAATTTAAATTATAGTAATTGGGTTTATTGCAATTAAATGAAATTAAATATTTAAATATTACGTGAATGGAAATTAAGGTGACATTGGGAAACATTAATGTTCCAAGAGGTAACTAATGTTAATTATAATTTTATTGTAATGAAAGGCTTGGATAACAAGGTTTAAACGTTGATAAATATATTTTGGAATTTTAAATTTTAATTTCCGAATTTAGTGAAACTGAAACCAAACACTGAAATTGATGGGTTTAACAACTTTAATCTGACATCTAAATAGTTTAAATGATTGAAATTGTCCAAGAAATCAAAAATGATAAAGATTTCTTATTATATAATTGGAATTGAAAATTTGATTTAATTAGTTAAATATTAAAATTTTGATTTATTGGAAATTAGCCATTTTGGCCACTGATTCGGATTTCGACGAAATTAGTTTCATCGGATCCGTAACGGTGAATTATTGTAGGATTTCAATTTTCATAGTGATCAGACTTGTCGTTTGATCGTATGGGCTCGAAATGCCTAGAAATAAATTAATTGAAATCAATTTCAAATAAATTGATTTTTGCATAACTTCTTCATACGATGGAATTTGGACTTAAAACCTATTCCATTGATTTTAAAATGTTTGAAAACATCCATTTTGATGTATGGGACGATCAATTTCGTTTCGGAAACGAAATGGGCTTTACGGAGCGTTATTGACATTTCAAACCAATCCGACTTTAACAGTAACCTAAGAAAATGATAAAATTGAACCTTGAAACTAGTTCCATTGTGGTCAAAAGACCTTTTTACAATAGGAACGCAAGGCGGCACGCTTTGTTTGGAGTTCGGGCTATTTTGAACCTCACCTACAAATAGGCTTGCAAAACGATAAAATAATATTATATTATTATGAAACCCTAGCCGCCACTCCTCTTTTCTTTTCTGTGGCCATAAACTCTCGATCTTCTTGCCTTGATTTCTTCCAATCCGTGCATCGAAATCAAAAACTTCCAAAAGGAAAGTGGTAGATATCGACGAGCTCTTCACATCCGATGGTTGGTTTGTGCTATTTCATTATGGATTCGCCAATATCTAGCCTTGAAGTTGCGGCAATCTTTCTCGTTTTGCGCGTGAATGGCGGCACTAGGGCGCCGCACCCTGGTCGGTGGCCGAGCTCTGATAGGCACACGTCGCAATCGCCTCTGAACGATGCCGTTCTGCCTCGTTCGACGTGCATGCGTAAGGGTTGTGTGTGTGATGGGTTCTCCCGTGCGTGAGCATGAAGAAGATGAAGGTGACGTGCCTGAATGTTAGTGGTGAGTTTTAGTTTCATTTATTTTATATAAATTTAATTTCGAGTCGCTCTAACTAATATAACTCTTGCTCACGAGGTCCTATTTGCGCGCGGTTTTCTCCATTAGGATCTTATTGGAATTTCGGACATTTGACACTTGTTTGGACGAATTATGAGACTGTTCAAATTTTGGGTTTAAATTGGATTTAAATTCAATTTAAATTCAAAAGGTTAGTGTTTTGACCCACTCAGAACTTCTAAAATTTCTTATATTGTTAAATTAATCTTCGATGTGATTAGAAATTTACTTATGGTTGTTTGGTATATTTTATCATCATTCCAGTTAAGTTAAATTTATTGAATTAAATTGTTATTTAATTTATTATTGTATATAAACTGCCAGTTAAATTGTTATTTAATTTATTATTACATATAAACTGCCAGTTAAATTGTTATTTAATTTATTATTGAATATAAACTGCTAGTAAATACCTGTTATTTATTATCTGCTGTATATTGATGTTATTGTTTGAATTGGATGATGATTGTGATAAATGGTTGATGATTGATATTGGATGAATAGACGTTGTATTTTGTATTGTTATAAACTGCATGTTGTTATGCATTTTTATTTCATTCGGGATTACGGTTTGAAATGATATGTAATCGTATTTTTGTTTTAAATTACGGATTGAAATGATAAATATCTGTATCACTTGACCATATAGTAGAAAATTATATACAGACACCGTGGTCTATATCTAAATAATTTGAAAATGATTTTTCTATGGTTTTGGAAAGAAATATATGGTTTAATGAATATTTATTTTTGATATTATATAAATAATATTTTTATATATAGTTAATTGCTTGAAATTAAGCTATGTATAAGTTTGTTAAATAAAAAAAATTAGTTTAATAATAGAGTTTGATTTTTATTAAAATAAATGCGAGTAAGTATTTAAATTTTAGTTTAAAATAGGGTGTATAATGATTTAAATAAATTAAGGTTGGGACATAAATTGGTTATTTATTTGAAATTGAATTTATTTAAGAATTAAACTCAAAAAGGTTGATGTGAAACTTAGTAAATTGGAAATTTTAAAAGGTATAATTATTATAACTTGATTTTGGGGTCAAGGTGAATTAAATGAGTATTTCAAGTATATATGAATGGAAGGAAATATTTAGTTATTCATAATTTTAGTTTTATTTAAATGATAAGGGATTTATTGTGTGGAATATTTCAAAACTAAATAATAGAAAACTGAATTGTTGAATTAAAATTATCAAATTTAGTTTTGAAATTTTGGAATATTTAAAGCATTGAAATATATCGAAATTAAAATGTTTTATTGGAATTGAAGTGTTCTGAAGTTATGAATTTCAAAGCATTATGTTTTAAAGGTGTTATAATTTCAAATGTTTGGTTTCGAAGTGTATAAATTTGAAAGTGCTATGATTTTGGAAAGGGAATATATTTGAAGTAAAAATGATATTATATCGTTTTGGGTTTATAAAAAATGAAATCATATTGATTAGGGTTTTAAAACGGAAATGATATCGTATTTATATGGGTTTGAAATGGATATTAAATTCTGGTTTTAAAAGTATAATTATTTTGAAATGACTGCGGTGTTATAATAACGTTTGGTTGTTAAAGAGATCGGGATCAGAAGTTCATACTTTCTACCAACTCCAAAAACCTCTTTAACAACCGTGTACGCGGTGGAGATTCCAGAATAAAGTAGGATGGTGGTGGCATTCCTTTAAGGTATGTACGTGGACCCGACTCCCGTGAGTTGGCATAAGGTGGCTAAACAGGAGCTATTCCGGGCCAATGAGGTACCTCCTCTTATCGGACACACTCCTTCGATATTATATTCTTACTATGATATTTATTTAGAGTCCACTTTTGATTTTTGAATTTAGGGGTGTGGCTCGAGGTGGTGGTTGCTGCGCGCTATGCGTCACCACCAGTCCGGATAGTAATTGGTATATCAACACTGGCATTACCTTGTATGCTGTGTCACGTACCCTAACGAGCCTTGTACAAGTTTGGTTTTCTCCTGTACCCCTTGTGGTATCCTCTGGTGGCTTCCCGATTAGGAGGGACCATGATACTGGAAGGACTATTGGGACTATTACGTGTTAAGGTGGAAAATGTAAAGCCTTAATGCTATTTAAGTAAGTTTATTTTACTATTAGACATTATTATAATAGTGAAATATTACTACATAGTAAATAGTTTAACGGATCCTTAGGAGATGTGAATCCCGAGCATCTCTTAAGTTACTACATTCACGTTAGACACTGGATAGGAGATGTCAAATCCTCTAAACATCTCTGACGCCGTTCCACTCAATTTATTTACCGTTGATTTAACTTTACATAAGATCATTTAGTTCTAACTCGAGTGTTTTGTCCTTTCAATTCGCTCGGGTCAGTCTGAGCATTTCAGGATTCGAAGACTCTATTTCTAGAGGACGAAGATGAAGATTGCATTACTATTACTTATTATATTATTCCATTGCATTCATATTGTCCCGCTGCATTAATTTTTATTCTCTGGTATGTGTAACTCTGATATGTATTGTATAAGTAAAAATCAAATGTTTTGTAAGACAAATTCATGAATGTTTATTTGATTATTATATTTTGTCGTTCCGCTGTAAGGTTCTGTTTTGTTTTATTTCTTTTTGCTTTTTCTTATTCACCCCAATAACAATCCGCCCTTCCGTATGGTTTGAGTCTGACGTGTGTGGTTTATCGTCGATTTAAAACGTATAAAAAGGTGCGATGTTGCATCTGGTATCAGAGCTTTGGTTTAGCGATAAACCTTATTTTTGTGGGTCTGTCTCTTTATTAATAGGGCAGTAATACCCTATGATGAGTCACTAAGTGTGTATATATATATGAGAGAGCGTACTTGTTAGTGTTATAAAAAGGTTTTAATATTATGTTAATCTATTCCGTTTTGTATTTATAAATTCTGATTGGTGCATAGGATGCTATGACATCAATAGGGATTTCTAAACAATTAATAGGACAGACGGACACAATATTTGTTTTGGATATAGGTAAATGAAATAATTTTTCTAATTATATTTTTTTATATATAAAGAAATAAATTTTATAAAGATTATATTTGGTTGTAATATATTGGTTGTTAGGTAGTGAAATTTATAAATGTTAATTGGAAACAATATTTGAAGAAAATAAAATAAATTAAATTTGAAAATTTTAGAACCTAATTTCTGGGATTTTGAAATTTGCTTTCAAAGGATTTTGGAACATAATAATATTTTTTATAAGTACTTTTTGATATAAATATTCCTATGTAATTTGATAGTATTGTTTTAAAGAAATTTTGGAAGGAAATAAGTTCTATACTCCCTTCTTTGTCGTTGGAAAATAATTTCGGTGATGAGTGCATGCATCATCGACGTTCATTTTCGAGTTTCAAAGTGGGAAGACCACTGTAGTAGTTTTACTATGGATTTATTTTGACAACCAAATATAAATTTTTAATTGCTTTAAATATAATTGAATATATAAGTTGTAAGTATATATTTATCTATTATTGTAAAATGATTTGAAATTTAACCCGGTGTTTAGTTCTTAAGTTCCCGTTAATTAATAGTTTCAATTATTGTAGTGAAATGGAATGTAAGTAATTAATAATTGGAACATCTAATTAAAATAAGAGATTAAATGATAGCTTATAAGCAAAATTACAAGAAAGTTGAAATTAGTAACCTATATAACAAAAGATATAATTATTAAACATTAAATTAATTTAAAGTAAATGAGATAACTTGTATAAATCTTTCAATTTGCATTCTTTAACATATATATAACGTACCAGAATATTAAAAGTTGAAATGTTAATAAGAAAATGTAATGGAAATTGCACAAGAAAAATTATTTAATGTAAGTGTTCAATAGATTGCTTTTATTTATAGGAATTGATGTTATAATTGTTATAAACGTAAGTTATAATTTGGAAGGTTATTGAAATTAAATGTGATAGAAAAGGGAATATAGTAAGTAAAAGATTTTAAACTTAAGTTAATGAAATTGATATTCCATGTGGCTGAATTGAACATGAATACTATGGATAAATGAATGAAAATAAATGAAAAATTTGTAAGAAGTTAAATGTAAATTAAAAAGATAAAACATTATATGAATGAAAAGGAAATCAAACAACAAATATTATGAAATGAAATTATTAAGAATGAGCTTTATCTATTGTTGGAATTGTTGTTTGTTTTGGTTTATGAGTTTTTAGGGTAAAAGATACTTTTAATTGCTTAGATGTATGAATAATCTATTGAGTTTATCTAAGATTGTTGAGTAAATGGAATACTTCACATTTATTTTTCATTTTATGTGATTTAAAGTGTCTTAACCCGAATATAACGACCCTGACTCGACCTTCGAAAATCAGCACCCGTACTTGTACTTGAATGCCGCAAATTAAAACGTCGAATCTGGTTCGCTGGAGCTAATAACACATTAAGTATAACAACACAGTGGAAGAAAGAACGAATATATCAATAATATACAACAGTATTTGATACAACACATTTGACACAGCGGACTATAAATATATCGAAGATAGATACAAGACAATAACAGAGACAACAGCAGCGGAAAGACTATGTATTCAATGCCAAACTCCAAAAACTCCATCTCCAATCCAAAGCTAGCTCGAACCCCCATCAAGTTGACTAAGCAAGGTTAGTCATCCAAAGACTGAAGAAGATTCCCGAAGACTGAAAGCTACCAAACCAAAGACTTCGAAGGCTATCGAATCTACATCTATTGCTTGGTTATCTGAAACCCCTACCCTTGATTGCCCGTGAGGTAAATTGTGGGCACCCAGAGTTTAGGTGGGGAACAATAAACTCCAGGTCAATCATGGGACCGGTATGAGCAAATAAAACAGTTTTATCTTTAAAACAAACAACAAAAGATTTTAAAATTGAAATCCTAATGCTTTTGGGAAATGAAACTGCCATAAGGCCTCCCGCCACACACACAATGCAAGCGCACACTTGGAGGAGATTTCTCCTTATGACGGTCAAAAATGCTTGATACGCGAAAATCCTTTTGATATTATTACTAGTGCATAGTGGAAAATATTTTGAAAGTATAATATTAATCTTAGCCAGCATAGACATTTCAAACTATGCCTACTATAGCTACCATCTAAACAGTGGTGACCACCATAGGTAAATGGCAGGTTATACAACTAAAACCGTACAAGGCGTGTATTGGATGATTGGATTTCCAACAAATGGTCAGGCAAAGGAACTTCCCACACAAAATGGAACGCCTCTGGAAGGACGTCCTCGAGAACCTAACTGGATCTCTACTACATATGGCCGGGTTACCCCTGCCCGGAAGTAACTACTGACACGAGTATGCCATCCCCCGGTCGTTACCGACCTTTATCCGAGGCCTCAATGCCAAGAACCACACAGTAAAGTATCTGGGCTCCATACCATGATACCACTTTCAAAATCAACATAAGTAAATATTTGGGCTCCATACCATGATACTACTTTTTATCCAGAAGGAAAAGGTCATACCCTTAGGGGGAGCTACCCCTAAATAACCTTGCTGCCACGATTCATGTTTCGACCATTACCAGGTTGTGAGGATCGACGAAGTCACGTCCACAAAGCCACATTTTTTCACAAAGTCATGCTTTGATCAACAAATGATCAGCAGCGCTTCATATGCCACATTACCAAATTTGGAATGTATCACTAGTAACCATCAACTACATAACCTCTGAGCTCGTACATCTTAGAGAAGGGTATTAAGCTAAGAGAATAAATTCTCTGCCACCAAACAGAAATGTATTTGATAGAAACCAGCTTTACATCTCAAGGTGTAATGTCAGACATACATCCATACAAGTCTATTCTAGGTTCGAACAGAACCGAAGGCACTACCAAAGAAGACCTTGCAAATCTAGGTATTCACAATCCCGATCGGACTCCCCATCATATATGGAGATCTCTATACCGGCGCGACTCATTGCAGAGATAATCGACGGGTTATCCTATCATTTTAGAAAATACCCGGTCTTCACCACCAGTCTTCACCGCCGGTCTTCAAATGCTATCCATAATGACGTATCATTATTCGGAACGGGTTATATGACACAAGGTCCTCTCTCGGCTAAACCGAATAACGAGTGCAATATTTAAAAACATATGGATATTGGGATTTCAGTTAAGTCACAACTTTAAACCCAAAACTTTTCTTTCAAATGGTTCAAACAAATTACCATTTTCAAATCTTTAAACAAAAAGATTCATTTCACAAAGATCACCAATTTTCCACAAATATTCATTCATAGTCTTTCAAAAAAATTCCATTTCAATTTGGATTAACTCTTCCAATCATTAAATCAGATTCAATACATAGCATTCTAAACCATCTCCAAAGATTCATTCACAACTTTCAGAACAATTCCCATTTCAAATCTTTTATATGTGAAAGATACACCATTATAAATCTTCTTCAATTTCAAAACAAGGTTCTACCATCTTTCACAAAGATTATTTCACAGTTTTCAAAACTATTTCATTTCAAACTACAAATCTTTCAACACAAATTTGAAATCCTTTCCTCATATGAAAGCTATTATTATTTGAAAAACAATAGTTTTCGTTTCGGAAAAATACGGTTATATTTATACAAGTTAAGGCCCTTGGGTTAAATTAAAATTTCAAAATAATACCTTTAAAATGGTTTAAACCCATATAAACCCATTTATAACTTGTATAACATTTTTAAACCATAATTTTCGAATATATAATTACATTTCAAATCCTGAATTCAAATTCAAATCAAGTTATTTGAATTTCAAAACTTTATTAAGTTATTCAAAATAACTTTTATCTTTAAAACTCTTTTTCAAAAGTTTTTCATATTTGACCCAATTCTGTTTCAAAACCATTTGAATTCAAAATTCAATCTCAAAACCATTTCAAAAATCTGTGACTTAACCATTTCCTTATGCAATCCATATTTGTGTGTGTATGGTGTAGTCCAGAGTTTTTACACAGTAGTGCAACATCATCAATCATCACAGATTCAAATATATCGATAAGTGGTATAATCCTATAACGCTTATCTACATACATAGAATCATAGATAAATAATACACATTCATCACAAATAAAATAAATTACATTCATCACAGCTTGAATTAAAATAATTCAAATCACAAAGCATCACACAACAGAGATATCAAACCATTTAAAGCATTCAATAGAACACAGTCCCATTCAATAGGATACAGCCATCCATAAGTAAGATCCATTGATTATCTGATTTATTTAAATCAGATTAATTTCTTATGAATAAACTACTAATCCTAGTGAATCAACATTAATTAATTTCAAATCTCTTTAATTATCCTTTAATAATTAATCAACCTGTGAAGACCCGCAAGTCCGTACCCCTTGAATATACACTAATCTCCATAGATTAATTCAAGATGAACAGAAATACGAATTATCAATGTTTAAGAAAAAGAAAGAGAGAGAAGAAGAGAGAAAAGATAGAAAATAGAGAGAAAAGAAAATAGAAAATAGAACGGAACAGAAAAACAACAGAATCTCACAATCGCAGCGGAACAACATATAATAAAAAATGAATAATCTTTAAACAAAGAACTATATCAGTTATTACATTACATCTCATTTCATTACATCATCATCAGAGTGTACAACAACAAACAACAAACAGCGGAAAAGAAATACTATATACTAGTAATACGCCATGCCATCCATCTTGCCTCCAGCAACTCCTGAATATCCTGATAAACCTAACTCTTGACTGCCCGTGTGGAAATTGGTGGGCACCCAGAGTTTAGGAAGGAAAACAATAAACTCCAAGTCAGTCATGTGACTGGTGTGAGAACTCAAAACAGTTTATTTATCTTTAAAATCAAAATAGAGGAATATTTTTAAAGTCAATTCGCAATGCTTTTAAAAATGAGACTACCATAAGGCCTCCCGCACACACACACAATGCAAACGCAGAATCGGAGGAGATTTCTCCTTATGATAGTCAAAGATGCTTGATACGCATTTAAAAAGAACATTTGATATTATTACTGGTGCATAGTGTAGGAAAAATTCATTTCGAAAGTAGAATATAAATCTTAGCCAACATACGACCATTATCGTATGCCTACTATAGCTACCATCCAAACAGTGGGGCGCCACCATAAGTGAATGATAGGTTCTACAACTAATACCGTACAGGGTTTCGTATTGGGAATTGGATTTCCAACGAATGATCAGGCCAAGGAACTTCCCATTGCCACATGAGAATGCCTCCGGATGGACATCCCCGAGAACCAAACCGGATCTCTACCAACATAAGGCCGGGTTATCCCTAACTGAGTAACAACTGACCGAATATGCCATCCCCCGGTCCTTTAGGACCTTTCAACCGAGCGCTCCCAATCAATTCACACAATCATAAAGTGTTTTCAACATGAGTAAGTATCTGGGCTCCATACCATGATACCACCCTTTTCCAGAAGGAAATGCACACATCCTAAAGGGCGCTACCCCTCATAACCTTGCTGCATCTTTCCTGTTTTGACCATTCCCGAGGTGTGAGGCTCGACGAAGTCACGTCCACAAAAACATACTTTATACAAAAGCCATGCTTTGGGTCAACAAATGATCATAGAAATGATCACCAGGATAGACGATCAAATAAATGATCCTATCACAAATAATCAACACAATGATCATTTCACATCAACACTCAGCATGTCACATTACCAAATTGGGAATATATCGCTGATAACATTCAACTACATAACCTCTGAGCTCGTACGTCTCAGAGAAGGGTGTTAAGCTAAAAGAATAAATTCTCCGCCACCAACAGAAATATATTTGAAAGAAATCGGCTTTATATCTCAATTTGTAATGTCAGACATACAATCCATACAAGTCTGTTCCGGGCTCGAACAAAACCGAAGAAACTTACAAAGAAGTCCTTGCAATCCGGATATTCACAATCCTGATCGGATTCACCATCACATATGGAGAACTCTATACCGGAGCAACTCGGTGCAGAGTCAATCGACAGGTCATCCTATCGCTCTCGCAAATACCGGGTCTTCAACACCGATCTTCAATGCTATCATAACGACGTATCACATATTCGGAATGGGTTATACGGCCCCATGGTCCTTTCCCGGTTAACCCGAATAGTGAGCGCTTATTCAAAAATAAGTGTGGCATTCAAATTCAAACAAATCACATCAATTACCCATTCAAAGGGAAATATTGATAGTCGGTTATTGAACTATCAATGGATATGCACACATCACCAGTTTCCAAATAATTTTCCAAATTATTTATTTTCCAAAATATCTTTACAAGATATATTAGTTTCAATACTTCAAAAATAAATCGATATTTATTTTTATACAAATTCCACTCTCTTTTATACATTCCATAATGAATATATATTCCAAAATATCCATGCATATACGATTTCAATTTATCATTCTGATTTATCTTCAAAAAGATAATTTCTCAAAATATTCTCTTTATATCGGAAAACAATTCCATACTTATTAAATAAGTAATTCACAAATCTATTTATTTTCAACACTTGGAAAATATTCAATATACTTAAATCGAGATTAAGTATATATTTCATTCTTTAAGGAAATCATTCGTGACGGCTACGAGGAGGTGTGTGATGATGGAAGTACGTCAACGGCTGCGACAAAGTTAAAAGATTAGTATAGGGATTCGAAAATTAAAAATAGATATATAAATCCCAATACTATTACAAAACATTTCCTTTCGGGAATCATTTACTATAACAACAGTGTTATAGTCCCACCATTTCCTTTTATTTCTCAAAAACATCTATTTCAACAATAAATGTTGAAATCTATGGTTTTGAATCTCAACCCAATTAAAACATTGTTAACTTGTTTTAATTCTATTTAAAACATCACATTCAAAACAATTTCTTTAACATATTATTCACTATTCAAAAACGTGAATATACTACGTTAACCAATTTCATCATTTCTATACATTTCATTTGAAAGGATTATTCACAGTTAAAAATGTGAATATAACTCCATTAATAGGTTTCAACAATTTACTTCTTAAAATAAGTCATTTGCGAATTTATAAAACAACGTTTATAAACCCTTTATCATTTATTTTATATTAACTTCCTTTTATAAATTCCTTTATTAACCTATTCCAGTTTATAACTCAATTATAAACTAAAAGTTCATATTATAAGTTAAATACTTATAATTTATTCGTTTACAAAAATCTTTCCTTTGAACTTCGTAATTATAAATCCTATAACTTATAAGATTCAATGATTTATTCAAAACTATTCTTTTAATAACTTTATAAAATTTATAAATCTTACTATTTATAAATTTCATTTATAACTTCACCATTTTTAATCTTATAAATTCCATTCATTTACAAAATTCATTTTCACTTCATTCAAACACTTATAAAAACTCGTTTTATAATTTCAATATTTCGATTTATAAATATCCATTTATAAATCTCTTATATAAATCAATTCATATTAATATTTCAAAACGCCTTTAAACTCCTTTAAAAACTTCATCATTTTGATTTATAAAATAATCAAATTTTATAAATCCTATTTTTAAACTTTTTTATAATAAATTTAAAAATCCAATTTAAACTATTTTATAAAACTCATTAACCCCATATCTTCAAAAATCAGTTTTTTTTAACCATATTTCTCAAAAATCATAATTTTTATAACATTAAAATTATAACGTTTATTTATTTAAAATGGATCAATTCCAAAAATATTTTATAAACGTTTTCTTTCAAAAATCACTTTAAAAATCATTTTAAAATTCCAAATTTGGTCCAATGATGCTACACACCAAATAGTCAATCACGACAACAACGACATCATATATCATATGATAATCCATCAAATATCAAAATATCTGAAATCAAATAAATACTGTTAAGGAATCCAGTTGGATCCCTCCAACCTGTTTTTCTGCATCCACAAACATTAGCACAATACCAATTTCGCTCCAGTACGAAATTATCGCGGTATATGGGATTTAAAATATTATCCGCTTAATAGACGGCGCAATAGGGTCTCATCTGCTATACAAGTGCGGGAAATCAATAACTCCAATATATATATATGCCAATATATATATATATTGCTATTATATATAATACCAATTTCACTGTTTATGAAATATTCGCGGTATATGTTTTTAATAAATAACATCCGCTTACTAACGGCGCATAATGTCTATTTTAACAATCAATAGATAACAATCATCATTCAAACATGCATTCAAATATTTTAAATCTAATTATTTAAAATAAAATCGAAACTGATTCGATTGAGTGAGAAGTTCTCACCTTGATTTCAATTTCGTTTTAGCGATTTATTTCGAATAAAATTAAACGGACGTTTAATTTTACCCAAAATTCTCACTAACTCCAAACGACTCCAATCCAATTTCATCGCGTAGTGCTCGTCCATACGATTCCAACGCACTTTGATTCGTCACGATCCGACCTCGTATGAAAGAGATACATCGTTTTTAAGATACACGAATTATAAATATAACTAATTTACATTTATATTACATTCTTAAACTCAAAGCAATCCGGGACGCACATCACACTACCTCCCTCCCTCTCTATCTTCACGCGCACGGAAGTTTCCAGGTCCAAACGAACCCATGAGCCGCCCCTTTCACCTAATTTCGCAACCCACTTCACTCACCTACAACACGATCGAGTCACACCACATCGAAGAGCATCCAGGAAGCTACCATCGGCCAGAGGAGCAAGGAGCTCGGCTGTCTCCTTGTCGCGAAAAACGCGATCGAACAGTGGCGCTTTAGGCTTTGATTCCTCCTTCCTCGTGGCACCGCGACTCGGCCCACCTATGGATCTGGTAGATCTCGCAAAGATCTACAATTTCCTAGTTGGAAATTTTTACTAGTAGTTGATGGATTTCGAGATATTAAGAGGAGAACGACGACAATTTTCAGCCTTTCATTGATGGTGGCGGCGGCTGTAGTAAATTAGGGTTTAGTTAAATTTTTTTTTTTATTTGTGTGAGGGAGGGGGCTATTTATAGAGAATTAAAACGACACTATTCATCCGGGAATTCCAAACTCCGATTTACGCGCCGAAACTGACGTTCCTAGGGTTTATCCCGCATTCCGGACACAATGGAACAGGTTTCGTAAGCTAATTCGGACATCTGTGCGAGATATGGCAATAAACGTTCAATTTGAATTAAACCGATTTAAGCGATTTTCTAGGCGTTTTAATTTGTACCGGACAAACGGTAAATCCAATCGACACGAAATTTGAAACCTTACAATAATATCACATTACGGATCCGACGAAACTAGTTTCGTCAAAATCCGAGACTTTTTGAAAAATGACTATTTTAACTCGCCAAATTAATATTAAAAATAATTCGATGCGTTTCGAGCTGCCACGATCAAACGATAGCTCCGATTGACACGAAAATTGAAATCCGGTAATAACTAACTATTATGGATCCAATGAAACTGGTTTCGTTCAATTCTAAGACTGTTCAAAAATTGACTATTTTCACTAGTCGATTAAATATTAAAATATTCAATTTTCACAAATAAACTTTTAATTCGATTTTAAAAGTTCTAAAATATCATTCTAACTTCAACATGATAAAATAAAATTTAACAAATCATTTTCAATCATATTTAACCCGATTTTCAATTATTTCCATAATTTAACATATTAAATTATTGATTTAATTATCCAATTAAATCCAATATTCGATAAATAAATTATTCGACTTAAAAATTCACTTATTAATATTTAAAATTAATTAAATATTCAAATTTTAATTAATAAAAATTCTGGGTTGTTACAATCTTCCCCCCTTAAAAGAATTTCGTGCTCGAAATTAACAAGTAAGAAAAGTTACAGAATCGATTAACTTTCCATAATCCATAGTTAAACTTCTTACAAAACTTTACTAAGTTCTCAAATCACACTTAGTTATCTTTTCAAAAACAACTACTATATCATTTAACTTTCAATTCCAAATCAAAGTTAAAGTTTTCAAAATTTTCCAAATTTTCCCAAATTTTTTCTAACGCCTTAAATTTTCGGAAAAATTCGCCATAGTCTCCTTTGCGCGGCTCGATCCGAAAAAAAAATGACAGTATATATATCACAAATATACATCTCATCAATTAATGAGGCATCCCGAAGGGAAAAAGTATAAAAGTACGATATGTAATCCGAGATATGTACCTTATATTTTATTAGTGAGCATATACGGCTAATATAGCGCGAAAGCGAGCTCCAAATGCGAAGCAAACGCGATCCGCACCTACTAATCACTCAACAAACAACATGAGAATCATGTATATAGACAATAGTATCGATATACAACATATAGCAACAAAATAACTATATATGTCAACATAACAAATGCAGTAAAAGCAATAAATACAACCATCAATCAACTAGCATCCATAACCAATAAATATTCATTCATATTCTCATTAATGTTCAATGAATTGGGTTCTCAATTTAATCACAATTGAATCATTAACGGTGGATGTTTTTACTAACATTCATTTTCAATTAGTTTATATTTACTAATTCATATTTAAGTTGGTTCACTTCCAAATCAAATTCAATTCTATTTAAGATTCACTTAACTTCCAATCGAATTTCAATTACTTTAGCTTTCAATTTCATTAACACTTAATGAATTATATACAATCAACTAACAACCATATAACAACCAATGTATATTAATTACAACCAAATTCCTTTGCTTATAATTGGTTAAATTAAATTGATTTTCATTCAATTTTTCAACTTTCCAATAACATTAGATTTTTAAGGAATTAACACTTATATCCATTTTTTTCATATCAATTATTCACATTTAATTGATTAATATTCAATCCATTCATTCAATTCAATTGCAAAAGTTGAATTTCATTTCATAACTAAAGTTCATATTCTTAATGACTCCACTTCATTAATTTACTTCGATACCAATATCAACTTCATTCAATATCTCTTAATTTATATTCCCATTTAACTTTAAATTCATTTTTATTTACAACTCATATTCATAAATATATCCATATAGTTTCACTTCTTATATATATAAGTTTATTCACAATTGTAAATCACTTTAATTATAATTCAATTCTTATAATTCATTATACTTATACAATTATCCCTTTATTTAGATTATTCAAACAACTAAACAATCTACTTATATACACTTTAATAATTCTGAAAAAATATTCCTTTATATATAAAAATATAATCATGGTAAAATTATTTCATTTACCCAATTTAAAAACAATATAGTGCAGAATTGTTCTATTCAAGTGTTTAGAAACCCCTTCGGCATAGTTTTGCAGACCACGCTGACGAAGGTTCATATGCCACTCAACAAACCAATCATCACAATATAAAACAATTTTATATTCACTAACAAATACGCTCTCATAGCTATTATTACACTCAAACTCATTCTAGAGTACTACTGACTCTATCTCTAATGAGTAATACCCAACAGAACCATGGTTGTCGCTTAACCATAAGCTCCGATACCACCTGTGAAGACCCGCAAGTCCGTACCCCTTGAATATACACTAATCTCAATAGATTAATTCAAGATGAACAGAAATACGAATTATCAATGTTTAAGAAAAAGAAATAGAGAGAAGAAGAGAGAAAAGATAGAAAATAGAGAGAAAAGAAAATAGAAAATAGAACGGAACAGAAAAACAACAGAATCTCACAATCGCAGCGGAACAACATATAATAATAAATGAATAATCTTTAAACAAAGAACTATATCAGTTATTACATTACATCACATTTCATTACATCATCATCGGAGTGTACAACTACAAACAACAAACAGCGGAAAAGAAATACTATATACTAGTAATACGCCATGCCATCCATCTTGCCTCCAGCAACTCCTGAATATCCTGATAAACCTAACTCTTGACTGCCCGTGTGGAAATTGATGGGCACCCAGAGTTTAGGAAGGAAAACAATAAACTCCAAGTCAGTCATGTGACTGGTGTGAGAACTCAAAACAGTTTATTTATCTTTAAAATCAAAATAGAGGAATATTTTTAAAGTCAATTCGCAATGCTTTTAAAAATGAGACTACCATAAGGCCTCCCGCACACACACACAATGCAAACGCAGAATCGGAGGAGATTTCTCCTTATGATAGTCAAAGATGCTTGATACGCATTTAAAAAGAACATTTGATATTATTACTGGTGCATAGTGTAGGAAAAATTCATTTCGAAAGTAGAATATAAATCTTAGCCAACATACGACCATTATCGTATGCCTACTATAGCTACCATCCAAACAGTGGGGCGCCACCATAAGTGAATGATAGGTTCTACAACTAATACCGTACAGGGTTTCGTATTGGGAATTGGATTTCCAACGAATGATCAGGCCAAGGAACTTCCCATTGCCACATGAGAATGCCTCTGGATGGACATCCCCGAGAACCAAACCGGATCTCTACCAACACAAGGCGGGGTTACCCCTAACTGAGTAACAACTGACCGAATATGCCATCCCCCGGTCCTTTGGGACCTTTCAACCGAGCGCTCGCAATCAATTCACACAATCATAAAGTGTTTTCAACATGAGTAAGTATCTGGGCTCCATACCATGATACCACCCTTTTCCAGAAGGAAATGCACACATCCTAAAGGGCGCTACCCCTCATAACCTTGCTGCATCTTTCCTGTTTTGACCATTCCCGAGGTGTGAGGCTCGACGAAGTCACGTCCACAAAAACATACTTTATACAAAAGCCATGCTTTGGGTCAACAAATGATCATAGAAATGATCACCAGGATAGACGATCAAATAAATGATCCTATCACAAATAATCAACACAATGATCATTTTACATCAACACTCAGCATGTCACATTACCAAATTGGGAATATATCGCTGATAACATTCAACTACATAACCTCTGAGCTCGTACGTCTCAGAGAAGGGTGTTAAGCTAAAAGAATAAATTCTCCGCCACCAACAGAAATATATTTGAAAGAAATCGGCTTTATATCTCAATTTGTAATGTCAGACATACAATCCATACAAGTCTGTTCCGGGCTCGAACAAAACCGATGGCACTTACAAAGAAGTCCTTGCAATCCGGATATTCACAATCCTGATCGGATTCACCATCACATATGGAGAACTCTATACCGGAGCAACTCGGTGCAGAGTCAATCGACAGGTCATCCTATCGCTCTAGCAAATACCGGGTCTTCAACACCGATCTTCAATGCTATCATAACGACGTACCACATATTCAGAATGGGTTATACGGCCCCATGGTCCTTTCCCGGTTAACCCGAATAGTGAGCGCTTATTCAAAAATAAGTGTGGCATTCAAATTCAAACAAATCACATCAATTACCCATTCAAAGGGAAATATTGATAGTCGGTTATTGAACTATCAATGGATATGCACACATCGCCAGTTTCCAAATAATTTTCCAAATTATTTATTTTCCAAAATATCTTTACAAGATATATTAGTTTCAATACTTCAAAAATAAATCGATATTTATTTTTATACAAATTCCACTCTCTTTTATACATTCCATAATGAATTTATATTCCAAAATATCCATGCATATACGATTTCAATTTATCATTCTGATTTATCTTCAAAAAGATAAATTCTCAAAATATTCTCTTTATATCGGAAAACAATTCCATACTTATTAAATAAGTAATTCACAAATCTATTTATTTTCAACACTTGGAAAATATTCAATATACTTAAATCGAGATTAAGTATATATTTCATTCTTTAAGGAAATCATTCTCTTAAACATATTTATTTGGGCCCAAAACGAATGTTACGTAAAACATCGTTACGACAAACCAAAATCACTAGTATAGGAATTCGAAATTAAAATAGATGTATAAATCCCAATACTATACAAAACATTTCCTTTCGGGAATCATTTACTATAACAACAGTGTTATAGTCCACCATTTCCTTTTATTTCTCGAAAACATCTATTTCAACAATAAATGTTGAAATCTATGGTTTCGAATCTCAACCCAATTAAAACATCGTTAACTTGTTTTAATTCTATTTAAAACATCACATTCAAAACAATTTCTTTAACATATTATTCACTATTCAAAAACGTGAATATACTACGTTAACCAATTTCATCATTTCTATACATTTCATTTGAAAGGATTATTCACAGTTAAAAATGTGAATATAACTCCATTAATAGGTTTCAACAATTTACTTCTTAAAATATGTCATTTGCGAATTTATAAAACAACGTTTATAAATCCCTTTATTATTTATTTTATATTAACTTCCTTTTATAAATTCCTTTATTAACCTATTCCAGTTTATAATTCAATTATAAACTAAAAGTTCATATTATAAGTTAAATACTTATAATTTATTCGTTTACAAAAATCGTTCCTTTGAACTTCGTAATTATAAATCCTATAACTTATAAGATTCAATGATTTATTCAAAACTATTCTTTTAATAACTTTATAAAATTTATAAATCTTACTATTTATAAATTTCATTTATAACTTCACCATTTTTAATTTTATAAATTCCATTCATTTACAAAATTCATTTTCACTTCATTCAAACACTTATAAAAATTCGTTTTATAATTTCAATATTTCGATTTATAAATATCCATTTATAAATCTCTTATATAAATCAATTCATATTAATATTTCAAAACGTCTTTAAACTCCTTTAAAAACTTCACATTTTGATTTATAAAATAATCAAATTTTTTAAATCCTATTTTTAAACTTTTTTATAATAAATTTAAAAATCCAATTTAAACTATTTTATAAAACTCATTAACCCCATATCTTCAAAAATCAGTTTTTTTAACCATATTTCTCAAAAATCATAATTTTTATAACATTAAAATTATAACGTTTATTTATTTAAAATGGATCAATTCCAAAAATATTTTATAAACGTTTTCTTTCAAAAATCACTTTAAAAATCATTTTAAAATTCCAAATTTGGTCCAATGATGCTACACACCAAATAGTCAATCACGACAACTATGACATCATATATCATATGATAATCCATCAAATATCAAAATATCTGAAATCAAATAAATACTGTTGAGGAATCCAGTTGGATCCATCCAACCTGTTTTCCTACATCCACAAACATTAGCACAATACCAATTTCGCTCCAGTACGAAATTATCGCGGTATATGGGATTTAAAATATAATCCGCTTAATAGACGGCGCAATAGGGTCTCATCCGCTATACAAGTGCGGGAAATCAATAACTCCAATATATATATATGCCAATATATATATTGCTATTATATATAATACCAATTTCACTGTTTATGAAATATTCGCGGTATATGTTTTTAATAAATAACATCCGCTTACTAACGGCGCATAATGTCTATTTTAACAATCAATAGATAACAATCATCATTCAAACATGCATTCAAATATTTTAAATCTAATTATTTAAAATAAAATCGAAACTGATTCGATTGAGTGAGAAGTTCTCACCTTGATTTTAATTTCGTTTTAGCGATTTATTTCGAATTACCCAAAATTCTCACTAACTCCAAACGACTCCAATCCAATTTCATCGCGTAGTGCTCGTCCATACGATTCCAACGCACTTTGATTCGTCACGATTCGAACTCGTATGAAAGAGATACATCGTTTTTAAGATACACGAATTATAAATATAACTAAGTTACATTTATATTACATTCTTAAACTCAAAGCAATCCGGGCCGCACATCACACTACCTCCCTCCCTCTCTATCTTCACGCGCACGGAAGTTTCCAGGTCCGTGGTCCAAACGAACCCATGAGCCGCCCCTTTCACCTAATTTCGCAACCCACTTCACTCACCTACAACACGATCGAGTCACACCACATCGAAGAGCATCCAGGAAGCTACCATCGGCCAGAGTAGCAAGGAGCTCGGCTATCTCCTTGTCGCGAAAAACGCGATCGAACAGTGGCGCTTTAGGCTTCGATTCCTCCTTCCTCGTGGCACCGCGACTCGGCCCGCCTATGGATCTGGTAGATCTCGCAAAGATCTACAATTTCCTAGTTGGAAATTTTTACTAGTAGTTGATGGATTTCGAGATATTAAGAGGAGAACGACGACAATTTTCAGCCTTTCATTGATGGTGGCGGCAGCTGTAGTAAATTAGGGTTTAGTTAATTTTTTTTTTTTTATTTGTGTGCGGGAGGGGGCTATTTAAAGAGAATTAAAACGACACTATTCATCCGGGAATTCCAAACTCCGATTTACGCGCCGAAACTGACGTTCCTAGGGTTTATCCCGCGTTCCGGACACAATGGAATAGATTTCGGAAGCTAATTCGGACATCTGTGCGAGATATGGCAATAAACGTTCAATTTGAATTAAACCGATTTAAGCGATTTTCTAGGCGTTTTAATTTGTACCGGACAAACGGTAAATCCAATCGACACGAAATTTGAAACCTTACAATAATATCACATTACGGATCCGATGAAACTGGTTTCGTCGAAATCCGAGACTTTTTGAAAAATGACTATTTTAACTCGCCAAATTAATATTAAAAATAATTCGATGTGTTTCGAGCTGCCACGATCAAACGATAGCTCCGATTGACACGAAAATTGAAATCCGGTAATAACTAACTATTATGGATCCAATGAAACTGGTTTCGTTCAATTCTGAGACTGTTCAAAAATTGACTATTTTCACTAGTCGATTAAATATTAAAATATTCAATTTTCATAAATAAACTTTTAATTCGATTTTAAAAGTTCTAAAATATCATTCTAACTTCAACATGATAAAATAAAATTTTACAAATCATTTTCAATCATATTTAACCCGATTTTCAATTATTTCCATAATTTAACATATTAAATTATTGATTTAATTATCCAATTAAATCCAATATTCGATAAATAAATTATTCGACTTAAAAATTCACTTATTAATATTTAAAATTAATTAAATATTCAAATTTTAATTAATAAAAATTCTGGGTCGTTACACAACCTTTAATTATTAATTAATCAACCTTTAATTCATTATCTTAACTAATTAATAAATAAATTAAACCTTGATTAATTATCATTTAATTAATCATACTAAATTATAATAAGTGATTATCCCTAATCAATCTCATTAATTAAGTAACCTTTAATTAATTAATTATCCTTAAATTAAACATCTTAATTAATTAATTAATTACTCAAATTAATTGTCCTTTAACCACTTGATTAATCAACTTTAATCATTTAATCAATTACTTTTAATTAAGCAATTATCTTTAATTAGTAAATCGACTTTTAATCATTAATTTATCATAATAAGTGATTATCCCTAATCACTTAAATAAATCATAAATTAACTATCACCTGAATAACTGTTCATTATCATAAATTAATTTCTTATAATTAAGTAATTATTTAATTAATTACTTTTTATCATCTATTAAGAAATTGATTAATTATTCTTTAATTACTGTTATTTGATAATTATCCTTAAATTATCATTTAAATCTTTATTTAATAACCTTTGAAAATAAATTATTATTTATATATAAATTGACATAATACCTTTAAGTTAATTACTAATCAAAATATTATTTTTAAGATAAACCATTTAGCTTCTTAATTAAGCTATAAATTTTATTTCAAAATAAACTTAGGAAAACAAAGCTTAATTAATTTTAAGTTAAAATAACTATAGAATTTTATCAACCCATTTATCAAACTCGAGCAAAAATGTCAAAAATACCCAAGCAAATTTATGCCACGATATCCTTCGAGGTAGACGTTCGAATTCAAGCAACCAAACCCGAGTACAATCCCGAAAACAACTTCGTCTTCCTTAACCAAAAAAATCTCTGACCCACTGATGCACACGTACACATGCACATGAATTCGCCACCGTTCTGACCAACTTTGACGACGTCTACAGGTCACTGATGACCTCCCCTGACATCTCGACCACCCAGATTTCATCAATTTGTCTGGAAAAAAATTTGAACAAATCAAGACAAGTTGGAACCCAAACTTCATCAACGAAGATTGCCTCACGCCAATGATTCCAGTCACCGGAATTCACGTGAACTTGACCAGAGCTTCGACACGAACCTTTCCTTAACTTCATCCATGACCAGACAAGCTCGATACACTGACGACTCCACGTTTTCCTCAAAACCAACCACTACCCAAAAGTAGGCTTAAACCCTAGTTCAACGCCGCACCATCCCCACGACGATCTAAAAACCCTGTAACTATTTTTCCTATGTTCGTTACCATCCTATCTTCTTTCAACATGAACCCCGAACTCCATCTCGACATAGACCATTGGCAATCGAAGAAATACCCAAAACCGTTCGTCAAAAATTATCTCCACAATCTCTTATCAAAAAATCAAGATTTTACTTTCTAAATTCGTCATCCTACCATACGATCATGTTTAGATAATCAAAATATGGAATTATACACGTTAATTTTTGACATAAATTGGGTTTTCACAGTAATTTTCTATTTTCGAAAAATTTGCTTAATAATTATACTCATTTTTATTTTTAATTTTTGCAATACATCATTACAGTCAATTTCCTTTTAAACATCACATTTTAAAATGGTTTGGACAAGGAGCTATGAATTATTATTATTTTTTGAGAATTTCTTAAGTCTGTTAAACAACAGAAGTATGCCAAAGGCATATACACAGACATGCATCCATACATTTTTATATCCAAACAAAAAGGCAAATCTACAACCATACAAAGCATTTCCAAATCATCATTTTCACACATCACCATAGCATTTCATAATAAAGAAGGCGAAGTTTGCTCACCTGAAAAGATGAAGAACAGAGAATAGAGCACAGTGAAACCTGGAATTGCTTTTTTCTTTTTGAATTTAAATACTGGAAATGTTCTCTGGACTTTGATCTTTTTGAAATTGGTTTAACTTTAAACTAATTGTTGCTTTTAGTGATGATCTTTGTTTTTGCTCTTGAATCTGATGCTTGTTGAAGTTGATTTGATTGCTTTGAACTTGCATGCTTTCGCTTGACCAGATTTGAGCTTGATGTATATTGAATCAGAATTGCATTTCCAGGTTTTGAATTTAATCTGCAATTCCAGTTTTGATTTCTAACTTGTTTTCTTTATATGATCTATTATTTGAACTTTTGATTTCTTCTTTTGATCAAGTTTGAGTTGTTTGAGATTTTATTCTCAGATTTCAAAATGAAAATGAATAATCTGATTTCTTTCTTTTCATATATTTTGTATGTTTTCAATTCTTTTTGTTTTCACTTGTTTATTTCATAACACAATCACTTAACAAGTGTTATTCATGCTAAAATTTTACGTACAAGTGTCACAAGTTTATAATTTTATGTTTAAATCCCTAATGTAAATTATTTTGTAAATTTTTGTTTTAAACCTTCTTAGCTTTATATTTATAAAACATTTCTTTTCATATTAACATATGTTTTTATTAATTTAAAAGTTACATATGTATATATTTAAATAATACTTATTATGGTTTAAATGTTATACATACATACATTTTTCAATCACTTGTACTTATACAATTTATAAAGAAAATGAATTGAAAACAGTCAATAAAAAATCATGCATATATAATCCTTAATTTATAAAGCTTTTTTTGTAAATCTAATTTATTTATTAAATCAATTTTATTTCCAATATATTTATTAAATTTCAAAATCACATTTCAAATTATAATCATTTATATAAATAGATAAACATTCATCTTATTAAATTTGGAAATTTCAAATACAATTTTATAAAATACTTATTTTCGAATTCTAATTCAGCATTTGATTTAAAATACATATTTTTCTTTATTTTGGAATTTTCATCACAAATTGATCCAAAATTTTATATAAATTACCAATTATTTCAAAGTTTAATTCCAAAGATTAAATAAATTATCAAATTATTTTTTACTAAAATCCAGGAATGTTACACCGAACAAACCACTTGTTTTGTTTTGCTTGAATGGTTGATGTGTATATGATGTGTATGCTGTTGTTTGCGAATGATTGTTGTTTATATTGATTTGTTTGTTAGTGGTTGAAAACAATATTAATATTTTATTCTATATAAGTATTAACTCTTTTTGTATTATACAAGCAAAAATGCAGGTTATAGAAGCAATTGCTACTGCTTTTGGTTTCATAATTAAGCGTTTGTTTGCCCGACAAATAGGTACGTTTTCGGATTATGGTTTTATAGAGTTATTATATTGATTTCCCGTGTTGGGATATATTATTTTGGAAAATATATGTTATATATTGTTATATTTGATATTATATTTTCTTTCGAGCCTCTCCGTAGAAAGGAGACTCTGCCGAAATTTTACGTAAATTTTAGACATAGAAAATTTTTGAAAAATGTTTCCAAACTTAATTAATTTAAGTATAAAAAGATTTAATGGTTATAAATTGATTATTTTATATAAAACATTAAATTTTTTAAATTTATTTGTTTATAAAATTAATGCTTTGAATAAGATGTATTGACTACTCAATCCCTTCTTTTTCCTTTTCGGGGACAAAAAGTTTTGAGTGGGGGAGAGTGTAACGACCCATAATTTTTGATAAATAAATTTTGTTAATTTAACAAGTTTTGGTAATTTAATTCAGAAAGAAAATAATTTTTTTAATTTAATCATGAAATCATTAAAATAATGATAATAATGTTGATTCAAGTGAATAAATAAATAATTTAGTGCAATCCCAACTAATTGAAACCAATTGTAAGGTTAAAATTGATTGTAATTTATAAATTGGGAAATAAGTTCAAAGTATATTAGTTGATGAAATAATACGTAATAAATGTAGTTTGATAAAATTAATATTAGATAATAAATTGCAGTAATTATTGGTTGATAATAAAGTATGAATAGGATAATGATTGATTGAATAATAAGAATGTGAATCAAGATTTATTTATTTATTTGAATATCAATTATAGTAGTTGGGTTTATTGCAATTAAATGAAATTAAATATTTAAATATTACGTGAATGGAAATTAAGGCGAAATTGGGAAACATTAGTGTACCAAGAGGTAACTAATGTTAATTATTTTTTTGTTGTAATGAAAGGCTGGGATAACAAGGTTTAAACTTTATTAAATAGATTTTGGAATTTTAAATTTTAATTTCTCAATTCAGTGAAATTGAAATCAAACACTGAAATTGATGGGTTTATCAACTTCAATCTGACATCTAAATTGTTTAAATGATTGAAATTGTTAAAGAAATAAAAAATGATAAAGATTGCTTATTATATAACTGGAATTGAAAATTTAATTTAATTAATGAAATATTAAAATTTTGATTTGTTGGAAATTAGCCATTTTGGCCACTGACTCGGATTTCAACGAAATTAGTTTCATTGGACCTGTAACGGTGAATTATTGTAGGATTTCAAGTTTCGTAGCGATCGGACTCGTTGTTTGATCGTACGGGCTCGAAATGCCTTGAAATCAATTAATTGAAATCAATTTGAAATTACTTGACTTCTTCATACGATGGAATTTGGACTTCAAACCTATTCCATTGATTTTAAAATGTTTAAAAACATCCATTTTCATGTATGGGATGACCAATTTCATTTCAGAAACGAAATGAGCTTTACGGAGCGTTATTATCATTTCGAACCAATCGGACTTTAACAGTAACCTAAGCAAATGATAGAATTGAACCTCGAAACCAGTTCCATTGTGTTCAAAAGGCCTTTTTACATTAGGAAAGCCAGGCGGCACGCTTCGTTCAGAGTTCGGGCTGTTTTGGACCTCACGCTATAAATAGGCACACAAAATAATGAAAAAATATTATATTATTATGAAACCATAGCCGCCACTCCTCTTTTCTTTTCTGCGGCCATAAACACTCGTTCTTTTTGCCTTGATTTCTTCCAATCCGTGCATCGAAATCAAAAAATTCCAAAAGGAAAGTGGTAGATATCGACGAGCTCTTCACATCTAACAGTTGATTTGTGCTATTTCGTCACGGATTCGCCAATATCTGGCCTTGAAGTTGCGGCAGTCTGTTTCATTTTGCACGTGAATGGCGACACTAGGGGGGCCACATCTTGGTCGGTGACTGAGCTCGGAGAGGCGCACGTCGCATTCGCCTCTGATCGATGCCGTTATGCCTCGTTTGACGTGCGTGCGTGAGGGTTGTGTGCGTGTGATGGGTTCTCCTATACGTAAGCGTGAAGAAGATGAAGGTGACGTGTCTGAATGTTAGTTGTAAGTTTTAGTTTCGTTTATTTTATATAAATTTAATTTCGAGTCACTCTAACTAATATAACTCTTGCTGACGAGGTCCGATTTGCGCGCAGTTTTCTCCGTTAGGATCGTATTGGAATTCTGGACATTATGATGCTTGTTTGGACGAATTCTGAGGCTGTTCAAATTTTGGGTTTAAATTGGATTTAAATTCAATTTAAATCAAAAGGTGAGTGTTTTGACCCATTCAGAACTTCTAAAATTTCTTATGTGTGTTAAATTAATTTCTGATGTGATTAGAAATTTATTTATGGCTGTTTGGTATATTTTATCATCATTCCAGTTAAATTGAATTTATTGAATTAAATTTTTATTTAATTTATTATTACATATAAACTGCCAGTTAAATTGTTATTTAATTTATTATTGCATATAACTTCCAGTTAAATTGTTACTTAATTTACTATTGAATATGAACTGCCAGTAAATACCTGTTATTTATTATCTGTTCTACATTGATGTTATTGCTTGACTTGGATGATGATTGTGATAAATGGTTGATGATTGATATTGGATGAATGGACGTTGTATTTGATATTGTTATAAACTGCAAGTTGTTATGTATTTTTATTTCATTCGGGATTGCGGTTTGATACGATATATTACCGTATTTTTATTTTAAATTACGGATTGAAATGATAAATATCCGTATCACTTGACCATAAGGTAGAAAATTATATACAGACACCGTGTTCTATATCTAAATAATTTGAAAATGATTTTTCTATGGTTTCAGAAAGAAATATATGGTTTAATGACTATTGATTTTTGATATTATATAAATATTATTTTTATATATAGTTAAATGCTTGAATTTAAACTATGTATAAGTTTGTTAATAAAAAAATTTAGTTTAATAATAGAGTTTGATTTTTATTAAAATAAATGTGAGTAAGTATTTAAATTTTATTTTACTATAGAATGTATAATGATTTAAATAAATTAAGGTTGGGAGTGATTTATTTGAAATTAAATTTATTTAAGAATTAAACTCAAAAAGGTTTGATGTGAAATTTATTGAATTGGAAATTTTAAAAGGTATAATTATTATAACTTGATTTTGGGGTCAAGGTGAATTAAATGAGTATTTCAAGTATAAATGAATGGAAAGAAATATTTAGTTATTTGTAATTTTAATTTTATTTAAATGATAAGAGATTTATTATGTAGAACATTAAACTAAATAATGGAAAAATGAATTGAAATTATTAACTTTAGTTTTGAAATATTGGAATATTTAAAGCATTGAAATATATCGAAATTGAAATATTTTATTGAAATTGAAGTGTTCTGAAGTTATGAATTTCAAAGTATTATGTTTTAAAGGTGTTATAGTTTCAAATGTTTGGTTTCGAAGTGTATAAATTTGAAAGTGCTATGATTTTGGAAAGGGAATATATTTGAAAAAAAACGATATTATATTGCTTTGGGTTTATAAAACATGATATCATATTGATTTTGGTTTTAAAACAGAAATGATGTCGTATTTATATGGGTTTGAAATGGATATTAAATTTTGGTTTTAAAAGTATAATTATTTTGAAATGACCGCGGTGTTATAATAACGTTTGGTTGTTAAAGAGACCGGGATCGCAAGTTGTCATACTCTCTGCCAACTCCGAAAACCACTTTAACAACCGTGTACGCAGCGGAGATTCCGCAATGAAGTAGGATGGTGGTGGCGTTCCTTTAAGGTATATACGTGGACCCGACTCCCGTGAGTTCGCATAAGGTAGCTAAAACAGAAGCGATTCCGGGCCAGTGAGGTAGCCTCTCTTATCGGACACACTCTTTCAATATTATATTCTGAATTTTAGATTTATTTGGAGGCCACTTTTGATTTTTGATTTTGGGGGTGTGGCTCGAGGTGGGATGTAGCTGCACGCTATGCGTCACCACCAGTCCGGATAGTAATTGGTATATCTACCCTGGCATTGCCTTATGTGTCGAGTCACCAACTCTAGCATGCCTTGTACGAGTTTGGTTTCCTCCCGTAGCCCGTGTGGTGTCCCTTGGTGGCTACCCAATCAGGAGGGATTATGATACTGGATGGACTACAGGGACTATTACGTGTTAAGGTGGAAAATGTAAAGCCATAATGCTGTTTAAAAGTAAGTTTATGTAAGTTCATTTCACTATTAGACATTATTATAATAGCAAAATATTACTATATAGTAAATAGTTTAATGGATCCTTAAGAGACGTGAATCTCGAGCATCTCTTAAGTTACTACACTCACGTTAGACACTGGATATGAGATGTAAAATCCCATAAACATCTTTGACGCCGTTCCACTCATATTATTTACCGATGATTTAACTTACAGAAGATCTTTTAGTCCTGACTCGAGTGTTTTGTCTTTTTAATTCGCTCGGGTCAGTTTGAGCATTTCAAGATTCGAAGACTTTATTTCTGGAGGACGAACACGGAGATTGCATTGCTATTATTTATTATATTATTCCATTGCATTCATACTGTTCCGCTGCATTAATTTTTATTTTTTGGTATGTGTAACTCTGATGTTTATCGTATAAGTGAAAATCAAATGTTTTGTAAAACAGCTTCATGAACTGTTTATTTGATTATTATATTTTGTCGTTCCGCTGTAAGATTCTGTTTTGTTTTATTTCTTTCTGCTTTTTCTTATTCACCCCAATAACAATCCGCCCTTCTGTATGGTTTGAGTTTGACGTGTGTGGTTGATCGTCAATTTAAATGTACAAAAAGGCGAGATGTTACAGTAAACTCATCATAGACAAATAAATCACAGTTCACAGCTCAATTCAAAACAATTCATATCATAAAATCATCACACATCAGAGATATCAAACAATTCAAAGCATTCAATAGAATCTAATCATCGATAAGTAAGATCAATTATTATTATTTTAATTAATTAATCATTCTTTATTATTCAACTTAATCAATTATCCTTAATTAATAAATTAATTATTCTTAATTAATTACATAAATTAATTAACCTTTAATTATTAATTAATCATCCTTAATTTATAAATCAATCAATCTTTAATCATTAAATAATTATCCTTTAATTTTTTAATTATTCTTTAATAGTTATCCTTAATTGGTTATAGTAATTAATTAACCCTTAATTAATTACCATTTAATTAATTAATTATCCTCAATTAATTACAATAAGTGATTAACCCTAAACACTTATATTTATAAATCACAAATTAATTACATTGAGTAATTATACTTTAATCACTTGATTAATCAACCTTTAATCACTAATTAATTATCCTGAATTAATTTCGTTAAGTAATTATCTTTAAGTAATTAATTACCCTTAATTACTTACATTAATTAACCTTTAATTATCAAGTAAATAATTATCCTATAATTAATTTAAGACCTTAGTTAACTTAAGTTAATACACTTATCTTATAATCCAACCATTCTTAAATCTCATTTAAAAATACTTATGGATTAATTTGTTATTTCCAAAACCAAATTGGTTAATTTTAACAAAATTTAATCTTTATTTAATAAGCCTTAGAATTAATTATCAATGACATATAAATTGACTTAAGATTCTTAAATTAATTAACAAATTAAAAACACTTCATCTTTCTAATTAACCACTCAATCACAATATCAAAATTTATTCAAATAAACTTATTAATTAAATAAAGGATACATAACAAAATATTTTAAACTTAAAAAAAAATTTAATTTTTTTTTAAAACATTAACCAACCCATAACTTACATAAAACATTTATTAATTAAAAGAAACGGGTTAAGAAAAAATTATTTAAATTTAAACTTGATTGTTTTAAAGTTTTATAACCTTGTAAATATATCATTTTACTGACCCGAGACGAAACTACAAAATACCCGAGCCTGTCAACAAAATCCCGAGTATACACCCGAGCCTTCCTTTTCTCTTTTTTTTCTATTTTATTTTTTAAAATTTTTAAAACCTGTTACATGATTGAAAACACCCGGTAGCCAACCCGAGTCATCACTCCATCTTCCGAGTATAAACTCGAGCCACCATCTTCTTCCCAAATTCAACATCCGCCAACAGATACAACATGCATCTGTGCACCGTGCACACCGTCACGATCACCTACGTCCAACCTCACTGCCTTCGACAAGTTATTGATGATCCCCACAATCGCTTCGGCCACCCGGCTCCGATGATTTCATAGTAAATCGAAATTTAGCTGCTCGATCGATTTTTCTAGAATCAAACCCACTAACCAAATCGCCTCGCCCTGCCACCCAAGACCGCTAGAGGTCATGCGAACCACACCAAAGCTGCTTCACACACCTACGCCCTAATCCCCCTGGTCCGGTCGCCTCCGAGTCATTATCGACGATGCAGTTACCTCAGGAATCACCTCGACCCAAACATGACATTAAACCCTAAATCAACTTCGCATGGCCACTAAAATAATTTAGAATTCAAGCAAGTATTTTTCCAATGATCTCCTATCCTTCAGCCACCTAATGCCTCAAGCTCAACGACCATCACCGCGTTGATCGTCGAAAATCGATGAACATAGCCATTCTGTTCAACTCACAATATCTCAATGATTACACCCTTAAAAATCATGAAATGACCTCCTAAATTCATATTTTTGCAACATGAATTAATTTATATGATCAAAGATTGAAGTTTTGAAAATCAAATTTACGATTTGAATTCAATTTTTTACTGACTTTTCCTATTTCCAGTAAACCTATTTGTTAATTACACTTAAACATATTTTTAAAAATTAAATCTGATTATTACTAAAAAAATTCTTTAGGAATCCTGACCCGAAAGGGATCAAAGAAGAAGAAATGGATTTTTGAACATATTTCGGTCTGTAAAACTAACAGATGCATGTACGTATATGTAGACAGACATGCATACATGATCCTACATATATGCATATTCATGCAACCATATTTATATCTCTACAAACATTTTCACAGCAAACTTCATTTCTGAATCCACACATCAAGATATACATATAGTTTAAAGTTTAAAATTTGAAGTTTGCTCATTTGATTCCAGAGAACAGAGAACAGGTTTATCATCAACCTGGAATTTTGAATTTGATGTGTTGATCTGATCTGTTTGTTTGTTAATGTTGAATCTTTGCATCTTTCCTTGATCTTGAATTTTTTTAAATTTGCTTTTGAATCAGGATGATTGCTTTTTGTTGTTTGATTAAATTTTGATTTTCTTTATTTTTGTTTTAAACATAGAGGATAAAGGAAAATTGAAAAGGAGACTGTAAACTTTGAACTGAAAATTAATAGTCAGTTTTCTCTACATCTTGTTTACTATAATTCAATTTTAAAAGAAAATTTTGTTTGCCACTTGTAATTTTCAAGTTATACTATGCTTTCGCTTGTTTATGCATAAAATAATTCCTCTATACCTGTTAAAAACAATTAAATTTATGTTTAAACCCTTTACTTGTTAATTTATTAATTACTTATATTTTCATAAATTTATGTATTATGTTTTCTTAAATGTATATATATTCTTATATATATACAAATTTAGTTCATGTGTATTAAAAGAAAGAACATTGATCCTTATTTAATCTTAAACTCAAGCTATTATAATTTTTAACTTAATAAATAATTATCTTAAGTGTTTTGAAAATATTTGTTTAACATTAAATAGCTTTTGAAAAGTATTATATTTAATTTAAACCAAAGCTTTCTATTTATCCTTGTTATTATATTTGTATTCATACATTTTATATTACTTATACTTACATAACTTTTAAAGAATATGATTTAAAATTAATTATACTCTAATAAATATGCATTAGAATTAATCCTTAAATGGCTTTCAAAAAATTATTATGTTAAATTTCAAATGTAACTTTCAAAATATATATGACATATGTACATTATAACAAATTTTTATTAATTTAAAATATAGTGTTTTCAAGTCCAATATATTTTAATAATATTTATTTTTGGATTTTCAAATCCATATTTTCAAATTTCTATTTACAATATATATAAACAAACACATATCCTATTTATTTTGGAAAAATTCAAATTGATTCACAATTTAATCCAAAATTTTATATTATTTTTTCAATTTAAATTTGGCTTAAAACCAAGATCGTTATAGATTCCCCCCTTAAAGAAAATTTCGTCCTCGAAATTTGCTAGACAGGGAGACAACAAAGAACAAATGAACAAATAGAAAGATAGAGAAATGAATTACCATATCAAACTGAAATATTTATTCTACATTTGGTTTACCAAATCACAATATCAACAATAAATACGAGATAAGCATATTCAATACTTTACGAAATACTCGGGTCATAGGTCTACGAAATATGCAGAGGCGTGGGTTAGTCCAATGGGATAACTAACCGTTCGTAGAATATATCGAGAACCCAAAGAATAGACAAATGGATAGAATCCAATTTAACTTCGTATTTTTTTAATCGATTTATTTCAATTAAAATTTCAAATTCATTAAAGTTAAAAACGTAAAGCTTAAAGAGAACTGAAGAAAAGAATACGAAATAGGAATTTTCCTACAACGTAAACAAAGATTCGCAGGGCCATCACCATCAAAACTTCTAATTGGAGCTGCTAGGAAACCATCAAAGAATTGATATCGAATGATGATCAAAAGAGATTGGTAGGAAAAGCTTTCCCTTATTGTTACAGGGTATTGACCATTTGTAGTGGTACTCTCCTGTCCCCTACCTCGTCCTCTTCTTGCACTCATTCTCACTATCGGTAAATAGTAAGAGAATTGACTGAGGCATACGAACGGATATCTTAGGGAAACTCATTCTAGGGTATTTGCAACCCTATCTCTAATGAGTCACCTAATGAGTTATACACCTGAGATAAAGTTCTTACTCAACCTTTAGCTTTGATACCACTTTTTATGATCCTGACTCGACTTCAAAAATCAACACCCAAATACATCAACTGTATTCGAATGTCATAGATTCAAACGTTGAGTCTGGTTAGCCGAAGCTTATAACAACATTAGGTGATAACAACACAGCAGAAACATAGGAATAATTTTATTGATACACAACATTTGATACGACAATGATACAAATGAAATGATCAACATTATCAGAGATACGTAACCATGGAAAAACAAAGCAGCAGGAAGATAATATCTTCAGTGCCAACCTCCAAAGCTCCAAACCGCAAGCTCGAACCACCATCATGTTAAACTTGAAGCAAACTCGGTGCAAAGCCAAAGATTGAAGGCTATCGAGTCTACATCTATTATCTGACAATCTGAAAACCTGACTCTAGACTGCGCGTTGGAAAATTGTGGGCGTCCAGAGTTTAGAAAGGGAATAATAAACTCCAGATCAGTCATGAGACTGGTGTGAGCAAACAAAATAGTTGTTTGAAAAAAAAAAGAATTAAAAAGAAACTTGCTATGCTTTTTGAAAAATAAAACTACGATAAGGTCTCCCGGCACAAACACAATGCAATCGCACACCTGGGGGAGATTTCTCCTTATGATGGTCAAACATGCTTGATACGCAAAATCCTTTTGATATTATTATTAGTGCATAGTGTAGAAAACATTTCGAAAGTATAATATTAATCTTAGCCAGCATACATATCATTATAATATGCCTACTATAGCTACCATATTAAATGGTAGGTTCTACAACTAAAATCGTATAGGGCTCGTATTGGGTGATTGGATTTCCAACAAATGGTCAAGGCTAAGGAACTTCCTACGCCGAATGGGTATGCCTCTGGAGGGACGCCTCGAGAACCTAACTGGCTCTCTGCCAATACAAGGCCGGGTTACCTCTGTAACTAGGTAACTACTGACACGAGTATGCCATCCCCCAGTCGTCATCGACCTTTATGCGAGGATCCTCAAATCCAAAAATTCCAATAACCACATAAGTTAAGTATCTGGGCTCCATACCATGATACCATTTTTTATCATGAAGGAAATGCACATACCCCAAAGGGTACGACCCTCATAACCTTGCCGAATCCTTCCTGTTTCGACCATTTTTGGGTTGTGAGGTTCAATGATGTCTCATCCACAAAGCTACACTTTTCACAAAAGCCATGCTTCGATTAACAAATGATCAACAGCACTTAGCATGCCACATTACCAAATTAGGAATATATCACTAGTAACCATCAACTACATAACCTCTAAGCTCGTATATCTCAGAGAAGGGTGTTAAGCTGAGTGAATAAATTTTGCGCCACCGAACAAAAATGTATTTGATAGAAACTAGCTTTACATCTCAAAGTGTAATGTCAAACATGCATCCATACAAGTCCATCGTAGGTCTGAATGGAACTGAATGCACTTCGTCCAATAAAGGAAAAAACCCTTATAAATCCGGGTATTCACAATCCCCATCGGACTCCCCATCACATATGGAGATCTCTATACCGAAGCAACTCAGTGCAAAGTCATTCGACAGGTAATCCTTTCGTTCTTAAAAATACCCGGTCTTCACCTCCATATTCAATTGCTATCCATTTCGTCGTATCATCGTTTGGAATGGTTTTATGACATAAATTCCTCTCTCAGCTAAACCGAATAGTGTGCGCTTATTTTTAAAAGCATAAAGATATATTAGGATCTTAGTTAAGTCACGATTTCCAACACGTGTTCCCCAAAACCATTCTTTTGAATGGTTTAAACAAATTTCTATTTCAAATCTTTTATACGAAAGGTACACCTTTAAGATCCTCTTCAACTTGAAATAATGTTAACCAATCTTTAACAAAGATTCATTCATAGCTTTCAAAACTATTTTCAATTTGATTCACCAATAACTTAAAATCCATTCAACAAAACTAGAAATTCTTTCGTTATATGAAAGCCATTATCATTTGAAAACAAATGCTTTTCAATTCGGGAAAATCCGATTAAATTTAGTCAAGTTATAGCCTTTCAAAGTATACATTGAAAAATCAGCGAACTGCCGTATTCTCGGCTAGTTCTATTTGAATTAAATTCAAATCTCCTTTATTTAATATACTTTTAAAAATGGTTTAAAATCCACATATATATTTTGTATAACTTATATAACCCTTTCAAACGATAGGTTCCAAAATAATTTCAAAACTTTAATAAGATATAGTATTTCAAACTAAATTTTAATTTCAAAACTTCCTTTTCAGAAGCTTTTCATATTCAACTAAATTTCAATTTCAAACCAATTAGATTCAAAATTTAACTTTTAAAACCTTTTTATCATTTGAATAATATTAAATTCAAATATCTGTGACTTAACCAATTTTCCATGAAATCCATATTTGTGTGTATGTGGTGTAGCCCATGGGTTTTGCACACAAAAATAGAATATCACAACCATTATCAATTCAAGCACAACAATATCAATAAGTGGTATAATCCTATAACGCTTATCTTTCATTCACAGATAGATAAGTAAATTCATCATAGATAAATAAATCACAGTTCACAGCTTAATTCAAAACAATTCGTATCACAGAATCATCACGCATCAGAGATATCAAATAATTCAAAGCATTCAATAAAATCCAATCATCCATAAGTAAGATAAATTGATCACCTGATTATAATTAATTTAAACCGGATTAATTACTTATGAATAAATTACTAATCGTTAGTTAATTACAAATCATTTGTTATTATTTTAATTAATTAATGAAATTAATTAATCATTCTTAATTATCCAACTTAATCAATTATCCTTAATTAATAAATTAATTATTCTTAATTAATTACATAAACTAATTAACCTTTAATTATTAGTTAATCATCCTTAATTAATAAATCAGTCAATCTTTAATCATTAAATAATTATCCTTTAATAATTCAATTATTCTTTGATTAATTATCCTTAATTAATTATATTAATTAATTAACCCTTAATTAATTACCATTTAATTAATTGCCATTTAATTAATTAATTTTCCTTAATTAATTACAATAAGTGATTGTCCCTAATCACTTAAATTAATAAATCAAAATTAATTACATTGAGTAGTTATCCTTTAATCACTTGATTAATCAACCTTTAATCATTAATTAATTATCTTGAATTACTTTCATTGAGAAATTATCTTTAAGTAATTAATTACCCTTAATTACTTACATTAATTAATCTTTAATTATTAAGTAAATAATTATCCCATAATTAATTTAAGACCTCAATTAACTTATGTTAATACACTTATATTAATCATCTACTTAATCCAATCATTCTTAAATATCATTTAAAAATACTTATGGATTAATTTATTATTTCCAAAACCAAACTAATTAATTTTAACAACATGTAATCTTTATTTAGTAATCCTTAGAATTAATTATCAATGACATATAAATTGACCTAAGATTCTTAAGTTAATTAACAAATTAAAAACACTTCGTCTTTTTAATTAACCACTTAATCACAATGTCAAAATTTATTCAAATAAACTTATTAATTAAACAAAGGATACACAACAAAATATTTTAAACTTTAACAAATTTTAAAATAATTTATTTAAAAGTTTTAACCAACCCATAACTTACATAAAACATTTATTAATTAAAAGAAATGGGTTAAGAAAAAATTATTAAAATTAAAACTTTATTGTTTTAAAATTTTAAAACCTTGTAAATATATCATTTTACTGACGCAAGATAAAACCACAAAGTACCCGAGCCTGTCAACAAAAATCCTAAGTATACACCTGAGCCTTCCTTTTCTCTTTTTTTCTGTTTTATTTTTAAAAAATTTTAAAACCTGTTACATGCTTGCGAACACCCGGTAGCCAACCCGAGTGATCACTCCGTCTTCCCGAGTATAAACTTGAGCCACCCTCTTCTTCCCAAATTCAACATCCACCAGTAGATACAACATGCATCTATGCACCGTGCACACCATCACGACCAACCTCGCAACCTTCGACAATTCATCGATGATCCCCACTATCGCTCGGTCGCTCAGATCCGGTGATTTCGTAGGAAATTGAAATTTAGCCACTCGATCGATTTTTCAGAAATCAAACCCATTGACCAAATCATCTCGCCCCGCCACCCAAGACCACCAGAGGTCATGCGACCTATACCAGAGCTACTTCACACGTTACACCTCTAATACCCCTGGTCCGGTCGCCTCCAGGTCATTATCAATGACGTAGTTACCTCAGGAACCACCTCGACCCAAACATGACATTAAACCGTAAATAGACTTCGCACGGCTACCACGGCAATTTAGAATTCGAGCGAGTATTTTTGCGATGATCTCCTATCCTTCAGCCGCCTCTTGCCTCAAGCTCAACGACCATCACTGCGTTGATCGTCGAAAATCGATGAACATAGCCATTATGTTCAACTCACAATATCTCAACCATTACACCCTTAAAAATCATGAAATGATTTCCTAAATTCATATTTTTGCAACACGAATTAGTTTATATGATCAAAGCTTGAAGTTTTAAAAATCAAATTTACAATTTGAATTTATTTTTTTACTGACTTTTACCGTTCCAATAAACCTATTTGTTAATTACACTTAAACATTTTTTTTTAAAATTAAATCTATTTATTACCAACAATCTTTCTTTAAGAATCCTGACCTGAAAGAGATCAGAGAAGAAGAAATGGATTTTTGAACATATTTGGGTCTGTAAAACTAACAGAGGCTTGTACGTATATGTATACAGACATGCACGTGTAATCCTACATATATACATATATATTGTAGCAGCCCGCAAATCCGTACCCCTTGATTTAACACTGTTCTACAACATTCAACTCAAGTTGTACAGAAATACGAACCATTTGGGTTAAAGAAGTAGAGGTAGAAGGAGAGGAAACAGAAAACAACAACAGAATCTAACCATCGCTGCGGAATAAAATATAATAAATAATAATGATCTTTACTCAAAATCAAATATGACTGTTTATATATATTACATCATCAGAGTACATCAATCACAACTCAACATCAATATCATACAATGGATACACAACAACTCAACACAGCGGAATATATAAATAAACAAGTACGTAAGTACGTATCGTCATCCAGCTCGTCTCCTGAGTTCCATAGCATCATCCTGTATCCTATAATACTCGGTCTGACCCGAGCATTACAGTTAAATAATACCCGAGTCAGTCTGGAATACCAGCGTGAGAAAATCACACCCAATTGATTATTAAAGTTTCAAAATCCTTTGAAAACAAAATCATCTCGTAAGACCACGCCACAAATAAACATGTCAGGTTTTTACCTTACGATAGCTAAAACAATTTTTATAGAAATCCTCTGATATTATAACAGGGTCTATACACAAATACTTATAAAATAGTCGAAATTGTTACATTATTAAATTCCAGCTACTAGCCACAGAGTGGGTAGTAAAACAAAACTCGTACAAGGCTCGTAGGGAGAATGGATTTCCAACTAATGACTAGGCACTGGGGTACCACCTGTCACAGTACGGGGCCTAGATCACCGTACCGAGGGGTACGCTTGCTCCCTTGCAACACAAGGCCGGGACTACCCCTTACTGGATAATCCCGAGTGAGATCGCCCCGCGGTTGGGATCAGCAACCGCCCACTAAGCCGAAATAGAAAGGGACATCTAGACTGGAATGACCTCACCCTGCTTGGGTGCTACCCACCTAGCCTTGCCGCATAACCCCTGCTTTTCAGTCATTCCCATTTGATGAGGCTTGAGGCTAAGCATTACCTTTTTAGAATATATCTCTTAGAATGCCCATCGTCCACCTGATGATGTTTTCGCAAGCATTCATCCATACAAGTCCGTCCCGGGTTCGAACGGAACCGAAGGCACTATTCCTACTACATCCATTTTGGAAATATCCTCAGGATTAGTAGCGACTAGCCCTTGCACTTCACTCCTCCATCTTTTAATCCAAAATCGTTTTCTCAAAACGTACAAACCCGATCGAAGTGGTTTTCGAGAAATAAATCTCGATCCCGGTCTCTTCGAAATGATCAACGCATTTGTCCAATATTGATAGTCGGTGATTTAACTATCAATTAATATTCACAAACAACCATCCAACCAATAAATAATTTCCCAAATTATTTATTTATCTCAAAATATCTTTACAAGGTATATACTCACTTTCAAATCCCTTTGAAAAAAAATTTCAAACTACCTTCCTTTTTCTCAGAATAAATTCCGAGTATTTCATTTCCACTGGAATCACCAAGCACAAGATTTTAGATTTTTAAAACAATTTCAAAACACCTTAATTGTAAAGTATGGTTAATATTTAATTTAGAAAATCTTTCCTTAGCACTTAATTTAAAATAATGCTTTAAACAAAATACCAAGTCATTCTTTATATAATTATTACGATAATAGATAAAACAAAAATACTTACTTTGGAATTTACCTTTAATCACTTATGTTAAGACTACTTTAATAATTTACTAAAATACATACTATATAAACATTTGACAATAAAGTTACTTAATAAAATGTAAAACTAGATTTCTACTTTCAAAACCAGAATACTACGTTACTTCTTAATAATTACTGCTAGAATAGATTAAAGAAAATACTTATTTTAAATATTAGAAATAATAAATTTTACAAAACTTACTTCTTTAAAAACAACTTTAAAACATTTAATTTATATTTGCAAATTTACTTTTAAAACATGTACTTGGCCATCCAGAGAAAATTCCAACTTCAATCACTTAAATCAATTTTCCCAAATTGATTTCCAATTTATTTTATTTGGAATTAATTCTTTTGCTTATCAGTTCATTTCCAAATTCAATAGTTATGGTCTTTATTATTATTATTTTCCAATTTCTTCTTTACTCTTCCAATAATTCAAATCTTAAATTCTAAATAAATGTTTGTTCTTTTAAATTAATAATACTGCATTTTAAAACTTCATAAATTTTCTGTTTATTCAAATTTTCCTTTCCATTCTCAGGATTCATTTATTAAAATTTAAAGTCACTTTATTTCTTCTTCTTTTTTCAAGTTATTCTTGAATTTATTCTATAATTATTTCACTTGCAATTTCACTTCTTTTATTTCATTTCCTAAATCAAATTTATATTTTTAATAATTCGTTATACTCAATTATATCAACCAAGCCATAGCATTCAATACTTCCACATAGTTCATTATAGAATATCAAATAATCAGAACAGAGAATATTGAATAATTTAAATAAAAGTTGAGGGGTCCAGTTGGATCCCTCCAACCTGTTTCCCTGCATCCAAAGATGTTAGCACGATATAATATGCCCATTTCAAAATATCCCATACTATAATACATCAACCAATCCAATCATTCAAACAATTATTTAAATTCAGTCATTTAAATTTAAACTAAAATTTAACTGAGTGAGATTAACTCACCTTCGATTTTTTTTTGCCATCCAATTCAAACTCGCCTGATTTTCCACCGACTTCAGACCTCTGCCTCGCTCGCGAATATCCTCCAGGCTCACAGATACGCGACTACACAGCCTCGCGAAACCCTAACTCCCCTTGCTCGACCTTGCCGACGCGACTTTCTTGTCTCGAGATGCATGAAGCCACAGCCTTGCGACCCAAAGCTTCGCCGTCGCGGGCCACGCGAATCCCTCAACGCCACTACCGCGACCTCCAACATCGAATTGATTGATTACACGATGCCGCGACAACACCAAGTTGCACCTCCTCTAGAGCCACCCTTGCTCCTCGTGTGCGGTTCCATATGCATGAAATTGTGAAAACTCGAATCGCCAACACGTGCGATTTATCCCAGGTCGAAGTCGCGCATCCAGGCACCACCTCCCCTCGTTCGCTTGCATTCTTTCTTGATCGGATTGATTGGATTTTTTTCGAATGAAATTATTTCATCGGCTATGATTAGTTATGAAGAGGAACGAGGCCATTTTTGTTAATTTTTTTTTTACTGAGTGGTTCTGAGTTTGAAAAAAGAGAGGGGTTCGGCCCCAATTGTACTGCTTTTTTTTTATTGTACGCGGTTTACAGCTTCTACCAGAAGCCTCTTCCCCTATTTATCTATTTATTTATTTATTTTTATTTATTTTTTTAAGCTTAGTTCAAGCATTTTGATTGTTGATTGAACGGCTTGACATTGGGAAAGTATGTGATTAAATGACCGGAAGAAAGTGTATAAGAGAAGTCTCGATTGTTAATTTAAATTCAATTTGACTATTCTAGGCATTAACCAGTCATACGACACAAAGGTAACTCCAAATAATGCGAAAATTGAAATTCGATAATAATAAAACATCACGGATCCAATAGAACTAGTTTCGTCGAATTCCGAGACTGTGCCTCGGAAGGCTATTTTTAAATTCAATTTAAACGATATAAATTTTAAAACTGAACAAATCACTGTTAATTTCAATTTTACAACTTCTATTATCCTCAGTATTATCAATATAAATTTTATAAGCCTTCAAATTATTTCCCACAGGCTTAAACTCCAGATTCAATATTCTACCCAATTCCGATAATTAAACTCAACAATTAATTATCAAATAAATACTGAGATTTGAAATTAAAGTTAATAATTAACCCTTGAATATTTAAAATTAATTAAATATTCTCATTTCAAATGCTCAAAAATTTCGGGTCGTCACATTCCACCTCCCTAAAAAGAATTTCGTCCCCGAAATTACTAATTAGGAAGAATGGTCCAAAACCCATTACAATTTTCCCTACAACCAAACAATTTTACATCGAACCAACTATCTTTTTACAAAAGGCCCAATATTATTCTTATTAACTTCCCAAACTTTTCCCATACCTTCTATAGTTTTCAAATAACCTACTTGTTTAACTATTCAAATTATAATTTAAAACCAAATTTTTAATTATCAAAATTTTCTCTAAATTTTTCTAACTCCCTAAATTTTCGAAATTTTTTGCCAGCGTCTCCTTTGCACGGCTAGCTCGGTACAACTACAAAATGGCTCTACAGCCTCCTAAATCCAAAATGAAAACAAAAGGCCAAGTGGCTCAATCCAAATCCCAATCAAATTTCATACCAAAATTAAATACATACCTTTTTGTCGAGTATTTCAATTTTTATCATATGAAATCATAAACAATGTTTCTTTCTCTTTATAATACCTGCATATCCTGCTTAGCACTAATATCCAATCACAATATTCCCAAAACAGTTTATCGACTTCCTCACCAAATGTCAATATCTATTCATTCGAATATTAACTTGGAATATATTTGTTATATCAATTTCCCATTTAGAATTCGCCATTCTTTTCTTAAGTTTAGTATAAGCATTCTATATGTTCCTTATATTTATTTTCATCTCCCACTTTATTTTATATCTATTCCTATTCACATTGATTCTTCCATTTTCATACAAATTCAATTTATCTTTAATTTCAAATAGTGAATTTTATTTTCCATTTATAACTAATTCATGTCATTATTTTAATTAGTTTCATTTACTAATTAAATTTAGTTACCAATTTAGATTTGTTTGTCATTAACAAAATTTTTCAAAAATTTTCAAAAATTTTCTAACTTCCAAAATTTCTGAATTTTTTTGGCAAAGTCCCCTTTGTATGGAGGAGCTTTTGCAATTTGACAAAAGAGATAAATATATATACATCAACCCACACGGTCGGAAAAACCAAAAACAGTTCATATTTCCTATTTTTATTGCGTAGGCGTACCTTATTTAGCATATTAAGCAAGCGGCTTATTATTTTTAGCAAATAGCACAAACAAATCCAGCCACACAGCTTCCCGGTACCTGTACTTACTCAATTTAAACAGGTAAGAGCCAAATATATGCAGTTTTATCAATATTTCACTTAGTTGCAATGGTTAAAACATATGAATTCTAAAGAAATACACATCTAACATTTCCGTAAACAATTTTTTTACAACTTCCATACTAATTCAACTGTTTCAATTAATTTATAAACCATTTTCCTTCAATTTGAATGGTTTTCAATCCATTCGTACACAACTTCGTCAATTTGAATAATTTAAAACTCAATTGCTTACATTTAATTCATTCTTAAGAAAACTGAACTCATATTTAATTCAATTGCTTTCAAAACCAATTGATTTTATTCTTATCAACACATAGGATTTTAATTACTTCCATTTACATCTAAACGACAATTTATTCCATGCAATTCGATGAGATTTATGTGAATAAATAAGTATTTATGTTTATAACCAATTTAAATTGATTTCAACTCAATTTATACTTAATTCTATTCCACTTTTAAATTTATTCACAAATCATATATTCTCAGTTTCATTGCAATTAAATTTGAATCCATTCACTTGCATTTCATTTTATTAACCAAACTAGTTTCATTCAAAACCATTAACAATTTAGATTCATTTTAATTACCAATTAAATTTCCTTTTTATTTTAATCCATTCACAAGCATTTATTTAGCTCGATACACTCCATTTAAATTTCATTTACAATTCATTTAAAACTATTCTATTTAACTTGAAAACATTCAATTGTTAACATTGTCTCCAAGTTATTTCAATTCCTTAACATTTTAAATGGTTTACAATTATTTAATTAGGAATTTCATTCCATTAATATTTTCTTATAACTCACCGAATTTTATTTCGATTAAAAGTTATTTTTTTTACATGATTAAAATCCAATCCAATATTCTTAATCTTAGTTTTAAGTTGAATTAAATTCAACTCTCTTCCATCTATTCAGCTTAAGTCAATTTTCTTCAATTTAATCAAAGTTTATACTTAAGCTCATTTTCATTTTACAAGTAAATTTTTCTCTTTTCTATTCAACTTTATTCTCTCTCTCACTTAAATCTCATTTCAAACTACAAATTTATTTGATCAATTATTATACATTTTAACTTTTTAGATTCAGCTCATTCAATTTATTACAAGGCCATATCCAATTCATTTTCACATATTTGGATTTTATTCGTAATACAAACCATTGCTATTTTACTCCAATTTCATCTTTATTCGATACATTTCCAATTATATTTAATTTGTTGACACTTCAAGTTAAATTTAAATTAATAACTCAAGTTCTGAATCCTCTATCCATTCTCAATTCACTTAAATTTATGAACTCACGGTTCAATTATATTTACTTCATCGACAATTTAAGTCGAATTTAATTTATAACTTGAGTTTTATTTCCAAACTTCAGTATTAACTTACCGTTCAGCTTTTCTTTAGCTACATTGGTTATCATTATATATTTCGTTATCTAATTTATTATCTAAATAGTTTTTCCCCAACTTATAATCCAGAACTTGATTTTAACCTCAAAATCTCTTCATTAAAATTTTCTTAAGTTCAAATCTATTTTATAATTCAAGTTTTGATTTTTATTTTACTTTTTAATTCATCAAAATATTAATTTTGGGCTTTGTATTCCATTTCCAATTTTATAAGTCTCCACTTATAATTTACACAATTCCATTCATCATAGGCTTAAATATATTCATCTTTTATTTACTCAAGCCTTATGCTTATTTGTATCCCAAACATGTTTTATTTCACGGATTTTTAATTTCTCTTATAAGTTATTCTGATGTAGTTATTTCAATGCAATCCTTATCCAACTCATTTTCCATTAATTCAGGTAAGAATTTAATTCCATCCATTAATTCAATTAAATTCTTATTCCGATCCTATTTGATATTAACTCAGATTTATTTAACTCAATTCAATTTCAACTTAATTCGAAAACAATTGGATATCATTTCAGCCTATTTAATCAATTTCAATCCAGTTAAATTTCAGTTCCCAATCCAAGTTAATTCCATTTTTAACTTTTCCTTTTAAATTTAAATTCCATTATTCAAAGCTTATATTTCCTTCATGATTTAAAATCATCTCAATTTATAAGCTTACAACTATTTCATCAATATTTTTAAACACCCGGTTATTAGTTTCAAAACATTTTGAAATCTCCAACATCTCAAATCACATTTCTCAAAGGCCAACCCAATTCTGGTTTTATTCCCTACAAATTTCCTTTGAAATTTCAAAAACAAACAGGTTTTCCTGAACAAATCAATTTGATAGCAATTCATCACTTAGAAACTCGAAAATGAACATCGACGATGCTGCAGTCATCACCGAAGTTATTTTCCAGTGACTGAAGTGAATTCAATGCTATCTCACTTCCAAAATCAATTTAAAAACAATTTCCTTTTGGAAATACCACCAAAACAATAATGCTATCATTTATCATCAAATACTTCCAAATCTCCGGAATTTAAATTTCCGAATCCTGCTTAAATCAATTTTAACTACAATTCATTTGTATAGTTTGTGCATATACAAATTCTCATTTTATTGTATTTCAATTTGTAAATTACATTCATAATTTATATTTATAATTTCATTTTATAATGAATTTATTCCTTTAACTTTAGTTATATTTTCAATTTCTAGTTAAATTTTCACTTAACAATGATAATACTTTAATATTATCATTTCTAACATCCAAGCAACCATATATTAGCTAAATAGTTTCAAAAACTTTTATTTATATCAAAATATATTTTGGGTAAAATTATTTCATAAACCCGCGTTTAAAACAATACCGGGTCAATTGTTCTATTCAAGTGTTTAGAAACCCCTTCGATACAGTTGCGCAGACTGTGTCGACGAAAGTTCATATGCCACTCAATAAATCAATCAGCGCAATATTAAAATAACTTATATTCACTAACAAATATGCGCTCATATCTATTAATACGCTCAAATTCATTTTAAAGTACTACGGACTCTAATTTAAATAAGTAATTCCCACCAGAGCCAAGGTTATCTCCAACCTAAGCTCTGATACCAACTGTAACAGCCCGCAAATCCGTACCCCTTGAGTTAACACTATTCTACAACAATCAACTCAAGTTGTACAGAAATACGAACCATTTGGGTTAAAGAAGAAGAGGTAGAAGGAGAGAAAACAGAAAACAACAACAGATTCCAACCATCGCAGCGGAATAAAATATAATAGATAATAATGATCTTTACTCAAAATCAAATATGACTCTTTATATATATTACATCATCAGAGTACATCAATCACAACTCAACATCAATATCATACAATGGATACAAAACAACTCAACACAACGGAATATATACATAAACAAGTACGTAAGTACGTATCGTCATCCAGCTCGTCTCCTGAGTTCCATAGCATCATCCTGTATCCTATAATACTCGGTCTGACCCGAGCATTACAATTAAATAATAATCTAGTCAGTCTGGAATACCAGCGTGAGAAAATCACACCCAATTGATTATTAAAGTTTCAAAATCCTTTGAAAACAAAAGCATCTCGTAAGACCACGCCATAAATAAACATGTCGGGTTTTTACCTTACGATAGCCAAAACAATTTTTATAGAAATCCTATGATATTATAATAGGGTCTATACACAAATACTTATAAAATAGCCGAAATTGTTACATTGTTAAATTCCAGCTACTAGCCACAGAGTGGGTAATACAAACAAAACTCGTACAAGGCTCGTAGAGAGAATGGATTTCCAACTAATGACTAGGCACTGGGGTACCACCTGCCACAGTATGGGGCCTAGATCACCGTACCGAGGAGTATGCCCGCTCCCTTGCAACATAAGGCCGGGACTACCCCTTACTGGATAATCCCGAGTGAGATCACCCCGCGGTTGGGATCAGCAACCGCCCACTAAGCCGAAATAAAAAGGGACATCTAGACTGGAATGACCTCACCCTGCTTGGGTGCTACCCACCTAGCCTTACTGCATAACCCCTGATTTTCAGTCATTCCCATTTGATGAGGCTTGAGGATAAGCGTTAATATTTTAGAATATATCCCTTACAATGCCCATCGTCCACCTGACGATGTTTTCGCAAGCATTCATCCATACAAGTCCGTCCCAGTTTCGAACGGAACCGAAGGCACTGTTCCTACTACATCCATTTTGGAAATATCCTCAGGATTAGTAGCGACTAGCCCTTGCACTTCACTGCTCCATCTTCGAATCCAAAATCATTTTCTCAAAACGTACAAACCGGATCGAAGTGGTTTTCGAGAAATAAATCTCGATCCCGGTCTCTTCGAAACGATCAACGCATTTGTCCAATATTGATAGTCGGTGATTTAACTATCAATTAATATTCACAAACAACCATCCAACCAACAAATAATTTCCTAAATTATTTATTTATCTCAAAATATCTTTACAAGGTATATACTCACTTTCAAATCCCTTTGAAAATAGTTTTCAAACTACCTTCCTTTTTCTCAGAATAAATTCCGAGTATTTCATTTCCACTGGAATCACCAAGCGCAAGATTTTAGATTTTTAAAATAATTTCAAAACACCTTGATTGTAAAGTATGGTTAATATTTAATTTAGAAAATCTTTCCTTGGCACTTAATTTAAAATAATGCTTTAAACAAAATACCAAGTCATTCTTTATATAATTATTACGATAATAGATAAAACAAAAATACTTACTTTGGAATTTACCTTTAATCACTTATGTTAAGACTACTTTAATAATTTACTAAAATACATACTACATAAACATTTGAAAATAAAGTTACTTAATAAAATGTAAAACTAGATTTCTACTTTCAAAACAAAAATACCAAGTTACTTCTTAATAATTACAGCTAGAATAGATTAAAGAAAATACTTACTTTAAATATTAGAAATAATAAATTTTACAAAACTTACTTCTTTAAAAACATTTTAAAACATTTAATTTATATTTGCAAATTTACTTTTAAAACATGTACTTGGCCATCCAGAGAAAATTCCAACTTCAATCACTTAAATCAATTTTCCCAAATTGATTTCCAATTTATTTTATTTGGAATTAATTCTTTTACTCATCGGTTCATTTCCAAATTCAATAGCTATGGTCTTTATTATTATTATTATTATTTCCAATTTTTTCTTTACTCTTCCAATAATTCAAATCTTAAATCTAAATAAATGTTTGTTCTTTTAAATTAATAATACTGCATTTTAAAACTTCATAAATTTACTGTTTATTCAAATTTTCCTTTCCATTCTCAGGATTAATTTATTAAAATTTAAAGTCACTTTATTTCTTTTTATTTTTCAAGTTATTCTTGAATTTGTTCTATAATTATTTTACTTGCAATTTCACTTCTTTTATTTCATTTCCTAAATCAAATTTATATTTTTAATAATTCGTTATACTCAATCATATCAACCAAGCCATAGCATTCAATACTTCCACATAGTTCATTATAGAATATCAAATAATCAGAACAGAGAATATTAAATAATTTAAATAAAAGTTGAGGGGTCCAGTTGGATCCCTCCAACCTGTTTCCCTGCATCCACAGATGTTAGCATGATATAATATGCCCATTTCAAAATATCCCATACTATAATACATCAACCAATCCAATCATTCAAACAATTATTTAAATTCAGTCATTTAAATTTAAACTAAAATTTAACTGAGTGAGATTAACTCACCTTCGATTTTTGTTTTGCCATCCAATTCAAACTCGCCTGATTTTCGACCGACTTCAGACCTCTGCCTCGCTCGCGAATATCCTCTAGGCTCACAGATACGCGACTACACAGCCTCGCGAAACCCTAACTCCCCTTGCTCGACCTTGCCGACGCGACTTTCTTGTCTCGAGATGCATGAAGCCACAGCCTTGCGACCCAAAGCTTCGCCGTCGCGGGCCACGCGAATCCCTCAGCGCCACCACCGCGACCTCCAACATCGAATTGATTGATTACATGACGCCGCGACAACACTAAGTTGCACCTCCTCTAGAGCCACCCTTGCTCCTCGTGTGTGGTTCCACATGCTTGAAATTGTGAAAACTCGAATCGCCAACACGCGCGATTTATCCCAGGTCGAAGTCACGCATCCAGGCACCACCTCCCCTCGTTCGCTTGCATTCTTGCTTGATCGGAGTGATTGGATTTTTTTTTTCGAATGAAATTATTTCATCGGCTATGATTAGTTGTGAAGAGGAACGAGGTCATTTTTGTTAATTAATTAATTTTTTTTTACTGGGTGGTTCTGAGGTTGAAAAGAAGAGAGGGGTTCGACCCCTATTGTACTGCTTTTCTTTTTTTTATTGTACGCGGTTTACAGCTTCTACCAGAAGCCTCTTCCTCTATTTATCTATTCATTTTTTTAAGCTTAGTTCAAGCATTTTGATTGTTGATTGAACGGCTTGACATTGGGAAAGTATGTGATTAAATGACCGGAAGAAAGCGTATAAGAGATGTCTCGATTGTTAATTTAAATTCAATTTGACTATTCTAGACATTAACCAGTCATACGACCCAACGGTAACTCCAAATAATGCGAAAATTGAAATCCGATAATAATAAAACATTACGGATCCAATAGAACTGGTTTCGTCGAATTTCGAGACTGTGCCTCGGAAGGCTATTTTTAAATTCAATTTAAACGATATAAATTTTAAAACTGAACAAATAACAGTTAATTTCAATTTTACAACTTCTATTATCCTCAGTATTATCAATATAAATTTTATAAGCCTTCAAATTATTTTCCACAGGCTTAAACTCCAGATTCAATATTCTACCCAATTTCGATAATTAAATTCAACAATTAATTATCAAATAAATACCGAGATTTGAAATTAAAGTTAATAATTAACACTTGAATATTTAAAATTAATTAAATATTCTCATTTCAAATGCTAAAAAATTTCGGGTCGTCACATATATGCAGCCATATTCATATCTCTACAAATATTTTCACAGCGAATTTCAGTTCTCAATCAACACAACAAGATATATATAGTTTAAAGTTTTAAATTTGATGTTTGCTCACCTGATTCTAAAGAATAGAGAACTGGTTTATCTTCAACCTGGAATTTTGAATTTGATGTGTTGATCTGATCTGTTTGTTTGTTGATGTTGAATATTTGCATCTTTGCTTGATCTTAAATTTATTTAAATTTTGATCTTAAATTTATTTAAATTTTCTTTTGAATCAGGTTAATTGCTTACTGCAGTTTGATTAAATTTTAATTTTCATTTTTTTTTAAACTTAGAAGATAAAGGAAATTTGAGAAAGAGAGTGTAAACTTTGAACTGAAAATTAATAGTCACGTTTCTCTAATACTTATTTACATATAATTCAATTTTAAAAGAAATCTGTTTGCCACTTGTAATTGTCAAGTTATACCATGCTTCCACTTGTTTATGCATGAAATAATTCTTCTACACTTGTTAAAAACAATTAAATTTATGTTTAAACCCTTTACTTGTTAATTTATTAATTACTTATATTTTCATAAATTTATGTATTATGCTTTCTTAAATGTATATATATTCTTATATATATAAAAATTTAGTTCATGTGTATTAAAAGATAGAATATTGATCCTTATTTAATCTTAAACTCTAGCTACTATACTTTTTAACTTAAAATACAATTATCTTAAGTGTTTTGAAAATTTATGTTTGACATTAAATAGCTTTTGAAAAGTATTATATTGAATTTAAACCATAGCTTTCTATTTATTTGGTATTATATTTGTATTCATACATTTTATATTACTTACACTTATATGACTTCTAAAGAACATGATTTAAAATTAATTATACTCTAATAAATATGTATTAAAATTAAATCCTTAAATGGCTTTTGAAAAATTATTATATTAAAATTTTTGAAATATAACTTTCAAAATATATATTACATATGTACATTATAACAAATTTTTATTAGTTTAAATATAGTGTTTTCAAATCCAATGCATTTTAAAAATACTTATTTTGGGATTTTCAAATTCAAATTTTCAAATTTCTATTTACAATATATATAAACAAACACATATCCTATTTATTTGGGAAAAATTCAAATTGATTCACATTTTAATCCAAAATTTTATATTAATTGTCCAATTTAAATTTGGCTTAATACTGTATCGTTACACTAGCTTTTAAAAAGAATTGTTTACTTACCTGGTTTTGAAAGAAACAGAGAAGTTTCTTTGTTTCTTTGAAACTGGAAGTTGTTTTTATTTTTGATCTGATCCATTTGTATCAGGATCTGGCTTGTTTCAGATGAATTGAACTTTGAAAATCTAGAATTTGAAAGTGCAAGCTTGATCTTTGAAAGTTGGAAATTTGGTCTTGAACTTAAAAACATCAAGCTTAAATTTTTTGGTAAACTAGAAACTTAGTTGAGAATTTGAAAACTGGAACTTTGGTTTTGAATTTTAATCTTTGAACTTGTTCTTATTGCTTACCTTTTTTATTTTCCGGTTATTGTTTCTCAAGTTTGAATATGTGAAAAAAAATGACAAAGGAGTTAAAGAGATATAATTAGGAATGTAATCCTTTTTATTTATTATTTTTAAAAATGAAAGTAAATGTGACAACTGTAAATTTGCATGATAAAATTGTCATACTTGTTTTAATGCATGTATTTTAACATACAAATGCTTTTATATAATTTCATATTATATTTTCAATTTTGTTTTTAATACATTTTCTTTTTATATTTACATATGTTTTATATTTATATATATACAAACTAAATTTAGTACATGTATAATTTTAAAAAGAAAGTATATAAAAGGAAAAGAAATAAATCTTTTTATTAAGTCCTTTTTAAGCTATCATACTTTTAAATAAATAAATATTTATCTTTAGTGTTTGAAAATATAGAATTTAATTTTAAATAGCTTTTTAAAATTATTATATTAAATTCAAAATATAACTTCCAAATCACAATATATATACATATATACATTTAATTAGAAAACAAATTTTTATTGGTTTTAAAATATAGAGTTTTTAAATCCAATCTATTTTTAAGATATTTATTTTTGAATTTCAAATCAAAATTCTATTTACAATCTATTTATATATACATAAACAAACACATATCTTATTGGTTTTGGAAAAATTAATTCACAAACTAATTCTAGAAGTTATATTAATTACTAAATTAAATTTGGCTTAAAAACGGGATCGTTACAAATTCCTCCCTTAAGAAAATTTCGTCCTTGAAATTTGATAGACAGGTAGACAAACAAAGAATATATGAACACATAAAAAGATAGAGAAATGGCTTACCAGATCAAGATGAAATATCTATTGGTAACTAAATCAGAATATTCATCAATAAATATGAGAACAAACTTATTCAATGCTTCACGAAATACTCGGGTCATCAGATCTATGAAATATGCAGCGACATTGGTTAGTTTGAAGGGCATAACTAACCATTCGTAGCATGTAGTGGGACCCCAAAAAGCAGTCAAATAGATACAATCTTCCGCAATTCTCAACTGACGGTATCCTTGGGCTAGGTCCATCTTGGAGAATAATCGAGCACCATGTAAATGATCGAACAGGTTGTCGATTCGGGGCAAAGGAAATTCATTCTTAAGAGTTTACTTATTAAGATTACGATAACCTATGCACAATTTCAAAGATCCATCGGACTTGGCCACAAATACTATAGCTGAACCCCAACTGGAACGACTAGATCGTATAAATGCTTTCTCCAGTAAATCTTGGTTTTGCTAAACTAACTCTACTCTTTCCCTTGGTTCCATCCTATGACTTGCATACACAAGTAGACAGGCATTGGAAACCAAGTCGATTCTAAATTTGATTTCCCTATGCGGAGGTAAAGACTTAACTTCTTCAAATACATGAGGAAATTCTCGAACAATAGGTATGGATTCCAAACTCAGTTCGGAATACCCTAAAGTAATATTCGTTTGTCCCTCTTTGGATTTGGATCCTCATAAGAAATCACAACAAAATTTCAAAGTTTGGTTTTAACTAAAATCATTCTATTAAAACAATTTAATTTAGCTTCATATTTTGTTAACCGGTTCATTCCAAGTAAAATCTCAAATTCGTTAAAGTTAAGAGCGAAAAGACTGATAGGAAACTAATGAAGAGAATATGAAATAGGAACTTTTCTACAATGTAAACAAAGATACGTAGGGCCTCCTAGCTCGTTTTTCAAACAAATAGGTTCGTCTACGAATTCGGATTCAAGATTTAACTCTTCTACAGTTTTCTAGAAAATAAAACTATGCATGACTCCAATGTCGAATAGAACTCTAACAATTTTATTACAAATAAGAAGTAAGGTAATCTTCTTGATACATCCTGGAAATACTAATGGAAGGCATATAACACTGCTCAATTACTTGCTTGAATTTATCCTATGTAAACTCATCATCCGATTTGGCCAAAGTAATGGTCTCCCATCATACCAAAGCTTCTTCCTGGAGCTTGTAGGAAGCCATCAACCTCCTTTGATCATCATCCAATTTCAATCCTTTAAAAATCCTCTCACAAGGTCGAATCCAAGCTTGCACTTCTATAATAGTCTCCGTGCCTTTGAATGGTTTCCTTCCAAGTGTTGAGAAATTCCGATATAACTCTGCTAGATTTTGCTAGGGTTGGATGAGTAGAGATGACCTTCCATTACTATTGTTATAGGGTCTCAACCATTTATAGTGGTACTTCCCCTTCCCCTACCTCATCCTCCTCTTGCACTCATCTTACTATCAGTGAATAGTAAGAAAATTGACTTCGGCATACGAACATGATATCTTAGGGAATATACTCATTCTAGGGTATTTTTAACCCTATCTCTAATGAGTCACCTAATGAGTGATACTCCAAAGCTAAAGTTCTTACTCAACCTTCAGTTCTGATACCACATGTCATGACCTGGGGTCCGACACCCGAAAATCGACATCCAATACATCACTCGTATTCAAATGCAGGAAATTCAAACGTTGGAGTCCAGTTCGTTGGAGCTATAACGCATTAGATGATAACAACACAGCGGAAAACAAAATGATTTTTATTAATACACCATATGTATTACAACATAATACCAAATGCCCAACATCATCAGAGCCAATATACAACAGCGGAACACAACCCAAGAGCGGGATATCAACAGCAAAAAAATAATATCAAGGATTCCAAGAGAGAGAGAGAGAGAGAGCGAGTCCAACATATTGCATCTTCGTTTTCAAAGCTCCAAAGCAAAAAGCTCAAAACCAAAAGCTTCCAAACCAAAGACTTCAAAGAATTTCAAATCTACATTTACTGATAATCTGACTCTTGCCTACCCGTGTGGAAACTTGGAGGCACCTAGAGTTTAGAAAGGGAACAAGATAATCCGAGTCGGTCATGTGACTGGTGTGAGCAAACATAAAACAGTTGTTTGTACAAAAAGAAATAAAAAGAAATCCGTTATGCTTTTTGGAAAATGAAACTACCATAAGGTCTCCCGGCACACACTCAATGCAATCGCACACATGGGGGAGGTTTCTCCTTGTCGTAGTCAAACATGCTTGATGCGTGAAAATCTTTTTGATATTATTATTAGCGCATAATGTGGAAAAACATTTCGAAAGTATAATATTAATCTTAGCCATCATATGTACCATTATAGTATGCCTACTATAGCTACCATGTTGAATGGCAGGTTCTACAACTAAAACCGTAAAGGGCTCGTATTTAATTGTTTGGATTTCCAACTAATGTTCAAGGCTATGGAACTTCCTTTATCCGAATGGGTACATCTCTGGAGGGACGTCCCGAGAACCTAACCGGTCTTTGCAAACACAAGGCCGGGTTACCACTGTAACTAGGTAACTAACTGTCACGAGTATGCCATTCCTTGGTTGTAATCGACTTTTACCGAGGCGCCTCAACAACCAATAACCACATAAATAAAATATCTGGGCACCATAACAGAATACAACTTTTTATCCAGAAGAAAATGTATATACCCTGAAGATCGCGAACCTCATAACCTTGCTGCATCCTTCCCTTTTTCGACCATTTCCGGGGTGTGAGGTTCGATGTAGTCTTGTCCCACAAAGCTACGCTTTACACAAAAGCCATGCTTCAATTATCCAATGCTTAGAACTTAGCATGCCACTTACCAAATTGGGAGTATATGACTAATAACCATCAACTACATAACCTATGAGCTCGTACGTCTCAAAAAGGGTGTTAAGCTAAGAGAATAAATTCTCTACCACCAAACAGAAATGTATTTGGTAGAAACCAGCTTTATATATCAAAGTGTAATTACATACATACATCCATACAAGTTCATCCTGGGTTTGAATGGAACCGAAGGCACTTTGTCCAATTAAGGAAAAAAGTCCTTGCAAATTCGGATATCCTCTAATCACGTCCGGACTTTCCATCACATAGGGTAATCTCTATACCGGAGCAACTCGGTGCAGAGACATTCAACAGGCAATCCTTTTGTTTTCGAAAATACCCGGTCTCCAACCACCATCTTCAAATGCAATCCCATTTCGTCGTATCATTATTCAGAATGGGTTTTATGACTTAACATCCTTCCCTGCCTTTTCGAATAATGAGCGCTTATTTCAAAAATGTGAATACATTCAGATCATAGATAAGCACAACTTATTTCCTAAAACCTTTCCTTTGGAATGGTTTAATCAAATTTCCATTTTTAATCTTTTAAACAAAAGATCCACCTTTAAGATTCGATGTGGTTTTCAGATAACCATTTGGAATCCGACCCCCGGTCTCATCGAAATTCAATTGCTGTCTTAAAGACCAAGTTTTTTAATTAAACAATTTTAATTTAATTCAGAAGTTCACATTCACATAGCAATTCATCACAGACAAATAACTTACATTTATCATAGCTCAATCCAAAGCAATTCATATCACAGAACATTACATGTTAGAGATATCAAATAATTCAAGGTATTCAATATAATCTAATCATCCATAATCAAGATTAATTAATCACATAATTTATAATTAATTTAATTGAAACCAAATAAATTAATTACTATGAGTTAGTTACCTAATCCTACTTGATTAACATTAATTAATTACATACCATTAATTAATGAAATTAATTAATCGTCCTTAATTACAGATTAATTACTCTTTAATTATTAATTAATTATCCTTTAATCAATAATTAATTAACCTTTAATTAATTATCCTTTAATTAATTTCATTAAGTAATTATCCTTTAATTACTCACAGTAATTAATCATCCTTTAATTAATTACATTAATTAATTATCCTATAATTACTTGATTAATTACACTTTAATTATTAATTAATTATCCTTTAATTACTTAATTAATTAACCTTTAATTATTAATTAATTAACCTTTAATTATTAAATAATCCTTTAATTACTTATATTAAGTAATTAACCATTAAGTAATTAATCATCCCTTAATTACTGATATTAATTAAGTATCCTTTAATTAATTACATTAAGTAATTGTCATTAAATTACTAATTAATGATCCTTCAATTACCTTAAGATCTTAATTAATTTTAAGATAAACCATTTATCTTAATTAATCACTTAATTATCATTTAAATTTTATTAAATAAACCTTGGAAATAAATTCATCATTAACCTGTTAATTAACTTAAGACCTTAATTTTAACTAAAAATTAAGAACACTTTACCTTCTTAATTAACCGCTCAATATTATTAAATTTATTTAAAACAAACTTAAAAATAAAGGTTATATATATTAAAACACTTTAAACTTAATTAATTTAAAATAATTTATTTTAAAAACTTCAACTAATCCCAATCTTAAATAAGATAATTATTATATAATTATTTCAAAGCAAAACAATTTTAAATTTAAACACATTTGTCTTATAATTTTAAATTGAAACTTGTTTTGAAAACATGATCACACTTTTCTTTGAAAAACTTGTTTCTACTCGCTTTGAAAACTTTTCTTTGAAACTTGTCACAATTTTACTTTTGCTATAAAAACTTGTTCACTACAAAATAAAACCCGAGCTAAACTAAAAAATACCCAAGCCAAACTCGAGTCGTTTTCCCTCTTCTTCTTTTCCTTTTTGTTTTTGACTTTGTTTTGACTTAAAATTTAAAATCCTGTTACACAGCTAAAACACTCATATACTAACTCAAGCCAAAACCTTCTCTACCTCAGTCTTTCTTCGAGTGCACGATCCTACCTTAGCCTACCAAAACAACAGAAAATCATCAGTGCACCGTGCATGCGGACGCACGGTCGCCGCCACTCCGGTCAACCTCGATGATGTCATCAGGTCACCAATGACTTACTCTAACATCTCGACCACCCAGATCATCCTTCAACCCAGTACATCAAAATTGAGCACTCGAACACCATTAGGCACGAAACCCAGTCGCCAAAATCGCCTTGTATCGTCCAACTCCGACCACCGTAGACCATGTCGTCGAGCCCAAACCTTCGTCGGAGTTCCGCACCTCCGTTCCCCTACCTCTGATCCATCCTGATCCATCGTCGATGATGTGCAGCTCGAATACCAATATCGACCAAATCAGGTCTTTAAACCCTAAGTCGTCGTCGTCGGACTACCACGACATTGATAAATCTATCTACCATTTTTGCCAGAACCCCTGACCTTCGAGCAAGCTTCGGCCACGATCCCAAGACCCACCTTTGGTCCGATCACCAGACTTTCCCAAAAATCCCTTCCATTTCAACCACGAATTTCTCACTCAACACAAATCTAAAAATCTTAATTTTGTTTTTAAAAATCATCGTTTCGAAAATGATTTATATTATATAAGTAAATCAAATAATTAAGGAAATCGAATTTCCATCATGCATTGAGTTTCACTGTATATTCTTGTTCCCGGTCAAACTACTAGTTAACCATGCTTAAAAGTATTTTTAAAATTTAAATCTTGATATTTCAATCCTAATTAGTTTGAACATCAAAGCTTAAAATAAATTAGGGAATGAGATTTTGAATTTTTGAACAGGTTGTGAAACCTGTATCTATGAATAGAGGCATGCTTTACAGACATGCACACTACATATATACAGACATGCAATTATATTTTACATCCATACAAGCATATATCATATCATAACTTCATATGTATAAGGCTATAAAACAATCTAGCTTCTAAAAGAATTGTTTGCTCAACTGGTTTTAGAGAAGTTTCATTGAAACTCTGGAAGTTGTTTTGACTTTTGATCTGATCTGTTTGTATCAAGATCTTGCTTGTTTCAGATGAATTAAACTTTGAAAATCTGGAAATTGAAATTGCAAGCTTGATCTTTTAAAGTTGGAAATTTGGTCTTGAACTTAAAAACAGCAAGCTTGAATTTTTTGGTAAATTGGAAACTAAGTCGAGAATTTGAAAACTGGAACTTTTGTTTTGAATTTTGATCTTTGAACTTGTTTTGATTGCTTCAGTTTTTATTTTCTGGTTATTGTTTCTCAATTTTGAATATATGAAAGAAAAATGAGAAAGAGTTAGAGAGATATATATAGGAATGTAATCCTTTTTATTTACTACTTTTAAAAAAGAAAATAAATGTGACACTTGTAAATTTTGCATGATAAAACATTTACACTTGTTTTAATGCATGTATTTTAGCTTACAAATGTTTTTATATAATTTTATATTATATTTTCAATTTTGTTTTTAATACATTTCCTTTTTATATTTACGTATGCTTTATATTTATATATATACAAGCTAAATTTAGTAAATGTATAATTTTAAAAAGAAAGTATATTAAAGCAAAAGAAATAAATCTTTTTATTAGATCCTATTTAAGCTATCATACGTTTAAATAAATAAATATTTATCTTTAGTGTTTGAAAATATAGAATTTAATTTTAAATAGCTTTTGAAAATTATTATATTAAATTCAAAATATAACTTCCAAATCACAATATATATATATATATGTTATAATTAGAAAATAAATTTTTATTGATTTTAAAATATAGAGTTTTTAAATCCAATCTATTTTTAAGATATTTATTTTTGAATTTCAAATCAAAATTCATGTATACAACATAAACAAACACATATCTTATTGGTTTTGGAAAAATTAATTCACAAATTAATTCTAAAAATTATATTAATTACTAAATTAAATTTGGCTTAAAAAGGGGATCGTTAAAGTTGAAGTTGAATGTTGATGTGGTATTAACTATGGTTGATCAAATAGATTTAATAGATGAATAAAATAAAACAAATTTTGTTGTGAAAATTTATCCAATAAATGTTAATAAATTTTAAACAAATCAATTGAATGAAAATATAGGGAATCGAAATCAATTAAATGCGAACAACATAAATTTGATTGATTAAATAAAAAGAATTGGAATCAATTAATTGAATATAAACCAACTTTAAAATAAATGAAGTTTATATGGTTTAATTTAGTTGTGTACTGTTGCATTTAAATCTATCTTTTCTTCCTAGTTGTTCATATTCTTCTACCTCCTTCCTTTTCAAGGACGAAAAGTTTTGAGTGGGGGAGAGTGTAACGATCCAGAAATTTAACAATTTTAATAACGTAATTAACTGAATTTTTGGAAATTTAAAATAATTGTATTTGGAAATAAAAATTTAATATTTGGTATAGGTCTATTTTAAGATAGCTAATGGTAAATTTTCATTTGATGATACGGAAGTTTATTTTGTATGATTTTGTTTAAATTCAAATCAGTTATTATTTAATGATAATAAAATGTTTTTCAAACCTAAATATTTTATATAATAAATTTGTACATCATCTTTCGAGTGAGACATCATATTTCGTTTCGTGAAATTTGGAATTCTCTAGCTTCGTTTATCTTATTTTTGACAAATTTGCAGCATTTTTGGTACCGATTACGACTTTTGATAGGAGGATCGTACCACTGATATCTGCATACCGTTTTGATCATCTCGTCATGCTGATCCCATGGTATATTCAATTCTATGTTTTGAAGTCCGGTATATAGCGGAATCCACGAAACAGGTAACCGTATCGGTATCAGATTCGTGACCTTTTATTTCTTTTGCATTTCAAACTCCAGCCGTGTCATCCGAGCAACAATTAATTGCTTTAATAGTTTTTTTTCGCTGAATCACCGCATGACCGTTCATAGTACAATTATATTCCTAGTATCTATCTTCTATCATTTGAACATGTTATCCTATTCATCTTCTACCCTCTCCCTTGCATCTTAGAAAAATATTGAAAATATATTTTGCACATATATGTCTTTAACTCATTTGTTTTCCTCCACCTTTGTATCAGACCTACATCCGTCTCCACATGTGCATCTGAGATCCGAGCTTCCACCTATCGCCACCCCTGCTCGGCCCATCATGCTAGATCTCCCACCTTCGCCCACCAGGTGAACCAACCCGCACCTATCGGACTTTCCCCTTCTTCTTTGCAGCCGAGTTGTCAAGACTAGCATGTTTTAAGGTAAGAAGTGTGTGTGTGTGTGTATATATATATATATATATATATATATATATTTCTTTTATAGTCGTAGGCTGTTGAAGTTCATATATTATAAAGTATATAAGTTATATATATATATATATATATTGGTATGTATTATATATGTATATATAAGTTTTATAAACTATAGTTTTGTATCATATGTTTTACTGGCATGATAGGTTATATATATATATATCAGTTTTATTATAAAATATGTATATAGAATTACGTATGTGTATATATATATACACAAGTTATATACGTTATAATCATATCTATGTTTAAAGTATACATACTCATGTTAGCATTGATCTTTAATATATATATATATATATATATATATATATATATATATACGTACATGATTTTTCTTTTTATATATGTTTAATTCTAGTTGTTTATGTTATTTTCAAGCCAAGCTTTGCTGAGATGTGTGTGTGTATATATACATAAGCTATATGTAATAACAATGTATAGACGCGTATATAGTATGTATAGATTTGAATGTGACATGTATTAGTATTTTGATTATTTATGAGTATATATATATTAGTAAAATATATTTATATAATATTAAGTTAGTATACACGTTATACAGTTTATAAAAGTTGTAAGAGTTTATAGATTTTATCAATTATTAATTATAAAGGTTGTACAGTTCATATACATATCAAGTTTACATTTATAAACGTATTAGCTTACAGTATGTAGATTTTATCATCTATCTGTTTTGATTTAAAGGGTAATATAAATATTTTGTTCATTCTTATATGTATTTAAAATTAATATGGTTTTAAAATATATATAAGTGTGTAATACATCCAAATTGCTTATATAATGTCAATATCAATCTTTGTTTCTAAAAGTATTTGTGTGAAGAATGTATGTATATATAAGTTTTATAATAACTTCAGTATAGCCTGGGTATTTTAGATTTGAAGTATAATATGATTTTATTATTTTCAGTTTACAAATTATATTTTACAGGTCTGCGTTTATAGGTTAGTGTATATGTATTCTAAATAAAGTATACCCATATCCCACATTTTGGAGTGTGTGTGTATTGAGTATAGTATATAAATCTTTGATTTTAAATATTTGTGTTTACGAATAATGGTTGAACTATATATATTTGATTTCAATATTTGTAATAAATTGAATTATTGGCATTCAAATATATACATATTATAAAGATTTTTATTTTTAATAGTGTTTAAATTTTTATTGTGAAATATATGGTTATATATATATATATATATATATTCTCATTGAACTATATTTGTCAGCTTTTCCGTCGAACTCCTGCTAATCTAGCTTTGCTTTGAAATTCGTACCAAGATTCGTAACCCATTTCATTGTCAAATTCCTCAAACCTCAAAAGGTGAGCAATCACTCATGATTAACGTTCTTATATTTATTAAATTTGATTTCAATGGAAAGAACAATTGAAATATGTTGTTGTTAGTTATTTATATTGCTATATATATGTTATTATCTGTATGTGTTCACTTGTGACCTCTTATACCATTATCTGTTACTTATTGATGATATATGTTTGTTATATTATTACCATATCTGTTATCACTATGCAAGTTCCCTATTAGTTTAGAATTCCCTATGGGTTGAAATGATACACACCCGAATGATCTCTAGAATAGGAGAAAATCTTTATGGGCTAAATGATAAACCCAAGCGATTTTCGTTAGATTTAATTTGGCATTGCGGATTGAAATGATATATACGTTGAAATGATAAATATCCGTATTACTTGACCATTGGATAGAAAATTATATGTAGTCATTGTTGTTCTATATATATATATATATATATATATATATATATATACTGGAAATGATTTCCAAGGTTTTGAAATGAATATTTTGGTTTTAATAAATATTGATTTTAAGAAGTAATATGTATATGCTATTTTATAAGGGATTAAATTTTAGATTTTTGAATTTATATATTTGAAAATTTTAAGGTTATAATTAGTTTTGAGATTTAATTTTAAGATAGATTTATAATGATTTTTATAAATAAGTTGGGAAGATAAATTTGAATTTATTTGAAACTGTATTTAATTAAGAATTTTATTTAATTAAATCAATTTGAAACTTATAGAATTTGAGATTTTTGAAAAGATATGATTTTATAACTTGATTTTTATTTAAGGTGATTAAATGAACATTTCAAGTTTAGATAAATTGAATGAAATATTTAGTTTATTTGCAATTTAGTGTTTTATTTAAATGATATTGGACTTATCAAGTAAATATTTCAAAACTGAGTAATAATGAGGTTAAATTTTGATATGTATGAAATTATCAAATCTAGTTTTGAAAATGTTTGCATATTAAGGCTTTGAAATATATTGAAATTTAAATGGTTTATTTTGTGGTTTAAATCTGTATTTGAAATCGATATAATTTGAAATGATTTATTAAGAAACTAAATTGAATCGAAGTTGAAATATTGAGATTGAATTAAATTGGAATTTTGGAATTCGAGTTGATTTGAATCAATTTGTGAAATTTGAGGAAACTATTTTATTATATAAAGTATTTCTAAATTATATTTTACTTTATAAATTATTTTTAATATAAACTATTTTGATATAAACCATTTTTATATAAACTATTTTATAAAATTATTTTATTTTATATACTATTATCAATATCTAAACTATTTAAGTGGTGGAAGTTACAATTTCAAAGTTATGATTTTCCAAAGTATTATGATTTCAAAGTGTTATGATTTAGAAAGTACTATAACTTTGAAGTGCTATGATTTTGGAAATGATATCAAATTGATATGTTTTAAAATGATATGATATTTCGGTTTTGAAGTATGAACTATTTGAAATGAAACGACCACAGTGTTACAATAACGTTTGTTTGTTAAAGAGATCTAGATCGGATATTGTCATACTCTCTGCCAATACCGAAAACTACTTTGACAACTGTGCACGTGGTGGAGATTTGTGACGACCCACCTCTATACTCATGCTAGCCAAGGGCACTACGGAGTAATGCCGTCAACTAGCGTGAAGAATAAGGCTATTGAGGAGCGACCATCCGTGTTATTGCTTTGTGCGAGTACCGATATGTCAGATGGTATAACATGCGTTTCACTTCAAGAGGAAATATGACATACCAATACAAACTCAAAACTACTACACAGTGGCTATGTGGCCTTCGGAAACAAATATAGAAAAAAACATAACATAAATCAGTCACCGATATTCATATCACAAACGCGGAAATAGATATGAATATTATACATAGAAGTGTACATTAGAGTAGTGGTCAAATAAGATCCACAACATCACAAAAGATTATATACAAGTACAACATCAAAGAGTATGTATACATCAAGGAGTCTCTATCTCGAATGTATAACAATAGAAACTACAATCTAATGTAGTTTGAGAAAAGTCTTGATGATCCCAGATAAGGAGTCAAGCAGAAGCACCTACAACATCTCGGTCTGACCCGAGTATTATTTAATAAGAAAATAATATACAGATCAGTCTAGCTATAAATATCAAATAAAAATGAGATAGAATGAGGGATGTGACAGAAACGTATGATAATAGTAATGCCATACTATGATAATTATGCATTTGAAAACCAACCAGAAATTAATCAATATCACAAGAATCTTCTCATAGATCAAAAAGAAAACCATTTTCTTTATTTTTATTCACTAAATCACAAATATTGGCCAACATCTCAATGCCAATCGTAAAAGTTGTTGAAACACAAATTCACCAATGCGCAAATATTGATAAACTCATCAATGTAAACCACTAAATTTGGTGAGACACAAATTCTAGAAATCATCAATTCGAAATCCAAAATCACAAGAGAGGGAGGCCTATCACAAAACGGGAGCATCAAAACTCACCAACACATGTAGCATAAAATGGAACGCTAATCCATGGTTGCTAACCATAAATTTTTGAACCGAAGCTCCACAAAACGGTCTGAACACCATGGGTCGCTACCCCACAAAATTGAGCCAAAGCTCCATAGAAACGGGGTTTAGTCTCCCTTGCAGACAAAGAGACATCGCACATTGCTAGTCTAAATCACAAAATGATCATCATCGATCAGCAGGAAGTGTCAATTACACTAAGCTAGTAAATAGATGAGTTTAGCTTCATGTCCCATAACCACCGGCTTAACTTAAATATTTACGAACAAACTGTAAGTCTCCACTCGAAAGTTGTCACAAGAGTTTCAATCGATCGAGTCTAAGAATTAACCGACAAAGTAAACGCAAGCGTTTCATACCACTTGTTTTGCAAAGTCGTTTAATTGGATTTCTCGAACAAATGAGGTAAAGGTTTATGTATACTAGTAGATTGAAAAAAATGATTTTATAAACAAGTTTGATTATTGAAAATAGAGTTGAAATCATCTTTTTGAAAGAGTTTGAATATTTACTACTAGTATAGAAACCTTTGTATTTAGAAGTGACAAATCACAAAAATGATTGTAGAAAACAATCAATCACCAAAGATTCACATTCGAAGGCCTAAATCAAAGCCATACAAATCAATATCGAATCCATCAAATGGATATTCTCAAAAATTCCGAAAAGAAGTCATCAAAGTCAATAATAAATGATAACAAGAAATCGGATAATCACGAATCGATAAGCATTGGTATCTCAAGCAAAATAGGCTAAATAGGCAAAATAGACTAAATACAAGCATGTCAGTTGACTGGCACTCTGAGAACAGTCGACTGGCCAATGCCTGGAAAAACTCTTGGGTTCCAGGTCAGTCGACTAGACTCAGAGGGTCAGTCGACTGGACTCAGAGCGTCAGTCGACCGGTGCCTGTTTTCCATCATTTACAGCCTATCTAAATGAAGAGCAAACTCTAGCTAATTCACGACCGGACGAGCAATGCGCACTAGGTGTGTATGCCAATCGACAACCCAGCCCTATAGGCTCTTCGATGCATCACCAAAAACATGTTCAAACAACGAAGCTAGGATTTTTAAAGATTTGACTTCAAAACACCAAAAATTGGAACATTCATAAAACCAATTCAATCCAAAGCAAATGAATAGGGAATAGAAGTTAGGAATTCATACCTAACAACAAAGATTGATATAGGCATAGATGTGAGATAAAAATCTCACCTTTTACACCAAAAACGAGGAAGAAGAAGCTTGAAAACAAAGGAGGATCAACCACTCTTCAATCTTAACTCTAAAAGCTCCAATCTAAGATCATAAGCAAATAATTTTCCAAATTAGGTTAGGGAATTTCTGAAATTTGAGAGAGATTGAGATGGAGAAGAAGAAGGAGATGCTTACCTAAGCTTTTCTTTGATTTTGGAGCTAAAACTTGGATTTGCTAAAGAAACTAGGGCTTAGGATTTTAATTTCCAATCTCCTCCACCATTTTTGCCAAAGCTTGAGTTTTAGGAATTATTATGAAGGATGAAGAGGAGTGGTGGTGGAGTTAGGATTATAAGATGAGTTTGGTTAGTGGGTTGAACCCAAGATCCAAACCCAAATCCCTAAATGAAAAGGTCAAAATTTTATTTAGCTGGAAATATATCAAATTTTATACTCAAAAAGGTCGCAAACGCCATTCTGAACTCAATGATGTGGTCTCGAGTCCTAATTCGGTTGTTTGCAAAAAGTAACCTTTCGGACTAAAATCCGACTAACGATGCTATATTTAAATAAAATATTTAAATATACAAATCATTAAATATGCAGGTTGTTACAAACTCCCCTCCTTAAAGAAATTGCATCCTCGCAATACTTAAGAAGAAAATATAAAAAGTAACAACCATAAAAGCATATAAACACAAAAGAAATTAGAAATAAGAAGTTCACCTCAAAGAGCACGAGAGAGTAAGTCTGGATTGTTCGCTTGATGAATTCTCTAGAGTCCCAAGAACAATCCTTAGGATTTGAGGACCATTAAACCTTCCCAAGAGGGACATCTTTATTTCGAAGGCATTTTACCTCCGATGCAATGATACGAATAGGATGCTGCTCATAAGTCAAATTAGGCAAAACTTCAATTTCTTCCACAACACCAAGCTCAAGGATAGAATCGGAATCCCTAAGGCATTTTCGTAGTTGAGAAACGTGAAACACGTCATGAATAGCAGAAAACTGAGCCGGCAATAAAAGACGATAAGCCACGGAACCAATATGTTCCGTGATGGAAAATGGACCAATATATATCGAGGTGCTAATTTTCCCGATCGACTGAAACGCACAACACCCTTCATAGGTGAAACACGAATAAACACAAAATCTCCCACAGAAAATTCTAATTTCCTTCTTCAGTTATTGGCATAGGATTTTTGCCTACTTTGAACTTCTTTCATCCTATGGCGGATAAGGTTAATCTTTTCTGTGAAATCACGAATTAAGTCAGGACCGAAAACCAGCTTCTCACCGGCCTCAAGCCAACAAGAAGGAGATTGGCGTGGCCTTCCATAGAGTGCCTCAAAAGGTGTCATACCAATACTAGATTGGAAGCTATTATTATAGGAAAACACAACAAGAGAAATATGATCTTCCCAACTCCCACCAAAATAAAGAACACATGCACGAAGAAGATCTTCAAGAGTTTGATTCACATGCTCGGTTTATCCATCGGATTGAGGGTGATAAGCGGTACGAAAATCAAGCTTTGTTCCCAATGCTTTTTGAAGACTCTTCCGAAACCCACTAGTAAACAACGGATCACGATCCCTAATAATAGAAGTAGGGACTCCATGCAATTTAACAACTTCTTTAAAAAAGAGTTTGGCCAAAAGAGGTACGGTCCGGTTGGACTGAACGGGAATAAAATGGGCGGATTTTATAAGTCTACCAACTATCACCCATAGGCTACCATGACCCGAACGAGAACGGGGAAGGCCGTCAATAAAATCCATGGAAATTTGGTCCCACTTCCAAATTGGAATATCCAAAGGTTGCAATAACCCGCCAGGCCTTTGATGCTCGGCCATAATGAGTTGGCAAGTCATGCAACGCTTAATAAAGTTAGCAATATCGGATTTCATTCCATCCCAATAATAGAGTCGTTTCATATCCGCATACATTTTACTACTACCGGGATGAATGGTAAATTTAGAACAATGAGAATCTTCTAAAATGTCTTTACGAAGATTACTAATATTTGGCACGATAAGCCTACCGAATTTTCGAATGCCGCCTCAAGCATCAATATTAAAGTCTTTCAAACCTTTAATATTAATTTTATCCCTACAACTTTGGCTAAGAAGTGCCAATTTGGAATCTAGCTTTTGAGCTTCAAGAATGCGGTCTAAAAGAGAAGGATGAGCCTCAAGGCTACATAAAACGAGAGATGAACATAAATCGGATTCACAATGTCAAATCTCACAAGTAGACAAACTCCCGAGATCATTCCATTCGGATATCATCGTAGAAACAACCACTTGTTGCTTACGACTAAGGGCATCGCAACACGATTTCCCTTTTCGAGAGTGTAAATGATATCAAGATCATAAGATGCAAGAAAATCGAGCCAACGTTGTTGACGCAAATTAAGTTCCTTTTGATAAAATAAATACTTCAAAGATTTATGGTCGGTGTAAAGAATAAATTTTTCTCCCAAAAGACAATGGTGCCAAATTCTAAGGGCAAAAACAATAGCCACGATCCCTAAATCATGAGTGGCATATCTAGTCTCGGCTGGCTTCAATTGCCTAGAAGTGTGAGCAATAACACGTTCCCTTTGCATAAGAACGGCTCCCAAACCAACACGACTAGCATCTATATAAATAATAAAATCTCGGTTTCCTTCGAGAATCACAAAAATAGGAGCATCGGAAAGGAGTTCTTTCAATTTCTGAAAAGAATCTTCACATTTGTCTGACTAAATGTATTTAACTCCCTTTTTTGTCAAACTAGTAAGAGGCACAGAAATTTTTGAAAAGTCTTTTATAAAATGACGATAATAACCCGCCTATCCAAGAAAGCTATGGATTTCTGTAACACTCTTCGGTCTCTTCCAATTTTGAATCGCTTCAATCATTGAAGGATCCATGGAAATTCTGGATTCAGAAATGATATGACCAAGAAATTTCACACGAGATTGCCAAAAGTGGCACTTAGAAAATTTTGCTTTCAATTATTTGCTCCTAAGAGTTTCCAACACAATCCGAAGATGCTTTTCATGCTCCTTCTCGGTTTTAGAATAAACAAGAATATCATCTATAAAGAAGATAACAAACCAGTCGAGGAAGTCCTTGAAAACTTAATTCATAAGGTCAACGAAATAAGCTGGAGCATTCGTTAAACCAAATGGCATAACAAGCCATTCATAAGATCCATAACGAGTACGGAACGACGTCAAAGGAATACTATCCTCTACAAAACGAAGCTGATGAAAGACAGTTGCTAAGTCTAACTGTGAAAAGGCTCTAGCACCATTAAGTTGATCAAATAGATCATCAATCCGAGGTAAAGGTTATTTATTCTTGATAATGAGATCATTAAGCTTGCCGTAGTCGACGTAAAGCCTAAGTGTACCATCGGATTTCTTCACAAAAATAGACGAAGCTCCCCAAGGAGAGAACTAGAGCGAATAAATTGCTTCGCCTTCAATTTGGATAATTGTCTACGCATCTCTTCATTTTCCTTATTGGACATACGATAAGGAGGATGAGTAATAGGTACAGCTCCAGGAATTAGATTAATTTTGAACTCATTGGCTCGCTTAGGGGGTAGTCCTAAAACGGGCTCAAATATGTCGAAAAATTCACAAACAACGTGAATAAGAGAAATGACATCTTCCTCATCATCATTATCGCCATCATGAGGATTTAAAGAATATAAAGATGCTGCCAAGTTGGAGTCCGAATCTTTAAGAACAACAGAAATCTGCTTAACAGATTGAGGATGTCAAAGATGAATAGTCCGCTCAGGACATAAGATTTGAGCTTCATAAAGGTTAAGCCAATCCATTCCCAAAATCATTCTAAAGCCTAAGTAGTGCATGACATACAAATCGTCTCGGAAAGAATAATCACATAAAACAATCTCGATATCATTACAAAGCAAACTGAGTGTTGCGGATCCACCAACTGGATTCGTAATTTTCAAAGAAGTCATTAAAGCCATAACACTCAAAGAAAAAGTATCAACAAATTCTTTTGAGATAAAAGAATGGGATGCACCCATATCAAAAAGAACTTGAATAGGACGATCACGAAACGTAATAATTCCCTCAAGGATAGAATGAGAAATACCATGACCATGAGAAGTGTTACTAGGGGCTTGCACCACATTTAGCTTTCACTTCTTCCTGCTTTGAAGTTTGGGACAAGCAGATATATAATGACTCAAGCTTTTGCAATAGCGAAAAGCAAGGGGCTTTGAACACTTATTAGCATAATGGTCCTTAGAACCACAATCGTAGCATTGGCCACTACTATGGGTAGAAGTCTTGGATACCGGAGTTGCTTGTTTCCCTTTCTTGTTGGGATAAGGACCTTTGAACTTATTAGGTCTCTTCTTGTTGTTGTTGAAGTTCGGTTTGGCACTCCCAACTTCAACATCACGCTCTTTATCTGCCTCTTCAAGTCGAAGAGCGATATCAACAAGCTAATCAAAAGCAACTTCTAATTTCCGAAGTAATGGTTTTTTGAGATTCTTATTCAAGCCATAGACGAACCTTTGATTTTTCTTCAATGGGGTATTTATATATTCAACATCGTATTTAGAAAGAGATTCGAAAGATGCGACGTAATCTGCCACAGAAGATTCACCTTGTACAAGGTCAATAAAACGAGGGGCCAAAGTTACTTTTTCATCTTCTGGCACAAACTTTGATTCGAATCTTTCCCGGAATTGCCCCCAGGTAAGATCCGCTTCAATAATTTCATAAATAAGAAGCTTATACCAATCTAATGCTCTTTCTTGGAGCATGCTAGAAGCCACTTGGACTCAATGAAGATCAATAAGATTAATGCGAGAAAAGATGCGATCGCATGTTCTAAGCCAAGCTTGGACTTCAATAACGCCCTCGGAACCCTTGAACGGCTTTCCACCCAAATTTGTATAATCACTGCACCGGCATGCAAATCCGGATTTTGGGTGAGTAGGCTCTGGAATGGGTCCGACAGCTTGAACATTCTTTATCAGATAATGAAGCTATTGAGCGGACATAAATACTCCATCCTGAGGAGTAGCACTTGATTGACCGGTATAGGGACGGCCAGGTCTAACCATTTCTCTTCTATAAGAAAGAAAGAAAGAAGAAAAGTTTATTCTCAGAATGAATATCAAACAATAATGATTGCTAAAACAAGGCATCATAAAAAAATAGGATAGAACGGGTCCTATGAGTCGGATAAACTCCTAAAGCATGACTTCCAAGAAGAACTTAGGACGATGACCCTTGCTAGAATATTGTACATTGTTCCGAAGTTTGGCTCCGATACTAAGCTGTGACGCCCCACCTCTATACTCACGCTAGCCAAGGACACTACCGAATAATGTCGTCAACTAGCGTGAAGAATAAGGTTGTTGAGGAGCGACCATCCGTGTAATTGCTTTGTGTGAGCACCGATATGTCAGATGGTATAACATGCATTTCATTTCAAGAGGAAATCCGACATAACGATACAAACTCAAAACTACTGCATAGTGGCTAAGTGGTCTTTAGAAACAAATATAGAAATAAACATAACATAAATCAGTCATAGATATTCATATCACAAAGGCGGAAATAGATATAAATATTATACATAGAAGTGTACATCAGAGTAGTGGTCAAATAAGATCCACAACATCACAAACGATTAGATACAAGTACAACATCAAAGAGTATGTATACATCAAGGAGTCTCTATCTCGAATGTATAATAACAAAAACTACCAATCTAATGTAGTTAGACAAAAGTTAGATATTGATGATCCTAGATAAGGAGTCAAGCAGAAGTACCTGTAAATCACGGTATGAACCGAGTATTATTTAATAAGAAAATAATAAACGGATCAGTCTAGCTAAAAATATCAGATAAAAATGAGATAGAATGAGGGATATGACAGAAATGCATGATAACAGTAATGCCATACTGTGATAAGTATGCATTTGAAAACCAACCAGAGATTAATCAGTATCACAAGAATCTTCTCATAGATCAAAAAGAAAACCATATTCTTTATTTTTATTCACTAAATCACAAATATTGGCCAACATCTCAATGCCAATCGTAAAAGTTATTGAAACACAAATTCACCAATGCATAAATATTGATAAACTCATCAATGTAAATCACTAAAATTGGTGAGACACAAATTCTATAAATCATCAACTAGAAATCCAGAAATCACAAGAGGTGGAGGCCCATCACAAAACGGGAGCATGAAATCTCACCAACACGTGTATCACAAAATGGAACGCTATTCCATGGTTGCTAACCATAAATTTTTGACCCGAAGCTCTACAAAACGGTCCGAAGACCATAGGTCACTACCCCCATAAAATTGAGCCGAAGCTCCATAGAAATGGGGTTTAGTCTCCCAAGCAGACAAAGAGACATCGCACATTGCTAGTCTAAATCACAAAATGATCACCATCGATCATCAAGGAGTGTCAATTACATTAAGCTAGTAAATAGATGAGTTTAGCTTCATGTCCCATAACCACTGGCTCAACTTAAATTTTTACGAACATACTGTAAGTCTCCACTCGAAAGTTGTCCCAAGAGTTTCAATCGAACGGGTCTAAGAATTAACCGACAAAGTAAACGCAAGTGCTTCATACCACTTGTTTTGCAAGGTCGTTTAATTGGATTTCTCGAACGAATGAGGTAAAGGTTTGTGCATACTAGTAGAGTGAAAAAAATTATTTTATAAACGAGTTTGATTATTGAAAATAGAGTTGAAATCATCTTTTTAAAAGAGTTTGAATATTTACTACTAGTATAGAAACCTTTGTATTTAGAAATGGAAAATCACAAAAATGATTGTAGAAAACAATCGATCACCGATGATTCACATTCAAAGGCATGAATCAAAGCCATAAAAATCGATATCGAATCCATCAAATGGATATTCTCAAAAATTCCGAAATGAAGTCATCAAAGTCAATAGTAAATGATAACAAGAAATCGGATAATCGCGAATCGATAAGAATAGGAATCTCAAGCAAAATAGGCTAAATAGACTGAATACAAGCAGGTTAGTCGACTGGCACTCCGATAACGGTCGACTGGCCAATGTCTGGAATAACTCTCGGGTTTCAGATCAGTCGACTGGACTCGGAGAGTCAGTCGACTGATTCCTGTTTTCCAGCATTTCTAGCCTATCTAAATGAACAGAAAACTCTAGCCAATTCACGACTGGACGAGCAATAGGCGCTAGGGGTTTATGCCAATCGACAACCCAACCCTATAGGCTCTTCGATGCATCACCAAAAATATGTTCAAACACCGAAGCTAGGATTTTTAATGATTTGACTTCAAAACACCAAAAATTGGAACATTCATAAAACCAATTCAATCGAAAGCAAATGAACACGGAATAGAAGTTACGAATTCGTACCTAACAACAAAGATAGATACGGACATAGATGTGAGATAAAAATCTCACCTTTTACACCAAAAACAAGGAAGAAGAAGCTTGAAAACAAAGGAGGATCAACCACTCTTCAATCTCAACTCTAAAAGCTCCAATCTAAGATAATAAGCAAATAATTTCCCAAATTAGGTTATAGGGAATTTCTAAAATTGGAGAGAGATTGAGATGGAGAAGAAGAAGGAGATGCTTACCTAAGCTTTGCTTTGATTTTGGAGCTAAAACTTGGATGAGCTAAAGAAACTATGGATTAGGATTTTAATTTCCAATCTCCTCCACCATTTTTGCCAAAGCTTGAGTTATAGGAATTATTATGAAGGAATGAAGAGGAGAGGTGGTGGGGTTAAGATTATAAGATGAGTTTGGTTAGTGGGTTGAACCCCAAATCCAAATCCAAATCCGTAAGTGAAAAGGTCAAAATTTTTATCTAGATCCAAACATATCAAAGTTTATATTCAGAAATGTCGCAAATGCCATTTTGAACTCAATGGAAGTGGTCTCGAGTCTTAATTCGGCTGTTTGCAAAAAGTAACCTTTCGGATTAAAATCCGACTAACGATGCTATATTTAAATAAAATATTTAAACATACAAATCGTTAAATATGCGGGTTGTTACAAGATTCCAGAATGAAGTAGGATGGTTTAGTGGCGATTCTATATGGTATTCACGTAGCCCTGACTCCCGTGAGTCAGCTTGATGCGTCTAAAACATGAGCCATGTCGGGCCAAGTGAGGTCTTTCCTTCGATCGGGCATATCCCTTCGATACCATTCTATTGATTTGTGTTTTGGTTGGGCGCACCCTTTGATTTAGGAGTGTGTCATGAGGTAGGCGGTAGTAACTGCTATGCGTGACCACCAGTTCGGATCCGCAAATGGTATATCTACCCTGGCATTGCCTCGAGTACCTCGCCGCATGCCCTTGTGCGCCTTGTACGAGTTTGTTTTGTGTCATACCCATGGAGTGCTCCCTGATAGCCCACCCGTGGATGGAGTTACAGTATCTGTATAGACTATGGTACTATATAAAATGTGTTAAGGGGATATGGGTAACGCCTCAACACCATTTTAATAGTTTATTTTACTATAGGCATATTATAATAGTGTATATTACTACATAGTAGATAGACCATGGCTCCTTAGACGATGGTTATCCCAAACATCCTTTGAGTTACTTGTATATCACTTGATATTTCACTTGAGTTAAATTTATTGATATAAGAATATTAATCCTGACTCGAGTGTTTTGCGTTTTGCTTTACGCTCGGGTCAGACTTAGTGATATAGCATTTGAGACTCGCCTTTGGAGTTTGGAGCTTCGCTTGGAGATCCAAGTATTGATTCAGCTTTCAGTCATTCAGTTCATTCCAGTGATGTATTTAGATTTTGGTGTTTAACTATGGTATTCGAGACTTCTATTGTATCTTGTTTTAACTCTGTTATATATATATATATATATATATATATATATATATATAGTAGCTTCATGAGCTACTATTCATTTGTTTCCGCTGCTTGTTATTGTAATACCCTGTGTCTATGATTCTGTGATTTATTTATTTACTATATATGCTGAGTTTTGCTAAATTTAAATAAACAATCTGATATTTGGAGCAATTAAAGTCCGACATGTGCGGATGCGAATGGCACGAAATACCGTGTCGCCACGGGTTCCTTCGAACCAATCAATGATAAAAAGATATCAGTTATATAAGCGATTATCAAACAATATTCATTCAATTAATCTTTTTACTCAAATTTAAATTGTTGTTAGAGATAGATTAAATTATTGCTTTATCTTTTTCAGATTATGTGGAATTATTAAGCCTCATTTTATCAAATACTTTGGTTAATTAAAACCTTTTAAACTTTGGAATAATTCTAAATCATTTGACCCTTTTACTTAGGAATACATTTCCAAATCATTATTAAATCTTAATCAAAGTTTTCTTATTTCCACAATATAACTTTTGAATGGGTCAATAATGATGCTATTTAAGACATGGTTTACTGCAAACCCAAAACAATTAATTTCAAGTACAGGAATTAAAATAGTTCCAAATCATTTATTTAAATCTCATATTAGAAAACATTGTTTTAGATCATCTGGGTTTTTCCTTCGATCTGTTCCACCCCTTGCCTATAAGGAGAAAAATGGAGGGCAGGTAAGTTCATGGCATTAGTTGCTCCATCCCTAACCTTAGTTGCACACCTTGTTTTACCTTTTTGATCTCACAGGCGGGACAAATGTACTAGTCATTTTTGCATACTCCTTTCATTTTTAGAAATGATTAATAAAACTTCCAAACCAGTATTTAAAACACTTATTTATTCTTTTAAAGGCCATTTATAAAAGATATGAAAAGGAATGGTTATGTTTAAAATCATATTGCACGAGTTATTTAAAGTGCTACGTATAGTACTTTAAAGGCTTATTTGATAAAAATGACTTTTCTATCATTTAGAAATTGATTTATATAACTCAAATTTCTTTTAAACATTTTAAATGATTTGTAAAATTTATTTCACATTTTTAAAGAATTAAAAACGATTGTTTCAAATAAATTCTTACTTTGCTTGTTAAGCGACCAAAACTAGATTTTTCTTAAAATTTGTTTTGGACATAACTCAAACTCTATCAAACGAAATCATGATTTTCCTTTTTCATTTTAAAAATATGGCTACAAGCATTTGTAAATTTCTTATTTCAAAGATTTTCGACTTTATTTTCATCCTAAACATTGATTTAAAGTTACGGGTCGTGTTAACTCTGACAGGCTCGCGACCTAGCGACCTAAGGAGTTCTACGGCCAAGCGACCCAAGGTTTCAGCAAGAAAACAGCCCGAGGGTGTACGCGACTTAACGGGATAAAGGTGGAGCGACTCAACCATATATGTGACCTAAAGAAGAAACTGCATGACCTAGGGGATGTAGCGATCTAACCTCTTACCAACCCAACGACTTATAGAACAAAGCGACCTATGGGTTAGCAAGGCAAAAGAACCAGCGACCTAACCTCACAAGCACCTCAGCGACTTAACGACTTAACTATTCCACGACCTAAGAGGGTCAGCGACCTAACGAGCTAATGGATCAACAACGAGTCAACGACCTATGGAAGGATGCGACTTAGCGACCTAATACTCAAGCGATCTAGCATCTTCTGCAAGCTAAAACCAGGATCCCACAACCACTAAGTCGCTCCTCGACCTACGACCTTCCTTAGGTCGCTCACAACCTAATTCTTAGTAATAAAGTTATACCGCTTTCCCTTAAGTCGCGAGGACTTTCCCTAGGTCGTCCACGACTTAGTACTTCATTCAGAAGAAACCAGTGCTATTAGGAAGGCCCGAAGTTCCCATCTATTAGGTCGCTCATATGTAATCCACGACCTATCTTAAGTCGCCACCTCTGACCTACAACTTTCCTTAGGTCATTCACAACCTAGTACTTGTGGAAAAACTATGCCACCTTCCCCTAGGTCGTTAGGACCTACCAGTTAAGTGCAGAAGGCCATGTACGAACCAGATAGGTCGTAGCTCCTTCCCCCTTAACTCGCAAGCGACTTACGACCTTCCTTAGGTCGCTCACGACCTAAGGCCCATCCGAAATTCTCTATAAATACACCCTAAGCTCCAACATGAAGGGGGGCTTTTCCGATCATTTTCTTCAAAGCATCGAGACTCTACCATCTTCAAACCGAGCCTTACTCCAACACTTGAAAACTCAAAAGAAGCTTCAATCAACTTCAAATAGGGATTCAACACATTCAACCATGAATTTGGAGAATTCTCTTGCATCGAAGTTTTTCTAGCTACTTGTCTTTTGAAGTGAATTGTAATTGAATGAAATTGTAAAGTATTGTAATCATATTAGCAATAAAGAAGGATTGAAGTGGACGTAGGCTTGATCATAAGCCGAACCACTATAAACTCTGTGTCTCTTACTGCTTTTTCAGTGGATTACTGCTTTTTCTGTTTCCCGTGTTAACGGGTGGTGCTTTCATTCAATCTCTATTTGCATCGGGGTGTTAGCGTCTGACTTTTTACGTTAACATTTTTGGTGCTTTCACTAAGAAACCAACTCAGGTTACTATCATCATAGCTTCATAGAAGTTTGTAGAAAGGATTTCTCTAAAAACCAAAAGTTTATCAGAAATAATGGCTCCAGGAAGGAAGCGCAAGTTTGTTAGATCTGACGATGTTCGCGAGACTACTTCAACCTCTCCTCCTTTAAGTCAAACAACTCCAACTGTCAGAGTTACACGAGCAGAGCTAGATGCCGTTGTATCCGGGCTACATCGACAAATGGAAGCTCAGAATAACCTAATGATGGAAAGGTTGAATGCTTTATTTGAGGCAAACCGTCAACCGGTGTCTAAAGAGGGAAATCTTGCTGATGAAGTGCAGAATGTGGAAGGAAGAAATATCCCTCAAAGGGCAGCTGATCCAGTGGAAAGGACGCCTCCCCAAGCCGGAGGATCGGGGCCGCAACCGACTCTCCGTGAGCGACTGTCAAGGCAAAATTCAGAGAGAATGGCTGATGTTTGTCCCGCTGAGCCTCAGAATGATGAAGAGTATTTCTCAGGCATGGTTCGCCAGATTATGAGGGAAAGTATGCAGAGAAATGAAGATGAGAAAGAATGGGGTTTCTCTCCGAGCAAAACTCCATTCACTGAAAAGATCCTAAAGGCTGAATTCCTAAGGAAATTTGTCCCTCCAACTATTCCAGCTTACAAGGGAACGAGCGATCCTAATGAGTTTCTGTATAAGTATGATTGGCACATGACGGGTACTAGAGCCTCTGATGAAATCAAATGCCGGTATTTTCTGGTATACCTGGAAGGAGTTGCTTTACTCTGGTTCACAAAGCTGCCGGTCCGATCGATAGACCAATTTTCTGATTTGACTCGGAAATTCGAGGAACAGTTTCGATTATATGCGTCAAAGGCAAAGGATATAATGTCGTTATCCAGCTTGGAGCAGAATCCTGGAGAATCCATTAGAGCTTTCTTGAGTCGCTTCAATATAGCTCTGGCTGAAGTGGACAATGCAGAGCCAAGAATGATTTTGACGTACCTGATGAAGGCTATTGATAAGACAAGTGAGTTCGGGAGGTGGTTGAAGATGAAGGAACCAAATTTACTTGACAAGTTTTATAAAAAGCCGATGAATTCATGCGTCTGGAAAGCCTCCAAGCACCGGCTAAGGTGGTATCGACAGGGGCTGGAAATAGTAATGTTGCTCCGAATAAGAAGGAGTCTGGCAATCAGAAGAGGGGGAACGATGCCCAGAAGAAACAAGGAGATGCAAAGAAAGAACGTCCCTTTAACTTTACCCCTCTGACTGATACCCCGGAAAACATCTACTTTGCAAATAAAGACACGGTCGAATTCCCCGCACCAGCTAAGAAAAGAGTTAATGGAAGAGCCGAGAAGAATGGAAGGTTTTGCCGGTTCCATAACCAGCCCGGGCATGATACTAACGAGTGCCGTCACTTAAAGGAGGTAATTGAGGAACTATTGAAACAAAACAAGCTCCAACAATATGTAAGAAGGAACAATAATGGCCCAACCTCGTCAACTCAAGGACAACAGGTTCCTGTTCATTGTCCTGGCTCAAGTGAGAAGGCGGCAACTCATGAATCAGAGAGGCCTGTTATAAATGTGGTTACAGGAGGCCCTCACCCAGCTGGTAGGATTTGGGGCGAGATGGAAAGATACGCCCGTGCTTTGAAGTATGCACCGGCAGATGAAAGTGTTTTTGTGTTAGAAGATGTTGCGCCCTTGAAGCAGCAGAAAACCTTTAATGATGACATTATATTCAGTACTAGGGATTCGATGGGTGTTGAAGCTCCTACCATTGATCCTTTGGTCATCTCCGGTGGCATTCGGCCAGCTACTGTTAAAAGAGTTCTGGTTGATAGTGGAGCTTCATGTAACATTCTCTTCAAGAAGACTTTTGATCAGATGAAGATTCCAATGGCTGACGTTCAAGCTTCGTCAGTAAAGATCGATGGTTTTACCGGGGAGCCGAAACAGCCAATTGGGACTATTGATTTGTTCGTAGAGCTTGGGGAGGGGCAGTGAAAAGTCGCTCGAAAACAGACCTTTGTTATTGTTGAAGAATTTTCTGCCTACAATGCCTTCTTAGGCCGACCAACTCTTGCAGCATTTAAAGCTATTCTTGCCCCGTGGTGCCTGACCATAAAATTCCCCACAGATAATGGAGTCGGTGTGGTGAAAGGGGATCAAAATGCTGGACGAGAATGTTACCTTACAGAGTTGCGTGAATCGAGGAAGAGAGAAATGGGAAAAGATGCGGCAGCCCCAGTCCACATCAAAGAATCAACCTTGTAGCAATTACAGGGTGGACCCTGCACAGGCGAACATAGCGGTGCACGAAGAGAGATGGATCCAAGAAAAGCCAGTGTAGGGGAAAATAGAGTGGTACCAGTTGAAGTGACGGTCCCGGTACCTGTTGACCCAAAAGACCCGAATAAAGTGTTGAGTGTGGGTTCGCAGCTTAATGCAACGGCTCAAAATGTTTTGATATCATTTTTGAAAGCAAATCTGGATGTATTCGCTTGGACTCATGTCGATATGTGTGGAATATCTCTAGAAATTGCGGTGCACACCTTGAATATTAATCCAAAGTTTACACCGGTAAAGCAGAAAAGAAGAACTCAAGGTCCAGAAAGGTCAGCAGCATTGAAAGAAGAGGTTGATCGGCTCATGGAGAATGGTTTTATCAGGGAATCTACTTATCCGAATTGGGTCTCAAATCCTGTACTGGTTAAAAAAGCTAATGGGAAATGGAGAGTGTGCATTGACTTTTCAGATCTAAACAAAGCCTACCCCAAAGACTGCTTCCCGTTACCCAGGATTGACCAGTTGGTGGATGGAACGGCGGGACATGAATTGCTATCTTTTATGGATGCCTATTCCGGATATAACCAGATCATGATGCATGAGCCAGATCAGGAGGACACGAGCTTTATCACCGATGTTGGTCTCTACTGCTACAGAGTCATGACTTTCGGACTAAAGAATGCAGGGGCAACTTACCAGAGACTTGTTAATGCTATGTTTAAACCACAGATTGGAAAGACTATGGAAGTTTATGTTAATGATACGCTGGTAAAGTTAAAGAAAGCAGTGGACCACATGGATCACTTAGCAGAGATGTTCTCAATCCTCCGAAAGTACGGTATGAAGATGAAAACTTTGAAGTGGTCATTTGGAGTAGAATCTGGAAAGTTTCTGGGTTTCATTGTGAGTGCAAGGGGCATTGAAGCTAATCCTGCTCAGATAACTGCCTTAAGAGAATTCAAAGCTCCTAGAACGAAGAAGGAATTGCAAAGTCTCAATGGAAACGTTGCTGCCTTGAGTCGGTTCATTTCCAAAGCTACTGATAAATGCATTCCATTCTTCGATGCTCTAAAGAAAGGAAGAAAAAACTTTGACTGGACTCCTGAATGCCAGAAAGCTTTCGATGAGATGATTCGTCATATGGAAACGCCTCTTATACTTTCAAAGCCTGACAATGGTGAAGATCTTTTTGTATATTTGGCAATCTCGTCTCATGCCCTCAGCACAACTTTGGTACGAGAAGATGCGAAAATTCAGCGCCCGGTCTACTACATCAGCAAGAGATTCACTGGGGCAGAATTGAACTATTCAAAGTTGGAAAATCTCGCCTATTGTCTATTGATTGCATCATTAAAATTGAGGACATATTTCCAAGCTCATCCCATCAAAGTCCTCACCGATCAGCCCTTGAAGCAAGTACTGTTTCATCCGGAGACTTCGGGTCGTCTTTTGAAATGGAATATTGAACTCAGCCAATATGACATCACTTATCATCCCCGGAGAGCAATCAATGGACAAGATTTGGCAGACTTCATCACGGAATGAACAAACAAAGGAGATAGTGAGGAGATGGTAACCAATAATCCCCTAATTCTATGGAAATTGTATGTTGATGGCGCAAGAAACGATTACTGTTCCGGGGCTGGGGTTGTGCTTGAAACTCCTGAAGGACGGTCATTGTGTTATGCTTTAAGATTGGAATTCCCTTCGACAAACAACAAAGCGGAGTATGAAGCTCTTATTGCCGGTCTGAGAATTGCGAAGGAGTTGAATATCAAAATGTTGCAGATCTTCAGTGATTCGCAGCTTATTGTGCGTCAAGTCAGGAAAGAGTTTCAAACCAAAGGAGGAAATCTGCCCGCTTACTTGTCAAGTGCGAGGGAGCTTCTCGAGGACCTGGACCATTATACAATAAACCATATACCTCGGGAAGAAAACATGAAGGCAGATTCCCTCGCAAAGTATGCAAGCACTGGTGAAGCTCAATATTGGGATTAGTTCATGTTGAAGTCCTGTCAACTCCAAGCATCGATGAAATGGATATAGACTGGATCATGACCATATCTCAAGAACAGGAATCATGGATGACTCCGATAAAGGATTATCTGCTCAACGGATCTGCGCCAGAAAGTTCAAAAGAACATCAGAAACTGTTAAGAAAGGCTTCAAGGTATATAATTCAAGATGGCCGATTATTCAGACGAGGGTTTTCAACGCCATTACTCGGATGTGTGACTGAAGAAGAAGCTAAGACAATTCTAGCTGAGGTACATGGAGGGGAATGTGGAGATCATACAGGTGGTCAAACTTTAGCAAAGAAAATATTCCGTTATGGATACTTTTGGCGGAATATCAACCGAGATGCTGCAGACTACTCCCGAAAGTGCGACAAATGCCAGAGATTTGGTAAAATCCCAAGAGCACCTTCCACTGAGATAACACAGATGGTAAGTCCGTGGCCATTTGCTATTTGGGGAATGGATCTCATCGGGCCTCTGCCAACTGCGAAATCCAGAATCAGATATGCTATTGTTGATGTGGATTATTTTACTAAATGGGCTGAATCTGAACCCTTAGCTACTATTACCTCTAAGAAAATGATAAACTTTGTAACTAAGAGTATCATTTGCAAGTATGGAGCAACTCAAAAGATAATCATAGACAATGGAAACCAATTTGAAAGTGAAGAGTTCCAAGATTTTTGCAAAAAATTCAAGTTCCAGAAAAGTTTCTCAGCAGTGGCTCATCCGTAGGCAAACGGGCAAGTGGAAGCAGTAAACAAAATTATCAAATCAACCATCAAAAAACAGCTGGAAAAAGCAAAAGGTGGTTGGGTCGATAAACTTCCGCTAGCACTATGGGCATATAGAACTACACATAAAACTGCGATGGGGCACACTCCATTTTCATTGGCATATGGATCAGAGGCAATGATTCCGGTAGAAATAGAGGTCCCTTCACATGGAAGAATCCATTTCAATCAAGCCGAAAATGGGAAGCTGCAACTTGAAGCCCTTGACTTCCTTGATGAGAAAAGGGAAGAAGCTGAGCTCAGAACTGCAGCTCACGAGCAAAGAATAGCCAGGCACTTCAATTCCAAAGTTCGCCGCAGCAGTTTTGAAGTGGGGGATCTAATCTTAAAATGAATTATGACACCTACTGGCGTGCTTCAACCAAACTGGGAAGGGCCGTATGTTATAGGCCAAAAACTTCTTGATGGCACATTCAAACTTGTAACTGTCGAAGGAGACCCAATTCCAAGAGCTTGGAACAGCAATCATTTGCGTCCATATTTTACTTAAAGGTTTTAATGAAATATTGTAAAAGAATGATGAATGTATGATTCTTGTATTGAAAGCCGTTGTAAAGTCAGTGCAAGTGAATAATAAGAACTATAAAGTGGATGTAGGCCCAGTTCTTGGCCGAACCACTATAAATCTTGTGTTCTTTACTATTATAGACTGCTTTGCTTTATTTCGATATATAAAATACACCAATTGTATTACTAAAATATCGATTTAATAATGCAGGCCATAAAAACAAAGCTTACCCATCACAAGACCAAGCAATCTCCGACATCACCCAACGAGCGACGCTAAACCATTCAAAATTTCCATACTCAAATCCTACGAAAGAAGTACTTCGAACAAAAGTTAGCGATTTGGCTGGGAGTGGACAATTGCTAACTAACTGCGAATGTTTGCGCAAACGAGCATCCAGTTAAATAGCATGTGTCTGCCACCACCAACTCGCTTAACTATGAAGTATATTTCTTTGGATAAGGAAAATTGTTGGCAACTAAAAGGGAGGTGTATTTGGAAAAGATAACGGGATCGCCGATATGAATAAATGGCAAAAAGGCATGGGTGAGCAAGCATCAAACAGCAAAAGACCTCTTCGGAAGCACAAGCCCTCTTCGGAGGCACAACTCTTCGGAGGATAAAGACCTCAAACGGAGCATGCCAGAAGACTTTCTCAACAAAAAAGATTGGTACGGAATGACCGGGAGCACCTTCCCAACTGGAAGGCAAGGCGTTTGTTTACTAGCTGAGACAGTTTGCGCAGACAAGCGTCCAAGTAACTCGCGTCCGCCCCGTGAATCCACATGATGATAGGAGGCACCTTCCCAAGTGGAAGGCAAGGCGTTTGTTCACTAGTTGAGACAATCTTCGCAAATAAGCGTCCAGGTAACTTGTGTCCGCCCCGTGAATCCAGCCAACCATGAGGAAGAAACTTACAGGTAGACTCGGAGGCACGCATTCCACCGAGATCTGAAATAAAACTTCACAAGTGCTGGAATGTGAAAATCCCTCTTCGGAGGCCCATTTCACCATAGTTGAAATGCTAAAAGACCTCGAGCGGGCCTCGCCAGAAAAAGAGAGTTCTTTCTCGACATAAATTTGCGGATTGATCGGTGGCACAAAACACTTGTGTCCGCCCCGTGAATCCATCTTACTAAGAGAAAGAAGCTCCAAACTTCCAGGCAAAAGCCCTACTCAGAGGCACACATTTCACCGTGATTTGAAATAAAACTTCACACGAGTCGAAATGTGAAAATCCCTCTTCGGAGGCCCACTTCCCAGCGAACAGGGAAAAAGATAAAAGCCTCTCCTAAGAGGCAGAAACAGAAAGACCTCTTCCCAGAGGCACAATCAAACAAAAAGACCTCTTCCCAGAGGCGTAACCAAACAAAAAGACCTCTTCCCAGGGGCACAATCAAAAACTCTCTTCAGAGGCTCAAGCAGGTTGAAACCCCTTTTTCGAAAGGCCCACTGCACTATGAAGTGAAATTCACTTGCCAAAGCAAAAGTCACTTTTTTCAAAAAAAAAAAAGTGGAGTGTAAAACTTTGCAACAAAAAAAAAATCCTCCAAAATGAGGTGCATCCTACTAAATACGAAAAATATTTCCTTGAAATGGAAATATTATCCTATAAAGTACAGATGCAAACCTCCTTCAAACGGAAAAATTTTTCTCTAAAGAAAGAGTACAAGTCTTCTCGAAATAGAGGAATTGTTCTCTAAAAATTTTGCTAATGTGAAAGAGATTGCAATAAGCCATGGTATGGGGACAGCACACTATAGGTACAAGAATGGAAACAATGCTCAAACAACATACCATAGGCTCATTGCAATATCACACAAAGGAAACAAGGAACTTGTATAAAAATAAAGAATAAATGTATTCTCAAATACAGGCAGAAGTTTGTATAGGTAAAAGGAACATTTTATTCAATACTACGAAAAATTTATACAGGTTTCAGGATAAAGAAAAGCGGGGGCCGGTGCCCGCACAATCTCCGTCCAGTACATGCAAAAAACAAAGAAGGGAAAGCAGGACTCATCGCTTCTTTCTCCCACCATCTTTAGAGCCTTCACCGGACTTAATAGGCAATTTTTCAGGCCGGATTGGGAGAGTTGGGGGAGAAGGAGAGAAAGCTAGTGCTGGATCAACTTCCGTTTCCTTTTCGGTAACAGAAATGCTTCTCTCTTTCTTCTTTGAAGTTGTACGCTTCGTCCTCCTCTTTGAAGAAGACTCACTCCCTGGAGTGACAAAAGCAGACAATTTTATGTCATCAGAAAGGGTTCGCTCCAGAGATACTTCGCCTCCTTCAAGTCCTTCGGCCTTCTGCTCCTGCGAAGCAGCTGGATCGTCCAAGTCTTGAAGGGCTCCTATTAATTTTTTCTACGATCCCGGTTGGGAAGTAAGAGTAATTTGAAAGGTAGGAGGAGGAACAGCTGGAGGAGGAGAAGTTTCTATGACACTGGGCGTTCTCGCTACAGAAGAAAAGCAAAAAATATTAGTATCTCACGCGAAGAGAGGAGATAACGGCTCATCGAGTCTTAAGTAATAAGCAACAATTTCATCAAGCTCGGCCTAAGCAAATGAGTAATCCGCTTGACCTGGTTCGACGTTAATGTTACCTGGAGAAGTACGCTTCCTAATGTCAACTTCACAAGCCACTGCTTCGGTGCTCTCTTCGCCTTCATCTCCACCCTGTGCACTTGTAATCTCAGTTATAACTTTAGCAGGGGACGAAGAATGGGAACCGGAGCCTGTGATATCAACGTCGGCCAAAATTGAAGGAGGGACAGGGGCAATTGATGGTGTTTCTTTCTCTCGATGCTCCTCTCTCATCGTCCCAACACGCTCTCTAGCGAGTTGCTCTTTTCCTCTGGCAAGGGCTGCACGAGCTCCGTCATCCAGATAATGTGCCTCGAGTTCTTCTTCGGCATACCCAGCATCTTTAAGCATATCAAGCGCAGCTTTCCATACTTCAGCCAAAGTGATTTCATATTTGGGGCCCAAAAATGCGAGACTGCCACGCCCTAGGACACTTTGCAAGTAGAAGTCAAACAATGTCGAACTGACATCGGCTTTGGTGGCTTGATGAGCTTCTTCAGCTGCAATTTTACCAGCAACAGCCTCATCGCGCTCTTTCTCAACCATAGCAAGTTGAGTTTTTAATGTCTCAATTTTGAGGTTCTGGGAGCTGGTCTGTTGTCGCAACTGTGCAACTTCAACGCGATAATCTTCTACAACCTTTTCCTGCCACTTGAGTTTATCTTCGGCCTCTCGTTGGCTAGCATGAGCATCCCGCACTTGTTGCTGAAGCACACTTTCCCTTTGAGAGTAGGAAGTGGAGGAAGTAGCAAGCTCCTCTTTAAGTTTTCCAACTTCCGCTTCAAGCTTTTCATTATAAGCGGCGATGCTCCTCATCTCTGCGTCATGTTGATCAAGAGTCTTTTGCCATTCGGATTTATCGTTCTCCATGGTCAACATAGCCTCAAGGTTCGCACGGTTCACTCTCTGGAGTTCGTCAACAAGTTTCTGCCAATTCGACATTCTCTCAATATCAAGCTTGACAGCATCAAGATTTTGCAACATGGCTGGTTTGTCGATTGGAACCAGATCAAGATCAAAACGAACTCCCTTCAAGCACCAGTTTGGAAATCGGCTTTGAAGAGTAGCTGGGCCTGGTCCGACCTGATATGAGGGCCTGCTAATGATCGTCTGAATGTCGGTATGAGCAAGAGCGGGAGTTGAGGAGGCACCGAAGCAGTGATCTCTTTAGAAATGTCAGATGATGACTTTTCACCGTGCTTGGTCCGTTTGCTCGAACCTTAGGCGGCATGGCTCTTTCCTTTGTCATCATGGGATTTTCGTTTAAGGGAATCATCCTCTCTGTGGGAAGAGTCACGACGTTCATCCCCTCTCTCGTACCGTTCTTCGTATGCTCTTCTCTCCTGAGCTTTTCGAGCAGCACTCTCCTCATCAGTTTCCGTATGAGGGGGAAGATAGCGCCTGTAATTATATTGACCGCGCCTTCCATACTGCTTAAAGTCATCATAATACGAGCCACTTCGCCTCATTGAAGAACCTGAAATTGAAAAAGAAGCATAGCTTGAGAATCTTCAAATTGCAAGGAGTTAAGTGCATATTAGTGCCAATAAATCCTAAGTGTGTGTGGTGTGTGCAAACTACACGCGCCGAATTACGAACCTCTCCTCAGTTTGGGGTGGTGATAGATTTTACAGCCAATGTCGATTCTTGAGCTGGAGGAGTCTGTTTGTAATAGTCCACTTTTCCGTACCCCTTGAATATACACTAATGTCCATAGATTAACTCAAGATGAATAGAAATACGAACCATTAGGGTTAAAGAAGAAGAAGAAAAGGATAGAAGAAGGTAGAAGGAGAGAGAAAAGATAGAACAGAACAGAAAGAAAACAACAGAACAACATCAGAATCTCACAATCGCAGCGGAACAACATATAATAAATAAATGAATAATCTTTAAAACAAAGAACTGTACATTCTATATATTACATCATTATCAGAGTTTACAATAACAATAGACAACAGAGTCAATAAATCAATGGACAGTTATATAAACTTGTCCTCATGCAGAATACACGGCGAAATAATACATAGTATAATATCATATACAAGTGATACGTCTCTATATGCAGCTCGTCTCCTGAGCTCCATAACACTCCAAAATCCAGAATAACCTGATAAACCTGTCTCTTGACTGCCCGTGTGGAAATTGGTGGGCACCCAGAGTTTAGGAAGGAAAACAATAAACTCCGAGTCAGTCATGTGACTGGTGTGAGAACTTAAAATAGTTATTTATCTTTAAAACAAAGAATAGGAGAAATTTTCAAAGTCAATTCTCAATGTGTTTTGAAAATGAAACTACCATAGGTCTCCCGCCACACACACAATGCAAACGTAGAATTGGAGGAGATTTCTCCTTATGATAGTCAAAGATGCTTGATACGCATTAAAAAGAAACATTTGATATTATTACTAGTGCATAGTGTAGAAACATTTCGAAAGTAAAATATAAATCTTAGCCAGCATACGTATCATGATGGTATGCCTACTATAGCTACCATATTAAATGGCAGGTTCTACAACTAAAACCGTACAACGCACGTATTGTTTTGTTTTGGATTTCCAACAAATGGTCGGGCAAAGGAACTTCCCAAGTAAAATAGAACGCCTCTGGAGAAACGTTCCCGGATCTAACGTTACGGTTAGATCCCTGCTACACAAAGCCGGGTTACCTTTCAAACTAGGTAACAACTGACACGAGTATGCCATCCCTCGGTCCTTTAGGACCTTTATCCGTCGTAATCAACATCACACAGTAATAAATATAGTGTGTCCACAAAGTAAGTATCTGGGCTCCATACCATGATACCACTTATAATCCAAATAGGAAATGACATACCCTATGGAGGAGCGACCCCAAATAACCTTGCTACCACGATTCCTGTTTCGACTACAACCGGTCTGTGAGGCTTGACGAAGTCTCGTTCACAAAGCAATACTTTATATAAAAGCTGTGCTTTAGTTCACAAATGCTCAATAGCACTTATATGCCACATTACCAACTTGGGAATGTATCACTAGTAACCATCAACTACATAACCTCTGAGCTCGTACGTCTCATAGAAGGGTGTTAAGCTAAGAGAATAAATTCTCCGCCACCAACAGAAATATATTTGATAGAAACCAGCTTTACATCTCAAATTGTAACGTCAGGCATACAATCCATAAAAGTAAGTTCCGGGATCGAACGTAACCGAAGGCACTTCTAAAGAAGTCCTTACAATCCGGGTATTCACAAACCCGATCGAATCTCCCATCACAAAGGAAATCTCCATACCGTAGCTAACGGTGCGGAAACAATCGATAGGTCATTCTATCGTTTTCACAAATACCCGGTCTTCAACACCGGTCTTTAAATGCAATCCATAACGACGTATCATATATTCGGAATGAGTTATACGACCCAAAGGTCCTTTCCCGGCTAACCCGAATAGTGAGCGCTTATTTGAAAATAAGTGTGGCATTCAAATTCAAGCAAAATCACAACAAATACCTATTCAAAGGTAAATATTGATAGTCGGATATTTACCTATCAATAGGTATGCTCAACATCACCAGATTCCAAATAATTTCCCAAATTATTTACTTTCCAAATATCTTTACTAGATATATAATTTCCACACTTTAACCATTTGAAAACAAATTTTCAAATCACTTTTCACCTTTATCTCCTTTGAAAACAAATTTCAATCATTTTCCTTACTCGGAAATACTTTCCTTTCAAAATGGTTCATTTAAACCAATTAAATAAATCCTTAACGATTTACTTTATATTTACGTTCCAAATTCGTAAATTTATTCCCACGGTTCAAAAATAAATCAACGTTTGTTTTTAATCAAATTTCCTTTCTTTTATAAATTCCATAGTGAATTTACATTCTAAAATATTTGTGAATATATGATTTCCCAAACCGATTTCTAATATTCATTTTCAATTTATCTTCAAAAAGATAAATTCTCAAAACGTTTCATTTCACATTGGAAAAACATTTCCATACTTATTTATTAATAAGTAATTCACAAATCTATTTATTTTCAACATTTGGAAAATCTTCAATATACCTAATATCGAAATTAAGTATATATTTTATTCTTTAAGGAACTCATTCTCTTAAACACATTTGTTTGGGCCAAAACGGATGTTGCGTAAAACATCGTTACGACGACCCAAAATCACTAGTATAGGGATTCAAAGTTTAAATAGATATATAAATCCCAATACTATACAAAATATTTCCTTTCGGAAATCATTTACTATAACAATAGTGTTATAGTCCACCATTTCCTTTTATTTCTCGAAAACGTCTATTTCAACAATAAATGTTGAAATCTATGATTTCGATATTTAACACATTTTAAAACATCGTTAAAAAAATCAACTTCTTTTAATAATATCGCTTTCCCAAAACATATCCATTTTACTTAATAATATATTCACTGTCCAAAATCGTGAATATACTTCACTAACCCCATTTCAATATTTACAACACGTTTTATTTTCATGAATTTATTCGCTATCCAAAATCGCGAATAAATTACCTTTCATAAACTTCTATATTCAATTTATCAAATTCAATTGATTTCGAATTTATAAACAATGTTTATAAATTCCTTTTCTATTTATAAGCTTCGATTTATAAATCTCATTATCAACAAATTCCATTTATCTCTCATTTAAATGCCAAAATCCGATTTATAAGATAATTACTTATAAATCTTCTATTTTACAAAATCTATTCATTTTATAACTTCACAATTTATAAATCTATAAATTCCGTTCACTTATGAATCCATTTTTATTTCCTTTTTTAACACTTATAAAAACTCATTTTAATATTCCAATATTTTTAATTTATAAAATATCAATTTTTATAAGTCTTTTATATACATCGTTTTTAACAATTCAAAAATCCCAATTTAAACCAACTTATTCTTTTAATAACTTAAAAATCGTTATTTAAAGCTTATATACTTCAAAATCATAACTTTTATGAAAATAAAATTTTAACCTTTATTTATTTTAACAATTTAGAATTTAATAAAACGTATACTTTTGAAAATCACTTTAAAATTCCTTTTAAAACCAAAAATCATTATTTTAAAACTTCAAAAATGGATCCGATGATGCAGCAGCACCAAATAGTCAATCACGACATCCAAATAACATATATCGATATGATAATCAACAAATATCAAAATATCTGTAAATAAATCAATATAGTTGAGGAATCCAGTTGGATCCCTCCAACCTGTTTCCCTGCGTCCAAAGATGTTAGCACAATACCAATTCCATTCCAGTACGAAATTATCGCGGTATATGGGATTTATAAAATATTATCCGCTTAATAGATGGCGCAATAGGGTCTCAACCGCTATATAATGCGGGAAAATCAATTCTAAGTACATAAATAATACCAATTTCACTATACTGTGAAATATCCGCGGTATATGTTTTTAATAAATAATCTCCGCTTACTAACGGTGCATAATGTCTATTTTAACAATCAATAGATAACAATCATCATTCAACATGCATTCAAGAATTTTAAATATAATTATTTAAAATAAAAATCGAAACCGATTCGATTGAGTGAGAAGTTCTCACCTTGATTTCAATTTTGTTTTAGCGATTTATTTCGAATAAAATTAAACGCGCGTTTAATTTTACCCGAAATTCTCACTAACTCCAAACGACTCCAATCTAATTTCATAGCGTAGTGCTCATCCATACGGTTCCAACGCAACTGGTTTCGCGCGTTTTCGACCTCGTATGAAAAAGATATGAATTTTTAAAGATTCACGAATTTTTAACTATATAATTACAACATATATTTTTATATTTTCTAACCCTAATAGAATCAAGGCCGCACGTTTTGTTTTGAGCAGATCTGGGCCGTGGTTTTCATCTTCCCTCCTTCTTCGTTTAAGGTCGTGACCAATTTACCCATAGCCGTCGTTTATCACCTAATTATCGAGCCACCAACAATCGATTCCAGGTCGATCAAAGCACACCACGTCGCAGCCCTTAGCCGCCACCATCAACGTCGTGAATATCTCAGAGCTCGGCTCTCCTAATGCCGAGAAAAACGCACCCAAACCCACCACGAACGCAAGCAATTCCCCGTTGATCCATCACTTCGTTCTCGATCTTGACCGTTCACATCGTAGATCTCATCACGCTCTTCCATTTTGTAGTTGAGAGGTTCTCGTAAAAGTGGATAGATTGAATGATTTTGAGGGAGGAAGGTTACAAGATTCTGGCCGTTGGTTTTGTTGGAGGCGGCTAGGGTTTTAAACCCAAGATTTTTTTTTTTTTTGTGAATGAAAGGGGGGCTATTTATAGAAAATATCGAACACTATTCATTCCGGAATTTCCAAACTCCGATTTACGCACGATGACCGGCGTTTCTAGGGTTTATCCCGCATTCCGAACACAATGGAATGTGTTTCGGGAGCTAATTCGGTCATCTGTGCGAGTTATGGCAATAAACGTTCGATTTAAAATAAAACCGATTAAACGATTTTCTAGGCGTTTTAGCTTGCACCGGACAAACGGTAAGTCCGATTGACATGAAATTTGAAACCATACAATAATATCACATTACGGATCCGATGAGACTAGTTTCGTCGAAATCCGAGACTGTTTGAAAAATGACTATTTTAACTCGCCAAATTAATATTAAAAACAATTTCGATGCGTTTCGAGCTGCCACAGTCAAACGATAACTCCGATTGCTACGAAAATTGAATCCGATAATAACAAATTATTACGGATCCAATGGAACTTGTTTCGTCCAATTCTGAGACTGTTCGAAAATTGGCTATTTTTCAGTAGATAATTAAATATTAAAATATTCAATTTTCACAAATAAACTTTTAATTCGATTTTAAAAGTTCTAAAATATCGTTCTAACTCTAAAATGATAAAATAAAATTTTACAAATCATTTTCAATCATATTTTACCCAATTTTCAATTTTTCTGTAATTTAACATATTAAATTATCGATTTAATTATCCAATTAAATCTAATTATTTGTAATAAAATTTATTCGACTTATAAATTTCACTCATTAATATTTAAAATTAATTAAATATTCAAATTTTAATTAGTAAAAATTCTGGGTCGTTACATACTTCCCCCCTTAAAAGAATTTCGTCCTCGAAATTACAAAGTAAGAAAGAGTTACAGAATTCATTAACTTTCCAAAATCCATAGTTAAACTTCTACAATAACTTACTAAATTTTCAAATCATACTTAGTTATCTTTTGGAAACCAATTACTACTGTTTAACTTTCAATTCCAAAATCAAAGTTATAGTTTTCAAAAATTTCCTAATTTTCTCAAAAAAATTTCTAATGCCTTAAATTTCCGGAAAAATTCGCCATAGTCTCCTTTGCGCGGCTCGATCCGAAAAAAAATGACAGTGTATATATCACAAATATACATCTCATCAAGTGATGAGGCATCCCGCAGGGAAAAAAGTGTAAAAGTACGGTATGTAATCCGAGATATGTACCTTATTTATTATTAGCGAGCGTATACGGCTAATATAGCGCGAAAGCGAGCTCCAAATGCGAAGCAAACGCAATCCGCACCTACTAAACACTCAACAAACAGATGAGAATCGTGCATATATGAAAATAGTATCAATATACAACATATAGAAACTTCATAATATAGCGAATGCAACTAAAGCAACAAATGCAACCATCAACCAACTCAATATTCATTCATATTCTCATTAATATTCAAGGAATTGGTTTTCCAATTTAAATCACATTTGATTTATTTACATTGGATTTTATCAACATTCATTCATATTCAATTTCAATTAGTTTGCATCCACTAATTTATATTCAACTTAGTTCACTTCCAAATCAAATTCAATTCTATTCAAGTTTACATATTATCCATTTGAATTCAATTACATAACTTCCAATTTCGCTAATTCAATTTCATTAACACTTAATGAATTATATACAATCAATCAACAATCAAATAACAACCAATGTTTATCCAACACAACCAAATTTATTAACTTTATATTCAATTTGGTTCAACACTTTTAATCCCAATTGGATCATATTAAATTGACTTCCATTCAATTTATTCAACTCCCAATAACATTAGCTTTTAATGAATTTACACTTATATTCATTGTTTCATACTAATTATTTACATTCAATTGATTAATATTTCATCCCTTCATCAATTCAATTGTTAATTCCTTTAACAATTTAAAGTTGAATTTCACTTTATATAACTCAAATTCAAATTCTTAATGACTTCACTTCATTAATTCACTTATTAATTTACTTCGATACCCATAATTAATATTCAACATCACTTAAGTTATATTCCATTTCAAACATCTTATCAAATCCAAATCAATTTATTTAACTTTCCTTTTGTTAAATTTCAAATCACATGTCTTTGATGACAACTCAAATTTATTCCAACTTGGATTTTATTGATTTACTTATACTTCCTTTAATTTAACTCCATCCTTTAAGTTAAATTTGCTCTATCAAAATTCAAATTGTATAAGTTATCAACTCATTTATCATTCCCATAAATCTTAAATAGGATTCCAGAGTCCTTTCAAATCTTTCAAAACCATTTTTGAAATTAATTCAATTATCTTTTAAATTTCAAAACCAAATCCAAATTTTCCAAATGTTAACATCGTTGTGATCCATGACTTAAAAGTTGTGCGACTTAGTGGGCCGAGAGACCAGGCGACTTACGACTTAGAGAAGGCTACGACTCAACGGTTCAAGAGATGGCACGGCCAAGGAAAGAAGTGAGTGAACGACTCAGAGCTATCCACGACTCATCAACTTGAGGTCCCTAACGACTCAGTAGGTCTACGACTCAAGAAGATTTACGACTTAAGGAAGCAAACCGACTCAAGACCTCTAACGACTCAACGAATTAAGGAGCTACGACCTAGTGACTCAAGATAGAAAAAAGCGCAAGCAACTGCATTTAAGTCGTGACTGATCTACGACCAAGGATGAGTCGTTCACGACCTGAAACTACAAAACATAAATTTAATGCTGCCTTGTCTCGTGACCTTTGACTCGCAAACGAGTTAAGGCTTATATCCAGGTGAACAACTCAGAACCGCTTCACCTACTTCACTGCTTGCTAACTCTTGACCCTTAAGTCGAGCGCGGCCTACGACTTTCCCTGAGTCGGGCACTACTCATGACTTGGGCGAAAAACCGCTGCCCAGAATCACGCCTATAAATGCACTACCACCTCCAACATTTGGGGGACTTTTGGATCATTTTTCTTCAAGGCATTGAAAACTTCACTATCTTCAAAGCAATCTACACCCCATCACTTCAAGCACATGCAAGACGCTTAGATCAACTTCGCACAGGAATTCAACACATTCAATCATGAATTCGAAGAACTCTGTCACATCGAAGTTTTCCCTAGCTACTTGTTTCTTTTTGAATTGAATTGGAATGTAATTGAAGGAGATTGTAACAAGTTGTAATCCGATCAGCAATAAAAAAGATTGAAGTGGACGTAGACTTGATCATAAGCCGAACCACTATAAACTCTGTGCTCATTTACTACATTTTCCGTTATTTACTGTTATTTCTTGATTCCCGTATTCACGGGTGGTGCTTTCACATCGTTTCTACACATACCGAGGTGTTAGCGTCAGATTTTCACGTTAACATTTTTGGTGCTTTCACCGAGAAATCGAACTCAGGGTATTTACATCATTGCTTCACAAAACTTTGAGGAAAGAATCTCCGTTAAGACCAGAAGTCGAACAGAAATTATGGCTCCCGGAAGGAAACGTAGATCTGCCAGATCTGATGATGTTCAAGAGAACACCGCCACTTCTCCTCCTCTGAGTCAGACAACTCCAACTGTGGGAGTTACGCGAGCGAAATTAGACGCTGTGGTTTTGGGATTGAATCAACAGTTAAATGCTCAGAATGCACAATTAGAGGCCCAGAATGCTCAGAATACCTTAATATTGAATAAGCTAAATGATTTGCTCGAGGCTAATCGTCAGCCAACAAATGAAGAAGGAAACTCTGCTGATAGAGCTCAGGGTGTTAGAGGGAATACTTCTCAAACGGCGGTAAGCCCCGTTGAAAGGCCACTTCCTCAGGATGGAGGATCGGGACCTCAACCGACCCTTCGTGAACGATTATCAAGGCAGAACTCTGAAAGAAAGGCTGACGTTTTCCCCGCAGGGCCTGTGGATGATGAAGAGTATTTTTCAGGGATGGTCCGTCAAATCATGAAAGAAAGTATGCGAAAGGACGAGGATGAGAAAGAGTGGGGCTTTGCTCCAAGCAAAACTCCATTCACCGAGAGGATTCTGAAAGCTGAATTCCCGAGAAAATTTGTTCCGCCCACTATTCCAGCTTACAGAGGAACAAGTGATCCTAACGAATTTCTGTATAAGTATGACTGGCATATGACTGGCGCTAGGGCATCCGATGAGATTAAGTGTCGATACTTCCCGGTGTATTTGGAAGGAGTAGCTTTATTATGGTTTACCAAGCTGGTAGTTAGATCCAATGATCAGTTCTCGGACTTAACTAAGAAGTTCAAGGAGCAGTTTCGGTTGTACGCCTCTAAAGCAAAGGATATAATGTCATTGTCAAATCTGGAGCAAAACCCAGGGGAATCCATCAAATCGTTTCTGAATCGATTCAACATAGCTTTGGCCGAGGTTGATAATGCTGAGCCACGCATGGTCTTAACATACTTGATGAGGGCAATTGATAAATCGAGCAAGTTTGGAGAATGGTTGAAAATGAAAGAACCAAATTCACTCGATAAATTCTATAAAAAAGCCGATGAGTTCATGCGCTTGGAGAGCCTTCAAGCACCGGCTAAGGTGGCATCAGCAGAAACTAAGAACGATAGTAACGCTCCAGACAAAAAGGAATCCAATGCTTAGAAAAGGGGGAATGACGGCGGAAAGAAACAAGGGGATGCAAAGAAGGGTCGAGCTTTCAACTTCACACCCTTGACTGATACCCCTGAAAATATCTTCTTTGCAACCAAAGATAATATTAGTTATCCTACGCCACCTAAGATGAGGGTTGGAGGTAAAATGGAGAAGAGTGGAAGATTCTGTCAGTTTCACAATCAGCCTGGTCATGACACTAACGAATGCCGACACTTGAAGGAAGTAATTGAGCAACTGTTGAAAGAGAACAAGCTCCAACAGTATGTTAAAAGGGGTAGGGACACAACAACCTCATCGGTCCAAAGGCAACAAGTCCCTGCTCACCATCCAAGCTCGAGTGAGAAGGCCGTAGAACATGAGTCAGACAGGCCTGTCATTAATGTGATAACGGGAGGTCCTTACCCAGCAGGCAGGAGCTGGGGTGAGATGGAAAGGTATGCTCGTGCACTGAAGCATGCACCCGCAAAGGAAAGTGTTTTTTGTTAGAGGATGCTGCACCATTGAAACAACAGAAAGTTTTCCCTGATGACATCATATTTAGCGTCAGGGACTCTATGGGTATTGAAGCCCCTACGATAGATCCTCTGGTCATTTCTGCCTGTATTGGCCCAACCACTGTGAGAAGAATTCTGGTCGATTGCGGGGCTTCGTGTAATATTCTCTTTAAGAAAACTTTTGACCAGATGAAGATACCAATGGCTGACGTTCAGGCTTCGTCATTGAAAATTGCTGGCTTCACTTGGGAGCCAAAGCAGCCGATTGGGACTATAGACTTGATTGTAGAGCTCGGAGAGGGGCTGAGAAAGGTAGCTCGAAAACAGACCTTTATAATTGTTGAAGAATTTTCCGCTTATAATGCTTTCTTGGGCCGACCGACCCTGGCTGCATTCAAAGCTGTTCTCGTCCCACGGTGTCTAATTATAAAATTTCCCACTGATAACGGAATTGGGATAATTAAAGGAGATCAGAACGTGGGACGGGAGTGCTATCTTGCAGAGCTACGTGAAACAAAGAGGAGAGAAATGGGAAAAGATGCGGCGCCTTCAGTCCGCATCAAAGAACGAACCTTATAGCAACTACAGGTTGGTCCCTACACTGGCGAACATAGCGGTGCCCGGAGAGAGATGGATCCAAGAAAAGCTAGTGTAGGGGAGAATAGAGTAGTGCCGGTAGAGGTGATAGTGCCAGTACCTGTTGACTTAAAGGACCCAAACAAGGTGCTGAATGTGGGTTCACAACTCAACACTACAGCTCAGAATATTCTGATCTCGTTCTTGAAGGCAAATTTAGATGTATTCGCATGGACTCATGCCGACATGTGCGGAATATCACCAGAGATTGCGGTACACGCTTTGAACATCGATCCGAAGTTCACGCCAGTAAAACAGAAAAGAAGAACTCAGGGTCCAGAGAGGTCAGCAGCGTTGAAAGAAGAAGTCGATCGACTCATGGAGAATGGTTTCATCAGAGAATCTGTTTACCCGGATTGGGTCTCAAATCCTGTCCTGTTTAAAAAGGCTAATGGGAAGTGGAGAGTATGCATTGACTTCTCAGATCTGAATAAAGCTTGCCCCAAAGACTGTTTCCCGCTGCCTAGAATTGATCAGTTGGTGGACGGAACGGCGGGACATGAATTGTTGTCTTTTATGGATGCTTACTCCGGGTACAATCAGATCATCATGCATGAGCCAGATCAGGAGGACACGAGCTTCATAACGGATGTTGGTCTTTACTGCTACAAAGTCATGCCCATCAGAATCAAGAATGCGGGGGCAACTTACCAAAGGCTTGTTAATACCATGTTTAAACCGCAGATCGGAAAGACAATGGAAGTCTATGTCGATTATATGTTGGTAAAGTCAAAGAAAGCAGTGGACCACATGGATCACTTGGCGGAAATGTTCGCGGTCCTCCGGAGATACGGAATGAAGCTTAACCCGTTGAAATGTTCATTCGGAGTGGAGTCCGGAAGGTTTTTGGGATTTATTGTGAGCGCTAGGGGCATTGAGGCTAATCCTGCTCAAATCACTGCCTTGAAGGAGATCAAAGCTCCTAGAACAAAGAAGGAACTGCAGAGTCTTAACGGAAAAGTTGCTGCTTTGAGCCGATTCATTTCTAAAGCTACTGATAAATGCATTCCATTCTTTGACGCTCTAAAGAAAGGAAGAAAAAACTTTGATTGGACTCCCGAGTGCCAGAAAGCATTTGATGAGCTGGTTCGTCATATAGAAGTGCCTCCAATACTCTCAAAGCCCGACAATGGTGAAGATCTCTACATATATCTGGCAATATCATCTCACGCTCTGAGTGCAGCATTGGTTCGAGAAGATACAAGGATCCAACGACCAGTCTATTACATTAGTAAAAGATTCACTGGGGCAGAGATGAATTACTCGAAGCTGGAGAAACTCACCTATTGCCTATTGATTGCATCACGGAAATTGAGGCCGTATTTTCAAGCTCATCCTATCAAAGTCCTCACTGATCAACCTCTGAAGCAGGTCCTGTTTCGCCCTGAGACTTCGGGCCGTCTATTAAAGTGGAATATTGAACTCAGTCAATATGACATCACTTACCATCCCCGAAGAGCTATCAACGGACAAGCTTTAGCAGATTTCATTGTTGAATGCACAGATAAAGGTGATAGTGGGGAAGAAGAAACTAATGACGTCCCGGTGAGTTGAAAATTATACGTTGATGGTGCAAGGAATGACTACTGTTCTGGGGCAGGGGTTGTCCTTGAAACCCCTGAAGGACGATCATTGTGTTATGCACTGAGGATGGAATTTCCTTCGACTAATAATGAAGCAGAATATGAAGTTCTCATTGCAGGTTTGAGAATCGCTAGAGAGCTGAATATCAGAATATTACAGATCTTCGGTGACTCTCGGCTTATCGTATGCCAAGTCAAGAAGGAATTCCAAGCTAAAGGAGGAAATTTACCCGCTTATTTGTCAAAGGCCTGGAAGCTTCTTGAAGATTTTGATCATTATTCAATAAACCATATTCCCCGGGAAGAGAATATGAAGGCAGATTCCCTCGCGAAGTATTCAAGTACTGGTGAAGCTCAACTATTGGGATTAGTCCCCGTAGAAGTCCTCTTAGCACCAAGTACGGACGAGATGGATGTTGACTGGATTATGAATGTATCTCAGGAACAAGAATCATGGATGACTCCAATACTGGACTATTTACTCAGAGGTTCTTTGCCAGAAAATTCGAGAGAAAGACAGAAGCTTCTAAGGAAAGCCTCCAGATATATAGTCCAAGACGGCCGATTGTACAGATGGGGTTTTTCAATGCCATTACTCCGATGTGTAACTATAGATGAAGCCAAGACAATTCTAGCTGAAGTACACGGAGGGGAATGTGGAGATCACACGGGTGGTCAGACATTAGCAATGAAAATTCTCCGTTATGGATATTTTTGGTCGGAAATTAATCAAGACGCCGCTGCATATTCTCGGAAATGTGACAAGTGCCAGAGATTCGCCAAAATTCCTAGAGCACCTTCCACAGAGCTAACACAGATGGTCAGTCCGTGGCCATTTGCCATTTGGGGAATGGATCTCATTGGGCCATTACCAACTGCCAAATCAGGGATTAGATATGCTATTGTTGCAGTTGATTATTTTACTAAATGGGCTGAAGCTGAACCTTTGGCTACTATTACCTCTAAGAAAATGATAAATTTTGTGACTAAAAATATCATTTGCAGGTATGGTGTGCCACAGAAAATAATCATAGACAATGGTACTCAATTTGAAAGCGAAGAATTCCAGGACTTTTGCAAACGATTCAAAATCCAGAAGAGTTTTTCAGCAGTGGCCCATCCGCAGGCAAATGGGCAAGTGGAAGCAGTAAACAAAATCATCAAATCAACCATCAAAAAGCAGCTGGAAAAAGTGAAAAGTGGCTGGGTTGACAAGTTACCGCTTGCACTATGGGCATACAGAACCACCCACAAAACTGCGTCTGGGCATACTCCATTTTCGTTGGCATATGGATCAGAAGCAATGATTCCAGTGGAAACTGAAGTCCCCTCACATAGAAGAATCCATTTTGATAAAGATGAGAATAAAAAACTGCAATTGGAAGCACTTGACCTCCTTGATGAAAGAAGAGAAGAGGCTAGACTTAGAATTGCGGCTCATCAACAAAGAATAACCAGGCACTTCAATTACAAAGTTCGTCAGCGCAACTTTGAAGTTGGGGACCTAATTCCGAAAAGAATCATGACGGCCACAGGTGTGTTTGGGCCAAACTGGGAAGGGCCATATGTTATAGGCGCGAAGCTTCTTGACGGCACATTCAAACTCACAACTGTCGAAGGAGAACCAATCCCAAGAGCTTGGAACAACAATCATTTGCGTCCTTATTTTGCTTGAAAGCTTTGCTGAAATATTGTAAAAGAATTGCAAAAATATGATTCTTGTATTGAAAGCAATTGTAAAGCAAGTGAATAATGAAAAGCTATAAAGTGGATGTAGGCCCAGTTTTTGGCCGAACCACTATAAATCTTGTGTTCTCTACTATTATAAACTGGTTTGTTCTATTTCGACATATAAAATACATTAATTGTGTCATTAAAATGTCGATTTAATAATGCAGGTCATGAAAGTAAAGCTTACCCATCCCAAGACCAAGCAAACACACACTAAACCATCAAAAATTCCCATACTCAAATCCTACAAAAGAAGTGCTTCAAACAAAAGTGAGCAATGTGGATGGAAGTGGACCATCTCTAACTAACTATAAATGTTTGAACAAACAGCCAGTTAAGCAAATTGTGTCCACCACCACCAACTCACCTAACCGTGAAGTATATTTCTTTGGATAAAGGAAATTATTGGCAACTAAAAAGTGTTGACACTTGCAAAAGACAACGGGGATTGCCAACATGAGTGGATGGCGAAAGAGAGATGGGCGAGCAAGCATCAATCAGCAAAAGACCTCTTCGGAGGCGCAAGCCCTCTACGGAGGCACAACTCTTCGGAGGAGAAAGACCTCGAGCGGGCCTAGCCAGAAAAAGAGAGATCTTTCTCGTTACAAAGTTGCGGAATGATCGGTCGATACACTCCCATGAATCCGTCCAACCAAGAGAAAGAAACTCCAAACTTCCAGGCAAAAGTCCTACTCATAGGCACACGTTTCACCGAGATTGAAATAAATCTTTTAGGTGTTGAAACGTGAAAAAAAAGCCCTCTTTGGAGGCCCATTTCACCACAGTTGAAATGCTAAAAGACCTCGAGCGGGCCAACCAGAAAAAGAGAGATATTTCTCGTTACAAAGTTGCGGAATGATCGGTCGATACACTCCCGTGAATCCTTCTAACCGAGAGAAAGAAACTCCAAACTTCCAGGCAGTAACCCCACTTAGAGGCACACATTTCACCGAGATTGAAATAAAACTTCCAAGTGTTGAAATGTGGAAAGCCCTCTTCGGAGGCCCGCTTCCCAGCGAACAGGGAAAAATAAAAGCCTCGTCCAAGGGGCATAAACAAAAAGACCTCTTCCCAGAGGCACAACAAGACAGAAAGACCTCTTCCCAGAGGCAGAAATGAAAAGACCTCCTCCCGGAGGCACAAGAAAGCAGAAAGACCTCTTCGGAGGCACATGTTTCACCAAGATTGAAATAAAACTTCCAAGTGTTGAAACGTGAGAAAGCCCCCCTCAGAGGTGTAATTTTTCAAAAAAAAAAAAGAGAGAGAGAAAAAAAGAAGCCATCTTCAAAGGCATACTTTAACTCTCAAAGGAAGAACGATCCACCTATTCTGGAAAATTCTCTTCCTCAAAAAGAAGTTAAAGTACCCTTCGGATACCCGCTTCACCACATAGAAGAATTCATTCGGTAAAATGTGTATATGCACAAAAGAAAAACTGATATCTTCGAAGGATGAAGCGTAAAAACTTATTTGTACTCTGTTTTTTAACGAAATAATATTCCTCCAAGTATGGAATAATTATTCTCTAAAAAATAAAAGTACAAGTTCCTCAAAAAATAAAATATTGCAACGAGCTTATGGTATAGGGGCAACATGGTATAACTACATCGGTAAAATTGCGCTCAAACAATATACCACAAGCTCACTGCAATATCGTGCAAAGAAACTTGTACAAAAGTGAATAATAAATGCATTCTCAAATTCAAACAAGAAGTTTGTACAAATAAAGGATCATTTTATTTAATTCTGTTACAACTACTTACAGATACAAGTTTCGGAATAAAGAAAGCGGGGGCCGGTACCTGCACAATCCCCGACTAGTACGTGCAAAAAACAAAAAGCTAAAAACTGGAATCTTCATTTCCTCTTGCCACCTTTGGACCGTTCACCCGGCCGGATGGTTAGCTTTTTGGGTCGATCTTTAGGCACGAGGGAAGAAGGAGAGGGAGGTACAACTGGTTCAATTTCTGGTTCCTCTTCAGTTGCAATGATGCTCTTCCTCCTCTTCTTCGATACTCCGCGCTTCTTTTTCCTCTTTGAGGAAGACTCACTTCCTGGAGTAACAAGTTTAGACAAAGTTATGTCATTAGAAGGAGTCCGCTCCGGAGATATCTCACCCCCCTCAAGCCCTTCGTCCTTTTGCTCTTGCGAAGCAGCTGGGTCATCCAAGCCCCGAAGGGCACCTATTATTTCTTCCTGTGATCCCGGATGAGGAGTAGGAGTGATTAGGGGAGGCAGAGGAACAGTAACTGGAGGTGAAGAAGTTTGAATAACGCTCGGCGCTTTCTCTACAAAGGCAAAGTTAAAAGTGTCAGTAATTCCCGCAAAAAGAGGAGACAACGGCTCGTCGAGATTCAAGAAATAATCAAGAAGCTCGTCAAATCCGTAAGAAACTGGCAAGTTGTCCCCATGAGCATTATTAGGGTTACCTGGAGAAGTTGGTGGTATCACATCAACTTCGTAGTCTAGAGCTTCAGCACTCTCTTGTGGCTCATCTACGGCTTGTGTAATTATGGCTCCGGTATGAGCTTTAGTAGGAATCGGTGTATGAGAGCTAGAACCAGCAATGTCAACGTCGACTAAAGTTGAAGGAGGGACAGGGGCAGTCAAAGTTGTTTCTTTTTCTTGATGTTCTTCCCCCATCATTTTAACTCGCGTTCTAGCAAGTTGCTCCTTCCCTTTAGCAAGAGCTGCGCGAGCTTCGAAGTCTAAATAGTGCGCTTCTAGCTCCTCTTCAGTGTACCCGGTGCCTTTAAACATATCAAGCGCGGCTTCCCATACTTCAGCCAGGGTAACCTCATATTTGGGACCCAGGAATGCAAGACTGCCACGCCCTAACACACTTTGCAAATAGAATTCAAATAATGTCGAGTCGATGTCAGCCTTGGTAGCTTGATGAGCTTCTTCAGCTGCAATTCTACCAGCAACCGCTTCGTCTCGCTCCCTTTCGACTTTAGATAGTTGAGCTTTCAATTCTTCAATTTCCGCAACCTGGAAGCTAGTTTGCTCTTGCTACTGAGTAATGTCGGTACGGCTGCCCGCTACAATTCTCTCCAATCCATCAGCCTTGGCCTCGGCATCCCTTTGCGCAGCATGAGCATCCTGCACTTGTTGTTGAAGCACATTGTCTTTTTGAGAATAGGAAGCGGAAGAAGTAACAAGTTCTTCTTTAAGCTTTTCCACTTCCGCTTTAAGTTTTTCGTTGTAGGCGGCAATGCTATTCATTTCCGCATCATGCTGCTTAAGGGTCTTTAGCCATTCGGTTTTGTCATTCTCCATGGTTAACATAGCTTCGAGATTGGCCCGATTCACCCTTTGAAGCTCATCAACAAGTTTCTGCCAATTTGACATCCTCTCAATGTCAGTTTTAACGGAATCAAGGTTCCGTAACATGGCATTTTTATCTATGGGAACCAGATCAAGGTCAAAGCGAACTCCTTTTAAGCACCAATTTGGAAGTCGACTTTGGAGAGTGGCCGGACCTGGTCCAACGTGGTAGGAAGGCCTGTTAACGATCGCCTGGATATCAGTACGGGAAGGGGCAGGAGACTGAGAAGAAGTAGGAGCAGTAATCTTTTCCGAAGTTGCAAGCATTGGTTCCTCACTGACTTTAGCCCGTTTACTCGGGTCATCAGTTATGTGACTCTTCCCTCTATCATCGTGAGATTTGCGTTTGTGGGATTCACCCTCTTTGTGGGAAGAATCGTATCGGTCATCCGGTCTTCCATAATGTTCTTCATGGGCACGTCTCTCCCGAGCCTTCCGAGCGGCCCTCTCTTCATCAGTCTCTCTGTGAACAGGGAGATAGCGCTTATAGTCGTATTGGCCGCGTCTCCCGTATCGCTGGAAGTCATCATAATACGAGCCGCCTCGCTTCATTGAAGAACCTGAAATTGGAAAAAGCACAACTTTAGAATTTTTTGAAAGTGTGAAAAGCTAAGTGTGTAAGATGTCAAAGAATCCTAGTCATGTGTGATGTGTAAACTACACGCGCTGAACCACGAACCGCTCGTCAGTCGAGGGGTAACAACAGGTTTTATAGCTAACGGCAATTCTCCGGATGATGGGGTTTGTTTAAGGGCAGAAGTTGCTCCAACTGTCGGAGATATAACTTTGGTAACAGCAAGGTCATCTTTAAGAGCTCTTGAGAGGTGATCATTATGTCGCTCAAATCTTCGAAGATGTCATCACCGCCATGCTTAGCGGAGCTCCCTCCATCAACTCCTTTCTCAACGTTCTCCCCGGTTTGAAGAAGAGGTTCCTCTTCTTCAATGATTGGGGCAAGTGCAGGCTTATCGGAGGGCCCCGCAGCGTCTTTTGGAGTCGAACATTTCACTAGCGAGGCCTCAATGGTAGTTTCTCCCTGGATAGGCTCTTTAGCAGGAGGTAGGGCATCTGGAGTTTTAGCTGGGGAGTCTGGGATTTCATGAGGGTGTGTAGAGCGAGAAGCGTGCAAAAGCCCATACTGATGCAAAAGCTCATCCCTCAACAAAAACTTTATGCTCCTCTCTCCTGCGGCCATAACATTCAATCTCTCAAAAACTTGCTTATGGCCTAGATCTCTGGATAGGGAAGGAAGTGCTGAAAAAGGAAAGAGTGAAATTAATGATTATCAACTCAAAATTCGAAAAGTTCGGGAATGGAAAATAGAAGCAGGTAATCTTACTTCCTACTCTCCAGATGGCATAAAACCCTAGGGGGCAGCGAACGAAGAAAAACTGATTTAAAAATCCATGAGCACTTTCAGGTAGGTCAGTCGCGAGTTTGCGATTCCTAACACTCCTTATGACGACAATGGAGGGATGGTCTTTAATCTTGGTGAAGGAACATAAGTAACAAATTTCTTCAAAGCTCGGCAACCGACCCAGGGTTCTCATGAATAAAACACACAACCCCATCAGAATGGCGTAACTATTGGGGTGCAGTTGAAACAGGGAGATAGTCAATCGAAGTAGAAATTGCTGAAGGAACTCGTTGAAGGGAGGAATAGCACCGCACAAGCACATTTGGCGGTTGACAGCAACGAAACCACGGGGAGGTCTATCAGCAAAATCATTTGGCCCAGGCAATATAGCATCCGTTTCAACGATGCCAAACTGAGCACGCAATAAGCTAAACGTCCGGTAGTTTAAGGAAGTTGAGACTCTTTCCGGTGGAGTAGCCAGTGGAGCAGCTATTGGAAGAGCCTCTCCAATCTATTCCTTTACTTCTTCTTGATGTGAGGCCATTCTACATAAGCAACTGGATATTCAAATTTGAAGGTGCACGTTTCCTAAAAAGTGTGGAGCGTTGTGCAGAACTAATAAAAATAAACAAGTAAATATAACTGGAGTTAAGCTCGCCAACAATTGATTGGCTATCAAATTTCAGGACTTGTTAATTTGAAGTTCAAGTACAGTGTTAATGCAAACAGGAAAGTTTAGTTGACTATTCCGATGTTGCCTTGATACTTTGCCTGAATTCGTTGTTTTAAAGCACTTCGTTCACACAATCTGTTCAAGTTGATTAATTGTTATTAACTAATCTGTCATTTGATGTGGGCAATCAATGGCAGTATATTCGTCCCATTTTTCTGCAAATGTTGTGTTGAACAGATTGTTAGCTTGCAAGTCAAAATGATCTGTGAAAAAAAGCAGCAAAATTTAACAGTTCAAAGTTCAAGCAACAGTGCAAAGATTAAACAGTTCAAAGTTCAAAAAGGGTTAAAAGTGCAAAATGCCAAGCTGTAAATAACAAGTGCTGACTCGGCGACGACTTAGGTTGACTCAGCAACGTCTCAGGTTGACTTGTCCGTGACCTAAAGGATCTTCCTTACGGGAATAAGCTAAGTCAGTTCTCTGGTTGACTCGTCCACGACCTAAAGGACTTCGAGGCGGGACAGGTCGCTTCACTTTTGAGTCGTTGATACCTTGAGTCGGTAGTCCTTTGAGTCGTGAGTCATAAAAGAAAGACAAGATTTCGAGTCAGAAAGATACGACCTAACTCGGTTACGACCTAAGACTCATGCCACAACTAGTCGAATGACCGTATCACCACGCCTAAACCCATAAACCGTCTCACTCCTAACCCATAAGCCGTCTCACTCCTAAACCCATGAACCCGCTGACTATTATCTCGTCTTCTCCAAACCCCTAATAGCCTAAAAGATATCGAAACCCATTATCTTCTCCTCGCGAATTATCCAAAACCTAATCAAACTTCCTTGAGCTTGCCAGCAATCGATCGTAGCTACAATCGTGGTGAAGCGCGGTATAAGGAACTGAATTAAAGTTGATAATAGGGAGTCCAGATTTGCAAGTTAATGGCAATCGTGGAATCAAACGAACTGCAGACTTACTTACACGATGCGATGATAAAGACTGAATCAACGGTAGGATAAACTGGTTGAATTTGTTTTTGAAGGCTCGAAGCTTGATAATGGCGGAAGAGATTGTTTCAACAACAAGAAGAAGGAAGTAAGGAGAATGGGTCAAACCTTTTATAGCTTTGAACGGTGGAACATGAATCGGCACACGAGTTAAGGTGAGTCGAAGCACACGACCTACGATGTAGGCGCGTACTTCGAGGGGCAAATGTTAACATCGTTGTGATCCACGACTTAAAAGTTGTGCGACTTAGTGGGCCGAGAGACCAGGCGACTTACGACTTAGAGAAGGCTACGACTCAACGGTTCAAGAGATGGCATGGCCAAGGAAAGAAGTGAGTGAACGACTCGGAGCTATCCACGACTCATCAACTTGAGGTTCCTAACGACTCAGTAGGTCTACGACTCAAGAAGATTTACGACTTAAAGAAGCAAACCGACTCAAGACCTCCAATGACTCAAAGAATTAAGGAGCTACGACCTAGTAACTCAAGATAGAAAAAAGCGCAAGCAACAGCATTTAAGTCGTGACTGATCTACGACCTAGGATGAGTCGTTCATGACCTGAAACTACAAAACATAAATTTAATGCTGCCTTGTCTCGTGACCTTTGACTCGCAAACGAGTTAAGGCTTATATCCAGGTGAACAACTCAGAACCACTTCACCTACTTCACTGCTTGCTAACTCTTGACCCTTAAGTCGAGCGTGACCTACGACTTTCCCTGAGTCGGGCACGACTCATGACTTGGGCGAAAAAATGCTGCCCAGAATCACGCCTATAAATGCACTATCACCTCCAACATTTGGGGGACTTTTGGATCATTTTTCTTCAAGGCATTGAAAACTTCACTATCTTCAAAGCAATCTACACCCCATCACTTCAAGCACACGCAAGACGCTTAGATCAACTTCGCACAGGAATTCAACACATTCAATCATGAATTCGAAGAACTCTGTCACATCGATGTTTTCCCTAGCTACTTGTTTCTTTTTGAATTGAATTGGAATGTAATTGAAGGAGATTGTAACAAGTTGTAATCCGATCAGCAATAAAAAGGATTGAAGTGGACGTAGGCTTGATCATAAGCCGAACCACTATAAACTCTGTGCTCATTTACTGCATTTTCCGTTACTTACTGTTATTTCTTGATTCCCGTATTCACGGGTGGTGCTTTCACATCGTTTCTACACACACCGAGGTGTTAGCGTCAGATTTTCACGTTAACACCAAACAACTTTCTTTTAAACAATTTGGTAGCAATCCCTCTTTTGGAAACCCGAAAATGAACGCCGATGATGTTTCAATCATCATCGAAATTATTTTCCAGCGACCGAAAAGAGTTTAGAGCTTTAATTTCTCCAAAATAATTTTCCCAAAATATGAAATCTATTCAAAACACTTCTCTGGAATTTTATTTTCAGATTATAAATCACATTTATAAATCTTTTCCTTATATAATTTCACTTCTTATATATAAGATTATTTCACAATTGTAAATCATTTTAATTATAATTCCATCTTATGATTCATTTGCTTATACAATTATTCTTTAAAAATTGTTGTTTTTATTCAACAACCAAACAATCAATTCATATACACTTTAATAATTCTGAAAAATTATTTCCTTTATATATAGAATATAATCAAGGTAAAATTATTTCATTTATTCAATTTAAACAATATCGTGTCAATTTGTTATGTACAAGTGTTTAGAGATCCCTATCAACAACGTTAATTACTCGTGTTGACCAAAATCCATATACCACTCAACAAACCAATCATCACAATATAAAACAATTTATATTTACTAACAAATACGCGCTCGTATCAATTATTACACTCAAACTCATTCTAGAGTACTACTGACTCCATCTCTAATGAGTAATTCCCAACAGAGCCATGGTTGTCGCTTAACCATATGCTCTGATACCAAATGTAATAGTCCACTTTTCCGTACCCCTTGAATATACACTAATCTCCATAGAATAACTCAAGATGAACAAAAATACGAACCATTAGGGTTAAAGAAGAAGAAGAAAAGGATAGAAGAAGGTAGAAGGAGAGAGAAAAGATAGAACAGAATAGAAAGAAAACAACAGAACAACATCAGAATCTCACAATCGCAGCGGAACAACATATAATAAATAAATGAATAATCTTTAAAACAAAGAACTGTACATTCTATATATTACATCATTATCAGAGTTTACAACAACAATAGACAACAGAGTCAATAAATCAATGGACAGTTATATAAACTTGTCCTCATGCAGAATACACAGCGGAATAATACATAGTATAATATCATATACAAGTGGTATGTCTCGATATGCAGCTCGTCTCTTGAGCTCCATAACACTCCAAAATCCAGAATAACCTGATAAACCTGTCTCTTGACTGCCCGTGTGGAAATTGGTGGGCACCCAGAGTTTAGGAAGGAAAACAATAAACTCCGAGTCAGTCATGTGACTAGTGTGAGAACTTAAAATAGTTATTTATCTTTAAAACAAAGAATAGGAGAAATTTTCAAAGTCAATTCGCAATGTGTTTTGAAAATGAAACTACCATAAGGTCTTCCGCCACACACACAATGCAAACGCAGAATTGGAGGAGATTTCTCCTTATGATAGTCAAAGATGCTTGATACGCATTAAAAGAAACATTTGATATTATTACTAGTGCATAGTGTAGAAACATTTCGAAAGTAAAATATAAATCTTAGCCAGCATACGTACCATGATGGTATGCCTACTATAACTACCATATTAAATGGCAGGTTCTACAACTAAAACCGTACAACGCACGTATTGTTTTGTTTTGGATTTCCAACCAATGGTCGGGCAAAGGAACTTCCCAAGTAAAATAGAATGCCTCTGGAGAAACGTTCCCGGATCTAACGTTACGGTTGGATCTCTGCTACACAAGGCCAGGTTACCTTTCAAACTAGGTAACAACTGACACGAGTATGCCATCCCCCGGTCCTTTAGGACCTTTATCCGAGCGCTTGTAATCAACATCACACAGTAATAAATATAGTGTGTCCACAAATTAAGTATCTGGGCTCCATATCTAGATAGGAAATGACATACCCTATGGATCAGCGACCCCCAAATAACCTTGCTGCCACGATTCCTGTTACGACCACAACCGGTCTGTGAGGCTTGACGAAGTCTCGTTCACAAAGCAATGCTTTATATAAAAGTTGTGCTTTAATTCACATATGCTCAATAGCACTTATATGCCACATTATGTATCACTAGTAACCATCAACTACATAACCTCTGAGCTCGTACGTCTCAGAGAAGGGTGTTAAGCTAAGAGAATAAATTCTTCCCACCAACAGAAATATATTTGATAGAAACCAACTTTACATCTCAAATTGTAACGTCAGGCATACAATCCATTCAAGTACGTTCCGAGATCGAACGTAACCGAAGGCACTTCCAAAGAAGTCCTTGCAATCCGGGTATTCACAAACCCGATCGAATTTCCCATCACAAAGGAAATCTCCATACCGTAGCTAACAGTGCGGAAACAATCGATAGGTCATTCTATCGTTTTTGCAAATACCCGGTCTTCAACACCGGTCTTCAAATGCAATCCATAACGACGTATCACATATTCGGAATGGGTTATACGACCCAAAAGTCCTTTCCCGGCTAACCCGAATAGTGAGCGCTTATTTGAAAATAAGTGTGGCATTCAAATTCAAGCAAAATCACAACAAATACCTATTCAAAGGTAAATATTGATAGTCGGATATTTAACTATCAATAGGTATTCTCAACATCATCAGATTCCAAATAATTTCCCAAATTAATTACTTTCCAAATATCTTTACTAGATATATAATTTCCACACTTTAACCATTTGAAAACAAATTTTCAAATCACTTTTCACCTTTATCTCCTTTGAAAACAAATTTCAATCATTTTCCTTACGCGGAAATACTTTCCTTTCAAAATGGTTCATTTAAACCAATTAAATAAATCCTTAAACGATTTACTTTATATTTACGTTCCAAATCCATAAATTTATTCCCACAGTTCAAAAATAAATCAACGTTTGTTTTTAAGCAAATTTCCTTTCTTTTATAAATTCCATAGTGAATTTACATTCTAAAATATTTGTGAATATATGATTTCCCAAACCGATTTCTAATATTCATTTTCAATTTATCTTCAAAAAGATAAATTCTCAAAACGTTTCATTTCACATTGGAAAAACATTTCCATACTTATTTATTAATAAGTAATTCACAAATCTATTTATTTTCCACATTTGGAAAATCTTCAATATACCTAATATCGAAATTAATTATATATTTTATTCTTTAAGGAACTCATTCTGTTAAACACATTTGTTTGGGCCAAAACGAATGTTGCGTAAAACAACATTACGACGACCCAAAATCACTAGTATAGGGATTCAAAGTTTAAATAGATATACAAATCCCAATACTATACAAAATATTTCCTTTCAGAAATCATTTACTATAACAATAGTGTTATAGTCCACCATTTCCTTTTATTTCTCGAAAACGTCTATTTCAACAATAAATGTTGAAATCTATGATTTCGATATTTAACACATTTTAAAACGTCGTTAAAAAAAATCAACTTCTTTTAATAATATCGCTTTCCCAAAACATATCCATTTTACTTAATAATATATTCACTGTCCAAAATCGTGAATATACTTCACTAATCCCATTTCAATATTTACAACACGTTTTATTTTCAAGAATTTATTCGCTATCCAAAATCGCGAATAAATTACCTTTCATAAACTTCTATATTCAATTTATCAAATTCAATTGATTTTGAATTTATAAACAATGTTTATAAATTCCTTTTCTATTTATAAGCTTCGATTTATAAATCTCATTATCAACAAATTCCATTTTTCTCTCATTTAAATGCCAAAATCCGATTTATAAGATAATTACTTATAAATCTTCTATTTTACAAAATCTATTCATTTTATAACTTCACAATTTATAGATCTATAAATTCCGTTCACTTATGAATCCATTTTTATTTCCTCTTTTAACACTTATAAAAACTCGTTTTAATATTCCAATATTTTTAATTTATAAAATATCAATTTTTATAAGTCTTTTATATACATCGTTTTTAATAATTCAAAAATCCCAATTTAAACCAATTTATTCTTTTAATAACTTAAAAATCGTTATTTAAAGCTTATATACTTCAAAATCAAACTTAAGCATTATTTCCAAAAAACATAACTTTTATGAAAATAAAATTTTAACGTTTATTTATTTTAACAATTCAGAATTTAATAAAACGTATACTTTTGAAAATCACTTTAAAATTCCTTTTAAAACCAAAAATCATTATTTTAAAACTTCAGAAATGGATCCGATGATGCAGCAGCACCAAATAGTCAATCACGACATCCAAATATCATATATCGATATGATAATCAACAGATATCAAAATATCTGTAAATAAATCAATACAGTTGAGGAATCCAGTTGGATCCCTCCAACCTGTTTCCCTGCATCCAAAGATGTTAGCACAATACCAATTCCGTTCCAGTACGAAATTATCGCGGTATATGGGATTTATAAAACATTATCCGCTTAATAGACGGCGCAATAGGGTCTCATCCGCTATATAATGCGGGAAAATCAATTCCAAGTACATAAATAATACCAATTTCACTATACTGTGAAATATCCGCGATATATGTTTTTAATAAATAACCTCCGCTTACTAACGGTGCATAATGTCTATTTTAACAATCAATAGATAACAATCATCATTCAACATGCATTCAAGAATTTTAAATATAACTATTTAAAATAAAAATCGAAACCGATTCGATTGAGTGAGAAGTTCTCACCTTGATTTCAATTTTGTTTTAGCGATTTATTTCGAATAAAATTAAACGCACGTTTAATTTTACCCGAAATTCTCACTTATTCGAAACGACTCCAATCTAATTTCATAGCGTAGTGCTCGTCCATACGATTCCAACGCAACTGGTTTCGCACGTTTTCGACCTCGTATGAAAAAGATATGAATTTTTAAAGATTTACGAATTTTTAACTATATAATTACAACCTATATTTTTATATTTTCTAACCCTAATAGAATCAAGGCCGCACGTTTTGTTTTGAGCAGATCTGGGCCGTGGTTTTCATCTTCCCTCCTTCTTCGTTCAAGGTCGTGACCAATTTACCCATAGCCGTCGTTTATCACCTAATTATCGAGCCACCAACAATCGATTCCAGGTCGATCAAAGCACACCACGTCGCAGCCCTTAGCCGCCACCATCAACGCCGTGAATAGCTCAGAGCTCGGCTCTCCTAATGCTGAGAAAAACGCACCCAAACCCACCACGAACGCAAGCAATTCCCCGTTGATCGATCACTTTGTTCTCGATCTTGACCGTTCACATCGTAGATCTCATCACGCTCTTCCATTTTGTAGTTGGGAGATTCTCATAAAAGTGGATAGATTGAAAGATTTTAAGGGAGGAAGGTTACAAGGTTCTGGCCGTTGCTTTTGTTGGAGGCGGCTAGGGTTTTAGTTTATTTTTTTTTATTTTTGAGAATGAAAGGGGGGCTATTTATAGAAAATATCGAACACTATTCATTCCGAAATTTCCAAACTCCGATTTACGCGCGGTGACCGGCGTTTCTAGGGTTTATCCCACATTCCGAACGCAATGGAACGTGTTTCGGGAGCTAATTCAGTCATCTGTGCGAGTTATAGCAATAAATGTTCGATTTAAAATAAAACCGATTAAACGATTTTCTAGGCGTTTTAGCTTGCACCGGACAAACGGTAAATCCGATTGACATGAAATTTGAAACCATACAATAATATCACATTACAGATCCGATGAATTTGGTTTCGTCGAAATCCGAGACTGTTTGAAAATTGACTATTTTAACTCGCCAAATTAATATTAAAAACAATTTCGATGCATTTTGAGCTGCCACGGTCAAAAGATAACTCCGATTGCTACGAAAATTGAAACCCGATAATAAAAAATTATTACGGATCCAATGGAACTGGTTTCGTCCAATTCTGAGATTATTCGAAAATTGGCTATTTTTCAGGCGATAATTAAATATTAAAATATTCAATTTTCACAAATAAACTTTTAATTCGATTTTAAAAGTTCTAAAATATCGTTCTAACTCTAACATGATAAAATAAAATTTTACAAATCATTTTCAATCATAATTTACCCAATTTTCAATTTTTCTGTAATTTAACATATTAAATTATCGATTTAATTATCCAATTAAATCTAATTATTCGTAATAAAATTTATTCGACTTATAAATTTCACTCATTAATATTTAAAATTAATTAAATATTCAAATTTTAATTAATAAAAATTCTGGGTTGTTACACTGTTGAAGAGAAGATGTCGCTTCAACCACTGGAGATACAATTTTAGCAGCGGAAAGATCGTCTTTAAGAGTTCTTGAGACGTAACTATAAAGTCGCTCAGCCCTTCGAAAGTGTCATTACCACTGTGTTCAACAGGGCTCTTCACCTCAACTCCTTCATCAGTAGTCTTCCCGGTTTGTTGAAGATCTTCTTCTTCTTCAATAACCGGGACAAGAGCAAGTTTACAAGATGGCCCCGCAATGTCAGTTGGAGTAGAACATTTTACCAACGAAGCCTCAGTTGTAAGTTCCTTCGGTACGGGTTCATCAGTATAAACTGGGGCATCTAATGCCTTAGATGGGGAATCAGGGACTTCGTGAGGTTGTGTAGAGCGGGAAGAATATAGAAGTCCAAACTGATGTAGAAATTCATCCTTCAACAGAAATTTTATACTCCTCTCCTCAGCAGCCACGGCATTCAGTCTTTCAAAAATTTGCTTGTGGCCTGGATCTCTAGAGGGGGGAGGAACTGCTGAAAAAGGAAAGAGTAAAATTAGCACTTAGCAACTCAGATCTTGAAAAGCTCAGGAATGGAAAAAATAGAAGCAGGTAATCTTACTTCCTACTCTCCAGATAGCATAAAACCCTGGGGGGCAGCGAACAAAGAAAAACTGATTCAAGAAGCCATGTGCGCTTTCGGAAAGATCGGTAATGAGTTTGTGATTCCTAGCGCTTATTACAACAGTAATGGAGGGATGATCTTTATTCTTAGCAAATGAGCATAAGTAGCAAATTTCTTCGAAACTCGGCAGACGATCAAGAGTTCTCCTAAATAAAACACATAACCCCATCAGGATAGCATAGCCATTGGGATGTAGTTGAAACGGAGAGATGGTCAACCGAAGGAGAAGCGTTCGAAGAAAATCATTAAAAGGAGGAATTGCTCCACTTAGGCACATCTGGCGATTGACAGCGAAAAAACCGTGAGGTGGATTATCGGCAGTATCATTCGGCCCGGGAAGTAAAGCGTCACTCTCAGCAAGGCCAAATTGAATGCATAGCTGGTTAAATGCTCTCTGGGTTAAGGTAGTCGGAGTTCTTTCTGGAGGATTCACTACGGGAATAGCTATCTGAAAGATCTCTTCATCTTGAGCTACCACTTCTTCTTGATGTGAAGCCATTCTACATAAACAACTGGATATTCAAACATGAAGGTGCACGTTTCCTAAATGTGTGAAGTGTTGTGTAAAGGTAACAAAGCAACAAGCAAATATAATTGAAATTAAACATGTGTCAATTGCAATATTTCAAGACTTGTCTCTTTAAGTCCAAATACAAGTGCAATATTAACGCAAACAAATCGACTTTAGTTGGTTAACATTGTTTTAATGCTTCACTTGAGTTTGTTGATTCACAGCATTTCATACAATTTCTTTAAGTTCATTATCCTTTATCGACTAATCTGTCATTTGATGTGGGCAACCAGTGGCAGTATATTCACCCTAGTTTTCTGCAAATGTTGTATTTAACAAGTTATTAGCATCAAATTTGGTATAATCTGTTAAGAGAGCATAGCAAAGACATGCAAGTTATTTCGGCAGTTCAAAGTTCGAGTTGGAAGTGCAATCAAGTCCTATCAAAAATTTTAGGTTCCCAACTTGTTCAAGTCCTAGGCCGTATGGTTTGAGTTAAAAGTACATGGCATGGCAATGCGCATCAAAGTCATAAGTCATTCACAATCTAAAGGTTAAATCACAAAGCTTCAAGTCAAGGCGGTGAAAATTCGCTCAAGTCCAAGGTCGCTCGCGACCTAACGAGTAGGATGAGATGGGTATAAGTCGCAAGAAGCAATTTGGCAGTGGAAAATTGTCCAAGTGCTAAGTCGCATGTGCGACCTAAAGGCTAAGTCGCTTGCACGACCTAAAGCCTAAATCGTCCACGACCCAAAAGGTTCCTTGCGAGTTAAGTTGAGTCGTTGGTCCTTTAAATCGTGAGGCATGGTAAGAATAAAAGGCTTCAGTTCAAAGTCCTAGCTCGGCCACGACTCAAGGCTTATGTTGCATCTAGTTAAATCGATCAAAAGCTTGAGTCGTGAAATTTGTCAGGGCGGCCAAATCAGTTAGGTCGTGGGGACTTTTAGGTCGCCCAGATCCTTTACGTCATTTCTGGAATGATGCAGGGACCCAAGGCTATTTCCCATTGGAACCGATAGGCCCTGCTACTCACCAATTACACTTTGCCACGTGTTTATCAACATTGTGTCGTTTGAAGCATTCTGTCTAAACCTAAAACCCATTAACCCGATTAGCCACGAATCCTATCCTCTGCTCAAACCTCTAGAAACATCATCTTCCCCTTCGAATCTTCAAGAACCATTACCAAACTTCTCAGATTCAAAGCTCTTACTAGCTTCGAAGCTAATCGCTAGCAATTTGACAGGAATCAAGGGGCCAGTTCGAATATCGAATTGCAACATAACAGCAAAATCGTGTGGAAACGGTTATGGTGGAATTGGCGATGAGTGCAGTAAGTAAATGCTCGATTTTACCTAAAAATTCGTTGATGGACTTAACAGTTGAAGGAGGAGAAAGTCTCAAGCTAAATTTTTAACCTTGGAGGATCGTTAATGGCGGTTTAGAAAGTTGGAACAGATGAAATGAGGAAGTGGCGAGCTAAGCAATTTATACGGGGTGAAAGAAATGCATAATGGCACACGACCTAGCAAGACCAATAAGTCGGCAACGACCCAAAAGCTGGATCGGAGCACACGACCTAAGGAATAGGCGTGTACTCCGAGTGGCAAATGTTAACTTCGATAGGCTCGTGACCTAGCGACCTAAGGAGTTCTACGGCCAAGCGACCCAAGGTTTCAGCAAGAAAACAGCCCGAGGGTGTACGCGAATTAACGGGATAAAGGTGGAGCGACTCAACCATATATGCGACCTAAAGAAGAAACGGCACGACCTAGGGGATGGAGCGATCTAACCTCTTACCAACCCAACGACTTATAGAACAAAGAAACCTACGGGTTAGCAAGGCAAAAGAACCAGCGACCTAACCTCACAAGCACCTCAGCGACTTAACGACTTAACTATTCTACGACCTAAGAGGGTCAGCGACCTAACGAGCTAATGGATCAACAGCGAGTTAACGACCTATGGAAGGATGCGACTTAGCGACCTAATACTCAAGCGATCTAGCATCTTCTGCAAGCTAAAACCAGGATCCCACAACCACTAAGTCGCTCCTCGACCTACGACCTTCCTTAGGTCGCTCACAACCTAATGCTTAGTAATAAAGTTATACCGCTTTCCCTTAAGTCGCGAGGACTTTCCCTAGGTCGTCCACTACTTAGTACTTCATTCAGAAGAAACCAGTGCTATCAAGAAGGCCCGAAGTTCCCATCTGTTTAGGTCGCTCATATGTAATCCACGACCTATCTTAAGTCGCCACCTCTGACCTACAACTTTCCCTAGGTCATTCACAACCTAGTACTTGTGATAAAACTATGCCGCCTTCCCCTAGGTCGTCACGACCTACCAGTTTAGTGCAGAAGGCCATGTGCGAACCAGATAGGTCATAGCTCGTTCCCCTTAACTCGCAAGCGACTTACGACCTTCCTTAGGTCGCTCACGACCTAAGGCCCATCCGAAATTCTCTATAAATACACCCTAAGCTCCAACATGAAGGGGGGCTTTTCCGATCATTTTCTTCAAAGCATCAAGGCTCTATCATCTTCAAACCGAGCCTTACTCCAACACTTGAAAACTCAAAAGAAGCTTCAATCAACTTCAAATAGGGATTCAACACATTCAACCATGAATTTGGAGAATTCTCTTGCATCGAAGTTTTTCTAGCTACTTGTCTTTTGAAGTGAATTGTAATTGAAGGAAATTGTAAAGGATTGTAATCATATTTGCAATAAAGAAGGATTGAAGTGGACGTAGGCTTGATCATAAGCCGAACCACTATAAACTCTGTGTCTCTTACTGCTTTTTCAGTGGATTACTGCCTTTTCTGTTTCCCGTGTTAACGGGTGGTGCTTTCATTCAATCTCTATTTGCATCGGGGTGTTAGCGTCTGACTTTTTACGTTAACAGGTCGAATATTACGAACTGCCGCTACGCAATGAGCTCGATTTTGACCATTTGGAGAATTATTCCGAAACTTATCCGAAACACTTCAAATATTTTTTGAAACCATACTAAAACTATTTTACTTAAAACAATATTTTATTTTTTAACCATTAAAGAGTCTAAACAACTTCATACACTTTCATGTGGGTTTATTAACTAACTATGGTTAGTTTACTAACCATTACCTAATTTGAGTATTATTTTCACATCAATTGGTTATAGAATTCCACAACCAAGTCAACCATCTTAACATCCATAAAAGCAACCACATTATTATCCAAGTTAACAAAGATATAATCATCAAACATGTTTAAACTTTCACATCATTATTCTTGAAATATTTTTAGAGATTTATTAGTAAAATATGCATACTCACCTATGGCTCCACTCCACCAATATTTCTAGAGATTAATTAGTAAAATGTGCATACTTACCTAAGGTCGTTGTAAGTTTAGTTGGTGGAGAGGAGGATTTTGCACTAGTTTTGGAGAAATTGATAACATATATGTATATTTACTTTCTTTTTTTGCTAATATTTTTTCATTATTTTCTTAAGAAAAAGCCATTGAAGAGAGATTCAAGGAGGAAGAAGAAGATAAAGATTTGTGTAAGAAAATGAGAAGAATGGATGGGTATTTATAGAAAAAATGAAGTGGTAAGTAACCAAATCATCCCTTTACAAAATTACCAAAATATCCCTAATTAACTTTAAAGTAAATTTACCTTTTCAACGCTTATCATCACCTTTCACATCTTACTTTATGTATTAGTCACCTAAGGCTTAACTAGTATTTGGATGGAAAAGCAGATTAAGGACAAGATTTTTTTAGGTTTCTAATGTGATTTGATTTGATGTTTACTTTTTAACCTTTTTCCTTAATTACTTTATTAATTATATTCTAGAATATTCTAACAATACTTAGTAAAAGTAAACTTATTTTGTTAAAAATGTGTACATAGGTGTTAAAACATGTTATCAAAGGTGCGACAACGTTGCGACAACTTATATTGAACAAAACGTTTATTCTCGACAAAATGTTTTACTGTCACATTTTGACTTTTTTGTTAGACTTCATATATTTGTAAACAAAACTAAAAAATAAGTTTATCATTCTTATTTATTATATAAAACATGACTATTAAGTTTGAAAATTCTATATTTGAATATTTAAAGTTAATTAAATATTCCATTTAAATTTATAAAATTACGGGTCGTTGCATTTTGATTCTTACTTTGAAAGCAAGAGACATATGTATGGACTTAAACGGATTTGAATGGACTATATGACATATAGAAAGGCCTTCAAATAAAGCACATAGGTTATAGGTGGACTTTTGTTTAGATTGGACTTAGATTTGGAAGTGCAATTATAGCGATAAACGACATGGATGCACTTGTGAATTGCCTTGTTTTTTGTGATTTCTATGGAACTTTGTAGATCCTTAAAGGTCTGAAAAGATATTCAAATTTAAGTATTTTGTTTCATTATTTTTACAAGTGTTTATTAGCTATTGTTAGAGTACTTTAAAATTGGTTTGAGATATTTATGAATTTTTAAGAATTAGTTGTGAATTTTTAAAGTGTAGGTTTTTATAATGAAAAATTGTTTTTCCAACTTTTAAAGAATTTTGTAAACTTGTTATTTTCAAGGAATATTTTAAATAAATGGTTTAAAACCTATTACAACTATTTAAAAGATTTTTAAGTAAATATAGTTTATAGAAAATGTGTTGACATTTTTATGTCATATTTAATAAATATCTTCTAAAAAGGGTTTATTTTATATCTAGTTTTGTAAATAATTACCATACATATATCATTTTAAAAAGCGTTTTAGAAGTGTAAGCAAAAGGTCCAAAATGGAGTTAAGGATTTCTTAACGGACAAATGGTTAATTGTTTAATTACTTGTTTGAAATGCAATTAACTATGCTTAACACTAAAAGCCGATGAAGTAGACTTATTTATTTGTGAGAGTTAAGATTGATGTTCGAGTAGGGATATGAGCAATAGAGCTCTAACCTACCAACTTCCCTCTTGACCGAGGAACAATTAAGTCGAGAATGTCCAAAACATGTTAATCTGTTGATTTCTTACTAGTTTATAGAAATCATTAATGTTATACTTAATACTAAAAGCCGACGAGGTAGACTTATCTATTTGTGAGATTCAAGAATAAAGTGTCTATGTAAGACAGTGATATGCAACCGGTGCTCTAACTTACCTGGCTTCACTCTTGGACGACGAATAGTTTAGTCATAATGTTGAAAACGAGTTAAGATATCAATATTGATTTGTATAAGCAATTGTTTTTAATAGATAGTCGATTAGTCAACTATCGAACTTAACCAAAAATGACTTAAGAAGTATGAGAAGGCTTCACGATTTCATACCAATAAGAACCCTCGGGGAGGAATATTGGTACGATACGTCTCTAGCTTTCACTTACTTCTAAGAGAATCATAATAGTAATCGAAAATTCATTGATTGTTGTTGGAGTGTCAGGTAAGCGGGAAAAGTGTAATTATATGAGATGACTTAAGCAGTAACGACCTAATTTTTCGAAGCCCGAAAAATCGAAACATTAGGGTTAAAGAAGAAGGAGGTGGAAGAAGAAATAGAAACAACATCAGAATCACACAAACACAGCGGAAAAAAAATATAATAGATATGTTAGTAATCTTTAAACAAAAAGAACTATATCTATTTATACATTACAGCCTCAGAGTACATTACAATCAACATCACAATCATTACCCAAATACTGGACAATTATATAAACTTGTCCTCAAAACTGAATACACAGCGAAGTAATAATCAAGTATGGAAGTACGTCTCGCCATCTAGCTCGTCTCCTGATCTCCACAGCATTCCACCAAAATCTATACTCTATAATACTGGATCTGACCCGAGCATCATAGTTAAATAATACCCGAGTTAGTCTGGAAAACCAGCGTTAGAAAATACACTCAATTTGATTATTAAAGTTTTCAAAATCCTTTAAAGTCTAAGCTATCTTATTACGATAACGAAAACATTTCTTATAAAATCCTCTGATATTATTGTAGGGTCTATATACATATACTTATTCAAATAGCCGAAATTGTTACATTATTAAATTCCAGCTACTAGCCACAAAGTGGGTTCTACAAACAAAAATCATAAAGGCACGTAGGGAAAATGGAATTCCATCAATGGCAGGGCTACTGAGGTAATGCCCGTCACAGTACATGGTCTAGATCACCATACCGAGGATCCACCCTGATCCCCTATATCACAAGACTGTAGCTACCCCTTACTGGATAGTCCAAATAATTTCATCCTACGGTTGGGATCAGCAACTGCCACAAAGCTGAATATATAAAGGGACATCTAGACAGGGTGACCTTACCCTAATTGGTTGCTAGCCACTTAGCCTTGTGTGCACCTCCCCTATTTTAGTTATTCCCGTTTGATGAGGCTCGAGGCTATGCGTTACCTTTTCATCACACATTCGCTTAGAATGCTCGTCGTCCTCCTGATGATGTTCTAAAAGCATTCGTCCATACAAGTCTGTTCTGGGTTCGAACGGAACCGAAGGCACTACTCCCACTACATCCATTTTGGAATCACCCTCAGGATTAGTAGCGATTAGCCCTTGCACTACATCGCTCCATCTTCGACTCCAAACTCTTGTCCTCTTCATGAAAATGTTCAAACCGGATCGAAGTGGTTTTCGGAAAATTTATCCCGATCCCGATCTCTTCGGAACGATCAGCGCATTGGCCAATATTGATAGTCGGTTATTTAACCATCAATTAACATTTACAAACAATCATTAAGACATAATAATTTCACCCAAATTATTTATTTTTAAATATCATCGCAAGATATTTTCCTAAATATCAATTCTTTGAAAATAGTTTCAAATTACTTTTCTCTGGCTCCCATGGAAATAAATTTCCACCCGATTGTTTCATCTCCACTGAAAACCGCCAAGTCATAAATACTTAAGATTTTTAAAAATAATTTAAATCATTTTATTCTAAAACATATTTTAAAACATTTAAAAAAAATTACTTAAACACTTTATTCAAAATATATACTTTAAAAGTATTTAAAATAAAACTACTTTATAAAATTAAAAGTAATTTTTAAAATGAAAGTTAAGCCAAACGAAATTCTATACAAGGCTTCAAATAAACTTTAACCATATCTTTAAAATAAAACTATTTTATAAAATATAAATATTAATAATTATCTTTAAAATCATAATACTAGTCAAATTTCCAAATAATTACTACTATAATTAATTTAAGTAAATATTTACTTTAAAATTTTAGACAACTTAAATAATAATTTCACAAAAAACATTCTTTCGAAACATCTTTAAAACTTTTAACTTATACATAAAAATCTGCTTGAAAAACATACCTGGCTTTCCAGGAAAATACACTTCTCTTCCACACCTTTAAAAATAAACCACTGTTTATTTTTAAAACAAATTACCCTTTATAAATTCCCATCGTGAATTTATACTTCCAAATATCCACAGATATATTACTTCATTTTTATAAACCTTGTTTATAAATTCAATGGTCTCATCCATCCTTAAAACATAGTTTTAAACACTTTATCAATAATTTCCAAATTACTCCATTTTGAAATAAATTTCCTTTACTCCTTAATTTATTCCAAAACCTATTAATTTCAGATTTTACTTCTTAATTATGATTTAAAATCTTTTGAACTGAAAAAACCAATTCCATATTATTATTATTTTCAAATTCCTTCTTTATCTTTTCCAATAAATTTAAACCCTGAATTTTAAAATAAATTCTTTCCTCCTTTTAAATATTATCACTTGAATTCATTTATTCAAAATATCTCTTTCCCCATTTTTGGATTTATTTATTACAATTTAAAAATCAACTTTTATTTTACCAAATCATTTTAATTATCCAAATTCCTTATAATTATTAATTTAAAATTATCTTTTTATTTACTCTAAAAATCCAAACTTCGTATATATTTTAATTCTCAAAATTTCAATATATAATTTTAACCAAGCTAGAATGTTCAATAAATTCCAGTTCCCAATATGATCAACATAATTCATCACAGATTATCACATAATCATATCGCTGAATATATAAAATAAATTCAAACGTTTTGAGGAATCCAGTTGGATCCCTCCAACCTGTTTTTCCCTGCATCCACAGATGTTAGCACAATATAATAATACCAATTTCACTTCGAGGTGTAATATCGTGGTATATGAGATCATATTATCTCATCCGCTATTATGTGGCGCATAGGGTCTCATCCACTATATAATACGGGAAAACAATCACTCCAATATATATATACACACACACACTACTATATATAATATACCACATCCAATCAATTCAATCATTCAACCAAAATTTAAAGTTAACTATTTAAATTTAAATAAAACCGAGATGAGTGAGATTAACTCACCTTTGTTTTTTTTTTTTTGCAAATCTGATCCATCTCGACTATTCCTTCATGACTTTTGACCATGAATGACAATTATATGATTTATCACTATTTGAATTAACCACAGAATTTATTATCATTCGCATTAATTCATGTGTAAATTATCCTTTATCAAATTAACTAATTTTATATGGTACTTAACAAACCTAATTTACAAATATTCATTATATATTTTTTTAAACAAATACTGTACTATGCCAGTAACCCAAAACTACTTTTTAAACAATACATAAACGATTAATATTATTATTCTGACAAATCCACTTAGCTGTTTAACAACATAGTATCATCAGTTAATAAATCTAATTAACAAATTTTAAAATAATAATTTAGCTAGTCAAATTTTCAAATCTCTGTTTAAAAAGTAATAGGAGTTAAGTATTGAGAAAATTTAGAAAACTTAAGACAAAAACTACTCGAATACCTCAGCAAAACTCCGACAGCGAATGACGACCCTCGCGCAAAGGAACCCACACACAGTCGAATCCCCCACAATGTGAGCACCACAGTTCGTTGATCGAAACCTTCTCAAGCATCGCTCTCTACCGAGACGAACCAAAACCCTACTAGCAATCCCTACCATCGACACGAGATTCCTCATGTTCCCACCTCTCAACCCAAGCCCTAGTGTCGGTCACAAATCACAACCGTAACATAAACAATTCGCAAATCCTATGCTAACGAATTCGATCGTTTCCCTCTCACTTTGAGTGATTGCCCGCGTGCCCTTCCCCCTCGAGTCCAAATCGAACTCGTACACCATTCCTCTCATTTCTTTTTTTTAAAGAATCGATCTGATAAATAAAAGAGGATGTTTGATTCTCCGGTTTGGATTTATACATCTCCGCAATTTTATTCCTTCGAAGTTCTGTTTTATTTCACTTTTTTCCGATTTGATTTTCGTTTTATCATCTAAGAAGAAATATACAAGGAAGTACAACTGTTTGATTTTAAAAGAACAATCAGACACGTGTTTACATAGGTATACAAGGGTCTAAGAAAACCTAGCTATGAATTAAATCACAAAAAACAATTATTGACAGGTCAAAATATATAATTTGTTAATTTAAATTTGAATTTAAACGTCTTGAAATCGAGCTAAAAATCTCGATCTCCTATCGAGGCGTGCCGCTATGCATTTATTGTAACAATCCGTAAAATTTTGAAGTTTTTATTTATTAAATTAATTGAAATTTGGTGAAATTTTAAAACAATCTAATTTTGAAACAAAAATTTAATATTTCAAATACGTGTACTTTAACATAGTAGCTGGTAAAATTTCATCAGATAATATGAAAGTTCATTTTATTGTGAAATTCTATTTCAGTTTATATGAGTTAATATTTGATGATAACAAAATGATTTCCAAACCTGAATATCTTTTTATAGAATAAATTTTCAAATCATCATCTGAGTAAGACGTCATAATTCGTTTCATCAAATTCGGACTTCTGTAGCTCCGTCGACCTTATTTTCTGTGTTTTTGCTGCATTTTCCGCTGGTAGAAATTTTAATTTTCAAAATTTAATCGTACCACTGATATCTGTATACCGTTTTGATTGTCCCGTCACGCTGATCTCTACGGTAAATTTAGTTTTGTGTTTTGACGTCCAGTACGCAACAAAAACAATAAACTACACATCGTATCGGTACCAAAAATTGTGACCCGTTAGCTTCCCTTTGCCTTTTCAAATTCGAACGTACATCGGCACCACCCGAATTAATTTCTTTATATTTTCGGCTCCATCATAAGGTGTGACGGTTGCTATTGCTTTGGTTACCTTTTATATTTACTCAATCTAGCTTTTCATTTGTTCTACCCTTTGTACATTCCTCTTCCCAGATCTATTCTATAGCCTTTCTCTCTCACTCATTTTTTTTTATTGCCAAAAAATCTTCCTCCGCCTGACTTCGGCTCTACATCTCCGACAACCGCTCATCTTCATTTTCCTTCACCTGCTCTTCGCACCCAAATAACCGAACATCACCAACCCGTCATCACTTTTCTCCTCCACCCTCTCTCGCGTGACCCGAACAGCCCTTCCCCTCCTCGTGAACGATCGCCGCAGCTTGCACCTCCTTTCCATTGCCGCGCGAGCAACCATCTTCGACCTTAGCCGCCTGATCTTGTCCACCGTAGCCTTGTTATATGTTGGCTCTGCATTGAGTAAGTCTGTTCACGTTTCACTTTTTTTTGGTTGCAAACCGCACCGCATATTTACATTATTTCTTATATATTTCAAGTTTATATATATTTCAAGCAGCAAGTTAAAGTATTATGTATAACATGTTACTGTTTGTGCATCAATGCATATATTATACATAGTCCTATTTAGGTTTCTGTTATACAATTATTTATAAGTTAAAATATGTCAGTGTTTGAATGGTTCGTCAGTCATGCATATTGGTTCACTTTATATATACTGCTGCATTAAAAAATTTTATAATGTAAGTTCAATATATATATATATATATATATATATATATATATCGGTAATGAGTTATCTTGTTTATATATTAACTTAATTTACATACGGTTATAATATGTATATGTTTATTATATAAGTTATGTAAGTTTTGTTGTTTTACTGTAAACATATATAGTTATATAATGTATACATAGCCTATATATTTGTGAACGTGCATGTATTTGATTATAGCTGGCATATTTTAAATCAATATATTTGAGTTTTCATATGATCAGTTCCGTTCATTTATATAATAAATTAAGCTAACAAAAAAGGGGCGTAAGCTAAATAGCCTGGTTGCAATTATTGTTTGTATATAAATGTTGGCAGTACGCATATCATAAGGAAATTTTAAATATTGTACCTTATAAATTATTTAATATATATACTATTTTAATATAAATTTATTTTTAATATAAAAGTTATATACGGTAGTATAAAGTCGGGTGGTCTTTATTTTGATTCTTTTACATTTTGTTCCTTATGGATTTGCTGTCTAGTATTTATGAGTTGTATTTTATATGTGTGTTAGTCTATATGAGCTATAGTGATATGAATTATACAATATGATAGTTTTGAAGTTATAGCATACCAGTTTTGTATAAGCAATTGTTTATGTAAAGTATAAGCTATATATGGTTTTATAACTTCTGATTTAAGTGGATATATATATATGAGTGATTTATGCGTTAGTTATAAATATGTTTGATTTTGATATATGTGTTTAGTTAAAACGATGATTTTTAGTTTTAGATATATCTCATATTAATACTTGTTTTAAATTGAATACTTATTCCATGGACAATAAAAATAAAAATAAGTATATATATATGATTGTTGCATCTATCGTGTTGATTCCGATTTGTTTCCATCAACAACATTACATATCAGCTTTGTTCATCGAATTTGTGCCAATCCTATTTGCTTCGAAATTCGTGTCCGGATTCGTAACCATTTCATTGTCTGTCTTCTCTAACCTCGAAAGGTGAGCAACCACTCACGATTAACGTTCTTATATTTATTAAATTTGATTTCAATTGAAACGAAAATTGAAATATGTTGTTGTAGTTATTTAAACTGTTATATTTATGCTATTATCTATAACTATTCACCAGTGGGATATGACACCATATCCTATTATTTATATTATACTGTTATTGATGATATATGCATGTTATACTATAATATTATCTGTTATCACTCTATAAGTTCGTGTAGTTTAGAATTCACTATAGGTTGAAATGATACATACCCGAACGGACTTTAGAATAGGAGAAAATAGTTATGGGTTGAAATGATAAACCGAAGCGATTTTCATTTGAATTGAATTTGGGATTACGGGTCGAAATTATATCTACCCATATGTATTTATATTTACGGATTGAAATGATAAATATCCATATCACTTGACCATAGGATAGGAAATTATATACAAAACCATTGGTCCGTACATAAATATTTTGAAATTAAATTCTATGGTTTCGGAAAGAAATATATGGTTTTAATAAATGTTGATTCTTAAATTATTATTTATATAAATGGTAATGTTATATATAGATTTAATAATAATATTTAAATTAATTAAGATGGATTTAATACATATAATTTGTTTATGTATTACATTTATATTTCAAAATAGATTTTGGTAATAATTTGAATAAGTTAAGGTTGAGAAGATAATTTGAATTTAGTTGAAATTGTATTCAATAAAGAATTTTATTTAATTAAACCGACTTGAAGCTTATTGAAATTGAGATTTAAGATATGATTTATAACTTGGTCTTGATTTAAGTAACTTAATGAATATTTCTCGTTTAAATAAATTTAAGGAAATATTTAGTAAAAATGTAATTTAAGGCTGGTTAAATGATATTGAATTTATTTAGTGAATATCCTTGACTAAATAAAAATAAAGTAAAATCAAGATCTATATGAAACTATTAAATTTAAATTTGAAAATGTTGAATATGAAAGCTTCGTAATATATTGGAATTTAAGTGGTTACTTTGTGATTTAGATCTGTATTTGAAATCAATATAAGTTGAATTTGTTATTTAGAAACTAAATTGAATAAAAGAAGGAAAAGTTAGATTGAATTAAATTTAAAATTGGGAACTCGAGTTGATTTGAATCGATTCCTGAAATTAAGGAAGTATGTATTATTTTGAAAGTTAGTTATGTTTGAAATGAAAATGATATTTTGGTTTTAAAGTATAAATTAATTTGAAACGACCACGGTGTTATAGTGTTTATTTCTACCTTGTAGATAGTTCCGCAGATCCTTAGAGGATGGTCATCCCAAACAACTTCTGAGTTACATGTATTTCAGTTGATATTTCACTTAAGTTGGATTTATTGATATGAGAATATTAATCCCGACTCGAGTGTTTTGTGTTTTGCTTTACGCTCGGGTCAGACTGAGTGATACAGCATTTGAGACTCACCTTTGGAGTTTGGAGCTTCGTTTGGAGATCCAACTATTGATCCAGCTTTCAGCTTTTTCATTTGATTGATTCAGATAAGTCATTTGTATGTACTAGAGACTTCACTGTTTTTGTAATATTCTATTGTATTTTATTTCAAACTTTGATGTTTATATAGTAGCTTCGTGAACTACTATTTATCTATTCCGCTGCGTTATTATTATATTACTTTGTGTCTATGATTATGTGATTGATTTATTTACTGTATATGCTGAGTTTTGCCAATTTTAAATTAACAATCTGATATTTTGAACAATTCAAATCCGACACGTGTGGATGCGAATGGTTGAAAATATCGGGTCGTTACAGTTGGTATCAGAGCTTTGGCTCTAGGCAAACTTAGCATACATAGTAAATTTATTTGCAGAATCACTTTCGTTCCAACTCGAATTTCTTCCTCTTTGATTCGGTTTTCCTTTGGACTTTGGAACGCTCCACGCGGTTCCAAAATCCATTATCTTCTCTCTTTATTCGTGTTTCTTGATTCTGGAGTATCCCATAACTCCACTTCGAATGATTTCTATAAGAATAAGCGACCCCGCCAATATTTGACTTATTTGTGAATGGATAAAACTCATTTACAATTGGCATTGAAGATTATTATATATCCCTCGGTTTAGACCCTGCTATCTCTTGTTATGCCGAATTCTATCTCTGACGATCGAATGTCGATTTGCCTCAGAATTCTGCATCAATCGTATTCCTAAAGTCACGGTCGACTCAGTTAAGGTCGCCCGTGATTTATATAAGTATCCATCTTCCATTTTTTAAAGCTAATTTATCTCATCGATGATCGAGCCTATCTTCGAATCAGAATTCTAACTGAGTAGAGTTCATATAATTTAAATCTCTATCTTTGTCTCGAAATCCATTCTTGAATCATTCTTTAAAAAATCAGGTTTGTTGTATTTTAGAAATTGTTTTATATATCGAAGTCGTTATTTTGATAAGTATGATTTTGTTCAATATATAAAAGTGAAAATGATTTCGGCAAGGATTATATACCTTTTAAAAACGAGAACTTGAAGTTTCGAAAGGATTTGAAAATTTGAAATTTTCATATATAAGAATTTGATTTATAACTGAAGGGTTTTGAATTTGAATTTTGAGGAATTGAACTCCGATGTTTTGAAATCAGTTTTAAGATTTTAGAAAATATATAATAATAATACGATTTAAAGATATTTTCTGAATAAGAAATATTTCTAATGTACTCGAATGAATTCTAATAATTCGAAGATATTTCGAAGAAGTTTCAAGAAAATAGAAGTCCAGAACTCACTTGTGTCACTGGAAAATAATCTCGGTGATGAATGCATGCATCATCGACGTTATTTTCGATTTTCAGAGTGGGGTAGAGGCCACTTTAGTAGCTTTGCTATGCGAGTGATTTTGTGAAACCAAATTTTAATTTCAGATTTCGAAGTATGGTTCGATATTCGAAAGACATATGTGTGTGTGTGTATATATATTTGAAATGATTTATATATATATATATATATATATATATATATATATATATATTTGAAATGATTTAAAGTAAGCCAGTGTTCAGTCCTTGAGTTTCAGATTTGTTTTGGTATAACCTTATCTATTGGAATTGATTTACTGATTTGTTGGTGATTTCCATCTTTTGGATTTTAAATTTGGTTTCTCCGACTATTTTGAATGTTCGAACAGTTTCAAATCAAGGTTTAATTTTTAAAGCTAAGTAATTTTCAAAAGGTAAATTGGAGCTTCCATATATGGAAATAAATAGTTTAAAGGTTTTAAAGGGATAGTTATAAACTTGAAAATCATTTTGGGTATAATTGATTTTTGAGAAAAAAATTTAGTTTTGAAAATAGATTGGATAATAAACCTATTATTTATACGATGGTTTTAGAAATCAATTTGTTTGACTTAAATTTTGTTGATTTGGAAACTAGGATTATTCTCTAAACCAATCATTTTGATAAACTTTGAAACTAAATATATATAATTTGAAAGAAATGATTTGGCTAAATCATATATGATTTTGAAACTGAAACGTTATTGAAAGGAATTGAAATTGAGAATCTTGTTTTATTAAATACTTCATTTGGGATTTATTGAACTTATATAAAATTGATTTGTATAAGTATGAAGTTGATTTGAAAACTGTTGATCGGAAAAGGTATTCAATTTGGAAAGTGAAATTTTATATAATAGAAGTCTATATAAGTATGATTTGATATACTAGTGATTTGGAAAGTATTCGATTTGAAAATTAAATCTTATATATAATGGACTTTGTATAAGTATGATATTTGAAAGTGATTTGAAACGTATTATATGATACATTTATTCGAAGTAAAGATATGGAAAGTGGCTTCTGCATGATATCCGCTTTGTGGCCACACTGTGGATTCATTCTATTGATATTATTCTCTCTGATTTGGGTTTTTGGGATATGATACTCGAGTGTCCATCGAATTCCATAGCAATCTCCATGGTATTATGAGCGCAACTGCATAGCGTAATTCGCCTGGCTGAGATGGCCTAGGGGTACGGATGTTTCCTGGGGGATCCAAGCGTAACCGTTGTGTATCCTGTGAGCTATGTAGGTCGTATTATTAGCGAAATCCGCTGCTGTGGTAGCTTAAGGGTACGGATGTTTCCTGGGGAATCCAGGCATAATCATTGTGTATCTGGGGTCTAATAGTCATCATGGCGTAATTCGCAGGGCTGAGATAGCTTACGGATACGGATGTTTCCTGGGGGATCCAGGCGTAACCATTGTGTATCCGCAATCCATGGTTAGACAATATTTTGGTTTGGTTGTGTTGTTTGGATTGTACTTTCCATATCTGTTTTTAAAAGTTTTGCAGTATTTTCACTGGGTGTTGAAACAAGTCTACTAAGTACCTAGAGAATTCTAGCTTTGCGCGTGATCAACGTATGGCCAAAGTCTGCAAGAACGAGAATAAACTTGTTGAGACATCGAGTTATAAAAGTATTTTCGAGAGGAAATTTGTTTATTTATAAAGGTATTTTATTATAAAAGTATTTACAACAAAGAAATTTTGTATTAATATTTGAAATTGAAATTCTTATGGTTCTAAAATTAACTATTCGTGCCGGACACTATTATTTTGAATCTACCTTATCTACTCAGCTTTATTTGTCCACCTATATTCTGTTTTTTGGAATCTAACTTCTTTTCCTTTTGAATATATCCTTTCAAAATATTGTTTATTTATATACTATCTGGTTTAATAGAGAAAATTTATTAGTTTTATGTAAGTAATTGATCTTTTATATAAATAAGTGAATGGATTTAATAAAATGGGTTTAACCAAATTTATTAAATACTAATTAATTTAAATTGAAATTTATATGGTTTTAAACTAATTGTTTAAGTTTTTTTCCAAATTTATCTTCTTTTTTTGTTGTTCTATTCTCCTACCTCCTTCCTTTTTGAGGACGAAAAGTTTTGAGTAGGGGAGAGTGTAACAGCCCGTAAAATTTTAAAGGTTTTATTTATTAAATTAATTGAAATTTTGTGAAATTTTAGAATAATAAAATTTGAAATAAAAATTTAATATTTGAAATACGTGTATTTTAACATAGTAACTGGTAAAATTTCATCAGATAATATGAAAGTTTATTTTATTGTGAAATTCTATTTCAGTTTATATCAGTTAATACTTGAGGATAACAAAATGTTTTGTAAAGCTAAATATCTTTCTATAGAAAAATTGCAAATCGTCTTCTGAGCAAGACGTCATAATTCGTTTCATCAAATTCAGAGTTCTGTAGCTCCGTCGACCTTATTTTCTGCGTTTTTGCTGCATTTTCCACCAGCAGAAATTCTAATTTTCATAATTCAATCGTACCACTGATATCTGCATACCATTTTGGTCGTCTCGTCGTGTAACGACCCGTAAATTTTGGTAAATAAATTTGGTTAAATTAATGAGATTTTGTAATTAAATTTAGATGGAAATAAAAATCTTATAATGTATAAATGGAATAATATTGAAACAAATAAAATTTGTAAATGAATAATGAAACAATAACTATGATGAAGTGTAACAATGATTATTAAAGCTAAAATTGTTATAGATTGAATGAAACTACAATAAATGAAACAGTGTAAGCGTTATACCTAGATGTAAATTGAATATAAAAAAAATAAAGTAGGTATTGAATTAGTTAATGAAAGAACACATTGTTACATTAATTGAATTAAATTAAGGAAATTAAATTATAATAAATGGTCATTTAATAAAACAAATGTTCTTAGAGTAATTATAATACGTAATAAGTGCAATTTGGATGAATCAATGTTAGGATAGATTAAAGTAATAATTGGGAATCATATCTATGAAATAATAACGAGAATGCAAGGTAATGAATGCTAATTAAGGTTAATAATTAATAAACTTGAACGAAATTCCAATTTTATATAAAATAATTTAAATGTCATGTTTGGCTATAATTTGAACATAAGTAAATGAAATTAGTAGTATGAAAATAAATGCCAAAAATGATTTTAAGTAATAAAAGCTTATTTATGTGACAAAAAGGTAATGGTAATGTTTATGGTAGGTTGCCTATTTATTTATTTTGATTGTTAACTGAAATTGGAATAAGTTCGTAATAAATATAAATAAATGTTACATTAATGTGAAATGTAACCAATGTTAATTTTATTTATAATATAACAAGTGGTGGATTTAAGGAGTGAAAATCAAGATTTATTAATTTATTTGAAATCTAAAATTTAATAAGTGGATTAATTGTAAATAAGTGGGAATTTATATTAAATTATTACGTTAATGGGAATGTGGATGAAATTTGTGGATATTAATGCAATAACTGCGAAGCAATGAAAATTCATCCAATTGATAATAGGATGAGAAAGGTGTATGTAATCTATATCAACACTTGGCCATTATGATAACTTATGAGTGTAATTTAATGTTAATAGAGTCTAATAAGTTAAAATGTGTAATCAATTGCAATTAAGCTAATTAAAGGTTATATTAGTATAAATTAGAGTAGTAATGGGCAATAATGTATTGCTAATGGTGTATGAATGAATTGATGATTTAAATTAAAGGAAATGATGTTAAAGTTATTCATATTGGACAATTTGTTGAATCATGAGGAAGGGAAATAAAGTTTTATTTATATATAGGAATTTAATTTCTGATAATAAGATAAATTGCAATTAAATGAAATTGAAATAGCTAAATAATACGTTATTTGAGATTTAGATGGAACATGAGAATATTTAATGTAATAGTTTGAATCCAATGGTAAATCATTTTATTTGATAATAATAAATGGAATAATTGTTAATTTATTTAATTTAATGGAACCATTGGGAATTTTATTGATAATTTTTGAATATAATAAAATTTAAATTTACGTTGAAGTGTATGATGCAACCAACATTTAGTTGACCTCTGGTTTTGTCGGAATTACTGTAATTATTTAAGAAAGCAAAACTGGTAAGATTTGTAAATTTTGGAAGTGAAATTGAAAAGTGATTTAATTAATGAATTATTAAATTATTTAATTAATAAAAATAGCCATTTTGGCCATTGACTCGGATTTCGATGAAACCACTTTCATTGGATCCGTATCGGTGAATTATTATAGGGTTTCAAGTTTCGTAGCGTTCGGACTTGTCGTTTTATCGCACGAACGCGAAACGCCTTGAAATCGATTTAATTGAAATCAATTTGAAAAATATTGATTTTAGCATAACTTCTTCATACGATGCAATTTGAACCTGAAAATTTTTCCGTTGAGTTCAAAATATTTAAAAACATCTATTTCGATATATGGGTTGACCCAATTTCGTTCCGGAGCCAGAACGGGCTTTTTCGGCCAATTATCGTTTAGCATGTTTATAATTCGGATCCATCTGTCTATTTCAACTTTATCTATAAAATACCCTGCTAAACCCTAGCCTCCGCCTATTCTCATTTTTCTGCGCGTAAAATTTCATCAGCTCCTCCTCTTCCTCAATGGATGCAAATCCTAGATCCAATTGCAAATCCGAAAATCAAATGGAAATTCAATCTTCTTAGAAAAATTCAGAAAAATTATATATCGAAGCTTTTGATGTATGCATCTCAAAACTGAAATTCATTTTCCGATTCGATGCATCGTTTGTCCAGAATTTCTAAATCAATTATCGACTGTTCATCGCGCGTCGATGAACGTTGTCGGATTGTCAAACCATTTCTCGGTATTGTAGAGTGGACGATGGGAAGTGCATCAGTGGTGTTCATTCGTCGAATTGACAGTCGGATTGCCCGATTTAATTAGACTAAGGTTTATTGTTACTGGCGGCTGCTGCTTTGGAGATGCACTGTTCAGCGATTGACCGTGGCGTCGCTTGGAGATCGAGGCTAAGCGGGGTGATGCGTCATCTGGAAGGCGCGGCAGCGAACCCTGGATGCGTTCGCGCATTCGAGATTTGGGGCGGTGCTAGGGTTTCGTGCGTAGACATGGAAGCATCATTCGTTCGTGCGTTCTGCCTGGGAAGAAAGATTTGCGTACGTGATTGAATGTAGTGACGTGGCAACTAATGGGGTGAGTAATGTGTTCTTTTCTTATTTTATTTTAAAATTGATTTCAATGGCATAAATCGTTATTACTTTTGTATACGATTCCGTTTCACGAGCGGTTTCATTTGTTAGGATCGTGCTGAAATTCCGGACTTGATGATGCCGGTTTAGATGAATTCTGAGACGGTCAAATTTTTGGGTTTAAATTCAATTTAAATTCAACAGGTGAGTGTTTTAACCCACTCACAACTTCTAAAATTTCTTATGTTTGTTAAATTGATATATGATGTGATTTAAAATTTATTTATGGTTGTTTGGCATATTTTTAATCATCATCTCAGTTAATTTCATTTATTTAAATTAAATTGCTATTTAATTTATTCATTGCATTTAAACTGCCAGTTATATTGTTAATTAATTATTCATTGCATTTAAACTGCCAGTTAAACAGTTATTTATTTATTATTGAATATAAACTGCTATTTAATACCTGTTGTTTATTATCCGTTCTATATTGATGTTATTGTTTGAATTGGATGATGATTGTGATAAATAGTTGATGGTTGATATTGGATGAATGGATGCTATATTTTATATTGAATAAACTACAAGTTATCACGCACTTTCATTTCATTGGGGATTGTGGTTTGAAATGATATGCAACCGCATTTTTATTTTTAAATTGCGGATTGAAATGATAAATATCCGTATCACTTGACCATAGGATAGAAAATTATATACAGGCACCGCGGTATATATCTAAATTTATTTTTGAAATAATTTTTTTATGGTTTTGTAAAGAAATCTATATATGGTTTTATAAGATATTGATTTTAGATATTTGATGAAAGTTATTTTATATATAGTTAAATTCTTGGTTTTAAGCTATGTATAAATTTGTTGAAAGTATGAAGTAAATTTAATAATAAAGTTTGATTTTATTAAAATATATTATGGATAAGTATTTACTTAAATTATATTCTAATATAGAGTTTATATTGATTTTTATAAATCAAAGTTGAGAAGATAGTTTTGAAATTGATTTGAGATTTTATTTAATTAAGTTCTTATTGAAACTTAGATTTTAAAAAGAATATTGTGTTATAACTAAATTCGGGTTCAAGATGATTTAAGTGAATATATCTGGTCTAAATAAATTGAGGAATATTCAATTATTGAATTTGAAAGTTTTATTTAAAGGATACTGGATTTATTAAGTAAGTATTTCAAAACTAATAGTAAACTGAATTTGGCATATATATATATATATATATATATATATATATATATATGAATTAAAAATTTAGTTTTGAAATGGTGGAATAATTAAAACTTTGAAATATATGGAAATTTAAATGGTTTATTTGGGAATTCAAATCTGTATTTGGAATTGATTTGAGAAATTAAAAAGTTAATTTACTGCATAAAGTAATTTATTATTAAACCATTTACGTATTGAAAATTTGTTTCGAAACTATGGGTTTAAGGTTTATGATTTGAAAGTACTATGATTTTTAAAAAAGATATATTTACAATTAAAACGATATCATATTGATTTGGTTTTTAAAAATAGAAATGATATCGTATTTATATGGTTTTGAAACGGATATTTTCTTCTGGTTTTAAAATATAAACTATTTTGAAAAGACCGCGGTGTTATAATAACGTTTGGTTGTTAAAGAGACCGGGATCGGATGTTTTCATACTCTCTGCCAACTCCGAAAACCACTTTAACAACCGTGTATGCGGTGGAGAATCCAGAATGAAGTAGGATGGTGGCGGCGTTCCTTTGAGGTAAATACGTGGACCCAACTCCCGTGAGTTGGCATAAGGTGGCTAAAACAGGAGCGATCTCGGGCCAATGAGGTCATTCCCCTGATCGGACACATCCCTTCGATATTATACTATGACTCTTGGATGATTCGGTGGCCACTTTTTTGATTTGGGGGTGTGACTCGAGGTGGGCGGTAGCTGCGCGCTATGCATTACCACCAGCCCGTGTGCGTAATTGGTATATCTACCCTGGCATTGCCTAGTTGTGTCAGGTCACCTACCATACCGAGTCTTTACTACGAGTTTCAATTTGTGTCGTACCTATGGAGTGTCTTCTCGTAGTCTCCCGATCAGGAGATATGCAGGCACTGTATAGACTATTGGCATTATTTATGTTAAGGGCTATATGGGTAACCCCTTAACGCTATTTAAAAGTAAGTTTATTTTACAATTAGACACTATTATAGTAGCGAAATATACTACATAGTAAATACTTTAACGAATCCTTAAGAGATGAAAATCCCGAGCATATCTTGAGTTACTGCACTCATATTTACTTCTGTTGATTTAACTTACATAAGAACTTGTAGTTCTGACTCGAGTGTTTTGTCTTTTCAATTCGCTCGGGTCAGTTTGAGCATTTCAGGATCGAAGATTTTATTCTGGAGGACGAAGACGAAGTTTTGTAGTACTATTACCTACTATATTATATTGTTCCACTACACTGTATTCCGCTGCATCGATTTTTATTCGTTGGTATGTGCAACTCTGATATATTGTATAAGTAAAATTAAATATTTTGTAAACTGCTTCATGAACTGTATATTTGATTATTATAATTTATCCTTCCGCTGTGAGATTCTATTTTGTTTATTTCTTTCTTGTTTTTTTTATTTGCCCATAACAATCCGCCTTTTTGTATGTTTTAAGTCTGACATGTGTGGATTATCGTCAATTTAAAGCGTGCAAAAAAGCGGCCCGTTACACGTCGCGTTGATCTCTACGATATATTTAGTTTTGTGTTTTGACGTTCGGTACGCAATAGAAACAATTAACTGTACATCGTATCGGTACCAAAAATTGTGAGCCGCTAGCTTCCCTTTGCCTTTTCAAATTCGAACGTACATCGGCACCACCCGAATTAATTACTTTAAATTTTCAGCTACATCATAGGATGTGACGGTTGCTATTGCTTTGGTTACCTTTTATATTTATTCAATCTAGCTTTTCATTTGCTGCCGGTCATTCTACCCTTTGTACATTCCTCTTCCCAGATCTATTCTATGGCCTTTCACTCTCACTCATTTTTTTTTATTGCTGACAAATCTTCCTTCACTTGACTTCGGCTCCACATCTCCGACAACCACTCATCTTCATTTTCCTTCACCTGCTCTTCCCACCCAAACAGTCGAACATCACCGACCCGTCATCACTTTTCTCCTCCACCCTCTCTTGCGTGACCCGAACCGCCCTTTCCCTCCTCGTGAATGATCGTCATAGCTTGCACCTCCTTTCCATCGTCGCGCGAGCAACCATCTTCGACCTTAGCCGCCTGATCTCGTCCACCGTAGACTCGTTATATGTTGGCTCTGCATTGAGTAATTCTGTTCACGTTTCGTTTTGTTTTGGTTGCAACCTGCACCGCATATTTACATTGTTTCTTTAGTTTATATATTTCAAGTTTATATATATTTCAAGCAACAAGTTAAAGTATTATTTATAACATGTTATTGTTTGTGCATCAATGCATATATTATATATAGTCCTGTTTAGATTTCTGTTATACAATTATTTATAAGTTAAAATATGTCAGTGTTTGAATGGTTCGTCAGTCATGCATATTGGTTCACTTTATATATACTACTGCATATAAAAAATTATAATGTAAGTTCAATATATATATATATATATATATATATATATATATATATATATATATCAGTAATGAGTTGTCTTGTTTATATATTAACTTAATTTACATACGATTATAATATGTGTATGTTTATTATATAAGTTATATAAGTTTTGTTGTTTTACTGTGAACATATATAGTTACATAATGTGTACATAGCCTATATATTTGTGAACATGCATGTATTTGATGATAGCTGGCATATTTTAAATCAATATATGTGAGTTTTCACAGGATCAGTTGGGTTCATTTATATAATAAAATAAGCTAACAAAAAAAGGGGGCGTAAGCTAAATAGCCTGGTTACAATTGTTGTTCGTATATAAATGTTGTCAGTACACATATCATAAGGAAATTTTAAATATTGTACCTTATAAATTATTTAATATATATATATATACTATTTTAATATAAAATTATTTTTAATATATAAGCTATATACAGTAGTATAAAGTCGGGTGGTCTTTATTTTAATTCTCTTATATTTTGTTCCTTATGGATTTGTTGTCTAGTATTTATGAGTTGTATATTATATGTGTGTTAGTCTATGTGAGCTGTAGTGATATGAGTTGTATATTATTGCATACCAGTTTTGTACAAGTAATTGTTTATGTAAAGTATAAGTTATATATGGTTTTATAACTTCTGATTTAAGTGGATATATATATATATATATGGGGATATATGTATATGAGTTATTTATGCGTTAGTTATAAATATGTTTGATTTTGATATGTGCTTAGTTAAAACGACGATTTTTAGTTTTATATATATATATATATATGTTATTTTAATACTTGTTTTAAATTGAATACTTATTCCATGGATAATAATAATAAAAATAAGTACATATATCATTGTTGCCTCTATCGTGTTGATTTTGATTTGTTTCCATCAAGATCTTTAAATATCAGCTTAGTTCGTCGAATTTGTGCCAATCCTATTTGCTTTGAAATTCGTGTCTGGATTTGTAACCATTTTATTGTCTGTTTTCTCTAACCTTGAAAGGTGAGCAACTCACGATTAACATTCTTATATTTATTGAATTTGATTTCAATTGAAACAACAATTGAAATATCCTGCTGTAGTTATTTAAATTGTTATATATATGCTATTATCTGTAACTGTTCACCTGTGGGATATGACACCATATCCTATTGTTTATATTATACTGTTATTGATGATATATGTCTGTTATATTATTATATTATCTGTTATCACTCTACAAGTTCCATGTAGTTTAGAATTCATTATGGGTTGACATGATGCATACCCGAACGGACTTTAGAATAGGAGAAAATTGTTATGGATTGAAATGATAAACTAAAGCGATTTTCATTTGAATTGAATTTGGGATTGTGGGTTGAAATTATATCTACCCGTATGTATTTAAATTTACGGATTGAAATGATAAATATCTGTATCACTTGACCATAGGATATGAAATTATATACAGATACCGTTGGTCCATATATAAATATTTTGAAATTAAATTCTATGGTTTTGGAAAGAAATATATGGTTTTAACAAATGTTGATTCTTAAATTATTATTTATATAAATGGTAATGTTATATATAGATTTAATAATAATATTTAAATTAATTAAGATGGATTTAATACATATAATATGTTTATGTATTACATTTATATTTCAAAATAGATTTTGGTAATAATTTGAGTAAGTTAAGGTTGAGAAGATAATTTGAATTTAGTTGAAATTGTATTCAATAAAGAATTTTATTTAATTAAACCGACTTGAAACTTATTGAAATTGAGATTTAAGATATGATTTATAACTGGGCCTTGATTTAAGTAATTTAATGAATATTTCTTGTTTAAATAAATTTAAGGAAATATTTAGTAAAATTGTAATTTAAGGTTGGTTAAATGATATTGAATTTATTTGGTGGATATTCCCTGACTAAATAATAACGAAGTTAAATTAAGATCTATATGAAACTACTAAATTTAACTTTTAAAATGTTGAATATAAAAGCTTTGTAATATATTGGAATTTAAACGGTTATGTTGTGATTCAGATCTGTATTTGAAATCAATATAACTTGAGTTTGTTATTTAGAAACTGAATAGAATAAAAAAAGGAAAAATTACAATTAATTTAAAATTGGGAACTCGAGTTGATTTGAATCAATTCCTGAAATTAAGGAAATATATTATTTTGAAAGTTAGTCATATTTGAAATGAAAATGATATTTTGGTTGTGAAGTATAAATTAATTTGAAACGACCACGGTGTTATAGTGTATATTTCTACCTTGTAGTTAGTTCCGCAGATCCTAAGAGGATGGTTATCCCAAACATCTACTAAGTTACTTGTATTTTTGTTGATATTTCACTTGAGTCGGATTTATTGATATGAGAATGTTAATACTGACTCGAGTGTTTTGTGTTTTGCTTTACGCTCGGGTCAGAATGAGTGATACAACATTTGAGACTCACCTTTGGAGTTTGGAGCTTCGTTTGGAGATCAAACTATTGATTCAGCTTTTAGCTTTTCCAGTTGATTTGTTCAGAGAAGTCGTCTGTATGTACTGGAGACTTCACTGTTTTTTTGTAATATTCTGTTGTATTTTATTTCAAACTCTGATGTTTATATAGTAGCTTTATGAACTACTATTTATCTATTCCGCTACGTTATTATTATATTACTCTGTTTCTGTGATTATATGATTGATTTATTTACTTTATATGCCGAGTTTTTCCAAATTTAAATTAACAATCTGATATTTTGAACAATTCAAATCCGACGTGTGTGGATGCGAATAGTTGAAAATATCGTGTCGTTACATTTATAAGGTTAAACCCCTATTTCGAATGATATGGAAAAGGTTTCGAGTCCTAATTCGGTCGTATGGAGAAGATAGCTTTTGGACGCAGTTATTATATTAGATTTTCGAAATAGATTTCAACGCGTTTATACATCGTATGCTCACATAACAACTCCAATCACTACAAAAATTGAAACACGATAATAAGACACTATTACGGATCAAATGGAACTGGTTTCGTTGAATTCTAAGACTGTACCTCGAAAGGCTATTTTTAAATTCAATTTAAACAATATATTTGTAAAACCAAGCAAAACACTTTTAAATTTCAAATTTAAAGTTTTCCTTATCTTCAAAATCATTAATATAAATTTTCCAAACCTTTGAAATATTATTAACAAGCATAAAACTGAAGATTTGATATTTTACCCAATCTCTATTTATTAAATTCAATAATTTAATTGCCAGATAATAATGATATTTGAAATTCAAGTTAAATCAACCTCCCAATATTTAAATAAATTAAATATTCCAATTTCAAATATCTAAAAATTCTGGGTTGTCACATTCCTCCCCCCTTAAAAGAATTTCTTCCTTGAAATTTACTAGTTAAGAAGAATGATCCTTAACCGGTTATTTATTTTTCCAATCCAAATAGTTTTGATCAACTTCCCAAAACTAAACGGTTTTTAACAATACCTATACCATCTTTTTAATAAAGACATTATCTCCCTAACTAATTTTCCAAACTTCTTCCATAGGTTCCCACCAATATCACTTACCCAACCATTTAAATTTAAGTTTAAAACTAATTTTAAATTATCAAAATTTCTTTGAAAATTTTCTAACTCCTTAAATTGCCAAAATATTTCGCCAGCGTTTTCTTTGCACGGCTAGCTTGGTACAACTATACAATGCCTCTACGGGCCCCAGATTTCATAAGAAAACAAAACGCCAAGTGGCAAGACCAGAAAATCATCAAATTTCATACAGAAATTTAAATACATACCTTTCGTTGCAATCCTATTTATCTTCTGAAATCAAAAATTCCAATTTCCCTTTCTCTTTTTAAACACTTGTATCCCACTAAGCAATGATGTACAATAACAACATTCAAAATTGCTTTACACATTTCTTTACAGAAGTTTTCATTTCTGTTTCATTTACATTCGTACGATACACATATATCATCCAAACGCAACACCCAATTCGTTCGCTCACTTTATCACACAATTTCACCTCCAAACTAGTATCGTCCACCCGACTTCCTAGTGCGGACTTAGATCTGGTTTCTTGATCAGAAACCATCATCCTTCTTGCATAGCCACAAACTATGATAGAGAATTTCCAGAATCAATTAAAAATCCATATCCATAGTTCGCCGTCGAAAATCGAGTGAAAAAAATTCCAATTCGTATTGATATAATTACTTTGAAATTTTATGCTCGAATCTGGATCGAATCGTTATGCGAATAAAATAATATACGCATATCCTACGTATTCTTGCCCAATTGATTTTTAGCTATATCAATTCTCTTTTATTCACATTATTTTGATTTCTATTTACTTATTCACAATTATCCCATTTCACAACTTCGCTTAATCTCGGTTCAAAAATTACTTAGTATATTTCCAATACCAAATTTACTTAAGAATTTCACCATTCCTTCTTAAGTATAATATAAATGTTTAACATACATCTTATATTTATTTTTACTTCACCACTTTTGTTTATTTATACTTTTACTCAAATTTTCATTTTCATATTCATTTGAATTCAATTTTCCTTTCATTTTAAATATTGAATTCTATTTACATTATCTCAACCCCAACTTAATTAACCATTTCTCTAATTATTTCCACTTACTAATTTATTCCTATCTCAAACCATTTTTTACTTCCAAACTTTTTTTATTTTAGCTCACTTAGAACTAGTTCTACAACTTCACTCTAAATTTTAAATTTTAATATTCAGTTCTCAATTTCATTCAGTTACAACCAAATAAATTTCCGAATCTCAATTCTTTTATTCAAATTTCCATTTTCAATTCCACTTGAATTAAATTTTCCTTCCTTCCACCTATTTATTCCCAAACAAATTTAATACTTCATTTTATACAACAAGATTAAAATCAAATCTCGTTCCAAATCATTTTCTTACCTACTTAAATAAATTAGTTTACTCACTAATTTTATTTCAATCCTTTATTTTATTTAGCCAGATCTTGACTAACTTTCATTATACACAATTCAAATTAATTCCTAATATTCAGTTTCCAATTCTATTTACTTACAAATGCAAATTCATTTGTCTATCCACAATTTTTTTTAAGCAACCAATTCTCTTAGTTTCATTAGCTTACTTTAAATTCACTTTTACTTAACTTTGTTTAGTTACACTCCCATTCAGTTTAAACTTCAAATTTCTATAAGCTTTCCCAAATTTAATTATATTTATTAACTAACTTCCTAATTTATTTCATCTAATTGGTTTTCTTCATTGGCATAATCCATTTGTAGTCAAATTTAACTTACAAATTTATTTATCACTTCATTTTCAAATTTAATTTCAAATCTCAATAAAAAGTTTATTTAATTTTTTTAACTCCTATGGTTCCTTGGAAAAAATTTCTACCATTTCCATTTAAATTTTAAACTTCCTTAAGTTTCCAACTTATTTAAATTCCATAAAAAATTTAAATTACTTCTAGAGTTTAAGCAATTCTTCAATATTTCAAAACAAATTTTGAAGGCATATATATATATATATATATATATATATATATATAAATCAAACTATTCTTTTGCATTTTCAAAAACAACCCCAATCTTCGCAATCAAACACCAATCCAAAATATCTAATATTCCTTTATATTTTAAAATCAAACGGTTTTACCGAACCAAAACTTCAATATTTCAAAAATCATTTTTGAAATCCATAATTCAATTGCATATCCAATTATTCCTTGAATTTTTAAAACCAATCCAATTTTGCAAACAACTCTAATTTAATTCATTTGTGTAGCAATTCCTTTCTAGGAAACTTAAAAATGAATATAGATGATGTTGTAGTCATCACCGAAGTTATTTTCCAGCGACCGAAAAGAGTTTAGTGCTTTTACCTCTTTAAAACCCCTCAAATATTTTTAAATTCGAAATCTTACCAGATATCTAATCCAATTCAAAAATATTTCCCAAATAATATCACCAATTTTCTCCAAAACTTTTGAAAACCAAAAAAGTTAAAACTTTTCCCAAAATTCTAAATTCTAATCCTTCCAATTCATATTGAAACAGTACTCTAGAATTTTATACTATTTTAATTATAAATCACCATTGTAATTCACATTTACAAATCCCATTTTTTTGTATAAATTTATTCCTTAACCTTTAGTCGTAGTTTTAATCCTTTATTCAACTTTCACTTAACAATGATAATAATTTAATATTATCATCTCTTAACAACCAAGCAACCATATATAACTATAATAATTTACAGAAAATTATTTCTTTTATATACAAAAATAATTTGGGTAAAATTATTTTATTTGCCCTATTTAAAACAATACTTTGTCGGTTTATCTTGTTTAAGAGTTTAGAAACCCCTATCAATGACATGGCATCCCACATATTGACCAGAATTCATAAACACTCAACTGATAAGTCAACGAATATAAAAAAAATTATATTCACTAACAAATACGTGCTAATACTATAAATACACTCAAACTCATTTTAGAGTACTACAGACTCTATTTCAATGAGTAATCCCCACCAGAGCCATGGTTTTCATTTAACCTTCAGCTCTGATACCAAATGTAACGACCCAATTTTTTGATGCCCGAAAAGTCGAACCATTAGGGATAAAGAAGAAGGAGGCAGAAGAAGAAATAGAAACAACATCACAATCCCACAAATGCAGCGGAACAAAATATAATAGATAAATGACTAATCTTTATACAAAAAGAACTATATCTATTTATACATTACATCATCGGAGTACATTACAATCAACATCACAATCATTACCCAAACGCTGGACAGTTATATAAACTTGCCCTCAAAACTGAATAACAGCGAAGTAATAATCAAGTACGGAAGTACGTCTCGCCATCCAGCTCGTCTCCTGATCTTCGAAGCATTCCATCCAAAATTTATACTCTATAATACTCGGCCTGACCCGAGCATTATAGCTAAATAATACCCGAGTCAGTCTAGAAAACCAGCGTGAGAAAATACACTCAATTTGATTGTTAAAGTTTTCAAAATCCTTTGAAATCAAAGGTATCTCGTAAGACCACGCCTGAAATAAACATGCCGGGTTTTTACCTTACGATAACCAAAACATTTCTTATAAAATCCTCTGATATTATAGTAGTGTCTATATACAAATACTTATTCAAATAGCCGAAATTGTTACATTATTAAATTCTAGCTACTAGCCAAAAAGTGGGTTCTACAAACAAAAACCGTAAAGGCATGTAGGGAAAATTGATTTCCATCAATGGCAGGTACTGGGGTACTACCCATCTCAGTACGTGGTCTAGATCACCATACCGAGGATCTCCCCTGTAACAACCTGATATTTTCAGCCATTCGCATCCACACATGCCGGACTAGAATTGCTCAAAATACCGCATTGTAAATAAATTTTGAAGCAAATGAAATACAAATCACAGAATTACAGACACAGAAATATATCAGAATAACTCGCAGCGAAAATTAAAATACCATAGTACTTCATGAAGCTACTATAACAAACTCTCAAAACATAATATATAAGATCAGTCCGAAAAACATATACAATAGAAATCTCAAATACATAGCAGTTTATAAATACCAGAGCTGAAATAGAACAACTGAAATAGAAAGGGAACAGATAACTGGAAAAGCAGAATCTCCAGCAATTCCTAGCTCCAGAAAAGAAATCCAAAGCTAAGCTGTAAATTCTCAGGCAGACCCGAGCGTAAAGTAAAACATTAAACACTCGAGTCATGACATATATACTTATATAATGTTAACCAACTCAGGTGAACTGTAGTTGTAATGCACTATAACTTAAATGATGCTTGGGGTCACCCATCCTTTAAGAATTGGTTAAAATATAAATTAAATACATCCCGTGGTTAAAATTTCAAAATTTCAAAATATTGTATCTTCCAAACCACATTCATTTATTTAAAATACCATTTCAACACACATTCCAAATAGTTTATATTTCAAAATAAATAACTTCATTTTAAATCATAAAAATGATGTTATTATATTTAATAATTACATTATTAAATTTCTAAAATTTTAATCTTTTAAAATTCATTTATTCACTTAAATTTATGAAAACAATGAAAATTCAACTTTCGCAGCATTTAGAAAAAAATGCTACGGAAAGTTACTTTTAAAACAACTTCAATTTAACAAAAGACAGCATTCAAAAATGTTGTAATAGGGTTACATTAATTCAAATAAAACCTTAGTTAAATTCAACAATTATAACACTTACCAAGTGCTATGATAGCCTTTAATTCAATTTAGCCCTTTAGTTCTTTTTTATTAACTACAGCATTTACAAATGCTGCATTATCATTTACATTAGAAATAATAGCATTTCAAAAATGCAGTTGATTAACTTCAAATATTCAATATAATTTCACAAACAATTATATTTTTATTTAAATCATTTTTAACTTATAACAACACATATTTTCACTTTTAAAACAATCATTCAAAGACCCTTATATTCATGATTTTATAAAGTTAATTTTTCATTCAAAAATCAATATTTAATAATAATTCACTTATTAAATTCCAACATTCAATTTTAAATTCATTAAATTAAATTTTACCTTAACACCTAGGTTTAAATTTCAAATACACCTTATTTTTCATTTTACTTAACTTCAAAATTCACTTTTAAACAAAATCCATAATTTTCCAATTTAAGTTATATTTCAAAATTCAACTCAATATTCATTTATTTCACATTTTAACTTATTCAAAAATAATTAATATATTATTAAATCATTTTAAATTCAATTAATTGAAAAATATCATAAATTTACCATATTTTCGTATTTAATTTAAATTCCATTTATAATTAAATCAAAATTTCCAAAATAACTAATATTTCAAATTTCCACTTTATCATTAATTTATTTCACTTATAAATTCTCAGAAAAATCAAAATACTTTACAAAAAATCAATTTTAATTAGGTTTAAATCAAAATATTATAATATTTACATTTCTAAAATATTTTAAAATTTTTAGAAAAATATATTTTAACCGCGAGTCTGTATATCATTTTCTACACTAGGTAAAGTGATACGGATAATATATCATTTCAACACATAGTTTACAAAGAAAACCCGGGTTTTATCATTTCAAACCCGCAGTCCCAAGTAAAATGAAATAATTGAAAATCTTTCAGGCCTATCATTTCAGCCCATAATGATTTTCCCCTATTCTAAAGTCCGTTCGGGTATGTATCGTTTCAACCCATAGTGATTCTAATCTATAGGGAACTTGTAGTGTGATAAAGTAATATAAATAACAGAACAACATAAAATAACAGTAATATATGATATAATAGGTAAATAAGCATGGTTGAACATCATATGATCATAACATAGCAAATATAATATGGTGATGCATTTTACAGTATCAAAAGTGATCGATTTACAAGTTATACAAGTACAAAACTGTCTGGTGAGAATAACTCACTTATTTAAGCTGGAGATGACAACCAAAACACACAACAAAGAATCTTCGAAGGCACGACAACACAAATATGATTTGAGAGTGGAGAGAAAAAATTAATCGCCTTCAATACATTCAAACAAAACAAGTATATATAACATAAGTTTTCAACACAAAAAAATAAAACAATGATAGGAATAAATGCATCAAAAAAAACCAAAGCTTTGCACTTGCTTTCTACTACCTATGCCTCAACTATAGATCTGAATATACATGGCCAGTGCATGGTTTTGATCTGGTTTAGGTTCATGAGTGGTCGGCCAAACATGTAAGAGATGATTGAGTGGAGAGTTGTGTGCATGAAACAACACAAAGGCAACGCCACATGGATTCAAGTCACAAAAGGACACGGCCAAGGCTAACCTACGGCCTGATCTTCAATTGGGGTAGGGATGACAGGGTAGTGGGTGTTAGGTCAGGAAAAGCTGGTGGTGGTGGTGTATAGCCCGCCAAAGAGGAGTTTGAAGTGGTGGAAGCAATATAGTGATCGGTTATGCAAATATATGTGAAGTTTGTGTAGATTCCTTGGTAGATCTAGTCATATGGGTGAACGGCTTGGGCTTGGGCTAGACTGGAGGAGGTTGAGGCTGGACTGGAGGAGGTTGTGGCTAGATCAGATGGTGGCCAAGGTGGAAGAGGAAGGAGAAGCCGAGCATAGAAGGCGAGAAAGCAAGAGCAAATCCAATATGAACAAGTAGAAAACAATGAAAAGAAATAGAAATTTACCACCCTCTTTTCTCAGATTTTGGCCGTGATTTGTAGGGTTGAGAAGAGTTTTCTTTTGCATGAGAAAATGAAAATGCAGTTGAAAAGAAATAAGATAGTTCGGCCAAAAAGACAGCAAGGGATGGTTGAAATTGAAAAGGCAAGAATAAAAAGAGACTTAAGCAAATAAAAAGTCACAAACTCTTCATATTTCCACCATTTCTTTTTATAATTTTACATAACTGAAATATATATATAAATTCAGTTAAAATACGAAAATATAACAAATAAACAAAATATAAATAAATATTAATTATATATAATTAAATCAAGAAAAATTGCAAAAATTGCAACCTAGGCTAGAAAATTTAAAAATAAATGCAATGAACTTTGGAAAATTTTATGTACATGAAAAGTACTTGTAAATAAAGATAAGAACATAACATAAAAATGCATTCACAAAAATAAATAAATAAATTTTAATTAAATATAATTTAAATGAAGAAAATAGCAGAAAAATGGAAACTAGTCTTTAAAAATAACAAATAAATGCAATAAATTTTGGAAAATTTTTATTATCACTTTAAAAATATTTATAAATGAAATCTTACTATTAAAACAAATTTAAAATAATTTCAAAATAAAATAAAGTCAAATTATTCAAAAAATCTAGGGTTGTTACACGCTCCCCCACTCAAATCTTTTCGTCCTCGAAAGGAACGTGCAAGGAAAATAAAGAGAAATAAGATAGAAAACAAAATAGTATCTGAAACGAATAATTCCGGATTCGAAGCACGAATGTTGTCCTTCGTTTCCACGATACAATCTCGATCGTCAGTACTCCACTGCACTTTTGACCAGATTAACAGATTTCCTTCTGAGCTACTTCGTACCTATGTAGACAATATGAAGTGGCTTCCTCTCAACGGTCAGATTAGGCTCAATATCCAAACTATCAAGAGCAGAATTATGGACAATAAGAGATGGATCATGAAGATGACGGCGAAGGTGCGAGACATGGAATACATCATGCACTCCAGAAAGTTTCTCGGGCAATCTAAACGATAAGCCAAAGAACCAACTCTTTCCATAATGCAGAAAGAACCCTCAAAAAAGAAGGAGGTAGGAATAGCTAGGTGGAAAAATAGGTTGGAACATAAGGATGGAGCTTTATTTTAAAACCGTATATATTTCAATTTATAAATTTATATTTACAACATTTTAAACATTTTATAATATGATAAATAATCATTTGATTCAAATTTGTTAGTTTGAAGTAAACAAAATTTAAAGAATTTTACATTGTTGAGAAAAGTAAAATAAATGATCAAAATATCCTTTATACAATACTTTATCAAAATACTTTTATAACTCGATGTCTTAACAAGTTTACTTTCGTTCATGTAGACTCTAGTTATGCGTTGATCAGGCGCAAAGCTAGAATTCTCCAAGTACATAGTAGACTTGTTTCAACACCCAGTGTAAGTCTGGAAAACCTTTTAAAAACAGATATGGAAAGTACAATCCAAACCAATCAACCAAACCAAAACATTTATCTAACCATGGATCGCAGATACACAATGGTTACGCCTGGATCCCCCAGGAAACAATCTGTATCCGTAAGCTTTCTCAGCCCTGCGAATTACGCCATGATGACTAGTAGAGTGCAGGATACACAATGGTTATGCCTGGATCCCCTAGGAAACAATCTGTACCCCTAGGCTGTCTCAGGCAGGCATTTTCGCTACTAATGCGACCTATATAGATTATAGGATACATAATGGTTACACCTGGATGCCTTAGGAAACAATCTGTACTCCTAGGCCATCTCAGCCAGGCAGTTGCGCTATGCAGTCGCGCTCGTAAGACCATAGAGATCGCCGTGGAATTCGATGGACAATCGAGTATCATATCCAGAAAACCCAAATCAGAGAGAATAATATCGATAGAATGAATCCACCGTGTGGCCACAAAGCGGATATCAAGCAGAAGGCACTTTCCATATCTTTACTTTGAAAATATGTATCATATAGTACCTTTCAAAATCGCTTTCATATATCATGCTTATATAAAGTTCATCATATATAAGATTTCATTTTAAATCGAATTCTTTCCAAATCAATAGTATATCAAATCATACTTATAAAACTTGGATTATATAAGATTTCACTTTACAAATTGAGTACCTTTTCCAAATCAACAGTTTTCAAATCACTTCATACTTATACAAATCAATTTTATATAAGTTCAATAACTCCCAAATCAAAGTATTTAAATAAACAAGGTTCTCAATTTCAAACCATTTCAATATCAATTCAGTTTAAAAATCATATATGATTTCGCTAAATCATTTCTTCCTAATTTCATATATTCAGTTTCAAAGTTTCTTAAAATAATAGATTTAGAAAATAATCCAAATCTCCAAATCAACAAAATTTAGGTCAAACAAATTCATTTCAAACAATTTCAATCATCAAAATATCAAAATGGTTACAAAGTTCAAAACCATCTCTTTTAAAACTTCAAACTATTTATTTCTGTATGAAAAAACCAATTTACCATTGGAAAGATTTTTATTCTATATGTATACTTTATTCAAAACATTTCAAATCTGTATCTCATACCAGTATAATTCAGCATAGTCTTATTTAATTTCACTCAACAAACAGTTTCAAACTTATATAAATCATATTACTTTATACATTAATCATACAAAACTCAACTATATTCTTTATCAAAAACCTTATACCTTTCAACATTTCTTAGCTTTGAAAAGTTAACCTTGATTTGGAAGTGCTCGAATCTTCAAAATAGTCGAAGAAATCATATTTTCAATCTAAGAGTTGAAAATCACCAATAAATCAGTAAATCAATTCCAATAGATAAGGTTATACCAAAACAATCTAAAACTCGAGGACTGAACACCGGCTTACTTTAAATTATTTCAAATATATATATATATATATATATATATATATATATATATATATATACATATATCTTTCGAAAATCAAATCATACTTCCTGAAATCAAAATTGGTTTCACAAAATCACTCGCACAGAAAAGCTACTAGAGTGGCCTCTCCCCCACTCAGAAACTCGAAAATCAATGTCGATGATGCATGCATTCATCACCGAAATTATTTTCCAACGACATAAGTGGGTTATGGACTTTTATTTTCTTGAAAAACTTCTTTGAAATCTCTTTGAAATCATTGGAATTCATTCAAATACATTTGAAACAATTCTTTTTCAGAAAATATCTGTAAATCATATTATTACTATATATTTTCCAAAATCTTAAAACCGATTTCAAAACACCGGAGTTCGGTTCCTCGAAATTCAAATTTAAAACCCTTCAGTTATAAATCATTTTTTTGTTTAAATCAAAATTTCTTATAAATTTTCAAAATTTCAAATCCTTTCAAAACTTCAAATTTCCATTTTTAAAAGATATAAAATCTTTATCGAAAACATTTTACTTTTATATACCAAATAAGGTCATCCCTATCAAAGTAATAATTTCGATGTCTGCACAAATTCCAAAATACAACCAAACATAAATTCTCAAGGAATGATTCAAGGATAGATTTCAAACAAACGGAGATTCAATTTAGAGGACACTAATCAAATAGAATTCTTGTTCGAGGATAAGCCTGAACGAAGATAAGATAATTTAATTACCAAAAAGATAATCACGACCGACCTTAACTGGTCAACCGTTACTTTAGGAATATAATCAATTCGAAAATCTACGGCAAATCGACATTCGATCACCAGCGATAGAATTCGGGTAGAGCAGGAGATAGATAGCATTGTAAACCGAGGATATAGAAATCTCCGGTGAATCAATGCCAATTGTAAAGAAGTTTCACCCCCTTTACAATTCATTCAAAGATTGGTGGAATCACCGATCTTGAGAGAAGTCATTCCAAAGTGGATGTATAGAATGCTCCAAAAATAAAAATGGATAAAATAGGGAAGACAAGACTGGATGTCAAAGCAAGTGGGAGTGTTCCAAAGTTCAAGGAATCCTAATCGATAAGAATCCTAACCAAGAGATTTCTAACAAGGTGGATACAGAAGGAATGAAGCTTAGAAAATCTTGGTTTCAAAATAAGAAGATTTTTAAACCAAAATAATCTTTGAAAATACTTTAAAAATAACTTGGAAACTATTTACACTTTGAAAATACGTTCTCTCACAAAGAAAGGATTCTGAGATTGATTTCACTCATTCTAGGGTATCTCTAATGAGTATTTGCTCCACGGGCTAAGGTTTGCCTAAAACCAAAGCTTTGATACCAACTGTAACAACCCGATATTTTCAACCATTCAAATCCACACATGCTAGACTTGAATTGCTCAAAATACCGCATTGTAAATAAATTTGGAGCAAATGAAATACAAATCACAGAATCACAGACACATAAATATCAGAATAACCCGCAGCGGAAATTAAAATACCATAGTAGTTCATGAAGCTACTATAAAAAACTCTCAAAACATAATTCATACAGTCTGAAAAACATATACAATAGAAATCTCAAATACATAGCAGTTCATAAATACCAGAGCTAAAATAGAACAACTGAAACTGAAAAGGAATAGATAACTGGACAAGCAGAATCTCCGGCGATTCCTAGCTCCAGAAAAGAAATCCAAAGCTAAGCTATAAATACTCAGGCTGACCTAAGCGTAAAGTAAAACAAAAAACACTCGAGTTAGGACACATATACTTATATAATGTAAACCAACTCAAGTGAACTGTATTAGTAATGCACTATAACTTAAAGGATGCTTGGGATCACCCATCCTTTAAGAATTAGTTAAACTATAAATTAAATACATCCCGTGGTTAAAATTTCAAAATATCAAAATATCGTATCTTCCAAACCACATTCATTTATTTAAAATACCATTTCAACACACATTTTAAATAGTTTATATTTCAGAACAAATTACTTCATTTTAAATCATAAAAATGAAGTTATTATATTTATAAATAATTTATTAAATTTCCAAAATTTTTGTCTTTGGAAATTCATATATCCACTCAAATTTATTAAAACAATGAAAATTCAACTTTCGCAGCATTTAGAAAAAAATGCTACAGAAAGTTACTTTTAAAACAATTCAATTTAACAAAAGACAACATTCAAAAATGCTGTAATAGGGTTAAATTAATTCAAATAAAACCTTAGTTAAATTCAACAATTATAACACTTACCAAGTGCTATAATAGCCCTTAATTCAATTTAGCCCTTTAGTTCATTTATATTAACTACAGCATTTACAAATGCTGTATTATCATTTACATTAGAAATAATAGCATTTCAAAAATGCAGTTAATTAACTTCAAATATTCAATATAATTTCACAAACAATTATATTCTTATTTAAATCATTTTTAACTTATAAAATCACATATTTTCACTTTTAAAACAATCATTCAAATACCCTTATATTCATGATTTTGTAAAGTTAAATTTCCATTCAAAAATCAATATTTAATAATAATTCACTTATTAAATTCCAACATTCAATTTTAAATTCATTAAATTAAATTTGACCTAATACCTAGGTTTAAATTTCAAATATAACTTATTTTTCATTTTACTTGCTTAACTTCAAAATTCACTTTTAAACAAAATTCATAATTTTCCAATTTAAGTTATATTTCAAAATTCATCTCATTATTCATTTATTTCACATTTTAACTTATTCAAAAATCATTAATATATTATAAAATCATTTTAAATTCATTTAATTCAAAATATCATAAATTTATCATATTTTCATATTTAATTTAAATTCCATTTATAACTAAATCAAAATTTCCAAAATAACTTATATTTCAAATTTCCACTTTATCGATAATTTATTTCACTTACAAATTCTCAGAAAAATCAAAATACTTTACAAAAAATCAATTTTAATCAAGTTTAAATCAAAATATTATAATATTTACATTTTTAAAATATTTAAAAAAATTAGAAAAATATATTTTAACCACGGGTCTGTATATCATTTTCTACATTAGGTAAAGCGATACAGGTAATATATCATTTCAACCCATAGTTTACAAAGAAAACCCGGGTTTTATCATTTCAAACCCGCAGTCCCAAGTAAAATCAAATAAATGAAAGTCGTTCAGGCTTATCATTTCAGCCCATAACGATTTTCCCCAATTCTAAAGTCTGTTCGGGTATGTATCGTTTCAACCCAGAGTGATTCTAATCTAAAGGAAACTTGTAGTGTGATAAACTGATATAAATAACAGAACAACATAAAATAAAAGTAATATATGACGTAACAAGTAAATAAGCATGGTTGAACATCATATGGTCATAACATATAGCAAATATAATATGGTGACGCATTTTACGATTTCAAAAGTGATCGATTTACTAGTTATATAAGTACAAAACTGTGTGGTGAGAATAACTCACTTGTTTAAGCTGGAGATGACAACCAAAACACACAACAAAGAATCTTCGAAGGCACGACAACGTGAATATGATTTGAGAGTTGATGGCCAAATTAATCGCCTTGAATACATTCAAACAAAACAAGTATATATAACATAAGTTTTCAACACAAATAAAATAAAACAATGTTAGGAATAAATGCATAAAATAAAACCAAAGCTTTGCACTTGCTTTCTACTACCTATGCCTCAGCTATAGATCTGAATATACATGGCCAAGGCATGGTTTTGATCTGGTTTAGGTTCATGAGTGGTCGGCTAAACATGTAAGAGATGATGGAGTGGAGAGTTGTGTGCATGAAACAACACAAAGGCAACACCACATGGATTCAAGCCACAAAAGGTCACGGCCAAGGCTAACCTAGGCACAGCCAGATCTTCAAGTGGGGTAGGGATGACATGGCAGTGGGTGTCTAATCAGGAAAAGTTGTTGGTGGTGGTGTATGGCCGGTCAAAGAGGAGTTTGAAGTGGTGGAAGCAATATAGTGCTTGGCTATGCAAATATATGTGAAGTTTGTGTATATTCCTTGGTAGATCTGGTCACATGGGTACACGGCATAGGCTTGGGCTAGACTAGAGGAGGTTGAGGCTGGGTCAGGTGGTGGTGGAGATGACCAAGGTGGAGGAGGAAGGAGAAGCTGAGCATAGAAGGTGAGAAAGCAAGAGCAAATCCAATATGAACAAGTAGAAAAACAATGAAAAGAAATAGAAATTTACCAACCTCTTACAATTAAAACAAATTTAAAATAATTTCAAAATAAAATAAAGTCAAATTTAAATTATATTCAAAAAATCTAGGTTTGTTACACACTGTGATGACCCTAAATTTTTTAGCATTTAGAATTGGAATATTTAATTAATTTTAAATATATAAGAGTTAATTTAAACTTGAATTCAAATATCACTATTTATTTGATAATTGAATTATTAAATTAAATAAGTGTAGTTGGGTAAATTGTTGAATCTGGAGTTTTAAGCCTGTTAAAAATAATTCGAAGGCTTATAAAATTTATATTGATAATACTTAAGAGAATAGAAGTGTTGAAATCAAATTTTTAAATGGTTTGTTAAGTTTTGAAATTTTTCGTTTAAATTGAATTTAAAAATAGCCTTCCGAGGCACAGTCTCGGAATTCGACGAAACCAGTTCCATTGGATCCGTAATATTGAATTATTATCGGATTTCAAGTTTCGTTGCATTTGGAGTTGTTGTGTAAGCGTACGGTGGATAAACGCGTTGTAGCTTATGTCGCAAATTTAATGTTAATTGAGTATATATATCTTTATATATGTGGTCAATTTTTTTTGTTCCTTCTCCCATACGCCAACTCGCAAAATATCTTTTCTCTTTTCATGTTATTCTACCGCCGAGAATTTTAGCATTCACAACATAAAATAAAATAAAAAGAAGCTGTGGCTTTGCTTTCCACTTCAACAAAAATGGCGGATGCCTGAAACCCTTTTCCTTATTAACGAATTATTTTCGTTCTCCATCCTTTTAAGTTCCCCGTGTTCCTCTTTTCCTATTCAAAGTCACGCTTCCTCTCAAAGATGTAAATCTCGTTCGAAGCATAAAAAAATAAAAAAAATGGTGACGCAGCCTAAACGAAGTCAAATTCGATTTGACTGTCGAGTTCGGCTAGTAGAGGGGGTTCGATCTATCATGGGATGTTCACGAGCGACGTCGCGAGGTGAGGACGGCGATAGAAGGCAGAGTTCGTTGTGGCTTTGGGAGTTCAATCGACTAGGGGGGAGGAATTTGCGAGCGTACGTGATGCTTCAAGCAGGTGAGTGGTTGGGCAAGGGAGTCGCTAGTCACTTTCGATCGAAGCTTGGAGGTCACGCAAGGGGGTTGCTCAGCTAGGGTTTCGCGTGCGATGAGGTGTTTGGGGCTACGCGCGAGGGGATGGTCGCGCGCGCAGTAGCGAAATTGATAGGCGAGTTCGATCTCGTTTGTGAAGATGGGAAGTTGGGAAGCTACGTGCGTGGATGAGTGAAGACAAGCGCGGTGGTGTTGCTGAGTGGAAGTATTCCGATGAGCTCGTCTTGGTGATAAGGAGGATCTTCATGTGTTGGTTCTCCTTTTCGTTTATGCTCGAATATAATACTGATTGGAAGAAAGAAAATTTTTATAGTTTAAAACAGAGAAAAAAAATATAAAATATAGAAGAAGAAAGTTTTGCAGTAAGGAAATTTATTGTCTTGTAATTTATAGTAAAATATGTATGTGTATATGATTTTAGAAAATATAAGAATCCGAAAATTAACAGCAAGATAAAAAGACTTTTGAATGGAATTCATTGTTTTTAAGATGCTATGGTTACTAGAATAAATTGTGTAAAGAAAATTTATTTTTAAATCAAATTTCGTAGTTGAATACATTTATCGGAAGAAATTTGTTTAAACCAAATTCATTAGTTTAAAATTAAAGAATTAATTAAATTAAAAATTTTAATGGCAATTGAGTATTCGATTATTTCGAATATTAATAAATTACCTAAATTGTTTATTTAAGGTCAAAAATCTGGAAATCCAAGGCAATATTGAAGTGGATTGCAAACTAAATCCAAGGTAAGTTAGTCTCACTCAGTTAAATTTAAATTTAAATGATTAAATTTAAATAATTGTTTGAATGGTTGAATTGATTGATGTACTATAGTATGATATATTTTGGAATTGGCATTTTATATTTTACAAACGTCTGTGGATGCAAGGAAAACAGGTTACAGGGATCCAACTGGACCACTCAACATTTATTTAAATTATTTAATACCCTTAGTTGTGATTATGTGATATTCTATGATGAATTATATTGGAATATTGAATGCTATGGTTCGTATGGATATAATTGGGTATAATGAATTACCAAAAATATATAAATTGGATTTTGGAAAGAAAATAAAAGAAGTGAATTTGTATGTAAAATAATTATAGAAATTTGAATAAATTTAATAATGAATTGGAAAAGAAATAAAGTGACTTTAAAATTCTAATAAATAAATCTTGAGTATAGAATGGAAATTTTGAATAATCAGGAGATTAATGAGCTTTAAACTTCAATATTATCATTTTAAAAGAACAAAACATTTATTTTAAATTTAAGACTTAAAATATTGAAAAGAATAAAGAAAAAATTGGAAAAAACTGAAATTTGTTATTTCAGTTAAAAGATTTAAAATCAAAAGGGAAATAATAACATTAATAATAAGTCCATAACTAATGAATTTTGAAATGAACTGATAAGTAAAGAAATTTATTTCAAATAGAGTAAATTGGAAATCAATTTGGGAAAATTGATTTAAGTGATTGGAATTGGGATTTTTCTCCGGATAACCAAGTACATTTTTAAAGTAAATTTTTAATTATAAATTAAAGGTTTTAAATTTGGTTTGAAAAGTAAGTTTTGGAAAATTTATTATTTCTAATACTTAAATTCTAAAGTAGGTATTTTCTCAAATTTATTATAGTAGTAATTACATAAAAAGTGACTTAATATTTTGTTTTTCAAAGTGAAAATCTAGTTTTATATTTTATTAAGTAACCTTATTTTCAAATATTCATATAATACGTATTTTTAACAAATTATTGAAGTAATTTAACTTAAATGTTTTAAAGTATCTTTCAAAGTAAAGTGTTTTAAATTATTTTAAAAATCTAGTTTTGTACTAGGTGGTCCCAAAGGAGATAGAAAATATTTGGAAAAGTTTATTCTGAAAAGAAAGATGATTTGAAACTGTTTTCAAAGGATTGAAAATAGAAATATATCTTGTGAAGATATTTTTGAGGTTAATAAATAATTTGGGAATTATTTATTGGTTGATGGTTGTTTGTGAATATTAATTGATAGTTAAATAACCGACTATCAATATTGGACAAATGCGTTGATCGTTTCGAAGAGACCGGGATCAAGATTTATTTCTCAAAAACCACTTCGATCCGGTTTGTATGTTTTCGTGGAAACGAGTTTGGATTCGAAGATGGAGCAGTGAAGTGCAAGGGCTAGTCGCTACTAATCCTTAGGATATTTCCAAAATGGATGTAGTAGGAATAGTGCCTTCGGTTTCGTTCAAACCTGGGACGGACTTGTATGGATGAATGCTTGTGAAACATCGTCAGTTGGACGATGGGCATTCTAAGGGATATGTTCTAAAAAGGTAACGCTTAGCCTCAAGCCTCATCAACCGGGAATCATTGAAAATCAGGGGTTATGCGGCAAGGCTAGGTGGGTAGCACCCAAGCAGGGTGAGGTCATCCCCGTCTAGATGTCCCTTTTATTTCGGCTTAATGGACGGTTGCTGATCCCAATCGCGGGGTGATCTCACTCGGGATTATCCAATAAGGGGTAGTCCCGGTCTTGTGTTGCAGGGGAGCGGGCGTACTCCTCGGTACTGTGATCTAGGTCACGTAATGTGACAAGTGGTACCCAAGCGCCTAGTCATTAGTTGGAAATCCATTCTCCCTACAAGCCTTGTATGAGTTTTGTTTGTATTACCCACTCTGTGGCTAGTAGTTGGAATTTAATCATATAACAATTTCGGCTATTTTATAAGTATTGGTATATAGACCCTATTATAATATCAGAGGATTTCTATAAAAATCGTTTTAGCTATCGTAAGGTAAAAACCCGACATGTTTATTTGTGGCGTGGTCTTACGAGATGCTTTTGTTTTCGAAGGATTTTTGAAACTTTAATAATCAACTGGGTGTGATTTTCTCACGCTGGTATTCCAGACTGACTCGGGTGTTATTTAACTGTAATGCTCGGGTCAGACCGAGTATTATAGGATACATGATATGTTGTGGAGCTCAGGAGACAAGCTGGATGATGATACGTATTTCCGTACTTGTTTTATATATATTCCGCTGTGTTGAGTTGCTGTGTATCCATTTGTATGTTATTGATGTTGAGATGTGATTGCTGTACTCTGATGATGTAATATATAAACAGAGATATTTGATTCTTGAGTAAAGATCGTTTATTATCTATTATATTTTATTCCGCTGTGATGGTTAGATTCTGTCATTGTTTTCTATTTTCTTCTTCTACTTCTTCTTCTTTAACCCAAATGGTTCATATTCCTGTACAACTTGAGTTGATTTAGGTAGAATAGGGTTGACCAAGGGGTATAGATTTGCGGGCTGTTACAGTGGTATCAGAGCTTAGATTTGTGATAACCTTGGCTATCACCATGGCTTTGGTGGGAATTACTCATCTAAATTGGAGTCCGTAGTACTCTAGAATGAGTTTGAGCGTATTAATAGATATGAGCGCGTTTGTTAGTGAATATAAATTGTTTTAATATTGTGTTGATTGGTTTATTGAGTGGCATATGAACATTCGTCGGCATAGTCTGCACAACTGTATTGAAGGGGTTTCTAAACACTTGAATAAAACAATCGACACGGTATTGTTTTAAATGTGGGTAAATGAAATAATTTTACCCAAAATATATTTTGACATAAACAAAAGTTTTTGTAAATTATTTTAGCTAATATATGGTCGCGTGGATGTTAGGAAGAATGATATTAAATTATTATCATTGTTGGGTAAAAATTTAACTAGAAATTTAACATATAACCACAGGTTAAGGGAATAAATTCATTATAAAATGAAATTCATAAATATGAATTATAAATGTAAATTATAAATTGAAATACAATCAAATGAGAATTTGTATGAGCATAAGCTGTGCAAATGAATTGTAGTTAAAATTTATTTAAGCAGGATTTGGAAATTTAAAATCCCCGAGATTTGGAAGTATTTTGAAGGTAAATGATAGCATTATTGTTTTGGAGGTACTTCTGAAAGGAAATTATTTTAAAGGGATTTTGAAAGTGATATAGCATTGAAATCACTTGGATTATTGGAAAATAATTCTGATGATGACGGCCGCATCGTCAGTATTCATTTTCGAATTTCTAAGTGACGGATTGCAGCCAAAAACTAATTTGTTCAGACAAGCTAGTTGTTTTCGAAAATCTCAATGAAAATTTGTTGGGAATAATCCAGGATTGGTTTGACTTTTGAGAAGTGTGATTTGTGATGTTGGAGATTTCAAAATGATTTGAAACCAAAGTCGGGTGTTTAAAAATCCTGATGAGATAGGTTGTAAGCTTATAAATTGAGATGATTTAAATCAGGAAGGAAATATAAGCTTTGAATGTTGGAAACTAAAATTTAAAGGGAAAAGTTAAAAATGAAATAAACTTGGATTGGGGAATAAAAATTTAACTGGATTGAAATTAATTGGATAGGCTGAAATTAATATCCAGTTGTATTCGAATTAAGTCGAAACCGAATGGAGTTAAATAAATCTGAGTTAAAATAAAATTGAATAAGAATTGGATTGAAATGAATAAATTGGAATAACTTATAAAAGAATAAGAAATCCATGGAAATAAAAATATACTTGGGCTATAAATAAGCATAAGGCTCAAGTTAAAAATAAAAGATGAACATATTTAAGCCTTGAATGAATGAGGTTGTGTAAATAATAAGTTGTGACTTATAAAATTTGAAAGTGGAATAGAAAATCCAAAATAAATATTGTTTGATATTTTGGATAATGAAACGAAAATCCAAACTTGAATTATTAAATAAATTAAACATAAGGAAATTAAATGAAATGATATTTGGAATTAAAAATCAAGTATTGAACTATAAATAGGGGAGAACTAATTTGTTAATAAATTAATTAATGAAATATGTAAATGGAACCTAATGTAGCTAAATAGAAGCTGAATTGGAGAGTTAATATTGAAGTTTGGAAATAAAAATCAAGTTATAAATCAAATTCGACTTGAATCATTAGTGAAGAAATATAATTGAAAGTGGCCTTGCAATTAATTAAATGAAATGAGAATGTAATTGAATTGCGAGTTCATAAAATTGAATGGTAAATTAAAAGTGAATGGTGGAAACAGAACTTGAGTTATTAATTAAATTTTGACTTGAAGTGTTAACAAATTAAATATAGTTGGAATTGTCGAATAAAGGAAAATGAAATTGGATTAAAATGGTAATGGTTTGTATTGCGAATAAAATCCAAATATGTGGAAATAAATTGAAAATGGCCTTGTACTCAATTGAACGAGTTGAATCTGAAAGTTAAATTTTATAATAATTAATCAAAAGAAATTGTAGATTGAAATGAGATTTGATTGTGATAGAGTTAAGTTGAATACAAAAGAGAAAATTTTACTTGTAAAATGAAAATGAGCTTAAGCATAAAATTGAATAAATTAAAGTAAATTAACTTAAGCTAAATAGATGGAGGAGAGTTGAATTGAAATCCACTTAAACTAAGTTTAATAATATTGGATTGGATTTAAATCAATTGAAAATAAATTTGTATCGAAATAGAATTCGATGAGTTATAAATAATATTTAAGGAAATGAAAATTCATAATGGATTGAGTGGATAAACTAATTATATTGAATAAATAAATGGACAGAATATATAAGAATCAAATGAATGATGGAAATAGAACTTGTCGTAAAAAGAAATGGAAAAGAACTTAAGTTATCGACTTAAGTGTTGAATGAAAGCCGAACTCAAAATGAAGTGTGGTTTAAATGAGTTGGGAAATAGTTATTGAATGAAATAGCCTAGATTGTCCTCGAGCTAAATAAAATAGTTTGGAATAAACAATTTTGTAATAAATTGTAAAGGAATGGATTGTGAATGAAATTTAAACAGAATGTGTCGAGCTAGATCAAATGGTTTTTAATGGACCCTGTTTGAATAATGAAGTGAATGGATTCAAATTTGAAATGCAATGAAAATGAGAATATATAGATTGTGAATAAATTTAAAAATGAAATAGAATTATGTATAAATTGAGTCAAAATCAATTTAAATTGGTTATAAAACATAAGTAATTATTTATTTACATAAATCTCGTCAAATTGCACAGAATAAATGGTCATTTGATGTACTTGGACGTAATTAAGATGCTATGAATTGAAAGGAGTAAAATAAATTGATTTTGAGATCAATTGAATTAAATATGAGTTCTTTTTGCTTAAAAATAAATTAAATGTGAGCGATTGAGTTTTAAACCATTTAAATTGAATGAAGTTGTGTAAGAATGGATTAAAAACCATTCAAATTTAATGAAATGGTTTATAAATTAATTGAAACAGTTGAATTAGTATAAAACTATATAAATTGCTTACGGAAAGTGTTTGGTGTACATTTTTTTTAGAATTCATGTGTTTAACTATTGCAAATAGGTGAAATATTGTTAAACTTCATATATTTGGCACTTACATGTTTAAATTGAGTAAGTACAGGTACCAAAAAGTCATGTGGCTGGATTTTGGGCACACTAACTGCTAAATATATAAGTTGTTTGCTTAAAAATGCTAAATAAGGTACGCCTAAGCAATACAACTAAGAAATATGAACTGTTTTTGTCTTTCCGACCAGGTGGGTCAATGTATATATTTATATATTTTGTCAATTTGCAAAAGCTCCTACGTACAAAGGAGACTGCCAAAATTTTCCGAAAACTTTGGGAGTTAGAAATTTTATGAAAATTTTGGAAAATTTTGTTAACGGCAAAACGATTTCAAACTGGAAATTGAAATAAATTAGTAAATCAAACAAATTTAAAATAATGACATGAATTAGTTATAAATGGAAAATAAATTTCAAATATTCAGAGTTGAAGATAAATTGAATTCATATGGAAATGAAAGAATCAATTTGAATAGAAATAGATATAAACTAAAGTGGTAAGGTGAAAATAAATAAAGAAGCATATAAAATGCTTATACTAACTTAAGAAAAGAATGGTGAATTCTTAATTGGAAATTGATATTACAAATATAATGTTTTTTGGAAAGTTGGGATTGGATATTAGTGCTAAAAAGGATATGCAGGTAATATAAAGGGGAAAGAGAATTGGTTTTGATTTCAGATGATAAAAATTGAATTGCTTGACCCAAAAGGTATGTGTTTAAATTTCTGTGAAATTTGATTGGGTTTTCGGATCTAGCCACTTGGCTTTTTGTTTTCTTTTTGAGATTTGGGTTGTAGTTGTACCGAGCTACCCACGCAAAGAAGACGCTGACAAAAAATTTCGGAAATCTAGGGAGTTAGAAAAATTTTAAGAAAATTTTGATAGTTCAAAATTTGGTTTTAAATTGAAACTTGAATGGTTAAACAAATAGTATTGTTTGAAACTAGGGAAAGGTTTGGAAAGTTAATAAGAATGATAATGGTCCTTTATAAAAAGATAGTTGGTTGGATGTTGAATTGTTTGTTTTTGGGGATAAGTAAACAGGTATTGGACCATTCATCCTAATTAGTAATTTCGGGGACGAAATTCTTTTAAGGGGGGAGGAATGTGACGACCCGTAATTTTTGAGCATTTAGAATTGGAATATTTAATTAATTTTAAATATTTAAAAGTTAATTTTAACTTGAATTCAAATATCACTATTTATTTGATAATTGAATTATTAAATTAAATAAGTGAAGTTGGGTAAATTGTTGAATCTGGAGTTTTAAGCCTGTTAAAAATAATTCGAAGGCTTATAAAATTTATATTGATAATACTTAAGAGAATAGAAGTGTTGAAATCAAATTTTTAAATGGTTTGTTAAGTTTTGAAATTTATATCGTTTAAATTGAATTTAAAAATAGCCTTCCGAGGCACAGTCTCAGAATTCGACGAAACCAGTTCCATTGGATCCGTAATATTGTATTATTATCGGATTTCAAGTTTCGTTGCATTTGGAGTTGTTGTGTGAGCGTACGGTGGATAAACGCGTTGTATCCTATATCGCAAATTTAACGTTAATTGAGTGTATATATATACATATATATCTTTATATATTTGGTCAATTTTTTTATTCCATCTCCCATACGCCAACTCGCAAAATATCTTTTCCCTTTTCACTTATTCTACAGTCGAGCATTTTAACATTCACAAAATAAAATAAAATAAAAAGAAGCCGTGGCTTTGCTTTCCTCTTCAATAAAAATGGCGGATGCCTGAAACCCTTTTCCTTCTTAAAGAATTATTTTCGTTCTCCATCCTTTTAAGTTCCCCATGTTCCTCTTTTCCTATTCAAAGTCACGCTTCCTCTCAAAGATGTAAATCTCGTTCGAAGCTTAAAAAAATAAAAAAATGGTGACGCAGCCTAAACGAAGTCGAATTCGATTTGGCTCCCGAGTTCGGCTAGTAGAGGGGGTTTGATCTATCTTGGGATGTTCACGAGCGACATCGCGAGGTGAGGACGGCGATAGGAGGCAGAGTTCGTTGTGGCTTTGGGAGTTCAATCGACTAGGGGGAGGAATTTGCGATCGCACGTGATGCTTCTAGCAGGTGAGTGGTTGGGCTAGGGGGTCGCTAGTCGCTTTCGATCGAAGCTTGGAGGTCGCGCAGGGTGGGTTGCTCAGCTAGGGTTTCGCGTGCGATGAGGTGTTCGGGGCTAAGCGCGAGGGGATGGTCATGGGCGCAGTAGCGAAATTGATAGGCGAGTTCGATCTCGTGTGTGAAGATGGGAAGTAGGGAAGCTACGTGCGTGGATGAGTGAGGACAAGCGCGGTGGTGTTGCTGCGTGGAAGCATTCCCGTGAGCTCGTCTTGGTGATAAGTAGGATCTTCATGTGTTTGTTCTGTCGTGAGGTATCGGTTCTTCTCCTTTTCATTTATGCTCGAATATAATACGGATTGGAGGAAAGAAAATCTTTATAGTTTAAAACAGAGAAAAAAATATAAAATATAGAAGAAGAAATTTTTGCAGTAAGGAAATTAATTGTCTTGTAATTTGTAGTAAAATATGTATGTGTATATGATTTTAGAAAATATAAGAATCCGAAAATTAACGGCAAGATAAAAAGACTTTTGAATGGAATTCATTGTTTTTAAGATGCTATGGTTACAAGAATAAATTATGTAAAGAATATTTAATTTTAAATCAAATTTCGTAGTTGAATAAATTTATCGAAAGAAATTTGTTTAAACCAAATTCATTAATTTAAAAATTAAAGAATTAATTAAATTAAAAATTTTAATGGCAATTGAGTATTCGATTATTTCGAATATTAATAAATTACCTAAATTGTTTATTTAAGGTCAAAATTCTGGAAATCCAAGGCAATATTGAAGTGGATTGCAAACTAAATCCAAGGTGAGTTAATCTCACTCAGTTAAATTTAAATTTAAATGATTAAATTCAAATAATTATTTGAATGGTTGATTAATGTGCTATAGTATGATATATTTTGAAATTGGCATTTTATATTGTGCTAACGTCTGTGGATGCAGGGAAAACAGGTTAGAGGGATGCAACTGGACCCCTCAACATTTATTTAAATTATTTAATACCCTTTGTTGTGATTATGTGATATTTTATGATGAATTATATAGGAATATTGAATGCTATGGTCCGAATGGATATAATTGGGTATAATGAATTACCAAAAATATATAAATTTGATTTTGGAAAGAAAATAAAAGAAGTGAATTTTTATGTAAAATAATTATAGAAATTTGAATAAATTTAAGAATGAATTGGAAAAGAAATAAAGTGACTTTAAAATTCTAATAAATAAATCTTAAGTATAGAATGGAAATTTTGAATAATCAGGAGATTAATGAATTTTAAACTTCAGTATTATTATTTTGAAAGAACAAAACATTTAATTTAAATTTAAGATTTAAAATATTGGAAAGAATAAAGAAAAGATTGGAAAAGAACTGAAATTTGTTATTTCAGTTAAAAGATTTAAAATCAAACGGGAAATAATAACATTAATTATAAATCCATAACTAATGAATTTTGAAATGAACTGACAAGTAAAGAAATTTATTTCAAATTGAGTAAATTGGAAATCAATTTGGGAAAATTGATTTAAGTGATTGGAATTGGGATTTTTCTCTGGATAACCAAGTACATTTTTAAAGTAAATTTTTAGTTATAAATTAAAGGTTTTAAAGTTGGTTTGAAAAGTAAGTTTTGGAAAATTTATTATTTCTAATACTTAAATTCTAAAGTAAGTATTTTCTCAAATTTATTATAGTAGTAATTACTTAAAAAGTGACTTAATATTTTGTTTTTAAAAGTGAAAATCTAGTTTTATATTTTATTAAGTAACCTTATTTTCAAATATTCATATAATACATATTTTTAACAAATTATTGAAGTAATTTAACTTAAATGTTTTAAAGTATCTTTCAAAGTAAAGTGTTTTAAATTATTTTAGAAATCTAGTTTTGTACTGGGTGGTTCCAAAGGAGATAGAAAATATTTGGGAAAGTTTATTCTGAAAAGAAAGATGATTTGGAACTGTTTTCAAAGGGTTGAAAATAGAAATATATTTTGTAAAGATATTTTTGAGGTTAATAAATAATTTGGGAAATTATTTATTGGTTGATGGTTGTTTGTGAATATTAATTGATAGTTAAATAACCGACTATCAATATTGGACAAATGCGTTGATCGTTTCGAAGAGACCGGGATCGAGATTTATTTCTCGAAAACCACTTCGATCTGGTTTGTACGTTTTCGTGGAAACGAGTTTGGATTCGAAGATGGAGCAGTGAAGTGCAAGGGCTAGTGTAACAACCCGGTATTTCGTACCGATTAATTATCGTCTTTGGACGATTTCTTTCCCCAGCTAATTGCCTATTAAAGTTTTTAAATTTTTAATTAAAATTCTTTTATAAATGGTTAAAAAGATTGATGGGCTTTAAAAAATTAGATTGTGACCTCTGTTTTATGGGGCAGTGAAAAATTTACAAGGCAAATCGCCGTTTCCCTTTTTTTTTATTCAACCCGGTCCCCCTCTTCCCCCTTTTCATTCAAAACCCTACAATATAATCGAACGAAGAAAAATAAATGGCGGTCTCTCTCGTTCTTCCTCAAATTCAAACGGCTCCCCAAGCTTCCACTGCGTCTCCTTTGACTCCGGAACAAGGGTCGAGTTCGCCTTCGCTTCAGGCCAAGGTGAGTGGTCTTCCGCTCACATTTAGTTCAAGTCGGTCGTGATTTTCTTGGCTTGTTTAATTCGTGATTTTTGGTACCTGACTTCGGCCATTCGATTTGTTTTGGGTATCGATGCTCTCTTTATCTCGGCCATTCGACTTTGTTGATGTTAATGATTTCTGGGTTGTTCGAATTTACGTCTTTTGCTGCTTGATTTTTGGGGATGATCTTGTTCGACTATACTTGCCGTTTTTGGCCATTATGTCTTTACTTCCATTTTGACCTGTATTTGATTCCAGTCACTAAGAAAAATTTGTATAAATTGCTACTGCTTGTTCATTTAATTGTTACCTTAAATTCTTTGTTTAGGTTGCCTTGTTTGACTAAACAGTTTAGTTGATGTTCATTGGCAGTTTGTAAAACGATTCCTTACTGATGCATAATTGTTCGAACTGTACATTGTTTTTGATTTTTCATGTTCACACATTGATTTTGAGTTTTTGTAGCACACGAGTCTTTCTTGATTCTCTGTTGCTACCTGGTCGTCATTGCGTACATGATGCAGCGTGAGTTTATAGTGTCACTGCATGCATACATGTTGTATTTGTTATATTTTGAGACAGATCATATTCTCATGTGACTGTTCTTGGTTGCTTGATGCATTTTGGTGTAGCAGTTTCATTGTCGCATTCATGTGTACATCACTTGTTGTTGTTGCACATGTTTGTTTCTCTGACCTATTGCATTTTGTTTCACCTGATTCATTTGAAGTTGTAGCCCTGATTTTCATTTAGATGTTACTAGAATTTGTTGCAGTGCCTTGCTGTTTTGACTTACCTGGCCACTGTTTGGTTCACGTTGCACTCACTTGCACACTAGTTCAGCATATAGTTCCTTGTATCACTGCATATGCTATTTTCTATGTTATCGAGTGGCTTGGCAGTTGTGTTGAATCATGATAGTTGTGATTTGACCATTGCCTTTTGTAATTGCTAATAGCATGCATATGTATACATGTTTATGCAGCTTGCATTTGAGTTATAGTTTTGAGTTTATTTGCCTCTGTTGGGTACCGACTCTCTATGTTCTTTAATGTTGTGTGTTGTGGTGCCATGTTTTTGGTGCTCCCACCTTCATTTTGATGACTTCATGTAATTCATACCTCTGCACACTCCTATGCCATTTCTCTGCATACATCTGCACATCATTGTCATGTTTGTTGATGTCTTGTGTTGGCTATTTGGATTAAGCCATATCTATGTAGCCTTTATTTGATAGTTGCCTGTACTTTGGGCTTGTCTCAATGATGCACTATGTTGTTCAATATATTGATGTTAGTGTTGCTTTGCATCACTGCTAGTTCATGTATCACTATATGGTTTGTGGTTACACATGTTCATATGGGCACTGCCTATGAATGTTTCACCGTGTTCATCTGTATTGATCATGCTCGTGCCTGCACCCCGCTAACCTATCTGGTGTAGTTGCATTTTGGTCTGTGCAGTTGCATTTTTGGTCTTGCATTGCTCATATCTTACCATTGACTGTTGCATTATATTGCACCATTTTGTAGCAAGTATTCATGTGAATTATCAACTATTTGAAGCTCTGTCTTGTTTAATGGCATGTCTGCACTTAGATGTAGATTGTCAATGCATGCATATTCCTTATTGCCTGCATCACTTGTTTACTACATTTGCTAGCCTAGTCATTGAACTACACTTGTTTATGTGCACTTGTATATGCACTGTACTTGTATGTGCATTTATACGCTTCTTGATTTTGTTTTGGTGTACATGACTTGCTACTTTACTCATCGCCTTGAGTTGAGCCTAAAACACATTGGGCTTGTCCTCGCATTTGTCTTTGCAATTTATTCGACACACGTCCTTAAGACATTCACAGCGATGCTTGTGAATTATCATTGGGTACATCATCACTGTAGTGGCAAGGCAGTGCACGCAAGCGTGAACTGCAGCCACACGGTATTCATTGGGTACATCATCACTGTGGTGGCAAGGCAGTGCACGCAAGCGTGAACTGCAGCCACACGGGATTGCTTTTATTGATATTCTATATTGCTTTGATTTATTGATCTTTTGCATATTTCATATGCTGTAGTGGCGAGGCAGTGCACGCGTGCGTGTACTGCAGCCCTACTCGAAATAATATTTTAATTGATATATCAATGTTTTGTACTGTTTTGTTTATTCAATTCAATATTCTGATTTGGTTTAATTTGCTGATTTTTTGTTTAACACTGTTACGTGTTATATTTATCGTTATCCGATTTCTTTATTTAAGGATCGGATAAACGAGATTTATTGTGACTGCCATCTATTCATTATTTAATTATTATTGCTTCTGTGCACTAATAACTGAGTTTGAATTAGACTGACCCGAGTATTATTTTCTTTTGAATTTAATACTCGGGTCAGGCCGAGTATTTACAGGTTGTAGATATTCTGCTTTGGGTTGATGCTAGAGCTATGAAGTTCTTTCATATCTTTTGGAGTATTCGTCGTCATTTGTAGTAGTCAGCATGATTTTATAGGAAGATATGTATTCATATATATTATATACGTTAATGTACTTGTATATGTAACTTCCTGAGTCCACTGTAGTAGTTGTATCATATGTACCGTGTCAAATGTATTGTAACTGACATTAGTTATTGTATATATGAGACTTTCTGTTTTGTCTGTGTTCCGCATTTATATTATCTGTGTTATTATTTTATATTTACTGTTCTAAACTATTATGAACCATCGTAGTTCGTTTTATACTGGAATTGGGGTATTTCGATGGGAGAAAATAAATCAGAGATGAAAAATGGAATATATATATTTATATACCACTCCTATCGAGATAACCAATACTAGTGTAAGGCCAAACTACTGATGGCCGCTCCTCAATAGCCTTATTCTCCGCGCTAGTTGACAGCACTACACCGTAGTGTTCTGGGCTAGCGTGGGTATAGAAATGGGGCGTCACAGCTTGGTATCAGAGCCTGGGGTTTAGAACAAATATAAAACATAACTTAGATGGAACATGTGTTACAACTATTTGTCGATATTTTATCTCTCATCTTTGCATATGATTATCTTTGATTGTTAGGTATGAATTCCTAACGTTTATTCATGTGCCTTTGATTTTGATTTCGTGAAAGTATTTTGGCTTCGGCCTCCGTTCGCTTTACGAACTCAAGTTGGATTTTTTATGATGAAGATTTTGTTCTCGTGTTTTCGGCTTTGGATTGATTTAGCCGACGTTGATTTTGTTTGAATTTGGCCAATTAAAGCTATTTTGATCTCCTTGCATTTTGTGGTCTCGAATTTGCAGTGTACATGTTTCACATTCACTTGATGGAAGCTTTTCACTACTGTCACTTGCTTATTGCATTTGTTTGCACTGTGAATTCTTGAGCATTGGCCTTTGTACCTTGTTGTTATTTCTTTTTATGTCGTTGTGGCCATTACTTGTTGACTTCGGCATTGACTTGATTTTTATTTTTGTTGAAGTCATTTATGCATTTATACTCGTTTTGCTTCGATTATTCCGATTGTTAATCGATTCTTCTTTTCCGATTAGTTGTTGTCATCTTTGTCGACTTTGATAACTTCTAATTCTGGAATTTTTGGGTATTTCTACTTTGATGGATTTAGAATCGATTACTTTGGATTCTATTCACATCTTTGTATGTGAATTTTTGTGATTGATTGTTCCTACAATCGTTTTTGTGATTTGTCACTTTAAAAATATAAAGGTTTTCTATACTAGTAGTAAATATCAAAACCCTTTTCTCCAAACGATTTCAAAACTATTTTACTACAAAGCTCTTTTCCTAAACCGTTTTCCAATCTACTAGTATATACAAACCTTTACCTCACTCGTATGAGAAATCTAATTAAACGACTTAGTAAAACGAGTGGTATGAAATGCTTGCGTTTACTTCGTCGGTTAATTCTTGGACTTATTCGATTGAATCTTTTGTGACAATTTTTTAGTGAAGATTTACAGTTTGTTCGTAAATATTTAAGTTAAACAAGTGGTTATGGGACATGAGGCTAAACTTTTATATTTACTAGCTTAGTGTAATTGACACTTCTCGTTGATCATGACGATCATTTTATAATTTAGACTAGCAATAGTGCTATGTCTCTTTGTTTGCTTTCTGGTTAGGCTAGACACCACTAGTGTGATTCCATTCACACATACCTTTATGCTTTTTGGTTAGCCTTGACACCATTTGTGTGATTCCATTCACACATATCTTTTTGCTTTCTGGTTAGGCTAGACACCACTTGTGTGATTCCATTCACACATACCTTTATGCTTTTTGGTTAGCCTAGACACCATTTGTGTGATTCCATTCACACATATCTTTTTGCTTTCTAGATAGGCTGGACACCACTTGTGTGATTCCATTCACACATACCTTTTTGCTTTTCGGTTAGCCACCATGAGATAGCGTCTCGATTTGCGTTACACGTGTTGATGAGTTTTCATGCTCATGTGTAGGTGAGTTTTCATGCTCCCGTTCTCGCTTTCCGTTACACGTGTTGATGAGTTTTCATGCTCACGTGTACGTGAGTTTTCATGCTCCCGTTCTCGCTTTGCGTTACCCGTGTTGATGAGTTTTCATGCTCACGTGTAGGTGAGTTTTCATGCTCCCGTTCTCGCTTTGCGTTACACGTGTTGGTGAGTTTTCATGCTCACGTGTAGGTGAGTTTTCATACTCCCATTTGAGTTTTCATACTCCCATTTGGGTTTTCATACTCCCATTTGAGGTTTCATACTCTCATTTTGTTTTCTGGATTTCTTGTGATGATTTCTAGAATTTATGCTTCACCAATTTTCGTGATTTCTATTGATAAGTTTTATCAAATTTTGTGCATTGGTGAATTCGTGTGTTATTGACTTGTTATGAATACAAGTTTAGGGTATGATACCCCTTTCTATCTTTGAAAAGATTCTTGTGACATTTTTGATGAATGAAAATTCATTGGTATTATATTTTGATGCCAATTGTTTTGATGAGATTTTGACGTATTAACTTCAGTAACTGTCAATTTTAAAATGGATTTTCAAGCGGTTATCCCGCGATGCTTATTTTGTTTTTCGTTTTTACGGTATTTTGGGAAGTGCAATTTCCTTGACGAAGTTGCTACGGATGTTGCTGCTTTAATCACGTGTTTTAAAAATTGTTTCAAAATATAAATCAAAATTGTTTTCAAAATTTTTACGATTTGCGCTTCCACAAGAATGAGGAAGCGAATTAAACGTTTCAGTAAAATCAAGGACTATGACCCCTTTCTTTTGCTGATTCGCTTAATTCCGGACTTGTTCGTTTGAGAATGTAAATTATTATTTTATAAAATAAATGAAAATTGTTTTCAGAAGTTTTACAGTTTACGCTTTCAAAAGAATGAGGAAGCGATTTAAACATTTCACAAAAATCAAGGACTATGACCCCTTTCTTTTACTGATTCGCTTAATTCCGGACTTGTCCGTTTGAGAATGTGAAATGTTATTTTTAAAATACACAATTTTGCACTTCCAAGGAAACGATGAAGTGAATTAAACGATTTAGTAAAACTCGTGGTTATGGGTCATGTGCGTTTGCTATTTCGGTTAATTCCGGACTCGTTAATTGAAAAATTTGTAATTTCTGATTATCGTTTTTGATAATCAGATATTTGTTGTTTTTAATTATCGTTTGTGATAATTAGATATTTGTGATTTGATTATCGTTTGTGATAATTAGATATTTGTGATTTGATTATCGTTTGTGATAATTAAATATTTGCGATTTAAGTTTTAATTATCAATTGTGATAATTAAATATTCGTTGATTTGTGATTTCTGATTATCGTTTTTGATAATCAGATATTTATTATTTCTAACTATCGTTTGTGATAATTAGATATTTGTGATTTGATTATCGTTTTTGATAATTAAATATTTGCGATTTAAGATTTAATTATGAATTGTGATAATTAAATATTCGTTGATTTGTGATTTCTGATTATCGTTTTTGATAATCAGATATTTATTGTTTCTAATTATCGCTTGTGATAATTAGATAGTTGAGATTTAATTATCGTTTGTGATAATTAAATATTTGTGATTTAAGATTTGATTATCGTTTTGATAATTGAATATTTGCTGATTTGAAATTTGATTACCGTTGTGGTAATTCCTGATTATCGTTTTTGATAGTTAGATATTTGTGATTTGTGTTTTCTATTTATCTTTGTTGATAATTAGATTTGCTGGTTTTGCTGTTTTCTAATTATCATATCGATAATTAGATATTGTTGTTTTGTGATTTCTGTATTCTGATTGTCTATTTGATAATTAAATTTTGTTGAGAATTTGTGAATTTCTTTTATGAAATTAAAAGTTTCTTTGGTGTTTACATTGTACTACGCCGGTGTACCGGCTCAATTTTCTACTATTCATGATGTTTTCCACGTCTCCCAATTACAGAAATGCCTTTCGGATTTCCAATTTTTTATTCTTGAGCAACCTTCTATTTACATCATTGCTTCGGGGGTGTAGTACCTTCGAAATAACGATGTTTTTCTTGTGAAAGCTCAGTGGTTCTCAAATCCTATGGATTTCACTTTGGAATCCAGAGAATTCATCGAGCAAACACGTTCTGGCTTTCTCTTTCATGCTCTTTATGGTGAACTTCCTATTTCAAATTTCTTCATCTTGTTATGATATGCTCTTATGGTTGTTACCTTTGGTCCATTTATTCTTTATGATTGCGAGGATGCAATTTCTTTAAGGAGGGGAGTCTGTAACAACCCGGTATTTCGTACCGAATAATTATCGTCTTTGGACGATTTCTTTTCCTAGGTTATTGCCTATTAAAGTTTTTAAATTTTTAATTAAAATTCTTTTATAAATGGTTAAAAAGATTGATGGGCTTTAAAAAATTAGATTGTGGCCCCTGTTTTATGGGGCAGTGAAAAATTTACAAGGCAAATCGCCGTTTCCCTTTTTATTTTATTTTTATTATTCAACCCGGTCCCCCTCTTCCCCCTTTTCATTCGAAACCCTACAATATAATCGAAAGAAGAAAAATAAATGGCGGTCTCTCTCGTTCTTCCTCAAATTCGAATGGCTCCCCCAGCTTCCACTGCGTCTCCTTTGACTCCGGAACAAGGGTCGAGTTCGCCTTCGCTTCAGGCCAAGGTGAGTGGTCTTCCGCTCACATCTAGTTCAAGTCGGTCGTGATTTTCTTGGCTTGTTTAATTCGTGATTTTTGGTACCTGACTTCGGCCATTCGATTTGTTTTGGGTATCGATGCTCTCTTTATCACGGCCATTCGACTTTGTTGATGTTAATGATTTCTGGGTTGTTCGAATTTACGTCTTTTGCTGCTTGATTTTTGGGGTTGATCTTGTTCGACTATACTTGCCGTTTTTGGCCATTTTGTCTTTACTGCCATTTTGACCTGTATTTGATTCCAGTCACTAAGAAAAATTCGTATAAGTTGCTACTGCTTGTTCATTTAATTGTTACCTTAAATTCTTTGTTTAGGTTGCCTTGTTTGACTAAACAGTTTAGTTGATGTTCATTGGCAGTTTGTAAAACGATTCCTTACTGATGCATAATTGTTCGAACTGTACATTGTTTTTGATTTTTCATGTTCACACATTGATTTTGAGTTTTTGTAGCACACGAGTCTTTCTTGATTCTCTGTTGCTACCTGGTCGTCATTGCGTACATGATGCAGCGTGAGTTTATAGTGTCACTGCATGCATACATGTTGTATTTGTTATATTTTGAGACAGATCATATTCTCATGTGACTGTTCTTGGTTGCTTGATGCATTTTGGTGTAGCAGTTTCATTGTCGCATTCATGTGTACATCACTTGTTGTTGTTGCACATGTTTGTTTCTCTGACCTATTGCATTTTGTTTCACCTGATTCATTTGAAGTTGTAGCCCTGATTTTCATTTAGATGTTACTAGAATTTGTTGCAGTGCCTTGCTGTTTGGACTTACCTGGGCACTGTTTGGTTCACGTTGCACTCACTTGCACACTAGTTCAGCATATAGTTCCTTGTATCACTGCATATGCTATTTTCCATGTTATCGAGTGGCTTGGCAGTTGTGTTGAATCATGATAGTTGTGATTTGACCATTGCCTTTTGTAATTGCTAATAGCATGCATATGTATACATGTTTATGTAGCTTGCATTTGAGTTACAGTTTTGAGTTTATTTGCCTCTGTTGGGTACTGACTCTCTATGTTCTTTATTGTTGTGTGTTGCGGTGCCATGTTTTTGGTACTCCCACCTTCATTTTGATGACTTCATGTAATTCATACCTCTGCACACACCTGTGCCATTTCTCTGCATACATCTGCACATCATTGTCATGTTTGTTGATGTCTTGTGTTGGCTATTTGGATTAAGCCATATCTCTGTAGCCTTTATTTGATAGTTGCCTGTACTTTGGGCTTGTCTCAATGATGAACTATGTTGTTCAATATATTGATGTTAGTGTTGCTTTGCATCACTGCTAGTTCATGTATCACTATATGGTTTGTGGTTACACATGTTCATATGGGCACTGCCTATGAATGTTTCACTGCGTTCATCTGTATTGATCATGCTCGTGCCTGCACCTCGTAACCTATCTGGTGCAGTTGCATTTTGGTCTGTGCAGTTGCATTTTTGGTCTTGCATTGTTCATATCTTACCATTGACTATTGCATTATGTTGCACCATTTTGTAGCAAGTATTCATGTGCATTATTAACTATTTGAAGCTCTGTCTTGTTCAATGGCATGTCTGCACTTAGATGTAGATTGTCAATGCATGCATATTCCTTGTTGCATGCATCACTTGTTTACTACATTTGCTAGCCTAGTCATTGAACTACACTTGTTTATGTGCACTAGTATATGAACAGTACTTGTAATGTGCATTTATACGCTTCTTGATTTTGTTTTGGTGTACATGACTTGCTGCTTTACTCATCGCCTTGAGTTGAGCCTAAAACACATTGGGCTTGACCTTGCTTTTGTCTTTGCAATTTATTCGACACACGTCCTTTGTTAACGCGAAAATCTAACGCTAACACCCCGGTGTGTGTAAAAACGATGTGAAAGCACCACCCGTAATATGGGAATCAAGAAATAACAGTAAGTAATAGAAAATGCGGTAAATGTGCACAGGGTTTATAGTGGTTCGGCTTATGATCAAGCCTACGTCCACTTCAATCCTTTTTATTGCTGATCGGATTACAACTTATTACAATCTCTTTCAATTACAATCCAATTCAATTCAGAAAACAAGTTCCTAGAGAAAACTTTAATGCCACAGAGTTCTTTGAATCCATGATTGAATATGTCGAATCTTTGTGCGAAGTTTGGTCTAAATGTCTTGCGTGAGCTTGAAGCGATGGAGTATAGATTGCTTTGAAGATGGTGAAGTCTCAATCTCTTCAAGAAAATGATCCAAAAGTCCCCTGATTGTTGGAGCTAACGGTGTATTTATAGGGGGACTCGGGATTAAGTCGCTTGGCATAGGTTGTGAGCGACCTATGATAGGACTTAAGTCGTTGGTGAGCTAAGAGAGCGCGAGTCACGACCTAAGTGATATCCCCTTTTCCATATAAGCTAACAGGTACCAGTTAACGACTCATGGGAAGCGGCATCATTTATCCTCTAAGTGTCAGGTCGTGAGCGACCTAAGGCAAGTTATAAGCCGGCAGCGACTTAGGGATAGGTCGTAAGTCGTGTTTCCGAGATAAGGCTTAACTAGGTTGCTGCATTCTGTAAGTCGCTTCCTCTTAAGTCGTTTAAGCAGTTAAGTCGTAAGCCCCTTTTATCCTTCTAGGTCGCTCACTCTTCTAGCTCTTTAAGTCGTTATCCTGCTTCTATGGTTAGGTCGTTAGCTTGGTAGGTCGTGGGTCGTTCATTCACTTAAACTGTTAGGTCGGCCCATTCTCTTAACCCGCTAAGTTATGGTTCCCTTAAGTCGGTAAGTCGTCCACCTTTAAGTCGTTAACCTGATGTTGGTCCATTAACTCATTAAGTCGCTTCATAACTTAAGTCGTTAACACATTGAGTTGCTTGTCCATTAAGTCGTTGACCTCCTTAAGTCGTGAGCCTTTTTGAGTCGTGTGCCTTTTTGAGTCGTGAGCCTTTTTGAGTCGTGAGCCTTTTTGAGTCGCTTAACATAGGAGTTAACATTTGCCCCTCGAAGTACAGGCCTATGTCATAGGTCGTGTGCTTCGACCTAATTTTGCAAGGTCGTGAGCGACCTAAAACATATACTAACTCGCGCGTCTACTCATCTTCTTCTTTCAGCCCCATATAATTTTGTTAGGTCGCTACTCCTTCCTTACTCACATGCTTCAATTTCCTGCGCCGCCATTAACAAAATTCCACAAATTTAAAGACGAATTCAAGTTAATCATTCAGCGATTCGTCCTTACTATCAAATTACGTAAGTATCTTCGATCTTTATCCATTCCATGATCACCATCGAACCACGAACTCTACCCTCCGAACCCCAGACCAATTTTGTGCGTCGTGCTTCACTTTGAGTCATGTTATGATCGATTTTTGATCGTCTCTGGTTACTATTGTTGTTGTGATTCACGAACGCACAGTAGTGAGTTAGATTTATGATAGATCGGAGATATGTTGAATTGGTTTCCGAGTGATTTGGTGGTATGAGAAGATGACGAACTTCATGAATAGGACGATGGACTTCTGAGTAGTTGATAGCGGGTTATCGGGTCTGGTGAAGCATTGCGTGGAGAGGAAGTTAGCGACCTGGTGAATTTGAGCAACTTAAGATAATTCGCGATCTAAGGACCCTTGCGACTTAAGGAATAGTTTCGACCTACACTAGGTCGCTGAACGACCTAATATTCGCGCGTCTTAGGACTTTGCATGAGCTAGGAATTACTCGAGCTAAGAACTGCATGACTTAATCTTTCTTGCGACATAGGCTTTAGGTCGCGGCCGAGTTAACATCAGGACGGGTTTGAAATGCCTTATCCTTTACTTTGCACAGCGTGACTTAGGAAGGTTCCGACCTATGCTAGGTCGCTGGACGACCTAGGACTTGTGAAATCCTGAGACAACTTTAATTGAGCTTGTTTGAACTTTGAACTATTTGGACTTGAATTTCGTTGTATTTCTTTGCAGATTATCTCTAACGCTAATTACCTGTTAAACACAATATTTGCAGAAAATTGGGACGAATATACTGCCATCGACTGCCCACATCAAATGACAGATTAGTTAATAACAGATAATTAACTTAAATAAATTGTGTGAACGAAGTGCTTTCAACTCATCAATTTCAAGTAAAATATTAAAGCAACACTGAAATAGTCAATTGAAACTGACCAGCCTGCACTAATATTATGCTTGAACTTTAGATTAACAAGTTCTGAAATTTTGTAGTCGATCAATTGTCCACTAGTTTAATTCCAGTTATATTTATTTGTTATTTTTATTAGTTCTGCACGACACTTCACACTTTTAGGAAACGTGCACCTTCACATTTGAATATCCAGTTGCTTGTGTAGAATGACTTCTCAGGAAGAAGATACAACAGTTCAAACTGGAGAGGCAACTGTTATTCCGGCTCCACTAGTCAATCCTCCCGAAAGAGCCCCTACCACGCTATCATACAAAGTTTTTCGCCAGTTGTGTGCTCAGTTTGGCATTGCTGAATCATATGCCATTCTTCCCGAGAGAAGTAACACTGCTGACATAGCACCCTCCGGCTTTGTGACAGTCGATCGACAAATGTGCCTGAGTGGGGGCATTCCTCCTTTCAATGACTTTTTCTAACAACTTCTTCGTCAATTGGCCATCGCCCCATCCCAATTACACCCCAATGGCTATGCCATTTTAATGGGCTTGTGTGTACTGTTTAGGAGGACGCTTGATCGATTCCCAAGCTTTGACGAGATTTGCTTCCTATGCACTTTCAGCAGGACTAAAGATCACCCCTCTATTACTGTCGTGAGAAGTGCTCGAAATCGTAGATTGATCATCGGTCTTCCTGACAGCGCTCATGGGTTTTTGACTCAATTTTTCTATGTTCGTTGTCCCCCGGGGTTTTATGCTGTATGGAGGGAAGGAAGTAAGATTAACCATTCTTACTACGCTTGTTATCCGACTTTTGCGAGACTGAATTGTTAAGTGCTAACTCCGCTTCTTTTTATTTTCAGCGCTTCCTTCCCTATCCAGAGATCCAGGCCATAAACAAGTTTTTGAGAGACTGAGTGTCGTGGCCGCGGAAGAAAGAAATGTAAAATTCTTGTTGAGGGATGAATTTCTGCACCAATATGGGCTTTTGCATACTTCTCGCTCTACACACCCCCACGAAGTCCCAGACTCTCCGGCTAGGGTGTCGGATGCCACCGTTTCTATTGATACATCCATAACGAAAGAATCTGCTTCTAAGGCTTCTCTAGTGAAGTGCTCCACTTCTGTTGATGTCGCAGGGGCATCTGGCAAACTTGCCCCGGTCACCGAAGAAGAAGAGCCTCAGGATTCTCCTTCGCATTCAAAGAAGTCTGGTGACGAAGAAGTCGAGAAAACCAGCCCTATTAAGCAGAGCAGGGACGACACTTTCGAAGGACTGAGTGACCTCTTTGCCACCTCGCCAGAAATCTTTAAAGATGATCCTATTACTACCGGGGTTTCTTCTTCAGTAGTCGAGGCGACTTCTGTTCTGCAACAGACCCCGTCAACTCAAGAGTTGATGTTAACTTCTGCTCCCGTAACTACTCCACAATTAAAGAGTGGTTCGTAGTTCGATGCGCATAGTTTGCACATTATACACACTTAGAATCTTTCGGCACTTTTATGCTTCTGACTTTTTGTATCTTGAAGAATTCTAAAATTTATCTCTTTTTATTTCAGATCCTCTGATGGGACGCAGCGGATCCTACTATGATGACTTCCAGCGCTACGGGAGGCGTAGCCAATATGATTATAGGCGTTACCTCCCCTCTTACAGAGAATCCGATGAAGAAAGAGCCGCCCGAAAGGCTCAAGAGAAGAGGGCTCAAGAGGAGCGTTATGGAAGAAGAGAGAGGGAGGTGCGCCATGATTCTTCGCAGAGAGGCGACGATTCCCATAAAAGAAAATCCCATAATGACCGAGGAAAAAGTCATATGGTTGAAGATTCGAGCAAGCGAGCCCGACATGGTGAGAAGCACACCTCTACAACTCCTGAAAAGGTTACTGACCCCGCCTCGCTTGACATTCCTTCTGGCTCTCCCGCTCTTGGGAAAGCAGATATTCAAACAATAATCAGCAGGCCCAAATTCCAAGTTGGACCAGGCCCGGCCACTTTGCAAAGTCGTTTTCCACAGTGGTGCCTGAAGGGAGTAAGATTCGACCTTGACTTGGTCGCCATTGACAAGTCTGCCATGTTACGAAACCTCGATGCCATCAAGCTTGATATTGAGAGGATGTCAAACTGGCAAAAACTTGTTGACGAGCTCCAAAGGGTTAATCGTGCAAACATAGAGGCCATGCTCACTATGGAAAATGATAAAGCCGAATGGCAAAAGGTTCTTGAGCAACATGACACTGAGATGAGGAGCATCGCTTCTTACAATGAAGAGCTTGAAGCAAAAGTTGAAGAACTGAAACAAGAGCTTGTTGCTTCCTCTACTTCCTATTCTCAAAAAGAAGAAGTGCTCCTAAAACAAGTGAGAGATGCTTATGCCAGCCAAAGGGATGCCGAAGACAGGCTTGAAGTGCAAAAAGAATTAGTGAGGGCTATGTTGCTGATATCGAAGAGCTTCGGAAGAAAAACAGCTCCCAAGAGGCGGAGATTCAAATGCTTAAGCTTCAACTTTCCAAAGCTGAAAGGGAGCGTGATGAGGCCGTTGCCGGCAAAATTGCAGCTGAAGAATCTCACGAGGCAACGAGGACCAATATTAGCTCAACATTATTTGATTTCTACCTGCATAGCATCTTGGGGCGCGGTAGCCTCGCCTTTCTAGGCCCCAAGTATGAAATTACTCTGGCTGAAGTTTGGGAGGCCGCACTCGATATGCTTAGTGGTAATAGCGCTGGCTATGCTGAGTCAGCTCTTGAGGAGCATTATCTTGATGATGATGCTCACGCCGCTCTCGCCAGGGGGAGAGAACAGCTTGCAAAATTAAGGGCCAAAACAGCGGCAGGAGAATATTCAGGAAAAACTGTCTCAACTGTTCCACTTCTGCCTTCTCCTTCGGCCGAAATTGATATCATCGGTTCCAGTTTCCACTCCCTATCTCCTACTAAAGTTACCACCGAAATCGCAAGCATACGAGGTGGAGATGAAGGCGACGAGAGTGCCGAGGCTCAGGCTTACGAAGTTGATGTCAGGAAACCGACTTCTGCAGGTAACCCTACTGACAATCTTGCCCAAGTAAACTACTCATCTGTTTCTTACGAGCTTGATGAGCTTCTTGACTACTTCTTGAATCTCAGCGAACCATTATCTCCTCTTTTTACTGATTTGAACTTTTTTCCTTCTGTAGAGAAAACGTTGAGCATTGTTCAAGCTACCCCACCTCCAATTATTCCTCCTCCATCTATTCAGGTGACTCCTCCTTCCGCCTCGCAACCGGGATCACAAGAGGTGCAAATAGAAGCTCTTCAAGACTTGGACGATCCCATTGCTTCACAAGAACACAAAGGAGAAGAAAGTGAAGGGAGTGAGAAGACTCCAGAAGCGATTGGTTCCGATGATGAACCATTAATTAAACTTCTTACTCCAGGGAGTGGGTCTTCCTCCAAGAAGAGAGGAAAGCAGGGAGTTTCCAAGAAGAAGAAGAAAGGATCTTTAACTGGCGAAGAAAAAACAGAAGAAAGTCCGACTGAGCCCCTTTCTCCTTCATCCCCTACTCTTACAAGTCGGCCTAAGAAGTTGGTTATTCGGCCGGGTGCGGGCTCAAAAGGTGGACGGAAGAAGAAATGATGGCTCTGGTCCTGTGGCTTTCATATCGCTTTTTGCCTTTTTTGCATGTACTGACCGGAAATTGTGCGGGTACCGGCCCCCGTTTTCTTTATTTCGAAACTTGTATCTGTAAGAAATTGTAACAGAATTAAATAAAATGATTCTTTATTTGTACAAACTTCTTGTTTGAATTTGAGAATGCAGTTATTATTCACTTTTATACAAGTTTCTTTGTATGATATTGCAGTGAGCTTATGGTATACTGTTCGAGCGCAATTTTACCGATGTAGTTATACCATGTTTCCCCTATTCCATAACCTCATTGTAATATTTTATTTTATGAGGAACTTGTACTTTTATTTTTTAAAGAATAATTATTCCATACCTAGAGGAATATTATTTCGTTAAAAAACAGAGTACAAATTCGTTTTTACGCTTCATCATTCGAAGATATCACCTTTTCTTTTGTGCATATACACATTTTACCAAGTGAATTCTTCTATGTGGTAAAGCGGGCGTCTGAAGGGTACTTTGACTTCTTTCTGAGGAAGATTATTCTCCATAATAGGTAAATCATTCTTCCTTTGAAAGTTAAAGTGTGCCTTTGATGAGGATTTTTTTTTTATATATACCACAGTGAAGGGCCTTTTTATTTTTATTTCTTTGAAAAGTTGCAACTCTGAGGAAGGCTTTTTCACGTTTCAACACCTGGAAGTTTTATTTCAATCTTCGTGAAACGCGTGCCTCCGAAGAGGTCTTTCTGCTTGATTGTGCCTCCGGGTGGAGGTCTTTTCATTTCTGCCTCTGGGAAGAGGTCTTTCTGTCTTATTGTGCCTCTGGGAAGAGGTCTTTTTGTTTCGCATTTCAACTCTGGTGAAGTGAAATTCCGAAGAGCGGCTGTTGCACTTCAACTCCTGGTGAAATGTGCCTCCGAAGAGGTCTTTATTTTGTTTTGCATTTCAACTCTGGTGAAGTGAAACTCCGAAGAGCGGCTGTTGCACTTTAACTCCTGGTGAAATGTGCCTCCGAAGAGGTCTTTATTTTGTTTTGCATTTCAACTCTGGTGAAGTGAAACTCCGAAGAGCGGCTGTTGCACTTCAACTCCTGGTGAAATGTGCCTCCGAAGAGGTCTTTATTTTGTTTTGCATTTCAACTCTGGTGAAGTGAAACTCCGAAGAGCGGCTGTTACACTTCAACTCTTGGTGAAATGTGCCTCCGAAGAGGGCTTTTGATTGCCTGGAAGTTACTCTCTCATGGTTGGAGGGTCATGACTCCTCCAATCTTTTTTGTTGAGTAGAGAACTTTCTTTTTTGTGGCATATGCCTCGTTAGAGGTCTTTATCCTCCGAAGAGTTGTGCCTCCGAAGAGGGCTTTAGTTGTTCCTTGTCCACTTGCTTATGCCTTTTCAGCGATCCTCTATTTTTCTTTTCAAGCTCACACTCCCTTCTCTTACAAGTAGTTTGTTTAATCCAAAGAAGTGTACTTCATTGCTAGGCAAGTTCGCGAGAACGGGCATAAGCTTCTTAATTGGATGTTTGTTTGTTCAAACGATCTCAATTTATTAGCAAGGGCCCCTTTTCGGTGAAATCATTGGCCATTCAATTGAAGCACTTCCTATCTAGGATTTGAATTCGAGGCTTTTGTGGCTCGAAATTTGTTTGTTGAATGATAACAAGAATCACTTGGTCTTGTAACGTGCAAGTTTTATTTTCATTATCTGCAAAAAAAATAATCGACATTTCAGCAATACATTTAATGTACTTTTCATATCGAAAATAAAGCAAACATGTAATAATAATAAGGAACACAAGATTTATAGTGGTTCGGCCAAGAATTTGGGCCTACATCCACTTTATAGTCTTTCATTATTCACTTGCATCGGCTTTACAATTGCTTTCAATTACAAGAATCATACATTCATAATTTTTTTTTTACAATATTTCAACAAAGCTTTCAAGTAAAGTATGGACGCAAGTGATTGCTGTTCCAAGCCCTTGGAATTTGATCTCCTTCGACCGTAGTGAGTTTGAATGTGCCATCAAGAAGCTTCTGACCTATGACATATGGTCCTTCCCAATTTGGCCCAAACACACCTGTTGCTGTCATAATTCTCTTCAGGACTAGATCTCCAATTTCAAAGCTGCGTTGGCGAACTTTGGAATTGAAATGTCTGGCTATCTTTTGCTGATGAGCTGCAATTCTGAGCTTAGCCTCTTCTCTTTTTTCATCAAGGAGATCTAGTGCCTCAAGCTGTAGTTTTTCATTCTCCGCTTGATTGAAATGGATTCTTCTATGTGAAGGGACCTCTGTTTCTACCGGAATCATTGCTTCTGACCCGTATGCCAATGAAAACGGAGTATGCCCAGTCGCAGTTTTGTGGGTGGTTTTGTACGCCCATAGTGCTAGTGGTAGCTTATCGATCCAACTACCTTTTGCTCTTTCGAGTTGCTTCTTGATGGTTGACTTGATAATTTTGTTTACTGCTTCCACCTGCCCGTTTGCCTGCGGATGAGCCACTGCTGAGAAGCTTTTTCGGATTTTGAATCGCTTGCAAAAATCTTGGAATTCTTCACTTTCGAATTGAGTACCATTGTCTGTAATTATCTTTTGAGGCACACCATATCTGCAAATGATACTTCTAGTCACAAAATTTATCATCTTTTTCGAGGTGATCGTAGCCAATGGTTCAGCTTCAGCCCATTTAGTAAAATAATCTACAGCAACAACGGCATATTTGATTCCAGATTTGGCAGTTGGTAAAGGTCCTATAAGGTCTATCCCCCAGATTGCAAATGGCCATGGACTGACCATCTGTGTGAGTTCAGTGGAAGGTGATCTAGGAATTTTGGCAAATCTCTGGCACTTGTCACATTTTCGGGAATAGTCTGCAGCATCTCGATTAATTTCTGGCCAAAAATATCCGTATCGGAGAACCTTTTTTGCTAAACTTTGACCACCTAAATGATCGCCACATTCTCCTCCATGTACCTCAGCTAGGATTGTTTTGGACTCTTCCCTGGATACACATCGAAGTAATGGCATTGAGAATCCCCGTCTGTATAATTGGCCATCCTGGACTATATAGCGAGAGGCTTTCCTCAGTAGCTTCTGTCGTTCTTTTGAATTTTCCGGTAAAGAGCCATTGAGCAGATATTCTGTTATTGGAGTCATCCATGATTCTTGTTCTTGAGACACACTCATGATCCAATCAATATCCATCTCATTAATGCTTGGAGCCGACAGGACTTCCACTGGAGTTAACCCCAGAAATTGAGCTTTGCCTGTGCTAGAATACTTTGCGAGAGAATCTGCCTTCATGTTTTCTTCTCGAGGAATATGGCTTATCGTGTAATGATCGAAGTCACATAGAAGTTCCCAGGCCTTTGACAAGTAGGCAGGCAGATTTCCCCCTTTCGCTTGAAATTCCTTCTTGACCTGACATACAATAAGCCGAGAATCCCTGAAAATCTGTAATGCTCGGATGTTTAGTTCTTTAGCGATTCTCAAGCTAGCGATAAGAGCTTCGTATTCTGCTTCATTGTTCGTTGAAGGAAATTCCAATCTCAGCGCATAGTATAATGACCGACCTTTAGGGGTTTCAAGTACAACCCCGGCTCCAGAACAGTAGTCATTTCTTGCGCCATCAACATATAACTTCCACTGGATTGGGGAATTATTGATCGTTTCTTCCTCACCGTCACCCTTATCTGTGAATTCTGCGATGAAATCCGCTAAAGCTTGTCCGTTGATTGCTTTTCGGGGGTGATAAGTGATGTCATATTGACTGAGTTCAATGTTCCACTTTAGAAGACGACCCGAAGTCTCAGAGCGAAACAGGACTTGCTTTAGAGGTTGATCAGTGAGGACTCTGATAGGATGAGCTTGGAAATATTGCCTCAACTTCCTCGATGCAATTAGTAGACAATAGGCGTGTTTTTCCAACTTGGAGTAATTCATCTCTGCCCCAGTGAGTCTTTTGCTGATATAGTAAACCGGATGTCGAATCCTCTTGTCTTCTCGTATCAGCGCTGCGCTTAGAGCATGAGATGATACTGCCAAGTATATAAGAAGATCCTCACCATTGCAGGGCCTAGAAAGTATTGGAGGCGTTTCCATATGACGAATCAATTCATCAAAGGCTTTTTGGCATTCGGGAGTCCAATCAAAGTTTTTCTTTCCTTTCTTTAGAGCGTCAAAGAATGGGACGCATTTATCAGTTGCTTTGGAAATGAACCGACTCAAGGCGGCAACTTTTCCGTTGAGACTTTGCAATTCCTTCTTCGTTCTAGGAGCTTTGACTTCTTTTAAGGTGGTAATTTGAGCTGGACTGGCTTCAATGCCCCTAGCGCTCACAATGAAACCTAAGAACTTTCTGGATTCCACCCCAAACGAACATTTTAAAGGGTTAAGCTTCATTCTGTATTTCCGGAGGACTACGAACATTTCTGCTAAGTGTTCTATGTGATCCACTGCTTTCTTAGACTTTACTAACATGTCGTCGACGTAGACTTCCATAGTCTTTCCCAATTGCGGTTTGAACATAGCATTAACAAGTCTTTGGTAGGTTTCCCCCGCATTCTTCAGCCCGAAGGGCATAACTCTGTAGCAGTAAAGACCAACATCGGTGATAAAGCTCGTGTCCTCCTGATCTGGCTCATGCATCATGATCTGGTTATATCCGGAGTAGGCATCCATAAAAGATAACAATTCATGTCCCGTTGTTCCATCTACCAATTGATCGATCCTGGGTAATGGGAAGCAGTCTTTGGGGCATGCCTTGTTTAGATCTGAAAAATCGATGCACACTCTCCATTTTCCGTTGGCTTTCTTAACCAGCACTGGATTTGAAACCCAATTCGGATAGGTAGATTCTTTGATAATGTCATTCTCCATGAGCCGATCAACTTCTTCTTTTAATGCTGCTGACCTTTCTGGACCTTGGGTTCTCCTTTTCTGTTTCACAGGCATAAATTTTGGATCAATATTCAGAGCGTGTACTGCAACTTCTGGGGATATTCCGCACATATCGGCATGAGTCCAAGCAAAAACATCCAAATTTGCTTTTAAAAAAGAAATTAAGATATTCTGAATTGACACATTAAGCTGTAAACCCACATTCAACACCTTATTTGGGTCTTTCGGGTCAACAGGTACTGGTACTGTCGTTTCCACTGGTACCACTCTATTCTCCCCTGCACTGGCTTTTCTAGGATCCATCTCTTTTCGTGCTCCGCTGTGCTCGCCAGTGCAGGGTCCGCCCTGTAATTGCTACAAGGTTGGTTCTTTGATGCGGACTGGGGTTGCCGCATCCTTTCCCATTTCTCTTTTCCTTGCCTCTCGCAGCTCTGTCAGATAACACTCCCGCCCGGCATTTTGATCCCCTTTTATAACTCCTACTCCATTGTCTGTGGGGAATTTAATGGTGAGGCACCATGGGGCCAGAACAGCTTTGAACGCTGCAAGAGTTGGACGGCCAAGGAAAGCATTATAAGCGGAAAATTCGTCAACAATTACAAAAGTTTGCTTGCGGACTACTTTTCTTTCTCCCTCTCCGAGTTCTACAAGCAAATCAATGGTTCCTAACGGCTGCTTTGGCTCCCCAGTGAAGCCAGCGATTTTCTGTGACGAGGCTTGCACATCAGCCATAGGGATCTTCATTTGGTCGAATGTTTTCTTGAAGAGGATATTACAGGATGCGCCACAATCAATGAGAACTCTTCTGACAATAGCTGGCCCGATACCAACCGAGATGACCAAGGGATCCAAGGTAGGAGCTTCAACACCTGTGGAATCCCTGGCTCTGAACACAATATCATCATTGAAAGTCCTTTGTTGTTTCAAGGGCGTAGCATCTTCCAAAACAAAGACATCTTCTTCGGCCGGTACATATTTCAAAGCCCGGGTATACCTTTCCATCTCACCCCAGCTTCTGCCTGCTGGGTGAGGCCCTCCCGTAATGACATTGATAACAGGCCTTCCGGATTCATGCCCTGTAGCCTTCTCGCTTGTCCTGGGTTGATGAGCAGGAGCTTGTCGCCCCAGACTAGACGAAGCAGGATTGCTGCTATTCTTTTCCACAAATTGCTGCAGCTTGTTTTCCCTTATCAACTCTTCAATCAAATTTTTCAATTGGCGACATTCATCGGTATCATGACCGGGTTGATTATGGAAGCGGCAGAACTTTCCGCTTTGTACAGCTTTTTTCCCGGTTCTCAGAACGGGAGGTTTAGGATAATAAACAGAATCTTTAGTGGCAAGGTAAATACGCTCCGGCGTATCTGATAAAGGAGTATATTCCGATGGATTGAAGGAACGAGGCTTCTTCAGATTTTTCTATTTCTTCCCATCGTTATTTTCCCTTTCCTGTCCTATAGATTCATTCTTGCGTGGAGCAACAATGTTATCTTCAGCTTTTTCCAATACTGCCTTTACCGGTACAGGACGGCTTTCCAGGCGTATGAACTCATCTGCTTTCTTGTAGAATTTTTCAAGGGAATTTGGTTCCTTCATGTTTAGCCATTTTCCAAATTCGCTTGACTTGTCGATGGCCCTCATCAGATAAGTCAAGATCATCCATGGTTCTGCATTGTCTACCTCGGCCAATGCTATATTAAAGCGATTCAAGAAAGATCTGATAGTTTCCCCTGGATTCTGTTCTAAACTTGACAACGACATGATATCTTTGGCTTTTGAAGCATATAGTCTGAATTTCTCCTTGAATTTCCGGGTTAGGTCAGAAAACTGATCTATAGACCGGATTGGTAGCTTGGTGAACCAAAGCAGAGCTACACCTTCCAAATATACAGGAAAATATCGACATTTTATTTCATCAGAAGCTCTGGCACCTGTCATGTGCCAATCATACTTATACAAGAATTCGTTCGGATCACTTGTCCCCTTGTAAGCTGGAATGGTTGGAGGGACGAACTTCCTCGGAAACTCGGCCTTTAAGATCCTTTCGGTAAACGGGGTTTTACTTGGAGCGAAACCCCATTCTTTCTCATCTTCATCCCTTTGCATGCTCTCTTTCATGATTTGTCGAACCATTTCAGAAAGATACCCTTCATCATTTTGAGATTTAGATCCACCAACTTCAGGAAATGTTTGCTCAAAGGGGCTGGAAGCCCTCTCAGGAACATTCCTTTCTTCAGCATCATGAACGTTGCCAGCAAAGTTCCTTTCATTACCCGTTGGTTGACGTTTTGCCCCAAGCAAATCGTTCAACTTATTCAAAATTAGGGCATTTTGGTCATTCTGAGCCTCCAATTGTGCACTTTGGGCATTTATCAGCTAGTTCAGCCCTAAGATTACAGCATCCAACTCCGCTTTTGTAACCCCAACAGGTGGAGTGGCTTGATTAGGTACTGGGGAAACGGAGGTTCCCTCTTGAACATTTCCAGATCTAACAGATCTACTCCTTCTCCCCGGAGCCATGATTTCGGATAAACTTCTAGTCTTCAGAGAGATTACTTCGACAAACTTTCGTGGAGCAATGATGATAATTCTCCTGAGTTCAATGTTCTCAGTGAAAGCACCAAAAATGTTAACGCGAAAATCTGACGCTAACACCCCGGTGTGTGTAAAAACGATGTGAAAGCACCACCCGTAATACGGGAATCAAGAAATAACAGTAAGTAACAGAAAATGCAGTAAATGCAGTAAATGTGCACAGGGTTTATAGTGGTTCGGCTTATGATCAAGCCTACGTCCACTTCAATCCTTTTTATTGCTGATCGGATTACAACTTATTACAATCTCTTTCAATTACAATCCAATTCAATTCAGAAAACAAGTAGCTAGAGGAAACTTTAATGCCACAGATTTCTTTGAATCCATGATTGAATATGTCGAATCTTTGTGCGAAGTTTGGTGTAAATGTCTTGCGTGAGCTTGAAGCGATGGAGTGTAGATTGCTTTGAAGATGGTGAAGTCTCAATCTCTTCAAGAAAATGATCCAAAAGTCCCCTGATTGTTGGAGCTAACGGTGTATTTATAGGGGGACTCGGGATTAAGTCGCTTGGCATAGGTTGCAAGCGACCTATGATAGGACTTAAGTCGTTGGTGAGCTAAGAGAGCGCGAGTCACGACCTAAGTGATATCACCTTTTCCATATAAGCTAACGGGCACCAGTTAACGACTCATGGGAAGCGGCATCATTTATCCTCTAAGTGTCAGGTCGTGAGCGACCTAAGGCAAGTTATAAGCCGGCGGTGACTTAGGGATAGGTCGTAAGTCGTGTTTCCGAGATAAGGCTTAACTAGGTTGCTGCATTCTGTAAGTCGCTTCCTCTTAAGTCGTTTAAGCAGTTAAGTCGTAAGCCCCCTTTTATCCTTCTAGGTCGCTCACTCTTCTAGCTCTTTAAGTCGTTATCCTGCTTCTATGGTTAGGTCGTTAGCTTGGTAGGTCGTGGGTCGTTCATTTACTTAAATTGTTAGGTCGGCCCATTCTCTTAACCCGCTAAGTTATGGTTCCCTTAAGTCGGTAAGTCGTCCACCTTTAAGTCGTTAACCTGATGTTGGTCCATTAACTCATTAAGTCGCTTCATAACTTAAGTCGTTAACTCATTGAGTTGCTTGTCCATTAAGTCGTTGACCTCCTTAAGTCGTGAGCCTTTTTGAGTCGTGAGCCTTTTTGAGTCGTGAGCCTTTTTGAGTCGTGAGCCTTTTTGAGTCGCTTAACATAGGAGTTAACATTCTTAAGACATTCACAGTGATGCTTGTGAATTATCAATGGGTACATCATCACTGTAGTGGCAAGGCAGTGCACGCAAGCGTGAACTGCAGCCACACGGTATTCATTGGGTACATCATCACTGTGGTGGCAAGGCAGTGCACGCAAGCGTGAACTGCAGCCACACGGGATTGCTTTTATTGATATTCTATCTTGCTTTGATTTATTGATCTTTTGCATATTTCATATGCTGCAGTGGCAAGGCAGTGCACGCGTGCGTGTACTGCAGCCCTACTCGAAATAATATTTTAATTGATATTTCAATGTTTTGAACTGTTTTGTTTATTCAATTCAATATTATGATTTGGTTTAATTTGCTGATTTGTTGTTTAACACTGTTACGTGTTATATTTATCGTTATCCGATTTCTTTATTTTGGGATCGGATAAACGAGATTTATTGTGGCTGTCGTCTATTCATTATTTAATTATTATTGCTTCTGTGCACTAATAACTGAGTTTGAATTAGACTGACCCGAGTATTATTTTCTTTTGAATTTAATACTCGGGTCAGACCGAGTATTTACAGATTGTAGATATTCTGCTTTGGGTTGCTGCTAGAGCTATGAACTTCTTTCATATCTTTTGGAGTATTCGTCGTCATTTGTAGTAGTCATCATGATTGTATAGGAAGATATGTATTCATGTATATTATATACGTTAATGTACTTGTATATGTAACTTCCTGAGTCCACTATAGTAGTTGTATCATATGTACCGTGTCAAATGTATTGTAACTGACATCAGTTATTGTATATATGAGACTTTCTGTTTTGTCTGTGTTCCGCATTTATATTATCTGTGTTATTATTTTATATTTACTGTTCTAAACTATTATGAACCATCGTAGTTCGTTTTATACTGGAATTGGGGTATTTCGATGGGAGAAAATAAATCAGAGATGAAAAATGAAAGAATATATATATTATATACCACTCCTATCGAGATAACCAATACTAGTGTAATGCCAAACTACTGATGGCCGCTCCTCAACGGCCTTATTCTCCACGCTAGTTGACAGCACTACACCGTAGTGTTCTTGGCTAGCGTGGGCATAGAGGTAGGGCGTCACAGCTAGTCGCTACAAATCCTGAGGATATTTCCAAAATGGATGTAGTAGGAATAGTGCCTTCGGTTCCGTTCGAACCCGGTACGGACTTGTATGGATGAATGCTTGCGAAACATCGTCAGGTGGATGATGGGCATTCTAAGGGATATGTTCTAAAAAGGTAATGCTTAGCCTCAAGCCTCATCAACTGGGAATGACTGAAAATCAGAGGTTATGCAGCAAGGCTAGGTGGGTAGCACCCAAGCAGGGTGAGTTCATTCCTGTCTAGATGTCCCTTTTATTTTGGCTTAGTGGGCGGTTGTTGATCCCAACCGCGGGGTGATCTCACTCGGTATTATCCAGTAAGGGGTAGTCCCGGTCTTGTGTTGCAGGGGAGTGGGCGTACTCCTCGGTACTGTGATCTAGGCCACGTACTGTGACAGGTGGTACCCTAGTGCCTAGTCATTAGTTGGAAATCCATTCTCCCTACGAGCCTTGTACGAGTTTTGTTTGTATTACCCACTCTGTGGCTAGTAGCTGGAATTTAATCATGTAACAATTTCGGCTATTTTATAAGTATTTGTATATAGACCCTATTATAATATCAGAGGATTTCTATAAAAATCATTTTAGCTATCGTAAGGTAAAAACCTATTTGTGGCGTGGTCTTACGAGATGCTTTTGTTTTCAAAGGATTTTTGAAACTTTAATAATCAACTGGGTGTGATTTTCTCACGCTGGTATTCCAGACTGACTCGGGTGTTATTTAACTGTAATGCTCGGGTTAGACCGAGTATTATAGGATACAGGATATGATGCTATGGAGCTCAGGAGACGAGCTGGATGACGATACGTATTTCCGTATTTGTTTTATATATATTCCGCTATGTTCAGTTGTGTGTATCCATTCGTATGTTATTGATGTTGAGCTGTGATTGATGAACTCTGATGATGTAATATATAAACAGAGATATTTGATTTTTGAGTAAAGATCATTTATTATCAATTATATTTTATTCCGCTGCTATGGTTAGATTCTGCCGTTGTTTTCCATTTTCTTCTTCTACCTCTTCTTCTTTAACCCAAATGGTTCGTATTTCTATACAACTTGAGTTGATTTAGGTAGAATAGGGTTGACTCAAGGGGTACGGATTTACAGGCTGTTACACACACCCTTGAGACGACCCGACTTTCCACTTCCGGAAAATCGCATCATCTTTAGGAAAGAAAGGGATAGAAAAGAGGAAAGAAAGAAGAGAAAGAAGAAACAACACAAGAATCTCAACAGCGGAACGAAGAAATTATATTAATAACATAAGTATTACATGGTATACAACAAATATCAGAGTTACACAGACATATCCAACACATACTAGACAGTTATAAACATCTGTCTAGTTATTACAACTCAATACATACAAAAGTCACTCAGAGGTACCAACACAGCGGAAATCTATTTAACTATACACAGAAGCCTCCTGCTCCATTTGCTCCTCCAAAATTCATCAAAGCTAACCTGAATCCTAACCTGAATTCCCTTGGCTACTCATAAAAATTTGAGTACCCAAGAGTTATAGAAAAACAGAAATAACTCCGGGTCAGACATGGGTCTGGTGTGAGTAACAGGTTAAAGTTTCTTAACTTTGAAAAACCTTTGAAAAGAAAAGGTTTCACGTAAGACATCCCACACATAAACATGGAAAAGTTTTTACCTTACGCTAACCAAAACATTTGATAGGAAATCCGATGATATTATAATAGTGTCTAGGGTTTTCAAGTAAATAAGAAATAGCCGATATTGTTACATGATTAAATTCCATCTACTAGCCACAAAAGTGGGTAATACAATCAAAACCGTTGGCACTTATTGGATTTTGGATTCCATCAATGGCTGGGCTACTGGGGTACCGCCCGTCACAGTACGTGGCCTAGATCACCGTACCGAGGATTACTCCCAATCCCCTACAACACAAAGCCGGACCCGTTCCTTACTGAACAGTTCCAAACAAGACAACCCCGCAGTTGTGATCAGCAACCGCACCACTAAGCCGAAAATATAAAGGGACCTCTAGACAGGGATAAATCTTGCTCCCAAGTGAGGGATACCCACGAAGATTTGCTGCACCTCCCCTGTTTTAGCCATTCCCGGTTGATGAGGCTTGAGGCTACGATTACCTTTATAGGACATATCACTTAGAATGCTCATCGTCCACCTGACGATGTTCTGAAAGCATTCAATCCATACAAGTTCTTTCCGGGTTCGAACGAAACCGAAGGCATTATCTTGTTACAGTCGTATTGGAATCACCCTCAGAGTTAACGACAATAACCCTTGCACTCTGAATCACCATCTCGAATCTATAAGTACTATTCCGTCAAACTCATTACGGAATCACCCACAGAGTTATACTGACGTATAGCCCTTACACCTCGAGTCTTCACTCGCTCCACTTGGATTAACGACCTAACGTTATTTGGAATCGATGTGGTTTTCGGATCCCAAATATGGAAACCCGATCCCGGTCTCATCGAAATCCAAAGCGTGTCTTTTAAGGTCCAAGTTGTTTTAGAGTTTAAATCAATTCAATTCATTATCTAGATATACACAGATAGATAATTCACAATACAATAGATAATCAACATTATCATTACCAACAGATAATTCATATCATAAACAGATATCCATAGTATCATCCAAAAGCAACCAAGGCATCCATATCACATGCACTACTCATCTCATGACTGAGATTACAAACCATACATGGCAATCAATACCAATCATCAAACATAAGCAATGATCTAATGATCACACCATTTATAATTAATTTAAAATGAATTAAATTAATTACCTAAACTCTAATTAATTTAAGGTAAATTAAATTAGTTACATCATCATTAAAATTCTGCTATCTTAATCTTTAATTGATTACAAATCAATTTATAAATCATCATCTCAATATTCATTTCAATTAATCATTACTGATTAACCATCTCTAGTTACAATAAGTAATTAGCATATAAGTTAATCACATAAGTTAATTACTTAAACCCTTTGCAAATAATTAACTTGTAATTGCTCAATTAAATAATCATTTATTCATTATTAATTATACCTTAAATCAATTCCAAATTACATCATTAATTAATTAATTAATTAATGATTTCTAATTACCTTTAATCAATCTCTAAATATAAATTAATTACATAAGTAATTAATCCACATATAAATATTAATCACCCATGATTAATGATACTAGTAATTAACTACTTTAATTACTCATCCCATAAATTAATTACTCTTAATTAAATATCTTCATTTATCACTTGATTAATTTCAAAGTAATTTAAATTTAAATTACATCTACAAAAATATCTTTAATTACATTCAGCAATTATTTAATTAATTACTTCCATAAGTAATTACAAATCCACAAATGTTTAAATTAATTAAACTTAATTAATCTGAACTAATCACCTTAATCAAATTAATTACACTAAGTAATTAATTCATTAACTACTTTCATTAAGTAATTAAACATAAATAATTGATTATTATTAATTAATTAATCTAATTAATTATCAAAAATTAATCACATTAATTAATTGTTAAAATAATCTTAAGTTAATGACCTTCATTAACCTTCTTAATTACTTAATTAATAATTAACTTACACAAATCATCATTAATTATCAATTAATTAATATTTAATTATAAATTATTAATTCTCAAATTATTAATTAATTAAGTGTTAATTAAAATCTTAATTATCTCTAATTATTTGATTAAATAAACCTTAATCATTAATTAAAATTTTATTAATCATCCTAATTATAGATTAATTAACCTTGATTAATCAAATCTCAAATCTTAATTAATTAACTTCAAAAATTATTAATTACTTAATTAAACATCCCCATTATTAATTAATTAAATAATTAATATTCCATTTAAATTAACTTAATAATTTAAATGAAAACAATTTAAGTTCTAAATTAAGATACATTCTACTTTATACAAAAGTATTTTAAACAATTTGTTTCAAACAAAATTAAATTTAAAAAAAAAATTCTTTTTAAATTCAAACTGAATCACAATTTCAAATTTTCATTTCAAATTCAATCCTAAAATTAAAACTTTACTTACATCTCTATCTTCATTTTTAAATTCAATTTATTTAACCTTCCCTAACATAGTTAAACAAATCTAAATTTAAAACTTATTTATTTTTAAAACTGACTTTAAAGTCAAACTTCAGGTTTTAAACTGAATTTAAATTTATTTTAAATTCTTATTCATAATTTAAAACTTACAGTTTTAAATACAAACCAATGTTTCTTTATGCTTGTAAAAGTTTAAAAATCTAATTTAAACTTTCCAGATTTACATTAGATTCAAACTCAAGTTACATATTTCTATTTTTTCCGGATTTTAAACTTGTTTTCAAATTTCAGTTGCATTTTAAAGTTTACTTTTAAACTAAAACAGAAAAATAGTTTTCTGTCTTTGTTTAAACATTCTAAAATTTTAAATTTAAAAATGATTCAAAATTCAAGATTTAAACTATTGACTTCAAACTCAAATTTCAGGTTTAAAACTTCCAGTTGAACTCCATTTGACTAATTTTGAAATTTTACATTTAAATCCAAAAACAGAAAAAAAATTCTGTTTTTGTCTAAAACCAAACTTGAATCTAAAAGCATTTCAAATTTAATTCAAAGATTTAAAACTTAAAACTTAATTGAATTTCAAATTAAATTTCAGGTTCAATTTAGTTCCAGATTTTTGGTTTTGAAATTGACCTTTACTTCAAATTTAGTAAACTTGGAAAACAGGTTTCTGTCTTAGCTTAAGTACAAATAAAATTTTCAAAATTTAAATTATTTCAAATCTAAAATTAAACTAATTGAATTTATACTTAAATTCAGTTTAAACTTATACTTAGTTCAGGTTTTAAATTACATTTTAAGAACTTTTAAAATTTTAAAACCTGAAAACAGGCTCTGCTAAAAAAACAAAACCTGAAACACTAAAAAAAACCCGAGCTACTACTAATTTTACTTCGGGTAAATGCATCCCCTGCTTCGAGTTCCTCCTCACATTTACCCGAGTCCATCCCGAGCAACCAAAACCCTGCAACCAAAATACATCAACATGCACACCTATGCACTGTACACTTAACAACCAACTCCGGCCATCTCTGATCAACGTCAATGGCCATTCCCTATCGACCAGTGACCCCTCATCCCACTTCAACCCTCAGGTACCCATAGTTCAACTTGAATTTTAATTTCAAGTTTTAAACAAAACCTAGAACTGCCCCCCTTCCGGTGCCTCACCTGTCAACGCCAACAACTCACAACTCCGGCCATCATCACCATCCAAAATCTGGTGAAGACTCCAACAACACACCATCTATCCATCCCCAAAAGAGCTTTGAACTCGATCCACAATGCATGCAGATATGCTCGATTCTTCACAGCCTAGAAATAACTAGGGTTCTAAACAGAAATTCCCAAATCTCACCACCAAAATTGAAATTCAATCCACTCTAGTAATTTTCCTACAATACTCGATAGCTAAACTATCTTCGGAATCAAATTCATCCAAAACCAATGCAAGCTTCAATTGTACTTGATCAATATGTAAATACAGTACATTTTGAAACTGGACTTATACACAGCTCTATAAATTGTCATTTTACTTTTAAAAATCCTAATCCTCCATGATGTTTTAAGTTTCACTCCTAAACATTGATTTGCAATGTTTAATATCTCCACTTATAAAGATTTAGTTGCTCTGCTACTTATTTTACAGCAAGTTCATTTAATTTTTGCCTTAATAAAGTCTCACAGTCTAAATTCTGGAAACAACATACTAATCTTGTTTAAATCCTACAATTAAAAAAGACTAATTTAAAGATAGGATTATTTAAGTAAGACTTGTGTCAGTAAAAATAAGATAAGAGAGTTCAACAGCATACACACCAATATATATATTTGTACATCAGACAAGTTGAATTATAACCATGTGTAATATTTATATTTTTTAGTACAATAGCATGCAACTGATTTAACCTTTAATTTATAAAAGAAAGTTACTCACCTGTTTAAATGATGCAGACCCTAGATTTTTAGCATGCATAATCCCTTGCAACCCAAATGTAGGTTGTTTGCTTCATGATTGTAGACTTGAAGAAGTTGCAGATGTATGCAAACTTGAATTTATCCATGCTTCCAAATTTTGAAAATTCATGCATACAGACACTTGCCTTCCAGATTCAATTGCATGTTTTAGTTTGTTGCATGCAGGCCTTTTGTTTGTTTCCAGATCAAATGCAGGTTGTAGTTTGTTGCTTGCAGTTTTAAAGAGGAGTTACAGGCTTTGTGTAATGCAGGTTTGATAAATGCAAGTGTTTGCTAGGCATTTGGAATTGCAGGTTAGAGGAGATAACTTTTTTTCTTCAGGTTTCTTTGTTTTAGAATGAAAAATGAGAAAGAGTAGAGGAATGAGTATATGCAAGTTTAAATAACAATGTTTGATTTAAATTAAAATTAAAGGAAAACAAAATTTGACACATGTAAAAAGGATGGACACATGTTAATTTACTTACATAAATTTTTAACACATGTTTAACTCAAATCTTAAATTACATACACATGGAAATTAAGCTTACATATGTCTTTGTAAATGGTTTTGTTATTTTAATTAAGATTAATGAATGTTTAAACTAAATTAATTAGTTCTTATACTTAGTTTGTATATACTTTCTAAGGAATAAAGCAAAGTATTATTATAAATAAACAATATACAAATTAATTATTTGAAAAAAGATACTTTTAAATAATTAAAATAAATTTATAAAAGAGTTTGTAACTTATTTTAATATACATACTTAAGTAAAAATGAATTTTAAACCAATTAAAACATTTATCTTACATATTTAAAATCATATAATATTTTAATAAATATTTTTGAAAAGCTTAAATTAAAAATAAATCACAATTCCAAATTTTAAAATATTAAAATTATGCTATACTAATTTAATAACTTATCTATTCAAAATATATATAAATACATATACATTATTAAATAGAAAACAATTTTATCAGTTTACTAAAAATAAATTCACAAATTAAGTATTTAAATAAAGAAGATTATTAAATCAAATCAAATTTGTTAACAAAAATCATCAATTCAATTTAAATTTAAACACGGATTATTAAATTTAAATTGTCCAAAATTCCGGGATATTACAATCCTTCCCCCTTAAAAGAATTTCGTCCCCGAAATTTAAAACAAAGGTAATTTAATAATCTATTTACAAATTTTATTTTAAAATACAACATATGATAATCATATGCTAAAAACCATAACAACCAATTAACACAATCAAAACAAATCTAATTATCCAAAAGAATTTTGGATAAAACTTTCACGAGTTTCACCGATATATATATATCGGGATACTCGCTCTATAGAATTCAATCAATCAATACTACCAAGCTATAGAGCTCCTAACAATAATTCTATACAGAATATCAGACTACAAACGAGTCTGATTCAACAACCAATCCAGCCTAAGCTGCTGGTTCTACAACCAGAAATATCAAAACACGTACTCCCTTAGAGATACGTGAAACACTCTGAATCCCAGTTATCCAAACTGGCAATTCAACACTAGAAAACAAAACACTGATCAGCTCAACTCTTGCTGATTCCATTAGAAACAGACTGAATCAAAACAATCTAATGATCTCCTCAAGATCACTCAAAAACCAAGAACACACACCCTGCTTCTCAACAACAAGACAGAACAAACTTCTTCTTATCCAGAAAAGAAAATCAGAAACACTCCAAACTGCTTCCGCTGCACAACTCTGGTCCGAAGCAGAAGAAAATGCTAAAGAATAGCACCAGCACAGACTAGACAACCCAGCACAAAAATATGGTTCCACATTTCCATACGAAAACTCAGATGTTCCTCCCAAACCTGAGCTACTTCACCAACTTCTATCTCAAGGAAGCATCCATACTAACTGAACCACCTGTTCCATCCTGGAAAGAAAACTCGATCTCCATATGCAGACAAACTCTGACTTCCTGGAAGAAAATCCGAACAATCTCCAACAATCCAGAAGAACATACTATCGCAAGTCACTTTTGCGATCAATTCAGCCTAAATCCAAAGAAATCCGCTCTCTCTTAACCAAACAGAATAGCTTATGCTGGCTTAGCCAACTTACCAGAGAAACGAGTTCAATCTGCTGCTTCTGAACTTCACTTCGGAAAAACTACTCAACCAAATGACTCCTTACCAACTCAGAATACTCCGCTAAATTCAGCCACATCATCGAGTAGACTCACTTCTTACTCTTGTTCCGAAGAAACATCTTGGGAAATATCCATAGTCACTGCATCTCATCATGCAGTTACTACTTCTTGAGATATCAAGATATCATCACTCACTTGCTTCTGCCTAACCGACAAATCCAAACTCAATTCTGCACTTCAAAAATGAACTCCGAACCTTAACAGGTTACCTTCAGAGATCGATGAAGTCCTTCATCACTACAGAACTCACTCGAGACGGTATTAGGTCTACAATCTCGACAAATACACATCCAACCTCATCCATCAAACTCCAACCAATGGTAGTCGTGTTACACACACTTCTACCTCATCTACCTTTATAACTTATATTGGAAAAAAACCCGAACAGGTAATCCAACAAATAGGTAGAAACACAAATATATATATATAATAAAAATACAAATACGCTCTCTCAAGATAGATACCTCTACAGAGCCTAGGTATTCACTCAACCTAATGCTCTGATACCAACTGAGACGACCCGACTTTCCACTCCCGAAAAATCGCATTATCTTTAAGAAAGAAAGGGATAGAAAAGAGGAAAGAAAGAAGTGAAAGAAGAAACAACACAAGAATCTCAACAGCGGAACGAATAAATTATATTAATAACATAAGTATTACATGGTATACAACAAATATCAGAGTTACACAGACATATCCAACACATACTAGACAGTTATAAACATCTGTCTAATTATTACAACTCAATACATACAAAAGACACTCAGAGATACCAACACAGCGGAAATCTATTTAACTATACGCAGAAGCCTCCTGCTCCATTTGCTCCTCCACAATTCATCAAAGTTAACCTGAATCCTAACCTGAATTCCCTTGGCTACTCATAAAAATTTGAGTACCCAAGAGTTATAGAAAAATAGAAATAACTCCGGGTCAGACATGGGTCTGGTGTGAGTAACAGGTTAAAGTTGCTTAACTTTGAAAAACCTTTGAAAAGAAAAGGTATCACGTAAGACTTCCCACACATAAACATGGAAAAGTTTTTACCATACGCTAACCAAAACATTTGATAGGAAATCCGATGATATTATAATAGTGTCTAGGGTTTTCAAGTAAATAAGAAATAGCCGAAATTGTTACATGATTAAATTCCAGCTACTAGCCACAAAAGTGGGTAATACAATCAAAACCATTGGCACTTATTGGATTTTGGATTCCATCAATGGCTGGGCTACTGGGGTACCGCCCGTCACAGTACGTGGCCTAGATCACCGTACCGAGGATTACTCCCAATCCCCTGCAACACAAAGCTGGGCCCATTCCTTACTGAACAGTTCCAAACAAGACAACCCCGCAGTTGTGATCAGCAACCGCACCACTAAGCCGAAAATATAAAGGGACCTCTAGACAGGGATAAATCTTGCTCTCAAGTAGGGGCTACCCACGAAGCTTTGCTGCACCTCCCCTATTTTAGCCATTCTCGGTTGATGAGGCTTGAGGCTACGATTACCTTAATAGGACATATCACTTAGAATGCTCATCGTCCACCTGACGATGTTCTGAAAGCATTCAATCCATACAAGTTCGTTCCGGGTTCGAACGAAACCGAAGGCATTATCTCGTTACACTCGTATTGGAATCACCCTCAGAGTTAACGACAATAACCCTTGCACTCTGAATCACCATCTCGAATCTATAAGTACTATTCCGTTAAACTCATTACGGAATCACCCACAGAGTTATACTGACGTATAGCCCTTACACCTCGAGTCTTCACTCGCTCCACTTGGATTAACGACCTAACGTTATTTGGAATCGATGTGGTTTTCAGATCCCAAATATGGAAACCCGATCCTAGTCTCATCGAAATCCAAAGCGTGTCTTTTAAGGTCCAAGTTGTTTTAGAGTTTAAATCAATTCAATTCATTATCTAGATATACACAGATAGATAATTCACAATACAATAGATAATCAACATTATCATTACCAACAGATAATTCATATCATAAACAGATATCCATATTATCATCCAAAAGCAACCAAGGCATCCATATCATATACACTACTCATCTCATAACTGAGATTACAAACCATACATGGCAATCAATACCAATCATCAAACATAAGCAATGATCTAATGATCACACCATTTATAATTAATTTAAAATGAATTAAATTAATTACCTAAACTCTAATTAATTTAAGGTAAATTAAATTAATTACTTCATCATTAAAATTCTGCTATCTTAATCTTTAATTGGTTACAAATCAATTTATAAATCATCATCTCAATATTCATTTCAATTAATCATTATTGATTAACCATCTCTAATTACATATTGTAATTAGCATATAAGTTAATTACACAAGTTAATTACTTAAACCCTTTGCAAATAATTAACTTGTAATTGCTCAATTAATTAATCATTTATTCATTATTAATTATACCTTAAATCAATTCCAAATTACATCATTAATTAATTAATTAATGATTTCTAATTACCTTTAATCAATCTCTAAATATAAATTAATTACATAAGTAATTAATCTAAAATTAATCCACATATAAATATTAATCACCCATGATTAATGATACTAGTAATTAACTACTTTAATTACTCATCCCATAAATTAATTACTCTTAATTAAATATCTTCATTTATCACTTGATTAATTTCAAAGTAATTTAAATTTAAATTACTTCTACAAAAATATCTTTAATTACATTCAGTAATTATTTAATTAATTACTTCCTTAAGTAATTACAAATCCACAAATGTTTAAATTAATTAAACTTAATTAATCTGAACTAATCACCTTAATCAAATTAATTACACTAAGTAATTAATTCATTAACTACTTTCATCAAGTAATTAAACATAAATAATTGATTATTATTAATTAATTAATCTAATTAATTATCAAAAATTAATCACATTAATTAATTGTTAAAATACTCTTAAGTTAATGACCTTCATTAACCTTCTTAATTACTTAATTAATAATTAACTTACACAAATCATCATTAATTATCAATTAATTAGTATTTAATTATAATTTAATAATTCTCAAATTATTAATTAATTAAGTGTTAATTAAAATCTTAATTATATCTAATTATTTGATTAAATAAACCTTAATCATTAATTAAAATTTAATTAATCATCCTAATTATTGATTAATTAACCTTGATTAATCAAATCTCAAATCTTAATTAATTAACTTCAAAAATTATTAATTGCTTAATTAAACATCCACATTATTAGTTAATTAAATAATTAATATTCCATTTAAATTAACTTAATAATTTAAATGAAAACAATTTAAGTTCTAAATTAAGATACATTCTACTTTATACAAAAGTATTTTAAACAATTTGTTTCAAACAAAATTAAATTTAAAAGAAATTTCTTTTTAAATTCAAACTGAATCACAATTTTAAATTTTCATTTCAGAATTCAATCCTAAAAATTAAAACTTTTCTTACATCTCTATCTTCATTTTTAAATTCAATTTATTTAACCTTCCCTAACATAGTTAAACAAATCTAAATTTAAAACTTATTTATTTTTAAAACTTACTTTAAAGTCAAACTTTAGGTTTTAAACTGAATTTAAATTTATTTTAAATTCTTATTCATAATTTAAAACTTACAGTTTTAAATACAAACCAATGTTTCTTTATGCTTGTAAAAGTTTAAAAATCTAATTTAAACTTTCCAGATTTACATTAAATTCAAACTCAAGTTCCATATTTCTATTTTTTCCAGATTTTAAACTTGTTTTTAAATTTCAGTTGCATTTTAAAGTTTACTTTTAAACTAAAACAGAAAAACAGTTTTCTGTCTTTGTTTAAACATTCTAAAATTTTAAATTTAAAAATGATTCAAAATTCAAGATTTAAACTATTGACTTCAAACTCAAATTTCAGGTTTAAAACTTCCAGTTGAACTCCATTTAACTAATTTTGAAATTTTACTTTTAAATCCAAAAACAGAAAACAGTTTCTGTTTTTGTCTAAAACCAAACTTGAATCTAAAAGCATTTCAAATTTAATTCAAGGATTTAAAACTTAAGACTTAATTGAATTTCAAATTAAATTTCAGGTTCAATTTAGTTCCAGACTTTTGGTTTTGAAATTGACCTTTACTTCAAATTTAGTAAACTTGGAAAACAGGTTTCTGTCTTAGCTTAAGTACAAATATAATTTTCAAAATTTAAATTATTTCAAATCTAAAATTAAACTAATTGAATTTATACTTAAATTCAGTTTAAACTTGTACTTAGTTCAGGTTTTAAGTTACATTTTAAAAACTTTTAAAATTTTAAAACCTGAAAACAGGCTCTGCTAAAAAAACAAAACCTGAAACACTAAAAAAAAACCCGAGCTACTGCTAATTTTACTTCGGGTAAATGCGTCTCCTACTTCGAGTTCCTCTTCCCATTTACCCGAGTCCATCCCGAGCAACCAAAACCCTACAACCAAAATACATCAACATGCACACCTCTGCACAGTACACCTAACCACCAACTCCGGCCATCTCTGATCAACGTCAATGGCCATTCCCCATCGACCAGTGACCCCTCATCCCACTTCAACCCTCAGATACCCATAATTCAACTTGAATTTTAATTTCAAGTTTTAAACAAAACCTGGAACAGGCCCCCCCCCTCCAGTGCCTCACCTATCAACGCCAACAACTCACAACTCCGGCCATCATCACCCTCCAAAATCCGGTGATGACTCCAACAACACACCATCTATCCATCCCCAAAAGAGCTTTGAACTCGATCCACAATACATGCAGATATGCTCGATTCTTCACAGCCCAGAAATAACTAGGGTTCTAAACAGAAATTCCCAAATCTCACCACCAAAATTGTAATTCAATCCACTCTAGTAATTTTCCTACAATACTCGATAGCTAAACTATCTCCGGAATCAAATTCATCCAAAACCAATGCAAGCTTCAATTGTACTTGATCAATATGTAAATACAGTACATTTTGAAACTGGACTTATACACAGCTCTATAAATTGTCATTTTACTTTTAAAAATCCTAATCCTTCATGATGTTTTAAGTTTCACTCCTAAACATTGATTTACAATGTTTAATATCTCCACTTATAAAGATTTAGTTGCTCTGCTACTTATTTTACAGTAAGTTCATTTAATTTTTGCCTTAATAAAGTCTCACAGTCTAAATTCTGGAAACAACATACTAATCTTGTTTAAATCCTATAATTAACAAAGACTAATTTAAAGATAGGATTATTTAAGTAAGACTTGTGTCATTAAAAATAGGATAAGAGAGTTCAACAGCATACACACCAATATATATATTTGTACATCAGACAAGTTGAATTATAACCATATGTAATATTTATATTTTTTAGTACAATAGCATGCAACTGATTTAACCTTTAATTTATAAAAGAAAGTTACTCACCTGTTTAAATGATACAGACCCTAGATTTTTAGCATGCATAATCCCTTGCAACCCAAATGTAGGTTGTTTGCTTCATGATTGCAGACTTGAAGAAGTTGCAGATGTATGCAAACTTGAATTTATCCATGCTTCTAGATTTTGAAAATTCATGCATACAGACACTTGCCTTCCAGATTCAATTGAATGTTTTAGTTTGTTGCATGCATGCCCTTTGTTTATTTCCAGATCAAATGCAGGTTGTAGTTTGTTGCTTGCAGTTTTAAAGAGGAGTTACAGGCTTTGTGTAATGCAGGTTTGAGAAATGCAAGTGTTTTCTAGGCATTTGGATTTGCAGGTTAGAGGAGATAATTTTTTTTTCAGGTTTCTTTGTTTTAGAATGAAAAATGAGAAAGAGTAGAGGAATGAGTATATGCAAGTTTAAATAACAATGTTTGATTTAAATTAAAATTAAAGGAAAACAAAATTTGACACATGTAAAAAGAATGGACACATGTTAATTTACTTACATAAATTTTTAACACATGTTTAACTCAAATCTTAAATTACATACACATGTAAATTAAGCTTACATATGTCTTTGTAAATGGTTTTGTTATTTTAATTAAGATTAATGAATGTTTAAACTAAATTAATTAGTTCTTATACTTAGTTTGTATATACTTTCTAAGGAATAAAGCAAAGTATTATTATAAATAAACAATATACAAATTAATTATTTGAAAAAAGATACTTTTAAATAATTAAAATAAATTTATAAAAGAGCTTGTGACGCAGCGGATAATAACAAATTGATATAGATCGATGAAAGTAGCAAATGGTGGGTTGAAGATACTGAAGTGCCCAAATTCGTTGATCACCACGATACCGAATTCTAGCTATCTTCGACACGTTGATCGCGCACGATACCGTGAAAGAAGATCTACAATTCTTCAAACGTTGATCAAGCGCACTTGATACCGTGAATTGGCTTCAACAATCGTTGAATCGAGCGCACTCGATTAACCGAAAGTGGAGATAGGAGATTACACTCAACTACCAATTTAGGATGAAAGCACACAGCAATCAAACAAGAATTTTATTCAACAATCAACTACTGAATAGTTACAACACACTCGCTATTTATAGTAGTTCACCCCTGACCCTTAAGTCGTATACGACTTACGACCCAATTGAAGTCGGCAACGACTTAACACCATAGCGACCTAACCCCCTTTACAACATTGCACACGCAAACGACTCATTAAGGTCGTTAGCCGACCTAACTGACTCGAGACACAAGACACAACGACTTAACAGTAACTACATCACAACAGCACCTCAACCGACTCAACTACATGCCGACTTACGGCCTAGGCAACGACTTAAAAATACAAAACACATTTACTCACTTAGGTCGTATACGACCTAATGATTTCCGACTCAAAAAAAAAACGAATTACAACATCAGATTACGACTTAACAATAGTTCCTTACCCATATTACAACACAACACATAGGTCGGTGACGACCTAAAATTCAACACGACTCAAAGACTTAATGACATAACGACTTAGTTAAGGTCGTAACTCGTTTGCGGCCTAAAGAATCACTCAAATGTTGCCTCTTCCCTCTGCTGCCTTCCATTAGGTCGTTGCCGACCTAGAACCTGTGAACGACCTATAACCGATTCTTGGTTAGATCGTGTTGCCTTCCCCTGTGACTTGTTAGGTCGTGGCCGACCTTCCTTAACCCGAAAACGATCTAAGCCTTCTATCTTAAGTTGTGCACGACTTAACTCCTCATCCTTAAGTCGTGTACGACTTATCCCTCCTTTTATGGCCTGAGCTGCATCATCCTCCCCTGGTTGAGAAAAATTCGTCCTCGAATTTGTAAATTCTTCTGCATCAGATTGTTCATCTCCATAATATGGTACAAGATGTTTAACATTGAACACGTCAGAAGTGTACACATCCTCCGGCAGCTTCAAATTATAAGCATTTTCATTAATCCGTTTCACAACTTCTATAGGACCAATTTTTATGGCTTTCAACTTGTTATAAGTACCCACTGGAAAACGATCCTTTGTTAACACAGCATACACCAAATCTCCTTTGTTAAATTCAACATTTCGTCGCTTCAAATCTGCAGTTCGCTTATACTTCTCATTTGCTTTCTCCAATCGTTCCAGAACGATTTTATGACATTCAGTCAACCCATCAACAAAGTCTACAGCTCGTTTAACCATCCCCTTCGGTTGTGGCACTATTGCAAAATCCAACGGTCCCCTTGGCAAACTTGAATATACGATCTGGAATGGGCTGAATCCAACCATCTTCCACAAACTTAGCCAAAAATGACTTAAAAATCTGGTATCCCTGTCTGAAACAATAGACTCCGGCAACCCATGTAAATGGTAGATTTCTTTAAAGAACAACAGAGCAACACGAACAGCATCCGCCGTCTTCTTACAAGCAATAAAATGTGCCATTTTCGAAAATCTGTCCACCACAACAAATATAGAATCATTTCCCCTTTGAGTTCTAGGTAAACCCAAAACAAAATCCATGCTGATATCAACCCATGGTTTAGTCGGTACAGGTAACGGCATATACAACCCTGCATTTGTCGATGTTCCCTTCGAAACCTGACAGATATGACATCTCTCCACAAACCTTTCAACCTCTTTTCTCATTGACGGCCAAAAGTAAGACTGAGAAATCAAATGCAATGTACGATCTCGGCCCACACGTCCTTCCTCGTGCAACTCCTTGATAATCTTCATTCTCAAACTGCTCTCTGGTATGCATAATCGATTCCCTTTGAATAAGAAACCATCAAACAACGCAAATTCATCAGTATCCTCATCCTTAACTTTCTCAATGAACTTTGCAAAGTAAGGATCCTCCTCAAACAATTCTGGCAATAATCTGAATCCTGTCACCTCAATTTTCATTGTCGTTAGTAAATGACTCCTCCTACTCAAAGCATCAGCTACACGATTTGTTACCCCAGATTTGTGCTTCACAACAAAAGTAAATTGCTGCAAATAGGCAATCCACGATGCATGCCTTGCTGAAATCTTATCCTGCCCTTGCACATGTTTTAATGCTTCATGATCTGTATAAAGAACAAATTCTTTCTGAAACAGATAATGTCTCCAGTGCTTCACGGCTTGAACAATTGCATAAAACTCAATGTCATAAGTACTATATCTCAACTTAGCTCCTGATAACTTCTCACTGAAATAAGCAACTGGTCTTCCACTCTGACTCAATACTCCTCCAATCCCAACCTTAGATGCATCTGTGTGTAACTCAAACAGCAACTGAAAATTTGGTAAAACAAGAATTGGCGCTGACGTCAATAGTGTCTTGATCTTCTCAAAAGCAACCCCTGCTTCCTCTGACCATGAAAACTTCTTTTCCTTCATACAATCAGTAACTGGGGCCATCACGCTACTGAAGTGTGGAATGAACCTTCGGTAGAATGATGCCAATCCGTGAAAACTTCTAACTTCAGTAATTGTCCTCGGCTGTGGCCAATTTCTGACTGCTGCAACTTTATTCTGGTCTACCTGGATACCTTCTCCTGACACAACATATCCCAAAAATAAAACATTTCGAGTCATGAACACACATTTCTTCGTAGCTGCATAAAATTGTTCCTCACGAAGAATAATTAACACCTTTCTCAAATACCCTACATGCTCCTCTGTACTTCCACTATAGATCAGAATATCATCAAAATAAACTACCACAAACTTCCCAATGTATGGTCTGAAAATTTGATTCATCACCCTCATAAATGTACTCGGTGCATTCGATAGACCAAACGGCATAACTAACCATTCATATAATCCTTCCCTCATCTTGAATGCGGTCTTCCATTCATCTCCCGGTCTAATTCGAATTTGATGATATCTGCTCTTCAAATCAATCTTTGAAAATATAGTTGCCCCACTCAACTGATCTAGCAAGTCATCCAACCTTGGCATAGGAAATCTGTAGCGAACAGTAATCTTGTTCAAAGCTCTACTATCGGTACACATTCTCCATGTTCCATCCTTCTTCGGCACCAACAAAGCTGGTACTGCACAAGGACTCAAGCTTTCCTGAACACGTCCCTGCACTAATAACTCTTCCACCTGCCTTCGTAACTCTTCATTCCTTCGGACTCATTCGATAATGTGGTCTATGCGGTAATACTGCTCCCGGAACAAGATCGATTTGATGTTGAATGTCTCTTAGTGGCGGTAACTCCTTAGGCAACTCCTCTGGAAATACATCCTCAAATTCTTTCAAAACTGGTTTCGCTTCTTCTAGAATTTCAACCTCTTCATTACACTCTCGTCCAATCAATAAAAAGACTTCAGGCTCCTCTTTAACTTCCTTAACAAACTCCTTTAATGATAGCAAAGTTTTCAACTCTTCAATCTCCTCCAACTTGCTTTCCTTCTGTTGTTGCTTCTTGGGAACTAAAGTGATTTTAGTACCTTCAAACATGAAACTATAGCTATTAGCACGACCATCATGTTGCACTGCTCTATCAAATTGCCATGGTCTGCCCAACAACAGATGACACACATCCATGTCCACAACATCACACCAGATTTCATCTTTATATTTCTTCCCAATTGAAAAATTCACACAAGCCCTTCGACAAACCTTCACTTCACCACCCTTCCTCAACCATGATAACTTGTACGGTTTAGGATGCTTCTTAGTTTTCAAGTTCAACTTTTTTACTGCTTCTGTAGAGATAATATTGTCACAGCTCCCAGCATCTATAACGAACTTGCAAACCTTTCCCAGAATAGTGCATGTTGACTGAAAAATATTGCTCCTTAACCAACTAGAATCTTCCTCTTGCTTCGGTGTAAGACAAGACCTCCTCATCATCAAATTACAACCCTCATCTCCACACAACTCTTCTTCCTCCTCAACAAGTGGTGAATTGGAATATTCAGCTTCTATTTCCTCATCCTCAGCTTCCGCAACCATCACTCGCTTCTTAGGCTTTGGACACTCATTGCTTTTATGACCCATCTCTTGGCAATTGTAACATTTGAAACCACTACTAACCTTTGCCTTCTCAATCTCCTTCACAACTGGTTTTGTGACAGCTTTAAGAACATTAGAACTTCCACTAACACCCTTCACTTGATTGTTGGAATTTGTAAACACACCACCACCTCGTCTTCCCTACTTCTCCCAAGCCAACGCTTTCTGATGTGCCTCCGCCACAGATGTTGAATCAAACATATTAACCATATCCTGGATCTGCATTCGCAACCCTCCAACAAATCTAGCCGTTAGCTGTTCTTCCATCTCCATAATATCATTTCTAGCAATGAGTTGGTAAAATTCATCTGCATAATCATTAACTGTCTTCGTCCCTTGCCTCAGATTCTGTAATCTCTGGTACATGAGTGATTGATAGTTGTAAGGTAAAAATGTAGCTCTCATCAACTTCTTCATCTTATCCCAAGATTCAATCTTTGTCTTTCCCATTCTCTCCCGCGTAAGTTTAGATTGCTGCCACCATGCTAAAGCTCTTTCCCTCAACCTAGTAGCAACCAACTTCACCTTTCTATGCTCGGGAATCTCCTTAAAGTCAAAAATCTCTTCTACATTAGACAACCAATCAAGAAATTCTTCTGCTACCATTCCACCCTTGAATTCTGGAATTTCCATCTTCATACCCGACTCCCATCGACGATCATCATCAACATCCCTATATAAGTTTCGAACTTGGTCTCGATCTTGATAATGAATGCTTGCTCTATCACCCTCTTCATCAAAATCAAATGTACGTCTATATCGATCTCGACCATCAACATCCCTTTGATCACGCATATCTCTTCTACTATGTCTCTCTTCATCTCTATATGGCTCATTCTCAAACTCACGTGGAGTTCTTCTCTCTTCATGTCCATAGTCATGGTGATCTCTCCTTGATGAAATTGATGTTTCTCTTCTTTCTCTAAAAAATTGCGGTGATACCCTCCTCGCTTCCGTAACCGATGGCGGAACTCTGTTTCCTCCATGGTTCGAGATTGGTGATCTCCTCCTTTGATTTTGATTCAATTCATTCATCAATTTCTCTAACTTCCCAACACCTTCATCAAATTTCTCATTAATGCATTGTTCCATTTGCTCGGCTTCTTCTCTTCTATACAACGCTTCAACATTCTGATGACGATTAGCTCTCCTTGGTGGCATGATTGAATCAACACAAACACTAAGGTTAGGTCGGCTCGGCTTCTAACAAGGCTCGTCTCAACTCAAGCACTTAAAACTTCTTCAAACTTTGGCGCGCAAAATCTCACGGCCAAATTCAAACAACTCAAACTCTTCTCCAAAAATTCAAACACTTTCCGGACTTTGATCCAACATGAAATGGATCGAAAACTTCTAACTTGTTGCAACTTCAAGATGAACACGATGAACACCAACTTCAAACTCCTTGGCTCCAAGACTCGGCTTAGCTATGATTGGCTAAATCAAGCTCTGATACCAAACTGACGCAGCAGATAATAACAAATTGATATAGATCGATGAAAGTAGCAAACGGTGGGTTGAAGATACTGAAGTGCCCAAATTCGTTGATCACCAAGATACCGAATTCTAGCTATCTTCGACACGTTGATCGCGCACGATACCGTGAAAGAAGATCTACAATTCTTCAAACGTTGATCAAGCGCACTTGATACAGTGAATTGGCTTCAACAATCGTTGAATCGAGCGCACTCGATTAACCGAAAGTGGAGATGGGAGATTACACTCAACTACCAATTTAGGATGAAAGCACACAGCAATCAAACAAGAATTTTATTCAACAACCAACTACTGAATAGTTACAACACACTCGCTATTTATAGTAGTTCACCCCTGACCCTTAAGTCGTATACGACTTACGACCCAATTGAAGTCGACAACGACTTAACACCATAGCGACCTAACCCCCTTTACAACACTGCACACGCAAACGACTCACTAAGGTCGTTAGCCGACCTAACTGACTCGAGACACAAGACACAACGACTTAACAGTAACTACATCACAACAGCGCCTCAACCGACTCAACTACATGCCGACTTACGGCCTAGGCAACGACTTAAAAATACAAAACACCTTTACTCACTTAGGTCGTATACGACCTAATGATTTCCGACTCAAAAAAAAACAAACTACAACATCAGATTACGACTTAACAATAGTTCCTTACCCATATTACAACACAACACATAGGTCGGTGACGACCTAAAATTCAACACGACTCAAAGACTTAATGACATTAAATTCCTTTAAGCTTCTATTATAAAACAAGTAATTGATTTGTTTAAGGAAGTACATAAACAATAGTTAATTGCACGTTGTGATTTATCGAGAATGATTAATATTGTGTTTAAACAATGTAATTAAATTTGATTAGGATAAATTAAAATATAATCGGAAATCCTTAATTTATGTAATTAAAGATGTAATCAAAGATTGATAAATTAAGATTAATTAATCCATAATCAGTGACTTACGAGAAATTAATTAATATAAGTAATTAAGGATAAATGAAATTAATAAAGTTATTTAGTTTATGAGATAATTATAGATTTCTTTTTGATTTTGGTTAAAATAATTAACATCATGAAATGGATTAAAGTTAAATTCTTGAATAAAATTGAAGGATAATTAATCCAGGGTGATTAATTAAGATGAAAATGATAGGATGATTGTGACACCCCACCTCGAGACCTACATTAGTAAAGAGAATTACTAAGTAATCCGGTCTACTAATGCAGAGAATAGGGCTGGTTAAGAGCGACCATCATAGTAATACGTTAGTTAAGAGCCAAGCATGTCAATTATGTCTTGATTTTTTTTAATTACCTCATAAGTGGTAGACACGCTTAGTCCATAACTAATGCACACTATGGTGGATTCGAACCATTTCAGAAATAATGTAATATACATGCAGATAGAAAACATCAGTCACAGAACAGCAAACCCAGTTCAGAGTGTATATATATATAAATACATACATCACCATACATCTCCATAATAGTACATCATATATAAGTAGCATGGACTATTGAATCACATATACACCCATCCCATAAAATAATATACAATAAGACACATAAAAGCAGATGACTCAAAATGACATCCAAGCCAAAATGATAAGTCCAACAAAAGCGATCAAGCTGATCCAAGAAGCGAAGCAATCCAAACTAACCTGCAACTCGGTCTGACCCGAGTGAAAAACACACGGGTCAGGCAAGCTAAACTTATCAGTAGTAAGGATCTCAATAACAAGCGAAATAGTGAGAATCATTCCGTTGTTGCCAACGGAACGACATGTTATTCATCATATCATTCATAAGAAAGGGGCATCGGGGATTCATCTATGTATTTCAAAGGAATTCAATAAGTAACATGCATATGGTTTCTCTTAAGGACATCTCTAAATAAAGTGGATAAGGAATGAGAACCATATAATAAATTCATAAAGAAACATCAAATCATCATAATCTACCATAAGAACTCAATAAGAGTTAAAGGAAATCATAATCGAAATCACCATATAGCTTAATATAAATGTAGCCCATTTCATACTCAAGGCCGTATTCAAATAACAACATCACAAAAAGGTAAAATCGAACATAGAAAACTTCATAGAAAATTGCACGTGCTTTTCATCTTGACTAGTACTACTGTTATTTGGTACCACACATCGTGATGACTTGGGGTCATTAACATCTTAGCATCGTGATCATCTTGATTGACTATAGTCGAATATCGTGATGACACCCAAATCATAAAATCCGAGAAAACACCATGATGGTTGGAATCTAGAAATGACATCAAGAACATCGTAATGATTCCAATCTTATACTCGGTTTGTAGTACTAATAACATCTTGAATGTGTCACAACATCTCGAATAGGAACCCAATGGGTGTTAACGTACGTCCCATACCATACATTTGCACCTATTGGTTTACTAATCGTCAGTTGATGCCACATTAGAAAACATTCATAAAAATCCAAATCAAACATACACCGCCTCGTCTCATTCTCATCGTGTTTCATACTTTGATAAGTTTAAAGTGACATCAAAACTTGTCTCATTTCATCGACAAGTAAAAGTCCATCTTAAACATCACAACCATCATCAATTCATCATAACAACCCCGCCTCATGTCCTCGGCAGGTAAAAATATCATAAAACAGTACTTCAAAGCCGATTCGATAGTACAAGTCCGATATTAACACATGAGGCGAAAAAACTGTCCCATACCACGTATTTTTGCCAAATCGTTTAATTCTCATTCTTATACGTAGAAAATCATCTAACCAGGCTATAATATATTTAGAAATATTTTATAGAGAAATCAGAATTTTTAAACCATTTTTAGAGATTTTTAAGCAAGTTTTATAAGGAAAAAATATTTATCAAATAGATTATCTACTTATAAAATACCTTTGAAAAATGAATAATTACTTAAAAACCCTTTAAAATGTCTTAAAACATTTATTTAATTAACCATAATTTATAAAAAAAAATCAGAAACTTATTCAAAACCAAAATCAATTAAAACCATCAAATTCTTCAAATACCGATATTTATCGATATTTCGATTAAAATAGAATTTAAATAAAATTTGAATTCTAAAAATTTCCAAAATCAAGCCAATCCATTGTCGGGTAATAATACTAAACATTCATCATCAAACTTATTCAAACAATATTTAGAATCATCGAAATTTGCAGTGAAACATTTAACGAAAGTACTGTTAGAAGCAAAAGAAAATCAACCAAGAAACTGAGTTTTTGGCTGACTTTGGACAGTCGTTTGGGTTATCAAAACAACCCGGATTTCAGCGTTATTTTTCTGAATTATACGACCTCATGATGACAATAACATATCCAAAATTTGGAGCAATACGCTACAAAATGAAAGAGTTATGATTTTTCAAACTTAGCTCTTTTCAGCAAGCATAAAAAAACAAGATTTTTAGCTATTTTGAAATAAGGATTATCTATAACAAAATTGCTCATAATTTCATGAAAATTTTCAGAAACATTTTGCAACTAATCTTCTGCAACATATCAAAAACAGAGATTAATTTGCTAAGAACTGAAAAAGATATGATTTGTCTAATATGACCTATTTTCGGCCAATACACAGAGGTTAGTTTTTGACCAATTTCAAGCAATAGTTTCCTATAGCAAAGTAATTCAAAATTAATTAAAACTTCCCGAAAATGCAGAGAACACCGACTACAACAACATATCAAATATTGAGATTAATTTTCTGAGAATTGAAAAAGATATTATTTTTCTAATATGACCTATTTTCGGCCAATACACAGAGGTCAGTTTTTGACCAATTTCAAGCAATAGTTTCCTATAGCAAAATAACTCAAAATTAATTGAAAATTTTCAGAAATGCAGAGTACCCCGACTAAAACAACATATCAAAAACAGATATTAATTTGCTAAGAATTGAAAGAGATATGATTTTTTCAATATAGGGTTTTTTCAGCCAGCAAAACAGAAAACAAAGTCGATAATATGAGCAATTTGATCAACAATTGATAGCAAAATTTGATTTTTATAGCTTTAGCTTGCTGTAAGAAACTCTTACCTTACTTACTACTTGATTTAGCAATGGTTTCAGTAACAATATGATGGATTTTGAAAGGAAATGGCCTTCAAGAGCCTGTAGATTGCAAAATAGGAGCATGCAGAAAGGAAATCAATCAAAATAAAATTACAGTAAATAGAAACCCAAACATTGGATGGATTAGAGGATCTAAAAGGTTGGAGACTACCTGTAGGATAGCTTAGAATCCAATTTAACCCTAGATTCTAACAATTTTAGGTGGATTTTGTATTTCAGAAGGAAGGCATTATTGATTTCCCTATTTGTTTTAAAGCTCTCTGTATATTTTTTTCCTTCTGATATGAGAAAGAAGAAAGATTGGAACGATGGTTGCTAGAAGCACCTTATGGATAATGGGTAGGCTAATCTTTGGGCCCAAACCCAATAAGAATACTTAGCATAATTTGTTGTGTTTTTATACGTATTAACACTAATTCCTTCACAACTTTTTGATAAAAACTCCAAATCTCATGAAACAAATTGCAATGTTCATGTTTTGGATAAAAGAACATGTTAAATGGTTGTAAACTTAATTTTTTAACTAAAAATATCATTTACACAATTTAATACCAATTTTTACCAATATTCACATTAATAGTGAAAAAAAAATCAATATTTTCATCATTTTCCACCAATAAATTTTTTACTCAATTCATTAACGTGTATAAAAATGCTTTTAACATTTTTATAGCTTTAAAACATTATTTCAAATTTAATTATACTACAAAAGTTTATTTTCTTCGTGTTTATCCTTTTGTTTCAGGATAAAAGACTAATATTGGAATAAAATTCCAATATTATAAATTTTGACCCAATAATTTATTTCTATCATTTATTCTCATCCCATACCACTAATAAAGTGTTTTAAACTTTATTTCCCATTTGTTTACACTAAAAACCCAACTCTTAATCAACAAACATTGTTTTATTTGAAATACGCAACTTAAACCAAATTTATTTCTTCATTACATTCTATTTACAATATTAAATTATAACTATCATTATAATTTAATATCATCAGTAATCTCCAATACCAGGGTTGTTACAGATTCCCCTCCTTAACAAAATTGCGTCCTCGCAATTTCTAGAGGAAAAGGCTGTAAACAACACTAAAGATACAATCATCGAAGGATAAAGACAAGCTCGATTTCCCAATCATTCATACTCTCAATATAGAATGATAGAAAGAAACAAGGAAAAACTCACTGGGTTAATTCAATGGCCTAAAATATGCTAATATAGTGATTAGCAAACCATCGAATTTTCCAAACAACTCGAAAGAATTTTGAAGATCTCCTGTTTTGAATCAAAATTCAATAGGATGCTCAACAAGTAATCAATCGAAAATGATTGACTGCTCAAAACTCTATGAATAGCGTCGGGACCAAACTCACTCAAACCCGAACTCTAAACAATAAAGAAGATCATCAACAAAATTTTCCGCATAATAATACGGAAAGAACATCCTCATAACAAGATAAACATAATATACAAGATTGATAAATCACAAGATGGCTTCTCACAAGGCCACCCACTCGAACGACCGTGAAAAATGCACGTCGTTAATAATAGCTCAAAGATAGAATATACTCGAGAAACAAGAAATAGGCTCGAATTAACTTTTAATCCAAGATATGTAGAATTTTTAAATCTCGGCATCTTTTAAATTTTAAATCTCAATTTCCAACATTTGAAAATTTTCAAACTCTTTACTATACTACTTAGTAAGTAATTTTAAACTCAAATTAAAAGTCCAAATTTCTTCTCTTACTTCATAATTAATTTCCAAAGAAATTTGTAAATCCATAATAATATTCCTCAAAATAAATTAAAGGTTTAAATTCTCTTTACTCTTTCTATTAAACCACTTAAATAGTTTTAAAGAAACAATCTTCAAATTCTCTTATAACTCTTCTCTTAAACATCCAATGTATATAATATAGATTCTAAAATCTCAAAATAAACTTCCAATAAAGCACGAAAAAGGAAAAAAATCTCATTTATATTCTCATCTTTATAATTTAAAAAAATAAATAAATGGCATTGCCTCGCCATTGAGTCTCTAATAAATAAATATATCTGTTGGCTGCAGAGTTGATCGAACGATCAAAACTGCCTCGCCACTCTTTTACTCGTCTCTAAAATCAACGGCTGCAATTACCATTCAAAAATAAATTTAATATTTAATCTCAAATATTATATTCAAAATCTCATATTTTTTTATCACAAACCATCGTGTCAGATTGCCTCATCATAGCATTTAGGAGATTCCTATCGATAACGTTGATCAGGCGTATCGACAAGAGCTCTTAACTGCTTGATGGACAACCCAACACTCTCAAATTATTTCTATAAAAGTAATATTACTCTTATAAAATATATTCTCAAATCTTTGATTTTTTTTATATCTCAAAGCTCAAATTTCTCTTTAAAACCCATATTTATATAGCTTCAAAACTCAAACCAAAGAACATTAAGAGAATATATCGAGATATTCCTAGAATACTCGATTCTCAAAATCAACAGAAGGAAATGGAATGTTCATCAACTTCTACAAGATGACAAGCCGCTCACAGAAATTACCAAGACACAAGATAAGCAAGATATTCTTCTCGAAGAAGAAGAAGCACACAAACAACAAATCATTACTTCAAACAAAGTAATGCTACAAAGGATAACACCGATTGAGTATCCGAAAAAGGATAACTTAAAGAAACTGAATAATAAACTCAATCAAGCTCGAACAATCAAGTAACTCACCCATTCCTTAGTGGAAGTCCTCGTGGAAGGATAGCCGAAGGCTAACAGCTAGGAATAAGGTTAATTTAAAACTTAGTTGGCCGGTTGGATATCAAACCCAAATGGACTCATCAAAACTCAACAAGGTCACCTTGATTGGAATTCGAGATATGTCATCAACATCTCGATACTTAAGAGTGAATTCAGAAGCTTCGGAATCGTCATTAACATTCCAAAGTGATAGAAATAATGAACCAATCAAAATAGGAAATCTAAATATACAATAGGATCTATAAAACAAAGGATTGGACTTAATATCAAATAAGTCAATCCACCTCAAATCAAATGCATCTCAAGATTGTGAGTAACAAACAAATACTCGCAAAAGCAACATCAAAAATAAAAATCTCAGAATGCTCACAACGAGCAATCGTTGTGGATCCCTTCAATAGGATTCACAACTCTCAAAGGAATGCAACAAGAATGCTCAAAGAAATCAATCAGCTCCATCGATACGAATTCACTCGCATCGACAAAAATGAGAATAGAATAATCCTAAATAAGATTATTTATAAGATAAGATGACATCAAACTCTTTTATGGAATGCTACGGAATATAATTAACATTCCTAGACATATTCCTTTCTATCTACCCCAAAAGAATTAAAAAGGGACACGAATCAAACAGGGATAGGGGCAAGGCAAGGTCAAGGTGAAACCGATCATGATTAAGGGATGATGTATATGGATGTATTATATCTGATGTATGGTATCTCGTATGCTGTTCTGTATATATTACATTATATTCTGAAACCTTGCTCTGATACCAAGCTGTGATGCCCCACCCCGAGACCTACATTAGTAAAGAGAATTACAAAGTAATCCTGTCTACTAATGTAGAGAATAGGGCTGGTTAAGGGCGACCATCATAGTAATACGTTAGTTAAGAGCCAAGCATGTCGATTATGTCTTGATTTTTTTTTAATTACCTCATAAGTGGTAGACACGCTTAGTCCATAACTAATTCACACTATGGTGGATTCGAACCATTTCAGAAATAATGTAATATACATGCAGATAGAAAACATCAGTCACAGAACAGCAAACCCAGATCAGAGTATATATATATAAATACATACATCACCATACATCTCCATAATAATACATCATATATAAGTAGCATGGACTATTGAATCACATATACACCCATCCCACAAAATAATATACAATAAGAACATAAAAGCAGACGACTCAAAATGACATCCAAGCCAAAATGATAAGTCCAACAAAAGCGATCAAGCTGATCCAAGAAGCGAAGCAATCCAAACTAACCTGCAACTCGGTCTGACCCAAGTGAAAAACACACGGGTCAGGCAAGCTAAACTTATCAGTAGTAAGGATCTCAATAACAAGCGAAATAGTGAGAATCACTCCGTTGTTGCCAACGGAACGACATGTTATTCATCATATCATTCATAAGAAAGGGGCATCGGGGATTCATCTATGTATTTCAAAGGAATTCAATAAGTAACATGCATATGGTTTCTCTTAAGGACGTCTCTAAATAAAGTGGATAAGTAATGAGAACCATATAATAAATTCATAAAGAAACATCAAATCATCATAATCTACCATAAGAACTCAATAAGAGTTAAAGGCAATCATAATCGAAATCACCATATAGCTTAATATAAATGTAGCCCATTTCATACTCAAGGCCGTATTCAAATAACAACATCACAAAAAGGTGAAATCGAACATAGAAAACTTCATAGAAAATTGCACGTGCTTTTCATCTTGACAAGTACTACTATTATTTGGTACCATACATCGTGATGACTTGGGGTCATTAACATCTTAGCATCGTGATCATCTTGATTGACTATAGTCGAATATCGCGATGACACCCAAATCATAAAATCTGAGCAAACATCATGATGATTGGAATCTAGAAATGACATCAAGACCATCGTAATGATTCCAATCTTATACTCGGTTTGTAGTACTAATAACATCTTGAATGTGTCACAACATCTCGAATAGGAATCCAATGGGTGTTAATGTACGTCTCATACCATACATTTGCACCTATTGGTTTACTAATCGTTAGTCGATGCCACATTAGAAAACATTCATAAAAATCCAAATCAAACATACACCGCCTCGTCTCATTGGCGAGTGTAAAGCATCCAACTCATCGTGTTTCATACTTTGATAGGTTTAAAGTGACATCAAAACTTGTCTCATTTCATCACAAGTAAAAGTCCATCTTAAACATCACAACCATCATCAATTCATCATAACAACCCCGCCTCATGTCCTCGGCAGGTAAAAATATCATAAAACAGTACTTCAAAGCCGATTCGACAGTACAGGTCCGATATTAAGCGATGAGGCGAAAATACATGTCCCATACCACGTATTTTTGCCAAATCGTTTAATTCTCATTCTTATACGCCGAAAATCATCTAACTAGGCTATAATATATTTAGAAATATTTTATAGAGAAATCAGAATTTTTAAACAATTTTTAGAGATTTTTAAGTAAGTTTTGTAAGGAAAAACTATTTATCAAATAGATTATCTACTTATAAAATACCTTTAAAAAATGAATAATTACTTAAAACCCTTTAAAATGTATTAAAACATATATTTAATTAACCATAATTTATAAAAAAATCAGAAACTTATTCAAAACCAAAATCAATTAAAACCATCAAATTCTTCAAATACCGATATTTATCGATATTTAGATTAAAATAGAATTTAAATAAAATTTAAATTCTAAAAATTTCGAAAATCAAGTCAATCCATTGTCGGATAATAATTCATCATCAAACTTATTCAAACAATATTTAGAATCATCGAAATTTGCAGTGAAACATTTAACGAAAGTACTATTAGAAGCAAAAGAAATCAACCAAGAAACTGAGTTTTTGGCTGACTTTGGACAGTCGTTTGGGTTATCAAAACAACCCAGATTCCAGCGATATTTTTCTGCATAATTCGACCTCATGATGAAAATAACATATCAAAAATTTGGAGCAATTCGCTACAAAATGAAAGAGTTATGATTTTTCAAACATAGCTCTTTTCAGCAAGCATAAAAAAACTAGATTTTTAGCAGTTTTGAAATAAGGATTATCTATAACAAAATTCCCATAATTTCATGAAAATTTTCAGAAACATTGATCAACTAATTTTCTACAACATATAAAAAACTGAGATTACTTTGCTAAGAATTGTAAAAGATATGATTTTTCTAATATGACCTATTTTCGGCCAATACACAGAGGTCAGTTTTTGACCAATTTCAAGAAATAGTTTCCTATAGCAAAGTAATTCAAAATTAATTAGAACTTTTCGAAAATGTAGATTACCCCGACTACAACAACGTATCAAAAATTGAGATTAATTTTCTGAGAATTGAAAAAGATATGATTTTTCTAATATGACCTATTTTCGGCCAATACACAGAGGTCAGTTTTTGACCAATTTCAAGCAATAGTTTCCTATAGCAAAATAACTCAAAATTAATTGAAAATTTCCAGAAATACAAAGTATCCCGACTATAACAACATATCAATAACTGAGATTAATTTGCTAAAAATTGAAAAAGGTATGATTTTTTCAAAATAGGGTTTTTTCAACCAGCAAAACAGAAAACAAAGTCGATAATATGAGCAATTTGATCAACAATTGATAGCAAAATTTGATTTTTATAGCTTTAGCTTGCTGTAAGAAACTCTTACCTTGCTTACTACTTGATTTAGCAATGGTTTCAGTAACAATATGATGGATTTTGAAAGGAAATGGCCTTCAAGAGCCTGTAGATTGCAAAATAGGAGCATGCAGAAAGGAAATCAATCAAAATAAAATTACAGTAAATAAAAATCCAAACATTGGATGGATTAGAGGGTCTAAAAGGTTGGAGATTACCTGTAGGATAGCTTAGAATCCAATTTAACCCTAGATTCTAACAATTTTTGGTGGATTTTGGATTTCAGAAGGAAGCCATTATTGATTTCCCTATTTGTTTTAAAGCTCTCTGTATATATTTTTTTCTCCTGATATGAGAAAGAAGAAAGATTGGAACGATGGTTGCTAGAAGCACCATATGGATAACGGGTAGGCTAATCTTTGGGCCCAAACCCAATAAGAATACTTAGCATAATTTGTTGTGTTTTTATATGTATTAACACTAATTCCTTCATAACTTTTTGATAAAAACTCCAAATCTCATGAAACAAATTGCAATGTTCATGTTTTGGATAAAAGAACATGTTAAAAGGTTATAAACTTAATTTTTTAACTAAAAATATTATTTACACAATTTAATACCAATTTTTACCAATATTCACATTAAAGTGAAAAAAAAATCAATATTTTCATCATTTTCCACCAATAAATTTTTTACTCAATTCATTAACGTGTATAAAAATGCTTTTAACATTTTTATAGCTTTAAAACATTATTTCAAATTTAATTATACTACAAAAGTTTATTTTCTTCGTGTTTATCCTTTTGTTTCAGGATAAAAGACTAATATTGGAATAAAACTCGAATATTATAAATTTTGACCCAATTATTTATTTCTATCATTTATTCTCATCCCATACCACTAATAAAGTGTTTTAAACTTTATTTCCCATTTGTTTACACTAAAAACCCAACTCTTAATCAACAAACATTGTTTTATTTGAAATACGCAACTTAAACCAAATTTATTTCTTCATTACGTTCTATTTACCATATTAAATTATAACAATCATTATAATTTAATATCAACCGTAATCTCCAATACCAGGGTTGTTACAACGATGAATTAATTGATTTGAAATCAATTTAATGTTTAATGGAGAAACCCAAGTGGACGAGATTAGTAATTCAATCAGAATTAATTTAATTCAATTAGAATAAATTGAATTGATTTGTGTGATCAAGCTTTTCTTATGGATGATTGAATGGTATTGGGTGTTTTGAATGAGTTGATATCTCTGATATGAAATGTTGTGTATTTCATTTGGATAACTTGGGTTTGGATGACATGAGAATCGACGAGGTCGGGATCCGGTATTGGAAAATATCCGGAACCACTTCGAATTTTTATAAATTGATATGTGAGATTAACAAGTTGGAACGAAACATTTTTAAGTGAATCGGACTATGTGATCGAAATGTTGGCACTTAGGAAACTTATGTGTGAAATAAATTATGTCTATGACATATTGTGGATTCGTAAAATTGGTTTGAGTTACCCCGGGTTTTATTTAAGTTGTTTGCATGGTCTTCCTTGTTAGTTGGATTTACTCACGCGGTTTCCAGCCTGACCCGGGTGTTACTTTGGTGTAATTCTCGGGTAAGACCGAGTATTACAGATTTCCAGGTTAGGACGTTCTGGAGCTCAAGAGGCGAGCTGGATAGCAATATCGCATAAAGTATTTCCGTTGTATTTATATTATTGTTAATCTGAGATATGATAATTGTAAATATTCAGTTACTGTATATAATGTGAAACTCTGATGTAGTAGAATGTAATCGACATATATAGTATTCTTTTGCAACTGTTATTATTTATTATCATATTTTATCTGCTGCGAATGTGAGATGTTTGGTGTTTCTGTTCTTCTTCTTCTATCTCATTTTTCTTTTTCATAACTATGTGGAATTTTCGGGTGCGGAAATTTCAGGTCGTTACATTTGGTATTAGAGCGAGGTTGGTTAAGCGAGAACCTTGGCTCTGGTTGGGATTACTCATTAAATAGAGTCTGAAGTACTCTAGAATGAGTTGTGTGTGTGTGCGTATATACACACACACACACACACGAGAGCGTACTTGTTATTTTCTTATATAAAGGCTTTTAAATGATTTTATATAAAAATATATTTTGATATATAAGCAATGTTTCTTTTAATAAATCATTAAGGTGATTGGTTGTTAAATTATTGGAATTAAAATTTAGAAGTAATAAAATACAACCAAACTAAAGTCTTGAATTGGAATTAAATTAAGTAGAAATAGAAATACAACCAAAATAAAATTTAATTGATTGAAAATGAAATCCTAAATCTGGTCCCAGAACTTGAAAATTTTGTTTCAAAGTAATGAAAAATAATAAATAAGTATTATTTGGATAACTGGGACTTGTTTCAAACAATGGGTTGTTTGATATTTGATTTGGATTTAAAACCAAGGGTGGTTTAAAATTTTAAAACATGGCTGGGAGGGCCAAGAAATAAATATTTATGCATGTATGGATATACGTGATATCAAAGATAATTTGAAATAAACATTAAGAGATTGAGTTTTGATTTTCCCTGAAATGTGATGTAAAAACCCAAAGTGATATAAGTTTTAAACTTATAAGAGGGAAAGAATTTGAAGTTTGGAGCGGGAATTCACATTGAGTATGGTTGATTGGATTAAGTAAATTGGAATTTAACTTTGAGAAAGTTAAAAAAATGTAGAAAAAGCAACCTGAATTGGAAATTTCAAGATGAAATTAGAATTTAACTTGGAAAGTTAAATGGTTAATTTGTTGTATGATCTCAAAATGGGTTTGGGATCCGGAAATTGAAAATGGATGGACGTTTTAAAATAAATTGGATCATAGCATCTTGTTGTTAATGAAAATCTTTAAATTGAGAATGGTATTGTATAAATAGAATAAATTTGAATAATTGAATTGTAAATTAAACTTGTTTAAGAACCGGCATCAAACTAGAAGATAAAAATTCAATAATAAATTAAATTTTAAAATAAAAATTGTATTGAACTCTTATTTGAACCTAGAAATACATAAGTAAAGATAGTTTAAAATGGAATTTTGAGAATTGGACTCAGAAATTAAATTGATTAAAAGCTTTAAATAAAAGTTAATTTGGTTTAAAGAGATAAATCAACCTTTGAGAATCTAACTCGAATTTATATAATTCGAGATGGGTTAAAGTTAAAATTTAAATTCCATTAGTACAAATTGAATTTGGTTTGAATTAATTGGATTATATTGAAATGATTTGAATTTGAAATGGGTTCAATTGATAATAATTCAAATTGATTAGAATAATCTGAAATTAAAATTTAAGTTGAAGTGTTGGGGAAGTGAACAGTTTGACTCTTGACTATGTTCAATGTAAATTGTTTTAACATAAACTTATTTTACTAAGCTATTTAATATATACAACCTTTCTTTCTTTAAGATAAATTATTTTATACTTGGTTTACGATTATTTTTGGAGCTATTTAACCATTTTTCAACTATTTTCTAAACTAATTACTATTTTTCAACTATTTCACAAACTAATTTATATTTTACAACTATTTGGCAATTATTTAAAAATTTCTGAAACTATTTAACTATTTTCAACTATTTTACAATTAGTTAACTATTGTATAGCTATTTTGCAAACTAATAATTAGTTTTCAACTACTTATCTATTTTCAAAATTTTCAATATATTTTCTAAATATAAACTGGTCGAAGTTCAAACTATTATTGATTTAAATACCCAACTGAGATAGGGATTGAAGTGATAATTCTATGAGAATTAAGGCAATTGTAAATAAGTGAAAGGGAATTAAAGGAAATATGAATAGAAATGGGATTGATTTGGCTAATAATCGATGAAAATAAATACGTAGGATATACGTATATTATTCTATTCACATAGTGATTTGATCCAGATTCGAGCACAGAATTTCGAGATCGTTTATCGATCCGAGTTGGGATTTTTCACTCGATTTTCGACGGCGAACCTCGATATGGATTGTTGGTTGGTGTTAACGCTAAAATTTGAACGCTAACACCCCGGTGTATGAAGTAAGATCGTGAAAGCACCACCCGATAGCTCGGGAACAGATTATAAGCAGATAGTAGTAGAAAACAGTAAACAACAGCAATTTTATAGTGGTTCGGCTTAAGAGATAGCCTACGTCCACTTTGAATATCTTTATTGATGATTTGATTACAAGTCAGTGCAGTTACACTTTGATTACAACACACTTTGAGTTTCAAGTGACTTATAACAAGTAGCATGAACTTCAACATCGATCCAAATCTTTGAACACATGTTTGACATGTTTGATTTCTTCGTGAAGTTCCTTGAAGGTGTTGAAGTGGTTCAGAATGCAGCAGAGTAATGGCGCTTGAAATGAATGAGCCAAAAAGGTCCCTTGAATGTTGGATGTGGCCATGTATTTATAGGCAAATTTCTGGGCTGGAATTGTTAAGTCATGAGTCGTGACCGACTCAGGCTATGCCGTGGCCGAGTCAAGTTGATTCGTTGCCGGCTCATCTGCATTTGGTCTTCTCACTAGCTCATTCTCTCACTGGATTCTAAGCCAAGTCCTGAGTCGTTGGCGAGTCAACTCTCACTAGGACATGTATTGTTGTAACAGAATACGACTCAGTGGCTTTAAGTCGCTGACGAGTCATCCTGAGTTATAAGTCGTCAAGTCATTCCTTAGGTCGTCAATCCTCTTGAGTCATTTCTTATGATGAGTCGTGGACCTGTTGAGTCGCTGAGGCAATTCCTTTGGTGAGTCGGTAACGCGTTAAGTCGGTCTGTCTTGTGAGCAGTTAACCCCCTTGAGCCGTAACCCTTTGAGTCGCTTTGAGCTTTAGGTCATTAACTTAGTGAGTCGGTGACTCGATGAGTCGTGAGGCTTCTTGAGTCGGTAACTCAATGAGTCGGCCTGTATCGTTGAGTCGCTACCAGTTGAGTTGGTCCTTTCCTTAAGTTTCTGAAGCCCCTTGAGTCGTAAATCCAATGAGTCGTTAAAGACCTTAAGTGGATGAGTCGGCCCAAGTTTCATCTCGTATGCAGAACAGGGTTAACATTTGCCCCTCGAAGTACACGCCTAAGTCGTAGGTCGTGTGCTTCGACTCATCTTAACTCGTGTGCCGACTCAAACTCTACTGCCTAACGTTATAAAAACCTGAGTCGTTCACCTTTTCTTCTCATTACCTAACCTTTAAACCGTGTCTGCCATTAACGCGCATTCAAGCTTTCAAAAGCGATTTCGACCAGATTCTCCATCGATCATCCCTATCATCATATTGCGTAAGCGATCTCGCTCTCCTTATGATTTCCGATTATCCCTAGCTTATGCGCCCCATCTCCATCTTCGATTTGCCCCTTTGAACCCTGCGAATTTGGTTGCTTTGGTCATCAATGGACTTAGGGTTATCTGTTCTGATGGTTTATGATTCGAGGCGGTTTAGCGGTGCGATAGAGATTGGATTGTTGATTGAGAGCTTATTGGGTTAATGGGTTAAAAGTTGGAAGATTAACGGGTTAGGAGTTAGGAGTGAAATGGTTTATGGGTTAGGAGGCAACCTGGTTAGGAGTTAGGTGATTAGTTGGTCAGATTGATTCGAATACTGCTTTAGGTACGACTCAGTCATTTTTGTATGATCCAACAACCATGATCCGACCCAACATGCTCCACGGCCTAAGCCTTGAGTCGTGGCCGAGATACGACTCACGACTTACGACTTACGATTTACGACTTACGGCCTAAGCCTTGAGTTGAACCAGAGCTTCTCCCTTTTTATACGACTTACGACTTACGGCCTAAGCCTTGAGTTGAACCAGAGCTTCTCCCTTTTTATACGACTTACGACTTAGGGCACTGCCGACTCAAAATTTTTGAGCCGTTGACGAGTTAGGACTTGCGTGAATTCTGCTCGAACTTTGGACCATTGCATTAACTTTGAACTGTTGAATTTTATTGCATTCATTCACAGGTTATTTTAACTTGCAGGCTAACAATCTGCTCAATACAACATTCACAGAAAACTGGGACGAATATACTGTCATCGACTGCCCATATCAAATGACAGATTAGTTAATAACAGATAATTAACTTAAACAAATCGTGTGAACGAAGTGCTATCGATTTCAAGTAGAATATTAAAGCAACACTGAGACAATCAATTGAAACTGACCAGCCTGCACTAATATTATGCTTGAACTCTAAATTAACAAGTTCTGAAATTACCATAGTCGATCAATCGTCAACCAGTTTAATTCCAGTTATATTTACTTGTTATTTTCATTAGTTCTGCACAACACTTCACACTTTTAGGAAACGTGCACCTTCGCATTTGAACAACCAGTTACTTGTGTAGAATGACACCTCAACAAGAAGAACCGATGGGTCAGGATGAAGATGTCTTCCCAGTAGCCAACTTGTTGGACAACCCTCCGGAGAGAACTCCCACAACTCTGAATCAGCGGGTGTTTAACCAATTGCTCATCCAGTTTGGCATTGCCGAAGCTGATGGCTTACTGCCGGGGCCAAATGATACTGCAGACAGGCCCCCTTCTGGCTTTATTGCTGTCAACCGCCAAATGTGCTTGAGCGGTGCCATACCACCTTTCAATGACTTCCTTCAGCAGTTCCTGCTTCGACTATCTATCTCTCCATTTCAATTGCACCCCAATGGTCATGCCATTCTGATGGGGTTATGTGTGCTATTTAATAGAGTTCTGGGCCGATTACCGAGCTTTGAAGAAATCTGCTACTTCTGCTCATTCACAAAAATTAAAGACCATCCCTCTATCGTAGTCATAAGGAGCGCTCGAAACCGCAAACTCATCACCGACCTTCCTGAAAGCGTTCATGGATTTCTAAATCAGTATTTCTTTGTTCGCTGCCCTCCAGGGTTTTATGCCATCTGGAGAGTAGGAAGTAAGATTTTCCTGTTTTTATTTCTCCATTCTTGGGCTTTTCGAAATCTGAGTTGCTAGATGTTAACTTTGCTTCTTTTTTTCCTGTTTCAGCACTTCCTCATCCCTCTAGAGATCCATGCTATAAACAGATTTTTAAGAGATTGAACGCCGTGGCGGCAGAAGAGAGGAGTATAAAGTTTTTGTTAAATGATGGATTTTTACATCAATATGGGCTTCTTCATTCTTCTCGCTTCACTCAGCCTCGTGAAGTCCCAACTGAAATTCCTGATTCTCTGACGGAAACTCCTGATGCCCTGGTCTCTATTAAAGAGCACATGCAGGGAGGAACTTATACAGAAACTTCACTAGTAAAGTGTTCAGTTCCGAAGGATGTTGTGGGACCGTCTGGCAAGTCTGTACTTGCCCCAGTTACCGAAGAGGAAGAACCTCCACGATCTTCCGGAAAATCTACTGACGAAGGAGTTAAGAAAGCAAGTCCCAAAAAACATGATGGCGATGATGTTTTCGAGGGGTTGAGCGATTTAATTGTGACTTCTAAAGAACTTTTCAAAGATGATGTTTCCAAAACCATCTCTTCTGTAATCGAGGCGACATCTTCTCTACAACAAATGTCAACTCCTCCAACTCAAGTTATCACTACCTCTATTCCACAGAGTGGTCTGTAACTTGATGCGTGTAGTTTACACGTTACACAACACTTAGGATTTTTCATCACTTCTACGCATTCATCTTCTTATACTTTAAAGATTTCTAAAGCTCATTATTTTTATTCCAGATTCTCCAATGGGGCGCAGCAGCTCATACTACGATGATTTCCAGCGTTACGGGAGGCGTAGCCAGTATGATTATAGGCGTTACCTCCCTGCTTATAGAGAATCCGATGAAGAGAGGGCCATTAGGAAAGCAGACGAGAGGCGAGCATATGAAGAACGTCACCGAAGGGAACAAGAAAGACATGACCCTCCCCACAGAGATGATGATACTCAAAAGAGAAAAGCTCACGATGAGAGAGGTAAAGGTCACATGGACGATTCTTCTAGCAAGCGGGCTAGACTTACCGAAGAAACAATGCCGGCAGTTTCTGAACATGCTCCTGCTCAATCTCCTGTCCCCGTTCGTTCCGACATTCAAACAATCATCAATCGTCCCGCATACCAAGTCGGGCAAGGTCCTCCCACTCTTCAAAGTCGATTCCTCAGTGGTGCCTGAGAGGGGTTCGATTTGATCTCGACTTGGTTCCTCTCGACAAATCGGCTATGCTGCGAAATCTTGATACTGTCAGGACCGATATCGAAAGAATGTCGAACTGGCAAAAACTTGTCGACGAGCTTCAGAGGGTTAACCGAGCCAATCTCGAGGCCATGCTTACAATGGAGAACGATAAGGCTGAGTGGCAGAAGACTCTCGAACAGCATGGCGCCGAAATGAGAAGTATTGCTTCCTATAATGAAAAGCTGGAAGCGGAAGTAGAAAAGCTTAAGGAAGAATTAGCTACTTCATCTACTTTCCATTCTCAAAAGGAGAGTATGCTTCAGCAACAAGTACGAGATGCGCATGCCAGTCAAAGGGCAGTCGAAGATAAGCTTACACACTGGGAGAAGGTCATAGAAGAATATCACGCTGAAACTTTACAACTGCGAGAACAGACTGGCTCTCAAAGCTTGGAGATAGAGATGCTAAAAGCTCAACTTGCTATGGCCGAAAAGGAGCGTGACGAGGCTGTTGCTGGTAAACTCGCGGCCGAAGAGGCCCATCAAGCAACCAAAGCTGACATTAGCTCCACATTATTTGATTTCTTTCTGCATAGCATTTTGGGGCGTGGCAGCCTTGCCTTTCTAGGCCCTAAATATGAAATTACGCTAGCTGAAGTTTGGGAGGCAGCACTTGATATGCTAGGTGGTAAAGGTGCTGGCTATGCTGAGACAGCTCTTGAAGAGCATTATCTCGATGATGATGCCCGCGCCGCTCTTGCCAAGGGAAAAGAGAAACTCGCCAGGGTACGGGCCGGAATGGCGGAAGGGGAACGTTCTGAGAAAGAAATACCACCTACCACTTCTGAACGTCCTTTAGTTTCTTCCGAAGTTGAAATCACAGGTTCCAGTGCTCATTCACTGCCTCCTACAAGAACCGGGGTAATTACCCCCACTGATGATGAGGCTTTGGAGGATATTGGGGCTCAAAATTATGAGATTGAGTTAACGAAGCAGACATCTTCAGGTAATTTTGACACTAGTCTGATTCAAGTGGATTGCCTGCTTACTCCTCAAAAGTTTGATGAGCTTCTCGATTACTTCTTGAATCTCGACGAACCCATATCTCCCTTCTTTTGGGGAGATACTAATATTTTTAATTTCTCTTCTTCTGCAGTTGAAACACCAAGTGCTGTGCAGACTTCACTTCCTCCGGTTATCCCTCCTCCATCTCTTCAGGTGACTCCTCCTTCTGCTTCACAACCCGGGTCACAAGAGGAACAGATTGAGGCTCTTCATGGCTTGGATGACCCTATCGCTTCGCAAGAGCAGAAGGAAGAAGGACTTGAAGGAGGCGAGATCTCTCCGGAGCAGACTCCCTCTGATGACGTAGTTTTGTCCGCTCTTGCTACTCCAGGGAGTGAGTCTTCTTCGAAGAGAAGAAAGAAGCACGGAACATCGAAGAGGAGGGGGAAGAAAATCATCACTACTGAAGAGGAACCGAAAATTGCACCAGTTGCACCTCCCTCCCCTTCTTCCCTTATGCCTTCAGACCGACCTGAAAAGCTAAACATTCGGTCGGGTAAAGGGTCTAAAGGTGGCAAGCAGAAATGAAGAGTCGGGCTTCGGGCTTTTTAATTCCTTTTTTGTGTAATGGTCGGATGTTGTGCAGGCACCGGCCCTTGCTTTTTTATTTTGAAACCTGTATCTGCAATTGAATAAAATGATCCTTTATTTGTACAGACTTTTGTTTGAATTTGAGAATGCATTTATTATTCATTTTTGCACAAGTTTATTTATATGATACTGCGGTGAGCTTGTGGTATGTTGTTTGAGCGTACTTTACCAATGTAGCTATACCATTTTGTATGTAACTATACCATGTTGCCCCCATACCATAAGCTTGCTGCAATATTGTATACTTTGAGGGGACTTGCACTCTTATTTTCTGAAGAATAATTACTTCATTCTCGAAGAAAATTTTCGTAGAGTGCAACTTCCTTCATATAAGTTTTTACGCTTCGTCCTTCGAAGAAATCACTCTTTTTTTTTTTATGTACACATTTTGCCAAGTGAACTCTTCTATGTGGTGAAGCGGGCCTCTGAAGGGTACTTTAACTTTAATTCTTCCTTCGAAAGTTAAAGTATGCCCTAGATGAGGATTTTTTTTTTTTTGAAATAGAAATTTGTGCCTCTGAGGAGGGATTTTTCACGTTTCAACACTTGGAAGTTTTATTTCAATCTTGGTGAAATGTGTTCCTCCAAAGAGCTGTGCCTTTGAAGAAAGCCTTTTCACGTTTCAACACTTGGAAGTTTTATTTCAATCTCGGTGAAACGTGGGCTTCTGAAGAGGTCTTTCTTTTTAATTGTGTCCCCGGGAGGGGGTTGTACCTCTGAGGAGGGATTTTTCACGTTTCAACACTTGGAAGTTTTATTTCAATCTTGGTGAAACGTGTACCTCCAAAGAGTTGTGCCTTCGAAGAAACCCTTTTCACGTTTCAATACGTGGAAGTTTTATTTCAATCTTGGTGAAACGTGTACCTCCAAAGAGTTGTGCCTTCGAAGAAAGCCTTTTCACGTTTCAACACTTGGAAGTTTTATTTCAATCTCGGTGAAACGTGGGCTTCCAGGAAGGTCTTTATTTTGTTTTGCATTTCAACTTTGGTGAAGTGAAATTCCGAAGAGCGGTTGTTACACTTCAACTCCTGGTGAAATGTGCCTCCGAAGAGGTCTTTTATTTTGTTTGCATTTCAACTCTGGTGAAGTGAAATTCCGAAGAGCGGTCGTTACACTTCAACTCCTGGTGAAATGTGCCTCCGAAGAGGTCTTTTATTTTGTTTGTATTTCAACTCTGGTGAAGTGAAATTCCGAAGAGCGGTCGTTACACTTCAACTCCTGGTGAAATGTGCCTCCGAAGAGGTCTTTTATTTTGTTTGCATTTCAACTCTGGTGAAGTGAAAATCCGAAGAGCGGTCGTTACACTTCAACTCCTGGTGAAATGTGCCTCAGAGAGGGTTTTCATCGCCTGGAAGTTACTCTCTCATGGTTGGAGGGTCATGACTCCTCCAATCTTTTTTGTTGAGTAGAGAACTTTCTTTTTTGTGGCGTATGACCCATTAGAGGTCTTTATCCTCCGAAGAGTTGTGCCTCCGAAGAGGACTTGTGCTGCCGATGATGGCTTTGGTTACTCCTCTCTCCACTTGCTTATGCCTTTTCGGTGATCCTCTTTTTTTTTTTTTTTTTTTTTAGCTTTCATTCCCTTTTTCTTACAAGTAACTTGTTTAATCCAAGGAAGTGTGCTTCATTGTCAGGCAATTTCGTGAGAACGAGCATTAGCTTCTTAATTGGATGTTTGTTTGTTCAAACGATCTCAATTTATTAGCGAAGACCCGTTTCTGTCGAAATCATAGGTCGTTCAATTGAAGTAATTCCTATCTAGGATTTGAATTCAGGGCTTTTGTGACTTGAAATTTGGCGAGAATCACTTGGTCTTTTTATGTGCAAGTTTCACTTCCCTTGTCTGCAAAAATTTAAATCGACATTTCAGCAATACATTCTATGTACTTTTTATATCGAAAATAAAGCAAACATGTAATAATAATAAGGAACACAAGATTTATAGTGGTTCGGCCAGGAAATTGGGCCTACATCCACTTTATATTCTTTCATTATTTACTTGCATCAGTTTTACAACTGCCTTCAATTACAAGAATCATACATGCATAATTCTTTTTACAATATTTCAACAAAATTTTCAAGTAAAGTATGGACGCAAATGATTGCTGTTCCATGCCCTTGGAATTTGATCTCCTTCAACAGTGGTGAGTTTGAATGTGCCGTCAAGAAGCTTTTGACCTATGACATATGGTCCTTCCCAATTTGGCCCAAACACACCTGTCGCTGTCATAATTCTCTTCAGGACTTGGTCTCCAATCTCAAAGCTGCGTTGGCGAACTTTGGAATTGAAATGTCTGGCTATCCTTTGCTGATGAGCTGCAATTCTGAGATTAGCCTCATCTCTTTTTTCATCAAGGAGATCTAGCGCTTCAAGCTGTATCTTTTCGTTTTCTGTTTGATTGAAATGGATTCTTCTGTGTGAAGGAACCTCTATTTCTACCGGAATCATTGCCTCTGACCCGTATGCCAATGAAAACGGGGTGTGCCCAGTCGCAGTTTTGTGAGTGGTTCTGTATGCCCATAGTGCCAGTGGTAGCTTATCAACCCAACCACCTTTTGCGCTTTCTAGTTGCTTCTTGATGGTTGACTTAATAATTTTGTTCACGGCTTCCACTTGCCTGTTTGCCTGCGGATGAGCCACTGCTGAGAAGCTTTTCCGGATTTTGAATTGCTTGCAAAAATCTTGGAATTCTTCACTTTCAAACTGAGTTCCATTGTCTGTAATTATTTTTTGAGGCACACCGTATCTGCAAATGATGTTTTTAGTCACAAAACTTATCATCTTCTTTGAGGTGATAGTAGCCAGTGGTTCAGCTTCTGCCCACTTAGTAAAATAATCTACAGCAACAATGGCATATTTAATTCCAGATTTGGCAGTTGGCAACGGTCCTACAAGGTCTATTCCCCATATTGCAAACGGCCATGGACTGACCATCTGTGTGAGTTCAGTGGAAGGAGCTCTAGGAATTTTGGCGAACCTTTGACATCTGTCACATTTTCGGGAATACTCTGCTGCATCTCGATTAATTTCTGGCCAAAAATATCCGTATCGGAGAATTTTCTTTGCTAATGTTTGGCCACCTGAATGATCACCACATTCTCCTCCATGCACCTCCGCTAGGATTGCTTTGGACTCTTCCCTGGATACACATCGAAGTAATGGCACTGAGAATCCCCGTCTGTATAATCGGCCATCCTGGATTATATATCGAGAGGCTCTTCTCAGTAGCTTTTGTCGTTCTTTTGAGTTCCCTGGTAAAGATCCATTGAGCAGATATTCTGTTATCGGAGTCATCCATGATTCTTGCTCTTGAGACATGCTCATGATCCAATCGATATCCATCTTATCAATGCTAGGAGTCGACAGGACCTCCACTGGAGTTAATCCCAGAAATTGGGCTTCGCCTGTGCTAGAATACTTTGCGAGAGAATCTGCTTTCATGTTTTCTTCTCGAGGAATGTGACTTATCATGTAATGATCGAAATCACCCAGGAGCTCCCAAGCCTTTGACAAGTAGGCGGGCAGATTCCCCCCTTTTGCTTGAAATTCCTTTTTGACTTGGCATACAATAAGCTGAGAATCACTGAATATCTGTAATGCTCGGATGTTTAATTCTTTAGCAATCCTTAAGCCAGCGATAAGGGCTTCGTATTCTGCTTCATTGTTTGTTGAAGGAAATTCCAATCTTAGTGCATAGCATAATGATCGGCCTTCAGGGGTCTCAAGTACAACTCCGGCTCCAGAACAGTAGTCGTTTCTCGCACCATCGACATATAACTTCCATTGGATTGGGGAATCATCGACTGTTTCCTCCTCACTGTTACCCTTATCTGTGAATTCTGCAATGAAATCTGCTAAAGCTTGTCCATTGATCGCTTTTCGGGGATGATAAGTGATGTCATACTGACTGAGTTCAATATTCCACTTTAGAAGACGACCCGAAGTCTCAGGGCGAAACAGGACTTGCTTTAAAGGTTGATCAGTGAGGACTCTGATAGGATGAGCTTGAAAATATTGCCTCAACTTCCTAGACGCAATTAGTAGGCAATAGGCGAGTTTTTCCAATTTAGAGTAATTCATCTCTGCCCCAGTGAGTCTTTGGCTGATATAGTAAACTGGACGTTGAATCCTTTTGTCTTCTCGTATCAGCGCTGCACTTAAAGCATGAGATGATACTGCCAAGTATATAAGAAGATCCTCGCCATCGCCGGGCCTAGAAAGTATTGGAGGCGTTTCCATATGGAGAATCAATTCATCAAAGGCTTTTTGGCATTCGGGAGTCCAATCGAAGTTTTTCTTTCCTTTCTTTAGAGCGTCAAAGAATGGGATGCACTTATCTGTGGCTTTGGAATTGAACCGACTTAAGGCGGCGACTTTTCCATTGAGACTTTGCAATTCCTTCTTCGTTCTAGGAGCTTTGACTTCTTTCAATGCAGTAATTTGAGCTGGACTAGCCTCAATGCCCCTAGCGCTCACGATGAAGCCTAAAAACTTGTCGGATTCCACTCCGAATGAACATTTTAAAGGATTGAGCTTCATTCTGTATTTCCGGAGGACAGCGAACATGTCTGCTAAATGTTCTATGTGATCCACCGCTTTCTTAGACTTTACTAACATGTCATCGACGTAGACTTCCATAGTCTTGCCCAGTTGTGGTTTGAACATAGCATTAACAAGTCTTTGGTATGTTGCCCCTGCATTCTTCAACCCGAAGGGCATAACTCTGTAGCAGTAAAGACCGTAGTCGGTGATAAAGCTCGTATCCTCCTGATCCGGCTCATGCATCATGATCTGGTTATATCCGGAGTAAGCATCCATAAAAGATAACAATTCGTGTCCCGCTGTTCCGTCTACCAATTGGTCGATTCTGGGTAATGGAAAGCAGTCTTTGGGGCAGGCCTTGTTTAGATCTGAAAAATCGATGCATACTCTCCATTTTCCATTTGCTTTCTTAACCAGCACTGGATTTGAAACCCAATTCGGATAGGTAGATTCTTTGATAAAATTATTCTCCATGAGTCGATCAACTTCTTCTTTTAACGCTGCTGACCTTTCTGGACCTTGAGTTCTCCTCTTTTGTTTCACAGGTGTAAATTTTGGATCAATATTTAGAGCATGCACTGCAACTTCTGGGGATATTCCGCACATATCGGCATGAGTCCAAGCAAAAACATCCAGATTTGCCTTTAAAAAAGATATTAAGATATTCTGAATTGACACATTAAGTTGTGAACCCACATTCAACACCTTGTTTGGGTCCTTTGGGTCAACAGGTATTGGTATTGTCGTCTCCACTGGTACCACTCTATTTTCCCCTGCACTGACTTTTCTAGGGTCCATCTCTTTCCTTGCTCCGCTATGCTCGCCAGTGCAGGGTCCGCCCTGTAATTGCTACAAGGCTGGTTCTTTGATGCGGACTGGGGCTGCCGCATTCTTTCCCATTTCTCTTTTTCTGGTTTCTCGTAGCTCTGTCAGATAACACTCTCGCCCAGCATTTTGATCCCCTTTTATTACTCCTACTCCATTGTCTGTAGGGAATTTAATAGTGAGGCACCACGGGGCTAGAACAGCTTTGAACGCTGCCAGAGTTGGACGACCAAGGAAAGCATTGTAAGCAGAAAATTCGTCGACAATCACAAAAGTTTGCTTGCGGACCATTTTTCTCTCTCCTCCAAGTTCCACAAACAAATCAATGGTTCCTACCGGCTGTTTTGGCTCCCCGGTGAAGCCAGCGATTTTATGCGATGAAGCTTGCACATCAGCCATAGGGATCTTCATTTGGTCGAATGTTTTCTTGAAGAGGATATTGCAGGATGCGCCACAATCAATGAGAACTCTTCTGACAATAGCTGGCCCGATACCAGCCGAGATGACTAAGGGATCCAAGGTAGGAGCTTCAATACCTGCGGAATCCCTAGCTTTGAATACAATATCATCATCAAGAGTTCTTTGTTGCTTCAAGGGCGTAGCATTTTCCAAAACGAATACATCTTCCTCGGTCGGTACATACTTTAAAGCTCGGGTATACCTTTCCATCTCACCCCAGCTTCTGCCCGCTGGGTGAGGTCCTCCTGTAATGACATTGATAATGGGCCTTCCAGATTCATGCCCTGAAGCCTTTTCAATCGTCCAAGGCTGATGAGTAGGAGCCTGTTGCCCCTGACTAGATGAAGCAGGATTGTTGCTATTCTTTTTCACAAATTGCTGTAGTTTGTTTTCCCTTAGCAACTCTTCAATCAGATTTTTCAACTGTCGGCATTCGTCGGTTTCGTGACCGGGTTGATTATGGAAGCGGCAGAACTTCCCACTCTGTATAGCCTTTTTCCCGGTCCTTAGAGGAGGAGGTTTAGGAAAGTCAATAGAATCTTTAGTGGCAAGGTAGATACGCTCCGGCGTATCTGATAAAGGAGTATATTCTGATGGCTTGAAGGATCGGGGCTTCTTCAGATTACTCTGCTTCTTCCCATTGTTATTTTCCCTTTTTTGCCCTACAGATTCACTCTTGCGTGGAACAACGGTGTTATCTTCGGCTTTTTCCAACACTGCCTTTACCGGTACGGGACGGCTTTCTAAGCGTATGAATTCATCTACTTTTTTATAGAACTTTTCAAGGGAATTTGGTTCCTTCATGTTTAGCCATTTCCCAAACTCGCTCGACTTGTCAATACCCTTCATCAGATAAGTCAATATCATTCGCGGTTCTGCATTGTCCACCTCAGCTAGCGCTATATTAAAGCGGTTTAAGAAAGATCTGATAGTCTCTCCTGGATTCTGCTCCAAACTTGACAGTGACATGATATCCTTGGCTTTTGAGGCATATAGTCTGAACAGCTCCTTGAATTTCCGGGTTAAGTCAGAAAACTGATCTATAGATCGGACTGGAAGTTTGGTGAACCAAAGTAGAGCTACCCCTTCGAGATACATAGGAAAATATCGGCACTTTATTTCATCAGAGGCTCTGGCACCTATCATGTGCCAATCATACTTGTATAGGAATTCGTTCGGATCACTTGTCCCCTTGTAGGCTGGAATGGTTGGAGGGACAAACTTCCTTGGGAATTCAGCCTTTAAGATTTTCTCAGTAAATGGAGTTTTACTCGGGGCGAAACCCCATTCTTTCTCGTCTTCAATCCTCTGCATACTCTCTTTCATGATTTGTCGGACCATTCCAGAAAGATACTCCTCATCATGTCGAGTTCTAGATCCACCAACCTCAGGAAGTGTTTGTTCAAAGGGGCTAGCAGCCCTTTCAGGAGCATTCCTTTCTTCAGCCTCATGAATGTTGCAAGCAAAATTCCTTTCATTACCTGCCGGTTGACGGTTTTACCCAAGCAAATCGTTCAACCTATTCAGAATTAGGGCATTCTGAGCCTCGAATTGTGCATTTTGGGCATTGATCTGTTGGTTCAGCCCTAAGATTGCAGCATCCAGCTCTGCCTTTGTAACTCCGACAGCTGGAGTGGCTTGATTCGATATAGGGGAAGCGGAGGTTCCCTCTTGAATATTCCCAGATCTGACAGATCTACTCTTTCTTCCAAGAGCCATAATCTCGGATAGACTTCTGGTTTTCAAGGAAATTCTCTCTACAAACCTCTGTGAAGCAATGATGATAACTAGCCTGAGTTCAATTCTCAGTGAAAGCACCAAAAATGTTAACGCTAAAATTTGAACGCTAACACCCCGGTGTATGAAGTAAGATCGTGAAAGCACCACCCGATAGCTCGGGAACAGATTATAGGCAGATAGTAGTAGAAAACAGTAAACAACAGCAATTTTATAGTGGTTCGGCTTAAGAGATAGCCTACATCCACTTTGAATATCTTTATTGATGATTTGATTACAAGTCAGTGCAGTTACACTTTGATTACAACACACTTTGAGTTTCAAGTGACTTATAACAAGTAGCATGAACTTCAACGTCGATCCAAATCTTTGAACACATGTTTGACATGTTTGATTTCTTCGTGAAGTTCCTTGAAGGTGTTGAAGTGGTTCAGAATGCAGCAGCGTAACGACGCTTGAAATGAATGAGCCAAAAAGGTCCCTTGAATGTTGGATGTGGCCATGTATTTATAGGCAAATTTCTGGGCTGGAATTGTTAAGTCATGAGTCGTGACCGACTCAGGCTATGCCGTGGCCGAGTCAAGTTGAGTCGTGGCCGGCTCATATGCATTTGGTCTTCTCACTAGCTCATTCTCTCACTGGATTCTAAGCCAAGTCCTGAGTCGTTGGCGAGTCAACTCTCACTAGGACATGCATTGTTGTAACAGAATACGACTCAGTGGCTTTAAGTCGCTGACGAGTCATCCTGAGTTATGAGTCGTCAAGTCATTCCTTAGGTCGTCAATCCTCTTGAGTCATTTCTTATGATGAGTCGTGGACCTGTTGAGTCGCTGAGGCAATTCCTTTGGTGAGTCGGTAACGCGTTGAGTCGGTCTGTCTTGTGAGCAGTTAACCCCCTTGAGCCGTAACCCTTTGAGTCGCTTTGAGCTTTAGGTCATTAACTTAGTGAGTCGGTGACTCGATGAGTCGTGAGGCTTCTTGAGTCGGTAACTCAATGAGTCGGCCTGTATCGTTGAGTCGCTACCAGTTGAGTTGGTCCTTTCCTTAAGTTTCTGAAGCCCCTTGAGTCGTAAATCCAATGAGTCGTTAAAGACCTTAAGTGGATGAGTCGGCCCAAGTTTCATCTCGTATGCAGAACAGGGTTAACAATTGGTTTTAGATATTCTCTATCATAGTTATGTCTATGTAAAGAGAATGATAGTTTTTGATCAAGAAATTAGATCTGTGTCCGCACAAGGAAGTCGGGTGGATGATACTAGTTCGAAAGTGAAATTGTGTGATCGAGTGAGCGATCTGATTGGTATAACGTATGGATGATAAGTGTACATAGTACGGATTTGAATGAAATTGATATTGAAAAGAGTAATCGAATTTGAATATTTGATTTTGAGTAAACAAGTCATATATCTTTGTTATATAAGATAAATCTCCCCTTGTTAAATCTATTGCCGGAAGAAAAGGGTTTTTGATGATGTTTGAAGTATAAAAGGAGTTTTATACGAGTTTGAAAGGATCCAAAAAAATTTTAAAAATTATATATATCTGGATATATATATAAAGGATCTTAGGAGGATTTTGAAAAAGGTTTTGGGAACCTTTGAATTTGGAAGGGCTTTTGATTTTTGGCTAAAATCAATATTGAAATTTGAAAAGCCTAGCTTGAGAATTATCGATTTTGGGATAATCGATTTTGTGTAAAGGAGCTTTGTATGATATCATACTAGGTGTATGATTTGAAGATACTATATGTATAGTATGAAGTGTTTTAATGATGGCTCTGAAGGGAAAGGCGCTTCCTTGAAATGAACTTCTCTGGAGCACCACCGGGTGGTACTGCCTTAAGCCCCAAGGAGGGTTCTAAATTTGATCCTGTGAGGAGTCTGGACAAAACTAGTTCCTGAGAATTATGAGTAGAGTATACCATAGCGAAAGTCGTGTGTGTAGCTGAGAGCCAACAGTCTGCGTTTGATTTTATATCGGTAGACTGCGACCTATGGTATAACATAGCGAAAGTCGTGTGTGCCGCTGAGAGCCAACAGTCTGCGTTTGATTTTATATCGGCAGACTGCGACCTATGTAGGAGTGGAGAAGTTTCATTTCGACAGCGGAAATCAGAGGCCGCGGAGAGCCTGCAGTTACATGGACTTTTGCTGTGATGGCAACGTAACCCTGGATGTAACTGTGATCTATTGTGGGTTCCATGGCGTAATCGAGAGGCCGCGGAGAGCCTGCGGTTACATGGACTTTTGCTATGATGGCAACGTAACCCTGGAATGTAACTGCGACCATGGATGGGGGTGATGATTCCTAGAGCATTCTCACCAAAGATATTTCCTCTAGTTTCAAAACTATTTTCTATATTTTCCATAAAATTATTTCCCAAATATTTTCACTGGGTGTTGAAAACGGGTTTGCCAAGTACTTATAGATTTTTAGTCCTACGCTTGATCAACGTATGACTGAATTTCTATGAGAACAAAGATGGACTGGTGGAGACATCGAGTTATAAGAAGTATTTTTTTATAAAGAGCTATTTTATTAAGTATGATGTGAATTTAAAAGCATTTCTAAAATTTTTAAATAAAGATGTTGGGATTTTGGGGAAATAAAAAGAAATCCAAACTGAAATTTTAATGAAGTGATTTTGTAATTAAAATCGAATATTGATTTAGAAGTTGGAAATAGGCTAATTGGTTAAATAATGGTTTTATTGAGTATGTTAATAAAATTTAATTTTGGTAAATAAATGGATTGTAAATTAATAATAGAGATTGGAAATGAATTCGAACTGTAATAGAATTCGACTTGGATTTGATAATGAATTAAGTAAGAGGAGATGTTGGCAAATAAAAATAAAATAGAGTTGGATTGAAAATGTGATGGTTTGAATTACGAATAAAATTCAAGTGTGATATGAATAATATTTAACGGAAGTTGCAAGTAAATTAGATATAAGAGAAGTGTCGTCATATGAGATTTATTTATAATAGACATGGTTTGAATTGCAACAAAACCCAAGTGAATAGAATAAATTGAAAATGGCTTGTATTAATAAAATAAACTCGATAATGAATTAAGTAAGTAAATTAAAATTTTAAAATGGGTAAAAGTTAAATATTAAATGGATGAAGTCTGATAGAATGAAAAACTAAATCAAAGTTGTGATTGGAATTGGATTATCAGACTGAACTTAAGTTCGGTGGCATATTAATTTGAAGTATAAATGAGTTAAATATGTGCTAGATATTATTTTTGAAAATAGAGAAGGTGAATTAAAATTAAAATTTAAAAGGGATGGGCTAACAGAGTTGAATGGAATTTGATTAAATGAGAATCAAATAAAAGTAAACTTAAGTTTGATGTTGGAATAAATTAAAGTAAATTAACTTAAGTTTAAAATTTATGGAAGAATAAGAGTGAAAGCCCATTAAATAAAAGCTTGGATTGAATTAATTTGGGGAATGGTTAGAAGTATACAAGAATGGAATGTGTCGAGTTAAATAAATGGTTGGTTAATAAATTAGAAATGAAATGAAATTAAATTCAGAGTGAGTTGAAATTAATTTGAAATAGTTTTAAACTAAAATAGACACTTTATTAAGCGAATATCGTCGAAATTGCATAATAATAATTGTCGTTTGGCGTAAACAAAAGTAATTAAATTTCTATGAGTTGATAGATATTAAATAAATTAGTTTTAGAATTAATTAAATTGAATATGAGCTTGTTTGGATTAAAAATAAATTGAACATAAACAATTGAGTTGTAAACCATTAAAATTGAATGAAATGGCATATAAATTTGGTTGGAAGCAATTGGATTGGCTTTGAATCATATATATCGCTTATGGTAAGCGTTTGGTGTTTGATGCTTTTGTAATGCTTGTGTTTTGCTATTAAAGTAAGTGAAATGCTGATCAATTCTCTACATATGGCACTTACATATTTAAATTGAGTAAGTACAGCTACCTGAAGGCCGTTTGGCTGGATTTGGATGCACTAATTGCTAAAATAAGTAAGCCGCATGCTTAAAATGCTAAATAAGGTACGACTATGCAATAAAAATAGGAAATATGAACTGTTTTTGCTTTTTCCGACCTGGTGGGTCGATGTATATATATTTATATTTCTTGTCAAATTGCAAAAGCTCTTCCGTACAAAGGAGACTCGGCCAAAAGTTTCTGAAAATTTTGGGAGTTAGAAAATATTTGAAAATTTTTAGGAAAAGTTTTGTTAACAACAAAATGATTTCAAATTGGAAATTAAAGTAAATTAGTAAATAAAACTAATATGAACCGGATATACTTGAAAGATAAAATTCAACATTCAAAATTTAATGTAAATTGAATTCGTATGAAGTGGGGAAAACTAGTTTGAATAGAAATGGATATGAAAACTTCTGTAAGGAAAAGTATGTAAAGATTTGAAAGGGCTATGATTGGATATTATTGCTAACTAGGTTATGTAGGTATTAAAAGGGGAAAAGAACATTGGATTTGATTCCAAAAGATAAATGTGAATTGCCCGACAAAAAGGTATGTATTTTAATTTCTGTATAAATTGGACTGGGTTTTTGATTTAGCCACTTGGCTTTCTATTTTCTTTTTCGAATTTGGGAGCCCGTGGAGGCCTTTTGTAGTTGTACCGAGCTAGCCGTGCAAAGGAGATGCTGGCTAAAAAATTCGGAAATTTAGAGAGTTAGAAAAAATTTGATAATTCAAAAGTTGGTTAAATTTAAAATTAAATAATTGAACAAAAGGGTAGTATTTGAAACTATAAAAGATTTTAGGAGGTTAGTTGAGGTGATAGTGGGTCTTTAATAAAAGATAGTTGGTAGATATTGAATTGTGAGTTTTGGGAGAAAGTAAACAGGTATTGGACCATTCTTCCAAGCTAGTAATTTCGGGGACGAAATTCTTTTAAGGGGGGAGGAACGTGGCGACCCGGGATTTTTTAACAACTTAAATTTAGAATAATTAATTGATTTTGAATATTTAAAGTTAATTTTAAATTGAATTCCAAATATCAATATCTACTTGATAATTAAATCATTGAATTATATAGTTTAAATATTGAATTTAATAACTGAAATTGGGTAAATTGTTGAACCTGAAATTTTTATGCCTATTTAAAATAATTTGAAGGCTTATAAAATTTATAATGATGATACTGAAGATAATAGAACGGTTGGAATTTAATTTAAAGGTGATTTGCTCAGTTTTGAAATCATATCATTTAAATTAACATTTAAAAAAATAGCCTACCGAGGCACAGTCTCGGAATTTGACGAAACTAGTTCCATTGGATCCGAATAGTTAGTTATTTTAGGATTTCAAATTTCATAGTAATCGGAGTTGTCGTTTGATCCTGGCAACTCAAAACGCTTAGAATTATTTTTATCGATTTAATTTAAATTTTATCGTTTATTTCTGTAACTCGTGCATACGATCAAATTAGCCTCTGAAACACGTTCCATTGTGTTCGGAATGCAGGTAAAACCTTATAAACGTCTATGGGCATGTCTGATTTGGGGTTCGAGATTTCGCGTTATACAACGCGAGATATTTACGATATTTAATTATAATAAACAGGCGTATTCGAGAAGCCATTGCTATCTTTATTTCACGTCGTTCTTTCTCTACCTCCCAACAGCAGAATCGAACGAAAAGAAAAAAATAATGGCCGAAGCTGGCCTCTAACGAAATTCGAGATCTCGGTCGAATGAATCGTTCTCATTTGCGGGCAGTAGAGTCTCGTTCAATCGAACTCAATAGCCAAAGCATCGAACGTTGCCTCGTTCAATTGGGCGATTCGCGAGCTAGGCCGCGATCGAACGCGGATAGAGGGGCGGCGATTTTGGGTGAGTCGCACAAGAGAATGGGTATTCGAGTTCGACTCGAACTCGATGGCGAGGCGCGCGTGGCGAGTGGTATAGCGGCAGTGGCAGGTGGGCAAGGGATCGTCGTGGTCGGCGTTGAAGGTGCTCGGGTAGCAACGACCGCAATTTCGTGCATGAGATTTTTCCTAACTCGAAGCGACGACCTGGGGTTTGCGGTTAAGGCAATTTAGGTTTTTGGTCGAAATGGTGGCGGCTCGGTTTGGGAGTTCGTCGAAGTCGGGTTGATTGATTTTGGGATCTGCGATGGTGGAGGCATCATAGCAGTGAGGAATACGTTATCTTCTTTTGATTATTCTTCAAAAGAAAGAAAAATGAATATATATATATATATATATATATGGATAAGATTTTAACTTACAGTAAAGATAAATAGTAATATAGATATAAATACATATTTTTTATCTTATTAGATTAAACTTAATTATTTGTTTAAATTAAATGATTTGTTAAAATGAGAACTGTTAAATTAAAATCACTAGTAAATTAAATTTATCAAATGGAAATTTAATTTTTCGATTTGATTCGAATATTAATGAAAAATCATCCAATGCTTATACAAGGTCAATAATTGTGAAGAAACAAGTCAGGATAGGATGGAATTGCAAATAAAACAAAGGTGAGTAAATCTCACGCTTCTTGGTTTTTATTTAAATTTATATGGTCAAATTGAAATGATTGATTTAATGGTTGAATTGAATTGATATGCTATATTATATATTGTATAGTAATATTTAGATTATATTGGAATGATTGCTAGTTTAGAATGATTGTTCTTAGCAATTAGAATAATGAATGCTGTGAGTTGCCTGAATATTTCGGTACCCTGAGTTATCGAAATATATAGATTGGATTTTTGTAAGGAATATTAGGGTGATCTTTGAAAGTGATATAATTATAGGAAAAAAATAAAAATAAAAATAGAATGATCTGAAAAGAAATGAAATGATATTTAGAAACTGAAGTTAAAATTGTAGAGTAGATTTGTAAAACGAGTTCTAAATCAAAGTTAAATATAATAAAATAAAGTTTTTAAATATATTTTTTTGCAAGGCAAGCGGGGTTAACTGGTCCCCTACCAGTTTATTAAAAGAAAAATTAAAATGGAAAAAGTGACAATGAACAGGCTCACAGACACAACAGGAAAACAAACAAAACAGAAGAGAGGAGAAAGGGACAACACAAAGGTAGAAAGGAAAAACAAAAAGAAAAAAAAAAGTAAAAAGAAAACTAGAGCCAATCAGCAGTCACAAAGGAACTGAAGTCAAAAATACAATCCCTCATTCCCATCATAATACTGGCCAGTAGTGCATCTTTAAGCTGGCTGTTACTCCTTGTCTTGTTATCAAAGTTACTTATATTTCTTTCCTCCCATATGAAATTCAAGTATCTTTTGATTAGAAAGAAGTACACGAATCTGGCTTTTTTCTTCCACCTAGTTGCTTTTTCTAACAGAGCCCACTCGACACATGAGATGCCATGGATATGATTAACATTCATTGCTCTCATAAGGTTACACCACAAGCCCAATAACTCGCTGCATTCAAAAAATAAATGTTCCACTGTTTCAGGAAGCAACTTGCAGAAAATGCAGAGAGGATCAACTGTCAACCCGAAGTTCAACAATTTGTCCTTGGTCAATAAAGCATTATTGATAACCTTCCACAACATCAGGTTGTCTCTGGGTATAGAATTTCTAGTCCAAAGGACTTTATGCCATTTTATGTCAGTGCTGGCAGTAGCATTCACAACTATTGTTTTTAAATATTAAATGTTTTAACTACTTGAATGTTTACGTGTAATTGTTAATTGATTCGAATTTAAAAATAAATTTGGCTTTAAATTCCTTTAAGCTTCTATTATAAAACGAGTAATTGATTTGTTTAAGGAAGTAAATAAACAATAGTTAATTGCACGTTGGGATTTATCGAGAATGATTAATATTTTGGTTTAAACAATGTAATTAAATTTGATTAGGATAAATTAAAATATAATTGGAAATCCTTAATTTATGTAATTAAAGATGTAATCAAAGATTGATAAATTAAGATTAATTAATCCATAATCAGTGACTTACGAGAAATTAATTAATATAAGTAATTAAGGATAAATGAAATTAACATAGTTAATTAATTTATGAGGTAATTAAAGATTTCTTATTGATTTTGGTTAAAAATAATTAACATCGTGAAATGGATTAAAGTTAAATTCTTGAATAAATTTGAAGGATAATTAATCCAGGGTGATTAATTAAGATGAAAATGATAAGATGATGAATTAATTGATTTGAAATCAATTAATGTTTAATGGAGAAACCTAAGTGGATGAGATTAGTAATTCAATCAGCATTAATTTAATTCAATTAGAATAAATTGAATTGATTTGTGTGATCAAGCTTTGCTTATGGATGATTAAATGGTATTGGGTGTTTTGAATGAGTTGATATCTCTGATATGAAATGTTGTGTATTTCATTTGGATAACTTGGGTTTGGATGATATGAGAATCGAAGAGGCCGGGATCTGGTATTGGGAAATACCCGGAACCACTTCGAATTTTTATAAATTGATATGTGAGATTAACAAGTTGGAATGAAACATTTTTAAGTGAATCGGACTATGTCATTGAAATGTTGGCACTTAGGAAACTTATGTGTGAAATAAATTATGTCTATGACATATTGTGGATTCGTAAAATTGGTTTGAGTTACCCCGGGTTTTATTTAAGTTGTTTGCTTGGTATTCCTTGTTAGTTGGATTTACTCACGCTGGTTTCCAGCCTGACTCGGTGTTGCTTTGGTGTAATGCTCGGGTCAGACCGAGTATTACAGATTTCCAGGTTAGGACGTTCTGGAGCTCAGGAGGCGAGCTGGATGGAAATATCGTATAGAGTATTTCCGCTGTATTTATATTATTGTTAATCTGAGATATGATAATTGTAAATATTCAGTGACTGTATATAATGTGAAACTCTGACGTAGTAGAATGTAATCGACAGATATAGTATTCTTTTGCAACTATTATTATTTATTATTATATTTTATCCGCTGCGAATGTGAGATGTTTGGTGTTTCTGTTCTTCTTCTTCTATCCCATTTTTCTTTTTCATAACTATCTGGAATTTTCGGGTGCGGAAATTTCGAGTCGTTACAGAAACCCTGCTAGCAAGCCCTACCATCGACGCGAGATTCCTTGTGCTCCCACCTCTCAACGCAAGCCCTAGTCTCGATCGCAAATCGCAACCGCAACATAAACAACTTGCAAATCCTATGCTGATGAATTCGATCGTTTCACCCTCGCTTCGAGCGATTGTGCGCATGCCCTTCCCCCTCGAGTTCAAATCGAACTTGTACGCCATTCCTCTTTTTATTTTATTTTAAAGAATTGATCTAATAAATAAAATAGGGTGTTTTATTCTCCGATTTGGATTTATACACCTCCACCATTTTTTTCTTTCGAAGGTTTTTATTTTTTTCCGATTTGAATTTCGTTTTATTGTCTAAGAAGAAATATACAAGCAAGGATGACTGTTCGATTTTAAAAGAACCATCAGGCACGTGTTTACGTAGGTATACAAGTGTCTAAGAAAACCCAGCTATGAGTTAAATCACAAACTACGATTATTGAATGGTCAAAATATACAATTTTTTTAATTTAAATTTGAATTTAAACGCCTTGACATCGAGATCTCGATCTCCTATCGAGGCATGCCGCTAGGCGTTTATAATGTTAAACCCTTATTCCGAATGAAATGGAAAAGGTTTCGAGTTCTAATTCAGTCGAATGGAGAAGATAGCTTTTGGACCCACTTATTATATTAGATTTCAGATATAGGTTTCAACACGTTTATATATCGTATGCTCACACAATAATTCCAATCACTACGAAAATTGAAATTCGATAATAATACACGATTACGGATCCAATGGAACTAGTTTCGTCGAATTCTGAGACTATGCCTTGGAAGGCTATTTTTAAATTCAATTTAAATAATATATTTTTAAAACCGAGCAAAACACTTTTAAATTTCAAATTTAAAGTTTTCCTTATCTTTGGTATCATTAATATAAATTTTCCAAACCTTTGAAATATTTTTAACAAGCATAAAACTAAAGATTCAATATTTTACCCATTCTCTAATTATTAAATTCAATAATTTAATAGCCAAATAATAACGATATTTGAAATTCAAGTTAAACCAACTTCCTAAATTTAAAATAAATTTATATATTTGAATTTCAAATATCTAAAAATTCCGGGTTGTCACATGAACCCATAACTACTTCAAAACCATATACGCAATCCATATTCTAGAAGTATTTAAGAAGTGAAATGTTACGGAGTTGAACTATCTATCCTAGGATTAAATCCATAGAAAAGGTCAGCATTAATATTTCAAACGATGTTATCATGTGGGAATGTCTATCTTGGGGAGAATTCCAAGTGAGAGGATATCGATATCATTCATCGAAGGACTTATGGGAGAACCTATGTTGAGATTCATGATCTGTTCGAGTTGCTCAATCCATTTAGTGATTCATTATTCGTTCGAGATAATGGAATCCATTTGGGAATTCGTGTGTTGTTCGAGTGATGATGACTCGCACGAAATATGTCAAACATAGCCTCGATATTGGGAAACTAATAGAAAACAATAGAGGGACATGGCTATGAGGTTTAGCTAACCTTAAGGGTATATCAACTCCATATCTAGAGATGCTTATTGTTTGTTGCTAACGGGAGTTGATATGAATTAGATCACACACCGAGGGTGATTCAGTTATGTTTACCTTAGAGTATGTCCATCTAGATATATACGATGCTCGAAAGGTAGTGTTTGATCCTTGTTATGGAATTCAGATGCGGCTAGACCAAAGAGATCTCCATGGAAAAATCCATATACAAACGCACTTTAGCGGCGTTAACGGTATACCTATTATTGTTGGGTCATACGAATAACAGCTATTTTCGGATATATGTTCTATACCCTAGGCATTATCCGTTATAATGATATATTCACTCTTTAGTTGGTTCCATTTGAGGGGAAAGCCATTATGGTACTCCGCACAGTCTCAATGGTTACCGTTACTTGCTACATACTTTTTGAGTTTCTTACGCTAATGTACCAGATTGATACGGATGTAATTTTCTTACAATGCTCCAATCAACCCCTGTATATTTCCAGATTTAGCTCTAGATGCTTTGGAGCTTACGGAGATGAGTTAGATGTTTACCTACCATAGTATTCTAATTTCCACTATATTATTGTATTACATATATCAGCATATGTGAGAACAGGTTGTTATAACTGTCAAGGCTGATGATAATACTTAGGTTTCGTAACTCTGAAATTTCTATATTCAAAGTAATGCTTTGCACTGATCTTTTGATATTATATATTATCGTTCCATTGTAAAATTCTAATATTATGTTCTCTCTTTCTTATTTTATTCTTTTTTATTTTACCCTAACTTCACAACTTTTCAGCATTTGAGTGCTCGACGCATGAATACCATGAATGTATTTATTGTCGACATTCGAGGGTAGAAGAGTTGGTTTGTTACATTATATGCGATATCTCACTTCAGTTCCAAATTCAAACTGCTAGTAAACAGATTAGCTTAGCAGACTTTTGTGTGCTTTTAACTAACCTCAAATCCCTATAACATAGTCATATTTCTTCTCTCCAAGCATACTACAATATCTTATCGCATTTTTGAGCATCGTAGATCTTTAGATAGAATACATCAATACGATAAATGCAACTGGCCCAGGCCCAAACATGTGATACCGAATATTGTCAACACCCCGAGTAACACCAATAAGCATTTCTAGATATGAAGTTAATGTACTCTTGGGTTAGCTAAACCAACTAATTGTACATCCTACTCTCTTTTCTTCCATTTCCGTTGGTGAAGTCATGTTAAGCGTCTCAACACTTGAGTTTTCATCACTCAAATAGATCTTGAGCCTCTCTTTGGATTCTAGCATCTCAAACAGAACTCAAATCTCTACAAGGATTCTAGTATCTCAAACAGTTCATGAATCATCCCATAGGTTCCAACATAGGTCCTTCAACGAATGCTAATGTTCTCCTCTTTCTTGGAGTCAGCCTCAAGACAGACAGTCCCACACGATAGCATCATTCGAAATGTTAATGCTGGCCTCTCTCCCTTGGACTTATCCTTAGGATAAGCAGTGCAACTCTATAACATTTCGCTTCACAACTGCTTCGAGAACAAACTAGACGTTTATAGGTTTGAAGTGGTTACAATTTCAAGTCATCTAACATAAAGTACACTCCACCACATTCTGGAAGCCTCAAAACCAAATGATAGATTTTTTGGTTAATTTAATTTCGGTTCTTTCAGAAATAAACAAACAATGCATAAGGGCAGAAATCATCTCCTATCCGAACGGATTTTCATATCATTTGAATTTGAAGAGCAAGATGAGTTTATACGTATAGTATAACATCACAGAAGCTAAATATACCATATAAATCTCGTGTTTCTCCTAGATATTTCTTAAGTTACTTTTTAACACATTCAACAACAATGAGAACAATCGCATATGGAAATCAAGTCTTGTACACTTATCATGTTTCCACGTATTCAACTTACGCTATGCCTCGATCATGAGTGAAGCTATGTAGCATAGAGCACTGGTTCATCAAAGCCCTGCTTAGACACTTCATTCTTAACTCTCATAGATAAAACAAGTTTACTTCATAGGCTTTAGTTGCTAAGTATACGATTAGATACTTTCCATAAATAAGTAAACACACAAAGCACGATTAAGTCACCTAAGAAACTTCTAATCCTAATTTTTAGTTGATTAATTCTATTATTAATTAAAACTTCTTTTATCTAATGATTACTTCCTTTAGAAGTAAGCAAACTATGTATAGGAATTGTCCTCAAGGGATCTTGAATACATATGTTCTAAATGCAAGAGATGATTTAGATGAATGATCCTTCCCAAGGGATCTCAAACCGTATGAATACGTGAAGCTTTTGTTCACTTTCGTTTTCTACTTGTGTGTGTGTGTGTGTATGCATCTGTAAAAGATATATGCATGTATTCTATATCACTATTTATTTATACTCTTTTCAATACTTCAAAAAGTATTCATATACTTATCTCAAATGGAATAAGTATATTCATAAATCATTAACATGATTTTTTTACTTTAAAGTATAATCAAAGAGGTTAAAAACAAATGTTACTTAAACATTGTTACTATAAACCTCTTCTCTTTTATAAGTTAAAATTTACTTTTTCTATCTTTTTGCAAAAGATTCCATACTTGTTATTATCTTTAAAATATGCATTATTAAAGATCTAAGTATACCCATAAAGGTTAAAGACAAATGTTACATAAAAATTGCCACTATATACCCAAAACCATTTCACTTATAATTATATTTAAAATCTTCTAAATGATCTAATTATATTCTTAAGTATAACAAAAGGGCTAAAAACAAATGTTATAAAAATATTGTTACTATAAACCCAAAACCATTTTATACTTAATATTATCTTTAAAACATTCATATTAAAGATCTAAGGATATCTACACTTATTAAACATGGTAATATACTTTTAATTTAACTTCACAAAACCATTTATAATAACATAAGTGTTATAATTCTAAACTTCCATTATTCATAAAAATACTGAACTTACTTTTCCAAACTTATATGTAACTCAAAAATACTTAAAATAGGTCTTAAATATTTATATAAAATATCACTTTAAAATAGTTAATTTAAAATTTGAAAAAAATCAACAAAAAACATGTTTTATATTTTATAACACTTCATTTTAAAAATTCATAAATAATTATTAAAAATATATTTAAACTTCAAATCTTTTTTTCATACTCTAATCCATGTTTTTAAAACTTCCCTAAAAAGATTCCATAGAGATAATAAATTATAAATCGTTTAAATCGCAAAAAACTAAACAAAATGTCACATTAAAACAAACAATGCAACAAGCCCAAAAGTGCTGCAGTAGACCATTTCATTTATAAGTACTATCTAAAGTTCTAGACAGAGAACAACATGAAAACGGATGATCTTTGGGGCCAGTTTTAACTACATAAACAAAAAAAATTGATCCAATTTTCTTTACAGTAAGTAGTATAATTAGGCTACTTCAAAACAATGAGAAGAAACCCTTAAGAATAACTTCCAAATTAATTATAAAAATTCTCGAAAGCAAGGTACTTTCAATGTGTATTTATAGCAACTACTTCGCTTCTAAATTTTTCAGCTTTGTTCCACTAGTTATGAAATGATTTAAACTTTGATAATTTAAGGGTAATAAGTACACATATCTTAATTCTTAAAACACCAAAGAAACTCCTATTGATATCTTCTAAATTTAACTTATAAATCGTCGAACATAAGGTGATTTCAAAGTGCATCCATAACAACCTTTTTACCTCAAACTTTCACAACTTTGATTCATAAGTTCTATCACTTTCAAAACAAATTTCTTATTGTCCCATACACCAAAAATATGTTTAGAAGACAACCAATATATTATGTCACAATATATTAACATATCACCAATTTAAAAATGTTAAAGCAAGAGGATTTCAAAATGCTACCAGAGCAACCTTTTCGCTTCATACATTCCACATAGACACTTCCATATCACATACAACATTATCAAACATGTAAACATATAGCCTAAGCCATGATACATGTTCAAGAGGGTAATAGAGGTGACAATATTACATATAAAGTTGTCATTTTCTTTACAAAGAAAGAAAATTCCAAAAGTGATAGCTTGCATTAGTCATTAACTTACTCAACTTTATAATTATACACACAACATATATACACATTATATACTCATTAGATGGTGGGATAACTCGCCCTAATTCAAGCCAGCAACAAGCACACTTCCTACCATCACCAAACCTTCAAAGATCCAAGCTTTAACCTCTTCATGCTCAAGCCAACCCTCCTCCTCTTGCTTCATCCTCACGGCCTAAAGTGCCTAGGGGTTTATGCTCCACTTCTGCAACTTTTTACTTGCTTTTCCATGTTCTTAAGATGTTCCAAGGTCCGTGCCAAAGTTTGGAAGAGATTGGAGGTGGTTTGATATGCTTTTAGGGGATTAAAGAGGAAAAAATGGATATGAATAAGCTATTTTTTGATCTAAACTTAGGAAAAAATATTTTGAACACTTAGAAATATGATGTGTGGATTTAGCAAAGGCAAAATGGCTCCAAATACCCTCCTTTGGCCGGCTAAACAACCCCCCTCCTCATATGATTTGTTTTACACCTTACTAAACCAAAGTTCCTTCTTACCTTCCTTAGTAAATTACCAAACTACCCATCCTCTTAAAATAATTTCTTAAAAACTTCTAGAAACTTTTACTAGGAAAATTACTTTTAGTTATTAATAATGAAACATTAGTTAATTAGACAAGCACAACAAGTTCGAACAACTTCTATTGAGTAAAAAGTTGTTTATCGATAAAACGATTTTCGATCACATTATCGATATTTCTTCGAACTATCTATTTTTGTAAACATTTTTTCAAAAACAAGTTTATCATCATTAATTATTAATTAGAACGGGGTTTATTAAATCACTTTTATCATGTTAAATCTAAATTCTATGATTTATATAATTTAGATATTTAAATACAAAATGTTCGAAATTCCAGGTCGTTACATCAACTGTATATATCCATCTTACTAAGGAAATCGTATGCCAAATATATTGCGAGGTATTCCTAATAATCTCTAACTTCATAAGTATTCTTGAAGTCGGTTTATAATTTATATAATTCTCACAACAATTATGTTAAGTTGCTTACAACACTCAACAATTGGGGATTAGGTTGTTACCACCACATAGCAATTAATTCTGGTTGCTACCACCTTGCTCTCAATAACCATGCACTTTAGTTACACCACTCAAAAGCAGAGATAAGCTGCTTACACAGAGTTATCATTTCCATGGCTGGGGCAAAGTGTTTTCTAACATATGTCTCCAGCTCAAGAGCATCTCATGTGTAACAACCCTATTTTTTCAGCCATTCGCATCCGCCATGTCGGACTTGAATTGCTCAAAATACCACATTGTAATAAAATTTGTAGCAAATAAAATCATACATAGAATCACAACCATAGAAATATCAGAATAACTCGCAGCGGAAATAAAAATACCATAGTAGTTCATGAAGCTACTATAACAAAGTCTCAAAAAAAATACATAATATCCGTCTGAAAACAAACACAATACAAATACCAAATACATATAAGTTCACGAATACAAGAGCTGAAATAGATGAACTGAAGCAGAAATAGATGAATAAATAGATAAGCAGAACCTTCAGCGATCCCTAGCTCCAGAAAGAGAAATCCAAAGCTGTGAATACTCAGGCTGACTCGAGCGTAAAGTAAAACACAAAACACTCGAGTCAGGACATACATACTTATATAATGTAAACCAACTCAAGTGAACTGTAGTAGTAATGCACAATAACTTAGAGGATGCTTGGGATTGCCCATCCTTTAAGGATCGTCAAACCATAAATTAAATATATCCAATAATCATAAGGCATACAAAGAACTGTACCCATGGTTATCATTCCAAAAAGGTTTATAATTTCGAATTAAAATCATTCATTTAAACCATAAAAAGAAGTGGAGTCATTATACCTTCAAATCAAATATTAAATTCCCATATTTTTAGCCTTTTCATAATTCATTTATTCGCTCAAATACATTAAAATAGTGAAATTTCAGCTTTCCACAGCACTCAGAAAATGCTGTGGTAAGTTACATTTGAAAAAATTCAATTCAACAAAGACAGCATTTAAAACTACTGTAATAGTTCAGTTATATTCAAAAAACTCATTTCAGCCAACTGCAGCACTTACAACGTGCTATAGTAGCTCTTTTATTAATTTCAGGTTTAATTTATATTTTGCAACTACAGCACTTACCAAGTGTTATAGTAGCTCTTAGTTAATGTTAGCCTTTTAGTTCACTTGCATCAACCACAGCACTTACAAAGTGTTGTCGTATCCTTTACAATAGATTTTAAGTTAACTTCAGAAACAATAGCATTTCTGAATGTTATTAATTCAATTTTCAGCTTTTCAATATAATTTCAGCAATAATAAAATTCTAATTTAAACCATTTTAACTTATAAAATTTCATATTTTTCCACTTTAAAATGGTCATATAAAATACCTTTAATTTATGATTTTTATAAAGTAAAATTTATACATAAAATCAAATTTTTAAATAATTCACTTATTATATTCAAACATACAAATTTTCCATTCTTTGCATTTTAAAATTTTACTTAATAATTAAGTTTTAGTTACCATTTCAAAATATAAACTTAATTTCCGTTTTATTTTCTTAACTTAACTTTTATTATAAACCAAATTCACCTTTCCATGTCAAGTTATATTTTAAATTACATTTTTTAGTATTTATTTATTTAACCATTTTAATTCATAGAAAAATAAATAACACTTTATTAAGTCATTTTAAATTCAAATTTAAGTCAAATTATCATATTTTATTCACTTAACTTAAACTCCATTTTAAACAAAATTACAAATTTCAAAATTTAGTAATATTTCAAATTTCCACTAAACCATTCATTTGTTTCACATTTTAACTTGCAGAAAAATCATTAATACTTTATAAAAATCATTTTTATTCAATTTAAATCAAAATATCATAAATTTACATTTTTAGAATACTTTTAAAATTTCTAGAAAAATATGTATATAATAACCACGGTTCTGCATAATATTTTCTAACCTAGGTCAAGTGATACGGATAATATATCATTTCAATCCGTAATATACAAAGAAAAATCCGGATTCTATCATTTCAAACCCGCAATCCCAAGTAAAATAAAATAAATAAAAATTGCTAAGGCCTACCATTTCAGACCATAATGATTTTTCCTTATTCTAAAGTCCGTTCGGGTATGTGTCATTTCAACCCATAATGATTCTATTCTATACGGAACTTGTAGTGTGAGAACAAACTAAAACAAACAATATAGCATCATATAGCAGTAACAGATGATATGATAGGCTTACAAACAAGGTTAACATCATATAACTCATATCACAGGTCAATATAACATGATATAATAATTTCTACAAATTCACATGTTGTCAATTCATAATTATATAAGTATAGATGTCATGTGTGAATACTCACTATTTTACGCTGGAGATAGCAATTCAAAACACACAAACCAAAATCTAAAAAGCTCGATATGGCTCAACACAGCACGACTTTGATGCAAGTGGAGAGAGAGCCAAGATATAATCTTGTAAACAACCCATAAACAAGACATTAAATATAAATATATAACACAAAATAACAATGAAACAACTTAAGATAAAAACAACAACAAAGAGCAAAATAATTTGACCTTGCTCTTTACCATCCAAATGCTTAACCAATGGGACCATATGCTCATCCATGATGTGCTTAGGCTCCGGTTAAGCATCAATACTCATGGCTAGAAGTGATGTGAGGAGGGGGTTACAACATGGAGAAGATAATGGGTCAAGTGCAAAAGGTGAAGGGTTTGGATGCATAACTAGGCTCGGCTTGGGCAAGTGTGGCTCGGCCAAAGTCAGGTACCGGTCTGGACATGGCTGGAGCTGCGGCTAGAGGGGGTGGAGCTGCTGGTGGTGGCATCTAAAGGTGTGGTCGAGGTGAATGTGGAAGGGTGGGTGAAGAACTAGCTCGGCTAGGCAATGTTTGGAAGGGTTTGTGCAAATTTTTTGGTGATGCATCAACTAGTAGTCACGGCCTAGGTCTAGGTCATAGGGGAAGGAGGTGGTGTTGCTGTAGATGGTGGTGGTGAAGGTGATGTGGTGGTGAAGAGGTAGTGGCTGAGCAAACTAGAAGAAGAGAAAAGGTGGAAAAATGGAAGATGCCATTAGCATTTTCTTCCTTGGCCATGAGTTCTTTTTGATGGGAAGAAATGTTTTCATGTGAAAATGAAATGAAAATCATGGCTACAGCAAAAAGAAATGGACAGCTACAAGGAAAAATGAAAAGGCAATTGGTAAATGAAGAGACAAGGCTATATGAAAAGTCATAAGGCAAATGAAAGGTCTTGTCTCTTAGTATTTCCATTTCTTTTAAATTAAAATAGACTAAATAAATTTTAGAAAATAAAAATAGAAAATAAAACAAAATAAAATGAGAAAGAAAAATAAAAAAATTACCGAAAAATGTAAAATAAATAAGAAAATAGTTAATAAATTGAAACTAGACTTTAAAAATTGAAAACCAAAAACAATTAACATTTGAAAATTATAAATACACTAAAAATATGTTTTAAAAATAAAACATATACATAACAGGTCATATCAAACATATATACACAAATTAGAACAAACAAAAATATTATTTATATAAATTAAAGTAAACATTTGTTAAGTAAACAATTTACATACAATATTGTAAAAAGCATAAGTTTCACAATATTAATCGAATTTCAATGAAACGAAAAGCAGTATTCTTGAAATTTAATTTATTTTCATAATAAAAGATAAATTTCAAAATTTAAAAATTCTAAATTTTAAATTTAAAAGTCAAAGTTTGACCATATTGACCAAAATACACACTTTTCGAAAATATTCCATTTATTCATGTTTGGAATTATAATTCACATCAAAATCAAAAATAATATTTAAAATAACAAAATTTATTCATTTTAATAAATAAAATAAATTTTAAATCAGAAATTCAATTAAAATAATTAGAATATACAATTAAAATAATCACAAAATACAGGGTTGTTATACTCTCCCCTACTCAAATCTTTTCGACCTCGAAAAGAACGAACAAGGAAAATAAAGAAAAGCAAGATAAACAAGAAAATAATACTTGAAAAAAACCAATTTCGGATTCGAACCACGAATTCTCTCCTCCGTCTCCCAGGTACAATCTCTATCATCAGTACTCCATTGTACTTTGATCAGACAAACAAATTTCCTTCTTAGCTGCTTCGTACCTCTATCGACAATATGAAGTGGCTATTCTCGATAGTCGGATTAGGCTAAATATCCAAACTATCAAGAGCAGAAGGATGAACAAAAAGAGATGGGTCATGACGATACCAACGAAGATGTGAGATGTGGAATACATCATGTACTTCAGAAAGCTTCTCGGGCAAATCCAAACGATAAGCCAAAGAGATAACTCTTTGTATAATGTAGAAAGGACCCTCGAAGAGGAAGAAGTTAGAAATAGCTAGAAGGGAAAGTAAATCGAAAGACAAGGATGAACCATTATTTTAAACCATATCAATTTCAATTAAAAAAAACTGTATATAACATTTAAAACATTTTGTAGTATGATGAATAGTCATTTGATTCAAATTTGTTAGTTTGAAGCAAACAATATTTAAAACATTTTAAATTATCTAGAAAGGTAAAATAAATGATCAAAATATCCTTTATATAATACTTTATCAAAATACTTTTATAACTCAATGTCTTAACAAGTTTACTCTCGTTCCAGCAGACTATGGCCGTGCATTGATCAGGAGAAAAGCTTGAATTCTCCAGGTACTTAGTAGACTTGTTTCAACACCAAGTGAAAATACTGGAAAACTTTTAAAAACAGATATGGAAAGTACAATCCAAACAAAACAACCAAACCAAAATATTTGTCTGACCATGGATCACCGATACACAATAACGCTTGGATCCCCTTAGAAACATCCGTACCTGTAAGCTATCTCAGCATGTGAATTACACCATGATGATAGTAGACCGAAAATACACAATGGTTATGCCTGGATCCCCCAGAAAACAACTATATGCTTAAGCTATCTCAGCCAGCGGATTTCGCTACTAAAAACGACCTGCATAGAGCGCAGATACATAATGCTTACACCTGGATCCCTTACGAAACATCCGTACCTTCAAGCCATCTTAGCCAGGCGAACTACGCTATGCAGTCGCACTCGTAAGACCATGGAGATCGCCATGGAATTCGATGGACACTCGAGCATCATATCCGGAAACCCAAATCAGAGAGAATAATATCGATAGAATAAATCCACAATGTGACCACAAAGCGGATATCAAGCAGAAGGCACTTTCCATATCTTTGCTTCGAAAAATATGTATCATATAGTACCTTTCAAATCACGTTCAAATATCGTACTTATATAAAGTCCATCATATATAAGATTTCATTTTCAAATCGAATACTTTTCAAAATCAATAGTACATCAAATCACACATATATAGACTTCGATTATATAAGATTACTCTTTCCAAATTGAGTACCTTTCCAAAACGATAGTTTTGAATCAACTTCATACTTATACAAATCAATTTTATCTAAGTTCGGTAACTCCCAAATCAAGTATTTAATAAAACAAGATTCTCAATTTCAATTCCATTCAATAACGTTTCAGTTTCAAAATCATATATGATTTCGCCAAATCATTTCTTCCAAATTATATATATTCAGTTTCAAAGTTTCTTAAAACAATAGATTTAGAAAAAAAATCTAGAATTTCCAAATCAACAAAATTTATATCGAACAAATCCATTTCTAAAGTCATCATGTAAATACTGGATTTAAATTTCAATCCATTTTCGAAACCAAATCTTTTCCTCAAGAATCACTTATCTCCCTAATGATTAAAAATTCTATAACCCTTCCTTTAAATCCTTTTTATTTATTATTTATTTATTTATTTATTTATTTTTATTTGAAAGATCTTCTTTACCTTTGAAAATGATTATTATTATATATAGTTTTATAAAAGATGTTATTAAGTTAAAACATTTAAACTAAATTTTATTCAAAATATTTTGAAAACTAAATTTTTATTCAAAACGTTTCAAAACAAAATTTCATATATTAGTATAATCCAAAATAGTTTTGTCCATTAACTTAACAAAACAGTTTCAAACTATTTAAATTATATTAAAACATACAAAACTAAACTTATATACTTTATCAAACTTACATACAAAACTATTTTGAAAACTATTTGTTAAGTTAATGGACAAAAGAGTATGCATGAAAATATGTTATTTGGGCTCTAGAAGTGGTTTCCAATTCCAATGCTAATACTGTTGTCGCTGCCTTTTCCAATGCCCATCGTCAAGATGCGGTTAATCATTTCAGGTCTGAGGTCGTAATGTCTAAGTCTGTGCAACCTCATTTTGTCTCTGCTGATCTGAATATAGCCCCAGATCCTACGTATGTTGCTCCTAAGGGCGCTCCAATGCAGCACTCTGTCCCTGCAAATGCTTCTACCACTCATGCTATTGTGATATGTGCAGCGCATGCACATACTCCTGATGTGCATAGTGAGCTACCTACTCATGCAAATGCCTTCCATGCAAATAATTTTCGAGCGCCTATGTACTTTAATTCTTTTCCACAGCATTGTATTGTATGCCACACATGCATTGCATTTTGCAAACAACGTTCAAACTCACGCTATGCCTGCAAATGCTTCCCAGGATTCCCCTGACATACTCGTTTTCCCTGTCATGCTTTCTCTCAAAATAATGCGCATGCCTCATTGACACTCCAAACTCATGCATAACTCGTGTATATACAAATTATAATGAGCGTGCATCCAGCTCAAATGTAGAATATATAAATATAGTTGAAAGCTGGCATATATGAATATCAGGTCAACTACATACATATTGGCACACATATGTTTATGCATGCCCTCCGAACCACATCAGTAGCAGTACCCATTCTTTGCCTCGTATTATTGTTATTATTATTATTATTATTATTATTATTATTATTATTATTATTATTATTTCACACGTCCGATATTATGTGAACACATTATGCCAAAAGCAATATTATGCGTCTGTCATTTAGTATCATGTGAATTGTTTCATATATATAAGTAATTAGCTTACATTTCATTGTTCATCTTTATCTGCTGTCCTGTAAACAAACTTAGCCCATCAGTATAAGAGAGTTATAGAAACTAAGCGTTCATCAGTTATGTTAACAAACATCATTATTATATAATATTACTTTCTAAGTTCCTTTGTTTGCACATTAGCCTATCAGTATAAGAGAAAAAAAAAGAATTCAAATATTATTTGGATAAATAATGTAACATAAACATAAAACTTACATGTGAAATATTACAGGCTTAGTACAACATAATATCATCTTCCGAATTAGCCACAAACTTATAGAGTCCAATGCCAAAAACTATCATCAAGTGCTTAATATACTTCCATATGCACATAACTGCATAAAACTTCATTTATAATGGAAACTTAGCATAAGTTGAACATGTCAATAAATAAGTTGTTGGAACCTAAAAAATATTAAGATGGGAAATATAAATAGACAACGTGATCATAGTACATCACTTATTTAACAATGCAATAAAATATTTTACACTTACTCTCAAGTACATGTGGATCTTGAAGCTTTATCCTTGCTTCTGTTGAGAGAGAAAAAAAATTCTTCTTGATTGAGTGATATCCAGTCACTTCTAGTCTGTAGCAAAATAAAGGGTATTCTGCTCCTAAAAGGCAATTGCAAAAATCCGCTTACAATCACAAAATCAGAAAGCTGCAAAGTTTTAACAAAAAAAATGAAGAACCGCCTTTAGAACTTCCTCTTTTAATATAATCTTCCTCATCAAAACATCTCCTGAATTTGCATCCAGTCTTGGTTAATGTTTCTTAATAGAAACAAAGAGTGAAAACTAAAAATGAGATCAAAAATCAAACTAAAATTAGGATTTGACTGGTAGTGAAAAGGGAAGTTATAATTTTGCACTTAAAATAAAGAAGTGGAGAAGAAGGGTTGATATAATCTTACTGTCTTGTGTTTGAGAATGTGGTCCAAGAGAGTTATAGAAACATCCTTACCTAATTCTATTACGATCATACAAATCATATTAATATTGAAATAAAAGAGACAATACATGCACGCAATACACACACAGAGTTGTGTGTAGTCCCTCCTATCTCGTATGCTTTATTTAGAAAAAAAAAATCTTGTTAAAGCAAGTAAAAAAGAATAGAAAGGTTAGCATAAATAGTTGTCAAATGATGGGTCATAGCATAGAACGGATTTGCTTTTATGTCATCTATTAATCATTGTTGTTCAAATCTAAAGAACTATAGAGATACTTAGCTTCAGTTACCTTGGTAAGAATATCTAAAGATGCAAGTAGGAGGAAAATCGAGGAGTAGCAAGCTCAAATATAGTGCGCAGTGGATTAATATATAGTGCTTGAGAACTGAAACATATTTCATGGATTTGAATATACTTTATTAGGATGAATTCAGCCATACCTTCTAGCACTTCCAATGAATTCTTCATACATCCTCAATTGCCTTAGGTTTTTAATCAAAAAGTATGTTGATGTATCCGCCTAAGTTATAAATTTAAGTTTACTCATGTCAGAATAATTTATAAATTTTGGGCTGCTTGATAGTAATATTGGTACCAATAAAAACACGTCCAATGGCTCCAAGGCCATCTATAAAAAAAAATGCTAACTACAAACAGATATGCTTTTAACATTCAACAGAAGTTATTTCATTAATAGAGTAAATCCAAATGAGAATAAGAAGTACACTAATTATTTTCATGTGCATATATATATGTATGTATCTATACATATATATATATATATATATATTACATGTCAACTTTAAGTTTTGAAATTGTAATCTTCAATAAATAGATGCATTCTCCTTTTTAAGTCAAACTTTACCTTAAACCCCAGTTTGACTTGTAAAGAAAGGGGAAGCTCACTGAACTCTGCTTTAATCAACTCGATTCATTGAACCCTTTCTCTGGAAACTACACTCAAGCTAGTTGGGTGGCTCAATATATATAAGGAAACCGGACAAATTTAGTGTGGTTCACGAAAGTCGCATGAATATAATTGAAATCAATGTAGGGGAACTAACTACATATGCAGATGTAAACCTACAATTGATAACGTAGATAGCTGATGAGCATCCTGCTATATGATTGTATGTATGCAGTTAGCTGTTATACCATCAGTAAGACTGTAAATTATGCAACTGAATTTAAAGGCTTTCACAATCACATTAAGGTCAACTGTTTTTTCTTTTTCTATCCATATGAAACAAAAGCCAGACTTGTGATGAGAATACTTCTTAGCGTGTCAGTTGCAACAACAGAACCATGCTTTGAATTACAATAACTTAATAAATATGACATAACATAAACTAATTCATACGAATTAAAATTAAACTTACTCGATCTTGACATTGAACCACACAATAAAATCATGAGTTTATAAGCTTTTGCAGCATGCATAAAATGAGCAAATAACAATAAAGATCAATGTTGGCACGATCTTCTTCAGCCTCGTTTTTTTGACTCGGTAGGGAATAGACTCTTGCGTGAAAAAATGTACATTGGTACCTCAGCTTTTGTAGCTCAGGCATTGTTCCAAACATGTTGTGCGCATGTATGTGACTAAGATTATGAACAATAATGTACATATATCACGGTTAGTTGAAAAACTGAATGTAACAAACTGCATCAAAGCTTTATGACGGATATATCACAGACCGTTAAAAAAAACCAAATAGCAATGAATATTTCTTTAACACAAACTACATCAAAGCTTCAAAGAACCAACAAAGCTATAAATTGAAACAACTCAATCACGTACCTGAAAGATCAAGACATACAAAATTGGAAACAACCCATCTTCAATTTCAGAACCCGCAAGCTTTCACGTCTTAGTGAGGCATTAGAGATCTACCATTTTTTATATGTTTTCTTTTATTAATTAGAGTTTTGTAAGTCACCGATGCAATTTCAATGAGGAAGAAAGGGTCATGGATCTGCGAATAAATGAGAAAGAGTTCGTGAGAAGGAGGAAGGATGAAGATAGAAAAAACGTGCCGACCATTCTGCAATTAGGTGGAATGCGTGGGTTTTTCTCAGTTAAAAAGACGCATTAAACCTTTTAAAGCATGAAGAAGTTAATACCAAGGTAAAAGGGCAATTTAAACAGTCATAAAAAAGCTTCACCTGTTCAAGTATTTGCTTTATATATAAGATATATATTTCGAATATCAAACCATACTTCAAAATCTGAAATCAATTTTTTTTTCACAAAATCACTTGCATAGCAAAGCTACTAAAATGGCCTCTCCCCCACTCTAAAACTCAAAAATCAATGTCGATGATGCATGCACTCATCACCGAAATTATTTTCAAGCGACACAAGTGAGTTCTGGACTTCTATTTTCGTGAAATTTCATTGAAATCTCTTTGAAATCATTAGAATTCATTCGAATACAGTTGAAGCATTTCTTATTCAGAAAATACCTTTTAAATCATATTATTATTATATATTCCAAAATCTTAAAATCGATTTCAAAACACCGGAGTTCGATTCCTCAAAACTCAAATTCAAAACCCTTCAGTTGTAAATCATTTTTATATAAATCAAATTTCTTATAAATTTTTCAAAATTTCAAATCCTTTCAAAGCTTTAAATTTTCATTTTTAAAAGATATATAATCCTTATCGAAAACATTTCACTTTTATATATAAAATGTGGTCATCCTTATCAAAATAATAATTTCGATGTAAGCACAATTTCAAAATACATCCGAACACAAATTTCCAAGGGATGATTCAAGGATGGATTTCAAACAAACAAAGATTCAAATTTAGAGGAACTCTAATCAAATAGAATTCTGGTTTGAAGATAAGCTCGAACGAAGATGAGATAATTTATTTACCAAATAGAAGATGGATAAGCCTTCATAAATCGTGGGTGACCTTAACCGGTCAACCGTGACTTCAGGAATATAATCAATGCGGAAATCTAAGGCAAATCGACATTCGATCGCTAGAGATGGAATCCAGGTAGAGTAGGAATAGATAGCGTCGAAATCCGAGGATACATAAATCTCCGGTGAATCAATGCCAATTATAAAGGAGTTTCAGCCCCTTACAAATCATTCAAAGATTTGCGGAATCACCGATCTTTATAGAGATCATTCAAAGTGGAGTTATGGAATGGCCCAAAATCAAAAGGGTAAAATAGAGAAGACAAGGCTGGATTTTCGAACAAGTGGGAGCATTCCAAAGTTCAAAGGAATCCAAATCGATAAGAATCCTAACCAAATTGATTACTAACAAGGTGGATACAGAAGGGATGAATTTAAAAAAAATCTTGATTCCAAAATAAGAAAATAATTTATACCAATATAGTCTTTGAAAACCCTTTAAAATCATTAGAAATCATTTTATACTTCGAAAATACATTCTCTTACAAAGAAATGATTCTGAGGTTGATTTCTCTCATTCTAGGATATTTCTACCCTATCTCTAATGAGTTTTTGCAAGCTATGGTTTCCTAAAACCAAAGCTCTGATACCAACTATAACAACCCGATATTTTTAGCCATTCACATTCGCACATGCCGGTCTTGAATTGCTCAAAATACCGCATTGTAATAAAAGTTGGAGCAAATAAAATCATTCGTAGAATCACAGACACAGAAATATCAGAATAACTCGCAGCGGAAATAAAAATGCCGTAGTAGTTCATGAAGCTACTATAACAAAATCTCAAAAACAAAATACATAATATCCGTCTGAAAACAAGCACAATAGAAATCCTAAATACATATAAGTTCACTAATACAAGAGCTGAAATAGATGAACTAAAACAGAAATAGATGAATAAATAGATAAGCAGAATCTCCAGCGACTCCTAGCTCTAGAAAGAGAAATCCAAAGCTGTGAATACTCAAGGTGACCCGAGCGTCAAGTAAAACACAAAACAATCGAGTTAGGACATGCATACTAATATAACGTAAACCAACTCAAGTGAACTGAAGTAGTAATGCACAATAACTTAGAGGATGCTTGGGATTGTCCATCCTCTAAGGATCCGTTAAACCATAAATTAAATATATCCAAAAATCACAAGGCATATAGAGAAGTGTACCCATTGTTATCATTCCAAAAAGGTTTATAATTTCGAATTAAAACCACATTAAACCATAAAAAAAGTGGAGTCATTATATCGTCAAATCGAATATTAAATTCTCATACTTTTAACCTTTTCATAATTCATTTATTCACTTAAATGCATTAAAATGGTGAAATTTCATCTTTCCATAGCACTCAAAAAATGTTGCGGTAAGTTACATTTGAAAACAATCCAATTCAACAAAGACAGCATTTAAAACTGCTGTAATAGTTCAGTTATATTCAAAAATCTCATTTCAGCCAACTACAACATTTACAAAGTGCTACTACAGCTCTTTTATTAATTTCAGGTTTAATTTTTATTTTGCAACTACGGCACTTACTAAGTGCTATAGTAGCTCTTAGTTAATTTTAGCCTTTTAGTTCACTTGCATCAACCACGGCACTTACAAAGTGCTGTCGTATCCTTAAAATAGTTTTAAGATAACTTCAGAAATAATAGCATTTCTGAATGCTGTTAATTCAATTTCCAGCTTTTCAATACAATTTCAACAATAATAAAATTTCCAATTTAAACCATTTTAACTTATAAAATTTCATATTTTTCCACTTTAAAATGGTCATATAAAATACCTTTAATTTATGATTTTATAAAGTAAAATTTATACATAAAATCAAATTTTTAAATAATTCACTTATTAAATTCAAGCATACAAATTTTCCATTCTTTGCATTTTAAAATTTTGCTTTATAATTAAGTTTTAGCTACCATTTCAAAATATAAACTTGATTTCCATTTTATTTTCTTAACTTAACTTTTATTTTAAACCAAATTCACCTTTCCAAGTCAAGTTATATTTCAAATTACACATTTAAATATTCATTTATTTAACCATTTTAATTCATAGAAAAATTAATAACACTTTATTCAGCCGTTTTGAATTCAAATTTAAGTCAAATTATCATATTTTATTCACTTAACTTAAACTCCATTTTAAAAAAAATACAAATTTCAAAATTTAGTTATATTTCAAATTTCCACTTAACCCTTCATTTGTTTCACATTTTAACTTGTAGTAAAATCACTAATACTTTATAAAAATCATTTTTATTCAATTTAAATTAAAATATCATAAATTTACATTTTTAAAATACTTTAAAATTTTCCAGAAAAGTATATAAAATAACCACGGGTCTGCATAATATTTTCTAGCCTAGGTCAAGTGATACGGATAATATATCATTTCAATCCATAGTTTACAAAGAAAAATCCGGGTTCTATCATTTCAAACCCACAATCCCAAGTAAAAAAATAAATAAAAATCGTTCAGGCCTATCATTTCAGCCCATAACGATTTTTCCTTATTCTAAAGTCTGTTCGAATATGTACCATTTCAACTCATAACGATTCTATTCTATAGGGAACTTGTAGTGTGAGAACAGAATAAAATAAACAATATAGCATCATATAGCAGTAACAGATGATTGACAGGTTTATAAATAGGGTTGACATCATATAATTCATATACATGAAAGTATAACATGATATAATAATTTCTACAAATTCACATTTTGTCAATTCGCAATTATATAAGTATAGATGTCGTGTGTGAATACTCACCTTTTTACGCTGGAGATAGCAATTCAAAACACACAAACCAAAATCCAGAATGCACGATATGGCACGACATAGCATGACTTTGATTCAAGTGGAGAGAGAGACCAAGATATTATCTTGTAAACAACCCATGAACAAGACATTATTTATAAATATACAACACAAAATAACAATGAAACAACCTGAGATAGAAAAACAACAAAGTGCAAAATAATTTGACCTTGCTCTTTACCATCCAAATTCTTGACCAAGGGGACCATATGCTCAGCCATGATGTGCTTAGGCTCAGGTTAAATATCAATACTCACGGCTAGAAGTGATGTGAAGGAGGGGGTTACAACATAAAGAAGATAATGGGTCAAGTGCAAAAGGTGCAGGGTTTAGATGCATAACTAGGCTTGGCTTGGGCAAGTATGGCTCGGCCAAAGTCAAGTATAGGTCTAGACTTGGCTGGAGCTGCGGCTAGATGGGGAGGAGCTGCTGGTGGTGGTGGCTAAAGGTGTGACCGAGGTGAATATGGAAGGGTAGGTGAAGAACTAGCTCGGCTAGGCAATGTTTGGAAGGGTTTGTGCAAATTCTGTTGTGATGCATGAACTAGTGGTCACAGCCTAGGTCTAGGTCAGAGGGGAAAGAGGTGGTGTTGTTGTAGATGGTGGTGGTGAAGGTGATGTGGTGGTGAAGAGGTAGTGGCCGAGCAAACTAGAAGAAGAGAAAAGGAGGAAAAATAGAAGATGCCATTAGCATTTTCTTCCTTGGCCGTGAGCTCTTTTGTGATGGGAAGAAATGTCTTCACATGAAAATGAAATGAAAATCAGGGATACAACAAAAAGAAATGGACGGCTACAAGGAAAAATGAAAAGGAAATTGGTAAATGAAGAGGCAAGGCTATATGAAAAGTCATATGGCAAATGAAAGGTCTTGTCTCTTAGTATTTCCATTTCTTTTAAATTAAAATAAACTAAATAAATTTCAGAAAATAAAAATTGAAAAGATAAAAAATATAGTGAGAAATAAAAATTAAAAAAAATTAAGGAAAAATTTGAAATAAATAAGAGAATAGTTTATAAATTGGAACTAGACCTTAAAAATCGAAAATAAAATACAATTAACATTTGAAAATTATAAATACACTAAAAATATGTTTTAAAAATAAAATATATACATAACATGTCATACCAAACATATATACACAAATTAGAACAAACAAAATATTATTTATACAAATTAAAGTAAATAATTTTGTTAAATAAACAATTTACATACAATATTGTAAAAAGCATAACTTTCACAATATTAATCGGATTTCAACGAAACGAAAAGCATTATTCTTGAAATTTAATTTATTTTCATAATAAAAGATAAAATTCAAAAATTTAAATATTTAAATTTTAAATTGAAAAGTCAAAGTTTGACCATATTGACCGAAATTCACACTTTTGAAGAATATTCAATTTATTCATGTTTGGAATTATAATTCATATCAAAATCAAAAATTATATATAATATAACAAAATTTATACATTTTAATAAATAAAATAAAGTTTTAAATTAGAAATTCAATTAAAATATTTAAAATATACAATTAAAATAATCACAAAATACAGGGTTGTTACATCACGCCCATTCCACTTCTTGGAGCATACATAGATCAATGCTGCCATATATTAATCCCTCGAATCGTTGACTCTGATAAAATATTGAATTTTTCGCTTCCATTCACATATCCATTATGCACACACTCAATTAGTGTGAAGAGGCAAGACAACCCAACAAAAAATTGAGGTATACATAACATCACCTTTTTTATGTTAAAGATATAAAATACTAAAAATGGATTTTAAGAAATTGCAAGACCTATCATTTTAAAATCCATATATAAACTATGGAACCAAATGTGAAAACCAAATGAAATTGAGAAGATGCCTCCATACACCATTTTACAATAAATTTTTAAAAAACAAACAAGTTTGAGGGTTTTTATAATCAATTCAACATTTACTCATTTTCAAAAATAAAAAATAATATGCAAATGTGCAAAGTAGTTAAATGGTTATAAATTCACATATATTTTCGAACCTTTTAATCAATAGAGGGTGGCAACTTACTGGCACCACATGTCATAGGTATTATACACATGCTACAAGTTATAATATGCTAAAGGTTCAAATCACACTATGTAAAGATTTGAACTCGTGATCTGAGAACCTAAATTTAAGTGCCTTACAACTAGGATGTGGCCTATGATAGTGTAATTTTACACCTTATGTATACAAAAAACTTGAAATTAAAAGTAGAAAACTTATTTTTAAAAGGATACCATGCACTTTACTAAACATTAAATAATTGCCAATTAACTAAAAATTTAATATCATATATAAAAATTATAAACATGCAGAAGTTTTTAAAATGTGTAGTTGGTTTATACTTATGCCTTTTCCTATAGTGCGTAAAAAATAAATCAAATAGTAGAATATATGAAGTCACATAAACAATACTATAAAGGTATAAAAATGCAAATAAAATCGCATGTCGGAAAATGCATATATTAAGTATTATCTCAAAGGTGCAAAAAAATAAGAAATCATATTAAAGAATAGGTGTCATTGCAAAATTAACTAATAAAAGTTGAGAAAACAATATTTATGCAAATTGAACAAAATTTGCAAATTTTATTAAGGTTAAATAGTTTTCACTTTTTAAATACGTGAATAAATAATATTGTAAACATGAAAATTGTTTCCAAATTTTTATAGAGTAATTAACGATCATATGTTTTACACATAAAAGGTGTAAAAAAAAGTAGTATTAAAAATTAAGAAAACAAATAGAAAATACATACCTTATGCATTTCGGTTCAAATTTATTGCATAGAATGAAGCAACATTTCATGGTAACATTAAAAATGGATGTAGTGATAAATTTGTAGATAATTCACAAATATATTATGATGTCATTCTCCTTGATCTCATTTGATGATTGTCCTTCCGCTTCACAATGTTTTGTTGTAGCGACCTGAGAATATTATCTTTTTGAAATATAGTTTTGATCCAACATATATCAGATTGAGTGTGTGCTTGTAAAGGGAGAATTGTATCCCTCTTGTATTGCACCATCGTAGCCCCTTCTATCTTTTAATGTCATTTTTTCGAAATGAAATGAAACTTTGTAGATACAATCCATGTGCTCTCAAGATAGTCTATCCAGATTTTTGGAACATTTTGCTACTTCTAACCACATCGAATTTTTGCTCCAAATATATTTCGATATTTAATATTGATTTTCCTTATAAATGGATGGAAATTTTGAGGAGATCAAAATTTATATGCAGATGATTTTTAATTGTTTGTAAGTTATATCTACGAAAATTTGGCTTGTTGGAAAATTTTTTTACATAAGGATGCTATAAAAGTCGGTGGTCCCCTAGTTGCTACCCATAAACACACATACAACCTTATGCACTTTTAACCAAGACCAAATCCTCTGTTCCCATATTATATGTCCTCATGTGCCATAGCGGTGTCTCTAATCTGCAGCCTCTTTCGGACGGCAGATTTTTACATGCATCGTTGTCTATAGACACAACAACCTATTGGTTTATTTTGTTTTATACAGTTATACTATGTTTACCTCTTTCGAAAGGTAAATTTGCATAGGACTAATTAGGATTTGTTCAATCATTTATTAAAAATATTTATTTCATAGAAAATCAAAAAATTCAATAGACTACGAAATAGATTTATCAGTAATCTATGAAATAGATTACGAAATTGGTACAATATTAGGATTTTGTTTTATACTGTAATCAAAGTCATCCGACAATTCAATTCATAATTCTTTAGAATTTTATCTTATTATTTTCCAGTATATAATGTTGGAAAAACTTTAGATGCAAACGATAAGATAAGATATTATTTTAGAAAATTGATTACTATTTTGTAACTTGCTTGAATGGTGTACAAATTTCTATATCTGGTTTGCACAATAGTAAATTTACCAACATCTCTAAAGTTGATTTCACTTTATTTGCATTAATAAGACATATAAAATATGCCGAACAAGCAATTATAATAAGGTGTATTAATTAAATTCACTATATAAATTCATAAATGACTTAAGTCAAGAATAAAAAATATGCCTAATATCCAAAAATACGAAAAGTCATAACAAATCAATAAATATAGACCTCAAAATTTTGACTTAACAATAACCAAATAAATCATAAAGTTATGATATTAGCATCTCACCTATTATTTAGATATAGTCTAACCCATTTATTATTTTAATACTCGGGTCAGGCCAAGATTTTACACGTACAGGGACCCATTGACCTTTGGATTTGGGCTAGCATTGAAGTAGACTATTTTGATAGTTTTAGTTACTTCATACATGTATATATCGACCGATAGAAGTTTATGTCATCTATATTATATAATTAGTGACTTTGTACCTGACACTAGATTTTGGATATGATGTATATTATTCCGCTGTAATTTGTGACTCTGATTCTGATTTATCTATATTATATATTGTTTTAAATATTTTTATTCGGTGTGTTGATTACTTTGTATTGATATTGTACACATTTAATTTTCAATTCAGATCCCCAGAGAGGTAAATAGGACGTGTCAGTCTTAATATAAAGATTTATTTACATCTGATCTCCCTTAACCAGCCGTATTCTAATTATTTGTAATGTACTTTTCTAAATTGGCATAGCGGTGGGGTCGTCATAGCTTGTAATGTTCTTTGCTAAACTTGGCATACAGGTTGTTAAGGCTGAGACTTTTTCAGGTTACACGAGGATCTTTGGACGATGGGGCTAGCTAGGTAGATATACTATTTTGACTTCTAGTTTATCTCATTTAGCCATTTGGACTTTATATAGTTGAGATTATATGTAACAACCCTCATATTTTACGATTGTATATTTAAGTATTTTATTTAAATATAGCATCGTTAGTCGGATTTAAGTCCGGAAAGCTACCTTTTTTAAATAGTCGAATTAGAACTCGAGACCACTTCCATTGAGTTCAAAATGGCGTTTGCAACCTTTTTGAGCATAAACATCGATATGTTTGGAGTTGAGTAAAATTTTGATATTTTTATTTAGGACTTTGGGTTTGGGTTTCAGCCCACTAACCCAACTCATCTTGTATCCTAACTCCACCTCCTCTCCTCTTCGTTCATTCCTCATTTCGTAACACTTCAAGCTTTAGTAAAAATGGGGGAGGACATTGGAAACTAAAATCCTAAGCCTAGTTACCTTTGAAAATTCAAGTTTAGCTCCAAAATCAAAGAGAAGCTTAGGTAAGAATCCTCTTCTTCTTCTCCATCTCAATCTCTCTCCAATTTCAGAAATTTCCTATAAACTAACTTAGGAAATATTTTCTTATGATCTTAGATTGGAGCTTTTAGAGTTGAAACTGAAGAGTAGTTGATCTTCCCTTAGTTTTCAAGCTTCTCCTTTGTTGTTTTTGAGTTTTGAAGGTGAGCTTTTGAACTCACGTCTATGTCTATATCTTTGATAGCTGTTAGGTAGTAATTCCTAACATCCATTCTTTGTCCATTTGCTTTTGGATTGAATTGGTTTGATGAATCATCCATTTTTTGGTGTTTTGAGGTCAAATCTTTAAAAATCCTATCTTTGATGTTTAAACATATTTTTGGGGTGATTCGAAGAGCCATAAAAGGCTAGGTTGTCACTTGGCGCAAATCCTTAGTCTCTGTCGCTCGTTCACTCTCCTCCGATTAGAATTTTACCCCCACTTGGGGGCTAGGTTGATAATGCTGTAGAAGCAGGTTCAGTCAACTGAACCAGGAGGTCAGTCGATTGAACTAAGGGACAGAAAATGCTCCGTACCTATATCAGTCGATTGACCTGGAAACCGAAAGTTTCCAAGCATTGGGTCAGTAGATTGACCACCTGGATAAGTCGACTGATCTGCTTGCCTCAGCCCACTTTGCTTATTTTGCTTGGGTTTCCAATTTTAATCGATTCGTGTTGATCTGATTTGTTGTTATCATTTATTATCGACTTTGATGACTTCTTTTCGGGATTTTTGGAAATATCCATTTCGATGGATTGGTATTGATTTCTATGGATTTGATTCACGTCTTGGTATGTATGTTTTTGGTGACTGATTGTTTCTACAATCATTTCCATGACTTGTCACTTTGAAATACAAAGGTTTCTATACTAATAGTAAATATTCAAACTCTTTTACTTTAACGATCCTAACTCGACCTTCGAAAATCGGCACCCTTACTTCGCTTGTACTCGAATGCCACAGATTCAAACGTCGAATCTGGCTCGTCGGAGCTTATAACACATTAAGTATAACAACATAGCGCAAGAAAGAACAAATATATCATTGATACAACAATGAATACAATATCTGATACAACTGAATATCAAATATAAATGACTATCAATATATCAAAGGTAGATACAAGACAATAGCAGCGGAAAGACAATGTCTTCAATGCCAAACTCCAAATACTCGAAGACTTTCACATCCAAAACCAAAAGCTTAAGAACTCCTATCCAACAAGCTTGATCCAATAACAATGCTGAAGTAAAGCAACTTGATACAAAATGTGATTGCCAAAATCCCAAGATTGAATGCTATCGAATCTACACCTACTATTTGATTATCTAAAAAAACCAACTCTAGACTGCCCATGTGTAAAATTGTGGCACCCATAGTTTAGGAAGGGAACAATAAACTCCAGGTCAGTCATGGGACTGATATGAGCAAAAAAAACAGTTTTATCTTTAAAACAAACAACAAATGGTTTAAAGTTGAAATCCGTAATTCTTTTTGGAAAACGAAACTACCATAAGGCCTCCCACCGCACACACTATGCAAACGCAGAATTGGAGGAGATTTCTCCTTATGGGAGTCAAAAATGTTTGGTACACGAAAACCATTTTGATATTATTATTAGTGCATAGTGGAAAACATTTTGAAAGTATAATATTAATCTTAGCCAGCATACAACATTTCGTCGTATGCCTACTATAACTACCATGTTTAATAGCAGGTTACCACCACATTCCATGACAGGTTGTACAACTAAAATCGTACAGGTCGCGTATTGTTTCTTTGGATTTTCCAATAAATGATCAGGCTAAGGAACTTCCTTAATGAATGGAACGCCTCTGGAGGGACGCCACCAAGAACCTACCCGGCTCTCTGCCAACACAAGGCCGGTGTACTCCCTTCCCGGAGCAACACCTAAGATATGCCATCCCCGGTCGTTCGCGACCTTTATTCGAGGGGCCCCCAACCAACAACCACATAGCAATAAGTATGCAGCAACCACATTGGTAAATATCTAGGCTCCACCATGATACCACCTTTAATCTAGAAGAAATGGACATACCCTAGGGGCGCGACCACTGCAACCTTGCCGCAACATTCCTATTTCGACCATTACCGGGTTGTGAGGCTCAATGAAGCCTTGTCCACAAAGCTACGCTTTTTCCCAAAAACATGCTTTGATCAACAAATGATCAACAGAACTTCGTATGCCACATTACCAAATTGGGAATGTATCACTAGTAACCATCAGCTACATAACCTCTAAGCTCGTACGTCTTAGAGAAAGGTGTTAAGCTAAGAGAATAAATCTCCGCCACCAAACAGAAATGTATTTGATAGAAACTGGTTTTACATCTCAAAGTGTAATGTTAGACACACATTCATACAAGTTTATTCTGGGTTCGAACAGAACCGAAGCACTTCCAAAGAAGCCCTTGCAGTCAGGGTATTCACAATCCCGATCGGACTTCCCATCACATATGGAGATCTCTATACTGTAGCTACTCGGTGCAGAGTCATTCGATAGGCTATCCTATCGTTCTCGTAAGTACCCAGTCTTCACCACGGGTCTTCAAATGCAATCCATAACGTCGTATCATTATTAGGAATGGGTTATATGACACAAGGTCCTTTCCCAGATAAATCGAATAATGAGCGCAATATTTAAAAACATATGGATATGGGATTTCAGTTAAGTCACAACTTTAAAACCCAAAACCTTTCTTTCAAATGGTTTAAACAAATTACCATTTTCAAATCTTTAAACAAAAAGATTCATTTCACAAAGTTCACCCATCATTCACAAATATGCATTCATAGATTTCAAAACAATTTCCACTTCAAATCGGATTAACTCATCTAATCTTTAAAACAAAGATTTAATTTATAGCTTTCAAAACTATTTCCAAAGATTCATTCCTAACTTGGAAAACAATTTTCAATTCAAACTTGAAATTCCTTTAATACAAATTGGAAATTCATTTCTTATATGAAAGTTTTTATTATTTGAAAAAAATTAGTTTTCATTTCGCAAAAATCCGATTTTATTTATACAAGTTAAATCCCCTGGGTTAAATTCAAATTCCCAAAACAACACTTTTAAAATGGTTTAAAAACCCATATAAACTTATATAACATTTCTAAACCAAAATTTCCAAATTATAGAATTCAGTTTCAAATATTGAATTAAAATTCAAATCAAATTATTTAAATTCCAAATTTTATCAAGTTATTCAAAATAACTTCTATCTTCAACACTCCTTTTCGAAAACTATTCATATTCAACCAAAATCCATTCCCAAACTTTTCGAATTCAAAATTCAATTTTAAAACCGTTTTAAAATATTTAACTCAAATATCTGTGACTTAACTAATGTCTTCGTGCAATCCATATTTGTGTGTGTAAGGTGTAGTCCAGGGGTTTTACACAATGATAGTGCAACATCATCAACAACCATCATAGAATCCAAACACAGCAATATCGATAAGCGGTATAATCTATAACGCTTATCTTCATTCACAAATTCATAGATAATAATATAAATTTATCATAGATAAATAAGTTACATCACAGATAAATAAATTACATCACGTTTAACAGCTCAAATCAGAATAAAACATATCACAAAGCATCACATATCAGGGATATCAAACAGTTCAACATTTAATAGAATCCAAACATTCATAAGTAAGATCAGTTAAATTATCTGATTTATTTAAATCAGATTAATTACTTGTGAATAAACGCTAATCCTGGTTAATTAACATTAATTAATTACAAATCATTTTAATTAATTGTCCTTTAATCATTCATTAACTAAACATTAATAATTAATTAATTATCCTTTAATTAATTATCCTTAATTAATCACATTTATTAATTAGCCCATAATTAATTATCATTCCTTAATCGCCTTTATTTATCAATTAGCTTTTAATTAATAAATAATTCCTTAATTGTTAGCACCAAAATTGGTCACTAACACCTTTGAGTAGAGTTATGTAGAGAGATTAATGAAGAGAGTAAATTAGAACTGAAAAATAGTGTACTTCAATGCAAAAAGAACAACAAAAACGAGAAGACCAGATTTATAATGGTTCGGCGTAATTGCCTACATCAACTTTGAGTTTAATCTTTATTGCTCTTTCAATTACTTGAATACAGATACAATCTGTAAATCAATCACTTGAATACAAGTTTGAATTAAAAAGAGGAGAGTATAAAAAATGGCAGGGTCTCCCTAGTGTTCCTGGAAAGAGGCCCATTTCATTGTGCCCCTGCCTCTCTATTTATAGAAGAAGATGGGTTGGACTTCCCTAATGGGCCTAGGAACAATGTACTTCGGTCCATGGTAAGTAACTTCTGCGCACCAAGCCATAGATGCCGAACGAGGCTTGTGCCGAACGAGGCTTGTGCCAAACGAGGCTTGCCGAATGAAGTTGGTGCCCAACGAGGCTTGTGCCGAACGAGGCTTGTGCCGATCGAGGCTGTGCCGAACGAGGCTTGCCGAACGAGGCTTGTCGAGCGAAGCTTGTTCCGAACGAGGCAATTTCCGAACGAGGCTTGTGCCGAACGAGGCTTGTGACGAACGAGGCTTCTGCCGAACGAGGCTTGCCGAACAAGGCTTGCCAAACGAGGCTTGTGCCGAATGAGGCTTGCCGAACGAAGCTTGTGCCAAATGAGGCTTGTGCCCAACGACGCTTGTGCCGAATGAGGCTTGTGTCGAACATGTTGACCGCATCAAACCCGTATGCTACCAGGCTCCTCTTGGTCAGAACCTTGTCTAGTGCTAATAATAATATCTTCAACTGTCGTTTTGTAGCCGGGCCAAGGTGTCTGTTAACACTTGCCCCCCAAAGTGTATTGTGTGAGGCAGCATGACATGCTTTGAATCAACGAGCATTCCATGTCTCCAAAAAGAAATCCATCATGTTTCTTGAATAGTCATTATCCTTCAATTTTATCCTCCCAAGGTGTCGTATCCTTCTTTGGTCGTCATGACGCTTGGTCGATTCCTAATATTATAAATCCAGGGTTGTAGTTCATTAGTGGCCATCCGTGTCTGGGTCTACAGGGCTGGTAAGCTTTGGGCTATTTGATCTAGTCTTTTCTTAATATCCATAAGTGAGAATTTAATTCCCTGTTTATTTCAAAAAGTCGATCTTTTTTCGGATGTACACATGCATGTTCGGGTACATGTTCTTGCGATTGGCTATCGGATGCGTTTTATATGCTCATAAGTCATTGCCAATTTCATCTAGTTTAATTGCAATTCAATTGCGATTCCTGATTTGTATTTTTTTGTGAAATAAGGGTTGTAATCAACCACTTGACGAGAGGGCACTTCAACTTTTACATGGATGACGACCTCAGAGCAGTAAGCAAGGGCGAATGGAGTACGACCAGTCATAGACTCATGGGTAGTTCTATAAACCCATAATATTGTTGGATGTTCATCCACCCACTTGCCTTTAGCCTTTTCCAAATGCTTTTTCAATATGGATTTGATTATTTTTTTCACGTCTTCCACTTGTCCATTGGCATTCGGATAAGCAATTGCTGCAAACTTTTTCTCAATGCCATATTTTGGCAAAATTCTTTGAACTCCTTGCTTTCGAATTGAGTTCCATTGTCTGTAATGATAGTTCGTGGAAGGCCAAAACGGCATATAATATTTCGTACAACGAAATTAATGACCTTTTTGGTGGTGATAGTGGCCAAAGGCTCTGCTTCTGCCCAATTAGTAAAGTAATCGACCGCAACTATCGCGTATTTTGCACCACCTTTGGATAGGGGTAAGGAACCGACTACATCGATCCCCCACATTGCGAATGTCCAGGGACTAACCATTTGTGTTAGTTTCGTCGGCGGAGCTCTGGGGATTTTTGCTTATTTCATTTGTCACATCTTCTCACATAGTCTACGGCATCCCGATTTACAATTGGCCAATAGTTTCCATAGCGGAGGATTTTTTTTGCTAACGTCTGCCCCCCAGTATGGTCATCGCACTCTCCTTCATGGACTTCCTTCAAGACTCGTTTTATCTCATCATGGGCTTGCACCTGAGTAAGGGGGTCGAGAATCCCCTTCGATACATTATTCTTCTCTCCATTACATATTGCGAAGCCATATGAATGACTTGCCGTCTTTCGCTCCTTCTTTCAGGTAAGACCCCATGTAGTAAGTATTGCTTAAATGGCGTCATCCATGATTCCTTCTCGATTTTGGTTTCTAACACAAAATCTACCTCCATCATATTTATATTCAGAGTATGTAAGGTTTGAATGGGAACCAGTCCCATTTGCTGGACGTCGCCAGTGCTCACAAATTTGGCCAATGAATCAGCTTCTTTGTTTTGTTCACGCGGGACATGCGAGACATCATAATATTCCAAATTTGCTAGCAGCTCCTGAACCCGTGCAAGATTCGGGGCAAGTCTCTGTCCCTTTGCTTGATAGTCTCCCCGCACTTGGTACACCACCAGTTGCGAGTCACAAAAGATTTCAACCGATTTTACTCTTAGTTCTTTGATAAGTCTCAAGCCAGCAATCAATGCTCCATATTCGGATTCGTTATTTATTGATGGGAATTCAAGCTTCAAAGCATAACAAACGATCGGTTTTCAAGAGTCACAAGAACTATGCCAACCCCCGAACAACGGTCGTTAGATGCCCCAACGGTGTAAACTTCTATCAAACGGGAGGTATGACATTGTGGCCGTTTGAGTCATCCGACACAGTGAATTCCACAATGAAGTCTGCTAGTGTTTGCCCCTGTATGGCCCTTTGTGGCAGGTAGGTAATATCGAACTGACTCAACTCGATATTCCATTTTAACATCCTTCTAGAAGTTTCCGGTCATTGAAGTACCTGTCGCAAGGGTTGATCAGTGTAAACATCGATTGAGTGTGCCGAAAAATATGGGCGAAGCTTGCGTGATGCAATCACAAGCAATAGGCTAATTTCTCAATCTTCGAATAATTTCTTTCTGCCCCCGTCAGATGTTTGCTAACATAGTAAACTGGCTTTTGAACTCGGTCATATTCGTGAACCAAAGCCGTACTGATAGCATGTTGGGATACTGCCAAGTCACATACAACATTTCATGGTCTATTGGTTTCGATAGCACCGGGGGACTTTCCAAATGCCTTACCAGAGCTCGAATGCTTCCTCACAATCGGATGTCCACTCGAAATTCCTCTTTCCTTTCTTTATCACATCGAAGAAAGGAATACACTTGTCTGTAGCTCTGGATATGAATCGACTCAGCGCAGCCACCTTTCCACTCAAGCTTTGTACCTGCTTCATAGTTCTGGGCACTTGTATGTCTCGGACAGCTTGAATCTTCTCCAGGTTAGCTTCGACTCCCTACGCATTCACAGTGAAACCCAAAAACTTTCCCGATGCTATGCCAAACGAACACTTCAAAGGATTGATTTTCATTCCATAATGCCCGAGTGTATCAAACATCTCCGCTAGGTCTCGGATATGGTCGTTTCACTACCGTGACTTCACGAGCATGTCATCCACATAGAATTTCATCGTTCTACCAATCTGGTGTTTAAACATTCGATTCACCAAACGCTGATAAGTTGCTCCCGCGTTTTTCAATCCAAAAGGCATTACTACACAGCAATGTAGCCCCACATCTGTGGCAAAACTGGTGTGTTCTTGGTCTGGAATGTGCATTGGGATCTGATTGTATCCAGAATACGCATCCATAAAAAGACAATAATTCGTGTCCGGCCGTAGAGCCGATGAGCTGGTCGATTCTAGGTAAAGGGAAACTATCCTTCGGGTATGCTTTATTCAGATCAGAGTAATCAACACAAGTTCTCCGCTTCCCGTTTTCTTTCCTCACAAGCACAAGGTTAGAAACCCATTCAGGGTAGAGGGCGTCGTGGACGAACCCATTGGCTTTGAGTTTGTCCACCTCCTCTCTGAGAGCAACGGACCTTTCCGGCTCCATGCCTCTCCCTTTTTGTTTTACAGGGACGTATTTGGGGTCTATGTTCAACATATGACTGGCAATAGCGAGAGAAATCCCGCACGTATCAGAATGTGTCCAAGCGAAAACGTCTAGGTTCGCTCGGAGGAAATCAGTAAGATCTTCGGCCAATGACGGGTCGAGTTGCGATCCAATCTTAAGGACTCGTGACGGGTCATACCGGCTGACTAGTATGTCAATCGTCAGGCCAGCCGGTGCTGCATTCGTTTCCCTGGGTCCCCCATCATCATCTCTTGAATCTATGTCTCTATAGTTCCGAGAATGCTGCCCGAGCCAGGGCTCGGGCACTACTTGTCAATTGTCAGTGTTTTGGATGCGGACGGAGCTGTCCATCTTGTATGCATCTCGACTCCTAAACACTATATCGTTTGTCATCATGCGTTGTTGTTTTGCAGGGGTTCCATCTTCCACATTCGAGCAACATTCATGACCCGCATGCCTCGGGTTGGAGTGACAGTTAGTTTCCCACTAGCTTAGGTATCGATTTAATGATTCTATCCCTAGGCATTCTTTCGGTCGTAGCCTTGAGTAGTTGTAAACATTATACATAAGCTTCAATATTGAGCTATCGCAGCCAGCCTTCGGATGACCACGCGTTTGCTCCCAGTCTCGGGTTGATAGATGTATTACATGGACGATTGAGTCTCGTCCTAGCTATGATTATATTCTCAACTAAACTCCAAAGACATAGAGTTGATCGGTGAATAGTCGGTTCACATTCATATTGCTTCTCGCTTGTGCCCCCAAGTCTGGGAAATATACTGATTGGTAGGAAGGCCAGCCACGCCCACTTTAGCTTTACTCTCTTTCCCGTTGAATCGTGGGCTCAGGTCAGTGGTGGGAGGCTAAGTCTCTCCTATCCTAGATTGTATTGTGGTTTTTCATTCCAAGAGGAATACTTTGATGTCTCGTCAGTTTAAGGACATAATTTGGACACTGGACGGTCAGCCATGTCCATTTTGGTTCATGCTCCATAGTCAGATCTCAGGGTAAAGTTCGTGTAAATGCGGTCGGGACATACTCATCCAGCTTCATACTCCTCCTGACGGATCGAAGGAGGGTGCTGGAGAATTTTTGACCAAGTCTTCGTGGTTTATTATCCTTACCACACTCATAAGGTCATATTTTTTCAAGGAACATCTGAGTCACATTCGTATGTGCTTGGTGCGGATCGGTATTAACCCTCGATCTAAGGTATGATATAGTCGGTCACCCATAGTTTTGGATGTCGTTTCAATTGATTTTGTATTGAGGCCTCCCTGTAGTTGTTGCCTTAAGCTCTAAAGAATGCCAAGCTAGAGCTATAGTAAGCTGTTGTATTTAGCTTTTAGAGATTTGTACTCCTGCTCCTAGCATTGATTGGGCTAGGCCACTAGTTGGACGGTCGAACTCCATCCTTGGCGAGTTAATAATCCTCCTGTCGATTTCAGGCAGGTTTTTGTGGAATAGAGAATGGGAGGAATCCACTCGTCTATTTATTGATGTTTATACACCACTCTGCATTCTGGTGACTTAGTGTTATTCTCCCCCCGGTCGACTCGTGCCCAATTTGTGTTCATGCTTCGGTCCACGCTCCGGGGACTTAGAGATTTTTCGAACGGTTTATGCTTTAGTCCATAGTTCGAGACGCAGAGATTTTCGTCAATTCGTTTATACTCCAATCCATATTCCGAGGACTTAGAGCACTCTAGTCCGCTTCAGGGACTTAGAGGTTTTAAAGTCATTTATACTCTAGTCCGCACTCAGGGGACTGAGAGTACTCTAGTCCGCACTCTGGGGACATAGAGATTTTAAAGTTGTTTATACTCTAGTCCGCACTCACGGGACTGAGAGTACTCTAGTCCGCACTCTGGTGACTTGGAGATTTAAGTCGTTTATACTCGAGTCCGCACTCTGGGGATGTAGAGTATTCCAGTCAGCACTCTAGGGACTTGGAGATTTAAGTTGTTTATACTCTAGTCCGCACTCAGGGGACTTTGTGCACTCTAGTCCTCACTTAGGGGACTTGGAGATTGAAATCATTTATGTTTTAGTCCGCACTCTGGGGACTTAGAGCACTCTAGTCCACTTCAGGGACTTAGAGATTTTTGAGTTGCTTATACTCTAGTCCGCACTCTAGGGACTTAGAGTACTCCAGTACGCGCTCAGGGGACTTGGAGATTTAAGTCGTTTATACTCTAGTCCACACTCAGGGGACTTAGAGCACTCTAGTCCGCTTCAGGGCTTGGGGATTTTTGAGTCGCTTATACTCTAGTCCGCACTCTGGGGACTTAGAGTACTCCAGTCTGCATTTAGGGGACTTGGAGATTTAAGTCGTTTATACTCTAGTCCACACTCATGGGACTTAGAGCACTCTAGTCCGCTTCAGTGACTTAGAGATTTTTGAGTCATTTATACTCTAGTCCGCACTCTAGGGACTTGGAGATTTAAGTCGTTAATACTCGAGTCCATACTCTGAGGACTTAGAGTACTCCAGTCCTCACTCTGAGGACTTGAAGATTTAAGTCGTTTATACTCGAGTCCACACTCTGGGGACTTAGAGTACTCCAGTCCGCACTCTGGGGACTTGGAGATTTAAGTCGTTTATACTCGAGTCCACGCTCTGGGGACTTAGAGTACTCCAGTCCACACTCTGCGGACTTGGAGATTTAGGTCGTTTATACTCGGGTCCGCACTTTGGGGACTTAGAGTACTCCAGTCCACACCCTGGGAACTTGGAGATTCAAGTAGTTTATGCTCGAGTCCACACTCTTGGGACTAAGAGTACTCCAGTCCGCACTCTAGGGGACTTAGAGATTGAAGTCATCTATACTCGAGTCCGCACTCTGGGGACTTAGAGTACTCTAGTCCGCACTTTGGGGACTTGGAGATTGAAGTCATTTATACTCGAGTCCGCACCCTGGGGACTTAGAGTACTCCAGTCCGCACACTGGGGACTTGGAGATTTAAGCCGTTTATACTCGAGTCCGCACTCTGGGGACTTAGAGTACTCCAGTCTGCACTCTGGGCACTTAGAGATTTAAGCCGTTTATACTCGAGTCCATACTCTGGGGACTTAGCATACTCCAGTCCGCATTGTGGGGACTTGGAGATTGAAGTTGAGAGTGGTCGTATTTCCACTCTTTAATTTGTATTCATCTACCGTATCGAGGCTAATGTTGTCAAATGAACAATCGAACCATGTTTGCTCATGGAATGGGATTCTGTCCCCAGCATGAGGGATGAAATTTGAAAAACGGACGATCGATTCGTCCGCTTGGGGATTATAGCTCTTCCAATAAAGTCAAGGAAGGAGGTATATGACAGATGGTAGGATCACATCCATGTTGGCTTAGATAGCCAAATCTCTTACAATTTGCTTCGTATCTCCTAGAAAATAAGGATAATATATTGTTGAGTAGACAAAGTAAGTCGCATATGTTCCTAGGTGCAGTCGTGTCTATGTATTGAGAGCGATGGTTAATGAGTAGGCGGTCCACCACAACTACTTCAAGTCGGGCTTTCGAACAACCTTTTGTGTTGAAGGTAGGATTTGATGTGTAGATGATCAAATCATGTCCACTCTAAACAGATCCTGGCGTCACTGAGCTTTAGAAGAGGCCTTTGTATTTTGTCGGACTTTGTTCTATGACTTGATTTGAGTGGACGATCGGCCCATACTCATTCCAAGCCTTGTTCAGGTCTCCAAGTCAAATGTGGATGTCAATGAATGGATGGTCAGTCATGTTGACTTTGTATTTGGGCTCTAATCATGATGAGCTTTTCAATATCTAGTCCATAGCCCCAAATCAAAGGCATATGGTTGATGATGGGTGATTGAATTATGCTCGTCTAGATGTAACTCTGCACGTCTAATCATGGTCTGCGTGGATTGTTTGGCGACCAAATCTGAGTACCTAGTCATCTGCATTGTTTTGAAAGTAGTTTAGTTCAAGCTAGTCGTAGTTCATAGAACAATTGAAATAGAAATGGAAATAATTCAAAGAAGATTAGGATAATCTCATTAATAAGTGATGCAGCATCGTGTGCTCGCTATTCGACTTTGCCCTAGCTCCTTTCAAAGGGATGTCGGTCGTTAACAGTCCAATTGATAATCATAGCCCTTTATTAGTAGGCATTGGATGTTTGCTGCCCGCCATTCTGCAGGACTTGTACATACTATTGAAGCTTTCCTTTCCAGATCATCTTTTCGATCATGCCTCGGAGGTGTTTGTTATCGCCCGTGTTGGGATCAATGAGCATCTGGGAATATACAACATTCCCCTGATTTTCCTTAGACTTTGGTGTACTCTCTCAAGGTTGGTTTCCAGTACCACTCCGAGTTGCGAATCTTCAAGTAGAGGTTGTCAATTGGATCTTTCAAAGAGCATATGAGCCGAATTTTGAGGTCTTGTTTTGGCTACTGGGATCTGCATCCTTAGCCAATGGACCTCCATTGTTATTTTTCTTAGTTTGTTCTGCTCCTCCACACTTTGGTTTAGATTCATTTTTGTCACAGAAACGATCCATGGTCGCAGGAGGCTCTCCAGCTAACTAGCTACCAAAATATATCTGGAGGTCGACTTTCCTCAAACTCGATCAGTATAATATCCTTTTGAGATTATCGTTTGAGTAGTGGTTGTTTGTTCGTTCCCTTGTTGTCGTTCAAGAGCTGTCACTAGATCGTCTATGCCCTGGTCGATCATGGGATGTAAGGGAAGTGGATATAATGTTACTTTATTAAGTTGAGTTTTGAATTCACTATTTGGAGGCACTGCACTGCGGCTAGGGTTCGGGCTAAGTTTAGCCTCTTTTTTGAAAATTTGGGTCGAGCCCGATTTTTTTTTTTGAGAATAGGGGTCGTATAAGAGACCAGTGTAACTTAAGTTTGGATCGGCCTGGATGCTACTCGGCATAGGAATGGGGCTCGGTGTAACCCAGAGGATTGACCAGGAAACTTGGCACTCGACATTTCCATACCGTTCGGCACTCAAGATCGTTCAACATTCAAGAACATTTGGCACTCAAGAGCGTTCAACACTCAAGAGCGTTTGGCACTCAAGAGCGTTCGGCATTTAAGAGCATTCGGCATTTGTTCTATTCGGCCTTCTTTCTGTTCGGCCTTCTTTCTGTTCGGCCTAAATTCTGTTCGGCCTTCATTCTGTTCAGCCTTCTTTCTGTTCGGCCAAAATTCTGTTCGGCCTTCATTCTTTTCTGGGGCGATTGGCATATACCTTTTCTGGGCGATCGGCATATGCCTTTTCTGGAACGATCGACCAAATCGCCTTCAGAGGAGGATCGGCCTTTATTCCAATCGAATGCAAACTTCAACGTCCAATCCCCGGATCTTGCATACATCAGTGAATCCAATTTACGGCTATCGGCTTCCTTTAGATTTCTTTCAAATCTGAGTAGAATAGGAAGTTTTCTAGTAGGCAACTGGATCTATCTTGTGAATATGGAAATACACTAGTAGACGATGAGATCCAATCAAGCTGAGAATTCAATTCTCAGTGAAAGCACCAAAATGTTAGCACCAAAATTGGTCACTAACACCCTTGAGTAGAGTTATGTAGAGAGATTAATGAAGAGAGTAAATTAGAACTGAAAAATAATGTAATTCAATGCAAAAAGAACAACAAAGATGAAAAGACCAGATTTATAGTGGTTCAGAGTAATTGCCTACATCCACTTTGAGTTTAATCTTTATTCCTTTCTCAATTACTTGAATACAGATACAATCCATAAATCAATCACTTGAATACAAGTTTGAATTAAAAAGAGGAGAGTATAAAATATGGCAGGGTCTCCCCAGTGTTCCCGGAAAGAGACCCATTTCACTATGCCCCTGCCTCTCTATTTATAGACGAAAATGGGTTGGACTTCCCTAATGGGCCTAGGAACAATGTACTTTGGCCTGTGGTAAGTAACTTCTGCACACCAAGCCATAGATGCAGAACGACAATTACCGAACGAATCTTGTGCCAAACGAGGCTTGTGCCGAACGAGGCGTGCCGAACGAAGCTTGTGTCGAACGAGGAATTGCCGAACGATACTTCTGCCGAACGAGGCTTGCGCCGAACGAGGCTTGCCGAACGAGGCTTGCCGAACGAAGCTTGTGTCGAACGAGGCTTATGTCGAACGAGGCTTGTCAAACGAGGCTTGTACCGAACGACGCTTGTGCCGAACGAGGCTTGTACCGAACGAGGCTTGTGCCGAACAAGGCTTGTCGAACGACGCTTGTGCCGAATGATGCAATTGTCGAACGAGGCTTGTGCCGACGAGGCTTGTGCCGAACGAGGCTTGTACCGAGCGAGGCTTGCCGAACGAGGCTTGTGCCGAACAAGGCTTGCCAAACGAAGCTTGTGCCGAACGAGGCTCTTGCCGAACGAGGCTTGTGCCGAACGAGGCTTGTGCCGAACGAGGCTTATGCCGAACGAGGCTTGTGCCGAACATGTTGACCGCATCAAACCCGTATGCTACCAAGCTCCTCTTGGTCAGAATCTTGTCTAGTGCCAATAATTATATCTTCAACCGTCGTTTTGTAGCCGGACCAAGGTGTCGGTTAACATTAATCACCTTCATTAATTAGCCAATTTAATTTAATTGATCTTTGATTACTTGATAAATCAACCTTTGATCGTTAATTATCCTTGATTACTTTCAATAAGTAATTATCTTTAAGTAATTAACTTCCTTTAATTACTTGTCAATTAAACTTTACTTAATTAATCATCCTTAAATGTAATTACATAAAGTAATTATCTTTAATACCCTTTTAATAATTAAATCAAGTAATTATATTTAACCATCATTAACATATTTAAAAATCATTTTATCTTAATTAATTTCATTATTTATTTAAAATAATTAATTAATAAATAATGTCACAAACTAATTAAATTAAAACTTAATTACTTTCAAAATAATTAACTTAAACCTTTGCTAATCCATTTAAATAAAACAATTATTTTTAAAAGAATAATATAAAGCATGTTTAAAACTTGAATTTATTTTAAAACTTGAAAATTGTTTTTAAACCTCCCTGAGTCAAACCCGAGGGTTCCCCGAGCCATTCCACCATTTGCTTCGAGTTTTACCCGAAATCAATCCGAGCAACTCCCCTTCTATATTTTTTTCTTATTCTTAAATTTTTAAAACCTGGTTCATGAACGAAAATAACCCGATGCTTTACTCGAGCAAAACCCACATTCACGAGAACGACATCGAGTTAAACTTCTTCTTCCCCGACCTTGATTCACCTAGTCACAAACATCAACTCGTGCACGTACACAACCGCCTCGATCACCTCCGGCTAAAACCTCGACCATCAACACGTCATCGTTGATCAACTCAGACCTCCAGACCACCCAGGTCTCTGAATCAATGATGAAAATGAAATCAAGTATATACGAACCCAAACTGAAATACACCCAGACCTACAAAATCAATCGCCGACGACCATCTCGGCAACCTGGAACCATGCCGCTCCACTCAAAGACGCGCCAGACTTCCACTCTCAATTTCCCTCTGGTCCGATCTCCTTTAATTCACTATCGATGACGAATTTGGCCTGTAAATCTCGACGAACAAAACATTCCCAAAATCCTATTACCAGCCGTAACGTTGACGACGATGACCAAAAAATCCAATCCCATTTTTCCCCACACCTGCATCCTCCCAGTTACCTTCACCATTAATCCTGAGGCTCAATTCCACCTTGATCATCGGAGATTTGCTATTTTTCTGTTTCTGTTCAACCCATAAATTCTCCACGAATTCATGTTTAAATATTATAATATTATCGCCAAAATTCAGCATTTTCAAGAACGAATCCATGTATATAATTAAAACATGAATTCTAGAAATTAGATTTTCTGACTTAAATTAACTTTTACTGTAAATCCAAATTTCAAGATATTAAATCAATATTTCCACCTAAATTTATTTTTTTAAAATGATATTATACACCTACAAACACTATATTTTTCATTCAGAGATTTAATCCTAAAAAGATCTAGGTGGGATGAATTTTGATTTTAAAACAGGTTTTAGACCTACAACCTTTAAACTGACATGCACATCATTTATTCCCATACACATATAGGTATGAAAACATGTTCCAGATCATGTTTCAAAAGATTTTTTTCTTCAGATATAACAGGTTCAAAAATTTATAAAAAAGGGAGTTTGCTCACCTCAAAATGAAGAACAGAGGAGCCTGAAAATGATATTTGAAAACTGGACGGTGACTTGAATTTGCAACTTTGAATTTGCTGCATGATTTTGAAGCTGGAAATGAATCTTGCTTTGGCTTTGATCTTGTTTTGTTTCAGGCTTGAAACTTTGCTTTGCTTCCAGGTTTGAATCAGGTTGATTTTTCTTTCAAGCTTTGAAGTTTTGAATTGGAACTTGAGCTTGCATTGAGTTGTATTTGAATCTTTGCTTCAGGTTTTCTTTTGTTTCAGTATTGTTTGATCTGTAGTTTGCTTTCAGATTTGAATCAAATTGGGGATGGAAAACTGTTTGATTTTCTTTTTGTTTTGAGTTTGATCTGGTTCACTTTCTTTCTCAGGTTTTAGACAAGAAAAATGAGCAGCCTTGCTTTTATATTAATTTAGAAATAAAGAAAAGAAAAACTAGTGACACTTGTTAATCTTACATATTACAAATCTTACAAATGTTTAAATGTGTTTTTATCTTGTTTACACTTGTTCAAATGAGTGCTTTTATGTTTAAATCCCTTGTTTTAAGATTTATGTTAATATCCTTTTACAAATTATATTTATCTATTATCATTTCCAATTTAATTAAATATATGTATACTTATGTTTATGTAATTGTCTTGAATTTATTTACAAACTATATTTTTTCAAATATGAATGAAAATGTCTTTAAACCCTTTTATTAATTTTCAAAACATAACCTTTAAATCAAAATGTATATATATACATATATATAATAGAAAATATTTTTTTATTAATTTACAAAGTTCTTAAATCCAATTTATTTCTCAAAATATTCATTCTTGAATTTCAAATTCCAAATTCAATTTAAAAATACATATCATTATTTATTCTGGAAATTTTCCAATTAATTCATCATTAAATCCAAATTTAAAATTAATTACCAAAAATTTCATAATTTAATTCCAAAAAATTAAAATAATTTTCAATTTAAATTTGATTTGAAAACGGGAATGTTACATTTACAAAGATGATTTCAACTTTATTTTTAATACAAAGCTCTTTATAAAACCGTTTTCCAACCTATTAGTATATACAAACCTTTACCTCGTTCGTATGAGAAAATCTAATTAAACGGCTTAGAAAAACAAGTGGTATGAAATGCTTGCATTTACATCGTCGGTTAATTTTTGGCTTGTTCGATTGAAACTCTTGTGACAATTTTCGACTAGAGATCTACAATTTGTTCGTAAATATTTAAGCTAAGATAGTGTTATGGGACATGAAGCTAAACTCATTTATTTACTAGCCTAGTGTAATTCACACTTTTTATTGATCAATGATGATCATTTTGTGATTTAGATTAGCGATATGCTATGTCTCTTTGTCCACGTGGGGGACAATACCTCGTTTTATTGAGTTTCTTCTCATTTCTTTTATAGGCTAACGACCTATTGGTTCTTTGGAGTTTCGACTCATTTTTTATGAGATAGCGACCCATGTTCTTTTATGGAGTTCGGTTCATCGGGAGTACCGTTGTACTACGTCGTTGTACCGGCTTACCAGGTTCATCGGGCATACCGTTGTATTATGTCGTTGTTTCGAATTACTTGAGTTTCAGGTTCCTCAGGCGTACCGTTATTGTACTACATCATTGCACCGGCTCTATGGTTAGTGACCATAGGTTAGCAACCCGTTTGTGATGCACGTGTTAGTGAGTTTTCATGCTCCTATTTGTGATAGGCCTCCCCCTTTGTGATTTCAGGATTTCTAATTCATGATTTCTAGAATTTGTGTTTCGCCAATTTTTATGCTTGGCATTGATGTATATGTCAATATTCGTGGTTTGGTGAATAAAATAAAGAATATGACATTCTTTTTGGTGTTACGAGATTCTTGAGATATTATATGATTTTTTTTTATTGATAAATGTATGCTTTTCATAGTATGGCATTATTGTTATCATACGTTTTTGTTATATCTCTTATTCTATCTGATTATATCTGATATTTATAGCTTGACTGATCCGTTTATTATTTTCTTATTAAATAATACTCGGTTCAGACCGAGATGTTACAGGTGCTTCTGCTTGACTCCTTATCTGGGACCATCATCTGAGCTTTGTCTAACTACTTAGTTTAGTAGTTTTTGTCATTATACATTCGAGATAGAGATTCCGTGATGTATACATATTCTTTTGTATAGCACTTGTCCCTATTCTTTTATGATGTAGTGGATCTTGAAAGACCACTACTTTGATGTACACTGTTATGTGATATATTCATATATGTTTCCGCCTTTGTGATATAAATGTCTATGACTGATTTGTTTATGCTTATTTCTACATTTGTTTCTGAAGAACACATAGCCACTGTGTAGTAGCTTTGAGTTTGTATTTGATATGTCGGGTTTCCACATACCATCTGACATATCGGCACTCGCACAAAGCAATTACATGGATGGTCGCTCCTCAATAGCCTTATTCTTTGTGCTAGTCGGCGGCATTACCCCGTAGTGTCCTTGGCTAGCGTGAGTATAGAGGTGGGGCATCACAGCTTGGTATCAGAGCCAAACTTCGGAACAATGTTGAATAATCTAGCAAGGATCATTGTCCTAAGTCCTTCTTAGGAGTCGTGCCTTAGGATTTATCCGAGTCTTAGGACCCGTTCTATCCTAATTTCTTTTATGATGCTTTGTTTTATCAACCATGATTGTTTGATATTCATTTTGTGAATAACCCTTTTCTTCTTTCTTTCTTTCTTTCTTAAAGAAGAGAAATGGTTAGACCAGGTCGTCCCAACGCCGGTCAATCCAGTGCTACTCCTCAGGACGGAGCATTTATGTCTGCCCAACAGCTTCTAAATCTTGTAAAGAATGCTCAGGCTATTGGACCTATTCCACAGCCTACTCACCCTAAATCTGGGTTTGCACGCTTGCGCAGTGATTATACCAATTTGGGTGGAAAGCCATTCAAGGGTTCCGAAAGTGTTATAGAAGTCCAAGCTTGGCTTAGAACATGCGATCGCATCTTTTCTTGTATGAATCTTATTGATTTGCATCGTGTCCAAGTGTCTTCTAGTACGCTCCAAGAAAGAGTATTAGATTGGTATGAGCTTTTGATTTCTGAAATTATTGAAATGAATCTTACTTGGGAACAATTCCGGGAAAGATTTGAATTGAAGTTTGTGTCGGAAGCTAAAAAGGTAACTTTAGCCTGGCGTTTTATTGACCTTGTTCAAGGTGAATCTTATGTGACAGACTATGTCGCATCTTTTGAATCTCTTTCAAAGTATGGGGTCAAGTATATAAATACCCCATTGACGAAAAATCAGAGGTTTATCTATGGATTGAATAAGAATCTCAAAAAGCCTTTACTTTTGAAACTGGAAGTTTCTTTCGACCAACTTGTTGATATCGCTCTTCGACTTGAAGAGGCCGATAAAGAATATGATGCTGAAGTTGTTGGTATCAAACCGAACTTCAACACAAACAAGAAGAGGCCTATTAATTTCAAAGTTCCTTATCCCAACAAGAAAGGGAAGCAAGCAACTCCGGTAGCAAAGACTACTACCTCTAGTCATGGGCAATGCTACAACTGTGGTTCTAAGGAGCATTTTGCTAATATATGTCTGAAACCTATCTTTTATCATTATTGCAAAAGTTCGGGTCATCTTTTATCTTCTTGTCCCAAACTTCAAAGCAAGAACGAGAGAAAGATAAATGTTGTGCAAGCCCCTAATAACACTTCTCATGGTCAAGGTATTTCTCATTCTATCCTTGATGGCATTATTATGTTTCGTGATCATCCTATTTGAGTTCTTTTTGATACGGGTGCATCCCATTCTTTTATATCAAAAGAACTTGTTGATACCTTTCTTTAAATGTTATGGCTTTGATGACTTCTTTGAGAATTGTGAATCCAGTTGGTGGATTCACAACACTTAGTTTTCTTTGTAAAGATGTCGAGATTATTTTATGTGACTATACTTTCCAAGCCTATTTGCATGTTATGCGATACTTAGGCTTCAGAATGATTTTGGAAATGGATTGACTTAACCGTTATAAAGCCCACATCCAATGTCCTGAGAGGACTATTTACCTTCGACATCCTCAATCTGTTAAGAAGATTTCTACTGGTCTCAAATATTTGGATTTCAAATTAGCAGCATCCTTGTATTCTCTAAACCCTCATGATAATGATGATGATGACGAGGAAGACATTATTTCCCTCATTCACGTTATTCGTGAATTTCCCAATATATTTGAGCCCGTTTTAGGATTACACCTAAGCGAGTAATTAAGTTCAGAATTAATCTAATCCCTGGAGCTCTACCTATCACTCGTCCTCCTTATCGTATGTCTAATAAGGAAATGAGGAGATGTGTAAACAATTGTCCGAATTAGAAGCGAAGCAGTTTATTCATTCTAGTTCCTCTCCTTAGGGAGCTTTAGCTATTTTTGTGAAGAAATCCGATGGTACACTTAGGCTTTGCGTTGACTACCACAAGCTTAATGATCTTACCATTTAGAATAAATATCGTTTACCTTGGGTCGATGATCTGTTCGATCAACTTAGTGGTGCTAGAGTCTTCTCACAGTTAGACTTAGTAACCGGTTTTCATCAGTTTCGTATTGCAGGGGATAGCATTCCTTTGACATCGTTCTGTACTCGTTATGGATCTTCTGAATGGCTTGTTATGCCATTTGGTTTAAGGAATGCTCTAGCTTATTTCGTTGACCTTATGAATCAATTTTTCAAAGACTTCCTCAATCGATTTGTTCTCATCTTTATAGATGATATTCTTATTTATTCTAAAACCGAGGAAGAGCATAAAAAGCATCTTCGGATTGTGTTGGAAACTCTTAGGAGCAATCAATTGAAAGCAAAATTTTCTAAGTGCCACTTTTGACAATCTGTTGTGAAATTTCTCGGTCATATTAATTCCGAATCCGAAATTTTCATGGATCCTTCAAAGATCGAAGCGATTCAAAATTGGAAGAGACTGGAGAGTGTGACAGAAATCTATAGTTTTCTTGGATTAGCGAGTTATTACCATCGATTCATAAAAGACTTTTCTAAAATTTCTATGCCTCTTACTATTTTGACAAAGAAGGGAGTTAAGTGCATTTGGTCAAACAAATGTGAAGCTTCTTTTCAAAGATTAAAAGAACTCCTCTCCAATGCTCCTATTCTTGTGATTCCCGAAGGGAACTTGGACTTTATTGTTTATACCGATGCTAGTCCTGTTGGTTTGGGAGCCGTTCTCATGCAAAGGGAACGTGTTATTTCTTATGCTTCTAGGCAATTAAAGCCTGCCGAGACTAGATATGCCACTCATGATTTAGAACTCAAGGCTATTGTTTTCGCCCTTAGAATTTGGTGCTGTTATATTTTAGGAGAGATACTTCTTCTCTATACCGATCATAAATCTTTGAAGTATTTGTTTTCTCAAAGGGAACTCAATTTGTGTCAACAACGTTGGCTCGAGTTCCTTGGATCTTATGATCTTGATATTCTTTATACTCTCGGGAAGGGAAATCGTGTTGTCGATGCACTTAATCGTAAGCAACAAGCGATTGTTTCTATGATGATATCCGAATGGAATGATCTCGAGACATTATCCACTTATGAGATTCGAGATCGTGAACCCGGTTCATGTTCATCGCTTGTTTTATGTAGCCTTGAGGCTCATCCTTCTCTTTTAAACCGCATTCTTGAAGCTCAAAAGCTAGATCTCGAATTGACTCTTCTTAGCGAAAGTTGTAGGGATAAAATTGATATTGAAGGTTTGAAAGACTTCGATATTGATGCTCGTGGCGGTATTCAAAAATTTGGTAGACTTACTGTGCCAAATATTAGTGATCTTCGTAAAGGCACTTTAGAAGATTCTCATCGTTCTAAGTTTACCATTCATCCCGGTAGTAGTAATATGTACGTGGATATGAAGTGACTTTATTATTAGGATGGAATGAAATCTGATATTGCTAACTTTATTAGGTGTTGCATGACTTGTCAACTTGTTAAGGCCGAGTATCAAAGGCCCGATGGGTTACTGCAACCTTTGGACATTCCAATTTGGAAGTGGGATTAAGTCTCCATGGACTTTATTGACGGATTTCTCCGTTCTTGTTTGGGCCATGACAGTTTATGGGTGATTGTGGATAGACCTACAAAATCTGCCCATTTTATTCCCGTTCGATCTAATCGGACCGTACCTCTTTTGGCCAAACTTTATATTAGAGAAATTGTTAAATTGCATGAAGTTCCTACTTCTATTGTTAGTGATCGTGATCTATTTTTTACTAGTGGATTTTGGAAGAGTCTTCAAAAAGCTTTCGGAACGAAGCTTAATTTTAGCACCTCTTATCATCCTTAGTCCGATGGACAAACCGAGCAAGTGAATCAACTCTTGAAGAACTTCTTCGTGCATGTGTTCTTGATTTTGGTGGAAGTTGGGAAGATCATATTTCTCTGGTTGAGTTTTCCTATAATAATAGCTTCCAATCTAGTATTGGTATGGCTCCTTTTGAGGCACTCTATAGAAGGTCATGTTGATCTCCTTTTTGTTGGCTTGAGGACGGTGAAAAGCTGGTTTTAGGTCCAGATTTTATTCGTGCATCCACAGAAAAGATTAACCTTATTTGTCATAGGATGAAAGAAGCTCAAAGTTGACAAAAATCCTATGCCGATAACCGAAGAAGGAAATTAGAATTTTCTGTGGAATATTTGGTGTTTATTCGTGTTTCACCTATGAAGGGTGTTGTGCATTTCAATCGATCGGGAAAATTAGAGCCTCGATATATCGGTCCATTTCCCATCGTTGAACATATTGGTTTCGTGGCTTATCGCCTTTTGTTATCGGCTCAATTTTATGCTATTCATGAGTTTTCCACGTCTCTCAACTACGGAAATGCCTTAGGGACTCCGATTATATTCTTGAGCCCGGTGTTATTGAAGAAATTGAAGTTTCGCCTAATTTGACTTATGAGCAACATCCAATTCTTATTTTTGCATCGGAGGTTAAACGCCTTCGAATAAAGATGTTTTGCTTGTAAAAGTTCAATGGTCCTCAAATCCAAAGGATTTCTCTTAGGGAATCTAGAGAATTCATCGAGCGAACACATCCGGACTTACTCTCCCGTGCTCTTTGAGGTAAACTACTTATTTCAAATCTTCTTTTGTGTTGATATGCTTTTATGGCTGTTACTCTTTATTTCCTTATTAAATATTGCGAGGACGCAATTTCCTTAACGAGGGAAGTTTGTAACAACCCGCATATTTTACGATTGTATATTTAAATATTTTATTTAAATATAGCATCGTTAGTCGGATTTAAGTCCGAAAAGATACTTTTTGCAAACAGTTGAATTAGAACTCGAGACCACTTCCATTGAGTACATGATGGCATTTGCAACCTTTTTGAGTATAAACATCGATACGTTTGGAGTTGAGTAAAATTTTGATGTTTTCTTTTAGGGCTTTGGGTTTGGATTTCAGCCCATTAACCCAACTCATCTTATATCCTAACTCCACCCCCTCACCTCTTCATTCATTCCTCATTTCCTAACACTTTAAGCTTTAGTAAAAATGGGGGAGGAGATTGGAAACTAAAATCCTAAGCCTAGTTTCCTTTGCAAATTCAAGTTCTAGCTCCAAAATCAAAGAGAAGCTTAGGTAAGCATCCTCTTCTTCTTCTCCATCTCAATCTCTCTACAACTTCAGAAATTTCCTATAACCTAACTTAGGAAATATTTGCTTAGGATCTTAGATTGGAGCTTTTAGAGTTGAATTTGAAGTTTAGTTGATCTTCGCTTTGTTTTCAAGCTTCTCCTTTGTTGTTTTTCAGTTTTAAAGGTGAGTTTTTGAACTCACATCTATGTCTATATCTTTGATAGTTGTTAGGTAGTAATTCCTCACATCTATTCCTTGTCTATTTGCTTTTGGATTGAATTGGTTCGATGAATCTTCTAATTTTTGGTGTTTTGAGTTTAAATCTTTAAAAATCCTATATTTGATGTTTGAACACGTTTTTGGGGTGTTTCGAAGAGCCATACAAGGCTGGGTTGTTGCTTAGCGTAAGTCCTTAGTCTTCGTCGCTCGTCCGTTCGTCTTCGGTTAGGATTTTTCTCTACTTGGGGGCTAGGCTAATAATGTTGTAGAAGCAGGTTCAGTCGACTGAATCAGGGGACAGAAAATGCTCTGTACCTGTGTCAATCGACTGACCTTATGGTTCAGTCGACTAACCTGGAAACCGAAAGTTTTCAGGCATTGGGTCAGCCGACTGACCACCTGGATCAGTCAACTGATCTGCTTGCCTCAGCCCAATTTGCCTATTTTGCTTGGGTTTCCAATTTTAATCGATTCGTGTTGATCCGATTTGTTGTTATCATTTATTATCGACTTTGATGACTTCTTTTTCGGAATATCCATTTTGATGGATTGGTATCGACTTCTATGGATTTGATTCACGTCTTTGTATGTGAATTTTTGGTGATTGATTGTTTCTACAATCATTTCTGTGACTTGACACTTTGAAATACAAAGGTTTCTATACTAGTAGTAAATATTCAAACTCTTTTATAAAGATGATTTCAACTCTATTTTTAATACAAATCTCTTTATAAAACTGTTTTCCAACCTATTAGTATATACAAACCTTTACCTCGTTTGTATGAGAAAATCTAATTAAACGGCTTAGCAAAATAAGTGGTATGAAACGCTTGCGTTTACTTCGTCGGTTAATTTTTGGACTTGTTCGATTAAAACTCTTGTGATAATTTTCGAGCGGAGATCTACAATTTGTTCGTAAATATTTAAGCAAAGCCAGTGGTTGTGGGACATGAAGCTAAACTCATTTATTTACTAGCCTAGTGTAATTACGCTTTTAATTGATTAATGATGATCATTTTATGATTTAGACTAGCGATGTGCTATGTCTCTTTGTCCACGTGGGGGACTGTATCTCGTTTTATTGAGTTTCGTCTCATTTCTTCTATAGGCTAAGGACCTATTGGTTCTTTGGAGTTTCGACTCATTTTTTGTGGGCTAGCGACCCATGTTCTTTTATGGAGTTCGGTTCACCGGGCGTACCGTTGTACTACGTCGTTGTACCGGCTTATCAGGTTCATCGGGCATACCGTTGTACTACGTCGTTGTTCCAAATTACTTGAGTTTCAGGTTCCTCGGACGTACCGTTATTATACTACGTCATTGCATCGGCTCTATGTTTAGCGAACATGGGTCAACGACCTGTTCGTGATGCACGTGTTGGTGAGTTTTCATGCTCCCGTTTGTGATAGGCCTTCCTTTTTGTGATTTCTGGATTTCTAATTGATGATTTTTATAATTTTTGTTTCACCAATTTTTACGATTGGCATTGATATGTTTGTCAATATTCGCGGTTTGGTGAGTAAAATAAAGAATATGACATTCGTTTTGGTGTTCTGAGATTCTTGAGATATTGTATGATTTTTGTTGTTGATAAATGTATACTTTTCATAGTATAACATTATTTTTATCATAAGTTTTTGTTTTATCTTTTATTCTATTTCATTTTATCTGATATTTATAGCTAGACTGATCCGTTTATTATTTTCTTATTAAATAATACTCGGGTCAGACCGAGATGTTACAAGTGCTTCTGCTTGACTCCTTATCTAGGACCATCATCTGACTTTTGTCTAACTACTTAGTTTAATAGTTTTTGTCATTATACATTCGAGATAGAGACTCATTGATGTATACATATTCTTTTGTATAGCACTTGTACCTATTCTTTTGTGATGTAGTGGATCTTGAATGACCAATACTTTGATGTACACTTTTATGTGATATATTCATATCTGTTTCCGCCTTTGTGATATGGATATCTATGACTAATTTGTGTTATGCTTAATTCTATATTTGTTTCCGAAGACCATATAGCCATTGTGTAGTAGCTTTGAGTTTGTATTTGATATGTCGGGTTTCCACATACTATATGACATATTGGTACTCGCACAAAACAATTACATGGATGGTCGCTCCCAAATTGCTTTATTCTTTGTGCTAGTCGACGGCATTACCCCGTAGTGTCCTTGGCTAGCGTGAGTATAGAGGTGGGGCGTCACATTATAGAATTGTCACCTGTATATTATTTGAGTCTAGTATTCTATTTTGTAGATTCGCAGTTTGTATAGGTTATGGAAATTATTAATCCACCATGATCTGTGTATCTTTGATATTTTTTTTCATATTTTATTATGTTCTGAATTTTTTAAATCAGTGTTTTTATTACTTTGTATTAATACTGTACACGTCAAATTTTAGTTCAGACATTAAGAAAAATGTATAAATGACGTGTTAGTATTAGTATAAAGATATATTCGCATTCGATCATCCTTAACAAGCGGTATAAATCCTTAAAGGTGGACATATTATTTGTTTTTCATATTTAATCATTAAAATCATAGGCGTTGTTTTTTATGGTTTTATCTAATTAACGGTTTCCTACTGACCACTTTTTCATTTCTTTCAAAGATGATCACCTTTTATCTTTCCATAATTCAAACTTTTAGTACCAATTTCAGGCAACTTTTCAACAAAGTATTAATGATCAAAACCATAAAATTAGTTAATGGTTTCAAAAGTTGATTAGTTGTTTATCGTATTGCCTTCCCAAAACAACTTTCAAATTACAACAATATGGAAAGTAATATAAGTTATAATGTTTTATTTGAAGTAACAAAATCTAAAATCATCGTGTAATTGTAGGTTCCCATAAGAAAACAGCGTTTTTAACCTAGAAAACTTTTATGAAATGCTCAAAACAAAAGTTGTTCGCAATTTTCGTAACTTTTCGGAAAGTAAAAGATCTTCGAAATTAAATAAGGCGTTTGAAAGTTCTATTCATGAATATATGGGCTGTGTGTATTTATGAGTTTTGAAAGCATTGAATTCATGTGATTTTTGGTTTAAATATATTGATAATTCAAATATTCAAGTATTCATGCGCACTAAGTTCCAGAGTATGCATAAAATTTTAAATCAGGGATAATTTCATTTTATTGATTTTTAGGTTTTAAGGCATATTTGGAAATGACTTATTTTAAACTAAGTCGTTTATGAATTTATAAAGTGATAAATTTAATTAATATGCCTTATTATGATTGTTTGTTCAGCATGTTTTATTATGCCTTATTATTTTAAGTCATAAAGTTATGATATTAGTATCCCACCTTTTATTAGATATAGTCTGACTCGTTTATTATTTTAATACTCGGGTCAGGCCGAGACATTATAGGTACAGGGTCTCATTGACCTTTGGATTTTGGGCTAGCATTGAAGTAGATAATTTTGATAGTTTTAGTTCACTTCATACTTGTATATATTAACAATTAGGAGTTTATGTCATCTATACAGTGCCTGATACAAGATTTTGGATATGAAGTATATATTTATGTGGGTTTAGTACTCATATTTTGTAGACTCACATTCTATTATGTATATAATGATGTATATTATTCCGCTGTGATCTGTGACTTTGATTCTGATTTATCTATATTACATATTGTTATGAATATTTTTAATCGATGTGCTTATTACTTTGTATTAATACTGTACACGTCTAAACTTCAGTTCTGATCCTCAAAAAGTTAAATAAGACGTGTCAGTATTGGTATAAAGATATATTTACATTTGATCGTCTTTAACCAACCGTATTTTTCGGATTAGCAAACAACATTACTTGTAAGGATCTTTGCTAAACTGGGCATAGCGGTGGGGTCGTTACAGCTTCAACCATTTATTACAACAAATTGATGAATTTGCGTGGTCCGCTGTATTTGATGAATGATTGATGATAAAAATTGAAAGGCTGAGATCATTGTGGCAATGGGACATGTAGGAAGGAGACAAAGGATTTGATCTGCTTTTAACCAGGAGGTTATTGCAACCTAAAATTTTATTAATCTACATCTGCTTGTAAAAATCTTTTATTTCCTTTGTCCTTGTGTGTTAAATTTATTGCAGTTATCAATTTGTACATAATTCGGGTTTAACAGCACGGTAAGGTCCACTTGACAATTAAATCAGAATGACTGAATTTTAATTGGACATATGAAAACAACGAATTTGGAGAAAAAGGAATTATGCTGATCTTCATTGGTGGCTTTTGGTGTTACTCTAAGAAACTATGACGAGGCATAATAATTATACAATCACGTGGTAAACAGCTGGGCCGACGCCACACTCTTCTCCCTAGTCAATTATAGATCCAATCGAAGAACTCAGAAGTCTGGAAGAAAAGCCCCAAAACAAAACGAAAGAAAAATGTCAACAAATCAAGGATCTTCTTCCCAACCAATGCTCCCAATCTCAAACCCCAACCCTTCATCAACCACAACAGCAACATCGACAGCAGTTCCGGCCTCCACGCGCCTGTTTATCTCGCGCCTCCTCTCGTCCCTCCGTTCCTCCCTCTCCCACCGACGCCCATGGACTGAGCTCATCGACCGCTCCGCCTTCTCCCGCCCCGACTCCCTCCCCCTCGCTCTCTCCCGCATCAAATCCAACTTCTCCTACTTTCGCGTCAACTACACCATCCTCATCTCCACCATCCTCGCCTTCTCCCTCCTCTCCCATCCCTTCTCTCTCCTCCTCATCCTCTCCCTCCTCTTCGCCTGGTGCTCCCTGTACCTTCTCCGCCCTTCCGACCCCCCTCTCGTTCTTTTTGGCAGGCAGTTCTCTGAGAGGGAGACGCTCGCCGGCCTCGTTCTGGCTAGCGTCGTACTCTTCTTCATGACTTCCGTTGGGAGCTTGATTGTGTCCGCGTTTCTTGTCGGTGCTGGGATTGCGTGCGTCCATGGCGCGTTTAGGATGCCTGAGGATTTGTTCCTTGATGAGACGGATGGGTCTGGTCCTGGCGTAGGGTTGCTATCTTTTCTTGGTGGGGCAGCCGGCGGTACTGGCGCTGGAGTTAGGGTTTAGTTTATTGAGGTTTGTTTGATTGATTTCTTCAATTATTATTGATGTAGTCCATTCAGTTTGGATCACTATGAATTAGCACTGTTTTAATTTTTATATATTGCTATAGTGTTATCTGATTCCTTGTGCAATTTTAAACTAGTTCAATTGAGTTTGGTATTCAAATGATTTGAGATTATTGTTCATTAAAGTGCAAATAGCTTATAAGTAATTCATCAAAAAGTTGATTTACGGAGGTTTGTTTGGTTGATTTCTTCTACTATCGTTCATGTACTCTTGCTCATTTTGGATCTGTATGAATTAGCACAGTTTCAATCGATATATATATATATATATATATATACACACACACACACACACACACACACACACATTAAGCAGGCTATATTTCTCGCTTCCACGGATTAATATTCAATTTTCAGCATTTCAAAATTGCCCCAGCCCACCAAAACGTTTAAAAAAAATGATTACGTACAAAAGCTCCTAAGGAGAGATGGTTATGTAAAAAGCTCGCTCGATCCAAGCAAGGTTCGTGTAACAACCTAGTTCAGACCGAACGAGCTTTGTGTAATAAGCTAGTTTAGGTCGAGTGAGCATTGTATAACAACCTAATTCGGAACGAACGTGATTTGTGAATAAAAAACGTTAAAGCTGAACGTGATTTAAAAAATTTGAGGACTTTTTTGAAATGAATTAGGAGGCTAAAGGAAAAAGTGAAGGTGTGATGAGGGGTGCGAATGGAAGAAAGAGGGGTGGGCTTAGAACTAGCCTAAGCAAAATATTCAGTTTGACTTTTCGGTCTTATGCATCTACGAAATAGACACTCTGAATTGGACGTCTATTAAATAGTCACTTTGGCATGGGATTTAACGAAAATCAGAAGAACAGATTTGTGATGACCCAGAATTTTGGACATTTGAAATCGAAATATTTAAATTTATTTTTAATATTTGGAAGTTATTTTAAGTTGGATTTCAAATATAATTATGAATTTGGCAATTAAATTATTGGATTTAATTTATCGGAGTTGGGTAAAAATTTGAATCTTCAATTTTAAGCTGATTAAAAATATTTTAAAGAATTAGAAAATTTGTATTGAGGATACTGACGATAATGGAAGCTTCAGAATTGAATTCGAAAGTGATTTATTCAGTTTTGAATATATATTGTTTAAATCGATATTTAAAAAATAGCCTTCTAGGGTATAGTCTCGGAATTGGACGAAACCAGTTCCATTGGATCCGTAATATTGTATTATTATTGGATTTCAATTTTCGTAATGTTTGGAGTGATCGTTTGGCCCTACGATAGGCGAACGCACTTAAAATTTTATCGAAATTTAATTTATTAACTGGGTCTAAAACGCTATCTTCTCCATACGATCGAATTTGGACTCGGAATCTTTTCCATTGCGTTCGGAATAGGGGTTTAACATTATAAACGCCTGGCGGCACGCCTCGATTAGAGATCGAGATTTTGAATTGCGAAAAGCAAGACGATTTGAATTTGAATTTAAAAATAAAAAAATAATATAATCTCATTACTGTAGCAATGAACACATTGCTTCTATCTTCAACACTTGGCAAAATGGTAAGACATGCGTTTGAAAATGAAAAAAAAAAAAAAAAAAGAAGAAGAAAAGCATACGTACAAAACGAAATATTTGTTTTGTTCGAAATAAAAAAAGAGGGAAGAAACGAACTGTCAAAAATGGAATCAAATTTACAGACGAAAGAAAAAAAATCAAACGAAAAACCTTTCGTTTAAAATCAAATTAACTGCCAAATTCCTTCTTCTCTCTTCGATTTTCAAAAGCAGATCGAGGGAAAATAAAAAAATAAAAAATGATGGCCGCAATCTTACAAACGAGAAATGGGAGTTCGAAATCGAAATTGCAAGCATCCTTGGATTCGTTCGAATGGAGGAGTTGGCGCTGCGTGCGCGATTGGGTATAGGGTAGTTTGAAGATGGATCGAATCGAGCAAGATTTGGAGTCGCGTGCGAAGGCAGGCACAGCACCGCCGAGGAAGTCGTGCGTTTCAAGGCGCCTACCTGACAGCGAAATCGAGGGAAGGATGATCGTGTACTCATGCGCGCAAGTCAGGTGGGGTTCGAGCAAGGCCGATGGTGGAATCGCGAACGGGGGAGCGTCGCATAGTCGTTTTCGACTTCGAAGTCGCGGCTGTGGGCTGGAAGTCGACGTAGTGTTTCAGATTTGATGATCGGCAGGAACTCGATGAATGCCGGATTCGTGCTAGGTAAATTTAATTTAAACATTCCTAATTTATCTTAAGTTTAAACTTGAAATTTAATTTGTTCATCAAGAAATTTTACAGTAAATAAAATTTTATACGGTGAAATCATAAACATACTGTAGGGTTTACGTAAATACAGATTTCAATATATATATATATATATATATATATATATATATATAAAATTTAAAATAGGAAGTTTTATTTGTCAGATGAATATATATGCAGAAAAAAATAGGAAGTATATATGGGTGAAATTTTAATTTACAGTAAGATTTAACACCATTCTATTTTTAAATTTAATATGTATACACCCGACTATTTTAATTATAGATAAACAGAAGCTTTAAAAAGTTTTTATTTTGATTCAGGAAGAAAGAAAATACAATATATATAGGAAATTAGTTTAAAACTAAATTATATGTTTAAAACAAAATTGTTAGTTAAATTAAAAATAAAAATGATAATTAATAAATGGTAATTAAATTTTCGATTGGTTCGAATATTAATAAATCGTAAAATTGTTGTACAAGGTCTAAAACTCTGAGGGAACAAGCTGGAATGAAAATGGGTTGCACGCATAGTCAAAGGTGAGATTTTCTCACTCAATTGGAATTTCTAGTTTAATTTTTAATAGTTAAATTTAAAATTGTTGATGGTGTGCTTGGATGATAAATTATTATCAGTTGTATTGGATTAGACCCTATGCGCCGCATAATAGCGGAGAATATTATATAAACCCGTATACCGCGATATTCTACCTCGAAGTGGAATTGGTATTATATATGTATTTGGAGTGATTGATTTCCCGCATTATATAGCGGATGAGACCCCCCGCAGAATAGCGGATGATATTATATAAATCCCATATACCGCGATATTCCACATCGAAGTGGAATTGGTATTTAATTGTTGTGCTGACGTCTATGGATACAGGGAAACAGGTTGGAGGGATCCAACTGGATTCCTCAACTATTTGAATTTGTTTCAATCCTGTATGTTGATTATTTATAATCTGTGTGTGAATATATTGGTGATTGGAATCGTTGAAGGCTGTAGTTTATCTGAATATATTTTTGGTATCGTAGGATACCAGAAATAAATAAAATTGCATTTTTGAAATTCAAGTTGAAAGTTTATGATAAAATTTATTTTTGAAAATTGAATAAATTTAAAAGAAGGAATTTTAAAAAGGATAAAGTTTTATTTTTGAATCCTATTGAATAGATTCCAAAAAATATGGGAAAATGTTTTAATAAATGGATTTCAAGTAATATTATTCAAAAGTTGAAGAATTTATTTTAGATAGTTTGGAAGAGATAAATGAATTTATTTTAAAAGGAAATAAATTTAGAAATCAAATTTAAAAATTGATTTGGTGTCTGAAATAAATTTTTGGAAATCAATTTGGAAATTGATTTGGTGCTTGAAAAATGAATCTTTGGGAAGTCAATTTGAAATTTGATTCGGTGCTTGAAATAAATATTTTGGAATTTGATTTGGTGTTCGAAAGTGAATATTTGAAAACGATTTGAAAATCGTTTATCATTTGGAAATTTAAAATTCACAATGTGAATTTTATAAAGGAAAGGGAATTTTGTTTTAAAATAAATGTTGGTTTATTTTTAAAAGTGTGGAATGAAATTTACATATTTGAAATGTAAATTAAAATAAATCGAGAAAATTTATTAATTGATATAAATGGACCATTTTGAAATGGAAAGAGAATTCTTCCCTGAAAAGCCGAGTATATTTTTAATGTAGCTTTTGAAGTATAAATTAAAAGTTCTAGAAATTGATTTGAAAGAATATTGTTGGAGAAATTATTTTTGAAAATTGTTTTAAATCTTCAAAGTAAAGATTTATTTAATTAATTATAGAAGGGATTATTTTAAAGATTAAATTGATATTTGATTTAAAAAGTAGTTACTTAAATATTTATACTGTATCTACTAATTTTATTTCAAATTAGTTTGGACTTGAAGTATTTATATAAGGTATTGGCATAACTAATATTTAAGCAAGTGTTTTAAAATAGTTTTATTTTAAATGTTTCCAAGTATATTTTGGATAAGTATTTTAAAGTATTTTTAAAGTATTTGAACTCGGCAAATTTTCAGTGGAAATAAATATCTGAAAATTTATTCCACGTGAGGAAAGCAATTTGAAATTTGTTTTCAAAAGAATAAAAGGTGGAAAGTGATTTGAAATTTGTTTTCAAATGGTTGAAGTGTTAAAATTATATCTTGCAAAGATATTTTGAAAATAAATCATTGGGAAAATTATTTAAATCTTGGTGATTGTTGTGAATATTGTTTGATCGTGATTATTGTAAATATTGATTGATAGTTATATAACCGACTATCAATATTGGCCTTTAAATGGCGTTTGAATTTCGATGCGACCACGGGTCGGATTCCAAATGGATATTCGAAAACCACATCTTTGTGATGGGTCTTTGTTTAAAAGATCAAAGTGGAAATTGGTTGTGATTTGTTTGAAATCTGAATGTAACATTTATTTTCAAAATAAGCGCTCGTTATTCGGATTAGCCGGCAGAGGACTTTGTGTCATAAAACTCATCCCAAACAAAGATACGACGAAATGAGATTGCATTTGAAGATGGTGTTGAAGATCGGTATTTTCAAAAGCGAAAGGATTACCTGTCGAATGTCTCTGCACCGGGTGGCTCCGGTATAGAGAATTTATCACCCTTTGTGATGGAGATCCAGACGTGACTAGTGAATATCCGGATTGCAAGGGCTTCTTTGAAGTGCCTTCGGTTTCGTCCGATCCCGGAACGAACTTGTATGGATGTGTGACTGACATTACACTTTGAGATGTAAAGCTGGTTTCTATCAAATATATTTCTGTTAGTGGCGGAGAATTTGTTCTCTTAACTTAACACCCTTCTCGGAGACGTACGAGCTCAGAGGTCATGTAGTTGATGGTTACTAGTGATACATTACCAATTTGGTAATGTGGCATACGAAGTACTGCTGATCATTTGTTGATCGAAGCATGGCTTGTGAAAAAGTGTAGCTTTTTGGACGAGACTTCGTCGGACCTCACATGCCGAAAATGGTCGAAATATGAAGGATGCGGCAAGGTTATTTGTGGGCAGCGCCCCCTGAGGGTATGTCATTTTCTTCTGGAAAAGGGTAGTATCATGGTATGGAGCTCAGATATTTTACCTATGTTGTTGCTGCAAATATATTACTTTGTTGTTGTTGCTTTGTGGTTGAGGATTCTCGGATAAAGGTCACAAACGACCGAGGGATGGCATGCTCATGTAGTAGTTACCTAGTTACAGAGGTAATCCGGCCTTGTGTTGGTGGAGAGCTGGTTAAGTTCTCGGGGCGTCCCTCCAGATGCGTACCCATGTGGCAGTAGGAAGTTCCTTAACCTGACCATTTGTTGGAAATTCAAAGAAACAATACGCGCCACGTACGGTTTTAGTTGTATAATCTGCCATAGAATGTGGCGGTAACCTGCTATTGAACATGGTAGCTATAGTAGGCATACAATAATGGTTGTATGTTGGCTAAGATTAGTATTATACTTTCAAAATGTTTCTACACTATGCACTAATGATAATATTAAAAAAGATTTTTCGTATCAAGCATGTTTGACTATCATAAGGAGCAATCTCTTCCAATTCTACGTTTGCATTGTGTGTGTGGCGGGAGGCCTTGGGGTAGTTTCATTTTTCAAAAGCATAGCGGATTTATTTTTATTTGCTTTGTGAAAATAACTGTTTTTAGGATCTTACACCAGTCTCATGACTGACCTGGAGTTTATTGTTCCCTTTCTAAACTCTGCGTGTCCATAATTTTCCACACGGACAAGCTAGAGTCAGGTTATCACTATTCTGGAGCGAAGTCAGAAAAGTTACTTTGGAGATCTGGAGTTCAAGCTGGATGGCGAGACGTACTTATACTATATAGAGTCCGTTGCGTTTGGGTTGGTGCAAGTCAAAATTTCTATGTAAGAAAGTTAAAATAACTGCTAGTGTTGTATTGTGTCGTTGTAAATTTTGATAATGTGATGTATAAACTGATATAGTGCTTTTGTTTTAAAGATTATTCATTTATCTGTTATACGTTGTTCCGCTGCGAAATGTGAGATTCTGTTATTGTCTCTGTTCCTTCTCCTATCTTCTTCTTCTTTAACCTTAACGGTTCGGATTTCCGGCATTCGATCATTCGACATTTGATATAGTGGACGTATCGATGTCGACTTTCGGGCATCGAAAAATTGGGTCGTTTCAAGATTCCCATCCTCTCAACAACCCATCAATACGAGAATTTTCTAGTAATAGCGTCACTGCATATTTAATGCATTAAATATAATTAAGGACCGAAGTTCAATTGCATACAATTAAAAGTCGTAATAAAGGCGAGAAGGTCAATTGCATACGATTAAAGGTCGTAATAAAGGCGAGAGCTGAAGTTCGACCTTGAAAATTGGTACAAGAGAATTTTGAGCGTCTGTTAAATGGACGTCCAACGAATAACACTTGTTTAATAGGCATCCAGACATTAGACGTCTATTAAATATGCGTTCTTCTGTTAAACTCCCTCATGAATTTGAGAGGCTGAATATTCAAAGGTTGAATATTCGACCCTTTAACCGTGGTAGATGCTCTAACTTACGTGAGTTGATTTTAAATTTTAATCTTAGTCTAGATCAGAGAATGGTACACATGTATTTTGAAGTAGTTGTCATTCATACACGGGGGATTAGATCTCGTACCATGGAATATCATACTCCTAGGAAGTGAAGGGATCTTACCACCCTCCATAGGTTCGAACAGAAAACCGTGTTGGTGCATGATCAACTGTAATAGAGTTTCAATCGGTCATATCCTGGGAATTGCATTTATCGTAATTTTCTGTTTTTTTATTTGAATATAAAATTATTTCAATTTGCGTAAAAATTTAACTAATTATAATTAATATATTCGCTTTTGAAAACAATTATTTTTGAACAATTGATATCCTACAGTTAAAATGTTCTATAGCAAACTTTTTTAGCGCAATTGTGTAAATTTTCTAATTTTGTAAGATAAAAGATCTTAATTCAACAAAGGTTTATAAAATTTACTTTAGTAATGTATCGTATTGTTATAAATATACAAGCTAATCTGATGATTTGATGGTTAAAGCTATGAAATTATTCGTTAAAATGATCGTGTGAAAAAACGAAGAATGAAGCAATGATTTTTTTCTCATGTTTAAAGGATCGTGTGGTTCAAAGATATTGAATTAAAGGATTTTTTCGGTTTTAAATTTTGACGGTTAGTTGATGCGTGCGTAAGGTTATTTTCAGAACCATAAAGTTTCAAGGTCGAAAGTTAATCGTGTTTGAGTATGGATACTTCTAAATACAACTACTATCGATTCCTCTTTGTTTTCTATAGTGATAACATCTCAAACACGAGATATTGAGATCCTTCCATGTTTCTAACTTTATTTTTTTTCTTTCAACGCACAACAGTTGGGGTTGGGTCTTAGCGCGGTTTTTTTATTTACTGAAAAAGAAATTTTAAAAGGGTAAGTTAGTTAAAGCGAATTTTTTTTTGTGCTAGAAAAGGGGATTGGGAAAGGGTATTGGAAACTGCGAGGGAAATTGTTAATGGAAAAATAGTAGTTGCTGTTGAAATCTTCAAACGTCAACTTATCATTTTCGTCGCGACTGTTCAGTAAAGATGACCGCTGACTGCACCCTTAGTGGTGAGAGATAAACTTGCACGTTTTTGTTTCCTTTTGAACAACTACAGTGTTTAAAATATAATAATAAACAGTTTATATATAAAACATAAGAGACGGTAATTACTAAACAAATCATATAAATCGAAGTAAATAGATCTATACAGTATACAACATAAGTGGTAGAGTTATACATCAAATTATAACTCATGAATAATCTATCTTTGGATATTAACGGCACCAACAAGCTCCAAAGTGTTATAAGGTGGAATAACAAATCATAATAAGTAAATGAAGTAATAGGAGAGTGTTATCTCCTACTCGTCCTCTATCCAGCTCCATGTGTTCACCAGACCAGATATCACTAGTCTATTTGTGATAACCTACCTCCTCGACCCTCAGAGATCGTCATTAATACATTCTCGGTATTCACGTGCCATAAGTCCAAGTGCTGAAGAGGTAGATTATCATGAGATAAGAAAATAAAGATAGAAAACAAGACAATAATAGAATCTCACATTGTATTCAACAAGTAATTATACACATGAGTAGTACATGCAGTTACTCCAAATTATTCCATCAAAGTTCTAGCATGTACTAATCTAGTCAGGATAGTTATAACTACATATCCTTACAAAGGCTGGTAGATGCAAAATACTTAATACAAAGAATTAAAAAGATATGACTATCTATATAGGACCCTCCAGCTTCATGCTTCATTCAAAATGCTCTGAGCTTCTCCCAAAATATTCCATGCTATCTAACTACTTAGCTGCCAAAAAATAGGGCACTCAGAGTTTAAGCAAAAAAGAAAATAAACTCTGGGTCAGTCATGCGACTGATATGAGAAACTCAAAATACGGATATTTGAAACAATGGGTATCTCATAAGACCACGCCGCACATAAACACGAAACAAGTTTTTACCTTATGATAGCCAAAATCTTTACTATGGAAAATCTGATAATCTTATTTTTAGTGACATTCTTTTAAAAATACTTTTTAAGTAAATATACATAATCTTAGCCGAAATTGTTACATTATTAAATTTCAGCATACTAGCTTCTAAAATTAAGTTCGAAGGCACTTATTAGAGAATGGATTTACACACAATGGCAAGTAAGGAACTACCTTCCATATAGTACATCTCAAGAGGGATATATCAAGAATCAACAACTTAGAAACCTCTACACCTTGCAAGACCGGCCAACCAGCAGACCCAACTTGCTGGTGGATAAAACCGAATATGACATCACCTGGACGTAACCGACTATCCGGGATCCCATAACATACACAACATACTCGAAATATATAGGGTAATTTAGAAAGGTGACAACGATACCCTTATGATTGCGAACCACATAGCCTTACGGCATGTCCTGTTTAAGCATTTTCAAGGGATGAGGCCCGAGGTAATGATTACCTTTCACATAGCACATTCCACTATGAATGTCACATTGCCAACTCCATAAAACACCATTGATTTCCACAAATGTACAACATTTGAGCTCATACGTCTCAAGGAAGGGTGTTAAGTATAGGAGAGTTACTTTCTACACCACCAAATGATGTACGTTAATAAAAATAAATGTATGTATATGTTGGAAATGCAATGTCAAGCATTCATCCATACAAGTTGTCACCACATTCTATCGAGAATATTTCCTAGGATTAGCAACGAGCAGTTCTTACATCGAAGATCAAATGAAGATACTACTGCCACATATATATAATATGAGAAATTCCCCGAGGGTCAGTTACAAGCAGCTCTTCATTATTTTATTATCATTTCAAGTCTTTACTACGAATACGTAAATTGGTTTGAAGTAGTTTTCGAATAAGAATCGCTCATATCCGACTCCGTTTCCTTTGAAAAAATCATGTGTAAAAAGATGTTAAGTAAATAGGTTCTTTTCATTTGATCAATTACTTTATTTTTTACCAGAAATATCTTCTAGAGTTATATATGTTTAAAACATTTCTTCCTGGTATATATACATGATGTGCACATAAATGTGCATATTTTTACTTCCATATTTAATCTAATTTAATCAAATAAATGAGAAAATAGGGTATTTTAACATGTTTAAACCAATATTTCAAATATCATCAAATCATCATTTATTCATCTTAAACTAGGGGCAAAATTGTCATTTTGTGTATGTATTAATTTTGATAATATTTATTTGTGCATTTTATTTTTATTTATAGGAACTTGAATGGAAATACGATGAAGATTTCATGGAAAATATGCATGCACAAGAGAAGACAAGCAAATGAAGATGGAAATAAATCATTTCATGCATTATAGAGGATCGCACCTACCCACTTACCATGATGTACAATTAAGAGCTAATGCATATGTTAATGGAAATTAAAGTTACATGCACATGCAATGGTGGATTATGCTCGTGCTAATGAAAACTTGATGGCCACACTTTCTCAAGAGTATTTTGGGTTGTCCCCAAAAATATATATTAGGGTTATAGGCATGTATAAACCTCATATGTTAATGTAATTAAGCTCTTAGCATCCTCTTTAGTTAGTTTAGTTTTAGGTTTAAAAATAAATATAAACTCTCATCTGCTCTTTAATGGCTTCTTAGCCATTTTCTTTTATGTAATTTTTTTAATGCAATTTTAATTACTGCTCATTTTTACTTACACGCTCTCGTTCTTTCCTCTTATGTTAGTAGCTTAGTTTTATATTTTATGCAAGTAGATTACTTCTTCTTTTATTTTAATTAGCTCTCTTTTTAATTAGATTACTCTGTGCGCATTTCCATTGTTGCACCATAATTTGCAACTGTGCACATCACCTCTGCCACCAGTTATTTCAAAACAACACTGCAACATCCCACTATACCTGACCAAACCTTCACCACCCTGTGCACATCGCATCTCAGTGCACAACATTACATACATACAACTTCACCCATACAAAACAGCTGCACCATCTTATACTTGCTGTAACATTGCCCAATGACATACCATTTCTTACAAACTCAACATCCATAGCCTGCAACATATACTTCTGCCTTCCTCACTCTTCACAACAATTCTCCGACCAAACCTCTAATCTACAGCCCGTTGCTGCCTACAACGGTGTATAAACTACTTCTCTGCCATATTATCCTCTGTCAACACATAACACCTTCCCCTTGAAAAACTACAAACCACTCCACTGATAATTTCGGTTGCACATCCACCACCATATCACCAAACTGCAACAGTCTCTGCCTTGAGCACTTCTAAAATCTCAACCACCTCAGTCAACATCCACTCAAACATCTCACTGCCACTCTTCTCCCATTAACCATCCACCCTCCTCAATCACCACCAATCTCCTCATATCATTTACAACAATCCTATAACCTTATAAAACCACATTAATTTCTTAACCAACCTCCTCTGCTTTCGACCACAAACCCATCACGATTGTCACAAAACTCCCCACCAAACTGCAATAACACTTCTTCCTCCTTTTTCCAGACCTATCACAGTACAAACAAACATCTTGCATTTCAAACCGTCTCACAACAAAGAACCGCAACATTTCACCTGCCTTCTTGCGTTCACCACTCCCCACAACTGCAATTTAATCAAAATCCGAATCAACAAACTTCCAACCACCACTTAAACCATCTCTTCACAAAACCAAACATCACTACCTCTGCATTCTATCAACATCATCCGTACCATGCAAATCAACACACTTCCACACCACCTTCCCTTACTATAATCTTCACTGACCACTGCAATAGTCATTAAACATCTTCCACTAACCAAACTTCCCCGAACCACCTCGCGATCTCCAAATACGCCAACTCGCTACCTAATCAGACATAATCTAACTTCACTTGAAACCCACTAACGCCCACCTCACTACTTCAACTTCATCCCAAAATCGCTGCGACAACAAGCACAGACTAATGGAAACTGGAAATTGGAAGGCGTTGGTGGGTCTGAAGCCATTTATGTGGAGGTGGCAGCAATTTTTGGTGATGAGGTGAGGTGTTTTGCTGAGGAAGAAGATGGTATTGTGGCGGTTGAGTGCAAGCAGATGATTTAAGCATGAAGTAGCGGAATTGAATGAGATGATGATTTAAACCAAGGACTTAATGTGACAAAAGAGCTGAAATGAATTGCAAGAATTGTAAATTAGAGTGTGCAGATGTGATAATGAAAGAAGTATGAAATGTAATTGCCGAAAGTAAATGGGGATCAGAATTTTTGTATTGATATTGCAATGAAATGTAAGTCACAGGAATTAGAAACAAGTAACAATTTGCAAGAAAGTTCAAGAACAGAAAATGATAAATTGCAGTAAATTGAACAACTATAAGAATGCATGAAATTAACAATAATGGTAACTACATATTTGCAGAAGTGTAAGGAACATGGAATTGTAGTTACTAAGATGAACAGGAACTGGACTGAAATTTGATACGAGATCGAACTAACAAGAGATTAAACTAAGTAACAAGATCAAATTGCAAGAAAGAACATGTACAGGGAATTTGCAACATAGCAAGAAGATGAACAAACAAAAGTGACAGAAAATGTAAGTAGCAGAAATCAAGGACAAAGAACTAAATTGCAAGATGAACAAGATTAAAGTAACAAGAATTAAACTAATTGCACAAATCTATAAACAGAGAAAAGTAATTGTAAATAAAATTAAACAAGAAGAACAGTATCTAAACTAAGATTAGATCTAACAATGATTAAACTAAGAACTGATCAAAAAGAAGGAAACTGATTCAAGGCTAGTAACTGTAATGAAGAAAATGGATTAAATTACTCCAGATTTCTCACACTTACTTATAAGTGCATATACAATCATATATATAGGTTCATGCAAATGCTTAAATGGACTCAATTCATTACATAGCCCAATACAACCCCTTGACACATTCAACATACAACCAACTATACATGATTTAATCAACAAACTGCACAAGCCAACAGCAACCGATAGCAAGAATTCATCCTTCATTATGTGTGCACGTGCATACACGCACACAATGATACATGTTAATATCTTCCTCCCTGAGCTGTGTCATCACCTTCTAAAACCTCTGACATCTGACTTACATCCATGAGATCCACCTATGATGATCTAGAGGCCGAACTCGGGTGACTGGTCAGAAATTGAATTTTCAGATTTCCTGCAACTTGTACCATGGTCATCATGGAAGAATTGTTACATCTTGGGCATAGATGGCCGACTTCATCTTCATCATTAGTTTGGTGCTCTGTATTTTTTGCCATGGCTACCTGAACATCTTTGGTGCTGGAAAAGGCTTTAGCAGTGATTGTGGATGCAAATTGTTTGTGGAAATGCCTCCTAGAACTTCCTAATGCAAACTGTTTGCTGAAATGATTGTGTGGTTGTTACAGAAATTAAAATTTTGGTTGGGGGAATTGACAGCGGTTTTGGGGAGATTGTGGAAATCGATTTTGGTTCTGAGTGATTGGACGAGGAAATCGATTTGTTTTGACTTAAACTTTTTGAGGAAGTTTGTTACTCTTCTGCGTATTATTAATATTGAGCATTGGGTTTGGGCCAGACTAAGTTTGTTTTGTGAATTTTGTTTTGAAATTTCATTTGTTAATTTATTTATGTTAATTTGTTTTGTTTTGTTTTAATTTGTTTTAAGTCCGTCCTTAAAAAAACAAAAAAAAAACAAAAAATAATAAGCTTAAAATAAAAAACCTGTATATATCTAGTTTTTATTTTCAGGTTGTAAGTGGAAGAAGTGCTTGCTAAAAATAACTCGCTTACTTGCTTATATATATATAAAAAAATTATGCTTAAAATAAAATTTTCTAATAATTATGCATGCTCTGGTATCGTGCCCTTAGCCCTTGTTTTTATTTTGATTTGCATTGTTGGTTGCTTGCATTTGCATTTATATATATAAAAAAATTTCAAAAAATAAAATAAAAAAAAACTCATTCTTAGTTGCATTGTTAAAATCACGTTTAATTTCTGCTTTGCACTCATCTCATTTTATTTCCTTTTCTAAGGGCAACACCCAAATCCACATAAGGTTAAGGCCCTTCCTTGGCCTGCAAATCGCATTTCATCTTAGAATTTGTTAATAAAAATGGTTTGACGTCAATAAGGGTGTCATGAGCTCACATAGGGCTTAATTGTATATTGTCAAGTTGTCCTCTTTTGAAAATTTGTTTTCTTGGTGTCTAGGCTACGGTAGAGCAATGATCGGTTATAAATATTACGGTGATTTGTAAATATTATACCGATTGTTTCTCTGAAGGTACAAAACCTTCGGCTGCATTGTTATGATGATTCGTGATACACCTATAACTCCTGCCCGTTACCTGGATAGGAACTATCTTGTTGATTTAAAACAAACTATGATTATACAATTTTGGGTTAGGCGCTATTCAAGATAGAAAATTTGTAATTAAGTCCTTGCATTCACTTAGTTGCATTAGTTCATGCATATTTAAAATAAAAAATAAAAAAATTTCAAAAGGAAAGACAAAAAAACATTGTAAATATTTCTTAACTTAGTTTTTAAATCTTTTTAATTTCAATCCAAATAAAAAAATTCAAGAAATTTTTTTAAGTTAGTTTTATAAGAAAAAAGATGAATCCAAAAAAAATCTATTTATTAAAAAAACATTAAAAAAAAAATTCAAATTTCCCTTTTGAAAAATATAAATTCCTTTTGGTAAATTGTTGTCCTTTATACAAAATCCAAAAAAAACATTCTTGAAAATGTCCGAGTTTCCCTATTCACATGAATTTTACGATAGCTGTGAAAATCAATATAATCCATATAATTTCACATCAAATTCTTATGGATATTTTAGTAATAACTATTGTATAAATTATTCAAATTTTGAACAACAAAGTTTTCAAAATGATGAGCAACCATCGACTCTTGAAAATAGTATTGAGACGATTTCGTCTTTACTTGAACTCTCTACACAACAAAATCAAAGGAAAAATGGTTTGTGTAATTCATATTTGTGCAATAACTCAAGTCAAGTATTTTAAAATAATCAAAATTTAAATTCACTTCAAAATTCAAATGATTTCAATTATAACCATGCGAATTCAATTTCGAACTGCAGAATGAATTTCAAAATCAAAACGAAAATGGCAATAACTGTTTAAATAATTTTGGCAATAGGAGTTTTTTCAATGAAGGTGAAATTTTTTACTCTCAACAATTCCAAATTGAAAACCCTCAAGTTAATAATTATAAATTTGATTTTTTTGAGCAAAAGGATGAAATTCACAAAGGTCACATGGATTTGTTGTTTGAAACATATATGAAACAACGTGAAAAACAAAATCAAATCCCAACGTGTGATGAGATAAGTAAAAATCCATCTTTTACCAAAATTGATGCTTTTCAAATAACAACTTTCGAAACTGAAAATAACAGTCTTAATGAAGTTGTTGAAAGTACGGTAATTGATTTGGATTTCAATATGTTTTAGGGTGAGAAACCTGATTTAAAATTCGATCTTCCTTCTTCTAAATTCGAAAAATTGAATACAACAACTTTGGATTTTGAACTTAATATATGCAATGAAGATGTGACTATGGTTTAACTAGCATATAGAAAGACTCATGGGTGATAATTATGAAGTATATCCCGTAACGAACCGCCTTTTTGTATGCTTTAAATCGACGGTAAACCATACACGTCAGACTCAAACCATACAGAAGGGCGGATTGTTATTGGGGTGAGTAAGAAAAAGCAAAGAAAGAAGGAAAAAAACAAAACAGAATCTTGCAGCGGAACGACAAAATATAATAATCAAATGACTGTTCATGAAGCTGTTTACAAAACATTTGATTATATTAATAGAATATAAAATCAAAGTTACACATACCAGAGAATAATAAATAACAGTGCACTGTAACAATATAAATGTAGTGGAATGATATAATAAATCATAGTAATACACTTCATCCTTCAGAAATAAAATCTTCAAATCCTGAAATGCTCAGGCTGACCCGAGCAAATTGAAAGGACAAAACACTCGAGTCAGAATTAAAAGATCTTATGTGAGTTAAATCAACACAAATAAATATAAGCGGAACGGCGTCAGAGATGTTTACAGGATTTGCCATCTCTTATCCAGTGTCTAAGTGAGTGTAGTAACTTAAGAGATGTTCGGGATTCACATCTCCTAAGGATCCGTTAAAATATTTTTTATGTAGTAATATATGCTATTATAATAATGTATAATAGTAAAATAAACTTACTTTTAAATAGCGTCAAGGAGTGACCCAATATTCCCCTTAACACGTAATAGTCCCAGTAGTACATCCAGTATCATGGTTCCTCCTGATCGGGAAGCCACCAGAGGATACCACACAGGCAACGGGAGAAAACCAAACTCGTACAAGCCTCGCTGGGGTAGGTGACACGACACAACTAGGCAATGCCAGGGTAGATATACCAATTACTATCCGGGCTGGTGGTAACGCATAGCCACAACTACCGTCCACCTCGGGCCACACTCCAAAAAAATCAAAGTTGCGCACCAATTAATCACAAAGTAATAGAACGGAAAATGAAGAAGTGTGTCCGATGGCAGGAATGACCTCACTTTGGCCCGGAATCGCTCCTTTTTAGCCACAATATGCCAACTCATGGGAATCGGGTCCATGTTCGTACCTCAATAGGATCGTCGCCACCATCCTACTTCATTCTAGATCTCCACCGCGTACACGGTTGTTAAAGTGGTTTTCGAAGTTGGCAGAGAGTATGAAAACTTCCGATCCCGGTCATAAATTTCAATTCAATTCAGTTTCTAAATAAAGTATTCCAAATTATTTCGATATCAAAACAGATTTGATCCATAGAATAAACCATTTCGAATTCAATATATTTCAACTTTAAGTGTTCAACAATTTTAAAACTAAGTTTGGTAATTACGATTCAACAATTAAATTTTCTATTATTTAGTTTTGAAATATTTTACTTAATAAATCCATTATCATTTAAATAAAAATCAAATTAAAAATAACTAAATATTTCCTTCAATTCATTTATACTTGAAATATTCTTTAATTCACCTTAAACCAAAATCAAGTTATAAAATCATACCTTCTAAAATTTCAAATTTAATAAATTTCACATCAAACGTATTTGAGTTTAATTCTTAAATAAATTCAGTTTCAAATAAATCTCAAATTTATCTTCCAACCTTAATTTATTTAAATCATTATAAACTCTATTTTAAATACTTAACCATATTATCTTCAATAAAAATCAAACTTATCATTAAGCTTATTCTATATTAAAACAAATTATACACAGCTTAAAATCAAGGATAAAATAACATTTATATAATATCTTAAATCAATATTTATCTAAAATCACATATTTCTTTACAAAACCATAGAAATCATTTCAAAATATTTCTATATATAGATCACGGTATTTGTACATAATTTTCTATCCTATGGTCAAGTGATACAGATATTTATCATTTCAATCCGTAATTTAAAATATAAATACGGTTATATATCATTTCAAACCGTAATCCCGAGTGAAATAAAAATCCATAACAACTTGCAATTTTTAACAATATAAACTACAACGTCCATTTATCCAATATCAATCATCAAACATTTATCACAATCATCATCTAATTCAATCAATAACATCAATGTAGAAGAGATAATAAATAACAGGTATTTACTGGCAGTTTATATTCAACAATAAATTAAATAACTATTTTATCCAAATAAATTCAAATAAACTGAGATGATGATTCAACATATGCCAAATAGTCATAAATAAATTTCTAATCATATCATAAACCAATTTAATAAACATAAGAAATTTTAAAAGTTGTGAGTGGGTTAAAATACTCACCTTTTGAATTTAAATCCAGTTTAAATCCAAAATTTGAACGATTTTAGAATTGGTCCAAACGAGCGTCAAAATGTCCGAAATTTTAATACAATCATAACAAAAGTAACCGCACATAAATCGGTCATTGTATATAAAATTTATGCGTATTAAAACACTTGGAATCAAAAATTAAATTAAAAAAAGAAATTTAGCTTACACGTGCAACAATCATTCCTCCTCGATCGCAACGCACAAAACATCCAGATGACGTTGGAACCCAAGTTGATCGTTGACCGACCATCGCAACTTCGATACACCGCTCCGGGCTTCGGCATCACCGCCGTTCACTTCGCCACGTCCAACAACATGCCACGATCCCGGTCCGATCGTCCACGTTCGATCCCAAAGACTCCAGCCGCCACAAGCTTTGAAACCCTAAGTGAATTATTCGCCTCGATCTAACCGTCAACTCTCACAAAACCCACATGGATGTGATCCCCTTGGCCCTCTCCCCAATATGGTACGGGCAAATCGTCAATCCGTCGAAGTTCATCGACGATCAACGAACGGCCGGGAGTAGTTCATCAAATTCTGGACAGACAAAGGTTCGAATTGGAAAATGAATTACGGATCTAAAATGCGCTCGTCGAGAGCTTCAAATCAATATAAAATTCGATATAGTTTGAGAAGTTTAAATTTTTGGCTTTGAATTTTATTTGAAATTTCAATTGGAATTTTGGTTTTGTCTGCCATTGAGAAAGAGGAGCAACAAAAATTTCTGTACGTACAAAAATGAGAAATAGAAAGGCTGCTAGTGTTTATGGCTGGATATATATAGGTAGGGTTGAAAATAGAAAGAACGGATCAGATTTGATTGAAAGATTTAGGCCCAAAAGCCCGTTCTGCCTCCGAAACGAAAATGGATCATCCCATATATCAAAATAGATGCTTTAGATATTTTAAATGCAATGGAACAGGTTTCAAGTCCAAATTCCATTGTATAAAGAAGTTGTGCTAAAATCAAGTTATTTCAAATTGATTTCAGTTCATTTCAATTAAATTGATTTCTAGCAATTTCGAGCCCATACGATCAAACGACAAGTCCAATCATTATGAAACTTGAAATCTTACAATAATTCACTGTTACGGATCCAATGAAACTTGTTTCATCCAAATCTGAGCCAGTGGCCAAAATGGCTATATTTCAGTTAATCAAATAAATTAATATTAAACTAAATCACTTTTCAATTCAAATTTAATTATTTACCATTTCTATCATTTCTGATTACAAATAAACTTATAATTCATTAACCAAAATTTCCATGTCAATCAAATAAGGATTTATTGGAAAATTTATAGTGTTTACCTTCAATTTAGGTGGATTCAAATAAATTATATTTTTAATTTCAAATAAATTAATTCGGTTTGTTTTCAATCCCTTTATCATCATCTTATGGATAATTTTGACATTAGTATATATCCAATTACCCTTATATTTTTACAATCGTCATCTAAATTCATGTTAACGTAGTTTTTAATTACATTTAACTACAATGGATTTAAATCTAATTCAATAAATTAAATAAATAGGTAAACAACTAATGATAATCACCATTTGCCTAATTTAGTCCCATTGATACTTTATTATCAAGCAACAAATATTATAATTACTTATCGAACATTGATTTTATCAAATTACATTTTATTGCGTATTATTTCATCAATTAATATAACTTTGAATTTATTCCTAATTTACAATTTACAATCAATTATAACCTTACAATTGTTTCAATTAATTTGGATTGCACCAAATTAGTTATTTATTAACTTGCATTAACATTTTTACCTTAATTTACATTCAGTTACTATTAACAACGTGTCATTTCATTAGTCATTTGAATAATTACATTTGTTTTCCTATATTCACTTTGTAACCAAAGATGGCCTTTCAATCATCTTATTAAATTTGAATTCTATAAACTTATTAATAATTAACTTGAGTTAACTTTGTTACTTTTGTTTTAGTCAAATTACAAATATTTATTTCTACCAGATTTAGTTACCAAAATCATATTAAATTAACAAATTTTAAAACATCGAAATTTACAGGTCGTTACACTCTCTCCCACTCAAAATTTTTCATCCTCGAAAAGGAAAAAGAAGGCAAAAGGTGAATTAAGTAAACAATAAATCTTATTCAACAATACTAACTTTATAAACATTTAAATTTGCAAAATTAATCAATTTGAATAAAAATACCAATTTATAACCATTAAATCTTTTTATACTCAAATTACTAAAGTTTGAAAAACATTTTTCAAAATTTTTCTAAGTCCAAAATTTACGGAAAAATTCGGCAGAGTCTCCTTTGTACGGAGAGGCTCGGGAAAAAATATAATATCAAATATAAAATATAACAATATATAACATATATTTTCTATAATAATATATCCAAATATGGAAAAAACAATATAATAACACTATAAAACCGTAATCCGAGAATGAATCTATTTATCGGGCAATTAACTCTTATTTTGTGAAATCAAAAGCAGTAGAAATTGCTTCCATAACCTGTATTTCACTTATATAATCCAAAAAGTTAATAATTATGTAAGATGAATTATTTAAACTTGTTTCAACCACTAACAAACGAATCCATATAAACAACGATGTGACATCCCGGAATTTTGACCCTATTATTACATTATGTTTTTAATCAAATTTAAATAAAATACAAGATTTTAATTTTGAAATAAATAAGATTTTGGATATTATTAGTTATATATGTATTATAAAGGAATTTATAATTTCAAAATGTAAAATAGACTCTTTTAACAACATTTGAAATTAAATCTGTCAAAAACAAATGTATAGTTTGTGTTCAAGTTATACGATAATCAAACAAAAAGCAAAACTATTGTACAAATACATTAGACAAAAACAAGGTTTCGCAAATATCTTTAAAACAAAATTAATCTGTCTGCAAACTTTATATGTTTAAGAAAGCTAAGTGTTCAATTCAAAAAAATAATAATAATAAGACAAACATCTTTGTACAAGTACAAGATCAGTATGTATCTTTGCAAAGTAAGCAAAATTTGTCAGCAAAGTATTATAGTGTAAACCTATATGAAACATATTAGTACAAACATAAACCTGCAATATCTTTGTACCATATTCACGTGTCAGCAAGCATTTATGTTATGTTAATGTAAGTGTAAACATGAACATTTAATTAGCACACTTTCTGCCTGGAAAAAAAAAATCTCCCAGCCGAAATACTTGATTTATCTCAGGCCTTAGTACATAGAAAAATAAAGCAAGATATTATATCGACAAAGCTTGTTCCAGAAGACTTTTTGTTCAAAGTTATAAATATATGTATTCATCATTTCTTATCCTTAAGTTCATTTGTAACTGCAAAAGCAAAAAGCCTGAGAAAAAAGCAAAAGAAGTATAAGCAAAACAGCATATTTTCAAGCTTAAATAAAATTCAGAAAGCAAAGGAAGTTTACAGGAATTCAAAAAAAAAAAAAAACTTCAAACTGCAGTCTTCTTTGTCCATCAACAACTAGCCTCTGTTTCAAGTTTCAACTACAATCTTGGTGAGTAAACGTATTTTTAAATCTAACCTTTAATTGATAGAGAAGCAATTCATTGTAAGTTGAAGTATAATATTTTGGAATGTTTGCTATTCACTGTAAGTTTTGCATGATATGTTCTTCACAGTTTCAAACTGTTGCTGAGGCAAAGAAAAACAGAATATATCAAACTTTTTATATAAAATCTTTTCTTTAATTAGAAACTTAACTAAATAAACTTTGTTTAAGTTTAAGGCTAAGGTTTAGAATTTTTTTTAGTATCTGTGAGATATCAGTACTGTAAACACAAATTTACAGTAAAATATAAAACAAAGGTCAAAATTCGAAAAGCATGAATTGTAAATTCAAATTTATATCTTGAAACAACATACGAAGTTATGATTTTTAAGACAAAAATTCTAATTTTTAGTTAATTATGCTTGGAGTAGTTCGTTAGTACATAGTAAGTGCATTGCATGAATTTCTGTTGATTTAACAATTTGTTGTTGTTGAAATTAGACATGGAGCTTGTGTATTGATTCTAGATCACCAGAAAAATGTTAAAAAAATTGTTAATTTCAAGATTATTTGGGAATTATGGAAAGTAGGGTTTATGGGTCTGTATTTTTTGGGGTTCGGTTAACTGATGCTTGCGTCGCCATGGCGCAACCGAGTGCCATGAGACTTGGGAGGGTATTCAAGTGTGATGTCGGCAAGGTTTGGCCGAAGTCTTATCGTCTCTGGCGGTCGCGATAGTGAGAACGAGGTGGATTTGTCCATCGTGTTCGTAGAGTAGTTCGACCTTTCAGGTATTATTTTGTTTCGGAGTATTACGTGTATATCTGGGTTTCGATTTTGTGTGAGGGGATGCCGTGGGGTTTGTCGGTGGGGTCAAGGTGCGATGGCGTGGTGGCGAACCGCTGTGCACGTGCACGGCGGCGGGAAAGTTCCTGCGGTTGCCGACTCGAGTGAAACTCGAGTTTACTATAGGGATGCTTCGGGTTTTTAGCTGCGGAGATTTTGGATAAGCACGTGAGTATTATTAAGTTTTAACGGTTTTAAACTTAAGTTTTTAAAAAAGAAAAAGAAATAGTAGAGTAAGAATAGGGAAAGAAGAAGAGAGGCAGGGGAGGGAACGCGAGAGAAGTACTGGATGGTCTCGAGTTCTACCCGAGTTGAGCACGTTGTTGACTTCGGGTTCTAAGATTGCAGAATTTTGCTAACTGTAATATGAAAGTAAAGATAAATAAGTTAAGTCTAAACTATGTTATTAAGTGTTAACCAATTTGTTTTAAGCCCTGATGAACTTTAAAGCTTTGCTGAAACAAAGTTGAGTAATTAATTTAAAATGGAAGTTAATTATGAATGTAATAAAATTTATAATTGTAATTTAATAAGTGGTTCAAAACTTAATTGAATTAGTAATTAAAGATTTTAATAATAATCTTGTATAAAATCATTTGTAATTAAGAATTTAATTTGAAGTTGATTAATTAACAAATCGTAGTTAACGAATTAATTAAATGAATAATGATTGAACGATTAAGTTAATTAATAATTAATGATTAATTAAGCAATTAATAATAATTAAATGTGTAATTGAGTTTTATAAATCAATAATTAAGATTATTGATTAGTAATTAATTAATTAAGTGAATAATTAATAAGTAGTTAATAAATTGAAATAAGTTAGTTAATTAGTAACTGATTAAGCAAGAATAAAATATAGATCATTCTTAAGCAAGTAATTAAGTTTAAAGTAAATCAAATGTTGATATGAATCGATGATTCTATTTGATTGATTCTGATATGTTTATTTATATAGTGTGATGTTCTGTGATATTCTGGATATATCTGTGATGACTGTGTATGATTTATCTGTGTTAAATTGCTATATGAATTCAATTGTTAAATTTGAACTGTTAAGTTAATTAGACAACATGGCCTTTAAAATGGCATTTGGATTTCGATGAGACCGGGATCGGGTATCGAATTGATATTCCCAAAACCACATCGATCCAAATTAAACGTTAGGTCGTGTAATCTCAAGTGAAGATCGAGATGGTGTTTTCAGAATGCAAGGGTTATCGTCGTTAACTCTGAGGGTGATTCCAAAATGAGTGTAACGAGATAATGCCTTCGGTTTCGTTCGAACCCGGAACGAACTTGTATGGATCGAATGCTTTCAGCACATCGTCAGGCAGACGATGAGCATTCTAAGAGATATGTTCTATAAAGGTAAACGCAGCCTCAAGCCTCATCAACCGGGAATGGCTAAAATAGGGGATGTGCAGCTAGGTTAGGTGGGTCATGCCCAAGCAGGACGAGGTATACCCCTGTCTAGATGTCCCTTTTATTCGGCTGTGTGGGCGGTTGGTCTGCAGCCAACTGCGGGGTTATCTTGTTCGGGACTGTTCAGTAAGGAATGGTTTCGGCCTTGTGTTGCAGGGGAGTTAGGGTGGCTCCTCGGTACGGTGATCTAGGCCACGTACTGTGACGGGCGGTACCCCAGTAGCGCTGCCATTGTATGGGATCCAATTTCCAATAAGCGCCGTACGTTTTGATTGTGCCCAACTACGTTGGAATGTGAGATGTAAGCATCTCAGCTATTTCTGTATTTTACTTGAAAACCCTAGACACTATTATAATATCACTGAATTTCCTTGGTTAGCGTAAGGTAAAAACTTACCCGTATTTATGTGTGGGAAGTCTTACGTGATAACTTTATTTCAAATGATTTTCAAAGTTAAACAACTTTAACCCATTTACTCATACCAGACCCATGTCTGACCCGGAGTTTATATTTTGTTTTTCATAAACTCTTGGGTACTCAAATTTTTTCGAGTAGCCAAGTGATAGGTATTCGGAGTATAGAGTTTTCTGGAGGAGTTGGAGCAGAAGACCAGACGTATGTTGCTATCTATATAGTTCCGCTGTGTTAGTTAGTTTATGATATTTGGGATGTATGTTCTGACAGATACGTATATGACAGCCATGTTGTATGATATTGTGTAACTCTGATGTATATATAACTATGTAATAGTTATGTTGTTATATTATATTTTATTCCATTCCGCTGTGAGATTCTGATGTTGTTATTATTTTTTTCTATTCTTTTCTATTTCCATCCCTTTCTTTCTTATTGATGGCACGTCTTTCTGGAGTTTGAAAGTTGGGTCGTCACAGCTGGTATCAGAGCGCTAGGTTGAGCGAGTACCTAGGCTCTGAAGTAATATTTATCTTGAGAGTGCGTATTTGTATTTTCATATATATATATGTATATATATATACCTATCTAAATTTGTTGGTCACTTGAATAGGTAACTTGAAAGGATTGTGTACTTCGATTGATAATGGCCAACATGAGTTCTGGAAGAAGAGGCAGAGTTAGGGCCAGTACTTCAATTGATAATGGTCGAAGTCAAATTGCTAGAGAGGCTGTAAATCCAGTACCGCTTCAAGTTAGTTTTGCAGCCTTATTAAAGATTTTATCGATCTTGGAGGCCAACCATTTAAAGGTTCAGAATCAATAATTGAAGTTCAAGCCTGGCTACGTTCTTGTGAGCGCATTTGTAAGAGGATGAGATTGTCGGATGATCAGAAAAGGGAAATGGCATCGTGGCAATTGCAAGGAGGCGCGACAGCATGGTGGGATGCAACCATTGCAAATATTCCTGAAGAAGATATATCATGGGAAAGATTTAAGGAGTTATTTAAGGAGAAGTTTATGCCTACAGCAAGGAAAACTCAATTATACCAGAATTTTCTGAATTTGAAGCAGGAAAGCATGACTATTTCTGAGTATGAGACCAGATTCAACGAACTTTCGTGTTATGGATCAGGACTCATTGATACTCCCCTCAAGAAGAATGAAAAGTTTGTGCAAGGATTGAGGTCCAAATTTCACAATAAAATGATGGTGCTCTTGAAAGGATCATTTGTTGATTTAGTTGATATGGCTTTGAGGTATGAAGATTTGATGAGCAAGAAATTGGAGGCATCAGCAACAATTTCGAGAGGGAATTCCGTTAACCCAAATAAAAGAAAGTTCAATCCACTTTGGAAAAGACAAGCTAAGGGAAAGAAGTTGGGAGGAAGCAATAATGGACCCCGTAAGTGTTATAATTGTCAGCAAATTGGACATTTGGAAGATCAGTGTTCTCAAGGAGGATCTCAACAACAACAACGACAGAAGGGTCCAGGATTGGCAATAGTCCAGAGATCGTTGTGTTTTAATTGTCGTCAGCCCGGTCATATGATTAAGAATTGTCCACTTTTGCAGAGGACATTGCAGGATAAAGTTTGTGCTCTTGAAGCAGGTTCATCTTCTTCTTCTCAAGGCAAAGGAGTTTTGGAAGGTACCCTACTCTTAGATGGAAAATATATTAAAGTTTTATTTGATTCGGGTGCATCTTTGAGTTTCATTTCTTTGGAATCAGTAGAAAAGTTTTCTCTCAACCCTAGTACCGTGGATCGACCCATTATTGTATCTAATCCTATTGGTGGATCAACAAAATTGGATACGATCTGTAAGGACTTGAAGCTTTCTTATTTGTCCCACAGTTTCTCTTGTGCCCCGTATGTGTTAAATTTTAAAGGATTTGATCTTATTTTGGGAATGGATTGGCTCGATAGGTATAAAGTAGTCCTGAATTGTGATGAGAGGACAGTTTCATTGGAAACTGATTTGGGTAGGATTGCCAAAGTGTCGTGTGATAGTTCTGGATTTCACTTGAGTAGTCTTTTACTAGGAGTTGAGACTTCTCAAGAGAAAGTTGAAGAAATCGATGTGGTTCAAGATTTTCCTGATGTTTTTGAAGAAGTTAAGTGTCTTCCGCCACATCGAGAGATTGAGTTTCGGATTGATTTGATTCCAGGAGCAGTGCCGGTGATTCAGCCTAGTAGGAGAATGCCTCTTAGAGAAAGAGAAGAGTTGATTAAGCAAACGCAAGATCTTTTGGAGAAGGGTTTGATTAGACCCAAATTTTCTTGTTGGGGCTCTGCTGCAGTGTTTGTTACTAAATCAGATGGTTCGCTAAGGTTCTGTGTTGATTATAGAGAATTGAACAAAGTGACCATTCGAAATAAATATCCTTTTCCTCGCATCGATGATCTTTTTGACCAGTTGCATGGAGCTTCTATCTTTTCTCAACTAGATCTAGCTTCAGGTTTCCATCAATTAAGAGTAGCTGAAGATAGTATTTCCTTGACAGCATTTAGTGGACCGAATTGTTTTTATGAGTGGTTGGTTATGCTGTTCGGATTAACCAATGCGCCTGCCTATTTTGTTGACCTCATGAACCGAGTCTTTAGAGATGTGTTGAATAAGTTTGTTTTGGTATTCATTGATGATATTTGGTCTCCTCCAAATCGGAAGAAGAGCACGGACATCATTTGAGGATTGTATTAGAGACTCTGAGGAAGCATATGTTGAAGGAAAAATTTTCAAAGTGCCATTTTTGGAAATCAGAAGTCAAATTTTTAGGACACGTTGTTTCTGGTAAAGGCATTTTAGTAGATCCAGCAAAGGTTGAAACTATTTTGCAATGGAAACAGTCGGAGTCACCGACTGAAGTTCGCAGTTTTCTGGGTTTGGCTGGCTACTACAGAAAATTCATTAAGGATTATTTTAAAATTTCTTCACATCTGACGAAGCTGACTAGGAAAGGAGCTAAATTCAAATGGACACCTCAGTGTGAAGAAGCTTTTCAGGAATTGAAGACAAGGCTAACTAGTGCTCCAGTACTTGCTATTTCGGATGGGAAGAGAAAATTTGAAGTTTATACGGATGCATGTTTAGTTGGATTGGGAGCAGTTCTGATGCAGAACGGCAGAGTTATTGCGTATGCTAGTCGGCAATTGAAGTCACATGAGAAGAACTATGCTACGCATGATCTAGAACTGTTAGCTATTGTTTTTGCTTTGAAGATCTGGAGACATTATCTTTTGGGAGAAAAGTTTGAGTTATTCACAGATCACAAACCGTTGAAATATATTTTCTCTCAAAAAGATCTTAATGTGAGACAGCAGAGATGGGTCGAATTTTTGGCATCTTATGATCTGGATATTTTGTATACTCCGGGGAAAGCGAATGTCGTGGCCGATGCTCTTAGTAGAAATGCGGTCTTATCTCTTTTGGAAGTAGTTCCATCTCTCCAAGAAAGAATCGTTAGTAAGCAAATGGAGGATAAACCTTTTGAGGAAATAATTCTTGGAACTAAAGACGGTCGGTATTCGGATTTCAAGATGGACGATCAAGGTGTTTTAAAGATTAATGGTCGTTTGTGTGTGCCTAATATAGATGGACTGAGGCAGGAAGTTTTAGCTAAGTATCATCGCTCCAAATTGAATATTCATCCGGGAATCTCGAAGATGTATAAAGATATGAGGAGAGTTTTCTGGTGGCCGAATATGAAGAAGGATGTAGTTGCTTTTGTTAATAGTTGTGCCATCTGCCAGCAAGTGAAGGGAGATCAACAAAAGTCTGCCGGACTATTGCAACCTTTGGAAATTCCAGATTGGAAATGAGAGATGATCTCGATGGACTTCATCGACGTTTTCCTAGAACCATTAAAGGAAATGAAGGAATATGGGTTATTGTGGATCGTTTAATGAAGAGTGCCCATTTTATTCCAGTTAAGGCAACTCGTACTGCAGTTTCCCTAGCAGAAATTTTCTTGAAGGAGATAGTCATATTACATGGTGTTCCTGTCAGCATAGTATGTGACTGTGATCCTATTTTCACTAGCAAATTCTGGAAAGCTTTGCAATCAGCAATGGGAACAAGTTTGAGATTAAGTACAGCCTATCATCCTCAGACGGACGGACAAACGGAAAGGCTTAATCGTATTTTGGAAGATATGCTGCGAGCTTGTGTATTGGATTTTGGTGGATCATGGGAAGACCATCTTCATCTTGTGGAATTTTCCTATAATAACAGTTACCAAGCGAGTATTAAGATGGTTCCTTATGAAGCTCTGTATGGAAGACCATGTAGATCCCCATCTTTTTGGATTGAATCGAATGATCGACTTGTACTCGGACCCGATCTAATTCGTGAAGCTTCTGCGAAGGTTGAGCTTATCAAGAAAAGGATGAAAGCTGCTCAAGATCGTCAGAAGAAATATGCAGATAAGAGATGAAGACCATTGGAATTTGAGATAGGAGATTTAGTTTTTATCAAAGTTTCCCCAATCAAAGGTGCTATAAGATTCGGAAAGACGGGAAAACTTGCTTCGAGATATATTGGTCCATTCCGAGTGTTGGAAAGAATTGGGACTGTAGCCTACAAGATTGAATTACCAGAACGAATATCTGGGATTCACAATGTATTCCATGTGTCTCATTTGAGGAAATATATTCATGACCCATTATTGGTGGTGGAACCAGTTGTTCAGGAAAATTTAGAAGTTGAACCCAACCTGACTGTGGTTAGAGATCCTGTTCAGATTGTAGATCAAGACGAGAAGCAACTCAGGAACAAAGTGGTGAAACTCGTCAAGGTGCAATGGAGTGAGGATCCCAGAGATTGTACCTGGGAAACTCTTGATAGTTTTAGAAAAGCTTATCCAAATTTATGTCCGGATAGCTAGTAATGTTGTTAGAATTGACTATTTGATTGTTTGTTTTGTAGGATGATATGTATGTTTAGATTGTTAATATTAAGTTTTTGAAATTAACTGTTGTTTAAATTTCGGGGACGAAATTCTTTTAAAGGGGAAGAAATGTGACATCCCGGAATTTTGACCCTATTATTACATTATGTTTTTAATCAAATTTAAATAAAATACAAGATTTTCATTTTGAAATAAATAAGATTTTGGATATTATTAGTTATATATGTATTATAAAGGAATTTATAATTTCAAAATGTAAAATAGACTCTTTTAACAACATTTAAAATTAAATCTGTCAAAAACAAATGTATAGTTTGTGTTCAAGTTATAAGATAATAATACAAAAAGCAAAACTATTGTACAAATACACTAGACAAAAAAAGGTTCTGCAAATATCTTTAAAACAAAATTAACTTGTCCGCAAACTTCATATGTTTAAGAAAGCTAAGTGTTCAATTCAAAAAAAAAAAATTAAGACAAACATCTTTGTACAAGTACAAGATCAGTAAGTATCTTTGCAAAGTAAGCAAAATTTGTCAGCAAAGTATTATAGTGCAAACCTATATGAAACATATTAGTACAAACATAAAACTGCAATATCCTTGTACCATATTCATGTGTCAGAAAGCATTTATGTTATGTTAACATAAGTGTAAACATGAACATTTAATTAGCACACTTTCTGCCTGGAAAAAAAAAATCTCCCAACGAAAATACTTGACTTATCTCAGGCCTTAGCACATAGAAAGATAAAGCAAGATATTATATCAGCAAAGCTTGTTCCAGAAGACTTTTTGTTCAAAGTTATAAATATATGTATTCATCATTTCTTATCCTTAAGTTCATTTGTAACTGCAAAAGCAAAAAAGCCTGAGAAAAAAGCAAAAGAAGTATAAGCAAAACAGCATATTTTCAAGCTTAAATAAAATTCAGAAAGCAAAGAAAGTTTACAGGAATTCAAAAAAAAAAAACTTCAAACTGCAGTCTTCTTTGTCCATCAACAACTAGCCTCTGTTTCAAGTTTCAACTGCAATCTTGGTGAGTAAACGTATTTTTAAATCTAACCTTTAATTGATAGAGAAGCAATTCATTGTAAGTTGAAGTATGATATTTTGGAATGTTTGCTATTTACTGTAAGTTTTGCATGATATGTTCTTCACAGTTTCAAACTGTTGCCGAGACAAAGAAAAACAGAATATATCAAACTTTTTATATAAAATCTTTTCTTTAATTAGCAACTTAACTTAATAAACTTTGTTTAAGTTTAAGACTAAGGTTTAGAATTTTTTTTAGTAGCTGTGAGATATCAGTACTGTAAGCACAAATTTACAGTAAAATATAAAACAAAGGACAAAATTCGAAAAGCATGAATTGTAAATTCAAATTTATATCTTGAAACAACATACGAAGTTATGATTTTTAAGACGAAAATTCTAATTTTTAGTTAACTATGTTTGGAGCAGCTCGTTAGTACACAGTAAGTGCATTTGCATGAATTTCTGTTGATTTAACAATTTGTTATTGTTGAAATTAGAAATGGAGCTTGTGTATTGATTCTAGATCACCAGAAAAATGTTAAAAAAATTGTTAATTTTTGGGAATTATGGAAAGTAGGGTTTATGGGTCTGTATTTTTGGGGTTCGGTTAATTGATGCTTGCGTCGCCATGGCGCAACCGAGTGCCATGAGACTTGGGAGGGTGCTCGAGTGTGATGTTGGCAAGGGTTGGCCGATGTCTTGTCATCTCTGGCGGTCACGATAGTGAGAACGAGGTGGATTTGTCCGTCGTGTTCGTAGAACAGTTCGACCTTTCAGGCATTATTTTGTTTCCGAGTATTACGTGTATATCTGGGTTTCGATTTCGTGTGAGGGGATGCCGTGGGGTTTGTCGGTGGGGTCGAGGTGCGATGGCGCGGTGGCGAACCGCCGTGCACGTGCACGGCGGCGGGAAAGTTCCTGCGGTTGCCGACTCGAGTGAAACTCGAGTTTACTATAGGGATGCTTCGGGTTTTTAGCTGCGGAGATTTTGGATAAGCGCGTGAGTATTATTAAGTTTTAACAGTTTTAAACTTAAGTTTTAAAAAAAAGAAACAGAAGAGTAAGAACAGGGGAAGAAGAAGAGAGGCAGGGGAGGGAACGCGAGAGAAGTACTGGATGGTCTCGAGTTCTACCCGAGTTGAGCACGTTATTGACTTCGGGTTCTAAGATCGCAGAATTTTGCTAACTGTAATATGAAAGCAAAGGTAAATAAGTTAAGTATAAACTATGTTATTAAGTGTTAACCAATTTGTTTTAAGCCCTGATGAACTTTAAAGCTTTGCTGAAACAAAGTTGAGTAATTAATTTAAAATGGAAGTTAATTATGAATGTAATAAAATTTATAATTGTAATTTAATAAGTAGTTCAAAACTTAATTGAATTAGTAATTAAAGATTTTAATAATAATCTTGTATAAAATCATTTGTAACTAAGAATTTAATTTGAAGTTGATTAATTAACAAATCGTAGTTAACGAATTAATTAAATAATTAATGATTGAACGATTAAGTAAATTAATAATTAATGATTAATTAAGCAATTAATAATAATTAAATGTGTAATTGAGTTTTATAAATCAATAATTAAGATTTTTGATTACTAATTAATTAATTAAGTGAATAATTAATAAGTAGTTAATAAATTGAAATAAGTTAGTTAATTAGTAATTGATTAAGCAAGAATAAAATGTAGATCATTCTTAAGCAAGTAATTAAGTTTAAAGTAAATCAAATGTTGATATGAATCGATGATTCTATTTGATTGATTCTGATATGTTTATTTATATAGTGTGATGTTCTGTGATATTCTGGATATATCTGTGATGACTGTGTATGATTTATCTGTGCTAAATTGCTATATGAATTCAATTGTTAAATTTGAGCTGTTAAGTTAATTAGACAACATGGCCTTTAAAATGGCATTTGGATTTCGATGAGACCGGGATCGGGTATCGAATTGATATTCCGAAAACCACATCGATCCAAATTAAACATTAGGTCGTGTAATCTCAAGTGAAGATCGAGATGGTGTTTTCAGAATGCAAGGGTTATCGTCGTTAACTCTGAGGGTGATTCCAAAATGAGTGTAACGAGATAATGCCTTCAGTTTCGTTCGAACCCGGAACGAACTTGTATGGATTGAATGCTTTCAGCACAACGTCAGGCGGAGATGAGCATTCTAAAAGATATGTTCTATAAAGGTAAACGCAGCCTCAAACCTCATCAACCGGGAATGGCTAAAACAGGGGATGTGCAGCAAGGTTAGGTGGGTCATGCCCAAGCAGGACGAGGTATACCCCTGTCTAGATGTCCCTTTTATTCGGCTGTGTGGGCGGTTGGTCTGCAGCCAACTGCAGGGTTATCTTGTTCGGGACTGTTCGGTAAGGAATGGTTCTGGCCTTGTGTTGCAGGGGAGTTAGGGTGGCTCCTCGACGGTGATCTAGGCCACGTACTGTGACGGGCGGTACCCCAGTAGCCCTGCCATTGTATGGGATCCAATTTCCAATAAGCGCCGTACGTTTTGATTGTGCCCAACTACGTTGGAATGTGAGATGTAAGCATTTCAGCTATTTCTGCATTTTACTTAAAAACCCTAGACACTATTATAATATCACTGAATTTCCTTGGTTAGCGTAAGGTAAAAAATTACCCATATTTATGTGTGTGAAGTCTTACGTGATACCTTTATTTCAAATGATTTTCAAAGTTAAACAACTTTAACCCGTTTACTCATACCAGACCCATGTCTGCCCGGAGTTTATATTTTGTTTTTCATAAACCCTTGGGTACTCAAATTTTTTCGAGTAGCCAAGTGATAGGTATTCGGAGTATAGAGTTTTCTGGAGGAGTTGGAGCAGAAGACCAGACGTATGTAGCTATCTATATAGTTCCGCTGTGTTAGTTAGTTTATGATATTTGGGATGTATGTTCTGACAGATATGTATATGACAACCATGTTGTATGATATTGTATAACTCTGATTTATATATAACTATGTAATAGTTATGTTGTTATATTATATTTTATTCCATTCCGCTGTGAGATTCTGATGTTGTTATTCTTTCTTTCTATTCTTTTCTATTTCTATCCCTTTCTTTCTTATTGATGGCACGTCTTTCTGGAGTTAGAAAGTCGGGTCGTCACAAATGATAACTTGCAATCACAACCTACAACCATCATATGAAGCCAATAAAATCAACCATCCATATATCCATAGCAAACAAATAAATAGTTGTTCGGGTTTAAAACTTTAAATTGTATATAATGGAAAATAAACTACTAAGTGCACCTTTTACTCAACAGTCTTAGATGAAGCTAAATAGATTATTCATACAGCCAAACAATTTTAAAGTATTCCTTTCCCAAACAACCATAAACCAAACAAACAACAATTTCAAACAATAGATCATGTTCATTCTTAATAATTTCGTTCCATAATATTTGTTGTTTGATTTCATTTTCATTCATATAATGATTTATCTTTTTAATTTACATTTATTCCTTGCAAATTTTCAATTTCCATTCATTCATTTATTACTTAATTTCATTTATAGTATTCATGTCTAATTTAATTATTTAGCATATCAATTTATTAACTTAAGTTTATAATCATTTATTTATAATACTTACCTTTCTATTATTTTTAATTAGTAGCATTTCATCTACACATCAAATTCTTATTTATTACTTCAAGTTTTACTTGTATAATATCCATTACATTTTCTTATTAACATTTCAATTTTTTACATCTTTTGGTAAGTTATATATATGTTAAAGAATGCAAATTGAAAATTACACAAGCTTAACTTATTTCATTTAGAGGTTCCAATTATTAATTAGTTAGATTCCATTTCACTAAAGTAATTGGAACTATCAATTAACGAAAACTTAAGAACTAAATACCGGGTTAAATTTCAAATCATTTTAAAATAATACCTACAACTTATTTATCCAATTATATTTAAAACAATTTGACATTTATATTTGTTTATCAAAATAAATATGTAATAAAACTACTACAGTGGCCTTCCCACTTTGAAACTCAAAAACAAATGTTGATGATGCATGCAATCATCGCTGAAATTATTTCCCAGCGACATAGAGGGAAGTACAGAACTTATTTCTTTCCAAAGTTTATTTAAAACAATTCTTTCAAATTATAATGAAATATTTATATCGGAAAATACTTCTAATAATATTATTATTATGTCCTAAAATTATTCGAAAGAAAATTTCAAAACCTTGGACTTAAGTTCTAAATTTCCAGTTTATTCTCATTTATTTTACTTTTCAAATCTTATTTCCAATCAATATTTATAACTTTCACTACTTAACAACCAAATACAACCTTTATAAAAAAAATATTTTATATAAAAAAATATAATAGGCAAAATTATTTCATTCACCTATATTCAAAACAAATATTGTGTCGGTCTGTCCTATTGAGTGTTTAGAAATCCTTATTGATGTCATAGCGTCCTATGCACCAACCAGAATTTATAAATACAAAACGGAACAAATTAACACAATATCAAAACCTTTTATAACACTAACAAATACGCTCTCTCATATATATACACTCAACGACTCATCATAGGGTATTGCTACCCTATTAATAAAGATTCAGACCCCACAAAGCTAAGGTTTATCGCTAAAACAAAGCTCTGATAACAAATGTAACGGACCGCCTTTTTGTACGCTTTAAATCGACGGTAAACCACACATGTCGGACTCAAACCATACAGAAGGACGGATTGTTATTGGGGTGAATAAGAAAAAGAAAAGAAAGAAGAAAAAAACAAAACAGAATCTTGTAGCGGAACGATAAAATATAATAATCAAATAACAGTTCATGAAGTTGTTTACAAAACATTTGATTATATTAATACAATATAAAATCAGAGTTACACATACCAGAGAATAATAAATAACAATGCAGTGGAACACTATAAATGTAGTGGAATGATATAATAAATAATAGCAATACAATCTTTGTCTTCATCCTTCAGAAATAAAGTCTTCAAATCCTAAAAAGCTCAGGCTGACCCGAGCGAATTGAAAGGACAAAACACTCGAGTCAGAGCTAAAAGATCTTATGTGAGTTAAATCAACAGAAATAAATATGAGTCGAACGGCGTCAGAGATGTTTACGGGATTTGACATCTCCTATCCAGTGTCTAACGTGAGTGCAATAACTTAAGAGATGTTCGGGATTCACATCTCCTAAGGATCCGTTAAACTATTTACTATGTAGTAATATGTGCTATGATAATAATGTGTAATAGTATACTTTTAAATAGCGTTAAGGAGTGACCCAATATTCCCCTTAACACGTAATAGTCCCAGTAGTCTATCCAGCATCATGGTTCCTTCTGATCGGGAAGCCACCAGAGGATGCCACACGGGCTACGGGAGAAAACCAAACTCGTACAAGGCTCGCTAGGGTAGGTGACACGGCACAACTAGGCAATGCCAGGGTAGATATACCAATTACTATCCGGACTGGTGGTATCGCATAGCCACAGCTACAACCCACATCGGGCCACACTCCAAAAAAAATCAAAGGCGCACACCAATCAATCACAAAGTAATAGAATGGCATACGAAGAAGTGTGTTCGATGGGAGGAATGACCTTACTTGGCCCGGAATCTCTCCTGTTCTAGCCACCATATGCCAACTCACGGCAGTCTGTTCCATGTTCATACCTCAATAGGATCGTCGCCACCATAATACTTTATTCTGGAATCTCCACCATGTACACGGTTGTTAAACTGGTTTTCGGAGTTGGCAGAGAGTATGACAACTTTCGATCCCGGTCTCTTTAACAACCAAATGTTATTATAACACCACGGTCATTTCAAAATAGTTTATACTTTAGAACCAACTATCATTGCCTTTTCAGACCAAATCAATACGATATCATTTTCATTTCAAGCATATCCTTTTCTAAAATCATAACACTTTCAAAGTTATAACATTTGGAAATCTAAACACTTGAAATATAACACTTTCAAATTATAATACCTCGAAACTCATAACTTTGAAACATAACTTCCACTACTTAAATGGTTTAAATATTTAAAATACTTTACATAACAAACTAGCTTTTTCAATTTCACAAATCAATTTCAAAACAACTCGAATTTCTAAATTTTAAATTCAAACAAATCCCAAATCATAAATTTTAATTCAATTCAGTTTCCAAATAAACTATTCCAAATTATATCGATTTCAAAACATATTTGATCCATAGAATAAACCATTTCCAATTCAATATGTTTCATCTTTAAGTATTCAACAATTTCAAAACTAACTTTGGTAATTACGATTCAATAATTAAATTTTCTATTATTTAGTTTTGAAATATTTTACTTAATAGATGCATTATCATTTAAATAAAACTCAAAATAATAAATAACTAAATATTTCCTTCAATTCATTTATACTTAAAATATTGATTTAATTCACCTTAAACCAAACTCAAGTTATAAAATCATACCTTCTCAAATTTCAAATTTAACAAATTTCACATCGAACTTATTTAAGTATAATTCTAAAATAAATTCAATTTTAAATAAATCTCAAATTTATCTTCCAACCTTAATTTATTTAAATAATTATAAACTCTATTTTAAAAACTTAACCATACTATCTTCAATAAAAATCAAACTTTTTATTAATCTTATTCTATATTAAAACAAATTATACATAGCTTAAAATCAAGGATAAAATAACATTTATATAATACCTAAAATCAATATTTATCTAAAACCACATATTTCTTTGCAAAACCATAGAAATCATTTCAAAATATTTTTAAGTATGGACCACGGTGTCTGTATATAATTTTCTATCCTATGGTCAAGTGATACAGATATTTATCATTTCAATCCGTAATTTAAAATATAGATACGGTTATATATCATTTCAAGCCGCAATCCCGAATGAAATAAAAATCCATAACAAATTGCAATTTATAACAATATAATGTACAACATCCATTCATTCAATATCAATCATCAAACATTTATCACAATCATCATCCAATTCAATAAATAACATCAATATAGAACAAATAATAAACAACAGGTATTTACTGCCGGTTTATATTCAATAATAAATTAAATAACTATTTTATCCAAATAAATTCAAATAAACTGAGATGATGATTCAACATATGCCAAATAGTCATAAATAAATTTCTAATCACATTATAAATCAGTTTAACAAACATAAGAAATTTTAAAGAGTGGGTTAAAAAACTCACTTTTGAAATTAAATTGAATTTAAATCCAATTTAAATCCAAAATTTGAACGATCTCAGAATTGGTCCAAACCAGCGTCAAAATGTCCGGAATTTCAATACGATCCTAACAAAAGAAACCATGCATCGTATGTAAAAGTTATGCATACTAAAACATTTGGAATCAAAAATTAATTAAATTAAATTAAATTAAAAAAAAATTAGCTTACACGTACAACAATCATTCCTCCTCGATCGCGACGCACAGAACATCCAGACCACATTCGAACCCAAGCCGATCGTTGACTAACCACCGCAACTTCGATACGCCGCTCCAGGCTTTGGCATCACCGCCGTTCACTTCGCCACATCCAGCCGCATGCCACGATCCCGTTCGGATCGTCCACACTTGATCCCAAAGACTCTGGTCGCCACAAGCTTTGAAACCCTAGGTGAATTATCCACCTCGATCTAACCGTCAACTCATCACAAAATCCACATGGATGTGAACCCCTCGGCCCTCTCCACAATATGGTACGGGCAAATCATCGATCCATCGAAGTTCGTCGACGACCAACGAACAACCGGGAGTATTTCTTCAAATTCTGGACAGACAAAGGCTTGAATTGGAAAACGATTACAGACCTGAGTTCGCTCGTCGAGGACTTCAAATTGATATAAAATTCGATATAGTATGAGAAGTTTGAATTTTTGACTTTGAATTTTATTTGAAATTGCAATTGGAATTTTGGTTTTGTTTACCATTGAGAAAGAGAAGCAATAGAAATTTCTATGCGTACAGAATTGGAAAATAGAAAGGCTGCTAGGGTTTATAACTGGATATATATAGGTAGGGTTTAAAATAGAAAGAACACATCATATTTGATTGAACTATATAGGTCCAAAAGCCCGTTCTGCCTCCGAAACGAAAATTGGTCATCCTTTATATTATAGTAGATGCTTTTAGATATTTTAAACGCAGTAGAACAAGTTTCAAGTCCAAATACCATCGTATGAAGAAGTTATGCTAGAATCAATTTATTTCAAATTGATTTCAATTGATTTCAATTAAATTGATTTCTATGCATTTCGAGCCCGTACGATCAAACAACAAATCCAATCGTTACGAAACTTGAAATCCTACAATAATTCACTATTACGAATTCGATGAAACTGGTTTCGTCGAAATCTGAGTTAGTGGCCAAAATGGCTATATTTCAGTTAATTAAATAAATTAACATTAAATTAAATCACTTTTCAATTCAAATTTAATTATTTACCATTTCTATCATTTCTGATTACAAATAAACTTATAATTCATTAACCAAAATTTCCATGTCAATCAAATAAGGATTTATTCCAAAATTTATAGTGTTTACCTTCAATTTAAGTGGATTCAAATAAATTATATTTTTAATTTCAAATAAATTAATTCAGTTTGTTTTCAATCCCTTTATTAAATCAATCATCATCTTATGGATAATTTTGACATTAGTATATAACCAATTACCCTAATATTTTTACAGTCGTCAACTAAATTCATATTAACATAGTTTTTAATTACTTTTAATTGCAATGGATTTAAATCTAATTCAATAAATTAAATAAATAGGTAAAAAGTAATGATAATCACCATTTGCCTAATTTAGTCCCATTGATACTTTATTATCAAGCAACAAATATTATAATTACTTATCGGACGTTGATTTTATCAAATTACATTTTGTTGCGTATTATTTCATCAATTAATATAACTTTGAATTTATTTCCTAATTTACTATTTACAATCAATTATAACCTTACAATTGTTTTAATGAATTGGGATTGCACTAAATTAGTTATTTATTAACTTGCATTAACATTATTACCTTAATTTACATTCAATTACTATTAACAATGTGTCATTTCATTAGTCATTTAAATAATTACATTTTTTTTCCTATATTCACTTTGTAACCAAGGATAGCCATTCAATCATCTTATTAAATTTGAATTCCATAAACTTATTAATAATTCACTTGAGTTAACTTTGTTACATTCGTTTTAGTTATCATTTCATTCTCAAATTAAATTTTTTATTTGTACTGGATTTAATTACCAAAATCATATTAAATTAAAAAAATCTAAAACATCGAAATTTACGGGTCGTTACATATCCTAACTGAAATCTTTGTTTAATAATTGGTTGATTTAAAGTAAAGGCGGTAACATTTGAAATATTTTAAGTTAAGTAATGCCAAAATAATATTGTAAAACTCTCTCTTCATAAACAAAAGTATATATATATATATATATATATATATATATATATATATATATATATATATAACACCTAAAGTCATGTGTACACAAGCAAGTGTGTGCACTCGCCATGATCTAACCCGTCTCAGGTAAGCCCGAAAGGCAGTGCGAGATTGGTATATCTGGCCTTAGTTTATCTGAGTTAGGTGTATGTGTATAAAAATTCTTTCATTAATAATGCCTACAGTCGATAGGTGTACACATTTGTGTGTGCACTCACTATGCTCTGTATTCCCCTAACGTAAGCCCGAAGGTTGTGCATGGGTCACATATCCGACCTTAGTTTTCTGAGCTAGGCATATGTATATATTGTTAATATCAATAAAGTTTTCAAAAATAGAGAGAGTAAGCAATTGAAATCCAAGCACTATTTCCACTTATTTGGTTTGAATTGTTATCCAAAAGAAATGAAAATACCACTTTGAAAAACTTTGATAATCAACTACAGATTTGTTTCATAGTTGCACTATGTTATCAACCGAAACAACAAGTCAAACTAGAGTCCATTTTTGATGATAACTTAGTTTTAATTGGAAATTTTATCAAGTAAAATGACTAAAATTTCATGATGATAATAAAAAAATTTATTTAACTTATGTCAATCTAAAAGTAAATTCTTCATTTGTAAATATTTTCAAAAACTTGAACCTATATCTTTGTAAATAAATCTTGCATTTAGGAATTTCGTCACTTTGTATTTGGATTTTGTGGGTGGTATCCGTTGAAAACCCTCACGAGACAACACTCGTCCTACTAGGGACATATAGGGATTTAACGGCTTGTTGTTACGCTCAATGTAATCGTGCTCCCTGCAAAAACGGATTTATCTTCATTTTAGTTTATTCGAGGACGAATAAAAAGATAAGTGTGAGGGTATTTGATGTGCACGTATATGTGCATATTTTTACTTTCATATTTAATCTAATTTAATTAAATAAATGAGCATATAGGGTATTTTAACATGTTTAAACCAATATTTCGAATGTATCAAAACATCATTTATTCATCTTCATTTAGGGGCTAAATCGTCATTTTGTGCATGTATTAATTTTGAGAATATTTGTTTGTGCATTTTACTTTTATTTGTAGGAACTTGAATGGAAATATGATGAAGACTTCATGGAAAATATGCATGCACAAGAGAAGAAAAGCAAATGAAGATGGAAATAAATCATTTCATGCATCATGGTGGACACCACCTACCCACTTACCATGACGTAAAATTAGGAGCTAATACATATGCTAATGAAAGTTAAAGTTACATGCACGTGTAATGGTGGATTATGCTCGTGCTAATGACAGCTTGGTAGCCACATTTCCTCATGGGTATTTTGGGCAGTCCCCAAAAATATACATTAGGGTTTTAGGCATGTATAAATACTCCATATGTTCATGTAACTAAGCTCTTAGCCTCCTCTTTAAATAGTTTAGTTTTAGGCTCAAAGGTAAATTTAAACTCTCACCTTATCTTTCATGGATTCTTAGTCATTTTCTTTTATATATTTTTTATGCAATTTTAATTCATGCTCATTTTTAATTACATTCTCTCTTTCTTTCCTCTTATGTTAGTAGCTTAGTTTTATATTTATGCAATTAGATTATTTCTCCTTTTATTTTAATTAGCTCTCTTTTTAATTAGTTTGCATTTTTCCTCTCGTTTTTATTTAATGTTGAATTCTATATTTGTAGAAATGATAACAAATACGAGAGGCTAAACCCCATCAATATAGGGGTAATGAAGCACTCTTAATTATGTAGATTCAACACTTTGCTATTTTTTTTATCTCTTTTTGAGCTTAATGACAATGTTTGAATGTGTTAAATTTTTGTTGGTTTAGCTTTGAATTTGATAACCTGTGTTGTTGATAATAAATAGGTTATGCTTAAACAGACAAAACATAAATTTCCTCTTTATCTACATATGATTAAGGCAATGAAGTGAATATTAAAAATCAAAATTTTATGGTATATATTTCTAATCAATAGTTAATAGATCATGCTTAGAATAGATTTTATTTTCAAGTTCATTGTCATTTTCAAGAGTGTTCAACAGTGGTTTAGTAGGTATGTTAAAGTTTGATGGTTTATGTTAGGCTAATTAATATCACAAATAGGCCATACTTATGTGAATATATTAACTAAATTCACTAATGACCAAAAGAAAGATCATAACTTCACTTGTTGATTTATGTGATTATGAGAGTGAATTTATCTCTAAAGTGTCTTTTAATATAATATTTTTCATTCACTTTTGTAGCAGTTAGATTTCGCAAATTTTTTTTGTAGTTAACAATACTTACAATTCTTGGTTAATTTAATCGAGTAGAAAATTTAAAATCAATAAAATTCACTGATCGACCCGTACTCGCATACGTGCTACAGTCGTATGCCATTCGCTTGCGGTTATTTTTAATTTAAATTTTTCAGCTATTTTTTAATCCAATGGACAATTAGTCTTTAAACAATACAGATTCATTAAACCTCTCTTTAATTTTGAAATACCAAATCATTTTGATAAGTCATATTGGAAAACATTATTGAGTTAAAAGGGCCGATAGAAACTATACTAATTCTACTCAACATCAATTCCTGTATTCAACCTTTACTATCCGTCAAATAATGGTGAGATCATCTTTTAAATTTACATAGATAGTTTGGGTTTCCTCCTTGGAATTTAATACCAAGTGTAAGAAGAATATTTCTATACAATCCAAGTTGTCTAAATTTGGAAAATTAAAATCTTTTATACTTCTCTCGTTTCCAATATTTCGACCTTATCTATTCCTCGGCCAGGAAAAAAGCTAAGTTAGCCAGGCTACTACTTGCTCCTAAACATCTTCTTAGTTTAAGCACCTCGCATACAGATCTCACGAATAGAAAGATCCAGTCTACTCATCAGCTTTTAGAGCCAAGATTAAATCACTTGATTTTAACAGCTTTTCTTTAAATAATTTATTTAAAATTTTTAAAAAAAATTATAAAATCCCAAAATCATCTTTAAAATACTAAATTATTTATTTAAAAATATTAATAAAATATTTAGGAAAGAATACTTAAGTTTAAAGCCATATTTCAAAAGTTATTACAAGTGCTGCAAAAAGGGCCGCTAATAGTGCTGCGAATAATGTTTTAAAAGCTTATTTGATCAAATCAAATTTTCGATTATTTAGAAATCCATTTTTATAACTCAAATTTATTTTAAATTTTTTTAAAATATTTATATAATTTATCCCTTATTTTTAAAGAATTAAAAATACCATTTTTAAAGAATCTGTTTGCTTTTATTTCTGAACTGCCAAACCACGACTATATTGAAAACTTGGTTTGCTCATATTTCAAAATATACTAAATGAAATCTTGATAATTTTCTTTTGTTTGAAAATTATGATTATAAGAGTTTGGAAAATTCTAATCATAATGGATTCTGGCTTCGAATCCATCGTATAAATGGATTTAACTTTTACGGTGTGGAATCGCGAACAGCCGTTACCCAACGCTCCTATTTTTGACTCAATTTTGAAAACTTGTCAAAGCTTCATTGAAATGGATTTTAGTGTTTATAAAACATTAACAAACCATTTTAAAGAGGTTTAACAATCTCATATGCGCCATTTCATTTATTAAAGGAAAGTGATTTTCTTTGTGATATTCGACGTATATTAAACGTGACTTATTTCAATATCAAAATAAACATATAACAAACATCCGAACTTGATGATCAAACATAATAAAAAACCATAACAATCATAGTACATCATCTTATTATATATATATATATACATAGTTTCTCATATTGGTTTTTTAATCGAAAAAAGGCTGTAGCTTTGCTAACTCGTGACTTTAGCTAACGTACACTTGCACCAGGCTCTTAGGTGGCTCGGCTCTTTCGTGGGTTAGTGAGAGGCGCTCATGGCCTTCGCCAGGGGAAAAGGAAGGCCCGTCCTTGGGGCCCTAGGTTAGTGGCAGTGGAGAATTAAGGAGGAGAGGAGGAGTTTACTGTGAGTTTGAAGTGTTTTGATATATATATATATATATATATATATATATATATATAAAATTTAATTTATATTTGAACTATATTTTTCCATTATTATGCTAATGATAGAAGACATGAAAGTAGAGTGGAAGAAGCTTAAAAATGGAGTAGAAGTGAGGAAATGAAGTGGAGATGGTGCGGTATTTGCAGGGAAAGAAGAGGGGAAAAGATATCATAGATATTATGTGCACTTACATTGTAACAACCTAAAATTTGAGCTATAATAATTAATCAACGAATTAATTAAATAATAAAATAAGTTTGTGAAATTGTCAGAATCGAGCTATGGGAGTTACACCATTGTGTCCGTGGCGATTTTCTGATCAGTTTCCATATATAACTTGTTGAAATCTGAGTCAGTATGGAGAAGATACGAGAGAAATAAGAAATCGAAAATAAAATGAAAAAATAACAACAAGCGGTTAGATCGACCCTAGGGTCAACCTCCAAAGGCCATAGGTCAACCTGTAGGTCGACCCCCATAGGAATTTGGTTGACCTGCTTAATGTAACTACCCAGTGTTTCGGTCACCTGAGTTTAAAATATATAATTGGATTTAAATATTGAAAAATGAATATTATAAGTTAAATCAGTTAATTAATTGAATATTGAATATAATATGAGTAAAAATGATTTTTAACAACGTTTAAATCCTATTTGAATTAAAATAGAATTAGTGAAGTTTTAAAATTGAATTAAAAGGGATTTAATAGAAATTTGAAATTTTATTATTTAATTAGACGTGTAAAAATAGTCATTTTTGACACTGTCTCGGATTTAGCGAAAAAAGTTTCAGATCCGTAATAGTGAGTTATTATAGAATTTCAAATTTCATGTCAATCAGACTTACGGTTTAGTTGTGCGAAGCTGAAACGCATAGAAATTTATTTAAGCAATTTTAATTAAAATAATTCGATTTTGAAAACCTATATACCAAATATGATGGAATTGGTCTTCGATATATATTCCATTGTGTTTGGAATAAGGATAAACATTATGAAAGCTAGGTGGCACGCTTCGTTTGAAGTACGAGATACTTTTGGATGAATAGTGCATAAAATTTTTCTATATAAGGCCATAGGATCTTCTAATTTGCAAACCCTAAAGAAATCTATGAAACCCAAGCCGCCATTAAATGTTTGATGGCTAAAAATTACCAACTTTCCACCTCGATTATCTCCTCCTCCTAGCAAAATTGTCGAAAACATCCAACTAGAATATCATACAACTCGTCGAGCTCGACGTATCGAACGACGATGATGGGTTTTAAAGCAACAGTATGGCGGCAATTCGAGTTCAAACACGCGACCTTCATCCGCATTTTTGTGGCTGATGGCGACGAGTTAGGGGACCGACTTGGATATGTCGGTGAGGTGGAGTGAGGTGCGTCGTTTGGATCGATCGTGTTCTAGCACGTTGTGGAGGTCATGACAATCAAGGATTAAATGACAGCGGTGGGTTTGGTTCGAACAAAGAAGAAGGGAGGGGAAAAGGAAAATGCGGTCATGATTCAATGATGGGGGAAGGACGACCCAGATTAATGTTTAATATAAAAAAAGGAAAATTGTAAATTTATTTGTATATAAAATCATATAACTTATAAAATCACAATCTTTTTCATACGAGATCGGATTCCGACGAAACAAGCGACATTGGGTTCGTATTCAGAAGCACTACACGATGGAGATGGATTGGGATTTATTTGAGCTAGTGAAAATTTTGGTTAAATTTAAATGCTCATTTAGTTTTAATTGAAATAAAACGCTACAGTGATGACTACAACCAAAGTGTGTAAAACTCACCCTCTCTGTCTCGCTTATATTTTTATATAAGTGGGAGTAAATTTATTTTATGATGGTTGATACTTGTTTGTATGATATAATATTATATATATTAGTTGGTTTTGATATACTCCTGTATATTTTTGCGGATGAGACCTTATAAGTTCCCGTGTATGAGCGGATGACCCTTCGTACGCGCGTCTGTCTTGAAGCAAACATTGTACATATATTCTCATGTATATATTTGTTGTAAGTGACAGGTTGGATGGATCCAACATGATTCCTCACTATGGTTGATGTTTATTTACACATATTGATATATATGTTGTATTATGTGATATTTGATGCTTTGGATGCCATGATTATTATTATCCATGTGAATCACCTTATTTAGTGTTGCTGTAGCATTGGGTCATATTTTTGGAAATTTAAAATATTAAAATGTTGATTTCAATTTGAAAAGGATTTCAAAGTGCTTTTGAAAATATATATGTTTCAATAATTTTTGAATTGTTAAAGAAATGAATTTACTTTAAATAAATAAAAAGTTATAATTTTTATGTTATAAAAATTATGGTTTTGTGAAATAAACTCAAATATGATTTTTGAAATAGGAAGATGACTATATTGTAAAATAAGTTAAATTGGGATTTTGAACTTATTATAAATGGTTTATATATAAGAATTATAAAATTGATATTTTATAAATAAAAAGCAATTGGATTATAAACGAGTTTTGTAAGTGTTAAATTGAAGTTATAAATAAACCTTATAAGTAAATAAGATTTACGAATTAAGGGACTTATAAAAAAAGAATGAATTTGTAAATAATAGATTTTTAAGTAAATTAACTTATAATTGGATTTCGACATATTAATGAGTCATAGATGGAATTTGTTAATAAAATAATTTTATATATGGAAGTTTTAATAAAATATAATAGGATGTATAAACATGGTTTTGTAAATGTGAAATCACCTTAATTTGGTAAGTTAAATATGAAAGTTTATTAAAGGAATTATATTCTCGATTTTGGACATTGAATAATCCTTTAAATTAAATGTGTAGAAATAATGCATTTGGTAAAGGAATTATATTCTCGATTTTGTACAGTGAATAATCCTTTAAATTAAATGTATATAAGTAATGAATTATGTAGGAGAATTATATTCACAATTTTGGGCGGTGAATAATCCTTTAAATAAAATGAATCTTTGGAAAGTGTCATTATAAAATGGAGTTTAAATGGTTTGAAAATAAAATGATTTGTAAATTTACTTATTATTAAAATAAGCATATGAAAAAGTTTTCCAAATATCCAATAAGTGAAATAGATATTATCTTTTTAAAGATATTTTGAAGTAAATAATTGGAAAGTTATTTGATTTATAAATGATTAATAAAATCAGGCCCGATAACTAATTATGTGCTAGATTTTGTTTGTTGCTTTGATAGCTAAATAACCTACTATCAAATTGGCCATTTTAGTTTCTCAACTTGATGTAGAAACTAATTAGTCGTACACTTAGTTCCTAACTAGCTGTGTAGGCTAGATTATCGTTTGTGTTGAGAATGTTGATTCGCGTAATGCGGAGTGATTACTCCAATCTACCGAGCTTCCTTCTTGGATGAAGGATAGCAAGTTGAAAGTTGGAAACGTGATAAGTCCATGAGACTTGGTTTTTATTTGAGATTGAGAAACGCTTTTGCGTTGTTGGTGCGAAGTGACCGAGATCAGATTTATCTAAAAACCACTTTGGACCAACATATATGCGACGATTGCATAGGTTAGTCGATGATATTGATATTTAGGATTTTTATAGTGATTGACTACTTGTTGATCATTTGGGGTTAAAATCCCAATTTACATATAGTACCAGTAGTCTCTTCGTTATGAAATATCCATTGCAAGGGCCGTCGCTACTAATCCTATAGGATGTGGTAGGAGAGTGTCTTCAGGTTCTCCTATTCTTGGATAACTTGTATGGATGAGTGTTTGACATTGCATTTCAAAGATTACGTACATTGGTTTATAAAAACGTACATCATGTGGTGGCGGAGAAGGCAAGTTCTCTTAGCGTAACACCCTCCTTGAGACGTACGAGCTCAAGGGTTGTATTTTTATGGAAGGCAATTAGTAGTCAATGGCAATGGCAATGTGGCATTCAAAGATGATGTGATATGTGAACGATACCTCTTTTACCCTCACTCCCCGAAAAATGACTGAAACATGGATAGATGCAGCGAGGCTAAGATGGGTCGCTCCTATTAGGAGATGTTATCACTCTTCTAAATATATCTTTACATGCTATGACGTCGTGTATCCGATTATTATTGATGTGGCTATAGATTTTAGGTCGATAACGACCGGAGTGGTGACATATTCGGTGCTATCCAATAAGGAGTAGGTCAGTCTTGTGTTGGTTTAGTCGTCAAGTATCTCGACTCTATGTACATCCCTCTATAGGTGTACCGAGTTTTCGGAAAGCTAGTCCCTTCTCCTATTCATTTTTATAGAAATCCAAAATCCGATACGTGCCTGCCATTTTCTATTGTAGAAAGCCTTGTATTACAAGGTGTATGCTGCAATTTAATAATGTTCCAATTTCAGCTATTTTAATATTATTTGTATAATAGACACTATTATAATATAAGAGAATTTGATATGAAATGTTTTTGGTTATCGTAGGTAAAAACCTTGTCGGTATTTATTTGCAACGTGGTCTTACGAGATACCTTTTGTTTTGATAAAAGAAAAGTTTTGGTAATCTTAAAACTTTAAAATTCAGTTGAGATGTGTTTTCTCATGCCGGTTTACCAGACTGATCCAGGCATTCTTCCCTTTCAATACTTGGGTCAGAACGAGTATATGTACAGGTTCACATTTGGTGCTTTTGGAGCTTGAATAGGCGAGTTGGAGATGTTTATATCGTATACACATACCTATTTATTTTCCCCCTGCATTGCATTGTTGTTGTTGTAAATTATCAGCATTTGTGAGGACATGTTATTATAACTATCCAAGCCGATGATTACTTATTGTATACTCTGATATTGATTTATGTATATTACAACTTCTCTTTGTAAAGATTACTGGTTATATTATATGTTATTCTGCTGCGATGTGGGATTATGTATTGTTTTTGTTCTGTTTCTCTCTCTTCTTCTTCTCTTCTCTTCTTCTTTCTTCTCTTTTTCTTCTACCCTCTCTTTTCTTTCTCATGATCATCTGCAATCGATGCGCTTTGGGTCGACATGTGTGGCTTAGTGTAAAATTCAGAGGGTGTCGAGAGCGCAGATCATCACAACTGGTATCAAAGCTTATGTTTAGTATATTCCTAGGCTTTGATGTGTACTCAGTATAGATACGATCGTTAGCACCGTAGATTGAATCTCAGCGTATTATATATATATATATATATATATATATATATATATGAGTGCGTATTTTTTAGTGATATAAAGATGTTTGATATTGGGTTATTTGATTCGTTGAGTTTGAATTTTGGGTTCTGGTCGATGCGTTTGGCTAACGTCATTGGTTGGGATTCCAAAATAGTTGAGCAAGCGAACTAACACGATATTGTTTAAATGTAACGACCCAGAATTTCTGTCATTTAAAATTCGTATATTTAATTGATTTTAAACATTAACAAGTAAAATTTGTAAATTTAATTAGATAATTTAATCGATAATTTAATATGTGAAATTACAGAAATAATTGAAATTGGATTAATGTGATTAAATTTGATTTGTAAAGTTGTATTAAATCATATTGGAGTTAGAACGATGTAATAGAACTTTTAAAATTTAATTAAAAGTTAATTTGTGGAAATTGAATATTTTAATATTTAATTGACGAGTAAAAATAGCCATTTTTCAAACAGTCTCGGATTTCAACGAAACTAGTTTCATCGGATCTGTAATGTTATATTATTGTAAGATTTCAAATTTCATGTCAATCGGACATACGGTTTGTCCGAGGCAAGCTAAAACGCGTAGAAATCGATTCGAGTGAATTTTGAATTTAAATAGTCGATTCAAAAAACTTATCTTCCAAATATGATCGAATTGGCTCCAGATATATATTCCATTGCGTTCAGAATAGGGGTAAAACATTATAAACTCCAGGCGGCACGCTTCGTTTGGAGTTCGGAATTTTTTTGGATGAATAGTGCGTTGCCACTTTTCTATAAAAGGACCTTAAACATTCACAATTGCAAAGGAATTAGGGTTTCAGCCCTAGCCGCCACATCCAACTCTAATGGCTGAAAATTATTCTCCTTCCTCCTCATTTTTCTTGCAATCCACAAATCGATTCAAAATAGTTTCAACTACAGTATTGTAGACAACAACGAGAACCACATATTCAACGGTTGTGATCGGAAACGGAGCTACGGATTGGCGGCAATCGACGATTGAAGGTCTGGCGATCAAGCACGTTTTTCGAGATGCATGGGGGACCGAGTTCAACGCCGTTCATGGTGTTAGTCGTGCTCACGAAGGACTATGCGATGGTGGTCACCGATCGATTTTAAACGCGTCGAGGAGGTCGCGACTTTGAGAGATTCGAACGTGATGTATGGGTTCAAACGCGTATATTTACCCGGAGAGGGAAGAAAGTATGCACGGCCCTGATTTTTGCTCCTGAAATCAACGGGCAAAATTTTCAAGGTTTAAAAAAAAAGAAAATGTAAATTATTTTATATTTTAAATTCGTACGATGTTTAAAATATCATATCTTGTTCATATGAGGTCGAAAATTGACGAAACGAATTGCCTTGGGTTCGTATGGACGAACACTAAGCGATGGAGCTGGATTGGAGTTGATTTGAGCTAGTGTAAATTTTGGGTAAAATTAAACGTGTGTTTAATTTTATTCGAAATAAACACTTCAACTGTTATTGGAAACAAGGTGAGAACTTCTCACTCAATCGAATTGTTTCAATTTAAATTTTAAATAGTTAGATTCAAAATTGCTTGATTGTGTTGATTGTATGCTTGGATGATAAATTATTATCTATTGTATTGAAACATACCCTATACGCCGTATATTAAGCGGATGTTATTTATTAAACACATATACCGCGATATTCCATCTTGAAATGGAATTGGTATTATATATGTACTAGGAGTTGATTTTCCCGCATTATATAGCGGATGAGACCCTATTGCGCCGCATAATAGCAGATAATATTTTATGAAGCCATGTACCGCGATATTCCGTCTTGGAACAGTATTGGTATTGTACTAACATCTGTGGATGCAGGGAAACAGGTTGGAGGGATCCAACTGGATTACTCACCCGTATTGTTTTATTTACAGATATTGAGATATATTCTGTTATCATATGATATATGATGTTTTGGATGTCGTGATTGTCATATTTAGTGTTTTTGCAGCATTTGGCCTATTTTTGGAGTTTTAAAAAAAATGTTAAAATAACGATTTTGAATTTAAAAGGATTTTCAAGTGATTTTTGAAAGTATGCATTTTATTGAATTTTGGAATTGATTTATTTTAAATAAATAAATGTTAAAAATTTTATGTTATAAAAATTATGATTTTTGTGAAATATAACCGAAATGTGATTTTTGAAATAAGTAGTTGATTAATTTGTAAAATGGTTTAAATTGGGATTTTTGAATTATTATAAACGGTTTATATAAAAGATTTATAAAATTTATATTTATAAATTAAAAATATTGGAATTATAAAACGAGTTTTTATAAGTGTTAAAATGAAGTATAAATAGATTTTATAAGTGAATGAAATTTATAGATTTATAAATTGTGAAGCTGTGAATAGATTTTGTAAAATAAAAGATTTGTAAGTAATTAACTTGGAAATTGGATTTTGGCATTTAAATGAGATATACGTAGGATTTGTTAATTAAGGAATTTTATAAGTCGAAGTTTTTTTAAAATTATATAGATGTGAATTTGTAAACGTAGTTTTATAAATCCAGAACCAATTGAATTTGATAAGAAAATATGAAAGCATATTAAAGGAGATATGTCCACAATTTTGGACAGTGGATAATAAGGAAATGGTGGACTATAACACTTTTGAAAAGATTTTTTTACACACTTAAATAGAATTAAAACGATTTGAAGTTGTTTTAAAATGTGTTAAGGATCGAAACCATAGATTTCAACATTTATCGCTAAAATAGACGTTTTCGAGAAATAAGGAAATGGTGGACTATAACACTTTCGAAAAGATTTTTTTTACATAGTATTGGGATTTATATACCTATCTAAACTTCGAATCCCTATACAAGTGATTTTGGGTTGTCGTAACGATGTTTTACGCAACATTCGTTTTGACTCAAATGAATGTGTTTAACAGAATGTTTTCCTCAAAGAATAAATTATATACTTAATTGTGATTTAAGTTTATTGAATATTTTCCAGATGTTGAAAATAAATAGATTTGTGAATTACTTATATTAAATAAGTATGGAAACGTTTTCCAATATGAAGTGAAATGTTTTGAGAATTTATCTTTTAAAAATAAACTGAAAGTGAATATTTGAAATCGATTTGAAAATCGTATGTAAGTGGATATTTGGAAATTTAAATTCACCATGGAATTTACAAAGGAAAGGGATATTTTTTTGAAAATAAACATTGATTTATTTTGAAGTGTGGAAAATATATCTTGCACAAATATTTTGGAAAATAAATAATTTGGGAAATTATTTGGAATTAGGTGATGTTGTGCATATCTATTGATAGTTAAATAACCGATTATTAATATTTACCTTTAAATGGGTATTTGTTGTGATTTTCTTGAATCTGAATGAACATTTATTTTTATAAATAAGCGCTCGTTATTCGGTTTCGCCGGGAAATGACCTTTGGGTCATGAATCCCATTCCAAATAGTGATTCGTCGTTATGGATAGCATTTGAAGATCAGTGTTGAAGACCTGGTATTTGCGAGAATGATAGGATGACCTATCGATTGTCTCTACACCGATAGCTATGGTATGGTGATTTCCTTTGTGATGGGAAGTTCGATTGGGATTGTGAATGCCCGGATTGCAAGGGCTTCTTTGGAAGTGCCTTCGGTTCTGTTCGAACCCAGAACAGACTTGTATGGATTATATGTCTGACATTACTTTTTGAGATATAAAGCAGATTTCTTTCAAATATATTCCTTTTAGTGGCGGAGAGTTTATTCTCTTAGCTTAACACCCTTCTTTGAGACGTACGAGCTCAGAGGTTATGTAGTTGATGGTTATCTGTGATATACTCCCAATTTGGTAATGTGACATGCTAAGTGCTGCAGAGCATTTGTTTATCAAAGCATGGCTTTTGTGAAAAGCGTAGCTTTGTGGATGAGACTTCGTCGAACCTCACAACTCGGTTATGGTCGAAACAGGAATCGTTGCAGCAAGGTTATTTGAGGGTAGCGCCCTCTGAGGGTATGTCATTTCCTTCTGGATTATGAGTGGTATCATGGTATGGAGCCCAGATACTTACTTTGGGGTTGCTGCAAACTTATTATTTCGTAGTTGTTGGTTGAGAGGATCCTTGGATAAAGGTTGTTTACAACCGGGGGATGGCATACTCGTGTCAGTTGTTGCTCAGCTAGAGGTAACCCGGCCTTGTCTAGCAGAGATTCGGTTAGGATCCAAGGACGTCCCTCCAGAGGCATTCCATTTTACTTGGGAAGTTCCTGTGCCCGACCATTGTTGGAAATCCAAACAAAACAATATGAGCCCTTTACGATTGCAGTTGTATAACCTGCCATGGAATGTGGTGGTAACCTGCTATTGAACATGGTAGCTATAGTAGGCATAAGTGCGAAATGTCTATGCTGGCTAAGATGTATATTATACTTTCGAAATGTTTTTCTACACTTTGCACTTATAGTAATAATATTAAAGAAATTTGCGTATCAAGCATGTTAACTATCATAAGGAGAAATCTCCTCCGATTTTGCGTTTGCATTTTGTGTGTGTGTGTGTGTGGGAGACCTTATAGTAGTCACATTTTCTAAAAGCATTGCGGATCTATTTTAAAATATTTCTTTGTTTATTTTAAAGATAAATTGTTTTAAGTTCTCACACCAGTTTCATGACTGACCTGAAGTTTATTGTCCCCTTCCAAATCTCTGGTTGCCCATCATTTTCCACACGGGCAGTCTAGAGTCAGGTTATCAGGTCATTCTGGAATTCAGGAGTTGCTGTGGAGATCAGGAGCAAGCTGGATGGCATGGCGTATCAACTAGTATATAGTATTTCTTTTCCGCCGCTTGTTGTTGTAAACTCTGATAATGTAAGGTAATGTGATGTAATGTAATAAATCGATACAGTTCAATTGATTTAAAGATTATTCATTTATCTATTATATGCTGTTCCGCTGCGATTGTGAGATTCTGTTATTGTTTCTGTTTTCTTCTTCTTTCTTTCTTTCTTTCTTCTTCTATCTTCTACCTCTTCTTTAACCCTAACGGTTCGGTTTTCCGGCCTTCGATTGCTCGGCAGTTGATACAGTGGACGTATTAATGTCGACTTTCGTGAGTCAAAAGTCCTCCTATCGTTGTAGTTGGTATCAGAGCATTTGGTTAAGCGACAACCTTGGCTCTGATGGGTGTTACTCATTAGAAATAGAGTCAGTAGTACTCTAGAATGAGTTTGATTGTAATAATAGATATGAGCGCGTATTTGTTAGTGAATATAAAAATGGTTTATATTGTGTTAGCTTATCCGTTGAGCTGTTTGTGAATTCTGGTCGGTATGTGGGACGCCATATTATCGATAGGGGTTACTAAACTCTTAAACAAGATAAACCGACATAGTATCATTTTGAATTGGGTAAATGAAATAATTTCACCTCGATTATATTTTATATATAAAGGAATAATTTTTCATAATTATTAAAGTGTATATGAATTGATTGTTTGGTTGTTGAAATGTAAGAATATATATAAGTTAATTGAAAGATGTTTGATTAAGTTAAATGAAACATATTGTAAAAGAATAAATTGTATAAGCAAATGAATTATTAAGTATGGAATTATAATTAATGTGATTTACAATTGTGAAATAATCTTATATATAAGAAGTGAAACCATATGAATATATTTATAAATATGAGTTATAAATAAAAATGAATTTGAACTATGAATTGAAAATGTTGAATCCTATTTATTTTGGAAATTATTTTCCAAAATTAAAAGTTAATTAGTGAAATTATATAAGAAAAAGATTTATAAATGTGATTTATGAATAAAAGGAAATTTTTTGAAAGAATATTAAGCACTGAATTCACTACTATTACTGGAAAATAATAAGGGTGATAACTGCAACATCATCAGTATCATTTTCAAGTTTCTGTGTGATGGATTTGCTACCATAGTAAATTGAAAATTGAAGTTTGGTTGTGATAAACAAATTTGAAACTAAAATCCAGGATGTAATTGTTGAATATAAGTGAAACTAGTTTTGAACTTATAATATGAAATAATAAAGATTTTAGCTTTGGTGAAGTTAATGGATTTGGAAATTTAAGTTAAGTTAAACAAGTGATGTTTATAAAATGAAATATAACTTAAGTAATGTTGAATGAAGTTGATTTTGGTATCGAAGTAAATTAATAAAGTGAAGTGATGAATATGAACTTGAGTTATATAAATGAAATTCAACCTTATTTGTAAAATGAATTAGTAATTGAATTAGTGAATGAATTGAATGTAAATCAATCTAATGTAAATGAATTGATATAGAGTAATGAATGTAATTGTTAATTCATTAGAAGCTAATGAAGTTGGAAAAAATTGAATAATTGAATGGAAGTCAATTTAATATCAACCAATTGGATATTAAAAGTGTTAAACCAAAATGAAATTAGACAAAGTGAATATGAATTGTTGAATGTAAATTTAATAAATTTGATTGTACTGAATATACATTGATTGTTAGATTGTTGTTAGTTGATTATATAGAAATTCATATGAAATTGAATTGATAAAATTGGAAGCTATGAAATTTGATTTGAATGTGGAAGTGAACTAACTTGAATGTAAATTAGTGAATATAAACTAATTGAAAATGAATAAATGAATGTTAGTAAAGTCCAATGTTAATGAATCAAATGTGATTAAATGAAAAAACAATTTATTAAATATTAACGAGAAGTGAATGTATATTGATTTGATGATTGGAATTGTTGTTGGATGATAGTTGTTTAATAGTTAGAATTGTTGCCTTTTGTTGCATTTGTTATATTGGCATATGTAGTTGTTGTTCGGGTATATGTTGTATATTGATATTACTTTCATATATGCATGTTTCTCATTATTGTTGAGTGTTTAGTAGGTGTGGATTGTGCTTGCTTTGCTTTTAGAGCTCGCTTTCACGCTATATTAGCCGTATATGCTCGCTAATAATATATAATGTACATATCTCGGATTACATATCGTACTTTTACACTTTTTTCCCTACGGGATGCCTCATTACTTTGATGAGATGTATATTTGTGATATATATATTGCCCTTTTTTTCGGATCGAGCTGCGCAAAGAAGGTTATGGCGAAATTTTCTGAAAATTTAAGGCGTTAGAATATTTTTTAGAAAATTGGAAAATTTTGAGAACTATAACTTTGATTTTGGAATGAAAAGTTAAACGATATAGTTGGTTCTGAAATGATAGCTAAATATAATTTGAGAACTTAGTAAAGTTATTGTAAGAAGTTTAACTATGGATTTTGAAAAAGTTAAAATGTTTAAATGAATTTGAAATTTAATTGAACTAATGGCTTTTAAAAGTTAATGGATTCTGTAACTTTTTCTTACTTGGTAATTTCGAGGACGAAATTCTTTTAAGAGGGGAAGTTTGTAATGACCCAGAATTTTTGTCATTTGAAATTCGTATATTTAATTGATTTTAAATATTAACAAGTAAAATTTGTAAGTCGAATAAATTTTATTTCGAATATCTGGATTTAACTGGATAATTTAATCGATAGCTTAATATGTGAAATTACAGAAATAATTGGAAACTGGGTCAATGTGATTAAATTTGATTTGTAAAGTTGTATTAAATCATATTGGAGTTAGAACGATGTTATAGACCTTTTAAAATTTAACTAAAAGTTAATTTGTGGAAATTGAATATTTTAATAGTTAATTGATGAGTAAAAATAGCCATTTTTCAAATAGTCTCGGATTTCGACGAAACTAGTTTCATCGGATCCGTAAAGTTATATTATTTTAAGATTTCAAATTTCATGTCAATCAGACTTACGGTTTGTCCGGGGCAAGCTAAAACGCGTAGAAATCGATTCGAGTGAATTTTGAATTTAAATAGTCGATTCAAAAAAAGTATCTTCCAAATATGATCGAATTAGCTCCCAATATATATTCCATTGCGTTCGGAATGGGGGTAAAACATTATAAACACCAGGCGGCACGCTTCGTTTGGAGTTCAGAAATTTTTAGGATGAATAGTGCCTTGCCATTTTTCTATAAAAGGACCTTAAACATTCACAATTGCAAAGGAATTAGGGTTTCAGCCCTAGCCGCCACCTCCAACTCTAATGGCCGAAAATTATTCTCCTTCCCCCTCTTTTTTCTTGCAATCCACTAATTGATTCAAAATAGTTTCGACTACAATATTGTAGACAACAACGAGAACCACATATCCAACGGTTGTGATAGGAAATGGAGCTAAGGATTGGCGGCAATCGACGATTGAAGTTTCGACGTTCAAGCACGTTTTTCGAGATGCATGGGGGACCGAGTTCAATGCCGTTCATGGTGTTAGTCATTCTCGCGAAGGACTACACGATGGTGGTCACCGATCGATTTCAAACGCGTCGAGGAGGTTGCGAATTTGAGAGATTCGAACGTGATGTATGGGTTCAAACGCGCATACTTACCTACAGAGGGAAAGAAAGTATGCACGGCCAGAATTTTCAAGGTTTAAGAAAAAAGAAAATGTAAATTATTTTATATTTTAAATTCGTACGATGTTTAAAATATCATATCGTGTTCATACAAGGTCGAAAATTGACGAAATGAATTGCGTTGGGTTCGTATGGACGAACACTACGCGATAGAGCTGGATTGGAGTTGATTTGAGCTAGTGTAAATTTTGGGTAAAATTAAACGCGCGTTTAATTTTATTCGAAATAAACACTGCAACTGTTATTGGAAACAAGGTGAGAACTTCTCACTCAATCGAATTGTTTCGATTTAAATTTTAAATAGTTATATTTAAAATTGCTTGATTATGTTGATTGTATGCTTGGATGACAAATTATTATCTATTGTATTGAAATAGACCCTATACACCGTATATTAAGCGGATGTTATTTATTAAACACATATACCGCGATATTCCATCTTGAAATGGAATTGGTATTATATATGTACTTGGAGTTGGTTTTCCCGCATTATATAGCGGATGAGACCCTATTGCGCGGCATAATAGCGGATAATATTTTATGAACCCATGTACCGCGATATTCCATCTTGAAACAGGATTGGTATTGTGCTAACATTTGTGGATGCAGGGAAACAGGTTGGAGGGATCTAACTGGATTCCTCACCCGTATTGATTTATTTACAGATATTGAGATATATTCTGTTATCATATGATATATGATGTTTTGGATGTCGTGATTGTTATATTTAGTGTTTTTGCAGCATTTGGCCTATTTTTGGAGTTTTAAAAAAAATGTTAAAATAACGATTTTGAATTTAAAAGGATTTTCAAGTGATTTTTGAAAGTATGCATTTTATTGAATTTTGGAATTGATTTATTTTAAATAAATAAATGTTAAAAATTTTATGTTATAAAAATTATGATTTTTGTGAAATATAACCGAAATGTGATTTTTGAAATAAGTAGTTGATTAATTTGTAAAATGGTTTAAATTGGGATTTTTGAATTATTATAAACGGTTTATATAAAAGATTTATAAAATTTATATTTATAAATTAAAAATATTGGAATTATAAAACGAGTTTTTATAAGTGTTAAAATGAAGTATAAATAGATTTTATAAGTGAATGAAATTTATAGATTTATAAATTGTGAAGTTGTGAATAGATTTTGTAAAATAAAAGATTTGTAAGTAATTAACTTGGAAATTGGATTTTGGCATTTAAATGAGATATACGTAGGATTTGTTAATTAAGGAATTTTATAAGTCGAAGTTTTTTTAAAATTATATAGATGTGAATTTGTAAACGTAGTTTTATAAATCCAGAACCAATTGAATTTGATAAGAAAGTTCTATAATTTGAAATAGAACCAATTGAATATTGGAATTATAAAACGTAGTTTTGGATGCCGTGATTGTTATATTTTGTGCTGTTGCAGCATTTTGCCTATTTTTGGAGTTTTAAAAAAATGTTAAAATAAAGATTTTGAATTTAAAAGGATTTTCAAGTGATTTTTGAAAGTATGCATTTTATTGAATTTTAGAATTGATTCATTTTAAATAAATAAATGTTAAAATTTTTATGTTATAAAAGTTATGATTTTTGTGAAATATAACCGAAATGTGATTTTTGAAATAAGTAGTTGATTAATTTTTTACATTGGGATTTTTGAATTATTATAAACGGTTTGTATGAAAGATTTATAAAATTTATATTTATAAATTAAAAATACTGGAATTATAAAACGAGTTTTTATAAGTGTTAATATGAAGTATAAATAGATTTCATAAGTGAATGAAATTTATGGATTTATAAATTGTGAAGTTATAAAATGAATAGATTTTGTAAAATAAAAGATTTATAAGTAGTTAACTTGGAAATTTGATTTTTGCATTTAAATGAGATATACGTAGGATTTGTTAATTAAAGAATTTTGTAAGTGGAAGTTTTTATAAAATTTATATAGATGTGAATTTGTAAACGTTGTTGTATAAATCCAAAACCAATTGAATTTGATAAGTAAATATGGAAGCATGTTAAAGGAGATATATCCACGATTTTGGGCAGTGGATAATCCTTTAATTAAATATATAGAAGTGTTGAATTTGGTTAATGATTTATATTCACGATTTTGAACAACGAATAATATATTTAAGAAATGTTTTAGGAAGTGATCTTTTAAATAGATTTAAAATGATTTGAAGTTGTTTTAAAATGTGTTAAGGATAGAAACCATAGATTTCAACATTCATTGCTGAAATAGATGTTTTCGAGAAATAAGGAAATGGTGGACTATAACACTATTGTTACAGTAAATGATTTTCGAAAGGGAATATTTTATATAGTATTGGGATTTATATACCTATCTAAATTTCGAATCCTATACTAGTGATTTTGGGTTGTCGTAACGATGTTTTACGCAACATTCGTTTTGACTCAAATGAATGTGTTTAAGAGAATGTTTTCCTTAAAGAATAAATTATATACTTAATTGTGATTTAAGTATATTGAATATTTTCTAGATGTTGAAAATAAATAGATTTGTGAATTACTTATTATTAAATAAGTATGGAAACATTTTCCAATTTGAAGTGAAATGTTTTGAGATTTTATCTTTTAAAGATAAACTGAAAGTGAATATTTGAAATCGATTTGAAAATCGTATGTCAGTGGATATTTGGAAATTTAAATTCACCATGGAATTTATAAAGGAAAGGGAAATTTTTTTGAAAATAAACATTGATTTATTTTGAAGTGTGGAAAATATATCTTGTACAAATATTTTTAGAAAATAAATAATTTGGGAAAGTATTTGGAATCGGGTGATGTTGTGCATATCTATTGATAGTTAAATAACCGACTATCAATATTTACCTTTAAATGGGTATTTATTGTGAGTTGCTTGAATCTGGATGAACACTTAATTTTATAAATAAGCGCTCGTTATTCGGTTTTGCCGGGAAAGGACCTTTGGGTCATGAATCCCATTCTGAATAGCGATTCGTCATAATGGATAGCATTTGAAGACCGGTGTTGAAGACCTGGTATTTGCGAGAATGATAGGATGACCTATCGATTGTCTCTGCACTAATAGCTATGGTATGGAGATTTCCTTTGTGATGGGAAGTTCGATCGGGATTGTGAATACCCAGATTGCAAGGGCTTCTTTGGAAGTGCCTTCGGTTCTGTTCGAACCCAGAACATACTTGTATGTATTATATGTCTGACATTATATTTTGAGATATAAAGCAGATTTCTTTTAAATACATTCCTGTTGGTGGCGGAGAATTTATTCTCTTAGCTTAACACCCTTCTCTAAGATGTACGAGCTCAGAGGTTATGTAGTTGATGGTTATCAGTGATATAATCCCAATTTGGTAATGTGGCATGTTGAGTGCTGCTGAGCATTTGTTGATCAAAGCGTGGCTTTTGTGAAAAGCGTAGCTTTGTGGACGAGACTTCATCGAACCTCACAACCCGGTTATCGTCGAAACAGGAATCGTAGCAGCAAGGTTATTTGAGGATAGCGCCATTTGAGGGTATGTCGTTTCCTTTTGGATTATCAGTGGTATCATGGTATGGAGCCTAGATACTTACTTTGTGGTTGTTGCAAACTTATTATTTTATGGTTGTTGGTTGAGAAGATCCTCGGATAAAGGTTATTTACAACCGGGGGATGGCATACTCGTGTCAGTTGTTACCCAACTAGAGGTAACCCGGCCTTGTCTAGCAGAGATCCGGTTAGGATCCGGGAACGTCCCTCCAGAGGCGTTCAATTTTACTTGTGAAGTTCCTTTGCCCGACCATTTGTTGGAAATCCAAACAAAACAATATAAGCCCTTTACGATTGCAATTGCATAACCTGCCATGGAATGTGGCGGTAACCTGCTATTGAACATGGTAGCTATAGTAGGCATAAGTGCGAAATGTCTATGCTGGCTAAGATGTATATTATACTTTCGAAATGTTTTCCTACACTTTGCACTTATAGTAATAATATCAAAGAAATTTGCGTATCAAGCATGTTTAACTATCATAAGGAGAAATCTCCTCCGATTCTACGTTTGCATTGTGTGTGTGTGCGGGAGGCCTTATGGTAGTCACATTTTCTAAAAGCATCGCGGATCTATTTTAAAATATTTCTTTGTTTATTTTAAAGATAAATTGTTTTAAGTCCTCACACCAGTCCTATGACTGACCTAGAGTTTATTATCCCCTTCCTAAATTCTGGGTACCCATCATTTTCCACACGGGCAGTCTAGAGTCAGGTATCAGGTCATTCTGGAATTCAAGAGTTGCTGTGGAGATTAGGAGCAAGCTAGATGGCATGGCGTATCAACTAGTATATAGTATTTCTTTTCCACTGTTTGTTGTTGCAAACTCTGATAATGTAATGTAATGTGATGTAATGTAATAAATTGATACAGTTCAATTGATTTAAAGATTATTTATTTATTATATGTTGTTCAGCTGCATTGTGAGACTCTGTTATTGTTTTTGTTTTCTTCTTCTTTCTTTCTTTCTTCTTCTATCTTCTACCTCTTCTTTAACCCTAACGGTTCGGTTTTCTGGCCTTCGATTGCTCGACAGTTGATACAATGGACGTATTAATGTCGACTTTCGTGAGTCGAAAATCCTCCCATCGTTACATTAAATTGGGTAAATTAAATAATTTTACCTTGATTATATTTTCTATATAAAAAATAGTTTTTCAGAAAATATGATAATCAGATGATCTGTTGGTTGTTAATGAATGGTAATATTTGATTATTGTTATTTGTTATTTGTTGTGTCTAAATAAAAGTTGTTATAAACATAATCTAATAACATTGAAATGAACTTATACAAGCAATGTGAACTAAGTGAAATAATATAAGTACAAATTTATAAGTGATTTATAAATAAAAGGATTTTAAAGAAATAAAAAGCACTTTATTCACTACAGTATAATAAGGATGATGATGGCCGCATAATCAGTATCATTTTCAAGTTTTTGGGTGATGAATTTTCTACCAATAGTAAACTGAAAATTTAAGTTGTGCTGTGACAAAAAATTTGTATCTAAAATCCAAGTTTGAAATTGATAAATATATAAGAAAATGAGTTTTTGAACTTATAAATTGAAAATGGTATATTTAAGAAAAGAAAATGTGAAATTGAGACATGTAATTAAAATTTTAACTTAAGTGAATGTTAAATAAAATTGAGTTAGCAAAATGAACTATATGAATTAAAGTTAACTAAAGAAAAGTTAAATAAATTTAATTGAATTTGAAATGAATTACATAGATATTTGAAATGAATCAAATAAAAATTAACATATACTTTAGTGGTAAAATGATTATGTACTATAAATTGAAATTGTAGCATATGTATGAAGTAAAATTAATTAAATATCCATGAAATCTTAAATAAATAAGTTGTATAACTTATAAAATTTGAGAAATAATAAGTTGGGACAAAATTTAAATTTATTGAGTATAAATGTTAAGAAATGAAATCTGAATTGTAAGTTGAAATCTAAGTTAAGTTAAATAAAATGAATGTTGAAAAGAATTTTGACTTAATTAGTATTAAATAGTTATATGAAATTTGTCTTAAATAAAAGCTAAATAAATTGACTTTAGAAATGAAATTAAGTTAAGTAAAGAAGAATAAATATGAATTTGAGTTATTAATTCGAATTCAACTTTGATTGTAAAATAAATTAGTAATTGAGTAGGTGTAATAAATTGAATTAAACTAATGAAATAAGTTAGTAAACGGATTATGATTAGAAATGTTGTTGGTAGAATTGAATATAGCTTAAGTTGTGAATTAATAATGAACATAAAAAGTGTTGTATATAAATGTTGAATTGAACTTCAGTAATTTATTTAGGAAATAAATCATAAGTGTTATTAGTGTTATAATAAAATATACTAAGTAATAAATGTGAATAAATTGAAAACCAAATCAAGTGCATGTTAATAAAATTTGGATTGTATATTGATTTGGTTATGGATCGATTTTGTTGTAAATTTGTTGGATGATTGTTAGTTGGATGTTTGTGTTTGGTGACTTCTCATGTGGCACATGTTTTATTTGTATATGATTATTGTATAGTTATGTTATATGTTGATATTATATTCTATTACATATTCCTATGGTTTGTTGAGTGTTTAGTAGGTGCGGATGGCGTTTCCTTCGCATTTGGAGTTCGTTTTCACGCTATATTAGCGGTATATGCTCACTAATAATATATCAGGTACATATCTCAGATTACATATCGTACTTTTATATTATTTTTTCTGTTTAGAATGCCTCATCCTCGAAGATGAGATGTATATTTGTGATATATATATATATATATATATATATATATTGAGATTTTACTAGAATCGAATCGTGCAAAGGAGACGTTGGCGAAGTTTCTAAAATATAAGGCGTTTGAATTTTTTTTGTTGAAAAAATGGAAATATTTTGATTTTGAGTTATAATTTGAAATGATATTAGTTAATAACTATAAATGAATTTAAAGACTTAGGAATTTTTTTTATAAAATTATAATTAATCTATTTATCTTGGAAAGTTAAACGACTTAAAGGAATTTGTTAATTTATTTTAGCCAGTTAATTTTGAAAAGCTAATGGGATCTTCGGTATTTTTCTTATGTATTAGGGACGAAATTTTTTTTGGGGGAGGGGGGGGGGAATGTAACGACCAAGTTTTTCAGTCACTTGAATTTAGAATATTTAATTGAATTTAAATATTGAAAAATGAATATTATAAGTTAAATCAGTTAATTAGTTGAATATTGAATCTAATATGAGTGAAAATGATTTCTAATGTTGTTTTAAATCCTATTTAAACTAGAATAGAATTAGTGAAGTTTTAAAATTGAATTAAAAGTGATTTAACAGAAATCTGAAATTTTATTTTTTAATTAGACGTGTAAAATTGTCATTTTTGGCACTATCTTAGATTTCGATGAAACCTGTTTCATTGGATCCGTAATGGTGATTCATTATCATATTTTAAATTTCGTGTCAATAGGTCTTACGTTTTGGTCGTGCGAAGCTAAAACGCATAGAAATTTATTTAAGTAATTTTAATCTAAAAATTCAATTTCGAAAACCTCTCTTCCGAATATGATGGAATTGGCCTCCGATATATATTTTATTGTGTTCGGAATAGGGGAAAACATAATGAACATCAAGCGGCATGCTTCGTTTGGAGATCGAAATATTTTCGGATGAATAGCGCAGGAAAATTTTCTATATAAGGCCACATGATTTTCTAATTTGTAAACCCTAAAAAAACCTATGAAACCCTAGCTGCCATTAAAAGTTTGATGGCCAGAAATTACGGAATTTTCTCCTTGATTATCTCATCCTCCAAGCAAAATTGTCAAAAACATCAAACTAGAATATCGTAGAGCTCGTCGAGCTCGACATATCCAACAGTGATGATAAGTTTTAAAGAGATGACATGGCGGCAATTTAAGTTCAAACATGCGACCTTCATCCTCTTTTTCTGGCCGATGGCGAGGAGTTGGGGGGCCGAGTTGGAGTTATGGTTGAGGTGGAGTGTGGCGCGTCATTTGGAGGTTGTCGATCACGTTCTAGCACTTTGTGGAGGCCGTGACAATCAAGGATTAATCGACGGCGGTGGGTTTGGTTTGAACAAAGAAGAAGGGAGGGGCAAAGGAAAACATGGTCGTGATTGCTGATGGGGGATGGGCGGCCTAGTTTACGGTTTAATATAAAAAGAAGTATAAAATTATTTGTATATAGAATCATTTAACTTATAAAAGCTTAATCTTTGTCATATGAGATCGGATTCAAATGAAACAAGCGGCGTTGGGTTTGTATTCTCGAGCACTACGCGATGGAGTAGGATTGGGATTTATTTGAGCTAGTCAAAATTTTGGTTAAAATTAAACGCTCATTTAATTTTGGTTAAAATTAAAATCTTGTTTAATTTTAATCGAAATAAAAAGCTGCAGCGACGACTACAACCAAACTGAGTAAAAATCACTCTCTCTTTCTCACTTATATTTTTATATAAGTGGAAATAAATTTATTTTATGATGATTGATGCTTGTTTGGGTGATATAATATTATATATACATATGTTGGTTAGGATATATTCTCTCATATTTTAGCGGACGGGACGCTTTATATTTCCATGTATGAGCGGATGACTCTTTTACGCACGTTTGCCTCAAATCAGAAATTGTATATATTTTCTCGTATGCATATTTGTTGCAGGTGACAGGTTGGATGGATCCAACAGGATTTCTCACTATGGTTGATGTTTATTGTAACAACCAGAAATTTAACCTGCAATAATTATTTGTTAATTAACTAAATAATAAAATAAATTAGTGAAATTATCAGAATTGAGCCGTGAGTGTTGCACCATTGTGTTCGTGGTAATTTTCTAGTCAATTTCCATATATAGAACGTCAGAATCTGAGCTAATATGAACGAGTTACAAAATAATCAAGATTTGGAAAAAAATATATAATGTCCTAGGTCGACCGACCGGTCAACGTAGGGGAAGGGGCGGTCGACAGGCGGTTGAACCGCCTTCCATAATGAGCGAACGAATGAACGTTAATTAGTTCAATTGTTGTACGCGTGTTTTGCAGTATTTGGCTTCATCTGGTCCTTCTATTCTTGCATCTGATGGCTTCTATTCAGCCTATGACATGGTTGGATCCTACTCAATTGCAAAATCCAACGGTCTGAGATTCACTTCTACCCCTATAATAAAACCCTAGGCGTAACGCCTTTTCTCATTCTAGATTTTCTCCGCTTGGGTTCATCTTTTTAGGAAGAACCCTAAAAGGAATAATTTTCCATGGAGAGAATCTTGTTAATAAAAATATTTTAACAACCCAGGTGGATCCGTGAAGGCCTTATGGGAAGAGCTAAGGACCAGAGGTGAGTGATTGCAATTATTTTAAGATTTCTTTATGTAATTTAAAATAATAGGGTTTCTAATAGTTGTCGTTTTACTACGATTTTGTAATAACCTTTTTAGCGGTTTTATTTACGGTTTTTAGAATTTTTTTAGTCTATTTCTTTCTAGTTATTCTTTTCAGTTAGTTTTAGTTAATTATGTTAATTATAGCTTTTCCATTTATTTACAGTTTATCTATGGTATTTTAATCTATTTACTGTTATTTATGCGTTATTTACATCTTCTTCCTACGACTTTCTATTTTCAGTTTTCTTTTATTTCTTTCTTCTTCTTCGCATATGGATCATAATAGAATTAACGCGAATTTAGATTAAATTATAAGAATTATGAAATAATAAGAGATAAAATGTAAATTATAAAGACTATAATAAAATGGGATTAAGACTGAAATTATGCCTAAATATGATATTAATTGAACTGAATTAAAGAGATTAGCCTATTTATACTTATGAGATGTAAATTATAAAGACTGTAATATAAATGGAACTGGACTGAAATTATGCCTAATTATGATTAGAATTGGACTAATTAATTGGCCTAGTTATAACATAGAATTATAACTAAAAAATGAGTAAAAGATGAAAGAGGCTTATTTTCACACTTATACCTTGGGTTAAGCAATAAGCTTGATTATAACGTAGGTTATAATAAGAAAAAGAACAGAATAAGGCTTATTTTAGGACCTAGGATAAAATTAATAAGCACTGATAGTAGAGAAAAGTGTAAAGGCTTATTTTAATAATTTATCTAAGTTAATAAGAAAAGATAAAAGCAGAACATGTACCAAATAGCATCCTATTAGACAAAACAGTGGTCCCACATTAGCCTGAAGTGAGACTAGGGAAGGATTATGCTAAAATTGTAGTGATTAGTCAATTAGAAGTCCAAACCAAGGGGATTTGGATAAGGGGCGCAAATAGATATTGTTTGGATAACGGGCTAGTACCAGCAGCATTTCCCCTATTTTCTATGGACACACGGCGATCTGACGTTAGCCTAAAGTGGGATGAGGGGCACGCTTATGTTGGAGTTTGAGGTAATAAGAAGACCCAATAGGTAGAGCAAAAGGTAGCATGGGCATGGTGGCAGTTACGCGTGCGACTTCCATTCGGGTGCTCAGCAATAGTTATGAGATCCAAGCGCTTAGTATGGGTCTCTCTCGTAGACATCGTTGCCTTCTTTCTAGAGAGCTACATATGTCTTTTGGTCCACAGTAACATTCTTTGTAGAAAGTTATATTGTATTTGATACACTGTAAATAAATTCCTTCTGTGTAAGGAGCTATATATGCCATTTGGTCCACAGTAACATTTTATGTAGGGAGTTATATAGAATATGGTTCGCAGAAAGGTACTATAGAGTAGTAGGCCGATCAAAATGGTAGGATTTGGGTTACATCCTAATTACTGGATTAGGAATTTAGCCTAATAAAAGCAAAAATCAAAGACAAGTGCAAACAATCAAAGTTAACCTATCCTAACGTATTCATTTCTGGTTTATTTCTTTTCTATTTCCTTTATTTCCGCTTTTTATACTAGAACTGTTGTAGAGTCTATTGCTTTTACTTTTCTTAAAGACTCTAGTAATTACTATCATTCACTAGAATTTTAGTCTGACCAACTCCTCTATTTTCAACTTTCCACCAGGCAATCAAGGGAGAGGACAATAGATTGCAGTTGCTTGGAGATTTCTTGGAGGAGTTTGCTACCGTGTATTTTTCTCAACTTTTGTTCTTCCTATGTACTGGCTTATTATGAAGGATATCATGTACTCTGATTTTTGAGACTATGAGTTTTGTTTCATGAGACATATTGGATTTTTATGCATGTATGTGGTATTTGGTATTTGGCTTATTTATGAAGTTTTGTTTTAATTAAGTTATTATTTTAAGTTTCCGCTGTTTTCATCTATTTTTGTCTTGTGAATCTTAGTCTCCTTAGCTTTAATTATACCTATAATGCACCATGTCTTTATTATGTCTTTTTGGATATATTAAGGGGTGTGCGGTGTTTCACTTGGTATCAGAGGCTAAGGTTACAGGATTCCTAAAAATTTATTTTAAAAGTAAAGTATTTTCGAAAATAAATTATTTTAAAAGTATTTTTCAAGAAAAGAAATCTTTGAAATTTTTTTAAGTATAAAAGAGTTTTATAAAAATCCCCTCAAAGTCCTATTCAACCATCTTCAGATTCTTTCGAGCCTAAGTTTTCTTTTCTTTGCATAGAATGGCTGACTGGTTCCATAGAGCTACGGTACCAGAGGTGCATGGGAAAGCATGCAATACAACACCGGTAGGTGGAAATCCCTTTAATCCACCTACATCGGCCAATTTTTCTAAGCTATGCAAGGACTTCACTAGCATAAGGGGCGGAACATTTTCTGACATGAAGGATTTCAAGGAGACACATGCTAGGTTGGAAGATATAGAGCGAAAGTTTAGGCGGTTAGGCTTGAAGGACAGGAAGTGTTTTCAACCTACTTATTGGAAGCTGAAGGGAGAAGTTAAGGAGATTCCTACGAGCGCTAAGAAATAGTGGTGGAAGGGTAAGAAGGAAAGGAGGAATGGAAGGAAACCTCATAATCGAATCAAGAAAATTGGGAAATATAAGCGCTGTAGAATGAATTGTCATTATGCAAAAGACTGTAAGATGGCAGGAATGGAGGGAAGGTGTTTCAATTGTGGACAGCATGGTCACTTAAGTAAGTTTTGGCCTTAGAAGATGGGGCAGGCAGCGAGTGCATCTACAACGCAGATTCAAGCTTTGCATGTAACACCTTCCAATAGCGCGTCGGATCGAGGTAGGAAAATTTGGTTTCTATTTTTGTTTTTCCCATTCAAACTCTTTTCGATCCTTGAGCATCAAGCTCTTTCATCTCTAGTTCTTTGGTAGATTATTTGCAGTTAAAAAACTTTTTAATAGTAGACCCTATTGTTGTTTCAAACCCCATGGGAGGATCGACACTCTTGTCTATGGTTTGTAGAGGTTTGCAAATTTATATCCTAGGCATAGAATTTGAATATGATGCCTATATTTTGGGATTTTCGGGGTACAGGATGATTTTGTGAATCGATTGGCTATCCACATATGGAGCTATATTAGATTGCGAGAGGAGAGTCATTAGACTAGCGACATGCATCGGTAGGACTCTCAATGTTCCTTGCGACTGGCAAGTGGTCATTTATGATGAGCTTCCTTTATTCCCTCGATTCATCATCATCAAAGTTAGATTCAGTTACTATCGTCATAGGTTTTTCCAATCATCTTTAAGGAGGTTATGGGACTCCCCCCTAAGAGAGATTGACTTCAGGATTTATTTAGCTAGCCAGTAGCATTATCCATAGGGCATGTGGCGCCTATGGAAAGGAAGGGTTCGAGCAAGTAGAGCCGTGAGCTTTGGAGAATGGTTTCATAAGAAGAAACATTTCAGAATAGGGAGCGTCGGTCGTCTTTGCTACTAAATCAGGTGGTTCACTTCAACTTTGCTTTGACTATAGAGAATTGAATAAGCTCACAAAGAAGGGCCATTATTCACTCTCTAGGATAGATAATCTTTTCAACCAGTTAGTTGGCTCTTTAGTTTTTTTCCAGCTTGATTTAGCCACTGGATTTCATCAGCTAGGGTCACTGATGATAACATTGATAAAACCACATTTAGGACATCGAACGGATTCTTTGAGTGTTTAGTAATGACTTTTGGGCTAACCAATGTCCCAACCTGTTCTATAGATTAGATGAACCATGTTTTTAGAAATAAAGTTCGTGGTAGTATTCGTGGTCGACATTTTGGTGTTTTCCAAGAAGTATGGAAGAGCATGTTTTTCATCCAAAGGATGTTCTTTGTACCCTTCGTGTTCATCAGTTGAAGAGCAGAATTCTTGATGTATCACTTTTTAAGTGCATTTATTATGGCATAGACATGGTACGAATTTAAGAAACATTTTTGTACATTAAGGATTAGGATTATGGAAATCCAAAGAGAGGTAGGCAAAGGTTAGAGATGTACAATAAAATTCAGTAGATAAGCAGCGAAGAAAGTCCATGTGTAGGTAATTACAGAAATTATAATTGTCTCGGACTAGTGGATTTGACGGTGATGCCTCAGAATAAATACGAGAAGAGGAATAAGAGTAATAGCCTTTAGTTTAGGAAAAGTACTCCGAGGGCAGTAAGTAGGAAGATCCACTTTATGCCAAGCCCAATAAAACGAAAATTTTAAACTTTAAAAGTTGAATAAAAATGTAATTGTTAGGATTGAAAATTTTCATTGCTATTATTTTCTTTTAGAAAACAAACATAGGGTTTTTGAAGAATGGTATGAAATTTAAGTTGTTTTTTATATAATGAAAAATTGGAATTCTTTTTGAAGAGTTATGGAGTATACATATATATAATTCACTAGTTTCTTTGAAAGTAAACAAAGATTTTAGAGTGTATCAAGTATCAAAAACGTAGATTACAATTCTATTTGTTGTAATAAATGTTTTCATGAAAAATAAGAGGTGCATACGCTATAGTACTATTGTTATAGTAAGTGACTCCTAAGAGAAATATGTTTAGGTATATGAGTTATTGGTATTTATTTAATTGAATCCATATGCTAATGTTTTTTTTTGGGTTCTAGTAACGGTGTTTTATGCAACATCCATTTTAACCCAAATAAAAATGTATTTTAAAAGGTAATTTTTAAGTATAGAAACAAAATGGTTTGTAAAGTACACTTATTATTAATAAGTATAAGGATGTGTTTTTGCAGTTATGGAAATATTAAAACAGTTCCGATGATGAATGTGTAAGTTAGATATTAGAAAATATTTATCATGAAAAATTTAATTTAAACATATTTTAATATATTAGAATGAAAAGAATAATGGTATGATTTTCTGTAAAACCAATAAAAACGTTTTATGCAAGTTACAAGTAATACATGAAAAAGATATACAAGCTATGAAAAGCCCCATATCTTGTATAGCCTATTTCGAAAATATAAAACAAGTTCTTTGTAATTTTATATAAACATGAAATTCTATTTTAAAAGGTTCACAGAAGATTTTAGCATTAATAACTTCTCATACGAGAAAGTAGTTCCAATACATTAAGATATGAGACTATTAGGTGTAATAAGAAGCTGTTTGAAAACACATAAAGGATATTTTAAAGATATTTTAAATGAAAATGGCTTGGTCAAAAAGTAAATAAGTTTTTGAAATGAAAAACTTAAGAAAAGTAACATTTGAAAATTCAAATTTTTATAGAAAATGTGAAAATCTTTCAAAGAAAGAGATATATATGTTTTAGACTTAAAGATTTGGAAGTTTTCCCTCTAGGTTTGGGAAGCAATATTAAGTGACCAAGTATTTTTGAAACTAATAGAAACTGAAAAGATAACACCTTTAAAACAAAGATTTTGGGGTTTAATGTTTCAAAATTTTTAGAAACCTTAGTTTTTAAAACAAGGTGATAAATACCAAACCAAACTCTTAAATGTAGAGTAGATAAGAATCATTTCCTAGGAGTATTGGAAAAGGTGTAAAAAGATAGGAGTAATTACTTTTATAAGTAATAATGGAAGTTTCCGTAAAGTGTATATGACACTAGTAAGAACCTAAGAATGTTAATTCATGAAGAACAATAAAATAAAATTAGTAGAATAGTAAGATAAGCATGATTAAGAATGAGTATTCTTGATTTGGGGGGACTTGGGAAAAACATCTTTCTTCAATAGAATTCTGGTAGTAGTTTTCAAGCTAGCATTGGAATGACACCTTTTGAAGCTCTTTTTGAAAAGGCCGTGTAAGACGTCTTCATGTTGGTTGGAGTATACGGAAAGGTTGCTTGTTGGTTCCGACATGGCTAGAGAGATTTCGGAGAAGACTAACTTGATTAGAAGAAAATTCGTATCTCATATCCAAGTCTCTTTAATAATAGGTTTTAGAATTTCCTTTTTCCATCTTTTGTTTTGAATAAGTTCTTTCCTTTATTATCCTTTGGGAGGGTAAAACTTAGGATTAACCTATGGATGGTAGGATTTAATGTAAACATGTTAATTGCACATGTTATGAATGATGTATGCTAGTGATTGTACATGTTTGCTAGTGGACGCTAATAGACGCATATAGGTACACTTGGAACTATTATTCCTTATGGATCGGCCTAATTAAGACACTAGAGCATATGCATATGGATATATGTGCATTTTTAGTTTATTTCTATAGTTGCTATAAATGGATGTTTACCACATGATTGTTGCATTTGGACGATGTTGGTAGCACGCATATAGAATTATCAGTTATCATTAGGAAATTTTTGCATTCATTTGGATACATGGCACAGACATGATTGAATACAAGGAGGTTAACTGAATCAGTGGACCGCCTAATCTTTTGCATTAGTTAAGGACATTTACACTACAATAATTACATAAGTATCATAAATTGCATTGGAAAGACTTAAGGACAGTGGATGAATAATTGATGATTTAGTAGTTGGTTGTAGAATTGGATGAAAACATTTTGAACATTCTTATACCCTTATAGATTTCAGGGACGAAATTCCTTAAGGAGGGGAGAATGTAACAACCCGAAATTTAACGCGTAATAATTAATTTATTAGTTAACTAAATAATAAAATTACTTTATGAAATTATCAGAATTGAGCCACAGGAGTCTACCATTGTGTCCATGGTAATTTTCTGGTCAATTTCCATATATAGAACGTCAGAATCCGAGCTAATATGAACGATTTACAAAATTATCAAGAATCGAAAAAATATATAATCTACTTGGTCGACCGGCCGATCGACGTAAGAGGGAGGGCGGTTGACCCGCCATCCCTGATGAGCGAACGAATGAACGCTCATTCGTTTAATTGTTGTACGCTTGTTTTGCGTTATTTTGGCTTCATATGTTCCTTCTATTCTTGCAACCGATGGCTCCTATTGAGCCTATGACATGGTTACGTCCTATTCAATTCCCAAATCCAACGGTTGGAGATCCACTTCCATCCTTATAAATAAGACCCTAGGCCTAACACTTTTTTTCATTCTAGATTTTCTCCTCTTGAGTTCACCTTTTAAAGAAGGACCCTAAAAGGAATAATTTTCTAAGGAGAGAATCCTTTTAATAAAATCCTTTTAACAACCCCAAGAAGATTCGTGAAGGCCAAAAGGGAAGAGCTAAGGTCCAAGGTGAGTGATTGTAAATATTTTAATATTTCTTTACGTAATTTAAAATAATAGGGTTTCCAATAGTTGTAGTTTTACTATGAATTTTGGAATAACCCTTTCAGCGGTTTTATTTACGGTCTTTAGAATTATTTTCAGTCTATTTCTTTCTAGCTATTCTTTTCAGTTAATTTTAGTTATTTCTGTTAATTATAGCTTTTCTATTTGTTTAAAGTTTTTTTATAATATTTTATTCTATTTATTGTTATTTATGGGTTATTTACATCTTCTTCCTACGCCTTGGATTTTCTTCTATTTTTTGTTTTCTTTTATTTCTCCCTCTGCTTCGCATATGGATTAGAATAGAATTAACGCGAAATTGGATTAAATTATAAGAATTCTGAAATAACTAGAGAGATAAGATGTAATTTACAAAGAATGTAATAAAATAGGATTAAGACTGAAACTATACCTAAATATGATATTAATTGGACCAAATTAAAGAGATTAGCCTATTTTATAATTATGAGATGTAAATTATAAAGACTGTAATATAAATGGAATTGGACTGAAATTAAACCTAATTATGATTAGAATTGGACTAATTAATTGGCCTAGTTATAAGTTAGAATAATAACTAAAAGAAAGAGTAAAAGATGAAAAAGGTTTATTTTCGCACTTAGACATTGGGTTAAGTAATGAGCTTGATTATAACGTAGGTTATAAAAAGAAAAAAAATAGAATAAAGCTTATTTTAAGACTTTGGATAAAATTAATAAGCACATGTTAACGCTAAAATTGAACGCTATTACCCTGGTGTAAGTAGTAAAAATGTGAAAGCACCACCCGTTGGTACAGGAACTAGAGATATGCAGAAGATAACAGAAAATCAAGTAAAGAGACACTCTTTTTATAGTGGTTCGGCTTAATGTTAAGCCTACGTCCACTTTAATCCTCTTTATTGCTGATTCAGTTACAACTTTTACAATGATCTTCGATTACAACACAACTAAGACAAGTAGCTAGAACTTTAACGTATAAGAGCTCTTCGAATTCATGTCGAATGTGTTAGATCGCCCTTGAAGTCCGTAGAAGTGTCTTCGGTGTTTGAAGTGTCAAATGAGTTGAGAAAACAACAGAGTATATGCGTTCCAGAAATGAGCCAAAAGTCCTCTTTCAGTTGGAGTAGGTGGGGTATTTATAGGGAGAAATCTGGACAAGTCGTAGGTCATGAGCGACCTAGGGATAGGTCGTCTGTAACGATCCCGAATTTTTACTAAATTTAAATTGATAATTAAATTAATTTTTGAATAAATCTATAAAATTTATTAGTAAATTGATTCGAGTTTCCCTAAATTCAAATAAAAAAATATATTAAATCATATGAATTTAAATATTGTACATATGTGATTTGGATTTAAATTTCAAGTAAATGGATTTACAATAATATGAATATATATGTATATATGTACATACATTGAGTTTGAGTTATTATTTTAACTAAATGGTTTAAAGACAAATTATAATGATAAAAATAAAAAGTAAACAATTAATTGCTAAAGTTTTAACAACAAATTAATATGGAAATTCATCGATATTATAAAATAAATAAATATATAGTTTATACAAAATGAAATAAAGATGTAATTTTAATATCATAATACAAATAAAACAAACAATAATAATAAAAGTAGAACTTCATTGTATTTCAAAGTAACAAAACAAAGATAGAAAATATATAAAATAGTATGAAAATATAAAACAAAGCAAGATCAGACACAAAACAAAAGAAAAGAAACATAAGTAAACTAAGTAATGCTAGCTAAAGCCATATTACTTCTAATATATAAATATACATCTCAGCCTCCACAATCATAAAACTGCATAATAAAATAAACAAGAAGAAAGCAATACAAATATATACATATATTATGTACAAGACATTAATGCAGCCCCCAAAACATGTATATCTGCAGCCATACCTCTAATGCACCTCAAATATAATACAACATCACTTCAGCATGCTTAGCATTGTACTAGAAAAACCATATTTTATCACCTGTACAACTTGTAACCCCTGAACACATCTTTTCTTTTATTTATACCAGCCTTCTCCTCTCAATTCGTCCACAAAGCTAAGTAAACCTGAGTAAGTATCATCTATAATTTAAAAACAACTTCAACTTAAAAACAATACAGAAGATAACAGAAGAAGTTTCAGCTTGCTTCAGATTTTAATCCCAAAGCCTGAGATCAAGTGAAGACTTCAAGTTTCAGTTATTAAATTCAAAACCAGATTTCAACTTCAACTCCAACCTTAAAGCTTTAAACCATGATCTGGAAGGTGAGTAACCTCACTCTAAAAACAAAATTAAAAAGTGAAATTTTGATTTCATTTATGTATGTGGATGAGTATGCTTAAATTTATATATATAAATGCCTGTGAATATTGGAAGCCTATGTATACAGGCTGTAACTCTTCTCTGTTCTCTGTTTGGAGTTTTCAAAAACAAGACTTTGATTTGAAAATCCATTTCTACTTGATCTATTAAACATTTAGACTCAGGATCAAAACAAAAGATGTTCGTTTGATCACAAACTAGTTTTTAATTTTTTTTTAAGTTAAACTATATCGGCTTGCCTCTGGGAATCAAAGAACTGAGCAATCTTGAATTTTTGCCAAAATTCAAACCCCTTAAAACACGAATTCAGAAACGTAGCCTGAATGCTTACATTTTACCATGATTTTTAAACCGAAGATTTAGATTTTTAGAATTAAGATTTGAGTGGAATTTGGGTTTGTCTGGAAAACTTGTTTTCGAGCATTTTCGGTGATCGCGAGGTCATGGGTGGTCGGGGTTATGTGAGGTGGTGGAGGACCTTATAGGGGTGGCTGGAAAAATGGTCGTAGATGGCCACGGCCATGGTGGCGATAGCGGCTTGTGTTTGAAATTTTTAACCCTAGTTTTGACGAGGGTTCGTTCTTGGATTCGTTCGTTTCCTCTGATGGATCGAGTGCGACCGGGCTTTGGTGGATGGTAGCTGGGTGGTAGGCGAGGTCGTGGCCGGAATTTCGTGACCTTCGGTGGGAGGAGCTCGGAGAACGACGCCATGACAGGTTTGAGGAGCACCTGTTCTTTTTGGTTTCCAGGTTTCGATATTACTCGAATTTGAGTTCGAGACGAACTAGAGGGGACTGGTAGTTGGGATCGGAGCTGGGGATGACCTTCAACTTGCTCGAAGTATTGGTAGCGAACGGTGGTGGCGAACGGAGGCGTGCACGTGCACAGTAATGAGCGTGTGTCAGGGAATGTTGCTTCGAGGCAACTCGAAGTGGAGCTCGAGATATTCGTGATTTGACTCGAAACTCTGGGTTGTTGCATGAGTTTGCCTGGGGAATTTAATCACAGGTTATTGAAGTTTCACCGGATGCTGGAATTTAAATAACAACGTAAACTAAAGAGAAAAAGGAAATAGGAAGAAGAAGGGAATCTCAGAAGAAGGGTGAAGGAACTCGAGCTTCAACTCGAATGAACATAAAGTTTTCTCGAGTATTGGCTCAAGATGTTAAGCCTAATAAAATTTAGTTTGTGAATCATTTTGCAACTAGTTCAAGTATTTGAAAGATTTAGTTAATCACCTTAGACAGTTAAGTATTAGTCTTAATTAATATTTTGATTTTTAACTTTAAATTAACATTCAGTTGTAAGGCAGTAACAAATTTATTTATAGTTATGAAAGAAAGATTTTTCAAATAAAATATAAATGATTTAATTAAATTAAATTGCAGGGTAATTAAGAATGTTCATAAATTGATAATTGGAATCGACTAAGTAAATTGAGATTTATAAATTTGTTATCAAAGATGAATTAATTAATAATGAAGAGTTAATTAAATTGTAACTAAGAGTTTTTAAAGTAACTAATTAAAGTTAACTAATATGTGATCAATAGTTAACTTAGATAATTTTAATAAGAATAAATAATCAATAAACTAAGTAATAACGGTTTAATTTCTTAAAATAATAAATTAATTGGTTAATTAATTATATAATTGATTATTTTCTGAAGGTAATTAAGAATAATTACTTTTTTAATGTAATCAGTAATAAATTAAGTAATTTAATTAATGATTAATAGTTAATTAATCAAGTAATTTAATTAAGAATTAATAATTGAATAACTAAGTAGTTAATGGTAAATAAATGGGTAATTAAGTTTGATTTGTTAATTAATCAAATTGAAACGAAATGAGAAATTAATTGATAATTAATTGATTAAGTAAACAGGGTTAAGGAATTAACTCTCAAGTAATCGATTGAATTTGAATTAATTACAATAAGAATTAAAGATGTTTGCTTATGGATTGTGTATGTAGGATATCAGCTTTGTTGTATAATGAATTGATATTTCTATTTGTAATTGTGATGCTGTGAGATATGAATTACTCTGTGCTGGATTATGATTGGAGAATTTTATTCTTTATTGATGAGAAAACCCCTTTTCCTGTAAAACAACATTTGAATTTCGATGCGGCCGGGATTCAGATTCTTGTTAGTTGTCTGAAACCCACATCGAATAGTAATGATGAATCTGTATGATTGATAAATCTATTTGTCTATGAATCGGTAAGCGTTATGGATTATATCGCTTATCGAGATTGATACGATTGAAACTGTGATGATTAATGTTGCACTTCTATTGTGTTAAACCCCTAGACCACACCATACACACACAATTATGGATTTCACGAGGAAATCAGTAAGTCGTAGATTTTTGAAATTGTTTTGAATTTGAATTTTTAAATTCAAATGTTTTGGAAATGGAATCAAAATAAATGTGAAAAGCTTTTGGAATGGAATTTCAAGTTAAAATTTATTTTAATTTACTTGATTAACTTTTGGAATTTAAATAATTTGATTTAATTTTGAATTCAAAATTAGGAATTGAATTTTATGATTTGAAATTAGGGATTAAAGATGTTATGCTAGTTATATACGAGTTTGAAACCATATTTAAAGTATTGTTTTGGGAATTCAAATTAAATCAAAGATTGTAACTTGTATAAATGAAATTGGGCTTTTCTGAAATAAAACTATTGTTTCTAAATGATAAAAAGCTTTCGTTCAAATTTTATTAAAGGGATTTCAAGTTTAAATTAAAATAGTTTTCTAAGTCATAAATGAATATTCGGAAACGAATTTTGGAAATAAATATTTGGGAACAATTTAAAATCTATGAGACAAATCTTTGACTTAAAGATTTGATGAATTAATCGTTTTGAAACGGAATTGATTTGAAATCCGGGAATGAATATTTGTGAAAGTAGGTGAACTTTATGAAATAAATATTTTGTTTAAAAGATTTAAAATGGTAATTGCTTTAAACCATTTGAAAGTAAGTTTTGAATTATTAAGTTGTGACTTAATTGAAACCCCATATCCATATGTTTTAAATATTGCGCTTACTATTCGATTTAGCTGGGAAAGGACCTTTGTGTCGTATAACCCATTCCGAATATGTGATTCGAAATTATGGATAACATTTGAAGACCGGTGATGAAGACCGGGTATTTGCAAAAGCGATAGGATGACCTATCGATTGTCTCTGCACCGAGTCGCGTCGGTATAGAGACTCCCTAAGTGATGGGAAGTCCGATCGGGATTGTGAATGCCCGGATTGCAAGGACTTCTTTGGAAGTGCCTTCGGTTCTGTTCGAACCCAGAACAGACTTTTATGGATTGTATGTATGACATTACAAATTGAGATATAAAGCAGATTTCTTTCAAATATATTTCCGTTGGTGGCGGAGAATTTATTCTCTTAGCTTAACACCCTTAGAGGTTATGTAGTTGAAGGTTATCAGCGATATATTCCCAATTTGGTAATGTGGCATGTTGAGTGTTGCTGATCATTTGTTGATCGAAGCATGGCTTTGTGAAAAGCACAGCTTTGTGGACGAGACTTCGTCGAGCCTCACACCCCGGAATGGTCGAAACAAGAAAGATGCGGCAAGGTTATTGGGGGTAGCACCCCTTAGGGTATTTGCATTTCCTTCTGGATAGAAGTGGTATCATGGTATGGAGCCCAAATACTTAACTTATGTTGATATCGCAGATATATATATGTATTACTTTGTGGTTTGTTGCTGGGGCCCCGGTTAAAGGTTGGTTACAACCGGGAGATAACATACTCGTGTCAGTAGTTACCCAGTTAGGGGTAACCCGGCCTTGTGTTGGCAGAGATCCGGTTTGGTTCTCGGGAACGTCCTTCCAGAGGCATTTTCATGTGGCAATGGGAAGTTCCTTGGCCTGACCATTTGTTGGATATCCAAAGAAACAATACGAACCCTGTACGGTTTTAGTTGTATAACCTGCCATGGAATGTGGCGGTAACCTGCTATTGAACATGGTAGCTGTAGTAGGCATAAGTGCGAAATGCCTATGCTGGCTAAGATTTATATTCTACTTTCGAAAAGTTTTCTGCACTTTGCACTTATAGTAATAATATCAAAGGAATTCGCGTATCAAGCATATTTGACTATCATAAGGAGAAATCTCCTCCGATTTTGCGTTTGCATTGCGTGTGTGTGCGGGAGGCCTTATGGTAGTCTCATTTTCTAAAAGCATTGCGAATCTAATTTAAAATTCTCTTGCTGTTTGTTTTTAAAAGATAAACTATTTTTGTTACTCATACCAGTCCCATGACTGATCTGGAGTTTATTGTTTCTTTCCTAAACTCTGCGTGCTCAAAATTTTCTACACGAGTAGTTTAGAGTTGGGTTTTTCAGATAGTTAGGATCAGTAGATTATCTGGAGCTAGTTCAGTCTTTGGATATGGACTGCACTTGCTTATCTTTGTGCATCGTTATTGGGAGCTCGAGCTATTGCCAGATTGGTTCTTGGAGATGGAGTTGCAGTTTTGGAGTCCTTCCTTGAAGGCTATATTAGAGTTATTTGTTCCGCCGTTGGTGTTATCATTTTCTTTTCCGCTGCTATTTTTATTGTATTATATCTCTGATGTATATTGATATATATTGGATCATCCATTGTATCAGATATTGTATCAAAGCTGTATATCAATGTATTATTCTTTTATTCCGCTGTATTATTTACTTAATGTTTTTATAAGCTCCGGTGAATCGGATTTGAATGGTCGAATCTATGGCATTCGAATACGATATGAAGAATGGATGTCAATTTTCGAGCGCGAAAAAACCCGTTCGTTACATCGTAAGTCGTGAGCGACCTAGGGATAGGTCGTAAGTCGTGAGTGACCTAGGAAGCATGGGTTACGGCTTAACAGGGTTGCACTTGGTCACTCGAACAAGTTGGTAGGTCATAGCGACCTAGGGGGAAGCCGCATAGGAAGTTGCGGCATAAGGAGTTGTCTCGGTTGGCTTAGGTCGCGAGCGACCTAATGAAGAGGTAGTATGCACGCGGCCTTACTCTATCTTAACCCGTTAGGTCGCTAGGTCGTTAGTTTGTTAGGGATCTTTAGGTCGTTAAGTCATTAGGTCGCTTAACTTGCTGCTCTTGTTAGCTCGTTGGATGCTTTATCTCATTAACTCGCTGGACCATTAGCTCGTTAGGTCGCAGTCCTTGATGAGTCACTTTATGCTTTAGGCCGCTAGGTCGTATCTGTTAGCTCGTTCATGCTTTAGGTCGTTAGGTCGTTTCCGCATTTAGCTCGTTAGATCCTTGAGTCGTGGAAAAGAGGAGTTAACACTTACCCCTCGAAGCATACGCCTAGAGACTAGGTCGTGTGCTTCGATACTTCTTAACTCGCTCCTTACTGAGTTGTTAGGTCGTGAGCGACTTAATGAGGGAGTTAGGTCGTGTGCACCGATTTAGATTTCACTGCCCCAGTATATAGGTCGCACATTGCCCCTTCTTTTCTTTACTTTCTCCAACTTTCAAAACCGCCATTGAAGAACCTTCTGAACCTTCAAACACAGGCTCGAACTTACTGGTCGCCGATCATCTTTACTATTTCATCACATAAGTGGATCTGTTTTCTCTCCAATCCATGATCACCATTAAATCACGAATCTGGATTTCCCATTTTTCTTCTCTAATCCAATTTCATATGCCTCTTCATTGTGAATCACGTTACGATCAATTTCTGATGGACTTGAGATGTCTTGATTCGGTTTCAGGTGATTTTTGATGATGCGAGGAGAAGATGATGGGTTATAGTGTCTCAAGTTAACTAGTTTGTGAGTTTGGAGGAGATGAGGAGATCCTTAAAGGGTTAATGGGTTTTAGGTTATGCCGTTGTATTTCTGGTGAGGCAGGGGAGACGAACACGTGGCAGTGTGTCAATGGAGTGTGAGACTTAGGATTTTTGATGGGAGATAACTTGAGATCGTTGAGCTACTCCAGGAGCGACCTAGTGGATCAAACGACTTAAGAACCCTCGTGACTTAAGAGAAGCCAAACGACCTATAATTTGCGACCTAAGCAACCGAACGGCCTAAAAACCCTTGCGACCTAAGAGAAGCCAAGCGACTTAACAAATCAGCGACTTAACTCCTTGCGACATAAGTTTTAGGTCGTGGCCGAGCTAATACTTAGATAAAATGCACTGCCTTGTCTTGAAGCATAACTTTAACTTGTAGGAGCATGAATAATGAACTTTTTGACTTAAACAAAATGACTTAATGGAACTTCGACCCATGATAAGTTGCTTGAGCTTGATTACTTGCAAAAATATGACAGCACTTAACTGAATTTTCAACTTGAACTGTTGAGATAAACTCCCTGAATTGTTGCACTTCTTTACAGATTATATTAACTTTAATGCTAATAACCTATTAAACACAGCATTTGCAGAAAAATGGGGGCAAATATACTCATCATCGACTGCCCACATCAAGTGATGGATTAGATTAAAGAACTGATATTTTACTTAAGCATAACAGTATGAAACTAAATAAAGATGAAGTGATGTGAATCCACTGATTAAATGAAGTATCAACGCAAAAATCATACAGTTATACCTGCTTACTACTAAATATCATCTGCATTGATGCTACACTTAACTTTGGTTTAATAACAAGCCTTGACTTTTCCTGAATTAACGTGCATCAATCAGTACTATTTCAAGTTTCATCTTATTTTCTTGTTATTTCAGTAGTTTTGCACAACACTTCACACACTTTTAGGAAACATGCACCTTTATATTTGAATACCAAGTTGCTTGTGTAGAATGGCTTCTCAAGAAAGAAGAGATAGTAGGACAAGCTGAAGAAGTCTTCCCAATAGCTAACCCCTTGGATGATCCCCGGAAAGAACTCCAACTACTCTGGATCAATGGGCGTTCAACCAATTATGTATTCAGTTTGGTATTGCTGAGGCTGACGCTTTGCTTCCTGGGGTAAACGACACCGCTGACAGGCCACCTCTTGGTTTCATCGCAGTTAATCGTCAGATGTGCTTGAGTGGAGCCATTCCTCCCTTTAACGATTTTCTTTGACAGCTCCTTCTCCGATTGACTATCTCTTCCTTTCAATTGCACCCTAATGGCTACGCACTCTTGATGGGACTGTGTGTCCTGTTCAGGAGGACACTCGACCGTCTTTCGAGTTTTGAAGAAATTTGTTACTTATGCACATTTGCAAAGAACAAAGACCATCCTTCCATCATGCTTGTAAGAAGCGCAAGGAAACGTAAATTGATCACCGATCTTCCCGAAAGCACCCACGGGTTTCTGAACCAATTTTTCTTTGTCCGTTGCCCCCCAGGATTCTACAGCATTTGCGGAGTAGGAAGTAAGCTTGCCTATCTCTGTTCTTTCCATTTCTGAACTTTTCAAAATCCGAGTTTTTAAGTGATAATTTCATTCTTTACTTTTACAGCACTTCCTCCTCTTTCTAAAGATTCCAGCCATAAGCCGACTTTTGAAAGACTAAGTGCTGTGGCGGTTGAGGAAAGAAGCATCAAATTTTTGCTAAAGGACGAATTTTTGCATCAATTCGGACTTTTGCATTCTTCCCGATCTACCCAGCTTCATGATGCCCTTGGTTCTCAAGCGGAGGCTCCAGATGCCCCAGTTTCCGCCGAAGAACTTACACCGAAGGAACCTACTGCTGAGGCTTCATTGGTGAAATGTTCTGCTTCCGTTGACGTTGCGGGGTCATCCGGCAAATTTTCACTTCCCCCGATTATTGAAGAAGAGGAAGCTCCTAAACATTCCAGGAAGGCTACTGATGCAGGAGCTGAGAGAAAGAGTCCCGCTAGGCATGACGGTGACGACACTTTTGAGGGATTGAGCGACTTGATGGTTACTTCACATGAACTCTTCAAGGATGATACTATTGCTTCTAAACTTGCTTCTCCAGCAGTTGAAGTAACATCGGTTTTGCAAACAACTCCATCAACCCAAGAGATAACTCTTAAGCCGAAGAGTGGTTTGTAGCTTGACGCGCCTAGTTCACACGCCACACACACTTAGGATTTTAGCAGCTTTGTGCACTTAACTTCTTTACTTTGAAGATTTCTGAACTTATCTCTTCTTCATTTTCAGGTTCTCCAATGGGATGTAGCGGCTCATATTATGATGAATTTCAGCGCTATGGAAGGCGCGACTCTTATGATCCCAAGCGGTATCTTCTTGCCCCGAGGGAAACTGATGAAGAAATAGCCGGAAGAAAAAATCACGAGAGGCGGGCTTATGAGGAGTGTTATGGGAGAAGGGATGAACAACATGATTCTTCCCAGAGAGGAGATGATTCCCACAAAAGAAAATCTCATGATGACAAAGGGAAAAGTCACATCGCTGAAGATCCAAGTAAACGGGCCAAGCTTAGTGAAAGGCCAGAGTCTGCAATTTCTAAAAAGCCCGCTGGTCCCATCTCTTTGGCAATCCCTTCTATCTCTCTTGCCCTTCAAGGAGATGATATCGAAACGATCATCAACAGGCCTCCACATCAAATTCAGAATGCCCCGCCTGCACTTCAAAGCCGGTTTCCACACTGGTGTTTAAAACGAGTGCGTTTCGACTTGGACTTGACTGCAATTTCTAAAAAGCCCGCTGGTCCCATCTCTTTGGCAATCCCTTCCATCTCTCTTGCCCTTCAAGGAGATGATATCCAAACGATCATCAACAGGCCTCCACATCAAATTCAGAATGCCCTGCCTGCACTTCAAAGCCGGTTTCCACACTGGTGTTTAAAACGAGTGCGTTTCGACTTGGACTTGATTCCTATTGACAAGCAAGCCATGCTAAGGAATCTCGACGCTGTTAAACTTGACATTGAGAGAATGTCTGGATGGCAGAAGCTAGTTGATGAGCTTCAATGGGTGAATCGTTTAAATCTTGAAGCTATGTTAACCATGGAGAGCGATAAGTCCGAGTGGAAGAAAACTCTCAACCAGCATAATGCAGAGATGTAAAACATCACCACTTACAATGAGAAGCTTGAAACGGAAATTGAAAAACTCAAAGAAGAGCTTGCCACTTCTTCCACTTCCTATACTCAAAAGGAAGAAGTGCTTCAAAAACAGACGAGAGATGCTCATGCCGGGCAAAGAGATGCTGAAGCTAAATTCGAAGCACAACAGAAAGTTGTAGAAAGCTACCAAACTGATGTTGTTCAGTTGCGAGAAAAAACCAGCTTCCAGAACTTGGAGATTGAAATGTTAAGAGCTCGACTTTCTGAAGTTGAAAAAGAGCATGATGAAGCTATCGCCGGCAAAGCAGTAGCCGAAGAATCTCACGAAGCAACCAAAGCGAACATCAGCTCTACCTTATTCGAGTTCTATATACATAGTGTCTTGGGGCATGGCAGCCTTTTGTTTTTAGGCCCAAAGTATGAGATTACCTTGGCCGAAGTGTGGGGGCCGCACTTGATATGCTTGGAGGCGCTGGCTATGCCGAGGCTGATCTTGAGATGCACTATCTGGATGATGATGCACGTGCCGCCCTTACCGGGGGAAGGAGTAACTTGCTAAAGAGCGATCCGGAATGGTGGAAGGAGAACATTTAGGGAAGGCACCCTTGACCGACAAAACTCTTCCTTCGCTTTCGGCCAACATTGATATCGTTGGGTCCAGTTCCCATTCTTGGCAGGAAGCTGACATTGAAATTGTAACCGCTCATACTAGAGATGAGGCTCGAGAAAGCGCTGAAGCACAAGGCTTTGAAGCTGACATGATAAAGCAAACTTCTCCAGGTAACTTCAATGTTGATTTAGCTCAAGTGGACTACTTGTTCACTTCACATGAACTTGACGAACTTTTTGATTATTACTTAAGCCTTGATGCGCCACTATCTCCCGAGGAATACTGATTTTAACTTCTCTTCTTCTGTAGTGAAAATGCCAAGGGCTGCACAAACTTCTCCTCTTCCAGCTGTTCCACATCCATCTCTTCAAGTTATGCCTCCTTCTGCTTCTCCACCGGGGTCGCAAGAAGAATTAATAGAAGCTTTTCAAGGCTTGGATGACCGACCGCTTCGCAAGAGCAGAAGGCTGAGGAACTTGAAGAAGGTGAAAAGACTCCGGAGCAATTTCATGATGAAACAAAACTGTCTGGACTTATCACTCCGGGCAGCGAGTCTTCTTCAAGGAAGAAGGGGAAGCGTGCAATTTCAAAGAAGAGAAGGAAAAGCACTTCTGCTAGCGAAGAGAAGGCGGAAGTAGACCCAGCTGCACCTCTATCTCCTTCTTCCCCGACTCGTCCAGGCCGGCTCCTAAAGTTAACCATTAGGCCAGGCGAGGGCTCTAAAGGTGGCGGGAAGAAGAAATAATGAATCTCGCTCTACCCTTCTTGTTTTGCTTTTTGTTTGTACATAAAGGCTTGTATTGACCGGAATTTGTGCGGGCACCGGTCCCCGCTCTTTTGAAACCTGCACATGTATAAATTTTTTATAGTATGGAATAAAATGATTCTTCTTACTTATACAATCTTTTGACTGTATTTGTGAATGCATTTATTCCTTATCTTTGCACAAGTTTCTTTATTTTCTTTGTGATATTGCAATAAGTTTGTGGTATGTTGCTCGAGCGTTGCTTTTATTAATGTAGCTATATTGTATTGTATTACCCCCATACCACGGTTTATTGCAATTTCTTTTATTTGGTAAAACTTTGGAGAACATTTCTTCTGTTTCGAGAAGACTTGTACTCTTAAGTTGGAGAACAATTCTTTTGTTTCAAGAAGACTTGTACTCTTAAGTTGGAGAACAATTCTTCTGTTTCGAGAAGACTTGTACTCTTAAGTTGGAGAACAACTCTTCCATTTTGAGAAAGCTTGCACTCTTTCTTTAGAGAATAATTTTTCCATTTTGAGGAAACGTTACCCTGCTTTAGTAGAGTGTGCCTTGTATTGGAAGTCTTCTCACTTTTTTTTTGTTTGAAAAAGTTTTTACACTTCACTTTCGAAGATAGTCACTTTTATTTTTTAACAAGTGGATTCTCCTACGCGGTGAAGCAAGTTTCCAAAGAAGGCTTTGAATTGGCACTACAACTTCCCGGGAAGAATATTTTCAAGATGGGAAATTGATCTTCCCTTGAGAGCTGCAGTGTGCCTCCGTAGAGGGCTTTTTTTATTCTTGTTGTGCCTCGTTGGAGGGCTCTTTTGCTTCGTTCGCTTGAAAGTGCTTTTACTGGGACGTGCCTCCGAAGAGGTCTTGTGCCTCCAAAGTAGTCTTGTGCCTCCGAAGAGGTCTTGTGCCTCCCAAGAGGTCTTGTGGTGCCTCGGGAGAGGTCTTCTGCCTCCGAAGAGGGCATGTGTGCCTTTGGCGAAGGCGAGTGCCTCCGAAGAGGGGTTGTGGTGCCTCGGGAGAGGTCTTCTACCTCCGAATAGGGCAGGTATGCCTTTGGTGAAGGCTTGTGCCTCCAAAGAGGGCTTTATTTGATTGCCTGGAAGTTACTTTCTCATGGTTGAATGGATTCACGGGGGAGGCGCAAGTTACTTAATTGGATGTTCGTTTGCACAAACGATCGCAAATAGTTAACAAGGGCCATCGATGATTCCATCAATCTCTTTTGGTTGAGAAGAGAACTTTCTTTTCGGCATGCCTCGTAAGAGGTCTTTATCCTCCGAAGAGTTGTGCCTCCAAAGAGGGCTTGTGCCTCCAAAGAGGTCTTTTTCCTCCGAAGAGGTCTTTATCCTCCGAAGAGTTGTGCCTCCGAAGAGGGCTTGTGCCTTCGAAGAGGTCTTTTGCCTCCAAAGAGGTCTTTAGGGTGTTGGCTTGCCATGAAGGTTGTGTCTCACGATTAAGTGGATCCACGGGGCGGACGCAATCTATCCAACCGGATGTTCGTTTGCAAAAACGATCGCAATCAACTAGCAAGGGACTAGTGCCTTCGCTTTGGGAAGGTGCCCCTCCGGTGGTTCCACCAACCTTTTTGTTGAGAGGCAGGACTCCTTTTTAGCTGTTCTCTGTCTGCTCGCCCTTGTCTGTTTGTCATTTGCTCATTAGCGATTCCCTGTTATCATTTCCAATCACATGTTCCTTTCTTTTGCAAGTAGTTTATCTTATCCAAAGAAGTATACTTCATTATTAAACGAGTCCGACGGAATCACTAACTGTTTGCATGAAGCACTCCTTATATAGGATTTGGAATCTGGAATTTTGTGGCTTGACATTTGTTTATTGAGTGATTTTAGGGATCGTTTGGCCTTGTGATGGGTAAGCTTTGTTTTAAGAGCCTGTAATGTTAAATCGACATTTTAGAAATACATTTAAAGTATTTACACATCGAGACAAAACAGGCATTTTATAATAGTAGAGAACACAAGATTTATAGTGGTTCGGCCAAGAACTAGGCCTACATCCATTTTATAGTTCTTATTATTCATTTGCACTAGTTTTACAATAGCTTGCATTGTAAGAATCATACATCCATAACCATTTTAAAAATTTAAGCAAAGCTTTTAAGTAAAATATGGACGCAAGTGATTGCTATTCCAAACTCTTGGAATTGGATCTCCTTCGATAGTTATTAGTTTGAAAGTGCCATCAAGAATTTTTTTGCCTATGACATACGGCCCTTCCCAGTTTGGCGCAAACACTCTTGTTGCTGTCATGATCCTTTTCAAGACTAGATCCCCAATCTCAAAGCTGCGTTTGCGAACTTTGGAATTGAAGTGCCTGGCAATCTTTTGCTGATGAGATGCAATTGTGAGCTATGCCTCTTCCCTTCTTTGATCAAGGAAGTCAAGTGCTTCAAGTTGGAACTTTTCATTTTCAGCTTGGTTGAAATGAATTCTTCTGTGTGAGGGAACCTCTATTTCTACTGGAATCATTGCTTCTGATCCATATGCTAATGAGAATGGAGTGTGCCCAGTCGCAGTTTTGTGGTTAGTTCTGTATGCCCATAGTGCTAGTGGCAACTTGTCAACCAAACCACCTTTTGCTTTTTCCAACTGTTTTTTGATGGTTGACTTGATAATTTTGTTTACTGCTTCCACTTGCCTGTTTTCCTACGGATGAGCCACTACTGAGAAGTATTTTTGGATCTTGAATCGCTTGCGAAAATCCTGGAACTCTTCGCTTTCGAATTAGGTACCATTGTCTGTGATTATCTTTTGAGGCACACCATACCTGCAAATGATATTCTTAGTCACAAAGTTTATCATCGTTTTAGAGGTAATAGTAGCTAATGGTTCACATTCAGCCCATTTAGTGAAATAATCAACAGCAACAATAAAATATCTTATTCCGGACTTGGTAGTTGGCAAAGGCCCGATGAGATCTATTCCCCAAATAGAAATGGCCATGGACTGACCATCTGCGTTAGCTCAGTGGAAGGTGCTCTTGGGATTTTTGCAAATCTCTGGCATTGGTCACACTTTCGGGCGTAGCTAGCAGCATCACGATTAATGTCTGGTCAAAAATACCCATAGCGGAGAATTTTCTTTGCTAGAGTTTGACCACCTGAATGATCCCCACACTGTCTTTCATGCACTTCAGCTAAGATTGTCTTAGACTCTTCCTTGGTTACACATCGGAGTAATGGCGTTGAGAATTCCCGTTTGTACAACCGACCGTCTTGAATTACCTATCTTGAGGCTTTCCTTAACAGCTTCTGACGCTCCTTTGAATTTTCTGAAAGGGAGCCGTTAAGTAGATATTCCTTGATTGGAGTCATCCACGACTCCTGCTCTTGAGAAACAGTCATGACCCAGTCAATCTCCATTTCATCACTACTTGGGGTTGTCCAGACTTCTACAGGAACCAATCCCAGTAATTGAGCTTCGCCAGTGCTTGAATACTTTGCGAGAGAATCTGCCTTCATGTTCTCTTCCCGGGGTATATGACTTATCGCATAATGATCGAAATCATCGAGAAGTTCCCAGGCCATTGACAAGTAAGCAGGAAGATTTCCTCCTTTAGTTTGAAACTCTTTCTTGACTTGGCATACAATAAGCTGGGAATCACTAAAGATCTGCACCGCCTTGATATTCAGTTCTTTAGAAATCTTCAAGCCGGCAATAAGAGCTTTATATTCTGCTTCATTATTTGTCGAAGGAAATTCCAATCTCAATGTGTAGCACAATGATCGCCCTTCGAGGGTTTCAAGCACGACCCTGGCTTCAGAACAATAGCCGTTTCTTGCGCCGTCAACATATAATTTCCATCGGGTCGGGATGTCATCAGTAACTTCTTCCTCGCTGTCACCTTTATCTGTGTATTCTACAATGAAATCTGCTAAAGCTTGTCCATAGATTGCTCTTCGGGGATGGTAAGTGATATCATATTGGCTGGGTTCAATATTCCACTTCAGAAGACGACCCGAAGTCTCAGGGCGAAATAGGACTTGCTTTAGAGGTTGGTCAGTGAGGACTCTGATAGGATGAGCTTGAAAATATGGCCTCAACTTTCTGGAAGATATCACTAGGCAATAGGCAATCTTTTCTAGCTTTGAATAATTCATCTCTTCCCTGGTAAATTTCTTGCTGATGTAGTAGACCGGACGCTGAACTTTTGCTTCTTCCCGTACTAATGTTGCATTGAAGGCATGAGATGAAACTGCTAGATATACGAAAAGATCTTCACCGTTGCCGGGCTTAAAAAGTATTGAAGGCGCTTCCATGTGACGAATTAGTTCATCGAAAGCTTTCTGACATTCCGGAGTCCATTCGAAGTTTTTCTTTCCTCTCTTCAGAGCGTCAAAGGATGGAATGCATTTATCCGTGGCCTTGGAAATAAACCGACTCAAAGCAGCAACTTTCCCATTGAGGCTCTGTAATTCCTTCCTTGTCCTAGGGGCTTTGACTTCTCTCAGAGCAGTAATTTGAGCAGGATTAGCTTCAATGCCCCTAGCACTCACAATGAAACCCAAGAATTTCCCGGACTCTACCCCGAATGAACATTTCAAAGGATTAAACTTCATTCCATACTTTCGGAGGACTGCGAACATTTCTGCCAAGTGATCCATATAGTCCACTGCCTTCTTTGACTTTACCAACATATCATCAACGTAAACTTCTATAGTTTTGCCAATCCGTGGCTTAAACATAGCATTAACAAGTCTTTGGTATGTTGCCCCCGCATTTTTCAGTCCAATGGGCATAACTCTGTAGCAGTAAAGACCGACATCGGTGATGAAGCTCGTGTCCTCCTGATCTCGCTCATGCATCATAATTTGGTTATACCTGGAGTAAGCATCCATAAAAGACAACAATTCATTCCCAGCTGTTCCATCCACCAACTGATCAATCCTGAGTAACGGGAAGCAGTCTTTAGGGGCAGGCTTTGTTTAAATCTGAAAAATCGATGCATACTCTCCACTTTCCATTTGCTTTTTTAACCAGCACCGGATTAGAAACCCAATTCGGATAAGTGGACTCTCTGATGAAACCATTCCCTATGAGCCGATCAACTTCTTTCTTTAATGCTGCTGACCTTTCTGGACCCTGGGTTCTTCTTTTCTGCTTCACAGGTGTAAATTTCAGATCAATATTCAGAGTGTGTACTGCGATTTCTGGAGATATTCCACACATATCGGCATGACTCCAAGCGAATACATCCAGATTTGCTTTCAAGAATGATATCAAAATATTTTGAACCGTCACACTAAGTTAAGAACCCACATTCAGCACCTTGTTTGGGTCTTTCGGGTCAACAGGTACTGGCACCGTTACTTCCACTGGCACCACTCTATTCTCCCCTGTACTGGCTTTTCTAGGATCCATTTCTTTTCGTGCACCACTATGCTCGCCAGTGCAGGGTCCACCCTGTAATTGCTACAAGGTTGGTTCTTTGATGCAAGTGGAGCTGCCGCATCCTTTCCCATCTCTCTCTTCCTTGCTTCTCGCAACTCTATAAGATAACATTCTCGCCAGCATTCTGATCCCCTTTAATAACACCGACGCCATTATCCATAGGGAACTTCATAGTGCGGCACCACGGGGCAAGAATTGCCTTGAATGCTGCAAGAGTTGGCCGGCCTAGGAAGGCGCTGTAAGCAGAAAATCCGTCAACAATCACAAAAGTCTGCTTTCGAACCACCTTTTTCTTCCCCTCTCCAAGTTCAACGAATAAGTCAATAGTTCCAATTGGCTGCTTTGGTTCCCTAGTGAACCCAGTAATTTTCTGCGATGAAGCTTGAACATCAGCCATAGGAATCTTCATTTGATCGAATGTCTTTTTGAAGAGGATATTGCAAGAGGCGCCGCAGCCAACAAGCACCCTTCTTACAATAGCAGGCCCGATACCTACAGAGATGACCAAGGGATCCATGGTAGGAGCTTCAACACCCATAGAGTCCTTGGCCCTGAACACAATATCATCATTAAAAGTTCTTTGCTGCTTCAAAGGTGCTGCATCTTCCAACACAAAAACATTTTCTTCTGCTAGGGCATATTTCAAAGAACGAGCATATCTTTCCATCTCGCCCCAGCTTCTGCCTGTCGGGTGAGGACCTCCCGTGATTATATTAATAACAGGCCTCTCTGATTCATGCGCGGTAGTCCTCTCACCCCAGCCAGATGGATGAGCAGGAAGTTGCTGGTCCTTAGTAGATGAAGTTGGGTTGTTCCTATTTCTCTTAACATATTGCTGCAGCTTGTTCTCTCTTAACAGTTCTTCAATCAAACATTTCAAATGGCGACATTCGTTAGTTTCATGACCGGGTTGATTATGAAACCGACAAAATCTCCCACTTTGAACAGCCTTTTTCCCAATCTTCAACTCAGGTGGTTTAGGATATTCCACGACATCTTTGGTAGCGAAAAAGATATTCTCCGAAGTATCAGTTAAATGAGTGAAATCTGAAGGTTTCAAGAAGCGAGGTTTCTTCACATCCTTCTGCTTCTTCCCACCGTTATTCTCCCTCTTCTGACTTCCGGATTCCTTTTTGGTCGGAGCAGCATCGTTATTCTTAACCTCCGTCAATACCACTTTCGCCGGCGCCGGAAGGCTTTCCAAGCGCATGAACTCATCAGCTTTCTTGTAGAATTTCTCAAGCGAATTTGGTTCCTTCATCTTCAACCATTTCCCAAACTCACTCGATTTGTCGATAGCCCTCATTAAGTAGGTAAAAACCATTCGTGACTCTGCATTGTCGACTTCAGCCAAGGCTATATTGAAGCGGTTTAAGAAAGATCTAATAGATTCTTCGAGATTCTGTTCCAGGCTGGACAATGACATTATGTCCTTCGCCTTTGAAGCATACAACCTGAATTGTTCTTTAAACTTTCGAGTTAAATCGGAGAACCGGTCTACAGACTGGACTGGTAGCTTTTTAAACCAGAGTACAACCACTCCTTCCAAGTATACTGGAAAGTACCGACATTTGATCTCATCCGATGCTCTAGCACCAGTCATGTGCCAGTCATACTTATATAGGAATTGGTTAGGGTCGCTTGTTCCCTTATAAGTCGGAATGGTGAGGGGAACAAACTTCCTTGGGAACTTCGCCTTCAGAATCCTTTCGGTGAACGTAGTTTTGCTTGGAGCAAACCCCCATCCTTTCTCGTCTTCTTCTCTTTGCATACTTTCTTTCATAATCTGTCGAACCATTCCCGAGAGGTATTCCTCATCGTTTAGAGGCTCTACGGGGCAGACTTCAGCCATTTTCACGGAAGTTTGTCTGGACAAACGTTCGCGGAGAATCGGCTGTAGCATTGATCCTCCAGCTTGGGGAGGTGCCTCTTCAACGGGGCTAGCTGCCTTTTGAGGAATACCCCTCTCTTCAGGATTATGAACATCATCAGCAAAGTTTTCTTCATTATTCACTGGTTGACGGTTAGCTCCGAGCAAAGCATTCAACCTATCAAGCATTAAAGTATTCTGGGCTACCATTTGCTGATATAACCCAGACACTGCAGCATCTAACTCTGCCCGTGTAATTCCAACACTTGGAGCTGCTTGACTTGAGGAAGGAGAAGTGGCAGTATTCTCATGGACATCACCAGGTCTAGTAGATCTGCGCTTTCTTCCAGGAGCTATAATCTCTGACAGACTTCTGGTTTTGAGAGAGATTCTTTCAAAGAACTTTTGCGAAGCAATGATGAAAACACGCCGAGTTCAAGTGTTCTCCATGAAAGCACCAAAAATGTTAAAGCTAAAATTGAACGCTAACACCCCGGTGTAAGTAGTAAAAATGTGAAAGCACCACCCATTGGTACGGGAACTAGAGATATGCAGAAGATAACAGAAAATCAAGTAAAGAGACACAGTTTTTATAGTGGTTCGGCTTAATGTTAATCCTACGTCCACTTTAATCCTCTTTATTGCTGATTCAGTTACAACTTTTACAATGATCTTCGATTACAACACAACTAAGACAAGTAGCTAGAACTTCAATGTATAAGAGCTCTTTGAATTCATGTCGAATGTGTTAGATCTCTCTTGAAGTCCGTAGAAGTGTCTTCGGTGTTTGAAGTGTCAGATGAGTTGAGAAAACAACATAGTATAGGCGTTCCAGAAATGAGCCAAAAGTCCTCTTTCAGTTGGAGTAGGTGGGGGTATTTATAGGGAGAAATCTGGACAAGTCGTAGGTCGTGAGCGACCTTGGGAGCATGGGTTACGGCTTAACAGGGTTGCACTTGGTCACTTGAACAAGTTGGTAAGTCGTAGCGACTTAGGGAGAAGCGGCATATGAAGTTGCGGCATAAGGAGTTGTCTCGGTCGGCTTAGGTCGCGAGCGACCTAATGAAGAGGTAGTATGCACGCGGCCTTACTTTGTCTTAACCCGTTAGGTCGCTAGGTCGTTAGGGGTCTTTAGGTCGTTAGGTCATTAGGTCGCTTAACTTGCTGCTCTTGTTAGCTCGTTGGATGCTTTATCTCATTAACTCGCTGGACCATTAGCTCGTTAGGTCGCAGTCCTTGCTGAGTCACTTTATGCTTTAGGCCACTAGGTCGTATCTGTTAGCTCGCTCATGGTTTAGGTCATTAGTTTGTTTCCTCATTTAGCTCGTTAGATCCTTGAGTCTTGGAAAAGAGGAGTTAACAACACAGATAGTAGAGAAAAATGTAAAGGCTTATTTAAATAATTTATCTAAGTTGATAAGCAAAGATGAAAGCAGCACCTGTACCAAATAGCATTCCCTATTAGACAAAACGGTGGTCCCACAATAGCCTGAAGTGAGATGAGGGCTCTTTTATGCTATAAATGGTAATAATTGGTCAGTTCAAAGTCCAAATCATGGGAGAATTGGATAAGGGCCACAACTAGATATTGTTTGGATGACGGGCCAGTACCAACAGCATTTTCCCTATTTTCTATGGACACATGGTGATCCCATGTTAGCCTGAAGTGGGATGAGGAGCATGCTTATATAGGAGTTTGAGGTAATAAGAAGCCCCAGTATGTGGAGAAAAAGGTAGCATGGGCATAGTGACAGTTACACGTGCGACTTCCATTTGGGTGCTCAGTATTAGCTATGAGTACGAAGCGCTTAGTATGGATGTCTTTCGTAGACATTGTTGCTTTCTATGTAGAGAGCTATATATGTCGTCTGGTCCACAATAACATTCTTTGTAGGGAGTTATATAGATCTGGTCCATGGTAAATAAATGTCTTATGTGTTGGGATCTATATATGCCGTCTGGTACACAGTACATTATGTGTTGGGAGTTATATAACATTTAGTCCGCAAAAAGGTACTATAGAGTAGTAGGCCGATCAAAAGGGTAGGATTAGGGTTACATCCTAATTACAAGATTATCAATTCAGCCTAATCAAAGAAAAATAAAGGAAAAGTTCAAAAAATCAAATTTAACCTATCCTATATTTAATCGTATTCATTTTCGGTTTATCTCTTTTCTATTTCCTTTGTTTCCGCTTTTTATGCTAGAACTGTTATAGAGTCTATTACTTTTATCTTGCTTAAAGACTCTAGTAATTACTATCATTCACCAGACTTTTAGTCTGACCCACTCCTTTATTTTACCCTCCTCCCCTTAGGCAATCAAGGAAGAGGACAGTAGATTGCAGTTGCTTGGAGATTTCTTGGAGGAGTTTGCTACCATGCATTTCTTTCAGCTTTTGTTCTTTCTCTGTACTGGCTTATTATGATAGATATTATGTACTATGATATTTGAGACTATGAGTTTTTTTTTTCGTGAGACATATTGGATTTTTAAACATGTATGTGGTATTTATATAATTTTTGTGAAGTTTTTTTTTTGACTAAGTTACTATTTTAAGTTTCTGCTATTTTGATCTATTTTTGCCTTGTGAATCTTAGTCTCTATTAGCTTTAGTTATACCTACAACACGCCATGCCTTTTAATGTGTCCTTTTGGGTATATTAAGAGGTGTGGGGTGTTTCATTTATTTAAACATATTGTTATATATGTTGTATTATATGATATTTGATGCGTTGGATGCCATGATTATTATTATCCACGTGAATCACCTTATTTAGTGCTATTGGAGCATTGGGCCATATTTTTGGAAATTTAGAATATAAAAATGATGATTTCAATATAAAAAGGATTTCAAAGTTGTTTTGAAAATATTTTATGTTTTAATTATTTTTTGAATTGTTAAAGAAGTGAATTTATTTTAAATAAATAAAAAGTTATAATTTTTATGTTATAAAAATATGGTTTTGTGAAATATACTCAAATATGATTTTTGAAATATGGAGATGATTATTTTGTAAATTAATTTAAATTGGGATTTTGAACCTATTATAAATGGTTTATATATAAGATTCAAAGAATTGATATTTTATAAATAAAATGGAATGGGGTTATAAATGTGTTTTGTAAGTGTTAAAATGAAGTTATAAATGAATCATATAAATAAATAAGATTTATAAATTAAGGAAGTTATAAAAAAGGGAATGAATTAGTAAACAATAGATTGTTAAGTATGTTAACTTATATTTGGATTTTGACATATAAATGATATTTAAATGGAATTTGGTAATAAAAGAATTTTATATATGGAAGATTTTATAAAATACAAATGGGATGTATAAACATGGTTTTATAAATGTGAAATCACCGTAATTTGACAAGTTAAATATGAAAGTTTATTAAAGGAATTATGTTCACGATTTTGGAAAGTGAATAATCCTTTAAAATAAATGTATTGAAGTAATGTATTTGGTAAAGGAATTATATTCACGATTTTGGACAGTGAATAGTCCTTTAAATTAAATGTGTAGAAGAAATGAATTTGGTAAGAGAATTATATTCACGATTTTGGACAGTGAATAATCCTACAAATAAAATGAATGTTTGGAAAGTAATATTATAAAATGGAGTTTAATTGGTTTGAAAATAAAATGATTCGTAAATTTACTTATTTTTAAAATAAGTATATGGAAATGTTTTTCAAATATCCAATAGGTAAAATGGTTTTGAATATTACCTTTTCAAAGATATTTGAAGTGAATAATTGGAAAGTAATCTGATTTATAAACGATTAATAAAATCAGGCCTAGTGACTACTTATGTCCTAGATTTCGTTTATCGCTTTGATAGTCAGATAACCGACTATCAAATTTGGCCATTTTAGTTTTTCAGCTTGAGGTAGAAAATAATTAGTCATACACTTAATACGTAACTAGCTATATAGGCTTGATTACCATTTGTGTTGTGAATGTTGATTCGTGCAGTGCGGAGTGATTACTCCATTTTATCGAGCTTCCTTCTTGGCCGAAGGATAGCAAGTTGAAAGTTGGAAATGCGATAAGACTATGAGACTTGGTTTCTATTAAAGGTTGAGATACGCTTTTGCGTTGTTGGTGCGAAGAGATCAGGATCAAATTTATCTGAAAACCACTTTAGACCAACATATATACGATGATTGTGCATGTTGGTCGATGATATTGATATTTAGGATTTGAATGACGGCTTGTTGATCATTTGGGTTTAAAATCCCAATATACATATAGTAGCAGTAGTCTCTTCGTTTTGAAATATCCCTTGCAAGGGATGTCGCTACTAATCCTGTACGATGTTGTAGGAGAGTACCTTTCGGTGTGTCATGTTCCTGGACAACTCGTATGGATGAGTATCTGACATTGCATTTCTAAGATACGTACATTGGTTTTTACAAATGTACATCATGTAGTGGTGGAGAAGGAAACTTTTCTTAGCTTAACACCCTTCTTGAGACGTACTAGCTCAAGGTCATGTGGTGGCGGAGAAGGAAACTTTTCTTAGCTTAACACCCTTCTTGAGATATACTAGCTCAAGGGCTATATTTTTATGGAAGGCAATTAGTAGTCAACGATTATGGCAATGTGGCATTCAAAGATGATGTGATATGTGATATTTCAAATGTAATCGATACCTCTTTTGGCTTCACTCCTCGGAAAATGACTGAAACAGGGATAAAATCAATAAGGCTAAAATGGGTTGCACCCATTAAGAGATGTCATCACTCTTCTAGATATATCCTTACATGCTATGACATCATGTATCTGATTATTGTTGATGTATGCTTGTGGCCATGGATTTTAGGTCGGTAACGATTGGAGTGATGACATATTCGGTACTATTCAATGAGGGGTTGACCGGTCTTATGTTAGTTTAGGCGTCGAGTATCTCGGCCTTAGGTACGTCCCTCTAGAGGTGTACCGAGTTTTTGGAAATTAGTCCATTCACTAGTCATTTGTATAGAAATCCAAAATCCAGTACGTGTCTGCCATTTTCTATTGTAGAAATTCTTGTATTACAAGTTGTATGCTGGAATTCAATAATGTTACAATTTCAGCTATTTTAATATTATTTGTATAATAGACACTATTATAATATAAAAGAATTTGATATGAAATGTTTTTGGTTATCGTAAGGTAAAAACCTTGTCGGTATTTACTTGCGACGTGGTCTTACGAGATACCTTTTGTTTTGATAAAATAAAAGTTTTGGTAACCTTAAAACTTTAAAATTCACTTGAGATGTGTTTTTCTCATGCTGGTTTACCAAACTAATCCAGGCGTTCTTTCCTTTCTTTGCTCGGGTCAGGCCGAGTATATGTACATGTTCAGATTTGGTGCTTTTGGAGCTTTAGCATGTGAGCTGGAGATCTTTATGTCGTATACACATATCTGTTCATTTTTCCGCTTCATTACATTATTGTCGTAAATTATCAGCATTGTGAGGATAGGTTATTATAACCGTCAAAGCTGATGATTACTTATAGTGTACTCTAATATTGATTTATGTATATTATATTTCTCGTTGCAAAGATTACTGATCTATATTATATGTTATTACGCTGCGAAGTGAGATTCTGTATTGTTTTGGTTCTGGTTCTCTCTCATTCTTCTCTTCTTCTTTCTTCTCTCTTTCTTCACACCATCTCTTTTATTTCTCATGATTATCTACAATCGGTGCACTTTGGGTCGTCATGTATGGTTTGGTTCGGATTCAAAGGGTGCCAAAAGCGGGTCGTCACAAATTAATTCTTGAACACAATTTCATTCGTACACGACATATTTTTATTTTCCTTCAATCTTGTGTGTTCGTGCTTCCACCCAATGGTTCCTAGCGAGCCTATGACAGAATCGCACCCATTAGCTATTTTTCTCATTCATATTTTCTTCCAATTGGGTTCACTATCAGAGGCTAGACCCTAAAAAGAAAAATTTCTTGGGAGGTGATCTTTTTAATAAAAATATTCTACACCTAGAAGTGGATCCAGAAAGGCCAAGGAATAGGCTAAGGACCATAGGTGAGTGTTTTGTAATTATTTTAGATTTTTAGGTAATTTAAAATAATAGGGTTCTCAATAGTTGTAGTTTTTCTGCAATTTTGAGACTGTTTTCATATAAGTTATTTATAGTTAGTTTTCAAAGTTCTTTTCAATCTATTTTATTCTGTTTTTTACAATTATTTACAGTTATTTAAATTATTTACACATGTTTTACGTTAGAATTTGGCCTATAAATCTTAGTTTCATTTTGTTCCTTTTTATGCGAATAAAATATGAGAATATTAAAAGGAAAGAATTCGCTAATGCAAATTAAATAGAAATAAACATTGAGTTTACATAAATTAGATGTAAAATACGAAAGAACTGTAATAAAAAGAAAATAGATTGAAATAGGCAAATTTGGGGCATTTGCAAGCATGTTTATAACTAGTGGTTATAAAAGATAGAATAGAAGAGTAACAATTAAACATAGGTTATAATTAAGAAAAAAGAACCGAAAAGACTTATTTTAAAACATAGATTAAGTTAATAAAAAAATATAGTATAAATAAAAAAAGAGTCTTATTTCAAAACTTACACTAAGTTAATAAGCAAACATGGAAGAAGGGCCCATACCAACAGCATTCCCTTTTAGCAAGATACTTATGGTCCCACAATAGTTAGGTGTGGCACGGACATGCTTATGCTAATTAGGGTACATAAGTGGCCAATAGATAGAAGCTTAAATCTTGGGATTTGGGCAAGGGGTGCAAATTAGACTTTGTTTGTTAGAACCAGTACCGACAACATTCCCTTTCACACTAGGACTGATGGTCTCACAACATTTAGGTGAGGCTGGACAACATACCCTTTCAGACAAAGACTGATTGTCTCACAACAGTTAGGTGAGGTTGGCAGTCTTATGTTGATTAGGGTAAGTAAGAGGTCAAAATAGGGGGCGTCCGTTAGTGTGGACTAGTGAAGACCGACATGCAACATCGATCAGGGTAAATAATTCGCTACTGCGTTCCAAATGCTAAGAGGTGTCTTTTATTGTGACCAATCAGATTGGTTCACAGTGGCACAACAGAGATAGAAGGCCGATCATTGGTTAGAATTAGGATTTCTACCTAATTAAAATAGGATTAGGGTTTCAACCTAATCACACCAATGGAAGACAAGTGCAAGTAATCACAATCAAAGAAAATAGAATCGAAAACAGTATTTTATCCCAGTTTTATCTTTTCTGTATTTTCCTTTCGTACTAGAATTATTGCCTAGTCTATGTTCTTCATCATGCTTAAGAATGCTAGTAATTACTTTCACTCACCAAACTTATTGTCTGACCCACTTCTTTATTTCCTCTTTTTTCCCCCATAGGCCAGCTGAGCCGAGGACAGTAGATTTAGACCGCTTAGAGATATATTCTTGGAGTTCATGTATTCTTCTTCTTTTCATTTTGCTTTGGATGTACCGGTACTTTATGAGAGGGATGATTTTTATTGTTTATGTACTCTGATGATGTGATTGACATTATATTTTTCATGAGACATGTGTATTTTGTTTTTAAGACATATACTGTTTTGAAACGAAGTTTAATTTTAAATGCCTAGTTATTATTTAAATCTTTTCGTTGTTTTTATTTATTTGTCTTGTGAACCTTAGTCTTTGTAATGCTTTAGCTATACCTATAACACACCACATCTTTTAGTGTGTACTTTTTGGGTATACTAAGGGGTATGGAGTGTTTCACTTGATTTTACAGCCTAAGGTTATAGGATTTCAAAAAACTTGTTTTAAAAACTAAAGTACTTTTCAAAAGTAACAATCTTTACACTATAAGTGTTTTTCAGAAAGAAACTTGTAACGATCCTGTTTTTTGGCCGAATTAAATTTAGTAATTTATATAATTTTTAGAATTAAATTATGAATTAATTTGAATTTTTCCAAAAATAAATGAGATAATGTTGTTTATATAAATATAAATAACCTATAAATAGAATTTGGATTTGAAATTAAAAATTAAATAAAATTTGTTTCTAATATATATATATATATATGTATATATATTGAAATTTGGAAGTTATATTTTGAATTTAATATAATGATAATTTTCATAAGCTGTTTGAAAGTTAAATTTTATATTTTAAAAACTAATATATATATATATATATATATATATTTATGTGTTTATTTATTAATGTATAATTAAATTTTAAAATCATTTTCTTTAAGGATAAATAAATATTTATAAAAGGAAAAGTTTAAATTTATAAAAATATAAAACCGTATATAGATATAGAACTAAATATAATATATTAATAAATTATATAAAAATATTTACAATATGCAAATTTACAAGTGTAGGCTAAGACATGAAATAAGACAAGTGTCAGATTATTACTACATGTATTTAACAAATGTAAACCATATAACATAAAATTGAACAAGTGTTAATAGTTTTATCATGCAAATAATACAAGTGTCATTTGTCTTTTTATTTTCAAAATAATAAATAAAATTAAAACAAGTTATATATGCATACAACCATACTCCTACATTTTCTCTTCTTTTATATATCTCAAAACAATCTTCACAAACAAACTTTTCAAATTCAAAAACCTAAAGCTCAAAGCAGATTCAAAGATCAGATTCAAAATCAAACAACAAAGCAAGATTCAGTTTTCAACTTCAAGTTGATCAAAGCAATAACCTGAAGTTAAATAAAAAACATTTCAATATCTTAAAACCTGAAACAAGCAAGTCAGTTTTAAAAAAAATCAAGTTCAAATTCAACTTAGTTTTTATCAAGCTTCAGATCAGTTTCAAGATCAGAATCAAAACCTGTAGCATCTCAAAAACATCAAGCCTTCTCTATTTTTAGACCCAGGTGAGTAAACTATATATTAAAACTTGATTCTTCTTATATAACTTGATATTTGGATTGACAATTGAAGTATGTATGAAAATGTTTGTTTAATATGCCTGCATATTTGAAGTATATATGTAAATATGGGTGTGCATGTCTGTGTATGTATATAAATATATCTCTATTGTGTTTACAACCTAAAAATCAACCTGGAAAAAAAATCTTATCTTCCCATATAATCAATTTTAGGCTTTGATTTCTAAATAAAAGATGATGTAGGAGTGTAAATTTAATTTTAAAAATAATTTCAAGTGTTTAAGTTGAATATTTATTTCAAAAATGTGATAAATAACAGTGATGATCAATGTATATGTCAGAAACTAAATTGTCCGGGAATTATGTTCTTATTTTACAATCTAATTCGTATTTCAAAATAATGATTTTTGATAACCATATTGTGGTTTTTAAGATTATATATGATGAGATATTGCGAGTTGATCGAAAATCGAACTTGGCGATCGGCGATGGAGGTGTGTCATGCTTGGACCTGGGGGAAGCTGACGTGATAGAGATCAAAGGAAAATTGGTGGTTGGATTTTTAGATCATCAGAGTGACGTAATGACGTTGATTTAGGGTTTAAGGACCGGGTTTTGTTGACTTGGGCTTCCAGGCGATTTCATCGTCATCGAGGCACCAGAATCTATCGGACTAGGGGGAAAAGGAGCGTGAGACAGTGGCGTAGCTATGGTTGTGATGGTGAGGTTGCTGCTGGCCGGAATCGTTGACGTGAGGAGGTTCTTGGGTGATGGGCTCGTTCCAGGTTGGGTTGCTCAAGCTCGATGTCGATTTCTTGATCAATTCGACGATCTGGGTGGTCGTAGCATTTTTGTGGGTTGTCGTCGACTTGTTGATGATCAGAGCCTTGGCTGGAGGTGGCCAGTTCGGTTGTGCACGTGCACAAGCTTGATTTTGCATCTTTATTTTAGCTCGAGAAGAAAGGAAGAAGCTCGAGTTCGTGCGTGAGAAATTAAGGGTTTGGCCCGTGTCTTGGCTCGAGTAGGACTGTTCTTGACCTCGGGCTTGTTTGTTTGTAGCAGGTTTAAAAATTGGCCAGTAATTTGTTCTAGGTTTTTGAACTTATAAAGATATGAGGAAACCAGTTTTTTAAGCCAAAGTACAAATAAAGTTTTAAGAAATATTAACCTAGTTTAAAAAAAGAACAATAAGAAAATGAATAAGTTTTCAAGCTTGTAGATAAAGGAAGTAAGCCTGTTTTCAAAGTTTAAAAGTAAACTTGTTAAACAAGTTTTAAAAAGATAGAAATGGAAGTTTGTAAAGCAAGTTTTTAAAAGAAATAAGATAATGTAAGTTGAAAACAAAATGTTAAACAAGTTTTCAAAGAAATGGTAACCAAGTATTCAAAATAAATTTATTAAAGCAAGTTTTTAAAATAAGTTTCACAGATTTAATTTTAAAGTTAAACGCTATTAAAATTGTTTTGTTTGAATAATTAAATACTGGGTTAATTATCTTATTAAATTTCTAATTGATTTAAAAAATATAATGATGTAATTAATAAGTAAGATAATGGAAAAGGTGTCAAGTGTATTTTATAAATTGATTTCAAGCACCTAATCCAAATAGGATATAAATGGTAATTACATAAGATAAATGGTTTATCTTCGATTAATTAAAGTTTTAAGTAATTAAAGTACAATTACTTAATGAAATTAATTAAGGACAATTACTCAATGTAGTTGATTAAGTATAATTACTAAATGAAAGTGACTAAAGAATAATTACTTAATGAAAGTAATTAAAAGGATAATTACTCAATGTAATTAATTGAAGGATGAATTACTTAATGTAATAAATGGTCAATTAATTTATGACTAAGGATTAATTAATTAATGTAATTAATTAAAGGTTAATTAATTTAGGTGATTAATTAAGGGAAAATCAATTGAGGATAATTAATTAAGATGGATAATTAAGGTTGATTAATTTATTTCATTAATTAATTAAATTAATAACAAATAGTTTGTAATTAATTGATGTTAATTAAGCAAGGTTAAGTAATTAATTTATTTGATTTGAATTAAATTAATTTTAATTAGGTGATTAATTAATCTTGCTTATGGATGATTGGATTATATTGAATGCGTTGAATTGTTTGATATCTCTGATATGTAATGTTCTGTGATATGAATTGCATTGGATTAAGCTGTGAACTGTGAATTATTTATCTGTGATGAATTTACTTGTTTACCTGTGAATGAAAGATAAGTGTTATAGGATTATACCCGCTTATCGATATGGTTGTGCTTGGATTTATGATGGTTGTTTATTGTTGTATGCAAAACCCCTACACACAAAACACATACAAATATGGATTTCGCAGGAAATTGGTTAAGTCATGGGTATTTTGAATTTAATTCAAAATTTTAAAGTTGAATTTTGAATCCAAAATGGTTTGGAAGTGAAATTGGGTTAAATATGAAAAACTTTTGAAAAGGAGTTTTGAAGTTAAAATTATTTTGAATGGCTGGTTAAAGTTTCGAAAATAAAATAGTTTAATTTAAATTTGAATTCAAGATGTGAAGTTGAATTCTATATATATATATATATATGTATGTATGTATGTATGTATGTATGTATGTATGTTTATAATTTGAAATTTTGGGAACTATGGTTTCAAAAAGGGTTATACAGGATTTTAAACCCATTTTTAAAATATATTAAATTAATTATTTTGGAAAGTTAAATTTAATCTAAATAGAACTTGCCGAGGGTGCGGCAGTTCGCTAATTCTCCGATGTATACTTCAAAAGGCCAAAACTTGTGCATATTTGATCGGATTTTTCCGAAACGAAAATCCTTTGTTTTCAAATGATAATAGTTTTCATAAAAAGAAAGAATTTTCAGTTTTTGTTGAAAGGATTTCAAGTTATGGATGAATCAAATTGGAAATAGTTTTGAAAGCTATGAATGAATCTTTGTTAAAGATTTGGGTAAACCTTGTTTCAAATTGAAGTGGATCTTAAAGATGGATCTTTTGTTTTAAAATAGAAATTTGTTTAAAACCATTCAAAAGGAAAGGTTTTGGGGGGTTAAAAAGTTATGACTTAACTAAGATCCGAATGTATCTATATGTTTTAAATAAGCGCTCATTATTCGGTTAAGCTGGGAGAGGACTTTATGTCATAAAACCCATTCCGAATTAATGATACGAAGAATTGGATAGCATTTGAAGACGGTGGTTGAAGACTGGGTATTTTCGAAAACGAAAGGATTACCTGTCGAATGTCTCGGCATCGAGGGGCCCCAGTATAGAGATTATATTACCCTATGTGATGGGGAGTCCGTACGTGATTGAGGATATTTGGATTTGCTAGGACTTCTTTTGAAGTGCCTTCGATTCCATTCAGACCTAGAATGGACTTGTATGGACGTATGTCTGACGTTACACTTTGAGATGTTATGCTGGTTTCTATCAAATACATTTCTGTTTGGTGGCGAACAATTTATCCTCTTAGCTTAACACCCTTCTCAGAGATGTACGTGCTTAGAGGTTATGTAGTTGATATTTACTAGCGATATATTCCCAATTTCGTAATGTGGCGTGCTAAGTGCTGATCATTGGTTGATCGAAGCATAGGCTTTTGTGAAAAGCGTAGCTTGGTGGGACGAGACTTCATCAAACCTCACGCCCCGAAAATGGTCGAAATAGGAAGGATGCGACAATGTTACGGGGGTCGTGCCCCTTAGGGTATGTGCATTTCTTTTTGGATAAAAAGTGGTATTCTTGTATGGAGCCCAGATATTTTACTTATGGGGTTATTGGAATTTGTTTGAATCCCAGGATAAAGGTAATTTACGACCGGGGGATGGCATACTCGTGATAGTTAGTTACCTAGTTACAGAGGTAGCCCGCCTTTTGTTGGCAGAGATCCGGTTAGGTTCTTGGGACGTCCCTCTAGAGGCGTACCCATTCGGAAAGGAAGTTCCTTAACCTTGACCATTTGTTGGAAATCCAATCACCCAATACGAGCCTTGTACGACTTTAGTTGTAGAACCTACCATCTAACATGGTAGCTATAGTATGCATACTATAATGGTACATATGTTGGCTAAGATTAATATTATACTTTCAAAATGTTTTCCACACTATGCACTAATAATAGCATCAAAAGGATTTTTCGCGTATCAAGCATGTTTGGCTAAAATCTTCCCTAAGTGTGCGATTGCATTGTGTGTGTGGCGGGAGGCCTTATGGTAGTTTCATTTTCCAAAAAGCATAGCGAATTTCTTTTTATTATTTCTTTTTGTTCAAACAACTGTTTTTGTTTGCTCACACCAGTCCCAAGACTGACCTAGAGTTTATTGTTCCCTTTCTAAACTCTGGGTGCCCATAATTTTCCACACGAGAAGTTTAGAGTTAGGTTATCATATAATCAGCTAGTAGGTGTAGCTTTTGGCAATCTTTGAATTCGGTGGATTAGGGATCGCATTCGCTATATTGCAGCATGATTTTGGTTTTGAGATTTTGGTTTGGAGCATTAGAATGAAGATGTTGTATTGTTGATCTCTCTCTCTCTTTCTTGGATGTCTCTGTAGATGTTATCTTTCCGCTTTTCTATATATCTCTGATAATGTTGATCACTTCATATTGTATCATTGTTGTAATCAATTGTTGTGTATCAATAAAAAGATTTCTATCTCCGCTGTGTTGTTTTCACCTAACGTGTTATAAGCTTCTATGAACCAGACTCAACGTTTGAATCTCCAACATTCGAATACATGTGATGTATTGGGTGTCGATTTTTGAAATTCGAGTCAGGGTCGTAACATTTGGTATCAGAGCTAATGGTTGAGTAAGAACTTTAGCTTTGGAGTATAACTCATTAGGTGATTCATTAGAGATAAGGCTATAAATACATTAGAATGAGTATAATCCTTAAGATATCCGTCCGTATGCCTCGCTTAATTCTATTACTATTCACTGATAGCGAGAATGAGTGCAAGAAGAGGACGAGGTAGGGGACAGGGGAGTACCGCTACAAATGGTCGATACCCTGTAACAACAAGGAACAACTTTTCCCATCAGCCTCCATTGATCATTATCCAATTTCAATTCTTTGGTGGCTTCCTGGCAGTTACAAGAAGAAGCTTTGGTATGGTGTGAGACCGATACTTTGGCCAAATCGACGGATGAGTCTACATGGGAAACATTCAAGCAAATAATTGAGCAGCGTTATATGCCTTTCGCTGGTGTTTCCAAGATGTGTCAAGAATTGGTTAATAAAATATAAAGTTAAATTAAATTGTATCAATAAAACGATTTCGGTTAAAACCAAACTTGGAAATTGTGTATATATTTTCGTGATCTTAATAAGTTAACTTTTAAAGATAAATTTCTTTTGTCTCGAATCGAGCACTATGCAATCGATTCTTTTCCATGATGGATCTAGCCCAAGGATTCCATCAGCTGAGAATTGAGGAAAATTGTATCCATTTGTCCATTTTTTGGGGTCCCGATATATTCTACGGATAGTTAGTTATCCCTTCGGACTAACGAATGCCCTGCATATTTCGTAGGCTTGATGACCCGAGTATATTTTATGAAGTGTTGAATAAATTTGTTCTCGTACTTATTGATGATATTCTGATTTGGTAAGCCAAATATAGAATATATATTCAGTGTGATATGGTAATCCATTTCTTTATCTTTCTATGTGTTCATGTATTCTTTGTTTGTCTCCCTATCTAGCAAATTTCAGGGATGAAATTTTCTTAAGGGGGAATCTGTAACGATCCCCTTTTTTGGCCAAATTAAATTAATTAACTAATATAATTTTTAAAATTAAATTATGAATTAATTTGAATTTTTTCAAAAATAAATGAGATAAGTGTTGTTTATAAGAATATAAATAAATTATAAATAGAATTTGGATTTGAAATTCAAAATTAAATATTTTAAAATTAATAAAATTTATTTTCTAATATATATATGTATACGTATTGAAATTTGGAAGTTATATTTTGAATTTAATATAATGATAATTTTTAAAAGCTATTTGACAGTAAAATTTTATATTTTTAAAACTAATATATATATATATGTGTGTGTGTGTGTGTGTGTGTTTATTTATTAATGTATAATTAAATTTTAAAATCATTTTCTTTTAGGTTAAATAACTATTTTTAAAAGGAAAAGTTTAAATTAGTAAAAATATAAAGCCATATATAGATATAAAACTAAATATAATATATATATATAAATTATATAAAAATATTTATAATATTCAAATTTACAAGTGTAGGATAAGACATGAAATAAGACAAGTGTAAGATGATTACTACATGTATTTAACAAATGTAAACCATATAACATAAAATTGAACAAGTGTTAATAATTTTAGCATGCAAATAATACAAGTGTCATTTGTCATTTTATTTTCAAAATAATAAATAAAATTAAAAAAAGTTATATATACACGACTATACTCCTACACATTCACTTCTTTCATATATCTCAAAACAATCTTTGCAAACAAACTTTTCAAATTCAAAAATCTGAAGCTCAAAGAAGATTCAAAGATCAGATTCAAAGTCAAACAGCAAACCAAGATTTAGTTTTCAACTTCAAGTTAATCAAAGCAACAACCTGAAGCTTAAATCAAAAAAATTTCAATATCTTAAAACCTGAAACAAGCAACTCAGTTTAATAAAATCAAGTAAAATTCAACTTAGTTTTTATCAAGCTTAAGATCAGTTTCAAGATCAAAATCAAAACCTGTAGCATCTCAAAAACATCAAGCCTTCTCCGTTTTTCAAACCCAGGTGAGTAAACTATATATTTAAGTTGATTTTGGTTATATAACTTGATATTTGGATTGCCACTTGAAGTATGTATGAAAATGTTTGTTTAATGTGCCTGCATGTTTGAAATATATATGTAAAAATGGTGTGCATGCCTGTGTATATATATAAATATATCTCTATTGTGTTCATAACCTAAAAAATCAACCTGGAAAAAAAATTATATCTTCCTATATAATCAATTTTAGGCTTTGATTTCTAAATAAAAGATGATGGTAGGAGTGTATATTTAATTTTAAACGTAATTTGAAATGTTTAAGTTTAATATTTATTTCAAAAATGATAAATAACGGTGATGATCATATATATGTCACAAATTAAATGTTTGGGAATCATGTTCTTATTTTACAATCTGATTCGTATTTCAAAATAATGATTTTTGATAACCATATTATAGTTTTTAAGATTGTATATGTTGAGATATTGCGAGTTGATGGGAAATCGAACTTCGTTCGATTTCTCGACGATCGACGATCGGCGATGGAGGTGTGTCGTGTTTGGAGCTGGGGGAAGCTGACTTGATAAAGATCAAAGGAAAATTGGTGGTTGGGTTTTTAGATCATCGGAGTGACATAACAACGTTGATTTAGGGTTTAAGGATCAGATTTTGTTGACTTGAGTTTCCAGGCGATTTCATTGTCGTCGAGGCACCAGAATCGATTGGACTAGGGGAAAAGAAGCGTGAGACAGTGGCATAGCTATGGTCGTGATGGAGAGGTTGCTGGTGGCCGGAATCATTGACGCGAGGAGGTTCTTGGGCGATGGGTTCGTTCCAGGTTGGGTTTGCTCAAGCTCGATGTCAATTTCGTGATCAATTCAAAGTTCCGGGTAGTCGTAGCATTTGTGTGGGTTGTCGTCGACTTGGTGACGATCGGAGCCTTGGTCAGAGGTGGCCAGTTTGGTTGTGCATGTGCACAGGCTTGATTTTGTATCTTTTGATTTAGCTCGAGAAGAAAGGAAGATGCTCGAGTTCGTGTGCGAGAAATTAAGGGTTTGGCCCGTGTCTTGGCTCGGGTAGGTTTGGTCTTGACCTCTGGCTTGTTTATTTGTAGCAGGTTTAAAAGTTTGTTAGTAATTCATACCAGGTTTTTGAAATTATAAAGAAAGGAGGAAACCAGTTTTTTTAAGCCAAAGTACTAATCAAGTTTTAAGAAATATTAACCGGATTTTAAAAAAACAATAAGAAAATGATTAAGTTTTCAAGCTTGTAATTAACTGATGTTAATTAAGTAGGGTTAAGTAATTAATTTATTTGGTTTGAATTAAATTAATTTTAATTAGATGATTAATTAATCTTGCTTGTGGATGATTGGATTATATTGAATGCAATGAATTGTTTGATATCTCTGACATGTAATATTCTATGATATGAATTGCTTTGGATTGAGTTGTAAACTTTGAATTATTTATCTGTGATGAATTTACTTGTTTACCTGTGAATGAAAGATAAGCGTTATAGGATTATACCGCTTATTGATATGGTTGTGCTTTGATTTATGATAATTGTTTATTGTTGTATGCAAAACCCCTACACACAACACACACACAAATATGGATTTCGTACGAAATTGGTTAAGTCATGGGTATTTTGAATTTAATTCAAAATTTTAAAGTTGATTGTTGAATCCAAAATGGTTTGGAAGTGAAATTGGGTTAAATATGAAAAACCGTTGAAAAGGAGTTTTGAAATTAAAATTATTTTGAATGGCTTGTTAAAGTTTTGAAATTAAAATAGTTTAATTTGAATTTGAATTCCACATTTGAAGTTGTATTCTATATACATATATTTGTTTATAATTTGAAATTTTGGGAACTATGGTTTAAAAACGGGTTATACAGGATTTTAAACCCATTTTAAAAATATTTTAAATGAATTATTTTGGAAATTTAAATTTAACCAAAATAGAACTTGTAGAGGGTGCGGCAGTTCGCTAATTCTTCGATTTGTACTTTAAAAGGCAATAACTTGTGCATATTTGATCGGATTTTTCCGAAACGAAAAACCTTTGTTTTCAAATGATAATAGCTTTCATATAAAGAAAGGATTTCCAGTTTTTGTCGTAAGGATTTCAAGTTATGGGTGATTCAAATTGGAAATAGTTTTAAAAGCTATGAATGAATCTTTGTTAAAGATTTGGGTAAACCTTGTTTCAAATTGAAGTGGATCTTAAAGATGGATCTTTTTTTTAAAATGGAAATTTGCTTAAAACCGTTCAAAAGGAAAGGTTTTGGGGGGTTAAAAAGTTGTGACTTAACTAAGATCCCAATGTATCCATATGTTTTTAAATAAGAACCCATTATTTGGTTAAGCCAGGAGTGAACTTCATGTCACAAAACCCATTCCAAATTAATGATACGATGAATTGGATAGCGTTTGAAGACGGTGGTTGAAGACCGGGTATTTTCGAAAATGAAAGGATTACCTTTCGAATATCTCTCCACCGAGTGGCCTCGGTACAAAGATTATATTACCCTACGTGATGAGGAGTCCAGATGTGATTGGGATATTCGGATTTGCAAGGACTTCTTTTGAAGTGCCTTCGGTTCCATTCAGACCCATATGGACTTGTATGGATGTATGTCTGACGTTACACTTTGAGATGTAAAGCTTGTTTCTACAAAATACATTTCTATTTGGTGGTGGAGAATTTATTCTCTTAGCTTAATACCCTTCTCTGAGACGTACGAGCTCAGAGGTTATGTAGTTGATATTTAGTAGTGATATATTCCCAGTTTGGTAATATGGCATGCTAAGTGCTGATCATTGGTTGATCAAAGCATAGGCTTTTGTGAAAAGCATAGCTTTGTGGGACGAGACTTCATCGAACCTCACACCTAGGAAATGGTCGAAACAGGAAGGATGCAGCAAGGTTACGGGGGTCGTGTCCCTTAGGGTATGTGCATTTCTTTCTGGATAAAAAGTGGTATTCTAGTATGGAGCCCAGATATTTTACTTAAATGGTCGTTGGAATTTGTTGGAATCCCGGGATAAAGGTCTGTTACGACCGGGGGATGGCATACTTGTGAGAGTTAGTTACCTAGTTATAGAGGTAACCCGGCCTTGTGTTGGCAGAGATTTGGTTAGGTTCTCGGGGCGCCCCTCCAAAGGCGTACCTATTCGGAAAGGAAGTTCCTTAGCCTTGACCATTTGTTGGAAATCCAATCACCCAATACGACCCTTGTATGGTTTTAATTGTAGAACCTGTCATCTAACATGGTAGCTATAGTAGGCATACTATAATGGTACGTATGCAGGCTAAGATTAATATTATACTTTCGAAATGTTTTCCACACTATGCACTAATAATAATATCAAATGTATATTCGCGTATCAAGCATGTTTGGCTATCATAAGGAGAAATCTTCCCCAAGTGTGTGATTGCATTGTGTGTGTGGCGGGAGGCCTTATGGTAGTTTCATTTTCCAAAAAGCAAAGCGAATTTCTTTTGTTATTTATTTTTGTTCAAACAACTGTTTTTGTTTGCTCACACCAGTTCCATGACTGACATGGAGTTTATTGTTCCCTTTTTAAACTCTGGGTGCCTATAATTTTCCACAAGGGCACCCTAGAGTCAGGTTATCAGATAGTCAGCTAGTAGGTGTAGCTTTTGGCAATCTTTGAAGTATGTGGACTGGGGATCGCATTCGTTATATTGCAGCATGATTTTGGTTTTGAGATTTAGGTTTGGAGCTTTGGAGCTTTGGAATGAAGATGTTGTATTGTTGATCTCTCTCTCTTCCTTGGAAGTCTCTGTAGATGTTATCTTTTCGCTATTGTATATACCTCTGATAATGTTGATCACTTCATATTGTGTCATTGTTGTGTATCAATAATTTTTTTTTGTTTCCACTGTGTTGTTTTCACCTAATGTGTTATAAGCTCCGACGAACCAGACTCAACGTTTGAATCTCCGACATTTGAATACGGGTGATGTATTGGGTGTCGATTTTCGAAGGTCGAGTCAGGGTCGTCACAAAACTCTTATTATAGAAATTATTTTTAAGTATAAGACAGTTTTATAAATTCCCCTCAAAATCCAGTTCAACCTTCTTTCGATTCTTTCGATAATGGCAGACGCCCCAAATCTTCCAGAGGGTGTCCGAGTCCCTGGCTGGTTTGGTAGATACCTTCAAGCTACGACGCCAGAGGTGCAAGGGCAAGCGCTCAATGCAGCATCAGCGGGTGGAGATCCTATTAATCCACCTGCAACAGCCAATTTTTCTAAACTATGCAAGGACTTTGCTATTCTAGGAGGCGAGACGTTTTCTAGCACGGAGGATTTCGTAGAGACATAAGCTTGGTTGAGGAATACGAAGCAGATGTTTCGACTGTTAGCATTAGAGGACCGATAGAGAGTTCAGCGTGCATCTTGGCAACTAAAGGGAGAAGCCTCTTACTGGTGGGGGATCATAGGGATGGAAGGTAGAGACATTGGTTGGTTTGGATTTTAGGAAAGGTTTAAGAGAAAGTTCTTGTCGCAAGCCGAGGAAAGCATGCATTTGGAGAAGTTCATTAGTCTGAAGCAAGGAGTCTATCGGTGAAAGAATATATAAGTCAATTTAATGAGCTATCGCTGTTCAGAATGGAGCTAGTTAATACACCGCATAAGAAGGCCATCAAGTTTGCTAAGAGTTTGAACCAGCCCCTCTAAGGGTTGTTATTAACACATCTACCTATGAGAGCGACATATGATTCACTTGTGGAAATGTCTCTCATGTCAGACGCAGTTAAGGAAGGAGAGATTAAGGTGGTTCCTAAGTCAAAAAACTCTAAGAAACAGTGGTGGAAGAATAAGAGGGATAAGGACAAGAAGAAAGGAGGAGGGCCTCAAAAGGGACAGATCAAGAAAGGCATGAAATTTCATAGTTGTAGATTGCTTAGTCATTTCGCAGAGGACTATAAGAATGAAACGGTGAAAGGGAGGCGTCACAACTATGGGCAGCCCGACCACCTTAGTAGAGCTTTTCCTCAAAAGACATGGCAGTGAGCAGGCGCTCCTACAGTGTAAGTACAGGCTTTAGATGCAGCACAGTAGTGGACCGAATCGAGGTAGGAAAGTCTTTGTAGAAGGTTTGATCTCTATTTCAGATTTTCCTATTTGGACTTTTTTTAACTCCTAAGCATCGCATTCTTTCATTTCTAGTTCCTTGGTTGATTATTTGCACTTGCATATTTCTCTAGTAGTAGACCCTATAGTTGTTTCACATCATAGGAGGATCGGCACATTTATCCATGATTTATAGGGGTTCGAAATTTTTTATACTAGGCATAGAGTTTGATTGTGACGCCTATACACTGAGATTATCGGGATATGGAATGATTTTGCAGGTGGACTGGTTATCCACTTATGGAGCGATATTAGACTGCAAGAGGAGAGTCTTCAGACTAGGGACATGTAGCGGAAGATTCTCGAGGTTTCTTGCGACCTGCAGGGGTCAATCATGTTCGGATTCCTTTATTCCCTCGATTTGTCACTAGAAGAGTTAGATTCTATTCTTGTCGTTAGAGATTTCCCAGACATTTTTGAAGAGGTTAGGGGACAACCCCCTAAAAGACAGATCGACTTTAGGATCTATCTGAATGACAATGCTAAGCCAGTGGCATAGCCCGTGAGACATATGGCTTCTAGCAGAGGAAGGAGTTAAGTAAGAAGATTTGTCAGTTATTGGAGAAGGCTTCATCAGACGAAGCACATCTGAATCAGAAGCGCCAGTCGTCTTCGTTACAAAGGCGGATGATTCCCATCGAATTTGCGTAGAGTATAGAGAGTTGAATAAGCTCACAAAGAAGAACCGTTACCCACTTCCTAGGATAGATGATCTTTTCGATCAGTTGGTTGGCTCTTCAGTATTTTCTCAGCTCGATTTAGCTACTGGATTTCATCATCTTAGGGTCGCTGATGATAGTATTGATAAACAACATTTAGGGCACTCGATAGATTCTTCAAGTGGTTGGTTATGCCGTTTGGGCTGACCAACACTCCACCATTTATTGTAGATTTGACGAGCCACGTTTTTTGAGATATCCGAAATAAGTTCGTTGTAGTGTTTGTGGATGACATTCTAGTGTTTTCCAAGAGTATGGAAGAGCATGCTATTCATTTCGAGGAGGTTCTTCATACACTTTGTGTTCATTGGCTGAAAGAAAAATTCTCGAAGTGTCACTTTTGGTGTGAGTAGGTGCGTTTCTTGGGGCATGTAGTTTCAAGAGAGGTTTAGCTATGGATCCCGCTAAGATAGTAGTAGTATAGGATTGGAAGGCCCACAACAACGCTATCGAAGTTAGAAGCTTTCTAGGTTTGGATGGCTATTATAGAAATTTTATCAGAGATTTTGCTAAGATTTCAGCACCGCTTACTTGCCTCACTAAGAAGAAAACAACATTCATGTGGGACGTAGATTGTGGGGATTCCTTCACGATGCTGAAGAAGGCCCTTACTAGTGCACCAGTGTTAGTTTTACCTGACGGAGTTAAGCCTTTTTCAGTATACACTGATGCATGTGGGACAAGTCTTGGAGCAGTACTGATGCAAAAATGGAAGGTTGTATGTTATGAAAGTAGACAGTTGAGAACCCATGAGAAGAACTACCCCACTCGTTATTTGGAATTAGCTGCTATTGTTTTCGCGCTTAAGTCTTGGAGACATTATTTGCCAGGAGAGAGGTTCAAGCTTTTCACTGACCATAAATCATTGAAGTACCTATTCTCACAGAAGGATTTAAACATGAGGCAGCAGCATTGAATGGAGTTTCTAACATCATATGACTTTAAGATAGCTTACACCCCTGGTAAAGGGAACATAGTTTCGGATGTATTAAGTAGGAAGAGAGAAACCCTTAGTCCAATGTTCGTGGAGTGAAAATGTCTAGAGTTTATTTCCACCTTCGATTTTAAGCCCTCTACGGACATTCCCACTAGATTATTGGCAGAACTTAGCCTACCCTCATAGATCAGATTACGTCAAGGCAGCGAGAGGATTCAGAGCTTATGGATATTTTGGATAGGATTAGTAGATGAGAGGTCTCTAGACATCTCCAATACTATTCCATGATAGTAAAGGGTGGCTAAAGAGAGTTGGAAGACTTTGTGTCCTCTGCACTAGTGATTTGATGAGAGCAGTTCTAGAAGAAGCACACCGTTCTTGAATGATTATCCATCTAGGTGATGATAAGACGTATAGGGACATGAAGAGAGTGTTTTATTGGAGTGGCATGAAGAAGGATGTGGTAGAGTTTGTAACTAAATGTCTTGTGTGCCAAAGAGTTAAGGCGGAGCAGTAGAAGGCTGGTGGATTGCTTCAACCATTAGATGTACCCGAATGGAAGTGGGATAGTGTTTCAATGGACTTCATAGATGGTTTACCCTAATCTTGGAAGAGGAATACTAGTATTTGGGTGATTGTAGATTGTTTGTCCAAGAGTGCCCACTTCATTCCGGTCAAGAGTAAGAGGAGATCACCTTATTTGGCATTCTTATATGTTCGTGAGATAGTCCAACTTCATAGAGTTCCCTCTAGCACAGTTAGCGATAGAGACCCTCTCTTTACTAGCGAGTATTGGAGGATCTTGCACGAGGCTTTAGGTTCACAACTTAGATTGAGTATGGCCTATCACCCTCAAATGGATGGCCAAAAGGGAGAGTTAATAGAGTTCTTAAGGATGCGTATTCTTTGTTTTGGAGGAACTTGGGAGGAGCATCTTCCTTTAGTAGAGTTAGGATATAATAATAGTTTTCAGGCTACATTGGGATGGCACCTTTTGAAGCTCTTTATGGGAGGCCGTGCAAGTCTCCTTCATGTTGGTTGGAGTCTACAGAGAGATTGCTACCAGATCCTGACATGGTTAGAGAGACTTTGAAAAAGATTGATTTGATTAGAAGGAGAATTAAGACAGCTCAAGATAGACAGAAATCCTATGTAGATAAACGGAGAATGGATATTGAGTTTGAGATAGGAGATTTGGTTTTAATTAAGGCGCCTCCACTAAGAAAGGTAGTGAGGTTTGGATTAAATGGGAAACTTGCTCCTAGATTGGTAGGATGGTTCCCTATTGTGGAAAGGGCAGGGAAGACGGTATATCGTATAAGCTACCAGAGAGGCTAAGTTCATGATGTTTTTCCATGTTTCGCACTTGAGAAAGTGCTTACATGATTCATCAGAGGTAGTCTGACCTAGCCAACTTGATGAAGTTGAAGTGGAGAGAAGCATCGGTTCGTCACATTCGTACCATGATCGTTGGACGTGATATCAAGAAGCTTAGATCTAGGGAAGTACCTTTGGTTAAGGTGCAGTAGGGAGACAACATTGTGGACGCTACGTGGGAGGCTGAGAAGAAATACATACCTCTTATCTGCATCTTTTCGATGGTATGTCTTGAATTTCCTATTTCCATCTTTAGTTTTGAATATGTTCTTTCCTTTGGTATCCTTTGGGAGGGTAGATCCTAGGATTTGATCTATAAATGGTAGGACTGAATGTAAACATGTTACTAGAACATATTATGTATGATGGACGCTTATGGTTGCAAGTGTTTGCAAGTGGATACTAATGGACGGATATATACACCCGGGCACTATTATCTCTTAGGGATCGGCCTAATTAGGTCACTAAAACATATGCATATGAATGTGTGTGCATTTGCATTTTTATTGTATTTCCATGGTTGCTATAAATGGACGATTATCATATGATTGTTGCATTTGGATGATGATTGTAGCACGCATATAGATCTATTAGTTATCACTAGGTAATTTGCATTCATTTTTATACATGGCACAGACATGATTGCATTAAAGGAGGACGACTGAATCAGTAGACCGCCTAATCTTTTGCATTAGTTAGCGACATTGACACTATACTATCGCACATAACATAAATTACATTAGAAAGCTTAAGGAAAATGGATAATGATTGAATAAGTGGTTGTAGAATTTTGATATTTATTTCATTCTTCTGTCCTTGGAGATTTCGAGGACGAAATCCTTTAAGGCGGGGAGAATATAACAACCTAAAATTTGAGCCATAATAATTAATTAAAAAATTAATTAAATAATAAAATAAGTTCTTGAAAATTTCAAAATCGAGCTATGGGAGTTACATCATTGTGTCCGTGATGATTTTCTGATCAATTTCCATATATAACTTGTTGAAATCCGAGTCATTATAAAGAAGATATGAGAGAAATAAGAAATCAAAAAAAATGAAAAAAATAAATAACATGGGGTCAGGTCGACCCAAACCTAGGCCAGGTCGACCCTAGGATCGAACCCCAAAGGCCATAGGTCGACCCCCATAGGAGTTTGGTTGACCCGCTTAATTCTTAACGCTATTTCATTCGTTCACGTCACATTTTGATTTTTCTTCAATCCTCTACATTTGTGCTTCTATTCGACAGTTCCTAGCGAGACTATGACATGATTGCACCAAATTTAATCTTCAAATCTAACGCCTGAGATCCCTAAGCCATAGTGTATATAAGACCCTAGACCTGGATATTTTTCTCATTCAGATTTTCTCTCAATTGGGTTCATTCATGAGGCTGACCCTAAAAAGAAATTTTTTCCTAGGAGGAGATCTTTTTAATAAAAATATTCTATGCCCTAGAAGTGGATCCACGAAGGCCAAGGAATAGAGCAAAGGAGCACATGTGGGTGTTTTGTAATTATTTTAGATTTTTAAGTAATTTAAAATAATTGAGTCCTCAATAGTTGTAGTTTCTCTGCAATTTTGAGACAGTTTTTATATAAGTTATTTACAATTAGTTTTTAAAGTTCTTTTTAGTCTATTTTATTCAGTTATTTATATTCAACTATTTTATTCAGTTATTTACAGTTATTTGTATTTATTTACATCTGTTTTATGTTAGAATTTAGCCTGTAAATGTTATTTTCTTAATTCCGTTTTATGCGAATAAAATGTAAGAATATTAAAAGTAGGAGAATTCTGTAATATGGATTAAATAGAAATAAATACCAAATTTACAGAAATTAGATGTAAAATAAGAAAGAATTGTAATAAAAAGAAGATAAACTGAAATAGGAAAATTTGATACATTTGCAAGCATGTTTATAACTAGTGGTTATAACTAAAAAGATAGAATAGATGAGTAACAATTATAACATAGGTTATAATTAAGAAAAAAGAATACAAAAGAATTATTTTAAAACTTAGATTAAGTTAATAAGGAGATATAGCAGAAATAGCATAAGAGGCTTATTTTGAAACTTATACTAAATTAATAAGTAAACATAGAAGAAGGGCCTGTATCAATAACATTCCCTTTCAGTCCGGAATAGCTCACAATAGTTAGGTGTGGTTGGGACACGCTTATGCTAATTAGGGTATATAAGTGGCCAATAGATAGAAGCTCAAATCTAGGGATTTAGGCAAGGGGAACAAACTAAAATTTTTTATTAGGACCAATGCCGGCAACATTGCATTTAAGACTAGGACTGATGGTCTCACAATACTTAGATGAGGTTGGGCAGCATTCCCTTTCAGACTAGGACTGATTGTCTCACAACAGTTAGGTGAGGCTGGGCACGCTTGTTCCGATTAGGGTAAATAAGAGGTCAAAATAGGCGGTGATAGGTAGTGTGTGCCAGCGATGACCGAGCATGCGGCATCGATTAGGGTAAATGATTCTCTTGTTTCTAGCGCTAAGAGGTGTCTTTTGTTATGACCAATAGGACTGGGTCACAGTGGCACAACAAAATAGAAGGCCGATCAATTGGTTGAATTAGGTTTTCAGTCATAAGTAAAATAGGATTAGGGTTTCAACCTAATCACAGCAATCTAAGACAAGTGCATGCAATCACAATCAAAAAATAGAACCAGAAATAGTATTTTACCCCAGTTTTATCCTTTTTTAGTTTTCCTTTCATTCTAGAACTATTTCTTAGTATATTATCTTTATCTTGCTTAAGAATGCTAGTAATTACTTTCGCTCACCAAACTTATTATCTGACCCACTCCTTTGTTTCCCCTTTTCCCCCTATAGGCCGGTAGAGTCGAGGACGGTAGATTCAGACGACTTGGAGATATATTCTTGAAGTTCTTCATGTATTCTTCTTCTTTTTATTTTTACTTTCATTTGGCTTTGGATGTACTGGTACTTGATGAGAGGGATTATTTTTATTGTTTATGCACCCTAATGATGTGACTGAGATTGTATTTTTCACGGGACATGTGTATTTGGTTTTTAAGACATATTGTTCGTCGACGGAAATTCTATCGGTTTAGAAAACCGTCGAACGACTTTAAATTAAAAATAACCGCAAGCGCACGGTGTACGAATGTAGCACGCGGTGAATACGGGTCGATCCACAGGGAATTGATGATTTTAAAATTCTATTCAATCAAATTAACCCAAAGTTTGAGAATATTTAAGTTAGAAAGTGAGAAAATTAGCTAACTAATTAAAAGAAAAGAGATGCAAATATAAGAGTTAAATGACAATTTAGAGGCAATTTTCATTCTCTAGATCACATAAATCAACAAAATGAAGTTATGATCTCTCTTTTCTTGTCATTAGTGAATTAGTTGATGTGCTTATCATAAGTATGACCTATTTGTGCTATTAATTAGCTCAATATAAGCCATCAAACTATAACACAACTACTAATACACTTTTAAATCTCATAAAATATGACAACAAAGTTGAAAGAAAAATCTATTTTAAGCATGGCCTATTAACTATTAATTAGAAATATAAGCCATCAAACTTTAATTTCAACAATCACTTCTTTTCCATAATCGTATGTAGATGAAGAGGCAATTTTTGTTTTGTTTGTTTAAGCATAGCCTATTTGTTATGAACAACATAGACTATCAAATGCAAAGCTAAACAACATCATTAAACCACTTCAATCATTCTCATTAAGCACAGAAAGAGAGCATAATCATCAAATTAAGTTGAAGCTACATGATTAGAGAGCTTCATTACCCCTAAATTGAAGGGGTTTAGCCTCTCATAATTGTCATTTGATTAACAAATGTAGCTAGCAACATAAAAGCAAAAAGAAAGGAAAATGAAAGCAAAGTAAAGAAGAAAAAACACTATTCTAATTGCATACAATAAAATCTACACTATTAGCAAGAAATAAAGAGAGCATGAAAAGGAAAGAGCATGTATTAAATTGCATAAAATAAAAAAGATTACATAAAACAAAAATGGCTAAGTAGCCATGAAAAGAGAAAGATGAGCTTTCATTTTATTTTTGATCTAAACTAAACTAAAGAGAAGGAGGACTAAGAGAGACTAAAAGAAGAGACTAACTAAGAAGGAGAGGGATTATATGAAACATATGGGTATTTATACATGTATGAAACCTCAATTCATATTTTTGGGGAATGCCCAAAATGCCCCTTAGGAAGTGTGGAGGCCAAGTAATCATTAACATGTCTTAATCCCCCATTAAGTGTACATGGAACCATTAACTCCAAAAGCATGTGCATTAGCCTTTAATTTGTGCATTAAGGTAGGTGGGTAGGTGGGGTCCTCCATGATCTTCACTTTGAATTATTTCCATCTTCATTCCTTTATATCCGTTTTGTGCATGCATGTTTCTTCATGAACCCACTAATATGAGAAGCTAAATTCCTACAAAATAATATAGAAATTTTCAATTAAATTCTCTCAAATTAATATACGCACACAAATGGCCATTTTGCCCTTATACGAAGATGAATATGTGAAAATTTGGAATTAATATGAATTTTGGTTAAACAAGTTAAAATACCCAATATGATTATTTATTTAATTTAAATAGAATAAATATGGTGGTAAAAATATGCACATTTACATGCACATCACATATTCTAATTTGAAATGAAGTTTAATTTTAAATGTCTAGTTATTATTTAAACATTTCCGCTATTTTTATTTAATTGTCTTGTGAATCTTAGTCTATATGATGCTTTAGTTATACCCATAACGCACCACATCTTTTAGTGTGCCCTTTTTGGGTATACTAAGGGGTGTGGGGTGTTTCATACATCATCTCTGTGACACCCCCACCATGTGACCCACATTAACAAAGAGTTTTACTGGGTAATACCGTCTGCTAATGCGGAGAATAGGGCTGTTTAGGAGTGACCATATATATCCTTGTCTTAAATATCTATTGAATACGTCGATAAATGCTCCTTTTTTCTAACTCAAATGCATCGACATATCCAATAAATGCTTAATACAAAGCCATAGGTGGCTATATGATCTATTAGAATAAAATATGACAAATCAAATGCAAAACACATCATAAAACAGCACATACATACATACACACACACACACACACATATACAGATACACCACGGAGTAGACAAAATGATACATCACATATGTGGTATGACGAACACAAAACAGACACGAATTAAAAGAATAAACATATCGAATAGTAACAAAAAGGACTACATAAAAGCTACAACAAAAAGAGGTAGCAGAAAATTCCATGCGAAAGCAGAATCGGCTACGTCCAAGGTACCTAACCTGAAACACCTCGGCCTAACCCGAGTATGAAATACACAGGTAAGTCTAGCTAAACAAATCAGTTTAAGTGGAAAGTCAATAACATAATCATAAGGTAAGGGTAATATTCTTATCAAGTGAGAAGGAAAAATTCAAGGGTATGTGGTTACTTCACAGTGCATAACTAAGCAGGTATAGTAATTTCAAGTGATATAAGGATATCACTAAATATGAATGCAACTCAAAGGCAATAAAAATTCATAACAAATCTCGCAATAAAAGCATGCCTCATCTCATCGACGTATCACAAAACATCAAATATAGTTTAGGAGAAAAATAAAAATCCAAAGAGGAGAAATCCCAAACCCGACATATCCGTAAACTCAAAAGCTACTCAAGAAATCACCATCTCAGAATATGCCATAAGGAAAATGCATATATCTCCATATAGGAGGATATAATCCCAAATAAAAGTCAAAAGGAAAATCTCGTATAATAATGCCAAAAGACAAATCTTGAATAATAACGCTAAAAGGCAAATCTCAGATAATGCTAGTGTAGGCAACTCAAATGCCCATATGGTAATCACCATAAATATATGTATGTATATGTATATATATGTATATAAAAGGGCTCAAATGGCCAACCATGAAAAAGGCGATACACTAGGGAAATCACAATAATCAATGTAATCATCTCAAAATTTTTACACATGCTTATGGCCGAAGCCTGCCAAATACAGCTTTCTCTCAAATAATGTACCACGCCCGAAGGCAAATACATCTTAATGGACAATTACGCCGCAATGGCAAACGTCTCTAGGACAATGACCCGAAGGTCCAGTACTGGCAATATGTATTAAAGACAAATGTGTCACAAACTTTCGGATAGGAACACGAACAGTGTTAACGTGCGTCCCATACCGCACGTTCGCACTAAACGGTTCACTAACCGCTAGTAAATTTCGCACACAAAGTAGTAAAAAGCTTACTTTGTCTCATCTGTAAACTCGACCCGAAGGTCAAAACGATCAAATGGACAAGTCAGGGATTAACCAATAATTTAAACAAATGTGTCCCATACCATGTGTTTTACCAAACCATTTAATTCTCCTTCTCATTCAATCGATTAGTATAAAAACGTGTGTTTTATATATAAAATAATTTACTCGAGAAAACAAGCTTTTAAAAAGAATTTTGAAATTAATTTAGAAAACCGTGTTTGAAAATTCCTTTATTATAGAGATTAAATAGATTTTATATTTGAAAGTACATTAAAAATATCTTATAATAATAATTTTAAATGCTCATTAATTTTAAAAATCATTCAAAGAAATTTGGAAAAATCCGTACTCGAAAAAGAAAAAAAACGAAGAAAATCACTTAAGTCGATATTCAAATTTAAATTCAAAACAATTCAAAATTTTAATTCCACAATCTCAAAAATTTACCTAGTGTATTGCTGGACATCATGGCCTTTGAATACGATCAAAAACAACAAAAATATAGCAGAAAAAAAACTAATAAAATAGGCTGGAAATATTCAAAACAAAGGGGAAGAACATGGCAGAAAATTGCCTTCACCAAGGTCGACTAGGAGGGGACCTAGGGGTCGACCATCCCCCCACTAAGGTCAACAGGCCAGTTGACCATAGTGATCTATGGGTCGACCTGCATATCGACTCAGAGAAGAGAGGTGTCGACCTCTCATAGGCGTTTTCTTCCAGGTCGATTTCAGGGTTAGTAGTGATTTTTAAAAGCAAGTTTGAACACTCAAATTACAATATTTCTCAACCAATATTTGCATAGACAAAGATAAACATATAAAATACCATCTGAAAGAAATACAGCAGCATTTCGTTGCAGGAATCAAAAGTTACAGGCTTCCAAAGAAGCAATATGAAACAGATTTATAAGCAGAGAAAACACCTACAGGAAATTTATACGAAGAGAAAATTATTCATAATTTTTTGCAATTTTGAGCTTGGCTCGGCTAGAATTTATGAGTTTTTAGATGTGCGAAAGTTTGGATTTTGGAAACAAGATTGAAGCTTTGCTTGAGAAATTAGCCTCTAAGACCCCGTAGAAAAGATATACAATGCATGCAAAGGAGAGTTTACTGTAAATCAGAAAACCATCAGTCAAATAAGAAATTATTGATGAAATTATGGTATTTAGAGTTAGATTACCTTAGATTTACTCTTTAGATTGAAAAAATTGCAATTTGTTGAATTTGTACGAAGAAATAGCTTGGATTTGCAATTTTGAGAAGGTGGGTTCTATTTCTAATTTACTAGTTAAGGAAGAAGAAGAAGGATGTAAAAATGAACAAATATATTAATTTCTTTTCTCACTTCTTCATTTTGGGCTAAGCCTAAGTGGGCTTGGACCCAAAAATAGAAAAGAAAATAACATATGGCCTATATTTTAATTAACACTTATTTTAAAAAGGCTTTATATTTACACTAATTACAAAACAATTGCATTTTCCACCCAATTTTTACAAAAGAAAAATATGTAAACTAATATAATTATAAAATAAAACATTTTCTACCATATAAAAAGATAAATTTATATTCTAAAACATTTTTATTATTAAATTCCTTAATTTAACAAAAATGCATTGTTTACTTGAATAAATGAATAAAGCATTGTTTTTAACTTTTGAAATTCAACAAAAATACTTTTTCTCACTTAAAAAAATATGTTAAACTATTTCCAAACTTAATTTATGGCGAAAAAATATTTTTAAATCAATTTCCACCTCTTTATTTAAACAAACCATCTTTAAAAATTACATTCTTCTTTTAAAAATTATTAAAAGAAGCAAATGGGCAATAATTAATATAATTATTGCATTTTCTCCAAAATAAAATCATTTTCCATTTATTATAACACTAACCAAATAAAATAAAGCTTTTAACTTTATTTTATCATTTTTAAATTCTAAAATTTATGGTTTATTTCAAATAAACAATTTGAAGTCTCAATTTTTTATATAATTCACAATATTAAATTATAATTACCATTATAATTTAATATTGACAAGTAATCTCCAAACCAAGGTTATAAAAATCTCCTTCATCACCACCCACCTCCCTCCTTGCATGGCCATGTACTCCCCTTTCCGTTTGCTTGTACTTTGATGGTAAGTGTTGACTTGGTGAAAGCTTAAGAGTAAGGAGTTTTAGAAAATATCACAGATATTTTGGGTAATATATATTCAAATGTATATATGTATATATGTATATCTGTGTGTATATGTGCATTTAGGTGCATATAAAGGTCTTCATGTATGTGTACATGTATATGTGCATATGTGTGTCACATTAAGTCCACAACGTTACACAACTTCTATACCTTGAATCGTTACGAATTCCGATTTTGATTTCTGGTCATATTTTCACTTCTTAGTTAATATACATACATTTATAAACCAAGTTTAATAATAGCATTCCTACTATTATATAATAATTAAAAGGGCACATCCAATTTTGAAATAATTATTAAATAATTTAGACTCCATTTAAATTCAAAAGTTAATTATTCCATTATAGCGACATTATTAATAATGTCATATATACTTTTAATTTTCCAAAATAAAATAAATATTTTGTTACATATTCTCATCCATATGGATAAATGAGTGTATGTATCTAGCTCCATGCATGATGTCAGATGGCCAAAGAGCTGTTTTCGATAAAACGATTTTCGGTCATTTTATTGATATTTATTACTAGGTATATATTTTTGTTATTTATTCAAAATGAGATTTTCAATATTATTTACTACTCAAAACATCATTATTTATGTTAAAAAATCTTATATTTGAATATTTTTAAAAGTAAATGTAATTTATCAAATTGATAAATTTGCTGATCATTACAGACTTGTCCCTTAAAAGAATTTCGTTCTCGAAATTACAACTCAAAATCCAAAGGTGTTTGCCAAAAATATTTATATTAAATTTCACCTGTAGGATGTATATAGATTATTCGTGCACAACAGTTGTTTTAATCTCTTATTCAAATACACAACTTCTCTTCCGAGCTAGTATTGACTTCCGGATCCTCTAATGCGGAATCCGACTAGGCTTTCTGATCAGAATTTTATTTTTTCTTGCATAACTCTTAACTATGATGAAAAACCTAAGTATCCAACCACAAATCCTTACCAATGTTCGCCGTCAGGAATCGAGTGAAAAATTCTATTTCGCACTAGTGTAAATACCTCAAAGTTCTATACTCGAATCTTTGTTTAAATAGTTACATGAATAAAATGATCTATGTATAAATTATGTATTTATTTCAATTGGTTTTCTTAACTATACCAAATCACAATCAATTTTATACCATTATCAATTTATGAACCATTTCATAAAGCTATTTCTTAAGTTTATAAACACTTATAAAACACAACTTTGGTTTAATCAATACTTTTAAGTTTAACCATTTACTTCATACTAAATCCATTATTTAATTACCTTTTGCAGCATTACTTTAAGTGTACAAATAGTTCACGAATTAAATCTATATTTATATAGTACTCCATTATATCCTAAGAGCATATATACAAACCCCAAATTTCAGACTGGTTTTACTTACATCGGGATGTTTGATAAATTTAAACTTGTTGTAATTTACTATTATCTTAAATTCATAAGTTATAAAACTTATCTTCTTATATTTTTATTCAAAAATACTTCCAAATAATACTATTATTATTTTCTTAATTTTGAAGAACAATTTTCAAAATCACCAGGATTTAAATTCTCAAATGCTCAACTTTTAAATCCTTTTTATCTATAAATCACATTTATAAATTGTACTTATATAATTTTATTTAGTCAAAACATTTCAATTTTTTTATCTTTTATATTTTCAAAGTTTGTCAGTTCTGAGTTAGGTGTGATTCGGAAATTTTCCGACTATCCAAAATTGTCGAAACTTCCATTTTATTTTATCAATTGGTGATTTCAATTATCTTTTGTTTAACACTTTTTTAAAGATGTTTATAATAACCAATCGATTTATTAATTGATGTTTCTCATTATCTTATAACTTAATTTTTTTCCTTTTGTATTGAGCAACACTAGATTGATACCAAGGAACTTTATGCTACCAATAGTATTGTATATCCCCTTAACCAGAAAGGTAATACATAAGAGAAGTGTTTACCATCCGAACATATCTCTTGCCCATTTTTAGTTACTTTCAAGCCACTCGAACTATTCATCATAGGATTCTTCTTTCAATTCCTTTATTTATAAAACTTGATTTATACATTCATTTCTTAGGATCGTCACATTTTTACATTTTTTTAGGCACATAAATTTATTTATCTTAAATAAATTTCTTAACCGCAAACCAATATTATTACCCAACACCATATAATCAAATCGTGAAACATAATTCACTGGGTGTTTGAATTTTTCTTAATAACCAAATATTATCATTTCCTTAATTACAAACTAATAACTATACATTTTCGAAAGTTATTTATTTATATATAAAATATCATTTTAGGTAAAATTATTACATTTACCCAAATTTTTTGAAATAAAATCATTCTTAGCATTAACAAATATGCGCTCATGTATAATACTCTTAACTCATTATAGGGTGTTAATTATCTTATCTCTAATGACTAACTCATCCTAGGATATTAGTAAACCTATCTTTAATGAGAAATGCCCCATCAGGCTTAGGTGTTCGCTCAACCTACGCTCTGATACCAATTGTGACAGCCTACTACCTCGACCGTCAGAGATCAACACTAACACATCCTTAGTATTCACGTGTCGTAAATCCAAGTACCAACGAGGCAGATTATTATGGGGTAAAGAAACTAAAGATAGAAGACATGAAAATAATAGAATCTCACATTGTATTCAACATATAATTATACACATGAGTAGTACATCCAATTACTCCAAAATTGCTCCATCAGAGTTGTAGTAAATACAGTAAGTACCAATCTAGCCAGGATAGTTATAACTACCTATCCTCACATATGTTGTAGATACAAAATACAAAATACAGAGGAATTAGAAATAGATGACAAACTACATAGGACCCCAGGCTTCATGCTTCATCCAAAATGCTCCGTGCTTCTTAGAAAATGTTCCATGCTACCTAACTACTTGGCTGCTTGAAAAAATAGGGCTCCAGAGTTTAAGGGGAAAAGAAAATAAACTCCGGGTCAGTCATGGGACTGGTATAAGAAACTCAAAATACATATGTTTGAAACAAGGGTTATCTCATAAGACCACGCCACGCATAAACAAGAAACATGATTTTACCATGTGGTAACCAAAATCTTTACTACGCAAAATCTGGTAATATTATTTTAATCACATTCTTTTGAAAATATTTTTCAAGTAAATATACATAATCTTAGATGAAATTGTTACATTATTAAATGTCATCATACTAGGTTCTATAATCAAGTTCGATGGCATTTGTTGGAGAATGGATTTCCATAAAATGGTAGGTAAGGAACTACCTTCCGTTTAGTACATATCTAAAGGGACGTACCAAGGATCAACAGCTTTGAAACCTCTGCACCTGGCATGACCGGCATACCGGCAGACCCAACTTGGTGGTGGATAGCCAAATATGAGATCACCCTGGTCGTAACCGACTTATCCGGGATCCCATAGCATACACAACATACTCGACATATATAGTGTAATCTAGAAAGGCGACGACCATTGAATGGTTGCGAACCACATAGCCTTATGACATGCCTTGTTTAAGACATTTCTAAGGGATAAGGCTTGAGGTAACGATCACCTTTCACATAGCACATTCCACTCTCAATGCCACATTGCCAATTCCATCACGTACCATTGATTTCCACAAATGTACAACCTCTTAGCTCGTACATCTTAGAGAAGGGTGTTAAGTATATGAGAGTTACTTCATACAGCACCAAACATATGTACATTCATAAAAATCAATGTACGTATATATTGCAAATGCAATATCATACATTCGTCTATACAAGTTGTCTAGGAACATGACAAACTTAAGGAACTCTCCTACCACATCCTATTGGGAATCATCCCTAGGATTAGTAGCGATCAGTCCTTGCATCGAAGATCAAATGAAGATACTACTACCATATATATGTATGATATGGGAAATTTCCTCCGAGGGTCAGTGACAAGTAGCCCATCATTCATTTATTATCATTCCAAGTCTTCACTTCGAATAAGTAAATTGGTTTGAAGAAGTTTTTGGATAAGAATCACTCAAATCCGACCCCAGTTACTTCGAACCAATCATCGATAAAAAGATGTTAAGTAAATAGGTGCTTATCATTTAATTAATTACTTTTATTTTTAGAACTAATGTCCTATATATATATATATATATATCTTTAAAATATTTATTTTTAGTATATACAGAATCATTAAACCTCTCTTTAACTTTGGAAATACAAAATCATTTTCATAATTCATATTGGAAAATTATCGAGTTGAAAAGGATCAATAGAAATTAAACTAATTCTTCTCAACATCAATTTCCGTATTCAGCCATTACTTTCCGTCGCATAATGATGAAATCACCTTTTAAATTCACATGGATGGTATGGGCTCCCTCTGTAGAATTTAATACCATGTGTAAGAAAAAATTTCAATGCAATCCAAGTCGTTTAAATTCAGAAAGTTAAATCCTTTATATTTGTCCCATTTTCGACATTTCAACCTTATCCGTTCCTAGTGCAGGAAAAAGGCTAAGAGCCAGGGCATTGGTTGCACTTTAACATCTCCTTAGTTTAAGCATCTCACATCTAGATCTCACGGATAAAGAAATCCAATTTACTCGTCAGCTTTTAAAGCCAAGATTAAATCACTTGATTTTAACAGCTTTTCTTTAAATTATTTATTTAAACTTTTTAACATAAACTATAAAACCTCCAAATAATTAAAATAATTAATTATTTATTTAAAAACATTTATAATACATTTGAGAAAGGATACTTAAGTTTAAATACATATTTCAAAAGTTATTATAAGTGCTGCAATAAGTGTACGAATAGTCTTTTAATAGCTTATTTGATCAAAATAACTTTCTTGTATTTAAAAATCCAATTTTTAACTCAAATCCTTTTTAAAACATTTTAAAAGATTTATATAATTCATCCCATATTTTTAAAGACTTAAAAATGTTTTAAAAGGAATATAGCTTATATATTTTTAAAGAATTTTTCGCTTTGGTTTCTGAGCTACCAAACCGCGGCTATTTTAAAAACATGATTTGCTCATATTTCAAAATCTACTGAACGAAATCTCGATTGTTTTCTTTTTTTTGAAAACTATGATTATAAGAGTTTAGAAAATTCTTATTACAAAGAATTCCAACTTCGAATCCATAATATAAATGGATTTAACTTTCTACGGCGCGAAATCACGAACTACCGTTACGCGACACGCCTATTTTTGACTCAATTTACACAACTTGCCAAAACTTTACCAAATTGGATGTTTGTGTTTATAAAATATTTACAAACCATTTTAAACAATTTTAAAGAGATTTAACAATCTCATATACACCATTTCAGTTATTAAAGGAAAGTGATTCCTTTTGTGATATTCGATGTGTATTAAATGCGACTTGTTTCGATATTAAAATAAACATATAATCAATATCCAAACTTGATGATCAAACATAGTAATTAACCATAACAATCATATCACTTAATCTTATTATACATACATATATCTAAATAGAGTTTCTCACATTGGTTTTTTTATTAGAAAAAGGCTATAGCTTTGCTAACTCATGACTTTTGCTCATGTACTCTTGCAAGTTGGCTCTTATGTGGCTCGGCCATTGCTTAGGATGGTGGGAGGTGCTCATGGTCATGGCTAGGGGAGAAGGAAGGCTCTAGAGGGATTAGGGTGGTGTCCGTGGAGAACAAAGGATGAGAGGAGGAGTTTGCTTTGAGTTTTGAAGTGTTATATATATATATGTACGTACGTATGTATATATGTATATATGTTATATAAATTAATTATATTTAAACTATATTTTGCCATTACTCTACTAAGGCTAGAGGACATGAAAGTAGAGAGGAAGAAACATAAAAATAAGGAAGGAGAAGTGAAGAAATGAAGTGGAGATGGTGTGATATTTATAGGATAAAAAGAGGGAAAAAATATCTTAGATATTTTGTGCACTTACATCATATCCTTCATCACTACCCACCTCCCTCCTTACATCACCTTACATGGCCATGTACCCCTCATCCATTTGGTTGTACTTTTATGGTAAGTGTTGACTTGGAGAAAGTTTAATTGTTAAGGAGTTGTAGAAAATATATTATATATTTTAGGTTATATATATTTAAATGTATATATGTATATGTGTGTATATATGTGCATTAAAGTGCATGTGAAGGTCTTAACATATGTGTACATGTAAATGTTCACATGTATGTCATATTAAATCCACAACATTGCAATATTCTACACGTTGAATCGCTACAAATTCCGATTTGATTTCTAATCATTTTTTCACTTCTTAGTTAACATACATAAATTTATAAACCAAGTTTAATGATAATATTACTATTGTAATATAATAATTAAAAGGGCTCATTTAATAATTAGAATAATTATTAAATCATTTAAACTCCATTTAAATTAAAAAACAAATTATTCCAAAATAGCGACATTAATAATAATGTCACATATACTTTTAATTTTCGAAAATAAAATAAATTATTTTATTACACATTCTCACTCATATGGATAAATGAGTGTATCATCCTGCTCCATGCATGATGTCGGATGGCCAAAGAGCTATTTATCAGTAATACGATTTTTGGTCATTTTATCGATATTTATTCTAATGTATATATTTTTATAAATATTTATTCAAAATGAGATTTCATGTATTACTTATTGTTAAAAAATCAATATTCATGTTAAAAAAAATCTTATATTTGAATATTTTTAAAAATAAATATAATTTATCAAATAAATAAATTTGCGGGCCGTTACACTACTCATTTATGAGTACTCGGTATAGTAGGAAGCAAAGCATAAAATTTTGAGTTAGACAACATTTTGGCGTATGCGGTATAATATCTCTAAATACTAATAAGCCATTATAATAGGAAAAATGGCATAAAGGATCTTACCTGACTGGTCCCTACATCCATAGAGTTTGAACATACGTGATGTATAAGCTACTCTAAATCATAGTCATCACCGGTGTACTATGCAACAAAGTACTAAGGGTGTAGTTATCCACATATTTTCTAAGAAAATGAATATGGAGGAATGGAAGCAGTAGAAGATGGTGATACTACAAATACGTATATCGGATGTCAAAAGAAAGCATGTCGTCCCTATAATTGCATGTCAAATCGATGAATTTATGGTTACATATCAAGCTTCCGAGTTAATCATAAAACCAGCATCTAACATAAAGATGTCGAATTTAAAGGCATGAAGGGATATTGAACTTATAAACATAAAAGCAACTTCAAAATGAAGAGAATGAGCTTCATGCAACTACAGGAAGGTTCTCAAACACCTAAAGCCATAAAAATGTCAAATACCTTGTCAAAAGGAAAGTGATACCAAGAATGAGATGATATCAGATCTTTAGGGAATAGCGAGCAACTATAACAGTTACCTAAAGCTTGGAAGAATAAGTAATATTAATCCTCGACATCTATATTGATGTCGAGCACCTAAAGTAGAAGATCAGACGATGTCGAATGTAAAGGAAAAAGAGATATCGAAGATCAACGACGTTGAATAAATATTAAGCTTATACATAAGAAATAACAAACACCAAGAGGATGTCGAACACAACCGAGATGTCATAAATCATCAATATGTAAGGAATGTCAGATAATACAAGATGTCAAATATTAACAGGTAAGAATGATTTCGAGCTTCAAGAAGCATACATTGGCGCATATCAATAATAGGTTGTCGCATATCAAAAATTCACAGAAGGTTGCCATATATTATTAACGTAATAAACGATGCCAAATATCAAGGATACCAAATCTATATGATAAGGGATGTCGAGAATTTAAAAATAAGGAATGATAAGCATTTAGAGGACGTTGAATCTACTACAGCATAAACAACAACAAATACAATATGATTTAAGCGACTAATTTAGAGCCATGTAAAGAAAAAGGATTAAAAATCATTAATATATGGTGAGAAAAATCAAGAGGATTTAGTATACTTTCCTTAGTTAAGATTCAAAGGTATTCACATTTCACCACATACTCCTTGTTGAGGCCGCCACTAAGATAATAATCAATATGGAGTGTTCAACCTTAGAGAGATCAAGACAAGTAGCACTATCAAAACTATATATTATGTTAAGTCATCAATCCATGCCAACTCGCTTCAACCACTAAAAGAAAATCTTACCTGCTTTCAACCACCATAAATGGAGGTGCGCCCCCTTATGGAAAGAGGCCCTTCACTTCTTTCCCTCTCTTCGCATAAATCATTTTTTGGACTATAACATTTTCTAAGCCATCGCAAGAGCTTAAGAGCTATTTAATACCAAATGACAAAGAAGATGACGGGAACATTTGCTTATAAGTATATGACAATTATGAATTTGCATATATGATTTGTTTTGCGACATATATTATTGAACAAAGGACATAATTTGTACACATTGCTTATTTTACCCATTTATATTGAATCAAGATCTATTGCACAATCAATCGACTTGCCTGTTTTGTTCTTGAATATATGGCATGAATTTTAAATAATTTCATGAATAAATAGAAAACAAGGGGTACTATTGGAATTTATTTGAAATGCCTCCTTTACAACATCGTGGGTGTTGAACCAATTTTTGGTTCAACATTTTGACGCTGAAAGGGTAGCTTGAACCTCCAGGTGTTCGAAAAATGGCCAAAATACCCTAACAGTTTGAATTTTATGTGTTTTGGTGAATTTTTTAAGTCTGATCCTTATTGAATTTTTAAATATGGAAATTTACAATATTTAATGCTTGAAGGTGTAAAAACTGTTTAACAACTCGTTATGCACTCAAAATCTATCTTGCTTATTAAATATTAGACATCTCTACGTACTTCTTATGCTAGATGGATTTTTGGCCCCATTGTACATCAGATGGTATTTCGGTTTTCCTATATATCGGAAGGAATTTGTGTTCGCTTATGTATAAGATGGTTTTCTGGACTTCTTAATAATGCCAGATGTTTTTTAAATAGATTTCCTTGTACCAAATGATTTTCTGGCCTTCTTATGTCAGGCAAATTTCTAGCTTTCTTATTGAATGAATTTCATGTGCAGCTAAACTATTGGTTTCCATACCTAACAGATTTAAAATTATGAGTTTTTCCCTCGGAATGGAGTTTGAAAAAATTATTTCTTTTATGGTTGATTTTTCGATATTGAAATGGGGATCCAAGTTTGAAATGGTATCGAACGGTTGACTTCTGCAGCAATGCTCGTCATTTCCAATGTGGCAATTGATTTGAATCCTCGGATTGAAAGTTTCACTAAATCCTCCTATTAGATTAATTTCTAGAAAGGTTATTTTTGTGATCATCTAGTTTATTGAAAGGTCATTTTAAAAAACATCTATAATTTTTGAAACCTACTATCTGACCCTATTATATAGGATAATATATACCATCTCTTATTTTTATAAAAGAATTTTGCTAAAAAAAGAAAGAAATTTTGTATTACTACCAAACACCTGCTAATATAAGAAAATTTACGTTTTATTATGCCAAAAGCAGCTTACCACATAATATATAGTTTTTATCACCATAATTTTAACCCGAAGGATTTTTGATAAGGTCTTTATTAAGATTTACGAATTATTGATATTAACCGAAAATGGGATAACTACTCACAAAAATAACCTATGGGGATACAAGACCCAAATTTGAACTTTAAGCAATAGAAGTTATATTTCTTATTTAAGTCATTAGAGTTCTCTAAGTAGCTTCCGAAAATTTGAAGGACGAAAAAGCATCTTCAAGAGTCATGATCATGAGCAAAAGGGAGAAATCAATCAAATCGATACTTATTTAAAAAGGAGAAATCCAGGGTCATTAATGAATCACTTCATGAATTCAGCATAGAAATGCCTAACAGTACCTTTATTTCAAATAAGGAAAGAGTTAAGAGTGAGCAAGCGACAGCCATTGTCTGAGTGATAAATTAGTAATGGAAAAGGAATGAATAACCTCCGACTTAAGATCAAGGAACATAGGTAAAGTTGGAATGATAGATATATACTCTCATATAAAAAAATACCTTAAACCCATAATTGTATGACCAAAACGAATAAATGGAGTTGTGAATAGAGTCCAAAAAAGATTTTTATATGGATCACCCTAGACATGTGGAACCAAGTAAAAGAAAAGGAGTCATTAGTAACAAAGCAAGTAATGGAAAAATGAACAGTACTTCGAGTCAAAGTGAGTATCGAAAGGAAACCACTATCTGACTAAAAAGGAATGGAAGTAGAGATGATGTCACCCAAGAACGTCCTGTTCATATGGAAATAAGTAGTCAATATAAGAACAATTGGATGACACTCATTATCGAACACTTAATAGAGGAAAAATTGGCCGAGGATAAAAGGAAGGCTAGATGACTAAAACACCAAGCCCCAACTTTCATTGTCATGAATGGAATACTTTACAAGATACGGTATTCACTCCCTTATTTAAGATCTGTCAATCTCGAAAATGGAATGGGATTATTAAGGGAAACCCATGAGGGATTTTTTGAAGGTCTTGTAATGGCATCAAATTTGCCAAAATGGTTATGAGATAAGGCTTCTATTAACCCAAGACGACTGGCCGACCATGGATTGTGTAAAGAGATGCGAAAAGTGCCAAAAACTTTCAGATCCCACATATGCCACCAAGTGGGTTGACCACGATCTCAAGCCCATAGCCTTTTTATGTGCGGGGGATCAATTTGATCGAACCATTACCTATATCTAAAAAAGCGGCTAAATATGTGGTAGTAGTCATTTACTACTTTACTAAATGGGTAGAAGCGGAACCGTTATCTAACATAACGTTTGAAAAAGTGCTCAACTTCCTGATTAGGAACATAGTTACCAAGTTTGGAATACTACTAAGATAATATCTAACAACGGAACCCAATTCGAAAGTGAAGAATTTACCCAATTCTGAAATAAGAATAGGATCATCAAAAGATTTTCATCTGTAACTCATCCTAAGGCAAATGGAGCCGTTGAAGCTGCTAACATAACCATTAAGACTATCCTTAAGAAACAACTACATAAAGCAAGGGTAAATTGGGTGGAATTACCTCATGTATTATGAGCATATAGAACTTCTACTAAAATGACAACATGTCATACCTTATTTTCTTTAAACTTATGTATGTTAGGCAATACTTCTAGTCAAAGTTGAAGTACCATCCCATAGAAGGATTGCATATAATTTTAATTCTAATCAAGAGCTAAGAAGAGAATCTTTCTATCTTATTAACGAATTAAAGGATGAAGCGTCCATACAAACAGCTGAATACCAGCAAAGGATAACCAAGTACTACAATTCAAAAGTTAAGGAAATATCATTCCAAAAAGTAGATTTGGTACTTTGAAAAGTTATGGCTAATACTAAAAATCCAATGGATGGACCATTTGGACCAAATTTGGAAGGACCCCCTATTATCCACAATGTAATCCCACCTAAGGTCCAGATGGTCAGGTAATAAGCAAGAACTTCGAACATCTAAGGCCTTATTTTCCTACAGTGGATGGATAGAGAAATTGGGACATGTATGTCCATGGAATCGATAGTCAAATAAAAGGAAAGAATCATAAGGAAAATCCTAAATCATTACCTATAAGGTAATAAGGGGAAAAGTAAAAGCCATTAACCCCCCTCCCCAGGCCTAGTCAAAACATGTTCTAGACGGAGGTCAAAGTAAGCCTTTGTCCCAACTAAGATAGCCTGACCAAAGCACTGCAAGCCTTCGCTCCCGCCTATGTGGATAGGTCAGAGCGTCTCATAGAGGGAGGACGGAGTAAGCCATTTGTCCCACTTAAGATGATCTAGCTAATGCATCGAACCATCCTTCAGTTCTTCCTATAAGGCCAAACTGGAGCACCTCCTAGAGGGAGAATGGGTAAGACTTCGGTTCTACCTAAGATAGCTAATGCAAAGCACCAACCAAAGCCTAAATCATTGCCTAAGATGGCAATAAGGGGTTCAGTCAAAGCCTAAATAATCACCAAAGAGAATGATAAGGGGAGTAAAGGGATCAAAGCTTAAATCATCAAAAAAAAATATAGTGAGAAGCGACAATAAAGAATCAAAGCCTAAATCATTGCCTGGAGGTGGTAATAAGAGGTTCAATCAAAGCCTAAATCAGTGCCTAAAGGTGGTAGTAAGGGGTGAAAAAAATCAAGTGAAAAAATCGAACTCTATCCCATTGAATGGATTAAAGTATTCTTCTACAGGAAGAACAAACAAATATGAGCTACTGCACTCCAAGGCAAAGATAAAACCAACTTCTAGAGGAAGAATAATCAAATATAAAATATTGTGATCCTAAGCAAACATAAAGCAATCTTCAAAGGAAAGTGAAGTTTTTTTTTTCGTTAGCACAAAAGAAAGTGATATTATTTCCAAATGGTATTATGGTCTTCTATATTTTCACCAGATGGTTTCCTGATCTTCTATACTATCGCGAGATAGTATTTTGGTCTTCCATATTATTGCCAGATGGTTTTCTTATCTTCAATATTATCGCCAAATAGTATTCTGGTCTTCTATATTATTGCCAAATGGTTTTTCGATCTTCTATTCGAGTAATGTATAATTGTCATATGGTTTTTTGGTTTTCTATTCAAGAGATATTATTACCAGATGGTTTTCTAGTCTTCTATTTGAGAAATTGTTGCTGCCATATGGTTTACTAATCTTCTATTCAAGAAATTAGTAATGCCAGATAGTTTTATGGTCTTCTATTCTAGTAAAATTACTACACGACGAATTTTTGGTTTTCCACCAATATTATTACCAGATGAATTTCTGGTCTAATTGAATTATGGTTTTCATACCAGATAAATTTTTGATCTTTTAAGTAATAACTTCACGATCTTCTTACCATATCGATAGTTTTCTAATCTTTTATTCAAGTAAAATTACTACAAGATGAAATTTTGGTTTTCCAGCAATATTATAATTATATGAATTTCTGGTGCAATTGAATTGTGGTGTTTATACTAGATAAATTTATGATCTTTTTAAGCAATAAATTCACGATCTCCTTACTATATGGTTTTTGGCCCTCTCATTAAAAGAACTTATGGAGATATGGATTTCAAACCAGAAGGGTTTCTGATTTTCTTATCCATTGAATTTCTAGACTTATGGCTAGAAAAATATGTATAACTCCTCCTAGATAGAATTCTTGTCTTCTTATTAGAAGAATTCTTAGTCTTCCTATCAGTTAGATTTCTAGATTTCTCAAGTAAACTCGCCTTTATGTTGAAATACAAAAGATTCCTTACATGAAGAAAGGGATAAACTAATTCATGACTTTACCGAATCAGAGAGGGTTTGCCCAAAATTCAATTTAAAGTCGATAAAGGAAATCATCATTTATTTTATGTTTTTCAGGAAAATAGGATTGAAGAGAAAAATCTTGCAGAAAATTGGAAAAGTTAGAAAGTTCCTGATTTACACTAAAGTGTAAAGGTTCTTTTATGCAAGGGAAGGGGAAAATGTTTTCCATATATTTTCTAAGAAAATGAAAAAGAAGATATGAAAGCAATAGAAGTTGACATTACTAAAAATACATATATCGAACATCAAAAGAAAGTATGTCGTGCTTATAATTGGATGTCGACTCAATGAATTTATGGCTACATATCAAGCTTCCGATTTAATCATGAAACAAGCATCTAACTTGAGGATGTTGAGTTTAAAGGCATGAAGGGATATTGAACTTATAAACATAAAAGTAGCTTCGATGTGAAAATAACAATCTTCATACAACATCGAGAAGGTTGTCGAATGTCTAAGGCTCTAAAATGTCGAATGTCTAGTCAAAAGGCAAGAAGTTACTAAGAATGAGAAGATATCAAATCTTTAGGCAAGAAACTACAACATCTACCAAAAGCTTGAAAGAACAAGGAATATTAAGCCTTGACATCTATGAGGATGTCGAGCACCTAAAGTAGAAGAACAATGGATGTCGAATGCAAAGAAAAAAGAGATGTCGAAGATCAACGACATTGAATAAATATTGAGCTTATACATAAGAAATAACAAACACTAAAAGGATGTACAAAAAGATGATGTAAACCATCAATATGTAAGGAATGTCGGACGATACAGGATGTCGAATATTATCCGTTATGAAGGACTACGAGCTTCAAAATGCATACTGTTACCGCATATCAACATTGCGTAGAAGGTTGCCACACATTATCAACGTAATGAATGATGCCGAATCTCTATGATAAAGGATGTCGAGAATCTAAAAATAAGAAATGAAAAGCATCAAGAGGAGCCAAATCAACTACATTATAAAGACCAACAGACACAATATGATTTAAGCAACTAATTCAAAGCCACACAAAGAAAAAGGATTAAAAATCATTAATGCAAGGAGAGAAAAATCAAGAGGATTTAGTGTATATTCCTTAGTTAAGATACAAAGGCATTCACATTCCACTACATACTCCATGTTGAGGCCACTACTAAGATAGTAATCCATATGGAGTGTTCAACCTTAATCAGATCATGACAAGTTGCACCATCAAGATTGCTCGTTATGCCAAGTCATCAAAACATGCCAACTTACATCAACCAATGGAAGAAAGCCTCACCTACTTCCAACCACCATAAATAAATGTGCACCCCCTCATGCAAAAATTCCCTTCACTTCTTTCGCACTCTTAGAATAAATCATTTTTTAAATTAGAACTTTTTCTAAGCCATCTCAAGAACTTGATTGCTATTTTAATAGCAAATGGAAAATGACAAAGAAGATGACATGGACATTTGCACACAAGCAGATGGACAATTATGAATTTGCATATTTGACTTGTTTTGTGACATGCATTATTATTGGAGAAGGGACATAATTTGTACACATTGCCTATATTACCTATTTACACTGAATAAAGATCTACTGCAAATTTGATCGACTTGCTTATTTTTTCTTGAATATATGACATGAATTTTAAATAATTTCGTGAATAAATAGAAACCAAGGAGTATTTTTGGAATTTCTTCAAATATGCCTCCTGTACAAAGTCTTGGGTGTTGAACCAATTTTGTTTTTCAAGGTGTTTAATTTTCTATATCAAGAACATCAACATCATGTCACATCCCTAACGCGGTAAGCAATCAAAGCAAACATAGCATCCATCATCCATCATTATGTTCACTTACTTAGTGCATTGGATATTTAATCATTTGCTCGACCTACCATGATCAAAGACCAAAATTTCCATCTTGATAGTCCATGTTTGGTTCCTTGGTGCACGAATCAATTCTTCTCAGTAGGTTAGGAACTAGACTAACCATCATGTCAGTCCAAGGTAAACAAACCTTTTGTCTGGCCATTATGCTCCAAGAGCCATCACACCTCGAGCGTATACCACATTCTTGAGTATCCTACGAACGCTCGCGTCTCGACTATCCTTTTCCATACATCATCTGTAGCAGAGCATATTCTAGAGATAATGTTACGACTGCCGTCATGTAATTTTCATGGTTGGAACATTTCTCTACAATCATCATCAGTCGTCATACTTGTTTAGGCCTATCCTATCGATCGCATATCACTTAGGCAATGTGACTCTTTTAGGTCACAAAAGATCCATCAATGCCAATCCATAACCTACTCCTAAAACTAAATCTTCATTTGATTGGTGTTTTCAACCAAACAACATCATACATTCTAGCAGTCATTACATACATTATATCCTAACCAGCATACATTCATAGATATTAAGGTGAAGCCTAAATCTATGGGTAGAACCACAAGAACAAGAGAGATCCATAAGAACATGAATTTTACAAATCTTTTCCAAATCGTTTGTAATTTACATATGTGATTAAAAAGGGTTTAAAATTTATTATAGAGTTTAGAAATCGTTTAAAAACATTATTAAATATCATAGACTGGCTAATGCTGAGTAGAGTCACAAAACCACTTACCTAATCCAAAAAAATACAAATAGGCATGAATCCCAAGCTAAACAATAACTCCAAGTGATCTCCAGCGGTATATCTCCAATCCAAAATGCTAATCTTCCTCTAGTTACAAGTTTTGGCTAATTAAAGTAAGGACTATAGAAATTTTGTAGGTTATAGAATGTTAATGTAGGTCTTCTATCTATTTTTGGGAAGCGTGAAATGATGGAGATAAGTCTCCTCAGTCCTATCCTTATGCTAATCCCAAAATGGACTTTAGGCTCAACCATTAACTTACTAATTACTAATTAACCAGATCAAAATTAAACGTAACTTTAAACACCCATAAGTCCCTAATGGTGAGTTCATTTTCCTATAATGACCACTCTGTAGAAAGAGAAACTATCATCCCGATCTAATGGAAGTGGTTTTAGATTCCAGTTCAGCTCCTATCAAAAATTATAGGCTATACAATATTTTTAAAGTTAAAATCATCCTATAAAATTTTTAGAGATGGAAAAATGGCTATAATAGTCATTTCCCAATATCATAGAATCATACCGCCCTAAACAAAATAATATTAATATTCTACGATCCTGCAACATGTTGAATACCGGCCATTACACCAATTATTAGTGATATTTATAATCATATTGATTCGCAACGTCGATTCGAACTCAACAGAAGTATTTTAAATTCTAATTCAACCATATGCCAAAAATCAAATTTTTGGACCTTCAGTTAATTAAAGATCCAATATTTAAATAAATTATTTAAATATCCGGCCATTAAAATACGGGTTGTTACATTCTCCTCTCCTTAAAAAAATTTCATCCTCGAAATTCTTGAGTATGATAATGCAACCCTACATGCCAAAATTTCCAAGCATCTACTTCTATAAATTCAATCGATTTTCCTTTACATGGTTAGCATCGTGGGACTTCTAATGCATAGAATATAAATCCTAACCCTTAGAATTCTAAAGCCCCTCTTGTTTCGAAAAAATTCGACACTGCCTCTATCGTGTGGCTAGCTCTGAAATAAACCCAGAACAACATATATATATAGATACACATACACACATCTCACATCTAAGGCATCCCATATCTAAGGCATTTCATTTCTAAGGACATACAAGCATATATATATATATATATATATATATATATATATATCCATACTATTTGCGTTATAGATCTTACATACTCTTTCACAGTAAAAACATGCCATTTAGATGCAAATATAAACAAATAAGCATCCTAATAGCGCATAGCTGCTTCCATGTACCTAATCATGTAAAAACAAAGAGGATTATACACAATTGAAATATTACATCATGAACTTAGCCATGCTAAATCATTTATTGAAATCTTCCCAAATAAATATGGTATATCATACCATGCAACAAACATCTCAAATAATTTTTTTACAATTAACTATGCAATAAAAACATCTAATGAAACAAGCATCTCAAATAAACATGTTATAACAAACTATACAATAGTCATCTCTAATGCACCAAGCATCTCTAATGCAACAAGCATATCTGATAAACACTTTATAATTAACTGTGCAGTTGGCATCTCTAATGCAACAACAAAGCAAGCTCAACACTGTGCTTTCTTACAAATTAACAAAACAAAAAGGAAAAAATTCCTTGAGTAATTGGAGGGATATCGATACGAAGCTCCATCAGACACGGACAATCTTAACCCCATCGGTCTGAAGCCGCATAGTCTTATCCTCTAAAATATGAATAAGCCTTCATGGTCTAAATCCACGTTCGGTTCACACCCACTCTCTAGCCGACTCATCACAATGACATCACTAGAATTACACATTTATATAGACAGAATACACGAAATACATCGTGCACTCCTTTTATGAATAAGGAAGGCAAACAATCAACAAAAATAAACAATCAATTAATAATTAAGCAATGGCGAATAATCAATAAGCAACAGTACGCAATAACAAACCGTAACGATTACCATACAAACAATCAATTGTTTAAAAGGAATCTATAACAACATGCATGATAACCAATAATAGTCATAGCATGTATGTCAAGCTATAAATTCACATGAATCCATTTGACATTCAAGACATTCCAATTTCCTAGGTGGTGCTACTTTGTTCATAAATATAATACATAAAAGACTATCACACCTCCCACTCTGACAAGGAAAACTTATATGATATGATCCTCGAAACTCTTGAATAAACCCAGCATTATAGTCTCAACTTTCATTCCTTCATTCTCCCAAGGAGAAACGTTTACTAATCACAAATGATTGGATTCGCTTGGGTTCAAACTCACCTCAACCGCATAATGATAATAAAATATGTTTACTGTGATGCTCGACTAGGCAAGTATCACATCGTTACGTAGAAGATTATCTGAATCATTACAAAACTAGTCAAGAAGTCCTTCCTGGTATATTCCAAGCTATCTTAACTATAATATAATAATTTTACAACGAGTAAGGATCATCCAAAATATATTCGATGCCCGATCCAATCCATTGTTTGCTTGCATGATTTCTTTGTTAAACTAGGGTCGACTACCTGATTCCTCTTATCCGAATTTCGATCTAGTTCCTTGGTTCATCATTCGAAGTTTCCTCGCATAACCGTAGTCATGCTTTAAAAATCTATAAGTCATCCCAAGAATCTAACTCAAGTGCTCGCCTATAAGAATAGAGTGAAAGACCCTTGCCTGACTGGTGTAAATCACTAGGAACCTCAAGCTTAAACTAAGGATTAAGAACTACTATGTGATTGGACTGATCCTTATAAAGCACCAATGTAGTTTATGGGATTAATCCCATCACTTATGGTTTTCTAACACTAGGTTAAACAGTACTAGCACGAATGACTCAACACAAAATGTAGAAGTCATCAGATCGGTCCTTACTCATTTCTTGGCAACCAACGGATCCTGACTGGATACAAAATCCAAGTAACACTTCACCAAAAAGCCCCCTTCTACTCGAAAACTCATTAATCAACTTCGTATAGCAGTACTTTCAGCCATTACACCTACCTTAACAGCCAAGGTTAACTGTACAAGATTAATCATTATAAAGGAATTAACCTACACTATGAGGGGTCAAGTTGGATAGGATTAAGTGATAAATCCCAAATCCATGCATTAAGACCCTAGGCAAGCTTACATTCGTAGTCCAAAGAAGTAATTAGCGTCTCCACTTTGAATTTAGATAAAAGATAAAATTAGCTAATATGTTCCTTCATTGATAAGCTACCCTACTACAAATGGATAAAATGCTTATGCTGCACGTCCCTTTCGATCTCAAAAATAAATCGGGGTTCCAACCGACGTCTAGAATCAATCCAAGTCATGGCATGCTCATTAACCCCTTCTACTTCTATGCCGCAACGGCTACACCACCTCCAACACCCACCTTATCTACTGGAAAGTTTACGAGCGATGGAACATACCATGCATTAGCCAAATAGTCTCCGAACCAATCAGACATCTCAAACTACCTAACCCTAGTCAAACGTGCACACTATCAACTCATGCAGATAGCCTTAAACAAAGATACCTTAGCAACTAGCTATAAAATAAATCAAAGTCTAGAAGACATGTAGTGTATGTAGTATTATGTAGTTGAAAAATACAAGCACGCACTCACATCATATCTCCATCTACCATGGTACTTAACTCAAATTAGACTGCTTGGTCATAAGTGTAGAGCCTAAGCTCTGAAACCAACTGTAATGACACGCCCTTTGTAATACCAAAACAACATTGAATGATAAAGTCCGACCCCTAAATACCACAAAAGATAGGCCATTGGGATAAAATTAAAAACCAAACATTGTACCAAGTCATATCGATAAAATCTCATAATGGAATGATAACATATATTATACGGAATATACATGAGCATAACAGGATAAATAATAAACAAGAGATTCTAGTAGCAGAAGCAACTGATGAACAAATATCAATACAGAAAGTCAGAATACATCACTCTATTTATATAGAGTTATAAACATAATAATTAATAGTACACTTGTCATATACAAAATATTCTACTGCCATGTACTACATCAACGAGTAAACATATCCAATATATTAACTTCATGCCACCAAAGCTGCAGCTATCCTATAATCCTGTCCCAAAAGGAACCTGACTCCCAAACTATTCAATCAAGGACTCGAGAGTTGTCATGAAAAATAGATAAAGACAAAACATGGGTCAGATAAAGCTAGGTGTGAATCTCTAAGTACTGTGTATACATGCAACCTATATACATCTAATAAATGTGATCAAGAATCAATGGGTAATACTAATCATACGTCGCTCAACATTATCCACGCACCAACAAGTCACGATCATACATAATAGTGGTTGTAATTAAAATAGTACATACTTAACAAACCATGCTACTAAATATGAAAAACGAGTGTAGGGGTAATACTGCACTACATAATTAATGGTGCTATAGATCTCTCAATCCCTATTGAAGAATCTAAAATGCAAAACAAATACAATGATATAGTTATGCTACTACCATAGCAACTCCATACTGAAAAACCTAAATATGAATATCTATAACTAATATCCGTGCTGAATTTCCATTATCCACCAAAGAGTTCTATCGAGATCCATAGCTAACTTGTGGACTCTCCGAAAACTAACACCTTAAAAGACGTTGACTTGTAGGTCCTGTCGTAGCACCTAATCGTACTACGACTCTTGCTCCGGGACTAAGTCTGTAGGCCGCGGCCCTCAATAGTACAATTTATTCTCTTATTAGCAACCTTTCATTTCAGTTGTCAACACTGACAAACCAGAATTATATGTAAATGCTAAATCCCACGACTTCCTTCCTACATGAGCACACAACGCTAAAGTATCGTCATCCCCGTATGGATCGTGAATCATTCTTGATGTGCCTCGCAATACTGGTTGCCTAAAGTCATGCTACCAAACCAATCTATATAATCATCCATCACTTTAACCACACATTTGTACATCTATATAATATATTTAGTCCACTATTCAATAACCCTAAGTTGGGCATACCGAACTAAAGATATGCTTAAATTATGTATGGACAAATCATGTCGAATTGCCATTAGCTACCAAAGAGACCTATCGAGAGCCACAACTAACTTATGGACTCTTGTAAAAACAAACACCTCAAAAGAAGTTGGCATGTAGATCCTATCATAGCATTCAATCATACTATGGAATAGTATATGGCCTAATCTAGACTAGCATCACAGTCTCTCTAGCCTCTTCTCTAGGACCACGTTTACAGGTTGTGCGCCTCAATGATATAGTGGATTTCGTGCACCAATCGGTAGCCTCAAGGCGGATATATTGAAACTATATTTACATATATAAATCACATAAACTATATGCAGATACGTGTGTGTAACAAGTCCAGCTATATGAAACTAATAAACATATATCATGCACATTTACATGCACGAAGTTAATACATAACCAAAGTAACAAATCTATCATCTCAATACCAATAACAATTCATACATACAATCATATAAATAATTCAACAAAAATGCTTCTCACTTAAGTCACCAACCTAATAATTATATCTTCTTCATATTATTTAAAAAAGTCTCATAGCTCACTTATACAATAATGCACTTACTTATCAATCATACTATAGCTTATTTTCACTTAATTCTTCAATTTAAGTTAAGTTTAGCTGTCAATAAGACTTTAAAATAATATATACCTCATTTATATATATATATATGTATATATATATATGTATATATATATATGTATGCACACATATCTCAAGCCATTTCTTAGGGTCTAAAGTTAATAAATCACGTTATTACAACATTTGGGATTTTGTAACCTTATTTAAAACCAACTAAATAATACAGTACATTTTTTAATTTCTAAATTCTCAAATTACCTTTGTAGAAATTTACTTTTTAGTTAATTACCGACTTACACCATAATAAACAAATATTTCATTCTAAGTTTTACCGGCCTAAATCATTATTTTATTCTTACAGATTATTATAAAGGTCATATTTCAAATTTCAAATTAGTAAAAAAATTATTTCTGTTACTAATATAACCACAATTTTGAGTTCTAAGTAGTTTATAACCATATTATAAATTAACATCAACTGTAACTAACTCTATTCATTATGGATAGATCAGAATATCTATACATGTAGGATCTTAATCAATTATCTCGAATATCTACTCAAATCAATCCAATCAATTATGGAATATATATATATATATATATATATATATATATATATATATATATATAATTCTACCTCTCCGAGGTAATATTTTCATTATATCCGTAATTTATACTGAGATATAAATTTAAAGATATATTTCCGCTCATATAAATTACAAACTATTAAATGTTTGAATCCCATCCAAACCCATACCATGTCATAGATAATCTCACTACAAGTGCAATCGTAAAGGCCAGGTCTCGGTTGGACCTCGTATGCAGGGGATATGAATTAAACACGAAATGACATTAACTAATTAATTACATTAATCTAATCATTCCCTTTTGTTCCCAAATCTTCCATTGTTGTGCATGTACACACACTAGAACCCATAAGCCATGCCCGTCTATTGCCCTCTCGAGCTACGGCCCACGAAACGCCACAATGTTACTTCCATCGAACTTCTCTACGCGTGATCTCTACAATGGTGCCGATACATTCATCTCTGGCACCTGCCTTAAAAACAAAACCCAATCTCTACCATTCCTTGCAATGTCACATTTTTCCTAAGAATGTGGGAGCTTCAATGATCGACGAAGCCAGTGGATGCACGCCGCTGTGAGAAGATTAACGGTGTTTTTCGATTTGTCTAACAACTCCCCAAACTTTACCTAAAGCCAACCCTAGTTTGAAGTCGAGCAAATGTGGTTCATCCTTGCCTCACTGCACCTCCAACGACTCTGGATGTGAACCTCTTACCTTTTTGAGTCCAACAGATCCGACCTTGACCTTTATCGCTGCCTGTAGCTCTCTGAATATACGAAAACCTACAACCCATTATTTAGGCTCGTTTAAGATATTCTAAGAGGAAGCAAAGTGAGGAATAATTTCTTACTGGTTGTTGGGGAATAAATATAACTAAATATAGAAATATTTCATTTAATTTCTAAAATAAACCACCACACGTTTCGAGCCCATACGTTCACGTCGTACATCGAATTGCCATAGAACTCGTCAGTGCACATCACCTCATTTTCTCAGTCTTGATGGTATAAATTTCATTACCATCAACTGAGAAATTCTTCAAATGCACGTCTCATAATGTTGTCCTCATCTCATAAACAAAAGCCATCAAGCAAAATCCCACTAGAGCCGACAATGCACGCATTTTTATAAAATACGTATAATAATACATAAATCGTGAAAATATCATGATTCCAAATATAGTGATATTTATATTAATTCACAACATTGATCCGAACTCGATAGAAGAAGTCATAAATTCTAATTTGACCATATGCAAAAAATTAGATTTTTAGACCTTTAATTAATTAACGATTCGATATTTAAATTAATCATTTAAATATATAATCATTAAAATGTGGGTTGTTACAGCTCTAAAAATAATAGTACTAAGCCTTGGGGAAGCTGGAATGCTTTGAGGGTTTGAACATGGACCTTATGAAAAGCAAAGAGGGCTTGGGGATGCCTATGTCGTGATAGATGATAAAAAGGCGACCAACAAGCTATAACGGGTTAGGGCGAGTTAGGTTGGTGCCATTTTATGCACACCGAGGAGTAGTGCATGGTGCAAGGGAATAGTCGATACGTACTTTATGTATGTCATCGTATTAACAAAATATCTACTAGGAGGTCTGTTTTCCCTATCGGTTGGAAGAGGATACAATAGGTTTACTAGCACAGTGTCATGCTAAATAAGTGTCTTGGCCAACTTTTCCATGTCCTCATGAACTTTAGATGTGACATTTATGAAAGGGTAGCCACTTCCGGAAGCACCCTCAATGTTGGATTTCTTTCCCTTTTCCATTTATGAAGGCAAAAGAAAATGACCTAGTCATTGAGCAACCCTGACAAAATCTACATGGTGACACTTGACTGAAGGGAAAGCACATACTCCTATAAAAGGTAGGCGACCCAGCTTTTGGCATGCCCTAAGCAACGTAATCATAAGGTAGACCACCATACTCAAAAGATTTCATGTAACATATTACATAAATGGATCCTATGGCCATCTACTTAAAAAAGGTCTTTTTAATAGTTTAACCGTCCATATCCCAATTCCCAGCCTAATTTCTTCTTCCTAAGGAAGGGGATTGATCGGTAATTTAAAATTTTCATTAAGTTTCTTTGTATGGCATGATTACTATAGTCCCACATCGATTGATTATCAAAGTCCTAGTTATGTTCAGCTTCAAATTTAAGGACTATCACGATTTCAAAGTAGGAACAAAAAAGAGAAAGAAAAAACTCATTTCCTAATGCAAAGAAATAGCTCGATAAAATTTTATAATAGAGAAAGTAGAGAGTGGAAAAATCACATAATAATGATGATTTGTTAGAAAAGTTATAAGACGCCATTCAAAGTCAATAGGCAGAAAGCTCGAGCGCCTTTAATGGAATCTAATGATCACAAATGCTTAGTAAAGAGGAAGAATAAAAAACACGTCCATTTTATATATTTAGGTCTTTAATATTAGTCGTTTGGTGGAATACGCGAGAGTCAATTTCAGTCATAAACTTCAAATTGATTATGCGGTTTTGTCATATCTTTGACACCGTCTCAAGTGATGAAATGTCAATACCAACTAGTGCACGACATGTATCATTCACATTAATTCTGAATGAGATGGGGTGCTCTACCTATAGAAGCACCTTGTGGGCAAAAGGTTGCTCGATTTTCTAAAAAATTCTAAATGGCTCATTAGTTCAAAGCCCAATAGTATAAGCCTATGTGGCGTGGCTCAACCAATGTCAATTCCGATCCAAATTGCCTGCCCTTAGTATCTCAACCCTAAAAACATGGTAATTGTGCCACCTTTAGAAGTTAGACCTTTATTTGTCGAACCAAAACTACAAACAAGGAGCCTAAGCCATGTAGATCGCCACCTCAATAGCTAGGAAAGTCATGGCAAGAGAACCTCGCCTACTACGTCCTTCACTATTATCCACTCTTCTAGTCGACCAATCCCTCTGCCTACTCTATTTTGTCATGTTTTTGTAGACTTCTAATGTAAAAATCCACCTTTTCTGATCCTCTGGTTTAACACCTGAACCAACATTCAAACCATGAAAACAAAAAATGACGAGTTATTAAGAGATGATAATAAGAAATAAATATATTTCTAACTATATTTTTCAGAACACGATGCAGAAGGAACAAGTTTATAATATCTAAACAGTCATATATTTAAACCACGACAATGTTAGTTACATTATTTCACAAGTTTGTACGATACCAATCCAATTCTTACCACTTTATATATAGGTATTATGGTACATTTACAATGCAAAAAATATTTGCATAATAAGGTCGTCATTGTTATGTTCTCCACATCTCTTTGCTCTGTCAACCTAAACAATATGGATATTGACGAAAAATGGATAGGGTGAAACATAAGTCTGAGTAAGGGAAATTCTTCTAGTCCACTTATAATACAAAAATAATGCATTAATCAATCAGTCTCTAACATGAAAGTAAACACTTCATGGACTGGTTCCATAAGCTATAAGATCATGCTAAAATTGACTATCCAATTCATATTTTAACGCATCTTGGTTGTCCCTATATGTTATATAGGATCACCTTAATCCAACTATCTATTACATGTGTAAACATGCCCCGGACCAGCCCTATGCACTATAGGATGCTTTACAAACAACTGAATACTTCCTAGACTCGCCTCAAGCACTACAAGATCATATATACAAAAGAAACCTTTCCTCGGCTCAACTTATGCACTATAGGAATGTGCATCTACGATACATATCACCTTCTCGATCATCGAACATTGTTGCCTAATAACATATGTTTGCTTTGCCTCCTCGCTTTCATATTAGGTTGAACTTCTAAAAAACAATCTATTGATGTTAAGAAGATCTCTCTCAAAACCCAATCTCTTATTCATTACAACCTTATCGAGTTCAAGTTTGACTTAGCCATAATAAATACAAGTTGTCGACCACTTGATTACAACCGGTCCATCGGATGTACCTGTGATTGAATCCCATATTCCATTTGGGTTTTTATATTTTGATTGCTTTTGGATATTTCAACTATTTTTTGTTTAATTTGATGATACTACGGTTTGTACATCATTTATAGGCTGTATTGTAATCGCTATATTCTTTGTAAGGGATTTAATCAACTTGTATTAAATTTTGATTATGAGAGAACTCGCTTTCATAATAAATAGATTTATATCATTTATAATCAGTAATTAGATCATATTAAATTCCAAATTAACCCAAGATGGACCACAGATCATTGTCACAAAAGTATCAAAGCATTACATGATGAATTGTTCAAGATTCACTCACTTTATTTCAAAGCCACCAAAAAGTAGAAAATCGAACATCGCCTCTAGTTCTTGCAATGCAGCACTCGAAATCCTTTAAATTTTTGCCCTATAATTGTATAGTTTGTAGTACTCTTCACAGCCTTAGTTTTGATACCAAATTTTCATAATTCTATTAAATAAAGTGAAATTTATGACCAATCAAAGGTGGTGGTTGTTTTCTGAAAACACTAAAAAAATGAAAAACAAGAATATGTTTTTCTGAAACATCATATGTGCTTCTCTTTCATATGAGTAGAGAGAAATGAAACACCAAAAAATTCAAATTTTTAAACCCAAAGCCTATTAAGCCCACTTAAACAAGAAACTTGTTTTCCTCATTTCTCCACTGTACGGTCTTATATTTGGACAAGTTTATAGTCAAAATGATTAGAAAGACGTGCTATGTGGAATGGCACAGCTCACCTCATCAAAACCTAAATTTTTTAAAGTAACCATTTTGCCCTTTATTATTTATTTTAATAAAATATCACTTTCATTAACTAAAAATTATTATTAAATTTACGGGGCATTACATCCCCTCCAAAAGAATTTCATCCTCAAAACTTCCAACGGACAAAAAATGCAATGTAATCTCTCATGTACAACATATCACTTGCACAACTTAAAGGACATATGCAAGCAACTAAATACACATTCATAGCGATTATGAACTTGGGTGAAGAAAACGTGACAAAATACAAAATATGTATGCATGAGTGATAGTAATTACTTGCAATATACTATGTTAAAATGTGGAAACGCAACTAATGAGCCTTATATGAAAGCAAGTGGTATAGCATATAAGGAATGAGTGCATAACATCCTAATATAATCATATAGATTCTATATGGATGCTACATCCAATACACAACAACTGAACGTATATATAGCAATCCTAATCCTAATAGTAACCTATCTTGACAACCATTTCATCCAAATTAATCAATCCTAACCAAAGGAAAACAAAACTAATCGTAAAGAAGACCTAACATAAGGAACGTGTTGTTAAAGAGTTCAGGATAAGAAAGCCCTTTTTTTCTCTTTAGGCTCTCATATGCTCTCAAATGTATTGTTCCCTTATTGTATTCTCACCAGCTTGTCCACCTTATTCCTATGCTACTTCACATCGTGTTCGACAATGTGTGCTGGACCATGGGATGAACTTGGCTTGGACTCTTACGCCATTCCTCCAACAGACTTGGATCAACTACAATTATTAGATCATGTACACATTTATGCAAATATAATACATGGAACACATTATGGACTAGTGTTATTTTCTCTAGAAGCTTAACTCTATACGCTGAACTCCCAATCCTCTCATATCAAGAAAACAAAAAAATCGAGGAACTAGCTGTCTCAAACTCATAAATCTCATCACATTTGAAAGGTGGTACATACATAAATACCAAGTCACTTAAATTACAACCTTTTCTTTCTCTTATTTGAATATGAATTTTGTTTATCCTATCCGTCGTTATCCCTTTACTTACTAGTTCCAACTTCTTCGACGTGTACCTAATCAACTGTGATCCAAGAATAATCTTATCCATAGACTTGCACTAAAATGAACGTGGATTACATTACAATGCTTCAAATGGTTCCTTGCCTATGCTAGTCTACTAACACACGAACTCTACCATAGGTAGGTGATCCCTCATGATCCTTTAAAAACGACTATACATGCCTTCATTAAAACCTTCAACACCCAGTTCACCCTTTCAGTCGGTCCATCCATCTATATGTAATCTATTGTACTTAGGCTCTATTCTGTTCCCAAAACATCCTGTAGACTCCTCCAGAACTCACTTGTAAAAAGAAGGTCATGATCACTTGCTATAATCATCGGAACTCCATGAAGCTGGACTAGTTTCTTTATATACTAATTAGCCAATTTGTCCTCTATCCTCATAATATTGACCGAAATGAAATATGAACTTTTGGTGACAATATCCATTATAACCTAGATGCTTTCATTTCCACTTCTACTCCTAGGCTATCCATCCACATGGTCTGCATATATGTTCTCCTATTCCATTAGGAACCTTTAATTGGAGTAACAGACCAATCAGCTTCTTTTGCTCCACTTTAAGCCTTTGGCGTGTCAAATACTTTGCAATGTACTCAAGTACATGGTTCTACATCCCTGGCCAATAAAGTACCCTCTTCATATCTCGCTACATCATATCTCCTCCTGGCTGAATAGTCATCCTAGAGTGGTGACACTCACCCAGAATTTCCTCAATAAGCTCTTTAATATATCGAATATACAATCATTTATCTTGCCTTAAACATCCCTTTTAATACGTTGGGTGACAGTTCAAATGAACTAAATATTCAACTTGTTCCCACTACTCCAAAATACCATCTAGAGACTCATCTTGCCTTTTGACTCAACCTATTCTGATCCGTCAATGCAGGCTTGACCTCCATCATAGCAAATAATCCAGGTGTATATTTCAATGAAGATAAGAAAAAAATTCTAAAATGAAATCCAACTACTTCCACTCCAATAACATAGCATTGAACTCAATGGGACTCATACTCAAAGCAACAACTACATCCTCCTTTCCTGGAGTATAAGTAAACCTAAAATCATATGATGAAAGAAATTCCATCCACCGTGACTATCTTAGATTCAGGTCCTTCTAGGAGGACTGGTACATAAGGAACTTGAAACCTCTCTCCTAATAGATAGTGCCTCCGGAATTTCAATGTGAAAATGATGGCAGCTAGCTCAAGTTCATGTGTCAGGTAATTCCTCTCCTGAGTCTTAAACTACCGACATGCGTACGTTACCGCCTTCCCTTCTTGCAAAAGGACATCACCATGCACGTATTTGAAGCATTGATATAAATGGTAAAAAGTGTGGTACCATTGGGGATAGTCAAATTCGGAGTGCGGGTCAATAGCTCCCTCAACTAAATAAATGTCACCTCACACTTCGAACTCCATATATAAAATAATTTTTTATCAGACAAGTAATAGTGCAGAGATCTTTGCAAAGTATTTAATGAACTTCAGATAGAATCGACCAATCTTAAAAAGCTATAGGACTTCTGATGCAGCGCAACATGATAAGCGAGTTATGTCAACCATCTTAAGTCGCAACCATCTTATGTCGCCTTCCTTAAGTCGCAACTAGTTATGCCGCATTTCTTAAGTCGCCTGCCTTAAGTCACATTTCTATAAGTCGCTTAGTTATGTCGTATTGTTCTCTTATGTCGCATGAAGTTGTGCTATCTTCTTAAGTCGTATGCTGAATTCTTATGTCGCATTGTTGTTAAGTCGTGTGATGTTGTAACTCGTATGTTGTTAAGTCGTGTGATGTTGTAACTCGTATGTGTTATGTCGTGGGTCGTCTTATGTTAAGTCGTAAGTGTTAGGTCGTGAGTTGTATGGTGTTAAGTCGCATGTGTGTGTTGTAATTACCTACAAAAAGGGGTGCGTTGTCATTTGTAAAGGGTGGTTGATTTTGGAAAATAAATTTGTGTGTGAGCTTTGGCCGCCATTGTTAGAAGTTGAGTGTGATCTCCTTCTTCTTTCCATCTTTGGGTCATTCGTGAGCAAATCAACGAATTTGAAGCCAATTCTCGGTATCACTTACGAGTGATTAACGATCGAATTGTAGATCTTTCAACACGGCATCTTGCGAGATCAACGGGTTGGAGATAGCAAGATTACGGCATCATCACGATCAACGGAACTGAGCATTTATCATTCTATCGTTTTATTTGGCACGAAATCATCATTTCGTGAGGAAGATCCTGGATAGGCTGTGATAGCCTGGGATCTAAACTGTTCGAGCCTAGTCAAGCTGCGTTAATTGGTCTCAAAGCCAAATCAGAGATGGAAACGAGATTGTTTAATGATCATGCCTCCGAGACGTGCTAATCGCTACCATAATGTTGAAGATTTGAATAGAAGACAAGAAGCTGAGCAGATGGAGCAGCGTATCAATGAAAAGTTCAATGAGGGTATTGAAAAATTAGAGAATTTGATGAATGACATGAATCAAAATCAAAGGAGAACGTCACCAATTTCGAACTAGGTGGAAACAGGGTTTGACCATCGGTTTCAGAAGAAAGGAGGATGTCACCCCAGTCTTATCGAGATAGGAGAGAATCATCAGTTTCAATGATGCGAGACCACCATGGGTACCAAAATGAAAAGGGAAGAACTCAACGTGGGTTCGAAAATGAACCATATCGTGATGCTGAAAGAAAGGGTAGAAGGGACATGCATGGTCGTAGGGACGTCGATGGTCAGGATCGATGTCGAAATACATCTGATTTTGTGGAAGATGGTAATGGTGGTAGTATTTGTTATCGAAATCGAGGCCAAGTGCGAAATCAATATTTGGATTCAGAAAATGATCGTAAATGGGAGTCAGGTATGAGGATGGAAATTCCAGAATTCAAAGGCGGTATGCAAGTAGAAGAATTTATCGACTGGTTGTCGAATGTTGAAGAAATTTTGAAATTCAAGGAGGTGCCTGAGAATCGCAGAATCCAATTAGTTGCTACAAAACTAAGGAGAAGAGCTACTTGGTGCAACAAACTAAACTAACTCGGAAGAGAATGGGAAAATCAAAAGTTGTCACTTGGGAGAAGATGAGAAAGATGATGACAGCAACTTTCTTACCGTACAACTATCAATCTCTTATGTATCAACATTTGCAGAATTTGAGACAAGGGACGAAGACAGTGAATGACTATGCAGATGAATTCTATCAATTGATTGCAAGGAACGATATTATGGAAACCGAGGAACAACTAACGGCTAGATATGTTGGAGGGTTACGAATGCAAATTCAAGACATGGTAAATATGTTTAATCCAATGTCTGTTGCTGAAGCACATCAGAAAGCTCTAGCTTTGGAGAAACAAGGGAGACGAGGAATTGGTGTGTTTACGGGTTCTAACAACCAGAATAAGGGTGCTAGTAGCAGTGCTAATGTTTCCAAGGCAGTCAATAAACCAATTGTCAATGAAGCCGCTAAAGCAAAGGTCAATAACAATATCAAGTGCTATAATTGTCAGGAGTTTGGCCATAAAAGTAATGAATGCACAAAGCCAAATAAGAGAGCATTAGTTGCAGAGGAATGTGAGTATGAGGATGTGGAAGATGAAATTGATTATTCTCAACCATCGAAGTTTGATGAAGATGAAGAAGTTGTGTCGGGAGACGAAGGGTGTAACTTGATGATAATTAGGTCTTGTTTAGTGCCAAAGCATGAGAATGATTCTAGTTAGCTGAGAAGCAATATCTTTCAGCCTACATGTACTATCTTCGGAAAGGTTTTTCGATTTGTTATTGATGCGGGAAGATGCGATAACATTATTTCAGAAGAAGCCGTCAAGAAGTTAGGGTTGAAGACTGAAAAACACCCTAGACCTTATAAACTGGCATGGCTAAAGAAAGGTGGAGAAGTGACAGTGGGAAGACGAGCATTTGTTACATTTTCTATTGGGATGAAGTACAAAGATGATAAATGGTGTGATGTTGTCGATATGGATGTGTGTCATCTACTATAGGGAAGACCATGGCTATATGATAGAGCTGTACAACATAATGGTCGCACCAACATCTACAGTTTCATGTTCGAAGGTACCCAAATTACCTTAGTTCCCAAGAAGCGTGAACAAAGTGAAAGCAAGTCACAGAAGAAAGTGGAATCAACTAGTCTATTATCTATGAGAGAATTTGTTAAAGAAGTGAAAGATAGTGCTGAATTGTTTATGTTCATTGGGTATGAAACAAGTGAAGATCTTGAAATTCCTATTGAGGTCAGACCGGTGTTAAATGAATTTGAAGATGTCTTTCCTGCGGAATTACCCAAGGAATTACTGCCACTGAGGGATATACAACATCAAATTGATCTAGTGTCAGGTGCTGTTTTAACGCATAGACCACAATATCGTATGAGTCCAAAAGACCATGAAGAGTTGAGGAGACAAGTTGAGGAGTTGGTTAAGCAAGGGCGTGTTCGAGAGAGTCTCAGTCTTTGTGCTGTACCAGCTCTGTTAGTACCGAAGAAAGATGGTTCATGGAGAATGTGTACAGACAACAGGGCACTCAACAAAATAACTGTCAGATACAGATTTCCTATGCCAAGACTTGATGATCTATTGGATCAACTCAATGGGTCTGTAATCTTTTCTAAGATCGACCTTAAGAGTGGTTATCATCAGATTCGCATAAGACCAGGTGATGAATGGAAGACAGCATTCAAGATTCGGGAAGGATTATATGAATGGATGGTCATGTCATTTGGTCTATCTAATGCACCAAGCACATTTATGAGGGTGATGAATCAAATTTTCAGACCTTACACTGGGAAGTTTGTTGTAGTCTACTTTGATGATATCTTGATATATATTGCTAGCACAGAGGAGCACATTCAACACTTGCGAAAGGTGTTAACTATTCTTCGTCAAGAACAGTTCTATGCAGCGATGAAGAAATGCGTGTTCATGACGCCAAGTGTTTTATTTCTGGGTTATGTCGTGTCTAAGGAAGGGATACAAGTGGACCGGAGTAAAGTAGCCGCAATCAGAAATTGGCCACAGCCCAAGACTATAACAGAAATCAGAAGTTTCTATGAGTTAAATTCAGTTTATCAAATATTTATACCGCACTTTAGTAGTGTAATGGCTCCTATTACTGATTGTACGAAAGGAAAGCAGTTTTCATGGACGAAAGAGGCAGGATCTGCTTTTGAAAAAATTAAGGAACTTTTAACCTCAGCACTGATTCTAGTGTTGCCATATTTTCAGTTACTATTTGAGTTACATACAGATGCGTCCAAAGTTGGAATCGGAGGAGTGTTGAGTCAGAAGGGACGTCCAATTGCCTATTTCAGTGAAAAACTTTCTGGAGCAAAAATGAGTAACAGTACTTATGATGTGGAGTTTTATGCTATTGTGCAGGCCATGAAGCATTGGAGACATTACTTGTTCCACAAAGAATTTGTTTTGTATAGAGATCATGAAGCATTGAAACATTTACAAGGGAAAAATAAAATTTCAGCTAGGTACACATCGTGGATAGCTTATTTGCAGCAATTTACATTCGTCATAAAGCACAAGTCTGGAGTAACTAATCCGTCGCCGATGCATTGAGTTGGAGGAATAATTTACTAACAACCATGCGAGTAGAGGAGATGGGTTTTTACTCACTTCCAGAATTTCTTACTCCAGATTCATATTTTCCCGAAATCCTAGACAAAGTCAAGCAGGGAAACATGGCTGAATATATGCTGGTTGAAGGTTTTCTATTCAAACGAAATCAGTTGTGTATTCCAGATTGTAGTCTAGAATGAAAATCATCAAAGAATTACATGAAGAAGGACACGTGGGCCGTGACCGTACTATGTAGTTGATCTCAAAGTCTTATTTTTGGCCGTCAATGAGGAAGGAGGTTGGAAAGTTCGTTCAGAGGTGCCATATTTGTCAAGTTTCAAAAGGGACCGCAACAAATGTAGGTTTATATATGCCGTTACCTATAGCTCCTAAACCATGGGTGGATGTTAGTATGGACTTTGTATTGGGCTTGCCGAGGACGCAACGTGGCAATGATTCTATCTACGTGGTGGTTGATCGGTTTTCAAAAGTGGTACATTTTATCGCATGCAAGAAGACCGCAAATGCAGTTAATGTCGCACAGTTATACTTCAGAGAGATCTATCATCTTCATGGGTTGCCTGAATCTATTGTATGGGATAGAGACACTCGCTTTCTGAGTCATTTTTGGATGAGTATATGGAGAATGGTCGGGACAAAGCTGAAATTTAGTAGCGCTTATCATCCACAGATGGATGGACAGACAGAAGTTATGAATAGATCCCTAGGTAATCTATTAAGATGCATCGTGAATGATAATTTGAAGAGTTGGGATTCCAAGCTGTGTCAAGCTGAGTTTGCACAAAACCATGCAGTTAATCGTAGCACTAGGTTCAGTCCATTCCAGATCGTTTACTCAACAATCCCCAAGGGGCCATTAGATTTATCTATAATACCACAACAGAAAGGAGTGATCAAACGAGCTAGTGATTTTGTGAATGAATTGCAAGAGTGCCACAAGGTTGCGCAGGAACGATTTTTTAAGGCGAACGAGAAATATAAGCAATCCACAGATATTAAATGATGAAATGTTGAGTTCAAAGAAGGAGATTTTGTATATGCAGTATTGACTAAGGATCGATTTCCTATTAGTACTTACAACAAACTAGCTGCTAGAAAAATTGGCCCTTTGGAAATCATAAAAAAGATTAATGAGAATGCTTATCAGTTAAAATTGCCAGACCATTTCCATACTACTGATGTTTTCAACGTCAAACACTTGATTCCATATCATGAGAATCAATATGTCGAAGAAGAGGAAAGTGTAAATTCGGGGTCGAATTCTTTTCAACCAGGGGAGGATGATGTAGTGCATCATGATAAGCGAGTTATGTCAACCATCTTAAGTTGCAACCATCTTATGTCGCCTGCCTTAAGTTGCAACCAGTTATGCCGCATTTCTTAAGTCGCCTGCCTTAAGTCGCATTTCTATAAGTCGCTCAGTTAAAATTGCCGGATCATATCCATACTGCTGACGTTTTCAACGTCAAACACTTGATTCCATATCATGAGAATAAGTATGTCGAAGAAGAGGAAGGTGTAAATTCGGGGTTGAATTCTTTTCAACCAGGGGAGGATGATGCAGCGCATCATGATAAGCAAGTTATGTCAACCACCTTAAGTCGCTCAACCATCTTATGTCGCCTGTCGTACCTTAAGTCGCCCAACCATCTTATGTCGCTGGCCTTAAGTCGCATGCCATGAGTCGCATGCCTTATAAGACAACGACTCAAGAAATCAAGCCGCATTTCTATAGGTCGTTCACTTATGCCGCATTTCTTAAGTCGCGTGCCTTAAGTCGCATTTCTATAAGTCGCTCAGTTATGCCGCATTTCTTAAGTCGCCTGCCTTAAGTCGTATTTCTATAAGTCACTAGTTATGCCGCATTGTTCTCTTATGTCGCATGAAGCTGTGCTATCTTCTTAAGTCGTATGCAGATTTCTTATGTCGCATTGTTGTTAAGTCGCATGATGTTGTAACTCGTATGTTGTTAAGTCGTGTGATGTTGTAACTCGTATGTGTTAGGTCGTGAGTCATCTGATGTTAAGTCGTAAGTGTAAGGTCGTGAGTCATATGGTGTTAAGTCGCATGTGTGTGCTGTAATTTCCTATAAATAGGGGTGTGTTGTCATTTGTAAAGGGTGGTTGATTTTGGAAAATAAATTTGTGTGTGAGCTTTGGCCATTATTGTTAGAAGTTGAGTGTGATCCCCTTCTTCTTTCCATCTTCGGGTTATTCATGAGCGAATTAACGAATTTGAAGCCAATTCTCGGTATCACTTATGAGTGATCAATGATCGAATTGTAGATCTTTCAACACGACATCTTGTGAGATCAACGGGTTGGAGATAGCTAGATTCCGGCATCATTACGATCAACGGAATTGAGCATTTATCGTTCTATCGGTTTATTTAACATGAAATCGTCATTTCATGAGGAAGATCCTGGATAGGTTGTGACAATTTGGTATCTAAACTGTTCGAGCCTAGTCAAGCTACGTCAACTTCAATGCTTTCTTCATTGTCTTCCAATATTTAACAATCGATACCTTCCCTAAATCTAGTACCAAATAATCTATTAATACAACATGTCCAAGGAACCAAACCATCTTTTTCTAGAAGTGACATTTCGAGAATTTTTCCCTAAGTCGGTTCCTCAGCCAAATTACAACACCTCTCTCAAATGAAGCTCATGCTCCTCCTCATAATTATAATATATAAGAATGTTATTCATAAAGAAAACTACAAACTTATTTAGTTTTTCCTAAATGACCTTACTCGTCAAATTGACAAAATAGGTCAGAAGATTAGTCTGCCTGAATGGCACGACTACGCACTAAAATAGTCTGTCCAGTGTATGGAATGTGGTCTATAGGATACTATCTTCAACCACGCTGAACTGATGAAATTTGATGGCTAAGTCAAGCAATGAGAAAACATTTATCCTGGTATGTTGGTCAAAGAATTTATCAATGTGAGTAAAGGGATAGCTGCTTTTCCTTCTTAGCTTATTCAATTATTGATAATCGATGCATAATCTAAAGGAACCATTTACCTTAGTGGTGAAAATAACAAGTGCTCCCCATTATGAAGACTCTTTCTGCCAAAAGCTTTATCGATAACTATAGAACTTGCTTATCCAGTTCTCTTCTTCCCTTTAGAGCCATATGACTTAGTGGCATCACCACAGGTCTAGCATCTTTCTTGAGGTCGATTCTAAACTTAATTTATCTTTGGGGAGGAGGACTGGAAATTTTAACAAAAACCTGAAAAATCTTTCATTGTATGAATAGGTGATAGCTCATCCTATGATAGATTAAGAAAATACAAATGGGTCTCTATAACATGAATATGGGCTCGCAGCATACAATCAAATCACGCCCTCATTCGCTTTTCAACCGAACCACTCTCCTATCACAATCAAACACTACCAAATAGCGAGGCATCCAGTCCATTCCAAAATCAACTCATACCCTAAAAACATCAATACATATGCATTACACAAGAATTCCACACCATGTATAAAAAAACTTTGAATCATGTCATGTCATATATAAATCGGTCGACTCGATAGGGTTCGACATCAAAATGGATTCATGCACGAAGTTAAGTTTAAGAGCTAAACTATTAACCGATATGCATACGGTATGAATAAAGGAGATGCACCTATATTTTCCAATACAAACAGGAGAATCGAATAATAATAACACGTCTTCCATCGCTATCTACTTCCCATTCTCCTGGGATGATGGTGCTGTAATGCTAGCGATCGAAATGGCATCCAGATCGTATGCTTTTACCATACGACCTTCCTTCTAAAGAGTTTGGAAATCCTTATTCACACGGTCAAACTAAACGTAGTAGTACCACTTAACTTTCTATAGATTTGTCCTATAGTCTTTCACTATCTGACCCATCCAGTTGTAGGTGTTATACTTAATCTTCAAAATATTTTTCCATTACTTTTTTCCAATATGACCCACCTTTCGGCATCTCCTATAAAGAATCTTCGGTTTCTTCCCTTGTCCTCCTCGAGGTCCACTAACCTTTGCTTACCTTATTGCAGATTTTCTTCCATCTTAGATTGCTCCATTTTTGCACCTCCATTGATTGAGTTCAACAAGGTTGCCTCAACCACTCCTTCAAAAGTAGCTCCAAATGAAACTAGTTTAATGTTAACACCGTGTGTGGTGAGTTCAAACCATTTGTAAATTTAATCGCCTTTTTGTCTAAGGTGTTCACATTCTCAAACCTGAACCTTACCAACTTATTAAACCGGTTCATGTACCTACCGACTATTATGTGTCTCTACTCCAGGTGAATGAACTTCTCTAACAATGAACCCTTTTTCACTCCTGATAAAAAACCCGACTTCAAATTTTGTTTTGAAATTCCCCTAAGTTATACTCTCCTCCTCAACCACTAAGATAACAATCTCCCATTAATTAGCTATCTCCCCATGAAGGTCCCAGGAAGCCAACTTTCTCTCAGTGATGTCGCTCTGATCCAAAAGATTAAATATCTTTTTATAGGTGCTTAGCTATGCTCATTTTACTGAGTTGGGTTAGGTGGATTGTAGGTATGAGTTCGGTGGGGTTATTAATAGTTTGACCAATTGTACATAGACATCGTCAGAACCATATAGGTATTGTTGCTACAAATATTAGATCGAACCTCTAAAGAGAACATGTCAAGCTTGGAAATAACAAGAGATGTCAAGCCCAAAGAAAGTAAAGTAATCAAGCAATTAACAAAAGTTAGCGAGTCTCGAACTAGTTCCAAGAAGGTATCGAATATCTAGGGGTGTCAAGTCTTTACAATAAAAGGGACGTTGAACATAAAGTTGTTAACAAGCAGTAAAGAGGTGCCAAGTCTCTAAGGTGTAACGAGCCTCAACAATAGCAAGTGTTGTTGAACATTCAACAATGAAGAAGGGTGTCATGCAAGTAAGAAGATAAAAATGTCGAAACAGTAAGTGGCTAGAGATATCGAGCTACAATAAACTTAATGAAATAAGATATGTCAAACTTCTATAAAGTTAAGGGTTGTCGAGTCTAAAGGTAGCAAGGTTGGAAAAGAAGTAAGAAGGGATGTCGAACCTTTACAACACAATGTGATGTAGAGTATGTAAAAAAGGAAGGATGTTGCACCTCTAGAAGATGTTGAGTATCTAACCACAATGCGAAGTTAACGTATATCTATGAATAAGCCTATGATACATCAACTATTATCGAGCCTCTACAATGGTAACTGTTCTAGAGCATCTACTATTAAATGATATCAATCTTCAACACTAGAAAAGGATTTTGAGTTTTTACCAATAGCAAAAGATGTCAAAGCCCTAAAAGATGTAAAGGTTGTCGAGTTTCTACTAGGGAGGTTGAGTTATCGAATTTCTATACGCAGGTGATATCGAGCCTCTACAAAGCAATACTTAGATTCATCTGGATGACACTATTGGAGCCCATGGTTTCAAAGCCGTGGCATGTGTCAATCATCCCATATGATTGACATCGCTATAAATAGGCCCTCTTCGACACATAAAACAGGGCGGTTCATTCTTACTCCTCAATTTTTAAAAGTTGTAAACCCTTGTTACTTTTGCAAATGATGACTTGAACATTCAACTTTGCGCACCATACTTCTCTCATATTTGCCTAATTAGTTATTTGTGACAATGGACATGCATACGATTTATTTTTGGACTTGGACTTAGACAATGGACATGCATATGACTTATCTTTGGACTTGGACTCGAACTTTAACTTACATACTCCCAAGCTGGCATAAACCACTTAAGCCCTTATCCAAACCAACATTAACTTACCCTGTATATTTTGGTTAGTGAAGAAATTTGCCAATATTTTAGTGCTAGAAGAACGGCTTATACCTTCGATCTCCTGCATATTCCTATGAAGAACATTCCATATCCAAAATATCCCTACAGAGGACATTCCATATCCAGCATATCCCTATAAAGGATTCTCCATATCCATCATATTCCTATTAAGGTCTTTTCTTACCTTGCGTAACCTATAAGATTACATAATGACTATCTTCGATAAAGGATCCTCCAAGCCTCATTTTAAAAAGTTAGCTTATCAAGTCACCCATAATCTTCAATTCCATGAAGAACAAGTATTAAAAAACTTAAAAGTTATATATGATCCAAATAATCCCATATGGATTCCACCCTGATCTTTGCTTATTATCCTACTCTGGGATATATAATAAGAAAAAGAATAACCCATTCTTAGAATTAAGAAACGCCATACAACTTCAAGCTAAAGGAAACATTTTTGAAGATGAAATAGTAAAGGATTTTAATAAGTTTACTCAAAAGTGGTGGGTTTAATTGATTGTTTCTCTGCATGAAACTAAGCTCGAGAATCTTCGAAGAGAAAATTTGTCGTTAAAATCTAATGAACCAATCCAATGTTACAAAAGGCAAAATGGGGACTATAAACATAATTCCCTATAAACTTCCGATTTGTTAGAGCCTATTCCCTTACTACTTCTTTTGAAAACATCTATCTCCTAAATGTTAGACAATTGGCCTTCAATGAAAATGCAACCGTGAATGGAAAGAAATCTCGAAGGCACCTATTGCCAGTATCACCAAACACAAGGACATGATATCAATCAGTGTCAAGCCTTTAGTGGGATGATTGAGTTTTTTTGGAAAAGGGAGAACTCTAAGAATTTATCAATAAAAATTAAATGAAAACCAGTGTACCTATAGAGATCAATTGCTAAGTAAAAGGAAATAATTAATGAAAAGGACTCACAAAATAAAGGAAAAGCCATTTATCTCGCCACAAGGACCTGGTCAAAGCACCTCCTAGAGGAAGGTCGAAGTATGCCTCTAGTCTCGTCTATAAGGCCAGGCCAGAGCACCGCAAGCCTTTGGTCCTGCCTATATGGCCTGGTTGAAGATCCTTCTAGAGGGAGGTCAAAATAAGCCTCTAGTACTACCTATAAGTCCTGGCCATAGCACTATAAGCCTTTAATTCCACCTATGTAGCCCAGTCGGGGCAACTCCTAGAGGGAAGACAGAGTAAGCCTTTTTCTCGCCAAAAATGTCATAGCCAAAGAACCGACCAGCCTTCGGTTCCACCTTTAACGCCTGATCGAAACACCTCCTGGAGGGAGGACGGGTAAGACTACCTAAAAAGTAAGATAAGACAGAAGAAAACAATCATAGCCTAAATCCTTGCCTAAAAGGTAAGAAGGGGCAAAATTGGGCGAGTCTAATTCCATCTAAGAGATGGGCCAATGCAATCTTCTAGAGGAAGAGCAGCCAGATATGAAAAATTAAAGTAACATTCAAAGGAAAGTACAGTTAACCTTTCATACTCATATAATATCAAATGGAAAAGAAAAGTCATCAAATAACCACCTAAAAACCAAAACTAACGGAAAGATATTTACCTCGAAAAACCAGCTAGGTTAATGATATTCAAGTAGCAGTGACTCATCTATGAAGTCATTCTACCAAGAAAGATGGAAGAGCAAATTAGTCCTCAGCTTTACCAAATTTGAAAGGATTCGTCTAAAAATCCATCGATTCAATGATTACTCCAAAATATGAATTTCAAAACCAAGTTTTTGAAATTTCAAAGATCAAGAATAAAATATTTCCAGAAATTTCTTCGGAATTTACAAAACAAAATGAACATTTCGAGAAAGAAATGATTTCTCAAATTAAGTGATAATTATTTACTTTATTTTTTTCTAGAAGAAAAGGGAAAAGCCTTATAAAAAATGAGAGTTAAAAAGGTGACACAAAAGTGTAAAAAGCTTCTTTTATGCGAGGGGATGGTGAACAAGTGCTATAAGGCCTGAACAACAACTCTCAAAAGCAAAAAAGCAAACAAATTTATGCTAAATCAAAGACCATAAATCATATTGAATCAAATTAAAACTCTGAAGTGAGTCACGCTTCTGAAACAATTCAATGATTTCAAATGCAAGATAAGAATAAGGAGCAACATATAAGATTTATTCAAAATATCAACTATTCAGATGCAAAGTTATTTACCAAATTTACATACAAAACGTTACAAATATCAAGAAAAGTTATTTACGACTTCCAAAGGAGTAGGTTAAGGGAGTGGATAATATTGGTATACATTTTCTTCCCCTTGTCCTCAACCTCAAGAAAACATGGATGACTTTCGCTTGAAGAAGGGGCATCTCAATGTAAGAAAGAAGGGTCACCAATATTCTTGCTGTAACGACCCAGAATTTTTGTTAGTTAAAATTTGAATATTTAATTGATTTTAAATATTAACAAGTGAAATTAAATAGTCGAATAATTTATTTTTCAAATATCTGGATTTAATTGGTAATTTAAACGATAAATTAATAGTTGAATTACAGAAATAATCGTAAATTGGATTTAAAATGATTGAAAATGATTTGGAAAATTTTATTTAATCATATGGAAGTTATAATGATATTATAGAACTTCTAAAATTTAATTTAGAGTTAAATTGTGAAAATTGAATATTTTAATATTTAATTGACGAGTTAAAACAGCCAATTTTTGAACAGTCTCAGAATTGGATGAACCAAGTTCCATTGGATCCGTAATAATTTGTTATTATCGGATTTCAATTTTCGTAGCAATCGGAGTTGTCGTTTGACCATGGCAGCTCGAAACGCATCGAAATGGTTTTAATATTAATTTGGAGAGATAAAATAGTCACTTTTCAAACAGTCTCGGATTTCGAAGAAACCAGTTTCATCGGATCCATAATGTGATATTATTGTAGGATTTGAAATTTCGTGTCAATTGGATTTATCGTTTATCCGGGGCGAGCTAAAACGCCTAGAAATTAGTTAAATCGGTTTAATTTTAAATCGATCGTTTATTACCATATCTCGCACAGATGATCGAATTGGCCTCCGAAACCTATTCCATTGTGTCCGGAACGCGGGGTAAACCCTAGAAACGCCGGTCACCGCACGTAAATCGGAGTTTGAAAAATCCGGGATGAATAGTGTCGCGTGTTTTTTCTATAAAAGCCCCTCACAATTTCATTTTTTCACTAAAAACCCTAGTTTCTTTATAGCCGCCACTATCTATTTTGATGGCTGAGAATTCACCTCCTTCTCCCTCAATTATCTTCAAATCTACACAACGATTCGACGAACTTCCAACTACAAGATTGTAGAGGACAATGAGATCTATCATATCAACGGTCGAGATCGTATTTAGTGGATCGTGGTGGCCAGAAATCAAGCGGGAAGGGGCCACGTTCGTCTTCGTTTTGCACGAGGGAGAGACGACTGAGCTTGCCTTTGCCATGGCCGAGAGTCAAGCACGAGACAAGCTTTAGAATGGTGTATCCTGATTGTTGTGTAGCTCGGTGTGGTGGTCGCGGCGTGAAACCCTAGTAGGCGGCCGTTGGGTTTGTTTGGTCGCGTGTTGCAGCTGAAAGTCGCTTGGCAAGATGAAGGCTTCTACGGCCTTGATGTGCTTCCAGGAAATATGCGGCCGAGATTGTTTAGGTTGAAATTAAAATAAAAATTGTAATTTAAATTATGTAATGTTTAAAATACGATATCTTGTTCATACGAGGTCGGAATTCGACGAAACTTTTTGCGTTGGAATCGTATCGTCGAGCACTACGCGGTGGAATTGGATTGGAATCGTTTGGAGCTAGCGAAAATTTCGAGTAAAATTAAATGCGCGTTTAATTTTATTCGAAATAAAAGCTGAAAACGAAATTGAAAGCAAGGTGAGAACTTCTCACTCAATCGAATAGTTTCGATTTTAATTTTAAATAGTTATATTTAAAATTCTTGAATGCATGTTTGAATGATGATTTTTATCTATTGATTGTTAAAATAGACATTATGCGCCGTTTAGTCAGCAGATTTTATTTATTAAAAACATATGCCGCGAATATTTCACAGTACAGTGAAATTGGTATTATTTATGTACTTGGAGTTGATTTTCTCGCATTATATAGCGGATGAGCCCCTATTGCGCCGCCTATTAAGCGGATAATATTTTTATAAATCCCATATTACGAGATAATTGCGTACTGGAACGGAATTGGTATTGTGCTAATGTTTGTGGATGCAGGGAAGCAGGTTGGAGGGATCCAACTGGATTCCTCAACTGTATCGATTTATTTACAGATATTGTTATATTTGTTGATTATCATATCGATATATGATATTTGGATGTCGGGATTGACTATTTGGTGCTGTTGCATCATCGGATTTATTTTTGAAGTTTTAAAATAATGATTTTGATTTTTAAAAGAATTTTTAAAGTAATTTTTGAAAGTATACGTTGTATTAAATTTTTGAATTGATTCGTTTTAAATAATTAAAACGTTATAAATTTTTATGTTATAAAAATTAAGATTTTTGTGAAATATAACCAAAAGGTGATTTTTGAGATAAGTAGTTAATAAATTTATAAAATAGTTAAATTGGGATTTTTGAATTTAAATTGAAATCTTTGATGAATCAAAAATGGTTTATAGTTGAGATTTATACAAAATATATTTTATAAATCGAAATAATAGAATTTTAAAAGGAGTTCTATTAAGGTTGAAAATAGGGTTATAAATGAAATCTTATAAGTAATAAGATTTATAATTTGTGAAGTTTTAAAAGAACGATTTTGTAAATAAATGGATTATAAGCATTTAACTTATAATATGGACTTTTGGCATATAATTGAGTTATATAAATTAAATTGGATTAATAAAGGAGATTTATAAATCGAAGCTTATAAATAGATATGGAATTTGTAGACATTGTTTATAAATTCGAAACCAATGGAATTTGATAAATTGAAAGTTGAAATTGGTTAAGGAAGTTTATTCACGATTTTGGACCGTGAATATATTATTAAATAAAATGGATTTATTTTAGGAAGTGATGTTTTAAATAGAATTAAAACGATTTAAAGATGTTTTAAAATATATTATGAATCAAAACCATAGATTTCAACATTTATTGTTGAAATAGACGTTTTCGAGAAATAGAAGGAAATGATGGACTATAACACTGTTGTTATAGTAAATGGTTTCCGAAAGGAAATGTTTTATATAGTATTGGGATTCATATATCTATTTAAATTTCGAATTCCTATACTAGTGATTTTGGGTTGTCGTAACGATGTTTTACGTAACATTCGTTTTGGCCCAAACAAATGTGTTTAAGAGAATGATTTCCTAAAGAATGAAATATATACTTGATTTCGATTTAAGTATATTGTATATTTTTCAAGTGTTGAAACTAAATGGGTTTTTGAATTACTTATTATTAAATAAGTATGGAAATGTTCTCCAATATGAAGTGAATGTTTTGAGATTTTATCTTTTAAAGATAAATTGAAAATGAATATTAGAAGTCGATTAGAAAATCATATATTCATAAATATTTTGGAATGTAAATTCACTATGGAATTTATAAATGAAAAGGGGAATTTTTTTAAAAATAAACGTAGATTTATTTTTTAAGTGTGGGAATTAATTTACGGATTTGGAACGTAAATATAAAGTAAATCGGCAAGGATTTATTTAATTGGTTTAAATGAACCATGTTGAAATGAAAGTATTTCGCATAAGGAAAATGATTAAAATTTGTTTTCAAAAGTGATAAAAGTGAAAAGTGATTTGAAAATTTGTTTTCAAATGGTGAAGTGTGGAAAATATATATCTAGTAAAGATATTTTGGAAAGTAAATAATTTGGGAAATTATTTGGAATTTGGTGATGTTGAACACGCCTATTGATAGTTAAATAATCCAACTATCAATATTTACCTTTAAATAGGTATTTGTTGTGATTGCTTGAATTTGAATGCCACACTTATTTCTTTAAAATAAGCGCTCACTATTCGGGTTAGCCGGGAAAGGACCTTGGGATCGTATAACCCATTCCGAATATGTGATACGTCATAATGGATTGCATTCGATGACCGGTGTTGAAGACCGGATATTTTTGAAAACGGAAGGATTACCGTTGAGTTACTCTGCATCGGTTGATCTCCGATATAGAGGTTTTATCACCCTTAGTGACGGGAAGTCCGAACGTGATTAGAAATTTTCTAGAATGCAATGACTTCTTTGTAAGTGCCTTCGGTTCTGTTCGAGCCCGGAACAGACTTGTATGGATTGTATGTCTGACATTACAAGTTGAGATATAAAGCCGATTTCTTTCAAATATATTTATGTTTGTGGCGGAGAATTTATTCTCTTAGCTTAACACCCTTCTCTGAGACGTACGAGCTCAGAGGTTATGTAGTTGATGGTTATTAGTGATATACTCTCAATTTTGTAATGTGACATGCTGAGTGTTGCTGTGAAATGATCATTTGTGATATGATCATTTGTTTGATCATTTATCTTGGTGATCGTTACTTTGATCATTTGTTGACCCAAAGCACGGCTTTTGTATAAAGCGTGGCTTTGTGGACGAGACTTCGTCGGACCTCACACCCCGGAAATGGTCAAAACTGGAAGGATGCGGCAAGGTTATTAGGGGTTAGCGCCCCTTTAGTGTACGTCATTCCTTCTGGATAGAGGTGGTGTCATGGTATGGAGTCCAGATACTTAACCTATGTTGTTGCTACAAATTTATTGCTTTGTGGTTGTTGGAAATCGAGGATCCTCGGATAGATCGGTTACGATCGGGGGATGACATATTCGTGTCAGTAGTTACCCAATTAGGGGTAATCTGGCCTTGTGTCGGCAGAGATCCGGTTTGGTTCTCGAGTCGTCTTTCCAGAGGCGTACACATGTGGCAATGGGAAGTTCCTTGGCCTGACTGTTTGTTGGAAATCCAAAGAAACAATACGATCTTGCACGGTTTTAGTTGTAGAACCTATCATTCACTTAAGGTGGTCACCACTGTTTGGATGGTAGCTATAGTAGGCATAAGTGCGAAATGCCTATGCTGGCTAAGATTTATATCTTTACTTTCGAAATGATTTTTCCTACACTATGCACTAGTAATAATATCAAATGTTTCTTTTTAATGCGTATCAAGCATCTTTGACTATCATAAGGAGAAATCTCCTCCGATTCTGCGTTTGCATTGTGTGTGTGTGCGGGAGGCCTTATGTTAGTCTCATTTTTAAAAAGCATTGCGAATCTATTTTAAAATTATCCTATTCTTTGTTTTAAAAATAAACTGTTTTAGTTCTCACACCAGTCACATGACTGACTCGGAGATTATTGTTTTCCTTCCTAAACTCTAGGTGCCCACCAATTTCCACACGGGCAGTCAAGAGTAAGGTTTATCAGGATTCTGGAATTCAGGAGTTGCTGGAAGCAAGCTGGATGGCATGGCATATTACTAGTATATAGTATTTCCTTTCCGCTGTTTGTTGTTGTACACTCTGATGATGAAATGTAATATGATGTAATGTAATAACTGATATAGTTCGTTGTTTAAAGATTATTCATTTATCTATTATATGTTGTTTCGCTGCGATTGTGAGATTCTGATATTGTTCTGTTGTTCTTTCTATTATGTTCTATCTTTTTCTCTTTTCTTTTACCTCTTTCTTCTTCTTTAAACCTAACGGTATGGTTTTCTGGCCTTCGATTGCTTGGCAGTTGATACAGTGGACGTATTAATGTCGGTTTTCGAGCGTTGAAAAATCGCTTCATATCGATATATGATATTTCGATAGCCAAAGATATATATACCCATTTAGAGATAGAGTCAGTAGTACTGTATAATGAGTTTGAGTGTAATAATAGATACGAGCGCGTATTTGTTAGTGAATATAAATTGTTTTATATTGTGATGATTGGTTTGTTGAGTGGTATATGGATTTTGGTCAACACGAGTAACTAACGTTGTTGATAGGGATGTATAAACACTTGAATAGAACAATTCGACACAGTATTGTTTTAATTGGGTAAATGAAATAATTTTACCTTGATTTTATTTTATATATAAAGGAATAATTTTTCAGGATTATTAAGTGTATATAAATTGATTGTTGATTGTTGAAAATATAAGAATGCATGCAAGTAAACAAAAGTTGTTTGAATAAGTTAAATTAAGATAACAATTGTAAAAGAATTATAAGTATGGAACTATAATTAATGTGATTTACAATTATGAAATAATCTTATATATAAGAAGTGAAATTTTATAAGTAAAAGCTTTGTAAATGTGATTTATAATATTAAAATAAAATTCCAGAGAAGTGTTTTGAAAAGATTTGATATTTTGGGAAAATTGTTTTGGAGAAATTAAAGCTCTAAACTCTTTTGGGTCGCTGGAAAATAATCCTGATGATGATGGCCACATCATTAGAATTCATGGTAGTCTCATTTTTAAAAATTGAGATGATAATTTAAGGCGTGCAATGAACCACTCATCAGTTGATGAGATGTATATTTGTGATATATATACTGTCATTTATTTTTCGGATCAAGCCACGCAAAGGAGACTGTGGCGAAATTTTTCGAAAATTTAAGGCGTTAGAATTTTTTGGGAATTTTGGAAAGTTTTGAAAACTATAACTTTGATTTGAAGTTGAAAGTTAAACAATAGTAGTTGTTTTTTAAAAGATAACTAAGTATGATTTGAAACTTAGTAAAGATTTTGTAAGAAGTTTAACTATGAATTTTGGGAAAGTTAAACACTTAAGAGATTTGTAAAATCTAAGTTGAATGGTTGGTTTTGGAAAGTTAATGGGTTCTGTAACTTTTTCTTACTTGGTAATTTTGAGGACGAAATTCTTTTAAGGGGGGAAGTATGTAACGACCCAGAATTTATGTTAATTAAAATATGAATATTTAATTTATTTTAAATATTAATAAGTGAAATTTATAAGTCGAATAATTTATTTTTTGAATAATTGGATTTAATTGAATAATTAAATCGATTATTTAATAGTTGAATTTACGGAAATAATTGTAAATTGGGTTAAATATGATTGAAAATGATTTGTAAAATTTTATTTCATCATATTGGAGTTATAACGACATTTTAGAACTTTTAAAATTGAATTAAGAGTTTATTTGTGAAAATTGAATATTTTAATATTTAATCGACTAGTGAAACTAGCCATTTTTCGAACAGTCTCAGAATTGGACGAAACTAGTTCCATTGGATCCGTAATAGTTTGTTATTATTGGATTTCAATTTTCGTAGCAATCAGAGTTTTCGTTTGACCGTGGCAGCTCGAAACGCATCGAAATTGTTTTAATATTAATTTGGCGAGTTAAAATAGTCATTTTTCAAACTGTCTCGGATTTCGACGAAACTAGTTTCATCGGATCCATAATGTGGTATTATTGTAAGGTTTCAAATTTCGTGTCAATTGGATTTACCGTTTGTTCGGTACATGCTAAAACGCCTAGAAAATCGTTTAATCGGTTTAATTTTAAATTGAACGTTTATTGCCATAACTCGCCTAGATGACCGAATTAGCTCCCGAAACACGTTCCATTGTGTTCGGAACGCGGGGTAAACCTTAGAAACGCCAACCGGCACGCTTCGTTTGGAGTTCGGAAATTCCGGGATGAATAGTGTTCGCGTATTTTTCTATATGAGCCCCCTTATTTCTAATTTTTGCAAAAAAATATAACCCTAGGGTTTCTTTGCAGTGGCCGCCGCCTGTATCATAACCAATGACCGAAATTTTCTTTCCTTCCCCTCCAATTATCTTCGAATCCGTCAATCTATTCAAGAATTTTCCAACATGAAACTTGTAAAGCACATTACGAGCTTCAATTTCATCGGCCATGATTGTGTTTGGAGCTTTGGATCATCGGGAAAGTGGCTGCAAAGACCGCGTGTTGCGCATGAATTTCGAGACGATAGGGTAGGCCGAGCTTGGCCGCAACCTGGCCGTGGGTGGAGTTGGAGCACGCGCGCGTGGTGGAAGTTTCTGATCGTCTTCAAAACGTTCGTAGAGGAAGCAAAGTTCAACCCTAATTTCGATTTGGTGGGTTTCTTGCGTGTGCGTGTTACTGGGAGTTGTACGTGAAAGAAGGAAGAAGGAGATGGTGCGGCTAGGATCTGAGAAATGGAATATGAACGGTAGTGATTTGGTTAGGGTTTTAAATATAAAATTAAGTTGTAAATTTATAATTATAAATTTGTGTAACTTTAAAAAATGTATATCTTTTTCATACGAGGTCGAAAACGCATGAAACCAGTTGCGTTGGAATTGTATGGACGAGCACTACGCTATGGAATTGGATTGGAGTCATTTGGAGTTAGTGAAAATTTCGGGTAAAATTAAACGCGTGTTTAATTTTATTCGAAATAAAAGCTGAAAACGGAATTGAAAACAAGGTGAGAACTTCTCACTCAATCGAATCGGTTTCGATTTTTATTTTAAATAGTTGGATTTAAAATTCTTGAATGTATGTTTGAATGATGATTGTTATCTATTGATTGTTAAAATAGACATTATACGCCGTTAGTAAGCGGTGGTTATCTATTAAAAACATATACCGCGAATATTTCATACTACAGTGAAATTGGTATTATTTATGTACTTGGAGTTGATTTCCCGCATTATATAGCGGATAAGACCCTATTGCGCCATCTATTAAGCGGATAATATATTTTATAAATCCCATATACCGCGATAATTCCGTACTGGAACGGAATTGGTATTGTGCTAACATCTTTGGATGCAGGGAAGCAGGTTGGAGGGATCCAACTGGATTCCTCAACTGTACTGATTTATTTACAGATATTGTGATATTTGTTGATTATCATATCGATATATGATATTTGGAAGTCGTGATTGACTATTTGGTGCTGTTGCAACATCGAATCCATTTTTGAAGTTTTAAAATAATCATTTTGGTTTTTAAAAGAATTTTTAAAGTAATTTTTTATAGTATAAGTTTTATTAAATTTTTGAATTGATTCATTTTATATAGTTAAAACGTTATAAATTTTTATGTTATAAAAAATTAAGATTTTTGTGAAATATAACCAAAAGGTGATTTTTGAGATAAGTAGTTAATAAATTTATAAAATATTTTAAATTGGGATTTTTGAATTATTATAAACAATTTGTATAAAAAAAATTGATGTTTATAAAATAAAATATAGAAATCATAAAACCAGCTTTTATAAGTGTTAAAATAAATTTTGAACCTAGATTCATAAGCAAATAAGAATTTTTGATTTATAAATTATTGTCGATATAAAATAATGGATAGGTGAATAAATGAATTATAAGTAATTTACTTATAAACCGGATTTCGACATGTAAATGGAATATAAATAGAATGGGTTAATAAAGGAGATTTATAAAACGAAGTTGTTATAAAATATAGAAATGGAATTTATAGACATTATTTATAAATCCAAAAACGACTTATTTTGATAAGTTAATTATTATAGCTTATTAAAGGAAGTATATTCACGATTTTGGACAGTGAATATATTATTAAACAAAATGGATATGTTTTGGGAAAATGAATATTATAAAATGAAGTTAATTGTTTTAAAGATTTAAAATGGATTGACTATCGAAACCATAGATTTCAACATTTATTGTTAAAATAGACGTTTTCGAGGAATAAGCAAATGGTGGACTATAACACTGTTGTTATAGTAAATGGTTTCCGAAAGGAAATGATTTATATAGTATTGGGATTTATATATCTATTTTAATTTTGAAACCCTATACTAGTGATTTTGGGTAGTCGTAACGGTGTTTTACGCAACATTCGTTTTGGCCCAAATAAATGTGTTTAAGAAATGATTTCTTAAAGAATGAAATATATACTTAATTTCGATTTAAGTATATTGGATATTTTCCAAGTGTTGAAAATAAAAGGGTTTGTGAATTACTTATTATTAAATAAGTATGGAAATGTTTTCCAATATGAAGTGAATGTTTTGAGATTTTATCTTTTAAAGATAATGGAAAATGAATATTAGAAATCAATTTGGAAATTGTATATTCATAGATATTTTGGAATTATAAATTCATTATGGAATTTATAAATGAAAAGGGGAATTTGTTAAAAATAAACGTTGATTTATTTTTGAAGTGTGGGAGTAAATTTACGGATTTAGAACGTAAATATAAAGTAAATCATTAAGGATTTATTTAATTGGTTTAAATGAACCGTGTTGAAATGAAAGTATTTCCACGTAAGGAAAATGTTTGAAATTTGTTTTCAAAAGTGGTAAAGGTGAAAAGTGATTTGAAAATTTGTTTTCAAATGGTTGAAGTGTGGAAATTTTATATCTAGTAAAGATATTTTGGAAAGTAAATAATTTGGGAATTTATTTGGATTTGGTGATGTTGAACACGCCTATTGATAGTTAAATAACCGACTATCAATATTTACCTTTAAATAGGTATTTGTTGTGATTGTTTGAATTTGGACGCCACACTTATTTTTGAATAAGCGCTCACTATTCGGGTTAGCCGGAAAAGGACCTTCGGATCGTATAACCCATTTCGAATATGTGATACGTCGTAATGGATTTGCATTCGACGACCGGTGTTGAAGACCGGATATTTTTGAAAACGGAAGGATTACCGTTGAGTAACTCTGCATCCGCTGATCTCCGATATAGAGGTTTTATCATCCTAAGTGACGGGAAGTCCGGACGTGATTAGAAATTATCCAGAATGCAAGGACTTCTTTGTAAGTGCCTTCGGTTCTGTTCGAGCCCAGAACAGACTTGTATGGATTGTATGTCTGACATTACAAGTTGAGATATAAAGCTGATTTCTTTCAAATATATTTCTGTTGGTGGCGGAGAATTTATTCTCTTAGCTTAACACCCTTCTCTGAGACGTACGAGCTCAGAGGTTATGTAGTTGAAGGTTATTAGTGATATACTCCCAATTTGGTAATGTGACATGCTGAGTGTTGCTGTGAAATGATCATTGTCTGATCATTTGTGATATGATCATTTGTTTGATCATTTATCTTGGTGATCATTACTTTGATCATTTGTTGACCCAAAGCATAGCTTTTGTATAAAGCGTGGCTTTGTGGACGAGATTTCGTCGGACCTCACACCTTGGAAATGGTCAAAACAGGAAGGATGCGGCAAGGTTATTTGGGGGTAGCGCCCCTTTAGTGTATGTCATTCCTTCTGGATAGAGGTGGTATCATAGTATGGAGCCCAGATACTTAACATATGTCGTTGCTGCAAATTATTGCTTTGTGGTTGTTGGAAATCGAGGATCCTCGGATAGATCGGTTACGATCGGGGGATGGCATATTCGTGTCAGTAGTTACCCAGTTAGGGATAACCCAGCCTTGTGTTGGCAGAGATCCGGTTTGGTTCTCGGGTCGTCTTTCCAGAGGCGTACCCATGTGGTAATAGGAAGTTCCTTGGCCTGACCATTTGTTGGAAATCCAAAGAAACAATACGATCTTGTAAGGTTCTAGTTATAGAACCTATCATTCACTTATGGTGGTCACCACTGTTTGGATGGTAGCTATAGTAGGCATAAGTGCGAAACGCCTATGCTGGCTAAGATTTATATCTTTACTTTCGAAATGATTTTTCCTACACTATGCACTAGTAATGATATCAAATGTTTCTTTTTAATGCGTATCAAGCATCTTTGACTATCGTACGGAGAAATATCCTCCGATTCTGCGTTTGCATTATGTGTGTGTGCGGGAGGCCTTATGGTAGTCTCATTTTTAAAAAGCATTGCGAATCTATTTTAAAATTATCATGTTCCTTGTTTTAAAAATAAACTATTTTAGTTCTCACACCAGTCACATGACTGACTCGGAGTTTATTGTTTTCCTTCCTAAACTCTGGGTGCCCACCAATTTCCACACGGGCGGTCAAGAGTAAGGTTTATCAGGATACTCTGGAATTCTGGAGTTGCTGGAGGAAAGCTGGATGGCATGGCGTATTATTAGAATATAGTATTTCTTTTCCACTGTTTGTTGTTGTACACTCTGATGATATGATGTAATGTAATGTGATGTAATGTAATAACTGATATAGTTCTTTTGTTTAAATATTATTCATTTATTTATTATATGTTGTTCCGCTGCGATTGTGAGATTCTGTTATTGTTCTGTTGTTTCTTTCTGTTCTGTTCTGTCTTTCTCTCTCTTCTTCTATCTTTTTCTTTTTCTTAAACCCTAACGGTACGGTTTTCCGGCCTTCGATTTCTTGGCAGTCGATACAATGGACGTATTGATGTCGGTTTTCGAGCGTCGAAAAATCGCAACGTCACATTTGGTATATATCCAGAAGGCCTCCCGCACACACACACAATGTAAACGCAGACTCGGAGGAGATTTCTCCTTATGATAATCAAAGATGCTTGATACGCATTAAAAAGAAACATTTGATATTATTACTAGTGCATAGTGTAGGAAAAATCATTTCAAAAGTAAAGAATTAAATCTTAGCCAGCATAGGCATTTCGCACTTATGCCTACTATAGCTACCATCCAAACAGTGTTAACCACCATAAGTGAATGATAGGTTCTACAACTAAAACCGTACAAGATCGTATTGTTTCTTTGGATTTCCAACAAACGGTCAGGCCAAGGAACTTCCCATTGCCACATGGGTACGCCTCTGGAAAGACGACCCGAGAACCAAACCGGATCTCTGCCAACACAAGGCCGGGTTACCCCTAACTGGGTAACTACTGACACGAATATGTCATCCCCCGATCGTAACCGATCTATCCGAGGATCCTCGATTTCCAACAACCACAAAGCAATAAATTTGCAGCAACAACATAGGTTAAGTATCTGGACTCCATACCATGATACCACCTCTATCCAGAAGGAATGACATACACTAAAGGGGCGCTAGCCGCTAATAACCTTGCCGCATCCTTCCTGTTTTGACCATTTCCGGGGTGTGAGGTCCGATGAAGTCTCGTCCACAAAGCCACGCTTTATACAAAAGCTGTGCTTTGGGTCAACAAATGATCAAAGTAATGATCACCAAGATAAATGATCAAACAAATGATCATATCACAAATGATCAGACAATGATCATTTCACAGCAACACTCAGCATGTCACATTACCAAATTGGGAGTATATCACTAATAACCTTCAACTACATAACCTCTGAGCTCGTACGTCTCAGAGAAGGGTGTTAAGCTAAGAGAATAAATTCTCCGCCACCAACAGAAATATATTTGAAAGAAATCAGCTTTATATCTCAACTTGTAATGTCAGACATACAATCCATACAAGTCTGTTCCGGGCTCGAACAGAACCGAAGGCACTTACAAAGAAGTCCTTGCATTCCGGATAATTTCTAATCACGTCCGGACTTCCCATCACTAAGGGTGATAAAACCTCTATATCGGAGATCAGCCGATGCAGAGTAACTCAACGGTAATCCTTCCGTTTTCAAAAATATCCAGTCTTCAACACCGGTCATCGAATGCAATCCATTACGACGTATCACATATTCAGAATGGGTTATACGACCCCAAGGTCCTTTCCCGGCTAACCCGAATAGTGAGCGCTTATTTTAAAGAAATAAGTGTGGCATTCAAATTCAAGCAATCACATCAAATACCTATTTAAAGGTAAATATTGATAGTCGGTTTATTTAACTATCAATAGGCGTGTTCAGCATCACCAAATTCCAAATAATTTCCCAAATTATTTGCTTTCCAAAATATCTTTACTAGATATATATTTTCCACACTTCAACCATTTGAAAACAAATTTTCAAATCACTTTTCACCTTTACCACTTTTGAAATCAAATTTCAATCATTTTCCTTATGCGAAATACTTTCATTTCAACATGGTTCATTTAAACCAATTAAATAAATCCTTACCGATTTACTTTATATTTACGTTCCAAATCCGTAAATTAATTCCCATACTTCAAAAATAAATCAACGTTTATTTTTAAACAAATTCCCCTTTTCATTTATAAATTCCATAGTTAATTTACATTCCAAAATATTTATGAATATACGATTTTCTAATCGACTTCTAATATTCATTTTCAATTTATCTTTAAAAGATAAAATCTCAAAACATTCACTTCATATTGGAGAACATTTCCATACTTATTTAATAATAAGTAATTCACAAACCCATTTATTTTCAACACTTGGAAAATATCCAATATACTTAAATCGTAATCAAGTATATATTTCATTCTTTAAGAAATCATTCTCTTAAACACATTTGTTTGAGCCAAAACGAATGTTACGTAAAACATCGTTACGACAACCCAAATTCACTGGTATAGGGATTCGGAATTTAAATAGATATATGAATCCCAATACTATATAAAACATTTCCTTTCGGAAACCATTTACTATAACAACAGTGTTTAGTCCACCATTTCCTTCTATTTCTCGAAAACGTCTATTTCAACAATAAATGTTGAAATCTATGGTTTCGATTCGTAATATATTTTAAAACATCTTTATATCATTTTAATTCTATTTAAAACATCACTTCCCAAAATAAATCCATTTTATTTAATAATATATTCACGGTCCAAAATCGTGAATATACTTCCTTAACCAATTTCAACTTTCAATTTATCAAATTCCATTGGTTTCGAATTTATAAACAATGTCTATAAATTCCATTTCTATTTATAAGCTTCGATTTATAAATCTCCTTTACTAATCCAATTTAATTTATATAACTCAATTATATGCCAAAAGTCCATATTATAAGTTAAATGCTTATAATCCATTTATTTACAAAATCGTTCTTTTAAAACTTCACAAATTATAAATCTTATTACTTATAAGATTTCATTTATAACCCTATTTTCAACCTCAATTGAACTCCTTTTAAAATTCTATTTTTTCGATTTATAAAATATATATTGTATAAATCTCAACTATAAACCATTTTTGCTTCATCAAAGATTTCAATTTAAATTCAAAAATCCCAATTTAACTATTTTATAAATTTATTAACTACTTTTCTCAAAAATCACCTTTTGGTTATATTTCACAAAAATCTTAATTTTTATAACATAAAAATTTATAACGTTTTAATTATTTAAAATGAATCAATTCAAAAATTTAATAAAACGTATACTTTCAAAAATTACTTTAAAAATTCTTTTAAAAACCAAAATCATTATTTTAAAACTTCAAAAATGGATCCGATGATGCAACAGCACCAAATAGTCAATCACGACATCCAAATATCATATATCGATATGATAACCAACAAATATCACAATATCTGTAAATAAATCAATACAGTTGAGGAATCAAGTTGGATCCCTCCAACCTATTTCCCTGCATCCACAAACATTAGCACAATACCAATTCCGTTCCAGTACGGAATTGTCGCGGTATATGGGATTTATAAAAGTATTATCCGCTTAATAGGCGGCGCAATAGGATCTCATCCGCTATATAATGCGAGAAAATCAACTCCAAGTACATAAATAATACCAATTTCACTGTACTGTGAAATATTCGTGGTATATGTTTTTAATAAGTAACATCCACTTACTAAACGGCGCATAACGTCTATTTTAACAATCAATAGATAAAAATCATCATTCAAACATGCATTCAAGAATTTTAAATATAACTATTTAAAATTAAAATAGAAACTATTCGATTGAGTGATAAGTTCTCACCTTGCTTTCAATTTCGTTTTCAGCTTTTATTTCGAATAAAATTAAACGCGCGCTTAATTTTACCCAAAATTTTCGCTAGCTCCACACGACTCCAAACCATTTCCATCGCGTAGTGCTCGACGATACGATTCCAACGCAAAAAGTTTCGTCGAACTCCGACCTCGTATGAACAAGATATCGTATTTTAAACATTACACAATTTAAATTATAATTTAAATAACAATTTTTATTTTAATTTCAACCTAAACAATCTCGGTCGCATATTTTCTGGAAGCACATCAAGGCCGTAGAAGCCTTCATCTTGCCACGCGACTTTCAGCTGCAACACGCGACCAAACAAACCCAACGGCCGCCTACTAGGGTTTCACGCCGCGACCACCACACCGAGCTACACAACGATTAGGATACACCATTCTAAAGCTTGTCTCATGCTCGACTCTCGGCCATGACAGGGGCAAGCTCGGTAGTCTCTCCCTCGTGCAAAACGAAGACGAACGTGGCCCCTTCCCGCTTGATTTCTGGCCACCACGATCCACTAAATACGATCTCGACCGTTGATATGATAGATCTCATTGTCCTCTACAGTCTTGTAGTTGGAAGTTCGTTGAATCGTTGTGTAGATTTGAAGATAATTGAGGGAGAAGGAGGTGAACTCACAGCCATCAAAATAGATAGTGGCGGCTCTGAAGAAACTAGGGTTTTTAGTGAAAAAATGAAATTGTGAGGGGCTTTTATAGAAAAAACACGCGACACTATTCATCCTGGATTTTTCAAACTTCGATTTACGCGTGGTGACCGGCGTTTCTAGGGTTTACCCCGTGTTCCGGACACAATGAAATAGGTTTTGGGGGCCAATTCAATCATCTGTGCGAGATATGGCAATAAACGATCGATTTAAAATTAAACCAATTTAACTAATTTCTAGGCGTTTTAGCTCGCCCCGGACAAACGATAAATCCAGTTGACACGAAATTTCAAATCTTACAGTAATATCATATTACGGATCCGATGAAACTGGTTTCGTCGAAATCTGAAACTGTTTGAAAAATGACTATTTTAACACTCCAAATTAATATTAAAACCATTTCGTTGCGTTTTGAGCTGCCACGGTCAAACGACAACTCCGATTGCTATGAAAATTGAAATTCGATAATAACAAATTATTACGGATCCAACGGAACTTGTTTCGTCTAATTTTGAGACTATTCAAACATTGGCTATTTTATCTCGTCTTTTAAATATTAAAATATTCAATTTTCTCAATTTTACTCTAAATTATATTTTAGAAGTTCTATAATATCATTATAACTTCCATATGATTAAATAAAAATTTCCAAACCATTTTCAATCATTTTAAACCTAGTTTACAAATATTTCTGTAATTCAACTATTAATTTATCGATTAAATTACCAATTAAATCCAGATATTCGAAAAATAAATTATTCGACTATTTAATTTCACTTGTTAATATTTAAAATCAATTAAGTATTCAAATTTTAATTAACAAAAATTCTAGGTCGTTGCACTTGCGATGTGACATCCCAGAAATTTGGGGCAATATCAATTTAATAATCTACATAAAAAATTAAATTGATTTGATAATATTTGTTAATAATATTCCAATTGATTTAATAATCTCCTTTTGATAAATATTTAACGGATAATTTATCTTTTGAAAAGCTAATTTAAATTGTTTATATTTATAATATATATATATATATGTATATATTGGTATATATTATAAATAGATAAGTTTTGTCTTTAGATTTAATAGATAAAGTTATGTTTTCTAATTCTAATATTTTTGATAATTTAGAAATTTAATATTAAGCTATTTGATAAATGACCATATGATTTTAACTTACTCAAGATAAAGTTTAATTTGTTTAAAATGGTTTTAGCCTAGAGTTTAAATTTAAATAAAAAGTTTTGTTTTGTTTTTTTAAAATATAGCTTGATAAATAAGTATTTATATTTTAAAGAGATAGTTTCTTTTGAAAATTTATGTTTAATTTAATAATGAGTTATATTTAAACAATATTAATAATGCAATATCTTTACAAATGGATTTTTTTTAATATAAACAGAAATTGTTATTTCAAATTTATTTATATATATGTGTGTACTTTGGAGGAAGCTATAATTGGAAAGATTTAAAAATAAGTCTTTTTAAATTGTTAAATTAAAATAAACCTTATTAATGCTAACACAAGTATAAAAATAATAGATGAATTTAGTATTTGATAGTTATGTTCAAATATAAAAGAGCTAAAGTACTTAAGTAAAAAAACTTGCTAATATACATAAAGTACAACAAAATTATGCAGGCTAAAGAACAAATAAAACAAAATACATGTACATGAAGTGATAATAAATCAAAAGGGCTTTGTGTAAATATGAATGTAGCCTGTAAAGAAAAAAAATATACAAGGCTAAGAAAAGTAAACATGGCTAAGTAAAGTTAACAAGGCAAAGTCAAGTTAACAATGCAAAGTGAAATATCTGAACATAAAGTATAAAAAAAAATATGCAGGCAAGAATAGAAAAGAAGACAAGTATGAAAACAAACTAATAAAAGTACAAAAGATATGCAGGTTGCTTGTAAGAGAGAAAAAAAGCAAAGTAAAAATATATGCTTATAATAGAAATGCAAATGAACAAAGCAAAGTAAATAAAATTACATTTGCAGGTTAGAGCAGAGAAGTGCAAAGCTAAATAAAAATAACTATACATAGGAATGAGTAGTAGGAAAACATAAAGTACTCAAATAATAAATGCTTTCACCTCTTAGCAGCTAATAAAATCTTTTCAAATTGTTTAATATCAACTCAGCCTCCTATTTAAAATATCTTGCCTGATAAAACAAATTATGGTACAAAGAGAAAAGGTTGCTTGTCTCAGATGCCACCTTCCCCTGAACTTCTTTATATATGCATACCTTCTTCTTTAGTTCGTTCAACATAGATTAGTAAACCTAAGTTATACAAGTAGCATTTCCATTTATATAAACTGAAACATCAACAACAAACTTCTTTATACAACTTGGATTAAGTTTGCAACTCAACTACAAACAAGAAGATTAAGGAAAATCAGAGGAAACCATTTGCCAGTTTTAAAGTTCAACCTGTTTCAGAAAAAGGTGCTCTGTTTATTTCCAAAACTTTGGTGAGTGACACTTTTAAAACCACTTAAGTTATAAAATATGTTGCATGTTGATATTTGGATGTTTAAATATATGGTGTGAATATTTATTTATTCATTATTCTCTGGGTGTTGTGTGATGAAATTCTGTATATTTCAAACTTGCAAATTCAAACTGCATTCATTTAACTTGCTCTGTTTTTCATTTGCTATGAGTAGCTTTAATTTCTAAACTTAAGTATTTAAACTAGTTGTAAGTTTAAAATCAGAAATAAGTGTGATTTGTATGTATGAAATCTTTTGTGCAAATGGATGTGGTCTGAGACCATATTAAAGTCTCTGTAAACAAACTTATCCATTTTGTTCTCAGGCTTGAGTAGATTCAAATTATTTTACCACTTGATCAAATAGCTTTTAGGATTCATAATACAAACAGAAATTGTTTGTTTCAACATGATCTAGAGTTTAAGTTATATTTAAGTTGAATAAAAATTGAATATGGTTCTGGAAATCAAAATAACAGAGAAAAATTTGAATAAGAGAAAAATCAAACACTTTAAATTATTAATCCAGGAACACATATTGAATCTTTGTAACAAATTATGATTTTTAAAATTTATATTATGATTTTCAGTCAAGTGGTTTGGGTATAGTTTAGGTTTGAACGAAAGTTGGTTTTTGGGCGATTACTGGTGATCTATGCATTTGGGGGTGGTCGGGTTGTGAGAGGAGGTGGAGAAGCTTACCGCGGTGATGGGAAAAATGGTGGTAGGTGGTGTAGTTAGGCGTGGTGGCGACGACGACGATATTCTTTTTGTAAACCTAGTTTTGTTATGTTTCGGTTTTGGGTCGCGTACGCCTTGAATTGGGGACCGAGTTTGACGCGCTTATGGGGACTTGAAGAGGGGACATGGTCGAGGTTGTAGCAGGAGGCGATGGCGTTCCGATGATCGGCATTGGGAGGACGGAGCGTTGACAGGGTCGAGGTAAAGTTGCTCGAGTTGTTTCCAGGTTTGGCAATTTAACTCAATTTTTGATTCGAGTTGCCGTGACAATTATGGATGGTCGTGATGTTATCGGAGGCTAGTCGGCGACATGTTAAAGCTCAGGTGAGAAGCCGGAGTTGGCTGGGGCCACGGTGCACGTGCACGTGCACCGTGCCATTGAAGTGCAGGAGTGTTTTGTGGGTGGTGTAGGGTTTTAACTCGGGACATACTCGAGTCGTTCGAGTATATGACTCGAAGTAGGGGAGTGAGGGACTCGAAGTAGACCTGGGCACACTCGAGCATATGTTGTTTCAGACATTTGTACCTGGAAGCAAAATCTGTTTCAAATGAAATTCTAGTGAAAACTTTAAATTGTAAACTAGATTTAACAAAGCTTAAATCCAGATTTAAGTTTGAATTCAAGTTTATTTTGAAATTCAAATTTGAAATGAAATCAAAAGATTAAAATTATTTAAATTTGGATTTCAGGTTTACAAACCTGACCATTTTCAGGTTTAAAATTTCAATTTAAATTTTGGAAACTGTAATTCAAACAGAGGTTTTTATATTCAAAGTTAAGTATAGATTCAAATGAACTTTTGAATCTAGGGTTTTAAATAAAATAAAATGGGATTTTAAATCAAGAATTAAAAACCAAGTTTACAAAAGCAAGTTAAATGTAATGTAATGTAAAAGCCAAATTTTTTATAAAAATTAAGTAGTAAATTTAAAGGCTTTCTTATATAAGTAATAAACGTTTTTACATTTCTTTTTAAAGTTTATCAATTGAATTTAAACTTGGCTAATGTTAAATGGTAAATCATTTTGAAATCTTAAATTCAAAATGGAAATCAAATTTAAATTCAAAAAGGGGGTAATGTCTAAAATACACTTTAATATTTGTTAAATCGGGTTAAAAGAATTAATTATCTTAGAGATAATTAAGATATTGAAGGGAATAAATTAATAAGTTAATTAATGACTGACTTATGTATTTACTTTATAAAGTAGTAATTTAGAATAAATTTATAAATAAAGATAAATTAAGGAGTAAATTAAGAGATGATATTAGTTAATAAAGATAATTAACTAAAGATTACAAATTAATTAATTAATTAATGTGATTTATTTTGATAATTAATCAGATTAATTAGATAATCTATTGTAAATGGTTAAGTGTAATAACTTGATAAAAGTAGTTAAGAGACTAATTACTTATTGTAATTAATTTTGATAAAATGATTAATTTAATTTAATTAATTTGGTTTAATTAATTTAAGAAAATCATTTGATGAATTGATGAGTATAATTACTTAATGTATTCAATGGAGCATAATTACTTAAGAAAGTAACTAATGTTAATTACTGAATGTAATTAGTGAAATGATGTGTTAATGAAGTAATTTGGAGAATTAATTTTGAAATTAATCAAAAGATTAATTAACGGAGATAATTAATTATGGGATAATTAATTTATTAATATAAGTAATTAACGATAGTTAATTACTGGTTGATATTGATCAAGGGTGATTAATAATTGAGTTAAATTAAAGATTAATCACTTAATGTAATTAAGCTAAATAAAGTAATTAAATTTAAATCTGAATTAGAGATCATTAATTAATATAATTAATGATGTAATTAAGAATTGGTTAATTAAGAAAGAATTAATAGTGTGGTGATTAATTTATGTAATTACATAAGAATAAATGTAATCAATTATAAATGAAGTAATTAAATATTTATTACTATGAATGATTTAGGATAATTAATTTGTGAAATTAATTAAAGACTAATTACTTATTGTAATTAGTGAATGATTAATCAAGGTGTTTAATCAAGATGAATATGTAGAAGATGGTTAATTAATTTGATTTATAATTAATTAATGGTTGTATAAGCAGGATTTATAGATGAAGTAATTAATTTAATTTGCTTTAAATTAATTAGAGATAGAAGTAGTTAATTTAATTCATTTTAAATTAATTATAGATTGTGATTTATAAATCATTGCTTATGAATGAATGATATTGATATATCATTTGATGATTTTGGATTCAGATATGACATGAGTAATATCTATGTGATACGGATGTATGGTTTAAGTATGATAATATTTAATTATCTATTTGGATGATAATATTGATTATCGATATGTGATGATGATGTGATTATCTATTGTGATATTATGAATTATCTATCTGTGTGTGTATTGATGATATTGAATTAAAATGTTAAGACTAAATAGACAACTTGGCCTTAAAAGACACGTTTTGGATTTCGATGAGACCGGGATCGGTTTTCCTTATTTGGAACATCCGAAAACCACATCGATTCCAAATTAACGATAGGTTGTGAATCTGAAGTGAAGATGAAGATTCAGAGTGCAAGGGTTATTGTAACTCTGAGGGTGATTCCAAAATGAGTGTAACGAGATAATGCCTTCGGTTTCGTTCAAACCCGGAACGAACTTGTATGGATTGAATGCTTTCAGAACATCGTCAGGCGGACGATGAGCATTCTAAGAAATGTATTCTCTAAAGGTAATCGCAGCCTCAAGCCTCATCAACCGGGAATGGCTAAAACAGGGGAGGTGCAGCAAGGTTAGGTGGGTCATGCCCAAGCAGGACAAGGATATTCCCCTGCTTAGATGTCCCTTTATTTTCGGCTGTGTGGGCAGTTGATTGCAACAACTGCCGGGGTTATCTTGTTCGGGACTGTTCAGTAAGGAATGGTTCCGGCCCTGTGTTGCAGGGGGTCGGGAGTGATCCTCGGTACGTTGATCTAGGCCACGTACTGTGATGGGCGGTACCCCAGTAGCCCTGCCATTGTATGGAATCCACAATCCAATAAGTGCCAACGATTTTGATTGTATTACCCACTTTTGTGGCTAGTAGCTGGAATTTAATCATGTAACAATTTCGGCTATTTTCTGTTTACTTGAAAACCCTAGACCTATTATAATATCACAGAATTTCCTATCAAATGTTTTGGTTAGTGTAAGATAAAAACTTACCCATGTTTATGCGTTGGGAGTCTTACGTGATACCTTTTATTTTCAAAGGATTTTCAAAATTAAGCAACTTTAACCTGTTGCTCATACCAGACCCATGTCTGACCCAGAGTTTTTTTTTGTTTTTCATAAACTCTCGGGTACCCAAATTTTTACGGGTAGCCAAGGGATTCAGGTTAGCTTTGACGAATTCTGGAGGAGCAATGGATCAGGAGGCTTCAGCGTTATAGATATATATAGTTCCGTTGTGTTGGTGTCTCTGAGTTGTTTTGTGTATCGAGTTGTATCAACTAGACAGGTGTCTATAACTGTCTAGTATGTGATGTATTGTCTGTATAACTCTGATTGATGTTGTATATTATGTAAATACTTACGTGATTATTATAATTTATTTGTTCCGCTGTGAGATTCTGATGTTGTTGTTCTTTCTTCTCTATCTTTTCTATTTTCTCATCCCTTTCTTTCTTCAAGACGATACATCTTTCTGGTAGTAGAAGGGCGGGTCGTCACAGTTGGTATCAGAGCGCTAGGTTGAGTAAATACCTAGGCTCTTGAGTGATTTCTTTCTCGAGAGAGCGTATTTGTAATTTGATATATAACATATATTCATTTATTTCTACCTATTGTTGGGTTACCTGTTCGGGTTTTCCAATAAGCTATAAAGGTAGATATGGTAGTGGTGTGTGTAACACAACTATCAATGGTTGGAATTTGAATATTTGAGGTTGGAAGTGTGTTTGTCGAGACTGTAGACCTAATACCGTCTCGAGTGGGCTTTGGGTGGTGTAAAGATTTCATTGATCTCTGAAGGAAACCTGTTAAGGTTCGGAGTTCATTTTTGAAGTGTAAGTTTGGTTGAGATAGAGTTTGGATCTGTCGGGTGGACAGGAGTCGGTCATGATATCTTTATACATCAAGGTGCAGTAGCTGTGTGATGAGACACAGTGACTACGGATGTCTCCGAAGATGTTTCTTTGGAACAAGTAAGGAAGTGTGTCTGCTTCGGTGATGCGGCTGGGTTCAGTTGGGTGTTCCTGTTTGCTTTGAGGTCCGAGTTTGTCGAAGGGTTTTGGGTTTGAAAGTCTTCTGGCTTAGCAGTTTTTCTTGAGGTAACTTCAGAAGCAGTAGAGTAGTTCCATTTCTTCGATGAATTGGCCAAATAAGTGTAAGCTGTTCTGTTTGGTAAAGAGAGAGCAGTATCTTTGGAATTAAGCTGGATTGATCGCAAAAGTGACTTGCGATAGTTTTAGTGTTCTTTTGTGTTTCAGAGATATTTTTCTGGATGTCTTCAGGAAGTCATAGTTTTGTCAGCATCTGAAGATTGAGTTTGTTATCGATGGGATTTCAGAAGTGATACCGATGGATCATCTTAGAAATAGGATGATTTTTGAGTTTGGGAAAGTAGCTCGGGTTTTGGAGGAACTTCGGAGTTTTATTTTTGGATATATGAACTTTATTTTGGAATGTGTTGTCCAGTCTATGCTTGAGATCATCATCAGCATTTTCATCTGTTCAATTAGAGTTGCCCAGCGGAAGCATGTTGGCAGCTGTTTAGTTTGGAAGCAATTGGATGTTGCAATGTTTGGATTAGAGAGTTCTACAGGAGATTTCTCAGAATCTGAGGCCAGATTGGAGTGCACCTGTTTTATTTTCTCCAGATGAAAGAGGTGAGTTCTGTTTCCTGTTTTGGAGTAGAGTTTGTGTTCTGAGTTTGGTTCATATTGGGAAGATCATTTTGTTGGATTGTCTTTGGTTCAGTTTGTTTCTAAGGAACATCGGCAAGAGTTGAGCTGATCAGTAAGGATGTAGACGATCCAGGATCGTCCGAAGAGTTTTGTGGATAGGAGACGGAGGAATTTGGATTCCGAATTCGGAGATTTAATTTTGGATAAGTGTTTGGTCTTCAGGATTGAATTGTCATTTTGGATAACTGAAATTCGTTGTGTTTCACGTATCTCTGAGGGAGTACGTGTATTTATCTCTGGTTATAGAATCAGCAGTTCAGGGAGTTTTGGTTGTTGATTCAGACTTTTCTGTAGTCTGATATCCTGTCTTGTTTTGTACATCTAGGTGAGTGAGCTCTGTAGCTTAGTAGTATCGGTTGTTTGGATTTTATGGACCGAGTACCCTGATATTTATACTTGGGGAAACTCGAGAAAATTCTATTCGGAATTTTGTCTGGATAGTTAGATTTGTTTGTTTGGATGAATTGGTTGCTATTATTGTTAGCTTATGGTTGATATATGCTTGTGTTTAAAATTTAAATCTTAACTAGATTATTAAATTACCTTTGTTTTAAATTTCGGGGACGAAATTCTTTTAAGGGGGGAGGAATATGACATCCCGAAAATTTAGGGCAATATCAATTTAATAATCTACATTAAAAATTAAATTGATTTGATAATATTTGTTAATAATATTTGAATTGATTTAATAATCTCCTTTTAATAAATATTTAACTGATAATTTATCTTTTGAAAAGCTAATTTATATTGTTTCTATTTATAATATACATATGTATATATTGGTATATATTATAAATAGATAAGTTTTTGTAGGATCTAGATTAACCCTAGGGGGGGTGAATAGGGTTATAGCAAATTTTCTCGATTTAAACACAGAAATAAACTACAGAAATAAATATGCAGTAAAGTAAATCACACACAAAATTTACCCAACTTCGGCAACCCCTGCCTACTGCTGCATTCACAGATTTCTATTAGAATTAAACAGTATCACGCTTACAAACACTCTACTAGACTCGCAGACCCTTTTGCTCCCGCTCACAAACACTCTACTAGACTCGCACACCCTGCTCCCGCCTATAGAGTTTCGCTCACTCGCAAACACTGCTCCCGCCTATAGAGCTTTGCAAACTCGCACACCCCGCTCACTGAACTAATTCTAAATAGACAATCTGACACTACCTAATCCCTAGGTGGTGATTTACAAATTCTTCGACTCGAAAAAAAAAAAAAACAAACTTCAAAATTAAAACCGGAGCAAAAATTAAAATACAACTTGAATGCGTAATTTTTTCTCAAAATAAAAAACTAAAAAACCCCTTTATAATTAAACACTAAAAAATAACTTTAGCCCCTTTATAATTAACAAGGTCGGCCCCTTTATCTTTCAACCGATCCACTATCTTCCCTTATTTTTTGACCCGGTCCATTCTTTTGCTCAGTGAAGAGAAATGCGGCCGATTCTCTTTGCCACTAATTTAGGGCTTCTGTCTTTGATTCAAAATTGGGGATTTCTGATGTTCGGTGCTCTGACTTGCGTTGCTCGTGCTCACGCTTGTTCTCCGATGATTTACGCTTTGTTGCTCGTTCGACCGAGTTATTGATAATTTCGGTATGTAGTTTCTTTTGTTGCTCGTTTGATTGCTTGCTTCGATTGAACTCGATTTTTAACTCGATAGCCGATGATGTAAATTGGGATTGCGATTGATAGTTCGATTGTGAATTGAAGCACTTCCTGATGATGATACCTTCGGGTTGAATTTATATGAATTCACGACTTCATCACTTTCCTAATTTTCTAATGCCTGTTGCGCACGTCTTTCCTGATTTTTTGTGACACCTTGATACACACGGCTTTAACTTTTACACGTTCGATTCTTCTTGTATAAAAAAGCAGAAACTTTCCCTTTTTAATTTTGCTGACTATTTCAAAGATACAAATTTGATACTGTCATGAATTCGAATTCTCTGTACTGTTGAACTTTAGCATCCTATTTTCGAAAATTCTGACTTGACACTGCTTCGACCATCTTGTGTTTGTCCCTGTCTTCATCTCCGGCCATCTTCACTAGTCTCCTTTTGAACATTGCACCGTTGTTCACTGTTTACATCACTGGACTTGATATCATTGATCTGCATTTCTTTATTTCTTATGGCTCCACTGTTGCACTCGAGTGGTTTCAAACATGTGAGTTGTTGTTTGCTTTTGATGTAGCTGTTAGTCTGCATTTCTTTCGATTCACTGTGTCACTTTATCTATCGCACTGTTGCATACATGAGCTTGATACTGTTGGTCGACTATCTCCTTGAGTTGCAGTGAGCTCGACATTGTTGTTTACTTCACTTGTGGTCTTCATTTTTGATTCAGAACTTCTGTACTGGCTGTAGTTGAGTTGATACATTTGTCAGTTCTACATTTGTTTTACTTGGTATTGCTGCATCCATTGTAGCTTGCTACTGTATCATTGAGTAGCTGTCGTCTGCTCTTTTAGTCGAACTTGTATTCAATTCAATGCTGAGTTGTTTCTTTAATATTGAGACCTGTAGTTGTATACTTGTGTACATGCTTTGTTTCTGTTGGTCGTGGCTTGGTATATGTGAACCCATTTGTGTTGCATTGCATTGATGATTTTGTATGCTTGTAACTTTGGTTTTATACTGCTTCACCATGTCACTTGAGGTCTTGCAGTTTGGTTTATTGATGCATTCATGTACACTGCATTCATGTTCAAAGACTGCTACTTGTTTTTGTACCCTTTGCATTCAGTTTATTGCATTGACATGTTGTAGCTGGTCTTTGTATTGCTTGGTGGCATTGTGCATCTCAACTTGTTCTTGTATTCATTGTCATATTTGGGCTTCACTGAATCTTTTATTGCATACTTGGGCTGCTGGACTTGTTGTACATTGCATAGTGCATTGCCTTGTTTGTTGAAAAGTTGTGCTTGCACACTTTCTATTATTGGCTGCGCACACGAGTTGGCGAGGCAGTGCACACGTGTATGAATGTACACGTGTGTATTGCAGCCACTTATGGTTACATGTCCCTGTAATATCTATATGCACGACTTTGTGATGAAAACAAGTGTGAATTATGACGAACAACCCAAATAACTGAGGCAAATCATATTTTCAAAAATCGTATTTCATTTTATATTGCAAAAATATTTCTTTTTCAATCTTACTGCGTTAGTGAATATTTTTGCAGATTTCTCAGATGCTGGATTCAAACTGGAATGCAGTCTTCAAAATACGAGTGTGAGTGATATGTAGTGAGGTTATCAATGTAAAAATATTTGTGATGTAATCGTGATGTAATCAAAAATGTATATGTATAGTGAGAGCATGAATTTGTACTATTCAAGATTGTAATAAATATTTGTTTGAATAAAATTTCTATTTGAATTCAAAATCTGTGTAACTTGTTCTGTTTGAATTCAAATTCAAATTCTGTGTAATTTATTTTGTTCAACAAATATTTATTTAATCTATGAAAAACAAAATAGTACATTACCAAATACATTTAAATGAATATATATGTTTATTATCATCAAACAAAAACATATAAGCGCATATTCAACAATCTCCCCCTTTTGATGATAACAAACATATATTTAAGATTTTAACCGTGTTAAATGTATTTGACCAATTATATACTCTAATTGCTCCCCCTATTTAAATTCTTCCTCTCTACATGATGCTCCCCTACATATATGCATACAAATAGAAATATATTCAAATGAGCCTAGATGCATATGGAAAAATTATTTGACCTTTGCTTGATTCTATTTGACAAAATCTTAACTTTTCTCTCCCCCTTTTGTTATCAGCAAAAGAATAATAGTGTGAGAGAAAAATAGAGATAAAGTGATTGATATTAATCCAACATTAAACTCAAATTGAATATAAATATTAAACTTCAATAAGAATCAAACAAAAACCATAACTACCCTTGTTAGGCGCATATTCCACTTTTAGAAATGATGGATATGGTGTTCATATAAAATCATACAGTTGAATCAACTTGTGGTACATTTATATCAGGAATTTGAATATCTACTAATCATGCATAACTGTTAGGACTTTTAAATGAGATTAGAAGTATTCGAATTTAATTTTAAAAATGAAATCAAGTATCTTCTAACCACGCATAACCGTGAGGACTTTTAAATGGGATTAGAATCAACTTGTCTATTTAAGCAATTAATTTTGATATGCGTTCCATACATGCATAACCGTAAGGACTTTTAAATGAGCATGGAAGCACATAAAAAAAATCCAAGTAATTCACCCATGCATAACCGTGAGGACTTTTAAATGAGAGTGAATACTTTGGATATTTATTTATTTATTTAAAAAATATGACATGAAAAACAAATGATTCCTGATTATAGTACCACATATCGACAAACTATATTGAATATTTGATAAACCATGGTCGATAGAAATAATGATAGATATAGAAATGGTCATGGAATCTTTACCCAACAAAAAGTTTTATAATTCTTGTTTTAATTCCTAAAGGAATTTTCCAAATATACTCTCTTGAGTAATGTATGTTAAATATCATTACTCATCACTTTTTCAATCACTATTTATCTCTTTGATAATTAGTAGGGAGTCGGATCAGTCAAAATTTGTCATTTAAAATCAAATAAAAACGACTGATCTGAAAATATGGTCAAACAATTATTTGCTCGAAGGGGGTATATGAAAAAAAATTCTGCTAAATGAAAAATTATTTGTTAACGCTAAAATTTGAACGCTAACACCCCGGTGTATGAAGTGAGATTGTGAAAGCACCACCCGATAGCTCGGGAACAGACTATAAGCAGATAATAGTGAAAAAGTAGTAAACAACAGCAATTTTATAGTGGTTCGACTCAAGAGAGAGCCTACGTCCACTTTGAATATCTTTATTGACGATTCGATTACAAATCAATGCAGTTACACTTTGATTACAACACACTTTGAGTTTCAAGTGACTTAGAACAAGTAGTCTAAACTTCAATGTTGATCCGAATCTTTGAACACATGTTAGACATGTTTGATTTCTTCGTGAAGTTCCTTGAAGATGTTGAAGTAATTCAGAATGCAGCAGAGTAACGGCGCTTGAAAATGAATGAGCCAAAAGTCCCTTGAATGTTGGTGGTGGCCATGCATTTATAGGCAAATCTGGGTAGAAGTTTTTCGCCCAAGTCCTGAGTCGTGACCGACTTAGGCTAAATCGTGGCCGAGTCAAGTTGAGTCGTGGCCGGTTTAGCTGCTTAAGCCTTTGGTCTCTCAATAGTTCGCTTTCCAGAATTCCAAGTCATGAGTCGCTTACGAGTTAGTTCTCTTAGGAATAGATACTGTGGCAATGGAATACGACTCAATGGCTTTAAGTCGCGGACGAGTCATTCTGAGTCATGAGCCGTTAAGTCGTTGATGACTTATCAGGTAGCGGTGCATAGGTGAAGCGACTTAGGGACTTATCTTCTTAGGTGGTCAATCCTCTTGAGTCGTTTCTTATGATGGGTCGTGGATTTGTTGAGTCGCTGAGGCGATAGCCTTGATGAGTCGGTAATGCACTGAGCCGGTCTGCCTTGCGAACCGTTAACCCCTTGAGTCGTAACCCTTTAAGTCGCTCTGAGTTTTAGGTCATTGACTTATTGAGTCGGTGACTCGATGAGTCGTGAGGCTTCCTGAGTCGTCTCGTATGAACCGTGAACTTCGTTGAGTCGGTAACTCAATGAGTCGGCCTGTATCACGAACTGCTAACCTCCATGAGTCGTTCCATTCCTCTAAGTTGCCTTGAGCCTTAGCTCGTCAGCTAATTGACTCGCTACCAGTTGAGTCGGTCCTTTCCTTAAGTTGCTGAAGCCCCCTGAGTCATAAATCCGATGAGTCGTTAAAGACCTTAAGTGGATGAGTCGGCCCAAGTTTCATCTCGTTGGCAGAACAGGGTTAACATTTGCCCCTCGAAGTACACGCCTAAGTCGTAGGTCGTGTGCTTCGACTTATCTTAACTCGTATGCCGACTCAAACTCTACTGCCCAACGTTATAAAAACCTGAGTCGTTCACCTTTTCTTCTCATTCCCTAACCTTTAAACCGTGTCTGCCATTAACGCGCATTCAAGCTTTCAAAAGCGATTTCAACCAAATTCTCCATCGATCATCCCTATTATCATATAGCGTAAGCGATCTCGCTCTTCTTATGATTTTCGATTATCCCTAACTTATGCGCCCCATCTCCATCTTCGATTTTCCCCTTTGAGCCCTGCAAATTTGGTTGCTCTGGTCGTCAATGGACTTAGGATTATTTGTTCTGATGGTTTACGATTCGAGGCGGTTTAGTGGTGCGATAGGGCTAGGATTGTTGAGAGCTTATTGGGTTAATGGGTTAAAAGTTGGAAGATTAACGGGTTAGGAGTTAGGAGTGAAAAGGTTTATGGATTAGAAGGTAACCTGGTTAGGAGTTAGGTGATTAGTCGGTCAGATTGATTCGAATATTGCAGTAGGTACGATTCGGTCATTTTTGTATGATCCAACAACCATGATCCAACCCACATGCTCCACGGCCTAAGCCTTGAGTCGTGGCCGAGATACGACTTACGACTCACGTCTTACGACTTACGACTTACGGCCTAAGCCTTGAGTTGAACCAGAGCTTCTCCTTTTTATACGACTTACGACTTAGGGCACTGCCGACTCAAGATTTACTGCCGACTCAAGATTTTTGAGTCGTTGATGAGTCAGGACTTGCGTGAATTCTGCTCGAACTTTGAACCATTGCATAAACTTTGAACTGTTGACTTTTATTGCACTCATTCACAGGTTATTTTGACTTGCAGGCTAACAATCTGTTCAACACAACATTCACAGAAAACTGGGACGAATATACTGTCATCGACTGCCCATATCAAATGACAGATTAGTTAATAACAGATAATTAACTTAAACAAATCGTGTGAACGAAGTGCTATCGATTTCAAGTAGAATATTAAAGCAACACTGACACAGCCAATCGAAACTGACCAGCCTGCACTAATATTATGCTTGAACTTTAAATTAACAAGTTCTGAAATTACCATAGTCGATCAATCGTCAACCAGTTTAATTCCAGTTATATTTACTTGTTATTTTCATTAGTTCTGCACAACACTTCACACTTTTAGGAAACGTGCACCTTCGCATTTGAACACCCAGTTGCTTGTGTAGAATGACATCTCAACAAGAAGAACCGATGGGCCAGGCTGAAGATGTCTTCCCAGTAGCCAACTTATTGGATAACCCTCCGGAGAGAACCCCCACCACTCTGAATCAGCGGGTGTTTAACCAATTGCTCATCCAGTTTGGCATTGCCGAAGCTGATGCCTTACTGCCGGGGCCAAATGATACCGCAGAAAGGCCCCCTTCTGGCTTCATCGCTGTCAACCGCCAAATGTGCTTGAGCGGTGCCATACCACCTTTCAATGACTTCCTTCAGCAGTTCCTGCTTCGATTATCTATCTCTCCATTCCAATTGCACCCCAATGGTCATGCCATTCTGATGGGGTTATGTGTGTTATTTAATAGAGTTCTGGGCCGATTATCGAGCTTTGGGGAAATCTGCTACTTCTTCTCATTCACAAAAATTAAAGATCATCCCTCTATCGTAGTTATAAGGAGTGCTCGAAACCGCAAGCTCATCACCGATCTTCCTGAAAGTGTTTATGGATTTCTAAATCAGTATTTCTTTGTTCGCTGCCCTCCAGGGTTTTATGCCATTTGGAGAGTAGGAAGTAAGATTTTCCTGTTTTTATTTCTCCATTCTTGGGCTTTTTTTAAAAAAATCTGAGTTGCTGAATGTTGACTTTGCTTCTTTTTCCTGTTTTAGCACTTCCCCCTCCCTCTAGAGATCCATGCTATAAACAAATTTTTGAGAGACTGAACGCCGTGGCGGCAGAAGAGAGGAGTATAAAGTTTTTGTTAAATGATGGATTTTTACATCAATATGGGCTTCTTCATTCTTCTCGCTTCACTCAGCCTCGTGAAGTCCCAACTGAAATTCCTGATTCTCCGACGGAAACTCTTGATGCCCCGGTCTCTATTAAAGAGCACATGCAGGGAGGAACCTCTATAGAAACTTCACTAGTAAAGTGTTCAATTCCGAAGGATGTTGCGGGGCCGTCTGACAAGTCTGTACTTGCCCCAGTTATTGAAGAGGAAGAACCTCCACGATCTTCCGAAAAATCTACTAACGAAGGGGTTAAGAAAGCAAGTCCCAAAAAACATGATGGTGATGATGTTTTCGAGGGGTTGAGCGATTTAATTGTGACTTCTCAAGAACTTTTCAAAGATGATGTTTCCAAAACTATCTCTTCTGTAATTGAGGCGACATCTTCTCTACAACAAATGTCAACTCCTCCTACTCAAGTTATCACTACCTCTATTCCACAGAGTGGTCTGTAACTTGATGCGTGTAGTTTACACGTTACACAACACTTAGGATTTTTCATCACTTCTACGCGTTTATCTTCTTGTACTTTAAAGATTTCTAAAGCTTATTATTTTTATTCCAGATTTTCCTATGGGGCGCAGCGGCTCGTACTATGATGATTTCCAGTGCTACGGGAGGCGTAGCCAGTATGATTATAGGCGTTACCTCCCTTCTTACAGAGAATCCGATGAGGAGAGGGCCATCAGGAAAGCAGACAAGAGACGAGCATATGAAGAACGTCACCGAAGAGAACAAGAAAGACATGACCGTCCCTACAGAGATGATGATACCCAGAAAAGAAAGACTCACGATGAGAGAGGTAAAGGTCACTTGGACGATTCTTCTAGCAAGCGGGCTAGACTCACTGAAGAAATAATGCCGACAGCTTCTGAACATGTTCCTGCTCAATCTCCTGCTCCCGTTTGCTCCGACATTCAAGAAATCATCAACCGGCCCGCATACCAAGTTGGGCAAGGTCCTCCCACTCCTCAAAGTCGATTTCCTCAGTGGTGCTTGAGAGGGGTTCGATTTGATCTCGACTTGGTTCCTCTCGACAAATCGGCTATGCTGCAAAATCTTGATACTGTCAGGACCGATATTGAAAGAATGTCGAACTGGCAAAAACTTATCGACGAGCTTCAGAGGGTTAACCGAGCCAATCTCGAGGCCATGCTGACAATGGAGAATGATAAGGCTGAGTGGCAGAAGTCTCTCGAACAGCATGATGCCGAAATGAGAAGTATTGCTTCCTATAATGAAAAGTTGGAAGCGGAAGTAGAAAAGCTTAAGGAAGAATTAGCTACTTCATCTACTTCCTATTCTCAAAAGGAGAGCATGCTTCAGCAACAAGTACGAGATGCGCATGCCAGTCAAAGGGCAGTCGAAGATAAGCTTACACACCGGGAGAAGGTCATAGAAGAATATCGCGCTGAAACTTTACAGCTGCAAGAACAGACCGGCTCTCAAAGCTTGGAGATAGAGATGCTAAAAGCTCGACTTGCTATGGCCGAAAAGGAGCGTGACGAGGCTGTTGCTGGTAAACTCGCGGCCGAAGAGGCCCATCAAGCAACCAAAGCTGACATTAGCTCCACATTATTTGATTTCTATCTGCACAGCATTTTGGGGCGTGGCAGCCTTGCCTTTCTAGGCCCTAAATATGAAATTACGCTAGCTGAAGTTTGGGAGGCAGCACTTGATATGCTCGGTGGTAAAGGTGCTGGCTACGCTGAGTCTGCTCTTGAAGAGCATTATCTTGATGATGATGCCCGCGCCGCTCTTGCCAAGGGAAAAGAGCAACTCGCCAGGGTACGGGCCGGAATGGCGGAAGGGGAACGTTCTGAGAAAGAAATACCACCTACCACTTCTGAACGTCCTTTAGTTTCTTCCGAAGTGGACATTACAGGTTCCAGTGCTCATTCGCTGCCTCCTACAAGAACCGGGGTAATCACCCCTACTGATGATGAAGCTTTGGAGGATATCGGGGCTCAGAATTATGAGATTGAACTAACGAAGCAAACTTCTTCAGGTAATTTTGATACTAGTCTGATTCAAGTGGATTGCCTGCTTACTCCTCAAAAGTTTGATGAGCTTCTCGATTACTTCTTGAATCTCGATGAACCCATATCCCCCTTCTTTTGGGGAGATACTAATATTTTTAATTTCTCTTCTTCTGCAGTTGAAACACCAAGTGCTGTGCAGACTTCACTTCCTCCGGTTATCCCTCCTCCATCTCTTCAGGTGACTCCTCCTTCTGCTTCACAACCCGGGTCACAAGAGGAATAGATTGAGGCTCTTCATGGCTTGGATGACCCTATCGCTTCGCAAGAGCAGAAGGACGAGGGACTTGAAGGAGGCGAGATCTCTCCGGAGCGGACTCCCTCTGATGACGTAGTTTTGTCCGCTCTTGCTACTCCAGGGAGTGAGTCTTCTTCGAAGAGAAGAAAGAAGCACGGAACATCGAAGAGGAGGGGGAAGAAAGTCATTGCTACCGAAGAGGAACCGGAAATTGCACCAGTTGTACCTCCCTCTCCTTCTTCCCTTATGCCTTCAGACCGACCTGAAAAGCTAACCATTCGGCCGGGTAAAGGGTCTAAAGGTGGCAAGAAGAAGAAATGAAGACTCCAGCTTTTAGCTTCTTGTCTTTTGTATGTACTGGTCGAGAATTGTGCGGGTATCGGCCCCCCGCTTTTCTTTTGTTGGAACTTGTACCTGTATATAAAGTAATGTTGAATAAAATGATTCCTCTTTCTTTGTATAAACTCCTGTTTGAATTTGAGAATGCATTTATTATTCATTTTTGTACAAGTTTATTTATATGACATTGCAGTGAGCTTATGGTATGTTGTTTGAGCGTACTTTACCGATGTAGCTATATCATATCGTATACAACTATACCATGCTTCCCCCATACCATAAGCTTGCCGCAATTTTCTATACTTCGAGGGGACTTGCACTCTTATTTTCTGTAGAATGACTATTTCATTCGTGAAGAAATTTTTCATAGAGTACAACTCCTTTCATATAAGTTTTTACGCTTTGTCCTTCGAAGAAATCACTTTTTCCTTTTGCGTATGTACACATTTTGCCAAGTGAATTCTTCTATGTGGTAAAGCGGACCTCTGAATGTACTTTAACTTTCTTCCTTTTTTTTAGAATAGGTAAATCACTCTTCCTTTGAAAGTTAAAGTATGCTCTTGATGAGGATTTTTCTTTTAAATAGAAATTTGTACCTCTGAGGAGGGATTTTTTCACGTTTCAACACTTGGAAGTTTTATTTCAATCTTGGTGAAACGTGTACCTCCAAAGAGTTGTGCCTTTGAAGAAAGCCTTTTCACGTTTCAACACTTGGAAGTTTTATTTCAATCTCGGTGAAACGTGGGCTTCCGAAGAGGTCTTTCTTCTTGATTATGCTTCCGGAGGAGGGGGGTTGTACCTCTGAGGAGGGATTTTTCACGTTTCAACACTTGGAAGTTTTATTTCAATCTTGGTGAAACGTGTACCTCCAAAGAGTTGTGCCTTTGAAGAAAGCCTTTTCACGTTTCAACACTTGGAAGTTTTATTTCGATCTCGGTGAAACGTGGACTTCCAGAAAGGTCTTTATTTTGTTTTGCATTTCAACTTTGGTGAAGTGAAATTCCGAAGAGCGGCTGTTACACTTCAACTCCTGGTGAAATGTGCCTCCGAAGAGGTCTTTATTTTGTTTGCATTTCAACTCTGGTGAAGTGAAATTCCGAAGAGCGGTCGTAACACTTCAACTCCTGGTGAAATGTGCCTCCGAAGAGGTCTTTATTTTGTTTGCATTTCAACTCTGGTGAAGTGAAATTCCGAAGAGCGGTCGTAACACTTCAACTCCTGGTGAAATGTGCCTCAGAGAGGGTTTTCATCGCCTGGAAGTTACTCTCTCATGGTTGGAGGGTCATGACTCCTCCAATCTTTTTTGTTGAGTAGAGAACTTTCTTTTTTGTGGCGTATGACCCATTAGAGGTCTTTATCCTCCGAAGAGTTGCGCCTCCGAAGAGGACTTGTGCTGCTGATGATGGCTTTTGGTTGTTCCCTTGTCCACTTGCTTATGCCTTCTCAGTGATCCTCTTTTTTTTTTTTTTTAAGCTTTTATTCCCTTTTCTTACAAGTAATTTGTTTAGTCCAAGGAAGTGTGCTTCATTGTCAGGAAAGTTCGTGAGAACGAGCATTAGCTTCTTAATTGGATGTTTTTTTGTTCAAACGATCTCAATTTATTAGCAAAGGCCCGTTTCTGTCGAAATCATAGGCCGTTCAATTGAAGTACTTCCTATTTAGGATTTGAATTCGGGACTTTTGTGACTTGAAATTTGGCGAGAATCACTTGGCCTTATTATGTGCAAGTTTCACTTCCATTGTCTACAAAAATTTAAATCGACATTTCAGTAATACATTCTATGTACTTTTTATATCGAAAATAAAGCAAACATGTAATAATAATAAGGAACACAAGATTTATAGTGGTTCGGCCAGGAAATTGGGCCAACATCCACTTTATATTCTTTCATTATTTACTTGCATCAGTTTTACAATTGCCTTCAATTACAAGAATCATACATTCATAATTCTTTTTACAACATTTCAACAAAATTTTCAAGTAAAGTATGGACGCAAATGGTTGCTGTTCCATGCTCTTGGAATTTGATCTCCTTCAACAGTGGTGAGTTTGAATGTGCCGTCAAGAAGCTTCTGACCTATGACATATGGTCCTTCCCAATTTGGCCCAAACACACCTGTCGCTGTCATAATTCTCTTCAGGACTAGGTCTCCAATCTCAAAGCTGCGTTGGCGAACTTTGGAGTTGAAATGTCTGGCTATTCTTTGCTGATGAGCTACAATTCTGAGATTAGCCTCATCCCTTTTTTCATCAAGGAGATCTAGCGCTTCGAGCTGTAGCTTTTCGTTTTCTGCTTGATTGAAATGGATTCTTCTGTGTGAAGGAACCTCTATTTCTACCGGAATCATTGCCTCTGACCCGTATGCCAATGAAAACGGGGTGTGCCCAGTCGCAGTTTTGTGAGTGGTTCTGTATGCCCATAGTGCCAGTGGTAGCTTATCAACCCAACCACCTTTTGCTCTTTCAAGTTTCTTCTTGATGGTTGACTTAATAATTTTGTTCACGGCTTCCACTTGCCCGTTTGCCTGCGGATGAGCCACTGCTGAAAAGCTTTTCCGGATTTTGAATTGCTTGCAAAAATCTTGGAATTCTTCACTTTCAAACTGAGTACCGTTGTCTGTAATTATTTTTTGAGGCACACCGTATCTGCAAATGATGTTTTTAGTCACAAAACTTATCATCTTCTTTGAGGTGATAGTAGCCAGTGGTTCAGCTTCTGCCCACTTAGTAAAATAATCTACAGCAACAATGGCATATTTAATTCCAGATTTGCCTATAAAAAAGATATTAAGATATTCTGAATTGACACATTAAGTTGTGAACCCACATTCAACACCTTGTTTGGGTCCTTTGGGTCAACTGGTATTGGTATTGTCATTTCCACTGGTACCACTCTATTTTTGAGCTACAATTCTATGGTCCGCCCTGTAATTGCTACAAGGCTGGTTCTTTGATGCGGACTGGGGCTGCCGCATTCTTTCCCATTTCTCTTTTTTTGGTTTCTCGTAGCTCTGTCAAATAACACTCTCGCCCAGCATTTTGATCCCCTTTTATAACTCCTACTCCATTGTTTGTAGGGAATTTAATGGTGAGGCACCACGGGGCAAGAACAGCTTTGAACGCTGCCAGAGTTGGACGACCAAGGAAAGCATTGTAAGCAGAAAATTCGTCGACAATCACAAAAGTTTGCTTGCGGACCATTTTTCTTTCTCCTTCTCCAAGTTCCACAAACAAATCAATGGTTCCTACCGGCTGTTTTGGCTCCCCAATGAAGCCAGCGATTTTATGCGATGAAGCTTGCACATCAGCCATAGGGATCTTCATTTGGTCGAATGTTTTCTTGAAGAGGATATTGCAGGATGCGCCACAATCAATGAGAACTCTTCTGACAATAGCTGGCCCGATACCAGCCGAGATGACTAAGGGATCCAAGGTAGGAGCTTCAATACCTGCAGAATCCCTAGCTTTGAATATAATATCATCATCAAGAGTTCTTTGTTGCTTCAAGGGCGTAGCACCTTCCAAAACGAATACATCTTCCTCGGTCGGTACATACTTTAAAGCTCGAGTATACCTTTCCATCTCACCCCAGCTTCTGCCCGTTGGGTGAGGTCCTCCTGTAATGACATTGATAATGGGCCTTCCAGATTCATGCCCTGAAGTCTTCTCAATCGTCCTAGGCTGATGAGTAGGAGCCTGTTGCCCCTGACTAGATGAAGCAGGATTGTTGCTATTCTTTTTCACAAATTGTTGTAGTTTGTTTTCCCTTAGCAACTCTTCAATCAGATTTTTCAGCTGACGGCATTCGTCGGTCTCGTGACCGGGTTTATTATGGAAGCGGCAGAACTTCCCACTCTGTACAGCCTTTTTCCCGGTCCTTAGAGGAGGAGGTTTAGGAAAGTCAACAGAATCTTTAGTGGCAAGGTAGATACGCTCCGGTGTATCTGATAAAGGAGTATATTCTGATGGCTTGAAGGATCGGGGTTTCTTCAGATTACTCTGCTTCTTCCCATTGTTATTTTCCCTTTTTTGCCCTACAGATTCATTCTTGCAAGGAACAACAGTGTTATCTTCGGCTTTTTCCAACACTGCCTTTACCGGTACGGGACGACTTTCTAAGCGTATGAATTCATCTGCTTTTTTATAGAACTTTTCAAGGGAATTTGGTTCCTTCATGTTTAGCCATTTCCCAAACTCGCTTGACTTGTCAATACCCTTCATCAGATAAGTCAATATCATTCGCGGTTCTGCATTGTCCACCTCAGCTAGCGCTATATTAAAGCGGTTTAAGAAAGATCTGATAGTCTCCCCTGGATTCTGCTCCAAACTTGACAGTGACATGATATCCTTGGCTTTTGAAGCGTATAGTCTGAACTGCTCCTTGAACTTCCGGGTTAAGTCAGAAAACTGATCGATAGATCGGACTGGAAGTTTGGTGAACCAAAGCAGAGCTACACCTTCGAGATACACAGGAAAATATCGGCACTTTATTTCATCAGAGGCTCTGGCACCTGTCATGTGCCAATCATACTTGTATAAGAATTCGTTTGGATCACTCGTCCCCTCATAAGCTGGAATGGTTGGTGGGACAAACTTCCTTGGGAATTCAACCTTTAAGATTTTCTCAGTAAAAGGAGTTTTACTTGGGGCGAAACCCCATTCTTTCTCGTCTTCAACCCTCTGCATACTCTCTTTCATAATTTGTCGGACCATTCCAGAAAGATACTCCTCATCATGTCGAGTTCTAGATGCACCAACCTCTGGAAGTGTTTGTTCAAAGGGGCTAGCAGCCCTTTCAGGAGCATTTCTTTCTTCAGCATCACGAATGTTGCCAGCCAAGTTCCTTTCATTATCTGCCGGTTGGCGGTTTGCCCAAGCAAATCGTTCAACCTATTCAGAATTAGGGCATTCTGGGCATTCTGAGCCTCAAATTGTGCATTTTGGGCATTTATCTGTTGGTTCAACCCTAAGATTGCAGCATCCAGCTCTACCTTTGTAACTCCGACAGCTGGAGTGGCTTGATTCGATATAGGGGAAGCGGAGGTTCCCTCTTGAATATTCCCAGATCTGACAGATCTACTTTTCCTTCCAGGAGCCATAATCTCGGATAGACTTCTGGTTTTCAAGGAAATTCTCTCTACAAACCTCTGTGAAGCAATGATGATAACTCTCCTGAGTTCAATTCTCAGTGAAAGCACCAAAAATGTTAACGCTAAAATTTGAACGCTAACACCCCGGTGTATGAAGTGAGACTGTGAAAGCACCACCCGATAGCTCGGGAACAGATTATAAGCAGATAATAGTGAAAAAGCAGTAAACAACAGCAATTTTATAGTGGTTCGACTCAAGAGAGAGCCTACGTCCACTTTGAATATCTTTATTGACGATTCGATTACAAATCAATGCAGTTACACTTTGATTACAACACACTTTGAGTTTCAAGTGACTTAGAACAAGTAGTCTAAACTTCAATGTTGATCCGAATCTTTGAACACATGTTAGACATGTTTGATTTCTTCGTGAAGTTCCTTGAAGATGTTGAAGTTATTCAGAATGCAGCAGAGTAACGGCGCTTGAAAATGAATGAGCCAAAAGTCCCTTGAATGTTGGGGGTGGCCATGCATTTATAGGCAAATCTGGATAGAAGTTTTTCGCCCAAGTCCTGAGTCGTGACCGACTTAGGCTAAGTCGTGGCCGAGTCAAGTTGAGTCGTGGCCGGTTTAGCTGCTTAAGCCTTTGGTCTCTCAATAGTTCGCTTTCCAGAATTCCAAGTCATGAGTCGCTTACGAGTTAGTTCTCTTAGGAATAGATACTGTGGCAATGGAATACGACTCAATGGCTTTAAGTCGCGGACGAGTCATTCTGAGTCATGAGCCGTTAAGTCGTTGACGACTTATCAGGTAGCGGTGCATAGGTGAAGCGACTTAGGGACTTATCTTCTTAGGTGGTCAATCCTCTTGAGTCGTTTCTTATGATGGGTCGTGGATTTGTTGAGTCGCTGAGGCGATAGCCTTGATGAGTCGGTAATGCACTGAGCCGGTCTGCCTTGCGAACCGTTAACCCCTTGAGTCGTAACCCTTTAAGTCGCTCTGAGTTTTAGGTCATTGACTTATTGAGTCGGTGACTCGATGAGTCGTGAGGCTTCCTGAGTCGTCTCGTATGAACCGTGAACTTTGTTGAGTCGGTAACTCAATGAGTCGGCCTGTATCACGAACTGCTAACCTCCATGAGTCGTTCCATTCCTCTAAGTTGCCTTGAGCCTTAGCTCGTCAGCTAATTGACTCGCTACCAGTTGAGTCGGTCCTTTCCTTAAGTTGCTGAAGCCCCCTGAGTCGTAAATCCGATGAGTCGTTAAAGACCTTAAGTAGATGAGTCGGCCCAAGTTTCATCTCGTTGGTAGAACAGGGTTAACATTATTTTAAGTGAAAATATGCAAATATTTTCTTTGAAAAACGATGCAGCAAATGAATGTTTCAAAAATTAATCACGTTACACTAGTAATTTCTCTATCAACTATATTACCAGTGTAATCTGCATCTGAATTTTAAATTTCACTCAATATTCACTCGTTGGATGTCAAAGACCAGATTGTGAAATTTCAACAAACTATTTCAGAATGAAATTTGAAATGAAGTCATGTTTACACTCAAACAAATATCATAGTTTTAAACTTAGAAACCATAGAATGAACAACTATCAACAGTCATTAAAACTTCATTATTATTTCAGAGCAATTTCTTGAAGTTTCAACAATTTCTTAAAAATCCTTTTTAACAGCTTTCACATGAAATTTGAAATTGTGCAAATTTACAAGCAGTGACCAAAATGTCAAAATATATCTAAGTGTAGCATGAGTAGACAGTAATCAATCAACATCATAATTTGACCAAACAGATTAAGTTCAATGATGAAAGGATGGTTGGTCTACTTTTAAGCACAAATCAAAGTAAGAACAAGTCAAAAGAAATCATATCAATTGAGAATAAGTCAGAATTAAAGTCATCATCACATCATTATCACAATTTTGGCTGATTTAATTCAGAATATGGTGCAGATTATACCTTCACCTGTTTTACCTTTACGATAATTTCTCGTGATTGCCCATTGTGATTCTGTCACCTTTATACTAGGCTAAGGAACTTTGCTATGTTGCCCGTTGTGTTTCTGGAACAGCCAAAATCCAGAGAAGACCGTTGTTGTTCCTTAGCCTGCCACCACACCTACACGATGAAAGATTTTTGTGACCTATTTCTAGGTCCATGATTGTTAGTGGCAGAAACATTATGAATAAACAAACCCTTTGGAACCCAAACTTGTTTAGTCCTTTTATTCTTGTTCCAATAGACATGAAATTTGTTTGTAGAATTCTTAGGAACCCAAGCTTGTATAAATTTTGTGTTCTTGTTCCTATGACTACAATTTTCAACATGATGTCCAATTATTTCACATTTATCAAAGACACTTTTCCCTTTTGCATTATCCTCAGCTTGTGTTTTCCCAAAACCAAGTCCTTTTCTGTTGTTAGCAAAAATTTGATTTCCCAATAGCATGTTGAAAGATTTTTCGCCTCTTGAAAAGTTATTCAAAGATTTCTCAAGATTTTGGACTTTGGTTTTTAGTGTTGTATTTTCAGTGACAAGTGAGGTGCATCGATTTATAAAATCCTTTTTCCTAGTGTCGATGGTTTCCTTAAGATTCAAGTTTTCTTTTTCAAGATTCTCAGAGTTATTCTTAAGTCTTGTCAATTCTGAATCTAAAACTTTACATCTTTTACATTCTAGGTTTTGAATATTTTCAAGTTCAGTTTCTAACCTAAATTTTTTACTAGCAAGTTCTCTCCTATCAGTTTTCAGTTTTTCAATTTTAGATTCAAGAGCATCAACTACTTTAGTAAGATCAGAATACATAAAAACAAGATCTCTATAGGAATACTCACCTTCCTCACTAGATTCCTCTGAGCTTGAATCTGAATTTGATTTCGCCATAAGACACAAGTTAGCCTCCTCTGAGCTGCTATCCGAAGCTTCTTCTCCTTCTTCATCATCCCAAGTCGCTGCAAATACCTTCTTCGTCTTTTTCTTTCCTTTGTTGTTTTTGAGAAGTGGGCATTTTTGTATGAAGTGTCCGGGCTTCTTGCAGTTAAAGCACGTCGGTTCATTATCGGAATTGTCAGAATCTTTTGGCCTATTACGATTTGTTTTCTTCTTGCGTGGCTTGAATCTCGACCATTTTCTAAGATTATTGACAGCCATTGCAAGCTCTTCAATTGGATCTTCTCCTTCTTCATCGCTTTCTTCTTTGCTCTTTAAGGCAATCGTCTTTTTCTTTGGTTCGGAGTTGTTGCGTTCTTCCTTTTCTTTTAGCTCAAGCACATATGTCATCAAGTTTCCAATCAACTCCTCCATGCTTAGCTTACTCAGATCTTCCGATTCTTAGATTGCCGTGACTTTTGCCTCAAAGTTCATTGGTAAGACTCGTAGTATCTTCCGCACAAGCTCTACCTCAGTGAATACCTTCCCAAGTGCTCTAGCGTTGTAAGCCAAAGTTGAAAAGCGTCCAAACATGTCCTTTATGCTCTCGCCTTTGTCCATCACAAAGTTCTCGTATTCATTGCTGAATAGGGCTAGACGAGACTCCTTGACTTGAGAAGTTCCTTCGTGTGTCACCTCCAAAGTGTGCCAAATTTCCTGTGCTGTTGTACAATGAGAAATTCTATTAAATTCATTTTTCTCAAGAGCACATATCAAAGCATTCATGGCTTTAGCATTTGTCGTTTTCAATCTCTTATCGTTAGCATCCCACCTATCCTTAGGTTTAGGAATCTCAGTGCCACCAACGATTATAGTGGGAGGTTTATAGCCAGTTTCAATAGTATCCCAAACATCATAATCAACGGAACTAAGATAAATACTCATCCTAACTTTCCAATAGGCATAATTGTTCCCGTTAAACATGGGTGGCCTAACGATAGATTGCTCCTCAGAAAAAGCATTATTTGACGGATTCATGACTCTAGAGTTAAATAAAAAAATACCAGGCTCTGATACCACTTGTAGGATCTAGATTAACCCTGGAGGGGTGAATAGGGTTATAGCAAATTTTCTCGATTTAAACACAGAAATAAACTACAGAAATAAATATGCAGTAAAGTAAATCACACACAAAATTTACCCAGCTTCGACAAACCCTGCCTACTGCTGCATTCACAGATTTCTATTAGAATTAAACAGTATCACGCTTACAAACACTCTACTAGACTCGCAGACCCTTTTGCTCCCGCTCACAAACACTCTACTAGACTCACACACCCTGCTCCTGCCTATAGAGTTTCGCTCACTCGCAAACACTGCTCCCGCCTATAGAGCTTTGCAAACTCGCACACCCTGCTCACTGAACTAATTCTAAATAGACAATCTGACACTACCTAATCCCTAGGTGGTGATTTACAAATTCTTCGACTCGAAAAAAAAACAAACTTCAAAATTAAAATCGGAGCAAAAATTAAAATACAACTTGAATGCGTAATTTTTGCTCAAAATAAAAAACCAAAAAACCCCTTTATAATTGAACCCTAAAAAATAACTTTAGCCCCTTTATAATTAACAAGGCCGGCCCCTTTATCTTTCAACCGATCCACTATCTTCCCTTATTTTTTGACCCGGTCCATTCTTTTGCTCAGTGAAGAGAAATGCGGCCGATTCTCTTTGCCACTAATTTAGGGCTTCTGACTTTGATTCAAAAATGTTCGGTGCTCTGACTTGCGTTGCTCTTGCTCACGCTTGTTCTCTGATGATTTACGCTTTGTTGCTCGTTCGATCGAGTTATTGATAATTTCGGTATGTAGTTTCTTTTGTTGCTCGTTTGATTGCTTGCTTCGATTGAACTCGATTTTTAACTCGATAGCCGATGATGTAAATTGGGATTGCGATTGATAGTTCGATTGTGAATTGAAGCACTTCCTGATGATGATACCTTCGGGTTGAATTTATATGAATTCACGACTTCATCACTTTCCTAATTTTCTAATGCCTGTTGCGCACGTCTTTCCTGATTTTTTGTGACACCTTGATACACACGGCTTTAACTTTTACACGTTCGATTCTTCTTGTATAAAAAAGCAGAAACTTTCCCTTTTTAATTTTGCTGACTATTTCAAAGATACGAATTTGATACTGTCATGAATTCGAATTCTCTGTATTGTTGAACTTTAGCATCCTATTTTCGAAAATTCTGACTTGACACTACTTCGGCCATCTTGTGTTTGTCCCTGTCTTCATCTCTGGCCATCTTCACTAGTCTCCTTTTGAACATTGTACCGTTGTTCACTGTTTACATCACTGGACTTGATATCATTGATCTGCATTTCTTTATTTCTTATGGCTCCACTGTTGCACTCGAGTGGTTTCAAACAAGTGAGTTGTTGTTTGCTTTTGATGTAGCTGTTAGTCTGCATTTCTTTCGATTCACTGTGTCACTTGATCTATCGCACTGTTGCATACATGAGCTTGATACTGTTGGTCGACTATCTCCTTGAGTTGCAGTGAGCTCGACATTGTTGTTTACTTCACTTGTGGTCTTCATTTTTGATTCAGAACTTCTGTACTGGCTGTAGTTGAGTTGATACATTTGTCAGTTCTACATTTGTTTCACTTGGTATTGCTGCATCCATTGTAGCTTGCTACTGTATCATTGAGTAGTTGTCGTCTGCACTTTTAGTCGAACTTGTATTCAATTCAATGCTGAGTTGTTTCTTTAATATTGAGACCTGTAGTTGTATACTTGTGTACATGCTTTGTTTCTGTTGGTCGTGGCTTGGTATATGTGAACCCATTTGTGTTGCATTGCATTGATGATTTTGTATGCTTGTAACTTTGGTTTTATACTGCTTCACCATGTCACTTGAGGTCTTGCAGTTTGGTTTATTGATGCATTCATGTACACTGCATTCATGTTCAAAGACTGCTACTTGTTTTTGTACCCTTTGCATTAAGTTTATTGCATTGACATGTTGTAGCTGGTCTTTGTATTGCTTGGTGGCATTGTGCATCTCAAATTGTTCTTGTATTCATTGTCATATTTGGGCTTCACTGAATCTTTTATTGCATACTTGGGCTGCTGGACTTGTTGTACATTGCATAGTGCATTGCCTTGTTTGTTGAAAAGTTGTGCTTGCACACTTGCTATTATTGGCTGCGCACACGAGTTGGCGAGGCAGTGCACACGTGTATGAATGTACACGTGTGTATTGCAGCCACTTATGGTTACATGTCCCTGTAATATCTATATGCACGACTTTGTGATGAAAACAAGTGTGAATTATGACGAACAACCCAAATAACTGAGGCAAATCATATTTTCAAAAATCGTATTTCATTTTATATTGCAAAAATATTTCTTTTTCAATTTTACTGCGTTAGTGAATATTTTTGCGGATTTCTCAAATGCTGGATTCAAACTGGAATGCAGTTGAAGACAAAATACGAGTGTGAGTGATATGTAGTGAGGTTATCAATGTAAAAATATTTGTGATGTAATCGTGATGTAATCAAAAATGTATATGTATAGTGAGAGCATGAATTTGTACTATTCAAGATTGTAATAAATATTTGTTTGAATAAAATTTCTTTTTGAATTCAAAATCTGTGTAACTTGTTCTGTTTGAATTCAAATTCAAATTCTGTGTAATTTATTTTGTTCAACAAATATTTATTTAATCTATGAAAAACAAAATAGTACATTACCAAATACATTTAAATGAATATATATGTTTATTATCATCAAACAAAAACATATAAGCGCATATTCAACAGTTTTGTCTTTAGATTTAATAGATAAAGCTATGTTTTCTAATTCTAATATTTTTGATAATTTTGAAATTTAATATTAAGCTATTTGATAAATTACCATATGATTTTAAATTACTCAAGATAAAGTTTAATTTGTTTAAAATGGTTTTAGCCTAGAGTTTAAATTTAAATAAAAAGTTTTGTTTTGTTTTTTTTAAAATATAGCTTGAAAAATAAGTATTTATATTTTAAAGAGATAGTTTCTTTTGAAAATTTATTTTTAATTTAATAATGAGTTATATTTAAACAATATTAATAATGCAATATCTTTATAAATGGATTTTTTTAATATAAATAGAAATTGTTATTTCAAATTTATTTATATATATGTGTGTACTTTGGAGGAAGCTATAACAGGAAAGATTTAAAAATAAGTATTTTTAAAATGTTAAATTAAAATAAACCTTATTAATACTAACACAAGTATGAAAATAATAGACGAATTTAGTATTTGATAGTTATGTTAAAATATAAAAGAGCTAAAGTACTTAAGTAAAACAACTTGCTAATATACATAAAGTACAACAAAATTATGCAGGCTAAAAAACAAATACAACAAAATACATGTACATGAAGTGATAATAAATCAAAAGGTCTTTGTGTAAATATGAATGTAGCCTGTAAAGAAAAAAAATATTCAAGGCTAAGAATAGTAAACATGGCTAAGTAAAGTTAACAAGGCAAAGTCAAGTTAACAATGCAAAATGAAATATCTGAACATAAAGTGTAAAAAATATGCAGGCAAGAATAGAAAAGAAGACAAGTATGAAAACAAAATAATAAAAGTACAAAAGATACGCAGGTTGCTTGTAAGAGAGATGAAAAGCAAAGTAAAAATATATGCTTATAATAGAAATGCAAATGAACAAAGCAAAGTAAATAAAATTACATTTGCAGGTTAGAGCAGAGAAGTGCAAAGCTAAATAAAAATATCTATACATAGGAAGTAGTAGGAAAACATAAAGTACTCAAATAATAAATGCTTTCACCTCTTAGCAGCTAATAAAATCTTTTCAAATTGTTTAATATCAACTCAGCCTCCTATTTAAAATATCTTGCCTGATAAAACAAATTATGGTACAAAGAGAAAAAGTTGCTTGTCTCAGATGCCACCTTCGCCTGAACTTCTTTATATATGCATACCTTCTTCTTTAGTTCGTTCAACATAAATTAGTAAACCTAAGTTATACAAGTAGCATTTCCATTTATATAAACTGAAACATCTACAACAAACTTCTTTATACAACTTGGATTAAGTTTGCAACTCAACTACAAACAAGAAGATTAAGGAAAATCAGAGGAAACCATTTTCCAGTTTTAAAGTTCAACCTGATTCAGAAAAGGTGCTCTGTTTATTTCCAAAACTTTGGTGAGTAACACTTTTAAAATCACTTAAGTTATAAAATCTATTGCATGTTGATATTTGTATGTTTAAATATATGGTGTGAATATTTATTTATTCATTATTCTCTGGGTGTTGTGTGATGAAATTCTGTATATTTCAAACCTGCAAATTCAAACTGCCTTCATTTAACTTGCTCTTTTTTTCATTTGCTATGAGTAGCTTTAATTTCTAAACTTAAGTATTTAAACTAGTTGTAAGTTTAAAATCAGAAATAAGTGTGATTTGTATGTATGAAATCTTTTGTGCAAATGGATGTGGTCTGAGACCATATTAAAGTCTCTGTAAACAAACTTATCCATTTTGTTCTCAGGCTTGAGTTGATTCAAATTATTTTACCACTTGATCAAATAGCTTTTAGGATTTATAATACAAACATAAATTGTTTGTTTCAACATGATCTAGAGTTTAAGTTATATTTAAGTTGAATAAAAATTGAATATGGTTCTGGAAATCAAAATAACAGAGAAAAATTTAAATAAGAGAAAAATCAAACACTTTAAATTATTAATCAAGGAACACATATTGAATCTTTGTAACAAATTATGATTTTTAAAATTTATATTATGATTTTCAGTCAAGTGGTTTGGGTATAGTTTAGGTTTGAACGAAAGTTGGTTTTTGGGCGATTACTGGTGATCTATGCATTTGGGGGTGGTCGGGTTGTGAGAGGAGGTGGAGAAGCTTACCGCGGTGATGGGAAAAATGGTGGTAGGTGGTGTAGTTAGGCGTGGTGGCGACGACGACGATATTCTTTTTGTAAACCTAGTTTTGCTATGTTTCAGTTTTGGGTCGCGTACGCCTTGAATTGGGGATCGAGTTCGACGCGCTTATGGGGACTTGAAGAGGAGACATGGTCGAGGTTGTAGCAAGAGGCGATGGCGTTCCGATGATCGACATTGGGAGGACGGAGCGTTGACAGGGTCAAGGTAAAGTTGCTCGAGTTGTTTCCCGGTTTGGCAATTTAACACAATTTTTGATTCGAGTTGCCGTGACAATTATGGATGGTCGTGATGTTATCGGAGGGTAGTCGGTGACATGTTGAAGCTCAGGTGAGCGGCCGGAGTTGGCTGGGGCCACGGTGCACGTGCACCGTGCCATTGAAGTACAGGAGTGTTTTGTGGGTGGTGCAGGGTTTTAACTCGGGACATACTCGAGTCGTTCGAGTATATGACTCAATGTAGGGGAGTAGGGGACTCGAAGCAGACCTGGGCGCACTCGAGCATATGTTGTTTCAGACATTTGTACTTGGAAGCAAAATCTGTTTCAAATGAAATTCTAGTGATTTAAATTGTAAACTAGATTTAACAAAGCTTAAATCCAGATTTAAGTTTGAATTCAAGTTTATTTTGAAATTCAAATTTGAAATGAAATCAAAAGTTTAAAATTATTTAAATGTGGATTTCAGGTTTACAAACCTGACCATTTTCAGGTTTAAAATTTCAATTTAAAATTTGGAAACTGAAATTCAAACAGAGGTTTTTAAATTCAAAGTTTAGTATAGATTCAAATGAACTTTTGAATCTAGGGTTTTAAATAAAATAAAATTGGATTTTAAATCAAGAATTAAAAACCAAGTTTTCAAAAGCAAGTTAAATGTAATGTAATGTAAAAAGCCAATTTTTTTATAAAAATTAAGTAGTAAATTTAAAGGCTTTCTTATATAAGTAATAAATGTTTTTACATTTCTTTTTAAAGTTTATCAATTGAATTTAAACTTGGCTAATGTTAAATGGTAAATCATTTTGAAATCTTAAATTCAAAATGGAATTCAAATTTAAATTCAAAAAGGGGGTAATGTCTAAAATACACTTTAATATTTGTTAAATCAGGTTAAAAAGAATTAATTATCTTAGAGATAATTAAGATATTGAAGGGAATAAATTAATAAGTTAATTAATGACTGACTTATGTATTTACTTTATAAAGCAGTAATTTAGAATAAATTTATAAACAAAGATAAATTAAGGGGTAAATTAAGAGATGATATTAGTTAATAAAGATAATTAACTAAAGATTACAAATTAATTAATTAATGTTATTAATTTTGATAATTAATCAGATTAATTAGATAATCTATTGTAAATGGTTAAGGGTAATAACTTGATAAAAGTAGTTAAGAGACTAATTACTTATTGTAATTAATTTTGATAAAATGATTAATTTAAGTTAATTAATTTGGTTTAATTAATTTAAGAAAATCATTTGATGAATTGATGAGTATAATTACTTAATGTATTCAATGGAGCATAATTACTTAAGAAAGTAACTAATGTTAATTACTGAAAGTAATTAGTGAAATGATGTGTTAATGAAGTAATTTGGAGAATTACTTTTGAAATTAATCAAAAGATTAATTAATGAAGATAATTAATTATGGGATAATTAATTTATTAATATAAGTAATTAACGATAGTTAATTACTGGTTGATATTGATCAAGGGTGATTAATAATTGAGTTAAATTAAAGATTAATCACTTAATGTAATTAAGTTAAATAAAGTAATTAAATTTAAATCTGAATTAGAGATCATTAATTAATATAATTAATGATGTAATTAAGAATTGGTTAATTAAGAAAGAATTAATAATGTGGTGATTAATTTATGTAATTACTTAAGAATAAATGTAATCAATTATAAATTAAGTAATTAAATGTTTATTACTATGGATGATTTAGGATAATTAATTTGTGAAATTAATTAATGACTAATTACTTATTGTAATTAGTGAATGATTAATAAAGGTGTTTAATCAAGATGAATATGTAGAAGATGGTTAATTAATTTGATTTATAATTAATCAATGGTTGTATAAGCAGGATTTATAGATGAAGTAATTAATTTAAATACTTTAAATTAATTAGATATAGAAGTAGTTAATTTAATTCATTTTAAATTAATTATAGATTGTGATTTATAAATCATTGCTTATGAATGTATGGTATTGATATTTCATTTGATGATTTTGGATTTAGATATGACATGAGTAATATCTATGTGATAGGGATGTATGGTTTAAGTATGATAATATTTAATTATCTGTTTGGATGATAATATTGATTATCTATATGTGATGATGATGATGTGATTATCTATTGTGATATTATGAATTATCTATCTGTGTGTGTATTGATAATATTGAATTAAAATGTTAAGACTAAATAGACAACTTGGCCTTAAAAGACACGTTTTGGATTTCGATGAGACCGGGATCGGTTTTCCTTATTTGGAACATCCGAAAACCACATTGATTCCAAATTATTTATAGGTTGTGAATCTGAAGTGAAGATGAAGATTCAGAGTGCAAGGGTTATTGTCGTTAACTTTGAGGGTGATTCCAAAATGAGTGTAACGAGATAATGCCTTCGGTTTCGTTCAAACCCGGAACGAACTTGTATGGATTGAATGCTTTCAGAACATCGTCAGGCGGACGATGAGCATTCTAAGAAATGTATTCTCTAAAGGTAATCGCAGCCTCAAGCCTCATCAACCGGGAATGGCTAAAACAGGGGAGGTGCAGCAAGGTTAGGTGGGTCATGCCCAAGCAGGACAAGGATATTCCCCTGCTTAGATGTCCCTTTATTTTCGGCTGTGTGGGCGGTTGATTGCAACAACTGCCGGGGTTATCTTGTTCGGGACTGTTCAGTAAGGAATGGTTCCGGCCCTGTGTTGCAGGGGGTCGGGAGTGATCCTCGGTACATTGATCTAGGCCACGTACTGTGACGGGCGGTACCCCAGTAGCCCTGCCATTGTATGGAATCCACAATCCAATAAGTGCCAACGATTTTGATTGTATTACCCACTTTTGTGGCTAGTAGCTGGAATTTAATCATGTAACAATTTCGGCTATTTTCTATTTACTTGAAAACCCTAGACCTATTATAATATCACAGAATTTCCTATCAAATGTTTTGGTTAGCGTAAGGTAAAAACTTACCCATGTTTATGTGTGGGGAGTCTTACGTGATACCTTTTATTTTCAAAGGATTTTCAAAATTAAGCAACTTTAACCTGTTGCTCATACCAGACCCATGTCTGACCCAGAGTTTATTTTTGTTTTTCATAAACTCTCGGGTACCCAAATTTTTACGGGGAGCCAAGGGATTTAGGTTAGCTTTGACGAATTCTGGAGGAGCAATGGAGCAGGAGGCTTCAGCGTTATATATATATATATATATATATATATATATATATATATATATATATATATATATATATATATATATATATAGTTCCGTTGTGTTGGTGTCTCTAAGTTTTTTTGTGTATCGAGTTGTATCAACTAGACAGGTGTATATAACTGTCTAGTATGTGATTTATTGTCTGTATAACTCTGATTGATGTTGTATATTATGTAAATACTTACGTGATTATTATAATTTATTCGTTCCGCTGTGAGATTCTGATGTTGTTGTTCTTTCTTCTCTATCTTTTCTATTTTCTCATCCCTTTCTTTCTTCAAGACGATACGTCTTTCTGGTAGTAGAAGGGCGGGTCGTCACATGCGACGTCCAGGACAACCATATTGAAAGAAGTTTTGACAGCGTCTGTATCCTGCCTCTATTGCTCTGCTTAACCTTTGGTTATTTCTAACCCTAAGAAAGAGGTCAATTTTTAAAACAGAGGCTACTATTATTTTCAAGTAAATAATCTAAAAAGGAATCTAATCAAGAGTTTTCAGAGGACATCACCTCGGTTATTTTAAGTTGGGATTCAAGGTCCTGTGCTCTTCCCTTTAAGACTTCAACAACTAAGGCGGTTTTAGTAATGTAAAGAATCACCACATCTAATAGTTCTTTAAGTTTCTTCTCCTTCTTTAGATAATATTCACATTATCAATAGAGTCAACATGAATCTTTAATGCATGCTCGAGCATTTTATTGGCTCCTTGGAAGGTTTTGAAATTGTTTTCTAACTCTTCAACTTTTTCTCGATGACGTATTTTTTGCGTCCCAACTCCTCGACCTGACTTTAGTAATTATTAAGATATTTTGAAATTTATTCATCCCATTTTCCTTTTAGAAACTGGGTACATTTATATTTGTATTCTCGGTGCCATCTAGCAATTTCTCTATCATCCAAACCCATATGTGAGTTTTCCAAGGAAGAAAATTTCTTTTACCGGCTGAAGATTGCGACTTGGTTATCCGTATGGGAGTAGGAATAGGAAGGCTGGATCTGCCTCCATTTGCAATAAGTTCTAGAGATTAATTAACTTTAATCATCATTGTTGAAGTGATTAATTAACTTTAATACACCATTATTAAAATGATTGATTAACCTTAAAACATTATTATTAAAATTATTAATTAACTTTGAAACATCTTTAATAAATGACTAATTAACTTTCATACATCATTAGTTTAATGATTGATTAGCCTTAAAAATCATTATTAAAATGATTAATTAACTTTAAAACATCATTAATAAAATTATTAATTAATTATAATACATCATAATTTAAATGATTAATTAACCTTAGAACATCATTGTTAAAATGATTAATTAACTTTAAAACATCATTATTTAAAATGATTAATTATTTTCAAAACATCATTATTTAAAATGAATAATTAATTTGAAATGCATCATTATTCAAGTAATTAATTAATTTTGTAAAAATCCGAGCACAAGATTAATTTCAAAAGAGACAATATTTTTCAAAGTGCTGATATAGCTGTAACAACCCAGAATTTAAGCTATAATAATTAATTAACGAATTGATTAAATAATAAAACAAGTCTATGAAATTATTAGAATTGAGCCATGGTAGTTGCACAATGTCCATGGTAATTTTCTGGTCAATTTCCATTAACAGTTTGTCAAAATCTGAGCTAAAATGAAGTAGATACGAAATAAACAAGGAATCAGAAATTAAAATGAAAAAAAACTGGGTCAGGTCGACCCAGACCAAGGCCACGTCGACCCCCAAAAGGCTAGGTCAACCTATATGTCAACCCTCAACATATAAAGGTCAACCTGCTTTTTTTTCTTTTGCGTAGTTTCGTCCAGATTCAAGCGTAACGTGATTTTCCAATTTCTTTCGGTCCTATGCATTCATGCTTCCACCCAACGATTCCCAACGAGCCTATAGGTGGCTGCACCAAATTTAATCTTCAAAATCAACGGTGTGAGATCCCTAAGCGACACTTTAAATAGGACTCCAGCCTAGCTATTTTTCTCATTCAGTTTTTTTCCTATTTGGGTTCATTGCAAGAGGCTGGACCCTAAATGGAAAAAATTTCTAAGGTGGAAATCTTTTTGATAGAAATATTCTACATTCTAGAAGTGGACCAAGGAAGACCAAGGACTCGAGCTAAGGACCATAGGTGAGTGTTTAGTAATTATGTTAGATTTTTAAGTAATTTAAAATAATAGGGTTCTCAATAGTTGTAGTTTTTCTGCAATTTGGAGACAGTTTTTATGTAAGTTGTTTACAGTTAATTGTTAAAGTTCTTCTTAGTCTATTTTATTCAGCAAATTTATTCAATTATAGTTATTTGTATTTTATTTGCATCTGTTTTAAATTAGAATTTAGCCTGTAATGTTAGTTTCTTTCTATTCCTTTTTGCGCAAATAGAACATTAAAAAGAGAATAATTCGCAAATATGGATTAAATAGAACTAAACACTAAATTTTGGGAAATTAGATGTAAAATAAGAAGAACTATAATAAAAAGAAGACGGACTGAAATAGACAAATTTGGGACATTTGCAAGCAAGTTTATAACTACTAGTTATAAGTGAAGAAACAAAATAGAAGAGCAATTATGATATAGGTTATATTTTATAATTAAGCAGAAAGAACAGTAAAGGCTTATTTTAAAACTTAAATTAAGTTAATAAGAAAACAGAGCAGAAATAACAGAAGTGGCTTATTTTACAAACTTACACTAAGTTAATAAGCAAATATAGAAGCAGGATCCGTACCAATAGCATTCCCTTTCAGACTAGGACTGGTGGTCTCGCAATAGATTAGGTAAGGCTGGGCAGGACTCTTTCAGACTAGGATTGATGGTCTCATGATAGTTAGGTGAGGTCGGAACATAAGGTAAATAAGTGGCCAATAGATAGAAGCTCAAATCGGTGGATTTGGGCAAGGGGTGCAACTAGATTTTGTTTGTTAGGACCTGTACCGACAACATTCCCTTTCCAACTAGATGGTCTCACAAAATACTTAGGTGAGGCTGGGCAGGACCGTTTCAGACTAGGCTGATGGTCTCACAACGGATTAGCTGAGGTTGGGTATGCTTATGCTAATTAGTGTAGATGATAGGTCAAAATAGGGAGCGACAGTTAGTGTGTACCGGCGGTGACCGAGCGTGCGACATCGATTAGGGTAGGTAAATCGCTACTGCATTCCAAGAACTAAACAGGTGTCTTTTCCTGTAGGATCCACAATATGGGACTAGCTCACAGTGGCACAACAGAGATAGAAGGCCGATCAATGGGTAGAATTGTGATATTTAAAATAGGATTAGGATTTCAGCCTAATCACAGCAATCTAAGACAAGTGCAAGCAATCTAAACAGTCAAGCAATCAAAGCAAACAGTCTAACAGAATCAAAAATAGTATTTATCCCAATTTTATCCTTTCTCTATTTCCTTTTTATACTAGACTATTGCTAAGTTTTATTATCTTTATCTTACTCAAAAATACTAGTAGTTACTTTCACTCACCAGACTTATAGTTTAACCACTCCTCTATTTCCCCCTTCCCTCTAAAAGCCAGCAGAGGCAAGGACAGTAGATTCAGATTTCTTGCAGATTCGGTTGCGGAGTTTTTCTTCATGTATTCTTCTTTTTTTCAGTTTTATTTTCATTTGGCTTTGGATGTAATAGTACTTTATGGGAGGGATGATTTTTATTATTGTACTCTGATTCTATGAGACTGAGATCTATTTTTCATATGACTTGTATTTGGTATTTGAGACATGTGATGTTTTTCAAACTTATTTATGAATTCTTATTTTGAATAATGAGATACCATTCAAATGTTTTCCGCTGTTTTTATTTATTTGTCTTGTGAATCTTAGTCTCTGTGATGCTTTAGCTATGCCTATAATGCACCACATCCTTTAGTGTGCCCTTTTGGGTATACTAAGGGATGTGGGGTGTTTCAATAGTGATAGTCGTTATACGGAAACTTCTATAAACGCTATCATATGTCATTTATTCATCCAAACATCACATAACATACGAATGAACATATATAAAAAGGAAAATAACAAATACACAATATGGAGAGAGAACGCTTATATCATTTACTTAAACTATTCAACTAATCTCAAGTCCCTAACTAATTACCAAAGATGTCATCATTTTAAAGCGGAAATCAAGCCAACAATCATCACTTTCTAACACATATAAAACAAGTAAATAGAAACTTGTATTTTCAACAATAACAAAGCTCCATACTTTGGTTTATAAAGGTGATATTTACTCACCAAAAAGCAATCAAATCAAGTTAAATTAACACTACGGCTTGGTCTAATAGCCGAACTCCGTTTTTCTTTGTAAAAGTTTGAATTTTAGGAGCCTAAAGAGCTAGATGGACTCGGTCCAAGGCAATCTAGGCTTGACCATATATGGTTTTGGTGGTATTGTGCCTTGGCGTGGAATATAGGAAATGTAGAGACGAAGAGAAGGGTTTTTACTAAGTTTTAAGGGCTTTAAAGTGGAGAAGAGAGGATTTTTAAACTTGGAAATTTAAGGAGGCCATGGACATGGAAATAAAGCTGGGAAAAGAGAATCAATAGTTTGGTAATAAATGAAATGAAGTGAAAATGAGAATTTGGAAAAATAAAATTGTTCTTATATAAAATAGCATATGACAATTACCTTTTTGTCCTTTGTCCTTTTACCCTACATATCTTTGTGCCACGTCACCCCCTCCTTTTTTCTACACACCGCCATCTCTTACCTCCTTTGTTCCATCACATCTTCACTTTTTGATGGTGTGAAGAAACCTTTTACATTATTTTCAAATTTTGCTTTTTAAAAGTTAAAAGAAAAGTCAATTCTTACTAAATTTATTTAAGTATATTTTTAATCCAAAGTTTATTCAAATTAAGTTATTAATAAAACTTGTATTGTTATATAAGTGTGTGCACGTATATACTCTAATGTACATAATATTTTCAGATAACTTTTAAAAGAGGAAAAGTCAAAATTCAAAAATATATTTTTCGGTCACATTTTTTATTTTTCTCTGAAGTAATTATTTTTGTAAACCATATTTTAAAACAATATTACCATCATTAGTTATTAACTAAAAGAGTTATATTAGAATTATAAAATCCAATATTTAAATATTTTGTAATATTTTAAATATGCAAATTCACTATGATTAAATTATGAGTCGTTACAGCTAGCCAGAGACATGAACGTCGTTTGAGGTAGCGTCTCCCTGAGGAGCAAGTGAAAGTTTAGGAAGATCGGAGAATTCAGCATCATGGGCGGATGAGCCTAAGTTATGACCACCTTACCCATTACCGCCACTTCTGGGTCTCAGTGTCTTTTTTACCATCACTGCCATCCTTCCCAAAATCATTATCATCATTGTTATCATCTTCATCGCCATCATTGTCATCTTTATCACCATCCCCTCCATCATCATCCCTGTCTTCATCACATAGAGGATCATTAAAACATAATAATTCCCAAGGATTTACGTTTCCTTTTTTAGGAATTCATCTTATAATAACCTAGGAATTCAACCCAATTTATGGTACAACTTCCTCCTGAACTTGTCTATTAATATTAGTAGTGAAGGGAAGTCCAACTCTTAATAGTGGTCTATATTGTAAAAATACACAATAAAGAGGGCCTACATATAGCACTGCTCCTTCATTTAAGGAAGGGTTTGGTTTATAAAGAAATATACTTTCTATTTGTCATCCCTAACGATGTTATTTGTATAAAAAAAAGCAGCGTCCTTAATTTCTAAATCATATTTCAAGGTTGTAACTTGTACAGCCAGTTGAATATTCTTAGTTTTGACACGCTCAAGTTCCTTTTCTACGGATTTCACCCTCCATTCAGCCGCTAACCTAGCTTTTCTTTCTTCATCTAAATCATAGGCAAGTTTATACTTTTCAGTAGTAACCATGTCTCTCTTTGCTGCAATTTCAAAGACTTGTCCATCAAGGAACCTACCTCTCACCGACAACGATGAAATATGCTTCTTAAAATTCAAAATTTGATCGACGGATTCATGGGAAGCTTTTTGAAGGAAAAACATGTGTTTAACCACCTGAAATATATAAAATTTATGATGAATAAAGATATGTGGTGCTAAAATTTTTGATAGCCAGACATATAAAGATACATACTATAAGAAACTACTGAAAGAAAAAGTGGAGGTCGTCCTTAAAATAGGCAGAAGGTTGAAGTGGAATTAATTAAGTGTTAAATAGCTTAAAGGAATTAGTGAATAATTGGAGTTATTAAGCGATAAGGGTTGTTGAAAGGATATCAAGTTTCATCTTAATAACTGGATTGTTAAGATTTGAACCAAAGTCAAAGGAAGAATTATAAGATGATGATATAAGAATTTTATTAAAATCATAGTAAGAGATTACTAGAGGAATCATGTAGAATAGGGAAGAAGAAGAGTAAGCATTTTGGTTACCGACAACCAAATCTTTGTCTCATGTGAGAAACTTTCTTGACCATTGGGAGCTCCCTGAGTACTTTGTGGTTTTCTAAGATCAAGGAGTACTTTCGGAGGTTGGCTTCGGTTAAGAGCTTAATCCCGTGTTCCATGTTTTATGGAACTAGGTTCAAAGCACTGATTTTATTGGCAACAGAAGAATTCATCCCTTTAGAAGCAAACTCTGAAAAAGAATAACTATTATAAGAAAGCTGCAAAATATCATATAAACACTATAGAAAAGAAACAAGTCTTACTAGGAATAGAGAAAGACCCCTTGACCCTAAAGGTATAGCTCTTAATATAAAAGAAATGTTTTTCCCAATCATTAGCTCTATTGGTTAAATTAATGATTAAGCTCTTCGGATGTGGAAGAAGGCGATATATAATATCCATTAGTTGTTTTCCCACTTTAACAGGATTTACTAATGAATGAAGAGTTTCGGCATGTAGTGAGGAGAGATTAGCATCCCTGGCCTATATCTCAATGTAACCTAGATATGGATAAGAGTTGGTAAGAAATTGTATTGGAGCAATCCCTAAATGATCCAAGAATTGAGTGAAGAATTCCAAAAAGGGGAGGTATCCCGAATGCCAGATATAGATTAGAGTGAAAGCAAAGAAACCTTTCGGAGGGTTATCTATCCTACCAGATGAGCCTACCACCTTAGCTTCTACTTTTGTAATCTCAAATTGCTGAAGAATAATGTCAACCGCATCCCGGGTAGTTATAGAGGATGGTGTTGGATCTTATGTTTTGATTAATGACAAGAAATTCAACCGATGCGGAGATTCATGAATCTACGACAAAGAACTTCAAAGACCGGACTCAACAACATAAAGTATGGTTCATATATATGTTGTTTAGAGTCAAAGTCTTGTTTTAACATAGTCAAAGTCCAGTTTTGAAACATTTAAAACAAACTTATTTGTCTTAGTTGAAATTGTTACATTGATTGAATTTGGGCATACTAGCTACAAAGTAGGTTTTACAATCAAAATTGTAAAGGCAATTATTGGAGAATGGATTTCCATACAAATGACCAGTTGTAGAGACTACCTTCAGAAGTACATCTCTAGAGGAATGTACCGAGGATCAACTGATGGTCCTCTACCAGTACAAGACCGGCCTACCTCTAACTACATAGTACCATATATGTTATCACCCCGGTCATTACCAACCTAGCCGGGAGCTCTCTACGCCTAAACCACATTAATTTAAAACCCAGTGTATGCTCAGGAATTAATATACCTAGAAGGGGATGATCATATCCTAATGGTAGCGAACCACATAGCCTTGCTTCATCCACCCGTTTTAGTCATTTTCGGATGTGAGACCCGAGGTAGCGGTTACCTTTCACATAGAACATCAACTTTCCACTTTGACTGTCACATTGCCACTCCATAATCACACAACTGACTTCTACAAACATATAACTCCTTAGCTTGTATGTCTCAGGAAAAAGTGTTAAGCTAAGAGAAGTAGCCTTCTACGCCACCAAACAGATGATACGCTTATAAAGATCAATCAATGTGATTTTTAAACGCAATATTAGACATTCATCCATACTGTTGTCAAGGAACAGGACAAACCGAATGCACTCTCCTACCCAAAGATTACCCATAGGATTAGTAGCGAGAAGTCCTTGCAAATAATTAGATAAGTATTTTGAAGATGATTTTTAAGGATTTATGGAAATGTTAAATTTTAAATGATTTAGGGTCAATAAAATAACTTGACCGCCTTATGGGTGTTAGAGAGATAGTGTCTACGCTTGAGTTTAAAAAACCAGTTTCCTGCTCTCCCTGGCTGTTCGGACTAGCCTGATGAAGGATATAGTAAATTTGGTTTGCTCAGATCAATACTTTCTTAAGAGAAAAATGAAATGATTTCAAATTTAGTCCCAGTTTACAATGAGTTTATAGTTATCAAAGGATTTCATAAGAGAGGTTTAATGATTCTGTGTATACCGAAAGAAGTGTTTTAAAGTTATACCTAAAAAATATTTTTTATAAAAGAAATGTATTAATCAAATATTATTCACCTATTTACTTACCTTTTTTATCGATGAATGGCTCGAAAGAACTAGGGTAGGATTTGGATGATTCCTACTCGACGACCACTTCGAACCAATTTACGTATTAGAAGTGAAGACATGAAGATAGTTTAGAAGATGGAATGTAGGGTCGCTTGCCATTGATCCACGGGCGAAAATTCCCATATTATATTATGTGGCAGTAGTTCTTCATTTAAGATCTTCGATGCAAGGACTTCTCGCTACTAATCCAAGGGGTAATTCCTAGTAGTATGTGGTAGGAGAGTGCCTTCGGTTTGTCCTATTTCTAGATAACTTGTATGCACGAATGTCTGATGTTGCATTTCTAGTTATAAGCGATCTCTATGAATGTTTCATCTGTTTGGTGGCGGAGAAGGCAACTTCTCTTAGCTTAACACCCTTTCCTGAGACATACGAGCTTAGGAGTTATATGTTTGTAGAAATCAGTTATGTGACCATGGAATGGCAATATGGCACTCAAACTGAAGTGTGCAATGTGAAAGGTAATAGTTACCCCAAGCCTCACATCTAGAAATGACCGAAACATGGTAAATGTAGCATGGCTATGTGGTTCGCAACCATAGGGTATGATCATCCCTTTTTAGATACACTTCTACCTGCTATATTGTTCAGGTTTACATTATAGCATATTCTAAGAGATGTCTCGAATAGGTCGGTAATGACCGGGGGTAACGACATATTCGGTACTATCTAGTGAGAAAGGCAGGCCAGTCTTGTGTTGGTAGAGGTGCAGATGTTCTGTTGACCTCAGTACATTCCTTTAGAAATGTATTACCGTAAGGTAGTCCCTTCACCTAGTCATTTGTATGGAAATCCATTCTCCAATAACGCTTGCCATTTTGTTTGTAGAACCCACATTTGTAGCTAGCAGGCTGAAATTAATCAATATAACAATTTCGGCTAAGAATAATAAGTTTACTTGCAATTTTTTTTAAAGAAATGTCACTAAAAATAATATCCCTTATTTTACGTAAAAAAATGTTTTGGTTATCATAAGGCAAAAACCCGTCCTTGTTTATGTACGGTGTGGTCTTATGAGATACCTTTTTGTTTTCAAAACATCATATTTTGAGTTCTCGCATTAGTCCTATGACTGGCTCGGAGTTTATTTATTTTTTCCTTTAAATTCTGGGTGCCCTATTATTCGAGGCAGCCCACTAGTCAGGATTAAGTTAGCGGCATTTTGGTAAAGCATTATGAAAGAGTTTTTGGAGCATGGAGTTGAAGCATCTGATGTGGATATCTATTTATGCTTTTATTTTCCACTGTGCCTAAGTAGAGTTTGTACCAACAAATGTGGGAGCAGCCAGTTATAACTGTTCCTGCCTGGGTTAGTTCATACCAAAACTCTGATGTACCCTAGTGTGAGTGGTTGTATATACTATCTATTTATATATTTAAATGAAATGTGAGAAATTGTGTTTCTATCTTTTACCTATGCTTTACTTTACCCCTGATAATCTGACTACCTAGCACTTGGATTTACGGCAAGTGAATATCGTGGTTGTATTAGTGTCAACTTTCAACAGTCGAGGAGACGGGTCATCATATTTTGTATCAGAGCTGAAGGTTAAGCGCGCTTTGGTGGGATATAACTCAATAGAGATAGGGTTAGTAATACCTTATGATGAGTTTAATCTTTGAGAGCGCACATTTAAAACGCTTATCCGAAGAATAAAAAAACCAAGCTGTGCTATGCGTAATACCCATTTCCCCAAGAAATTTTTTCTTTGTATTGTAAAATTATCTTACTAAATTCAGGTAGTAAGACATGAGTACTCGTAGAGGACGAAGGCGGGGAAATAGAAGCACCACAACAACCAACAGTCGAGCTCCAACCATTGCCGTAGAAAAAATAACTTCCGTACAACGCTAGATTAATTTTGCTACCCCTTTCAAGAATTTTACCAGCTTAAGGGGAAACCATTTAAGGGTACAGAAGCTATCATTAAAGTACATGCTTGGATCAAATCATGCGAAAGAATATTTAAGGCGTTGGATATTAATATTGAGCAAAAGTGGTTTTTGGCCTCGTGGCAACTATAAGAAGGGGCTCTGGCTTGGTGGGAGTCCATTACCCTAAATGATTCAGAAGTCAATTTCTCTTGGGAAAGGTTTAAGGAGGTTTTGGAGGAGCAGTACATGCCAGGATTTGGGAAATCTCATCTTTATAGAAGCTTTGTGGATCTAAAGCAGGACGCAAGGACTGTTGAAGGGTATGCAAATAAGTTCAATGAATTATCTTGTTTTGGGCCAGGTCTGATTGACACGCCTTTAAAGAAAAACCAAAAGTTTACTTTTGGATAAATGAGAAGTGTTATAGCAGGATGACTCCTCATGTAAAAGGATCATGTGATAACCCGAATTTTTGGGCGTCTGTTAATTGGAAATTAACCGGATTAAATTTATTAAAATACTTATTTGTAAATTAAACAAATGGAATTCTGAGATATATCTGAATATGTATATAGAAGAATCTGAATTATAATAATGCTGGGTTTTAAGTATTTGGATAGATATGTATTTGATAAACTCCTTTATAATAATTTAAAATTGGTAAAAAATTGTTTTCAAAACAATAACAATAATGTGTTATTTTTATATATATAAATTGATTTTAAATAGAATTATTTTTTATAAATTGAATTTATGTTTGTTTAAAATGTTTACATATATATGAGTTGATTTTAAATTAAACTTAAAAAATATATATATAAAGTAAAATAAAATTTACAAAGTATATAAACATATGATACATTTAATTTGATCAAAGCATAAGTTATTTATAAATGTTTACATGAATTCATACTTGTATATTTATATAAAATCTAAAAGCTTAAATTTATAAAATGATAAATACAGTAAATATTACAAAAATACATAGATACGGCTTAAATAAATTAATAAAAGACTAGTATAATACTTGTAAGTATATTAAAGTTGGTAAAAGACATTTGTAAATATAAATGCATATGTGTAAGCAAATTAACACCTAAGAGGACAAATGTCAAGATTTCTTTTTGATGATTAAAATTATAAAAAAAAATATGAAAGAAGAAATTTATTTTCACTTTTCAGCGGAATTGTTTCTCCATTTCAACTAAATCTAAATTCGAATCAAAAGAAGAAGTGAAAATCTGGAATCAAAGTTCAAAGAAAGTAAAACCTTAAAAAAAAATCTGAGACAAGAAATTCAAGAGCAATAAGAAAATCAAGGTGGCAAATTCAACATCAATGCAAAGATCAATTTCAGATTTAAAGGAACAACAGCAAGATTTAAATTTCAAAAAGTAACTAAATTTGAAGATCAATTCCAGATGAAATTCAAAGGCAAAGGAAATTCAAGTTCAAAATGAAACAAGCCTGAAATTAAGAACAGGTTCTCTGTTCTCCGCTAAATAGGTGAGTAAACATTTAACAATAAATCTTGGGTGCTAATTTATCTGTGTGATATTGATGAAACTATGTTGTTGCATGAATGTTTTCAATTCAAATCTGATTTGAATCCTGCTATACTTTGAAGTATGACCGTGTATGTAAGTATATAAACCTTTGTGAAATTTCTGGTTCGACATCAAATTTAAAACCCTTCCTATCTTCCAAACAAATCACTATTAGATTTTGATTATTGAAAGGAAATGGATTGCAACAATGTAATCTTGTTTTTAAAAATAAATTTAAGTATTTATATTTAATAAATATTCTGTAAATTTAAGATTTATAGTAAAATCAAAATTTAGTTGGAAATCAATACCAATGATTTCATCTCTGGATTATGGGACATGATTCGTGTGAGTGAATCATGAATTTTAAGGCAAAAATTGTGATTTTTAATTTAGTAATTGATGTGAATTAGAGAGCTATTCGAATTTGGGTTTTCGGTCGGTTGACGTTGATCGGTGTCATGTGGGTGATCGTGGTTTGGCATGGTGGTGGCCGAGGTGTCAGGGAACTCTAGAAAAATGCTAGTTGATTTTCTCGAGGGCTGTGGTGGTCGTACTTGTATGAACTAGGGTTTAGTATAGTGTTTTGCTCGACGTGGTTGTCATGCCAATTCCGATGTGGGCGAAAAACCGGAGTGGCGCGCGATGGTGGGGATGGTTGCGTGAAGGTATGACGAGGCTTATGTGGGGGGGGGGGGTCAGACGATCTTGAGGTTGGAGGCATCGGGAAGGAGTAGTTTTCTGGCCGTGGTGGTTCCCAGGTTTGGTCGTGAATGCCTTGTTTTCGATTCGAGCAGAATTTGTTCGATCTGGGTGCAGATATGAGTTCGCGTGGGTTCTTATGATTGTCGAGTATCGCCACACCAATCACCGGAGGTCGGCAACCCTGGTGGACATGCACTGGGTGCATGTCGTGTCTGGGTCGACGGATTTTAGTGGAATCTCGGGTGGGTTCTCGTGCAAGTGGAGAGACGACTCGAAGGAGTTGAGGAAGGGATGAACTCGCGTGTTGTCTTGGGTTCATTTTTGTTGTCCTCGGGTCTATATGTAAGCAAGTCTGGTTTTAAATTTCTTTGATAACCAGATTTTTGAACTAAAATAAAATGGATAGTTTTATAAAAGTAAAGTGAATTTAAATTTTCAAGTTTTAAAGGCAAAGTTAAATAAGTTTCAAAGTTAAAGGGTTTGCTAAGTTTTCAAAAGTAAAATGTTTAACAAGTTTCTTTTAAAAAGTTATTATTAGTCTTAAAAGAGAATGTTAGGCCAAGTTTAGAAATATATTTAAAGGATTGGAGTTAATCAAGTTTGTATATACTTTAGAAATGTAGATAATGGATAGTTAATTACTTAGTATAAGTGATTAAAGAAATAACTGAATGTAATTAATTAGAGGATATTAATTACTTAAATGTGATTAATTAAAGGTTAATAAATGAATGTAATTAATTAAAGATAATTAACTAATAAAAGTGATTAATGGTTAATTAATTAACTTAAGTAATTATGGGATAAACACTTAACGTAAGTAATTAATTAGAGGGAAAGTATTTAATGGAAGTAATTAAGGATTAATTACTCGGTGTAATTAATCAAAGGATTAATAAAATTAATTAAGGAGTTAATTAATTAAGGTAAGTAATTAGAGGATGTTTAATTATTGTTTATAATTATTTATGATTAATTAATGAGTGTGGTTAATTAAATATTAATTATTTAATTAATTAGAAGGATAATTAATTAAGGAAGTAATTAGAGGATCGTTAATTAATATAATTAATGACATTAATCAAGGTTGATTAATGGAAGGGATTAATTAAAGTATGATTAATTAATGTAAAGTGATTAGTTATAGTTAATTAAGTAATGGAAGCAATTAGTTAAGGACCATTAATTAATGTAAGTAATTATTAATTAATTAATGAGAGTAATTAAAGGTTAATTACTGTAAATGGTTAAGGATAATTATTTTGTGTAATTAATTAAGGGATAATTATTTAATTTAGTTAAAGAATAATTAATCAAGGATGATTAATTAAGATGGATAATTGAAGGATGATTAATTAATTGGTTTGAAATTAATTAATGGCTAAGTAAGCAGGATTTTTAGTAAGGGATGTTATTAATTTAATTTATTAGAAATGGTGTGACTAATCAATCCTGCTTATGAGTTATTGAATGATATTAAATGCCTTGAATTGGTTGATATCTCTGATATGAAATGTTTTCTGATATGATATGTTTGAGTAGACAGTGATAGTATGGTTATCTATCTTTGATGAATTGCTGTGTATAAAAGTAACATCCTGTATTTAAAGTTGAATTGTATCTCACTTGAATAACTTGGGTTAAGATGATATTGAATTTGAAGAGACGGGGGTCGGGTATCAGCAAATACCCGAGCCCATTTCGATTTGTGACCTATGATTCTTTATAAATTGATATGTGAAACCAAAAGGTTGAAATAGAATAATTTAAATGACTAGACCATTTAATACTAAGTAAAGATACTTAGGAATTGATTGTGAATATAAGTGTTGACTATGGCAAGTTGTGAACTTGTAGTGATAAACGAGTTACCTCGGGTTTTAAGTATGTTTTATGCATTTGTATTTCTTGTTAGATGGGTTACTCATGCTAGTTTCCAGCCTGACCCGGGTGTTACTTTGATGTAATGCTCGAGTCAGACCGAATATTACAGATTTTCAAGTAAGGACGTTCTGGAGCTCAGGAGGCGAACTGGATGGCAGGAACGTATGGAGTGTTGATATATTGTAGTTATTTGGGACATGATTGTATCTGTCTAATGTTTGAGTATATGTGTAAATCTGATGTATTAAAGTGTAATTCGATAAGTACAGTTTTCCTTTGTATAACTGTTATTATTTGTTATTATATTTTATCCACTCTGAATGTGAGATGTTGGTGTTTCTGTTTCTTCTTTCTCTTCTATCCCTTTCCTTCTTTTTCCTTAACTATTTGGAATTTTTGGGATCGAAATTTCTGGGTCGTTATATTTGGTATCAGAGCTGAAGGTTAAGCGAGAACCTGGGCTCTGGTCGGATTACTCATTAAGGATAGGGCCAATGGTACCCTATAATGAGTTGAGTGTGTGCGTGTGTATATATATGAGAGCGTACGTGTTATTTTCTTATATAAAGATTTTAAATGATTTTATATAAGAACATATTTTGATATATAAAGTAATATTTATTTCTAATAAATATTAAAGTAATTGGTTGTTAAATTATTGGAATTAAATTAAGTGGTAATAGGAATACAACCAAATTGAAATTAAATAAAGATAAGTTTAAAATGGATTCAAACAGAAAATAAAATCTTGAATTTGGAGAAGAGTTTCAGAATAAGATAATAATGAATTGGTTTCCAGATATGATAATCTTGATTATTATCATAAATGATTGTTGTGTTTAATAGTTAAATGTGGATTAATAAATGAGAAAAATGAAATGTTTTAGGGAAGTAAAACATTTAGGCAAGTATGACTTATAAATTGGAACCGAAGATGATCTAAATTGTGAAGTTTTAAATCTAGTTCAAGAAATTTGAAAAATTGTTTCAAAGTAATAAAGAAATAATAAATACTATTATTTAATGTATTTGAATGAAAGGGTCCTATATCAAACAAGAGTTGTTTAAAATTTAAAGGAATTTGTTTTGAATTAAAACCAAAGGTGGTTTAAAATTTGAGGATAACTTGGTGTGTAAAGGAAATAAATATGTATTGATGAGGGATATATATAGTATCAAAGATAATTTAAAATAAACTCTAAATGTTGAGTTTTAAATTTGGAATGAGATGTGATACCCAAAGTGATAAGTTTTTGAACTTATAAGTGGGAAGATTATTAATGTGGAGTTTAAAATTTGAAATGGGAACTCAAATTAGGTAGGGTTGACTGGATTAAGTAAATTGAATTTAACTTTGGTAAAGTTAAATAAGTTTAGAACAAACAACCTGTTAACGTAAAAAGTCAAACGCTAACACCCCGATGCAAATAGAGATTTGAATGAAAGCACCACCCGTTAACATGGGAAACAGAAAAAGCAGTAATTCACCGAAAAAGCAGTAAGAGACACAGAGTTTATAGTGGTTCGGCTTATGATCAAGCCTACGTCCACTTCAATCCTTCTTTATTGCTAATATGATTATAATCCTTTACAATTTCCTTCAATTACAATTCACTTCAAAAGACAAGTAGCTAGAAAAACTTCGATGCAAGAGAATTCTCCGAATTCATGGTTGAATGTGTTGAATCTTATTTGAAGTTGATTGAAGCTTCTTGTGAGTTTCAAGTGTTGGAGTAAGGCTTGGTTTGAAGATGGCAGAATCTCGATGCTTTGAAGAAAATGATCGAAAAAGTCCCCCTCATGTTCGAGCTCATGCCGTATTTATAGAGAGTTTTGGATGGAGTTATAGGTCGCATGCGACCTAGGGTATACCATAACTCGCTTGCGAGTTAAGAAGGTACGTGTCACAACTTCACAGGTTCGCACCTAGTCATTTGGTAGATCCCCTCTGCCTCTAGGAAAGCAGCTCTATTTATTCTCCAAGTGTTAGGTCGTGAGCGACCTAAGTCAGGTCATAGGTCAGCGACGACTTACGGATAAGCCAGTTATAACTCAGGTCGTGGCTGACCTAAGTCGCGAGCGGCTTAGTGGCTGTGGGACCCTGGTTTTAGTTTGCCGAAGATGCTAGGTCGCTGTTCCTCTTAAGTCGCTCACCCTTCTTAAGCTGTTAAGTCGTTAAGCCCTTAAGTCGTCCAACCCTCTTAAGTCGTTAAGTCCTTAAGTCGTCCAACCCTCTTGAGTCGTTGAGTTCTTAAGTCGTCCAACCCTTTGAGTCGTTGAGTTCTTAAGTCGTCCAACCCTTTGAGTCGTTGAGTTCTTAAGTCGTCCAACCTTTTGAGTCATTGAATTATTAAGTCGTCCAACCCTTTGAGTCGTTGAGTTCTTAAGTCGCTTACCCTTTGAGTCGCTGCTTCACTTCAGAAGTTAAGTCGCTTAGCCCGCTTCATATGTTAAGTCGCCAATTCCTTTGTGTCACTGAGTCGCTGAACATAGATGTTAACATTTGCCCCTCGAAGTACATGCCTAGGTCGTAGGTCGTGTGCTTCGATCTAGTTCATAAGCCGTGGGCGACTCAAGAAGCTTGTTAACTCGCGCGTCCATCCATCTTCTCCTCTACTTCCAATATAAGCCGTTAATTCGCTTCTTCCTCTTTACTTCATTGCTTATCATTATGCTGCCATTGTTGCATCCGAGCTCAAAAGTTAACACAAAATCCTCCTTTTTGCATCCTTGACCGCTATTTCAACATCAGGTTTAGGTAATTCTGATCATCTTTCCATTGTGTTTGCCACCAACCCCTCCATAACCATTTCACTACAGTTTTTGTTTCCATGCTGTGAGATTACACCCTGATTCGTCCTCTGACCATCGTCGACTGTTGGCAATTGCCTTAAAAAATGAATCGGCTTAGGATCTTATGGAGTTATTTGTCAAGTGTTTGAATTCGTGTAGTTAGCAATAGTTTTTGGAAATTTGGAGGATGCGATGGGATCTTAGATGTTTGGAGGAGACGAAGAAACACTTGGTTAACGGGTTAGTGGATTTTGGTTTAGACATGGTGCTTCAAACGACACAATGGTGGATAAACGCATGGCAAAGTGTAACTGGTGAGCAGTAGGGCTTATTGGTTCCAACGGGAGATAGCCTTGGATCGCTGCATCATCCAGAAACGACCTAAGGAACCCAGGCGACTTAAAGATCCCCGCGACTTAGCAGATTTGGCCGATCTGACAATTTTTGCGACTTAACCTCTAGGTCGTATGAGCGACTTAGCAGATTTGGCCGATCTAACAATTTTTGCGACTTAACCTCTAGGTCGTATGAGCGACTTAGCCTCTAGGTCCTTAACGTGACTTTTCCTTTGGGTCGTGAACGACTTAAACTTTAGGTCGTGGATGACTTAACCTTTAGGTCGTGGACGACTTTAACCTTTAGGTCGTGGACGACCTTAACCTTTAGGTCATGGACGAGTCAGCACTTGGACAATTTTTCACTGCCGAATTGTTTCTTCCAGCCTAGATCAATCTCAACCCATCCTGTTAAGTCATGAACGACTTAGGACTTAGAGAACTTCTAGACTGCGACTAAATGGCTTGAACAAAACTTGAAAACTTAGAGATGTTGATAGAACTTGATTGTACTTCCAACTCGAACTTTAAACTGCCGAAATAACTTGCATGACATTGCTATGCTTTCTTAACAGATTATACCAAATTTGATGCTAATAACCTGTTAAATACATCATTTGCAGAAAACTTGGGCGGATATACTGCCACTGATTGCCCACATCAAATGACAGATTAGTCGATAATGGATAATTAACTTAAAGAAATTGTATGAAATGCTGTGAATCAACAAACTCAAGTGAAGCATTAAAACGATGTTAATCAACTAAAGTCGATTTGTTTGCATTAATATTGCACTTGTATTTGGACTTAAAGCGACAAGTCTTGAAATATTGCAATTGACACATGTTTAATTTCCATTATATTTGCCTGTTGCTTTGTTAGCTCTACACAACACTTCACACATTTAGGAAACGTGCACCTTCATGTTTGAATATCCAGTTGTTTATGTAGAATGGCTTCACATCAAGAAGAAGTGGTTGCTCAAGCTGGAGAGACCTTTCCGATAGCTATTCCCATAGTGAATCTTCCAGAAAGAACTCCGACTACCTTAACCCAGAGAGCATTTAACCAGTTACGCATTCAATTTGGCCTTGCTGAGAGCGATACTCTACTTCCCGGGCTGAGTGATACTGCCGATAATCCACCTTATGGTTTTGTAGCAGTCAATCGCCAGATGAGCCTAAGTGGAGCAATCCCTCCTTTTAACGATTTTCTTCGAACGCTTCTCCTTCGGTTGACCATCTCTCCGTTTCAACTACATCCCAATGGCTATGCTATCCTGATGGGGTTATGTGTTTTATTTAGGAGAACTCTTGATCGTTTGCCGAGCTTTGAAGAAATTTGCTACTTACGCTCATTTGCTAAGAATAAAGATCATCCCTCCATTACTGTTGTAAGAAGCGCTAGGAATCGTAAACTCATTACCGGTCTTTCCGAAAGTGCACATGGCTTCTTGAATCAGTTTTCTTCGTTCGCTGCCCCCCAGGGTTTTATGCTATCTGGAGAGTAGGATGTAAGATTACCTGCTTCTTATTTTTTTCATTCTTGAGCTTTTCGAGATCTGAGTTGCTAAGTGCTAATTTTACTCCTTCCTTTTTCAGCACTTCCTCCCCCCTCTAGAGATCCAGGCCACAAGCAAATTTTTGAAAGACTGAATGTCGTGGCTGCTGAGGAAAGGAGTATAAAATTTCTGTTGAAGGATGAGCTTCTGCATCAATTTGGACTTCTACATTCTTCCCTCTCTACACAACCTCACGAAGTCCCTGATTCCCTAGCTAAGGCATTAGATGCCCCAGTTTCTACAGACGAACCCGTACCAAAGGAACTTACAACTGAGGCTTCGTTGGTAAAATGTTCTACTTCAACTGTCATTGCGGGACCATCTTGTAAACTTGCTCTTGCCCCAGTTATCGAAGAAGAGGAAGATCTTCAAGAAACTGGGAAGACTACTGATGAAGGAGTTGAGGTGAAGAGCCCTGTTGAGCACAGTGGTAATGACACTTTCGAAGGATTGAGCGACTTTATGGTTACGTCTCAAGAACTCTTTAAAGATGATCTGTCCGCTGCTAAAATTGTATCTCCAGCGGTTGAAGTGACATCTGCTCTTCAACAAACTCCTCCAGCTTAAGAATCAAAATTGGCTGTAAAATCTGTCACCACCCCCCAACTGAGGAGCGGTTCGTAGTTCGGCGCGTGTAGTTTGCACACACCACACACACTTAGAATTTATTGGCACTAATATGCACTTAACTCCTTGCAATTTGAAAATTCTCAAGTTATGCTTTTTTCTCAATTTCAGGTTCTTCGATGGGGCGAAGTGGCTCGTATTATGATGACTTTAAGCAGTATGGCAGGCGCAGTCAATATATTCAGGCCCTATCTTCCCCCTCATAGGGAAACTGATGAGGAGAGGGCTGCTCGAAAAGCTCAGGAGAGAAGAGCATACGAAGAACGGTATGGGAGAGGGGAAGAACGCCGTAACTCTTCCCATAGAGAGGATGATTCCCTTAAACGGAAATCCCATGACGACAAAGGAAAAACCACGCCACCGAAGGCTCGAGCAAACGGACCAAGCACGATGAAAAGTCATCATCTGACATTCCTAAAGAGCTCATTGCTTCGGTGCCTCCTCAATCTCCCGCTCTCGCTCGTACCGACATTCAGACGATCATTGGCAGGCCCTCATATCAGGTCGGACCAGACCCAGCTACTCTTCAAAGTCGATTTCCAAACTGGTGCTTGAAGGGAGTTCGCTTTGACCTTGATCTGGTTCCAATCGACAAACCAGCCATGTTGCGAAATCTTGACGCTGTCAAGCTTGATATTGAAAGAATGTTGAATTTGCAGAAACTTGTTAACGAACTCCAGAGAGTGAACCGTGCGAACCTTGAGGCTATGTTAACCATGGAGAATGATAAATCCGAATGGAAAATGACTCTTGATCAACATGACGCAGAGATGAGGAGCATCGCCGCTTATAATGAAAAGCTTGAAGCGGAAGTTGGAAAGCATAAAGAGGAGCTTGCTATGTCCTCCACTTCCTATTCTCAAAGGGAAAGTGTGCTTCTGCAGCAAGTGCGGGATGCTCATGCTAGCCAACGAGAGGCCGAAGATAAACTCATGCGGCAGGAAAGGGTTATAGAAGATTATCACGCTGAAGTTGCACAGTTGCGACAACAGACCGGCTCTCAGAATCTCGAAATTGAGACGTTGAAAACTCGTCTTGCTACAGTTAAGAAAGAGTGCGATGAGGCTATTGCCGGTCAAACTGCAGCTGAAGAAGCTCATCAAGCCACCAAAGCCGATGTCAGTTCGACATTATTCGACTTCTACTTGCAAAGTGTCCTAGGGCGTGGCAGTCTAGCATTTTTGGGCCCCAAATATGAAATCACTTTGGCTGAAGTATGGGAAGCTGCGTTTGATATGCTTAAAGATGCTGGGTATGCCGAAGAAGAACTCGAGGCACATTACCTGGATGACCAAGCTCGTGCAGCCCTTGCCAGAGGAAAAGAGCAACTCGCTAGAGAGCGTGCTGGGATGATGAAAGAAGCACCATCAATTGCCTATGTCCCTCCTTCAATTTCTGCCGACATTGACATCACAGGCTCCGGTTCCCATTCTCCGTCCCCTGCTAAAGTTATAAGTGAGATTACAAGTGCACAGGGTGGAGATGAAGGCGAAGAGAGCACCGAAGCACAAGCTTATGAAGTTGACATTTGGAAGCCCGCTTCTCCAGGTAATATTAACGTCGAACCAGGTCAAGTGGATTACACATTTGCTTCGGCCGAGCTTGATGAACTCATTGCTTATTACTTAAGACTCGATGAGCCGTTATCTCCTCTCTTTGCGGGAGATACTAATATTTTTTGCTTCTCTTCTGCAGTGAAAATGCCCAGTGTTGTAGAAACTTCTCCTCCTCCAGCTGTTCCTCCTCCAACCTTTCAAATTACTCCTACTTCCCAGCCGGGATCGCAGGAAGAATTAATAGGAGCCCTTCAAGACTTGGACGATCCAGCCGCCTCGCAGGAGCAGAAGGCCGAAGGTCTTGAAGGAGGCGAAGTATCTCCGGAGCGAACCCTTTCTGATGACATAAAATTGTCTGCTCTTGTCACCCCAGGAAGTGAGTCTTCTTCAAGGAGGAGGAAATGTACAACTTCAAAGAAGAAAGGGAGAAGCATTTCTGCTACTGAAAAAGAAACGGAAGTTGATCCAGCACTAGCTCTCTCTCCTTATCCCCCAACTCTCCCAAGTCGGCTTGAAAAATTGCCTATTAAACCAGGTGAAGGCTCTAAAGGTGGTGGGAGAAAGAAGTGATGAGCCCCGCTTTCCCTACTTTGTTTTAATTTTTGCTTTTTTGCATGTACTGGCCGGAGATTGTGCGGGTACCGGCCCCCCGCTTTTCTTTATCCTGAAACATGTACCTGTATAAAATTTTCGTAGTGTCGAATAAAATGTTCCTTTTACCTATACAAACTTCTATCTGTATTTGAGAATACATTTATTCTTTATTTTATACAAGTTCCTCGTTTCCTTTGTGTGATATTGCAATAAGCCTATGGTATGTTGTTTGAGCATTGTTTTCATTCTTGTACTTATGGTGTGCTGCCCCCATACCATGGTTTATTGCAATCTCTTTCACATTGGCAAAGTTTTTTAGAGAACAATTCCTCTATTTCGAGAAGACTTATACTCTTTCTTTAGAGAGCATCTTTTCCATTTGAAGGAGGCTTGCATCTGTACTTTATAGGATAATATTTCCATTTTAAGGAAATATTTTTCGTATTTAGTAGGACGTGCCTCATTTTGGAGGAGTTTTTTCTCTTTTCTTCTCTTTTTTTTTTGCGAAGTTTTTACACTTCGCTTTTTGGAGAAAATCACTTCTATTTTGAGTGGATTTTCTTTTGCGGTAAAGCGGGCTTTGACTTTCTTGTGCCTTTGGTAAGAGGGCTTTTTGTTTGATTGTGCCTCTGGGAAGAGGGCTTTTTGTTTGATTATGCCTCTGGGAAGAGGGCTTTTTGTTTCTGCCTCTTGGGAGAGGCTTTTATCTTTTCCTGTTCGTAGGAAAGCGGGCCTCCGAAGAGGTCTTTTCACATTTCAACTCATGTGAAGTTTTATTTCAGATCACGGTGAAATGTGTGCCTCTGAGTAGGGCTTTTACCTGGAAGTTTGGAGTTTCTTTCTCTTAGTTGGATGGATTCACGGGGCGGACACAAGTGTCCTGTGCCACCGATCAGTCCGTAACTTTTTGTCAAGAAAGAACTCTCTTTTTCTGGCAAGGCCCGCTCGAGGTCTTTTGGCATTTCAACTATGGTGAAATGGACCTCCGAATAGGGCTTTTCACATCTCAGCACTTGTGAAGTTTTATTTCAGATCCTGGTGAGATGTGTGGCTCCGAAGATGCCTGGAAGTTTCTTCCTCATGGTTGGTTGGATTCACGGGGCGAGCGCAAGTTACTTGGACGTTTGTTTACGTAGATTATCTCAACTAGTGAACGAGTGCCTTGCCTTCCACTTGGGAAGGTGTCTCCGGTCGTCTCATAGACTCACGGGGCCGATGGGAGTTACTTGGACGCTTGTCTACGCAAATTGTCTCAACTAGTAAACAAGCGCTTTGCCTTCCTGTTGGGAAGGTGCTTCCGATCATTCCATACCATGTTGAGAAAGTCTTCTGGCATGCCCCGTTTGTGGTCTTTATCCTCCGAAGAGTTGTGCCTCCGAAGAGGTCTTTTGCTGTTTGATGCTTGCCCGCCCATGTCACTTTGCCATCTATTCATATCGGCGATCCCCGTTATCTTTTCCAAATATCATCCCCTTTTAGTTGCCAACAATTTTCCTTATCCAAAGAGATATACTTCATAGTTAATTGAGTTGGTGGTGGTAGACACATGCTATTTAACCGAATGCTCGTTTGTACAAACATTCGTAGTTAGTTAGAAATGGCCCATTTCCAGCCACTTCGCTAACTTTTGTTCGAAGCACTTCTTTCGTAAGATTTGAGTATGGAAATTTTGAATAGTTTAGCGTTTGCTTGCTGGGTGATGTCGGAGATAGCTTGGTCTTGCGATGGGTAAGCTTTGTTTTTATGGCCTGCATTATTAAATCGACATTTTAGTAACACAATTAACGTATTTTATACGTCGAAATAAAACAAAGCAGTCTATAATAGTAAAGAACACAAGATTTGTAGTGGTTCGGCCAAGAACTGGGCCTACATCCACTTTTTAGCTCTTATTATTCACTTGCACTGACTTTACAACGGCTTTCATTACAAGAATCATACATTCATCATTCTTTTACAATATTTCATTAAAGCCTTTAAGTAAAATATGGGCGCAAATGATTGCTGTTCCAAGCTCTTCGAATTGGGTCTCCTTCGACAGTTACAAGTTTGAATGTGCCATCAAGAAGTTTTTGGCCTATAACATACGGCCCTTCCCAGTTTGGTCCAAGCACGCCTGTAGGTGTCATAATTCTTTTTAAGATTAGATCCCCCACTTCAAAGCTGCGCCGGCGAACTTTGGAATTGAAGTGCCTGGCTATTCTTTGCTGGTGAGCTGCAGTTCTGAGTTCAGTTTCTTCCCTTTTCTCATCAAGGAAGTCAAGGGCTTCAAGCTGCAGCTTTTCATTTTCGGCTTGACTAAAATGGATTCTTCTATGTGAAGGGACCTCTATTTCTACCGGAATCATTGCCTCTGATCCATATGCCAATGAAAATGGAGTGTACCCCGTCGCAGTTTTATGCGTAGTTCTATATGCCCATAGTGCTAGCGGAAGTTTATCGACCCAACCACCTTTTTCTTTTTCCAGCTGTTTTTTGATGGTTGATTTAATTATTTTGTTTACTGCTTCCACTTGCCCGTTTGTCTACGGATGAGCCACTATTGAGAAACTTTTCTGGATCTTGAATTTTTTGCAAAAATCTTGGAACTCTTCACTTTCAAATTGGGTTCCATTGTCCGTGATTATCTTTTGAGGCACTCCATACCTGCAAATGATATTCTTAGTTACAAAGTTTATCATTTTCTTAGAGGTAATAGTAGCTAAAGGTTCAGATTCAGCCCATTTAGTAAAATAATCCACAGCAACAATAGCATATCTGATTCCGGATTTTGCAGTTGGCAAAGGCCCGATGAGATCCATTCCCCAAATAGAAAATGGCCATGGACTGACCATCTGCGTTATCTCAGTGGAAGGTGCTCTTGGGATTTTTGCAAATCTCTGGCATCGGTCACATTTTCGGGCGTAACTCGCGGCATCACGATTAATATCCGGCCAAAAATATCCATAACGGAGAATTTTCTTCGCTAAAGTTTGACCTCCTGAATGGTCTCCACCCTCTCCTCCGTGTACCTCAGTTAGAATTGTTTCAGCTTCTTTCTTGGTCACACATCGGAGTAATGGCATTGAGAATCCCCGTCTATACAATCGGCCATCTTGAATTACAAATCTGGATGCTTTTCTTAACAACTTCTGTCGTTCTCTTGCGTTTTCTGGTAGAGACCCGTCGCGCAGGTATTCCAATATCGGGGTCATCCATGATTCTCGGTCCTGTGATACAGTCATGATCCAGTCAATATCCATTTCATCAATGCTTGGAGTTGACAGGACTTCTACAGGAACTAATCCCAATAATTGAGCTTCCCCGATGCTCGCACATTTTGCGAGGGAATCTTCCTTCGTATTCTCTTCCCGGAGAAGATGGCTTATTGTGTAATGGTCGAAATCATCAAGAAGCTCCCAGGCCTTGGACAAATATGTGGGTAGGTTCCCCCCTTTGGCTTGAAACTCTTTCTTGACTTGACACACGATAAGCTGTGAATCACTGAAGATCCGTAATGCCTTGATGTTCAGTTCTTTAGCAATTCTTAAACTGGCAACAAGAGCTTCATACTCTGCTTCATTGTTTGTCGAAGGGAATTCCAATCTTAAAGCATAACACAGTGACCGTCCTTTAGGGGTTTCGAGTACAACCTCGGCCCCAGAACAGTAATCGTTTCTTGCGCCATCAACATACAATTTCCACTGGATTGATGGATTATCGGTCACTGCATCCTCACTGTCGCCTTTTTCTGTACACTCTGCAATGAAGTCTGCCAAAGCTTGTCAATTGATTTCTCTTCGGGGGTGATAAGTGATATCATATTGGCTGAGTTCGATATTCCATTTCAAAAGATGACCCGAAGTTTCAGGACGAAATAGGACTTGCTTCAAGGGCTGATCGGTGAGAACTTTGATGGGATGAGCTTGGAAATATGGCCTCAATTTTCCTGATGCAATTAATAGACAATAGGCGAGCTTTTCCAATTTTGAATAGTTCAATTCTACCCCAGTGAATCTTTTGCTGATGTAGTAGACCGGGCGTTGAATTTTCGCATCCTCCCGTATCAAAGCTGCGCTGAGGGCATGAGACGAGATTGCCAAATATACAAAAAGATCTTCACCATTGTCAGGCTGAGAAAGTATAGGAGGCGTTTCCATATGATGAATTAGCTCATCGAAAGCTTTCTGGCATTCAGGAGTCCAGTCAACGTTTTTTCTTCCTTTCTTTAGAGCATCGAAGAATGGAATGCATTTATCAGTAGCTTTGGAAATGAATCGACTCAAGGCAGCAACTTTTCCATTGAGACTTTGCAATTCCTTCTTCGTTGTCGGAGCTTTAACTTCTCTTAAGGCAGTTATCTGAGCCGGATTAGCTTCAATGCCCCTTGCACTCACAATGAAACCCAAAATTTTTCAAGATTCTACCCCAAATGAACACTTCAAAGGATTCAGCTACATACCGTACTTTCAGAGGATTGAGAACATTTCTGCTAAGTGATCCATGTGGTCCACTGCTTTCTTTGACTTTACCAGCATATCATCGACATAAACTTCCATAGTCTTGCCAATCTGTGGTTTAAACATGGCATTCACAAGTCTTTGGTAAGTTGCCCCTGCATTCTTAAGTCCGAAAGGCATGACTCTGTAGCTGTAGAGACCAACATCGGTGATAAAGCTCGTGTCCTCCTGATCTGGCTCATGCATCATGATCTGGTTATATCCGGAATAGGCATCCATAAAAGATAGCAATTCATGCCCCGCCGTTCCATCCACTAACTGGTCAATCCTGGGTAACGGGAAGCAATCTTTGGGGCATGCTTTGTTTAGATCTGAAAAGTCAATGCACACTCTCCATTTCCCATTAGCTTTTTTAACCAGTACTGGATTTGAGACCCAATTCGGATAAGTAGATTCCCTGCTAAAACCATTCTCCATGAGCCGATCAACCTCTTCTTTCAATGCTGCTGACCTTTCAGGACCTTGAGTTCTTCTTTTCTGTTTTACCAGTGTATACTTTGGATCAATATTCAAGGTATGCACCGCAATTTCTTGAGATATTCCACACATATCGGCATGAATCCAAGCGAATACATCCAGATTTGCTTTCAGAAATGGTATCAAAACATTTTGAACCGTTGCATTAAGCTGCGAACCCACATTCAACACTTTATTCGGGTCTTTCGGGTCAATAGGTACCGGGACTGTCACTTCAACTGGTACCACTCTATTTTCCCCTGCACTGGCTTTTCTTGGATCCATCTCTCTTCGTGCACCGCTATGTTCTCCTGTGTAGGGCCAACCCTGTAATTGCTACAAGGTTGATTCATTGATGCGGATTGAGGCTGCCACAACTTTTCCAATTTCTCTCTTCCTTGATTCACACAACTCTGTAAGATAACATTCTCGTCCAGCATTCTGATCCCCTTTCACCACACCGACTCCATTTTCTGTGGGGAATTTTATGGTCAGACACCATGGGGCAAGAATTGCTTTAAACGCTGCCAGAGTTGGTCGGCCTAGGAAGGCATTGTAGGCAGAAAATTCTTCAACAATAACAAAGGTCTATTTTTGAGCCACTTTTCTCTGCCCCTCTCCAAGCTCTACGAACAAGTCAATAGTCCCAATTGGCTGTTTCGGCTCACCAGTAAAACCAGCAATCTTTAGTGATGAAGCTTGAACATCAGCCATAGGAATCTTCATTTGATCAAAAGTCTTCTTGAAGAGAATGTTGCATGAAGCTCCACAATCAACCAGAACTCTTTTCACAGTAGCTGGCCTAATACCAGCGGAGATGACCAAATGATCAATGGTAGGAGCTTCAACACCCATCGAATCCCTAGTACTGAATATAATGTCATCATTAAAGGTTTTCTGCTGCTTCAGGGGCGCAGCATCTTCTAACACAAAAACACTTTCATCTGCCGGTGCATACTTCAAAGCACGGGTGTATCTTTCCATCTCGCCCCAACTTCTGCCAGCTGGGTGAGGGCCTCCTGTAACCACATTTATAACAGGCCTCTCTGATTCATGAGCTGCCGCCTTCTCATTTGAGCCAAGACAATGAACAGGAACTTGTTGTCCTTGAGTTGACGAGGTTGGGGCATTTTTGTTCCTTCTTACACATTGTTGGAGCTTGCTTTGCTTCAATAGTTCCTCAATTACCTCCTTTAAGTGACGGCACTCGTTAGTATCATGCCCGGGCTGGTTATGGAACCGGAAAAACCTTCCATTCTTCTCAGCTTTTCCATTAACTCTTTGCTTAGCTGGTATGGGGAATTCAATCGTGTCTTTGTTTGCAAAGTAGATGTTTTCCGGGGTATCAGTCAGAGGGGTAAAGTTGAGCGGACGTCCTTTCTTTGCATCTCCTTGCTTCTTCTGGGCATCGTTCCTTCTCTTCTGGTTGCCAGATTCCTTCTTATTCAGAGTAGCATTACTATTTCCAGCCCCTGTCGATACCACCTTAGCCGGTGCTTGGAGGCTCTCCACTCGCATGAATTCATCGGCTTTCTTATAAAATTTGTCAAGTGAATTTGGTTCCTTCATTTTCAACCATCTCCCGAACTCACTTCTCTTATCAATAGCTTTCATCAGGTACGTCAAAATCATTCTCGGCTCCGTATTGTCCACTTCAGCCAGAGCTATATTGAAGCGATTCAGGAAAGCTCTAATGGATTCTCCAGGATTCTGCTCCAAGCTGGATAACGACATTATATCCTTCGCCTTTGACACATATAATCTAAACTATTCCTTGAATTTCCGGGTCAAATCAGAAAATTGGTCTATCGATCAGACCAGCAGCTTTGTGAACCAAAGTAAAGCAACTCCTTCTAGGTATACCGGAAAATATCGGCATTTGATTTCATCAGAGGCTCTGGCACCCTTCATGTGCCAATCATACTTATATAAAAACTCATTAGGATCGCTCGTTCCCTTGTAAGCTGGAATAGTTGGAGGGACAAACTTCCTTGGGAATTCTGCCTTCAGTATTTTTTCCGTGAATGGAGTCTTGCTCGGAGCGAAACCCCATTCTTTCTCATCTTCATTTCTCTGCATACTTTCTTTCATAATCTGACGAACCATGCCTGAGAAATACTCTTCATCATTCTGAGGCTCAGCCGGACAAACATCAGCCATTCTCTCCGAATTTTGCCTTGACAGTCGCTCACGGAGAGTCGGTTGCGGTCCCGATCCTCCGGCTTGGGGAGGTGTCCTTTCCACTGGATCAGCCGCCCTTTGAGGGGTATTTCTTCCTTCCACATTCTGCACTTCATCAGCAAGATTTCCCTCTTTAGACACCGGTTGACGGTGTGCATCAAATAAAGCATTCAACCTTTCCATCATTAGGTTATTCTGGGCTTCCATTTGCCGATGTAGCCCGGATACAACGGCATCTAGCTCTGCTCATGTAACTCCGATAGTTGGAGTTGTTTGACTTAAAGGAGGAGAGGTTGCAGTAGTCTCGCGAACATCGTCAGATCTAACAGACTTGCGCTTCCTTCCTGGAGCCATTATTTAAGATAAACTCCTGGTTTTTAGAGAGACCTTTTCTACAAATTTCTCTGAAGCTATGATGACAGTATCCTGAGTTCAATTCTCAGTGAAAGCACCAAAAATGTTAACGTAAAAAGTCAGACGCTAACACCCTGATGCAAATAGAGATTTGAATGAAAGCACCACCCGTTAACACGGGAAACAGAAAAAGCAGTAATTCACTGAAAAAGCAGTAAGAGACACAGAGTTTATAGTGGTTCGTCTTATGATCAAGCCTACGTCCACTTCAATCCTTCTTTATTGCTAATATGGTTACAATCCTTTACAATTTCCTTCGATTACAATTCACTTCAAAAGACAAGTAGCTAGAAAAACTTCGATGCAAGAGAATTATTCGAATTCATGGTTGAATGTGTTGAATCTTATTTGAAGTTGATTGAAGCTTCTTGTGAGTTTCAAGTGTTGGAGTAAGGCTTGGTTTGAAGATGGCAGAATCTCGATGCTTTGAAGAAAATGATCGGAAAAGTCCCCCTCATGTTCGAGCTCATGCCGTATTTATAGAGAGTTTTGGATGGAGTTATATGTCGCGCGTGACCTAGGGTATACCATAACTCGCTTGTGAGTTAAGAAGGTACGTGTCACGACTTAACAGGTTTGCACCTAGTCATTTGGTAGATCCCCTCTGCCTCTAGGAAAGCGGCTCTATTTATTCTCCAAGTGTTAGGTCGTGAGCGACCTAAGTCAGGTCATAAGTCAGCGGCGACTTAGGGATAAGCCGGTTATAACTCAGGTCGTGGCCGACCTAAGTCGCGAGCGACTTAGTTGCTGTGGGACCCTGGTTTTAGCTTGTAGAAGATGCTAGGTCGTTGTTCCTCTTAAGTCGCTCACCCTTCTTAAGTTGTTAAGTCGTTAAGTCCTTAAGTCGTCCAATCCTCTTAAGTCGTTAAGTCCTTAAGTCGTCCAACCCTCTTGAGTCGTTGAGTGCTTAAGTCGTCCAACCCTTTGAGTCGTTGAGTTCTTAAGTCGTCCAACCCTTTAGTCGTTGAGTTCTTAAGTCGTCCAACCCTTTGAGTCGTTGAATTCTTAAGTCGTCCAACCCTTTGAGTCGTTGAGTTCTTAAGTCGTTAACCCTTTGAGTCACTGCTTCACTTCAGAAGTTAAGTCGCTTAGCCCGCTTCATATGTTAAGTCGCCAATTCCTTTGTGTCACTGAGTCGCTGAACATAGAAGTTAACACAACCTGAATTGGAAATTTCAAGATGAAATTGGAATTTAACTTGGGAAGTTAAATGGTTGATTTGAATGGGGAGTTTGTGTGATCTCAAAATGGGTTTGAGATATGGGAATTGAAAAGGGATGGATGTTTTAAATGATTTGAATGATACCATCCTGTTGTTGTTAATAATCTTTAAGCTGAGATTGGATTTGTTTAAATGAATGAAGAAATGGGGTGTGGTAATATATCAATTATTAAGATAAAATGGAATCATTTTGGATTTAAGATTTGAATGTTTAAGATAAAACTTCAAAGGTTTGGCGTCAAAATTGAAATTTGATGATAAATTGAATTACAAAGATTTAGTTGTTTAAAAAGGAATTGAATTATTATTCGAACTTTTAAATAGGCTAAAAATGGAATTTGGATTCAGAATTGAATGATTTAAAGATATAAGTTGATTTGATTTGAAGGATTAAATCAACATCTAAAAATTTAACAATAATTTATATAATTCGGGATGGTTTAAATTTGAAATTTGAATTGAATTAAATTAGTTCAAAATGAATTTGATTTGAATTAACTGGAATTGTGATTGACAATAGATAAGTTTAAAATTCAAATGGAAAATTTGAATTGGATTAATTTGAAATGAAATTGAAGTTGAATGAGTTCAAATTCAAATGGGAATTGGGATTAATTCAAACTGGAATTGATTCGAAATTAAAATGGGTTCAATTTGAAATTAGTCCAAATTGATTTGAATAATTTGGAATTGTGATTAAAGTTGAATAGGTTTAGAATTCAACTGGAATTTGATTTGAAAATTGGAAAGAAATTGAGAATTAATTCAACTTGAATTGGCGATAAATCAATTTCAATGGAAATTGAAGTCATTTAAATTGGAATTGATTCATTAAATGGAAGTGAAAATTTAAATTGAATTGATGGGATTGGAGATTGCGAATTAAACAGTTTGACTCTGGACTATTTTCAAAATAAATTGTTTTAGTATAAATCTATTTTTCCAAACTGTTTACTATACAACTTTTCTTTTTAAACCTAAACTATCTTATAATTGTTTTACGATTATTTTTGGAACTATTTAACAATTTTTCAACTGTTTTGTAAACTATTTACTATTTTTCAACTACTTTATAACTAATTACTATTTTACAACTATTTTGCAATTGTTTAAATTTCTATAACTATTTGACTATTTTCCAATTATTTTACAGTTACTTAATTATTTACAGCTGTATTACAAACTAATAATTACTGTTATTCAACTACTTGTCTATTTTTAATTTTTCAAGCTATATTCTAATTTTAAAATGGTCAGAGACTATTTATAATTAATTTTCCATTTGAGATAAGAATAGAGGTAGTACTACAAATGAGGATTTAAGCAACTGTGAGTAAGTGAATGAAAATTTAAGTGAATATGAATAGAAAAGGAAATTGATTTAGCTAATAATCAATGGAGATAAATATGTTGGATGTACGTATATTATTCTATTCGCATAGTGATTTGATCCAGATTCGAGCATAGAGTTTCGAGATAGATATATCGATCCGAGTTGGGATTTTGCACTCGATTTTCGACGGGGAACCTGGATATGGATTATTGATTGATTCTGGATATTCTCTATCATAATTAGGCTATGCAAGGAGAATGACGGTTTCTGATCAAGAAACCAGATCTGAGTCCGCACTAGGAAGTCGGGTGGACGATACTAGTTCGGAAGTGAAATAGTGTGATCGAGTGAGCGATCATATTAATATAGCGTACAAATGATATGTGTACATCGTATGGGTTTGAATGAAATTGATACTAGGAATTTGTGGATAAGAACTGTAAAATAGTTTTTGAAGTGAAAATATATTTTGTAAAATATATGATGAAATAAAGTAGAAATTGGATATTTATATGGTAAAAATTTACTTTATTGAAGTAAGTAAATTGGTAAGTGACTTTATAGAGTAATCAAATTTGAATATTTGGTTTGGGATAAACAAAGTTATGTATCTTTGTTATATATATGATAAAACTTCCCTTGTTGAATCTTTTGCCAAAAGAAAAGGGTTTTGAAAATATTCGAAGTATAAAAGGGATTTTATACAAATTTGAAATGATCCCAAGATTTTTCAAGGTTATATATATATATAAAGGACCTTATGAGAATGATTTTGGAGGAAAGGTTTTTGGAACCTATGGAATTTGGAAAGGCTTTTGATGTTTGGGTAAAATAAATATTGGAATTTGGAAAGCCTAGTTGAGAATTATCGATTTTGGGATAATCGATTTAGAGAAAAGAGATTTATATTGGATTCATACTAGGTGTATGATTTGGAAGATACTGTATGTGTATAGTATAAAGTGTTTTGAAAATGGCTATGGAGTAAAAGGCGCTCCCTTGAAATGAACTTCCCAGGAGTGCCATAGGTCGGTACTGCATTGAACCCTAAGGTGGGGTTCTAAAATTGATCATGTGAGGAGTCCAGACAAAACTAGTTCCTGAAGATTTTGTGTAGTGTGTAGCGAAAGTCGATGGCGCTGATGCCTACAGAGAAATTTGAGTTATGCTGTGCCAAGAGTTTAACTCAATGTCACTGCGATCTACTGCAGTCCATAGCGGAAATCGTGTGTGCTGCTTAGAGCCAACAGTCTACGTTTGATTTTATATTGGTAGACTGCGACCTATAGTGACATAGCGAAAGTCGTGGATGCCGCTGAGAACCAACGGTCTACGTTTGATTTTACATCGGTAGACTGCGACCTATGTGGGAGTGGAGAAGTTTCATTTTTGGCAGCGAAAATCGAGGCGCTGATGCCTACAGTTACATGGACTTTTGTTGTGATGGCAACATAACCTTGGAATGTAACTGCGATCTATTGTGGGTTTCATGGCGTAATCGAGGGGCGCGGAGTGCCTACAGTTACATGGACTTTTGCTGCGATGACAACGTAACCCAGGTTGTAACTGCGACCATGGATGGGGGTGATGATTTCCAGAGCATTCTCACCAAAGATATTTCCTCTATTTTCAAAAATGTTTTTTATATTTTCAATAAAATTATCTTTCAAGTATTTTCACTGGGTGTTGAAAATGGGTCTGCTAAGTACTTATAGATTTTCAGTCGTACGCTTGATCAACGTATGACCGAATTTCTGTGAGAACCAGGATGGACCGGTTGAAACATTGAGTTATAAAAAGTATTTTTATACAAACTATTTTATAATATTATGTATATTTTAAAAGTGTTTCAAAGAATAATTTTTCTAGTAATAAGCATTTTAATAAGTTCTGACTTCATTCCTTTTCGGGGACGAAAAGATTCTAAGGGGGGAAGAATGTGATAACCAGAATTTTTGGGCATCTGTTAATTGGAAATTGACGGGATTAAATTTATTAAAATACTTATGTGTAAATTAAACAAGTGGAATCTAAGATATATCTGAATATGTATATATAAGAATCTGAATTATAATAATGTCGGGTTTTAAATATTTGGATAGATATGTATTTGATAATATCCTTTATAATCATTTAAAATTGGTAAAAAAAATTTGTTCTCAAAACAATAATAATAATGTGTTATTTATCTATATATACAAATGGATTTTAAATAGAATTATTATTTATAAATTAAATTTGAGTTTGTTTAAAATGTATATATACATATGAGTTGATTTTAAATTAAATTTAAATATATATATATATAAAGTTAAAATAAAATTTACAAAGTATATAAACATATGATACATTTAATTTGATCAAAGCATAAATTATTTATAAATAAATGTTTACATGAATTCATATTTGTATATTTATATAAAATCCAAAAGCTTAAATTTATAAAAAGATAAATACATTATATACATGTAAATATTACATAAATACATAGATATGGCTTAAATAAATTAATAAAACACAAGTATAACACTTGTAAGTATTTTAAAGTGGGTTAAAGACATTTGTAAAGATAAGTGCATATGTGTAAGCTAATTAACATCTAAGAGGACAAATGTGAACATTTTTTTGATGATTAAAATTAAAAAAATTATGAAAGAAGAAATTTGTTTTCACTTTTCAGCTGGATTCTTTCTCCATTTCAACTAAAATCTAAATTCGAATCAAAAGAAGAAGTGAAAATCTAGAATCAAAGCTCAAAGAAAATAAAACCTAAAAAAAAACTAAATCTGAGATAAGAAATTCAAGAGCAATAAGAAAATCAAGGTGGCAAGTTCAACATCAATGCAAAGATTAATTTAGGATTTAAAGGACCAACAACAAGATTTAAATTTCAACAAGCAACTAAATTTGAAGATAAATTCCAGATGAAATTCAAAGGAAAAGGAAATTCAAGTTCAAAATGAAACAAGCCTGGAAATCAAGAATAGGTTCTCTGTTCTCTGCTAAATAGGTGAGTAAACATTAAACAATAAATCTTGGGTGCTAATTTATCTGTGTGATATTGATGAAAATATGTTGTTGCATGAATGTTTTCAATTCAAATCCGATTTAAATCTTGCTATACTTTGAAGTATGACTGTATATGTAAGTATATAAGCCTCTATGAAATTTCTGGTTCGATATCAAATTTAAAACCCTTCCTATCTTCCAAACAAATCACTAATAGATTTTGATTATTGAAAGGAAATGGATTGCAACAATGTAATCTTGTTTGTAAAAATAAATTTAAGTATTTATATTTTATAAATATTCTGTAAATTTAAGATTTACAGTAAAATCAAAATTTAGTTGGAAATCAATACCAATGATTTCATCTCTGGATTATGGGACATGATTCGTGTGAGTGAATCATGAATTTTAAGGTAAAAATTGTGATTTTTAATTTAGTAATTGATGTGAATTAGAGAGCTGTTTGAATTTGGGTTTTCGGTCGATTGACGTTGATAGGCATTATGTGGGTGATCGTGGTTTTGCATGATAGTGGCCGAGGTGTCAAGGAACAATGGAAAAATGCTAGTTGATTTTCTTGAGGGCCGTGGTGGTCGTACTGGTGCAAACTAGGGTTTAGTATAGTGTTTTGCTTGACGTGGTTGTCAAGCCAATTCCGATGTGGGTGAAGAATCGAAGTGGCGCGCGATGGTGGGGATGGTTGCTGGAAGGTATGACAAGGCTTCAGTGGGGAGGTCACACAATCTCGAGGTCGAAGGGGTCGGGAAGGAGGAGTTTTCTGTCCATGGTGGTTCCCAGGTTTGGTCGTGAGCGCCTTGTTTTCGATTCGAGTAGAATTCTTTGGATCTGGGTGCAGATATGAGTTCGCGTGGGTTCTTGTGATTGTCGAGTATTGTCGCGCCGATCACCGGAGGTCGGCGACGCTGGTGTACGTGCACTGCTTGCATGTCGTATCTGGGTCGACGGATTTTAGTGGAAGCTCGGGTGGGTTCTCGTGCAAGTGGAGAGATGACTCGAAGGAGTTAAGGAAGGGATGAACTCGCGTGTTGTCTCAGGTTCATTTGTTTTTGCCTCGGGTCTACAGGTAAGCAAGTCTGGTTTTAATTTTTTTTGGTAACCAGATTTTTGAACTAAAATAAAATGAATAGTTTTATAAAAGTAAAGTGAATTCAAGTTTTCAAGTTTTAAAGGCAAAGTAAAATAAGTTTCAAAGTTAAAGTGTTTGCTAAGTTTTCAAAAGTAAAATGTTTAACAAGTTTCTTTTGAAAAGTTATTATTAGTTTTAAAAGAGAATGTTAGGCCAAGTTTAGAAATATATTCAAAGGATTGGAGTTAATCAAATTTGTATATACTTTAGAAATGTAAATAATGGGTAGTTAATTACTTAGTATAAGTGATTAAAGAAATAACTGAATGTAATTAATTAAAGGATAATTAATTACTTAAATGTGATTAATTAAATGTTAATAAATGAATGTAATTAGTTAAAGATAATTAACTAATAAAAGTGATTAATGGTTAATTAATTTGACGCAAGTAATTATGGGATAATCACTTAATGTAAGTAATTAAGGATTAATTACTCGGTGTAATTAATCAAAGGATTAATAAAATTAATTATGGAGCTAATTAATTTAGGTAAGTAATTACAGGATGTTTAATTATTGTTTATAATTAATTATGATTAATTAATGAGTGTGGTTAATTAAAGATTAATTATTTAATTAATTTGAAGGATAATTAATTAATGAAGTAATTAGAGGATCATTAATTAATATAATTAATGACATTAATCAAGGTTGATTAATGGAAGGGATTAATTGAAGTATGATTAATTAATGTAAATTAATTAATTATACTTAATTAAGTGATGGAAGCAATTAGTTAAGGATCATTAATTAATGTAGGTAACTATTAATTAATTAATGAGAGTAATTAAAGGTTAATTACTGTAAATGGTTAAGGATAATTATTTTGTGTAATTAATTAAGGGTTATTTATTTAATGTAGTTAAAGAATAATTAATTAAGGATGACTAATTAAGATGGATAATTAAAGGATGATTAATTAATTGGTTTGAAATTAATTAATGGCCAAGTAAGCAGGATTTTTAGTAAGGGATGTTATTAATTTAATTTATTAGAATGGTGTGACTAATTAATCTTGCTTATGATTTATTGAATGATAATAAATGCCTTGAATTGGTTGATATCTCTGATATGAAATGTTTTCTGATATGATATGTTTGAGTAGACAGTGATAGTATGGTTATTTATCGTTGATGAATTGATGTGTATAAAAGTGACATCCTGTATATAAAGTTGAATTGTATCTCACTTCAATAACTTGGGTTAAGATGTTATTGAATTCGAAGAGACCATGGTCATGTATCAGTAAATACCTGAACCTACTTCGATTTCTAACCTATGATTCTTTATAGATTGATAGTGAAACCAAAAGGTTGAAATGGAATAATTTAAATGACCGGACCATTTAAAACTAAGTAAAGATACATAGGAATTGATTGTGAATATAAGTGTTCACTATGGCAAGTTGTGAACTTGCCATAGTATATGGTTGAAAAATAAAGGTATCTCGTAAGACCAAGTCATGCATAAACACGATGAGTTTTTCTCTTATGATAACCAAAACATTTTGTATCAAAATCATCTTATATTATAATAATGTCTAAACAAAGTAAATAGAAAATAGCTGAAATGCTTGCATCTCACGTTTCAGCATAATTGGGCACAATCAAAACCCTATGGCGCTTATTGGACAATGGATTCCATACAATGACTAGGCACTAGGGTACTACCACCTATCATGGTACACATCTAGAAAAATGTACCAAGGACCCGCTCGGATCCCCTACCGGCCCTACCCCTGACTTGTATAGAATCGAATATGCTATCACCCGGGGTGTTCCCACCCTGATCGAGAGCTCTTTTTCCATGCACCACCATATCCATAAATTATAATATATCCGAGGGTATCTAGAAAGGTGATAACATACCCAAATTGGGCGTAACCCACTTAGCCTTCCTGCATCTCCCCTGATTTTCAATCATTTCGTTGATGAGACTTGAGGCTACGATTGCATTTTTAAGGAATTTTCATTTGGAATGCTCATTGTCCTCCAATGGCAATGTGCTGAAAGCATTCATCCATTTAAGTCCATTCTGGGTTTGAACGAAACCGAAGGCGCTATTCCTACTACATCCATTTTAGGATCATCCTCAGGATTAGTAGCGATTATACCTTGCACTTCAATTCTGCATCTTCAATTCCATGATCTTGTTCGAAAATGTATTCGTTGGATCGAAGTGGTTTTTGGATAACTTATCCAATCCCGGTCTCTTCGAAACTACGTTCTGTATTCCCTGTAACTCAACCCTGGTTCTTTAGGAAATAAACAGACGAAAATAAGATCAGAGATCATCTCCTAACAGTTAGTGGATGGATTTTCATATCATTGTTGTAACGACACAGAATTTCCATCAATTGAAATTTGTATATTTAATTGATTTTAAATATTCGTAAGTTAATTTTATAAGCTGAATAACTTATATTTTGAATATAAGGATTTAATTAGATAATTAAATTGTTAATTTAATATTTGAAATTGCAGAAATAATTTGATTTTGAATTTAATGTGAATGAAAATGATTTATAAAGTTGAATTAAATTCTATTTGAATTAGGATGATGTTAGTAAAATTTTTAATATTGAATCAAAAGTTAATTTGTAGAAATTGAATATTTAATTAGCGTGTAAAAATAGTCATTTTCACACAGTCTTGGATTTCGATGAAACTAGTTTCATTGGACCCGTAATGTTATATTACTATAGGATTTTAAATTTCATGTCAATCAGATTTACGGTTTAGTCATGGCAAGCTAAAACGCGTAGAAATTTTTTTAAGCAAATTTTAATTTAATTAAGTCGATTCGAAAACATATCTTCGAAAACATATCTTCCAAATATAATCGAATCAGCTCTCAATATATATTCCATTGTGTTCGAAAGAGGGGTAAAACATTATAAACGCCTAGCGGCATACTTCGATTGGAGTTTGAAAATTTTTCAGGTGAATAGTGTCGCGAAATTTTCTATAAAAGACAATTTTTTTTTCTATTTTCACAAAGCCCTAGCCCTAGGGTTACAGCCGCCACCCCTATCTTCAATGGCCGATATCTTTCGATCTTCCTCCTCGTTTATCTCTCCATCCACCCACTATTATGAAAATCTTCTAATTACAACATTGAAAAGCTTGGAGAGACAAACAACTTCAAAGGCTATGATCGAGAATGGGGCATTGGATCATCGGCAAATCTCATTCAAAGGCCACACGTTTGGATATGAATTTTAAAAAGATGCTACTGCCGAGCTTCATGTGGTCGAGGTCGGAGCTCATGGTGGCGCTTAGAACGACGTTGTCTGATCGTCTCCTCAACGATCGTGGTGGGCGTGACAAATTGAAAATCAACGGCGGCATGGGTTTCTCGAGCAGATTGCATACTAGGGGAGAAGGAAAACGACATGCGGTCCAGATCAAAGTAGCAAAATCGAATGGCTGTAATGAATTAGGGTTTTAAAAATAAAATAAAATTAGTAAATAAAATTATATAAATTCGTGTAATGTTTAAAAATACATAACTTCTTCATACGATGTCCGTTTTTGACGAAACAAATTGCATTGGGTCTGTATTGACGAGCACTACATTTTAGAGCTAGTTTTGAGTTTATTTGAGCCAGTGAAAATTTTAGGTAAAATTAAATGCCTGTTTAATTTTGTTCGGAATAAAATACTGCAACTACTATTGGAATCTAAGTGAGTACAACTCACTCTTTTTTCCTCACTGATATTTTTATATAAGTAAGAGTAAATTTATTTGTGCTGATTGATGATTGTTTGAATGATATATGATATATATGTACATTGATTGGTATTTGGATATATTCCTGCCTATTGGAGCAAATGAGACACTATACGTTTCCGAGTATGAACGGATGACCTTTCGTATGCGCATCTGCCTCGAAGCGTACAGTGTACACATATACTCATACGTATATTTTTTGCAGGTGATAGGTTTGAGGGATCAAACTGGATTCCTCACCAGTTTTGGTTTTATTTACAGATATGTGATATATGCTGTTGTCCTATGATATATGATGTTTTGGATGCCATGATTGATGTATTTAGTGCTGTTGCAGCATTGGGCCTATTTTTGGTAATTTAAGAATGTTAAAGTGGTGATTTTCAAACAAAAAAGGATTTTCAAGTGATTTTGGTAATAGGTATTTTATTAAAAATTTGAATTGGCAAGAAAAGGAATTTATTTTAAATTAAATAAAAGCTATAATTTTTATGTTATAAAAATTATGATTTTTGTGAAATATAATCAGAATGTGATTTTTGGAATATGGAGTTAACTATTTTGTAAAATAGTTTAAATTGTGATTTTTGATTTATTATAAATGGTTTATATATAAGATTTATAAAATTGAATTTCTATAAATCGAAAGTGATGAAATTATAAAGGAGTTTTATAAATGTTAAAATGAAGTTATAATCGAATCTTATTAGTAAATAAGATGATTTATAGATTTATAAAATTGATGAAGTTATAATGAATGAATTTGTAAATAAGAGAATTATAAGCGAATTAACTTATAATTTGTATTTTGGCATGTAAATGAGATATTGTTGGAATTGATTAATAAAAGGATTTTATTATGTGTTAACTCCTCTTTTTCACGACTCAGCGACCTAACGAGTTAAAGGGATCAGCGACCTAACGAGTTAAAGGGATCAGCGACCTAACGAGTTAAAGGGATCAACGACCTAGCGAGTTAAAGGTATCGGCAACCTAACGTGTAACGATTTCAATTTTTCGTTGCCAAAAAACCGAAATGTTAGGGTTTTAAGAAAAAGAAAAGAAGTAGAAGAGAGAGAGAAGATAGAAAATAGAGAGAAAAGAAAACAGAAAATAGAACGGAACTGAAAACAACAGAACAATATCAGAATCTCACAATTCGCAGCGGAATAACATATAATAGATAAATGAATAATCTTTAAACAAAGAACTATATCAGTTATTACATTACATTACATTACGTCATATCATCAGAGTGTACAACAACAAACAAACAGCGGAAAAAGAAATACTATATACTAGTGATACGCCAGTGCCATCCATCTTGCCTCCAGCAATTTCTGAATTCCAGAATATCCTAATAAACCTAACTCTTAACTGCCCATGTGGAAATTGGTGGGCACCCAAAGTTTAGGAAGGAAAACAATAAACTCCGAGTCAGTCATGTGACTGGTGTGAGAACTAAAAACACTTTATTTTTCTTTAAAATCAAAATAGAGTAATATTTTTAAAGTCAATTCGCAATGCTTTTTAAAAATGAGACTACCATAAGACCTCCCGCCACACACACAATGCAAACGCAGACTTGGAGGAGATTTCTTCTTATGTTCGTCAAAGATGCTTGATACGCATTAAAAGAAAACATTTGATATTATTACTAGTGCATAGTGTAGAAAACATTTCAAAAGTAGAATATAAATATTAGCCAGCATAGGTACCATTATATTATGCTTACTATAGCTACCATATTAGATGGCAGGTTCTACAACTAAAACCGTACAGGTCTCGTATTGTTTCTTTGGATTTCCAACAAATGGTCAGGCCAAGGAACTTCCCATTGCCACATGAGAACGCCTCTGGATGGACGTCCCCGAGAACCAAACCGGATCTCTACCAACACAAGGCCGGGTTACCCCTAACTGGGTAACTACTGACACGAGTATGCCATCCCCCGGTCCTTTGGGACCTTTCACCGAGCGCTCGCAATCAACATCACACCGTAAAAATAAGTGTTTCAACATGAGTAAGCATCTGGGCTCCATACCATGATACCACCCTTTTCCAGAAGGAAATGCACATACCCTAAAGGGAGCTACCCCTCATAACCTTGCTGCATCTTTCCTGTTTTGACCATTCCGGGGTGTGAGGCTCGACGAAGTCAATTCCACAAAAACACGCTTTATACAAAGTCATGTTTTGGGTCAACAAATGATCATAGAAATGATCACCAAGATAGACGATCAAACAAATGATCCTATCACAAATAATCAACACAATGATCATTTCACAGCAACACTCAGCATGCCACATTACCAAATTGGGAATATATCGCTGATAACCTTCAACTACATAACCTCTGAGCTCGTACGTCTCAGAGAAGGGTGTTAAGCTAAGAGAATAAATTCTCCGCCACCAACAGAAATATATTTGAAAGAAATTGGCTTTACATCTCAATTTGTAATGCCAGACACACAATCCATACAAGTCTGTTCCGGGATCGAACAGAACCGAAGGCACTTACAAAGAAGTCCTTGCAATCCGGATAATCTCTAATCACGTCCGAATTTCCCATCACATATGGAGATCTCTATACCGGGGATCAGCCAGTGCAGAGACAATCAACAAAAAACCCTTTCGTTTGTGAAAATATCCGGTCTTCAACACCGATCTTCAAATGCAATTCATAACGACGTATCACATATTCGGAATGGGTTATACGACCCCAAGGTCCTTTTCCGGTTAACCCGAATAGCGAGCGCTTATTTTAAAAAAATAAGTGTGGCATTCAAATTCAAGCAAATCACAACAAATACCTATTTAAAGGTAAATATTGATAGTCGGTTATTGAACTATCAATAGATATGCCAACATCACCAGATTCCAAATAATTTTCCAAATTATTTATTTCCTAAAAATATCTTTACAAGATATATATATTTTCCATTCTTCAAAAATAAATCAATATTTATTTTTAAACCCAATTTCCAATTTCATTTATAAATTCCATATTGAATTTACATTTCCAAAATATTTTCATGAGTATACGATTTCCATTCGAATTCTAATATTCATTTTCAATTTACCCTCAAAAAGATAAATTCAAAATATTCACTTAATATTGGAAAAACATTTCCATACTTATTTATTTATAAGTAATTCACAAGCCTTTTTATTTTCTACACTTAGAAAATATTTAATATACTCTAATCGAAATTAAGTATATATTTCATTCTTTAAGGAAATCATTCACTTAACTGTATTTATTTGGACCAAAACGAATATTGCGTAAAACATCGTTACGACAACCCAAAATCACTAGTATAGGGATTCGAAATTAAAATAGATATATAAATCCCAATACTATACAAAACATTTCCTTTCGAAAATCATTTACTATAACAACAGTGTTATAGTCTACCATTTCCTTCTATTTCTCGAAAACGTCTATTTCAACAATGAATGTTGAAATCTATGGTTTCGATGGTTAATATATTTTAAAACATCTTTAGATCGTTTTAATTCTATTTAAAACATCACATTCAAAACCATTTCTTTAACATATTATTCACTATTCAAACGTGAATATATTTGTTAACAAATTTTATCATTTCTATTCATTTTATTTTACAGGATTATTCACTGTCTAAAATATGAATATAACTCCATTAACAAATTACAACAATTTACTTATCAAAATAAGTCGTTGCGAATTTATAAAACAATGTTTATAAATTCCATTTCTATTTATTTTATAACACTTCCTTTTATAAATTTCCTTTATTAACCTATTCGATTTATAATTCAATTATATACCGAAAGTCCATATTATAAGTTAAATGCTTATAATTTATTTGTTTACAAAAACATTCTTTTAAACTTCATAATTATAAATCTTATAACTTATAAGTTTCATTTATTTATCCAAATCTATTATTTTAAATAACTTTACAAATTTTATAAACCTACTGTTTATAAAATTCCATTTATAACTTCACCGTTATAATCTTATAAATTTCATTCATTTATGAAATTCATTCATAATTCATTCTCATACTTATAAAAGCTCGTTTTATAATTCAAAATATTCTAATTTATAATTATCCATTTTATAAATCTTTTATATGGATCAATTTATATTATTCTTTTAAAACGTCTTTGAACTCCTTTATAATTTATCATTTTGATTTATAAAATAATCAAATTTCATAAATCCTATTTTTAAACTTTTTATAATAAATTCAGAAATCCCAGTTTAAACTATTTTATAAAATCATTAATCTCATATTTTCAAAAATCAACTTTTAACTGAATTTCTCAAAAATATCATAATTTTTATAATATTAAAATTATAACGTTTATTTATTTTAAGATGGATCAATTCCAAAAATATTTTATAAACGTATACTTTCAAAAATCACTTTAGAAATCCCATATAAATCAAAATCGTTATTTTTAACTTAAAAATTGGATTCGATGATGCAACACATCAAATAGTCAATCACGACTTTCAAACATCATATATGGATATGATAAACAATCAAATATCACAATATTTGAATCAAATAAATATTTGTGAGGAATCCAGTTGGATCCCTCCAACCTATTTCGCTGCATCCACAGACATTAGCACAATACCCATTCCACTTCGAGGTGGAATATCGCGGTATATGGGATTTATAAAAATATTATCCGCTTACTAACGGCAATAGGTTCCCATCCGCTATACAATGCAGGAAATCAATCAACTGCAATATATACATATGCCAATATATATATATATATTGCTATATATATAATATAATACCAATTCCACTTCAAGGTGGAATATCGCGGTATATGTGTGTAATAAATAACCTCCGCTTACTAACAGCGTATAGGGTCTATTCACATCCAATATATATATATATATATATATATATATATATATAACAATCATCATTCAAGCATTCAATCAACACAACTAACAATTTTAAATCTAACTATTTAAAATTTAAATAAATCCTTTAGAGTGAGAAGTTCTCACCTTTGCCTTTATTAGCAATCCATTTTCTTCTTGACTCGATTTTCTTGATTTATACCTTGTATAAATATTTACACAATTTATTAATATTCGAACAGATCCAATAATAAATTTTGATTAGATAATTTCGATTCATTGGCGATTTTGTTTTAATATTAAAATTAACTGATAGTTTTATTTAAACCAATTTCTTCTTAAATAAATTTATTTAACTAAAATTTAAATTTCCTTTTAAATCAAATTTATTTAACCAAGATTTTATTTTAACTAAAAATTAAATTTAATTAACCAAACTCTCTTTTAATAACTTAATCAATTATAAATTCAATTTTAACTAAAAATTTCTTTTTAGTAACTAAAATAGATAAAACAAATTAATTATCGTAACTATTGTTTATAACAACTTAACTAATCATTTTACTTTAAATTAATATCCTTATATCAATTTCTTTTAAATAATTTGTTTAACTAAAAATTTAAATTTTAAACTAAATTTACTTTAATAAATTATCTCACCAAAATAATTGATTTACCGGTTAAACAAATTTCTTTACTATAACTATAAATTAAAAATCTACATAGATTACCTTTCTCTGTAATATACATATATATCACATTTAATTTAAATGAATAATGCAATTTAAAAATTTTGATTAACTAAAAAAAAAAAAATTATACCTCCACTGATAAATTTTTGACATCAGGCAAATCGCCACAACCCCAACTCGAGTCTTCAACCTGACATCGCGCGCCCTGCCCTGTCCACGCGCGAGCACGCGCACGTGCGCCTCGATGTTGCTGTCGCGACTCGAGCTCGCCTCGTCGCCGCGAGTACCCAACAAGAGCGTCACCGCACCACTGAATCATGCGCGCTCCTGCCTCACCATCGACGTCGCCGCCAACCTCATTACGAACCCTAAAAGCTTTCGCGGCCACTACCTTAGTCGCGGCCTCAAACACGTGCGAAAACCTAGGCGCCAATCCCTGTTCCCACTGCCTACTCGCGAGCTTCCAATTGCCGCGATTTTGATTTCGAGTGAGGAGCGACTTCATTTCATTTTTTTTATTTTTGTTTCCTGAGTCGAATAGGGCTTCGGCCATTTTTATTTTCGTTTCTGTGATTTTTACTTTTGAACGAGGGAGAGGAATACTTAAAACTGAACGAAGTTTGCTTGGCACGATCATCATCGTGATATTTGGCGTAATCTTAGGCGATAACGTGATTTTAGGCAAGAATCTAGGGATGCTGTCTTTTATTTAAATTTAAATTAAATTCGTTGAAAATTTCAACGCTTTTACTCACCGTATGCTCACATAACAACTCCGAAAAATACGAACTTTGAAATCCGGCAATAATTCAATATTACGAACCCAATGGAACTGGTTTCGTCGAATTCCGAGACTGTGCCTCGGACGGCTATTTTTAAATATCGATTCAAACGATTAAAATTTCAAACTGAACAATTCACTTCCAAATTAAATTCTGAAGCTTCTATTATCTTTAGTATTATCAGTATGTATTTTACAAGCCTTTGAAATATTTTTAATCGGCTTAAAATTGAAGATTCAAATTATTATTCAATTTTCTATAGAGTAAATTCTATAATTTAATCGCCAATTCATTTTGATAATTTGAAATTCACGTCAAACCATCATTCAAATATTTAAAATTAATTAAATATTTTCAAATTAAATTATTCAAAATTCTGGGTCGTTACAATCTTTCCCCCTTAAAAGAATTTCGTCCCGAAATTACAAGTTAAGAAGAATGCCCTTATCCCGTCTATCATTTTTCACAATCTAAATAGTTTTATCAACTTTCTAAAACAAATCTTTTTACTAGAGATTCACTATCATTTCAACTAGCTTTCCAATTCCAATTATAAGTTTCAAACAATATTGTTTACCTAACAATTCAAATTTAAATTTAAATTCAAATTTTAAACTTTCAAAATTTCTCAAAATTTTTCTAACACCCTAAATTTTCGAAAAATTTCGCCAGCGTCTTCTTTGCGCGGCTAGCTCGGTACGACTACAAAATGGCACCACGGCCCCTCAGAATCAAAAAGAAAAGAGAAAGCCAAGTGGCTGGAGAAGAAAATCATCAAATTTCATACTGAAATTGAAATACGTACCTTTTTGTCGAGCAATTCAATTTTATCTTTGAAATCAAAATCCAATCCCTTTATACACCTATATATCCTGCTAGTCATAATATCCAATTCCAACATTCAAGCCATTTTGCCAATTCCATTACAAAATCTTCAATATTTGCTTCCTATACATTTTTACTACACTATTGAAGTTACATATTCATTTTCATTCAATTCTACATTTCAATTCCTTTGAATTCAATTCACAATTTAAATTTCATTCGAATTCAATTTTCAATTCCAAACATTGAATTCTAACGATTTACTTTCATTTGCTAATTCACATTACTACTTTAAATTAGTTTCATTCACTAATTCATTTTAAATTTCAATTTTCATATTCAATTCATCTCGAATTTACTTAATTACTAACAAAGGGAATTTCAATTTATTTCTTTTACTTACTTGAATTTATATACAAATTCAAATTTATCTTCAAATTTAGCTCACGACTAATTTTTTATTTAACCAATTCAAATTCCAATTCATTAGTCCATGAATTAATAATTTATCAAGTTAGTTTACTTGAATTCAATCCATTTTATTTCTTATTTAATTCCATATAATAATGATAATAATTTTATATTATTAACAACCATGCAACCATATACTATAATAATTCATAGAAAATCATTTCTTTTCTATACAAAAAATAGTTTTGGGCAAAATTACCTTATTTACCCGATTCAAAAACAATTTTATATTCACTAACAAATACGCGCTCATATCTATTATTACACTCAAACTCATTCTAGAGTACTGCTGACTCTATCTCTAATGAGTAACACCCAACAGAAGCATTGTTGTCGCTTAACCATATGCTCTGATACCAAATGTAACGATTTGCGGTCACAACCGGTAGGCTTTTCAACCATCCCAGCCCCACCGTGGCTTACACTGATATCCCAAACTTGCTTTTACGGCCACCCTTTCGAATGTCACAGCTTCACCTAACCAACCCCGTAAAGAGGACGTGTGGGGGTAAGAGTCTCCCGTTCGCCACCAAACCGCGAAGCGAGAACCCCCCATCACATATCACCTAGCATAAGCAAGACTGGTGTGAGAACTAAAAACACTCTATTTTTCTTTAAAATCAAAATAGAGGAATATTTTTAAAGTCAATTCGCAATGCTTTTTAAAAATGAGACTACCATAAGACCTCCCGCCACACACACAATGCAAACGCAGACTTGGAGGAGATTTCTTCTTATGTTAGTCAAAGATGCTTGATACGCATTAAAAGAAAACATTTGATATTATTACTAGTGCATAGTGTAGAAAACATTTCAAAAGTAGAATATAAATCTTAGCCAGCGTAGGTACCATTATATTATGCTTACTATAGCTACCATATTAGATGACAGGTTCTACAACTAAAACCGTACAGGTCTCGTATTGTTTCTTTGGATTTCCAACAAATGGTCAGGCCTAGGAACTTTCCATTGCCACATGAGAACGCCTCTGGATGGACATCCCCGAGAACCAAACCGGATCTCTACCAACACAAGGCTGGGTTACCCCTAACTGGGTAACAACTGACACGAGTATGCCATCCCCCGGTCCTTTGGGACCTTTCACCTAGCGCTCGCAATCAACATCACACCATAAAAATAAGTGTTTCAACATGAGTAAGCATCTGGGCTCCATACCATGATACCACCCTTTTCCAGAAGGAAATGCACATACCCTAAAGGGAGCTACCCCTCATAACCTTGCTGCATCTTTCCTGTTTTGACCATTCCGGGTGTGAGGCTCGACGAAGTCACGTCCACAAAAACACGCTTTATACAAAGTCATGTTTTAGGTCAACAAATGATCATAGAAATGATCACTATGATAGACGATCAAACAAATGATCCTATCACAAATAATCAACACAATGATCATTTCATAGCAACACTCAGCATGTCATATTACCAAATTGGGAATATATCGCTGATAACCTTCACTACATAACCTCTGAGCTCGTACGTCTCAGAGAAGGGTGTTAAGCTAAGAGAATAAATTATCCGCCACCAACAGAAATATATTTGAAAGAAATTGGCTTTACATCTCAATTTGTAATGTTAGACACACAATTCATACAAGTCTGTTCCGGGATCGAACAGAAGCGAAGGCACTTACAAAGAAGTCCTTGCAATCCGGATAATCTCTAATCATGTCTGAATTTCCCATCACATATGGAGATCTCTATACCCGGGATCAACCAGTGCAGAGACAAGCAACAAGAAACCCTTTCGTTTTCGAAAATATCCGGTCTTCAACACCGATCTTCAAATGCAATTCATAACGACGTATTACATATTCGTAATGGGTTATACAACCCCAAGGTCCTTTCCCGGTTAACCCGAATGGTGAGCGCTTATTTTAAAAAAATAAGTGTGGCATTCAAATTCAAGCAAATCACAACAAATACCTATTTAAAGGTAAATATTGATAGTCCGTTATTGAACTATCAATATATATGCCAACATCACCAGATTCCAAATAATTTTCCAAATTATTTATTTCCCAAAAATATCTTTACAAGATATATATATTTTCCATTCTTCAAAAATAAATCAATATTTATTTTTAAACCCAATTTCCAATTTCATTTATAAATTCCATATTGAATTTACATTTCCAAAATATTTTCATGAGTATACGATTTCCATTCGAATTCTAATATTCATTTTCAATTTACCCTCAAAAAGATAAATTCAAAATATTCACTTAATATTGGAAAATCATTTCCATACTTATTTATTTATAAGTAATTCACAAGCCTTTTTATTTTCTACACTTAGAAAATATTTAATATACTCTAATCGAAATTAAGTATATATTTCATTCTTTAAGGAAATCATTCACTTAACCGTATTTATTTGGGCCAAAACGAATGTTGCGTAAAACATCATTACGACAACCCAAAATCACTAGTATAGGGATTCGAAATTAAAATAGATATATAAATCCCAATACTATACAAAACATTTCCTTTCGGAAATCATTTACTATAACAACAGTGTTATAGTCTACCATTTCCTTCTATTTCTCGAAAACGTCTATTTCAACAATGAATGTTGAAATCTATGGTTTCGATGGTTAATATATTTTAAAACATCTTTAGATCGTTTTAATTCTATTTAAAACATCACATTCAAAACCATTTCTTTAACATATTATTCACTATTCAAACGTGAATATATTTGTTAACAAATTTTATCATTTCTATTCATTTTATTTTACAGGATTATTCACTGTCTAAAATATGAATATAACTCCATTAACAAATTACAACAATTTACTTATCAAAATAAGTCATTGCGATATTATAAAACAATGTTTATAAATTCCATTTCTATTTATTTTATAACACTTCCTTTTATAAATTTCCTTTATTAACCTATTCGATTTATAATTCAATTATATACCGAAAGTCCATATTATAAGTTAAATGCTTATAATTTATTTGTTTACAAAAACATTCTTTTAAACTTCATAATTATAAATCTTATAACTTATAAGATTCATTTATTTATCCAAATATATTCTTTTAAATAACTTTACAAATTTTATAAACCTACAGTTTATAAAATTCCATTTATAACTTCACCGTTATAATCTTATAAATTTCATTCATTTATGAAATTCATTCATAATTCATTCTCATACTTATAAAAGCTCGTTTTATAATTCAAAATATTCTAATTTATAATTATCCATTTTATAAATCTTTTATATGGATCAATTTATATTATTCTTTTAAAACGTCTTTGAACTCCTTTATAATTCATCATTTTGATTTATAAAATAATCAAATTTCATAAATCCTATTTTTAAACTTTTTATAATAAATTCAGAAATCCCAGTTTAAACTATTTTGTAAAATCATTAATCTCGTATTTTCAAAAATCAACTTTTAACTGAATTTCTCAAAAATATCGTAATTTTTATAATATTAAAATTATAAGTTTATTTATTTTAAGATGGATCAATTCCAAAAATATTTTATAAACGTATACTTTCAAAAATCACTTTAGAAGTCCCATAAAAATCAAAATCGTTATTTTTAACTTAAAAATTGGATTCGATGATGCAACACATCAAATAGTCAATCACGACTTTCAAACATCATATATCGATATGATAAACAATCAAATATCACAATATTTGAATCAAATAAATATTTGTGAGGAATCCAGTTGGATCCCTCCAACCTGTTTCCCAGCATCCACAGACATTAGCACAATACCCATTCCACTTCCAGGTGGAATATCGCGGTATACGGGATTTATAAAAATATTATCCGCTTACTAACGGCGCAATAGGGCCTCATCCGCTATACAATGCGGGAAATCAATCAACTGCAATATATACATATGCCAATATATATATATTGCTATATATATAATATAATACCAATTCCACTTCAAGGTGGAATATCGCGGTATATGTGTGTAATAAATAACCTCCGCTTACTAACGGCGTATAGGGTCTATTCACATCCAATATATATATATATATTTATATATATATATATATATATATATATATATATATATATATATAACAATCATCATTCAAGCATTCAATCAACACAACTAACAATTTTAAATCTAACTATTTAAAATTTAAATAAATCCTTTAGAGTGAGAAGTTCTCACCTTTGCCTTTATTAGCAATCCATTTTCTTCTTGACTCGATTTTCTTGATTTATACCTTGTATAAATATTTACACAATTTATTAATATTCGAACAGATCGAATAATAAATTTTGATTAGATAATTTCGATTCATCGGCGATTTTGTTTTAATATTAAAATTAACTGATAGTTTTATTTAAACCAATTTCTTCTTAAATAAATTTATTTAACTAAAATTTAAATTTCCTTTTAAATCAAATTCATTTAACCAAGATTTTATTTTAACTAAAAATTAAATTTAATTAACCAAACTCTCTTTTAATAACTTAATCATTTATAAATTCAATTTTAACTAAAAATTTCTTTTTAGTAACTAAAATAGATAAAACAAATTAATTATCGTAACTATTGTTTATAACAACTTAACTAATCATTTTACTTTAAAGTAATTACCTTATATCAATTTCTTTTAAATAATTTGTTTAACTAAAAATTTAAATTTTAAACTAAATTTACTTTAATAAATTATCTCACCAAAATAATTGATTTACCGGTTAAACAAATTTCTTTACTATAACTATAAATTAAAAATCTGCATAGATTAACTTTCTCTGTAATATACATATATATCACATTTAATTTAAATGAATACTGCAATTTAAATTTTTTGATTAACTAAATAAAAAAAAAATTATACCTCCACTGATAAATTTTTGACATCAGGCAAATCGCCACAACCCCAACTCGAGTCTTCAACCTGACATCGCGCGCCCTGCCCTGTCCACGCGCGAGCACGCGCACGTGCGCCTCTATGTTGCTGTCGCGACTCGAGCTCGCCTCGTCGCCGCGAGTACCCAACAAGAGCGTCGCCGCACCACTGAATCATGCGCGCTCCTGCCTCACCATCGACGTCGCCGCCAACCTCATTACGAACCCTAAAAGCTTTCGCGGCCACTACCTTAGTCGCGGCCTCAAACTCGTGCGAAAACCTAGGCGCCAATCCCTGTTCCCACTGCCTACTCGCGAGCTTCCAATTGCCGCGATTATGATTTCGAGTGAGGAGCGACTTCATTTCATTTTTTTATTTTTGTTTCCCGAGTCGAATAGGGCTTCGGCGATTTTTATTTTCGTTTCTGTGATTTTTACTTTTGAACGAGGGAGAGGAATACTTAAAACAGAATGAAGTATGCTTGACACGATCATCATCGTGATATTAGGCGTAATCTTAGGCGATAACGTGATTTTAGGCAAGAATCTAGGGATGCTGTCTTTTATTTAAATTTAAATTTAAATTAAATTCGTTGAAAATTTCAACGCGTTTACTCACCGTATGCTCACATAACAACTCCGAAAAATACGAAATTTGAAATCCGGCAATAATTCAATATTACAGACCCAATGGAACTAGTTTCGTCGAATTCCGAGACTGTGCCTCGGACGGCTATTTTTAAATATCGATTCAAACGATTAAAAATTCAAAACTGAACAATTCACTTCCAAATTAAATTCTGAAGCTTCTATTATCTTTAGTATTATCAATATGTATTTTACAAGCCTTTGAAATATTTTTAATTGGCTTAAAATTGAAGATTCAAATTATTATTCAATTTTCTATAGAGTAAATTCTATAATTTAATCGCCAATTCATTCTGATAATTTAAAATTCACGTCAAACCATCATTCAAATATTTAAAATTAATTAAATATTTTTAAATTAAATTATTCAAAATTCTGGGTCGTTACAATCTTCCCCCCTTAAAAGAATTTCGTCCCGAAATTACAAGTTAAGAAGAATGCCCTTATCCCGTCTATCATTTTTCACAATCTAAATAGTTTTATCAACTTTCTAAAACAAATCTTTTTACTAGAGATTCACTATCATTTCAACTAGCTTTCCAATTCCAATTATAAGTTTCAAACAATATTGTTTACCTAACAATTCAAATTTAAATTTAAATTCAAATTTTAAACTTTCAAAATTTCTCAAAATTTTTCTAACACCCTAAATTTTCGAAAAATTTCACCAGCGTCTCTTTTGCGCGGCTAGCTCGGTACGACTACAAAATGGCACCACGGCCCCTCAGAATCAAAAAGAAAAGAGAAAGCCAAGTGGCTGGAGAAGAAAATCATCAAATTTCATACTGAAATTGAAATACGTACCTTTTTGTCGAGCAATTCAATTTTATCTTTGAAATCAAAATCCAATCCCTTTATACACCTGTATATCCTGCTAGTCATAATATCCAATTCCAACATTCAAACCATTTTGCCAATTCCATTACAAAATTTTCAATATTTGCTTCCTATACATTTTTACTTCACTATTGAAGTTACATATTCATTTTCATTCAATTCTACATTTCAATTCCTTTGAATTCAATTCACAATTTAAATTTCATTCGAATTCAATTTTCAATTCCAAACATTGAATTCTAACGATTAACTTTCATTTGCTAATTCACATTACTACTTTAAATTAGTTTCATTCACTAATTCATTTTAAATTTCAATTTTCATATTCAATTCATCTCGAATTTACTTAATTACTAACAAAGGGAATTTCAATTTATTTCTTTTACTTACTTGAATTTATATACAAATTCAAATTTATCTTCAAATTTAGCTCACGACTAATTTTTTATTTAACCAATTCAAATTCCAATTCATTAGTCCATGAATTAATAATTTATCAAGTTAGTTTACTTGAATTCAATCCATTTTATTTCTTATTTAATTCCATATAATAATGATAATAATTTTATATTATTAACAACCATGCAACCATATACTATAATAATTCATAGAAAATCATTTCTTTTCTATACAAAAAATAGTTTTGGGCAAAATTACCTTATTTACCCGATTCAAAAACAATTTTATATTCACTAACAAATACGCGCTCATATCTATTATTACACTCAAACTCATTCTAGAGTACTGCTGACTCTATCTCTAATGAGTAACACCCAAGAGAAGCATGGTTGTCGCTTAACCATATGCTCTGATACCAAATGTAAAGATTTGCGGTCACAACCGGTAGGCTTTTCAACCATCCCAGCCCCACCGTGGCTTACACTGATATCCCAAACTTGCTTTTACGGCCACCCTTTCGAATGTCACGGCTTCGCCTAACCAACCCCGTAAAGAGGACGTGTGGGGGTAAGAGTCTCCCGTTCGCCACCAAACCGCGAAGCGAGAACCCCCCATCACATATCACCTAGCATAAGCAAGACTGGTGTGAGAACTATAAACACTTTATTTTTCTTTAAAATCAAAATAGAGGAATATTTTTAAAGTCAATTCGCAATGCTTTTTAAAAATGAGACTACCATAAGACCTCCCGCCACACACACAATGCAAACGCAGACTTGGAGGAGATTTCTTCTTATGTTAGTCAAAGATGCTTGATACGCATTAAAAGAAAACATTTGATATTATTACTAGTGCATAGTGTAGAAAACATTTCAAAAGTAGAATATAAATCTTAGCCAGCATAGGTACCATTATATTATGCTTACTATAGCTACCATATTAGATGGCAGGTTCTACAACTAAAACCGTACAGGTCTTGTATTGTTTCTTTGGATTTCCAACAAATGGTCAAGCCAAGGAACTTCCCATTGCCACATGAGAACGCCTCTGGATGGACGTCCCCGAGAACCAAACCGGATCTCTACCAACACAAGGTCGGGTTACCCCTAACTGGGTAACAACTGGCACGAGTATGCCATCCCCCGGTCCTTTGGGACCTTTCACCGAGCGCTCGCAATCAACATCACACCGTAAAAATAAGTGTTTCAACATGAGTAAGCATCTGGGCTCCATACCATGATACCACCCTTTTCCAGAAGGAAATGCACATACCCTAAAGGGAGCTACCCCTCATAACCTTGCTGCATCTTTCCTGTTTTGACCATTCCAGGGTGTGAGGCTCGACGAAGTCACGTCCACAAAAACACGCTTTATACAAAGTCATGTTTTGGGTCAACAAATGATCACAGAAATGATCACCAAGATAGACGATCAAACAAATGATCCTATCACAAATAATCAACACAATGATCATTTCACAGCAACACTCAGCATGTCACATTACCAAATTGGGAATATATCGCTGATAACCTTCAACTACATAACCTCTGAGCTCGTACGTCTCAGAGAAGGGTGTTAAGCTAAGAGAATAAATTCTCCGCCACCAACAGAAATATATTTGAAAGAAATTGGCTTTACATCTCAATTTGTAATGTCAGACACACAATCCATACAAGTCTGTTCCGGTATCGAACAGAACCGAAGGCACTTACAAAGAAGTTCTTGCAATTCGGATAATCTCTAATCACGTCCGAATTTCCCATCACATATGGAGATCTCTATACCGGGGATCAGCCAGTGCAGAGACAATCAACAAGAAACCCTTTCGTTTTCGAAAATATCCGGTCTTCAACACCGATCTTCAAATGCAATTCATAACGACGTATCACATATTCGGAATGGGTTATACGACCCCAAGGTCCTTTCTCGGTTAACCCGAATAGTGAGCGCTTATTTTAAAAAAATAAGTGTGGCATTCAAATTCAAGCAAATCACAACAAATACCTATTTAATGGTAAATATTGATAGTCGGTTATTGAACTATCAATAGATATGCCAACATCACCAGATTCCAAATAATTTTGCAAATTATTTATTTCCCAAAAATATCTTTACAAGATATATATATTTTCCATTCTTAAAAAATAAATCAATATTTACTTTTAAACCCAATTTCCAATTTCATTTATAAATTCCATATTGAATTTACATTTCCAAAATATTTTCATGAGTATACGATTTCCATTCGAATTCTAATGTTCATTTTCAATTTACCCTCAAAAAGATAAATTCAAAATATTCACTTAATATTGGTAAAACATTTTCATACTTATTTATTTATAAGTAATTCACAAGCCTTTTTATTTTCTACACTTAGAAAATATTTAATATACTCTAATCAAAATTAAGTATATATTTCATTCTTTAAGGAAATCATTCACTTAACCGTATTTATTTGGGCCAAAACGAATGTTGCGTAAAACATCGTTACGACAACCCAAAATCACTAGTATAGGGATTCGAAATTAAAATAGATATATAAATCCCAATATTATACAAAACATTTCCTTTCGGAAATCATTTAATATAACAACAGTGTTATAGTCTACCATTTCCTTCTATTTCTCGAAAACGTCTATTTCAAAAATGAATGTTGAAATCTATGGTTTCGATGGTTAATATATTTTAAAACATCTTTAGATCGTTTTAATTCTGTTTAAAACATTACATTCAAAACCATTTCTTTAACATATTATTCACAATTCAAACGTGAATATATTTGTTAACAAATTTTATCATTTCTATTCATTTTATTTTACAGGATTATTCACTGTCTAAAATATGAATATAACTCCATTAACAAATTACAACAATTTACTTATCAAAATAAGTCGTTGCGAATTTATAAAACAATGTTTATAAATTCCATTTCTATTTATTTTATAACACTTCCTTTTATAAATTTCCTTTACTAACCTATTCGATTTATAATTCAATTATATACCGAAAGTCCATATTATAAGTTAAATGCTTATAATTTATTTGTTTACAAAAACATTCTTTTAAACTTCATAATTATAAATCTTATAACTTATAAGATTCATTTATTTATCCAAATCTATTCTTTTAAATAACTTTACAAATTTTATAAACCCACTGTTTATAAAATTCCATTTATAACTTCACCGTTATAATCTTATAAATTTCATTCATTTATGAAATTCATTCATAATTCATTCTCATACTTATAAAAGCTCGTTTTATAATTCAAAATATTCTAATTTATAATTATCCATTTTATAAATCTTTTATATGGATCAATTTATTTTATTCTTTTAAAACGTCTTTGAACTCCTTTATAATTCATCATTTTGATTTATAAAATAATCAAATTTCATAAATCCTATTTTTAAACTTTTTATAATAAATTCAGAAATCCCAGTTTAAACTATTTTATAAAATCATTAATCTCATATTTTCAAAATCAACTTTTAACTGAATTTCTCAAAAATATCATAATTTTTATAATATTAAAATTATAACGTTTATTTATTTTGAGATGGATCAATTCCAAAAATATTTTATAAACGTATACTTTCAAAAATCACTTTAGAAATCCCATAAAAATCAAAATCGTTATTTTTAACTTAAAAATTGGATTCGATGATGCAACACATCAAATAGTCAATCACGACTTTCAAACATCATATATGGATATGATAAACAATCAAATATCACAATATTTTAATCAAATAAATATTTGTGAGGAATCCAGTTGGATCCCTCCAACCTGTTTCCCTGCATCCACAGACATTAGCACAATACCCATTCCACTTCGAGGTGGAATATCGCGGTATATGGGATTTATAAAAATATTATCCGCTTACTAACGGCGCGATAGGGTCTCATCCGCTATACAATGCGGGAAATCAATCAACTGCAATATATACATATGCCAATATATATATATATATATATATATTGCTATATATATAATATAATACCAATTCCACTTCAAGGTGGAATATCGTGGTATATGTGTGTAATAAATAACCTCCGCTTACTAACGGCGTATAGGGTCTATTCACATCCAATATATATATATATATATATATATATATATATATATATATATATATATAACAGTCATCATTCAAGCATTCAATCAACACAACTAACAATTTTAAATCTAACTATTTAAAATTTAAATAAAACCTTTAGAGTGAGAAGTTCCCACCTTTGCCTTTATTAGCAATCCATTTTCTTCTTGACCCGATTTTCTTGATTTATACCTTGTATAAATATTTACACAATTTATTAATATTCGAACAGATCGAATAATAAATTTTGATTAGATAATTTCGATTCATCGGCGATTTTGTTTTAATATTCAAATTAACTGATAGTTTTATTTAAACCAATTTCTTCTTAAATAAATTTATTTAACTAAAAATTAAATTTCCTTTTAAATCAAATTTATTTAACCAAGATTTTATTTTAACTAAAAATTAAATTTAATTAACCAAAATTTCTTTTAATAACTTAATCAATTATAAATTCAATTTTAACTAAAAATTTCTTTTTAGTAACTAAAATAGATAAAACAAATTAATTATCGTAACTATTGTTTATAACAACTTAACTAATCATTTTACTTTAAATTAATATCCTTATATCAATTTCTTTTAAATAATTTGTTTAACTAAAAATTTAAATTTTAAACTAAATTTACTTTAATAAATTATCTCACCAAAATAATTGATTTACCGGTTAAACAAATTTCTTTACTATAACTATAAATTAAAAATCTGCATAGATTACCTTTCTCTGTAATATACATATATATCACATTTAATTTAAATGAATACTGCAATTTAAAATTTTTAATTAACTAAATAAAAAAAAATATACCTCCACTGATAAATTTTTGACATTAGGCAAATCGCCACAACCCCAACTCGAGTCTTCAACCTGACATCGCGCGCCCTGCCCTGTCCACGCGCGAGCACGCGCACGTGCGCCTCGATGTTGCTGTCGTGACTCGAGCTCGCATCGTCGCTGAGAGTACCCAACAGGAGCGCCGCCGCACCACTGAATCATGCGCGCTCCTGCCTCACCATCGACGTCGCCGCTAACCTCATTACGAACCCTAAAAGCCTTCGCGACCACTACCTTAGTCGCGGCCTCAAACTCGTGCGAAACCCTAGGCGCCAATCCCTGTTCCCACTGCCTACTCGCGAGCTTCCAATTGCCGCGATTTTGATTTCGAGTGAGGAGCGACTTCATTTCATTTTTCTATTTTTGTTTCCTGAGTCGAATAGGGCTTCGGCCATTTTTATTTTCGTTTCTGTGATTTTTACTTTTGAACGAGGGAGAGAAATACTTAAAACTGAATGAAGTATGCTCGGCACGATCATCATCGTGATATTAGGCGTAATCTTAGGCGATAACGTGATTTTAGGCAAGAATCTAGGGATGCTGTCTTTTATTTAAATTTAAATTTAAATTAAATTCGTTGAAAATTTCAACGCGTTTACTCACCGTATGCTCACATAACAACTCCGAAAAATACGAAATTTGAAATCCGGCAATAATTCAATATTACGGACCCAATGGAACTGGTTTCGTCGAATTCCGAGACTGTGCCTTGGACGGCTATTTTTAAATATCGATTCAAACGATTAAAATTTCAAAACTGAACAATTCACTTCAAAATTAAATTCTGAAGCTTCTATTATCTTTAGTATTATCAATATGTATTTTACAAGTCTTTGAAATATTTTTAATCGGCTTAAAATTGAAGATTCAAATTATTATTCAATTTTCTATAGAGTAAATTCTATAATTTAGTCGCCAATTCATTCTGATAATTTGAAATTCACGTCAAACCATCATTCAAATATTTAAAATTAATTAAATATTTTCAAATTAAATTATTCAAAATTCTGGGTCGTTACATAACGAGTTAAAGGACTCAGCGACCCAGCGAGTTAAGAAGCAAGCGACCTAATGACCTAAACGTCCAAGCGAGCTAACATAGATGTAAGACCTACAACGAGTTAGCGTGGCAACAATTTAGCGACATACTCGACCTAAGCTACTCAACGGGTTACGACATAGTGACTGAATGGAAAGTAACGACCCAACGTCCTAAAAGGTCCAGCGACCTAGCGAGTTAAAACATAGTAAAGCCGCTTGCATATAGGTCGCTCCCAACCTTAAGTCGCTACCTCTTCTAAGTCGCTCCATATAAGTCGCCTTCTACTCCCATAGGTCGCTACAACCTACCAGCAGAAGCAGTTGACCAAGGACAACCATTTTAAGCCACAACCTGTCCCTTAGGTCGCTCACGACCTACGACCTAACCTTAAGTTGCCCACGACCTACGACCTACTTTCAGATTTTCACTATAAATACCCTGCCTACTCCACCAGGAAGGGGACTTTTGGATCATTTCTGGAACGCCAATACTTTGTTGTTTTCTCGATTCCTTCAACACTTCAAACACCGAAGACGCTTCAACGAACTTTGAGAAAGATCTAACTCATTCATAATGAATCCAAAGAGCTTTTCTACATTGATGTTCTAGCTACTCATCTTAATTTTGTTGTAATTGAGGAATCATTGAATAAGTTTTAATCAAATCAGCAATAAAAGAGATTAAGTGGACGTAGGCTTGACTTTAAGCCGAACCGCTATAAAAACTATTGTCTCTTTACTGTTTCTCTGCTAATTTCTGCTTATTTTCAGTTCCCGTACCACGGGTGGTGCTTTCACTATACTACAACTTGCACTAGGTTGTTAGCATATATTTTTAACGTTAACATTTTTGGTGCTTTCACTGAGAACTAGAACTCAGGATGCTCTCATCATTGCTCCGCAAAGATTTGTTGAACGACTTTCTTTAAGAACCATAAGCTTATCTGAGATTATGGCTCCTGGAAGAAAACGTAGATCTGCTAGATCTGGAGATACTTGTGATAACACCGCCACCTCTCCCGCGGCAAATAAAGCGGATCCTAGTGTTGGAGTCACAAGGCCAGAGTTGGATGCCGTAGTGTCTGGGTTATATCAACAAATGGAAGCCCAGAACGGTTTAATGTTGGACAGGTTAAATGCTTTGCTTAGAGTTAACCGTCAACTGGAAAACAATGAAGAAACATTTGCCGAAGATGTTCATGTTTCTTAAGAAAAGAGTATTCCTCAAAGGGCAGCTGGCACCGCCGAAGGGGCACCTCCCCAAGCCGTAGGTTCAAGGCCGTAGCCAACTCTTCACGAACGTTTATCTGGGCAAACTTTCGAAAAAGTAGCTGACGTCTGTCCCACGGGGCCTCTAAACGATGAGGAGTACCTTTCGAGAATGGTTCGACAAATTATGAAAGAAAGTATGCAAAGGGAAGAAGATGAAAAGGACTGGGGGTTTTCTCCAAGAAAGACCCCCTTTACTGAAAGGATCCTAAAAGCTGAATTTCCAAAGAAGTTTGTTCCCCCTACTATTCCAGCTTATTGGGGAACAAGTGATCCCAACTAGTTCTTGTACGAATATGATTGGCATACGACAGGTGACAGGGCAACGGATGAGATCAAATGCAGATACTTTCCGGTATATTTGGAGGGAGTGGCCCTGCCGTGGTTCACAAAATTGCCAGTTCGATCGGTGGATCAGTTTTCGGATCTAACTTGAAAGTTCAATGACCAGTTCAGGTTATATGCTTCGAAGGCTAAGGATATAATGTCACTTTCCAACCTTGAATAAAACCCTGGAGAGTCTATCAGATCTTTCTTAAACTGCTTTAACATAGCCTTGGCCGAGGTTGATAATGCAGAGTCTCGAATGATTCTGACCTACTTAATGCGAGCAATTGATAAATCAAGTTAATTTGAGAAATGGCTGAAGATGAAAGAGCCAAATTCGCTTGAAAAGTTCTACAAAAAGGACGATGAATTCATGGCCTAGAAAGCCTTCCTGTGCCGGCAAAAGTTGTTGCGACTGAGGTTGAGAATAACACTGTTACTTCTAACAGGAAAGAATCTCATGGCCAAAAGAGGGAGAACAGTGGCGGGAAAAAGCAGAAGGATGCGAAGAAAGCCCGCCACTTTAGACTTTCAGATTTCACTCCCTTAACTGACACTCCAGAAACTATTTTCTTTGCAACCAAGGATACTATTGAATATCCCAAACCCTCTAAGATAAAGCCTGGGAAAGAGGCCGCTCATAATGGGAGATTCTGTCGATTTCACAATCAACCTGGCCATGAAACTAACGAATGTCGCCATTTAAAAAACTTGATTGAAGAGTTGTCGCGACAGAATAAATTGCAACAATATGTAAAGAGAAATAGAAGTGACCCGAGCTCATCAACTCAGGGGCAACAAGTTCCTGCTCATCACTCTGGCTCAGATGAGAGGGCTACAACGCATGAATCTGAAAGGCCTATCATTAATGTGATTACATAGGGTCCTCACCCAGCAGACAGAAGTTGGGGTGAGATGGAAAGATATGCTCATGCTTTGAGATATGCTCCAGCCGAAGAAAGTGTTTTTGTTTTGGAAGATGCTACACCATTAAAACAGCAGAACTTTCAATGATGACATCATTTTCCAGGTCAGGGATTCTGTTGGTGTTGAGGCTCGCATCATAGATCCATTAGTGATTTATGCAGGCATCGGACCAGCCATTGTAAGAAGGGTGCTTGTGGACTGCGGCGCTTCTTGCAATGTCCTCTTCAAAAAGAATTTGATCAGATGAAGATTCACATGGCTGATGTCCAAGCTTCTTCACAAAAAAATGTTGGGTTCACTGGAGAACCAAAACAGCCTGTTGGGACTATTGACCTATTCGTAGAACTTGGAGAAGGGGAAAAGAAGGTGGCTCGAAAGAAAACTTTTGTGATTGTTGATGAACTCTCTGGTTATAATGCCTTCTTGGGCCGACCGGCTCTTGCCTCATTTAAGGCCATTCTCGACCCCTGGTGCCTGACTATGAAATTCCCCACTGATAATGGAGTTGGTGTTGTTAAAGGGGACCGAAATGCCAGGCAAGAATGCTATCTCACAGAGCTATGAGAGGCGAAGAAAAGAGAGATGGGTAAGGGTGCGACAGCACCGCTCCGCATCAAAAAACCCACCTTATAGCAATTACAGGGTGGACCTTGCACTGGTGAACATAGTGGTGCGCGAAAAGAGATTGATCCCAGAAAAACTAATGCAGGGGAGAATAGAGTGGTGCCGGTGGAAGTGACGGTGCCAATACCTGTTGATGTCAAAGATCCAAACAGGGTGCTGAATGTGGGTTCACAACTCGGTGTGACGGTTCAGAATATGTTGATATCATTCTTGAAAGCAAACCTGGATGTATTCGCTTGGAGTCATGCCGACATGTGTGGAATGTCTCCAGAAATCGCAGTGCATGCTTTGAATATTGATCCGAAATTCACACCCGTCAAGCAGAAGAGAAGAACCCAGGGTCTTGAAAGGACGGAAGCATTAAAAGAAGTAGATCGGCTCATGGAAAATGGCTTTATCAGAGAATCCCCTTATCCAAATTGGGTTTCTAATCCGATGTTGGTTAAAAAAGAAAATGGAAAGTGGAGAGTACGCATCGACTTTTCAGAGTGAATAAAGCATGCCCCAAAGACTGCTTCTCGTTACCCAGGATTGATCAGTTGGTGGATGGAACAGCCGGACATGAACTATTGTCTTTTATGGATGCTTACTCAGGATATAAACCAAATTATGATGCATGAGCCAGATCAGGAGGACACGAGCTTCATCACTGATGTTGGTCTTTACTGCTATAAAGTCATGCCCTTCGGACTGAAGAATGCAGGGACAACTTATCAGAGACTTGTCAATGACATGTTCAAGCCCCAGATTGGCCAGACTATGGAAGTATATGTTGATGATATGCTAGTGAAACCGAAGAAGGCAGTAGACCACATGGATCATTTGGCAGAAATGTTTTCTGTTCTCCGAAAGTATGGGATGAAGCTAAATCCTCTGAAATGCTCATTCGGGGTAGAGTCCGGAATTTTTTTGGGTTTCATTGTGAGTGCTAGGGGTATTGAAGCTAATCCTGTTCAGATTACTGCCTTAAAAGAAGTCAAAGCCCCTAGGACAAAGAAGGAATTGCAAAGCCTCAACGGGAAAGTCGCTGCTTTGAGTCGGTTTATTTCCAAAGCCACTGATAAATGCATTCCCTTCTTTGACGCTCTGAAGAAAGGAAAGAGAAACTTTGAATGGACTCTTGAATGTCAGAAAGCTTTTGATGAACTGATTCGTCACATGGAAACTCCTCCAATACTTTCTAAGCCCAGAAATGGTGAAGATCTTTTCACATATTTAGCGGTTTCATCTCATGCTCTCAGTGCATCACTTGTATGGGAAGACGCAAAAGTTCAACGCCCGGTTTATTATATCAGCAAAAGATTCACTGGGGCAGAGATGAACTATTCAAAGCTGGAAAAGCTTGCCTATTGTCTGTTGATTGCATCCAGAAAGTTGAGGCCATATTTCCAAGCTCATCCTATTAAAGTCCTCACTGATCAACCTTTAAAGCAAGTCCTATTTCGTCCTGAAACTTCGGGTCGCCTTCTGAAGTGGAATATTGAACTCAGCCAGTATGATATCACCTACCATCCCCGAAGAGAAATTAATGGACAAGCATTAGTGGACTTCATTGCAGAATACACAGATAAAGGTGACAGTGAGGAAGAGGTGACTAATGACATCTCGGTCCAATGGAAATTATATGTTGATGGTGCAAGAAATGATTGTTGCTCTGGAGCTGGGGTTGTGCTTGAAACCCCCAAAGGGTGATCGTTGTGCTATGCATTGAGACTAGAACTTCCTTCGACAAATAATGAAGCAGAATATGAAGCTCTTATTGCCGGTTTGAAGATTGCTAAAGAACTGAACATCAGAGTATTGCAGATCTTCAGTGATTCTCAGCTTATTGTGTGCCAAGTCAAGAAAGAGTTTCAAACTAAAGGAGGAAATTTGCCTGCTTACTTATCAAAGGTCGGGGAGCTTCTTAATGATTTTGATCATTATACAATAAGCCATATACCTCGGAAAGAGAACATGAAGGTAGATTCTCTCCATAAGTATTCAAGCTCTGACGAAGCTCAATTATTGGGATTGGTACCTGTGGAAGTCTTGTCAGCTCCAAGTACCGATGAGATGGATATTGACTGGATTATGGCTATGTCTCAAGAGCGGGAATCATGGATGACCCCGATCAATGAGTATCTACTTAATGGCTTCCTTGTAGAAAATTCGAAAGAGCGTCAGAAATTGTTGAGAAAAGCCTCGAGATATATAATTCTAGACGGCCGGTTGTACATGCGAGGATTCTCGATACCATTACTCTGATGTGTAACACAGGAAGAGGCTAAGACAATTTTAGCTGAGGTGCACAGAGGGGAGTGTAGAGATCATTCAGGTGGTCAAACTCTAGCAAAGAAGGTTCTCCGCTATGGGTATTTTTGGCCAGACATTAATCGAGATGCTGCTAGCTACTCCCGAAAGTGTGACAGATGCCAGAGATTTGTAAAAATCCCAAGAGCACCTTCCACCGAGCTAACACAGATGGTCAGTCCATGGCCATTTGCCATTTGGGGGATAGATCTCATCGGGCCTTTGCCAACTGCCAAGTCCGGAATCAGATATGCTATTGTTGCTGTTGATTATTTCACTAAATGGGCTGAATTTGAACCGTTAGCTACTATTACCTCTAAAAAGATGATTAAACTTTGCGATTAAGAATATAATTTGCAGGTATGGTGTGCCGCAAAAGATAATCATAGACAACGGTACCCAATTCGAAAGCGAAGAGTTCTAGGACTTTTGTAAGCGATTCAAGATCCAAAAAAGCTTCTCAGCAGTGGCTCATCCGCAGGCAAATGGGCAAGTGGAAGCAGTAAACAAAATTATCAAATCAACCATCTAAAAACAGCTAGAAAAAGCGAAAGGTGGTTGGGTCGATAAGCTGCCGCTAGCACTATGGGCATGCAGAACTACTCACAAAACTGCGACCGGACACACTCCATTCTCATGGCATATGGATCAGAAGCAATGATTCCGGTGGAAGTAGAAGTCCCCTCACACAGGAGAATTCATTTCAACCAAGCTGAAAATGAAAAGCTGCAACTTGAAGCACTTGATTTGCTTGATGAAAGAAGGAGAGAAGCTGAGCTCAGAATTGCAGCCCATCAGCAAAGAATAGCCAGGCACTTCAATACTAAAGTTCGCCAACGCAGCTTTGAAATTGGGGATCTAGTCTTGAAAAAGGTCATGACAACAACAGGAGTGTTTGGGACAAACAGGAAAGGGCCATATGTCATTGGCAAAAACTTTTCGATGGCACTTTCAAGCTCACAACTGTCGAAGGAGATCCAATTCCGAGAGCCTGGAACATCAATCACTTGCGTCCATATTTTACTTAGAAGCTATGCTTAAATTTGTAAAATGATTATGGATGTATCATTATTGTATTGTAAACCATTGTAAAAGCAGTGTAAATCAATAATAAGAACTATAAAGTGGATGTAGGCCCAATTCTTGGCCGAAAACTATAAATCTTGTGTTCTTTATTACTATAAAATGCCTGTCTCATTTCGATGTGCATGTATCTTAAATATATTGCTAAAATGTCGATTTAATAATGCAGGCTATCAAAGCAAAGCTTACCTATTCAACGCATCACAAGCCCAAGCGATTCCTACAAATCACCAACAATTAAATGTCAAGCCACAAAAATTCCACATTCAATTCTTACATCAAAAGTGCTTCTCACAAATAGTTGGTGATTCCACCGGAGGGGCACCTTCCCAACGTGAAGGTTCCAGGCCCTTGCTAACTTATTGCGATCGTTTGTGCAAACGGACATCCGGTCAAGTAGCTTGCGTCTGCCCCATGGATTCACTTAATAATGAAATGAACTTCTCCGCAAAAAAGCAAATAACTTGCAAAGGAAGGGAACATGTTCTTGGAAACGATAACGAGGAATCGCTGAGTGGCAGATTGTGGAAAGACGTGGGCAAGCAGACAAAGAACAGCCAGAATAGAATCTTGTGCTTCAACCAAAAAGGTTAATGGATCCACCGAAGGGGAACCTTCCCAACGTGAAGGTTCCAGGCCCTTGCTAGTTAATTGCGATCGTTTGTGCAAACAAACATCCATTTAGGTAGCTTGCGTCTGCCTCATGGATCCACTCAACTGTGAGATGCAACCTTCCAGGCGACCAAAAAAGCCCTCTTCGGAGGCACACTTCACCAAGCTGGAGTGCTAAAGCCCTCTTCGGAGGCAAAAGCCCTCTTCGGAGGCACACTTCACCAAGCTAGAGTGCTAAATCCCTCTTCGGAGGCACACTTCACCAAGTTGGAGTGCCAAATCCCTCTTCGGAGGCAAAAGCCCTCTTCGGAGGCAAAAGCCCTCTCGGAGGCACGGTTCCCCACGTAAAGGAAAAAATAAAGCCCTCTTCGGAGGCACGCTTCCCCGTGTACAGGAAAAAACAAAAATCCCTCTTCGGAGGCACGCTTCCCCGCGTACAGGGAAAAACAAAAAGCCCTCTCTAGAGGCACAAACAAAAGCCCTCTCCAGAAGCACAAACAAAAAGCCCTCTTCGGAGGCCCAAGCAAAAAAAAAGCCCTTTCCAGAGGCACAAAAAAAAGCCCTCTTCGAAGGCACAAACAAATCAAAGCCCTTTTCGGAGGCCCACTTCACCGCGTAGGGGAATCCACTTGTCAAAAATAAAAGTGACCATCTCCGAAAGCGAAGTGTAAAAACTTTTTCAAACAAAAAAAAAGAAAAAAAAGAAAAAAGAAAAGAAAACTACTCCAATACAAAGCATAACCTACTATAGTAGAATAATGTTTCCACAAAACGGAAAAAGTATTCTCCAAAGTAAGAGTACAAATCTTCTCAAAGTGGAAGAATTATTCTCTAAAGTAAGAGTACAAGTCTTCTCAAAGTGGGAGAATTGTTCTCCAAAGTAAGAGTACAAGTTTTCTCAAAATGGAGAAGATTGCAATAAGCCATGGTATGGGGGCAATATAATATATCTGCATTAATAAAAGCGACGCTCAAGCAACATACCACGAGCTCACTGCAATATCATACAAGAAAAGTAAAGAAACTTGTGTGATAAAAAGAAATAAATGCATTTATACATATAGACAAAAGTTTGTACAAGTAAAAAGAATCATTTTATTCCATACTATAAAAAAATCTGTATACATATGCAGATTTCAAAAAGCGGGGGCCGTTACCCGCACAATCTTCGGCCAATACAAGCAAAAAGCAAAAAAGCTAAACAAGAAGAATAAAGCCGGACCCATCACTTCTTCTTCCCTCCGCCTTTGGAGCCTTCACCCGGCCTAATGGTTAACTTCTTAAGTCGGCTTGAATGGGTCGGGGAAGGGGGAGAAAGAGGCGCAATCGGGTCCTCTTCTGCTTTCTCATCACCAGTAGAAGTCTCCATCCTTTTCTTCGAAACTCCACGCTTTCCCCTATTCTTTGAAGAAGATTTGTTGCCCGGAGCAATAAGATCAATCAACTTTGTATCGTCGGTAGTGAATTGCTCCGGGGTCCTCTCACCCTCTTCAAGCCCTTCAGTTTTTTGCTCTTGCGAAGCGGCCGGGTCATCCAAGCCTTGAAGAGCTTCTATCTGTTCTTCTTGAGACCTAGATTGGGAAGCAAGAGAAGGAGTAACTTGAAGAGATGAGGGAGCAACAGCTGGAGAAGGCGAAGCTTGTGCAGTACTTGTTGTTTTCACTACAGAAGAAGAAGAATTAAGCGTCAGTATTTCCTGCAAAAAGAGGAGATAGTGGCACGTCAAGGTTTAAGTAATAATCAAGAAGTTCATCAAACTCATGTGAAGCAAACAAGTAGTCCATTTGAGCTAGATCAGCGTTGAAGTTACCTGGAGGAGTTGACTTTATCACGTCGATTTCAAAATCTTGGGCTTCGATGTCTTCCTGGGCCTCGGTGTGGGCAGTCGTAATTTCAGTCTCGGCTTTAGCAGGAGGCGGAGAATGAAAACTAGAGCCAATAATGTCAATGTCAACCGAAGCCGAAGGATGAGCCGGGTCGGTCAAAGGTGCCTTCCCTGAATGTTCTCTTTCCGCTGCTTTGGCTCGTTCTTTGGCGAGTTGTTCTTTTCCTCTGACAAGGGCAGCTTGACCTTCATCATCCAAAAATGAGCCTCGAGACCCTCCTCAGCGTTGCCAGCACCTTTAAGCATTTCAACCGCTGCTTCCCACACTTCCGCCAGGGTAATTTCATATTTTGGCCCCAAAAATGAGAGACTGCCATGCCCGAAGACGCTGTGAATGTAAAAATCAAATAAAGTAGAACTGACGTTGGCCTTCGTCTCCTCATGAGACTGTTCAGCTGCTGCTTTTCCGGCAATTGCCTCCTCGCACTCTTTTTCAACTTTAGAAAGCTGAGCTTTTAACATTTCAATCTCCATGTCCAGAGAGCTAGTCTTTTCCCGCAACTAAGCAACATCAGTGCGATAGCTTTCCATAATTCTCTGTTGTGCCTCAAGTCTAGCCTCAACATCTCGTTGACTAGCATGGGCATCTCTTACTTGCTTCTAAAGCACCTCTTCCTTTCGAGTATAAGAAGTGGAAGAGGTAGCAAGTTCAACTTTAAGTTGCTCGACTTCAGCTTCGAGTTTCTCATTATATGCAGTGTTGTTCTTCATCTCCGTGTCGTGCTGGTCGAGAACTTTTTTCCATTCAGATTTGTTACTGTCCATGGTTAGCATAGCTTCGAGATTTAAACGGTTCCCTTTTTGAAGCTCATCGACTAGCTTTTGTCACCCGAACATTCTTTAATGTCAAGCCTAACAGCATTAAGATTCCTTAACATAGCCTGTTTATAAATGGGAACCAAGTCCAAATCAAAGCGTACTCCTTTTAAACACCAGTTTGGAAACCGGATTTGGAGTGCAGGCGGAGCATTCTCAACTTGATACGTAGGCCTATTGATGATTGTTTGAATCTCAGCTCCTTTGAGGGAAGGGGAGCTAGAAGGGATGTCCAAAGAAATAGAAGTAGCAAGCACTTTAGAGATTTCAGCTGAAGTTCTTTCGCTGGGCTTGGCCCGCTTGCTGGACTCTTCAGTTTCACAACTCTTCCCTTTGTCGTCGTGAGACTTTCTTTTTGATAGTCATCATCCCATTGGTGAGAATCATGGCGGTCATCTCTTCTACCATACCGCTCCTCATAAGCCTACCTCTCGCGAGCTTTTCTGGCAGCTCTTTCCTCATCAGTTTCTCTAGGGGTAGGAAAATAACACCTGGGGTCGTAAGAATCGTGCCTCCCATAGCGTTGAAAGTCGTTGTACTACGAACCACTGCGTCTCATTGGAGAACCTGAAAGTGAAGAAGAGACAAGTTTAGAAATCTTCGAAATAAAGAAGCTAAGTGCACATAATTGCCAAAATCCTAAGTGTGTGTGGCGTGTAAACTACACGCGTCAAGCTACAAACCAGTCTTCGGTTTAGGAGTCAATTCTTGGACTGATAGATTTGACCGCAAAACAGACGTTGCTTCAATTGATGGAGAAGTGAGCTTAGAGGTGATGGTGTCATCTTTAAAAAGCTCTTGGGAAGTCACCATAAGGTCACTCAATCCCCCATAGACATCATCACCATCATGCCCGATGGAATGAGTCATGCCCTCCTCGACACACTTTGCACTCTTTATAACGAGACTTTCTTTCTCAGTTCCAGCTTCTCCAGTAGCTTTCTCAGAACGTTGAGGAAGTTCATCTTCTTCAATAAGTGGGAGAAGTTCAGATTTGCCAGATAATCCCACACCATCAACGGAACTTGAGCGTTTCGCTAACGAAGCCTCAGCAATAGATTCCTTCGGTGCAGATTCTTTCATGGAGACTGGGGCATCTGACACTTCTGCTTGAGAACTAGGGGCATCACAGGGCTGAATTGATCGGGAAGAGTGCAAAAGTTTGAATTAGTGCAAAAATTTGTCCTTCAGCAAAAATTTAATACTTCTCTCCTCAGCAGTTACAGCACTCAATTTATCAAAAGTCGGTTTATGGCTAGAATCTCTTGATGGAGGAGGAATTGTTTCAAAAGTAAAGAATAATGTTAACACTTGACGACTTGAATTTTGAAAGGCTCACAAATCGAGTAAACGGAGATAAGCAGTCTTACTTCCTACTCTTCAGATGCCATAGAATCCCGGGGGGGCAGCGAACAAAGAAGAACTGATTCAAAAAACCGTGGGCACTTTCAGGAAGATCAGTAATCAGTTTACGGTTTCTTGTGCCCCTCACAAGTGTAATAGAAGGTTGATCTTTGTTCTTCGCAAATGTGCAAAAATAGCAAATCTCTTTAAAGCTTGGGAGGCGATTAAGCATCCTCCTAAATAGTACGCACAACCCCATCAAAATGGCGTAACCGTTGGGGTGCAGCTAGAACAGAGAGATAGTCAATCGAAGGAGGAGTACTCTAAGAAAATCATTGAATGAGGGGATAGCTCCGTTCAAGAACATTTGATGATTGACTACAACAAAGCCAGGGGGTGGCCTGTCGGCAGTGTCGTTTACTCCTGGAAACAGAGCATCCGCTTCAGCGATGCCAAATTGAGTACATAACTGTATGAAAGCCCGTTGGCTCAATGAAGTTGTAACTCTCTATGGAGGATTGTCTAAAGGATCAACTATTGGAAAGACTCCTTCGGTCCGCTCTATCACCTCTTCTTGTATTTGTTGAGAAGTCATTCTACACAAGGAACTGGATATTCAAATATGAAGGTGCACGTTTCCTAAAAGTGTGAAGTGTTGTGCAAAACTAATAAAAAGAAAAGCAGATATAACTGGAATTAAACTAATTGGCATTTGTCAATTATAAAGTTTCAGGGCTTGTTATTTTAAGTTCAAGTACAGAATCGATGCAAGCAGATCAGCTTTAGTTGATTAATTTAGCTTTGCTTTAACACTTCACTTGAACTTATTAATTCGCAACACTTCATTCGTATAATTCCATTAAGTTGATTATTCTTTGTCGACTAATCTGTCATTCGATGTGGGCAGTCAATGGTAGTATATTCGTCCTATTTTTCTGCAAATGTTGTGTTTGACAGGTTATTAGCTTAAAAGTTAATTCAATCTGCGGAAAAATGCAACATGTTCAAGCAATTTATCATGGCTGTTCAAGTTAGAAATTCAATCAAGTTTTTTTACAAGTGTTCAAGTCCTATTCACTTATTAGGTCGCAGGAATGACTTAAGTTAACTCGGGGTTCTTTAGGTCGTCCAGATCATGCCCAAACGACCCAGCATAGGTCGGGTTTCCTTAAGTCACTCTGCTTTAAGCCATATGTTATCCCAGCAAGTTAAGTCGCAAGTTCGAAGGTCGTTCAGCTTCCTTCAAGTCGCAAGGCTCTTAGGTCGTTCGATTCATTAGGTCGCTGTTGAAGTAGTTCGGAAGTACCAAACTTTCGCCCATCAAAAAACCCTAAGGCCTGTTCTCCATTCACACTTTGCCACGCGTCCACCGCCCTTGCATCACCAGTAGTATCACGGCTTAACCTAAAATCCTCTAACCCGTTAACCGAACATCCCTTCGTCTCCCTCAAGCACCTAAAGCCTCATCGTCTCCTCCAAAGTTCCAGGAACCATCGTTAACTCCACAAATTCAAACACTCACCAAATAACTCTGTGAAACCCTAAGCCCATTCATTTTTAGAGCAATTGCCAACGGTTCGACGAAAATCGGGGGGCGAATCAGAATATAGTCTTACAACATGATAACGAAAATTGTATGGAGCTGATTATGGAGGAACCGATGGTAAACGTGATGGATAGATGATCGGGATTACCTAAATTTGCTGTTGAAATCAACAGTTGGGGATGAAAAGGAGAAGATTCGTGTTAATTTATGTGCTTGAATGCAACAATGGCGGCAAAGTATAAGCAATAAAGTGAAGAGGACGAAGTGGTTTAACGGCTCATATAGGAGAAAGAGGAGAAGACGGATAGGCGCGCGAGTTAACAAGCTACTTGAGTCACTCACGACCTAGCAGAGTTAGATAGAAGCACACGACCTATAACCTAGGCATATGCTTCGAGGGGCAAGTGTTAACTCCTCTTTTTCACGACTCAGTGACCTAATGACCTAAAGAGATCAGCGACCTAACGAGTTAAAGGGATCGACGACCTGACGAGTTAAAGGGATCAGCGACCTAACGAGTTAAAGGACTCAGCGACCCAGTGAGTTAAGAATCAAGCGACCTAATATAGATGTAAGACCTACAACGAGTTAGCATGGCAACAATTTAGTGACATAATCGACCTAACGAGTTAATCACCTAAGCTACTCAACGGGTTACGACCTAGTGGCTCAATGGAAAGTAACGACCTAACGTCCTAAAAGGTCCAGCGACCTAGCGAGTTAAAACAGAGTAAAGCCGCTTGCATATAGGTCGCTCCCAACCTTAAGTCGCTACCTCTTCTAAATCGCTCAATATAAGTCGCCTTCTACTCCCATAGGTCGCTACAACCTACCAGCAGAAGAAGTTGACCAAGCACAACCATTTTAAGTCATAGCCTGTCCCTTAGGTCGCTCACGACCTAACCTTAAGTCACCCACGACCTATGACCTACTTTCAGATATTCACTATAAATACCATGCCTACTCCACCAAGAAGGGGACTTTTGGATCATTTCTGGAACGCCAATACTTTGTTGTTTTCTCGATTCCTTCAACACTTCAAACACCGAAGACGCTTCAACGAATTTTAGGAAAGATCTAACTCATTCAACATGAATCCAAAGAGATTTTCTACATCGAAGTTCTAGCTACTCATCTTAATTGTGTTGTAATTTAGGAATCATTAAATAAGTTGTAATCAAATCAGCAATAAAAGAGATTAAGTGGACGTAGGTTTGACTTTAAGCCGAACCACTATAAAAATTGTTGTCTCTTTACTGTTTCTCTGCTATTTTCTGCTTATTTTCAGTTCCGTACCAACGGGTGGTGCTTTCACTATACTACAACTTACACCGGGGTGTTAGCGTATATTTTTAGCGTTAACATTATGGGAGTTTTTATAATATATATATGGAATTTATTAACATTGCTTTGTAAATGTGAAATCTAATTATTTTGATAAGTTAAATGTGGAAGCTTATTAAAGGAATTATATCCATGATTTTAGACAGTGGATAATCCTTTTATAAATGTGTAGAAGTTTTGATTTTGGATAAGAGAATTATATTCATGATTTTTTACAGTAAATAATCTTTTAAATAAAATGGATATTTTTGGGAAGTGATATTATAAAATGGAGTTAAATGATTTAAATATGTTTTAAAATGTGTGAGCATCAAAACTATAGATTTCAACATTCATTGTTGAAATAGACATTTTCGAGAAGTAACGAAATGATGGACTATAACATTATTGTTATAGTAAATGGTTTTCGAAAGCAGATGTTTTGTACAGTATATGGCATTAATATATCTATCTAATTATCGAATCCCTATACTAATGATTTTGGGTTGTTGTAACAACATTTTACGCAACATTCGTTTTGACCCAAATAAATATGTTTAAGAGAATGTTTTCCTTAAAGAATAAAATATATGCTTAATACTAATTTAAGTATATGTAATATTTTCTAAGTGTTGAAAATAAATTGATTTGTGAATTACTTATTATTAAATAGGTATATGGAAATGTTTTCCAATATAGAAAGTTGAAATGGTTTTGAGATTACATCTTTTTAAAGATAATTTAAAGTGAATATTTGGCAAGTGATTCAATTAATAAAAGATTAATTAAAAGGCCCCAGTGATTGCTTATGGTGCTAGATATTTGTTTGTTTGCTTTGATAGCTAAATATCCGACTATCAAATTTGGCCATTTTAGTTCCTCGACTTGATGTGGGAACTATTTTATCGTACACTTAGTATGTAGCCATTTGTGCAGGCTTGATTATCGTTTGTGTTGAGGATGTTGATTCATGTAGTGTAGAGTATTACTCCAATCTATCGAGATTCCTTCTTGGTCGAAGGATAGTAAGTTGAAAGTTGGAGAAGTGATAAGTCTATGAGACTTAGTTTCTACGTGAGGTTGAGAAACGTTTTGTATTGTTGGTGCGCAGAGACCGGGATCGGTTTATTCGAAAACCACTTCGGACCAATATTATTGCGACGATTGTGCAGATTCGTTGTGATGGTATTGATATTTAGGATTTTCATAGTGAAGGACTGCTTGTTGATCGTTTGGGCTTAAAATCCCAACATACATCTAGTAGTAGTGGTCTCTTCGTTACGAAATATCCAATGCAAGGACTATTTGCTACTAGTCCTAGGGATTTCTCGACAGGATGCGGTAGGAAAGTACCTTCAGTTCGTCCTGTTCCTGAGCAACTTGTATGAAAGTTTGTATGACATTGAATTTCTAAAGATTACGTACATTGGTTTTTACATTCTTACATCAGTGGGGGCTGAGAAGGCAACTTCACTAGGCTAAACACCCTCCTTAAGACATATGAGCTTAAGGGCTATATTTTGTGGAAAGCAATTAGTAGTCAACAGAAATGGCCGTGTAGCATTCAAAGTGATGTGATATATGAATGGTAATCGTTACCTCTGGCTTCATCAACCGGAAATGACCGAAACAGGGTTAGATGCAGCAAGGCTAACTGGGTAGCTCCCATTAGGATATGATCATCCTCTTCTACATATATATCTTCCTGCTATGACGTTCGGGATGTAAATCATTGTGGTTTATATGCTATGAGGGCCCTCGGAATAGGTCGGTAACGACCGGAGAATGATATACTATCTAGTTATAGAGATCGGCCGGTCTTGTGTTGGTAGAGGCTCCTTTGTGATGTTCCTCGGTGCATTCCTTTAGAGGTGTACTGCCGGAAGGTAGTCCCTTTACCTGGTCATTTGTATGGAAATCCAAACTCCACTACGTGCCTGCCATTTTGATTGTATTAACCATTTTGGGCTATGTGCTATAATTTAATAATGGTAACAATTTCGGCTATGATTGATATTATTTGTGCAATAGACACTATTATAATATAAGATGATTTGATATGAAATGTTTTAGTTGTTGTAATGTAGAAACATGTCCGTGTTTATGTGTGGACGTGTCTTACGAGATACTTTTGTTTGAAAGGAAAAGTTTGGTAATTTTATAAATTCAGCCGAGTGTGTTTCTCACGCTGGTTTACTAGACTGATTCGGGCGTTCTTCCCTTTCGATGCTCGAGTCAGACCGAGTATATTTACAGGTTTAGATTTGGTGCTTTTAGAGCTTCCGCAGAAGAGCTAGAGATTTTAATTTTTGCATACACGTATCAGTTTTGATTATCCGCTTTTCACTTTATTGTTTTATATTATCGACAATTGTCAGGATGGTTATTATAACTGTCCAGGCTGATAGCTGGTGATTGATTGTTGAACTCTGATTGATGTATGTATATACAATTTCTATTTTGTAAAGATCATTAATATGATATTATATGTTATTCCACTGCGATGTGAGATTCTGTATTCTTCTATTTGTTTTCTCTATTCTCTTTCTTCTCTTCTCTTCTTCTCTCTTCTATTCTTTCTTATGATTTTCCATCAGTCTGTGCTTTTTGGGTTGGGCATGTGGGGTTTATTGTCGATTCAAAGGGTACGGATTTATGGTTCATCACAATCATCCTAGAAGAACGAAACGAGTTTATACATAGAGTATAGCACCTTTGACAGTAACTGTATCATATAATTCCCTTTTTCTCTTAGATATTACCAAAGTTATGTTTTTGGTCCAAATTTGATAGTCGGTTATCAAATAGACAATCATTCATCCAAAGATTCCATTTCCTACTGAAATCACTAAGTCTCATTTAATTTAAATTTTACCTAATTAAATATCTTTATCAAAAGGTATAAACTTATCTCATCGGAATAAGTATATTCACAAACCATTCCCTTCAAAAATATTTGAAAACTTTTTAGAATAAGTATGGAAAGCACCATGCGGTATCGACCATGGATTCACAGTTCAATGATTATGTCTCTATCCCAGAGAAATCCAAATTTACCTATAGGCAATCTCTACCTTCCGATTTCGCCCTAAAAGTATACCATTAGTTTCAGAAAACTTTATTTAATAGTTAAATATACTTTTAAAATGATCAAAATAATCACATAACTTTGAAAAAAATAATTAATTCTAATTTATTAATAAAATTTTATCAATTTACAAGACTTGTCTATAAAAACTTTTAATTCATTTCGACAATTTAAAAATATTAAATAACTAATTTTCTGAAATATTTTAAACATTTTTAAATTTCCTAGTTTAATAACTAAAAAATCTTCTTTTTAAAACAAACACTACTTCTTCATAAAAGTATATATTTTTTTCAATTCCAACATAACCAATCTAATATTTATAACTCTCTCTCGATTAATTACCATTTAATTTATGTCCCAATTTCATAAATCCCTTTTTCACACTTTCGAAAGTAAAATCTAAAGTTACTTTTTAAAATGATTTACCCATCTCACTATAAATTCTTACCTTGAATTTTTATCTTCAATTTATCAAATGATAATAATTTCACTTTATTTATAAAACATCATTTATAAATCCTATAATCTCATTTCCTGTTTATTACGGTTTCACATCACTTAAATCCATTATAAATGGATTTCTAAATTAAATTCCATCTATAAATCAATTTTCTTAAATAACCCAACTATATTCCAAAACCAACTAAATCTCGATTCTACTTCCATTTCGTAATTTAGAATCTTATTTAAGTTCCAGTATAACCAATTTTATATTTATTTTCAAATTCTCTTTTTCAGTTCTCAAAACTTGTTCAAAATCTCGATTTTTAAAACCCTTTTTATTTAAACAAGTATCACGGAAGAATTATTATTTAAAACCCTTTACGTTCATTATTCTAAAATCACTATTTACAATATCCCGAAATAATTAAGTACAAATTTTATGTTAAACCATTTATCTTATCCAAATAAATTTCTTTTAATTAATGCAAAATCCTATATAAATACTTCACTTCCAAAATCACTTTTTAATTTCTTTCCAAATTCAAATATATATTTATGGTATTTTAAATTACCAAAATCTAGGTCAATGCTACCGTAGCATCCAACAAGTTCAAAGCAGACTATAATATATCATAGATTATTCACCATATCATATATCACAATATATGAAATTAAATTCAACATTTTGAGGAATTCAGTCGGATCCCTCCAACCCGTTTTCTTACAACCACAGATTTTAATACAACATAAAATTACCAATCTATAACAACCCATAATTTTGTAAATATTTTAAATAAGTTTTACTTGAAAACGTTGTTTTTTTAAAAGTGATATTTTCAATAATTAAATTTTAAGTTAATAAGTTTTGTTAAAAAAAAGAAAAAAAAGGGAAAAAAAACTTATTGTAATTTAAATTTAAGCCTTAATTAATGTAATATTTCTGTTATTGATTCAAATAGAAAACATATGTAGTTTATTAACGTTTGCATGTGTTCATTATTTAAATCCAATCTTTTGGTTTTCTCATAGTTTTGTTTAAAGTTAAAAAAAGGGGGGCTTCTTTATAAAAATAACTTGGATTTATTACAAAATATCACGATTCCTTTTATCTCCTTTTAAATTAACGTTAGACCTTAATTTATTGCTTAATATTAAAGAATTTACTAAGTTATAAATTTTAACATAAAGATGTTGTATTAAGTTTAAGACATTATTTACAATGATTTGTATATACATATGTGTATGCGTTAATTTGACTTAAGATTTATAAGATGGACTTGTATGCAAAGTCATAACTTTTTAATCTTAAACCCTTTTAATGTGGAGATTAGGTTCAAAATTGTTGTCTTTAATTTTAGGCTCATAAAATAGTGAAACTTAATTTTAACACATTTATATGTATAAGTCTATTATATAAATATACGTATACGTATATGTTTTTAATAATACTATGACCAATAAAGATATATATGAAGGAAACATCATCTTTGTATGTTTGCACAAAAAATGGGCAAACACCTCCAAGTCGTATGATTTAGTCAATTTTTAAGTTGTTCTTAGTGATTTGGATGATTTATGCAAATATGTAAAAAGTAGGGACTAAACTGTAAAAGACACACAGATTTATAGTGGTTCGACCAGAACATGCCTACGTCCACTTTATATGTTATTCTCCTTTTCTCTTCAAATTACAAGTACAAAGCTTTGATTACAAGTAACTGAAAGTTGTTTGAAAGTTCTATCCGTGCTTGAGCTCTCAAACTCGTCTTCCATTGTTGTACCCCTCCCCCTCTATTTATAGAGTGAGGCTGAGGGTAGGGGTCCTGGATGTATATAGCTGCTGTGAGCCTAGGCTGAATCAATCTGGCCTGGCAATGTTGGTTCGGCAAGGCCTTGGTCCGGAGATGGTTGGAGTGGAAATGGTCCGGTATCACTTTGGTTCGGCAGGCATGGGGAGGGAGTTGGTTCGGCAGTGGTTGGTCCGGTATCACTTTGGTACGGCAGGCATGGGGAGGGAGTTGGTTCGGCAGTGGTTGGTCCGGTATCACTTTGGTTCGGCAAGGCATGGAAATGGAGTTGGACCGGTAGTGCCTGGACCGGTGATGCTTTGGCTCGGCTGTGAGTTGGTCCGGTGGTGGAAATGCACACACAACATTGATATTCCAATTTTGACCAAAAAATGGGATAACACTTTGCCCCCCAAAATATGCCTTGCGGTAGGAAGGCGTGTTTTGTAATGCCATGAGCTGGATGTTCATATCCTATTGATGTCCTGCAAAGGAATTTACAGTTTTATGTGACCTCAAATGACGACCGTTCGGGATCGAGATATTTGAGATGAAGTGCGACCGTTCATGGTCAAGCGCCTAACTTCAAATGACGATCGTTCGGGATCGAGATATTTGAGATTTATGTGCGATCGTGCGCGGTCAAGTGGCGGACCTCAAATGACGATCATTCAGGATAGAGATATTTGAGATGAAGTGCGACCGTGCGCGGTCAAGTGGTGGACCTCAAATGACGACCGTACGTGATCGAGCCATTTGAGGTGAGGTGAGTTGTGCCGTTCGGGGCGAGTTGTGCCGTTCGAGGCGAGTTGTGACCGTACGAGGTCGGGTGCCGTTCGAGGCGAGTCGTGACCGTTCGAGGTCGGGTGCCGTTCGAGGCGAGTCGTGACCGTTCGAGGTCGGGTGCCGTTCGAGGCGAGTTGTGACCGTTCGAGGTAGGGTGCCGTTCGAGGCGAGTTGTGACCGTTCGAGGTCGGGTGTCGTTCGAGGCGAGTGAGTGTGCCCGGGGGGGACTTAATATTATCAGTGTCGGAGTTGTTGTTTGTAGGAGTTTCCGAATCAAAGACTTCGGCAGTTCGCTGCTATGCAGGAGGTGCTCGTGGACCGTTCGCGATCCAACGGGCATACAAGTAAAATTTTCCATAGAATTGTAAATGTTAAAGCAATAATCATATGAACCTTACAGCAGAAATGTCCAAACAGGCAGAATTTAAATGTTCAAATCAAAATCAAAGCAAGAGCAAGACAAGGATGTCAAAGCGTAAACTCTTACGATGGTGCGGTTAGTAGTCATTCATAGCATGCCTATGGATCGTGCGCGATCGCTTACATGTGTAAATGATTTAACCGTGTTAGTAAGAGGTTTGCGACTTGTTCATCGCTTTCGACCTGCCCCCAAGTTTGCAAGGGAATTTTACCTGCCCCCGGCTGAGCATTCATTCCTCTACTACCACCAGGTTGCTCAGATACCCTTATCTCTCTCTGGGATTGGATCAACATGCTCCAAGTGTGGTGCCCCCTTGCAGAATTGATGCCTGATTCGCTTCTGAAGAAGCCTCTTGTCTTCCCTCATGTTCGCTTCTCTTTGGCCTCTGTCTTCTATTTGTTTGTCTTGTCATAGCTTCTTAGATCTTAGTTCTTAAGTCTTCAAAATCAACTTCTCCTGAGTTATCCTCTCAGTGAAAGCACCAAAAATGTTTGCATAAAAAATGGGCAAACACCTCCAAGTCGTATGGTTTAGTCGATTTTTAAGTTGTTCTTAGTGATTTGGATGATTTATGCAAATATGTAAAAAGCAGGGACTAAATTGTAAAAGACACACAGATTTATAGTGGTTCGGCCAGAACGTGCCTACGTCCACTTTATATGTTATTCTCCTTTTCTCTTTAAATTACAAGTACAAAGCTTTGATTACAAGTAACTGAAAGTTGTTTGAAAGTTCTATCCGTGCTTGAGCTCTCAAACTCTTCTTCCATTGTTGTACCCCTGCCCCTCTATTTATAGAGTGAGGCTGAGGGTAGGGGTCCTGGATGTATATAGCTGCTGGTGGGCCTGGGCTGAAGCAATCTGGCCTGACAATGTTGGTTCGGCAAGGCCTTGGTCCGGAGGTGGTTGGAGTGGAAATGGTCCGGTATCACTTTGGTTCGGCAGGCATGGGGGGGGAGTTGGTTCGGAAGTGGTTGGTCCGGTATCACTTTGGTTCGGCAGGCATGGAAATGGAGTTGGACCGGTAGTGCCTGGACCGGTGATGCTTTGGCTCGGCTGTGAGTTGGTCCGGTGGTGGAAATGCGCACACAACATTGATATTCCAATTTTGACCAAAAAATGGGATAACATTGTACACAATCTAATATATTGCACCTACATAATTTATTGTAGAATACATTAGGACATAGTTACATTCCATGCCATGAATAAATAGCTTGTTAATGACATTAATTAATCAATTAATTTGGTTAGAGAAAGAATGAAAGTTTTCTCTCTCCATATACATAATTAAGCTCTAAATAATTACCTGTTTTTAGGGAAAGAAACGAAAGGTTGTCTTAATTCTTGCCTTTTTGTTTTCCTAACATTTGTTCCTTTCTAGCCATTCATTCCTTTAGTTTAGCAGTATATTTTGCCTTGCAATTCACGTACAAGTTTCTTTTTTTCTCATCTTCTTTATTTTCTCATTTCCTAAGAGAGAGAAAAATATTACAAGCTCTAATTTTCATTGCTTCCCTTCTTCTTCTTTTTCCACTTTTCTTTTCTTATTTTCTCTTTTGTCCTTTTCTAAATTTGGTTATATACCTTTAATATAAGTAAATTTATATTGGGTGAAAGAAATATAATTTTACGGATATACATTAGTTCTTAATAAATGGTAAACAAATCAAAAGGATGTAAATAAATTCAAAAGTCAATTAAGTAATAAAAATTTATGGGGTAAATAATCTATTTAATTACACCTTTAAGTTGTATGTTTATATTCGTTTTGAAAATTTTGGTTGACACAAATGATACGTATCTAAATTAAATATTCTTAAAACGTATAAAAATTTAAGCGTTATTTTTGTTATAAATATGAGCGTAACTTTTGAGTTGGTTATTGTGTCTATAGTGCGCATTCCAAAAATATATATCTTAACTGAAAATGGTTAAATAAATCAGTAAACGTGCATTTTCAAGTAGGAAAGAAGCATATCCGTTTCAATTTTTCTTTGACCGTGACTGACCATTTACCTTTTTAAAGATATCCCACTTCCCTTTTTGCTGCAACTATTTTAATTTAGTAAAAAAAATCTTTGAATAAAGTAACATTCAAATCCAATCATTCTGGTCGTTACTTTTTATTTATCAACACAAGATATTCTCTTTATTATTTACACGTTCTCCAAATTTATTTCTTTAGTCAAAATCTTTCCATTTCCATTTTAAAACAAATTGATTCACTGCATATACTTTCCAGATCTCCTTGCCGTTTTATTTTCACCTTAAATCAGCGCAAGATTTATTTATAGAACACGTTTAAAGGTTTCATTTATATCTTGCCTTTTTCTTCCTTTTGATCAACGAAAATTAGCTACATATTACACGCACAAAATTTTAGCCCCAACCATTTATAAATATTCTCTTGCAGTTTCTCCCTCTTAAATCATGCAAGATACCCTATATACATATTCCAATCACGGGTATAATTGTTTTAAATCAATTCTTGCCGTTACTTTGCAAAAATCAAACAACCTATTTAATTATAAACACGCAACCTTTAATAATGAGCGAAATCATTCATTTCCCTTCTGATTCTAAATTTGAATTCACTTGCCACTTTTCTGCATTGATTTTTCCAACGAACGAAATTTCTTGCCAAAATTTTTCCTTGAATTGCGAAACTTCTCTGTTATAAATACACGCACCGCTTTGAAAAGAAAATTTATAACACAGCGTTCTCAATTTCCACTGCTTTTGTTCTCTTCTTCCTTGCGTGTGCCAGCAGGTATGGCCTCTTCCTCCTCTTGTTTTCTTTTCATTTTGCTTTGTTTCTGTAGTTTCCATCCTTCTGTTACACAAAAAAAAATTGTGTCACTACCATGATTTACCTGCATGCACGTATGGGCCAAGCATGGTAATGAGTTGTCAACTCTTAAACATAAATTTGTGTCACCTTTTGCATACTTAAAGAAAATTAAAGGTTGCGTGCACCGTTCTTGCCTTTTTAAATCACTGGCTGAATTTCCCACTGGGAATCACGTACATTCATTTAATTCAGGTGTGTCAAATTATCTCGTTCAAAATTTTATGTAAATTTCGCTTTGATTAGTGATTCAATTCGAGTGCTAAGTTTTATTTATTTATCTTGTTTCAAGATCGAGACCAGTTTGTCTCCTTTTCCAAATTTTGATCGTGCCCTCTGTTTTTCTCTTTCGGGGGTAGATATCGTTGTTTGATCAAAATCTTCAGCTTTGAAAAGGTGAGTATTCCTCACCAGACAAACATACTTGTATATTTGTGAATTAATCACAAGTGTAATTGTAAACTTATTTTATTTAATTTATCTGCCTGTGATATTAACTTATGATGTTAAACCCCATTATTTAATTGACACATCATCAGTTGTATTATCTATTGTTATATTTTGCAGTTATACTATTTATTATTATTTACTGTTTGAATCACACAGCAAATTCCCTGTAGAATAGAAATCATTACAGGCTGAAATGATAGGCCTGAACGATAATTATTTATTCATTTATTTAATTATTTATTATTTAACTTAGGATTACGGGTTTGAAATGATAGAACCTGGATTTTCTTTGTAAATTGCGGATTGAAATGATATACATCCATATCACTTGATCTAGGCTAGAAAACTACATACAGACCCGTGGCTTATATAATTTTTCTGAAATGTTTTAAAAATATTTTAAATGGAAAATTTATAATATTCTGGTTTAAAATGTATTTAAACGTTTTTTTTTAAATTTATAATGATTTTTGAATGAGTCAAATGTTAACTAAATGAATGCTTAAGTAAAATTTTGAAATATAACTTATTTTGGGAAATTCTGAATTTTTGCTAAAGGTGAGATTTTAGTTAAGTAAAATAATTGATAATAAGTTATATTCTGGGATTTTAAAACTTAATTGTTAAGTTAATAATTTAATTAAAGAAATAGGAATTTAATACTTGGATTTAAATAAGAAATTCATAATAAAATCTGATTTTTGTATGAAAATTTACTTATAAATTCATAAAAATATGAGTATTGAAATTATGACTTCATAATGTGAAAATATATGATTTGTAAGTTAAATATGATTTAAATAAAAATTTACTTAGTTATGAAATTATAGTTAAACCTTGAAATTTTAAATATAAAGGATATTACAACATTTGTGAATGTTTTAGTTAAATTTAAATGAACTTAAAGGCTAATTTGAACTAAAAGCTATTATAGCACTTTGTAAGTGCTATAGTTGATAAAGATAACTAAAGTTTAGTTGGAAATAAAGAAATCTATTACAGCACTCAAATGTTGTCTTTTGTAAATGAACTGTTTAGCCTATAACTTCAGGTAGCATTTTATAAGTGCTACGGAAACTGAATTTTGATTGTTTTAATAAAATTTAATAATCTTTGGGAAAAAGGCTTAAATTTTGGAATTTAATATGTAATTAATAAAAATAAGGAATTGACTTTAAATTGTTTTAAATGGAAGAATTTAACTTTTAAATGTGAGTTGAAAGGCAATTAATTCCTAAATAAACTGAATAGATTTAAATAGTATTTTATATTAAATAAAATGACCGATGTTTAAATAAATGACATTTGAAATGATATTATGATATTCAAATGTATTTGAAATTTATTTTGATTTTTAAAGTATAAATACCATTTTTAAAAGGTTTAACCACGGGTTATAATAACGTTTGGTCGTTAAAGAGACCGGGATCGGATATCTGGCATACTCTCTGTCGATACCGAAACCACTTTGACAACCATGTACGCGGTGGAGATTCTAGAATGAAGTAGGTTGGTGGTGGCGTTTCCTTTAAGGTAAATACGTGGACCCGACTCCCGTGAGTTGGCATAAGGTGGCTAGAACAGGAGCGATTGACGGGTTAATAAGGTAGCATCTTTGATCGGACACATCCCTTCGATATTATACTTTGACTTTTGGATTGATTCGGTGGCCACTTTTGATTTTTATTTGGGGGTGTGGCTCGAGGTGGGCGGTAGCTGCCCGCTACGTGTTACCACCGACCCGGAAGCGTAATTGGTATATCTAACCTGGCATTGCCTAGTTGTGCCGTGTCACCTACCCTATCGCACCTTGTACGAGTTTGGTTTTCTCCCGTAGCCTGTGTGGTATCCTTTGGTGGCTTCCCGATCAGGAGGGACTATGATATTGGATGGACTACTGGGACTATTACGTGTTAAGGGATATATGGGTAACCCCTTAATGCTATGAAAAAAGTAAGTTTATTTTACTATAGACATTATTATAATAGCGAAATATTACGATAAAGTAAATAGTTTAACGGATCCTTAGCGGATGGGCAGTCCCAAGCATCCTTTAATTTACTTGTACCTTATATTATAGTTCACATGAGTTGGTTTACATTGCATAAGTATGTATGTCCTGACTCGAGTGTTTTGTGTTTTGCTTTACGCTCGGGTTAGACTGAGTGATACAGCATTTGAGACTCACCTTCGAAGTTGGATTGCTTGAAGATATAGCTATCTATTTCGCTTTCGGTTATCCAGTTGATTCCAGTTATCCGGTTGGTTCCAGTGATGTATTCTGATTCATACTTTGTTATCATGTTGAGACCTCCGTTGCATCTTGTTATCTCCGTTGTATCTTGTTTGACTCTGATGTATTTATATAGTAGCTTCATGAACTACTATTTCTTTACTTCCGCTACATTTATTACTTTGTGTTTGTGATCTGTGATTTATTTATTTACTGTTAATGCTGTGTTTTGCCAAATTTATTTTACAATTCGGTATTTTGAGCAATTCAAGTCCGACATGTGCGGATGCGAATGGTTGAAAATAGCGGGTCGTTACATTTGGTATCAGAGCTTTGGCTCTAGGCAAAACTTAGAATTTATGGTAAATTTGATTTACAGAATCACTTTCATTCGAGCTTGAATCTCTTCCTTTTCGAATTTTGGAACGTTGCCTGCGGTTCCGAAGTTCATTCGTGTCCCTCACTATTCATTTTCTTTCGATTCTGGAGTATCCCATAACTCCACTTCGGATGATCTTTATAGTGAATTGGCGGTCTCGCCAATATTCTAATAAAGGGGTGAAACTCCTTTACAGTTAGCATTGATTCACCAGAGATTTATATTTATCCTCGGTTTAGATGCTAGTATCTTTGGTTATTCTGAACTCAATCTCTTCAGATCGAATGTAGATTTACCCCAGAAAATCCACATCTATCTTATTCTTTAAGTCACGGTTGACCCGGTTAAGGTTGCCCGCGATATATATAAACTTATCTGGTTCCTTATTTTGTTATTTAATATCGGATCTTCTGATTTCAACTTATCTTTAAATCAAAATTTTCTTTGATTTGAGTCCTTCAAATTTGAATCTCTATACTTGTTTTGAAAAATTTATTCCTATATTTGGGAAAAATCTAATATTATATATATAAGTATAATTTTCAAAATTTAACTAGTTGTTTAGAGACAATAGTGTTTGATTTTATTTATGGTTTTGTAAACCATTGGTTTTGTCTTATATAAATAATTGAACTATAAAACATGGTTATAAATTTATTTGGAAACAGAAATGAATTTAAAACAAGAATATAAGAATTTAATTTTTGATAGTTTCAAACCATGTGTTTAAAGTATTAAAAGGATATATTATTATTTAAATTATTTTCGAATCGAAATTTGTTTCCAAAGAATTTTAAAGTTTTAAAAATTAGTGCTTTTCTCTTTGTTGCTGGAAAATAATTTCGGTGATGACTGCAGCATCATCGACATTCATTTTCGAGCATCGAAGTGAAGAGACCACGCTGTAGTTTTGCTTCAAAAATTTAATTGATTTGAATTTCTAAAATATAACTTAATCTATAATATATATAGATATATGATTTAAATTTGATTTGACATGTACTATATGTATGTATTTATTTATCTCTAAAGTGTTTGAAGTTAAATGAAAATTTAATTTATAAATTTATGTTAAAAGGTGATTCTAATGATAAAATAAAGTCAAATTTTGAATGAATATTTAAACTTGAATTGGAAAATTTTTTACTTGTATAATATTAAATTGCATGCCAATATAACTTACCTAAATCATTCAGAAATTAACTATGTAATTGGATAATGTACAATATAAAAGGATTTTATAAATAAATTTTTAGTGGTTATAATAAATGTTATACACTTAAAGTTTCAGTTACAAAAAGACAAATAGAGGTAAATAGAATAAAATGATAATTGAATAATATACAATATCAAATTGTGTTAAAGGAAATTTAGAAATAAATTGGAGTAGTTATAATAAATGTAATCTACTTAATATGTGTGATAAGATATATTAAGTAGAATATATTTAATGATAATCTGGAATAAAGAAGAATTAAATTTGTTGAATAAAAGATGATTATTATAAACGACTATACAATTTATGATTTTAGAAATTATTAATTTCAAAATAATTGGATAATAAGATAATTAATTTGGAAATAGTTAAGATTGATTTAACTCCAGTAAAAATAAAATGGATTAAATCAATTATTGAATATTAATTAATTTAAATTAAATTTATATGGTTTAAATCAATGATTCCATTTTGAGTTTCAATTTATTTTTCTTTCAGGGTGTTTCTATTCTCCTACCTCCTTCCTTTTCGGGAACGAAAAGTTTTGAGTGAGGGAGAGTGTAACAACCCATAATTTTGTAAATATTTTGATTAAGTTTTACTTGAAAACGTTGTTTTTTTTAAAAGTAACATTTTCAATAATTAAATTTTTAAGTTAATAAGTTTTGTTAGAAAAAAAAGGGGACAAAAACGTATTGTAATTTAAATTTAAGCCTTAATTAATGTAATATTTCTGTTATTGATTCAAATAGAAAACATATGTAGTTTATTAATGTTTGCATGTGTTCATTATTTAAATCCAATCTTTTGGTTTTTGCATACTTTTGTTTAAAGTTAAAAAAAAAGGGAGGGGCTTCTGTGACGCCCCACCTCTATACCCACGCTAGCCAAGGACACTACGGTGTAATGCCGTCAACTAGCACGCAGAATAAGGCTGTCGAGGAGCAACCATCTGTATAATTGCTTTGTGCGAGTACCGATATGCCAGATAAGATGTAACTTGCATTTCTTAGAGGACATCCGACATACCGACACAAACTCAAAGCTACTGCGCAGTGGCTATTATGTCTACGGAAACAAATATAGAAATGAACATAACACAAATCAGTCACAGATAATTCATATCACAAAGGTGGAAATAGATATGAATATATATAACACATAGAAGTGTTCAACAGAGTAGTAGTCAAGAAGATCCACAATAATACAAAAGAATAGCAACACGTGCTATACAAAAGAATACAACTATGAGTCCATATCTCAAGTGTATACAACAAAATAAACTACTAATCTAAGTAGTTAGCCAAAAGTCAGAGAAATCAATCCCAAGTGAGAAGTCAAGCTGAAGCACCTGTAACATCTCGGTCTGACCCGAGTATTATTTAATAAGAAAATAATAAATGGATCAGTCTAGCTATAAATATCAGATGAAACGATATAGAATAAGAGGTATGACTAAACGCATAATAATCACAATGCCAAGATGTGATAAATAAGTAATTGAAAATCGACAAGAGATTAATCAATATCACAAAAACCTTCTCAAGGATCAAAAGGAATGTCATACTTTTTATTTCGTTCACCAAACCATAAATATTGACGATTATATCAATATCAGTCACAAAAGTCGATGACGCACAAATTCACCAATGCACAAATATTGATAAAACTTATCAATGAAAATCGTGAAAATTGGCGAAGCACAAACTCTAGGAATCATCTCAAGAAATCCAGAAATCACAAAAGGGGGAAAGGCCTATCACAAACGGGAGCATAATGCTCACCAACAGGTGTATCACAAACGAAATGCTAATTCCATGGTTGCTAACCATCACAAATTGAGCCGAAGCTCCACAAATGGCCCGAAGACCATGGGTTGCTACCCCACCAATTTGAGTCGAAACTCCACAAAACGGGGTTTAGTCTCCCTCGCAGACAAAGAGACATTGCACTTTGCTAGTCTAAATCACAAAAATGATCGTCATGATCATCAAGAAGTGTCAATTACAGTAAGCTAGTAAATATATGAGCTTAGCTTCATGTCCCATAACCACTAGCTTAACTTAAATAATTACAAACAAATTGTTGATCTCCACTAGAAAATTGTCATAAGAGATTCAATTGAACAAGTCCAAGAATTAACCGACGAAGTAAATGCAAGCGTTTCATACCACTGGTTTTACTAAGTCGTTTAATTAGATTTATCATACGAGTGAGGTAAAGGTTTGTATATACTAATGGATTGGAAATCGGTTTGAGAAAACGAGCGTTGTTATAAAATAATGTTGAAATCATTTGAAGAAAGTGTTTTGATATTTACTACTAGTATAGAAAAACTTTATATTTTAAAGTGACAAATCATAGAAGTGATTGTAGAAACAATCAATCATAAAAATTCACATTCGAAGACGTGAATAAAATTCAAAGAAACCGATAAAGAATCCATTGAAGTAGATATTCAAAAATCCATAAAATCGACCGAGAAGCCCAAGATAGTTTGTCTCGAAGAATGGTCAACTTAGTATCTCAACAAAGCGAGTTCCGTTGAATGTTTTTCAGATAAGATCCCCTACGGAGGGGGGTCCGGGGGGGGGGGGTGGAAACCCCCCAAGGTGGGGGTGCGGGGGCAATGCCCCGTCCAAAATGGTACGACCTAGTGAAGGCTTAAGGGAGGATAGGATCGAGCAACCTCGATAATAAATGATAACAACAAATAGGATCATTACGAATCGATTTAAATTTGAAAACCACGCAAAATAGGCGAAATAGGCAAAATAGCAACAGGTCGGTCGGCCGGCCACAGAGCTCGGTCGACCGGACCCTGCTCTGAAAAAAAATCCTCGGGAAGCAGGTCGGTCGACTGAGCTCTGTAGTTGGTCGACCGGACCTGAGACAGAGAAGTGCTATGCACTTTTAGTAGCAGGTCGGTCGACCGGCCCAGTGGTTCGGTCGGCCGAACCTGTATTCTTGCACTTCCCGCCCTATGTCAAAAGTGGTGCAAACTCCCTCAATTTGCAAACGGTCGAGCAACGACACTAAGTGTCTACGCCAATCGGCTACTCGGCCATAGAAGCTCGCTGGTTCATCACCAAAACATGATCAAAACATCAAAGCTATGATTTTTAAAGAATTGAACCCAAAACACCAAAAATTGGAATATTCACCAAAATAATCCAAACCAAAAGCAATTGCACACGAACAAGTGTTAGGAATTCATACCTAACAATCGAAGTTAAATATAGGCCTAGATGTGAGATAAAAATCTCACCTTTTCACAAAAACAATGAAGAAGAAGATTGAAAGCAAAGGAGAATTAACCACTCTTCAAATCCAACACAAGAAGCTTGATTCTAAGCTTTAAAAGGAGAACATTCCCAAAGTTAGTTTTAGGAATTTCTGAAGTTGATAAGAGAATAAGTTGGAGAAGAAGAAGAGAAGGCTTACCAATGGGTTCTCTTGAATTTGGAGTTAGAAGTTGGATTTGCTAATGAAGACTAGGGCTTGGAGTTTTAATTTCCTCTTTCACTCTCCATTGTTATAAAAGCTTGAATATTAGGAAAATGAGGAATGAAGTAATGAAGAGGAGAAGGGGTTGGGACTGAATACATAAGTGGGGTTAATGGGCTCAACACTAACCAAAGCCCTAAGTGAAAAAGTAGCAAAATTCCACTAACTCCAAACATATCCAAGTTTACACTTAAAAAGATCGCAAACGACGTTTTGAACTCAATGGGAGTGGTCTCGAGTCCTAATTTGACTGTTTGCAAAAAGTAGTTTTTTCGGACAAAATCCGACTAACGATGAAATATTTAAATAAAATATTTAAATACTCAATCGTAAAATATGCGGGTTGTTCAGACTCCCCTCCTTAAACAAGTTGCGTCCTCGCAATATTTAATAAGAAAATATATAGTAACAACCATGAAAGTATATTCAACACAAAAGAAATTTGAAATAAGAAATTCACCTCAAAGAGCATGGGAAAGTAAGTCCGGATGTGTTCGCTCGATGAACTCTCTAGATTCCCAAGAGCAATCCTTAGGATTTGAGGACCATTGGACTTTAACAAGGGGAACATCTTTATTTCGAAGGCGCTTGACCTCCGAAGCAATAATACGAATAGAATGTTGCTCATAAGTTAAATTAGGTGAAATTTCAATTTCTTTCACAACACCGGGCTCAAGAATAGAATCGGAATCTCGAAGGCACTTCCTTAGTAGAGAAACGTGAAACACGCCATGAATAGCAGAAAACTGAGCCGGTAATAAAAGGCGATAAGCCACGGAACCAATACGTTCGGTGATAGGAAATGGCCCAACATATCGAGGCGCTAATTTTCCCGATCGACTGAAACGTACAACACCCTTCATAGGTGAAACACGAATGAACACAAGATCTCCCATATAAAATTCTAATTTCCTTCTCCGGTTATCGGCATAGGATTTTTGTATACTCTGGGCTTCTTTCATCCTACGACGAATAAGATCAATCTTTTCTGTTGAATCACGAATAAAATCTGGACCTAAAACCAGCTTCTTACCGGCCTCAAGCCAAGAAGAATGAGATCGGCATGGCCTTCCACAGAGTGCCTCGAAAGGTGCCATGCCAATACTAGATTGGAAGCTATTATTGTAGGAAAATTCAACAAGAGGAATATGATCTTCCCAGCTTCCACCGAAATCAGGCACACAAGCACGAAGAAGGTCTTCAAGAATTTGATTCACACGCTCGGTTTGTCCATCGGACTGGGGGTGATAAGCGGTGCTAAAATTAAGCTTCGTTCCTAAAGCTTTTTGAAGACTCTTCCAAAATCCACTAGTAAACAATGGATCAGATCACTAACTATAGAAGTAGGAACTCCATGCAATTTAACAATTTCTTTAATAAAAAGTTTGCCCAAAAGAGTTGCGGTCCGATTGGACCGAACGGGAATAAAATGGGCGGATTTAGTAAGCCAATCAACTATAACCCATAAGCTATCATGACCCAAACGAGAACGGGGAAGGCCGTCTATAAAATCCATGGAAATTTGATCCCACTTCCAAATTGGAATTTCTAAAGGTTGCAATTACCCACCGGGCCTTTGATGTTCGGCCTTAACGAGTTGGCAAGTCATGCAACGCTTAACGGAGTTAGCGATGTCAAGTTTCATTCCCTCCCAATAATAAAGTCGCTTCATATCCGCGTACATTTTACTACTACCGGGATGAATGGTAAATTTAGAATGATGAGAATCTTCTAAAATATCTTTAGGAAGATCACTAATATTTGGCATGATAAGTCTACCAAATTTCCGAATGCCGCCACGAGAATCGATATCAAAGTCTTTCAAACCTTCAATATCAATTTTATCCTTAATATTTTGGCCAAGAAGAGCCAATTCAGGATCTAGCCCTTGAGCTTCAAGAATGCGGTCTAAAAGAGAAGGATGAGCCTCAGCGCTACATAAAACAAGAGATGAACATAAATCGAAAACACGGTCTCGAATTTCGCAAGTGGATAAAATCTCGAGATCGATCCATTCGGATATCATCATAGAAATAACAGCTTGTTGTTTACGGCTAAGACCATCGGCGACACGATTACCCTTACCGGGTATATAAAGAATATCAAGATCATAGGGAGCAAGGAACTCGAGCCAACGTTGTTGACGCAAATTAAGTTCCTTTTGAGAAAATAAACACCTCAAAGACTTGTGATCGGTATAAAGAATAAATTTCTCTCCTAAAAGATAATGACGCCAAATCCGAAGAGCAAAAACAATAGCCGCGAGTTCTAAATCATGTGTGGCATATCTAGTCTCGGCCGGCTTTAATTGCCTAGAAGCATAAGCAATAACACGTTCTTTTTGCATAAGAACGGCACCCAAACCAACGCGACTAGCATCGGTATAAACAACGAAATCTTGATTCCCCTCGGGAATAACAAGAATAGGAGCATTAGAAAGAAGTTCCTTTAGTTTCTAGAAAGAAGTTTCACATTTGTCCGACCAAATGTATTTAACACCTTTCTTCGTTAAGCTAGTGAGAGGCACGACAATCTTAGAAAAGTCTTTGATAAAACGGCGGTAATAACCCGTCAATCCAAGAAAACTACGAATCTCCGTCACACTCTTCGGTCTCTTCTAATCTTGAATCACTTCAATATTTGAAGGATCCATGGAAATTCCGGATTCGGAAATTATATGATCGAGAAACTTCACATGAGATTGCCAAAAGTGGCATTCAGAAAATTTTGCTTTTAATTGATTACTCCTAAGAGTTTCCAATACAATCCGAAGATGCTTTTCATGCTCCTCCTTGGTTTTTGAATACACAAGAATATCATCAATAAAGATGAGAACAAATCGATCGAGAAAATCTTTGAAAACTCGATTCATAAGGTCAACGAAATAAGCCGGAGCATTCGTTAGACCAAATGGCATAACAAGCCACTCATAAGATCCATATCGAGTACGGAACGATGTCAAAGGAATGCTATCCTCTACAATACGAAGCTGATGAAAACCGGTTGCCAAGTCCAATTGTGAAAAGACTCTAGCACCACTAAGTTGATCGAATAGATCATCAATCCGAGGTAAAGGATATTTATTTTTGATAGTAAGATCATTAAGCTTGCGGTAGTCAACGCAAAGCCTTAGTGTACCATCGGATTTCTTCACAAAAATAGCCGAAGCTCCTCAAGGCGAGGAACTTGAGCGAATAAATTGCTTCGTTTCCAAATCGAATAATTGTATGCGCATCTCCTCATTTTCTTTATTGGACATGGGATAAGGAGGACGAGTAATAGGTTGAGCTCCAGGGATAAGATTAATTCTGAATTCAATTGCTCGCTTAGGCGGTAATCCTAAAACGGGCTCAAATATGTCGGAAAATTCACGAACAACGTGAATAAGAGAAATAATATCTTCCTCATCATCATTATCATTATCACGAGGATTTAAAGAATATAAAGACGCAACCAAGCTGGAATCCGAATCTTCAAGATTAATAGAAATCTGCTTAACAGATTGAGGATGTCGAAGATGAATAGTCCGCTCAGGACATAGGATATGAGCTTCATAACGGTTAAGCCAATCCATTCCCAAAGTCATTCCAAAGCCTAAATAACGCATGACATGCAAATCGGCTCGGAAAGAAAAATCACCCAAAATAATCTCGACATCATTACACAATAAATTGATTGTTGCGGACCCACCAACCGGATTCGCAATTCTCAAAGAAGTCATTAAAGCAACAATACTTAAAGAAAAAGTATCAACGAGTTCTTTTGAAATAAAAGAATGGGATGCACCCGTGTCAAAAAGAACTCGAATAGGTTGATCACGAAATATGATAATGCCATCATGGATAGAATGAGACATACCTTGATCACGAGATGCGTTGCCAGAGGTTTGAGCAACATTTTTTCCCTCCTTCTTGCCCAGAAGCTTGGGGCATGAAGATATAACATGACCGATGTTAACGTAAAAAGTCAGACGCTAACACCCCGATGCAAATAGAGACTGAATGAAAGCACCACCCGTTAACACGGGAATCAGAAAAAGCAGTAATTCATTGAAAAAGCAGTAAGAGACACAGAGTTTATAGTGGTTCGGCTTATAATCGAGCCTACGTCCACTTCAATCCTTTTTATTGCTTATATGATTACAATCCTTTACAATTTCCTTCAATTACAATTTACTTCAAAAGACAAGTAGCTAGAAAAACTTCGATACAAGAGAGTTCTCTGAATTCATGGTTGAATAGGTTGAATCCCTGTTTGAAGTTGATTGAAGCTTCCTGTGAGTTTTGAATGTTGGGATAAGGCTCGGCTTGAAGATGACAGAGTCTCGATGCTTTGAAGAAAATGATCTGAAAAGTCCCCCTCATGTTGGAACTTAGGGCGTATTTATAGAAAATTTTGGACAGGACTTAGGTCGTGAGCGACCTAAGGAAGGTCGTGAGCGATCTCAAGAAGTGTGGGTGACCTAAAGGAGTGTTGGCGAGTTAAAGACATACAAGTTACGACTTAAATGGCCTGCACTTGTCCATACAAACCAACAGGTAGGACTTAGCAACTTTTAGGGGAGCGGCATAGTTTTTTTGCCAAGTATTAAGTCGTCAACGACCTAAAATAGGTTATCAAATCATTAGGGCGTTGCCGCTTTAACTCTTTAGGTCGCAGGGAACTTAAGCCATTAGGTCGTTAACCTTTAGGTCGTTAGGTCGTCCCATTCTTTTAGGCAGTTAGGTCGTCCACCTTTAGGTCGTTCCATTCCTTTAGGCAGTTAAGTCGGTAACTCAATAGGTCACTAAGTCGTTGGTCCATCTACTCCTTTAAGTCGCTGCTCTCCTTTAAGTCGTTAAGCCGCTTGAGTGCTAAGTCGCTAACCCGCTGTTGGTTCATTAACTCGTTGAGTCGCTGAGTTGCATAAGTTGTTAAGTCGCTGTACTTTTTAGGTCGAACACACAGTTTGGTCGTTCCCCTTTTAGGTCGCAAGGTCGCAGACCCCTGGGTCACTGAACTCCTTAAGTCGCAAGCCTCTTTAAGTAATTAGGTCATTAAACAGTTAGGTCGTCCCACATCTTAAGTAGTTGGGTCGTAACCTTTTAAGTCGTTAAGTCGGCTCCACTTTTTGGGTCGTTAGGTCGGCTCCACTTTTAGGTCGCTGAGTAGCTGATAGAGTGGAGTTAACACTTGCCCCTCGAAGTACACGCCTAATTGTTAGGTCGTGTGCTTCGATATCCTTTAACCCGTCCCCCTCTAGGTCGCTAAGTCGTGTGTGACCTAAAGGTTAGGTCGTGTGTGCCGCTTCAGGTTCCCTACCGTAATGTATAAGTCATCCATCCTCTTTTTCCTTCTCATTATCTACTTCCGCATTTGATTCTACCATTAACATCTTCCCAAGCTCCCAAAGACGATCTCAAACCGATCAATCACCAATCATCCTTGATATTACATTGCGTAAGTGAACCTGCTTCTTTCTCGATCCTTTATCATCATTGATTCATGAATCCCATTTTTTAATCTTAAGTCACCTTCTTACGCAATGTTTCACCGCGAATTTCGTTACATCGATAGTTGATGAACTTGAGTTAGCTCGATTTGGCTTTGTACAATTGATGAGATGATGGCGATGGGTTGCAATGCTTCAGGCTAACTGATTCTTGATTTGCGTTAGAATGGCAAGGCATTGAATTTGTGGTGATTTCGGATTAGCTTTTTGGACGATTCGATAGCATGAGAAAATGAGGGCTTCTGTTGACGGAGAGGCTAACGGGTTAACGGGTTAAAAGAATGACGAGTTACCGATTAGATTGGAGATTTGTCGGTTGAGTGAAGTGAGACACTAGCTTGGACACGACCCAACAATTTTGGGCGACCTATAAACCTCTGACCTATAAACCTTCGACCTATAAATCTTCGCGACCTTTAAATCTTCGACCTATAAACCTTCGCAACCTATAAACCTTCGACCTATAAACCTTCGCGACTTAACTAGATGCGACATAAGACTTGAGTCGCGGCCGAGCTAGGACTTGTAGAAATTCACGTCACTTTGAACTGAAGCCTTTTCTCCTTACTATGTCTCACGATTTAAAGGACCAATGACTTAAAGAACCAACGACTTAACTTAACTCGCAAGAAATCTTTTAAGTCGTGGACGATTTAATACTTGGATGTTCAACTCGAATTCACACTTAGAAGCATAATCTTAACTTGAGTGCTTAACTTGAACTGTCGGACTGAATTGCCTAAACTCTGAATTGCTTGAACTTTGAATTGTTTGAACTTCGTTGTACTTTGCTATGCTTTCTTAACAGATTATACCAAATTCGATGCTAATAACCTGTTAAATATAACATTTGCTGAAAACTAGGGCGAATATACTACCACTGATTGCGCATGTCAAATGACAGATTAGTCGATAAAATATAACCAACTTAAAGAAATCGTATGAAATGCTGCGAATCAACGAATTCAAATGAAGTAGTAAAGCAATATTAATCAACTAGAGCTGATTTTTTGCATCAGTACTGCACTTGTATTCGGACAAGTCCTGAAATATTTCATGTTTATTACTTTAATTTCAGTCATGTTTGCTTGTCACTCTACTAGTTTTGCACAACACTTCACACATTTAGGAAACGTGCACCTTCATATTTGAATATCCGGTTGCTTATGTAGAATGGCTTCTCATCAAGTAGAAGGATCAATACCAACTGGAGAGGCCCTCCTGATGCTGGTCCACTGGTCAACCCACCAGAAAGAACTCCAACCACCCTGAGTTACCGGTTGTTTAACCAGTTACGCGCCCAATTTGGGATTGTAGAAGCAGATGCTATTCTCCCTGGGCCAAATGATTATGCTGACAGTCCTCCCTTTGGGTTTGTTACCGTTAACCGCCAAATGTGCCTTTGTGGAGCCATTCCTCCTTTCAACAGTTTTCTCCAACAAATCCTTCGCCGATTGGCTATTTCTCCTTTTCAGTTGCACCCCAACGGCTATGCCATTTTGATGGGACTATGCATTCTCTTCAGAAGGACGCTTGATCGACTCCCAAGCTTTGAAGAAATCTGCTATTTATGTACATTTGCGAGAAACAAAGACCATCCTTCCATTATATATGTGAGGAGCACCAGGAAACGCAAGCTTATCACCGATCTCCCTGATAGTGCTCATGGTTTCCTAAACCAGTTCTTCTTTGTCCGGTGCCTCCAGGGATTCTACGTTATCTGGAGAGTAGGGGGTAAGCTTACTTATCCCCATTCTTTCCTCTTCTGAGCTTTGCGAGATCCTAATTGCTAAATGTTAACCTTGCTTTCTACTTTTGCAGTCCTTCCTCCTCTTTGTAGAGATCCAAGCCACAAGCAGACTTTTGAGAGGCTTAACGCCGTGGCGGCTGAGGAGAGAAGTATCAAGGTTTTGCTAAGAGACGAGTTCCTTCATTAATTCGGACTCTTACACCCTTCCCGCTCTACTCAGCCTTACGAAGTTTCTGATTCTCCGGCCGAGGCACCGGATGCCCCAGTTTCTGTTGAGGAGCCTACACTAAACGATCCTGCTCATGAGGCTTCTCTGGTGAAGTGCTCTACTTCTACTGATGTCGCGGGGTCATCTGGCAAATTTTCACTTACCCCGGTCATCGAAGAAGAAGAGCCTCGAGAATCTCCCCAACATTAAGGGAAGTCCGGTGACGGAGGAGTATGGAAAACAAGCCCTGCCAAGCAGAGCGGGGACGACACTTTTGAAGGGTTGAGCGACCTATTTATCACCTCATAGGAACTCTTTAAAGATGATCCTGTTGCCACTAGGGTTTCCTCTTAAGTGGTTGAAGCAACTTCTGTTTTGCAACAGATCCCGTCGACTCAAGAGTTGATGTTAGCTACTACACCCATCATTCCTTCACAACCGAGGAGTGGTTCGTAGTTCAACGCGCGTAGTCTACACGTTGCACACACTTAGGATTTTTCAGCACTTATATGCACTTAACTCCTTGCAATTTGAAGATTCTCAAGTTATGCTTTTTTTTTTTAATTTCAGATTCTCCAACGGGGAGAAGTGGCTCGTATTATGATGACTTTAAGCAGTATGGAAGGCGCAGTCAATATGACTACAGGCCCTATCTTCCCCCTCATAGGGAAACTGATGAAGAGAGGGCTGCTCGAAAAGCTCAGGAGAGAAGAACATACGAAGAACGGTACAGGAGAGGGGATGAACGTCACGACTCTTCCCACAGAGAGGGTGATTCCCTTAAAAGAAAATCCCATGATGACAAAGGAAAGAGCCGCGCTGCCGAAGATTCGAGCAAACGGACCAAGCATGGTGAAAAGTCATCATCTGACATTCTTAAAGAGCCCATTGCTTCGGTGCCTCCTCAATCTCCCGCTCTCGCTCGTACCGACATTCAGACGATCATTGGCAGGCCCTCATATCAGGTTGGACCAGACCCAGCTACTCTTTAAAGCCAATTTCCAAACTGGTGCTTGAAGGGAGTTCGCTTTGATCTTGATCTGGTTCCAATCGACAAACCAGCCATGTTGCGAAATCTTGACGCTGTCAAGCTTGATATTGAGAGAATGTCGAATTGGCAAAAACTTGTTGACGAACTCCAGAGAGTGAATCGCGCGAACCTTGAGGCTATGTTGACCATGGAGAACGATAAATCCGAATGGCAAAAGACTCTTGATCAACATGATGCAGAGATGAGGTGCATCGCCGCTTATAATGAAAAGCTTGAAGCGGAAGTTGGAAAACTTAAAGAGGAGCTTGCTACTTCCTCCACTTCCTACTTTCAAAGGGAAAGTGTGCTTCAGCAACAAGTGCGGGATGCTCATGCTAGCCAACAAGAGGCTGAAGATAAAATAAAGTGGCAGGAAAAGGTTGTAGAAGATTATCGCGTTGAAGTTGCACAGTTTCGACAATAGACCAGCTCCCAGAACCTCGAAATTGAGACATTAAAAACTCGACTTGATATGGTTGAGAAAGAGCGCGATGAGGCTGTTGCCGGTAAAATTGCAGCTGAAGAAGCTCATCAAGCCACTAAAGCCGATGTCAGTTCGACATTATTTGACTTCTACTTGCAAAGTGTCCTAGGGCGTGGCAGTCTCGCATTTTTGGGCCCCAAATATGAAATCACTTTGGCTGAAGTATGGGAAGTTGCGCTTGATATGCTTAAAGATGCTGGGTATGCCGAAGAAGAACTCGAGGCACATTATCTGGATGATGGAGCTCGTGCAGCCCTTGCCAGAGGAAAAGAGCAGCTTGCTAGAGAGAGTGCTGGGACGATGAGAGAGGAGCATCCAGAGAAAGAAGCACCATTAATTGCCCCTGTCCCTCCTCCAATTTCGGCCGACTTTGATATCACAGGCTCCGGTTCCCATTCTCCGTCCCCTGCTGAAGTCATAACTGAGATTACAAGTGCACAGGGTGGAGATGAAGGCGAAGAAAGCACTGAAGCACAAGCTTATGAAGTTGACATTAGGAAGCCCACTTCTCCAGGTAATATTAACATCGAACCAGGTCAAGCGGATTACTCATTTGCTTCGGCCGAGTTTGATGAACTTGTTTCTTATTACTTAAGACTCGATGAGCCGTTATCTCCCCTCTTCGCGGGAGATACTAATATTTTTTGCTTTTCTTCTGTAGCGAGAACGCCTAGTGTCATAGAAACTTCTCCTCCTCCAGCTGTTCCTCCTCCATCCTTTCAAATCACTCCTACTTCCCAGCCGGGATCGCAGGAAGAATTAATAGGAGCCCTTCAAGACTTGGACAATCCAACCGCTTCGCAGGAGCAGAAGGCCGAAGGACTTGAAGGAGGCGAAGTATCTCCGGAGCGAACCCTTTCTGATGACATAAAATTGTCTGCTCTTGTCACTCCGGGGAGTGAGTCTTCTTCAAAGAGGAGGAGGAAGCGTACAACTTCAAAGAAGAAATGGAGAAGCATTTTTGTTACTGAAAAGGAAACGGAAGTTGATCCAGCACTAGCTCTCTCTCCTTCTCCCCCAACTTTCCCAAGCCGGCCTGAAAAATTGCCTATTAAGCCAGGTGAAGGCTCTAAAGGTGGTGGGAGAAAGAAGTGATGAGACCCGCTTTCCCTTCTTTGCTTTACTTTTTGCTTTTTTGCATGTATATAAGCTTGTGTTGACTGGAGATTGTGTGGGTACCAGTCCCCGCTTTCTTTTACTTTGAAACCTGCATATGTATAAATTCTCATAGTATGGAATAAAATGGTTCTTTTACTTATACAAATTTCTGTCTGTATTTGAGAACGCTTTTACTTTCTGTTTTTATGCAAGTTTCTTTATCCTTTTTATGTGAGGTTGCAGTAAACCTATGGTATGTTTATTGAGGATTGTCTTCATTTTTGTGATGACTATACTGTATTGCCCCCATACCATAGGTTTATTGCAATCTTTTTTTTTCATATTGGCAAAGTTTCGAAGAACAACTCTTCTATTTCAAGAAGATTTGTACTCTTCCTTTAGAGAACAACTCATCCAATTGAAGGAAGTTTGCATTTGTACTTTATAGGATAATCTTTCCGTTTCAAGAAATTATTTTTCAAGCTTAGTAGAATGCACTTCATATTGGAGGAGTCTTCTCCTTCTCTCTTTTTTTTGTTGCAAAGTTTTCACACTTCACTTTTTGAAAAAAGTCACTTTTGCTTTGGCAAGTGAATTTCACTTCATAGTGCAGTGAGCCTCTGAAGAGAGTTTTTGATTGTGCCTCTAGGAAGAGATCTTTTTGTTTGGTTGCGCCTCTGGGAAGAGGTCTTTTTGTTTGATTGCGCCTCTGGAAAGAGGTCTTTTTGTTTCTGTCTCATGGGAGAGGCTTTTATCTTTTTCCTGTTCGCTGGGAAGCGGGCCTCCGAAGAGGGCTTTTCACACTTCGACTCGTGTGAAGTTTTATTTCAGATCACGGTGAAATGTGTGCCTCTGAGTAGGGCTTTTGCCTGAAAGTTTGGAGCTTCTTTCTGTTAGTTGGATGGATTCACGGGGCGGACACAAGTGTTCTGTGCCACCGATCAGTCCGCAACTTTATGTCGAGAAAGAACTCTCTTTTTCTGGCGAGTCCCGCTCGAGGTCTTTTAGCATTTCAACTATGGTGAAATGGGCCTTCGAAGAAGGCTTTTCACATTCCAGCACTTGTGAAGTTTTATTTCAGATCTTGGTGGAATGCGTGCCTCCGAGTCTACCTGGAAGTTTCTTCCTCATGGTTGGCCGGATTCACGGGGCGGACGCAAGTTACTTGGACGCTTATTTGCGCAGATTGTCTCAACTAGTGAACAAGCGCCTTGCCTTCCACTTGGGAAGCTCATCATATGGATTCACGGGGCGGACGCAAGTTACTTGGACGCTTGTCTGTGCAAACTGCCTCAGCTAGTAAATAAGCGCCTTGCCTTCCAGTCGGGAAGGTGCTCCCGGTCATTCCATACCAATCTTTTTTGTTGAGAAAGTCTTCTGGCATGCCCCGTTCGAGGTCTTTATCCTCCGAAGAGTTGTGCCTCCGAAGAGGGCTTGTGCCTCCGAAGAGGTCTTTTGTTGTTTGATGCTTGCTCGCCCATGTTTCTTTGCCATCGATTCATATCGACGATCCCCGTTATCTTTTCCAAATACCATTCCCTTTTAGTTGCCAACAATTTCCCTTATCCAAAGAAATATACTTCATAGTTAAGCGAGTTGGTGGTGGCAGACACAGGCTATTTGACTGGATGCTCGTTTGTACAAACATTCACAGTTAGTTAACAATGGCTTACTTCCAGCCGAATCGCTAACTTTTGTTCGAAGCACTTCTTTCGTAGGATTTGAGTATGGAAATTTTGAACGGCTTACGTTTGCTTGTTGGGTGATGTCAAGGATTGCTTGGTCTTGTGATGGGTAAGCTCTGTTTTTATGACCTGCATTATTAAATCGACATTTTAGTAATACAATTAACGTATTTTATATATCTAAATAAAGCAAAGCAGTCTATAATAGTAAAGAACACAAGATTTATAGTGGTTCGGCCAAGAACTGGGCCGACATCCACTTTACAGTTCTTATTATTCACTTGCACTGATTTTACAACGGCTTTCAATACAAGAATCATACATTCATCATTCTTTTACGTTATTTCATTAAAGCCTTTAAGTAAAATATGGGCGCAAATGATTGTTGTTCCATGCTCTTGGAATTGGGTCTCCTTCGACAGTTACAAGTTTGAATGTGCCATCAAGAAGTTTTTGGCCTATAACATACAGCCCTTCCCAGTTTGGTCCAAGCACGCCTGTAGGTGCCATAATTATTTTTAAGATTAGATCACCAACTTCAATGCTACGTCGGCGAACTTTGGAATTGAAGTGCCTGGCTATTCTTTGTTGATGAGCCGCAATTCTGAGTTCAGCTTCTTCCCTTTTTTCATCAAGGAAGTCAAGGGCTTCAAGTTGTAGCTTTTCATTTTCGGCTTGATTGAAATGAATTCTTCTATGTGAAGGGACCTCTATTTCTACCGGAATCATTGCCTCTGATCCATATGCCAATGAAAATGGAGTGTGCCCCGTCGCAGTTTTATGTGTAGTTCTATATGCCCATAGTGCTAGCGAAAGTTTATCGACCCAACCACCTTTTGCTTTTTCCAGCTGTTTTTTGATAGTTGATTTGATAATTTTGTTTACTGCTTCCACTTGCCCGTTTGCCTGCGGATGAGCCACTGCTGAGAAACTTTTCTGGATCTTGAATTTTTTACAAAAATCTTGGAACTCTTCACTTTCAAATTGGGTTCCATTGTTTGTGATTATCTTTTGAGGCACTCCATACCCGCAAATGATATTCTTAGTTACAAAGTTTATCATTTTCTTAGAGGTAATAGTAGCTAAGGGTTCAGATTCAGCCCATTTAGTAAAATAATATACAGCAACAATAGCATATCTGATTCCGGATTTTGTAGTTGGCAGAGGCCCGATGAGATCCATTCCAAAATAGCAAATGGCCACGGACTGACCATCTGTGTTATCTCAGTGGAAGGTGCTCTTGGGATTTTAGCCAATCTCTGGCATTTGTCACAATTTTGGGCGTAACTTGCAGCATCACGATTAATATCCGGCCAAAAATATCCGTAACGGAGAATTTTCTTTGCTAAAGTTTGACCTCCTGAATGGTCTCCACACTCTCCTCCGTGTACCTCAGTTAGAATTGTTTCAGCTTCTTCCTTGGTCACACATCGGAGTAATGGCATTGAGAATCTCCGCCTATACAATCGGCCATCTTGAATTGTATACCTTGAAGCCTTTCTTAACAGTTTCTGACCTTCTTTTGAACTTTCTGGCACAGATCCGTTGAGCAGATAATCCTTTATCGGAGTCATCCATGATTCCTGTTCTTGAGATATGGTCATGATCCAGTCTATATCTATTTCATCAATGCTTGGAGTTGATAGGACCTCCACAGGAACTAATCCCAATAATTGAGCTTCACCAGTGCTTGCATACTTCGCGAGGGAATCTGCCTTCATGTTTTCTTCCCTAGGTATATGGTTTATCGTATAATGGTCCAGGTCCTCGAGAAGCTCCCAGGCTCTTGACAAGTAGGCGGGCAGATTTCCCCCTTTGGTTTGAAACTCTTTCTTGACTTGACACACAATAAGCTGTGAATCACTGAAGATCTGCAATGCTCTGACGTTCAATTCTTTAGCAATTCTCAAACCGGCAATAAGAGCTTCATACTCTGCTTCATTGTTTGTCTAAGGGAATTCCAATCTTAAAGCATAACACAGTGACCATCCTTCAGGGGTTTCAAGCACAACCCCGGCCCCGGAACAGTAATCGTTTCTTGCGCCATCAACATACAATTTCCATAGAATTGGGGAATTATCGGTTACCACCCCCTCACTATCATCTTTGTCTGTACATTCCGCGATGAAGTCTGCCAAAGCTTGCCCATTGATTGCTCTCCGGGATGATAAGTGATGTCATATTGGCTGAGTTCAATATTCCATTTCAAAAGACAACCCGAAGTCTCAGGACGAAACAGGACTTGCTTCAAGTGCTGATCGGTGAGGACTTTGATGGGATGAGCTTGGAAATATGGCCTCAATTTTCTTGATGCAATCAATAGAAAATAGGCGAACTTTTCCAAATTTGAATAGTTCAATTCTGCCCCATTGAATCTCTTGCTGGTGTATTAGACCTGACGCTGAATTTTCGCATCCTCCCATACCAAAGCTGCGCTGAGGGCATGAGACGAGATTGCCAAATACACAAAAAGATCTTCACCATTGTCAGGCTTAGAAAGTATAGGAGGCGTTTCCATATGACGAATCAGCTCATCGAAAGCTTTCTGGCATTCAGGAATCCAGTCAAAGTTTTTTCTTCCTTTCTTTAGAGCATCGAAGAATGGAATGCATTTATCAGTAGCTTTGGAAATGAACCGACTCAAGGCAGCAACTTTTCCATTGAGACTTTGCAATTCCTTCTTCGTTCTAGGAGCTTTGACTTCCCTTAAGGCAGTTATCTGAGCAGGATTAGCTTCAATGCCCCTTGCACTCACAGTGAAACCCAAAGACTTTCCAGATTCTACCCCAAATGAACACTTCAAAGGATTCAGCCTCATACCGTACTTTCGGAGGATTGAGAACATCTCTGCCAAGTGATCCGTGTGGTCCACTGCTTTCTTTGACTTTACCAGCATATCATCGACATAAGCTTCCATGGTCTTGCCAATCTGTGGTTTAAACATGGCATTAACAAGTCTTTGGTAAGTTGCCCTCGCATTCTTAAGTCCGAAAGGCATGACTCTGTAGCAGTAGAGACCAACATCGGTGATAAAGCTTGTGTCCTCTTGGTCTGGCTCATTCATCATGATCTGGTTATATCCGGAGTAGGCATCCATAAAAGATAGCAATTCATGCCCCGCAGTTCCATCAACTAACTGGTCAATCCTGGGAAGCGGAAAGCAGTCTTTGGGGCAAGCCTTGTTTAAATCTGAAAAGTCGATGCATACTCTCCATTTTCCGTTAGCCTTCTTAACCAGTACTGGATTTGAAACCCAATTCAGATAAGTAGATTCTTTGATAAAGTCATTCTCCATGAGCCGATCCACCTCTTCCTTTAATGCTACTGACCTTTCAGGACCCTGGGTTCTTTTCTTCTTCACAGGTGTAAACTTTGGATCATTATTCAAGGTATGTACTGCAATTTCTCGAGATATTCCACACATATCGGCATGAATCCAAGCGAATACATCCAGATTTGCTTTCAAAAATGATATCAGAACATTTTGAACCGTTGCATTAAGCTGCGAACCCACATTCAATACTTTGTTCGGGTCTTTCGGGTCAACAGGTACCGGCACTGTCACTTCAACTGGTACCACCCTATTCTCCCCTGCACTGGCTTTTCTGGGATCCGTCTCTCTTCGTGCACTGCTATGTTCGCCTGTGCAGGGTCCACCCTGTAATTGCTACAAGGTTGATTCTTTGATGCGGACTGGGGTCGCCGCATCTTTTCCCATTTCTCTCTTCCTTGCTTCACGCAACTCTGTAAGATAACATTCCCGTCCAGCGTTCTGATCCCCTTTCACCACACCGACTCCATTATCTGTGGGGAATTTTATGGTCAGACACCATGGGGCAAGAATAGCTTTAAATGCTGCCAGAGTTGGTCGGCCTAAGAAGGCATTGTAGGCATAAAATTCTTCAACAATAACAAAGGTCTGTTTACGAGCCACTTTGCTCTGCCCCTCTCCAAGCTCTACGAACAAATCGATAGTCCCGATTGGCTTTTTCGGCTCCCAAGTAAAACCAGCAATCTTTAGTGATGAAGCTTGAACGTCATCCATTGAAATCTTCATCTGATCAAAAGTCTTCTTGAAGAGAATGTTGCCCGAAGCTCCACAGTCAACCAGAACTCTTTTCACAGTAGCTGGCCCAATGCCAGCGGACATGACCAAAGGATCAATGGTAGGAGCTTCAACACCCATTGAATCCCTAGTACTGAATATAATGTCATCATTAAAAGTCTTCTACTGCTTCAGGGGTGCAGCATCTACTAACACAACGACACTTTCATCTGCCAGTGCATACTTCAAAGCACGGGCGTATCTTTCCATATCACCCCAACTCCTGCCAGCTGGGTGAGGGCCCCCTGTAACCACATTTATAACAGGCCTCTCTGATTCATTAGCTGCCGCCTTTTCACTTGAGCCAGGACGGTGAACAGGAACCTGTTGTCCTTGAATTTACGAGGTTGGGCCATTCTTGTTCCTTTTTACATACTGCTGGAGCTTTTTTTCCTTCAATAGTTCCTCAATTACCTCCTTCAAGTGACGGCACTCGTTAGTATCATGTCCGGGTTGGTTATGGAACCGGCAAAACCTTCCATTCTTCTCAGCTTTCACATTAACTCTTTGCTTAATTGGTGCGGGGAATTCGACCGTGCCTTTGTTTGCAAAGTAGATGTTTTACGGGGTATCAGTCAGAGGGGTGAAGTTGAAGGGACGACCTTTCTTTGCATCTCCTTGCTTCTTCTGGGCATCGTTCCCCCTCTTCTGATTGCCAGATTCCTTCTTATTCAGAACAGCATTACTATTTCCAGCCCCTGGCGATACCACCTTAGCCAGTGCTTGGAGGCTTTCCAGGCGCATGAATTCATCGGCTTTCTTATAAAACTTGTCTAGTGAATTTGGTTCCTTCATTTTCAACCACCTCCCGAACTCACTTGTCTTTTCAATAGCCTTCATCAGGTACGTCAAAATCATTCTCGGCTCCGCATTGTCCACTTCAGCCAGAGCTATATTGAAGCGATTCAAGAAAGCTCTAATGGATTCTCCAGGATTCTGCTCCAAGCTGGATAACGACATTATATCCTTGGCCTTTGACGCATACAATCGAAACTGTTCCTTGAATTTCCGAGTCAAATCAATAAATTGGTCTATCGATCGGACTGGCAGCTTCGTGTACCAAAGTAAAGCAACTCCTTCTAGGTATACCGGAAAATACTGGCATTTGATTTCATCAGAGGCTCTAGCACCCGTCATGTGCCAATCATACTTATACAGAAACTCATTAGGATCGCTCGTTCCCTTGTTAGCTGGAATAGTTGGAGGGACAAACTTCCTTGGGAATTCTGCCTTCAGGATCTTTTCAGTGAATGGAGTTTTGCTCGGAGCGAAACCCCATTCTTTCTCATCTTCATTTCTCTGCATACTTTCCTTCATAATCTGACGAACCATGCCTGAGAAATACTCTTCATCATTTTGAGGCTCAGCGGGACAAACATCAGCTATTCTCTCCGAATTCTGTCTTGACAATCGTTCACGGAGGGTTGGTTGCAGCCCCGATCCTCCGGCTTGGAGAGGTGTCCTTTCCACTGGGTCAGCTGGCCTTTGAGGGTTATTCCTTCCTTTCACATTCTGCAATTCATCGGCAAGGTTTCCCTCTTTAGCTGCCGGCTAGCGGTTTGCCTCAAATAAAGCATTCAACCTTTCCATCATTAGGTTATTCTGAGCTTCCATTTGTCGATGTAGCCCAGATACCACGGCATCCAGCTCTGCCCATGTAACTCCGACGGTTGGAGTTGTTTGACTTAAAGGAGGAGAAGTGGCAGTAGTCTCGCGAACATCGTCGGATCTAACAGACTTGCGTTTTCTTCCGGGGGCCATTATTTTTGATAAACTCCTGGTTTTTAGAGAGATCCTTTCTACAAATTTCTATGAAACTATGATGATAGTATCCTGAGTTCAACTCTCAGTGAAAGCACCAAAAATGTTAACGTAAAAAGTCAGACGCTAACACCCCGATGTAAATAGAGACTGAATGAAAGCACCACCCGTTAACACGGGAATCAGAAAAGGCAGTAATTCACTGAAAAAGCAGTAAGAGACACAGAGTTTATAGTTGTTCGGCTTATAATCGAGCCTACGTCCACTTCAATCCTTTTTATTGCTTATATGATTACAATCCTTTACAATTTCCTTCAATTACAATTTACTTCAAAAGACAAGTAGCTAGAAAAACTTCGATACAAGAGAGTTCTCCGAATTCATGGTTGAATAGGTTGAATCCCTGTTTGAAGTTGATTGAAGCTTCCTGTGAGTTTTGAATGTTGGGATAAGGCTCAGCTTGAAGATGACAGAGTCTCGATGCTTTGAAGAAAATGATCCGAAAAGTCCCCCTCATGTTGGAGTTTAGGATGTATTTATAGAAAATTTTGGACAGGCCTTAGGTCGTGAGCGACCTAAGGAAGGTCGTGAGCGATCTCAAGAAGTGTGGGCAACCTAAAGGAGTGTTGGCGAGCTAAAGACATACAAGTTACGACTTAAATAGCCTACACTTGTCCATACAAACCAACAGGTAGGACTTAGCGACTTTTAGGGAAGCGGCATAGTTTTTTCGCCAAGTATTAAGTCGTCAACGACCTAAAATAGGTTATCAAATCAATAGGGCGTCGCCGCTTTAACTCTTTAGGTCGCAGGGAACTTAAGCCATTAGGTCGTTAACCTTTAGGTCGTTAGGTCGTCCCATTCTTTTAGGCAGTTAGGTCGTCCACCTTTAGGTCGTTCCATTCCTTTAGGCAGTTAGGTCGGTAACTCAATAGGTCACTAAGTCGTTGGTCCATCTACTCCTTAAAGTCGCTGCTCTCCTTTAAGTCGTTAAGCCGCTTGAGTGCTAAGTCGCTAACGCGCTGTTGATTCATTAACTCGTTGAGTCGCTGAGTTGCATAAGTTGTTAAGTCGCTGTACTTTTTAGGTCAAACACACAGTTTGGTCGTTCCCCTTTTAGGTCGCAAGGTCGCGGACCCCTGGGTCACTGAACTACTTAAGTTTCAAACCTCTTTAAGTAATTAGGTCATTAAACAGTTAGGTCGTCCCACATCTTAAGTAGTTGGGTCGTAACCTTTTAAGTTGTTAGGTCGGCTCCACTTTTTGGGTCATTAGGTCGGCTCCACTTTTAGGTCGCTGAGTAGCTGATAGAGCGGAGTTAACAACCGGGAACTTTGTAGTAGCGACAAGAGATAGACTTTGGACACTTGTTCGCGTAATGGTCCTTCGAACCACAATTATAGCATTCCCCACGACCAAAGGAAGAAGTCTTTGCCATAGAGGTTGCTTGCTTCCCTTTCTTATTGGGATAAGGACCTTTGAATTTATTAGGCCTTTTCTTGTTGTTGTTGAAGCTTGGTTTGGAACTCACCACTTCAACGTCATTTTCCCTATCCGCCTCTTCAAGACGAAGAGCGATATCAATGAGTTGGTCGAAAGAAACTTCTAACTTTAGAAGTAATGGCTTCTTGAGATTTTTGTTTAAGCCATAGACAAATCTTTGGTTCTTCTTCAATGGCGTGTTGATGTATTCAACCCCCTATTTGGAAAGTGACTCGAAGGATGCAACATAATCAGTCACGGAGGCTTCACCTTGAACAAGGTCAATAAAACGGCGAGCCAAAGTCACCTTCTCAGCTTCTGGTACGAATTTTAACTCGAAGCGCTCTCGGAATTTCTCCCAAGTGAGATCCGCTTCATTTATTTCAGAAATTAGAAGCTCGTACCAGTCTAATGCTCTTTATTGGAGCATAATAGAAGCCACCTGAACTCGATGAAGATCAATGAGGTTCATGCGAGAAAAGATTCGATCGCATGTCCTTAACCAAGCTTGAACTTCAATAATAGTTTCAGATCCTTTAAATGGCTTCCCACCCAGGTTGGTGTAATCATTGCACAAACGTGCAAACCCAGATTCAGGGTGAGTAGGTTCCGGATTAGAACCAGCTGCTTGAGCATTCGTGACAAGGTCAAGAAGTTGCTGGGTAGTCATAAAAACTCCATCTTGGGGAGTAGCACTAGATTGACCGGCGCTAGGACGGCCAGGTCTAACCATTTCTCTTCCTTTAGAAAGAAATAAAGAAGAAGAAAAAGGTTATTCACAAAATGAATATCAAGTAATCTTGATAGATAAAACAAGGAATCATAAAGAAAATAGGGTGAATCGGTACGAAGACTCGAATTAAATCCTAAGGCACGACTCCTAAGAAGGACTTAGGACTATGATCCTTGTTAAATTATTCTACATCGTTCCGAAGTTTGGCTCTGATGCCAAGCTGTGACGCCCCACCTCTATACCCACGCTAGCCAAGGACACTACGGTGTAATGCCGTCAACTAGCACGGAGAATAAGGCTGTTGAGGAGCGACCATCTGTATAATTGCTTTGTGCGAGTACCGATATGCCAGATAAGATGTAACTTGCATTTCTTAGAGGACATCCGACATACCGACACAAACTCAAAGCTACTACATAGTGGCTATTATGTCTTCGGAAACAAATATAGAAATGAGCGTAACACAAATCAGTCACAGATAATTCATATCACAAAGGCGGAAATAAATATGAATATATATAACACATAAAAGTGTTCATCAGAGTAGTAGTCAAGAATATCCACAATAATACAAAAGAATAGCAACACGTGCTATACAAAAGAATACAACTATGATCCCATATCTCAAGTGTATACAACAAAATAAACTACTAATCTAAGTAGTTAGCCAAAGTCAGAGAAATCAATCCCAAGTGAGAAGTCAAGCTGAAGCACCTGTAACATCTCGGTCTGACCCGAGTATTATTTAATAAGAAAATAATAAACGGATCAGTCTAGCTATAAATATCAGACGAAACGATATAGAATAAGAGGTATGACTAAACGCATAATAATTACAATGCCAAGATGTGATAAATAATAATTGAAAATCAACCAAGAGATTAATCAATATCACAAAAACCTTCTCAAGGATCAAAAGGAATGTCACACTCTTTATTTCGTTCACCAAACCATAAATACTGACGATTATATCAATATCAATCACAAAAGTCAATGACGCACAAATTCACCAATGCAAAAATATTGATAAAACTTATCAATGAAAATCACAAAAATTGGTGAAGCACAAATTCTAGGAATCACCTCAAGAAATCCAGAAACCACAAAAGGGGGAAAGGCCTATCACAAACGGGAGCATAAAGCTCACCAACACGTGTATCACAAACGGAACGCTAATTCCATGGTTGCTAACCATCACAAATTGAGCCGAAGCTCCACAAATGGCCCGAAGACCATGGGTTGCTACCCCACCAATTTGAGTCGAAACTCCACAAAACGGGGTTTAGTCTCCCTCGCAGACAAAGAGACATTGCACATTGCTAGTCTAAATCACAAAAATGATCGTCATGATCATCAAGAAGTGTCAATTACAGTAAGCTAGTAAATATATGAGCTTAGCTTCATGTCCCATAACCACTAGCATAACTTAAATATTTACGAACAAATTGTTGATCTCCACTAGAAAATTGTCACAAGAGATTCAATCGAACAAGTCCAAGAATTAACCGACGAAGTAAACACAAGCGTTTCATACCACTTGTTTTACTAAGTCGTTTAATTAGATTTCTCATACGAGTGAGGTAAAGGTTTGTATATACTAATGGATTGGAAATCGGTTTGTGAAAACGAGCGTTGTGATAAAATAGTGTTGAAATCATTTGAAGAAAGTGTTTTGATATTTACAACTAGTATAGAAAGCCTTTATATTTTAAAGTGACAAATCATAGAAGTGATTGTAGAAACAATTAATCATAAAAATTCACATTCGAAGACGTGAATAAAATCCAAAGAAACCGATAAAGAATCCATCGAAATAGATATTCAAAAATCCATAAAATCGACAGAGAAGCCCAAGATAGTTTATCTCGAAGAATGGTCAACTTAGCATCTCAACAAAGCGAGTTCCGTTGAATGTTTTTCAGATAAGATTCCCTACGGAGGGGGGTCCAGGGGGGTGGCAACCCCCCAAGGTGGGGGTGCGGAGGCAACGCCCCGTCCAAAACGGTACGACCTAGTGAAGGCCTAAGTGAGGATAGGATCGAGAAACCTCGATAATAAATGATAATAACAAATAGGATCATCACGAATCGATTTAAATTTGGAAACCATGCAAAATAGGCGAAATAGGCAAAACAGCAACAAGTCGGTCGGCCGGCTATAGAGCTCGGTCGACCTGACCCTGTTCTTAAAAAAAATCCTCGGGAAGCAGGTCGGTCGACTGAGCTCTGTAGTTGGTCAACCGGACCTGAGACAGAGAAGTGCTATGCACTTTTAGTAGCAGGTCGGTCGGCCGGCCCAGTGGTTCGGTCGGCCTAACCTGTATTCTTGCACTTCCTGCCCTATGTCAAAAGAGGTGCAAACTCCCTCAATTTGCAAACGGTCGAGCAACGGCACTAAGGGTTTACGCCAATCGGCTACCCGGCCATAGAAGCTCTTCAGTTCATCACCAAAACATGATCAAAACATCAAAGCTATGATTTTTAAAGAATTGAACCCAAAACACCAAAAATTGGAATATTCACCAAATCAATCCAAACCAAAAGCAATTGCACACGAATAAGTGTTAGAAATTCATACCTAACAATCAAAGTTAAATATAGGCCTAGATGTGAGATAAAAATCTCACCTTTCCACAAAAACAATGAAGAATAAGATTGAAAACAAAGGAGAATTAACCACTCTTCAAATCCAACACAAGAAGCTTGATTCTAAGCTTTAAAAGGAGAACATTCCCAAAGTTAGGTTTAGGAATTTCTGAAATTGATAAGAGAATGAGTTGGAGAAGAAGAAGAGAAGGCTTACCAATGGGTTCTCTTGAATTTGGAGATAGAAGTCGGATTTGCTGCTGAAGACTAGGGCTTGGACTTTTAATTTCCGCTTCTACTCTCCATTGTTATAAAAGCTTGAATGTTAGGAAAATAAGGAATGAAGTAATGAAGAGGAGAAGGGGTTGGGACTGAATAAATAAGTGGGGTTAATGGGCTCAGCCCTAACCAAAGCCCTAAGTGAAAAAGTAGCAACATTCCACTAACTCCAAACATATCCAAGTTTACACTTAAAAAGATCGCAAACGGCGTTTTGAACTCAATGGAAGCGGTCTCGAGTCCTAATTTAACTGTTTGCAAAAAGTAGCTTTTTCGAAAAAAATCCGACTAACGATGAAATATTTAAATAAAATATTTAAATACTCAATCGTAAAATATGCGGGTTGTTACAGCTTCTTTATAAAAATAACTTGAATTTATTACAAAATATCACGATTCCTTTGATCTCCTTTTAAATTAACGTTAGACCTTAATTTATCGCTTAATATTAAAGAATTTACTAAGTTATAAATTTTAACATAAAGATGTTGTATTAAGTTTAAGACATTATTTTCAATGATTTGTATATACATATGTGTGTGCGTTAATTTGACTTAAGATTTATAAGATGGACTTGTATGCAAAGTCATAACTTTTTAATCTTAAATCCTTTTAATCTGGAGATTAGGTTCAAAATTGTTGTCTTTAATTTTAGGCTCATAAAATAGTGAAACTTAATTTTAACACATTTATATGTATAAGTCTATTATATATATATATATATATATATATATATATATATATATATATATATACGTATACGTGTATGTTTTTAATATTACCATGACCAATAAAGATATATATGAAGGAAACATCATGTTTGTACACAATCTAATATATTGCACTTACATAATTTACTGTAGAATACATTTGGACATAATTACATTCCATTACATGAATAAATAGCTTGTTAATGACTTTAATTAATCAATCAATTTGATTAGAGAAAGAATGAAAGGTTTCTCTCTCCATATACATAATTAAGCTCTAAATTAATTACCTGTTTTTAGGGAAAGAAACGAAAGGTTGCCTTAATTCTTGCCCTTTTGTTTTCCTAACATTTGTTCCTTTCTAGCCATTCATTCCTTTAGTTTAGCCGTATATTTTGCCTTGCAATTCACGTATAAGTTTCTTTTTTTCTCATCTTCTTTATTTCTCATTTCCTAAGAGAGAGAAAAATATTACAAGCTCTAATTTTTCATCGCTTCCCTTCTTCTTCTTTTTCCATTTTTCTTTTCTTCTTTTCTCTTTTGACCTTTTCTAAATTTGGTTATATACCTTTAATATAAGTAAATTTATATTGGGTGAAAGAAATATAATTTTACGTATATACATTAGTTCTTAATAAATGGTAAACAAATCAAAAGGATGTAAACAAATTCAAAAGTCAATTAAGTAATAAAAGTTTATGGGGTAAATAATCTATTTAATTACACCTTTAAGTTGTATGTTTATATTCGTTTTCATAAATTTGGTTGACACAAATGATACGTATCTAAATTAAATATTCTTAAAACGTATAAAAATTTAAGCTTTATTTTTGTTATAAATATGAGCGTAACTTTTCTGTTATATGCAAGTTGTATGCCTTTTTCTACGAAACTTCTCTGTTATAAATACACGCACCGCTTTGAAAAGAAAATTTATAACACTGCGTTCTCAATTTCCACTGCTTTTGTTCTCTTCTTCCTTGCGTGTGCCAGCAGGTATGGCCTCTTCCTCCTCTTGTTTTCTTTTAATTTTGCTTTGTTTCTGTAGTTTCCATCCTTCTGTTACACAAAAAAAAATTGTGTCACTACCATGATTTACCTGCATGCACGTATGGGCCAAGCATGGTAATGAGTTGTCAACTCTTAAACCTAAATTTGTGTCACCTTTTGCATACTTAAAGAAAATTAAAGGTTGCGTGCACCGTTCTTGCCTTTTTAAATCACTGGCTGAATTTCCCACTGGGAATCACGTACATTCATTTAATTCAGGTGTGTCAAATTATCTCGTTCAAAATTTTATGTAAATTTCGCTTTGATTAGTGATTCAATTCGAGTACTAAGTTTGATTTATTTATCTTGTTTCAAGATCGAAACTAGTTTGTCTCCTCTTCCAAATTTTGATCGTTCCCTCTGTTCTTCTCTTTCGGGGTAGATATCGTTGTTTGATCAAAATCTTCAGATTTTAAAAGGTGAGTATTCCTCACCAGATAAACATACTTGTATATTTGTGAATTAATCACAAGTGTAATTGTAAACTTATTTTATTTCATTTATCTGCCTTTGATATTAACTTATGATGTTAAACCCCATTATTTAATTCACACATCATCAGTTGTATTATCTATTGTTATATTTTGCAGCTATGATATTTATTATTATTTACTGTTTGAATCACACTGCAAGTTCCCTGTAGAATAGAAATCATTACAGGCTGAAATGATAGGCCTGAACAATAATTATTTATTCATTTATCTAATTATTTAATTATTTATAATTTAACTTGGGATTACGGGTTTGAAATGATAGAACCCGGGTTTTCTTTGTAAATTGCGGATTGAAATGATATATATCCGTATCACTTGACCTAGGCTAGAAAACTATATACATACCCGTGGTTTATATAATATTTTTCTGAAATGTTTTAAAAATATTTTAAATGGAAAATTTATAATATTCTGGTTTAAAATGTATTTAAATGTTTTTTTTTAAATTTATAATGATTTTTGAATGAGTCAAATGTTAAATAAATGAATGTTTAAGTAAAATTTTGAAATATAACTTATTTTGGGAAATTCTGAATTTTTGTTTAAAGTGATATTTTAGTTAAGTAAAATAATTGATAATAAGTTATATTCTGGGAATTTAAAACTTAATTGTTAAGTTAATAATTTAATTAAAGAAAAGGGAATTTAATACTTGGATTTAAATAAGAAATTCATAATAAAATTTGATTTTTGTATGAAAATTTACTTATAAATTCATAAAAATATGAGTATTGAAATTATGACTTCATAATGTGAAAATATATGATTTGTAAGTTAAATATGATTTAAATAAAAAATTACTTAGTTATGAAATTATAGTTAAACCTTGAAATTTTAAATATAAAGGATATTACAGCATTTGTGAATGTTGTAATTAAATTTAAATGAACTTAAAGGCTAATTTGAACTAAAAGCTATTATAGCACTTTGTAAGTGCTATAGTTGATAAAGATAACAAAAGTTAAGTTGGAAATAAAGAAATCTATTACAGCACTTAAATGCTATCTTTTGTAAATGAACTGCTTAACCTATAACTTCAGGTAGCATTTTATAAGTGCTACGGAAACTGAATTTTGATTGTTTTATTAAAATTTAATAATCTTTGGGGAAAAAGGCTTAAATTTTGGAATTTAATATGTAATTAATAAAAATAAGGAATTGGCTTTAAATGGTTTTAAATGGAAGAATTTAACTTTTAAATGTGAGTTGAAAGGCAATTAATTCCTAAATAAAATGAATAGATTTAAATGGTATTTTATATTAAATAAAATGACTGATGTTTAAATAAATGATCTTTGAAATGATATTATGATATTCAAATGTATTTGAAATTTATTTTGATTTTTAAAGTATAAATACCATTTTTAAAAGTTGTAACCACGGGTTATAGTAACGTTTGGTTGTTAAAGAGACCGGGATCGGATATCTGGCATACTCTCTGTCAATACCGAAACCACTTTGACAACCGTGTACGCGGTGGAGATTCCAGAATGAAGTAGGTTGGTGGTGGCGTTTCCTTTAAGGTAAATACAAGGACCCGACTCCCGTGAGTTGGCATAAGGTGGCTAAAATAGGAGCGATTGACGGGTTAATGAGGTAGCACCTTTGATCGGACACATCCCTTCGATATTATACTTCGACTTTTGGATTGATTCGGTGGCCACTTTTGATTTTTATTTGGGGGTGTGGCTCGAGGTGGGCGATAGCTGCGCGTTACCACCGACCCGGAAGTGTAATTGGTATATCCACCCTGGCATTGCCTAGTTGTGCCGTGTCACCTACCCTATCGCGCCTTGTACGAGTTTGGTTTCTCCCGTAGCCCGTGTGGTATCCTCTGGTGGCTTCCCGATGAGGAGGGACTATGATATTGGATGGACTACTGGGACTATTACGTGTTAAGGGCTATATGGGTAACCCCTTAATGCTATGAAAAAGGTAAGTTTATTTTACTATAGACATTATTATAATAGCGCAATATTACTAAATAGTAAATAGTTTAACGGATCCTTAGAGGATAGGCAGTCCCAAGCATCCTTTAAGTTATTTTTACCTTATATTACAGTTCACTTGAGTTGGTTTACATTGCATAAGTATGTATGTCCTGACTCGAGTGTTTTGTGTTTTTCTTTACGCTCGGGTCAGACTGAGTGATACAGCATTTGAGACTCACCTTCGAAGTTGGATTGCTTGAAGATACAGCTATCTATTTCACTTTCGGTTATCCAGTTGATTCCAGTTATCTGGTTGGTTCCAGTGATGTATTCCGATTCATACTTGGTTATCATGTTGAGACCTCCGTTGCATCTTGTTATCTCCGTTGTATCTTGTTTGACTCTGATGTATTTATATAGTAGCTTCATGAACTACTATTTCTTTACTTCCGCTGCATTTATTACTCTGTGTTTGTGATCTGTGATTTATTTATTTACTGTTAGTGCTGTGTTTTGCCAAATTTATTTTACAATTCGGTATTTTGAGCAATTCAAGTCCGAAATATGCGGATGCGAATGGTTGAAAATAGCGGGTCGTTACACAATCCCACTTCGTGGTGGGATATCGCGGTAATATAGGGTCATCCTCTATTATGTGGGGCACATAGGATCTCATCCGCTCCAATAGACGGGAAATATATCCAACTTTTAACATGTATACAGCTACATATATGTTATAACATATCATTCCATAAATAATAATTTATAAACTCGACCAAGCATCCAATAATTAATTTTAACTATATCAAATTAAATTTGGTAACCCAAATGAGTGAGAATTTCTCACACTGATTTTTAGTAGTCGCCAAAACATTTTGTTTCCGACTAAATTCATATAGCGCTCGAAATTAGCTAAAAATTTTAAAAGCTCCAAATTGTTCCAATCCAATTCCTATGCGTACATCTCATTAAAACAAACCCAAGTGACTAACCACGTTGGAATCGGGCCTAAAATGAATGAGATATGCATTTTATAATTTCATCACTTATTTTAAATAAAAATACAATTTAATTTTCTCTTAAAAAAAAGAAGACCCACCCAACTACACAGGCCCGACCCACTTCTCCCAAGCCATCTTCTTCCCTTCGAACTTTGCCTGTACACGAACCCATCACCACGCGTGCACTTTCCGAGTGATACATAGTTATAGGCGATGAATAGGAATTCCATTTTCTCTGACGAGCTTTTCTCGACAAACCACACTCGCCCATATCAATATCTTCGAGCTTGGTGCCCTACAGCAGATCGTGACATCGCCTTATCCCATATTGACCTTACACAATCGCCTCCCTTTCCATATACATCACCTTCTAATCTTCACCACCAAGAAGCTATTCGCCACCACGAACTCGAATCCACCATCCGTTGCTCAAATCGATGACCCCACACTCCAAAAACTCGAACCCTAGCCCACGTTCAAGCTCTGACATAAAAGTCGATCCTCATAAACCATAGCCCCACTCTACAACACTTATACCAAATCGAAGAGAATTCAAAAACTAGATTTTACAAAAAAAATTGGTATTTTTTTATTAAGTATTTTAGGAGAAATGATTTTTTTAAGTTTTCATTGTTTTGCTTTTCTTCTATTGGCTCGGTTGTGTATGTTTTAAAAAGGGAAAGAAGTTGCATTGGTGTTAGTGGACAGCTACGGTGCTTTGAAGATGAGAGAAAAGAACTGATGAGGAAATATAGTCAAGTCAATCAAATACATATATACATATATTTAAATTTTCAAATCATCTCGATTCCGTAAATTAAAATCTCAAACCCTGTCGAAGCATGCCACTATGCGTTCGTAATGTTATACCCCTGTTTCGAATGCAATGGAAAAGATTTTGAGTCCTAATTCGATCATATGGAGAAGATAGATTTTCGAACACAATTATTATATTGAATTTTCGATATCATTTTTAATGCGTTTATATCCCATACGACAAAACAATAATTCCAAAAGCTATGAAATTTGAAATCAATAATAATATACTATTGTAGATCCAAAGGAACTGGTTTCGTCAAATTCCGTGACTGTGCCTCGGAAGGCTTTATTTGTTAAATCAAACAAGTTATTTTTAAAATCGAGTAAATTGCTTTTAAATTCAATTCAAAATTTTATTCACCTTCTTTCTTATTAATAGAAATTTTATAGGCCTTTAAATTATTTTTATCAAGCTTAAGACTCGAGATTCAATGTTTTAACCAATTTCCAATTATTAAACCAATAATTAAATTATCCAATAAATCATTATATTTGAAATTCAAGTTAAAAATTAACTTTTAAATATATAAAATCAATTACATATTCCATTTTCAAATAACCAAAATTCTGGGTCGTTACATTCCTCCCTCCTCAAAAGAATTTCGTCCTCGAAATTGCCAAGGTAAGAAGAATGGTTCAAAACCCATTAACTTTCTCAAACCCAATCAGTTCATACAACTTCCCAAAATTAATTCATAGAAAACACATTATCACTTTTACTAATTTCCAAATTTATCCATAGATTCCAAATAATATTGTCCCTTTAATCATTTCAGATTCTAAATCACATCCAATTTTAGCTATTAAAAATTTTCTTCAAAATTTTCTACCTCCTTAAATTTTCGAAAAATTTCGCCAATGTCTCCCTTGCAAGGCAAGATCCAAACAACTACAAATCGCCTCTACGGCCCCAAATCATCAAAATAAAATAAAAGCCAAGTGGCTCAATCATAAAATCATCTGTTTCAACAACAATTTAAAAATGTACCTTTTTATCGGGCAAATCCAGTTTTCTTGGTTTTAAATACCTACATCTTATTTATCAATGATATCCAATTATATAATCCGAATCATTTTATTCAGCATTTTCAATTTCCAACATTTATCTCACAAAATGCGTACGATGTACCTGTATCATCGGTACTCGGTATCAAATCTAATCGCTTATTCGTTCTCACAATTTTACTTCCGAACTAATATCGTTCACACGACCCTCTAGTGCGTACTAAGGTCTAGCTCCTTGATTGGAAACTGTCATTCTCCTTGCATAGCCATTTACTATGATAAAGAATCCCAGAATCAGTCAAAAACCCATATCCAGTGTTCAGCGTCGAGAATCGAGTGAAAATCCTAACTCGGATTGACATAAATTATTTTGAAATTCTATGCTCGAATTTGGATCAAACCGTCATGCGAATAACAATATACGTACAACTTACATACTTATTTCAATTGATTCTTAGCTATATCAAATTCTTTTTATTCGTTAATTTCATTTCCATTCAATTATTCAAAGTTATCATTCACAATCATACTTCACATTCACCTATTTACTTGGTATATCCCTTTAATACCCATTTCACTTAAGAATTTCACCATCAATATTCTTACGTTTATTATAAACATTTTATACAAACTGCTTGTGGTTATTACAACTTCACAACTTAAGTTTATATCCATTTCTATTCAAATTCAATTCCAATTTATTTAACTTGCTAATTAAATTAATTAGCTCAACCACTAATTTATCTTCCATCTTAATATATTCTATTTCAACAATTACTCCATCCAGCCTAACTTAAGTTAAATTTTAGAATTCATTTTATACTTAACTTAAGTTAAGTTTCATTTAAATTTTGATTTTTCCCAAAATATGTATACTACAACAGTTTAAACATTTTCCAATTCACTTATTTCCAAACTTTTATAAGTTATCGCATATTCCATAAAACATTTTAAATCAAAACCCCAAAGTTTAACAATTTCTTAAATATTTCAAAAATCATTTTTGAAATCCCATATACCTAAAACCCTTGGTATACCAAATCATTCTTTCGCATTACAAATCAAAACCGGTTTTTACAAACAAAACTCCAACAACAAATCATTAAGGTAACAATTCCTCCCTTAAAGACTTGAAAATGAGCATTGATAATGCTGCAGCCATCACCGAAATTATTTCCAGTGACCGACGTGAGTTAAGTGCTTTTATTCCTTTAAAGTTTCTTTTAAATATTCCCAATTCAAAAATATCCTCCAAATAATATCACTATTATTTTCCAAGACTGTGAAAAACATTTCAAAATCCACGGGAATTAAATTCCCAAATTCCCAGCCTTCAAATCCTTTTAAATTCATAAACTGCATTTATTAATCATATTTAAATATACTTTTGAAATTTCATTTCATTTCAAATTATAAATCACATTTACAAAATCGCATTTACATAGTTCAATTTTTCTATATGAAATTAGTTTGAATTATTGATTTACGTAATTGGAAGTAACCAATTAGGTTTACGATGAAACCTAGAAATCAATCACTGATCTAATTTGAGTACCTCTATGGGATAGACCTCAACAGAAAACGGTTGAGTAACGGCAGCAAGTGATTCATTAACTGTTTACTATAATATCGACCTTTATTTAGTCACTACAACAACAAATGATAATAGTTTAATATTATCATTTCCTAACAACCAAGAATATCATGTACAACTATAATAATTTATGAAAAATTAACTCTTTTATATATAAAAAAAATTTGGGAAAAATTATTTCATTTACCCAATTTCAAACAATACCATTTCGAGTTGCTCTGTCTAAATGTTTAGAGATCCCAATCAATAACGTTAATTACTCGTATTGACCAGAATCCATAAACCACTCAACTGACCAATCAACCAAATATAAAACAATTTTATAATCAATAACAAATATTTATTAATACACTCCAACTCATTCTGAGGTGCTACTGACCCTATCTCTAATGAGTTACCCCATTAAAGTCATGCTTCTCGCTTAACCTTCAGCTCTAATACCAAATGTCATGGCTCGAATTTTCGACTCTTGAAAATCGACATCAATACATTCACTGTATAGCATGTCAAGAAATCGAGTGTTGGAAATACCAGATCGTTAGAGAAAAAGAAGAAAGAGGTAGAAGAAAATAGAAATAACAACACAAGATTTCATAATCGCACCGGAAGAATATATAATAGATAATAAAATGTCTTTATACAAAAAGAACTATAATTGTTATTTATACATAACATCATCAAAGAACAACAAATCAACATACCAAAACTGGACAGTTATAATAACTCGCCCTCACAAGTGCTGAATATACAGCCTATAATACACAGCGTAAAATAACCAAGTACGTGTAATATGTCTTTGTCGTCCAGCTCATCTCCTGAGCTCTATAGCATCCTAACCTGAATTTATAATACTCGGTCTACCGCGAGCATTTTAATAAAATAACACCCGAGTCAGGCTGGAAACCAGCGTGAGAAAAACACAATCAATTTGAATTATTAAAGTTATCAAAAACCTTTGAAAAACAAAGGTATCTCGTAAGACCACGTCACACATAAAGACGATGAGTTTTTCCCTTATGACAATCAAAACATTTTATATCAAAATCATAGGATATTATAATAGTGTCTAAACAAAGTAAATAGAAAATAGCTGAAATGCTTGCATCTCATGTTTCAATATAGTTGGGCACAATCAAAACTGTATGGCGCTTATTGAAGAATGGATTCCATACAATGACTAGGCACTGGGGTACCACCTATCATGGTGCACATTTATAAATTATACCAAGGACCTCGTCGAGATCCCCTATAACACAAGTCCGACCCTACCCCTAACCTGGATAGAACCGAACATGCTATCACCCTAGGTGTTCCCACCCTTATTGTGAGCTCTTTCTCCATGCACCACCTTATCCATAAATTATAATATATCCGACGGTATCTAGTAGGGTGATAACGAACCCTAATTAGGTGCGATCCACTTAACCTTGCTGCATCTCCCCTAATTTGTAGTCATTCTGGCTGATGAGGCTTGAGGTTACAATTACCTTTTCGAGGAATTTTCACTTAGAAATGCTCATTGTCCTCCAATGACAATGTGTTGAAAGCATTCATCCATACAAGTCCGCTATGGGTATGAACGAAACTGAAGACACTATTCCTACTACACTCATTTTGGGATCATCCTCAGGATTAGTAGCGATTAGCCCTTGCACTTCAATACTCCATCTTTAATTTCATGTTCTTATCTTCAATTCAAAAACCCATTCGTTGGATCGAAGTGGTTTTCAAATAACTTATCTGTAACAGCCCAAATTTTTAACAAGTATTTTTCACTTGTATTTTAAAAACTTTAGGGTTTATTTAAAGTGATTAAAAATAAAAATAAAAATAAACAATTGACCAAATTTTTAATTAAATAATAAGATCTCTGAAATTTTGACATGGTTAAGAATTAACTTTAATTTGGAAATTTGGGTTTTTGTCGAAGATGGTAAATAACTTAATTTCTAGCAAAATCAAGTTTTAATTAAGAAAACATTAATAGCTTAGGTGGTTAAGACATCTGGGCTATTCACGACAGGTCACGAGTTTGAGTCTCAGCATGGTCAGAATTTTGAATTTTTTTTTATTTAGTGTATTAATGAACTGTTGGATTTCGCGTTTAAAAGGCGCGTAAAATTTATGGTATAAGTAACGTAATAAACGTATAAATTGAAAACGTTATTTTTATTTGAATTTTGGGTGTTTTGTATTGCATCAGTTTGGCGTATTGTAAAAATCATATTTAAATATGTATATGGGTTAAAATATCAGTTACTAGTTTCTATAGCAAACGTTAACTCTTTTTCATAGCTTTCAATTGGGTTTTAATTTTTGTATATGACTTTAAATTCCAAAATCTTTGCTAAATCAAATACATTCGAATCTGCCTTTTTAGTTTAAAGCAAATTTTAATTGCTTACTGTTATAAACAAAAAAATCACGCTGCCTATAAATTAAAGAAAAATGGATCAATTTATTGATGGCCGTTCTTTAATTCAATCTGAGGAAAATCTCTTGCCTAAAAAAAATCAACTCCTGCTTTTAAACCTTGCCTTGCCATTTCTTCTTTGCATAAATCACGCATATATAAGCGTTCAATCAAAATAAACTGGGAAGTAAATCAACGCATGCATTCAAATCTGTCCTTGAAGTAGCATCCAAAGCAAATTAGTACTTGCTGATTCTGTGTATATAAATCTCTCAGACTATAAAAATAGCACGCAACTTTTAATTGGAAAAATATATATATAACGTTACAATCAATTTTCGTATAACTGGCAATAATAAATCATGCAACTTTCTGGTCTACCTAAATGTTTATTATCACTTGCCATTCTTGCCTGCTTGTTTGGTCCCCTATATTTCGCAAGCCTTATCCATGAATACATAAGAAAGAATTTTATAAATTAAGAATCAATCTCTTGCCTAAATTCACGCATCATTCTAGGAATTCATTAAATCAAAATTTTGTATAGCTGGGAGAATTTCAAATTTCATTCGAATTTGCCTATTCAGTTCAAAGCAAATTATAATTGATTACTGTTTTCCTATAATCACGCAAGCCTCCCATATATATTATTGTGCAACTCGCATCTCAGAAGATCTCATGTGCCTTCATAACTCTCAACTTGTTTTCTTATATATATATATATATATATATATATATATATATATATATATATATATATATATATATATATATATAAGCCTCACACAAAAAATTTATATTGCATCTAAAATTTGCCTTCGTTCTTCTTAATAAATTGCACAGGTATGGCCACACCTTGCTTTTATTTATTTTGTTCTTCTTCTTGTTTCATTTGGTCCAATGTCCACACTACTCGGCTGCTCCACCACCTGTCCTTGCCACATCTCCTTTTTCACTCTTTGATCTATTTTGACATACATGTCAGATTGTTGTAGGAAGACAAGCTTAGTATCCTTCTTTTGAATTCTGTAGAAAATGCATGCATTCCTGTAGTTGTGGCCACTTGAACTTCTTGCGTGAGTCTTTTTTTTATATGAATTGCTAAAGTGTGTCATCTTTGAAAAAAAAATGGTAACAAACAAAACTAATATCCTTCATTTGCATACACTTACACGTGCAAAATCACGTTTGTTTCAGTAGATAGGTAGAACTTTTTATTACCTAAATTATTTCCAAAATATGCAGTGACTTGTATATTTTGAGTGCATGCTTACGGGGTTTAAAATAGGCAAGCAGACCGTGACATTTATTTAGTTTGTATCACCTTGTTTTGTGAATTCATGCATGAGTCATTTTAATAAAATGTAAAAAAAAAAGTATATTTTCATTTGCATCTCTGGAAAAAAAAAATGCATGTTTTAAAAGATGAGGTAGGAGTGGCTGTGCTATGTTGCATGTTCAAGTTTTGGGAACCAACATGCTTCACTTTTATTTAACGTGATTTTTTTTACAGAGGAAGAAAAAAAGAAAAAAAAAAGAAGAACAAAATGAGAATATATATATATATATATATTAGTTGCAAATTTCACTGTTTTCAATTTCTGAAGAATTTTAGTGTACGCCACCTGTTTGTAGAAAGGGAATAACGTATTGTGTCCACCTTTTTCTTTCCAGCTTTTGCCTAAAACTTTCCACTATAATTTTCATGGGTATGTAAATAGTTAAGATTTCACTGCCTGGCCTTGAGAACGTGGGCAAGTCGAGTAGTGGGAGTGGTCGAGTCAAGTCAAATTCTATTCGTTCCAGTTGTTTCGAAAATTTTGCTTTGACCGTAATTTTAAAAGTCGCGTATTTGGTATTTGGATCTTATTTTAGATTTGAATCAAGGCGTGGCATCCGCGGAAACCTAATCGTGCCATTTGTACGATCCTTTATCAAGTGGTAAAATCGTTTGAATCTGATTATCTGCAGTTTAAGGTGAGAATTTCTCACCAGACAAACATGCCTATATATCTGTGAATTATCGCAAGTGTATTTGTAGATTTTTATTTAAATGTTATCTGTCTGTAATATAACGTAGGATGTTAAACCCATTTAAAATTGACACCTCATCAGTTGTTATCTATTGTGATATTATTGCAGTTATATTATTTAATGCTTATTTACTGATTAAATCATCACTGCAAGTTCCCTGTAATTTGAGATCGTTATAGGCTGAAATGATAGGCCTATACGATAATTATTTATTCATTTATTTATTTAATTGTTTAATTATTTATTTGTTAACTTGGGATTGCGGGTTTGAAATGATAGAACCCGGGATTTTGTAAATTGCGGATTGAAATGATATATATCCGTATCACTTGACCTAGGCTAGAAAACTATATACAGACCCGTGGTTTATATAATATTTTTCTGAAATGTTTAAAAGTATTTTAAATAATATTCTGGTTCAAATGTAAAGGATTTTTATAAAATTTATAATGATTTTTGAATAAGTCAAAATGTTAAATAAATAAATGTTTAAGTAAAATTTTGGAATATAACTTATTTTGGGTAATTCTGAAATTTTGTTAAAAGTGAGTTTTAGTTAAGGAAATAATTGATAATAAGTTATATTTGGGAATTTAAAATTTGATTGTTAAGTTAATAATTTATTACAGCACTTAAATGCTGTCTTTTATAAACGAACTATTTTAACCTATAGACTTTAGGTAGCATTTCATAAGTGCTACAGAAACTGGGATTTTGATTATTTAAAAATAAATTTATGGAAATAATCTTTGGGGAAATGGGTTTAAATTTTGGAAGTTAATATGTACTTAATAAAAATAAGGAATTGACTTTGAATGGTTTTTGGAAGAATTTAATTTTTAAAAGGTGAGAAAAGGCAATAAAATTCCTAAATAAATTGAATAGATTTAAATGGTATATTATAAAATGACCAATGTTTAAAAACAATATTTTTATATTGTAGTATTTGAAACTTATTTTGATTTCAAAATAATAAATACCATTTTTAAAAAGTTGTAACCATGGGTTATAATAACGTTTGGTTGTTAAAGAGATCGGGATCAGATATCTGGCAACTCTCTGTCGATACCGAAAACCACTTTGACAACCGTGTACGCGGTGGAGATTCCAGAATGAAGTAGGATGGTGGTGACGTTTTCTTTAAGGTAAATACGTGGACCCGACTCCCGTGAGTTGGCATAAGGTGGCTAAAACAGGAGCGATTGACGGATTAATGAGGTAGCACCTCTGATCGGACGCACTTCTTCGTATGCCATTCTATTACTTATGTGATTGTATTGGTGCGCACTTTTGATTTGGGAGTGTTGTTCGAGGTGGGCGGCTGCTGCGCGCTGCGCGTTTCCATCGGTCCGGAAGCGTAATTGGTATATCTACCCTGGCATTGCCTAGTTGTGCCCTGTCACCTACCATAGCGAGCCTTGTACGAGTTTGGTTTTCTCCCGTAGCCCGTGTGGTATCCTCTGGTGGTTTCGCGATCAGGAGGGGCTATGATATTGGATGGACTACTGGGACTATTATGTGGTAAGGGCCATATGGGTAACCCCTTAACGCTATTTAAAAGTATGTTTATTTTAATATAGACACTATTATAATAGCGAAAATATTACTACATAGTAAATAGTTTAACGGATCCTTGGAGGATGGGCGGTCCCAAGCATCCTTTAAGTTACTTGCTTTATATTACAGTACACTTGAATTAGCTTACACAATATAAGTATGTATGTCCTGACTCGAGTGTTTATGTTTTATTTTACGCTCGGGTCAGCCTGAGTTGCAGTTCAGTCATCATCCCGGAGCTAGGACTTCTGTAGGTCCTTTCAAGTTGCTGGCTTCTTTCTGTCCGTTATCTTATTTATGAAATCAAGACTTTGGGATTTTTGGATTTTCTATTTGATGATTTAAACTATATTTGGGATGGAAGACTTTGTAAATTGTATTTGTTGAGACTATTTATAGTGGCTTCATGAACCACTAAGTATTTTTAAATTCCGCTGCGAGTATTCTGATTCTGTGTCTGTGGTTCTGTGATTAATTATTTACTGTATATTTTGAGATTTTCCAAATTTTATTTACAACGCGGTATTGTGAACAATTCAAGTCCGACATGTGCGGATGCGAATGGTTGAAAATATCGGGTCGTTACATTTGGTATCAGAGCTTTGGCTCTAGGCAAAACTTAGAATGTATGGTAAAATTGATTTACAGAATCACTTTCATTTGAGCTTGAATCTCTTCCTTTTCGAATTTTGGAACGTTCCCTGCAGTTCCGAAGTTCATTCGTGTCCCTCACTATTCATTTTCTTTCGATTTCTGGAGTATCCCATAACTCCATTTCGGATGATCTTTATAGTGAATTGGCGGTCTCGACAATATTCTAATAAAGGGGTGAAACTCCTTTACATTTAGCATTGATTCACCAGAAATTTATATTTATCCTCGGTTTAGATGCTAGTATCTTTGGTTATTCTGAACTTTATTTCTTCAGATCGAACGTAGATTTACCCTAGAAAATCCACATCGATCTTATTCTTTAAGTCACGGTTGACCAGGTTAAGGTTGCCCGCGATTTATATAAACTTATCTGGTTCCTTGTTCTGTTATCCTCGGATCTTCTGATTCCAACTTATCTTTAAATCAAAATTCTCTTTGATTTGAGTCCATCAAATTTGAATCTCTATCCTTGTTTTGGAAAATTTATTCCTATATTTGGGAAAAATCTAATATTATACATAAGTATAAATTTTCAGGATTTTTATAATTTATTTAACTAGTTGTCAAGAGATAATAGTTTTGATTTTATTTATGGTTTTATAGACCATATGTTTTGTCTAATATAAATAATTGAATATAAACAAATGGTTATAAATTTATTTGGAAACAGAAATGAATTTAAAACAAGAATTTAAGAATTTAATTTCTGATAGTTTCAAACCTTGTGTTTAAAGTCTTAAAAGGATATATTATTTAAAGGGACATATTATTTAAAGTATTTTCGAGTAGAAATTTGTTTCCAAAGAATTTAAAAGTTTTAAAAATTAGTGTTTTTCTCTTTGTCACTGGAAAATAATTTCGGTGATGACTGCCGCATCATCGACATTCATTTTCGAGTATCGGAGTGAAAAGACCACGTTGTAATTTTGCTTCAAAAATTTAATTGATTTGAATTTCTAAATATGACTTAATTTATAATATATATAGATATATGATTTAAATTTGATTTGACATATGCTATATGTATGTATTTATTTATCTCTAAAGGGTTTGAAGTTAATTGGAAATTTAATTCATAAATTTATGTTAAAAGGTTATTCTAATGATAAAATAAAGTCAAATTTGAAATGAATATTTAAACTTGAATAATATAGTTGGAAAATTTTACTTGTATAATTGCATGCCAATATAACTTACCTAAATCATTCAGAAATTAACTATGTAATTGGATAATGTATCATATAAAAGGATTTTATAAATAAAAATTTGAGTGGTTATAATAAATGTTATACACTTAAAGTTTCAGTTACAACAAGACAAATAGAGGTAAATAGAAATAAAATAATAATTGAATAATATACAATATCAAATGGTGTTAAAGGAAATTTAGAAATATATTGGAATAGTTATATTAAATATAATCTACTTAATATGTGCGATAAGATATATTAAGTAGAATATATTTAATAATAATCTGGAATAAAGAAGAATTAAATTTGTTGAATAAAAGATGATTATTATAAATGACTATACAAATTTCTGATTTTAGAAAATAATTGGATAATAAGATAATTAATTTGGAAATAGTTAAGATTGATTTAACTTCTGTAAAAATCAAATGAATTAAATCAATTATTGAATATTAATTAATTTAAATTGAATTTATATGGTTTAGATATTTAGAAAAATATTTGACATAGATGAGAAAAATATTGAGAGAAATAAATTTAATTATAGTTTGGAATAAAGAAGAAACTAAATGGGGAATTTAGTTTATTTTGGGAAATGGTAAATTTACTTTAAAAATTAAATTAAATTACCATTTCAAATTTGGACTAAAATTAAACATTTTAAATTAGAATGTTATAACACCTTGTGTAAAATTTGGATAAAAAAATGAATGTTTTTTTAAGTGTAGGGATATTATACAAGTAAATATGTAAATAAATAAATGTAAAATTTTAAGTATAAATAGATGAAATCAATGATTAATTTAAAATTGAATTTTTATTGTTTAGATTAATGATTCTAATTTAAGTTTCAATTTAGTTTTCTTTCAGGTTGTTTCTATTCCCCTACCTTCTTCCTTTTCGAGGACGAAAAGTTCTGAGTGGGGGAGAGTGTAACAGCCCAAATTTTTAACAAGTATTTTTCACTTGTATTTTAAAAACTTTAGGGTTTATTTAAAGTGATTAAAAAAATATATAAAAAAAACAATTGACCAAATTTTTAATTAAATAATAAGATCTCTGAAATTTTGACATGGTTAAGAATTAACTTTAATTTGGAAATTTGGGTTTTTGTCGAAGATGGTAAATAACTTAATTTCTACAAAATCAAGTTTTAATTAAGAAAACATTAATAGCTTAGGTGGTTAAGACATCTGGGCTATTCACGACAGGTCACGAGTTCGAGCCTCAGTACGGTCAGAATTTCGAATTTTTTTTATTTAGTGTATTAATGAACTATTGGATTTCGCGTTTAAAAGGCGCGTAAAATTTATGGTATAAGTAACGTAATAAACGTATAAATTGAAAACGTTATTTTTATATAAATTTTGGGTGTTTTGTATTGCGTCAGTTTGGCGTATTGTAAAAATCATATTTAAATATGTATATGGGTTAAAATATCAGTCACTAGTTTCTATAGCAAACGTTAACTCTTTTTCATAGCTTTCAATTGGGTTTTAATTTTTGTATATGACTTTAAATTCCAAAATCTTTGCTAAATCAAATACATTCGAATCTGCCTTTTTAGTTTAAAGCAAATTTTAATTGCTTACTGTTATAAACAAAAAAATCACGCTGCCTATAAATTAAAGAAAAATGGATCAATCTATTGATGGCCGTTCTTTAATTCAATCTGAGGAAAATCTCTTGCCTAAAAAAATCAACTCCTGCTTTTAAACCTTGCCTTGCCATTTCTTCTTTGCATAAATCACGCATATATAAGCGTTCAATCAAAATAAACTGGGAAGTAAATCAACGCATGCATTCAAATCTGTCCTTGAAGTAGCATCCAAAGCAAATTAATACTTGCTGATTCTGTGTATATAAATCTCTCAGACTATAAAAATAGCACGCAACTTTTAATTGGAAAAATATATATAATGTTACAATCAATTTTCGTATAACTGGCAATAATAAATCACGCAACTTTCTGGTCTGCCTAAATGTTTATTATCACTTGCCATTCTTGCCTGCTTGTTTGGTCCCCTATATTTCGCAAGCCTTATCCATGAATACATAAGAAAGAATTTTATAAATTAAGAATCAATCTCTTGCCTAAATTCACGCATCATTCTAGGAATTCATTAAATCAAAATTTGGTATAGCTGGGAGAATTTCAAATTTCATTCGAATTTGCCTATTTAGTTCAAAGCAAATTATATTTGATTACTGTTTTCCTATAATCATGCAAGCCTCCCATATATATTATTGTGCAACTCGCATCTCAGAAGATCTCACGTGCCTTCATAACTCTCAACTTGTTTTCTTATATATATATATAAAGCCTCACACAAAAACTTTATATTGCATCTAAAATTTGCCTTCGTTCTTCTTGAGAAATTGCACAGGTATAGCCACACCTTGCTTTTATTTATTTTGTTCTTCTTCTTGTTTCATTTCGTCCAATGTCCACACTACTCGGCTGCTCCACCACCTATCCTTGCCACATCTCCTTTTTCACTCTTTGATATATTTTGACATACATGTCAGATTGTTGTAGGAAGACAAGCTTAGTATCCTTCTTTTGAATTCTGTAGAAAATGCATGCATTCCTGTAGTTGTGGCCACTTGAACTTCTTGCGTGAGTCTTTTTTTTATATGAATTGCTAAAGTGTGTCATCTTTGAAAAAAAAATGGTGTAAAAAGACAAAATATATATATATATATATATATATATATATATATATATTAGTTGCAAATTTCACTGTTTTCAATTTCTGAAGAATTTTAGTGTACGCTACCTGTTTGTAGAAAGGGAATAACGTATTGTGTCCACCTTTTTCTTTCCAGCTTTTGCCTAAAACTTTCCACTATAATTTTCATGGGTACGTAAAAAGTTAAGATTTCACTGCCTGGCCTTGAGAACGTGGGCAAGTCGAGTAGTGGGAGTGGTCGAGTCAAGTCAAATTCTATTCGTTCCAGTTGTTTCGAAAATTTTGCTTTGACCGTAATTTTAAAAGTCGCGTATTTGGTATTTGGATCTTATTTTAGATTTGAATCAAGGCGTGGCATCCGCGGAAACCTAATCGTGCCATTTGTACGATCCTTTATCAAGTGGTAAAATCGTTTGAATCTGATTATCTGCAGTTTAAGGTGAGTATTTCTCACCAGACAAACATGCCTATATATCTGTGAATTATCGCAAGTGTATTTGTAGATTTTTATTTAAATGTTATCTGTCTGTAATATAACGTAGGATGTTAAACCCATTTAAAATTGACACCTCATCAGTTGTTATCTATTGTGATATTATTGCAGTTATATTATTTAATGCTTATTTACTGATTAAATCATCACTGCAAGTTCCCTGTAATTTGAGATCGTTATAGGCTGAAATGATAGGCCTGTACGATAATTATTTATTCATTCATTTATTTAATTGTTTAATTATTTATTTGTTAACTTGGGATTGCGGGTTTGAAATGATAGAACCCGGGATTTTGTAAATTGCGGATTAAAATGATATATATCCGTATCACTTGACCTAGGCTAAAAAACTATATACAGACCCGTGGTTTATATAATATTTTTCTGAAATGTTTAAAAGTATTTTAAATAATATTCTGGTTCAAATGTAAAGGATTTTTATAAAATTTATAATGATTTTTGAATAAGTCAAAATGTTAAATAAATAAATGTTTAAGTAAAATTTTGGAATATAACTTATTTTGGGTAATTCTGAAATTTTGTTAAAAGTGAGTTTTAGTTAAGGAAATAATTGATAATAAGTTATATTTGGGAATTTAAAATTTGATTGTTAAGTTAATAATTTATTACAGCACTTAAATGCTGTCTTTTATAAACGAACTATTTTAACCTATAGACTTTAGGTAGCATTTCATAAGTGCTACAGAAACTGGGATTTTGATTATTTAAAATTAAATTTATGGAAATAATCTTTGGGGAAATGGGTTTAAATTTTGGAAGTTAATATGTAATTTATAAAAATAAGGAATTGACTTTGAATGGTTTTTGGAAGAATTTAATTTTAAAAAGGTGAGAAAAGGCAATAAAATTCCTAAATAAATTGAATAGATTTAAATGGTATATTATAAAATGACCAATGTTTAAAAACAATATTTTTATATTGTAGTATTTGAAACTTATTTTGATTTCAAAATAATAAATACCATTTTTAAAAAGTTGTAACCAAGGGTTATAATAACGTTTGGTTGTTAAAGAGATCGGGATCGGATATCTGGCAACTCTCTGTCGATACCGAAAACCACTTTGACAACCGTGTACGCGGTGGAGATTCCAGAATGAAGTAGGATGGTGGTGACGTTTTCTTTAAGGTAAATACGTGGACCCGACTCCCGTGAGTTGGCATAAGGTGGCTAAAACAGGAGCGATTGACGGATTAATGAGGTAGCACCTCTGATCGGACGCACTTCTTCGTATGCCATTCTATTACTTATGTGATTGTATTGGTGCGCACTTTTGATTTGGGAGTGTTGTTCGAGGTGGGCGACAGCTGCGCGCTGCGCGTTTCTATCGGTCCGGAAGCGTAATTGGTATATCTACCCTGGCATTGCCTAGTTGTGCCGTGTCACCTACCATAGCGAGCGTTGTACGAGTTTGGTTTTCTCCCGTAGCTCGTGTGGTATCCTCTGGTGGCTTCCCGATCAGGAGGGGCTATGATATTGGATGGACTACTGGGACTATTATGTGGTAAGGGCCATATGGGTAACCCCTTAACGCTATTTAAAAGTATGTTTATTTTAATATAGACACTATTATAATAGCAAAAATATTACTACATAGTAAATAGTTTAACGGATCCTTAGAGGATGGGCGGTCCCAAGCATCCTTTAAGTTACTTGCTTTATATTACAGTACATTTGAATTAGCTTACACTATATAAGTATGTATGTCCTGACTCGAGTGTTTATGTTTTATTTTACGCTCGGGTCAGCCTGAGTTGCAGTTCAGTCATCATCCCGGAGCTAGGACTTCTGTAGATCCTTTCAAGTTGCTGGTTTCTTTCTGTCCGTTATCTTATTTATGAAATCAAGACTTTGGGATTTTTGGATTTTCTATTTGATGATTTAAACTATATTTGGGATGGAAGACTTTGTAAATTGTATTTGTTGAGACTATTTATAGTGGCTTCATGAACCACTAAGTATTTTTAAATTCTGCTGCGAGTATTCTGATTCTGTGTCTGTGATTCTTTGATTAATTATTTACTGTATATTTTGAGATTTGCCAAATTTTATTTACAACGCGGTATTGTGAACAATTCAAGTCCGACATGTGCGGATGCGAATGGTTGAAAATATCGGGTCGTTACATTATCCGATCCCCGTCTCTTCGAAACAACGTTCAGTATTCCCTGTAAACTCAACCTCGGTTCTATAGGAATTAAACAGACGAAAATAAGATTGGAGATCATCTCCCAACCTTTAGTGGACGAGTTTTCTTATCATCGTCCTAGAAGAACAAAATGAGTTTATACGCACAGTATAACACCTTTAACGGTAACTATATCATATAATTTCCGTGTTTCTCCTAAATATTACCAAAGTCATGTTTTTGGTTCAAATTTGATAGTCGGTTATTTAACTATCAAATAGACAATCATTCAGCCAAAGATTCTATTTCCTACTAAAATCACCAAGTCTTATTTAATTTAAATTTTATTAAATTAAATCTCTTTATCAAAAGGTATATACTTATCTCACCCAAATAAGTATATTCACAAACCATTCCCTTCAAAAATATTTGAAAACTTTTTAAAATAAGTAAGGAAAGCACCATGCGGTATCGACCATGGATTCACGGCTCAATGATTATATCTCTATCCCAGAGAAATCCAAACTTAACTTTAGCCAATCTCTGCCTCTCCATTTCGCCCTGAAAGTATACCATTACTTTCCGAAAACTTTATTAAATAATTAAATATACTTTTAAAAAAAATTAAAAAAATTATATAACTTTGAAACAAATAATTAATTCTGATTTGATAATAAAATTCTATCGATTTACAAGATTATTCTATAAAAACTTATAATCCATTTTGGCAATTTAAAAATATTTAAATAACTAATTTTCTGAAATATTTTTAAACACTTCTAAGTTTCCTAGTTTAATAATTAAAAAAATGCTCTTTTTAAAACAAACTCAACTTCTCGATAAAAAGTATATTTTTTTCAATTCCAATATGAACGATCTAATATTTATAACTCTGTCTCAATTTATCACCAATCGATTTACGTCCCCAATTTCATAAATCCCTTTTTTTACATTTCTAAAAGTAAAATCTATCATTAATTTTTAAACCGATTTACCCATCTCGTTATAAATTCTTATCTCGAATTTATATCTTCAATTTATCAAATGATAATCATTTCACTTTATTTATAAACATCGTTTATAAATCCCATAATCTCATTTCCAATTTATAATTGTTTCACATTACTTATATCCATTATAAATGAATTTCTAAATTAAATTTCATTTACAAATCAATTTTCTAAAATAAGCCAACTATACTCCGAAACCAACTAAGTCTTGATTCTACTTCCATTTCGTAATTTAGAATCTTATTTAGATCCAGTATAACCAATTTTATATTTATTTCCAAATTTCCTTTTTCAGTTCTCCAAACTTGTTAAAAATATCGATTTTTAAATCCTTTTTTATTTAAACAAATATCACCCAAGAATTATTATATAAAACCCTTTACATACATTATTCCAAAATCTTTATTTACAATATCCCGAAATAGTTAAGTACAAATTTAAAGTCAAACAATTTATTTTATCCAGATAAATTTCTTTTAATTAGTATAAAATCCTATATAAATACTTCACTTCCAAAATCCCTTTTTAATTTCTTTTCAAAATCAAATATATATTTATGGTATTTTAAAATACCAAAATCTAGGTCAATATTGCGTAGCATCCAATAAATTCAAAAGACACTATAATCTATTATAAACTTTTCAACATATCATATATCACTATATATGAAATTAAATTCAAATTTTTTAAGGAATCCCGTTGGATCCCTCCAACCAATTTCCCTACAATCACAGAGGTTAATACAACATAAAAAAACCAATTCCGCTTTGAAGCTGGATATCACGGTAATATAGGGTCATCCGCTATTATGAGGGACGCATAGAGTCTCATCCGCTCCAATAGGCGGGATATATATCCAACTACAAACATATATACTTCTATATATATATATATTATAACATATCATTCCACAGTTAATAATTTATAAACCCAACAAAGCATCCAATAACTAATTTTAACTATATAAAATTAAATTTGGCAATCCAAACGAGTGAGAATTTCTCACATTGGTTTTTAGTAATCGCGGAAACATTTCGATTCCGACTAAATTCATACATTGTTCTAATTTAACTAAAATTTTTGGAAGCTCCAAATTGTTCCAATCTAATTCCTATGTGTGTATCTCATTATAAAGAACCCAATGCGCTTGACTGCATTGGATCAGACCTAAAACGAACGAGATATGCTTTTTTTAATTTCATCGATTATTTTAAATAAAAATACAATTTAGTCTTATTTTTAGAAAAAAAAAAGACCCACCCAACTACACAGGCTCGGCCTAATTCCCCCAAGCCTTCTTCTTCCCTTCGAACTTTTTCTGTACACGAACCCATCACCATGTGTGCACTTTTCGAGTGATACATAGCTACAAATGACGAAAACAAATTCCGTCTTCTACGACGAGCTTCTCTCGACAAACCGCACTCCCCAATATCCATATCTTCGAGCTCGGCACCCTACAGCAAATCGTGACCTCGCCACATTCTACATTAACCATACACAGTTGCCCCACTTCCATATGACCGCACCTTCCAATCTTCCCTACCAAGATGCTATTTGCCGCCATGAACTTGAATCCACCATCCGTTGCTCGAATCGATGACCCCACAGTCCAAAAACTCGAACCGTAGCTTGGGTCCAAGCTCTAACAAAATAGTCGATCCTCTAAAACCATAGCACACTCTACAACACTTATGATAGATCGAAGAGAATTCAAAAAGTAGATTTTACAAATTTGTTTTGTATTTTTTTATCAAGTATTTGAGGAGAAAGAATTTTTCGAAGTTTTCTTGTTTTGCTTTTCTTCTACTGGCTCGGTTGCGTATGTTTTAAGAAGGGAAAGAGGTTGCCTTGCATGTTGGTGGATGGCTACAGTGTTTTGAAGATGAGAGAAAAGAACTGATGTGAAAATATAGTCAAGTCAATCAAATCCACATATATATTTAAGTTTTCAAATCGTCTCGATTCCGTAAATTACAATCTTGAACCCCTATCGAGGCGTGCCACTAGGTATTCATAATTTTATGCCCATATTTCGAATGCAATGGAAAAGGTTTCAAGTCCTAATTCGAACGTATGAAGAAGATAGCTTTTTGAACCCAATTATTATATTGAATTTTTGAAATTATTTTCTACGTGTCTATATCCCATACGACCAAGCGATAACTCCAAAAGCTGCAAAATTTGAAATCCGATAATAATACACTATTACGGATCCAATGCAATCGATTTTGTCAAATTCCAAGACTGTGCTCAGAAGGGTATTTTTATTTGTTAATTCAAGCAAGTTATTTTTAAAATCGAGTAAATCGCTTTTAAATTCAATTCAAAATTTTATTCACCTTCATTCTTATTAATAAAAAGTTTATAGGCCTTTAAATTATTTTTATCAAAATTAAAGCTCAAGATTTGATGTTTTAACCAATTTACAATTATTAATCCAATAATTAAATTATCCAGTAAATCATCAAATTTGAAATTCAAGTAAAAAATTAATTTCAAATATTTAAGATCAATTAAATATTCCAATTTAGATAACCAAAATTCTATGTTGTTACACATGGGCTCACTTAAACCTATTAGCCCTTGCTAATATCTTTAAATTAAGAATTTATCATCAGTTAAGTTATATTCACTACTGGGTCAACCTAACTTGTTATTCTGTCCTTTTCCCCAAAAATACAGTTATGGGTTAATAACAATGTGAATAATATTTTCGAAATCCTTATTTATTTATGCCATGGTTTTTCCTTAAAAATGAGAATGAGTTATTTGTTTTGAAACCTTAAAATATCACTTTCGAAACCCCTGGATGACCTCCTTCGAAAGCATAGAAATCCTCTTTCTAAAACTCTAATTATATATCTTTCGAAACCAATGGAACCTTTGGATTGTATCAGAAAAAAATTCTTTAAAATATAGGTTTTGAAACAAATAAAATACACTTTCAAAAGCAATGAGTTTACTCTTGAAAACATCATTTGGGTCAAATGGTTATTTACGAAAGTATCTTCTTCGAAACTAATCATAGATTAATTTGGGGAAAAGCTGATGGTGTCGAACCATCTAATCGAAAGCAAAAGACTTCAAAAATTAAAACTTCGAAGAACAGAGTCAAAACCTTCTTTTGACTCCATCTCCTTCAAACCTTTCGAAAACAATTAGGAAGAGGCTTAGCCAAGGTAAAACAAGGATAAACTTTCGAAGCTGATGATGACTTCAATACTTCAGAAGGTAGATTATGGCTAGGTTTCAACTAGGTCGGAATCCACTCCTTTCGAAAGCTTGTTATTTAAAGAAAAGACCCCCTTCGAAAGATATTTGTGAAGTTTTTTTCCGAAAGCATGGCTTTTGACTATGTTGAAATCACTAAGTAAATCAAGGTAGGAATTTATCTTTAGAAAACAAGCTAAGGTTTCGAATCTATGTGGTATAGACTTGGTTGAAGGCCCTTCAGAAACTAAGTGGGCATTGATCTTTTTTTTTAAAAGTTGAATCCTTGGTTTCCACTGTGATGAAAGTATAACTTTTGACACCCTACCTTTCGCTTATTTACCAAAACACTTCATACCAATTTCCATTGATACCATATGCCTTGGTTCCGACTTTATAGGTTTTGACATTGATGGTTTCAAATAGGATGGAGCGGAGGTAAAGGAGTCGAAAGATATCCTTCCCGAAACAGGTGGAACCTTTTTTTTCTTCTTAAAAGTTGTTTTATATCTGAAAATGGGAATTATTCTAACTAATCCTGCCACTTGTAACTCCTTGATTTGCTACTTTAAACTTTTCAAATGCTTTTCCATTAAAACTGCTGCATTTATTCAGATATAAGTCAAAGTATTTCTTACATTATAGCCTTCCCATATAATAACCGACATTTGCAGAAAAGCCCTTCTTTTGATCTTATTGCCTAGCTAAATCAAAAGAGTCCATCCTTGAGCTTGGAAAGTTAGGAGGGCGTACCTTGTTGTGATTTGATTAAAATAGGCATTTGAAAGGAAATATGTATAGATACTATACATGACTAGACATAGGATTGGTCAATCCAAACCAGTATAACACTCTTGGTGTCATTTCTCTTATGTTTACTTTATTTTTACTTTATATATATATATACATACATACATAATATATCTATATGTGACTACTTGTTAATATATCTGTGTTGATTATCCGTGTTTTGATATAATCCTAAAACTATTTAAAAAAGTCCTATATAAGTTATAAAACACTATTTGCACTAGTATAATTTATACTACACCATTTTCCACATTTGGATCAAAGCTTAGGTTTTCAGAAACTCGCTATTTAATTTTTGAAAATTATAAATGGCTAGTAACATTGTTAGTACTGTTTTTAAAACTTTTACAGAAGGAAAATTAACCGCTAGACCCTCACTAATTAACAGTAGTAACTATTCTTACTGGCCATGTAGGACGAAAATTTATTTACAATCCAGCAGCTTAAATATTTGGAATACTACACAAAGTGAATACACTGACTTGAATATTATCAATGAACACCGGCCTAAAAGACACAAAACTCAATAAATCAAAGGTCATGAATATTTAGTTTTTCTCATTAGATAAAGATGAATTTAATAGAGTTTTTATTTGCAAGACTAATTATGAAATTTAGAGAACATTGCAAGTCATACATGAGGGCACCATCAAAATAAAACAAACTAAGATTTTCATGCTTACCAACCAGTTTCAACTTGTTAAAATGAAACAAAACGAATCGATTTCAGACATTATTCTATATTTTAGGATATAATTCATTCATTATTATCATTGGGGAAATTTTCTCTAAAGAAGATCAAGCTAGAAAAGTACTTAATTCACTCTCTTCAGAACGGGATCAAAAGACATTAGCAATAAAGGAAGCAAATGATATAAGTACAGTGAAAATTAAAGAATTAATTGGTAATCTATGAATCACGATTGCATGGTAAAAATCAAAGCAAAGTGCTTGAGAAGAAATCAATGTATTCAATGCAACAAGTAACGATTAAGATTCAGATAAAGATTCAGATGACGATGTTAATGGCGAAGAGATTGCTCTTATGACTCAAAATATTAGAAAATTTCCAAAATACAAAAAGATGAACAACTTTTGTAAAACAAAAAACAGAAATTCTAGAAATAGAAATGTTATTAAGTGTTACAATCATGGTGAATCTAACCATCTACAAGGAGATTGTTTGCAATAGAAGAAAACACAGACTTTACCAACATTAATTCATTTAAAAAGAGAAAAAGAGCCAACAACACGACCTTGGATACTTCTGATACAACATCCGGTATCAATGAATCCGGTTTCGAAAATATCTACATGTTTTTCATGTGATGGAAGATTAATCAAGTTAAACAATGGAGACAAAGGAATTGGTACCTTTTACATTTCATAATTTATTTTATTTTTTGGGAAATTATTTAATATATGAATAAATACATAATAACACTAATGATGAATAAGTATATATAAAATTTAATTATATGAGCATATTTGTCGACATATGCCACCTAGGTATATTGACATATCAGATAGAATACGAAGAATCTTTTTAAAATTTGAACTTTTAAAATTACCTCTCTTTTGCACTAGTTCTAAATTTGAAGAAACACCATTTTACCCATCACATGTTCATTCCAACTCTACTTATTCATTCCTTCCTTTTGTATCTTCAACACACATTTCATTTCAAAAATCAAACAAACTCTTTACTCACCTTCTTACAAAACAAACACAAAATGTCTTCTTCAAAGCAACCTGCAACATCCCCCTACTTGAAGGCCTAAAACTAACGGCCACAGATGCTACAGTCATCCATAGTCATCAATCCTTGGTGACCAAATACAGCGATATTAGATATACTGATACACAAAAATACAAGAATATGGAAAGATTTTAAACAACAAATAAAGACCACATTCCATTTCAAGACATTTCAATTTGATTACATAATCCTAGTTCACAGACCACATTCAAATAACATATAATAACAAAATACACCAAGAGCGACATATGAAGATGCCCATCACTATTTCCCCTAAACATTTACAAAACCATATACTGTGTTTCCAACATCCACAATGATTAAAAACATAATATTTCAAAACATTATGGTGATATGCAGAAAAAGTAAATAAAGTCTGGATTACCCTTCCCTATTCATTCTGACGATCCGTCTCAATTATAGTTTTCAGGGTTACTATTAACCGATTAAAATATTAAGGACCATCTATCAAATTACTTAATTTTAATGGATCACCAAGAGCCTATTGGTAACTCTAATATCTTATTTCTTATCTTAGTTTTCATGGGCTAACTAGGAACCAATTAGCAGACCGCCAATAGCTTAATCCGGATATAATTTTCATGGGATAACTACAAACCTGCTGGCCCCTGCTAGTATCAAGTCATAGTTTTCATGGGCTGACAATGAGCCTATTGGCCCCTACCAATGTCATATAGTTTTCACGGGCTTACTGTAAACAAAGGCCCCTACAAATATCTTTAAATTAAGAATTTATCATCTATTAAGTTATATTCATTACTGGGTCGGCCTAACTGGTTATTTTGCCCTTTTCCCTAAAAATACAGTTATGGGTTAATATCAATGTGAATAATATTTCCAAAATCTTTATTTATTTATGCCATGGTTTTTTCTTAAAAATGAGAATGGATTATTTATTTTGAAACTTTAAAACATCTCTTTTGAAACCCCTAGATGACCTCTTTCGAAAGTATAGAAATCCTCTTTCTAAAACTCTAAGTATGTAATTTTCGAAAGCAATGGAACCTTTCGATGGTATCATGAAAAAAATTCTTTAAAACATAGATTTCGAAACAAATAAAATGACCTTTCGAAAGTACTGGGTTCACTTTTGAAAATATCATTTGGGTCAAATGTTTATTTACAAAATATCTCCTTCGAAAGCAATCATTGATTAATTTGGGGAAAAATGACGGTGTCGGAAGCATCTAATCGAAAGCAAAAGACTTTAGAAATTAAAACTTCGAAGAACATAGTCGAAACCCCCTTTTGACTTCATCTCCTTCGAAACCTCAACCCTTTTCGAAAACAATTATGAATCAGCTTAACCTCGCTAAAACCAGGATAACCTTTCAAAGGTAATGATGATTTAAATACTTCTGAAGGTAGATTGTGGTTAGGTTTCGACTTGGTCGGAACCCAACCCTTTCGAAAGTTTCTAATTTAAGAAAATTTCCCTTCAAAAGCTATTTGTAAAGTTCCTTTTGAAAGCATGGTTCTCGACTATGTTGAAATCATTAAGTAAATCAAGGTAGGAATTTATCTTTAGAAAACAAACTAAGGTTTTGACTCTCTAGGATATTGACTCGGTCGAAGGCCCTTCAAAAACTAGGCAGCCATTGATCTATTTTTAGAAGTTGAATCCCTGGTTTCGAATATGATGAAGAATAACTTTTGACACCCTATAATTTGCTTACTTACCTGTAACGGCCCGCAAACCTGTACCCCTTGGGTTGACACTATTCTCCATCACTCAACTCAGGATGAACGGAAATACAAACCATTTGGGTTAAAGAAGAAAGAGGTATAAGAAGAAAATAGAAACAACATCAGAATCTAACCATCGCAGTGGAATAAAATATAATAGATAATAACAGATATTTACACATACGAAGACTATATCTAATTTATATATATATATATATCATAGGAATACACTATCAGAGTTCAGCAACATCAATAACATACAACTGGACAGTCATATAAACTTGTCCTCATGACTGAGCACACAACGGAATATTAATCAAGTACGGTAGTACGTATCGCCATCCAGCTCGTCTCCTGCTCCACAACATCATATCCTGTATTCTATAATACTCGGTCTGACCCGAGCATTATAGTTAAATAACATCCGAGTCTGTCTGGAATACTAACGTGAGAAAACCACACTCAAATTGATTATTAAAGTTTCAAAATCCTTTGAAATCAAAAGCATCTCGTAAGACCACGCCACAAATAAACAGGTCGGGTTTTTACCTTACGATACATAAAACACTTTTTATTAAAATTCTCTATTATTATAGTAGTGTCTATAGAAAGTAAAATAGCTAGCTGAAATGCTTGCATCTCACGTTTCAACAATAGTTGGGCACAATCTAAACCGTACAGGCGCGAAGGGGGAATGTATTTCCAACTAATGACTAGGCACTGAGGTACCACCTGTCACGGCACGTGGTCTAGATCAGCATACCAAGGATCACTCCTGACCCCTTGCAACACAAGACTGGGACCACCCCTTACTGGATAATCCCAAGTAAGATCACCCCACGGTTGGGATCGACAACCGCACCACTAAGCCGAATAAAAGGGACATCTAGACAGGGATGACCATACCTTAATGGGCGCTAACCACCTAGCCTTGCTGCATAACCCCAGATTTTCAGTCATTCCCGGTTTATGAGGATTGAGGCTGAGTGTTGCCTTTTGGAATTTTTCACTTAGAATGCCCATCATCCACCTGATGATATTCCGAAAGCATTCATCCATATAAGTTTGTTCCGGGTTCGAACGGAACCGAAGACACTACTCATACTACATCCATTTTGGAAACATCCTCAGGATTAGTAGCGACTAGCCTTGCACTTCACTGCTCCATCTTCGACTCCGAACTCGTTTTCCTCATGAAAACGTACAAACCGGATCGAAGTGGTTTTCGAGAAATTAATCCCAATCCTGGTCTCTTCGAAACGATCAGCGCGTCGGCCAATATTGATAGTCGGTTATTTAACTATCAATTAACATTCACAACAACCATCAAACAATAAATAATTTCCCCAAATTATTTATTATTCCAAAAATATCTTCGCAAGATATATTTCCATTTCCAATCCTTTTGAAAACAGTTTTCAAACCACACTCTTCTCATGAAATAAATTCCCAAATATTTATCTCCACTAAAAACACCAAGCACCAAAACTTTAGATTTTTAAAATAGTTTAAGAACACTTTATTATAAAATATATTTTAACATTTAGATTGAAAACTTCTTCAATACTTTATTATATATATATATATATATAATAGAAATATTTAAAATGAGGTTATTTTTTTAATATAAAACTAGATTTTCTCTTTTAAAACAAATACCAAGTCACTTTTTAATAATTACTACTACAATAGATTAAAAGAAAATACTTACTTTAAACTTTAAACGTTTAGCAATAATAAATTTTAAAACATGCTTTTTAACATAACTTATATTTAAAAATTTACGTTGAAACGTACTTGGCTATCCAGGGAAATACTCTTCTCTTTCTATCTTTAAAAATAAATCACTATTTATTTTTATACAAATTTATCCATTCCTTTAATAAATTCCCATCGTGAATTTTTTCTTCCAAATATCCACTGATATATTACTTTACTTTTATAAACCCAGTTTATAAATTTCATAGTCACATTCTCCTTTAAATTTCCAATTGCAAACACTTAAATCAATTTCCTAATTGATTTCCAATTTACTCCATTTGCAATAAATTCCATTACTTGCTCATTTATTTCAAAACCCATTGACTTCAGATTTTTTTATTCCTTAATTATGATTTAAAATCTTTTAACTAAAAACACCAATTTCAGATTTCCACAAATTCCTCCTTTGCCCTTTTAAATAAATTCAAACCTTAAATTTTTAAAGTAAATTCTTTATTTCTTTAAATAATATCACTTAAGTTTTAAAATTTATTATTTCTCTGTTTATTCAAAATCCCCTTTCCATACTCAGAATTTATTGATTTGAATTCTAAAATCACTTTTATTCTTTTTCAGTTTATCCTTCAATTTATTCAAACTTCTATAATTATTTTACTTAAATATTTTTCTCTTTTATTTTCTCTTTCAAAAATCCAATCTTATAGATTGTGATAACTCAGTATACCGAAATATATTAATTTCAACCATAGCATCCAATATTTCTAATTATCAATATAATTCATCACAGAATATCAAATAGTCATGATACAGAATTATTAGAACAATCTATAAAATTTTGAGGAATCCAGTTGGATCCCTCCAACCTATTTTCCTACATCCACAGATGTTAGCACAATACCAATTCCACTTCAAGGTGGAATATCGCGGTATATGGAGTTTAAATATAATATCATCCGTTATTATGTGGCGCATAGGGTCTCATCCGCTATATAATGCGGGAAATTAATCACTCCAATATATACTATATACTACCATATAATATCGCACATCAAATCAATTAAATCATTCAATCAATTATTTAAATTTAAATAGCAATCCAGAAGAGTGAGATTAACTCACATTTGATTTTGTATGCAATCCAATTCAACCTAGCTTGTTCTTCATTATTTTTGACCTTTATTTTGTTTTGCGACCACATCAATCTTGCTTTGATTTTCCGGTTTTTGACCTCACCGCCTCCTAGAAGGATGATGCTCGACGACCCTAAACACTACGACTCGACTGCCGCCGACATCACTGTTCCCCCTTCCTTCGATTGCCAACATCCAGCCTCGATCGAACGCGATAAAAATCATGACTCGCCCACCAATCCCCTGACCGAAACGCGAACCTCCCTATGTTGCCAACCCTAGGTCGATGTTGCCATCACCCAGCTAACCCTCGAGATCCTCTACCCTTCGCCTGCGTGCGTGCCCTCTTCCCCTACGAAACCCATGTTGCCACAATCAGTTCGCCCTTGTTGTTTCCTTTCGTGGAATTGAAAAAAGGAAGAAACAAGATTTCGTGATTTTGGATGGAGGAGGGAGGGATGCGAATTTTTCCTGAAGAATTAAAGGGGTATGCTAATTTCTTCTTCGACTAATTTTTTTTGAGCGTTGATTTTGATTTCGAAGGTAAGGGCAAAAGAAGAGGAGGCTTGCGATTTAATTTCTAAGAATTTGCTCGGCCATTTCTTTTTCCTTTTTTAAATTAATTATTTTTGTTTTCTTCTTCTGAACTATTGGCTCGTAATATAAAGAAGAGGAAAGTGATTGAGAGGAAGGTTGCGTATACAAGAAGGCTATAATGATGATGAATTGAAAGGAATGAAAAAGTGCTGATGTAAATATTTTTGACCATTCAAACCATTTATATACATTTAATTTCGATATAGATTTCAACGCATTTATATTCCGTACGGCCACACGATAACTCCAAACACTACGAAATTTGAAATCTGATAATAATACACTATTACGGATCCAATAGAACTAGTTTCGTCGAAATTCAAGACTATGCTTCGAAAGGCTATTTTTAAACATCAATTTAAACGATGTATTTTAAAATTGAACAAACTACTGTTAAATTCAATTTTACCCTATCTATTACTTCCAGTATTATCAATATAAATTTTATAAGCCTTTGAACTATTTTTGACAAGCTTATAACTCCAGATTTAGCATTTCACCCAACTTCAAATTATTTAATTTAATAATATTACCCAATAAATAGTGATATTTGAATTCAAGTTAAAAATTAACTTTTAAACATTTAAAATCAATTAAATATCCCAATTCCAAGCATCTAAAAATTCCGGGTCGTCACATTCCTCCCCCTTAATGGAATTTCGTCCTCGAAATTATAGTTAAGAGGAAAGGTCCATAACCCATTACTATTTTCCTAATCAATCTGGTTCAACAACTACCCAAACCAAACAGTTTTTAACAATACCCAAAATCCTCTTTTAATTAAAAGGTCATCAACCTTGCTAACTTTCCAAACTTCTTCCATAGTTTCCAACAACGTTATTACTTTACTTATTCAAATTTAAATTGAAATCCAAATCTAAATTATCAAAACTTTCTCCAAAATTTTCTAACTCTCTAAATTTCCGAATTTTTTTGCCAGTGTCTCCTTTGCGCGGCTAGCTCGGTACAACTACAAAATGCCTCTACGGGCTCTCAGATTTCAAAAGAAAACAAAAGGCCAAGTGGCTAGATCAGAAACCCAATCAAATTTCATACAGAAATTTAAACACATACCTTTTTGTCGGGAAATTCAAATTTATCTTCTGAAATCAAAAATCTCAAATTCACTTTCCTAATCCTTTAGTTCCAACTAAACAATTAGTTTCAATTTCCATTTCCAAAATTCCTTATTTCAATTCCAATTTGAAATCGTTTGTTGCTAATGAAAATTTTTCCAAAAATTTTCTAACTCCAAAATTTCCTAATTTTTTTGGCAGAGTCTCCTTTGTACGGAGGAGCTTTTGCAATTGACAAAAGATATAAATATATATACATCGACCCACATGGTCGGAAAAACAAAAAAGTTCATATTTCCTATTTTTATTGCGTAGGCGTACCTTTATTTAGCATTTTAAAGCAAGCGGCTTATTATTAGCAATTTGCACAATCAAATCCAGCCAAACGGCCTCCCTAAACCTGTACTTACTCAATTTAAATATGTAAGTATAAAATATATGCAACTCACTAACAATTACTTACTTTCAATGGTTAGACACATGCATTTCATAAGCAATTTACACCAATCAATACGAATGCAATTTATAAGATTCCAACACTAATTTCAATTGCTTACAACCAATTCTTAAACTATTATTTTCAATTTTTAAGTGATTTACAATTCACTTCCTGTCATTCAATTCATTCTAAGCAAAACAAACTCATATTTATCCCAGTTGATTCAAAAATCAATTTTATTTACTTGCAATAATTCATAGAATTTTATTTTCTTCTATTTTCATCCAACGACCAATTATTCTCATGCAAATTGGTGATATTCATCTAAATAAATAACCACTTAAGCCGACAACCATTTTAAATTGATTCCAACTCAATTTATATAAATTTCATTCCATTTCTAATTTATTCACAATCCATGCATTCTCAATTCATTTATTAATTACAAGGCCATTTTCAATTTATTCCCACTCGTCTGGGTTTTGTTTGTAGCGAAAACCATCCCTACTTTAATCCAATTTCTTTTTATTTGGCAACATTTTCAACTACATTTACTTCACTAACGATTCAAGTCGAATTTGATTTATAACTTGAGTTTTATTTACAAACTTCATTATTAACTCCACTAGGTTCCATTTACACATTTCATTAACTAATTTATTATCTAATTAGTTCTCCCCTATTTATAATTCAATACTTGTTTTTTAATCTCCAAAGTCACTTCATTTAATTTTCTTAAGTTCAATTTATTTTATAATTCAAGCTTGGATTTTTGTTTCATTTTCCAAAACATCAAACAATATTTATTTTGGGTTTTCTATTCCATTTTTCTATTTTATAAGTCACAACTTATTATCTTACACATTTCCATTCATTCAACATTTACTTAAGTTAAAAACTTAAGTTCATTTCCATTTTGAAATAAATCCTATCCTCGCTTTTGCCAAAACCATTTCAGTTTGCATCAATTCATTCAATTAGTCCTTTTTAACTCTAAATTCAATATTATGTTCATTAAATAATATCCAAGGCCCTTATTCATTCATACTCACTTGGATTTCATTTGCAATTCATACCATCAATATTTTATTAATTAATTTATTTATTTTAGATTTGGATTTTTATTTCATTCCCAAAATACCTAACAACTTTTATTTTGGCTTATTTATTCCCTTTTTACATTTTTATAAGCTACTCACTTATTAATATTCATACTTCTCCATCCATTTACCACATTTTCACTTTACTTTTAACTAGGGATTATATTTTTATTTCAATGCTTTTCAATTCTTTTATAAGCTTCCAAAGTTTATTTATCTCAATTCAATATTTTGTTTACGCTTATTTATTTAAGTAAGAATTTTAATCCATTCAAAATTATTTATAACTCAACTGAATCTATTTCAGTTCAATTTTATTTAACTTAACTTAAGTTAAATCTAGCATCCTACCATTCTCTTGAATTTTGTTAAGAAAGGACTGAATTTCATTTAATACCATCTCACACAACTCACATTAATTTCATTTCAATTCTTTTTAACTTATTTCAAATCCAATTCATTATTATTAACTTTGCTTAAGTTAATTTAATTCTAATTAATTTTATTTCTCAATTCAAATTCAATTTCTATTTTCCCATCCCAATCACATCGAAGTTTTACTAATTTATTTCTTCCAATCATCAATTAAATTTTACAGAATTTAATTTTTCCAATTAAGTTTATTTAACCTTTTCACTTTAAATTTTAATTCCAACATTCGAAGCTCATATTTCCTCCCTTATTTAAAAACCATCTCAACTTTACAAGTTTATAACTTACCTCATCAGGATTTTTAATTCAAATAAGTATTCATAATTTTTAAACATCTAGCTTTTGGTTTCAAATCATTTTGAAATCACCAATATCTCAAAATCGCACTTCTCAAATTTTTAAACCAACTCTGGTTTTTATCCCCAACAAATTTCCTTTGAAATTTCAAAAAAAGCTAGTTCTTCTGAGCAAATCAATTTGGCAGCAATCCGTCACTTAGAAGCTCGAAAATAAACATCGATGATACTGCAATCATCACCGAAGTTATTTTCCAGCAACTGAATTGAGCTCTATGCTATATCCCTTCCCAAAATTTATTTGAAACAATTTCCTTTCAGAAGTTCTTTTAAAATTATAATGCTATTACTTGTCTTCAAAACACTTCGACAAACACTTCCAAAATCTCCGGGTTTTTAAATTTTCAAATTTTGACTTAAATCAAATTTTAGCTATAATTCATCTGTATATTTTATTCTTATACAAACTCCCATTTGATCATATTTCAATTTATAAATCACGTTATAATTCACATTTATAAATTTCATTTAAAAATGAATTTATTTCCTTAACCTTTAGTTATATTTTCAATTTTTAGTTAAATTTTCAGACAACAATGATAATAATTTAATATTATCATTTCTAACATCCAAGCAACCATATATTAGCTAAAATAGTTTACAAAAACTTTTCTTTTATATCAAGATACATTTTGGATAAAATTATTTCATTCACCCACCTTTAAAACAATACTGTGTCAATTTATCGTGTCAGGTATTTATAAACTCTTCTCGAATAGCGGCCAACTTATCCGACCAGAATTCATATTCCACCCAACCAATAAGTCAACACAATATTAAAACAATTTATATTCACTAACAAATACGTACTTGTATCTATTAATACACTCAGAGTCATTCTAGAGTACTACGGACTCTATTTTCAGTGAGTAATACCCACCAGAGCCAATGTTATCACCAACCTAAGCTCAATACCACTGTAACGACCCGTAGACCCGTTCATCTTGAGTTGAGTGATGGAGAATAGTGTCGACTCAAGGGGTACAGGTTTGCGGGCCGCTACATTGCCAACACGCTTCGTACCAATTTCCATTGATACCATGTGCCTGGATTCTGACTTTATGGGTTTCGACATTGATGGTTTCAAATAAGATGGAGCGAAGGTGAAGGAGTCAAAAGGCGTCCCTCCCAAAATAGGCAAAACCTCTTTTTTTCTTCTGAAAAGCTGTCTTATATCTGAAAATGGTAATTATTATAACTAATCCTACCACTTGTAACTCCTTGATTTGCTACTTTAACTTTTCAAATGCTTTTCCATTAATACTGCTATATTTATTGAGATATAAATCAAAGGATTTCTAACATTATAGCCTTCACATATAACAACCGACGTTCGCAGAAAAGCCCTTCTTTTAAACTAATTTAATTTGCCTAATAATCAACTGGGAAAAATCCCCAAAAATTGCAGAAAATCAATTTCATCATGTAATTGAATATTTTAAAAATTTAGACTGAAATTCTTCCAAGAATATTCAAAATAAAATTTAAATCCAATTATATCATAATTTCCATAAAAAAATCATAATAAAATTTCCATAGCTTGGAAAATTACGAAAATTAAAACCCATCTCCAAAATCATGTTTTACTTAACATAAATTTTTTCCATGGAATTTCAAAACCAATATCTCATGTTAAAACCATACGAATTATATATATATAAGGTAATTGTTTAAATCAAAAAATTTATAACTTTAGCATATCATCATCCAAAAATTCATAGAAATGAAATAATACATAAATCCAAAGTCATAGGATTATAGAAACTAAAAAGAGATAGAATAAATTACTATTCACCTTAGAGTTGATAAGGATATTGAGATTTGTTGTAGCTTAATCCTTCCTAGCTTTGATCTTATCTTTTGATTGAAATTTCCTCTTTCCCTTCCTTGTTAATAGTCGACTATATTAGTGTTCTTGCATTCGTTTTGATTTGAGAAATAAAAATGAACGTGAAATGATAAAGTCAAATGTATAACTAGGAATATAAGGTGCGGCTATATTTACTAAGAAGGCCTTATGTAAGTTAACTACCTTACAACCTAATTTTTTTATCCCATTTATTTTATTAGTAAGCACGACCATATATATAATTTAATCAAACCTCAATCTCCTTATCATCATTATTCTATTTAATTTATCTAATTAAATTTTCTAAATAATTTTTTAAGAAATTAAGGATGTTCCACAACCCTCTTCATCCAAATCCATTAGGCTTACTAAAAGAATCAATAGTCAATATTTTAATAATCAAGAGTTTATTGAAACATATATTGAGTATGCAACTTACAGTAAAGTCTTTTTGGAAAGATATACTAATATTAGTGAATTTTATTCTTAGGCTTATAAGACCTTGCTTTGGAAAATAGTATTTTTGGTTTAACCCATATATCACAGAATGATTTTTATTGCTATTTCAATTTGGCTAAAATGTTTTATGCCAATTTAAATGAAATGTTTTATTAAGTAGAAGAAGGTCAAATTTGGAGTAGTGTTAAAGATACTATTGTTTTAGATTACGAAATTCTTGAAAAAATAGTGGAAAATGCATCTTCACTTTTGAAATTGATTATGAAAATAAAGAAGTTATGCATGTTTTTTTTTTCAATTGAGGGAGAACATGGTTTAAAGGAAAAAATGTTAGGTCAAAAGCAAAACTAATGATTATTATTTTACAACAAAGTATTACACCGAGGATGGGGAATTAAGACAGCCCCACTCACAAAGTTTTCAATATGCTTTTTGATATTTTCGAAAAAATGATATAAATTGGGCTTAAGTAATTTTGGAGGAATTTGTTCAAAAGAAACTTTCTATACATGAAAAAACACTTTACCATTGTGTAACGACCTAGAATTTTTCATCTAAGTTTGTAATATTTAATTGATTTTAAATACTGAAAAGTATCTTTGTAACTTAAATGATTTATATTTCAAACATAGTGATTTATTTGATAATTAAATTGTAAAATTTAATTTCTCGAATTGTTTAAATGATTGAATCTTGAATTTAATGTGAATTAAAAATGATTTCGAAGGTTGATTTAAACTCTGTTTGAATAAGAAGGAAGATAGTAAGCTTTTAAATTTTAATTAAAACGAGTAAGCAAATTTCGAAAATAATGTTTTTAATTAACATGGGGAAATAATAATAGTAAATTATTATACGCCGTTGAATTTTTTGGCGATTGGACTTATCGGTTGGTCTTGCAAACTTGAAGCACATAGAAATTATTTAAAGGAATTTAAGTTAATATATGTCAATTTGAAAAGTTAACTTCTGTATTGTGCAGTTAAAGCGCTTGGCAGATTCCAAGCGGTGGAGGTGCAAAAAGTCATAGCGGGGATACAGTGAGGATACAGCGGGATATAGCGGATGGTTCTAAAATAGCATATAAAATTCGTACTTAATGTTTTCACAAATATACAAATGGTAATTAAATGAAAAATTATCATTCAATTGAATTATAATTAATACATAAATAATTTAAAAAAAATACGTGCGAATATACTTTAAATAAACGTAAAACTGTTATATAACATAATTGAATTTAGTAGAATATTAGAGTATTTTCATTTTTGAAAATATATTAAAAAATAAATCAAATAAATTAGTTTCATAATTTTTATAATGTATAAATGCATTTTTTAATTCATTGTATTAAAGAAGATATAGCAGAAATAGCAAAATATAGCGGTTATAACGGGACATAGCGGAAATAGCAGGGATTCAAGCGGAAAGGCTATATTTTGGGGCTATATGGAAAAACCATAGCGGTAGAAATCCGCTATGAGATATAGCGGGGTTGTAGCGGGGTAATAGCGGGACATTAACTACACAGCTTCTGTATATGATCGAATTCGGTCCCAAGACTAGTTCAATGGTGCTCGGAATATGGGTATAGCATATAAAACGCCAAATAGCACGCTTAGATTGGAGTTCAAAATTTTAACGAATGAATAATGCCTTGAAAATTTTCTATAAAAGGACATTAACTTTCTTGATTTGCAAAAACGAATCAACAAACCGTTTTCACCAAAAAATCACAAATTTTGTGATCTTTAAAATGAAATCCATTGTTAATACCAAAAGTTCATACATGCAGTAAAGATGCTATTATTTCAAATATTTATAGACAATTCAGCAATTTTTGAACAATTTCAATTTTTTTTCAAATGTGCAAAAGTTGCAAATAATTGCAGACATTTCTGCAACTATATGGTATAGTTGCAGAAAAGTCTGCAACTATTCCATATAGTTGTATAAATTTCTGCAACTATATGGTATAGTTGCAGAAATATCTGCAACTATTGCATATAGTTGCGGTCATTTCTGCAACTACTGCATATAGTTGCAGAAATGCAACTATAGTTGCAGAAATGTCTGCAACTATTGCATCTAGTTGTGGACATTTCTGCAACTATTGCATATAGTTGTAGAAATTTATGCAACTATAGGGTATAGTTGCAGAAATGTCTACAACTATTGCATATATTTGTGGACATTTCTGTAACTATTGCATATAGTTGTAGAAATTTCTGCAACTATATGGTATATTTGCAGAAATGTCTGCAACTATTGTATATAGTTGTGGACATTTCTGCAACTATTGCATATAGTTATAGAAATTTCGGCAACTACATGGTATAGTTGCAGACAATTGTGCAACTATTGCATACAGTTGCGGACATTTCTGCAACTATTGCATATTTGCAGAAATGCAACTATTGCAAATAATAAACCGAAAATATGATTTATATAATTTAAGAAAGTGGATCGATAAATGGAAACGAAGATTTCAAAACCGCGATGAATAAACGAGGGTATTTATGGAAAAGAATTAAGACGATGTAAAAATAAGGATCGGATTTATAAAGTTTCGACCGGAAGGAGTTTTTGTGTGTTACGTTTGGTTTTATGGATGTTACCCCAATTTTCACTAAATTCTAATTGTTAAAATCAGCTTTAAAAATTGATTTGTTTATTTTTAAAAATGAGTTATTGATGTTTATAAAATGCATGTCGATATTTTATATAATTACTTGAACATGTCTTAAAAAAATAAATTATTATTGTTTTAAATACTTATTATATATATATATACACATAGATTATATATATATACACATAGAGTTTTGTAATGTTTTAAATTTATTTATCAATCTTCTCGAGAATCTGGAAAGGGGGTTTATTCAGTAGATGGGATTATAAGAGAATCTCAACAATGGAATTTGGGGAAAAGTAAGAAAATTTCGAAAGTAGTTAAATAAGAATGAACTTCAAAAAATAAATTAGAATTTATGACAGAAGTAGAAAAGGGGAAATTGGAATTATAGACAAGTGCATTGGACTTTGGAAAATACTAAAGGCACTAAATTAAGGAATTCGAAACTTATAGAATTCGTTATAAACAGGTTAACGAATTTACAATATAAATCGTAAATAATTTTGAGAGTAAAAGAAATAATGGAATTTTTCTAAGTATTGAAAATCCCAATATAGGTATAATAATTTGAGTTGCTTCAATTTTTCAATATTGGAAGATATTTTGGAAATAATTATTGGCAAATTTATAGTAAGGCCTGAAGTCTACTTATGAATGTGTATTGATAGTTAAATAATCGACTATCAATTTCGGCCAATTGCGTTAATCATTTCGAAGAGACCAGGATCAGATTTGCTTTATTACAACATGATAGGGGGTTCTTGCTTTGTGTTTGGTGGCGAGCATGACACTCTTACCCCTGCATTTTCCGGAGGGTTGGTTGCAGTCGAGAGGCTGGCCGTAAAAGAAAATTCGAGGCACTAGTGTGGTGCCACGGCGGAAAGTGGCCGCTACTAGGGATGGTTGAAAAGCCTACCGGGACATCACATTTTGTATCAGAGCCGAAGGTTAAGCAAGAACCTTGGCTTTAGTGGGGATTACTCATCAGAGATAGGGTCAGCAGCACCATAGAATGAGTTTGAGTATATTAATTGATAAAACCACGTATTTGTTAGTGAATATGAAATGTTTTATGTTGTGTTGGTTGATTTATTTAGTGGCTTATGAACACTTGTCGACACAATCCATACAACTATATCGATAAGGGTTTCTAAACACTTGAATAGAGTAATTCGACACGGTGTTGTTTTGAAATAGGGTAAATGAAATAATTTCACCCAAAGATATATTTTGATATAAAAGAAATAATTTTGTTAAATGATTATATATATATATATGGAGCGTTTGGATGATAATATAATAATGTAACAAGATTATAAAATTGAAAACGGTTTATATAACCAAATGAAAATTTATGTAAGTATAAATTATAGAACTGGATTATCATTTAAATGGATTATAATTGAAAATACAAGTGTATTGTATGGGTGTTCATGTTGATTTGTGCATGTAAGGTCCTCTATTTCTATGAGTTCCAGGTTTGAAATTCAAACAAAATTCAATATCTTCTCATTAAGACACTATCTGAACTTAGGATTTAAATAAAATATGTTTGTTTAATCCTAAATTAAAGTTTAAAATTTATTTTTAGCAAAATAAGTTGGAGTATTTCTGGAATTATGATAGTTCAGATGAAAATAGAAATGCATGATAAAAATCATATGTTGAATTAAGTTGATTCAAGTACATATTTTGGATTGACTTAGGTAATCATGAATTTTAAAGTGAAAATCATTAATTTTAACATCGAATTGAATGAGCAATTTAAGTTTTTCTGGAAATGGGTTCTGAGGCAATTCCTGATGATCTACTAGTGCTGGGTGGACGGGACTTTGTCTGGAAGTAAAGGGATGTACGATGAGGTTAGGAAAAATGGCTGGAGGTCGTAGAGATCGCCTTGGCATCGTCGGCGAAGTGGTTTAGTTTCTAAACCTAGTTTTAGTCGAGACTGTAAGTTGGGGCAGTGTGTCTTCTATGGTGGATCGAGCTTCACTAGACCAAGGGGAATAGCTTCGGGAATGGGAGATGATTGCGAGGCCGGAATAGCAACGATTCTGGTGGTCAGAGGGAGGTGGTCGAGGCATTTTATGGTGATGTTGTGTGTTCTAGTTTCTACCCTCTTGGTCGATTTTGATTTGAGGCTCGTGGTTGAGTTTGGATGATCGAGAATGGATGTTGGGATGATGGTGTTGTGTTGAAGGTTACAGTGATAGTCACCGTCGTCGGCAACTGCGTAGGTGCACGTTGATGATTTGGTATCTGGGTGGGGTAGTGATGCGAACTCGAAGGAGAGGTCGTGCTTTGGGGGTTGTGGCTCGAGTATAAACTCGAGTGATTTTGAATGTAGACTATAGGTTTTAAAAAAACTTAAAATAAAAATTCAAAGTTTTGGGAAAAGGGAAGAACGTGGGAAAACTCGGGTATATATAGGCCCGAGTGGACTTCGGGTAAAACCCGAAGTAACTGTTTTAAATAGTTTTTTAAAATGATTTAAAATCTAATTGTTTTTGAAATTTAAAGTTAAATTTAGATTAAGCTTATATAAACTTACTTTATATATAATAATTATTTCTTAAACAATTGGTTATGAAGTTTTAAAGGTTGTTTAAATTAAATTTTGTTAAATGTAATTTAAAGTGATTTTAAACATCAATTTAAAATGTAAGTTCAAGATTTTATAAAGTAAGTTTAAAATACAAATTGTAATTAGTTTAAAACCTCTACTTGATAATATTTAAGTTATTTAAGGAAGTTAAGATTTGTTAACTTTAAAACTATCAAGTTAAATGGTTGTTTTATTTCAAATCTTAATTAAATGATTTTATTAAGTTTAGTTAATTATAATGTTAAAATGTAAAAGTTAATTAAGGATTAATAAAAGGTAATTAAAGATTAATCAAAGGTAATTAAGGGTTGATTAAATGTTCAATCAACTAGTGATTAAGGATTAATTAATTTGTAATTAAGGTTGTTAATTAATAATTAAGTTTATTAATTAATAGTAAAAAATAATTAATTAATGATTAATTAATTATAAGATTAATTATGGATTAATTAATTTGTAATTAAGAAATATTGATTGATAATTAAATTTATTAATCAATAGTTAATGGTTAATTAATCAGTTAATTAAAGGTTAATTAATTGGTTATAAAAGTAACTAGGGATTAATTACTTTGTATTGAAGGAGATTTATTAATAATTAAGGTTTATTAATGAAGGATAATTAATCTATGATTAGAGATTAAGATTGATAAAGAAAATTAAGGATGATTAATCAAGGATGATAAATTAAGGATGATTAATTAATTTGTCTATAATTAATTAATGATTGGTTAAAGTAGGATTAGGTGATTAATTCTTAAGAAAATTAAATGATGATTGAATGCCTTGAATTGATTTATATCTCTAATATAAAATGTTTTGTGATACGATATGATTGGATTGAACAGTGGTAATGTGGTTATTTATTAACGTTGAATTGATGTGTAAAAGAGACATCCTGTATTTATAGTTTGAATTGCATTTCATTTGAATAATTTGGGTTAGGATGACATGAGATTCGAAGAGACCGGAGTCGGGTATTAGAAAACCCGAAACCACTTCGATTCTTTATAGATAGATATGCGAAATCAATTGGCTAGAATGGAATGATTTAAGTGAATTGGACCATTTAATCTAAGTTTTTGTACTTAGAAATTGATGTGTGAAATAAGTGATGTCTATAAAAAATTGTGAATTTGTAAATTGAAACGAGTTACCTTGGGTTTTATATAAGTTTTACGCTTTTGTATTCCATGTTAGATTGGTTTACTCACGCTGGTTTCCAGCCTGACCCGGGTGTTACTTGATGTAATTCTTGGGTCAGACCGAGTATTACAGATTTCTAGGTAAGGACGTTCTGGAGCTCAGGAGGCGAGCTGGATGGCAGGAACGTATGGAGTGTTTTCGCTGTGTTATATTGTTGTATATCCGGAACAAGTTATTTTAACTGTCCAGTGATTGTAAATGTTGTAACTCTGATATATTAAAATGTAATTGACTGATACAACTTTCTTTATGTAAAGAATATTATTTGATATTATATTTTATCTGCTGCGAATGTGAGATTTTGTGTTTCATTTCTGTTTCTTATCCTATCTCTTTTCTTCTTTTCCTAACTATCTGGAATTTTTGGGATCGAAAATTCTAGGTTATTACATTTGGTATCAGAGCTGAAGGTTAAGCGAGAACCTTGGCTCTGGTGGGATTACTCATTAAGGAAAGGCTCAATGGTACTCTAGAATGAGTTGAGTGTGTGTATATATATATATATATATGAGAGCATACTTGTTATTTTCTTATATAAAGATTTTAAATGATCTTATATAGGAATATATTTTGATATATAAAGCAATATTTCTTTCTAATAAATATTAAGGTAATTGGTTGTTAAATTATTGGAATTAACTTAAGATGTAATAGAAATACAACCAAACTGAAATTGAAATTGAATAAAGATAAGTTTGAGAGGGATTCAAACTGAAATTTAAATCTTGAATTTGGGGAAGAGTTTTAGAAAAATGAATGGGTTTCCAGAAATGATAATTTTGGTTATTATCATAAATGATTGTTGTGTTTAAATAATAAAATGTGTATTAATGAGTAAGTAAAATGAAATGTTTTAGGGAAGTAAAACATTTAGGCAAGTATGACTTATAAATTGAAATTGAAGATGATCTAAATTGTGATGCTTTAATCTGGGTCCAGAATTTGGAAGTTGTTTCAAAGTAATAAAGAAATAATAAATAATATTATTTAATGTATTTGAATGAAGGGTCCTATTTCAAACAAGAGTTGTTTGAAAATTCAAAGGAATTTGTTTTGAATTAAAAACCAAAGGTGGTTTAAAATTTAAGGATAACTTGGTGTGTAAAGGAAATAAATATGTATAAATGAGGGATATACATAATATCAAAGGTGATTTGAAATAAACTCTAAGGTTGAGTTTTGAATTTTACTTGGACTATGATGCGAAAACCCAATGTGATAAGTTTTTGAACTTATAAGTGAGAATTCAAAATTGGGTAAGGTTGACTGGATTAAATAAATTGAAATTTAACTTTGGGGAAGTTAAATAAGTTTAAAACAAACAACCTGAATTGAAAATTTCAAGATGAAATTGAGATTTAGTTTGGAAAATTAAATGGTTGATTTGAATTGGGAGTTTGTGTGATCTCAAAATAGGTTTGAGATCTGGAAATTGAAAATGGATGGATGTTCTAAAATAATTTGAATGATACCATCCTGTTGTTATTAATAATCTTTAAGCTGAAATTGGATTTGTTTAAATGAATAAAGAAATGGGATGTGGTAATATATCCATTATTAAAATAAAATGGAATCATTTTGGACTTAAGATTTGAATGTTTAAGATAAAATTTCAAAGGTTTGGTTTCAAAATTGAAATTTGGTGACAAATTGAATTTCAAAGATTTAGTTGTTTAAAAAGGATTTGAATTATTATTTAAACTCTGAAATAGGATTAAAAATGGGATATGGATTTAGAATTAAATGGTTTAAAGATATAAGTTGATTTGATTTAAAGGTTTAAATCAACATTTAAAAATTGAACTCGAATTTATATAATTCGAGATGGTTTAAATTTGAAAATTGAATTGAACTAATTCAAATTGAATTTGATTTGAATTAATTGGAACTGTTGTTGAAGATGCATAAGTTTAAAAAAATTCAAATGGAAAATTTGAATTGGATTGTTTTGAAATGAAATTGAAAATGAATGAGTTCAAATTCAAATGGAACTGGGATTGATTTAAACTAGAATTGAAATGATTTGAAATTGAAGCTGGTTCAATTTGAAATTAATCCATATTGATTTGAATAATTTGGAATTGTGATTAAAGTTGAATAGGTTTAAAATTAAAATGGATTTTGATTTGAATTTGGAAAGAAATTGAGGTTAATTCAACTTGAATTGGGATTAAACCGATTTCAAGGGAAATTGAAATTATTGAGTCAATTTAAATGGAAGTGGAAATTCAAATTGAATTGATTGGAACTGGAGGTTGGGAGTTGACCATTTTGACTCTGGACTATTTTCAAAATAAATTGTTTTAATATAAATCTATTTTCCAAGCTATTTACTATACAAATTTTCTTTTTAAAACCTAAAACTATCTTATACTTGTTTTACAATTATATTTGGAACTATTTAATAATTTTTCAATTGTTTTATAAACTAATTACTGTTTTTAATAACTGTTTTTCAACTGTTTTATAACTAATTTCCATTTTACAACTATTTTGAAATTATTTCAAAATTTCTATGACTATTTGACTATTTTCCCACTATTTTACAATTACTTAATTGTTTACAGCTATTTTACAAATTAATAATTATTTTTCAACTACCTATCTATTTTAAAAAAATTCAAGCTGTTTTCTAAATTTAAACTGGACAGAGTTCGAACTGTTTATGATTATTTCCAATTGAAATAAGAATTAAAGTGATAATCCAAATGGGGATTGAGGCAATGGTGAATAAATGAGTAAGAACCTAAATGAATGTGAATAGATAGGAGAAATTGATTTAACTAATAATCAATGGAGATAAATACGTGGGATGTACGTATATTATTCTATTCGCATAGCGATTTGTGCCAGATTCGAGCACAGAATTTCGAGATAACTTATCGATCCGAGTTGGGATTTTTCACTCAATTTCCGTTAGCGAACCTGGATATGGATTATTGATTAGTTCTGGATATTCTCTATCACAGTTAGGCTATGCAAGGAGAATGACGGCTTCTGATCAAGAAACCGGATCTGAGTCCGCACTAGGAAGTCGGGTGGACGATACTAGTTCGGAAGTGAAATTGTGTGATCGAGTGAGCGATCAGATTGACATAGCGTACGAATAATATGTGTACATCATACAAGTTTGAGTGAAATTGATTCTGGAAATTTGTGAATAAGAAATGTGAAATAATTTTTGAAATGAAAGTATATTTTGTGAAATATACAATGAATAAAAGTGAAAGTTGGATATTTCTATGATGATAAGTAAGATGGAAACAACTTTATAAAAAGAGTAATCAAATTTGAATATTTGATTTGGAATAAACAAAGTAATGTATCTTTGTTATATATATAAGATAAATCACCCCTTCTTGAATCTATAGCCAGAAGAAAAGGGTTTTGAAAATATTTGAAGTATAAAAAGGGTTTTATACAAGTTTGAAATGATCCAAAGATTTTTCAAGGTTTTATATATATATATATATATATATATATATATAAAGGATCTGATGAGAATGATCTTGGAGGAAAGGTTTTTTGAAACGTATGGATTATGGAAAGGCTTTTGATTTTTGGTTAAAATCAATATTGGAATTTGGAAAGCCTAGTTTGAGAATTATCGATTTTGGGATAATCGATATTGTGAAAAGGAGATTTATATGAAGTTCATACTAGGTGTATGATTTGAAAGATACTATAAGATTATAGTATAAAGTGTTTTAAGATTGGCTCTGGAGAAAAAGGCGCTCCCTTGAAATGAACTTCTCAGGAGGGCCATAAGTTGGTACTGCCTTGAACCCTAAGGGAGGGTTCTAGAGTTGATCCTGTGAGGAGTCCGGACAAAACTAGTTCTTGAGGATTATTTGTATTATATGGCACTCGAGGGCTCTGATGCCTACAGAGGCATTTGGGTTATGTTGTGACGACAGTGCAACTCGATATCACTACGATCTACTATAAACCATAGCGAAAGTTGTGTATGCCGTTGAGAGCCAACAGTCTACGTTTGATTTTATACCGGTAGATTGCGATCTATGGTGATATAGCGAAAGTCATGTGTGCTGCTGAGAGCCAACAGTCTACATTTGATTTTATATCGGTAGACTGCGACCTATAGATACATAGCGAAAGACGAAAGGCCATGAGAGCCTAAGGCCACATTGGGACTTGACTAATGTAGTCTACGACCTATGTGGGAGTGGAGAAGTTTCATTCTTTTGGCAGCGAAATTCGAGGGCGCTGAGGCCTACAGTTATATGGGTTTTTGCTGTGACAGCAACGTAACCCCGGTTGTAGCTGCGATCTGTTGTGGGTTCCATGGCGTAATCGAGGGGCGTGGAGTGCCTACAGTTATCTATGGATTTTACCGGGATGACAACGTAACCATCGGGTTAACTAGGACTGTGGATGGGGGTGATGATTTCCAGAGCAGTCTCACCAAAGATATTTCCTCTATTTTCAAAAATATTTTCTATATTTTCAATATTTTTTTTCCAAGTATTCACTAGGTGTTGAAAATGAGTCGGCTAAGTACTTATAGATTTTTTGTCTTACGCCTGATCAACATATGACCGAATTTCTATGAGAACGAGGACAGACTTGTTAAAACAACGAGTTATAAAATGATATTTCTAAAAAACTATTTTGGTAATATTATATAGATTTTAAAGTATTTGAAAAATGATCAGAAGTGATTTAACTAATATTAAGTATTTTAATAAATTCTGGCTTCGTTCCTTTTCGAGGACAAAAGGATTTAAAGGGGGGAGGAATGTGATAATCTAGATTTTTAGATATCTGTTAACTGGAAATTAACAGGATTAAAATTTTTAAACACTAATTATAAGTTGAACAAATAAATCTGATAATAAATATGTATATCTGATTAGTATTTATTTAATAGTCCGTTAATATAATAAATATAAAAGTGTTATATTAACATTCTAAAATGAGTTTAAAGATATTATATATGTTTTTATCTAAATTATAATTGGCTTATATTCTATTTTCTTAAAAGATTTTATTTTTTATAAAATTTAGAAAGAATTTATTAATTTAAAAATGTATTCATTAATTAGGAAAATTAATTTAAAAAGCTTTTAAAAATCTTTTAAAAAATAAATGAAATAAAATTAATACAAGTGTAACTTTTTAAACCAAGATAAAACACATGTAAACTAATTAATAATAGGTAGTGAAGTGTTGGCAATTGTGAACAAGTGTCGGATTTATTTTTAATTTTCTTTAGTTCTAAATTAAATTCTAATTCACATTTATAAACTCACCTCTCCTCTCTTTTATTTCTTTTCTCATTTCAAAGACTCAACCATATTCAACTCTTCAAACCTGAACTCTTCTAAAACGAGAAAATGCTCAAATCAAAACTGAAATCCTCAAACAAATCAGTAATCTTCTTCAAACCTAAAATCAAACAAATGCATTCTTGTTTGTTTTCCAGCTTGTAAACTATCCTATCCTCAAACCTGAAACCATTTTAAAAATCTAAAGCTTGCAACCATTTTAAATCTTAGATCTGCAAAGCAATTTTCAACAAAAGGTCAAGCCTGTAACCATTCAAATGAAAAGTCTGTAGCATCTTTCAAAACTGAGATTTCCAAATGCAACCTGGAAGTACAAGTTTTAAAAAGCATCAGCAAATTCAAGTTTTTCAAGTTTTCCAGTAAAATACCAACCAGACTTCAACAATTTTAGCAATTCTCTGCTTTTTTTAAAAAAAAAAAATCTAGTGAGTAAACTTTTTAAAATTTGAAGGGTAAGTTAATTTTTAGTCTATTGCTGGTGAAAATGTCTGAGATAAGTAATGTTGGCATATTGAAAATACAAGTGTATTGTATGGTTGTTCATGTTGACCTGTGCATGTCAGTGTCCTCTGTTTCTATGAGTTCCAGGTTTGAAATTCAAACAAAATTCAATATCTTCTCAATAAGACACTATCTGAACTTAGGATTTAAATAATATATGTTTGTTTAATCCTAAATTAAAGTTTAAAATTTATTTTTAGCAAAATAAGTTGGAGTATATCTAGAATTAAGATAGTTCAGATGAAAATAGAAATGCATGATAAAAATCAAGTGTTGAATTAAGTTGATTCAAGTACATATTTTGAATTGACTTAGAAAATCATGAATTTTTAAGTGAAAATCATTAATTTTAACAACGAATTGAATGCGCAATTTAAGTTTGTCTGGAAATGGGTTCTGAGGCAATTCCTGATGATCTACTGTTGCTGGGTGGATGGGACTTCATCTAGACGTAGAGGTATGTACGGTGAGCTTAGGAAAAATGGCCGTAGGTCATAGAGATCGTCGTGGCGTCGTTGGTAAAGTGGTTTTGTTTCTGAACCTAGTTTTAGTCAAGACTGTAATTTGGGGCAGTGCGTCTTCTATGGTGGATCGAGCTTCACCAGACCAAGGGGAACAGCTTCCGAAATGGGAGATGATTGCGAGGCCGGAATGGCAATGATTCTGGTGGGCAGAGGGAGGTGATCGAGGCGTTTTCTTGTGATGTTGTGTGTTCCAGTTTCTACCCTCCTGATCGATTTTGATTTGAGCTCATGCTTGAGTTTTGATGATCGAGAATGGATGTTCGGATGATAGTCATTGTGTTGCAGGTTACGGTGATAGTCACCGTTGTCGTTGGCAACTGTGCAGGTGCACGTGGATGATTTGGTATCTGGTTGGGGTAGTGATGTGAATTCGAAGGAGAGGTTGTGCTTTGGGGGTTGGGGCTCGAGTATAAACTCGAGTGATTTTGTGTGTAGACTGTAAGTTTTTAAAAAACTTAAAATAAAAATTCAAAGTTTTTGGAAAAGGGAAGAACGTGGGAAAACTCGGGTATAGGTCCGAGTGGCCTTCGGTTAAAACCCAAAGCAATTGTTTTAAACAGTTATTTAAAATGATTTAAAATCCAATTCTTTTTGAAATTTAAAGTTAAATTTAGGTTAAGCTTTTATATAAACTTACTTTATATATAATAATTATTTCTTAAACAATTCGTTATGAAGTTTTAAAGGTTGTTTAAGTTAAATTTTGTTAAATGAAATTTAAAGTGATTTTAAACATTATTTAAAATGTAAGTTCAAGATTTTATAAAAGTAAGTTTAAAATACAAATTGTAATTAGTTTAAAACCACTACTTGATAATATTTAAGTTATTTAAGGAAGTTCAGATTTGTTAACTTTAAAATTATCAAGTTAAATGGTTATTTTATTTCAAATCTTAATTAAATGATTTAATTAAGTTTAGTTAATTATAATGCTAAAATGTTAAAGGTAATCAAGGATTAATCAAAGGTAATTAAAGATTAATTTAAGGTAATTAAGGGTTGATTAACTGTTTAATCAACTAGTGATTAAGGATTAATTAATTTGTAATTAAGGTTGTTAATTAATAATTTAGTTTATTAATTAGTAGTAAAGATAATAATTAATTAGTTAATTAATGATTAATTAATTGTAAAATTAATTATGGACTAATTAATTTGTAATTAAGAAATACTGATTAATAACTAAAGTTATTAATCAATAGTTAATGGATAATTGATCAGTTAATTAAAGGTTAATTAATTGATTACAAAAGTAATTATGGATTAATTACTTTGCATTGAAGGAGATTTATTAATAATTAAGGTTTATTAATTAAGGATAATTAGTCTACGATTATAGATTAATGAATTGATTGATAAAGAAAATTAAGGATGATTAATCAAGGATGACTATTTATTAACGTTGAATTGTTGTGTAAATTGACATCCGTATTTATAGTTTGAATTGCATTTCATTTGAATAATATGGGTTAGGATGACATGAGATTCGAAGAGACCAGAGTCGGGTATTAATAAATACCCGAAACCACTTCGATTCTTTATAGATTGATATGGGAAATCAATAGGCTGGAATGGAATGATTTAAGTGAATTGGACCATTTAATCTATGTTTTGGTACTTAGAAATTGATGTGTGAAATAAGAGATATCTATAACAAATTGTGAATTTGTAAATTGAAATGAGTGACCCCGGGTTTTATATAAGTTTTATGCTTTTGTATTCCATGTTAGACCGGTTTACTCATGCTGGTTTCCAGCCTGACCCGGGTGTTACTTGCTATAATGCTCGGGTCGGACCGAGTATTACAAATTTCCAAGTAAGACGTTCTGGAGCTCAGAAGGCGAGTTGGATGGCAGGAACGTATGGAGTGTTTTCGCAGTGTTATATTGTTGTATATCTGGAACAAGTTATTTTAACCGTCCAATGATTGTAAATGTTGTAACTTTGATATATTAAAATGTAATTGACTGATACATCTTTCTTTGTGTAAAGAATATTATTTGATATTATATTTTATCCGCTACGAATGTGAGATTTTGTGTTTCATTTCTATTTCTTCTTCTTTCTCTTTTCTTCTTTTCCTAACTATCTGGAATTTTTGAGATCCAAAATTCCGGGTTGTTACAGGATTACTACCGAAATAATTGATATGGAGATTTTTGTTGGAAAAAAAACGTTGTTCTAAAAATTCCAAGAGAATTTATTTTTGATAAAACCGAATTTGAATTTAAAATTCTAAGGAATGGTTTGTTGAAATAAAGATTTATTTATGTATGTATATTATTTCAAATGGTTTGCAATAAGAACCAGTGTTTGAATTTTGAAATTTCTAATTAAAAAGAGAAGTGAAATAAGATGAGAATAAGTTTGAAATAAAACTTGGAAGATGTGAACTTCAAGATGAAATTAAAATTTAACTTATGTAAGTTAAATAAATTTGATTTGTAAAAGAAAATTTGTAGGAATTGGCATTTACTTAAGCAAAAGTTGAAGAAAATAAATTAGATGAAGTGATTATAATACATAAGATGAAATGAATAGAAGGTAATGAATTAACTAAGTACAAAGTATATAGGAATGTGTAAGAAAATGGAACAAATAAATATAAGTAGGGAAGTGTGGAAAAAAATTAAAACTTGAAATTGGAATTAAATTCTTACTTGATTAAATTGAATGAACTAAGAATAAATTATTTGGAATGAAATTAGTTTAAGCATGAATAATTCAAATATGGTTTGGAAATATTGGTTAAAGAAAGTTGAGATTTAAATTAAATTGAATTTGATTGGATTTGAAACCATATTGAATGGAATATATAAACTTGGATTTTTGAATGACTAATTAACTTTAAGTTATAAAAATTTAAATGGAAAAAAATTTGAGTGAAAATTTGGGATTGTGAATAAATAAATTTTGAATAGCTTATCAAATTTGAAATTAATGGAATACAAGTACATTCAAGCTATAAATTGATGTATAATCTTGAGTTAAAAATAAAATGGGAATATACTCGAGTATAAAATTGATGGGAATGTGAGAAAATAAGTTATGTAACTTATACAATTGGAAAGTGGAATAGAAAGTACAAAATAAAAACGGTGTGATGTTCTAGTAAAGAAATAAAAATACAAAACTTGAATTATAAAAATGAATTTGAACTCAAGTAAATTAAATGGAGTGATTTTTGAAATGAAAATCAGATATTGGATTATCAAATGGAAGTGAATAATTAGATAAATTAATTAGTAATCGAATATGGGAACATAACTTAACTTGGTTGAGTAAACTAGATTGTGGATTGGATTTAAAATCAAAAGTAGAACTTGAGTTATAAATAAAATTCGACTTATATATAAGCTGATTAAATATATATTGAATGTGATCAAATAAAATGGAATTAGTTTGAAATATCAATGACTTGAATTATAAATAAATATAATTTAAGAGTAAATAGATTGAATATGGCCATGGGTGTTGATTAAATAAATTCGAGAATGAATTTGAGTATGAAATTGAAATTTGAAGTGGATTAAAAGAAGGAACTAATTAAATAAATTAATAAATGGGATGGAATTTAATGGAATGAGAATCAATCTAGAATTTGAATCGGAATTTGATGGCAAGGGAAAATAGACTTAAGTTATAGAATTGAATTAATTGGAAATAAACGAATCAACTTAAGTAAATTATTTTGGATCGAAGCTTTGCTTAAATAAAACCATAATGCATAACTAAATAACTTGGGATTATTCCAAGCTTAATAAAATGGATTTGAAAATAATGTGGATATGAATGGAATGCAAATGAATGGATTGAATTTGAAATAGAGCAGAATTAAATATAACTATATTTCAAATCAATTTAAAGTAGCTATAAACCGAAATGGATATTTTATAAAATGGACATCGTCGAATTTGCTTAGAAAAAATTGTCATTTGACGTAAACGGAAGTAAATAAAATTTTATGAATGAATAGGAAATGAATAAATTGATTGATTTTAAAATCAATTTTGAATAGGTATGGGTTTGTTTGGTTTAAATATGAACCGAATGCAAATTGAATGAAATGATATATGAATCGACTGAACGCAATTAAATTAGTGTCGGAACCTTATAATTACTTACAAACATGATTGGGTTATGAACATAATTAACTATTTAAATGAATGAAAGTTGTTAAGTTTCATGTTTGTGTTACTTATGTGGTTAAATTGAGTAAGTACAGGTACCCGGAGGCAATTGGGCTAGAGTTGGTTTGCGTAATTGCATATTAAATACCCCACTTGGTTAAAAACGCAAATAAAGGTACGTTTTTTAATTGAATACAACAAAAATATAAAATGTTGATATATATTTCGATCATGTGGGTCAATGTATACATTTTTATCCCTCTTCTCATATTGCAAAAGGCTCTCCGTACAAGGGAGACTCTGCCAAAAAAATTCGAGAATTTAGGGAGTTAGAATTGTTTTCGAAATTTTTTAGAAAATTTGTTAACTATAAAGTTGATTTTTGAATTGCAACTGAAATAAAAGGATTTTGAATTAGGAATGGAAGTTAATGGTTTTGGTAGAAACTAAAAGATTTAAAAAGTGAATGTTGAATTTTAACTAAGTGGGTTTTGAATAAGTAATCGGTTTTGACGCTGCGGTGACAACAAGTTGTCACCAAATGATGCAACAACCACAAAACAACGATGGAACGATACAATGATAAACTGATGAATTGATGATACCCAGGATAAATGCCCAAATCCGTTGATCTCTCGAGATACCGGATTCTAGCTATCATCAACACGTTGATCGCGTACGATACCGCGTTAGAAGATCTACGATCCTTCGACGTTGATCTCGCGCACGAGATTCCGTGAATCGGCTTCAAATTCGTTGATTCGAGCGCACTCAAATAACCGAAGATGGAAGAAGAAGGAGATCACACTCCACTTCAACAAAAGTGGCACAAATCACACAAACAAAGTTTTATTCAAAATCAATCTTTTTTTACAAGTGACACCATACCACTATTTATAGAAAAATTACAACACAACACAGCCATGCGACTTAATGACGCAATCTACGACCTAACTTCCCACGAGTTACAAACATACACAATTTGACACACACGATCTAACAACAGCGACCTACGACTTACACAATACACATACAAGCGACTTAATTATTTCGGCATCCAGTAGCGACTCAACGCAGCGCGGCAGCGACATAAGAAAACACGGAGCCGCTTAAGCTTCAGGAGCGACCTAAAATGAAATGAGCGTCTTAAGTGATGAGCGACTTAAGGTCAACGACCTATCATGGTGAGCGACTTAAGGAAGGTAGCGGCATAAAGAACTGCGGCAAAACTCGCTAGGTCGCTCAGATGACATAGCTTCACGCGACCTACGACCTAAAGAATGATGTGCTGCATCACTTAACTCGTTAAGTCGTATCGCGGTAGGTCGAAGCTCAGTAGGTCGTAGCGACCTAAGGAAAGGCGTTAGATGTGAGCGTCCTAAGGATAAGCGTGTTGGATCTCTTAACTCGTTATGTCGGTCAATATGACTCGCTAGGTCGCTTGGGCGACTTGTCAACTTGCTAGGTCGCTAGCGACCTAAAAAATACAAAGATTGCGCTGCAGCATCCTCCCCTGGTTGAATAGAATTCGACCCCGAATTCGCACTTTCCTCTTCCTCGTCAAGCTTGTGCTCATGACACGGAATCAAATGTTTGACGTTGAAAACGTCAGCAGTATGAATATGATCCGGCAATCTCAACTGATACGCATTCTCATTAATCTTCTTCACAATCTCCAAAGGTCCAATATTCCTAGCAGCCAGCTTGTTATAAGTACCAATAGGAAAACGATCCTTTGTCAATACTGCGTAAACAAAATCACCCTCTTTGAAGTCCACACTCCTTCGCTTCATATCTGCCAGTTGCTTATACTTCTCATTTGACTTAATCAATCGTTTGTGAACAATCCTGTGACACTCCTGCAACTCAATCACGAAATCACAAGCTCGTTTAACAACTCCTTTATGACGTGGAACTGTCGACAAATCCAACGGTCCCTTCGGAATATCTGAATATACTACTTGAAATGGACTGAATCCAGTACTTCGATTAACATCATGATTATGTGCGAATTCTGCCTGACACAAGTTCACATCCTAGCTCTTCAAATTATCCTTCAGAAGACATTTCAACAAGTTTCCCAAAGATCTGCTCACCACTTCCATTTGCCCATCCCTTTGTGGATGATAGGCGCTACTAAAATTCAGCTTAGTCCCAACCATCTTCCACAGACTTAACTAAAAATGACTTAGAAATCGAGTATCTTGGTCAGAAACAATGGTCTCAGGTAGCCCATGTAGTCGATATACCTCTTTAAAGAACAATTGAGCAACACGGACTGCATTGGCGGTCTTTTACAAGCTATGAAATGTGCCATTTTCGAAAATCTATCCACCACAACATATATAGAATCATTCCCTCGTTGAGTTCTTGGCAAACCCAAAATAAAATCCATGCTAACATCAACCCATGGTCTAGTAGGCACGGGCAATGGCATATACAATCCTGCATTCGTAGCTGTCCCTTTGAAAACTTGACATATGTGACATCTCTGCACATATCTTTCAAATTCTATCCTCATGGAAGGCCAAAAATATGATTGAGAAATCAACTGCAAGGTACGATCTCTTCCCACATGTCCTTCTTCATGCAATTCCTTCACAATCTTCATCCGCAAACTACACTCCGGTATACATAATCGATTTCCTTTGAAGAGAAAACCATCCACTAACAGATACTCATCCGTCTTCCCTTTCTCGACTTCATCTCTAATCTTAGCAAAGTAAGGATCTTCAACAAACAATTTTGGAAATACTTCAAAACCCGTTACTTCAACTCTCATCGTAGTCAACAAATGATTTCTTCTACTCAATGCATCTGCCTCCCGATTTGTAATTCCCGACTTATGCTTTACAACAAATGTAAACTGTTGCAAGTATGTGATCCATGAAGCATGCTTGGCTGCAATCTTATCATGTCCCTGCAACTGCTTCAACGCTTCGTGGTCCGTATATAAAACAAACTCTTTATGAAACAAATAGTGTCTCCAATGCTTTATGGCTTGGACAATAGCATAGTACTCCAATTCATATGTACTGTATCTTGTCTTGGCTCTAGAAAGTTTCTCGCTAAAATAAGCAATTGGACGACCCTTCTGACTTAATACTCCACCAATTACAATCTTAGACGCATCACTATCTAGCTCAAAGAGCAACTAAAAATCCGGGTATCTAAGAATCGGTGTTGTAGTCAACAGTGTCTTGATCTGTTGGAAAGTAGAATCAGCCTCTTCAGCCACGCAAACTGCTTTCAATTCATACAATCTGTCACTGGTGCCATCACGCTACTGAAATGTGGAATAAACCTTCGGTAGAATGATGCTAACCCATGGAAACTTCTCACTTAAGTTACAGTCCTGGATTGTGGCCAATCCTTGATTGCTTCAACTTTACCTTGATCCACTTGGATTCCTTCCTTGGACAACACATGCCCTAAAAATAAAACGCTGTGTGTCATGAACATGCACTTCTTTGTTGCCGCATAAAATTGCTTCCGATGAAGTATCATCAACACTTCTCGCAAGTGTTGTAGATGTTCTTCTATGCTTCTACTGTATATCAATATATCATCAAAGTATACCACCATGAACTTTCCAATAAACGGTCGAAAGGTCTAATTCATCACTCGCATAAAAGTACTAAATGCATTCGAAAGACCAAATGGCATGACCAGCCATTCCTACAACCCTTCCCACATCTTGAATGCGGTCTTCCATTCATCCCCTGGTCGAATTCGAATCTGATGATACCCACTCTTTAGATCAATCTTTGAAAAGATAGCAGCTCCGCTCAACTAGTCTAACAAGTCGTCCAATCTTGGCATCGGAAATATGTACCTCACTGTAATCTTGTTTAGTGCTCGACTATCTGTACACATTCTCCACGGTCCATCCTTCTTTGGCACTAACAAGGCTGGTACTACACAAGGACTTAAACTTTCTTGTACGTGCCCTTGTTCAAGTAACTCCTCCACTTGCCTTCTCAACTCTTCGTGCTCCTTTGGACTCATTCTATAGTGTGGTCTATGTGGTAACACAGCTCCCGGAACAAGATCAATCTGGTGTTGTATGTCTCTCAACAGTGGTAACTCTTTTGGTAATTCTTCAGGAAATACATCTTCAAATTCCTTCAACACTGACTTAACTTCCTTAGGAATTTCAACCGTTTCACTACTTTCACGTCCAATTAACAGAAATACTTCAGGCTCATCCTCTACTTCTTTGACAAACTCCTTCAAAGATAACAGAGTCTTTAGTTCCTCGATTTCCTCCAACTTGCTTTCAATTTGTTGTCGCTTTTTAGGAAATAAAGTGATTCTAGTGCCATTGAACATAAAACTATAGCGGTTAGTCCTACCATCGTGTTGCACGGCTCTATCGAATTGCCACGGTCTTCCCAACAACAAATGACATACATCCATATCTACGACATCACACCAAATTTCATCCTTATACTTCTTTCCAATGGAAGAAGTTACACAAGCTCTTCGACTAACCTTCACTTCCCCACCTTTCCTCAACCAAGCTAATTTGTAGGGTTTGGGATGCTTCTCTGTCTTTTACTCTAACTTCTTTGCAGCTTCTGTAGAGATGATGTTATCACAACTTCCTGCATCGATAACAAACTTGCAAACCCTTCCCAAAATAGTGCACGTCGATTGAAAAATATTACTCCTCAACCAGCTATTCTCCTCTTCTTGCTTTGGCGTCAAGCAAGATCTCCTCATCATTAAAGAATACCCCTCGTCTCCTGCCAATAATTCTTCTTCCTCAACTTGTGGTGAATTGGAACATTCTATTTCTGCATCCTCATCCTCAACCTCAGCAACCATCGCTCGCTTCTTAGGCTTCGGGGATTCTTTGCTCTTATGACCAAAATCCTGACAGTTATAACACTTGAAATTGTTGTTGACCTTGGTCTTAGCAACTTCATTGACAACAGGTTTACTAACAGCCTTAGAAACATTAGTATTGCTACTAGCCCCTTTCACCTGATTGATCGAACTTGTAAGCACACCACCTCCTCTTCTGCCTTGCTTCTCCCAAGCTAGAGCCTTCTGGTGTGCTTCAGCAATGGATCTTGGATCAAACATATTCATCATATCCTGAATTTGCATTTTCAATCCTCTAACAAATCTAGCTGTCAACTGTTCCTCCGTCTCCATGATATCGTTTCTAGCAATTAGTTGATAGAACTCATCTGCATAATCATTTACCGACTGTGTCCCTTGTCTCAAATTTTATAAGCGCTGATACATAAGAGACTGATAATTATAAGGCAAGAAAGTAGCATTCATCAACTTCGTCATCTTTTCCCATGAAACAATCATCAACTTTCCCATTCTTTCCCGTGTAAGTTTAGTTTGTTGCCACCATGCCATAGCTCTTCCCCTCAATCGTGCAGCAACCAACTTGACTCTACGATGCTCGGGTACTTCCTTGAAGTCAAAAATTTCATCAACATTTGATAACCAATCCAGAAACTCTTCTGCTATCATTCCCCCTTTGAATTCTGGAATCTCTATTTTCATCCCCGACTCCCATCGACGGTCATTTTCTGAATCTAGGTATTGATTTCGCACTTGGCCTCGATTTCGATAATGAATACTACCTCTATCACCATTATCCTCAAAATCAGATGTACTTCGATATCGATCTCTACCATCTACATCACTACGATCATACATGGTCCTTCTACCCTGTCTTTCAACATCACGATATGGTTCATTTTCGTACTCACGTTGAGTTCTTCTCTCTTCATTTCTGTACCCATGGTGTTCTCGCATTACTGAAACTGATGATTCTCTTCTATCTCGATAAGATTGTGGTGACATTCTTCTCCTCTCGGAATTTGACGGCGAAATTCTATGACCACCTTGATTTGAACCTTATGATGCTCTTTGTTGAGTTTGATTTATATTCATCATGAGCTTTTCCAATCTACCAATTCCCTCATCAAAGTTCTCATTGAATTTATCACTAATTCGTTGCTCCATTTGTTCAGAATCTTCTCTTCGATACACATCGGCAACATTCTGATGACGATTAGCTCGTCTCGGAGGCATGATATTTCAACTTCTCGTTTCCTTCTCTAGCTCTCGGCTTGACTTGAACTCGTCTTTGACTTAACTCAGTTTCGGTCTAACTTTAACTCTCGGCCTTGATCAAACTTAGCTCTAACTATAATTTCGGATCTGAATCAACTTCGGAATTGATTCTCAAGCTTTGATACCAAATTGACGCAGCGGTGATAACAAGTTGTCACCAAATGATGCAACAACAACAAAACAACGATGGAACGATACAATGATAAACTGATGAATTGATGATACCGAGGATAAATGCCCAAATCGTGGATCTCTCGAGATATCGGATTCTAGCTATCTTCAACACGTTGATCGCTCACGATACCTTGTTAGAAGATCTACGATCCTTCGGCGTTGATCTCGTGCACGAGATTCCATGAATCAGCTTCAAATTCGTTGATTCGAGTGCACTCGAATAACCGAAGATGGAAGAAGGAGATCACACTCAACTTCAACAAAAGTGGCACAAAGCACACAAACAAAGTTTTATTCAAAATCAATCTTTTTTTACAAGTGACACCATACCACTATTTATATATGATGACAACACAACACAGCCATGCGACTTAAAAACGCGATCTACGACCTAACTTCCCACGAGTTACAAACATACACGATTTAACACACACGACCTAACAACAACGACCTACGACTTACACAATACACATACAAGCGATTTAATTGTTTCGGTATCTAGTAGCGACTCAAGGCGGCGCGACAGCGACATAAGAAAACACGGAGCGGCTTAAGCTTCAGGAGCGACCTAAAATGAAATGAGCGTCTTAAGTGATGAGCGACTTATGGTCAACGACCTATCATGGTGAGCGACTTAAGGAAGGTAGCGGCATAAAGAACTGCCGCAAAACTCGCTAGGTCGCTCAGACGACATAGCTTCACGCGACCTACGACCTAAAGCATGATGCGCTGCATCACTTAACTTGTTAAGTCATATCACGGCAGGTCGAAGCTCAGTAGGTCGTAGCGACCTAAGTAAAGGCGTTGGATGTGAGCATCCTAAGGACACGCGTATTGGATCGCTTAACTCGTTAGGTCGGTCAATATGACTCGCTAGGTCGTTTGGGCGACTTATCAACTTGCTAGATCGCTGGCGACCTAAAACATACGAAGATTGCGCTGCATCAGGTTTGGAGTAATTTTCCTACCTTAACAATTTCAGGGAAGAAATTCTTTTAAAAGGGTAGAATCTAACGATTCAAATTTTTATATCATTTAATTTTGAATATTTAAATGGTTTAAATATTGGATTTGGAATTATAATCGAGTTAGAAAGTTTTTGAAACAGAAATTTCAAGCAATTTTGAAATTTCTTGAAATCATGAATTTAATTAACGCGTTAAAATAGCAATCTGGGGCATAGCCTCAAAAGTGGATGAAACCAGTTCCATTAGATCCGCAATAGTGTGTTATTATCGGATTTCAAATTTTGTGGCATTTGGAGTTACCATTTGGCCGTATATATGTATACGCGTCGAATTTAATATCGAAAATTCAATATAATAATTGGGTTCAAAAAGCTATCTTCTCTATACGGTCGAATTATGACTCGAAAACTTTTCCATTGTGCTCGGAATTAGGGCATAACAATATGAATGCCTAGCGGCATGCCTCGATAGTAGTTCGGAATATAAAGTTATTCTAAACGAGATATTTTGATTATAATATAATATTAAGAATTGAAAGTCAAACTCTACTATCTCCTATAGCGGGGATACCATGTTCAAAAAGCAACCCCCTTCCTTCTTAAATCATGTTTATCTCTACCTTTCTTCCTTCATACTTACTGAAAACCAAAAAAAGAGTTCGATTTTAAAAAATAAATAAAAAGAATCGAGCGCGTGACTTCAACTCGATCGGGTCTGAGAAGCGACGACGGACGTGATTTCAAGCACACGAATAGAAGTGGCAGGTAGGGAAAAGGGAAAGTCACTATTCTAGTTGGTTCAAGTTTCACGAGCTTGAGACATGAGTCATCAATGGTGACCGGGTGCGTGCGTTTGGAGTTCGAGCAGCTGGGTCGCGGTTGTTTCTTATGTATGTGGAACAGGTGAGCAATTTTATGGCAGTTGAGTCCGGTGAGGAGGATCGACGCTAGGGCTTAGATTCGTGCTTTGAGTAAGGGCTGATGTGGAGTCTATGGCCAGGCTTCGATCTAAGGTAAAAATAAAAAATAAAAAAAATAAAATAAAAGAGAGAGCCTGGAAGAGATGCGTGTGCTACAGGAAGAGGGAGAGGGATTCGTGGCTAATCAGGGTAACAGTTAAAATCTGTTAGTGAATTTAATTTTGATTAAATTCAAGTGTTTAAATTTTATAATTTTTCTCATGCAAGGTGGAAAAAAATTATGGAATAAGTTGCGTTGGATTAATTATGGAAAACACTGCAATTTGGGATCGGAACGGTTAACAGTTTCGGAAAATAAAGGTAAGAAATTCTCACTCATTTGATTTACCGGAATTTATTTTAAATAGTTAAAATAAATTGTTGATTGCTGGATGAATTTATAAATTATTAACGGTTGAATATTAAATATATATATATATATAGTAGCATATATTTAGTAGTTGGAGTGATATTCCCGCATATTTTAGCAGATGAGACCCTATGCACCCCGCATAATAGCAGATGACTCTATATACCGCGATATCCCCCTTAAAGTAGGATTGATATTTTTATGTTGTATTAATATATGTGGTTGCAGGGAAAACAAGTTGGAGGGATCCAACTGGATTACTAAAAAATATTGACTGTTTTCATATATAATAATATATGATGTGTTAGAATAATCTGTTATGGATTATTGTTGTGATGTGAATTATTGGATGCTATAGTAGCATTGGCCTAACTTCTGGTATTATAAATACCATAAATATTATTTTGGAGTTTGAAGGAATTTAAAAGAAGATTTTGAATATAAAAATATTTATATAGAAATTTGGATTATTTTTAAGAAATTGATTTGGGTAAAAGCAATAATTGTTTTGGTGTGTATTTAACTATTCGTAAAAATATTTCAAATAGAGATTTTAAAACAATTTATATAAACAATTTTTAAACGATGGATATTTAAACGATATTTTTTGGAAATATGGAAAGAATTTAAAATCGATATTAAAAAAAAATATCGAACTTATAAGAGAATGGACTTATAAAATGGACTTTTAGAAATGAAACTAGTTTTATAAAAAGGTGAAACTCAAAGGAGTTAAAAATTTATAAATGATGCTTATAAATAAAGGAAATTGATATCAGATGAAAATTTGGGAATATAAAATTCATATGGTGAATTTATATTAGAATATGGAAATAGATAAGGAAAGATAGTGGAAACTATTTTTGAAAAGCAAAAATGGTTAAGGAGCTCAGAATGAGATCGATGTGTTATAAATCAATAGGGATTTATAAATTGATTTGGTTATTGGGATTTTAAAAATATATTTTTAATTTTTACGAAGTTAAGTGTTTTAAAAAGGAAAACTTATTTATGAAACTATGAGATATTAAACTAGTAGAATTGAAATACATCCAAAAGTGGATACTTCAAATATTTAACATTTATCTTAATAAATTCTAATTCTTAAATCGGCTTTAAAAATTTATTTGTTTATCCAAAAAAATGTGTTATTGATGTTTATAAAAAGCGTGTCGATATTTTATATAATTACTTGAACATGTCTTAAAAAATAAAGTATTATTCTTTTAAATACTTTATATATATACATAGAGTTTTGTAATGTTTTAAATTATTTATAAATCTTCTTGAGAATCTGGAAACGACGTTTATTCAGTAAGTGGGATTATAAGAGAATTCTCAAAAATGGAATTTGAGAAAGTAAGAAAATTTCTATAGTATTTAAATAAGAATGAACTTCGGAAAATGAATTAGAATTTATGACAGAAGTAGAAAAGGGGAAATTGGAATTATAGACAAGTGTTTTGGACTTTGGAAAATATTAAAGGTACTAAATCAAGGAATTCAGAACTTATAGAATTAGTTTTAAACGGGTTAAGGAATTTACAATATAAAATGTAAAGGATTTTGATAAAAAAAGGAAAGAATGGAATTTTTCTAAGTATTGAAAAATCCCAATATGGGTATAAGAATTTGAGTTATTTCAATTTTTAAATATTGGAAGGAATTTGAATATATATATATATATATATATTATAAATATATTTTGAAAATAATTATTGGAAAAATTATTTTAAGGCCTGATATCTGCTAATGGATGTGTATTGATACTTAAATTACTGACTATCAATTTTAGCCAATTTCGTTAATCATTTCGAAGAGACCGGGATCAGATTTAATTATCTGAAAACCACTTCGATCCTGTTTGAACGTTACGAATGGATACCGTGAAGACAGAGAGGATGACGATTCGGTTTGTCCAGACCCATGACAACTTGTATAGACGAATGCTATCGGAGCATCATCATTGGAGGACAATGGGCATTCCAAGTGAATTTTTTCTTGAAAGGTAATCATATCCTCAAGCCTCATCCACTAGGAATGACTGAAATCAGGGAGATGCAGCAAGGTTAAGTGGGTCGCTCCCAATTGGGGTATGTTTATCACCTTTCTAGATACCCTCGGATATTATTACTTCGTTGCATGGAAGGAACTCGGAAAGGGTGGGAACACCCAGGGTGATAGCATATTCGGTCAATCCAGGTTAAGGGTAGTCCGGTCTTGTGTTGCAAGGGATCCTGGTGAGGTTCTCGTTGCATTTTTCTAGATGTGTACCGTGATCGGTGGTACCCCAGTGCCTATTCATTCGTATGGAATCCATTCTCCAATATGTGCATTTTTTTATTTTTGTTGTAGAGCCCAGTATGCTGGAATTTAATTAATGTAACAAGTTTGGCTATTTGAATAAGTATTTGTACCTAGAAACTATTATAATATCAGATGATTTTAATATAAAATGTTTTTGTTATCGTAAGGTAAAAATCCGTCGTGTTTATGTGGAGTGGTCTTACAAGATACCTTTGTTTTAAAAGCATTTGATAACTCTAAAATTCAAATTGAATGTGTTTTCTCACGTTGGTTTTCCAGACTGACTTGGGTGTTATTTTATTATAATACTTGGGTCAGACAGTGTATTACAAATTCAGGTTAGAATGCCATGGAGCTCAGGAGACGAGCTGGAGGAGTTCAGACATATATCACGTACTAGGATATTTCCGCTATGTGAGTTTTGTATATCAGGACAAGTTATTGTAACTGTCTGGATCGATGTATTGATTGTTGTACTCTGACGATTGTAAGTAATAAACAGCTACAACGTCTTTTGTATAAAATATGTTATTATATATTATATTTTGTTCCGATACGATTGTGAGATTCTATGCTGATGTTTTCTGTTATCTTCTGTTCCTTTTCTTCTTCACCCCTAGCGATCGGTATTTCCAGCACTTGAATATTCGGCATGTTATATAGTAAATGTATTTTGTGTCGATTTTCGAGAGTTGAAAATCCCGTTCATCACAATTAATTAATCAAATCCCTATATTAGTGCTTTAGGTTGTCGTAACGATGTTTTATACAATATTCATTTTGACCCAAATAAAACGCGCTTTGAAAAATATATTCCTTAAGATTTGTACATATACTTATTTCATTTTAAGGGGACGCATGTATATTAGAATTTCTCTTTTGCAATGTTCATTGATATTATATTATATGTTGTCCCACCGTGTTTTTGAGATTTCGTGATTGTTTTAGTTTTTCTACTCTTCTTCTTCTCTTCTCTTCTCTTTAATTTGGATTGGGCATGTGTGGTTTATTGTTGGCTCAAACTGTGCCAATTTGCGCGTTGTTACATATGTTGTGTACCTTACTAGATTTTAAACTATTTTGGTATTGATCTAAGAGGTGAAAACATTTTTCCTCCTAAAATTTTCAACAAAACAAACTTCTTTCTCATGGACATCCCTCTTGGATTTAAACCATATTAGTCTCTTACCAAAAAAGAAGAAAGATTGGCAAGTGAAGAAGGGCAAGAAATTCTTCAAGAAGAAGAAATCGACGATATGCAAATAACAGAGGAGGAAGAAAAGGAAGAGGAATAGGAGGAAATGGATGTCTCTTGAAAGTTTTGACAAACCGTCTCACTATTCAAACAAAGAGATCCTTAGAAATCAAGAGAAGATTCTTAATAATGAAAAGAAGCTTAAACGTTCTTTTAGTAAGAAATTCACTAACCTCTTAAATAAAGTTGACAAATACTTTGGGAAGATAATGAGAAAGCTTGGTGGAAATTCTTCGTCATCATAATTGTTCTAGATCTACTTAGCTATCTTCATGCTTTTAAGTTTGTTTATGTTATTTTATTTTTCAGTATGATTATATATCGCTCTATTTTAATAAAGAAATTTGCTGAAAGACTTCATTTTGTTATTTAATAACCTTCTTTCAACCTCTGGAATAATAAACTAAAATAATATAAACTGTAAACAAATTATAAAAAAAAACAAAAAACATACTAATATTATATGTATGTCAATATAGCCTACAAATATACGTCGACATACTCTAGTATATCCGAAATTTAAAATTCGAAAAGATTAATTATTTTATGGAGGGATTAGTTATAAAATATAACTCTTCACATCTGCGAAACCACATTTCTTCCTAAAAAACTCAAAAATCAATCCATTGTTTTATTTTATTCCACTCTAGACATCACTTTTCATAAAAAATAATTCGAACATCATTTTGCAAACAAAAACTAAGTGCCGATCTAGAAGAAACTGTTTAAACAATCAAAAATGCTCTTTGCTTCATTCTTTGCAAACAACTGACATTTAGAGTTGAGTCAAATGCAATTGATCAAGGAAAAAGAAACAATTTAATTCTCTCTGATGTTTGATTTCTTGTTTCACTAAAGAAGTTCAAAGCAATGCCCCAGCATGCTTAGACCCTGAAGTGAAAGTGGAATATGAAGATTGGGAAGTTATCAGCACAAATTCAATCTTTGAATCTAAAGGATGGGTCAAAGTTTCCAAGAAAATCTTATTTTAGCCGTATTTAGAATATGTATTTATTATGTATATAATTTAGTCTATACAGTTAGAAACTACTTTTTATGTAATTAATTGTGTAAAAATTATGATGCATGGTTTGGATTTTTCTAACTAAAATAGTTCGATATGGATGATATGTCTTAAATGTATTGTTTAGATAAATGTAACTCTAAATATATGTGTATATATAGTTATTCTTGATATTATTGTTTCATAATTAGTATTGATTTTAATTTTGTATTATCACATTTCTAAGTATTTAGTATGTCACATTAAGGTGATTTATGACGACCCTCATTTCTGACCAACCAAGTCGACAAACCAGAACACATGTCCGACTCAAACAATCAAAAAGCAGATAATCAATAGGGTTTAATATAAAGGAAATATACGAAAAGAAGAAAACAAAACATAGAATCTCGAAGCGGAATGACAAATTATAATAATCAAATAAAAATTCATGAAGTTGTTTAATATTCATTTGATTATACTATACAATAACAGAGTTTACAATATCAGCAGAGTTATACATACAATAGAAAATAACAATGCAATTGAAACAAATGTTGCAGTGGAATAATAATAATCATATAGTATACCAATCTTCTTCTTCGTCCTCCAGAAATGATGATCTTCAAAACATTGAAATACTCAGGGCTGACCTGAGCATAATGAAAAGACAAACACTCGGATCAGAACTAAAATATCCTCATGTAAGTCTAATCAATATCACGTAAAATATGAGTTAACGTCCGAGATGATTACAGGGTTTCACATCTCTTATCCAGTGTATAACGTGTGTGCAATAACTCAAGAGATGTTACGGGATTTTCCATCTCCTAAGGATCCATCAAATTATCTATATATAGTAGAATACTCTATAATAGATAGTGTCTTAGTAAAATAAATATTTTCACAACATTAAGGCATTACATTGATCCCCCTTGTCGCGTTTTTAAGCATTGTTGTAAGTTTGCATATAAAACACCACTAAACCGTCGATGGGTAGAGATGCACCATGATACAACAACACTAAACCAAAATCGTAGTAGTCACAAATAAGGATAAAAATATGATAAGGCACGTGAGGCAATACCCAAGGTAGGATACTACCAGTTTACCCTTCTCGGCTGGTGATAACTCCTAACAGCCCACCGCAACGCAACACTCGACAAAATCCACAGGTGAGCACTAATCAATAACTATGTAAATGACGATAATATGAAGGAGTGTGTCCGCTAGAGGTAGCTAGCCCCATTGGCCGGTACAGCTTCTATTTTAGTCCTTTCCAATTGACTTAAGCGTCAGGTCAATTCATCATCGTTCTCTTTCTTCAAATCCAGCAAACGTATGCTAAAACCATCCACTTCATTCTGGATTATCCACCGCATACATAGTTGATAAAGTAGCTCCAATATTGACAGAGAGTATGCCAATAAGAGGCCCCAGTCTCTTTAGCAACCGAATGTCATTTTACACACCGGATGGTTCTTTTACATTTCAATGATGAATCATACATTGTATTCAAAATATCATATTTACTTCAAAATGAAATTTTCTTCAAATCATTCATATTATTTACTTCAAAATAATATTCACTTCAAAATCCATATTCACTTCAAATCAATTTCCAATTCAATAATAGGTTATAACTTCAGTTTAATCACATTTGCATTTTAATCCAATGATTTAAGTATAAACAGTTTCAACTTCCAAAACAGTTTAAATATTAAATATAGTTTTGTAGATTTAAAATAGTTTAGTGATTTAAATTTATTTTTGAATGGTTGGAAATAATAGGGAGTTTTGAAACAGTTTGGGAACAAAATAGTTCGAATGTTGAAAATGGTTTTATATATTAAATTAGTTGTAATATTAAAATACTTTTAAAATAAAGGAATGGATTTTTAAACTGTTTGCGTTAAAATAGTTTACATATAAATAATTTCATGTTAAACCTTTCCTTTCCATTTTCAACAAGTCTGAACCTAAGTTCAAGTCTCATATCAACCCAATCCAATTTCCAAAATCCAATTCAAATCAATCCCAACTTCACCATTTCAATTTAGCTTTATCACAGTTTTAATTTCAATTCGAATAAACTTCAATTCTGAATTCATTACAAATTTATTGATTTCAATTTCAAAATTCACTTCAGTTTCCACAATTTAATTTAAATCAATCTTAATTTGAATCATTTTTAACTTAACTTCAAATTCAGTTAAAACTATTCAATTTAAATGGATAATACTTCAGTTCAAATTTATATTTGAATCCATTTCAATTTTATCAAATTTGAGTCCAAATTCAAAATATTAATTTAAATCACTTTAATTAAATTAAATTTTAAAGTTCAAACAAATTTTTTAAATCTTTAAAACAACTCAATTTCTAATATAAATTGTATTTCAGTTATACGTTCAATTCCATATTAATTTCTTTTAAATAGATGTCGATATTAACATTTGAAATTCGAATTTCCAAGATAATTCAATTCATATAAATTCAAATTTTATATTTTAAACAGTATCGTTTAACTAAGTAAATTTCACAAATTGAAAAATCATTTTATTTAACCAATCCGGTGTCCGTATATAATTTTCTATCCTATGGCCAAGTGGTTAGTTATTCTAATTGCAGGGATGGATATATTCCATTATAATCCAAATTAAAGTGTCATCGACATATATCATTTCAACCCATTTATTAATCTATTTGAAATGATTTAATGTGATGCATGTAACATCCCTGGTGAATAACAAAGATATAATAAAAATAAATAAACATCCAATCATCCAACGTATCAATCAATGGGCATCCATCACAATCAACATCCAGAACAGTCAATATACACAAAAGTTTACTAGTTATCAAATATCGGTCTTTAACTAACAATTCAATTTCAAATTTTAAACTGTCAATTTAAATTAAATGTCAATTTAAATTCGATTCAATGCAAATTGAATTTAAGTGTCAAAACTATACTAACAATCATCAACAAATTTAATTTATAACTTCATACTGTCGATTAAACTTACATCAGAATATTTTAGTATCATGTGAGTGGTTTAAACACCCACCTTCATTTGAATCTGAAAATTCAAACTATCCAAACGATGAAGAAATCAATTCCATGACATAGATAACGTCGACATGAATTCAATGCAAATATCCATGTGCAATTCCGAGCTTGTACGAAAGAGTTACGAATTTTATTAGATAACTTTTTAGTTTAAACTATTATATATAAATGAATCACCAATTTATGTTAATAAACCTCACCTTAATCACATGATTATGTTATAATCATCTCCTAGAATGCTTGTTCCCAGCTCGACACTCCTTCACGCCTCCGCGTCTTCTACGAATGTCACCTCCAATGTGACGACCTGCAAATCCATACCCTTTGAACCGGAAATAAACCACACATGTCCGACCCAAAAAGCACAGACTGACGGAAAGTCATGAGAGAGAAGAAGAGAAGAGAAGAAAGAGAAAAGAGAAAACCAAATAGAAAAATACAGAATCTCACATCGCAGCGAATAACATATAATATCATATCGATGATCTTAACAAAATAGAAACTATATATAAGTACATCAATCAGAGTTCAATAATTAATCACTAATCATCAGCTTTGACAGTTATAATAACCAATCCTTATAATTGCCGATAATAAAAACAACAACAATGCAGCGGATAATAAACAGATACATGTATACGACATGACGATCTCCAGCCACTACACCAAACAGCCTATTTTATAACACTTTTCCGCTTTCAATTTATAACAGTAATAACCGTTACAACTTCCTAATAGATATTTTCGTTACAAACTTTTATAATGTTTATTACCATTACAAAATCTTGTATCTTTGTAAATAGTTAAAAGTAATATGGATAGGATTGTAATTTTATTTTCTATCGTTATTTACCCCATTTCACACGCATAACATTTCGTCATTTCATTTATTTCCTCTTTCATTCTAGGGTTATCGCACTTCATTTTGTTCTACCACAGCCTCCATCATTCTACCATCGCTTCCGCCATTCTAATACACCTCCGTTGTTTATTCTCCACCAATTTAATGAAGATAGAGGAAGATTGGGGCTTGCGTTTTATTTCGACGATCGATTGCAACCTAATTTCAAATTCAAATCACATTAAGTTTGGATTTTTCTAAAAGTACGTCAGAACTTTGCTAGTTTATATCCCATTCTATCATCAACCGTATTGGACGGGACATGATTTTACAGGAGGGATGTTGGGCGATTGTGATAGCTCCTAACACCATCAGTCTCCTTGTCTGCTTGTTCCACGGGTATATACATAACTAAGAAAACTATATGATTTTTCCCTTTTTTTGGAAGCAATTTAATATTATACTGATGTACCATTCAGTACGAGTGAGCGACTTGTGGAGTTTTAAGGTTCGGTAAGTCAGGGTGGTCTTTGATTTTTTTTTTTTTTTTTTTTTTTTTTTTTTTTTTTTTTTTTTTGGGATTTTGGGCCTTGATCATGAAAAAATGTCGAGTTAAATCTTTGACAAGTGATAAGTAGTTTATAAGGCTATTTTGAACAAGTACATACTAGACATCTTCATGTCAAGAATCACTTGTACAAAAGAATTGCCGAGATAGGTCTATTGTAAGTATTTATCTGGTTATTAAATTAGATGATTTTCTACATCGTTGTTTGTTTAATACGAACTCTCTGGTCTGGGGTGGTTGTATTTCGCAGTTTTTTTGGTCTTTGATCAGCTTTGTTGGCATGAATTCCTACATTTTATGTGAATGGTATCTATTCCTGATTTGTGAGTTAAGCAAAGCATGAGTTTCAGCAATCACATTTCTAAAATCTGTCATGAATTTTATGTTCCGTCTAAAAACTCTGACTATGTTTTTGATTTGTGATCATTTTTTTGTTATCAGAAAAATGTTTATGATAAGTATGTTTACATATAAAAAAAGTGAGATCATTAGCTGGTATAATACATTTGGTTGCCTCCAGAAATCAAAACCAACAGTACGATGACAACTATTAGGCCGCTCACTTTCAAAATGAGCAGGCTGAGCATATATACTTTTCTTTAATTTAAGCATTTTATCAGTTTTGCATCTCAAGTTCTAGCTAAATAACGTATGAATTAGTTCTATGATGTTGTGCAAGGATACTATATCATGAATTCTTTTAGTTCATCTGTTCAAATGAGCTGGAGATGATGCAAAAATACTTTAGTTCTAAAGTGCCACAACCATCGTATTTATATGTCTAATGCTTGTTATAGATGTCATCCTTTTTTATATATATTTACTGTTGTCTCTTATTTCTTTTTAGTATACAATATAAATAATGAAGAATTATCACAGTAATTTACATTATGTGTTATTTACTTGATTATCAGTATTGAACCTGCAATGTGGGGATGTTCTGACCTATTTTCCGAATAGATATCCTTTTTGTCATTTTCACAGAGGTTTTCTAGAGTCCGTTTCCCTGTCTCAATTTAGAACTGCTATTGTCCCTATAACCATAAATGGTCATTATATCAACTTATTGTTGATATTTTTCTAAATCATAACCACACATGACTTCCACCTGCAACTAGATTATTCGCTCATTATTCCCTGTTCTAATTTCTAAGTTAAAAAATCTTTTATTGCGATGCTTTAAAAATTTGACAAACCTATGTGTTATGCTCATGCATCCTTTATGCGGTTGAGTATTCACTTTTTTCCACCAAAGACAGCAATTTACATTGTTAATATCGGATTAAGTTGGGACAACATTTATCCTAGTTCTATGATACATTCCATATCAAATTTTGAGTGATATTTGTTGCCAAATACAAGTAAGGATATATCAACTGATATTCATTGGTATATAAGTTTGTATATATCAGTGGAAAAAATAATAATAGTTGACCTTGTTTGTTTATGTCTGAAAGTGTGAAAAACAACATCAATGGTACCATTTCAATCAAAACTTTAGGTTTGTATTTGTAACTTGTCATACGCAAATCTATATATGTTTAATCATTCCAAAGGAATTTTTTTTATAACATAATCCTATACTCTTTATTTACTATTGTTTATGACCTCAATAAACTATATTCGCAAATTTGAATTTCTGATAAATAATTGTATTTTTCATGGTTATACAATTAAAAGTGTTTTTTAGGGTTCCTATTTGTTTCATTTATGATTTGTCTAAACTATATATTTTGTATTTCTTAAGTCTATGTGCAATTATAGAACTTATATATCGTACTTCTATACTTTCACCAAGCTTCAAATTTTATTTTTACCATACCATAAAGTGAATCTAACGTACCCCTTGATCATTGAATAATATATACATTTTTTACATTGAATAGTTTACACTGGGTTTCTTTCTGATAGATAATGGGTTTTTTTTAGTAAATTAGCAACAATTTTAGTGCAGAACTCCTAAAATGTCTTCAACTATTACAACAAATCTTCTTTTTACGAAATAAAGCACAGATGCTTTTTATTTGATGTTTCTATTCAGGGATGCTTGGCTTGTAAGTTATTTAAGTTTAGATATGGTTGTGGAATCAAATGGTAAATAGGTTGTTATGTTTCGGATTATGGAAGCTAATTTGATTTATTATTTTTCTTGTTATAGCATTAATAGGGTATTCAATGAACCATCTTATGTTCCTAATTAGTATGATCTAAATTGATAATTTTTTTTGAAAGCATATCATATTGAGATGTGGTTATGTAGACCAATACAACTATTTTCTGCCAAAGGGGGAGGGAAGTAGTTTCCCTTTCAAATAGATGTAGGAAAATATTTATGAATCTGGAGAAATGATATTTCATAAGTTGAAGGAAAATATTTATGAATCTTACAACTATATTTCTTTATCTTTGCATCAGTTAATTTGAATGTCTAGTACTGCTATATTATCAATATACTATAAATATTGTTACGGATCACTGGACTATGCTATTACATTGTTATATAATTTAGTTTTTAGATTTTTCATTATTATTTTGTTATGCGATCTATATACGTTAGTTAATTGTTGACTGAAAATAAACACAAGAAATGTTACCTGCACTCCATTTGCACTTGCGCACATTTTTTTTCCATTTAAATCATGCGAAAAATATAATAATAGAGTGTATCTGACAATTCCTTTAGATGTACATGTATCATTTTTACTTGACTATTCCATTACCAAAATTTGGTGATGTTATTTATTTCTTTTGTTAGTTGTTTTGTCTATTATTAGTAACGTCACAATTAATTTAGGAAAAATGACAAGATTACTTTCCTTCGTTAGGTATGATTGATTGTTGATTTCATTAGTAATAATGATCACAAATGGAAATTCATCATTTCGCATATAAATAACTCCAAATAATGTCATTTTCTTTGGCCTTTTCCACGCCAGTAGCAGAGATATTCTTTTGCTATAAAGTTTGTCCACTTATATATATTTTCATGTATCATTATTCTATTCATCTATCCCTTGCCAAAAATTCTGTATATTCCTATCCATCAATTGTTATATATATAGAACATGTCACATGTGGAAAGCTATAAAATTTCTTTCATTTATAGAGAATATATAATTATTAAGAAGACCCTGGAAATGATGGACCAAATTAAAGCAATATTTGCAAACAAACATAAATTTGCAGAAAATATATTTCTATAATTTGATAAGTTTCAAAGTTTAATTTCATGGTATATGCTAGATGAGCTGGTTTTTCTATGGATTATTCATAAAGTGTGAATACACAAGAACTAAGTATAAATATTTATTATTTGTTATGTTCAGAAATAACATGCGTAGGAGGAAAAAAATACTACTTCTACAGCCTTCATGACCGAAAGTATGCAACTGGGCAGCGAACAAATACAGCAACCATATCTTTGATCAGGTTCATACTCATTGATTCTTAAGATAACTTGTTGAAATGAACTACATGTATGGTCATTAAACTAGCTCTTTTCCTTTGCTTATACATCAAACGTGCATATACAAATGCACATGTTAATTACATGCACTGTTGCTAAAACAGGGTTACCTAGATGAACGGTTTAATGAACTAGAAGAGTTACAGGTTGTAGTTAGTCCTAATTTTGGTGAAGAAGTTATGACCTTGTTCTTTAGAGACACTTCCAAAATACTTAATAACATCGAGCAAGCATTGCAAGTAATTGAACTGATTGCATCTAACGATCCTGACTCGGCCTTCGAAAATCGACACCGGTGCTTCACTTGTACTCGAATGCCGTAAATTCAAACGCCGAATCTGGCTCGCTAGAGCTTATAACACATTAAGTATAACAACACAGTGGAAGAAAATGAATAATACATTTGATATACAACATTTGATACAATATCAGATACAACTGAATCTCAATATACATCAGAGATACAAGAAATAGCAGCGGAAAGAAACAACAGCAGAAGATAAAGCAAACTAGGCAACTACCGCGGAAAGATAATGTCTTCAATGCCAAACTCCAAGGATCTCCAATCCAATAAGCGAGAACCACCATCAAGTTGGCTTAAGAAAATACGATCCTGAAATGTTATCGCCAAAATCCAAAGGCTAAAAGCTATCGACTCTGCTCTACTACTTGATTATCTGAAAAACCCAATTCTAAACTGCCCGTGTGGAAAATTGTGGGCACCTAGAGTTTCAGAAGGCAACAATAAACTCTGGGTCAGTCACGGGACTGGTATGAGAAAACAAAACAGTTTTATCTTTAAAACAAACAACAAAAGATTTTAAAATTTGAAATCCGCAATGCTTTTTTGTAAAATGAAACTACCATAAGGCCTCCTGACACACACGCCATGCAATCACACACTTGGGGGAGATTTCTCCTTATGTTAGTCAAAAATGCTTACTACGCAAAAACTATTTTTGATATTATTATTAGTGCATATGTGGAAAACATTTCGAAAGTATAAACCATCATAGATACCATTATATTATGCCAGCTATAGCTACCACTGAGGTGGCAGGTTATACAATTGCAATTGTAAAAGGCTCATATTGTTTAATTGGATTTCCAACAAATGGTTAGGCTAAGGTACTTCCTATTGCCAGATGGGTACGCCTCCGAAGGGACGCCCCGAGAACCTACCCGGATCACTTCCAACACAAGGCCGATTTACTCCCTTCCCGGGCGTAAAACCTAAGATATACTACCCCCGGTCGTTTGCGACCTTTATCCGAGGGCCCTCATTCACAAAGCAACATCACACAGTAATAAAATTTACAGTGTCCAAATGAGTAAAGTATCTGGGACCCATACCATGATACCACCCTTTTCTAGAAGGAATGGACATACACTAGGGGTGCGACCCCTGCAACATTGCCGCCTCTTTCCTGTTTTGACCATTACTGGGTTGTGAGGTCCTGATGCAGTTTCGTCCACAAAGCTACGCTTTTTCACAAAACCACGCTTTCATCAACAAATGATCAGCATCACTTCGTATGCCACATTACCAAATTGGGAACGTATCACTAGTAACCATCAACTGCATAACCTCTGAGCTCGTATGTCTCAGAGAAGTGTGTTAAGCTAAGCGAATAAATCTCCGCCACCAAACAGAAATGTATTTGATAGAAACCAGCTTTACATCTCAAAGTGTAATGTCAGACACACATCTATACAAGTCTGTTCCGGGTTTGAACAGAACCAAAGGCACTTTCGAAGAAGCCCTTGTAAATCCAAATAATTCCTAATCACGTCCGCACTTCCCATCACATATGGAGATCTCTATACCAGGGACCAGTCGGTGCAGAGACATTCGACGGGTTAACCTTTCGCTTTTGAAAATATCCGGTCTTCACCACCGGTCTTCAAATGCTATCCATAACGTCGTATCATTATTCGAAATGGGTCATATGACACAAGTTCCTCTCCTGGCAAAACCGAATAATGAGCGCAATATTTAAAAACATATGGATATTGGGATTTCAGTTAAGTCACAATTTAAAACCCAAACTTTCTTTTCAAATGGTTTAAAACAAATTACCATTTTCAAATCTTTAAATAAAAAGATTCACTTCACAAAGTTCACTCAGATTTCACAAAGATTCATTCACAACTTTCAAAACAATTTCCATTTGTAATGACCCGCAAATCCGTACCCCTTGAGTCAACACTATTCTACGTCAATCAAATCAAGATGTACAGAAATACGAACCATTTGGGTTAAAGAAGAAGAGGTAGAAGAAGAAAATAGAAAACAATATCAGAATCTAACCATTGCAGCGGAATAAAATATAATAGATAATAAATGATCTTTACACAAAAACAAATACATATCTGTTTTATACATACATCATCATCAGAGTACATCTTCAGAGTTCAACAACATCAATAACATACAACTGGATACACGGCTACTCAACACAACGGAATATATATATATACAACATGTACGAAAATACGCATCGTCATCCAACTCGTCTCCTGAGCTCCATAGCATCAAATCCTGTATCCTATAATACTCGGTATGACTCGAGCATTACAGTTAAATAACACCCGAGTCAGTCTGGAATACCGGCGTGAGAAATCACACTCAAATTGATTATTAAAATTTCAAAAATCCTATAAAAAAACAAAAGCATCTCGTAAGACCACGCCACAAATAAACATGTCGGGTTTTTACCTCACGATAGCTAAAACATTTCTTATTAAAATCCTCTGGTATTATAATAGGGTCTATATACAAATACTTATTAAAATAGCCGAAATTATTACATCTATTAAGTTCCAGCTATTAGCCACAGAGTGGGTAATACAAACAAAACTCGTAAAAGGCTCGTAGGGAGAATGGATTTCCAACTAATGACTAGGCACTGGGGTACCACCTGTCACGGTACGTGGCCTAGATCACAGTACCGAGGAGCCACCCTAACTCTCCTGCAACACAAGACCAGAACCATCCCTTACTGGACAGTTTCGAGTAAGATCACCCCGCAGTTGGGATCAACAGCTGCCCACTAAGCCGAAATACAAAGGGACATATAGACAGGGATGACCTTACCTTGAAATGGGGGCTACCCACCTAGCCTTGCTGCATAACTCCTGATTTTCAGTAATTCCCAGTTGATGAGGCTTAAGGCTAAGCGTTACCTTTTTAGAACATATCCCTTATAATGCCCATCGTCCACCTGACGATGTTTCGAAAGCATTCATCCATACAAGTCCTTCCCCGGTTCGAACGGAACTGAAGGCACTATTCCTACCACATCCATTTTGGAAATATCCCCAGGATTAGTAGCGACCAGCCCTTGTACTTCACTGCGAATCCAAACTAGTTTTCCCACGAAACGCAGAAACCGGATCGAAGTGGTTTTCGATAAATAAATACCGATCCCGGTCTCTTCGAAACGATCAACGCATTTGTCCAATATTGATAGTCGGTGATTTAACTATCAATTAATATTTACAACATCCATCACACAATAATTAATTTCCAAAATTATTTATTTATCTCAAAATATCTTTGTAAGATATATTTCCAATTTCAACTCTTTGAAAACAGTTTTAATCTATCTTCCTTTTACATAATAAATTTTCCAAATATTTTCTATTTCCTTTGAGATCACCAAGCACAAAACTTAGATTTTTAAAATAATTTAAAAACATTTTATTGTAAAATATGTTTACCATTTAAATTTATAAAAAAATTCATTTAATACTTAATTTAAAATAATACTTTAGAAATAATTAAAATAAGATTACTTATAAATATAAACAAGATTTTCTTCTTTAAACAAAATACCAAATCATCTTTTAAATAATTATTACGATAATATATTTAAAAAAATACTTACTTTAGAATTTAAACATTTAGAAATAATAAATTTTCTAAAACATGCTTTTTTAAAACAACATTAAACTTTTATCTTATATTTAAAAAAATTCCTTTGAAAACGTACTTGACTATCCAGAGAAATATACTTCTCTTCACATTCTTCTTTAAATTCCCAATTTTAAACACTTAAATCAATTTCCAAAATTGATTTTCAATTCATTCCCTTTTATCCCAAAATCCATTAATTTCAGATTTTATTTCTTAATTATGATTCAAAATGTTTTAACTAAAAATACCAATTTAGATTTCTCAAATTACTTCTTAATCCCTTTGAAATAAGTTTAAACTTTAAATTTTAAAATAATTCTTTATTCTCTAAAATAATATTTGTTAATTTTACAATTCGTTAATTTCTGTTTATTCAAAATCTTTTCTTTTCATATTCGAAGTTATTTATTGGTATTTTAATATAACTTCCATTTCTTTCCAATTCATTCTTAAATTTATTCAAATTTTCTATAATTTTTTCGCTTACAAATTTACTTCTTTTATTTTCTTTCCAAATCCAATTTATATATTTTTGGTAATTCATTATATCCAAATATATCCAATCAAACCATAACATTTAATATTCCAACATAATTCATCATAGAATATCAATAATCACAACGGAGATCATTAAATAATTTAAATAAATGTTGAGGGACCCAGTTGGATCCCTCCAACCTGTTTTTCCCTGCATCCACAGAAGTTTGCACAACATAAATACCAATTCCACTTCGAGGTGAAATATCGCGGTATATGGAATTAAATATAATATTATCCGCTATTATGCGGCGCATAAGGTCTCATCTTCTATATAATGCGGGAAATCAATTATTACAAGATATATTATATACTATAATATAGCACATCAATCAATTCAACCATTCAATCAATTATTTAAATTTGACCATTTAAATTTAAATAAACCAGATGAGTGAGATTAACTCACCTTATTCCGTTTGCAACCCATTTCCAAACCAGCTTGCTAGTCAAAATTCTTCACAATTTACCTTGTATAAACATTTTACATTTTATTAATATTTTGAACTTATTGAACAATTATTTCCCTTTAAAAATTTTACCTAGCTAATTATTTATTTAAATTACTTTCCCTTTAATAAAATATTCTTTGATAACTAAAAAAATAAATAAGTTTTATTAAACAAATTAATTACCTTTAAATAAATCAATCAACTAATAATTTAGTTAAACCAATTTTTCTTTTACAAATTCTTTTAGTAACTAAATAATTTAAATAAATTTATTAATCATCTAAATCACTGATATACATTATTAAGTAAACTTGTAGATTTCATTTCTAAGCTGCATATAAATATTTTTTTTTCATTTTCCAGTAAACCTCCAAAAACAAGCATTTACTTTATTGTTACCACTATACTTTATTTTATTTTTTTCTAATTAGCTTGCATTCATATGTGCTAAATATCTTTCTGTAACTTATCTGCATATTCCTTTTTATATATGCAATAAACCTACTTATAATTAGCTACCCAGAGTTAAAAAGCAAGACTAACAACAGAAAATACCCGATCGCACGAGCGTCACGAACAACCCCACGACCTCTTCCTACTCCTACCAGAATCATCGACGGCCTTACAAACTTCGACACGGGCCCTAAACCACATCGACCACAATCGAGCTCGAACGCTCCAGCTGCCCCTCTGCCCACTGCCCTACGCGAGACACTTGAAAACCCTCACGACATGACCTATCATCATGCTCTACTGCCCTAGTCGCGACCGAGACCTACGAGACCACCCTCCTTGACCTCAACAGCCCACGCATCGGCACAACGTCGTGCAGCAACCCTAAGTCCACACTCCATCTCGAGCGACGCCGAAATCGAACTCGACAGCGATTCACACGCCCTTCCCCAAAACCAAGCCGATCGATAATTACATACAGTATTGAATCGATTAGCTTGCCTTCATTCTACTAGTTTTTAGCCGAGAGGGTTTGAATTGAATTGAGGAGAGAAGGAAACGACTCTCCATTTTTTCAGAGAGAAATGGGATTTTGGAACTAAAGGTGAGATTTTGCTCGGCCTCCTTTTATTTTGATTTTTATTCGATTATAACTTTCCTTTTGTTCCGCCATTTTTTTATCTCTCTGAACGAAGATGGGAAGGTGGTTCGGCTGTACTTGTTAAAGAGGGAAGCGTGTTGAGGAAACCAACTACAGTGTTAGTGAAAAGTTGTGATGGAAAAGGAAGGCGGCTGATGTTGAAACATTTTGACCCGGCACACATATATATTATATTTAAATTTTTGATATAAATTTCAGGGCGTTTACTTATAGTACGGTCACACAACTACTCCGATCACTACGAAATTTGAAATCCGACAATAATACAATATTACGGATCCAATGAAGTTAGTTTCGTCAAATTTCGAGACTGTGTCTCGGAAGGCTATTTTTTAAATTCAATTGAAACAATATATTTCCAAAACTGAACAAATCACTGTTAATTTTAATTTTACAACTTCTATTATCTTCAGTGTTATTAATGTAAATTTTACAAGCCTTCAAATTAACTTTAATAGGCTTAAAATCTCAGATTTCATATTTTACCCAATTTCAAATTATTTAATTTAATAATTGAATTACCCAATAAATAGTAATATTTGAATTCAAGTTAAAAATTAACTTTTAAATATTTAAAATCAATTAAATATTCCGGTTTAAATGCTTTAAAATTCCGGGTCGTCACACCATTTCAATTTGATTTAACACATTCAATCTTTAAATCAAAGATTGAATAGCTTTCAAACCCGTTTCCAATTCAAATCTTTTATATAAAAGATACACCATTTAAACTCCTCTTCGATTTCAAAACAAGGTTTAATAATCTTTCACAATGGTTCATTTATAGCTTTCAAAAAAATTCACAATTTCATTTCAAACTTGAAACTTTTCAACACAAATTGGAAATCCTTTCCTTATATGAAAGCTATTATTATTTGAAAACCAATAGTTTTCGTTTCAGAAAAATTCGATTTCTTTTGGAAATGTTAAAGTCTTTTAAGTATAAAACATGGTTTAAATTCAAATTCTTGAAACAATACTTTTAAAATCGTTCAAACCCATATAAACACATTTATAACTTGTATAACATTATTAAACCATAATTTTCAAACATTGAATTCAATTTCAAATTTTGAATTCGAATTCAAATCAAATTATTTAAATTTCAAAACTTAATCAAGTTATTCAAAATAACTTTTATCTTCAAACTCCTTTTCAAAAGCTTTTCACGTTTAACCCAAATCCATTTCCAAAACCATTTAGATTCAAATGCAATTTAAAAATTAATTTCTAAAATTTGTGACTTAACCAATTTCCTCGTGCAATCCATATATGTGTGTGTATAGTGTGGTCCAGAAATTTTACACAATAGTGCAACAGCATCAATCATCACAGATTCTCACAGCAACATAGATAAACGGTATATTCCTATAACGCTTATCTTCATTCACAAATCATAGATAAATAATATAAGTTTATCATACATAATTAAATTACATTTCACAGATAAATAAATTACACCACAGATGAATAAATTACATCACAGATCATAACACAAATCAGGATAATTCATATCACAAAGTATCACATATCAGAGATATCAAACAATTCAACATCCAATAGAATCCAAACATCCATAGGTAAAAATCAATTTAATTATCAGATTTAAATTAAATAAGATTAATTACTTATGAATAAATTACTAATCCTGGTTAATTGATATTAATTAATTACAAACCATTTAATTAATTATTCTCTGGTTATTTATTAATTAACCTTTAATTATTAATTAATTCTTTGATTAATTATCCTTAATTAATTGCATTAATTAATTAATTAATCCTTAATTAATAATCATCCCTTAATTACTTTTATTAATTAATCACCCTTAATTAATTAATTATTTTCAAATTAATTACCTTAATTAATTAATCACATTGTTAATTATTCTTTAAATTAGTTAACCTTTAATCACTTGATTAACCCATCTTTAGATCATTAATTATCCATCCTTAATTACTTTAATTAAATAATTATTTTAAGTAATTAATTATTCTTAGTCACTCCTATTAACCAATCAATCTTTTATTACCTTAAAAGTAATTAACCTTGATTATTTTCCATTTGTTCATCAACCTTTAATCAATTAATCACAATAAATCATTCAATCCTATACTAATCTTTAGTTGAAGAAATTATGCTTCATGCAGTTATCTATTAATAAACCTTAGTAATAAATCATTATTAACAAACGAATTAACTTAAGCTTTTAAGTTAATAATTTTAAAAATATTTGGTTAACTTCATTATTAAATTTTTTTAGAAATAAAATATATATATATATATATATATATTTTAAAACATCTTAAACTTAATAATTTTCAAAAGGATTTATTTTCAAAACTCTTTTACTATTCAAAATTTGAAATATTTATTATTTAAAATAAATGGTTTAAAACTTGCTTCTTTAACTAGCTTTGAAAGCTTTTTTTTTCAAATTGACTAGTACTTAAATTTGGAAACTTGTCTCTAAAATACAAACAGATAAATAAAACCAAGTCATGCTATAATTTTAAAACCTGCAATCAGTATATTCAAACCAAATCATACTTTATATTTAAAACCCGTTGTGTTCAAAACCTGTTAACATGTTTCTTTTCAAGATTTAAACCTGGTAACTGAATACCAAAACATCCCAGGCCAAAGCTATCGAAACCCCGAGCCATATTTAAATTTTACCCGAGCCAGCCGTATTTCCCGATCTACTTTGAGAAAAACTGCAAAAAACTCGAATGAAAACCCCAGTATCCCTTTTCTTCCCTAAAATCAACATCGTGCCCAGGTGTACATCTTCCCGCGTGCACGTGTACCGACCATCAGAGCCACGATGATCGACGCAACCGCCCTCCACATGCCAACGACCACCTACCCTGGCTTTTCGATCATCTAGAATCGCCAATTTCACCAAAACCCAAAATCGAGCAGTCGGCTTCAACCTAGAAACCAACCTCAACCAAAAGTTCATCTCACGCCTCCATGATAGTTCGCCTGAAACCTCGCAACTCTACCTAGAGCTCCGCCACCACGTCTCGCTTCCTATCCCCTCGGCGCGATCCCCTCTACTCCACCGATGACGATGCATTGATTGAATTTCTAACGCCATCAGAACTTATGTCTAAACCCTTGAATCACGTCGCGAAGGCACCTCATCAACCAGAGAATTTTCGAGTATTTTCCTATAAACTTCATCACCTACAACTCCTTTGACCAAAATCACGAGGTCTAAAATCCACGCCATCACCAAAATTTGCCTTACGACCCAAATTCCGTTCAACATGACTTCCTTACTCGACAACCAACTAAAAATTGTGATTTTCATCTAAAAAATTATATTTTACTTAGTCGATTCAAGTTATGTTCCTGGAACAGCAAATTACAACATTCGATTTTTGACTTATTTTAAATCATATGTGTGTATATGTCATTTTTGAAATAAACATTTAATTTAAACACTTGAAATAAAATTTTAAAATGATATCAACTATATACAAACATTTTTCATTTAGAGGTTATAGCCTAAAATCATTTGGGTAGAGTGATTTTAAATCTTTTAACAGGTTTTAAAACCTGTAAACAATGAATAGAGGAAATGATTTAATACAGACATGCACACACGATTTTACATATAAATATACAAGCATGCTGACATAATTATCAACTAAACAATCACTTTCCACAATATACTTCAAGCATCAACTCAGATATCAAAACATATAAATGGGTTCGAGTGTGTTTGCTCACCTGAGATTTGGAAAGAACAGAGAACAAGATTTTTGCTTTTGAATTTGAAAACTGGAACAAACTTTGATCTGGAAATGATTGTTGAATATTTGCTTGTTTTTCAGTATTGAATCTGAATCTATTATTTTAGGCTTTTGAAAGTTGCTTAGCTGCTTTGAATTCTTGATTTGCTTTGCTCCTGATACTTGTTTCAGGTTAAAGAATTTGTTTGAGTTGAATTGATCTGGTTTTGTTTTGGTTATTTTCAGCTTGCAAATGAATGAAAGAAGATAATTTGATTTTTACTCTTTTACATTCTTTTTTCTAATTCAAATTGAAAGATAAATGCCACTTGGACATTAAATTAACACTTGTTAATTCCATTTATGGAAACGCTTACAAATGTTTAAATTGTGTTAAAAGGTTTACACTTGTAAATGTTTGTATATTTATGTCCTTGGTCTAAAATTTATTTTTATATCCTTATACAATTTATTTTTATCTATTATTATTTCCAATTTAATTTAATATATGTATACTTATGTTTATATAATTGTCTTAAACTCATTTTCTTATATTTTTGTATTTTACAAACCAAATTTTATAAATTCTAAACATAGTAATTTCAAATCCATTTTTTTTAAATATTCATTCTTGAATTTAAAATTCCAAATTCAATTTAAAAATCCACTTATATACATATATTTTATTTTTTTTGGAGAAACTCAAATTAATTTACCAATTAATTTCACAATTTAATTCTAAAAATTAAATTAATTACCAATTTAAATTTAGCTAAAATGGGGTAATGTTACGCTGCAATAGTTGAAAAGCATGTTCAAAGCAAGAATGAAAAATAATTCTTAGTCTTGTCCTTTTACAGAGAGAAGTCGCAGTGAGATTTCTGCAAAATTGATGCTTATATGCATCAGTTTATAGGAAGTACTTCTAGGTAATATACTTTTTATTTTTGGTCAATACTGTTTGTTTTATGCATAGTGCTCTATTTTAATTTTAGAGAAAACAAAGAAAATAAAAATATATGCAAATAAAAGGATATGAAGTTTTGTTTTGTATGAAAAATATGGAGTACCTAGATTGTAATGGCATGGTTGTTTTGATTGTAGCATCGGTGCATTCAGGGTAAAGAATGAATGCACTTTATTCAACAAAGAAAATATAGAAGGGTAAGCTGCAAACTTGTACATATTATAAGATAATTTGTAAATGACAATGAGCATAATTTTTCTTTTTCTTTTGTGTATAGATGTCAGGAAACATTCCAAAACGTGAAGAGGGAGCATGCTGCTCTGAGATAGAAACTCAAAGCACACTTCCAGGTTCATACTAGTTGTCACTCTTCATTTCATTTGTACAAAAACAATGTTAAAATGTGGACCATATTCTGATTCATTTTAACTAATGGTGTTTCTATTGCTCTATTGTTCTTCCATTACTAAGACAAATTGGTGCAAATAACGCTACTAGGCCAAACAAATGAGCTTGCTCAGTTGAACCGAAGTGCCTGCAAAAATGAACTTGGCCAAGTAATGAGATTAATACAAAGGCATCTAAGAAGAAATAACATGCATGTATACAGTTAGTAAACTGGTTATTCAGATTGCCGTTAGTTTCCAAGAACTGTGAAATACACAACTGGACAATTAGTTGCATGAGGTTCCGTAAGGTATTCCACTTGTTCAACAAAATTGAATGATCTATGATTAAAATTCATGCAAGTGACAATATTGTTAAAATGTTTTATTTTCACAATGTCCAATTTTTGTGTTATATTGTTTTTTCAATGATTTTTTTTTTACTTTTTATAAGGTATATTCCATTTTCAAGGTTCCTTTGGTCCTAAGGCTATTGACATGTTTTTTTTAATATGTACTGTCATTTTAATTGCATATTTCCTTTAACTAGCGTCAAAACGTCCGAAATTCCAATACGAACCTAACGGAGAAAACCGCGTGTGAAACGGAACTCATATGCAAAAGTTATACGCATTAAACAATCTGAAATGAAAATAAAAATAAAATAAAATAGAAAAGAAGGAAAAGAAAAAAACATGTCACCCACCCTTCTCTCGTTCCAAAACCTGATGCCGAAGCTCGATTGTGACGACCCAGAATTTTTAAACATTTGAAAATGAAATATTTAATTAATTTTAAATATTTGGAGATTAGTTTAACTTGAATTTTAATTGTAAATTTGAATTTGGCAATTTAATTATTGAATTTAATTTATTGAAGTTGGTAAAAATTTAGATCTTCAGGTTTACGCTTGTTAAAAATATTTTCAAGGCTTAGAAAATTTATATTGATGATACTAAAGATAATGGAAGTTTCAGAATGAGATTTGAAAATGATTTGTTCAGTTTTGAATTTATATTGCTTAAAGCGATGTTTAAAAATAGCCTTCCGAGGCATAGTCTCGGAATTCGACAAAACCAGTTCCATTGGATCCATAATAGTTAGTTATTGTCGGATTTCAATTTTCGTAACAATCAGAGTTGTCGTTTAACCCTGGCAGCTCAAAACGCATAGAAACCATTTTAATCTATTTAATTTGAAATTGATCGTTTACTTCCGTAACTTGCGCATATGATCGAATTAGCCTCCTAAACACGTTCCATTTGGTTTGGAATAGGGTTATAACATTGGAAACGCTAGTTGGCATGCCTCGATAGGAGTTTGGGATTTCGAGTTAGGTTATACGAGATATTTTGAATGTAAAATTATAAAAAAATCATTTAGAAAAGTCAAACTCAATCTATCGTATACCTGAAGCCACCTTCTCCTTTATATTTTAACTCGTGAATCCCTTCCTTCAGTTAGAAAAAAAATCAAATAAGACTTTAATGGCCGAAGCCTCGTTTGAAAAATTGAAATCAAATTAGGGTCGATCGAACAAAAATCACTCGTTCCTCCTTTCGTTCGAAATTAAATTAATGGCTGCTCCCTTATCTATCTCAAATCAAATTTCCTCAATGAAAAAAAAAAAAAAAAACAAAAAATCGAATCGAGATCAATAAGGAGGTTCGCGATCGAGGTGGAGGCGAGGTGCGATTTCGAGTATACTAAGGAGGGTCGTCGCATCCGAATCGAGTCAATCGAGAGTGGCGACTTCGTGGAGGCCGTATATTTCGGATGGCGACGTGGTGATGTCTCTTAGTCGATGTCGCGATGGGATTCGAGTGGTCGCAGAGGGTTGCCTGCTCGTCGAGTTTGGGTATTCATGAAGTTTAGGAGGTCGCGTTGTCGAAGTCGTCAAGTGGCAACGGCGCGACTGTGACCGGAAGCTTGTGAACTGCGTTCGCATATGTCACGGCGAGGCTGTGACGTGGTTGCTGGATGCTTGCTTCGAGGTGTTGGATAGATGTTGGTGTTGGAATCTGCAATTCATGACGTTGAGATGTTTGGGTTCGATGATGTCGGCTGTTGTTCGGTGGCGAGGTGAGGGTATTTTCTGCTTGTTTCATTTAATATACCTATGTTTCATTTACTAATTTATTTTTAAACATTGTATATTAGTAATTGAGTTGTTAATAAATTTATGTAATTTATTTAGGGCACTAAAAATAATTTGTTTAAAGGAAATCAGTTTAAATCCAATTATTAGTAAATTTAATTTACTAAATAATAATGGATCATTCAAGTCAGTTTAAAATTTAGTTATTTGTTCAAATTGAATCATTAGTTGAAATGTAATTTATTAAACGGAAATTAATTGTTTGATTGATTCGAATATTAATAAAAATCATAAATTATTTATATAAGGTTTATGAATCGAGAAAACGAGTCAGAATGAAAAATGGATTGTATGCATAAGCAAAGGTGAGATCTTCTCACTCAATCAATATTGTTTTGATTGAAATTTTGAATACTTAGATTTAAAATTGATTGACTGTATGCTTGGATGATTGATTTATAATAATTATCCACTGGATGATATTATATATATAGTAGTATATAGTATATATTGGATGATTGATTTCCCGCATTATATAGCGGATGAGACCCTATGCGCCGCATAATAACGGATGATATTTTATAAATCGCATATACAGCGATATTCCACCTCGAAGTGGAATTGGTATTTAATTGTTGTGCTAACGTCTGTGGATGTAGGGAAACAGGTTGGAGGGATCCAACTGGATTCCTCAAATATTGAATTTGTTTCATATGTTGTGTGTTGATAATCTCTGTGTGATTATATTGTAATTGAAATCATCGTAGGCTAAAATTTAGTCGAATATATTTTTGGTATCGTAAGATACCGGAAATAAATAAAATTTGATTTTTGAATTTAAATAGAAAATCTATAGTGAAATCCTATTGAATAAAATTCCAAAATATAGTGAAAAAGTTTCATAAATGGATTTCAAGTAACAATATTCAAAAGGCGAAGAATTTATTTTAAAAATATGATTTTTTTTAAATAATTAGGAAAGGATAAAGGAATTTATTTTAAAAAAATAAATTCAAAAAATTGATTTGGTGTTAAAAGAATAAATCTTTGGGAAATCCATAGGAAAATTAATTTGGTGTTTTATTTAAAATCGAATTGGTGTTGAAACAAAATTCAGAAATCAATTTGGAATTTGATTTTATTTTTAAAATAAAATTTGGAAATCAATTTGAAAATTGATTTGGTGTTGATACTGGATATTTGGAAGTCTAAGGGAATTTTGTTTTAAAAATAAACATTGTTTTATTTTTAAAGGTGTGAAAAGAAATTTACAGATTTGGAATGTAAATTAAAATAAATTGAGAAGATTTATTAATTGATATAAACGGAAAGAGAATTCTTCCCTGGAAAGCCGAGCATATTTTTAGCGTAGCTTTTGAAGTATAAATTAAAAGTTCTAGAAATTGATTTGAAGAAAGAAATTATGGTTGGAGAAATTATTTTTGGGAATTGTTTTAAATCTTCAAAGTAAAGATTTATTTAATTAATTATAGAAGGGATTATTTTAAAGATTAAAATTAATTTTTGATTTAGAAAATGGATATTTAAATAGTTATATCCTATCTACTAATTTTATTTTAAAATTAGTTTGGACTTGAATTTTATATGAGATTTAATATAATATCTTCACAACTAATGTTTTAGATAAAGTATCTTAAAATAGTTATTATTCTGAATGTTCCAAGTATATAAGTTTGGATAAGTAATTTAAATCATTTTAAAGTTTTTGAACTTGGCAGACTTTCAATGGAAATAAATAATATCAGGAATCGTATTCCGAGTGTGAAAAGTGATTTGAAATTTGTTTTCAAATGATTGAAGTGTTAAAAATATATATCTTGCAAAGATATTTTGAAAATAATAACTGGAAAATTATTTAGATCTTAGTGATTGTTGTGGATATATATTGATTGTTAAATAACCGACTACCAATATTTGCCTTTAAACGACATTTGAATTTCGATGCGACCGGGGTCGGATTCCAAACGGTTATCCGAAATCCACATCGAACCTTTGTGATTGTGATGGATCTTTTGTTTAAGGAGATCAACGTGGAAATTGTTATTATTTGTTTGAAACCTTATTGAACACTTATTTTTAAAAATAAGTGCTCATTATTCGGATTAGCCGAGAGAGGATCTTGTGTCATAAAACCCATTCCGAATAATGATACGACGAAATGGGATTGCATTTGAAGACGGCGTTGAAGACTGGGTATTCTCGAAAATGAAAGGATTACCTGTCGAATGTCTCTACACCAAGTTGCTCCGGTATGGAGATTTTATCACCTTTGTGATGGGATTTCAGATGTGATTAGTGAACATCCAGATTTGCAAGGGCTTCTTTTGAAGCGCCTTCGGCTCCATTCGATCTCGGAACGGACTTGTATGGATGTGTGTCTGACGTTACAATTTGAGATGTAAAGCTGATTTCTATCAAATACATTTCTGTTGGTGGCGGAGAATTTATTCTCTTAGCTTAACACCCTTCTCTGAGACGTACGAGCTCGGAGGTTATGTAATTGATGATTACTAGTGATACATTCCCAAATTGGTAACGTGGCATACGAAGTTTTGCTGATCATTTGTTGATCAAAGCATGACTTTGTGAAAAGTGTAGCTTTGTGGACGAGACCTCGTCGGACCTCACAACCCGGAAATGGTCGAAACATGAAAGATGCGGCAAGGTTTTAGGGGTAGCTTCCCTAGGGTATGTCCATTCCTTCTGGAAAAGGGTGGTGTCAGTTATGGAGCCCTGATATTTAACCTTTGTGGTCACTGCAAATACTTCTCTTTGTGGTTGTTGGTGTAGAGGATCCTCGGATAAAGGTCGCAAATGACCAGGGGTAGCATATCTTAGGTTTTACTTTCCGGGAAGGGGGTAACCGGCCTTGTGTTCGTAGAGAGCTGGGTAGGTTCTCGTGACGTCCCTCCAGAGGCATACCCATGTGGCAGTAGAAAGTTCCTTAGCCTGACCATTTGTTGGAAATCCAAAGAAACAATATGCGCCCGGTACGGTTTTAGTTGTATAACCTACCATGGAATGTGGCGGTAACCTGCTATTGAACATGGTAGCTATAGTAGGCATACAACAATGGTTGTATGCTGGCTAAGATTAATATTATACTTTTGAAATGTTTTCTGCACTATGCACTAATGATAATATTAAAAAGATTTTGCGTATTAAGAATATTTGACTATCATAAGGGGAAATCTCCTCCAATTCTGCGTTTCCATTGTGTGTGTGGCGGGAGGCCTTATGGTAGTTTCATTTTCAAAAGGCATAGCGGATTTTTTTTTAATTTTCTTTGTGAAAATAACTGTTTTTAAGATCTCACACCAGTCCCACGACTTACCTGGAGTTTATTGTTCCCTTTCTAAACTCTGGGTGCCCATAATTTTTCATACGGGCAGCCTAGAGTAAGGTTATCAGTTACTTTGGAGCAAAGTCGAAAAAGAGATGCTGTGGAGATCAGGAGAAAGATGGATGGCGTAGCGTATCACTGGTATATGTTATATTCTTTTCCGATGTTTTTTGTTGTAACACTTTGATAATGTAATCTGATGCAATGTAATAACTGATATAGTTCTTTCTTTTAAAGATATCCAGTTATCTATTATATTTGTTCTGCTGTGATATGTGAGATTCTGTTATTATTCTATCTTTTTCTACCTCTTCCTTCTTTAAACCCAAAGACTCATACATTTTTTCCACTTTGAGCTGAAATGTTGTGGGATTTTGCCCGCTCAAAAGGGGTATGGATTTGTGGGCCTTCACAAGTGGTATCAGAGCATTTGGTTAAGTGACAACCTTGGCTCTGTTGGGTGTTACTCATTAGAGATAGAGTCAGTTGTACTATGGAATGAGTTTGAGTGTATTAATAAATATGAACGCGTACTTGTTAGTGAATATAAAAATTGTTATATATTGTGCTGATTGGTTTGTTGAGTGGTATATGGATTTTGGTCGATATAGTCTGTACAACTCTATCGGTAGGAATCTCTAAACACTTGTACATAACAATTCGACACGATATTGTTTTCAAGTAGGGTAAATGAAATAATTTTACCCAAACTATTTTTGTATATAAAAGAAATAAATTTTCTGCGAATTATTATAATATATGGTTGCTTGATTGTTAGTAAGTGATAATATTATTAACATTCGAATAGGAAATTAAGATCGTAACTCCAAAATTAAGAAATAAATTCACACACAAATGGAATTTGAGAATATAAATTGTAAATGTGATTTGTAATTTGAAACGGTATTCCAGAGAAGTATTTGGAAATGTTTTGAAAAGAATTTGAAAATTTTGGAAATTTGGAAAGTTTAAATCCCTTTTGATTTCGAAGATGATTTTCAAAGGTTTTGGAAAAGTGTTTTGAAGGGATAAAAGCTCTAAACTCTTTTCAGTCGCTGAAAAATAATTCCGATGATGATCACGACATTATCGGTGTTCATTTTCGAGTTCTAAGAGAGTAATTACTGCCAAATTGTTTTAAATGGAAGTTGCTTGGAAAATTTGGGTTTAGTTTTGAAGTTCAAAGGATAATTTGAACTTTTTTCAGTAATGGTTTTGGAAAAGGTGGAAAGACTCTGGAATTTTATTAAAAAAATAGTTATGGAATAACAAGTTTGAAAACTTGAAAAATTCAGATTTAAACTGAAATTGACTTGAGTTAATTTGAATAAAGGTTAATTTTAGAAGTCTAATAGACTAAATGTTTGGAATAAAATCTATTAAGGTGAAAAAATAAATTGTGAATGAACAAATAAATTTGCAATTCCAATTAAATGAAAGTGAAATTGAATGTTGAAATTCTTTTCGAATTTGTAAGCAAATAGAATTTAATTGGAATTGAATTTGATTTGTGATAAACCAAGCGAAGTATTGAAATGAATTGAATTCAATATTTACAAACGAGAGGCAAATTAAATTCATATAGAATTGGAAATCCAATTTACTATAAGTGGTTGTAAACCAAAATGGTGAACTGAAAATAAATTTTTGAATGAATAAAAGAATAAAACGGAATATTGAAAGCCAATCTGAATTGTGTGAAACCAAATGAAGTTGTAAAATTAGTTCGAAGTGAACTAAAGATAATAAAGGTGGAAATTAAAAAAAGGCTTGAGATTACATGAATTGGAATTTGTAATGAATTAGTAAATGAAACTAATTTAAAATAGTGATATGAATCAGTTGTGAATAAAAGATAGCTGATAAATTCAATATTCGGAAGTTAAAATGAATCCAAACAGAATTGAAAATTTAAACTGAATTCAAATAAAATTGAAAGAGTAAGATTGAATGAAAATGAATATGTAACTGCAATAGTAAACCGAAGAAGGTATAAGAAGTAAGTATTCAAACTTTTGTAATGAAATATGCAAAATGATATATGAATGTTGCAATATTATGGCTAGCAGGATATACAAGTGTATTAAAGGAAATAGGAGTTGGGATTTGATTTTCGAAAATAAATTTGAATTTCTTGACAAAAAGGTATGCATTTAAATTTCAGTATGGAATTTGGTGATTTTCTTGTCTAGGCACTTGGCCTTTTGTTTTCTTCTGAAATATGAGGGCCTGTGGTGCCATTTTGTAGTCGTACCGAGCTAGCCACGCAAAGGAGACACTGGCGAAATTTTTCAAAAATTTACGGAGTTAGAAAAATTTTGAGAAAATTTTGAAAGTTTAAAATTTGAATTTAAATTTAAATTTGAATTGTTAAAGAAAACATTGTTGTTCAAAACCTATGGAAGACTTTGGAAAGTTAGTTAAAGTAATAATGGATCTTTAATAGAAAGATTTGTTTTGGAAAGTTGAAACTGTTGGTTTGGAAAATAATAAACGGGTTGAGGATCATTCTTCTTAACTAGTAATTTCGGGACGAAATTCTTTTAAGGGGGAAGGATGTGATGACCCAGAATTTTTGAACATTTGAAAATGAAATATTTAACTGATTTTAAATATTTGTAGATTTGTTTAACTTGAATTTTAATTATAAATATGAATTTGGAAATTTAATTATTGAATTTAATTTATTGAAGCTGGGTAAAAATTTGAATCTTCAGTTTTAAGCTTGTTAAAAATATTTTCAAGGCTTAGAAAATTTATACTGATGATACCGAACATAATGGAAGTTTCAGAATGAGATTTGAAATTGGTTTGTTCATTTTTGAATTTATATTGTTTAAAGCGATGTTTAAAAATAGCCTTCCGAGGCACAGTCTCGGAATTCGACAAAAACAGTTCCATTGGATCCGTAAAAGTTAGTTATTACCGCATTTCAATTTTCGTAGCAATCGGAGTTGTCGTTTAACCCTAGCAGCTCAAAACGCATAGATACTATTTTAATCGATTTAATTTGAAATTGATCGCTTACTTCCGTAACTTGCGCATATGATCGAATGAGCCTCCGAAACAGTTCCATTGGGTTTGGAATAGGGATATAGCATTAGAAATGCTAGGCGGCATGCCTCGATAGGAGTTTGGGATTTCGAGTTGGGTTATACGAGACATTTTGAATATAAAATTATAAAAAAATCAATTAGAAAAGTCAAACTCAATCTATCGTATACCTGAAGCCACCTTCTCCTTTATATTTTAACTCGTGAATCCCTTCCTTTAGCTAGAAAAAAAAATCAATTAAGACTTTAATGGCCGAAGCCTTGTTTGAAAAATTGAAATCAAATTAGGGCCGATCGAATAAAAATCACTCGTTCCCACTTTCATTCGAAATTAAATTAATGGCCGCACCCTTATCTATCACAAATCAAATTTCCTCGATGAAAAAAAAAAAAAAAAAAATTGAATCAAGAGCGAGGTGGAGGCGAGGTGCGATTTCGAGTATATTCAGGATGGTCTTCGCATTCGAATCGAGTCGATCGAGAGTGGCGACTTCGTGGAGGCTATAGATTTTGGGTCGCAACGTAGTGATGTATGTTAGTCGATGTCACGATGGGATTCGAGTGGTCGCGGAGGGTTGCCTGCTAGTCGAGTTTAGGTACTCGTGAAGCTTAGGAGGTCGCGTTGTCGAAGTCTTCAAGTGGCAAAGGCGCGATTGTGACCGGAAGCTTGTGAACTGCGTTCGCATATGTCACGGTGAGGGGGCGACGTGGCTGCTGGATGCTTGCTCGAGGTGTTGGATAGAAGGTGGAGTTGGAATCTGCGATTTATGATGTTGAGATGTTTGGGTTCAATGATGTCGGCAGTTGTTCGGTGGCGAGGTGAGGGTATTTTCTGCTTGTTTCATTTAATATACCTATTTTTCATCTACTAGTTTATTTTTAAACAATGTATATTACTAATTGATTTGTTAATAAATTTATTTAATTTATTTAGGGCACTAAAAATAATTTGTTTAAAGGAAATCAGTTTAAATCCAATTATTAGTAAATTTAATTTATTAAATAATAATAGATTATTCAAGTTAGTTTAAAATTTAATTATTTGTTCAAATTGAATCATTAGTTGAAATTTAATTTATTAAACGGAAATTAATTGTTTGATTGATTCGAATATTAATAAAAATCATAAATTGTTTACACAAGGTCTATGAATCGAGAAAACAAGTCAGAATGGAAAATGGATTGTATGCATAAGCAAAGGTGAGTTCTTCTTACTCAATCAATATTGTTCTGGTTGAAATTTTGAATAGTTCGATTTAAAATTGATTGACTTTGTGCTTGGATGATTGATTTATAATAATTATTCACGGGATGATATTATATATATGTAGTAGTATATAGTATATATTGGGTGATTGATTTCCCGTATTATATAACGGATGAGACCCTATACGCCGCATAATAGCGGATCATATTTTATAAATCCCATACACCGCAATATTTGTAACGATCCCAATTTTTAATTAAATTTAAAATTGATGATGAAAATAATTTTTGAATAAAATTGTAAATTAACTTGAAATTTTCAAATTAAATAGGATATTTGTTTATTTGAGTATTGATTTTAAAATTTAATTGAGATTTTGAATTTTTATATTTAAAATCTTATAGATAAAAAGTAACATCCCAAAGTTATCAATTTAAATAAATAATATGTTTTAAACTTTTGGAATTTAATTTCAAAATAAATTGGAAGGAAAAATCCTAAACAAATAAAAATGAGTGATAGTAATATATAATTAAATCCCAATTTTATTTTGAGATTAAAATATTGAAATAATAAATATTGTAAAAAGTCATATAGATTTAAAATCTTATATATATATATATATATATGTATATATGTATATATATATATGTATATTACAAATATGAGTAAATTGAATGCATATTTAAAATTGTTCAAAATAAAGTGTGAATGTATAAATGGACATGAAAGTTTATATTTCAAGTTTGAGATTGAAAATTGAATTTAAATTTGAAATAAATGCTTTAAAAATTAAGTAGCATTAAAAATCATTTCTTTCTTTAAAATTAATAAAACAAAATGTGTATAAAATGAGCAATAAAAGTTTAAAACAATATATATAGATAAGTTGTTTATTTAAAAGATATAATAGTCTTAATTCAAAAGAAAAATATATAATGAACTAAGCTTAAATATATTGGTTTAAAAAGTGATATTGTAAAATTGATATAAACAAAAGTTTACAAAAGCTAAATCATCTTGTATGCTTAATAATTAGATTTGATAAAATAAGGACTTAAAACGCATTGTACATATGCATATATACATACAAATGAATATATATATATATATATATTGGTTTATAAAAGTATGTATATAATATAGGAAATAAAATCTATAAAGTTTCTTTTGCTTTGTAACATCAAGGGCTGAAAACTTACATTCACAATAAAATGAATAATTAACAAAATCTATGGTTTAAGATCTTTTCTTACAAATGGCACAAGACATCATTTCCTAAATAAAATAATCAAATAAAAAATTCAGAAAACTTTTCACCTTCTAAATTCGAATTTTTAAATCTCCTAAACATCTGAAGTTTAGAAATCATGAAGATTTTGCAATCTTTAAAACTCCAACACTCGAGCAAGAAAAAAATTTCAGGAAAAAAAAAGAAGAACGAAAACTGCCTAATTTCTTCTTCAATTCAAACTAAAAACTGAAGTGATTTCTAAAGCATCAAGTGTGGTGTGATACATTCAGGTAAGTTTTTAAAATTTTATAGTTAATATAATCATGATTTTGAAGTCATACTCTAACAACAATTTTTAAATTCAAACTGCAGATTTGTCTTGAAAAAAAAAACAGTGAAGTTTCAGGGTTCTGCTATAATGCTAGTTTCTGGGAATGAATTTAAAGGCAAGTAAATTTTCTTTTAAAAGAATTTGAGTTTGAAGTTATAATTGCTAAGGGAAAAAGAATTTAATGCCCTAACATTCAATAAATTGCAGGGAAAGAATCAAGTTTAAGGCTAAACATGATTTCTGTTTTCAAAACTGCAGAAAAGAAAAAAAAAAGGAAAAAAGCTCTCTGTTCTATTAAAAATCCTAACTGTAAATAAATTCAAATCCTTGTTTTGATATTAATGAATTGAATAAACAATAGCATGCAACAGAGATTAAACAAAATGTTATAACTTCAAGTTGCAGATTTAAAATTCAAAATCAAGTAGAAAAGGATTTCCCAGGCCTCATCTCTGTTTGAAAGAAAAGCTGTCAGGAAACATTCCTGTTCTTCTGGAAAATATTGTGAGTAAACTCCATGCTTTATCCAATTTTTTTTTGTGTTTAAATGCCTGCATGAATGTGAGTTGTTTGGCTTGTGAATTGATTGCTGTGCTTGAGTTTTTTCCATTGCCTGGAATGTGATTTCTTCCTTCTTCTTTTTTTTTGTTTCCTGTAACACTTTGGTTTACAGTGTAAACCAAACTAAATTTAAAACCCCTTCTTCTATTGCTATTAAAATTGAATGATGTAGGAAATTTTTGGCCTGTGCATGTTGATGTTTTCAAAATACTAGTTCCTGTCTATCTTAACCTGATAAAACCCAAATTAGATTTGTTGCTAGCTTTGCATGGATCAAAGTGTTTAACAGAAAATAGTTCAGATGCATCTAAATTGAATGTTCAAAAATATTTGTATGAATCAAATCCAAGAATGAATGCTTGGAAAACAACATTTCTTTTCCTGTTTCCTTAGCTTTCTGATCTACAGTAAAAGGAAAAGAAAAACTATGGTTAAATCCCAATCTTCTCTTCTTTATTTCTTCTGAAATAAATTTGTAACAAGTTGAAATTGTGTTTGAGCTTGCACCATGTTTCAGAAAACTAATCAAAACATGGTTGTAGTCTTACTGGGATTAAAAGAAAAGAAAAAAAACACAGTACATTTGAACTTTGGGTTACAGGATAATCTATATCAAAGGAAATTTGAAATCTTTCTCTCTTGGTTTCTGAAAAGGTTGTAAACAAGTAAAAGAAATTGTTATAAACCTGTCTTGTATTTTCAGAAATGAGTTAAAGTTAGTTTTACATAGTTTTTCCTGGAAATTTTGAAAACACAAGTAACAATTCAATTTTGCAGAAAACTCAAACTTCACGAATCTTAACTTCCATGACTTTAAGTAAATCCACTCTTAAAATGATGATTTTTGAAACTACAATCAATTTTTTTCATTGGCTTTCCACTGGAGCATTTTCAATAACCTGTAAATTGAAGTTTCATCAAAATCTGGTGATCCAAGTAATGGTGGGCCTAGTGTTCGGTTTCGCAGCAAGAATTAAGGATCGTTATCACTAGAAAAATGCTAGATAAATTTTCAAACCATTGCATTTTTGATTGGAGATCAAACCAGGGTTTAGAACCCTTTTCTTTTCACGTTGGATACAGCGGCGTCGTGCCTCCTAGGGATGATCGGGATGCATGTCAGTGGGCAAAATCGAAGCATAGCACGTGGGCGAGGCTTCTGGCAAAAGTTGATGGCCGATAACGGCCAGTGGTGGTGGCGCGAGGCAATTATCGGCTGACATTTCTGATGGGTTGTTGGGTCGAAGGTCGCGATTCACATTTTCAAATTTTTTTCCAAATCTGGGTGGTCGTATCGTGTTGGGGAATAGTACGTGACGTATTGGTGGCCTTGGCTCTGACCTTAGGCGGCGGTTCCAGCGGTGCACGTGCACGAGGATGGGTGGTGTGTCAGTGTGAGGTGTTGGGGGGAAGGATCTGGAGTCTCGAAGCATGACACGGGGAAATCGCGTGGGAACTCGAAGAGCAACTCGAGTTGTTTCGGTGTTGCATCGTGTTGATTTGGGACCTTAACAAATTTTTTTGTGAAGTTTGTCACTCGGGTAGATTTGGTTAAAACCCGAAGTAAAGGGGTGTTTGTCTCGAGGTAAACCCGAAGTAAGCCTCGGTTCAAACTTAAAAACATCAATTTTTTTTTTTGAAACGTGATTTAAACATGTTTTTCTTTAAATAATTATCCGGGATAAATGAAGTATTTTAAAACTTAGATTTTAAAAATAAAATTGTTTAAAAATTTAACTTGATAAAATACTTAGGAGTAAATCAAATACTTAATTTTTAACTTAAAGACAAAATTCTTTATAATGATTAAATAAAGATTTTTAAACAAATAAAATTTGTAATTACTTTATAATTAAAAGTTTATTTAATTAAAGGGTGGAAGTAACTAAGATTTACTTAATTATGAATTGAGGATTTATGAATTAAGATAATTAATTAAGAAAAGTTAGTTGATAAAGTTAATTAGTATTGAACCAATTTATAGTTAAGAATAATTAATCGTTGATTTAAATTTTATAAAATAAATTGTGTGGTTAAGACACTTAATCATATTCACCCTAATTAGAGATGATTAACTATCATCAATTGTTCTGTAATGGATTGATATTTTTGTTGTGATGTTGTGATTGCTTTGTGATGGACTGTGATTTGTGATTCGTGTTTTGTTCCTATATGTGTGTGAAACCCCTTTTGCCCATGAAACGGCATTTAAACTTTTATGCGGCAGGGAGTCGGATTGCAGTTGGTTATCCGAAACCCACATCGAATCATATTAGTGAATCCTTGTGATTGATAAATTTATTTTATCTATGAATCTGTGAATGAAGATAAGCGTTATAGGTTATCCCGCTTATCGATATATCTGTGATGATTGTTGTTGTGCACTATCGTGTAATAACCCCGGACTACACTATACACACACAAATATGGATTGCACGTGGAAATCGGTTAAGTCACAGACTTTTGAAATATTTAAATTTGAATTTTTAAATTCAAATTGTTTTTGAAATGGATGGGGTTTAAAGTAAAAAGCTTAGAAAAAGAATTTCAAAGATAAAAGTTATTTTTGAATAACTTAATTTAGTTTTGAAATCTAATTTGAATTTGAATTCAAAAAAATTGGGAATTGAATTCTATTTTGAGAATTTAAAATGTAAAAAGGTTATAGAAGCTTATATGGGTTTCAAACCATTTTTAAAGTGTTGTTTTGGAAATTAAATTTAACCCAAAGATTTTAACTTCTATAAATGAAATTGGATTTTTCCAAAATGAAAACTGCTTGTTTTTCAAATGATAAAGCTTTCGTATAAGAAATGAATTTCCAATGTGTATAAAAGGAATTTCAAGTTTGAATTGAAATGGTTTTCCAAATTGTGAATGAATAATTGAAAACGGTTTTTGAAAGCTATAAGTTAAATCTTTGATTTAAAGATTAAATGAATTAATCCAATTAAAATGGATACTGTTTTGGAAACCGCAAATGGATCTTTGTGAAACTAGTTAAACTTTGTGAAATAAATCTTTTGTTTAAAGATTTGAAATGGTAAGTTGGTTTAAACCATTTAAAGGGAAGTTTTGGATAATAAGTTGTGACTTAACTGAAAATTCCATGTCCATATGTTTTTAAATATTGCGCTCGTTATTCGGTTTAGCTGGGAGAGGACCTTGTGTCATATAACCCATTCCGAATAATGATACATCGTTATGGATAACATTCGAAGACCAGTGGTGAAGACCGGGTATTTGCGAGAATGATAGGATGACCCATCGATTGTCTCTGCACTGAGTAGCTACGGTATAGAGATTTCCTAAGTGATGGGAAGTCCGATCGGGATTGTGAATACCCGGATTTGCAAGGGCTTCTTCGGAAGTGCCTTCGGTTCTGTTCGAGCCCGGAACAGACTTGTATGGTCGTGTGTCTGACACTACACTTTGAGATGTAAAGCCAATTTCTTTCAAATACATATCTGTTGGTGGCGGAGAATTTATTCTCTTAGCTTAACACCCTTCTCTGAGACGTACGAGCTCAGAGGTTATGTAGTTGAAGGTTATCAGCGATAAACTCCCAATTTGGTAGTGTGGCATGCTAAGTGCTACTGTGTGTTGATGATCATTTGTTGATCAAAGCATGGCTTTGTGAAAAAGCGTAGCTTTGTGGACGAAACCTCTTCGAGCCTCACAACCCGGTAATGGTCGAAACAGGAAGGATGCGGCAAGGTTTCAGGGGTAGCTCTCCTAGGGTATGACCATTCCTTCTGGAAAAGGGTGGTATCATGATATGGAGCCCAGATACTTACTCATGGGGACACTAGTATATTTATTACTGTGTGATGTTGTTGTTGGAGGGCCCTCGGATAAAGGTCCCAAAGGACCGGGGGTGGCATATCTCAGGTTTTATTCCCCGGGAAGGGGGTAGCCGGCCTTGTTTAGCAGAGATCCGAGTAGGTTCTCGGGGCGTCCCGCCAGAGGCGTTCCCATGTGGCAATAGGAAGTTCCTTAGCCTGACCATTTGTTGGAAACTCATTCATCCAATACGCGCCTTGTACGGTTTTAGTTGTTTTACCTGCCATCTACTTATGGTGGCGCCCCACTGTTTGGATGGTAGCTATAGTAGGCATAGTTCGAAATATCTATGCTAGCTAGGATTAATATTATACTTTCGAAATGGTTTTTCCACACTGTGCACTTATAGTAATAATATCAAAGAATTTTTCTCGTATCAAGTATATTTGACTATCATAAGGAGAAATCTCCTCCAATTCTGCGTTTGCATTGTGTGTGTGGCGGGAGGCCTTATGGTAGTTTCATTTTTCCAAAAGCATTGCGGATTTAAACTTTAAAGCTTTGCTGTTTGTTTTAAAAGACCAAATTGTTTTGTTTGCGCACACCAGTCCCATGACTGACCTGGAGTTTATTGTTCCTTTCCTAAACTCTGGGTGCCCACTATTTTCCACATGGGCAGTCTAGAGTTGGGTTTTCAGATAATCCTGTAATAGGTATAGATCCGTTAGCCTTCGAAGCTCTTTGGATTTGTGGATCGCATTTGCTGCACTTCAGCATCACACCAGTCTTGCTCTCTTAGTGAGCGTGATGAGGGTTCGAGCTAGCTTTGGATTGAAGATGGAGTTCTTGGAGTTTGGCATTGAAGACACTATCTTTCCGCTGCTATTTTCTTGTACCTCTGATAGTATTGTTATCCGTTGTACCATTCTATTGTATTCTGTTGTATCAGATATTGTATTAAATGTTGTATATCAATTGTATCATGCATATTTCTTCCGCTGTGTTGTACTTATTGTGTTATAAGCTCCGGCGAATCAGGTTCGACATTTGGATCTGCGGCATTTGAATACGAGTGTCGTATTCGGTGCCGATTTTCGAAGGTCGAGTCAGGGTCGCTACATTTGGTATCAGAGCTGAAGGTTAAAACTTTAGCTCAGGAGTATAACACATTAAGTAACTCATTAGAGATAGGGTGAAGTATACCCTAGAATGAGTAATCCCTACGATATCCCATCGAATGCCTCAGTAAATTCTCTTACTATTCACTGATATATAGTAAGTATGAGTGCAAGAAGAGAACGAGATAGGGGACAGGGAAGTACCAGTACAAGTGGTCAATTCCCTGCAACAACGGAAATAACTTTCTTTATCAATCTCCTTTGATTCGTCTTTCCAATTCTTTTGATTGCTTTGTAGCAGCTCAAGAAAGAAGGTTCGGTGAGATGGTGGCCCTACGAATCGTAGATAAGTCTCAATTTTGTATTCTCTTGGTTAAATTTCTATCAGCTTTTCGTTCTTAAGCTTAGCAAAATTTAAATTTGATAAATTGGTTAACTAAAATATAAAGTTAAATAATTTGTATCGATAAAACAATTTCGATAACCAAATTTGATATTCTATTGTAATTCCTTATGTTGATTGAAGTCCGAAGAGGGACAAGTTGATGTATACTTTGGGATATTCCGACCTAAGTTGGTATCCATATCTAGTGTTTGAGAAATTGTAGAAGATTGAATCTATCTATATATCTATTCTATGGGATCCGATATATTCTACGAACGATTAGTTATCCCTTCGAACTAATCAATGCCCTTGCATATTCGTAGGCAGGATTAACCCGAGTATCTTGTGAAATAATTGTATGAGTTTATTCTCATATTGTTGATATTTTGATTTGTTAAGCCAAATACAGAATTGATATCTAGTTTAATTTGGAAAGATATTTCTCTATCTTTCATTTTTCCTTTGTCGTCTTCTTTGCAAATTTCGAGGACGAAATTTCTTTTAAGGGGGGAAATCTGTAACGATCCCAGTTTTTAATTAAATTTAAAATTGATGATGAAAATAATTTTTGAATAAAATTGTAAATTAACTTGAAATTTTCAAATTAAATAGGATATTTGTTTATTTGAGTATTGATTTTAAAATTTAATTGAGATTTTGAATTTTTATATTTAAAATCTTATACATAAAAAGTAACATCCCAAAGTTATCAATTTAAATAAATAATATGTTTTAAACTTTTGGAATTTAATTTCAAAATAAATTGGAATGAAAAATGCTAAACAAATAAAAATGAGTGATAGTAATATATAATTAAATCCCAATTTTATTTTGAGATTAAAATATTGAAATAATAAATATTGTAAAAAGTCATATAGATTTAAAATCTTATATATATATATATATGTATATGTATATGTACATTACAAATATGAGTAAATTGAATGCATATTTAAAATTAATTTAAATTTGTTCAAAATAAAATGTGAATGTATAAATGGGCATGAAAGTTTATATTTCAAGTTTGAGATTGAAAATTGAATTTAAATTTGAAATAAATGTTTTAAAAATTAAGTAGCATTAAAAATCATTTCTTTCTTTAAAATTAATAAAACAAAATGTGTATAAAATGAGCAATAAAAGTTTAAAATAATATATATAGATAAGTTGTTTATTTAAAAGATATAATAGTCTTAATTCAAAAGAAAAATATATAATGAACTAAGCTTAAATATATTGGTTTAAAAAGTGATATTGTAAAATTGATATAAACAAAAGTTTACAAAAGCTAAATCATCTTGTATGCTTAATAATTAGATTTGATAAAATAAGGACTTAAAACACATTGTACATATGCATATATGCATACAAATGAATATATATATATATATATATATATATATATATATATTGGTTTATAAAAGTATGTATATAATATAGGAAATAAAATCTATAAAGTTTCTTTTGCTTTGTAACATCAAGGGCTGAAAACTTACATTCACAATAAAATGAATAATTAACAAAATCTATGGTTTAAGATCTTTTCTTACAAATGGCACAAGACATCATTTCCTAAATAAAATAATCAAATAAAAAATTCAGAAAACTTTTCACCTTCTAAAATTCGAATATTTAAATCTCCTAAACATCTGAAGTTCAGAAATCATAAAGATTTTGCAATCTTTAAAACTCCAACACTCAAGCAAGAAAAAAATTTCAGGAAAAAAAAGAAGAAGAATGAAAACTGCCTAATTTCTTCTTCAATTCAAACTAAAAACTGAAGTGATTTCTAAAGCATCAATTGTAGTGTGATACATTCAGGTAAGTTTTTAAAATTTTATAGTTAATAAAATCATGATTTTGAAGTCATACTCTAAGAAGTCATACTCTAACAACAATTTTTAAATTCAAACTACAGGTTTGTCTTGAAAAAAAAAATAGTGAAGTTTCAGGGTTCTGCTATAATGCTAGTTTCTGGGAATGAATTTAAAGGCAAGTAAATTTTCTTTTAAAAGAATTTGAGTTTGAAGTTATAATTGCTAAGGGAAAAAGAATTTAATGCCCTAACATTCAATAAATTGCAGGGAAAGAATCAAGTTTAAGGCTAAACATGATTTCTGGTTTCAAAACTGCAGAAAAGAAAAAAAAAGGAAAAAAGCTCTCTGTTCTATTAAAAATCCTAACTGTAAGTAAATTCAAATCCGTGTTTTGATATTAATGAATTGAATAAACAATAGCATGCAACAGAGATTAAACAAAATGTTATAACTTCAAGTTGCAGATTTAAAATTCAAAATCAAGTAGAAAAGGATTTCCCAGGCCTCATCTCTGTTTGAAAGAAAAGCTGTCAGGAAACATTCCTGTTGTTTTGGAAAATATTGTGAGTAAACCCCATGCTTTATCCGATTTTTTTTGTGTTTAAATGCCTGCATGAATGTGAGTTGTTTGGCTTGTGAATTGATTGCTGTGCTTAAGATTTTTCCTTTGCCTGGAATGTGATTTCTTCCTTCTTCTTTTTTTTTCTGTTTCCTGTAACACTTTGGTTTACAGTGTAAACCATACTAAATTTAAAACACCTTCTTCTATTGCTATTAAAATTGAATGATGTAGGAAATTTTTGTCCTGTGCATGTTGATGTTTTCAAAATACTAGTTCCCGTCTATCTTAACCTGATAAAACCCAAATTAGATTTGTTGCTAGCTTTGCATGGATCAAAGCGTTTAACAGAAAATAGTTCATATGCATCTAAATTGAATGTTCCAAAATATTTGTATGAATCAAACCCAAGAATGAATGCTTCGAAAACAACATTGCTTTTCATGTTTCCTTAGCTTTCTGATCTACAGTAAAAGGAAAAGAAAAACTATGGTTAAATCCCAATCTTCTCTTCTTTATTTCTTCTGAAATAAATTTGTAACAAGTTGAAATTGTGTTTGAGCTTGCACCATGTTTCAGAAAACTAATCAAAACAGGGTTGTAGTCTTAGTGGGATTAAAAGAAAAGAAAAAAAACACAGCACATTTGAACTTTGGGTTACAGGATAATCTATATCAAAGGAAATTTGAAACCTTTCTCTCTTGGTTTCTAAAAAGGTTGTAAACAAGTAAAAGAAATTGTTATAAACCTGTCTTGTATTTTCAGAAATGAGTTAAAGTTAGTTTTACATAGATTTTCCTGGAAATTTTGAAAACACAAGTAACAATTCAATTTTGCAGAAAACTCAAACTTCACGAATCTTAACTTCCATGACTTTTAGTAGATCCACTCTTAAAATGATGATTTTTGAAACTACAATCAATTTTTTTCATTGGCTTTCCACTGGAGCATTTTCAATAACCTGTAAATTGAAGTTTCATCAAAATCTGGTGATCCAAGTAATGGTGGGCCTAGTGCTCGGTTTTACAGCAAGAATTAAGGATCGTTATCACTAGAAAAATGCTAGATAAATTTTCAAACCATTGCATTTTTGATTGGAGATCAAACCAGGGTTTAGAACCCTTTTCTTTTCACGTTGGATACAGCGGCGTCGTGCCTCCTAGGGATGATCGGGATGCATGTCAGTGTGCAAAATCAAAGCGTAGCACGTGGGCGAGGCTTCTGGCAAAAGTTGATGGCCGATAACGGCCAGTGGTGGTGGCGCGAGGCAATTATCGGCTGACATTTCTGATGGGTTGTTGGGTCGAAGGTCGCGATTCACATTTTCAAATTTTTTTCCAAATCTGGGTGGTCGTATCGTGTTGGGGAATAGTACGCGACGTATTGGTGGCCTTGGCTCTGACCTTAGGCGGCGGTTCCAGCGGTGCACGTGCACGAGGATGGGTGGTGTGTCAGTGTGAGGTGTTGGGGGGAAGGAACTGGAGTCTCGAAGCATGACACGGGGAAATCGCGTGGGAACTCGAAGAGCAACTCGAGTTGTTTCGGTGTTGCATCGTGTTGATTTGGGACCTTAACAAATTTTTTTGTGAAGTTTGTCACTCGGGTAGATTTGGCTAAAACCCGAAGTTAAGGGGTGTTTGTCTCAGGTAAACACGAAGTAAGCCTCGGGTCAAACTTAAAAACAGCAATTTTTTTTTTTGAAACGTGATTTAAACTTGTTTTTCTTTAAATAATTATCCGGGATAAATGAAGTATTTTAAAACATAGATTTTAAAAATAAAATTGTTTAAAAATTTAACTTGATAAAATACTTAGGAGTAAATCAAATACTTAATTTTTAACTTAAAGACAAAATTCTTTATGATGATTAAATAAAGATTTTTAAACAAATAAAATTTGTAATTACTTTATAATTAAAAGTTTATTTAATTAAAGGGTGGAAGTAACTAAGATTTACTTATTTATGAATTGAGGATTTATGAATTAAGATAATTAATTAAGAAAAGTTAGTTGATAAAGTTAATTAGGATTGAACCAATTTATAGTTAAGAATAATTAATCGTTGATTTAAATTTTATAAAATAAATTGTGTGGTTAAAACACTTAATCATATTCACCCCAATTAGAGATGATTAACTATCATCAATTGTTTTGTATTGGATTGATATTTTTGTTGTGATGTTGTGATTGCTTTGTGATGGACTGTGATTTGTGATTCGTGTTTTGTTCCTATATGTGTGTGAAACCCCTTTTGCCCATGAAACGACATTTAAACTTTGATGCGGCAGGGAGTCGGATTCCAGTTGGTTATCCGAAACCCACATCGAATCATATTAGTGAATCCTTGTGATTGATAAATTTATTTTATCTATGAATCTGTGAATGAAGATAAGCGTTATAGGTTATCCCGCTTATCGATATATCTGTGATGATTGTTGTTGTGCACTATCGTGTAATAACCCCGGACTACACTATACACACACAAATATGGATTGCACGTGGAAATCTGTTAAGTCACGGACTTTTGAAATATTTAAATTTGAATTTTTAAATCCTAATGGTTTTTGAAATGGATGGGGTTTAAAGTAAAAAGCTTTGAAAAAGAATTTCAAAGATAAAAGTTATTTTTGAATAACTTAATTTAGTTTTGAAATCTAATTTGAATTTGAATTCAAAAAAATTGGGAATTAAATTCTATTTTGAGAATTTAAAATGTAAAAAGGTTATAGAAGCTTATATGGGTTTCAAACCATTTTTAAAGTGTTGTTTTGGAAATTAAATTTAACCCAAAGATTTTAACTTCTATAAATGAAATTGGATTTTTCCAAAATGAAAACTGCTTGTTTTTCAAATGATAAAGCTTTCGTATAAGAAATGAATTTCCAATGTGTATAAAAGGAATTTCAAGTTTGAATTGAAATGGTTTTCCAAATTGTGAATGAATAATTGAAAACGGTTTTTGAAAGCTATAAGTTAAATCTTTGATTTAAAGATTAAATGAATTAATCCAATTAAAATGGATACTGTTTTGGAAACCGTAAATGGATCTTTGTGAAACTAGTTAAACTTTGTGAAATAAATCTTTTGTTTAAAGATTTGAAATGGTAATTTGGTTTAAACCATTTAAAGGGAAGTTTTGGATAATAAGTTGTGACTTAACTGAAAATCCCATGTCCATATGTTTTTAAATATTGCGCTCGTTATTTGGTTTAGCCGGGAGAGGACCTTGTGTCATATAACCCATTCCGAATAATGATACGTCGTTATGGATAGCATTTGAAGACCGGTGGTGAAGACCGGGTATTTGCGAGAATGATAGGATGACCTATCGATTGTCTCTGCACTGAGTAGCTACGGTATAGAGATTTCCTAAGTGATGGGAAGTCTGATCGGGATTGTGAATACCTAGATTTGCAAGGGCTTCTTCGGAAGTGCCTTCGGTTCCGTTCGAGCCCGGAACAGACTTGTATGGTCGTGTGTCTGACACTACACTTTGAGATGTAAAGCCGATTTCTTTCAAATACATATCTGTTGGTGGTGGAGAATTTATTCTCTTAGCTTAACACCCTTCTCTGAGACGTACGAGCTCAAAGGTTATGTAGTTGAAGGTTATCAGCGATATACTCCCAATTTGGTAGTGTGGCATGCTAAGTGCTGCTGTGTGTTGATGATCATATGTTGATCAAAGCATGGCTTTGTGAAAAAGCGTAGCTTTGTGGACGAAACCTCTTCGAGCCTCACAACCCGGTAATGGTCGAAATAGGAAGGATGCGGCAAGGTTTCAGGGGTAGCTCCCCTAGGGTATGACCATTCCTTCTGGAAAAGGGTGGTATTATGGTATGGAGCCCAGATACTTACTCATGTGGACACTAGTATATTTATTACTGTGTGATGTTGTTGTTGGAGGGCCCTCGGATAAAGGTCCCAAAGGACCGGGGGTGGCATATCTCAGGTTTTATTCCCTGGGAAGGGGGTAGCCGGCCTTGTTTAGCAGAGATCCGGGTTGGTTCTCGGGGCGTCCCGCCAAAGGCGTTCCCATGTGGCAATAGGAAGTTCCTTAGCCAGACCATTTGTTGGAAATCCATTCATCCAATACGCGCCTTGTACGGTTTTAGTTGTATTACCTGCCATCTACTTATGGTGGCGCCCCACTGTTTGGATGGTAGCTATAGTAGGCATAGTTCGAAATGTCTATGCTGCCTAGGATTAATATTATACTTTCGAAATGGTTTTTCCACACTGTGTACTTATAGTAATAATATCAAAGAATTTTTCTCGTATCAAGCATTTTTGACTATCATAAGGAGAAATCTCCTCCAATTCTGCGTTTGCATTGTGTGTGTGGTGGGAGGCCTTATGGTAGTTTCATTTTCTAAAAAGCATTGCGGATTTAAACTTTAAAAGCTTTGTTGTTTGTTTTAAAAGACCAAATTGTTTTGTTTGCTCACACCAGTCCCATGACTGACCTGGAGTTTATTGTTCCTTTCCTAAACTCTGGGTGCCCACTATTTTCCACACGGGCAGTCTAGAGTTGGGTTTTCAGATAATCCTGTAATAGGTATAGATCCGTTAGCCTTCGAAGCTCTTTGGATTTGTGGATCGCATTTGCTGCACTTCAGCATCACACCAGTCTTGCTCTCTTAGTGAGCGTGATGAGGGTTCGAGCTAGCTTTGGATTGAAGATGGAGTTCTTGGAGTTTGGCATTGAAGACACTATCTTTTCGCTGCTATTTTCTTGTACCTCTGATAGTATTGTTATCCGTTGTACCATTCTATTGTATTCTGTTGTATCAGATATTGTATTAAATGTTGTATATCAATTGTATCATGCATATTTCTTCCGCTGTGTTGTACTTATTGTTTTATAAGCTCCGGCGAACCAGGTTCGACATTTGGATCTACGGCATTTGAATACGAGTGTCGTATTCGGTGCCGATTTTCGAAGGTCGAGTCAGGGTCGCTACAATATTCCACCTCGAAGTGGAATTGGCATTTAATTGTCGTGCTAACGTCTGTGGATGCAGGGAAATAGGTTAGAGGGATCCAACTGGATTCCTCAAATATTGAATTTGTTTCATAAATTGTGTGTTGATAATCTTTGTGTGATTATATTGTAATTGAAATCATTGTAGGCTAAAATTTAGCCGAATATATTTTTTGTATCGTATGATACGAGAAATAAATAAAATTTGATTTTTGAATTTAAGTAGAAAATCTATAGTGAAATCCTATTGAATAAAATTCCAAAATATGGTGAAAAAGTTTAATAAATGGATTTAAAGTAATAATATTCAAAAGGAGAAGAATTTATTTTAAAAATACGATTTTTTTTAAATAATTTGGAAAGGATAAAGGAATTTATTTTAAAAAAATAAATTCGAAAAATTGATTTGGTGTTAAATGAATAAATCTTTGGGAAATCCATAGGAAAATTGATTTGGTGTTTGATTTAAAATCGAATTGGTTTTGAAATAAAATTAAGAAATCAATTTGGAATTTGATTTGGTGTTTAAAATAAAATTTGGAAATCAATTTGAAAATTGATTTGGTGTTGATAGTGGATATTTGGAAGTCTAAGGGAATTTTGTTTTAAAAATAAACATTGTTTTATTTTTAAAGGTGTGAAAAGAAATTTACAGATATGGAATGTAAATTAAAATAAATCGAGAAGATTTATTAATTGATATAAATGGAAAGAGAATTCTTCCCTGGAAAACCGAGCATATTTTTAGAGTAGCTTTTGAAGTATAAATTAGAAGTTCGAGAAATTGATTTGAAGAAAGAAATTATGGTTGAAGAAATTATTTTTGGGAATTGTTTTAAATCTTTAAAGTAAAGATTTATTTAATTAATTATAGAAGGGATTATTTCAAAGATTAAAATTGATTTTTGATTTAGAAAATGGATATTTAAATAGTTATATCCTATCTACTAATTTTATTTTAAAATTAGTTTGGACTTGAATTTTATATGAGATTTTAACATAACATCTTCACAACTATTGTTTTAGATAAAGTGTTTTAAAATAATTATTATTCTGAATGTTCCAAGTATATAAGTTTGGATAAGTAATTTAATTTATTTTAAAGTATTTGAACTCGGCAAACTTTCTATGGAAATAAATAATATCGGGAATCGTATTCCGAGAGTGAAAAGTGACTTGAAATTTGTTTTCAAATGATTGAAGTGTTAAAACTATATATCTTGCGAAGATATTTTGAAAATAATAACTGGAAAATTATTTAGATCTTAGTGATTGTTGTGGATATTTATTGATAGTTAAATAACCGACTATCAATATTTGCCTTTAAACGACATTTGAATTTCGATGCGACCGCAAGTCGGATTCCAAACAGTTATCCGAAACCCACATCGAACCTTTGTGACTGTGATGGATCTTTTTTTTAAGAAGATCAACATGGAAATTGTTGTGATTTGTTTGAAATTTGGTTGAACACTTATTTTTTAAAAATAAGCGCTCGTTATTCGAATTAGCCGAGAGAGGACCTTGTGTCATAAAACCCGTTCCGAATAATGAAACGACCGAATGGGATTGCATTTGAAGACGGTGTTGAAGACCGGGTATTCTCGAAAACGAAAGGATTACATGTCGAATGACTCTGCACCAAGTTGCTCCGGTATGTAGATTTTATCACCTTTGTGATGGGGATTCCGGACGTGATTAGTCAATATTCGGATTTGCAAGGGCTTCTTTTGAAGTGCCTTCGGTTACGTTCGGTCCCGGAACGGACTTGTATGGATGTGTGTCTGACGTTACACTTTGAGATGTAAAGCTGATTTCTATCAAATACATTTCTGTTGGTGGCGGAGAATTTATTCTCTTAGCTTAACACCCTTCTCTGAGACGTACGAGCTCAGAGGTTATGTAGTTGATGATTACTAGTGATACATTCCCAAATTGGTAACGTGGCATATGAAGTGTTGTTGATCATTTGTTGATCAAAGCTTGACTTTGTGAAAAGTGTAGCTTTGTGGATGAGACCTCGTCGGACCTCACAACCCGAAAATGGTCGAAACAGGAAAGATGCGGCAAGGTTTTAGGGGTAGCTTCCCTAGGGTATGTCCATTCCTTCTGGAAAAGGGTGGTGTCAGTTATGGAGCCATGATATTTAACCATTGTGGTCACTGCAAATACTTTTCTTTGTGGTTGTTGGTGTAGAGGATTCTCGGATAAAGGTCGCAAACGATCGGGGGTGGCATATCTTAGGTTTTACTTTCCGGGAAGGGGGTAACCGGCCTTGTGTTCGCAGAGAGCCGGGTAGGTTCTCGAGACGTCCCTCCAGAGGCGTACCCATGTGGTAGAAGGAAGTTCCTTAGCCTGACCATTTGTTGGAAATTCAAAGAAACAATACACGCCCGATACGGTTTTAGTTGTATAACCTACCATGAAATGTGGCGGTAACCTGCTATTGAACATGGTAGCTATAGTAGGCATACAATAATTGTTGTATGCTGGCTAAGATTAATATTATACTTTTGAAATGTTTTCTGCACTATGCACTAATGATAATATTAAAAAGATTTTGCGTATTAAGCATATTTGACTATTATAAAGAGAAATCTCCTCCAATTCTACTTTTGCATTGTGTGTGTGGCGGCCTTATGGTAATTTCATTTTCAAAAGGCATAGCGGATTTTATTAATTTTCTTTGTGAAAATAACTGTTTTTAAGATCTCACACTAGTCCTACGACTGACCTGGAGTTTATGGTTCCCTTTTTAAAATCTAGGTGTCCATAATTTTCCAATGGGCAGCCTAGAGTTAGGTTATTAGTTACTTTGGAGCGAAGTCGAAAAAGAGATGATGTGGAGATCAGGAGAAAGCTGGATGGCGTAGCGTATCACTAGTATATGTTATACTCTTTTCCGTTGTTTGTTGTTGTAACACTCGAATAATGTAATGTGATGCAATGTAATAACTAATATAGTTCTTTGTTTTAAAGATATTCAGTTATCTATTATATTTGTTCCGCTGCGATATGTGAGATTCTGTTATTGTTCTATCTTCTTCTTCTACCTCTTTCTTCTTTAAACCCGAAGACTCGTACATTTGTTCCACTTTGAGCTGAATTGTTGTGGGATTTTGCCAGCTCAAAAGGGTACGGATTTGCGGGCCTTCACATCGACGCTTGCCGCAACAAACACGCGATCAACGGCCGTCGAAGGTCCCCACGCACATGCCATCAGCGGCCGCGCCGCCTCCAGAACACGCGCGCAACCCAGCGCATCTCCCCCCGAGGCCGTTAACCACTCATGGCCAAAATGCCCTAGCCGCCGCCGTGTATAAAACACTAGGCAAATTTCTGCACCAAATCCAGCAGTCTAAACTCCAAACGAACTATGCTGATGGGTTGCGTACGCTGCTCTCCTCTCCACGGTACCATCGATTTGCCGATCCATCAAAGTTCATCAAAGATCAATGAACGATCGAAAATAAATGAGCCAATTTCGGCTACATAGAAACCCAGATCCAAAAACGAATCATAGAATTGAGATGCGCTCCTCCAGAGCTTTTCGACGATATAAACTATGATATTATTTGGGGAGTTTGAATTTTTGGCTTTGGATTTAATTTGGAATTGTATTTTGGAAATAGGGTTTGCAGCCATTGGAAAGATGAGCAAATAGAACGTGCAGAAATGAAGAATAAGAAATGAATTTGGGTTTATAACAGGGTATATATAGACAAAGCTGAAATAGAATAGTTGGGCACGATTGATTTGCGTGTTGAATGATAAAATGGCCTGAAAAGCCCGTTTCGACTCCGGAACGAAATTGGATCAACTCATATATCAAAATAGATGTTTTAAATTATTTTAAAAGCAATGGAGCATGTTTTAAGTCCAAATTCCATTGTATGAAGAAGTTATACTCAAATCAAGTTATTTCAAATTGATTTCAATTGATTTCAATTTAATTGATTTCAAAGCATTTCGCGTTCGTACGATCAAACAACAAGTCCGATCACTACGAAACATGAAATCCTGCAATAATTCACCGTTACGGATCCGATGAAACTGGTTTCGTCGAAATCCGAGTTAGTGGCCAAAATGGCTATTTTCTAGTTAATTAAATAAATTAATATTAAATTGATTAAATCACTAATTAAATTCAAATCCTATAATTCATAAATTTTATCATCTTGCATTACTTTAGTAATTTATGATCCTTTAATACCAATTCCCATATCAATTTAAAGTTAATTAATTCACCAATTATAGTATTTATTTCGTTTACTTGATATTATCCCTTTATTATAAATTAAATCCAATTAATTTTAATAAATTCCAATTAAACCGATTAGATTCAATTCCAACCCTTAAATTAACTATTATTTCCAAATATATTGAAGTTGTCAAATATATACATTTTTTATAATTAGAACCTCAATTAATTCATTGAAATAGGTTTCATTCCTTTATATTACCTTATGAATAAAATATGCATTTCCATTGCTTTATTACATTTGCACTTTACCATTACATTTCTTACCCACATTAAGGAGACATTTGTTTTCATTTAAATGTAATTGATTTCCAATTAATTTGGTAGACTTGATATATTCTGGTAATTTATAATGATTGTTTCCATAGCCTTAAAATTTCATTTAGGCTTATTATTTCAATTATTTATTATAATTACTTACATCATACGAATTTATTCTATTACCATAAACCATACATTAATTCATATATTCATACAATACTTACATTTATTTACTTATATTAAAATTTTATTCTCAATATAACAGTTACAACTAATTAATAGGCCAATTAAATAGTAACTTACGACCGTTACTATTACTTTGATTCACATTAATGAATTCGTTGTTCGTAACAATGTTACCATTGTTATATACCCGATCTTTATTCACTAGTCATACATTACCTATTATTCCACTTATAAAGTTTAATGTTTGCATTAGTCTTCTTACATTAATTTATAGCTAAGTATAACAATTTACATTACTTCAATTAATTATAACCTTACAATTGTTTCAAGTAATTGGTATTGCACTAAATTGGTTATTTATCAACTTTCATAAACCTTATTACATTAATTTACATTCAATCACTATTAATCAATATATTATTTTAATGGTTAATTAAATGCTTGCTTTAATTTACTTATTTTAAATTTTATACCCAAGTGTAACAATTGACACCATTTCTTTATTGGGATTTCACTCCAATAGTCAATAATTAATTTTGATCACCAATGCTACATTCATGTCTAACTTCCGCTTCATTATAATTTTTTTTATTTCTTTCTAAATTTAATTAAAATCTTATTAATTTAACCAATTTAATTATCAAATTTTACGTGTCGTTACACTCTTTCCCACTCAAAACTTTTCGTCCCCGAAAAGGAAAAAGGAGGGAAAAGAAAGACTTAAATAAACAATACATCATATTCAAAAATATTAACTTTATAAACGAAAAATTACAAAATTAGTTAAGTAAAATAAAATATACCAATTTAAAAACATTAAATCTTTTCATACTCAAATTAATAAATTTTGAAAAACATTTTTCAAAAAAAATTTCAAAGTCCATAATTTACGGAAAATTTCGGCAAAGTCTCCTTTGTACGGAGAGGCTCGGGAGAAAATATAATATTAAATATAATAGTATACAACATATTTTCCAAAATAATATATATCCCAACACGGGAATATAATATAATAACCCTGTAAATCGTAATTCGAAAAAACGTACATATTTGTTGGGCAAATAACGCTTATTTATGAAACCAAAAGCAGTAGCAATTGCTTCCATAACCTGTATTTCACTTATATAATCTAAAAAGAGTTAATAATTTTGTATAGTGAATAATTTAAGTTGTTTCAACCAACTAAATGTAAAACAACATTCATTGCAACCAACATCCTACAATCATCATACAAAAAAATCAATATAAATCAATTTACCCATCCAACGTAAACAAAACAAATGCTTTGTTCGGGTAGACATTCTAAATTGCAGAGCATGACAAATAAGCTACTAAGCATATCCTCTACTCAACAGTCTTAGATAAAGCTCAACAGATTATTCATACATCCAAACAATTAGAATATCATTTCCCAAACAATCCATAAACCAAACCAACAACAATTTCAAACAATAAATTTTGTTCATTCGTATTAATTTCATTCCACAACATTTATTGTTTCACTTCATTTTCATTCATATAATGATTTATCTTTTTATTTACGTTTTATTCCTTACAGTTTCATTTACTTTTTCATTTCTAACAAAATCTCATTTTCACTTATTCATATCATGAAATTTTCCATTTTATTATATTACATTCATTTATTCACTGCTTAATTTCATTTATTTACAGTATTCATCTTTCTGCTTATTTTCAAAATAAATAACTTCAACATTTTCTTAAGTCTATAATTACTTAATTACAATGTTAACCCCACTGAAGCTTGGGCCGACTCATCAGATAAAGCATTAAGCGACTCAGAAGATTTACGACTCACCATGAGTCGTTAGCGGTTCAAGTGTGCAAATCAGAAAGCCAAGTACAATTAACTCGCGTACGACTCAATGACCGAAGAAGGAACTCACCGACTCATATGATCTAGGTCCGACTCATCAAAGACCGGCTCAGCTAGTCTCCGACTCAACTGTTGTGCGACTTATGGAAGTTTCTGACTCAGCGACTCATAACTCAGCGACTCATGACTCAGCGACTCATGACTCAACGACTCATGGTTCAACGACTCAACAGATTCGCGACTCATCCTAAGGAACGACCTAAGGAATGTCACGACTTATGGATACCTACGACTTATGATAAGTCGAGTACGACACATGCTAATATGAGAGGAGTTATGATAAGTTGACTCGGGAACGACTTATCTCTTGGGACCGAGCCAGCAGTTCGACCTTGAGTTAACATGGGGCGACTCACCATGACTCGTCCACGACTCAAAATCGTTGAGTCGTAACCCATCGCCACAATGCCTAGGAAAATTGACTCGAACACGACTCAAGACTTGTCATGAAATCCAGTAGAGGAATAAGCCATGAAGAGGGGAAATGTTGGTTTTATAAGTCAACCACGACTTAGCCTGACTCGGGGACGACTTAGCTTGAGTCGGTCACGACTCAGGACTTATGCGCAGAATTCATGTCCAAGCTTGCCTATAAATACATAGCCACCTCCAACATTCAAAGGACTTTTGGCACATTCTCTTCATACACCGTTACCTTGCTGCATTGAGAACTTCATCAACACTTAGAGCTTTCAAGATTAGAGGAATACATCAAAGAACTTCACGAAGAAACCACACATCTTCAACATGAATTTAAAGACTTTAATCGACATTGAAGCTTAAGACTTGTTCCAAATCACTTGTAGCTTGAAGTATATTGTACTTGAGAAGAATTATATCAGCTTGTAACAAGATTATTAATAAAAGTACTTAGAGTGGACGTAGGCTATACCTTAAGCCGAACCACTATAAAATTGTTGTTGTCTACTGCTTTTCTGCTATTACTTGCTTGTAATTCTTTCCCGATCTATCGGGTGGTGCTTTCACAACTACACTTCACACACCGGGGTGTTAGCGTTCACATTTTAGCGTTAACATTTTTGGTGCTTCCACTGAGAATTGAACTCAGGGCAAACTTCAACCATTGTTCAACAAAATTCTAACAGAAATCATGGCTTCAGAAAGGAAACGGAAGTTTTTGAGGTTTGAAGGTACTTGCAGCAATGCCATTGCTCTTCCCACGCTAAGTGAAACAGCTTCAAGTATTGGAGTCACAAGGGCTGAATTAAACGCCGTGATATATGGAATATATCAACACATGGAAGTTCAAAGCAACAGGATACTGGATAAGATGAACGCATTGCAGGAAGAAGTCCATCGACTAGAAAGTGATATAAGAACCATTGCCAAAGAGGCCCAGGTTTCAGAAGAATGGAATACTCCTCAACGAGCAACTGGCATTACTATTGGAACATTCCCCCAAACAGAGAATTCATGGCCACGACCAACTATCCACGAACGTTTGTCAAGGCGAACTTTTGAAAGAATAGTTGACAATTACCCATTGAGTCCTGGTAACGATGAAGAATACATACCGGAAATGATTGAACAAAAAGAGAAGAATGGGGGAAGGAGAAAGCAGAAACTCTTGAAAAAAGCTCGACGCTTCATACCCTCCAACTTCACTCCCTTGACCGACACTCCGGAAAGTATCTTCTTGGCAACAAAGGATGTTGTTGTGTACCCCAAACCATCTCTGATGAGGAGAAGCACGACAGACAATGGGAAATTCTGTCAATTTCACAATCAACCTGGCCATGAAACTAACCAATGTCGCCATCTAAGGAAGGAGATTGAAGAATTGATCAAGCAGAATGAACTGCAACAGTATGTGAAAAAAGATGGAATTAGCTACTCCTCATCCTCTAAAGTGCAGCTGGTTCCCGCTCAACAATGTAGCTCAAATAAAAGAACCGTGGCACAGGGAGATGAAGGTCCTATCATCAGTATCATCACAGCAAGCCCTCACCAGGCAGGGAAAAATTGGATGAGGCGGGAAGACGTGCTCACGCTCCAAGGAGACCTTCAAAGTGAAAGGAAGTTTCGATTCTGAAAGATGTTGCCATCCAGTCCTCTTATGCCAAAAGATTCAATCCCTAAAGCCTGGGGCAGCAATTGCTTCCATACCTTACTTGAACACTTTGTTTCAAATTTGTAAAAGAGTGCTGATCCAATGATTCTTGTATCAAAATCTGTTGTAAAAACAATGCCAATAAATAATAAAAACTATAAGTCTTGCTCTCCCTATTATTACAAGTCGCTTATTTTATTTCGATATGTGAAATACTCTGAGAATATCACTAAGATTATCGATCTAAATTTGCAGGCAATCAATGCCAAGCTGATTCATTGCAATATCAGGCAACCCTTGGTAGCATTCAAAAGCAAGCCTTAAACAACAGAATTCCAGGGTCAAATCCTGAATAAGAAGTACTCTAAGCAAACAAATAAGATTTGGCTAGAGTATGTTTCTTCAGTTAAAACCACCACCTCAGAAGAAGATGATGCACACTCAAAGACGGCACTAAGGAATTGCTAATATAATCAATCAAATTCACAACTGTCAAAAGAGAACCAATTCCAAGAACTTGGAACAGCAACCATTTACATCCATATTTTACATGAAAACTTTGCTGAAATATTGCAAAGAATTTACAAATATATGATTCTCTTGTTAAGGGCAATTGCAAGGCGGGCAAATAACAAAAGCTATAAAGTGGATATAGGCCCAGTTTCGGCAAAACCGCTATAATTCTTATGTTCCCTACTATTATAAACTGCTTTGTTTTATTTCGGCATATGAAATACGTTAATCGTGTTACTAAAAAAAAAACGATTTAATAATGCAGGCCATAAAAACAAAGCTTACCAGTCACGAGAACAAACGATCCGCAACATCATCCGGCAGTCAAGCACTGGGCCATTCAAAATTCCCATATTCAAATCCTACAAAAGGAGAACTTCAAACGAAAGTAAGCAAGGTGGATAGAAGCAGATCATATATAGCTAACTACAAATGTTTGAACAAACAAACAGCAAGTTAAAGAACCTAAATCTGCCACCACCAATTCGCTTAACTATAAAATATACTCCTTCGGGTAAGGGAGAGGCCTGGTAGCTGAAAGTGGTGACACTTGCGAAGCAATGGGGATTGTCAACATGAATCAACGGCAAAGAGACATGCGAGAGCAAGCGTCAGCCAGCAAAAAAGAATATTTCAGAAGCACAAGCCCTCTTTGAAGGCATAACTCCTCAGAGGATAAAGACCTCAAGCGGGCTTCACCGAAAAAAGGCGTCTTTCTCGTTACAAAGTCGTGGAGTTATCGGTCGACACACTCCCGAGAATCCATCCAACCGAGAAAAGGAAACTCCAAACTTCCTGACAATAACCCTACTTAGGGGCACGCATTTCACCACAACCGGTCAACATACTCCCGTGAGATGAAATGTGAAAAGCCCTCTTCGGAGGCGAAAAGCTTCTCTACGGAGACCGAATGCTTCTCCTCAGAGACCAAAGCCCTCTTCGGAGGCAAAATGCTTCTCTACGGAGACCGAATGCTTCTCCTCAGAGACCAAAGCCCTCTTCGGAGGCAAAATGCTTCTCTACGGAGACCGAATGCTTCTCCTCAGAGACCAAAGCCCTCTTCGGAGGCGAAAAGCTTCTCTACGGAGACCGAATGCTTCTCCTCAGAGACCAAAGCCCTCTACGGAGGCAAAATGCTTCTCTACGGAGACCGAATGCTTCTTTTCAGAGACCAAAGCCCTCTTCGGAGGCAAAATGCTTCTCTACGGAGACCGAATGCTTCTCCTCAGAGACCAAAGCCCTCTTCGGAGGCGAAAAGCTTCTCTACGGAGACCGAATGCTTCTCCTCAGAGACCAAAGCCCTCTACGGAGGCAAAATGCTTCTCTACGGAGACCGAATGCTTCTCCTCAGAGACCAAAGCCCTCTTCGGAGGCAAAATGCTCCTCTTCGGAGGCACAACTCTTCGGAGGACAAAGACCTCAAATGGGACATATGCCGCAAAAAAGAAAGTTCTCTACTCAACAAAAAAGATTGGAGGAGTCATGACCCACCAACCATGAGAGAGTAACTTCCAGGCAATGTAAACCATCTCTGGGGCACATTTCACCAGGAGTTGAAGTGCAACAGCCGCTCTTCGGAATTACACTTCACCAGAGTTGAAATGCAAACAAAATAAAGACCTCTTCGGAGGCACATTCCACCAGGAGTTGAAGTGTAACAGCCGCTCTTCGGAATTACACTTCACCAGAGTTGAAATGCAAACAAAATAAAGACCTCTTCGGAGGCACATTTCACCAGGAGTTGAAGTGTAACAGCCGCTCTTCGGAATTACACTTCACCAGAGTTGAAATGCAAACAAAATAAAGACCTCTTCGGAGGCACATTTTACCAGGAGTTGAAGTGTAACAGCCGCTCTTCGGAATTACACTTCACCAGAGTTGAAATGCAAACAAAATAAAGACCTCTTCGGAGGCACATTTCACCAGGAGTTGAAGTGTAACAGCCGCTCTTCGGAATTACACTTCACCAGAGTTGAAATGCAAACAAAATAAAGACCTCTTCGGGGGCACATTTCACCAGGAGTTGAAGTGTAACAGCCGCTCTTCGGAATTACACTTCACCAAAGTTGAAATGCAAGCAAGAAGAAAGACCTCTTCGGAAGCCCACGTTTCGCCGAGATTGAAATAAAACTTCCAAGTGTTGAAACGTGAAAAGGCTTTCTAAGGCAAAACTCTTTGGAGGTACACGTTTCACCGAGATTGAAATAAAACTTCCGAGTGTTGAAACGTAAAAAATCCCTCCTCAGAGGTACAACTTTCTATATAAAAAAAAATCCTCATCAGGGGCATACTTTAACTTCCGAAGAAAGAGTAATTTACCTATTCTGGGGAATAATCTTCCTCGAAAAAAAAGAAGAGAGAAAAAGAGAGAGAGGGAGTTAAAGTACCCTTCAGAGGTCCGCTTTACCGCATAAAAGAATTCACTTGGTAAAAAATGTACTTAAGCAAAAGAAAGAAGTGATTTCTTCAAAGGTCAAAGCGCAGAAACTTATACGAAGAGGGTTGTACTTTGCAAAAATTTTCTTTAAAGAATAAAATAATTATTCCTTAGCAAATATGAGTGCAAGTCCCCTCGAAGTATAGAATATTGCAGCAAACTTATGGAATGGGGGCAATATAGTATAATTACACACAATATGGTATAGCCAAACCAGCAAAAGGTAACGCTCAAGTAACATGCCATAAGCTCGCTGCAATATCGTGTAAATAAACTTGTGCAAAAAATAAATAGTAAATGCATTCTCAAATTCGAACAGAAGTTTGTACAAACAAAGAATCATTTTATTCAACTATAATGCAGATACAGGTTTCAAAATAAAGAAAAGCGGGGGCCGGTACCCGCACAACTCTTGGCCAGTTCATACAAAAGACAAAAAGCTAAAATCTTCACTTCTTTTTACTGCCTTTGGACCCTTTACCTGGCCGAATGATCAGCTTTTCAGGGCGGTCAGTGGGCATAAGGGAAGTAGGAGAGGTAGGCGCAACCGGTCCAACTTCCGGCTCCTCTTCAGTGGCGGTGATTATCTTCCCCCTCCTCTTTGATATCCCACGCTTCTTTTTCCTTTGTGAGGAAGACTCACTCCCTGGAGTGACAAGTTTAGATAGAGCAATGTCGTCATAAGGAGTCCGCTCCGGAGATATGTCACCTCCCTCAAGTCTCTCATCTTTCTGCTCTTGCGAAGCGATGGGATCATCCAAGCCATGAAGAGCCTCTATTTGTTCCTCCTGTGATCCAGGTTGCGAGGCAGAAGGAGGCGCCACCTGAAGAGATGGAGGAAGGATAACCGGAGAAGTAGAAGTTTGAGCAGTGCTTGGTACTTTCTCTACAGAAGAAAAGAGGTTAAAGTCAGTAAAGAGAGGCGACGAAGGCTCACCAATAAAGTTAGTGGAGAGAGGAGATGAAGGCTCATCAAGGTTGAGAAAATAGCCAAGGAGCTCATGAAACTCATGCGAAATAAATGAGTAACCCGCTTGAGCAGAATTGACAGTAGCAAGATTAACAGTGAAGTTACCTGGAGAAGCTGGTTTCCTGATATCGACTTCATAAGCTTGCGCGTCAGCGCTCTCATCACCCTCGTCTCCACCCTGTACGCTTGTAATCTCAGTGGTAACTTTAGTAGGAGATGCAAAATGGGAGCTGGAACCAACAATGTTGACTTCAGACGAAGAAGGTGGCTGGATTAGAGTAGTTGAAGTGGTTTTTTCCAGCTGGTCCCCTTCCGTCACTTCAGTTCTTAATTTGGCAAGTTGTTCCTTTCCCTTGGCAAGGGCAGCGCGAGTGTCATCATCAAAGTAATGCCTTTCCAGGGCTGATTCGTCATAACCAGCACCTTCAGCACCAAGCATCTCAAGGGCGGCCTCCCACACTTCAGCTAAAGTGATCTCATACTTGGGACCTAGAAAAGCAAGGCTTCCACGCCCCAAGACGCTATGCAAGTAGAAGTCGAATAATGTTGAGCCGAAGCTGTTTTTGGTCGCCTCATGAGATTCTTCAGCTGCGATTCTGCCGGCGACAGCCTCATCACGTTCCCTCTCAGTTTTGGAAAGCTGAAGCTTAAGCATTTGTATCTCCGCTTCCTGGGAGTTGTTTTTCTTTCGAAGCTCAGCAATATCAGAAGCATAGCCCTCGTTGATTCTTTTCTGCACTTCAAGCCTGTCCTCAGCATCCCTTTGGCTGGCATGAGCATCTCTTACTTGTCTAAGAAGCACTTCTTCTTTTTGAGAATATGAAGTAGAGGAAGCAGCAAGCTCATCTTTCAACTTCTCAACCTTTGCTTCGAGCTCCTCATTGTAGGAAGCAATGCTCCTCATTTCGGTATCATGTTGCTCAAGGACCTTTTGCCACTCAGCCTTGTCATTTTCCATAGTGAGCATGGCCTCTATGTTGGCACGATTAACTCTTTGAAGCTCATCAACAAGCTTCTGCCAGTTTGACATCCTCTCGATATCAAGTTTGACGGCGTCAAGATTTCGTAGCATGGCAGGCTTGTCAATAGGGACCAGGTCAAGATCGAACCTCACACCCTTTAAGCACCACTGTGGAAAACGACTTTGTAAAGTGGCTGGGCCCGGTCCAACTTGAAATTTGGGCCTGCTTATTATTGTTTGGATGTCCGCCTTCCCGAGAGCAGGAGAGTCGGAAGGGATGTCAAGAGGAGCAGGGGCAGTAGCCTTTTCGGGAGTAGTGGAAGCATGTTTCTCACCATATCGGGCTCGTTTGCCTGAATCTTCGACTACATGACCTTTTCCTCGGTCATCGTGAGATTTCCTTTTGTGAGAGTCGTCACCTCTCTGCAAAGAATCGTGGTGCTCATCCCTATCCCTTCTGTCATAACACTCTTCTTCATCCCTCCTTTCACGAGCCTTTCGAGCAGCCCTCTCTTCGTCAGACTCTCTATAGGAGGTGAAGTAGCGCCCATAATTATATTGACCACGCCCCCCGTAGCGTTGGAAATCCTGATAATATGATCCGCCGCGTGTCATTGAAGGATCTGAAATAAGAAAAGATAAGCTTTAGAAATCTTTAAAGTATAAGAAGATAAGTGCATAAATGTGCTGGAAAATCCTTAGTTGTGTGTGAAGTGCAAACTACTCGCGTTGGACTAACGAACCACTCCTCAGTTGGGGGGAAGTAATAGGTCCCACTATCGGTGACAATTCTTGGGATAAAGGAGTTGGAGTCTGTTGGAGGGCAGATGTCGCTTCAACCATCGGGGGTACAGTTTTACCACAGGCAGGGTCATCTTTAAAGAGTTCTTGGGAAGTGACAATTATGTCACTTAAATCCCCAAAGACGTCATCACCATCATGCCCAACCTGATTCCCTCCATCAGCTCCTTTGTCGGCACTCTTCCTGGTTTGGGAAGGGGACTCCTCTTCTTCTTCAATTATGGGAGCAAGTGCAGGCTTTTCGGAGGGTCCCGCATCATCTCTTGGAGTAGAGCACTTTACTAGTAAGGTTTCTGCAGAAATTTCTCCTCGCATGTGCTCTTTAGTGGAAATCGGAAGATCAGGAGTTTTCACTGGAGAATCAGGAACCTCCGTTGGAGCTTCATGAGGTTGAGTAAAGCGAGAGGGATGGAGGAGTCCGTATTGATGTAAAAATTCATCGTTTAGTAGAAACTTTATGCTCCTCTCTTCTACCGGCACGGCATTTAATCTTTCAAAAATCTGCTTAAGGCTCGGGTCCCTAGCAGGGGGTGGAAGTGCTAAAACAGGAAAAGAATGAAATTAGCAACTGAGGGTTCAGATCTCGAGAAAGTTTCAAAACGGAAAAAGTAAAGACAGGAAATCTTACTTCCCACTCTCCAGATGGCATAAAACCCTGGAGGGCAGCGAACAAAGAAAAACTGATTCAAAAATCCGTGAGCGCTTTCGGAGAGATCAGTAATAAGTTTGCGGTTTCGAGCGCTTCTTATAACCACGATGGAGGGATGGTCTTTAATTTTCGTGAATGAGCAAAAATAGCAGATCTCCCCAAAGCTTGGTAATCGATCCAAAACTCTCCTAAATAGAACACATAACCCCATCAGAATGGCGTAGCCATTGGGGTGTAATTGGAATGGAGAAATAGACAACCGAAGCAGGAACTGTTGAAGAAAGTCATTAAAAGGAGGAATGGCGCCGTTCAAGCACATTTGGCGATTAACAGCAACAAAGCCAAGAGGGGGCCTATCCGCGGTATCATTTGGCCCCGGAAGTAAGACGTCAGCGTCATCAATGCCAAACTGGACGCGCAGTTGGGTAAACACCCGCTGATTCAAAGTTGTGGATGCTCTCTCCGGAGGGTTATCTATAGGGATAGCTACTGGGAAGACATCTTCAGCCTGGCCCATCGGCTCTTCTTGATGAGAGGTCATTCTACACAAGTAACTGGATGTTCAAATACGAAGGTGCGCGTTTCCTAAAAAGTGTGAAGTGTTGTGCAAGACTAATAAAAAGTGACAAGTATATTTAACTGGAATTATACTGATCGATGCTTGATCGATTGTAAACATTTCAGAACTTGTTAATCTAAAGCTCAAGCATAATATTAGTGCAAGCAGGTCGATTTCAATTGACTATTTCAGCATTGCTTTGGTATTTTGTTTGAAATTGATAAGTTAAAGGCACTTCATACACACAATTTATTCAAGTTAATCATCTATTGTTAACTAATCTGTCATTCGATGTGGGCAGTCAATGACAAGTATATTCGTCCCAGTTTTCTGTGAATGTTGTATTGAACAGGTTATTAGCCTGCAAGTCAAAAAAACCTGTGAATGAGTGCAATAAAATTCAACAGTTCGAAGTTAATGCAATGGTCCAATGTTCAAACAGAATTTACACAAGTCATAACCCATCAACGGTTCAAAAGTTCTGAGTCGGCAGTGCCCTAAGCCATGAGTCGTGGAGATAAGGAGATTATCTCCAAGTCTTATTTCGGCAACGACTCAAGGCTAAGTCTTATCTCGGCAACGACTCAGGACTTAGGTCGTGGAGTATGTTAAAGGAGCTCTGGTTCAAAATAATAAGGAAATCTCTAAGTTTTATCTCGGCCGCGACTCAAAGGTTTTATCTCGGCCGCGATTCAAAGGTTTTATCTCGGCCACAATTCAAGGGTTCTGTCTCGGTCGCGACTCAAGGCTCAAGTCGAGGAGCATGATGAGTCGTACCATGATTAAATCGTGAGGGTCACTGGGTCATACGAAAGGAGCCGAGTCAAACCTACAGCAGCATTCGAATCAACCATCTGACCCGTTAACCCAATAAACCCTCATTCTACAACCCTAGTCTTATCGCGTCAAGTAGATCGCCTCGAGTCGCAGATCATTGGATCAGACAATCCTCAATCCATCAATGATTAGGGCAACCCAACTCGCAAAGCTCAAGGGGATAAATTGAAGATAAGGACGGTGCGCACAGGGAAATGATGATCGACAATCAGAAAGGAGGCGAAATTGCTTACGTGGTGTGATGTCAGAGATGATCGGAGGAGATTCAAGTTAAAATTGTTTTTGAGAGCTTGGAGATGCGTTAATGGAAGAGAGCGACTCACGAAATTGGTAAAAGAAGAAGAAGATAAGAATGACGATTCATGCTATTTATATACCAAGGTAGTAGGATATGAGTCGGCACACGCGGGGTAAGATAAGTCGAAGCACGCGACCTACGACTTAGGCGTGTGCTTCGAGGGGCAAATGTTAACCCCACTGAAGCTTGGGCCGACTCATCAGATAAAGCATTAAGCGACTCAGAAGATTTACGACTCACCATGAGTCGTTAGCGGTTCAAGTGTGCAAATCAGAAAGCCAAGTACAATTAACTCGCGTACGACTCAATGACCGAAGAAGGAACTCACCGACTCATATGATCTAGGTCCGACTCATCAAAGACCGGCTCAGCTAGTCTCCGACTCAACTGTTGTGCGACTTATGGAAGTTTCTGACTCAGGGACTCATGACTCAGCGACTCATGACTCAGCGACTCATGACTCAACGACTCATGGTTCAACGACTCAACAGATTCGCGACTCATCCTAAGGAACGACCTAAGGAATGTCACGACTTATGGATACCTACGACTTATGATAAGTCGAGTACGACATATGCTAATATGAGAGGAGTTATGATAAGTTGACTTGGGAACGACTTATCTCTTGGGACCGAGCCAGCAGTTCGACCTTGAGTTAACATGGGGCGACTCACCATGACTCGTCCACGACTCAAAATCGTTGAGTCGTAACCCATCGCCACAATGCCTAGGAAAATTGACTCGAACACGACTCAAGACTTGTCATGAAATCCAGTAGAGGAATAAGCCATGAAGAGGGGAAAGGTTGGTTTTATAAGTCAACCACGAATTAGCCTGACTCGGGGACGACTTAGCTTGAGTCGGTCACGACTCAGGACTTATGCGCAGAATTCATGTCCAAGCTTGCCTATAAATACATAGCCACCTCCAACATTCAAAGGACTTTTGGCACATTCTCTTCATACACCATTACCTTGCTGCATTGAGAACTTCATCAACACTTAGAGCTTTCAAGATTAGAGGAATACATCAAAGAACTTCACGAAGAAACCACACATCTTCAACATGAATTTAAAGACTTTAATCGACATTGAAGCTTAAGACTTGTTCCAAATCACTTGTAGCTTGAAGTATATTGTATTTGAGAAGAATTGTATCAGCTTGTAACAAGATTATTAATAAAAGTACTTAGAGTGGACGTAGGCTATACCCTTAAGCCGAACCACTATAAAATTGTTGTTGTCTACTGCTTTTCTGCTATTACTTGCTTGTAATTCTTTCCCGATCTATCGGGTGGTGCTTTCACAACTACACTTCACACACCGGGGTGTTAGCGTTCACATTTTAGCGTTAACATACAACATTTACCTTCTATCATATTTTATTATAGTAAGATTTCCATTATAACTTAAGTTTATAACAAATTAGAACATCAAATTCTTATTTATTAAATAATTTCATTGAATACTTCATTACTTCAAGTTTTACTTGTAAAATTTTCCCTTACATTTTCTTTTAGCATTTAAACTTTTTGTAGTTGGTAAGTTATATATATGTTAAAGAATGCAATTGAAAATTATACAAATTTATCTCATTTATTTTAATTTAATCTAATATTCAATAATTATAACTTTTGGTTTATAAGTTACAAATTCAACTTTCTCATAGTTTCATTTATAACTCAACATTTATTCTCATATTTCATTTAGGGTTTCAATTATTAGTTAAATTCCATTTCACTGTACTAATTGAAACTATCAATTAACAGAAACTTAAGAACTGAATACCGGGTTAAATTTCAAATCATTTTAAAATAACAAATAAATATATACTTACAATTATATATCAAATTATATTTAAAACAATTTAAAATTTACATTTGTTTATCAAAATAAATCTGCAGTAAAACTAATACAGATTTCATATATTTTTTACAACAGAAAACAAAAGCTAAAATAACAATGGCGGCCACCAGATCTAGAAATAGATCTGGAGATTAGGGTTTTTTTCCTTCTTCTTTCTTCTATTTTCTTGCGAATTCTCTGTATTAATCTTCTGTTTGTTCTTCAACTCTTTCTCTACAAACTCTATGGATTCTCTGCGTGATGATGAAGGTTGGGAGGAAATAAGGAGGAAAAGGGGTAAGGCCCCAGCTCCTACGGGTCCCGAAACGAGGCTTAATCTGGGAGGTCAACCAAGTAGATCTGGGACATCCCAAGTCCGGAATTCAGGGGGAAGAAATCAGGCAGTCATTGGAGGTCGATCTTCCATGAAACCTATGAAATCTGCTAAGTCGAATATTGTTCCAGTCAAAAGCAATTCTAAAATCAAATTCACGGTTTCTGATAACGCCAAATTTTTTTCATATAGTGAGGCAGTTAAAATTGGTGCAGTTGGTGATTTAGGTAACCTAGATCTGGAGTTTGTTCAGCCAAAGATAGCTGATGGTAAATGGATTGGTTCTCTTTCATCAGAAGCTATCAGAGAAGCGGAGGAAGGTGGGGATCTTTGTATACTGTTGTATGTTGTTGGTTATAAACCATGGCTTAAAACGTTCGAAGGTTATGCAAATCGAGTTTGGGCAACTCAGAAGCCGTTTTCTGTCCACACAAGGAACAACGGCTTCTTTGTGGTAAGATTTGGCACGGAGGAAGACTGCAATAAAATCTTAAAATCAGGACCATGGTTTATGGACCGGAACCTGATCATAATGAAACGTCTAACTCCTGATATGAAAACAGACAGAGATCTCCTTACGTCTATGCCTATGTGGGTCAGGCTCCCTGGACTTAGTTTTAATTTGTGGGGTAATAAAGCTATCGGTGCATTAACAAGTACAATAGGAGTCCCTATCAAAATGGATGAGGCCACGAAAAACAAAGCCAGGTTAGCCTACGCGCGAGTCCTAATTGAAGTAAACGCGGCTTACGGTTTGCCAAACACCATTGAAGGTATGGATGATGGAGGAAGGAGTTTCCTTCAGGAGGTGGAATATGAGAATCCCCCTCCGATATGTGGTAAGTGTGTATGTTTTGGACATGTAACAGCAGAATGTCCAATGACCAAGACATGGGTTCCAAAACAGACACACAGAGAAGGCCCCGAAACGGCAAACCCAGAGGATACAAGTTTAATGGGATGTTCGAAAGAAAATAGGGAGGAAGTTCGAGTTGACTCTGTTATAGATTTGAGTATGCAGGCGAACGAAAGAAACTCCCCTATACCTCTAGAGTCCGAGTTATTAAATGAAGGGTCATTTCAAGAAGGAGAAACCAGGAAAGAGGTTTCAGGTGGTGAAGATCAGCCTCAGGAGCATCAAGAAAATGTAGATCTAAACATTGATTCTAATGGGCCTCAGGAAGATCACCAGACAACTGTCAGTACAGGAGCAGAATATAGGGGAGCTCAATTACAAGCTAGTATTGAGACCTCTGATAGTCCAACATCTCCGAAAGCTCCGACTACAAAAATCTCAGTTCTCAAAAGGCCTATGGCAACTTCGGATATACCCCCAACCTCTAATTCTTTACATTCTAATGATATTTGTATTACTGATAGTTTAGTTAATAATGTTAATTTTTTGAGACGCTCTGAACCATGTATTGATATACAGGTACAGGCAAATCTGGGTCAAGGCACTGGAATAACAGTAGAGGCAGATGAACGAGTCACATATGATAATGAAAATTCATCGCAGGAGGAGCAGATGACATTCAAATCACAGGCCACAATAGTTGAGAATATCCAGAAGGATAAGTTAGTTCGCAAGAACCCTAAATGGGTTCAAATGTTAGGCATTCCTGTTGAAGATTTGGGGGAGTCCTCAAGCAGTAGGCTGCAAAGGACTCGCAATAACAAAGGTTTATAATGTCAATAGCATGTTGGAATGTTAGGGGGTTTCATAACCCTAACAGAATGAAGGAAGTGAAAAATATTATAAATAAATTTAACGTTAGTTGTTTCGGTGTTCTGGAAAATAAGTTGTTACATTCAGAATTGTTAAAGATCGAAAGTACGTTGGATGAAGGGTGGAAAATAATAAGTAATGTTTCCTGCTACTTTAAATGTAGAATTCTTATTTTCATCGATGGAAAATCTTGGAATTATAACTTCATTAGTATGAGTGATCAACACATAACCTTAGAACCGATTAACATCCTCAATTTTAAATGTAATATATCCTTTGTATATGCTCAGAATCATTCTACACTTAGGAAAAGGTTATGGAGAAACTTGCAGGAGGATGCTATTAGTATCTATAGACCTTGGTTAGTTATTGGGGACTTCAATTGTATCAGCAGTCAATCAGACAAAAAGGGAGGAAAACCAGTAGCTTTTGATAACCTTTTTGAAATGGATGAAATGTCCAGATTCACAGGCCTTAATGAGATACTTGTTAAAGGATTTGAATTTTCATGGTGGTCAGGCCCAAGTCGTAATATATTTTCAAGAATAGACCGGGTATTTGCAAATATAGACTGGATCAACTTATTCAAAGACCTTTCGGTTGAATACCTCCCCCCTTCGGTTAGTGACCATAATGCTGTTCATGTTTCTCTCTTCAGCAACCCCAGTATCAAGAACAGACCTTTTAAGTTCATGAATCATTGGCCTTTATGTGACCAATACTTTCCTCTGATTGAGAAATTATGGATTTCTAACCCTGAAGATCGTCCTCTTTTTCAAATTATGTACATTCTAAAGAACATTAAGAGAAATCTTAAGATTTGGAGTGAAAAAATTCGTAACACTAAAACGGAGGTTAAAATTCAAAGAGAAAAGTCCTCAAGGCTGCAGAAACTCTTGGAAAAGTCCAAAGATCACAATTTAGCTAGGGAATTTCAAGATGCCAAATCCGATCTGGACATGGCTCTCAAAAAGGAATATCTGGATACCAAACAAAAGGCAAAGTGCGATTGGCTGACGATGGGTGATGAGGCCTCTTCTTTTTTCTATTCTAAAATGTCTAGTAGAAGGAGCAGAAGAAAATTAACTATTATAGAAATAGAAGGAAAGAAGTTCTCGGAAGACAAGTTTTCAGAATCAGCTATTGACTATTACAAAGGTTTATTTAATCGTCCTGGATGCGAACAATTTTCAGAAGTCATTTGTAAAACGGTCATCACAGAGTATGGTGCTAATGTTTTGAATGAATGCATATTAGTGGATGAAATTAGATCTGCACTGTGGGAGATCAAAGATACGGCATCACCAGGACCGGACGGTTTCAATTCAAAGTTTTTCAAAATTCATTGGAATCTTTCGGCGGATCTAATCTTCAAATCCATGAATGATGTCTTTCATAAGGGATTAATCATTAAAGAATGGAACCACAACTTTTTGCACCTGATTCCCAAAAAAGACCATTCCAATAAGATTCAAGACTTTAGACCTATTGCCTGTTGTAATACCCTTTATAAGGTTCTCTCAAAAATTCTTTGTAATCGCCTTGTTCCATTTTTGGATAAACTGGTGTCCCCGAATCAGACGGCTTTCATTAAAGGTAGATATATAGGGGATGGAATTTTATTCGCTCATGAAATTATAAGGGACCTTGGGAGAAAGGATAATAGAAATATGTGCATTAAAGTAGATTTAAAGAAAGCATACGATTCTATAAATCGATCTTTTGTCATTCACATGTTAAGGAGTATGGGATTCCCAGATAAATGGGTGAGACTTATTGAAAACATCATAAAGACACCTGTTTTTTTCATTATATCAAATGGGGAATCTCATGGTTATTTTAAAAGTTCTAACGGTCTTAGGCAAGGTGACCCTATCTCACCTATCCTATTTGCTTTGGTAATGGAATATTTTACGCTTTTGATGGATGAAAAAGTAAGGGATGGACTCACTTCACCAATTTCAGATTTTGACAACAAATTGACTCATCTTATTTATGCTGATGACATATTAGTCTTCACCAAAGCCAATGAAAAGACAGCATCAGCGATTAGGGACGTCTTCAATAGAATGAGGAGAGAAACCGGATTGGAGTTAAGCTGTTAAAAATCAAATGTTTTCGTTGGAAAAGGAGTGGAGCACTGCACTGACATTAGTAACATACTTAACATTCAGCAATTAGACCTCCCAGTAAGGTACTTGGGTATGCCTTTGTCGAGTACCAACTTGAGGGACAAGGACTGTGTTAGTTTGATAGAGAAGATTAACATGAGATTCGGAGGATGGGAAAATCGAATGCTTAGTTTAGCTGGAAGATTAGAACTTATTAAATCATCCATTTACCCTATAATCCAATTTTGGATGCAATGTTTCTGTCTTCCGATTTCCACTATTCATAAATTAAAGCATTTGATTCTCAACTACCTTTGGAAAAGTTGCAATAGTAAGATACCTTGGGAAATTTTGTGCAGGCAGAAAGAGGAAGGAGGAATGGGACTGAGAAACTTGGAAGAAATGAATCAAGCGTTATCTATTAAACTGATTTGGAAAATAGTTAATTCAGAAGGAATCTGGGCGAACCTCATGCTACGTAAGTATGTTGGGCATAAAAGTTTCTGGGAAATTTCTCAGAGAACGGACGACTCGGGCGTATGGAAATTTATTCTAAAAAATAGAAACGTAGCGTTAAAATGCCTTACCCTTAACATTGCTGATGGTAAAACTACTTCCTTATGGTACGATCCCTGGTTAAATGGAAGTTCTATTATGGAACGTATAGGTAGAGATGTAGCATTTAGAACTGGGACGGAAAACTTACTTCTGTGTAAGATTATAAAAGATGGTGTGTGGAAATGGGATACGGTAAGTTTCCTATATCAGATACACGCAGAAATTGAAGGTGTGTCTCTTCTCAAAGACAAAGAAAGAGACTTCTGGTCTTGGAAATGTTCTAAGGACGGGTGTTACCATTTTAAAAAAGTTTGGAATTTGGTGAGAACCAGTTATGAGTTTAAATTTTGGTCGACTCTAGTTTGGAATAAAATTCACGTCCCTAAAATGGCGATTTGTCTTTTTAAAGCGATTAACAACTTTCTTTTGACTAAAGAAAAGTTACTCCAGAGACATATAGATGTGGATCCTAATTGCGTATTCTGTAATAATCACATTGAAACAACAGACCACCTATTTTTTCAATGTAATTATACAGGAAATATTTGGATGTGGAGTAGTAATTTTTTTTTTCAAATCACCAAAAAATCTGTTCTCATTTACTTTGAAGGTTGATTTACAGAAAATGGTTTCTTTAACAAAAGGTAAAAACTTAGCTACAGACTTGTTTCAGCTTTCGTTATCTACGTGTATTTGGCACATATGGAGAGAAAGGAATGAAAGAATTTTTCACAATCGGCTCACTGATATATCACAGATATGCACTCAAATCTATCATACCATAAATATCAGATTGTCAAAGTCCAAATTTTTTAAAAACATCACAGGCAAGCATGATTGTATAGCAAAGAAATGGGGATATACCTCCCAACGCTGAATTGGGGTTGATTCTTCGTTATCATATGACTCTCTCTCCTGCTTTCTGCTTTCCTCCTGTATCTAGGCTGAGATTATTTTGTACCTGTTTTATTTACATTTTTCTCTCGCCCTCTCATTTAATTTACATATTTTTATACTATCATAATACTCAATTGATACAGAATGAAAGTTCTTGGTTGCAGTTTCTAACAGATAATTGCTGGAGTCCAGTGCATCCTCTTACCTAATGAAACTACAGACATTAGCTATCTTTTGGCACGGTTTTATCGAAAACAATTATGGAGTTGGAGACTTATAGAATGTTAAAGACTTCACTTTTGAGAGAAGCTGGATATTACTCCGAGGTTCACGATTCTTCTCGATTTACCTAACTACAAAGGAGTTTGTTAGCCTTTCATTCAAAGACTAAAGCACAAAATTCGGTTTGAGTCACAGAGACTTACCTTTACTCCCACATGTTGTTTTGCCGTCCTTTTTACGAATCTAAGAGAAGAGACTTATTGTAAGAGTAGAACAGAGGTTGGAATGAAGAATGTAAAGAGTCTTAGCTTTTCTTTGCTTCAGCCTCTTCAGATCTGGAGTAAAACCGTATAGATTTGGATGTTGAAGACGAAGTTTTAACGTTTTACTCGAGCCGCCATTAATGTCTTAGTTTTACTTTTCAGCAGTCAAGAGAAAATGAAGTGAGTTTTAGATTTTGAGTTGCCATATTCTACTCGAGAATGGTCGCGAATCTTCTGGCAACCGGGTCATGGTATCGATTTGGGTTGAAGGCTTTTGCTATCTATCTTTAGTTTGGGCCTTGTTCTGTATTAAATTTAGTTAGCTTGAGCCTTATTATCCTTGTTTATTTACAATTTTATTTGCTTTCAGCTTGGATTGTTGGACTTGCCTTATTTCGGCATTTGTACATTCTTATTCTTTCTTAATAGTAAAGTTTGAACCTTCTTTCAAAAAAAAAATACAGTGGCCTTCCCACTTAGAAACTCAAAAATGAATGTCGATGATGCGTGTACTCATCACCGAAATTATTTTCCTGTGACAGAGAGGGGAGTGCAAAACTTATTTCTTTCCCAAAATTTCTTTAAAGTAATTTTTTTTCAAATCATATAGAAGTATTTATATCCGAAAATACTTCTAAATATTATTATTATTATATTCCAAATAATTGAAAGAAATTTTCAAAAGCCCGGTACTTAAATTCTAAATTCCCAGTTTTTATTTATGTTATTTTCTATCTCATTTCAATTATTATTTATAAATTTCATTACCTAACAACCAATATACTACAACCAAACGTATATCTTATGTATAAAAAAAATTATTTTATATATATAGAAAATATAATAGGCAAAATTATTTCATTCACCTATATTCAAAACAAATATTGTGTCGGTCTGTCCTATTAATTGTTTAGAAATCTCTATTGTTGTCCTAGCGTCCCATGCACCAACCAGAATCTATAAATACAAAACGGAACAAAGTAACACTATATTAAAACCTTTTTATAACATTAACAAATAGGCCCTTTCATATATATACGCTTAGCGACTAATCATAGGGCACTACTACCCTATTAACAAAGAGTCAAACCCCACAAATCTAAGGTTTATCGCTCAACTAAAGCTCTGATACCAGATGTAACATCCCGCCTTTTTGTATGCTTTAAATCAACGATAAAACACACACGTCAGACTCAAACCATACAGAAGGGCGGATTGTTATGGGGTGAATAAGAAAAAGCAGAGAGAGAAAAACAAAACAGAATCTTGCAGCGGAACGATAAAATATAATAATCGAATATACAGTTCATGAAACTGTTTTACAAAATATTTGATTTTACTTATACAATACATATCAGAGTTACACATACCAGAGAATAATAACTAATGCAGCGGAAACAATATGAATGTAGTGGAATACTATAATAAATAATAATAAATCTTCGTCTTCGTCCTTCAGAATACGGTCTTTCGAATCCTGAAATGCTCAGACTGACCCGAGCGAATTGAAAAGACAAAACACTCGAGTCAGAACTAAAAGAAATTATGTAAGTTAAGTCAACGGTAAATAATATGAGTATAACGGCGTTAGAGATGTTTACGGGATTTGACATCTCCTATCCAATGTCTAACGTGAGTGCAGTAACTCAAGGGATGCTCGGGATTCACAACTCCTAAGGATCCGTTAAACTATTCACTATGTAGTAATATTTCGCTATTATAATAATGTCTACAGTAAAATAAACTTACTTTTAAATAGAGTTAAGGAGTGACCCAATATTCCCCTTAACACAATAATAGTCCCAATAGTCCATCCAGTATCAGCGCTCTCCAGATCGGGAAACTGCCCTAAATACTCCACGGGTTACGGGAGAAAAACAAACTCGTACAAGGCGCGCTAGGGTAGGTGACATGACACAACTAGGCAATGCCAGGGTAGATATACCAATTACGCTTCCGGGCCGGTGGTAACGCGTAGCAGCTACTACCGCCCACCTTGAGCCACGCCTCCAAAATCAAATAGTGGCCAACGAATCAATGCGAAAGTCAGAGTATATACCGAAGGGATGTGTCCGATAAAAGGTGCTACCTTCTTAGCCCATCAATCGCTCTTGTTTTAGCCACCTCATGCCAACTCAAGAGAGTCGGGTCCACGTATTTACCTCAAAGTAAACGCCGCCAGCTTCCTACTTCATTCTGGAATCTCCACCGTGTACACCGTTGTAAAAGTGGTTTTCGGAGTTGGCAGAGAGTGTGACAACTTTCGATCCCGGTCTCTTTAACAACCAAACATTATTATAACACCACAGTCCTTTCAAAATAGTTTATACCTTTAAAACCAAAATATAATATGCGTTTCAAAACCATATAAATACGATGTTATTTCCCTTTCAATAAAACCAAATAAACATGATATCATTTTTATGAAACCCAAATCAATATAATATCATTTTTCGAATATATCCTTTCCAAAATCATAATACTTTCAAATTATAATATTTCGAAACCAAATGCTTGAAATATAACCTTTCAAAACATAACCCTTCGAATTTCATAGCTTCTAAACCATAACTTCCAAAACTTAAATGGTTTGGATATTCATACAGTATATAAAATCAAATAGTTTAAATTTAAAATTTCTTTATAAATAAATAATTTCCTCGATTTCACCATTTTTATTCACTTTCAATTAAATATCAATTCATAACTTTCAACTCACTTTCGGTTTTAAACAAACCATTTCGATTTCAATATATTTCGACTTTAAATATTAAACAAATTTCAAAACTGAGGTTGGTAATTACTATTCAACAATTAAATTTTCTATTATTTGGTTTGAAATGTATGCATAATAAGTCCATTATCATTTAAACAAAACTCAAATTGCAAATAACTAAATATTTCCTTCAATTTACTTATACTTGAAATATTCATTTGATTCATCTTAACCAAAATCAAGCTATAAACATACCTTTAAAATTTTCAAATTTAATAAATTTTACATCAGCTTATTTGAGTTTAATTCTTAAATAAATTTAATTTCAAATAAATTTCCAATTTATCTTCCATAATATATCTAAATCATTACAACCTCTATATTAAAATAAAATTCAAATACTTAACCATATTTTATTTTAATAAAAATCAAACTCTATTATTAAACTTGTTTTTATTAACAAATTTATACCTAGCTTAAATTCAAAAATTTAACAATATATAAATTAATATTTCTCTAATACCAAAAATCAATATTTACTAAACCGTATACTTCTTTTCAACCCATAGAAATTATTTTCAAAATATTTTATATGTAGACCACGGTATTTGTATATAATTTTCTACCCTATGATCAAGCGATACAGATATTTATTATTTCAATCCGCAATTAAAAATAAAAATACGGTTATATATCATTTCAAACCGCAATCCCGAATGAAATAAGAATGCATAACATTTTGCGGTTTATAACAATACAAAATATAGCATTCATTCACCAAATATCAATCATCAATCATTTATCACAATCATCATCCAATTCAAACAATAACATCAATATAGAACAGATAATAAATAGCAGATAATTACTGGAAGTTTATATTCAAAAATAAATTAATTAACTGGCAGTTTATATGCAATAATAAATTGAATAAAAATTTATTTCAATAAATTCAATTTAACTAGAATGATGATGAAATATATCAAACAGCTATGAATAAATTTCCAATCACATTAGAAATTAATTTAACACACACAAAATTTTTTAGAAGTTGTGAGTGGGTTAAAACACTCACCTTTCAAATTTAAACTGAATTCAAATCCAACTTAAACCTAAAATTTTGAACAATCTCAGAATTTGTCCAAACTAGCGTCAAAACGTCCGGAATTCCAATACGAACCTAGCGGAGAAAACCGTGCGCGAAATGGACCTCATATGCAAATGTTATACGCATTAAACGATTTGAAACAAAAATAAAAATAAAACAGAAGAAAAGGCAAAAAACACATCACCCACCCTTCTCTCGTTCCAGAAGCTGATGCCGAAGCTCGACACTCGCCGCAACAAACATGCGATCAACGGCAGCCGAAGGTCCCCACACACACGCCATCAACGGCCGCGCCGCCTCCAGAACACGCGCGCAGCCCAGCGCATCTCCCCCCCAAGGCCGTCAGCCACCCACGGCCAAAATGCCCTAGCTTCTTCCACCGTGTATAAAACCCTAGGCGAATTTCTGCACCAAATCCAGCCGTCTAAACGCCAAACGAACTACACCGATGGGTTGCGTACGCAGCTCTCCACTCCACGGTACCATCGATTTGCCGATCCATCAAAGTTCATTAACAATCAATGAACGACCAAACATAAACGAGCCAATTCTGGCTACACAGAAACCCAGATTCAAAAACGAATCATAGAATTGAGTTGCACTCCTCGAGAGCTTGCCGACGATATAAAATATGATATTGTTTGGAGAGTTTGAATTTTTGGCTATGGAATTGTATTTGGGAATTAGGATTTGCAGCCATTGGAAAGAGGAGCTAAGAGAACGTACAGAAATGGCGAATAAGAAATGAATTAGGATTTATAACAGGATATATATAGACAAAGCTTAAATAGAATAGTTGGGTACGATTGATTTGCGCATTGAACGATAAAATGGCCTGAAAAGCCCGTTCGACTCCGGAACGAAATTGGGTCAACTCATATATCAAAATAGATGTTTTAAAATATTTTAAAAGCAATGTAGTAGGTTTCAAGTCCAAATTCTATCGTATGAAGAAGTTATGCTCAAATCAAGTTATTTCAAATTGATTTCAATTTAACTAATTTCTAGGCGTTTCGTGTTCATACTATCAAACGGCAAGTCCGATCGCTACGAAACTTGAAATCCTACAATATTTCACCGTTATGGATCCGATGAAACTAGTTTCGTCAAAATCCAAGTCAGTGGCCAAAATGGCTATTTTCCAGTTAACTAAATAAATTAATATTAAATTAATTAAATCACTAATTGAATTCATATCCTATAATTCATAAATTTTATCATCTTGTATTACTTCAGTAATTTATAATCCTTTAAAACCAATTTCCATATCAATTTAAAGTTAATTAATTCACCAATTATAGTATTTATTTCATTTACTTAATATAATCCCTTTATTATAAATTGAATCCAGTTAATTTTAACAGATTCCAATTAAACTGATTAGATTCAATTCCAACCCTTAAATTAACTATTATTTCCAAATATATTGAAGTTGTCCAATATATACATTTGTTATAATTAGAAACTCAATTAATTCATTGAAATAGGTTTCATTCCTTTATATTACCTTGTAAATAAAATATGCATTTCCATTGCTTTATTACATTTACACTTTACAATTACAGTTCTTACCCACATAAGGAGACATTTATTTTCATTTAAATGTATTTGGTTTCCAATTAATTTGGTAGATTAGATATATTCTGGTAATTTATGATGATTGTTTCCATAGCCTTAAAATTTCACTTAGGCTTATTAATTCAATTATTTGTTATAATTACTTACATCATATGAATTCATTCTATTACCATAAACCATACATTAATTCATATATTCATACAATACTTACATTTATTTACTCATATTAAAATTTTATTCTCAAATATAACAGGTACAACTAATTAATAGGCCAACTAAATAGTAACTTACGATCGTTACTATTACTTTGATTCACATTAATGAATTCATTGTTCGCAACAATGTTACCATTCTTATATACCCAATCTTTATTCACTAGTCATACATTACCTATTATTCCACTTATAAATTTTAATGTTTGCATTAGTCTTCTTACATTAATTTATAGCCAAGTATAACAATTTACTTTACTTCAATTAATTATAACCTTACAATTGTTTCAAGTAATTGGCATTGCACTAAATTGGTTATTAATCAACTTGCATAAACCTTATTACATTAATTTACATTCAGTTACTATTAATCAATATATTATTTCATTGATTAATTAAATGCTTACTTTAATTTACTTATTTTAAATTTTATACCCAAGTGTAACAATTAACACTATTTCTTTATTGGGATTTCACTCCAATAGTCAATAATTAATTTTAGTTACCAATGCTACATCCATTTCTAACATCCGCTTCATTATAAATTATAAATTTTTTATTTCTTTCTAAATTTAATTAAAAAATCTTATTAATTTAACCAATTTAATAATCAAATTTTATGGATCATTACATAGCATGTACTTACAGTTAGTGCTTAGTTATAGGATTAGCATATAGCAATAGAGAATTTTATTTATGATATTAGTTGTGGAGTAATAAACAGTTGAACCAACTTTGAACCATTATTAATGTATACGTTTTATTTTATTATTTCAGTAAGAAAACTCCTCTTAACTTAAAACTGAAGGTAAAAATTGCACTCAACAATGAATTTATTGACCATGATAATTAACAATAAAAGAAATATAAAGTGAAAGAGAATAAACTGAAAACAAAACTGAAAAAGCATGTATTTGTGGAAAAACACATAAATATGAATCAAAGAAAGAATGAACCCATATATGACCGTTATAGTTAGAACCCAGCAAATTCTTATAACCTTGTCTTCGATAAGTTAGATCCATTACAACTCGGTTGGTAAGATAAACAAATAACAATAATAATTGTAGTTATCTAAATAAAATTTTGATATGCTCCAATGAAAACCATACACAATAATAACTCCAACAATAATCTTTATTCTGGTTATAAGTGAGTTTTCTATCCATATGCCACTATATATATCTTATGTTTCCAGTTTTTTTATTAGTTTTCCATACAAACAACTCTTACAGTATCTCATATCTTACTGTATTGATTATTCACTATGTTTCTACATCTTGTATATATAAATGTATGCATTCCTATATATGTGCAAGTTTCAGTAGTTTTCAAAGTATAATTCATGAGATTCTAATATAAATAAAGTTTCAAAAGGTATTTATTTGATATAAAAACTAAGCACTCGGTTTATACAAACTGAGTATGGATATGGTTTTGATATAATAAAAAATTATGAAAAGTGAATGTGGATGAATGAAGTATTTGATTTGGCAAAAGCATAAATGGGTGAGCGAAGTGTTTATGTATGTGTAAATAGTATCACCTTTTTTAAATACTTTTTTTAAACAATCTATAGATTTCTTCACAACTGTAATTCTGTCGATCAAAAGCAACAATCTTTTTAAACCAATTTTGTTGTCTAGCTGGCAGGTTGGACCAATTTTGTATTAGAAATGGATAGCAAAGTAGAGCAACGTAGCATGCCTGAAGGTGTTTGGTCTGAAATTCCAGTATGGCTACCAGTGGTGAGCTTATTGTTATTACAATTTAAAACTGCATGCAAATATTAGTTTCCCTCATTGAGGTCTCCACTTACTTGACATCACTATTGTAAATGTTTGTGTGTGAATGTGGGTATGTTTCTACGCATAGATTTCATACACAGTTCCTTTCATTCTTTAATTTTGTAGCTTAAAAAAATATAGAGCTCTAAAGTTTCACAAAACAACATATGCCAAAACCGAAAATAACAGGCCTTACAGCAACAAAACTCTATTACAGGAATGAGCAAGATAGCGACAGGGCGGAAGCTGTGGAGCAATGGGCTGTAAAGCATGTAAAACTTGGTAGTTTTTTGAGCAAATGAATGGGAATCAATGGTATGTTACGGACGTGAATGAGTGCCTTGTGTTTGTAATAATTGTGTTGGTTGTACTTGGAATTGTGCATGTTTTGGTTTCATGTTTTGTATAATTTATACCATTATTTACATTTTCTATTGTGTTGTATTCGAAATTATACCATGTCAAGTGAATGTGACTATCGTATATGAATCTGCTGTAAAATATTGAATTTTATTAATGTTTAGTTTATAACTTCTGATGGACAATACTGGTGAGAAAGGACTATCAAGTTTATAATTTCCTGAAGTGTTTGCTATTCTTAGTTTCCTACATCATACATGAATGTTATAGGGAATATCAAGTTTTATATTTTGCAATTCTGTTGGGAAATACTGAAATTCCCAGCAGTTATAACCGTTGGGAAATATATTATAGATTTTGTCATGTACCTATTACTAACAGTTATAACCGTTGCAAATTCGATTTGTAATGGTTATAACTGTTGGGAAATTACAGTTCTGGTGTAGTGAGCTCTTTTGCTGAAGCTTCAAAAGCACCAAATCTGAACCTGTAAATATACTCAGTCTGACCCAAACATTGAAAGGGGAGAACGCTCGGATCAGTTTAGTAAACCAACGTGAGAAAACACACTCAACTGAATTTAATAAATTACCAAAACTTTTCCTTTTCAAAATAAAAGTATCTCGTAAGACACACCCACACATAATCATGGACATGTTTTTATCTTACGATAACCAAAATATTTCATATCAAATCATCTTATATTATATTAGACTACTGCTATTGGATGTATACTGGGATTTTGACCCCAAATGATAACAAGCAGTCCTTCACTTGAAAATCCTAAATGCCAATATCATCACAACCTGCACGATCGAACGCATATACGTTGATTCGATGTGGTTTTTGGATAAACCGATCTCGGTCTCTTCGCACCAACAATGCAAAAGCATTTCTCAACTCACACAAAACTAAGTCTCACAGACTTATTACATCTCCAATTTTCAACTTGCTATCCTTCAGCCAAGAAGGAAGCTTGATAGATTGGAGTAATACTCCGCACTACACGAATCAACATCCGCAACACAAACGATAATCAAGCCTACATAGATGGCTACAGACTAAATGTGCGACTAAATAATTTCCACATCAAGTCGAGGAACTAAAATGGCCAAAAATATAAATTTAAAACTAAAGCAGTCACTAGGCCTGATTTATTAAATCATTCATCAATTAAATCGGTTTTCCAAATTTAATGCTTCAAATTATCTTTAGAAAGATATAATTTCGAAACCATTTCAATATTTCACTATATGAAAAACATTTCCATATACTTATTTTAATAATAAGTAATTTCAAAATTCACTTTATTTCCAAACCATTCAAACTTCATTTTATAATATCAATTTCCAAAAATATCCATTTTATTTAAAAGATTATTCACTATCCAAAATCATGAATATATTTCCTTTAATAAACTTCCGTATTTAACTTATCAAGTTCGATTGATTTCGGATTTATAAAACAATGTTTATAAATCACATTTGTATTTTACAAAAACTCCCATTTATGAAATCCAATTATTAACCAATTCCATTTATATCTCATTTATATGTCAAAATCCAAATATAAGTTAATTCACTTCTAAATCTCTTTATTATACAAATTCATTCTTTTTATAACTTCATAAATTTATAAATCTTATTTACTTATAAGATTCAATTATAACCTCATTTTAACACTTATAAAACTCATTTATAATTCCATTACTTTTATTTATAAAATATCAAAATTTATAAATCTTATATATAATCTTTTTATAACAAATAAAAATTCTCAATTCAAACTATTTTATAAAATGGTTATCTCCATATCCCACAAATAATATTTTGATATATTTCACAAAAATCATAATTTTTATAACATAAAAATTATAATTTTTATTTGTTTAAAATAAATTCATTTCCTTAACAATTCAAAAAGTAATAAAACGCCTATTTTCAAATCACTTTGAAATCATCATTTCAACTTTTTCAAAATTCCAAAATATGGCCCAATGCTACACCAACACTAAATAAGGTGATTCACAACAATCACGGCATCCAAACATCATATATCATATGATAACAGCATATATACAAATATCTATAAATAAAAATCTCACTGGTGAGGAATCCAGTTGGATCCGTCCAACTTGTCACCTGCAACAAATGTACGTATGAGAAAATATGTACAATGTCCACTTCGAGGCAGAAGCACGTACAAAAGGTCATCCGCTCATACACGGAACGTATAACGTCTCATCCGCTAAAATATGCGGGAATATATCCAAGCCAATTAATATATATATATATATATATAATCATATATCACCCATACAATCATCAAACAACACAAAATAGATTTATTTTCACTTATATAAAAATATAAGCGAGTCAGAAAAAGTAAGTTGTACTAACTTTGATTCCAATAGTCGTTTCAACGTTTTATTTCGAATACGTTTAATTTTACCCAAAATTCTCACTAGCTCCAATTAACTCCAATCCAGCACCATCGTGTAGTGGTCGCAAATACAAACCCAACACAACTTGTTTCATCGAATTCCGGCCTCGTATAACAAAGATATGAATTTTCAAAGATTACACGATTTATATAAAATAATTTAAAATTTCTTTTTTTATTTTTAAACCTACATTTAATATGGGCCGTTCGATTTCAACACAGCAGATCCCAGCCGCATTTTTTCACTCTCGTGTTTTCACGTTCGTGCTCCTCTAACCATCGCCACTGACCTTCAACAAATTATCGTGCCAACATCGTTGATTTGTAGTTGATCGAACTCCACCACGTCGATGCCCATCACCACATGCACCTCCACCTTGAACGACGTGAAGCTCGGCACCTCCATGGCCTCCAGAATCATGCTCGAACACCGGCTGTTTGAACTAGAATTGTCGTCGATCCACCACTCTAAAATCGATCACAACCGTTGAGATCGAAGATGTCATCGTCGTCTACAATGTTGTAGTTGAAGAGTTTTCAAATTGTTTATGGATTGAGTGGAAATTGAGGAGAAATAATTGAGTGTTTTTGGCCATTCTAATTGAAGGTGGCTGCTAGATCTAGTTTCCTTGGGTTTGTGAAAAATGTGAAGAAAATATAGCCTTTTATAGAAAATTTCAAAACACTATTCATCCAAAAAAATTCAAAATCCAAACAAAGCATGACGCTAGGTGTTTATAATGTTTTGCCCTATTCCGAACACAATGGAATATATATCAGAAGAAAATTCCATCGTGTTTGGAAGGTAGGTTTTCGAATCGAATTACTTCAATTAAAATTTACTTAAATAAATTTCTACGCATTTCAGCTTCGTATGACCAAAGCGTAAATCCGATTGACACGAACTTTGAAATCCTATAATAATACAACATTACGGATGTAATGAAATTAGTTTTGTCCAAATCCGGGACAATGTCAAAAATGACTATTTTTACACGTTAATTAAATATTAAAATATCCAATTTCTATAAGTTAACTTTTAATTCAATTTTAAAAGTTTACTAACATCATTCTAATTCAAATAGAATTTATATCAACTTTATAAATCATTTTCATTCACATAAAATTCAAAATTAAATTATTTCTGCAATTTCAAATATTAAATTAATAATTTAATTATCAAATTAAATTAAGATATTCTAAATATAGTTATTCAACTTATAAAATTTACTTGTGAATATTTAACATCAATTAAATATCCCAATTCTGAATGACTGAAATTCTAGGTCGTTACATCTAGCCTCGATCGGATGTTGCCCCAGTTTTGTCGTTGCACCACCATACCTTACCAAAACCAATGCAGGCGTTCTCAGCCTCCAAATCATCCCCATTTGACGATGATAACCAAAAAACTACGACCCGTTCAACTCAAATTTTCGATCGCCTCAGTCGACAATAGGTCACCAAACTCCGGCCACACGTAGCTGTGACCTTCTCGACATTTCTCAATCAGGTGTCATCGTCAATCGTCGACCATAGTTGTCGGAATTGAAGTTTGAAGCTATTATGTTCGAGCATGATTTCTAGTTGCCTCGATGCTCCGTTGACAATCATGACCATTGAATAGCTTCATCTTGTCGATCTCTTCGTCTTTGCAGTTGACAACTTTGGCTAATTTTGAATGGATTCACACCCTTGATCAAGGATCGTCGGATGAGGAAGGGGACTGTTTTAATTGGTTAGGGCCAGAAGAAATTTTATTTGGGTGAATGAAGGAGTTATAATATAGCGTGTATGATTGATGACGTAGCAGAACATGGTACCATTAAGTTTTAAGATCCGACCGTGCAACGGACACCGAAATACATGAATAAATATACCGCGGAGATCAACACGACGAGAGGAATTTAATAGTGTAATAAAATCTGCGCTACGACAGTCATTTCGAAAATCCATTTCGCTCACTAATGACACCGATTCAAAACATACTCAATTGTAATCATGATAGATGGAGCTAGAAAGATCAGAATTGGATAGAATAAAATTCGCCATTCAAATTAGAATTTTTTTAGATCTTTTCTATGTAAAATTATTTACATGTTGAAATATGACATTTTATCCTTAAATTTATTAATCGGTTTCTATTCAAATTAAAACAACATAAATTTTCACAAAATTTGAAATCTGAATTCACAGATTAAATTTATTTAAAATAAGTTTTAATTGTAATATTGGAATTTTGAGTTTGCGTGTTAAAATGAATTCTATATAGATTACGGTTGTTTTTCACCGACCGTAAAATATTCTCTCCAAACCCAATTTTTTTTGTGAAATTCTACTTACTTTTAGGATAAAAACTTATTTTTATTTTTCTCAAAATATTCTTTTATTTTCATTAAAAATTTATTTCATTTCAACATAAATTTCATATTAAATGTAAAATTTTATTGTTCTATTTCTATTATCATCATCTTTTATCCTATTACACATTCGCTCACTTTTTTCTTTTGTAACATCATAATTTTATTGTTTCTAACCATTTTTATTCAAAAATTATATTTAATTAATATTTTTAAATGGTTGAAAAATACGAGTCATTATAGGAGTTTATTTTTCTTTATCCATTTTTGTTGATGATAAAGGAGGAATAAAATATAAAATATAATATATGCATCTATTAAGAGGGTGTTAGCCAATTTAGGAGGAGTTACGTTATTATATATATTTATAATAAAAATATTAACATGGTTGTCATTATCAAAACGGGGAAGATTTTTAATACTACAGATATTGATTATGATAACAACAACTATATAAATACATGTACTAATGTTTTTCTAAGTTATATAGAATATTTTGTATAATATTATACGGGTGCAGGATAATCGAGTTCGTCGACTGATCAGTAAAAAGACTAGAGATAAAGATTCAGAGATTATTTAGATAATTGAAGACTCGTTAGTTTAAAGACAAAGACATTGAGAGTTCAAGATCATAGATAGTAGTTAATAGACATTAGATCAATTTGTTAAAATCCTTGAATAGCAAATTTCTTTTCTTTGAATACTCTCTCAGCAAAATATTTATTTTACTTTCAGAATGTATTTCTACAAATATTTTATAAAAGTGTATGTATTAAAAAGTATTTTAAAACTATTTTTAAAATGATTTTACAAAATATTAGAATTTTGTAGCAGTTTAAAAGTGTTATTGTTTTTCTCAAAAAATAACAGCACGTTGACATACCCTTTCTACGTATGTCGACATATGTACCATTCAAGAGTTTTTTTCTAAATTTCAAATAGTTATAACTTTTGGCTCCATCACTTTACGAATAGACATGTCCCTTAAAAAAAGAGTGGACTGGAGAACGAACTTTTGTAACTACTTTCTCTCCATTCATTTTATTCTGAATTCTCACCATATATTTCACAAAATCCATTTTTTATACTCTTCTCCACTCACATTCTATCTCGACTTCACTACATTCATCCTTTATAATCTACTCACCGATTTGCAATTCTCTCCTTAGTTCAAAGATCCAAGTGCTATAAAAGGGCTATAGGATACTCTATATCTAAAGTACAAATGTTTGTATTTGGAATCAACAACTCTCTACTACTATTCGTGTAGGTGTGCTTGTAGCCCGATCAAATCAAATGGATGTGCTTATTGTCCATTTAAATCAAATAAGTGATCTTGTTGCTTGGTTAAATCAAGAGAGTCTACCCCAACATCGAAAAGTCAGGGGGGTGTATCTTGTTGGCTTGGAATCAGATTATATTCTAGTTCGCTTGCTACCTAAATAAAGTACGCGTTTGAAAGGAAATCTGTACAGATATTTTACAGGAGTAGATGTAGGATTCATCAATTCAAACCAGTATAAAACTAATGGTATCATCTCTCTTGCTTATACTTTATTTTTACTACATATATATCTATGACTGCATGTGTGTGTGTGTATATGTTGATTATCTATGTTTTGGTTTAAATCCCTAAACTATTAAGAAAAGCTTTATATAAGTAATAAAACACTATTCACCCTCTCTCTTGGATTAAAGTAGCCTTAAGATTCGTTCACACTAGTATAATTTATACTACAACATTTCCCACATCCTTCACCTTGAGACTACCACTAGTCGTGTATATATACTATTGATGCGGGATAACACCAATGTTTTGATCTATAGGGAAAAGATATACGTTCGCATGTATGCATGGGGAAATATACCAAGGGTTCTCCTTGGATTTGAAGTATTAAATCGCTCGACACCTTTAGGGATGTCTAGGTGTTTGATTTGGAGTAGAAGGTATTAAATGGCCATTTGGTCTGCTTCCTCTCTCTATATAACAAGTCTTAAATAACATACGAGCCTAATAAAGAAATAGCGACTACTTTATTTCTAACAAGAGATATTAAGTAACTGGATGTTCATTTTCCTTTGCTTATAATAGGTAATTCTAAATGAAATTTTGGTTGTGGGATGTCGATGGGCTATGTTAGTATTGTTAGTAAATTAGTATTTAGCAGTAGGGCTGAATATAGGTTTTGCCTCAAATGGCCTCGAGCGATCATTAGCAAAGACTTCAGTTATGCCCTGATGAATTTCGCTTCCTATTAGTGAAGAATCTATATTAGATATTCAAATATCACAAAGTTTTATTAATTGTTTATTTGGTAGAGGTGGGCTAGCTAACCCTTAGATAAGTTCCTGAGATGCGTTAGTAATACGACTAACTAAATTATAAAATCACATCTATGGGTCGTCGACTTTGTAGCTAGGTCCATTTGACTAGGATTACGTTATGGATGGTCCATTTTGGGGTTGAGATATTAAATGGCTATTGGGTCTTCCTCCTCCCTATTTAAGGAGAATTGTAATGACTTGTAATTTCGGACCCTTCGTATTTAAATATCTGAATTATTTAAATATTTGAATCTTAGATTAAATGTTGTTAAATTGATTTAATAACCTTATTAACCCCCTTTTAAATCATAAGTAATTATGGGAAATTTGTTTTTGAAAATTATTTTTAAAAATAAATACTTTGAAGTAAATCGACAATGTGATCAAAAATTCATTTATCGATAAACAACTTTTTATTCAATATAAGTTATTTAAACTCTTGTGCACCTATCTAGTGATCAAATGAACACATTAGGAACTAATTAACACACTTTGATTCATAAAGCAAATAGAACTTTCTAGAAACTTCCAAATGGATAAGAGATATTAACATTTTAAGGGTATTTAAGTATTTTTCTAGATGGAAGTGATAGGCATGTATGGAGGGAAGGATTCCTTGGCATGGTGGGAGGTGGGGGGGGGGGAGGGGGGAGGGTTTGAGAACAACCTTAGTCAACAAAATATGAAGTATGTATAAGGTAGAGCATACCCTTGTTAAATAGTCACAAATTTACAAAGCTAAAAACAAGCTTCTTTAATGTCTTCTTCTCTTATATTGTAAATAATTTTTTAAAACAACTCCAAATTCACTCAAACTTTTCCACAAGCCTTAGGATAATATTATATCACCTTCTACCTAGTTAGATTTGGAAGAAGAAAGCCAAAATTCCCCATCCCTAATGGCCGTGTGCAATCATCATGAAGGAAGGGGCAAAAAGCAAGTTTAAGCAAAAAAGAATGAAGGAAAGTGGTTGTAAGGAAATGGTAGGAAGTGTAATACCATGTAATTTGACATTAGTTATTTAATTAGTTAGTTAATTATTTCGCCTCCAAAAATGGAATTTGTACAAACGATGAAATTTGGCCGCGAAACCTACACCATTGCGTTCATGGAGAAATTTTGAGTAACGTTCATATTTAGAGTTTTGCGATTGAAGTCCGAACGAAGAAGCTAAAGACGAAAAATGAATTCGAAATGGAAATATTTCAATTAGATAAATTAAAGTTTATTAATTATTAACCTAAGCCCACAAGCCAACCTTTTGCTACAACTGGTTGACGTGTAGCGGCCGATAGGTGCATATAAGACAGTCGACTGGTTGGGTAAATACGGACGCTATAAACCTATGCCACAACGGCCCGAATTTAATATATTTCGATTTGACAGGTTGAGGTTGATTCTTACACCTATAAATTCTGGCCTAACCCTCCATCTCTTCTCATATTTTCATAAAGGCAGTAGTGAAGCTCTGTCATTTCTTCTTCTCAACTTTCTTTCTAATTTAAAAATATTATATTTGTATTTATATTCATACAATTGGAAAAGGATAGAAATCAAATGGAAAGGAGCAGAGAAGAAGATCAACTATATGCGTATTTAAGGGAATTAATATACATATTTATATACTTTTATCTATTTTCTCTCCTAATCCCAAATCTCTTCTTAGATTGGTAATTCTTATGCATGTATATACTCATTTATACATATTTCTTGGATCAAAAAGGATTCGGAGTTTAAGGTTCTACTTCAGATCTGGAGATTTAGATTGGTTTTAAAACGCGAGTGAGAAATTTTATATACTGTTTATAATTTTAATGTATTCTGTTGGCATACGTTTGATTTTTATGCTTAAATCAATTTTATTTGTGAATTGTAGGCTTAAATTAGCATACAACACCATTGGGTGCATATTCTTGTTTTAGACTTTATCTGAAATATGTTTACACCTTTATCTGGATATAAGCCAAAGATTTTAGAATTTGAATGCTATATATTTTTATTCTAGATATGTAATTGGTTGTAAAATAGAAATTTTGGATTTTGGTCCTAATCTGTGTTAAGTTGTAGACTTTACGTAGTTTATTTACGGAAAGAACATCCTTTTGAATTTTACAAATTTGTTTACCTTTTCTACTTTTGATTCAAAAAGGCGACGCTTGATTTAACGAGGAATAAAAAAGGAAGATATGTGTAAAGTACAGATTTATTCTCCATAGTTTACACCTTTTATTCCAAATAAATATATATTATCCATTCCTTGTAATTTCAGACGTAGTCTTTTGTGTTAAAAATAATTTATGGAAATCATAATGGAAAATCATAATGGAAAACCTTCCTAAGGAATTCAGTTCTATCAAATTAAATATGGAAAAATATTATAGTTACATATTTATGAATAGAACATATTTGGATAAAAATAAGTAGTTATACACATTTGTTGTGTTAATAAAGAAGAACAACATTTATTCGTGTGTTATTTGTGCATAACATTCGTTAGTTATTATTATATTTAGCAAAACGAATAGGTAGAATTTGGAAATGTAGTAATTCCTATTAATGGGCAATAAATTAGGACTTACCAATAACTAATAGAAAATAAAGGATTGTAAACCTAATTAGTGGGCAATTAATGAGAAATAATGGACAAGATTAGATTAGAGGTTACGACTGGTTAATTAAATACCACAACTCTAATTAATTGGCAATTAATGGAATTGAATTCGGGAGCTACAATTAATATGGACAAATGAACAAAAAGGGACTGATAAAAATGGAATAGATATAGAAGGTTACAAAGTTGAAATTCGTAATCATACATAAATGCCTTCGGCAATTTCCGTTAGGATTTTATGGACAAATTGACATTTATGAGCATTAAAAAGGGGATTTATGGCTTGATAAGCATTTAAAGTAAATCTTATTGCCTTGAATAAAAAGGTTAGTGATGCGATGTCAATAGACCACTCGATGGAAGATTGCCCTTCAATTTGAGGCGACTAAGAGTCGGGTGCACTTATTACTAATGTTAGATCACAAATCCTAGGACCCGTGATGATGTGAGAGGTTTAGCCTACTTTATTAATTGAAAATAATAAATGGTCCCAATTTGCAATTAGGGGCGGTGAGGGATACCTCCGTAGAGGTTCGCTTCTTATTTGAGGTATTAAGTGGTTGTAGGGTACGCCTCTCTCCTAAAAGAAAGTATGAAGTAACCTAGTGAGATTCCAACTAAATAAGGATGTCTCAGAAAGGCTTTACTTCAGTGTTGAAGTATTAGGTAGGTATTTTAGGGCCCGCCTCTCTACCGGAAGAAGTAACCTAATGAGATTCCATATTTATAATTAAGAGTGATAGTGGATATCTCAGGAAGGGTTCGCTTGGGGTTTGAGGTATTAAGTGAAGGTTCGCCTCTCTCCTAAAAAAGTATTGATTAACCTTGTGAGATTCCAAGCGATGTCTGCTAGATAGTACCAATGAGCACTCTGCCTTGGGTTTAGATATTAAATGACAAATGCCTACCTACAAATAGGTGTTAAATGGTCAGGGGTCGACCTAGCCTTTACTAATGAGGTATTAAGTGGCTTGAGTATAACTTCTCACATTAATTAATCTGTAATAAGCATAGTACCATGGAAGAGTCCACATGAGGGTGGGTATTAAGTAACGTTGGACCAACCTAGAATATAGGTATTAAACGGTTAGATGTCCAACTAGTCCTTTTTAAGGTATTAAGTTGCTTGGATACAGTCTCTTACATGGCTACGATTTTATCGACAATAGATGAGGTAATAATTGGACATTAAATGTCAAAAGCCTTAAATAGTGGTTAGAGGTCTTTGTAGTTTGGACCCACCAACCATTAACAACATTGTTAGGAAACCACCTTGTTGTAACGACTGTGGCTTTTTGACCTTCGAAAATTGACACTAATATGTTTGGTATTGCATGATGAGCAATCTAGTGTCGGAAAACCCGATTGTTAAGGAAGAAGAAAGAAGGAAGAAGATAAGAAGAAGACTAATAGAATCTCACAACAGAATGAATAATCTATAATATACACCAAATCTTTATACAAAAGTAAAACTACAATATATGTATGTACAGACATTGGTCAGAGTACACTAACCTATTCAACCGGACAGTTATAATAGCCTTTCAAAATAATTGCCGATAAAACGATAATGAACACAGGGGAAAATAATAATCTATGTGAATGCATCTCTGGGCCTCCAGCTCGTCTCTTGAAGCACCAAAGCATCCAAAATAATCCATAATATGCTCGGTCTACCCGAGCATGATAATAAAATAACACTCGAGTCAGTCAGAAAAACCAACATGAGAAAACACACCTAATCAGATTTTTAAAGTTATAAAAACCTTTAAAAATCTAGAGTATCGCATAAGACCAAGCTGCACATAAACACGAACGTGTTTTTACCTTACGATAACTAAACATTTTGTATGAAATTCTCTGATATTATATTAGTGTCTAGATACCAATACTTATTATCTCGGCCGTAATTTTTACATTAATTAAATTTCAGCATAATAGGTACCAAACTATGAACGTAAAGGCTCGGATTGGAAAATAGATTCCATATAATAACTGGGCAACTTGGTCACCGCGTGTTATAGTGCACCTCTAGATAAAAAAACACCGCGGACCTCATCTTGATCCCTTGCCAAGTAGCCAATACAGAACCAGCCCATCCCTTACTGGTTGGCACCAATATGATCACCCCTTTGTTAATGGGCCCGAAGCATACAAATGAGAGATAATAGCTACTCTAGATAGGGATGATTATACCCTACTTAGGAGTGACAATGATGACCCACCTTTTTATCCTTAGGAACGACACTTAATACATCCTCGGTGTTCGTGTGCCGTTGCCCAAGCATCGGAAAGATGAATCGTCGTGGGGTGAAATAAAAAATAGAATGGAAAACCTCATAATGAAACTGTTAAATATAACATAACAGTAAATAGTACATCTAGTTACTCCTTAACATGGAGTCATATAGAGTTACACAAAAGTACTACAAAAACAGCTTAGGCAATTATAACATCCTACCTTTACAAATGCTAAAAACAAAATACCAATGAATGAACTAAATAGTACAACAGTATAGATAGATAAATAGATGAAAAGCCTCCTGCTAGGATGTCGTCTTTAAAAGAGTCTGATCAAAGACCTGCTACTCTAGGACTACTTAAATAAAAATGAGTATCAGAAAGTTAATGGAAACAAAGAACTAGGGTAAGACGATACGTGTGGTATGAGTAAAACTTTAAACATAGGCACATAATTAAACAAAAATATGTGAGACCATGCCGTTGAACACGGAATGGGTTTACCTGACATAAATCAATATCCAAATGTAAACAATGGATAAATAATTAAACACCATGAATAGTGGCTGACTTTTTTCGGTGAAAGTAAGGAGATGAAATCTTAAGGTTCGAATCAGATAAGAAAAGGAAAATCTCCAACAAATGACAAGGAAGATGCACCAACCTTGAAGTATATCTCTAATATACTTCTGAGAAGCTCATTTACTCTGCGACACTTCACGAAAATCTCTAAGTCGGACCCTACCAGATCTTACCAAGTATTTGAATATTTCACATCTAATGCGCTACCGAATCCAATCTAGATGAGATGTGAAAGTATCGTTTCGAGAGCAACCCTACATAGCTTGGTCCCCTCTCATGCTATGATTTAAGTCACTTATCGACAAGGGATATTCACTCTCATTGGAGCAATAAATCATTTTAGAATGACGAAAATAAGTACCTGAAGTAAACGATAGCTGACGAACCAACTATCGAGGATGTAACAGCCCGTAAATCCGTACCCCTTGAGTCAACACTATTCTACAACAATCAACTCAAGTTGCACAGAAATACGAACCATTTTGGTTTAAGAAGAAGGGGTAGAAGAAGAGAAAACAAAATCAACATCAGAATCTAACCATTGCAGCGGAATAAAATATAATAGATAATAAATAATCTTTACTCAACATCAAATATTTCTGTTTACATATATTACATCATCAGAATACATCAGTCATAGCCCACATCAATAACATACAGTGGATACACAACAACCCAACAGCGGAATATATATATATATATATATATATATATATACAAGTACGAGAGTACGTATCGTCCTTCTGCTCGTCTCCTGAGCTCCACGGTATCATATCCTGTATTCTATAATACTCGGTCTGACCTGAGCATTATAGTTAAATAACACCCGAGTCAGTCTGTAATACCAGCGTGAGAAAATCACACCCAATTGATTTTTAAAGTTTCAAAAATTCTTTGAAAACAAAAGCATCTCGTAAGACCACGCCACAAATAAACATGTCGGGTTTTTACCTTACGATAGCTAAAACAATTTTTATAGAAATCCTCTGATATTATAATAGGGTCTATATACAAATACTTATAAAATAGCCGAAATTGTTACATGATTAAATTCCAGCTACTAGCCACAGAGTGGGTAATACAAACAAAACTCGTACAAGGCTTGTAGGGAGAATGGATTTCCAACAATGACTAGGCACTGGGGTACCACCTGTCACAGTACGGGGCCTAGATCACCGTACCGAGGATTACTCCGTTCATCCCTTTCAACACAAGGCCGGACCCATCCCTTACTGGACAGTTCCGAATAAGATCACCCCACGGTTAGGATCAGCAACCGCACCACTAAGCCGAATAAAAAAGGGACATCTATACAGGGATGACCTTACTCTCAAGCGGGGGCTACCCACGAAGCCTTGCTGCATATCCCCTGATTTTCAGTCATTCCCGGTTGATGAGGCTTGAGGCTAAGCATTACCTTTAGAACGATATCCCTTAGAATTCCCATCGTCCACCTGACGATGTTTCGCAAGCATTCATCCATACAAGTCCGTCCCGGGTTCGAACGGAACCGAAGGCACTATTCCTACTACATCCATTTTGGAAATATCCTCAGGATTAGTAGCGATTGGCCCTTGCACTTCAACGCTCCATCTTCGAATCCAAAATCGTTTTCACGAAACGTACAAACCGGATCGAAGTGGTTTTCAAGAAATAAATCTCGATCCCGGTCTCTTCGAAACGATCAGCGCATTTGTCCAATATTGATAGTCGGTGATTTAACTATCAATTAATATTCACGAACAACCATCCAACAATAAATAATTTCCCAAATTATTTATTACCTTCCAAATATCTTCACAAGATATATTTCTATTTTCATTCCTTTGAAAACAGTTTCAAAACCATCTTTCTTTTCAGAATAAACTTTCCAAAATACTTACTATCTCCTCTGAAATTACCAAGCACAAAATTAGATGTTTAAAATAATTTAAAACACTTTACTTTGAAATATATACTTTAAAACATTTAGGATAAAACTACTTAAATAATTTGTTAAAAATACATACTATATGATTTTTAAAAAAACATAAGGTCACTTATAAAATATAAACCAGGTTTTCCCTTTTTAAACAAATACTAGTCACCTTTAAATAATTAATGCTATAATATATTAAAAGGAAATACTTACTTTAGAAATTAAATATTAGAAATAATAAATTTTACAAAACTTGTTTTCTTTAAAAACAACTTTAAAACATTTAATTTATATTTAAAAATTTACTTTTAAAAACATATACTTGGCTATCCAGAGAAAATTCCAACTTCAATGACTTAAATCAATTTTTTCCAAATTGATTCCCAATTTATTTTATTTGAAATAACTTCCTTTACTTATCAGTTCATGTCCAAATTCAGTAGTTATGGACTTTATTATTATTATTTTTTCAATTTCATCTTTACTCTATCAATAATTCAAGTCTTAAATTCAAGATGAATATTTGTTTTTGTAATTAATAATACTACATTTTAAAATTCATTAACTTTCTGTTTATTCAAATTTTCCTTTTCATTCTCAGGATTCATTTATTAGAATTTTAAAGTCACTTTATTTCTTTTCCAAGTTATTCTTAAATTTATTCTATAATTACTTTACTTGCAATTCCACTTCTTTTATTTTCATTTCCAAAATCAAATTTATATTTTGGTAATTCATTATACCCAATTATATCAACCAAGCCATAGCATTCAATACTTCCACATAATTCATTATAGAATATCAAACAATCAGAACAGAGAATATAAAATAATTTAAATAAAAGTTGAGGGGTCCAGTTGGATCCCTCCAACCTGTTTTCCCTGCATCCACAAATGTTAGCACAATATAATATGCCAATTTCAAAATATCATACTATATCACATCAATCAATTATGTAAATTTAATCATTTAAATTTAAATTTAACTGAGTGAGGTTAACTCACCTTTGCTTTTCGTTTTACAATCCATTTCCATCTCGACTATTACTTTCCAATTTTGAACCTAGTATAAATATTTAAATGGATTTGTTAATATTTGAAATAAGTCAGGCAACCAATTACCATTTAAAAATTTTATATACTAATGTTTTAGTTTTAAACAAATTTTCTTCTTTTGTAAATTATTTCCTAGTGACTAAAACAAGTGAATAAGTTTTATTAACAAATTAACCTTCATAATTTGAAATTAAAAATTAGACAGGTAGATAAAAGAAAACATAGATTTATCGATTTCATTTAAAACCATATTTATAAATTTTGAAGAGAAAAATCAAATTTTATATAAGTTTCAATCATTTAAAATTCCTCTTTTCAAACGTCTATATACAACAGTTCCCGTATATTTTCTTCAACCATTATCTATAAATATAAAATTTCTGTTTATCTACCTATTTATTTCCCTTTGAACTAAAACAGAAATGTTATAACTTACCGTAAAAACTTCCCATCCTTTTCACAAAATCATATCTATTTAATTAAATAACTGTTTTTAAAATATAATTTTCCTAAATAATAATTTTAATATTATACCAATCCCTATATAATCCTAAAGCTATAAGAAAATTTCCGTTTGAACCTTTTCCTTTACTACATATATTTACTTAAATAATAACTCTACATAAATTTATAAACAAGGTCATATAAATTCTTATATTTTCCAAATCATATATATAAATTTCCACAGTGTGTGTATATATATATATATAGATATATATTTTAATTTGAAAGAAAAACAACCTGCAGATACCTCAGTGCCCAGAAACACCGCACTACCCAATCGACGTCACCGACCCTCGTGCACGCCCAAACCATCAAGCCCTAGCTCGCCCTCTTCGAGAAACTTCCCCTGTTCGAACATGAAGCCGAACCCTACCGCAACCCATGAAACCGACCACGCCTTCCCGTCCTCGCTATCATCTCTTCGTCGCCGTTCCATCGCGAGTGACTCCGCCTTGAACGAAGGCGTGGGCCTCACCGGATCGACCCACGCAAGTAATCGCGCTCGAACTTCGAGCTCCATTCGAATTGAACAAGATTTGGATTCTAAAGGGAGGAAGGGCGTGCGATACTGATTTGAGCTTGACTGGAGATTTAAAGTGAGAGGGAGGGGAGAAGAGCAAACTATAATTATTTCGAATATTGGAGGAAGAGAGGCAGCCATTAATTTGTACACGAACTGTCTTGTTTTTTTTTTTTTTAAGACGAAGGGCTTTGATAAAAAGTGATGAACGATGGTGTATACTGTGGAAGATAAGGAAAGCGTGCTGCGGAATGGATAAGGATGGTGTATAGAGGAAGCTTAATTAATTAAATTTCATTAGATTATTATCAATTAAATTCTCAACGCGTTTACATATCGTACACCCATGCACTAACTATAAAAATTACGAAAATTGAAATCTGATAATAATTCAGTATTACGGACCCAATGGAACTGGTTTCGTCGAATTCCGAGACTGTGCCTCGGAAGGCTATTTTTCAATTCAATTTAAACGATGAAATTTCAAAGCTGAATAAATCACTATTAAAATTAATTTTACAACTTCTATTATCTTCAATATTATCAATATAAATTTTATAAGCCTTCTAATTATTTTTAACAGGCTTAAAATTCCAGGTTCAATAATCTACCCAAATTCTGATAATTAAATTCGATAATTAATTATCAAATAAATACTGATATTTGAAATTAAAGTTAATAATTAACTTTTGAATAATTAAAACTAATTAAATATTCTCATTTCAAATACTCAAAACTTCCGGGTCGTCACATTCCTCCCCCCTTAAAATAATTTCGTCCCCGAAATTACTAGTTAGGAAGAATGGTCCAATACCCGTTTACATTTCCAAAACCAAACAGTTTCTAACAATTCAACAACTTACCAACTATCTTTTATAAAAAGATCCATTATCATTCTTATTCCATTATCATTCTTATTAACATCCAAACTTTTCTCTAGATCCAAACCATACCATTTGTTTAACCATTCAAGTTATAATTCAAAATTACATTTTGAATTATCAAAAAATTTCTCAGAATTTTTCTAACTCCCTAAATTCCCGAAAAATTTCGCCAGCGTCTCCTTTGCGCGGCTAGCTCGGTACTACTACAAAATGGCTCTACGGCCTCCCAAATCCAAAAAGAAAACAAAAAGCCAAGTGGCTCAATCCAAATCCAAATTCCATACCAAATTTAAATACATACCTTTTGTCGAGCATTTCAAATTTTATTTTTTTCATATCAAACCCAATTTTCTTTTTCCCTTTATAATACCTGCATACCTGCTTAGCACCAATATCCAAACACAATATCCAAAAACATTTTATCGACTTTCTCACAAAACGTCAATATTTATTCATTCAAATATCAACTAGGAATATATTTGTAATATCAATTACCAATAGTGGATTCACCATTCCTTCCTTAAGTTTGGTATAAGTATTTAATATGCTTTTTATATTCATTATCACCTTACCACTTCAGTTTATATCATTTATATTCAAATTAATTCTTTCATTTTCATATGAATTCAATTTATCTCTAACTTGTAACATTTGAATTTATTTTTCATTTATTACTAATTCATGTCATTACTTTAGTTAGTTTCATTTACTAATTAATTTCAATTTCTAACTTGAAATCTTTTTGCTGTTAACTAAATTTTCCAAAAATCTTCAAAAAATTTCTAACTCCCAAAATTTCTGAAATTTTTTGGCAGAGTCCCCTTTGTACGGAGGAGCTTTTGCTATTTGACAAAAGAGATAAATATATATACATCGACCCACCCGGTCGGAAAAACCAAAAACAGTTCATATTTCCTATTTTTATTGCGTAGGCGTACCTTATTTAGCATTTTTAAGCAAGCGGCTTATTTATTTAGCAAATAGCACAACCAAATCCAGCCACACGGCTCCCAGGTACCTGTACTTACTCAATTTAAACTTGTAAGTGCGATATAAATGAAGTTTAACAACATTTCACTTATTTGCAACAGTTAAAACATATGAATTCTAAAAGAAATTCACGCTAAACATTTTTTTGTAAGCAATTTATATAATTTTCATGTAAATTCAACTATTCCAATTTATTTATAAACCATTTTCATCCAATGTGAATGTTTTTCAATCCATTCGTATATAAGCTCATTAATTTGAATGGTTTAAAACTCGATTGCTTACATTTAGTTTAGTATTAAGCAAACTGAACTCATATTTAATTCAATTGCTTTCAAAACCAATTTATTTTACTTCTATCAACCCATAGAATTTTAATTACTTCCATTTACTTCCAATGATAATTTATTCTTTGCAATTTGACAAGATTTGTGTGAATAAATAAGTATTTATGTTTATAACCAATTTAAATTGACTCCAACTCAATTTATACTTAATTCTATTCCATATCGGATTTATTCACAATCCATATATCTCAGTTTCATTGCATTTCAATTTTATTAACCCAAAATTAGTTCATTCAAAACCATTAACAATTTAGGTACATCTCCGTTACCAATTAAATTTTCCTTCTTATTTTAATTCATTCACATCCATTCATTTATATTTAAAACCATTCCGTAATTGTTTACTCCAAACTATTTTATTTAGCTCGAAAACAATCCAGGTTATTTCATTCAATAACCATTTCAATTATATTCATGATCTATTCATTTGCATTTCATTTAAAACCATTCTATTTTTCTCATTGACTCCAAGTTAAACGGTTTACAATTTCTTATTTAAGAATTTTTTTTTTCTTTGAAAATTTTCGGCAACTCACCGAATTTTATTACAATTAAAACTTATTTTTACTTGATTTAAAACCAATCCAATATCATTAAACTTTGCTCAATTTGATTTCCATTCAACTCCTCATCTATTTAGCTTAAGTTTATTCACACTAATTTATACTTAAGCTCATTCTCATTTTGCACACCAAGTTCTCTTTTCAATTTAACTTGATTCTATTTCAATCCAATCTCCTTTCAACTACAAATTTATTTTATTTATTATTATAAATTTCAAATTTCCAGGTTCGATTCATTCTCAATTCACTTAAATAAATTTACAAGGTCATTTCAATTTATTTCTACATATTTGGATTTTATTCACAATACAAACCATTATTATTTTAATCCAATCTCATTTTCAATTTACCTTTCACTTTTATGAACTCACATTTCAATCTCATTCTCAATTCATCAACCATTTTGAATCGGATTAAATTTTATATCTTGAGTTTTATTTCCAATCTTCCTTATTATCTCGCAGTTCAACTGTCATTTAACTGTATTGGGTTTTCATTACATATTTCATTATCTAATTTATTATCTAAATAGTTTTTCCCCAACATATAACCTAGAACTTGATTTTAACCCCCAAAATCTCTTCATTTCATTTTTCTTAGGTTCAAATTTATTTTATAATCCAAGTTTTGATTTTGATTTTATTTTGGAATACATCAAACTATAAATATATCATTTACACAATTCCATGCATTCAAGACATGAATATATTCATCTTTTATTTTAACTCAAGCTTCATGCTTATTTATATCCCAAGCATGTTTTACTTCATGCATTAAAACTCTTTTACACGTTATTCTTATTTATTCATTTCAATTCCAATCTTTATTCAATTTATTTTCCATTTGTTTATGTAAGAATTTTATTTCTTTTATTAACTTGATTGAATTCTCATCCCAATTCAATTTTAATTTAGTCTAAATTTATTTAACTCAATTCAATTTCAACTTAATTCGAATACAACTGGATCTTATTTTCAGCCTATCCAATTAATGTCAATCCAGTCAAAATTTTATTTCCCATCCAAGTTAATTTCATTTTTAACTCTTCTCTTTAATTTTAATATTCCAACATTCAAAGCTTATACTCCCTTCCTGATTTAAAAATCATCTCAATTTATAAGCTTACAATCATCTCATCAGGATTTTTAAACTCCCGGCTTTTGGCTTCAAATCATTTTGAAATCTCCAACATTTCAAAATCACATTTCTCAAAAATTTAAACCAATCCTGGTTTTATTCCCAACAAATTTCCTTTGAGATTTTTAAAAACAACTAGCTTTCAGAACAAATCACTTTGGTAGCAATTTGTCACTTAGAAATTCGAAAATAAATACTGATGATGCGGCCGTCATCATCAGAATTATTTTCCAATAATCCAAGTGATTTCAATGCTATATTACTTTCAAAATCCATTTATAACAATTCCATTTCAGAAATATCTTCAAAACAATGCTATCATTTATCTTCAAAAGACTTCCAAATTTTCGGGATTTAAATTTCCAAATCCTGCTTAAATCAATTTTACTATAATTCATTTTCATAGCTTATGCTCATACAAATTCTTATTTGATTATATTTCAATTTATAAATTTCATTTATAATTCATATTTATGAATTTCATTTTATAATGAATTTATTTCCTTAACCTTTGGTACGTTTTCAATTTCTAGTTAAATTTTCTATACAATAAGGATAATAATTTAAATATCCTTATTTCTAACATCCAAGCAACCATGTATTAGCTAAAATAGTTTATAAAAAAAATTATTTATATCAAAATATATTTTGGGTAAAATTATTTCATTTACCCATATTTAAAACAATACCGTGTCAATTGTTCTATTCAAGTGTTTAGAAACCCCTTCAATACAGTTGTGCAGACTGTGTCGACGAAGGTTCGTATGCCACTCAATAAACCAATCAGCACAATATTAAAACAATTTATATTCACTAACAAATACGCGCTCATATCTATTAATACGCTCAAACTCATTTTAGAGTACTTCAGACTCTAATTTAAATGAGTAATTCCCACCAGAGCCAAGGATATCTCCAACCTAAGCTCTGATACCACTGTAACAGCCCGTAAATCCGTACCCCTTGAGTCAACACTATTCTACAACAATCAACTCAAGTTGCACAGAAATACGAACCATTTGGGTTTAAGAAGAAGGGGTAGAAGAAGAGAAAACAAAATCAACATCAGAATCTAACCATCGCAGCGGAATAAAATATAATAGATAATAAATAATCTTTACACAACATCAAATATTTCTGTTTACATATATTACATCATCAGAATACATCAGTCACAGCCCACATCAATAACATACAATGGATACACAACAACCCAACAGCGGAATATATATATATATATATATATATATATATACAAGTACGAGAGTACGTATCGTCCTCCTGCTCGTCTCCTGAGCTCCACAGCATCATATCCTGTATTCTATAATACTCGGTCTGACCCGAGCATTATAGTTAAATAACACCCGAGTCAGTCTGGAATACCAGCGTGAGAAAATCACACCCAATTGATTTTTAAAGTTTCAAAAATTCTTTGAAAACAAAAGCATCTCGTAAGACCACGCCACAAATAAACATGTCGGGTTTTTACCTTACGATAGCTAAAACAATTTTTATAGAAATCCTCTGATATTATAATAGGGTCTATATACAAATACTTATAAAATAGCCGAAATTGTTACATGATTAAATTCCAGCTACTAGCCACAGAGTGGGTAATACAAACAAAACTCGTACAAGGCTCGTAGGGAGAATGGATTTCCAACAATGACTAGGCACTGGGGTACCACCTGTCACAGTACGGGGCCTAGATCACCGTACCAAGGATTACTCCCTTCATCCCCTGCAACACAAGGCCGGACCCATCCCTTACTGGACAGTTCCAAATAAGATCACCCCACGGTTGGGATCAGCAACCGCACCACTAAGCCGAATAAAAAAGGGACATCTAGACAGGGATGACCTTACTCTCAAGTGGGGGCTACCCACGAAGCCTTGCTGCATATCCCCTGATTTTCAGTCATTCCAGGTTGATGAGGATTGAGGCCAAGCGCTACCTTTAGAACGATATCCCTTAGAATGCCCATCGTCCACCTGACGATGTTTCGCAAGCATTCATCCATACAAGTCCGTCCCGGGTTCGAACGGAACCGAAGGCACTATTCCTACTACATCCATTTTGGAAATATCCTCAGGATTAGTAGCGACTAGCCCTTGCACTTCACCGCTCCATCTTCGAATCCAAAATCGTTTTCACGAAACGTACAAACCGGATCGAAGTGGTTTTCGAGAAATAAATCTCGATCCCGGTCTCTTCGAAACGATCAGCGCATTTGTCCAATATTGATAATCGGTGATTTAACTATCAATTAATATTCACAAACAACCATCCAACAATAAATAATTTCCCAAATTATTTATTACCTTCCAAATATCTTCACAAGATATATTTCTATTTTCATTCCTTTGAAAACAGTTTCAAAACCATCTTTCTTTTCGGAATAAACTTTCCCAAATACTTACTATCTCCTCTGAAATTACCAAGCACAAAATTAGATGTTTAAAATAATTTAAAACACTTTACTTTGAAATATATACTTTAAAACTTTAGGATAAAACTACTTAAATAATTTGTTAAAAATACATACTATATGATTTTTAAAAAAACATAAGGTCACTTATAAAATATAAACCAGGTTTTCTCTTTTTAAACAAATACTAGTCACCTTTAAATAATTAATGCTATAATATATTAGAAGGAAATACTTACTTTAGAAATTAAATATTAGAAATAATAAATTTAACAAAACTTGTTTTCTTTAAAAACAACTTTAAAACATTTAATTTATATTTAAAAATTTACTTTTAAAAACATATACTTGGCTATCCAGAGAAAATTCCAACTTCAATGACTTAAATCAATTTTTCCCAAATTGATTCCCAATTTATTTTATTTGAAATAACTTCCTTTACTTATCAGTTCATCTCCAAATTCAGTAGTTATGGACTTTATTTTTTTTTTCAATTTCATCTTTACTCTTTCAATAATTCAAGTCTTAAATTCTAGATGAATATTTGTTCTTTGTAATTAATAATACTGCATTTTAAAATTCATTAACTTTCTGTTTATTCAAATTTTCCTTTTCATTCTCAGGATTCATTTATTAGAATTTTAAAGTCACTTTATTTCTTTTCCAAGTTATTCTTAAATTTATTCTATAATTACTTTACTTGCAATTCCACTTCTTTTATTTTCATTTCCAAAATCAAATTTATATTTTGGTAATTCATTATACCCAATTATATCAACCAAGCCATAGCATTCAATACTTCCACATAATTCATTATAGAATATCAAACAATCAGAACAGAGAATATAAAATAATTTAAATAAAAGTTGAGGGGTCCAGTTGGATCCCTCCAACCTGTTTTCCCTGCATCCACAAATGTTAGCACAATATAATATGCCAATTTCAAAATATCATACTATATCACATCAATCAATTCAGCCATTCGAACAATTATTTAAATTTAATCATTTACATTTAAATTTAACTGAGTGAGATTAACTCACCTTTGCTTTTCGTTTTGCAATCCATTTCCATCTCGACTATTACTTTCCAATTTTGAACCTAGTATAAATATTTATATGGATTTGTTAATATTTGAAATAAGTCAGGCAACCAATTACCATTTAAAAATTTTATATACTAATGTTTTAGTTTTAAACAAATTTTCTTCTTTTGTAAATTATTTCCTAGTGACTAAAACAAGTGAATAAGTTTTATTAACAAATTAACCTTCACAATTTGAAATTAAAAATTAGACAGGTAGATAAAAGAAAACATAGATTTAACGATTTCATTTAAAACCATATTTATAAATTTTGAAGAGAAAAATCAAATTTTATATAAGTTTCAATCATTTAAAATTCCTCTTTTCAAACGTCTATATACAACAGTTCCTGTATATTTTCTTCAACCTTTATCTATAAATATAAAATTTCTGTTTATCTACCTATTTATTTCCCTTTGAACTAAAACAGAAATGTTATAACTTACCGTAAAAACTTCCCATCCTTTTCACAAAATCATATCTATTTAATTAAATAACTGTTTTTAAAATATAATTTGCCTAAATAATAATTTTAATATTATACCAATCCCTATATAATCCTAAAGCTATAAGAAAATTTCTGTTTGAACCTTTTCCTTTACTACATATATTTACTTAAATAATAACTCTACATAAATTTAAAAACAAGGTCATATAAATTTTTATATTTTCCAAATCATATATATATATTTCCATAGTGTGTATATATATATATATAGATATATACTTTAATTTGAAAGAAAAACAACCTGCAGATACCTCAGTGCCCAGAAACACCGCACTACCCAATCGACGTCACCGACCCTCGTGCACGCCCAAACCATCAAGCCTTAGCTCACCCTCTTCGAGAAACTTCCCCTGTTCGAACACGAAGCCGAACCCTACCGCAACCCATGAAACCGACCACGCCTTCCCGTCCTCGCTATCATCTCTTCGTCGCCGCTCCATCGCGAGTGACTCCGCCTTGAACGAAGACGTAGGCCTCACTGGATCGACCCACGCAAGTAATCGCGATCGAACTTCGAGCTCGATTCGAATTGAACAAGATTTGGATTCTGAAGGGAGGAAGGGCGTGCGATACTGATTTGAGCTTGACTGGAGATTTAAAGTGAGAGGGAGGGGAGAAGAGCAAACTATAATTATTTCGAATATTGGAGGAAGAGAGGCGGCCATTAATTTGTACACGAACTGTCTTGTTTTTTTTTTTAAGATGAAGGGCTTTGATAAAAAGTCATGAACGATGGTGTATACTGGAAGATAAGGAAAGCGTGCTGAGGAATAGATAAGGATGGCACATAGAGGAAGCTTAATTAATTAAATTTCATTAGATTATTATCAATTAAATTCTCAACGCGTTTACATATCGTGCACCCACAAACTAACTCTAAAAATTACGAAAATTGAAATCTGATAATAATTCAATATTACGGACCCAATGGAACTGGTTTCGTCGAATTCCGAGACTGTTCCTCGGAAGGCTATTTTTCAATTCAATTTAAACGATGAAATTTCAAAGCTGAATAAATCACTATTAAATTTAATTTTACAACTTCTATTATCTTCAATATTATCAATATAAATTTTATAAGCCTTCTAATTATTTTTAACAGGCTTAAAATTCCAGATTCAATAATCTACCCAAATTCCGATAATTAAATTCGACAATTAATCATCAAATAAATACTGATATTTGAAATTAAAGTTAATAATTAACTTTTGAATAATTAAAATTAATTAAATATTCTCATTTCAAATACTCAAAACTTGCGGGTCGTCACAGAGGATATAAAACGATTGTATATGGAGATTAAGTCTTGTATACTTATCACTACTCATTGAATTCAAACTTGTGCCTTTTCTTGTTTAACAACAATACCGGACATGTCAAGGTAGTGTTACCTCAAAGTCATGTCGAACGATTATTCTTAACTTTTGAAATAGCGTCAAATTTATTCTTTGATTTTTAGTGCTAATTATACAAGTAAATAGTTTCATACAAGTGAATCGCTTTACGAAAATTAATTCATTTCCATAAACAATTCAAACTTTCCTTTTTAAAACCTAAATTCGTACTTGGCTTCACCTTACAAGTATTAGTTTTAAAACACTTTGTTAAAAGAGTTTAATGGGTCTAAAACATTATTATAAAAAGGATTTATCCACTTAAAACATCCTTATTATACTTGCAAATCAACTTTTAAAACTTTATTAAATTGAGTTGATAAATTTACTTTAATACCCTTTAATTAAAAAGGGTAAATCATCTTTTAAAACATCATTAGTTCAATTAATAATATAATTAATTAATTTTAAATTAAATAATATTTAAAAGTCGTTAATTAAAAGGGTTGATTAATTTTAAAATATCTTTAATTAATAAATCAATTAATCTTAATCCATCATTATCCAAAGATTAATTAGTCTTAAGCAACATTAAAAAAATGATTAATTAAAATTAAAACATAACTAACGATGAGTTAGTTAAGTTAAAAACACATCATTAAAAAGTTAATTAGTTAACTTTAATCCTTATTAATTAAATAGTTTAATTAAATAATTAATTAAATTAAATAATTATTATCAAAATAATTAATTATTTTTGAAAACATCATTAATCAAAAACTTTCTTAACTTGTAAAATAATTCCAAGCACGATAATGAAACCAAACAATATCGATAAGAGTTGATTTTCCGAAAATTAACGCAAACAATTACAAGTGGCATTTTTATTTTTCTTTTAAAATTTAATTTTAAAACATAATGTTAACAAAAGATGAAAACCAGGCTAGTGCATTTTTTTATCAAAATTCTTCTTCATGCTCAAAATCTAAAAAATTGAGATTAAAACAAAAAAAACAATCTTCAAAACTTGAAAGAAGATCAAAAGCAAGATGAAACAAAATAAAATCACCTTAAAGTTTTCAATTTGGAACCAAAACAGATTTAAAAAGTTGCAAAGTGGAAGAAAACTATAAACCAGAGAGAAAAATGAGTAAGAAAATGCAAATCAGAAGATAATGCCATGATTTAAAGCTACATATCAGATCACAAACAAATTCAAATCAAAGCAGTAAATGCAACTCAGTTTCCAGATCAAACAAAGCCACTGTTCTCCATTCTTCTTAAGCAGGTGAGCAAACCATTCTTAGAACTTGAAATAATCTGTTTTGCATGTGATAAGTCTTGAATGTAAACATGTGAAAAGTAACTGCATGCTCGTATCTATGTGTGGATGACTGTGTGTATGATTGGCAACCCACAGAACTGATTGTGCACATGCATTATGCCTTTGTTTATGCATGACAAGATGATAAACCTGTTTAAAAATCTTTACCACCCAAAAGAATGTATGAGCTATGATCCTTAAAAGGAAGATAATTGTAATATGATAACACCATTTGTTTGAAGTAAATTCAGATGAATTTATTGATCAATTATTTCAAAATCAGGGATTTACAGTGATAACTAAATTTAAGTCAAAAAAATCAATGATTTTGATTTCATATTTTGGCTTCACAAATCGATTCATTTTACAAAATTATGAATTTTGATAATTATTATATAATTTTTTAGTTAGAAAATCCCGAGTACGAGGAAGTTGAACGGAAAATACAAAAACGTCAATTCCCAATGATCAACGTGAAGTCGAGCTTCGAGCTCGAGTCTGAAGATAGATGATGTGATGTTGTTCGATGAAAAAATGATACGAAAATTTCTTGATGGTCAATTAGTCTTGGGTTCGAAGAAGCAGGGTTTAAGAAACCGTTTTGGTCGATCAGGTTTCCGAGGGAAATGCGACGTCGACAAGATTTTTTGGGCGACCGGTCAGTGAGGGTTCGAAGCATGGTTGAATGGTGAGGCTAAGGCCAGAATTTTAGGGTTTCTGGTTGCATGGTTTGTCGACGGCGAGGTGGTTTGTCACTTTGGTTTGGTTTCAATTTGGTGAGGGTAGCTCAATTTTCGAGATACGACGAGTTCGATGTTTCTAGGTACACGAGTTGATTGTCAAGGTCATCGGTGATATATGGAGGGTCTCGGCGATGGCTGGAAGTTCAGCAGCAATGGGTGCATGTGCACGGTGGTCATTCGTGCATCTGGAAGTTTTGTGGTGTTTGGGAACGAAGAAGAGAAGATCGGGGAAATTCGAATTTGTCTCGAAGTCTTGCTCGTGGAAACCGTGGTGTTGGCTCGAAGAAACATTAGGTTGGAGTGTGAATGTATTAACAGATTCTAAGAAAGAAAAAAGAGAGGTAGTAGAAAGGGAAGTGACCCAGGGGAAACACGGATTTGACTCGATGATAACTCAGGTTTTTATTCAATTGTCTCGGGTTTGTTTTCTGGTAACTAACCATACTTTATAATGATCCAAGTTTTAAAAGAAAATTATGTTTTAAAGTTATAAAGTAAGTTTTATTTAGTTTTTAAGAAAATTAATACCTTATTTAAGTTTAAGATTACATAAAGGGTTTAAAATGATTTATTTTTATTAAGTTAAAAGTTTTGATGTTTATATATATTTTCTTCATTTTAAATGAACTCTTTATTTTATTTATTGAGATTTAAATGGTGGAATGAAATGATCGGTTAAGATAAGATTTTATGTGATTAATCAATGTAATTTATTTGGAGATAATTGGTTAATTTAAAGATTAAATAAATAAGTGGGAATTATTAAAGGAAATTAATTAATCAAGATTGATTTATGCAAGTAATTAAAGGTATTTAATTACTTAAAGATAATTACTTAATTAAAAGTAATTGATTAATGATTTAAATGGATTAATCAAGTAATTAAAGGATAATTACTCAAAGTAATAAATTTGTGTTTGATTAATACAAGTGATTAGGATAATCACTTACTGAAATTAATTAAGGATGATTAATTAATATGTAATTAATTAAGCGTTAATTAATTAAGGAATAACTAATTAATTAAGAATGATTAATTAGAAGGATAATTAAGGATTAATTCATTAATTTTATTAATTAATATTAAATGATTAATTTGGAAAATTAATTGATAAGTAATTAATTTAATTGGAAATTAAATTGAAGTTAAGGATTAAACGATTAATTAATCCTATTTATAAACGATTATTGAATGCTTGAATTACTTATAAATGATTGTATTATATGAGATGCCTTGAATTGATTATCCTATCTGATTTGTGATATTCTGATTTCTGATTTGAGCTATGAATGGTGATGTAATTTAATTTTCTGTGATGTAATATAATCTGCGATGAACTTATATTTCCTTATCTGTAATCTGCAAATAAAGATAAGCGTTATAGTTTATACCGCTTATCAAATATCTTGCTTTGTTTAAATATGTGCTGATTGATGATTGTCGCACTATTGTGTGTAAAACCCTGGACCACACTATACACACATAAATATGGATTGCACGAGGAAATTGGTTAAGTCACATATTTTTGAAAAGATTTAAAATTGAATTTTGAATCCAAAATAGTTTTGGAAATGGAATTGGATTAAATATGTAAGCTTTTGAAAAGGAGTTTTAAAGAGGTAAAAAGTTATTTTGTATAACTCGATAAAGATTTGGGAATTTAAATAATTTGGTTTGGATTTGAATTCAAAATTTGAAATTGAATCATATATTTGTAAATTGTGATTTGAAAAGGTTATACAAGTTATAAAGGTGTTTATATGGGCTTTTAAACCATTTAAAAAGTATTTTTTTTGGGAATTTGAATTTAAACCAAGCCTTATACTTGAAGGGCTTTACTTGTAGAAATGTAACCGGATTTTCCCGAAAAGAAAACTATTTATTTCCAAATAATAATAGCTATCATATAAGGAAAGGATTTCCAATATGTGTTGAAAAGTTTCCGCTGTGTTATTATACTTAATGTGTTATAAGCTCCGGCGAACCAGATTCGATGTTTGGATCTGCGGCATTGGAATACGAGTGTCGTATTCGGTGCCATTTTCGAAGGTCGAGTCAGGATCGTTTCAGATTTGTAATTACTTTGTAATTGATAATTAATTAATTAAAAATAATTAATTAATAAAGGTAATTAAAATTTAATTAACAATTAAGAATTTATTTAATTAAGATAATTAATTAAAGAATAATTAACTAATAATGTTAATTAAGGTTTAATTAATTCATAGTTAAGTAAAAGTAATCATTGACTTAAATAATTAATAAAAATAATTATGTGGTTAATTCATATAAATCACATGCACCTTAATTGAAGATGATTAACTATTACCAAATGTTGTGTACTGGATGATATTTCTGTTGTGATTGAGATACTGTGTGATGTGAATTGTTTTGTGTTGAACTGTGATTCGTTATTTGTTTCTATGAAAACTCTCTTGCCCATAAAAAGGCATTTAAACTTCGATGCGACAGGGAGTCGGATTCCAGGTATTTATTCGAAACCCACATCGAACCCTGAATGTGAATCCTTGAAGTTGATACACCCACGTGTTTCAAAATTGAGCGCCCACTATTCGGATTAGCTGGGAGAGGACCTTTGTGTCATACAACCGATTTCGAATAGTGATTCAACGAAATTAGTAGCATTTGAAGACGGTGTTAAGGACCATATGTCTTCGAAAACGATAGGATAACCTACCGAATGTCTCTGCACTGAGTTGCTCCGGTATAGAGATCTCCACATGTGATGGGGTGTCCTATCGGAATTGTGGATGCCCGGATTTGCAAGGGCTTCTTCCTTTATTGGACAAAGTCCCTTCGGTTCTGTTCGAAGCCGAAACAGACTTGTATGGTTGTATGTCTGACACTACACTTTGAGATATAAAGGAGATTTCTTTCAAATACATATCTGTTGGCGGCGGAGAATTTATTCTCTTTGCTTAACACCCTTCTCTGTGACGTAGAGCTCAGAGGTTATGTAGTTAAAGGTTACCAGCGATATACTCCCAATTCGGTAGTGTGGCATGCTAAGTGCTGCTGTGTGTTGATGATCATTTGTTGATCATTTGTGATTAAAGCATGGCTTCCGTGTAGAGCGTTGCTTTGTGGACGAAACCTCATCAGACCCCACACCCCAGAAATGGTCGAAACAGGAAAGATGCGGCAAAGTTATGAGGGTCGCACCCTTTAGGGTATGTCATTTCCTTCTGGAAAAAGGTGGTATCATGGTATGGAGCCCAGATATTTTACCTATATGGTTGCAGCAATCTCATTTACTATGCGTTTGTTGCTTTGTGGTAGAGGGCCCTCGGATAAAGGTCGCAAACGACCGGGGGGTGGCATACTGAGTAGTAGTTACCTAGTTACAGAGGTAATCTGGCCTTGTGTTGGCAGAGAGCCGGATAGGTTTTCGGGACGTCCCTCTAGAGGCGTACCTATGTGGCAGTAGGAAGTTCCTTAGCCTGACCATTTGTTGGAAATCCAATTTCCAATACGAATCCAGTACGGTTTTAGTTGTATAACCTGCCATTTACTTATGATGGCGCCCCGCTGTTTAGATGGTAACTATAGTAGGCATACAATAATGGTTGTATGCTGGCTAAGATCAATATTATACTTTTGAAATGATTTTCTACACTATGCACTAGTAATAATATCAAAGAATTTTTCCCGTATCAAGCATATTTGACTATCAAAAGAAGAAATCTCCTCCAATTATGCGATTGCATTGTGTGTGGCAGGAGGTCCTATGGTAGTTTCATTTTCCAAAAGCATACCATATTTTCTTTTATAAATCTTGTTTTATTTAAAAGCAACTGTTTTTGTTTACTCATATAGTCCCATGACTGACCCAGAGTTTATTGTTTCTTCCTAAACTCTGGTTGCCCATAGTTTCCGCACGGGCAGCCTAGTAGCAGGTTTCCATGTTTTGGTGCTAGCTATATTTTGAAGTCTTTTTGGTTTGGAAGCTATCGGTTTTTGGAGGCTTTTGTCTTAGAGTTATTTTGAAAGCTTTTGGATCTCAAGGTGCTTAGTTTTGGAGGTTCACTATCACTCTATTTCCTTGAAGACTTTTCGGCATTTGATCACTCGTTGTTCTATTGTGATGTTCTATTTGAAGTTGTGATATATGTATAAGAATACTCTGATGTTGTAATGGATATTATGATGATGTTGTATCTGTGATGTAATGCATGATATTCATTTTGTTTCCGCTGTTTTATATTCATCTAATGTTGTTATAAGCTCCATCCGATTGGAGTTCGATGTTTGAATCTTTGGCAGTCGAATACAAGTGTTGATGTCAATTATCGAACATTGGATTTCAGGTCGTGACACCCTAGAATGAGTTTGAGAGTGTGTATATATATAAGACCGTGTATTTATTAGTGTTGTAAAAATGTTTTATATTGTGTCGTTAGTTCTTTTGTTTGACTTAAGAATTCTGGTCGATGCGTTTGGCCAACATTATTGATAGGGATTTCCTAAATGCTCGAAGAACAATTGATAAAATATTGATTTAAAATTTGGGTAAATCACATAATTTTACCTAAGATTATAATTTACGTATATAAGTGAATAATTTTTTCAGAGGAAATTTAATATAGTTATTCTTAGTCGTGTTTGGTTATTAAGAGTGATAATATTCCATCATTTTCATCTAGGATTTGATCGGTCGTGCTCATCCATTTCTATGCATTGACTATTATCCATAAATCTATCTTGGATCTACCCTTTTGAAATCTGGATTAGGTAATAGGAAATTTGAAAACACTGGAATGAATTCCTTATAAAATAAGTTTCACAATTTAATTATAAGGCTTCATTGATAATATGGAATTAAAATTTGATTTTCTATGCGTGTTTTTTTTTAAAACGAAAATTTTGAATATTATGGAATGAATATCTTAGAAATATAAAGAATGATTTGATAAATTTTAAGTCTTAATAAAAGAAATTTTATTATGAGAATTTGGAATATTAAAGTTGGTTGTATTTGATTGGGGTTTTATAAAAGAGTTATTAAAATAAACTTAAATATTTTGCTGAAAAAATATTACTTGAAAGATGATTATATAAGGAGCTATCATATTTTCACAATAAATATTTGAGAATGATTTCCTTTATATGGAAATAATTTATAAAATTAATTTATTAAAATGTGCCTTATAAATAAAAGGAAATTGAGAATTCAAATCCCGATGATTTTGACAAAAATGGTTTTCAAGGTTTAAAGGTTTTTTGGTGTATCAATGTTTTGGAAATAGTTGTTTAGAAATATATTTGAGTATAAGTATCTCTAAAAAGGAATTTTTGAAAAAATGGGCATTTCTTTGGATTGGTTCAAGAAATGAGTCCCGATTTATTTTTGTGATGATCAGAATAATCTTCTAAGTGACGATCGGATGTTTGGTTAGGCTAACGGTATTGTGCAATTATTAAACTATTCTCTTTATCATTGTATGGTTGGGACGAGTTTGAATCTAGACAAATCCGAAGTAGGTTGAAATGGATAGTTTGTTAAAACCATTTATTTGGAAATATATTTGGTATGATTACAAAAAGGGGATTTTTAAAATTGGAAAATAAATTATTTAAGTTAACTAGTTCGAGTGGCTCGAAAATAACTAAAATGGGTAAGGGATACGTTTGGATGGTAAACGTTCTCTTGAGTATTATATTTCTAATATGGGAATAAATGATACTGCTTGGTAATACCAAATTCCTTTGTATAACTTTTTGGTTATTCAAGCAAACTATATATATATATATATATATATATATGTAAATATATAGTACCGTTATAAAAAGTGTACTGAACAAAAACCGAATGCTTTAAATTGCTAAGCGAATTCAAAATAAAATTTTGAATTATGGTTTTGTATACTCTTAGAGGATGATAGGGATTGTATAAGTTAAGCTATGTATTATAAAAATGTCTTCCATAAATAATTTAAAGGTAATATAATTAGTACTAGGGATAACCAATTAAATAAGCGTGTGAGATGGACATAGATCGTTTCTTTATTCCGTTTTCACAAAAAATGGGAAAACACTCAAATCGTTGTTGTAGAGTTGTGAATATTGTTTGTAGTATATAGCTATTGTTTGATGAAAATTAGTTGTGGATGCTTAAGGTAGAAAATCAGCAATTTGCAATAAAGAATATGTAAAGGACTTAAATGTAAAAAGACATAGAATTTATAGTGTTTCAGCTTGAATGTGCCTACGTCCACTGTTCCTCTTTTTTTATCCCTTTCATTTCTGATTACAAGTATAAGCTTTGAATATGAGTAAACATGCTATTGAAACTAGGATTTTTTTCCTCTCAAAGTTTTTTGCCATTGTTGTTGAAAGCTTCGCTTTTCTACATCCTCGTTTTTATAATGTCACATGCTTAGTATTTATAGAATGAAGATATGAGGAGAGGCAGCTTAGTATATTGTACTTGGAATTTGCTTTAACCCTCTTTCCTCCAATATTGGTTCAACCTTCCTTACATGATTGTCAAGCTATTCCACTTATGATGACCGACATACACTTCTAAGAAAAACGGAACACATCATGAAAAAATCCCCGAAGTATCGTCGGATGTCGAAAATTTCCCACTTTTTTTAGATCAGTTATACCCGGGTTGAGCCCCAAGCAAACCTTTACCCAACACCAAGCAACATTACTTCCAGCTGACTCCAAGTACACATTTAAATTCTCATGCCTGACCCCAAGCAACCACCGAACCAAAGATTTGGTTCGGGCACCAGACAGAATCCAAGCAGAATCCATATTTTCAAAGTTCGACTCCAAGCAACCGCCAAACAAAAGTTTTGTTTCAGTCATCGGACCGACTCCAAGCAGACTCCATATTTTCAAGGGCCGAGTCCAAGCAAGCACCGAACCAGTTTTGGTTCGTACATAGCGCCAACTCCAAGCAGACTCCATATTTTCAAGGCCCGACTCCAAGCAAGCGCCAAACCAAATTTTTGGTTCAGTCATCGTGCAAACTCCAAGAAGACTCGAGATTTTCAAGCCCTGGCTCCAAGTAAGCGCCGAACCAAAGATTTGGTTCGGTAATCCAAACGACTCTAAGCAGACCCCAGATTTTCAGGGCCCGACTCCAAGCAAGCGTCGAACCAAAGTTTTAGTTCAGTCATTACGCTGACTCCAAGCAGACTCGAGATTTTCAAGCCCCAACTCCAGGCAAGAGCCGAACCAAAGTTTTCGTTCGGTCATCGGACCGAGGATCTTGGCTTGCTATTGGACCATCGGCCTTGAATGGCGGTAGAGTGTCTCGAAATTGGCCCCACGAGACAATGGTGGACAAACCATAAGACGATCAAATCTCTCAATCTGTAGCTCGGATTGAAATGCGATTTTAACCTATATCCGTATCTTGATCTTGAGAATACCTCCAAACTAGTCTGAGTCTATTCTAGAACAATAACGATCTTTCCCCTGGTTCCTCATATTCACCATGTAGTGGGCGAAAACGTCCACAACATTTGCCTCCAAAAGTATACTATCGTGGATACAAAGTGTTCTTGTTTAATCCAAGACTGTCTTCTTAGTCTTGCAATGGTTATACTGATGTTTGAATAGCTATATCTCACCTTCACTTCTAATTTTTCGATGAGCCTCCTTTTGCTAGTTTGATGTGGGACATCGTTCATTCTAAGAAGGACTTGCCACTTTTGAAGCCGTCTTTAATTAGTCTTTCATCTGACAGGATATTGTTTTTCTTGGACTTTTGGTTTCCTATGTCGAGGCTTCATATAGTATGCGAACCAACTGTTGTGCACTTTGCGTTGTAGACTTGGATCTGTGATGTGACACTCCGATTATGTTCTTTGGTGGTTGAGTCAAGCTATCCTGACCATCTCATGTGATCACTAAGTTTGTGTATTTCTCTACTAATCCTTTCTCCATTCTTGTGCATGCTTTGACAAGATCAATCATTGATGAATTTGATAGAGTAAGAATCTTTGTTAAAGGGTCTTTGTATGTAGGAGATGATGCGGAGTGTTATCCAGTGAATGTCGGTTATGACTTCCCTATCCCATGTTTTGTGTCTTCTGTCTGGATGTTTGTACAAAGATATGTATATTTTATATAAATTTTGGTTGGAATCCGCATACCTAATAAGGTGTAATTGGTTTGTGCAGTATACAGTCTTGTAAAGTGATGATCACTTTTACCAACTTCTTCGATAGCTTGGTTTGATAATCCTCGGTTTACTTATATAGATTAGATTGCTAGTAAGTTTTGACGGATAAGCGTTGGATTATAGAGAAGCTTGGTGAAGGAGAAAGGATAATTGGACCACGGAATTGGGTTGGTGGAGTTTATTGGACCGAAATAATTTGGTTAGAGAGTGGAAGATGATAGCCAAACAGTTTGTTCTGGCATATGAAAAGAAGCTGGACCGAGGTACAAAAAGTGGTCGGATAAAAGTGTTCATAGGTTGTATGGTCCAAGGTCGAAACAATGATCTGGCGCACTGCCTGTGCCAATTATAAGCTTGTGTTTGGTGTCTAGCAATTCTAACTGAGTCAAAATTCTAGTTTGAAACTAACACAAGACTATACTGAACCAATCTTTGAGAGAGCGACATTGGCTTTTCTGTCTAGGGTCTGTGAGGAATTATGTGACTCCCAACCCCGAGACCCACATTAACAAAGAGTATTACTGGATAATGCTGTCTGCTAATGCGGAGAATATGGCCGGTTAGGAGCGACCATCTATAGCCTTGTCCTAAATATCTATTTAATTTGTCGATAAATGCTATACTATTTTTTTCTAACTCAAGTGGATCGACACATCCAATAAATACTTAATACAAAACTATAGGTGGCTAACGGATCCATCAGAACAAAAACCAATACCTAAATGAATATCACATCATAGAACAGCAAACCTATATACATATACACATATACAATGATACATCTCGATACAATACAAACGATACATCAAAGTGGGATGACGATCACTGTATAAACACAAGTCAAATAAAGATATATCTTAAGATACAGCTCCAAAAAGACTATAACTACAAAAGAAGGTAGCCAAATCCAAGCAGAAGCATCAAGCAATTTCTATGGCCAAATAGTACGAGTCTAACCTGAAATAAACTTGATCTGACCCGAGTATAAAATACACGGGTCAGTCTAGCTAAAACATCAATTTAATCAAGATAGACTACAATGAGAATAATGAGAAATGGCTAAAATATCCTCTCGAACAAGAGGAAACCATACCAAGAATGAGGTAATACATCATTAAGAAAAGAATGATCATAATTCTTGAATAAGAAGAAATAACAAGAAGTACAAGTTCATAACTTATGTGGACTATTATCGCATAAGTATATGAAACCTCAAGGAAGAAACCCTGGTGATAAAACTCAATTAAGCATCATAATCTCCTCATATCATCGGCGAAATCTCTAAGATAACAATAACGGTTTCGATGAACCATATCTCCTTAATAGGAGAATCATTAATACAAACTCTCGCCAAAATGTCAAACATAAAACGTTCCCAAATAGCATAATCCCAAAACTCAAATATTCCTCATCTCATCGGCATAAACAAAATCTCAGAATGTCATAGAATGACAATATAAATCTCAAATATAAAATAATCTCCAAACTCAATTACACTTCATCTCATCGGTATAAATGTATATAAAACTCAAATTCAACTCATCAAAATGGCAAAACCTAGAATATCCTATGAAATCATAAAATCATCAAAACTCATAACTCAAGGAACTCAATAAGAGTTCAGAACATGATAAATGAAATCACCATATATATAACATCTCATATAACACTAGGCTATTGATGTAATAGAACAACTTAAAATAGTGAAATCAAAATAAAATAGAAAACTCAGAAAACATAGAAAACTTGGATTGGCCAGGTCGCCGTTTGCATGCCGAAGTAATGCTGCGCGTGCCACCTCTTGACCAGTACTCTATATATATATATATACATACACATATATATATATATATACATATATATTTATACATACATATATATATATACATATATATATCTATATATATACATACATATATATATACATACATATACATATATATATATATATTAGGTACCCATACATCGTGACGACCGAAGTCATAACACATCATGACGACCGAAGTGATAGAACATCGTGAGGACCGAAGTCGTAGAACATCGTGATGACCTGATGGTTTATAGTACTGGTAAACATTTTTAATGTGTCACAAACTCACAGATAGGAAACCGAAGAGTGGTAAAGTGCGTCCAATACCACACATTCTCAGTAAACGGTTTACTAACCGCTAGCCAATGCCATACTAGAAAACATCATAAAGTCATAAATCTTAGAAAATCATACCATGCCTCATCTCATTGGCAAGTATCAAAAGACATCATAACTTGTCTCATCATCATTGACAAGTAAAAACATCGTGATGATTTCTCATAAACCATAAATCACAAAATAGAAATATCAAAATCAAGACTTGCCTCGTCTCATCGGCAAGTATAGAAATACGCTATGACGGTTCTCATCGACCATACTCCTAGTATATGAGATCTCACACAATAAAAATCACCAAATATTGCGCATCTTAGAAAATTCCTATAATTATGAATTAAAGAACTTAAAATACGACATAATATGACAAAATAACTCAGAATTGATAACCTTTAATAGCTTCGATCATACAAGTTCAGAATTAATCGAAATAGTAAACACACATGTCCCGTACCACGTGTTTTACTAAATCACTTAATTCTCTTTCTCATACGCTCGAATAGTCCAAAAATGTGTATTTTATGTTTAAAATAATTTATTAGAGAAAACTAGGTTTTCAAACTATTTTTCGAAAAACGATTATTGAAACCAGTATTTGAAACTCCTTTATTATAGGAAATAAATAGATTTATAACTTAAAATAATTCAAAAATATTATATAATAATTATTTTAAAATCCAATTTATTTTTAAAAATTATTTCAAAATCATTTAGAGATATTCGTGCTTGAAACAATGAAAAACCAAAGAAGTACACAAAATCGATAACTCGAATTCAACCTAAATTCACTACAAAATCCATCCAAACTCAATTCAAATTCAACTCAAATTTGAATTGTAAATTTTCTAAAATTTAGCCAGCTATTGACAAGCATCATAGCTCTCGAAACATCACTAGAATCAAGGAAAATAGAGAACAGACCAAGTTAGTACAAGCATCAGGATATACATAACACAAAAGAAAATACCCCAGGCAAAAATGCCTCAGAGGTCGACATGCAGGTCGACTTCACTCCCCTCTAGGTCGACCGTACCGTCGACCTATAGTGCATGAAGGTCGACCACTAGGTCGACTTGCCTGTTGACCTAGGGCACGTACTTTGTCCAGTTAATTTTCCAGCCCCGACCTGGTTTTCAAGCTACACTTTGACATAGCATACGACCTTATTTTGCAGTGAATTTTTGCAGAGACGAAGTATAGCATGCAATCTATCATCTGAAAGAAGTCCGATAGCATTTCGTTGCCGGAATCTAAAGATACGGCCTCCGGAGAAGCAACATAGAGCAGTTTTGAATAAGAAGAAAACAAGTTTAGAAATCTAATAAGAAGAAAACAAGTTTAGAAATCTATCTACTGAAGCAAATTTATTCACAGTTTTTGCATTTTAAAGCATTGTTTTGCTAGATTTTGTGAGCTAATCAACACACTTTACTGTTGCAATGCTTGAATTTATGTGAAAAGTTTGATGCTTTGAGGAGAGACGAGCTTCCAATAATCCGTAGAACTCAAAAACAGTACATGCAAGAAGGAGATACGGTAAACTGGAAAAACCCATCTCTCAATTAAGAATTTGATGAAATTAATAAGTTTGGAGTTTGATTACCTTTGAGTTAATACTTTAGTTTGCAAAAGATTTCAATTTGATTGAATTTAATTAAAGAAATAACTTGAATTTTTGAAAGCTTGAAAAGGTGATTTACTGTACTTTGTTTCTGATGCAAGAAGAAGATGAGATAGTGAAAAATGAACGTACATGAGGTTTCTTTTTCTTACTATCTCAATTTCTACCTTAGTATTAATGGGCTTTGGACCCATTAAACAAAAGAAAATAAATTGGCCTATGATTAATTAATCAACACTAACTAAAATATGCACAAATATCACATTATATAAAAGAACAAAAGCCATTTTCTTTCAATTTCCACACAAATAAAATTATAAACTCACATACACATGAAATAAAATATTTTGCACCATATGAAAAGTTTAATTTTTATTTTTGAAACATTATTAATATTAAAAGCCTTTATTTCACAATAATATAAAATTTTCACCAAATAAATGTAAAAGTCTACATTTTTAACTTCTAAAATTCAATAAAAATCATTTTCTTACTTTGTAAAATTTTACAAACCATTTTAAACTCGAGTTTATAACTAACATCATTTTTAAACAAATTTTCATCTTTTTATTTGAATAAACACACTTTAAATCACATACTTCTTTTTAAAATTATTAAAAGAAAAAATTGGCAATAATTAATACATTATTTCTTTTTCTCTTAATAAAACCCATTTTCCAATCATTATTAACCCAGGTAAATAAAATAAAGTTCCAAAATTTATTTTTCTTATTTTATTTTCAAATTTTATTATTTATTCCAAATAAACAATTTAGAATTTCCAATTTTATATTAATTCACAATATTAAATTATAACTACCATTATAATTTAATATTAATAGGTAATCTCCAAAATTAAGGTTGTTACAAATTATTCATACTAGGAGTGCTTCATTATTCTCGTCCTAAGTCATGGTTGCGGAAAAATGCGAGTTATGGATGGCTTGATTAGAAAGCACACTCTGATTGTGGGTAATAGTGATTGATCATTGTTGGTTCGAGTTAGCCAAGTGCTGATGTTGGATGTCCCTAGTATGTGGTGTTTAGCTGGAATAATCTTTGGACATTCGAAACCTTGATTAGTATCAGTTTATTATTTCCTTTTGATCAGGAGAATGAATCTTTTAATTCAAATGTCTCATTGGCTTTGGTGGTGGAGGATCGTCATATTGTATTGACTTTACCTGTAAGTTTAGGGTCCTTTCGGGCCTAGTGTGGTCAAGGACTTTCATCCTTGCCTTGGAATTAGTTACAGACTATTAATACACTTTTATTTGGAATTTTACCATAGATATGTGTTAGAGTCATCCCCATGTGTCCTCAAGATTGATTTATTAGGTAAAGATATCAAGCTATTTGTGTTAGAATAGAATTTGATATGAATTCATTACATTCGAATGGTTATAGATCGAATCACTTCTATTTAGAGAGATCCTTATCATTCGAAGTGGTTCCCTATTACTAAGGTTTAGAGAGTAATTTGGGAGACGTGGCAGTACATAAATACTCATCACATCCTCCAGAGCACCCTCTAGCAACGCTGTCAAATGTCGGCCGGAAGTGCTCATTATTTGTCTAGGTTTGCCCCCAGTATAGTGCACTTGGTTGTTTCTCACAACATGCTGCCTTGTATTATGAATAGGTTTTAAACCTATGAATTTAAGGTCATGATTCCAATGTGCTATTACCAAGCTGAGTGGTAGTGTATGTGTATAATCAAGGGGTGAGGTGGTGTTATGGCCCTAAGTATTTTTTATCGAATTTAGCTTATCTTACAAAAGTCAGTCATACCTTTGCACTTATTTTTTCTCAGTTGCCATAAATGTGCTCATCTTTAGGAGAATCCTTACAGTTTCTTGAGAGAAGTTGGCTGGAAGGTATATTCTAATTCTTGTGGCAATGTTGGATTGGCGTTCCGCTATGTCTGGCGTAGTTGAATCGATGGTCTGTTTCCTCTGGTGGAGTGGAAGCGAATGAATATCCTGTTGTAGTTGGCAGAGTGAAATTCATATTTCTACTATCTGTATGTAATGCCAAAAGACTAAAAGAAATTGTTAGAAGCTTCTAGTTTAACTACGATGAACTATATTCTCTGTCAAGAGAGTCCTTCTAAACTTAAGATTCATGGCATGTAAGTTACTTGCCATGATTATGGATTTTGGTGGCTTATGGTTTGACAGCCCAACCTATGTTCTAAAGAAGTGTAACTTTTGCGACTGCCATACTTAAGATTTAGAGCCGAGATTCGTACACAGTAAATACTCAGGCTATTATGGCCTTTATCGTGAGTATTATACGATGGCTCAGCTAGCGTAGGTGCTGATCATCAACTACAAACTATCCATGGCTACAACCATGCCTTAATCATGGGATTTATTATCGATTCGTAGTTGTCAGCGATACATACGCTAATGATAAAAAGCTTGGGCTGTAATCATGCCTAATCCATAGCTTATAGTCAGTTTATCATTGTTGGTTGGGGGCCGATTGTCAATAGTGAGCTACCCAGGCTATTTTCGTGCCTTTAGTCATGGTTATCTTGCTTTCACTACTGCCGACGAGAGCTTGCGATTGATCGCAATAGGAAAAATATCAGACAAGCAATCAAGCAAAACATTAATTTTTACAGTGGTTTAGCCAGAATATGCCTATATCCACTGTCTTTCTTCAATTGCTTCAAGTAGTATATGCTTTTTACAAACTGAGAGAAGTAATGGCGAAAATATTTGAAATTCCTTCCTTTACCAAACACCTTTTCCATCAATAGTGGACAAAATGTAAGCTCCATTGCGGAGATCCTTATGAACAACAAACGGTCCTTCCCAAACTGGATCTAGTGCGCCTAAATGGGGAAAGACTTGCTTGAGAACAATATCTCTGTTAACCCCGTTCTAGCCTACAAGTTAAGGGGCCCACGAGTTAAAGGAGTCAACGAGTTAAGGCCTGGGATGAGCCACAACTTAAGGTGTTTAACGGCTCAGGAAGGATCTACGACTCAGGAAGCCTCACGACTCATCGAGTCACCGACTCAATAAGTTAATGACCTAAAGCTCAAAGCGACTTAAAGGGTTACGACTCAAGGGGTTAACGGTTCACAAGGCAGGACGGCTCAATAAGTTACCGACTCATCAAGACTATCGTCTCAACGACTCATGGTAAGCAGCGACTCAGAGTTGACAACGACTCAGTGGATCAACGACTCAACGACTTGAAGGAGCAGAGTGGCTTAACTAGTTAACGGCTCACAAGACAGACCGACTCAATGCATTACCGACTCATCAAAGGATGACTCGTCCGCGACTTAAAGCCACTGAGTCGTATTCCGTTGCCACAATGCATGTCCCAGTGAGAATTGACTCGCCAATGACTCAGCACTTGGCTTAGAATCCAGCAAGAGAATGAGCTAGTGAGAAGACCAAATGCTTAATCAGATAAGCCAGCCACGACTCAACTTGACTCGGCCACGGCTTAGCCTGAGTCGGTCACGACTCAGGACTTGGGCGAAAAATTTCTATCCAAATTTGCCTATAAATACATGGCCACCCCCAACATTCAGGGGACTTTTTGGCTCATTCATTTCAAGCGTCGTTACTCTGCTGCATTCTGAACTACTTCAACACCTTCAAGGAACTTCACGAAGAAATCAAACATGTCTAACATGTGTTCAAAGATTTGGATCGACATTGAAGTTTAGGCTACTTGCTCTAAGTCACTTGAAACTCAAAGTGTGTTGTAATCAAAGTGTAACTGCATTGACTTGTAATCAAATCGTCAATAAAGATATTCAAAGTGGACATAGGCTCTCTCTTAAGCCGAACCACTATAAAATTGCTGTTGTTTACTGTTTTTTCACTATTATCTGCTTATCATCTGTTCCCGAGCTATCGGATGGTGCTTTCACAATCTCACTTCATACACCGGGGTGTTAGCGTTCAAATTTTAGCGTTAACATTTTTGGTGCTTTCACTGAGAATTGAACTCAGGTGAACTATCATCATTGCTTCACAGAGGTTTGTAGAGAGAATTTCCTTGAAAACCAGAAGTCTATCCGAGATTATGGCTCCTGGAAGGAAAAGTAGATCTGTCAGATCTGGGAATATTCAAGAGGGAACCTCCGCTTCCCCTATATCAAATCAAGCCACTCCAGCTGTCGGAGTTACAAAGGCAGAGCTGGATGCTGCAATCTTAGGGCTGAACCAACAGATCAATGCCCAAAATGCACAATTCGAGGCTCAGAATGCCCAGAATGCCCTAATTCTGAATAGGTTGAACGATTTGCTTGGGGCAAACCGTCAACCGGCAGGTAATGAAAGGAATTTTGCTTGCAACATTCATGAGGCTGAAGAAAGGAATGCTCCTGAAAGGGCTGCTAGCCCCTTTGAACAAACACTTCCTGAGGTTGGTGGATCTAGAACTCGACATGATGAGGAGTATCTTTCTGGAATGGTCCGACAAATCATGAAAGAGAGTATGCAGAGGGTTGAAGACGAGAAAGAATGGGGTTTCGCCCCAAGTAAAACTCCATTTACTGAGAAAATCTTAAAGGCTGAATTCCCAAGGAAGTTTGTCCCTCCAACCATTCCAGCTTACAAGGGGACAAGTGATCCGAACGAATTCTTATACAAGTATGATTGGCACATGACAGGTGCCAGAGCCTCTGATGAAATAAAGTGCCGATATTTTCCTGTGTATCTCGAAGGTGTAGCTCTGCTTTGGTTCACCAAGCTTCCAGTCCGATCTATAGATCAGTTTTCTGACTTAACCCGGAAATTCAAGGAGCAGTTCAGACTATATGCCTCAAAAGCCAAGGATATCATGTCACTGTCAAGCTTGGAACAGAATCCAGGTGAATCTATCGGATCTTTCTTAAACCGCTTTAATATAGCACTAGCTGAGGTGGACAATGCAGAACCGCGAATGATATTGACTTATCTGATGAGGGCTATTGACAAGTCAAGCGAATTTGGGAAATGGCTAAACATGAAGGAACCAAATTCCCTTGAAAAATTCTATAAAAAAGCAGATGAATTCATACGCTTGGAAAGCCGTCCCGTACTGGTAAAGACAGTATTGGAAAAAGCTGAAGATAACACTGTTGCTCCACGCAAGAATGAATCTGTAGGGCAAAAAAGGGAAAATAACAATGGGAAGAAACAGAGTAATCTGAAGAAGCCCCGATCCTTCAAGCCATCAGAGTATACTCCTTTATCAGATACGCCGGAGCGTATCTACCTTGCCACTAAAGATTCTGTTGACTTTGCTAAACCTCCTCCTCTAAGGACCGGGAAAAAGGCTATACAGAGTGGGAAGTTCTGCCGCTTCCATAATCAACCCGGTCACGAGACCGACGAATGCCGCCAGTTGAAAAATCTGATTGAAGAGTTGCTAAGGGAAAACAAACTGCAGCAATTTGTGAAAAAGAATAGCAACAATCCTGCTTCATCTAGTCAGGGGCAACAGGCTCCTACACATCAGCTTAGGACGAGTGAGAAGGCTGCAGGGCATGAATCTGGAAGGCCCATTATCAATGTCATTACAGGAGGACCTCACCCAGTAGGCAGAAGCTGGGGTGAGATGGAAAGGTATACCCGAGCTTTAAAGTATGTACCGACCGAGGAAGATGTATTCGTTTTGGAAGGTGCTACGCCCTTGAAGCAACAAAGAACTTTCGATGATGATATTGTGTTCAAAGCTAGGGATTCCGTAGGTATTGAAGCTCCTACCTTGGTTCCCTTAGTGATCTCGGCTGGTATCGGGCCAGCTATTGTCAGAAGAGTTCTCATTGATTGTGGCGCATCCTGCAATATCCTCTTCAAGAAAACATTCGACCAAATGAAGATCCCTATGGCTGATGTGTAAGCCTCATTGCAGAAAATTGCCGGCTTCACTAGGGAGCCAAAGCAGCCGGTAGGAACCATTGATTTGTTTGTGGAACTTGGAGAAGGAGAGAGAAAAATGGTCCGGAAGCAAACTTTTGTGATTGTCGACGAATTTTCTGCTTACAATGCTTTCCTTGGTCGTCCAACTCTGGCAGCGTTCAAAGCTGTTCTTGCCCCGTGGTGCCTCACTATTAAATTCCCTACAGACAATGGAGTAGGAGTTATAAAAGGGGATCAAAATGCTAGGCGAGAGTGTTATCTGACAGAGCTACGAGAAACCAGAAAAAGAGAAATGGGAAAGAATGCGGCAGCCCCAGTCCGCATCAAAGAACCAGCCTTGTAGCAATTACAGGGCGGACCCTGCACTGGCGAGCACAGCGGAGCAAGGAAAGAGATGGACCCTAGAAAAGTCAGTGCAGGGGAAAATAGAGTGGTACCAGTGGAAACGACAATACTAATACCTGTTGACCCAAAGGACCCAAACAAGGTGTTGAATGTGGGTTCACAACTTAATGCGTCAATTCAGAATATCTTAATATCTTTTTTAAAGGCAAATCTGGATGTTTTTGCTTGGACTCATGCTGATATGTGCGGAATATCCCCAGAAGTTGCAGTACATGCTCTAAATATTGATCCAAAATTTACACCTGTGAAACAGAAAAGGAGAACTCAAGGTCCAGAAAGGTCGGCGGCATTAAAAGAAGAAGTTGATCGGCTCATAGAGAATAATTTTATCAAAGAAGCTACCTATCCGAATTGGGTTTCAAATCCAGTGCTGGTTAAGAAAGCCAACGGAAAATGGAGAGTATGCATCGATTTTTCAGATCTAAACAAGGCCTGCCCCAAAGACTGCTTCCCATTACCCAGAATCGACCAACTGGTAGACGGAACAGCGGGACACGAATTGTTATCTTTTATGGATGCTTACTTCGGATATAACCAGATCATGATGCATGAGCCAGATCAGGAGGACACGAGCTTTATCACCGACACTGGTCTTTACTGCTACAGAGTTATGCCCTTCGAGTTGAAGAATGCAGGGGCAACATACCAAAGACTTGTTAATGTTATGTTCAAACCGCAACTTGGCAAGACTATGGAAGTCTACGTCGATGATATGTTAGTAAAGTCTAAGAAAGCAGTGGATCACATAGAACACTTAGCAGACATGTTCGCAGTCCTCCGAAAATACAGAATGAAGCTCAATCCTTTAAAATGTTCATTTGGAGTGGAATCCGGCAAGTTTTTAGGTTTCATCGTGAGCGCTAGGGGCATTGAGGCCAGTCCAGCTCAAATTACTGCTTTGAAAGAAGTCAAAGCCCCTAGAACAAAGAAGGAATTGCAAAGTCTCAATGGAAAAGTCGCCGCCTTGAGTCGGTTCATTTCCAAAGCCACAGATAAATGCATTCCATTCTTTGACGCCCTAAAGAAAGGAAAGAAAAACTTCGATTGGACTCCCGAATGCCAAAAAGCCTTTGATGAATTGATTCGCCATATGGAAATGCCTCCAATACTTTCTAGGCCTGGCGATGGCGAGGATCTTCTTATATACTTGGCAGTATCATCTCATGCTTTAAGTGCAGCGCTGATACGAGAAGACAAAATGATTCAACATCCAGTTTACTATATCAGCAAAAGACTCACTGGGGCAGAGATGAATTACTCTAAGTTGGAAAAACTCGCCTATTGCCTACTAATTGCATCTAGGAAGTTGAGGCAATATTTTCAAGCTCATCCTATCAGAGTCCTCACTGATCAACCTTTAAAGCAAGTCCTGTTTCGCCCTGAGACTTCGGGTCGTCTTCTAAAGTGGAATATTGAACTCAGTTAGTATGACATCACTTATCATCCCCGAAAAGCAATCAATGGACAAGATTTAGCGGATTTCATCGCAGAATTCACAGATAAGGGTAACAGTGAGGAGGAAACGGTCGACGATTCCCCAATCCAATGGAAGTTATATGTCGATGGTGCGAGAAACGACTACTGTTCTGGAGCCGGAGTTGTACTTGAGACCCCTGAAGGCCGATCATTATGCTATGCACTAAGATTGGAATTTCCTTCAATAAACAATGAAGCAGAATACGAAGCCCTTATCGCTGGCTTAAGGATTGCTAAAGAATTAAACATCCGAGCGTTACATATATTCAGTGATTCTCAGCTTATTGTATGCCAAGTCAAAAAGGAATTCCAAGCAAAAGGGGGGAATCTGCCCGCCTACTTGTCAAAGGCTTGGGAACTCCTGGGTGATTTCGATCATTACATGATAACTCACATTCCTCGAGAAGAAAACATGAAAGCAGATTCTCTCGCAAAGTATTCTAGCACAGGCGAAGCTCAATTTCTGGGGTTAACTCCAGTGGAGGTCCTGTCGACTCCTAGCATTGATGAGATGGACATTGATTGGATCATGAGCATGTCTCAAGAGCAAGAATCATGGATGACTCCGATAACAGAATATCTGCTCAATGGATCCTTACCAGGGAACTCAAAAGAACGACAAAAGCTACTGAGAAAAGCCTCTCGATATATAATGCAGGATGGCCGATTATATAGATGGGGATTCTCAATGCCATTACTTCGATGTGTATCCAGGGAAGAGTCCAAAGCAATCCTAGCGGAGGTACATGGAGGAGAATGTGGTGATCATTCAGGTGGCCAAACATTAGCAAAGAAAATTCTCCGATACGGATATTTTTGGCCAGAAATTAATCGAGATGCAGCAGAGTATTCCCGAAAATGTGACAGATGCCAAAGATTCGCCAAAATTCCTAGAGCTCCTTCCACTGAACTCACACAGATGGTCAGTCCATGGCCGTTTGCAATATGGGGGATAGACCTTGTAGGACCGTTACCAACTGCCAAATCTGGAATTAAATATGCCATTGTTGCTGTAGATTATTTTACTAAGTGGGCAGAAGCTGAACCACTGGCTACTATCACCTCAAAGAAGATGATAAGTTTTGTGACTAAAAACATCATTTGCAGATACGGTGTGCCTCAAAAAAATAATTACAGACAATGGTACTCAGTTTGAAAGTGAAGAATTCCAAGATTTTTGCAAGCGATTCAAAATCCGGAAAAGCTTCTCAGCAGTGGCTCATCCGCAGGAAAACGGGCAAGTGGAAGCCGTGAACAAAATTATTAAGTCAACCATCAAAAAGCAACTTGAAAGAGCAAAAGGTGGTTGGGTCGATAAGCTACCACTGGCACTATGGGCATACAGAACCACTCACAAAACTGCGACTGGGCACACCCCGTTTTCATTAGCATACGGGTCAGAGGCAATGATTCCGGTAGAAATAGAGGTTCCTTCACATAGAAGAATCCATTTCAATCAAGCAGAAAACGAAAAGCTACAGCTTGAAGCGCTAGATCTCCTTGATGAAAAAAGAGATGAGGCTAATCTCAGAATTGCAGCTCATCAGCAAAGGATAGCCAGACATTTCAATTCCAAAGTTCGCCAACGCAACTTTGAGATTGGAGACCTAGTCCTGAAGAGAATTATGACAGCGACAGGTGTGTTTGGGCCAAATTGGGAAGGACCATATGTCATAGGTCAGAAGCTTCTTGACGGCACATTCAAACTCACTACTGTTGAATGAGATCAAATTCCAAGGGCATGCAACAGCAATCATTTGCGTCCATACTTTACTTGAAAATTTTGTTGAAATATTATAAAAAGAATTATGAATGTATGATTCTTGTAATTGAAGGCAATTGTAAAACTGATGCAAGTAAATAATGAAAAAATATAAAGTGGATGTAGGCCCAATTTCCTGGCCGAACCACTATAAATCTTGTTTTCCTTATTATTATTACATGTTTGCTTTATTTTCGATATAAAAAGTACATAGAATGTATTGCTGAAATGTCGATTTAAATTTTTGTAGACAATGGAAGTGAAACTTGCACATAATAAGACCAAGTGATTCTCGCCAAACTTCAAGTCACAAAAGCTCCGAATTCAAATCCCAGATAGGAAGTACTTCAATTGAACGGCCTATGATTTCGACAGAAACGGGCCTTTGCTAATAAATTGAGATCGTTTGAACAAACAAACATCCAATCAAGAAGCTGATGCTCATTCTCACGAACTTGCCTGACAATGAAGTACACTTCCTTGGATTAAACAAGTTACTTGTAAGAAAAGGGAATGAAAGCTTTAAAAAAAAAAAAGGATCGCTGAAAAGGCATAAGCAAGTGGACAAGGGAACAACCAAAGCCATCACCGGCAGCACAAGTCCTCTTCGGAGGCGCAACTCTTCGGAGGATAAAGACCTCTAATGGGTCATACGCCACAAAAAAGAAAGTTCTCTACTCAACAAAAAAGATTGGAGGAGTCATGACCCTCCAACCATGAGAGAGTAACTTCCAGGCGATGAAAACCCTCTCTGAGGCACATTTCACCAAGAGTTGAAGTGTAACGACCGCTCTTCGGAATTTCACTTCACCAGAGTTGAAATGCAAACAAAATAAAAGCCCTCTTCGGAGGCCCATTTCACCAGGAGTTGAAGTGTAACGACCGCTCTTCGGAATTTCACTTCACCAGAGTTGAAATGCAAACAAAATAAAAGCCCTCTTCGGAGGCCCATTTCTCCAGGAGTTGAAGTGTAACAGCCGCTCTTCGGAATTTCACTTCACCAAAGTTGAAATGCAAAACAAAATAAAGACCTTTCTGGAAGTCCACGTTTCACCGAGATTGAAATAAAATTTCCAAGTGTTGAAACGTGAAAAGGCTTTCTTCGAAGGCACAACTCTTTGGGGGTACACGTTTCACCAAGATTGAAATAAAACTTCCAAGTGTTGAAACGTGAAAAATCCCTCCTCAGAGGTACAACCCCCTCCCGGGGACACAATCAAAAAGAAAGACCTCTTCGGAAGCCCACGTTTCACCGAGATTGAAATAAAACTTCCAAGTGTTGAAACGTGAAAAGGCTTTCTTCAAAGGCACAACTCTTTGGAGGTACACGTTTCACCAAGATTGAAATAAAACTTCCAAGTGTTGAAACGTGAAAAGGCTTTCTTCGAAGGCACAACTCTTTGGGGGTACACGTTTCACCAAGATTGAAATAAAACTTCCAAGTGTTGAAACGTGAAAATCCCTCCTCAGAGGTACAACCCCCTCCCGGGGACACAATCAAAAAGAAAGACCTCTTCGGAAGCCCACGTTTCACCGAGATTGAAATAAAACTTCCAAGTGTTGAAACGTGAAAAGGCTTTCTTCAAAGGCACAACTCTTTGTAGGTACACGTTTCACCAAGATTGAAATAAAACTTCCAAGTGTTGAAACGTGAAAAATCCCTCCTCAGAGGTACAAATTTCTATTTTTAAAAAAAAAATCCTCATCAAGGGCATACTTTAACTTTCAAAGGAAGAGTGATTTACCTATTCTAGAAAATAACCTTCCTCAAAAAAAAAAAAAGAGGAAGAAAGTTAAAGTACCCTTCAGAGGCCCGCTTTACTACATAGAAGAATTCACTTGGCAAAATGCGTACATAAGCAAAAGAAAAAAAGTGATTTCTTCGAAGGACAAAGCGTAAAAACTTATATGAAGGAAGTTGTACTCTACGAAAAATTTCTTCAAGAATGAAGTAATTATTCTTCAGAAAATAAGAGTGCATGTCCCTTCAAAGTATAAAATATTGCAGCAAGCTTATGGTATGGGGGCAACATGGTATAGTTACATACAAAATGGTATAGCTACATCGGTAAAGTACGCTCAAACAACATACCACAAGTTCACCGCAATATCATATAAATAAACTTGTGCAAAAATGAATAATAAATGCATTCTCAAATTCAAACAAGAGTCTGTACAAATAAAGGATCATTTTTTCAATTGCAGATACAGGTTTCAAAATAAAAAAGCAGGGGCCGGTGCCTGCACAACATCCGACCATTGCACAAAAAAGGAATCAAAAAGCCCGAAGCCCGACTCTTCACTTCTTCTTACCACCTTTGGACCCTTTGCCCGGCCGAATGATTAGCTTTTCAGGTCTATCTATAGGCATAAGGGAAGAAGGAGAGGGAGGTGCAACCGGTGCAACTTCCGGTTCTTCTTCAGTAGCAATGATTTTCTTCCCCCTCCTCTTCGATGTTCCGTTCTTCTTTCTTCTCTTCGAAGAAGACTCACTCCCTGGAGTAACAAGAGCGGACAAAACTACGTCATCAGAAGGAGTCCGCTCCGAAGAGATCTCTCCTCCTTCAAGTCCCTCGTCTTTCTGCTCTTGCGAAGCGATAGGGTCATCCAAGCCATGAAGAGCCTCAATTTGCACCTCTTGTGACCCGGGCTGTGAAGCAGAAGGAGGAATCACCTGAAGAGACGGAGGAGGGATAACCGGAGGAGGTGAAGTCTACACAGCACTTGGTGTTTCAACTGCAGAAGAAGAGAAATTAAAAATATTAGTATCTCCCCAAAAGAAGGGAGATATGGGTTCGTCGAGATTCAAGAAGTAATCGAGAAGCTCATCAAACTTTTGAGGAGCAAGCAGGCGATCCACCTGAATCGGACCAATGTCAAAATTACCTGAAGATGTTTGCTTCGTTAGTTCAATCTCATAATTTTGAGCCCCGATATCCTCCAAAGCCTCATCATCAGTAGGGGTAATTACCTCGGTTTTTGTAGGAGGCAGCGAATGAGCACTGGAACCTGTGATGTCAACTTCAGAAGAAACTAAAAGACGTTCAGAGGTGGTAGGTGGTATTTCTTTTTCAGAACGTTCCCCTTCCGCCATTCCGGCTCGCACTCTGGCGAGTTGCTCTTTTCCCTTGGTAAGAGCGACGCGGGCATCATCATCAAGATAATGCTCTTCAAGAGCTGAATCAGCATAGCCAGCACCTTTACCACCGAGCATATCGAGTGCTGCCTCCCAAACTTCAGCTAGTGTAATTTCATACTTAGGGCCTAGAAAGGCAAGGCTGCCATGCCCCAAAATGCTGTGCAGATAAAAATCAAATAGTGTGGAGCCGATGTCAGCTTTGGTTGCTTGAAGGGCCTCTTCGGCCGCGAGTTTACCAGCAAAAGCCTCGTCACGCTCCTTTTCGGCCATAGCAAGTCGAGCTTTTAACATCTCTATCTCCGAGCTTTGAGAGCCGGTCTGTTCTCGCAGCTGTAAAATTTCAGCGCGATATTCTTCTATGACCTTCTCCTTGTGTGTAAGCTTATCTTCGACTGCCCTTTGACTGGCATGCGCATCTCGTACTTGTTGCTGAAGCATGCTCTCCTTTTGAGAATAGGAAGTAGATGAAGTAGCTAATTCTTCCTTAAGCTTTTCTACTTCCGCTTCCAGCTTTTCATTATAGGAAGCAATACTTCTCATTTCGGCGTCATGCTGTTCGAGAGTCTTCTGCCACTCATCCTTATCGTTCTCCATTGTGAGCATGGCCTCGAGATTGGCTCGGTTAACCCTCTGAAGCTCGTCGACAAGTTTTTGCCAGTTCGACATTCTTTCAATATCGGTCCTGACAGTATCAAGATTTCGCAGCATAGCCGATTTGTCGAGAGGAACCAAGTCGAGATCAAATCGAACCCTTCTCAAGCACCACTGAGGGAATCGACTTTGAAGAGTGGGAGGACCTTGCCCAACTTGGTATGCGGGCCGGTTGATGATTGTTTGAATGTCGGAACGAACGGGGGCAGGAGATTGAGCAGGAACATTTTCAGAAACTGTCGGCATTGTTTCTTCAGTAAGTTTAGCCCGCTTGCTAGAAGAGTCGTCCATGTGACCTTTACCTCTCTCATCGTGAGTCTTTCTTTTTTGGGTATCATCATCTCTGTGGGGAGGGTCATGTCTTTCTTGTTCTCTTCGGTGACGTTCTTCATATGCTCGTCTCTCGTCTGCTTTCCTGATGGCCCTCTCTTCATCGGATTCTCTGTAAGAGGGGAGGTGACGCCTATAATCATATTGGCTACGCCTCCCGTAGCGCTGGAAATCATCATAGTATGAGCTGCTGCGCCCCATTGGAGAATCTGGAATAAAAATAATAAGCTTTAGAAATCTTTAAAGTATAAGAAGATGAATGCGTAGAAGTGCTGAAAAATCCTAAGTGTTGTGTAACGTGTAAACTACATGCATCAAGTTACAGACCACTCTGTGGAGTAGAGGTAGTGATAACTTGAGTAGAAGGAGTTGACATTTGTTGTAGAGAAGATGTCGCCTCAATTACAGAAGAGATAGTTTTGGAAACATCATCTTTGAAAAGTTCTTGAGAAGTCACAATTAAATCGCTCAACCCCTCGAAAACATCATCACCATCATGTTTTTTGGGACTTGCTTTCTCAACTCCTTCGTTAGCAGATCTTCCGGAAGATCGTGGAGGTTCTTCCTCTTCGATAACTGGGGCAAGTATAGGCTTGTCAGACGACCCCGCAACATCCTTCGGAATTGAACACTTCACTAGTGGAGTTTCTATAGAGGTTCCTCCCTGATGTGCTCTTTAGTAGAGACCGGGGCATCAGGAGTTTCCGTCGGAGAATCGGGAATTTCAGTTGGGACTTCACGAAGCTGAGTGAAGCGAGAGGAATGAAGAAGCCCATATTGATGTAAAAATCCATCATTTAACAAAAACTTTATACTCCTCTCTTCTACCGCCACGGCGTTCAATCTCTCAAAAATTTGCTTATAGCATGGATCTCTAGAGGGAGGAGGAAGTGCTAAAACAGGAAAAAAAGAAGAAGCAAAGTTAGCATTTAGCAACTCAGATTTCGAAAAGCCCAAGAATGGAGAAATAAAAACAGGAAAATCTTACTTCCTACTCTCCAGATGGCATAAAACCCTGGAGGGCAGCGAACAAAGAAATACTGATTTAGAAATCCATGAACGCTTTCAGGAAGATCGGTGATGAGTTTGCGGTTTCGAGCACTCCTTATAACTACGATAGAGGGATGATCTTTAATTTTTGTGAATGAGCAGAAGTAACAGATTTCCTCAAAGCTCGGTAATCGGTCCAGAACTCTACTAAATAGCACACATAACCCCATCAGAATGGCATGGCCATTGGGGGTGCAATTGGAATGGAGAGATAGATAATCGAAGAAGGAACTGCTGAAGGAAGTCATTAAAAGGTGGTATGGCACCGCTCAAGCACATTTGGCGATTGACAGCAATAAAGCCAGAAGGGGGCCTATCTGCAGTATCATTTGGCCCCGGCTGTAAGGCATCAGCTTCGGCAATGCCAAACTGGGTGAGCAATTGGTTAAACACCCGCTGATTCAGAGTTGTGGAAGTTCTCTCCAGAGGATTATCCAACAGGTTGGCTACTGGGAAGACATCTTTAGCCTGGCCCATCGGTTCTTCTTGTTGAGATGTCATTCTACACAAGCAACTGGATGTTCAAATGCGAAGGTGCACGTTTCCTAAAAGTGTGAAGTGTTGTGCAGAACTAATAAAAATAACAAGTAAATATAACTGGAATTAAACTGGTCGACGATTGATCGACTACGGTAATTTCAGAACTTGTTAATTTAAAGTTCAAGCATAATATTAGTGCAGGCTGGTCAGTTTCAATTGACTATTTCAGTGTTGCTTTAATATTCTACTTGAAATCGATAGCACTTCGTTCACACGATTTGTTTAAGTTAATTATCTATTATTAACTAATCTATCATTTGATATGGGTGGTCGATGACAGTATATTCGTCCCAATTTTCTGTGAATGTTGTATTGAACAGATTGTTAGCCTGCAAGTCAAAATAACCTGTGAATGAATGCAATAAAATTCGACAGTTCAAAGTTTATGCAATGGTTCAAAGTTCGAGCAGAATTCACGCAAGTCCTAACTCGTCAACGACTCAAAAATTTTTCCTACGGGTTAAGATAGATCGCTGATTCTATGGCTAGCTCGTCCACGACCTAAGGATTGGGAAGCGAGTTAAGTCAGGCCACTTCGATTTTGAGTTGTTGGTGTTTTGAGTCGGCAGTGCCCTAAGTCGTAAGTTGTAGAAAAAGGGGAAAGCTCTGGTTCAAAGTAATAAGAAAATCTCCAAGTCTTATCTCGGCCACGACTCAAGGCTTAGGTCGTGAAGCATGTTGGGTCGGATCATGGTTAAATCGCAAAGGTTGCTGGATCATACAAAAATGGCCGAGTCATACCTAAGGCAGTATTCGACTCTATCTGGCCAACTCATCACCTAACTCCTAACCAGTTTACCTTCTAACTTTTAACCCATAAACCATTTCACTCCTAACCCGTTAATCTTCCAACTTTTAACCCATTAACCCAATAAAACTCTCAATCAACAACCCTGGTCTTATCACGCCACTAAATCACCTCAAGACGCAAATCATCAGATCAGACAAGCCTACATCCATTGATGGTTAGAGTGACCAAACTTGCAAGACTCAAGGGAGTAAATTGGAGGTAAGGACGGAGCGCATAGGTTAATGATGATCGACAATCGGAAGGGAAGCAAGATTGCTTACGTAATGTGGTGTCAGAGATGATCAGAGGAGAATCAAGTTGGAATCGCCTGTGAGAACTTGGAGATGCGTTAATGGCGGATGCGGTTTAGAGGATCGCTGATAAGAAGTGGGAGATAGGAGGAACGAGTCAAGCGTTTTATATCTGGAAGAGGTGGAACTCGAATCGACACGCCCGAGTTATGATAAGTCGAAGCACACGACTTACAACTTAAGCGTGTGCTTCGAGGGGCAAATGTTAACCCCGTTCTAGCCTACAAGTTAAGGGGCCCACGAGTTAAAGGAGTCAACGAGTTAAGGCCTGGGATGAGCCACGACTTAAGGTGTTTAACGGCTCAGGAAGGATCTACGACTCAGGAAGCCTCACGACTCATCGAGTCACCGACTCAATAAGTTAATGACCTAAAGCTCAAAGCGACTTAAAGGGTTACGACTCAAGGGGTTAACGGTTCACAAGGCAGGACGGCTCAATAAGTTACCGACTCATCAAGACTATCGTCTCAACGACTCATGGTAAGCAGCGACTCAGAGTTGACAACGACTCAGTGGATCAACGACTCAACGACTTGAAGGAGCAGAGTGGATTAACTAGTTAACGGCTCACAAGACAGACCGACTCAATGCATTACCGAGTCATCAAAGGATGACTCGTCCGCGACTTAAAGCCACTGAGTCGTATTCCGTTGCCACAATGCATGTCCCAGTGAGAATTGACTCGCCAACGACTCAGGACTTGGCTTAGAATCCAGCAAGAGAATGAGCTAGTGAGAAGACCAAATGCTTAATCAGATAAGCCAGCCACGACTCAACTTGACTCGGCCATGGCTTAGCCTGAGTCGGTCACGACTCAGGACTTGGGCGAAAAATTTCTATCCAGATTTGCCTATAATTACATGGCCACCCCCAACATTCAGGTGACTTTTTGGCTCATTCATTTCAAGCGTCGTTACTCTGCTGCATTCTGAACTACTTCAACACCTTCAAGGAACTTCACGAAGAAATCAAACATGTCTAACATGTGTTCAAAGATTTGGATCGACATTGAAGTTTAGGCTACTTGCTCTAAGTCACTTGAAACTCAAAGTGTGTTGTAATCAAAGTGTAACTGCATTGACTTGTAATCAAATCGTCAATAAAGATATTCAAAGTGGACGTAGGCTCTCTCTTAAGCTGAACCACTATAAAATTGCTGTTGTTTACTGTTTTTTCACTATTATCTGCTTATAATCTGTTCCCGAGCTATCGGGTGGTGCTTTCACAATCTCACTTCATACACCGGGGTGTTAGCGTTCAAATTTTAGCGTTAACAATCTCCTTCTTGTAATTCTTAAGTTCACCTCAGATTTGTATTTTTTGCCACTTTCCGACTATATGCGACGGTCTTGAGAGCGGTGTTATTCCTTCTTACTTCAATCAAGTCTAAGGACATGTTGAGAAGCTCTTCGTTTTCTTTCGGATTATAATGTATTCTACGGTATTATGGGACAACTGTTTCGACCTAAAGCATGGTCTTAGCCCTACATGCTTGGATCAAATAGAATATGTCCTTTTGTTGTTTCGTAGGAAGCTTGGTTGGCCCATAGTACCGTGGGCAGTTCGTCAACTCACACTCATGTGGATTTATCTAGTTTTTCCTTAATTAGTGTTTATAAGACTTTGTAAACAGCTTCAACCTGCCCATTGGCCTGGGTCGACGCCTATCATGAGTCAATCCACACTAGGCTTCAAATGCATTTATTCTTTGAGTTACTCAAGCTAGATTTGTGCCCAAAGCCCGAATGGTATGTCATTGCCTGTGAAAGGGGCGGTCGTCAGCAGTGAACTACCCAAGCTAGCGCCCTTAGTCATGGCTGTCTTATTTTCACTACAGCCAACATAAGCTTGTGATCTGGGTTGCTAATCACAATAGAAGTAGTGGTTATAATAGCATAGCTGTTAATTGAATATAACTACATATGTGTTAAGTGAATCCATTAGTCTCTTGTCTCGGTTAAATGGAAAGAGTAGTTTAGACCAAACCTGCCACTTCGAAAGAAGCATAAAGTAACAGGTTGTGTAGTATTCTTAGTTTAAGATGTTCTCTTGGATAAGAGGTCTCGCTTGGTATTTTTGTAAGACTCTATGGAACCTAGGAGCCGATGATATTGTCCTGAAATGACAACAACCGAGTTAGATAAAAATGAAAGAAGTGGTTTGTTATGGCACCTCCTTTGCAGGACCATCTATTGTCATGCGTATGACATGTTTATGCAAGTATATTGTGTGATTGGAGAGTTCCTCAAAAGGATTTTCTGCAAGTACTCTATTTGGTAACGGGAGGTTATTAGACTAGTCTTCCTAATTTTCCACATCCGGTTAGCTGTTGCATTCTTTGCAGTGGAGTTCTCTCACTTTAGGCGGCATATTGAGAGGTTGTTCTCATTCCCTTCCTTGAGAATTTTTACTTTTTGAGAGAGATAATTCAATTTTCGGGAAGGATTGGGAGGTTTTGTAGCTTCGAAGGGTTAATGGTCCAACTCTTAAAATAAATATAGAATCTTGAGACAGGAGGTAAAGCTTCTCAATCCGAGGAATGGTGACTACAAACTTGAAAAAAGAAAAAGAGAAAAACTCTAATTTCAAAGAGACGGTGACTTTAGTGAAGGGAAAGGATTTCAAATTTGGTGGGAGGAAAGGATTTTCTAGAACCGTAATGTTATATTTTACCAGGGGAATAGATTCCTCTTATACAAAAGAGGAAGATAGTTTTCTTATGTTATAGAAGCAATGCTTCCGGATGGAAAGAGAATAAGATCTATAATGATTTTAGATCTAAAAAATGACTAAGTGTTTCTTTTGGTCAAAAACAATATTTTTTGATCTGAAATGAGGAAAAGATGATATAACGTTATCAGATCTAAGAAACAAATACATGTTTCTTTTTTCTTAAGAAACAATGTTTATTTATTTGAAAGGAGATATAGTGATTTCAGATTTAAGAATTGAATACATGTTAATAGTTGGTTAAGGAAAAGCATTTGTAGATCTAAAATAAGAGAAAAGAAAGACAAAATATTTTTTTATCACCGAGGAATAGTGATTGGAGATTCTAAAAGAGAAATAGCCTAAAGTAACAGATTTAGATCTGGGAGATATAGAGTATTTTAATCGAAGAAACAGTGATCTCAAACTGGGAAAGTGATAATTCCAAGGAGATAGTGACTTTAGATCTGAAAAGGTTATAGATTCTATTAAAAATGCAATTTCAAACCCTAAGACTAGAAACAGGTTTTCTTTTGTGAAAGAAAATAATGATCTAGACCTAAATAGAGGGAAAAAGTGGTTTCTTATGCCAAGAAACTATGTTTTTGGATTCCAAATGAGAAAAGAGAGATGGCTTAATTTCATATCCAAAGAATGAGTACCTGTTTCTTTTCAGTCAAGGGACATGTGTTTGTGGATCAGAATTAGTTAAAGGAATACCTAAGGATTTCAGATCTAAGAGATGACATTTTTTTTGCAAATAAACAGTGTCCGTGGATAATAAAAGTAAGATCTAAAAAGTGGACAACAAAATTTCTCTATGTAGTAAATGGATGTTTAGATCTAAAGAGAAAAGGAGGATTTTTTGTTTTATGTAAAATAGTCATGGTAGATCTGAAAATAAATATAGATTTCAGATATTAGAAAAGGGGAGAGAGTTGCTTAAGAGAAAAAACGACAATCTAATGTCAGAAGATTAGAAATAGTAGGTTTCAAAATGAAAAGAAAAGTAAGAAAAAGAGAATTTCCTTTTAAAAAGGAAAGTTCAATTTCAATGAAAGCACCAAAATGTTTGCACAAAAAATAGGCAAACACCCAAATCGTTGTTGTATAGCAGTGAATATTGTTTTTAGTATATAGCTATTGTTTGATGAAAATTAATTGCAGATGTTTAAGGTAGAAAAACAACAATTTGCAATAAAGAATATGTAAAGACTTAAATTGAAAAAGACACAGAATTTATAGTGGTTCGGCTTGAATGTGCCTACGTCCATTGTTCCTGATGCAGCCCAGCCTGAAGCTAACTCATGTGCCTTAAGTTGCTTACGAACTAACGAGACTGAGCATGCATTGCAACTAGAGGATGGCAAGATAAGAGGGAAGGCAATTGCATTATCGTTAAGTCGCTCACGACCTAACCGGTCCTTAGGTCGCTCACGACCTAACCAGGAACCAGAGCAGGAGATGGCCCGATCTCGTGAACTAGCAAACACGCGACCTAATGGTGTACGACCTAACGAGATAGTGCCATGCTATGATAAGCCACTTCAGCGACCTAACGAGAACGAGCTACTGTCAGTAGGTCGCGAAAGATCTTGCTTAAGTCGCTCCAAAAGAAGGTCGCGTGAAGTCCATTAAGTCGCTGCTGGATGATGTTAGGTCGTTCACGACCTATGTTGAGTCGTAAGTCATTGTGTTGTATTTTGGTATGTTGTTAAGTCGTGTCATTTTTTAAGTCGTTAAGTCGTGTAATTTTTAAGTCGTGTATTTTTCGTGTTGTAACTGCTAAGTTGCGCAGATGAGTCGTATACATATTGAGCCTACAAATAGGCATGGACGGGACAGTTGTAGGTGGGTTCATTTTTTTTAAAATTCTTGTTTGATAGCTTTGTGCTTTCATTAAATCGGTAGTTGAGTGTGATCTCCTATCTCCGCCTACCGTATTCGAGTGCGCTCGAATCAACGTTCGTTGAAGCCAATTCGCGGAATCAAGTGCGCTTGATCAACGCTCGAAGAATTGTAGATCTCTCTTCACGGTATCATGCACGATCAACATGTCAGAGATAGCTAGAATTTGGTATCTTCGGATCAACGAATTTGGGCCTTTCAGTTTTTCTCAATCCATCGATTGCTACTTTCACAGTTTCATCTGTTTTTTTCGAATTACTGCTGCGTCAATTTGGTATCAGAGCTAGACTTAGCCAATCATAGCTAAGCCGAGACTTGGAGCCGAGTTTGAAGTTTGAAGTTGAAGTTTGTTGCTCATCGTGTTCATCGTTTGTTGCAACAAGTTTGGGGTTTTTGATCCATATCATTTTGGATCAAAGGTGTTTGGATTTTTGCTTGTGGGAAGTTTGCGCGCCAAGGTGTTGAACTTTAGCCGTGCCTTGTTTGTTGAAGTGTGTTTGAGCCGTGCTTTGTTTGAAACCGAGCCGACCTAAGCCTTTAGTCGTTCATCTCATTCGAGCTAGTTGAGCCGTGGCTTTGTTTTGTTGAAGTTGAGTTGGAGCCGAGCTAGGGGTAGCCGTGCAATTGAAGTTTGAAGTTGTTTTGTTGAAAATTGTGAAGATCAATCATGCCACCAAGGAGAGCTAACCGCCATCAAAATATTGAAGCATTGTATAGAAGAGAAGAGGCCGATCAAATGGAACAACGCATGCATTAGAAGTTTGATGAAGGTATTGGTCAGTTGGAAGGAATGATGCTCGAGATGAATCAAAGTAGAAGAAGAAATTCACCTGAATCGTGCCATGGAGGAAGTAGAATCTCACCACATTCAGATCAGGAGAAGAGAGAAAGTCATGATCGCAGAAGTGCTGATAATCGTAGTAGGAATGTTGATGATCGTGATAGGAGGAATGAAGATCGAAGGGATGTTGGTGGTAGAAGTGGAAGTGGTAGAGATGATGGTGGACGTGATCGACAACGATATACATCAGATTTTGATGAGGACTTCGAAGGTGATAGAGGAAGTGTTCATTTCCGAGATCGAGATCAGGGACGACGTCAGTATCGGGAGATTGATGAAGATCGACATTGGGAATCAGGGAAGAAAACATAAATTCCAAAATTCAAAGAAGGAATGGTTGCAGAAGAGTTTTTGGACTGGTTGTCAAATGTTGAAGAGATCTTTGATTTCAAGGAGGTTTCGGAAAATCGTCCAGTGAAGTTGGTTGCTACAAAGTTGAGGGGGAGAGCTTTGGCGTGGTGGCAGAAAACCAAACTTACACGAGGACGGATGGGAAAGTCGAAGGTTGTTGCTTGGGATAAGATGAAGAAGGTGATGAGAGCTACATTTTTACCTTACAACTATCAATCACTTATGTACCAGAGATTGCAGAATCTAAGGCAGGGGACGAAGTCAGTTAATGATTATGCAGATGGATTTTACCAACTCATTGCCAGGAATGACATTATGGAGACAGAAGAACAGTTGACTGCAAGATTTGTTGGAGGGTTGCGAATGCAGATCCAGGATATGGTTAATATGTTTGATCGAAGATCTGTGGCGGAAGTACACCAAAAGGCGTTGACTTGGGAGAAGCAGGGAAGGCATGGAGGTGGTGTGTTTACTAATTCCAACAATCAAGTGAAGGGTGCTAGTGGATGTTCTAATATTCCTAAATCTGTCAGTAAGCCAGTGGTGAAGGAGGCTGAGAAGGCAAAGGTTAACAATGGTTTCAAATGTTACAATTGTCAGGAGTTGGGTCATAAAAGCAATGAATGTCCAAAGCCGAAGAAACGAGCGATGATTGCAGAAGTTGAGGATGATGATGAAGATGCAGAATGTTCAAATTCATTACCAGTGGAGGAGGAAGACTTGTTGTCGGGAGATGAAGGATATTCATTAATGATGAGGAGAAGTTGCTTCACACCCAAGCAAGAGGAAGAAAATAACTGGTTGAGGAAAAACATATTTCAGTCTACATGCACTATTCTGGGAAGAGTTTGCAAGTTTGTTATTGATGCTGGGAGTTGTGACAATATTATCTCTACAGAAGCGGTGAAGAAGTTGGAATTGAAAACTGAGAAGCATCCTAAACCGTACAAGTTAGCATGGTTGAGGAAGGGTGGTGAGGTAAAAGTTGGACGAAGAGCTTGTGTTAATTTTTCGATTGGTAAGAAATACAAAGATGAAATTTGGTGTGATGTAGTGGATATGGATGTGTGTTATCTGTTGTTGGGCATACCATGGCAGTTTGATAGAGCAGTGCAACATGATGGTCGTGCTAATAGCTATAGTTTCATGTTTGAAGGTACTAAAATCACTTTAGTTCCCAAGAAGCAACAACAGAAGGAAAGCAAGTTGGAGGAGATTGAAGAGCTGAAAACTTTGCTATCTTTGAAGGATTTTGTTAAAGAAGTTGAAGAGGAGCCTGAAGTCTTTTTGTTGATTGGACGAGAGTGTAATGAAGTGGTTGAAATTCCTGAAGAAGTGAAGCCAGTGCTGGAAGAATTTGACGATTATATTTCCTGAGGAGTTGCCAACGGAATTACCACCGTTGAGGGATATTCAACATCAGATAGATCTTGTTCCAGGAGCTGTGTTGCCACATCGACCACATTACTAGATAAGTCCGAAGGAACATGAGGAGTTGCGAAGGCAAGTGGAAGAATTGCTAGAACAAGGGCGTGTGCAGGAAAGTCTAAGTCCTTGTGCGGTTCCAGCCCTATTGGTGCCGAAGAAGGATGGAACGTGGAGGATGTGTACCGATAGTCGGGCGCTGAATAAGATCAATGTGAGGAACAGATTCCCAATGCCAAGGTTGGATGATTTGCTAGATCAGTTGAACGGGGCTACTATCTTTTCGAAGATTCATTTGAAGAGAGGATATCATCAAATTCGAATTAGACCAGGAGATGAGTGGAAGACAGCATTCAAGATGAGAGAAGGGTTGTATGAATGGCTGGTAATGCCGTTTGGTCTTTCGAATGCACCAAGTACGTTTATGCGGGTAATGAATCAAATCTTTAGACCATTTATTGGGAAATTCGCGGTGGTGTATTTCGATGATATTCTGATATACAGTGGGAGTCCAGAGGAACACTTGCATCATCTGAGAGAAGTGTTGGTGGTACTACGACAAGAACAATTTTATGTTGCAACAAAGAAATGTGTGTTTATGGTGAAGAGTGTATTATTTTTGGGATATGTTATATCAGAAGGAGGTATCCAGGTAGATCAGAATAAAGTTGAGGCAGTCATAAATTGGCCACAGCCGAGGACAATAACAGAAGTGAGAAGTTTTCATGGGCTAACGTCATTCTACCGAAGATTCATTCCATACTTCAGTAGCGTGATGGCACCGGTTACTGATTGTATGAAAGGGAAGCGGTTTTCTTGGACGGAGGAAGCAGGGGTTGCTTTTGAGCGGATCAAGGAACTTTTGACGACAGCACCAATTCTTGTTTTACCAGATTTTCAGTTATTGTTCGAGCTACATAATGATGCATCTAAGGTTGGGATTGGAGGGGTGTTGAGTCATAAGGGTGACCAATTTCATATTTTAGTGAGAAGCTGTCTGGAGCCAAATTGAGATATAGAACTTACGATGTGGAATTTTATGCTGTTGTACAAGCTGTTAAACACTGGAGGCACTATCTATTTCAGAAAGAGTTTGTTCTTTACACTGATCATGAGGCATTGAAGCATTTACAAGGGCAAGACAAGATTTCAGCAAGGCGTGCATCGTGGATTGCCTATTTGCAGCAGTTTACTTTTGTCGTGAAACACAAGTCAGGGGTGACGAATCGTGTGACTGATGCTTTGAGTAGGAGGAGTCATTTATTGACGACAATGAAAGTTGAGGTGACAGGTTTTGAATTATTGCCATAGCTGATTGAAGAAGATCCTTACTTTATGAAATTTGTTGAAAAGGTCAAGGAGGGGAGTGCTGATGAATTTGTGTTGGTGGATGGTTTTCTGTTTAAAGGAAATCGATTATGTATACCAGATAGCAGCTTGAGAATGAAGATTATCAAGGAGTTGCATAAGGAAGGACATGTAGGACGGGATCGCATGTTGCATTTGATTTCTCAATCTTACTTTTGGCCGGCAATGAGGAAAGAGGTTGAACGATTTGTGGAGAGATGTCATATCTGTCAGGTTTCGAAGGGAACAACGACGAATACAGGATTATATATGCCGTTACCTATACCGACTAAACCTTGGGTTGATGTGAGTATGGATTTTGTTTGGGGGTTGTCTAGAACTCAAAGTGGTAACGATTCCATTTATATGGTAGTTGACCGATTTTCGAAAATGGCCCATTTTATTGCTTGTAAGAAGACGGCGGATGCTGTTCATGTTGCTCAGTTATTTTTCAAAGAGATCTATCGACTTCATGGGTTGCCAGAATCTATTGTGTCGGATAGGGATACTCGTTTTCTGAGTCATTTTTGGTTAAGTTTGTGGAAGATGGTCAGAACGAAGCTGAAATTTAGTAGCGCTTACCATCCGCAAACTGATGGACAGACGGAGGTTGTGAACAGATCGTTGGGAAATTTACTACGGTGCCTGGTGAAAGATAATCTTAAAAGCTGGGATATGAAGTTATGTCAGGCTGAGTTTGCTCATAATCATGCGGTGAATCGTAGTACAGGTTTCAGTCCATTTCAGATTGTATATTCAAGCTTACTAAAAGGACCGTTGGGTTTAACGATAATACCACAACCGAAGGGGACAGTTAAACGAGCTGCTGATTTTGTTGATGGTTTGACGGAATGTCATAGAATCGTGCAAGAACGATTGGAGAAGTTGAACGAGAAGTATAAGAAAACTGCAGATTTGAAACGACGAAGTGTTGAATTAGCGAAGGTGATTTGGTTTACGCAGTGTTGGCAAAAGATCGTTTTCCGGTGGGAACGTACAATAAATTGAAGGCGCGAAAAATTGGTCCAGTAGAAATTTTGAAGAAAATCAACGAGAATGCGTATCAATTGAAGTTACCAGATGATGTTCATACTTCTGATGTTTTCAACGTCAAATACTTAATTCCGTATCATGGAAATGAAAGTTTTATGGAAGAAGATGGTGAAAATTCGAGGTCGAATTTTTGTCAACCGGGGGAGGATGATGCAGCCCAGCCTGGAGCTAACTCATGTGCCTTAAGTTGCTTACGAACTAACGAGACTGAGCATGCATTGCAACTACAAGCTAAGAGGGAAGGAAATTGCACTATCGTTAAGTCGCTCACGACCTAACTGGTCCTTAGGTCGCTCACGACCTAACCAGGAACCAGAGGAGGAGATGGCCCGATCTCGCGACCTAGGAAACACGCGACCTAATGGTTTACGACCTAACGAGATAGTGCCATGCTATGATAAGCCACTTCAGTGACCTAACGAGAACGAGCTATTGTCAGTAGGTCGCGAATGATCTGGCTTAAGTCGCTCCAGAAGAAGGTCGCGTGAAGTTCATTATGTCGCTGCTGGATGATGTTAGGTCGTTCACAACCTATGTTGAGTCATAAGTCTTTGTGTTATATTTTGGTATGTTGTTAAGTCCTGTCATTTTTTATGTCGTTAAGTCGTGTTATTTTTAAGTCGTGTATTTTTCGTGTTGTAACTGCTAAGTCGCACAGATGAGTCGTGTACATATTGTAAGCCTATAAATAGGCATGGACGGGTCAGTTGTAGGTGGGTTCATTTTTTTTTAAATTCTTGTTTGATAGCTTTGTGCTTTCATTAAATCGGTAGTTGAGTGTGATCTCCTATCTCCACCTACGGTATTCGAGTGAGCTCGAATCAACGTTCTTTGAAGCCAATTCGCGGAATCAAGTGCGTTTGATCAACACTCGAAGAATTGTAGATCTCTCTTCACGGTATCGTGCGCGATCAACGTGTCAGAGATAGCTAGAATTCGGTATCTTCGGATCAACAAATTTGGGCCTTTCAGTATTTCTCAATCCACCGATTGCTACTTTCACAATTTCATATGTTTTTTTCGAATTACTTCCGCGTCAGTTCCTCTTTTATTATCCCTTTCATTTATGGTTACAAGTACAAGCTTTGAATACGGGTAAACATGCTATTGAAACTAAGATTTTTTTTCTCCCGAAGTTGTCTGCCATTGTTGCTGAAAGTTTCTCTTTTCCGCATCCCGCTTTTTCATAATGTCATGTGCTTAGTATTTATAGAATGAAGATATGAGGAGAGGCAACTGAATATATAGTATTTGGAATTGGTTCAACCTTCTTTCCTCTAAGATTTGGTTCAACCTTCCGTACACGATTGTCATGCTATTCCACTTATGATGATCGCTATACACCTCCAAGAATGCTGGAACACATCATGAAGAAATCCCCGAAGTATCGTCGTACCATGATGAAAATTTCTAACTTTTTTTAGATCAGTTATATTCAGGTTGAGCCCCAAGCAAACTTTCAGCTGACTCTAAGCAGCCTTACTCCCAGCCGACTCAAAGTAAACCCTTAAATTTCTCATGCTTGACTCCAAGCAATCAATGAACCAAAGATTTGGTTCGAGTACCGGACAGACTCCAAGTAGAATCCATATTTTCAAAGTCCGACTCCAAGCAACTGCCAAACAAAATTTTTGGTTCGATCATTAGACCGACTCCAAGCAGACTCTAGATTTTTAAGGGTCGACTCCAAGCAAGCACCGAACCAGTTTTGGTTTGGTCATCGCGCTAACTCCAAGCAGAATCTAGATTTTCAAGGCCTGACTCCAAGCAAGTGTCGAACCAACTTCTTGGTTTGCACCAACTCCATGCAGACTCGAGATTTTCAAGCCCTAATTCCAAGCAAGCACCGAACCAAAGATTTAATTCGAAAATCTAACTAACTCCAAGAAGACTCCAAATTTTCAAGGTTCAACTCCAAGCAAGCGCCGAACAAAAGTTTTGGTTCGGTCATCACGCCGACTCCAAGCAAACTCAAGATTTTCAAGCCCAAACTCTAAGTAAGCGCCGAACCAAAGTTTTGGTTAGGTCATTGGGCCAAGGATCTTGGCTTGCTGTTGGACTATCAACCTTGAATGGTGGTAGGCATCTCGGTATTGGCCCCACAAGACGGTGGTGGACAAACCATAAGACGATCATATCTCTTAATCCGTTCCTCAGATTGAGAGCCGATTTTGACCTATATCAATATCTTGATCTTGAGAATACCTCCAAACTAGTTTGAGTCTATTCTTGAACAATGATGATTTTCCCCTAACTCCTCATATTCACCATGTAGTGGGCGAAAATGCGCACAACACGTTCCATATAATTTTTGTGATACCCTACCTCGAGACCCACATTAACAAAGAGTATTACTGGGTAATACTATTTGCTCATGCGGAGAATATGGCTGATCAGGAGTGATCATCTGTAGCCTTGTCTTAAACATCAACTAAATATGTCGATAAATGCTCTAATATTTTTCCTCTATCTCAATTAGATCGACATATCCAATAAACACTTAATACAAAACTCTAGGTGGCTACGGTTCTATTAGAACAAAACACAATAATTAAATGCATATCACATAATAGAACAGCAAACAACAGATATATACATACATGCATACATACATATACATATACATATATACATATATATGCACACACACGTCCCCAGTGTAATACAAAATGTTACACATAAGTAGTATGATGACCACATAATATATAATGAGTCAAAAATATACATGTTGGAGTCTACACAAAAAGCTACATCAAAAAGGCGATAGCAAAATATCCAAGCGAAAGTAAACAGGCTAAGTCCAATGGGTACCTAACCTAAAACACCTCGGCTTGACCGGAGTATAAAATACATAGGTCAGTCTAGCTAAAACAGTCAGTTAATATGGATAAATGATAATATGAGTATAAGGATAAAGGTGATATTCTTCTCAAATGAGAAGAAACTATTCTAAGTATAAGTATGGTTACTACAAATGATATATTATCGTTGCCATGAGTATATAATCTCAAAGAGATCAATTAATATCCACAAAACGCTAAACATAGCAAGTCTCATATCATTAGCAAATCATAAATCATCAAAAATGGTTTAGGTAAAGTCATAAATCCTAAAAAAGAAAAATCCCAAACCCGTCATTTCAGCAAACTCAAAAGCATTTCCAAAGAAATCACCATCTCAAAATTACGCCATGAAGGAAACATATATATCTCCAAATATGAGAATATAAATCCTAAATTAACGCCAAAAGGCAAATCTCAAATAATGCCAGTGTAGGCAACTCAAATCTCGAAGATAATTCCCATAAGGAAATCGTCATATATATATATATATATATATATATATATATATATATATATATATATATATATATATATATATCAGACTGCTCGAATGGCCAACCATGAAAAAGGATATAAACTTGGGAAATCACTACAATAAATGAAATCATCTCAAAAATATAGCACGTTCATATGGCCGAAGCCCGCCAAGTACCGTTCTCTCAAAATATGGTGCTACGTCGTAATGATAAACGTCCCGAAGGACGACATCCTGAAGGACAATGTGACGACCTGGAATTTTTAAGCATATAAAATTGGAATATCTAAATTAATTGTAAATATTTAAAAGTTAATTTTAACTTGAATTCAAATATCACCATTTATTTAATAATTTGATTATTAAATTAAATAAGTTGAAGTTGGGTAAAATGTTGAATCTGGAGTTTTAAGCCTATTAAAAATAATTTGAAGGCTAGTAAAATTTATATTGATAATACTGAGGATAATAGAAGTTGTAAAATTGAAACTGACAGTGGTTTGTTCAGTTTTAAAATTTTATAGCTTAAATTGATTTTAAAAATAGCCTTCCGAGGTACAGTCTCTGAATTCAACAAAACCAGTTCCATTGGATCCGTAATATTGTATTATTATCAGATTTCAAATTTCGTATTGATCGAAGTTGTTGTGTGAGCATACGATATAAAAACGGCTTAAATCTATATCGTAAATTCAGTATAATAATTGGTTCAAAAAGCTATCTTCCTCATACAATCGAATTAGGGCTCGAAACCTTTTGCAATACGTCCGGAATAGGTGTATAACATTATAAACGCCTAGCGGCATGCCTCGATAGGAGTTCGAAATTTTGAGGTACGAATTGAAGACAGTTTAAACTTAATTGGAATTTAATTATACTTGTTTTGTTTGAATGGTCAAATCCTTCCCGGTAACTTTTCTTTTCAGCTGCTTTTCAAAATCACTATAGTCAGTTTTCTCCACGCAACCATCAAATCGTGTCTCCCTCTTCATTTTTTCTTCTTATTATAAGCCGAGCTTTCATTTTCGTTTTTAAAAAAAAGAGAAGCGATGGCTGAAATAAAATCATAACCCTCGTCTCTTTTCAGTTCGAATCATCTAAACTTTCCCCTTTTCCTTTCAAGTTCACAATAAACTGAATCGTGCCTCCTTCTTGTATATCTCGAAACCAAAATTTGATTTCAAATCGAAAACACGACCTTGAGGAGCGACGTCTTGGGTGAGCGAAGCTAAGGTCGCGTTAAGGAAGTGGTCAAGAGTAGCGACTCGCAGGAACACGAGCGATAATAGATGGTGGCGCTCGATCTAGGTGAGTTAGGGCTTGGTGGATGGGTTCTTCGATTGCAGATTTGGGAGGCGGCATCATAGGAAGAGGCATCGCGAGGCAAGGCAGGGCTAGGGTGCTGGGGGATACTCGCGAACTCGCGCGCGTGGAGGCATGAATAAGGAAGGTTCGAAGTCGTGAGTGTAGGAGGAGGGGGTCGGCGAGTTCGATCGGGGACTAGGTTGGCCGTGAGGCTTTGTAGAGGCAGGTTAGAGTTTTTAGCAGTGAGGTATCTATTCCTGTTTATAATTTTATATTGAATAAAAAACTATATATATACTGAAGAAAAAAAAAGAAACTGAAAATAAGAATTTACGGTAAGGTATTTTGATTTTATTTTAGTTTAAATAATTTATATTGGGATAGTATAGCATAATAGAAAATTTATTTTTACAGTAAGGTTTAAGATTTCTATTTTAAATAAACTGACAGTAAACAGATAATATTAATATATATAGAAGATTTTGGCAAATAAAAAGAGATTTTAAATGTTGAAAGAATTTAAATAAGTTAGATTTTTTTTTAATCAAATCTATAAAGGTACATATTTGTAGTTCTTAAAGACATAAATTTACATTTACATATTTTTATTTTTCTACTTTACCTTTAAATTAAGAGTTTGGTGATTAGTTTATTTTATTAAAACTATTGAATTTTATTTTTTACTAAGAGAATTATTCGAAAGAAAATTTGTTAAAAATTTAATCATCAATTTAAAGCTAAATCATTAGCTGAATTTGAAATTTTAAAATAGTGAATTGAATTGTTCGAGTTTATTTCAATTATTAATAAATCGTATAAATTGTTTATTCAAGGTCAAATCTGGAAAGAAACAAGCTAGTCTAGAATGGATTGCAAACGTTAAAATCGAAGGTGAGTTAATCTTACTCAGCTGAATTTTAATTTAGATGGTTAAATTTAAATAGTTGATTGATTGATTGGATTTGGTGTGTTATATTATATATAGTAGTATATAGTATATCTTGGAATGTTTGATTTCCCACATTATATAGCGGATGAGACCCTATACGCCGCATAATAGCGGATGGTTTATATTAATCCCATATACCGCGATATTCCACCTCGAAGTGGAATCGGTATTTATGTTGTGCTAACGTCTATGGATGCAGGGAGAATAGGTTGGAGGGATCCAACTGGGTCCCTCAACATTTATTTAAATTATTTAATATTCTCTGTTGTGATTATTTGATATTCTATGATGGATTATATTGGAATATTGAATGATATGGTTTGATTCGATATATTTGGGTATAATGAATTGCCAAAAATATATAAATTTGATTTCGGAAAGAAAATAAAAGAAGTGAATTTGTAAGCAAATAATTATAGAAAATTTGAATAAATTAAGAATGAATTGAAAAGAAATGGAAGTGATATAAAAATACTAATAAATAAATTCGAGTATGAAATGAAAGAAAAAAGATTTTGAATAAAACATAAATTAATGAATTGTAAATTAAAGTGATATCAATTAAAGGAATAAAGAATTATTTTAAAATTCAAAGTTTAAATTTATTTAAAAGGATAAAGAAGTAATTTGAGAAATCTAAAATTGGTATTTTCAGTTAAAAGTATTTTAAATCATAATTAAAGAATAAAATCTGAAATTAATAGATTTTGGAATAAAGGGAGTAAATTGGAAATCAATTTGGAAATTGATTCAAGTATTTAAAATTGGAAATTTAAAGGAGAATGTGAAAAGAAGTATATTTCTCCGAAAAGCCAAGTACGTTCAAGTAAATTTTTAAATATAAGATAAAAAGTTTTAATGTTGGTTTAAAAAGCATGTTTTAGGAATTTATTATTTCTAAATATCTGAATTCTAAAGTAAATATTTTTTCAAATCTATTATTGTAGTAATTATTTGAAGGGTGACTTAGTATTTTGCTTTAAAATGTGAAAACCTAGTTTTATATTTTATAAAGTAACCTTAATTTCATATATTCATATAGTATGTATTTTTAACAAATTATTGAAGTAGTTTTAACTTAAATGTTTTAAAGCACATTTCAAAGTTAAGCGTTTTAAATTATTTTAAAATCTAAGAGTTTTGAGCTTGGTGATTTCAGTGGAAATAGAAAATACTTGGAAAATTTATTCCGAGAAGGGAAGGTAGTTTGAAACTGTTTTCAAAAAGGTTTTGCAAAGTGGAAATATATCTTGCGAAGATATTTTGAGAATAATAAATATTTTGGAGAAATTATTTATGGATGATGGATGTTTCTGAATATTAATTGATAGTTAAATAACCGACTATCAATATTGGCGAAATGCGTTGATCATTTTGAAGAGACGGGGATTGACATTTATTTCTCAAAACCACTTCGATCCAGTTTGTACGTGGAAAATGAGTTTGGATTCGAAGATGGAGCAGTGAAGTGCAAGGGATAGTCCCTACTAATCATAAGGATATTTCCAAAATGGATGTAGTCGGAATAGTGCCTTCGGTTCCATTCGAACCCGGGATGGACTCGTATGGATGAATGCTTTCGAAACATCGTCAGGTGGACGATGGGCGTTCTAAGGGATATGTTCTAAAAGGTAACGCTTAGCCTCAAGCCTCATCAACAGCGAATGATTGAAAATCAGGGGTTATGCAGCAAGGCTTGGTGGGCAGCACCCATTTGCGGGTAAGGTCATCCCTGTCTAGATGTTCCTTTTTATTACGGCTTAGTGGTGCGGTTTCTGATCCCATCCATAGGGTGATCTTACTTGGGACTATCCAGTAAGGGGTAGTCCGGGTCTTGTATTGTAGAGGGTCGGGAGTGATCCTCGGATGCTGATCTAGACAAGGTAATGTGACAGGTGGTACCCCAGTGCCTAGTCATTAGTTGAAAATCCAATCTCCCTACGAGCCTTGTACGAGTTTTGTTTGTACTACCCACTATGTGGCTAGTAGATGGAATTTAATGAATGTAACAATTTCGGCTATTTTAATAAGTATTTGTATATAGACCCTATTATCATATCAGAGGATTTTAATAAAATATATTTTAGCTATCGTAAGGTAAAAACCCGACATGTTTATTTATGGCGTGGTCTAACAAGATGCTTTTGTTTTCAAAGAATTTTTGAAACTTAAATAATAAATTTGAGTGTGATTTCTCACGCTGGTATATCCAGACTGACTCGGGTGTTATTTAACTGTAATGCTCGGGTCAGACCGAGTATTATAGAATACTGGAAAGGATGCTACGAAGCTCAGGAGATGAGCTAGATGGCGATACGTACTTCCGTATTTTATTATTATTCTGCTATGTATCCTGTTGTCTGTATTGATGTAGAACTCCGATGATGATGTACTCTGATGTATGTATAAACAGATATACTATTTGTTTTTGTGTAAAGATCCGTTATTATCTATTATATTATATTTCGCTGCGTTGGTAAGATTCTGTTGTTATTTTCTGTTTTCTCTTCTTCTACCTCTTCTTCTTTAACCTAAATGGTTCGTATTTCTTTTCAACTTGAGTTGATTGATGTAGAATAGTGTTGACTCAAGGGGTACGGATTTGCGGCCTGTTACACTTGGTATCAGAGCTTAGGTTAGTGATAACCTTGGCTCTGGCGGAAATTACTCATAAAATAGAGTCCAAGTACTCTAGAATGTGCCAGAGCGTATTAATAGATATGAATGTGTATTTGTTAGTGAATATAAACTTTGTTTTTATATTGTATTGATTTATCGGTTGAGTGTTTATGGATTCTGGTTGATGTGTGGGATGCCATGTTATCGGTAGGGATCTATAAACTCTTAAACAAGATAAACCGACAAGGTATTGTTTTAAATAGGGTAAATGAAATAATTTTACCGAAAATTATTTTTTATATAAAGGAACCGATTTTTCGTAAATTATTATAGTTATATATGGATGTTTGGTTGTTAGAAAGTGATAATATTAAATTATTATCATTAATGTGTAAGATTGAATAAGAAATTGAAATAATAACCAAAGATTAAGGAATAAATTAATAAATAAATGGAATTTGTAAATGTGATTTATAGTTGAATAAGGAATTGAAATCATAATTAAAAACTAAGAAACAAATTCATATACAAATGAGATTTGTAAGCGTAAACAATAAAATGAAAACTATAGTGTGATTAATAATTAAAATAAAATAAAATTCCAAAGTAATGTTTGAATATAAATTTAAAAGATTTGGAACTTGAAAATTTGAAAGGTTGAACTCCTTTGAATTTGAAAATGATTCTCAAAGGTTCGGGAAGAATAATATATGTTTGAGAAATATTTTGAATCAGATTTGAAATCTAGAGAGATTTGGAATTTAAAGGGTTTTAAAAGAGATAAAAGCATTAAACTCTTACGGTCGCTGGAAAATAACTTCGGTGATGACTGCAGCATCATCGATGTTTATTTTCGAGTTTCCAAGAGAGAAATTGCTACCAAATTGTTTTGAATTGAAATTGTTTGCAAAACTGGGTGGGTATTGAAATTCAAAGAGATAAATTGAATTTATCAAAGGATTTTGGATATAAATAATTTCAAAAGGGATTTTGAAATACTTATGTGATTATTGAAAACTCTGGTGCCGGTTTAAAGAATTTTGGGATGTTTAAGCAATAGTTTAAAACTCTGGAAATAAACTGGAATGCTTAAAGAATAAATTTGGGAAATATTATAAGTTTGAAATTTGTTTAGAACAGAAATTTAACTTAGGAAGAATTAGATATTAGTAAATGAGTAGCTTATAAAAATTTAAAAGGAAATTGAAATTGAATGTTGAACTTAAGTTTGATTAAAAAAAAATTATTAGTCCAAATGGACTAAAAATAATTAATGTAGGAAATAAAAATTTATTCTTGGATGAAAATGAATTTGTGAATGAATAAATGAATTTATAATTGTAAGTAAATGAACTAAAATTGGGTATTGGGATGATATTAAATGGAATTAAGTCCTTGCTTAAAAAAATTCAAAGTAGTGGTATGTAACAAGATTTAACTAGGGTTAAGCTAAATAGAATTGAACTGGAGTAAAATTCAATTGAGTTATGGGTGTTACTGAATGGAATTAGATTCTTACCTCAATAAATGGAAGTAAGTTGGACAAGAAATAAGTTGGAATAAATAATCTAGAATAACTTATAAAAGAATTAAAAATCCTTAGAATAAAATATACTTGGCTATAAATAAGCGTAAACTTAGTTAAAAATAAAAGATGAATATATTCAAGTCTAGATGAATGGAAATGTGTAAAATAATAAGTTGTGATTTATAAAATTGAAAGTGGGATAGAAAACTCAAATAAATATTTTTGATGAATTGGAAAATAAAACGAAAAATCCAAACTTTAATTATAAAATAAATTGCACTTAAGAAATTTAATGAAGAGATTCTGAGATTAAAAATCAAGTATTGAATTTAAACCAGAGGAGAACTAATTAGATAATAAATTAGTTGATGAAATATGGAAATGGAACTCGAAATTATTAACTTAGAATTGAATTGTGAATAGATAATTGAGTTTGGAAATGAAGCTTGAGTTATAAATAGAAATTCAATTTAGAATTATAAGTGAATTAAATATGAATTGAAGTTGTGTGGAATTGGATTAAAATAAAAATGATTTGAGATGAATATAAATCCAATTCGAGTATAAATAAATTAAAACGAGAATGAACTTAAGTTATGAAATGGTAGTGAATTGAAGTAAGTAAACTTAAGTTTAAAGTTAATAGAAGCATGAGATGATGTCGAGTATAACGAAATGGCTTTGAAAAAATCCAATGTGAAACGGGATGGAATGCAACTACGGGTTGTAAATAAGTTAGATTAGAATGGAATTTATATACATTGAATTTGAATCAATTTAAATTGGTTATGAACCAAAGCAATGGTTTATTTGAATAAATATTGTCGAATTACGTAAGAAAATTGGTCGTTCGACGTAAACAGAAGTAAACAAAATTATATGAATCATTAGCTGTTTAATAAATTGATTTTGGCATCAATTGAAATGAATATGAGTTCGTTTCGTTTAAAAATGAATTGAATGGAATGGTATGTAATTTGGATGCAAACAATTTAAAACTAGTGTCGAAACCTTGCATATGTACTTCTGAATGTATATCACATGCATTACTTATGAAATCTATGTGTTAGCTATTTGAATATAAGTGAAATTTTAATAAATTGCATATATTTAGTACTTACATGTTTAAATTGAGTAAGTATAGGTACCTGGGAGCTGTGTGGCTGGATTTGGTTGCGCTAATTGATAAAATAATAAGCCGCTTCCTTAAAAATGCTAAATAATGGTGCGCCTACGCAATAAAAATAGAAAATATGAACTGTTTTTGGTTTTTTCGACCGTGTGGGTCGAGGTATATATATTTATATCTTTTGTCAAATTGCAAAATCTCTTCAATACAAAGGGGACTGTGCCAAAATTTTCTGAAAATTTTGGGAGTTAGAATTTTTTTTAAAATTTTTCGCTAACGGCAAAGGATTTAAAATTAGTAAGCAAATAGATATGAAACTGAGTATTGAAATCGACTTTAAAATTTTTTACGTAAAGAAAAGTGAAATTGAAGAAATTGTCTGAAGAAATTAAAGGAAGAAAAAGTTGCAAGTAAACTTTTATTTGAAGTCTTAAATAAATTAGTAAGCAGAACTAATGAAGGAAAAAGGTTAATTACATATGGATTGAGATAAGGCGAATACAATTTAATATTAAAAGTTTGATGACAAAATTGAATTCAAGTAGAATTGGAAGATGGAAATCTGACTGGAAATTTGAAAAAGTATTTAGATTGGGAAGCAATTAGTAAATTGAAGCAAATTGAATTCAAATGGGATTGTAAAGGCATAGTGAATAGAAATGGATATAAACTCCAATAGTGAAGTGAAAATAAATAAAGAAGCATATTAAATGCTTATACAAAATTAAAGCAAAAGGGAATGGTGAATTCTTAATTGGAAATTTATACTACAAATATATTCTAAGTTAACATTTGAATGAATAAATATTGACATTTTGTAAGGAAGTCAATAAATGATTTTGAATGTTGTGATTGGATATTATTGCTAAGTGGAATATACAGGTATTATGAAGGAAAAGAAAATTGGTTTTGATTTCAGAAGATAAATTTGAATTGCTTGACAAAAAGGTATGTGTTTAAATTTCTGTATGAAATTAGATTGGGTTTTGATCGAGCCATTTGGCTTTTGTATTCTTTTGAAATTTGGGTGGCCGTAGACGCATTTTGTAGTTGTACCGAGCTAGCTGCACAAAGGAGACACTGGCGAAAATTTTCGAAAATTTAGAGAGTCAGAAATTTTTTTAGAAAATTTTGGTAATTCAAAATTTGGTTTTAAATTGAAATTTGAACGATTGAGGAAGTAGTATTGTTTGAAAACTATGGCAGAGTTGAGAAGTTAGTAAGAGTGATAATGGGTCTTCTATATAAAGATAGTTGGCACGATGTTAAATTGTTGGTTTTGAGAAAAGTAAACGGGTACTGGACCATTCTTCCTAACTAGTAATTTCAGGGAGGAAATTCTTTTAAGGGGGAGGAATGTGACGACCCAGAATTTTAAAGCATTTATAATTGGAATATTTAAATTAATTGTAAATATTTAAAAGTTAATTTTGACTTGAATTCAAATATCACCATTTATTTGATAATTTAATTATTAAATTAAATAAGTTGAAGTTGGGTAAAATGTTGAATCTGGAGTTTTAAGCCTATTAAAAATAATTTGAAGGCTTGAAAAATTTATATTGATAACACTGAGGATAATAGAAGTTGTAAAATTGAAATTAACAGTGGTTTGTTCAGTTTTAAAATTTTATAGTTTAAATTGAATTTAAAAATAGCCTTCCGAGGCACAGTCTCGAAATTCAATGAAACCAGTTTCATTGGATCCGTAATATTGTATTATTATAGGATTTCAAATTTCGTATTGATCGGAGTTGTTGTGTGAGAGTACGATGTACAAACACGCTTAAATCTATATCGTAAATTCAGTATAATAACTGGTTCAAAAGGCTATCTTCCTCATACGATCGAATTATGACTCGAAACCTTTTTCAATGCGTCCGGAATAGGTGTGTGACATTATAAACGCCTAGCGGCACACCTCGATAGGAGTTCGAAATTTTGAGGTACGAATTGAAGACAGTTTAAATTTAGTTTGAATTTAATTATACTTGTTTTGTTTGAATGGTCAAATCCTTCTCGACAACTTTTCTTTCCAGCCGTTTTTCAAAATCACTGTAGTAAGTTTTCTCCATGCAACCATCAAATCGTGTCTCCCTCTTCAATTTTTCTTTTTATTATAAGCCGAGCTTTCATTTTCATTAAAAAAAGAAGCAATGGCCGAAATAAAATCATAACCCTCGTCTCTTTTCAGTTCGAATCATCTGATCTTTCCCCTTTTCCTTTTAAGTTCACAATAAACTGAATCGTGCCTTCTTCTTGTATATCTTGAAACCAAAATTCAATTTCATATCGAAAACGCGACCTTAAGGAGCGGCGTCTTGGGTCGGCGAAGCTAGGGTCGCGTAAAGGAAGTGGTCGAGAGCAGCGACTCGTAGGAACACGAGCGATAATAGATGGTTGCGCACGATCTGGGTGAGTTAAGGCTTGGTGGATGTGTTCTTCGATCGCAGATTTAGGAGGCGGCAGCGTAGGAAGGGGCATCGCGAGGCAAGGCTGGGTGGCGGTGCTAGGGGAGACTCGCGAACTCGCGCGCGTGGAGGTAGGAACAGGGAAGGTTCGAAGTCGCGAGTGTAGGAGGAGGGGGTCGGCGAGTTCGATCGGGGACTGGGTTGGCCGTGAGGCTTCGTAGATGCAGGTTAGGGCTTTTAGCAGTGAGGTATCTGTTCCTGTTTATAATTTAATATTGAATAAAAATTTATATATATACTGAAGAAAGAAAAAAGAAACCGAAAATAAAAATTTACAGTAAGGTATTTAGATTTTATTTTAGTTTTAATAATTTATATTGAGATAGTATAGCTTTTATTTTTACATAAGGTTTTAAGATTTCTATATTAAATAGATTGATAGTAAACAGATAATATTAATATATATAGAAGATTTTGGCAAATAAAAAGAGATTTTAAATGTTGAAAGAATTTAAATAAGTTGGATTTTTTTATCAAATCTATAAAGGAATATATTTGTAGTTCGTAAAGACATAAATTTACATTTACATATTTTTTTTTGGCTACTTTACCTTTAAATTAAGAGTTTGGCGATTAATTTATTTTATTAAAACTATTGAAATTTAACTTTTTACTAAGAGAATTATTCGAAAGAAAATTTGTTTAAAATTTAATCATCAATTTAAAGCTAAATCATTAGCTGAATTTAAAATTTTAAAATAGTGAATTGAATTGTTCGAGTTTATTTCAAATATTAATAAATCATATAAATTGTTTATTCAAGGTCAAAATCTGGAAAGAAACAAGCTGGTCTGGAATGGATTGCAAACATTAAAAACGAAGGTGAGTAAATCACACTCTGCTGAATTTTAATTTTAATTTAAATAATTGATTGATTGATTGGATTTGGTGTGTTATATTATATATAGTAGTATATAGTTTATCTTGGAATCATTGATTTCCCGCATTATATAGCAGATGAGACCCTTTACGCCGCATAATAGTGGATGATTTATATTAATCCCATATACCGCGATATTCCACCTCGAAGTGGAATTGGTATTTATGTTGTGCTAACGTCTGTGGATGGAGGGAAAACAGGTTGGAGGGATCCAACTGGGTCCCTCAACATTTATTTAAATTATTTAATATTCTTTGTTGTGATTATTTGATATTCTATGATGGATTATATTGGAATATTGAATGCTATGGTTTGATTGGATGTATTTGGGTAAAATGAATTACCAAAAATATATAAATTGGATTCTGGAAAGAAAATAAAAGAAGTGAATTTGTAAGCAAAATAATTATAGAAAATTTGAATAAATAAAGAAAGAATTAAAAAGAAATGGAAGTGATATTAAAATACTAATAAATGACTTCGAGTATGAAAAGAAAGAAAAAAGATTTTGAATAAAACAAATATTAATGAATTGTAAACTAAAGTGATATCAATTAAAGGAATAAAGAATTATTTTAAAATTCAAAGTTTAAATTTATTTAAAAGGATAAAGAAATAATTTGAGAAATCTAAAATTTGTATTTTCAGTTAAAATATTTTAAATCATTATTAAAGAATAAAATCTGAAATTAATAGATTTTAGAATAAAAGGGAGTAAATTGGAAATCAATTTGGAAATTGATTCAAGCGTTTAAAATTGGAAATTTAAAGGAGAATGTGAAAAGAAGTATATTTCTCTAGATAGCGAAGTACGTTCAAGTAAATTTTTAAATATAAGATAAAAAGTTTTAATGTTGGTTTAAAAAGCATGTTTTATGAATTTATTATTTATAAATATCTGAATTCTAAAGTAAATAATTTTTGCAAATCTATTATCGTAGTAATTATTTAAAGGGTGACTTAGTATTTTGCTTTAAAAAGTGAAAACCTAGTTTTATATTTTATAAAGTTACCTTATTTTCATATATTCATATAGTATATATTTTTAACAAATTATTGAAGTAGTTTTAACTTAAATGTTTTAAAGCATATTTCAAAGTAAAGCGTTTTAAATTATTTTAAAATCTAAAAGTTTTGAGCTTGGTGATTTCAGTGGAAATAGAAAATACTTGGAAAATTTATTCCAAGAAGGGAAGATAGTTTGAAACTGTTTTCAAAAAGGGTTTGCAAAGTGGAAATATATCTTGCGAAGATATTTTGAGAATAATAAATATTTTGGAGAAATTATTTATGGTTGATGGATGTTTGTGAATATTAATTGATAGTTAAATAACCGACTATCAACATTGGCCAAATGCGTTGATCGTTTCGAAGAGACGGGGATTGAGATTTATTTCTCGAAAACCACTTTGATCCGGTTTTATGTTTTCGTGGAAAACGATTTTGGATTCGAAGATGGAGCAGTGAAGTGCAAGGGCTAGTCGCTACTAATCCTGAGGATATTTCCAAAATGGATGTAGTAGGAATAGTGCCTTCGGTTCCGCTCGAACACGGGACGGACTTGTATGGATGAATGCTTTCGGAACATCGTAAGGTGGACGACGGGCATTCTAAGGGATATGTTCTAAAAGGTAACGCTTAGCCTCAAGCCTTATCAACTGGGAATGATTGAAAATCAGGGGTTATGCAGCAAGGCTTGGTGGGCAGCACCCATTTCCGGGCAAGGTCATCCCTGTCTAGATGTCCCTTTTTATTTCGGCTTAGTGGTACGATTGTTGATCCCAACCGTGGGGTGATCTTACTCAGGACTATCCAGTAAGGGGTAGTCTGGGTCTTGTGTTGCAGGGGGTCGGGAGTGATCCTCGGTACGCTAATCTAGACCAGGTACTGTGACAGGCGGTACCCTAGTGCCTAGTCATTTGTTGGAAATCCAATCTCCCTACGAGTCTTGTACGAGTTTTGTTTGTATTACCCACTCTATGGCTAGTAGCTGGAATTTAATGAATGTAACAATTTCGGCTTTTTTAATAAGTATTTGTATATAGACCCTATTATAATATCAGAGGATTTTAATAAAAAGTGTTTTAGCTATCGTAAGGTAAAAACCCGACATGTGTATTTGTAGCGTGGTCTTACGAGATGCTTTTATTTTCAAAGAATTTTTGAAACTTTAATAATCAATTTGAGTGTGATTTCTCACGCTGGTATATGCAGACTGATTCGAGGCGTTATTTAACTGTAATGCTCGGGTCAGACCGAGTATTATAGAATACAGGAAATGATGCTATGGAGCTCAAGAGACGAGCTAGATGGCGATACGTACTTCCGTATTGGATTATTATTCTGCTGTGTATCCTATTGTATGTATTGATGTAGGACTCTGATGATGATGTACTCTGATGTATGTATAAAACGATATAGTATTTGTTTTTGTGTAAAGATCTGTTATTATCTATTATATTTTATTCCGCCACGTTGGTAAGATTCTATTGTTGTTTTCTGTTTTCTCTTCTTCTAGCTCTTCTTCTTTAATCCAAATAATTCGTATTTCTGTTCAACTTGAGTTGATTGATGTAGAATAGTGTTGAGTCAAGGGGTACGGATTTGTGGGCTCTTACAGAAAAATACGTCGCAATGACAAATACGATGCAATAGCAAATACGCCGCAATGGCATACGTCTCAACGACTAATACGCCGCAACGGAAAATACGCCGTAACGGCAATGACCCGATGGTCTAGTACTGGCAATACGCCGCAGTGGCAAATTTGTCACAAAGTCTCAGATAGGAACCGAAAAAGAATTAACGTGCATCCCATACCACACATTCACACTAAACGGTTTACTAACCGCTAGTAAATCTCACACTCAAAACTGTAAAATGCTTACCTCATCTCATTGGTAAACACGACCCAAAGGTCAAAACGATCAAACAGACAAGTCAAGAATTAACTGATAAGATAAACACACATGTCTCATACCATATGTTTTACCAAATCATTTAATTCTCCTTCTCATTCACTCGAATAGTGCAAAAATGTATAATTTATATATAAAATAATTTATTTGAGAAAATAAGCTTTTAAAACTATTTTTCGAAACAATTATTGAGAATAATATTTGAAAATTCCCTTATTATAGAGAATAAACAGGTTTTGTAGCTTAAAAATAATTTAAAATATCATACAATAATTATCTTAAAAGCCAATTTATTTTTAAAATTATTTGGAAAGTCCGTGCTCGAAATCAAAGAAAAGCATCGAAAATACTCAAAATTGACATTCAAATTCAATTCAAATTTGAATTTTAAATTCTCCAAAACTTGGATATCCTATTGATAGGCATCATAGCCCCCATTCATAAGCAAAATATCACAAAATTGAGTGGAAGAAGGAAGCAAAACGGATTAAAACACAAGGCAAAACAACGGAAAAGAGCTAAAAATAACACACTACCTAGGTCAACATGCATATCGACCTTAACTATCCTTAGATCGACCTCAGTGTCCACCTAAGGAGCTCTATGTCGACATGCATGTCAACCAAGGGAAGCAGGGTGTCAACCTACTTCACGCAATTTCGAATAGAACTTTTTCTGGCTCTGAAGTGATTTTGCAGCAAGGTTTTCTTATGGAAAACGAAAGTATAATTTTATGAAATTTGGCATGCACATTTAACAGCATCTAGACTATGATCTAAAAAAGATCTGGCAGTAATTCAACAAGAAACCAAAGAGATATTATTACTCAAAGTAGCATCCAGGAATAGGAAACAACTATAGACTAAGAAATCAAAACATTCTACAGTAAACTCAATTTTTTTGTACAGATTTTGCTTGCCATTTATGATTTTTGCTAGAAATGTGAGATCTAACTCACCTTACCACATCCTTAAAAGATTTAGATATGAAAGATACAACCTTTTGCTTTGAATTAGATTGTAGGAGCCTGAAACTTGGAAACAATAGACATGCAATACAAGAAACAGGAGTTACAGACTAAATTCCTCTCTAACAAAATAAATAGAAATTGGATTAGAGGTTTTGGATGAGATTGCTTGTATTTGATTTAATTTTCTAACTACTCTCCTAATTTCTCCTTAATTTCCAACAAATTTGAAACAATTTCAATTAGTGAGGGAAGCCATTGTTTTTATTTTCCATTTACTATAATTATCTCAGAAGAGGAAAATGAGAAGAAAGAAACAACGTACAGTTAATGGTTTTTTCACTTCTTCTGGTTTACTCTAATTAACGGGCATTGAACCCAATAAAAGAAAATTACTAATAAGCCTATGAGAACAATTATCACCCAAAACAAATGCACACACTTATGTTACTTAATAAAACAACAATTTCCACCAAGTTTAACATGATAAAATAATGTAAGCATAGCTACAAGTTAAATAAAATATTTCACACTTAATAAAAAGATAATTTTTAGTTTTAAAAACATTTTTGTTATTAAAAACACTTATTTTTACATAAATACATAATTTACACAAATAAATGCATAAATCCTCATCTTTAATTCCAATAACTTTACAAAGATTATTTTCTTCCAAAGAAAATAATGACAAGCCATTTTAAACTCAAATTTTATAACCAAAACACATTTTTAGACCAAATTTCAGCTTTTTATTTAAGTAAACAATATTTGAAATCACTCGCTTCCTTTAAAAATTATTACAAGAAGTGTTGGGCAATAATTAATAAAATTAGTGCATTTCCACTAAATAAAAACATTTTCATTCATATTCCCATAAATAAGCAAGAATAAAGTTTCCAAAACGTTATTTACACATTTTATTTCCCAAAGTCCACTAGTTATTCCAAATAAACAATTTAAGTCTCCATTTTATTTTAATTCATAATATTAAACTATAACCTCTTATAATTTAATATTTACAAGTAACCTCCAAAACTAGGGTTTTTACAATTTTGATCTAATATTCGAGTTCAAGGCTTTGAGGTGTTTCACACCGTTCCAAATAAGGATTTATTACTCGGTTTTCGACAGTCATCACTTGATGAGGGTTCTTGATATGAAACCAAGGTTTTCTATCATAGCTATAGCTATGAAAGGAGGGAAGGGGTTCTTGATCATGGAGCCTGATCAGGGTGAGCTATATTGGTTTGAAAGTGGAATCATGTATTCGAGTTGTGATCAAATCAGATTATGTATATGGATGATCTATGATCATCATGTGGGATTACGAATAGTATTAGGTGTTCTTGTGCTGGAACTTTAGGGATGAAATTCTTCTTAAAGGGAGAAGAGTGTAACGACCCATATTTTTGAGCCGTCAAATTTGAATATTTGATTTATTTAAATAATCGGATTTGAACTAAATTATAAAAAAAATTATATTTCTTATTAAGACTTGATTTTTAATGACGTATATTAATTTATTTTAGAAATTTTCTATAATTTTTAAAATTGGAATAATATATTTTCGTTTGACGTATTTTACGCCAAACGTCGCTATATTTAAAATTTAGCATAGTAAGTTAATTGTCTATTTTATTATAGTTTTGTGATCATCTTACGCTGTTGAGCGTGATTTTATTTTTATTTCGGTCATTCGTGGCCATACACGAATGAAATTCGATGTAGCGTCGTACCCTAAAACTCTAATTTTTTAATATAACAAACAACTTTAAAAAAAATTGCTGCTTTTCCTATGCGTAACTTTGCAGTATAATATTACGACTTTCATTAAATGTTAGGGCATCTCCAGTGGTTCAGTTACATACTGAATTTGCCCAAATTTTTTTTCCAATCGTTCAATTCAGACTGAACGTTCAGGATCCAATTCAGTATCCTGAACTGGGCTTGGGCGCCCATTTAATGGACGCCAAAGCCCTGGCATCCATTTTATGGGCGCCAGGCTTCTAGCGCCCATAAAATGGATGCCCAAGCCCCTCAATTATGGGGGGCATCAGGCTTCCATAAAATGGGCGCCTGGCATCAGGCACCCATTAAATGGGTGCCTGGCCACTAGATGCCCACCCCAGATTCAGGGCTGAATATTCAGCGATATTCAACCATGAACCCATTGGAGATGCCCTTAGCATTACTTTGCAGTCTAGTATTACGGCTTGCATTAAATGCTAGCATTGATCGATGGTGCTTGCATTAAATATAGGTACTTCTTCTACTTTGCTATGAAGTATATAGTACTTATATTAGGAGGAGCAGCACATAAATATAAGATATTCTTCACACTTTTTTTTTCATTCGTTCTCCTCTAAAAGATGTTTTGTTTCAAAGGAAGAAGCATGAACTCTTAACATTTCAACATTTCTCACTTCTGCACATGAAACAGGGATTTATACTCATTTCTCATTTTACTTTGCATATGAATTTCTCCCCTGCGAACAACATATGTTGCTTCTAATATATTTTTCCTTCACTTAACATGTAAAACTTTATCCCTTTCAAAATAAATCCACACAACCTCTTCTCCTTGTTTATTAACCATGCACAACAATTAGAGAATTGAACGCAACCAGTTTGGACATTTTCATTTTTGCACTTTTCCTTTCTCCTCTGCAAAATATGAAACCACTAGAATGGACATGTTTCTTTTCAAGTCTTTCTTTCATTCTCCTTTGTTAATTCACATTTTTTGTTTTCTTAAAAAAATGAAACAACAAGATGCAAATTGGTGCAGTGCACCATATTAACTTGGTTGCTTTAGGTAACTTGGATGCCTTAGGTCGCTTGCGAACTAACGAGATAGAGGACAGAGATAGCACAGTGGAAGGTGATGTAGAGCACCAACAGCTTATTCATATGTCGTTGGAACAACCTAACAAGCTAAATCAGTGGGATAAATCGCTGGAACGACCTAACAACCTAAGTCAGTGTGATAAGTCGTTGGAACGACCTAGCAAGTTAAAGCTAACCTCATATCACCCAGGTTCCTTAGGTCGCTCAAGCAAGCTAACGACCTATGATAAGTCGCGAGCAACCTAGCGAGTTAGCTCATTCAGTATGTCGTGCTTTCCTTATGATAATCAAGGTCGCGTAAAGCTTAGGTCCCAAGGTTGCTTATGTCGCTCAGATGTTAGGTCGCGTGAAGAAGATCCAGTGCTGAGAAGTCCTAGGTCGTATGCCGCTTGTCTATACTGAGTCGCATGATGTTGTAGTGTGTTAACTCGTGTATTGTGTTTGTGTTGTACGTATTTGTTAACTCGCGTTGTATTGTAAGTCACGACCAGTAGGTCGTAGGTCTTTTGTGCTGTATAGGTCGTGAGTCGCTGTTTATTTTAGGTCGTTGATATTAGGTCGTGCATGTGTCGTGCGTGAATTGTAAACTGCCTATAAATATGGGAGTTGTGTCATTTGTAAACTTGGTTGATTTTGAATAAAACTTTGTTTGAGTGCTTTGTGCCTCTTTGAAATTGGAAGTTGAGTGTGAGCTCCTTTCTCCATTTTTGGTTATTCGAGTGCGCTCGAATCAACGGATTTGAAGCCGATTCACGGAATCTCATGCGCGAGGTCAACGTAGAAGAGTCGTAGATCTTTTAACACGGTATCGTGCGTGAGCAATGTGTTGGAGATAGCTAGAATTCGGTATCTCTCGAGATCAACGAATTTGGGCATTCGGTATTTTCAAACCATCGATTTATCTTGTTTCGTCTAATCGTTTCTTCGATTAGTTTGACACGAAATCTTCATTTCGTTGTCATCCGTATTATCCTCTATGTCAGTTTGGTATCAGAGCTAGACTTAGCCAATCATAGCTAAGCCGAGCCTCTTGGGAGCCGAGTTTTAGTGTTGAAGTGCATGCCGAGATAGAAGTTGGAGATCAAGGCCGAGAGTTGAAGTTCAAGCTGAGCAAGCTAAGTGCAGGCCGAGAGCAAAGCCAAGTTCAGATTTGAGTTGAAGTTGTGGTAGTTGAAGTGTGCTTGAAGATTCTACAATGCCGCCGAGAAGAGCTAATCGTCATCAAAATGTTGAAGATTTGTATAAAAGAGAAGATGCTGAACAAATGGAACAACAAATTAGCAATAAATTCAATGAGAAGTTGGATGAGGGAATTGGTAGATTGGAGAAATTGATGATCGATATGAATCAAAGCCAACAGAGAAGATCACCAATCTCGAACCATGGAGGAAACAGTGTTTTTCCATCGGTTACGGAAGCGAGGAGGGTGTCACGACAACCCCATCGAGATCAAAGAGAATCATCAGTTTCAACGAGAAGAGATCACCATGAGTATAGAAACGAAGAGAGAAGAACTCCACGTGAGTTTGGGGATGAGCCATATCGTAATGCTGAAAGACATAGTAGAAAAGATATGCGTGATCATAAAGATGTTGATGGTCGAGATCGATATCGAAGTACATTTGATTATGATGAAGATGGTGATAGATGTAGTGTTCCTTATCGAGATCGAGACCAAGTACGAAATCACTATTGGGATGTAGAAGATGATCGTAAATGAGAGTTAGGGATGAAGATGGAAATTCCAGAATTCAAAGGTGGTATAGAAGCTAAAGTATTCTTGGATTGGTTATAAAATGTTGAAGAATTTTTTGACTTCAAGGAAGTTCCTGAGCATCGTAGAGTTAAGTTGGTTGCTACACGTTTGAGAGGAAGAGCTATGGCATGGTGGCAGCAAACAAAACTTACACGGGAGAGAATGGGCAAATCGAAGACTGTCTCATGGGAGAAGATGAAGAAGTTAATGAAGGCTACTTTTTTTCCTTATAATTATCAATCTCTTACGTATCAGCGATTGCAGAATTTGATACAGGAACGAAGTCGGTGAATGATTATGTGGATGAATTTTATCAATTGATTGCGAGGAATGATATCATGGAGACAGAGGAACAATTGACAGCTAGATTTGTTGGAGGGTTGAAAATGCAGATTCAAGATATGGTGAATATGTTTGATCCGAGATCTGTCGCTGAAGCACATCAAAAGGCTCTAGCTTGGGAGAAGCAAGGCAGAAGAGGTGGTGGTGTGTTTACACATTCCAACAATCAAGTGAAAGGGGCTAGTAGCAATGCGAATGTTTCCAAGGCTGTTAATAAACTGGTTGTTAATGAAGTTGCTAAGACCAAGGTCAACAACAATTTCAAGTGTTATAATTGTCAGGAGTTTGGTCACAATAGCAATTAATGTCCGAATCCTAAGAAACGAGTGATGGTTGCTGAGGTTGAGGATGAGGATGCAGAAGCAGAATGTTTTAATTCACCATAACTTGAGGAGGAAGAAGAATTGTCGGGCAACGAACGTTGTAATTTGATGATGAGGAGGTCGTGTTTGACACCAAAGCAAGAGGATGAGTCTAGTTGGTTGAGGAGTAATATTTTCCAGTCAACATGCACTATTCTGGGAAAAGTTTGCAAGTTTGTTATTGATGCTAGAAGTTGTGATAATATTATCTCTTCAGAAGCTGTAAAGAAGTTGGAATTAAAGACTGAGAAGCATCCTAAACCTTACAAGTTAGCTTGGTTGAGGAAAGGTGGAGAAGTGAAGTTTAGTAGAAGAGCTTGTGTAACTTTTTCAATTGGGAAGAAATACAAAGAGAAATTTGGTGTGATGTGGTTGATATGAATGTATGTCATCTGGTATTGGGAAGACCGTGGCAATATGATAGAGCTGTGCAACATGATGGTCGTACCAATAGCTACAGTTTCATGTTTGAGGGTACTAAAATCACTTTAATTCCTAAAAAGCAACAACAGAAGGAAAGCAAGTTGGAGGAGATTGAAGAGCTGAAAACTTTGCTATCATTGAAAGAGTTTTTTAAAGAACTTGATGATGAACCTGAAGTATTTTTGTTGATTGGACGTGAGAGTAATTAAGTGATTGAAATTCCTGAAGAAGTAAAGCCAGTGCTGGAAGAGTTTGAAGATGTATTTCTTGAAAAGTTGCCAAAAGAATTACCACCGTTGAGAGACATACAACACTATATTGATCTTGTTCCGGAAGCTGTGTTACCACATAGACCACATTACAGGATGAGCCCAAAGGAACACGAGGAGTTGAGAAGGCAGGTGGAAGAGTTGCTTGAACAAGGATGCATACAAGAGAGCTTAAGTCCTTGTGCAGTACCAGCTTTGTTAGTACCGAAGAAGGATGGAACTTGGAGAATGTGTACTGATAGTCGGGCACTGAACAAGATTACTGTGAGGTACAGATTTCCAATTCCTAGATTGGATGACTTGTTAGACCAGTTGAATGGAGCTGCTATATTTTCCAAGATTGATCTGAAGAGCGGATATCATCAAATTCGAATTCGACCAGGCGATGAATGGAAGACAACATTCAAGACTAGAGAAGGGTTGTATGAATGGCTGGTTATGCCGTTTGGTCTTTCGAATGCACCTAGTACGTTTATGTGGGTGATGAATCAGATCTTTCGACCGTTTATTGGAAATTTCGTGGTGGTGTATTTTGATGATATACTGATATACAGTGGAAACCCTGAAGAACACTTGCATCATCTGAGAGAAGTGTTGATGATATTGCGACAGGAACAATTTAATGCTGCAACAAAGAAATGCATGTTCATGACGCATAGCGTTTTATTTTTCCGTTATGTTGTATCAGAAGGAGGTATACAGGTGGATCAGAATAAAGTGGAAGCAATCAGAAATTGGCCACAACCCAGGACGATAACCGATGTTAGAAGTTTTCATGGACTAGCATCATTCTACCGAAGATTTATTCCACATTTCAGTAGCATGATGGCACCGGTTACTGATTGTATGAAGGGGAAGCAATTTTCATGGACAGAAGAAGCAAGATTTGCTTTTGTGTGGATCAAGGAACTTTTGACGTCAGCACCAATTCTTGTATTACCAGACTTTCAGTTGTTGTTTGAGTTACATACTGATGCATCTAAAGTCAGGATTGGAGGAGTGTTGAGTCAGAAGGGACGACCAATTGCATATTTCAGTGAGAAACTTTCTGGGGCAAAGATGAGATATAATACTTATGATGTAGAATTTTATGCTATTGTGCAAGCCGTGAAACACTGGAGACATTACTTGTTTCACAAGGAGTTTGTGTTATATAATGATCATGAGGCATTGAAACATTTGCAAGGGCAGGACAAGATTGTAGCTAGGCATGCCTCGTGGATTGCATACTTACAACATTTTACATTTGTTGTGAAGCATAAATCAAGAGTTACAAACCGTGTGGCAGATGCATTGAGTAGAAGGAATCATTTGTTGACTACAATGAGGGTTGATGTGACAGGGTTTGATGTATTGCCAAAATTATTTGTTGATGATCCTTACTTTACAAAGGTTGTAGACGAAGTCAATAAGGGAAAGACGGATGAATTTGTGTTGGTGGATGGTTTTCTTTTCAAGGGAAATCAATTATGTATACCAGATTGCAGTTTGCGAATAAAGATTTTGAAAGAATTGCATGAAGAAGGTCATGTGGGAAGAGATCGTACTTTGCAGTTGATTTCTCAACCATATTTTTGGCCTTCCATGAGGAAAGAAGTTGAGAGATTTGTGGAGAGATGTCACATATGTCAAGTTTCCAAAGGAACCGCTACGAATGCAGGATTATATATGTCGTTGCCTATACCTACTAAACCCTGGATGGATGTAAGTATGGACTTTGTGTTGGGTTTGCCAAGAACACAACATAGAAATGATTCCATATATGTGGTGGTAGATAGATTTTCAAAGATGGCACATTTCATAGCTTGTAAAAAGACCGCCGACGCAGTCCGTGTTGCTCAGTTATTCTTTAAAGAGATTTATCGGTTACATGGGTTACCAGAGACCATTGTTTCTGACTAGGATACGCGATTTCTAAGCCATTTTTTGATGAGTCTGTGGAAGATGGTTGGAACGAAACTGAATTTTAGTAGCGCCTATCATCCGCAAACCTATGGGCAAACGGAGGTGGTTAACAGATCGTTGGGTAACTTGTTGAGATGACTTGTGAAAGATAATTTGAAGAGTTGGGATATGAAGTTGTGTCAGGCGGAATTTGCACATAATCACGCTGTTAACCGAAGCACTGGATTCAGTCCATTTCAAGTTGTATATTCAGCAATTCCGAAGGGACCATTGTATTTGACAACAATGCCATATCAGAAGGGAGTTGTTTAACAAGCTTGTGATTTCGTGAATGAGTTGCAGGAATGTCACAGAATTGTTCATGAACGATTGCTTAAGTCAAATGAGAAGTATAAGCAACTGGCAGGTAAGAAGCGAAGGAGTGTAGAGTTCAAAGAAGGTGATTTGGTTTATGCAATGTTGACGAAAGATCGCATTCCAGTTGGAACTTACAACAAGTTGAAGGCTCGAATGATTGGCCCAGTAAAAATCTTGAAGAAGATCAATGATAATGCATATCAGTTGAGGTTGCCGGATCATATTCACACTGCCGACGTTTTTAACGTTAAATACTTGATTCTGTATCATGGGGATGAGCTTGTTGTGGAAGAGGAAGGTGCAAATTCAAGGTCAAATTCTTTTCAACCCGGGGAGGATTATGCAGCGCATCATACTAACTTGGTTGCTTTAGGTAACTTGGATGCCTTAGGTCGCTTGCGACCTAACGAGATAGAGGACATAAATAGCACAGTGGAAGGCGATGAAGAGCACCAACAGCTTATTCATAGTTCGTTGGAACGACTTAACAAGCTAAATCAGTGGGATAAGTCGCTGGAACTACCTAACAACCTAAGTCAGTATGATAAGTCGTTGGAACGACCTAGTAAGTTAAAGCAAACCTCATATCACCTAGGTTCCTTAGGTCGCTCAAGCAAGCTAACGACCTATGATAAGTCGCGAGCGACCTAGCTTTATCAAAGAAGCTATCTAAGTAAAGCGCAAACAGCCTAACCTAATTATCTAGCAAAGCAAATAGTTAAACCCTATTTTATTCCAGCTTTATCTTTTCCTTTATTTCCTTTTATACCAGAACTATTGCTAAGTCTATTATCTTTATCTTTCTTAAAAATGCTAGTAATTACTTCCATTCGCAAGATTTTTAGTCTGATCCACTCCTCCGTTTTCCCTTTTTCTTCCCGTAGGCCACAAGATGCAGGGAGTAGATTTCAGAGTTTCTTAGAGGTTCAGCTATAAAGACTTTCTTCATGTATTCTACTTCTTCTTTTTCAGTTTTTATTTCATTTGATGTACTGGTACTTTTCTTTAAGAGGGATGGTTATTTTGTGTACTTTGATGTTATGACCGAGATAATGTTTTTCACTAAACATGGATATTTGGTATTTTTAGAAATATTTGGTTTTATAAAGTATTTATGGAGTTTGATTTTAAGTATGTTAGTGTTTTAATTGTTTCCAATGTTTTATCTATTTTGTCTTGTGAATCTTAGTCTCTGTAGGTTTTTACCTGTACCTACAACACACCACATCTTTTAAGGTGTCTTTTTGGGTATACTAAAGGGTGTGGGGGTGTTACAGCCATTTCTACGTTTTGTATATTCAAACATCCGGATACCTGTCCCTATTTTCCAAATGTCCGAACTTCTGCAATATCAAATTTTTGAATGGACATTTCTCTTCTTCTTTACCATTCCCATCTCTTTCTCTAGTGGTGGCAATTGTAAATTAAGACATTTCATCTGAATAGTAACAATCGTTAAACAAATCCCTTGAACATCTATAAATATATTCAAGGATTCTAATTAGAATTAACTTCTCTGACTTTCTACTTTCTATCTTGCTTCTAACTCTAATTGCAATTATCAACTTCATACTCTCACTTTATATCACAAAAATCAATGTCGTAGCATTTGGTGATTAAATTTCCTATAAATCCACGTGTCTACACATTCATTATACTTAAGGGGTATTATATGAAGATTTCTACCAGTAATCAACATTACTATTGTAAAGAGCACAAGCTTGTCAGCTCAAGATACTTTATTGTATTGCCTATTGTAACACCCCACGTTTTAGATAATTAAATTACCAAAATAATTATTAAACAGTGAAAATGGGAATTTCGGAATTTTCATAATTTAGCTATGGAAGTTGTACATTGTGTCCATGGCAATTTTTTGATCAATTTTCATATTTAACTTGTCAAAATCTGAGTCGGTACGGGGAAGTTACGAGAGAAACGAGAAATCAGAATTATATTACAATTAAATGAAATAAAAAAGAGAAAACCCATAGGGGTCAACCCTTGCTACGGTTGGGTCGACCTACAGGTCCACCCGTATTAGTGCCTAGACAGTTTTTCATCCAGGTACGAGCCAAAGACTGTAAAATCGATTTTTGGAAATCCCATGCGTTCGTAGCTGCATCCAATGGTTCCAAGTGAGCCTATGTTGTGGTTGCACCAGCTTAAATCTTCAATCTGATGGCCTGAGATCCCTAAGCCGAACTATCAATAGGACCCTATGCCTAGCTATTTTTCTCATTCAGATTTCTCCCAGTTGGGTTCATTTCTCGAGGCTGAACCATAAATAGAAAAATTTTCTACGGAGGAAATCGTTTTAAGAAAAAATATTCTACACCCTAAAAGTGGATCCAAGAAGTCCCAGGACTATAACTAAGGACCATAGGTGAGTGTTTTGTAATTACTTTAGATTTATAAGCAATTTAAAATGACGGGGTTTCAACTATTGTAGTTTTTCTACAATTTTGACATATTTTTTATGTAAGTTTATTTATAGTCAGTTTTTAACTAAATTTCAGAAGTTCTTTTCAGTCTATTTTTAATTAGCTATTTTATTCAGTTATTTACAGTTATTTACATCTGTTTTAAGTTGGCATTTAGCTTGTAAATGTTAGTTACATTTGTAGAAATTTAATTCTTTTTTACGCGAATAAAATATTAAAAATAGAAGAATTCACAAATATGGATTAAAATAGAAAAACGCTAAATTTACAAAAATCAGATGAAAAATGAGCTGAAATAAATAGAGATGTACCGAAATAGGCAAATTTGAGATATTTGCAAGCACAATTATTACAAGTGGTTACAACTAAAAATAGAAAATATAAGGGTAATAGTTGCAAGAACAATTATAACACGTAGGTGATAATTTGAAAGAAAGAAATAACAGAAGGGGCTTATTTTAAAATCTTAGATCTTTGATTAAGTTAATAAGAAAATATAGCAGTAGTTGCTCACACTGGCAGCATTCCCTTTCAGGTCTAAGACTGATGGTCTCATACGTAGGTGAGGCTGGGCACGCTTATGCTGATTAGGGTAAATAAGTGGCTAATAGATAGAGGCTCAAATTTGGGGATTTGGGTAAAGAGAGCAAAGTTAGACGATTTGTTTGTTAGAACCAGTACGGGTAGCGTTCCCTTTTAGGTCGAGGACTAATGGTCTCACATGTGGGTGAGGTTGGGCACGCTTATGCTGATTAGGGTAAATAAAGGGTCCAATAGGGGCGACAATTAGTGTGTACGGACGATGACCGAGCGTGCGACTTCGATTATGGTAAATAATTCATGAGTACGTCCTAAGCACTAAGAGGTGTCTTTTGTTGTGGAATCAATAGGATTGGCTCACAGTGGCACAATAGATGTTGGGTGCGTTTTCCACCACCGAACCAAAGAAAGAAAGCATCGCCGAACCAAAAGGGGGAAGGCCGTACCGAACCAATCCACTAACTACCGAATCAACTCACCACCGGATTCACCTCCACCGGACCAAGATACGCCCCCATCACCGAACCAAACACTCCCTAAGCACTGCCGAACCAAGCACATATCCTCACCGCTGCCGAACCAACCCCTTGCCGAACCAACCCACTTCCCATGATTAGCCGAACCAACTCCACCCATTGCCGAACCAAAGCACCACCGAACCAACTCACCCTCACCCCTCTCCACCGAACCAAGGCCTCACCGATCCAACATTGCTAGGCCAGATTGCTTCAGCCCAGGCCCATCAACAGCTATATACATCCAGGACCCCTGCTCCCAGCCTCACTCTATAAATAGAGGGGTAGGGGTACAACAATGGCAGACAAATTTGAGAGCTCAAGTACGGATAGAACTTTCAAACAACTTTCAGATACTTGTAATCAAAGCTTTGTACTTGTAATCTGAATAGAAAAGGAGAATAACATATAAAGTGGACGTAGGCACATTCTGGCCAAACCACTATAAATCTGTGTGTCTTTTACAGTTTAGTCCATCTATTTTATATATTTGCATAAATCACCCAAATCATTAAGAACAACATATAATCAACAAAATCATATGACTTGGAGGTGTTTGCCCATTTTTTGTGCAAATATTTTTGGTTCTTTCACTGAGAACTCGAGCTAGAAGCTTCAGCTTCCACCCCTCAACCTTCTTCCTAACAGCTTCGCTCATTGCTTGGAAAACATGCCTCCCAAGCAGAAGAAAGATGTTAACAAAGGAAAAAACATCGCGACAAGCAGTATTCCGGATACAGTAATCACAGATCAAGGGAATCGTTCCGTTCCAACAGCAAATGGAAATCAGGCAAATCCGACAGCCCCTGCTACGGAGCAACCAATTACTAGGGCAGATGTGGACAGGGTTGTGGCTGAAGTAACTAACCGCTTCACATCTCAACAAGAAGTCTTGGCGGACCAACTCATGTCACGCTTAAGGGATGCTGAAGAATCCAACCGCAACACCGAATCATGGGGCGAGTCCCAGTCTGGAGGATCTGGGAGGCAACAAAGATCTTTCTTCTTCGAGGAGGCTAACAACAGAGACAGTAATGTTAGGAGCCGAGCCCAGACTCAGCCCGAATTCCGACCCGAGGAAACACTTGGAACCGAACCCAACGGGGGAGGTACCGGGCAGGTGTCGGATATGGCTGAGCCTGTCATGCTACCTAACCATGGGAACACCATTGGATGGGGCCGAGCTGGAGTCCAGCCCGAAGTTGGACCCAAGGGAATGCTTAGAACAAAGCCCAACGGGGGAAGATCGAGACAAGGGCCAACTGTGGCTGACCCCAGCATGCTCCCAGAAGACCGGAGACAGCCACCGGAAAATGTTAGGAGTGATAGACGATACCATCCCTACAGGTCATCCGGACGGAATCAATCCCGCAGAGAAGAACCAAACTCATTTCTATCCATCCCAAATTCTGATGAAAGGATGGCATGATTATTCATAGAGTGCATCCAACGGGATCAAAGGGATCGGGGGATAGGCGCTAGTGTAACCAGCCCCTTCACCCGCAATATCGAAACTGCCATCACCCCCCGAGAATGGAGAATGCCAACAATGGAACCTTACAAGGGAACCTCTGACCCCGTTGTACACTTGCAGAGATACACACAGCATATGCTCATGAGCGGAGCAACAGAGGGAGTGTTGTGTAAATGCTTTCCACTATTCTTGGCAGACCTAGCTACCTCTGATTCTTCCATCTACCCCAAGGATCCATCAGCTCGTGGGAAATGTTGAAAGAAAAGTTCATCAGCCAGTTCCGCATTTATGTGGAACAACCCAAGGACGCTTATTCCCTATCTGATATCAAACAGAAGCCCGGAGAGACAGTGCACCAATATCTAACCCGATTCAACGCCGCAGCGGCCGCAGTCCAAGATGCCGATGAGAAACTTATCCTAATGGCTCTTTGTAGTGGCGTACATCTGGATACCAAGTTTGCTAGAAAATTAACGAAAGAAAAACCAGCTACCATATCCGACTTATTCCATGAAGCCGGAAAATATATGAGACTTGAAGACGCTGCCATTGAAAGGCAGACAGGGCAACAAGCTAAGGCAGCTCATGGCAACACACCCGCAGTAGCAAAGGACATTCGAAGAAATGACTCCAGAGATAGTGCTGGGGCAAGAAGGGAGAAAAGCGTCTATATCGGGCAGGACCGAGATTTGACACTTACACTCCTTTGAATGAAACGATCGAACAAATCTTCCTGGCCACGCAAGATGAAGTTAAATACAGACGCCCCCTGCACAAGAAGATATCAGATAACGCAATTAAATCTGGAAAGTTCTGCCATTTCCATGAATTTCATGGACATGATACTAATGAATGCCATCATCTTCAGGACTTGATTGAAGAACACATCAGATGGAAAAGACTGTAACGCTATGTAAAAGGCCAGAACAGGACTCCAGCTCCTGCCAATGAAAGCCCGAGGCTATCACCCCCGAAAGTAGGCGGAGGAAATCGCAACACCAGCGGCTCTAAGTCAAGAGAAGATAGTGGTCCATATCATATCAGGAGGACCACACATCGCCGTCAAAAGCTTGGTAGAGATTAAAAAATATGGAAAGCCACTTAGAAACAATGAAGACTACGTTGATTCCATTATAGAAGAACGCCACCCAAAGCGGAAAGAGAACAATGACATCACATTCGGTAGGCGTGATCTAGAAGGAAGGCAGTACCCTCACATGTATCCTATGGTCATCTCCGCCAGGTTCGGTCCAGCCAAAGTTTTCCGAATTCTAGTAGACACTGGAAGCTCGGTAAATATCCTATTTAAGCATGCTTTCGACAAAATGAAGCTGTCGATGAAGGATGTGTCTCCCTGCAACGAACCGCTACATGGTTTTAATAGAGACGCGAAGACGCCCCTCGGGCGACTGGACCCCTTTGTTGAAATAGGAAGTCATCCCCACTCCGTTGTGCGGAAACAAACGTTTGTGCTAATAGAAAACCATTCGGCCTACAACGCCTTTTTGGGAAGACCAGCCTTGTCCGACTTCCAAATTGTCCTGGCCCCGTGGTGCCTGAAGATGAAATTCCCAACAGACAATGGAATAGGAGAAGTAGAGGGAGATCAAGACGCTGCTTGAGACTGCTATGTAACTGAACTTCGCAATAACCGCAGGAAGGATAAAGGGAAGGATGTATAGACTACTCTCTGCAAGAAAAACTTGGAAGCATAGCAACTAAAGAAAGCCCCTCCTCTTCGATATACCAGTGATCCTTTCAATGAATTAGACCGCAGGGACAAAGAGGAGGAGGCCATCGCCGAGCCTGCAGAGGCCATGGAATTTATTATTGTAGACAAACACGACCCAAGTAGACTGCTGAGAATCGGGTCTCAGTTAAGAGCAGAGTTGAAGGATCAACTCGTCGATTTTCTTCGCTACAACTTGGATGTATTTGCATGGACGCACGCTGACATGACTGTAATCTCCCCAGACGTAGCGTGCCACGTACTGAACATCGATCCCACCAAGGTACCAGTAAAGCAGAGAAAGAGAAGTATGGGGGCAGAACGATCAGCAGACCTCGAGGAAGAAGTAAAGAACCTACTTGCCAATAACTTCATACGAGAAGCCATTTACCCAGAATGGATCGCCAACCTGTACTGGTAAAGAAGGCTAACGGGAAGTGGCGAACATGCATTGACTTCTTCAACTTAAATGACGCTTGCCCGAAGGATTGCTTCCACTCCCTCGAATCGATCAACTCGTGGACAGCACGGCCGGGCACGAACTCTTATCTTTTATGGACGCATACTCAAGATATAACCAGATTCTATGCACACCCCCGATCAAGACCACACTAGTTTCATCACTGACCGGGGATTGTACTGCTACAGAGTAATGCCTTTTGGACTTAAAAACGCCGGAGCTACCTATCAGCGCCTCGTCAACAAGATGTTTGCGGAACTAATAGGACGAACTATGGAAGTTTATGTGGATGACATGCTGGTAAAATCGAGCAAAACCAACGATCATGTAAGCCACCTGGACGAGATGTTTCAAATACTTCGCCAATATGGAATGAAGCTGAGTCCTCTAAAGTGCTCCTTCGGAGTATCGTCGGGAAAGTTCTTGTGATTCATCGTCCATGCCAAGGGGATTGAAGCAAACCCCGAGTAAGTCTGGGGTTTACAAGATATCAAGATACCATCAACTCGAAGAGAGATGCAAAGCCTAAACGGGAAGGTGGCCGCCCTAAGCAGATTCATCTCTAAAGCAACTGACAAATGCATCCCTTTCTTCGAAGCTCTAAAGAAAGACAAAGGAAAGTTCGAATGGACTGACGAATGATCAACAGCCTTCCTTAACCTAATCGAACACCTCCAGAGACCACCAGTACTCTCAACTCCAAATGAAGGCGAAGAACTATACCTATACCTTGTTGTATCGTCTCATGCCCTAAGCGCTGCTTTGGTAAGAGAAGACAACCGCGCGCAGCGGCCCGTATACTTTGTAAGCAAAAGATTTACGGGGGCAGAAGCCAGATACCCTAAACTTGAGAAGCTAGCATACTGTTTGCTAATCACGTCACGGAAACTGCGACACTATTTCCAATCTCATTCCATCAGAGTTTTAACCGATCAACAGCTAAGTTGGGTACTCCATCGCCCCGACTTCTGGACGATTACTTAAATGGTGCATTTAACTGAGTCAATATGATATCACCTACCATCCTCACACCGTCATCAAGGGACAAGCCATGGCCGATTTCATTGCCGAATTCACTACCAACGAGGGTAAGGAGCAATCTGAAATAACAGGAGATATCAAGTGGAATCTCTTTGTAGATGGAGCATCAAACGAACAGGGCTCGGGGGCAGGTATTGTGATAATCATCCCTAGGGGAAGGAAGCTACACTATGCCCTAAGGTTGGAATTCGCCGCCACCAACAACGATGCAGAATATGAAGCAGTAATAGCAGGATTAGAACTTGCCTTAGAAATTAGAGTCAATTCTTTATGTATTCATAGTGATTCTCAACTTATCGTAAACCAAGTACTAGGAGAGTTTCAGATTTGAGGAGAATGACTCACAACATATCTAAAGAAGACCAAGCTGCTGCTCGATCAATTGGATCACTATTTAATCAAACACATTTCTCGAGAAGAGAATCGAGAGGCCGACGAACTGGCAAAGCAAGCTAGCATGAAGAACAACACCATTTCCGGAACAGTAGCCATCTCGAAACAACTAGCCCCAAGTTTCGAACAAGAAGATCTGATAGCTGCAATCGAAGAAGAAACCTGGATGACTCCTATCCGGAAATACTTACAAGATGGCACACCACCCAACGAGCGTAACGAAGTCAGGAAAATCTTGAGGAGAGCTTCCCGCTACACAATACAAGAAGGCATCCTCTATCGACGCGGCTTCTCTAACCCCTTATTAAGGTGTGTTGCTGGAAGGGAAGCCATGAAAATCTTATCCAACATCCATCAAGGGAGCTACGGAGATCACGCTGGTGGGCAGACTCTGGCGAAGAAGACGCTCCGATATGGATACTACTGGCCCACTTTAAACAAAGACGCCTTAGACTTCGTCAAAAAATGCGACAGATGTTAGAATTTGCTAAGATTCCTCGACTACCAACAAATGAGATTAATTAAATGACCAGCCCTTGGCCCTTTGCAGTATGGGGAATTGACTTGATTGGCGAACTGCCGATGGGCCGAGCCGGAGCCAAATATGCTATAGTGGCAGTCGACTATTTCACCAAATGGGTGGAAGCGGAACCTCTAAATAAAATATCTTCGGCAAAAGTTATTAACTTCTTGATCAAAAATGTTCTATGTAGGTACAGGGTTCCACTCAAAATCATATCGGACAATGGACTTCAGTTTGACAGCGAGGAGTTCGCCGACTGGTGCCAAGAGCACGGAATTCACAAAAGCTTCTCATCTGTGGCTTATCCCTAGGCAAATGGACAAGTCGAAGCTGTCAACAAAATTCTTAAAACTCTAATCAAGAAGAAGCTTGAAAAGTCAAAAGGCGCTTAGGTGGATGAACTTCCTACGACAATTTGGGCCTACCGCACGTCCTTCAGAACATCAACAGGGCATACTCCTTTCTCTTTGGCATACGGATCGGAGGTCATGCTCTAAGTTGAAACTGTAGTGCCATCCCACCGTAGGATCCAGTACAACCCAGAAGAGAATGAAGAACTCCTCCACATGTCTTTCGATCTAATCGAAGAAAAAAGAAATGATGCAGCACTCAAAGCAGCAGCTCACAAGCAAAAGGTGGCAGCACAATACAACTCCAAAGTCAAGCATCGCAGCTTACAGGAAGGAGATCTTGTCCTCAAGCGAACCTTCCCGCGCCCCGGAGCGCTAGATCCCATCTGGGACGGACCATATGTAATTCATAAATATCTCCACAACGGAGCTTATATTTTGTCAACCGTGGACGGAGAGGTGTTCCAGAGGGCATGGAACATCCAACACCTTCGTCGATACTTTTCTTAACTTGTACTGCCCATATAAAGTGGATTAACAAAGAGAATCAGTGGACGTAGGCATTTTTTTGCCGAACCACTTTAAAAATCTTGTCTCTTTTTCACTTGTTCCTTTATATCTTGGCTGCTTGTTAAGCTTTATCCTTTTCTGTTGAACAAAATCCTGTGTAATGGCATTTCCAATCTAGACACTTCACGGCGCAACCTCACCTGGACAAGACCTAACAAGTACTATATGAATCTATGCCTTCGCCAATGAGACTCTTTTGCTCCAGCATCCCTCTGCTGCGGGTTAACTCATTGCTCGCGACGGCCCTCAAAGCCAACTGTAATGAGCCGATTATAAGCCACTGAGGAGGCCAAAAATAGCCTAGGCAGCTCATTACGGCATTCGGCTCGCCGGTAACTGTGAACCGATTATAAGCCCCAACATAAGGTGTGGCCAGCCAGGGGCAGTTCACAATTGACGATCGGCACCCGCGCTAGCCGGCCACGGTAAATCGAATAATACCCACGATTACGGGCCATAATGGCCCGGGTAGTTACCGTGCGCGATCTCGGCTCCGATGTGTCTTAAGTACGGCTGTGGTAAAAAAAGAAAACTCCCCGCGGAGGCGTTAGATGGGTGACAAATGTCTCCAAGACCCACAGCTAGGGAAAGTGACTACAAAGCCTGTTGCCACGAACTTAAGCGCGTCGAAGGCCTTCCATGATTGGAAGTTTTACTATTTCTTATATTTCCATTTTATTTATAAAAACATTCCTCCTATCCTCTATAACGATCGCTAAAGTACAGGACACAAAATGGGAGACACTCGCTAATGGGAATAAGAACTCACAGCTGGATGGCAGGTCACTCAGCTGCATTCCACATTCGATTACACAAGGCATTCAAAGCTACCGTCTACAGCTAAAACTTGAAGGGCGGTACTTTCTTCTCTTGTACATAAATATGTAACTATAATTTATTCACACATCACACTAACATTGCAAGACATGGAATTATATTTTAAGCAAGAACTTAGCGTCAAACACAATTGAATTACTAACACATGCACAGTTATATTTTGTGCAACACATCAAAATAACGACAGCATTCAAACATGACAAAATCAACTTATGTTACAAAGTTACATGCCAAAAATCAAGTTGTTCGTTACATAATCACAGCCTGAAAATTACATTAATGTTTTAAGACTAACATAGACAGCGATGTCAAGTAAACTGAAAAATGTTCAGATCAAGCCGAGGAGCCGACTGCATCGGGGCTTCGCCTCTATCCTACTGGCCCTCCGAGGTCTACTTAACCGCCGGATCAGAACTCCCGGCATGCTGACCAGAGGTAGTTGGCGCTTCAGAGGTCCCGCCTGTCCAATTAAGGAGAAGAATTCATTGAATGAACAATAAGAAACCAAGCTATGAAAAGGCTAAAAAGGAAGACTTACCAGCATCTGTTCCTTGATCATCATCCCCCAACTGCACGCCTACCTCCTCAGCAGCAAGCAGCCGCATGCCCTCCTTCACCGCCACTTTCTCCTCCTTATTGAATTGGGCCGTAACCACATCTATTCTGAAGGCCATGCCACCCTGCTTATCCGCATCAGCCTTGGCCTCCTCCAGAGCCCGGAGATAAATCCTGGCCATGATCTGAGGATAATCATCCATCCAGGATAAGTTGCCCTGCTTCCAAGTACGGAAATACATATCCTGGAGCATCTCATCCATCATCCCCTCGTTCTCCTCAAACTCCCTCATTCGGAACTCAGAAGCCGATAGCTTTGCAACGGCAGCATCCCTCTCTGATCGGTATCGCGAGCGGTCAGCCTGAAGGGATTTCCTCATCGCCTCCATCTCCTCCTTCAGCTTGGCTTGAGCAAGCTCTGCGGCTTCAAGCTTCCCAGATAACTCCTCTACCCGCTCGAGATCCGCTTTCCGAACCTCATCCACCATTGCAATGGCCATATCGATCCATTCCTTGAAGATGGTCTCCATTTTCCGCAGCTCTGCTCTGCTAGCCTCTTCCATAGTTTTCTTTAGCCGTCTGGAGGCAGCCTCATGCTGGGAGATCTGGATGGCCTGATCGGCGATTTGCTTGGCCTGGTCGGCAACCACTAGCCGGAATCTTATGTTGGCACTCCCAATTTCCTCCCCGGCCTTGACCAGTCAGGTGTGATGCCCCATCAACTTACTAGTCTCCTCAGCAACCCAGTCGATATTTACCTTGGCTTCATCACCCATAGTTATAATCCGAGTAGCAAGCAAATCAAGGTCCAGGGACTTGGCCTCATCAAGCACCCTTACCATAGGATTGCGAGGGAGAAGGTGCTCACCAGTAACCTCATCAAAGGGAATATCATGAGAACCCGATCTAGATCTGGATGACCCGCAAATGGATTACGAGCCTAGCCGGGACGATCAATATGAGTAACGGTAGGATTCTCTGATGGATGCGGAGAGGGTATAAACTCAGTATCCTCCCCCGTGATATCATGAATAGGCTGGGTTGGGGGCTGAGGTCCAGGTGAAGGTTCGAATAAGGAGCGCCTCCTCCTTTTCTTTTGAATATCCTCTTCAATAAGTCTGAGAAGAGGACGGTAGCTGACTACGTCCCCGGAACGGTTGGTCGGAGGCTTTGGTTTAGCGGAAGCTTTGAGGAGTTTGAATTGTTCGAGACGGTGCCGAATGTCTGAAGTCTTGGCCGCCTTACCCGTTCCTGGAATAAAAACCAAGTGTTATGTGACGACCCGGCTTTCTATGCCCAGAAAACCGTTCGTCTTGAAGAAAGAAAGGGGTGAGAAAATAGAAAAGATAGAGAAGAAACAACAACAACATTAGAATCTCACAGCGGAACGAATAAATTATAATAATCACATAAGTATTTACACAATATACAACATCAATCAGAGTTATACAGATAATACATCACATACTAGACAGTTATAAACACTCGTCTAGTTAATACAACTCAATACACAAAACAACACAGAGATACCAACACAGCGGAACTATATATATCTACAACGCTGAAGCCTCCTGCTCCATTGCTCCTCCAGAATTCGTCAAAACTAACCTGAATCCCTTGGCTACTCGTAAAAATTTGAGTATCCGAGAGTTTAGGAAAAACAGAAATAAACTCCAGGTCAGACATGGGTCTGGTGTGAGTAACAGGTTAAAGTTGCTTAATTTTGAAAATCCTTTGAAAACAAAAGGTATCACGTAAGACTCCCCACAAATAAGCGTGGGTAAGTTTTTACCTTACGCTAACCAAAACATTTTATAGGAAATTCAGTGATATTATAATAGGTGTAGGGTTTTCAAGTAAATAGAAAATAGCCAAAATTGTTACATGATTAAATTCCAGCTACTAGCCACAAAAGTGGGCAATACAATCAAAACCGCTGGAACTTATTGGATTGTGGATTCCATACAATGGAAGGGCTACTGGGGTACATCCCGTCACAGTACGTGGCCTAGATCAACGTACCGAGGATCACTCCCGACCCCCTGCAACACAAGGTCGGAACCATTCCTTACTGAACAGTCCCGAACAAGATAACCCCGGCAGTTGTTGCAATCAACCGCCCACACAGTAAGGGACATCTAGACAGGGGAATATCTTGTCCTGCTTGGGCATGACCCACCTAACCTTGCTGCACCTCCCATGTTTTAGCCATTCCCGGTTGATGAGGCTTAAGGCTACGATTACCTTTAGAGAATACATATCTTAGAATGCTCATCGTCCTCCCGACGATGTTCTGAAAGCATTCAATCCATACAAGTTCGTTCCAAGTTCGAACGAAACCGAAGGCATTATCTCGTTACACTCGTTTTGGAATCACCCTCAAAGTTAACGACGATAACCCTTGCATTCTGAATCTTCATCTTCACTTCAGATTCACGACCTATCGTAAATTTGGAATCGATGTGGATTTCGGATGTTCCAAATATGGAAAACCGATCCCGGTCTCATCGTAATCCAAAACGTGTCTTTTAAGGCCAAGTTGTCTATTTAGTCTTAACTGTTTAATTCAATATAATCAATATATACATAGATGGATAATTCATAATATCACAATAGATAATCACATCATCTCATAAACAGATAATTAATATCATCATCCAAACAGATAATTAAATATTATCATACTTAAACCAAACATCCATGTCACATAGATATTACTTTCCTCATATCTGAGTTCACAATCATCAAATGAAATATCAATATCATTCATTCATAAGCAATGATTTATAAATCACAATCTTTAATTAATTTAAAATGAACTAAATTAGCTACTTTTATCTCTAATTAATTTAAAGTAAATTAAATTAATTCTTTATCTATAAATCCTGCTTATAATCATTGATTAATTATAAATCAAATTAATGATCCATTAAGTATTCATCTTAGTTAAACACCTTTGATAAATCATTTTCTAATTACAATAAGTAATTAGTCTTTATTTAATACCAAAAATTAATTGTTTTAAATCATTTATAGTAACTAACATTTAATTACTTCATTTATAATTGATTGCATTTATTCTTAATTAATCACCACATTATTAATTATTTCTTAATTAACTTATTCATTTAATCATTTAAATATCTTAATTATTCCTAAGATAATTTGTTTCTTCATAAATATTAAAGTGTATTAGAACATTACATTTCAAATTTAAATTCAAATTTCATTTTGAATTTAAGATTCAAAATGATTATTATTTAAACATTTATCAAATTTAAATTCAATTTATAATCTTGTAAATAACATTAATTACTTACATATAAACTTATATAAGAAAAGCACTTTTAAATTCAACTACTTAAATTTTTATTTAAATTTAAATTTCCAAAATACATTATTATTTAACTTGCAAATTTTCAAGTTAAAAAAATTTATTTACTTTCCATTCAAAAATCTTTAATAAAAGAATCCTCAAAATCAAGTTAATTATTTATTGAAACAAATTTACTTTTCAAAACTATTTTATTTAAACTTATTTTTAAAACATTCATATTCAAAAACTGATTTAAATTTTCAGATTTGAATCCAAAGTAAACTTGAATCCATCAATTTATCTTTGATTTAAAAAAAAAAACTTTGATTTAAACTTCCCTTTAACAACTTGAATTAAAAACTTGATTTTTCAAATCCAAATCTATTTTAAACCTTAAGATTCAAATATTCATTTGAATCAATACTTTTTAAACTCAAATTTAAATTACTGTTAGAGCTTTATTTCAGATTTAAATTTTTGAATAAAAAGTCTGGAAACTATCAGGTTTTTAATGAAAATCATTTAAATATTTTAAACCTTATTTTAGATTTCAAAATATAAGTTTGAATTCATACTGCAAACTGAATTTAAACTTAGTTTAAATCCGTTATTTATTTTTAAATAGGTTTCATTTGAATTTGTTGAAAATCAAATTTTACTTTCAGGTTTCTGCAAAAGCCTGAACAATCATATACTCGACGCAAACCAATACTACATCGAGTCTTCCCTTCCCCTACTTCGAGTCTAATACTCGTGTGCCTCGGGTATGTTCCGAGCCTAAAAATACCCAGCACCCACAAATTCCTACAGAACTGCAATGGGCACGGTGCACGTGCACCGTGGCCCCATCCACCTCCGACCACCAACTGGAACTCCAACACGACGCCGACCATTATCAGATACGACCACGACCGCCCAGAGCCACCACGACAACCTGAAACGAAGACGAGTTCGAAACTCCACCTAGAAACAAAAATCAGGTTCCTCTCGGAACCTGTCAACACTTCGCCCCTCCTCCTCCGACCTTCAGAGAACCACCACCACCGGCAACGGCTTCGCCTTTCACCCCTCTAACAATCCCCAAACCCCCGTTGAACTCGATGCTCCATGGAGTTGGAACTGACCAAAAAACTCCACTCATCCAAAACTAGGTTTGCCCACTGAAATCGAAAGCCACCATCACCACAGTGATCGAGAGTGCCTCCGACCATTTTTCATGGCCTCTCCGAACACCCATCTTCCTCCAGAATGAACCTCAACCATTCCGATCATCGATACTTCCAGAGGCAACCCAAAATGCTCGAATTGATCAACCCAGTAAAACATGTTCAAAGCTCAACCAAAAAATTAAATCTTGCTCTCTAAAATCATTATTTAGTATAGGGGTTCAGTTCATGTTCCTAAATTACTAAATTAACGCAATTGAATTTTCCACAGATTCAAACCTTCCTGATAGATTTTGATTTGCAGAGAAAGGTTAAAGTTATCTTGACTTAATTAAAATTTTAAACTTAACTTTATAGTCAAACGAACAAATGTTGTTTTGATTCTAAGTCCTAACAATCAATACATCCAGCAGTAATGATTTTTGAAATAAGACATGAACTTGAGAATTATAAACAGGATGGTCTTACAGGGTATACAATATGCAAATATTTCATCTCACAAATACACAGAGAAATAAACACATAAATATTCACACAAATATTTTAGAGAATTCAAAAATTAACATGCAACAAGTTTAAACTTAAGTTATTTTTTTTTAAAAAAACGTTACTCAACGATTCGAAGAATGAAGACAGAGCTTTGAAAACTGTTTTGAACTCCTGAAACTGTAAAATATTTTTGCTTTGATCTTCCTGTTTATTTCATCTTGTTTGCTTATTATTGAATAATTGTTTCAGTTTATATTTGAGTTTGTATAAAAATGAAGAAGCTTGCAATATAATTTTCCTCTGCTTTGATATGTTTAGAATGAATTGAAAGATTTGTATATATAGAAAGATAAGTTTGTACAGGGTAGGTGTTATCTGGGTTTGCATATTTGCCTAGTACACTGTTTATTCTTGTTTTATCAGGCAAGATCCTTTTAATTAGGAGGCTGAGTTGATTTTTAAGCAATTCAAACTGACTTAAGTTGTGCTAGCAATTACTGTTTAAGTACTTTATGTACATAGATGTATTAATTTACTTTGTTTTGCATACTTTATTTACAATCTTCATAGCTTTACCTGATTTGCTTTGTTTATATTTACCTTCTTTTCACTTAGCTTGAACTGAAATGAGGAGGAGTTGATGTATGTATACAAAGTTTTACAAAGTGATATGCAGACAGGTTGATTATACTTCTGTACAACAGTGATCATATTGTCTTTGTACAATACAACATATAAAAAAATTTGTTTTGCATTTCTCTTACTTGCATATATTTTATACTTTACTTTGTTTCTTAACTTTGCTTTGCATTAGTTTGCACTACAAACTACCTACAGGCCTTACTCTTTAATTTTTATTTTACACAAACCTGGTTTGCTTTTATTTTATGTCTTCATACTTGTCTTCTTTTCTATTCTTGCCTGCATACTTTATTTACAAGCTACTTGCATTATTATTTTATTTTTTCTTTGTTCCTGCTTTCTAACTTCTTACATGCTAAAACATATGTCACTTGACTTTCATTCTTAACTTTACAGGCATATTTATTTGTCTGGTTTGCTTCCATATTTTACGTGCATACATAAAGTTGTTTTATTATTGTTATAAATTTTAACTTATGTGTTTTAGCTATATTTTTTTTCTTTTTCACAAATGTTTATTTTCATTTCTCTTTTATTTTTAACTTAACTATCAAATACTAAATTTGTTTATTATTTTTACACTTATGTTTAATATATATAAGATTTATTTTATTTTAAATATTCTTGAAAGACTTTATTTTAAATTTCCAAACCATGGTCTTCTTTCAAAATACACACATATGATTAACAATGTCTAATTTAATTAAAACCCATTTGTAAAGATTTACACATCATCAATATTGTTTAAATAAAACTTATTATTAAATTAAAATAATTTATAAAAGAAATTATCTTTTTATTACTTATTTTTATCAAGCTATATTTAAAAGAACAAAACAACCCTTTTGTTAATCTTATTTAAATTCAAACTTAAACTAAAATAAATTTAAATAATCAATATTTATTATAAGTACTTTAAACCATACAATTATTATTAAATAGCTTTTAAAAGATATATATCAAATCAAATTATAATTACCAAGAATATTAAAATTAGAAAACATATCTTTATTTATTAAATTTAAAACAGTGCTTATCTATTTACAATATATACAAATATATAAATAGAAAACAATTTACTAGCTTTTAAAAGATAAATTATCAGTTAAATATTTATCTTAAAGAAGATTATTAAATCGATTCAAATCTTATTAACAAATATTATCAAATCAATTTAATTTTTTAATGTAGATTATTAAATTGATATTGCTCCAAATTTTCGGGATGTCACATTCCTCCTCCTTAAAAGAATTTCGTCCCCAAAATTTAAAACTAAGGTAATTTAATAATCTAATTAAAGATTTAATTTTTAAAACACAAGCATATATCAACCATATGCTAACAACCATAGCAACCAATTTATCCAATCAAACAAATCTAACTATCCAGACAAAATTCTGGATAGAATTTTCTCGAGTTTCCCAAATATAAATACCGGGATACTCGCTCTACAGATCCCAAATAAACAATATTACTAAGCTACAGAACTTCTACTCATCTAGATCTACAAAACAAGATAGGATATCAGACTACAGACAAGTCTGAATCAATAACTAAAACTCCCTGAACTTTTGGTTCTATAACTAGAGATAGATCTTACACGTACTCCTTCAGAGATACGTGAAACACAACGAATTCCAGTTATCCAAACTGACAATTCAATCCTGAAAGCCAAAAATTTATCCAAAATCAAATCTCCGATTTTGGAAATCCAAATTCCTCCGTCTCTTATTCACAAAACTCTTCGGACGATCCTGTGCTGCCTACATCCTTCCTGATCAGTTCAACCCTTGCTAATGCTCTTAGAAATAAACGGGACCAAAAACAATCTAACAAAATGATCTTTCCAATATCAACCAAACTCAGAACGCAAACTCTGTTCCACAATCAGAAAACAGTACTTACTTCTCTCATCCGGAAAAGATAAAACAGGTGCACTCCAATTCTGGCCTCGGATCCTGAAAAATTTCCTGTAGAACTCTCCAATCCAAACACTGCAACATCCAATTGCTTCCAAACTAAAACAGCTGCCACCATGCTTCCACTGCGCAACTCTGACTGAACAGATGAAAATGCTGAAGATGAACTCAAGCACATACTGGACAACACATTCCAAAAATAAAGTTCACATATCCAAAAATAAAACTCAGAAGTTCTTCCAAAACCTGAGCTACTTCACCAAACTCAAAAATCATCCTATTACTAATCTGAACCATCGGTACCACTCTAGTTGGTAGGAAAACTCAATCTCTAGATGTTGACAAAACTCTAACCTCTGAAGACATCCAGAAAATCTCAGAAACGCAAGAGAACACTAAACTATCGCAAGCCACTTTTGCGATCAATCTAGCCTACTTCCAAAGATACTGCTCTCTCTTTACCAAATAGAAAAGCTTATGCTTATGTGGCCAATCCATCGAAGAAATGGATCAACTCTGCGGCTTCTGAAGTTACCCCAAGAAAAACTGCTAAGCCAGAAGACTTCCTAATCCAAAGCTCTTCGAGAAACTCGGACCTCAAAGCAAACAGAAACACCCAGCTGAACACAGCCACAACCGAAATAGACACTCTTCCTTAACTTGTCCCAAAGAAACATCTTCGGAGACATCCATAATCATTGTGTCTCATCACATAGCTACTACACCTTGATGTATCAAGATATCATGACCGCTTCTGTCCAACCGACAGATCCAAACTCTAGCTCATCCAACTACATTTCATAGATGAACTCCGAATGTTAACAGATTTCCTTCAGAGATCAATGAAATCCTTACACCATCCAAAGCTCACTCGAGACGGTATTAGGTCTACAATCTCGACAATTACACTTCCAACCTCAATCATTCAAACTCCAACCATCGGTAGTCGTGCTACGCACACCACTATCCTATCTACCTTTATAACTTATTGGAAAACCTGAACAGGTAACCCAACAATACGTAGAAATAAATTAATATATATATCAAAATTACAAATACGCTCTCTCAGAAAAGAAATCACTCAAGAGCCTAGGTATTCACTCAACCTAGCGCTCTGATACCAACTGTGACCACCCGACTTTCTATGCCCAGAAAACCGTTTCGTCTTGAGGAAAGAAAGGGGTGAGAAAATAGAAAAGATAGAGAAGAAAGAACAACATCAGAATATCACAGCGGAACGAATAAATTATAATAATCCCATAAGTATTTACATAATATACAACATCAATCAGAGTTATACAGATAATACATCACATACTAGACGTTTATAAACACCCGTCTAGTTAATACAACTCAATACACAAAACAACACAGATATACCAACACAGCGGAACTACATATATCTACAACGCTGAAGCTTCCTTCTCCATTGCTCCTCCAGAATTCGTCAAAGCTAACCTGAATCCCTTGGCTACTCGTAAAAATTTGAGTACCTGAGAGTTTAGGAAAAACAGAAATAAACTTGGGGTCAGACATGGGTCTGGTGTGAGTAACAGGTTAAAGTTGCTTAATTTTGAAAATCCTTTGAAAACAAAAGGTATCACGTAAGACTCCCCACAAATAAACATGGGTAAGTTTTTACCTTACGCTAGCCAAAACATTTTGTAGGAAATTCAGTGATATTATAATAGGTCTAGGGTTTTCAAGTAAATAGAAAATAGCTGAAATTGTTACATTATTAAATTCCAGCTACTAGCCACAAAAGTGGGTAATACAATCAAAACTGTTGGCACTTATTGGATTGTGGATTCCATACAATGGCAGGGCTGGGGTACCGCCCGTCACAGTACGTGGCCTAGATCAACGTACCGAGGATCACTCCCGACCCCCTGCAACACAAGGCCTGAACCATTCCTTACTGAACAGTCCCGAACAAGATAACCCCGGAAGTTGTTGCAATCAACCGCCCACACAGCCGAAAAATAAGGGACATCTAGATAGGGGAATATCTTGTCCTGCTTGGGCATGACCCACCTAACCTTGCTGCACCTCCCCTGTTTTAGCCATTCACGGTTGATGAGGCTTGAGGCTACGATTACCTTTAGAGAATACATCTCTTAGAATGCTCATCGTCCACCTGACGATGTTCTGAAAGCATTCAATCCATACAAGTTCGTTTCTGGTTCGAACGAAACCGAAGGCATTATCTAGTTACACTCATTTTGGAATCACCCTTAGAGTTAACGATGATAACCCTTGCATTCTGAATCTTCGTCTTTACTTCAGATTCACGACCTATCGTAAATTTGGAATCGATGTGTTTTTCGGATGTTCCAAATATGGAAAACCGATCCCAGTCTCATCGAAATTCAAAACATGTCTTTTAAGGCCAAGTTGTCTATTTAGTCTTAACAGTTTAATTCAATATAATCAATATACACACAGATGGATAATTCATAATATCACAATAGATAATCACATCATCTCATAAACAGATAATTAATATCATCATCCAAACAGATAATTAAATATTATCATACTTAAATTAACATCCATGTCACATAGATATTACTTTCCTCATATCTGAGTTCACAATCATCAAATGAAATATCAATATCATTCATTCATAACCAATGATTTATAAATCACAATCTTTAATTAATTTAAAATGAATTAAATTAACTACATTTATCTCTAATTAATTTGAAGTAAATTGAATTAATTCTTTATCTATAAATCCTGCTTATAATCATTGATTAATTATAAATCAAATTAATGATCCACTAAGTATTCATCTTAATTAAACACCTTTGATAAATCATTTTCTAATTACAACAAGTAATTAGTCTTTATTTAATACCACATATTAATTATTTTAAATCATTTATAGTAACTAACATTTAATTACTTCATTTATAATTGATTACATTTATTCTTAATTAATCACCACATTATTAATTATTTCTTAATTAACTTATTCATTTAATCATTTAAAAATCTAAATTATTCTAAGATAATTTGTTTCTTCATAAATATTAATGTGTATTAGAACATTACATTTCAAATTTAAATTCAAATTTCATTTTGAATTTAAGATTCAAAATGATTATTATTTAAACATTTATCAAATTTAAATTCAATTTATAATCTTGTAAATAACATTAATTACTTATATATGAAACTTATATAAGAAAAGCCCTTTTAAATTCAACTACTTAAATCTTTATTTAAATTTCCAAAATACATTAATATTTAACTTGCAAATTTTCAAGTCAAAACAATTTATTTACTTTCCATTCAAAAATCTTTAATAAAAGAATCCTCAAAATCAAGTTAAATATTTATTGAAACAAATTTACTTTTCAAAACTATTTTATTTAAACTTATTTTTAAAACACTCATATTCAAAAACTGATTTAAATTTTCAGATTTGAATCCAAAGTAAACTTGAGTCCATCAATTTATCTTTGATTTTAAAAAAAAACTTTGATTAAACTTCCCTTTAACAACTTGAATTAAAAACTTGATTTTTCAAATCCAAATCTATTTTAAACCTTAAGATTCAAATATTCATTTGAATCAATACTTTTTAAACTCAAATTTAAACTACTCTTAGAGCTTTATTTTAGATTTAATTTTTTTTTTTTTAAATCTGGAAACTATCAGGTTTTTAAACCTGAAACTCATTTAAATATTTTAAACCTTATTTTAGATTTCAAAATATAAGTTTGATTGATACTGCAAACTGAATTTAAACTTAGTTTAAATCCATTATTTATTTTTAAATAGGTTTCATTTGAATTTGTTGAAAATCAAATTTTACTTTCAGGTTTCTGCAAAAGCCTAAACAATCATATACTCGACGCAAACCAATACTGCACCGAGTCTTCCCTTCCCCTACTACGAGTCTCATACTCGTGTGTCGCGAGTATGTCCCGAGCCCAAAAATACCCTGCACCCACAAATTCCTACAAAACTGCAATGGGCACGGTGCACGTGCACCGTGGCCCCATCCACCTCCGGCCACCCATAGGAACTCCAACACGATGCCGATCATCACCAAATATGACCACGACCGCCCAGAGCTACGACGACAATCTGAAACGAAGATGAGTTCGAAACTCCACTTGGAAACAAAAATCAGGTTCCTCTCGAAACCTGTCAACACTTCGCCCCTCCTCCTCCGACCTCCAGAGAACCACCACCACCGGCATCGGCTTCGCCTTTCACCCCTCTACCAATCCCCAAACCCCCTTTGAACTCTATGCTCCATGGAGTTGGAACTGACCCAAAAACTCCACTCATCCAAAACTAGGTTTGCCACTGAAATCGGAAGCCACCATCACCATAGTGATCGAGAGTGCCTCCAACCATTTTTCATGGCCTCTCCGAGCACCCATCTTCCTCCAGAACGAACCTCAACCATTATGATCATCGATACTTCCAGAGGCAACCCAAAATGCTCGAATTGATCAATCTAGTAAAACATGTTCAAAGCTCAACTAAAAAATGAAATCTTGCTCTCTAAAATCATTGTTTAGTATAAGGGTTCAGTTCATGTTCCTAAATTACTAAATTAATGCATTTGAATTTTCCACAGATTCAAACCTTCCAGATAGATTTTGATTTGCAGAGAAAGGTTAAAGTTATCTTGACTTAATTAAATTTTTAAACTTAACTTTATAGTCAAACAAACAAATGTTGTTTTGATGCTAAGTCCTAACAATAGATCCAGCAGTAATGATTTTTGAAATAAGACATGAACTTGAGAATTATAAACAGGATGGTCTTACAGGGTATACAATATGCAAATATTTCATCTCACGAATACACATAGAAATAAACACATAAATATTCACACAAATATTTTTAAGCATTCAAAAATTAACATGTAACAAGTTTAAACTTAAGTATTTATAAAAAAAAAACGTTACTCACCGATTCGAAGAATGAAGACAGAGCTTTGAAAACTGTTTTGAACTCCTGAAACTGTAAAATATTTTTGCTTTGATCTTCCTGTTTATTTCATCTTGTTTGCTTATTATTGAATAGTTGTTTCAGTTTATATTTGAGTTTGTATAAAAATGAAGAAGCTTGCAATATAATTTTCCTCTGGTTTGATATGTTTAGAATGAATTGGAAGATATGTATATATAGAAAGATAAGTTTGTATAGGGTAGGTGTTATCTGGGTTTGCATATTTGCCTGGTACATTGTTTATTCTTGTTTTATCAGGCAAGATCTTTTTAATTAGGAGGCTGAGTTGATTTTTAAGCAATTCGAACTGACTTAAGTTGTGCTAGCAATTAATGTTTAAGTACTTTATGTACATAGATATATTAATTTACTTTGTTTTGCATACTTTATTTACAGTCTTCATAGCTTTACCTAATTTGCTTTGTTTATATTTACCCTCTTTTCACTTAGCTCGAACTGAAATGACGAGGAGTTGATGTATGTATACAAAGTTTTACAAAGTGATATGCAGACAGATTGATTATACTTTTGTACAACAGTGATCATATTGTCTTTGTACAATACAGCATATAAAAAATTTTGTTTTGCATTTCTCTTACCTGCATATATTTTGTACTTTACTTTGTTTCTTAACTTTGCTTTGCATTAGTTTGCACTACAAACTACCTACAGGCCTTACTCTTTAATTTTTATTTTACACTAACCTGGTTTGCTTTTATTTTATGTCTTCATACTTGTCTTCTTTTCTATTCTTGCCTGCATACTTTATTTACAAGCTACTTGCATTATTATTTTATTTTTTCTTTGTTCCTGCTTTCTAACTTCTTACATGCTAAAATATATGTCACTTGACTTTCATACTTAACTTTATAGGCGTATTATTTGTCTGGTTTGCTTCCATATTTTATGTGCATACATAAAGTTGTTCTATTATTGTTATAGATTTTAACTTATGTATTTTAGCTCTATTTTTTTTCTTTTTCATAAATTTTTATTTTCATTTCTCTTTTATTTTTAACTTAAATATCAAATACTAAATTTATTTATCATTTTACACTTATGTTTAATATTTATAAGATTTATTTTATTTTAAATATTTTTGAAAGACTTTATTTTAAATTTCCAAACCATAGTCCTCTTTCAAAATACACATATAGTCTAATTTCATTCAAACCCATTTGTAAAGATTTACACATCATTAATATTGTTTAAATAAAACTTATTATTAAATTAAAATAATTTATAAAAGAAATTATCTCTTTATTACTTATTTTTATCAAGCTATATTTAAAAGAACAAAACAACCCTTTTGTTAATCTTATTTAAATTCAAACTTAAACTAAAATAAATTTAAACTATCAATATTTATCTTAAGTATTTTAAACCATGCAGTTATTATTAAATAGCTTTAAAAAGATATATATCAAATCAAATTATAATTACCAAGAATATTAAAATTAGAAAACATATCTTTATTTATTAGATTTAAAACAGAGTTTATCTATTACAATACATACAAATATATAAATAGAAAACAATTTACTAGCTTTTAAAAGATAAATTATCAGTTAAATATTTATTTTAAGAAGATTATTAAATCGATTCAAATATTATTAACAAATATTATCAAATCAATTTAATTTTCTAATGTAGATTATTAAATTGATATTGCTTCAAATTTCCGGGATGTCACATGTTACAAGCATGCATGGGACTGTAACCCAAGGAACATGTGAAGTTAAAAGAGGAGTCAAAAATTCACCTTGAATCGCCGGAGTTGCCCTAGTTGAAATGATGTTGGAAGATGGATTGGCACCAGTCCCGGCCTTATCAGTTTTCTTTGGCTTCTCTACCAAGGCCGATCCTTCCTCCAACCCCTCAAAAGCCTGGCGGAAAGCATCAACTGTCCACTCTTGGATCTCCTCTGCTTGCCCAGAAGACAAAGCCCCGGCGCCGTCACCGCTCTGTCCTTCGCCACCATCACCACCATCACCTTCTCCATCACCTCCGCTCTCCTCCTTGCCTCTTTCCTCCTCTACATTTTCCTCCTCCGGAACATCTGGACATGTGCTAGGGGAGGGTCCATCGGATTTCTTGAGCTTCTTCCCGCCGACGACTGGAGGTATCGAGAAAGGTTTCCTCTTGCTGCTCTTCGACGTGGCCCCTCCTTTGGCTTTGACAGCCCTCTCCTCAGCTGTGTCTCTCTGCTTGACCGCAGACTTACGTGGTAGAATCAAGTTGTGTTGCGGAAGAGTAGCATTCCTGATCAGGTAAGAAGCTGACCTCTTCCTTCCCGAAATGGCTTCTATCTCCGCAGCCATCTGAACCAGCCATTGTTCTCCACGACCGCAAAGCCACCTGTCGCTAGCAAGAAATAAAAACACATAAGGAGAAGCATTGCAGCCAGAACGGAAATTATAAATAAGCTTCAACTTACAGCCGGAGGTGAAGCGACAGATAGAAACAGAGTCATCCTTGACCAAAAACCATTCTTTCTTGAACATGCTGAACTTCGAATATAAGTCCAGGACCAGCTTGAAGGACACGGCCGATTCCAAACTGATGTATGGAGACCCCTTCTTATATCCCCTCAAGTTGTACAAATACCGGATCTCCCAGTTGGAAGGGGACGCCCGTATTTTCTCTGGAAAATGATGAATAGACTCACCAAGATAGCATAGGAATTGGGCTGAAGCTGGAAAGGGGCCACCTTTAAGTAGGTAATGAAGCTGACTATCCAAGCACTGATCGGGCGAATGGCCCCGCACATGCCATGGAACCTACTATAAGCGAAATATCCTTCATGGGGGTTGTACGGCATCACTCCTTCCCCCGGCAACAGCATACACGCTCTATCAATCCCAAAAGAGCGAGAAATAACATCAAGGTGCTCCTCTTTGAGGGAGCTAGGAAAGCAGTCAGGAGGAGAGTTCAAGAGCTCCTGAGGGCCATATCCATCCACTAGTGATCTCGGTGTGGGCCCACGTCGCCCTGGGTCAGGTTGAACTGGGGGCACGACGGGGGACTCTCTTCTGTCCATAGATTTCTTTTTATCTGATCGAGTTTACACTTTAGGAGACATTTATCTGCAACACCGGAAAAACATATTGTTAGAACAAGGAGTATGGATTCATAAACAAACAAGTACATGCAGCCTGGAATCTCATTCGCAATTCAAAACATAAAAGACCGATCAGTAGTTTGAGATTAAAAGCTCATTCGGCCTCGTAATTCTCAAACTCATACGGTAGTTCAAGGCACGAAGGATCATTCGGCACACAAACTCCAGAATTCATTCGGTAAAACAAGGCAAAAAGTTCACTCGGTACTCAGAGTCTCAGGGTTCATTCGGCACGCGATTCAATCGGTAGTCCAAAACGTAAAAGCCATTCGGCGAAAGAAGGCTAAATCACCTGATTCGGTAATCTAACGTGATTTGGCAGTAAATTTGATTCGGCAGTGAGTTTGATTCGGCAGGAGAGAATCTGATTCGGTTATCAAACTTGGTAGGGAATAAAGAAGGCATAACACTCATACTTATAGGCAAATAGAAGTGACCGGACCAACTAGTCCGGCGCTCGTGACCGAATGGGGATGTAAAGGTTAGATGGCATAAACAAAGCACGGCATATGCCCCGCGTTGGGGGGCAAGTGTTGGGTGCGTTTTCCACCACCGAACCAAAGAAGGAAAGCATCGCCGAACCAAAAGGGGGAAGGCTATGCCGAACCAATCCACTAACTACCGAATCAACTCACCACTGGATTCACCTCCACCGGACCAAGATACGCCCCCATCACCGAACCAAACACTCCCTAAGCACTGCCGAACCAAGCACATATCCTCACCACTACCGAACCAACCCCTTGCCGAACCAACCCACTTCCCATGATTAGCCGAACCAACTCCACCCATTGCCGAACCAAAGCACCACCGAACCAACTCACACTCACCCCTCTCCACCGAACCAAGGCATCACCGATCCAACATTGCCAGGCCAGATTGCTTAAACCCAGGCCTATCAGCAGCTATATACATCCAGGACCCCTGCTCCCAGCCTCATTCTATAAATAGAGGGGCAAGGGTACAACAATGGCAGACAAGTTTGAAAGCTCAAGCATGGATAGAACTTTCAAACAACTTTCAGATACTTGTAATCAAAGCTTTGTACTTGTAATCTGAACAGAAAAGGAGAATAACATATAAAGTGGACGTAGGCACATTCTGGTCGAACCACTATAAATCTGTGTGTCTTTTACAGTTTAGTCCATCTATTTTATATATTTGCATAAATCACCCAAATCATTAAGAACAACATTAATCAACAAAATCATACGACTTGGAGGTGTTTGCCCATTTTTTGTGCAAACAATAGAGATAGGAAAGGCCAATCAATGGGTGTGATTAGGATTTCAGCCTAATCAACATTAGTAGTTGAGATAGGATTAGGACCCTAATCACAACAGTTTAAGGTAAGTGCAAACAATCTAACGATACGGGCCATGTGGGACTATTGATCTTGCTTTAGAAACATCTTCATGTTGCCCCTTCGTTAATATCTTTTATTATAGTGTTTGTTGATCTTTCGATGCCTGTAACAACCCACGATTTTGGTCCTTTAATTTTTAATATTTAATTAATTTTAATTATTAAAATTTGGTTTAAAAGTTTTAAAAACATAAATTGAATTATAGGATTGCTTAAAAATCTTTGAAGTGTGAAAAAAAATTTGAATAGTGATTTAAATGTTAGAATCGTCGATTTATTATTTGAATGATGATTTAAACATTTGGATTCTAAATTGAATATTAATTCTATGGATTAAATGTATTTGTTTAACTCCTTTTAAATTTATAAATAATAACAGTGAATTTATTCCATAAATATATTTGCAGTAGTTAATGATTCAGATAAATAATTAGAAATTATATTTTAACTTTTAAGATTCAATATCAGACATCGTATTTGTAATTTATTTTATTTTTCCAAAAAATTTAATTTGGAAAATATTTAAATGTTCGTTTGACGATTTTTCGACAAAAGGCAGTGTTTTTGTGATTTTCTAGAATTTAATAACTAGTGTATATTATTATTATTCTGAGATCACATCACTGTGTTAAGAGCGTTGTATTTTTGTTTTGTCGATTTGGGGTCCATACATGAAAAGAAATCTGTGTAGCGAGATGCCCAAAATGTAACGAACCGAGAATTTTCAACGATTTTATAACATAAATAACCAAAATTTCGTGAAATGTAAATAATAAAATTTCGAAATAAAAATCTGATATTTGGAATGCATCTATTTAATTATAGTAATTGGTAAAATTTTATTGAAAAATATGGAAGTCAATTTATTTGTGGAATTTCAAATACAAATTTTATCAGTTTATTTGTTGAAAATTTAATATTTTCGAAATCTAAATATTTTTATATAATAAAAATATAAATATTTTTCTGAGAAAGGCGACGTAATCCGTTTCACTCAATTTGGACTTTTTAGCTCCGTTTATCATAACTCCTGCATTTTTATAACATTTTCTGTAGCGAAAAATTCCAGTTTTATAATTTGATTGTAGTACGGATACATGTGTACCATTCTATCTGTTTTATCGTTCTAATCTCCACGGTATATTTATTTTTATTTTGGAGTCCGGTGCATGACGGAAGCGTTAAAACGGCGCGGCACAAATTTGTAACTTTTGATTTTCCTTGCTTTAAAATTTGATAACGAGTAATGAAGCAACAGTAAATTGCTTTAATTTTTCGACTGAATTGTTGCTTATGACCATTGTCATTCATTCATCCTTAATATATATTTGTTTTATCTTTCCTTTTCTTCTGTTAACTAGAAAAAAAGAGATATAATTCTCTTCTTTCTCCTCTTCTCTATAGCCTATTCCTTCTCCCTTTTTTCTGTTCTTCGTTCCTTTTCTCTCTACTAACCCAGAACCCATCCTAACCTTCCTTCCCCCCTCCCCCCGATATCTTCCTATGCTCGAAGATAACCCGCAAGCACCCCCTTTCCTCCCCAAAGCACGACTCTCTCCTGCCCTATTTCCTCTATGCCTCGACTCATGCTGCAGCACCACCCCCTCGGGCAGCAATAGACAGACACCGAGCCCCCTTGCCCACTCACCCAAACCCGAGTGACCCTTTCGGACCCAAATGAAAAAAAATCGAAGCACTCATCATCACCAAGCACCGAAACAGACCGAGCCGCACCTCTACCACGCCACCACCATTCCTTGTCTCTCGAACCAAGAGCAGCCCTACCCAGTTGCCCACTCAGCCCATTGTCCGAGCCCCTCCCTTTTATAAAAAAACAAACTTGTGTATATACGCCGTGTGTGTGTATATTGTATACATATGTGTATGCTACGTCATTTTACCATACATTTATATATAACACTGTTGCTCCCTGACTTTTTTTCGCAATGTTCAAGCTTATGTGGTGCCTTATTGATCTTTGCTCTTGCCCAATATATGACAGCCTATACCTTTTGTGGCTATTGCATATTAAATATGACAGTTATACTTTACATTATACTTTGTATTGAAATACAAACGGCTGTGAATGCATTTTGACAGAGATGCATTGGCCTTAAAATTTTCCAAGCTTTTATATTTTCATATATGTTAAGCATATATGCGGTTGCTGTAGTATAGAAAGGATGCCAGAGCATGCTTTGTTAGTTAGTGTAATTGCATATATACTTTAGAGCCGATAATATATATATATATCTAATATATAATAGAGATATATTCTGCATTTACATTTTATTGTATAAGTCGACTGGAGTGAATCATTTATTTATTCATCTAAGTCTATTTCTGTTTGTATGCAACATTTATATATGTACATACTTTTGACAAACTTCCCTGCATTTGTAACTTTTAACAACAGTAATATATACGTACGTATATTTTACTTCTCAAAAAAAGAAAGAAAACAGAGTATGCATGCATATATATATATATATATATATGTGTGTGTGTGTGTGTGTGTGTGTGTGTCTATATATATATATATATATATATATATATTGTTTGTTTCCATTGAATTTATTGTGCTAAATCTACTCTCGTTTTCGCAGCTAATTGATTCATCGTGCTTGATTTGTGCCAGTATTAGTTGCATCGTTCTTTCTGTAATTGTTTCCATCATTCTCTAGACATGAAAGGTGAGAAATCACTCACGATAAATATTCTTATATTCATTAAATTGATTTCATAGGAAATGGCAATTTAAATGTACTGTAAAAACTGGATTGCTAGGTATTAACTGTTAAATATGATAAGTTGTTATTTAAATTTGATCACCTATGTAAACTTACACTGCTATATGTTAATTTATTTCATCGGTAATTGTTATGTTATGTTATGCTATTTATTGTTCTCACTCTATAAGTTCCCTTAGCTTAGAAATCACTATGGGTTGAAATAATACATACCTGAACGGACTTTAGAGTAGGAGAACTTCATTATGGGTTGAAATGATAAACCCAAGTAATTTTCAGTTATTATTGAAATTTTAGGATTGCGGGTTTAATAATATAAACCCATAAATTTAAATTATTACAGATTGAAATAACAAATATCTGTATCACTTGATCATAGGACATAAAATTATATACGAACGTCGTTGGCCTATTATTATTATTATTGAAAAATGATTTCCAAATATATGAAAGAAAAATACAAGTTTGATTTTGAAATGCAATAGGTATTGCATTTAATTATTGTAAAATTTGTAACCTTAAATGTTGATTTTGGAGATATAAAAGGTAAGAGTTTAAATTAAAGGAAATTTGTAAAATCTTACTTATAGTTTTATTTTCTAAAATATATGAAATAAAAAATTAAAAAAGGGCAAATCAAAGTTAATTTATTTTAAATTGTATAAATTTAGTTTTATTTAATATATAATATTTTTTAAAAAGGTTCATTTAATTTATATTTAAGAATAGATTTTATAACTTTAATAAATATAAAGGTTGGAAACGTAAATTGGTTACTAATGGAATTTAAATAAGGATTCAATCATAACTTAATGATTGTGGAAATGATTTATAACTTGTTTTAATAAAAGGTGATTAAATGAATACCTTAAAATTTTAATAGAATAAAAACTTGAATCTTCGTTTTGATTTAAATTTATATTGAGATTCTATCCAATTATTTATAAAGTAAATTTTAAAAATGACCACGGTGTGAAATTGTGAAAACCCGAAAAATTTAACATTTGAAATCGAAATATTTAATTGATTTTAAATATTTAGAAGTTAGTTTAACTTGAATTTTAAATACAAATACGAATTTAGCAATTAAATTATTGAATTTAATTTATTAATGATGGGTAAAAAATTTGAATTTTCAATTTTAAGCTTGTTAAAAATAATTTGATGGCTTAGAGAATTTAAGTTGATAATACTGAGGTTAATGGAAGCTTCAGAATTGAATTTGAAAATGATTTATTCAATTTTGAATTTATATCGCTTAAATCGATATTTAAAAATAGCCTTCCGAGGCACAGTCTCGGAATTCAACAAAACCAGTTCCGTTGGATCTGTAATATTGTTTTATTATTAGATTTCAATTTTCGTAATATTTGGAGTTGTCTTGTGGTCGTACGATAAGCAAACGTGCTGAAATTTATATTGAAAATTTAAAGTTTAACTGGTCCAAAAAGCAATCTTCTCCATACGATCGAATTTGGACTCAAAACCTTTTCCAATGCGTTCGGAATAGGGGTATAACATTATAAACGCCTAACGGCACGCCTTGATAGGAGGTCGAGATTTTTAGTTGCGTAATCTGTGACGATTTAAATTTAATTTAAATATAAGTTATGTTGATTAGTCAAATTCATTTCATATCAACGCTTTCTCACTTCTTTTCTGAGACGCTATAGCCAACATAACTCACGCAAAGATCAAATCATGTTCCCCTTTGTCTTCTGAAGCAAGCCAACTACTCCCCTTATTAATGTCGTATTTCTTTCTGTTCCTCGGTTCAAAACCACTTCGTTCAGATAAAAAAAAATTGCAAAACTTCAAAACGAAATTAATGTCCACGCTCGAGTAAAATCAAATGGCCGAGCCACTTCCCAAAATTGCAAGCGTCGATTGGCAAACGATCGAACGTGGATCGTTCGATAGGGTTCGTCGAATCGAACCATGGGTGATGTTGTGAATCGCGCTCGCGCTGGTGAGGGGTTTTCGCGCGCGCTCGCTACAATCGAGCGGGCTAGTGGAGGCTAGGGCGGTGATGTACAACACACAAGGCGGCATCGTTTCAGATGTCGATTAGGTTTCACGTTCGAAGGAGGGTCGCGAGTGTGAGCTGTGGTAGTCACGCGTTGTCATAGGGATGGAGTTTCATCTTCAATGTGTCGTGATGGCAATGGGATGCTAGTGGGGCCGAAATCGTGGCATGGTGTTCGCGTGGGGAGTTCATGGCTGCGAGTCGAAGATGGTGGCTAAAAGATTCGATCGGCGGCATGGTAAATTTTTTCAAATTTAAATGAATATGTACGGAAAATATTTACAGAAAGAATTACAGGCTGCTTATTTTTAAATTTAGTATGATAATGATATATATATATAGGAAAACAGGAAATTTTATATATAGAAGATTTTGAATATATATATTAAGATGAAAAGATAAAAGTAAATTTCTGGTTATATGGTTTACATAAAAGAAAATATTTTATAAAAAAAGAATTTGTTTAAATAAAGTCATTTTAAATAAATCGTTAGTTAATTAAATTTATTAAATGGAAATAAATTGTTCGATCATTTTGAATATTAATAAAATCATATAATTGTTTGATACAAGGTCTAAAATTGAGAAACAAGTCAAATTGGAAATGGATTGCAAAATAAAGGAGAAAAGGTGAGATCTTCTCACTCAATCAATATTGTTCTGATTTAAATTTTGAATAGCTAGATTTAAAAATTGATTGACTGTGTGCTTGGATGATTGATTTATAATAATTATTCACTGGATGATATTATATATATAGTAGTACATAGTATATATTGGAGTTGTTGATTTCCCGCATTATATAGCGGATGAGACCCTATGCGCCGCATAATAGCGGATGATATTTTATAAATCCCATATAGCGTGATATTCCACCTCGAAGTGGAATTGATATTTAAATTTTTGTGCTAACATCATTGGATGTAGGGAAACAGGTTGGAGTGATCCAACTGGATTCCTCAAATATTTAATTTGTTTCATATTTGTATGTTGATTATTTATAAACTATGTGTGGTTATTTGTGATTGAAACTGTTGAGGGCTATAATTTAGCCAAATATATTTTTGGTATCGTAGGATACCAAAAATAAATAAAATTTGATTTTTGAAATTTAGTAAAAGATTTATAGTAAATTAATTTTAGAAAATTGAATAAATTAAAAGAAGAAATTTGTTTCAAAAGATAATAAATTTGGTGTTGAAATCAGTTTAGAAATCAATTTTGGAAATTGATTTGGTATTTGAAAATAAATTTCGAAATCGATTTAGAATTTTATTCGGTGCTGAAAATGAATATTTGGAAATCGATTTGAAAATCGTATATCAATGAATATTTAGAAGTTTAAGTTCACAATGGGAATTTATAGAGGAAAGGGGAATTTGTTTTCAAAATAAACATTTGGTTATTTCTAAAACGTGTGGAAAGGAATTTATGGATTTTTGCTGTAAATTTAAAATAAACCTAGAAGGATTTATTAATTGATTAAAATGATCCATTTTGAAAAGAAAGGTGTATTTTCCCTAAAAAGCCTAGTATGTTTGTAAAATAGCTTTTGAAATACAAATTAAAAGTTCTAGGGTTGGTTTTAAAAGAATATTTTGGAGAAATTAGTTTCTTAAGTTATTTTGTAAATCTTTAAAGTAAAGATTTATTTAATAATTATGGAAGTAATGAGTAAAGATTTAATTGATATTAGTTTTAGAAATTGAATATTTAAATAGTTATATCCTATCTACTAATTTTATTTTAAAATTAGTTTTGGACTTGAATTTTTGTATGATATATTAGTTTAATATTTTCATAACTAATATTTAAGAAAGTGTTTCAAAATAGTTTTATTTTAAATATCTCTAAGTATATTTTGGATAAGCATTTTAAAATATTTAAAGTCGGCAGATTTTCAGTGGAAATGAATAAATATTTGGAAATTTATTCCCTGTAAGGAAAAGTAATTTGAAATTTGTTTTCAAAGTATTGAAATGTGGAAGGTAATTTAAAATTTGTTTTCAAATGGTTGAAGTGTGAAATATATCTTGCGGAAATATTTTGAAAATAAATAATTCGGGAAATTTATTTAAATCCGGCAATTGTGCGACTATCAATATTGGCCATTAAATGGAATTTGAATTTCGATGCGACTAGAGGTCAAATTCCAAATGGATATTCGAAACCCACATCGAACCTTTGTGATTGTGATGAATCTTTGTTTAAGAAGATCAAAGTAGAAATTTGTTGTGATTTGTTTGAAATCTGATTGAATACTTATTTTTAAAAATTAGCACTCGTTATTCGGATTAGCCGGGAGAGGACCTTGTGTCATAAAACCCATTCGAATAATGATACGACGAAATGGGATTGCATTTGAAGACGGTGTTGAAGACCGGGTATTTTCGAAAGCGAAAGGATTACCTGTCGAATGTCTCTGCACCGGGTTGCTCCGGTATAGAGATTTTATCACCCTTTGTGATGGGGATTCCAGACGTGATTAGTGATATCCGGATTTGCAAGGGCTTCTTTGAAGTGCCTTCGGTTCCGTTCGATCCTGGAATGGACTTGTATGGATGTGTGTCTAACGTTACACTTTGAGATGTAAAGCTGTTTTCTATCAAATACATTTCTGTTGGTTGTGGAGAATCTTTTCTCTTAGCTTAACACCCTTCTCTAAGACGTACGAGCTCAGAGGTTATGTAGTTGATGGTTACTAGTGATACATTCCCAATTTGGTAATGTAGCATATGAAGTGTTGCTGATCATTTGTTGATCAAAGCATGACTTTGTGAAAAGTGTAGCTTTGTGGACGAGATCTCATCAGACCTCACACCCCGAAAATGGTCGAAACAGGAAAGATGCGGCAAGGTTATGAGGGTCGTGCCCTTTAGGGTATGTCATTTCCTTCTGGAAAAGGGTGGTATCATGGTACGGATCCCAGATACTTAACCTATGTTGTTGCCGCAAATTTATTATACTTTGTGGTTGTTGCTTTATGGTTGAGGATCCTCTGATAAAGGTCCCAAAAGACCGGGGAATGGCATACTCGAGGACTAGTTACCTAGTTACGGAGGTAACCCGGCTTTGTGTTGGCAGAGATCCGGATAGGTTCTCGTGGCGTCCTTCTAGAGGCGTACCCATATGGCAGTAGGAAGTTCCTTAGCCTGACCATTTGTTGGAAATCAAAAGAAACAATACGAGCCCTTTACGCTTGCAAATTGTATAATCTGCCTCCTCAGGAGGTAGCTATAGCAGGCACAATATAATGGTACCTATGCTGGCTAAGATTAATATTATACTTTCGAAATATTTTCCACATTATGCACTAATAATAATATTAAAAAGGATTTTGCCTATCAAGCATTTTTTACTATCATAAGGAGAAATCTCTCCCAAGTGTGCGATTGCATTATGTGTGTGCCGGGAGGCCTTATGGTGGTTTCATTTTCCAAAAAGCACAGCAATTTTCTTTTTATTTTCTTTGTGAAAATAACTGTTTTTAAGATCTCACACCAGTCCCACGGCTGATCTGGAGTTTATTGTTCCCTTTTTAAACTCTGGGTGCCCATAATTTTCCATACAGACAGCCTAGAGTCAGGTTATCATTTATTCGGGAGCAAAGTCAAGAAGTTGCTATGGAGATCTGGAGGGATGCTGGATGGCGAGACATACCACTTATATTATGTAGTGTCCGTTGCATCTAGGTTAGTGCAAGTCAAATTTTATTGTACACAAGTTACTATAACTACCAGTGTTTGTATTGTGTTGTTGTAAACTCTGATAATGTGATGTATAAATTGATATAGTGCTTTTATTTAAAGGATCATTTGTTTATCCATTGTATATTGTTCCGCTGCAAAATGTGAGATTCTGTTTATTGTTTCTGTTCTCCTTCCACCCTCTTCTTCTTAACTCTAACGGTTCAGCTTTCGGGCATTCGACGGTGCAACATGTGATGCAGTGGACGTGTTGATGTTGACATTCAAAAGTCGAAAAGCCTAGACCGTTACAATGTGGTATCAGAACATTTGGTTAAGCGAAAACCCTGGCTCTGTTGGGTGTTAATCATTAGAGATAGAGTCAACAATACTCTAGAATGAGTGTGAGTGTAATAATAGATATTAGTGCGTATTTGTTAGTGAATATAAAATTGTTTTATATTGTGTTGATTGGTTTGTTGAGTGCTCCATGGATTCTGGTCAATACGAGTAATTAACGTTATTGATAGGGATCTCTAAACACTTGTACAGAACAAATTCAACACGATATCGTTTTAAATAGGAGAAATGAAATAATTTTACCCAAAACTATTTTCGTAGATAAAGGAAACAATCTTTGTCAATTATTATAGTATATGGTTGCTTGATTGTTAGGAAGTGATAATATTAAACTATTATCATTGATTGTTGAATAAATTGAAATCATAACTCAAAAGCAGAGAAATAAAATCCATATATAAATGAGATTTATAAATATAAATTGTAAATGTGATTTATAATTTGAAACAGAATTCCAAAGAAGTATTTGGAAACGTTTTGAAAAGAATTTGAAAATTTTGGAAAGTTTAAATCCCTTTTAATTTTGAAAATAATTTTCGAAGGTTTTTGGAAAAAAAATTTTGAAAGGACAAAAGCACTAAACTCTTTTCGGTCGCTGGAAAATAACTTCGGTGATGACTACAGCATCATCGATGTTCATTTTCAAGTTTCTAGAAGACGAATTGCTGCCGAATCATTTTAAATGGGAATTGTTTGCAAAATGAATTTGGTTTTGGAAATTCAAAAGAAAATTTGAATTGATTTCAAAAAACATGATTTTTGAAAGGTTGAAAAGACTATGGAATGTTATATAAAATATTTATGGAATATCATTAAGTTGATAACTTGAAAAGTTTGAAGTTGTTAAAATAAACATCTAACTTAAAGAGATGTTAGATAAAAGTAAATGAGGAAACAAAATAAGTTGGAAGGAAAATTTAATTCTAGTGGAATTAAAAATTGAATAGAAGGGTTGAGATTGAAAATTTGAGTCAAATAAAATGATGATATGGATCCAAAATGAAATTGAATGCAAGGAAATGAAATTGAATGTTGAAATTCATTTCGAATTTTTAAGCAAATAGAATTGAATTGGAATTGAATTTGATTTGTGATAAACAAAGCGAAGTATTAAACTAAAATTGGTAAGTGAAACTAATTGATGAATGACCAAATGGATATGGTTTAAAAAGAATCAAATCTAATAATTACAAATGAAAGATAAATTAAATTCATATGGAATTTGAAATCCAGTTTAAATACAAGTGGTTGTAAACCAAAATGGTGAATTGAAACTGAATTGTGTTTGGGGATGAACAAAAGAATAAAACTGGAATTGAAAATTGAATATTGAAAACCAGTTTGAATTGTGTGAAATAAAATGAAGTTGTAAAATTAGTTCGAAGTAAACTAAAGATAATTAAGGTAGAAATAAAATAAAAAAATGGTTTGAGATAAAATGAATTGGAATTTGTAATGAATTAGTAAATGAAACTAATTTAAAAGAGTGATATGAATTAGTCGTGAATGAAAGATAGGATAAAAATTCAATATTCAGAAGGTAAATTGATCCAAATAGAACTGAAATTGTGAATTGAATTCAAAGAAAATTGGAAATGCAAGATTGAATGAAATTGGATATATAGCTTCAATAGTGAAGTAAAAAAATGGTATAAGAAGTATATATTGAAATTCCGTAAAGAAATGTGCAAAAATGATATTTGAATGTTGTAATTGGATATTATGGATAGTAGGATATACAGGTGTATTAAAGGAAATGGAACTGGGATTTCGATTTCGAAGATAATATGAATTGCTCGACAAAAAGGTATGTATTTAAATTTCTATATGAAATTTGATGATTTTCTTGTCTAACCACTTGGCCTTTTATTTTCTTTTGAAATTTGTGGGCTTGTGGTGCCATTTTATAGTCGTACCGAGCTAGCCGCGCAAAGGAGACGCTGGCAAAATTTTCCAAAAATTTAGGGAGTTAGAAAACTTTTGAGAAATTTTTGTAAATTTGAATAATTGAGAAAACAATGTTGTTTGGAACTTATAATTGAAGTTGGAAAGCTAGTTGAAATGATAATGAATCTTTAATAAAAGAATTTGTTTTGACAAGTTGATAAAACTATTTGGTTTGGAAAACATTAATCGGGTCAAGGATCATTCTTCTTAACTAGTAATTTCGGGACGAAATTCTTTTAAGGGGGAAGGATGTGACGACCTGGAAATTTTTAACATTTGAAATCGAAATATTTAACCGATTTTAAGTATTTGGAAGTTAGTTTGACTTGGAATTCAAAAACAAATATGAATTTAGCAATTAAATTATTGAATTTAATTTGTTAATGATGTGTAAAAATTTGAATTTTCAATTTTAAGCTTGTTAAACATAATTTGATGACTTAGAGAATTTATATTGATAATACTGAGGTTAATGGAAGCTTCACAATTGAATTTGGAAACGATTTATTCCGTTTTGAATTTATATCGCTTAAATCGATATTTAAAAATAGCCTTCCGAGGCACATTCTCGGAATTCAACGAAACCAGTTCCATTGGATCCGTAATATTCTTTTATTATCGGATTTCAATTTTCATAATGTTTGGAGTTGTCGTGTGGTCGTACAATAAGCAAACGTGCTGAAATTTATATTCAAAATTTAATGTTTAGCTAGTCCAAAAAGCTATCTTCTCCATACGATCGAATTTGGACTCGAAACCTTTTCCAGTGTGTTCGGAATAGGGGTATAACATTAAATGCCTAGCGGCACGCCTTGATAGGAGGTCGAGATTTTTAGTTGCGTAATCTGTGGCGATTTAAATTTAATTTAAATATAACTTATGTTGACTAGTCAAATTCATTTCATATCAACGCTTTCTCACTTCTTTTCCAAGACACTGTAGCCGGCATAACTCACGCAAAGATCAAATCATGTTCCCTTTTGTCTTCTGAAGCAAGCCGACAACTCCCCTTATTTATGTCGTATTTCTTTCTATTCCTCAGTTCAAAACCACTTCGTTCAGATAAAAAAATTGCAAAACTTCAAAACGAAATTAATGGTTGCGCTTGAGTAAAATCAAATGGCCGAGCCTCTTCCCAAAATTGCAAGTGTCGATTGGCAAATAATTGAGCGTGGATCGTTCGATTGGGTCCGTCGAATCAAATCATGGGTGATGTTGTGGATCGCGCTCGCGTTGGTGAGGGGTTTTCGCATGCGCTCACGACAATCGAGCGGGCTAGTGGAGGCTAGGGAGGTGATGTACAAGACACAAGGCGGCATCGTTTTAGATGTCGATTATGGTTCACGTTCGAAGGAGGGTCGCGAGTGTGAGCTATGGTGGTCTCGTGTTGTCATGGGGATGGAGTTTCATCTCCAGCGTGTCGTGGTGGCAGTGGGATACTGGTGGGGCCGAAATCGTGGCGTGGTGTTCGCGTGGGGAATTGATGGCTGCGAGTCGAAGATGGTGGCTAAAAGATTCGACCGGCAGCGAGGTAAATTTTTTCAAATTTAAATGAATATGTACAGAAAATATTTACAGAAAGAATTACAGGCTGCTTATTTTTAAATTTAGTATGATAATGATATATATATATATATATATATATATATATATAGGAAAACAGGAAATTTTATATAGAGAAGATTTTGAATATATATATTAGGATGAAAAGATTTTACAGCAAAATAAATTTCCGGTTATATGGTTTACATAAAAGAAAATATTTTATGAAAAAAGAATTTGTTTAAATAAAGTCATTTTAAATAAATCGTTAATTAATTAAATTTATTAAATGGAAATAAATTATTCGATCATTTTAAATATTAATAAAATCATATAATTGTCTGATACAAGGTCTAAAATCGAGAAACAAGTCAAATTGGAAATGGATTGCAAAATAAAGGAGCAAAAGTGGCATCTTCTCACTCAATCAATATTGTTTTGATTTAAATTTTGAATAGTTAGATTTAAAAATTGACTGATTGTGTGCTTGGATGATTGATTTATAATAATTATTCGCTGGATGATATTGTATATATAGTAGTATATAGTATATATTGGAGTTGTTGATTTCGCGCATTATATAGCGGATGAGAGCCTATGCGCCGCATAATAGCGAATGATATTTTATAAATCCCATATACCGCGATATTCCACCTCGAAGTGGAATTGGTATTTAAATTGTTGTGCTAACATCTGTGGATGCAGGAAACAGGTTGGAGGGATCTAATTGGATTCCTCAAATATTTAATTTGTTTCGTATGTTGTATGTTGATTATTTATAATCTGTGTGTGATTATTTGTGATTGAAACTGTTGAGGGTTATAATTTAGCCAAATATATTTTTGGTATCGTGGGATACCAGAAATAAATAAAATTTTATTTTCGAAATTTAGTAGAAAATCTGTAGTAAATTAATTTTAGAAAATTGAATAAATTTAAAAGAAGAAATTTGTTTCGAAAGATAATAAACTTGGTGTTGAAATAAATTTAGAAATCAATTTTGGAAATTGATTTGTTATTTAAAAATAAATTTCAAAATCAATTTAGAATTTAATTCGGTGCTGAAAATGAATATTTGAAATCGATTTGAAAATCGTATACCAATGGATATTTAGAAGTTTAAGTTCACAATGGGAATTTATAGAGGAAAGGGAAGTTTGTTTTTAAAATAAAAATTTGGTTATTTTTAAAAAGTGTGGAAAGGAATTTACGGATTTGGGATGTAAATTTAAAATAAATCCAGAAGGATTTATTAATTGATTAAAAATGATCCATTTTGTAAAGAAAGGTGTATTTTCCCTGAAAAGTCGAGTATGTTTGTAAAATAGCTTTTGAAATTTAAATTAAAAAGTTCTAGGGTTGGTTTCAAAAGAATATTTTATAGAAATTAGTTTCTAAACTAAAGATTTGTTTAGTTAATTATGGAAGTAATGAGTAAAGATTAAATTGATATTGGTTTTAGAAATTGAATATTTAAATAGTTATATCCTATCTACTAATTTTATTTTAAAATTAGTTTTGGACTTGAATTTTTATATGAGATATTAGTATAATATTTTCATAACTAATATTTAAGCAAGTGTTTCAAAATAGTTTTATTTTAAATATCTCTAAGTATATTTTGGGTAAGCATTTTAAAATATTTAAACTCGATAGATTTTCAGTGGAAATGAACAAATATTTGGAAATGTATTCCCCTTAAGGAAAAGTGATTTGAAATTTGTTTTCAAAGTATTGAAATGTGGAAAGTAATTTGAAATTTGTTTTCAAATGGCTGAAGTGTGAAATATATCTTGCGGAAATATTTTGAAAATAAATAATTCGAGAATTTATTTAAATCCGGCAATTGTTGTGGATGTTGATTGATAGTTAAATAACTGACTATCAATATTGGCCTTTAAATGGCATTTGAATTTCGATGCGACCGGGGATCGAATTCCAAATGAATATTGGAAACTCATATCGAACCTTTGTGATTGTGATGAATCTTTGTTTAAGAAGATCAAAGTGGAAATTTGTGGTGATTTGTTTGAAGTCTGATTGAACACTTATTTTTAAAAATAAGCGCTCTTTATTCGGATTAGCCGGGAAAGGACCTTGTGTCATAAAACCCATTCAGAATAATGATACGACGAAATGGGATTGCATTTGAAGACGGTGTTGAAGACCAGGCATTTTCGAAAGCGAAAGGATTACCTGTCGAATTTCTGTGCACCGGGTTGCTCTGGTATAGAGATTTTATCACCCTTTGTGATGGGGATTCCGTACGTGATTAGTGAATATCCGGATTTGCAAGGGCTTCTTTGAAGTGCCTTCGGTTCCGTTCGATCCCAGAACGAATTTGAATGGATGTGTGTCTGACGTTACACTTTGAGATGTAAAGCTGTTTTCTATCAAATACATTTCTGTTGGTGGCGAAGAATCTTTTCTCTTAGCTTAACACCCGTCTCTGAGACGTACGAGCTCAGAGGTTATGTAGTTGATGGTTACTAGTGATACATTTCCAATTTGGTAATGTGGCATACGAAGTGCTGCTGATCATTTGTTGTTCAAAGCATGACTTTGTGAAAAGTGTAGCTTTGTGGACGAGACCACTTCGGACCTCACACCGCGGAAATGGTCAAAACTGGAAAGATACGGCAAGGTTATGAGGGTCGCGCCCTTTAGGCTATGTCATTTCCTTCTGGAAAAGGGTGGTATCATGGTATGGAGCCCAGATACTTAACCTATGTTGTTGCCGCAAATTTATTATACTTTGTGGTTGTTGCTTTGTGGTTGAGGATCCTCGGATAAAGGTCCCAAAGGACCGGGGAATGACATACTCGAGTAGTAGTTACCTAGTTACAGAGGTAACCCGACCTTGTGCTGGCAGAGATCCGGATAGGTTCTCGGGGCGTCCCACTAGAGGTGTACCTATGTGGCAGTAGGAAGTTCCTTAGCCTGACCATTTATTAGAAATCCAAAGAAACAATACGAGCCCTTTACTATTGCGATTGTATAACCTGCCTCCTCAGGAGGTAGCTATAGCAAGCATAATATAATGGTACCTATGCTGGCTAAGATTAATATTATACTTTTGAAATGTTTTCCACACTATGCATTAATAATAATATTAAAAAGGATTTTGCGTATCAAGCATTTTTGACTATCATAAGGAGAAATCTCCTCCAAGTGTGCGATTGCATTGTGTGTGTGCTGGGAGGCCTTATGGTAGTTTCATTTTCCAAAAAGCATAGCGGATTTCTTTTTATTTTTTTGTGAAAATAACTATTTTTAAGATCTCACAATTGTCCCACGACTGATCTGGAGTTTATTGTTCCCTTTCTAAACTCTGGGTGCCTACAATTTTCCACACGGGCAGCCTAGAGTCCGGTTATCAGTTATTCGGGATCGAAGTCAAGAAGTTGCTATGGAGATCTGGAGGCAAGCTGCATGGCAAGACGTACCACTTATATTATGTAGTGTCTGTTGCATCTGGTTAGTGCAAGTCAAATTTTATTGTACACAAGTTACTATAACTACTAGTGTTTGTATTGTGTTGTTGTAAACTCTCATAATGTGATGTATAAATTGATATAGTGCTTTTATTTAAAAGATTATTTATTTATCTATTGTATATTGTTCAGCGGCGAAATGTGAGATTCTGTTTATTGTTTCTGTTCTTCTTCTACCATCTTCTTCTTAAATCCTAACGGTTTCGTTTTCCGGCATTCAACTGTGTGGCATGCGATGCAGTGGACGTATTGATGTCGACTTTCGAAAGTCGAAAAGCCTAGACCGTTACAAAAATAAGCATTAGTTGTTAAAGAGGCCGGGATCTAATATTGTCATACTCTCTACCAATACCGAAAATCACTTTAACAACTGTGTACATCGTTTGAACTCCAGAATGACGTAGGATGGTTTGGCGAACGATTCTGTATTATATTTACGTAGCCCCGACTCCCGTGAGTCAGCTTAATGTGGCTAAAATAGGAGCTATACCGGGCCAAGTGAGGTCGCACCTCAAATCTGGCGCATTTCTTCGAACCCTATCTATTGCTTTTGTGATACGAATAGTGTGCACACCTATGATTTTGGAGTGTGTCACGAGGTGGGCAGTAGTAGCTGCTATGCGTTACCACCAGTCTTAGAGTGCAAATGGTAGAATCCTACCATGGCATTGCCTCGCGTGCCATGTCACATGCCTAGGCGCCTTCTACGAGTTTGTTTTTTGTCGTAACTATGGAGTGATCCCCGATAGCCCATCCGCGGGTGGAGTTTACAGTATCTGTATAGACTACGATATTATATAAAATGTATTAAGGGGGATATGGGAAACGCCTTAACACTAATTTAATATTTTACTTCACTGTAGACATTATATATACAGTATTGTACTATGTATGTAGATAGTTTATCGGATCCTTAAAGGTTGGAATCCCAACATCCCTTTAAGTTATATTGCATTTACTTGACATTTCACTTGAACATGATTTATCTACATAAGAATTTTAATCATCATTCGAGTGTTTTGTTTTGCTTTACGCTCGAGTCAGCTTCAGTGTCACAGTTTGAGATCCGTCCTTTGGAGCTGGAGTTCGTTGGAAGATCTAGCTTATCTATTTCAGCTTTCAGTTTATTTCTTATTTTTAGTTGTAGTCTAGACGTATGATTTGCTTTGTACTACGAACTTCTATGTACTGGGATTTTTTATGTTTCAGACTATGTTTCAGACTATGTTATTTCTATAGTAGATTTATGACCTAATGTTTATCTTTCAACTGTTTGTTGTAAACTCTGTGTCTGTGGTTCTATGATTGATTTATTTCCTGTATATGCTAAGTTATGCCAAATAAATATATTAACAACCTGTTGTTTGGAGCAATTCAAGTCTGACAAGTGTGTATCATTGTCGATTCGAATGGTTCAAATAGAGGGTCGTTACAGTTGGTATCAGGGCTCTAGTTTTGGCAAACTTAGCATATGGAGTGGAACCTCATTAGAGATAGGGTAGCAATACCCTAGAATGAGTTGAATTGATTATTGAATCATATTTGGTCATCCTTGAGATTCTTTATTGAAATTCTTTTGACTAGGATTCCTTTTGAAATTTAGAAACTTTATCTTTGTTCTAAAGTTTATGCTTGCCTTTTCCAAATGAATAACCATAGGAATGTCCATGGTAGAGGTCGTGGAAATGCCCCTAAACCATCAATTGCTCCGGTTCCACCTGTTATCGCATCCATTCAGCCCGTTAGGTTCACTCAGCTTTGTAAGGAGTATACTCAGCTTGGAGGCACTAAGTTCACTGGAGCCGAAAATATTGTTCAAGCTTGGTAAGGGTTGAAGAGTCTTGAGAGGATTTTTACTAGATTTGAGATCACTGATGCTCAAATGCATCATTTAGCTAACTGGCAGTTACAGGAGTCCACCCAGGACTAGTGGGAATCTGTTACCGCTCAGACTATTGAGGCTAATATCACCTAGCAATAGTTCGTATGAGTTTCTTAGTTGTCTTTCCCAACTTATTTCCGTCGAGTCTATTTCTTTGATGTTTATCTCCTTTATCTCTGTCTTATCTTGGATCCATTTTTTTCAAGGATGTTTTTGCGGCCAAATGGATGCCCGAAGTCGAGAAATCCCAATTATATAGGGAGTTCATGGATGTTGAATAGGGAGATATGACTTTTTCCGAGTATGAGAGGAAGTTCAATGAGCTTTCCAAATTTGGTCATGGGTTGATTGACCTTCAGCTCAAGAAGAATGAGATGTTTATTCTGATGCTCGCCAAGAGTATTATGACCACTTGATCAGTCAAGTTCACGGCACCTTCACATCTCTGATGGATATGGCCACCAGATTTGAGAACCCTACTTCCAATGGTAAGCAGACAGTTTCAGCATCTCAAGGGACTTCCAGTGGTTCTCAGAAGAGGAAGTCCAATTTCTTTCAGCAGAAGAAAGGTTGGCAGAATACCCATGGTATCAGATCTGTCCCTCAAAAGCAATCTCTAGACCTTTCTACCATCACTTGTTTCAAGTGCGACCAGAAGGGTCACTATGCCAGCAGTTGTCCATCTCCTGTCGGTACCGCTATCCCTCCATCTCAGGCCACCAAAAACAACCTTTGCCATCTTTTTCTTCAGCCTGGTCATTTCAAGAATAACTGTCCCAGTCAGCAGAGAGTCAAGATATTTGGAGTCTTTGCCATGACTTCTTCCATCCCTCCTACTCCGCCCACCAGTGATAACCAAGGTACCCTTAAGAATTATTTTACTTTGCACGGTTTTTGTGTTCTATTTGATACTGGTGCGTCCGATAGTTTTACATCTGTTGATCTCTGTAACAAATTTGAGCATATTCTGCTACCTCAATTGGCGACTTCATCATTAGGTGTGACTAATCCCATCGGCGGTCCCGCTAAGTATCATTTGTAAAGGAGTCAAAGTCCTTTACAATTTGCATCGATTCATCGGAGATTTGTATGTTATGGGTTTCGACGCATTTGATATTTTACTCGGAGGTGACCGGTTGAAACGGTATGATTTTGTCATTTCTTGCAAGGCCCAAACCATTTCTCTAGTAGACGACCAGGGAAATTCTTTTGAAATCGAATGTCACGTGCCTCAGTATTTTGCTGGCTACTTTATCTTTTCCCTTGATGCTCAGTTCAGTGATCTTGACTCCACCCCGGTCATCCAACTCTTTTCGGATGTATTTGGTGAAGTCACTTCTCTCCCTTCTAAGCGAGAAATCGAATTCCACATTTTTCTTATTCCCGGCGCTCGACTAGTTGTTCTCCCACCAGACGGAGGGCACCCAAGGAGAAGGTTGAGTTGAAGAAGCAGATTGAGGATTTGTCTTCTAAGAGTCTGATTAGGCAAAGTTTTTCTGAATGGGGAGAAGCTGTGGTCTTTGTCACTAAATGTGATGGTTCTTTGAGGATGTGTGTTGATTATAGAGAGCTATATAAGCTTACTCTCAAGAACCGATATCCGATGCCTCGCATCAGTGACATGTTTGATCAACTCTATAGGGCTAAAGTATTCCCTTAACTTGCTCTTGCCACTGGTTTCCACCAGCTTCGTGTTGCTAAGGAAAGCATTCATAAGACTACTTTCCAAACGGAAAATGGTTTCTATGAATGATCAGTCATGCCTTTTGGATTGACCAATGCTCCTTCCTTCTTTGTCGACCTTATGAATCGCATTTTCTGCTATGTTCTCAACAAGTTTGTTCTGGTTTTCATTGATGATATTCGTTTCTTTTCTAAGTTAGAGAAGGAGCATAAATCTCATTTGGGTTATGTACTAGAAGCTCTTAAGAGTCACCATTTATTAGCTAAGTATTCTAAATGTCATTTCTAGAGTGATGAAGTCTGATTCCTTAGGCATATTTTTTCTAAAAAGGGATTCTCGGTTGAACCGGCTAAGGTTGCCGTGATTGATATAAGTCTATCCACCATTATCTCTTGAATTCATTCATCTTATCAGTCTTTGGACTTATTCGCCTTATCCTAATTCCAAGATTGGGAGACACCTAAGACTGTGATTGATATTCGTAGCTTTCTAGGCCTTGCCGGTTATTATCAGAGATTTATGGATTATTTTTCCCATATAGTTGCACCCCTCACTGCTTTGACTCGTAAGAAGGTCAAGTTTAATTGGAATAGGGAGTGTGAAGCCACATTCAATGAGTTGAAGCAAAAGCTTACCTCCGCTCTAGTACTCACTATTTCGAACGGGGATGAAGGATTATCGGTTTATACCGACGTTAGTAAGGAAGGATCGGGTGCTGTGTTGATGCAAGATGGGAAGGTCATAGCTTATGCTAGCCGTCAGTTGATGCCCCACAAAGCTAACTATTCCACCCATGATTTAGCGTTGCTTGATGTTATGTTCGCTTTGAAGTTGTGGAGGCACCACCTTGTGGGAAGCAAGTTCGAGCTTTTCACCGACCACTAGTCCCTTAAGTGTATATTCAACTAGAAGGATTTAAACTAGAGGAAAGTTCGATGGATTGAGTTCTTAGCATCTTATGATCTCGACATCAATTATACCCTTGGGTAAGCCAATGTTGTGGCTGATGCTATGAGTCAGAAGAAGGCCTTGATGTGTCAGATTGTAGTTACACTATCCCTTAAGGATCGAATTGCAGCTAGCAGGATGAGGATGCGATGCTTAGGCTTATGAAGGAGAATATTCGGAGTAGGGAGGGTGATAATCAGAATGATTTAGGAGAAAAGATTGATCAGAATGGAGTTTTGAGGATTAATGGTCGGATTTGTGTTTCGAATGTTGATGGTTTGAAGTAGAACCCTATCTTTAAATTTGAATCATCTTAAGCTTAATCAATCTATTTATCCTAATCTTTTGGAATCAGGCAAGTATCGAGATGTCTCCATTTGTTACTCTTTATGGATGATGCTGCAAATCTCCATCTTTTTGGTTGAATCCGATGATCGCTTGGTTCTTGGGCCTGATATGATTCTGGAATCATCCGAGAAGGTCGAGGAGATTAGGAGGAAGATGAGGATTGCTCAGGATAGGTAGGAGAAGTATGCTGATAGGCGTAGAAGGGATTTGGAGTTTTCAGTATGTGATCAGGTCTTTCTCAAGATCTCTCCATTGAAGAATGTGGTTCGTTTTGGTCGAAGAGGGAAGCTTGCTCCTAGGTTCATTGGTCATTTTTGTGTTTTGGAAAGAGTTGTTCCTTTGGCTTATAAAGTTGATTTGCCGGAGAAACTAGTAGGTGTGCGCAACGTGTTTCATGTATCTCACCTTCGCAAATATCTCCCTAATCCATCCTTGATCGTTCAACCAGCTTTGTTAGAGAATTTGGATGTTGAGCCAAATCTAACTATCGAGAGGAAGCCACTTCATATTGTTGATAAAGGTACGAAGCAGCTTCGAAGGAAATCTGTCAGCCTAGTTAAAGTATAGTTGAGTACGGACGACCGGGTTTGCAATAGGAAACTGAGGAATCCATAAGTGCTTCAAATCTTGAATTATTTTACTTAGGTACTATACGTTGCTTTCTTTTATCTTTTCGGTTGTTTCCTTCTCCTAGCTCGTTCTTTTTTGGGGACGAAAAGGGAGAGTGTAACGACCGGAGAATTTTCAACGATTTTATGACTTAAAGAACTAAAATTTCGTAAAATGTAAATAATAAAATTTCGAAACAAAAAATTGATATTTGGTATGCGTCTATTTAATTATAGTAATTGGCAAAATTTTATTGAAAAATATGGAAGTTAACTTATTTATGGAATTTAAAATATACATTTTATCAGTTTAATAGTTGAAAATTTAATATTTTAGAAATCTAAATATTTATATGTAATAAAAATGTAAATCATTTTCTGAGAAAGATATCGTAATTCGTTTCGTCCAGTTTGGACTTCTTTAACTCCGCTTATCTTAATTCCTGCGTTTTTGCAGTATTTTCCATAACAGAAAATTCGAGTTTTATAATTTGATTGCATTACTAATATCTGTGTAACATTCTATTCGCCTCGTCATGCTGATCACCATAGTATATTTATTTTCATATTTTGGAGTCCGATATGCAACGAAAACGTTGAAACAGCTCGGTACAAAATTTGTAACTATTGATTTTCCTTGCTTTAAAATTTGAAACCGAGCAATGAAGCCATAGTAAATTGCTTTAATTTTTTAGTTGAATTGTAGCTTGTGACCGTTTCCATTCATTTATCCTTAATATGTATTTTTTTCTTTCCTTTTCTTTTATTCACTGGAAAAAATGAGGTACGTTTCTCTTCTTTCTCCTCTTCTCTGTAGCCTATTCCTTCTCCTTATTTTTTTTCTATCCTTCGTTCCTTTTTCTCTCCAAAACCAGAACCTATCCTAACCTTCATTCCCCCCACCTATATCTTCCTATGCTCAAAGATAACCCGCAAGCACCCCTCTCTGCTCCCCAAAACACGACCCGCTCCAGCCCTTTTTCCTCTACGCCTCGACTCACACCGCACCACAACCCCCTCGGCCAGCAATCCAATGACACCCAGCCTCCTCTCCCACTCACCCAAACCCGAGCAACGCCCTCGGACCCAAAAAAACCAAAGCACTCATCATCACCAAGCACTGAAACTGACCGAGCTGCACCTCCACCATGCCACCACCATTCCACATCGCTCGAACCAAGAGCAGCCCCACCCATTCGCCCGCTTACCCCGTTGCCCGAGCCCCTCCCTTTTATAAAAAACAAACCTGTGTATAAACGTCGCATGAGTGTATATATATATGTGTGTGTGTGTGTATGCTACGTCGTTTTACAGTACGTATACACACACACACACGACTATTGCTCTCTGACTTTGTTCGCAGTGTTCAAGTTTATGTGGTGCCTTGTTGATCTTTCCTCTTACCCAAATATATGATAGCCTATACCTTTTATAGCTGTTGCATATAAAATATGATAGTTATACATTACATTTTACTTTGTATTGAAACACAAACGGCTATGCATGCATTTTGACAAAGATGTGTTGGCCTCAAAATTTTCCAAGCTTTTATATTTTCATATATGTTATGCATATATGTGGTTGATGTCGTATAGAAAGGGTGGAAGAGCATGCTTTGTTAATTAGAGTGATTGCATATATACTTTAGAGTTGATAGTATATATGTCCAATATGTAATAGTGTTATATTCTATGTTTACACTTTACCTTTTTCGTTGTTGTAGGGGTCGACTGGGGTGAATAATTTATTTATTCATCTAAGCCTATTTCTCTTTGTACGCAACATTTATATATGTACGTACTTTTGAAAAACTTCTCTTCATTTATAACTTTTAACAACAGTAATATATATGTACGTATATTTTACTTCTCAAAAACAAAACGGAGAATGAATGTATATACATATATTTTAACATCTATATATATACATCTATTTGTTCGTTTCCGTCGAATTTATTGTGCTAAATCTACTCTCGTTTTCATAGCTATTTGATTTATCATGCCTGATTTGTGCCAATGTCAGTTGCATCGTCCTTTCTGTATTTGTTTCCATCATTCTCTAGCCACGAAAGGTGAGCAATCACTCACGATAAATATTCTTACACTCATTGATTTCATAGGAAATGGCAATTTAAATGTACTATAAAAACAGAATTGCTAGCTATTAACTGTTAAATATTATAAGTTATTATTTAAATTTGATTACATACATAAACTTACACTATAATATGTTATTTTATTACGTCAGCAATTGTTATGTCATGCTATGTTATTTACTCACTCTACAAGTTCCCTTAATTTAGAAATCACGGGTTGAAATTATACATACCCAAACAGACTTTAGAGTAGGAGAACTTCATTATGGGTTGAAATCATTAACCCAAGCGATTTTCAGTTATTATTGAAATTTTGGGATTGCGGGTTTAATAATATAAACCCGTAAATTTAAACTATTACTGATTAAAATAATAATTATCCGTATCACCTAACCATATGATATAAAATTATACATGGACATCGTTGGTATATTATTATATTATTTTTTTGAAAAATGATTTCCAAATATGTGAAAGAAACTATATGGGTTTGATTTTGAGATGCAATAGGTATTCTATTTTATTATTGTAAAATTTGTAACCATAAATGTAGAATTTGGAGATATAAAAGGTATGAGTTTAAATTAAAGGAAATTTGTAAAATCTTACTTATAGTTTTATTTTCTAAAATATATAAAGTAATAATTTAAAAAAGGATAAATAAAATTTAATTTAATTTAAATTGTATAAATTTAGTTTTATTTAATATATAATATTTTGTAAAAGGATTCATTTAATTTATATTTAAGAATATATTTTTATAACTTTAATAAATATATAGGTTGGAAAGGTAAACTGGTTACTAATGGAATTTAAATAAGGATGCAATCAGAACTTAATGATTATGGAAATGATTTATAACTTTTTTTTTATAAAAGGTGATTAAATGAATACATTAAAATTTTAACAGAATAAAAAATTGAATCTTCACTTTGATTTAAATTTATATTGAGATTCTATCCAATTATTTATAAAGTAAAATTTAAAAAGGACTATGGTGTGAAATAAGCATTGGTTGTTAAAGAGACCGGGATCGGATATTATCATACTCTCTGCCAATACGGAAAACCACTTTAACAACTGTGTACGTGGTGGAGATTCCAGAATGAAGTAGGATGGTTTGGAGAACGATTTTGTATGGTATTTACATAGCCCTAACTCCCGTGAGTTAGCTCGATGCGGATAAAACAAGTGCTATACCGGGCTAAGTGAGGCTACACCTCCGATCGGACACATTTCTTCAACCCCTATCTATTGCTTTTGTGATTTGATTGTTGTGCACACCTTTGATTTAAGAGTGTGTCACAAGGTGGGAGGTAGTAGCTGCTATACGTTACCACCATTTTGAGAGTGCAAATGGTAGAATCCTACCCCTAGCATTGCCTCACATGCCGTATCACATGCCTTATTGCGCCTTCTGCGAGTTTGTTTTGTGTCGTGCCTATGGAGTGCTCCCTGATAGCCCAACCGTGGGTGAAGTTTACAGTATCTATATAAATTACGGCATTATATACAATGTGTTAAGGAGGATATGGGTAATGCATTAACGGTAATTTAATATTTTACTTTACTATAGATATTATATATATAGCGTATTGTACTTTTTATATAGATAGATTATAGGATCCTTAAAGGATGGAATCCCAACATCTCTTTAAGTTATATTGCATTTACTTGAGACTTCACCAATGTAACGACTCGAATTTTGCCCGCTCGAAAATCGACATCCATACTTCAAATCGTATTCGAATGCCATAGATTCGACCGTTCAAATCCGATTCGTCGGAGCTTATAACAACATTAAGTAAATAACACAGCGAAATAAAAGAATAATACATTGATATACAGCTTTGATACAATATCTGATACAACAGATGATCCAATAGATATAAATATACATCAGAGATATGATACAATAAATAGCAGCGGAACAATATAACTCTAAGATAGTCTTAAAAAGAGAACTCCGAGAACTGCAACTCCATCTCTAAGAACCAATCCAGCAATAGCTCGAACTCCTAATAACCAATCACCTAGCATAAGCAAGACTGGTGCGATCCAAATACTGAACTAACTCTAGATAATCTACTAAACCTGACTATCTGAAAAACCCAAACTCTAGACTGCTCGTGTAGAAAATAATGAGCACCCAGAGTTTAGGAAAGAAACAATAAACTCTGGATCAGTCATGGGACTGGTGTGAGCAACAAAACAGTTTATCTTTTAAAACATTCAACAAAAGATCTTCAAAGTCAATTCGCAATGCTTTTTAAAAATGAGACTACCATAAGGCCTCCCGCACACAAACACAATGCAAACGCAGAATCGGAGGAGATTTCTCCTTATGATAGTCAAAGATGCTTAATACGCATTAAAAAGAAACATTTGATATTATTACTAGTGCATATTGTAGGAAAAATTCATTTCGAAAATAAAGATATAAATCTTAGCCAGCATAGGCATTCCGCACTTATGCCTACTATAGCTACCATGTTCAATAGCAGGTTACCGCCGCATCGCATGGCAGGTTATACAACTAAAACTGTACAAGATCGTATTGTTTCTTTGGATTTCCAACAAATGGTCAGGCCAAGGAACTTCCCATTGCCACATGAGAACGCCTCTGGAAGGACGTCCCCGAGAACCAAACCGGATCTCTGCCAACACAAGGCCGGGTTACCCCTAACTGGGTAACTACTGACACGAGTATTCCACCTCCCGGTTGTAACAACCTTTAACCGGGGCCCCAGCAACAAATCACAAAGTAATATATATATATATATCTACGATATCAACATAAGTTAAGTATCTGGGCTCCATACCATGATACCACTTCTATCCAGAAGGAAATGCACATACCCTAAGGGGTGCTACCCCCAATAACCTTGCTGCATCTTTCCTGTTTTGACCATTTTGGGGTGTGAGGCTCGACGAAGTCTCGTCCACAAAAACACGCTTTATACAAAAGCTGTGCTTTGGGTCAACAAATGATCATAGAAATGATCACAAAGATAAACGATCAAACAAATGATCTTACCACAAATGATCAACACAATGATCATTTCACAGCAACACTCAGCATGTCACATTACCAAATTGGTAATATAACGCTGATAACCTTCAACTACATAACCTCTGAGCTCGTACGTCTCAGAGAAGGGTGTTAAGCTAAGAGAATAATTTCTCCGCCACCAACAGAAATATATTTGAAAGAAACCAGCTTTATATCTCAATTTGTAATGTCAGACATACTATCCATACAAGTCTGTTCCGGGCTCGAACAGAACCGAAGGCACTTACAAAGAAATCCTTGCAATCCGGATATTCACTAATCACGTTCGGACTTCCCATCACATATGGAGTCTCTATACCGGGGACCAGTCGATGCAAAGACATTCGACGGGTTGTCCTTTTGCTTTCAAAAATATCCGGTCTTCAACACCGGTCTTCAAATGCTATCCATAACGACATATCACATATTCGGAATGGGATATATGACACAATGGTCCTCTCCCGGCTAAACCGAACAGTGAGCGCGGTATTTCAAAAACATATGGATATTGGGATTTCAATAAAGTCACAACTTATTACCCAAAACTTTTCTTTAAATGGTTTAAACAAATTACCATTTCGAATCTTTTAAACAAAAAGATTCATTTCATAAAGTTAACCCCCGTTTCATAAAGATCCATTCATAGATTTCAAAACAATTTCTATTTCAATTGGATTAATTCACTTAAATCTTTAAATCAAAGATTTAACTTATAGCTTTCTAACCGTTTCTAAAATATGGAAATCATTCCCATTTTAAACCAGAAATCTTTTTAACACAAATTGGAAGTTCATTACTTATGTGAAGCTTTTATTATTTGAAAAACAAACAGTTTTCGTTTTCAGAAAAATCCAATTATATTTATACGAGTTAAAATTCTTAATTTATATTCATATTCCCAAATTAATACATTTTTAAAATAGTTTAACCCATATATAACTGGTATAACATCTTAAATCCCTAGTTTTAAATCATAGAATTCAATTTCAAATCTTGAATTTAAGTTCAAATCAAATTATTCAACTTCATATTTTATCGAGTTATTCAAAATAAATTTCATCTATGAAATTCCTTTTCAAAAGCTTTTCACTTTAAACCCAATCCATTTCTAAAACCATTTGGATTTAAAAATTCAAATTCAAAACTATTTTCAAAAATCTTTGACTTAATCGATTTCCTCGTGAAATCCATATTTGTGTGTGTATGGTGTGGTCCAGGGGTTTAACACAATAGTGCAACATCATTCAATCATCACAAATTAAAACACAGAAATATAGTTGATAAGCGATATAAACTATAACGCTTATCGTTCATTCACAGATTCACAGGTAATATACAAATGTAAATAAATGAATAAATTACACACAGCTCAAATCACAGAACAAAATATCATGGATCAGGTAGGACAATCAATTCAAGGCATCACATACAACACAATCATTCATAAGTAAGGTCAAGCATTTGATAATCATCTATAAACAGGATTAATTAATAATTTAATCCTAATCAATTTAATTTATTTCCAAGTAAATTAATTACTTATGGATCTATCCTTTAATTGATCATTAATTAACCCTTAATTTAATGGTCAATTCTTAATTAATTATTCTTAATTGATTACAATAACTGATTAGTTACTTCTTAATTAATTATTTCTTAGTCACTTTCATTAATTAATTAACTCTTAATTTATTAATAAATTTTCTTTCTAAATTAATCACCTTAATCAATTTATTATATCATCCTTCAAGTAACTGTTGCTTGATCACTTGATTTGTCAACTTTAATCATTAATTAATATTTGATTTATAATCTTTGATTTACAAATTTATTGTTCTTAGAATAATTAATCTTAAAACTTTATGTTTAAATCTTTAATTACTTTAAGCAATTATCGATTTCATTAATTTATCAAATGAATTAATCATCCATTTAATTACCTTAATAATTAAGTGAATTACAAATTATTAAATCCTAATTTAACTTTAAGACAAAAATATTCATAATGACGTTTGGAACATTCATTTCCAATCCATTTTTCAAATTCCAATTTAAAAATTCAAATTTCTTTGAAAACACTTTTAAACGCTTAACCACTTTAAGTTAGAAAAAAAAATTAAAATTAAAAACTTTATTTATTCACAACTAAGTTTCAAACTAACTTGGAGTTATATTTAAGATTTGATTTAAAGTCTAGTTCAAACCTTGCTTAAAACTTTAGAAATTTAGTTTAAATTTACAAAACAGGAACAAGTTTTTGTTTTTAAACCTTTATAAACATTTATACCCGAGCCAGAAACACATATGCTTCGAGTCAGAGCTAAAAACCCCCGAGCCAAACTTCATTTTTTTTTCCAGCCTTTCCCACTTCTTCTTTTAAAAACTTGATTTTTATTTTTTTAAAATCTTAAACTGCTATTTATACCAACCCAGTTCTTCGAGCTATTACTTCAATTACTCGAGTGCGACTTCGAGATTACCCTTTCTTTCCCCATACTAGAACTTCACCAGGAAAATTAACGTGCACCGTGCACGTGCACGGTGACTGTACCCACCTTCGACCATCCTCGATGGTCCATCGACGTCGGCGACAACCTCCACCTTCAAACACCATTATCTGGCTACCTCCAATTCAACTCGAATTTAAATTCGAGTTTCGATTCAAACCTGGGAAACTCGAAAACTACATCACCTCAAAGCCTGGCAACGCTTCGTGCTCGATGCGCCGACCACTAGTGGCTACCCAATTCCGGCCATAGCTTCAACCATCCGACTACTTCCATCTCTCTGAAGCTCGCTGCACTCGATCTCCCCTAATCATCGAACGAGACCAAACAAAACTACGTCAAAAAAACTAGGTTTAAAAAATTAAATTGTTCGCCGCCGCCTCCACAACCCTCTGACCACCACCGCACTAATTTTTCGAGGACCACTGGTCACTCCTCTACCCTCCCAGAGAAGCCCGACCTCTTCCATCGGCGCGATCGCCCGAGCTTGACAAAGGAAAGAAAATTCGAACCACCTGAACTGGTCTCTCATCACTCATCTAAAAATCACGGTTTAAACTTTTAAAATCACGTTTTAGTATAAAGGTTTCATTCGCATACCTGAATTTGTAAATCATGAAGTTTGAAATTTAACCCATTGAAGAATGTTGTTAGATTTCTTGAGTTCCTAAGCTAAAAACAGTTTGTTTTTGCTTGAATAAAATCTTAATCCCAAATATAGGCTATACCAATCACTTTTTGTTTAACCATACCTCCAGAAAGTAACTAGATTGGAAGAGAAGGATTTTTGAATTCAAATTTTCTGTTTTGAAACTGAGATAGAGAAAAAAAACAAATAGCAGCTTGCATACAGATGCCTCCATCATTCACAGAGCATCTATATATATACAGATACATTCATACCCATTCACAAGTGTATCCACAACAATTTCATCCCCTTAAAATTTTAAAAATATAGTTACTTACCTTGAAATATGTTGACAGAGAACAGAGAACTTCAGTTATGTTTAAATCAAATCTCTTTTGAATTCCTAAATCTATCAAAATTTGAAGATGAGATATAGGGATTTTAATCAGATTTTTTTTCCAAGCTCTGTAACTACACAGAGTTGATATCAGACATTTCATCCACATATATATCTACAATCCATACTTAAACACATGCAGGCATATTAACAACCACTCCAGAGCATCATCAATATGATATCAAAGAGTGTAAGCAAATGAAAGTGGGTTTGCTCACTTGGATGTTTTTGGAAGAAGAACAGAGAATAATTTTGTGTTAAAGCAGGCTTGAATCCTTTGCTTGCTGAAACCATTTTGACTTCTGGTTGAATTTATTTGAGTTGTTGTTGAAATTTGTTTAAGTTTAAGATGATGTTTTATTTCACTTTTTTTTTCTCAGTTTGAAATGAACGAATTCGAAATGGAAGATTGATGTATATAAATGAGTTACAGGTGATGTATGGTTTGAACAATACAAAGCATGGCTGAAGATGCTTGCACAGGTGATATAAAATTAGTACAAAAGGATAATATATTGTCTAGTACTAAGCATGGCTGAAGTATGTACAATAGGCAGAGACATTTGTTTATGTTTTCACCACTGGTCTTGCACTGTTGGTCTCGGCTGGGATGATAGGGGTAGGTACTTTTGCTTCTTATTTTATTTACATACTTATTTTTGGTTATGTTATTTTATTTTGACTTCATACTTACATACAAAACTTTGTTTTGTCATTGCTTTGTATTTCTTCATTTTACAAGTATACATACCTGTACATATAAAATGATGTCTTCTTTTGTTCAACTTGACAATGTTTGCTTAGTCTTCATATATATTTATTGTTTTTATTAAGTACAATTTTGTTTGTGTTTTATTTTTTCTTTGTTTTATTACTTGGTATTATTTTTTATTGATTTACTAAGATATATATTTACTTTATATCGAATAAAACAAAAATAAATTATTTATTTCGTAATATAGAGGAATTTCTAGAGTTCTAATTTGTTGTTTAGATTTTAGCAATTATTTGTTTCTTTATATATATATATATATATTTTCCAAAATTTTATCTTATAAATTATTTATTTATTTTTAAAACCATTTGTTTAAGATTTTATTTCAAATCCAATATATACATATATATTCACATATATACAAATTGTCAAATCCATATGACTTTATATATTTTCTAGTCGAATCGGGGAAACTCGCTTCCATTTAATCAATTTATCTTACAATTTTTATTCAAAAATTCATTTAATTATCAATTTAAATTAAATTAAAATCTAGGGCCGTTACAAACTTCCCCCCTTAAAAGAATTTCGTCCTCGAAATTCGCCGAAGATAGATGAAAGATAGAAAAATATCTTTTCAGATCAAACTGGATATCAATTCTGTATTTGGCTCACCAAATCAGAATACCAACAATAGATACAAGAAATTATAATAGAATTTCAAATTTGGTTTTAAACGAAATCGATTTATCGATACAATTAAATTTATTCTTCATATTCTATTAATCAATTTAACTCAAATTAAAATTTCCAATTTATTTAAAATTTCAAATTCATTAAAGTTTAAATCAAAAACTGAAAAGAAACTAATGAAAATACGAAGCATGAATTTCCAACAACGATTCGTAGGGCCATCACACCGTACCAAAACTTTTTCCTGGAGCTGTCTCGAAGCAATCAAAAGAATTTGGGAACGAATCAAAGGAAATTGATAAGAAAGTTATTTCCACTGTTGCAGGGTATTGACCATTTATAGTCGTATTCCCCTGTCCCTTATCTCGTCTTCTTCTTGCACTCATACTCACTATCAGTGGATAGTAAGAGAATTTACTGAGGCATTCGAACATATATCATAGGGATATACTCATTCTAGGGATACTTCACCCTATCTATAATGTGTTACTTAATGTGTTACACTCCTGAGCTAAAGTTCAACCTTAGCTCTGATACCAAATTGTAACGACTCGAATTTTGCCCGCTCGAAAATCGACATCCATACTTCAAATCGTATTCGAATGCCATAGATTCGACCGTTCAAATCCGATTCGCCGGAGCTTATAACAACATTAAGTAAATAACACAGCGGAATAAAAGAATAATACATTGATATACAGCTTTGATACAATATCTGATACAACAGATGATCCAATAGATATAAATATACATCAGAGATATGATACAATAAATAGCAGCGGAACAATATAACTGTAAGATAGTCTTAAAAAGAGAACTCCGAGAACTGCAACTCCATCTCTAAGAACCAATCCAGCAATAGCTCGAACTCCCAATAACCAATCACCTAGCATAAGCAAGACTGGTGCGATCCAAATACTGAACTAACTCTAGATAATCTACTAAACCTGACTATCTGAAAAACCCAAACTCTAGACTGCTCGTGTAGAAAATAATGAGCACCCAGAGTTTAGGAAAGAAACAATAAACTCTGGATCAGTCGTGGGACTGGTGTGAGCAACAAAACAGTTTATCTTTTAAAACATTCAACAAAAGATTTTCAAAGTCAATTCGCAATGCTTTTTAAAAATGAGACTACCATAAGGCCTCCCGCACACACACACACACAATGCAAACGCAGAATCGGAGGAGATTTCTCCTTATGATAGTTAAAGATGCTTGATACGCATTAAAAAGAAACATTTGATATTATTACTAGTGCATAGTGTAGGAAAAATTCATTTCGAAAATAAAGATATAAATCTTAGCCAGCATAGGCATTCCGCACTTATGCCTACTATAGCTACCATGTTCAGTAGCAGGTTACCGCCACATTGCGTGGCGGGTTATACAACTAAAACCGTACAAGATCGTATTGTTTCTTTGGATTTCCAACAAATGGTCAGGCCAAGGAACTTTCCATTACCACATGAGAACGCCTCTAGAAGGACGTCCCCGAGAACCAAACCGGATCTCTGCCAACACAAGGCCGGGTTACCCCTAACTGGATAACTGCTGACACGAGTATTCCACCTCCCGGTTGTAACAACCTTTAACCGGGGCCCCAGCAACAAATCACAAAGTAATATATATATATATATATATATATCTACGATATCAACATAAGTTAAGTATCTGGGCTCCATACCATGATACCACTTCTATCCAGAAGGAAATGCACATACCCTAAGGGGTGCTACCCCCAATAACCTTGCTGCATCTTTCCTGTTCTGACCATTTAGGGGTGTGAGGCTCGACGAAGTCTCGTCCACAAAAACACGCTTTATACAAAAGCTGTGCTTTGGGTCAACAAATGATCATAGAAATGATCACAAAGATAAACGATCAAACAAATGATCTTACCACAAATGATCAACACAATGATCATTTCACAGCAACACTCAGCATGTCACATTACCAAATTGGTAATATATCGCTGATAACCTTCAACTACATAACCTCTGAGCTCGTACGTCTCAGAGAAGGGTGTTAAGCTAAGAGAATAATTTCTCCGCCAACAACAGAAATATATTTGAAAGAAATCAGCTTTATATCTCAATTTGTAATGTCAGACATACTATCCATACAAGTCTGTTCCGGGCTCGAACAGAACCGAAGGCACTTACAAAGAAGTCCTTGCAATCCGGATATTCACTAATCACGTTCGGACTTCCCATCACATATGGAGTCTCTATACCGGGGACCAGTCGATGCAAAGACATTCGACGAGTTGTCCTTTTGCTTTCAAAAATATCCGGTCTTCAACACCGGTCTTCAAATGCTATCCATAACGACATATCACATATTCGGAATGGGATATATGACACAATGGTCCTCTCCCGGCTAAACCGAACAGTGAGCGCGGTATTTCAAAAACATATGGATATTGGGATTTCAATAAAGTCACAACTTATTACCCAAAACTTTTCTTCAAATGGTTTAAACAAATTACCATTTCGAATCTTTTAAACAAAAAGATTCATTTCATAAAGTTAACCCCCGTTTCATAAAGATCCATTCATAGATTTCAAAACAATTTCTATTTCAATTGGATTAATTCACTTAAATCTTTAAATCAAAGATTTAACTTATAGCTTTCTAACCGTTTCTAAAATATGGAAATCATTCCCATTTTAAACCAGAAATCTTTTTAACACAAATTGGAAGTTCATTACTTATGTGAAGCTTTTATTATTTGAAAAACAAACAGTTTTCGTTTTCAGAAAAATCCAATTATATTTATACGAGTTAAAATTCTTAATTTATATTCATATTCCCAAATTAATACATTTTTAAAATAGTTTAACCCATATATAACTGGTATAACATCTTAAATCCCTAGTTTTAAATCATAGGATTCAATTTCAAATCTTGAATTTAAGTTCAAATCAAATTATTCAACTTCATATTTTATCGAGTTATTCAAAATAAATTTCATCTATGAAATTCCTTTTCAAAAGCTTTTCACTTTAAACCCAATCCATTTCTAAAACCATTTGGATTTAAAAATTCAAAACTATTTTCAAAAATCTGTGACTTAATCGATTTCCTTGTGAAATCCATATTTGTGTGTGTATGGTGTGGTCTAGGTGTTTAACACAATAGTGCAACATCATTCAATCATCACAGATTAAAACACAGAAATATAATTGATAAGCGATATAAACTATAACGCTTATCGTTCATTCACAGATTCACAGGTAATATACAAATGTAAATAAATGAATAAATTACACACAGCTCAAATCACAGAACAAAATATCATGGATCAGGTAGGACAATCAATTCAAGGCATCACATACAACACAATCATTCATAAGTAAGGTCAAGCAATTGATAATCATCTATAAACAGGATTAATTAATAATTTAATCCTAATCAATTTAATTTATTTCCAAGAAAATTAATTACTTATGGATTTATCCTTTAATTGATCATTAATTAACCCTTAATTTAATGGTCAAATCTTAATTAATTATTCTTAATTGATTACAATAACTGATTAGTTATTTCTTAATTAATTATTTCTTAGTCACTTTCATTAATCAATTAACTCTTAATTTATTAATAAATTTTCTTTCTAAATTAATCACCCTAATCAATTTATTATATCATCCTTCAAGTAACTGTTGCTTGATCACTTGATTTGTCAACTTTAATCATTAATTAATATTTGATTTATAATCTTTGATTTACAAGTTTATTGTTCTAAGAATAATTAATCTTAAAACTTTATGTTTAAATCTTTAATTACTTTAAGCAATTATCCATTTCATTAATTTATCAAATGAATTAATCATCCATTTAATTACCTTAATAATTAAGTGAATTAACAATTATTAAATCCTAATTTAACTTTAAGACAAAATTATTCATAATGACGTTTGGAACATTCATTTCCAATCCATTTTTCAAATTCCAATTTAAAAATTCAAATTTCTTTAAAAACACTTTTAAACGCTTAACCACTTTAAGTTAGAAAAAAAAATTAAAATTAAAAACTTTATTTATTCACAACTAAGTTTCAAACTAACTTGGAGTTATATTTAATCTTTGATTTAAAGTCTAGTTCAAACCTTGCTTAAAACTTTAGAAATTTAGTTTAAATTTACAAAACAGGGACAAGTTTTTGTTTTTAAACCTTTATAAACATTTATACCCGAGCCATAAACACATATGCTTCGAGTCAGAGCTAAAAACCCCTGAGCCAAACTTCATTCTTTTTTTTCCAGCCTTTCCCTCTTCTTCTTTTAAAAACTTGATTTTTATTTTTTTAAAATCTTAAACTGCTATTTATACCAACCCAGTTCTTCGAGCTATTACTTCAATTACTCGAGTGCGACTTCGAGATTACCCTTTCTTTCCCCAAACTAGAACTTCACCAGGAAAATTAACGTGCACCGTGCACGTACACGGTGACTTTACCCACCTTCGACCATCCCCGATGGTCCATCGACGTCGGCGACAACCTCCACCTTCAAACACCTTTATCTGGCTACCTCCAATTCAACTCGAATTTAAATTCGAGTTTCGATTCAAACCTGGGAAACTCGAAAACTACATCACCTCAAAGCCTGGCAACGCTTCGTGCTCGATGCTCCGACCACCAGTGGCTACCCAATTCCGGCCATAGCTTCAACCATCCGACTACTTCCATCTCTCTGAAGCTCGCTGCACTCGATCTCCCCTAATCATCGAACGAGACCAAACAAAACTACGTCAAAAAAACTAGGTTTAAAAAATTAAATTGTTCGCCGCCGCCGCCACAACCCTCTGACCACCACCGCACTAATTTTTCGAGGACCATTGGTCACTCCTCTACCCTCCCCGAGAATCCCGACCTCCTCCATCGGCGCGATCGCCCGAGCTTGACAAAGGAAAGAAAATTCGAACCACCTGAACTGCTCTCTCATCACTCATCTAAAAATCACGGTTTAAACTTTTAAAATCACGTTTTAGTATAAAGGTTTCATTTGCATACCTGAATTTGTAAATCATGAAGTTTGAAATTTAACCCATTGAAGAATGTTGTTAGATTTCTTGAGTTCCTAAGCTAAATACAGTTTGTTTTTGCTTGAATAAAATCTTAATCCCAAATATAGGCTATACCAATCACTTTTTGTTTAACCATACCTCCAGAAAGTAACTAGATTGGAAGAGAAGGATTTTTGAATTCAAATTTTCTGTTTTGAAACTGAGACAGAGAAAAAAACAAATAGCAGCTTGCATACAGATGCCTCCATCATTCACAGAGCATCTATATATATACAGATACATTCACACCCATTCACAAGTGTATCCACAACAATTTCATCCCCTTAAAATTTTAAAAATATAGTTACTTACCTTGAAATATGTTGACAGAGAACAGAGAACTTCATTTATGTTTAAATCAAATCTCTTTTGAATTCCTAAATCTATCAAAATTTGAAGATGAGATATAGGGATTTTAATCAGATTTTTTTTTCTTTTTTTTTCCAAGCTCTGTAACTACACAGAGTTGATATGAGACATTTCATCCACATATATATCTACAATCCATACTTAAACACATGCAGGCATATTAACAACCACTCCAGAGCATCATCAATATGATATCAAAGAGTGTAAGCAAATGAAAGTGGGTTTGCTCACCTGGATGTTTTTGGAAGAAGAACAGAGAACAATTTTGTGTTAAAGCAGGCTCGAATCCTTTGCTTGCCGAAACCATTTTGACTTCTGGTTGAATTTATTTGAGTTGTTGTTGAAATTTGTTTAAGTTTAAGATGATGTTTTATTTCACTTTTTTTTTCCTCAATTTGAAATGAACGAATTCAAAATGGGAGATTGATGTATATAAATGAGTTACAGGTGATGTATGGTTTGAACGATACAAAGCATGGCTGAAGATGCTTGCACAGGTGATATAAAATTAGTACAAAAGGATAATATATTGTCTAGTACTAAGCATGGCTGAAGTATGTACAATAGGCAGAGACATTTGTTTATGTTTTCACCACTGGTCTTGCACTGTTGGTCTCGGCTGAGATGATAGGGGTAGGTACTTTTGCTTCTTATTTTATTTACATACTTATTTTTAGTTATGTTATTTTATTTTGACTTCATACTTATATACAAAACTTTGTTTTGTCATTGCTTTGTATTTCTTCATTTTACAAGTATACATACTTGTACATATAAAATGCTGTCTTCTTTTGTTCAACTTGACAATGTTTGCTTAGTCTTCATATATATTTATTGTTTTTATTAAGTACAATTTTGTTTGTGTTTTATTTTTTCTTTGTATATTTTTGTTTGTTTTATTACTTGGTATTATTTTGTATTGATTTACTAAGATATATATTTACTTTATATCGAATAAAACAAAAAAAAATTATTTATTTCGTAATATAGAGGAATTTCTAGAGTTCTAATTTGTTGTTTAGATTTTAGGAATTATTTGTTTCTTTATATATATATATTTTCCAAAATTTTATCTTATAAATTATTTATTTATTTTTAAAACCATTTGTTTAAGATTTTATTTCAAATCCAATATATACATATGTATTCACATATATACAAATTGTCAAATCCATATGACTTTATATATTTTCTAGTCGAATCGGGGAAACTTGCTTCCATTTAATCAATTTATCTTACAATTTTTATTCAAAAATTCATTTAATTATCAATTTAAATTAAATTAAAATCTAGGGTCGTTACAACCTGAAATTGATTTATCGGCATAATAATGTTAATCCTGATTCAAGTGTTTTGTTTTGCTTTACGCTCGAGCCTGCTTGAGTGTCACTGTTTGAGATTCATCCTTTGGAGCTGGAGTTCGTTGGAAGATCTAGCTTATCTATTTTAGCTTTCAGTTTATTTCTGTTCTTTCCAGATGTATGTCGAGACGTGTCATTGCTTTGTACTAGGAACTTCTATGTATTGGGATTTCTGATGTATTCTATTTTAGACTATGTAATTTATGTAGTAGATTTATGAACAACTGTTTATCTTTCCGTTGTTTTTTGTAAACTTTGTGTTTTTGATTCTGTGATTGATTTACTTACTGTATATGCTAAGTTATGCCAAATAAATATATTAACAATATGTTATTTGGGGAAATTCAAGTCTGACATGTGTGGATCATTATCGATTTGAATGGTTCAAATAGTGGGTCGTTACACAAAAACTTAAATTTTGAAACTAATTTAAGACATTCGTACCAAGCTGTAATGATCCGGATTTGTAGCCACTTGATTTTGGGGGAAATTAATTGATAGGGTAAATACATATATGTGAATGCATGCATATCCATATATATGTATGTGTTTATATATAAAATAGTATATATCTAAATGTAAATAGTGTATATGTGATATGTGAATTTGTAAATGAATATATACAAAGAAGTACAAACCTTATGATAACAAATAAATGTATGTATGTGAAGATATATATGTATACACACACACATTATTATAAGAATACGTGAACACAAAAATAGGTAAGCATGTTCACATGGTTAAAGCATCTATATATAAATGCATGTATAAGCTTAAGGGAACATCGTCATGAAAAAAATATCTAATCAACCACACAAAACATAAAAGCATAGCAACATATAATAAGTCAAATTACCTAAACATTTAATCAACTTATAAAATCAAATTTAAAACATGATGTCACATTAACTCATATATAGTCAAAGCAAAAAAAATTAATAAAGTTAATAGGTGAGAAGCCTGTATAAGCCACCCCATTACTTACCTTGTACACCTTTTCTCACTATATGTAGCCATGCCTTCTTCATAATTGTAATATAAAAAATATATCAAACAAGAGGAGAATGCTGCCATTAAAACGGATCTGCCATAAAGTGAAAAAAAAAGATCGAGTCGGTAAAAGTGAAGAATGTGACAAAGCAAGCAGCAGGGTTCATCTATATTTATCTAACAGTGAGTAAAAAACATACCAAGTTTTATTTCTGCTCATTATATATATATATATATATATATGCATATCAGTAAAATCTAAATGAATCCTTACTTATGATAAGTATACAAGGTGGCCAGGTATACATGCTTTTGTAAATGCAAGTTAGACAAACCCTATAATCAAGAAAGATATTGTACTAGCCTCTGTTCTTATTTATTTTTTGATAAATAGGTAAATTCTTGCCCTTTAAAAATCAGTAAATCGAAAACAATTCGTTTTAAAACTTAGTTCCAAGACAAAAGTTATTTATTTTAGTTTAATATATATTTTCAAATTTTTTTCCATTCCATTTTATCGAGTATAGTCAGGTGGAAACAAATTTTACAGTAAGAAGTCAAGGTATGGTCAAAAATCAAACATCGTAATTTAATAAAAAGATTATGTGGGTGGAATTGCCATTGGAAAATAGGATTTTTAGCATGGGTTTGAGGATTTTTAAGGCCGTATGTAGGGAGGAAGCAAGAGATTGTTGGAATTGGGCATGAGGCAAAATTTCGGCGACGTGGTCGTTGGGAGAGCATGGAGTTGGTCCTGGAGGAGGTTTGGGGGATAGGGAATACACGAAAAATGGTGTCGTAATTTTTAGACATGCGCGTAGACTAGTTGAGATCGAATTAGGGTTTAAAGGCGTGTTGGGTTTTATCACGGTTCATGGTCAATGGCGATCATGGAAGAGAGATGGGGAAGTGCGCATGAAGGCGGAAAAGGTAGTGGTGGTAGTGGTGAAGCTCTGGAAAAAATTTAGTGGTGGTTGGTCGCTTGTGGTGACATGGCAAGGTTATTGAGTGGCACGACGCGCTACAGTTTTTGGAGTGAAGCATTTGAATTTTCGAACGGAGATGCTAGTAGTGCTTTTAGGTGGGCAATTGAGTGTGAAGGTCATGGGTGACTAGTGAGGTTGGTCGGCACGAAGGATATTGGCCAGAGGCCGGGTGCATGTACACACAGTGGTGCACAGTTTCGTACACAAAAAAAGAAAAGAGCTGGAAGAAGAGATAGGAGGAAAAGGAATGGGCATTGGGTACTGGTTTTGGCTGGGAATGTTTTGGCCTGGGTTAGAATAATAATAAGTGAAATTAATTACATTTTTACATTTTATAAATCTTTTTCTTTAACCTTACTTCCTTGCACCAAAAGAAAGAAAAAAAAGAGAATAAAGAAGTGGATACTGGGCATTTTCTTGGGCCGAAGTGGGCTGGTTTTGGTTTACAAAAGAATTAAGAAATTAAATAAGATTTTTGTTAATAATCTTTAAGTAGAAAAGTCATTGTTTTATCATTTATTTTAAACCCAATCAAACGTAGAAGTTTTATTTTTTTTCTTTGCATTATGATCATAGCACCATTTTTATATTCTAAAATTATTTTGTTAATTTTGTGGTAGTATAAAATTAGGTTATTATAATAATTAAAGAGGATAAATAATTAAAGTCTTATTTGATTTAATCTTATTTCAATTAGTAAAATAGTTATTAAATGGATTGCTTTAACTACTAATAAACCGTCTTATAATTTCATAAGTTATTAAGTAATTTGGATTAATAATATAAAATAGATCTAGTTAGTTAAGGTAATTAAATCCTGTTGTGTGAATTGTTTTGGGATTGGTTATTAATCGTTAAACTGGTTAATAAGCTATGCTTTGTTGTTGCACTTGAATATATTTCAATTGTTTTTGTCTGTGCCATTAAGTAGTCAAATGAATTTAAATGGTTAGAATAAAACGCTCACATTTTTTATTTGAAATAAATATATGTAAAAAGTTCCCATTTACGAATGTTATCGCCTTGAATACGAATTGTTTATTTAAATAATTTGGCCTTTAAAATTTATCATTTTGATTCGAAGAGACCAGAATCGGATACCAATGTTATTTGGAACCACTTCAATTTGAAAATCACTACGAGCCTTCACGGGTAGATTTCAGAGTTTAATATGCTAAAATTGGATTAATTCCACAAATTCAACTATTTTAAATAAGTAATCGTACTTGGACATTATTGTAATATCAATGGATTTCTGTAAAAATGTTTTGGTTATAATCAAATAAAACTCATCGTGTTGTATGAGTTACCTTGGTCTTCATGGAAGTTTTCTTAATTTAAGTATTTCAAATTAAGAGGGTTTACTCATGCTGGTTTCTAGCCTGACTCGGGTGTTACTTTATTATAATGCTTGGGTCAGACTGACTATTACATAATTTTAGGTTAAGACGCTTTTGAAGTTTAGGAGACGAGCTGGATGGCAGAGACGTATTTCATGTATTTGATTATATTCTGCTGCGTATTGTTGACTGTATATTCAATATTTAGGGACAAGTTTTTATAACTGTCCAGATTTATTGTGATAATTGTACTCTGATAACTTGTATGTATATTAATAGCTATAGCTTTCTTTGTATAAATGCTATTACTGTGGATTACATTTTGATCCGCTGCGATTGTGAGAATCTGTGCTGTTTTTTTCTTTTTCTTCTTCTATCTCTTCTCTTCTTAAACCCTAATAGCCTGGTATTTCCGGCTATCGATTTTCAGCACCCTATACAGTGGACGTATAGTGTCGATTTTTAAGGATCAAAAATTGCCCGGTCGTTACATGTGGTATCAAAGATGAAGGTTGAGCGAGAACTTTGGCTCTGGTGGGGATTACTCATTAGAAATAGGGTTAGTAGTACCCTAGAATGAGTTAAGTGTATTATATATAAGAGAATGCTTGTTACTTTCTTATATAATGATTTAAAAACGATTTAAATAATTTTTACATAGGATTATATTTTGATATATAAAGAAATTTTTTTTTGCATTATTATATTATATTAAGATCATTGAATGTTGTTGTTATTATTATCAAATAAGGTTATAAAATTTAAGTGGAACTGCATATATAACCAAAATAAGAACTTGATAAGAATGAACTATACAAATAAATTAAGCTAAAAGTAGACTCAAACCAGAATTTAAAATTTTGAAAATTACAGAAGTATTTTTTAAAGTGTTTTGAAATGAAATAAATTTACCCCGATTATATTTTATATATAGAAATAATCTCTCAGGAAATTATTGTGAAAAATATGGTGTGTTTTGTTTCTTGATGTGATAATATTGGTTATTATCATAAAATTGGTTGTTGTGTCTAAATAAAGGATGTTTATTATGGAATAAACAATGGTGAAACAGAGCAAAATGTTTATGGAAGTGAAATTATGTAAGCTGAGAATGGTTTAAAATTTAAAGTGTGACTTAATGTGTGAATTGTGTGTGTGTATGATTTCAAAGTTAATTTGAAATAAATACTGGTGTTTGAATTCTAGAATCCCTTTGAAATGAGAAGTATAACCCCAGAGAAAAGTAAGTTTTTAAACTTATAAGTGGAAAGTGATATTAATAAGAAAATTTAAAATTGTAGGGTAAAAATTTAAATTGAGGAGGTTAAATGAATTATATTGTAAAAGAAATAGGTTGAGATGATATATATCCAACCCTGAAATTGAATAGAAATAAAATTGAATTTATGGAAATAGAATCATCTTGAACTTGAGATTGAAAGGTAAAAAACAAACTTGTCAACTGGAATTATTTAAAGAATCGGGTATAAAATTTTGAAGTTATGATCAGGAAATTAATTGAATTCTAAAAATTGATTTGTTCTAAAAAATTTGGACTCTCACTCGAACCTTGAAATAAGTTTAAGTAGAGGTAACTTAAATGAATATTTGATATTTGGGCTCAAAATTGAATTATTTAAAGAGTTGGGTTGTTAAATTAAATATTAAAGGTTAATTTGATTTAAGTGACTAAATCAACATTTTGAAAGCGGAACTCGAATTTATATAAACCAGAATAGTTAAAATTGATAATGGAATTGAAATTAATTCAAATAAGGGTTGGATTTAATTAATTGGAATTAAAATCAAAATTGAATTAAGCTGAAATCGAAATGGGAGTTGATTTGAATTAGAATGGGAATCGAAGTTAATTCGATTTTGAATCGAGATGGAATCAAATTTAAATGGAAATGGAAATTGAAATCAATTGAGTTGGAAGGTTGGAAATTGATTTAGTTTGACATCAGAACTATCTATTTTCAAGTAAATTATTTTAATATAAACTATTTTAAATCTATCTTCTTAAATATACAAATTATTTTGATTTTCCAAGCTATTTACTATATGAACCATTCTTTTTAAAACCCAAACTATCTTATTAACTATTTAACTATTTTAAAACTATTCATGCTGTTTTCTAAATTCAAGCTGGTCAGAGTGGAAATTGTTTATGTTTAAATCATGAATTCAAATACAAATTGGAATAAATTGAAGTTATAACCCAAATGGAAATTTGAAGCAATTTTGAATTAGAAGTGAAATCAAGATATTAAGGAAAAAATTATTTTGAAGTGAAATACTGCATTTGGAGAAAAATATGATGATTTTAAAATGAATGTTGGATAGTACCATAACTGAAACTTACTAAATAAGAAGTAAGAAATGTTACAAATAACTTTGAAAGGTAATCGAACTTAAAATTTTGGTTTGGCATTAATGAGAATATAAATTTTAGATATATATATTCAAACTCCCTTGTTGAATTTATAACCAGAAGGAAATGATCTTTGAAAGGTAATTGAAATGCTAAATAAAATTTATATAAGTATGAAGGGCACTCCAAGAATATGAAGCCGAAAGTTATTCGAATGGGAAAGAATAATTCTGTATGTATATGAGAATGAAATCGAAAAGGTTTTGGAACCCATTGATTTTAAAAGACTTTTTGTTTCTGGCAAAAAGTCAATTTTGGAAATTGGGTAAATCAAATTTTAAAATTATCGATTTGAAGATATAGATTTTGTATAGATAAAGTTACATGTGATACATATAAAGGGTATGATTTGAAAGGTAATATATATATATATATATATATATATATATATTGCATGATATGTTTTGAGACAAAAGTATGGAAGGGCACCCTTTGAAAGTCGAAACTTATAGTAGGAGATCCACTAGGTGGTTCTGCCTAGGAATCCTATGAGTGGGTTCAATGAAATTAGGATCTTAGAGGACATCCAGACAAAACTCATAAGTTCCTGATGATCATTTGTTGGGTAGCGCAAGTCGAGGGGTGTTGATGCCTATAGTAACATTGGCTTTTGTTGTGATGGCAACGTAACCTTTGTTGTAACTGCAATCTATCACAGTTCCATAGCGTAAGTCGAGTGGTAGTGATTGCCTACAATCTACATTTTACTTCACTGGGATAGCGACATAACATCGGTAAATTGCGATCTATGTGGTTTGGTTCCATAGCGAAATTTGTGTGGCAACGAGTGCCTACAGTCTACATTGGATTTCACTGGGATAATGACGAAATCTTTGTGTAATCTGCGGCCTATGTGGTAAAGTTTCTTTTTCCATCATAATTCGAGGGGCAATGATTTCCTATGGACTACTTACGGTTTTGATTTGATAGCAACGCAACCTTGTAGTAGGTGCGATCTATGGTGTTCCCATGGCAAAAGTCGAGAGGTGCGGATGTTTACATTTTCTTATGGATTTCGCTTGAATGGAGACGCAACCATCATGTTAACTGCGATCCATGGTAGTGAAGGGGGTGATACTTTCCATAGCACTTTTGAAACAAGGTTTTTCAAGAATTTTCACTAGGCGTAGAAAACGGGTCTATTAAGTACTTATAGATTTTCAGTCCTACGCCTGATCAACGTATGATTGAATTTTTGTAAGAACAAGGACGGACTTGTTAGGACATCGAGTTATGAAAAATATTTTTATAAAAATAGTTTGGTAATACTATGGGATTTAAGGTATTTTTAAATGTATAGAGAAGGAGTTTACATGTTTAAAATAATAATAATAATAATTTAATTAATAATATACATCGAAGTTCAAATTCTCACTTTGTTCCTTTTTGAGAACGAAAAGTTCTAAGGAGGAGGGAATGTAACGACCCAGATTTTTAGCCACTTGATTTTTGACGAAATTAATTGATTTTAATTTTTGGAATATTAACTTTTATTAGTCAAATAAATAAATTTTCTGATACTTAAAATATTTTAATATATATAAATTAATTTAAAACTATATTAAATATTGAATCATAAATGTCTGGATATGATAAATATTATAGAAATATGTATATTAACTCCACCATTTAAATTTAAGATAAAATATCCATAAATGTGTGTGTATATATATATACAAGTTTTATGATTATTAAAACATATATATGTAATTCAAGATATACGTGGTTATAAAAATATAGTATATGAAAATAAATATATATACGTGAATGTATAAACTCCAAAATGGCCAATTTCAAAACTTATGAATATATATATATGGGTATATGTTTATAAATATAGTGCATACGAAATTATATATATCTCTATGTATGTAAGGAAGATATGGTAAATATGTATATGTGAATGTATGCATATCCATATATGTGTGTGTTTATAAAATAGTATATATCTAAATGTAAATAGTGTATATGTGATATGTAAATGTGTAAATAGATATATACAAAGAAGTACAAACCTTATGATAACAAATAAATGTATGTATGTGAAGATATATATGTATACACACACACACATTATTATAAGAACAAGTGAACATGAAATAGGTAAGCATGTTCATATGGTTAAAGTATCTATATATAAATGCATGCATACGCTTAAGAGAACATCATCATGAAAAAATTATCTAGTCCACAAAATGTAAAATCAAAGCAACATATGATAAATCAAATCACTCAAACAGTTAATCAACTTATTAAATAAAATTTAAAACATGTATGACATCAGCTCATATATAATCAAATTAAAAAAAATAGATAAAGTTAAAAGGTGAGAAGCCTATACAAGCCACCCCATTGCTTACCTTGTAAACCTCTTTTCTGTATATATAGTCGTTCCTTCTTCATACTTGTAATATAAAAAAATATCAAACAAGAGGATAATGCTGCCATTAAAAAAATCTGCCATTATGTAAAAAAAAAAATCAAGTCTGTAGAAGTGAAGAAGGTGACAAAGCAAGCAGCAGGGTTCATCTATATTTATCTAACTGTGAGTAAAAAAACATACCAAATTTTGTTTCTAGTCATTATATATGTCCGCATATCAGTAAACTTTGAATGAATCCTTACTTATAATAAGTATACAAGGTAGCCAGGTATATTTGCTTTTATGGATGCAAGTTAGACAAAACCTGTAATCAAGAAAGATACTATACTAGCCTCTGTTCTTATTTCTTTTCTGATAAATAGGTAAAGTCTTCCTCTTCAAAAATCAGTAACTCACAAACTATTTCTTTTTAAAACTTAGTTCCAAGACAAAAGTTGTTTACTTTTAAGTTCAAATATATTTTAAAATTTGTTCCATTTGATTTTATCGAGTATAGCCGGGTGGAAATAGACTTTATAGTAAGAAGTCAAGGTATGGTCAAAACCAAACATCGTAATTTAATAAAAATATTATGTGCGTGGAATCGTCGTTGGAAATTAGGATTTTTGGCATTGGTTTGAGGATTTTTAAGGCCTTGTGTAGGGAGAAAGCAATAGATGGTAGGAATTGGGCGTGAGGCCAAATTTCGACGAGGTGGTCGATTGAAGGGGCAGGGCGTTGGTCGTGGAGGAGGTTTGGGGGATGGTGTGGTAATTTTTAGAGATGCGCGCAGGCTAATCGAGTTCGAACTAGGGTTTAAAGGCGTGTCAGGTTTGGTCACGGTTCATGGTAAATGGCGATCAGGGGAGAGAGGTGCGGGAGTGTGCATGAGGGGGAAAAGGTAGCGGTGGTAGTGGTGAAGCTCTGGAAAAAATTTAGTTGTGGATGGTCGCTTATGGTGACATGGCAAGGTTGTTGAGTGGCACGGCGTGCTACAGTTTTTGGAGTGAAGCGTTCGAATTTTCGAAAGGAGAAGCTGGCAGTGTTTTCAGGGTGGCAATTGAGTGTGAAGGTCATGGGCGACTGGTGAAGTTGGTCGGCGTCTAAGGATATTGGCCAGAGGCCGGGTGCATGTGCACACAGTGATGCACAGTTTCATGCACAAAAAAAGGAGAAAACTGGAAGAAGAGAGGGGAAGAAAGGGAATGGGCACTGAGTATTGGTTTGGGCTGGGGATGTTTTGGCCTAGGTTGGGATAATAATGAAGTGAAATTAATTACATTTTTATATTTTATAAATCATTTTCTTTAACCTTAATTTCTTGCACCTAGTGAAAGAAAAAAAATAGGATGAAGGTGTGACGACCAGGAATTTGTTTTAAACATTTAACTTGAATTACGAATATCACAATTTATTTGATACTTAATTATTGAATTAAATAATTTGTAGTTGGGTAAATTATTGAATCTGGAGTTTTAACCCTGTTAAAAATAATTTAATGGCTTATAAAATTTATATCGATAATTTGGAAAATAGTAAAAGTGTTAAAATTGACATTGGAAGTGTTTCGTTCGGTTTCGAAATTTAAATCGTTTAAATCGATATTTAAAAATAGCCTTCCGAGGCACGGTCTCGGAATTCGACGAAACCTGTCCCTTTGGATCTGTAATATTGTATTATTATCGAATTTCAATTTCCGTAACATTTGAAATTGTTGTGGGAGCGTACGATATTTAAAACGCGCTGAAAGTTGAATCGAGAGTTTAAGTAATATACATATTCATACCAGTGAAATCGCAGCCGTTATTCCCTGGTGTAACGTGTACGTTTCCCCTTGCCGTCTTGAGCATGCCACTATCGTACGAGTCTTTTCCTCGTTAAATCCCATTACCCCTTTTTTTCCTTTTTCGTTTCTCGGCTCCTCTTATCAAATTGCCGTTCAAATAAATAAAAGAAGAAGAAGGGGGAAACGCGAGTGAATCGCAGGCGAGCATACGAAGGAGTGACGACATTCTCGAGTGGAGTAGCAGTCGAACTCTCGAATTGGAAGGTATCGAGCTAGGGTTGTGTCGCGACCTCGTATCACAATCGAAGTTCTGCAACCTTGGTCGAGTTCGTTTGGCGACGGTTGTGTAGAGTTAGTGGCTAGGGTTTCGGTTCTCTTCAGCTGTCGTGCGAATCAGGAATGGAGTGGGCTTTGGGTTCGGTGATGAGAGGATTGGGGAATCGCGACAACGAGGAAGACGCTGATGGAGGCGGCGGTTCGATTCGCGAGCACGAAGATGCTTTGTTACGATGTTTTCAAGCCAGGGGCCATGTCCTCATTCGATCGAAGCCTTGCAGCAGGTATAAGATTTTTTTGGTTATCGTGCAGATCTAGTTTAGCTTATAGGTTAAGCATATAATCCTTTGTTAATTTAAGAAGAAGGTGGAATTCATGTTTGCCTTGTTTTTAAATATTAACACATGTAGACAGAAATTGAAAACAGGTTAGGAGTTTTGAAAAATATATATAACTTATAATTAGTTAATACTTTTAGGATGTAGAATTGTTTTCTGTTCGAATAGTTAACTATTTCTAACACCTAAATTCAATATTACTTAACTTTATTAACTCGGACTTAAATTATTTAGTTAAAATTAAACTATTAACTAATTCAATTTTATTAAAAGGGGATTTATCAGTTTGAATAAGGTTGTTAGTAAATTAAATAATTTATTTTAGGAATTAGTTTAAGTACAAATTATTAAATTGAATTAAAGTTTATAAAGGGAAAATTAGTTTAAATTTTACTACTTCGCTTAAATTAAATTTAAGGTTAAAATTTAATCATTTGTGATCAAAATAGATAAATGGTGAATAATTGTTTGATTGGTTCAAATAATAATAAACCGTGAATTGTTATACAAGGTTTAAAAATCAAGGAAACGAGTCAGTTTGGAATGGATTTCGAACAGCAATGCAAAGGTAAGTTAATCTCACTCAGTTTAAATTTAAATTTAAAATGATTAAATTTAAATAATTGATTGTATGGTTGAATTGATCGATGTGATATAGTTTAGTATAATTTGAAATTGGTATATTATATGATGCTAATGTATGTGGATGCAGGGAAAACAAGTTGGAGGGATCCAACTGGACCCCTCAACTTTTATTTAAATTATTTAATATTCTCTGCTCTGGTTATTGGATATTCTATGATGCATTAAGTGGAAGTATTGAATGCTATGGTTTGGATGATATAATTGAGAATAATGAATTACCAAAAATATAAATTTGATTTTTGAATGAAAATGAAAGAAGTGAAATTGCAAGTAAAATAATTATAGAATAAATTTAAGAATGACTTGGAAAAGAAATAAAGTAACTTTAAAATTCTAATAAGTGAATCCTGAGGATGAAAGAGAAAAATTGAACAAACAGGAAGTTGATGAATTTTAAAATTCACTGTTATTATTGAAAAGAACAAAACATTTATCTAAAAGCTAAGATATGAATTATTGGAAGAATAAAGGAAAAAGTTGGGAAAAATCTGGAATTTGTGTATTTCAGTTAAAAGTTTTAAATCAAATGGAAAATAATAACAACAACAACAATAGTTAAGTATATACTTAATGATTTTTGAAGTGAATTAGGTAATTAAAGAAATTTATTTCAAATAAAATAAATTGGAAATCAATTTGGGGAAATTGATTTAGGTGATTGGAGTTGGGATTTTCTCTGGATAGCCAAGTACATGTTTTAAAAAGTAAATCTTTAAAAATTTATTTGATGGATTAAAGTTGTTTTTATAGAAAGAAAGTTTTGTAAAATTTATTATTTCTAATATTTAATTTCTAAAGTAAGTATTTCCTTTTAATCTATTATAGCAATAATTATTTAAAGAGTGATTTAGTATTTGTTTTAAAAGTGTAAATCTAGTTGTATATTTTATTAAGTAATCTTATTTTCAAATAGTCATATGGTATGTATTTGTATTGAAGTAATTTTTAAAATAAATGTTTCAAAGTATAAATTTCAAAGTAAAGTGTTTTAAATTATTTTAAAATTCTATTTTCGTGCTTGGTGATTTAAGAGGAGATAGAAAATATTTGGGAAAGTTGATTCTGAAAAGAAAGATGATTTTGAAACTGTTTTCAAAGGTTTGAAAATAGAAATATATCCTGTGAAGATATTTTGAGTAATAAATAATTTGGAAAATTATTTATCGTTTGATGGTTGTTTGTAAATAAAAATTGATAGTTAAATAACCGACTATCAATATTGGCCAAATGCGTTGATCGTTTCGAAGAGTCCAAGATCGAGATTTATTTCTCGAAAACCACTTCGATCCGGTTTGTATGTTTTGTGAAAATGATTTTGGATTCGAAGATGGAGCAGTGAAGGGCAAGGGCTAGTCGCTACTAATCCTGAGGATATTTCCAAAATGGATGTAGTAGGAATAGTGCCTTCGGTTCCGTTCGAAACCGGAACGGACTTCTATGGATGAATGCTTGCAAAAACATCGTCAGGTGGACGATGGGCATTCTAAGGGATATGTTCTATAAATGGTAACGCTTAGCCTAAGCCTCATCAAATGGGAATGACTGAAAATCAGGGGTTATGCAGCAAGGCTAGGTGGGTAGCACCCAAGCAGGGTGAGGTCATTCCAGTCTAGATGTCCCTTTTTTATTTCGGCTTAGTGGGTGGTTGCTGATCCCAACCGCGGGGTAATCTCACTCGGGATTATCCAGTAAGGGATAGTCCCGGTCTTGTGTTGCACGGGAGCGGGCATACTCCTCGGTACGGTGATCTAGGCCCCGTACTATGACAGGTGGTACCCCAGTGCCTAGTCATTGGTTGGAAATCCATTCTTCCTACGAGCCTTGTACGAGTTTTGTTTGTATTACCCACTCTGTGGCTAGTAGCTGGAATTTAATCATGTAACAATTTCGGCTATTTTCTAAGTAATTGTATATAGACCCTATTATAATATCAGGGGATTTCTATAAAAAAATTGTTTTAGCTATCGTAAGGTAAAAACCCGACATGTTTATTTGTGGCGTGGTCTTACGAGATGCTTTTGTTTTCAAAGGATTTTTGAAACTTTAATAATCAACTAGGTGTGATTTTCTCAAGCTGGTATTCCAGACTGACTTGGGTGTTATTTAACTGTAATGCTCGCGTCAGACCGAGTATTATAGGATACAGGATATGATGCTGTGGAGCTCAAGAGACGAGTTGGATGACGATACGTACATTCATACTTGTTTTATATTTACGTATTCCGCTGTGTTGAGTTGTTGTGTACCCATTTGTATGATATTGATGTTGTGTTGTGATTGATGTACTCTGATTGATGTAATATATAAACAGAGATATATTTGATTGAGTAAAGATTATTTATTATTTATTATATTTATTTCCGCTGTGATGGTTAGAATCTGATGTTGATTTTGTTTTCTCTTCTTCTACCTCTTCTTCTTTAACCCAAATGGTTCGTATTTCTGTACAACTTGAGTTGATTGCTGTAGAATAGTGTTAACTCAAGGAGTACGGATTTGCGGGCTGTTACACTTGGTATCAGAGCTTAGGTTGGTGATAACCTTGGCTCTGGTGGGAACTACTCATTTAAATTAGAGTCTGTAGTACTCTAGAATGAGTTTAAGCGTATTTATAGATATGAGCGCGTATTTGTTAGTGAATATAAATTGTTTTAATATTGTGTTGATTGATTTATTGAGTTGCATATGAACCTTCGTCGACACGGTCTGCGCAACTGTATCAAAGGGGTTTCTAAACACTTGAATAGAGCAATCGACACGTTATTGTTTTAAATATGGGTAAATGAAATAATTTTACCCAAAACATATTTTGATATAAAGAATAGTTTTTGAAAACTATTTAGCTAATATATAGTTGCTTGGATGTTAGAAATGATAATATTAAAGTATTATCATTGTTAGGTTAGAATTTAACTAGAAATAGAAAATATAACCAAAGTTAAGGAAATAAATACATTATAAATTATAAAATTCATAAATATGAATTATAAATGAAATTTATAAATTGAAATATAATCAAATAAGAATTTGTATGAGCATAAGCTATGCAAATGAATTGTAGTAAAATTGAATTAAGCAGGACTTGGGAATTTAAATTCCGGAGATTTGGAAGTGTTTTAAAGATAAATGATAGCATTATTGTTTTGGAGATATTTCTGAATGTAAATCTGTTTTAAATGAATTTTGAAAGTGAAATAGCATTGAAATCACATGGATTATTGGAAAATAATTCTGATGATGACAGCCGCATCATCAGTATTCATTTTCGAATTTCTAAGTGATGGATTGCTGCCAAAAACTGATTTGTTCAGAAAAGCTAGTTGTTTGAAAATTTCAAAGGAAATTTGTTGGGGATAAAGCCATGATTGGTTTGGCTTTTGAGCAATGTGATTTGAGATGTTGAAGATTTCAAAATGATTTGAAACCAAAGCCGGGAGTTTAAAAATCCTGATAAGATGGGTTGAAAGCTTATAAGTTGAGATGATTTTTAAATCAGGAAGGAAATATAAGCTTTGAATGTTGGAATTTGAATTAAAGGTGTAAAGTTAAAAAAAATGAAATTAACTTGGATTGGGAAATAAAAATTTAACTGGATTGGAATAAATTGAGTAAGTTGAAAATAATATCCAGTTGTATTCGAATTAAGTTGAAATTGAATTGAGCTAAATAAAATTGAATTGGAATAAGAATTCAATTGAATTATTGAATGAAATTAGATTCTTACCTGAATAAATGGAAATTAAATTGGTTAAGGGTTGGATTGAAGTAAATAAATTAGAATAACTTGTAAACGAATCAAAATCCATGAAACAAGATATGCTCGGGTTATAAATAAGTGTAAGGCTTGAGTTAAAATAAAAGAAGAATATATTCAAGCCTATGATGGATGGAATTGTGTAAATAATAAGTTGTGGCTTATAAAATTTGATAAAGTGGGATAGAAACCCAAAATAAGTATTGTTGGATGAAATGAAAAAAAAATGAAATAAAAATAAAATGAAGATCAAAACTTGAATTATAAAATAAATTTGAACTTAAGAAAATTTAAATGAAGAGATTTTGAGATTAAAATCAAGTTCTGGATTATAAGTTGGGGAAAAGACTAATTAGATAATGAATTAGTTCATGAAATTGAATGGTGAGTTTATGATGAAGTTTGGAAATAAAACTCAAGTTATGAATTGAATTTGACTTGAATTGTCAGTATAGTGAATGTAAATGAATTGTGAGTTCATGAACTTTGGGGGTAAATTGAAAATGGATAATGGATTCATAACTTGAGTTATTAATTAAAATTTGACTTGAAGTGTTAACAAATTAAATATAATTAGAAAGATATCGAATAAACATGAAATTGGATTAAAATAGTAATGGTTCGTATTGAGAATAAAATCCAGATATGTGGAAATAAATTGGATATGGCCTTGGAATCAATTGAGTTAAGTTGAGTATAAATGAGAAAAATTTACTTGCAAAATGAGAATGAGCTTAAGTATAAAGTTTGAATAAATTGAAGTAAATTGACTTAAGTTGAGTAGATGGAAGAGAGTTGAATTTAATTCAACTTAAACTAAGTTTAATGATATTGGGTTGGATTTAAATCAAGTAAAAATAATTTAAATCGAAATAGAATTCGGTGAGTTGCAGATAATATTTAATGGAATGAAATTCTTAAAAAAATAATTGTAAACCATTTAAGTTGTTAAGAAATTGAAATAACTTGGAGTCTATAAGAAAAATTGAAATGGTTATTGAATGAAATAGCTTAGATTGTCTTGGAGCTAAATAAAATAGTTGGAATAAACAAATATGGAATGGAATGTAAATGAATGGATCGTGAATAAAATTGAAATGAAATGTGTCGAGCTAAATAAATGGTTGTGAATGAATTAAAATAAAAAGGAAATTTAATTGGTAATTAAGATGAATCTAAGTTGTTAATGGTTTTGAATGAACTGGATTAGTTAATAAAATGAAATGCAGGTGGATGGATTCAAATTTGAAAATGCAATGGAAATGAGGATATATGAATTGTGAATAAATTTTAAAAATAGAATTAAGTATAAATTGAGTTGAAATCAATTTAAATTGGTTATAAACATAAATACTTATTTATTCACATAAATCTTGTCAAATTTGCATAGAATAAATTGTCATTGGATGTAAATATAAGTAATTAAAATTCTATGTGTTGATAAGGGTAAAATAAATTGAGTTTGAAAGGAATTGAATTAACTATGAGTTCAGTTTGCTTAAGAATAAATTAAATGTAAGCGATTGAGTTTTAAACCATTCAAATTGATGAACTGGTATACGAATGGATGGAAAACCATTCAAGTTGAATGAAAATGGTTTGTAAATTAATTAGAATAGTGGAATTGGTATGAAAACTGTAAAAAAAATTGCTTACGAAAAAATGTTTGGTGTGAATTTCTTTTAGAATTCATATGTTTTAACTATTGCAAATAAGTGATATGCTGTTAAACTTCATATATTTGGCACTTACATGTTTAAATTCAGTAAGTACAGGTACCTGGAAGCCGTGTGGCTGGATTTGGTTGTGCTATTTGCTAAAAATTATAAGCCGTTTGCTTAAAATGCTAAATAACGTACGCCTACGCAATAAAAATAGGAAATATGAACTGTTTTTGGTTTTTCCGACCGTGTGGGTCGATGTATATATATTTATATCTTTTGTCAAATTGCAAAAGCTCCTTCGTACAAAGGGGACTCTGCCAAAAAAATTCAAAAATTTTGGGAGTTAGAAAATTTGGAAAATTTTTGGAAAATTTTGTTAACGACAAAACGGTTTAAAACTGGAAAATTGAAATAAGTTAGTAAATGAAACTAATTAAGAAAAAAATGACATGAATTAGTTATAAATGGAAAATAAAATTCAATATTTAAGGTTAAAGATAAATTGAATTCGTAAGGAAATGAAAGAATCAATATGAATAGAAATGGATGTAAACTAAAGTGGTAAGATGAAAATAAATATAAGAAACACATAAATGCTTATGTTAACTTAAGTAAGGAATGGTCAATTCTTAATTGAAAATTGAATATTGCAAATATATTCCAAGTTGATATTTGGATGAATATTCACATTGGTAAGGAAGTCGATAAAATGTCTTTGAAATGTTGTGATTGGATACTAGTGCTAAGAAGGATATGCAGGTATTATAAAAGGGAAAGAGAATTGGTTTTTGATTTCAAGAAGATAAAAATTTGAAATGCTCGACAAAAAGGTATGTATTTAAATTTGATGTGAAATTTGATTGGGTTTTGGATCGAGCCACTTGGCTTTTTGTTTTCTTTTTGGATTTGAGAGGCCGTAGAGCCATTTTGTAGTTGTACCGAGCTAGCCGCGTAAAGGAGACGCTGGCGAAATTTTTCGGGAATTTAGAGAGTTAGAAAAAATTTTGAGAAAATTTTGATAATTCAAAATTTGGTTTTGAATTGAAAGTTGAATGGTTAAACAAATTGTATGGTTTGAAACTAGGGAAAGGTTTGGAAAGTTAATAAGAATAATAATGGGTCTTTATAAAAGATAGTTGATAAGATGTTGAATTGTTAGTTTTGAGGAAAGATAAATGGGTATTGGACCATTCTTCCTAACTAGTAATTTCGGGGATGAAATTCTTTTAAGGAGGGAGGAATGTGATGACCCGGAATTTTTTTAAACATTTAACTTGAACTACGAATATCATAATTTATTTGATACTTAATTATTGAATTAAATAATTTGAAGTTGGGTAAATTATTGAATCTGGAGTTTTAAGCCTGTTAAAAATAATTTAATGGCTTATAAAATTTATATCGATAATATGGAAAATAGTAAAAGTGTTAAAATTGACTTTGGAAGTGCTTTGTTCGGTTTCGAAATTTAAATCGTTTAAATCGATATTTAAAAATAGCCTTCCGAGGCACGGTCTCGGAATTCGACGAAACCTGTCCCTTTGGATCCGTAATATTGTATTATTATCGAATTCCAATTTCCGTAACATTTGAAGTTGTTGTGGGAGCGTACGATATTTAAAATGCGCTGAAAGTTGAATCGAGAGTTTAAGTAATATACATATTCATACCAATGAAATCGCAGTCGTTATTCCCTGGTGTAACGTGTACGTTTCCTCTAGCCGTCTTGAGAACGCCACTATCGTACGAGTCTTTTCCTCGTTAAATCCCATTACCCTTTTTTTTTCTTTTTCGTTTCTCGGCTCCTCTTATCAAATTGCCGTTCAAATAAATAAAAAAAAGAAAAAGGGGGAAACGCGAGTGAATCGCAGGCAAGCATACGAAGGAGTGGCGACATTCTCGAGTGGAGTAGCGGTCGAACTCTCGAATTGGAAGCTATCGAGCTAGGGTTGTGTTGCGACCTCGTATCACAATCGAAGTTCTGCAACCTTGGTCGAGTTCGTTTGGCGACGGTTGTGTCGAGTTAGTGGCTAGGGTTTGGGTTCTCTTCAGCTGTCGTGCGAATCAGGAATGGAGTGGACTTTGGGTACGGTGATGAGAGGATTGGGGAATCGCGGCAACGAGGAAGACGCTGATGGAGGCGGCGGTTCGATTCGCGAGCACGAAGATGCTTTGTTACTATGTATTCAAGCCAAGGGCCATGTCTTCGTTCGATCGAAGCCTTGCAGCAGGTATAAGATTTTTTTGGTTATCGTGCAGATCTTGTTTAGCTTATAGGTTTAGCATTTAATCCTTTGTTAATTTAAGAAGAAGGTGGAATTCATGTTTGCCTAGTTTTTAAATTTTAACACATGTAGACAGAAATTGAAAACAGGTTAGGAGTTTTGAAAAATATATATAACTTATAATTAGTTAATACTGTTGGGATGTAGAATTGTTTTCTGTTTGAATAGTTAACTATTTCTAACACCTAAATTCAATATTACTTAACTTTATTAAATCGGACTTAAATTATTTAGTTAAAATTAAACTATTAACTAATTCAATTTTATTAAAAGGGGATTTATCAGTTTGAATAAGGTTGTTAGTAAATTAAATAATTTATTTTAGGAATTAGTTTAAGTACAAATTATTAAATTGAATTAAAGTTTATAAAGTGAAAATTAGTTTAAATTTTACTACTTCTCTTAAATTAAATTTAAGGTTAGAATTTAATCATTTGTGATCAAAATAGATATATGGTGAATAATTGTTTGATTGGTTCAAATAATAATAAACCGTGAATTGTTATACAAGGTTTAAAAATCAAGGAAACGGGTCAGTTTGGAATGGATTTCGAATAGCAATGCAAAGGTGAGTTAATCTCACTCAGTTTAAATTTAAATTTAAAATGATTAAATTTAAATAATTGATTGTATGGTTGAATTGATTGATGTGATATAGTTTAGTATAATTTGAAATTGGTATATTATATGATGCTAATGTCTGTGGATGCAGGGAAAACAAGTTGGAGGGATCCAACTGGACCCCTCAACTTTTATTTAAATTATTTAATATTCTCTGCTCTGGTTATTGGATATTCTATGATGCATTAAGTGGAAGTATTGAATGCTATGGTTTGGATGATATAATTGAGAATAATGAATTACCAAAAATATAAATTTGATTTTTGAATGAAAATGAAAGAAGTGAAATTGCAAGTAAAATAATTATAGAATAAATTTAAGAATGACTTGGAAAAGAAATAAAGTAACTTTAAAATTCTAATAAGTGAATCCTGAGGATGAAAGAGAAAAATTGAACAAACAGGAAGTTGATGAATTTTAAAATTCAGTGTTATTATTGAAAAGAACAAAACATTTATTTAAAAGCTAAGATTTGAATTACTGGAAGAATAAAGGAAAAAGTTGGGAAAAATCTGGAATTTGTATATTTCAGTTAAAAGTTTTAAAATCAAATGGAAAATAATAATAACAACAACAATAATTATGTATATACTTAATGAATTTTGAAGTGAATTAGGTAATCAAAGAAATTTATTTCAAATAAAATAAATTGGAAATCAATTTGGGGAGATTGATTTAGGTGATTGGAGTTGGGATTTTCTCTGGATAGCCAAGTATATGTTTTAAAAAGTAAATCTTTAAAAATTAATTTGATGGATTAAAGTTGTTTTTATAGAAAGCAAGTTTTGTAAAATTTATTATTTCTAATATTTAATTTCTAAAGTAATTATTTCCTTTTAATCTATTATAGAAATAATTATTTAAAGAGTTATTTAGTATTTGTTTCAAAAGTGTAAATCTAGTTGTATATTTTATTAAGTAATCTTATTTTCAAATATTCATATGGTATGTATTTTTATTGAAGTACTTTTTAAAATAAATGTTTTAAAGTATAAATTTCAAAGTAAAGTGTTTTAAATTATTTTAAAAATCTATTTTTGTGCTTGGTGATTTTAGAGGAGATAGAAAATATTTGGGAAAGTTGATTCTGAAAAGAAAGATGATTTTGAAACTGTTTTCAAAGGTTTGAAAACAGAAATATATCTTGTAAAGATATTTTTGAGGTAATAAATAATTTGGAAAATTATTTATTGTTTGATGGATGTTTGTAAATAAAAATTGATAGTTAAATAACCGACTATCAATATTGGCCAAATGCGTTGATCGTTTCGAAGAGTCCGCGATCGAGATTTATTTCTCGAAAACCACTTCGATCCGGTTTGTACGTTTCGTGAAAACGATTTTGGATTCGAAGATGGAGCAGTGAAGGGCAAGGGCTAGTCGCTACTAATCCTGAGGATATTTCCAAAATGGATGTAGTTGGAATAGTGCCTTCGGTTCCGTTCGAACCCGGGACGGACTTGTATGGATGAATGCTTGCGAAAACATCGTCAGGTGGACGATGGGCATTCTAAGGGATATGTTCTATAAAAGGTAACGCTTAGCCTCAAGCCTCATCAAATGGGAAGGACTGAAAATCAGGGGTTATGCAGCAAGGCTACGTGGGTAGCACCCAAGCAGGGTGAGGTCATACCAGTCTAGATGTCCCTTTTTTTTTATTTCGGCTTAGTGGGCGGTTGCTGATCCCAACCGCGGGGTGATCTCACTCGGGATTATCCAGTAAGGGATAGTCCCGGCCTTGTGTTGCAGGGGTGCGGGCGTACTCCTCGATACGGTGATCTAGGCCCCGTACTGTGACAGGTGGTACCCCAATGCCTAGTCATTGGTTGGAAATCCATTCTCCCTACGAGCCTTGTACGAGTTTTGTTTGTATTACCCACTCTGTGGCTAGTAGCTGGAATTTAATCATGTAACAATTTCGGCTATTTTATAAGTGTTTGTATATAGACCCTATTATAATATCAGGGGATTTCTATATAAAAATTGTTTTAGCTATCGTAAGGTAAAAACCCGACATGTTTATTTGTGGCGCGGTCTTACGAGATGCTTTTGTTTTCAAAGGATTTTTGAAACTTTAATAATCAACTGGGTGTGATTTTCTCACGCTGGTATTCCAGACTGACTCGGGTGTTATTTAACTGTAATGCTCGGGTCAGACCGAGTATTATAGGATACAGGATATGTTGCTGGGGAGCTCAGGAGACGAGCTGGATGACGATACGCACATTCGTACTTGTTTTATATTTACGTATTCCGCTGTGTTGAGTTGTTGTGTACCCATTTGTATGATATTGATGTTGAGTTGTGATTGATGTACTCTGATTGATGTAATATATAAACAGAGATATATTTGATCGAGTAAAGATTATTTATTATCTATTATATTTATTTCCGCTGCGATGGTTAGATTCTGATGTTGATTTTGTATTCTCTTCTTCTACCTCTTCTTCTTTAACCCAAATAGTTCGTATTTCTATACAACTTGAGTTGATTGTTGTAGAATAGTGTTAACTCAAGGAGTACGGATTTGCGGGCTGTTACAGAAGGAGTGGAGTCTGGGCATTTTCTTGGGCCGAAGTGGTCTGGTTTTGGTTTAGAAAAGAATTAAGAAATTTAATAAGATTTTTGTTAATAATCTTTAAAATAAAATAAAACATTGTTTTATCATTCATTTTTAACCCAATCAAACGTAGAAGTTTTTTTTTTTTCTCTTTGTGTTGGGATCACAGCAACTAGTTTTATAATCTAAAATTATTTTGTGAATTTTGTGGTAGTATAAAGTTCGGTTATTATAATAATTAAAGAGTATAAATAATTAAAGTCTTATTTGATTTAATCTTATTTTAACTAGTAAAATAGTTATGAAATGGATTATTTTAACTAGTAATAAATCATCTTATAATTTCATAAGTTATTAAGCAATTTGGATTTATAATATAAAACAGATTTAGTTAATTAAGGTAATCAAATCCTGTTGTGTGAATTGTTTTGGGGATTCGCTATTAATCGTTAAACTGGTTAATGATTTATGCCTTGTTATTGCTCTTGAATGCTATTTCAATTATTCTTGTCTGTGCCATTAAGTAGTCAAACGAATTTAAGTAGTTAGAATAAAAAGCTAACATTTTTTATTTCAAATAAATATATGTAACAAATTCCCATTTGCGAATGTTGTCACCCTGAATATGAATTATTTATTTAAACAATTTGGTCTTTAAAATTTACCATTTTGATTCGAATAGACTGGAATCGGATACTAGTGTTATCCGGAATCACTTCGATTTGAAAATCACTACGAACGTTCATGGGTTGATTTTAGAGTTTAATATGCTAAAATTGGATTAATTCCACAAATTCAAATATTTTAAATAAGTAATTGTACTTAGACATTATTATAATATCAACGGATTTCTATAAAAATGTTTTGGTTATAGTCAGATAAAACTCGTCGTGTTGTACGAATTACCTTGGTCTTCATGGAAGTTTTCTTAACTAAAGTATTTCAAATTAAGTGGGTTTACTCATGCTGTTTTCTAGGCTGACTCGGGTGTTACTTTATTGTAATACTCGGGTCAGACCGAGTACTACAGAATTTCAGGTTAAGACGCTTTTGAAGTTCAGGAGACGAGCTGGATGGCAGAGACGTATTTCACGTATGTGATTATATTCCACTGTGTATTGTAGACTATATATTCTGTATTTGAGGACTGCCCATATTTATTGTAATGATTGTACTCTGATAACTTGTATGTATATTAACAGTTATAGCTATCTTTGTATAAATGCTATTATTGTATATTACATTTTGTTCCGCTGCGATTGTGAGATCCTGTGCTATTTTTCTCCTTTTCTTCTTCTATCTCTTCTCTTCTTAAGCCCTAACATCCTGGTATTTTCGGCACTCGATTTTGGGCACTCTATACAGTGGACGTAATAATGTCAGTTTTCGAGGGTCCAAAATCGTCCGATCGTTACACAAGTAGCACCCATTTTTTCTCCTCCTTGTTCTTTTCACTGTTTCTTCTTTTTGAAATTACAAAACAAGAAAATAAAGAAACCCAAGTCCTCTTTCTTTTGAAATCCATTACAACTCAAAAAAAATTAAAAAAATTGTTATCTTCGAGCTTGTTAAAGGGGATCTACAATCGTTTGGTGGGTTTGGGGGATCGACGGGTTTTAGTAGGCGATGGGGGATCTAGGGTTTGATCATTTGTGAAATATAAGGCACCTAAGTCCGACTGGAGTATGGAAGTGAGGTCATCGAGGCTCGGAGCAGCTGCCAACGAGGTACAGCAAGGTGCGGTTGTATGTGTGGGAGGCCGACATTTTGCACGGTCGAACTTAGGGCTTTCAGTCGCGATACAAGGGATGAGATTGGACCGTGAGTTTGTGGGTGGAGCGGGAAATTTTCGCGAAGGGGAAGCACATGGTGGTAGCGGTTCGTCGAATGACAGAGTGTAGAGGCAGAATGAAGAGGAGAAGAAGCACTGCTATAGAATGATGAATTTGAACAAGTGGGATGAGTTGTGGAAGAAGATTTAAATTTTAGTTATGGTAACTAAATGTAATTAGTATATTTAATTTTAATTTAAAAATAAAAATCTTAGAATATCAATAACTTCGTCAAACGAGGTCTAATCGAGACGCAACTTTTTGTGTTGTGCTCGTAATGACGAAAGCTTCACGATGGAACTAATTTGCTCCAATTTGGAGCAAGTTGAAATTTGGGCTAAAATCGGATATCGTTCGTTTTTTGTTCAATGCAAAACACTTTGGTGAGTTAAAACTCACTATTTGTTGATGATTAGTATGTATATAGTAAAAAAATTATTTATGCCTATGTGGATTGTTGAAAATGCAGGTTGTTGATTTTGATCTAGGATTACGATATAACATCTTGAAATGCTATCAGACTGTTTGAATCTGACCTAGGATCATGATATAGCATCTGGAAATGCTATTAGATTGTTTGAGTTTTAATTTTGTATTCAAAACTTGATTTAAAGAATGGATAATATATGAGGTGAAAAACTGATATTGATTTTGATTGATATAATTACATTGTTTGAAATTATAACGTAGTCAATGTAAGCATACTTCTTGGTGTTATCTATTTGGCCAAATAAACACCGTTTAATAAATGTAAGAGTTTATCTTTGAATGACATTGGTTAGTGGAATAAACCCTCATTCTGCTATAATATTAATTTGGACATTTATTTAATTGTCAACGGGTCCTTAATTATGGATTGGTTTACATATATGCCTGATTATGTAAATATCGACAATTCGACTTGAGAAGTTAAATGGAGGGTAATTGTAGGTTGTTAAGTACCAATAGAATCACCCAGCCTTTTCTAGATTCGAAAATTATGGATTTGATTAATTTCCAATTTTATAAATTAGAAGAAAAATAGTTTTAATTATCACTATATATACAAGGAGTTTTGTTCGATAAGTAATTACAAATGTTGTAAAAAAAATATTTTTATGCACGTTAATTACTATATTACCTATAATATTTCAAAATAAATTACTTTATTAATGTTTTTGAAGAAAATAATTATTATTTTATTAGTTATTCAAAACTTGATAATTATTTTATTAAAAATATTGTTGAAGATAATTAATTTTATTTAAAAGGTTGTTTAAAGTTATTTTATTTTATATATCTATTGGAGATGTTTAAAGATTTAAGAGTATATTTATTATATTATTAAAAAAAGTTTGTTATATTTCTCTATATTATTTTAATAATGATTAAAGCTAAGTTTATGGTGTTTTAGTTCATTTATTATAAAATAAATAAATCGTTACAAAAGAAGGATTTATGTAAAGGAGTTTATAAACTTGGGAAAGGAATTGGAAAAGAAGTTGGATTTTGAAAGATTATGAAAACGAGGATTTTAAATGTTTAGCAATTAAAAGGGAAAATTTTATAAATGGGTCAGGAGATTATAAAAGAGTACTTTATAAATTAAACTTGGGAATTTATTAGGAATTCTGTGAATAGATTATGGGAATTTATTAAGAAGATAATTTAAAATAAAACCAAAAGAAAGTTAAAGAAAGGGAGGCTATTTTGGGATATTTATACCTTTGTTTAAAGGACACTTACGCTTTATCATTTTAAATATGATATATAAATAAGTAAATCATTCTAAGTTATCAGTTAAGATACTTGTACCATTTTGTAAGTATATGGAAAAGATACTTTAAATTTTGAAATGAATGATTTGGAAATATACTTATACCGTTAAGACAAGTACATGGTTATGTTTTCTAAATATCGAAAATATTGCGTATTGTGAATATACTTATTTTATCGAGATAAATATATGGAAGTGATTTCCAAGTATTTGAAAAGTAATTTTAAATTAATGAATGTGAGGCTCAGTGGCTCCATGGGAAGTGAAATCTATGATTGAATGTTTGTATTCGATGGTAAAAAATCGACTATCGAATTTGGACACAAAAGTAACTTTAGAAATATCTATGAGAAACACGTGAGTTGTATGGCACAGGCAACTCCTATGATGTTGTAGTGTGTGTATAAATCTCGTCCCATTCTCTTAGGACATTGATAAAGAAATCCGTCCACTGACTGTTTGAAGGTGATCTCTACTCTTATCTTTGGCTATTTATTTCCTAAAGAACAGGGGTTGAGTTTACAGGAAACTATCAATTTTTATTTTGAAGAGAACGAGATCAAATCTACTATACGATAACCACTTTGATCCAACTTAAGAGTTTCGATGTGAAGACATCTTAAGGATGACGAAAATTCAGAGATGGAGCTCTTAAGTGTTTCATTCAGTCCTAGAACGAACTTGTATAAATGAATGCTAGCATTGCATTGTTTCCTCGTAGGCGGTATTAGCATTCTAAGTGGAAAGTGCTATATATAAAGGTAATCATAGCCTCGAACCTCATTAGCCTGGAAAATGTTTAAAGTAGGTACATGCAGCAGAGCTATGTGGGTCGCACCCATTAGGGTATGGTCATCCCAAGATCTAATGTCGATACTCTATGTAAGCTTCATGGCCCATGATGGTTGTTTTATCAACCATAAGGTAATCATATTCGGTGCTATCCAGTAAGGAGTAGGGCCGGTCTTGAGTAGCTGAGGTGCAACATGTTGTAGTCTTCCGTACATTTTATTTAGAGGTGTACGGATTCGGTGGGTAGACCCTTACCCTTTCATAGTTGGAATCCATTCTCCAATAAGTGCCTACGGACTTAATCATATACCTATTATGCTGGAATTTAATAAAGTAACAATTTCGACTACGATTAATAAGTAACTGAATCTGGACACTATTATAGAGGATTTCATATGAAATGTTTTGGTTATCGTAAGGTAAATACCCGTCCGAGTTTATGTGCGGCCTGGTTTTACGAGAAATATTTGTTTCAAAGGTTTTTATAACTTGAAAATCCAGTTGGGTGTGTTTTTCTCACACAAGTTTTCCAGACCTACTCAGGTGTTATTTTATTATAATGCTCGGGTCAGACTGATCATATTTTGCGGACTGCTTTAGATGCATTAGAGCTCAGGAGATGAGTTGGAGGTCTTCAAGTTGTATTCTCATATATGTTTATTTCCACTGCTTTGTTGACGAAATTATCAGCAATTTTTAGGACATGTTTTAATAACTGTCCAGGCTGATAGTTGTGATTGCTGTTGTGCTCTAATGGATGCATGTACATAACAGTTTCTCCTTTTGTATAAAATCATTGATATTATATTATATGTTGTTCCGCTGCGATTGTGAGATTTGCGTTGTTTTTATTTTCTTTTCTCTTCTTCTTCTCTTTTCTTCTTCTTTATTTCCCATAACTATCCGTCTTTCTGTTCAATTTGGGTTGGAAATGCTAGTTTATTGTCAATTTGAATGGTAAGGATTGGTGGGTCATCACAGATGGTGTCAGTGCTTGGGTTGAGCGAACACCTTGGCTTTGGTGGGGTTAAATCATTTGAGATAGGGTAAGTGAGACCGTAGGATGAATTTGAGGGGGTTGGGTGTGTGTGTGTGTGTGAGCATATTTGCTAGTGATATAAAAATGTTTATATTATGTTGATTTATCAGTTGAGTGGTTATGAATTACGTTGATACAGAAGGAACAGCTGTATCGATAGGGATTTCTAAACTCTTAAACAAGGTAATCTGACAAAGTATTGTTTTGAAATTGGGTAAATGAAATAATTTTACCTAGGTTATATTTTATATATGAAAAGAATAATTTTCACAAATTGATATAACTATAGATAGTGTGTTCGGTTATTAGAAATAATAATATTTTATTATTATCATTTGTTGTGATTAGTTGTTCTCGGATAGTTTATGAGCCTTTATTGTTTGTTAAATTAAATACAAGCACCTTGTGAATTTGGTTTCACAGTTGAGTGCAAGGTGTTCGATTATAATATTGGGTTTAATTTTAAATTTTAATAAAAGTTATCCATTACAATCTATACTAAGACAAAGATGGTGAGATGATCTTATATAAGAAGTGAAATCATATAAGGTTGATTTATAATATAGATTATGAATAAGAATTAAAAACCGAGAATTTGAGTACTTAAATTCCAGAGATATAAAATAGTTTTTCGAATTGTATGAAAAATAATAATTGTATTATTGAGGAGTGTTTTGGAACAAAGATTTTCTTAAATGTGGTTTATAAATAAAAATGGATTTAAACTGAGGAAATTAGAACTAAAGGCCGGTGTTTGGAAAAAAATTCCAAATTTTTGGGCAAAATAATAATAATGGTATTACTTTGAAAGTGTTGATTTATAGAACTATTGTAAAAGAATATGGGGAGTTAAAAAGTACTACACTCACTTTGGTAGCTAGAAAATAATTTCGGTAGTGACTACAGCATCATCAATGTTCATTTTCTAGTTCCAAATGTGAGGAATTACTACCGTGATAGAAATTAGTTATTGTATTGTTTTGGGTAAAACAAAAAATTTTAAAGTTCCCAAATGATAATTTGATATATATACAAAAAGGAGTCATGTATATAAATATTATTTCAAAATGATTTGAAATAGAAACGGGTTATAAAATTCTGAAATTTTCAGCTATGTAACATTATAGACTCATGTATCTTAACCATTAGAATAGTTGGTTGGTGTACCTCATTTCGAGATATTGTTTGGTAATATTCATTTATTGAATGGGAAAGGAATTTTCGACGATTTTGGGCCGTCGAGACTTCCAATTTGATATAGAAATCTTAAGCTAAGAGTTTTGTAGAAACATAAGAAAATAAGTTTTGGTAACTTATAAATTTGAAATGATGGAAATTTTAAAATAAGATTTAAAATTACTGAAAATTCATTTTAAGAAAAAAAAAACAAATCTGTTATTTTGTATATTCTCATAGGGAATACAAGGGTATTTTGCAATTATAGGCTAAAGTAATATTTGTTAAGCAAAATAGTGATTCTTTGGAGATAATAAAAAATTTAGGAAATGTTATATTAATGAGATAAATTTTTACAAAGGTTTGTAGGCTTAAAGTAATAAGATATGAAATGATTCAGAAGGTGAGTTCTTTTATTAATTAAAAATATAAATGTCACAATCCACATATTTTTACGATGATATATTTAAATGATTTATTTAAATATAGCATCGTTAATCGGAATAAAGTCTGAAATGCTACTTTTTATGAACATTCGAATTAGGACGCAAGACTACTTTCATTGAGTTCAAAATAGCATTTACGACCTTTTTGAGTATAAACATCGATATGTTTGGAGTTGATAAAAATTTTGGTATTTTCATTTGGCTTTGGCTTTGGGTTTCGGCCCACTAACCTAACAAATAACCCAACTCCACTCCTCTTCATTCATTCCACTCCTAATTTCCTAGCACTCTCGAGCTAAAATAAAAATGAGGGAAAAGTGTAACGACCTGATATTTTCAACCATTTGCATCCGCACGCGTCGGACTAGAATTGTTCAAATTATCAGATTGTTAATTTAAATTTGGCAAAACTTAGCATATACAGTAAATCAATCAATCACAAAATCACAGACACAGAGTAAAATAATAATAATGCAGCGGAATAGATAAATAGTAGTTCATGGAGCTACTATATAAACATCAGAGCTAGAAATAAAATACAGTAGAATATCTCAAATACACTAAGTACTTGAATACAAACAGATGACATCTCTAAAAAAATCAACTAGAAAAGCTGAATGCTGAATCGATTGTTGGATCTCCAAGCGAAGCTCCAAACTCCAAAGGTGAGTCTAAATGCTGAATTACTCTGTCTGACCCGAGCGTAAAGTAAAAAACAAAACACTCGAGTCAGGATTAACTTTCTTATATAGATAAATCCAACTCAAGTGAAATATCAACTGAAATACAAGTAACTCAAAGGATGTTTGGGATAACCATCTTCTAAGGATCCGTGGAACTATCTACAATGTAGAAGTGTACTCTACTGACCACCAAACGTCACTATAACACCGTAGTCCTTTCAAAAATAATTTGTACTTCAAAACCAACATATCATTTCCATTAAATATAAATATTTCCTCAATTTCACAAATTGATTCAGATCAACTCGAGTTCCAATTCAAATTTAATTCAATCCATTTTAATTCAATCCAGTTTCTAAATAAAAAATTCAGTTTATATTGATTTCAAATACAGATCTGAATCCAAAATAAACCATTTAGATTCCAATATATTTCAAACCTTTAATATTCAACATTTTAAAGTTTAACTTTACAGTTTCATATAGATCTTGATTTAAGCTTATTATTATTTAGTCTTGAAATATTCACTTGATAAATTCAGTATTATTTAAATGTCCTTAAATTACTTTTAAACTAAATTTTCCCTTCCATTTATTTAAACTTGGAATATCCATTTAATCACTTTAAATAAAAAATCAAGTTATAAAATCAAATCTCAAATTTCAAATTCAGTAGTTCAAATTGATTTAATTAAGTATAATTCCTAATTAGTAATTTAACTTTATCTTCCTTAACTTATACAAATCCTTTAAAATCTATTAAAATATATTATAACGACCCAGAATTTTGATCGTTAGATTTGAACATTTAATTCATTTTAAATTTTGAATGTGAATTATAATTTCATTTTGAAATAAAAAGATTTTGGTTAAATCAATATAATTAGTTAAAATATCGAGTATGGAAAATCAATTGGATTTGAATAATATAATAATTAATATTTGGAATTGGGATAATTGGTGATTCTGGGTGTAAATAGATATGAAAATGATTTCTTAAGTTTATTTTAAGTCTACTTGGATTTAAATAATGATTTTGGACTTTTGGATGGAATTAAAAGTAGATAAGTCAAATTTGAATTTTTTGTATTAATTTAATAATGAAATTTAGTATTTTAATAATGTAAATAATCAGATTTTGATTCGAAATAAATCAGAATGATTTCTAAATATGATTATAAATCCTGTATGATTTATAATTAAGTTAGTAAAATTTTAAAAGTGAAATTTTAGATGATTTCGACGATTTTGAAAATCGCTTGAATTAATCGACGAGTTAAAATAGCCTTCCGGGGCACAGTCTCGGAATTCGACGAAACCTGTTCCATTGGATCTGTAATAGTTAATTATTATCGAATTTCAAATTTCGTAGCATTTGGAGTTACTGTTTGTTCGTACGGGGGAGAAACGCGTTGAAATTTAAATCGATAATTTAATATTTTAAATCGATTTAAAAAGCTAGCTTCCACATATGATTGAATTAGCTTCCGAAACATGTTCCATTGTGTTCGGAATGCGGGTAAAACCTTATAAACGCCTGGCGGCACGTGCGATTTGGAATTCGTTTGTAAAAGTTTGATAAATTTGAGAATATTAATAAAATAATAATTATGAAACGTATATATACACGTTTTTAGAGCCGAAACCCTAGATATATTGCTCGGCCGTCATTCTCTTTTTCTATGGCCGATAATCATTTTCGTTTCTCTTCGAAAATCTCTCGATCCATGCCTTAATTTCAAAAACTTACTAAAGGAAAGTTGTAGATCGTGGAGAGATCTACTCATCCAACGGGTGATTCAAGCTATCATCAACGATGAAGGGAGAATTTTGGCTTCAAAGGGTCGGTGTTCGAGCTCGTCGTTCGAAAGCATGGCTTGACCGAGTTTTGTGAGGCTCTGGCCGGTGGTGGGGGCGTGGAAGCGCGCGTCTTGGCGGTGGTGGATTGTTGTTTAGGCGAGTATTCTGGGTCGCGTTTTGGAGGCATTAACGGCGGCTATGGGTTCGTGGGTTCTGAGCAACGAGAGGAAGAAGGTATCGGGCTTAATTTCTAATCATGCGGCCACGTTTTTTTCTCTATGTAATTTTTAAAAGGAAAATAGAAATTTTAGTTTAAATTATATATACAAACCTTTAAAACTGAATAACTCTTGCATACGTTATCAGATTCAAACGAAACAAGACGTGTCGGAATTGCAACGACGCGGTCTACGTGCTGCAGCAAGTCCAGAGATGATTGGAGCAAGTGGAAATTTTAGATTAAATCGAATGGTTTGATTTAATTTAAAATTTAAAACGCTCATCGAAACTCAAGGTGGGTTAATCTCACTCACATCTGGAATGCTAGTTAGTTTTAAATAGTTAATATTTAAACGATTGATTGATTGGTTGAATGTGAAAATCATTATCAGATCGAATCAATATTTATTTGTGGGGTAACATCTGTGGATGCAAGAAAACAGGTTAGAGAGATCCAACTGGATTCCTCACAATATTGAAATTATTTTCATAATTGAGGATGTATTTCATTTATATACTGTGATAGATTAATTTGGAAATTAAGCTCTGTTGTGTTATGATTGAATAAGTATAATCTGGCATTTTCAAAAATAAATGAAAATAAAATAAATGTGGGTTAAAGGAAAATGAAAGGAATTTTGAAGTAAAGAATTTAAGGAAATTAAATTCAGGAAATTGATTTGGAATTTGTTAAGAGTTTTGAAACTGTGATGCAGAATGGGAATTTGTAAATTGGTTTTACAAATGAAGTGGAATAAAATATTTAACAGTGGATAAATTTGGAAATATAGATTTTCGGTGGGAAATTCTATAAGAAAGGTATAATTGTTTTGAGAAGTAAAGATGAGATTATCTTTAAAGGATGGAAAGTGCATTTGCTGGAACTTTGGTATGTTTCAAAGAAAAGCTTTCAAATATAAATTGGCAGTTTAAATGTGTTTTAGAATATTTTAGAAAAAATATATTATTATTAAGTACTTTTAAGTATAGGTAAATACTTGTTTAGGTAATTTTGATATTTAATTATTTTAAAGGTAAAGTAGCATTAAGTTTTCAAAAGGAAATTATAATATAAATATTTGATTAATAACTTTATTTTAGAAAGGTAATTTGTTTTAAATTACTTAGAAACTCCTCTATATTTTCTTAAGTATTATTTTCATTTAAGAAATTTCTAGTAGCCTTATTCTAAATATTTTATGCATATATTTTGAAAGTGAATTTTTTTCCAGGAAATGGGAAATGTGTTTAACAATAAAATGGTATTTATTTTGAAAGTGTGGGAAGGAATTTACGGAATTTAACCGTAAATTTGAATTGATAAATCGAACAGAATTTATAAAAAGAATTATTTGGTTTATTCTGAAATGAAAGTGTATTTCCCTGAAAAGTCGAGTATGTTTTAAAGCAGATTTTTAAGTATAAGCTAAAAGTTTTAAAGTTGTTTAAAAGTATGTTTAGAAAATTTATTATTTTTATATTTTTTAAATTCTAAGGTAAGTATTTTTCAAATCTATTATCGTAGTAATTATTTGAAGGTGACTTGGTATTTTGTTTTAAAGCAGAAAATCTAGTTTTATATTTTATAAAGTAACCTCATTTGAAATATTCCTAAAGTATATTTTTTTAATAAAGTATTGAAGTAGTTTTCAATTTAAATGTTTAAAGTATATTTTATCATAAAGTGTTTTAAATTATTTTAAAATCTAAAGTGTTTGTAATTGGTGATTTCAGAGGAAATAGAAATATTTAAGGAATTTATTCCGTGTCAAAAGGGTGGTTTGAAACTATTTTCAAAAAGGGTTGAAAATGGTAATATATCTTTCGAAGATATTTGAGGTTAATAAATAATTTGGGGAAATTATTTATTGTTTGATGGTTGTTTGTGAATGTAAATTGATAGTTAAAGAACCGACTATCAATATTGACCAATGCGTTGATTGTTTCGAAGAGACAGGGATCGGGACTAATTTCTCAAAAACCACTTCGATCCGGTTTGTACGTTTTCATGAGGAAGACAAGTTTGGATTCAAAGATGGAGCAGTGAAGTGCAAGGGCTAGTTGCTACTAATCCTGAGGATGATTCCAAAAAGTATGTAGTAGGAGTAGTGTCGTCGGTTTCGTTCGAACCCGAAACGTACTTGTATGGATGAATGCTTTCAGAACATCGTCAGGAGGACGATGAGCATTCTAAGTGATATGTTCTAAAAAGGTAACGCTTAGCCTCCAGCCTTGTTGTAATGACCCGGAATTTTCGATCCCGAAAATTTCAGATAGTAGGAAAAATAAGAAAGAGGCAGAAGAAGAAGAAACAGAAAACACAACATAAATTCTCACATTCGCAGCGGATCAAAATATAATATCAATAATAACAGTTTACAAAAGATTATTATATTTGTCGATTACATTTTAATACATCAGAGTTACACACATACTCAAACACTCGACATATACAAATCAACATGTCTCAGATGTACAACAATATAATATAGTGGAAACACTCCATACGTTCTTGCCATCCATTTCACCTCCTGAGCTCCAGAACGTCCTTACCTGAAAATCTGTAATACTTTGTCTGACCCGAGCATTACATCAAAGTAACACCTGGGTCAGGCTGGAAACCAGCGTGAGTAAACTCATCCAACATGGAATATAAAGCATACAACTTATATAGAACCCGGTGTAACTCGAATCAATTTACAAATTCACAATTTATTATAGACATCACTTATTTCACACATAAGTTTTCTAGGTACTAAAATTTGGATTAAATAGTCCAATTCACTTAAATCATTTATTCCAGCCTATAGATTTCACATTTCAATTTATAAAAATGCGAAGTGGTTTTGGATATTTTCCAATACCTGACCCCGGTCTCTACGAGTCTCATTCAAGGCATCCAATGCCATTCAATTATCCATAAGCAAACTTGATTACTTCCGAATTAATTTAATTAATTATAATTGAATTACTAACCTCAATCATTTAAATTCCTTCACTTGACATTAATTAATTTCAAATCAATTAATTAATCATCCCTTAATTATCCATCTTAATTAACCATCCTGGATTAATTATCCTTCAATTACATTCAAGTAATTATCTTTAATCAATTACACAGATTGATTATTCTTAACCAAAAAATAATAATTAATCTTTAATTACTTGACAAATTAATTAACTATATTAATTATATTAATCCTTAATTACTTATATTAATCAATTTTTCATAAATCAGTTAGTATTGATTTATAAACCTTAATTAATCAATCTTTAATTACGTCATTGATTATATAAATTTATGATTTCCCATTTACATTTCAATTTATCGTAATCTAATTTAATTACATTAAATTATTAATCATTAATTAAACCATAAATATTAATCACTCTTGATTTATATCATCCTGTACTTATCTACCTTTTTATTTACCTCAATTAGATAAATTAATTACTCCTTCATTCATTATCGTAATTAATCTCTTAATTAATTACACAAAGTAATTAGACCCAGTTTACTTCTATTAACAAATCATCATTTAACTAATTACATCCAGTAATTATTTATTAATTACTTCCCTACGTAATTATATTTTATTAATTACATTAAGTAATTGCCTATCAAACCACCCAATTTATTTTATTTATATTTTAGGATCCCAAATTATACTTATCCAATCATAACACAACACAATTTAATTACCAAATTATCTTCCATAGTACATAAATAAAACGCATCATCAATTATGAAAATAATTTCTGTATTGTGAGGAATCCAGTTGGATCCCTCCAACATGTTTCCCTGCATCCATAGGTGTTAGCACAATACCAATTCCACTTCGAGGTGAAATATCGCGGGATATGGGATTCATATAATATCATCCAATATTATACGGCGCATAGGGTCTCATCCGCTATATAATGTGGGAAATCAATCATTCCAAGATATATTATATACTACTATATAAAATATTGCACGTCAAAACAATTCAATCATCCAACCAATTGTTTAAATTTAACCATTTAAATTTAAATAGCGATCCAGAAGAGTGAGATTTACCCACGTTTGCTTTGTTTGCGGTCCACTTCCATTTTAGTTTGCTTCTTCCCAATTTTGACCTTGAACAAACATTTTTGGTTTATTAATATTCGAAAAAATGAGAAATTAAATTTTCCTTTGATAAATCAAATTAACTAGTGATTTTTTTTATAGTCCTTATTTTAACAAATGATTTAACCTAAACAAATAATTAATTTTAAACCAGTAACCTAAATTTTAAATAAATTTCCCTATGGTAACTAAATTCCTAGTAACCAAAATAATTAAATGAGTTAATTAAACCGTTTATCACTAATGCATTATTATAAAATTCAACAGTAAGTTTTTTTTAAAACATGTATTTCTTTTTCTTACTTCAGTAGGAACACAAGGATCTTCTATAACTAAAGATTATTCCCATAGTTAAACATTTTAAATTTCAAATCCAAGAAGGAATAAGAAACAAGAAGCTGCTCACCCAAAAGGCTGTCGACAACAAAGACGCCGTGAGTTACTTTGCTTAGATTCACGTGCTGCCCTTAGCACAACGCCTCCACGGCAACGAAAGCAACCGCCACCATCGCACGCGAACCACCACTAGACAACTGATCGATTACGACCCCACATCGCACGCTCGACTGTACCTCACTCTTCACGCCCTCGTGTGTCCTCCTTCGAGCGCGAGTCTCCTCTTGCCGCAAGCTTGCTTGATCGGCACTTGCTACCGCCGTAGTCGCGACTTCCCAGTACCATATGGCCTTACACGACTCGCCCTAGATCGCCGCCCCCTTCTTCTGGCCTCGTGACTCAATTCAATTCGTTCGCGTCCTCCTTTTTTTCGTATGTTTTTTTGAATTGATTGTTTCACTGAAGAAAAAAGGGAAGTCTTCATTTAAAGGGTAAAAGAAAGATTGTGTGTTTAAAGGAAGAAAATAGGTGTATTTGAGAAGGAACCATAGTTGACTAGTCAGTACGTATATAAATAAATAATTTTCAAAATATTTCCATATAAATTTCAGTGTGTTTACATATCGTATGCTCCCACTACAATCCTAACACTACGAAAATTGTAATCCGATAATAATACAATATTATGGATTCAATGGAACTGGTTTCTTCGAATTCCGAGACTGTGCCTCGGAAGGCTATTTTTAAATTCAATTTAAACGATATATTATTAAAACTGAACAAATCACCTTTAAATTAAATTTCAACCATTCTATTATCTTCAGTATCCTCATTATAAATTTTACAAACCCTTAAAAAAAATTTAACAGGCATAAAACTCCAGATTCAAAATTTAACCCAATTTCCAGAAATAAATTCCAATAGTTTAATTGCTAAATAATAATATCGAATTCAAGTTGAAAATTTACTTTCAAATATTTAAAATCAACTAAATATTCCAATTTGAATTGCTAGAAAATTCCGGGTCGTCACATTCCTATCCCCTTAAAAGAATTTCGTCCCCGAAATTGCTAGTTAAGAAGAATGATTCAATACCATTACTATTTTCCCAAAACTAAACAGTTTTTATCAACTTGTCATAACCTATCTTTTATTAAAGAACCATTATTACTTAAACCAACTTCCCAAAACCTTCCACAGTTTACAAACAACTTTGTTTATTCAACCTTTCAAATTATAATTCAAAACCAAGTTTTAAATTTTTAGAATTTCTCAAAAATTTTCTAACCCCCTAAATTTCAGAAATTTTTTGCCAGCGTCTCCTTTGCGCGGCTAGCTCGGTACAACTACAAAATGCCTCTACGGGCCCCCAGATTCCAAAAGAAAACAAAAGGCCAAGTGGCTAGATCAAAAACCCAATCAAATTTCATACAGAAATTTAAACATATGCCTTTTAGTCGGGCAATTCAAATTATCTCCTAAAATCAAAACCAATTTTCCTTTCCCTTTATAATACATGCATATCCTACTTAGCAATAGTATCCAATCATAGCTGTTAGAATCATTTTATACATTTCCTTACAGAAGCTTTCATATTTACTTCTATTCAAATTAGTTTTTCCCATTTCCATATGAATTCAATTTATCTTCAATTCTGAATATTAAATTTTATCTTCCACTTATAACTGATTCATATCATCATTTAAATTCGTTTCAAATATTAATTTATTTCAATTTCCAATTTGAAATCGTTTTGTCGTTAACAAAAATTTTCCAAAAATTTTCAAAAATTTTCAGAAAATTTTAGTAGAGTTTTCTTTGTACGGCGAAGCTTTTGCAATTTGACAAGAGATATAAATATATATACATCGACCCACACAGTCAGAAAGACAAAAACAGTTCATATTTCATATTTTTATTGCGTAGGCATATCTTTATTTAGCATTTTAAGCAAGCGGCTTATTATTTTAGCAAATAGCGCAACCAAATCCAGCCCAACGGCTTCCCGGTACCTGTACTTACTCAATTTAAACATGTAAGCATTATATATATGAAGTTTATTACATTTCTCTTACTTGTACAACTACAACACATCAACTCTAAAAGAAATGCATTTTAAATAACCTCCACGAGCAATTGATATGATTTTAACACTAATTCAATTTCTTTCAACCAATTCATATACCATTTCGTTCAATTTTATTGGTTTACAACTCAATTGCTTACATTCACTCCAAATTATTCAAAAATCAATTTTATTTGCTTCTATTAATTCATGGGATTTCTTTGCCTTCGTTTACGTCAAACGACAACTATTTTTATGCGAATTCGGCGATATTCGTGTAATAGAGTATCCATTTTATTTTATAACAATTTCAAATTAATTTCAACTCATCCTGCATTTAATTCCATTTCATTTCTAATTTATTCACCAACCATACATTTGCATTTCATTTCATCTCCGCATTGATTTTATTTTAAAACTATTTCATTGAGCTTGACAACATTCGATGCTTATATTAATATCCAATTTTTTCGAAATAAATTTAACCCAAATTTTTATTTAATAGTCTTCCATTCTTACTCGAAACCAAGCTTCTATTGACTTAAGCAACTTTACTTCAAATTAATACGCCTCATAACTTAAGTTCATTCTGATAACCCAATCCCAATTAGAACTTTGATTTAATTTCTATTCAATCAGACTTCATCCATTTATTATTTAATTCAATTAACCCATTTATTCACCCCATTTTAAATTTTAAATTCATCTACTTAATTCGTTTTCGAATTTATTTTATTAATACAAAGCCATTCTCAATTTATTTCTACTCACCCGGGTTTTGCAACTCAAACCATTTCTATTTCTAATTCACTTTCATTTTATTTCTTTACAACCTCTCCACTCATTTTTAATTCATTATGAAATCCATATTTACAGTTCGAGTTCATTTCCAAACTCCATTATTAACTTACAATCCATTTGTTTAACCGAGTTAAAATTTATTAATATACTCTATCAAATAATTTATTTAGCTAATTAGCTTACTTCCAACTTTTAAATCAATATTCGATTTTATTACAAAAATCACTTCATTAAATTTTTCGGAGTTCAAATTGTTTTTCATAATTCCAGTTTGGATTTCTTTCATTTTCCAAAATTCCAACATTTTTACTTTAAAATTTTAGAAATGCCTTTAAATTCACATATTACTATTAAAATGGCTTTTTATAAAAATACTTCTTATAACTCGATGTCTCAACCAGTCCATCCTTGTTCTCACAGAAATTCGGTCATACGTTGATCAGGCATAGGACTGAAAATCTATATGTACTGGGTAAGTCCGTTTCAACACCCAATGAAAATACTTGGAAAATAATTTTATTGAAAATATAGAAAATAGTTTCTTAAAATAGTGGAAATATCTTTGGTGAGAATGCTCTGGAAATCATCACCCCCTTCCATGGTCGTAGTTACATCCTGGGTTACGTTGCCATCACAGCAAAAGTCCATGTAACTGTAGGCAGTCCGCGGCCCTCGATTACGCCATGGAACCCACAACAGATCGCAGTTACATTCCAGGGTTATGTTGCTATCGCAGCAAAAGTTCATGTAACTGTAGGCATCAACGCGATTTTCCCTGTCAAAACGAAACTTCTCCACTCCTACATAGGTCGCAATCTACCGATGTAAAATCAAACGCAGACTATTGGCTCTCAACGGCACACACGACTTTTGCTATGTTACCATAGGTCGCAGTCTACCGATGTAAAATCAAACGTAGACTGTTGGCTCTCAGCGCACACACGACTTTCGCTATGGTCTGCAGTAGATCGCAATGACATCGTGTTACACTGTTGTCACAGCATAACCCAAATGCCTCTGTAGGAATCAGCACCCCTCGACTTTCGCTACACACTACTCATAATCCTTAGGAACTAGTTTTGTCCGGACTCCTCACAGGATCAACTTTAGAACCCACCCTTAGGGTTTAAGGCAATACCACCCTGTGGTACTCTTGAGAAGTTCATTTCAAGGGAGCACCTTTTTCCCCAAAGCCTTTATCAAAACTCTTTATACTATACACATTTAGTATCTTCCAAATCATACACCTAGTTTGAATCTCATATAAATTTCCTTTTCTCAAAATCGATTATTCCCAAAGTCGATAATTCTCAAACTAGGCTTTCCAAATTCCAATATTGATTTTACCCAAAAAACAAAAGCCTTTCCAAATCCAAAGGTTCCCAAAACCTTTTCCAAAATCCTCATAAGATCCTTTATATATATATATATATATATATATATATATATATATATATATGTATATATATATATATATAATTTTTTGAAAACTTTGGATCATTTCAAACTTGTATAAAATTCCTTCTATACTTCAAACATCTTCAAAATCCTTTCCTTCTGGCAATAGATTCAACAAGAGGAGATACATCTTATATAACAAAGATATATAACTTTGTTTATTCAGAATTAATTATTCAAATTTGATTACTCTTTTTTCAATACAGTTGTTTCCATCTTACTTATCATCATAAAATATCTAACTTTCACCTTTATCCATTCTATATTTCACAAAATATATTTCATTTCAAAAGAAATCATTTCACATTTCTTATTCACAAATTTCAATATCAATTTCATTTAAACCCGTACGATGTACACATATCATCCGTACGCCATACCAATCCGATCGCTCACTCGATCACAAATTTCACTTCCGAACTATTTTCGTCCACCCGACTTCCTAGTGCGGAATCAGATCTGGCTTCTTGATCAAAAACTGTCATTCTCCTTACATAGCCATAACAATGATAGAGAATATCCAGAACCAATCAACAATCCATATCCAGGTTCGCCGTCGAAAATTGAGTGAAAAATCCCAAATCGGATCGATATAACTATCTCGAAATTTTGTGCTTGAATCTGGATCAAATCATTCTGCGGATAGAATAATATATGTACATCCTGCGTATTTAACTTCATTGATTATTAGCCAAATCAATTTCCTTTCTATCCATCCTCACTTTGATTTTGTTCACTTATTTACATTTACCTTAATCCTCATTTGGATTATCACTTCAATTCTTATCTCAGTTGGGTATTTAATAAATAACAGTTTGAACGCCGACCAGTTTATATTTAGTAAATAGCTTGAAAATTTAAATATAGATAAGTAGTTGAAAAATAATTATTAGTTTGTAAAATAGTTGTAAAATAGTTAACTAATTGTAAAATAGTTAAATAGTTTCAGATATTTTAGATAATTGCAATATAGTTGAAAAATAGTAATTAATTTGTAAAATAGTTGAAAAATAGTAAATAATTCAAAAAACAGTTAAAAATTGTTAAATAGTTCCAAAAATAATTTTAAAATAAATATAAAATAATATGGGTTTAAAAAGAAAGGTTGTATTTATTAAACAGTTAGGAAAAATAAGTTTATATTAAAACAATTTATATTGAAAATAGTCCAGAGTCAAAACTATTCACTTCCCTATCAATTCAATTTAAATTTCCACTTCCATTTAAATTGACTCAATTCCAATTTGAATAACTTCAATTTCCATTGAAACTGATTTAACCCCAATTCAAGTTCAATCAATCCTGATTTCTTTCCCAATTTAAATCAAATTCCATTTGATTTTAAACCTGTTCAACTTTAATTATAATTCCAAATTATTCTAATCAATTTGGAATAATATCAATTGAACCCACTTCAATTTCAAATCATTTCAATTTAATCCAATCCAAATTTTCCATTAAAATTTTTAAACTTATACATCTTCAATCTCAAATCCAATTAATTCAAATCAGATTCAATTTGAGTGAATTCAATTCAAATTTCAAATTTAAACCATCTCGAATTATATAAATTCGAGTTAAAATTTTAAATGTTGACTTAATCCTTTAAATCAAATCAACTTATCTCTTTATACCATTTAATTTTGAATCCATTTCAAACTTATCTTCATTTAGTTTTAATTTGTTTGTATTTCTATTACCATTTAATTTAATTCCAATTCAAGATTTCAATTTGGTTGTATTATATTACTTCTTAATTTAATTCCAATAATTTAACAAACAATCGTCTTAATATTTATTAGAAGAAAATATTGCTTTATATATCAAAATATATTTTTATATAAAATCATTTAAAACCTTTATAAAAGAAAATAACAAGTACGCTTTCATATATATACTCAACTCATCCTAGAGTACTACGGAATCTATTTAAGAAGTAATCCCCACCAGAGCTAAGGTTCTCGCTTAAACTGGCTCTGATGCCAACTGTAACGGCCCGGAATTTTCGATCCCGAAAATTTCAGATAGTTAGGAAAAAGAAGAAAGGGATAGAAGAAGAAGAAATAGAAAACACAATATAAATTCTCACATTCGCAGCAGATCAAAATATAATATCAATAATAACAGTTTACAAAAGAATACTATATCTGTCGATTACATTTTAATACATCAGAGTTACACACATACTCAAACACTCGACATATACAAATCAACATGTCTCAGATATACAACAATATAGTATAGTGGAAACACTCCATATGTTCTTGCCATCCAGTTCGCCTCCTGAGCTCCAGAACGTCCTTACATGAAAATCTGTAATACTCGGTCTGACCCGAGCATTACATCAAAGTAACACCCGGGTCAGGCTGGAAACCAGCGTGAGTAAACTCGTCCAACATGGAATATAAAACATACAACTTATATAGAACCCGGGGTAACTCGAATCAATTTAAAAATTCACAATTTGTTATAGACATCTCTTATTTCACACATAAGTTTTCTAAGTACCAAAATTTGGATTAAATAGTCCAATTCGCTTAAATCATTTCATTCCAGCCTATAGATTTCACATTTCAATTTATAAAAGTTCGAAGGGTTTCGGATATTTTCCAATACTCGACCCCGGTCTCTTCGAGTCTCATTCAAGGCATCCAATACCATTCAATTATCCATAAGCAAACTCGATTACTTCCAAATTAATTTAATTAATTCTAATTGAATTACTAACCTTAATCACTTAAATTCCTTCACTTGACATTAATTAATTTCAAATCAATTAATTAATCACCCTTAATTATCCATCTCAATTAACCATCCTGGATTAATTATCCTTCAATTATATTCAAGTAATTATCTTTAATTAATTACACAGATTAATTTTTCTTTACCAAAAAACAATAATTAATCTTTAATTACTTCACAAATTAATTAACTATATTAATTATATTAATCCTTAATTACTTATATTAATCAATTTCTCATAAATCACTTAGTATTGGTTTATAAATCATAATTAATCAATCTTTAATTACGTCATTGATTATATAAATTTATGATTTCCTATTTACATTTCAATTTATCCTAATCTAATTTAATCGCATTAAATAATTAATCATTAATTAAACCACAAATATTAATCACTCTTGATTCATCTCGTCCTGTAACTATCTACCTTTTATTTACCTCAATTAAATAAACTAATTACTCCTTAACTCATTATCTTAATTAATCTCTTGATTAATTACACAAAGTAATTATATCTAATTTACTTCTACTAACAAATCATCATTCAACTAATTACATCCAGTAATTATTTATTAATTACTTCCCTACGTAATTATATTTTATTAATTACATTAAGTAATTACCTATCAAACCATCCAATTTATTTTATTTATATTTTAGAATCCTAAATTATACTTATCCAATCATAACACAACACAATTTAATTCCCAAATTATCTTTCATAGTATATAAATAAAATGCATCATCAATTATGAAATAATTTCTATATTGTGAGGAATCCAGTTGGATCCCTCCAACCTGTTTCCCTGCATCCACGGGTGTTAGCACAAAACCAATTCCACTTTGAGGTGAAATATCGGTATATGTGATTTATATAATATCATCCGCTATTATGCGGCGCATAAGTCTCATCCGCTATATAATGCGGGAAATCAATCATTCCAAGATATATTATATAGTACTATATATAATATTGCACATCAAAACAATTCAATCATTCAACCAATTATTTAAATTTAACCATTTAAATTTAAATAGCGATCCAGAAGAGTGAGATTTACTCACCTTTGCTTTGTTTGCAATCCACTTCCATTTCAGTTTGTTTCTTCCCAATTTTGACCTTGAACAAACATTTTTTGTTTATTAATATTCGAACAAACGAGAAATTAAATTTTCCTTTGATAAATCAAATTAACTAGTGATCTTTTTGTAGTCCTCATTTTAACAAATGATTTTACCTAAACAAATAATTAATTTTAAACCAGTAACCTAAATTTTAAGTAAATTTCCCTATGGTAACTAAATTCCTAGTAACCAAAATAATTAAATGAGTTAATTAAATAGTTTATCACTAATGCATTGTCATAAAAATGTAACAGTAAGTTTTTTTATAACATCTATTTCTTTTTCTTACTTCAGTAGGAACACAAGGATCTTCTATAACTGAAGATTATTTCCATAGTTAAACATTTTAAATTTCAAATCCAAGAAGGGATAAGAAACAAGAAGCTGCTCACCCAAAAGGCTATCGACAATGAAGACGCCGCGAGTTCCTTTGCTTAGATTCGTGTGCTGCCCTAAGCACAACGCCTCCACGGCAACGAAAGCAACCGCCACCATCACATGCGAACCACCACCAGAAAACTGATCGATTACGAACCCACATCACAAGCTCGACTCTGCCTCACTCTCCACGCCCTCGCATGTCCTCCTTCGAGCGCGAGTCTCCCCTTGCTGCAAGCTTCCTTGATTGCCACTTGCTATGGCCGTAGTCGCGACCTCCCAGTACCGCATGCCCTTACGCGACTAGCCCTAGATCGCCGCCCCCTTCTTCTGGCCTCGCGACTCAATTGGATTCGTTCACGTCCTCCATTTTTTTCTTCGTATGTTTTGTTCGAGTTGATTTTTTTATTGAAGAAAAAAGGAAAGACTTGATTTAAAGGGTAAAAGAAAGATTGCATGTTTAAAGGAAGAAAATAGGCGTATTTGGGAAGGAACCATAGTTGACTGGTCAGTACATATATAAATAAATACGTTTCAAAATATTTCGATATAAATTTCCACGCGTCTACATATCGTACGCTCCCACTACAACTCCAAACACTACGAAAATTGAAATCCGATAATAATACAATATTAGGATCCAATGGAGCTGGTTTCGTAGAATTCCGAGCTTGTGCCTCGGAAGGCTATTTTTAAATTCAATTTGAACGATATATTATAAAAACTGAACAAATCACCTTTAAATTAAATTTCAACCATTCTATTATCTTCAGTATCCTCATTATAAATTTTACAAACCCTTAAATTATTATTTTTAACAGGCTAAAAACTCTAGATTCAACATTTAACCTAATTTCCAGAAATTAATTCCAATAATTTAATTGCTAAATAATAATATTTATTTCAAGTTAAAAATTTACTTTCAAATATTTAAAATCAATTTAATATTCCAATTTAAATTGCTAGAAAATTCCGGGTCATCACACTCATAAACTGAGAATGACTGAAAATCAGGGGTTAAGCAGCAAGCCTAAGTGGATAGCACCTATTAGGGTGAGGTCATCCCTGTCTAGATGTCCCTTTTATTTCGACTTAGTGGTGCGGTTGCTGATCCCAACCACGGGGTGATCTTAATCGGTACGGTGATCTAGGCCACGTACTATGACAGGTGGTACCCCAGTGCCTAGTCATTGGTTGGAAATCCATTCTCTCTACGTGCCTTTTACGGTTTTGTTTGTATTACCCACGATTGTGGCTAGTATGTTGGAATTTAATAATGTAACAATTTCGGCTATTTTAATAAGTATTTGTATGTAGACACTATTATAATATCAGAGGATTTTAATAAAAAGTGTTTTGGCTATTGTAAGGTAAAAACCAGACATGTTTATTTGTGGCGTGGTCTTACGAGATGCTTTTGTTTTCAAAAGAATTTTGAAACATTAATAATCAATTTGAGTGTGGTTTTCTCACGTTGGTATTCCAGACTGACTCGGGTGTTATTTCACTATAATGTTCGGGTCAGACCGAGTATTACAGATTATAGGAAATGATGCTATGGAGCTGGATGGCGATACGTACTTTCGTACTTGTATGAAATATTCCGCTGTGTATTCAGTTTTTAAAAGGACGGGATATTATAACCGTCCTGAGTTGTGTTGTTGTTTGTATTGAACTCTGATGCTGTACTCTGATGATGTAATGTATAAGCGGATATATTTGTTTTTGTGTAAAGATCATTTATTTTCTCTTATATTTTGTTCCGCTACGATGGTTAGATTTTGATGTTGTTTCTATTTTCTTCTTCAACTTTTTCTTCTTTAATCCAAATGGTTCGTATTTTCCATTCATCTTGAGTTGAATGATGGACAATATTATCGACTCAAGGGGTATGGATTTGCATGTGACGACCCGACTTTCCACTTCTAGAAAATCGCATCATCAATTAAGAAAGAAAGGGATTGAAGAAGAAAAGAAAGAAGAGAAAGAAGAAACAACACTAGAATCTCAACAGCGGAACGAATAAATTATATTAATACATAAGTATTTACGTAGTATACAATATCAATCAGAGATACACAACATACACATCACATATACCAGACAGTTATAAACACCTGTCTAGTATTTACAACTCAATACAATCACATCACAGAAAACACACAGCGGAACTATATATCTACAACGCAGAAGCCTCCTGCTCCATTGCTCCTCCATTATTCGTCAAAGCAAACCTGAATCCCTTGGCTACTCGTAAAAATTTGAGTACCCAAGAGTTTAAGAAAACAAAGATAAACTCCGGGTCAGACATGGGTCTGGTGTGAGTAACAAGTTAAGGTTGCTTAATTTAAAAAACCTTTTGAAAAGAAAGGTATCACGTAAGACTTTCCACACATAAACATGGAAAAGTTTTTACCTTACGCTAACCAAAACATTTGATAGGAAATCCGGTGATATTATAATAGTGTCTAGGGTTTTCAAGTAAATAAGAAATAGCCGAAATTGTTACATCTATTAAATTCCAACTACTAGCCACAAAAGTGGGTAATACAATCAAAACCGTTGGCACTTATTGGATTGTAGATTCCATACAATGGCAGGGCTACTGGGGTACCACCCGTCACAGTACGTGGCGTAGATCATCGTACCGAGGAGTACGCCCGCTCCCCTGCAAACACAAGGCCGGAACCATTCCTTATTGAACAGTTCCAAACAAGACAACCCCGCAGTTGTTTGCAGCCAACTGCTCACACAGACGAATATAAAGGGACCTCTAGACAGGGATCAATCTCGCTCTCCAGTGGGAGCTACCCACGAAGCCTTGCTGCACCTCCCCTATTTTAGCCATTCTCGGTTGATGAGGCTTGAGGTTACGATTACCTTTGGAGAACACATCTCTTAGAATGCTCATCGTCCACCTGACGATGTTCTGAAAGCATTCAATCCATACAAGTTCGTTCCAGGTTCGAACGAAACCGAAGGCATTATCTCGTTACACTCATTTTGGAATCACCCTTAGAGTTAAAGACGATAACCCTTGCACTCTGAATCTTCATCTCGAACCTATAAGAACTAATTCCGTCAAACTCATCACGGAATCACCCCTAGAGTTCTACTGACGTGTAGTCCTTACACCTCGAGTCTTCACTCTTCATATAAGATTCACGACCTATCGTTATTTTGGAATCGATGTGGTTTTCGGATATCCAAATATGGAAACCTGATCCCGGTCTCATCGAAATCCAAAGCGTGTCTTTTAGGTCCAAGTTGTTTTAAAGGTTTAAAACAATTCAATTCAATATTATCTATATACACACAGATAGACAATTCACAACATCATCATAGATAATCAATATTATCATCACATCAGATAATCTATATTATCAACTCAAACAGATAATTCATATTATCAACTCAATGCAACCATAGCATCCAAATCACACAACATCATTTATCTCATATCTAAGATCTCAATCATTCAGGGTAATAAATATCAATCATCATTCATAAGCAATGACTTATTAAATCACCATTCTATAATTAATTTGAAATGAATTAAATTAATTACTTCTTCCTTAATTAATTTAAAATAAATTAAATTAACTACTCATCCATATAAATCTTGCTTACATCAATTAATTACTCTTAACAAGTTACCCTAATTAATCCCCTTGATTAATTACCCTTTAATTATATTCAAGTAATTAACCTCTAATTAATTTCATAAATTAATTATTCCAAACCAAACCTGTAATTAACCTGTAATTACTTCATTAATTAATCCTTAATTAATTACATTAATTAATACTTTCATTGATAAATTGTTCTTATTAATCAATCCTCAATCACATTATTAATTATTTAAATTAATGATCCCAAATTATTCATTTATAAAATTGCCCTATTGAATTAATTATCAACTATCCCTATTTGATTAATCATTCTTGATTAATCACATTAAGTAATTACATTAAATTAGTTACATCTATTTATTTTCTTCAAATAATTCAATTATCAAAACCCTAAATTAATTGCACTAAGTAATTAATTATTAATTACTTACTTAAGTAATTATTCTGTATATTAATTACGCAAAGTAATTAATTTTCCAAGGCTCCTCCATTATCCAAGTATCCTTATATTAAATTACATCAAGTAATTTATCTCCTTAATTACTTCACTATGTAATTATTCACTTTTAATTACCTTGGTAATTACTTCTTACATTAACCAGTGATTAATTTAAATTAATTAAACCTAATTAATCAACTTAATTAATCAAAATAAACTCAATTAATTACAATTAGTAATAAATTTTCTTAATTACTTTCATTAAGTAATTACACTTAAATAATTCTCAAATGATTAATTTTAAACTAATTAATACAATTAATCATTAAAATTAATTACATTAATTAATTATAAAATAATACTAAGTTAATGACCTTTATTAACCAGTAACAAATCTTTAATTACCTTTCCAAACTAATTAACTGAATTAATCAATATTAACTCTTTATTTATAAAACTCATTAATTAATTTGTAATTATTAAATTAATCAAGTGATAATTAAAAACTTAATTGGTTATTAATTACTTGATTAATAAATCAATTCATTAATTAAATTAATCAAATCTTATTTAAATTAATTTCTAAATCACACTTTAATAAAGTTTAATTATCTTACTTAATCTTTTTATTAATTAAATAAATCCCTTAATTATTTAAATAATCTAGCCTAATTATTAATTAATTAAATTAATTAATTAAAATCTTAATTACCTTGCTCAGATAATAAATTATTAAGTTCAAAACAATTTAATGAAAATCATTAACCTCATTAATGATTTAATTATCATTATCAAAAGTAATTTAAAAACAATTTGCTTTTATATTTTTCTAAATTCCATTTTAAATTAAAATTAAAATGAAATCAAACTTAAACAAGATTTTAAGTATTTAAAAACCCTTTAGTTTTCATTTTAAAGAATCACTTACCTCTTAAAACAATTTTAGAAGAATAGTTTAACTTTAGCCCATATCCAATTTAAATAAATTTAAAATACCTTAAATATTTCAAATGATATTGAACATATAAATTCAAATCTTATTTATATTACAACTAAAATTCAAATCATGCGTTCAGATTTAGATTCAAAGATTTAAAATTTAAAACCCTGTTTAAATTTTCATTTCATAAGTTATATTTATTTAAATTTAAACTTCCAAAAGACATTAATATTTTAACTTGCAAATTTGAGTTAAAACCATTTATTTACTTTCCATTCAAAAATTCCTTTATAAAAAGAACTATACCCAAAATCAATTCAAATATTATCTTGAAACAAATTTACTTTTCAAAACTATTTTATTTAAACTGGTTTTATATATTTAAATTTAAAACTGATTTAAATTTCAGATTTGAATTTAAGAAAAACTTGAATTCATTAGTTTAACCTTGAATTTAAAACTTTGGTTTTAACTTGCTTTTGAAAAACTTGGTTTTAAATTCTTGATTTAAAATTCAAATTCATTTTTAAAAACTTAGATTCAAAAGTTCACTTGAATCTATACTTTGAACTTTTTAAATTTTCAAACACAGTTTAAATTTTTGTTTCAGATTTTAAATTAAATTTAAAATCTAAAACTGTTAAGTTGAAAACCTAATAGTTTTAATTGTTTTAAAACTTTATTTTTATTTAAATTTGAATTCAAAAGCAAGCTTGAATTTAAGCTCCAAACTGGATTTAACATGTTTAAATTTATTATTTATTTTAGGTTTCATTAAATTTGTTTAAGAACAAATTCTGCTTCCAGGCTTTTACAAAAGCCTGAACAAACATTACTCGACTCGAACCAAAACCGCATCGAGACTTTTCCTTCCTTACTTCGAGTCACATATTCGAGTGACTCGAGTATTTCCCCCAGTCAAAAACTCTGCGCACAGAAAAATACCCTGGCACTTCAATGGCACGGTGCATGTGCACCGTGTCCCTAGCTACCTCCGGCCATCCACATGACCCTCAACACATTGCCGACTACCGCCAGTCTCGACCACGACCACCCAAAATCGTCACGGCAACTCGAATCAAAATCGAGTTAAATTTCCAAACCTGGAAACAACTCGAGCAACATCACCTCGAACCCGTCAACGCTCCATCCTCCCAATGCCGATCATCGGAACGCCAGCGTCTCCGGCTACAATCTCGTCTGCATCCCCTCTTCAAATCCCCATAAGCGCGTCGAGCTCGATCACTAATTAAAGGCGAACGAGACCCAAAACTGAACCATAGCAAAACTAGGTTTAGTAAATAAAACAAGCCACCATCATCACCTCCGGTCATAGACCAACTTCCTGCCAATTTTCCTGGCCTCACCGATCACCCATCTACCTCCGGAACGAACCTCAACCACTCCGATCATCGATACTTCGAGAGGCAACCCAAAATGCTCGAATTGATCAACCCAGCAATGCCAACTCAACCCATTACTAAAAAATGTGATTTGAGTTTTAAAAATCCTAATTTTGATTTAGTAATCAGTTCATAAACTTGAACTGATGGATCATGACAATTAAATTTTGACTGTTTTATGATTTGCTCTATTGTTTCATTTTTCCAGGCTTACTCAAGTTTATATTTAACTTTCCTATAAATTTTAAACATCCATCTATGCTAATCCAAAAACTTTTGATTAAGTCCTAATCCAAACAACAAGTAAAAAGATGATGATTTTTAAATCAAACTGATACTTGAAGCAAAGATCAAAATGCTACAGGAACAGCTATGCACATACATACAGAGATAAAATAAACAAATATATACCCAACCATACATATTACAGACATCAACCAAGCAACCATATCTTAAATTTAAACTTTTAAAGGTGATGTTACTCACCTTGAAAATTATGAGCAGAGTACCCAAGCTATGGTCAACCCTGAACTGGAATGCTTAAATTTTGAAAACTCCAATTTGCTTCTGGATTTGATTTTAAAAACTTTAGTTTGCCTTTAAAATTATTCATCTTGTTTCTATTCTGCATTGCTCCCTGATGCATGCTTCCAGAAAGAAAAATGCAGGCCTAGTTGTTGTTGCAGTTGCGTGTTTGATTTTTTTTTAAACTTTAAATTGATTTACAGTAATGCTTTTACTCTAAATCACATGCATGCTTCTAGAATAGAAATGCAAGCCTAGTTGTTGTTTCAAACAGAAAGAAGGAACTACAGGCTTCCAGGAAAGAACATGCATGTAGGTCTGATTCAAAATTGATTCCAGATTTTGCAAATGCGGTTTTGTCTTCAGGTAGATTGATTTTATTTTCTTCCTTTTGTAGGAACTTGATATGTAGGGTTGAAAAATGCAGACTTGATAATGCTTTTGATTTACAGATTGAAGAAAACTTGCAGATATGTTTTTGAGGGGTTTTCAAATTTTTAAGTGAAGTGTTTTCTTTGATTCAACTAGCATTTGATTTTTAAAAGATAATAAAGGAGAGTGGAAAATGTTTTAAAAGGCTGAAAATATTTTAATTAAAATAAAGAAAAGATCAAATGACACTTGTCATTTTGTTTGTTTTACAATTAACACATGTAGCATAGATTTGTTTAAGACTTAACACTTGTCTTTTATATAATTTAGTTATATATTTAAATGTTTAAAAAGAGTTTTCTTTAATTTGTTTTATGTTTGAATGAATATATATGATTTTCCTATTAAAAGTAAATGTAAATAAAACAATTTATAAATTAAAACTTATACAAATATTTTAAAGAATCAATTAATTTGAATTTCAAAATAAAATTCCAATTCAAATTAAATTTTTGAATTCCAAATTAAAATCAATTTATTCAAATTAAAAATGAAGATTATATTTTCCTATTTTAATTCCTTTTTATATTTATGGGAAAAATAGTACATTTATTAATATGGCTTAAAATAAGAATTTAAATTTTTTTATATGATTTATAAAGAATTATAAATCGCTTTTATATTTAAATGAATTTAAATCATAGGCTATTTTATATTTTAGACTTATATAAAATATACTCAAATCATATTACTCGAATAATATTTAAAAGGAAATAAAATCATCTTTCATTTAAGTTTAAAACAAAAATTAAGCTAAGACAAATTTTTAACAATTACATTTATTTTGAATATTATCAAACCATGTAATTACTAGTTTAAATAGATTTTTAAAAGCTTAATATTAATTTAAAACATAATTTCCTAATTACTCAATATTTTATTAGAATTTAGAAAAAAACTTATTTATTTATTTTCATGTAAGTTAAATTCCAAACAAAGATAAACTATAATATATATGCACAAATATATATATACATTATAATTTAAAACATTTATTTTAGCCTTTAGAAGGTAAATCACTAACCAAAACATATTATTAATCAATATTGTCAATATCAATTTAATTTTATATAAAGATTATTAAATTGATATTGTCTAAAATTCTGGGATATCACATTGCAGGTCGTTACAGTTGGTATCAGAGCTTAGGTTGGCGATAACCTTGGCTCTGGTGGGGAAATTACCCATCTAGTAGAGTCAATAGTACTCTATAATGAGTTGAGTATAATAATAGATATGAAAGCATACTTGTTAGTGAATATAAAACTTTTTTTATACTGTGTTGACTTATCGGTTGAGCGTTTATGAATTCTGGTCGGTACGGGAAGTACAACCGTACCGATAGGGGTTTCTAAACTCTTAAACAAGATAAACCGACATAGTATTGTTTTTAAAGTGGGCAAATGAAATAATTTTACCAAAAATTATATTTTGTTATAAAAGGAATAATTTTCTGAAATTGTTATATATATTGGGATGTTTGGTTGTTAATATTATAATCAAATATAAGAATCTAAAATTTGAAATGGTTTATAACCAAATAAAATTCAATAAGTATGATTTATCCAAAAGAAGTATAACTAAAATTTGATTTAAACAAGAATTTAAACTCCGAAAATTTTGAAAAGCATTTAAAGAGTATATAAACAAAGGTTTGGAAATCTTGGAAATGGTGGAAATGTTTTCCAAAAATTTGAAGGAAATAATGGAGTATTATTTTAGGAATATTTTTTGTTGAATGGAAATTTTTTGAAAGGAATTTGTGGAAGTAAGGAAGCACTAAACTCACTTCAGTCGCTGGAAAATAATCCTGATGATGATGGCCACATATCAGTATTCATTTTCGAGTTTCTAAATTGATGGATTGCTACCGTGGAGATTGGTTATGATATTTGTTTGGACTTGTTGGGTATACAAGTTGTTTTAGAATTTCAAAGGGAAATTTGTTTTGGTAAAACAAGTTGTTTTGGAATCCGAAGATTTGATTTGATATACCAGGTGTGTATGAGTTATTTATAATTTCAAATTGGTTTTGAAATAAAGCTGGGTAATTGAATTCTGGGAAATCTATTTAAATAATGTGAAATTTAGATGAATCAACTATTGAACTTATTAATTGAAGTTGATTTAAGTAAGAAAGGGAAAATGAAATTTTAGCCCTGGAATTAAAATTTAACTTGAGTAAATGGATGTGAATAAAATATATTTGCATTTGACTCAGGATAAGTTAAATATAAAATAAAATTGAAATTGGAATTGAATCAAATTGGATATAAAGTTGAAATATAAAATGATTATATGTAATTGTGGGTCATAATTGTGTAATGAAAATTTTAAATCCTTAAGCTATTAAGTATTATATATATAATCTAGGATTGTGATTATAAGATGTAAATGGACGTAAACGAGCAATATAAGATTTTAAATGCATAAGTTGCTGAACTTATGGATAGGAAATCAAATTGTAAACCAAAATAATATGATTGGCATTTTATGGAAAATTCAAAATTTAAATCCTAAATGAAATGTAAAGTGAGGTAAGGCAAAGTGAAATATAAAAAGTGGATGGGCTTAGGTTAGTAATAAGTTATAAAACTTATATAATAGAAAGTAAAAATTAAATTGGATGGAGAAATAAAAACCAGATTTAACTTAAATTAAAAAGGAATTGAGTTGAATTTAAATTGAATTAAAATCAAACTTCAGTGTGTTATGAATAATAATGATTGGAATTAAATTCTTATTTAAAATAGTAAAGGAAATGGTATGAATTTAAGTTGGCTAAATAAAATTTAGTTGGACTTGAATTAAATTTGGAAAAGAATTGAATTAAATGGAATTTGAATTAAGTAAGAACGATATTGAATGAATTAAATTCTCGCTCAAATAAATTCAAAAGAGAATTGTTTGGAAATGAATTTAGCACAAGCTAAATTAAATAAAAGGGTAATGGAATGTGTAACAACCCGCATATTTAACGATTTTATAATTAAATGATTTATTTAAGTATAGCGTTGTTAGTCGGATTTTGGGGTCCGAAATGTTACTTTCTGCAAACAGCCGAATTGGAGCTCGAAACCACTTCCATTGAGTTCAAAGCGTCGTTTGCGATCTTTTTGAGTATAATCTTTGATATGTTTGGAGTAAGTTGAATTTTGCTACTTTTTCTGGTTGGGCTTTAGCTTTGGGTTCAGCCCCAAACCCCACTTAACCCTTTAACTCAGCCCATCTCCTCCCATTCATTCATTCCTACTCCTCTTCACTTCTAAACTCAAGCTCCAACTGAAATGGGGGAAAGGAAGAGGAAATAGAAACTCCCAAGCCTTAGTTGCTCTTGATAATCCAAATTCTTGCTCCAAATTCAAAGAGAAGGATAGGTAAGCCTCTTCTCCATCTCTTCTCCTCTTCAATTTCAGAAAATATACTAAACCTAATTTAGGAAAATATGTGTTTTATTCTTAGATTGAAGCTTGTTGAGTAAGAGTGAAGAGTGGTTAGCCTTTCCTTTGCATTTGAGCCTCTTCTTCTTGTTCTTGAGTTAAAAAGGTGAGTTTTGAACTCACATCTACTTCTCTTGATTTCATTGATGTTATGTATGAATTCCTAACACCTTGTTCATATGCACTTGTAATTGGTTTGGGTTGAATTGGAGAGTATACCAATTTTTAGTGTTTTGGGTTCAAATCTTTGAAATCCTAACTTTGATGTTTTAATCATGTTTTGGTGATGCATCGAGGAACATATAGGGCCGGGTTGTCGATTGGCATAAGCCCTTAGAGCCAATGTTCGTCCGATTGCATTTGGGAGAGTTTGCTCTTCATTTGAATAAGGCTGGAAAACAGCCCAGGCAAGATTCAGTCGACTGAAAACTCTGCACAGTCGACTGAACCTGAAACCCGAGAGTTTCCAGGCATGATTCAGTCGACTGAAAAACTCTGCACAGTCGACTGAACCTGGAAACAGAAAGTTTCCTGAACCTAGAAAATTTCCAGGTACAGGGTCAGTCGACTGAAAAACTCTGTTCAGTCGACTGAACCTGCTGTTTCAGCCCACTTTGCCTTTTTGATTGAATTTCCAATTTGAATTGATTCACGATGATCCCATGTATGATTATCAATTGTTTTGACTTTGATGGTTCCTTTCTAATTTTAATCCACGGGTTTTTATAAAATAATCTCTCGAATCGCATTTAAAAGTCCGTTTCTCTAATTTATAAATTCTATTTAAACCACACACTTTCGCACTTCGAACGAAGTGGAAGGGTGATTAAATGGTTGGGCAAAACACGGACCATGAATCTGTGCGTTTATCTTTCCGATTAATCCTCGACCTATTCGATTGATTGTTTTGACCTTCGGGTTTGGTTTATCGATGATATGAGGTAAACTTTGTACTGCTTTGAGTGTGGAAGGGACCGACGGATAGTAAACCGTTTAGTGCGAACGAGTGGTTATGGGACATACGTTAACACTTTTCGGATTCCTTTTCGAGAGTTGTGACACATTCCGCCAGTTAGTGGTGTCCAGTACTGGGTCTTCGACCTTCACCACTACGGCTTGTCGCCCTATTGTATCACTTCTGATGTTGGCGTTGTGTGCCGCATGGGTGATATTGGGTTTGTGCCTTCGGGTTTGTCGCCCTATATAGTTTCGCTCTGATGTTGGCCTTATGTGCCGCATGGGTGATACTTGGGTTTGGAGTCTTCGGGCTCATGGATCCTTGTTTGTATAGTACTGAGCTCGAGCAAATTTGATGATGTTTCATTGATATTATATTCCCTTGGTATCGCCCATCGTGTTGGTCTGTTTGAGCCACATGATGTATAACGATTACCTAGTGGAACTTGTATACCTTATAGGTATTTGTTATTTGCCATTCGGCTTGTTTTGGGATATTCGTATCCTTTGTTTCTACATGTTGCCGATGATATGAGGCTTGTTCTATATGATTCATCTCTTGTTGATGATTGTGTTATCTCCTCTGGAGATATTTGTTATACTGTATGACCTTGCAGGTTTATTATTGTTCAGTTTATCTAACTGATTTGTTTAGCTAGACTGACCCGGGTATTTTATACTCGGGTCAGACCGAGATGTTTCAGGTTAGGTGCTTTGGACTTAGCCTCTTTTGCTTCCGCATGGACTATTCCGCTGACTCCTTTTGTCTTAGCTTTTTGTGTAGTCCTTTCTGTTATAACTCTGATATGTATTCTATTGACTCGTCTGTATATTGTGGTTTTCTATACCACTTGACATGTATTATTTTGTATACTCAGCTTTGTATCAGTATATGTGTGTATGTTCTGTGATGTATATTGCATTTGAGTTGTTATATTCTGTTCTGATAGATCCCCTAGCCACCTCTGGTTTTGTTTTAAGTATTCATTGGACATGTCAATCTGCTTGGTAAGGCAATTGTCGATGTATTCAATAGATAATTAAAGCAAGGCCATAGATGGTCGCTCCTAAACAGCCTTATTCTCCGTGTTAGCAGACGATATTATCTATTAATACTCTTTGCTAGCGTGGGTATAGAGGTGGGGCGTCACAGCTTGGTATCGGAGCCAGGTTCAGAACAAAATATAATAAACACAGAATAGAGCACATATTACGATACATCAGAGTGTGATAAGTGATACAAATCTTTGAATCATCGTGTGTCTCTATTCCTTCTACCATCAAAGGTTAGGTAGGACTTGGGATTATGCCTAGGAATGCATTTAAATTCCGTAGTATTCCATATTGAATTATCTACCTTGGGAATAATCTTTACCTTATCCTAACTTTCAGCTTATGGCTGGAAGAGACGGAGGACGACGCTCGGATGCTAGGCAATCCAGTGGCTCACATCCGGACGGCGTCTATATGTCTGCCGATCAGTTTTTAGAGTGGTTTAAGAGCACGCAGCCTCCAGCTCCTACTCGAACATCTCCTCCATGCAAGTTCACCTTCGCACGTTTGTGCAGTGATTTTTCTCATCTTGTAGGGAAACCATTTAAAGGCTCCGAGATTGTTCTTGAGGTCCAAGCTTGGGTTCGCATGTACGAGCATGTTCTCTCTCGCATGGATCTTTCTGACGATGATAGGGTTCTTGTAACTTCTAGCTTATTGAAATAGCGTGCCCTTGACTGGTACGAGCTTCTTTTAGCTGAATTTGATGAGTCTGCTCTTTCTTGGACTCAGTTTCGGGAACGATTCGAACTCAAGTTCGTTCCTGAATCTGAGAAAGCTTTGTTGTCCCGGCACTTTCTTGAATTGAAGCATGGGGATTCTTCCGTTTCTGAATATGTTGCATCTTTCAAAGCTTTATCTAAATATGGTCTTGAATTCATTAGCACCTCGTATAGGAAGAATCTGAAATTTGTATCTGGTCTTAAGAAATGTCTTAAGAAGTCGTTAATGCTCCAGTTTAAACTTTCCTTTGAGTAGTTGATTGATTCGGCACTTCATCTCGAAGCCTTCGAGAAGGAGTGTGATTGTGGGAATGATGTTGAGGGTCGTAAGAACGCCAACAAGAGGCAGTTTCCATTCGATAAGCGGAAATTTTTCCCTTCCAAGAAGAAAAAGCCCGTTGAATCTGATCCTCAGTCTCAGTCTCAGTCTGTTGGAAAACCTTCCACTTGGAAGTGTTTCAATTGTGGTTCCCCTGATCATGTGATTCGAGCTTGCCCTATGCCTCTCTTCTGCCACTATTGCAAGAAGGAAGGCCATCGTATTTTCACTTGTCCTATTGTTCCGAAAAATCCTTTATCTAGCAAGCTAAAGATAACGGATGCTTCTGGAGGTTCTTCTCAGGGAAAAGGTACATCTCCATTTAAAAAAAAAAAATCTATTGTATTCGAGTTCTCTTCGACATGGGTGCTTCACATTTTTCCTTATCGAAGATGCTCTTCGATGATTTATCTTTAGATGTTTCTTGTATGGTTACTTCTTTGAGAATTGCGAATCCGAATTGGTGGATCCGCAACGCTCAATTTGCTTGTATTAATGTCGAGATTATTTTATGGGATTTTTCTTTCCGAGCCAATTTGCATGTTATGCATTGCTTAGGCTTCGGAATTGACATTTTTGAAAGGATTGACTTAATTATTATGAAGCCATATCCTATATCCCGAGTGGACTATTCATCCTCGACATTTTCAATCTGTTAAAAAGATTTCTATCTTCCTTTGTGATTTCGATTTCCAATTTGATGGCATCATTTTTCTTTAAGTCCCCGTGATGAGGAAAGTGTGGTTTCTCTCATTCTTGTAGTTGAGAATTTTCTGGTATTTCTGGTCTTGTCTTAGGATTATCACCTAAGCAATCTTTTGAGTAGTGTTAAGGTCTTTTTAGCTCGACCTTACCACTGGTTTTCATTTGGCTACGAGTTGCGGAAGTAGCACTCCACTTACCGCATTCCGCACTCGTTGTAATTCTTATAGATGATTTGTTATGTCATTCAGTTTGTCTAGCTCATTTCATCCATATTATGAATCGAGTATTCTGTGAATATCTCGATGGTTCCATTTTGGTATTTATTGATTTTGGATGGAAAATAGCAATTTAAAGAATTTTGCAAATCTTTTTCATAAGATTTATCACAAGTATAATTGGATTTTTGTTCTTTAAAAAAAAAATATTTTTTTTTAAAAAAAAAAGTTTTTAGAAACATGTTTATCATATAGAAGATGATTTTGTGATTGTATTGCCCATTGACTACTTTAAGAATTCTGGTCGATGCGCTTGATCAACGTTATCGATAGGAATTTCCTAAACGCTTTGATGAGACAATCAGGCACAGTAAATTGATTTGGAATAAGTAAATATTTCTTGAAAGATTATTACATAAAGATAATTGTAATTTTGAAAGTCTTAGCTTTTTGGGAAAGAAAATTAATTTAAAAGAACTCTTTCTTTTCGATATCCCTATTCTTGTTATTCCCGTAGGGAACCAATGCTTTATCTTTTGTACCAATGCCAATCGTATTGGTTTAGATGTCGTTCACTTGCAAGGGAGAACGTGCTATCATTTATTCTCCTAAGTAGTTATAGCCTATCGAAACTAGATATGCCACTCATGATTTAGTGCTCGTGGCTATTGTTTCCGTCTTTTGTATTTTGCATCATTACTTTTGGGTGAGGGATTTTGCTCTCCTCACCAATCACAATTTTGGAATGTTTATTTTCTCATAGGGAACCTAGTGTTGGTTCGAGTTCCTTGCATCTTATGATCTTGATATTCTTTTTATTCCCGGAAAGAGGATCGTGTTGCCAATGCATTTGGTTGTAAGTAGCAAGTGATTGTTTCTTTGTTGATGTCCGAATGGAATGATCTTTTTACCAAGTTCATCGGACGTTTTGTTGTACTTCTTTTTGTTGAGCTTTGGTTCATTTGACGTATCGTTTGTACCACGTCGGTGTTCCAAAATTATTTGAGCTTAGGAATCCATAGAATTCTCTGAGCAATCAAGTTCGGACTTACCCCTTCGTGCACTTTATGGTGAACTTCTTATTCTGTTATTCTTTTGTGCTAGTATGTTTGTGGGAGTTGGGAGAATCACCTACCTCTTGTAGGGTTCTCCTACAATAATAGTTTTCAGCCTAGTGTCTTGTTGGTTGGAATCTGGGGAGAAGATTATTCTTGGTCCAGGTTTTGTTCGTGATTCTTCCGAGAAGATTGATCTTATCTGGTTGAAGCTTGTTGAGTAAGAGCGAGTAAGAGTGTTTTATTCTTATCTTATCTGGTTGATCTTATCTTATCTGGTTGAAGCTTGGTCCAGGAAAATATGTGTTTTATTCTTAGATTGAAGCTTGTTGAGTAAGAGTGAAGAGTGGTTAGCCTTTCCTTTGCATTTGAGCCTCTTCTTCTTGTTCTTGAGTTAAAAAGGTGAGTTTTGAACTCATATCTACTTCTCTTGATTTCATTGATGTTATGTATGAATTCCTAACACCTTGTTCATATGCACTTGTAATTGGTTTGGGTTGAATTGGAGAGTATACCAATTTTTAGTGTTTTGGGTTCAAATCTTTGAAATCCTAACTTTGATGTTTTAATCATGTTTTGGTGATGCATCGAGGAACATATAGGGCCGGGTTGTCGATTGGCATAAGCCCTTAGAGCCAATGTTCGTCCGATTGCATTTGGGAGAGTTTGCTCTTCATTTGAATAAGGCTGGAAAACAGCCCAAGCAAGATTCAGTCGACTGAAAACTCTGCACAGTCGACTGAACCTGAAACCCGAGAGTTTCCAGGCATGATTCAGTCGACTGAACCTGGAAACAGAAAGTTTCCTGAACCTAGAAAATTTCCAGGTACAGGGTCAGTCGACTGAAAAACTCTGTTCAGTCGACTGAACCTGTTGTTTCAGCCCACTTTGCCTTTTTGATTGAATTTCCCATTTGAATTGATTCACGATGATCCCATGTATGATTATCAATTGTTTTGACTTTGATGGTTCCTTTCTAATTTTAATCCACGGGTTTTTATAAAATAATCTCTCGAATCGCATTTAAAAGTCCGTTTCTCTAATTTATAAATTCTATTTAAACCACACACTTTCGCACTTCGAACGAAGTGGAAGGGTGATTAAATGGTTGGGCAAAACACGGACCATGAATCTGTGCGTTTATCTTTCCGATTAATCCTCGACCTATTCGATTGATTGTTTTGATCTTCGGGTTTGGTTTATCGATGATATGAGGTAAACTTTGTACTGCTTTGAGTGTGGAAGGGACTGACGGATAGTAAACCGTTTAGTGCGAACGAGTGGTTATGGGACATACGTTAACACTTTTCGGATTCCTTTTCGAGAGTTGTGACACATTCCGCCAGTTAGTGGTGTCCAGTACTGGGTCTTCGACCTTCACCACTACGGCTTGTCGCCCTATTGTATCACTTCTGATGTTGGCGTTGTGTGCCGCATGGGTGATATTGGGTTTGTGCCTTCGGGTTTGTCGCCCTATATAGTTTCGCTCTGATGTTGGCCTTATGTGCCACATGGGTGATACTTGGGTTTGGAGTCTTCGGGCTCATGGATCCTTGTTTGTACAGTACTGAGCTCGAGCAAATTTGATGATGTTTCATTGATATTATATTCCCTTGGTATCGCCCATCGTGTTGGTCTGTTTGAGCCGCATGATGTATAACGATTACCTTGTGGAACTTGTACACCTTATAGGTATTTGTTATTTGCCATTCGGCTTGTTTTGGGATATTCGTATCCTTTGTTTCTACATGTTGCCGATGATATGAGGCTTGTTCTACATGATTCATCTCTTGTTGATGATTGTGTTATCTCCTCTGGAGATATTTGTTATACTGTATGACCTTGCAGGTTTATTATTGTTCAGTTTATCTAACTGATTTGTTTAGCTAGACTGACCCGGGTATTTTATACTCGGGTCAGACCGAGATGTTTCAGGTTAGGTGCTTTGGACTTAGCCTCTTTTGCTTCCGCATGGACTATTCCGCTGACTCCTTTTGTCTTAGCTTTTTGTGTAGTCCTTTCTGTTATAACTCTGATATGTATTCTATTGACTCGTCTGTATATTGTGGTTTTCTATACCACTTGACATGTATTATTTTGTATACTCAGCTTTGTATCAGTATATGTGTGTATGTTCTGTGATGTATATTGCATTTGAGTTGTTATATTCTGTTCTGATAGATCCCCTAGCCACCTCTGGTTTTGTTTTAAGTATTCATTGGACATGTCGATCTGCTTGGTAAGGCAATTGTCGATGTATTCAATAGATAATTAAAGCAAGGCCATAGATGGTCGCTCCTTAACAGCCTTATTCTCCGTGTTAGCAGACGGTATTATCTATTAATACTCTTTGCTAGCGTGGGTATAGAGGTGGGGCGTCACAGAATGAATAAAATTTTGGTAGCTTGTTAAAAATTTGAGAAGAAAAACAAAACCCAGTTATTGTTTAGAATAATTGGAATGGCTATGTTATTAATAAATTCAGAAATGAATTGAGAAGGTGGATAAATTTAAAATGGATTGAGTAAGTAAACAAATTGAATTAAAATTTGTAATGGATTGGAATTTGATTGAATAAGAATCAAATTGAAATGGAAATAAAATTGATGAAAGAAGGAATAGAGTTATTTTGGAGTTGAAATAACTTAAGGAATTGGAAAATGATTGTGGTCAAGCTTTATAAGGGGTCTTGAATTAAATTTGTTTAGATAATAAAATTTTAATGACAGTGAAAGAATTTTAATTTCTTATCGTGATGAAATAAGAATGTATGGGTTGTAAATAATTCCGAATGGAATAAAATTAATATAAAATTTAAGTTGGAATTAATTTTAAATGGTTAAAAGCATAAGTGATGGTTAATTGGAGGGGTATCTTTAAAATTAGCATGGAAATTGGTTGTTTGTTGTAAACAGAAATTGAGTTGGCTTAAAGAAGAAAATTGAGGTAAGTTTTTGAATTAATTGGATTGAGTGAAATCTAATTAAGTGGTTTTGCATATAAATGAATATGGATTATAAAAGAGATGCAAATATATCAATTCGAAATAAAAATTTGACCGTGAATCAATGTGGAATTGAATTGAAGTAAACTGATGTAAGTAAAGCATATGTTAATCATACTGAAGAGAAAATGAATTAGTCGTAGTAAATATGAATTGAGAATAGTAAACTTGAATGTAAATCATTCAAGTGAAATGTAATGAAGTTGGATTGTTAGGAAATTAAAATGGTGATTGAAATCTTAGGATTTGCTTGTAATATATGCATGGTTAAAAGGTTGAATTATGATTTTTTTTAAACTATGTAATTGAGGTATTTGGCTAAGATTAATATACGGAAGGATGTTATAAATCTTATATTATTGAAAACTTATGGCTTGTTTAAGTAAATACAGGTATGGAAGGCAATCGATAGAGTTGGAGCGCGTAAATGCAATATAAATTAGCGCTTGCTTTTAGAATTCTAATCTAAGGTACTCCTACATAATAAAATTTAAAAAATGATATATATATATATATATATATATATATATATATATATATATATATATATATTGTGGTATATTTTGTTTTCCTATCGTATGGGTCGATGTATATATATTTATAACTATTGTGATATTGTGAAACGCTTTCCGTACAAAGGAGACGCTGTCAAAAATTTTGGGAGTTAGAATTTTGAAAATTTTGGGTTAACTAGAAAAGTTGCATTTTGAAATAATGTTGTAAAAAAAGCTTTTGAGTTAAAAATAAAGCGAGTGGTTTTGGAATTGAGCCAAAAGGTGTTGAGAAGTGAATGAGAGTTTTAATTGAATGAATTTTCGGGTAAGTAAATGAGTTTAGTAGCATTTTCCTACCTTAGCAAATTTCGAGGACGAAATTTTTATAGGGGGGAGTGTAACAACCTGGAATTTTGGTCGTTAGATTTGAACATTTCATTCATTTTAAATGTCGAATGTGAATTATAATTTGATTTTGAAATAAAAAGATTTTGGTTAAATAAATATAATTACTTAAAATATCGAGTATGGCTAATCAATTGGATTTGAATAATAATAATAATAATTAAATATTTGGAATTGGGGTAATTGGTGAATCTGGGTGAAATAGATAAGAAAATGATTTCTAAAATTTATTTTAAGTCTATTTGGATTAAAATAATGATGTTGGACTTTTGGATGGAATCAAAAGTCGATAAGTCAAATTTGGAAGTTTTATATTAATTTAATAATGAAATTTAATATTTTAATAATGTAAATAATTAAATTTTGATTCGAAATCAATTAGAATGATTTCTAAATGTGATTATAAATTCTATATGATTTATATTTGTAACATCCCACCTTTTCGCACGCTTTAAATCGATACATGTTCTGATTCAAACCATACGGAAGGGTGGATTATTATGCGGTAAAAAAATAAGAAAGAAATAAAACTAACAGAATCTCATAGCGGAAGGATAAAATATAATAATTAAATATAAACAGTGCATGAAGCTGTTTTTCAAAATATTTAATTTACTTACAATATATATCAGAGTTATACATACCATAGAATATCAATAATGCAGCGGAATACAATAGTGTAGTGGAATAAAATAATAGGTAATAGAAATAAAATCTTCGTCTTCGTCCTCCAGAGCTAGAGTCTTCGAATCCTGAAATACTCAGGCTAATCCGAGCGAATTGAAAAGACAAAACACTCGACTCAGAACTAAAAGATCTTATGTAAGTTAAATCAACAGAAATAAATATGGGTGCAGTAACTTAAGAGATGCTCGAGATTTACATCTCTTAAGGATCCGTTAAACTATTTACTATGTAGTATATTTCGCTATTATAATAGTGTCTAATTGTAAAATAAACTTACTTTTAAATAGCGTTAAGGCTTTACATTTTCCACCTTAACACATTTATATATTCCCATAGTCTATACAGTACCGTAATCTCCCCCGTACCGGGCGTCGTCAGAGGCACTCCATAGGTATGGTACAAAACCAAAATCGTATAAGGAGCGCTAGGGTAGGTGACATGGCACAACTAGGCAATGCCAGGGTAGATATACTAATTAAGCTTCCGGGTCGGTGGTAACGCGTAGCAGCTACTACCGCCCACCTCGAACAACACCCCCAAAATCAAAAATCAAAAGTGGCCACCGAAAAATCCAAAGTCAGAGTAGAATAGCGAAGGGATGTGTCCGATAAAAGGTGCTACCTTCTTAACCCGTCGATCGCCCCTGTTTTAGCCAGCTTAAGCCAACTCATGGGAGTTGGGTCCACGTATTTACCTTAAAGGAAACGCCGCCACCATCCTACTTCATTCTGGAATCTCCACTGCGTACACGGTTATTAAAGTGGTTTTCGGAGTTGGCAGAGAGTATGACAACTTCCGATCCCGGTCTCTTTAAAAACCAATCGTTATTATAACACCGCGGTCTCTTCAAAATAGTTTATACTTTAAAACCAGAATAAAATATCCATTTCAAAACCATATACTTACGATATCATTTCTATTTTAAAACCCAAATCAATATGATATCATTTTTATTTCAAATATATCTTTTTTCAAAAATCATAGTACTTTCAAATATATATATACCTTAAAGCCATAGCTTCGAAACAAAATTTTCAATAAGATCTTAATTAAATAAAATCTCAAATCAATTTCAAAACTATCTTCTCAACTTTGATTTATAAAAATCAATATAAATTCTATATTTGAATGTAAGTAAACACTTATCCATAATATATTCTAATAAAATCAATTTATTATTAAACGTACTTCATACTTTAAACAATTTTATACATAGCTTAAAACCAAGAATTTAACTATATACAAAATAACCTTTATCAAATATCTGAAATCAATATCTCATAAAATCACATATATATTTCTTTACGAAACCATAGAAAATCATTTAAAAATAATATTGTGTGCGTGTATATATATACACACACATCGCGGTGTCTGTATAAAATTTTCTATCCTATGGTCAAGTGATACGAATATTTATCATTTCATTCCGTAATTTAAAATAAAAATTACGGTTATATACCATTTCAAACCGCAATCCTGAATGAAATGAAAATGCGTAGTAACATGTAGTTTATACAATATAAAATACTGCATCCATTCATCCATCATAAAATCATACATCCATTAATTACAATCATCATCCAATTCAAATAGTACATCAATATATAACAGGTAATAAATAACAGGCATTTACTGGCAGTTTATTATGCAAAATAAATTAAATAATAATTTAACCGGCAGTTTATATGCAATAATAAATTAAATAACAAGTTAATTAAATAAATGCAAATTAACTAAGATAATGATGAAATATATGCCAAATAGCTATAAATAAATTTCAAATCACATCATAAATGAATTTAACAAACGTAAGAAATCTTAGAAGTTGTGAGTGGGTTAAAACACTCACCTTTGATTTTAGCCCATAAAAATCCAAACAGAAACGCAAAACTCAACAATCTCCAAATTTAACTAAATTAATTTCATGTTGTCCAGAATATAAATTTGAATCCAACAGAAGAAATCATGCATGAATCAAAGTTTATATGCAAAAGATATTCATGTTACAAGAAATATTATTAAAATAAAAATTAGTACGCGCTAAAAATATATATAAATAAACAAATTTAAATGCTTACGTTTTCTCAAGATGAGGCTTCAGGAAAAAATTGAAGAACGACGAAGATGAGGACAGGAAGTGTACGAAAATGAAAAAAAAAATCATTTTTATAAAAGAATGGTTTTGGATTTGCAAGAATCAGAGCTTTTGAATATGAGGTGTTAGGAGAAAGAAGAAATAAGATGTAGGTTATTTATAATTAAGAAATGAATGTGGTGGGACAAAAATAAATGTCATATTTTATTATTAAAGCTTCAGGTATTAAACAGATGGAGAAGTAAACGGATCAAGTATTAATAGTAAGGTAACTATTTTAAAACGATCGTGAAACAATTAATAATAAAATATTTCGAAATTCAATTTTTTTTTGAAACGTAACCGAATTAACTTCATTAACTCAAGCAATATTCGAATTTCTACGCATTTAGGTTTTTTTGTCTACGCATAATAAATTTTTATACTTACGTTAAAAATGAAAAAAAATTATTTGTTTTTCCCAAAATGATCTCTTATTACCATTAAAACACCCTTTTTATTTAACACAAAACGTGTGTTTCTTTTATTAAATCTATTAATTGCAATCAACTTTTCCTTTCCTTTTAATTGAAACATTTGAATTATAGTAATTGCAATTACTTACAAAGTTAAATTTTAAAAAAGACAACTAAAATGGATAAAAAAAATAGAACAATTGTTTATTTAAACACGTTTATAAATTTATTGTTTATACACAAGAGAAATAAATAGATTATTTTCCTATTCTTGTAGTTAGTCTGTAAGTTAAAACACAGTTCAAATAAGCATATATTTCTTTCTTTAAAATCAATCTTTTTATTCTTTATTTTAATGAAATTAAACCTACATTCACAGATGAAACCTTCATTTTATTTGATGTAAATTTTTTTTTTCATTGAATCAAAACTTTCCTTATATTTTCACAAAACATAAGCTGCTTTTAATTACACCTATTACTTTACAATCATTATTCTCCCTCCTATTAATTAAAATTTTTCAATTATATTCATATTAGTTGATTAAGTTTCAAAATGGACTAAATGAATGTAATGAGAAGTAATACAATTTTTCCTATCTAATAGTAATTTAAACATATTTGCATTATTGGATACAAATAGTAATTACACATTTCTCACTAAATAATAGTTACTCATCTCTACAATCAATCTTTCAGCTAACAAGCATGTCAAATAAATAAACATATTTTTACTCTTTTACAAAACTTATTCATTTATATTCTTTTATTTTTATTTTCACTCCTTACTATTAAAGCAATCATTACATTATGAATACAATTAACATATCTATTTCTTTTTATTACGTTCACATTACAATTATGGTTTATTCCACATTAATGTAACATTTTGCTGACATTTATTTGAAATTGATTAGTTAAATTGGTAACAACACCAATTGTCACCATTATACATTTTGTAATATTTGTAAGTTAATTCTTTACAAATAATTACTACAACAACTCTCATTACACTACACTTATTCCATTTCCATCCATTACACACCATTTTCTTAATAAATTAACCTTTAGATTATTAATTGCCTTTTAAATCCTACTACAAATCAATGAACACATTTATTAAAATTTATACTCATAATTTATTTATTCATCTTGATTTCATTCTTTTTATTAAATCCATTAGCACTCTATGAATAAAATTTACAATCTTACCGCATATTACCTAAATTTACATTAACGTAATACCTAAATTTAAATTTTCATTATTACCACATATTACCTAAATTTACATTATTTCCATATATTACCTAAACTTACATTAACATAATACCTAAATTTAAATTTACATTATTACCACTTATTACCTAAATTTACATTATTACCACATATTACCACAAATTACATCATTTCTTACTTTACAAAATACCAAACATTTCTATGCATCTTATTACATTTATATCTTGTAATTATTTTCTTAAACTCATAATTGTAATTCCAAGTTTCATTTTAAATTTCAATTGATTCCCACTCACAGCTTAATAGCCTTAGTAAACTGGTAACAATTAATAACGGTCACTATTTGCCCAAATCACATTTATAGGTTTATAGTTTACAAAAAATATTGCAATGACTCATATGATATTGATTTTATCCAATTAGCATTAAATTTATACTTATTCATCAATTTGTACAATATGTCTCTTGTTTCCTTAGAATAATTTTATGTTTCTATTAAGTTTTCATTCACATTTCCGTTACTATATTAATAATCGTTGAAGTAACGTTTATTATCAATAAAAACATTATAATTACTTGCAGAACACTGATTTTTCAATGACCATTTATTATAATTTGAATTCATTAACTTAATTCACTGCTTACATTTTGTTTTCATATATTCAGTTTATTTCCAAATATTCCTATTTACAATCAATTTTAACCTAAACAGTCATTTCAATCAATTTGAATTGCATTAAATTGGCATTTCATCAACTGCCATTAACATTATTACCTTAGTTTATATACAGTTTCTATTAATCAACGTATTATTCCATCGGTAAATTAAATGCCTACTTTTATTTTCTTATATTTTAAATTTTATACCTAAATGCAACAAATTTACACTTTCCATTATTATATAAATTTGTATTCCATTCTAGTTAATATTTTTATTGGTAATTTACAAATCTAACATTCCCTTTTGTTTCTTATATTAAACTTATAACCAAGTATGACAATTTACACTATTTCAATTTATTGCAATATAAATTTTAAATTGTTGATTTTAATTACAATTGATACATCTAATTTCTACATTCGCACCCATATAAGTTATAAGATTTTTATTTCTTTCTAAATTTAAATTAAAAATATTTTTAATTTAATTCATTTTGACATCGAATTTTACGAGTCGTTACACTCTCCCCCACCCAAAAAATTTCGTCACCGAAAAGGAAAAGAAGAATTAGGAAATCTGTAACAACCCGTATTTTACGTGTCGATAAATCGTAAAATTATTGTCTTTAGGTCGTTTGCATTGTTTGAGTCAACCAGAGCTCACCTTGTCCAGGAGCTTAAGTCGTGTGGAAGTTAGCTCGTGTGAGCGACTTAGTGGAATGGAGTGACTTGAGTTATTGACCGACCTATAGGAATGAGCCATCCAGAGTTGGCTCGTGTGTAAGTTAGGTCGGTGGAACGACTTAAGGATAGTAGGCGACTTAAGGAAAGTGAACGAGTTAGAGGTTCACGACTTAAAGGATTGGACCGACCTATAGAGTGACCGACTTAAGGTAGTAGCGGGTTTGTGGCTAGCGTCTTAGGGATAGGTCGTTCGAAGCGAATTTAGCGACCTAAGGTTGCAAGCGACTTAGGGTTAGGTCGTAAGTCGTTGGGTCGTATGCGACCTATGGTGGTTTGCCTTGTGTGGTTAGGTCGGCATCTCAGTTAGGTCGTAAGCCGTGGGGGGCTTAGGTCGTAAGACTTTCTGTGTTTAGTTAAGTCGCGTGAAGGCTGAGTCGTAAGTCATTAAGTCGCTAAGCCGCATAAGGTGTTGGGTCGTTAGGTCGGTCGCGTTTGTTAAGTCGCTTGGTTGCACTGTGATATTTATTAGGTCGGCAATGCTTTAGGTCGTAGGTCGGCAATGTTATAGGTCGTGAGCGACCTAATATCGAGTAAGCGACTTAAGGAGGCCTGAGTGTTAGGACGTAAGTCGTTAGGTCGGCGAAGACTTATGGGGGCAGACGACTCATGGATCTGCCTATAAATAGTAGGGTTTGGCTCACTTTTTGGCACGGGATTTTGAAGCGACGAAGTGCTGCCATTTTGGGAACTCGACTACAACACTTCTTCACTTCTTTTCTCCACTCTAATCTAGTGCTTACATTCATCCAAGATTGAAGATCAAATCGAACATCCAAGAGCCAAAGTTTAAGATCTCCATCCATCGAAGAGAGATTTCATCATTTGAAGGGGAACCTTGTCGAATCAAGCTAGATCCTTTGCTGTCTAGATCTGAAGTTGGTAGCTTTTGGAGTGTTTAGGTGATTCGGTGAGTGGTAGTTATCTCTCGCACGGACCCAAAGGAGTATATTGGATTGGTGGCTTGTTTGTATGTTAAAGATAGAGATTTCATTCATTTTCTTTAAGTCTGCATGTAGATCCATTGTCCATAAAATTTTGATATCCATTCTACTACATGTTAGCCTATGATAGATCCTTCATCAAGTTGTTACTTAGAATTCATGCTTGTTATATTTGGACTCTTTATTTACTAAATTGCCATTATAGTTATAATCGTTTATTTAGATCTTGTTTGAATGATTGATTATTTGGATTAATGATTGATTTGATTGATTGTTATGAGTTAGTGGATTGATGGTTGATTTTGGACAAGTTGGTCGAAGATGATCCAAAAGCCAAGTGGAAAGGCTTTTGAAGGAGGAAAGCTGCTTGTGGCATATGAAGCGGATGTTAAAGCTCATATGGATAGATTTGATGATGATGTTGAGATGGGACTTTGCTATGATGCGATGAAGCAAAGCATGATGTGAGATAGCCTTGGTTTAATCCAGACGGGATCATCCCAAGCATGTTGATAACTCGGTGATATGGTTCGAGTTTGTTGATAATGGATGGCTTGAGAGGCGCTTAAGCTAGTTTGAGAATAGTCATCAAGGAGGATGACTAGAAGGCTGAGATTTCATCGTTATTGAAGGTTCTAGCATGCTCAAAGCAAGAGTACGCTGGGTAGATTCGATAATCCCAAGCACGGGCTGCGACGACGTGCCAAGTACTCTGGGCAGATTCTATAGTCCTAGGCACGGGCTGCGACGACGTGCGGAGTTATGTCTAGAACCGGGGTTACCATTAGCCCTTGATGGACGGATGAAAGAATGAGCCGGTCATTCAATTAACGGTGATATCGAAGCAATGATAACGGTGATAGCCAGAGTCATGGATATTTGGATGCTTTGGGTTGTATCGTCACTCGGTCTCAAGAGAAATGCTTTTTTTTGTGGGTGCTTATCTGATCTTGGTTTAGGACTTGGGGGTTTGTACTTGGAAAACATCGACCTTGACTCGAGTGATAATTGCTTTACTTTAATTGTCTGCTTTGCTATGTTTATTCCTGCTTAGTGGGTCTGGGGGCTATCACTGTAGAAAGAGGTGGAGTGGGATGGCTGGGTTCCTATTCCTGTTACCCTTTATGCTCTTTTGGTATGTTTGATAGTTGATTTACTGCTCACTAGGACTTTTGTCTGACTCAAGGTTTTATGTTCAAACTCTTATCACCTTGGGCTGTTCATCCGTTTGGGATGGGCAGACTAGGTAGCAGCTGACCGGTGCTGTTCTTAGTGACCAACGCTGTTGATGACGAAGACGAGCTGGAGGCTTTTGCATATTGTTCTCTTACTATATGTACTGGATGTTCCGTTGTTTGTTTGATACTCTGAGTGTTATGTAGTGAGTCTTGATGTATTGACTATTCAAATGTTTGTATTAAACTACTATGAGTTTATATGATAAGATTATGTTCAATGAGCTTCACTATGTATACTTTTCTATTGTATTTTATCCCTGCACTGTGAGTAATACGATAGACCTTTGTGTTTACCCTACCTTGATGATCGTCCATGGCTGCCTGGCACACTTTTCAACGCACTATTTCCTTGTTTAAGTGCAGGAGTCTTGGGCGGTCGTCATATTTGGTATCAGAGCTTTGGTTAATCGATTTTAGCCAACGCTCGCTGACGTAACTACGTATGAGAGGCGTAACTGTAATTTTGATGGATGATTACTATATATAATATAGTATCTTAGAAGGATTTGAACTTCTTATGCAGTCGTTTCTCAGGGTATATTAATCATTTCTCATAGATATTCGGAATGAGTCGAAGAGGGAGACCAGCTGCTAGGGAAGGCCGTGCTGTTGAGGGGGCTGCTGATTATGCTTCTATGTTCGAGGCTATGATGACTTCGATCATGAGAAGGATGCCAGCTCCGGGGCCATCAGTAGATGTTGGAGTTCAGGTTCAAGCTCCAAGACCAGTGGATTTTGCTAAGTTGTGTAAGGACTATACTGCTATTGGAGGAAAGGTTTTCTTGGGGACAGAATCAACCATTGAAGTTCAGATATGGATAGATGCTTGTAAAAGGATCTTTGGTGATTCGGGAATTGAGGATGCAACTAAGGGGAAGCTTGCATCAAGACAGCTTCAAGGAAGAGCTTCTGATTGGTGGAACTCTATCACCATAGATACTCCAGAGGAAGAAATTACTTGGGAGCAATTCCAAGCTAGATTTGAAGCTAAGTTCATTTCTACAGCTCAGAAATCTATTCTGTTTAAGAAGTTTGTGGAGCTCAAGCAGGGTGGAAGACCAGTTCTTGAGTATGTTTCTGAGTTTGAAGCTTTGTCTAAGTATGCTCGGTCATATATTGAATCTCCCTATCAGAAGAATGAGAAGTTCGTGACAGTCTTGGACAGTTATCTTGGGAGGCAGTTGGTGGATCATTTGGATGACCCATTTGAGAAGCTTGTGGAGAAATCTCTCAGACATGAGAATCTGTTTCCTAAAGAAGGATCTGTTGTTGCTGTAACCAAGTAAGGGTCTAAAACACAGCAGGGTGAAAACAAGAAAAGGAAGCAGCAGCAACAGAGGGGTAAGGATGGCCATAATAGGCCGAAGGGTGAAGTGACCTTCTATAACTGTCAGCAGAAGGGACATCTCTCCAGAGATTGTAAGAATCCAAAGGTGCCGGCGAAGTGCCACAACTGTGACAAACCGGGGCATTTCAGGAAGAATTGTCCGGAACCGAGGAAGGACAAGCAGATTGTGCAAGCTTATGCTTTGGGGGCTGTGCCATCATCTTTGAAGGCTCCTACTGCTGAAGAGGAGGGAAAGAGTGTGGTGGTTCAAGGTACTCTTTCCATTTGTGGTGTTCTAGTTAGAGTGTTATTTGATACTGAGGCGTCGCATTCCTTTGTTTGTAGTGATCTGGTAGGCCGGTTGGGTTTGGAACCGGATATTGTTGATAGACCATTGGTTGTAACTAATCCAGTTGGGGGTTCGTCTTGTTTATGTATGGTATGCCGTGGTCTAGTTATATCGAGTCATGATTGCTCTTTTATTTGTGATTGTTTTGTTCTGAACTTTGCGGGGTTCAGAATTATTTTGGGTATGGACTGGCTTAGGAAATATGCGGCAAGGGTTGATTGTAAGAGGCTAGTGGTGACAGTCGAGAACGTGGAAGGGCGAAAGGTTGTGATACGACGTAAGCATGAAGAAGGCGTCTTCATGAGTTTCATGTATTCGCTGGTTGTTCCACGGGATGAACTATCATCGGTGCCTATTGTGAATGGATTTGAAGATGTCTTTGACGAGGTCAAAGGGTTACCGCCGTATAGGGAGATCGAGCTTCGTATCGATCTAGTTGAAGGAGCCAGACCTGTTGTGATGCCTCTTAGGCGGATGGCGCCTAGGGAACAGCAAGAGTTGAAGGTGCAAGTTGATGACCTTCTACGGAAAGGATTCATTCGGCGTAGTGTGTCCGAATGGGGTACACCAGTTGTGTTTGCAACCAAAGCGGATGGATCATTGAGGTTGTGTGTGGATTATCGTGAGCTGAATAAAGTGACTAAGAAGAACAAGTATCCATTGCCGAGAATAGATGACTTGTTTGATCAGCTTCACGAAGCTAAGGTGTTTTCTCATATGGATTTGGCAACGGGATTTCACCAGTTAAGAGTGGCTAGGGATAATGTGCGGAAGACTGCTTTCAGGACACCATCCGGTTTCTATGAGTGGCTGGTAATCCCGTTTGGATTAACCAATGCACCAGCATATTTTGTGGATCTTATGAATAGAGTGTTCAGGGATCAATTGAACAAGTTCGTACTTGTGTTCGTGGATGATATTTTGATTTATTCCAGAACTGAGGAAGAGCACAAGACGCACTTGCGGATTGTTTTGGAAATCTTGCAAAAACATCAGCTGAGGGCTAAGTTTTCGAAGTGTCACTTCTGGAAGAGTGAAGTGAGATTCTTAGGCCATATTATCTCTGGAAATGGAATAGCGGTTGATCCCGCCAAAGTGGAAGCAATCCAGGATTGGGTTAGACCTAATAATGCATCTGATGTGAGAAGTTTTCTTGGATTAGCAGGATACTATCGTCGGTTTATCAAAGCCTTTTCCAAGATAGCTGCACCGTTAACAGGATTGACGAAAAAGAACCAAGTATTCAGATGGGATGCTAGGTGTGAACAAGCTTTCGGAATCCTGAAAGAGCGACTGACAAGTGCTCCTGTTTTGATTATTCCAAGTAGAAATGACGAGATGGTGGTTTACACCGATGCATGTGGTACTGGACTTGGAGCAGTGCTGATGCAAAAGGATAAAGTTGTTGCATATGCAAGTCGACAACTGAAGCCGCATGAAAGGAATTATCCGACTCATGATTTGGAGTTAGCGGCGATTGTATTTGCTTTGAAGATGTGGAGACATTACCTACTGGGAGTTCGATTCGAGTTGTTTACAGATCATAATTCGTTGAAGTATCTCTTCTCCCAAAAAGATTTGAATCTTCGACAGCAACGATGGTTAGAGTTTTTAGCATCATATGATTTTGGTATAGCCTATACTCCGGGAAAAGGTAACGCAGTGGCAGATGCGTTAAGTCGAAGACATGCAGGATTGGGAGCCATGTTTTCGGAATGGAAGAGTCTCGAGTATTTAGCTGGATTTGACTTCAGGCCTAGATGTGAATTGGAACCTGAGATGTTGGCAAACTTATCGATAAGACCTACTCTAGTGGAAAGAATTGGCGAGAGCCAAAAGCAAGACGATAAGCTTGTCAAGATTATCCGGGATTTGGAATTTAGATCAGACCCAGAGAAGGATAAAGGATTCGAAGTTGATCGAGAGGGTTGGCTTCGGAAGCAAGGACGACTTGTTGTTCCCGATATAGATGGATTGAGAGATGAAGTTCTTATGGAAAGTCATCACTCAAAGTTGACAATTCATCCAGGTGGAAATAAGATGTATAGGGATATGAAGAGAACCTATTATTGGGAAGGTATGAAGAAGGATGTTGGAAATTTTATTTCCATATGTATGAACTGCCAGTTGGTTAAAGCTGAGCAGAAGAAGCCCAGTGGATTGCTTCAGCCGTTAGAAGTCCCTACATGGAAGTGGGAGCAAATATCGATGGATTTTATCGATGGGTTACCTAGAACCAGAGCAGGAAATGAAGGGATTTGGGTAATCGTAGATCGTTTGACTAAGAGTGCAAGATTCATTCCTGTTCGATCAACTAGGACTGCATCGAAATTGGCTGAGTTGTATGTTAAGTGGATAGTTCGATTCCATGGTATTCCGAAGAGCATAGTGAGCGATCGAGACCCATTGTTCACTAGTAGATTTTGGAAGAGTTTCCAGGAAGTTTTGGGAACCGAGTTATGTTTGAGTACAGCTTATCACCCACAAACAGATGGTCAGACCGAGAGAGTCAACAGAGTTTTGGAAGATCTCCTGAGGGCATGTGTTTTGGATTTCGGAGGATCATGGGAAGACCATCTTCATTTGGTGGAATTCGCGTATAATAACAGTTACCAGTCAAGTATTGGTATGGCACCGTATGAAGCACTGTATGGAAGACCGTGTAACTCTCCGATATGTTGGTTGGAAACTGGAGAAAAGCTGATACTTGAGCCCGAAATGATTCGACAGACTTCGGATTGCATCGAGATCATTCAACGACGAATGAAGGCAGCCCAAGACCGTCAGAAAAGTTATGCCGATAAGCGTCGTAAGGATTTGGAATTCGACGTAGGCAATATGGTTTTCATGAAGATTTCTCCATTGAAGAATGTCATTCGATTCGGGAAGAAAGAAAAGTTGACTGTGAGATTTGTTGGACCATTCCCGATCATCGAGCGAATTGGAAAGCTCGCTTATAAGTTGGAATTACCAGAAAAGATGTCATGTGTGCATAATGTTTTTCATGTATCATATCTACGGAGGTATGTGCACGACCTAAGTACGGCAGTTTCCGTTGATAGCTATGAAGATTTGGATGTTGATCCAGTTGTTACGAGACCTTGTAAGCCGCTTCGTGTTGTTGAAACCGACAAGAAACAGCTTAGGAGGAAGACGATTACGTTGCTCAAGGTACAATGGAGTGACGATGTTAACGACTGTACATGGGAGGAGGAAGAGAGGATGAAGGCAGCTCATCCTGAACTCTTCGAGGTATGGCCCTAAGGTGTCTTGACATCTCATGAATTGTAACTTGTTCTAGTCTTAGAATTCTGCATGCTAGGCTAGTAATTCGATGCATGTTTTGTTGATTGCTATGGATGGTAAACATGCAGAATAGTCTTTGATTGTTCTTGTTTGTTTGGAATTTCAGGGGCGAAATTCCTAAGGGGGAGAGGATGTAACGACCCGTATTTTACATGTCGATAAATCGTGAAATTATTGTCTTTAGGTCGTTTGCATTGTTTGAGTCAACCAGAGCTCACCTTGTCCAGGAGCTTAAGTCGTGTGGAAGTTAGCTCGTGTGAGCGACTTAAGTTATTGACCAACCTATAGGAATGAGCCATCCAGAGTTAGCTCGTGTGTAAGTTAGGTCGGTGGAACGACTTAAGGATTGTAGGCGACTTAAGGAAAGTGAACGAGTTAGAGGTTCACGGCTTAAAGGATTGGACAGACCTATAGAGTGACCGACTTAAGGTAGTAGCGGGTTTGTGGCTAGCGGCTTAGGGATAGGTCGTTTGAAGCGAATTTAGCGACCTAGTGGTTAGTGCCGGGTTATAGTTAGGTCGTAAGATGGCCTAAGGTTGCAAGCGACTTAGGGTTAGGTCGTAAGTCGTTGGGTCGTATGCGACCTATGGTGGTTTGCCTTGTGTGGTTAGGTCGGCATCTCAGTTAGGTCGTAAGCCGTGGGGGGGCTTAGGTCGTAAGACTTTCTGTGTTTAGTTAAGTCGCGTGAAGGCTGAGTCGTAAGTCATTAAGTCGCTAAGCCGCATAAGGTGTTGGGTCGTTGGGTCGGTCGCGTTTGTTAAGTCGCTTGGTTGCACTGTGATATTTATTAGGTCGGCAGTGCTTTAGGTCGTAGGTCGGCAATGTTATAGGTCATGAGCGACCTAATATCGAGTAAGCGACTTAAGGAGGCCTAAGTGTTAGGACGTAAGTCGTTAGGTCGGCGACGACTTATGGGGGCAGACGACTCATGGATCTGCCTATAAATAGTAGGGTTTGGCTCACTTTTTGGCACGGGATTTTGAAGCGACGAAGTGCTGCCATTTTGAGAACTCGACTACAACACTTCTTCACTTCTTTTCTCCACTCTAATCTAGTGCTTACATTCATCCAAGATTGAAGATCAAATCGAAGATCCAAGAGCCAAAGTTGAAGATCTCCATCCATCGAAGAGAGATTTCATCATTTGAAGGGGAACCTTGTCGAATCAAGCTAGATCCTTTGCTGTCCAGATCTGAAGTTGGTAGCTTTTGGAGTGTTTAGGTGATTCAGTGAGTGGTAGTTATCTCTCACACGGACCCAAAGGGGTATATTGGATTGGTGGCTTGTTTGTATGTTAAAGATAGTGATTTCATGCATTTTCTTTAAGTCTGCATGTAGATCCATTGTCCATAAAATTTTGATATCCATTCTACTACATGTTAGCCTATGATAGATCCTTCATCAAGTTGTTACTTAGAATTCATGCTTGTTATATTTGGACTCTTTATTTACTAAATTGCCATTATAGTTATAATCGTTTATTTAGTCTTGTTTGAATGATTGATTATTTGGATTAATGATTGATTTGATTGATTGTTATGAGTTAGTGGATTGATGGTTGAATTTGGACAAGTTGGTCGAAGATGATCCAAAAGCCAAGTGGAAAGGCTTTTGAACGAGGAAAGCTGCTTGTGGCATATGAAGCGGATGATAAAGCTCATATGGATAGATTGGATGATGATGTTGAGATGGGACTTTGCTATGATGCGATGAAGCAAAGCATGATGTGAGATAGCCTTGGTTTAATCCAGACGGGATCATCCCAAGCATGTTGATAACTCGGTGATATGGTTCGAGTTTATTGATAATGGATGGCTCGAGAGGCGCTTAAGCTAGTTTGAGAATAGTCATCAAGGAGGATGACTAGGAGGCTGAGATTTCATCGTTATTGAAGGTTCTAGCATGCTCAAAGCAAGAGTACGCTGGGTAGATTCGATAATCCCAGGCACGGGCTGCGGCGACGTGCCAAGTACTCTGGGCAGATTCTATAGTCCTAGGCACGGGCTGCGACGACGTGCGGAGTTATATCTAGAACCGGGGTTACCATTAGCCCTTGACGGACGGATGAAAGAATGAGCCGGTCATTCAATTAACGGTGATATCGAAGCAATGATAACGGTGATAGCCAGAGTCATGGATATTTGGATGCTTTGGGTTGTATCGTCACTCGGTCTCAAGAGAAATGTTTTTTTTTGTGGGTGCTTATCTGATCTTGGTTTAGGCCTTGGGTGTTTGTACTTGGAAAACATCGACCTTGACTCGAGTGATAATTGCTTTACTTTAATTGTCTGCTTTGCTATGTTTATTCCTGCTTAGTGGGTCTGGGGGCTATCACTGTAGAAAGAGGTGGAGTGGGATGGTTGGGTTCCTATTCCTTTTACCCTTTACGCTCTTTTGGTATGTTTGATAGTTGATTTACTACTCACTAGGACTTTTGTCTGACTCAAGGTTTTATGTTCCAACTCTTATCACCTTGGGCTGTTCATCCGTTTGGGATGGGCAGACTAGGTAGCAGGTGACAGGTGCTGTTCTTAGTGACCAACGCTGTTGATGACGAAGACGAGCTGGAGGCTTTTGCATATTGTTCTCTTACTATATATACTAGATGTTCCGCTGTTTGTTTGATACTCTGAGTTTTATGTAGTGAGGCTTGATGTATTGACTATTCAAATGTTTGTATTAAACTACTATGAGTTTATATGATAAGATTCTGTTCAATGAGCTTCACTATGTATACTTTTCTATTGTATTTTATCCCTGCGCTGTGAGTAATACGATAGACCTTTGTGTTTACCCTACCTTGATGATTGTCCATGGCGGCCTGACACACTTTTCAGCGCACTATTTCCTTGTTTAAGTGCAGGAGTCTTGGGCGGTCGTCACAAAATCCAAATATCTTACTTAAAACATTTAATTTATAGACAAATACATTTTTCAAAATTAATTAATTTAAATAAAATATACTAATTTATAACCAATAGATCTTTTATACTTAAATTAATAAAGTTCGGAAAACATTTTCAAAATTTTCTAAGTCCAAAATTTACGGAAAATTTCGGCAGAGTTTCCTTTGTACAGAGAGGCTCGTAAGAAAATATAATATCAAATATAACAATATATAACATATTTTTTTCCAAAATAATATATATCCCAACGTAGGAAAATAATATAATAATGTTATAAACCGTAATCCAAAAACGTACCTATTCGTCGGGCAATTTGCGCTTATATTATGAAACCAAATGAAGTAGCAATTTCTTCCATAACCTGTATTTCACTTATATAATCTAAAAAGGTTAAAAATTATATAAAATGAAATATTTAAAGTTGTTTTACCAATCAACAAACAAATCAATATACAACCATTACTTAAAATCACCACAAATTAATCATTCATTTATATCAACAAAACAAATAGTTGTTCGGGTTCAAAACTTCAAATTGTACGGGATGAAAAATAACTACTAAGTGTACCCTTCACTCAACAGTCTTAGGTGCAACTAAATAGATTATTCATTCATCCAAACAAATTTAAAGTATCCTTACCCAAACAACCATAAACCAAAACAAACAACAATTCCAAACAACAAATCAAATTTACTTATTATTAATTTCATTTCATACATTAGTTGTTTGATTTCTTTTCTTTCATGTAATGATATATCTTTTTATTTTACATTTATTTCTTACCATTTTATTTAGAAATAACTTCAACTTATTTACTTAAGTTAAAATTTCTTACTTACAATACCTGCCTTCCATTATACTTAATTAGTAGTATTTCAATTATACTTAAGTTTATAACCATTTCAACATCAAATTCTTATTTATTAAAGAAATTCATTGACCACTTTCATTCATAAGTTTACTTGTACAACTTCCATTATATTTTCTTATTAACATTTCAACATTTTACATCTTTTGGTAAGTTTTACATATGTTAAAAAATGCAAATGAAACTTATACAAGTTTTACCTCATCTTTTAATTTAATTTAATGTTCGATAATTACAGCGTTGTTTTATAAGTTTACAATTTCTACTTTCTTTTAATCCCATTTATAACTTAGCATTAAATCACTTATTTTAATTAAAGGTTTCAATTATTAATTAAATTCCATTTCACTACACTAATTGAAACTATTAATTAACGTAAACTTGAGAATTAAATACCGGGTGTTTATCCAAGAATCATTTAAAATAATAGATAAATGCATATACTTACAATATATATATCCAATTATATTTAAAACGATTAAAATTCATATTTGTTTATCAAAATAAATCTTCAGTAAAACTACTACAGTGGCCTTCCCCCTTCGAAACTCGAAAATGAATGTCGATGATGCGGCCGCCATCACCGAAATTATTTTCCAACAACAGAGAGGGAAGTACAAACTTATTTCTTCCAAAATCTTCTTAAACAATTATTTTAAATATTTATATCAAAATACTTCTAATAATATTATTACTATATTTCAAAATCATTCAAAAGAAAATTTCAAAACCCCGGGACTTAAGTTCTAAATTTCCAATTTGATTTATCTCATTTTCAATCTTATTTCAACTATTATTTAAAAATTTCATTACCTATATTTCAACTATTATTTAAAAATTTCATTACCTAAAAACCAATATAATACAACCAAATGTAACCTTTATAAAAATTTACTTTATATATATAATATAATAGGCAAAATTATTTCATTCACTTATATTAAAACCAAATATTATGTCGGTCTGTCCTATTATGTGTTTAGAAACCCCTATTGATGTCATAGCGTCCTATGCATCAACCAGAATTTATAAATACAAAATGGGAGAGATTAACACAATATTAAACCTTTTTATAACACTAACAAATACGCACTCTCATATATATACACTCAGCGACTCCTATAGGGTATACTACCCTATTAATAAAGAGTCAGACCCCACAAAGCTAAGATTTATCGCTAAACCAAAGCTCTAATACCACATTGTAACATCCCGCCTTTTCGCATGCTTTAAATCGACACACATGCCAATTCAAACCATGCGGAAGGGCGGATTGTTATGGGGTAAAAAAACAAGAAGGAAATAAAACAAACAGAATCTCACAGCGAAAGGATAAAATATAATAATCAAATATAAACAGTGCATGAAGCTGTTTTTCAAAATATTTAATTTTACCTACAATATATATCAGAGTTATACATACCATAGAATATCAATAATGCAGCGGAATACAATAGTGTAGTGGAATAAAATAATAGGTAATAGAAATAAAATCTTCGTCTTCGTCCTCCAGAGCTAGAGTCTTTGAATCCTGAAATACTCAGGCTAATCCGAGCGAATTGAAAAGACAAAACACTCGAGTCAGAACTAAAAGATCTTATGTAAGTTAAATCAACAGAAATAAATATGGATGCAGTAACTTAAGAGATGCTCGAGATTTACATCTCTTAAGGATCCGTTAAACTATTTACTATGTAGTATATTTCGCTATTATAATAGTGTATAATTGTAAAATAAACTTACTTTTAAATAGCGTTAAGGCTTTACATTTTCCACCTTAACACATTTATATATTCCCATAGTCCATACAGTACCGTAATCTCCCCCGTACCGGGCGTCGTCAGAGGGCACTCTATAGGTATGGTACAAAACCAAAATCGTATAAGGAGCGCTAGGGTAGGTGACACGGCACAACTAGGCAATGCCAGGGTAGATATACCAATTACGCTTCCGGGTTGGTGGTAACGCGTAGCAGCTACTACCGCCCACCTCAAACAACACCCCCAACATCAAAAATCAAAAGTAGCCACCGAAAAATCCAAAGTCAGAGTAGAATAGCGAAGGGATGTGTCCGATAAAAGGTGCTACCTTCTTAACCCATCGATCGCTCCTGTTTCAGCCACCTTATGCCAACTCACGGTAGTTGGGTCCACGTATTTACCTTAAAGGAAACGCCGCCACCATCCTACTTCATTCTGGAATCTCCACCGCGTACACGGTTATTAAAGTGGTTTTCGGAGTTGGCAGAGAGTATGACAACTTCCGATCCCGGTCTCTTTAACAACCAATCGTTATTATAACATCGCGGTCTCTTCGAAATAGTTTATACTTTAAAACCAGAATAAAATATCCATTTCAAAACCACATACTTACGATAACATTTCTATTTTAAAACCCAAATCAATATATATCATTTTTCTTTCAAATATATCTTTTTTCAAAAATCATAGTACTTTCAAATATATATACCTTAAACTCATAGCTTCGAAACAAAAAATTTCGATGCTTAAATGGTTTAATAATAAATTACTTTATAAAGTAAATTTGCTTTTTAACAAATACAGATTTGAATTCCCAAGTAAACCATTTAAATTTCCATATATTTCAAAGTTATAAATATTCCACAATTTCAAAACCAAGTTTTTAATTCATATATATGTGTGTGTGTGTGTGTGTGTGTGTGTGTGTGCCAAATTCACTTTACTATTATTTAGTTTTGAAATACTTACTTAGTAATCCAGAATCCTTTGAATAAAACTTTCAAATTCAATAATTGAATAGTCCTCAATTTATTTGACTAGATATATTCACTTAAATCATCTTAAACCCGAATTTAGTTATAACACCATGTTCTTTTTAAATCTATATTTCAATAAGATCTTAATTAAATAAAATCTCAATCAATTTCAAAACTATCTTCTCAACTTTGATTTATAAAAATCAATATAAACTCTATATTAGAATGTAAGTAAACACTTATCCATAATATATTTTAATAAAATCAACTTTATTATTAAACGTACTTCATACTTTAAAAATTTTATACATAGCTTAAAACCAAGAATATAACTATATATAAAATAACCTTTATCAAATATCCGAAATCAATAACTCATAAAACCATATATATATTTCTTTACGAAACCATAGAAAATCATTTCAAAATATTTATATATATATATATATATACATATACCGCAGTGTCTGTATAAAATTTTATATCCTATGGTCAAGTGATACAGATATTTATCATTTTAATACATAATTTAAAATAAAAATTACGGTTATATATCATTTCAAACCGCAATCCCGAATGAAATGAAAATTCATAGTAACTTGCAGTTTATACAACATCCATTCATCCACCATAAATCATACATCCATTTATCACAATCATCATCAAATTCAAACAATACATCAATATATATAACAGGTAATAAATAACAGGCATTTACTGGCAGTTTATTATGCAAAGTAAATTAAATAATAATTTAACTGGCAGATTATATGCAATAATAAATTAAAAACAAGTTAATTAAATAAATGCAAATTAACTGCGATAATGATGAAATATATGCCAAGCAGCTATAAATAAATTTCAAATCACATCATAAATGAATTTAACAAACATAAGATATCTTAGAAGTTGTGAGTGGGTTAAAACACTTAACTTTGATTTTAGCCCATAAAAATCCAAACAGAAGCGCAAAACTCAACAATCTCCAAATTCAACTAAATCAATTTCACGTTGTCCGGAATATAAATTTGAATCCAACAGAAGAAATCGCGCGTGAATCAAAGTTTATATGCAAAAGATATTCATGTTACAAGAAATATTATTAAAATAAAAATTAGTACACGTTAAAAATATATATAAAAAAAAGTTAATACTTATGTTTCTCAAGATGAGGCTTCAGGAAAAGATTGAAGAACAACTAAGATGAGGACAGGAAGTGTACGAAAATGGAAAAAAATCATTTTTATAAAAGAATGGTTTTGGATTTGCAAGAATAAGAGCTTTTGAATATGAGGTGTTAGGAGAAAGAAGAAATAAGATATAGGTTATTTATAACTAGGAAATGTATGTGGAGGGACAAAAATAAATGTCATATTTTATTATTAAAGCTTCAGGTATTAAACAGATGGAGAAGCAAACGGATCAAGTATTATTAGTAAGGTAACTATTTTAAAACGTTCGTGAAACAATTAATAATAAAAGATTTTGAAATTCTTTTTTTTTAAACATAACCAAATTAACTTCATTAACTCAAGTAATATTCAAATTTCTACGCATTTAGGTTTTTTGTCTACGCATAATAAATTTTTATACTTACCTTAAAAATGAAAACATTTGATTTGTTTTTCCCATAATGATTTCTTATTACCATTGAAACACCCTTTTTGTTTAACACAAAACGTGCGTTTCTTTTATTAAATACATTAATTGCAATCAACGTTTCCTTTCCTTTTAATTGAAACATTTGAATTACATTAATTGAAGTTACTTACAAAGTTAAATTTTAAAATAGACAACTAAAATGGATAATAAAATAGAACAATTGTTTATTTTAACACGTTTATAAATTTATTGTTTATACACAAGATAAATAAATATATTACTTTCCTATTCTTGTAATTAGTCTGTAAGGTAAAACACATTTCAAATAAGCATATATTTCTTTCTTTAAAATCAATCTTTTTATTCTTTATTTTAATGATATTAAACCTACATTCATAGATGAAACCTTCATTTTATTTGATGTAAATGTTTTTTTTCATTGAATCAAAACTTTCCTTATATTTTCACAAAACATAAGCTGCTTTTAATTGCACCTATTAATTTACAATTAGCATTCTCTCTCCTATTAATTAGAAATTTTCAATTACATTCATTTTAGTTGATTAAGTTTCAAAAAGGACTAAATGAATGTAATGAGAAGTAAAACAATTTTTCCTATCTAATAGTAATTTAAACATATTTGCATTACTGGATACAAATAGTAATTACACATTTCTCACTAAATAATAGTTACTCGTCTCTACAATCAATCTTTCAGCTAACAAACATTTCAAATAAATAAACATATTTTTACTCTTTTACAAAACTTATTCATTTATATTCTTTTATTTTGATTTTCACTCATTACTATTAAAGCAATCATTACATTATGAATACAATTAACATTTCTATTTCTTTTTATTACGTTCACACTACAATTATGGTTTATTCCATATTAATGAGACATTTTGTTGACATTTATTTGAAATTGATCAGTTAAATTGGTAACAACACCAATTTTCACCACTATATATTTTGTAATATTTGTAAGTTAATTTTTTACAAATAATTATTACAACAACTCTCATTACACTACACTTATTCCATTTCCATCCATTACACATTGTTTTCTTAATAAATCAACCTTTAAATTATTAATTGCCTTTTAAATCCTACTATAAATCAATGCACACATTTATTAAAATTTATACTCCTAATTTATTTATTCATCTTGATTTCATTCTTTTTATTAAATCCATTAGCACTCTATGAATAAAATATACATTCTTACCGCATATTACCTAAATTTACGTTAACGTAATACCGAAATTTAAATTTTCATTATTACCACATATTACCTAAAATTACATTATTTCCTCGTATTACCTAAACTTACATTAACGTAATACCTAAATTAAATTTACATTATTACCACTTATTACCTAAATTTACATTATTACCACATATTACCACAAATTACATCATTTATTACTTTACAAAATACCCAACATTTCTTTGCATCTTATTACATTTATATCTTGTAATTATTTTCTTAAACTCATAATTGTAATACCAAGTTTCATTTTAAATTTCAATTGATTCCCACTCACAGCTTAATAGCTTAAGTAAACTGGTAACAAATAATAACGGTCACTATTTGCTCTAAATCACATTTATAGGTTTATAGTTTACAACAAATGTTGCAGTGACTCATATGATATTGATTTTATCCAATTAGCATTAAATTTATACTAATTTATCAATTTGTACAATATATCTCTTGTTTCCTTAAAATGAATTTATGTTTCTATTAAGTTTTCATTCACACTTCTGTTACTATATTAATAATCATTGAAGTAACGTTTATTATCAATAACAAGATTATAATTACTTGTAGAACACTGATTTTTCAATGACCATTTATTATAATTTGAATTCATTAATTTAATTCAGTGCTTACATTTGTTTTCATATATTCAGTTTGTTTCCAAATATTCCTATTTACAATCAATTTTAACCTAAAAAGTCGTTTCAATCAATTTGAATTGCATTAAATTGGTTATTCATCAACTGCTATTAACATTACTACCTTAATTTATATACAGTTACTATTAATCAACGTATTATTCCATCGGTAAATTAAATGCCTACTTTTATTTTCTTATATTTTAAATTTTATACCCAAATGCAACAAATTTACACTTTCCATTATTATATAAATTTGAATTCCATTCTAGTTAATATTTTTATTGGTAATTCACAAACTCAACGTTCCATTTTGTTTCTTATATTAAACTTATAACCAAGTATGACAATTTACACTATTTCAATTAATTGCAATACAAATTTTAAATTATTGATTTTAGTTACAATTGATGCATCAAATTTCTACATTCGCTCCCATATAAGTTATAAAAAATTTATTTATTTCTAAATTTAAATTAAAAGTCTTTTTAGTTTAGTTCATTTTAAACTTCGAATTTTACGGGTAGTTACAACAATTAAGTTAGTAAAATTTTAAAAGTGAAATTTTAGATGATTTCCACGATTTTGAAAATCGCTCGAATTAATCGACGAGTTAAAATATCCTTCAAAAGCACGTCTCGGAATTCGACGAAACCAGTTCCATTGGATCCGTAATAGTTAATTATTATTGGATTTCAAATCTCGTAGCATTTGGAGTTACCGTTTGTTCGTACGGGTGGGAAACGGGTTGAAATTTAAATCGATAATTTAATATTTTAAATCGATTTAAAACGCTATCTTCCACATATGATTGAATTAGCTTCCGAAACACGTTCCATTGTGTTTGGAAAGCGGGTAAAAACTTATAAATGCCTAGCGGCACGTGTGATTTGGAATTCGTTTGTAAAAGTTTGATAAATTTGAGAATATTAATAAAATAATAATTATAAAACGTATATATACACGTTTTTAGAGCTGAAACCCTAGATATATTGCTCGGCCGTCGTTCTCTTTTTCTATGGCCGATAATCATTTTCGTTTCTCTTCGAAAATCTCTCGATCCGTGCCTTAATGTCAAAAACTTTCTAAAGGAAAGTTGTAGATCGTGGAGAGATCTACTCATCCAATGGGTGATTCAAGCTATCATCAACGATGGAGGGAGAATTTTGGCTTCAAAGGGTCGGGTTCGAGCTTGTGATTCGAAGCATGGCTTGACCGAGTTTTGTGAGGCTCTGGCCGGTGGTAGGGGGCGTGGAGGCGTGCGTCATGGCAGTGGTGGGTTGTTGTCTAGGCGAGTATTTTGGGTCGCATTTTGGAGGCATTAACAGCGGCTTGGGTTCGCGGGTTCTAAGCAACGAGACGAAGAAGGTATCGGCCTTAATTTCTAATCATGCGGCCACGTTTTTTCTTTGTGTGATTTTTATAAGGAATATAGAAATTATAGTTTAAATTATATATATAAACCTTTAAAACTGAATAACTCTTGCATTCGTTATCAAATTTAAACGAAACAAGAAGTAACGGAATCGCAGCGACGCGGTCTACGCACTGCAGCAAGTCCGGATGATTGGAGCAAGTGGAAATTTTAGATTAAGCCGAATGGTTTGATTTAATTTAAAATTAAAAATGGTCTTTGAAACTCAAGGTGAGTTAATCTCACTCACATCTAGAATGCTAGTTAGTTTTAAATAGTTAATATTAAATGATTGATTGATTGGTTGAATGTGAAAATTATTATCAGATTGAATCAATATTTATTTGTGTGCTAACATCTGTGGATGTAAGGAAACAGGTTGGAGGGATCCAATTGGATTTCTCACAATATAGAAATTATTTTCATAATTGAGGATGTATTTCATTTATATACCGTGATAGATTAATTTGGAAATTAAGCTGTGCTGTGTTATGATTGAATAAATATAAACTGACATTTTCAAAATTAAATGAAAATAAAATAAATGGGGGTTAAAGGAAAATGAAAGAAATTTTTAAGTAACGAATTTAAGGAAATTAAATTCAGAAAATTGATTTGGAATTTGTTTAGAGTTTTGAAACTGTGACGAGGAATGGGAATTTGTAAATTGGTTTTACAAATGAAGTGGAATAAAATATTGATAAATTTGGAAATATAGATTTCCGGTAGGAAATTCTATAAGAAAGGTATAATTGTTTTGAGAAGTAAAGATGAGATTATCTATAAAGGATGGAAAGTGCATTTTTCCTGGAAATTTGGTATGTTTCAAAGTAAAGCTTTCAAAATATAAATTGGCTATTTAAATGTGTTTCGGAATATTTTAGAACAAAATATATTAATTTTAAGTATAAGTAAATACTTATTTAGGTAATTATGATATTTAATTATTTTAAAGGTAAAGTAGTATTAAGTTTTCAAAAGGAAATTATAATATAACTATTGGATTAATAACTTTATTTTAAAAAGGTAATTTGTTTTAAAATACTTAGAAACTCCTCTATATTTTCTTAAGTATTATTTTCATTTAAGAAATTTCCAGTAGCCTTATTCTAAATATTTTGAGCATACATTTTGAAAGTGATTTTTTTCCAGGAAATGGGAAATGTGTTTAAAAATAAAAAGGTATTTATTTTTAAAGTGTGGGAAGGAATTTTCGAAATTTAACCGCAAATTTGAATTGAGATAAATCCAGAAGAATTTATAAAAATAATTCTTTGGTTTATTCTGAAATGGAAGTGTATTTCCCTGAAAAGTCAAGTACATTTTAAAGTAGATTTTTAAATATAAGTTAAAAGTTTTAAAGTTGTTTAAAAGTATGTTTAGAAAATTTATTATTTTTAAATGTTTAAATTCTAAGGTAAGTATTTTTCAAATCTATTATCGTAGTAATTATTTAAAGGTGACTTGGTATTTGGTTTTAAAGGAGAAAATCTAGTTTTATATTTTATAAAGTAACCCTATTTTAAATATTCCTAAAGTATATATTTTTAATAAAGTATTAAAGTGGTTTTCAATTTAACTGTTTAAATGTATATTTTATAATAAAGTGTTTTAAATTATTTTAAAATCTAAAGTGTTTGTACTTAGTGATTTCAGAGGGAATAGAAATATTTGAGGAATTTATTCCGTGTCAAAAGGGTGGTTTGAAACTATTTTCAAAAAGGGTTGAAAATGAAAATATATCTTGCGAAGATATTTGAGGTTAATAAATAATTTTGGGAATTATTTATTGTTTGATGGTTGTTTTTGAATGTTAATTGATAGTTAAACAACCGACTATCAATATTGGCCAACGCGTTCATCGTTTCGAAGAGACCGGGATCGGGATTAATTTCTCGAAAACCACTTCGATCCGATTTGTACGTTTTCGTGAGGAAGATGAGTTTGGATTCGAAGATGTCTGAAGTGCAAGGGCTAGTCGCTACTAATCCTGAGGATGATTTCAAAATGGATGTAGTAGAGTAGAACCTTCGGTTTCGTTCGAACCCGAAACGGACTTGTATGGATGAATGCTTTCAGAACATCATTAGGAAGACGATGAGCATTCTAAGTGATATGTTCTAAAAAGATAATGCTTAGCCTCGAGCCTCATCAACCAGGAATGACTGAAAATCAGGGGTTATGCAGCAAGGCTAAGTGGGTTGCACCCATTAGGGTGAGGACATCCCAGTCTAGATGTCCCTTTTATTTCGGCTTAGTGGTGCGGTTGCTGTTGCCAACCGCGGGGTGATCATACTCGGGATTATCCAGTAAAGGGTAGTCCCGGTCTTGTGTTGCAGGGGATTGGGAGTTATCCTCAGTACTATGATCCAGGCCACATACTGTGATAGGTGGTACCCCAGTGCCTATTCATTAGTTGGAAATCCATTCTCCCTATGTGCCTTTTACGGTTTTGTTTGTATTACCCACGATTGTGGCTAGTATGCTGGAATTTAATCATGTAACAATTTCGGCTATTTTAATAAGTATTTGTATATAGACACTATTATAATATCAGAGGATTTTAATAAAAAGTGTTTTGGCTATCGTAAGGTAAAAACCCGACATGTTTATTTGTGGCGTGGTCTTACGAGATGCTTTTGTTTTCAAAAGAATTTTGAAACTTTAATAATCAATTTAAGTGTGGTTTTCTCACACCGGTATTTCAGACTAACTCGGGTGTAATTTCACTATAATGCTCGGGTCAGACCGAGCATTGTAGATTACAGGAAATGATGTTGTGGAGCTGGATGGCGATACATACTTCCGTACTTCTATGAAATATTCCGTCGTGTATTCGGTTTTTGGAAAGATGAGATATTATAACCATACTAAGTTGTGTTGTTGTTTGTATTGAACTCTGATGTTGTACTTTGATGATGTAATGTATAAACAGATATATTTGTTTTTGTGTGAAGATTATTTATTATCTATTATATTTTATTCCGCTGCGATGGTTAGATTCTGATGTTGTTTCTATTTTCTTCTTCTACTTTTTCTTCTTTAACCCAAATGGTTCGTATTTTCCGTTCATCTTGAGTTGAATGATGGACAATAGTGTCGACTCGAGGGGTACGGATTTGCGGGTCATCACAAATATAGTACTTAGACATATTATATTAATTAAATCAACTTTATATTAAAACTTATTTCTACATAAAACATTTCAAATATTAAATAAAACCATATATATGTTCCCTTTCTAAACCATAGAAATCATCTTAAAATATTTATATATAGATCAACGACATCTATATATAATTTCCTACCTATGGTCAAGTGATACAGATATTTATCATTTCAATCCGTAAATTAAATATATATGGGTAGATATCATTTCGACCCGCAATCCCAAATTCAGTTCAAATGAAAATCGCTTGCGTCTATCATTTCAACCCATAATTATTTTCTCCTATTCTAAAGCCCATTCGAGTATGTATCTTTCAACCCATAGGGAATTCTGTACTAACAGGGAACTTGCAGAGAGATAACAGATATGATAATAATAATAACAGGAATATATCATCAACATAAATAAATATAAACAACAGGATATGGTGTCATATCCCATAGGTGAACAGTTACAGATAATAGCACATATAACAATTTAAATAACCGCAGCAGTATATTTCAATTGTCATTTCATCTGAATCAAATTTAATAAATTTAATAACATTAATCGTGAGTGATTGCTCAACTTTCAAGGCTAGAGAGATTTGTAACTGAAATGGGTTACGAATCCAAGCACGAATTTCAAAGCAAAAGCAGGATTGGCACGATTTCGACGAACAAGCTGATATATTAAAGTGGACGAAATCAAGTCAGAATTGGATCGATAAAGATAATTGGTATAGGTGATCCTATTTATATAACTATATATAACAATATATAGATAAAAAAATCGTATTCTTAATTCAAATACATTTCAATTCAAAATATATCTATATATGTATTTCAAAATCTATTATTCAAATTAAAACATGTATGTTAATATCAACATCCATATATACCTCCGGATCACATTATTATATATAACCATATATTTGAATATATTTATTATTATATTTAGAATCAATGCTTATATGCTTTAAACAAAATTTTATCTGCAAACCACAACTGCAGTGTAAATTATAAACGAACTAAGAAATATATAACTTACATTGTGTAACAAAACGTATAACATCTATAAATAAACAAAGAATATATATCTACAAAACTTTTTGAAAAGGAAACTATATATATATATATATATATATATATATATATATATATAACAACAACTTACCTACAACCTACTTATCAAAATCTGTGTATATATATATATATATATCTATATATCATATATTACAAACCATTACTTAGCTTAAACACGTATCTTAAAATAATGTATATCATAATATTTTATAAAGGAAACGTATTTTAACGTATAACATAAAATCAGTATCTTAATATGCAACTCTGTAGCCGAAAAATGTGGCAATACACCCAACTTAATATCATAACTCATTCATATGCTAAATACGCATACATTTTAATGCAATAGAGTAAATATACTGAAGCTATTGCACACAAAATATATTTAAAAGATATAAACGTAAAAATCTAGTAAATATTTTAAGCCTAATATATATAAATTTACATTATTATTGTTGTTGTTGTTGTTAAAATTATTAATACATATCTATGCAAAACAAGACAGCCTGCATTCAAACTACTTCGAAAACATACATACGTACATACATGTATATATATAATTATAAATTAATGTCATACACATATATATAAAGTTATTACACAACCTATATTATGAATATTAACAAAAATTTAACAATACTTAATCATATTGAATAAATACCTTAACAAAACAGAGTACATATGTAAAATATATGGCAGATATAACTTCAAGACACTATACGCTATACAATACTATATAAAATATGTATATATAAGCTTCAAAGAGATTAGAAGAGGAATTAAAATAGAATAAAAATAAAATAATTCAGAGGCTCAGGTTAAACAGCTAGTATACAAACCTCGCTATTTATTTTACATGGATATAGAAGAGAAGGGTGATGGTTGTGCTCGCGGCATGAGCTTGAGGCCACGATGGGTAGGTTCGGTCGGAGCTTAGGGGGACGGTGTCAGGGAGAGAAGGACCGAAAACAGAGGAGTTTCGGTTGCGCGGGGTTATCTGGAGGCGGGTGAACTGTGGAGGCTAGGCAGAGATTAGCTGTTCGATATTATGGAGCACGGCCGGAGAGTGGTGTGTGCACGGTTGTCGAAGCTGGCGGAGGGTTGAATGGTTGTGGCCACTGCATACGGCTGAGCTCCATGGTGGGAAATGGATGGTCGGAGAAGCAGAACATATGCTTGCGTCGCGAAGAGGGTCGCCTGGAAGGGCGAGGCCGAGCTGATGGGTTGTGAGCTTGGCGTTCGATGAGTGCGGCGGATGATGTGCACGTAAATATGCATATTTTTACCACCATATTTATTCTATTTAAATCAAATAAATGATCATATTGGGTATTTTAACTTGTTTTAACCAAAATCCATATTAATTCCAAATTGTCACATATTCATCTTCATCCAAGGGCATAATAGTCATTTTTGTGCATAAATTAACTTGAGAAAATTTAATTAGAAATTTCCATACTATTTTGTAGGATTTTGATTTCAATTACAAGATGTTTCATGAAGAAGATATGCATGCACAAAAAGAATACAAAGGAATGAAGATGGAAATAATTCCAAGTGAAGATCGTGGAGGACCCCACCTACCCACCACCTTAATGTACAAATTAGAGGCTAATGCACATGCTTATGGAATTAATGGCTTCATGTACACTTAAATGATGATTAGTAGAAGCTGGTGATTGCTTGGCCTCCACACTACCTCAAGGGCATTTTGGGAATTCCCCTGAATATGGATTAGGGTTTCATACTTGTACAAATAACCTATTATGTTCATGTAACCTCCTCCTCTCTTCACTTAGTCTCTCTTTAGTAAGTTTTAGGCTCAAAATAAAACCAAGCTCTCTTCTTTCTTTTCATGGCTACTTAGCCATTTCTCCTTTATGTAATTTTTTTTATGCAACTTCAATGCATGTTCTTTTTCTTTTCATGCTTATTTACTTTCATGTTGTAGTGTAGATTTATTTTTCATGCAAGTAAAATAGCCTTTCTTTATCTTGCTTTATTTTTCTTTTTCTTTTTCTCTCATGTTGCAAGCTACATCTGTTCATATGATAACAAATATGAGAGGCTAAACCCCTTCAATTTATATGTTGTTCATAACAAATAGGCTACGCTTAAACAAACAAAACACAAATTGCCTCTTCATTTACATATGATTATGGCAAAGAAGTGATTATTGAATTAAAATTTTATGGCTTATATTTCTAATTAGTAGTTAATAGGTCATGCTTAAAATAGATTTTGCTTTCAACTTTGTTGTCATATTTTATGAGATTTAAAAGTGTATTAGTGTTTGTGTTATAGTTTGATGGTTTATATTGAGCTAATTAATAGCAAAAATATACCATACTTATGATAAGCACATCAACTAATTCGCTAATGACAAGAAAAGAGAGATCATAACTTCATTTTGTTGATTTATGTGATCTAGAGAGTGGAAATTGCCTCTAAATTGTCTTAAAACTCATATTTTTATCAATTTTCTTTTGCTTGTTTTTATTCTTTTCTAGTTTAACATTCTCTTCAATCTTGGTTTAATTTGATTGAATAGATTTTTAAAATCGGCAATTCCCTGCGGATGGACCTGTATTCCCCACGTGCTACATTCGTACACCATGCGCTTGCGGTTATTTTTATTTCTAAATTCTTCGACGGTGTTCTAATCCGATAGAATTTCCTCGTTGAACATATTTTTGGCGCCGTTACCGGGGAATTGTTTGGATTTTGATTATCTATTCTTTGAATTATTTTTGTTTAGTTTTTGTGTGTTTGCATTTAAAAAAAATAGTGTGTTTATTTGATTTCTGTTTGCATTTTGATCTAGTGCTTGTTGTTGTTCTATTTGCATTTGCACTTGCATTTCAATTCCAAAGAAAAAAAAATACAAAATTTCAAAACAAAAAAAATATATTTTATTTCCGTTTCATTCATTTCACAATTTACATTGCAGTTGCAATTTACAGTTTAAAAAGAAAAAAAACTGTTACATTGACTGTTGCATTCCCCTCTCTGTTTTCTGATTGCATTTAACTGCTCCTCACCACTACAAACTGTGCAGTGCCATCCTCTCTTCAAACTGCTTTCAACCAGTCACCACCCACTTCCTCGAACTATTCCTCCTTTGTTGCACTGCAATTCCTTTGGCCATTCACTTGTGCCCTTCGCAGCCTCTACTTCTTCAACATACCACACTCATTTACCACCATCCTTCCCTCATCCATCAATATTTGCTATTACAGCAACCATACATGATTACCCAGTCACATAATTCATTTTCCACTATTTCTACACTTCACATCACAACATAACAGTGTACTGCGTACCTTACTTCCATCAAACTTGCCTTCATCCTCATTCTACCACCCTCCCGATCAAAACAGTTGACAACATCAACATCACAGCTACACAAACTCATCACCACATTTAACATCCAACTTCCAAACAAACTGTCATACTTCCAAATACCACAGTTGCTTCCCCTTCTAAACAAACAACTGCTTTCGACCAATCACAACCCCTTGCCCCAAACCATCCCTCCTCTGTCCAATCAGTGCACTGCAAACCACTGTCTACTGTTTCTCCTCCATCCATCCACTGTCTTCATGTCTACTACATACAACATCACTTCTACTCCCCCACAATCCTTTCTAACAGCAGCTACAGCACACCGACATCCACCTTGCCAAACATAAACCATTTCTCTGCAAGTAGCTTCACCGTTGTTTCATCCTCTGGCAACACTAAACCAGTTCAAAATCTCACTGCTTCGACCACCACACAAATTCCACACAAACTCCACAACCCCAAATCGAAGACCATTGCCTCAACATTCTACATCTCCACTCACTTTCTTGCTGCCATTCCTCCCACACTTAACACTCTTCCTCTATCATTTGCATTCAACCACTGAATTACCACATTCACAACTTCACTATCATCCATTCTCTTCCTTTCTCTCTCCATTAATCAAAACAGCCTACACCACTTACTTAACCTCGAATTCACCAACAACTCCTTCAACCACTTCATTAACACATCGCCCTTGAATTCAACCCACTCCACCCAAAACCTGAAAACAACCTCTGCTCCTGTACTTAAAAAAATAAGAAGAAGAGAAACTCACAATTTCAAATTACCACTCACCTACCTCAATTGCTGTTGCCACCCAGAGCGCAATCACCACGAAATCCACAACCGCGACATCTAAAATTGCCTGAGCAACACACCTATGCAATCGAACTACCCTGAATTACAAACAGCAACTCCCATCGGAAACATCGCCATTAACCTCCTTGTCTTGATCTCCTCAATTACCATCACCTTCACCATCACTTACGATTCAGGACTGTCAGAGGGTCCGCCTTTTGCTCCACAATGAATTGCGGACAACTCGTAACATGATCTTAGGAATTAATTGATTTTGGGAATTTCGAATTTTGGAAATAATTTTGTTCGATCATTTCTTGATTGTCAAGGAGGTGATTTTGTTACTGCAGTAGTAAAGCTAAGTATTGATTTCTCGGCTAGGTAGCGTGTTGGGCCGGGTTTAGTTAGTATTAAAGCTCGAGTTAAAAAAAACAAATTGATTTATGGAAGTAGTTTTAAAATTGTTGTTTATTTTGTTTTCTTAGTTCGTTTCAATAAATTTTTTCTCTCTTCCACACATCCAAAAAAAAAGAATTGTTTGTTCTAGTTCTGTTTTCAATTGTTTTAATTTTATTTGTTGTGATTTTCATTTGTTCCCTTTGTTAAAAAATCCTTGCATATATCTTGTTTTTTTTTTCAGGTTGAAGAAGTAGATAAGGAAGAATAAGTTGCTTCGCTTGCTTAAAAAAATTGCTGCTTTGAAATAATTGCTTAACAATTCTGCACACTCTTGTATTGTGCTTTCATCCTTTGTTTTATTTGGTTTGCATTGTTGGTAGCTTGCATTCGCATTTTATATAAAAAAAATAAAAAAAAATCAAATCCATTCGTAGTTGCATTGTTAATACACGTTTATTTCTACTTTGCATTTCATCCTAGATTTTGATTAATAAAAACGGTTAGACATCGACAACGCTTAATTGTATATCGACAATTTGTCTTCTTTGAACAATTTAATTTCTTGGTGCCTAGGCTACGGTAGAGTAATAATCATTTATAAATATTACGGTGATTCGTAAATATTATAGTGGTTGTTCCTCTGAAGGCACTTAAACCTTCGGCTGCATTGCTACGGTGATTCGTGGTGCACCGATAAATCCTGTCTGTTACCTGACTGAGAACTATCTTGTTGATTTAAGACAATTTGTAATTATACAATTTTGGGTTAACTTAGGATAAATCATTTGTAATTAACCCTTGCATTCATTTAGTTGCATTAATTCATACATATTTAAAAAACAAAAAAATTCAAAATCCAAAACTAAAAAAATAGTAAATATTCCTTTTCCTTTGAAATTTTTAAATCCTTTTTATTGAAATTTCAAAAAAAAAATAGAAACACCAAAATCCAGAAAAAAACTTTTCAAAAACAAAGAAAAAATTTGAAAAACTAAAAAACAAAACAAAAATCAATTTTCCTTTTGAAAAATAAACTCCATCTTTAAATATTATTCCTAAGAAAAAAAGACACAAAAACATTCTTGAAAATGTCTGAGTTTCCCCACATACATGAATTTTACAACATTTGTGAAAATCAATATAATCCATATAATTTCACTTCAAATTCTTATGGATATTTCAACAACAACTATTGTTTAAACGACTCGAATTTTGAACCTCAAAATTTTCAAAATGATGACCAACCTTCAGTCTTGAAAATAGCATTTCATCTTTACTTGAAATCGCTACACAACAAAATCAAATGATAAATAAGTTGTGTAATTCATATTTGTGCGATAACTCGAATCAAAGTTTTCAAAATAATCAAAATTTGGGTTCACTTCAAAATTCAAACGATTTCGAGTATAACCTATGCCAATTCAATTTTGAACTCCAAAATGAGTTTCAAAATCAAAATGAAAATGTGAACCAATTTGTAAATATTTTGGAAATGGGAATAATCTCGACCATGATACGATTGAAAACTTTGGTTATCAACAAATTCAAAATGAATATTTTCAAATTAACAATCATGAATTTGATTTTGTTGACCAAATGGAAAAAGATAACGGGGATTTATTACTTGAAAAATACAAAACGTTTCGTGAAAATCATAGTCAAATCTCAACTTGCGAAGAATCAAATAATAATCCGCCGTTTATTGAAATTGACAATTCTTGTTCTCAACGAGTCCAAATCAAAAATTTTCAAGTTAATAATTACAAATTTGACTTTGTTGAGAAAATGAATGAAATTTACGATGATCACACAACTTTGTTGTTTGAAACATATATGAAACAATGTGCCAAACAAAATCAAATCCCAACATGTGACGAGTTAAATGATAATCCATCTTTTACCCAAATCAATGATTTTTAAACAACAACTTTTGAAACTGAAAATAACAATCTTAATGAAGTTGTTGAAAACATGGTAATTGAGTTAGATTTCAATTCTTTTGAGGGTGTGGAACCAAATGTAAAATTTGATATTTCTTTTCTCGATTTTGAAAATTTGAATACAACACGAATAAAGGAAGACGAATTTTATGGAATTTCCGAAGACGAGTTGTTAAATTCCGAAGGGGTAGATTTAAATCACCATTTTGATTTTAAAATCAATAATTTTGAAGAAGTTTCCAATGACAAATTTGAATTTCAATTTGGTGGAAATAAACTTGAATTTCAACAAATTATTTTATCGACCCTAAAATACATCGACAATAAAACAACTCGTGCGATTTTTAATAGAACGACATTCGTTTTTCCAAATCAATGTTCAACTTTGAAATCTTCTATAGTTTGGTTTTTCGAGCTTAAGCTGTGTCTCGTATACTTGACGAGACAAATGAATCGGTCTTTGGAAGACCGTTTCATTTACTTTTTGGCAATATACTTTCTGATGTCATGTAAGTACATTTCATTTTCACGTAAATAATAATAAACGTTCCTTTCACTTTGGTTAACTGTGGGGACACAGTCGAAATCAAGTGTGGGGGGAGACTCATCTTCTTCTTTATTTTTTAGGATTAATTTTTCATTTTTCTTGCAAAAGCTCAAAAAAAAGAAGATTTTTTTTAGCATTTTGATTTATTTTTAAAGAATCACTATAGGATAAATATATGGTTTTGGTTATTAAATTGAAATTTTTGAAAATTTATTGCCTTAACAAAAGTAAAAATAAATTTTGATTACAAATAACAATGGTTTAACTAGTATATAGAAAGACTCATATGTGTTAATTATGAAATACATCCTAATTGAAAATCTTTGTTTTAAAAAGTGATTGATTTAAAGTAAAGGATATAACATTTTTTTGTCTTCTAAGTTAAATGGTGCTAAGATGATTTTGCAAAACTCTCTCTCACTCTTAAAAAAAAATAACACCCAAATATTCACTCTCATTTAAAAGTCCTTACGGTTATGCATGGGTGAATTACTTGGAATCTTTGATTATGTGCTTTCATACTCATTTAAAAGTCCTCACGGTTATGCATGTATGGAACACATGTAAAAAAACAGACTTAATAAAAACCACCTACGGTTGATGGGTGTATGCACGAAAGTGTGTGCACTCGCCATGCTCTGTACTCTCCTCACATAAGCCCGAAAGGCAGTGCATGGGTGGTATATCTGGCCTCAGTTTACCTGTGCTAGGTGTGTAATTTTTCTTGCAAATGATGAAAGAGCAAACAATTGAAATCCTAGCTCTATTTTTACTTATTTGATTTGATTTTGTTATTGAAAAAAATGAAAATACCACATTGATTAACTTTATAATCAACTATGGATCCACTTCATAGTTACACTATGTTATTAACCAAAACAACGAGTTAAATATAGTCTATTTGTTATGATAACTTGATTTTTGTTGGAAATTTTGACGAGTAAATGACTTAAATTTGAAGATAATGACCGAAACCTATATTTAACTTATTTGTGTCAATTTAAAAATAAATTCTTCATTTGTAAATATTTTCAGAAACTTGCATTCATATCTTTGTAAATAATTTTGGCATTTTGTAAATATTTTCATCCCACTTTTGGATTTTGTGGGTAGTATATGTCGAAAACCCTCACGAGACAACACTCGTCCTACTGGGGACACCCAGAGGTTTAACGGCTTGTTGCATATGCTTAATGCAATCGTGCTCCTTATGAAAATGGATTTATCTTAGTTTTTCTTTATTCGAGGATGAATAAAAAGATAAGTGTGGGGGTATTTGATGTGCACATAAATGTGCATATTTTTACCACCATATTTATTTTATTTAAATAAAATAAATAATCATATTGGGTATTTTAACTTGTTTTAACCAAAATCCATATTAATTCCAAATTGTCACATATTCATCTTCATCCAAGGGCAAAATAGTCATTTTTGTGCATAAATTAACATGAGAAAATTTAATTAGAAATTTCCATACTATTTTGTAGGAATTTGATTTCAACTACAAGATGTTTCATGAAGAAGATATGCATGCACAAAAAGAATACAAAGGAATGAAGATGGAAATAATTCCAACTGAAGATCATGGAGGACCCCACCTACCCACCACCTTAATGTACAAATTAGAGGCTAGTGCACATGCTTATGGAATTAATGGCTTCATGTACACTTAAATGATGATTAGTAGAAGCTAATGATTACTTGGCCTCCACACTACCTCAAGGGTATTTTGGGAATTACCCAAAACATGGATTAGGGTTTCATACTTGTATAAATAACCATTATGTTCATGTAACCTCCTTCTCTCTTTACTTAGTCTCTCTTTAGTTAGTTTTAGGCTCAAAATAAAACCAAGCTCTCTTCTTACTTTTCATGGCTACTTAGTCATTTCTCTTTTATGTAATTTTTTATGCAACTTCAATACATGTTCTTTTTCTTTTCATGCTTATTTAATTTCATGTTGTAGTGTAGATTTATTTTTCATGCAAGTAGAATAGCGTTTCTTTATCTTGCTTTATTTTTCTTTTACTTTTTATCTCATGTTTCAAGCTACATTTTTTCATATGATAACAAATATGAGAGGCTAAACCCCTTCAATTTAGGGGTAATGGAACTCTCTAATCATATAGCTTCAACTTAATTTGATGTTTGTGCTCCCTTTTTGTGCTTAATGAGAATGATTGAAGTGGTTTAATGATGTTGTTTAGCTTTGAATTTGATAGTCTATGTTGTTTATAACAAATAGGCTATGCTTAAAAAAAAACACAAATTGCCACTTCATTTACATATGATTATGGAAAAGAAGTGATTGTTGAAATTAAAGTTTGATGGCTTATATTTCTAATTAGTAGTTAATAGGCCATGCTTAAAATGGATTTTTCTTTCAACTTTGTTTTAATATTTTATGAGATTTAAAAGTGTATTAGTAGTTGAATTATAGTTTGATGGTTCATATTGAGCTAATTAATAGCACAAATATACCATACTTATGATAAGCACATCAACTAATTCACTAATGAAAAGAAAAGAGAGATCATAACTTCATTTTGTTGATTTATGTGATCTAGAGAGTGGAAATTGCCTCTAAATTGTCTTAAAACTCATATTTTTATTAATTTTCTTCTGCTTGTTTTTCTTCTTTTCTAGTTTAACATCCTCTTCAATCTTGGTTTAATTTGATTGAATAGATTTTTAAAATCATCAATTCCCTGCGGATCGACCGGTATTCGCCATGTGCTACATTCGTACACCATGCGCTTGCGGTTATTTTTATTTCTAAATTCTTAGACGGTTTTGTAATCTGATAGAATTTTCGTCGTTGAACAGCGGACTAGGAGGATAAGGCGTCTGGTCGAGGCATAGGCAAAAAGCTTCGGCCAGGTTTATGAAGTGGGGGGTAGAAGAGAGAGGGAAGGAGCAATAAACGATAACAAAGTCTATTTTTATATGAGATGATAAACTCTTCTATATCCAGAAAAAAGAATGGGTGGATGAGTGTCAGCCCGAAAGAGGAATGCAGGAGACCAAGGAACAATGAAATTTGAAGAGGAATTGATGTACAAACGTTTATCTTCTGTTTATTTTATATATATAATAGAATTTTTGAATGGAACAGATAAATGAAGGAGAGCGAACCGTCATAAGTTGACGTGATTTCCAAGTAATATACAAACTATTGTATTCAAATGGTGGCAGTTCCAAAGTGAAAGCAATTGTGATGCGAATGGTAGAAGCAGAATTATCAATCCTTAAATTCCTAAAAAAAATAAAAGTAATGGCTACACATTGATTCAGAAAACAACTGAAGCAATTAATACTGTGCCTCGCCTGTACGACACGTTTCAAGGTTTTAAAACGCAAAAGAAAACAAAAGGTCACGGGTCCGGTACCGATACCGTTACCCGATTCACGATTTCCGTCGCGTACCGGGTTCGAAAAACAGAAATGAATATACCGTTGAGATTAGTATGTCGAGACGATCAAAACAATATACAAATATCAGTGATACGATTGAATTATAAAAATTTGAATTTCTGCTAGCGGAAAATGCAGCAGAAATGCAAAAAATAAGACCGATGGTGCTAAGGAAGTCCTAATTTGATGAAACGAAATTTGACGACTCACTCAAAAGATAATTAACAAATTTTCTATATAAAATTATTCAGGTTTGGAAATTATTTTATTACTATCAAATTTTAACTAATTTGAATTTTAATAAAATTATACAATACAGTTTACTTCCATATTATTAATTGAAAATTTACTATTTGCTATGTTTAAATAGACGTATTCCAAATAATAAATTTTTATTTCAAAATATAAAGATCTAAAATTTCTCAAAATTCAATTAATACGTTATAAAAATTATCATTAAAATTTACGGGTCGTTACACTCTCCCCCACTCAAAACTTTTCATCCCCAAAAAGGAAGGAGTAGGAGAATAGAAACAACTAGAAAGAAAAATAGATTAAAAGACAAGATAAACAATTAATTTAAAACTATATAAATTATACTTGAAATATTCATTTGAAAACTTCGTTTGTAAATCAATTATCTTTTATACTTAAATACCTTTCAACCTATTTGTAAAATTTCTTGCTTTCTTCATAAATACCATTTATATGTTTAAATAACACCTTTATAAATATATGAAAACTATTTGGAAACAATTTTTTTTACGTCATTACTCATATTTACAAAGGGGTTATTGAAAACATTTAAATCCATAATTCAAAAATTTATAAATTTCTTTCAAGATACTTTTCAAGTATTATTAATAAATCAATAAACATTTTCTTTAAATATGTTTTATTTAATTTATAACTTCTAAAATATTAATAATTTTCTATTAAACCATGTAGTATATAAATAAATAGTATTTTAAAAGGATATATTCAACAAGGAAGAGAAGGTTGATTTCGAAAACAGAATCTAGGTGAATAACTAAAGCTGAGTAGATAAGGTAGATTCAAAAGAATAGTATCGGGCACTATTCAAAAGAATAGTATCGGGCACTAATAGTTAATTTAGAGCCATAAGAATTTCAATTTCGAATATTAAAGTAGAATTTTTTTTGTTGAAAAATACTTTTCTAATAAAATACTTTTTATAATAAAATATTTTTATAACTCAATGTTTCAGCAAGTTTACCCTCATTCTTACAGACTCTGGCCTACGTTGATCAGGCGCAAAGCTAGAATTCTATAAGTACTTGGTAGACCTGTTTCAACACGTAGTGAAAATACTTGAAAAACCTTCAAAACCGGTATGGAAAGTACAATCCAAACAAATCATCTGGATCGCAGGAACACAATGGTTACGCCTGGATCCCGCAGGAAACATCCGTACCTTTAAGCAATTGCTGCCTTGTAAATTACGTCATGATAACCAAAACTATGGACCGTGGGATACATAACAATGGTTACGCCTGGATCCCCCAGGAAACATTCGTACCCTTTAAGCATTCTCTGCCTTGCGGATTACGCCACCACAACAAAACTGTAGACCGTAGGATACATAACAATGGTTACGCTTCGATCCTCCAGGAAACATCCGTACCCTTTAAGCAATCTCTGCCTTGCGGATTACGCTACCCAAAAAACGACCATGGGTTACGCCATGGCAGGACACTCGAGTTTCACATCCGAAAAACCAAAATCAGAGGGAATAATATCGATAGAATGAATCCACAATATGGCCACAAAGCGGATATCAAGCAGAAGGCACTTCTCATATCTTTACTTCAGAAATATGTATCATATAGTACATTTTAAAATCACTTTCAAATATCATACTTATATAAAGCCCATTTTATATAAGATTCCATTTTCAAATCGAATATGTAACGACCCAGAATTTCTGTCATTTGAAATTTGTATATTTAATTGATTTTTTAAATATTAACAAGTAAAATTTGTAAGTCGAATAAATTTTATTTCGATATCTAGATTTAATTGGATAATTAAATCGATAATTTAATATTTGAAATTACAGAAATAATTGGAAATTGGGTTTAATGTGTTTAAAATTAATTGGTAAAGTGGAATTAAATCATATTGGAGTTAGAATGATGTTATAGAACTTTTAAAATTGAAGTAAAAGTTAATTTGCAGAAATTGAATATTTTAATATTTAATTGACTAGTAAAAATAGTCTTTTTTTAAACAGTCTCGGATTTCAACAAAACCAGTTTCATTGGATCCATAATGTTATATTATTGTAAGATTTTAAATTTCGTGTCAATCGGATTTACAGTTTGTCAGGGGCAAGCTAAAACGCACTGAAATCGCTTTAAGTTAATTTTTAAATTTAAATAGTCGATTTGAAAACCCATCTTTCAAATATGATCGAATTGGCTCCCGATATATATTCTGTTGTGTTCGGAATAGGGGTAAAACATTATGAACACCAGGTGACACGCTTCGTTTGGGGTTCGGAAAAGTTTCTGGTGAATAGTGTCGCGAGAATTTTCTACAAAAGGACCTTTATTATTTCATTTTGCATCAAACCCTAATGTACAAGCCCTAGCCGCCGGCCTAAAAAACAATGGCCGAAATCGTGTCGTTTTCTTCTTCATTTTTCTTTCAATCCATCGACAATTATGGAAACCCCCAATTGTAAAGTCATATAGCACGATGAGTACTTCGATTTCAACAGTGATGATCTGATATAGCGAAGATGATCTTTGGAAAATCTCGTCCAAAGGCACGACGTTCGTACATGATTTTCGATGTCCATAGGGGACTGAGCTGCACACGGTTCTAGGAGATGACGACACCTGTGACGGGATTCGACGTGGTATGCTTTGATCGACTTATGGGTGCTCGATTGGAATGAAAAAATTGATGAAATTGGCGGCCGATATGGGTTGCATGCGTTCGTTACCTGGGAAGATGGAGAAGATGAAGTTCACGGCCAAGATCTGTGCAAGCAAAAATGAACGGCTCCGATCTCTTCTAGGTTAAAAGAAAATAAATTGTATATTAAATTATATATAAATATGTACAAACTTTAAAATGTTGTAACTCTTTCATACGAGGTCGAAAACTGACGAAACGTGTTGCGTCGGGTTCGTATTGTCGAATACTACGCGATGGAGCTGGATTGGAGTTGATTTGAACTAGTGTGAATTTTAAGTAAAATTAAACGCGTATTTAATTTTATTCGAAATAAAACACAGCAATTGTTATTGGAAACAAGGTGAGAACTTATCACTCAATCAAATTTGTTTCGATTTAAATTTAAAATAGTTAAATTTAAAATTGCTTGGTTGTGTGATTGAATGATAAATTACTATATGTTGTATTGAAATAGACCCTATACATCGTATATTAAGCGGAGGTTATTATATTAAACCCATATACCGCGATATTCCACCGTGAAGAGGAATTGGTATTATATATGTACTTGGAGTTGATTTTCCCACATTATATAGCGGATGAGACCCTATTGCGCCGCTTAATAGCGGACAATATTTTATATAAACCCATGTATCACGATATTCCGTCTTGAAACGAGATTGGTATTGTGCTAACATTTGTGGATGCAGGAAAACAGGTTGGAGGGATCCAACTGGATTCCTCAACAGTATTGATTTATTTACATATATTTGCGATATATTATGTTATCATATTGATATATGATGTTTGGATGTCGTGGTTGATGTATTGGTGTTGTTGCAGCATTGGGCCTATTTTTGGAGTTTTAAAAATGTTAAAGTAACGATTTCGAATTTAAAAGGATCTTCAAGTGATTTTTAAAAGCATGCATTTTATTAAATTTTGGAATTAATTAATTTTAAATAAATAAATGTTATAATTTTTATGTTATAAAAATTATGATTTTTGTGAAATATAATCGAAATGTGATTTTGAAATAAGTAGTTGATTTATTTGTAAAATGGTTTAAATTGGGATTTTCGAATTATTATAAACGTTTTTATAAAAGATTTATAAAATTGATATTTACAAATTAAAATATTAGAATTATAAAACGAGTTTTTTAAAAGTGTTAAAATGAAGTATAAATGGATTTCATAAGTGAATGAAATTTATAGATTTATAAATAGTGAAGTTATAAAATGAATAGATTTTGTAAAATAAAAGATTGATAAGTAATTAACTTATAAATTGAATTTTGGCATTTAAATGAGATATAAATAGAATTTGTTAACTAAGGGATTTTATAAAATGAAGTTTTTATAATATATATATATATATATATATATATATGAATTTATAAACGTTGTTTTATAAATCCAAAACAAATTGAATTTGATAAGTAAATATGAAAGCTTATTAAAGGAGATATATCCACGATTTTGGACAGTGGATAATCCTTTAATATTAAATATGTAGAAGTGTTGAATTTGGTAAACGATTTATATTCACGATTTTGGACGGTGAATAATATATTAAAGAAATTTTTTAGGAAGTGGTCTTTTGAATAAGATTAAAACGATTTGAAGTTGTTTTAAAATGTTTTAAGGATCGAAACCATAGATTTCAACATTCATTGTTGAAATAGACGTTTTCGAGAAAAAAGGAAAAGATGGACTATAACACTGTTGTTATAGTACATGATTTTCGTAATGAAATGTTTTTGTATAGTATTGGATTTATATATCTATCTTATTTTTGAATCCCTATGCTATTGATTTTGGGTTGTCGTAACGTTGTTTTACGCAACATTCGTTTTGACCCAAATAAATGTGTTTAAAGAGAACGTTTTCCTTAAAAGAATAAAATATATACTTAATCGTATTTTAATTATATTGAATATTTTCTAAGTATTGAAAATAAATAGATTTGTGAATAACTTATTGTTAAATAAGTATTTGGAAATGTTTTCCAATGTAGAAATTGAAATGGTTTAGAGAATATATTTTTAAAGATGAATTGAAGTGAATATTTGGGAAGTTACTTAATTTATGGAAGATAATAAAAGGGCCTAGTGATTGTTGTGGTGCTGAATATTTGTTTTTTTGCTTTGATATTTAAATAACCGACTATCAATATTTACCTTTAAATGGGTATTTGTTGTGATTTGCTTGAATTTGAATGCGACACTTATTTTAAAAATAAGCGCTCGTTATTCGGTTTAGCCGGGAGAGGACCTTTGGGTCGTAAATCCCACTCTGAATAGTGATACGTCGTAATGGATAGCATTTGAAGACTGGTGTTGAAGACCAGATATTTTCAAAAACGGAAGCATTACCGTCGAATGTCTCTGCATCGACTGATACCCGATATAGAGATTTTATCACCCTTTGTGATGGGAATTCCGTACGTGATTAGTGAATATCCGAATTTGCAAGGGCTTCTTTGTAAGTGCCTTCGGTTCCGTTCGATCCCGGAACAGACTTGTATGGATTGTATGTCTGACATTACATTTTGAGATGTAAAGCTGGTTTCTATCAAATACATTTCTGTTGGTGGTGGAGAATTTATTCTCTTAGCTTAACACCCTTCTCTGAGATGTACGAGCTCAGAGATTATGTAGTTGATTGTTACTAGTGATATATTCCCAATTTGGTAACAAGGCATGCTAAGTGTTGCTGATCATTTGTTGATCAAAGCGTGGCTTTTGTGATAAGCGTAGCTTTATGGACGAGACTTCATCGGACCTCACACCCCGAAAATGGTCAAAACTGGAAGAATGCAGCAAGGTTATTTGGGGATATCGCCCCCATAGGGTATGTACGTTTCCTTCTAGATAGAGGTGGTATTATGGTATGGAGCCAAAATACTTAACCTATGTGGTTGCTGCGAATTTATTTCTTTATGGTTGCTGGTGAATCTCGGGATTTAGGTCGGTTACGACCGGGGGATGGCATACTCGTGTTGGTAGTTACCTAGCTAGAGGTAACCCGGCCTTGTGTTGGCAGAGATCCGGTTAGGTTCTCAGGGCGTCCTTCCAGAGGCATACCCATGTGGCAATGGGAAGTTCCTTGGCCTGACCATTTGTTGGAAATAGAAACTCCAATACGCACCTTTACAGTTTTAGTTGTAGAACCTGCCATTTACTTATGGTGGTCACCACTGTTTAGATAGTAGCTATAGTAGGCATAGTACGAAATGTCTATGTTGGCTAAGATTTATATTATACTTTCGAAATGTTTTCCTACACTTTGCACTTATAGTAATAATATCGAAGAAATTTGTGTATCAAGCATGTTTGACTATCATAAGGAGAAATCTCCTCCGATTCTGCGTTTGCATTTTGTGTGTGTGCGGGAGGCCTTTTGGTAGTTTCAGTTTCCAAAAGCATTGCAGATCTATTTTAAAATATATATTTGTTTGTTTTTGAAGATAAACCGTTTTAGGTTCTCACACCAGTCCCATGACTGACCTGGAGTTTATTGTTCCCTTTCTACAGTGCCCATCGTTTTCCACACGGGCAGCCTAGAATCAGGTTATTAGGTCATTCTGGAATTCAGGAGATGCTGTGGAGATCAGGATCAAGCTGGATGGCATGGCGTATCGACTTGTATATAGTATTTCTTTTCCGCTACTTTTTGTTGTAAACTCTGATAATGTAATGTGATGTGATGTAATGTAATAACAAATATGATTCTTTGTTTTAAAGATTATTCATTGATATATCATATGTTGTTCCGCTGCGAAATGTGAGATTCTGTTATTGTTTCTGTTTTCTTCTTCTTCCTCTTCTTCTTTAACCCTGACAATTCGGTTTTCCGGCCTTCAATTGCTCGGCAGTTGATACAGTGGACGTATTGATGTCGATTTTCGAAAGTCGAAAATCCCGAACGTTACAAGTTGGTATCAGAGCATTTGGTTAAGCGACGACCTTGGCTCTATTGGGAATTATTCATTAGAGATAGAGTCAGTAGTACTCTAGAATGAGTGTGAGTGTAATTATAAATATGAGCACGTATTTGTTAGTGAATATAAAAATGTTCTATATTGTGTTTGCTTATCCGTTGAGCTGTTTATGAATTCTGGTCGGTGGGGGAAGTACAACCTTATCGATAGGGGTTTCTAAACTCTTAAACGAGATAAACCAACATAGTATCATTTTAAATTGGGTAAATGAAATAATTTTACCTTGATAATATTTTACATATAAAGGAAATAATTTTTCAGAATTATTAAAGTGTATATAAATTGATTGGTAGGTTGTTGAAAATGTAAGAATATATATAAGTTAACTAAAAGAATAATTGTATAAGCAAATTGTGATGTCCCAGAAATTTAGGCAATAGTTATTTAATAATTTCTTTAATAATTATTTTAAAATGTGAAATATTGATTTAATAATCTAATTCAAACAGGAATTTTCTTTTGAAGGTTAATAATTATTTAATCTGTCAAATGATATTCTTTTCAAAATTTTAATAATGATAGTTTAGTTTGAAAATCTTATTGTTTTCAAATGTTTAAAATATTTAAATAATAAATTTATCTTTTTAATTGATTTAAAGGATATTTATTGGTAATGTATAAATGTTTATACATCGTAAATAGAGGATTTGGTTTTAATTTTAATTTATATTTAATAAAGGATATTTTCTAATTATTATATAAATGTATAATTTGTAAATTGATTTAAATTAATTCAAATTAGTATTGTTAACTTTTCAAAAGTTTGTTTTAAAAATCTTTCTTATATCTTCATAGAAATGTAAGTGAGTATTTATTTTGTTTATAAGAATGAATATAGTTTAAATACTGTTTTATAATAAATTTAGAAATTGCTTTTAAATATTGAAATGTACATGTGTTAAAATCTTAAAACATAAGTGAACACTTGTAAAAAATTGAGATAATAAGCATAACAAGTGGCATGTTGTTTATTTTTGAAATTTATTCTTTTTAATAAGAAATATAACAAATGCTTTTTCTTTGTTCAAACCTTATTCTCATTTGAACCTGAGAATCAGATTTGAGCAAAATCAAAACTCAAAACAAATGCATGTTAAAATCTGCAAACCAAATACCAATCAAATCTGCAAAAACAATTTCTTCAAATCTGCAACCTATCTACATCTAAATTTTGCAAATTTCAACATCAAACTGGAAGCTCAACTTCAATTTAAAATCTGAGCAATAAGAATGGAGTCAACATGCATACATCAACAAGAAAAGCAACTTCAACTTTAAATTGCATCCAGGTTCAACATGCATTTCAATATGCAGGTTCCAGGAATGAATCTGCATCTATTTGTCTCCGCATCTTCAATTTAAAAGGTGAGTAAGCTTCTTATTTTAAAAACAGTTTTTCCTTTTAAAAATCAGAGCCATCTATAATTTACAGAACTTAAGTTTTAAATTCATTGAAATCAAAAACTGTTTAGGGAAAAATTTGTTCTGTTTTCTGTTTAAAAATGAAATGAACTGAATAAACCTCACATGCATAAAAGCTTAAGATATCTGTGCATGTGAATTGGTAGAGATAAGTATGTTGTGATGATTGTATGTTGATGACTGTTCTGTGTAAACATATATGAATATGTTTATATGTTGTTGTTGCCTGTAGCTGCATATCTTTGTAAACTAAGATTTTCTTTTATAAAAATTCTTTATCACTTGAATTGATTCCAGTTAGCAATTTTTGTGTAAATAAAATATGTTTGTTTGGTATAAATTTATATTTATAAATTATAATTTAGTTAATCAAAATCTGTAGCCTCTGTAAACTAAAAAAAATCAGTCATCATTAGAATAAAACAAATATCAAACATCTTAAATTATTAAAACAGTTTGTAACAGAATGCATGATTGAATTCATGGACTTTGGAAACAAATATCACATTTTTAAATTTACTGTGGGGTTAGTATTACTGTGTTGTATAGAATTGGGAATTTTGTTTCTTCCTGATTATCAAGTGATATTGGGGTGATGTATTTCTACTAGGAGGGGGAGGATTGATGGGAGAGTGGAGGAATATTGTCAGAAGTTTGTCAGTGGGTGTGGCGATGACAGTTGGGTTTTCCATGTTTTCAAAACCTAGTTTAAGTGTTGCAGTTCTTAGTCCATGCACATGCTCGCTGCTGCATCGAGTAAGAGTGGGATTTGGAAGGGTGAAGAAGGGGTGTAGATGGGTCATTAGTCGGAGATTGCAGTGAAGATGATGGTCAGAGGCGAGCCTATGGCTGTTGACAGGTTTTGATAGGGTTTGTGGTTGTGTTTCAGGTTGTTTGATCAACCTGAAATTTTGGAAATTTTAGTTGCAGTGGAGATTAAGTGATTGTATCATGTTAGGGGATGGTAAGTAACTTGTAGGAGTGGGTTAGCGGGGCTGGAGTTGGCCAAGGTGACGGTGCATATGCACCGTACAGGTTGGGTGTCTGGTGATCACTGTTGGATTATCCTGTGTTTTTGCCTCGTGTAGTCCTCGGGTATTTTTGTTTTTGACTCGAAGCAAGTGGTTGGAGAACTCGAAGTGAATATAAGGTTTCTCGGGTAAGTTGGTTACAGGTTTAAAACCTAAGAGATTTTGCAGTTTTGAATTTTGATTGAATTCATATTTTTTTAAGTTAAAACTTGATTCAAGTATAATTTGAATTTGAATTCAAATGTAGTTTTGAGTTCAAAGGTTTTTAAAAATGAAATCTTAAATTTAAACAAGTTTTAAATTCAGTTTTGAAATCAAGTTTAAAAACAGTTTCAGGTTTACCTTTTAAACCAGAATTTAATTCAAAACAGTTTTGTAAGTTTTTAATTTTTGAACAGATTTAAAAGTTTAAGCAAGATTTAAATTGTTTTGAAATCAAGTTTAAAATTGTTTTCAAGTTTACTTTGGAATCCAGTTTAGATTTCAAAACAGTTTGTAAAAAAATAAAAAAATAAAAAAATGGAGAAGAACATATTCAAATGTTTAAAAGTAGATTTGAAAATGAAAATTGATTTCAAGTGAGTTTTAAAACTTGAAAGAATTTATTTCTTTTAATATTGAAATTAAGCTATGAAGCGTTTAATTTAAATTTGAAAGTTGAAATAATCAATTTACTTTTCAAAGCTTAATTTATTTTAATCAAGTAAATTTATTTTAAATCTTTCTTTTATATTTAAGTAATGAATGTCCTTTAACATTCATTTTATTTTAAGGTTTATATTTATTTAAAATAGAGAGTAATGTTTAAATAGTTAGAACATTTTAAATATCAAATTTTTAAATGGAATTTGAATTTAAAATTGAAAATATATTGTTTTAAATATATTTTGAATGTAAATGAGTCATTTGATAAGTAATTAAATTATTTTGAAAAATATTTAAAATAATTAAGAAAATACTTTTTTGATTTTTAATAATGATTTAGATTAATATTAATTAGAAATGATTTATTTATAATCAATCTAATTCAAATTTTCTTAAGTATATAATTATTGAAATGTTGATAATTAATAAATGGTAATTAATTAATGTAATTAATTTTGATAATTAATTAGATTAATTAATTGAATACAATCAATTGTAATTTGTTAAGTATAATTAATTGATAAAAGTAATTAAGAGAGTAATTACTTATTGTAATTAATTTGGATATGTGATTTATTTTAGTTAATTAATTTAGTTTAATTAATTTTAATAAATCATTTGATGATTTTAAAAGAGTAATTACTAAGTGTAATTTATGGAGCAGGATTACTTAGAGAAGTAATAATGATAATTACTAGAATGTAATTAGTAATTTGGATAATTGCTTTTGGAATTAATTAAGAAATTAATAAATGATTAATTATTGGATAATTAATTTATAAATAAGTAATTAAAGATAGTTAATTACTAAATTGAATATTAATCAAGGTAATTAATAATTAGATTAATTACTAAATGTAATTAATTTTAATTAAATAATTTATTTAAATATTAGAGATCATTAATTATTATAATTAATGATGTAATTAAGGATTGTTTGATTAAGTTAATTTAAATTAAGTGATTAATTAATTGTACTTAATTAAGGATAAATATAATTAATTATAATTAATTAATAAATGAGTAATTAAATGTTAATTACTTATGATTAAGGTTAATTAACTTATGAAATTTATTTAAGACTAATTACTTATTGTAATTAGTGAATGATTAATCAAAGATATTTAATCAAGTTAATACTTAGTGGATAATTAATTAACTGGGTTAATTAATAAATGGATGTTAAGCAGAATTTAGATGAGTAATTAATTTAATTTAATTTAATTTAATTAGAGATGGCTGTAATTAATTTAATTCATTTTAAATTAATTGATGGTTAATAAATCATTGCTTATGGATGTTATTGATTGAATGGTTGTGATCTCAGTAATGAGATGAGTCGTATCTGTATGATATGAATGTTTGGTTTAAGTATGATGGTTTGTGATGGATTATTTGGTTATGATGATTATCTGTTTATGGATGATACATATTATCTGTTTATGATATGAATGTGATTATCTATTGTGAGATGTAGTTTATCTATCTGTGTGAATTAGGTAACAATGAAATAAGTTAATTGTTTAAACCCTTAAGTACAACTTGGACATTAAGATGGCGTTTGGTTTCGGTGAGATCGGGATCGGGTTTCCATATTTGGATATCCGAAAACCACATCGATTCCAATTAAACGTTAGGTCGTTAATCCAAGTGGAGCAAGTGAAGACTCGAGGTGTAAGGGCTATACGTCAGTATAACTCTGTGGGTGATTCCGTAATGAGTTGACGAAATAGTGCTTATAGATTCGAGATGGTGATTTAGAGTGCAAGGGTTATCGTCGTTAACTCTGAGGGTGATTCCAATACGAGTGTAACGAGATAATGCCTTCGGTTTCGTTCGAACCTGGAACGAACTTGTATGGATTGAATGCTTTAAGAACATCGTCAGGTGGACGATGAGCATTCTAAGATTAATGTGTCCTATAAAGGTAATCGTAACCTCAAGCCTCATCAACCGGGAATGGCTAAAACATGGGACGTGCAGCAAGGCTTCGTGGGTAGCCCCACTGGAGAGCAAGATTTATCCCTGTCTAGAGGTCCCTTTATATTCGATTGTGTGGCAGTTGGCAACGGCCAATCTGCAGGGTGGTCTTGTTCGGAACTGTTCAGTAAGGAATGGTTCCGGCTTTGTGTTGCAGGGGAGCGGGCGTACTCCTCGGTACGGTGATCTAGGCCACGTACTGTGACGGGCGGTACCCCAGTAGCCCTGCCATTGATGGAATCCAAAATCCAATAAGTACGTGTACGGTTTTGATTGTGCCCAACTATGTTGGAACGTGAGATGTAAGCATTCCAGCTATTTCTGTATTTTATTTTGAAAACCATAGACACTATTATAATATCACTGGATTTCCTATCAAATGTTTTGGTTAGCGTAAGATAAAAACTTTTCCATCTTTATGTGTGGGAAGTCTTACGTGATACCTTTGTTTTCAAAGGATTTTCAAAGTTAAGCAACTTTTATCCCCGTTTACTCACACCAGACCCCTGTCTGACCTGAGTGTTTATTTTCTGTTTTATTAAACTCTTGGGTACTCATATTTCGTATGAGTAGTCAAGTGTTTCAGGATTTGCTTTGACGAGTTCTGGAGGAGATAATGGAGCAGGAGGCTTCAGCGTCTAGATATATGTAGTGGTTCCGCTGTGTTTTGAGTTGTTTCTGTTTTCTCTGATATACTTGAATTATAGTGGCTAGACAGATGTTTATAACTGTCTAGTTTGTGTTGCATTAACTATATAACTCTTATGTATATGATACTATGTAAAGTATTATGTGATATATTATAATTTATTCGATTCCGCTGTGAGATTCTGATGTTGTTTCTTCTTTCCTTCCTTTCTTTTCTCTTTTCTATCCCTTTCTTTCTTCTTAGCGATGCGACTTCCTGGAGTTTGGAAGTTGGGTCGTCTCACAAATGAATTATTAAGTATGGAATTATAATTAAACGGATTTACAATTGTGAAATAATCTTATATATATAAGAAGTGAAACTATATGAATATATATATAAATATGAGTTGTAAATAAAAATGAATTTGGACTATGAATTTGAAAGTTTTGAATCCTGTCTATTTTGAAAGTTGTTTTTCAAAGTTAAAGATGTTATTAAGTAAGATAAATCAACTTGGAATAATCTTATGTAAGTGAAGTGGAATAGTGAAATTATATAAGTAAAAGATTTGTAAATGTGATTTATGAATAAAAGGAAAATTTTGAAAGGATATTGAGCACTGAATTCACTACTGTTACTGGGAAATAATAAGGGTGATGACTGCAGCATCATTAGTATCATTTTCGAGTTTCTGTGTGATGGATTTGCTACCATAGTAAATTGGAAATTGAAGTTTTGTTGTGATAAAAAAATTTGAAAATTTAAAATTAAAGTTGTAATTGTTGAATATAAGTAATCAAGTTTTGAACATATAATATGAAATAATAAAGATTTTAGCTTTGGTAAAGTTAAATAAATTGATTTGGATTAGATAAGCTATCGAAATGGAAATTTAACTGAAATGATTATATAAAATAACTTTGAAGTTTAAATAAGTTGTATAACTTGTAAAGTGAGAAAATGTAAGTGAAACCAACTGATAAAATGGTTAAACAAATTTGTTAAGAAAAACGAGATATGAATTTGAATAAGTAAATGAAATTCAACCTTATTTATTAAATGAATTAGCAATTGAATTGAACTAACGGATTGAATATTAATCAATCGAATGTAAATGAATTGATATAGAATAATGAATGTAAGTGTTAATTCATTAAAAGCTAATGAAATTGAAAAATTGAAAAATTGAATGGAAGTCAATTTAATACCAACCAATTGGAATTAAAAGTGTTAAACCAAATTGAATGTAAGTTTAATAATTTGGTTATGTTGGTTATGATTTGGTTGTTATATGTTTGTTAGTCGATTGTATATAATTCATATGAAATTGAATTGGTAAATTGAATGCTAAAGTAATTGAATTGGTAAATTGAATGCTAAAGTAATTGAATTCAAATTGAAAGTGAAGTAAATTTAAATGTAATTGAATTTGAATTGAAAGTGAACTAATGTGAATTGTTTGTAAGCAATTAAAAATTGTATCGAAACCTTATAAATGCTTATGGGAATTATTTTGATTGCAATGCTTATGAAAACTATGTGTTTTCTATTGAAAATTAGTGAAATGTAAATGAATTTCCTATATATGTCACTTACATGTTTAAATTGAGTAAGTACAGGTACCGGGGCTGTAGTTGGTTGGATTTGGTCACGCTAAAATGCTAATAAATAATTTCTTTGCTTAAAAATGCTAAAAAGGGAAGCCTACGCAATAAAAATAGGAAATATGAACCCTTTTTCGACCGTGTGGGTCGATGTATATATATATTTATATCTATTGTGATATTGCAAAAGTTCCTCCGTACAAGGGAGACTATGCCAAAATTTTCCGTAAATTTTGGGAGTTAGAAAATTTTTTGAAAATTTTTGGAAAATTTTTGTTAACGAAAAGTCAATTTCTAAATTGAAATGAAAATGTAGGAATTGAACTAGAAAAGTGTAACCATCGGATTTTGGAAAAGTTAAAATGTATAAATGAATTCGAAATTTAATTTGAACAAATGGTTTTTAAAAGTTAATGGATTCTGTAACTTTTTCTTAGTTGGTAATTTCGAGGACGAAATTCTTTTAAGGGGGGAGTTTGTAACGATCTAGAATTTCTGTCATTTGAAATTCGTATATTTAATTGCTTTTTTAAATATTAACAAGTAAAATTTGCAAGTCGAATAAATTTTATTACGAATATCTAGATTTAGTTTGATAATTAAATCGATAATTTAATATTTAAAATTACATAAATAATTGGAAATTGGGTTTATTGTGATTAAAATTGATTGGTAAAGTTGTATTAAATCATATTGGAGTTAGAATGATGTTATAGAACTTTTAAAATTGAATTAAAAGTTAATTTGTAGAAATTGAATATTTTATTATTTAATTGACGAGTAAAAATAGTCATTTTTCAAACAGTCTCGGATTTCGACAAACTAGTTTCAATGGATCCGTAATGTTATATTATTTTAAGATTTCAAATTTCGTGTCAATCGGATTTACGGTTTGTCCGGGGCAATCTAAAACGCACTAAAATTGGTTTAAGTGAATTTTTAAATTTAAATAGTCGATTTGAAAACCTATCTTTCAAATATGATCGAATTGGCTCGCGATATATGTTCCATTGCGTTCGGAATAGGGGTAGAACATTATGAACGCCAGGTGGCACACTTCGTTTGGAATTCGGAAAAATTTCGTGTGACGCCCCACCTCTATACCCACGCTAGCCAAGAACACTACGGAGCAATGCTGCCAACTAGCGTGGAGAATAAGGCTGTTGAGGAGCGACCATCCGTGGAATTGCTTTGTGCGAGCACTGCTATGTCGGATAGTATAACGCATTTGATTTCGGGAGGAAATCCGACACACTGATACAAACACAAAGCTACTGCACAGTGGCTAAAATAATTTTCGGAAACAAATATAGAAATAAACATAACATAAATCAGTCACAGATAATTCATATCACAAAGGCGGAAGAAGATATGAATATATATAACTAACACATGAAAGTGTATATCAAAGTAGTGGACAAAAAGATCCACAATACTACAAAAGAATAGCAACACGTTTTATACAAAAGAATACAACTGTGAGTCTATATCTCAATTGTATACAACAAAAATTGCTAATCTAAATAGTTAGCCAAAAGTCAGAGTAGCAAATCCCAGCAGAGAAGTCAAACAGAAGCACCTGTAACATCTCGCTCTGACCCGAGTATTATTTATAAGAAAATAATAAACGGATCAGTCTATCTATAAATATCAGATGACATGATATAAAGTAAAAGATATGGCATAAACATATAATATCCATAGTGGCATACTACAATAAGCATGCAAATGATGATCAACAAAAGATCGTTCAATACCACAAGAATCTTCACAAAGATCCAAAAAGGGTTTCATACCCAAAACTTGTATTCACAACAAGTCAAATGACACACGAATTCACCAATGCACAAAAATTGATATATCATATCAATGAAAATCACTAAAATTGGTGAAGCATAAATTCCAGAATTCAACACACGAAATCCAGAAATCATAAAAAGGGGGAGGCCTATCACGCGAACGAGAGCATGAAAACTCACCAACATATGTATCACACGAATGAGACGCTATCTCTTGGTAGCTAGCCATTAATTTTTGACACACGAACGGCCCGAAGATCATGGGGCGCTGCCCCACATGTGTGAGTCGAAATCACACAGAAGTGGGGTCTAGTCTCCCTCGCAGACAAAGAGACATCGCACAATTGCTAGTCTAAATCACAAAAATGACCGTCAAGTATCATCAAGAAGTGTCAATTACACTAAGTAAATATAAAAGTTTAGCCTCATGTCCCATAACCACTTGCTTAACTTAAATATTTACGAACCAACTATAAATCTTCACTAGAAAATTGTCACGAAAGATTCAATCGAACAAGTCCAAGAATTAACCGACGAAGCAAACGCAAGCGTTTCATACCACTTGTTTTACTAAGTTGTTTAATTAGATTTCCCATCCGAGTGAGGTAAAGGTTTGTATATACTAGTAGACTAGAAAACGGTTTAAGAAACGAGCTTTGTAATAAAATAGTGTTAAAATCATTTTGATGAAAGAGTTTTGATATTTACTACTAGTATTGAAACCTTTATATTTTCAAAGTGACAAATCATAGAAATGATTGTAGAAACAATCAATCATCAAAATTCACATTCGAAGACGTGAATAAAATCCAAAGAAATCGATACCGAATCCATCAAAATGGATATTCCCAAAAATCCTGATATAAAAGTCATCAAGTCCATAATAAATGATAATCAACAAATCGGAATCAACATAAATCGATCAAAGTTGGAATTCTCAAGCAAATAGGCAAATAGGCAAAAGAGTGCAGATTCAGACGTCTGAAATCAAGGATTCAGACATCTGAATCTGGAAAATAAAATATTTTCCAAAACAGAATTCGGACGTCTGAATCCTTGATTTCAGACGTCTGAAGTAGGCACTTTTTAGCCAATTTCCTTTCTGGTTCCAAACGAACCAATTCAGACGTCTGAAATGATATATTCAGACGTATGAACCTGGAAATCGAAATCTTCCCAGAATAATATTCAGACGTCTGAATACTACGTTTCAGACATCTGAAACTGGGTTTCAGGGCATTCCCTGAACCTAGGCCAAAAATGGCCAAATGGATACCGGAAGCGATCGATCGAGCGACAACGACTAAGGATTTACGCCAAGAGACAACCCAGCCTTAACGGCTCTTCGATACGCCTTAAATATCAATGTCCAAATATCCATAAAAGGATTTTCATTGATTTTGATTTCAAAACACCAAAAATTGGAGTATACACCAAATCAATCCAAACCAAAATCAATTGCACAAGAATAAGTGTTAGTAATTCATACCTAACAATCGAAGATAATTATAGACAAAGATGTGAGATAAAAATCTCACCTTTTCACAAAATCAATGAAGAAGAAGCTATAGAGCAATGGAAAGAAAAATCACTCCTCAATTCCTACCCAACAAGCTTGAATCTAAGCTTAAAGGAGAAACATTTCCTAAATTAGGTTTAGGAATTTCTGAAATTCAAGAGAGAAGGAGTTGGAGAAGATGAAGAGAAGGCTTACCAATGGTTTCTTCTATTAGTTTGGAGCTAGAGCTTGATTTGCAAAAGAGTACTAGGTCTTGAGTTTCAATTTCCCACTCCACTCTCCATTGTTATAAAAGCATGAGTATTAGGAAAATAGAAAGGAAGTAAATGAAGAGGAGAGGGTTGGGACTGAATACATAAGTGGAGTTATTGGGCTCAGCCCAAACCAAAGCCCTAAGTAAAAAGTGGCAAAATTCCTCTAACTCCAAACATATCAAAGTTTATACTCAAAAAGATCTCAAACGGCGTTTTGAACTCAATGGAAATGGTCCCGAGTCCTAATTCGACCGTATTCAAAAAGTAGCTTTTCGGACTAAATTCCGAGTATCGATAAAATATTTAAATAAAATATTTAAATATGAAATCGATAAATATGCGGGTTGTTACAGACTCCCCTCCTTAAACAAATAGTGTGCTCGCAATATTTAAGAAGAAGATATATAGTAACAACCACGAGAGCGTATTCAACACAAAAGAAATCTGAAATAAAAGGTTCACCTTAAAGAGCGCGGGAAAGTAAGTCCGGATGTGTTCGCTCGATGAATTCTCTAGATTCCCAAGAACAATCCTTAGGATTTGAAGACCATTGAACTTTCACAAGCGGGACATCTTTATTTCGAAGGCGTTTGACCTCCGAAGGAATTACTCGAATAGGATGCTGCTCAAAAGTTAAATTAGACAAAACTTCAATCTCTTCCACAACACCGGGCTCAAGAATAGAATCAGAATCTCGAAGGCACTTCCGTAATTGAGAAACGTGAAACATGTCATGAATAGCAGAAAATTGAGCCGATAATTCAAGGCGATAAGCCATGAAACCAATACGTTCAGTGACAAGAAATGGCCTAATATATCGAGGTGCTAACTTTCCCGACCGACTGAAACGTACAACACCTTTCATAGGTGAAACACAAATGAACACAAGACCTTCCACAAAAAATTCTAATTTCCTTCTCCGGTTATCGGTATAGGATCTTTGTCTACTTTGGGCTTCTTTCATCCTATGACGAATAAGGTCAATCTTTTCTGCGGAATCATGAATAAAATCTGGACCTAAAAGCAGCTTCTCACCGGCCTCAAGCCAACAAGAAGGAGATCGGGATGGCCTTCCATAGAGTGCCTCGAAAGGTGCCACACCAATACTAGATTGGAAGCAATTATTATAGGAAAATTCAACAAGAGGAATATGATCTTCCTAGCTTCCACTGAAACCAAGCACACAAGCACGAAGAAGATCTTCAAGAGTTTGATTCACATGCTTGGTTTGTCCATCGGACTGGGGGTGATAAGCGGTGCTAAAATTGAGCTTCGTTCCTAAAGCTTTTTGAAGACTCTTCCAGAATCCACTAGTAAACAATGGATCACGATCGCTGACAATAGAAGTAGGAACTCCATGCAATTTAACAATGTCTTTGATAAAAAAGTTTGGCCAAAAGAGGAACGGTTCGGTTAGACTGAACGGGAATAAAATGGGCAGATTTAGTAAGTCTATCAACAATAACCCATAAGCTATCATGACCCGAACGAGAACGGGGAAGGCCATCAATAGAATCCATGGAAATTTGGTCCCACTTCCAAATTGGAATTTCTAAAGGTTGCAATAACCCACCGGGCCTTTGATGTTCGGCCTTAACGAGTTGGCAAGTCATGCAACACTTAACGAAGTTAGCGATGTCAAGTTTCATTTCCTCCCAATAATAAAGTCGCTTCATATCCGCGTACATTTTACTACTACCGGGATGAATGGTAAATTAAGAACGATGGGAATCTTCTAAAATATCTTTTCGAAGACCACTAATATTTGGCACGATAAGTCTACCAAATTTCTGAATGCTGCCACGAGAATCAATATCAAAGTCTTTCAAACCTTCAATATCAATTCTATCCTTAAAATTTTGGCCAAGAAGAGCCAAGTTGGGATCTAGCCTTTGAGCTTCAAGAATGCGGTCTAAAAGAGAAGGATGAGCCTCAAGGCTACATAAAACAAATGATGAGCATAAATCAGATCCGCGGTCTCGAATCTCACAAGTGGATAAGATCTCGAGATCGTTCCATTCAGATATCATCATAGAAACAACTGCTTGTTGCTTACGGCTAAGAGCATCGGCGACACGATTAACCTTACCGGGGGTATAAAGGATATCAAGATCATAAGGAGCAAGGAACTCGAGCCAACGTTGTTGACGAAAATTAAGTTCCTTTTGAGAAAATAAATACCTCAAAGACTTATGATCGGTATAAAGAACAAATTTCTCTCCTAAAAGATAATGACGCCAAATCCGAAGAGCGAAAATAATAGCCGCGAGTTCCAAAATCATGTGTGGAATATCTAGTCTCGGCCGGCTTCAATTGCCTAGAAGCATAAACAATAACACGTTCTTTTTGCATAAGAACGACACCCAAACCAACGCGACAAGCATCGGTATAAACAACGAAATCTTGATTCCCCTCAGGAATAACAAGAATAGGAGCATCTGAAAGAAGTTCCTTTAGTTTCTGAAAAGAAGTTTCACATTTGTCCGACCAAACGTATTTAACACCTTTCTCTGTTAAGCTAGTGTGAGGCACGACAATCATAGAAAAATCTTTAATAAAACGACGGTAATAGCCCGCCAATCCGAGAAAGCTATGGATTTCAGTCACACTCTCAGGTCTTTTACAATCTTGAATCGCTTCAATCTTTGAAGGATCCACGGAAATTCCGGATTCGGAAATAATATGACCGAGAAACTTCACACGAGATTGCCAAAAATGGCATCTAGAAAAAATTTCTTTTAAATGATTACTCCTAAGAGTTTCCAACACAATCCGAAGATGCTTTACATGTTCCTCCTCGGTTTTTGAATACACCAGAATATCATCAATGAAGATGAGAACAAATCGATCGAGAAAATCTTTGAAAACTCGATTCATAAGGTCAACGAAATAAGCCGGAGCATTCGTTAAACCAAATGGCATAACAAGCCATTCATAAGATCCATAACGGGTACGGAACGATGTCAAAGGAATGCTATCCTCAGCAATACGAAGCTGATGAAAACCGGTAGCCAAATCCAATAGTGAAAAGACTCTAGCACCGCTAAGTTGGTCAAATAGATCATCAATCCGAGGTAAAGGATATTTATTTTTGATAGTAAGATCATTAAGCTTGCGGTAGTCAATGCAAAGTCTAAGTGTACCATCGGATTTCTTCACGAAAATAGCCGAAGCTCCCCAAGGCGAGGAACTAGAGCGAATAAATTGCTTCGTCCCTAATTCGGATAATTGTTTGCGCATCTCCTCATTCTCCTTATTAGACATGCGATAAGGAGGACGAGTAATAGGTTGAGCTCCAGGGATAAGATTAATTTTGAACTCAATTGCTCGCTTAGGTGGCAATCCTTAAACGGGCTCAAATATGTCAGAAAAATCAAGAACAGCGTGAATAAGAGCAATGACATCTTCCTCATCATCATTATCATCATCACGAGGATTTAAAGAATATAAAGATGCAGTCAAAGAAGAATCCGAATCTTTAAGAAGAATAGAAATCTGCTTTACAGATTGCGTGTGTCGGAGATAAATAGTCCGCTCGGGACATAGGATGTGAGCTTCATAACGGTTAAGCCAATCCATTCCCAAAATCATTCCAAAGCCTAAATAACGCATGACATGCAAATCGGCTAGGAAGGAAAAATCGCATAAAATAATCTCCACATCTTTACAAAGCAAACTAAGAGTTGCGGATCCACCAACCGGGTTCACAATTCTTAAAGAAGTCATTAAAGCAACAACATTTAAAGAAAAGGTATCGACAAGTTCCTTTGATATAAAAGAGTGGGATGCACCGTATCAAAGAGAACTCGAATAGGTTGATCACGAAATATAATAATACCATCAAGGATAAAATGAGATATACCTTGACCACGAGATGTGTTGCCAGGGGCTTGAGCAACATTTAACTTTCCCTCCTTCCTATTTTGAAGTTTGGGACATACACGCATAAAATGGTCCGGGCATTTACAATAGCGACAACGACGGGGCTTTGAACACTTGTTCGCAAAATGGTCTCTGGAACCACAATTAAAGTATTTCCCTTCAGTAGAGGAAAAAGTCTTCGCAGCAGGAGTTGCCTGTTTACCCTTTTTACTGGGATAAGGACTTTTGAATTTGTTTGGCCTCTTCTTGTTGTTGAATTTTGGTTTGGAACCCACCACTTCAACATCACTTTCCCTATCCGCCTCTTCCAGACGAAGAGCGATATCAATGAGTTGGTCGAAGGGAACTTCTAATTTTAGAAGTAATGGCTTCTTGAGATTTTTGTTTAAGCCATAGACAAATCTTTGGTTCTTCTTCAATGGGGTGTTGATGTATTCAGCCCCATATTTGGAAAGTAACTCGAAGGATGCAACATAATCAGTCACGGAGGCTTCACCCTGAACAAGGTCTATGAAACGTCGAGCCAATGTCACTTTCTCTTCTTCTGGCATGAATTTTAATTCGAAGCGTTCCCGGAATTGCTCCCAGGTGAGATCCGCTTTATTAATCTCAAAAATAAGAAGTTCGTAATAGTCCAATGCTCTCTCTTGGAGCATACTGGAAGCCACCTGAACACGGTGAAGATCGATGAGATTCATGCGAATGAAGATTCGATCGCAGGTCCTCAACCAAGCCTGGAACTCGATGATAGTTTCAGAACCTTTAAATGGCTTCCCACCCAGGTTGGTGTAATCATTGCACAAACGTGCAAACCCAGATTTAGCGTGAGTAGGTTCCGGATTAGAACCAGCTGCTTGAGCATTCTTGACAAGGTCAAAAAGTTGCTGGGTAGTCATAAAAACTCCATCCTGGGGTGGAGCACTAGATGGTCCAGCTCTGGCACGACCAGGTCTAACCATTTCTCTTTCTTAAGAAAGAAAGAAGAGAAAGAAGAAGATTATTCACTAATTAATATCAAGCAATCTTGCTAGATAAAACAAGGAATCATAAAGGATATAGGATGAATCGGTACGACGACTCGAATTAATCCTAAGACATAACTCCTAAGGTGGACTTAGGACGATGATCCTTGCTAAATCATTCTACATTATTCCAAAGTTTGTCTCTGATACCAAGCTGTGACGCCCCACCTCTATACCCACGCTAGCCAAGAACACTACGGAGCAATGCTGTCAACTAGCGCGGAGAATAAGGCTGTTGAGGAGCGACCATCCGTGCAATTGCTTTGCGCGAGCACCGCTATGTCGGATAGTATAATGCATTTGATTTCGAGAGGAAATCCGACACACCGATTCAAACTCAAAGCTACTGCACAGTGGCTATAATAATCTTCGGAAACAAATATAGAAATAAACATAACATAAATCAGTCACAGATAATTCATATCACAAAGGCGGAAGAAGATATGAATATATATAACTAACACATGAAAGTGTATATCAGAGTAGTGGTCAAAAAGATCCACAATACTACAAAAGAATATAAACACGTGCTATACAAAAGAATACAACTATGAGTCTATATCTCAAGTGTATACAACAAAAATTGCTAATCTAAATAGTTAGCCAAAAGTCAGAGTAGCAAATCCCAGCAGAGAAGTCAAACAGAAGCACCTGTAACATCTCGGTCTGACCCGGGTATTATTTATAAGAAAATAATAAACGGATCAGTCTATATATAAATATCAGATGGCATGATATAAATTAAAAGATATGGCATAAACATATAATATCCATAATGGCATACTACTATAAACATGCAAATGATGATCAACAAAAGATCATTCAATACCACAAGAATCTTCACAAAGATCCAAAAAGGATTTCATACATAAAACTTGTATTCAGAACAAGTCAAATGACACAAGAATTCACCAATGCACAAAAATTGATATATCATATCAATGAAAATCACTAAAATTAGTGAAGCATAAATTCCAGAATTCAACACACGAAATCCAGAAATCATAAAAAGGGGGAGGCCTATCACACGAACGGGAGCATGAAAACTCACCAACATATGTATCACACGAATGAGACGCTATCTCTTGGTAGCTAGCCATTAATTTTTAACACACGAACGACCCGAAGACCATGGGGCACTACCCCACATGTGTGAGTCGAAATCACACAGAAACGGGGTCTAGTCTCCCTCGCAGACAAATTGACATCGCACAATTGCTAGTCTAAATCACAAATCTGACCGTCAAGTATCATCAAGAAGTGTCAATTACACTAAGTTAGAAAATATAAAAGTTTAGCCTCATGTCCCATAACCACTTGCTTAACTTAAATATCTACGAACCAACTGTAAATCTTCACTAGAAAATTGTGACGAAAGATTCAATCGAACAAGTCCAAGAATTAACCGAGAAGAAAACGCAAGCGTTTCATACCACTTGTTTCACTAAGTAGTTTAATTAGATTTCTCATCCAAGTGAGGTAAAGGTTTGTATATACTAGTAGATTGGAAAACGGTTTAAGAAACGAGCTTTGTAATAAAATAGTGTTGAAATCATTTTGATGAAAGAGTTTTGATATTTACTACTAGTATTGAAACCTTTATATTTTTAAAGTGACAAATCATAGAAATGATTGTGGAAACAATCAATCATCAAAATTCACATTCGAAGACGTGAATAAAATCCAAAGAAATCGATACCGAATCCATCAAAATGGATATTTCCAAAAATCCTGATATAAAAGTCATCAAGTCCATAATAAATGATAATCAACAAATCGGAATCAACATAAATAGTTCAAAGTTGGAATTCTCAAGCAAATAGGAAAATAGGTAAAAGGGTGCAGATTCAGACGTCTGAAATCAAGGATTCAGATGTCTGAATCTGGAAAATAAAATATTTCCCAAAACAGAATTCAGACGTCTGAATCCTTGATTTCAGACGTTTGAAATATGCACTTTTTACCCAATTTCCTTTTTGGTTCCAAACGAACCAATTCAGACGTCTGAAATGATATATTCAGACGTATGAACCTGGAAATAGAAATCTTCCCAGAATAATATTCGACGTCTGAATACTACGTTTTAGACGTCTGAAACTGGGTTTCAGGGCATTCCCTGAACCTAGGCCAAAAATGGCCAAATGGATACCGGAAGCGATCGATCGAGCGACAACGACTAAGGATTTACGCCAAGCGACAACCTAGCCTTAACGGCTCTTCGATACGCCTCAAATATCAATGTCCAAATATACATAAAAGGATTTTCATAGATTTTGATTTCAAAACACCAAAAATTGGAATACACACCAAATCAATTCAAACCAAAATCAATTGCACAAGAATAAGTGTTAGGAATTCATACCTAACAATCGAAGATAATTATAGACAAAGATGTGAGATAAAAATCTCACCTTTTCACAAAATCAATGTAGAAGAAGCTATAGAGCAATGGCAAGAACAATCACTCCTCAATTCCAACTCAACAAGCTTGAATCTAAGCTTAAAGGAGAAACATTTCTTAAATTAGGTTTAGGAATTTTTGAAATTCAAGAGAGGAGGAGTTGGAGAAGATGAATAGAAGGCTTACCAACGGGTTCTTCTATTAGTTTGGAGCTAGAGCTTGATTTGCAAAAGAGTACTAGGGCTTGAGTTTCAATTTCCCACTCCACTCTCCATTGTTATAAAAGCTTGAGTATTAGAAAAATAGAAAGGAAGTAAATGAAGAGGAGAGGGTTGGGACTGAATACATAAGTGGAGTTATTGGGCTCAGCCCAAACCAAAGCCCTAAGTAAAAAATGGCAAAATTCCTCTAACTCCAAACATATCAAAGTTTATACTCAAAAAGATCGCAAACGGCGTTTTGAACTCAATGGAAATGGTCTCGATTCCTAATTCGACCGTATGCAAAAAGTAGCTTTACGGACTAAATTCCGAGTATCGATAAAATATTTAAATATTAAATCGATAAATATGCGGGTTGTTACATTTCGGGTGAATAGTGTCGCGAGAATTTTCTATAAATGGACCTTTACTATTTCATTTTTCATCAAACCATAATCTCCAAGCCCTACCCGCCGGCCTAAAAAACAATGGCTGAAAGCGTGTCTTTTTCTTCTTCATTTTTCTTTCAATCCATCGACAATTGTGGAAAACCCCTAACTGTAAAGTCGTAGAGCACGATGAGTACTTCGATTTCAATGGTGATGATCTGATATAGCTAAGAGGATCATTGGCAAATCGCGTCCAAAGGCACGACGTTCGTGCACGATTTTCGACGTCCATAGGGGATCGAGCCGCACATAGTTCTAGAAGATAATGGCTCGCGTGATGGGCTTCAACGTGGTATGCTTTGATCAACTTCTGGGTGCTCGATTGGAGTGCGAAAATTGATGAAATTGGCGGCCGATATGGGTTGCGTGCGTGCGTTGCCTGGGAAGATGGAGAAGACGAAGTTCATGGCCGAGATCTGTGCAAGCAAAAATGAACGGCTCCGATCTATTCTAGGTTAAAAGAAAATAAAATTGTATATTAAATTATATATAAATGTGTACAAACTTTAAAATGCTGTAATACTTTCATACGAGGCCGAAAACTGACGAAACGAGTTGCGTCGGGTTCGTATTGTCGAATACTACGCGATGGAGATGGATTGGAGTTGATTTGAGATAGTGTGAATTTTGAGTAAAATTAAAAGCGTGTTTAATTTTATTCGAAATAAAACACTGCAACTGTTATTGGAAACAGGTGAGAACTTCTCACTCAATCGAATTTATTTCGATTTAAATTTTAAATAGTTAAATTTAAATTTGCTTGACTGTGTGATTGAATGATAAATTGCAATCTGTTGTATTGAAATAGACCCTTACACCGTATATTAAGCGGAGGTTATTATATTAAACATATATACCGCGATATTCCACCATGAAGTGGAATTGATATTATATATGTACTTGGAGTTGATTTTCCCGCAATATATAGCGGATGAGACCCTATTGCGCCGCATAATAGTGGATAATGTTTTATATAAACCCATGTACCGCGATATTCCGTCCTGAAACGGGATTGGTATTGTGCTAACAAATGTGGATGTAGGGAAACGGGTTGGAGGGATCCACCTGGATTCCTCAACGGTATTGATTTATTTACAGATATTTGTGATATATTCTATTATCATATTGATATATGATGTTTCGATGTCGTGGTTGATGTATTGGTGTTGTTGCAGCATTGGGCCTATTTTTGGAGTTTTAAAAATGTTAAAGTAACGATTTCGAATTTAAAAGGATTTTCAAGTGATTTTTGAAAGTATACATTTTATTAAATTTTGGAATTAATTCATTTTAAATAAATAAACATTATAATTTTTATCTTATAAAAATTATGATTTTTGTGAAATATAACCGAAATGTGATTTTTGAAATAAGTAGTTGATTTATTTGTAAAATGGTTTAAGTTGGGATTTTTGAATTATTATAAATGGTTTTTATAAAAGATTTATAAAATTGATATTTATAAATTAAAATATTGGAATTATAAAATGAGTTTTTTATAAGTATTAAAATGAAGTATAAATGGATTTCATAAGTGAATGAAATTTATAGATATATGAATTGTGAAGTTATAAAATGAACAGATTTTGTAAAATAAAAGATTTATAAGTAATTAACTTATAAATTGGATTTTGGCATTTAAATGAGATATAAATAGAATTTGTTAATTAAGGGATTTTATAAGTTGAAGTTTTTATAAAATATATATATATATATATGAATTTATAAACATTGTTTAATAAATCCAAAACAAATTGAATTTGATAAGTAAATATGAAAGCTTATTAAAGGGGATATATCCACGATTTTGGACAGTGGATAATCCTTTAATATTAAATATGTAGAAATGTTGAATTTGGTAAACGATTTATATTCACGATTTTGGACGGTGAATAATATATTAAAGAAATGTTTTAGGAAGTGATCTTTTAAATAGAATTAAAACGATTTGAAGTTGTTTTAAAATGTGTTAAGGATCGAAACCATAGATTTCAGCATTCATTGTTGAAATAGACGTTTTCGAGAAACAAGGAAAAGATGGATTATAACACTGTTGTTATAGTAAATGATTTTTGTAAGGAAATGTTTTTGTATAGTATTGGGATTTATATATCTATCGTATTTTTGAATCCCTATGCTATTGATTTTTGGTTGTCGTAACGGTGTTTTATGCGACATTCGTTTTGACCTAAATAAATGTGGTTAAAGAGAACGTTTTCCTTAAAAAAATAAAATATATACTTAATCGTGTTTTAAGTATATTGAATATTTTCTAGGTATTGAAAATAAATAGATTTGTGAATTACTTATTGTTAAATAAGTATTTGCAAATGTTTTCCAATGTAGAAATTGAAATGGTTTAGAGAATATATTTTTAAAGATGAATTGAAGTGAATATTTGGCAAGTTATTTAATTTTTGGAAGATTAATAAAAGGGCCTAGTGATTGTTATGGTGTTGAATATTTGTTTGTTTGCTTTGATAGTTAAATAACCGACTATCAATATTTACCTTTAAATGGGTATTTGTTGTGATTTGCTTGAATTTGAATGCTACACTTATTTTAAAAATAAGCGCTCGTTATTCGGTTTAGCCGGGAGGGAACCTTTGGGCCATAAATCCCATTCCGAATAGTGATACGTCGTAATGGATAGCATTTGAAGATCGATGTTGAAGACCGGATATTTTCGAAAACGGAAGGATTACCGTCAAATGTCTCTACATCGGCTGATACCCGATATAGAGATTTTATCACCACTTGTGATGGGAATTCCGGACGTGATTAGTGAATACCCGAATTTGCAAGGGCTTCTTTGGAAGTGCCTTCAGTTCCGTTCGATCCTAGAACAGACTTGTATGGATTGTATGTCTGACATTACATTTTGAGATGTAAAGCTGGTTTCTATCAAATACATTTCTGTTGGTGGAGGAGAATTTATTCTCTTAGCTTAACACCCATCTCTGAGACGTACGAGCTCAGAGGTTATGTAGTTGATGGTTACTAGTGACATATTCCCAATTTGGTAATGTGGCATGCTGAGCGCTGTTGATCATTTGTTGATCAAAGCGTGGCTTTTGTGAAAAGAGTCGCTTTGTGGATGAGACTTCGCCGGACCTCACACCCCGGAAATGGTCAAAACGGGAAGAATGCAGCAAGGTTATTTGGGGATAGCGCCCCCATAAGGTATGTACATTTCCTTCTGGATAGAGGTGGTATTATGGTATGGAGCCCAAATACTTAACCTATGAGGTTGCTGCAAATTTATTTCTTTGTGGTTGTTGGTGAATCTCGGGATTTAGGTCGGTTACGACCGGGGGATGGCATACTCGTGTCGGTAGTTACCTAGCTAGAGGTAACCCGGCCTTGTGTTGGCAGAGATCCGGTTAGGTTCTCGTGGCGTCCTTCCAGAGGCGTACCCATGTGGCAATGGGAATTTCCTTGGCCCGACCATTTGTTTGAAATCCAAACTCCAATATGCACCTTGTATGGTTTTAGATGTAAAACCTGCCATTTACTTATGGTGGTCACCACTGTTTAGATGGTAGCTATAGTAGGCATAGTACGAAATGTCTTGTTGGCTAAGATTTATATTATACTTTCGAAATGTTTTCCTACACTTTGCACTTATAGTAATAATATCAAAGAAACTTGTGTATCAAGCATGTTTGACTATCATAAGGAGAAATCTCCTCCGATTCTGCGTTTGCATTGTTTGTGTGTGCGGATCTATTTTAAAATATTTATTTGTTTGTTTTTAAAGATAAACTATTTTAAGTTCTCACACCAGTCTCGTCACTGACCTGGAATTTATTGTTCCCTTTCTAAACTCTGGGTGCCCATCATTTTCCACACGGGCAGCCTAGAGTCAGGTTATCAGGTCATTCTGGAATTCAGGAGATGCTGTGGAGATCAGGATCAAGCTGGATGGCATGGCGTATCGACTTGTATATAGTATTTCTTTTCCGCTATTTGTTGTCGTAAACTCTGATAGTGTAATGTAATGTGATGCAATGTAATAACTAATATGATTCTTTGTTTAAAAGATTATTCATTGATATATTATATGTTTTTCCGCTGCAAAATGTGAGACTCTGTTATTGTTTCTTTTTTCTTCTTCTTTCTTTCTTCTTCTACCTCTTCTTCTTTAACCCTAACAATTCGGTTTTCCAGCCTTCGATTGCTCGGCAATTGAGACAGTGGACGTATTGATGTCGATTTTCGAAAGTCGAAAATCCCGAACGTTACAGAATACTTTCCAAATCGATATTATATCAAATCACACTTATATAGACTTCGATTTGTACAAGCTTTCGCTTTTCCAATTGAGTTCCTTTCCAATCAATAGTTTTCAAATCAACTTCATACTTATACAAATCAATTTTATATAAGTTCTATAACTCCCAAATCATATATTTAGGAAAAGAAGGTTCTCAATTTCAACTCGTTCAATATCAGTTCACTTTCAAAATCATATACGATTTCACCAAATTATTTCTTCCAAATTTAATATCTTCAGTTTCAAAGTTTCCAAAATAATAGGTTTAGAGAAAAATCCTTGTTACCCAATCAACATAACCTAAGTCAAACAAATTCATTTCCAAAATCTTCATAGAAATACTCGGCTTTAGATTCCAATCTATTTTCGAAGCCAAATAATTTTCTCAAAATCAATTACACCTAAAATGATTATCAAGCTTATAACCATCCCTTTAAAACCTTTAAACTATTTATTTATATTCGAAAGATCCAATTTACCTTTTGAAAATTATTTAAACTAAATTTTATTCAAAACATTTCATATTAGTATAATTCAAAATAGTCTTATTCAATTTACTTAACAAAACAGTTTCAAACTTATTTAAGTCATATTACTTCATTTTTAAAATACAAAACTAAACTTGTATACTTTATCAAATAATTTATACTTTTCGAAACTACTTAGCTTTGAAAATTAAACCTTGATTTGGAAGCGTTCGAACATTCAAAATAGTTGAAGAAATAAAATTTGAAATCCAAGAGTTAAAAATAAGCAACAAATCAATTTCAACAATTAAGGTTAAATTCGAAACTCGAGGACTGAACACCAGGCTCGCTTCAAATCATTTCAAATATATATACTATATCTTTCGAACATCAAATCATACTTCGAAATTTGAAATCAAAATCGGTTTCACAAAATCACTTGCATAGTAAAGCTACTAAAGTGGCCTCTTCCCTACTCTGAAACTCAAAAATCAATGTCGATGATGCGTGCATTCATCACCGAAATTATTTTCCAATGACATAAGTGAGTTCTGGACTTCTTTTTTCTTAAAAACTTTTTGAAATTTCTTCGAAATCATTGGAACTCATTTGAAGTCATCTGAAACATTTCTTATTCGAAGAATACTTTCAAGTCGTATTATTATATATTTTCAACACCTTAAAACCAATTTCAAAACACAAGAATTCAACTCCTCAAATTTCCAATTTAAAACCCTTCAGTTATAAATCACTTTTATATAAGTCAATTTCTTATATATTTTTCAAATTTTCAAACCCTTATCGATAACATTTTCTCTTTTATATATAGAATATAATCTTACTTATCAAAATAATAATTTCGATATACAAAACAATTTCTAAAGTACAAACAAATCCGATTTTCAAAGGATGATTTAAGAATGGATTTCAAAACAAAGATAGAAATTCAAATTAGAGGAACTCTCATAAAATAGAATTCTGATTCGAAGATAGGCCCAATCGAAGATGAGATAATTAAATTTCAAAATTGGAGATGGATATACTTACTTAAATTGCGGGCGACCTTAACCGGTCAACCATGATTTCAAAATAAGATCGATGTAGAATTTTGAACCAAATCGACATTCGATCGCCAGAGATAGAATTCGCCATAACAAGAGATAGCAGCATCTAAACCGAGGGATATATAAATCTCCGGTGAATCAATGCCAATTGTAAAGGAGTTTCACCCCTTCAAATCATTCAAATATTGGTGGGATCGCTGATTTTATAGAGATCATTCTAAGTGGAGTTGTGGGATACTCCAGAATCAAGAAACACGAATAGGGAGAGAAGATAATGGATTTTGGAACCGTCGGGAACATTCCAAAGTCCGTAGGAAAACCAAATCAACGAGGAAGAAATTCAAGCTCCAACGAAAGTGCGGCCAATAAATTTACGATATATGCTAAGTTTACCTAGAACCAAAGCTCTGATACCAACTGCAACGACCTAATATTTTCAACCATTCGCATCTACACACGTCGGACTTGAATTGTTCAAATTATCGTATTGTTAATTTAAATTTGGCAAAACTCAGCATATACAGTAAATAAATCAATCACAAAATCACACACACAGAGTAAAATAATAATGCAACGGAATAGATAAATAGTAGTTCATGAAGCTACTATATAATCATCAGAGTTAGAAATAAAATACAGTAGAATATCTCAAATACACTGAAGACTTGAATACAAACAGATGACATCTCTGAATAAATCAACTGGAAAAGCTGAAAGCTGAATCGATAGTTGGATCTCCAAGCGAAGCTCCAAACTCCAAAGGTGAGTCTAAATGCTGAATTACCCGTCTGACCTGAGCGTAAAGCAAAACACAAAACACTCGAGTCAAGATTAACATTCTTATATCAATAAATCTAACTCAAGTGAAATATCAAATGAAATACAAGTAACTCAAAGGATGTTTGGGATAACCATCCTCTAAGGATCCGTGGAACTATCTACAATGTAGAAGTGTACTCTACTAACCACCAAACATCACTATAACGCCGTGGTCCTTCCAAATAATTTTTACATCAAAACTGAAATATCATTTCCATTAAATACAAATATTTCCTCAATTTCACAAATTGATTCAAATCAACTCGAGTTCCAATTCAAATTTAATTCAATCTAGATTTATCTACTTTAATTCAATCCGGTTTCTAAATAACAAATTCAATTTATATTGATTTCAAATACAGATCTGAATCACAAAATAAACCATTACATTCCAATATATTTCAGAGCTTTAATGTTCAACATTTCATAGTTTAACTTTACAGTTTCATATAGATTCTGATTTAACCTCATTATTATTTAGTCTTGAATTAGTCACTTAATAAATTCAGTATTATTTAAATATTCTTAAATTACTTTTAAACTAAATTTTCCCGTCGATTTATTTAAACTTGGAATATCCATTTAATCTTTTTAAATCAAAAAACAAGTTATAAAATCAAATCTCAAATATCAAATTCAATATTTCAAATCGATTTAATTAAGTAGAATTATTAATTAGATACAATTTTAATTAATTCAACTTTATTCTTCCTTAACTTATACAAATCCTTAAAAATCTAATTAAAAATATAATACTTAGACATATTATATTAATTAAATCAACTTATATTAAAGCTTATTTCCATATAAAACATTTCCAATATTAAATAAAACCATATATATTGTGATGCCCCGACTTTCTAACACCAAAAAGTCGCATCACTAATTAAGAAAGAAAGGGATAGAAGAAGAAAAGAAAGAGAAAGAGGAAACACAACAACATCAGATAACTCACAGCAGAACGAATGAAATATAATATATCACATAAAATATTACATTGTATCATATTACATCAGAGTACACAACTTATACAATACATATTAGACAGTTATAAACATCTATCTAACTATACAACTCAAGTACACAAGTTACAGATACCAAACAAACATAGCGGAACCATAATATATCTACACGTGGAAGCCTCCTGCTCCATATCTCCTCCAGAATTCGTCAAGCAAACCTGAATCACTTGACTACTCATACATAATATGAGTACCCAAGAGTTTAATAAAATAGAAACGAAACACTCGGATCAGACAGGGGTCTGGTGAGTAAACGGGTTAAAATTGCTTAACTTTAGAAAAAACTTTGAAAAGAAAAGGTATCACGTAAGACTTCCCACACATAAACATGGAAAAGTTTTTACCTTAAGCTAATCAAAACATTTGATAGGAAATCCAGTGATATTATAATAGTGTCTAGGGTTTTCAAGTAAATAAGAAATAGACGAAATTGTTACATTATTAAATTTCAGCTACTAGCCACAAAAGTGGGTGATACAAACAAAACCGTAGGGTCTCATGGGAAAAATGGGTTTCCATCAATGGCAGGACTACTGGGGTACCCCCCGTCACATTACGTGGCCTAGATCACAGTACCGAGGATTACGCACAATCCCCTGCATCACAAAGCCGGAACCATTCCTTACTGAACAGTCCCGAGTAAGATCACCCCGTGGTTGGCACGACCAACCACCCACAAAGCCGAAATAAAGGGACATCTAGACAGGAATGACCACACCTTGACATGGGTGCTACCCACCTAGCTTTGCTGCACCTCCCCTGTTTTAGCCATTCCCAGTTGATGAGGCTTGATGCTGCGATTACCTTTATAGAACACATCTATCTTAGAATGCTCATCGTCCACCTGACGATGTTCTAAAAGCATTCAATCCATACAAATTAGTTCCGGGTTCGAACGAAACCGAAGGCGCTATCTCTTTGCACTCATTTTGGAACCACCCTCAGAGTCAATGACCATAGCCCTTGCATTCTGAATCACCATCTCGAATGCGACGCCCCACCTCTATACCCACCCTAGCCAAGGACACTACGGGGTAATGCCGTCAACAAGCACGGAGGATAAGGCCGCTGAGGAACGACCATCCGTGTATTTGCTTTGTGCGAGCACCGATATGTCAGATAGTACTAGATGCATCTGGTTTCAGGATGAAATCCGACATCCCGATACAATCTTAAAACTACTATACAATGGCCATATATATTCTTCGGAAACAAATATAGAAATAAACATAACACAAATCAGTCACAGACATCCATATCACAAAGGCGGAAATAGAAATGAATTTATAAGACATGAAAGTGTACATCAGAGTAGTGGTCAGACAAGATCCACAATGTCACAAAAGATTAGCTACAAGAGCTGGACAAAAGAATATGGATACATCAATGAGTCTATATCTCAAATGTATACAACAAAAACTACTAATCTAAGCAGTTAGCCAAAAGTAAGGGTGATAATCCCAGATGTGAAGTCAAGCAGAAGCACCTGTAACATCTCGGTCTGACCCGAGTATTATTTAATAACAAAATAATAAACGGATCACTCTAGCTATAAATATTAGACAAAATGATATAGAAGAAGAGATATGACATAAACATATGATAACCATAAACCATACTGTGATAAGTATGTAATTGAAAATCAACAAGAGATTAATCAATATCACAAGAATCTTCTCAAAGATCAAAAGGAATTCATACTCTCTATTTATATTCACCAAACCACAAATATGGACAATAATATCATTGTCAATCACAAAAGTTAATGACACACAAATTCACCAATACACAAATATTGATAAGACTTATCAATGTAAATCATGAAAATTGGTGAAAACACAAATTCCAAAAATCATCAATGGAAATCCAACAAAAAGGGGGAGGCCTATCACAAAACGAGAGCATGAAAACTCATCAACACGTGTATCACAAAATGGAATGCTATTCCATGGTCTCTAACCATTAGTTTTTAGCCGAAGCTCCATAAAACGGCCCAAAGACCATGGGTCGCTACCCTACCAAATTGAGCCGAAGCTCCACAGAAACGAGGTTTAGTCTCCCTCGTAGACAAAGAGACATCGCACATTTGCTAGTCTAAGTCACAAAAATGATCATCAACGATCATCAAGAAGTGTCAATTACAGTAAGCTAGTAAATATATAAGCTTAGCTTCATGTCCCATAACCATTAGCTTAACCTAAATATTTACGAACAAATTGTAGATCTCCACTCGAAAATTGTCACAAGAGATTCAATCGAACAAGTCCAAGAATTAACCGGTGAAGTAAATGCAAGTGTTTCATACAATTTGTTTTACTAAGCCGTTTAATTAGATTTCTCGTGCGAGTGAGATAAAGTGACAAATCACAAAAATGTTTGTAGTAACAATAAATCACACACATTCGAACACGTGAATAAAAATCCAAAGAATTCGATTACAAATTCATCAAAGTGGAAATACCCTTGCGACTTAACAGCCACGACTTACGACTTAACATAAGTCAACACAAGAAATCAGCGGCTCAAGAAACAGCATACGGCCTAACAGAGCAACACAACATGGCGCGACTTATGGCATGGTGCGACCTAAGCATGGCGCGACCTAAAAGAGCAAGTGACCTAACATGGTTGCGAGATAGCAGGTGCGAATTAACATTGTTGACCAACCTATGGGGAGGAATGACCTAATGGCCGAGCGCGCGACCTATTAGAGCAAGCAGGCCGAGCGACCTAGGGAATTACAACCTAAGGCAGGCCGACTCAACTGCAAGGCGAGCGACCTATAGGTTGCGACCTAAAGGGTTAGCGGCATAACATGGCCGAGCGACCTAAGAGGGGGGGTTGCGACCTAAAGAGATAATGGCATAATGGCCGAGCGACCTAAGGGATGAAACCACCTAAGAGACGAGAGTAGGCCGAGCGACCTAAGGGGTAAGAATAGGCCGAGCTACTTAAGGAATGGAACGACCTAAGGTATAGCACGACCTAAGGCACAGGGACAAGCCGAGCGACTTGAGATGGAACGACCTAACCTGTTGCGACCTAAGTCATGGAACGGCCTAACACAAGGCGAGCGACTTATGGGTTGCGACCTAAGGCACAGAACGACCTAAATTGCAGGCCGAGAATCATATGTGCAAGCCGAACGACCTAAACAACAAAAATGCTAAAAACTCTCTCAATTTGCAACCGATCGAGCACGGACGCTAGGGGATTATGCCCATTGGCTACCCGGTCCTATTGGCTCCTCAATGCATCACCAAAAATGTGTCCAAACATCAAAGTTAGGATTTTTAAAGATTTGAACCCAAAACACTAAAAATTGGCATTTTCACCAATTCAATCCAAACCAAGAGCAAATGCATATGAAAAAGTGTTAGGAATTCATACCCAACAATCAAAGATAGTTATAGACAAAGATGTGAGATAAAAATATCACCTTTACACAAAATCAATGAAGAAGAAGCTTAAAAGCAAAGGAAGAATCAATGGCTTCTCTCTGAATTTGGAGTTAGATGATGGATTTGCAAATGAACTTGAGCTTGGAGTTTTAATTTCCCATTCCTTCCTCCATTTTTGATGAAGCTTGAGTGTTAAGAAATGAAAGTGAAGTTATGAAGGGAAGGGGGTTGAGCTAGAGTTAATAGTTTAGGCTAATGGGCTAAATCAAATCCAAAGCCCAAAGTGAAAAGGTGGCAAAATTCCACTAACTCCAAACATATCAAAGTTTATACTCAAAAAGATCGCAAACGGTGTTTTGGACCCAATGGAAGTGGTCCCGAGTCCTAATTCGACCGTATGCAAAAAGTAACTTTTCGGACTAAAATTCGACTAACGATAAAATATTAAAAATAAAATATTTAAATATTCAATCGTAAAATATGCGGGTTGTTACAGACTCCCCTCCTTAAAGAAATTGCGTCCTTGCAATATTTAAGAAGAAAATACAAGGTAACAACCATGAAAGCATATGAACACAAAAGAAATTTGAAATAAGAAATTCACCTCAAAGAGAACGGGAAAGTAAGTCCGGATGTGTTCGCTCGATGAACTCTCTAGATTCCCAAGATCAATCCTTTGGATTTGAGGACCATTGAACTTTAACAAGCGAACATCTTTATTTCGAAGGCGCTTGACCTCCGAAGCAATAATACGAATAGGATGTTGTTCATAAGTTAAATTAGGTGAAACTTCAATTTCTTCCACAACACAGGACTCAAGAATAGAATCGGAATCTCGAAGGCACTTCCATAATTGAGAAACGTGAAACACGTCATGAATAGCAGAAAACTGAGCCGGTAATAAAAGGTGATATGCCACGGAACAAATACGTTCAGTGATGGGAAATGGACCAATATATCGAGGCGCTAATTTTCCCGATCGAATGTCTTCATAGGTGATCAAACACGAATAAACACAAGATCTTCCACAGAAAATTTTAATTTCCTTCTCCGGTTATCGGCATAGGATTTTTGTCTACTCTGGGCTTCTTTCATCCTATGATGAATAAGGTCAATCTTTTCTGTGGAATCAGGAATAAAATCTGGACCTAAAACCAGCCTCTCACCGGCCTCAAGCCAACAAGAAGGAAATCGGCTTGGCCTTCCATAGAGTGCCTCAAAAGGTTTCATACCAATACTAGATTGGAAGCTATTATTATAGGAAAAATCAACAAGAGAGATATGATCTTCCCAACTTCCACCAAAATCAAGAACACATGCACGAAGAATAACTTCAAGAGTTTGATTCACACGCTCAGTCTGTCCATCGGACTGGGGATGATAAGTGGTGCTAAAATTAAGCTTCGTTCCCAAAGCTTTTTTGAAGACTCTTCCAAAATCCACTAGTAAACAATGGATCACAATCACTAACAATAGAAATAGGGACTCCATGCAATTTAACAATTTCTTTGATAAAGAGTTTGGCCAAGAGAGGAAAGGTTCGATTGGACCGAACGGGAATAAAATTGGCGGATTTAGTAAGTCTATCGACTATCACCCATAAGCTATCATGACCCGAACGAGAACGGGGAAGGCCGACTATAAAATCCATGGAAATTTGGTCCCACTTCCAAATGGAATTTCTAAAGGTTGCAATAACCCATCGGGCCTTTGGTGTTCGGCCTTAATGAGTTGGCAAGTCATGCAACCCTTAACAAAGTTAGCAATATCAAATTTCATTCCATCCCAATAATAGAGTCGCTTCATGTTCGCATGCATTTTACTACTACCGAGATGAATGGTAAATTTAAAACGATGAGAATCTTCTAAAATGTCTTTACGAAGATCATTAATATTTGGCACGATAAGTCTACCAAATTTTCGAATACCGCCACGGGAATCAACATAAAAGTCTTTCAAACCTTCAATATTAATTTTATCCCTAAAATTTTGGTCAAGAAGAGCCAATTCGGGATCTAGCTTTTGAGCTTCAAGAATGCGGTCTAAAAGAGAAGGATGAGCCTCAAGGCTACATAAAAGAAGAGATGAACATAAATCGGAAACACGATCTCGAATCTCACAAGTGGATAGAATTCCGAAATCATTCAATTCGGATATCATCGTAGAAACAACCGCTTGTTGCTTGCGACTAAGTGCATCGGCAACACGATTTCCCTTTCCGGGAGTATAAAGAATATCAAGATCATAAGATGCAAGAAATTCGTGCCAAATTTGTTGATGCAAATTACGTTCCTTTTGAGAAAATAGATACTTCAAAGATTTATAATCGGTGTAAAGAATAAATTTTTGTCCCAAAAGATAATGACACCAGATTCGAAGGGCGAAAACAATAATCGCGAGCTCTAAATCATGAGTGGCATATCTAGTCTCTGTTGGCTTCAATTGCCTAGAAGCATAAGCAATAACACGTTCTCTTTGCATAAGAACGGCACCCAAACCAACGCGACTAGTATCGGTATAAACAATAAAATCTTGGTTTTCTCGGGAATCACAAGAATTGGAGCATCGGAAAGGAGTTCTTTTAATTTTTGAAATGAAGCTTCATATTTGTCCGACCAAATGTATTTAGCTCCCTTCTTTGTCAAACTAGTAAGAGGCATGGAAATTTTGGAAAAGTCTTTTATAAAACGACGGTAATAAACCGCCAATCCGAGAAAACTACGAATCTCCGTCACACTCTCCGGTCTCTTCTAATTTTGAATTGCTTCAATCTTTGAAGAATCCACAGAAATTCCGGATTCGGAAATAATATGACCGAGAAACTTCACACGAGATTGCCAAAAGTGGCATTTAGAAAAAATTTCTCTTAATTGATTGCTCCTAAGAGTTTCCAACACAATCCGAAGATGCTTTTCATGTTCCTCCTCGGTTTTAGAATACATAAGAATATCAACAATGAAGATGAGAATAAACCGATCGAGGAAGTCTTTGAAAACTCTATTCATGAGGTCAACGAAATAAACCGGAGAATTCGTTAAACCAAATGGCATAACAAGCCATTCATAGGATCCATAACGAGTACGGAACGATGTCAAAGGAATGCTATCCTCTGCAATACGAAGCTGATGAAAACCAGTAGCTAAGTCTAATTGTGAAAAGACTCTAGCACCACTAAGTGGCCGAATAGATCATCAATCCGAGGTAAAGGATATTTATTCTTGATAGTAAGATCATTAAGCTTGCGGTAGTCAACGCAAAGCCTAACGGTACCATCGGATTTCTTCAAAAAAATAGCCGAAGCTCCCCAAGGCGAGGAACTAGAGCGAATAAATTGCTTTGTCTCCAATTCGGATAATTGTTTGCGCATCTCCTCATTTTCCTTATTGGACATGCGATAAGGAGGACGAGTGATAGGTTGAGCTCCATGGATGAGATTAATTCTGAACTCAATTGCTCGCTTAGGTGGTAATCCTAAAATGGGATCAAATATGTCGAAAAATTCACGAACAATGTGAATAAGAGAAATAATATCTTCCTCATCATCATTATCGTCATCATGAGGATTTAAAGAATATAAAGACGCAACCAATCTGGAATCCGAATCTTTAAGATCAATAGAAATTTGCTTAACAGATTGAGGATATCGAAGATGAATAGTCCACTCAGAACATAGGATTTGGGCTTCATAGCGGTTAAGCCAATCCATTCCCAAAATCATTCCAAAGCCTAAGTAGCGCATAACATGCAAATCGGCTCGGAAAGAAAAATCGCACAAAATAATCTCGACATCTTTACACAATAAATTGATTGTTGCGGATCCACCAACCCGATTCGCAATTCTCAAAGAAGTCATTAAACACAAAACATCCAAAGAAAAAGTATCAACAAGTTCTTTTGAAATAAAAGAGTAGGACGCACCTGTGTCAAAATGAACTCGAATAGGATGATCATGAAATAAAATAATGCCATCAAGGATAGAATGAGAAATACCTTGACCACGAGATGTGTAGCCAGGGGCTTGAGCAATATTAAGCTTTCCCTCCTTCCTGTTTTGAAGTTTGGGAAAAGAATATAAATAATGTTCCGGGCTTTTACAATAGCGATAAGCACGAGGCTCTGAACACTTGTTCGCATAATGGTCCTTAGAACCACAATTGTAGCATTGCCCGCTACTGGAGGTAGATGTCTTAGTTATCGGAGAGGCTTGCTTCCCTTGCTTATTGTTGGGATAAGGACCTTTAAATTTATTAGGCCTTTTCTTGTTATTGAAGTTTGGTTTGGCACCCATAACTTCAAGACACTTTATTTATCTGCCTCTTCAAGTCGAAGAGCGATATCAACGAGTTGATCAAAAGAAACTTCTAACTTTAGAAGTAATGGCTTCTTGAGATTTTTATTCAAGCCATAGCCAAATCTTTGGTTTTTCTTCAATGGGGTGTTTTTGTATTCGACCCCGTATTTAGAAAGTGACTCGAAGGATGCAACATAATCTGCCACAGAAGATTCACCTTGAACAAGGTCTATGAAACGACGAGCCAAAGTCACCTTCTCAGCTTCTGGCACAAATTTTAATTCGAAGCGTTCCCGGAATTTCTCCCAAGTAAGATCCACTTCATTTATTTCAGAAATCAGAAGCTCATACCAATCTAATTCTCTTTCTTGGAGCATACTAGAGGCCACCTGAACACGGTGAAGATCAATAAGGTTCATGCGAGAAAAGATTCGATCGCACGTTCTCAGCCAAGCCTGGACATTAATGATAGTTTCAAAACCTTTGAATGGCTTCCCATCCAAATTGGTATAATCGTTGCACAAACGTGCAAATCCAGACTTAGGGTGAGTAGACTCCGGATTAGATCCGGCTGCTTGAGCATTCCTTACCAGATCAAGAAGCTGCTGGGCAGACATAAATACTCCATCTTGGGGAGTAGCACGAGATTGACCGACGCTGGGACGGCCAGGTCTAACCATTTCTCTTCCTTTTAAAAGAAAGAAAGAGGAAGGATAAGGTTATTCACCAAATGAATATCAAGCAATCTTGATAGATAAACAAGGAATCATAAAGAAAATAGGATGAATCGGTACGAAGCCTCGAATTAAATCCTAAAGCACGACTCCTAAGATGGACTTAGGACGATGATCCTTGTTAAATTATTCTACATTGTTCTGAAGTTTTGCTTTGTTACCAAGCTGTGACGCCCCACCTCTATACCCACCCTAGCCAAGGACACAACGGGGTAATGCCGTCATCTAGCACGGAGGATAAGGCTGTTGAGGAGCGACCATCCGTGTAATTGCTTTGTGCGAGCACCGATATGTCAGATAGTACTACATTTATCTGGTTTCAGGAGGAAATCCGACATACCGATACAAGCTCAAAGCTACTACACAGTGGCCATATATATTCTTCGGAAACAAATATAGAAATAAACATAACACAAATCAGTCACAGACATCCATATCACAAAGGCGGAAATAGATATGAATATATAACACATGAAAGTGTACATCAGAGTAGTGGTCAGACAAGATCCACAATGTCACAAAAGAACAGCTACAAGTGCGAGACAAAAGAATATGGATACATCAATGAGTCTATATCTCAAATGTATACAAAAAAAACTACTAATCTAAGTAGTTAGCCAAAAGTAAGGGTGATAATCCCAGATGTGAAGTCAAGCAGAAGCACCTGTAACATCTCGGTCTGACCCGAGTATTATTTAATAAGAAAATAATAAACGGATCACTCTAGCTATAAATATCAGACAAAATGATATAGAAGAAGAGATATGAGATAAACATATGATAACCATAAACCATACTGTGATAAGTATGTAATTGAAAATCAACAAGAGATTAATCAATATCACAAGAATCTTCTCAAAGATCAAAAGGAATGTCATACACTCTATTTATATTCACCAAACCACAAATATGGACAATAATATCATTGTCAATCACAAAAGTTAATGACACACAAATTCACCAATACACAAATATTAATAAGACTTATCAATGTAAATCACGAAAATTGGTGAAAACACAAATTCCAAAAATCATCAATGAAATCCAACAAAAAGGGGGAGGCCTATCACAAAACGGGAGCATGAATACTCACCAACACGTGTATCACAAAATGGAACGCTATTCCATGGTCGCTAACTATTAATTTCGAGCCGAAGCTCCACAAAACGGCCCAAAGACCATGGGTCGCTACCCAAACAAATTGAGCCGAAGCTCCACAGAAATGGGGTTTAGTCTCCCTCGTAGACAAAGAGACATCGCACATTTGCTAGTCTAAATCACAAAAATGATCATCAACGATCATCATTAAGTGTCAATTACAATAAGCTAGTAAATATATAAGCTTAGCTTCATGTCCCATAACCATTAGCTTAACCTAAATATTTACGAACAAATTGTAGATCTCCACTCGAAAATTGTCACAAGAGATTCAATCGAACAAGTCCAAGAATTAACCGGTGAAGTAAATGCAAGTGTTTCATACCATTTTGTTTTACTAAGTCGTTTAATTAGATTTCTCGTGCGAGTGAGATAAAGTGGCAAATCACAAAAATGTTTGTAGTAACAATAAATCACACACATTCGAAGACGTGAATAAAAACCCAAAGAATTCGATTACAAATTCATCAAAGTGGAAATACCCTTGCGACTTAACAGCCACGACTTACGACTTAACATAAGTCAACACAAGAAATCAGCGGCTCAAGAAACAGCATACGGCCTAACAGAGCAACACAACATGGCGCGACTTGTGGCATGGTGCGACCTAAGCATGGCGCAACCTAAAAGAGCAAGTGACCTAACATGGTTGCGAGATAGCAGGTGCGAATTAACATTGTTGAGCAACCTATGGGGAGGAATGACCTAATGGCCGAGCGCGCGACCTATTAGAGCAAGCAGGCCGAGCGACCTAGGGAGTTACAACCTAAGGCAGGCCGACTCAACTACAAGGTGAGCGACCTATAGGTTGCGACCTAAAGGGTTAGCGGCATAACATGGCCGAGCGACCTAAGAGGAGGGGTTGCGACCTAAAGAGATAACGGCATAATGGCCGGGTGACCTAAGGGATGTAACCACCTAAGAGACGAGAGTAGGCCGAGCGACCTAAGGGGTAAGAATAGGTCAAGCTACTTAAGGAATGGAGCGACCTAAGGTATAGCGCAACCTAAGGCATAGGGACAAGCCGAGCGACTTGAGATGGAACGACCTAACCTGTTGCGACCTAAGTTATGGAACGGCCTAACACAAGGCGAGCGACTTATGGGTTGCAACCTAAGGCACAGAACGACCTAAATTGCTGGTCGAACGACCTAAGCAACAAAAATACCAAAAACTCTCTCAATTTACAACCGATCGAGCACGGACGCTAGGGGATTATGCCCATCAGCTACCCAATCCTATTGGCTCCTCGATGCATCACCAAAAACGTGTCCAAACATCAAAGTTAGGATTTTTAAAGATTTGAACCCAAAACACTAAAAACTGGGATTTTCACCAATTCAATCCAAACCAAGAGCTAATGCATATGAAAAAGTTTTAGGAATTCATACCCAACAATCAAAGATAGTTATAGACAAAAATGTGAGACAAAAATCTCACCTTTACACAAAATCAATGAAGAAGAAGCTTGAAAGCAAAGGAAGAATCAATGGCTTCTCTTTGATTTCCCATTACTTCATCCATTTTTGATGAAGCTTGAGTGTTAGGAAATGAAAGTGAAGTTATGAAGGGAAGGGGGTTGAGCTAGAGTTAATAGTTTAGGCTAATGGGCTAAACCAAATCCAAAGCCCAAAGTGAAAAGGTGGCAAAATTCCACTAACTCCAAACATATCAAAGTTTATACTCAAAAAGATCGCAAATGGTGTTTTGGACCCAATGGAAGTTGGCCCGAGTCCTAATTCGACCGTATGCAAAAAGTAACTTTTCGGACTAAAATCTGACTAATGATAAAATATTAAAAATAAAATATTTAAGTATTCAATCGTAAAATATGCGGGCTGTTACATCGAACCTATAAGTACTATCTCCGTCAAACTCATCATGGAATCACCCATGGAAATATACTGATGAATAGTTCTTACACTTCGAGTCTTCACTTGCACTCCACTTGGATTCACGACCTAACGTTTAATTTGGATCGATGTGGTTTTCGAATATCCAAATATGGAAACCCGATCCCAATCTCATCGAAACCAAACGCCGTTTTAATGTCCAAGTTGTTTAAGGTTTTTAAACAATTAAACTTATATTCAGGATGATATAAACTGATAGATGAATCACATTATCACAATAGATAATTCATATTAAGCATTCATCTAACAAAGCAATATATCACATATCATAGACATCCAAATCATTCAGTATCAACCAATCAACCAATATCAATCATCCAATGTTAATCAATCAATATTAAACAATCATCCATAAATAGAATTGATTAACTCTAAATCAATTGGATTACCTTAATCCTTCTCCATTAATTTATTCTAAATAAATAAGTTAATCATCTCTTAATGATCTTCTTTAATTATTCTTCCTTGATTAATTATCCTTTAATTACGTTCAAGTAATTACCCATATACAGTAATTAACCTTTAATTACTATCATTAATTTCAATAATTAATGATCCTTTATTTGCTTCCATTAATTAATTGCATTAAACCTTAATTAATTACAATTAATTAATCATACATTAATTAATCACATTAAATTAATCAACCTTGATTTAATTTCATTAATTATATTAATTAATGATCCTTGTTACTTAATTATTCCTTTAATAAATTAAATAATTAAATTGTAATTAATCATTAATAATAAAATAGTAATTAACAACTTGTAATTACTTATCTTAATTAATTAACTTCTTAATTAATTATATTTAACCTTTTGATTAATTATCTAATTAATTAATCTTTAATTACTTCATTAAGTAATTATTAATCAACAAATAATCCTTAATTAATTACTTATTTAATTAATTACATTTTTAATTAATTACCATTTGTAATTAATCTTAAATTAATCACATTCATTAATTAATTAATCACATTAATTAATTAACTAAATTAATTAAGTAATTAACTCTTAATTACTTACATAAGTAATCTTCTTCTAATTACTTCCATTAATAAATCTTGATTACTCTCTTAATTAATTACTAATAAGAAATTAATTCCATCATTAAATAATTCTTAATTCTTAAATTAATTAATTACTCCATAATTAATTAACTCAAAACAAATATATTAATCAATTCCTTAGATTAATAACATTTAGTGATTAACCATTAATCACTTTAATTACTCCCATGAGTAATTTCCATTAATTACTTCCATAAGTAATTACTTCCATTAATTATATTCAATAATTAACCATTAATTACTTCATTAAGTAATTACGCTTAATTAATTACAATTAAGTGATTATGTAAAATTAAATAAACAATTAACCAATTATTTAAAATTAATTAAATAATTAACTAATTAACTTCTTATACTTCAAAATCCTTAATTAATTAAGAATCGTTTATCTTAATTAATCTTTAATTATTAACAAATTATAATTTAATTAAGTATTTTTAAGTTCATATCCAAAGATTAATTAACCATATTTATCTTCATAAATAAATTATTTGAAATTAATCAAATTTTAATAACTTAAAAACAAATTATTTTATTTAGTTTACAAAATTATAACTTAAACTTTATTTGAAAATAAAGCATTTAGAAATCAAATTTTAAAATTTAAAACACTTTAATTATCCAACTTAAAACTTATTCATTTTAAATAAAATTTAAAACTTAAGTTTTTAAAACATTACTTAAAACTTTGATTTAATACTTATAAAATTGAAACACTTCTTTTTAAATTGAAATTCAAAATTTATTTAAGATAATTACTTCAAAAGAAATCATCTTAAAACAATTTAAATTTGAAATTGAATTAATTATCCTTTTTTAAAAGTTTGATTTACATCTATGTTAAAACAACAAGTTTTTAACTTTGTATTTGTTTCCTTTATAAATTTGCTTATAGCTAAATGCTTGATTTCCTAAAACAGCACTAACAAAAAGCAAACAACCCCAAAATCTTGAGATAATCACCTAAATAACACTAGCCTGCCCCGAGCTAATCCCCAGCACCATCTTCTTCGAGGCGAACACGATGAAGACGCGAAAGCTACTCCGGGTAAACATTTCTTCCCCAATTCACAAATTTCCAGCGCACACCATAAAAACATGTGCACGTGTCCCACCGCCTCCGGCCAATCCAGGTCGTCGCGACCACCGACGTCGATCATAATATCACACGCGACCCTAAATACGAACCCAGATCCAACAATTCGAACACGAGTCAAAATTCGACCAAAAGCTCGAACAACTGCAGCTGCCACAATCCCAAAACCACCGACGGCCGATCACCACGACGCAGCTATACCTTGCCGACCCCACCATCGAAGCACCACGACCATGAACATCATTTCCCCCCAAATGCGCACGACTCCGGTCCATCATTCGCGACGCAATAACCAAGACCGACAAGTCGAACAAAAACCAAAATAAAACCCTAGTTTGATCAACACTACTCAATTCGGCCTCAAGAAAAATCCAAGAGTATTTTTCCCATGCTCACAATCAATCAAACCTCCTCCATACCAAAAATTGGCCAACTTCGCCACGCCGATCATTGGCAAATCACCAAAACCCCAATTTCGAACAAAACCCAAATTCACAAGAATTATCCAACAGAAAATTACAAATTTCATATCAAAATTCATGACTTTTAATCATGATTACATGCATGTAATTCAAATTAAAATTTAAGACAGTACATTTTTAACAAAAATCTTAGTTTTATTGTTAATCTTTTATTTATACTTATCTGTTGTATAAAAAAATCGTGGAACTATTTTTGTGACCTTCATTTTACATTCACAAACAAATTTCATTCATGTATTCAAGGCTAATATGGATCTAATTTGGAAATTTTGATTTTTGAAAACAAAGGTCACAGTTTTTTATCAAACAAAGAACAAACATCACATATATAGTCATATGTTTACATACATAAATTTGCAAATCCAGATAAATTTCAAACTATAGAATTTAATTCAACCCAATATCATCACATGCATTTAAGTTAAACAAGATTAATCTATCTTTCAAAATATTTACTCACCTTTTATAAGCAGAGCAGTTTTTGATTCATTTTTATCCAGGCTTCAAAAAACTTGCAGATCAAATTTTGCTTTGCTATTGCAAATGAACCCCTTTGCATGCTTTCAATTTGTTGATTAAAACTTATTGTTGCCCTTTATTTGAATTGCAGGTGATCTGATGCTGCAGCTTTGCAGAATTCAGGTTGGATTTGAAGGTTGCAGCAATTTTGAATTGCATATTTCATTTCATATTGATTTTGCAGATTTTAAATTCTCATATTTGCTTTCCAATTACACGTTTTGAAAAAGATTTCTGTTTTTAGCCATTAATTTGAAAGAAGGGAGAAAAGAAAGAAATGAGAAGAAAAAGATTGGAAACTGAAAAAGAAAAAAAAAATTCTCTTATATTTAAATTTCAAATAAAAGGAAATGAAGACCACTTGTCACAAAAACTTACATTTGTCATTTAATTCACTTAATTACTTTACATGTGTTATTAAGAGGTGTTAATATGGTTACACATGTCTTTGCATTTTTAATGCATTTTTATTTAATTTAAAATGTAAATATAAACTTACATATTTAATTTACTTTATTAAAAAATATTTACATATGTATAGAAATTTACCTTTTAAAGAAAATATTATAAAACTAATTATACCACAAATATATTTTCATATACATGTAATTTAAAAATCTAAACATTTATATATATACATTTATAACCATTTAAAATTAAACACTTTAAAGAAAACAAAAATAAAATCTTGATTAAATCCTTTCTAACTATCATATTTAAAATAAATAATTAGTTACTTTTTGAAAAATATAAATTTTTAAACAAAACTTTAAATTACAATATCCATTCATATATAACTTATCAACAGATTATATTAAATTTCAAAACAACATCAAATTATAACATATACATACATATATATTACAATTTGAAAATACAACCTTTTATTTAAAACAAAAGATCTTCTATTCATAATATATATCAAATATATATATTATAAATAGAATAAAATTTTATTAGCTTTGAAAAAAAAAATTCTTATCAATATTGCCAGATTAAATATTTATTAACCTTTAAAAGTTTAAATTTACCAATTTAAATTAAAATTATAAAGAAAAATTATCAAATCAATTAAATTATTGATACAGATTATTAAATTCATATTGCCTAAAATGCCAGGTCGTTACAATCCTCCCTCCTTAAAAGAATTTCGTCCTCGAAATTTAAAAGCAATGGTAATTTAATAACCCAGCAAAGATTTCAATTTCAAACAGCATAGCATACCTATCAACCAGTTACTAACAACCATAGCAATCAATCAAACAAACAAACCTACCAAATTATCCTGACACAAATCAGAATTAGTCTTACTAATACTATTTAGAGTTTCCCAAGTATATATCATTGGAAGACTCGCCTTACAGAAGCTAAACAAACTAACTACAGCACCAAAATCCAGAGCTCCTCTCATCTCTAGATCCATTAATATGAACAGAACATCAGACTATACTCAAGTCTAGCACAACTTCCAAATCCAACTGAACTGCAGATTCCACAACCAACGATGAATCATACACGTACTCCCTCAGAGATACATGAAATACAATGAATACCAGCTATCCAAACTGGCAATTCAGTCTTATCCTATCAAAACACGGATAAGAAATCTCAAATGCCTCAGAACTAATCATCTAATCTTATCCAATTTTGCTCTCTTAACCAGAGAAATCTTACAACAATGAAGTCTCCAACTTCGAATTCCAAACTCCTTATCTCATATCAGCATAACTCAACAGACAATCCTGGGCTGCCAATCTTCTTCCTGATCATCTCAACCTATGCTGATGCTTCTAGAAACAACTAGACCAAAGCAAACCAGTTCCTGGATCCTATCCAACAGAAAAGTCTTCCAACATTCATTGAAATACAGAACACAAGCTCTACTTCTCAAGCAATAGCAAACTAAACTTGCTTTCTTCCTCGTACAGCTGCTACCTCGCTTCTGCTGCACAATTCTGATTCTGGAATAGATAAGAATACTGTTGATAAACACGAATGCAAACTTATCCAATATATCCGGGAAACTTTGTTCATCAAATCCATAAAATCTTAGTGACACATCTTACTCGGTCACACAACCTTACAGCAGAAATCCAAACTCAAAAACTAGATCTGACCAATCCAAACTCCAAAAATTACTGAGCTGCTACACCAACTCTTCTACTAGGGTAACCACCATAATCGCTTCTGGAACCAAATCAATATGGAACTCAACTCCAGATGTAGACAAACTTCTCAAGAGATTCGGGCTCCAAACCAAACATCAACATCTCGCTCTCCTTAAGGAATGACAAATGAGACCATGCCAAAGTGAAACAACTTATAAACCTTAGTCTTATATTCCAGAACAGCCAACCTCCTTGCTAAAGATCCAGATAACTTCTACACAGACGAATCTTCCCTACGGTAGGTAAAAACTGCTCCTCAACTACTTCTAAAACTGCTTCAAGAGAAAACATTTTCTGAAATATCCATGGGTACTGCATCTCATTACGCAGTCATCAAGATATCATCACTTACTTCTGCACTTTCGACAGATCCAAACTTACACTTCCAAGATAAACTCCGAATCTTTTAAAAAGATTTCCTTCGGACATCAGAGAAATCCTTACTCCAAGCTGCAAATCTCACTCGAGATAGTACTAGGTCTACAGTCTCGACAAAAGCACATCCAACCTCAAACATATGGACCTCTTCCATCAGTGGTAGTCATGTTACACACACACACCACTACTCCATCTACCTCTAAAACTTATGGTGGAAAATCCAAGCAGATAACCCAACAGATAAGATAGATATAGATATATAGATATATAGTTATATATAAAAATTACAAGTACGCTCTCTTAAGAAAGACACCACTCCAGAGCCTAGGTATTCACTCAACCTAATGCTCGGATACCACCTGTAGCGACCCGACTTTCTAACACCAGAAAGTCGCATCACTAATTAAGAAAGAAAGGGATAGAAGAAGAAAATAAAGAGAAAGAAGAAATACAACAACATCAGATAACTCACAGCGGAACGAATGAAATATAATATATCACATAAAATATTACATAGTATCATATTACATCAGAGTACACAACTTATACAACACATATTAGAAAATTATAAACATCTGTCTAACTATACAACTCAAGTACACAAGATACAGATACCAAACAAACACAGCGGAACCATTATATATCTACACGTGGAAGCCTCCTGCTCCATATCTCCTCCAGAATTCGTCAAGCAAACCTGAATCACTTGACTACTCATACATAATACGAGTACCCAAGAGTTAATAAAATAGAAAAAAAACACTCGGGTCAGACAGGGGTCTGGTGTGAGTAAACGGGTTAAAATTGCTTAACTTTAGAAAAACCTTTGAAAAGAAAAGGTATCACGTAAGACTCCCCACACATAAACATGGAAAAAAATTTACCTTACGCTAACCAAAACATTTGATAGGAAATCCAGTGATATTATAATAGTGTCTAGGGTTTTCAAGTAAATAAGAAATAGCCGAAATTGTTGCATTATTAAATTCCACCTACAAGCCACAAAAGTGGGTAATACAAACAAAACGGTAGGGTCTCATAGGAAAAATGGGTTTTCATCAATGGCAAGGCTACCGGGGTACCGCCCGTCACAGTACGTGGCCTAAATAATAGTACCGAGGATTACGCCCAATCCCCTGCATCACATAGCCGGAACCATTCCTTACTGAACATTCCCGAGTAAGATCACCCCGTGGTTGGCGCGACTAACCACCCACAAAGCCAAAATAAAGGGACATCTAGACAGGAATGACCTCACCCTGAAATGGGTGTTACCCACCTAGCCTTGCTGTACCTCCCCTGTTTTAGCCATTCCCGGCTGATGAGGCTTGAGGCTGCGATTACCTTTATAGAACACATCTATCTTAGAATGCTTATCGTCCACCTGACGATGTTCTGAAAGCATTGAATCCATACAAGTTCGTTCCGGGTTCGAACGAAACCAAAGGCACTATCTCGTTGCACTCATTTTGGAATCACCCTCAGAGCCAACGACCACAGCACTTGCATTCTGAATCACCATCTCGAACCTATAAGTACTATCTCCGTCAAACTCATCACGGAATCACCCACAGAGTTATACTGACAAATAGTTCTTACACTTCGAGTCTTCACTTGCACTCCACTTGGATTCACTACCTAACGTCTAAATTTGGATCGATGTGGTTTTCGGATATCCAAATATGGAAACCCGACCCCAGTCTCATCGAAACCAAACGCCATTTTTAATCTCCAAGTTGTTTAAGGGTTTTAAACAATTAAACTTATATTCATGATGATATAAACAGATAGATGAATCACATTATCAAAATAGATAATTCATATTAAACATTCATCTCACAAAGCCACATATTACATATCATAGACATCCAAATCATACAGTATCAACCAATCACCCAATATCAATCATCCAATGTTAATCAATCAATATTAACCAATCATCCATAAACAGAATTGATTAACTCTAAATCAATTGGATTACCTTAATCCTTCTCTATTAATTTATTCCAAATAAATAAGTTAATCATCTTTTAATGATCTTCTTTAATTAATCATCCTTGATTAACTATCCTTTAATTACATTCAAGTAATATCCATATATAGTAATTAACCTTTAATTACTATCATTAATTTCAATAATTAATGATCCTTCATTTGCTTCCATTTATTAATTATAATTAATTGCATTAAACCTTAACTAATTACAATTAATTAATCATACTCTAATTAATCACTTTTAATTAATCAACCTTGATTTAATTTCATTAATTATATTAACTAATGATCCTTATTACTTAATTATTCCTTTAAAAAATTAGATAATTAACTTGTAATTAATCATTAATCATAAAACAGTAATTAACAACTTGTAATTACTTAACTTAATTAATTAACTTCTTAATTAATTATCTTTAACCCTTTGATTAATTATCTAATTAATTAATCTTTAATTACTTCATTAAGTAATTATTAATCAACAAATAATCCTTAATTAATCACATATTTAATTAATTACATTTTTAATTAATTACCCATAGTAATTAATCTTAAATTAATCACATTCATTAATTAATTAATCACATAAATTAATTAACTAAATTAATTAAGTAATTAACTCTTAATTACTTACGTAGGTAATTATCTTCTAATTACTTCCATTAATAAATCTCGATTACTCTCTTAATTAATTACTAACAAGTAATTAATTCCATCATTAAATAATTCTTAATTATTAAATTAATTAATTACTCCATAATTAATTAACTCAAAACAAATTTATTAATCAATTCCTTAGATTAATAACATTTAGTGATTAACCATTAATCACTTTAATTACTCTCATAAGTAATTTCCATTAATTACTCCCATAAGTAATTACTTCCATTAATTACATCCAATAATTAACCATTAATCACTTCATTAAGTAATTACACTTAATTAATTACAATTAAGTGATTATTTAAAATTAAATAAATAATTAACTAATTATTTAAAATTAATTAAATAATTAATTAATTAACTTCTTATACTTCAAAATACTTAATTAATTAAGAATCATTTATCTTAATTAATCTTTACTTATTAACAAATTATAATTTAATTAAGTATTTTTAACTTCATATCCAAAGATAAATTAACCATATTTATCTTCATAAATAAATTATTTGAAATTAATCAAATTTTAATAACTTAAAAACAAATTATTTTATTTGGTTTACAAAATTATAACTTAAACTTTATTTGAAAATAAAGCATTTAGAAATCAAATTTTAAAATTTAAAACACTTAATTATCCAACTTAAAACTTATTCATTTTAAATAAAATTTGAAACTTAAGTTTTTAAACATTACTTAAAACTTTGATTTAATACTTAAAATTGAAACACTTCTTTTTAAATTCAAATTCAAAATTTATTTAAGATAATTACTTCAAAAGAAATCATCTTAAAACAATTTAAATTTGAAATGGAATTCAATTATCCCTTTTTAAAAGTTTGATTTACATCTATGTTAAAACAACAAGTTTTTAACTTTGTATTTTGTTTCCTTTATAAATTTGTTTATAGCTAAATGCTTGATTTCATAATACAGCACTAACAAAAAGAAAACAACCCCAAATCTCGAGATAATCACCTAAATAACACGAGCCTACCCCGAGCTAATCCCCAGCACCATCTTCTTCGAGACGAACACGATGAAGACGCGAAAGCTAATCCGAGTAAACATTTCTTCCCCAATTCACAAATTTCCAGCGCACACCATAAAAACATGTGCACGTGTCCCACCGCCTCCGGCCAATCCAGGTCGTCGCGACCACCGACGTCGATCATAATATCACACGCGACCCTAAATACGAACCCAGATCCAACAATTCGAACACGAGTCAAAATTCGACCAAAAGCTCGAACAACTGCAGCTGCCAAAATCCCAAAACCACCCACGGCCAATCACCATGACGCTGCTATACCTCGCCGACCCCACCATCGAAGCGCCATGACCATGAACATCATTTCCCCCAAATGCGCACGACTTCGGTCCATCATTCGCGACGCAATAACCAAGACAGACAAATCGAACAAAAACCAAAATAAAACCCTAATTTGATCAACACTGCTTAATTCGGCCTCCAGAAAAATCCAAGAGTATTTTTCCCGTGCTCACAATCAATCAAACCTCCCCCATACCAAAAAATGGCCAACTTGGCCACACAGATCACCGGCAAATCACCAAAACCCCAATTTCGAACAAAACCCAAATTCACAAGAATTATCCAACAGAAAATTACAAATTTCATATCAAAATTCACGATTTTTAATCATGATTACATGCATGTAATTCAAATTCAAATTAAAGACAGTAGATTTTTAACAATAATCTTAGTTTTATTGTTAATCTTTTATTTATACTTATCTGTTGTATAAAAAAATCATGGAACTATTTTTGTGATCTTCATTTTACATTCACAAACAAATTTCACTCATGTATTCAAGGCTAATATGGATCTAATTTGGAAATTTGGATTTTTGAAAACAAATGTCACAGTTTTTTTATCAAATAGAGAACAAACATCACATATACAGTCATATGTTTACATACATAAATTTGCAAATCCAAATAAATTTCAAACTATAGAATTTAATTCAATCCAATATCATCACATGCATTTAAGTTAAACAAGATTAATCTGTCTTTAAAAATATTTACTCGCCTTTTATAAGCAGAGCAGTTTTTGGTTCATTTTTATCCAGGCTTGAAAAAACTTGCAGATCAAATTTTGCTTTGCTGTTGCAAATGAACCCCTTTGCATGTTTTCAATTTGTTGATTAAAACTTGTTGTTGCCCTTCATTTGAATTGCAGGTGACCTGATGCTGCAGCTTTGCAGAATTCAGGTTGGATTTGAAGGTTGCAGAAATTTTGTATTGCAGATTTCATTTCAAATTGATTTTGCAGATTTTAAATTCTTGGATTTGCTTTCCCGTTATAGATTTTGAAAAAGATTTCTGTTTTTGGCCATTAATTTGAAAGAAGGGAGAAAAGAAAGAAATGAGAAGAAAACGATTGGAAATTGAAAACGAAAAACAAATTTTCTCTTATATTTAAATTTCAAAAAAAGGAAATGAAGACCACTTGTCACAAAAACTTACATTTGTCATTTAATTCACTTAATTACTTTACATGTGTTATTAAGAGGTGTTAATATGGTTACACATGTCTTTGCATTTTTAAAAAAAATTTATTTAATTTAAAATGTAAATATAAACTTACATATTTAATTTACTTTATTAGCACATATTTACATATGTATAGTAATTTACCTTTTAAAGAAAATATTATAAAACTAATTATAACACAAATATGTTTTCATATACATGTAATTTAAAAATCTAAACATTTATATATATATATATATATATACATTTATTACCATTTAAAATTAAACACTTTAAAGAAAAAAAAACCTTGATTAAATCATTTTCGAACTATCATATTTAAAATAAATGATTATCTTGTATTTTTCAAAACAATTGAATTAAACCTAAATTAATTTTTGAAAAATATAAATTTTTAAATTAAGCTTTAAATTACAATATCCATTCATATATAAATTATCAACAGATTATATTAAATTTCAAATCAACATCAAATTATGACATATACATACATATATATTACAATTTGAAAATACAACCTTTTATTTAAAACAAAAGATCTTCTATTCACAATATATATCAAATATATATATTATAAATAGAATAAAATTTTATTAGCTTTGAAAAAATAAATTCTTATCAATATTGCCAGATTAAATATTTATTAACCTTTAAAAGTTTAAATTTACCAATTTAAATTAAAATTATAATGAAAAATCATCAAATCAATTAAATTATTAATGCAGATTACTAAATTCATATTGCCTAAAATTCCAGGTCGTTACATATATGTTCCCTTTCAAAACCATAGAAATCATTTTAAAATATTTATATATAGATCAACGATGTCTGTATATAATTTTCTACCCTATGGTCAAGTGATACAGATATTTATCACTTCAATCCATAAAGTAAATATATACGCGTAGATATCATTTCGACTTGCAATCCCATACTCAATTCAAATGAAAATCACTTGGGTCTATCATTTAAACCCATAACGATTTTCTCCTATTTTAAAGTCCATTCGGGTATGTATCATTTCAACCCATAGGGAATTCTATACTAACAGGAAACTTGCAGAGTGATAACAGATATGATAATAATAATAACAGGAATAAATCATCAACAACAACAAATATGAACATGATATGGTGTCATATCCCATAGGTGAGCAGTTGCAGATAATAGCATATATAACAATTTAAATAACTACAGCAGCATATTTAATTGTCATTTCAATTGAAATCAAATTTAATAAATATAAGAACATTAATCGTGAGTGATTGTGTACCTTTCGAGGCTAGAGAAATTTGTCACTGAAATGGGTATGAATCCAAGCACGAATTTCAAAGCAAAAGCAGGATTGGCACGATTTCAACGAACAAGCTAATATATCGAATTGGACAAAATCAAGTCAGAATTGGACCGATAAAGATAATTGGTATAGGTGAACCTATATATATAACTATATATAGAAAAATCATATTTTAAATTCAAATACATTTCAATTCAAAATATATCTATATATGTATTTCAAAATCTATTATTCAAATTAAAACAAATATGTGAATATCAATATCCATATATACCTCCGGATCACATTATTAAATATAACCATATATTTGAATATACTTATTATTATATTTAGAATCAATGCTTATATGCTTTAAACAAAATTTTATCTACAAACAACAGCTGCAACGTAAATTATAAACAAACTAAGAAATATATATATATAACTTACATTGTATAAACAAAATGCATAACATCTATATATAAAGAAAGAATATATATCTTCAAACTTTTGAAAAGGAACTATATATATATATATATATATATATATATATATACACACACAACAACAATAACTTATCTACAACCTACTTATCAAAATCAATATATATATCATATATGACAAAACATTACTTAGCTTAAAACACGTATCTTAAAATAACATATATCATAATATTTTATAAAGGAAACGTATTTTAACGTATAACATAAAATTTGTATCTTAAGATGCAACCTATAGCCGAAAAATGTGGCAATACACCTAACTTAATATCATAACTCATTCATATGCTAAAATGCAACAGATAAATATATTGTAGCTATTGCACACAAAATCTATTTAAAAGATATAAACGTAAAATCTAGTAAATATTTTAAACCTAATATATATAAATTTACTTTATTATTATTGTTGTTAAAATTATTAATACATATCTATGTAAAATAAGTGCCTGCGTTCAAACTACTTTGGAAACATATATATATATATCTATGTGTGTGTGTATATATTATAAATTACTATCATACACATATAGATAAAGTTATTACATAACCTATATTATAAATATTAACGAAAATTTAACAATACTTAATCACATTGAATAAATACCTTAACAAAACAGAGTATATATGTAAAATATATGGCTGATATAACTTTAAGACACTATACGCTATACAGTACTATATAAAATATGTGCATATATAAGCTTCAAAGAGATAAGAAAAAGAACTAAAATAAAATTGAAATAAAAGAATGCAGAGGCTCAGATTAAACAGCTAGTATGCAAACCTCACTATTTATTTTACATGGATATAGAAGAGAAGGGTAATGGATGTGCTCGTGGCAAGAGCTTGAGGATGCGATGGTTAGGTTCGGTCAAAGCTTTGGGAGACGGTGTCAGGGAGAGAAGGACCTAAAATGGAGGAGTTTCGGTTGCGCTTGGTGATCTGGAGGTGGGTGAACATTGGAGGCTAGGCAGAGATTGGCTATTCGATATTATGGAGCACGGCCAGAGAGTGGTGTGTGCACAGCTGTCGAAGCTGGCAGAGGGTTGAATGGTTGTGGCCGCTGCATACGGCTGTGCTCCATGGTGGGCAATGGAGGGTCAGAGAAGAAGGAACAGCTGCTTGCGTCGCGAAGAGGGTCGCGTGGAGGGGCGAGGCTGAGCTGATGGGTTGTGAACTTGGTGTTCGATGAGTGCAGCGGATGAGGAGGATAAGGCATTGGCTCGGGGCAAAGGCGAAAATCTTCGGCCAGCTTTATGAAATGGGGGGTAGAAGAGAGAGGGAATAAGCAATAAACAATAGTGAAGTCTTTTTTTTAACATATGAGATGATAAACTCTTCTATATCCAGAGGAAAAGAATGGGTGGATGAGTGTCAGCGCGAAAGAGGAATGGCGGAGACCAGAGAACAATGAAATGAGAAGAGAAATTGATGTACGAACATTTATTTTCTGGTTATTTTATATATATAATTGAATTTTCGAACGAAACAGATAAATGAAGGAGAGAGAACCGTCATAAGTTGACGTGATTTCCAAGTAATATATAAACAATTGAATTCGAATGGTGGCAGTTCCAAAGCGAAAGCAATTATGGTGCGAATGGTAGAGGCAGAAATTATCAACCCTTAAATTTTGAAAAAAAAATAAAAGTAACGGCTACACATTGATTCAGAAAACAACTGAAGCAATTAATACCGTGGTCCAGCCTGTACGACATATTTCAAGGTTTTAAAACGCAAAAGAAAACAAAAGGACACAGGTCCGGTACCGATACGATTACCCGTTTCACGATTTCCGTCACGTACCGCGGTTCGAAGAACATAAATGAGTATACCGTTGAGATCAGTACGACGAGACGATCAAAACGGTATGCAAATATCAGTGATACGATTGAATTATAAAAATTCGAATTTCTGCTAGCGGAAAATGCAGCAATAACGCAGAAAATAAGATCAACGGAGCTAAAGAAGTCCGAATTTGATGAAATGAAATTTGACGTCTCACTCAAAAGATGATTTACAAATTTTCTGCATAAAAATATTCAGGTTTCGAAATTATTTTATTACTATCAAATTTTAACCAATTTGAATTTGAATAAAATTATACAATAAAATTTACTTCCATATTATTAATCGAAAATTTATCATTTGTTATGTTTAAATAGACGTATTCCGAATAATTAATTTTTATTTCAAAATAATACGATTTAAAATTTGTCAAAATTCAATTAAATATGTTATAAAAATTACTATTAAAATTTGCAGTTCGTTGCAAAAAGATTGGAAATCAAAATTCCTAAACCCTAGTTTTGTTAGGAAATTCAAGATTCAAGCTCCAAAATCAAAGAGAAGCTTAGGTAAGCATCCTCTTCATCTTCTTCATCTAAATCTGTCTTCAATTTTCTGAAATTCCTATAACCTAACTTAGGAAAAACTTCACCTTTGATAATAGATTGAAGATTCTAGAGGTGTATTGCAAAGGAATTGGTCTTGCCTTGTTTTAAAACTTCTCATTTGTTGTTTTTGGGTTTAAAGGTGAGTTCTTGAACTCAGATCTATGTCTATAAATTTGGTAGTTGTTAGGTATGAATTCCTAACATATATTTCTTGTTCACTTGTTTTTGAATTGAACTGTTTTGTGAATTTTCCAATTTTGGTATTTTGAAGTCATAATCTTTGAAGTCCTATCTTGGATGTTTGGACATGTTTTGGCGGTGTATCGAAGAGCCTATGGCAGTAATCCCTATCATCCATCGCTCGTTCGATCGCTTCTGGTTTGGATTTTTGCCCATTTTGGGCTAGGCTGAATTTTGCCTAGCAGTAAAATTCAGACGTCTGGATGAAAATCCAGATGTCTGATTGAAAAATCCAGACATCTGGTATTGGTCCCTGGAAAAATAAAAAAAGGCAGAGGCAAAATCTAGACGTCTGGAAGTCTAATCAGACGTCTGGTTAGTGGTTCAGACGTCTGGTTGGTAATTTCAGACGTCTAGAACTGCTCAATTTTGGCTATTTTTGAGTGGATTTCCAATTTTAATCGATTTTTGTTGATTCGGTTAGTTGTTTTCATTTATTATCGACTTTGATGAATTCTTTTTTAGAGTTTTAGGAATATCCATTAAATTGGATTTGATATCGATTTTTATGGTTTGAATTCACGTCGTCGAATGTGGATTTTTGGTGATGGGTTGTTTTTACAATTATTTCTGTGGTTTGTCATTTTTAAATACAAAGGTTTCCGTAGTAGTAGTAAATACTCCAACTCTTTCACAAAAATGATTTCAACTTTATTTTTAATACAAAGCTTGTTTTCAAAGCCGTTTTCCATTCTATTAGTATACACAAACCTTTACCTCATTCATATGATAAATCTAATTAAAGGTCTTAGCAAAACAAGTGGTATGAAACTCTTGCGTTTACTTCGTCGGTTAATTCTTGGACTTGTTCGATTGAACTCTTGTGACAATTTTCGAGTGGAAATCTACAATCTGTTCGTAAATAATTAATTTAAGCCAGTGGTTATGGGACATGAAGCTAAACTCGTTTATTTACTAGCTTGGTGTAATTGACACTTCTTGTTGATCAATGAGGATCATTTTATTGTCTAGACTAGCGATATGCGATGTCTCTTTGTCCATGTGGGGGACTGTATTTCGTTTTACGGAGCTTTGGCTCATTTTTATGGGCTAGCGGCCCATGGTCTTTGGACCGTTCATGGAGCAATTGGCTCGATAAGTTTGTGCATAGGGCGTATCTTTTTAGGTGCGTCGATGTTCGATTGTGCATAGGGTGTATCTTTTTAGGTGCGTCGATGTTCGATTGTGCACAGGGCGTATCTTTTTAGGTGCGTCGATGTTCGTTTGTGCATGGGGCTTTTTTTAGGTGCGTCGATGTTCATTTATGCATGGGGTGTATCTTTTTGGGTGCGTCGATGTTCATTTATGCATGAGGCGTATCTTTTTAGGTGTGTCGATGTTCGTTTATGCATGGGATGTATCTTTTTAGGTACGTCGATGTTCGACTGTGCGTGGGGCGTATCTTTTTAGGTGCATCGATGTTCGGTTCATGGGATAACGTCTCATTTGTGATACACGTGTTGGTGAGTTTTCATGCTTCCGTTTGTGATGGTCCTCCTCCTTTTTGTGTTTTTTGGATTTTCTATTATGGATTTCTGGAATTTATGTTTCACCAATTTTTGCAATTGACATTGATATGTTTTGTCAATATTTGAGCTTTTTTTGTGAATAAGCTAAAGAATGTGATATTCTTTTTGGATATTTGAGATGATTTGAGATATTGTATGATTTTTTGTATTATCAAATGCATGCTTGTCAAAGTATGGCATTATTGTTATCATATATTTTTGTTGTATCTCTTATCCTATCACATCTTACATGATATTTATAGCTAGACTGATCTGTTTATTGTTTTTCTTCTTAAATAATACTCGGGTCAGACGGAGGTGTTTCAGATGCTTCCACTTGACTTATTACCTGGGACTGTCATCTAACTTTTGGCTAACTACTTTAGCTTAGTAGATTTTGTTTTTATACATTAGAGATGGAGACTCCTTGATGTATACTTATTCTTTTGTCTAGCACTTGTACCTATTCTTTTGTGATGTAATGGATCTTGTTTAACCACTATTTTGATGTACACTTCTATGTGTTATATTCATATCTGTTTCCGCCTTTGTGATGTGAATATCTGTGACTGATTTTGATAATTTTAGATGTTCCGGAAAGCTTTGACTTTGTTCTAAAACTTTTATGTTTTGAGTTTTCCAAAGTTTCGAAGTTATCTTGGTCAAAAATGTGATTGTTTATCGCTGTCCCGAGACAAAATGACAGAAGTTGCAAAATTCAAATTTTAGAATTGTTTTATCCATAACTTTTACAATTCTTTTCGGAATTTGGTAATTTATAATGTTATGGAAAGCTTAGAAACTAAACTACAACTTATGTTTTATTAATTTTTGCCTGATTTCGAAGTTATCTATGCTAAAATTGCAATTGTTGGTCGCTGTCCTGCAAATGCATAAGTTCAGGCTAAGTTTGATGTTTTTAGTAAAATAATCATAACTTTTGAACCAATGATCGAAATTCGATGATCTTGATCATTCTGGAAAGATTAGAAAATAAGCTACAATTTTTGTTTCATTTATTTTTCCTAATTTCGAAGTTATCTATGCTAAAATTGCAACTGTTTGTCACTGTCTTGTAAATGCATAAGTTCAGGCTAAGTTTGATGTTTTTAGTAAAATGGTCATAACTTTTGAACCATTAAACCAAATTCGATGATCTTGGTCATTCTGAAAAGCTTGAATTATATACAACAACTTTCATTCAGAGTTTTAAAAAAATTTGATGTTTGCTAGCTCAAAACAGCGGATTTTATCCGCTGTCCTGTGTTTTGTTCCATGTTGTTAGTGCACTTATTGTTTTCAAACCACTTGAAAATTGTTTTGCATCCATGAACATATATATGTATCCTCTTCAAATGCATGCTTGTCAAAGTATGGCATTATTGTTATCATATATTTTTGTTGTATCTCTTATCCTATCACATCTTACATGATATTTATAGCTAGACTGATCTGTTTATTGTTTTTCTTCTTAAATAATACTCGGGTCAGACGGAGGTGTTTCAGATGCTTCCACTTGACTTATTACCTGGGACTGTCATCTAACTTTTGGCTAACTACTTTAGCTTAGTAGATTTTGTTTTTATACATTAGAGATGGAGACTCCTTGATGTATACTTATTCTTTTGTCTAGCACTTGTACCTATTCTTTTGTGATGTAATGGATCTTGTTTAACCACTATTTTGATGTACACTTCTATGTGTTATATTCATATCTGTTTCCGCCTTTGTGATGTGAATATCTGTGACTGATTTGTGATGTGAATGTGATATTCTTTTTGGATATTTGAGATGATTTGAGATATTGTATGTTTTTTGTATTATCAAATGCATGCTTGTCAAAGTATGGCATTATTATTGCATGCATGTTTGATTTTCTTGCTCTGTTGGTCGCTCGTATCTTGAGATGACTTCGGCTACTTTATCGAGTTAGTTTCTGCTTCAATATACTTGTTCGCGACTCTTCCTCCTTGATCAAGTTCGGATTTGATTTGGTATGTGAATTTCTCTTTTTGATTTCTGGTTTCAATGCTTGAACTCAATGCCTCTGCCGGTGATGTTGATTGCAATTTATAGGATTCGAATTCCTAAATTTACATCGTATATTTCTTATTTGAATTCGCCAAAACATTTTCTCTGCCACTTGATACTGCTTGAACGTTTGAGATTTCACTGACTTGTTCAATTCGAATATTTCCCTTACTTCACTGTTACGGCTTTAGCTTGAGATCGTTCGATCCTTCCTTGATCGTAACGGCGGCTACTTTCCTATTTATTTTTGACTTTTTCAATTATTTTTTCTTGCGTTGAATTCTGACTTGGTTCAATATTCATCTGACCTTGGCTTTGACTTTGTATATGCTATTCCATGACTTCCGCTTTGACTTGAGATCATAAAATAAAATCTGGTGGTAATGTCGAACTGTACCATCTATTCCATTATGATGGATTCTGTTTCTTCGTGCATTTTACTGTGTTCATTTGAGTTGTTGCAGTTCCACTACTTTGGTTGACATTGTGTATATACATGATGTCTTGATTTTCATTTGGCTTCACTTGTGTACACTGTGTCATTTGATTGCAGAGTCTTTGTGCATTGTTGTGTCACTTGATTCTTCTGAAGCTCGACTAGCACACTGCTGTATTTCTGTTGCAAGTGTATGTTTGCATTGACTTATATTCACTGTACTTTCAGTCATGTTGAACTGTGTACATGCTTTATGTTATTATGGTCATTCATACTTTCATCTATTGTGAGCAGTTTGAGTTGCTGGCTAGCCTTTGCTAGTTTATTCATGTTGCATGTTGCACTGAGTCTTGATAGTCGAGTTGCACACTTGTGGTCTTCATTGTTGCTGTTGTCTTGGTGGCAATCTTGTACAACTTGTTTTTGCTTCTTCTCAATCCAACTTTCACAGTTGCATGCTTGCTGTGCATTGTTCATGTCACTCCTTTGGTATTGTTGTAGACCACATTGTCACTGTTCATATGTTGAAGTCGTACATGTTGATGTCTTTGAGCTTCACTTTGATATTTTTGCAGACCACTTGATTTTCCTATAGCATAAAAATCTCTGTTTCATTCTGGAAAATAATTATACTTTATTTGTTGCACTTGCTCCTCAGTTTTGCTTCTGCACTGTGCCTTGTTGTAGCTGCTTTGTTGTTAGCTTGATGAAGAGGCTGAACCTGTTGTTGTATTCATGTACACTGCATAGTGGTCTTGTGACACTGCTTACTGTCATGTTGAACTGAGTTTGATTTGGTTTCATGTTGGTTCCATTTTTGCTGTGTCATTTACTTGGTGTATCACCATACATATTCACTTGAGTTATTTGAAGTTGTAGATTGCTGAGGTGTTTGTGTTATTGTGCACTGACCATGTGGTCTTTTGATCTGTTCTTTGAGTCAGTGGTATTGTCTATGTTGGTTTTGGATTCTTGATGCGGCTATGAACTGTATATACATGTGCCATTTCATTTTCTTCTCTGGTCTTGTTTATATTGAACTAGTCGACACTTGATTCTTGAGTTTTGGCCATTTGCACCTGTGTTGAATCCAGCTAATAGCTCGAGTTTGACCTTATGCTCGTGTTGAGATTTTGTTTATATTGCACCTGGGTTGAACCCGTCCTTTTATTTTGGGTTTGACCATGTGCTTCTCTATCCCTGTAACATTATCAAGTGTATATCGGTGTGCACGACCTTGTGGCATGTACAGTGACACACTGTGCATGTCACATTGTTCGTGTATGATGAATTCAAATGTAAATGATGACGAATAACCAAAATAACTGAGGCAAATAATATTTTCAAAATCCATATTTTATTTTATATTGCAAAAATATTTCTTTTTCAATTATACTGCGTTAGTGAATATTTTAGCAGATTGCTCAGATGCTGGATTCTAACTGGAATGAAGTTGAAGATAAACTACGAGTGTGAGTGATATGTAGTGAGGAATTTATGTAAATTGAATTGTTATGTAATCAGAAATTAGATTGTAATTGAAATTGTATAGTGAACAATGAGAGCTTGAATTTGTACTATTCAAAATTGTAATAAATATTGTTTGAATAAAATTTCTGTTTGAATACAAATTCTGTTTTATTTAATTTTATTCAGAAAATATTTATTTAATCTGTGAAAAATGAAATAGTACATTACCAAATACATTTACATGAATATATATATATATATATATATATATATATATATATATATATGTTTATTATCATTAAACAAAAATCATATAATCGCATAATCAACATATATCATTACAACTTATTTCTTAATTTGTTCTAAATAATTCAATTTACAGTTGTATATCTCTAAATAATACACAAGATGATAACATGATATATCAAAATAAATAAACATCCAAATCATCAAAACTATCAATCAAACTTTCATCCATCACAACCAACATCCAAATAGTCCAAATCACAACAATTAAGCAATTATCAATAATGGAGAATTTTACCATTAGTTTAATCCTTATTCAATTTAACTATCAATTCAAATTCTATCAATTAATTCATATGTTAGTTTAAATGTCAATTAAATTTATCAAACAACTATAAATAAAATTTAAATCACTTCACAATATAATTAACTAACATAAAATTTATTTCAGTCCATTGTGAGCGTCTAAACATGTAATGACCTGCAAATCTGTACCCTTTTGAGTCGACATTATTCTCCATCAGTTCAACTCAAATTGGATGGAAATACAAATCATTAGGGTTAAAGAAGAAAAAGGTAGAAGAAGAAGAGAAAACAACAACACCGAACCTCACAATCGCAGCGGAACAATATATAATAGATAACAACTAATCTTTATACAAAAAGAACTATTACCGTTTTATACATTACATCATCAGAGTACACACCAAACAATAGCATAATACCAGATAGTTATAATAACTTGTCCTCACAAAAGCTGACTATACAGCATACCATACACAGTGGAATATAAGTCAGAGATACGTGATATACGTCTCCGTTATCCAACTCGTCTCCTGAGCTCCATAGCAACCTATATTGTATCTTAATACTCGGTATGACCCGAGCATTATAATAAAGTAGCATCCGAGTCAGTCTAAAAAACCAGTGTGAGAAAAACACACTCAATTGAATTATTAAAGTTTTCAAAATCCTTTGAAATCAAAGGTATCTCGTAAGACCACGCCACAAATAAACATGTCGGGTTTTTACCTTACGATAACCAAAACATTTTTATCAAATCCGTCTGATATTATAATAGTGTTTATAGAGATTAAAATAGAATATAGCTGCAATGCTTGCATCTTGCGTTCCAGCATGTTTGGGCATAATCAAAACCGTATGGGCGCTTATTCGAAAATGGATTCCATACAATGGCTGAGCTACTGGGGGACCATCCGTCACAGTACCTGGTCTAGATCAGTGTACCAAGGACCACTCCCAATCCCATATAACACAAGACCCGAGCTACCCTTTACTGGATAGTCCGAATAAGATCACCCCGCGGTTGGGATCAGCAACCGCCCACACAGCCGAGATCAAAGGGACTATAGACAGGGACGACACTGTTAGGAACTGAGATGTTGGTTTTGATGACAACAACCTTTTTAACTTATCTTATTATAAAATATATACTAACATTGTTATCTAGATAGATATGTATATGCAGGATATATATATATGCAGGTATTGATTACTGAAGACTAATCAGTATAAAGACTCAAGACTCAAGATTGAAGATTCTAGAGTATCGAGATCAAGATTTCAAGATATGTGTCTAGTTTTTGTTAATACTTCGTAATAGCGTGGAAATCTTCATTCCGAATTTCGTTTGGAATGGAACCCATTTCTACCTTCTTAGTGGCTTACAAACCCATGACAAGTAGCTTACAAACCTACGACAAGTGGCTTACAAACCCATGAACATCCTGGTTTTGTACAAGTTCTTGAGTCCTGATATGATGAGATATTCTGCAGGAAGAAGCTTGCAAAACTACTTCAAAATGGTTTTCCAAAATGATTTTCAAAACTGCTTTTCAAAATATTTTAGCCTTAAAATTATCTTTCCAAATGATTTTTCAAAAAGATATTTTAGCCTTAAAACATTATTTGTTTTTGTTTTAAAATAAACTTTTGTTTTAAACTTCATTTAAAAAAAATTACATTGTTTTTACAAAAGGATGTCGACATCATGGGATCCCCTTGTCGACATGGTGGCTATTGAATTCAAAATTTTCAATTTTCAAAAGAAGTGTCTATTTATTTAAATCTCTTCATGAATGGTTATGACCTTGTTGCTTTATAAATAGGCTTCACAAATGAATATTTTAATCATCTATTTTCATATTTTCTTCACTTCTTCTTCTCCACAAATCCATATTCTATCATTTTCCTATTTTTAAGATCGTGCCGAAATTCTGTCGAATTCTTAAGTGAATTAAATTAGAATCTCATTCTTGTTTGATTCCCTGCCTTCTCTCGAAGATCAAAGTGCTATTCAGAGTTATAGGATTAATTTGTAATCAAAAGTTTATCGAGTCTCTCTATAAGGTGTAGTTGTGCCTAGAAGTCAATTGGGTAATCTTGTGGCTTGTAAATCAAGAGAGTTCACCTCGTACTCATGAGACAGGAGGGTACCTCAAGGCCTATAGAAATTGACGAATGTAATCTCAACATTGGTATAATAAAAATCTGTGTGAGGTGGTTTGCCTTGGTACAGGACTGGATGTAGGGTAACTCCGAACCAATATAAAATCCGGTGTGTTCTTTCCCTTTACTATTTTTTATTTACGTTCTGTTAACGCTTAAAATCGAACGCTAACACCCCGGTGTGTGAAGTGTGAATGTGAAAGCACCACCCGACGGTTCGGGAACAGAATATCAGCTAAAATAACAGAAAATACAGTAAGAGATGGCGATTTTATAGTGGTTCGGCTTAAGAAGTAGCCTACGTCCACTTTAAGTATCTTTATTACTGATCTTGTTACAAAACGATATAATGCTCTTCAAGTACAAATCTCTTTAGTTACAAAACACTTTGAGCAAGTAGCTTAAGCTTCGATGTAGATGAAAGTCTTCGAATCCATGTCGGACGTGTGAAAGTCTTTCAAAGTAGCTTGTAGTGTTCTTCGAAACTTCAAGTATAAAGTCAGTTTAGAAACTGGCAGAGTATCGGCGCTTGAAGAGATTTTCCAAAATAGTCCCCTTCACGTTCAATGTAGGTTGGTATTTATAGAGAATTTTACCCCTTAGGTCGTAACTCGTGACCGACTTAGGGTAGGTCGTAGCCGACCTATTGAGTCCAGCTCGTAGCTTGGTAGAAGTTTGCTTATCTGTTCGAATTCATGTTACAAGTCCTAAGTCATGTACGAGTTAACCGAATGCGGCTTCTTATCTGTTTGCTTAAGTCGTGTACGACTCATCATAGTTCGTAGGTCGTGATCGACCTAAACTAAGTCTTGGCTTGCAGCTTAACTGGGGTAAGTTTGCTCTTTTGGATTCACATCTCAAGTCCCAAGTCGCCAACGAGTTAACGAATCATGGCATGGTATTGAACTTGCCTCTGTAGTCTTAGGTCGTGATCGACCTAGCAAAGGTCGTAAGTCGGTTGCGACTTAAGTGTAGTTGTCTTAACCTTTTCGTGCCTTGAGTCGTTAAGTCGTAGACCTTTTAAGTCATGCCATCTCTTAAGTCGTAGATTGCTTTAAGTCGTAGACCTTCTTGAGTCGAAAACTATTTAGACCGTTTCAATTCTTAAGTCGTGTAGACCTTAACTCGTTAAGTCGTCCAGACCTTAAGTTGTTAAGCTGTGGAGTGCTTTGAGCTGTTAGATCGTGGTGCCCTTAAGTCGTAAGTCGTTCATGCCTTAACTTGTTAAGTCGTCACATACCTTAAGTCGTGAGGTTTCCTTAACTCGTTAAGTCGCGCACTCTGCTTGAGTCGCATACCTTGCTTGAGTCGTACAGTTCTTAGATCGTAGAAAATTGAGGGTTAACATTTGCCCCTCGAAGTACACGCCTAGGTCGTAGGTGCTTCGACTTATCTTAACTCGTGTGCCGATTCAAGTTCCACTGCCCCGAGATATAAAAGGCTTAGGTCGCTTCTTCTTCACCTACTTACTTCCGTGTTTACTTCCGCCATTATTGACCTTCGAAGCTTCCAGAAACGATTCCAATCAGTTTACCTCATCACCAGTCAAGTTCCTACAATCTTCATCATCACACTGCGTAAGTAAACTCATTACTCACTCGATTTCACGATTACCGCTACCTTTCGAACATGGACTTCCCACTTTCTAACCCCAATCCAGATCCTCACACCATACTTCATCTCAAATCATGTTACGATCGATTGCCGACAAACTTGGAGTGGTTCGATCAAGTTTTTAGATGACTTGCAAGGGGAAGACGATGGGTTACCATATTTCGAATCAGCTGATCCGCGAATTTAGAGGAGACGATATTGTCCTATACGGGTTAACGGGTTAGGAGGATGACGGGTTACTGATTTACGAAGAGGTCGGCCGATCAAAGGAAGCGTGACATTAGCTTGGACGCGACTCAGTAATTTTGAGCGACCCAATAACCTCCGCGACTTAACTCTGGATGGACTTACCAACTTTTGCGACATAAGTCTTAAGTCGTGGCCGAGATAGGACTTGGAGAATTTCACGTCGCTTCGAACTGAAGTCTTTTCCCCTTACTACGCCTTACGACTTAAAGAACCAATGACTTAAGGCATTAACGACTTAGAGCACAAACGATCTAACTTAACTTGTCCCACATTCTTTAGGTCGGGGACGAGTTAGCACTTCGAACTGTCATGAAGCATAATTCTGACTTGAACTTTAACTTGAATTGCTGAAGTAAACTGCCTAAATACTGAATTGTTTGGACTTTGAAATGTTTAGTCTTTAAACTGTTAAACTTTGTTGCATTCTTTCACAGATCACTTTTGACTTGCAAGCTAACAATCTGTTCAATACATCATTTACAGAAAATTGAGACGAATATACTGCCACTGACTGCCCACATCAAATGGCGGATTAGTTAACAACAGATAATCAACTTAAATAGATTGTGTGAACGAAGTGCTTTTAAATCATCAAATTCAAGTAAAATATTAAAGCAACATTGAAATAGTCAACTGAAACTGCCCAGTTTGCACTAATACTATACCTGAACTTTAAATTAACAAGTCCTGAAATTTGGTAACGATCAATTGTCGACTAGTTTAATTCCAGTTATATTTACTTGTTATTTTTATTAGTTCTGAACAACACTTCACACTTTTAGGAAACATGCACCTTCACATTTGAATATCCAGTTGCTTGTGTAGAATGACTTCTCAACAAGAAGAGATAACAGTCCAGACTGGAGAAGCCACTCTTATTCTGGCTACCCTAGTTAATCCTCCAGAGAGAGCCTCTACCACTTTATCATACAAAGTTTTTCGTCAGTTATGCATCCAGTTTGGCATTGCTGAAGCAGATTCCATTCTTCCTGAGAAAATTAACACTGCTGATGTGGCGCCTCCTGGCTTTGTAGCGGTTAACCGGCAAATGTGCCTAAGCGGGGCCATTCCCCCTTTCAACAACTTTCTCCAGAATCTTCTTCGTCAACTAGCCATCTCCCCATTCCAGCTACACCCCAATGGCTACGCCATTCTGATGGGGCTGTATGTGCTATTTAGGAGAACATTTGATCGACTTCCAAGCTTCGACGAGATTTGCTTCTTATGCTCCTTTACCAGGACTAAGGATCACCCTTCTATCACCATCGTGAGAAGCGCCCGAAATCGCAAATTGATTGTTGGCCTTCCCGACACTGCTCATGGGTTCTTAACTCAGTTCTTCTTTGTCCGCTGCCCCCCGGGATTTTATGCTGTGTGGAGGGAAGGAAGTAAGATCATCTACCTTTACTTCTTCTATTCTCTGAGTTTTGCGAAGTCCGAATTGCCAAGTGTTAACTTCGTTTTTTCATTTCAGCGCTCCCCCCTCCTTCTAGAGATCCTAGCCACAAGCCAACTCTGGAGAGGCTCATGGCTGTACCGGTTGAAGAGCGGGACATGAAATTTTTGTTGAACGACGAATTCCTCCACCAGTTCGGACTTCTTCACCCTTCTCGCTCCACTCAGCCTCATGAAGTCCCCGGTTCTCCAGCGGAGGCACCAGATGTCTCAATCCCTACTGAAGCGCTTATGCCAAAGGAGCCCTCTACTGAAACTTTACTGGTGAAGTGCCCCACACTTACCGATGTTGCTGGTCCGTCCAGCAAATCGACACTTGCCCCAGTTATTGAGGAGGAAGAAACTCTTCGTTGCTCTGAAGATGTGGCCGATCTGGAAGCCGAAAAAGAAACTCCTGCCGGTCATGGCGGTGATGATACTTTGAGGGGCTAAGCGACCTGATCATAACTTCACAGGAACTTTTTAAAGATGATGTCCCTAAAGCTTCTTCTCCTGTTGTCGAGGCGATATCCACTTTTTAGCAAATTTTGGCGCCTGCCACTCAAGTCACTACCACCCCTGTGATGAAGAGTGGTTTGTAGCCTGACGCGTGTAGTTTGCACACCACACACACATAGGATTTTCAATACTTATTCGTACTTAACTTCTTTTCTCTGAAGACTTTTAAGACTTGTCTTTTTTTCAATTTCAGATTCTCCGATGGGACACAGCAGCTCTTATTACGACGACATTCAGCGTTACGGGAGGCGTAATCAATATGACTATAGGCGCTACCTTCCCGTTTACAGGGAAACTGAAGAAGAGAGAGCCGCTCGAAAGGTTCAGGAGAGGAGGGCTCAAGAAGAGCACTATGAGAGGAGAGAAAGGGAGGAGCACCATGATTCTTCCCAGAGAGGTGACGACTCTCACAAAAGAAAGTCGCATGACGACCGGGGAAAAAGTCATGTAGTTGAGGACCCAAGCAAGCGTGCCAGGCACAGTGAAAAGCATGCATCTACAACTTCTGAAAAGGCCGCTGCCCCCGTCTCACTTGACATCCCTTCCGGCTCTCCTTCTCTTGGGAAGGCAGACATTCAGACAATAGTCAACAGGCCTAAATTCCAAATTGGACCAGGCCTGGTTACTCTGCAAAGCCGGTTCCTTCACTGGTGCCTAAAGGGAGTGCGGTTCGATCTTGACTTGGTCCCTATTGACAAACAAGCAATGCTCCAAAATCTTGATGCTGTTAGACTTAATATCGATCGGATGTCAGGGTGGCAAAAGCTTGTTGATGAGCTTCAGAGGGTCAACCGCGTGAATTTAGAGGCCATGCTGACCATGGAAAATGATAAGGCCGAGTGGCAGAAAACTTTAAGCCAGCATGATACTGAGATGAGGAACATCGCTGATTACAACGAGAAGCTTGAAGCGGAAGTTGAAAAACTTAAACAAGAGCTTGCTACTTCTTCTACCTCATATACTCAAAAAGAAGAAGTACTTCAAAAGCAAGTTCGCGATGCTCACGCTGCTCAGCGACATGCCGAGGCACAACTTGAGGCTGAGCAGAAAACAACGGAAAGGTATCGTGCTGACGTTGCAGAGTTACGGGAGAAGGTCAACTCCCATGATTTGGAGATTATGAGGCTAAAGGCCCAATTATTAAAGACCGAGAAGGAACGTGATGAAGCTATCGCTGGAAGGCAGGCTGCCGAACAGTCGCATGAGGCGACTAAAGCCAATGTCAACTCCACTTTATTTGACTTCTACGTGCATAGCGTTATGGGGTGTGGGAGCCTTTCATTCTTAGGACCGAAGTATGAGATTACCCTGGCCGAGGTTTGGGAGTCAATTCTTGACATGCTTGGAGGTGCAGGCGCCGGCTATGCTGAAGCATCTCCTGCAGAACATTTTCTAGATGATGACGCCATAGCTTCTCTAGCCGGGGGAAAAGAGCAGCTTGCCAAAGCACGAGCTGAGGCAGGGGAGCAGCACTTTGTGAAAGAAGCACCATTAACTGCCCCCGTCCCTCCTTTGGTTTCGGCCGATGTTGACATCACAGGCTCCGGTTCTCATTCTCCGTCCCCTGTTAAAGTTATAACTAAGATCACAAGCACGCAGGGTGGAGATGAAGGCGAAGAGAGCACCGAAGCATAGGCTTATGAAGTTGACATTAGGAAGCCGACTTCTCCAGGTAACTCTACTGTTAATCTTGCCCAAGTGGATTGCTTGTTTGCTTCGACCGAGTTTAATGAGCTTCTCGATTATTTTTCAAATCTCAAAGAGCCTTTATCTCCTCTCTTTACCGATTATAATCTCATTTCTTCTTTAGAGAAAGTGCCTAGTGTCATAGAAACTTCTCCTCCCCCAGCTGTTCCTCCTCCAACCTTTCAAATTACTCCTACTTCCCAGCCGGGATCGCAGGAAGAATTAATAGGAGCCCTTCAAGGCTTGGACGATCCAGCCACTTCACAGGAGCAGAAGGCCGGAGGACATGAAGGAGGCGAAGTATCTCCGGAGCGAACCCTTTCTGATGACATAAAATTGTCTGCTCTTGTCACTCCGGGGAGCGAGTCTTCTTCAAGAAGGAGGAGGAAGCGTACAACTTCAAAAAAGAAAGGGAGAAGCATTTCTGCTACTGAAAAGGAAACGGAAGTTGATCCAGCACCAGCTCTCTCTCCTTCTCCCCCAACTCTCCCAAGCCGTCCTGAAAAACTACCTATTAGGTCAGGTGAAGGCTCCAAAGGTGGTGGTAAGAAGAAGAAGTGATGAGCCCTACTTCCCCTTCCTTGTTTTTACTTTTTTCTTTTAGCTTTTTGTTTGTACTGACCGGACGTTGTGCGGGTACCGGCCCCCGCTTTTCTTTTATTCTGAAACCTGCATATGTACATAATTTTCATAACGTTGAATAAAATGATTCTCTTGCTTGTACAAACTTCTGTCTGTGTTTGAGAATGCATCTATTCTTTTCTTTTCTTTTTTATATATGCAAGTTTCTTTATATAATATTACAGTGAGCTTGTGGTATGTTGTTCGGGCGTTGCTTTTACCAGTGCTGCCATACCGTATTGCCCCCATACCATAAGCTCATCGTAATATTTCCAATCTTGAGGGGACTTGTACTCCTATTTTTGGAGAATAATTATTGCATATTTGTGGAAATATCATTTCTCCCTAAACAGAGTACACCTCGTTTCATACGAGTTTTTACGCTTCAACCTTCGAAAATATCGCTTTTTCTTTTGTTCATATATACATTTTTACAAAGCGAATTCTCCTTTGTGGTAGAGCGGACCTCCGAAGGGCACTTTAACTTTTTTGAGGAAGAGTATTTTCAAGAATAGATGAACCAATCTTCCTTTGAACGCTAAAGTGTGCCTTTAAAGAGGGCTTCCCTTTTTTTATTGCAAAGTTTTTGCACTCCTTTTTTTCTTTTTTCTGAAAAAAGTCACTTTTGCTTTGGCTAGTGAGTTTCACTTCATAGTGCAGTGGACCTTTCGAAAAGAAAAAAAGGGGTTTCAACCTGCTTGAGCCTCTGATGAAAGTTTTTGATTGTGCCTATGGGAAGAGGTCTTTTTGTTTGATTGTGCCTCTGGAAGGAGGTCTTTTTGTTTCATTGTGCCTCTGGGAAGAGGTCTTTTTGTTTCTGCCTCTTGGGAGAGGTTTTTATCTTTTCCCTGTTCACTGGGAAGCGGGCCTCCGAAGAGGGCTTTTCACATTTCGACTCGTGTGAAGTTTTATTTCAGATCACGGTGAAATGTGTGCCTCTAGTAGGGCTTTTGCCTGGAAGTTTGGAGCTTCTTTCTCTTAGTTGGATGGATTCACGGGAGTGTATCACCGATCAGTCCACAACTTTATGTCGAGAAAGAGCTCTCTTTTTCTGGAGAGGCCCGCTCGAGGTCTTTTAGCATTTCAACCATGGTGAAATGGGCCTCCGAAGAGGGCTTTTCACATTCCAGCACTTGTAGTTTTATTTCAGATCCCGATGGAATGCGTGCCTCCGAGTCTACCTGGAAGTTTCTTTCTCATGGTTGGCCGGATTCACGGGGCGAGCGCAAGTTACTTGGACGTATGTTTACGTAGATTGTCTCAACTAGTGAACGAGCGCCTTGCCTTCAACTTGGGAAGGTGCCTCCGATCGTCTCATGGACTCACGGGGTGGACGCAAGTTACTTGGACGCTTGTCTACGCAAACTATCTCAACTAGTAAACAAGCGCTTTGCCTTCCTGTTAGGAAGGTGCTTCCGATCATTCCATACCATGTTGAGAAAGTCTTCTGGCATGCCCCGTTTGAGGTCTTTATCCTCCGAAGAGTTATGCCTCTGAAGAGGGCTTGTGCCTCCGAAGAAGTCTTTTGTTGTTTGATGCTTGCTCGCCCATGTCTCTTTGCCATCTATTCATGTCGGCGATCCCCGTTATCTTTTCCAAATATCATCCCTTTTTAGTTGCCAATAATTTTCCTTATCCAAAGGAATATACTTCATAGTTAAGCGAGTTGGTGGTGGTAGACACAGGCTATTTAACTGGATGCTCGTTTGTACAAACATTCGCAGTTAGTTAGAAATGGTCCACTTCCAGCCACATCGCTAACTTTTGTTCGAAGCACTTCTTTCGTAGGATTTGAGTATGGAAATTCTGAATGGTTTAGCGTTTGCTTGCTGGGTGATGTCGGAGGTCGCTTGGTCTTGCGATGGGTAAGCTTTGTTTTTATGGCATGCATTATTAAATCGACATTTTAGTAGCACAATTAACGTATTTTGTATGTCGAAATAAAACAAAGCAGTTTATAGTAGTAGAGAACACAAGATTTATAGTGGTTCGGCCAAAAGCTGGGCCTACATCCACTTTATAGCTTTTCATTATTCACTTGCTTTACAATTGCTTTCAATACAAGAATCATATATTCGTAATTCTTTTACAACATTTCAGCAAAGCTTTTAAGTAAAATATGGACGCAAATGATTGCTGTTCCAAGCTCTTGGGATTGGTTCTCCTTCGACAGTTGTGAGTTTGAATGTGCCATCAAGAAGTTTCATGCCTATGACATATGGCCCCTCCCAGTTTGGCCCAAACACACCTGTGGCTGCCATATCTCTTCAGGACTAGGTCCCCAACTTCAAAGCTGCGCTGACGAACTTTGGAATTGAAGTGCTTGGCCATCCTTTGCTGATGGACTGCAATTCTAAGCTTAGCCTCTTCTCTTCTTTCATCAAGGAGGTCAAGCACTTCCAATTGCAGTTTTTCATTCTCATCTTGATCATAATGGATCCTTCTGTGTGAGGGAACTTCCGTTTCCACTGGAATCATTGCTTCTGATCCGTATGCCAATGAAAATGGAGAATGCCCAGTCGCAGTTTTGTGGGTAGTTCTGTATGCCCGTAGTGCAAGTGGTAACTTATCGACCCAACCACCTTTTGCTTTTTCTAGCTGCTTTTTGATGGTTGATTTGATGATTTTGTTTACTGCTTCCACTTGCCCGTTTGCCTGCGGATGAGCCACTGCTGAGAAGCATTTTCGGATCTTGAATCGTTTGCAAAAATCTTGGAATTCCTCACTTTCGCACTGCGTACCATTGTCTATGATTATCTTCTGAGGCACACCATACCTGCAAATGATATTTTTAGTCACAAAACTTATCATTTTCTTAGATGTAACGGTAGCCAATGGTTCAGCTTCAGCCCATTTAGTGAAGTAATCAACAGCAACGATAGCATATTTAATCCTCGATTTGGCAGTCGGCAAAGGCCCAATGAGATCTATTCCCCAGTTGGCAAACGGCCATGGACTGACCATTTGTGTTAGCTCAGTGGAAGGTGCTCTTGGAATTTTGGCAAATCTCTGGCATTTATCACACTTTCGGGAATAGTCAGCAACATCTCGATTAATCTCTGGCCAAAAATATCCATAACGGAGAATTTTCTTTGCTAAAGTTTGACCTCCTGTATGATCTCCACACTCTCCTCCGTGTACTTCAGTTAGAATTGTCTTGGCTTCTTCTTTAGTTACACAGCGGAGTAGTGGCATTGAAAATCCCCGTCTGTACAATCGGCCATCCTGGATCATATATCTAGGGGCTTTCCTTAATAGCTTCTGTCGTTCTTTTGAACTTTCTGGCAAAGAACCATTGAGCAAATATTCAAATATCGGAGTCATCCATGATTCTTGCTCTTGGGATACATTCATAATCCAATCAACATCCATCTCATCTGTGCTCGGAGTTGACAAGACTTTGACGGGAACTAATCCCAATAGTTAAGCTTCACCAGTACTTGAATACTTTGCGAGAGAATCCGCCTTCATGTTCTCTTCTCGGGATATATGGCTTATTGAATAACGGTCAAAATCTTCAAGAAGCTCCCAGGCTTTTGATAAATAGGCGGGTAGATTCCCTCCTTTAGCTTGAAATTCCTTCTTGACTTGGCAGACAATAAGCTGAGAATCACTGAAGATCTGCAATGCCTTGATGTTTAGTTCTTTAGCGATCCTTAAACCAGCGATGAGAGCTTCATATTCTGCTTCATTATTTGTCGAAGGAAATTCTAGTCTCAGTGCATAACATAGCGATCGCCCTTCTGGGGTTTCAAGGACAACCCCTGCTCCAGAACAGTAATCATTCCTTGCGCCATCGACATACAATTTCCATTGGATTGGGATGTTATCAGTGGCTTCTTCCTCACTATCTCCTTTATCCGTACATTCTGCGATGAAATCTGCTAAAGCTTGTCCATTGATTGCTTTCCGGGGATGATAAGTGATGTCATATTGGCTGAGTTCAATATTCCATTTCAAAAGACGACCCAAAGTCTCAGGACGGAGTAGGACTTGCTTTAGAGGTTGATCAGTGAGGACTTTGATAGGATGAGCTTGGAAATACGGCCTCAATTTTGTTGATGCGATCAACAAACAATAGGCGAGCTTCTCCAACCTTGAATAGTTCATCTCTGCCCCAGTGAATCTTTTGCTGATATAATAGACCGGGCGTTGAATCCTTGCGTCTTCCCGTACCAACGCTGCACTGAGAGCATGAGATGAAATTGCCAAATATATGAAGAGATCTTTACCATTGTCCGGCTTTGAAAGTATCGGAGGCACTTCCATATGACGAACCAACTCATCAAATGCCTTCAGACATTCAGGAGTCCACTCAAAGTTTTTTCTTCATTTCTTCAGAGCATCAAAGAATGGAATGCATTTGTCAGTAGCTTTTGAAATGAACCGACTCAAGACAGCAACCTTTCCATTGAGACTTTGCAATTCCTTCTTCGTTCTAGGAGCTTTGACCTCTCTCAGGGCAGTGATCTGAGCAGGATTAGCTTCAATGCCCCTAGCGCTCACAATAAAACCCAAAAAATTTCCGGACTCCACTCCAAATGAACATTTCATGGAATTAACCTTCATTCTGTACTTTCGGAGTACTGCGAACATCTTTGCCAAGTGATCCATGTGGTCCACTGCTTTCTTAGACTTCACTAGCATATCGTCAACGTAAACTTCCATTGTCTTGCCACTCTGCGGTTTAAACATGGCATTAACAAGCCTTTGGTAAGTTGCCCCGCATTCTTAAGTCCGAAAGGCATCACTTTGTAGCAGTAGAGACCAACATCGGTGATAAATCTCGTGTCCTCCTGATCCGGCTCATGCATCATGATCTGGTTATATCCGGAGTAGGCATCCATAAAAGATAGTAATTCATGTCCCGATGTTCCATCCACCAACTGGTCAATTCTGGGTAATGGGAAACAGTCTTTGGGGCAAGCTTTGTTTAGATCTGAAAAGTCAATGCACACTCTCCACTTCCCATTAGCCTTTTTAACTAGTACTGGATTTGAGACCCAATTTGGATAAGTAGACTCCCTGATAAAACCGTTCTCCATGAGCCGGTCGACTTCTTCTTTCAATGCTGCTGACCTTTCTGGACCCTGAGTTCTTCTTTTCTGTTTCACGGGTGTAAACTTTGGATCAATGTTTAGAGTGTGAACTGTAATCTCTGGGGATATTCCGCACATGTCAGCATGAGTCCAAGCGAATACATCCAAATTTGCCTTCAAAAATCAAATCAGAACATTCTGAACTGTTGTGTTGAGTTGTGAACCCACATTCAGCACTTTGTTTGGGTCCTTTGGGTCAACGGGTACCGGCACTGTTACCACTACCGGCACTACCCTATTCTTCCCTGCACTGGCTTTCCTTGGATCCATCTCTCTTCGTGCGCCACTATATTCACCAGTGCAGGGTCCACCCTGTAATTGCTACAAGGTTGGTTCTTTGATGCGGACTGGAGCCGCCGCACCTTTTCCCGTTTCTCTTTTCCTTGATTCACGCAACTCTGTAAGATAACATTCTCGCCCCCGCATCTTGGTCTCCTTTAATCACACCAACTCCATTATCTGTGGGGAATTTTATAGTCAGACACCATGGGGAAAGAACGGCTTTGAATGCAGCAAGAGTTGGTCGGCCTAAAAAGGCATTGTAGGCAGAGAATTCTTCAACAATTATAAAGGTTTTCTTTCGAGCCACCTTCCTCAGCCCTTTTCCAAGTTCTACAAACAAATCTATGGTCCCAATCGGCTGTTTGGGTTCCCCAGCAAACCCAGCAATCTTAAGTGATGAAGCTTGAACGTCAGCCATTGGAATTTTCATTTGATCAAAAGTCTTCTTAAAGAGAATGTTGCATGAAGCTCCACAATCAACTAGAGCTCTTCTCACAGTAGCCGGCCCAATACCAGCGGATATGACCAAAGGATCTATGGTAGGAGCCTCGATACCCAAAGAATCTCTGGCACTGAATACAATATCATCAGTGGAAGTCTTTTGTTGCTTTAAAGGTGCATCATTTTCTAATACAAAAACATTCTCTTCAACCGGTACATGCCTCAAGGCCCAGGCATACCTTTCCATCTCGCCCCAGCTTTTGCCTGCTGGGTGAGGCCCTCCAGTTATTATATTGATGACAGGTCTTTCCGACTCATGTTCTACGGCCTTCTCACTTGAGCCAGGACGGTGAGCGGGAACTTGTTGTCCTTGAGTCAACGAGGCTGGGGCATTTCTATTCCTTTTCACATACTGTTGGAGCTTGTTCTCTTTCAAGAGTTGTTCAATTACCTCTTTCAAATGACGGCATTCGTTGGTGTCATGGCCGGGTTGGTTGTGGAACCGGCAGAACCTTCCACTTTTTTCCATCTTACTTCCAACTCTCATTTTAGGTGGTGTCGGATAATTGACATCATCCTTGGTCGCAAAGAAGATGTTCTCAGGGGTATCGGTCAAGGGTGTGAAATTGAAAGGACGGTCTTTCTTAGCATCTCCCTGTTTCTTTCCGCCATCATTTCCCCTTTTATGAGTGTTAGGTTCTTTCTTGTTCGAAGCAGCACCATTGTTCCCGGCTTCTACTGATACCACCTTAGCCGGCGCTTGGAGGCTCTCCAAGCGCATGAATTCATCCGCTTTCTTGTAGAATTTGTCAAGCGAGTTTGGTTCTTTCATTTTCAACCATTTTCCAAATTAGCTAGATTTGTCAATCGCCCTCATCAAGTATGTTAGGACCATGCGTGGCTCAGCATTATCTACCTCAGCCAATGCTATGTTAAAACGATTCAAAAATGATCTGATGGATTCTCCTGGATTTTGCTCTAGACTTGACAGCGACACTATATCCTTTGCTTTTGAAGCATACAATCAAAATTGCTCCTTGAATTTCCTGGTCAAATCGGAGAACTGATCAATGGACCTGACCGGCAGCTTTGTAAACCAAAATAGAGCCACACCTTCCAGATATACCGGGAAATATCGACATTTGATTTCATCAGACGCTCTGGCACCCGTCATATGCCAATCGTACTTATACAGAAACTCATTAGGATCACTTGTCCCTTTGTATGCCGGATAGTAGGAGGAACGAATTTTCTTGGGAATTCTGCCTTCAAGATTTTCTCAGTAAACGGAGTTTTGCTTGGAGCAAAACCCCATTCTTTCTCATCTTCATCCCTTCGCATACTTCCTTCATGATCTGACGAACCATGCCTGAGAAATATTCTTCATCATTTAAAGGCTCTGGAGGGAAAACATCAGCCATTCTCTCTGAATTCTGTCTTGACAACCGTTCACGGAGGGTCGGCTGCGGTCTTGATCCTCTAGCTTGGAGGGGTGTCTTTTCCACAGGGTCTGCGGCTCTTTGAGAAACGTTCCGTCCTACAACATCTTGAACTCCCACGGTAGGGTTTCCATCATTATTAACCGGTTGACGGTTAGCCCCAAGTAGATCATTCAACTTACTTAAGATCAGGGCGTTCTGGGCATTCTAAGCCTCCAACTGTGCATTTTGGGCATTCAATTGTTGATTCAACCCCAAAACTACGGCGTCCAATTCTGCTCGTGTAACTCCAACAGTTGGAGCTGCTTGACTTGAAGGAGGAGAGGTAGCGGTATTCTCTTGAACATTGTCGGATCTTACAGAACTTCGTTTTCTCCCAGGAGCCATTATTTCCAATAAACTTCTGGTTTTAAAAGAATTCCTTTCGATAACTTTTTGAGAAGCAATGGTGAGACCAACCTGAGTTCAGCTCTCAGTGAAAGCACCAAAAATGTTAACGCTTAAAATCGAACGCTAACACCCCGGTGTGTGAAGTGTGAATGTGAAAGCACCACCCGACGGTTCGAGAACAGAATATCAGCTAAAATAACATAAAATACAGTAAGAGACGGCGATTTTATAGTGGTTCGGCTTAAGAAGTAGCCTACGTCCACTTTAAGTATCTTTATTACTAATCTTGTTACAAAACGATACAATGCTCTTCAAGTACAAATCTCTTTAGTTACAAAAAACTTTGAGCAAGTAGCTTAAGCTTCGATGTAGATGAAAGTCTTTGAATCCATGTCAGACGTGTGAAAGTCTTTCAAAGTAGCTTGTAGTGTTCTTCGAAACTTCAAGTATAAAGTCGGTTTAGAAACTGGCAGAGTATCGGTGCTTGAAGAGATTGTCCAAAAAAGTCCCATTCACGTTCAATGTAGGTTGGTATTTATAGAGAATTTTACCCCTTAGGTCGTAACTCGCCGACTTAGGGTAGGTCGTAGCCGACCTATTGAGTCCAGCTCGTAGCTTGGTAGAAGTTTGCTTATCTGTTCGAATTCATGTTACAAGTCCTAAGTCGTGTACGAGTTAACCGAATGCGGCTTCTTATCTGTTTGCTTAAGTCGTGTACAACTCATCATAGGTCGTAGGTCGTGACCGACCTAAACTAAGTCTTGGCTTGCGGCTTAACTGGAGTAAGTTTTCTCTTTTGGATTCACATCTCAAGTCCCAAGTCGCCAACGAGTTAACGAATCTTGGCGTGGTATTGAACTTGCCTCTGTAGTCTTAGGTCGTGATCGACCTAGCAAAGGTCGTAAGTCGGTTGCGACTTAAGTGTAGTTGTCTTAACCTTTTCGTGCCTTGAGTCGTTAAGTCGTAGACCTTTTAAGTCATCCATCTCTCAAGTCGTAGATTGCTTTAAGTCGTAGACCTGCTTGAGTCGAAAACTGTTTAGACCGTTTCAATTCTTAAGTCGTGTAGACCTTAACTCGTTGAGTCGTCCAGACCTTAAGTTGTTAAGTCGTGGAGTACTTTGAGCTGTTAGATCGTGGTGACCTTAAGTCGTAAGTCGTTCATGCCTTAACTTGTTAAGTCGTCACATACCTTAAGTCGTGAGGTTTCCTTAACTCGTTAAGTCATGCACTCTGCTTGAGTCGCATTCCTTGCTTGAGTCGTACAGTTCTTAAATCGTAGAAAATTGAGGGTTAACACTTTCTACATCTGTGTTTGATTCTGTACTTGTTCTGTGATTAAGTTTAGCATTTGTTTATGTCATAATTTTAAGTTAGTTCATATAAGCCTTAGAATCCATTAAACACTATTCACCCCCCTTAAGATTCTTAATCCGCACTACCTTTCAATTGGTATCGGAGCATAGGTTTTCATAGTTTTCATAATTTGAAACTTGAAAATTGTTTTAAAGGCTACCAACACTGGTAATGTCAACTCTGGCACTAGTTATGTTATCACTAACAGTAGTTCATTTGTAGAAGGTTAGTCACCTATCAAACCATCATTTTTCAATGGCAGTAATTATGCACATTGGGCTTGTAGAATGAAAATTTATTTACAGTCGGTAGGATTAGACACTATGAATATCACATAAACTGAGTATATTGAACCAACTACCAATTTTTCCCAGTGGACTGGTGAGCAAAAGGGTGTTGCACAAAATAACTCAAAGGCCGTGAATATATTATTTTTTTCACTAGATAGGAATGAGTTTAATAGAGTGTCTGTTTGTAAATCTGCATTTGAAATCTAGAAAACTTTGCAAGTTACTCATGAAGGAACAAGCAAAGTTAAATAGACTAAAATTTCCATATTAACTAATCAGTTTCAATTGTTTAAAATACATGCAAATGAGTCCATTTTCGACATGTATTATCGATTTCAAGATATTGTTCATTCACTAATTGCACTGGGTAAAAGCTTTTCGTAGGAAAACCTAGTCAGAAAAATTCTAAATTTACTCACTCCGGAATGGGATCAAAAGACACTTGCAATCAAAGAAGAAAATGATATCAGTCTCATGAAAGTAGAAGAATTGATTAGGAATCTGATGTCTTATGAAGTTCAGCTGTAAGGAAGAAGGGAAAATATGGCTACAGAAAAGATGTCATTAGCATTCAACGTAACAATTGAAGATTCAGAACCAGACAGTGATGAGGAGGTTGCTTTCATGACAAGAAACTTTCAAAAATTCCTAAAATATAGAAAAATGAATAATTACAAAAGAAATGATCAAAGGAATTCCAGAAATAATACGGAGAACGTCAACAATGATAGATGCTACAATTGTAATATGGTCGGGCATTATAGAAAAGATTGTCCGTATCCAGATAAACAGTTATTCCCTCCAAATAACGACTCATCAAGGAAAAGAAAGATAGCATTCACAATAACTCTTGATGACTCAGACTCATCATCCAGTGACGATGAAAAGAAGACGGATAATTCAAATCTGTTTTTCACTACTATTCATGAATCAGATGACGATAGAAGTATGGATCTAAAAATAGGTACGCATTTACATTATTTTTTATTTTTCTTGTTTGAATGGATGCTTGTTTGTTTTAAAATTCCTTGAATTTTTAAATTCAAATTTATCCCTTGAAATTTGAATTTTAAATTCAAAAATAATATTATTTTAATAATATTTTAAATATTGAATTATTAATATTTAAGTATTACTATATTTAATGTTATCATAAGAATTATATAATTAGAATATAGGATATAATATATATATATATATTAGGAATTAGGAATAGAAACTTGTACTTTGATTCAATAGCCACATGTCGACATACCCGAATACCCCATGTCGACATGCCCCTCGAAATTTGATTTTAAAATTTGAATTCAAACTTTTGAATTTCCATCCACCTCTTCACCAACTTCAATGCTCTGAAAAAATGACTCTTGACCGGAGAACATGTCTACAGAATCTCTATTTATCTCACTCTCTTTATCATCACTTTTCACTTTTATTTCAAATTTCAAACTTATCTTCATTATCTTCAACTCCTCTAAAACTTCTTAAATGGCCTCTTCAAGCACTCCTAACACCATTAGGCTTCCGAAATCTATCAAAACTTTCTTTTTAATGACCCGAAAGCTATCAAATCTTTTATCAACTATGTAAACTTTGGTCAAATTCATATGGGAAATTTGCTATTTTTGAAGATTTTTGAAATTGAAAATCTTTTTCAACAATGTTCTATTCTTAGTTTAGTTGATAATAAACAAAATGATTTTGTATGTTATCCAAATCTTGTTAAGATGTTTTAAGCGAAAAATCGTGGTTTTTATGATGGGGAAGAAGAATAAATTTGGAGTAGTGTCAATGGAACACAAATTGTTTTGGATTGTGAAATTTTGGGAAATATTTTGGGATGTAAGTACAACGGAATGAGTCTCTTGGAATTTCAAGTCAGTGAAAATGATCAAGAGACATTTCATCACATCTTTGAAGGGGATGACAATTTTGAATTCAAAAATCATTATTTTTGTCCAAAAGCAAGAATTGTTAATCTTCTTATTCAACACACTCTTATACCAAGATCGGGAAACTACAACAACCCGACTTTAAAAGTTTGCAAAGCACTTTTTGCAATTTTTGGAAATTATGATATTAATTGGGCTCAAGTTATTTTGGATGAGCTAAGACCCAAGAATTTTACTATGGGTGAAAACACATTATATCATCGAATTTTTCTCACCCAGATTTCTAATTACTTTGGAGTTGATTCCAAAAGGGAAGAATTTATAACTAGAAAAGTGTTCAACCGTGGAAACATTTCCCTTGTGCAAATTCCATTGGTGTTTAAACCATATGAAACACTTACAAAAAAGGAAGGAAAACTTGCTCATGAAGAAATGGAAGAAATGGAGGAAGAAGAAGAAGAAGAAGAGGAAGAGGAAGGAATGGAAATTGAAGAGGAGGAAGAGGAAGATCAAGAAACCTCCTTAGAAAGTATTGAATATCCTACTAATCCCGCTAATCCATCCAACAAGACCATTTTCAATAATCAAAGAATTATAGTGGAAAATCAAAAGACACTCAAAAGATCAATGAGTAAGAAAATGGATAAGATTTCCACTAAAATCGACAAGTTCTTTGGGAATGTTAGTAGAAAGCTTGGACTATCATCTTCTTCGTCTTCATCTAACTAGTTTTAGTTCATGTTATCTTAAGTTCTATCTTTGTACTTCCTTTATTTTAGTTAATATTATATTATCTTATGTAATGTTGACTAGAATTATTAATGGAATCTTTCATTTCCTGTTATTCAACTTCACTTGTCTCTATAATTGCTTGTTTTTATATTATACAAATTTTAGTTTAATAGATTTGTTCATAATATTCAAAACAAAGCAAGATGTCATTTGAAGCAGAGGCATGTCGACATACACCATCCCCCCATGTCGACATCCAACGGGCCGAAAATAGTTACACTTTCAAATTTCATTTTCATGTAACTAGCTTATGTCTATTCATTTCAAATGACTTTCTATCCCTATTTATATCTGTTTCTTCCAGAATAAATTGTAAAACTTCATCTCTAATCACTCTCTTTCATAGTTCTTCCTATTTCTTGAATTATGGCTTCTCTGATTAAGAATCTAAGTGATAATATGTGTGATGACCCTGGATTTTGGCCCTATTATTTTAATGAGTATTTAATCTAATTAAATAAAGTACAAACTGATCATTTTAAAATGAATAAATCTTCTGGAAATAATTCCCATATATTAATATGGATCTGTATTTTTGAAAGGAAAATTTGACTTGGGAATTTAAAATAAAATCTCTTGATAATATTTATAATAAAATTTGTTTTATATAAGTAAATTAAAATGCTTACCTAGTTAACATGTAATGTTTGAAATAAAATCAAAGTCTATCAATATAAAATATCAATATTAAATATAAGTAAATAAACTTATGAATATAATTTAAATATCAAAAGTTAAAATACAAATAAAAATAAGTATAAAAATAAATATAAATGTAAGTAAAACTTATGAATCTAATTTAAACATTGATATTTAACATATAAATTGAATTAAAATGAATAAGCAAGCATACATCATAAGTTGTAAATTTGAAAGCATAAAATAAAAGAAGACAAACATTTGTATATTAAGCAAGAAAATGATGAAACAAATTATCTTCATATACACATAAGACTAAATATCTACCTGCAAAGTGATAGTTAACCAAACAAATGATTTTATGCAAGATATCTTCACATACAAGCCATGCCTACCTGCAAAATCTACATTTACATGCAAAATATCTTTATCCAGTAAATATGATAATAATATGTAAGCATATTAAGAAACAAGACAAAATATCTTTGTACAAACTATACATATCAGCCCGTATTAATTGTGTGTAAACTAATATGAGGACATGCATTAAATTAGCATAACATTTTGTCAATTCAATTGTAAGAAAATCCTTTCAGCCGAAATAAGCAAAGATCATTTCAATTTACAGTAATTTAAATATAAATCTTGTCTGGACATAATCAGAAACCTTGTACCAGTTAAACCTATACTGTTCAAAGTTTTGTCTATATATTCAACATATTATTTTTTGTTTACAAACTTAAGAAGCAAAAACTGAGACAAGGAAGAAAAGAAAATAAATATCTTTACTTTACAACTCAAATAAATTCAACAACAAAGCCGAGGGATCTTCAGGGAATTTAAACTGCAGTTTCTTCAACAAACCTTTGCTTTCTGTTTCAACTATTATTTTGGTGAGTAAACAATTTTATAACACTCTGCATAGATATGTAGTGTATGTATATATATTAATGTTCATATTGACTGTGCTGGGAAGTTTCGTCTCCTCTGTTTCTCGAATTTTTAGGCAGGAAACAATAAGGAATTCAATTCCTTACTATCCAATCATTGTTGGACTTTGGTTTCAAAAGAAAGTATGAGTGATTAAGTATGAGTTATTAAAAATAGTTTCAAGAAAAAAAAATACAGGGTGCAAGAAAATTGTTTTTTCCAGTGAAAATTCAAATCTTGGATAAATTCGACCATAACAATTTGAGGATTCAATCATATAACTTGAAACCTTAATTAAAAGTGGGATTTTTAAGCCATGTTTGGTAATTTTTAGAAGTGTGGTTTGAGTGCGGTTTACAGTTTAACAGAAATGGTGTTTTAATCAATTTCTGGCGACCGGAGTTATTCTAGGTGTTGAGATTTGGCATGAAGCTAGCAGGGCAGATGGTGAAGTCTAGAAAAATACTGGCTGGGGTTCCAGTTCGTCACAGTGTCGGCGATAAACAAGTTAAGTTTAAAACCCTAGTTTTTTTAAAGGCTTGAGAATATTGGTCGCTGTGGATTCCTTGATGTGTCAAGCTGCTAGCGGGTTGGAGAGGTGGTAGCGTGGAGAATAACGGTGACGCTGGTGGAGTTTGGTGGCATCTGGAGGACGGCACTGCCTGGACGAGGCGATCGATGGTCGGGGTAATTTCATTTCGAGGCTCGAACGTGTTGTTTTTCGTTCCTGTGAACGATCTCTGTTTTTGGTTGCTGAGATCGAAAGAGGGAGAGATTGTTGACTTGTGGGCGATCGTCTCAGGCGACGAACGTTCGTCGGGGGTGGGTGCAAGTGCACGGTGGGGGCGTGTGCATGTTTTATTATCTGGAGGTTTTGAGTTTTCGGGTATGCTCGGATGATGATGGGTTTATTCGAGTATCTTCTGGTTGCTCGGGTAAACGTGTAATACTAAGGCTCAACTTTATTACTGATAGTAGGTAAAGAAGGAAAAAGACTTGGGGGTTTCAGAAGTCTGGGCGTGACCTTATTGGTTTCAGAAAAAAAAAGGAGATTAAAAAAATGTAATTGAATGAATACAAATTATTTAGTAAGAATGATATTTAGTAAGAATTATACTTGATTAATGTAATCAATTTATGGGGTAAATACTTAATTTAATTATTAAGATAAATTGTTAATTTAGTTTGAAAAATCAATATAAGGGGATTGATTTGTCAATATGTTTAATTTTTGAAATTAAGGATGATAATTTAATTAAAAGTAAATTACTTGATTGGAATTTATTAAAAGATAACCGCTAGATATCAATAATGACTTAATGTAAGTAATTTATTAAGAATTGATATGTTAAGGATTTAGTATTTAAATTTATAATTAAAGGATAAATTAAGTAAGGATAATTAATCAATGGATAATTATTTGATAAAAGCAAATAAAGTATTATTTACTTAGAGTAATTAATTCAGGATGGGTTAATTAAAGAAATTAATTAAGGAGTATGATTAATTTCAGGATAATTGATCAATAGTGATTATAAGATAATTAATTTGAGTAATTAGTTAAGGATCAATGTAAGTAATATGGAGAGGTAAAGAATAATTAATTGTGTAATTAATTAAGAATAAATTACTTACTATAATTGAAGGGTAATTAATCCAGTATGATTAATCAAGATGAATAATGAAGAAATGATTGGTTAATTGATTGGGAATTAATTAATGTTAAATGAGGAAATCTAAGTGGTTGAGGTTAATAAACCAGGGTAAATTAAATTAAATTCTAATATGTGATTAAGCTTTGCTTATGGCTAATTGAATGGTTTTGGATGCTTGATTGAGCTGATGTCTCTGATATGAAATGTTGGGTATTTCATTTGGATAACTTAGGTTAGGATGACATGAGACTCGAAGAGGCCGGGATCGGGTATTGGGAAATACCAGAAACTACTTCGAATTCTTATAAATTGTTATGTGAAATTAATAGTTGGTATGAAATGATTTAAGTAATTCGGACTATTGATCTAAATTTTGGTACTTAGAAATCTTATGTGTGGAATAAGTGAAGTCTATAATAAATTGTGGCTTTGGGAATTGATATAAGTTACCCGGGTTTATATAAGTTGTTTGCTTTGGTACTCCATGTTAGTTGAGTTTACTCACGCTGGTTTCCAGCCTGACCCGGGTGTTTGTCACGAACCGACTTTCTACTACTAGAAAATCGCATCATGAATTAAGAAAGGAAGGGATAGAAGAAGAAAAGAAAGAACAGTAAGAAGAAACAACACAAGAATCTCAACAGCGGAACGAATAAATTATATTAATAACATAAGTATAATATACAATACCAATCAGAGATACACAGCATACACATCACATATACTAGACAGTTATAAGCACCTGTCTAGTATTTACAACTCAATACAATCACAACAAGGAGAACACACAGCGGAACTATATATCTAAAACGCAGAAGCCTCCTGCTCCATTGCTCCCCCATTATTCGTCAAAGCCAACCTGAATCCTAACTTGAATTCCTTGACTACTCATCAAAATTTGAGTACCCAAGAGTTTATGAAAAACAAAAACTAAACTCCGGGTCAGACATGGGTCTGGTGTGAGTAACAGGTTAAAGTTGCTTAACTTTTAAAAAACCTTTTGAAAAGAAAGGTATCACGTAATACTTCCCACACATAAACATGGAAAAGTTTTTACCTTACGCTAACCAAAACATTTGATAGGAAATTCGATGATATTATAATAGTGTCTAGGGTTTTCAAATAAGTAAGAAATAACCGAAATTGTTACATCTATTAAATTCCAGCTACTAGCCACAAAAGTGGGTAATACAATCAAAACCGTTGGCACTTATTGGATTTTGGATTCCATACAATGGCAGGGCTACCGGGGTACCGCCCGTCACAGTACGTGGCCTACATCACCATACCAAGGAGTACTCCCACTCCCCTGCAACACAAGGCCGGACCCATTCCTTACTGAACAGTTCCGAACAAGACAACCCCGACGGTTGGAGCTCAAAAGACCGTCCGCACGGCCGAAATAAAAGGGACCTCTAAACAGGGGTAAATCTCGCTCTCCAGTGGGTGCGACCCACGAAGCCTTGCTGCACCTCCCATGTTTTAGCCATTCCCGGTTGATGAGGCTTGAGGTTACGATTACTTTTATAGGACATATCATCTAAGAATTCTCATCGTCCACCTGACGATGTTTTGAAAGCATTCAATCCATACAAGTTCGTTCCGGGTTCGGACGAAACGGAAGACATTATCTCGTTACACTAATTTTGGAATCACCCTCAGAGTTAACGACGATAACCCTTGCACTCTGATTCACCATCTCGAATCTATAAGTACTATTCCGTCAAACTCATTACGGAATCACCCACAGAGTTATACTGACGTATAGCCCTTACACCTTGAGTCTTCACTCGCTCCACTTGGATTCACGACCTAACGTTATTTGGAATCGATGTGGTTTTCGGATATCCAAATATGGAAGCCCGATCCCGGTCTCATCGAAATCCAAAGCGTGTCTTTTAGGGCCAAGTTGTTTTTTAAAGGTTTAAAACAATTTAATACAGTATCTATATACACAGATAGATAATCACACATTCACTATTTATAATCAACATTATCACATAACAGGTAATTCACATTATTAATATCAAAATAGATAACCTATGTTATCATCACAATACAATCAAGTTATTCACACCACACAATCATTTATCTCATTACTGAGATCAACAAGCATCCAAGACAATCAATGTCACTCATTCATACATAAGCAAAGATTTACTCATCCCAATATAATTAATTTAAAATGAATTAAATTAACTATCTCTATTTCTAATTAATTAAAAATGAATTAAATTAATTACTTTATCTATAATTAATTTAAAATAAATTAAATTAATTACCTCATCAATATAAATCTTGCTTATCAATCATTTATTTATTATTTATTATTAATTACCTTAATTAATCACCTTTGATTAATTACCCTTAATTACATTCATGTAATTATCCTTAATTAATTACAAATTAATTATTCTCAACCAAACAGTAATTAACCTTTAATTACTTCAATCAATTACTTAATTATAATTAATTACATTAATTAATTACCTTTAATTATTTATCATTGATTAATTAATCTTAATTAATCAACTTTAATTACATCATTAATTAAAATAATTAATGATTCCCTTTTTATTAATTACCTTAAGTAATTAATTAACTTAATTACCATATTAAAACAAATTAATTATTCTTAATTAATCTCTTAATTAATCCCTTGATTAATTAATAAGTAATTTTAACCAAATTACTTCACACTTAAACATCTCCACTTAATTACAACCATGTAATTATTAATTAATTACTTAACTAAGTAAATACCCAAATCATTAGTTACATAAAGTAATTATTTATAAAACCCAAATGTTTAAAATTAATTAAACTTAATTAATTAAATTAAACAATCCCACTAAACTAAATTAATTACATTTAGTAATTAATTTCTTAATTACTTTATTAAGTAATTACTCAAACCATTTACAATTGATTATTGATAAATTAATTAATCTAATTAATTATAAAAAATTAATCACATTAATTAATTATTTAAATAATCCTGGTTAATGACCTTTATTAACCATTCTTTAATTATTTTATAAGGTAATTAACTTGAATTAATTACCATTTAAATTATCTTTAATCATTCATTAATTAAAGTTAATTATTAAATTAATTAACCTTAATTAAAAACTTAATTACATAATTAATAATCATTTATCATTAATTAATAACTTAATTAATGATCTAAATTTTAAATTGATTAATCATTAATCAATTATTAATTCCAAATCTAATTAATTAATTAAATTAATTAATTAATCTTAATCACCTTATTAATTAATTCTAAAACATAAATCTTAATCAAATTTTCAAAATAAAACATAACTTAATTATGTTTAAAACAATTTGATTTAAAACAAAGTACTTAAGAAATTTCTTTTTTTTTAAATTTCAATTTAAATTCAAGCTTAAAATAGAATAATTTTAAAACTTATCAAAGTTTTAAATAATTTAAAACTTTTTAAATTGCAAATCAAATAAATGCTATGGAAATTTTTGAAGTTGAAGTCATTTCAAAACTTCCAATAATTTAAATTTCCATTTTAATTTGAAACTTCAAATTTAAACCTTCTTTAAAATTTAAGCCTGAAATTCAAATTAAACTTTTGAGTTCCCAGATTTAAATTTTATTTTAAATCTTGCTCATATCTCAAAACTTCATTTCAATTTTTTTTAGACTGACATTTTAGATTTTAAACGTGGATTTTTAACTTAATTCAAATTCTTGCTTTACATTTAAATAATTCTGTTTAAAATTTTCAAAACTAAGATTTACAGATTTACTGCAAAACCTGTTCTTAAAATTTTTAAACACTCAGTACAGTTTACTGTTAAAACTTGTAAACTAAGAATACCCGAGAACACCCCTATTTACTTCGAGCTTTATACCCAACTTTCCCGAGCTAAATGCCCTACTGCTTCGGGCAATCTCAAACTTAACTCACGCAAATAAACAACATCACCAACTTCATCTGATATCAGTGCCCCGTGCACATGTACTGAGCCGCCGATCAACTCCATCCATCAACGATGATTTTCACACATCGGACATCATCTCTGCACCCTAACTCGATCATCCGATCGAACTTCTGATCTCAAAATCAAATTCGAGATGACATGCTTAAACCTGGAACAACCGAGCAACCCAACCCAAAAACCTGGCAACGCCTTGACCGCTGTCCTCCGACCACCTGAAACACTACAACTCCGGCCATGAACTCGTATACGACCAAGCTTTCTTCACTCAAAGACTTGAAGCACTCGATCCATTGTAGAACCCATAGTGATTGATTCATCATTCCTAGTTAAACTAGAGTTTCAGGAAAGATTTCACTGCCGTAACCTCGCTGATGAACTCCATCGCCATCCACTATTTTTCTGAACATCACCTATACCCTCTCCATTACTCAGAAGAAATCCAAGACTTCTCAATACATGAATCAATAGAACTTGCTAAAGATCCATTTATGGTTCAATTCTAAACTGTAGCTCTAACCTTTCTCTAAAAATTCCAATTCTTGATTTTAAAATCAAGTTTTAGTTTAGATATTTGATTTATAATCCTGAATTTATAAATCATGACAAATTACATTTGACCCAATTCAGGATTTCACTATGTTTTATTTTTTTTCCAGAACAATACTAAGTTATTTTAATTAACTAAAATCTTTAAACTAACATTTATGATATAACAACCATATTTCATTTATAACTTAGATCTTATCAAAGCCTAGATCAAGATAAGGAAATAAAAGTCAAATTTGAACTAGAAAATTTAAACAGAGGTTTCTACAGGTCTTTAACAATATGCAGATATCATATTTCTCGTATTCACCTATTTCAAAAAAAAAAAACACATGATTATCTTCAGACATAAAGCAAGCAACCATATAGAAATATACTTAAGCATTTCTAAAAGGAAGTTACTCACCTTATAATTATAGGAAGCAGATTTTTGTTTTTATCATTTAAAATTTGTAGAAAACAAATGCAGAGCTCCTGTTGATCATTTGAAATTTGCAGAGGATAAGATATGCAGATATGTTTCGTGATCTACAATTTCATGCATGCTTCTTGGATGAAACTGTGGTTGCATGCAGGTAGATAGATGATGCAGTTGCCAAATTTCCAAATACATGCTATGAGTCCCAGTTTAACAGAATGCAGAAAAGAAATAGTGCAGGCTCCTCTTGAATTTGAATATGCAGATTGATGTTTTGAAGAGGTGAAATTTGTACAGGGCTTTCATGAATTTGTATATGTAGATGGAGGATTTGAATATGCAGATGAATTTGTGGTATGCAGATTTGAATATGGGTTTGGGATATGCAGATTTGGATTTGCAGGTGTTTGGATTTGAATATGAAAAATGAATTTGAGGTATGCAGGTTTTTACTTTGATTGTAAATGCAGATTTTAAAGGTTTGAAGATTTTTCTTTGATTAAATAAGAATGAAAATGTTATATGAAATGAAGATGCAAACTATACAAATGTATTTCAGATCTAATAAAAGAAAAGAAAAAATAAAAACTAAAATTTACACTTGTCTATTTTTACAACACTTGTCAAATTGAATGCATATGAATTTAACACTTGTTTTCTCTTTAAGATAATTAGTATTTAATACAAATTAATGCATGTATTTTAGCTTAAATTAAGTTGTTATTTTAAATTTTGAATATGTGTATAAATTTATAAATGAAAACAAACCATGTTTACAAATAAACTTATACAAATAAAAATTAAAATCATTTTACAAGAGATTATATTTTTATTAAATAAATATCTATTTTATTAAGTCATGAAATCATTTGTTGAATATATTCTAAATTTAAAACTTATTCCAATTTAATTTAAAACATTTAATATTGTTCTTTTAAATTTTAAAATCATATTTTTATTTATGAAATAGTCTTTGAAAACTCAATACTAGTTTGTATTAAATTTTCCAAATTAAAAATGTATATATTAGAATTTTAAGACATGGTTGAATTATTAAATTTAAACCAAAATCATCTATTCAATAACTTTGAAAAGTTAAAATTAAATAAAACAAATTTTCTAACTTACTACAAATAATAAAACAAGAAAATATGTTTTATTTATTAAAATTAAAAAAAACCAATCTATTTAAAATATAAACCAAATATTTGTATTGTAAATAGAAATCCATTTATTATTTAAAAGATAAAATGACCAATTTAAATATTTATTGAAGAAGATTATTAAATTTATTTGAATAATTATCATCAGAATATCAATATCAATTTAATTTTAAATACAGATTATTAAATTGATATTGTTAAAAATTCCGGGATGTTACAGTGTTACTTTGGTGTAATGCTCGGGTCAGACCGAGTATTACAGATTTTCAGGTAGGTACGTTCTGGAGCTCGGGAGACGAGATGGATGGCTATAGCGTATAAAATACTTCCGCTGTATTATATTGTATGTGAGACATGATGATTGTATATTTTCAGTGATTGTGTATATGTGAAAACTCTGATGTATATTAAATGTAATCGACAGATATAGGATTCTTTTGTAAACTGTTATTATTTATTATTATATTTTATCCGCTGCGAATGTGAGATGTTTGGTGTTCTCTTCTTTTTCTTCTCTTCTTCTATCTCTTCCTTCTTTTCATAACTATCTGGAATTCTCGGGTTCGAAAATTCTGGGTCGTTACAGTTGGTATCGGAGCTGAAAGGTTAAGCGAGAATCTTGGCTCTGGTGGGGATTACTCATTAAATAGAGTCTGTAGTACTCTAGAATGAGTTGAGTGTGTGTGTGTGTGTGTGTGTGTGTGTGAGAGCGCACTTGTTATTTTCATATATAAAGATTTTAAAAGAATTTGTATAAGAATATATTTTATATATAAAGCAATATTCCCTCTAATAAATATTAAGGTGATTGGTTGTTAAATTATTGGAATTAAATTAAGAAGTACTATATAATGCAACCAAATTGAAATCTTGAATTGGAATTAAAATTAAGTGGTAACAGAAATACAATCAAATTAAATTAAATTAATTAAAAATGAAATTCTAGAATTAGAACTCAGGAATTAGAATTGTTTGAAACTTTAAATGAACAAAATTAATTTGGTTTAAAAAGGTTAAACCAACCTTTGAGAATTTAACTCAAATTTATATATTTGAGATGGTTTAAAATTGAGACTAGAATTGAATTAGTTCAAATTGAATCTGATTCGAATTAATTGGATTTGTAATTGAAGATGTATAAGTTTAAATATTTAAATGGAAAATTCTGGTTGAATTGAAATGATTGAAATTGAAGTGGGTTCAATTGAATGGATATTAGTCCAAAGTAGTTGGAATAACTTTGGAATTGTAATTAAAGTTGAATAAGTAAGAATCAAATGGAATTGGATGGATTGGGAATTTGGGATTTTTGGGAAAATTTGAAATTCCTTTGGATTTGAAAGTAATTTCCAAAGGTTTAGGAGAAAGAATGGTATTATTTCAAAAATATTTTTGTGTTGAATTTGAAATCTGGGAGATTTGAAATTAAAAATATTTGAAAGTGTTTTTAGAGAGATAAAAGCATTGAACTCTTTCGGTCTCTGGAAAATAACGTCGGTGATGACTGCAGCATCATCGATGTTCATTTTTGAGTTTCTAGAAGAGAAATTGCTACCAAATTGTTTTAATATAAATAGTTTTAAATCTATTTTCTTATCTATTTACTATACAACTTTCTTTGTAAAACCCAAACTATTTTATACAGGTTTTGCCACTACTTTTGGAACTCTTTAACTATTTTACAACTGTTTTATAAACTAATTACTAATTTTCAACCAACTATTTCACAATTAGTCAACTATTCTACAACTCTTTTGCAAACTATTAATTATTTTTCAACTACTTATCTATTTTAAAATTTTCAAGCTATTTTCTAAATATAAACTGGTCGGGGTTCAAACTGTTATTGATTAAATACTGGGATAAGAATTGAGGTAATAATCCAAATGAGAATTAAGGAAATTGTAAACAAGTGAATGGAAATTTAAGTGAATGTGAATGGAAAGGAAATTGATTTGGTGAATAATCAATGAAGATAATTACGAAGGATGTACGTATATTATTCTATACGCATAGTGATTTGATCCAGATTCGAACACAGAATTTCGAGATAGTTATATCGATCTGAGTGGGTTTTTTCATTCGATTTTCGACGGCGAACCTGGATATGAATTGTTGATGGATTCTGGGTATTCTCTATCATAGTTATAGCTATACAAGGAGAATGACGGTTTCTAATAAAAGAAAATAAACCAGATCTGTGTCCGCACTAGGAAGTCGGATGGACGATACTAGTTCGGAAGTGGAATTGTGTGATCGAGTGAGCGATCGGATTGGTATAGTGTACAGATGATTGTGTACATCGTGCGGATTTGAATGAAATTGATATCGGAAATTTGTGAATAAGGAGTATGAAATGGTTCTTTTGAAATGAAAGAATATTTTGAAAAATATAAAATGAATTAAGGTGGAAATTGGATACTCCTATGGTTTTTGAAAGTGTTTCGAGTATAAAAGGTGTTTTATATAAGAAAGTAAGGATCCAAAGTTTTAAAAAAAATATATATATATTTGTATATATATAAAGGATCTTATGGGGATTTTGGGAAAGGTTTTGAGAACCTTTGGATTTGGGAAGGCTTTTGATTTTTGGGTAAAATCAATATTGAAATTTGGAAAGCCTAGTTTGAGAATTATCGATTTTGGAAATAATCGATTTTGTGGAAAGGATCTTTGATAAAATTCATACTAGGTGTATGATTTGAAAGATAATATATGTGTATAGTATAAGGTGTTTCGATGATGGCTCTGGGGAAAAAGGCACTCCCCTGAAATGAACTTCTCAGGAGTGCCACCGTGTGGTGCTGCCTTGAGCCCAAAGGGGGTTCTAAAGTTGACCCTGTGAGGAGTCCGGACAAAACTAGTTTCTGAGGATTATGAGTTGAGTATACCATAGCGTAAGTCGTGTGTGCCGCAAAGAGCCTAAAGTTACATGGACTTTTGTTGCGACGGCAACGTAACCCAGGATGTAACTGCGACCTATGGTAACATAGCGAAAGTCGTGTGTGCCGCTGAGAGCCAACAGTCTACGTTTGAGTTTATCTCGGTAGACTGCGACCTATGTAGGAGTGGAGAAGTTTCATTTCGACAGTGAAAATCAGAGGCCGCTGAGAGCCTATGGTTACATGGACTTTTGCTGCGATGGCAACGTAACCCTGGATGTAATTGTGATTTGTTGTGGGTTTCATGGCGTAATCGAGAGGCCGCGGAGAGCCTACAGTTACATGGACTTTTGTTGCGACTGCAACATAACCCTGGTATGTAACTATGACCATGGAATGAGGGTGATGATTTTCAGAGCATTGTCACCAAAGATATTTCCTCTAGTTTCAAAAAATGTTCTAATAAAATTATTTTTTTCAAGTATTTTCACTGGGTGTTGAAACGGGTTTACCAAGTACTTATAGATTTTCAGTCATACGCCTGATCAACGTATAACTGAATTTCTGTGAGAACAAGGATGGACTGGTTGAGACACCGAGTTATAAAAAATATTTTTATAAAAGCTATTTTAATAGTATAAAGTGGATTTAAAAGCATTTCTAAATTTTTAAATTAAAAGAGTTGAATTTTTTTGGAAATGAAGGTAAAATCCAACTGAAATTATAAAATAAAATTAGGCTCGGGAAATTTAAATGAAGCGATTCTTTGTAATAAAATTGAATATTAAATTAAAAATGGAAGTAAGCTAATCAGCTAAATAAATTATTTAATGGCATATGTTGATAAAATTTAAATCAGATAAATAAAATGGATTGTAAGTTGATAATGGAGTTTGGAAATGAATTTGAATTATAAATGGAATTCGGCTTGGGTTTGATAATGGATTAAATAAGAAGAGATGTTAAAAAAAAATTGAGTTGGATTGAAAAAAAAAGTGATGGTTTGAATTACAAATAAATTCAAGTGCGATTTGAATAACACTTAATGAAATTTGCAAGTAAATTGGATATAAGAGAAGTGATGTCATATGAAATGAAAGTGAATTATAATAGAAATGGTTTGGGTTGCAAACAAAACCCAGGTGAGTAGAAATAAATGGAGAATGGCCTTGTATTAATAAAATAAATTCGATAATGAATTAAGTGGGTAAATTAGAAAGTTAAAATGGGTTAATTGAGTTAGATAATAAATGGATGAAACCTGATTTAATAAGAACTAAATCAAAGATGTGATTGGAATTGGATTATTAGACTGGACTTAAGTGCTGAGGCATATTAATTTGAAGTATAAATGAGTTAAGTAGGTGCATGGATATTATTTTGATAAATTGTGGAGGTGAATTAAAATGAAAGAAATGGGCTAACTGAATTAAATAGAATTTGATGTGATGAGAATCAACTTGAATGGAAGTGAACTTAAGTTGATGTTGGAATAAATTAAAGTAATTAACTTAAGATTAAAATTTATGGACGCTTTGCTTCGATTAAGGATAAAAGCTGATTAAATAAAAGCTTGGATTGAATTAATTTGGGAATGGCTAGAAGTATACAAGCATTGAATGTTGTCAAGCTCGATGAAATAGTTTTGAAATGAAACCAATGCGGAGGAATGAAAATGCAATGATGGTTGGATTAAAAATTAATTGAATCTAAGAAATTAAGTGCGAATCATTAAATTTGAATGAATCTGGCTTCGTTCCTTTTCGAGGACGAAAAGATTCAATGGGGGAGGAATGTGACGGCCCTGGATTTTGGCCCTATTATTTTAATGAGTATTTAATCTAATTAAATAAAGTACAAACTGATCATTTTAAAATGAATAAATCTTCTGGAAATAATTCCCATTTATTAATATGGATTTGTATTTTTGAAAGGAGGATTTGACTTGGGAATTTAAAATAAAATCTCTTGATAATATTTATAATAAAAAAATTTACATAATTAAATTAAAATGCTTACCTGGTTAACATGTAATGTTTGAATAAAATCAAAGTCTATCAATATAAAATATCAATATTAAATATAAGTAAATAAACTCATGAATATAATTTAAATATCAATAGTTAAAATACAAATAGAAATAAGTATAAAAATAAATATAAATGTAAGTAAAACATATGAATCTAATTTAAACATTGATAGTTAACATATAAATTGAATTAAAATGAATAAGCAAGCATACATCATAAGCTGTAAATTTGAAAGCATAAAATAAAAGAAGACGAACATTTGTATATTAAGCAAGAAAATGATGAAACAAATTATCTTAATATACACATAAGACTAAATATCTACCTGCAAAGTGATAGTTAACCAAACAAATGATTTTATGCAAGATATCTTCACATACAAGCCATGCCTACCTGCAAAATCTACATTTACATGCAAAATATCTTTATGCAGTAAATATGATAATAATATGTAAGCATATTAAGAAACAAGACAAAATTTCTTTGTACAAACTAAACATATCAGCCAGTATTAATTGTGTGTAAACTAATATGAGGACATGCATTAAATTAGCATAACATTTTGTCAATTCAATTGTAAGAAAATCCTTTCAGCCGAAATAAGCAAAGATCATTTCAATTTACAGTAATTTAAATATAAATCTTGTTTGGACATAATCAGAAACCTTGTACCAGTTAAACCTATACTGTTCAAAGTTTTTCTATATATTCAACATATTATTTTGTTTGTTTACAAACTTAAGAAGCAAAAACTGAGACAAGGAAGAAAAGAAAATAAATATCTTTACTTTACAACTCAAACAAATTCAACAACAAAGCCGAGGGATCTTCAGGGAATTTAAACTGCAGTTTCTTCAACAAACCTTTGCTTTCTGTTTCAACTATTATTTTGGTGAGTAAAAAATTTTATAACACTCTGCATAGATATGTAGTGTATGTATATATATTAATGTTCATATTGACTGTGTTGAGAAGTTTCATCTCCTCTGTTTCTTGAATTTTTAGGCAGGAAACAATAAGGAATTCAATTCCTTACTATCCAATCATTGTTGGACTTTGGTTTCAAAAGAAAGTATGAGTTATAATTTAAAAATAGTTTTAAGAAAAAAATATACAGGGTGCAAGAAAATTGTTTTTTTCAGTGAAAATTCAAATCTTGGATAAATTCGACCATAACAATTTGAGGATTCAATCATATAACTTGAAACCTTAATTAAAAGTGGGATTTTTAAGCCATGTTTGGTAATTTTTAGAAGTGTGGTTTGAGTGCGGTTTACAGTTTAACAGAAATGGTGTTTTAATCAATTTCTGGCGACCGGAGTTATTCTAGGAGTTGAGATTTGGCATGAAGCTAGCAGGGCAGATGGTGAAGTCTGGAAAAATACTGACTGGTGTTCCAATTCGTCACAGTGTCGATGATAAACAAGTTAAGTTTAAAACCTAGTTTTTTTCAAGGCTTGAAATAATGGTCGTTGTGGATTCCTTGATGTGTCGAGCTGCTAGCGGGTTGGAGAGGTGGTAGCGTGGAGAATAATGGTGACGCTGGTGGAGTTTGGTGGCATCTGGAGGACGGCACTGCCTGGACGAGGCGATCGATGGTCGGGGTAATTTCGTTTCGATGCTCGAACATGTTGTTTTTCGTTCCTGTGAACGATCTCTATTTTTGGTTGCTAAGATCGAAAGAGGGAGAGATTGTTGACTTGTGGGCGATCGTCTCAGGCGACGAACGTTCATCGGGGGTGGGTGCAAGTGCACGATGAGGGCGTGTGCATGTTTTGTTATCTGGAGGTTTTGAGTTTTGGGGTATGCTCGGATGATGATGGGTTTATTCGAGTATCTTCTGGTTTCTCGGGTAAACGTGTAATACTAAGGCTCAACTTTATTATTGATAGTAGGTAAAGAAGGAAAAAGACTTGGGGGTTTCAGAAGTCTGGGCGTGACCTTGTTGGTTTCAGAAAGAAAAAAAGAGATTTAAAAAATGTAGTTGAGTGAATACAAATTATTTGGTAAGAATGTTATTTAGTAAGAATGATACTTGATTAATGTAATCAATTTATGGGATAAATAATTAATTTAATTATTAAGATAAATTGTTAATTTAGTTTGAAAAATCAATATAAGGGGATTGATTTGTCAATATGTTTAATTTTTGAAATTAAGGATGATAATTTAATTAAAAGTAAATTACTTGATTGGAATTTATTAAAAGATAACCGTTAGATATCAATAATGACTTAATGTAAGAAATTTAAAAGAGTAATTTATTAAGAATTGATATGTTAAGGATTTAGTATTTAAATTTATAATTAAAGGTTAAATTAAGTAAGGATAATTGACCAATGGATAATTATTTGATAAAAGCAAATAAAGGTTTATTTACTTAGAGTAATTAATTCAGGATGGGTTAATTAAAGAAATTAATTAAGGAGTATGATTAATTTCAGGATAATTGATCAATAGTGATTATAAGATAATTAATTTGAGTAATTAGTTAAGGATCAATGTAAGTAATATGGAGAGGTAAAGAATAATTAATTATGTAATTAATTAAGAATAAATTACTTACTCTAATTGAAGGGTAATTAATCCAGTATGATTAATCAAGATGAATACTGAAGAAATGATTGGTTAATTGATTGGGAATTAATTAATGTTAAATGAGGAAATCTAAGTGGTTGAGGTTAATAAATCAGGATAAATTAAATTAAATTCTGATATGTGATTAAGCTTTGCTTATGGCTAATTGAATGGTTTTGGATGCTTGATTGAGCTGATGCCTCTGATATGAAATGTTGGGTATTTCATTTGGATAACTTGGGTTAGGATGACATGAGACTCGAAGAGGCCGGGATCGGGTATCGGGAAATACCCGAAACTACTTCGAATTCTTATAAATTATTATGTGAAATTAATAGTTGGTATGAAATGATTTAAGTAATTCGGACTATTGATCTAAATTTTGGTACTTAGAAATCTTATGTGTGGAATAAGTGAGGTCTATAATAAATTGTGGCTTTGGGAATTGATATAAGTTACCCGGGTTTATATAAGTTGTTTGCTTTGGTACTCCATGTTAGTTGAGTTTACTCACGCTGGTTTCCAGCCTGACATGGGTGTTACTTTGGTGTAATTCTCGAGTCAGACCGAGTATTACAGATTTTCAGGTAAGTACGTTCTGGAGCTCAGGAGACGAGATGGATGGCTATAGCGTATAAAATACTTCCGCTGTATTATATTGCTGTGTATGTGAGACATGATGATTGTATATTTTCAGTGACTGTATATATGTGAAAACTCTGATGCATATTAAATGTAATCGATGTAAACTGTTATTATTTATTATTATATTTTATCCGCTGCGAATGTGAGATGTTTGGTGTTCTCTTCTTCTTATATCTCTTCCTTCTTTTCATAACTATCTGGAATTCTCGGGTTCGAAAATTCCAGATCGTTACAATATGGAAGAAACTCTCACTTCCTTCAAGAATATTTTTACATTCATACTTCGTAATCAGCGTCACTTAGAATTGAGTCAAATACAGATGATCATGGAGCAAGAGAGTCATTCTGACGCCCTCGTTGGATGGTCTCATCCCTTTACAAGGACGATCTCGAAGGAAATCCACCAGTCACTCTCGACAAAGATAAAGAAGAATGGGATGTCATTAAAGTAGACCCTATCTTTGAAGAAGGTGGATGGGTGGAAGTACCAAGGAATGTCTAATCATTTGGTACGTTATTTTTTTGATTTGATTGGTGTTTTTTAAACTTAATTGACTTAACTTATTTGGTAGTGTTTGTATATATGATTGGATTGAATAATTATTGTAAATATTATTGGTTGATGATTGATTTACTTTTTGGATTACACTTATGATCACACTTAGCACTTATTACACTTATATGGTTTACCCTATTTTATTAAGGTCGATTATTTTATAACAAGTTCAGGGATTTTTAAGAAGTTTTTCTTGATGACAAAGGGGGAGAAGTTATAAAATAATAGTTGGCTAGGAGTAAGCGGGAGTTATGATAGGAGTTATGGTATGATAAGTATAATTTATAAATACAGGTTGTTATCATCAAAAAGGGGGAGATTGCTAGGAACTGAGATGTTAGTTTTGATGACAACAACCTTTTTTACTTGTCTTATTATAAAATATATACTAACATATTTGTCTAGATAGATATGTATATGCATGATATATATATATATATATATATATATATATATATATATGCAGGTATTGATTACTGAAGACTGATCAGTATAAAGACTCAAGACTCAAGATTGAAGACTCTAGATTTTCGAGATCTAGATTTCAAGATATGTGTCTAGTTTTTGCTAAAACATCATAATAGCATAGAAATCTTCATTCCAAATTACATTTGGGATGAAACCCATTTCTATCTTCTTAGTGGCTTACAAACCAACGGCAAGTAGCTCACAACCCTACGACATGTGGCTTACAAATCCACGAACAACCTGGTTTTGTACAAGTTCTCGAGTCCTCATGTAACGAGATATTCTGCAGGAAGAAGCTTGGAAAACTACTTCAAAATGGTTTTTCAAAATGATTTTCAAAACTGCTTTTCAAAATATTTCAGCCTTAAAATTATCTTTTCAAATGAATTTTCAAAAAGATATCTTAGCCTTAAAATATTATTTGTTTTTGTTTTAAAATAAAATTCTTGTTTTAAACTTCATTTTCAAAAACAAATTTTACATTGTTTTTACAGAGGGATGTCGACATCATGGGATACCCCATGTCGATATGGTGGCCGTTGAATTCAAAAGTTTCAGTTTTCAGAAGATGTGTCTATTCGTTTAAATCTCTTCACGGATGGTTATGACCGTTGGTGCTTTATAAATAGGCTTCACAAACGAATTTTTTAATCATCTATTTTCATGTTTTCTTCACTTCTTCTTCTCCACAAATCCATATTCTATAATTTTCATATTTTTAAGATCATGCCGAAATTCTGCCAAATTCTTAGTTAATCAAATTAGAATCTCATTCTTGTTCGATTCTCTGCCCTCTCTCGAAGATCAAAGCGCGATTTAGAGTTATAGGATCAATTTGTAATCAAAAGTTTATCGAGTCTCTCTACAAGGTGTGGTTGTGCTTGGAAATCAATTGGGTAATCTTGTGGCCCATAAATCAAGAGGGTTTGCCCTGGACTCGTAAGACAAGAGGGTACCTCAAGGCCTTTGGAAATTAAGGAATGTAATCTCGACATTGGTACAATAAAAATCTGTATGAGGTGGTTTGCCTTGGTACAGGACTGGATGTAGGGCAACTCTGAACTAGTATAAAATCCGGTGTGTTCTTTCCCTCTACTTTTTTTATTTACTTTCTGCATCTGTGTTCGATTCTGTAATTGTTCTGTGATTAAGTTTTGCATTTGTTTGTGTCATAATTTTAAGTTAGTTCATATAAGTCTTAAAATCCAATAAACATTATTCACCCCTTCTAGTGTTAAATTAGCCTTAAGATCCTTAATCCGCACTACCTTTCAGACATTACCCAAATTGGGTGCTACCCACTTAGCCTTGCTGCACCTCTCCTGTTGTAGCCATTCTCAGTTGATGAGGCTTGAGGCTAAGCGTTACCTTTTCTGAACATATTCACTTAGAATGCTCATCGTCCTCCAATGACGATGGTCTGATAGCATTCGTCCAATCTAGTTGCCTTGGGTCTGTACAAACCAAATCACCGTCTTCATCATCTTCACGGTATTCATTCGTTATGTTCAAACCAGATCGAAATTGTTTTTGGAGAATTAAATACGATCCCGGTCTCTTCGAAACGATCAACGCATTGGCCAATATTGATAGTCGGTTATTTAACTATCAAATTTAAACAATCATTCAACCAATTATTTTATTTCCACTAAAAAACACCAATTCTTTTCAAATTTAGATTTTAAATAAATTAAATCACTTTATCCAAAAACATACAATTAAAAGATTTGAAATAAACTGCTTAAATCACTTTATTCAAAATAATAGTTATGAAATTCTATAATAATTTCCCAAGTAAAACTTTAGCCAAAAACTACTTTAAAATAAAACAATTATATTAGGTAGAAATATTTAATAGTTATCCTTTAAATCATAATACTAATTTAACCTTTAAAAATAACTAACTACTGTAATTAAATTAATTAATATTTACTTTAAAAAAATTAAAACAATTTGAATAATAAATTTCTCTAAAAACATTCTTTCAAAACTTCTAATTTATGCTTAAAAATCTTTCATTGAAAACATACTTAGCTTTTCAGAAAAATACACTTTCACTCCAATCATCTAATCATTTATAAATCCTTCCCGATTTATCACCTAATTAATTTACATCCTAATTCCGTAAATTTCCTTTCTCACATTTTAAAAATAAAGCCACTATTTATTTTTAAAACAAATCACCATCTTCTTATAAATCCCCATCGTGAATTTATAATTTTAAATTATACACTGGTAAATATTCCACTTATATTTATAAACCTGTTTATAAATCCCATAATCTCGTTTCCCCTTATAATCACTGTTTCAAAACACTTAATTGATTTTCAAATCGATTTTCTGAATTAATCCCATTTTAAAATTTATTTCTTGATTTATCCAAATTTATTCCAAAATCCATTAGTTCCATATTCACTCCTTTATTATGATTTTAAATCTTATTTAAAACTGAAAACATGAATTCTACACTAAATTTCAAAATTCTCCATTTCATTTCCCAAACCATTTCAATCTTACATTTAAAAATATATTCTTTTGTACTTAAAATAATATCGTTTAGGTCCTTGTCCTAAAAACCCCTTTAATGCACGTTTATCCAAAATCACTATTTTTCCATACTCGGAATTTATTAAATAGGAAATTAAAATGAAACTTTTTATCCTTCTCCAAATTCATTCTTTTAAATTATCCAAATTCACTGTAAATATTTTACTTAAAATTCTCTTTTTATTTTCCTTCAAAAATCCTCTTTATATTTTTAATATCTTAATATACCAAAATATATTCAACAAGACTACAGCATTCAATACTTTCAGTTTTCAATATAATCTATCACAGATTATCAAATAAATCATATCACTGACTATGACAATAAATTTCGACATTTTTGAGGAATCCAGTTGGATGCCTCCAACCTGTTTCACTGCATCCACAGATGTTAGCACAATATAAAAATACCAACCCCAATTCAAGAGGGATATCGCGGTATATAGGGTCATCCGCTATTATGCCAGGTGCATAGGGTCTCATCCGCTATATAAGGTTGGAATTCAATCACTCCAATATATATATATATACACTACTATATATAATATCACATCCAGACTGATAATAATTATCACATTCAACCAATTAACCCATAATTTAAATTTTTACTATTTTAAATTCACCAGTAAGCCAACTTGAGCGAGATTAACTCACCTTTGACCTTTAATTTGCAATCTGATCCAAACCGACTTGTCTCTCTAAGATTTTAGACCTTGTATAAACATTATATGGTTTATTAACATTTGTAATAATCTAAAAATAAATTTCCATTTAATAATTTAATTTAAACTAATAATTTAATTTTTAAACTAATTTTCCTATAATAAATAATTTTTTAGTAACTAAAACAATTTAATAAGTTGATTGACAAGTTAATCACCCTAATACATATTTTTAAAATTAAACAGTAAGTGAAAATATATATGTATATTTATTTTCTTTTTGAAACTACATATATATTTATAAAATAGTCTATAGAGATTCCAAATCAGATTTTGATATAAATCCTTCAAATATTTTATAATTTCCTATCTTTTTCCCAAAATCCTATCTATATATATATTATTGTCTGCCTCTATATATATACATACATATATATATATATATATATATATATATATATATATATATTACACCGAAAAAAGAAAAGAAAACCGCAGATATACCTCACTGCTCCTAGTATCGCACATAGAGAAATCGTGACGGTCACCATTTGCTCGCGTACGAGCCCTAGTACGCCGACACCTTCCACCGCTCGACTCCCCACGGCAACCCTCGCACGCCCCACGTGACTTGATCGCCAAACAAATTACGCCTAACAATCCCATACCGTGTCCAAAACCTCACTCGCTAGCGCCACCTCATCGTGGCTCGAACGTGAATCCGCCTCTCTACGCGTGTGCATACCATGCCCCTCACGCAGCCCATATCCCTGAATGCGAGTGCCTCGATTTCATTTGGATTAACAGACTTCGAGCCGATGGATTTCCTTTTTTCTCTGCTTCCACTCGAAATCGAACAGGGATGAGGCGAACAGATTTCGTTGGAGTTTGAAGTGGTGTATTTGGTTTGAATTCGAATTTTATACCGAAGACATGCTTTTAGGTTTAGCTGTTAAGGACGAACGAAGGCAGAGATAAAATGAAGCTCGGCTATGATTTCTTTTATTATATTTCTTCTCGGTTGTGAATTTATAAAGGAGGGAAGCAGTTGCTTTACGTATTGGATATGTTTTGCGTGTAGCAGATGAGCTACAATGCTTTTGAAAATAAGGGGAAAAGTATAGACGTGAAATTATTTGATTGGTCAAAATATACAATATATATATAATATTATTCAAATTAAACGTCTTAAAATCATGGCTTAAAATCTCGACTTCCTATCGAGGTGTGCCGCCAGGCGTTTTTTATGTTATACCCTGATTCCGAATGCAATGGAAAAGGTTTCAACCTAATTCGATCGTATGGAGAAGATAGCTTTTTGAACCCAATTATTATGTTGAATTTTCGATATGAATTTCAATGTGTTGATATCCCGTACGGACACACAATAACTCGAACAACTATGAAATTTGAAATCCGATAATAATACACTATTACGACTCCAATGGAACTGTTTTGTCGAAATCCGAGACTATGCCCCAAAAGGCTATTTCTAAATATCAATTTAAACGATATATTTTCAAAACTGAACAATCCACTGTCAATTCCAACTATAGCACTTTTATTATCTTCGGTATTATCGATATAAATTTTACAAGCCTCAAATTATTTTTAACGAGCTTAAAACTCAAGGTTCCCTATTTTAACCAATTTTCAATTATTTACTTCTATCATTTAATTGCCTAACAAATAGTGATATTTAAAATTCAAGATAAAAATTTACTTTTAAAAATTTAAAATTAATTATATATTCCAATTTCAAATATCCAAATCCCAGCTCGTTATATTCCTCCATCCTTATAAGAATTTCATCCCCGAAATGGCTAGTTAAGAAGAATGGTCCACAACCCATTAACTATTTTCCCAAAGCCAAACAGTTTTTAACAACTCCCCAAAACAATCTTTTTATAAAGGCACACTATCACCCTTACTAACTTTTCAAACTCATCCATCTGTTCCAAATAATATTATTCCCTCAATAATTCAAATTATAGTTTAAAACCAAATTTTAAACTATCACAATTTTCTCAAAAATTTTCTAACTCTCTAAATTTTTCGAAAAATTTCATCAGTTCTCCTTTGCTCGGCTAGATCGGAACAACTAGAAAATGCCTGTACGGGCCTCAAATTTTCAAAAGAAAACAAAAGCCAAGTGGCTAGATCAGAAAACCATCAAATTTCGTACGACAATTTGATACATACCTTTAGTCCGGCAATTAAATTTTATTTCTGAAATTGAAACATCAATTTATCTTTTGCTTTTAAAACACCCGTATATCCTACTTAGCAATAATATCCAATCACAGAATCCAAAATCATTTTATTCACTTCTTACGAAGTTTAGTATTTTCTTTACTTAAGCCGTACAATGTACCTATATCATTTGTATGCAATACCAAATCCGATTGTTTACTCGATCACACAATTTCACTTCCGAACTAGTATCGTCCACCCGATTTCCTAGTGCGGACTCAGATCTGGTTTCCTGATCAGAAACCGTCATTCTCCTTGCATAGCCATATACTATGACAGAGAATTTCAGAATCCATCAAAAATCCATATCCAGAGTTCATCGTCGAAAATCGAGTGAAAAAACCCAACTCGGATCAATATAACTATCTCGAAATTCTATGCTCGAACTGGATCAAATCATTGTGCGAATAAAATAATATACGTACATCCTATGTATTTATCTCAATTGATTATTAACTATATCAATTTCTTTTTATTGACATTTCTTTTGATTTCCATTCACTTATCCACACTTATCATTGCACACACCTTTATTAAATCTTCATTGAAATACTTATTCAATATTTTCCCCATACCAAATTCACTTAAGAATTTCTCTCAAATTTCTTAAGCTTACCATAAATGTCTTTTATGACCTTTTATAGTTATTTTTCCACTTCATCACTGAAGTTATATCCATTTTTATTCAATTTATATTTTCAATTCCATTTGTTTTCAATTTGCCTTCCAATTACTAATTTATTTACAAATAAAATCAAATATTGACTTCTTTTACCGACCACCTCTCAAACCACATTTAATTAACCAATTCCCTTCGTTAGTTCCATTAACCCATTTATTTACATCTCAATACATTTTTATTTCCTAACCTTTCATTTTATTTAGCCCATTCGAACTAATTTTCCGATTTCACTTTACTTACACAATTTAAATTGAATTCCAATTTCAGTTTCAATTCCATTTACTTATAATTTAAATTAGTTTGTTCATTCCCAACTTTATTTCCAACCTAATAAATTTTATTTCAATGTCCATTACATCTAGCTTACTTAGATTCATTTCCTCAAAATTCACTTTTATTTAACTTTATTCAGTTAAATTCTGTTTCCATTCAAATTTTTAAATTTTCATAAGTTTTCCAACTTATTTACGTTCCATTCACTAATCCCTTTAATTTACTTCATTGAATTGGTTTACTTTTCTAACTTATTTCATTTTCACGCTTACTTTAATTTAACTCCCCTTATGATAAATTTTATTCTAACACATTTCAAATTTTATAAGTTCCAAACTCATTTATATTCCATAAACATTTTTAATTAAACTCCCAGAGTTAACATAATTTCTTAAGTATTTCAAAATCATTTTTAATGAAATAAATTATATATACATAATTCATTTTCATATTAAATTATCACCTTTTCATTTCCAAAACCAATTTGGAAAACAAATTCCAATTCAACATTCACGTTGCAATTCATCCCTTGGAAACTTGAAAATGAATATCGATGATGCTGCAGTCATCACCGAAATTATTTTCCTGCGACCGAAGTGAGTTTAGTGCTTTTTTACTTCTTTTAAAACATTTTAAATATTTTTAAATTCCAAATCTTACCATATTTCATATCCAATTCAAAAATATTTCTGAATAATATCATCATTATTCCTCCAAAGCCTTTGAAGATCATTTTCAAACTCAAAAGGGATTTAAATTTCCCAAATTTTTGAATTTCAAATCCTTTCAATCCATATTCAAATATTTCTCTGGAATTTTATCCCATCTTAATTATAAATCACATTTATAATTCACATTTACAAGTTCCATTTTGTCATATAGTTATTTCTCTTAACCTTTTGTTAAAATTTCAACTTTTATTCAATTTCCACCACATAATGATAATAATTTAATATTATCATTTCCTAACAACCAAGCAACCATATATAACTATAATAATTTGTGAAAATTATTCCTTTAATGTATAAAAATAATTTGGGTAAAATTATTTCATACACCCCATTTAAACAACACTATGTCGAAATATTCTATTCAAGTGTTTAAAGATCCCTATCAATAACGTTAATTACTCGTATTGACCAGAATCCATAAGCCACTTAACAAACCAATCTACAGAATATAAAACAATTTTATATTCACTAACAAATACGTGCTCATATCTATTAATACACTCAAACTCATTCTACGGCGCTACGGACCCTATCTCTAACGAGTAATCCCTATCAGAGCCAAGGTTCTCGCTTAATCTTCTGCTTTGATACCAACTATAATGACCCGCGAATCCATACCCCTTTGAGTCGACAATATTCTCCGTCAGTTCAACTCAAATTGAACAGAAATACAAACCATTAGGGTTAAAGAAGAAAGTGGTAGAAGAAGAAGAGAAAACAACAACTATAACCTCACAATCACAGCGGAACAATACATAATAGATAACAACTGATCTTTATACAAAAAGAATTATTATTGTTTTGTACATCACGTCATCAAAGTAAACACCAAACAATAGCATAATATCGGATAGTTGTAATAACTTGTCATCACAAAAACTGACTATACAGCATACTGTACATAGCGGAATATAAGTCAAATACATGATATACGTCTCCGTAATCCAGCTCGTCTCCTGAGCTCCATGGCATCCTATCCTGTATTTGTAATACTCAGTCTAACCCGAGCATTATAATAAAATAACACCCGATTCAGTCTGAAAAACCAGCGTGATAAAACACACTCAATTGAATTATTAAAGTTTTCAAAATTCTTTGAAATTAAAGTTACCTTGTAAGACATTGCCACAAATAAACATGTCGGGTTTTACCTTACGATAACCAATACATTTTTATCAAATTCATCTGATGTTATAATAGTGTCTACAGAAAGTAAAATAGAACATAGTTGAAATGCTTGCATCTCATGTTCCAGCATAGTTGGGCACAATCAAAACCATACGGGCACTTATTGGGAAATGGATTCCAAACAATGGTAGGGCTATTGTGGTACCGCCCTTCACAGTACCTGGTCTAGATCAGGCGTACCTAGGACAACACCCGATCCCCTACAACACTGGATCGGAGCTACGCCTTACTGGATAGTGCGAATAAGATCACCCCGCGGTTGGGATCAGCAACCGCCCACACAGCCGAGATCAAAGGGACTCTAGGCAGGGATGACTGTCAGGACCCGATTCTTCGTCTTTCGAAAATTCAACATCGATACTCACTTTATCGACTGCCGAGTAATCGAACGATGGAAAACCGAACACTGAGGGTTTAAGAAAGAAGAAAGAGAAGAAGAAGAGATAAGGAGAGAGAAGGTAGAAAAAACAGAAAGAAAATAGAACAGAAAGAAAACATAGAACGGAACAGAATCTCACAATTCGCAGCGGAACAACATATAATAATAAATGAATAATCTTTAAACAAGGAACTATATCAGTTATTACATTTTATACTTTACATCATATCATCAGAGTGTACAACAACAACAACAAACAGTGCAGCGGAAAAGAAATACTATATAACTAGTAATACGCCATGCCATCCAGCTTGCCTCCAGCAACTCCAGAATATCCAGAATATCCTGATAAACCTTAACTCTTGACTGCCCGTGTGGAAATTGGTGGGCACCCAGAGTTTAGGAAGGAAAACAATAAACTCCAAGTCAGTCATGTGACTGGTGTGAGAACTCAAAACAGTTTATTTATCTTTAAAATCAAAAATAGAGGAATATTTTTAAAGTCAATACGCAATGCTTTTAAAAATGAGACTACCATAAGGCCTCCCGCACACACACACACACAATGCAAACGCAGAATCGGAGGAAATTTCTCCTTATGATAGTCAAAGATGCTTGATACGCATTTAAAAGAACATTTGATATTATTATTAGTGCATAGTGTAGAAAAAATTCTTTTCGAAAGTAGAATATAAATCTTAGCCAACATACGACCACTATCGTATGCCTACTATAGCTACCATCCAAACAGTGGGGCGCCACCATAAGTGAATGATAGGTTCTACAACTAATACCGTACAAGTCACGTATTGTTTCTTTGGATTTCCAACGAATGATCAGGCCAAGGAACTTCCCATTGCCACATGAGAATGCCTCTGGATGGACATCCCCGAGAACCAAACCGGATCTCTACCAACACAAGGCCGGGTTACCCCTAACTGAGTAACAACTGACCGAATATGCCATCCCCCGGTCCTTTGGGACCTTTTAACCGAGCGCTCGTAATCAATTCACACAATCATAACAAAGTGTTTTCAACATGAGTAAGTATCTGGGCTCCATACCATGATACCACCCTTTTTCAGAAGGAAATGCACACATCCTAAAGGGCGCTACCCCTCATAACCTTGCCGCATCTTTCCTGTTTTGACCATTCACGGGGTGTGAGGTTCGACGAAGTCACGTCCACAAAAACATACTTTATACAAAAGCCATGCTTTGGGTCAACCAATGATCATAGAAATGATCACCAGGATAGACGATCAAATAAATGATCCTATCACAAATAATCAACACAATGATCATTTCACAGCAACACTCAGCATGTCACATTACCAAATTGGGAATATATCGCTGATAACATTCAACTACATAACCTCTGAGCTCGTACGTCTCAGAGAAGGGTGTTAAGCTAAAAAATAAATTCTTCGCCACCAACAGAAATATATTTGAAAGAAATCGGCTTTATATCTCAACTTGTAATGTCAGACATACAATCCATACAAGTCTGTTCCAGGCTCGAACAAAACCGAAGGCACTTCTTACGAAGCCCTTGAAATCCGGATATTCACAATCCTGATCGGATTCACCATCACATATGGAGAACTCTATACCGGAGCAACTCGGTGCAGAGTCAATCGACAGGTCATCCTATCGCTCTCGCAAATACCGGGTCTTCAACACCGATCTTCAATGCGATTCATAACGACGTATCACATATTCGGAATGGGTTATACGGCCCCATGGTCCTTTCCCGGTTAACCCGAATAGTGAGCGCTTATTCAAAAATAAGTGTGGCATTCAAATTCAAACAAATCACATCAATTACCCATTCAAAGGGAAATATTGATAGTCGGCTATTGAACTATCAATGGATATGCACAACATCACCAGATTCCAAATAATTTTTCAAATTATTTATTTTCCAAAAATATCTTTACAAGATATATAATTTTCACACTTCAAAAATAAATCAATATTTATTTTTAAACAAATTCTCCTTTCTTTTATAAATTCAATAGTGAATTTACATTCCAAAATATTCATGAATATACGACTTCAATTCGATTTCTAATATTCACTTTCAATTTATCTTCAAAAAGATAAATTCAAAATATTCACTTTATATTGGAAAACATTTCCATACTTATTTAATAAGTAATTCACAAATTTTATTTTCAACACTTGGAAAATATTCAATATACTTGAATCGAGATTAAGTATATATTTCATTCTTTAAGGAAATCATTCTCTTAAACATATTTATTTGGGCCAAAACGAATGTTGCGTAAAACATCGTTACGACAACCCAAAATCACTAGTATAGGGATTCGAAATTAAAATAGATATATAAATCCCAATACTATACAAAACATTTCCTTTCGGAAATCATTTACTATAACAACAGTGTTATAGTCCACCATTTCCTTTTCATTTCTCGAAAACGTCTATTTCAACAATAAATGTTGAAATCTATGGTTTCGAATCTCAACACATTTTAAAACATCGTTAGATCGTTTTAATTCTATTTAAAACATCAAATCTAAACATTTTCTTTAACATGTTATTCACTATTTCAAAAACGTGAATATACTACGTTAACAAATTTCATCCTTTTATTCATTTCATTTTAAAGGATTATTCACAGTCTAAATCGTGAATATAACTCCATAAATAGGTTTCAACAATTTACTTATCAAAATAAGTCGTTTGCGAATTTATAAAACAACGTTTATAAACTCCATTTCTATTTATTTTATAACAACTTCCTTTTATAAATTCCTTTATTAACCTATTCAATTTATAACTCAATTATAAAACAAAAGTTCATATCATAAGTGAAATACTTATAATTTATTTGTTTGCAAAATCGTTCCTTTGAACTTCATAATTATAAATCTTATAACTTATAAGATTCGTTTATTTATCCAAAATTCATTCTTTCAATAACTTTATAAATTTTATAAACCTACTGTTTATAAAATTTCATTTATAACTTCACTGTTTAAAATTCTATAAATTCCATTCAATTATGAAATTCTTTTTCACTTCATTCAAACACTTATAAAAACACGTTTTATAATGTCCATATTTCAATTTATAAATATCCATTTATAAATCTCTTAATATAAATCAATTTATATTATTCTTTTAAAACGTCTTTAAACTCCTTTAAAAACTTCATCATTTTGATTTATAAAATAATCAAATTTTATAAATCCTATATTTAAACTTTTTACAATAAATTCAGAAATTTCAATCTAAACTATTTTAAAAAATCATTAATCCATATTTCTCAAAAATCAACTTTTAACTATATTTCTCAAAATCATAATTTTTATAACTTTAAAAATTATAACGTTTATTTATTTAAAATAGATCAAATTCCAAACATATAGTATATTTTCAAAAAATCACTTTATAAATTATTTTAAAATTCCAAAACTTGGTCCAATGATGCTACATATCAAATAGTCAATCACGACAACAACGATATCACATATCGTATATGATAATCAACGAATATCAAAATATCCATAATCAAATAAACACTGTTGAGGAATCCAGTTGGATCCCTCCAACCTGTTTTCCTGCATCCACAAACATTAGCACAATACCAATTTCGCTCCAGTACGAAATTATCGCGGTATATGGGATTTAAAATATTATCCGCTTAATAGACGGCGCAATAGGGTCTCATCCGCTAAACAAAAAATGCGGGAAATCAATAACTCCAATATATACATATGCCAATATATATATATATATATATTGCTATTATATATAATACCAATTTCACTGTTTATGAAATATTCGCGGTATATGTTTTTAATAAATAACATCCGCTTACTAACGGCATATAATGTCTATTTTAACAATCAATAGATATCAATCATTATTCAAACATGCATTCAAATATTTTAAATCTAACTATTTAAAATAAAATCGAAACTGATTCGATTGAGCGAGAAGTTCTCACCTTGATTTTAAATTCCGTTTTAGCGATTTATTTCGAATAAAATTAAACGGACGTTTAATTTTACCCAAAATTCTCACTAACTCCAAACAACAACAATCCAATTTCATCTCGTAGTGCTCGTCCATACGATTCCAACGCAACTGGTTTCGCGCGTTTTCGACCTCGTATGAAAAAGTTACAAATATTTGAAGTTACACGAATTTTAATATATAAATTACAACTTAAATTTTCTATTTATAAACCTACAACAAATCTTGGCCACTAGATTTCAAATCCACTCATCTGGACCGTAGGACGCACCCCCCCCCCCCCCCCCTCCATCTTCTTCGTGCGCACGGCTACAGGCTTCTACACGCACACTCAAACCCATAGCATAAAACTAGGGTTCATTCTTTCGGCCACCACATCCATCGATACCACGATCAGGGAGCGCCAAACGAAGCCCCCTACCATCGTCCACCTTCGGCCTGAAGGGCACAGAGCTCGGCCATCCCCCCACCTCGAACCACGTGCACGAACCGGCCCCTTTCCACTCATTTTCTGGCCACCACGTCGCTCCAAAACCCATCTCCACCGTTGGATATGTTCGCCTCGCCATGCTCTACATCTTTCATTTAGGAAGTTTGTTGTAATAGGGCTTGAATTTGGAGAAAACGAGGGGGAAAGGAGAGTAGATATCGGCCATAGGTCTGTTGACTGGCGGCTAGGGTTTAGATTAGGTTTTTATTTTTTTTATTTTTTTTCTAGAGTGAAGGGATATTTATAAGGAAATTCTCAAACACTATTCAATCCGGAAATTCCGAACTCCGATTTACGCGCCGTAACCAGCGTTTCTAGGATTTACCCCGCGTCCCGGACACAATGGAACAGGTTTTGGAAGCTAATTCGGACATCTGTGCGAGTTATGGCAATAAACGTTCAATTTAAATTAAACCGATTTAAATCGATTTCTAGGCGTTTTAATTTGTACCGGACAAACGGTAAATCCAATTGACACGAAATTTGAAACCTTACAATAATATCACATTACGGATCCGATGAAACTGGTTTCGTCGAAATCCGAGACTTTTTGAAAAATGGCTATTTTAACTCGCCAAATTAAAATTAAAAACAATTCGATGCGTTTCGAGCTGCCACGCTCAAACGGTAACTCAGATTGACACGAAAATTGAAATTCGGTAATAACTAACTATTACGGATCCAATGGAACTGGTTTCGTTCAATTCTGAGACTTTTCAAAAATTGACTATTTTCACTAGTCGATTTTAATATTAAAATATTCAATTTTCACAAATAAACTTTTAATTCGATTTTAAAAGTTCTAAAATATCATTCTAACTCCAACATGATAAAATAAAATTTTACAAATCATTTTCAATCATATTTAGCTCAATTTTCAATTATTTCCATAATTTAACATATTAAATTATCGATTTAATTATCCAATTAAATCCAATAATTCAAAATAAAATTTATTCGACTTATAAATTCACTTATTAATATTTAAAATTAATTAAATATTCATATTTTAATAAATTAAAATTCTGGGTCGTTACAATCTTCCCCCCTTAAAAGAATTTCGTCCTCGAAATTATTAAGTAAGAAAAGTTATAGAATCTATTAATTTTCCAAAATTCATAATTAAACTTCTTATAATATCTTTACTAATTTTTCAAATCATACTTAGTTATCTTTTCAAAAATAACTACTATTGTTTAACTTTCAATTCCAAATCAAAGTTAAAGTTTTCAAAATTTTCTAATTTTCTCAAATTTTTTTCTAACGCCTTAAATTTCCGGAAAAATTCGCCATAGTCTCCTTTGCGCGGCTCGATCCGAAAAAAAATGACAGTATATATATCACAAATATACATCTCATCAAGTAATGAGGCATCCCGCAGGGACAAAGTATAAAAGTACGGTATGTAATCCGAGATATGTACCTCATATTTTATTAGCGAGCATATACAGCTAATATAGCGCGAAAGCGAGCTCCAAATGCGAAGCAAACGCGATCCGCACCTACTAATCACTCAACAAACAACATGAGAATCATGTATATAGATAATAGTATCAATATACAACATATAGCAACAAAATAACTATATATGTCAACATAGCAAATGAAACAAAAGCAACAAATGCAAACATCAACCAACTATCATTCATAACCAATAAATATTCATTCATATTCTCATTAATATTCAATGAAATGGGTTTTTAATTTAATCACATTTGATTCATTAACAGTGGATGTTTTTACTAACATTCAATTTCAATTAGTTTATATTCACTAATTCATATTCAAGTTGGTTCACTTCCAAATCAAATTCAATTCCATTTAAATTTATTTACCTTTAATTTGAATTCAATTACATAGCTTTCAATTTCATTAACTCTTAATGAATTTTATACAATCAACTAACAATCATATAACAACCAATGCATATTAATTACAACCAAATTACTTTGCTTTCAATTGGCTTAATTAAATTGATTTTCATTCAACTATTCAACTTTCAATAACATTAGGTTTTAATGAATTATACTTACATTCATTTTTTCATATCAATTTTATTCACATTCAATTTATTAATATTTAATCCATTCATTCAATTCAATTACAACAGTTGAATTTCATTTCATAACTCAAGTTCATATTTATTTAATCCATTTGATTATTTACTTCGATACCAAAATCAATTCCATTCAACAACACTTAAGTTATATTCCATTTAACTTTAAATTCATTTTTTTATTTTACAACTCATATTCATAAATATATTCATATAGTTTCACTTCTTATATATATATAAGTTTATTTCACAATTGTAAATCACTTTAATTATAATTCAATTCTTATAATCCTTTTTGCTTATACAATTATTTTTTTTATTTAGATTATTCAAACAACTAAACAATCAACTTATTTTCACTTTAATAATTCTGAAAAATTATTTCTTTTATATATAAAAATATAATTAAGGCAAAAATTATTTCGTTTACCCAATTTAAAATCAATATTGTGCCGAATTGTTCTATTCAAGCGTTTAGAAACCCCTTCGGCATAGTCTTGCGGACCACGCTGACGAAAGTTCATATGCCACTCAATAAACCAATCATCACAATATAAAACAATTTTATATTCACTAACAAATACGCTCTCATAGCTATTATTACACTCAACTCATTCTAGAGTACTGCTGACTCTATCTCTAATGAGTAATATCCAACAGAACCATGGTTGTCGCTTAACCATATGCTCTGATACCACATTGTCAGGACCCGATTCTTCGTCTTCCGAAAATTCAACATCGATACTCACTTTATTGACTGCCGAGTAATCGAACGACGGAAAACCGAACACTGAGGGTTTAAGAAAGAAGAAAGAGAAGAAGAAGAAGAGATAAGGAGAGAGAAGGTAGAAAAAACAGAAAGAAAATAGAACAGAAAGAAAACATAGAACGGAACAGAATCTCACAATTCGCAGCGGAACAACATATAATAATAAATGAATAATCTTTAAACAAGGAACTATATCAGTTATTACATTTTATACTTTACATCATATCATCAGAGTGTACAACAACAACAACAAACAGTGCAGCGGAAAAGAAATACTATATAACTAGTAATACGCCATGCCATCCAGCTTGCCTCCAGCAACTCCAGAATATCCAGAATATCCTGATAAACCTTAACTCTTGACTGCCCGTGTGGAAATTGGTGGGCACCCAGAGTTTAGGAAGGAAAACAATAAACTCCAAGTCAGTCATGTGACTGGTGTGAGAACTCAAAACAGTTTATTTATCTTTAAAATCAAAAATAGAGGAATATTTTTAAAGTCAATACGCAATGCTTTTAAAAATGAGACTACCATAAGGCCTCCCGCACACACACACAATGCAAACGCAGAATCGGAGGAGATTTCTCCTTATGATAGTCAAAGATGATTGATACGCATTTAAAAGAACATTTGATATTATTATTAGTGCATAGTGTAGAAAAAATTCTTTTCGAAAGTAGAATATAAATCTTAGCCAACATACGACCACTATCGTATGCCTACTACAGCTACCATCCAAACAGTGGGGCGCCACCATAAGTGAATGATAGGTTCTACAACTAATACCGTACAAGTCACGTATTGTTTCTTTGGATTTCCAACGAATGATCAGGCCAAGGAACTTCCCATTGCCACATGAGAATGCCTCTGGATGGACATCCCCGAGAACCAAACCGGATCTCTACCAACACAAGGCCGGGTTACCCCTAACTGAGTAACAACTGACCGAATATGCCATCCCCCGGTCCTTTGGGACCTTTTAACCGAGCGCTCGTAATCAATTCACACAATCATAACAAAGTGTTTTCAACATGAGTAAGTATTTGGGCTCCATACCATGATACCACCCTTTTCCAGAAGGAAATGCACACATCCTAAAGGGCGCTACCCCTCGTAACCTTGCCGCATCTTTCCTGTTTTGACCATTCACGGGGTGTGAGGCTCGACGAAGTCACGTCCACAAAAACATACTTTATACAAAAGCCATGCTTTGGGTCAACCAATGATCATAGAAATGATCACCAGGATAGACGATCAAATAAATGATCCTATCACAAATAATCAACACAATGATCATTTCACAGCAACACTCAGCATGTCACATTACCAAATTGGGAATATATCGCTGATAACATTCAACTACATAACCTCTGAGCTCGTACGTCTCAGAGAAGGGTGTTAAGCTAAAAGAATAAATTCTTCGCCACCAACAGAAATATATTTGAAAGAAATCGGCTTTATATCTCAACTTGTAATGTCAGACATACAATCCATACAAGTCTGTTCCAGGCTCGAACAAAACCGAAGGCACTTCTTACGAAGCCCTTGAAATCCGGATATTCACAATCCTGATCGGATTCACCATCACATATGGAGAACTCTATACCGGAGCAACTCGGTGCAGAGTCAATCGACAGGTCATCCTATCGCTCTCGCAAATACCGGGTCTTCAACACCGATCTTCAATGCGATTCATAACGACGTATCACATGTTCGGAATGGGTTATACGGCCCCATGGTCCTTTCCCAGTTAACCCGAATAGTGAGCGCTTATTCAAAAATAAGTGTGGCATTCAAATTCAAACAAATCACATCAATTACCCATTCAAAGGGAAATATTGATAGTCGGCTATTGAACTATCAATGGATATGCACAACATCACCAGATTCCAAATAATTTTTCAAATTATTTATTTTCCAAAAATATCTTTACAAGATATATAATTTTCACACTTCAAAAATAAATCAATATTTATTTTTAAACAAATTCTCCTTTCTTTTATAAATTCAATAGTGAATTTACATTCCAAAATATTCATGAATATACGACTTCAATTCGATTTCTAATATTCACTTTCAATTTATCTTCAAAAAGATAAATTCAAAATATTCACTTTATATTGGAAAACATTTCCATACTTATTTAATAAGTAATTCACAAATTTTATTTTCAACACTTGGAAAATATTCAATATACTTGAATCGAGATTAAGTATATATTTCATTCTTTAAGGAAATCATTCTCTTAAACATATTTATTTGGGCCAAAACGAATGTTGCGTAAAACATCGTTACGACAACCCAAAATCACTAGTATAGGGATTCGAAATTAAAATAGATATATAAATCCCAATACTATACAAAACATTTCCTTTCGGAAATCATTTACTATAACAACAGTGTTATAGTCCACCATTTCCTTTTCATTTCTCGAAAACGTCTATTTCAACAATAAATGTTGAAATCTATGGTTTCGAATCTCAACACATTTTAAAACATCGTTAGATCGTTTTAATTCTATTTAAAACATCAAATCTAAACATTTTCTTTAACATGTTATTCACTATTTCAAAAACGTGAATATACTACGTTAACAAATTTCATCCTTTTATTCATTTCATTTTAAAGGATTATTCACAGTCTAAATCGTGAATATAACTCCATAAATAGGTTTCAACAATTTACTTATCAAAATAAGTCGTTTGCGAATTTATAAAACAACGTTTATAAACTCCATTTCTATTTATTTTATAACAACTTCCTTTTATAAATTCCTTTATTAACCTATTCAATTTATAACTCAATTATAAAACAAAAGTTCATATCATAAGTGAAATACTTATAATTTATTTGTTTGCAAAATCGTTCCTTTGAACTTCATAATTATAAATCTTATAACTTATAAGATTCGTTTATTTATCCAAAATTCATTCTTTCAATAACTTTATAAATTTTATAAACCTACTGTTTATAAAATTTCATTTATAACTTCACTGTTTAAAATTCTATAAATTCCATTCAATTATGAAATTCTTTTTCACTTCATTCAAACACTTATAAAAACACGTTTTATAATGTCCATATTTCAATTTATAAATATCCATTTATAAATCTCTTAATATAAATCAATTTATATTATTCTTTTAAAACGTCTTTAAACTCCTTTAAAAACTTCATCATTTTGATTTATAAAATAATCAAATTTTATAAATCCTATATTTAAACTTTTTACAATAAATTCAGAAATTTCAATCTAAACTATTTTAAAAAATCATTAATCCATATTTCTCAAAAATCAACTTTTAACTATATTTCTCAAAATCATAATTTTTATAACTTTAAAAATTATAACGTTTATTTATTTAAAATAGATCAAATTCCAAACATATAGTATATTTTCAAAAAATCACTTTATAAATTATTTTAAAATTCCAAAACTTGGTCCAATGATGCTACATATCAAATAGTCAATCACGACAACAACGATATCACATTTCGTATATGATAATCAACGAATATCAAAATATCCATAATCAAATAAACACTGTTGAGGAATCCAGTTGGATCCCTCCAACCGGTTTTCCTGCATCCACAAACATTAGCACAATACCAATTTCGCTCCAGTACGAAATTATCGCGGTATATGGGATTTAAAATATTATCCGCTTAATAGACGGCGCAATAGGGTCTCATCCGCTAAACAAAAAATGCGGGAAATCAATAACTCCAATATATACATATGCCAATATATATATATTGCTATTATATATAATACCAATTTCACTGTTTATGAAATATTCGCGGTATATGTTTTTAATAAATAACATCCGCTTACTAACGGCGTATAATGTCTATTTTAACAATGAATAGATATCAATCATTATTCAAACATGCATTCAAATATTTTAAATCTAACTATTTAAAATAAAATCGAAACTGATTCGATAGAGTGAGAAGTTCTCACCTTGATTTTAAATTCCGTTTTAGCGATTTATTTCGAATAAAATTAAACGGACGTTTAATTTTACCCAAAATTCTCACTAACTCCAAACGACTCCAATCTAATTTCATCGCGTAGTGCTCGTCCATACGATTCCAACGCAACTGGTTTCGCGCGTTTTCGACCTCGTATGAAAAAGTTACAAATATTTGAAGTTACACGAATTTTAATATATAAATTACAACTTAAATTTTCTATTTATAAACCTACAACAAATCTTGGCCACTAGATTTCAAATCCCCTCATCTGGACCGTAGGACGCAACCCCCCTCCATCTTCTTCGTGCGCACGGCTACAGGCTTCTACACGCACACTCAAACCCATAGCATAAAACTAGGGTTCATTCTTTCGGCCACCACATCCATCGATACCACGATCAGGGAGCGCCAAACGAAGCCCCCTACCCTCCTCCACCTTCGGCCTGAAGGGCACATAGCTCGGCCATCCCCCCACCTCGAACCACGTGCACGAACCGGCCCCCTTTCCACTCATTTTCTGGCCACCACGTCGCTCCAAAACCCATCTCCACCGTTGGATATGTTCGCCTCGCCATGCTCTACATCTTTCATTTAGGAAGTTTGTTGTAATAGGGCTTGGATTTGAAGAAAACGAGGGGGAAAGGAGAGTAGATATCGGCCATAGGTCTGTTGACTGGCGGCTAGGGTTTAGATTAGGTTTTTATTTTTTTTATTTTTTTTCTAGAGTGAAGGGCTATTTATAAGGAAATTCTCAAACACTATTCAATCCGGAAATTCCGAACTCCGATTTACGCGCCGTAACCAGCGTTTCTAGGGTTTACCCCGCGTTCCGGACACAATGGAATAGGTTTCGGAAGCTAATTCGGACATCTGTGCGAGTTATGGCAATAAACGTTCAATTTAAATTAAACCGATTTAAATCGATTTCTAGGCGTTTTAATTTGTACCGGACAAACGGTAAATCCAATTGGCACGAAATTTGAAACCTTACAATAATATCACATTACGGATCCGATGAAACTAGTTTCATCGAAATCCGAGAATTTTTGAAAAATGGCTATTTTAACTCGCCAAATTAAAATTAAAAACAATTCGATGCGTTTCGAGCTGCCACGCTCAAACGGTAACTCCGATTGACACGAAAATTGAAATCCGGTAATAACTAACTATTACGGATCCAATGGAACTAGTTTCGTTCAATTCTGAGACTGTTCAAAAATTGACTATTTTCACTAGTCGATTTTAATATTAAAATATTCAATTTTCACAAATAAACTTTTAATTCGATTTTAAAAGTTCTAAAATATCATCTAACTCCAACATGATAAAATAAAATTTTACAAATCATTTTCAATTATATTTAGCTCAATTTTCAATTATTTCCATAATTTAACATATTAAATTATCGATTTAATTATCCAATTAAATCCAATAATTCAAAATAAAATTTATTCAACTTATAAATTCACTTATTAATATTTAAAATTAATTAAATATTCATATTTTAATAAATTAAGATTCTGGGTCGTTACAATGACCTTACCCAAATTGGGTGCTACCCACTTGCCTTGCTACCCCTCCCCTGTTTTAGCCATTCCCGGTTGATGAGGCTTGAGGCTAAGCATTACCTTTTTAGAACATATCCACTTAGAATGCTCATCGCCCTCCAATGACGATAGTTTGATAGCATTCGCCCATACAAGTTGCCCTGGACGTAGACAAACCGAATCACCGTCTTCATCATCTTCATCGTATTCATTCGTTATGTTCAAACTGGATCAAACTAGTTTTCGGATAATTATATCTGATCCTGGTCTCTTCGTAACAATCAGCGCATTGGCCAATATTGATAGTCGGTTATTTAACTATAAAATTTAAACAATCATTCAACCAAATATTTTTTCCACTGAAAAACATCAAGTCTTGTTAAATTTAGATTTTAAATAAATTAATCACTTTATCCAAAAATATACACTTAAAATATTTGAAATAAACTACTTAAATCACTTTATTCAAAATAATAGTTATGAAATTTTATAATAATTTCCCAAGTAAAACTTTAGCCAAAAACTACTGTAAAATAAAACGGTTATATAAGGTATAAATATTTAATAGTTATCCTTTAAATCATAATACTAATTTAACCTTTAAAATAACAAACTACTGTAATTAACTTAAATAATATTTATTTTAAAAAATTTAGAAAAATTTAAATAATAAATTTCTCTAGAAACATCTTTAATACTTCTAATTTATGCTTACATACTTAGCTTTTCAGGAAAATACACTTTCCACTCTAATCAGCACATCTAATCATTTATAAATCCCACCCAATTTATCACCTGTTTAATTTACATGCCAATCCCGTAAATTTCCTTTCTCACATTTTAAAAATAAAACCACTATTTATTTTTAAATAAAATTACCGTCTCCTTATAAATTCCCATCGTGAATTTATAATTTCAAATTATCCACAGATAAATATTCCACTTATATTTATAAAACCAGTTTATAAATCTCATAATCTCATTTCCCCTTATAATCACCGTTTCAAAACACTTAATTGATTTTCAAATCGATTTTCTGAATTAATCCCATTTTAAAATTTATTTCTTGATTTATCCAAATTTATTCCAAAATCCATTAATTCTAGTTTCACTCCTTTATTATGATTTTAAATCTTATTTAAAACTAAAAACATGAATTCCACACTTATTTTCAAAATTCTCCTTTTTATTTCCCAAACCATTTAAATCATACATTTAAAAATATATTCCTTTGTACTTAAAAACAATATTGCTTAAGTCCTTATCTTAAAAACCGCTTTAATTCACATTTATCCAAAATCTCTATTTTTCCATACTCGGAATTTAATATATAGGATTTTAAAATCAAACTTTTTATCCTTTTCCAAATTCATTCTTTTGATTTATCCAAATTCACTATAATTATTTTACTTAAAATTCTCTTTTTATTTTCTTTCAAAAATCCAATCATTGTATTTTTGATATCTTAAAATACCAAAATATATTCAGCAAGTCCATAGCATTCAATACTTTCAATTTTCAATATAACGTATCAGATTATCAAATAAATCATATCACTGACTATGACAAAAAAATTCAACATTTTTGAGGAATCCAGTTGGATCCCTCCAACATGTTTCCCTACATCCATAATTGTTAGCACAATATAAAACTACTAATCCCACTTTGAGGGGGATATCGCAGTATATAGGGCCATCCGCTATTATGCGGGGCATGTAGGGTCTCATCTGCTATATAATGCGGGAATATCAATCACTCCAATATATATATATACTACTATATATAATATTACATCCAGACTGATAATAATTGTCACATTCAACTAATAATTTAAATTTTTAACTATTTTAAATCACCAGTAATTCAATTTCAGTGAGATTAATTCACCTTTGACCTTTAATTTGCAATCTGATCCAAACCAGCTTGTCTCTCTATGATTTTAGACCTTGTATAAACATTATATGGTTTATTAACATTTGAAATAATGTAAAAATAAATTTCCATTTAATAATTAATTTAAACTAATAATTTAATTTTTAAACTAATTTTCCTATAATAAATAAAAAATTTAGTAATTAAAATAATTTAATAAGTTGATTGAACAAGTTAATCACCCTAATACATATTTTTAAAATCAAACAGTAAGTTAAAATATATATGTATATTTATTTTCTTTTTGAAACTACATATATTTATGAAATAGTCTAAAGAGATTCCAAATCAGATTTTTATATAAATCCTTCAAACATTTTGAAAGTTTCTATCTTTTTCCCAAAATCTTATCTACATATATTTTACTGTTTGCCTATATATATATATATATATATATATATATTGAAATATGTATGTATAAATATGTATGCATATTTATATTTATTTCCATATGCTTCTATATATATATATATATATATATATATATATATATATATATATATATATTACACCGAAAAAAGAAAAGAAAATAGCAGATTTACCTCACTTTTCTCAGTATCGCACATAGCACAATCGCAACAGTCACCATTTGCTCGCGTACGAGCCCTAGTACGCCGTTAGCTTCCATTTATCGACTCCCCACGGCGCCCCTCGCATACCCCACGCAACTCGATCGCCGGAAACATCACGCCCAACAATCCCATACCGCGACCCAAACCTCACTCGTGAGCGCCACCTCATCACGGCTCAAACGTGAATCCCGCCTCTCTACGCAAGCACTAGCGCACACCACTGTGCCTCACGCGGCCCACGCCCCTGAATGCGAGCGCCTCGATTTCATTTGGACAAGCAGGCTTCGAGCAGATGGATTTCCCTTTTTTTTCTCTACTTCCACTTGAAATCGAACAGGGATGAGGCGAACGAATTTCCTTGGAGTTTGAAGTGGTGTATTTGGTTTGAATTAAAATTTTATACTATAGACATCTTTTGGGTTTAGCTGTTAAGGACGAACGAAGGCAGAGATAAAATGAAGCTCGGCTATGATTTCTTTTATTATATTGTTTTCTTGGTTGTGAATTTATAAAGGAGGGAAGAAGATGCTTTACGTGTTGGATATGTTTTGTGTGTAGCAGATGAGTTACAGTGCTTCTGAAATAAAGGGGAAAAAGTATCGACGCGAAATTATTTGACTGGACAAAATATAATATATATATATATATATATATATATATAATATTATTTAAATTTAAACGTCTCGAAATCGTAGCTTAAAATCTCGACCTTCTATCGAGGCGTGCCGCTAGGTAATTATAATGTTATACCCTTATTCCGAACGCAATTGAAAAGGTTTCGAGTCTTAATTCAATCGTTTGGAGAAGATAGCTTTTTGGACTCAATTATTATATTGAATTTTCGATATGAATTTCAGTGCGTTTATATCCCGTATGGACACACGATAACTCCAATGCTACGAAATTTTAAATTCAATAATAATACACTATTACGGCTCAAATGGAATTGGTTTCGTCGAAATTTGAGATTGTGTCCCGGAAGGCTATTTTTAAATATCAATTTAAACGATATATTTTCAAAACTAAACAATCCAATGTTAATTCCAACTTTAACGCTTTTATTATCTTTAGTATTATCGATATAAATTTTACAAGCCCTCAAATTATTTTTAACAAGCTTAAAACTCAAGGTTCCCTATTTTAACCAATTTCCAATTATTTACTTCAATAATTTAATTACCAAACAAACAGTGATATTTGAAATTCAAGATAAAAATTTACTTTTAAATATTTAAAATAATTAAATATTCCAATTTCATATATCCGTAATTTTGGGTAGTTACAAAACACTCATCTTTGATTTATTGACAATTTAACATCCAAATTAAGGCCCTAATTTGAACAATCTTGAATGCAGCCAAACCAGTTCCATAACTTTTGGAATTCCGATACGAGCGCAACAAAGAAAACCACACGTCGATCCGACCTCATATACAAAAGTTATTCAAGTTATTTTTATATAAATAAATAATTAATTAATAAACAACGCACGTATGCCTTTTTCCTCACTCGTTCATGCATGTATGTAACCATCACACAACCCTTTTGCTTCCACATGCGCGCGAATATACATGACTGGACCATGATCAGGACTTCTCCACACGAGCATCTCCCTGAAAGCCACCAATGCACCAAGTCTTGCCACCTCAAGCCACGCCGATCGACCAGAAAAAGCCAAAACGCGCACAAGCATCCAACTTAGATGTTGGAGAATTCGTGATGTATTAGCACAAATGAACCGTTGGAGATGTAAAGCTCATCGAGCTCTACAGCTTTGCTTTTGGAAGTTTTCGACTTCGTTGAATGGGTTGAGAGATTTCGAGGGGAAACGATGATGAATTTTCGGCCATTGAGTAGTGGAGGCCATGGATTTGATTAGGGTTTCAAAATAAAATAATAATATTTCTCTTTTTGCATGTCGTATTTATATAGTTAGATCTTAAACCATCCGAACTCCAATCTAGGCATATCACCTTACGTTTATAGTGTTTTACCCCGATACCGAACGCAATGGAATTAGTCCCAAGGCTTGATTCGACCGCATGTGGAAGATAGCTTTTCAAATCAATTATTTTAATTAAATTTCTACGCGTTTCAAGCTCGCACAGCCAAACGACAAGTTCGATCGCTACGAAACATGAAATCCTATAATAACTCACTATTACGGATCCGATGAAACTGATTTCATCAAAATCCGAGACGGTTGCCAAATGGCTATTTTTATTCGCTAATTAAAATATTAAATTTCCAATTTTTAATTATCAACATTTAAATTCAATTTTAAATGATGATCATCTTCATTTATATTTAAATAAAATCTAAATAAATTTTCGATGTGATTTTCATTCATATTAAATTCAGAATTCAATCATTTAAATAATTTCACTATTAAATTTAAACAATTTAATTATCCCGTAAATTAAAATAATGCCATTAAAATTTTATTTCTACCTTTTTATATCCAATAATCGCCTTATATTTAACAGCTTAAAATACCTAAAATACGGGTCGTTACATACTCCCTCACTCTAAACTTTTCGTCCTCGGAAAGGGGTTAAGTAGATAAATTAGAATTTGATAATTTTCTCAAAATAATTAACTTATAAAACATAAGCATCTTATTTGCAAAACTCTTGCTGCGCTTCTACTATGCAACTCCGATATTGGTTTTATGTAAAATATAACTTATTTATAAAAACAAGCTATAAAAAAATTTTAAACCTTCAAATTTTCTAACTCTCGGATTTACGAAAAATTTCGGCAGAGTCTTCTTTGCGCGGGTCGATCGGAATTTTTTTACAATATAATATATAACACAAATATACCCAATATATATCAAATATACATCTCATCTCAATTATGAGGCATCCCGAAGGAAAAAATATAAAATCGTGGTATAATCCGAGATACATACCTTATTATTAATAATTTGAGCGAGTTCGATCATATTAAGCAAGCAAAAGCAACATAATGCGTAAACGAGCTCCAAAAGCTAGCATACACCATCCATACCTACTATACACTCAATAACCAAATTAGAACATATATATAATGAGTAAAATAGATATATATAAAATGGATTATGCAATAACGATAAAAGAATATAGCAATTTCAACAAACAAACACCCAACAAACAATATCCATCCAATATTATTCACAAAAATACCAATTCAAACTTCCTAATATCAATATTCAGTTTATTATACTTTCATTTCCTATCAATGTTAAACTGATTTACTTTTAGTTCATTGACATTTATTTCATCTATATATAATTATATGAAAATTGATCAGAAAATTAGACACATGGATTTCTTTCGAATTTAATTGGTTCACTTAAATTATTCACGTTTAATTCAATAACATTCATTTCCTTGATCACTCAACGGATTTATATTCAATTTGTTTTCTTTTAATTTTACATGTAACTAGTTCGATTTCAACCCATTTTTATTCAATCAACCAAAATTCGTTGCATTCAAATTTGATTGATTACAATTTAATGTATCTACATTCAATCAATTTACCTTCAATTGATTAATAATTATTTTATTGACATTCATTTTTATTTATTTTCCAATGAATTTTCATTCCATTTATTCTCGTAAGTTAAATTTATTTCATTATCACTTAGTTTTTCAATACTAATATTATTTACAAATCATTTAAGTTTATTATAACATTTTACAAATTACAACTCGTTTTTATTATTACTCCATAATTTAAGTTCATATTAATCAATTGATTCACTTAATTAGTTTATTAATTGATTCAAACTCATATAATAAGTTTACTTAAGTAAATTTTATTTTATAACTCCAATATATTTTAATAAATTTTCTCTTTATTACAATCAATTTATCCAGCTTCTCTTGAGTTAACTTAATCTTGTAATTCATTTTGTTAGCTTATTCCATAGTAAATTAGGTAACATTCAATTTTATTGAACACGTTCCGTTTTCATTTAATTTGTTTACATCCAATTTTAAATTAAATTCAATTACTCATATTAATTTTACAAACACTCATGTATTTTTATTCAATTTCTTCCACAATTCAAATTACATTTCATTTTAAAATTCAAGTTCGTATTCAATTGATTAATCAATTTTATAGCTTAAATAAAATTCATTCACTTTACTAATTTATTTACCTTTATTTAATATCCAATTCAATTCATTTAATCTTTGTTAAATTAAACTTTATTCCATTTTATCCATTTTTCGGTTTATTCAAATTTATTTAAGCTAAACTTCTTTCTTCTTTCGTTTGTCATTCATATTCAACAAATTTAAATATTGCTTTAGCTTAATATTTATTAAATCTATAAGTTTTACAAACTTATTCATTTAAATCTCCAAAATATTATTTTATCTAATTTATTTTAAATGCATTTCATTTTGTTTAAGCTTTCACGAGTTAAACTATATTTTAGTTACTTCATTTCACTAACTGAATTAGTTTAACATTCTTAAGTTAATTATTTTATATAATTTCTTGAATTCAAATTTTTTTATCTACTTAATTAAAAAGTTTACCTATTTTAAAATTTTGTTTTACTTCCCTATTCAAATCTATAAGTTATAACTTATTTTTTTCATATACTATTTTCAATTATAAATTAAAAACTATTTTCATATATTATCAAATCATACTTACAATATTTTTCTTTCACAATAAAAACTTGTTTTAATCAAAAATAAAATTCTTTTGATAGAAATTCTCACTCAAAAACTCGAAAGTGAATACTGGCGATGCTGCAGTCATCACCAGAATTATTTCCCAGCGACCAAAGCGAGTTTAATGCTTTTATTTTCTTTAACAAAATTTCAAAATATTTTTTTGTCAAAACTCTTTCAAATAATATTAATATTAATTTCGATGACATTGAAAATAATTTTGAAAACAAAAGGATTTTAAATTCTAAAATTCTAAATTTTTGTATCCTTATGTTTATAATATAGCTTATACAATTCCATTTCTTTATTATCAAACTATTCGATTTTACAACTTTGTAATTCCAAAAAAAATTATTTTAATTAGATTTCAATTCAATTTAATTATCAAATGCTTCATAAAATAAAATTCATTAGGTATTCATTTTATTTTAATTCAACCAATAATCAATGATAATTAAATATTGTCATCTTCCGAAAAACTAACATTCATTAATAATTAACATTTTATATATATAAATATAATTTGGGTAATATTATTTCATTTACATGATTTTAAAACAATATTATGTCGATTTGCCTCATTTAAGTGTCTAAAAACCACAATCGATAATACGGCGTTCCGCACATCGACCTGAATTCATAAACAACTCAATGGATAAGTAAACACAATATAAAATATTTTATAACACTAACAAGTACGCTCTCTCATATATACACTCAAACAGACTCATTTTAGGGTGTTACTACCCTATCTCTAATGAGTCAAACCCCACAAAGCCAAGGTTATCGCTAAAACTGGCTCCTATACCAACTGCGATGACCCGCATTTTGGAAGGTTTAAATCGATAGTAATCCACACATGTCTAACTTAAACAATCTGGAATATAGATAATCAACGGGGTTAAATAAGAAAAATAAGAAAGAAGAAGAAAACAAACACAGAATCTCACAGTGGAATGATAAAAATATAATAATCAAATAAATAATTCATAAAGCTGCTTACTATACATTTGACTATAATATATATAACTTTTATGAAGATAATATATATATATATATATATATATATATATCAGGGATAAATAAAAATAACATAGTAGACAATGTGATGTAGAGAATAATAATAGTAATAATATACCAAATCTTCGTCTTTATCCTCCACAAAATGATCTTCAATACACTAAAAACTCAGGGCTGACCCGAGCGTAATGAAAAGAAAAAACACTTGAGTCAAGACTAAAATACTCTTATGCAAGTCAAATCAATATCACGCAATGTGAGTGCAACAACTTAAGAGATGTTATGGGTTTTTCCATCTCCTAAGGATCCGTCAAACTCTCTATATATAATAGTGTACGCTACAATAGATAATGCCTATCAGTAAAATAAGCATCAAAATAGCGTTAAGGTTTTACATTATCCCCTTTAACACATTTTTATAACATGTAGTCTATGCAGGTCCTGTAACACAACCAGTAACGTCGGTAGCCAGTGAGTCCCCTATAGGTACAGTACTAAACCAAAGTCGTAATAGGCTCGTATAAGGATAAATATGACAAGGCACGTGGGCAATGCCCAAGGTAGGATTCTACTAGTTTACTCTTTCTGGCAGGTTGTAACCCACCCGTGGCTGACTGTGACAATCAATCCAAACAAAAGGTGCACCCATCGAATACGAAATCACAATAATAATACGAGGGTCAGTGTCGCTAGAGGTAGCTAATCTCATTGGCCAGACATGGACTCCAGTTTTAGTCATCTTAATTATGACAAGAATGTCAAAGCTATCCATCATCGTTCTCTAACTTCATTCCCGTAAACGTTCACCAATTCAACAATTACATTTTTGATATCATCCACTGCGTACATAGTTGTTAAAGTGGTTCCAATATTGACAGAGAGTATGCCAATAAGAGGCCTTGGTCTCTTTAACAACCAAATGTCGTTGTATACACTGGTTGGTACTTTTGCATTTCGAAAACAATTTGTACTTGATATCAAAATATCATATTCGCTTTAAAATCAAAATCCTTTTCGAAATCATCATGTTTACTCAAAATATACCATATTCATTTCTTGGCTTAATATCTCGATTTCGTTTCCAAAACCGTTGCAAACATCAATTTAGGTTATAACTTCATTTAAACCTCATTCGCATTTAAATCCAATATTTAAATATAAACATTCCACCCATTGACCAGTTTGAATTTTAAGAAAATAGTTTGAATAGTTTAAAAATAGCTTAAATAGTTAAAATAGTATAATGGACAATAGTTTGAGTATTGAAAATGTTTTATATAGTAAAATAGTTAGGTAGATCAAAATAATTTGAATATTTAAAAAGATGATTTTAAATAGTTTGTGCTAAAATAACTTATTTTTTAAAGTAGTTTCAAAGTCAAACCGATTTAATTCCAAATTTCCCAATTTAAATCAATTCCAATTTCCATTTCAATTTAGCCGATACAATTTCGATTTCAAGTCGAATTTTACTTGAAATCCAAATTAATTCCAATTCTAAATAAATTTCTTTTCCAATTCCAAATTAATTTCAATTCCAATTCCAAAATTAATTTCAATTCCAACCATCCGATTCAATGACTAAATTTCAAATCAATTATCAATTCTAAACCATTTGGATTTATATCAATTTCGGGTTCTAATTTCAAAATATCAATTTCAAATTACTTAAACCAAATTAACTTCCAATATTCAATTAAAATCCAAATCTTCAAATATAATTCAATTCCAGGCTAAATTTTGAAACATCGTTTATATTACTTTTACTTGGCAGTGTTCGAAGTTAGCATAAAAGTCCAATCTTTTAAAACAAATTAATTTCTGAAATTCAATTAATGTTTTGATTATATCAATGACTAAATTTCAAATCAATTATCAATTCTAAACCATTTGGATTTATATCAATTTCGGGTTCTATTTTCAAAATATCAATTTCAAATCACTTAAACCAAATTAACTTCCAATATTCAATTAAAATCCAAATCTTCAAATATAATTCAATTCTAGGCTAAATTTTGAAATATCGTTTATATTACTTTTACTTGGCAGTGTTCGAAGTTAGAATAAAATTCCAATCTTTTAAAACAAATTAATTTCTGAAATTCAATTAATGTTTTGATTATAACTTCAAAATCTCAACTTCGATTATTTAAACAATTTTGTTTACCAAATTTAAATTTCACCATTTCGAGCTCAAGTTCAAAAATAATTAGATTTCTACAAATTCGATTTTTATTTCTTAAAATCAAGTCATTTAAATAATTTTAAAACAAAATTTTAAAAATCATTTAATTTAACAATTCGGTGTACGTATATAATTCTCTATTCTATGGCCAAGTAAATCAATTATTCCAATTTAATTTAGGGATGGATATATATCATTTCAACCTAAAGTAAATGTCATAGATATATATCACTAACCTATTTCTTAATTTATTCAAAATAATTCAATTTACAGTTTTTATATTGAAGGTAATGTATAGGGTGATAACATGATATATCAAAATAAATAAACATCCAAATCATCCAAAATATTAATCAAATTTTCATCCATCGTAACTAACATCCAAACAGTCAAAAATCATAATAATGAACCAATTATCGACAATTAATAATTTTACTAGCAGTTTAATCCTAATTCAATTTAGTTGTCAATTCAAATTCTATCAATTAATTCAGATATCGGTTTAAATGTCAATTAAATTTATCAAACAACCATCAATAAAATTTAAATCACTTGATAATATAATTTAACTAACATAAGAATTATTTTAGTTAATTGTGAGCATCTAAACACTCACCTTTGATTTATCAATGATTTAACATCCAAATACAGGCCCAAATTTGAATAGTCTCAAAATGCAGCCAAACTAGTTCCATAACACTTGGAATTCCGATACAAATGAAATGGAGAAAACCACACGTCGATCTGAACTCGTATACAAAAGTTATTCGAGCTAGAACTTCAAATTTAATATAAAACAATTGATTAAATAATAAACAAAACATGTATACCTTCTTCCTAACTCGTTCATGCACGCCTGTACCCATCACGCAACCTGTTTGCTTCCACACGCATGCAAATATGCACGACCAGACCATGATCAGGACATCCCCCCGCGAGCGTCTCCCTGAGAGCCACCAACGCAGCAAGTCTCGGCACCTCAAGCCACGCCGATCGAACAGAAAATGCCAAAACACACGCAAGCTTCCACCTCAGATCCTTGCAAATTCGTGACATTTTAGCACAAATCAACCATTTGATGTGTAGAGCTCATCGAGCACTATAACTTTTCTTTTGGAAGTTTTCGATTTCGTTGAACGGATTGAGTGATATCTAGGGGGAGAAGATGGTGAATTTTTGGCCACTGAATAGGCACGGCTAAGGATTTTATTAGGATTTCAGAATAAAAAAATAATAGTTCTCGTTTTGCATACCATATTTATATAGTTAGGTTGAAACCATCCATACTCCAATCGAGGCATGCCACCTAGCGATTATAACATTTTACCCCTATTCTGAACGCAATGGAACTAGTCCGGAGGCCTAATTTGATTGTATGTAGTAGATAGCTTTTCAAATAATTATTTTAATTAAATTCCAAAATTAAACTTCTACGTGTCTCAAGCTCGCATGGCCAAACGACAAATCCGATCGCTACGAAACTTGAACTCCTATAATAACTCACTATTACAGATTCAATGAAACTGGTTCCGTCGAAATCCGAGACAGCTGCCAAAATGACTATTTTTATTCGTTAATTAAAATATAAAATTTCCATTTTTTAATTATTCACCTTTAAACTCAATTTTAAATGTCAACCATCTTCATTTATATTTAAATAAAATCTAAATAAATTTTCGATGCCATTTTTATTAATATTAAATTCAGAATTCAATTATTTAAATGATTCCACTATTAAATTTAAACAATTTAATTATCCAATAAATTAAAATAACATTAATTTTTATTTCTACCCATTTTTTATCCAATAATCACCTTAAATTTAATAATTTAAAATAGCTAAGATATGGGTCTTTACAGCACTTGTACTCTTTCAATCCATTTTGCAACCTCCGAAATCAGCATCACTATATTATACCGATTCGAATGAGCTACCTTCTGGGTAAAAGAGCCAGTAGTCTTTGGTGTTGGTAAAGTAATGCAAAATTCTTTTCACAGCTCTAGGAATTTGACGAAACTAGTTCCATTGGTTCCATAATAGTTAGTTATTATCGGATTTCAATTTTCGTAGCAATCGGGGTTGTCGTTTGACCCTGGCAGTTCAAAACGCATAGAAACTATTTAATCGATTTAATTTAAAAATTGGTCATTTATTTCCGTAACTCACGCATTCGACCAAATTAGCTTCCGAAACATGTTCCATTGTCTTCGGAATATGGGTAAAACATTATAATAGCCCGTCGGCACGCTTTGTTTGGAGATCGTTTGAGAAAATTGTTTAAAAGTGCATTTAATAATAATATAATTAGATTACGCGTATATATATATACGTTTACCCGCCAAACCCTAGCCTAATTGTGACGCCCCACCTCTATACTCATGCTAGTCAAGGACACTACGGAGTAATGCCGTCAACTAGTGCAAAGCATAAGGCTGTTGAGGAGCGACCATCCATGTAATTGCTTTGTGCGAGCACCGATATGTCAGATAGTATAACATGCATTTCATTTCAAGAGGAAATCCGACATGCCGATACAAACTCAAAGCTACTACACAGTGGCTATGATATCTTCGAAAACAAATACCTAAATAAACATAACACAAATCAGTCACACATATCCATATCACAAAGGCGGAAATAGATATGAATATAACACATGAAAGTGTACATCAGAGTAGTGGTCAAAAAGATCCACAATAACACAAAAGCATGGATACAAGTGCTAGACAAAAGAATATGTATACATTAAGGAGTCTCTATCTCAAATGTATAACAACAAAAACTACCACCTTAGACAAAAGTCAGGTGATGATGATCCCAGATCCGGAGTCTAGCAGAAGCACCTGCAACATCTCGGCCTGACCCGAGTATTATTTAATAAGAAAATAATAAACGGATTAGTCTAGCTATAAATATTAGTTAAAATGAGATGGAATAAGAGATATGTCAAAACGTATGATAACAATAATGCCATACTATGAAAAGTGTACATTTAAAATCAGCAAAATCATACAATACCTCAGTTATCTCAAAAGCACCAAAAAGAAAATCATATTCTTCCCCATATTCACCAAACCATAAATATTGATAAATATATCAATGCCAATCGGAAAAGTTAGTGAAACACAAATTCACCAATGCACAAATATTGATCAAGCTTATCACTGTAAATCACGAAAATTGGCGAAACATAAATTCTAGAAATCATCAACAGAAATCCAGAAATCACAAAAAGGGGAGGCCTATCACAAAACGGGAGCATGAAAGCCCACCAACATGTGTATCACAAAACGGAACGCTATTCCATGGTTGCTAACCATTAATTTTTGAGCCGAAGCTCCACAAAACGGCCCGAAGACCATGGGTGCTACCCCACCAATTTTTGAGTCAAAGCTCTACAGAAACGGGGTTTAGTCTTCCTCGCAGACAAAGAGACATCGCACATTGCTAATATAAATCACAAAATGACCATCATCGATCATCAAGAAGTGTCAATTACACTAAGCTGGTAAATAGATGAGTTTAGCTTCATGTCCCATAACTACTGGCTTGACTTAAATATTTACGAACAAACTATAAGTCTCCACTCGAAAGTTGTCACAAGAGTTTCAATCGAATGAGTCTAAGAATTAACCGACAAAATAAACGCAAGCATTTCATGCCACTTGTATTACTAAGCCATTTAATTAGATTTCTCAAACGAATGAGGAAAAGGTTTGTGTATATAATAGGTAGGAAAAACGGTTTTATAAAGAGCTTTGTATTATTAAAAATAGAGTTGAAATCATCTTTGTAAAAGAGTTTGAATATTTACTACTAGTACAGAAACCTTTGCGTTTTAAAGTGACAAACCATAAAAATGATTGTCAAAACAATCAATCACCAAAATTACACATTCAAAGACGTGAATTATATCCAAAGAAATCGATACCAAATCCATCAAAATGGATATATCCAAAAATTCCAAAATAGAAGTCATCAAAATCGATAATAAATGACAACAACAAATCGGAAAATCGCGAATCGATAAAAATTGGAATTCCTAGCAAAATAGGCAACTTGGACTGAAACATGCAGGTTAGTCGACTAGACACTGAGTTCAGTCGGCTGGACTCAGTGCTTGAAAAACTCTCAGGCTCTAGGTCAGTCGACTGAACTCAGAGAGTCAGTCGACTGGAACCTGTTTTCCAGTATTTTCATCATAGCAAAATGAAGAGGAAACTCTCCACAATTTGCGATCGGACAAGCACGGGTGCTAGGGGTTTATGCCAATTGACAACCCAGCCCTATAGGCTACTCGGTACGCCACCAAAAGCATGATCAAGCATCAAAGCTATGATTTTTAAAGATTTAACTTCAAAACACCAAAAATTGGAACATCCATAAAACCAATTCAAACCAAAAGCAAATGAACATCAATAAGTGTTAGGAATTCATACCTAACAACAAAGATAGATATAGACATAGATGTGAGATAGAAATCTCACCTTTTACTCAAAAACAAGGAGGAAGAAGCTTGAAAACAAAGGAAGATCAACCACTCTTCAATCTCAACTCTAAAAGCTCCAATCTAAGATCAAAAACAAATAATTTCCCAAATTAGGTTATAGGGAATTTCAAAAATTGGAGAGAGATTGAGATGGAGAAGAAGGAGGAGATACTTACCTAAGCTTCTCTTTGAATTTGAAGCTAAAACTTGGATTTGCTAAAAAAACTAGGGCTTAGGATTTTAATTTCCCATCTCCATCACCATTTTTGCTAAAGCTTGAGTTGTAGGAAATTATGAAGGAATGAAGAGGAGAGGTGGTGGAGTTAGGATATAATATGAGTTTGGTTAGTGGGTTGAACCCCAAGTCCAAACCCAAAGACCTAAGTGAAAAGGTCAAAATTTTAGCTAGCACCAAACATATCAATGTTTATACTCAAAAAGGTCGCAAACGCTATTTTGAACTCAATGGAAGTGGCATCGAGTTCTAATTCGGCTGTTTGCAAAAAGTAACCTTTCGGACTTAAATCCAACTAACGATGCTATATTTAAATAAAATATTTAAATATACAAATCGTTAAATATGCGGGTTGTTACACTAATTCTCGAGCCGTCGTTTATAACATTTCAATGGCGGAGAAAATCATGCCTTCTCCTACAATTTTCTCTCCATCCACTCACCTATACCAAAAACTTCCAACTAGAAGATCGAAGAGCTCGTCGGGAGCTTCAGATTCAACGGTGGTGATGGGTTTTTGCATCGCATGGAGGGAGTTAACGAGCCCATATGTTTTCCGTTCGTGCACGACTTTCTAGGCATTGGGTTGACCGAGCTTGCTCGTTTTTTGGCCAGGGGGCACGCCGTGTGGAGCTTCGACGTGGAGGTGATGGATCGTCGTATAGGCGAGTAAAGTAGGAGCGGTTTGAAACCCTAGTGGCAGCCAATGGGTTCGTTTTTGCTAGTAGTGTTTGCGTGGGAAGAAGAACATACGTGCGGCCATGATTTCATTTCCAAGCAACGGCTGATTTGTATTGGTAATAAAAAAAGGGAAATTTTGTTTTAAATTTTATATACAAACTTTATAAATTCATATCTTGTGCATATGTTATCGATTCAAACGAAACAATAAGTGCCAAAATCGCGGCGACACGATCTACGCTGTAGTGTGAATTTGGATACGATCGGAGCAAGCGAAATTTTTGGGTTAAATCGATCACGGTCGATTTAATTCGAAAATTTAAACGCTCGTCGAATTCAAGATGAATAAATCTCACGTACATCTGGATACCATTTAATTTAAATAGTTAATATTTAAATAATTATGTGATTGGTTGAATATAAATATTCATATCAGTCTGGATTGATGTTTATTTGTCATGCTAATATATGTGGATGCAGGGGAAACAGGTTGGAAGGATCCAGCCGGATTCCTCTTAATATAGAAATTTTCGTTATAACCTGTGTTGTATTTTATTGATATCGATATCCTGTGATAGTTTAATTTGGAAATTTTGCTGTGCAGTGTTATGGTAGGATTAATATAATCTGGCATTTTTAAATATAAATAAAATGAATTGGGTTATAAAGGAAATGAAATGAAAAATTTTAAGTAATGAATTTAAGGAAATTAAATTCAGGAAATTGGTTTGGAATTTAAGGAAATTAAATTCAGGAAATTGGTTTGGAATTTGAAGTGTTTTTGAAATTTTGATATAAAAAGGAAATGTGAAATGAAAATTTATAAACTTGGTTTATAAATAAAGAAAAATATTTATCGGGGATAAATATTGAAAGTTTAGGATTCCGGTGGGAATTTCTATACGAAGTGCAAATTGCTTAAAATAATAGTAAGATTGTTTTTAAAGGATGGGAAGTGTATTTTTTCCTGGAAATTTAGTGTGTTTTAAAGAAAAGCTTTCAAATATAAATGGGCAGTTTAAAATGTGTTTAGAATATTTTAGAAAGAAAATATCATTTAATTGTTTAAAGTGTAAGTAAACATTTATTTAAGCAATTATGATATTTAATTATTTTAAAAAAAAAGTAAAGTAGTATTAAGTTTTCAAAGGGAAATTATAATATAAATATTTGATTTAATAACTCTATCTTAAAAAGGTAATTTGGCTTAAATTACTTAGAAACTCCTCTATATTTTCCTAAGTATTATTTTCATTTAAGTAAACTTCCGACAGCCTTATTTTAAATAGTTTAAGCATATATTTTGAAGTGATTTCCAAGAAATGGGAAATGTGTTTAAAAATAAATGGTGTTTATTTTTAAAATATGGAAGGAATTTATGGGGTTGGAACGTAAATTTGAATGGAAATAAATCAAGCAAGATTTATAAAAGGAATTCTTTGGTTTATTCTAAAATGGAAGTGTATTTCCCTGAAAAGCCAAGTACGTTTCAAAGCAGTTTTTTTAATTGAATGTTAGAAGTTTTAATTTTTTTTAAAGGAATGTTTTTAATAAAATTATATAAGTTGTTAAGTTTAATGGTAAATAGTATTTTGTTAACGTAAAAAGTCAGACGCTAACACCCCGATGCAAATAGAGATTGAATGAAAGCACCACCTGTTAACACGGGAATCAGAAAAAGCAGTAATTCACTGAAAAAGCAGTAAGAGACACAGAGTTTATAGTGGTTCGGCTTATAATCAAGCCTACGTCCACTTCAATCCTTTTTTATTGCTTATATGATTACAATCCTTTACAATTTCCTTCAATTACAATTCACTTCAAAAGACAAGCAGCTAGAAAAACTTCGATGCAAGAGAATTCTCCGAATTCATGGTTGAATATGTTGAATTCGTGTTTGAAGTTGACTGAAGCTTCTTGCGAGTTTCGAATGTTGGAGTAAGGCTCGGCTTGAAGATGGCAGAGTCTCGATGCTTTGAAGAAAATGATCCCCCCCCCCCAAAAGTCCTCCCAATGTTGGAGCATATGCCGTATTTATAGGAGATTTTCTGGGTGAGGTATAGGTTGCGCACGACCTAAGATAGGTCGTAGGTCGCTGGAGAGTTAAGGGGAAGCGAGCTACGACTTAACTAGTCCTCCCACTGTCATCTGAACTAGCTGATAGGCCGTAGCGACTTAAGAGGGAGCGACATCATTTATTTACCAAGTACTAGATCGTGAACGACCTAATGCAGGTCGTAAGTCGGCGGCGACCTAAGGGAGCAGCCAGTAACTTTACAAGGCCGAGAAACCAACCTAGCGACCTAGGCTAAGTCGTTAAACTACAATGTCCCTTAACTTTTTAGGTCGTGGGTCGCCCCATTCCTTAGGTCGTTAAGTCGCTATACTTTTTAGGTTGAACACACAGTTTGGTCGTTCCCCTTTTAGGTCGCTAGGTCGCGGACCCCCGGGTCACTGAACTCATTAGGTCGCAAACCTCTTTAAGTAATTAGGTCGTTGAACAGTTAGGTCGCCGCACATCTTAAGTCGTTGGGTCGTCCACTTCTTAAGTCGTTAGGTCGTAACCTCTTAAGTCGTTAGGTCGGTACCACTTTTAGGTTGCTAAGTAACTGATAAAGCGGAGTTAAAATTTTCCCCTTGAAGTGCACGCCTAATGGTTAGGTCGTGTGCTTCAATATCCTTTAACCCGTCCCCCTCTAGGTCGCTAGGTCGTGTGCGACCTAAAGGTTAGGTCATATGTGCCGCTTCAGGTTTCTCCACTGTAATGTATAAGTCATCCATCCTCTTTTTTCTTCTCATTACCTACTTCCTCATTTGATTCTGCCATTAACATCTTCCCGAGCTCCCAAAGACGATCTCAATCCGATCAATCACCGATCATCCTTGATATTACATTGCGTAAGTGAACCTGCTTCTTTCTCGATCCTTTATCATCATTGATTCATGAATCCAATTTTTCAATCTTAACCCACCTCCTTACGCAATGTTTCATCACGAATCTCATTACATCGATAGTTGATGAACTTGAGTTAGCTCGATTTGGCTTTGTACGATTGATGAGATGATGGCGATGGGTTGCAATGTTTCAGGCTAACTGATTTTTGATTTGCGTTAGAATGGCAGGGCATTGAGTTTGTGGTGATTTCGAATTAGTTTTTTGGATGATTCGATAGCATGAGAAAATGAGGGCTTCTGTTGATGGAGAGGCTAACGGGTTAACGGGTTAAAAGGATGACGAGTTACCGATTTGATTGGATGTTTGTCCGTTGAGTGAAGTGAGACATTAGCTTGGACACGACCCAGCAATTTTGGGCGACCTATAAACCTTTGCGACTTAACTTTTGACCGACTTAACTAGATGCGACATAAGTCTTGAGTCGCGGCCGAGCTAGGACTTAGAGAAATTCACGTCACTTTGAACTGAAGCCTTTTCTCCTTACCATGCCTCACGATTTAAAGGACCAATGACTTAATTTAACTCGCAAGAAATCTTTTAGGTCGTGGACGATTTAGTACTTAGATGCTCAACTCGAATTCACACTTAGAAGCATAACCTCAACCTGAGTGCTTAACTTGAACTGCCGGACTGAATTGCCTAAACTCTGAATTGCTTGACCTTTGAATTGTTTGAACTTTATTGCACTTTCTATTTGCACTTTGAACTGCCGAGACAACTTGCATGATTTTGCTATGCTTTCTTAATAGATTATACCAAATTCGATGTTAATAACCTGTTAAATATAACATTTGCAGAAAACTAGGGCGAATATACTACCATTGATTGCCCATATCAAATGACAGATTAGTCGATAAAATATAATCAACTTAAAGAAATCGTATGAAATGCTGCGAATCAACGAATTCAAGTGAAGTAGTAAAGCGATATTAATCAACTTGAGCTGATTTTTTGCATCAATACTGCACTTGTATTCGAACAAGTCCTGAAATTTTTCATGTTTATTAGTTTAATTTCGGTCATGTTTGCTTGTCACTCTACTAGTTTTGCACAACACTTCACACATTTAGGAAACGTGCACCTTCATATTTGAATATCCGGCTGCTTATGTAGAATGGCTTCTCATCAAGAAGAAGGAGCAGTACCAACTGGGGAGGCCCTCCCGATGGCTGGTCCACTGATCAACCCACCAGAAAGAACTCCAACTACCCTGAGTTATCGGGTGTTTAACCAGTTACGTGCCCAATTTGGGATTGTAGAAGCAGATGCTATTCTCCCTGGGCCAAATGATATTGCTGGCAGTCCTCCCTTTGGGTTTGTTGCCGTTAACCGCCAAATGTGCCTTTGTGGAGCCATTCCTCCTTTCAACAGTTTTCTCCAACAAATCCTTCGCCGATTGGCTATTTCTCCTTTTCAATTGCACCCCAACGGCTATGCCATTTTGATGGGATTATGCGTTCTCTTCAGAAGGACGCTTGATCGCCTCCCAAGCTTTGAAGAAATCTTCTATTTATGCACATTTGCGAGAAACAAAGACCATCCTTCCATTATATATGTGAGGAGCGCCAGGAAACGTAAGCTTATCACCGATCTCTCTGGTAGCGCTCATGGTTTCCTAAACCAGTTCTTCTTTGTCCGTTGCTTCCAGGGATTTTACGCTATCTGGAGAGTAGGGGGTAAGCTTACTTATCCTCATTCTTTCCTCTTCTGAGCTTTGCGAGATCCAAATTGCTAAATGTTAACCTCGCTTTCTACTTTTGTGGTCCTTCCTCCTCTTTGTAGAGATCCAAGCCACAAGCAGACTTTTGAGAGGCTTAACGCTGTGGCGGCTGAGGAGAGAAGCATCAAGTTTTTGCTAAGAGACGAGTTCCTTCATCAGTTCGGACTCTTACACCCTTCCCGCTTTACTCAGCCTTATGAAGTTCCTAATTCTCCTGCCGAGGCACCGGATGCCCCAGTTTCTGTTGAGGAGCCTACACTGAAAGATCCTGCTCCCGAGGCTTCTCTGGTGAAGTGCTCTACTTCTACTGATGTCGTGGGGTCATCTGGAAAATTTGCACTTGCCCCGATCATTGAAGAAGAAGAGCCGCGAGAATCTCCCCAACATTTAGGGAAGTTCGGTGACGGAGGAGCCAAGAAAACAAGTCCTGCCAAGCAGAGCGGGGACGACACTTTTGAAGGGTTGAGCGACCTGTTTATCACCTCACAGGAACTCTTTAAAGATGATCCTGTTGCCACTAGGGTTTCCTCTTCAGTGGTTGAAGCAACTTCTGTTTTGCAACAGATCTCGTCGACTCAAGAGTTGATGTTAGCTACTACACCCATCATTCCTTCACAACCGAGGAGTGGTTCGTAGTTCAACGCGCGTAGTCTGCACGTTGCACACACTTAGAATTTTTCAGCACTTATTTGCACTTAACTCCTTGCAATTTGAAGATTCTCAAGTTATGCTTTTTTTTTTAATTTTAGGTTCTCCAATAGGGCGAAGTGGCTCGTATTATGATGACTTTAAGCAGTATGGAAGGCACAGTCAATATGATTATAGGCGCTATCTTCCCCCTCATAGGGAAACTGATGAAGAGAGCGCTGCTCGAAAAGCTCAGGAGAGAAGAACATATGAGGAACGGTATGGGAGAGGGGATGAACGTCACGACTCTTCCCACAGAGAGGGTGATTCCCTCAAACGAAAATCCCATGATGACAAAGGAAAAAGCCACGCTGCCGAAGATTCGAGCAAATGGACCAAGCATGGTGAAAAGTCATCATCTGACATTCTTAAAGAACCCATTGCTTCGGTGCCTTCTCAATCTCCCGCTCTCGCTCGTACCGACATTCAGACGATCATTGGTAGGCCCTCATACCAGGTTGGACCAGGCCCAGCTACTCTTCAAAGCCGATTTCCAAACTGGTGCTTGAAGGGAGTTCGCTTTGATCTTGATCTGGTTCCAATCGACAAACCAGCCATGTTGCGAAACCTTGATGCTATCAAACTTGATATTGAGAGAATGTCAAGTTGGCAGAAACTTGTTGACGAACTCCAGAGAGTGAATCACGAGAACCTTGAGGCTATGTTGACCATGGAGAACGATAAATCCGAATGGCAAAAGACTCTCGATCAACATGATGCAGAGATGAGGAGCATCGCCGCTTATAATGAAAAGCTTGAAGCAGAAGTTGGAAAGCTTAAAGAGGAGCTTGCTACTTCCTCCACTTCCTACTCTCAAAGGGAAAGTGTGCTTCAGCAACAAGTGCGGGATGCTCATGCTAGCCAACGAGAGGCCGAAGATAAACTCAAGTGGCAGGAAAAGGTTGTAGAAGATTATCGCGTTGAAGTTGCACAGTTGCAACAACAGACCAGCTCCCAGAACCTCGAAATTGAGACATTAAAAACTCGACTTGCTATAGTTGAGAAAGAGCGCGATGAGGCTATTGCCGGTAAAATTGCAGCTGAAGAAGCTCATCAAGCCACTAAAGCTGATGTCAGTTCGACATTGTTTGACTTCTACTTGCAAAGTGTCCTAGGGCGTGGCAGTCTCGCATTTTTGGGCCCCAAATATGAAATCACTTTGGCTGAAGTATGGGAAGCTGTGCTTGATATGCTTAAAGATGTTGGGTATGCCGAAGAAGAACTTGAGGCACATTATCTGGATGACGGAGCTCGTGCAGCCCTTGCCAGAGGAAAAGAGCAGCTCGCTAGAGAGCGTGCTGGGACAATGAGAGAGGAGCATCCAGAGAAAGAAGCACCATTAATTGCCCCTGTCCCTCCTCCAATTTCGGTCAACGTTGATATCACAGGCTCGGTTCCCATTCTCTGTCCCCTGCTAAAGTCATAACTGAGATTACAAGTGCACAGGGTGGAGATGAAGGCGAAGAAAGCACTGAAGCACAAGCTTATGAAGTTGACATTAGGAAGCCCACTTCTCCAGGTAATATTAACGTCGAACCAGGTCAAGCGGATTACTCATTTGCTTCGGCTGAGCTTGATGAATTTCTTGCTTATTATTTAAGACTCGATGAGCCGTTATCTCCTCTCTTCGCGGGAGATACTAGTATTTTTTGCTTTTCTTTTGTAGCGAAACCGCCTAGTGTCATAGAAACTTCTCCTCCTCCAGCTATTCCTCCTCCATCCTTTCAAATCACTCCTACTTCCCAGCCGGGATCGCAGGAAGAATTAATAGGAGCCCTTCAAGACTTGGACGATCCAACCGCTTCGCAAGAGCAGAAGGCCGAAGGACTTGAAGGAGGCGAAGTATCTCCGGAGCGAACCCTTTCTGATGACATAAAATTATCTGCTCTTGTCACTCCGGGGAGTGAGTCTTCTTCAAAGAGGAGGAGGAAGCGTACAACTTCAAAGAAGAAAGGGAGATGCATTTCTGTTACCGAAAAGGAAACGGAAGTTGATCCAGCACTAGCTCTCTCTCCTTCTCCCCCAACTCTCCCAAGTCGGCCTGAAAAATTGCCTATTAAGCCAGGTGAAGGCTCTAAAGGTGGTTGGAGAAAGAAGTGATGAGTCCCGCTTTCCCTTCTTTGCTTTACTTTTTTATTTTTTGCATGTATATAAGCTTGTGTTGACTGGAGATTGTGTGGGTACCAGTCCCCGCTTTCTTTTACTTTGAAACCTGCATATGTATAAAATTCTCATAGTATGGAATAAAATGGTTCTTTTACTTATACAAATTTCTATCTATATTTGAGAACGCTTTTACTTTCTTTTTTTATGCAAGTTTCTATATCCTCTTTATGTGAGGTTGCAGTAAACCTATGGTATGTTTATTGAGCATTGTCTTCATTTTTTTTTAATTTTTTTTGTGATGACTATACTGTATTGCCCCCATACCATAGGTTTATTGCAATCTTTTTCACATTGGCAAAGTTTCGGAGAGCAACTCTTCTGTTTCAAGAAGACTTGTACTCTTCCTTTAGAGAACAACTCATCCATTTGAAGGAAGTTTGCATTTGTACTTTATAGAATAATATTTCTGTTCCAAGAAAATATTTTTCTAGCTTAGTAGAATGCACTTCATATTGGAGGAGTCTTCTCCTCTCTCTTTTTTTTGTTGCAAAGTATTTACACTTCACTTTTTGAAAAAAGTCACTTTTGCTTTGGCAAGTGAATTTCACTTCATAGTGCAGTGGGCCTTCCGAAAAAGGGGCATCAACCTGCTTGAGTCTCTGAAGAGAGTTTTTGATTGTGCCTCTGGGAAGAGGTCTTTTCGTTTGGTTGCGCCTCTGGGGAGAGGTCTTTTTGTTTGATTGTGCCTCTGGGAAGAGGTCTTTTTGTTTCTGCCTCTTGGGAGTGGCTTTTATCTTTTCCCTGTTCGTTGGGAAGCGAGCCTCCGAAGAGGGCTTTTTACATTTCGACTCGTGTGAAGTTTTATTTCAGATCACGGTGAAATGTGTGCCTCTGAGTAGGGCTTTTGCCTGGAAGTTTGGAGCTTCTTTCTCTTAGTTGGATGGATTCACGGGGCGGACACAAGTGTCATGTGCCACCGATCAGTCTGCAACTTTATGTCGAGAAAGAACTTCTCTTTTTCTAGCGAGGCCCGCTCGAGGTCTTTTAGCATTTCAACTATGGTAAAATGGGCCTTCGAAGAGGGCTTTTCACATTCCAGCACTTGTGAAGTTTTATTTCAAATCTCGGTGGAATGCATGCCTCCGAGTCTACCTGGAAGTTTCTTCCTCATGGTTGGGTGGATTCACAGGGCGGACGCAAGTTACTTGGACGCTTATTTGCGCAGATTGTCTCAACTAGTGAACAAGCGCCTTGCCTTCCACTTGGGAAGGTGCCTCCGATCATCGTATGGATTCACGGAGCGGACGCAAGTTACTTGGACGCTTATCTGCGCAAACTGTCTCAGCTAGTAAACAAGCGCCTTGCCTTCCAGTCAGGAAGGCGCTCCCGGTCATTCCATACCAATCTTTTTTGTTGAGAAAGTCTTATGGCATGCCCCGTTTGAGGTCTTTATCCTCCGAAGAGTTGTGCCTCCGAAGAAGGCTTGTGCCTCCGAAGAGGTCTTTTGCTGTTTGATGCTTGCTCGCCCATGTCTCTTTGCCATCTATTCATGTCGGCGATCCCCGTTATCTTTTCCAAATACACTTCCCTTTTAGTTGCCAACAATTTCCCTTATCCAAAGAAATATACTTCATAGTTAAGCGAGTTGGTGGTGGAAGACACAGGCTATTTAACTGGACGTTCGTTTGTACAAACATTCACAGTTAGTTAGCAATGGTCCACTCCCAGCCGAATCGCTAACTTTTGTTCGAAGCACTTCTTTCGTAGGATTTGAGTATGGAAATTTTGAATGGCTTAGCATTTGCTTGTTGGGTGATTCCAAGGATTGCTTGGTCTTGTGATGGGTAAGCTTTGTTTTTATGGCCTGCATTGTTAAATCGACATTTTAGTAATACAATTGACGTATTTTACATATTGAAATAAAGCGAAGCAGTCTATAATAGTAAAGAACACAGGATTTATAGTGGTTCGGCCAAGAACTGGGCCTACATCCACTTTATAGTTCTTATTATTCACTTGCACTGGCTTTACAACGGCTTTCAATACAAGAATCATACATTCATCATTCTTTTACAATATTTCATTAAAGCCTTTAAGTAAAATATGGGCGCAAATGATTGTTGTTCCAAGCTCTTGGAATTGGGTCTCCTTTGACAGTTACAAGTTTGAATGTGCCATCAAGAAGTTTTTGGCCCATAACATACGGCCCTTCCCAGTTTGGTCCAAGCACACCTGTAGGTGTCATAATTCTTTTTAAGATTAGATCCCCAACTTCAAAGCTGCGTCGACGAACTTTGTAATTGAAGTGCCTGGCTATTCTTTACTGATGAGCCGCAATTCTGAGCTCAGCTTCTTCCCTTTTTTCATCAAGGAAGTCAAGGGCTTCAAGTTGTAGCTTTTCATTTTCGGCTTGATTGAAATGGATTCTTCTTTGTGAAGGGATCTCTATTTCTACCGGAATCATTGCCTCTGATCCATATGCCAATGAAAATGGAGTGTGCCCCGTCGCAGTTTTATGTGTAGTTCTATATGCCCATAGTGCTAGCGGAAGTTTATCGACCCAACCACCTTTTGCTTTTTCCAGCTGTTTTTTGATGGTTGATTTGATAATTTTGTTTACTGCTTCCCCTTGCCCGTTTGCCTGCAGATGAGCCACTGCTGAGAAACTTTTCTGAATCTTGATTTTTTTGCAAAAATCTTGGAACTCTTTACTTTCAAATTGGTTTCCATTGTCTGTGATTATCTTTTGAGGCACTCCATACCTGCAAATGATATTCTTAGTTACAATGTTTATCATTTTCTTAGAGGTAATAGTAGCTAAGGGTTTAGATTCAGCCCATTTAGTAAAATAATCTACAGCAACAATAGCGTGTCTAATTCCGGATTTTGCAGTTGGCAGAGGCCCGATGAGATCCATTCCCCAAATAGAAAATGGCCACGGACTGACCATCTGTGTTATCTCAGTGGAAGGTGCTCTTGGGTTTTTGCAAATGTGACATCGCGGAATTTTGACCCTATTATTATAATAAGTTTTTAATCCAATTTAAATAAAATATAAGATATTCATTTATAAATAAATAAGAATTTGGATATTATTAGTTGTATATTAGTTATAAAGGAATATAATTTCAAAATGTAAATAGATTCTTTCAACAATATTCAGAAATAAATCTGTTTTGTTTATTAAATTAAAATTTATGTATTAATGACATTAATTATCAGATATATGAATGCAGTTAATGGTAACAAGTTCGAGAACACAATCATATTCATAAATATATATATAAGTTACAAATTAAATATTTGTAATATTTAACTTTAAATAAAAATAAGATTTAAGCAATGTTTCTAACAATAACTTTTATAACTAAAATAACATAAGCTTATAACTATTTCACATGAGTTCCTATATAAATATAAATACTTATAATTATGGTTATAAACATAAGCTTTTTTATATTTAACATAAATATAACATAAAGGTAGGGTTACAAGCATAAGTACAAATATAATAGGTATAAGATATAAATAGAAATGAAAGAATTTAGTACAAACACAAGTGAAAATCTGCAAACCGAATATGCTAGTATAAATAATAAAAACAAAACCTGCAGCACACACTTTTTTTGTTATATGTTCACATGAGTTTGTTCAAATAAAATAAAAAGAAATATGCAAGTATGAAATGGAATACATCTTAGTACACATACTGCGAATATCTTTGTAAACATATTAGTGCTTAAGAGAAAAAAAAATCTGCAAAAAAACATCTTTGAATAAATCTTTATGTCAGTCAACATTAATTGTGTGTTTGCATAAATAAAGCACATTAGTACAAACAATAATTTGGTCAGCAAGCATTTAATCTGTGTTAACTTAAAGAAAACACAAACATTTTTGTTTACATGTTAACATAAGTAGGTTCAAACAAAAGAAACTGCAAGTATAATTGTACTTAATATATATGTCAGCCACCACTACTTAGTGTATGCTAGTTCAAAGACATAAACATTTAATAGCCCACCCTTATATCTGAAACAAATTATCTGCAGCCGAAATATTCATATGATTCTCATGTTTTAGTACAAAGCAAATAAATAAAATAATAAAATAGAGTAAGATATTTTATCAAGTGAAGCTTATTCAAGAAGACTCCATTGTTACAAGTATATATATATATATATATATATATATATATATATATATATATATATATATATATATATGTTTCCATCATTTTTATTTCATTCTTAGTTCAGTCTTACACTTATGAAACAAACCTGAGATAAGAAAGAAAATAAACAAATTTGCAAGTTCAAAACATATTCAAGCAAAGAGGTTACTGGAATTCAAACTGTTCAAACTGCAGTCTTCTAGTTGACCTCTGTTTCAAGTTGCTACTGCCTTGGGTGAGTAAACTATTTCTAATTTAACTTTTATTTTGTAGTTTATGATGATTTTGTTATGTGTATGTTAAAAGTTCTGGATTGCTTGTTATTACAGTAAGCTCTTATAGTTGTTCTTGCTGGTTTCAAGACTTCTGTGGAGTTAAAGATGTTAATGAATATTTCATACTTTTATATGAAATTAACTCTTGTAATTTGTAATTTAACTAAATAAATTTAGTTTAAGATTAAGGTTTAGAAAAATTTGTTTTGAAGCAGTGAAGGATAAGTACTGTGAACATCAATTTACAGTAAAAATAAAATAAGGATCAAAAATTCGAATAACTTGAATCGTGAACTTGAATTTGTAGATTGATACTACATACAAAAATATGATTTTTAAGAGAAAAATTATAATTTTTAGTTAACGATCTATAGAGCAGTTCATTTGTAAAGCAAAAATGCATTTTTGTAAAATTCTGATTATTCAAACAGTTTTAGCTGTTGTAATTTAACATGAAGTTGGTGTATTGATTATAGATCAACGTAAAAATGTTAGAAATATTTTTAATTGCAAGAATTTTAGAGGGGAATCAATAGTAGGGTTTAAGGTCTGTAATTTTTGGGTTCGGTATTTTGATTCTCGCGACATCATGTCTTCACCGAGTGACGAGCAGTTTTGGGAGGAGATAGGAGGTGGTGTCGGCTAGCCATGGCCGAAGCCTTGGAATTTCTGATGGTCGCAATCACTAACGTGAGGTGATTTGATCAACTGTGTTTGGGTTACAGTTCGAACATTTGGGTTGAATTTCAATTTCTTGATAACTGGGTTGATTTGGGTTTTGTATTCGAGCATGGTGAGGATTTGCAACCTGTTGGTGGCGTCGCGAGGTGGTGGCGCCACTGCGGACCGCCGTGCACGTGCACGGCCGCGGAGATGAGCGCAGTTGGGTCGACTCGAGAAGAACTCGAGTATTATCATGCTCTGCTTCGAGTTGTGTTTCTGGGGTGAGTGTGACTATGCGCGTGGGTTTATATGTTTGTAACAGTTAAACTGTAAGTTTTTAAAAAAAAAATCAGGGGAGAAGAAGAGAGGCAGGGGAGGATTACGTGAAAACTTCTGGGTGGATTCGAGTTCTACTCGAGGTATGCGCGTGGGTGTCTTCGGGTTTGTAATTGCAGAAAATTGGGTAGCTGTAATATGACAGTAAAGTAATTATGTTAAGCATAATCTATGTTATTAAGTATTAAACAATTTGTTTTTTTAAAACTCTGATGATCTTGAAAGTTTTGCTGAAACAAAATTGGGAAATTAATTTAAAGTGAAAGTTAATTATGTATGTAATAAATTAATAATGGTAATTTAATAAGTAGTTAAAACTTAGTGGAATTAGTAATTAAAGATTTTAATAATCACCTTGTGGAAATTCATTTGTAATTAAGAATGTAATTAATCATTGGAAGCTGATTCATTAACAAAAGGGGTAGCTAACTGATTAAATAAATAATTAATGATTGAACGATTAAGTTAATTAATAATTAATGATTAATTAAGCAATTAATAATAATTAATTGTGCAATTAATTTTTATAAATCAATAATTAAGGTTATTGATTAGTAATTAAGAATTTATTTCATTAATTAAGGAATAATTAATAAATTGAAATAAGTTAATTAATCGTAATTGATTAAACATGAATAAATTATAATTTATGTTTAAATATGCAATTGAGTTTAAACAAATCAAACTTGTTGATATAAATCGATGGTTTTATTTGATTGAACTGATGTTTATTATTTCCTGTGATGTTCTGTGAGATATCTGTGATAATTGTATATGATTTATCTGTGTTAAATTGTTATATGGTTTATCTGATGTTATTTATCTATGTTAAACTGCTATATGAATTCAATTGTTAAATTTAAACTATTAAGTTAATTAGACAACTTGGACTTTAAAATGGCGTTTAGATTTCGATGAGACCGGGATCGGGTATCGATTGATATTCCGAAAACCACGTCGATCCAAATTAAACGTTAGGTCGTATAATCTCAAGTGAAGATCGAGATGGAGTTTCAGTATGCAAGGGTTATCGTCGTTAACTCTGAGGGTGATTCCAAAACGAGTGTAATGAGATAATGCCTTCGGTTTCGTTCGAACCCGGAACGAACTTATATGTATTGAATGCTTTCAGCACATCGTCAGGCGGACGATGAGCATTCTAAGTGATATGTTCTAAAAAGGTAATCGCAGCCTCAACCCTCATCAACCGGGAATGGCCAAAACAGGGGAGGTGCAGCAAGGTTAGGTGGATCATGCCCAAGCAGGACGAGATATACCCCTGTCTAGATGTCCCTTTATTCGGCTGTGTGGGCGGTTGGATGTACACCAACTGCGGGGTTATCTTGTTCGGGACTGTTCAGTAAGGAATGGTTCCGGCCTTGCGTTGCAGGGGAGTTAGGGTGGCTCCTCGGCACTGTGATCTAGACCACGTACTGTGGCGGGCGATACCCCAGTAGCCCTGCCATTGTAAGGGATCCAATTTCCAATAAGCGCCGTATGTTTTGATTGTGCCCAACTATGTTGAAATGTGAGATGTAAGCATTTCAGCTATTTCTGTATTTTACTTGAAAACCCTAGACACTATTATAATATCACTGGATTTCCTATGAAATGTTTTGGTTAGCGTAAGGTAAAAACTTACCCGTATTTATTTGTGGGGAGTCTTACGTGATACCTTTATTTTAAATGATTTTCAAAGTTAAACAACTTTAACCTGTTTACTCATACCAGACCCATGTCTGACCCGGAGTTTATTTTTTTTTTCATAAACTTTCGGGTACCCAAATTTTTACAGGTAGCCAAGGGATTCAGGTTAGCTTTGACACCTACTAGAGGAGCAATGGAGCAGGAGGCTTCAGCGTTGTAGGCATATATATCTATATAGTTCCGCTGTGGTAGTTAGTTTATGTATTTGAGATGTATGTTCTGACAGATATGTATATGATAGTCATGTTGTATGACATGGTTTAACTCTGATGTATATATATATAACTATGTAATATTTATGTTGATATATTATATTTTATTCCGTTCCGCTGTGAGATTCTGATGTTGATGTTCTTTCTTTCTTTTCTTTTCTATTTCTATCCCTTTCTTTCTTATTGATGACACGACTTTCTGGGCGTAGAAAGTTGGGTCGTCACAGGTGGTATCAGAGCGCTAGGTTGAGTGAATACCTAGGCTCTTTAGTGATTTCTTTCTTGAGAGAGCGTATTTGTAATTTGATATATATTTATTTATTTATTTATTTCTACCTATTTATTGGGTTACCTGTTCGGGTATTCCAATATAAGTTATAAGGTAGATAGGGTAGTGGTGTGTGAAACACGACTACCGATGGTTGGAGTTTTGAATATTTGTAGTTGGAGTGTATCTGTCGAGACTGTAGACCTATTACCGTCTCGAGTGAGATTTGGATTATGTGAGAATTTCATGGTTGGAATTTGATTTTGGATGAACTTGAGTTTGGATCTATCGAATGGACATGACCAAATTATGATATCTTGATATCTCAAGGTGTGGTAGCTGTGTGATGAGACACAGTGAGTTTGGATGTCTTCGAAGAAGTTTCTCTGGAATAAGTTAAGGAAGTATGTCCATTTCGGAATTGTGACCAAGTTCAATAGGGTATTTTTGTTTGATTGAGGCTCGAGTTCTCGAAGAGCTTTGAATAGAAGTCTTTGGACATTGAGGATTAGCCCTATAGCTGGAAGTGTTCTGTGTGCTGTCGAGAAGGTTTGTTGATTAGCAGTTTTCTTGAGGTGATTTCAGAAGTAGCAGAGTGGATTCATTTCTTCGATGGATTGACCTGAACAGTATACGACTGTTCTGGTTTGTGAAGAGAGAACAAACTTATTTGGGTAGAATTGCCAGAGCGTTGTGCGACAATTCTGGAATTTATTTGTGTAATCTTTTACGAGGAGTTGAGACTTCTCAAGAGAAAGTGAGGAAATCGAAGTGGTTCAAGACCTGATGTTTTCAAGGAAGATAAGTGTCTACCGCCACATCGAGAGATTGAGATTCGTATTGATTTGATTCTAGGAGCTGTGTCGGTGATTCAGCCAAGTAGGAGAATGCCACCTAGAGAGAGAGAAGAGTTGGTTAAGCAGACGCAGGATCTTTTGGAGAAAGGTTTGTTTAGACCCAGGTTTTCCTGTTGGGGCTCTGCTGCTGTGTTAGTCACCAAATCGGATGGTTCGCTATGGTTCTGTGTTGAATAAGTTTGTGCTGGTATTCATTGATGATATTTTGGTCTACTCCAAATCGGAAGAGGAGCACAGACGGCATTTGGGAATTGTTTGGAGACTCTGAAGGCAAAGTTCTCAAAGTGCCATTGCTGGAAATCTGAAGTTAAATTTTTGGGGCACATTATTGTGGGTGAAGATATCTTTGTAAACCCAGCAAAGGGAGAATCTATTCTAGAATGGAAGCAACCGAAGCAGCCGATGGGAATTCATAGTTTTCTAGGTTTAGCTGGCTACTTTAGAAAATTTATTAAGGATTATTCCAAGATTTCTTCACATTTGATCAAACTAACAAGGAAAGGAACCAAATTCAAATGGACACCTCAATGTGAAGAAGCTTTTCAGGAATTGAGACAAGGTTAACTAGTGTACCTGTACTTGCTATTCCGGACGGGAAGAGCAAATTTGAAGTATATACGGATGCATGTTTAGTTGGATTGGGTGCAGTGTTGATGCAGAATATCAGAGTGATTGCGTATGCTAGTCGGCAATTGAAGTCTCATGAGAAGAACTATGCTACGCATGATTTAGAACTGTTAGCTATTGTTTTAGCTTTGAAGATCTGGAGACATTATCTTTTGGAAGAAAAGTTTGGGTTATACACGGATCACAAACCGTTGAAGTATATTTTCTTTCAAAAAGATCATTGGTAAGCAAATGGAAGATAGATCTTTTGAAGAAATGATTCTTGGAATTAAAGACGATCGGAATTCAGATTTCAAAGTATTTTAAGGATTAATAGTCGTTTGTGTGTGCTTAATATTGATGGACTGAGATATAAAGTGTTAGCTGAGTGTCATCGTTCCAAATTGAATATTCACCCGGGAATTTCGAAGATGTATAAAGATACGAGGAGAGTTTTCTGGTGGCCGAATATGAAGAAGGATGTAGCTGCTTTTGTAAATAGTTGTGCCATTTGTCAGCAAGTGAAGGGAGATCAACAAAAGTCTGCTGGATTATTGCAACCTTTGGAAATTCTAGATTGGAAATGGGTTATTGTGGATCGTTTAACGAAGAGTGCCCATTTTATTTCGGTTAAGGCGACTCGCACTGCAGTTTCTTTGGTGGAAATTTTTTTGAAGGAGATGGTCAGACTGCATGGTATTCCTATTAGCACAGTAAGTGACCGTGAACCTATTTTTCACTAGTAAAGTTTTGGAAAGCTTTGCAATCAGCAATGGGAACTAGTTTGAGATTAAGTACAATCTATCATCCTCAGACGGACGGACAAACGGAAAGGCTTAATCGAATTCTGGAAGATATGCTTCGAGCTGGTGTATTGGACTTTGGTGGATCATGGGAGGACCATCTTCATTTAGTGGAATTTTCTTATAATAATAGTTACCAAGTGGATATTAAATGACTCCTTATGAAGCTCTTTATGGAAGACCGTGTAGATCCCCATCTTGTTGGATTGAATCGAATGATCAACTTGTACTTGGACCCGATCTTATTCGTAAAGCTTCTGCGAAGGTTGAGCTTATCAGAAAAGAATGAAAGCTGCTGCTCAGATCGTCAGAAGAAATATGCAGATAAGAGACGAAGACCATTGGAATTTGAGATCGGAGATTTAGTTTTTATTAAAGTTTCCCCAATCAAAGGTGCTATAAGATTCGGAAAAAGGGGAAAACTTGCTCTGAGATATATAGTCCATTCCGAGTGTTGGAAAGAATTGGAACTGTAGTCTACAGGATTGAATTGCCAGAACGCATGTCTGGGATTCACAATGTATTTCATGTGTCTCATTTAAGGAAATTTATTCATGAACCCTCCTTAGTGGTAGAACCAGTTATTCAGAAAGATTTAGAAATAGAACCCAACCTAACTGTGGTTAGAAATCCTATTCAGATTGTAGATCATGACGAGAAGCAACTCAGGAATAAAGTGGTGAAACTCGTCAAGGTGCAATGGAGTGAGGATCCCAGACTGTACCTGGGAAACTCTTGATTGTTTTAGGAAAGCTTATCCAGATTTATGTCCGGATAGCTAGTAATGTTGTTAGGATTAACTGTTTGATTGTTTGTTTTGTATGGATGATGTGTATGTTTGGATTGTTAATAATTAAGCTTTTGAATTAACTGTTGTTTAAATTTCGAGGACGAAATTCTTTTAAGGGGGGAGGAATGTGACATCCCGGAATTTTGACCCTATTATTATAATAAGTTTTTAATCCAATTTAAATAAAATATAAGATATTCATTTATAAATAAATAAGAATTTGGATATTATTAGTTGTATATTAGTTATAAAGGAATATAATTTCAAAATGTAAATAGATTCTTTCAACAATATTCAGAAATAAATCTGTTTTATTTATTAAATTAAAATTTATGTAGTAATGACATTAATTATCAGATATATGAATGCAGTTAATGGTAACAAGTTCGAGAACACAATCATATTCATAAATATATATAAGTTACAAATTAAATATTTGTAATATTTAACTTTAAATAAAAATAAGATTTAAGCAATGTTTCTAACAATAACTTTTATAACTAAAATAACATAAGCTTATAACTATTTCACATGAGTTCCTATATAAATATAAATACTTATAATTATGGTTATAAACATAGGCTTTTTTATATTTAACATAAATATAACATAAAGGTAGGATTACAAGCATAAGTACATATATAATAGGTATAAGATATAAATAGAAATGAAAGAATTTAGTACAAACACAAGTGAAAATCTGCAAACCGAATATGCTAGTATAAATAATAAAAACAAAACCTGCAGCACACACTTTTTTTGTTATATGTTCACAGAGTTTGTTCAAATAAAATAAAAAGAAATATGCAAGTATGAAATGGAATACATCTTAGTACACATACTGCGAATATCTTTGTAAACATATTAGTGCTTAAGAAAAGAAAAAAATCTGCAAAAAAACATCTTTGAATAAATCTTTATGTCAGTCAACATTAATTGTGTGTTTGCATAAATAAAGCACATTAGTACAAACAATAATTTGGTCAGCAAGCATTTAATCTGTGTTAACTTAAAGAAAACACAAACATTTTTGTTTACATGTTAACATAAGTAGGTTCAAACAAAAGAAACTGCAAGTATAACTGTACTTAATATATATGTCAGCCACCACTGGTCAAAGACATAAACATTTAATAGCCCACCCTTATATGTGAAACAAATTATCTGCAGCCGAAATATTCATATGATTCTTAGGTTTTAGTACAAAGCAAATAAATAAAATAATAAAATTGAGTAAGATATTTTATCAAGTGAAGCTTATTCAAGAAGACTCCATTGTTACGAGTATATATATATATATATATATATATATATATATATATATATATATGTTTCCATCATTTTTATTTCATTCTTAGTTCAGTCTTACACTTATGAAACAAACCTGAGATAAGAAAGAAAATAAACAAATTTGCAACTTCAAAACATATTCAAGCAAAGAGGTTACTGGAATTCAAACTGTTCAAACTGCAATCTTCTAGTTTACCTCTGTTTCAAGTTGTTACTGCCTTGGGTGAGTAAACTATTTCTAATTTAACTTTTATTTTGTAGTTTATGATGATTTTGTTATGTGTATGTTAAAAGTTCTGGAATGCTTGTTATTACAGTATGCTCTTATAGTTGTTCTTGCTGGTTTCAAGACTTCTGTGGAGTTAAAGATGTTAACGAATATTTCATACTTTTATATGAAATTAACTCTTGTAATTTGTAATTTAACTAAATAAATTTAGTTTAAGATTAAGATTAAGGTTTAGAAACATTTGTTTTGAAGCAGTGAAGGATAAGTACTGTGAACATCAATTTACAGTAAAAATAAAATAAGGATCAAAAATTCGAATAACTTGAATCGTAAACTTGAATTTGTAGATTGATACTACATACAAAAATATGATTTTTAAAAGAAAAATTATAATTTTTAGTTAACCATCTATAGGGCAGTTCATTTGTAAAGCAAAAATGCATTTTTGTAAAATTCTGATTATTCAAACAGTTTTAGCTGTTGTAATTTAACATGAAGTTGGTGTATTGATTATAGATCAACGTAAAAATGTTAGAAATATTTTTAATTGCAAGAATTGTAGAGGGGAATGAATAGTAGGGTTTAAGGTCTGTAATTTTTGGGTTCGGTATTTTGATTCTCGCGACATCATGTCTTCACCGAGTGACGAGCAATTTTGGGAGGAGATAGGAGGTGGTGTCGGCTAGCCATGGCCGAAGCCTTGGAATTTCTGATGGTCGCAATCACTAACGTTAGGTGATTTGATCAACTGTGTTTGGGTTACAGTTCGAACATTTGGGTCGAATTTTGATTTCTTGACAGCTGGGTTGATTTGGGTTTTGTATTCGAGCATCGTGAGGATTTGCAACCTGTTGGTGGCGTCGCGAGGTGGTGGCGCGGTGGCAGACCGCCGTGCACGTGCACGGCCGCGGAGATGAACGCAGTTGGTTCGACTCGAGAAGAACTCGAGTATTATCGTGCTCTGCTTCGAGTTGTGTTTCTGGGGTGAGTGTGACTATGCGCGTGGGTTTATAAGTTTGTAACAGTTAAACTGTGAGTTTTTTTTTAAAAAAATCAGGGGAGAAGAAGAGAGGCAGGGGAGGATTACGTGAAAATTTCTAGGTGGATTCGAGTTCTACTCGAGGTATGCGCGTGGGTGTCTTCGGGTTTGTAATTGCAGAAAATTGGTTAGCTGTAATATGACAGTAAAGTAATTATGTTAAGCATAATCTATGTTATTAAGTATTAAACAATTTGTTTTTTAAAAAACTCTGGTGATCTTGAAAGTTTTGCTGAAACAAAATTGGGAAATTAATTTAAAGTGAAAGTTAATTATGTATGTAACAAATTAATAATGGTAATTTAATAAGTAGTTAAAACTTAGTGGAATTAGTAATTAAAGATTTTAATAATCACCTTGTGGAAATTCATTTGTAATTAAGAATGTAATTAATCATTGGAAGCTGATTCATTAACAAAAGAGGTAGCTAACTGACTAAATAAATAATTAATGATTGAACGATTAAGTTAATTAATAATTAATGATTAATTAAGCAATTAATAATAATTAATTGTGCAAATAAGTTTTATAAATCAATAATTAAGGTTATTGATTAGTAATTAAGAATTTATTTCATTAATTAAGGAATAATTAATAAATTGAAATAAGTTAATTAATCGTAATTGATTAAACATGAATAAAATATAATTTATGTTTAAATATGCAATTGAGTTTAAACAAATCAAACTTGTTGATATAAATCGATGGTTTTATTTGATTGAACTGATGTTTATTATTTCCTGTGATGTTCTGTGAGATATCTGTGATAATTGTGTATGATTTATCTGTGTTAAATTGTTATATGGTTTATCTGATGTTATTTATCTGTGTTAAATTGCTATATGAATTCAATTGTTAAATTTAAACTGTTAAGTTAATTAGACAACTTGGACTTTAAAATGGCATTTGGATTTCGATGAGACCGGGATCGGGTATCGATTGATATTCCGAAAACCACATCGATCCAAATTAAACGTTAGGTCGTATAATCTCAAGTGAAGATCGAGATGGAGTTTCAGTATGCAAGGGTTATCGTCGTTAACTCTGAGGGTGATTCCAAAACGAGTGTAACGAGATAATGCCTTCGGTTTCGTTCGAACCCGGAACGAACTTGTATGGATTGAATGCTTTCAGCACATCGTCAGGCGGACGATGAACATTCTAAGTGATATGTTCTAAAAAGGTAATCGCAGCCTCAACCCTCATCAACCGGGAATGGCTAAAACTGGGGAGGTGCAGCAAGGTTAGGTGGGTCATGCCCAAGCAGGACGAGATATACCCCTGTCTAGATGTCCCTTTATTCGGCTGTGTGGGTGGTTGGATGTACACCAACTGCGGGGTTATCTTGTTCGGGACTGTTCAGTAAGGAATGGTTCCGGCCTTGTGTTGCTGGGGAGTTAGGGTGGCTCCTCGGCACTGTGATCTAGACCACGTACTATGACGAGCGGTACCCTAGTAGCCCTGCCATTGTATGGGATCCAATTTCCAATAAGTGCCGTACGTTTTGATTGTGTCCAACTATGTTGAAATGTGAGATGTAAGCATTTCAGCTATTTCTGTATTTTACTTGAAAACCATAGACACTATTATAATATCACTGGATTTCCTATGAAATGTTTTGGTTAGCGTAAGGTAAAAACTTACCCGTATTTATTTGTGGGGAGTCTTACGTGATACCTTTATTTTAAATGATTTTCAAAGTTAAACAACTTTAACCTGTTTACTCATACCAGACCCATGTCTGACCCGGAGTTTATTTTTGTTTTTTTTCATAAACTTTCGGGTACCCAAATTTTTACGGGTAGCCAAGGGATTCAGGTTAGCTTTGACGAATACTGGAGGAGCAATGGAGCAGGAGGCTTCAACGTTGTAGGCATATATATCTATATAGTTCCGCTGTGGTAGTTAGTTTATGTATTTGAGATGTATGTTCTGACAGATATGTATATGATAGTCATGTTGTATGATATGGTTTAACTCTGATGTATATATATAACTATGTAATATTTAAGTTGATATATTATATTTTATTCCGTTCCGCTGTGAGATTCTGATGTTGATGTTCTTTCTTTCTTTTCTTTTCTATTTCTATCCCTTTCTTTCTTATTGATGACACGACTTTCTGGGCGTAGAAAGTTGGGTCGTCACAGCAAATCTCTGGCATCGGTCACATTTTCGGGCGTAACTCGCGGCATCACGATTAATATCCGGCCAAAAATATCCATAATGGAGAATTTTCTTTGCTAAAGTTTGACCTCCTGAATGGTCTCCACACTCTCCTCCGTGTACCTCAGTTAGAATTGTTTCAGCTTCTTCCTTGGTCACACATCGGAGTAATGGCATTGAGAATCCCCGCCTATACAATAGGCCATCTTGAATTACAATCCTGGATGCTTTTCTTAACAACTTCTGCCGTTCTCTTAGGTTTTCTGATAGAGAACTATCGCGCAGGTATTCCAATATCGGAGTCATCCATGATTCTTGCTCCTGTGATACAGTCATGATCCAGTCAATATTAATTTCATCAATGCTTGGAGTTGACAGGACTTCCACAGGAACTATCCCAATAATTGAGCTTCACCAGTGCTTGCATACTTTGTGAGGGAATCTGCCTTCATGTTTTTTTCCCGAGGTATATGGTTTATCATATAATGGTCCAGGTCCTCGAGAAGCTCCCAGGCTCTTGACAGGTAAGCGGGCAGATTTCCTCCTTTGGTTTGAAACTCTTTCTTGACTTGACACACAATAAGCTATGAATCATTGAAGATTTGCAATGCCTTGATGTTCAGTTCTTTAGCAATCTTCAGGCCAGCAACGAGAGCTTCATATTCTGCCTCATTATAAGTCGAAGAAAATTCTAATCTTAATGCATAACACAGTGACCGTCCTTCAGGGGTTTCAAGCACAACCCCAGCACCGGAACAGTAATCGTTTCTTGTGCCATCGACATATAATTTCCATAGAATTGGGGAATTATCGGTTACCACCTCCTCGCTATCACCTTTGTCTGTACATTCCGCGATGAAGTCTGCCAAAGCTTGTCCATTGATTGCTTTCCGGGGATGATACGTGATGTCATATTGACTGAGCTCAATATTCCACTTCAAAAGACGACCCGTGGTCTCAGGACGAAACAGGACTTGCTTCAAGGGCTGATCGGTGAGGACCTTGATGGGATGAGCTTGGAAATATGGCCTCAATTTTCTTGATGCAATCAGTAGACAATAAGCGAGCTTTTCCAACTTTGAATAGTTCAATTCTGCCCCAGTGAGTCTCTTGCTGATGTAGTAGACCGGGCGCTGAATTTTCGCATCCTCCCGTACCAAAGCTGCACTGAGGGCATGAGACGAGATTGCCAAATATACAAAAGGATCTTCACCATTGTCAGGCTTAGAAAGTATAGGAGGCGTTTCCATATGACGAATCAGCTCATCGAAAGCTTTCTGGCACTCAGGAGTCCAGTCAAAGCTTTTTCTTCCTTTCTTTAGAGCATCAAAGAATGGAATGCATTTATCAGTAGCTTTGGAAATGAACCGACTCAAGGCAGCAACTTTTCCATTGAGACTTTGCAATTCCTTCTTCGTTCTAGGAGCTTTGACTTCTCTTAAGGCAGTTATCTGAGCAGGATTAGCTTCGATGCCCCTTGCACATACAATGAAACCTAGAAACTTTCCAGATTCTACCCCAAATTAACACTTCAAAGGATTCAGCTTCATACCGTACTTTCAGAGGATTGAGAACATCTCTGCCAAGTGATCCATGTAGTCCACTGCTTTCTTTGACTTTACCAGCATATCATCGACATAAACTTCCATAGTCTTGCCAATCTGTGGTTTAAACATGGCATTAGCAAGTCTTTGGTAAGTTGCCCCCTCATTCTTAAGTCCGAAAGGCATGACTCTGTAGCAGTAGAAACCAACATCGGTGATAAAGCTTGTGTCCTCCTGGTCTGGCTCATGCATCATGATCTCGTTATATCCGGAGTAGGCATCCATAAAAGATAGCAATTCACGCCCTGCCGTTCCATCCACCAACTGGTCAATCCTGGGTAACGGGAAGCAGTCTTTGGGGCAGGCTTTGTTTAGATTTGAAAAGTCAATGCACACTCTCCATTTCCCATTAACTTTTTTAACCAGTACTGGATTTGAAACCCAATTCGGATAAGTGGATTCCCTGATAAAACCATTCTCCATGAGCCGATCAACCTCTTCTTTCAATGTTGCTGACCTTTCAGGACCTTGAGTTCTCCTTTTCTGCTTTACTGGTGTAAACTTCGGATCAATATTCAAGGTATGCACTGCATTTCTGGAGATATTCCACACATATCAGCATGAGTCCAAGCGAATACATCCAGATTTGCCTTCAAAAATGATATCAAAACGTTTTGAACCGTTGCATTAAGCTGGGAACCCACATTCAACACTTTGTTCGGGTCTTTCGGGTCAACAGGTACCGGCACTGTCACTTCTACTGGTACCACTCTATTCTCCCCTGCACTAGCTTTTCTGGGATCCATCTCTTTTCGTACACCGCTGTGTTCGCCTGTGCAGGGTCCACCCTGTAATTGCTACAAGGTTGATTCTCTGATGCGGAATGGGGCCACCGCATCTTTTCCCATTTCTCTCTTCCTCGTTTCACGCAACTCTGTAAGATAACATTCTCGTCCAGCATTCTGATCCCCTTTCACCACACCGACTCCATTATCTATGGGGTATTTTATAGTCAGACACCATGGGGCAAGAATAGCTTTAAATGCTGCCAGAGTTGGTCGGCCTAGGAAGGCATTGTAGGCAGAAAATTCTTCAACAATAACAAAGGTCTGTTTTCGAGCCACTTTTCTCTGCCCCTCTCCAAGCTCTACGAACAAATTAATAGTCCCAATTGGTTGTTTCGGCTCCCCAGTAAAACCAACAATCTTTAATGATGAAGCTTGAACGTCAGCCATTGGAATCTTCATCTGATCAAAAGTCTTCTTGAAGAAAATGTTGCACGAAGCTTCACAGTCAACCAGAACTCTTTTCACAGTAGATGGCCCAATGCCAGTGGAGATGACCAAAGGATCAATGGTAGGAGCTTCAACACCCATCGAATCCCTAGCACTGAATATAATGTCATCATTAGAAGTTTTCTGCTACTTCAGGGGTGCAGCTCTTCTAACACAAAAACACTTTCATCTGCCGGTGCATACTTCAAAGCACGGGCGTATCTTTCCATCTCACCCCAACTCCTGCCAGCTGGGTGAGGGCCCTCTGTAACCACATTTATAACAGGCCTCTTTGATTCATGAGCTGTCGCCTTTTCACTTGAGCTAGCGCGATGAACAGGAACCTGTTGTCCTTGAGTTGACGAAGTTGGGCCATTCTTGTTCCTTTTTACATATTGCTGGAGCTTGTTTTCCTTCAATAGTTCCTCAATTACCTCCTTCAAGTGACGGCACTCGTTAGTATCATGCCCGGGTTGGTTATGGAACCGGCAAAACGTTCTATTCTTCTCAGCTTTCCTATTAACTCTTTGCTTAGCTGGTGCGGGGAATTCGACCGTGTCTTTGTTCGTAAAGTAGATGTTCTCCGGGGTATCAGTCAAAGGGGTGAAGTTGAAGGGACGACCTTTCTTTGCATCTCCTTGCCTCTTCTGACCATCATTCCCTCTCTTCTAATTGCCAGGTTCTTTCTTATTCGGAACAGCATTACTATTTCCAGCCCCTGTCGATGTCACCTTAGCCGGTGTTTGGAGGCTTTCCGGGCGCATGAATTCATCGGCTTTCTTATAAAACTTGTCAAGTGAATTTGGTTCTTTCATTTTCAACCACCTCCCGAACTCACTTGTCTTATCCATAGCCTTCATCAGGTACGTCAAAATCATTCTCGGCTCTGCGTTGTCCACTTCAGCCAGAGCTATATTGAAGCGATTCAAGAAAGCTCTAATGGATTCTCCAGGATTCTGCTCCAAGCTGGATAATGACATTATATCCTTTGCCTTTGATGCATACAATCGAAACTGTTCCTTGAATTTCCGAGTCAAATCAAAAAATTGGTCTATCGATCGGACCGGCAGCTTTGTGAACCAAAGTAAAGCAACTCCTTCCAGGTATACCGGAAAATACCGGCATTTGATTTCGTCAGAGGCTCTGGCACCTGTCATGTGCCAATCATACTTATACAGGAACTCATTACGATCGCTCGTTCCCTCGTAAGCTGGAATACTTGGAGGGACAAACTTCCTTGGGAATTCTGCCTTCAGGATCTTTTAAGTGAATGGGGTTTTGCTCGGAGCAAAACCCCATTTTTTCTCATCTTCATTTCTCTGCATACTTTCCTTCATAATCTGACGAACCATGCCTGAGAAATACTCTTCATCATTTTGAGGCTCAGCGGGACAAACATCGGCCATTCTCTCCGAATTTTGTCTTGACAACCGTTCACGAAGGGTTGGTTGCGGCCCCGATCCTCCGGCTTGGGGTGGTGTCCTTTCCACTGGATCAGCTAGCCTTTGAGGGATATTCCTTCCTTCCACATTCTGCACTTCATCGGCAAGGTTTCCCTCCTTAGTTGCTGGCTGGCGGTTTGCCTCAAATAAAGCATTCAACCTTTCCATCATTAGGTTATTCTGAGCTTCCATTTGTCAATGTAGCCCAGATACCACGGCATCCAGCTCTGCCCGTGTAACTCCGACGGTTGGAGTTGTTTAACTTAAAGGAGGAGAAGTGGCAGTAGTCTCGTGAACATCGTCAGATCTAACAGACTTGCGTTTTCTCCCGGGGGCCATTATTTCTGATAAACTTATGGTTTTTATAGAGATCTTTTCTACAAATTTCTGTGAAGCTATGATGACAGTATCCTGAGTTTTCTCAGTGAAAGCACCAAAAATGTTAACGTAAAAAGTCAGACGCTAACACCCCGATTCAAATAGAGATTGAATGAAAACACCACCCGTTAACACGGGAATCAGAAAAAGCAGTAATTCACTGAAAAGGCAGTAAGAGACACGGAGTTTATAGTGGTTCGGCTTATAATCAAGCCTACGTCCACTTCAATCCTTTTTTATTGCTTATATGATTACAATCCTTTACAATTTCCTTCAATTACAATTCACTTCAAAAGACAAGCAGCTAGAAAAACTTCGATGCAAGAGAATTCTCCGAATTCATGGTTGAATATGTTGAATTCGTGTTTGAAGTTGACTGAAGCTTCTTGCGAGTTTCGAATGTTGGAGTAAGGCTCAACTTGAAGATGGCAGAGTCTCGATGCTTTAAAGAAAATGATCCCCCCCAAAAGTCCTCCCAATGTTGGAGCATATGCCGTATTTATAGGAGATTTTCTGGGTGAGGTATAGGTTGCGCACGACCTAAGATAGGTCGTAGGTCGCTGGCGAGTTAAGGGGAAGCGAGCTACGACTTAACTAGTCCTCCCACTGTCATCTGAACTAGCTGATAGACCGTAGCGACAAAAGAGGGAGCGGCATCATTTATTTACCAAGTACTAGATCGTGAACGACCTAATGCAGGTCGTAAGTCGGCGGCGACCTAAGGGAGCAGCCAGTAACTTTACAAGGCCGAGACAACCAACCTAGCGACCTAGGCTAAGTCGTTAAACTGCAATGTCCCTTAACTTTTTAGGTCGTGGGTCGCCCCATTCCTTAGGTCGTTAAGTCGCTGTACTTTTTAGGTCGAACACACAGTTTGGTCGTTCCCCTTTTAGGTCGCCAGGTCGCGGACCCCCGGGTCACTGAACTCATTAGGTCGCAAACCTCTTTAAGTAATTAGGCCGTTGAATAGTTAGGTCGCCGCACATCTTAAGTTGTTGCGTCGTCCACTCCTTAAGTCGTTAGGTCGTAACTTTTTAAGTAGTTAGGTCGTAACCTCTTAAGTCGTTAGGTCGGTACCACTTTTAGGTCGCTGAGTAACTGATAAAGCGGAGTTAACATATTTAAATAGTTATAGTAGTAGTTATTTTAAAGGGTTCATGAGTATTATTTTTAAAGATAATTTTTAATATTTATATTTTATAGAATAGTTTTATTTTAAGAATAGTTTTATGGTTAAAATATTATTTGGAACTTGAATAGAATTTCATAACTCCTATTTTCAAAATTTTAGTTAGCTTAACCTTTACTTTAAAGAAAATAACTTATATTTTATAAAGCAGTTTTATTCGAAATATTTTTAAAGGTATATATATATATATTTTAAAGTAAGTATATAAGAAGTTTTAATATAAATGTTTTAATGTATTTTCAAGAATAAAGGATTTCAATTATTTTAAATCTAAAGTATTGGTACTTGGATGTTTTCAGAGGAAGTAAAGATTTGGGAATCTATTCCATGAGAAGAGTAGGGTTTGAAAACTGTTTCCAAAAGGGTTGAAAATGGAAATATATCTTGCAAAGATACTTTAAGGATAATGTTATCCCATTTTTTGGTCCAAATTGGAATATCAATGTTGTGTGTGCATTTCCACCACCGGACCAACTCACAGCCGAGCCAAAGCATCACTGGTCCAAGCACTACCGGTCCAACTCCATTTCCATGCCTGCCGAACCAAAGTGATACCGGACCAACCACTGCCGAACCAACTCCCTCCCCATGCCTGCCGAACCAAAGTGATACCGGACCAACCACTGCCGAACCAACTCCCTCCCCATGCCTGCCGAACCAAAGTGATACCGGACCATTTCCACTCCAACCATCTCCGGACCAAGGCCTTGCCGAACCAACATTGCCAGGCCAGATTGCTTCAGCCCAGACCCACCAGCAGCTATATACATCCAGGACCCCTACCCTCAGCCTCACTCTATAAATAGAGGGGCAGGGGTACAACAATGGAAGACGAGTTTGAGAGCTCAAGCACGGATAGAACTTTCAAACAACTTTCAGTTACTTGTAATCAAAGCTTTGTACTTGTAATCTGAAGAGAAAAGGAGAATAACATATAAAGTGGACGTAGGCACGTTCTGGCCGAACCACTATAAATCTGTGTGTCTTTTACAGTTTAGTCCCTGCTTTTTACATATTTGCATAAATCATCCAAATCACTAAGAACAACTTAAAAATCGACTAAATCATACGACCTGGAGGTGTTTGCCCATTTTTTGTGCAAACATTTTTGGTGCTTTCACTGAGAGGATAACTCAGGAGAAGTTGATTTTGAAGACTTAAGAACTAAGATCTAAGAAGCTATGACAAGACAAACAAATAGAAGACAGAGGCCAGAGAGAAGCGAACATGAGGGAAGACAAGAGGCTTCTTCATAAGCGAATCAGGCATCAATCCTGCATAGGGGCACCACACCTGGAGCATGTTGATCCAATCCCAGAGAGAGATAAGGGTATCTGAGCAACCTGGTGGTAGTAGAGGAATGAACGCTCAGTCGGGGGCAGGTAAAATTCCCTCGCGAACTCGGGGGCAGGTCGAAAGCGATGAACAAGTCGCAAACCTCTCACTAACACGGTTAAATCATTTACACATGTAAGCGATCGCGCATGATTCATAGGCATGCTCTGAATGACTACCGACCGCACCATAGTAAGAGTTTACGCTTTGACATCCTCGTCTTGCTTTGATTTTGATTTGAACATTTAAATTCTGCCTGTTTGGACATTTCTGCTGTAAGGTTCATATGATTATTGCTTTAACATTTACAATTCTATGGAAAAATTTACTTGTATGCACGTTGGATCGCGAACGGTCCATGAGCACCTCTTGCATGGCAGCGAAATGCCGAAGTCTTTGATTCGGAAACTCCCACAAACAACAACTCCGACACTGATAATATTAAGTCCCCTCCGGGCACACTCACTCGCCTCGAACGGCATCCGACCTCGAACGCTCACAACTCGCCTCGAACGGCACCCGACCTCGAACGGTCACAACTCGCCTCGAACGGCACCCGACCTTGAACGGTCACAGCTCGCCTCGAATGGCACCCTACCTCGAACGGTCACAACTCGCCTCGAACGGCACCCGACCTCGAACGGTCACAACTCGCCTCGAACGGCACTCGACCTCAAACGTCACAACTCGCCTCGAACGGCACCCGACCTCGAACGGTCACAACTCGCCTCGAACGGCACAACTCGCCCCGAACGGCACAACTCACCTCACCTCAAATGGCTCGATCACGAACGGTCGTCATTTGAGGTCCGTCACTTGACCGCGCACGGTCGCACTTCATCTCAAATATCTCGATTCCGAACAATCGTCATTTGAGGTCCGCCACTTGACCGCGCACGGTCGCACTTCATCTCAAATATCTCGATCCCGAACGATCATCATTTGAAGTTAGGCGCTTGACCATGAACGGTCGCACTTCATCTCAAATATCTCGATCCCGAACGGTCGTCATTTGCGGTCACATAAAACTGTAAATTCCTTTGCAGGACATCAATAGGATACGAACATCCAGCTCATGGCATTACAAAACACGCCTTCCTACCGCAAGGCATATTTTGGGGGGCAAAGTGTTATCCCATTTTTTGGTCAAAATTGGAATTTCAATGCTGTGTGTGCATTTCCACCACCGGACCAACTCACAGCCGAGCCAAAGCATCACCGGTCCAGGCACTACCGGTCCAACTCCATTTCCATGCCTGCCGAACCAAAGTGATACCGGACCAACCACTGCCGAACCAACTCCCTCCCCATGCCTGCCGAACCAAAGTGATACCGGACCATTTCCACTCCAACCATCTCCGGACCAAGGCCTTGCCGAACCAACATTGCCAGGCCAGATTGCTTCAGCCCAGACCCACCAGCAGCTATATACATCCAGGACCCCTACCCTCAGCCTCACTCTATAAATAGAGGGGTAGGGGTACAACAATGGAAGACGAGTTTGAGAGCTCAAGCACGGATAGAACTTTCAAACAACTTTCAGTTACTTGTAATCAAAGCTTTGTACTTGTAATCTGAAGAGAAAAGGAGAATAGCATATAAAGTGGACGTAGGCACGTTCTGGCCGAACCACTATAAATCTGTGTGTCTTTTACAGTTTAGTCCCTTCTTTTTACATATTTGCATAAATCATCCAAATCACTAAGAACAACTTAAAAATCGACTAAATCATACGACTTGGAGGTGTTTGCCCATTTTTTGTGCAAACAGATAATAAATAATTTGGGGGAATTATTTATTGTTTGATGGATTTTTGTGAATGTTAATTGATAGTTAAATCACCGACTATCAATATTGGTCAATGCATTGATCGTTTCAAAGAGACTGGGATCGGGATTAATTTCCCGAAAACCACATCGATCCGGTTTGTACGTTTCGTGGGAAAAATGAGTTCGGAGTCGAAGATGGAGCAGTGAAGTGCAAGGGCTAGTCTCTACTAATCCTGAGGATGTTTCCAAAATGGATGTAGTAGGAGTAGTGCCTTCGGTTCCGTTCGAACCCGGGACGGACTTGTATGGATGAATGTTTTCGGAACATCGTCAGGTGGACGATGGGCATTCCAAGTGAAACGCTCCAAAAGGTAACGCTTAGCCTCAAGCCTCATCAACCGGGAATGATTGAAAATCAGGGGATATGCAGCAAGGCTATGTGGGTAGCACCCATTAGGGTGAGTTCATCCCTATCTAGATGTCCCTTTTTATTCGGCTTAGTGGTGCGGTTGCTGATCCCAACCGTGGGGTGATCTTACTTGGGATTATCCAGTAAGGGGTAGTCCCAGTCTTATGTTGAACGAGATCGGGAGTGTTCCTCGGTACGGTGGTCTAGACCACGTATTGTGACAGGTGGTACCCCAGTGCCTAATAATTAGATGGAAATCCATTCTCCCTACGCGCCTTTTACGAGTTTTGTTTGTATAACCCACTTTGTGGCTAGTGGCTGGAAATTAATAGATGTAATAGTTTCGGCTATTTTAATAAGTATTTGTATATAGACCCTATTATAATATCAGAGGATTTTCTAAAAAAATGTTTTAGCTATCATAAGGTAAAATCCCGACATGTTTATTTGTGGCGTGGTCTTACGGGATGCTTTTGTTTTCAAAGGATTTTGAAACTTTAATAATCAAATTGGGCGTAATTCTCTCACGCTGGTATTCCAAACTGACTCAGGTGTTATTTCATTATAATGCTCGGGTCAGACCGAGTATTATGGATTACAGGAAGGGATGTTGTTGAGCTTAGGAAAGGAGCAAGAGCCCGTGACGTATTATCCGTACTTGTTATATCCGCTGCTGTGATTGTTTGATATTTTCAGGCTGGTGATTGTTGTTTGTTTGTGATATACTCTGATGTAATATATAAAATAGATATAGTTTTCATTTTGTGTAAAGATCTGATATTATATATTATACTTTTTTCCGCTGCGATTGTGAGATTCTGTTATTGTTTAGTTCCTTCTTTCTTCTGTCTTCTTTCTTCTTCCTCAACAATCTGTCTTTTCTGGCACTTGATCGTCCACATATTATACTGTGGAGTATTTTGTGTCGATTTTCGAGGGTCGAGAAGGGCGGGTCGTCACATGTGGTATCAGAGCTTAGGTTGGTGATAACCTTGGCTCTAATGGGGAAATTACTCATTAAATAGAGTCAATAGTACTCTATAATGAGTTGAGTGTAATAATAGATATGAGAGCGTACTTGTTAGTGAATATGAAAATTGTTTTTATACTGTGTTGACTTATCGGTTGAGTGTTTATGAATTATGGTCGGTACGGGAAGTAAAACCGCATCGATAGGGGTTTTAAGCTCTTAAACAAGATAAACCAACATAGTATTGTTTTAAACTAGGTAAATGAAATAATTTTACCCAAATTATATTTTGATATAAAAGGAATAATTTTTCTGAAATTATTATATATATTTGGATGTTTGGTTGTTAATATTATATTCAAATATAAGAATTTAAAATTTGAAATGGTTTTAACCAAATAGAATTATCTAAGTATGGTTTAAATAAATAGGAGTATAGCTAAAATTTGATTTAAACCAGAATTTAAATCTCAGAAATTTTGAAAAGTGTTTTAATTGAATTTTAAAAAAAAAGTTTGAGAATTTAAAATCTTGGGAATGTTTGAAATGTTTTCCAAAAATTTGAAGAAAATAATGGAGTATTATTTTGGAAAATATTTTTGAATGGAAATTATTTTGAAAGGAATTTGTGGAAGTGAGGAAGCACTGAACTCACTTCAGTCACTGGGAAATAATCCTAATGATGATGGCCACATCATCAGAATTCATTTTCAAGTTTCTTAAGTGATGGATTGCTTCCGTGGAGATTGGTTATGATATTTGTTTGGACTTGTTGGGTATACAAGGTGTTTTAGAAATTTCAAAAGGGAAATTTTTTTTGGTAAAAACATATTGTTTTGGAATTCGGAGATTTGATTTGATATACCAAGTGGGTATGTGTTAATTATCATTTCAAATGGTTTTGGAATAAAACCGGGCAATTGAATTCTGGGAATCCTATTTAAAAATATAAATGTGAAGGTCAAGATAAATCAACTATTGAACTTATGAAGTGAAGTTGACTTAAATAAGAAAGGAAAAAGAGAAATTTTAATCCTGGAATTAAAATTTGATTTGAGTGAATGAAGGTAAATAAAATATATTTGAATTTAACTCAGGATAAGTTAAATAAAATTGAAATTTGAATTGAATTAAATTGGGGTATAATGGTGAAATGAAAATTTATATCCTTAAGCTATTAAGTGTTATACATACATATATATATATATATATATATATATATAATTTAGAATTGTGATTATAAGATGTAAATGGATTAAAATGAGCAATATAAGCTTTTAAGTAAATAAGTTGGTGAGCTTATGGATAGGAAATGAAATTGTAAAACCAAAATGAAATGGTTGGAATTTTATGGTAAAGTCAAATTTTAAATCCTAAATGGATGTTAAATGTGATAAAGCAAAGAAAAATATAAGATGTGAATGGACTTAAGTTAGTAAGTAAGTTTTAAAACTTATATATTAGAAAGTAAAAAATTAATTGAATGGAGAAATAAAATTGGATCGAATTGGATTTAACTTCGATTAAACGGAATTGAGATGAATTTTGATTAAAAATTCAGTTGTGTTATAAATGATATTGAATGAAATTCAACTCTTATTTAAAATAGTAAGGAAATGATATAAATTTAAGTTGGCTAAATATAAATTTAGTTGAACTTGAATTAGAATTGAAAATGAATTGAATTGAAAGAAAATTTAATTAAGTTAAAAGGATATTATATGAATAAAATTTTAACTCAACTAAATCCAAAGGAATTGTTTGAGAATGAATTTAGAGTAAGCTAAATTAAATAAAGAGGGCCTTGAAGATGAATCTAGATTAAACTAAATTAAATGGAATTTGTATTGGCGTGGATGAAATTTTGGTAGTTTGTTAAATTTTAAAAAGTAAAATAAAACCCAGTTCTGGTATGGGGTTTAATTTTGGTAATAAAACGTTGAAAGTGTGGATGAATAATGGAATTTGACTATAATAGTGATGGTTTGAATTGCAAATAAATTCAAGTGAGTGAAATGATTTGAAGTGGCCTCATTGTTAATAAAATAAATTCAGAAATGAATTGGGAAGGGTAAATTAAAATTAAAATTGGATAGAGCATATAAACATTGAATTAAAATATGTAAATGGATAATGAATTTGAAATGTAAGAGTAGGAATTTAATTTGATCATTGTGATGAAGTAAGAATGTATGAGTTGTAAGTAACCTAGAGTGGAATGATGTTAGTATGAATATGAGTTGGATTATGAACTTGGAATGTGAGGATCGGGGTTTGATTTAATGATTGTAAAGATATAAGAATGTTTCGATTGTGAACAATGCAAAATTGAATAAAATCAATATAAATTGAGTTGGAATTAATTTAAAATGATTATAAGCTTAAGTAATGGTTATTGCATGAATAACATTTAAATTTGCATAGAAAATTTTTCGTTTTTGTTATAAACGGAAGTAGATTGTTTAAAGTAAGTAAATAAGTGGTTTTTAAATAAATTGGAATGGGTCAGAACTTAATTTAATGGATTTGTATATAAATGCAAGTAAATCATTAAAAAAATGCAAATATATCAAATTGAAAATAAAATTTGATTGTGAATCAATTTGGATTTGAATTGAAGTAGTGATGTAAGCAAAGCATATGTAACCATTTGAAGTGAAAATAAATTGGTTATGATGAATATGAATTGAGTATAGTAAACTTGGGTGTAAATTATTTTCAATAGAGTAAATGAAATATGGATTTGGAAAGAAGATTAGAATATTTTTAAAGCGTGTGGGTTGCTTATATAGATGGATAACTTGCAGGATTTCAAAAATTGTTGTGTGGGCTTTGAAATTGACATGTTTAGTTTAGATTAATGAATGGAATGTTATTAAAATATCGTATTATTGAAAACTCATGTGTTTGTTTAAGTAAGTACAGGTACGGGAGGCAATCGATAGAGTTGGAGCGCGTATGTGCATAATATATTAGCCGCTTGCTTTTAAAATGCTAATAAAAAGGTACGCCTATGCAATAAATTGGGCAATATATATATTGTGATATAAACCTTCTCGATTTATTTTCAGTGTAATTTACATCCCAATCCCGTAAATTTTCTTTTCCACACTTTTTAAAATAAACCACCTTTTTATTTTTAAACAAATCACCCTTTTCTTATAAATTCCCATCGTGAATTTATACTTCCAAATTATCCGCTGATAAATATTCACTTTATTTATAAACCCCGTTTATAAATTCCATAATCTCATTCTCCTTTTAATCACAGTTTCAACACTTAATTGATTTCCAAATCGATTTTCAAAACTAACTCCATTTTAAAATAAATTCCTTTACTTATCCAAATTTATTTCAAAACCCATTAATTTCAAATTCATCCTTTTATTACAATTTATAATCTTATTTAAATCTGAAATATCAATATCTCTTTATTTCTCCCAAACCATTTGAAATCGTAAATATAAATTGATTTCTTTAATTTTTAAATAATACAAATTAATGCCTCAAAAATTCAATATTCCCATTTATTCAAAAATCTTTTTTCCACACTCGAAATTTATTCGATAGGATTTTAAAAATCAAACATATCCTTTCCTAAATTCATTCCTTTAATTTATTTAATTTCACTATATTTATTTTACTTCAAATTCCCTCTTTTATTTTCCTTTAAAAATTCAATCTTTATATTTTTTATATCTCAATATACCCAAAATATATTCAGTCAAACCATAGCATTCAATATTTTCAATTCCTAATATAATCAATATAATCTATCACAGATTATCAGATAAAACATATCACCGAATATGAAAATAAATTCCGACAATTTGAGGAATCCAATTGGATCCCTCCAACCTGTTTTCCTGCATCCACAGATGTTAGCACAATATAAAAATACCAATCCCACTTTGAGGGGGATATAGCGGTATAAAGGGTCATCCGCTATTATGCGTGGCACATAGGGTCTCATCCACTATATAATGCGGGTATATCAATCACTCCAATATATACTACTATATATAATATCACATCCAGACTGATAATAATTACCAATGCAAGCAATCAACCAATAATTTAAATTTAATTATGTAAATTTAAATGGTACCTTCGCTTTTTATTTGCAATCCACTTTGATCTCGATTTGGTTTCTTCATGATTTAAGACCTTGTATAACGTTATACGGTTTATTAATATTTGAACAATCGAATAATTAATTTCCATTTAATAAATTTAATTAATTAACACTTTAATTTGAACTAATAAATTTCCTTTTCTTAAAAAAATCTATTAGTAAATAAAATAATTAAAAAAATCTTTTAGTAACTAAAATAATTAATTAAGTTTATTAACAAATTAATCACTATAATACATTATTTAGTAGATTTTAAAATGGGTATACGTATTTTTAATTTATTTTCTTTTATCTTCAAACTGCATAAAAAATCTATATAGGCTTAAAAATCTAACGTTTATATAAACTCTTATATTCCAGAAACTTTTGTGTGTGTGTGTATGTTTTCTGTTTTCATAGTCTATGTGTACATACATATAAAAATATTCTAATTACCTTCTACATATTTAAAATTAAACATTAAGCTGATGTATGCACATTATATAGTTTCTAATATATACACACACACATCTATATATATTTAAAAACAGAACTGATTTTGCCTATATGTACATATATTTATTTGATTCTAAGGAAAATAAAATTTCTTTCTGTAAATACCAAAATGGTAATTCCATGTATTGTAAAAACTTTCGAGTAAATGAATAAAGACCAACACATTAAATCTAAAAGATTTGAACTTAAGTGACGCTTAATTAAAAAAATTTAAAATTTAATTACCTTAATACGAACTGGAGAACAAAAATGGACGAGCTGCTAATCGACCCAAAGCTACGACACCTCACCAACAATCACGATTCCAAAACCCGCCTCGCCCGATCCTTCCACCGTCACCACGCATCGCCTATGCCGCAGAGCTGCGTCCTCCCACGCGGCCGAACTCGAAAGCCGCCGCCACCAGACCTACTTAGAACCACGACCACGAACTCGATTTGCCCTAACCCACGGCCTCACGTGCCTGTAACAGCATGCGATATTGATTCGTGGTTGCCTTGCCGCTGCGTCAGCTCATGCACAAGTGACTTCGATCGCGGCCCAAACACAATTATCTCCTCACTTATTCTAAACAAACGGTTTCGTTCGTCCGAGGCTTTCGATTTCTCTCTTTTCTTAAATGAAAAAGACTTGGGCCATTTTTATCTGAAGCTCTCAATTTTTCTCTGGTTTTTTTTATTTGAGGATGCTGAAGGGAAAGAAGGCAAATTTGGTTTTGAACGAAAAACATTACAATTCTCTAGCAATTTTGCCAGCGTGGATTTAAACAAAAAAAGGGAAACACGTGTAGATGGTCACGTGCTTTATCCAACATGCTACATTGATTTAGAAAGGATGTGAAAAGGTTCTTATGTTAAATTAATTGACCAGTCAAAGAAAGTATATTTTATATTTAAATTTAAATTTAAATTTAAATTGTCTCAAAATTGTAGCTCAAAATCTCGATCTCCTATCGACGCATGCCGTCAGGCGTTTATAATATTATACCCCTATTCTGAACATAATGGAAAAGATTCCGAGTCCTATTTCAATCGTACAGAGAAGATTGCTTTTTGGACCTAGTTATTATTTTAAATTTTTAATAGATTTTAGTGTATTTACCTATCGTACGAACACATAACAACTCCAAATGTGATGACAATTGAAATCCGATAATAATACACTATTACGGATCCAATGAAATTTGTTTCGTCGAATTCCAAGACTGTGCCTCAGAAGGCTATTTTTAAATATCAATTTAAACGATATATTTTTAAAAGTGAACAAATCGCCTAAAAATTCAATTTAAACACTTCTATTACCTTCGATATTATAAATACAAATTTTTACAAGCCTCTGAAATATTTTCAATAAGCTTAAACTCAAGATTTAATATTTTGCCCAATTCCCAGTAATTAAATTCAATAATTTAATTATCAAATAAATGGAGATATTTGAAATTCAAGTTAAAAATTAACTATTAAATATTTTAAACCAATTAAATATTCCAATTTCAAATATCCAAAAATTCCGGGTCGTCACAGATAGATTGTTGTGGGAAAAAAGAAAAAAAAATAGAATAGAATCTCACATCCTGACGATACATACTATAGCAACAGATCTTTACAAAAAAATATGTAATATTCATACATCAACCAGAGTATACTAATTTATTATCAGTCGGACAGTTAGAATGACCTATCCTTGCAAATACTAATAAATATAAGCAATCAATGGGATGGAAATAAAATATACGTGAATATGTCTTGGAGGCGTCCAGCTTGTCATCTGAAGCTTTTAAACATCAAAAATAAATCTGTAAACATACTCGGTCTGACCTGTGCAATATAAGAAAATAATGCCCAGAGTAGTCTATTAAATCAAAATGAGAGGCACACCTCAAATGGATTTTAATGTTATAAAACCTTTTGAAATAACGGTATTTCGTAAGACCACGCCGCACATAAACATGAACGGGTTTTTACCTTAATATAATCATATTTCTATAAGAAATCCATTGATACTATGATAATATCTAGGCTTTTAAAATAAAAATTGAAATGGCTAGAATACTTGCATCTCATGTTCTAGCAAAGTTGGGCACAACTAAGTTTGTACGGTGCTTATTAGAGATTGGATTCCATCAACGACAAGGCTACTGGGGTACCGGATCTCACAGTACACCTCTAGAAAAATGTACCGAGGTCGATGAAAACGTCTTGCGCCCTTGCTATACAGAACCGACCTATCCCTTACTCGATATTACTAAATATGTCATCATCCCAATTACTTTGGAACCTTTTCCCAAGAGCTTTCATGTACAAACAAATCTATAAATGTATATGGGTGTTTGTGACCAATTTGGTTGCAAACGTTTTGTTGCTTTCACTGAGAAACTTGATTCTCAGCTTATTAGAATCCCCTTTGTTGCTACAGTATTAGGAAAACTCCCCAAAAGGAGGTCTATTGTTATCTTCATAAAGTTGCATATCCTACTCAGATTTACTGAAATCTAAGTAAGAAGATTGATAATGGTGAGACATACTAGATCAACTTCTCAAAATGTGGATGGAAATGAAACTGCTAGCATTCAACAAGGTGACCCAAGCAATCAACCTACAAATTTGATTGCTGATCCAGTTGAAGTTCAGAACCCTGCTGATTCTATAACCAGAGCTGAATTTCATAATCTAATGAGAGTGTTGATGAAAAGCCGTCGACAACTAAATCAGAAAATTCAGACTAATATTAACCTAATGAACCAGATTATTTAGCAATAACATGGGAAGGCCAGAAGGAATCCTAATCCTTACTCGGCATCGGAAAGTTCATGCGCATCGGATGAATACCACAGGTATAGTTGTCGTAGGGTCAAAGGAGATCATGCAAAAACTTCATAGCATCGCTTGTTAGACCATCATGGTCTTCCAAGATTAATCGGTGTCGATCTGTCATTAGGTCGGTACTGATCCCTCTTCCAAGGAGGGATTCCGCCTTACACTTAGGAAATCATGCCGTAACAATTCTTGAAAAATTGGATGTTGGAGTTCGATTGAATGTTGACCAAGTACCCCTTCGGATTAACGACAAGATAAATGTTCGAGAATGTGCATCAAGAAGGTGGTGGACCAAGAAGGCATGAAACAACTGGTAGACATCAACCAGACCATTCATGTGAGGTGGAGCATGATCACCGCTTGGCATCACCATCTAGACGCCAGGTTTATCAACAATGGTTAAACAATTGGTGAGAGACAACCAAGTCTTGACTAACGATTACTGGGTAATTTCAAGAAGCCATATTCCCTTTACTAACAGTGTTCTACATGTAAAATATCTGAGAAGGTTCAATATGCCATCAATGCCAGCCTACGAGGGGAAAACCGACCCTAGGTATATTATGAGATACAAATGGTTAATGGATTTTGTATGAGCCAATGATGCGACCTAGTACATATGCTTTCCCATTACCCTTTCCGGAATAGTGACGATGTTGTTAACGAGACTACACCCACGATCAGTTTCGAGATTCGGTGAGTTGGCAACTAGGTTTGTGGTGCAATTTTGAATGCTTACGACTGGTCCTAAAGACATAATGTCCCTTTCCAGCGTGATCCAGGCTCCACGGGAATCATTGAATGGTTATTTGGAGAGATTTCATACCGCCACTATGGAGGTCAATAACCCAAGTGATCATGCTATACTTATGGCCATGGTGAGTGGGAGTGATAAAATTCTAAGTTTGGCTATTGGCTGGCTGGAAAACTACCTGCCATGTTGGAGCGCTTCTATTCAAAGGCAGCTCAGTTTCTAAGAAAGGAGGAAGCCAGGTCCTTCATGTAACGACCCAGAATTTTTATTAATTAAAATTTGAATATTTAATTAATTTTAAATATTAATAAGTGAAATTTATAAGTCAAATAAATTTTTATTTGAATTTTTGGATTTAATTGGATTTTTAAATCGATAATTTAATACGTTAAATTATGGAAATAATTGAAAATAGAGTTAAATATGATTGAAAATGATTTGTAAAATTTTATTTTATCATATGGGAGTTAGAACAATATTTTAGAACTTTTAAAATCGAATTAAAAGTTAATTTGTGAAAATTGAATATTTTAATATTTAATCGACTAGTGAAAATAGCCAATTTTTGAACAGTCTCAGAATTGAACGAAACTAGTTCCATTGGATCCGTAATAGTTAGTTATTATCGGATTTCAAATTTCGTGTCAATCGGAGTTATCGTTTGATCGTGGCAGCTCGAAACGCATCGATTTATTTTTAATTTTAATTTGGCGAGTTAAAACAGCCATTTTTCAAAAAGTCTCGGATTTTGACGAAACCAGTTTCATCGGATCCGTAATGTGATATTATTGTAAGGTTTCAAATTTCAAGTCAATTGGATTTACCGTTTGTCCGGTACGAATTAAAACGCCTAGAAAATCGCTTAAATCGGTTTAATTCAAATTGAGCGTTTACAGCCATAACTCGCACAGATGTCCGAATTAGCTTCCGAAACCTGTTCCATTGTGTCCGGAACGTGGGGTAAACCCTAGAAACGCTGGTTACGGCGCGTAAATCGGAGTTCGGAATTTCCGGATGAATAGTGTTCGATTTTCTTCTATAAATATACCAATGCCTTCATAACTTTAAAAAAAAAAAAATCAAACCCTAGCCGCCGCCCACATAACCCACGGCCAGAAACACGCGACATTCATCCCTCCAAATCTCCAAATCCATCAACAATTAGACGAAACTTTCAACTAGCAAATTGAAGAGGGCATCGAGTTCTTTATTATCAACGGTAATGATCGTGATTGATGCAGCGTAGAGGAAGTTATGGGGTCGCGTTCATGCTGTCTTTATGCACGTCGTTCGAGTTCTATTGGTGGCCGAGCTCAGTGCCTTTGGGGCCGAGCATGGAGGTTGTGAAGGCCTTCAACGTGGAGCTCTCTGATCGTCGCGAAGTTGATCGTGTTAGGTGTAAAAATTAACCCTAGAAATGGATGTTGGGTTCTTTGGTTGCGTACTGGAAAACGAAGGAGAGGGGGAAGATGCAGTGCACGGCCGTGATTGCTTGGTGCTGGATCTAGCGGCCCGTGTTAGTTTAGGTTATAAAATTTAAATTTATGTTGAATTTGTTTATATAAATTTGTGTAAAACTTGTAAAATCAATAACTTTTTCATACGAGGTCAAAAAAATGCGAACTCAGTTGCGTTGGAATTGTATGGACGAGCACTACGCGATGGAGTTGGTTTGGAGTCGTTTGGAGTTAGTGAGAATTTTGGGTAAAATTAAACGTCCGTTTAATTTTATTCGAAATAAATCGCTAAAACGGAAATTAAAACCAAGGTGAGAACTTCTCACTCAATCGAATCAGTTTCGATTTTATTTTAAATAGTTAGATTTAAAATATTTGAATGCATGTTTGAATGTTGATTGATATCTATTGATTGTTAAAATAGACATTATACGCCGTTAATAAGCGGATGTTATTTATTAAAAACATATACCGCGAATATTTCATAAACAGTGAAATTGGTATTATAAATAATATCAATATATATATATTGGCATATGTATATATTGCAGTTGTTAATTTCCCGCATTTTTTGTTTAGCGGATGAGACCCTATTGCGCCGTTATTAAGCGGATAATATTTAATAAGAACATATACCGCGATAATTTCGTACTGGAGCGAAATTGGTATTGTGCTAATGTTTTTGGATGCAGGAAAACAGGTTGGAGGGATCCAACTGGATTCCTCAACAGTATTTATTTGATTATGGATATTTTGATATTCGTTGATTATCATATATGATATCGTTGTTGTCGTGATTGACTATTTGGTGTGTAGCATCATTGGACCAAATTTTGGGATTTTAAAATGATTTTAAAGTGATTTTAGAAAGTATACGTTTTATAAAATAATTTTGGAATTGATCCATTTTAAATAAATAAACGTTATAATTTTTAAAGTTATAAAAATTATGATTTTGAGAAATATAGTTAAAAGCTGATTTTTGAAAATAAGGAATTAATGACTTTATAAAATAGTTAAATTGGAATTTTAGAATTTATTGTGAAAAGTTTAAATATAGGATTTATAAAATTTAATTATTTTATGAATCAAAATGGTGAAATAATAAAGGAGATTAAAGAAGTTTTAAAAGAATAATATAAATTGAATTATATTAAGAAATTTATAAATGGATATTTATAAACTGAAATATAGACATTATAAAACGAGTTTTTATAAGTGTTTGAATGAAGTGAAAAGGAATTTCATAATTGAATGGAATTTATAGAATTTTATACGGTGAAGTTATAAATGGAATTTTATAAGCAGTAGGTTTATAAAATTTATTAAGTTATTAAAATAATGATTTTGGATAAATGAATGAATCTTATAAGTTATAAGATTTATAATTTGGGAAGTTAAAAAGAACGATTTTGTAAAATAATCGTTTTATAAGTATTTAACTTATAATATGAACTTTTAGTTTATAATTGAGTTATAAACTGAAATAGGTTAATAAAAGAATTTATAAAAAGGAAGCCTTTATAAATAAAAAGAAATGGAATTTATAAACGTTGTTTTATAAATTCGCAAATGACTTATTTTGATAAGAAAATTGTTGAAACCTATTAATGGAGTTATATTCACGTTTTTGAATAGTGAATAATCCTTTGAATTAAAATGTATAAAAGGATGAAATGTGTTAACGTAGTATATTCACGTTTTTGAATAGTGAATAAGATGTTAAAGAAATTGTTTTGGATTTGGATGTTTTAAATAGAATTAAAACGATCGAACAATGTTTTAAAATGTGTTGAGATTCGAAACCATAGATTTCAACATTTATTGTTGAAATAGACGTTTTCGAGAAATAGAAGGAAATAATAGACTATAACACTATTGTTATAATAAATGATTTCCGAAAGGAAATGTTTTGTATAGTATTGGGATTTATGTATCTATTTTAATTTCGAATCCCTATACTAGTGAATTTGGGTTGTCGTAACGATGTTTTACGTAACATTCGTTTTGGCCCAAATAAATATGTTTAAGTGAATGATTTCCTTAAAGAATGAAATATATACTTAATTTCGATTGAAGTATATTGAATATTTTCCAAGTGTTGAAAATAAATAAAAATTGTGAATTACTTATGAATAAATAAGTATGGAAATGTTTTTCCAATATAAAGTGAATATTAGAGAATTTATCTTTTTGAAGATAAATTGAAAATGAATATTATAAATCGAATTGAAGTCGTATATTCATTAATACTTTGGAATGTAAATTCCCTATTGAATTTATAAATGAAATTGGAAAATGGATTTAGAAAAATAAATATTGATTTATTTTTGAAGTATGAAAATTTTATATCTTGTAAAGATATTTTGGAAAATAAATAATTTGGAAAATTATTTGGAATCTGGTGATGTGTGCATATCCATTGATAGTTCAATAATCGACTATAAATATTTCCCTTTGAATGGGTAATTGATGTGATTTGTTTGAATGTGAATGCCACACTTATTTTTGAATAAGCGCTCACTATTCGGGTTAACCGGGAAAGGACCATGGGGTCGTATAACCCATTCCGAATATGTGATACGTCGTTGTGAATTGCATTGAAGATCGGTGTTGAAGACCCGGTATTTGCGAGAGCGATAGGATGACCTGTCGATTGTCTCTGCACTGAGTTGCAGCGGTATAGAGACTCCCTAAGTGATGGGAAATCCGATCAGGATTGTGAATATCCGGATTGCAAGGACTTCTTTGTAAGTGCCTTTGGTTTTGTTCGATCCCGGAACAGACTTGTATGGATTGTATGTCTGACATTACAAGTTGAGATATAAAGCCGATTCTTTCAAATATATTTCTGTTGGTGGCGAAGAATTTATTCTTTTAGCTTAACACCCTTCTCTGAGACGTACGAGCTCAGTGGTTATATAGTTGAAGTTATCAGCGATATATTCCCAATTTGGTAATGTGACATGCTGAGTGATGTTGTAAATGATCATTGTGTTGATTATTGTGATAGGATCGTTTATTTGATCGTCTATCTTGGTGATCATTGTGTTGATCATTTGTTGACCCAAAGCATGGCTTTTGTATAAAGTATGTTTTTGTGGACGTGACTTCGTCGAACCTCACACCCCGGAAATGGTCAAAACAGGAAAGATGCGGCAAGGTTATGAGGGGTAGCACCCTTTAGGGTATGTACGTTTCCTTCTGGATAGAGGTGGTATCATGGTATGGAGCCCAGATATTTAACCTATGTGGTTACTACGAATTTATTACTTTGTGGTTGTTGGTTTTCGGGATCCCGTGAGAAAGGTCGTTTACGATCGGGGAATGGCGTGCTCGTGTCAGTAGTTACCCAGTTAGGGGTAACCCGGCCTTGTGTTGGCAGAGTTCCGGTTTGGTTCTTGGGGATGTCTTTCCAGAGGCATTCTCATGTGGCAATGGGAAGTTCCTTGGCCTGACCATTTGTTGGAAATCCAATTCCCAATACGAAACTTGTACGGTTTTAGTTGTAGAACCTGCCATTCACTTATGGTGGTCACCACTGTTTGGATGGTAGCTATAGTAGGCATACGATAATGGTCGTATGTTGGCTAAGGTTTATATTCTACTTTCGAAATGAATTTTTCTCTACACTATGCACTAGTAATAATATCAAATGCTTCTTTTTAATGCGTATCAAGCATCTTTGACTATCATAAGGAGAAATCTCCTCCGATTCTGCGTTTGCATGTGTGTGTGTGTGCGGGAGGCCTTATGGTAGTCTCATTTTTAAAAGCATTGCGAATTGAATTTAAAAATATCTCTCTATTTTGATTTCAAAGATAAATAAACTGTTTTGAGTTCTCACACCAGTCACATGACTGACTTGGAGTTTATTGTTTTCCTTCCTAAACTCTGGGTGCCCACCAATTTTCACACGGGCAGTTAAGAGTTAGGTTTATCAGGATATTCTGGATATTCTTGAGTTGCTGGAGGCAAGCTGGATGGCATGGCGTATTAGTAGTTTATATAGTATTTCTTTTTCCGCTGCACTGTTTGTTGTTGTATATTGTTGTACACTCTGATGATATGATGTAATGAAATGTATAAAATGTAATAACTGATATAGTTCTTTGTTTAAAGATTATTCATTTATTATTATATGTTGTTCCGATGCGAATTGTGAGATTCTAATGTTGTTCTGTTGTTTTCTATTCCGTTCTATTCTCTTTTCTTTCTGTTCCGTTCTATTTTAAAATTTGTTCTATTTTCTATCTCTTCTCTATTCTATGTTTTCTATTCTCTTTTTTTTTTCTATTTTAAAATTTTCTATCTTCTTTTCCCTATCTATTTTTCTATCTTCTTCTTTTTCTTTCTTCTTAAATTCTTTTTCTTAAACCCATAACTATTCGGTTTTTCGGCAACGAAAAATCCGAAGCGTTACACTTCAGGAAAATGAATGTTGCAGGACCAGTGGAGAAGTGGTACAGAGTAATATTGTGATAAAATAGTCTGATTACAGTTTCAAGAAAGTCTAAGTGAATGTTCATAATAAGCCAAATCAACAAAAGGGAGATGAAGATTGGAGTCGAGAACGAAAGAGGGATTCTAGGTGACTAATGCCTAGCATTCCAATATATGATAACTACATGCCGCTAAACACATCCCTGGAGAATATCTATCTACCTACTTGCAATGCCATGCAATACAGGAAACCGCCTCCAAAGGAGTCAACCGACAAGTAGAAGCAGACTGAAAAATATTGTTAATTTCATGAGTGTTTTAGACACAATATAAATGAATGAAGGCATCCCCAGGATGTTAGAGAAAAGCTAATTTGAGAAAGTAAATTGCAACGTTTGTGAAAACCCCACAAGATGGCGGACATGGGACATTTGACCCCAATCGAGGACAAGCTCCACGCAAGACTGAGGTGCCTGCACGGACTAGTGGAAGGCTGGTGATAAATATGATAATGAAGAACCAAAGCAGATAGAAAGGAGTTGGTAGGAGATGGAGTGCTATGCTAGCATGATTAGGCATGTAGATTTTGAATGCTGCTCGAATACGAAAGATGGAGCTCCAACGAAACAGCAATGCACAACGGTGGATGATATTGTATCTAGAAGTAGGGATGCAGACAAAGTAGAGGCCTAAATAATTAACCCCATGGACAATTCAACTATGATTAGTCCTGCATTGGTGAGAAGAATTTTAATTGATTGTGCAAGTTCAGTGAATATAGTCTTCTAAAAGGCATATGACCAGTTGAGAATGGAAGCCAAAGACTTAAAACTATCTAAAGCTCGTATCATGATTTTAATGGCATTGCAACCGAGTCTGTTGGTTACGTAGAATTATCTATTGAAATGGGAGAAGGTGAACGAAGGAGAGTGCGAATCTTACCATTTATTGCTTCAGATGTTAACTCTCCGTACAATGTTTTTCTAGGCCGATCGACCCTAGCTGAATTCCAAGTAGCTCTTGCCCCATGGTGTTTAATTTTAAAGTTTCCGATAGATGATGGTGTAGGAGTTGTCCATGACGATCAGGTGACTTGACGTGTCTATTATGTAGTTGAGTTGAGGAAAGCTCGGCGCAAAGAAAAAGGAAAGGGTGTGGACAAGATTGTGCGCATCCAAGCTGCTAATGATTGACAACCAGCACCTGAGCCTTGGCTCAGGTGCCACAGGTGGTTCTATAGAGATATGGATCCGAGAGATGACGAAGAGGAGCCTAATGAGAGTGAAGCTGCACTGACTGAGTTGACAATTGATATCGTGGTCCGCCACAATGACTCGTTATGAGTCCTGAAGGTTTGGTAATAGGTCGGCCCTCTGATGATGAAAAAACTCGCTAGTATTCTCCAAGCAAATCTAGATGTATTCGCTTGGACTCACTCTGAGATGTGTGGAATATTGCTACCATTGCGAGCTATGCATTGAATATTGACCTGAAATATGTTCCGGTGAAGCAAAAAGATGCAGCATGGATCTGGAGAGATTTGCTGCTCTCAAAGAGGAGGTGGATAAACTAAAACTCAACGGGTTTATCTACAATGCCCTCTATCCTAAATGGATATCTAATCCTGTATTGGCGAAGAAGGCGAATGAAAATGGAGAACGTATATTAGTTATTCAGATTTGAACAAAGCGTGTCCAAAAGATAGTTTTTTCCTTCCAAGGATTGACCAACTAGTTGATTCAACCGTGGGACACGAATTGTTAACTTTTATAGATGGGTACTTGGGATATAACCAAATCTAATGTATATCCCTGATCAATAGCACGCTAGTTTTATTATGAATGTTCAACTATATTGTTACGTAGTAATGCCTATTGAATTTAAGGATGCCAAAGCAACCTATAAGTGCTTAGGTAACAAGATGTTTAAAGATCATATTAGAAAAACAATGGAAGTGTATGTGGATAATATGCACGTGAAGTCACGAAGATCAAGCGACTACATTAGGGACTTAGTAGAAATGTTTGATATCCTCCGATATTACAAGATAAAAATCAATCCTTTGAAATGTTTGTATATTTTTTCGTCAGGAAAATTCTTGGGCTTTATTGTCAATGCTCATGGAATAGAAGCTAATTCCAAGAAGATTCAGGCTATTTAAGATTTGTAAGTGCCAAGAAATATTAAACAGGTGTAGAGTTTGAATGGGAAGATTGTTGCTTTAAGCTGACTTATCTCCAGAGCTAGTGACAACTACAAATGTATTCCTTTCTTTGACTTGATTAGGAAAGGAAAAAGAAACTTCGAATGGATGCAAGGTTGTAAAGACGCGTTTCAAGCTTTGGTAAATCATTTGGAGAGACCCCCTATCTTGTCAAAGCTGGTAGATCATGAGGAGTTGTACATTTATTTGGCTGTATCGGCACATGCTATAAGTGCCACTTTGACTCGTGAGGAGAATCAGATCCAAAGGCCGGTATATTACGTCACCAAAGACTAACATGAGTATAAAGGAACTATTCAAAAATAGAGAAATTGGCATACTAGTCACTAATTGCATCATGGAAGCTTCGCCTGTACTTCCAGACACATCTAATTAATATTTACACCGACCAGTCGTTATGATAGGTCCTACAAGGACAAGAGACATCTGGATGGTTACTCAAATGGGACATTTATCTTAGCCAATTCAACACTACATATCTTCCTCGAAGAACTATCAAGGGTCAGGCATTGGCGGACATTGTACCGGAGTTTACTATGCAAGATGATCTTCCAAAGGCAATGAAATCCCTAATGTACGATGGAATTATATATTGATGGAGCATCTAATGATCACTGTTCTAGAGCAAGGATTGTGCCTATAACCCTAAAAACATGTCAATTTGTTATGCTTTAAAGCTTGATTTCCTAGTGACAAACGTCGAGGTTGAGTATGAGACATTGATTGCTGGACTTAAACTCGCTAGAGAACTTGGAGTCAAATATCCTGAAACCTTTTGCGGTTCGCAGTTGGTGGTGTATCAAGTAAGGGGAGACTATCAGGCTAAGGGACAATGTCTTACCCGATACCTTACCTATGTTTAGGACTTGTTGATAGAATTTGGATACTATGACATTTCACTTACTCCACATGATCAATACAAAGAGGCTGATTTGTTGGCAAAGTTTGCTAATACTGACGATGCATAGTAGATGGGCTTGGTTTTGGTCGAAGTATTGGATACCCCAAGTATAAACATGATGGAATGGATCAAACACTAGAGGCGGAATCTGAAAGGGAACCATGGATGACTCCAATTAAAGACTATTTACTGCATGGAGTCTTGACTGATAAAAGAAATGAAAAGCGACAAGTTCTTCGCAAAGCTTCACGGTATATTATGCAAGAAGGAATTATGTACATGAAAGGTTTCTCAGTCCTCTACTCCAGTGTATCGCTCATGATGAGATAAAGCACGTTTTAAAAGAAGTTCATGAAGGAGAATACGGGGATCACACTAGGGGACAAACTCTGGCGAAGAAAATACTCCGTTATGGATATTATTGGCCAACCGTAAATCAAGTCGCCGCTGATTATGAAAGACGATGTGATAAATGCTAAGTATATGCAAACGTTCAAAGAGCTCTGCCAATAGAAATCATGCAAATGGTCAGCCTATGGTCGTTCGCTATGTGGGGTATAAACATTATCATTTCTTTAGCAATGTCTAAAGGTGGTGTAAAGTACACTATCGTTGTAGTTGACTACTTCACCAAATGGGCCAAGGCAGAACCTTTAGCCACAATCACAACAAAGAAAGTGATCAACTTTATTGTCTGAAACATCATATATCGCTTTGGTCTTCCATAGGCTATTATAACTGATAATAGCACTCAATTCGATAGTGCTGAATTTAAAGACTTTTGTCGAAGATAGCGTATTGAAAAGAGATTTGCAGTGATGGCTTACCCTCAATCAAATGGATAGGTTAAAGCTGTAAATAAAATCATTAGGTATATTCTGAAGAAGAGTTTGGAGAAGGCTAGAGGCAAGTGGGTGGATGAACTCCCTATGTCACTTCGAGCTTATAGAACCACTCACAAGTCCGTGACTAGGCATACTCCATTTGCCCTTGCATACGGTTCCGAAGCCATTATTCATGTTGAACTCGAAGTCTCTTCTCATCGAGTGACTTACTACGATCCTGAAAAAATAAGAATCTCCTCTTGGAATATCTGGACATTATAAATGAGAAGCGCAAAGAAGCAAATCTGAGTGCATCTGCACATCGACATCGAGTCGCTCGGTATCACAACACTAAAGTTCAACCAAGTACCTTCGAAATTGGTGATCTTGTCCTGAAACGAGTTTTTTCTACCCGACACACATGAATCTGATTTGGGAAGGACCATATGTCATTGAACAGAGGCTTGGAGAAAGAACTTTCAAGCTAGAGACTTTCGATGGCATTACACTTTCAAGAGCGTGGATTAGCGAACATTTATGATGCTATTTCACTTAATTTATTTCCTTTACATTTAAGTTGTATTTACTTTTAGAGTTTGCTTTAGCATTTGATTTTCCGAATATGTAATAAGAAAGTTTATGTTGTTCCTTTCCATTTAACAAATAAAGTTTCAGGTTTCCTCTATATTTATGTTTGCTATTGCATTGTATGCTAATTATGTAGCAAAATTGACTGATATCATTGTGTGTGAACAGGCTCCCAGAGTTTGAGCTCAATCAATCGTGCTAACCCCCGATGGGATCAAACAAGATGATCTCAATTAACTTGTTTGTTTGACAATTCTCGTTCATAACCTAATGAATGGGATATGCAATAAGGAACGAATGAAGGCAATAATCTGGAGATCGAAAAATTCCTGCCCATGTTTTGAGACTGAAAAAAATCAAAGCAACCGAGAAAAAATCAAAACCCTAAATTCTGAGGGAAAATTAATCAATTAGAAAGAATACGACCGGATTGGTCTTCGAAATAACTCTAAGTCTCTAGAGTGTGTACTGAAGTATAAACATAAATCAGGTGTGAAACGACCATCTACAAACTAACTCTAAGTCCCTAGAGTATGGACTGGGGTATAAACATAAATTGGGTATGACCCATCGCCTGCAAAATAACTCTAATCCCCAGAGTATGGACTGGAGTATAAACAAAAATCGGGTGTGAACCTACTGCCCGCAAAATAACTCTAAGTCCCTAGAGTTTGGACTAGATTATAAACATAATTTGGGTGTGAAATGACCATCCACAAAAAAACTCTAAGTCACCAGAGTGTGGCATGCAGTATAAACATAAATTGAGCGTGAATCGACCACAAGTGAGATAACTCTAAGTTCCCAGAGTGTGGACTAGAGTATAAACATAAACTAGGTGCAAACCGACCATCCATCAACTAAATCATGTTCCAAGAGTGCTAATATAAACATGGATGAACAGATGGTGGAGTTCGACCGTTCTCTATTCCACAAACTTTGGCCTGAAACCGACAAGTGGCGTATAAAATCACAAAGGATGGAATTCGACCATCCGACTTTTTCCCTCACCAAATCAATACTGAGGATAGAAGCATGGTTGTTTAAAAAACCACTGAATCCGACAACATAACAATTAGGCCCGAGCCTAGTGTTTGATACAACTCGAGGCCATGTCCACTTAGAGGCCTTATGATGGAGTTGGTGAATTGTTACCAGAATTTACAAACAACGAATTACGAGTACATTGAATGGAAAGTAATAGTTCAACTACTTAAATAATAACTTACATGGAAAATAAACAGAAAACAAAAACTTTTATTTACATGACAAGAGTTAAAATCTCAGTACAAATTATTCCAAGAGATTGAGATTCATACCCGTACAACTACGACTAGTGAAAGAAACCATTATGCAAACTATGTACATTGAGATGAAGCGATGGCTATTTCTTTGAATTCCTCTCTTTTTGGATTTATCGGAAGTACAGCTACTTGTGCTTCTCTTTTGGGACCCCTTGACGCCTTTGGCTGGGGAGCTTACGGAGGTCGGAGGAAGTTTATTGGAGTTCGACCCGCCCGGTGGAATAATTTGCAGTGGAACAAGATGTGGATCGTCGATGTCCACTTCAGTGGGTTCAATCTTAGCTTTTCTTTTCAACAGTTCCTCCTTTTCAATCTGCTTCTTCATACTACTATTATGGTGCATTTGATGATGTTGGCAATCATAACATCAACGTACTCGTCTACTGAGAGTGGATCCTCGATCTTATCTTCATCAAGGGCACCAATGAGTTGAGCATCGAGCCCTGGAACATCAGCAATAGCTGGATCCTCGGCTATTTTCTCCTACTACTCTACGGCAGTGCCACTGCTAAGAGTTTGACTAGGGCCCGGAAGACCTACAAAATTTGTTAAAACAGAGAGATTAGCTCAAAACCATTGCACGTGAATGAATTTTTTTTTAATATACTGAGGTGTATAGCGCGATATCACCATCTGCCATAGTTGTCGGGGTACCTCCTAAAATTGGAGATAACGTCATGGATTCGAAGCTGGGCTTGTCCGGATCGTAGCCAAGGTCCTGCTCTGTATCAAGAGAGATTGATGTTCCGGCTACTTGGGATAGAGAGAGACCCTTAGGATCAGTCCTCGAAGATCCAGCAATATGTTCTCCTCCTTCGGTAGGTGCAGAAGCATTAAAGAATCAAAGCTTTGCGGCAACTAAATCCAAGGGTTTGTTTCCACGAAGAATTTCCCTCACTAATTCTTCTTCATTGAGCTCAGCTTCACCCGGTTCTTTTTTCTTTATCTCGGTAATGTGCTCCCAAGCTTCAGTGAGTGATTCGAGATAACCCTTACTGAGAAAACTTAAGTCATGATGGATCAGGACTTTGGCATTGTATTCCATGATCAACGGGTCGAATAAGTCCTTAATCTCATTCCTACCAAACTCCATGGCAGCTTCTACTTAGAGTTAACATGTTCAATCATCTCTTTTTGGCCCTCTTCACGAGCTTCTTTTTTAAGAGCTTCGATTTTAGCGAATTGCTCATCGCGTTTAGCTTTTAACCTCTTGGCCTCAACAACTTCCTCGTAATACTTCCACGATTCCTCTTGAGCTTCGAATTTTTTCTCTCTTTCCTTCCTTGAAAGTTCTTCAAGTTCATCGATACGATGAGCCTATGCGTCTTTTTCCTTTTGCAGGGAGTCCTTTTCTAAAACAAGTGCCTTGCTACAATAAAGTGCCGCGTCGAGTTCCTTTTTGTGAGAAACTTCCAAATGGCTTAATGCCTCTGCCGTTTCCTTAGAGTTTTTCTCCGCTTATGCAAGTTGGGTTTTAAATTCTAATAATTCAACGTCTAGATGCTTTATTATGTCCTTATCATGTATAACTTCCAATTTGAGATGGTCTATCTCATGTTGTCGCTCAACGGATACTTCGGAGACTTTTTCTACAAATGCATAAATGATTCATGTTGCACGAATACATCATTAATGCATGCGAAAGAACTTTTCATAGCATGCCATAGAATTATATGAATGGAAGGAAGGAATTTGAGACCATCAAAGCAAATTTTTGGAAAAGTGGCCTTGAGCTCGGCCATCTTCTCTGTTGTGGAAACATCGACAGTAGTAATCGGCAAAGGCCGGTCAGAGGTAGCAATTGGATGTTTTCTTGACTTACGTTCACGAGATTGTCTAGGGCTCGAGGAGCCAGAATGTTGCTCATGAGATGCAGCGATGTGAGGGCCATGGTAGGAATGCTGATCTCCACTTTGAGTAGGAAAGTTAAACTATTCATCTTGATGTGATGTTTGGGATTAGGATTTGCGTTTGAAAGAGGAAGAAGATTCCCTTGAGTGATAATTATTATCTCGTCCCTCATCCTTCTCCCTATGCCTGGTAGACTCTGAATCCCGGGTAGATCGGTGGTATGATGGTGAACTTCTGAGGTGATCGAAGGATCTGAATTGAGACCTTGCACCTATAAAGACCAAATGAGAATGTATTAGTAATTATCGCACGAAAGATTAACAAAAAGCATATATTAAAGTGCACGTGGTGTGAGTGTTCTAGTGTTCCCCCAACAACCGGTGACTGTAGCCGTAACAACCCTGGTTTTGGAGATTACCTATTAATATTAAATTATAACGGTAGTTATAATTTAATATTGAGAATTAAAATAAACCGGGAATAAAAATTGTTTATTTGGAGTAAATAGTAAATTTTGAATTTAAAATGAGAAAATAAAGTTTGGAACTTTATTTTGTTTGCTAAGGGTAATAATAAATGGAAAATGGGATTTTATTTAGAGAAAATGCAATAATTTAATTAATTATTGCCAATTTCTTCTTTTAATAATTTTTAAAAGAAGTATGTGTTTTTCAAAGGTTGTTTATCTAAATAAACGATGAAATTTGGTTTTAAAATGTGTTTTAGTTATAATTGAGTGTGTGAAATGGTTTGTAATAATTTTTCTTAGCAAGAAAATAATTTTTGTACATATTGTTGGATTAAAAATAGTGTTGTAATAAAAGAGTGTAAATTGTGCAATATTGATAAAAATAGCATTTTATTAATAAAAATAACTTTTTATTATTGAAATAAATTTTATTTTGTTAAAATAACAATTTTATTGCAAATAATTGGTGGCAGATATTTTATTTGGTTAAAAATGTGAAAAACTAGTGTATAAAATTGATAATGTAGGTTATAAATACATATCTATTTGTAATTTCTCTAAGTAAAATTGTCTTGGGCCAATTGGGCAGGGTTTTAAATCCATTAACCCTTTATAGAACTATCTGGAAAAAGAAAAGAAATAAGTTGCATGTATCTTTTCTCTCATCTCTTCTTCTCAGTCTCACCTTTACAGTAATTAAAAAAAAAATGGCTTCATCTAACTAATACTCAATTCCACTCAATTTGCTGCTAAAATTAAAGAGAAATCAAGACAGTAAATTGCAAATAGAATCAAATATAGGTAATCTAATCCAAATCTCTTAATCTATATTCTGTTTATTTTGTTGGAGAAGAAATTTTATCTCTAACTCTTATTTCTTGTTCTACTTATCCATTGTTCTTAAGTTTCAAGCTCCTACAATCAAACTCAAGGCAAAAGGTTGTATCTTGCAGCTCTAAATCATTAGTAAGGTGCTAAGGTGAGTTGAAAACGCATATTTTCTAGCATAGATTGAGATCTCAAGGTTAGAAATCATATCTCGTCTCGTCTCATTGGCGAGTGATAAACAGACACCATAAAACTCATAAAATCATATCTTCCCTCGTCTTATTGGCGAGTGATAAAGAGACACCATACTCGTCTCATATCATCGATAAGTATTAAATGGCATCGAAACTTGTCTCATCTCATCGACAAGTGAAAACATCGTCATGGTTCCTCGTAAACCATAAATCTCAAAATATGAAATCATATACTCAAGACTTGCCTTATATCATTGGCAAGTAAATAAAACATCGTGATGATTCTCATCGACCATACTCCTACATAGGAGATCTCAAACCATAATACTTGCCAAATATTCGCCATCTTAAATAATTCCAATAATTAGGAATTATAAAACTCAAAATACTCCATAAAATGGCAAAACATCTCAGAATCAATAATTTCAAATAGCTTCAATCGTACAACTCTGAAATTAACCGAAATAGTAAACGCACGTGTCCCATACCACGTGTTTTACTAAATTGTTTAATTCTCTTTCTCATATGTTCAAATAGTGTAAAAGTGTGTGTTATATATTTAAAATAGTTTACTAGAGAAAACAAGTTTTTAAAACTTATTTCCGAAAAGATTAATAAAACCAATATTTGAAGTTCCTTTATTACAGGAAATAAATAGGTTTTATATTTCAAAAATAATTTCATAATACTATATAATAATAATTTGTAATGTCCATTTATTTCAAAAATCATTTCAAAATGGTTAGTGAAAACTTTGCTCGAAAACAATGAAAAACAAGAAAGATAACTCAAAACCGATATCTTGAATTCAATTCAAATTTAATCCAAAATAAATTCAATTTTAAAAATTCTATTTAAATCTGAATTTCAAATTCTCCAGATATAGATAGCCTATTGATAGGCATCATAGCTCTCAAAACATCTCAAAAACAACATCGAAATCAAACAAGAATGATAGCAAAAATAAGCTAATACAATTCTCAGGTCAACGATTGTTATTGCTGTCGTTTTGCTCTTAGGCCAGCAATAAACAAACATAGTTTTGACCAAGCTAATTTCAAAAAAATCAAAACATAAAACTTTTGTCACAAAGTCTAAGATTTTCGAAACATCTAAAATTATTGAATTTGGATAAGAAACCGGAAAGATATGGCCAATATAATTATCACATTTTAAATTCACTGTCGCTGTTGTTTATTCTCAGGGCAGCAGCAAAGAAATAATGTTTCGACTATCTTAACCTCAAGATTTTGCAAAATTAAAAATAAGAAAGTACTATAAAATAGTCTAAGCTTTCCAAAACATCAATAATCATCTAAATCCAACTTGAAACAAGAAAGATACACCTAATTTACTAACTGTATTTAGTTTAGATAGTGTAATTATCAAAGTGACAAAGCTGGGAGTTTGTGATAGAATTTCAATCAACCTATGCTCAAAATTTGCAAATACATTCAACATGAAAGTTGTCATATATAAAGTAGGCATTCTAGAAAATAAAAAATTATCAAATTCTAAAAATGAATTAAAAATTTACGACTAAAACAATTTTCAGATTTGAAGCTCACCCCTGCTGTCGTTTTAGTCTTGGGACAGCGTTACTAGAAGGAATTTTCGACCATTCAAACCTCAAAATTTAACAAAACCCAAAACATAAAATTCATAGCAGACAATCTAAGCTTTTTGGGACATCAAAAATCAATAAATTTGGACATCAAATGAGAAGGATATGCTCAAATTACCAACGACATTAAGCACAGAAAGTCACAATTTTACAATGACAGGGCAGCGAGTTGGTATTGGGTTTTTCGACTATCTATGCTCAAAATTTTCAAAAGTTTTAACATAAAATTTATCACACTCTTTTCACGCTTTCCACAACTTCAAACAAAATCAAATTCCTATTTAAAACGAAAGAGATATGTCGAATTTACTGATAGCGATTCACAAATGAACATGCAACAAAAATAAATTTGAGAATTCTAACTTTGAAATCTCAATCTATGCTAGAAAATGTGAGTTTTCAACTCACCTTAGTACCTTACTAGATGATTTAGAGCTGCAAGATACAAACTTTTGCCTTGAATTTGATTGTAGGAGCTTGAAACTTGAGAACAATGGACATACAGAACAAGAAATAAGAGTTCGAGATAAAATTTCCTCTCCAACAAAATAAACAGAATATAGATTCGATGATTTGATTAGAATACCCGTATTTGATTCTATTTCAATTTACTCTCTTGATTTCTCTTTAATTTTAGCAGCAAACTGACTGGAATTGAGTTTTCAATTAGAGGATGCCATTTTTTTTCTAATTACTGTAAAGGTGAGTTTGAGAAGAAGAGATGAGAGAAAAGATACGTACAGATTATTTTTTTCTTTTACCAGATAGTTCTAGAAAGGTTTAATGGATTTAATACCCTACCCAATTAGCCCAGGACAATTTTACTTAGAGAAATTACAAATAAATATGTATTTATAACCTACATTATCAATTTTATACACTAGTTTTTTTTCATTTTTAACCAAATAAAATATCTACAACCAATTATTTGCAATAAAATTGTTATTTTAACAAAATAAAATTTATTTCAACAATAAAAGGTTATTTTTATTAATAAAACCCTATTTTTATCAATATTACACAATTTAGACTATTTTATTACAACACTATTTTTAATCCAACAATTTGTACAAAAATTATTTTCTTGCTAAGAAAAATTATTACTAACCATTTCACACACTCAATTATAATTAAAACACATTTTTAAACAAAATTTCATCCTTTATTTAGATAAACAACCTTTGAAAAACACATACTCCTTTTAAAAATTATTAAAAGAAGAAATTGGCAATAATTAATACAATTATTGCATTTTCTCTAAATAAAAATCCATTTTCCATTTATTATTACCCTCAGCAAATAAAATAAAGTTCCAGACTTTATTTTCTCATTTTAAATTCAAAATTTATTGTTTATTCCAAATAAACAATTTGAATTCCCGGTTTTCTCAATATTAAATTATAACTACCTTTATAATTTAATATTAACTGGAAATCTCCAAAACCAGGGTTATTAAAGTAGCCTTGCTCATCAGCGTTTTCTCTCCCTTATCAAGAGGTAGGATGTCTTCGCCACTTCTAGTGAGGGAGTTGAGTCCTTCAATGTTCATTTTTGGAAAGTCAAAGGTCATGATGTCAACCGGAATTGAAGATTTGAAAATCCATTTAACGAACTTTCTAAATGTTGAAAGGACGATTCCTTTCGATGGGAGTAATAACGAACTCTGGATCCGTGGCGGTTTTTCTTTTATGAAGCCTGTATACCAACCTTTTCTTTTCTTTTGTGGGAGTTTGGGATTGTGTGCCTTACGATGGTTCGATCATTAGCTCCTATCCTAGGTCTGCTTCAACGTCTCCCGGTTTGTCAGCCAAAGAATCCATAATCTCGCCCTCCTCGGTACCGTCCCGAATCCCCTCGGTATAGGGCGCGATGGAGTTAACGGTATCCCTCATTGTTCTACAACATTCCTCAGTAATACTGCACTTCCAGGAAGCTCGATACTACGGTCATCTTCCAACGACCTGAACTAGGATAGTAACTCATCGGTTATGAGAAGTTTAATGTCCATGTCCTCAATGGAGGTAGTGCAAATGGCAGCGATAGCCCTTGAAAAATCGGCACCTTCAAGACGTGGATGAACACCTAAAAGAACTTCGAACGTTAGTAGATTCAAAGGAAAAGTTATGATTTGGACTGATGAACTTGAGAAAGAAGTGAAGGTAATATACGTCCTTCTAACCATTATCTCACAAATTTAGGGGGGAATCGCATGTAAAATGATTCATGCTTAACCAATGAGAGTTTGTTCCAAACCCCTATCAAAACTTAGCAATTTGGTGAGGGTTCAAGAAAGACATAAGAAGGGCTTCCCGACCACAGCTTAAATTTATATATAACCCTTATATCTTGGAGAGTAGGTGGACGAAATAAGACACACATAAACAGCAAGAAGGTTCCATGTATAAAAGCATAACTATTTGGATGAAGTTGAGTAAGAGCTACCCTAAGATATCTCAACATTTCCCGGACGGACGAATTAAAGGACGGTATGCACCCGGCCCAGCACATAAACTTATACATGCCATGTACCTTACCAAGAGTAATTGAGGCCAATCACTTCTTGAGGGAACCAAGACGTCCCCAAATGGAATTCTATGAATAGAACATAGCCGACGGAGAGCATCCTCACCAATTCGAGAAGCATGTGAATCCATTGGATTATCTAAAAGAATAACACCCTCTACTGCATCAGGGGCATGGCTTATGTTCTCTGCTGGGAGGAAAGGGATATCTGATATAAGGTCGGCTCGTGGGTTGGAAACTTCTATTTGTTCCATATGGTGGCTAGGAGAAAACCTGCTGAATATAGTTGTGGAACTTGACTTCGCTTCAGAACCAATGTGTCACATCGTCGAACCGGACGACATATCAGCTAAATGCCTTCGAGCATTGGGAATCTATTAGCTATACACAGTAGATAATCAAGATCAGAAAAAGTAATATATTCCCCCCGTGCTAAGTATGAATTAGTGTAATGCAGTGCAGTATATAATAGATATATACAGTTTGAAATCAAAAAATGAAATAAAAAGACGAGACTTGGAAGTTTGTCCAGAGGGACCTTCATCGCTGATCGTCTCAGCTGGCAAGGAAATTGATCGGCTACGAAAGCTTTGGGATCAACTATCGGCATGTCGAAGTATGAAGTTTTTCACTTACGTTCATTTACAAGTTTGTCACTTGGTCAATATTGACAGTTTCGGAAATCTGATTGTTCAATCTCAAGTTCGACATTAAGTATGCATGTTATATTGTTCATCATCATATGTTCAAGGTCAATAAGGAAAACTAATAATGATTGTTCACATAAGTCAAGTTAGATTAGTTTGCAAGTTCGAGAAACCAAATATTAACCCTATGTCGACCCAAAGATACATGCCGATCCCTATCCCAAAAGTTCCTATACCAATCTCTCTCCTTGACCACAACCTACCGATCCCTAAGATTGGTCGAACCCTGTAGAAAAGCCGATCCCTATTAATTGGCCGACCCATTTCCTACGGCCACATAGCAGAACCTTCATCCTTCAAAACACCAACCCCTCCATCAAAACCTTACCAAACGAAGCCTCTATCAAAACTTTCTCTAACCGATCCCTCATAGTCAACAACACCACTGGACCCTTCATTCTTGCACTTTTAGCCTTCCTCCCATTGAAGTGCAACTCTGAACCCTCATCTTCTCTCTTATTACCCTCTTCCATCTCTAACTCACACTGAATCTCCAATCATCCATCTCCCCCAAGCCTCTTGTCATCATGGCCTCTAACACCATTAATTTATCATCTATTAAGTGGAATCTACTGCATTACAATAAAATCAAAAGCAAGAGCAGTAGCTCACCAAAATCAGTTGAAGGAAAGATGGGAAAAGGAACAAGATTGGACTACTATTTGGTCGAATGTGTGGCGATGGTCTAAAATCGAGTGAATGTGTGACTTAACAGGTTAGAGTGAATATTGAGTGGAGAAAGAGGGTCTGGTTGATAAGGAAACATGGAAGGGTTCAGTTGGAAAAGTAATGAGCTTATATGGAAGATTAAATAGTAAAGAAGGAGGAGAAGGAAGGCTTATATATATGTATGTATGTATGTATGTATGTATGTATGTATGTATGTATGTATGTATGTATGTATGTATGTATGTATGTATGTATGTATGTATGTATGGGAGAGGGTTCGACTGCAAGGACATTGAACGTGTAATAAGGGGAGAGGGGTCTCAATGACTAAAAGGATGGGTCAGCATAATGAATGACGACCCCTTTGTATTTTAAAAAAAGGAAAAAGGAAATGAAAAACAAAAGTAGTTGAGATTGGGCTATGAGCATGTACATACAAAATGTTATAAAAATTGGCAACGACCCGTAAGTGTTAGAGCATGCCCGGAAGCCAACAAAAGAAACGTGCATATGAATGCGCATGAGCATGACTTAAAGATTCAACCTTTTGAAATCAACAGAAATTGAAATCAAACCAGAACCTTCAAGTTCAGGCTGAAGTAGATAATAAAAAGTTTATAAGTTTCGCAAAACCAGATTTATATATATATATTTACGGAATATGGCACTGAATTTATATTATTGAAGATCGACTAGGCATCATGGCAATCAATAAAGAATTCAATGCCTTGAAAAAAAAAATAAAGGAATAATAATCAATCAAGAAGTTAGATGGATTTCTTTCCGAAAATTCAGACTTGTTTTGATTCAAAGCACGTCATGTTACTCACAAGACATACTTTAAGGAGCAAGTGTTACTCGGTATCCTAACTCGGCTATATTAAACTAATTGCATGAGGTAGATTCGACTGCTATAAGGTACGATGACCATGGGGCAATGATTGTAGGACCCGGAAGTAAAGTGTAGATGATTATATAAAGGCAAAATTCGACAGAATTGGTGGATAAACAATGCAGGATGCTTGAAATATGGACTTTAGCTTAGACAAGTAAGGGATCGGCATGGCCTGGAAGTACTATAGGGATCGGTATGGTTGGATAAATGAGGGGTCGGCATGGTCGAAGCAAGAAAGGATTAGTGTATATGAAAGTAGATGGATCGGCATGGTTTGTTGGCTTGGAAAGTTATACTTCAATTCGTAAGGAAGGGATCGACATAACATACAAAAAAGCTCGGCACAGATGGATGGGTGGGCATACCTATGTCCACCAAGGAGGTATTGGCATATGTCATAGACCAAGCGCATTCTTGCATTCAACGATCAATAATTTGGGATCTAAAAGTCCAAGCCAGATGTAATTTGGAGAGCAAGGTATATGGACCCTAAGGAACCTACTCTAGGGATCGCATGCAAAATGGGAAAAGAAAGAGGGATCGACATACAACCATCTCTAGGGCTCGGTAGGAAATAATGGCATAAACAATCTTAGATTAAATATCATGCAATAACTTGAGCTTTGTTGATCCAAATGACTTGTAAATTGAAGAGCCAATATATTTAAGCATGCAGAAGCCATCATAGGGATCGCTGCCCAAAGATCGACCAATGAAGGGAGTGGTACCGATCCCTCTTTATTGGGATTTTGGCATAGCGACCCCTCTGATGGGCCCATATGGATTATAAGGTCCAATAGCGGAAGATTTAGAGAGATTGGTGGTCACCTTCACTTATAAATAATGACCTAGGAGGTCATTCTGAGGATCTTTACACTGTTGGTAACTTGAGTCTTTATCGTAATCAAGTTTTTTCTTACTTTTTGCTCCCATAATCAAACTGTTGGTGAATCAATAAAGATAATCTTCAAAGTGGATATAGGAATAAAATACAACGCCGAACAACTATAAATTCTTGTGTTCTTGATCATTGCTTTGATTAGTCTGTTAGTTTATTTTATTCCTCGGTTTTAATTTTACTTTCTTTATTTACTTCCTTACATAAATATATTCTTAGGCGTTTACGACCAATTTGGTTGCAAACATATCTTATGAAACAAAAACCAAAGGTCTATGAAAAGTTTGAAAAATATAAAACAAAACCAAAAAACATGACATGAATAGTACTTTAATCAGATCAAAGAAGTGAGTAACTTGGATATGACTCCCAAAGTGTCTAATAGTGAATGTGATTCTCACTTAAGTCGCTCATCCTCATACTTCACAACATAATAAAGTTTCAGAAGGGAGAAACCAAGCTATGATGAAAGTGTTTTACCTACAATAAATGAAGAATAATTACCTCTACGTTTATGGACATGCAGTGAAGTTTGTAGTCGTATGTAGAATATATTACCATAAAATATACACTTGCGATTCCATACTTGATATGGACCGATAAGAAACAATATCTTAATTCATTTAAGATATTGAGTGGTGCAACCTTTGCTTAAGAACAAAAGCCCCATTGAACACAAAGCTAAAGTAGTTTTAAAAAAAATTATAGGTTATACTATGTGTAATAACATGCATCTTAATGGACCCAAATTTAGACTAAATCGAAATCTAAGTCCATTAGGGTACGGATCGTTGGTTTTGATAACCTACAGTAAACATAAGTATATCAAGGCGCGATTAATGTAAACTTACAGTGGAATATAAAAATATAACATAACATATATATTGACTAAGGCTACTACCTTGGAATATTATTTCTTGGTTATTAATTGCCTTGTCAGTGCCAAGCATGAAGAGGAAGATTTCATCATCTATCGTTCCCTTCTCGCTCCAGTGACCGATCCTTCTAAATCTAACAGGCGTGTTGTTATGAGGAGGGGATCATAACAATGTTTTGATGATTAGAAAATTATATACTTTACTCTTCCTATTAATTTATATTGATTGATTTTCATTTAAATGTTATATTTATTATTTACAGCCAATCCGTTAATTCTTATGTGCAGGTACGATATACATAACCTTCTTCAAGGTATCATTGTGTATGTATACATATTTATTCGTATTATATTTATCTAAAAAGTTCATTATCTAAAACCCCGGCAACTTGATACTTCTTAAATATGGAGGAGGCAAACCCATCGACCATTTACTACCTCAACTTCCTAAAACAGGCCCTTTGCAACATCAACGCTAGTCAATTGGTTCTAGCTATAGAGAATGGTGACCCCTATATATGGCTTTGTAATATAATATAAAATTTAATTTCCATACTACTAACGCAACTCAAAGACTCATTTAAGAGTTAATTAGCCCGCCTCCACTAAACTAATTTTTCGTTTAACCATAAACTAGGAGGTATGTGCATCATCTACTCGGATTCTACATTAGTAGGAAGTGAAATAAGTTAGGACGTAACTCGATTTTTTTTACCACTCGCTCAGGATCCTTGGGTATCAAACCATATGCCAAACCTACTACTAAGTACTGGTACTAACAACAGGCATAGCCCACCGACCCTCCATAGCTGACATCTCATTTAGACTAACCTAAATAAGTAAAGGAAAATTCCTCTTTCGGTTGCTTATTACCTCTTATTGGATATGAAGTAGACCGCATTTCCCAAATGGTACTGAGTCATTTAACACTTAAAATCCGAGACAAACTCTCGGTACGTTTCCGCTACCTATTCGCAACGCATATCCCAACCTCATGGGTTTGATGGTTAGAGATGTCCCACATCAATATTAAATATACACAAATGTTGGTAGCCTCTAGCTGAAGGGAAAACTTCTATTGTGTAACTGTACTAACCTCGCAACCCAACCCACTAACCAAACCTAACACCCTAAGCATAGGGCTAGGCCCATTAATTCACATTTATTCTAACCGTATAATTTAAACTATATAATTTTCTATTATGAAAATTATGTTGCTTCCCACTTAGGCTTTGGTTTCCTTATAATATCTAACAAATGTCTATTACACATAATAATTAGTTATTACTGCCAAAATTGGACAATCTTTATTTGATCCTCGTTTAATTCATTTAGTCTATTTACCCGTTTCAAAATCTACCTTTATGGCTATACATATTTCTATAATTTCCTTATTAAATTTTATAATGGCATTTATTTACTTGTTTCAAAATCAGCTTATTGTGCATATTCATTTTCCCATAAATTCCATGTTAATTTCCCTAATCAATCCTCGTTTAATTTGCTTTTAACTCTCCATTGATTACAAATTTATTACCTGTTAAATTTATAATTATTGGCCATAAATCATGGTCCATTAATTATAATGCTATTAATAACTAAAACGTATATAGTCGTAAATTACGGTATTTACATATTTCTATTTTTGAACGTCAAGTGTGGTTATAGTGTGTGTGTGTGTGTATTTCTAATTTCTAAACTAGAATATTCCTTTCCACATTTTAATTTACCAGAGCTATCTTTTAACAAGGATACTATTACCGTTATAATTTTTCATGAATTAACCAAAAGTGAGGTCTTTGCATCGTTTGAAATTTCAAGGAATTATTTCTTTTTTTATTGAAATAGACAGTGTCAACTATGGAAATAATATCAAATCTTACACGTCTTCTTTTCTTTTAGGTATATTCCTTATTAATTCAAACAACGCGTTTTTATACATATTTTAGAATTGGATAACTTATGTAAATTACACAAACCACTTCAAATAAATAAAAACATAGAAATTCACATTCAAAGGAAAACTAAATTTATAATCCAATTATAGATCTGGAATAATTTACAACCTTACAAATATTTTAGAAATGAATATTTGAGACTGATTTCAAATTTCCAAATCAGGTCGTACATACTATTCCCATTCCACTTACCTAATTTATTAAATGTGTAGGCTTTAATCATATACTTTTTTTAAGTCTACAATTCATCTGATCTTATTTTAGGCATAATAATTAAATAAGAATTCGACGAGATAAATTTCAAAGTTTTCAATAAATTATATAATTTCCCATTCACATTTTTATACTTGCCAAATCTTCAAATCTGAATTCGATCCTTTATTTGACTCCTTTTTTCCATTCTAATCCAAAATAATATGTACAACAAGGTGTATGCATATTATTAGAATTACAGATCCGAGAAGAGATTAGAGGTTAAGGGGAATATAGATTGATATTTACCTTTTTCCACGGTATTAATTAGCTTTTTCTCTTTTATTTTCCTCCTATCTTTGATTTTTTTTTCTGTGTAATATTTTATAATTTTTAGAAGTAACGGAGAATGGAAAATGGTAGAGCTTCGTTGCTTGAATTGGAAAATATGAGAAGAAAAGTGAAGGGTTAGGCGTTTATTTATAGGCATACGAATAAATCATAACCATCAGATTAAAATAATTAATTCCAGGTTGTTGGCCAAAGTTCAAAGCCTAGCCACCTGTCAAAGACCAGTTGACTGCTCCCACATAGGTGAACGACGGCTAAGGTCCCATATTTAATGTTTTTGTATTTTCTTTTTCGTTTTTAATTATTTTCCCTTCAATAACATCAAACGATAATAACCTTTTCGTTTGAGCTCCGATCACAAAATATCAAATATGAAAGTTGCTCAAAGAATCATCACAAACGCAATGGTTCACGTTATCTGATAAAATTTCAATGTTAACCCAAATTCTATTTTTAAAGCTTTATTAATTATTTATTACTTATCGTAAATTTTACGGTGTGTTACACTAGGATACCTAATTTATGATACCTTACCTAATTTATGATACCGAGGAACAAAAGTCGTTGTTCTGGGACATGTCACCTTCTAAAAGAATAATTTTCTTTCTAGAGAAATTAATGGCACTATAATAAATTTGGATGAGATCCAGCGTGTTCTAACATGCAAACTAACCAAGTAGAATATGCTGGTTCCATTGTACTCCAAAAGACGTGCCCTATTAGAAAATTCCAATAGAAAATTTAATGCACTGGTCAGAAACTACTATTTTCTTATTATTGGAGAGAAAGAGATGGAGGGGTGAATTTTTAGTGTTGTGTATTCTATTCTGAGTGATTTATAGTTAAAGAAAGAGAAATAAGCTATGTTTTGTGTTGATGTAGATAAGGTGTTTGTATGAATTCTAAGAATGACAAAGACAATGTAGATTAATTTTATTACTCGTAATGCAATTTATGATTTATATTGAAAAGTATTTTTGATGACAACAGAAGTCAATATTTATGATTTTATTTACCAGCATCGCTTGCATTTTATGCAGTGCAATATATTCTCTCTTATAGTTTAACAAGATTGGGTTGCATTATACACAGGACGACCAATTTGTATAGCTCTTTAGAATTGGTTTGCATAATGCATAATGCAATCCAATTTGTGTACTTCTATATTAGGATTGAGTCACATTTTGCATAATAGAATCCAAATCTTTCAAGCTGGGCTAGATTTTGTATAATGCAATCTAATTTTGTATCAGAATTAAGTTACATTTTGTTCAGTTCAATCGGATCTACTGCTATATTAAAGTTCAACTTGCTTATAACTCTTTCTAAATTTTATTATTTTTTTAAATCTTTGACTAATAATAACTAATGGGAAAAATTATAGAAATAAAAATCAATTTAGGGGTATTTTAGTCATTGTTGGTTGTAGGGACCTAAACTACATTTTGAAACGTAGTAGAAACATACAACCTATTGAAATCATCCACATGAACCCAAAATAAAAGTTCTCTAGCACATAACCATTGTGCGTGAATGTCCCATTTTAATTGTACTTTATTTTGTAGACTAATATCGAACAAATTTGAGGGTCGCAATTGTTCAATTCCTAGGTGTGATACTTAGTCCTTAGTATTATTTTAACAATTCAAACATTAAAGCCTATAGTATTTGTTGAAGCACAATATTGGATAGGATATCATATGTTTAAAAATTATCTAGGTTATGTCCTACTGTATAGCCATTTTTAAAGTCGTTCTTCGGCAATTATGTATTTTGCATATTATGCCTTCGGTAGGACTATATCACTTGGACTCTAGTAAAGATCAAAACTTTCAAAACGATCATTTTTAATTGTGAAGTTTGACCATAGAAATCACTTGGTTCAATCGGATAGCGTTTATCGATTAACCATATCACTTTGAAAAATGTTTGACCGAAATTTTCTATCAATGCTTCTTGATTTATCGATCATTATCAGATAATGCAATTATTTGATATCCATTCATATCCGTGGATGTAGATATCCATTAGCTAAAAATGATTTCGGATGTGGTTGCGGATATGATAATATCTGCAAATAAAAGTAACTGTTGATGGTCCTAATCGGATGCACTCCTCTAGTAATGTGTCTCTCTTTTGGATGATTCGACCATTTAAAAAGAGGGCAAAAGTTTGAAAGTGAAAATAGCATAGGCAGAGTTGGGATGAAGAGAGAGTGAATTGTCTTCTCTTCCTCGTAAAGAGACACTGAAAACAAAATTGGATAAAATATTTGTATACGCTTAATGAGAAACAAGAAATGTAATTTATATTCCAAATGTATTTTTCTTTTGAAAAATCGCTCTTTGTAAGATCTATTTCTTTGAATTCGAGATACTTAATCTGAAATTCTTGACTGTAAATTAGTTATAGTAGAAGAAGTAAATAGCTAATGGTAAGTGATTGGATGGAGCTTTGTATTTGAAATGTTGTTATTGTGACAGGGGAAATAGTGGGAGCCTACCGTCTAACAATTGTTAACGGACACATTAAGTTTTAAAAAATACTTTCGTGTATACCGAATATTGTTTATGAAGTGACAATCATTTTCTGATCGAAAATAGATGCAGCGTTGTTCTAATATGAATATTATGAAAACTCACAATGAAATGAATATGTTTTTGGTATTCTGATGATGACATTTGTTTCCATAACAGTAATGATGTGCTTCCTATATAGAAAATACAGAAGCATATAAAATATTTAAAAATTATTTTTTTAATTATGGAATGAGCCATATCTTTGAGAAATTATTCTTCAAGTATAGGATTGTGAATCATATGGCACTTGTAATTTGTGTCTCAAACGATTAAAGATGAAGTACTCATTATATGGGAGTGAAAAATGATTTAAATTACTAATTGGATTAATACATATGGATGTATGTTTTTCAAGGTTTAACGATGCTAAAGGTAGATTCAATTACTTCATTCAATTCACCATGAATTTTATTGGATATGAACATGTGTATTTGGTACAAAAATTTGATCGAATAGGTGAGTATCTTGGATAAGAATTCCAAGAGCACCCAAAAGAGAATACGATTCACACTCAAAGGCATTCTCCCTATGCTCCATAGTGAGGTATTATTGAAGAGTAAATAACCTCTATTTGATAAAGTACGATTGATAATAAGTGAAGTTGAGTTTCATATTTATTTAAGATATATACTTAAGAATAAGAATATATGTTTAATTTGGTTTCACCCAAAGTTGAGATTACAATTCCATATAATATGTGAGCTGAAAAGAAACTACGAGTTTCTTATTAATATTGGAAAAATATACTGTTAGTAACGACTATCTCCTTAGTCCACAAGCAATGGATAGTATAGACTCCGCTACACTGCATGATGCTTTAAATCCGAAATGAATTCCAAGTACATTATCAAATTTTGATTTTGGAAGTTGAACTCGGAAAGATATGATCCATCAATCACAAGTGTGACTTATAGAAGATGATCAATGCGGTTGGAATTGTATAAAGCAAGGTTGATGGAAAATGACCTTCCTAATTTCAAAAGTTGAAATTATGAAATGATTCCATCAGTCAACATGCTTAAGTCTACAATCGTAAAATATCGTACGGTATGACTACGAGTTTGAAACATTGATTTTGAAACAGAATTTCTAAACAATAATTTAGAGGAGACTGCTTACACACCATAACCAAAATTTGACAAAGTCTATAGAAGTGATAATAAAGCTTGCGGATTTTTAAAATTGGTATTATAATTAAGCACTTGGGGATTGAGTTAGTATTTTGATAGAAAAATCCAATAGTTTGATTTTGATCAAAATGTAGAAGAACCGCGTCTGTAAAAAATAAAATAAAAGGAAACAAGACATATCTAATGCGATAGGAAAACACTAAGAATATTATCAATTTAATTTTATTTCTAATACGATATTAAAACAAGAAGAACGTGTCCGCACAATAATTTTATTTGGTTACCAGTTTAGCCGAACCATAAGTATATCATCCAAATTTATTTTGTTATAATATTTTATATAATTAGTTTAAAAATAAAAATACAAAGTTTTTACACAAAAATATAGAGCAACCATGCTAAATATAAATTTATGTTTTCCATTTAAAAATTTTAACATTTGAATGATACATATGATAATTCTTCTTATTTAAATCGGTTAAATTCTTATTGAATTACTCAAAACTATTTTGATAGAATTTTAGTTTTGGGTGCGACTATTAAGACACGGTATTAAACACATAATTTGACACGGATCATTTTATCTTTACGTAGAAGGTGGAAATCAATGAAAATTCTTGTGGTTGAAATCTAGTATCAAATTTTGTATTATTATTTTGTGTCTAAATAGATTTTCCCTTTAAGTTTTACAATTGTATTTTCGTTTTAACATTTTTTACCCCAAAAATAACCTAAACATCATAAGCTGCAAATAAACACCCAGTAAAGGCAACCCAAGCTCTTACCTCTCAATCATTGGATCTTGGATGTGTGACATACAAGTAATCGATTTTACAAACTAACTCCCTTATCAAGACAAAAGACAATGTGTCAACCGGTATAGCCACTTCAATCAAAATCATGAACGTATCTGGTCTGCCAATGCATGAAATTGCCAGTCCATTAATCGCCAGCTGGTAGATCTTTAAATTATTATTATTTTTTCAATATGTTATTCGGTAAATTGCTAAATGTTCACGAGAAAAAAAGGGTGCGCTTTAACTCAACACCAAGCTGCACCATATGTTAATACAACATGGTAACATACTTCTTAACTATAGAAAATGCGGCAAAAGAAAAGAAAAATAAAAAACAGTCTATGATCCAGAAAAATCATCTAAATAATCTACATTGACTGTGTTTGCTACATTAATTGTTTCTGGCATAACTTCTTGTCTCTTCTGCTACATTTGACCATACATTCGCGACTTTATCTGAGTACACAACCTGTCCAATAAAACATTAAACATGTTATTGTAGGAAAAACATAAAAATAAATACAAATCATACGATAATTAGGACTGTCAATGGTACGGATTTCGGTTCAAGCTCGGCCCAAACCCACCATGTTAATACGGGTATGGATTTCGTCCTAACTACCCAAGCCCGATCCGGTTACTATTAGGGTCGAGTACGGTTTTATCAGTACCCTACCCGGTTTGGATCCGATTTGATTATTAGTTTTTCGTAGTATCAAACATGAATATTTATATTATTTGTTTCCCGGTTTGTTTGTTTGCATATAGATGTTCTTGCTTACTTTTGTTGTGAACTTCCACCCCTCTCAATTTGTATATTAACATTGTTTGTGTATAAATTTTATAAAAACTGCAAGTTTAAAGTAAGATTTTACATAAATATTATGAGTTCAGTATACGGATATTACTCAGCAAAACCGACGGGCCGGACTCGAGTATTGGTTTTATAATTGACATTGCCCGGCTAGGGTATATGGATAATACCTTGCAATTTCGGACCGGGCTCGGGTTTTGATTATTGTAATCAAGCTCGGGTCTGGAATTTAAGAAAGCCGGACCAAACCGGATCCGTTGATTGGCCTAATGGTAATACATCAGATACAATGTCTATAAAACAGACAATTCACTGTAACTAGTAAGACTGCACAAATTGTTATCCAATATTCTACCACCCCTCAGGATGTATTGGCATTTCCTTGATTGTTCTATACAATAAGTTGTCTTCAATAGCTTTCCTAAGCCATCAAATACAAGCTGTATTTATTTATCATTTGTCTTGCAAAAGACATATTTGGGGAGTTGATTTTAAAGGAATAACAAGCATAATGAAAATATGCATACACCAAGAATTAATTACTCCATCTCCCGAAATAATAATCTTCACCTTTCACCTTCCCAAAACTTTTGAAATACGTTCATCCCTAAACAAATATATCACATTCATAGTAACCTTTGTACAGGGGCGTTAATATTTGGGTTGAACAGAATAAACCAGCCAAACCAGTTCATCTTGGTTGATTTGGTTCGACTGTAAAGCCAGACTGTTTCATAATCAGTTTGTAAATTTATTTTATTTGGATACCCGTTAAACTGACTTAACCAAACTTTTAACAAGTTTTTAACAATAGTAACGTATTGATAATTTCTTATATTAGCAAGCAAAATAATTTTTACATACCGTAAATTAATCATTAATACTCTCTCAAAAAAATCAAAAAAAAAGTCAGAAAATAAAAAGTCAAAAGAATAATCCATAAAAAAACAATAAGAAAGAATAAACTCAGTATATGTATATTATTCGTAAATTTCATGTTTTCGTTTTAAGGATCTTTTGTAGAACAAAATACCCCTTCTTTTAAGTTTCAACATATAAATATGAAAATATTTGAAATTTCTGAATTGTAAATATTTGCAGAATTTTCGGCACATATTTGTATTTATAAATTGTTTTGATTATTGAAAGATAAAATTAAAGTTCTGATATAATTTCCCCAAAAAACAATTTGTTTTTTACTGAAATTAAAAATAGGTGTAATTTAAAACATACTTTTAAGAAGAGTTTTTCCAAGTACGAAATTTGAAACTATGAGGCAGATCCTAATTTCCAGTTCTTTTTAAGTACACTGAGTATGCTAATCCTAAAATGTGAAATGTTTTTTTAGTTCGGTTAAACCAAAAAAAACCAAATTATTTCGATCGCTTTGGTTCGATTTTATGTTATCCGATTTTAGTTTGGTTTAGCAATTTTCACTGCAAAACCAAACGTTCACCCTTATATTTAGAAAAAGATAACATATATCTTCAACATCTGCAAAAGTCCTGGTTGTCGATAAAGGAAGATAACGGATATGTATGGTTGATATGGAGTTCGGTGTCAAATCTCTACTATGATTGTAAAGGAAACCATTGTCTTTGCATAATTTTGTTGTTTACTAAATATAACGAAAATGAATGACTGGTTGCATAGAAAACCTCCTTTGGAACAGAAGTTGAGAAATGAATCCTTCTCAACCCTTTTACCATGGGTGTATTAATAAGAACAATACCTGATTAGCTACAAATCCTTTTACCATGGCCAAAAAGTCATTATGCCTTTCTACATCAACCCTCCCAAGCTCAGATTTGTTGTTATCCTGGGACAGTTAGAAATATGTAAGCAATACTCAGCAATCCTCTTCTTTACGTAAAAATTATTAGTTCAATCATACTTCTGAAAAAATAAGGTAAAAAAAAAAATCTTCAAAGTTGGCATTGTTGATCATTCCATTGCTTTGATGGCCATGATTCAGTTAGAGCTTAGCATGCAAAAAATTTTGTTAACTGAATTAGTATAGGGCTATAATTCTGTGACTGTATGATTCTATAGTACATACTTTTTCCTTCTATCGCATCCCAATTTGTCCTCCTTTTTGTTTCCCTAGTAGTAGTAGTAGGAGTAGGAGTAGTAGGAGTAGGAGTACTAGGGGTAGGGATAGGGGTAGGGGTAGGGGTAGTGGGAGTGGGAGCGGGAGTGGTGGTGGTGGTGGTGGTGGTGGTGGTGGTGGTGGTGGTGGTGGTGGTGGTGGTGGTTTTGTTTGGGTTTGGTGGGGTGTGGAAGGAGGGGTGGCTGGGATTGGGTCCTCATCAGGTGAAACCCAAAATACTGAAAGGTTGATTTCCCTATTTTGCTATTGTTGTATAATTATATTCCAGAAGAACTCCAAAATATGCTAAAAAATAAATATATTCCAAAAGAATTATAAAATATCCACACACGCATGTACGTGTTGGTGTTTGGTGTATGTGTGTATGCATATATGCAGACATGCATGTAAATATGCACATGTATGTAAGTGTGCATATAGTATACATATACATAAACACATGTATGTGTGCATACATAAATGTATGTTTACATGTACACACATATGTGTAGACATGTTCATGTAGAAGTGTGCGTATAAGTGTGTGCATGAGCTATGTGTGTGTATGTGTGGGTGTGTATGAATATTATAGAGAGTACATGTTTAGTTTGTTATTTGTTATCTTTAGCTCTAGGTATTTTGGAAACACAAGCTAGGGTACCCGAGTGTTAAAACGTAAAATACAAGACCCAAACATGAAAAGTTAGAAATTCAACTCCCTAGCATTTACATACTAATATCTTAAAAAGTTGTATACCTTCTAAAAAAGTGTAGTTCATAATATAAGAGCACATAAAAAAATGGGTATTCTAGAAATTATAACACGAATGCATCAAATAAATCCTATAGCTTTTTATTTCTTTAACTCGAGCGCTTCCTGATCATTCAAACCTTCCCAGGCTATGCAGAAAATTTTATCAAGAAAGTACGTAAAGTTGGTTTACTCTCACAAACAGCTTATGCTTTTGGATGATGTTTTCCTTCACAATGTAATGTTAGTAATAACAGATTCAGGAGACCTAGAGGTTCAACTTCACAATTGAACCATTCATATAGTATGTCCTTCATGTTCCAATTTTTTGGCCTCTGCATGTTGGTGTGTTCCACCAGGTCACTTTCTATCATGCCAAACCCAAAGGCTGTGAATCTTTTTTTAGCAATCAAAAAGTTGACAAAAATATTGTTTTATAAGAACATGCAATCTTCACAGCACTACACTTTTAAACCATGATTTTTTTAGCAGTTTGTAATATACTCTGGAATATTTTGTCTTGAGCTTCCTTCAAAATAATTCATTTTAAGCCCCAAAAAACAAAAAAACTGTAGTTCTCACCTTAGTTCATGTGTATCTTGACTATGTGACGAACATATAAAATATAAACAACTCTTAGCAGATATTTTATATACCATATACATAGAATGACAAACGTACGCGTGCATGCATACACACAAATGCATATTATATATGTGTGTGTGTGTGTATAGGGGCGGCTATTTGGCACAGAATGTGACATGATAGATCTTGATATTGGATCCCATTGAGTTCATATTTGAGGTTGAAATTAATGGATGATCTAATGGTCGAGATCCATTGTGTCGCTAATTATATCTTTATTGTATGTTCTAATATAGTTTTCCATATATGTGTGTGTAAGTATGTATATAAATGTATCTATATCATATTCTGTTATTACGAGTGCCGCTAGCTTAAGTTTCATCGTCCAAAAGTCTTAAATCTGATTACGAAATCAGTTTTGTTGGTGTATAATTCTATATTATGGTGAAATGACACAGCAATAGTAAAAATGAAACCTTTAGAGATCGCTTCAAAACACATCGACGACGCTTCTTTAAGACGTTATTTGTTCTCTCTGCTCATTTAAGTAAATGAATGGATGATTAGAGTTGCAGCAAATCTTCTCCAAAGATACAATGGAGCCGAGAATTGTTTCTCCGTAATCAATTATTGTTGCACTATTGAAATTGATTCAGATTATCGTATGGATGACTGTAGTGATAAGAGTTTCGTGTTTGTGATCTGCAGTATCACAAACCCGATACGCTATTTACGAAAATGGAAACCAAAGGCAAAGAGAAAGAGAGAAGAAAGAAGAAAATTTAAAATTTCTGAATGATTTCCCTAGGAAAGGTTGCTTTATATAGATAAGATACGAAGAGATGTCTGTAGGACAAAGATGCATCTGTTCGCCAAAAAACTAACTGCTAGACCAACAGTCTAATTTTTGACCATTTTAAATTTTCGTAATTCCAAATTTGTTTTACCACCATTCTGTTTTACAGTTCAAGTTGAATCGTATTGGGCTTGTTAAACGGGCTTAAAATGGCCCGTTTCAAATAAAAATACTGCCAAAAATATTTCTCAACCCAAACCAGACCCAGTACGGCTTGACCGGACGGGCAGCCACCGAACGCGTGTTATAACATTCAGTCCAAAAGAATACATTTGATGGCCAAATGATCCAACATTTCTCTTGTAAATCCTACATTTAAACAAATATAGTCCCCAATTTTTCATAACACGGGATTATTTAATTTCTCATTCTTTCTTCCTCTCTAAAAGAAAACTACTCACACAAAATTTATTAAAATTTACACTAACAAGTCTACTAAAGGCAGCAGCACAAAGTGGCGTTCCTACTACTGCCAAATCTTGCTAAAGGGCTGTCAATTAGGCTTAGGATTTAGATATACAGCACTGTAGTTTGGATCAAGATTCGAGATTCTGGCCAGTATGTAACAACCCGGTGTTTTGTTTGTGTCCATTTGATTGAATTCGTCACTTGATTATTCGTGACCATTTGATTTTGTTTTAATACTATGGATATCTTCTGACTTGTTCAATTTCGATTTTTATTCGAATTTCCGTTTATATGATGTCAATAGTTGGTGTTGCGTTATATCAAAACATATACCCGTTGACGTTCCTCCATTATTCATTTTTGGCAAGCCCAAAAGAATCTTTAAAAAAAAAAATTGGCCCGTTTCTTTTTCTTTGGTTGAGATAGTGGCAAACCCGTCCCTCCATTGTTCAGTCAAATTTCGAATACCCTAAACCTAAAATTGAACGAAGAAAAAAAAATGGCGGCTTCAAAAAAATTTCGTTCGCTCGTCTTTGTGATGCCACAGCGTCGACTCCGCCAAGTGTCGTTGCTCACGGCTGCCACGTCGAAGAAGGTGAGTGCTTCACTCACATCTAATTCCTATCTCGAGTTATTAGTGTTCGAATTCTATGATTTTCGTTCGTATTTGATTGTTGAATTCGTCCCTTGATTTTTGGCCATTCGACTATGTTGGAGATTGATGTTTTTTTTTGTGAATCGGTTATGTTGATTTTATGAAAACAATTTGGTTTTAGCATGGTCTTGATTTGAGACTGCTGTTCCATAATTTGCCGAACTCGTTTCGACCGAGATTTGGCATAGCTTTGAACTACAGTTTGAAATCTCTTGTGCACTGATTTTGCAATTTGATGTCATGTTGCATATATACTGTTGACCGTTGTTTGAGTCATGTATTCTTTGTGCTCGACTCTGACCTGTTGTGTTCTTCCCTGTAGCTTGACTTGATTGAGCTTCAGGCTAGACTTGTCTTTCTGTTCGATTTAGATAACCTCGTCTCTGACTTGATTTTGTTCACTGTATTTTTGTCTTTCACTGATCATTTTGACTTTGATTTTGTGTGGCCCGTGTACTTCGGCTCTGACCATCTTTGCGTTCATCCTTGAGTATTTCGATCTGCTGTGTACATCATCTCTTTTGGATGTGTACTCAGTTTGACTTTCATTAAAGTCTGGTCTGATTCGTTTCTGTAGTTGGTCTGACCTGCACTGTACTTGAGTCTGGTCATTTGTTGGCATTTGGTTGTATTTGGTCTTGAGTATGATCGTTGCACTATCCAGTTTACAGTGCATACTAGTTATTTTGTTCATGATACTCCTTTGGTTTGTGATTTCAATTCGGCCTCGACTTTGTTACACACTGCATATACTTTCTGATTTGTGTATACATGATGCTTTGATTTTGTTTTGTCAAACTTGCTATTCTCTGATCAGTTAGCACTTTTGTCTGTATTCTAGTCGTTGCTGGTCCAGTTGCACATGATGTAGATATGTACGTGTATATTTATATGTACGTACATGTATACTTGTATTTAGTGTTGGTTTTGTTTCACAGATGCAAGATGTTCTACCTGTTTTGTATATGACAGAAAAACATATTATATGCCCTGCTTCCATGTTGTACCTGTTATGTATGCCTTCATTGCTGGTTTCATTGTCTTGACTTCATTGGTATTGGGTCACTTTGACCTGATCTGTAGAATAAGCTACTAGCTTGCATCGACATTGGTCATTGATTCTGACCCATGCTTTGGGTACTTTAATTGTTGTTGCATTTTTTTTCTAGTTTCATTTAGTTGAAACTGTTTCATTTGCACTGGGTTGTGTATTGTGGTCTTTGTCATTTTCACTTGCAAATTGTTCATCTTGTAGCCTGGTCTGGCCATCATGTAGTTGCACTGCATCGAGTCATGTTGTGGCCATTTCCACTTGCTCAATATAGGATCTGGTTCATTTGAGATATGTGCATTTATCCCCTGTGTAGTTTGGTTGGAAATTAATGTATGGTTCACGCCTGGACCTTCCAGTCAGGCCTGGTTGCTTCAAATGCATGCTCTGTCCACTGTCTTTGTTCTCTAATCTGACGCATTGCATTGATGCTTTGTATTCGTTTGCATTTGGTCACTATGCTTCACTGGTGACATTATTTTCAAGTGAGGCTGATCTGCGTCTTTTCTATTGTGTGTTGTGGTGCCATATCCTTGGTGCTCTCACCTTCAGTTGCTGTCTTTCTGTAGTTGTACAACTGTTGTCATCTTCTCTTGACATCTCGGAACTTGAACTGTTGCATTCTTGTAGTGACTGCAGTTTCGATTTGTATGCAGTTTTGCCCTTGTTGGTTTTCATTGCATTGATGCAATCGGATTTGTTTTTTTGAATTCACTTGAGTTGAATCCGGTAACTCGGGCTTGACCTTGTGTTTTGTTTGTGAATTTTCATTGAGTACATCATCACTGTAGTGGCAAGGCAGTGCATGCAAGCGTGAACTACAGTCACACGGTATGGCGTGTATGATATTCTATTTTGTCTCGATTTATGGATCTTTTGCGTATTTCATATTCCGTAGTGGCGAGGCAGTGCACGCGTGCGTGTACTGCAGCCCTACCCAAATTAATATTTTAATTGATATTTCAATAGTTTGAACTGTTTTGTTTATTCAATTCAATATTCTGAATTGTATTCTGATTTGGTTTAATTTGCTGATTTGTTGTTTAACACTGTTACGTGTTATATTTATCGTTATCCGATTTCTTTATTTAAGGATCGGATAGACGAGATTTATTGTGACTGTCGTCTATTCATTATTTAATTATTATTGCTTCTGTGCACTAATAACTGAGTTCGAATTAGACTGACCCGTGTATTATTTTCTTTTGAATGTAATACTCGGGTCAGATCGAGTATTTACAGGTTGTTGATATCTTATTTTGGGTTGCTGCTTGAGCTATGAAGTCACTTCATATCTTTTGGAGTAGTCGTTGTCATTTATAGCAGTCGGTTTATTTGTATAGGAAGATATGTATGCATGTATACTATATACGATAATGTACTTGTATATGTAACTTCCAGAGTTGACGGTTGTAGTTGTATCATATGTACTGTATCACATGTATTGTAACTGACATCAGTTATTATATATATGAGACTTTTGTTTTATCTGTGTTCCGCATTTACATTATCTGTGTTATTATTATATATATTGTCCTAAACTATTATGAACCATCGTAGTTCGTTTTATACTGGAATTGGGTATGTCGATGGGAGTAAATAAATAAGAGATGAAAAAATAAAAATATATACCACTCCTATCGAGATAACCAATACTAGTGTAGGGCCTAACTACGGATGGCCACTCCTATCCAGCCTTATTCTTCGTAATAACAAACAGTATTTCCTTTAATACTCTTTGTTATTGTGAGCATAGAGGTGGGGCGTCACACATTCCGTTCCGGTTCCGACGCTGACAGAGGCAGAATTCACGCTAAAATCCAGTTTCGCTCTAAAACAACATATAAGTGTTTAATTGCAAAAGAAAGAAATTCAAGCAAGGGAAAACGAAATTGAGCAAAGAATCAAGTAAGAGATTTAAAGGAAAATAAGGCTTCAAATGGAAGATTTTTTCTAGTAAATTTAGGACTTCAGAACTTGGGGCTTCAAAGCAAGCAACATCAGACAATATTTCTATTTATTCATGTCAAACAAGGTTATGGGTTTTTTTTTTTTTTTTTTTTTCTTCACTGATAGAAGCTGTAGAATGAATTGATATCGTTTATGGTTATACAAAATATTTATATGTTCATAAAAAGTATCAAAATGTAAGGAAATGGGAACCAGAACTCTAAGGGAATTTCCAAATTCCTAAGACAGAACGGAGATTCCAAAAATATCAGATGCTCGAAATGGAACTGAAAGCCGGGACTTCAAACCTTGGTTTGGATATGCCACATAAAGATAATATTACCTTTATCCTTTCATACTGGCTGATAGCAATACTTTTAGCCTCTTCCGTGACTTGTATCGATTTTTTTATTTCCTCTAATTTGCGAATTCTTGATTCGTCACCACCAAATATCTTTGAGGATGCAACTTCAAGTTTTACTGCCCTGGAATGTAAATTAGACAGATCTGATACTAGTGTTTGCACCGTCAATAAAGCATTTGTACGATCAGTAAATGCATTACGAATTGATAGCATCAGCCCCAAATACTCATGCAGTGTATCCTGGATGTAACCGAGTACAATTATTATTTGATTGAAACCACATAAATCTCCCTCCAAATGCAGATCTTCCAAACGAAAGTTTTTAACACAACTGAATGATAATCGTTTTAACAACTTACCAGATACTTGACTGTTTGAAAATTCAATTCACGATATAATCTGCTAGCTTTCACAGCAGCAGTGGCGATAACTCTTGCATCAGCAGCATGGGTTTTTTGTGAACTGTGGATACCTTCTTCATTTTCCAATTTAACCAATTTGATGAAAGCCAGTCCTAACTGCCCCATTGTTTCTTCCATATCCTGCTGAGCTTTAACAAGTACTTCAGCCTGTGACAAAAGGAATAATAAATAAACACACCTGCAATAGGTATCTAAAATATAAAACACAAATAATAAACCAACAAAGCTGAAAACTATCTCTGTAGATTGTCAAATGATGATACATAATATGCCTGTAATGCAGAGATCATGATAATCTGAGAATCACAAAGAATGAACTTTGATTAAAGTAATGAGTGCACCATCAACCCACACTAATTGCTACTGCTGCAACCTGTACAAGTCATCAGAAAGATATATTTTTTGTGTGAAATGTGGATCTATTTTTTGTGTGAAATGTGGATCAGATCAACTGATTAGACATGGGTTTCCTATGATCACAAATTTACAACAACAACAATAACAACAAAATCATTATTCCCAAACAAGTTGAGGTCGGCTAAAGACGGAACCCAAAACTAAATGACAAAGTCAATTTAAAAGTAATAATAACAATATTAGATTCAAACACACATACACACATATGGTGAAAATAGAAATAAAGATTAAAATAAAATAAAGTAAAATAATTAAAACCTATGATCACAAATTTAAACAAAGATATTTAATGGTCATCAGAGAAAAATTGGCTAAAAAGAGACTGCATATCTAAGAAGTTAAACCCCATACTCTTATCATGATAATATTATCACTGTGAATTTTAGTGGTCTGCTGGTATTTCAAGTCTTGGATATCCACCTTCGAAATTCTCCACAACCTCCATTCCAACATTATCCTCTCCAGTCTCCACTCGGTGACAATAGCCAGAAACAATAGTAACATATACCTTTAGAAAAATAAATAGAATTGTTAATTAGTGCCTAGGGTTCTCGACCAAGGACCTTTAGATCCACACTCCAAAGTTTACCGCTGTGTGTATAATCTTTGACAAGTACATCAAATGTATTACATATTCATAGACGAACACATGTAAAGGACTACTAGTAAATGGTAAAGTCTCTTAAGTATTGATCTAGAGGTTTATGGGTTCTAATCCCTGGAACACCAATTTCCAATATAAATATAAACATACACGCATACACATGGACAAATATGTATTTTGGATCATGAAACCAACTAATAAACTTGTGTATTTTGTCTTCATAGCATAGAAATAAAGGAATCAAACAATAGAACACAAAATAAATACGATAGAAAGATTTGATGTGCACAACAAAATATAGCATATTGTTTTTCCTTCGCAAAGTCCTGGCGCTGGTACCAATTTTTGGGGGTAAAACACCATATACAGTCGAGCAAAGCAGTCTGTAATCACCAAAATTTATCCGAAGACAACTTTTCAAGAATGTTTTGGACTGAGAAAGACTATTCAAATGCAAACCAAGAGAATTCTATAATTGATAGTATTTTTGCATGTGTCTGTGTAATGATGTATGCATCTACAAAATAGGAACTTAAAAATAAAATTTTGTTGCAATTTTGATTAACTACAAAAACAGATGTTTTATTTGATTGTAAAGAAAACAAAAATAGAAGGCAAATGAAAATTCCTTGAATAGACTAAATTTCCAAAACCTAAATTCAGTTATGCACAAATAAACTAAGATATTTTGAAAAGATCTATAAAGTAATTTATATTAAAAAAAAGGAGGAATAATTCAAATGAGAATGCTAACACAATCTATTTTTAGTAGAAACACCAACACAAAACACAATTTTGATATTTGTCATTTTCACCAACTCAAATTATACAATATTATTTTTGAAAAGCTAGCTCTATAATTATTTTTGAAAAGCTAGCTCTATAATATAACAATTAAAAAAAGCAAAATTTCACTAAGAAAAACAAATTCAGTTTATACTTCTGACCAAGGTACGACGAGGTTCAGGCTGAAATTCGAATTTTTGTCATCCTGGTTTGGTTAGTTCCAGTGAGAACTAGAATGGAATCCGACCAAACATCCAGTTGCGGTCAAACACAAAAAAACTGTAATAGATTGTGAAAGGGAGATTAAAAAAACAGGCAAGTGCATTGAAAATTTAAAAAATATTTAGCTGAAGAATTACGTGTTAATTTGAAGTTTTAAAATAATTTTAGTTACCATATGATTAGTTTAAACAGAGACCACCTGCAAAAATAATTCTTCAATAACCTTAAACTCAGATAAGCATATTTTTTAACCTTTGTATTCATTTTTTAACAAAAAAGAATACGAAAATTTTTCATTAAAACGAAAACTTTTTCTTAGGTAAATTGATTGCGAAATGTTTATGTAGAGTGTCCAATATCCGTTTTATATCTTCTGTACGAAAATATTCAATTCTCATAAGATCCTCCTGACTGTTACTCAAAAGGTCCAAGAAAATTTAAGAATTAAATTATTTTTGGATTTGTATTAATACGGCAAAAGTCAGAAAATGTAGGCCTCTCTTTGAAAACCATCAATGATAGTTTATGTCAGTGCTTACTTTTTTACACTCTTATTGCTTACTATATAACATCCAGAGCTTTTTTAAAGTTGTGACACACTGGATGATTCATTTTGATTTTCAGATAAGTTTGATTTTCTAAAAATAAAATTGTCCTTTTTGGAAAAACTATGACTCGAATTTATTCGATCTTTAATTTTTCTATACGTTTTCAAATTTTTGGAATATTTTCTTTTTTTTTTCCTTTTTCTTTTTTTTAGGAGGGTTAATTTTGAAATTATCTTCATGCTCTTATTAAAAGTTTTTAGATGCTTTGTTATGGTGAGTTAAACCTTTTAGTTTTCAGTTGATTAGCATGTATGATAGAAACGTAGATGTGTATGTATGTCCTAGGCATGTAACTCATTTTTGTATTAGCATCAGATTTGATTCTTCAAAGTTCAAACCTTAAGAAATTTTTTATCGTTCTGATTGTTACAATGTATTCATTGTATTGTTTAGTTTAAATATAAATAAAACAATTTTACGTTAGAACTGCATTAATTTCATCGAACAAATTTAAATTAGAGAACTCAGCAAGTGCAAATCCACATTCGAAGGACAAGGTCAAATAAGGGGGGAAACACCTAGAAAATAAATTTTATGTTTGACAACTTATTTTGAATCTTCTTAAAAGAGTTTTGTATAGCAACTTCTAAGTATTTTTGAATATTAACTTCTAAGTACACACACATATAATACACGCACATGTGTGTGTATTATTAAAATATTGAATGGAGCTTTAAACTCTATAAAAAAACATCGTACCTTTAATATTTTATGTGATTAGCATTTGGAGTCATATTTACACCGTTAAATTAAATATTATTAATATTAATCATATTATTATTATTAGTCGTAGTAGCAGCAGTATGAATCTACCACTTTAGATAGTATAAACAAACTAAATCGTTGATTATCTTATATATCATAATAGATATGGCCTCAAGTTAAGTAGTTAGATATAACCTTAAATTAAGTTGTGATCTTCTGTTTTTTTAATCTTTTTTACACATGGCATGCAACTCTTTATAAAAAATATCAAATGTACCAGCCAATGATGAAGGTCAATCCTCTAATCAACTTATACACGTACGTACGTACGTACGTACATACATACATATATACATACATACATATATTTAAATGCATTTTAAAACTAAACATAAATTAAAGAAAAATAGGGATAGAAATATTTAACAAAAGCGTTTGGATAAAATAAAAAGGTCAAAATTATGGATGAACTATGAATTTACAAAGTCATAAAAGGTTCAGCTAAATTTTTTAATGTTTATATATATACATATACATATACACACACACATAAACTAAACATAAAAAGTTCAGCTAAGAAAAACTACCCTGTCGGTCTGTTTAATTAAAAGCTATTGATAGTAATTGATTAAAAGACATTAACGTAATACCATCAAGAGAATAATTTAGCCACACTATCTAGTACCTGAAGGTACGTTTATTTTGACTATCCCTAGGTGTATTATACTAAAAACGTCTACTGATATATTAGAAGCACCACATAAAAAAGACAATTTGAGAAGAAAAATCACCACACCACAAAAATGGTTGCTGTATGAAATTTAACTTGAGCTTAGAGTGAGTGCCTCCAGTCGAAGATGAAGCTTTAACCGAATCGATTTAGATGTTAACTAATAGTTTAACATTTCAACATTAATTGTTTATTATCAAATTAATGCAATTATTAGTTAATGCCCAATTATACAGACTCTAAAAAGAAAGTTGTAGCTTCGTGCTTTATTTCGAATCATGCATCCAGTTGAGATGAAAAATAATAATAATAAATCATATTGCTTCCAAAGTTCAAATAATGTAGCTATTACTACAGTTTAAATTTAGGTATATCTTATCTCTTTTATTTGCTTTAGTATTGTCATAGAAATCGATGTTTAGGCTTCAAAATTACATGAATGTAAACAATAAATATTTCAATCTTATATTCCAAACATAAAATATAAAATATAAATTTGTAAAAGATATACGAAAACATATTATTCAACCGTTTATTGGAAATGCTGATGTTTGAAAAATAAACAAAATTACTTTTCAAAGTCGCGCTTTACAAAAAACGGAGAAAAAAAAGTAAATACGGTGAAATAAAGAAAAGTTGGGATTTTAAACAATTTCTACTTTTGTATATATCCATGTTCTATGAAAAGTTGGCCCATTATAACTGTGAACCAGCACTAAAGTTTTGATCATACTTAAACACACGTTTTACAAATATCTGAAAATAATTTTGTTCCGAAATTAGCATGAATGGTATTAGATGGTTTGGATAGAAAAGGAGAAATTTTTGTACCTCAAAATATGCATTAGTTATATTTTCATTTTAATGTATTTAAAGGAATACAACCAATTACATGGTTTGGATAGAAAAGGAGAAATTTTTGTACCTCAAAATATGCATTATTCGAAGCAAATTTGGAAGTCTATTCAATAGAATATGAGCAAAAAATCAAGAATAAAATAACATGTCTAAAGATTTAATTCAGTAGCCCTTCACATTAACTTCTCCATGGCAGTTGTTTCATATTCTTTACAAATTCGGCAGAAGAATAAGCTTCATCCTTTCTCATAAAGCTTAACTGTTTGAACTGGCTGACAAACGTAGACGGTATAGAAATACATTCAAATGAAAATATAACTTTTACATTTTTCTAGTAATGTATTTTATGCTGCGGTTGTTTTTGATAAGACAATAGGAACAAATTAATGTTTAGTTAGGCAATGAAAACAGACATATTTCTAATTGGTGTATAAATATTTGATGCGCACACACATATACACATATGTACATGTGTGTGTGAGTGTGTGTGCATATGTATGTATGCATACTTTTATAAACTACTAGTTAGTACCTCCAGTTAGTCAAACTATACTTCAATCTCTAATTAGTGGCACACATCAAATTAGTATGAAATAAGACATATCCCTAATCTACAGTATCTACTGCTTATAACAAGAGCATAAGAATCAAGATACACTACCTGTTGTGAGGTAGTACTTATCTCCTGCTCTAAATCCCCAACACGTTCCTTCCTCTCTAGAAACTCCTTATCTTCCTCTATACCAGTTGCCTTAACCCCACTGCCCCACTCATTACTTACCGACTGTTTTAACTCCTTAAAAATCCTCAATAAATCTCTCCCACCTTTTGCAGGAATCACTACCTCTTCTTTCTCGACTATAGCTCCCTCCCCCATCAATTGTTTCGGTAACTTCACTGCACCGTCAAGCATCCGAGAAGCCAAATCTGTAGATGCCACCAACGGCATTTTACCCTCTACTGTAAGGAACACTTTAAGTTCATCACTCTTACCAACAACTGGATGTCTTGCTAACCTGAACAATGGTATTAGGGTTCAAAGTGAGAATGAGTTAGATTGAATGCCTCAACTAGATAAAATTACACTTGAAGATCTACAGTGTTTTTTAATTATACAGTAAATTATGCTTGTGCTCACCTAAGACATTTTAGCATAAACAACCAACTACAAACGCCCAAAACAGAACATGCCTAAAGTCATGATGTAAATAATGTATAGTAATGATTATCTCTACATGTATAATCTACATCCTTGCATTTACCAAGCAAATACAGGGGCAACATATATTTTTTGGCATGTGTATACTTGCAAACATTTAGTTTGAGTTGATTGATTCCAATCTGACTTGCTGAAATGGAAAAATAAGGAATTCATAAATTTGGAGCTTTGACCTTGTTTTCCTCCCAAAACAACATAATAGTCACCCGTACAGCATTGTCGATAGTGGCTTGTTCAGTGACTGAACAAGTCATCACGCATTCCAGTGTGGCTTATTCAACCTCTGAACAAGCCACAGAAAGCAACCTACGGCCGTTCAAGAGGCATATGGATCACCTATTAAAACGGTATAATGTATGTTGTTTTAGTGTCTATGCATTAAAATGACAAACACTATGTCATTTTAATGCAACTATGCATTGAAATGACACTGTGATTGCCGTTCTAATGCATAGAGATTAAAACAACACGCTATACTTTTTCAATAGCCTCTTATTTACGAACATAAACATTTTTGATCGGTTTTTTATTTGGTTTATGGTTTTGTACAGTTACTTTTGGATATGTGGTGTGCCGTGGCTAGTTGAAAAGAGTAGAAAAACGAAAGTGAACACACCAACTGTTAGGAGTGTTCTTAAAGTGTAGGCATTTTCACTCAAATGTTATTTTCTTTAATAATACTTGGAATACTTTTGTTGTAATAATAGTTGTAATACCTTTGGTGTGTCTAACTTTTTGGTGTCAGTGTGAACTATCAAAAAGACCCCTCTATAAATATTATCAATACTTAATATCATTTAAAAACGGGACTAACAATTAAACGCCCTTTACAAATTCAAATACAAATATTACCAAATTTCATCACTTAAAAATAAAATCTAATAAATAAACTTTCTTTACACATTCAAATGCCCATCTACAAATATTATCAAATCTTATGACTTAAAAATATAATCTAACAAATAATAAATGCTATACCATAATAAATATTATCAGGACGCACGCAAAGTGCGTGCCCTAACGCTCGTATAAGTAAACTGCTCCTTATGATTGGACAGCGAAAACAATTAAATTGACCTCCACAAAAATATTATGGTTCAATACTCGGTCAGTAGACTGTTTTGGTCATGTGCACTAGTTTGACTACACAAAATTATATTAACCGTCATCTTTTACTACATATATTACTCATTTAGTGTCAAATTTCTGTTAAAAGTAATATAAATGCAATTAATTTGCCAAGTCGAGAAGCATTTGCCAAGCTGCAGTAAACGTTGAAAAACACAGGTAATTATTCAATGCATACTATAATTAAGGTAAATGAAAAAAATGAGAAAACAATTGGCGATAATATAAATGATTGCTAACCTCCACAAATATTTCTCAAGCTGAAATTTTCGCTGCTCAACGAGCTCCTTCTGATCCATGATCTGACTCTCAACAGAGTTCTTGTCAGGCCTAACTGGCACAAAATACCCTCTATACCCCTCAGCCAGTCGATCCGCCAAAATCACAAAATCCCTAAACCTCCGCCTCACCTTAAAAACTTCAAAATCACGACATGTGGTCGTCACCAAATATGTCACGTGCGTCGTAGATCCAGGGACGAGAGAGGTCGGCGATAAATCTTGCTCTTTACGTGGATCGGAAACGGAGATGCTAACGTAAGATGAGCTGAGGTCTGATTTAGGTGATTCTTGAGTTTGTGTCGGAGAGAAGGTCGCGTCTGAGTAGGAGGGAGGGTCGATGAAGGAGTTAGACATGGTGGACTGGTAAGTCGAGTTTTGAGGACTTAGGTCCAGGGTTTCGTGCTGTTCTTCATCGTTTTGGGGCTGATCGAGAGGGTGACCGGAACCACCCATCATTTTCGAAATCTAAAAGTTGGAGAAAGATGGAGTAAAGAGGAGAAGCATGCACGTGAAATTTGCTTGGAAGTTCACGGATATGTCCGGAGTGGACTATGAAATCGCTTTGGCTAAAAAACAAACTTAGTACATTAATTGCACCGGGACATGAAATATACAGAACAAATGTTCGTCTTCTCGAAAAAAAAAACTGTCTTCAATATTAGTATATTCTTTCCATTTTGAAAACAAATAAGTAATATTTCAAACATTTTAATAGTGGTCGTAATAACTTCAACGTCACCCTTTTCTTATCCGCATGACTATCAAAAAACACTTATTTACATGAATGAACAAATCTTACTATCATTTAAAAATAAGATCTAAAAGTTAAATTTCCCACTGCAAGTTATTTCAACATAAAAATAAAATAAAATATTTATGTAAATCATTTTTTCTTTAATGTGTTAAACATATAGAATTTGTAGAAAAACTATTTGTGTAGAAAATGCATGTCATCATCACGTGCAAAACGTGTGTCGTAACGCTCGTCTTTAATAGTACTTTTAATACTTTCAGTATCCGTATTTTTATTTTGTAAACTTGACTTCCCAAGATATTTTTTAAACTAATATAATATTTCCCAGATTTTTTACTTAACGAAATCTACTCCAATCTCGATTAAAATTCAAGTTCTTCCATACATTACCGAGTTAATACGTTTGATCCTTTACTAAGTCGATAGATTTGTATGCTTTACCGAGTCGATATATTTTATCGTTTACTGAGTGAATATAGTTTTATGCTTTCCTGAGTCGATCGCTATGAAGTTAAAATGGTTTAGTAATCTTTGATATTTAATAATAGCTTTAATATTTTCGATGTCATACTTTTTTTGTGTAGGCATGAACTATCAAAATGCTCATGTTCGTATATTATTAAATCTTAATATTACCTAAAAATATGATCTAGCAATTAAACTTCCTTTACAAATTCAAAACGCGCCTTTACAAATATTGTCAAACTTTAAAAACACTTAAAAATATGATCTATTACTTTACAAATCCATTTTTTTATTGATTGATAGCGTGAAACTAACAAAAATTATATGTTACAACTTAGAAATAAACATTTAAACTAACTAGACAAGATTTTAACATATAAATATGGTTACATATTCATACAAATCATTTTCTCCTAAATGTGTTAATCATATATATTTTTAAGTAAAATAATTCAAGCGCGAAGCGCGGGCTGTAATGCTCGTATTTAATAATCACAAAACAAGTACAAAACAATTAACTCTCCTTAAAGTACCCTTTTCGTTACCCTTACAATACAGACTGACGCATTCTCCTTTCTTTATCATTTTTCCTTTCATTACCTTTTCGCTAATGCTAACTCATGTTATGCACAATGGGTTCATATAATTTTTTAACTGAACAATTTTAGAGTTTTTTTTAGTTATATGAATGTGAATATACGCTTTTGGATCATACTTTTTCAGACTGGCTTTTTCCCGACACTACTAATAAATCTTATATGATAAATATCCGTCATTAATATCAAATTGTACAAAATAAACTAATATTTTTGGAGACAATGACGTTATTTAACAAAATTAACATCATAAGTTAAAACTAACATGGAAGCACAACATTACAAAGAATGTCAATTTCCTAAATTGTATTACTAGCAATTAATTCCTTTTTGTTAATTGCACGGTAATATCATTTGGCATTACTCTAATTCAAATTAGAAATTAGTTAGAGATTTAAAATAATAATTAAGGGAAATTAATTGTATTTTATTCTAAAAAAAATTAAAATGGTGAATATGTTTAACATAATATAAAATGCGAAATATATGACATTAAATACATTTCAGTTTGTAGTTGATTATTGTCATGTATAAAAAATTCAATACTAATCTAATAAAATTAGATACCGTTTAAGAATGAATTATGTTTAATTTTATATGCAATGGGTAAATTATGAACGATATTTTTATTACATAAATTTAAGGTGAAACTAACTGGAGAACTCAGTACAACTAACTCCAGTTAATTATTATTTAGGATTTGCACATCAGATCCATATTTCTTACCTTGTTATAAGGAAAGTCTTTACAGCAATGAATATGTAAATTAGGTCTTTGTTTTTTGAAAAATGGAAAACACAAATTAACTTGCACTTTTCCGATAGATTATAAAAGGTGACTTGCAGTTTTAAGGAAAAAATAAAAAATACCATTAAATTCAATATTGTTGAAAACTCTACTTATTTACTTAGATTATACTTAAATAATTATTATTACTATTTAGGAAAAAATAAATTTGATTTTTCAACTTTTTGAAAAAAAATTTGAAAAGCAAAAGTTAATTTGCATTTTCTTGCAGCAACGTGCAAGCTAGTTTGCACTTTCTTATTTAGAAAGAATAAAAATATTATTTACATATGCATTACTAAATGAACTTTTCTTATGACCACATCAGAAATTTGGACCTGAAGTGCATTATTATTTATATATATTTCTAGCTTGACCTTAATTTGAGTTAGAGAAGTAATTACACATTCATTATAGAAATGCTCTATCATGATAAATGAATTAATTACCACTTATTATCATATTCATCCAATAAAAATTAATCAACCTAATATTAAAGATGATAAATATGTTAATATTCATTTATAACACTATCAATAATCAAACTAAAAAATATATTTGTTATTAAAATTTTAAATTAATTAAAATAAAAAATTTCTCTATTAAATTTAAAAAACATGTTTTTCAGAATCTAAGCGTTTAGGTTCAAATAGAAAGCATAAAATGATTCATACTTAACATCATTTTGGAAAATCAGCAGATGTGAAACTTTCGCTACTTAGTCTTCAAAATTAACAGTTGGTTCATCATGTAATAATTAGTTAATGAATAGTAAAACATAATTTTACCAGTTGAAAGTTACAATAGTTTTTTAACCGAAACATTTGAACTTTGCTAATGAAATTCAACAACGTCCGATATAGCCTTACCGCCACTCACCGATTTCTTACAAAGTTTCTGAAAATAAGTTATGAAAAAAATTATCTAAATATTCATCTATAAGAACATCTTTGAAAACTACATTTTTCAAGGCTACTAAAATTTAAAAAGCAAGATTTAGTATTTTTGAATTTTAGAAAATCTAAAGAAATTTACTATTTCTTTTTACAAAACTACATATACGTACATATATTCTCTAAAGTTAGTTCCTATGATTCTAGCACATTGAAGTTCACATGAATCAATTGTCAGTGCATTCGGTATTATTTCTAAAACTACGTGTAAAATATTAATTATTGATTAATATCAGTATTCTTTGTGGAAAATCGAAAATAGATTAATACTTATGGAGATTGAACCTTTTTTCTAATAGAATATATTATATATTTATAAGAAATTTATTCAATTTGAGTTAATTATCTTTTAGTTGAATGGATAAATAAGTACAGATTCCTACATGAAAGGACGAAGCTTTTGCGCATCTTTTATGGTAGGTAAGAGATGCATATAACATTGATTACTAGACTAATGTTGGTATTTTTTATTTGGAATTTAATCTTAAATCAAAATTAGAACTAAATAAGGAAGGTGTTTAGAAAAAAACCATGCTCGATAATGAAATTAATTTTAGTTTTGTTATAATAATTCTCGATGTGGAGAAATAAAGATGAGCACAAAAATGAAAATCCGTCTAAAATCTAATCTTTCAATTCTTTTACTCCTCAGTTCCATTATTTCGATATGAAACCTACAATAATTTAAATAAAATTAAAAAAGCTAATAAAAAATAAAAGAAGTAAACATAAATAAATGAGTCATGCTTTATAGTTTTATCAATTTTAGAATGGAAAATTAAACGCATCTTGGATAAATGACTTAATGTGCTATGTAATATTAAATTGATGTGATGATGATGATCTAATATTGACAAGTCAATTAAACTTGCATCATTTATCCAAGATGAGATTCCATAGCACATTGAGTCTACATCTTATTTGTCATATATGTTGTACTTCGAGTCCCTTCGATGGAATAAAGTCCCTCTTGACTTGTTCAAAAGGGGATTCGAAGGAACTCACCATATGATTATTGAAATCATATTTGTAGGGAAGACTCCTTCAAAAGGCACTTGGATACTATGAAACATATAATCCCATTCGAATGAAACTTCGCCATGATAGTGGATTCTATGCTTTTCGAAAGCGTTCCACCTTTAAAGGTGTAATGACCCTTTCGACTCATTTGAAAAGGGTTCCGAATGAATTAATTCTTTCTTAAACTTTTCTTTGAAGTGTTGACTAGATTTTTTATCAATAATTAACCTCTTCGAGGGGTACCTTTCAAAAACATGAAGTCCGTATCAACCCGTTCGAAAGGGGTTTCAAAGCGGTTGACCATTCTTTAAGTTCTGCTTTGAGGTGTTAATAGGATTTCGTGTTAACAATTTTGGCGATAAAAGAAGGGCTTAAACCTCCACTCTTGTTGTTTCCTTATAGAATAATTATGGAATGTTTGACTCGTTGTAGGAAAATGAAATCGAAAAGAATCAGTCGAATGGATGAGGAAGCAGTACACACAACAAATTTGGAGGAAAATATTACTCCAACTTTCAACTTGGAGGGAGTTGTGCAAGGACAGCCATCGACCCCAACACGACCAGATGATAATTCAATCAAGGTAAGGCATTTGGAGCAACAACTCTAGAAATGCAAGAGCTCCTAAACGCAACTCTTTCTCAAAAATCTTCAAAAACTGCTAAACCAACAACTAGAGATGAGGTGGTCTCCCCAAGGAGAAACTAGAAAACTCATACCTACGAGGTAAGAGCAAGGTCGACCTAACATTGCCAAAGAAAAAAGAACATCATGAAATTAAAGTTGATCATCAAGGAAGAATACTGGATAAATCTCTAGAGCAATCTAGAAGCTCGATTTCAAAGGTATACAACCCAAATCGCAAAAGTTATCATGACGCTAAAGCTTATTTGAAAGATGTGGCAGAGAAATCTGTCAAAGATATGCTAAACGCTAAAGGGAAAAAACTTTAGATGAGTGATGGAATGACAATGAACAAGTAGCTCCATTTCTTGATGAAATTATGTCGTCGGTAATCCCATCTCATGTCAAGATCCCAACCATGAAATATCATAGCACAATTGATCCCGATAACTACTTGATAGCTTTCGATAGCCAAATGGATCTATAGAGCAGTGTGATGTAAGCTATTCCCAGTAACCCTTTGAGAAGCTACCGTAAAATGGTACCGTCAGTATCGAGAGATGACTATTTACTTGTAGAAATAAATTTTCTATGAATTCTCCATTCAATTCTGCATATGCAAAGATCCCATGGTTGATTATATTGTTCTAGCAAATATCAAACAAAGGCAGGGAGAATCATTGGGTGAATATCTTAGAAGGTTCGATACAGAGGCTTTGAAAGCCAAAGAAATGGATGATAGGGTTAAACTGATTGCAATGCATTCGGGACTAATAGAATATACAACATTTTGGAAAGAGCTCATTGTTCATAGATTTGATGATTTATAAGACTTTTACTTCCAAGTTGATAAATTCATTCCAATGGATGAATTGCACTATGCCTAGAAGAATGCTAACCCTAAGAAGGAGAATGGAAGATTTGGGTTTGATTGAGGACACAAAAGGCCTAGGGGGGAGGACTCCAATAGTAATTCGATCGCTCTGAACAAACCGTTGTCTTATATCTATGCTACGACAAAAGAAAATAGTTAACTTCCCAACTTCATTCAAGGCCAGAAACTACCCGAGTAAAGAAAAGCAGATGATTATTGTGCTTATCATAAAGCAAATATCCGTTAAACTAATGAATGTTGGGTGTTGCTTGGAATTATTCAAAAGCTATTTCGTGAAGGACACCTAAAAAAATTCATCCAGGACCAACAGAAAGTACCCCGGACTAAAGATGGACCGCGAAAGTTCCTTAATACTACCGTGAATAACTTAGAAGACGAGGATCCATTAAATCTGAATCCACCCTTGAATAGTATTGTTGTGATTCATGGGGGACCACGTCCAGCGGGTCTAGTAAAAGAGCCAAAATAGATATATCAAAGAAGCTAAATAAGGAGTATTTTCTATCCAAGAAGAGCCCCCGCTTAAAAATCCATGGTTGAATATACATATGTAGAATCTTGTCATCACCCCCCAAGAACTCAAAAAGGGAATCCATCAACCTCATAATGACCCTCTTATGATCACCGCTCAAATTGGGCTCTCTATAGTGTCCAAGGTTCCGGTTGACACTGAAAGCATGATCAATGTCATTTTCAAGCATGACTTTGATTAAATGAGCATTCCTAAAGATAAGTTAGAGCCTAGTCTTGAACCTATTTTTGGGTTCAATAACAAAGGGTCAACTCCAGTGGAGCAAGTAAAGCTGCTAATACAAATGGGAATACCGCCTTGCTGTAGAAATTTTGAAACTCTTTTTGTGATCATCAATCAGCCATCATACTATAATGCATTTTTTAGCCGCCCTGCATTAGATGAGGTGGATGCATTCATCTCGCCAAAGTATCTGATGGTGAAATTCTTAACTAAAAGAGGTTGGGTACCATTCATGGAGAGCAATTTAGCTCCTGCAAAATATATTTTGCCACTCTTGATCAATATAAAATGGAGTACTCTTTTTATTATGATTCCTCTATTATTTTTCAACCTTTAGATGATGGATTTTTACATCTAACATTTGAAGCAAAAATAAAATCTAATAAAATGAATAAACGTGTGTTTGGAAGGTACATATCATCTGGGTGTAAAAGGAAGAGGACTGATGCCAACTAAATAGAGGAAAGTGAGATCATTACAGAATTAGACTGCCAAGGGGAAACAAAGAGGATAAAGCCTACAGAGGATCTCATGGAAATATGTATAGATCCAGCTGAGTCGACCAAGATCGTTAGAGTAGGAAAGGAATTGAAGTAGAACTTGAAAGTGGATTTAATTCAATTCCTCAAAGCTAACAAAGATGTGTTTGCATGGACTCATTCAGATATGATCTGCGTCGATACATTAATTATGTGTCATGCATTAAATATTGATCCAAATGTGTCCTCGTTCGACAAAAGAAGAGGCAATTTGATAAGGTTCAATCTGGCGCTCTGAAAGAAGAGGTTAAAAGGATGCTTGAAAATGGATTCATTTGAGAGTTTCTTTTTTTATCCAAAATGTTTGGCAAATCCAATGTTGGTAAAAAAGGCAAATGATAACTGGAGAACATGTGTCGATTACACAGATCTGAACAAAGCATGTTCAAAAGACTGTTATCCATAATGGATCAATTAGTTATGCAAGTAGTGGTTATAAGCTATTGCCCCTTATGGATGCTTATTCAGGATATAACCAACTACCCATTTCAAACCGGACGAAGAGCATACAAGCTTTATTATCGATTAAGGGACTTTCCGTTCTAAAGAAATGGCTTTTGGGCTGAGGAATGCAGGAGCTACTTATCAAAGATTAGTCAATAGAATGTTGAAGGAACAGATTGGACGAAATATGGAAGTTTATGTGGATGACATGCTGGTAAAGTCTCATGAAGCTGAGAATCACCTTAAGGATCTTGAAGAAATGTTCGAAGCATTACGAAGGTATCAAATGAGATTGAATCCTTAGAAATGTTCTTTTGGAGTTCATTCTAAAAAAAATTCTTAGGTCACATCATTAGCACACAAGGAATGGATGCCCGCCCTGGCCAGATCCAAGCTATTAAAGACATAGCAGAACCTAAAACCAGCAAAGATATAATGAGCTTGAACGGTAGAATTACAACCCTAAGCATATTCATCTCCAAGACAACCGATAAATGCATTCCCTTCTTCAATATTATTAAGAAGAGAAAGAATTTTGAATGGGGAGAAGATTGTAAGAAAGCCTTCTAGGAATTAAAAAATTATTTGGACAGTCCACCTATATTATCCAGCCTCGTGGATGGAGAAAGCCTATATTTGTATATGGTGGTTTAAGAACACTATGATATCCTGGAAATTTTTGGCAATATAAATTTAATAATCTGTGTAAAAATTTAAATTAATTTGATAAATATTTGAATTGATTTAATAATTTTCTTTTACATAAGTATTTGACTGATAATTTATCTTTTGAGAACTAATTTAATTGTTTTCTATTTACAATATATATCTATATATTTATATATATTGTAAATAATTCATCTTTGTTTTAAATTTAATAAATAAAGCTATGTTCTCTAATTCTAATATTTTTGGTAAATTTGGAAGTTTGATTTAATTTAGTATTAAGCTATTAAATAATCATATGGCTTTAAAATACTTAAGATTTAAGTTTAATTTGTTTAAAATAATTTTAGCTTAAGTTTAAATTAAACAAATGGTTCGTTTGTTCTTTTTAAATACAGATTGATACAATAAGTAATTTGTTAAATAAAGGGATAATTCTTTTATAAATCATTTTTTTTATAATGAGCTATATTAATAGTGTAAATCTTTACAAATGGATTTTAAATAAAATTGTTATTTCAACTTTAATTATATATGTGTGTGTTTGAATGAAAGTTATGATTTGGAAATTAAAAATAAAGGTTTTCAAAATGTTTAAATTAAAATAAACATTATTTATATTAATATAAGTATAAAATAAAATAATAATAAGTAATTAAATATTTGTTAGTCAAAGTTAAAATACAAATGTAAATACAAATAAGAAATGAAGTGAAATACAAACTACAGAATAAACAAGCATACAACACAAACCATAAATTTGAAACCAAAGGATAAAACAAGAACAAAGTATAAAACAAAATAACCTTCTTTCACAAGAGCATCTACCTGCAAGATACAAAATAAAATATCTTCATTCAAAGTCAAATGAAATTAGTCAAAGTATGGAAATAACACCTCACAAAAGATGTATATTATAGTTCAAACTAGAAACAATAAAACAAATATTTATAAATAAGTAGCTTCATATACAAGCTAAACCTTGACCTACAGGTTGTACACTTACACACACATTCTTTTAGCAGCTGAACATAAATATACTTATGTCAACTAATAGAGAAACCAAGTATTAATTACTATCATCTCAGCACATTATTTTGTCAATTCAAGTGTATACAAATCTGTACATCTCAGATATAAAAGTCTGCCATATCAAAAACAAGTAAAACTTGTACATATGGTAACCTACAGCTGTTCAAAGTTTTCCTATTTATATATCATACTATTTTAGTTCGTTCACAATCACTTAACAAACTTAGTAAACCAGAAAAGCAAGAAATGTAGGCATATCCATTTTTACAAACTGAAACAACAATCAAGCTAGATGATTAAAAGATCAAAGTAAAGACTGTTTCCAGTTTTAAAAGTTTAAAAACTGTTTGCAATCAGAGGTGCTCTGTCCCTCTTTTCAAAGAAAAAGTGAGTAACATCATCTTTAAAATTTTAAATTTAAGATATGGCTGCTTGGTTGATGTCTGTAATATGTAAGGTTGGTGTATATTTGTTTGTTATATCTCTGTATGTATGAGTATAGCTATTTCTGTAACATTTTTTTCTTTCTTCAAGTATCAGTTTGATTTAAAAATCATCATCTTTTTACCTACTTGCTGTTTGGATTTAGGACTTAAACAAAAGCTGTTTGGATTAGCATAGATGGATGTTTAAATTTATAGGTAAGTTAAATATAAACTTGAGTAAGCCTGGAAACAATGAAACAACAGGGCAATCCTAAAACAAGTCAAAATTCAATTGTCATGATCCATGAATTTAGGGATATGAATCCAATACTTAAACCAAAACTTGATTTTTGGAATAAAGATCACGATTTTTAGTATGGGGATTTAAGTGCATTTCTGATTTAACCAGAAATTGAATTGGAGGAAATTCTGAGATTGTCGTTAGTGTGGGAGGCCGTGCTTTGTTCTGGAGGAAGAAGAGTGTTAAGAGTCTATGGGAAAAATGGTGGAAGTGGTGGCAGAACGCGGTAGTGACGGTGGCAACCATTTTGGGTTTCGAAACCTAGTTTTTACTATGCATAAAGAATCGACCACCACGGCTCAGAGAGTGGATCGAGTTCGACTAGGTTTTGGGTAATGGAAGTGGTCATATAGAGGAAGACGATGCCGGAGCTTCAGACCTGAAGATGGTCGGAGCTGTGGGGATGAGATGATGACAGGTTTTGGGGTGGAAACCTGTATATGTTTCCAGGTTTGAGAGGGGAGGTTTGATTTTGTTTCGAGCAAATGGAGTAGCTTTGGGTGGTCGTGGTCGTATCTGGAGATGACCGGCGTTGTCTTGGAGTTCTAGTGGGTGGCCGGAGGTGGCTGGGGCCACGCTGCACGTGCACCGTGCCATTGAAGTATGGTGGTGTTGTTCTTTGGGTGCAGAGTTTTGAACTGGGGAAATTACTCGAGTCATACGAGTACGTGACTCGAAGCAAGGGAGTGGAAAACTCGAAGCATTTTTAGTTCGCGTCGAGTCAATGTTTATTCAGGCTTTTTCAAAAACCTGGAAGCAGTGTTTGTTTTTTTTTAAAACAAATTCAAATGTAACCTGAAAATAAGTAATAGATTTAAACAAGTCTAAATTTAGTGGGGAGTTTGAATTCAAGTTTATTGTTGGATTCAAATTTGAAAGGAAATCAAAGTTTAAGTGTTTAAAGGTAGGTTTCAGGTTTTTAAAAACCTGACAGGTTTCAGAATGTAAGTTAATTTAAAATTTGAAACAGAATTTAAACCGTGATTTAAATTCAAAAATTTAAAGCATAGTTTCAAATGAACATTCGAACCTTAAGGATTTAAAATGGATTTGGATTTGAAAATCAATTTTCAATTCAAGTTTTTAAAGGAAGTTTAAATCAAAAAGTTTGAAATCAAAGATAGATTGATGGAATTCAAGATTACCTAGAATTCAAATCTAAAAATTTAAATCAGCTTTAAATATGGGTGTTTTAAAAATAAGTTCAAATAAAATAGTTTTGAAAAGTAAAGTTGTTTCAAATAAATGTTTAACTTGATGATGAAAAACAAAAGGTTTTAATGGAAAGTAAATAAACTTGAACTTGCAAGTTAAAATGTTAGTGTACTTTGGTAGTTTAAGTTTAAATAAGGTTAAGTAGTTTAATTTAAAAGATTTTCTTATATAAGTTCATATGTAAACAATAAATGTTATTTACATTTATTTAAAAAGATTTTAAATTGAATGTAAATTTAGTTAATGTTTAAACAATGATCATTTTGAATCTTAAATGGAATTTGAATTTAAATTTGAAATGTAATGTTCTAATACACATTAATATTTATGAAGTCATCAATAAAGAAATAAATTTCTTAAGAAAAATTAAGATATTTAAATGATTTAATGAATAAGTTAATTAAGAAATGACTTATGTATTAATAATTTAGAACAATTTATAATTAGAAATTAATTAAGAAAGTAAATTAAGAAAAGTTATTAGTTAATGAAGATAATTAACTAAGAATTATTAATTAATTAATATATGTGATTAATTTTATTAATTAATTAGATTAATTAGTTAAGATAATCATTTGTAAATTGTAAAGTAATTACTTAATGGAAGTAATTAAGAGATTAATTACTTATTGTAATTAATTTTGATAAAATGATTAATTTAAGTTAATTAATTTAGTTTAATTAATTTAAGAAAATCATTTGATATATTGATAAGTGTGATTACTTAGTGTATTCAATGGAGCATAAATTACTTGGAAAAGTAATTAGATGATAATTACTGAATGTAATTAATACAAAGGATTTGTAAATGGAGTAATTTGGATGATTAATTTTGTAATTAATCATGGAATTAATTAATAGAGGTAATTAATTATGGAATAATTAATTCATTAATATATAATTAAGGGTAGTTAATTACTGGTTGGTATTAATCAGGGATGATTAATAATTGTGTTTGATTAAAGATTAATTGCTTAATGTAATTAATTTAAATAAAGTAATTTAATTTAAATCTAAATTAAAGATCATTAATTAATAACTAATGATGTAATTAAGAATTGGTTAATTAAGGAATAATCAATAATAGGGTGATTAATTTATGTAATTAATTAAGAATAAATGTAATTAAGTAAATGAAGAAATAAATGTTAATTACTATAAATGATTAGGATAATTAATTTGGGAAATTAAATAAAGTCTAATTACTTATTGTAGTTAGAAGATGATTAATCAAAGGTGTTTAATCAAGATGAATATCTAGAGAATAATTAATTAATTTGATTTATAATTAATTAATGGTTGTATAAGCAAGACTTATAGATGAAGTAATTAATTTAATTTACTTTAAATTAATTAGAGATAGAAGTAGTTAATTTAATTCATTTTAAATTAATTACAAATGGTATGATTATAAATCATTGCTTATGGATGAATGATATTGATAATTCATTTGATGATTGTGAACTCAGATATGAGATGAATAATATCTATGTGACTTGGATGTTTGGTTTAAGTATGATAATATATTATTATCTGATTGGGTTGATAATTTTGATTATCTGTTTATGACGATGATATGATTATCTACTGTGATATTATGAATCATCTATCTGTGTGTATATTGATAATGTTGAATTAAACTGTTAAGACTAAATAGACAACTTGGCCTTAAAAGACACGTTTTGGATTTCGATGAGACCGGGATCGGTTTTCCTTATTTGGAACATCTGAAAACCACATCGATTCCAAATTAACGATAGGTCGTGAATCTGAAGTGAAGATGAAGATCCAGAGTGCAAGGGTTAACGTCGTTAACTCTGAGGGTGATTCCAAAATGAGTGTAACGAGATAATGCCTTCGGTTTCGTTCGAACCCGGAACGAACTTGTATGGATTGAATGCTTTCAACACATCGTCAGGTGGGCGATGAGCATTCTAAGAAATGTATTCTCTAAAGGTAATCGTAGCCTCAAGCCTCATCAACCGGGAATGGCTAAAACAGGGGAGGTGCAGCAAGGTTAGGTGGGTCATGCCCAAGCAGGACAAGATATTACCCTGTCTAGATGTCCCTTTTTATTTCGGCTGTGTGGGCGGTTGGATGTACACCAACTGCGGGGTTATCTTATTCGGGACCGTTCAGTAAGGAATGGTTCCGGCCTTGTGTTGTAGGGGGGTCGGGAGTGATCCACGGTACGTTGATCTAGGCCATGTACTGTGACGTGCGGTACCCCAGTAGCCTTGCCATTGTATGGAATCCACAATCCAATAAGTGCCAACGGTTTTGATTGTATTACCCACTTTTGTGGCTAGTAGCTGGAATTTAATCATGTAACAATTTCAGCTATTTTCTATTTACTTGAAAACCCTAGACCTATTATAATATCACAGAATTTCCTATCAAATGTTTTGGTTAGCGTAAGGTAAAAACTTACCCATGTTTATGTGTGGGGAGTCTTACGTGATACCTTTTATTTCAAAGGATTTTCAAAATTAAGCAACTTTAACCTGTTACTCACACCAGACCCATGTCTGACCCGGAGTTTATTTTTGTTTTTCATAAACTCTCGGGTACCCAAATTTTTACGGGTAGCCAAGGGATTCAGGTTAGATTTGGCAAATTCTGGAGGAGCAATGGAGCAGGAGGCTTCAACGTTTTTGATATATATAATTCCGCTGTGTTGGTATCTTTGAGTTATTTGTTTGAGTTGTGTTGTATATACTAGACAGGTGTTTATAACTGTCTAGTATGTGATGTATTATCTGTATAACTCTGATTGATGTTGTATATTATGTAAATACTTATGTGATTATTATAATTTATTCGTTCCGCTGTGAGATTCTGATGTTGTTGTTCTTTCTTATCTATCTTTTCTATTTTCTCATCCCTTTCTTTCTTTAAGAACGATACGTCTTCCTGGGCGTAGTCGGGGTCGTTACAGTGGTATCAGAGCGCTAGGTTGAGTGAATACCTAGGCTCTTGAGTGATTTCTTTCCTGAGAGAGCGTATTTGTAATTTTGATATATAAACATATTTATATTTATTTCTACCTATTTGTTGGGTTACCTGTCCGGGTTATCCAATATAAGTTATAAAGGTAGATAGGGTAGTGGTGTGTGTAACACGACTACAATGGTTGGAGTTTGAATGTTTGAGGTTGGAAGTATATTTGTCGAGACTGTAGACCTAATACCGTCTCGAGTGAGCTTTGGGTGGTGTAAGGATTTCATTGACCTCTGAAGGAAAATCTGTTAAGATTTGGATTTCATTTTTGAAATGTAGTTTGGATGAGCTAGAGTTTGGATCTGTCGGCTAGACAGAAGTCAGGCATGATATCTTGATACATCAAGGTGCAGCAGCTGTGTGATGAGACACAGTGAATATAGATGTCTTCGAATATGTTTATTGGGACAAGTTAAGGAAGAGTGTCTTCTTCGGTGTTGTAGATGAGTTCAATAGAATGTTTCTGTTGGTTTGAGGCCCGAGTTCCTCGAAGAGCTTTGGATAGGAAGTCTTAGCATCTATGACAACAGTGCAGCTTGGAATGTTCTCGGTGTTGGCAGGAGATCTTCTGGCTTAGCATTTTTTCTGGAATGGAATTCAGAAGTGATCAAGTAGACCCATTTCTTCGATGGATTGGCCATATAAGCGTAAGTTGTTCCGTTTGGTAAAGAGAAAGCAGTATTTTTGGAATTAGGCTGGATTGATCGCAAAAGTGACTTGCGATAATTTGAGTGTTTTCTTATGTTTCAGAGGATTTTTCTGGATGTCTTCAAGAAGTCAGAGATTTGTCAACCTTTGGAGATTGAGATTGGGTATCAACTGGATTTCAGAAGTGGTACCCATGGATCAGCTTAGTAATAAGATGGTTTTTGAGTTGTGGAAGCAGCTCAGGTTTTGGAGAAACTTCGAAGTCTTCTTTTTGGATATGTGAACTTTATTTTTGGAATGGGTTGTCCAATCTGAGTTCGACTTCAGCATTTTCATCTGTTCAGTCAGAGTTGCGCAGTGGAAGCATGGTGGCAGTTGTTTAGTTGAGAAGCAATTGGATGTTGCAATATTTGGATTGGAGAGTTCTATAGGAAACTTTTCAGGATTCTGAGGCCAGATTGGGAGCGCACCTGTTTTATCTCTTCCGGATGAGAGAAGTGAGTTCTGTTTTCTGATTTGGAATAGAGTTTGTGTTCTGAGTTTTTGGTCGATCTTAGAAAGATCACTTTGTTTGATTGTTTTTGGTCCCGTTTATTTCTAGGAGCGTCAGCAAAGGTTGAGCTGATCCGGAAGGGTGTAGGCAGCCCAGGATCGTCAGAGAGTTTAGTGGATAAGAGATGAAGGAATTTGGATTCCGAAGTTGGAGATTTGATTTTCTTTGGATAAGTGTTTAGTCTTCAGGATCGAATTGTCAGTTTGGATAACTGGAATTCGTTGTGTTTCACGTATCTCTGAGGGAGTACGTGTAAGATCTATCTCTGGTTGTAGAACCAGTAGTTCAGGGAGTTTTGGTTGTTGATTCAAACTTGTCTGTAGTCTGATATCTTGTCTTGTTTTATAGATCTAGATGAGTGGAAGTTCTGTAGCTAGGTCGTTTGGATTCTGTAGAGCGAGTATCCCAGTATTTATACTTGGGAAACTCGAGAAAATTCTATCCGGAATTTTGTCTGGATAGTTAGATTTTTTGTTTGGATGGATTGGTTGCTATGATTGTTAGTTTATGGTTGATATATGCTTGCGTTTAAAATTTAATTTTTTAATTGGATTATTAAATTACCTTTGTTTTAAATTTCGTGGAAGAAATTCTTTTAAGGGGGAAGGAATGTGATATCCCGGAAATTTTTGGCAATATAAATTTAATAATCTGTGTAAAAATTTAAATTAATTTGATAAATATTTGAATTGATTTAATAATCTTCTTTTAAATAAGTATTTGACTGATAATTTATCTTTTGAGAACTAATTTAATTGTTTTCTATTTACAATATATATCTATATATTTATATATATTGTAAATAGTTCATCTTTGTTTTAAATTTAATAAATAAAGTTATGTTCTCTAATTCTAATATTTTTGGTAAATTTGGAAGTTTGATTTAATTTAGTATTAAGCTATTAAATAATCATATGGCTTTAAAATACTTAAGATTTAAGTTTAATTTGTTTAAAATAATTTTAGCTTAAGTTTAAATTAAACAAAAGGTTCGTTTGTTCTTTTTAAATACAGGTTGATACAATAAGTAATTTATTAAATAAAGGGATAATTATTTTATAAATCATTTTTTTATAATGAGCTATATTAATAGTGTAAATCTTTACAAATGGATTTTAAATAAAATTGTTATTTCAACTTTAATTATATATATTGTGTTTGAATGAAAGTTATGATTTGGAAATTAAAAATAAAGGTTTTCAAAATGTTTAAATTAAAATAAACATTATTTATATTAATATAAGTATAAAATAAAATAATAATAAGTAATTAAATATTTGTTAGTCATAGTTAAAATACAAATGTAAATACAAATAAGAAATGAAGTGAAATACAAACTACAGAATAAACAAGCATACAACACAAACTATAAATTTGAAACCAAAGGATAAAAGAAGAACAAAGTATAAAACAAAATAACCTTCTTTCACAAGAGCATCTACCTGCAAGATACAAAATAAAATATCTTCATTCAAAGTCAAATGAAATTAGTCAAAGTATGGAAATAACACCTTACAAAAGATGTATATTATAGTTCAAACTAGAAACAATAAAACAAATATTTATAAATAAGTAGCTTCATATACAAGCTAAACCTTGACCTGCTGGTTGTACACTTACACACACATATCTTTTAGCAGCTGAACATAAATATACTTCTGTCAACTAATGGAGAAACCAAATATTAATTACTATCATCTCAGCACATTATTTTGTCAATTCAAGTGTATACAAATCTGTACATCTCAGATATAAAAGTATGCCATATCAAAAACAAGTAAAACTTGTACATATGGTAACCTACAACTGTTCAAAGTTTTCCTATTTATATATCATACTATTTAGTTCATTCACAATCACTTAACAAACTTAGTAAACCAGAAAAGCAAGAAATGTAGGCATATCCATTTTTACAAACTGAAACAACAATCAAGCTAGATGATTAAAAGATCAAAGTAAAGACTGTTTCCAGTTTTAAAAGTTCAAAAACTGTTTGCAATCACAGGTGCTCTGTCCCTCTTTTCAAAGCAAAAGTGAGTAACATCATCTTTAAAAGTTTAAATTTAAGATATGGCTGCTTGGTTGATGTCTGTAATATGTATGGTTAGGTATATATTTGTTTGTTATATCTCTGTATGTATGAGTATAGCTATTTCTATAACATTTTATTCTTGCTTCAAGTATCAGTTTGATTTAAAAATCATCATCTTTTTACCTACTTGCTGTTTGGATTTAGGACTTAAACAAAAGCTATTTGGATTAGGATAGATGGATGTTTAAATTTATAGGTAAGTTAAATATAAACTTGAGTAAGTCTGGAAACATTGAAACAACAGGGCAATTGTGATGACCCGGAATTTTCAAACACTTAAAATTAGAATATTTAATTGATTTTAAATAATCAAGAGGATAATTTTAACTTGAATTACGATATCATAATTTATTTGATAATTAAATTATTGAATTAAATAACTTGAATCTGGAATTTTTAGCCGATTAAAAATGATTTGAAGGCTTGAAAAAAATTTATATTGATAGTACAGAGGATAATAGAAGTTGTAAAATTAAAATTAGCAGTGGTTTGTTCAGTTTTTAAAATATATCGTTTAAATTGAATTTAAAAATAGCCTTTCGAGGCGCAGTCTCGAAATTCGATGAAACCAGCTCCATTGGGTCCGTAATAATGAATTATTATCGGATTTCAAATTTCGTATTAATCGGAGTTAGTGTGTGAGTGTATGATATATAGACGCGTGGAAAAATTAATTGATAATAACCTGATGAAATCTCGTTAGTCAAGCTTCTTGTGTACGCCTGGTCAAAATTATCATAAGCTTCCTTTGCACGCTTCTTTTCTTCCAATCATTCGTGCCTACTTGTACGTCAACACAGCCGAATAATATAAACGAGTTATTTTTTTTTCCCTAATCCTAATTTATGTCCCCATTTGAAAATCAAAATCGTTCGGCTGAAGCTCACATCTTCAAACGCAATTTTCCTAAACCAAAAACAAGTCGCGTGCCACTCTCCCATCATCCATGGCCGCGCGACTCTTTTCAAGCTCGATTTTGCAAATCTAATCGCGATTGAGTATTGGGAGGGTCTCCTCCAGTTGAGGCAATGGATTAGGGATTGATTTGTGCTCGTGTAGTGTGGATTCTGTGCGCTGCAAGGAGGAGAGACTCGTGTTGATTCACGATTGAATCGAGAGGGGCAGTGACGCGCACGATAGTGAATCGCGAAATAGCTTCGATGGAGGGGACATTGTCGCGAGCTCGACTTGGCTAGGGCTTACAGTTGGGGCGTCGCATCGGTTTCTGGCACTTGGGGAGAGGCCGCGGTCGAGTTTAGGGTTTCGTGAGGTCGCGTTTGAGTGGGTGGATGCACGCGCACGCGTTGGAGGAGTGGACGTCGAAGTAGTCCATGGTCAGAATTTCGAAGTAGGTCGCGATTTTTGGAATCGAGCTAAAGCTCGTGATGTTGGACTCATGTGCGATTAAGGTAAATTCTATCTTAGAAATTTTTAGTTAGGCAAATTTGAAACTTTTAATTTAAATTGTTGGTTATTGTTTCAGTAAAATAAAACAGTATACAGTAATAATATATATATATAGGATTTTTAAGAACAAAAATATATGAGAGTTTAAAGTTTGTGTAAAATTAGATTTTAAAGCTGATGTAGATTTTTTTTTTTTTTTTTTTTAGGGATAAATTAAAAATATACATATACATACTATAACCTACTGGAGTAATTTTAAAGATAATTTATGTTAGGGAATTAGTTTGAAATAAAATTATTAGTTTAGATTAAATTAATAAATGATAATTGATTATCTTATTAGTTCAGATGTTAATAAATCACGTAATGTTATTCAAGGTCTAAATAGAGGAACAAGCTGGATCGAATCTGATTTGCTAGTAAGGACAAAGGTGAGTTAATCTCACTCAGTAAATTTAAATGTAAATTTAAATGATTAAATTTCAATAATTGTTTGAATGGTTGAAATTGATTGATTGAGGTGCTATAGTATGATATGTTCTGGAATTGGTTTATTATGTTGTGCTAACATCTGTGGATGCAGGGAAAACAGGTTGGAGGGATCCAATTGGATCCCTCAACATATATTTAAGTTATTTATTGCCCTCTGCTATGATAATTTGATATTCTTTGACGAATTATATTGGGATATTGAATGCTATGACTTAATTGATATATTTGGGTATGATGAATTATCAAAAATATATAAATTGGATTTTTGTAAGATAATAAAAGAAGTGAAATTGTAAGTAGAATGATTATAGAAATTTGAATAAATTTTTAAATGAATTGGAAAGAAATAAAGTGACTTTAAAATTCTAATAAATAAATCTTGAGTATAGAATAGAAATTTGAATAAACAAAGAGTTAATGAATTTTAATCTTCAGTGATATTAATTAAAAGAATAAAACATTTATTTAAAAATTTAGGATATAAACTATTAAAGGGAATAAAGAAGAAGTTGGGACAAACTGGAATTCGTATATTTCACTTAAAAAGGTTTAAAACAAACGGAAAGTAATAACATTAATAGTAAGTCATAATTAATGAATTTTAAAATGAATTAAGGAAGTAAAGAAATTTATTTCAATAAAATAAATTGGAAATCAATTTGGGAAAATTGATTTAAGTGATTGAAGTTGGAATTTTCTCTGGATAGCCAAGTACATGTTTCTTTTAAAAAGTAAATTTTTAAATATAAATTAAATGTTTAAAAATTATTTCTTAAGGGAAGTAAGTTTTGTAAAATTTATTATTTCTAATATTTAAAGTCTCAAGTAAGATTTTCTGTTAATTCTATTTTAGTAGTAATTATTAAGAAGTAACTTAGTATTTTGTTTTTAAAAGAAGAAATCTTGTTTTATATTTACTAAGTAACTTTATTTTCAAATATTCATATAGTATGTATTTTTAACAAATCATTGAAATAGTTTTATCCTAAATGTTTTAAAATATATATATTTTAAAGTAAAGTGTTTTTAAAAATTTATTTTTTTAAAATTTATTTTTGTGCTTGGTAATTTCAGAGGAGATAGTAAATATTGGGAAAGTTTACTCCGAAAAGAAAGTTGGTTTTGAAACTGTTTTCAAAGGATTGAAAATAGAATTGTATCTTGTGAAGATATTTTGAGGTTAATAAATAATTTGGGAAATTATTTATTGTGTGATGGATGTTGTGAATATTAATTGATAGTTAAATAACCGACTATCAATATTGGACAATGCGTTGATCGTTTCGAAGAGACCGGGATCGAGATTTATTTCTCGAAAACCACTTCGATCCGGTTTGTACGTTTCGTGCGAAAAACGTGTTCGGAGTCGAAGATGGAGCAGTGAAGTGCAAGGGCTTGTCGCTACTAATCCTGAGGATATTTCCAAATGGATGTAGTAGGAATAGTGCCTTCGGTTCCGTTCGGACCCGGGACGGACTTGTATGGACGAATGCTTGCGAAACATCGTCAGGTGGACGATGGGCATTCTAAGTGAAACGTTCTAATAAGGTAACGTTTAGCCTCAAGCCTCATCAAATGGGAATGGCTGAAAATCAGGGGATATGCAGCAAGGCTTCGTGGGTAGCCCCCACTGGAGGGTGATGTCATCCCTGTCTAGATGTCCCTTTATTTCGGCTTAGTGGGCGGTTGCTGATCCCAACCGCGGGGTGATCTTGCTCGGGACTGTCCAGTAAGGGATGGTTCCGGTCTTGTGTTGCAGGGGAGTTAGGGTGGCTCCTCGGTACGCTGATCTAGACCAGGTACTGTGACAGGTGGTACCCCAGTGCCTAGCCATTAGTTGGAAATCCATTCTCCCTACGAGCCTTGTACGAGTTTTGTTTGTATTACCCACTCTGTGGCTAGTAGCTGGAATTTAATAGATGTAACAATTTCGGCTATTTTATAAGTATTTGTATATAGACCCTATTATAATATCAGAGGATTTCTATATAAAATTGTTTTAGCTATCGTAAGGTAAAAACCCGACATGTTTATTTGTGGCGTGGTCTTACGAGATGCTTTTGTTTTCAAAGGATTTTTCAAACTTTAATAATCAATTGGGTGTGATTTTCTCACGCTGGTAATCCAGACTGACTCGGGTGTTATTTAACTGTAATGCTCGGGTCAGACCGAGTATTATAGGATACAGGATTGATGCTATGGAGCTCAGGAGACGAGCGGGATGACGACACGTACTCTCGTACTTGTTTATATATATTTATTCCGCTGTATTTAGTTGCTATGTATCCATTTGTATGATATGGATGTGATCTGTGATTGATGTACTCTGATGATGTAATATATGTAAACAGATATATTTGATTTTGAGTAAAAATTATTTATTATTTATTATATTTTATTCCGCTGCGATGGTTAGATTCTGTTATTGTTTTCTATTTTCTACTTCTACCTCTTCTTCTTTAACCCAAATAGTTCGTATTTCTGTGCAACTTGAGTTGATTATTGTAGAATAGGGTTAACTCAAGGGGTACGGATTTGCGGGCTGTTACACTTGGTATCAGAGCTTAGGTTGGAGATAACCTTGGCTCTGGTGGGAATTGCTCATTTAAATTAGAATCCGTAGTACTCTATAATGAGTTTGAGCGTATTAATAAATATGAGTGCGTATTTGTTAGTGAATATAAATTGTTTTAATATTGTGTTGATTGATTTATTGAGTGACATATGAACCTTCGTCGACACAGTCTGCGCAACTGTATTGAAGGGGTTTCTAAACACTTGAATAGAACAATTGACACGATATTGTTTAAATGTGGGTAAATGAAATAATTTTACCCAAAAACATATTTTGATATAAAGAATAGTTTTTGAAAACTATTTAACTAATATATAGTTGCTTGGATGTTAGGAAGAATAATATTAAAGCATTATCACTGTTAAGTAAGAATTTGACTAGAAATGGAAGTGTAATTAAAAGTTAAGGAAATAAATACATTATAAATTATAAAATTCATAAATATGGATTATAAAATGAAATTTATAAGTATGAATTATAGATGTAGATTATAAATTGAAATATAATTAGAATGGGAACTTGAATAAACATAAGCAATGCAAATGAATTGTGGTTAAAATTTATTTAAGCAGGATTTGGAAATTTAAAATCCCGAAGATTTTTGAAGAATTTGTCGAAATGTTTTGAAGATAAATAATAATATTATTGTTTTGTAAGTATTTCTGAAAGGAAAATTTGTCTTGAATGGATTTTGGAAGTAAAATAGCATTGAAATCACTTGGATTATTGGAAAATAATTCAGATGATGACGGCCGCATCATCAGTATTCATTTTCGAATTTCTAAGTGACGGATTGCTACCAAATTGATTTGTTCTGAAAGCTAGTGGTTTGTTTGAAAATCTCAAAGGAAATTTGTTGGAAATAAAACCAGGATTGGTTTAAATTTTTGAGAAGTGTGATTTTGAAATGTTGGAGATTTCAAAATAATTTGAAGCCAAAGCCAAGTGTTTAAAAAAAAAAAAAAATCCTGATAAGATAAGTTGTAAGCTTATAAATGGGAATGATTTTTAAATCAGGAAGAAATTTAAGCTTTGGATAGTGGAATGTAAATCTAAAGTGAAGAGTTAAATGAAATTAACTTGGATTGATGAAATGAAAATATAACTGGATTGCAATTAATTGGATAGGATGAAATTAATATCCTGTTGTATTCAAAGTAAGTTGAAATCGAATAAGAGTTAAATAAATTTGAGTTATAGTGAAATTGAATTGATATAAGAATTCAATTGAATTATTTGATGAAATTAGATTCTCACCTAAGCAAATGGGGAATAAATTGAATAAGGATTGGAAATTGAAGTAAATAAATTAGAATAACTTATAAAAGAATTTAAATGCATGAATAAAATATGCTTGAGTTATAAAGAAGCATAAGGCTTGAGTTAAAATAAAAGATAAATATATTCAAGCCTATAATAAATGGAAATGTGTAAATAATGAGTTGTGACTTATAGATTTTGAGAGTGGAATAGAAATTCCAAAATAAATATTGTTTGATGTTCTGGATAATAGAATAAAATCTAAACTTGAATTATGAAGCATATTAAACTTAAGAAAATAAAATTAAGTGATATTTGGGATTAAAATTCAAGTGTTGGATTATAAATAGGGGAAAACTAATTAGATAATAAATTAATAAATGGAGTTGAATTGTGAGTTAATAAATTGGATGGTAAATTAAAAGTGAATAATAGAATCAGAACTCGAGTTATTAAGTAAAATTAGACTTGAAGTGTTAACAAATTAAATATAATTAAATTAGAAATGTATCAAATAAAAATGAAATTGGATTAAAATAATAATGGTTTGTATTGAGAATAAAATCCAACTAAGTGAAAATATAATTGGAGATGGCCTTGTAATAAATTGAATGAGTTAAAACTGGAAAGTTGAATTTTATAATAACTAACCAATGGAAATTGTAGATTTAAAATGAGATTTAATTGAGATGGCATCAAGTTGGATAAAAGAGAAAAATATTTATTTGCGAAATGAAAATGAGCTTAAGTATAAATTTGAATAAATTGACTTAAGCTGAATAAATCGAAGAGAGTTGAATTTAATTCAACTTAAACCAAGTTTAATGATATTGGATTAAATTTGAATCAAGTAAAAAAAAAAATAAAAAAATAAATAAATATGGATTGAAATAAAACTTGGTGGGTTGTAATAATATTTAAGAAATGGAAAATCTGTAATGGATTGAGTGGATAAGTTAACTATATTGAATAAATAAATGATGGAATAAATAAGTATCAAATAAAGTGTTGGTTTAAATAAGTTGAGAAATGCTTATTAAATGAAATAGCTTGGATTGTTTTGAGCTAAATAAAATAGTTTGGAATAAACAAATTTGGAATGAAATGTAAATAAATGAATTGTAAATAAAATTTGGAAATGGAATAGAATTGAGAATAAAATTGAGTAAAATCAATTTAAAATTGGTTATAAAACATAAATACCTATTTATTCACATAAATTTCGTCAAATTGCATAGAATTAATTGTTATTTGATGTAAATTGAAGTAATTAAAATTCTATGGATTAATAAAGAGTAAAATGAATTGATTTTGAAAGCAAGTGAATTAAATATGAGTTCAGTTTACTTAAAAATAAACTAAATGTAGGCAATTGAGTTTTAAACCATTCGAATTAATGAAGTGGTATGCGAATGGATTGAAAACCTTTCAAATTAAATGAAAATGGTTTATAAATAAAATGGAACAATTGAATTAACATGGAAATTGTAGAAGTTGTTTATGGAAAAATATTTGGTGTGAATTTCTTTTAGAATTCATAAGTTTTAACTATTGCAAATAAGTAAAATATAGTTAAACTGCATATATTTGGCACTTACATGTTTAAATTGAGTAAGTACAGGTACCTGGAAGCCGTGAGGCTGGATTGGGTTATGCTAATTGCTAAAAATTATAAGCCGCTTGCTTAAAATGCTAAATAAGGTACGCCTACGCAATTAAAATAGGAAATATGAACTGTTTTTGGTTTTTCCGACCGTGTGGGTCGATGTATATATATTTATCTCTTTTGTCAAATTGCAAAAGCTCCTCCGTACAAAGGAGACTCTGCCAAAAATTTTCAGAAATTTTGAGAGTTAGAAAATTTTTGAAAATTTTGCAGAATTTTTGTTAATAACAAAACGAACTCAAATCGGAGACTAAAATAACGTAGTAAAGGAAACCAACTTAAAGTAATGATATGAATTAGTTATTAATGGAAAATTAAGTTTGAAAATTTAGAGTTGAAAAAAATAAATTAAATTCATATAGAAATGGAGATAAACCAATGTGGATAGAGATGGATATAAATTGAAGTGGTAAGATGGAAATAAATAAGGAAACATGTAAAATGCTTATGTTAACTTAAGTAAGGAATGATAAATTCTTAATTGAAAATTGAATATTGCAAATATAATTTAAGTTAACATTTGAATAAATAGATGTGGACATTTGTAAGAAAGTCGATAAAATGTTTTTGAGAATATTGTGTTTGGATATTGGTGCTAAGCAGGTATGCAGGTATTATAATAGAAAAAGAAATTGGATTTGATTTCAAGAGATAAATTGAATTGCCCGACAAAAAGGTACGTATTTAAATTTAGTATGAAATTTGATTGGGATTTGGATTTGGATTGAGCCACTTGGCCTTTTTGTTTTTTTTTTTTTTTTTTTGGATTTGGGAGGCCGTAGAGCCATTTTGTAGTTGTACCGAGCTAGTCGCGCAAAGGAAACGCTGGCGAAATTTTTTGGGAATTTAGGGTGTTAGAAAAATTTTGAGAAAATTTTGATAATTCAAATTTTGGTTTTAAATTGAAACTTGAATGGTTAAGCAAATAGGATTATTGGCAAACTGGGGAAAGGGTTGGAAAGTTAATAAGGATGATATTGGACCTTTTATAAGAAATAGTTGGTAAGTTGTTAAGTTGTTAGAAACTGTTTGGTTTTAGGGAAATAATAAACGGGTATTGGATCATTCTTCCTAATTGGTAATTTCGGGGACGAAATTCTTTTAAGAGGGGAGGAATGTGACGACCCGGAATTTTCAAACACTTAAAATTAGAATATTTAATTGATTTTAAATAATCAAGAGGATAATTTTAACTTGAATTACGATATCATAATTTATTTGATAATTAAATTATTGAATTAAATAACTTGAATCTGAATAAAATGTTGAATCTGGAATTTTTAGCCGATTAAAAATGATTTGAAGGCTTGAAAAAAATTTATATTGATAGTACAGAGGATAATAGAAGTTGTAAAATTAAAATTAGCAGTGGTTTGTTCAGTTTTTAAAATATATCGTTTAAATTGAATTTAAAAATAGCCTTTCGAGGCGCAGTCTCGAAATTCGATGAAACCAGCTCCATTGGGTCCGTAATAATGAATTATTACCGGATTTCGAATTTCGTATTAATCGGAGTTAGTGTGTGAGTGTATGATATATAGACGCGTGGAAAAATTAATTGATAATAACCTGATGAAATCTCGTTAGTCAAGCTTCTTGTGTACGCCTGGTCAAAATTATCATAAGCTTCCTTTGCACGCTTCTTTTCTTCCAATCATTCGTGCCTACTTGTACGTCAACACAGCCGAATAATATAAACGAGTCATTTTTTTTCCCCTAATCCTAATTTATGTCCCCATTTGAAAATCAAAATCGTTCGGCTGAAGCTCACATCTTCAAACGCAATTTTCCTAAACCAAAAACAAGTCGCGTGCCACTCTCCCATCATCCATGGCCGCGCGACTCTTTTCAAGCTCGATTTTGCAAATCTAATCGCGATTGAGTATTGGGAGGGTCTCCTCCAGTTGAGGCAATGGATTAGGGATTGATTTGTGCTCGTGTAGTGTGGATTCTGTGCGCTGCAAGGAGGAGAGACTCGTGTTGATTCACGATTGAATCGAGAGGGGCAGTGACGCGCACGATAGTGAATCGCGAAATAGCTTCGATGGAGGGGACATTATCGCGAGCTCGACTTGGCTAGGGCTTACAGTTGGGGCGTCGCATCGGTTTCTGGCACTTGGGGAGAGGCCGCGGTCGAGTTTAGGGTTTCGTGAGGTCGCGTTTGAGTGGGTGGATGCACGCGCACGCGTTGGAGGAGTGGACGTCGAAGTAGTCCATGGTCAGAATTTCGAAGTGGGTCGCGATTTTTGGAATCGAGCTGAAGCTCGTGATGTTGGACTCATGTGCGATTAAGGTAAATTCTATCTTAGAAATTTTTAGTTAGGCAAATTTGAAACTTTTAATTTAAATTGTTGGTTATTGTTTCAGTAAAATAAAACAGTATACAGTAATAATATATATATATAGGATTTTTAAGAACAAAAATATATGAGAGTTTAAAGTTTGTGTAAAATTAGATTTTAAAGCTGATGTAGATTTTTTTTTTTTTTTTTTTTTTTAGGGATAAATTAAAAATATACATATACATACTATAACCTACTGGAGTAATTTTAAAGATAATTTATGTTAGGGAATTAGTTTGAAATAAAATTATTAGTTTAGATTAAATTAATAAATGATAATTGATTATCTTATTAGTTCAGATGTTAATAAATCACGTAATGTTATTCAAGGTCTAAATAGAGGAACAAGCTGGATCGAATCTGATTTGCTAGTAAGGACAAAGGTGAGTTAATCTCACTCAGTAAATTTAAATGTAAATTTAAATGATTAAATTTCAATAATTGTTTGAATGGTTGAAATTGATTGATTGAGGTGCTATAGTATGATATGTTCTGGAATTGGTTTATTATGTTGTGCTAACATCTGTGGATGCAGGGAAAACAGGTTGGAGGGATCCAATTGGATCCCTCAACATATATTTAAGTTATTTATCGCCCTCTGCTATGATAATTTGATATTCTTTGACGAATTATATTGGGATATTGAATGCTATGACTTAATTGATATATTTGGGTATGATGAATTATCAAAAATATATAAATTGGATTTTTGTAAGATAATAAAAGAAGTGAAATTGTAAGTAGAATGATTATAGAAATTTGAATAAATTTTTAAATGAATTGGAAAGAAATAAAGTGACTTTAAAATTCTAATAAATAAATCTTGAGTATAGAATAGAAATTTGAATAAACAAAGAGTTAATGAATTTTAATCTTCAGTGATATTAATTAAAAGAATAAAACATTTATTTAAAAATTTAGGATATAAACTATTAAAGGGAATAAAGAAGAAGTTGGGACAAACTGGAATTCGTATATTTCACTTAAAAAGGTTTAAAACAAACGGAAAGTAATAACATTAATAGTAAGTCATAATTAATGAATTTTAAAATGAATTAAGGAAGTAAAGAAATTTATTTCAATAAAATAAATTGGAAATCAATTTGGGAAAATTGATTTAAGTGATTGAAGTTGGAATTTTCTCTGGATAGCCAAGTACATGTTTCTTTTAAAAAGTAAATTTTTAAATATAAATTAAATGTTTAAAAATTATTTCTTAAGGGAAGTAAGTTTTGTAAAATTTATTATTTCTAATATTTAAAGTCTCAAGTAAGATTTTCTGTTAATTCTATTTTAGTAGTAATTATTAAGAAGTAACTTAGTATTTTGTTTTTAAAAGAAGAAATCTTGTTTTATATTTACTAAGTAACTTTATTTTCAAATATTCATATAGTATGTATTTTTAACAAATCATTGAAATAGTTTTATCCTAAATGTTTTAAAATATATATATTTTAAAGTAAAGTGTTTTTAAAAATTTATTTTTTTAAAGTTTATTTTTGTGCTTGGTAATTTCAGAGGAGATAGTAAATATTGGGAAAGTTTACTCCGAAAAGAAAGTTGGTTTTGAAACTGTTTTCAAAGGATTGAAAATAGAATTGTATCTTGTGAAGATATTTTGAGGTTAATAAATAATTTGGGAAATTATTTATTGTGTGATGGATGTTGTGAATATTAATTGATAGTTAAATAACCGACTATCAATATTGGACAATGCGTTGATCGTTTCGAAGAGACCGGGATCGAGATTTATTTCTCGAAAACCACTTCGATCCGGTTTGTACGTTTCGTGCGAAAAACGTGTTCGGAGTCGAAGATGGAGCGGTGAAGTGCAAGGGCTAGTCGCTACTAATCCTGAGGATATTTCCAAATGGATGTAGTAGGAATAGTGCCTTCGGTTCCGTTCGGACCCGGGACGGACTTGTATGGACGAATGCTTGCGAAACATCGTCAGGTGGACGATGGGCATTCTAAGTGAAACGTTCTAATAAGGTAACGTTTAGCCTCAAGCCTCATCAAATGGGAATGGCTGAAAATCAGGGGATATGCAGCAAGGCTTCGTGGGTAGCCCCCACTGGAGGGTGATGTCATCCCTGTCTAGATGTCCCTTTATTTCGGCTTAGTGGGCGGTTGCTGATCCCAACCGCGGGGTGATCTTGCTCGGGACTGTCCAGTAAGGGATGGTTCCGGTCTTGTGTTGCAGGGGAGTTAGGGTGGCTCCTCGGTACGCTGATCTAGACCAGGTACTGTGACAGGTGGTACCCCAGTGCCTAGCCATTAGTTGGAAATCCATTCTCCCTACGAGCCTTGTACGAGTTTTGTTTGTATTACCCACTCTGTGGCTAGTAGCTGGAATTTAATAGATGTAACAATTTCGGCTATTTTATAAGTATTTGTATATAGACCCTATTATAATATCAGAGGATTTCTATATAAAATTGTTTTAGCTATCGTAAGGTAAAAACCCGACATGTTTATTTGTGGCGTGGTCTTACGAGATGCTTTTGTTTTCAAAGGATTTTTCAAACTTTAATAATCAATTGGGTGTGATTTTCTCACGCTGGTAATCCAGACTGACTCGGGTGTTATTTAACTGTAATGCTCGGGTCAGACCGAGTATTATAGGATACAGGATTGATGCTATGGAGCTCAGGAGACGAGCGGGATGACGACACGTACTCTCGTACTTGTTTATATATATTTATTCCGCTGTATTTAGTTGCTATGTATCCATTTGTATGATATGGATGTGATCTGTGATTGATGTACTCTGATGATGTAATATATGTAAACAGATATATTTGATTTTGAGTAAAAATTATTTATTATCTATTATATTTTATTCCGCTGCGATGGTTAGATTCTGTTATTGTTTTCTATTTTCTACTTCTACCTCTTCTTCTTTAACCCAAATAGTTCGTATTTCTGTGCAACTTGAGTTGATTATTGTAGAATAGGGTTAACTCAAGGGGTACGGATTTGCGGGCTGTTACAGCAATCCTAAAACAAGTCAAAATTTAATTGTCATGACCCATGAATTTAGGGATATGAATCCAATATTAAACTAAAACTTGATTTTTGGAACAAAGATCACGATTTTTAGTATGGGGACTTAAGTGCATTTTTGGTTTAACCAGAAATTGAATTGGAGGAAATTCTGAGATTCTCGTTAGTGTGGGAGGCCGTGCTTCGTTGTGGAGGAAGAAGAGTGTTAAGAGTCTATGGGAAAAATGGTGGAAGTGGTGGCAGAACGCGGTAGTGACGGCGGCAACCGTTTTGGGTTTCGAAACCTAGTTTTTACTGTGCGTAAAGAATCGACCACCATGGCTCAGAGAGTGGATCCAGTTCGACTAGGTTTTGGGTAACTGAAGTGGTCATATAGAGGAAGACGATGCCGAAGCTTCAGACCTGAGGATGGTCGGAGCTGTGGGGACGAGATAATGACAGGTTTTCGGGTGGAAACCTGTATATGTTTCCAGGTTTGAGAGGGGAGGTTTGATTTTGTTTCGAGCAAGTGGGGCAGCTTTGGGCGGTCGTGATCGTATCTGGAGACGACCGTCGTCGTGTTGGAGTTCCAGTGGGTGGCCGGAGGTGGCTGGGGCCACGGTGCACGTGCACCGTGCCATTGAAGTATGGTGGTGTTGTTCTTTGGGTGCCGAGTTTTGAACTGGGGAAATTACTCGAGTCATACGAGTACATGACTCGAAGCAAGGGAGGGGAAAACTCGAAGCATTTTTAGTTCGCGTCGAGTCAATGTTTATTCAGGCTTTTTGCAGAAACCTGGAAGCAGTGTTTGTTTTTTTTAAAAACAAATTCAAATGTAACCTGAAAATAAGTAATAGATTTAAACAAGTCTAAATTTAGTGGGGAGTTTGAATTCAAGTTTATTGCTGGATTCAAATTTGAAAGGAAATCAAAGTTTAAGTGTTTAAAGGTAGGTTTCAGGTTTTTAAAAACCTGACAGGTTTCAGAATGTAAGTTAATTTAAAATTTGAAACAGAATTTAAACCGTGATTTAAATTCAAAAATTTAAAGTATAGTTTCAAATAAACATTCGAACCTTAAGGATTTAAAATGAATTTGGATTTGAAAATCAGTTTTTAATTCAAGTTTTTAAAGGAAGTTTAAATCAAATAGTTTGAAATCAAAGATAGATTGATGGAATTCATGATTACCTAGAATTCAAATCTGAAAATTTAAATCAGTTTTAAATATGGATGTTTTAAAAATATGTTCAAATAAAATATTTTTGAAAAGTAAAGTTGTTTCAAATAAATGTTTAACTTGATGATGAAAAACAAATGGTTTTAATGGAAAGTAAATAAACTTGAACTTGCAAGTTAAAATATTAATGTACTTTGGTAGTTTAAGTTTAAATAAGGTTAAGTAGTTCAATTTAAAAGATTTTCTTATATAAGTTCATATGTAAACAATAAATGTTATTTACATTTATTTAAAAAGATTTTAAATTGAATGTAAATTTAGTTAATGTTTAAACAATGGTCATTTTGAATCTTAAAAGGAATTTGAATTTAAATTTGAAATGTAATGTTCTAATACACTTTAATATTTATGAAGTCATTAATAAAGAAATAAATTATCTTAAGAAAAATTAAGATATTTAAATGATTTAATGAATAAGTTAATTAAGAAATGACTTATGTATTAATAAATTAGAACAATTTATAATTAGAAATTAATTACGAAAGTAAATTAAGAAAAGTTATTTGTTAATGAAGATAATTAACTAAGAATTATTAATTAATCAATATATGTGATTAATTTTATTAGTTAATTAGATTAATTAGTTAAGATAATCATTTGTAAATTGTGAAGTAATTACTTAATGGAAGTAATTAAGAGATTAATTACTTATTGTAATTAATTTTGATAAAATGATTAATTTAATTTAATTAATTTAGTTTAATTAATTTAAGAAAATCATTTGATATATTGATAAGTGTGATTACTTAGTGTATTCAATGGAGCATAAATTACTTGGAAAAGTAATTAGATGATAATTACTGAATGTAATTAATACAAAGGATTTGTAAATGGAGTAATTTGGATGATTAATTTTGTAATTAATCATGGAATTAATTAATAGAGGTAATTAATTATGGAATAATTAATTCATTAATATATAATTAAGGGTAGTTAATTACTGGTTGGTATTAATCAGGGATGATTAATAATTGTGTTTGATTAAAGATTAATTGCTTAATGTAATTAATTTAAATAAAGTAATTTAATTTAAATCTAAATTAAAGATCATTAATTAATAACTAATGATGTAATTAAGAATTGGTTAATTAAGGAATAATCAATAATAGGGTGATGTTTACGAGGTTTGACATTAATTAAAACCCTTATGCAAGTTAAGTCAATCGTAAATAAATATGAGTGTAACGGCGTCGGAGATGTTTACGGGGTTTGACATCTCTTATCCAGTGTCAACGTGCGTGCAATAACTTAAGAGATGTTACGGGATTTTCCATCTCTCAAGAATCCGTTAAACTATCTACTATGTAGTAATATATGCTAAGTAGATAATGCCTATCAGTAATATAAAGTATCAAAATAGCATTAAGGCGTTACCATAATCCCCCTTAACACATTTTATATTCCCAAAAGCATATACAAGACCGTAGTTTCCCCAAAACCGGAAGTCACCAGAGGGCAATCCATATACTCAAGGTACAAATCAAAACGTAGTGGTCGCGAATAGGATAATCAGTATGACAAGGTACATGAGGCGATACCAACTAGGATACTAGTAGTTGCGTGATCCGGACTGATGTTGGGCATAGCCAGCAGCTACCCCAACACCGCGAAACAACACTCCGAAATCAAGGGGTGCACCCAAATCGCATCACAAATGTAATAGAAATGGTATCGAAGAAGTGTGTCCGCTAGAAGTGGCGAACCTCAATGGCTCGGCGCGGCTCCTGTTTTAGTCATGTCAGGGGTCATCCAATATCGTTCTCTTTCTCCAGTCAACGCGTTCACCAAACCATCCACTTCATTCTGGATCAACACTCCGTGTATAATAGTTATATAAAGTGGTTTTCGGTATCGACAGAGAGTATGTCCATATCTGATCCCGGTCTCTTTAATAACTACGTATTATTGCACCGTTGGCTCTTTTATATTTCAAATCGATTCATAATTGATATCAAAATATCAATTCGCTTCAATAAAACAAGTCCATTTCAAATATCATCGAATCTTTCAAATGTAAGATTTCGTTTCAAAATCATTTTCGCATCAATATCTCATTTCGGTTTCAAAATCATTTCGAATTCCAATTTAGGTTGCAACTTCATTTAATCCAATTCGTATTCAATTTCAAGATTTAAACATAAGCCTTTCACCTTATTAACAGCTTAGAATTTTAGAAAATAGTTTAAGTAGTTTAAAAGTAGTTTTAAATAATTAAAATAGTTAAAATACTTTAAAATCATAAAATGGATTTGAAATAGATAAATTTAGTTTAAAATAATTTAAACTGGGTTAAGTAGACTTAAAATAGATTAAAATAGTTTAAGTATTCAAAATGGTTTATATAACCGAGTAATTTGGAAAACAAAATAAAACAGCTTCAAAATCAATCCATTGCAATTATAACTTCCCAATTCAAATCAATTCCAATTTCCATTCTACCGATTCAATTTCGATTTAAATTCAATCAACGTCAATTTTTACTTCGAATTTATTCAATTTTATATTCACTTTCAATTAATTCAATTTCAATTTATATCGATTTGGAGCTTGATTTTTTTCCAAATCAATTTATAATACTAAACAAAATTTTCCAATAATATTCAAGTTTAAATCCAAATTCCAAATATGATTCAATTCCAAACTCGATTTCAAAATGTCATTTTTATATCACTTTTACTTGGTAATATTCAAGGCTCGAATTAAGGTTAAATCTTTAAACAAATCAAATTTCAAAATTCAATCAAATCCCAATTTTTAAATTTCAAAGTCTCGAATCATATTACTTAACAATTTCTTTTAACTAAGATTTATTTCAACATTACAAAACTCAATTTTCAATAAATTCGACTTTTATAAATTTATTTCTATTTATAACCTTTAAATCAAAACATTTAAATAAATTTCAAAACGACGATTTCTAAAAATTATTAATTTAGCCAATTCGGTGTCCGTATATAATTTTCTATCCTATGGCCAGTAATTATTTTATTTCAATTAAATGTCAGGGATGAGCATATATTACTTAAATTAAATCACCGTATCATATGTATGCATAACAGGACCTATATAAGCAAATAAACATCCAAACATTCAATTATCAACCAATAGCATCATCAAAATACATCATCCAATAAACAATACAATTCATGGCAGTTTCATAGTTATCAATGTCAGGTAATTTAATCGCCATTCAATTTTAATTTCAATTTAACTGTCAATTTAACTTTTCAACGGTTAATTCAAATAACAAGCTATATGACAATTAAATTTATATCAAACAACGACAAATAAAATTCATATCACTTCATACTATCAATTTAACTAGCATAAAGATATTTAGTACGGTGTGAGCGTTATAAAACACTCACCTTGATTTTTCGATTTTAAATCAAATCGAACAATGTTCGATTTAATCCAAAATTTTCTCTAGCTCCAAATGATTCCAATCCAGTTCCATAGCGAAGAGCTCTTCCATACGATCCCAACGCAAAAAATTTCGTCCGATTTGGACCTCGTATGAAAGAGATACGAAATTTTGAAGTTACTCGAATTATAAATATAATAATTTAACAATTCATATATTAATTTCAAACCCCATCAATTCCTGGCCGTAGGATCCAGAACCCTTGCATCTGAACCGCGCCTTGCCTCCTTCCCTCACGCGTTCGTTCCCTAATGAAAAATCGCGCACGCAGCTTAAACCCAAAGCCGGCCCTATGCCCAAAATCACGCACCACCCACGAGCACCTCCACGCAGATCAGGCACCACTATTAGAAGCGCCATCACCTCCTCTATGCTCGGCTGCAAAGCCAAGGAGCTCGGCCCTCCCTACTGCACGCGGTACGAGGCCGAACGGCCAAGGTTCCAGCCCCAATTTCTGTAGAATCATTCGCCCAAACTCGATCTCCACCGTTGAACTCGTAGAACTCAATACGCTCTTCAATGTTACAGTTGGAAATTTGTTGAATCGCTTTACGGATTTGAAGAAACTGAGGGGAGAAGATCTGACATTTTCGGCCATTGGTTGTACAGTAGGCGGCTAGGGTTTTCTGTTTTAATTTTTTTTTTTTGTGAATAAAAGGGGGGCTATTTATAGGAAACGGCGAATATTTTTTTATCCGGCTTTTCCAAACTCCGAATTTCGCGCAGTAACTGACGTTCGTAGGGTTTATCCCGCGTTTCGGACACAATGGAATAAGTTTCGGGAGCTAATTCGAACATCTGTGCGAGATATGGAATTAAACGATTGATTTAAAATTAAACCGATTAAACGATTTTCTAGGCGTTTTAGCTTGCACCGGACCAATGGTAAATCCGATTGACACGAAATTTGAAACCATACAATAATATCACATTACGGATCCGATGAAACTGGTTTCGTCGAAATCCGAGACCGTTTGAAAAATGGCTATTTTAACTCGCCAAATTAATATTAAAACAATTTCAACGCGTTTCGAGCTGCCACGTTCAAACGACAACTCCGATTACTACGAAAATTGAAATCCGATAATAACTAACTGTTACGGATCCATTGGAACTAGTTTCGTCCAATTCTGAGACTGTTCGACAATTGGCTATTTTCATACGATAATTAAATATTAAAATATTCAATTTTCACGAATAAATTTTAAATTCAGTTTTAAAAGTTCTATAACATCACTATAACTTCAATATGATAAAATAAAATTTTACAAATCATTTTTAATCATATTAAACCCGTTATTCAATTTATCCAACAAATTCCAATTTTAAAATCTTATTAACTCTATTAAAATCCCAATATACTTACATTCACTTTGGAAACCAATTTGAATCATATTAAATCAAATTTCAATTATTCACTCTATTTTCATATATTAAATTTCAATATCAAATTAATCATATCAAATTCGGAATTTAATTATTCAAACATTTATAATATTAAATTTAAACAAATTTGATTATTCTTAAATCACTATCTTTTGAAATATTCAAAACGAACTTATAAAATTTAACCTTTGAAAAGAATTAAAATTATGGAACAATTATTTCCATTATACGGTTATTCAATTCCCATTATTAAATTATTCAATAAATTTTAAATATTTAATTTAAATAATTTACCTGTCCAATATTCAATATTTGATTTCAAATAGATTTTACTTATCAATCAATTTCTCTCTTATACCCAATGAATTCAACATTTATTATCCTATTCAACTATCGGTTTCAAAGGCATTCACTAAGTAGCTTTTATTTTCTTTACTAGGATCATTATTGTTGCAATTCATTCCAGTTATTATTATTCTACACGAATTACAATTTTTTCTCTCTCACTAAATCACGAAATCTTATTAAATTAGCTATTTTAATTATCGAAAATTTACGGGTCGTTACACTCTCCCCCACTCAAAACTTTTCGTCCCCGAAAATGAAAAAAGAAGGGAAAAGGAACTAAGTATAGAATTCAACATTAGATATATTTTATTCAAAGTTACCTACTTATAAAACAATGAAATTCCATCTATAAAGTCATTACTACACTTTTACTAAGTTACTCCAAACGCCTTTCTAACTTTAAAAGTTAGTTATCAAAACAAGTTATAAAAATTTTAAAACTTGAAAAAGTTTCTAACACCCGGATTTTACGGAAAATTTCGGCAGAGTCTCCTTTGCGCGGCTCGATCGACACAACTACAAAACGCCTCTACGGCCCCCAAACCAACAAAAGAAAATCCAAAAGCCAAGTGGCTCATCAAAAATCACCAGATCCAATGGTAAAATAAACATGTACCTTATATTTTTATTAGCGAGCACATACGAATAATATAGCGCGAAAGCGAGCTCCAAATGCGAAGCAAGCGCAATCCGCACCTACTAAACACTCAACAAACAATGAGAATCATGCATATATGAAAATAATATCAATATACACAATATAGCAACATAACAACTACATGTGCCAACATAGCAAATGCAACAAAACAACAAATGCAACCATCAATCAACTATCATCCAACGAATCTATAACCAATCAATATAAAGTCACTTCTCATCAATATTTATTAACTTGGTTTTCAATTTTAATCACAGTTGATTCATAACGTTGGATTTTACTAACATTCTTTCTCAATTCAATTAGTTAACATTTACTAATTTATATCCACATTAGTTCACTTCAAATTTGAATCCAATTAAATTCTATTTAAATTCATTTAACTTCCAATTTGATTTCACTGGTTTATAGCTTTCAATTTCATTACACGTAATGAACTATATACAATCAACTACCAATCATATAACAACCAAATCATACCTAACATAACCAAATCACTAATTTTCACATTCTATTTGGTTTATCTCCTTCAATTCCAATTATACAATTTAAAAGAATCATTTTATATTTGGCATCTTAAATTTTCAATATTAGCTTAATTAATTCTGTGAGCCGTACATATATCATCCGTGAGCAATATCAATCTAATCCCTTATTCGATCACACAATTTCACTTCCAAACTAGTATCGTTCATCCGACTCTCTAGTGCGGACTCAGATTTGGTTCCTTGATTGGAAACTGTTACTCTCCTTGCATAGCCATATACCATGATAGAGAATTACAGAATCAAATTAAAAATCCATATCCAGGGTTCGCCGTCGAAAATCGAGTGAAAATCCTAACTTGGATCGATATAAATCATCTCGAAATTTTGTGCTCGAATTTGGATCAAATCGTTATGCAAATAAAATAATATACGTACAATCTCACGCACTACCTTCCAATGGATTTCTATCCAATTTATCTATACTAAATTATTTTATTGACTTCTTTTTTTCAATTAATTATTCACAATCTATTATTCAGTTAGTATATTCATTTCTTTACATAGCATGTTCTTTAACATTATCTTTTCTTAAACATCATATCATAGAATTTACTTACTCAAGTTCATTTTAAACATTCTATGTAATTTAATTAAATTCAATTTCATTTTCCAATTGATTCTTAGCTATAAGAAATTTCTTTGTTTACATTTATTTCATTTTCATAATTTCAGTTAATAACGAATTCATTTGTGGAACATTTTATTAATCAACACTTTAGTTTATAGTCATTCCGTAAAAGTCTAACTTCTCATATATGACTTCTCTTAGTTTACAGATATCTCAAAGGTTACAAATTCAATTATTTTACAATCCCTTTGCAATTTATATTTATTTCCTATAACTAATTTACAAAGATATAATACGATTCATTTCTTAAGTTCACTTACTTGTTCCATTTATCCATTCATCATTTCATGCTATATTTTAGTATATAACATTTTTTTTCACAACCAAAATTTTTATTTGTATACATTTTAATTCATTTTGAGTTTTCCTTACTTGTATACTTCAATTACTTTCAGGTTCTGTTTATTTGTACAACATCTCATTACATATCCAAAACATCATTTTAACTTTTAACATTTGGTAAGTCTTGTTATATGTTATCAGAATGCAATTTTGGTATTATACAAATTTATAGAATTTCATTTTACTTAATTAGAATGTTCACAAACTTAATTAGTTTAAATCCTCTTTACCTTTCAACTTTAAAGTTCCCGAACAATAGCTCAAATATCTTAATCCTCTTATTTTATAAATTTTGGTAATTCACATTTCATTAAAATAATTTGAAAATTATTAATTAACTTTAGAAATTTAAATGCCCGGTTCTTTTCAAATCATTTGAAATAAACATATATACTTATATCCTTTTAAATATATCAAATCATACCTTTGGAGTTTAAACCAAAACCCATTTGCCCAAAATAATTTCGAAGAAAAGCAAAGCTTCTTAGAAGTCTCCCCCACTTTGAGACTCGAAAATGAACGTCGATGATGCTGCGCAGTCATCACCGAAATTATTTTCCAGCGACATAAGAGAGGAGTACTAAATTCATTCCTTTCTTTAAAAATCCTTTCAAAATATTTCCATAAACAATTTCCAATTAATATCACTATATATTTCTTCAAAGCTTTGAAAACCATTTTCCAAAACCTCCGGGTCTTAAATTCAATATTTTCCAATTTAAATCTATTTTAATTCATAAGTCACCTTTATAAAACATTCTTATAGGATTTTCTTTCTTAAAACATTCCACAAGTGTTTTATCATTTTCATTTTGTAATAAATCTTATTTATTGAATTACAATATCCAATTTGTGATAATAACCAATATTTTAATTCCTAACAACCTGGTAAGCTAGGTAAGTCACAATAATTTTTGAAAATTAATCCTTTATATACAAAATATAATTAGGGAAAATTATTTCATTTACCCTATTTTAAAACAATACTATGTCGAATTGTTCTGTTCGAGTGTTTAGAGATCCCTATCAATGACGTTAATTACTCGTATTGACCAGAATCCATAAGCCACTCAACAAATCAACCGACACAATATAAAACATTTTATATCACTAACAAATACGCTCTCTCATATATATATTCACTCAGCGACTCATCATAGGGTATAAATACCCTATTTATAAAGAGCCAGACCCCACAGAGCTAAGGTTATCACTAAACCCAAGCTCTGATACCAACTGTAACGACCCGCCTTTTTGGACAGTTTAAACCGACGATCAAATACACATGTCGATTCCAAACCATTCAAAAGGGCAGATAATTATTGGGGTAAATAAGAAAAGAAAAGAAAGAGAAATAAAGGAAATAAAACAACACAGAATCTCGCAGCGGAACGATAAAATATAATAGTCAAATAAACAGTTCATGAAGCTGTCTACTATACTTTGACAATTATTTATACAACATTTATCAGAGTTATACATATACAACAGAACAATTAAATAATGCAGCAGATAACATGATGCAAGGGTAATAATAGTAATAGTATACCAAATCTTCGTCTTCATCCTCCAGAAATAGATCTTCAAAAATCTGAAAAACTCAGGACTGACCCGAGCGTAATGAAAAGACAAAACACTCGAGTCAGGACTAAATACCCTTATGCAAGTTAAGTCAATCGTAAATAAATATGAGTGCAACGGCGTCGGAGATGTTTACGGGGTTTGACATCTCTTATCCAGTGTCAACGTGCGTGCAATAACTTAAGGGATGTTACGGGATTTTCCAACTCTCAAGGATCCGTTAAACTATCTACTATATAGTAATATACGCTAAGTAGATAATGCCTATCAGTAATATAAAGTATCAAAATAGCGTTAAGGCGTTACCATAATCCCCCTTAACACATTTTATATTCCCAAAAGCATATACAAGACCGTAGTTTTCCCAAAACCGAAAGTCACCAGAGGGCAAACCATATACTCAAGGTACAAATCAAAACGTAGTGGTCGCGAATAGGATAATCAGTATGACAAGGTACATGAGGTGATACCAACTAGGATACTAGTAGTTGCGTGATCCGGACTGATGTTGGGCATAGCCAGCAGCTACCCCAACACCGCGAAACAACACTCCGAAATCAAGGGGTGCACCCAAATCGCATCACAAATGTAATAGAAATGGTATCGAAGAAGCGTGTCCGCTAGAGGTGGCGAACCTCAATGGCCCGGCGCGGCTCCTGTTTTAGTCATGTCAGGGGTCATCCAATATCGTTCTCTTTCCCAGTCAACGCGTTCACAAACCATCCACTTCATTCTGGATCAACACTCCGCGTATAATAGTTATTAAAGTGGTTTTCGGTATCAACAGAGAGTATGTCCATATCCGATCCCGGTCTCTTTAATAACTACGTATTATTACACCGTTGGCTCTTTTATATTTCAAATCGATTCATAATTGATATCAAAATATCAATTCGCTTTAAAAAAACAAGTCCATTTAAAATATCATCGAATCTTTCAAATGTAAGATTTCGTTTCAAAATCATTTTCGCATTAATATCTCATTTCGGTTTCAAAATCATTTCGAATTCCAATTTAGGCTGCAACTTCATTTAATCCAATTCGTATTCAATTTCAAGATTTAAACATAAGCCTTTCACCTTATTAACCAGCTTAGAATTTTAGAAAATAGTTTAAGTAGTTTAAAAGTAGTTTTAAATAATTAAAATAGTTAAAATACTTTAAAATCTTAAAATGGATTTGAAATAGATAAATTTAGTTTAAAATAATTTAAACTGGGTTAAGTAGACTTAAAATAGATTAAAATAGTTTAAGTATTCAAAATGGTTTATATAACCGAGTAATTTGGAAAACAAAATAAAACAGCTTCAAAATCAATCCATTGCAATTATAACTTTCCAATTCAAATTAATTCCAATTTCCATTCTACTGATTCAATTTCGATTTAAATTCAATCAACGTCAATTTTTACTTCGAATTTATTCAATTTTATATTCACTTTCAATTAATTCAATTTCAATTTATATCGATTTGGAGCTTGATTTTTTTCCAAATCAATTTATAATACTTAACAAAATTTTGCAATAATATTCAAGTTTAAATCCAAATTCCAAATATGATTCAATTCCAAACTCGATTTCAAAATGTCATTTTTATATCACTTTTACTTGGTAATATTCAAGGCTCGAATTAAGGTTAAATCTTTAAACAAATCAAATTTCGAAATTCAATCAAATCCCAATTTTTAAATTTCAAAGTCTCGAATCATATTACTTAACAATTTCTTTTAACCAAGATTTATTTCAACATTACAAAACTCAATTTTCAATAAATTCGACTTTTATAAATTTATTTCTATTTATAACCTTTAAATCAAAACATTTAAATAAATTTCAAAACGACGATTTCTAAAAATTATTAATTTAGCCAATTCGGTGTCCGTATATAATTTTCTATCCTATGGCCAGTAATTATTTTATTTCAATTAAATGTCAGGGATGAGCATATATTACTTAAATTAAATCAACGTATCATATGTATGCATAACAGGACCTATATAAGCAAATAAACATCCAAACATTCAATTATCAACCAATAGCATCATCAAAATACATCATCCAATAAACAATACAATTCATGGCAGTTTCATAGTTATCAATGTCAGGTAATTTAATCGCCATTCAATTTTAATTTCAATTTAACTGTCAATTTAACTTTTCAACGGTTAATTCAAATAACAAGCTATATGACAATTAAATTTATATCAAACAATGACAAATAAATTTCATATCACTTCATACTGTCAATTTAACTAGCATAAAGATATTTAGTACGGTGTGAGCGTTATAAAACACTCACCTTGATTTTCCGATTTTAAATCAAATCGAACGACGTTCGATTTAATACAAAATTTTCTCTAGCTCCAAATGATTCCAATCCAGTTCCATAGCGAAGAGCTCTTCCATACGATCCTAATGCAAAAAGTTTCGTCCGATTTGGACCTCGTATGAAAGAGATACGAAATTTTGAAGTTACTCGAATTATAAATATAATAATTTAACAATTCATATATTAATTTCAAACCCCATCAATTCCTGGCCGTAGGATCCAGAACCCTTGCATCTGAACCGTGCCTTGCCTCCTTCCCTCACGCGTTCGTTCCCTGATGAAAAATCGCACACGCAGCTTAAACCCAAAGCCGGCCCTATGCCCAAAATCACGCACCACCCACGAGCACCTCCACGCAGATCAGGCACCACTATTAGAAGCGCCATCACCTCCTCTATGCTCGGCTGCAAAGCCAAGGAGCTCGGCCCTCCCTACTGCACGCGGTACGAGGCCGAACGGCCAAGGTTCCAGCCCCAATTTCCATAGAATCATTCGCCCAAACTCGATCTCCACCGTTGAACTCGTAGAACTCAATACGCTCTTCAATGTTACAGTTGGAAATTTGTTGAATCGCTTTACGGATTTGAAGAAACTGAGGGGAGAAGATCTGACATTTTCGGCCATTGGTTGTAGAGTAGGCGGCTAGGGTTTTCTTTTTCTTTTTTTTTCTTTTTTGTGAATAAAAGGGGGGCTATTTATAGGAAACGGCAAATATTTTTTTATCCGGCTTTTCCAAACTCCGAATTTCGGGCAGTAACTGATGTTCCTAGGGTTCATCCCGCGTTCCGGACACAATGGAACAGGTTTCGGGAGCTAATTCGAACATCTGTGTGAGATATGGAATTAAACGATTGATTTAAAATTAAACCGATTAAATGATTTTCTAGGCGTTTTAGCTTGCACCGGACAAACGGTAAATCCGATTGGCACGAAATTTGTAACCATACAATAATATCACATTACGGATCCGATGAAACTGGTTTCGTCGAAATCCGAGACCGTTTGAAAAATGGCTATTTTAACTCGCCAAATTAATATTAAAACAATTTCAACGCGTTTCGAGCTGCCACGGTCAAACGACAACTCCGATTGCTACGAAAATTGAAATCCGATAATAACTAACTATTATGGATCCAATGGAACTAGTTTCGTCCAATTCTGAGACTGTTCGACAATTGGCTATTTTCAGACGATAATTAAATATTAAAATATTCAATTTTCACGAATAAATTTTAAATTCAGTTTTAAAAGTTCTATAACATCACTATAACTTCAATATGATAAAATAAAATTTTACAAATCATTTTTAATCATATTAAACCCGTTATTCAATTTATCCAACAAATTCCAATTTTAAAATCTTATTAACTCTATTAGAATCCCAATATACTTACATTCACTTTGGAAACCAATTTGAATCATATTAAATCAAATTTCAATTATTCACTCTATTTTCATATATTAAATTTCAATATCAAATTAATCATATCAAATTCGGAATTTAATTATTCAAACATTTATAATATTAAATTTAAACAAATTTGATTATTCTTAAACCACTATCTTTTGAAATATTCAAAACGAACTTATAAAATTTAACCTTTGAAAAGAATTAAAATTATGGAACAACTATTTCCATTATACGGTTATTCAATTCCCATTATTAAATTATTCAATAAATTTTAAATATTTAATTTAAACAATTTACCTGTCCAATATTCAATATTTGATTTCAAATAGATTTTACTTATCAATCAATTTCTCTCTTATACCCAATGAATTCAACATTTATTATCCTATTCAACTATCGGTTTCAAAGGCATTCACTAAGTAGCTTTTATTTTCATTACTAGGATCATTATTGTTGCAATTCATTCCAGTTATTATTATTCTACACGAATTACAATTTTTTTTCTCTCACTAAATCACGAAATCTTATTAAATTAGCTACTTTAATTATCGAAAATTTATGGGTCGTTACAGGGTTGATAATTTTGATTATTTGTTTATGATGATGATATGATTATCTACTGTGATATTATGAATTATCTATCTATGTGTATATTTATAATGTTGAATTAAACTGTTAAGACTAAATAGACAACTTGGCCTTAAAAGACACGTTTTGGATTTCGATGAGACCGGGACCGGTTTTCCTTATTTGGAACATCCGAAAACCACATCGATTCCAAATTAACGATAGGTCATGAATCTGAAGTGAAGATGAAGATCCAGAGTGCAAGGGTTATCGTCGTTAACTCTGAGGGTGATTCCAAAATGAGTGTAACGAGATAATGCCTTCGGTTTCGTTCGAACCCGGAACAAACTTGTATGGATTGAATGCTTTCAACACATCGTCAGGTGGGCGATGAGCATTCTAAGAAATGTATTCTCTAAAGGTAATCGTATCCTCAAGCCTCATCAACCGGGAATGGCTAAAACAGGGGAGGTGCAGCAAGGTTAGGTGGGTCATGCCCAAGCAGGACAAGATATTCCCCTGTTTAGATGTTCTTTTTTATTTCGGCTGTGTGGGCGGTTGGATGTACACCAACTGCGGGGTTATCTTGTTCGGGACTGTTCAGTAAGGAATGGTTCCGGCCTTGTGTTGCAGGGGGGTCGGGAGTGATCCTCGGTACGTTGATCTAGGCCACGTACTATGACGGGCGGTACCCCAGTAGCCCTGCCATTGTATGGAATCCACAATCCAATAAGTGCCAACGGTTTTGATTATATTACCCACTTTTGTGGCTAGTAATTGGAATTTAATCATGTAACAATTTCGGCTATTTTCTGTTTACTTGAAAACCCTAGACCTATTATAATATCAAAGAATTTCCTGTCAAATGTTTTGGTTAGCGTAAGGTAAACACTTACCCATGTTTATGTGTGGGGAGTCTTACGTGATACCTTTTATTTCAAAGGATTTTCAAAATTAAGCAACTTTAACATGTTACTCACACCAGATCCATGTCTGACCCGGAGTTTATTTTTGTTTTTCATAAACTCTTGGGTACCCAAATTTTTACGGGTAGCCAAGGGATTTAGGTTAGATTTGACGAATTCTGGAGGAGCAATGGAGCAGGAGGCTTCAGCGTTGTTGATATATATAGTTCCGCTGTGTTGGTATCTTTGAGTTATTTGTTTGAGTTGTGTTGTATATACTAGACAGGTGTTTATAACTGTCTAGTATGTGATGTATTATCTGTATAACTCTGATTGATGTTGTATATTATGTAAATACATATGTGATTATTATAATTTATTCGTTCCGCTGTGAGATTCTGATGTTGTTGTTCTTTCTTCTCTATCTTTTCTATTTTCTCATCCCTTTCTTTCTTTAAGAACGATACGTCTTCCTGGGCGTAGGAAGTTGGGGTCGTTACAAACACATAGTTAGTTCAGTACTGATTAGAGAGGAGAATGAAACTCAACTTCCCGTTTATTATGTCAACTGATGATTAAAGGATGTTGAGATTCAGTATTCAGTCATAGAAAAGTTAGCTTATTGTTTGATACTAATGGCATAGAAACTCAGAGCGTACTTTTAAGCGCATCCAATTAGAGTATTGACTAACTTTACACTCGAACAAGTTTTCAGTAACCATAGACTTCAGTGAGGCTACTAAAATGGGGAACTGAACTTAGCTAATATAACATTAAATTTCAACCACGAACAAAAATTAGAGGGCAGGCTTTAGCAGACTTTATCAATGAACATATAAGTTTCGTTAAGGAACAATCAGAGAAAGATCAAAAACCCGTATGGCAACTATTTGTGGATGGGGCATCAAAAGAGCGAGGAGTTGGAGTAGTGTACGTCATAATCACACCCGATGGGCATTATTTACACTATGCAATGAAGTTAGGATTTGCTGCAACAAATAGTGTAGCTGAATATGAATCAATGGTGGTAGGATTGACTCCGGCCTTGCAACTAAAAATCCCATGGATTCAAATCTTTAGCGACTCTCAACTTATGGTGAATCAGATAAAACAGATATATTAGACTAGAATGCCAAACTAGCCGTATATGTTAAGAAGGTGCTAAAAATGCTCGCCTTATTTGAAGATTTTTCGATACATCAAGTCCCAAGGGAAGATAACTCTCAAGCGGATTCATTAGCAAAATTGGCTAGCTCAAGAGGAGCTTCAGAAACTCGTATTGTACCAGTCGGATATCAAGCAAATCCCAACATTGAATTGCAAATGCTTGAACCAGGGAAGGAACTGCTAGTTTTAAATAGATCCTAAGCCAGGATGCAAGAGAGAAAAGAAAGAAAGATTAATGAAGAAATTCCATATGAGAAGCCCAATCATCCAAAGGCAGATAATTGTTAGGATAACACTTGGGTGAAAACTATTGTGGAATATTACCACATGACAAAATGGAAGCTAGGAAAATCAAACGACAGGCTCCAACTTTCATAATGACGGATGGAATTCTTTATAAGAAAGGATATTCCCTTCCTTACTTAAGATGCGTAAGTTTGGAGGATGAGATGAAATTATTGGTGGAAGCGCATGAAGGATTTTGCGGAGACCATTCCAACGGGATAAAGTTGGCTAGGAAAATAATGAGGCAAGGTTTTTATTGGCCTTAAATGGCAGGTCAAGCTATAGAGTATGTAAAGAAATGTGAAAGATGCCAGAAATACTGAATGATTCGCCTTTACCACCAAGTCAGTTAACTCCGATCTCTAGTCCGTGGCCTTTCGATGTATGAGGAATCGACTTGATCGGACCATTGCTGATTTCCAAAAGAGGAGCAAAATATGTTGTAGTGTCCATTGATTACTTTACTAAGTAGGTAGAAGCAGAGCCACTTCCCATAATCACTTCTGTGAAAGTGCTTAGATTCATCAATAAAAACATCATTACTAGATTCAGGATCCCTTATAATATTATATCTGACAATGGAACACAATTTGAAAGTGAAAAGTTTTCTCAATTTTGCCATAAGAACGGGATTATCAAAAGCTTTTCCTCCGTGTCACATCCAAATGCTAATAGGGCTGCTGAGGCTGCAAACATGATTATTAAGACTATCTTGAAAAAACTAATTAAATAAAGCCAAAGGAAATTGGGTAGAAGAATTGTTACTTGTACTTTAGGCCTATCATACACCCACTAAAACTGCAATCGGCCATACCCCTTACTCTCTAACATATGGGTGTGAAGCAATGTTGCCAGTTGAAATTAAGGTACCCTCACATCGAAGAATCACATATGCATTTGATCCAAACCAATAATTGAAGAGAGAATCATTGGATTTAATGCATGAGCTAAGAGATAAAGCAGCTATTCGGACTACGGAACATCAGAGGAGAATCTCGAAGTATTATAATTCAAAAGTAAAGACAAGACCATCTTAGGAGGGAGATTTAGTACTCCGAAGGGTGATGACAAACACAAGAAATCATGCAGATGGACCGCTAGGACCAAACAGGGAGGGTCCCCTAATCGTATGCAAAGCAATTCCTCATGGAGCTTACAAATTATGTCAACCAAATGGCAGTATGGTTCCTAGAACGTGGAATGCAGAACATTTGTGACCATATTTTCTCACAATGAACGAATAAAGAACCTCTTTCTTAAGTAAAACCTACATGGTCGGGAGTGGAATTCTCCTAAAACTTGAAATTACCTTAAACGGTCATAAGCCTTTATCCATGCTAAGTTGGCCAGGTCAAAGCGCCTCCTTGAGGGAGTTTAGAGTAAACCTTTATCTACGCCATGTTATGGCCAGGTTAAAGTATCAACAAGCCCTTGATCGTGCCATGCTATGGCTAGATCAAGGTTGTAACGACCCGGATTTTTCGACGTTTGGTATGGAATATTTAAATTGTTTTAAATATTAAATGTGAATTTATAGATTGAATTGAATATGAAGATTTGAGTTTATTTATAAAATAGATTCAGAACTTAAATATAGCAATTCATTGAATAACTTAATTATTGAAGTTATAATTGAATATTGATTAAAAATGGCGAATCTGGAGTTTTAAGCTTGATAAAAATAATTTAAAGGCTTATAAATTTTATATTAATAATGCTGAAGATAGTGAAAATTTTAAATTTGAATTTGAAAGTGATGTTCAGTTTTAAAAATATATTGTTCAAATTGACATTTAAAAATAGCCATCTGGGGCATAGTCTTGGAATTCGACGAAACCAATTCCATTGGATCTGTAATAGTGCATTATTATTGGATTTCAAATTTCATAGTGTTTGGAATTATCGTTTGATTGTACGGGGTAGAAACTTGTTGAAATTTATGTCGAAGAATTCAATATAATAATTGGGGGTCCAAAAAGCTATCTTCTCCATACGACCGAGTTAGGACTCGAAACATTTTCCATTACGTTCGGAATAGGGGTATAATATTATAAATGCCTAGCGGCACGCCTCAATGGGAGATCGAAATCATAAGCTGCTTAAACGAGATACTTTATAATTAAATAAAATTATATAAAGTCAAATCTAGGTCATTTTGCCTTCTGATTTACGCCACTTACCACAAACGAAGCTACCCTTTCACCTTTTGAAAACGTGCCTGTCCTCTTTGATTTCAAATCGCGCCCACTTTTCTTTCTCCTAATCAATAATCGAAATCATGGTAACAAAAAGAAGAAAAAAAATAAAAGAACGATCGAAGTCAATCTTTTGCTCAAAACAAAGTCGCAAACCACCTCTCTTCTTCTTTTTTTGCCGAACATTCCGATCTCGGCTTGCTTAATTTACTTGGAACCTCACATGAAAAGGTTATCGAAAATATAAGATTTCGGTATTATTATTTTTTTCACCAATTATAACAATAAGCTAATTGCTGAAATGGATGTCATCACCTTTTCTTTCAAAACCTGCTGCTCAATTCGAAGTCCCAACTTGGCTATCGCTTCCTCCCCTTTCCTCCCCTCTCTCCGGTCCTCCACTAACCAACACTGCCACTGACCATGACAAAATTCCAAAATCTACCCACTTCCTCATCGATCGATGCCGCCTATCTCCACCAATGTGAGCTGCAGTCGCCACCAAACTACGCACTTTCCCTTTAAGCCTCGAGACTCCATCCATTGACGAACATGCGACTTCCGTAGCCTTAGGCCTCCCACGACGCCGCTCTCCCCCATCGCGTACCCGTACGTGCCGCCAAAACCTCCTCCCAAACTCACCTATTACGGCCACTTCACCACCCAAGACTGCTGCCTCATCATCGTGACAATCGCCACTCCCTATACCCGCGAGCTTCATCTTCGATTCCAATCTTCGATATGCCTACCGCTATTAATTTTTGAATTTGATTTCGCGATTTTCAACAGAAGATAAAAAATGTCAAGCAGTCACGTGCCGAAAGTACCAGTTCATTAAGGTTGAACAAGAAAAAGGGAGAAGAAAAGAAACATCACAACACATAATTCACAATCGCAGTGGAACAATATATAATAGATAATAACTAATCTTTATAAAAAATGAACTATAACTACATTTATACATTACACCATCAGAGTACAACACAAAAAAATAGCACAATACTAGACAGCTGTAATAATTTGTCCTCACCAAAGCTGATTATGCACCTTACAATGCACAGCGAAATATACACCAAGTACGTGTGACACGTCTCATCATTTAGCTCACCTCCTGTTCTCCATAGCTTCATATCCTAAATCTGTAATACTCGGTCTGACCCGACTATTATAATAAAATAACACCAAGTACTCGGACTGACTCGGGTGTTATTTTACTATAATGCTCGGGTTAGACCGAGTATTATAGAATACAGGAAATGATGCTATGGAGCTCAGGAGATGAGCTATATGGCGAGACGTATCTCACGTATTTGATGTATATTCCGCTGTGTTTGGTTAACTGCATGGTCAGCTTTCGTGAGGATGGGTTATGATAACTGTCCAGTTGTGTGCTACGAATTTTGTTGTGCTTTGATGATGTAATGTATATAACAGATATAGTTCTTTTGTATAAAGATTCAGTCATTTATCTATTATATATTGTTCCGCTACGATTGTGAGATTGTGATGTTGTTGTCTATTTTCTTCTTCTACCTCTTTCTTCTTTAACCCTTACGGTCTGGTTTTTTGGCACTCGATTGTTCAGCATTTGATACAATGGACATATTGATGTCGATTTTCGGGCGTCGAAAAATCAGGTCATTACAATGCCGCTAGGCGTTTATAATGTTATACCCCTATTTTGAATGCAATGGAAATGGTTTCGAGTCCTAATTCGGTCATATAGAGAAAATAGCATTTTGGACCTAATTATTATATTGAATTCTTCGATATAAATTTCAACACATTTCAAACCCATACGATCAAACGATAATTCCAAACACTACAAAATTTGAAATCCAATAATAATACACTGTAACGACCCGTAATTTTCGATCCCGAAAATTCCAGATAGTTATGAAAAAGAAGAAAGAGATAGAAGAAGAACAGAAACACCAAACATCTCCCATTCGCAGCGGATAAAATATAATGATAAATAATAACAGTTTACAAAAGAATACTATATCTGTTGATTACATTCTAATATATCAGAGTTTCACATTATATACAATCACTGAATATTTAGAATTATCATATCTCAGATTGACAATAATATAAATACAGCGGAAATACTCTATACGCTCTTGCCATACAGCTCGCCTCCTGAGCTCCAGAACGTCCTAACATGAAAATTTGTAATACTCGGTCTGACCCGAGCATTACACCAAAGTAACACCCGGGTCAGGCTGGAAACCAGCGTGAGTAATCTCAATTAACATGGAATACCAAAGAAAACAACTTATATAAAACCCGGGGTAACTCAAACCAATTTACAAGCCACAATTTGTTTTAGACATCACTTATTTCACATATCAATTTCTAAGTACCAAACTTAGATAAAATAATCCAATTTACCTAAATCATTTCATCCCAGCCTATTGATTTCCCATATCAATCTATAAAATTCGAAGTGGTTTCGGGTATTTCCTAATACCCGATCCCGGCCTCTTCGAGTCTCATGTCATCCTAATCCAAGTTATCTAAATGAAATACACAACATTTCATATCAGGGATATCAATTCATTCAAAGCATCCCAAGCCATTCAACCAACCATAAACAAATTTGATCACATCCAAATTATTTCAATTGATTCTAATTGAACTCCTAACCTCACTCTCTTAGATTCATTGATTAATAAATTCCAAATCGATTATTTAATCAACCCTTCATTCCTCATCTTAATTAACCATCCTGGATTAATTCATCTCCCAATTACATTCTAGTAATTATCTTTATTTAATTTCATGACATTAATTATTCTGACCAAATCAATGAGTAATCTTTAATTACTTCACAAATTAATTAACTATAATCAATTACATTAATTCTTAATTACTTATATTATTAATTTCTCATGAGTTACTTATGATTAATTCATCTTAATTAATCAATCTTTAATTACATCATTGATTATATAAATTAATGATTTCCAATTATGTTTTGATTTGTTCTAATCTAAATTAATTACTTTAATTCAACCCCAATATTAATCATTCTCGATTAATCTCAATCTGTAATTAACTATTCTTTTATTTACTTCATTAATAAATTAATTAATCCTTAATTAATTATCTTAATTAATCTCTTGATTAATTTCACAAAGTAATTATTTTTTATTAATTACATTAAGTAACTGCCCTTCAAACCATCCATTGATTACTCTAAATTAATCAAACTTAATTAATTTACTTAGTCCTTACTTAATTAATTCAAATTCTTAATTACTAAATTAATCAACCCAAATCATAAATTAATTTAATTAATTAATTATCCATCTTATTTACCCTTCTAATTTGATGAATCACAAATCATTAAGCCCTTATAACTTTTGTTTAAAATAATTTAAAATCCAAATACTTTGAGTCAAAACACAATTAACTCGAGAACCAACCAAAATCCAAAGTCACATCATCATCAATGCACATCCAATCAATTTAATCATTCAATTAATTATTTAAAATTTAACCATTTAAATTTAAATAAAAATCCAACAGAGTGAGATTTACTCACCTTTGTTTTATTTGCAATCCAATCCAGATCTCGACTAGATTTTCCATGATTCTAGACCTTGTAAAAGTCATTATATAATTTATCAATATTTGAATTAATTGAACAATTACATTCCCATTTTTAAATTTACTAACCGATGGACTTATTATAAACTAAAAATTAAATTTCAACTGATTTCCCTCTAACAAAATTATTTTTAGCAACTAAAATAATGGGATGAGTTTATTAGACAAATCTATCTCCATAAAACATTAATTTGAAATTAAAGTAGTAAGTGAAAACATGCATATATAGTCTCTTTTCATTTTTGAACTACATAGATATATTTTTAGGAAAATAATTTATATACATTCTAAAAATCTAAATTTTATAAATTCCATAACCTTTTAAAAATTCCTATATTTTGTTCTTTTCAAAATCATATTTACTAAATTAAATTACAACAAACTGTTTTAAATCTAATTGTCTAATTATTATTATATTTTTTTAAGAACTATATGTATATATATATATTTCCAGTAAATAACCAAATAAATATCTTCTCTACTGTAATTATTTTCCTTACCGTAATTATTTCTTTTCTATTTTCCCGGCCTAGCTACAAACATACATGTGCATAATCGAATAAAATCAAAGCACTACCTTACAGCCCTGCGACCCCGAGAACATGACACGACCTCCCTTCCAGATCCACCATGAAACACTGCACCACACCGTGCTTCCCCCCAAATGTTTGCCTCGTTCGAGCGCATCAACCTTGAGATCCCATAATCCAAATCGCCATCAAAACCCTAGCCGAACAATTGAAATCTCAAAGTATCACCTTGCCTATCCTACGAGTTCGCACTCCTTCCAACTGCTGCTCATACCCTAACTTCGATCGATCAAGTCGCCGCTATTATCAGCGTACTCGAGCATGCGACCTGGACGCCAGCTACCCACTACTCTTCGAACGCCATCTTGAACGGTTTCTCGTAGCTTGAGATCGAGCTACCCCCGCTTCGGCCCAACAATTTCTAGAACCGCATGTCGCCTTGCTCACGCGACCAGCTCCTCTCGAGTTCTAATGCCCCCCCGTTTTTTGAATTCGTAAAGGGAAAGAACGAGGAATTTGGGGCTGCTACGAATTAAATGAAGAGAATCGAGTGAATTTAGGGGAGCTTGAGATTTCAATTCTTCTGGCATTTTTTCTGAAGAAGGGATTTGATTTCGATCTGGGTTTCAAAAATATATGGCAAATTATGGAAAGGAAAGAGATAACTAGGTCGACGCAATTCAGATTTAGGGTGGCTCGAGTACAATTAGGGTGGCTGAGTTGACCTTTTAATTTTTTTTTTAAATTTCTAAAATATCACGTTTCGCAGAAACTCGAATTCTCGAACTCCGAATCGGACATGCCGCCAGGCATTTATAAGGCTTTACCCGTATTCCGAACATGATGGAACGTGTTTCGGAACCTAATTCGATTATATGCGCGAGTTACGTAAGTAAACGATCAATTTTAAATTAAATCGATTAGAATAGTTTCTATGCGTTTTGAGCTGCCAGGGTCAAACGACAACTCCGATTGCTACTAAAATTGAAATCCGATAATAACTAACTATTACGGATCCAATGGAACTGGTTTCGTCGAATTCCGAGACTGTGCCTCAGAAGGCTATTTTTAAATTTAATTTAAACGATATATTTTTAAAACTGAACAAAACACTTCCAAACTCAATTTCAACACTTTCACTACCTTCATTGCTATCAATATAAATTTTATAAGCCTTCCAATTATTTTTAACAGGCTTAAAACTCCAGATTCAGCGTTTTACCCAATTTCAAAATGTACGATTCAATATTTAAACCATATAATTCAATAATTTAATTATCAAGTAAATATTGATATCTTGAATTCAGGTTAAAATTAACTTTTAAATATTTGAAATCCATTAACTATTCAAATTTAAATTGTTAGAAATTCTGGGTCGTCACATTCCTCCCCCCTTAAAAGAATTTCGTCCCCGAAATTACTAGTTAGGAAGAATGGACCAATACCCGTTTACCTTTTCTCCAAAACCAACAGTTTTATCAACATCCTACCAACTGTCTTTTGTAAAAGACTTCTTATCCTTCTTACTGACTTCCCAAACTCTCTCACAGTTTTCAAACAATCCCTTTTTACCCAATCATTCAAATTACAATTTAAAACCAAATTTGGAATTATCAAAATTTTCTAAAAAATTTTCTAACTCTCTAAATTTTCGAAATTTTTTGCCAGCGTCTCCTTTGCGCGGCTAGCTCGGTACAACTATAAAAGGCCTCCACGGGCTCCCAAATTCCAAAAGAAAACAAAAGCCAAGTGGCTACATAAAAAACCCAATCCAATTTCATATAGAAACTTAAATACATACCTTTTTATCGGCAATTCAAATTTATCTTTTGGAATCAAATCCAATTTTCCTTTCTCTTTAATACCTGCATATCTACTTAGCAATAATATCCAATCATAGCCTTTTCACATCATTGTATGCATTTTCCTACATAAGTGTCATACCCACCTTTATTCAAATTAGTTTTCCCCACTTTCATACGAATTCAATTTACTTTAAATTTTGAATATTAAATTTTATTTTTCAAGTATAAATGATTCATATTAGTTCATCTACAAATTTACTTTAAATTTGAAATTGTTTTGTCGTTAACCAAATTTTTTTCCAAAAATTTTCAAAAATTTTCTAACTCCCAAAATTTTGAATTTTTTTTGGCAGAGTCTCCTTTATACGAAGGAGCTTTTGCAATTCGACAAGAGATTTAAATATATATTCGTCGACCCACACAGTCGGAAAAAGCAAAAACAGTTCATATATCTTCTTTTTGTATTTCGTAGGCGTACCTTAATTTAGCATTTAAAGCAAGCAGCTTATGTAACGACCCAGGATTTTTATTAATTTAAATTTGAATATTTAATTAATTTTAAATATTAATAAGTAAATTTATAAGTCGAATAAATTTATTTCGAATTTTTGGATTTAATTGGATTATTAAATCGATAATTTAATATGTGAAATTATGGAAATAATTGAAAACTGATTTAAATATGATTGAAAATGATCTGTAAAATTTTATTTTATCATGTTGAAGTTAGAACGATATTTTAGAACTTTTAAAATCGAATTAAAAGTTAATTTGTGGAAATTGAATATTTTAATATTTAAATCGACTAGTGAAAATAGTCAATTTTTGAACAGTCTCAGAATTGGACGAAACCAGTTCCATTGGATCCGTAATAGTTAGTTATTACCGGATTTCAATTTTCGTGTCAATCGGAGTTACCGTTTGATCGTGGCAGCTCGAAACGCATCGATTTATTTTTGATTTTAATTTGGCGAGTTAAAATAGCCATTTTTCAAAAAGTCTCGGATTTCGACGAAACTAGTTTCATCGGATCCGTAATGTGATATTATTATAAGGTTTCAAATTTCGTGTCAATTGGATTTACCGTTTGTCCGGTACAAATTAAAACGCCTAGAAAATCGTTTAAATCGGTTTAATTCAAATTGAACGTTTATTGCCATATCTCGCACAGATGTCCGAATTAGCTTTCGAAACCTGTTCCATTGTGTCCGGAACGCGGGATAAACCCTAGAAACGCTGGTTACGGCGCGTAAATCGGAGTTCGGAATTTCCGGATGAATAGTGTTCGATTTTTCTTTATAAATAGACCCTATACCCTTCATAAATTAGAAAATAAAAACCCTAACCCTAATTCTATATGCACAGCCGCCACCTCTCTTTTCAAAGGCCAGAATTTTTCGATTTTCATCCCTTAATTACTTCCAATCCGTGAAGTTTTAGCCAAAGTGATCAACTACAACATTGTAGAGGGTAACGAGAGCTTTAAATCCATACGGTTGAGATCATGTTTGGAGCAACGTAGAGGGAGCAAAGTGGGGCCGTTTGCAGCAAGTTGCGCACGCAACTCAAGGAGAATGGGGCAGCCGAGCTTCAAGTGGTGCATGGTGGAGGTAGCTTTTGCAATGGGCTTCGACATGATTGTGATGTGATCGAGTATAGTCGTCGTTTGAGGGTGTGAATTGAAACCCTAGTTCATGCTAATGGGTTTGTTTGTTGCGTGCTTGGCCTGTAGAAAAGAAACATGAAGAAGATGAAGTTACGTGCGGCCTGATGTTGAGCAGTGCAGATCCAAGGGTCTTGATTAGCTTTGGGTATAAAATTATAAAATAATGTTGTAATTATAGTTATAAAATCGTGTACAAACTTCATAAATTCATAACCTTTTCATACGAGGTCGAAAACGCGCGAAACCAGTTGCGTTGGAATCGTATGGACGAGCACTACGCGATGGAATTGGATTGGAGTCGTTTGGAGTTAGTGAAAATTTTGGGTAAAATTAAACGTCCGTTTAATTTTATTCGAAATAAATCGCTAAAACGAAATTAAAATCAAGGTGAGAACTTCTCACTCAATCGAATCAGTTTCGATTTTATTTTAAATAGTTAGATTTAAAATATTTGAATGCGTGTTTGAATGATGATTAATATCTATTGATTGTTAAAATAGACATTATACGCCGTTAGTAAGCGGATGTTATTTATTAAAAACATATACCGCGAATATTTCATAAACAGTGAAATTGGTATTATATATAATAGCAATATATATATATATATATATATATATTGGCATATGTATATATTGGAGTTATTGATTTCCCGCATTTATTTGTTTAGCGGATGAGACCCTATTGCGCCGTCTATTAAGCGGATAATATTTTAAATCCCATATGCCGCGATAATTTCGTACTGGAGCGAAATTGGTATTGTGCTAATGTTTTTGGATGCAGGAAAACAGGTTGGAGGGATCCAACTGGATTCCTCAACAGTATTTATTTGATTTCAGATATTTTGATATTTGATGGATTATCATATTGATATATGATATCGTTGTTGTCGTGATTGACTATTTGGTGTGTAGCATCATTGGACCAAATTTGGGATTTTTAAAATGATTTTCAAAGTGATTTTTGAAAGTATACGTTTATAAAATATTTTTGGAATTGATTTATTTTAAATAAATAAACGTTCTAATCTTAAGGTTATAAAAATTATGATTTTTGAGAAATATAGTTAAAAGTTGATTTTTGAAAATATGGGATTAATGATTTTATAAAATAGTTTAATCGGGATTTTTGAATTTATGGTAAAAAGTTTAAATATAGGATTTATAAAATTTGATTATTTTATAAATCAAATGGGTGAAATTATAAAGAAGTTTAAAGACGTTTTAGAATAATAATACAAATTGATTTGTATAAAAGATTTATAAAATGAAAATTATAAATTAGAATATTTTGAATTATAAAACGAGTTTTTATAAGTGTTTGAATGAAGTGAAAATGAATTTCATAAATAAATGAAATTTATAGAATTATAAACGGTGAAGTTAGAAATAGAATTTTATAAACAGTAGGTTTATAAAATTTGTGAAGTTATTAAAGAATGGTTTTGGATAAATCATTGAATCTTATAAGTTATAAGATTTATAATTATGAAGCTCAAAGGAACGATTTTTGCAAACGAATAAATTATAAGCATTTAACTTATAATATGAACTTTTAGTTTATAATTGAGTTATAAACTGAAATAGGTTAATAAAGGAATTTATAAAAAGAAGTTTTTATAAGATAAATAGAAAAGGGATTTATAAACGTTGTTTTATAAATTCGCAAATGACTTATTTTGATAAGTAAATTGTTGAAACCTATAAATGAAGTAATATTCACATTTTTGACAGCGAATAACCCTTTGAAATAAAATGAATGGAAATGATGATATTTGTTAACGTAGTATATTCACGTTTTTAAATAGTGAATAATATGTTAAAGAAATTGTTTTGAATGTGATATTTTAAACAGAATTAAAACGATCTAACGATGTTTTAAATGCATTGAGATTCGAAACCATAGATTTCAACATTTATTGTTGAAATAGACATTTTCGAGAAATAAAAGGAAATAGTGGACTATAACACTGTTGTTATAGTAAATGATTTCCGAAAGGAAATGTTTTGTATAGTATTGGGATTTATATATCTATTTTAATTTCGAATCCCTATACTAGTGATTTTTGGGTTGTCGTAACGATGTTTTATGCAACATTCGTTTTGGCCCAAATAAATATGTTTAAGAGAATGATTTCCTTAAAGAATGAAATATATACTTAATCTCGATTTAAGTATATTGAATATTTTCCAAGTGTTGAAAATAAATAAAATTTGTGAACTACTTATGAATAAATAAGTATGGAAATATTTTCCAATATAAAGTGAATATTAGAGAATTTATCTTTTTGAAGATAAATTGAAATGAATAATTGAAATCGTATATGCATGGATATTTTGAAATATAAATTCACTATGGAATTTATGAATGAAAAGGAGAATTTGTTTAAAAAATAAATATTGACTTATTTTTGAAGTGTGAAAATTATATATCTTGTAAGGATATGATTTTTGAGAAATAAATAATTTGGAAAATTATTTGGAAACTGGTGATGTGTGCATATTCATTGATAGTTCAATAACCGACTATCAATATTTCCCTTTGAATGAGTAATTGATGTGATTTGTTTGAATTTGAATGCCACACTTATTTTTGAATAAGCGCTCACTATTCGGGTTAACCGGGAAAGGACCATGGGGTCGTATAACCCATTCCGAATATGTGATACGTCGTTATGAATTGCATTTGAAGATCGGTGTTGAAGACCCGGTATTTGCGAAAGCGATAGGATGACCTGTCGATTGTCTCTACACTGAGTTGCAACAGTATAGAGACTCCCTAAGTGATGGGAAATCCGATCAGGATTGTGAATATCCGGATTGCAAGGACTTCTTTGTAAGTGCCTTCGGTTTTGTTCGAGCCCGGAACAGACTTGTATGGATAGTATGCCTGACATTACAAGTTGAGATATAAAGCCGATTTCTTTCAAATATATTTCTCTTGGTGGCGGAGAATTTATTCTTTTAGCTTAACACCCTTCTCTGAGACGTACGAGCTCAGAGGTTATGTAGTTGAATGTTATCAGCGATATATTCCCAATTTGGTAATGTGACATGCTGAGTGTTGTTGAAATGATCATTGTGTTGATTATTTGTGATAGGATCGTTTATTTGATCGTCTATCCTGGTGATCATTTCTATGATCATTTGTTGACCCAAAGCATGGCTTTTGTATAAAGTATGTTTTTGTGGACGTGACTTCGTCGAGCCTCACACCCCGTGAATGGTCAAAACAGGAAAGATGCGGCAAGGTTATGAGGGGTAGCGCCCTTTAGGATGTGTGCATTTCCTTCTGGAAAAGGGTGGTATCATGGTATGGAGCCCAGATACTTACTCATGTTGAAAACACTTTGTTATGATTATGTGAATTGATTACGAGCGATCGGTTGAAAGGTCCCAAAGGACCGGGGGATGGCATATTCGGTCAGTTGTTACTCAGTTAGGGGTAACCCGGCCTTGTGTTGGTAGAGATCCGGTTTGGTTCTTGGGGATGTCCATCCAGAGGCATTCTCATGTGGCAATGGGAAGTTCCTTGGCCTGATCATTCGTTGGAAATCCAAAGAAACAATACGATCTTGTACAGTATTAGTTGTAGAACCTATCATTCACTTATGGTGGCGCCCCACTGTTTGGATGGTAGCTATAGTAGGCATACGATAATGGTCGTATGTTGGCTAAGATTTATATTCTACTTTCGAAATGAATTTTTCCTACACTATGCACTAATAATAATATCAAATGTTCTTTTTAATACGTATCAAGCATCCTTGACTATCATAAGGAGAAATCTCCTCCGATTCTGCGTTTGCATTGTGTGTGTGTGCGGGAGGCCTTATGGTAGTCTCATTTTTAAAAGCATTGCGAATTAACTTTAAAAATATTCCTCTATTTTGATTTAAAAGATAAATAAACTATTTTGAGTTCTCACACCAGTCACATGACTGACTCGGAGTTTATTGTTTTCCTTCCTAAACTCTGGGTGCCCACCAATTTCCACACGGGCAGTCAAGAGTTAGGTTTATCAGGATATTCTGGAGTTGCAGGAGGCAAGCTGGATGGCATGGCATATTATTAGTATATAGTATTTCTTTTTCCGCTGCACTGTTTGTTGTTGTATGTTGTTGTACACTCTGATGATATGATGTAATGAAATGTAATGTAATAACTGATATAGTTCTTTGTTTAAAGATTATTCATTTACTTATTATATGTTGTTCCGCTGCGAATTGTGAGATTCTGATATTGTTCTGTTGTTTTCTATTCCGTTCTATTTTCTATTTTCTTTTCTCTCTATTTTCTGTCTTTTCTCTCTTCTTCTGTCTTTTTCTTTTTCTTAAACCCTCAGTGTTCGGTTTTCCGTCGTTCGATTGCTCGGCAGTCGATAAAGTGAGTATCGATGTTGAATTTTCGAAAGACGAAGAATTGGGTCCTGACAGCTTATTTATTTTAGCAAATAGCACAACCAAATCCAGCCAAACAGCCTTCAGGTACCTGTACTTACTCAATTTAAATATGTAAGCGCCATATATAGAGAATTTATTAGCATTCCTCTTACTTTCAATAGCTAAACACATGCATTACATAAACAACAAGCACCAAATGCTTTCCATAAGCACTTTATATGATTTAAAGCTAATTCCAATTGCTTCCAACCAATTTATAAGCCATCTCATTCAATTTTAATTATTTGCAACTCAATTTCTTACATTCAATTGATTTTAATCCAAAGGAGCTCATATTCACTTCAAATGATACAGAAACAATTTTATTTAATCTCTATCCATTCGTAGAATTTTAATTCCTTCCAACATCAAACGACAATTTATTCTATGCAAATTCGACTATATTCGCTTAATAGATTATTTATTTTTAGTCTATATCTACTTTAAATTAGTTTCAACTCATTCTATATTTAATTCCATTTCATTTCCAATTCATTCACCAACCATTCATTTAGCTTGACACATTTCATTCTTGTATACTTCTAGCCATTCCCAAATTAATTCAATCCAAGCTTTTATTTAATAGGCTTCACCCTTATTTGAAACCAAGCCTTCACAAATTTTAAACTTAAGTTAATTTACTTTAATTTATTCCAATATCAAACTTAAGTTTACTTCTATTTGATTCTCATTTAATCAAATCCCATTAAATTCAATTAGCCCATCCATTTTGTTAAATTTTAAATTTTAATTCACCTTCTCAATTTATCAAAATAATATCCAAGCACATACTTAACTCAATTAACCTATTTAAATTTTTTAATTTACTTACTTAATTCATTTTCGAATTTATTTTATTAATACAAGGCTATTCTCAATTTATTTCTATTCACTTGGGATTTTGTTTTGCAACTCAAACCATTTCTATTATAATCACTTCCATTTCATATGACATCACTTCTCTTATATCCAATTTACTTGCAAATTTCATGAAATATTATTCAAATCACCCTTGAATTTTATTTGTAATTCAAACCATCACATTTTCCAATCCAACTCTATTTTATTTTTATTTTACAACATCTCCTCTTTTTTAATTCATTATCAAATCCAAGTCGAATTCTACTTGTAACGACCCAGAATTTTTAGAAATTAAAATTTTAATATTTTATTAATTTTAAATATTAATAAGTGAATTTATAAGTCAAATAAATTTTTATTTGAATTTTTGGATTTAATTAGATAATTAAAACAATAATTTAATATGTTAAATTATGGAAAATAATAAAAAATTGAGTTAAAAATGATTGAAAATAATTTGGAAAATTTTATTTAATCATACTGGAGTTATAGAAATATTTTAGAACTTTTAAAATCGAATTAAAAGTTAATTTGTGAAAATTGAATATTTTAATATTTAATAATTGACTGTAAAATAGCCATTTTTTGAACAGTCTCAGAATTGAACGAAACCAGTTTCATTGGATCCGTAATAGTTAGTTATTACCGGATTTCAATTTTCGTGTCAATCGGAGTTATCGTTTGATCGTGGCAGCTCGAAACGCATCGAATCGTTTTTAATTTAAATTTGGCGAGTCAAAATAGCCATTTTTCAAAAAGTCTCGGATTTCGACGAAACCAGTTTCATCGGATCCGTAATGTGATATTATTGTAAGGTTTCAAATTTCAAGTCAATTGGATTTACCGTTTGTCCGGTACAAATTAAAACGCCTAGAAATCGACTTAAATCGGTTTAATTTAAATTGAGCGTTTTCAGCCATAACTCGCACATACTTCCGAATTAGCTTCCGAAACCTGTTCCATTGTGTCCGGAACGCGGGATAAACCCTAGGTACGCTGGTTACGGCGTCTAAATCGGAGTTCGGAATTCCCGGGATGAATAGTGTTTACGCTTGCTTTTTCTATAAAAGGAGACACACACCCTTCATTAAAAAAAAAAAAAAAAAATAACAACTCAAAACCCTAGCCGCCACCCATGGGTTCAATGGCCAGAAAACACCCAACTCTCCTCCTCGATATCTTCCAATCCGTCGACAATTAGCAAGAATGTTCAACACGAAAGATGTAGAGGACGTCAAGCTCTACAAGATCAACGGTTGAGATCGAGTTTGGAGCATCGGAGGAGAAGCTATGTGGGGCCGACACCTACAGGTTGCGCACGCAACCCTAGGCACATGATGAGGCCGAGTTTCATATGCTTGCAGCCGTGTGTAGCTTGTGGTGAGGCGATTCCATCGGTGTATCCTGATCATGCTAGAATTCAACGAAGAAGATGAATAATTAAACCCTAATATCTAAGTTTGGGTTTGATTTAGGCGTGTTCGGCTGTAACATGAACGAGAGGGAGAAGGAGGATGGCACGCACGGCTGTGATTGGGTTGGTGTTGGATCCTATGGCCTGGATTGAGCTAGGTTTAATAATAGTTAAATTATATTGTAATTTGTATATAGATTTATTCGTGTAACTTCAAAAATCAATAACTTTTTCATACGAGGTCGAAAAAATGCAAACTCAGTTGCGTTGGAATCGTATGGACGAGCACTACGCGATGGATTTGGTTTGGAGTCATTTGGAGTTAGTGAGAATTTCGGGTAAAATTAAACGCGCGTTTAATTTTATTCGAAATAAAAGCTAAAACGGAATTTAAAACCAAGGTGAGAACTTCTCACTCAATCGAATAGATTTCGATTTTATTTTAAAATAGTTAGATTTAAAATATTTGAATGCATGTTTGGATGATGACTGTAAATTATTGATTGTTAAAATAGACATTATGCGCCGTTAGTAAGCGGATGTTATTTAATATAAACATATACCGCGAATATTTCATAAACAGTGAAATTGGTATTATATATAATATCAATATATATATATTGGCATATGTATATATTGCAGTTGATTGATTTCCCGTATTTTTTTGCGGATGAGACCCTATTGCGCCGTTATTAAGCGGATAATATTTATTAAGAACATGTACCGCGATAATTTCGTACTGGAGCGAAATTGGTATTGTGCTAATGTTTTTGGATGCAGGAAACAGGTTGGAGGGATCCAACAGGATTCCTCAACAGTTTTTATTTGATTTCAGATATTTTGATATTTGATGGATTATCATATCGATATATGATATCGTTATTAGTCGTGATTGACTATTTGGTGTGTAGCATCATTGGACCCAGATTTGGGATTTTGAAATGATTTTAAAAGTGATTTTGAAAATATACTTTATTTTTGGAAGTGATCCATTATAAATAAATGAACGTTATAATTTTTAAAGTTATAAAAAATTATAGTTTTTGAGAAATACGGTTAAAAGCTGATTTTTGAGAAAAATGAACTAATGATGTTATAAAATAGTTTAAACTGGATTTTTTGAATTCATTATAAAAGTTTAAATATAGGATTTATAAAATTTGATTATTTTATAAATCGAAATGATGAAATTATAAAGGAATTTAAAGACGTTTAGAATAATAATATAAACTGATTTATATTAAGAGATTTATAAATGGATATTTATAAATTGAAATATAGACATTATAAAACGAGTTTTTATAAGTGTTTGAATGTAGTGGAAATGAATTTCATAAATGAATGAAATTTATAGAATTATAAACTGTGAAGTTATAAATGAAATTTATAAATAGTAAGATTTATAAATTTGTGAAGTTAATTGAAGAATAGATTTGGTTAAATAAATGAATCTTATAAGTTATAAGATTTATAATTATGAAGTTTAAAGAACGATTTTATAAAATAATCGTTTTATAAGTATTTAACTTATAATCTAAACATTTAGTTTATAATTGAGTTATAAACTGAAATATGTTAATAAAGGAATTTATAAAAAAAGAAGTTTTTATAAATAAATAGAAATGGAATTTATAAACGTTGTTTTATGAATTCGCAAACGACTTATTTTGATAAGTTAATTGTTATAACTTATAAATGGAGTTATATTCACGTTTTAGACTGTGAATAATCCTTTAAGTTAAAGAGTATAAAAAGGATGAAATTTGTTAACATAGTATATTCACGTTTTTGAATAGTGAATAACATGTTAAAGAAAATGTTTTAGAATGTGATATTTTAAACAGAATTAAAACGATCTAACGATATTTTAAAATGTGTTGAGATTCGAAACCATAGATTTCAACATTTATTGTTGAAATAGATGTTTCGAGAAATAAAAGGAAATGGTGAACTATAACACTGTTGTTATAGTAAATAATTTCCGAAAGGAAATGTTTGTATAGTATTGGGATTTATATATCTAATTTAAATTCGAATCCCTATACTAGTGATTTTGGGTTGTCGTAACGATGTTTTACGTAACATTCGTTTTGACCCAAATAAATATGTTTAAGTGAATGATTTCCTTAAAGAATGAAAGATATACTTAATTTGATTTAAGTATATTGAATATTTTCTAAGTGTTGAAAATAAAAAGATTTGTGAATTACTTATTTTTAATAAGTATGGAAATGTTTTCCAATATGAAGTGAAAAATTAGAATTTATCTTTTTAAAGATAAATTGAAATGAATTATTGAAATCACATATGCATGGATATTTTGAAATATAAATTCACTAAGGAATTTATATGTGAAAGTGAAACTTGTTAAAAATAAATATTGATTTATTTTTGAAGTGTTGAAATTATATATCTTGTAAAGATATTTTGGAAAATAAATAATTTGGGAAAATTATTTGGAATCTGGTGATGTGTGCATATCAATTGATAGTTCAATAACCGACTATCAGTATTTCCCTTTGAATGGGTATTTGATGTGATTTGATTGAATTTGAATGCCACACTTATTTTTGAATAAGCGCTCACTATTCGGGTTAATCGGGAAAGGACCATGGGGTCGTATAACCCACTCCGAATATGTGATACGTCGTTGTGAATCGCATTTGAAGATCGGTGTTGAAGACCGGTATTTGCGAGAGTGATAGGATGAACTATCGATTGACTCTGCACCGAGTTGCTCCGGTATTGAGTTCTCCATATGTGATGGTGAATCCGATCAGGATTGTGAATATCCGGATTGCAAGGACTTCTTTGTAAGTGCCTTCGGTTCTGTTCGAGCCCGGAACAGACTTGTATGGATTGTATGCCTGACATTACAAGTTGAGATATAAAGCCGATTTCTTTCAAATATATTTCTGTTGGTGGCGGAGAATTTATTCTTTGCTTAACACCCTTCTTTGAGACGTACGAGCTCAAAGGTTATATAGTTGAAGTTATCAGCGATATATTCCCAGTTTGGTAATGTGACATGCTGAGTGATGCTGAAATGATCATTGTGTTGATTATTTGTGATAGGATCATTTATTTGATCGTCTATCTTGTGATCATTGTGTTGATCATTTGTTGACCCAAAGCATGGCTTTTGTATAAAGTATGTTTTTGTGGACGTGAATTCGTCGAGCCTCACATCCCGTGAATGGTCAAAACAGGAAAGAAGCAGCAAGGTTATGAGGGGTAGCACCCTTTAGGATGTGTCCATTTCCTTCTGGAAAAGGGTGGTATCATGGTATGGAGCCCAGATACTTACTCATGTTGAAAACACTTTATGATTGTGTGAATTGATTACGAGCGCTCGGTGAAAAGGTCCCAAAGGACCGGGGGATGGCATATTCGGTCAGTTGTTACTCAGTTAGGAGTAACCCGGCCTTGTGTTGGTAGAGATCCGGTTTGGTTCTCGGGGATGTCCATCCAGAGGCATTCTCATGTGGCAATGGGAAGTTCCTTGGCCTGATCATTCGTTGGAAATCCAAAGAAACAATACGAAACTTGTACGGTATTAGTTGTAGAACCTGCTATTCACTTATGGTGGTCACCACTGTTTGGATAGTAGCTATAGTAGGCATACGATAATGGTCGTATGTTGGCTAAGATTTATATTCTACTTTCGAAATGAATTTGTTATACACTATGCACTAATAATAATATCAAATGTTATTTTAAATGCGTATCAAGCATCTTTGACTATCATAAGGAGAAATCTCCTCCGATTCTGCGTTTGCATTGTGTGTGTGTGCGGGAGGCCTTATGGTAGTCTCATTTTTAAAAGCATTGCGAATTAATTTAAAAATATTCCTCTATTTGATTTTAAAGATAAATAAACTGTTTTGAGTTCTCACACCAGTCACATGACTGACTCGGAGTTTATTGTTTTCCTTCCTAAACTCTGGGTGCCCACCAATTTCCACACGGGCAGTTAAGAGTTAGGTTTATCAGGATATTTTGGATATTCTGGAGTTGCTGGAGGCAAGCTGGATGGCATGGCGTATTACTAGTTTATATAGTATTTCTTTTTCCGCTGCACTGTTTGTTGATGTTGTATGTTGTTGTACACTCTGATGATATGATGTAATGTAATATGATGAAATGTAATAACTGATATAGTTCTTTGTTTAGAGATTATTCATTTATTATTATATGTTGTTCCGCTGCGAATTGTGAGATTTTGTTGTTGTTCTGTTGTTTCTTCTGTCCCGTTCTATTTTAAAAAAAAAATTCTTCTATCTTCTATTATCTATTTTTCAAATTCTTTGTTCTCTTTCTCTGTTTTCTAAAAATTGTCTATCTTCTTTTCCCTCTATTTTTCCTTTTCTTTCTTCTTTTTCTCTCTTCTTTCTTTTCTTTTCTTTTTAAAACCCATAACATCTCGGTTTTCAGCCTTTGATTTCTCGGCAGTCGATAAAGTGAGTGTCGATGTCGAATTTTCGGAGAACGAAAATCCGTTGACGTTACATTTGGTATCAGAGCTCTGATGGTTAAGCGACAACCATGGTTCTGTTGGGTATTACTCATTAGAGATAGAGTCAGTAGTACTCTAGAATGAGTTTGAGTGTAATAATAGCTATGAGAGCGTATTTGTTAGTGTATATAAAAATTGTTTTATATTGTGATGATTGGTTTATTGAGTGGCATATGAACTTTCGTCAGCGTGGTCCGCAAGACTATGCCGAAGGGGTTTCTAAACACTTGAATAGAACAATTCGGCACAATATTGATTTTTAAAATTGGGTAAATGAAATAATTTTACCTTGATTATATTTTATATATAAAAGGAATAATTTTTCAGAATTATTAAATAGTATATAAGTTGATTGTTGAATAAGTTGTTTGAATAATCTAAATAAAAGAATAATTGTATAAGCAAATGAATTGTAAGAATTGAATTATAATTAATGTGATTTACAAATGTGAAATAAACTTATATATATAAGAAGTGAAACTATATGAATATATTTATGAATATGAGTTGTAAATAAAAATGAATTTAAGGTTAATGATAGATATGAACTTAAGTTATGTGAATAGAAATTCAACTTTTGTAATTGAATGAATGGATTGAATGTTAATCAATTGAATGTAATTAAAATTGATATGAAATAATGAATGAAAGTATTAATTCATTAAAATCTAATGTTATTAGAAGTTGAATAAATTGAATGAGAATGAATATAAGCAAAGAAATTTGGTTGTAACTAATACACATTGGTTGTTATATGATTGTTAGTTGATTGTATATAATTCATTAAGTGTTAATGAAATTGATTAATGAAATTTAAAGCTATGTAATTGAATTCAAATTAGAAGTAAGTAAATTTGAATAGAATTGAACGTGAATTGGATTTAATTAGTGAATGCAAACTAATTAAAATTGAAAATGAATGTTGATAAAATCCAATGTAAATAAATCAAATGTGATTTGAATTGAAAACCAATTCATTAAATATAAATGAGAATATGAATGAGTATTTAGTTGGTTGATGGTTGAATATATATTGCTATTGAATGCATTGCTATGTGATATATATAGTTGATATGTTACTATATGTTGTATATTGAGATTATTTGCATATATGCATGTTCTCATGTTGTTTGTTGAGTTTAGTAGGTGCGGATCGCGTTTGCTTCGCATTTGGAGTTCGCTTTCGCGCTATATTAGCCGTATATGCTTGCTAATAAAATATAAGGTACATATCTCGGATTAAATATCGCACTTTTATACTTTTTTCCCTTCGGGATGCCTCATTACTTGATGAGATGTATATTTGTGATATATATACTGTCATTTTTTTTTCGGATCGAGCCGCGCAAAGGAGACTATGGCGAATTTTTCCGAAAATTTAAGGCGTTAGAAATATTTTGAGAAAATGGGAAAATTTTGAAAACTTTAACTTTGATTTTGGAATTGAAAGTTAAATGATATAGTTTGTTTTGAAAAGAATAACTAAGTATGATTTGGAAACTTAGTAAAGTTATGGTAAGAAGTTTAATTATGAATTTTGGAAAATTAATAGATTCTATAACTTTTCTTACTTGTAATTTCGAGGACGAAATTCTTTTAAGTGGGGAAGATTGTAACGACCCAGAATTTTTAGAAATTAAAATTTTAATATTTTATTAATTTTAAATATTAATAAGTGAATTTATAAGTCAAATAAATTTTTATTTGAATTTTTGGATTTAATTAGATAATTAAAACAATAATTTAATATGTTAAATTATGGAAAATAATAAAAAATTGAGTTAAAAATGATTGAAAATAATTTGGAAAATTTTATTTAATCATACTGGAGTTATAGAAATATTTTAGAACTTTTAAAATCGAATTAAAAGTTAATTTGTGAAAATTGAATATTTTAATATTTAATAATTGACTGTAAAATAGCCATTTTTTGAACAGTCTCAGAATTGAACGAAACCAGTTTCATTGGATCCGTAATAGTTAGTTATTACCGGATTTCAATTTTCGTGTCAATCGGAGTTATCGTTTGATCGTGGCAGCTCGAAACGCATCGAATCGTTTTTAATTTAAATTTGGCGAGTCAAAATAGCCATTTTTCAAAAAGTCTCGGATTTCGACGAAACCAGTTTCATCGGATCCGTAATGTGATATTATTGTAAGGTTTCAAATTTCAAGTCAATTGGATTTACCGTTTGTCCGGTACAAATTAAAACGCCTAGAAATCGACTTAAATCGGTTTAATTTAAATTGAGCGTTTTCAGCCATAACTCACACATACTTCCGAATTAGCTTCCGAAACCTGTTCCATTGTGTCCGGAACGCGGGATAAACCCTAGGTACGCTGGTTACGGCGTCTAAATCGGAGTTCGGAATTCCCGGGATGAATAGTGTTTACGCTTGCTTTTTCTATAAAAGGAGACACACACCCTTCATTAAAAAAAAAAAAAAAATAACAACTCAAAACGCTAGCCGCCACCCATGGGTTCAATGGCCAGAAAACACCCAACTCTCCTCCTCGATATCTTCCAATCCGTCGACAATTAGCAAGAATGTTCAACACGAAAGATGTAGAGGACGTCAAGCTCTACAAGATCAACGGTTGAGATCGAGTTTGGAGCATCGGAGGAGAAGCTATGTGGGGCCGACACCTACAGGTTGCGCACGCAACCCTAGGCACATGATGAGGCCGAGTTTCATATGCTTGCAGCCGTGTGTAGCTTGTGGTGAGGCGATTCCATCGGTGTATCCTGATCATGCTAGAATTCAACGAAGAAGATGAATAATTAAACCCTAATATCTAAGTTTGGGTTTGATTTAGGCGTGTTCGGCTGTAACATGAACGAGAGGGAGAAGGAGGATGGCACGCACGGCTGTGATTGGGTTGGTGTTGGATCCTATGGCCTGGATTGAGCTAGGTTTAATAATAGTTAAATTATATTGTAATTTGTATATAGATTTATTCGTGTAACTTCAAAAATCAATAACTTTTTCATACGAGGTCGAAAAAATGCAAACTCAGTTGCGTTGGAATCGTATGGACGAGCACTACGCGATGGAGTTGGTTTGGAGTCATTTGGAGTTAGTGAGAATTTCGGGTAAAATTAAACGCGCGTTTAATTTTATTCGAAATAAAAGCTAAAACGGAATTTAAAACCAAGGTGAGAACTTCTCACTCAATCGAATAGATTTCGATTTTATTTTAAAATAGTTAGATTTAAAATATTTGAATGCATGTTTGGATGATGACTGTAAATTATTGATTGTTAAAATAGACATTATGCGCCGTTAGTAAGCGGATGTTATTTAATATAAACATATACCGCGAATATTTCATAAACAGTGAAATTGGTATTATATATAATATCAATATATATATATTGGCATATGTATATATTGCAGTTGATTGATTTCCCGTATTTTTTTGCGGATGAGACCCTATTGCGCCGTTATTAAGCGGATAATATTTATTAAGAACATGTACCGCGATAATTTCGTACTGGAGCGAAATTGGTATTGTGCTAATGTTTTTGGATGCAGGAAACAGGTTGGAGGGATCCAACAGGATTCCTCAACAGTTTTTATTTGATTTCAGATATTTTGATATTTGATGGATTATCATATCGATATATGATATCGTTATTAGTCGTGATTGACTATTTGGTGTGTAGCATCATTGGACCCAGATTTGGGATTTTGAAATGATTTTAAAAGTGATTTTGAAAATATACTTTATTTTTGGAAGTGATCCATTATAAATAAATGAACGTTATAATTTTTAAAGTTATAAAAAATTATAGTTTTTGAGAAATACGGTTAAAAGCTGATTTTTGAGAAAAATGAACTAATGATGTTATAAAATAGTTTAAACTGGATTTTTTTGAATTCATTATAAAAGTTTAAATATAGGATTTATAAAATTTGATTATTTTATAAATCGAAATGATGAAATTATAAAGGAATTTAAAGACGTTTTAGAATAATAATATAAACTGATTTATATTAAGAGATTTATAAATGGATATTTATAAATTGAAATATAGACATTATAAAACGAGTTTTTATAAGTGTTTGAATGTAGTGGAAATGAATTTCATAAATGAATGAAATTTATAGAATTATAAACTGTGAAGTTATAAATGAAATTTATAAATAGTAAGATTTATAAATTTGTGAAGTTAATTGAAGAATAGATTTGGTTAAATAAATGAATCTTATAAGTTATAAGATTTATAATTATGAAGTTTAAAGAACGATTTTATAAAATAATCGTTTTATAAGTATTTAACTTATAATCTAAACATTTAGTTTATAATTGAGTTATAAACTGAAATATGTTAATAAAGGAATTTATAAAAAAAGAAGTTTTTATAAATAAATAGAAATGGAATTTATAAACGTTGTTTTATGAATTCGCAAACGACTTATTTTGATAAGTTAATTGTTATAACTTATAAATGGAGTTATATTCACGTTTTAGACTGTGAATAATCCTTTAAGTTAAAGAGTATAAAAAGGATGAAATTTGTTAACATAGTATATTCACGTTTTTGAATAGTGAATAACATGTTAAAGAAAATGTTTTAGAATGTGATATTTTAAACAGAATTAAAACGATCTAACGATATTTTAAAATGTGTTGAGATTCGAAACCATAGATTTCAACATTTATTGTTGAAATAGATGTTTCGAGAAATAAAAGGAAATGGTGAACTATAACACTGTTGTTATAGTAAATAATTTCCGAAAGGAAATGTTTGTATAGTATTGGGATTTATATATCTAATTTAAATTCGAATCCCTATACTAGTGATTTTGGGTTGTCGTAACGATGTTTTACGTAACATTCGTTTTGACCCAAATAAATATGTTTAAGTGAATGATTTCCTTAAAGAATGAAAGATATACTTAATTTGATTTAAGTATATTGAATATTTTCTAAGTGTTGAAAATAAAAAGATTTGTGAATTACTTATTTTTAATAAGTATGGAAATGTTTTCCAATATGAAGTGAAAAATTAGAATTTATCTTTTTAAAGATAAATTGAAATGAATTATTGAAATCACATATGCATGGATATTTTGAAATATAAATTCACTAAGGAATTTATATGTGAAAGTGAAACTTGTTAAAAATAAATATTGATTTATTTTTGAAGTGTTGAAATTATATATCTTGTAAAGATATTTTGGAAAATAAATAATTTGGGAAAATTATTTGGAATCTGGTGATGTGTGCATATCAATTGATAGTTCAATAACCGACTATCAGTATTTCCCTTTGAATGGGTATTTGATGTGATTTGATTGAATTTGAATGCCACACTTATTTTTGAATAAGCGCTCACTATTCGGGTTAACCGGGAAAGGACCATGGGGTCGTATAACCCACTCCGAATATGTGATACGTCGTTGTGAATCGCATTTGAAGATCGGTGTTGAAGACCGGTATTTGCGAGAGTGATAGGATGAACTATCGATTGACTCTGCACCGAGTTGCTCCGGTATTGAGTTCTCCATATGTGATGGTGAATCCGATCAGGATTGTGAATATCCGGATTGCAAGGACTTCTTTGTAAGTGCCTTCGGTTCTGTTCGAGCCCGGAACAGACTTGTATGGATTGTATGCCTGACATTACAAGTTGAGATATAAAGCCGATTTCTTTCAAATATATTTCTGTTGGTGGCGGAGAATTTATTCTTTGCTTAACACCCTTCTTTGAGACGTACGAGCTCAAAGGTTATATAGTTGAAGTTATCAGCGATATATTCCCAGTTTGGTAATGTGACATGCTGAGTGATGCTGAAATGATCATTGTGTTGATTATTTGTGATAGGATCATTTATTTGATCGTCTATCTTGTGATCATTGTGTTGATCATTTGTTGACCCAAAGCATGGCTTTTGTATAAAGTATGTTTTTGTGGACGTGAATTCGTCGAGCCTCACATCCCGTGAATGGTCAAAACAGGAAAGAAGCAGCAAGGTTATGAGGGGTAGCACCCTTTAGGATGTGTCCATTTCCTTCTGGAAAAGGGTGGTATCATGGTATGGAGCCCAGATACTTACTCATGTTGAAAACACTTTATGATTGTGTGAATTGATTACGAGCGCTCGGTGAAAAGGTCCCAAAGGACCGGGGGATGGCATATTCGGTCAGTTGTTACTCAGTTAGGAGTAACCCGGCCTTGTGTTGGTAGAGATCCGGTTTGGTTCTCGGGGATGTCCATCCAGAGGCATTCTCATGTGGCAATGGGAAGTTCCTTGGCCTGATCATTCGTTGGAAATCCAAAGAAACAATACGAAACTTGTACGGTATTAGTTGTAGAACCTGCTATTCACTTATGGTGGTCACCACTGTTTGGATAGTAGCTATAGTAGGCATACGATAATGGTCGTATGTTGGCTAAGATTTATATTCTACTTTCGAAATGAATTTGTTATACACTATGCACTAATAATAATATCAAATGTTATTTTAAATGCGTATCAAGCATCTTTGACTATCATAAGGAGAAATCTCCTCCGATTCTGCGTTTGCATTGTGTGTGTGTGCGGGAGGCCTTATGGTAGTCTCATTTTTAAAAGCATTGCGAATTAATTTAAAAATATTCCTCTATTTGATTTTAAAGATAAATAAACTGTTTTGAGTTCTCACACCAGTCACATGACTGACTCGGAGTTTATTGTTTTCCTTCCTAAACTCTGGGTGCCCACCAATTTCCACACGGGCAGTTAAGAGTTAGGTTTATCAGGATATTTTGGATATTCTGGAGTTGCTGGAGGCAAGCTGGATGGCATGGCGCATTACTAGTTTATATAGTATTTCTTTTTCCGCTGCACTGTTTGTTGATGTTGTATGTTGTTGTACACTCTGATGATATGATGTAATGTAATATGATGAAATGTAATAACTGATATAGTTCTTTGTTTAGAGATTATTCATTTATTATTATATGTTGTTCCGCTGCGAATTGTGAGATTTTGTTGTTGTTCTGTTGTTTCTTCTGTCCCGTTCTATTTTAAAAAAAAAATTCTTCTATCTTCTATTATCTATTTTTCAAATTCTTTGTTCTCTTTCTCTGTTTTCTAAAAATTGTCTATCTTCTTTTCCCTCTATTTTTCCTTTTCTTTCTTCTTTTTCTCTCTTCTTTCTTTTCTTTTCTTTTTAAAACCCATAACATCTCGGTTTTCGGCCTTTGATTTCTCGGCAGTCGATAAAGTGAGTGTCGATGTCGAATTTTCGGAGAACGAAAATCCGTTGACGTTACACTACTTACAATTCGAAGTCATTTTCAAACCCCATTATTAATTTTCAATCCATTTATTTACCCAAGTCAAATTTTATTAATGTATTTTATCAAATAATTTATTTAATCAATTAGCTTTCTTCCAATTTCTAAATCAATATTCGATTTTAATTACAAAATCACTTCATTAAAATTCCAGTTTGGATTTCCTTTTATTTTCCCAAAATTCCAACACTTTTATTTAAAGAAATTCTTTTAAATTCACATCATACTATTAAAATAGATTTTATAAAAAATATTTCTTGTAACTCGATGTCTCAATCAGTCCATCCTTGTTCTCACGGAAATTCAGTCATACGTTGATCAGGCGTAAGACTGAAAATCTATAAGTACTTGGTAAACTCATTTTCAACATCCAGTGAAAACTTGGAAAATAATTTTATTGAAAATATAGAAAACAGTTTTTGAAAATAGAGGAAATATCTTTGGTGAGAATGCTCTGGAAATCATCACTCCCATCCATGATCGCAGTTACATTCCAGGGATACGTTGCCATCGCAGCAAAAGTCCATGTAACTGCAGGCTCTCCGTGGCCTCTCGATTACGCCATGGAACCCACAACAAATCACAGTTACATCCAGGGTTACGTTGCCATCGCAGCAAAAGTCTTTGTAACTGCAGGCTCTCTACGGCCTTTGATTTTCGCTGTCGAAATGAAACTTCTCCACTCCTACATAGGTTGCAGACTGTTGGCTCTCAGAGGCACACACGACTTTCGCTATGGTATACACTACTCATAATCCCTAGGAACTAGTTTTGTCCGGACTCCTCACAGGATCAACTTTAGAACCCCCCCTTGGGGCTCAAGGCAGCACCACCCGGTGGCACTCCTGAGAAGTTCATTTCAGGGGAGCGCCTTTTTCCCCAGAGCCATCATCAAAACACTTTATACTATATACATATAGTATCTTTCAAATCATACACCTAGTATGTGTTGGAATATGCGCTTACATGATTTTTGTTTGATGATAATAAACATATATACATTCGTTTAAATGTATTTGTTAATGTACTATTTTATTTTTCATAGGTTAAATAAATTTTTGCTGAATAAAATTAAGTAACACAGAATTTGAATTCAAACAGAAATTTTATTCAAACAAATATTTATTACAATTTTTGAATAGTACAAATTCAAGCTCTCACTATTCACTATACAATTTTGACTACATCACAATTCGATATACATAAATTCCTCACTACATATCACTCGCACTCGTAGTTTATCCTCAACTTCATTCCAGTTAGAATCCAGCATCTGAGAAATCTGCAAAAATATTCACTAACGCAGTAAAATTGAAAAAGAAATATTTTTGCAATATAAAAGAAAATATGGATTTTGAAAATATTATTTTCCTCAGTTATTTGGGTTGTTCGTCATCATTTACATTTGAATTCATCATACACGAACAATGTGACATGCACAGTGTATCACTGTACATGCCACAAGGTCGTGCACATGGATATATACACTTGATAACGTTATAGGGATAAGTGAGCACAAGGTCAAACCCAAAATAAAAGGACGGGTTCAACTCAGGTGCAATATAAATAAAATCACGACACGAGCACAAGGTCAAACCCGAGTTTTGAAACTGGATTCAACTCAAGTGAAATTTCAAAAATCAGCATGAAATGATCAAGAACCAAAGAAAGACTACAAAATGACCACCAAGTATGCTAAAACAAAGTCAGACCAACCAGAAATGAAACACTGCAACTCAAAGAGCATCAACAATGAACTCATGGCCAAGAGTAATGTTGAATGTCACAAGCATGAACACAGGAAAACATGTATGCAACATGGCTGAGCATTGATACAAGGCAACAGTGAATGACCAAGGGTACAAGTCCAAATACATCAATGTGTAGCAGCAGTTACAAGTAAACAGAGTGCATGCTACAACAATCAACAGTTCAAAGCTCAAGTTCAATCCCAAAGCAACTCAACAATATATGAAGACAGCATGGTACAATGCAAATACAACAAGACCCGACGATGTTCACAAATGTAACTCACTAACCAGATGCAAACTCAAAATGGAAGTGAGACACCAAACCAGTTAAGTACAAACTAATGCACTAAGCAACTGAAACAAGCCAGAAGTTCAAATCAGTGCACAACAAAATGATGCAACAACTCATATATACAGTGAACAGAGCAGTTATGCACGCATCAGGTCGAGCACTAAGGAATGCAACACTGCTTCACACACATGTACTAGTGAAACATAATAGTACAAAACCAAATGAACAAACAAATGCCAAAGCTCAGTGAAACCCAAGAAAGTGCACATCCATACCAACATGAATGCAGTAACAACCACCGAGCTAAATGCAATTCAAGTAAAGATACCAACTACACAAAAGTTCAAGTGAATCGAGTTCAGGTCAGACCAACCAGAATGGATGCAAAGACCTGTGATGCAATGTATATATCATAATTATCGACCAAGCCACAACAATGAAGACTACAGCAAAATCTAGTGCCAACATGAACAGAGACCAGTAGTGCGCAACAATAACCATGCATCAGTGTACAAAGAAGATAGTGGCAACTACACAAAGCAACCAGACTGTGATGCAAGCAATGACCAGAACACAAAGCCAGGATTGAACAGAAGTGCTTTAAAACATCATATTAACAAAGTCAAAGAAATCATCGAATAGTTAAAAATCAACCGTGGCAGCCAAGGAATTAATCGCAAGCAAAGTCAAAGCCGTGATCAAAATATACGATGTTGAACAAGTCAGAGACATGGTGGTAAAAAAACGACCAAAAACAAAACAAATCAAAAGAGGAATTTTTTTTTGCCGTATGACTCAAGAAAAAATCGAACGATGCATAATCAAAGCCGTGCGCATCAAGTCGTAAAGATATCAGGAAAGCAAGAATTAGGAAAGTGTCGAATTCATATAAATACATCACCCAAATCATCATTGGCATGTGTGGAAAAATTTAATCAAATCCAAATATAAACCCATAGTCATCATCGGTAAAATCATCAATCAATCGAGTTCAAGCAAGCATTAAACCAGCAACGAAAGGGAAGAGATTACATACCACAATCTATCGAACTCGATCAACAGAGGAGCAGCTGCGAACGAGCGCAAGTGAAGCAAGCAGTCGATCATCAGAGAAGCAGCGAGCAAGGCAACACGTAAACCAGAGAATCGATCAACATAGGCGTGCTTCGAAAAGCCCTAATTTGGATCTAAAAACTCAAGCCCTAATTTCAGAGCGCAAGGCGGAACGAAAGAAAGGCCGCCATTTTACAAAAGCAAAAAGAAAAGGAACGGGCAGAAGAAATGAATTGGGCCGACCTTGTTTTTAATATAAAAAGGCTTTAGTTTATATTTCAATCAGGGTTTTAGTTTTTAGTTTTAAAATTGTTTTTAAGTTTGTTTTAAATTTATATTCACTTTTAAGGTTGTATCTTTCGAATCAAATCTTGGTAAATCACCACCTAGGATTTAGGTTGTGTCAGATTGTCTAGTTAGAATTAGTTCAGTAAGCAGGGTTTGCGAGTTTGCAAAACTCTATAGGCGGTAGCAGGGTTTGCGAATCTGTTAGAATGTATGTAAGCGGGAGACTGTTTAATGCTAATAGAAATCTGGGAATGCAGCAGTAGGCAGGGGTTGCCGAAGGTGGGTAAATTTTGTGTGTGATTTACTTTTCAGCATATTTACTTTTCTGCAGTTTGTTTTTGCGTTTAATTCGAGAAAATTTGCTATAACCCTATTCACCCCCCTCTAGGGTTAATCTTGATCCTACAAGTGGTATCAGAGCACGGTATTTTTCTTTAACTCTAGAGTCATGAATCCACCAAATAATGCTTTTTCTGAGGTGCAATCTATTGCTAGGCCACCCATGTTTAATGGGAATGATTATGCTTATTGGAAAGTTAGGATGGGTATTTATCTTAGTTCTGTTGATTATGATGTTTGGGACATTATTGAAACTGGCTATAAATCTCCCACTATAACTGTTGGTGATACTGAGATTCCTAAACCTAAGGATATGTGGGATGCTAACGATAAGAAATTAAAAACTACAAATTCTAAATCCATGAATGCTTTTATCTGTGATCTTGATAAGACTGAATTTAATAGAATTTCTCATTGTAAAACTGCACAGAAAATTTGGAATACTTTGGAGGTGACACATGAAGGAACTTCTCAAGTCAAGGAGTCTTGTCTAGCCCTATTCAGCAATGAATACGAGAACTTTGTGATGGACAAAGGAGAGAGCATAAAAGACATGTTTGGATGCTTTCCAACTTTGGTGTACAATGCTAGAGCGCTTGGGAAGGTATTCACTGAGGTAGAGCTTGTGAGGAAGGTGCTACGAGTCTTACCGATGAGCTTTGAGGCAAAAGTCACAGCAATACAAGAATCGAAAGATCAGAGTAAACTAAGCATGGAGGAGTTGATCGGCAACTTGATGACATAAGAGCTTGAGCTAAAAACAAAGGAGGAACGCAACAACTTCGAATCAAAGAAGAAGACGATTGCCTTAAAGAGCAAAGAAGAGAGCGATGAAGAAGAAGAAGATCCAATTGAAGAGCTTACAATGGCTGTTAATAATCTTAGAAAATGGTCAAGATTTAGGCCACGCAAGAAGAAAACAAGTGGTAATAGGCTAAAAGATTCTGACAATTCCGATAATGAACTGACGTGCTTTAACTGCAAGAAACCTGGCCACTTCAAACAACAATGCCCACTTCTCAAAACCAACAAAGGAAAGAAAAAGAAGAAGAAGGCCTTTGCAGCGACTTGGGATGATGAAGAAGGAGAGGAAGTTTCGAATAATAGCTCAGAGGAGGCTAATTTGTGTCTTATGGCAAAATCAGATTCAGAAGCAAGCTCAGAGGAATCTAGTGAGGGAGGTGACTATTCTTATAAAGAACTTGCTTTGATGTATTGTGATCTTACTAAAATAGTTGATATTCTTGAATCTAAAATTGAAAAACTGAAATATGATAGGAGAGAACTTGTCCATGAAAATTCTAGGTTAGAAACTGAACTTGAAAATATTCAAAACCTAGACTGTAAAAAATGTAAAATTTTAGATTCAAAATTATCAAGACTTAAGAATAGCTTTGAGAATCTTGAGAAAGAAAACTTGAGTCTTAAGGAAACCATTGACACTAGGAAAAAGGATTTTGTAAATAGATGCACCTCACTTGTAACTGAAAACACAACACTAAAAACCAAAGTCCAAAATCTAGAGAAATCTCTGAATAACTTTTCAAGAGGAGAAAAATCATTCAACATGTTATTGGGAAATCAAATTTTTGCTAACAACAGAAAAGGACGAGGCTTTGGGAAAACACAAGTTGATGATAATGCAAAAGGTTAGAGTGTCTTTTCTAGATGTGAAATAATTGGACATCGTGTTGAAAATTGTAGTTATAGGAACAAGAACACAAAATTTATACAAGTTTAGGCTCCTAAGAATTCTACAAACAAATTTCATGTCTATTGGAACAAGAATAAAAGGACTAAACAAGTTTGGGTTCCAAAGGGATTGTTTATTCATAATGCTTCTGCCACTAACAATCATGGACCTATAAAAACAAATAGGTCACAAAAATCTGTCATCGTGTAGGTATGGTGGCAGGCTAAGGAACAACAACAGTGTTCTCTGGATTTTGGCTGTTCCAGAAACACAACGGGCAACAAAGAAAAAGTTCCTTAGCCTAGTACAAAGGTGACAGAATCACAATGGGAAACCACAAAAAATTATTGTAAAGGTAAAATAGGTGAAGGTATATTTATTTGATCGATATATTAAATGTGATAATCTGCACCGTATTCTGAATGAAATCAGCCAATATTGAGATGTTGTAAAGATGATGATTTTGATTCTGACTTGTTCAACATAGTTGGCCAATTATATTCTCTAGATTCTTGGATTTACTTCATATATATTAGTTTGGATTAAAAATAGTGTTTTGTTGGATGATAATATTTTTTGTTATAATACGGCTAACTCTATATTCACGGTTTTCTGATTATTTACACGGCTTCAATCCAAATTCAAGAGAATGCCATTTAAAATGCTGTTTGAGTTTTTATGCACACATCATGGTCTGGTCTATCAAATGTAATTAGTGATGTTTTGAAGTGAAAGAGAAATTCAGATGCAGATCATACTGGTAATCTAGTTGACAGAAAACTTACTAGTTGAAAGTGATTTATGGTGAGACATTTAGTAACTGCATCGTTTTTCAAAGAAAATATCTGCATATTTTTTCATTTCAAATAATTTTCAAATAGCAAAAAATTTTCTCATATAACCCCCTCGAGAAAATCATTTTTAATCATATTTTCAGATTAGTCATTTTGAAAAATTTATTTCATAATTATCTTTAAATTTGATGACAATTTTAACTAGTCTAACTCCCTAATAATCATCGAAAAGATAATAGTGATTGAAAAAAGTGATGAGTGTTGATATTTTTCATACATTACTCAAGACAGTATATTTTAGAAAAATTTCTTTAGAAATTCAAACAAGAGTTATAAAACTTTTTGTTGGGTAAAGGTTCCATAACCATTTCTATGTCTATCATATTTCTATCAACCATCGCTCATCAAAAATTCAATATAGATTGTCGATATGTGGTACTTTAAACGGGAATCATTCGTTTTTCATTTTATAAAACAAAATAAAATCCAAAGTATTCACTCTCATTTAAAAGTCATCAAGGTTATGCATGAGTGAATTACTTGGAATTTGTTATGTGCTTCCATGCTCAATTAAAAGTCCTTATGGTTATGCACGTATGGAACACATATAAAAATTGATTTATCAAATAAACAAGTTGATTCTAATCCCATTTAGAAGTCCTCACGGTTATGCGTGATTAGAAGATACTTGAATTCATTTTTAAAATTAAATTGGAATACTACTAATCTCATTTAAAAGTCCTAACGGTTATGCATGATTAGTAGATATTCAAATTCCTGATATAAGTGTACCACAAACAGATACAACTGTATGGTTTTATATGATGACATCATTTCCATTACTTCTAAAAGTGGAATATGCGTCTAACGAGGGTAGTTATGATTTTTGTTTGATTTTTTTATTGAAATTTAATATTTATATTTAATTGAGTTTTAATGTTGAATTAATATCGATCACTTTATCTCTATTTTATCTAACACTATTATTCTTTTGCTGATAACAAAAGGGGGAGAGAAAATTTAAGATTTTGTCAAATAAAATCAAGCAAAGGTCAAATAATTTTTCTATTTGCATCTAGGCTCATTTGCATATTTTTATTTGTATGCATATATGTAGGGGGAGCTTTGTGTAGAGAGGAAGCATTTAAATAGGGGGAGCGATGATCAAATACATTACATATTCAAAATCTTAAATATATGTTTGTTATCATCAAAAGGGGGAGAGCGTTGGAATATGCACTTACATGATTTTTGTTTGATGATAATAAACATATATACATTCGTTTAAATGTATTTGTTAATGTACTATTTTATTTTCCATAGATTAAATAAATATTTGCTGAATAAAATTAAGTAACACAGAATTTGAATTCAAACAGAAATTTTATCCAGACAAATATATTACAACTTTTGAATAGTACAAATTCAAGCTCTCACTATTCACTATACAATTTTGATTACATCACAATTCGATTTACATAAATTCCTCACTACATATCACTCACACTCGTAGTTTATCTTCAACTTCATTACAGTTAGAATCCAGCATCTGAGCAATCTGCAAAAACATTCACTAACGCAGTAAAATTGAAAAAGAAATAATTTTGCAATATAAAATAAAATATGGATTTTGAAAATATTATTGGCCTCAGTTATTTGGGTTGTTCGTCATCATTTACATTTGAATTCATCATACATGAACAATGTGACATGCACAGTGTATCACTGTACATGCCACAAGGCCGTGCACATGGATATATCACTTGATAACGTTACAGGGACAAGCGAGCACAAGGTCAAACCCAAAATAAAAGGACGGGTTCAACTCAGGTGCAATATAAATAAAATCACGACACGAGCACAAGGTCAAACCCGAGTTTTGAAACTGGATTCAACTCAAGTGAAATTTCAAAAATCAGCATGAAATGATCAAGAACCAAAGAAAGACCAGAAGTACAAAATGACCACCAAGTATGCTAAAACAAAGTCAGACCAACCAGAAATGAAACACTGCAACTCAAAGAGCATCAACAATGAACTCATGGCCAAGAGTAATGTTGAATGTCACAAGCATGAAGACATGAAAACATGTATGCAACATGGCTGAGCATTGATACAAGGAAACAGTGAATGATCAAGGATACAAGTCCAAATACAACAATGTGTAGCAGCAGTTACAAGTAAACAGAGTGCATGCTACAACAATCGACAGTCCAAAGCTCAAGTTCAATCCCAAAGCAACTCAACAGCACATGAAGACAGCATGGTACAATGCAAATACAACAAGACCCGACGATGTTCACAAATGCAACTCACTAACCAGATGCAAACTCAAAATGGAAGTGAGACACCAAACCAGTTCAGTACAAACTAATGCACTAAGCAACTGAAACAAGCCAGAAGTTCAAATCAGTGCACAACAAAATGATGCAGCAACTCATATATACAGTGAACAGAGCAGCTATGCACGCATCAGGTCGAGCACTAAGGAATGCAACACTGCTTCACACACATGTACCAGTGAAACATAACAGTACAAAACCAAATGAACAAACAAATGCCAAAGCTCAGTGAAACCCAAGAAAGTGCACATCCATACCAACATGAATGCAGTAACAACCACCGAGCTAAATGCAATTCAAGTAAAGATACCAACTACACAAAAGTTCAAGTGAATCGAGTTCAAGTCAGACCAACCAGAATGGATGCAAGGACCAGTGATGCAATGTATATATCATAATTATCGACCATGCCACAATAATGAAGACTACAGCAAAATCCAGTGCCAATATGAACAGAGACTGTAACGACCCACTATTTTGTACTATTCGAATTCGACAATAATTAAATAAATGTCGAGCTGGAATAGTTCAAAACAATAGATTGTAAAAATAGCTAAGGAACAAATGAAATCAAATACACAGTATCACAGACACAGATATCAGAATCTCACACGGAATATAAAATAATACAGTGGTTCATGAAGCCACTGAAAACTTTTACCAACAGAAATACATTGTTTATAAACTTCAATACAATTTTAAACCATAAGCAAATATAGAGTCTTCAAATGTCTTGAATTACAAAATAGATAAAGATGGAAAGCTTCCAATAGCAAGAGTGATCTATGAGTGGTCCTAGCTCCGGAAAGAAAGCTGAAGCTGCAACTCAGGCTGACCCGAGCGTACAATAAAACAAAACACTCGAGTCAGGACATACATACTTATATAATGTAAGCTAAATCAAGTGTACTGTAATAAAGAGCAAGTAACTTAAAGGATGCTTGGGATCACCCATCCTCTAAGGATCCGTTAAACTATTTACTATGTAGTATATTGCGCTATTACAATAGTGTCTATAGTAAAATAAACATACTTTTAAATAGCGTTAAGGCTTTACATTTTCCACCTTAACACGTAATAGTCCCAGTAGTCCGTCCAATATCATAGCCCCTCCTGATCGGGAAGCCACTAGAGGATACCACACAGGCTACGGGAGAAAACCAAACTCGTACAAGACGCGATATGGTAGGTGACACGGCACAACTAGGCAATGCCAGGGTAGATATACCAATTGCTATCCGGACCGGTGGAAACGCGTAGCCGCAGTTACCGCCCACCTCGAACAACACTCCCAAATCAAAGGTGCGCACCAAAACAATCACAAGAGTAATAGAATGGCATACGAAGAAGTGCGTTCGATCAGAGGAGCTACCTCATTAATCCGAGAATCGCTCCTGTTTTAGCCACCTTATGCCAACTCACGGGAGTCGGGTCCACGTATTTACCTTTCAAGGAACCATCACCACCATCCTACTTCATTCTGGAATCTCCACCGCGTACACGGTTGTCAAAGTGGTTTTCGGTATCGACAGAGAGTATGTCCATATCCGATCCCGGTCTCTTTGCCAACCAAACGTTATTATAACCCGTGGTTATAGTTTGAAAAATGGTATTTATTTTTCAAATCAAATATATTTCAAATACCTTTAATTTCAAATCCTTGATTTTAAAACATTTTTCTTTTGATAATATACCATTTCAAATCATTTAAGTAAATTTGGAGTTTGTTGCTTTTATCAAAATAGAAATCAATTTCTTTTTTTTTTCCAAACTCAATTTCTAAATTCTCTTATTATTACATATTTAAATTCCAAAAATTTAACTTATTCCCAAAATAAATTTTCATACATTTTCTAAATAAATCATATTTCAATTCCTACAGCACTTATGAAATGCTATCTAAAGTTTACGGGTTTAAATGTTCCAATTTTAAAAGGACAGCATTTAGATGCTGTAGTAGACTTAAAATCTATTTTCAAATATAACTTATTATTTATTATTATTATTATTTTTTTATTGAAATCTTTTCCTTTTCAAAAATACAGAATTTCTAAACAAGTTATATTCCAAAATTTTAATTCAACATTTATTTATTTAACCCCTTTTTTAAATCATTATAAATCTTATAAAATCATTAAACCAGAATATCTAAATTTAAAATAATTTAAAACAAATTTCAGAAATAATATATAAACCACGGGCCTGTATAAGGTTTTCTAGCCTAGGTCAAGTGAGACGGATTTATATCATTTCAATCCGATATTTACAAACCCCGGGTTCTATCATTTCGAACCTGCAATCCCAAGAAAATTTAGAGTAGTTAACAGAATATTATTTCAGCCCATAATTATCTAATTTAACAGGGAACTTGCAGTGATGAGATTTATACTGTAAATAAACAATTAATAGTATAACTGCAGAAGTAACATAACAGATAAATAACTGATGAGGTGTCAAAATGGGGTTCATCATTCTACGTTATACTACAGACAGATAATAACAGAATAAAATTTTACACATACACTTGCAATAATTTACCAAAATATAAATACGTATGTCTGGTGAGAAATACTCACCTGGATGTTGCAGAAAATTTTGAATTTCAAAAACGACGATTAACCGGTACAGACCGACAGAGGGTAACGATAAAATTCTCGGACGTCGCCTAGATTCAAATCTAGAACAAAATTCAAATATCGAAACGCGACTTAAGAAGTTATGGTCAAGGAAAAATTAGAATAGAACAAGAATTTGTTTGCTTTGCTCGACCACTCCACCGTGTAACGTGACCAAAACATACCCAAAACTGTGAACCGTGCTAACACACAAAAATTACGACGAAAATTTTCCTAAAACAACTACGGCAAAAGTTGAACACGAATACACGTGCACACAAATTTTTCTCCATGAACGTGCTAGGTATATGTGCACGTACGTGCACCACTCTACGCTCATGCACATGCCAAAATTTTGTGCAGCCTTCCTTTTGATCCCAGCTTCCCCCTTCACTCTTCTTCCCAGTTCCCCTCCTTTTTTCTTCTTATTTTCAAAGCTTTTACCTTTTAACTTATATTTACAAATTGGTTTACATAAAATTTTCTCAAAATCATAATTTATTTCTCTGCAACTATTCTTTCCAGATTCTACTATTGTTTTGCAACTCTACAATATGCCTTTAACTCACTGTACTAATACTTACCCATCCCCAGGTTGCTTCGAGTCTTCCCCGAGTCCAAACCCCTAACCGCTTCGAGTTTAAACTCATACTGCTTCGAGAAACTTCGAGGCAAAATACACTTCTTCGTGCAACTCCCCCACTTCTCTGCTCAACATTTCTGGAGACTGCCCTATCCTTAATATACATTCTTTTTTTTTCAGACTCTGGACTACCCATTACCCAAACTTCCTAGCTTTCACAAAAACAAAACACATGCTTCCCGAGATCACACAGTTTTAAGCGATCTACACACTCTCGAACAACCATCCTATATCTCTACAGTCAACATGGTGGGAAGATGGCCGAGCAAACAAGGGTGAAAAAGAAAAAGAGAAACTGGAAGGAAAAGAAACATTTACCTGATGGATCTCGAGTGGAAAAAGGAGGTGAAGGCAGAGACTGTTTAGATGCAGGAGGTTGGAAAAATGGTTGTATATATATAAGATGTATGCGAAGTTTCTGGGATAATAAGTGTAAAGTAACGTATCAGTTAATTTTTTCTTGAATAAACATTGTTTGATCCGCGAAACTTTCTCATCAGTTACAACAGGGGTTACAAGCTTTGAAGACTTGTTGATGCAAAGCAGATAAATGGCAAGCCTGATAAAGGAAAGAATGGCTTGCGTGATTATAGATTGATAACTGACGAGACAGAGGCAGAGGAAAATGCACATTTCCAGGCTTTGAAGTGAATGTGTACAAGTGCAAAGGAAAGATATCAGAGAGGAAATTCGAACATTACAAACATTTAAAGTTTGCGTGATTGAAGGCAGGTATAAGAGAAGGCCGATCCAGATTTTTGCAACAAGTAGATGCCTTAAAATCAGCTGAATTCTCGCGTGCTATAAATGTTGGATTCAATTATTTGAATTTCTTGTGTAGCTGATTGAAACAGAGAGTAAGGAAGAGGGTTTATATGCACGTTCCGGTTTGCTTTAAAGTGCATGAATGTGAAAAGAGAATATCAGAGGACCATTCGAACGTTACTCAAATAAATTCTCACTTTATTTTAATCTTGATTTTAGTTTGATATCAAAAATTAAAAGGTGAATATTTACGTGTAGGCTTGATATATAAAAAAACGTACACAAAGTTATGAACAAATGGTCCTTTAAAACGAAATAACGTCCGTCTTAAAATCACTGACCAATATTTTTCTTCAAAAAAATTTGAAAATATTATTTTTACACTACGTTAAACAGACGCAGTCTAAAATATCAAAAATTTTCACAAAAATAATATTTTAAAAAAACACACGTTTTATAACGTCACTTATACCCTATAATTGACGCGTCTTTCAAACGCGAAATTTAACAGTTCAAACATAGCTTAAAATTTTACAGTTATTATTAAATTTTATTGACATATACAATTTTATAAAATATATCTTCAAATTAAATATTTAAACTATATTGTTATTCATAATTTATATAAAATATTATTTCAAAATTGAATAATTAAAATAAAATAACAGCTGAAACTAGGGTTGTTACACTCTCCCCCACTTAAGAACTTTTCGAAAAGGAACGAAAGAAAGAAACAAAGGAAGATAAGCTAGATAAACAAGTACCTTAAACGAATAGTTCTGGATTTGAAGCACGAATGCTCTCCTCCGTTTCCCATGTGCAATCTCGCTCATCGGTGCTCCATTGCACTTTGACCAACGGGACGGATTTTCTTCTGAGCTGTTTCGTACCTTGATCGACGATGCGAAGCGGCTTCCTTTCAATAGTCAGATCAGGTTCGATGTCCAGACCATCAAGAGCAGTAGGCTGGATGACTAGAGATGGGTCGTGAAGACAGCGACGAAGGTGAGATACATGGAATACATTGTGAATTCCGGCAAATTTCTCGGGTAGATCTAGTCGATAAGCAAGAGATCCAATCCTTTCCAAAATACGGAATGGATCGATGAATCTAGGAGCTAGCTTTCCTCTTCGACCAAACCGAACTACATTTCTTAAAGGAGAGATCTTCAGAAATACCAAATCACCAACATCAAACTCCAACTTCCTTCTACGCCGATCAGCGTACTTCTTTTGTCTATCTTGAGCAACCTTTAATCTCCTCTTAATCTCCTCTACTTTCTCTGAAGCTTCTAAGATCATCTCGGGGCCAAGAACTAAGCGGTTACCAGACTCAATCCAACACGAAGGAGATCTACACGGTCTCCCGTATAAAGCAGCAAAAGGGGACATCTTAAGACTAGCCTGAAAAGATAGAATGAGATAGATAGAGAACTAAGATAAAATAAGAAAAAAAGATTGGAATCTATACCTGATAACTATTGTTATAGGTGAATTCCACAAGATGGAGATGATCTTCCCAAGATCCTCCATAATCCAAGATGCAAGCACGAAGAAGATCTTCTAGAATCTGGTTTACCCTTTCAGTTTGACCGTCAGTTTGTGGGTGATAAGCGGTGCTCAGGTTCAAACGAGTACCCAAGGATTCTTGGAATGCTTTCCAAAACTGACTAGTGAAAATAGGGTCTCGATCGCAAACAATGCTAAGAGGAACGCCATGGAGGCGAATAATCTCCCTCATATAGATCTCGGATAAACTAGAAGCTGTGCGGGTAGACCTGACTGGAATAAAATGGGCAGACTTAGTCAATCTATCCACAATAATCCATATGCTTTCATTACCCCTTCTAGACCTCGGCAAACCATCGATAAAATCCATAGAAACTTGCTCCCACTTCCAGTTTGGAATCTCCAAAGGCTGTAACAAACCGGGTGTCTTCTGATGGTCTGCTTTGACTTGCTGACAAGTCGCACATCTACTCACAAAAATAGAGACATCTCTCTTCATTCCTCTCCACCAATATAGTTTCTTCAAATCCTGGTACATCTTAGCTACGCCAGGGTGGATGGAAAGTCGGGACTGATGATGTTCCCGAAGTAATTCCTGCCTTAAACCATCAACATTTGGGACACAAATTCTTCCATTTATCCTTAAAATTCCTTTATCATCAATCTGAGCTCCCTTTCCATCAGAACTACTACTATCTCTGCTCCGGACATTCTCCTTAATAAATCTGATGATCCTGTCCTCATCTTGCTTAGCCACGATACGGTCCAATAGGGGAGAAGAAACAATGAGCTGACACAACAAAGATTTCTTTCTACTCAGCGCATCTGCCACTACGTTAGCTTTCCCGGGAGTATAGTTGATGTCGAGATCATAAGAAGCAAGAAACTCGAGCCATCGAACTTGTCTCTGATTTAAATCCTTCTGGGTAAAGATATATTTCAGAGATTTATGATCGGTGAAGAGATCAAACTTAGCTCCTAAGAGATGGTGTCTCCAAAGCTTCAAAGCAAATACAACAGCCAACAACTCTAAATCGTGGGCAGCATAGTTAGCTTCATGTGTCTTCAGCTGACGACTAGCATAAGCAATTACTCTCCCGTCTTGCATTAGCACTGCTCCCAAACCTTCTCGACAAGCATCGGTGAATACCGTTAATCTTTCACTTCCATTTGGTACAGTAAGTACTGGTGCGGAGGTGAGCTTATCTTTTAATTCCTGGAAAGCAGCTTTACACTTACTGCTCCATACAAACTTGACATTCTTCCGAGATAGAGCAGTCAGAGGTGCCGAAATCCTAGCAAACTTCTCAATGAACCTTCGGTAGTAGCCGGCAAGGCCTAGAAAACTGCGGATATCGGTAGGAGTCTTAGGTTCTTCCCAATCTTTGATTGTAGTGATCTTGACTGGATCCACAGAAACTCCTTCTTTAGAGACAATATGTCCGAGAAATCGGACTTCTTCTTCCCAGAAATGGCATTTAGAGAACTTAGCCTTCAATTGGTGGTTCCGAAGCGTATCTAAAACATACTTCAAATGAACTTTATGTTCTTCCTCAGACTTGGAGAAGACAAGGATATCATCAATAAAGACAAGGACAAATTTATTGAGTACATCGCGGAAGACGCGATTCATCAAGTCTACAAAGAAAGCAGGGGCATTAGTCAAGCCAAAAGGCATAACTAACCATTCAAAGAAACCATTTTCGGTACGGAAAGCAGTTTTGGGGATGCTCTCCTCAGCAATCCGAAGTTGATGGAAACCTGTGGCTAAATCAAGTTGAGAGAAAACAGTTGCTCCATAGAGTTGATCGAACATATCATTTATGCGCGGCATAGGATATCTGTTCTTCATGGTAAGCTTGTTGAGTTCCCTATAATCAACACACATCCGGAGAGAACCATCGGATTTGGTGACAAAGACAACTGCGGCTCCCCATTCTGAGAAGCTAGGTCTAATCAGACCTTTAGAAGATAAGTCTTGAATCTGATTCCTTAATTCACTCTTCTCCCGTGGTGCCATTCTTCTAGGTGGAAGGACTACAGGTCGTGCTCCGGGGATGAGGTCGATACGGAAATCAATTTCCCGTTTTGGAGGTAAAGAAGTGACTTCACCAAACACGTCGGGAAACAGTTTAACTACAGGGGTCAAATGGATATCATCTGGGAAAGTGTCAAGAGAATAGATGAAACTACCAGCAAACTCCTGAGGCAACTTACACTGGATCTCTAATGGATTCCCTATATCATCTTTAAGAACAACCGTACGGGAACTACAAGAGATTTTTGCATCATGCTTATCTAACCAATCGCCTCCGAGTAGAAGATCGAAAGCGTCAAAGCCCAAAACATAAAAGTCTCCAGTGAAGCATTGTTGGAAATGGAGTAGCTTCACATCCCTACAAACTTTACTAAGGTTCGCAGGGCCACCAATGGGGTTTGAAACACATAAAGGTATGGAAGAAAGTTCAGGAGAAAGGCGATGTTCCAATTTATTATAGAGATCGGATGAAATGAAGCTGTGGGAAGCTCCGGTATCGAATAAAACTCGAGCAGGTAATTTGAACAAAGTAAAAGATCCTTGAAGGGTACCTTGAGAATCATCTGGAGCTGGAGCTGATGCTGGTGCAGGTGCAGGCTGCGGAGCTGTAGAAGATGCAGAAGTTACTGCAAAGACCCCAGATGTTGTGCCCCTCTTTTGAGTGGGACAATCCTTCTTGTAATGTCCTGGCTGGAGGCAGATATGACAAAGATCTCTCCTAGCAAACTGAGCCGGTGGTGGAATGGCAGCACCCAAAGTAGGACAGCGATTAGCAAAATGTCCTTTCTGGTGGCATCTGTGGCATGTGGTGGTGGACAGATCCACTGGTGGCCTTGTTGAAGCAGAAGATGATGCTGAACCTAGCCCTTGATTCTTGTTCTTCTTTTTACGGAAGAAATTTGACTTCCTCTTCCTTGAGTTTCCAGAGGACTGGGCTGATGCAGAAGGAGCAGCAGGAGTGGCCTTAGATGTAGGGTTCTCATAACGGAGAGCCATATCCATCAACGCCGCGAAGGAACCGTGAACATGTGTAGTGAGTCGATCATAGAACTCGGGTCGAGCTCCAGCGATAAACTTCTCGTTCAGCTTGAGTGGGGTATCAATCAGGTTCAGGCCATATTGTGAGAGTTCGTTAAACTTCCTCTCATACTCCGTGAAGGTCATATTGCCTTGCTTAAGATCCATGAATTCCCTATAGAGCTGAGACTTGCCCGCTTCGGGCATCCACTTGGCCAGAAAGGCCTCCCTAAAGCACGATAAGAGATTAAAAGATAGATTCAAAATGGGATTTCAAATCCGGATTTGGGCAACCAAAAGATACCTAAATTGCTCCCAAGTGAGGTCAGCCTCATTTGTTTGAGCAGTAATGGATAGCCACCAATTCAAGGCAGCGCCTTTCATTTGCCAGGCTGCGAGTTGCCTCTGCTGGGCATTAGTAATCTCAAGGCATGAGAAGATCCTTTCTAAGTCTCGAAGCCATTGTTGAGCTTCTATGATAGATTCCGTCCCCATAAATTTTGTGCCACCTAGCTCAACATAGTCCTTGCACAATTTAGTGAATCGGACAGGGGCAACAGGAGGAGGAACAGCTTGCCCTCGACCTCGATTGTTTCTTCTATTCATCCTGAAAGATTAAGGATGGATACTAAGGATAGAGGAAAAATATTAAGATATTCTAGGATAAGATAAAATTAAGTAATTAACAAAAGCTCGAATATAACGATGGAGAGAAAGAAGAAGTGTTTGGAAACTTATTTTAAAATAGGAAGTTTTTATAATAAAATACTTCTTTAAAAATCTTTTTGAAAATCATTTTATACTTTTAAAATACGTTCTCTCACAAGGAAAGATTCTGGAATTTGACTTCACTCATTCTAGAGTATTGCTACTCTATCTCTAATGAGTTTTTGTTCCTTAGTCTATGGTTTAAACCTGGCTCTGATACCAACTGTAACGACCCACTATTTTGTACTATTCGAATTCGACAATAATTAAATAAATGTCGAGCTGGAATAGTTCAAAACAATATATTGTAAAAATAGCTAAGGAACAAATGAAATCAAATACACAGTATCACAGACACAGATATCAGAATCTCACAGCGGAATATAAAATAATACAGTGGTTCATGAAGCCACTGAAAACTTTTACCAACAGAAATACATTGTTTATAAACTTCAATACAATTTTAAACCATAAGCAAATATAGAGTCTTCAAATGTCTTGAATTACAAAATAGATAAAGATGGAAAGCTTCCAATAGCAAGAGTGATCTATGAGTGGTCCTAGCTCCGGAAAGAAAGCTGAAGCTGCAACTCAGGCTGACCTGAGCGTACAATAAAACAAAACACTCGAGTCAGGACATACATACTTATATAATGTAAGCTAAATCAAGTGTACTGTAATAAAGAGCAAGTAACTTAAAGGATGCTTGGGATCGCCCATCCTCTAAGGATCCGTTAAACTATTTACTATGTAGTATATTGCGCTATTACAATAGTGTCTATAGTAAAATAAACATACTTTTAAATAGCGTTAAGGCTTTACATTTTCCACCTTAACACGTAATAGTCCCAGTAGTCCGTCCAATATCATAGCCCCTCCTGATCGGGAAGCCACTAGAGGATACCACACAGGCTACGGGAGAAAACCAAACTCGTACAAGACGCGATATGGTAGGTGACACGGCACAACTAGGCAATGCCAGGGTAGATATACCAATTGCTATCCGGACCGGTGGAAATGCGTAGCCGCAGTTACCGCCCACCTCGAACAACACTCCCAAATCAAAGGTGCGCACCAAAACAATCACAAGAGTAATGGAATGGCATACGAAGAAGTGCGTTCGATCAGAGGAGCTACCTCATTAATCCGAGAATCGCTCCTGTTTTAGCCACCTTATGCCAACTCACGGGAGTCGGGTCCACGTATTTACCTTTCAAGGAACCATCACCACCATCCTACTTCATTCTGGAATCTCCACCGCGTACACGGTTGTCAAAGTGGTTTTCGGTATCGACAGAGAGTATGTCCATATCCGATCCCGGTCTCTTTGCCAACCAAACGTTATTATAACCCGTGGTTATAGTTTGAAAAATGGTATTTATTTTTCAAATCAAATATATTTCAAATACCTTTAATTTCAAATCCTTGATTTTAAAACATTTTTCTTTTGATAATATACCATTTCAAATCATTTAAGTAAATTTGGAGTTTATTGCTTTTATCAAAATAGAAATCAATTTTTTTTTTCCAAACTCAATTTCTAAATTCTCTTATTATTACATATTTAAATTCCAAAAATTTAACTTATTCCCAAAATAAATTTTCATACATTTTCTAAATAAATCATATTTCAATTCCTACAGCACTTATGAAATGCTATCTAAAGTTTACGGGTTTAAATGTTCCAATTTTAAAAGGACAGCATTTAGATGCTGTAGTAGACTTAAAATCTATTTTCAAATATAACTTATTATTTATTATTATTATTATTATTTTTTTATTGAAATCTTTTCCTTTTCAAAAATACAGAATTTCTAAACAAGTTATATTCCAAAATTTTAATTCAACATTTATTTATTTAACCCCTTTTTTAAATCATTATAAATCTTATAAAATCATTAAACCAGAATATCTAAATTTAAAATAATTTAAAACAAATTTCAGAAATAATATATAAACCACGGGCCTGTATAAGGTTTTCTAGCCTAGGTCAAGTGAGACGGATTTATATCATTTCAATCCGATATTTACAAACCCCGGGTTCTATCATTTCGAACCTGCAATCCCAAGAAAATTTAGAGTAGTTAACAGAATATTATTTCAGCCCATAATTATCTAATTTAACAGGGAACTTGCAGTGATGAGATTTATACTGTAAATAAACAATTAATAGTATAACTGCAGAAGTAACATAACAGATAAATAACTGATGAGGTGTCAAAATGGGGTTCATCATTCTACGTTATACTACAGACAGATAATAACAGAATAAAATTTTACACATACACTTGCAATAATTTACCAAAATATAAATACGTATGTCTGGTGAGAAATACTCACCTGGATGTTGCAGAAAATTTTGAATTTCAAAAACGACGATTAACCGGTACAGACCGACAGAGGGTAACGATAAAATTCTCGGACGTCGCCTAGATTCAAATCTAGAACAAAATTCAAATATCGAAACGCGACTTAAGAATTTATGGTCAAGGAAAAATTAGAATAGAACAAGAATTTGTTTGCTTTGCTCGACCACTCCACCGTGTAACGTGACCAAAACATACCCAAAACTGTGAACCGTGCTAACACACAAAAATTACGACGAAAATTTTCCTAAAACAACTACGGCAAAAGTTGAACACGAATACACGTGCACACAAATTTTTCTCCATGAACGTGCTAGGTATATGTGCACGTACGTGCACCACTCTACGCTCATGCACATGCCAAAATTTTGTGCAGCCTTCCTTTTGATCCCAGCTTCCCCCTTCACTCTTCTTCCCAGTTCCCCTCCTTTTTTCTTCTTATTTTCAAAGCTTTTACCTTTTAACTTATATTTACAAATTGGTTTACATAAAATTTTCTCAAAATCATAATTTATTTCTCTGCAACTATTCTTTCCAGATTCTACTATTGTTTTGCAACTCTACAATATGCCTTTAACTCACTATACTAATACTTACCCATCCACAGGTTGCTTCGAGTCTTCCCCGAGTCCAAACCCCTAACCGCTTCGAGTTTAAACTCATACTGCTTCGAGAAACTTCGAGGCAAAATACACTTCTTCGTGCAACTCCCCCACTTCTCTGCTCAACATTTCTGGAGACTGCCCTATCCTTAATATACATTCTTTTTTTTTCAGACTCTGGACTACCCATTACCCAAACTTCCTAGCTTTCACAAAAACAAAACACATGCTTCCCAAGATCACACAGTTTTAAGCAATCTACACACTCTCGAACAACCATCCTATATCTCTACAGTCAACATGGTGGGAAGATGGCCGAGCAAACAAGGGTGAAAAAGAAAAAGAGAAACTGGAAGGAAAAGAAACATTTACCTGATGGATCTCGAGTGGAAAAAGGAGGTGAAGGCAGAGACTGTTTAGATGCAGAAGGTTGGAAAAATGGTTGTATATATATAAGATGTATGCGAAGTTTCTGGGATAATAAGTGTAAAGTAACGTATCAGTTAATTTTTTCTTGAATAAACATTGTTTGATCCGCGAAACTTTCTCATCAGTTACAACAGGGGTTACAAGCTTTGAAGACTTGTTGATGCAAAGCAGATAAATGGCAAGCCTGATAAAGGAAAGAATGGCTTGCGTGATTATAGATTGATAACTGACGAGACAGAGGCAGAGGAAAATGCACATTTCCAGGCTTTGAAGTGAATGTGTACAAGTGCAAAGGAAAGATATCAGAGAGGAAATTCGAACGTTACAAACATTTAAAGTTTGCGTGATTGAAGGCAGGTATAAGAGAAGGCCGATCCAGATTTTTGCAACAAGTAGATGCCTTAAAATCAGCTGAATTCTCGCGTGCTATAAATGTTGGATTCAATTATTTGAATTTCTTGTGTAGCTGATTGAAACAGAGAGTAAGGAAGAGGGTTTATATGCACGTTCCGGTTTGCTTTAAAGTGCATGAATGTGAAAAGAGAATATCAGAGGACCATTCGAATGTTACTCAAATAAATTCTCACTTTATTTTAAACATCTTGATTTTAGTTTGATATCAAAAATTAAAAGGTGAATATTTACGTGTAGGCTTGATATATAAAAAAAACGTATACAAAGTTATGAACAAATGGTCCTTTAAAACGAAATAACGTCCGTCTTAAAATCACTGACCAATATTTTTCTTCAAAAAAAATTGAAAATATTATTTTTACACTACGTTAAACAGATGCAGTCTAAAATATCAAAAATTTTCACAAAAATAATATTTTAAAAAAACACACGTTTTATAACGTCACTTATACCCTATAATTGACGCGTCTTTCAAACGCGAAATTTAACAGTTCAAACATAGCTTAAAATTTTACAGTTATTATTAAATTTTATTGACATATACAATTTTATAAAATATATCTTCAAATTAAATATTCAAACTATATTGTTATTCACAATTTATATAAAATATTATTTCAAAATTGAATAATTAAAATAAAATAACAGCTGAAACTAGGGTTGTTACAGAGACCAGTAGTGCGCAACAATAAACTTGCATCAGTGTACAAAGAAGATAGTGGTAACTACACAAAGCAACCAGACTGTGATGCAAGCAATGACCAGAACACAAAGACAGGATTGAACAGAAGTGCTTTAAAACATCACATTAACTAAGTCAAAGAAGTCATCAATAGTTAAAAATCAACTGTGGCAGCCAAGGAATTAATCGCAAGCAAAGTCAAAGCCGTGATCAAAATATACGATGTTGAACAAGTCAGAGACGTGGTGGTAAAGAAACGAGCAAAGTCAAAACAAATCAAAAGAGGAAAGTTTTTTTGCCGTATGACTCAAGAAAAAATCGAACGCTGCATAATCAAAGCCGTGCGCATCAAGTCGTAAAGATATCAGGAAAGCAAGAATTAGGAAAGTGTCGAATTCATATAAATACATCACCCAAATCATCACGGCGTGTGTGGAAAAATTGAATCAAATCCAAATATAAACCCACAGTCATCATCGGTAAAATCATCAATCAATCGAGTTCAAGCAAGCATTAAACCAGCAATGAAAGGGAAGAGATTACATACCACAATCTATCGAACTCGATCAACAGAGGAGCAGCTGCAACGACCGCAAGTGAAGCAAGTAGTCGGTCATCAGAGAAGCAGCGAGCAAGGCAACACGCAAACCAGAGAATCGATCAACATAGGCGTGCTTCGAAAAGCCCTAATTTGGATCTAAAAACTCAAGCCCTAATTTCAGAGCACAAGGATGAACGAAAGCAAGGCCGCCATTTTACAAAAGCAAAAAGAAAATGGAACGGGAAGAAGAAATGAATTGGGCCGGCCTTGTTTTTAATATAAAAAGGCTTTAGTTTATATTTCAATTAGGGTTTTAGTTTTTATTTTTAAAATTGCATTTAAGTTTGTTTTAAATTTAAATTCTCTTTTAAGGTTGTATCTTTCGAATCAAATCTTTGTAAATCACCACCTAGGATTTAGGTTGTGTCAGATTATCTAGTTGGCAGTAAGCAGGGTTTGCGAGTTTGCAAAACTCTATAGGCGGTAGCAGGGTTTGCGAGTCTGTTAGAGTGTTTGTAAGCGGGAGACTATTTAATTCTAATAGAAATCTGGGAATGCAGTAGTAGGCAGGGGTTGCCGAAGCTGGGTAAATTTTGTGTGTGGTTTACTTTTCAGCATATTTACTTTTCTGCAGTTTGTTTTTGCGTTTAATTCGAGAAAATTTGCTATAAACCTATTCACCCCCCTCTAGGGTTAATGTAGATCCTACAGTATGATCTCATACAAAGCCCCTTTGCACAAAATCGATTATCCCAAAATCGATAATTCTCAAGCTAGGCTTTTCAAATTTCAATATTGATTTTACCCAAAAATCAAAAGCCTTTCCAAATCCAAAGGTTCCCAAAACCCTTTTCCAAAATCCTCATAAGGTCCTTTATATATATATATATTCAAATATATATAATTTTCCAAACTTTGGATCGTTCAAACTTATATAAAATTCCTTTATACTTCAAACACTTGCAAAAATCCTTTTCTTCCAGCAATAAATTCAACAAGGGGAGATTTATCTTATATAACAAAGATATGTAACTTTGTTTATTCAAAATCAAATATTCAAATTTTATTACCCTTTTCAATATCACTTCCATTCAAATCCGTACGATATACGCATATCATCCGTACGCTATACCAATCTGATCGTCCACTCGATCACACAATTTCACTTCCGAACTAGTATTGTCCACCCGACTTCCTAGTGCGGACTCAGATCTGGTTTCTTGATTAGAAACCGTCAATCTCCTTGCATAGCCATAACTATGATAGAGAATATCCAAAACCAATCAACAATCCATACCCAGGTTCGCCGTCGAAAATCGAGTGAAAAATCCCAACTCGGATCGATATACTATATCGAAATTCTGTGATCGAATCTGGATCAAATCACTAAGCGAATAGAATAATATACGTACATCCTACGTATTTAACTTCATTGATTATTAAACAAATCAATTTCCTTTCCATTCACATTCACTTATTCACCTTAATCCCCATTTGGATTATCCTTCAATTCTTATCTCAATTGGGTATTTAATTAATAACAGTTTGAACTCCGACCAGTCTAGAAAATAGCTTGAAAATTTAAAAATATGTAAGTAGTTGAAAAATAATTATAAGTTTGCAAAATAGCTGTAAAATAGTTAACTAATTGTAAAATAATAGGGAAATAGCTAAATAGTTTCAAAAGTTTAAGATAACTGCAAAATAGTTGGAAAATAATATTTTTTTTATAAAATAGTTGTAAAATAGTAATTAGTTTAGAAAATAATTGAAAAATTGTTAAATAGATCCAAAAATAATTATAAAACAAGTATAAAAAAATTTGGCTTTAAGAAAGAAAAGTTGTATATATTTAATAGCTTAGAAAACAAGTTGATGTTAAAACAATTTATATTGAAATAGTTCAGATTCAAAACTGTTCACTTTCCCAACAATTTAATTTTAATTTCCATTTAAATTGACCTCATTCCAATTCAAATAACTCAAAATTCCATTGGACTTGATTTATTCCTAATTCAACTTCAATTCTAATTTATTCAAACTAAATTCAATTGGTACAAATGGAATCTAAATTTCAACTTTAACCCATCTCGAATTATATAAATTCGAGTTGAAATCTCAAAGGTTGGTTTAACTCTTTAAACCAAATTAACTTTTATTTAAAGTTTTTAAACAATTTTAATTTCTGAGTCCAATTCTCAAAATTCCATTTTAAATTATTTTTACTTATGAATTTCAAGGTTCAAATAAGAGTTCAATACAATTTAATTTTAAAATTTTAATTTATTATTAAATTTTATCTTCCAGTTTGAAGCCGATTCTTAAACAAGTTTAATTTACAATTCAATTATTCAAATTTATTCTATTTATACAATACCATTCTCAATTTAAAGATTTTCATTAACAATAGGATGATATCATTCAATTTATTTTTAAACGTCCATCCATTTTCAATTTTTAAATCTCAAACCCGTTTTGAGATCACACAAACTACCAATTCAAATTAACCATTTAAATTTCCAAGTTAAATTCCAATTTCATCTTGAATTTTCAATTCAGGTTGCTTTTTCCTACACTTATTTAACTTTTTAAAGTTAAATTCCAATTCACTTAATCCAATCAACCTCACTCAATTTGAATTCCCGCTCCAACTTCAAAATTCTTTCCCTCTTATAAGTTCAAAACTTATATCACTTTGGGTTTTTACATCACACTTCAGGGAAAAAAGAAATCAAAACTCAACCTCTTATAGTTTATTTCGAATTATCTTTGATTTCATGTATATCCATACGTATATACATATTTATTTCTTGGCCCTCCCGGCCATGTTTTAAAATTTTAAACCACCTTTGGTTTTAAATTTAAATCAAATTTTCAAACAACCCATTGTTTGCAACAAGTCCCAGTTATCCAAATAATACTTATTTATTATTTTTCATTACTTTGAAACAAAATTTTCAAATTCTGGGACTAGATTTAGAATTTCATTTTCAATCAATTAAATTTTAATTTAGTTGTATTTCCATTTTTTTTACTTAATTTAATTCCAATTCAAGACTTCAGTTTGGTTGTATTACATTACTTTTTAATTTTAATTTCAATAATTAACAACCAATCACCTTAATATTTATTAGAAGGAAATATTGCTTTTTGTATCAAAATATATTTTTATATAAAATCATTGAAAACCTTTATATAAGAAAATAACAAGTACGCACTCATGTATATACACTCGACTCATTCTAGAGTACTTTGGACTCTATTTAATGAGTAATCCCCACCAGAGCCAAGGTTCTCGTTTAACCTTTTAGCACTGATACCAAATGTAACGACCTGTAATTTTCGATCCCGAAAATTCCATATAGTTATGAAAAAGAAGAAAGAGATAGAAGAAGAACAGAAACACCAAACATCTCCCATTCGCAGCAGATAAAATATAATAATAAATAATAACAGTTTACAAAAGAATACTATATCTGTCGATTACATTCTAATACATTAGAGTTTCACATTATATACAGTCACTGAATATTTACAATTATCATGTCTCAGATTAACAATAATATAAATACAGCGGAAATACTCTATACGCTCTTGCCATCCGGCTCGCCTCCTGAGCTCAAGAACGTCCTAACCTGGAAATCTGTAATCCTCGGTCTGACCCGAGCATTACACCAAAGTAACACCCGGGTCATGCTGGAAACCAGCGTGAGTAATCTAAATTAACATGGAATACCAAAGCAAACAACTTATATAAAACCTGGGGTAACTCAAACCAATTTACAAGCCACAATTTGTTTTAGACATCACTTATTTCACATATCAATTTCTAAGTACCAAACTTAGATAAAATAATCCAATTTACCTTAATCATTTCATCCCAGCCTATTGATTTCCTATATCAATCTATAAAATTCGAAGTGGTTTCGGGTATTTCCTAATACCCGATCCCGGCCTCTTCGAGTCTCATGTCATCCTAATCCAAGTTATCTAAATGAAATACACAACATTTCATATCAGGGATATCAATTCATTCAAAGCATCCCAAACCATTCAACCAACCATAAACAAATTTGATCACGTCCAAATTATTTCAATTAATCCTAATTGAATTCCAAACCTCACTCTCTTAGATTCATTCATTAATAAATTCCAGATCGATTATTTAATCAACCCTTCATTCCTCATCTTAATTAACCATCCTAGATTAATTCATCTCCCAATTACATTCAATTAATTATCTTTATTTAATTTCACGACATTAATTATTCTCACCAAATCAATGAGTAATCTTTAATTACTTCACAAATTAATTAACTATAATCAATTACACTAATTCTTAATTACTTATATTAATTAATTTCTCATGAGTCACTTATGATTAATTCATCTTAATTAATCAATCTTTAATTACATCGTTGATTATATAAATTAATGATTTCCAATTATGTTTTGATTTGTTCTAATCTAAATTAATTACTTTAGTTCAACCTTAATATTAATCATTCTCGATTAATCTCAATCTGTAATTAACTATTCTTTTATTTACTTCATTAATAAATTAATTGCTCCTTAATTAATTATCTTAATTAATCTCTTGATTAATTTCACAAAGTAATTATATGTTATCAATTACATTAAGTAACTGCCCTTCAAACCATCCATTGATTATTCTAAATTAATCAAACTTAATTAATATAATTAGTCATTACTTAATTAATTCAAATCCTTAATTACTAAATTAATTAACCCAAATCATAAATTAATTTAATTAATTAATTATCCATCTTATTTACCCTTCTAATTTGATGAATCACAAATCATTAAGCCCTTATTAACATTGAAAACATTTTCTTATTTATAACTTATGTTTAAAACAATTTAGAACCCAAATACTTTGAGTCAAACCACAATTAACTCGAGAACCAACCAAAATCCAAAGTCACATCATCATCAATGCACATCCAATCAATTTAATCATTCAATCAATTATTTAAAATTTAACCATTTAAATTTAAATAAAGATCCAACAGAGTGAGATTTACTCACCTTTATTTTATTTGCAGTCCAAGTGTTAACCTCGTTTTGGAATAACCTCATGACCTAAAAATGGGACAACTTAACTACTTAAGGGAGTAGGCGACCTAACACATGAAGCGGCTTACGGGAAGGGATGACCTAACGACTTAGAGAAGTAAGCGACCTAACGTCTTAAGAAGTGGACGACCTAACGACTTAAGAAGTGGACGACCTAACTGCTTAGAGAAGTAAGCGACTAACGACTTAAGAAGTGGACAACCTAACTGCTTAGAGAAGTAAGCGACCTAACGACTTAAGAAGTGGGACGACCTAACTGCTTACAGGAAGCCACGACTCAGCGACCTTAGTACTTCACGACCTAAGGAGATAAAGCGGCAGCGACCTAGTGCTTTCACAACCTACTTTAAGTCGCTCACGACTTTGCACTTATTGAACCATGCCGCTCTCCGTTAGGTCGCTAGAACCTACTAGCGAGTTCAGATAGCCAGGTGCGAACCAGTTAGGTCGTAACTCATATCCCCTTAGCTCGCTGACGACTCATGATCCATCTTAAATCGTAGCCTTCGACTTACGACTTACCTTAAGTCGCTCACGACTTAAGGCCTATTCGAAAACCCATATAAATACTACATGAGCTACGACTTTCGGGGGATCTTTTGGGCTCATTCTGGAAGCACCAATACTCTGCCGTTTTCTCAACTCAAAAAGCACTTCAAGCACTCCAAACACCAAGGACACTACGACAAACTTCAAGAGAAAATCTACATCATCTAACATGGATTCGAAAGATTATTCTACATCAAAGTTTGATCTACTAGTCTAAAGTGTGTTGTAATTGAAGAAAGTTGTATAAGTTGTACTTGAGTCAGCAGTAAAGAGATTAAAAGTGGACGTAGGCTTGATTATAAGCCGAACCACTATAAAAACTGTGCCTTTTATTGTCTTTCTGATATTTTCCTGCTTATTTCTGATTCCTGTGTCAGCAGGTGGTGCTTTGACAATTGCTTTACTTGCACCGGGGTGTTAGCATCTGATTTTTACGTTAACATTTTTGGTGCTTTCACTGAGAATTGAACTCAGGATACTATCATCATAGCTTCGCAGAAATTTGTGGAAAGGATCTCTCTGAAAACCAGAAGTTTATCAGAAATAATGGCTCCTGGAAGAAAGCGCAAGTCTGTTAGATCCGACGATGTTCGCGAGACTACTACCACTTCTCCTCCTTTAAGCGAAACAACTCCAATTGTTGGAGTAACGCGAGCAGAATTGGATGCTGCGGTTTCTAGGCTATATCAGCAGATGGAAGCCCAAAACAATCTGATGTTGGAAAGGTTGAATGCTTTGCTTGGGGCTAACCGTCAACCTGTGAATAACGAACCAAACTTTGCTGATAATGTTCATGATGTTGAAGAAAGAGATGTTCCTCAAAGGGCAGCTGGCTCAGTCAAAGACACACCTCCCCAAGTTGGAGGATCGGGACAACAGCCAACTTTCCGTGAGCGCTTGTCAAGGCAAACTTCTGAGAAGATGGCTGATGCCTGTCCAGCTGAGCCCCTTAATGACGAGGAGTATTTTTCAGGGATGGTTCGACAAATCCTGAAGGAAAGTATGCAAAGGGAGGAATACGAAAAAGAATAGGGGTTCGCCCCGAGCAAGACTCCATTCACTGAAAGGATTCTGAAAGCAGAGTTTCCTAGGAAGTTCGTTTCTCCTACCATTCCGGCTTATAAGGGGACGAGTGACCCTAATTAATTTCTGTACAAGTATGATTGGCACATGACGGGTGCTAGAGCTTATGATGAGATCAAATTCAGGTATTTTCCGGTATACCTGGAAGGAGTTGCTTTACTTTGGTTCACAAAGCTGTCGATCCGGTCGATAGACCAGTTTTCTGATTTGACTCGAAAATTAAGGAACAGTTCAGATTGTACGCTTCAAAGGCGAAAGATATAATGTCGTTGTCCGGCTTAGAGCAGAATCCTGGAGAATCCATAAGATCTTTCTTGAATCGCTTCAATATAGCTTTGGCTGAAGTAGACAACGCAGAGCCGAGAATGATTTTAACATACTAGATGAGGGCTATTGACAAGGCAAGTGAGTTCAGGAAGTGGTTGAAAATGAAAGAACCGAATTCGCTTGACAAGTTTTATAAGAAAGCCGATGAATTCATGCGCTTGGAAAGTCTCCAAGCACCGGCTAAGGTGGTATCGACAGGGGCTGGAAATAGTAATGCTGTTCCTAATAAGAAGGAATCTGGCAATCAGAAGAGGGGAAACGATGGTCAGAAGAAGCAAGGAGATGCAAAGAAAAATCATCCCTTCAACTTCACCCCTCCGACTGATACCCCGGAGAATATCTACTTTGCAAATAAAGACACGGTTGAATTCCCCACACCAGCTAAGCAGAGGGTTAATAAGAAAGCTGAGAAGAATGGAAGGTTTTGCCGGTTCCATAACCAACCCGGGCATGATACCAATGAGTGCCGTCACTTGAAAGAGTTGATTGAGGAACTATTAAAAGAAAACAAGCTCCAGCAATATGTAAAGAGGAACAGGAATGGCCCAACTTCGTCGACTCAAGGACAACAGGCTTCTGTTCATCGCCCTAGCTCAAGTTAAAAGGCAGCAGCTTATGAATCAGAGAGGCCCGTTATTAATGTGATTACAGGAGGACCTCACCCAGCTGGCAAAAACTGGGGTGAGATGGAACGGTATGATCGTGCATTGAAATATGCGCCAGTAGAGGAAAGTGTTTTTGTGTTGGAAGATGCTGCACCTCTGAAGCAGCAGAAAACTTTTAATGATGACATTATCTTCAGAGTCAGGGATTCTATGGGTGTTGAAGGCCCTACCATAGATCCCTTGGTTATTTCTGCTGGCATTGGGCCAGCTATTGTAAGAAGAGTACTTGTTGATCGTGGTGCTTCTTGCAATATTCTTTTCAAGAAGACTTTTGATCAGATGAAGATCCCAATGACTGATGTTCAAGCTTCGTCGTAAAAGATTGCTGGGTTTACTGGGGAACCCAGGCAGCCGATTGGGACTATTGACATGTTCGTGGAACTTCAAGAGGGGCAAAAGAAGGTCGTTCGAAGGCATACTTTTGTAATTGTTGATGAATTTTCTACTTACAACGCCTTCCTAAGCCGTCCAACTCTTGCAGCCTTTAAAGCAATCCTCGCCCCGTGGTGCCTTACCATGAAATTCCCCACAGATAATGGAGTTGGTGTTGTTAAAGGGGATCAGAATGCGGGGCGGGAATGTTATCTGATAGAATGCGTGAAGCAAGAAAGAGAGAGATGGGAAAGGATGCGGCAGCCCCAGTCCGTATCAAAGAGTCAACCTTGTAGCAATTACAGGGCGGACCCTGTACTGGCGAATGTAGCGAAGCACGAAGAAAAATGGATCCCAGAAAAGCCAGTGCAGGGGAGAATCAAGTGGTGCCAGTGGAAGTAACGGTACCAGTACCTGTTGACCCAAAAGACCCAAACAAGGTGTTGAATGTGGGTTCACAACTTAGTACGACAGTTCAGAATATTTGGATATCATTCCTGAAAGCAAATCAGGATGTATTTGCTTGGACCCATGCTGATATGTATGGAATATCACCTGAAGTTGCAGTACATACTTTGAATATTGATCCGAAGTTTACACCTGTGAAGCAGAAAAGAAGAACCCAGGGTCCTAAAAGGTCAGCAGCATTGAAAGAAGAAGTGGATCGACTCATGGAGAATGACTTTATCAGAGAATCAACTTATCCGAATTGGGTTTCAAATCCGGTACTGATTAAGAAACCTAACGAAAAGTGGAGAGTATGCATCGACTTCTCAGATTTAAACAAAGCCTGCCCCAAAGACTGCTTTCCGCTACCCCGGATTGACCAGTTGGTTGACGGAACAACAGGACATGAATTGTTATCTTTTATGGATGCTTACTCCGGATATAACCAGATCATGATGCATGAGCCAGATCAAGAGGACACGAGCTTTATTACCGATGTCGGTCTTTACTGCTACAGAGTCATGCCCTTCGGACTGAAGAATGCAGGGGCAACTTACCAAAGGCTTGTTAATGCGATGTTCAAGCCACAGATTGGAAAGACCATGGAAGTTTGTGTGGACGATATGTTGGTTAAACCAAAGAAAGCAGTAGACCATATGGACCACTTAGCGGAAATGTTCACTGTCCTACGAAAGTATGGAATGAAGCTTAATCCTTTGAAGTGTTCATTTGGGGTGGAGTCCGGAAAGTTCTTGGGTTTCATTATGAGCGCTAGGGGCATTGAGGCTAATCCTGCTCAGATCACTGCCTTAAGAGAAGTCAAAACTCCTAGAACGAAGAAGGAACTGCAAAGTCTCAATGGAAAAGTTGCTGCTTTAAGCCGATTCATTTCCAAAGCTACTGATAAATGCATTCCATTTTTTGATGCTCTGAAGAAAGGAAGGAAAAACTTTACCTGGACTCCAGAATGCCAGAAAGCTTTCGATGAGTTAATTCGTCATATGGAAAATCCTCCGATACTTTCTAAGCCCGACGATGGTGAAGATCTCTTTGTATACTTGGCGATCTCAGCTCATGCTCTTAGTGTGGCACTGGTGCGAGAAGACGCCAAAATTCAGCACCTAGTCTACTATATTAGCAAAAGGTTTACTGGGGCAGAAATGAATTATTCAAAGTTGGAGAAGCTTGCCTATTGTCTACTGATCGCATCAGGAAAATTGAGGCCATATTTTCAAGCTCATCCAATCAAAGTCCTCACTGATCAGCCTCTGAAGCAAGTCCTCTTTCGCCCTGAGACTTCTGGTCGCTTTTTGAAGTGGAATATTGAACTCAGTCAATATGACATCACTTATTATCCCCGAAGAGCAATCAATGGACAAGCTTTGGCAGATTTCATCGCAGAATGCACAGACAAAGGTGGTAGTGAGGAAGTAGTGACCGATAATTCCCCAATTCGATGGAAATTATACGTTGATGGCGTAAGAAACGATTACTGTTCCGGAGCTGGGGTTGTGCTTGAAACCCCTGAAGGGCGGTCATTGTGCTATGCTTTAAGATTGGAATTCCCTTCAACAAACAATGAAGCAGAGTATGAAGCTCTTATTGCCGGTTTAAGAATTGCTAAAGAATTGAACGTCAAAATGTTGCAAATCTTCAGTGATTCACAACTTATTGTATGTCAAGTCAAGAAAGAGTTTCAGACTAAAGGGAGAAATCTGCCTTCTTACTTGTCAAGAGCCTGGGAGCTTCTCGATGACCTTGACCATTATACGGTAAATCATATACCTCGGGAAGAGAACATGAAGGCAGATTCTCTCGCAAAGTATGCAAGCACTGGTGAAGCTCAATTACTGGGATTAGTTCCTGTGGAAGTCCTGTCAACTCCAAGCATTGATGAGATGGATATTGACTGGATCATGACTATATCACAGGAGCGAGAATCATGGATGACTCCGATATTAGAATATCTGCGCGACGGTTCTCTACCAGAAAACTCAAAAGAACGGCAGAAGTTGTTAAGAAAAGCATCCAGATACATAATTCAAGATGGCCGATTGTATAGGCGGGGATTCTCAATGCCATTACTCCGATGTGTGACCAAGGAAGAAGCTGAGATAATTCTAACCGAGGTACACGGAGGAGAGTGTGGAGATCATTCAGGTGGTCAAACTTTAGCAAAGAAAATTCTCCGTTATTGGTATTTTTGGCCAGATATTAATCGTGATGCCGCATGTTACGCCCGAAAATGTGACCGATGCCAGAGATTTGCAAAAATCCCAAGAGCACCTTCCACTGAGATAACACAGATGGTCAGTCCGTGGCCATTTGCTATTTAGGAAATAGATCTCATTGGGCCTTTGCCAATTGCAAAATCCGCAATCAGATATGCTATTGTTGCTGTTGATTATTTTACTAAATGGGCTGAATCTGAACCTTTAGCTACTATTACTTCTAAGAAAATGATAAACTTTGTAACTAAGAACATCATTTGCAGGTATGGTGTGCCTTAAAAGATATTCACAGACAATGGAACCCAATTCGAAAGTGAAGAGTTTCAAGATTTTTGCAAGAAATTCAAGATCCAGAAAAGCTTCTCAGCAGTAGCTCATTCGCAGGCAAACAGGCAAGTGGAAGCAGTAAACAAAATTATCAAATCGACCATCAAAAAACAGCTGGAAAAAGTGAAAGGTGGTTGGGTCGATAAGCTTCCACTAGCACTATGGGCATATAGAACTACACATAAAACTACGACGTGGCACACTCCATTTTCATTGGTATATGGATCCGAGGCAATGATTCCGGTAGAAATAGAAGTTCCTTCACATAGAAGAATTCACTTCAACCAAGCAAAAAATGAGGAATTACAACTTGAAGCACTTGACTTCCTTAATGAAAGAAGGGAAGAGGCTCAGCTCAGAATTACGGCCCATCAGCAAAGAATTGCCAGGCACTTCAATTCCAAAGTTCGCCAACACAGCTTTGGGATTGGAGATCTAGTCTTGAAGAGGGTCATGACGACAACGGGAGTGTTTGCGCCAAACTGGGAAGGGCCGTATGTCATAGGCAAAAAACTTCTCGATGGCACTTTCAAACTAATAACTGTCGAAGGAGATCCAATTCCAAGAGCTTGGAACAGCAATAATCTGCGCCCATATTTTACTTAAAGGCTTTAATGAAATATTGTAAAAGAATGATGAATGTATGATTCTTGTATTGAAAGCCATTGTAAAGTCAGTGCAAGTGAATAATAAGAACTATAAAGTGGATGTAGCCCCAGTTGTTGGTCGAACCACTATAAATCTTGTGTTCTTTACTATTATAAACTGCTTTGTTTTATTTCGATATATAAAATACATCAATTGTATTACTAAAATGTCGATTTAATAATGCAGGCCATAAAAACAAAGCTTACCCATCACAAGACCAAGCAATCCCTGACATCACCTAACAAGCAAACGCTAAGCCGTTCAAAATTTCCATACTCAAATCCTACGAAAGAAGTGCTTCAAGCAAAAAGTTAGTAATTCTGCTGGAAGTGGGCCCTTGCTAGGTTGTTTGTACAAACGAGCATCCAGTCAAATAGCCTGTGTCTGCCCCCACCAACTAGCTTAACTATGAAGTATACTTCTTTGGATAAAGGAAATTGTTGGCAATTAAAAGAGAAGTGTGTTTGGAAAATATAACGGGGATCGTCGATATGAATAGATGGCAAAGAGACATGGGCGAGCAAGCATCAAACAGCCAAAGACCTCTTCAGAGACACAAACCCTCTTCGGAGGCACAACTCTTCGGAGGATAAAGACCTCGAACGGGTCATGCCAGAAAACTTTCTCAACAAAAAAGATTGGTATGGAATGACCGGGAGGACCTTCCCAACTGGAAGGCAAGGCGCTTGTTCACTAGCTGAGACAATTTGCGCAGACAAGCGTCCAAGTAACTTGCGTCCGCCCCGTGAATCCATATGATGATCGGAGGCACCTTCCCAAGTGGAAGGCAAGGCGCTTGTTCACTAGCTGAGACAATCTGCGCAAATAAACGTCCAAGTAACTTGCGTCCGCCCCGTGAATCCAGCCAACCATGAGGAAGAAAATTCCAGGCATACTCGGAGGCACGCATTCCACCGAGATTTGAAATAAAACTTCACAAGTGCTGGAATGTGAAAAGCCCTCTTCGGAGGCCCATTTCACCATAGTTGAAATGCTAAAAGACCTCTAGCGGGCCTCGCCAGAAAAAGAGAGTTCTTACTCGACAGAAAGTTACGGACTGATCAGTGGCACAGAACACTCGTGTCCGCCCCGTAAATCCATCCAACTAAGAGAAGGAAACTCCAAACTTCCAGGCAAAAGCCCTACTCAGAGGCACACATTTCACCGTGATCTGAAATAAAACTTCACACGAGTCGAAATGTGAAAAGCCCTCTTCGGAGGCCCGCTTCCCAGCGAACAGGGAAAAGATAAAAGCCTCTCCCAAGAGGCAGAAACAAAAAAGACCTCTTCCCAGAGGCACAATCAAACAAAAAGACCTCTTCCCAGAGGCGCAACCAAACAAAAAGACCTCTTCCCAGAGGCACAATCAAACAAAAAACCCTCTTCGGAGGCACGAGCAGGTTGAAGCCCTTTTTCGGAAGGCCCACTGTCCTATGAAGTAAAATTCACTTGCCAAAGCAAAAGTGACTTTTTCCAAAAGTGAAGTGTAAAAACTTCGCAAAAAAAAAAGACTCCTCCAATATGAAGTGCATTCTACTAAATTAGAAAAATATTTCTCTGAAACAGAAATATTATCCTATAAAGTACAAATGCAAACCTCCTTCAAATGGAAGAGTTGTTCTCTAAAGGAAGAGTAAAAGTCTTCTCGAAACAGAAGAGTTGTTCTCCGAAACTTTGCCAATGTGAAAGAGTTTGCAATAAACCATGGTATGGGGGCAATACAATATAGTCATCACAAAAATAAGAAGAACGCTCAAGCAACATACCATAGGTTTACTGCAACTTCACATAAAGAGGATAAAGAAACTTGCATGAAAACGGAAAATAAATGCGTTCTTAAATACAGACAGAAATTTGTATAAGTAAAAGAACCATTTTATTCAATACTATGAGAATTTTATACATATGCAGGTTTCAAAGTAAAAGAAGGCGGGGAATGGTACCCGCACAATCTCTAGTCAACGCAAGCTTATACACAAGCAAAAAGCAAAGAGCGAGACAAAAAGCATAGGGCCAAAGCCATCATTTCTTCTTCCCTCCACCTTTTGAACTTGCGCCTGGCCGGATGACCAACTTCTTGCACCGGCTTGAAAAAGTAGGGGAAGAAGGAGAAAGGGGAAGAAGGAGAAAGGGGAACAACTGGACTTGCTTCTGCTTTTTCCTCGCCGGCTGAAGCTTCCTTCTTCTTTGAGACTCCACTTTTACCCCTTTTCTTAGAAGAAGACCCGCTTCCTGGAGTAAAAAGTGTGGCTAACGGCGTATCGTCAGAACCAGTTAGTTCCGGGGTCTTTTCACCCTCCTCAGTTTCTTCCCCCCATGTTCTTGTGAAGAAATGGGATCGTCCAAGTCTTGGAGAGCTTCTATTTGCTCCTCTTGTGACCCCGGTTGAGAGGCAGAAGGAGGAGTGACCTGAAGAGACGGGGGAGGAATAACTGGAGGAGGGAAAGTCTGAACAATACTCAGTACTTTCTCTACAGAAGAAAAGAAGTTAAAGTCAGTATCTCCCAAAAAGAGAGGAGTTAGTGGCATGTCGAGATTTAAAAAATAATCAAGAAGTTCATCAAACTCATGTGAAGCGAACGAGCAGTCCACTTGAGCAAGATCAGCAGTAAGGTTATCTGGCGAAGCAGGCTTTACTATGTCAACTTCAAAGCCCCGCGCGTCACCACTCTCTTGACTATCATCTCCATTGTGAGCAGTTGCACTTCCAGTGATGGCTTTAGTAGGAGGAGGAGAATGGGAACCGGAACCAATAATGTCGATATCGGCTGAAATCGAAGGTTGAACTGGGTCGGTTAAAGTTGCCTTTCCTACATGTTCTCCTTCGGCCATTCCGGCTCTCTCTTCGGCCAGTTGCTCCTTTCCTCTGGCAAGAGCGGCACGGGCATCGTCATCAAGATAATTTGCCTCTAAATCCGCCTCACTATAGCCAGCACTGCCAAACATGTCAAGTATGGCCTCCCACACTTCGGCCAGAGTTATTTCATATTTGGGACCTAGAAAAGAGAGACTACTACGCCCCAGGACGCTGTGCGAGTAGAAGTCAAACAATGTTGAGCTGATATTGGCCTTCGTTGCTTTGTGAGACTCTTCAGCTGCAATTTTACCAGCAACGGCCTCATCACGCTCTCTCTCAGCTTTAGAGAGTTGAAGTTTTAGCATTTCGATCTCCACGTCCTTGGAGCTAGTTTTCTTTCGCAGCTCTGCGATGTCAGCAATATGGCCCTCGTTAATTCTTTTTTGCTCATCAAGCCTATCTTCGGCATCCCTTTGAGCGACATGGGCATCTCGCACTTGTTGTTGAAGCACTTGCTCTTTTTGCGAATAAGAAGTGGAGGAAGTGGCAAGCTCTTCTTTGAGTTTTTCAACTTCCGTTTCGAGCTTTTCATTATAAGTGGCGATGCTTCTCATTTCTATGTCATGTTGCTTAAGAATTTTCTGCCACTCAGATTTGTCGTTTTCCATTGTTAACATGGCTTCAAGATTCGCGCGATTTACCCTCTGGAGCTCATCGACAAGCTTTTGCCAACCTGACATTCTTTCGATATCAAGTTTAACAGCATCAAGGTTGCGTAGCATAGCCTGTTTATCGATCGGGACCAGGTCAAGATCAAAGCGCACTCCTTTCAGGCACCAGTTCGGGAATCGACTCTGAAGAGTAGCTGGGCCTGGACCAACTCGATATGGGGGCCTTCCAATGATTGTTTGAATATCAGTACGTGCCAGGGCAGGAGATTGAGGCAGTACAGGAGCAGCAGGTTGTTCGAAAATCTCGGATGCTGGTCTTTCGCCATGTTTGGCTCTTTTACTCACATCTTCGGCAATCTGACTTTCCCCTTGTCGTCATGGGACTTCCGTTTATGAGAATCATCTTCCCTCTGGGAAGAATCGTGTCACTCATCCCGTCTTTCATGGCGTTCTTCGTAGGCACGCCTCTCACGAGCTTTTCGTGCGGCTCTTTCTTCGTCAGTCTCCCTATGAGAAGGAAGATATCTCTTGGGATCAAAAGAGCCGCGTCTCCCGTAGTCCTGAAAGTCGTCGTAATAAGAGCGTCGCCCCATTGAAAGACCTGAAAATGGAAAAGAGGCAAAGCTTGAGAATCTTTGAAGTAAAGTGCATGTAAGTGCATAAGTGCTGAAAAATCCTAAGTGTGTGTAACGTGCAAACTACGCGCGTCAAACTACGAACCACTCCTCGATTGCGGGGAAATGATGGGTGTAGTAGCTAACGTCAACTCTTGAGTCAACGGATTCTATTGCAAAATGGAAGTTGCTTCAACTACTGAAGAGGAAACTCTAGCGGTAACAAGATCGTCTTTAAAGATCTCCTGTGAGGTGATAAACAGGTCGCTCAACCCATCAAAAGTGTCATCCCCGCTCTGCTTGGCAGGACTTGTTTTCCCAGCTCCTCCATCACCGGACTTCCCTGAATGTTGGGGAGGTTCTCGAGGCTCTTCTTCTTCAATGACCGGGGCAAGTGCAAGCTTGCCAGATGACCCCGCAACATCAGTAGAAGTAGAGCACTTGACCAAAGAAGCCTCAGAAGCAGGTTCTTTCGGTATAGGCTCCTCAACAAAAACTGGGGCATCCGGTGTCTCGGCCGGAGAATCAGGAACTTCATATGGCTGAGTAGAGCGAGAAGGGTGTAAGAGTCCGAACTGATGAAGGAACTCATCTCTTAGCAAAAACTTGATGCTTCTCTCCTCAGCCGCCACAGCGTTAAGCCTCTCAAAAGTTGACTTGTGGCTAAAGTCTCTACAAGAAGGAGGGAGGACTGCAAAAGTAGAGAATGAAGTTAACATTTAGCAATTCGGATCTCGCAAAGCTCAGAAAAGGAAAGAATGGGGATAAGTGAGCCTGCCCTCTACTCTCCAGATAGCCTGAAATCCTTGGGGGCAACGGACAAAGAAGAACTGGTTCAGGAAACCATGAGCGCTATTAGAAAGATCAGTGATAAGCTTGCGATTTCTGGCGCTTCTCACATATATAACGGAACGATGGTCTTTATTTCTCGCAAATGTGCATAAATAGCAGATTTCTTCAAAGCTTGGGAGGTGGTCAAGCGTCCTTCTAAAGAGAACACATAATCCTATCAAAATGGTATAGCCGTTGGGGTGCAATTGAAAAGGAGAAATAGCCAATCAGCGAAAGAGTTGTTGGAGAAAATTGTTGAAAGGAGAAATGACACCACAAAGGCACATTTGGCGGTTAACGGCAACAAAGCCGAAGGGAGGACTATCAGCAAAATCATTTGGCCTAGGGATAATAGCATTTGCTTCTACAATCCCAAACTGGGCGCGTAACTGGTTGAACACCCGGTGACTCAAAGTAGTTGGAGTTCTTTCTGGTGGGTTGACCAGTGGATCAGCTATCGGGAAGGCCTCTCCAGTTTGTTCTACTTCTTCCTCTTGATGAGAAGACATTCTACACAAGGAACTGGATATTCAAATATGAAGGTGCACATTTCCTAAATGTGTGAAGTGTTGTGTAAAACTAGTAAAGTGACAAGTAAATATAACTGAAATTAAACTAATGAACATGTGTCAATTGTAAAATTTCAAGACTTGTCGCTCTAAGTCCAAGTACAAGTGCAGTATTAATGCAAACAAATCAGCTTTAGTTGATTAACATTGCTTTACTACTTCACTTGAATTTGTTGACTCACAACATTTCATACAATTTCCTTAAGTTGAGTTAATTATTCTTTATCGACTAATCTGCCATCTGATGTGGACAGTCAATGGCAGTATATTTGTCCCGGTTCTCTATGAATGTTGTAGTCAACAGGTTGTTAGCTTATAAGCTAGTGTGATCTGTGAAAGAGTACAGCAAAGTTCAGACAATTCAAAAATTCGGGCAGTTTATTCCGGCAGTTCAAATTGAGAATTTTCAAGTCAAAATTATGCTTCAAGTCGGTCCAAACATTTTTTAGCAAAGTGTTAGCTCGTCCACGACCTACAGAATGTGCCGCGGGTTAAGCTAAGTCGTTTTCTCTTTAGGTCGTAATGCATATTGAAGGAAAAAAGGGGCTCGGGTCAGAGTGATGTAAAATCAGTCCAAGTCTTAGCTCGGGGACGACCTAATCCTTATGCTGTTGACAAATAGGTCGTTGTTAAATAAGATCGTTCTACTTTAAAGCCTACGTCGTCCAAGTATGGTAAGTCGTGAGAAAGAAAGGTCGCAGGCACGCTAAGTCGTAAGCCAGTGGGTCGTTCGTTTTTCCCTGAATTCCAAGAATCTTTAACTCGCTTGATCCACTAGATTGTCCCAGAGGTAGCTCAGCAGTCTCAGGCCATTTCCCCTTGGAGAAACCCCAAGTCTCATCCCTCATAACTTGCTAACCCGTTGATAATCTCCTCGCTCCCTCCAGAATCACGAATCAGTTAGCCTAACACACTATAACCCATCATCCTCTCATCACGAATCGTCTAAAGCTAAATCGAACTACCTCCGGTCCACTGAAAATCGATGAAACAGGATTCGCAGTAAAATGCGGCGTAAGAAGGTAGGTCGGAAACGGAAAATAAGATTCGTGATTCAATGATGACCGAAGATTGAACTGGAAGCAAATTCACTTACGCGATGAAATATTAAGGATAATCAGTGATTGATTGGTTCGAAATTATCTTTGGGAAGCTCGAGAAATCGCTAATGGCGGAATGGGTTATGGAAACAGTTAAAGGGAAAGACACGAGCTAACAGTTATATAAGGCAGAGGCAAATGGATGTGCGTGTTAAGCTATCTCTTAGGTCGGTCATGATCCAAGCATGTTAAGTCGAAGCACACGACCTACGACCTAGGCGTGCACTTCGAGGGGCAAGTGTTAACCTCGTTTTGAAATAACCTCACGACCTAAAAATGGGACGACTTAACTGCTTAAGGGAGTAGGCGACCTAACACATGAAGCGGCTTATGGGAAGGGACGACCTAACGACTTAGAGAAGTAAGCGGCCTAACGACTGAAGAAGTGGACGACCTAACGACTTAAGAAGTGGACAACCTAACTGCTTAGAGAAGTAAACGACCTAACGACTTAAGAAGTAGGACGACCTAACTACTTACAGGAAGCCACGACTCAGCGACCTAAGTACTTCACGACCTAAGGAGATAAAGCGGCAGCGACCTAGTGCTTTCACAACCTACTTTAAGTCGCTCACGACTTAGCACTTATTGAACCATGCCGCTCTCCGTTAGGTCGCTAGAACCTACTAGCTAGTTCAGATGGCCAGGTGCGAACCAGTTAGGTCGTAACTCATATCCCCTTAGCTCGCTGACAACTCATGACCCATCTTAAGTCGTAGCCTTCGACTTACGACTTACCTTAAGTCGCTTACGACTTAAGGCCTGTCCGAAAACCCCTATAAATACAGCATGAGCTTCGACATTTGGGGGATCTTTTGGGCTCATTGTGGAACACCAATACTCTGCCGTTTTCTCAACTCAAACAACACTTCAAGCACTCCAAACACCAAGGACACTATGACAAACTTCAAGAGAAAATCTACGTCATATAACATGGATTCGAAAGATTATTCTACATCAAAGTTTGATCTACTAGTCTAAAGTGTGTTGTAATTGAAGAAAGTTGTATAAGTTGTACTTGAGTCAGCAATGAAGAGATTGAAAGTGGACGTAGGCTTGATTATAAGCCGAACCACTATAAAAACTGTGCCTTTTATTGTCTTTCTGATATTTTCCTGCTTATTTCTGATTCTCGTACCAGCGGGTGGTGCTTTCACACTTGCTTTACTTGCACCGCGGTGTTAGCGTCTGATTTTTACGTTAACACCAATCCAGATCTCAACTAGATTTTCCATGATTCTAGACCTTGTAAAAGTCATTATATAATTTATCAATATTTGAATTAATTGAATAATTACATTCCCATTTATAAATTTACTAACCGATGGACTTATTATAAACTAAAAATTAAATTTCAACTGATTTCCCTCTAATAAAATTATTTTTAGCAACTAAAATAATGGGATGAGTTTATTAGACAAATCTATCTCCATAAAACATTAATTTGAAATTAAAGTAGTAAGTGAAACATGCATATATAGTCTCTTTTCATTTTTGAACTACATAGATATATTTTTAGGAAAATAATTTATATACATTCTAAAAATCTAAATTTTATAAATTCCATAACCTTTTACAAATTCCTATATTTTGTTCTTTTCAAAATCATATTTACTAAATTAAGTTAAATGAAACTGTTTTAAATCTAATTTTCTAATTATTATTATATATTTTTAAAAAACTATATGTATATATATATTTCCAATAAATAACCAAATAAATATCTTCTCTACTGTAATTATTTTCCTTACTGTAATTATTTCTTTTCTATTTTCCCGGCCTACCTACAAACATACATGTGCACAATCGAGTAAAATCAAAGCACTACCTTACAGCCCTGCGACCCCGAGAACATGACATGGCCTCCCTTCCAAATCCACCACGAAACACTGCACCACTCTGTGCTTCGCCCCAAATGTTTGTCTCGTTCGAGCGCATCAACCTCGAGATCCCATAATCCAAATCACCATCAAAACCCTAGCCGAACAACTGAAATCTCGAGGTATCACCTTGCCTATCCTAGGAGTTCGCACTCCTTCCAACTGCTACTCGTACCCTGACTTCAATCGATCAAGTCGCAGCTATCATCAGCGTGCTCGAGCATGCGACTTGAACGCCAGCTACCCACTACTCTTCGAACGCCATCTTGAACGGTTTCTCGTAGCTCGAGATCGAGCTACCCCCGCTTCGGCCCAACAATTTCTAGAACCGCATGTTTCCTTGCTCACTTGCTCACGCGACCAGCTCCTCTCGGGTTCGAATGCCCCTTTTTTTGAATTCGTAAAGGGAAAGAACGAGGAACTTGGGGCTGCTACGAATTAAATGAAGATAATCGAGTGAATTTAGGGGAGCTTGAGATTTCAATTCTTCTGCCATTTTTTCTAAAGAAGGGATTTGATTTCGATCTGGGTTTCAAAAATATATGGCAAATTACGGAAAGGAAAGAGATAACTAGGTCGACGCAATTCAGATTTAGGGTGGCTCGAGTACAATTAGGGTGGCCGAGTTGACCTTTTAATTTAATTTTTTTAAAATTTCCAAAATATCACGTTTCGCAAAAACTCGAAATCTCGAACTCCGAATCAGACATGCCACCAGGCGTTTATAAGGCTTTACCCATATTCCGAACATGATGGAACTAGTTTCGGAACCTAATTCGATTATATGCACGAGTTACGTAAGTAAACGATCAATTTTAAATTAAATCGATTAAAATAGTTTCTATGCGTTTTGAGCCGCCATGGTCAAACGACAACTCCGATTGCTACTAAAATTGAAATCCAATAATAACTAACTATTACGGATCCAATGGAACTAGATTCGTCGAATTCCGAGACTATGTCTCGGAAGGCTATTTTTAAATTTAATTTAAACGATATATTTTTAAAACTGAACAAAACACTTCCAAACTCAATTTCAACACTTTCACTACCTTCAGTGCTATCAATATAAATTGTATAAGCCTTCAAATTATTTTTAACAGGCTTAAAACTCCAGATTCAGCGTTTTACCCAATTTCAAATTATACGATTCAATATTTAAACCATATAATTCAATAATTTAATTATCAAGTAAATATTGATATCTTGAATTCAAGTTAAAATTAACTTTTAAATATTTTAAATCCATTAACTATTCAAATTTAAATTGTTAGAAATTCTGGGTCGTCACATTCCTCCCCCCTTAAAAGAATTTCGCCCCCGAAATTACTAGTTGGAAAGAATGGACCAATACCCGTTTACCTTTTCTCGAAAACCAATAGTTTTATTAACATCCTACCAACTATCTTTTATAAAAGACTTCTTATCCTTCTTACTAACTTCTCAAACTCTCTCACAATTTTCAAACAATCCCTTTTTACCCAATCATTCAAATTACAATTTAAAACCAAATTTGGAATTATCAAAATTTTCTCAAAAATTTTCTAACTCTCTAAATTTTCGAATTTTTTTTTCAGCGTCTCCTTTGCGCGGCTAGCTCGGTACAACTATAAAAGGCCTCCACGGGCTCCCAAATTCCAAAAGAAAACAAAAGCCAAGCGGTTACATCAAAACCCAATCCAATTTCATATAGAAACTTAAATACATACCTTTTTGTCGGCAATTCAAATTTATCTTTTGGAATCAAATCCAATTTTCCTTTCTCTTTAATACCAGCATATCTACTTAGCAATAATATCCAATCATAGCCTTTTCAAATTGTTGTATGCATTTTCCTACATAAGTGTCATACCCACCTTTATTCAAATTTGTTTTCCCCACTTTCATACAAATTCAATCTACTTTAAATTTTATTTTTCAAGTATAACTGATTCATATTAGTTCATCTACAAATTTACTTTAAATTTTCAATTTGAAATTGTTTTGTCGTTAACAAATTTTTTTTCAAAAATTTTCAAAAATTTTCTAACTCCCAAAATTTTGGAAATTTTTTCGTAGCGTCTTCTTTATACGAAGGAGCTTTTGCGATTCGACAAGAGATATAAATATATACACATCGACCCACACGGCCGGAAAAAGTAAAAACAGTTCATATTTCCTATTTTTATTCCGTAGGCGTACCTTAATTTAGCATTTAAAGCAAGCAGCTTATTTATTTTAGCAAATAGCACAACCAAATCCAGCCAAACGGCCTTCTGGTACCTATACTTACTCAATTTAAATATGTAAGTGCCATATATAGAGAATTTATTAGCATTCCTCTTACTTTCAACAGCTAAACACATGCATTACATAAACAACAAGCACCAAATGCTTTCCATAAGCACTTTATATGATTTAAAGCTAATTCCAATTGCTTCCAACCAATTTATAAACCATCTCATTCAATTTTAATAATTTGCAACTCAATTTCTTACATTCAATTGATTTTAATCCAAACGAGCTCATATTCATTTCAAATGATACAGAATCAATTTTATTTAATCTCTATCCATTCGTAGAATTTTAATTACTTCCAACATCAAACGACAATTCATTCTATGCAAATTCGACCATATTCGCTTAATAGAGTATTTATTTTTAGTCTATATCTACTTTAAATTAGTTTCAACTCATTCTATATTTAATTCCATTTCATTTCCAATTCATTCACCAACCATTCATTTAGCTCGACACATTTCATTCTTGTATACTTCTAGCCAGTCCCAAATTAATTCAATCCAAGCTTTTATTTAATGGGCTTCACCCTTATTTGAAACCAAGCTTTCACAAATTTTAAACTTAAGTTAATTTACTTTATTTTATTCCAATATCAAACTTAAGTTTACTTCTATTTGATTCTCATTTAATCAAATTCCATTAAATTTAGTTAGCCTATCCATTTTGTTAAATTTTAAATTTTAATTCACCTTCTCAATTTATCAAAATAATATCCAAGCACATACTTAACTCAATTAACCTATTTAAATTTTTTAATTTACTTACATAATTCATTTTCGAATTTATTTTATTAATACAAGGCCATTCTCAATTTATTTCTATTCACTTGGGATTTTGTTTTGCAACTCAAACCATTTCTATTATAATCACTTCCATTTCATATGACATCACTTCTCTTATATCCAATTTACTTGAAAATTTCATTAAATATTATTCAAATCACCCTTGAATTTTATTTGTAATTCAAACCATCACATTTTCCAATCCAACTCTATTTTATTTTTATTTTACAACATCTACTCTTTTTTAATTCATTATCAAATTCAAGTCGAATTCTACTTACAGTTCGAAGTCATTTTCAAACTCCATTATTAATTTTCAATCCATTTATTTACCCAAGTTAAATTTTATTAATGTATTTTATCAAATAATTTATTTAATCAATTAGCTTTCTTACAATTTCTAAATCAATATTCGATTTTAATTAGAAAATCACTTCATTAAAATTCCAGTTTGGATTTCCTTTTATTTTCCCAAAATTCCAATACTTTTATTTAAATAAATGCTTTTAAATTCACATCATATTATTAAAATAGCTTTTATAAAAAATATTTCTTATAACTCGATGTCTCAATCAGTCCATCCTTGTTTTCACAGAAATTCAGTCATACATTGATCAGGCGTAAGACTGAAAATCTTTAAGTACTTGGTAAACTCGTTTTCAACATCCAGTGAAAAGTTGGAAAATAATTTTATTGAAAATATAGAAAACAGTTTTTGAAAATAGAGGAAATATCTTTGGTGAGAATGCTTTGGAAATCATCACCCCCATCCATGGTCGCAGTTACATTCCAGGGTTACGTTGCCATCGCAGAAAAAGTCCATGTAACTGCAGGCTCTCCGCGGCCTCTCGATTACGCTATGGAACCCACAATAGATCACAGTTACATTCCAGGGTTACGTTGCCATCGCAGCAAAAGTCCATATAACTGCAGGCTCTCCGCAGCCTCTCGATTACGCCATGGAACCCACAAGAGATCACAGTTACATTCCAGGGTTGCGTTGCCATCGCAGCAAAAGTCCATGTAACTGCAGGCTCTCTGCGGCCTCTGATTTTCGCTGTCGAAATGAAACTTCTCCACTCCTACATAGGTCGCAGTCTACCGATATAAAATCAAACGCAGACTGTTGGCTCTCAGCGGCACTGTAACATCCCGGAATTTTTAACAATATCAATTTAATAATCTGTGTTAAAATTAAATTGATATTGATATTCTGTAATAATTATTCAGATGAATTTAATAATCTTTTCAATAATTATTTAAATTGGTTATTTTATCTTTTAAAAATAATAAATTGATTTCTATTTACAATATGAATATATGGTTTATATTTTAAATAGATTGGTATAGTTTTAAATTTAGAATAAATTCAATAAAATGATTTTAATTTAATAAGAGATATTTATAAAAACAATATTGATTTGGTATTGTCTTTATAAATAAGTTTTGAATAAGATTTGTAATGTTTATTTCAAATTGTATTTTTATTTTTAACTTAATTTGAATTATTATTATAACTTGATTTGAAAAATATTTGATTTTGAATTTAGTAGAATTTGAATTTAAAAGTATAAAGTCTTTAAATTGTTTGTATAAATTTCCTTTGTAAACATGGGTTGTTTTCTTTTATAATTCATACACATATTCAAATTTACATTAACAACTTAATTTAAGCTAATATAACATTAATTTATAATTAAAAACTAATTATTTTAAATGAGAAAACAAGTGTTTGATTTATATGTATTCTTTTGACAAGTGTTGTTAAATTGACAAGTGTTAAAATTGATTTTTATCTTTCTTTTATTTTCATAAAATCTGAAATACATTAGTATGCATCTTTACTTCATATTGCATGCTCATTTTATTTTCCTTCATCAAAGAAAAATCAAACTCCACATCAAAATTCACCTGCATGTCTAAAAATCTGCATTCACAAATGCATAAAAATTCATTTTCATTTTGCAATCCACAAATCTGTATATTCATATTCAAATCCAAACACATACATATCTCACTTCTTATACAAATCTGCATTCACAATAAAATGAAGACCAATCTGCATACCACAAATCAAACCTGCACAATCAAATCCACCTTCATTAAATTCTCAAATCAAAGAACCTGCATACTCCACCAAAGATCAACTCAGCATCATCTACATTTACATGCAAGTTCATCTAAACACCTGCATGCAAGCATGAGCAACCAGACTTATAACAACAGAGGAAGCATAACAGAAAGCACCTGCATTTTTTTTAAATCTGCACTGTTTTAAATTTGGGAAGGGAGTGCATCTGCATGAATGAGAGAATCCAGCAACTGCATCATCTACATACAAGTAATAAGTGTATGGGATCATGAGCATGAGCATATCATCAATTGCAACTCAGATTTCAACTGAGTCAAGCCTGCATTTTTGGTTTTCTGCAAATCCAGAACATGAGCTAATCAGTGGTCTACATTCATCAAGTGGTGAGTAACAATTTATTTTCAAAACTAAATTAAAATATAGTTGCTTAAATCTATTGCTTGTTGAGTATGATGGATATGCCTGTGTTTGTGTATGAGATGAAATGCCTGCATTTTGAGTTTTCTGCATATTCAACTGAGCTTTGTTTTGTTTTTCAAAAGTGAGTAACATCACATTTTTTACTTAAATATGAATAATGGTTGCATGCTAATTTCTGAGTTAAATATTTTATTAAGTACATTCATATGTATGGTTGTGTATTTATATGGTTGTATCTCTGATTTTTTGGTATGCATGCTTATATTTCCAAAGTCTTCTCTGTTTTGTAGTTTACAGGTTCACAGTTTGATTTAAAAATCAAAATCAAAATCATTTAATTTAATCTCAGTTTAAAACTTAAGATTCAAATCAAACACATTAATACTTAAATCCAATTCCATAATCTTAATGCATTGACAAAAACTTGGTTTTAAAATCAAGTATAAGTATTTTAAGTGAATGTTCATTTACAGTTTGGTCTGGTAAACAAAAATATGAATCTGTGCAAATTCTTTTGATTTTTGAATTGTAAAATTCTGAAATTCTTTTGAGTTGTTAAGAATGGATCATAGATCCTTAGAAAAATCAAAGAAGTAATTAAATTTGCTAGGTTGAATTGCAGTTTTGATTTTTGGAAGAAAGCCCTAGTTTTGCATAGGTTTGCGCTTTGAGTCAGTTTGAAGTGGTGGATTGACCGAGTGCTATGGTGTTTGGGATATGGGTAGAGGATGTGTAGAGGAGTGCGAGGCCGGAAAGGTTGGATGTCAGGTGATCGGAGTGGCAATTTATGGCCGTTGACAGGTTTTAAGTTGGAACCTGTAGAATTTTTTTCAGGTTTAGGAATGGGGGAAGCTAAAATTTGAATGATTGATTATTGAATCGATTTGATGGTTGCTGTAGGCATGTTGGTGTATGTGGAGGTTGCTGGATCATCGCTGATGATCACCAGAGGTGGTGCAACGAGGATTTCTGGTGAACTGTTTGGTTTGGGGGGGGGTTTCAAGGAATGGTCTGTGAATGACTCGAGTAGATTGTAGAAAAACTCGAAGTAAATGGTTCAGAGACTCGAAGTGGGCATGTGTTTGACCCGAAGAAAAAAAAATAAGTTTCTCAGGTCTCTGTAGTTACAGGTTATAGGAAAACAGTTTCTAAAATCTGGTTTTAAACTTTTAAACAAAAAAAATCTGTAGCTTTTGGTGTAGATTAATGTTCAGGTTTAAAAATCAAATTCAGGTTGTATTTTTGAATTTAAATTTGTATATTGATTGAATTCAAAATTCCAGGTTTTGAAAACCCTGTTTTCTGTTTTTTTCAAAATCTGGGTTTTTAAAATTTGAATCTGCAATTTATATTTAAAGTAAAATTTGAGTTTAAATGCAATTCAAGTTTGTATTACTGATTTGAAATCCAAATTTCAGTTTTTAAAACAGAACTTAAGTTTTAAATTTAATTTAATTAACTATTTTATTTTGTGTAAATAGTTGGAACTTTAATGATGAAGTTTTAAAAGGTGATTAAGATTTAAGAATTAAATTTAAATTGGAATCTGAGTTTAAAATGAAGTTCAGTTTCAAAATCTAAAGGAAGATTCAAATTTGAAAGATTTAAAATATAAATGCTTTGAAACTTCTAAAATTTTGAAATAGATTTAACTTCAAATTCTTATGATTGCATTTTTAAGTCAAACTTTTGTTTTGACTTGTAATTTTAAATAAGTTTCAAATTATTTAAAATTTGATAAGTTTAATATTATTCTATTTTAACTTGAATTTAAATTGAAATTTAAAGGGAAATTTCTTAAGTATTTTGTTTTGGATAATATTGTTTTAAACATAATTAAGATTGTTTAATTTGAAAGGAAATTTCTTAAGTTATGTTTATTTTGAAAATTTGATTAAGATTTTGTTCTAGAATTAATTAACAAGGTAATTAAGATTTGTTAATTAATTTAATAAATTAATTAAATTTGGAATTAATAATTGATTAAGGATTAATCAATTTGGAATTAAGATCATTAATTAAGTTATTAATTAATGATAAATGAATGATAATTATGTAATTAAGTTTTTAATTAAGGTTAATTAATCTTATAATTAACTTTAATTTATAAATGAATAAAGATAGTTTAAATAGTAATTAATTTAAGTTAATTACCTTATAAAATAATTTGAGGATGGTTAATGAAGGTCATTAACCATGATTATTTAACAATTAATTAATGTAGTTAATTTTTATAATTAATTAGATTAATTAATTTAATAATAATCAATTGTAAATGGTTTGGGTAATTACTTGATAAAGTAATTAAGAAATTAATTACTTAACGTAATTAATTTAATTGAATGAGATTGTTTAAAGTAATTAATTAAGTTTAATTAATTTTAAACACTTGGGTTAAGGATAATTACTTTATGTAATTAATGTTTTGGAAATTACTTAGTTAAGTAATTATATAATAATTACAGGTTGTAATTAAGGAGATGTTTAAGTATGAAGGAATTTGGATTAATTATTTAAATAATTAATCAAGATATTAATTAAGAAATTAATTTAAGGGTAATTAATTTGGTTTAATATAGTAATTAAGTTTGTTAATTACTTTGATAATTAATTTAAGAAGTAATTGAGATCATTAATTATTTTAATTAATGATGTAATTTAAGTTGATTAATTATGATTAATTAATCAATAATAGGTAATTAAAGGTAATTAATTAATGTAATTAATTAAGGATAAATGTAATTAATTATGATTAATTAATTAGTTGGAGTAATTAAAAGTTAATTACTGTTTAGTTGAGGATAATTAATTTTGTAAAATTAATTGAGGATAATTACATGAATGTAATTAAGTATAATTAATCAAGAGTGATTAATTAAAGTAATTTATGATTGATTAATTGATTGTAATCAATTAAATGATTGAGTAAGCAAGATTTTTATTGTGAAGTAATTAATTTAATTTATTTTAAATTAATTAAAGATGAAGGAATTAATTTAATTCATTTTAAATTAATTTGAGATAGAGATGATTAATTTAATTCATTTTAAATTAATTATATTGTGATGAGTGAATCTTTGCTTATGGATGAATGGTTTGACTTGGATGCTTTGTAATCTCAGTAATGAGATAAATGATATTGTGTGGTATGGATGTTGGTTATATTGTGATGATAACATAGGTTATCTATTGTGATGTTGATATATGGAATATCTATTTGATATTGATGATGTGAATTACCTGTTATATGATAATGTTGATTATCAGTTATGATTTAAGTTATCTATCTGTGTGTAAATAGATACTGTAATTGAATTGTTTTAAACCTTTAAAACAACTTGGACCTTAAAAGACACGCTTTGGTTTTCGATGAGACCGGGATCGGATTTCCATATTTGGATATCCGAAAACCACATCGATTCCAAATAACGTTAGGTCGTGTATCAAAGTGGAGCTTTGTGAAGACTCGAGGTGTAAGGACTATGAGTCAGTATAACTCTGTGGGTGATTCCGTAATGAGTTGACGGAATTAGTCCTTATAGATTCGGGATGGTGGTTTAAAGTGCAAGGGTTATTGTCGTTAACTCTGAGGGTGATTCCAAAATGAGTGTAACGAGATAATGCCTTCGGTTTCGTTCGAACCCGGAACGAACTTGTATGGATTGAATGCTTTCAGTACATCGTCAGGTGGACGATGAGCATTCTAAGTGATATGTCCTATAAAGGTAATCGTAGCCTCAAGCCTCATCAACCGGGAATGGCTAAAACAGGGGAGGTGCAGCAAAGCTTCGTGGGTCGCGCCCACTGGAGAGCAAGATGGATCCCTGTCTAGAAGTCCCTTTATATTCGGCTGTGTGGGTGGTTGCTAGCTACAACCACGGGGTTGTCTTGTTTGGAACTGTTCAGTAAGGAACGGGTCCGGCTTTGTGTTGCAGGGGATGAAGGGAGTAATCCTCGGTACGGTGATCTAGGCCACGTACTGTGACGGGCGGTACCCCAGTAGCCCTGCCATTGTATGGAATCCAAAATCCAATAAGTGCCAACGGTTTTGATTGTATTACCCACTTTTGTGGCTAGTAGCTGGAATTTAATCATGTAACAATTTCGGCTATTTCTTATTTATTTGAAAACCCTAGACACTATTATAATATCATCGGATTTCCTATCAAATGTTTTGGTTAGCGTAAGGTAAAAACTTTTCCATGTTTATGTGTGGGAAGTCTTACGTGATACCTTTCTTTTCAAAAGGTTTTTAAAAGTTAAGCAACTTTAACCTGTTACTCACACCAGACCCATGTCTGACCCGGAGTTTATTTTTGTTTTTCATAAACTCTTGGGTACTCAAATTTTTATGAGTAGTCAAGGGATTCAGGTTAGGATCTGGATTAGCTTTGACGATTTGTGGAGGAGCAATGGAGCAGGAGGCTTCTACGAGTAGATATATATAGAGTATTCCGCTGTGTGTTCTCTGAGATGTTATTTGTATTGAGTTGTAAACTAGACAGGTGTTTATAACTGTCTAGTATGAGTTGTTTATGCTGTGCATCTCTGATGTATATGATACTATGTAACCTATTATGTGATTAATATAATTTATTCGTTCCGCTGTGTTAGATTCTGATGTTGTTTCTTTCTTCTCTTCTTTCTTTCCTTCTTCTATCCCTTTCTTTCTTAATTCATGACGCGATTTTCTGGGAGTGAAAGTCGGGTCGTGACATTGTGGTATCAGAGCATTTGGTTGAGTGAATACCTAGGCTCTGAAGTGTATCTTTCTTAGGGAGCATTTGGTTGAGTGAATACCTAGGCTCTGAAGTGTATCTTTCTTTAGGGAGCATTAGGTTGAGTGAATACCTAGGCTCTGTAGTAGTGTCTTTTTTTTGAGAGAGCGTATTTGTAATTTTTATATATCATATATATATTTATTTCTACCTATCTGTTGGGTTACTTGTTCAGGTTTTCCAATTTGAGTTATAAAGGTAGATGGGGTAGTAGTGTGTGTAACACGACTACCATTGGTTGGAGTTTGAATGTTTTGAGGTTGGAGGTGTATCTGTTGAGACTGTAGACCTAATACCGTCTCGAGTGAATTCTGTAGTGATGTAGAACTTCATTGATCTCTGAAGGAAACCTGTTAAGGTTCGGAGTTCATTTCTGAAGTTGGATGAGTAGTGTTTGGATCTGTTGGTTGGCAGAAGTGAGTGATGGTATTTTGAATACCTTAGGGAATAGTAGCTGCGTGATGAGATGCAGTGACTATGGATGTTCCCGAAGATGTTTTCTTTGGAACAAGTTAAGGAAGCAAGTCTGCTTCAGTGTTGTGGCTGTGGTCAGCTTGAGTTTTTGTTTGTTTTGAAGTCCGAGTTTCTCGGAGAGCTTCGTTTTGGAATTCTTTGGCATCTGTGGCAGCAGTGCAGTTTGAAATGTTCTCAGTGTTGGCAAGAGATCTTTTGGTTTAGCAGTTTTTCTGAAGTGGAGTTCAGAAGCAGTTGAGTGAACCCGTTTCTTCGATGGGTTGGCTTGTTGAGATAGAGCTGTTCTGTTTGGTTTAGAGAGAACAGTTTTCCTTGGATTTGGTTTGGGTGGTTCGCAAAAGTGACTTGCGATTGTTTGAGTGTTCTCTTCGGTTGTTTGAGTTTTTCTGGATGTCTTCAGGAAGTCAGAGTTCTGTTTGCATCTGGAGATTGAGTTTCCTTATCGATTGGAATTCCAGGAGTGGTATTGGAGGTTCAGCTTTATAGTAGAATAATTCCAAGAGTTGAGTTGGTGTAGCAGCTCGGAGTTTTGGAGGAACTCCTGAATGATTCTTATGGACTTGTTGAACCATATCTCTGGGGTGTGTTGTCCAGTTTGTGCTTGTGTTCTTTTTCAGCACTCTCTTCTTCGGATCAGAGTTGAGCAGCGGAAGCAGTTTGGAAGTGTACCTGCTTTTTCCTTTTCGGGGCAGAAGTGAGTTGTTGTTTTCTGATGTTGAGAAGTTGAGTTTGAGTTCTTGATTTTGGTTGATCTTGAGGAGATCATTTTGTTGAGTTGATTGGTCTGGTTTGTTTCTGGAAGCATCAGCGAAGGTTTAGATGATCAGTAGGCTGTAGGCAGCTCAGGATCATCTGAAGAGTTATGTGGATAAGAGTCGAAGAGATTTGGACTCTGAAGTCGGAGATTTAATTTTAGATAAGTTTTCCCCGATCAAAGGTGAGCTATAAGATTGGGTAAGTCTGAGCAGCTAGCTCTGAAGTATTTTGGATCTTTTCTGTGATCTTGGAGATTAAGTGATTGATCTACAGGATTGGATTGCCAGTTTGGATAACTGGGATCGATGAGTTTCACGTATCTCTGAGGGAGTACGTGTATGATCTATCTTTGGTTGAGGAACCAGCAGTTCTGAAGTTTTGGTTGTTGAGTCAGACTCGTTTGTAGTCTGATATCTTGTCTAGTGTTATAGATATAGTTGTATAGGAGCTTTGTAGCTTCGTAGTATTGTTTGTTTGGATTTTCTAGAGCGAGTGTCCCAGTGGATATATACACACACTGGGGAAACTCGATAAAATTCTATCCAGATTTTGTCTGGATCATTAGATTTGTTTGATTGGTTGTTTTGGTTGTTAGCATATGTTTGATATATGCTTGTGTTTTTAAAATTAAAATTTAATGAGATTATTAAATTACCTTTGTTTTAAATTTCGAGGACGAAATTCTTTTAAGGGGGAAGGATTGTAACATCCCGGAATTTTTAACAATATCAATTTAATAATCTGTGTTAAAATTAAATTGATATTGATATTCTGTAATAATTATTCAGATGAATTTAATAATCTTTTCAATAATTATTTAAATTGGTTATTTTATCTTTTAAAAATAATAAATTGATTTCTATTTACAATATGAATATATGGTTTATATTTTAAATAGATTGGTATAGTTTTAAATTTAGAATAAATTCAATAAAATGATTTTAATTTAATAAGAGATATTTATAAAAACAATATTGATTTGGTATTGTCTTTATAAATAAGTTTTGAATAAGATTTGTAATGTTTATTTCAAATTGTATTTTTATTTTTAACTTAATTTGAATTATTATTATAACTTGATTTGAAAAATATTTGATTTTGAATTTAGTAGAATTTGAATTTAAAAGTATAAAGTCTTTAAATTGTTTGTATAAATTTCCTTTGTAAACATGGGTTGTTTTCTTTTATAATTCATACACATATTCAAATTTACATTAACAACTTAATTTAAGCTAATATAACATTAATTTATAATTAAAAACTAATTATTTTAAATGAGAAAACAAGTGTTTGATTTATATGTATTCTTTTGACAAGTGTTGTTAAATTGACAAGTGTTAAAATTGATTTTTATCTTTCTTTTATTTTCATAAAATCTGAAATACATTAGTATGCATCTTTACTTCATATTGCATGCTCATTTTATTTTCCTTCATCAAAGAAAAATCAAACTCCACATCAAAATTCACCTGCATGTCTAAAAATCTGCATTCACAAATGCATAAAAATTCATTTTCATTTTGCAATCCACAAATCTGTATATTCATATTCAAATCCAAACACATACATATCTCACTTCTTATACAAATCTGCATTCACAATAAAATGAAGACCAATCTGCATACCACAAATCAAACCTGCACAATCAAATCCACCTTCATTAAATTCTCAAATCAAAGAACCTGCATACTCCACCAAAGATCAACTCAGCATCATCTACATTTACATGCAAGTTCATCTAAACACCTGCATGCAAGCATGAGCAACCAGACTTATAACAACAGAGGAAGCATAACAGAAAGCACCTGCATTTTTTTTAAATCTGCACTGTTTTAAATTTGGGAAGGGAGTGCATCTGCATGAATGAGAGAATCCAGCAACTGCATCATCTACATACAAGTAATAAGTGTATGGGATCATGAGCATGAGCATATCATCAATTGCAACTCAGATTTCAACTGAGTCAAGCCTGCATTTTTGGTTTTCTGCAAATCCAGAACATGAGCTAATCAGTGGTCTACATTCATCAAGTGGTGAGTAACAATTTATTTTCAAAACTAAATTAAAATATAGTTGCTTAAATCTATTGCTTGTTGAGTATGATGGATATGCCTGTGTTTGTGTATGAGATGAAATGCCTGCATTTTGAGTTTTCTGCATATTCAACTGAGCTTTGTTTTGTTTTTCAAAAGTGAGTAACATCACATTTTTTACTTAAGTATGAATAATGGTTGCATGCTAATTTCTGAGTTAAATATTTTATTAAGTACATTCATATGTATGGTTGTGTATTTATATGGTTGTATCTCTGATTTTTTGGTATGCATGCTTATATTTCCAAAGTCTTCTCTGTTTTGTAGTTTACAGGTTCACAGTTTGATTTAAAAATCAAAATCAAAATCATTTAATTTAATCTCAGTTTAAAACTTAAGATTCAAATCAAACACATTAATACTTAAATCCAATTCCATAATCTTAATGCATTGACAAAAACTTGGTTTTAAAATCAAGTATAAGTATTTTAAGTGAATGTTCATTTACAGTTTGGTCTGGTAAACAAAAATATGAATCTGTGCAAATTCTTTTGATTTTTGAATTGTAAAATTCTGAAATTCTTTTGAGTTGTTAAGAATGGATCATAGATCCTTAGAAAAATCAAAGAAGTAATTAAATTTGCTAGGTTGAATTGCAGTTTTGATTTTTGGAAGAAAGCCCTAGTTTTGCATAGGTTTGCGCTTTGAGTCAGTTTGAAGTGGTGGATTGACCGAGTGCTATGGTGTTTGGGATATGGGTAGAGGATGTGTAGAGGAGTGCGAGGCCGGAAAGGTTGGATGTCAGGTGATCGGAGTGGCAATTTATGGCCGTTGACAGGTTTTAAGTTGGAACCTGTAGAATTTTTTTCAGGTTTAGGAATGGGGGAAGCTAAAATTTGAATGATTGATTATTGAATCGATTTGATGGTTGCTGTAGGCATGTTGGTGTATGTGGAGGTTGCTGGATCATCGCTGATGATCACCAGAGGTGGTGCAACGAGGATTTCTGGTGAACTGTTTGGTTTGGGGGGGGTTTCAAGGAATGGTCTGTGAATGACTCGAGTAGATTGTAGAAAAACTCGAAGTAAATGGTTCAGAGACTCGAAGTGGGCATGTGTTTGACCCGAAGAAAAAAAAATAAGTTTCTCAGGTCTCTGTAGTTACAGGTTATAGGAAAACAGTTTCTAAAATCTGGTTTTAAACTTTTAAACAAAAAAAATCTGTAGCTTTTGGTGTAGATTAATGTTCAGGTTTAAAAATCAAATTCAGGTTGTATTTTTGAATTTAAATTTGTATATTGATTGAATTCAAAATTCCAGGTTTTGAAAACCCTGTTTTCTGTTTTTTTCAAAATCTGGGTTTTTAAAATTTGAATCTGCAATTTATATTTAAAGTAAAATTTGAGTTTAAATGCAATTCAAGTTTGTATTACTGATTTGAAATCCAAATTTCAGTTTTTAAAACAGAACTTAAGTTTTAAATTTAATTTAATTAACTATTTTATTTTGTGTAAATAGTTGGAACTTTAATGATGAAGTTTTAAAAGGTGATTAAGATTTAAGAATTAAATTTAAATTGGAATCTGAGTTTAAAATGAAGTTCAGTTTCAAAATTTAAAGGAAGATTCAAATTTGAAAGATTTAAAATATAAATGCTTTGAAACTTCTAAAATTTTGAAATAGATTTAACTTCAAATTCTTATGATTGCATTTTTAAGTCAAACTTTTGTTTTGACTTGTAATTTTAAATAAGTTTCAAATTATTTAAAATTTGATAAGTTTAATATTATTCTATTTTAACTTGAATTTAAATTGAAATTTAAAGGGAAATTTCTTAAGTATTTTGTTTTGGATAATATTGTTTTAAACATAATTAAGATTGTTTAATTTGAAAGGAAATTTCTTAAGTTATGTTTATTTTGAAAATTTGATTAAGATTTTGTTCTAGAATTAATTAACAAGGTAATTAAGATTTGTTAATTAATTTAATAAATTAATTAAATTTGGAATTAATAATTGATTAAGGATTAATCAATTTGGAATTAAGATCATTAATTAAGTTATTAATTAATGATAAATGAATGATAATTATGTAATTAAGTTTTTAATTAAGGTTAATTAATCTTATAATTAACTTTAATTTATAAATGAATAAAGATAGTTTAAATAGTAATTAATTTAAGTTAATTACCTTATAAAATAATTTGAGGATGGTTAATGAAGGTCATTAACCATGATTATTTAACAATTAATTAATGTAGTTAATTTTTATAATTAATTAGATTAATTAATTTAATAATAATCAATTGTAAATGGTTTGGGTAATTACTTGATAAAGTAATTAAGAAATTAATTACTTAACGTAATTAATTTAATTGAATGAGATTGTTTAAAGTAATTAATTAAGTTTAATTAATTTTAAACACTTGGGTTAAGGATAATTACTTTATGTAATTAATGTTTTGGAAATTACTTAGTTAAGTAATTATATAATAATTACAGGTTGTAATTAAGGAGATGTTTAAGTATGAAGGAATTTGGATTAATTATTTAAATAATTAATCAAGATATTAATTAAGAAATTAATTTAAGGGTAATTAATTTGGTTTAATATAGTAATTAAGTTTGTTAATTACTTTGATAATTAATTTAAGAAGTAATTGAGATCATTAATTATTTTAATTAATGATGTAATTTAAGTTGATTAATTATGATTAATTAATCAATAATAGGTAATTAAAGGTAATTAATTAATGTAATTAATTAAGGATAAATGTAATTAATTATGATTAATTAATTAGTTGGAGTAATTAAAAGTTAATTACTGTTTAGTTGAGGATAATTAATTTTGTAAAATTAATTGAGGATAATTACATGAATGTAATTAAGTATAATTAATCAAGAGTGATTAATTAAAGTAATTTATGATTGATTAATTGATTGTAATCAATTAAATGATTGAGTAAGCAAGATTTTTATTGTGAAGTAATTAATTTAATTTATTTTAAATTAATTAAAGATGAAGGAATTAATTAATTCATTTTAAATTAATTTGAGATAGAGATGATTAATTTAATTCATTTTAAATTAATTATATTGTGATGAGTGAATCTTTGCTTATGGATGAATGGTTTGACTTGGATGCTTTGTAATCTCAGTAATGAGATAAATGATATTGTGTGGTATGGATGTTGGTTATATTGTGATGATAACATAGGTTATCTATTGTGATGTTGATATATGGAATATCTATTTGATATTGATGATGTGAATTACCTGTTATATGATAATGTTGATTATCAGTTATGATTTAAGTTATCTATCTGTGTGTAAATAGATACTGTAATTGAATTGTTTTAAACCTTTAAAACAACTTGGACCTTAAAAGACACGCTTTGGTTTTCGATGAGACCGGGATCGGATTTCCATATTTGGATATCCGAAAACCACATTGATTCCAAATAACGTTAGGTCGTGTATCAAAGTGGAGCTTTGTGAAGACTCGAGGTGTAAGGACTATGAGTCAGTATAACTCTGTGGGTGATTCCGTAATGAGTTGACGGAATTAGTCCTTATAGATTCGGGATGGTGGTTTAAAGTGCAAGGGTTATTGTCGTTAACTCTGAGGGTGATTCCAAAATGAGTGTAACGAGATAATGCCTTCGGTTTCGTTCGAACCCGGAACGAACTTGTATGGATTGAATGCTTTCAGTACATCGTCAGGTGGACGATGAGCATTCTAAGTGATATGTCCTATAAAGGTAATCGTAGCCTCAAGCCTCATCAACCGGGAATGGCTAAAACAGGGGAGGTGCAGCAAAGCTTCGTGGGTCGCGCCCACTGGAGAGCAAGATGGATCCCTGTCTAGAAGTCCCTTTATATTCGGCTGTGTGGGTGGTTGCTAGCTACAACCACGGGGTTGTCTTGTTTGGAACTGTTCAGTAAGGAACGGGTCCGGCTTTGTGTTGCAGGGGATGAAGGGAGTAATCCTCGGTACGGTGATCTAGGCCACGTACTGTGACGGGCGGTACCCCAGTAGCCCTGCCATTGTATGGAATCCAAAATCCAATAAGTGCCAACGGTTTTGATTGTATTACCCACTTTTGTGGCTAGTAGCTGGAATTTAATCATGTAACAATTTCGGCTATTTCTTATTTATTTGAAAACCCTAGACACTATTATAATATCATCGGATTTCCTATCAAATGTTTTGGTTAGCGTAAGGTAAAAACTTTTCCATGTTTATGTGTGGGAAGTCTTACGTGATACCTTTCTTTTCAAAAGGTTTTTAAAAGTTAAGCAACTTTAACCTGTTACTCACACCAGACCCATGTCTGACCCGGAGTTTATTTTTGTTTTTCATAAACTCTTGGGTACTCAAATTTTTATGAGTAGTCAAGGGATTCAGGTTAGGATCTGGATTAGCTTTGACGATTTGTGGAGGAGCAATGGAGCAGGAGGCTTCTACGAGTAGATATATATAGAGTATTCCGCTGTGTGTTCTCTGAGATGTTATTTGTATTGAGTTGTAAACTAGACAGGTGTTTATAACTGTCTAGTATGAGTTGTTTATGCTGTGTATCTCTGATGTATATGATACTATGTAACCTATTATGTGATTAATATAATTTATTCGTTCCGCTGTGTTAGATTCTGATGTTGTTTCTTTCTTCTCTTCTTTCTTTCCTTCTTCTATCCCTTTCTTTCTTAATTCATGACGCGATTTTCTGGGAGTGAAAGTCGGGTCGTGACAGGCACACATGACTTTCGCTATGTTATACACTACTCATAATCCATAGGAACTAGTTTTGTCCGGAATCCTCACAGGATCAACTTTAGAACCCCCCCTTGGGACTCAAGGCAGCACCACCCGGTGGCACTCCTGAGAAGTTCATTTCAGGGGAGCGCCTTTTTCCCCATAGCCATCATCAAAACACTTTATACAATATACATATAGTATCTTTCAAATCATACACCTAGTATGATCTCGTACAAAGTCCCTTTACATAAAATCGATTATCCCAAAATCGATAATTCTCAAGCTAGGATTTTCAAATTTCAATATTGATTTTACCCAAAAATCAAAAGCCTTTCCAAATCCAAAGGTTCCCAAAACCCTTTTCCAAAATCCTCATAAAATCCTTTATATATATATATTCAAATATATATAATTTTCCAAACTTTGGATCTTTCAAACTTATATAAAATCCCTTTATACTTCAAACACTTGCAAAAATCCTTTTCTTCCAGCAATAAATTCAACAAGGGGATAATTATCTTATATAACAAAGATATATAACTTTGTTTATTCAAAATCAAATATTCAAATTTTATTACTCTTTTCAATATCACTTCCATTCAAATCCGTACGATATATGCATATCATCCGTACGCTATACCAATCTGATCGTCCACTCGATCACACAATTTCACTTCCGAACTAGTATTGTCCACCCGACTTCCTAGTGCGGACGCAGATCTGGTTTCTTGATTAGAAACTGTCATTCTCCTTGCATAGCCATAACCATGATAAAGAATATCCAGAACCAATCAACAATCCATATCCAGGTTCGCCGTCGAAAATCGAGTGAAAAATCCCAACTTGGATCGATATACTATCTCGAAATTCTATGCTCGAATCTGGATCAAAATACTAAGCGAATAGAATATAATACGTACATCCTACGTATTTATCTTCCTTGATTATTAAACAAATCAATTTCCTTTCCATTCACATTCACTTATTCACATTAATCCCCATTTGGATTATCCTTCAATTCTTATCTCAATTGGGTATTTAATTAATAACAGTTTGAACTCCGACCAGTTTAGAATATAGCTTGAAAATTTAAAAATATGTAAGTAGTTGAAAAATAATTATTAGTTTGCAAAATAGCTGTAAAATAGTTAACTAATTATAAAATAGTTGAGAAATAGCTAAATAGTTTCAGAAGTTTAAGATAACTGCAAAATAGTTGGAAAATATTAATTTTTTTATGAAATAGTTGAAAAATAGTAATTAGTTTAGAAAACAACTGAAAAATTGTTAAATAGCTCCAAAAATAGTTATAAAACAAGTATAAAATAATTTGCCTTTAAGAAAGAAAAGTTGTATATATTTAATAGCTTAGAAAATAAGTGGATATTAGAAAAATTTATATTGAAATAGTTCAGAGTTAAAACTGTTCACTTTCCCAACAATTCAATTTAAATTTCCATTTAAATTGACCCAATTCCAATACAAATAACTCAAAATTCCATTGGACTCGATTTATTCCCAATTCAACTTCAATTCTAATTTATTCAAACTAAATTCAATTGGTACAAATGGAATCTAAATTTCAACTTTAACCCATCTCGAATTATATAAATTCGAGTTGAATTCTCAAAGGTTGGTTTAACTCTTTAAACCAAATTAACTTTTATTTAAAGTTTTTAAACAATTTTAATTTCTGAGTCCAATTCTCAAAATTCCATTTTAAATTATTTTTACTTATGAATTTCAAGGTTTAAATAAGAGTTCAATACAATTTTATTTTAAAATTTTAATTTATTATTAAATTTTATCTTCCAGTTTGATGCCGTTCTTAAACAAGTTTGATTTACAATTCAATTATTCAAATATATTCTATTTATGCAATACCACTCTCAATTTAAAGATTTTCACTAACAATAGGATGATATCATTCAATTTATTTTTAACCCATCCATTTTCAATTTTTAAATCTCAAACCCGTTTTGAGATCACACAAACTACCAATTCAAATTAACCATTTAACTTTCCAAGATAAATTCCAATTTATCTTGAATTTTCAAATCAGGTTGCTTTTTCCTACACTTATTTAACTTTTCCAAAGTTAAATTCCAATTCACTTAATCCAATCAACCTCACTCAATTTGAATTCCCGCTTCAACTTCAAAATTCTTTCCCTCTTATAAGTTCAAAACATATATCACTTTGGTTTTTACATCACACTTCAGGGAAAAAAAAATCAAAACTCAACCTCTTAGAGTTTATTTCAAATTATCTTTGATTTCATGTATATCCATACATATATACATATTTATCTCTTGGCCCTCCCAGCCATGTTTTAAAATTTTAAACCACCTTTGGTTTTAAATTTAAATCAAATTTTCAAACAACCCATTGTTTGCAACAAGTCCCAGTTATCCAAATAATACTTATTTATTATTTTTTATTACTTTGAAACAAAATTTTCAAATTCTGGGACCAGATTTAGAATTTCATTTTCAATCAATTAAATTTTAATTTAGTTGTATTCCGTTTTTTTACTTAATTTAATTCCAATTCAAGACTTCAGTTTGGTTGTATTATATTACTTTTTAATTTTAATTTCAATAATTAACAACCAATCACCTTAATATTTATTTGAAGGAAATATTGCTTTTTATATCAAAATATATTTTTATATAAAATCATTGAAAACCTTTATATAAGAAAATAACAAGTACGCGCTCATATATATACACTCAACTCATTCTAGAGTACTTTGGACTCTATTTAATGAGTAATCCCCATCAGAGACAAGGTTCTCGCCTAACCTTTCAGCTCTGATACCAAATGTAACGTCCCGTAATTTTCGATCCTGAAAATTCTAGATAGTTATGAAAAAGAAGAAAGAGATGGAAGAAGAACAGAAACACCAAACATCTCCCATTCGCAGCGGATAAAATATAATAATAAATAATAACAGTTTACAAAAGAATACTATATCTGTCGATTACATTCTAATACATCAGAGTTTCACATTATATACAGTCACTGAATATTTACAATTATCATGTCTCAGATTAACAATAATATAAATACAGCGGAAATACTCTATACGCTCTTGCCATCCAGCTTGCCTCCTGAGCTCCAGAACGCCCTAACCTGGAAATCTGTAATACTCGGTCTGACCCGAGCATTACACCAAAGTAACACCTGGATCAGGCTGGAAACCAGCGTGAGTAATCTCAATTAACATGGAATACCAAAGCAAACAACTTATATAAAACCCGGGGTAACTCAAACTAATTTACAAGCCACAATTTGTCTTGGATATCACTTATTTCACGTATCAATTTCTAAGTGCCAAATTTAGATAAAATAATCCAATTTACCTAAATCATTTCATCCCAGCCTATTGATTTCTCATATCAATCTATAAAATTCGAAGTGGTTTCAGGTATTTCCTAATACCCGATCCCGTCCTCTTCGAGTCTCATGTCATCCTAATCTAAGTTATCTAAATGAAATACATAACATTTCATATCAGGGATATCAATTCATTCAAAGCATCCCAAACCATTCAACCAACCATAAACAAATTTGATCACATCCAAATTATTTCAATTGATTCTAATTGAATTCTGAACCTCACTCTCTTAGATTCATTGATTAATAAATTCCAAATCGATTATTTAATCAACCCTTCATTCCTCATCTTAATTAACCATCCTGGATTAATTCATCTCCCAATTACATTTAAGTAATTATCTTTATTTAATTTCACGACATTAATTATTCTGACCAAATCAATGAGTAATCTTTAATTACTTCACAAATTAATTAACTATAATCAATTACACTAATTCTTAATTACTTATATTATTAATTTCTCATGAGTCACTTATGATTAATTCATCTTAATTAATCAATCTTTAATTACATCGTTGATTATATAAATTAATGATTCCCAATTATGTTTTGATTTGTTCTAATCTAAATTATTTACTTTAATTCAACCCCAATATTAATCATTCTCGATTAATCTCAATCTGTAATTAACTATTCTTTTATTTACTTCATTAATAAATTAATTACTCCTTAATTAATTACCTTAATTAATCTCTTGATTAATTTCACAAAGTAATTATATTTTATTAATTACATTAAGTAACTGCCCTTCAAACCATCCATTGATTATTCTAAATTAATCAAACTTAATTAATTTACTTAGTCCTTACTTAATTAATTCAAATCCTTAATTACTAAATTAATTAACCCAAATCATAAATTAATTTAATTAATTAATTATTCATCTTATTTACCCTTCTAATTTGATGAATCACAAATCATTAAGCCCTTATTAACAATGAAAACATTTTCTTATTTATAATTATGTTTAAAACAATTTAAAACCCAAATACTTTGAGTCAAACCACAATTAACTCGAGAACCAACCAAATCCAAAGTCACATCATCATCAATGCACATCCAATCAATTAAATCATTCAATCAATTTTTTAAAATTTAACCATTTAAATTTAAAAATTCCAACAGAGTGAGATATACTCACCTTTGTTTTATTTACAATCCAATCCAGATCTCGACTAAATTTTCCATGATTCTAGACCTTGTAAAAGTCATTATATAATTTATCAATATTTGAATTAATTGAACAATTACATTCCCATTCATAAATTTACCAACCGATGGACTTATTATAAACTAAAAATTAAATTTCAACTGATTTCCCTCTAATAAAAATATTTTAAGCAACTAAAATAATGGGATGAGTTTATTAGACAAATCTATCTCCATAAAACATTAATTTGAAATTGAAGTAGTAAGTGAAAACATGCATATATAGTCTCTTTTCATTTTTGAACTACATAGATAAATTTTTAGGAAAATAATTTATATACATTCTAAAAATCTAAATTTTATAAATTCCATAACCTTTTAAAAATTCCTATATTTTGTTCTTTTCAAAATCATATTTACTAAATTAAATTAAACAAACTGTTTTAAATCTAATTGTCTAATTATTATTATTTTTTTAAAAACTATATGTATATATATATTTCCAGTAAATAAACAAATAAATATCATCTCTACTGTAATTATTTTCCTTACTGTAATTATTTCTTTTCTATTTTCCCGCCTACCTACAAACATACATGTGCACAATCGAATAAAATCAAAGCACTACCTTATAGCCCTGCGACCCCGAGAACATGACGTGACCTCCCTTCCAGATCCACCACGAAACACTACACCACTCCGTGCTTCGCTCCAAATGTTTGCCTCGTTCGAGCGCATCAATCTCGAGATCCTATAATCCAAATCGCCATCAAAACCCTAGCCGAACAACTGAAATCTCGAAGTATCACCTTGCCTATCCTACGAGTTCGCACTCCTTCCAACTGCTTCTCGTACCATGACTTCAATCAATCAAGTCGCCGCTATCATTAGCGTGCTCGAGCATGCGACCTAAACGCCAGCTACCCACTACTCTTCGAACGCCAATGTTAATGCTAAAATTGAACGCTAACACCCCAGTGTAAGTAGAGATAAAGTGAAAGCACCACCCATCAATACGGGAATTAGAAGTAAGTAGAAAAGTCACATAAAAAACAGTGAAGAGATAACATTTTTATAGTCGTTCGGCTTCAAGTTAAGCCTACGTCCACTATAATCTCCTTTATTGCTGATTCGATTACAACATATACAACGATCTTCGATTACAACACCACTTAGACAAATAACTAGAACTCCGATGTAGGAGAATTCTTCAAATTCATGTTGAATGTATTAGATCTCTTCTTGAAGTTCGTTGAAGTGTCTTTCGTGTTTGAAGTGTCGGATGAGTCGAGAAATCAGCAGAGTATAGGCGTTCCAGAAATGAGCCAAAGTCCTCTCTCAGTTGTAGGTGGAGTATTTATAGGGAAAATCCGGGCTAAGTCGTAGGTCGCAAACGACCTAAGGGTAGGTCGTAGGTCGCTAGCGACCTAAGGGATACGAGCAACGGCTTATCCTTGTTGCATTTTGTCAATCTGAGCGGGTTAGTAGGTCGCAGCGACTTAGGGAGAAGCGGCATAGGAAGTTGCGGCATAAGGAATTGTCTTGGTTTATTTAGGTTGCTAGGTCGCTAGGTCGCTAGGTTGTTAAGCTGTCGAACCTTTGGAGTCTTTTAAGTCATTAAGCTGTTGTGTCTTTTTCTTGCAATGTACTGTTAGGTCGTCGTATATTTAGGTCGCTTACCATATTAGGTCGTTAGGTCGTGAAACAGAACGATATTAACACTTGCCCCTCGAAGTATACGCCTATGTCGTAGGTCGTGTGCTTCGATGTACTTGCTCTTGGTCGTGGGCGACCTAACGAGCTAATTAACTTTCATGCCAATACACCTTCTTCTTTCCCACCTATATAATCCATTAGCTCGCTTCTTCTCCCTTACTAGATCGCTTACTTCTGCCGCCATTATCACACTCGAGCTTGCAAAATTTTCTCTTTTTCATCCCAATCGTTGACTCCAATCAGTGAATTTAGGTAATTTCGAGCATCCATTTGCTGTTTTTACCATCGATTCCCCATAATCTTCTCCATACTATCTCTGGTTTCCCGTTGTAAAAGCACACTCGTATTTGTCTTCGATTTTTGTTGAGTTGCCAGCGATTGCCTTGAAGCTAGTAAGTGCTTTGAATTCGAGAGGTTTAGTAATGGTTCCTGAAGATTCAGAGGAGAAGACGAGGCTTTAGGTGGTTTGAGGAGGGAGAAGGATTCGTGGTTAATCGGGTTAATGGATTTTTAGGTTTAGTCACGATGCTTCAAGCAACGCAATGGTTGGTGGACGCGTGGCAAAGTGTAATTGGAGAGCAAGGCATAGCGGTTTTGACGGGAGATAGCTTGAGATCGCTGCGTTACTTCAGAAACGACCTAGCGAATCTGAGCGACCTAAAGACCTTCACGCCCTAACAGATTTGGCCGACCTAACAACCTTGCTTCCTAACTTCTCATGGCATTACCTTTGTGACTTAACTCTTAGCGACTTAATCTTTAGGTCGCGTAAGTGACTTAGAACTTAAACAAATTTGCACTGCCTTGACTTGAAGCACAACTTTAACTTGTAGGAGCATGAATAATGAACATTTTGACTTGAACAGAACGACTTAATGGAACTTCGACCCATGCTAAGTCGCTTGAGCTTGATTGCTTGCAAAAATTGGACAGCACTTAACTGAATTTTCAACTTGAACTGTTGAGATAAACTGCCTGAACTTGCTGCACTTCTTTACAGATTATATTAACTTTTAATGCTAGTAACCTGTTAAATTCAACATTTGCAGAAAACTAGGGCGAATATACTGCCACCGACTGCCCACATCGGATGACAAATTAGTCGATAAAGAATAATCAACTTAAATAGATTATACGAATGAAGTGCTATGAATCAATAAATTCAAATGAAGTATTAATGCAAAGCAAAATTAATCAACTAAACCTGATTTGTTTGCATCAATACTGCACTTGTACTTGGACCTAAAATAACAAGCCCTAAAACTTTATAATCGACAAATGCCTATTAGTTTAATTTCAGTCACATCTGCTTGTCATTTTATTAATTTTGCACAACACTTCACACATTTAGGAAACGTGCACCTTCATATTTGAATATTTAGTTCCTTGTGCAGAATGACTTGTCGAGAAGAGATAGTAGAGCAAGCGGAGAGGTCTTCCCAATAGGTAACCCCTTGGATGATCCCCCGGAAAGGACTCCGACTACTCTGAATCAACGGGTGTTCAACCAACTATGCATTCAGTTTGGTATTGCTGAGGCGGATGCTTTACTTCCTGGGGTAAACGATACTGCTGACAGGCACACAGTTAACCGTCAGATGTGCTTGAGTGGAGCTATTCCTCCCTTTAACGATTTTCTTCAACAGCTCCTCCTCCGATTAACTATCTCTCCCTTGCAGTTGCACCCCAATGGCTACACAATTTTGATGGGACTATGTGTACTGTTTAGGAGGACACTCGACCGTCTTCAAAGCTTTAAAGAAATTTGTTATTTATGCACATTTGTGAAGAATAAAGATCACCCCTCTGTAATACTCATGAGAAGCGCAAGGAACCGTAAATTGATCATCGATCTTCCCTAAAGCGCCCACAGGTTTTTGAACAAATTTTTCTTCGTCCGTTGCCCCCCAGGATTTTATAGCATTTGGAGAGTAGGAAGTAAGCTTGCCTATCTCCTTTCTTTCCGTTTCTGAACTTTCCAAAATTCGAGTTGTTAAATGCTAACTTCATTCTTTACTTTTACAGCACTTCCTCCTCCTTCTAAAGATTCAAGCCACAAGCCGACTTTTGAAAGACTAAGTGCTTTGGCGGTTGAGGAGAGAAGCATCAAATTTTTACTGAAGGACGAATTTTTGCATCAATTCGGACTTCTGCATTCTTCCCAATCTACTCAGCTTCATGATGCCCCTGGTTCTCAAACAGAGACTCCAGATGCCCCAGTTTCCATTGGAGAACTTACACCGAAGGAACCTACTGCCGAGGCTTCATTGGTGAAATGTTCTGCTTCCGTTGACCTTGCGGGGTCATCCGGCAAACTTGAACTTCCCCCAGTTATCGCAGAAGAGGAAGCTTCTCAACATTCCGGGAAGGCTACTGATGTAGGAGCTGAGAGAAAGAGTCCCGCTAGGCATGACGGTGATGATACTTTTGAGGGATTGAGCGACTTGATGGTTACTTCACATGAACTCTTCAAGGATGATTCTACCGCTTCCAAACTTGCTTCTCCAGCAATTGAAGTGACATCAATTTTGCAAACAACTCCATCAACTCAAGAGATAACTCTTAAGCCGAAGAGTGGCTTGTAGTTTGACGCGCGTAGTTCACACGCCACACACATTTAGGATTTTAGCAGCTTTGTGCGCTTAACTTCTTTACTTTGAAGATTTCTGAACTTGTCTCTTCTTCATTTTTAGGTTCTCCAATGGGACGTAGCGACTCTTACTATGATGATTTTCAGCGCTATGGAAGGCGCGACTCTTATGATTCCAAACGGTATCTTCCTACCCCGAGGGAAACTGATGAAGAAAGAGCCGCAAGAAAAGCTCGTGAGAGGCAGGCTTATGAAGAGCGTTATGGGAGAAGGGATGAACGACATGATTCTTCCCAGAGAGGTGACGATTCCCACAAAAGAAAATCTCACGATGACAAAGGAAAAAGTCACATCGCTGAAGATCCAAGTAAACGGGCCAAGCTTAGTGAAAGGCCAGAGTCCGCAATTTCTGAAAAGCCAGCTGCCCCCATTTCCTTGGAAATCCCTTCCAGCTCTCCTGCCCTTCAAAGAGCTGATATTCAAACGATCACCAGTAGGCCTTCGTATCAAGTTAGACAGGGTCCGGCTACTCTTCAAAGCCGGTTTCTGCACTGATGCTTAAAAGGAGTGCGTTTTGATATTGATTTGGTCCCAATCGACAAGCAAGCTATGTTGCGAAATCTAGAGGCCGTCAAACTCGATATTGAGAGAATGTCTGGTTGGAAAAAACTTATTGACGAGCTTCAAAGAGTAAACCATGCAAATCTCGAAGCCATGCTGACTATGGAAAACGATAAATTCGAGTGGCAGAAAACTCTCGATCCGCGTGATGTAGAGATGAAGAGCATCGCCGCTTACAATGAGAAGCTTGAAGCGGAAATTGAGAAACTCAAAGAAGAGCTTGCCACTTCTTCCACTTCTTATTCTCAAAACGAAGAAGTGCTTCAATAACAGGTGAGGGATGCTCATGCCGGACAAAGAGACGTTGAAGCTAAATTCGAAGCACAACAGAAAGTGGTAGAAGGCTGCCGAACTAACGTTGCTCTGTTGCGAGAAAAAACCAGCTCCCAAAACTTGGAAATTGAAATGTTAAGAGCTCGACTTTCTGAAGTTAAAAAAGAGCTTGATGAAGCTATCGTCGGCAAAGCAGCAGCCGAAGAATCTCATTAAGTGACCAAGGCCAACATCAGCTCTACCTTATTCGAGTTTTACATACATAGTGTTTTGGGGTGCGGTAGCCTTTCGTTTTTGGGTCCGAAGTACGAAATCACTTTGGCCGAAGTGTGGGAGGCCGCAATTGATATGCTTGGAGGCACTGGCTATGCTGAAGCAGATCTTGAGGCACACTATCTGGATGATGATGCACGTGCCACCTTTGCCAAGGGGAAGGAGCAACTTGCTAAACAGCGAGCCTGAATGGCGGAAGGAGAACCTTTAAGGAAGGCACATTCGACCGACCCGACTCTTCCTTCGGTTTCGGCCGACATTGATATCATTGGCTCCAGTTCCCATTCCTCGCCTCCTGCCAAGGCTGACATTGAAATTGTAACTGCTCATACTGGAGATGAGGCTCAAGAAAGTGGTGAAGCACAAGGCATTGAAGTTGACGTTATAAAACCAACTTCTCCAGGTAACTTCAACGTTGATTTAGCTCAAGTGGATTACTTGTTCGCTTCACATGAACTTGACGAACTTTTTGATTATTACTTAAGTCTTGACGCACCACTATCTCCTCTTTTCGCAGGGAATACTGACTTTAACTTCTCTTCTTCTGTAGTGAAAATGCCAAGTGCCACGCAGACTTCTCCTCTTCCAGCTGTTTCACCTCCGTCTCTTCAAATTACTCCTCCTTCTGCTTCTCAACCGGGGTCGCAAGAAGAATTAATAGAAGCTCTTCAAGGCTTGGATGACCAGGCTGCTTCGCAAGAGCAGAAGGCTGAGGAACTTGAAGAAGGTGAAAAGACTCCGGAGCAATTTCATGATGACACAAAACTGTCTGCACTTATCACTCCGGGCAGCGAGTCTTCTTTAAGGAAGAAGGGGAAGCGTGCAATTTCAAAGAGGAGAAGGAAAAGCACTTCTACTGGCGAAGAGAAGGCGGAAGCAGACCCAACTGTGACTCTATCTCCTTCTTCCCCGACTCGACCAGGCCGACTCCTAAAGTTAGCCATTAGGCCAGGCGAGGGCTCTAAAGGTGGCGGAAAGAAGAAATAATGAGTCTCGTTCTACCCTTTTTGCTTTGCTTTTTGCTTGTACATAAAGACTTGTATTGACCGGAATTTGTGCGGGTACCGGTCCCCGCTCTTTTGAAACTTGCACATGTATAAATTTTTTATAGTATGGAATGAAATGATTCTTTTTACTTGTACAATCTTTGACTGCATTTGTGAATGCATTTATTCCTTATTTTCGCACAAGTTTCTTCACTGTGATATTGCAATAAGTTCGTGGTATGTAGCTTGAGCGTTGCTTTTATTAATGCAGCTTTTATTGTATTGTATTACCCTCATACCACGATTTATTGCAATTCCTTTTATTTGGTAAAACTTTGGAGAACAGTTCTTTGGCTTTGAGAAGACTTGTACTCTTAAGTTGGAGAACAATTCTCCTGTTTCGAGGAGACTTGTACTCTTAAGTTGGAGAACAATTCTTCTGTTTCGAGAAGACTTGTACTCTTAAGTTGGAGAACAGTTCTACCATTTTAAAGAGGCTTGCACTCTTTCTTTAGAGAATAGTTTTTCCATTTTGAGGAAATGTTATTCTACTTTAGTAGAGTGTGCCTTGTATTGGAGAATTCTTCTCTCTCTTTTGTTTGGAAATATTACACTTCACTTTCAGAGATAATCACTTTTATTTTTTGATAAGTTTACTCTCCTACGCGGTGAAGCGAGTTTCCAAAAAGGGCTTTGAATTGACACTACAACTTCTGCGGAAGAATATTTTCAAGATGGGAAAATTGATCTTCCTTTGATAGCTACAGTGTGCCTCCGAAGAGGGCTTTTTTTTATTCTTGTTGTACCTTGTTGGAGGGCTTTTTTTTGTTTCGTTCACTTGAAAGTGCTTTTCTTGGGACGTGCCTCCGAAGAGGTCTTGTGCCTCCGAAGAGGTCTTGTGGTGCCTCGGGAGAGGTCTTCTGCCTCCAAAGAGGGCAGGTGTGTGCCTTTTGTGAAGGCGAGTGCCTCCGAAGAGGTTTTGTGGTGCCTCAGGAGAGGTCTTGTGCCTCCAAAGAGGTCTTATGCCACTGAAAAGGTCTTTATTTGATTGCCTGGAAGTTACTCTCTCATGGTTGAATGGATTCACAGTGCAAACGCAAGTTACTTAATTGGATGTTCATTTGCACAAACGATCGCAACTAGTTAACAAGGCCCCTCGATGATTCCACCAATCTTTTTTGGTTGAGTAGAGAACTTTCTTTTTTCGGTGTGCCCTGTTATAGGTCTTTATCCTCCGAAGAGTTATGCCTCCGAAGAGGGCTTGTGCCTCCGAAGAGGTCTTTTGCCTCCGAAGAGGTCTTTATCCTCCGAAGAGTTGTGCCTCTGAAGAGGGCTTGTGCCTCTGAAGAGGTTTTTTGTGGTGGTTGGCTTGCCATGAAGGTTGTGTCTCACGGTTAGGTGGATCCATGGGGCAGACGCAAGCTATCCAACCAGATGTTCGTTTGCACAAACGATCGCAATTAGCTAGCAAGGGCCTGGTGCCTTTGCTTTGGGAAGGTGCCTCTCCGGTGGTTCCACCGACCTTTTTGTTGAGAAGCAGGACTCCTTTTTGGCCATTTTCTATCTGCTTGCCCATATCTGTTCGTCATTTGCTCATTAGCGATTCCCTGTTATCATTTTCCAAGCACATGTTCCTTTTTTTTGCAAATAGTTTGTCTTATCCAAAGAAGTGTACTTCATTGTTAAGCGAGTCCGACGGAATCACTAACTGTTTGCATGAAGCTCTCCTTATATAGGATTTGGAATCTGGAATTTTTGTGGCTTGACGTTTGTTTATTGAGTGATTTCAGGTATCTCTTGGCCTTGTGATGGGTAAGCTTTGTTTTAAGGGCCTGCAATGTTAAATCGACATTTTAGCAATACATTTAAAGTATTTACACATCGAGACAAAACATGCATTTTATAATAGTAGAGAACACAAGATTTATAGTGGTTCGGCCAAGAACTGGGCCTACATCCACTTTATAGTTCTTATTATTCATTCATACTACTTTTACAATGGTTTGCAATACAAGAATCATACATCCATAATCATTTTACAAATTTAAGCAAAGCTTTTACGTAAAATATGGACGCAAGTGATTGCTATTCCAAGCTCTTGGAATTGGATCTCCTTCGACAGTTGTCAGCTTGAAAGTGCCATCAAGAAGTTTTTTGCTTATGATATACGGCCCTTCCCAGTTTGGCGCAAACACTCCTGTTGCTGTCATGATCCTTTTCAAGACTAGATCCCCAATCTCAAAGCTGCATTGGCGAACTTTGGAATTGAATATCCTGGCAATTCTTTGCTGATGAGCTGCAATTCTGAGCCGAGCCTCTTCCTTTCTTTCATCAAGGAAGTCTAATGCTTCAAGTTGCAACTCTTCGTTTTCGGTTTGGTTGAAATGAATCCTTCTGTGTGAAGGGACTTCTATTTCCACCGGAATCATTGCTTCTGATCCATATGCTAACGAGAATGGAGTGTGCCCAGTCGCAGTTTTGTGGGTAGTTCTGTATGCCCATAGTGCTAGTGGCAGCTTATCGACCCAACCACCTTTTTATTTTTCCAACTGTTTTTTGATGGTTGACTTGATAATTTTGTTTACTGCTTCCACTTTCCCGTTTGCCTGCGGATGAGCCACTACTGAGAAGCTTTTTTGGATCTTGAATCGCTTGCAAAAATCCTGGAACTCTTCACTTTCAAATTGGGCACCATTGTCTGTGATTATCTTTTGAGGCACACCATACCTGCAAATGATATTCTTAGTCACAAAGTTTATCACCTTTTTAGAGGTAATAGTAGCTAATGGTTCGGATTCAGCCCATTTAGTAAAATAATCAATAGCAACAATAGCATATCTGATTCCGGACTTGGCATTTGGCAAATGCCCAATGAGATCTATTTCCCAAATAGCAAATAGCCATGGACTGACCATCTGCGTTAGCTCGGTGGAAGGTGTTCTTGGGATTTTTGCAAATCTATGGCATCGGTCACACTTTCGGGCGTAGCTAGCAGCATAACGATTAATGTCTGGCTAAAAATACCCATAGCGCAGTATTTTCTTCGCTAGAGTTTGAAAACCTGAATGATCCCCACACTCTCCTCCATGCACTTCAGCTAAAATTGTATTAGCCTCTTCCTTGGTTACACATCGGAGTAATGGCATTGAGAATCCCCGTCTGTACAACCGACCGTCTTGAATTACATATCTTGAGGCTTTCCTTAACAGCTTTTGACACTCCTTTGAATTTTCTGGAAGGGAGCTGTTAAGTAGATATTCCTTGATTGGAGTCATCCACGACTCTTGCTCTTGAGAAACAGTCATGATCCAGTCAATCTCCATTTCATCAGTACTTGGGGCTGACAAGACTTCTACAGGAACCAATTCCAGTAATTGAGCCTCGCCAGTGCTTGAATACTTTGCGAGAGAATCTGCCTTCATGTTCTCTTTCCGAGGTACATGACTTATCGTGTAATGATGGAAATCATCGAGAAGTTTCCAGCCTTTGGCAAGTAAGCGGGCATATTTCCTCCTTTAGTTTGAAACTCTTTCTTGATTTGGCATACAATAAACTGGGAATCGCTGAAGATCTGCAAACTCTAATATTCAGTTCTTTAGCGATCTTCAAACCGGCAAGAAGAGCTTCGTATTCTGCTTCGTTATTTGTTGAAGGGAATTCCAATCTCAATGCGTAGCACAATGATCGCCCTTCGGGGGTTTCTAGCACAACCCCAGCTCCAGAACAATAGTCGTTTCTTGCGCCGTCAACATATAATTTCCATCGGGTCGGGATGTCATCAGTAACTTCTTCCTCGCTGTCACCTTTATCCGTGTATTCTGCAATGAAATCTTCTAAAGCTTGTCCATTGATTGCTCTTCGGGGGTGGTAAGTGATACCATATTGGCCGAGTTCAATATTCCACTTTAGAAGACGACCCGAAGTCTCAGGGCGAAATAGGACTTTCTTTAGAGGCTGGTCAGTGAGGACTTTGATAGGATGAGCTTGAAAATATGGCCTCAACTTTCTGGAAGCTATCAGTAGGCAATAGGTGAGCTTTTATAGCTTTGAATAATTCATCTCTACCCTAGTAAATCTCTTACTGATGTAGTAGACCGGACGCTGAATTTTTGCATCTTCCCGTACTAATGCTGCACTGAGAGCATGAGACGAAACTGCTAAATATATGGAAACTTCTTCACGCTGCTAGGCTTAGAAAGTATTGGAGGCGCTTCCATATGACGAATTAGTTCATCGAAAGCTTTCTGACATTCCGGGAGTCCATTCAAAAAATTTCCTTCCTTTCTTTAGTGCGTCAAAGAATGGAATGCATTTATCCGTGGCCTTGGAAATAAACCGACTCAAAGCAGCAACTTTCCCATTGAGGCTCTGCAATTCCTTCTTTGTCCTAAGGGCTTTGACTTCTCTCAAAGCAGTAATTTGAGCAGGATTAGCTTCAATGCCCCTAGCACTCACAATGAAACCCAAAAATTTCCCGGACTCTACCCCGAATGAACATTTCAAAGGATTAAGCTTCATTCCATACTTTCGGAGGACTGCGAACATTTCTGCCAAGTGATCCATATGGTCCGCTGCTTTCTGTGACTTCACCAACATATCATCAACGTAAACTTCCATAGTTTTGCTAATCTGTGGCTTGAACATAGCATTAACAAGTCTTTGATAAGTTGCCCCTGCATTCTTCAGTCCAAAGGGCATGACTTTGTAGCAGTAAAGACCGACATCGGTGATGAAGCTCGTGTCCTCCTAATCTGGCTCATGCATCATGATTTGATTATATCCAGAGTAAGCATCCATGAAAGACAACAATTCATGCCCAACTGTTCCATCCTCCAACTGATCAATCTTGGGTAACGGAAAACAGTCTTTGGGGAAGGCTTTGTTTAAATCTGAAAAATCGATGCATACTCTCCACTTTCCATTCGCTTTTTTAACCAGCACCGGATTAGAAACCCAATTTGGATAAGTGGACTCTCTGATGAAACCATTCTCCATGAGCCGATCTACTTCTTCTTTCAATGCTGCTGACCTTTCCGGACCTTGGGTTCTTCTTTTCTGCTTCACAGGTGTAAATTTCGGATCAATATTCAGAGTGTGTACCGCGATTTCTGGAGATATTCCACACATATCGGCATGACTCCAAGCGAATACATCCAGATTTGCTTTCAGAAATGATATCAAAATATTCTAAAACTTCACACTAAGTTGTGAACCCACACTTAGGACCTTGTTTGGATCTTTCGGATCAACAGGTACTAGCACCGTTACTTCCACTGGCACCACTCTATTCTCCTCCATATTGGCTTTTTTGGGATCCATTTCTTTTCGTGCTCCACTATGCTCGCCAGTGCAGGGTCCACCCTGTAATTGCTACAATGTTGGTTCTTTGATGCAGAGTGGAGCTGCCGCATCCTTTCCCATCTCTCTCTTCCTTGCTTCTCACAACTCTATCAGATAACATTCTCGCCCAGCATTCTGATCGCCTTTAATAACACCAACGCCATTATCCGTGGGGAACTTCATAGTGAGGCACCACGGGGCGAGGATTGCCTAGAATGCTGCAAGAGTTGGCCAGCCTAGGAAGGCATTGTAAGCAGAAAATCCATCAACAATCACAAAAGTCTGCTTTCGAACCACCTTTTTCTGCCCCTCTCCAAGTTCAACAAATAAGTCAATAGTTCCAATTGGCTGCTTTGGTTCCCCAGTGAACCTAGCAATCTTCTGTGATGAAGCCTGAACATCAGCCATAGGAATCTTCATTTGATCGAATGTCTTTTTGAAGAGGATATTGCAAGAGACGCCGCAATCAACAAGCATCCTTCTTACAATAGCAGGCCCGATGCCTGTGGAGATGACCAAGGGATCCATGGTAGGAGCTTCAACTCCCATAGTATCGCTGGCCCTGAACACAATATCATCATTAAAAGTTCTTTGCTGCTTCAAAGGTGCAGCGTCTTCCAACACAAAAAAATTCTCTTCTGCTGGGGTATATTTCAAAGCACGAGCATATCTTTCCATCTCGCCCCAGCTTCTACCTGCCGGGTGAGGACCTCCCATGATTACATTAATAACATGTCTTTCTGATTCATGCGCAGTAGTCCTCTCACCCGAGCCAGATGGATGAGCAGGACGTTGTTGGCCCTCAGTAGATGTAGTTGGGTTGTTCTTATTTCTCTTAACATACTGCTGCAGCTTGTTCTCTCTCAGCAGTTCTTCAATCAAACTTTTCAAATGGCGACATTCGTTAGTATCATGACCGGGTTGATTATGAAACCGACAAAATCTCCCACTTTGAACAGCCTTTTTCCCAACTCTCAACTTAGGTGGTTTAGGATATTCCACGGCATCTTAGTAGCGAAAAAGATATTCTACGGAGTATCAGTTAAAGGGGTGAAATCTGAAGGTTTTAAGAAGCGAGGTTTCTTCACATCCTTCTGCTTTTTCCCATCGTTATTCTCCCTCTTCTGACTTCCGGATTCCTTTTTGGTAGGAGCAGCGGTGTTATTCTTAACCTCTGCCAATGCCACTTTCACCGGTGCATGAAGGCTCTCCAGGCGCATGAACTCGTCAGCTTTCTTGTAGAATTTCTCGAGCGATTTTGGTTCTTTCATCTTCAACCATTTCCCAAACTCACTCGATTTGTCCATAGCCCTCATTAAGTAGGTCAAGACCATTCGTGGCTCTGCATTGTCCACTTCAGCCAAGGCTATGTTGAAGCGATTTAAGAAAGATCTAATAGATTCTTCGGGATTCTGTTCCAGGCTGGACAGTGACTTAATATCCTTCGCGTTTGAAGCATACAACCTGAATTGTTCTCTAAACTTTCGAGTTAAATCGGAAAACTGGTCTACAGATCGGACCTGTAGCTTTGTAAACCAGAGTAGAGCCACTCCTTCCAAGTACACTAGAAAGTACCGTCATTTGATCTCATCCGATGCTCTCGCACCAGTCTTGTGCCAGTATACTTATATATGAATTGGTTAGGGTCGCTTGTTCCCTTATAAGACGGAATGGTGGAGGGAACAAACTTCCTTGGGAACTCCGCCTTCAGAATCCTTTCGGTGAACGAAGTTTTGCTTGGAGCAAACCCTCACTCTTTTTCATCTTCTTCTCTTTGCATACTTTCTTTCATAATCTGTCAAACCATACCCGAAAGGTATTCCTCATCGTTTAAAGGCTCTACGGGACAGACTTCAGCAATTTTCTCGCAAGTTTGCCTGGACAAACGTTCGTGGAGAGTCGGCTGTGGCCTTGATCCTCTAGCCTGGGGAGGTGCCTCTTCAGCGGGGCTGGCTGCCTTTTGAGGAATATTTCTCTCTTCATGATTATGAACATGATCAGCAAAGTTTTCTTCATTATTCACGGGTTGACGGTTAGCTCCGAGCAAAGCATTCAACCTATCAAGCATTAAAGTGTTCTGCGCTTCCATTTGTTGCTATAGCCCAGACACTGCAGCATCCGACTCTGCCCGTGTAATTCCAGCACTTGGAGCTACTTGACTTGATGAAGGAGAAGTGGCAGTATTTTCATGAGCATCACCGGGTCTAGTAGATCTGCGCTTTCTTCCAGGAGCCATGATCTTTGATAGACTTTTGGTTTTGAGAGAGATTCTTTCAACAAACTTTTGCGAAGCAATGATGAAAACACCCTGAGTTCTATGTTCTCAGTGAAAGCACCAAAAATGTTAACGCTAAAATTGAACGCTAACACCTCGGTGTGAGTAAAGATAAAGTGAAAGCACCACCCGTCAATACGGGAATTAAAAGTAAGTAGAAAAGTCATAGAAAAAACAGTAAAGAGACAACAGTTTTATAGTGGTTCGGCTTCAAGTTAAGCCTACGTCCACTTTAATCTCCTTTATTGCTGATTCGATTACAACTTATACAACAATCTTCGATTACAACAACACTTAGACAAATAACTAGAACTCCGATGTAGGAGAATTCTTCAAATTCATGTTGAATGTATTAGATCTCTTCTTGAAGTTCGTTGGAGTGTCAGATGAGTCGAGAAATCAACAGAGTATAGGCGTTCCAGAAATGAGCCAAAGTCCTCTCTTAGTTGGTGTAGGTGGAGTATTTATAGGGAAAATCCAGGCTAAGTCGTAGGTCGCAAACGACCTAAGGGTAGGTCGTAGGTCGCTAGCGACCTAAGGGATACGAGCTACGGCTTATCCTTGTTGCATTTGGTCAATCTGAGAAGCTTAGTAGGTCACAGCGACTTAGGGAGAAGCGGCATAGGAAGTTGCGGCATAAGGAATTGTCTTGGTTTATTTAGGTCGCTAGGTCACTAGGTCGCTAGGTTGTTAATCTGTCGAACCTTTGGAGTCTTTTAGGTCGTTAAGCTGTTGTGTCTTTTTCTTGCAATGTACTGTTAGGTCGTCGTATACTTAGGTCGCTTACCATATTAGGTCGCTAGGTCGCTTACCATATTAGGTCGTTAGGTCGTGAAATAGAACGATATTAACAGCCATCTTGAACGGCTTCTCGTAGCTCGAGATCGAGCTACCACCGCTTCGGCCCAACGATTTCTAGAACTGCATGTCGCGTTGCTCACTTGCTCACGCGACTAGCTCCTCTCGAGTTCGAATGCCTCCGTTTTTTGAACTCGTAAAGGGAAAGAACAAGGAATTTGGGGCTGCTATGAATTAAATGAAGAGAATCGAGTGAATTTAGGGGAGCTTGAGATTTCAATTCTTCTGCCATTTTTTCTGAAGATGGGTTTTGATTTCGATCTGGGTTTCAAAAATATATGGCAAATTATGGAAAGGAAAGAGATAGCTAGGTCGACGCAATTCAGATTTAGGGTGGCTCGATTACAATTCAGGTGGCTGAGTTGACCTTTTAATTTTTTTTTTAAATTTCCAAAATATCACATTTCGTAGAAACTCGAAATCTCAAACTCCGAATCGGACATGCCGCCAGGCGTTCATAAGGCTTTACCCGTATTCCGAACACGATGGAACGTGTTTCGGAACCTAATTCGATTCTATGCGCGAGTTACGTAAGTAAACAATCAATTTTAAATTAAATCGATTAAAATAGTTTCTATGCGTTTTGAGCTGCCAAGGTTAAACGACAACTCCGATTGCTACTAAAATTGAAATCCGATAATAACTAACTATTACGGATCCAATGGAACATGTTTCGTCGAATTCCGAGACTGTGCCTCGGAAGGCTATTTTTAAATTTAATTTAAACGATATATTTTTAAAACTGAACAAAACACTTCCAAACTCAATTTTAACACTTTCACCACCTTCAGTGCTATCAATATAAATTTTATAAGCCCTCAAATTATTTTTAACAGGCTTAAAACTCCAGATTCAGCATTTTACCCAATTTCAAATTATATGATTCAATATTTAAACCATATAATTCAATAATTTAATTATCAAGTAAATATTGATATCTTGAATTCAAGTTAAAATTAATTTTTAAATATTTTAAATCCATTAACTATTCAAATTTAATTTGTTAGAAATTCTGGGTCGTCACATACACTATTACGGATCCAATGGAACTGATTTCGTTGAAATCCGAGACTGTCCTCCAGATGGCTATTTTTAAATGTCAATTTGAACAATATATTTTTAAAACTAAACACATCACTTTTAAATTCAAATTTAAAAGTTGCACTATCTTTAGTATTATTAATATAAATTTTATATGCCTTTAAATTATTTTTACCAAGCTTAAAACTCCAGATTCACCATTTTTAACCAATATTCAATTATAACTTCAATAATTAAGTTATTCAATAAATTGATATATTTAAATTATGAATCTATTTTATAAATAAACTCAAATATTCAAGTCAATCTATAAATTCACATTCAATGTTTAAAGCATTTATATATTCCATACCAAACGTCGAAAAATTCGGGTCATTACATTCCTCACCTCTTAAAAGAATTTCGTCCCTGAAATTGCTAAGGCGGAAGAATGCTCCAGACCCATTAACTTTTCAAAACCCACTTAGTGCGAATTCGTTACTTTTTTCCTATCCTTTAACTTCAACCAAAACAATTGGTTTTCATCTTTTAGTTCGAATCCTATAATTTAATTACAATTTGAAAATCAACTTTTAGTTAACAAATATTTTTCAAAATTTTTCTAACATCCTAAATTTTCGAATTTTTTTGGCAGAGTCTTCCTTGTACGGAGAGACTTTTCAATATGACAAGGGTGATAAATATATATACATTGACACACACAATCGTAAAACAATATATATATATATATATATATATATATCAACATTTATATTTTCGTAGTATTTAATCCGAAAATGTACCTTATTTTAGCATTTAAAGCAAGCGGCTTATTTATTTTTGCAATACACGCAATCGAAATCAAGCACAACAGCTCTTGGTACCTATCCTTACTCGGTTTAAACACGCAAGTACTAAATATATGAAATTAATAATATTTTACTTATTTTAAATGGCTAAACACATGGATTCCACAAGCAATGCATACAAACAATTATTCATAAGCAATTACAATGTTCCAATACTTGTTCATTCGCTTTCACTCGATTTTCAATCCATTCCATTGAATTTAAGTGATTTACAACTCACTTTACATACTTAATAAATTCTTAAACCAAACAAACTAATATATATTCTAAATTTGATTAAAATCAATTCATTTCTCTTCTATTAACTCATGGTGTTTCATTTACTTCTATAACTATCATGTTTTTGAGCCAAATTTAATTTAATGATTAATATAAACTTCGGATTAAATTGTGAATTAATTTGAACTTCTCAAATTAAATAAGATATGTGCTTATTTATATATATAAATAGATTGTAATTTGAAATTTGAATTTGGATTTTTCCAAAATAAATAATATATGTTATTTATTTATACATATGTATACAAATTGATTCTAAATTGAACTTTTGAATTTGAAACCCAAAAATAAATATTATGGAAAATAAATTGAATTTAAATACTCTATATTTTAAGATTAATAAAATTTGTTTTATAATTATGATATATATTTTGGAAATTATGATTTGAATTAAATATAAATAAATTTTCAAAAGCTATTTAAAGGGTTAAAATTCTAGTTATAATATATATATATATATATATATATATATATATATTGAAAGTTATGTTTTGAATTCAATAATTTTCAAAAGGTTATATTCTAATATATATGTTAATATATATATTTATCAATGTATAATTTAGTTTTAAAATCAATTTCTTTAAAATTTATATATCATACAAATTATGGTTTGTAAATATAAATGAATATTCAAAACATAATAGGTAAATTTATATAAACATATTACATAATTTATAAAACATAAGAAAAACATATTGCATACATTTAATAATTAATAATTTTACAAGTTAAGGTTTTCAACATAAAAATATGAGTTTAAGACATTTGTAAAATATTAATACAAGAAGATTAACAAATGTAAAGATTTATATTAGGCATTGACAAATGTTTGATAAGTAACATATGAGTTAACAAGTGGCATTTATCTCTTTCAATTTGAATTAGAATTATATAAACATGTTTAAAAGAAGAAACCTAGCTATTGATTCTCGGTTTTACATCTCCTTTCTAAAATTTCTCATCTTCTTTCATCTTCAAATTAAAATCAAAAGTAAAAGAAAACTGAAAATCAAACAATCAAACTTGAAGCAATCAGATCATATTCAACCCGAAAGATTTTCAAACCTGGAAACTTAAAAACAAACCAAAGCAAACTTCTTCACAAATTCAACAAGGCAAAGATCAAGCAGGATAACAAAACAAAATCAAAGCAAGTTTTCAATTCTAGTTTTCAAAGGAATAAAGCTTCCAGATTTTCAAATTCAAACATTTCCCAGGCTCTCTGTTCTTCCTTTTAAGGTGAGTAAACTATTTGAAATCTAGTCTTTGACTTGTTGTTGTATGTATACAAATATGTATGTATATATATATATGGATGTGGCTGTGCATGTTTGGAAACAGACATATGTATCTCTGTTCTAAGTTTTACTGGCTTCAAACCTGTTTTAAAAATCAAATTCTTCTTCTCTAATCCATGTTAGGCTTTAAGATCTAAACGAAACTTGTTTGTATCATCAAGATCTAGGTTTTAAAAATATTTTTGGGAAGAATTAGTTCGAGTTTATCTGGGAATTTAAATATACAGTGAAAAAATTCAAATACATGTTAAAATCGAAGCTCATAATTTATTGATTCACCTATATCATCGGGTTCGACTTGGAAAAACATGATTTTTAAGGTAAAATTTAAGAATTTTAGTTCGTTATCAAGTGAGAAATCGTAAGACGAATGAGATAGTTAGTTTCATCAAATTCTAGCGATCGGGGAGGAGGTGAATCTCTTGATCGAAGTTGGAGCACGCTTGGTGGTCGGGGATCATCTAAAAAATGTTCGATGAATTTATAATTCACTGAGCCGAGGCGCGACAAGGGTTTAGGGTTTAAACCCATGTTTAAGTCAAGGTTGGCTATCTGATTGCTGCATCGTCGTCACTAAGTCATAGTTGATCGCACCAGTGGAAATCGAAACATAGGAAGTAGGCGAAGCTCTGACCAGAATTTCGAGGCCTCTGGTGGCCTGAGCGATAGAACGTGGCGTTTATGAGTGATCAAATTGGTTCCAGTGGGTAGTCGATTTGCTAGATTCTGAAATCGTCATAGTTTCAGGTTTCTAGTTAGTCAGAAGCTCAGTGGGGGTTGTCGTCGACTTGTCGATGATCGTAGCATTGACCAAAGGTGGTTGAAGCATCGATGCACGTACATGCGTGGGTTTATGTATCTAGGAACATTATTGTTTGGGGAAGAAGGGATTAGCTCGGGTCTAGATCGAAGTTTTCATGCGTTGGTCTCGAAGTAGTGATAACGCGAAGTTTGCACGGGGTTGGGTTTGGGTAATTTAGAATGTGGCTCGGGTCTGGGTAATTAAATATAAAAACAGTTTTTAAACTTTAAAACAAATCAAGTTTTTCCTAAATAATTTTTTTAAAACACTTTTCTTTTTAAATAACAAATGTTTCGTTTAAGTTTGGGATCAATCAAAGGTTTTGAGATAAATTATTTTAAACTAATTAAGTTTAAAAGTATTTTAAATAAATATATAACCTTTGTTTTGAAAAGGTTGATTTTAAAAATAAACTTGACATTGTAATTAAGTATATAATTATGAGATGAAATGTTTTCTAATCATTAGTTTAACTTAAAGGTCTTGAGTAGATTAATGTATTAATGATAATTTATTTTCAAAAGTCATTAACAAGGTTTAAATGTTAATTAAAGTAATTAATTAAAGGATAATAAATTAAGGTGATTAATTTATTAATGTGATTGACTAATTAAGGTGATTTAGTTAATGTAATTAATTAAAGATTGATTATTAATTTAAGTAATTAAAGGATAGTTAATGTCATTAATTAAGGTGATTAAATAATGTGATTTATTAAAAGGATAATTACTTAATATGAGTAATCGAATGTTAATTAAGTAATTAAAGGTTAATTACTTAGCAATTGAAGTTTATTAACGTGATCAATTAAAATATAATTAACCAAGGTGATTTATTAATTAATGTGATTAATTAAAGATTAATTAATTTATGTTATTAATTAAAGGATAATATATTAAAGAATTATTCACTTAATTACTTGAAGAATAATTAATTAATGTGATTAATGTGGTTAATTAAGGGTTAATTAATTAATGATTAAAGGTGAATTAATTAAAGGTTAATTAATTTATGATTGAAAGATAATTACTTAATGTAATTAATTAAGGATTAATTAATTATGTAATTAACTTAATGTTAATCTATATATGTGATTAATTAAGGGATAATTAATTAATTAAGGTTAATTAATTAAGATGGATAATTAAGGTTGATTAGTTAATTTCATTAATTTATATAAAATGGTTTGTAATTAATTAATGTTAGTTAAGCAGGGTTAAGCAATTAATTCTTAGGTAATTAATTTATTTGGTTGAAATTAATTATAAATTAGGTGATTAATTGATCTTACTTACGGATGACTGGATTCCATTAAATGCTTTGAATTGATTGATATCTCTGATATGTATTGTTCTTTGATGTGAATTGTTTTGAATTGAGCTATGAACTATGATTTATTTATCTATGATAAATTTACATATTTATCTGTGAATCTATGAATGAAAGATAAGCGTTATAGGATTATACCGCTTATCGATATTATTGTGCTTGAATTGATGATGGTTGTGATATTTTATTGTTATGTGTAAAACCTTTGACTACACCACACACACACACAATTATGGATTTCACGAGAAATTGATTAAGTCACGGATATTTGAATTTAATATTATTTTATTCAAATGGTGAAAAGAATTTAAAAGTTGAATTTTGAATCCAAATTGGTTTGGAAGTGAAATTGGTTTTAAATATGAAAAACTTTTGAAAAAAAGGAAGTTTTGAAATTAAAATTTAGTTTGAATATAATATATCTTGTTTAAGTTTTGAAATTATTTTGGAAATTATGGTTTGAAAGGGTTATACGAGTTATACAATATATATATATATATATGTGGATTTAAAACTAGTTTAAATAAATTATTTTGGAGATTTGAGTTTAATTCAAATAGAACTTGCCGGGAATACGGCAGTTCGCTGATTTTTTAATGTATACTTTGAAAGGCTATAGCTTGAGTAAACATAATCGGATTTTTTCGAAATGAAAAGCATTTATTTTCAAAAGATAATGGCTTTCATATAATGAAAGGATTTTCGATTTCTGTTGAAAGCATTTCAAGTTATGGGTGAATCGAATTGAAAATAGTTTTGAAAAATATGAATAAATCTTTATTAAAGATTTGGTGAACATTATTTCAAATTGAAAAATTCAAACATCACTTTAAAAATATTTAAAAGACAAAATATACTTAAAATAACATATTAACACATATTTTTTTTTAAAGAAAATAGAAAAAGATTTAAAGAAATTGCTTAAAAATCCAAAACGGTGTCCAAAAATTACAAATAAATCACTATTGACTTCGGAAAATTGTTTACTTCATTTTAAAATTATTATAATATAAAAATATACATACAATAACATAAATATACAAATTAGGATAAGATATATCAAGTAAAATATGATTTATATACATTAAAACAAAGAATATTGTTAAATAAATTAATATACACACAATATTGAAAATAATATAACTTTCACAATTTAAATCCGTTTTCAATGAAACGAAAAAAGGTATTCAAGTTATTTCATCTATTTTCATAATTTTTTTCAATATTTTAAACAATTTAAATTTGAATTTTAAAAGTCAAAGTTTGACCAGTTTGACCAAAAATTTACTTTTAGATAAAATATTCAATTTGTACAAGTTTGAAACTATAATTCACATAAAAATCAACATTTATATTTTAAAAATGAAATGTTTGAAATAAAACAAATTTAAAATAATAAAAATAAAATAAAGTAAAATTTAAAATATACAGTCAACAATCTAGGGTTGTTACACTCTCCCCCACTCAAAACTTTTCGTCCTCGAAAAGGAATGAGGTACGGAAAAGCACAGAAAAAGATAGAGTGAAATAAGATTAAGATAAGATGACAAGAAGATTGAAATTTTATCTGATAACTGTTGTTATAGGTAAGTTTTAACAAGGTGGAGATGATCTTTCCAAGATTCTCCAAAATTAAGAACACAAGCACGAAAAAGGTGGATTCAAAATGATTACCAAAGATTATAGAAAGATTTCTAAACTGAAAGATTATAGAAAGATGCCTCTACGAGTCTGTAGGATGATAAGGATAATAAGGACAATAAAAAGATAGTTTGAAAAACCAAATAATGAAATAAATTTGAAAGCATGGAAATTTCAACTTAAATAGAGAATAAATCTTTACATAAGTTAAATAAATCTAAACTATCCCATATTTCATTATCTTATTATCCAATCATCTTAAATTAACAATTTTTAAAACCATGGGTTTGAAAAATAATCATTTATTACACTCACAATGTACTTAATAAATTTTATTCTTCTTTATTCCTCATTAAAATTAAAATTATTCCGCTCAATATATTTATCACTTATGTTAAATATACTTACACTTATTTTAACCGCTTTCTTTTATTCTTAGTTCTTTTAACATTATTTTATATTGTAAATTATTCAATTACCCATTTATTCTATTTACCTCTGTTAATCGCTTTTTTTCAACTAAAATTTAAGTGTATAAAGTTTATTATAACCACTCAAATTTTATTTATAAAATCTTTTTATGTTGTATATAATCCAATTACATTGTTAACTTCTGAAATTAAGGTAAGTTATATTAGAATGCAATTGAGCATTATACAAATAAAACTTTCCAATTCAATTATCTCTAGTTTGATGTAACAACCCGGGGTTTCTGCCTCGATTTAATATCGTCATTAAATAATTACCGTGCTAGCTAATTTATAGTTGGAGTTTTATTGGGTTAAAATTCTTTAACAAAAATTGGTTAAATTGTTGAGTGGGCTTTGGAAATTTAACCTTGGCCCAATATTCCTTTAAAACTCTCGATACCGTTCGTTTTCTCCCCTTATTCATTCGTTCACTTGCCCTAAATCAAGACCAAATAAACAAAACTGGCGTCTGCCTGCCATTCTACTCATTCGTTTCCCCCCATTCATTATTCTCGAACCCTAAAATAAAATAGAACGAGAAAAAATTAAAAATGGTGGCTCTGTTCTTTTCCGTTCGATCAAAATCTGGGTTTGGATCGACATCGCTTCGTCTCTATGGTATGCGACCTTCGAATCAAGACGACAAGTTCGAATTTACGAGTTCGGCTGCTTCGATGGTGCTAAGGTGAGTGACCCTCACATCTAACTCAAGTTCGAATCTTGGTTTTCTTTCGTTGTTTAATTTTTGGACGATGTTGTTTCGTTTTGGCAGTTCAATTTTTGGGTTGTTGACTTCGGCCATTCTTCGGCCACTCGATTTTGTTAAATATTCGTGCCTTTATTTTCATTTGCTTTGTTGGCTTCGGCCTTGCTTTCTCTAATGAACTACGATTATGTTGGGTTCGCAGCCACCACGGCTTGCTTCTTAGTGAATTCGGTCACTTGATTTTATATATGTGATTCCCTGACTTTGTAGTACCTTCGGCCATAAATTTGATATCACTGACTTTGGGCATTTAACGATGTGTAATTGCAGTTGTCTTTTTTTTTTTGAAAAAAATTATATATGAAAACGCCTTAATGATGTTTTGCCTTGATTTATTTGTTTGCCCTGTTACTTCGACCACTGTCCAATTTTACTTTGTGCATTTGTTTGCACTATGTAGTCACGTGTATTGGTCTTTTAGCATTGCCATATTTGTTCCTTTATACTGTCGCATTCCTTTGTGCTCGACCTGTTGTTTGCATCACTGTACCGTTCACTGCATATATATAGGTTGTAGCTGCTGAACTTTGTTGTATGGCCAATGGTGCACTTGGTTATTCGACCCTGCTCTACTAGTCGATGTGCATTAAATAGTAGTTACATCTGTTGCATCCATTCGCTTTGTTTGCATTTATCACTTGCTTGACCCCACATATACATGTGTCGTCTCTTTGCTTACATCTGCACATCCCTGTCATACTTGGTGTCACTGTAGTTGCACCTGTTTGCGTGAGCAATTCCAGAAGAGCCATGTTGTCTGGTCATCATGTAGTTTGCATTGTTCATATTATTTCTCTGACGCAGTTTGCTTTGCATCTCCATTTGCACTCGAGCTAGCCGGTAGCACACAGTGTTCATGTCATTTCTCTGATGTAGTTTATTTTGCATCTCCATTTTGTATTCGAGTTATTCTATTGCCTTGAGAAATGAGTTGCATTCATTTGTGTTGAAGTCATGGTTTTACCATTGACTGTTTCACTGATGTCACTCCGTGGTATATCTCCTTGTAGTCTTCATCTCACTGTTGCTAGACCGTATGCATTTCTTTGAACTTATGCTGATCTGGAGCTTCATCAATTGTTGCTCCTTAATGTTTTGGATTATTACAGTTCACTGATCTGTGGTATTGTGGCACCATTTACTGTTTCAATGTATAATTAGATGTTGAGTTCATTTCTTGAGTTCATTTGACTTGAGTTTCTAAAACAAAGTCAAAATATAATTATGAGTTACTTTTGTAATTAGTCACTGCTTTTCTGATCCATTGCCTAGTTTGAAGTCTGATCAGTTTGAGTGTGAAGTTGTTCATCCTGACTTGTTTCATTTTCCTGCATTGCTTGAACATTAGGATGGTAGCTTGTGTGTGAATTTGATGAAGGGGCTTTGCCCTGTGGTCTACACATTTGGAATAGTCTCTGACCTGAGTTTTATTGGTTGTTATCTCCACTTGACTTTGTTGAGCTTGTATTTGTTGTCACTCTAATCTGGTCTGCATACATGATGTACTCACTGACAGGAGTTATTGCATTTGGATTGATTTTCGAATTACACTTGAATTGAATCCGATCACTCGGGTTTGATCTTGTGTTTGTTTGTGAATATTCATTGGGTGCATCATCACTGTAGTGGCAAGGCAGTGCACGCAAGCGTGAACTGCTGCAACACGGTATTCATTGGGTACCTCGTCACTGTAGTGGCAAGGCAGTGCACGCAACCGTGAACTGCAGCCACACGGTATGGCTTTTATGATATTCTGTCTTGTTTGATTTATTTGATCTTTTGCATATTCCATATGCTGTAGTGGCGAGGCAGTGCACGCGTGCGTGTACTGCAGCCCTACCCGAATTAATATTTTAATTGATATTTCAATGGTTTGAACTGTTTTGTTTATTCAATTCAATATTCTGAATTGTATTCTGATTTGGTTTAATTTGCTGATTTGTTGTTTAACACTGTTACGTGTTATATTTATCGTTATCCGATTTCTTTATTTAAGGATCGGATAGACGAGATTTATTGTGATTGTCGTCTATTCATTATTTAATCATTATTGCTTCTGTGCACTAATGACTGAGTTTGAATTAGACTGACCCGTGTATCATTTTCTTTTGAATGTAATACTCGGGTCAGACCGAGTATTTACAGGTTGTTGATATCTTACTTTGGGTTGCTGCTAGAGCTATGAAGTCTTTTCATACTTTTTGGAGTAGTTGTTGTCTTAGTATAGGATGTTGTATATTCATGTATATTATTTACGATAATGTACTTGTATATGTAACTTCCAAAGTCGACAGTTGTAGTTGTATCATATGTACTGTATCACATGTATTGTAACTGACATCAGTTATTATATATATATGAGACTTTTGTTTCATCTGTGTTCCGCATTTATATTATCTGTGTTATTATTATATCTATTGTCCTAAACTATTATGTACCATCGTACTTCATTTTATACTGGAATTGGGTATGTCGATGGGAGTAAATAACTAAGAGATGAAAAATAAAAATATATACCACTCCTATCGAAATAACCAATACTAGTGTAAGGCCTAACTACGGATGGCCGCTCCTATCCAGCCTTATTCTTCGTAATAACAGACAGTATTTCCTTTAATACTTTTTGTTATTGTGAGCATAGAGGTGGGGCGTCACATTTGAATTATTAAAGCTTGGGGTTTATGGACATAATATAAAACATAACTTAGATGGAACATGTGTTACAACTATATGTCGATGTTTTATTATGTTTTGAGTCAAAACTAAAGTTTTGAAATTAGGATGGAATTTTTAAATATCTTTATTTAAAAATAAAAAAAGTGAAACTGTGTTTTGATGATTGATTGAGTGTGTTCTGTTTATCAGAGTGCACAGCAGAAATAGCGACTGTCTTCGCTGAGTACGACTGATAACCTTTTTGATTTAAAAATCAAATTATGAAATCGAAATAAATTTCATTTGTTGTTTACATAACTGTGTTTAATTTGTTTTCTTTGAAAATTTCGAATCCAATTTGAGAATTCGAAACGATTGTAGTTATGTGAATTTGTTGAGATTTTTGCTGTTTTAAATTATCTTCATTGAAGATAATAGAGTAATTTCTTTGTGTATATTGTAGTGTGCGTGCAAATATGAATTGCACGTTACTGCATTAATTTTACGTTGAACCGATGCTTGGTTATGTAACGTATTTTGTTGCCGTTATTTTTATAACGGGATTTTTACACCTATGCTAAATCTTTGAAGCACGGTATTTTGTTGACATTTTAATGAATGAAAATTCACTGATATTATATTCGATGCAAATTATTTTGATCAGATTTTGACGTTTAAAAATTTCTGTCAGTTTGACTTCAGTATCCGTCATATTTTAAAGTGGATTTTCAAGCGGTTATCCCGCAATGCTGATTTTGACATTCGTTTCTACGGTGTTTTGAGAAGTATAATTTTCTTATTGAAATTGTCACTAATGTTGCTGTTTTTATCACGGATTGCAAATCGTTTTAAAAATAAAAATGGTTTTTCAAAAGTTTTATAGTTTATGCTTTCAAAAGAATGAGGAAGCGATTTAAACGATTCAGCAAAATCGAGGACTATGAACTCTTTCTTTTACTGATTCGCTTAATTCCGGACTTGTTCGTTTGAGAATGTAGATTATTTACTTTTATAAAATAAATGAAATTTTTTTCAGAATTTTTACAGTTTGTGTTTTCAGAAGAATGAGAAAGTGAATTCAACGTTTCAGCAAAATCGAGGACTATGACCCCTTTCTTTTACTGATTCGTTTAATTCCGGACTTGTCCGTTTGAGAATGTGAAATGTTATTTTTGGAATACACAATTTTGCACGTTCAAGGAAACGATGAAGAGAATCAAACGATTTTGTAAAACACGTGGTATGGGACATGTGCATTTGCTATTTCGGTTAATTCCGGACTCGTTAATTGAATATATGATGATTTTCGTGTGCTTTCGAGCCAATATGTTGGACCTTCGGGTCAATACTAGTACCGGACCTTCGGGTCATATATTGGACCTTCGGGTCATATGTTGGGCGCCAAAATTATGTTGGGTACTTGGTAGGCTTCGGCCATATGTTGATGCACGTGCGGCGTAGCTAAAACTCGCCATTTGTTGGGATTGATCCACCTTTTATGTTGATTTTCTAGATCATCTTAATTGATTTCTAGATATTTGTTGTTTCCAATTATCTGCAGGTAATTGGATATTTGTTGATATGAGTTCTAATTATCGTTTTTGATAATTAGATAATTGTTGATTTGATTATCGCTTGTGATAATTAAATATTTGTTGATATGGGTTCTAATTATCTTTGTTGATAATTAGATATTTGTTGATTTGGTTATCGTTTTTGACAATCGAATATTTGTTGATTTAATTATCGTTTTTGATAATTAGATATTTGTTGATTTGATTATCGCTTGTGATTATTAAATATTTGTTGATATGAGTTCTAATTATCGTTTTTGATAATTTGATAATTGTTGATTTGATTATCGCTTGTGATAATTAAATATTTGTTGATATGAGTTCTAATTATCTTTGTTGATAATTAGATATTTGTTGATTGGGTTATCGTTTTTGATAATCGAATATTTGTTGATTTAATTATCGTTTTTGATAATTAGATATTTGTTGATTTGATTATCACTTGTGATAATTAAATATTTGTTGATATGAGTTCTAATTATCGTTTTTGATAATTAGATAATTGTTGATTTGATTATCGCTTGTGATAATTAAATATTTGTTGATATGAGTTCTAATTATCATTTTTGATAATTAGATAATTGTTGATTTGATTATCGCTTGTGATAATTAAATATTTGTTGATATGAGTTCTAATTATCTTTGTTGATAATTAGATATTTGTTGATTTGGTTATCGTTTTTGATAATCGAATATTTGTTGATTTAATTATCGTTTTTGATAATTAGATATTTGTTGATTTGATTATCGTTTTTGATAATCGAATATTTTTTGATATGAGTTCTAATTATCTTTGTTGATAATTAGATATTTGTTGATTTGATTATCGTTTTTGATAATCGAATATTTGTTGATTTGATTATCGTTTTTGATAATCGAATATTTGTTGATTTAATTATCGTTTTTGATAATTAGATATTTGAGATTTCTGATTATCGTTTTTGATAATCGAATATTTGTTGATTTGATTATCGTTTTTGATAATCGAATATTTGTTGATTTGAAATTTGATTATCGTTTTTGATAATCGAATATTTGTTGATATGAGTTCTAATTATCTTTGTTGATAATTAGATATTTGTTGATTTGATTATCGTTTTTGATAATCGAATATTTGTTGATTTGATTATCGTTTTTGATAATCGAATATTTGTTGATTTAATTATCGTTTTTGATAATTAGATATTTGAGATTTCTGATTATCATTTTTGATAATCGAATATTTGTTGATTTGATTATCGTTTCTGATAATCGAATATTTGTTGATTTAATTATCGTTTTTGATAATTAGATATTTGAGATTTCTGATTATTGTTTTTGATAATCGAATATTTGTTGATTTGAGATTTGGCTATCGTTTTTGATAATCGAATATTTGTTGATTTGAATTTGATTATCGTTTTTGATAATCGAATATTTGTTGATATGAGTTCTAATTATCTTTGTTGATAATTAGATATTTGTTGATTTGATTATCGTTTTTGATAATCGAATATTTGTTGATTTGATTATCGTTTTTGATAATCGAATATTTGTTGATTTAATTATCGTTTTTGATAATTAGATATTTGAGATTTCTGACTATCGTTTTTGATAATCAAATATTTGTTGATTTGATTATCTTTTTTGATAATCGAATATTTGTTGATTTAATTATCGTTTTTGATAATTAGATATTTGAGATTTATGATTATCGTTTTTGATAATCGAATATTTATTGATTTGATTATCGTTTTCGATAATCGAATATTTGTTGATTTAATTATCGTTTTTGATAATTAGATATTTGACATTTCTGATTATCGTTTTTGATAATCGAATATTTGTTGATTTGATTATCATTTTTGATAATCGAATATTTGTTGATTTAATTATCATTTTTGATAATTAGATATTTGAGATTTCTGATTATCGTTTTTGATAATCGAATATTTGTTGATTTGATTATCATTTTTGATAATCGAATATTTGTTGATTTAATTATCGTTTGTGATAAGTAGATATTTGAGATTTATGATTATCGTTTTTGATAATCGATTATTTGTTGATATGAATTCTGATTATCGTTTTTGATAATTAGATATTTGAGATTTCTGATTATCGTTTTTGGTAATTGAATATTTGTGGTTTTGCGAATTTTGATTTGTGTTTTCTAATTATCTTTGTTGATAATTAGATTTTGCTGTCTTCTAATTATCGTATCGATAATTAAATATTGCTGTTTTGTGATTTCTGTATTCTGACTATTTAGTTGATATTTAGATTTTGTTGAGAATTTGTGAATTTCTTTTATTGAAATTAAAACGTTTCTTTGGCATTTGTATTCCCGACTTTATTTTTCTAGCTTAACCAGTTTATGTTAGAAAAATAATTGTTATTGACGACCTTAATTATGAAAATTGCGGGGACGCAATTTTAGAAGGAGGGGAGTCTGTAACAATCCAGGGTTTCTGCCTCGATTTAATATCGTCATTAAATGATTACCGTGCTAGCTAATTTATAGTTGGAGTTTTTATTGGGTTAAAATTCTTTAACAAAAATTGGTTAAATTGTTGAGTGGGCTTTGGAAATTTAACCTTGGCCCAATATTCCTTTAAAACTCTCGATGCCATTCGTTTTCTCCCCTTATTCATTCGTTCACTTGCCCTAAATCAAGACTAAATAAACAAAACTGGCGTCTGCCTGCCATTCTACTCATTCGTTTCCCCTCATTCATTATTCTCGAACCCTAAAATAAAATAGAACGAGAAAAAATTAAAAATGGTGGCTCTGTTCTTTTCCGTTCGATCAAAATCTGGGTTTGGATCGACATCGCTTCGTCTCTATGGTATGCGACCTTCGAATCCAAGACGGCAAGTTCGAATTTATGAGTTCGGCTGCTTCGATGGTGCTAAGGTGAGTGACCCTCACATCTAACTCAAGTTCGAATCTTGGTTTTCTTTCGTTGTTTAATTTTTGGACGATGTTGTTTCGTTTTGGCAGTTCAATTTTTGTTGATGTTGATGATTTTTGGGTTGTTGACTTCGGCCATTCTTCGGCTATTTGATTTTGTTAAATATTTATGCCTTTATTTTCATTTGCTTTGTTGGCTTCGGCCTTGCTTTCTCCAATGAACTGCGATTATGTTGGGTTCGCAGCCACCACGGCTTGCTTCTTAGTGAATTCGGTCACTTGATTTTATATATGTGATTCCCTGACTTTGTAGTACCTTCGGCCATAAATTTGATATCACTGACTTTGGGCATTTAACGATGTGTAATTGCAGTTGTCTTTTTTTTTTTGAAAAAAATTATATATGAAAACGCCTTAATGATGTTTTGCCTTGATTTATTTGTTTGCCCTGTTACTTCGACCACTGTCCAATTTTACTTTGTGCATTTGTTTGCACTATGTAGTCACGTGTATTGGTCTTTTAGCATTGCCATATTTGTTCCTTTATACTGTCGCATTCCTTTGTGCTCGACCTGTTGTTTGCATCACTGTACCGTTCACTGCATATATATAGGTTGTAGCTGCTGAACTTTGTTGTATGGCCAATGGTGCACTTGGTTATTCGGCCCTGCTCTACTAGTCGATGTGCATTGCATAGTAGTTACATTTGTTGCATCCATTCGTTTTGTTTGCATTTATCACTTGCTTGACCCCGCATATACATGTGTCGTTTCTTTGCTTACATCTGCACATCCCTGTCATACTTGGTGTCACTGTAGTTGCGCCTGTTTGCATGAGCAATTCCAGAAGAGCCATGTTGTCTGGTCATCATGTAGTTTGCATTGTTCATATTATTTCTCTGACGCAGTTTGCTTTGCATCTCCATTTGCACTCGAGCTAGCCTGTAGCACACAGTGTTCATGTCATTTCTCTGATGTAGTTTATTTTGCATCTCCATTTTGTATTCGAGTTATTCTATTGCCTTGAGAAATGAGCTGCATTCATTTGTGTTGAAGTCATGGTTTTACCATTGACTGTTGCACTGATGTCACTCCGTGGTATATCTCCTTGCAGTCTTCATCTTACTGTTGCTAGACCGTATGCATTTCTTTGAACTTATGCTGATCTGGAGCTTCATCAATTGTTGCTCCTTAATGTTTTGGATTATTACAGTTCACTGATCTGTGGTATCGTGGCACCATTTACTGTTTCAATGTATAATTAGATGTTGAGTTCATTTCTTGAGTTCATTTGACTTGAGTTTCTAAAACAAAGTCAAAATATAATTATGAGTTACTGTTGTAATTAGTCACTGCTTTTCTGATCCATTGCCTAGTTTGAAGTCTGATCAGTTTGAGTGTGAAGTTGTTCATCCTGACTTGTATCATTTTCTTGCATTGCTTGAACATTAAGATGGTAGCTTGTGTGTGTGAATTTGATGAAGGGGCTTTGCCCTGTGGTCTACACATTTGGAATAGTCTCTGACATGAGATTTATTGGTTGTTATCTCCACTTGACTTTGTTGAGCTTGTATTTGTTGTCACTCTAATCTGGTCTGCATACATGATGTGCTCACTGACACGAGTTATTGCATTTGGATTGATTTTCGAATTACACTTGAATTGAATCCGATCACTCGGGTTTGATCTTGTGTTTGTTTGTGAATATTCATTGGGTACATCATCACTGTAGTGGCAAGGCAGTGCACGCAAGCGTGAAATGCAGCCACACGGTATTCATTGGGTACCTCGTCACTGTAGTGGCAAGGCAGCGCACGCAAGCGTGAACTGCAGCCACACGGTATGGATTTTATGATATTCTGTCTTGTTTGATTTATTTGATCTTTTGCATATTCCATATGCTGTAGTGGCGAGGCAGTGCACGCATGCGTGTACTGCAACCCCTACCCGAATTAATATTTTAATTGATATTTCAATGGTTTGAACTGTTTTGTTTATTCAATTCAATACTCTGAATAGTATTCTGATTTGGTTTAATTTGCTGATTTGTTGTTTAACACTGTTACGTGTTATATTTATCGTTATCCGATTTCTTTATTTAAGGATCGGATAGACGAGATTTATTGTGATTGTCGTCTATTCATTATTTAATCATTATTGCTTCTGTGCACTAATGACTGAGTTTGAATTAGACTGACCTGTGTATCATTTTGTTTTGAATGTAATACTCGGGTCAGACCGAGTATTTACAGGTTGTTGATATCTTACTTTGGGTTGCTGCTAGAGCTATGAAGTCTTTTCATACTTTTTGGAGTAGTTGTTGTCTAGGTATAGGATGTTGTATATTCATGTATATTATTTACGATAATGTACTTGTATATGTAACTTCCAAAGTCGACAGTTGTAGTTGTATCATATGTACTGTATCACATGTATTGTAACTGACATCAGTTATTATATATATATGAGACTTTTGTTTCATCTGTGTTCCGCATTTATATTATCTGTGTTATTATTATATCTATTGTCCTAAACTATTATGAACCATCGTAGTTCGTTTTATACTGGAATTGGGTATGTCGATGGGAGTAAATAACTAAGAGATGAAAAATAAAAATATATACCACTCCTATCGAAATAACCAATACTAGTGTAAGGCCTAACTACGGATGGCCGCTCCTATCCAGCCTTATTCTTCGTAATAACAGACAGTATTTCCTTTAATACTCTTTGTTATTGTGAGCATAGAGGTGGGGCGTCACGTTTGAATTATTTATCCAAAATTTTTTGATTTTCCTTTTATAATTGAATTTAAGAATTAAATTTTCGATTTCTTCAAACCATTTAGAGATAAATAAATGCATGTACATAACTTATCGAATCAAAATTTAAATCATATGTCTATATATATTATAAATCAAGTCATATTTTAGAAATTCAAATCAATTTGATTTCCCAAAACAAAGTTGTAGCAAGATTACAGGGCGGTCTCTTCATTTCAAAACTCGAAAATGAATGTCGATGATGCCGCGGTCATCACCGAAGTTATTTTCCAGCGACGAAGAGAAGAGCACTATTTTTTTTAAACTTTTAAAATTCTTTGAAAACAAATTTCTATTCAAAATACTTTAAATAGTATAACCTTTTAAAACTTTAAACACAAGGTTTGAAACCATCGGAAATTAAATTCTCAGATTTCTTGTTCTAAATTCATTTCAGTTCCCAAATCAATTTATAACTACATATAAATTCATTTATAGAACAATAAATGATAAATCAAGTATTATCACTTCAAATAATCAATTTAAATCAGTTTATTAAGTTCCATAAATTTACTTATATATCAAAATTTACTTCATTAACCAAATTTTAAAATAATATTGTGTCAGTTTGTTCTGTCAAAGTGTTTTGGAAATCCTATCGATAGCCTTGATCAGACGAATCGATCGAAAACCCAAATCAACATCAACAACTCAAACAACACGATATATAAAACAAAACATAGATTTACAAGTACAATTCAAAATGCTTGGAGATAGGTTAGAATCAAAAGACAAGATGATTAAATAACAAAATAGGGAGGTGGATAAGCTTAAATAAATCACGGGCAACCTTAACCGGGTGAACCGTGACTTAAAGAATAAGATCAATGTGGATTTTTCTGGGGTAAATCTACATTCGATCTCAAGAGTTAGAGTTTGGAATAACAAAAGATATTAGCATCTAAACCAAGGATAGATATAAATCTCTGGTGAATCGATGCTAATTGTAAGGGAGTTTCCCCTTTATTTTTCAATTCAATTTGAAATTGGCGTGACCGCCGACTCACTAAAAAGATCATTCGAAGCGGAGTTATGGAATACTCCAGAGTCAAAAGAAGATGAATAGTGAGGGATACGAATGGAATTTGGAACCGTAGGAACGTTCCAAAATTCAAAGGAATCGAGTCAAAATGGAAGAGATTCAAACTCGAATGAAAGTGACTCTGTAAATACATTCATTCCATATGCTGAGTTTTGCCTAGAGCTACCAAAGCTCAGATACCAACTGTAATGGCCCGATATTTTCAACCATCCACATCCGCACATGTCGTACTTGAATTGCTCAAAATACCGAATTGTAAAATAAATTTGGCAAAACACAGCATAAATTGTAAATAAATAAATCACAGATCACAGACGAAGAGTAATAAATAATGCAGCGGAAGTAAAAGAAATAGTAGTTCATGAAGCTACTATATAAATACATCAGAGTCAAACAAGATACAACAGAGATAACAAGATACAACGGAGCTGTCAAAATGATAACCAGGTATGAATCATAATACATCACTGGAACCAACCGGATAACTGGAACCAACTGGATAACCGAAAGTGAAATAGATAGCTGGATCTTCAAGCAAAGCTTCCAACTTCGAAGGTGAGTCTCAAATGCTGTATCACTCAGTCTGACCCGAGCGTGAAGAAACACAAAACACTCGAGTCAGGACATACATACTTATACAATGTAAACCAACTCAAGTGAAATGTAATATAAGGTACAAGTAACTTAAAGGATGCTTGGGACCGCCCATCCTCTACGGATCCGTTAAACTATTTACTATGTAGTAATATTTCACTACTATAATAATGTCTATAGTAAAATACGCTTACTTTTTCATAGCATTAAGGGGTTACCCATATAGCCCTTAAGAAGTAATAGTCCCAGTAGTCCATCCAATTTCATAGTCCCTCCTGATCGGGAAGCCACCAAAGGATATCACACGGGCTATGAGAGAAAGCCAAACTCGTACAAGGCGCGATAGGGTAGGTGACACGGCATAACTTGGCAATGCCAGGGTAGATATACCAATTGCTATCCGGGCTGGTGGAAACGCGCAGCGCGCAGCTACTGCCCACCTCGAAACAAACTCTCCTAAAATCAAAAGTAAAGGTGGCCACCGAATCAATCCAAAGTCAAAGCATAGTATCGAAGAGGAGTGTCCGATCAGAAGAATGACCTCATTAGCCCGAGAATCGCTCTTGTTTTAGCCACCTTATGCCAACTCACGGGAGTCGGGTCCACGTATTTACCTCAAAGGAAACGCCACCACCATCCTACATCATTCTTGAATCTCCATCGCGTACACAGTTGTCAAAGTGGTTTTCGGTATCGACAGAGAGTATGCCAAATATCCGATCCCGGTCTCTTTGCCAACCAATCGTTATTATAACCCGTGGTTATAACTTTTAAAACAATATTTTATACTTTAAAATAAAATATCCTTTTCAGTCCAAATCTTTATCAAAATAAAGATTTAATCATTTCCAAAACCATTTCAATATATCGACATACCATATCATTCAAATTCAAATATTTATCAAAATAAATATCAAGTCATTTCTAACCATTTTTAATACATAAATATCATATCTTTCAAACTTCATTTTTGATTCACTTTAGTTTCAAAATATCATAACTTTCAGAAAATTTATTTCAAACATTTAATATATATCGAAATATCATATCTTCTCAAAACTTCATTTCAAATCATTTCAATATATCACACCTTAAACATTTTTAAATTCAAAGATAACATTCATTTATTATCATCTCAAATCACCTTTTAAATAATTTATATTCCATCAATTTAATTCAATTAAAATCATTTTAAAAGTGTAATTATTATACTTCCAAATCAAGTATTCAAATTTCAAAGTTTCAAGTCATTCTGAGCTCATTTACTAAGTCAAAAATTATATTTATTAAAATTTCAGCATTTCGTAGCATTTAGAAAAGGCTGTTATAAGTTATACTTGAAAACATTTTAATTCAGCAAAGACAGCTCTTAAAAACTGCTGTTAAAACTCAGTTTTAGTTAAATTTTAGTTTAAAACAACAAAGACAACATTTCCAGAAATGTTGCGGGAGCTCAGATTTCAAAACAAGGTTTAAATTTGATTTCAGCAAAAAAAACTGCAGACCACTATAACATTTCCAAAGAATGCTACAATAGACTTGGGTCCAAGATTAGCCTATAAGTTCAATTACAGCAACTACAGCATTTCAGAAATGCTGCAATAGCTCTTTTTACACAATTTTGTTCAATTCAGAAAACTATAGCATTTCTGAATGCTATTAAAAGTTAATTCCAGCTTTTAGTGTATTTCCAGCCAATAATAAACTTCAATTTAAAACCAATAAACAATTTTTAAAATCATATTTTAACCTTTAAAATGCTCATTAACATATCATTTTACATATTATTTTATACAATAAATTTCTTAATACTTACATCCAATTTTCAACAATTTACTAAATAAATTCAAGAGTAAAAGTTTTCAATTCTTCATATTTTTAAATAAGCAACTTAACACTTATCTTTCCTCCATTTCTCAAATAAACTAATTTTTTCTAACTAACTTAAACCTTTAACTAAAAACCAATTTTACATTTCCAAGTCAAGTTATACTTTTAAAAGATCACTTTTAAACATTCATTTATTTAACCACTTAAATTCATAGAAAAATCAATAATACTTTAATAAATCACTTAAATTTCAAATTTAATCAAATTATCATATTTACCGATTTGCAATAAAATTAAATTTCCATTTTATTCATATAACCTAAATATCGTTTTTAACCAAAATTCCAAAATTCCAAACTTAAGTTATATTCAGTAATCCCATTTAACCATTCATTAATTACATTTTTAACTCATTGAAAAATCATAATTTCTTTATTTTAAACATTTAAAAATCTATTTAAATCAAATTTCATAAATTTATATTTTAAAATACTTAAAATTATCCAAAATACTTTATAAAATTACCACGGGTCTGTATATAATTTTCTAACCTAGGTCAAGTGATACAGATATGTATTATTTCAATCCGCAATTTAAAAAGAAAAATCCGGGTTCTATCATTTCAAACCCGTAATCCCAAGTTAAATAAAATAAATAAAAACCGTTCAGGCCTATCATTTCAGCCCATAACGACTTTCCCTATTCTAAAGTCCATTCGGGTATGTATCATTTCAACCCATAGTGATTTCTAATCTACAGGAACTTGCAGTGTGATAAACAAATATAAATGAACAGTAACAACATATATATAATAACAGATGATACGATATGAAATTTAATAGGTTTAACATCATATGTAATTAATCACAGGCAGTTATAACATCACATAATAGTTCTACACATTCAAATGGTGTCAATTCACATTGTATAAACGTCTGGTGAGATTTACTCACTTGTATAAGCTGGAGACAACGATCAAAAGAGCAAACTGAGATCTTCAAAAGCACTATGGCAGGACAATGATTCGAGTTTGAGAGAGCCAAAAATAAATCTCCTTGGATACATGAGACAAACAAATACATGAAACATATGTTTCAAAAATATGATATACTTAAACAATGTTAGAAATAGATGTATAAAACAAAACTAAAGACTTTGCACTTGCTCTCTATGCTTGTTTGCATGGCCTAGGGTATCAACAAGGTCAGGTTTGAGCATGGTTTGGATCAGGTATGGGTATGGAAAAGGTGCGGCTAAAAGGCTAAACAAGTAGAGGAAGTTACACTTAGGGTAGGTGAAGGATTTAAGGCAAAATAGCATGTTTTTGGTCAACAAAAGGGCTCGGCCTTGGAGTGGTTTGGCTTGGCCATTCAAGTTCAGATCTGGAATGATGTTGGAGTGGTGTGTGGTTGTAACGACCCTGATTTTTCAGCCCAATTTAAAAATTTAAATCCATCGTTTTACTATAAACATTTTGAAATTTATAAACGATCTCAATTCAGGTCCAAACTTTATTTATGACATACGTCTAGTTAGATATGCACATAGAAAAAGTTTCGTCGCAAATTATCACAGTAAACTTCGTTCGCGTTTTACTGTATACCAGTCCATAAAAAGCTGCGTAAAATTTATCGTCCAAATCCAAATATTTTTACACAGTTATGTTGTAAAAATTATTCTGATCATGATTATGAAATTCGTTTCGTCAAAAACTGTCATCGCCTGCTCCGTTTAAATTGTCTTGCAAAATGTACAATTTTAGCGACGTAAATGCGAATTTATAAAACCATCGTATCGCAATAATCTGTGTACCGTTGGAATCACCTCGTCGCACTGATCATAACAGTATATTTATTTACGTCAATCGGAGTTCGACGTAAAATAGTTGCGTAAATTTATCGTTCCAAACGGACCGGTTGAGTAACATTCAGCCCAAGGAAGCCCATATGTGTTCAAATTTGAAAATTTGCTGAAAGAAATTTATTATGGCGGTTGACAGCTGGGGTTGCATTGGAAATATACGTGACGTTTCAGAATTCGAAGGGAACGGGTGGATACGAAGCAACAGAGAAAATCTATATTCTCTGTTATTATTCACTGTTCAACACTTCTCTATTCTCATTTTCACTTTTCTCTACAATTCGAACATCAGGTATTTACTTCTCTATGCTCCCCTTACCTCTTTTCTTTCTTCTTCATGTTATATCCACTCCTGCAAATAAAAAAAAACAACAAGAAGAATTGAGGCCGAAACCCAATGGAGCACCACACTTCCTCCGCTTCATCTCAGCCACTCGCAACGCCACAACCTTAGCCACCGGAAACACAGTCACCTACCACGCTGCACTGAACCACTTGAGCCACCGACCCCGCCTCGGCGCATGTACCACCCTCGACCACGTGTTCGCCACCCTCCCCTTCACCGTTCCTATTCACTTCCAAGCGCTTGCCTCCCCTCCTTGCGCACGCATACTCTGACCTCGCGCACGCCACTCCGGCTACCACCCAGTCACCGAAATCCCACCTCCGACGGCCTCTTCTACCATGTACTCGACCCTGAATGCCAATACCGAGCTTCCTTCTCCAAAGCCATCATACTTTTCAGTCTCGTGTGCATGAAGAGTGACGAAGGCATGCGTGTGTCGTGTGTGTATGTATTTAGTTGCGTGCGTGTGTTACAGTGAGCTCGTGGGTGCATAAACGTATGCGTGTATGTGGGGTATGCATGCATGTAGAGGAGGTGTGGGCTGTGTATACAAGTCTTGGTCTTGTGTAAAAAAAAAAGCGAGAGTTGCATGTGTATGTTTTACTGAAGGGGAGGTAGCTACAGGCGAAGGAAGGCCTCGGACTTCGAAAAAAAAAATGAAGTTGAACTAGGCTGTGGCCTGTGTGTGTTGTGTGTAGTGTTTTAGGGTGGCGTACGTGAGTGGAGCTACAACAACTTGGGTTTTGTTTTGAGAACTGATGGGAAGTGTCAGTTTATAAAAAAAAAAAAAATAAAAAAAAAAAATAAATAAATAAATAAATGAAACTAAGATTTCCAAATAGCTTTTAGATATTGCAGAAGATTATTTGCACATATATCTATTTTGGTGGCCAAAAAGAGTAACCATTTTTCTTTGCTTGTTTTGTGCAGAAGCAACCGATTGAGCTTCTTGTGCAGTGGCATCGATTTTCAGCTTTCGTCCTTTCTCCTTATTTGGTAAGCGCATTTATATAATTTTATAAATTATATACGAACGTTCATTGAATTAATATCGTTTTCTTTTGTCGATATTACAGCGTTCGTTGTTCGTGCTGTACCGACTCTATTCTCGCTCTATTCGTGCTTCTTCTCACTTTGGTCCAATTTCTTTATCCACGGAAGGTGAAATAAATTTTCACGACATATATTCTTATGCTAGTTCGGTTGATAATTGATTGCTATGTGATGTTGAATTGGATGTTAATTGTTTTGTGAAGTGATAATAATTTGCAAGTTAAATCGATATAGGATAGTTAACAAATGAAATGGATTATATATGTCGAACTTTGATTTGTTAAACTTTCCCCTTTATATGTTAACTTGATTAGTTAAACTTGACTCTTAAATTGTTAAGTAAACTGACATGTAGAAATTGATTAATAACACTTTAACCATTGAACGTATATTGGATAAATTGTTGTAATGCAAATTGAAATTGAATTGAACAACAAGTGAAAAACCGTAATGTAATAATCTTTAATCTACATGAAATGATAGTGTAGATTCTAAAAATAATTATATTATTATGCATAAATAACAAACGTAAATTAATACGATTATTTCGGGATTATTTAATATATTGTTAAATTGTTGTGAATGGATGCTATTGCTTGTTTATTAATTTTGACACCATCCCAGCTATCACACTGCAAGTTTCCTTTGTATGTTTTGATTTTGCATTGAAATGGAATCGGGTTGAAATGAAGAATACCCAAATAACATTGAATTAGGATAGAAAATTAAATTTAAACCGATTGGTCAATGTTTGATTTAAATTAAAATGAAGTTTTATTTGACTAATAATAAGGTTTTGAATAAAAATTGGAATTTAAATATGAATGAATCGTAAATGTGAATATTTCAGATTGAAACAAATATGAACGTCGTAATTGACAAAAGAATATTGATTAAAATTTAATTATGTAATAATTAAATTTAGAATTAATTGATAATTAATTTTGAAATTTATTAATAATTAAGTTTAGAATTATTAATAACGAAGTTTGAAATTATTAAAAATTAAGTTTCGAAATTTTGATAATTAAGTTTGGAATTGTTAATAATTAAATTTGAAATGATTAATAATTAAGATTTGAAATTATCGATAATTTGAATAGATTGAATTATTAAATGATTAGAATAAATTGAATTGGATTTTTTATTTATTTAAGAGAAATCGAATTTTGAATAAGTTAAACTAATTTCTTTAATTGAGTTTGGAAACTTGTAACGAAGGTAATAAATGAATGAATTGAGTTTCTTTAATAAGAAATAGAATGTGTCTATCGAACAAATGAAAGATTTGAAATTTAAGGAACAGGATTTGACAAATTTAATCTAGAGCTTTGATAAAGAAGTTATACTTGAGAAAGTAATGTAATGAATTGAAAATTTAATTGAAATTGTTTAATAATAAATTAATTTATTGAATATCGAATGAAATCGATATTTGGTTTTAAATCGATTTGAACGATAAATGATTTTGGAATGAACTTATACATGAAATTAAATGAAGGTTTGAATTATTTTAAAATTGAACTTTGAAATTAAATTATAGGAATTTGAAATGAAGTTGTGAAGTTAGGAAATGAAATTTAGAAACTGATTTAGAAAGACCAACGAAATGTCGATCTACGAATCCTAATTAAAATTGAAATTGAATTGGTTTTGAAATATATTAAACGACCAATCGGTAAATTAATTACGAAGGTTATTAATGGAACCGGAATCGGTTAGGGACATACTCACTGTCTAAACCGAAAACCACTTTAATAATTATACGCGCAATGTGATCCAAAATGAAGTGGTTGGATTGACGTACGTTGACGACTGAAGAAAGTGAACGATAATGGATAGCCTTGACAGTTGTGTCAAATCGGAAATGACTAAAATCAGGAGCCGTACCGGGCCAAATGGGGTTAGCTACCTCGAGCGAACACACTTCTTCGTAAACTACTCATTTACTTTTGTGATTGATTGGTGCGCACCCTTGAATTTGGAATGTTGTTTCGCGATGTTGCGATCGTTGCGGCGATGCGTTCTCACCAGTCCGGATCAGGCAAACGGTAGTTTCACTACCTTGGGTATTGCCTCATGTGCCTTGTCATACTTGTATTCCCGTATACGCGACCACTACGAATTTGTTTTGTATTATACCTATGGAGTACTCCCTGATATCCCACTAGTTTACGGTGGAGTTTACAGTGCTGTATAGTCTATAATGCTATATGAAATGTGTTAAGGGGGACAATGGTAACGCCTTAACACTATTTTGATATTTTACTTTACTGTTAGACATTATCTATGTATCGTACACTACTATGTATAAATAGTTTAACAGATCCTTAAAGATGTTATTCCATTCATCTTTGAGTCATTGTTATTTGAAATTGAATCATATTATCTGTATAAGAATATATGTCCTGATTCGAGTGTTTGTTTGTGCATATACTCGGATCAGACCGAGGATTGCTATTACTGTTTCTGCTTGGAGCTGAAGACCGAAGACTATCATGATCTTATCTTATCTTATCTGTATTTCTCTTTCTATTTCAGACTATTGGACATCTATGTTGTTCTATTTTATTTTATCTGAGACATTGTTGCATTTATGGGTAGCTTCATGAACTACTCTTATGACTATGTTATATTTCCGCTGCACTATTCTGTGATGTTATATTTCTGTGATGATTCTCATTTATATATCTATACTCCATTAATGATTCGTGTTTTGTACTATTTTAGTTGACATGTGTAGATTATTGTCAATTTAAATGGTCCAAATATACGGGTTGTTACAGTTGGTATCAGAGCTTTGGTTCCCGATAACCTTAGCCTGTGGAGTTTTAAAGCTCATTAGAGATAGGGTAAATATACCCTAGAATGAGGAGAATCATTTCAGAATCCACATCCTTTGATTCATCTTTCTTATTGAATTCGTTTGAATCGAATTTCCTTAAGTTCTATAAATTCCTATTTTTGATTCTAAATCACTTTTGGTATTCCAGGATGGCTACCAGAAGAAATGTTAGAGGGGGAAGGGGTGGAAATGCTCCTGGTCCACATACTCCAGTTCCTACAGTTCGATTCTCCACTCTTAGTAAGGAGTACACTCAGCTTGGCGTAGTCAAATTCACTGGCTCCGAGAGTATCATTGAAGCACATCAATGGCTAAAGAGTTTGTAGGGGATCTTTACATGCTTAGAGATCACAGACGCTCAGAATCATAAGTTGGCCGCTTGGCAGCTTCAGGATGCTGCACAAGATTGGTGGGAATCTGTCACTTCTCGTACCGATGAGGAAACCATCGCTTGGGCCTAGTTTAGGTAGTAATCTATCTAAAATTTCGTCTAAATAAAAATTTTCTTTTTATCTCGTCAAATTTTGACTCGTTTTCATATCGCTTGTAAATAGGGACTCCTTTGTGGCTCAGTGGATGCCAACTGCTGGGAAAGCCCAACTCTATCGCTCTTTTATGGATCTCAAGCAAGGTAACATGACCTTCACTGAGTATGAAAGGAAATTCAACGAACTATCTAAGTTCGCACCCGGTCTGATCGACACACCTCTGCTTAAGAATGAGAAGTTCATACATGGCGCACGCCCTGAGTATTACGAGCTTCTCATCGCTCATGTCCATGGAACCTTCACTAAGTTGATGGACTTTGCTCTTCGATATGAGGGAAAGCCAAAGGAAACATCATCCTCCAAAGCTCCAGTTGCTCAGACATCAGCTAGTAAGTCGGGGAAGAGAAAGCCAAACTTTGCACAACAGAAGAAGAATTGGCAGCAGAAAACAGGGCTTGGATACTCCCAGAAGAAGCCTATTGACATATCATCTATTACTTGCTTCAACTGCAACCAAAAAGGTCATTACGCCAGTAGCTACCCATCTCCAAAGAGCGCAGCTGTTCCGCCACCGGCACATATGACTAGGAGGGATTTGTGTCATATCTGCTTACAACCTGGACACTTCAAGAAAGACTGCCCAACACAGAAGCGTCGTACACCATCTGGAGTCTTTGTTCTTTCCACATCTACCCCGGAAGTTCCTGCCCCGGAAGTTCCGGATAATCAAGGTACTTTACAAAGTAATTTTATGTTGCATACCTTGCCTGTTAGAGTTTTATTTGACACCGGAGCAACACACAGCTTCATATCTATTGACTTGTGTAATAAACTTGTTTTGGAACCCACTCTTGCATCTATTTCCATATGTGTATCTAACCCTATTGGAGGGCCCGCTAACCTCAAAAGGGTTTGCAAATATGTCACTCTTATGCATGACTTTCACCGCTTCACTTGGGATTTCCATGTCCTTGGATTCGAGGCATTTGATATTCTATTAGGCATTGATTGGCTACGAAAGTTTGAAGCCGTTATCTCATGCAAAGCTCGAACCGTCTCTCTAGTTGACGACAAGAGTATGCCTTTAGTTGTTAAAGGCAAATTACCTCAAGAATGTGCTGGGAGTTTTATATTTTCTCTTGACTCCCATTCAAATGAACTAAGCTCTACTCTATTAGTCCAATTCTTTTCTGATGTATTTGAAGAAGTCAATTCTCTACCAGCTCTGTGGGAAATCGAATTCCGCATCGACCTTATTCCTGGTGCACGACCAGTAGTTCTTCCTCCAAGGAGAATGGCTCCTAAAGAAAAGGCAGAGTTGAATGTTTAAATTAAAGACTTATTTTCTAAAGGCTTGATTTGGCGCAGTCATTCAGAATGGGGTGCTGCAGTTGTATTTGTCACCAAATCCGATGGCTCACTCAGAATGTGTGTTTACTATAGAGAGCTAAACAAGCTCACACACAAGAATAGATATCCGATGCCCCGCATCAACGATCTTTTCGACCAGCTTCATGGAGCTAAAGTCTTTTCTCAACTTGATTTGGCTACCGGTTTTCACCAACTCAGAATCGCTGAGGATAGCATTCCAAAAACAACATTCCACACTGAAAATGGATTCTACGAATGGCTAGTTATGCCGTTCGGTCTCACTAATGCTCCAGCCTATTTCGTTGACTTGATGAATAAAGTTTTCCGGGATGTTCTTAACAAGTTCGTTCTTGTTTTCATCGATGATATTCTTGTCTTCTCTAAAGATGAGAAAGAGCATAGATCGCATTTGGCTTTTGTGCTTGAAACTCTTCGCAAACATCAGCTTAAAGCCAAGTTTTCGAAATGCCACTTTTGGCGAGATGAAGTTCGGTTTCTTGGCCATATTGATTCGGAGAATGGGATTTCGATCAATCCAGCTAAGATCGCCGTAATCAATGTAAGTTTTATCCTTATTTGTCAATTCTATCTAAACATCTTATCAATATCTAAATTCGAATCCTTGGAATTTGCAGGATTGGGAGACTCCCGAAACTCCTGCAAACATCCGCAGTTTCTTGGGATTGGCTGGCTATTATCGCAAATTCATAGAAAACTTTGCTCGTATCGCTACCCCACTTACCGCACTGACCAGAAAGAATGTGAAATTTATTTGGAGTGAAAAGTGCGAAGCAGCTTTCAATGGGATGAAGCGAAAGTTGACCTTTGCCCCAGTTCTTACAGTTATTGATGGTAGTGAAGGATGACCGTCTATACTGATGCATGCCGAGATGGATTAGGAGCGGTCTTAATGCAAAAGTGAAAGGTTATTGCCTATGCGGGTCATCAATTAAAGACCCATGAAGCAAATTACGCAACTCACGATTTAGAGCTTCTTGCGGTTGTATTTGCTCTTAAGCTATGAAGGCACTATCTATTGGGAACCAAATTCGAGTTATTCACTGACCATAAGTCACTGAGATATATTTTCTCGTAAAAGGATTTGAATCAGAGTCAAGTCCGATGGCTCGAATTCTTAGCTGCGTATGATCTTGATATTAATTACACTCCAGGGAAAGCGAATGCCGTAGCCGATGCTTTGAGTAGAAACCAAGCGATGGCATGTTGTAATCTTGTTGAAGGAATGTTATTCCAGCTTTCCGTCTCCCCATCTCTTATGGATCGTATTATAGCCAAGCAATACGAGGACACTTTGCTTTATCGCATTAAGGAAATTGTTCTTGGTAGAGTTGGAAATGCTGATAATAAAGTGGGTGCACATGTTGATAGCAATGGAGTCTTGAGAATTGATAATCGCATTTGTGTCCCTAATGTTGATGGTCTAAGACATGAAGTGTTGAAAGAAAACCATCAATCTTCACTTTCATTTCATCCCTGTGTTACTAAAATGTACCAGAATATGAAGAAGTTATATTGGTGGAGTGGGATGAAGCACGATATCTCTACCCATGTCAGCAGATGCACAACTTGCCAGCAAGTTAAAGCTGACCACAGAAAGACAGCAGGTTTGCTTCAACCATTAGAGATTCCTGGATGGAAGTGGGAGCAAATTTCTATGGACTTTATTGATGGGCTGCCAAGGACTAGAAAGGGTAACGAAAGCATCTGGGTGATTGTCGATAGATTGACAAAATCCACGCACTTTATTCCAGTCAAGTCCACTCGTACAGCTTCGAACTTGGCCGAGATATATACGGGAGAAGTTGTTAAACTTAATGGTGTACCATCCAGTATCGTATGCGATCGAGATCCTATTTTCACTAGTAAAATGTGGAAAGCATTCCAAGATACTTTGGGCACCAAATTGAATCTGAGCACAGCATATCATCCTCAAACAGATGGCCAAACTGAAAGGGTGAATCAGATTTTAGAAGACCTTCTCCGTGCTTGTATTATTGACTTTGGTGGATCTTGGGAAGACCATCTTCACTTGGTTGAATTCACTTATAATAATAGTTACCAGGTAAAGAAATTGAATTTCAAATTTGAATAAGTATATTTGAATTTGAATTAATTGTCCTTTATAAATCAGGCAAGCATTGGTATGGCACAGTTCGAAGCCTTATATGGTCGGCCGTGCAAATCGCCAGCTTGTTGGATCGAGTCGGGTGATCGATTGGTGCTTGGTCCAGAAATAATTATGAAAGCTTTTGAAAAGGTCGAAGAAATTAGGAAGAAGATTAAGACGGCACAGATAGACAGAAAAGCTACGCTGACAAAAGGAGAAGGGATCTCGAATTCAGCGTAGGAGACAAAGTATTTCTGAAAGTGTCGCCTTTGAAGAGTATTGTTCGATTTGGAAGGAAAGGGAAGCTAGCTCCGAGATTTGTTGGTCTGTTTGAGATTACGGAAAGAGTCGGAACATTGGCCTATAGAGTTGCATTACCAGAAAAATTCGCTGGTGTGCACAACGTGTTCCACGTCTCACATCTGCGCAAAGTTGTGCACGATTCATCGATGACCATCCCTACTACTCAGATGGAAGAGATAGTTATTGAGCCTGATTTGAATATTGAGCGTAAGCCGCTTTAGATAGTTGATCGTGAGACAAAGCAACTCAGAAGGAAGTCGGTTAATCCCGTCAAAGTCCAATGGAGTGCAGATGAGCGAGATTGCGTATGGCAAACTGAGGATAGTATTCGGGATTCAAACCCCAAATTACTAATTTCAGGTATAATTCGAATTTATCAAAAATCTGTCTTGACTTCTCTGCTTATGTCATTTTTCTTCACTCCTCTCGTTCCTTTTCGAGGACGAAAAGTTTTGAGTGGGGGAGATTGTAACGACCCTGATTTTTCAGCTCAATTTAAAATTTTAAATCCATCGTTTTAGTATAAACATTTTGAAATTTACAAACGATCTCAATTCAGGTCCAAACTTTATTTATGACATATGTCTAGTTAGATATGGACATAGAAAAAGTTTCGTCGCAAATTATCGCAGTAAACTTCGTTCGCGTTTTACTGTATATCAGTCCATATAAAGCTGCGTAAAATTTATCTTCTAAATCCAAATATTTTTACACAATTATGTTGTAAAAATTATTCTGATCATGATTATGAAATTCGTTTCGTCAAAAACTATCATCGTCTGCTCCGTTTAAATTGTTTTGCAAAACGTACAATTTTAGCGGCGTAAATGCGAAATGATAAAACCATCGTATCGTAATAATCTGTGTACCGTTGGAATCGCCTCGTCGCACTGATCATAACGGTATATTTATTTGCGTCAATCGGAGTTCGACGTAAAATAGTTGCGCAAATTTATCGTTCCAAACGGACCGGTTGAGTATCATTCAGCCCAAGGAAGCCCATATGCATTCAAATTTGAAAATTTGCTGAAAGAAATTTATTATGGCGGTTGACAGCTGGGTTTTGCATTGGAAATATACGTGACATTTCAGAATTCAAAGGGAACGGGTGGACACGAAGCAACAGAGAAAATCTATATTCTCTGTTATTATTCACGGTTCAACACTTCTCTATTCTCATTTTCACTTTTCTCTACAATTCGAACATCAGGTGGCTACTTCTCTATTCTCTCCTCATCTCCTTTCTTTCTACTTCATGTTATATCCACTCCTGCAAATAAAAAAAAAACAACAAGAAGAATTGACGCCGAAACCCAATGGAGCACCACACCTCCTCCGCTTCATCTCAGCCACTCGCAACGTCACAACCTTAGCCACCGGAAACGCAGTCACCTACCACGCTGCACTGAACCATTTAAGCCACCGACCCCGCCTCGGCGCATGTACTACCCTCGACCACGTGTTCGCCACCCTCCCCTTCACCGTTCCTATTCACTTCTAGGCGCTTGCCCCTCCTCCTTGCGCACGCATACCTTGACCTCGCGCACGCCACTCCGGCTACCACCCAGTCACCGAAATCCCACCTCCGACGGCCTCTTCTACCATGTACTCGACTCCGAATTCCAATACCGAGCTTCCTTCTCCAAAGCCAATATACTTTCCAGTCTCGTGTGCATGAAGAGTGATGAAGGCATATGTGTGTCGTGTGTGTATGTATTTAGTTGCGTGCGTGTGTTACAGTGAGCTCGTGGGTGCATAAACGTATGCGTGTATGTGGGGTATGCATGCATGTAGAGGAGGCATGGGCTGTGTATACAAGTCTTGGTCTTGTGTAAAAAAAAAAAGCGAGAGTTGCGTGTGTATGTTTTACTGAAGGGGAGGTAGCTACAGGCGAAGGAAGGCCTCGGCCTTTGAAAAAAAAATGAAGTTGAACTAGGCTGTGGCCTGTGTGTGTTGTGTGTAGTGTTTTAGGGTGGCGTACGTGAGTGGAGCTACAACAACTTGGGTTTTGTTTTGAGAACTGATGGGAAGTTTCGGTTTATAAAAAAAATAAAAATAAAAATAAATAAATAAATAAATGAAACTGAGATTTTCAAATAGCTTTTAGATATTGCAGAAGATTATTTGCACATATATCTATTTTGGTGGCCAAAAAGAGTAACCATTTTTCTTTGCTTGTTTTGTGCAGAAGCAACCGATTGAGCTTCTTGTGCAGCGACATCGATTTTCATCTTTCGTCCTTTCTCCGTATTCGGTAAGCGCATTTATATAATTTTATAGATTATCTACGAACGTTCATTGAATTAATATCATTTTCTTTTGTCGATATTACAGTGTTCGTTGTTCGTGCTGTACCGACTCTATTCTCGCTCTATTCGTGCTTCTTCTCGCTTTGGACCAATTTCTTTATCCACGGAAGGTGAAATAAATTTTCACGACATATATTCTTATGCTAGTTTGGTTGGTAATTGATTGCTATGTGATGTTGAATTGGATGTTAATTGTTTTGTGAAGTGATAATAATTTGCGAGTTAAATCGATATAGGGTAGTTAACAAATTAAATGGATTATATATGTCGAACTTTGATTTGTTAAAATTGCCCCTTCATATGTTAACTTGATTAGTTAAACTTGACCCTTAAATTGTTAAGTAAATTGACATGTAGAAATTGATTAATAACACTTGAACCATTGAACGTATATTGGATAAATTGTTGTAATGCAAATTGAAATTGAATTGAACAACAAGTGAAAAACCGTAATGTAATAATCTTTAATCTACATGAAATGATAGTGTAGATTCTAAAAATAATTATATTAATTTGCGTAAATAACAAATGTAAATTAATACGATTATTTCGGGATTATTTAATATATTGTTAAATTGTTGTGAATGGATGCTATTACTTGTTTATTTACTTTGACACCATCCCAGCTATCACACTGCAAGTTCCCTTTGTATGTTTTGATTTTGAATTGAAATGGAATCGGGTTGAAATGATAAATACCCAAATAACTTTGACTTAGGATAGAAAATTAAATTTAAACCGATTGGTCAATGTTTGATTTAAATTAAAATGAAGTTTTATTTGACTAATAACAAGGTTTTGAATAAAAATTGGAATTTAAATACGAATGAATCGTAAATGTGAATATTTAAGTTTGAAACAAATATGAACGTCGTAATTGACAAAAGAATATTGATTAAAATTTAATTATGTAATAATTAAATTTAGAATTAATTGATAATTAATTTTGAAATTTATTAATAATTAAGTTTGGAATTATTAATAACGAAGTTTGAAATTATTAAAAATTAAGTTTTGAAATTTTGATAATTAAGTTTGGAATTGTTAATAATTAAGTTTGAAATGATTAATAATTAAGATTTGAAATTATCGATAATTTGAATAGATTGAATTATTAAATGATTAGAATAAATTGAATTGGATTTTTTTATTTAAGAGAAATCGAATTTTGAATAAGTGAAACTAATTTCTTTAATTGAGTTTGGAAATTTTTAACGAAGGTAATAAATGAATGAATTGAATTTCTTTAATAAGAAATAGAATGTGTCTATAGAACAAATGAAAGATTTGAAATTTAACGAATTGGATTTGACAAATTTAATTTAAAGCTTTGATAAAGAAGTTATACTTGAGAAAGTAATGTAATGAATTGAAAATTTAATTGAAATTGTTTAATAGTAAATTAATTTATTGAATATCGAATGAAATCGATATTTGGTTTTAAATCGATTTGAATGATAAATGATTTTGGAATGAACTTATATATGAAATTAAATTAAGGTTTGAATTGTTTTAAAATTGAACTTTGAAATTAAATTATAGGAATTTGAAATGAAGTTGTGAAGTTAGGAAATGCAATTTTAGAAACTAATTTAGAAAGACCAACGAAATGTCGATCTACAAATCCTAATTAAAATTGAAATTGAATTGGTTTTGAAATATATTAAACGACCAATCGGTAAATTAATTATGAAGGTTATTAAAGGAACCGAAATCGGTTAGGGACATACTCACTGTCTAAACCGAAAACCACTTTAATAATTATACGCGGAGTGTGATCCAGAATGAAGTGGTTGGATTGACGTACGTTGATGACTGAAGAAAGTGAACGATAATGGATAGCCTTGACACTTGTGTCAAATTGGAAATGACTAAAATCAGGAGCCGTGCCGGGCCAATTGGGGTTAGCTACCTCGAGCAAACACACTTCTTCCTAAACTACTCATTTACTTTTGTGATTGATTGGTGTGCACCCTTGAATTTGGTGTGTTGTTTCGCGGTGTTGCGATCGTTGCGGCGATGCGTTCACACCAGTCCGGATCAGGCAAACGGTAGTTTCACTACCTTGGGTATTGCCTCATGTGCCTTGTCATACTTGTATTCCCGTATACGCGACCACTACGAATTTGTTTTGTATTATACCTATGGAGTACTCCCTGATATCCCACTAGTTTACGGTGGAGTTTACAGTGCTATATAGTCTATAATGCTATATGAAATGTGTTAAGGGGGACAATGGTAACGCCTTAACACTATTTTGACATTTTACTTTACTGTTAGACATTATCTATGTATCGTACACTACTATGTATAAATAGTTTAACGGATCCTTAAAGATGTTATTCCATTCATCTTTGAGTCATTGTTATTTGAAATTGAATCATATTATCTGTATAAGAATATATATCCTGATTCGAGTGTTTGTTTGTGCATATGCTCGGATCAGACTGAGGATTGCTGTTGCTGTTTCTGCTTGGAGCTGAAGACCAAAGACTATCATGATCTTATCTTATCTTATCTGTATTTCTCTTTCTATTTCAGACTATTGGACATCTATGTTGTTCTATTTTATTTTATCTGAGACATTGTTGCATTTATGGGTAGTTTCATGAACTACTCTTATGACTATGTTATATTTCCACTGCACTATTTTGTGATGTTATATTTCTGTGATGATTCTCGTTTATATATCTATACTCCATTAATGGTTCGTGTTTTGTACTATTTTAGTTGACATGTGTGGATTATTGTCAATTTAAATGGTCCCAATATACGGGTTGTTACAGTGGTGGTCTGGTCAGAGGTGGCGGCGGCGGCTAGAGGTGGCGGCGGAAAATGAAGTGGTGAAGCAACAAGGCTCAAACTAGCATGTTTTCAAGGCATAAGTTGGATTTTGAAGGGTTTTGTCACCATGGTTGGCTCGGATATGGTCATGACCTGGAGTGTAGGTGGTGATGATGGCAGGGAATAGATGTAGAGAGTGGTGGCCATGGCAATAGTGAGGAGGTCATGCAAATAGAAGAAAGAAACAAGACAAAAGGATGGAAAAAAAGGACGAAAAATGCAAAAAGAGGAGGCCATTACCCAATTTTTTTCTCCTGGCCATGAATGAATGAGAAGTGAATTTTTTTTTAGTGAATGAAGACTAGAATACACGGCCAAACAAAGTAATATACAGCCAAAAGAAGTAAAGGCTAATAAATAAATAAAAACTGCCAGCGAGTAAATGAGGAAACGGTAAAAGAAACGACTTATTCATATAAGTTTATATAACCGAAAGTAATAATGATTCCAGTCAAAATTTCGAAAATATAAAAAAATATAATATATATATATATATAAATATTTATTAATTATATAAGGTTAAAATAAGAAAATAGCACAAAATTGCAAACTAGTCTAGAAAAATGAAAAATAAACAGAATGAACTTTGGAAAATTTATATGGACTTGTAAAATTATTTATAACAAAGATAACAACATAAAAGTTAAAATGCATTCACAAATAAATATATAAATTTTAATTTAAATATAATTTAAATAAAGAAAATAACAGAAAAATAGAAACTAGGCTTTAAAATTTGGAAATAAATTCAATAAGCTTTGGAAAAATTCAAAACATCACTTTAAAAATATTTAAAAGACAAAATATACTTAAAATAACATATTAACACATAAAAATAATTAAATTTAAAGAAAATAGAAAAAGATTTAAAGAAATTGCTTAAATATCCAAAACGGTGTCCAGAAATTACAAATAAATCACCATTGACTTTGGAAAATTGTTTACTTCATTTTAAAATTATTATAATACAAAAATATACATACAATAACATAAATATAAAAATTAGGATAAGATATATCAAGTAAAATATCATTTATATACATTAAAAACAAAGAATATTGTTAAATAACTTAATATACACACAATATTGAAAATAGTATAACTTTCAAAATTTAAATCCGTTTTCAATGAAACGAAAAATGTATTCAAGTTATTTCATCTATTTTCATAATTTTTTTTAAGATTTTAAATAATTTAAGTTTGAAGTTTAAAGTCAAAGTTTGACCAGTTTGACCAGAAATTCACTTTTCAGTAAAATATTTAATTTGTACAAGTTTGAAACTATAATTCACATAAAAATCAACATTTATATTTAAAAAATGAAATGTTTGAAATAAAAAAATTTAAAATAATAAAAATAAAATAAAGTCAAATTTAAAATATACAGTCAAAAATCTAGGGTTGTTACAATATATATGTTAATATATGTATTTATTAGTGCGTGATTTAGCTTTAAAATCATTTTCTTTAAACTTTATATATGATATAAATTATGGTTTGTAAATATAAATGAATAAACATAATAGGTAAATTTATATAAACATATTACATAATTCATAAAACATAAGAAAAACATATTACATAAATTTAAGTAATTAATAAATTTATAAGTTATGGGTTTCAACATAAAAATACGAGTTTAAGACATTTGTAAAATATTAATACAAGAAGATTAACAAGTGTAAAGATTAATATTATGCATTTACAAATTTTTGATAAGTAACATATGAGTTAACAAGTGGCATTTATCTCTTTCAATTTGAATTAGAATTATATAAACATGTTTAAAAGAAGAAACCGGGCTATGATTCTCAGTTTTACATCCTCCTTTCAAAAATTTCTCATCTTCTTTCATCTTCAAATTAAAATCAAAATTAAAGAAAACTGAAAATCAAACAATCAAACCTGAAGCAATCAGATCAGATTCAACTCAAAAGATTTTCAAATCTGGAAACTTAAAAACAAACCAAAGAAAACTTCTTCAAAAATTCAACAAGGCAAAGATCAAGCAAGATAACAAAACAAAATCAAAGCAAGTTTTCAATTCCAGTTTTTAAAGGAATAAAGCTTCCATATTTTCAAATTCAAACATCTCCTAGGCTCTCTGTTCTTTTTTTTATGGTGAGTAAACTTTTTTGAAGTCTGGTTTTTGACTTGTTGTTGTATGTATACAAATATGTATGTATGTATGTATGTGCGTATGTATGTATGTATATATTTATGGATGTGGCTATGCATTCTGGTAATAGACATATGTATCTCTTTCTTCTAAGTTTTACAGGCTTTAAACGTGTTTTAAAAATCAAAATTTTCTTCTCTAATCCATGTTAGGCTTTAAGATCTAAACGAAACTTGTTTGTATCATCAAGATCTAGGTTTTAAAAATATTTTTGAGAAGAATTAGTTTGAGTTTATCTGGGAATTTAAATATACGGTGAAAAACTTCAAATACATGTTAAAATGGAATCTCATAGTTTATTGATTCATATATATAATTGGGTTCGACTTGGAAAACCATGAAATTTAAAATAAAATTCAAGATTTTTAGTTCGTTATTGAGTGATAAATCGTAAGATGAACGAAATAGTTAGTTTCATCAAATTCTAGCGATCGGGGAGGAGGTGAGTCTCGTGATCAAAGTTGGAGCATGCTTGGTGGTCGGGGATCATCAAAAAAATGTTCGATGAATTTATAATTCACTGAGGCGATGGCGCGGCAAGGGTTTAGGGTTTAAACCCATGTTTTAGTCGAGGTCGGTTATCTGATTGCTGTAGCGTCATTAGTAAGTCTGAGTTGATCGCACCGGTGGCAATCGAAACGTAGGAAGTAGGCGGAGCTCTGACCAGAATTTTGAGGCCTCTGGTGGCCTGAGGCGATAGAACGAGCATTTGTGAGTAATCAAATTGGTTCCAGTGGGTAATCGAGTTGCTAGATTTTGAAATCGTCGTCGTTTCAGATTTCTAGGTGGTCGGAGGCTCAAGGAAGGCTGTCGTTGACTTGTCGATGATCGTAGCATTGACTAGAGGTGGTTGGAGCATCGGTGCACGTGCACGCGTGAGTTTATGCATCTGGGAACATTATTGTTTGGGGAAGAAGGAATTAGCTCGGGTCTGGATCGAAGTTTTCATGCGTTGGACTCGAAGTAGTGATGACGTGAGGTTTGCATGGGGTTGAGCTCGGGTTGGGCTCAGGTAATTTAGAATGTGGCTCGGGTCTAGATAATTAAATATAAAAACAGTTTTTAAACTATAAAATAAATCAAGTTTTACCTAAATAATTTGTTTAAAACACTTTTCTTTTTAAATAACAAATGTTTCGTTTAAGTTTGGAATCAATCAAAGGTTTTAAGATAAATTATTTTAAAGTAATTAAGTTTAAAAGTATTTTAAATAAATATATAACCTTTAATTTAAAAAGGTTGATTTTAAAAATAAACTTGACACTGTAATTAAGTATATAATTATGAGATGAAATGCTTTCTAATCATTAATTTAACTTAAAGGTCTTGAGTAAATTAATGTATTAATGATAATTTATTTCCAATATTTATTAACTAGGTTTAAATGTTAATTAAAGTAATTAATTAAAGGATGATAAATTAAGGTGATAAATTTATTAATGTGATTGATTAAATAAGGTGATTTAATTAATGTTGATTATTAATATATGTAATTAAAGGATAGTTAATGTTATTATTAAGGTAATTAATTTATGTGATTTATTAAAAGGATAATTACTTAATATAAGTCGAAGGTTAATTAAGTAACTAAAGGTTAATTACTTAACAATTAAAGTTTATTAAAGTGATTAATTAATAGATAATTAACCAAGGTGATTTATTAATTAATGTGATTAATTAAAGATTAATTAATATATGTTATTAATTAAAGGATAATTAATTAAAGAATTAATTACTTAATTACTTAAAGAATAATTAATTAATGTGATTAATTGATTAATGTGATTAATTAAGGGTTAATTAATTAATGATTAAAGGTGAATTAATTAAAGGTTAATTAATTTATGATTGAAAGATAATTACTTAATGTAATTAATTAAGGATTAATTAATTATGTAATTAACTTAAGGTTAATTCATTTATGTGATTAATTAAGGGATAAAATAGTTAAGTTAGTTAATTAAGATTGATAATTAAGGTTGATTAATTAATTTCATTAATTTATATAAAATTGTTTGTAATTAATTAATGTTAATTAAGTAGGGTTAAGCAACTAATTCTTAGGTAACTAATTTATTTAGTTTAAATTAATTATAAATTAGGTGATTAATTTATCTTACTTATGGATGACTGGATTCCATTGAATGCTTTGAATTGATTGATATCTCCGATATGTATTGTTCTGTGACGTGAATTGTTTTGAATTGAGCTGTGAACTGTGATTTATTTATCTGTGGTAAATTTACATATTTATTTGTGAATCTGGAAATGAAAGATAAGCGTTATAGGATTATACGGCTTATCGATAATGTTGTGCTTGAATTGATGATGGTTGTGGTATTTTATTGTTGTGTGTAAAACCTGGACTACACCACGCACACAAAAATATGGATTTCATGAAACATTGGTTAAGTCACAGATATTTGAATTTAATATTATTTTATTCAAATGGTGAAAAGAATTTAAAAGTTGATTTTTGAATCCAAATTTGTTTGGAAATGAAATTGGTTTTAAATATGAAAAACTTTTGAAAAGGAAGTTTTGAAATTAAAATTTAGTTTGACTATATTATATTTTGTTTAAATTTTGAAATTATTTTGGAAATTATGGTTTAAAAGGGTTATACGAGTTATACAATGTATATGTGGGTTTAAAAATATTTTAAATAAATTATTTTCGAGATTTGAATTTAATTCAAATAGAACTTGCCGGGGAATACGGCCGTTCGCTGATTTTTTAATATGTACTTTGAAAGGCTATAGCTTCAGCAAACATAATCGGATTTTTCCGAAATGAAAAGCATTTGTTTTCAAATGATAATGGCTTTCATATAACGAAAGGATTTTCGGTTTCTGTTGAAAGGATTTCAAGTTATGGGTGAATCAAATTGAAAATAGTTTTGAAAAATATGAATAAATCTTTACTAAAGATTTGGTGAACATTATTTCAAACCGAAAAGGATCTTAAAAGGTGAATCTTTTGTTTAAATGATTAAAAGTGGAAATTTGTTTAAACCATTCAAAAAAGGAAAGGTTTTGGGCTAAAGGTTTTGATTTAACTAAGATCCCAATATATCCATATGGTTTTAAAATTAAGCGCTCATTATTCGATTTAGCCGGGAGAGGACTTTATGTCATAAAACCCATTCTGAATAATGATACGACGTAATGGGAGTGCATTTGAAGACGGCGGTGAAGACCGGGTATTTTCGAAAACAAAAGGATTACCTGTCGAATGTCTCTACACTGAGTCGCGCCGGTATAGAGATCTCCATATGTGATGGGGAGTCCGATCGGGATTGTTAATACCCGGATTTACAAGGGCTTCTTTGAAGTGCCTTCGGTTTCATTCAGACCCAGGATGGACTTTTATGGACGTATGTCTGACGTTACACTTTGAGATGTAAAGCTGGTTTCTGTCAAATACATTTCTGTTTGGTGGAGGAGAATTTATTTTCTTAGCTTAACACCCTTCCTTGAGACATACGAGCTCAGAGGTTATGTGGTTAATATTTACTAGTCATATATTCCTAATTTTGTAATGTGGCATTCTATGTGCTACTGATCATTTGCTGATCAAAGCATGGCTTTTGTGAAAAGCGTAGCTTTGTGGACGCGACCTCGTCGAACCTTACACCCCAAAAATGGTCGAAACAGGAAAGATGCGGGAAGGTTATGAGGGTCGCGCCCTCTAGGGTATGTGCATTTCCTTCTGGATAAAAAGTGATATCATAGTATGGAGCCCAGATATTTAACTTATGTGGTTGTTCCAATTTGTTGGTGAATCCCGGGATAAAGGTCGGTGACGACCGGGGGATGGCATACTCGTGACGGTTAGTTACCTAGTTACAGAGGTAACCCGGCCTTGTGTTGGTAGAGAGCTGGTTAAGTTCTCGGGACATCCCTCCAGAGGCGTACCCATTCGTTGAAGGAAGTTCCTTAGCCTTGACCATATGTTGGAAATCCAAACAAAACAATACGAGTCCTGTACGGTTTTAGTTGTATAACCTGCCATGCAATGTGGTGGTAACCTGCCATAAAACATGGTAGCTACAGTAGGTATACTATAATGGTAGAATGCGGGATAAGATTAATATTATACTTTCGATATGTTTTCTGCACTATGCACTAATAATAATATCAAAAGGACTTTCGCGTATTAAGCATGTTTGACTATCATAAGGAGAAATCTCTTGTAATGACCAAAAATTTCGACCTTGAAAATTCGACATTAATACGCTCACTGTAGAATCGGTGAGAATCGAATGCCGGAAATTTTAGATTGTTAAAAAAAAGAAGAAAGAAGGAAGAAGAAGAACGGAAAACAATAGCATCTCACATTCGCAGCGGATTAAATATAATAACAAATAATAGCATTTATATATAGAAAAGCTGTAATTGTTACTTTTTAACAATACATCTGAGTTATAACTGTCTACAATAAACAAGACAGTTATATCAACCCGTCTCAGATTAATATCACAACAATCTCAAATACATATTGAAATACACTCCATACGTTCTTGCCATCCAGCTTGCCTCCTAAGCTTCAGAACGTCCTAACTTGAAAATCTGTAATACTCGGTCTAACCCGAGCATTACATCAAAGTAACACCCAGGTCAGGCTGGAAACTAGCATGAGTAAACCCATATAACTAGAAAATACCGAGTCCTAAACATATTTGAAAACCTGGGTAACTCGTACCTCACAACGAGTTCATAACTTGTTATAGTCAATACTTATTTCACTCATTAATATCTAAGTACTGCTACATAGTTTCAATGGTCCAGTTTACTTAAATTATTCCATTCCAGCCTATTGATTGCACATACCAAATTTATAAAGAATCATTGTAGATATTAAATTGAAGTGGTTTCGGGTATTTGCTGATTACCCGACCCTGGTCTCTTCGAATCCATTGTCATCTTAACCCAAGTTATTTAAGTGAATATAATTCAATTTTAGATACAAGATGTCACTTTTACACAACAATTCATCATGGATAGATAACCACACTATCACTGTTCAACCCAAACATATCTTATCACAAAACATCTTATATCAGAGATATTAACCAATTCAAGATATTTAATATAATCCAATCATACATAATCAAGATTAATTAGTCACACCATTTCTAATTAATTTAAATATATTAATTTAATTACTTTAATCACCTTTAAATCCTTCTTACTTAACATTAATTAACTACAATTAAGTTAATTAATCATCCTTTAATTATCATCTTAATTACATTAAGTAATTAGCCTTTAATTAATTACACAAATTAATTAGCCTTCAACCATTCATATAAATTAACCTTTAATTACTCTCATAAATTAATTAACAATAATTTATTACATTGATCCTAATTAATCACTCTAATTAATTATTCTATAATCACTTGCATCTATTAATTATCCTTTAAGTAATCAAATTCATTAACTAACTAACCCTTTAATTAATTCCTTAATTAATCCATACTTTAACTAATCACACTAAGTAATTAATCCTCAATTACTTCCATTAAGTAATTACCACTAAATAAAACACATTTAGTATTACCCTCATTAATTAATGACATTAAGCCATTATCCTTTAATTACTTTCTTTAAGTAATTATCATTAATTAATTTCATTAAGTGATTGACCTTTAATTACTTATATAAATCAACCTTTAATTAATTCCATTCAGTAATTAACTATCCTTTTAATCATCCACTAATGATCCTTTAATTTCATAAAGCAATTATTATTCTAATCACTTTCACCAATTTCATTCAATAATTATCCATTTAATTATTCCATAAAGTAATTATCTTTTTTTAAGATAAAGGTTATATTTATTAAAACATTATAAAATTAATTAATTTAAAATAATTTAAAACAATTTATTTTAAAACCTTAAATTAACCCAAACTTAATTAGACATTCATTATATAAAAGGATTAATTAAGAAATTATCACCCCTTTCAAAAACTTGTTTAATTTTTAAAAATTAAAACCGTTAAAATCATAACCCAAGATAACTCGAGTCCCCTTCCGTGCAAATCAATAAAATCCCCGAGCCTCAACCAATATTTACCCGAGTAATAACCCGATCCTTCTTCCATTCGAAAACTCGAGTTCGATAACGAGTAAAACCTCGTCTTCCCTGAAGCTCCCAAACCCATAGCAATATAGACATGTTGAAAAACTTGTGCACGTGCACATCGATCTGGACATCATAGACACCACGTGGATGATACCTACCAGTCGATGACGAGCCTCACTATCCTCCCGATCACCCAGCTTTGTCAATGGCGATGAAGATCAAAATCGAACACTTCAGCTCAGGCTGGAACTCAACCCAGTCGACAAACTTCACCGTGACGACGACCTCCCCTACCAGATATCCTGCCGTCCCACCTAGAGATGCGCCACAGACCGACTCACCCATTCCCCCTTACGCGATCGAGTTCGACGCGATGACGAGGCTGCAATTGCCATGAAACCAACCACGAACAAAGCCTCAGCTAAACCCTAGATTTAACTCGCCGTGCCACCACGACGCTCTGAAAAATCATCAATTATTTATCCCATCATCATTGACCCACTAGCCACCTCTGACATGAAGCCCGACCACCCTAGTTATGCCGATCACCAGAAAATGCTCAAAACTCACTTTCCGTTCAACCTGCGTTTCCTCTTTATTTAAAAGCCTAAAAATCTTGATTATAATTTTAAATATCCTACATTTCGATGACAAAATAGATTGTACACCCGAAACAAACAATTATTATGATTGAGATTTTGATATGTTTTAAAACCTACTGTTCTTCTTCCTTTTTGTTTAAACTAGCTTCAGATTGGACTTTGAAACATTTTTAAAACTGATATTTTGATATAAAAAACAAATTTTGGTTATATATTGAAGTCTATAGAGATTCAGGGAAGAAGATCTTGAATTTTTTTCAAGTTTTGAAACCTGAACAACAAGAACAGAGCCAATAGTTTTGTATATAAACTTGCATATTCATATATTCAGACATATATACATTCATTCATCTTAAAACAATCATGCAAAAATATATGAAAACATTCATCACAATTTTACCTCAAAAATCTACTACATGCATAAAATTTCTAACTGTTTTTAGGCTTTAGTTTACTTACCTTGCATTATTTGAACAGAGAAGTTTGGATGTTGCTTTGATTCTTGAAAGATTGAAACCGGAACTTGAAAATGCTTGAAAATCTGAAACTTGATAATGGAAATCAATTTGTTGTTGAGATGATTTAATTTGCTAGCTGAGATGATCTTGCTTTTAAATCTGAGAAGATTGTTTGATATTTTCTGGTTTGATTTGTAATGTTTTACAGGCTTTTATTATTTTTCTTGTGTTTTATTAATGGTTTACAGGTTTGTTTTTCTTATTTTGAAAAGAAGATAGGAAAAATGAAACCAAGAGAAGAGATAAATGTTTATATAGACTTAATTATGATTTTAAGAAATAAGAGAAAAATAAAATAAATTGTGACACTTGTTAAAGTTGCTAACATTTGTCATTTACATTAGTTAATCCTCTTACACATGTTATTAAGATAATTTCATAAATTAACACTTGTAATTATGCATGTTTTAGTTAATTTTAAAATGATTTATAGAACTTTTTTACTTAATTTACTATTTAATAAATACATTTCTTAATTTATATAAATAAAATCCTTTAAAATAAAATGATATAAAACCAGTTATGTTCTTAAAAAATCATATATAATATATTTTCAAATGCAAAATATTTTAAGAGATATATCCTTTGAATTTCAAATTCAAATTCAAATTCAATTTTAAAATCCAATTTAAAATCAACTCATATATACATATTTAAATAAACACATATTTAACTTGAAAATAATAATTTCATTTAAAATCTACTTATATATTATATATAAACAACTCATTATTCTTATTGTTCGAAAATAGCAATTTTTCCAATTTTAAATAATTTATAAAAGAGATTATCACGTTTTAATTGCTTGAAATTTCGGGATATCACATTCAACTTATAAATCAGTGTTTAATAAATTAAATCCTGTTAATTTCCAATTAACAAATATATGAAATTCCGAGTTATCACATTCCTTCCCCCTTTGAATCTTTTTGTCCCCAAAAAGGAACGAAACTAGAATTTTAAAATTATCCTTTAAACATTTTTAACTATAAACTCCTTTTATTCAAAAACATAAAAATACTTTATAATCTACATAATACTTCTCAAAATAGCTTTATAAAAAAATACTTTTTATAACTCGATGTCTCAACCAGTCCATCCTTGTTCTCACAGAAATTCGGTCATACGTTGATCAAGCATAGGACTGAAAATCTATAAGTACTTGGTAAACCCGTTTTCAATACCCAGTGAAAATACTTGGGAAAACATTTTGTTGAAAACATAGAAAACATTTTTGAAATAGAGGAAACATCTTTGGTGAGAACGCTTTGGAAATCATCACCCCCTCCATGGTCGCGGTTAACCCGATGGTTACGTTGCCATCCCGACAAAATCCATTGGTAACTGTATACACTCCGCGCCCCTCGATTACGCCATGGAGCTCACCATAGATCGTAGTTACATCCCGGGTTACGTTGCCATCATGGCAAAAGTCCATGTAACTGTAGGCATCAACGCCCTCGATTTTCGATGCCAAATGAAACTTCACCACTTCCACATAAGTCGCAGACTACATCAGTGAAGTCCTAATGTAGCCTTAGGCTCTTACGGCCTCTCGACTTTCGCTATGTCACCATAGGTCGTAGTCTACCGATGTTACGTTGCTATCATGGAAAAATCAAACGTAGACTGTTGGCTCACACGGCACACATGACTTCCATTATGGTCCACAGTTGGTCGCAGTGGCATCGAGTTACATTGTCGTCACAACATAACCCTAATGTCTCTATAGGCATTAGCGCCCTCGACTTTCGCTGCCACTACACATAATCCTCAGGAACTTCAGTTTGTCCGGATTTCCTTCCAGTATTCAATTTAGAGCCTCCCCCTTAGGGCTCAAGGTAGACCCACCCCATGGATCTCCTAATGAAGTTCCTTCCAATGGGATCGCCTTTTTTCCCAGAGCCTATCTCAAAACACTTTATACTATACATTTATAGTATCTTTAAATCATACCCTTTATGATTTAATCAAAATCACCTTTACACAAAATCGATATCTCAAATCGATAGTTCTAAACTTGGCTTTCCAAATTTCCAATATTGATTTTTTCCAAAAATCAAAAGTCTTTCCAAAATCCATAGGTTCCAAAACCCTTTTCAAAAATCATTCTCATAAAATCATATATATATATATATATATATATATATATATATATATATATAGACACACACACAACTTATCCTTTCCAACTTGAAGATAATCTTTGGATCACTTATATAGATTCCCCTTTTATACTTCAAATATTTTCAAAAACCTTCTTTTGGTTTTAGATTCAACAAGGGGAGCTTATCATATATAACATATATATATATATATATATATATATGTATATGTATATGTATATGTATATATGTACCAAATCAAATATTCAAGTTGATTTCCCTTATCAATTTATTACCATATCACTTACTTTTCATAAGGTGAATTTCAAAAGATATCCAACTTCCACTTTTATTCATATACATATTTCTCAAAACATACTTTTCTTTTCAAAATTTCCATTTGTTTCAAAATTTCGATATCAATTTCATTTAAGCACGTACGGTGTACATATACCATCCGCATGCAATATCAAATCTGATCGCTCACTCGATCACACAATTTCACTTCGGAAATAGTATCGTCCACCCGACTTCCTAGTGCGAACTCAGATCTGGTTTCTTGATCAGAAACCGTCATTCTCCTTACATAGTTATAACTATGATAGAGAATTTCCAGAACCAATCAAAAATCCATGTCCATGGTTCACCGTCGAAAATCGAGTGAACAATCCTAACTCGGATCGATATTCTATCTTGAAATTTTGTGCTCGAATCTGGATCAAATCATTCTGCGAATAGAATAATATACGTACATCCTACGTATTTATCTTCATTGATCATTAGCTAAATCAATTCTCTTTTCGATTCACCTTCATTTTGATTCTATTCACTCATCCACAATTGCTCCCAATTTCCATTTGGGTTAACACTTCAATTCTTATCTCAATTGGTATTCAATTATAGACAGTTTACATTTGTCCAACTTGTATTAAGAAAATAGCTTGAAATATTTTTTGAAATAGATAATTAGTTATAAAATAGTTATTAGTTGCAAATAATTGTAAAATAGTCAAGTAATTTTTAAAATAATTGTAAAGTAGTTAAATAATTGTAAAATAGTTGGATAGTTGCAAAATAGTTATAAAATAGTAATTAGTTTATAAAACAGTTGTAAAATTAATGAATAGTTAAATAGTTCCAAAAGTAGTAAAAGATAGTTTTGGGTTTTTAAAAGAAAAGTTGTATAGTAAATAGCTAGGAAAAATAGATTTAATAATAGTTATATTAAAATAATTTATTTAAAAAAAATAGTTCAGAGCCAAACTGTTCAATTCCCAATCTCCATTTTCAATCAATTTCCAATTTCCACTATCATTTAAATAAATTCAATTTCAATTCAATTTAAATTAACTTCAATTCCTATCCTAAATTCAAATCAACTTCCTTTTGAAATTCAAACTTATTCAACTTCAATTTCACTTTAAATTAGTTCAATTCAAATTTTCCATTTGAATTTTATGCTTATCCATCTTCAATCTCAATTCTAATTAAATCAAATTCAATTTGAACTAATTCTTTTCAAATCTCAACTTAAAACTATCTCAAATTTCATAAATTCGAGTTAAATTTTGAAATGTTGATTGAATTCTTAAATCAAATCAACCTTTATTTTTAATTTAACAGCCTAAATCTTAAACCATTTAATTCTGAGTCCAAATTTTAAAATTCCCTTTTAAATTACCATTACTTAACTTATTTCAAAGTTCAAATAAGAGTTTAAAAACAACTTAATTTTCAAAATCCAATTTATTACCCAATTTTAACTTCAAAACCCATTCTTAAACAATTTTAGATTGCAATTCATTTTTAACATTTGACTCTAAAATTCAAAATGATTCCCTTTCGATAAGTTCAAATCTTATTTCTATTTTATCTCAATAATGGACCTCAATCCATTTCTTAATTTAATTAAAATAATCCAATTCACAGTTTCGTGGATTATTAATAACAATAGGATAATATTAAGATAAGTCAAAATAAATAAATATCCAAATTATTTAAAACATTCGTCTATAACATCTAATTCCAATTTCCAGATCTCAAACCTATTTTGAGATCACACAAATTCCCAATTCAAATCAACCATTTAACTTCCCAAGTTAAATCTCAATTTCATCTTGAAATTTCCAGTTCAGGTTCTTCATTCTAAACTTATTTAACTTCCCCTATGTTAAATTTACTTCAATTTAATCCAGTCAACTTTACCCAATTTGAATTCCATTTCTAATTTTAAACCTCGCATTAATAATCTTCCCACTTATAAGTTCAAAAACTTATCACTTTGGTTTTCACATCACATTCCAAACAAAATTTTAAACTCAACACTTAGAGTTTATTTCAAATCATCTTTGATATTATGTATATCCCTCATATATACATATTCATTTCATTTGCACACAAAGTTATATCTTAAATTTTAAACCACCTTTGGTTTTAATTCAAAACAATTTTTCTTTAAAATTTTCAAACAACTCTTGTTCGAACAGGACCCTTACATTCAAATAATACTATTTATTATTTCTTTCATTACTTTGAAACAATTTCAAATTTCTGGACCTAGATTTAAAACTTCACAATTTAAATTATCTATTATTCTAATTTATAAGTCATACTCACCTAAATGTTTACTTCCTTAAAACATTTCATTTTGCTTAATCATTAAATATTTCATTATTAAACAAACAGCCAGGCATGATAATAACCAAGATTATAATATCTGGAAACCAATTCATTATTATCTTATTCTTAAAACACTTCTACAAATTCAGGATTTTAATTTTAGTTTGGATCCACTTCAAACTTATCTTCATTCAGTTTCAATTTGGAACGTATTTCTATTACCACTTAATTCTTGTTATTATTTTTAATTCCAACAATCAACAACCAATTAACTCAATATTTATAATAATTAGAAATAAATATTGCTTTATATATATAAAAATCATTTAAAACCATTTCTAAAATCTTTATATAAGAAAATAACAAGTACGCTCTCATATATATATACACACACTCGACTCATTCTAGGGCACCATTACCCTATCCTAAACGTGTAAACCCGCCAGAGCCAAGGTTCTCGCTTAACCTTCTGCTCTGATACCGAACGTAAAGACCCAAAATTTCGACCTCGAAAATTCGACACTAATACGTTCACTGTAGAAGTGCCGAGAATCGAACGCCAGAAATTTCAGATTGTTAAAGAAAGGAAGAAAGAAGGAATAAGAAGAACATAAAACAATAACATCTCACATTCGCAGCGGATTAAATATAATAATAAATAATAGCATTTATACAAAGAAAAGCTGTAATTGTTACTTTTCAACAGTACATCAGAGTTATAACCATTTACAATAGACTAGACAGTTATATCAACCTGTCTCAGACTAATATCACAACATCTCAAATACATATCGGAATACACTCCATACGTTCCTGCCATCCAGATTGCCTCCTGAGCTCTAGAATGTCCTAACCTGAAAATCTGTAATACTCGGTCTGACCCGAGCATTAGATCAAAGTAACACCTGGGCCAGGCTAGAAACCAGTAGGAGTAAACCCATATAACTAGGAAATTCCGAGTCCTAAACATATTTGGAAACCCGGGTAACTCGTACCTCACAACGAGTTCATAACTTGTTATAGTCAACACTTATTTCACACATTAATATCTAAGTACCACTACATGTTTCAATGGTTCAGTTTACTTAAGTTATTCCATTCAAGCCTACTGATTGCATGTACCAAATTTATAAAGAATCATTGTAGATTTCAAATCGAAGTGGTTTCGGGTATTTGCTGATTATCCGACCCTTATCTCTTCGAATCCAATGTCATCTTAACCCAAGTTATTTATGTGAATACAATTCAATTTTAAATACAAGATGTCTCTTTTACACAGCAATTCATCATTGATAAATAACCACACTATCACTATTCAACCCAAACATATCTTATCAAAAGACATCTTATGTCAGAGATCCAATTCAAGGTATTCAATATAATCCAATCATACATAAGCAAGATTAATTAGTCACACCATTTCTAATTAATATAATAAATTAGTTTAATTATTTTAATCGCCTTTGAATCCTACTTACTTAACATTAATTAATTACAATTAAATTAATTAATCATCCTTTAATTATCATCTTAATTACATTAAGTAGTTAGCCTTTAGTTAATTAAAAAAATTAATTAACCTTCAACCGTTCACATAAATTAACCTTTAATTACTCTCATAAATTAATTAACAATAATTTATTACATTGATCCTAATTAAATACTCTAATTAATTATTCTATAATCACTTGCATTAATTAATTGTCCTTTAATTAATCATATTCATTAACTAACTAACCCTTTAATTAATTCCTTAATCAATCCATACTTTAACTAATCGCACTAAGTAATTAATCCTCAATTACTTCCATTAAGTAATTACCATTAAATAAAACACATTTAGTAATTTCCCATTAATTAGCCTCCTTAATTAATGACATTAAGCCATTATCCTTTAATTACTTTCATTAAGTAATTATCATTAATTGATTTCATTAAGTGATTAACCTTTAATTACTTATATAAATCAACTTTTAATTAATTCCATTCAGTAATTAACTATCCTTTTAATCATTCATTAATGATCCTTTAATTTCATAAAGCAATTATTCTTCTAATCACTTTCACCAATTTCATTCAATAATTATCCATTTAATTACTCCATTAAGTATTATCTTTTTTTTAAGATAAAGGTTATATTTATTAAAACATTATAAACTTAATTAATTTAAAATAATTTATTTTCAAACCTTAAATTTACCCAAACTTAATTAGACATCCATTATATAAAAAGGATTAATTAAGAAATTATCACCCTTTTAAAAACTTGTTTAACTTTTAAAAACTAAAACTGTTAAAATCATAACCCAAGATAACTCGAGTCCCCTTCTGTGCAAATCAACAAAATCCCCGAGCCTCAACCAATATTTACCCGAGTAACAACCCGATCCTTCTTCCATTCGAAAGCTCGAGTTCGATAACAAGTAAAACCTCGTCTTCCCCGAAGCTCCCAAACCCACAGCAATACAGACACGCTGAAAAACTTGTGCACGTGCACATCGATCTGGACATCACAAACACCACGCTGACATTACCTACCAGTCGACGATGACCCTCACTATCCTCCCGATCACCCAGCTTTGTCAATAGCGACGAAGATCAAAATCGAACCCTTCAGCTCATGCTGGAACTCAACCCAATCGACAAACTTCACCGTGACAACGACCTCCCCTACTAGATATTCTGCCGTCTCACCCAGAGACACGCCACAGCCTGATTCACCCATTCCCCCTAATGCGACCGAGTTCGACGCGATGACGAGGCCGCAATTGCCACGAAACCAACTATGAACAAAAGCTCAGCTAAGCCCTATATTTAACTTGCTGCGCCGCCACGACGCTCTGGAAAATCACAAATTATTTTCCCACCATCATTGACCCACTAGCCACCTCTAACATAAACCCCGACCACCCTAGTTACGTCGATCACCAGATAATGCTCAAAACTCATTTTCTGTTCAACATGCATTTCCTCTTTATTTAAAAGCCTAAAAATCTTGATTATAATTTTAAAAATCCTACTTTTCGATGACAAAATAGATTATACACCTGAAACAAACAATTATTATGATCGAGATTTTGATATGTTTTCAAACCCACTGTTCTTCTACCTTTTTGTTTAAACTAGCTTCAGATTGAACTTTGAAACATTTTTAAAATTGATATTTTGATATAAAAAACAAATTTTTTTTATATATAGAAGTCTAAAGAGATTCAGGGAAGAAGATCTCGAATTTTTTTTCAAGTTTTGAAACCTGAACAACAAGAATAGAGCCAACAGTTTTGTATATAAACATGCACATTCATATATTCAGACATATATACATATATACATTCATTCATCTTAAAAAAATCATGCAAACATATATGCAAACATTCATCACAATTTTACCTCAGAAATATAGTACATGCACAAAATTTCTAACTGTTTTTAGGCTTTAGTTTACTCACCTTGCCTTGTTTGAATAGAGCAGTTTGGAAGTTGTTTTGATTCTCGAAAGCTTGAAACTGGAACTTGAAAATGCTTGAAAATCTAAAACTGGATATTGGAAATCACTTTGTTGTTGAGATGATTTAATTTTCTAGTTGAGATGATCTTACTTTTAAATCTGAGAAGATTGTTTGACATTTTCTGGTTTGGGTTGTAATGTTTACATTCTTTTGTTTTGATTTTTCTTGTGTGTTGTATAATGGTTTACAGGTTTGTTTTTCTTGTTTTGAAAAGAAGATAGGAAAAAAGAAATGAAGATAAGAGATAGATGTATATATAGATTAGTTACGATTTTAAGAAATAAGGGAAAAATAAAATAAATTGTGGTACTTGTTAAATTTACTAAAATTTGTCATTTACATTAGTTAATCCTCTTACACACGTTATTAAGATGATTTCATAAATTAACACTTGTCATTATGCATGTTTTAATTAATTTTAAAATGGTTTATAAAACTTTTGTATTTAATTTACTATTTAATAAATACATTTCTTAATTTATATAAATAAAATCCTTTAAAAGAAAATGATATAAAACCAATTATATTCTTAATAAAATCATATATAATATATTTTAAATCCAAAATATTTTAAGAGATCTATCCTTTGAATTTCAAATTCAAATTCAAATTCAATTTTAAAATCCAATTTAAAGTCAATTCATATATATATATATTTAAATATACACGTATTCAATTTGAAAATAATAATTCCATTTAAAATCTAGTTATATATTACATATAAACAACTCATTATTTTTATTTTTTGAAAATAACAATTTTGCCAATTTTAAATAATTTATAAAAGAGATTATCACATCTTAAGTGCTTGAAATTCCGGGATATCACATTCAACTTATAAATCAGTGTTTAATAAATTAAGTCCTTTTAATTTCCAATTAACACATATCTGAAAATCCGAGTTATCACATCTCCTCCAATTATGCGTTTGCATTATGTGTATGGTGGGAGGCCTTACGGTAGTTTTATTTTCCAAAAAAGCATTGCGGATTTCTTTTTACTTCTTTTGTTGTTTGTTTTTCTTCAGATAAAAATGTTTTTGTTTGCTCACACCAGTTCCATGACTGACCTAGAGTTTATTGTTCCCTATCTAAACTCTAGGCGCCCATAATTTTCCACATGGGCAGCCTAGAGTCAGGTTATCAAATAGTCGATGATGAAGTACTCACCGCGTTGAAGCAGCGGCCATGATCAGGTCGTTCACGACTCAACCATCCCACCATGACTCACGATCCAAACCCGCCGACTCACGATTCAACCCCCATGGCGACTCACGACTCAACTCCTCCCACCGCGACTCACGATCCAAACCCGCCGACTCACGATTCAACCCCCATGGCGACTCACGACTCAACTCCTCCCACCGCGACTTACGACACAATCTCCACCGCAACTAACGACCTAGCTCCTTCGCAACCTACGACTCATTCTCAAATCCCCTCACGCGGCATCAATTCCAAAACCCTAAGTCGCGAACGGCTTACGTCGCCTCTTCCAGATGCCACGCGCGCGAGATACCAATGTCGCGAACGATTTATGTGATTTCAATCGTGAACCGAGATGATTAAGTCGTAAAGGAAAAGTTATGTCGCGAGCATCCAAATCTTAAGTCGGTGATGATTTCTGAGTCGCGAACGACTTATTCCAGTAAGCCGTGAAGATTTCCTTGCCGCCTAACTTTGAGTCGCTGAAGCTCTCTATGTCTCGAGTTTATTGAGTCGTTGCCGAGTCATAGTGAGTCGTTACCGAGTTATTTTAAGTCGCGTGACAAGTCAAGTCGTGTGCTATTGTTTAGGTCGTTTGTGTGTGTGTGTTTGTTGTACCGCTTTGTTAAGTCGTGTATTGAGTTGTAAGCCTATAAATAGGCACGTGGTGTCATTTGTAAAGGTTGTTGACTTTTGAATAAAATTCCTTTTGATTGCTTTGTGCTTTCTTCTAATTGATAGTCGAGTGTGATCTCCTATCTCCACCTACGTCATTCGAGTGCGCTCGAATCAACGTTTGTTGAAGCCGATTCGCGGAATCAAGTGCGCTTGATCAACGTCGAAGAATCATAGATCTTTGTTTCTCGGTATCGTGCACGATCAACGAGACGAAGATAGCTAGAATCCGGCATCTTTGGATCAACGGATTTGGGCATTGCAGTATTCACAACTCACCGATTGCTACTTACATCGATTGAAGTTTGTTTCGATTTATCCGTTGCGTCAGTTTGGTATCAGATCTTTTTTTAGTGAATCATAGCTGAATCGGGTCTTGGAGCCAAGTATTCGAAGTTTGAAGTTTATGTTCGTCGTGTTCATATTGAAGTTGCAACAAGTTTGGGGTGTTTGATCCATAATCATTTGGATCAAAGTGTGGAAAAGGTGTTTGAATTTGCATGGGAGAGTTTACACGCCAAAGTGAAGTTCGAAGCAAGCTTGAAGCCGTGCTAGTTGATTTGAATTGTAGTTTTGGAGTTGTTTTGTTTGAAGTTCAATCATGCCTCTGAGACGAGCTCAACGTCATCGTAATATTAATGCCTTGTATGGAAGAGAAGAAGGCGATGAAATGGAGCAACGAATCAACGAAAGTTTTACTGAGAAGTTGAATGAAGGAATTGGTCGCTTAGAGAGAATGATGCTTGAAATGAATCAAAGTAGAAGAAGAGTTTCACCTGAATCGAGCCATGGGAGAAGTAGAGCTTCGATACATTCAGATCGGGAGACAAGAGAAGATCATAGAAGTATTGACAATCGTGATAGGAATGTTGATCGAAGGAGTGATAGTAGAGATGTTGGAGGTCGTAATCGACATCGATATACTTCAGATTTTGATGAGGAGTTTGATGGTGATAGGGGAAGTGTTCATTATCGAGATAGAGAGCCAACACGACGTCAGAATCGAGATGTAGATGATGATCGTCGATGGGAATCGGGAATGAAGATGGAGATTCTAGAATTTAAAGGCGGGATGGTTGCTGAGGAGTTCTTAGACTGGTTGTCAAATGTTGAAGAAATTTTTGATTTCAAGGAGATTCCGGAGAATAGTCGAGTGAAGTTGGTTGCTACTAGATTGAGGGGAAGAGCTTTGGCGTGGTGGCAGCAAACTAAACTTACACGAGAATGGATGGGAAAGTCGAAGATTGTAGATTGGAAGAAAATGAAGAAATTGATGAGAGCTACATTTTTACCATACAACTATCAATCACTTATGTACCAGAGATTGCAGAATCTAAGGCAGGGGACGAAATCAGTCAATGATTACGCCGATGAATTTTACTAACTCATTGCCAGGAATGATATAATGGAGACGGAAGAACAACTGACTGCTAGATTTGTTGGAGGGTTACGAATGCAGATCCAGGATATGGCTAATATGTTTGATCCAAGATCTGTGGCGGAAGCACATCAAAAGGCGTTGGCTTGGGAAAAGCAAGGAAGGCGTGAAGGTGGTGTGTCTACTAATTCCAACAATCAAGTGAAGGGTATTAGTGGAAGTTCTAATGTTTCTAAACCTGTCAGTAAACCCGTAGTAAAGGAGGGTGAGAAGGCGAAGGTTAACAATGGTTTCAAATGCTACAATTGCCAGGAAATGGGTCATAAAAGCAATGAGTGTCCAAAACCAAAGAAACGAGCTATGATAGCTGAGGTTGAAAGTGGGGATGTTGTTGATGGTGTAGATAGTCCAGTTGAGGAGAATGAACAGGATATCGCATCGGGAGACGAAGGGTGTAATCTAATGATGAGGAGGTCTTGTTTAACACCAAAGCAAGAAGATGAAGCTAGTTGGTTGAGGAGTAACATCTTTCAGTCGACATGCACTATATTGGGAAAAGTTTGTAAATTTGTGATTGATGCAGGAAGTTGTGACAATATTATTTCTACAGAAGCGGTGAGAAAATTGAAATTGGAAACGGAAAAACATCCAAATCCTTACAAGTCAGCGTGGTTAAGAAAAAGAGGAGAGGTGAAGGTGGACAAGCGAGTTCGAGTTCCATTTTCCATTGGGAAGAAATATAAAGACGAGATCTGGTGTGATGTAGTTGAGATGGATGTTTGTCATTTGCTTTTGGGTAGACCGTGGCAGTATGATCGAGCGGTGCAGCATGACGGTCGAACCAATAGCTATAGTTTTATGTTTGAAGGTGTTAAGATTATTCTAGTTCCAAAGAAGAGACAGCAAGGAGAAAGTAAGTCTTAGGAGATTGAAGAGTTAAAAACTTTACTATCTTTGAAGGAGTTTGTTAAAGAAGTTGAAGAGGAGCCTGAAGTCTATTTGTTGATTGGACGAGAGAATCATGAAGAGATTGAAATTCCAGAAGAAGCAAAGCCAGTTTTGAAAGAATTTGAGGACGTATTTCTAGAAGAGTTGCCTAAGGAGTTACCGCCACTGAGAGACATTCAACATCAAATCGATCTTGTTCCGGGAGCAGTATTACCGCATAGACCACATTATCGAATGAGTCCGAAGGAACATGAAGAGTTGAGGAGACAGGTGGAAGAGTTACTTGAGCAGGGACGTGTGCAGGAAAGTTTGAGTCCATGTACTGTGCCAGCTTTGTTAGTACCAAAGAAGGACGGGACGTGGAGGATGTGCACTGACAGTAGAGCATTGAATAAGATTACGGTGAGATATAGATTTCCAATGCCAAGGTTGGATGACTTGCTAGATCAGTTAAGCAGAGCTACTATCTTTTCGAAGATTGATTTGAAAAGCGGATATCATCAAATTCGGATTAGACCTGGAGACGAATGGAAGACAGCCTTCAAGACGAGAGAGGGATTATATGAATGGTTGGTTATGCCATTTGGTTTATCAAATGCACCTAGTACATTCATGCGGGTGATGAATCAAATCTTTAGACCATTCATTGGGAAGTTCGTGGTGGTTTATTTCGATGATATTCTGATATATAGCAGGAGTATGGAGGAGCATGTTCAACATTTGAGGGAAGTGCTGATTATTCTTCGTGAGGAACAATTTTATGCTGCTACGAAGAAATGTGTGTTTATGACACATAGTGTTTTATTTCTGGGTTATGTTGTTTCAGGAGAAGGTATTCAAGTTGATCAGAGTAAAGTTGAGGTAGTCAGAAATTGGCCACAGCCCAAGACGATAACAGAAGTTCGGAGTTTTCATGGGCTGGCTTCATTCTACCGAAGATTTATTCCACACTTCAGTAGCGTGATGGCGCCAGTTACTGATTGCATGAAGGGTAAACAGTTTTCGTGGTCAGAGGAAGCCGGGGTTGCTTTTGAGAAGATCAAGGAATTATTGACGACAGCACCGATTCTTGTTTTACCAGATTTTTAGTTGTTGTTTGAATTGCATACTGATGCGTCGAAGGTGGGAATTGGTGGAGTGTTGAGTCAGAGGGGACGTTCTATTGCATATTTTAGTGAGAAGTTGTCAGGAGCGAAGATGAGATACAGTACATATGACGTTGAATTCTATGCTGTTGTACAAGCTATTAAACATTGGAGACACTATCTATTTCAGAAAGAGTTTGTTCTTTACACTGATCATGAGGCATTGAAGCATATGCAAGGACAGGACAAGATTTCCGTAAGACATGCATCATGGATTGCTTATTTGCAGCAGTTTACTTTTGTCGTTAAGCACAAGTCGGGAGTAACCAATCGTGTGGCTGATGCTTTGAGTAGGAGGAGTCATTTATTAACGACAATGAAAGTTGAAGTGCCAGGTTTTGAATTATTGCCAGAGCTGATTGAAGAAGATCCTTACTTTGTAAAGTTTGTTGAGAAAGTTAAGGATGGGAATACTGATGAATTTGTGTTGGTTGATGGATTCTTGTTCAAAGGGAATCGTTTATGTATACCAGATTGTAGCTTGAGAATGAAGATTATCAAGGAATTGCACGAGGAAGGACATGTGGGCCGTGATCGTACATTGTAGTTAATTACACAATCTTATTTTTGGCCTTCAATGAGGAAAGAGGTCGAGAGATTTGTGGAAAGATGTCATATCTGTCAGGTTTCGAAAGGAACTGCGACCAATGCTGGGTTGTATATGTCGTTGCCTGTACCCGCTAAACCATGGGTTGATGTGAGTATGGACTTTGTTTTGGGTTTGCCAAGAACTCAAAGGGGTAATGATTCTATATTTGTGGTGGTTGACAGATTTTCGAAGATGGCACATTTTATAGCCTGTAAGAAAACGGCAGATGCTGTTCGTGTTGCTCAGTTATATTTTAAAGAAATCTATCGTTGACATGGGTTGCCGGAGTCTATTGTTTCAGACAGGGATACCAAATTTTTAAGTCATTTTTGGCTTAGTTTGTGGAAGATGGTGGGAACGAAGCTGAAATTTAGTAGTGCTTATCATCCGCAAACAGATGGGCAAACAGAGGTGGTGAATAGATCGTTGGGAAACTTGTTACGATGTCTTGTGAAAGATAATTTGAAGAGTTGAGATTTGAAGTTGTTTCAAGCTGAATTTTCTCACAATCATGCAAATAACCGAAGTACAGGATTCAGTCCATTTCAGATTGTATATTCAAATTTACCCAGGGGACCGTTGGATTTGGCAGTAGTACCACAACCGAGGAGGACAGTTAAACGAGTTGCTGATTTTGTTGATGGGTTGACGGAATGCCATAGAATCGTTCAGGAACGATTGGAAAAGGCAAATGAGAAGTATAAACAAATGGCGGATAAGAAACGAAGAAGTATTGTCTTCAAAGAGGGTGATTTTGTTTACGCGGTATTGACGAAAGATCGTTTCCCAGTGGGAGCTTATAATAAGTTGAAAGCACGAAAGATTGGTCCATTAGAAATCCTGAAGAAGATCAATGATAATGCGTATAGGTTAAAGTTGCCGGAAAATGTTCATACTTCTGAAATTTTCAATGTCATACATTTAATTCCGTATTGTTGGGAGGATTTCGTCGAAGGGGACAAGAGTGTGAATTCGAGGACGAATTCTTTCCAACAAGGGGAGGATGATGAAGTACTCACCGCGTTGAAGCAGCGGCCATCATCAGGTCGTTCACGACTCAACCATCCCACCGCGACTTACGATCCAAACCCGCTGACTCACGATTCAACCCCCATGGAAACTCACGACTCAACTCCTCCCACCGCGACTCATGATCCAAACCCGCCGACTCACGATTCAACCCCCATGGCGACTCACGACTCAACTCCTCCCACCGCGACTTACGACACAATCTCCACCGCAACTAACGACCTAGCTCCTTCGCAACCTACGACTCATTCTCAAATCCCCTCACGCGGCAACAATTCAAAAACCCTAAGTCCCGAACGGCTAACGTCGCCTCTTCCAGATGCCGCGCGCGCGAGATACCAATGTCACGAACGAGTTATGTGATTTCAATCGTGAACCGAGATGATTAAGTCGCAAAGGAAAAGTTATGTCGCGAGCATCCAAATCTTAAGTCGCTGATGATTTCTGAGTCGCGAACGACTTATTCCAGTAAGCCGTGAAGATTTCCTTGCCGCCTAACTTTGAGTCGCTGAAGCTCTCTATGTCTCGAGTTTATTGAGTCGTTGCCGAGTCATAGTGAGTCGTTACCGAGTTATTTTAAGTCACGTGACAAGTTAAGTCGTGTGCTATTGTTTAGGTCGTGTGTGTGTGTGTGTTTGTTGTACCGCTTTGTTAAGTCGTGTATTGAGTTGTAAGCCTATAAATAGGCACGTGGTGTCATTTGTAAAGGTTGTTGACTTTTGAATAAAATTCCTTTTGATTGCTTTGTGCTTTCTTCTAATTGATAGTCGAGTGTGATCTCCTATCTCCACCTACGTCATTCGAGTGCGCTCGAATCAACGTTTGTTGAAGCCGATTCGCGGAATCAAGTGCGCTTGATCAACGTCGAAGAATCGTAGATCTTTGTTTCTCGGTATCGTGCGCGATCAACGAGACGAAGATAACTAGAATCCGGCATCTTTGGATCAACGGATTTGGGCATTGCAGTATTCACAACTCACCGGTTGCTACTTACATTGATTGAAGTTTGTTTTGATTTATCCGTTGCGTCAGTCAGCTAGTAGGTGTAGCTTGTGGAAATCCTTTGGAATCTTTGGATTTTGGGGATCGCATTGTGTTTCACTTCAGCTTGATGGTGGTTCGAGCTTATTGGATTAGAGCCTTGGAATTTTGGCATTGAAGATTACATCTTTCCGTTGCTATTGCTGGTGTTTTCTGCTGTGTTTATTTCCGCTGTTGTATCTATCTCTTATAGTGTTGATCGTCTCATTTATATCAAAATTGTTGTATCAAATGTTGTGTATCGATAATTTATTCTTCTGTTTCCGCTGTGTTGTTATCGCCCAATGTTGTTATAAGCTCTGACGAATTGGATTTTCGACGTTTGAATCTGTGGCATTCCAATAAGGGTGAAGTATGGTTGTCGATTTTCGAGCGCTGGAATTCAGGTCGCCACAACGTCCATTTACGTCGAACAACAATTCTTTTATGCAAATTCGGCATTATTTATTTCATAGAATATCCGCTTTAGTTTATAACTATTTTAAATTGATTCCAAATCAATATATATTTAGTTCTATTCCATTTTAAATCTATTCTAAATCGATTCAGCTACATTACATTCCATTCATTTTCACCTTCATCACATTTTAATCTATTTTTATTAACTCGGTACCATTCCATGCCGTTATATTGAATAACCATTTCACAAATAAATTTAAGCTAAGCTTCCTTTAAATATTAACTTAATTATTTATTTCAATCATCTTAACCAACAACTTAAGTTCATTTCTTTTTGCAACAATTTCATTTCCATTTAAAATTTGATTCTTATTCAATCAAATTACATTCAATTTACTAATAAATTTTATTAATTTATTCACTTCATCCATTTTAATTTAATTCCCATATTCGAATCCATTCTTGCGTTCATTAAAATAATATATCAATGCCATATTTAATTTATTTATACTCTAATTGGATTTGTTTGCAATTCAAACCATTTCTATTTCAATTCAATTCCATTTCATTCGACACGTTTCCAATTATATTTAATTCTCTTACAATCTAAATCGAATTTTGTTTGTGAACATGGGTTTCACTTTCAAATTCCATTTTTAACTAACAATCCAATTTTTAATCAAGTTAGTTTCAATTACCATATTCCATTAACTAATTAATTCTCTAATTATTTCACTTCAAATTTAATACCTATCACTTCAGCTAATTTACTTGAGTTCAATTTTATTTATAACTTGAGTTTGGATTTTTATTTCCTTCACCAAAATATCAAATAATTTTGATTTGGGTTTTCTATTTCAATTTTTGACATTTTATAAGTCACTCGACTTATTTTCCACTTTTCCATCTATTTTATACTTGGATATCTCCACATTTAATTTTAACTCGAGATTTACCATTTTTTACCCAATATTCAATTATAACTTCAATAATTAAGTTATTCAATAAATTGCTATATTTAAATTATGAATCTATTTTATAAATAAACTCAAATCTTTATATTCAAGCCAATTTAGAAATTCACATTCAATATTTAAAACCATTTAAATATTCCATACCAAACATCGAAAAATTCAGGTCGTTACAAAGGCGCCCTTTGGAGGGTGAACGTCGTAAGTCCTTGGTCCCACCACGTTATGGTCTGGCTAAGGCACCGAACAAGCCTTCATTCCCACCTATAAGGCCTAGCTGAAGCACATCTTGGAGGGAGGATGGAGTAAGCTCTTGGTCCTATCATACTATGGCGGGACAAGGCACCAAACCAGCTTTCAGTCCCGCCTATACCGCTGGCTGGAGCGCCTCCTGGAGGAAGGCTAGGTAAGACCTTGGGTCCTACTTCTGGATAAGCTAACCAATGCACCAGAAAACAATGGACTATGAAGTCCAAGCGTGAGAAGCGGCACACCAAACAATGGCCACATACAGAGCCTAAAATATGACACATGTCAAAAGAATCAAAACATAAAATGTGGTGCAAAACCAAAGGTTCAAATTAGAATCTACAAATTTCATTCCAAAAGAGTATTTCTAGACTTTATTAATACCCGAATCTAGATTTCAGGTCTTTTACAATTGATTCTAATCTTCACTTATACCCGAATCTGGGTTTCGAGTCTCTTAACATTGATTTCTGGACTTCACTCGTTAATGCCTTGAAGCTGATCTCCGAGACCACTATTATTGGTTTCTGGTCTTCTATTAATTGTTGGGTCTATCTTACTAATACTCGAGTTTGGATTTTAGATCTTCTATCATTTCCATATAAAGATTTTTGGTCTTAAATTATTCGTTCCTAGAAGAGGATTCCTAGTCTTCTATGACTTATTTCGTTCCCAGAAGAGGATTCCTAGTCTTGTATGATTTCATTTCCAGATAATGATCTCTGGACTTCTATTGTTAAATAGTTATTCTTTGTCTTCTATCAGTTATTTTCAGAGGAGAATTTCTAAACTTCTATTATATATCTCCAAATAAGGATTTCTGGTTTTCTATGACTTATTTCCAGATGATAATTTCTGGACTTTTATTACTAGACAATTATTATCACCAAAAGAAGGCTTTTGAACTTCAATTATTGATGCTAGACCTAAACTATATGCCTGATCTTCTATTAATATAGACTTATTTTGTTATTACCAAAGTTGGATGTTGGGACTTCTATTATTATTTTTTCCAGGCAAGAATTTTTTATCTTCAGCCATTCCTAACTTGGATTTCTTATCATTAGTTAACTCTAGATGATGGTCTATTAATCTCCGTTTTTAGATTTAGAATTTAGGAATTCTGTTATTAAAAATGCTTATATTGTCTTCAATCATATTACGAACATATCACTAAACATGTTTTTACATAAATTTTGAAATAACAATAAAGAATGTTACCTACTTTGTGCTTTGCAGGGAAATAAGGTCACTAAGGATGGAATAGTGCAAAAGGAAAGTTATTAGATTTTTTCCTAAAGAACAAAAACTTCTTTCATACAAGGGGAAGGGGCAAAATGTTAACCATAAAACTCACTTAAGAACAAAGGCATGAAAGAAGGCCTATAAAAGTGTTGAAAAAGCTTTATAGGAATTGAAAAGAAGGGTTTTCCTATGATTCAAAAGTAGTGTTTCGAATGCATTAAAGTTGCTTTTAAAGAGGTTAGATTGGTGTTGCAAGCACCTGATGCACCTACAAGTATTGAGTGAAACGAGAGCTTTCGAAGGAGTCAAAAGGGAGGTATGGCTACCCTTCCACCTCAGTTAATCATTTTGATGCAGTTGATTTCACATACATGAAAGAGTCTTATATAAGTTCAAAGCACCTTCCGAAAGTATCGAATAACAACCTTGCGCATGAGAACCAAACCCTTCGAAATAGTTGGTTTCGCCACTATTAATCTTCCATATAGGAAATTTTACTAGCTTGTACCTTCCGAAAGCAAAGATAAGCCTTTTGAAATGGTTGAACCCTTCCGCAAGCGTAGAGAAAACTTCACAAGAGACCAAGTGACCTATTGCAGTGATCCTCTCATCACTTACTAGTCCTTTCGAAACCATGCAAAAGCACTTCTTCACTCACTCAAATAATCACTCATCATGATTAACACCAGATCAAAGTGACCAAGGAGAGGTTACGAAGGAGAAGGAGTTGGGAGTGCTTCTGCTTGCATTCAAATAACACAATAAAGAACCTTGACCATTTTGCTACTAAAAGAGGTATACCATTCGAAGGTGTTGAAAGATTCAAGAAGTACACGAAAGTAGTATTGAGAAATGTTGGAACAATATCCATTGTTAATGTACTTTTGATGGAGGCAGAAGGACTAATCCAAGCGTAATAAGAGGTCAGATATCCACCTTTAAACCTATGAAAGGAAGGACAAAGGCAAAAGGATGGGTGCGAAAGGTTGGGAGAAAGTCCTTTCAACATCTTTGAAAGGATGGGAGTGGAAGAGGTCAATCCGCATCTATAAATACGACCCTAGGGGTCCAAGTTGGGAGGATTTGGATTCTTAAATTTCTTTTTCACTTCATAGCAAAATCAGATTCCTGTAACCTTAGACCAATTTGGGGAAAATTCTCTTGTAATCCGATTTAGATAAATAATAGCGAGAGGATGCATGGATCTAATATCGATTTCGAATACGAGGAAGATCATTTCGGCTAATAGCTTGACCAATGACCAAGCATGGTACTCACTTATTTTCCAAACCCATATTCGACATATGCAAGGCTATGAAGTCTACTTGGATACTTTAATTTCGAAGCATATTATCATCACGTCTAAAGCTATCTAACACTAAATTTACGTGATGTTGATAATCCAATATTGACAAGTCAATTAAACCTGCATCATTTAATCAAGATGAGATTTTATACCACATTGAGTCTACATCTTATTTGTTATATATGTTGTACTTAGAGTCCCTTCGAGGGAATAAAGTCCCTCTTCACTCGTTCAAAAGGGGTTTCAAAGGAACTCACTATTTGATTATTGAAGTCATATTTATGGAGAGGACTCCTTCGAAAGGCACTTAGATACTATGAAACCTATAATCCTCTTCGAAGGAACTTTCACCATGACAGGGGACTCTATGCTTTCGAAAGCGTTCCACCTTTAAAGGAGTAATGACCCGTTCAACTCATTCGAAAACGGTTCCAAATGAATTATTTCTTTCTGAAACTTTTCTTTGAGGTGTTGACTAAATTTTTTATCAGCAATTAACATCTTCAAAGGGGCACCTTTCAAAAACATGAAGTCCATATCGACCCATTTGAAAGGGGTTTCGAAGGGGTTGGTCATTCTTTAAGTTATGCTTTGAGGAGTAATGACCCTTTCAACTTATGCCTGATTCGTGGCTTTTGTTTTCCTTAAATTCCTCATGTGCTCTTTCGAGTAGTCTAAGAAAAGTAGGTTTTCGCTGATGTTTATTAGAGATCGAGGAGATGAGCTAGATGATCCACCTATTGTAGTATTCTTATTTCCATTACATTACTATTGTACATATTAGCATTTGGTAGGAGAAGTTGTTATAACTGTCCAAGTTAATGATAGTATTTCGAATTGTAACTCTGAAATACTGTAAATTTTAGATTGACAGTTTTGTAGGTCTTTTGATATTATTTGTTATCGTTCCGTTGTGAGATTTTGATATTGTGTTCTCTTCTTTCTTATTCTGTTTCATTTTCTTTTATTTTACCTTAAAAATCTACCTTTCTGACACTTGGATGCTGGACACACGAGTACCATGGATGTATTAGTGTCGACATTAGGGATGAAGAGATGGGTCGTTAAACTTGGCATCAGAGTTGAAGGTTAAGCGAGAATCTTGGCTTTGGTTGGACATGACTCGTTAAGAGATAGGGTAATGGAGTGCCCTAACATGGATTGAGTATGTTATATATATGAAAGCGTATTTGTATTTTTTTCATAGCGTATGCTTTAAAGATATTTCAACTATGGAAATTAAAGATCTTTCATAAGAAAACTTATGTAAGTGTGAATTATTAACGTATGGTTTAATTAATGCAGGGATTAATGATGTTCATTCATTACCCTTCATTAATTAGTCTAGCCATGCTCGGCCAGTTTATGAGCATCGCTATCCTTTGTAGATGATTTAAATGCTCGACTAGTTTATGAGCATTATCATCATTAGTAGAATTATTAGCCTAATATTGCTCAGCCAGTTTACAAGCATTGTTATCATTTATTGATTGATTCTTTAAGCTCGGCTAGTTTATGAGCAGCTACTATTGTTTATTGATTGGTAATTTGTGCTCAACCAGTTTATGAGCAATTTTACCTTTCTACATTATGGGTTGGGTGGATAGTAATTTGTGGCACATTAAAATGAACACCTTGTGAATTTAGTTTCACATTTTGACTATAAGACGTTCGGCGATAATGTTGGGGTGAAAAGGTTAAATTTAGTAAAAGATGTTTATTAAAATCTAAAGAAAGGTAAGGTATTTTGGAAATAAACATTTGTGAAAAGATTTTATATAACAATGTGATTTTATATAAGTATGGTTTACAGAACATGGTTTATAAACGAAGAGGATTTAAACAAATATTTTGAGAACGAAAATCCCGGAGTTTTTGAAAATGTTTTTCAAGAATTTGGAGAAAGTAATAATAGTATTATTTTAAAGTATATATTTGAGAAATTGGTTTATGAAATTAAGATCATGATACTTATTAACATTTACAAAGTATTTGATATTCTTTGAAAATGCTTTTGGTTAAGTCCAAAAGGCTTGATTTGGATGTACTGAACTCGCTCATTGCTTCAAAATAATCCTAGTGATTATTGCAGTATCGTCGGAATTCATTTTTGGGTTTCTAAGTGAAGACTGCTACTATAGAAGTTTGCTAGAGCTTTACGATTTAAAGAGTACCTGGCAATTTGTCCTTTCTACTTGCAGATATAACAACCACTATCCTTAGGCTTGCCTTCTCGACCTTCTCCCTATTTACCTTTTTCTTGCTTTTCCCAATTAGGAATAAACTTCTTTTTTTAGAACCGTTTCCATTGGTATTTCCATCAGGTGCTACTGGAGTAGGTTTCTTCTTTTCCAAGGCCTCAAACCATAGAGCCATATCAACTAAATCCACAAAAGTACCCTTAATTTGAGCAATCATTCCCTTATGGTATTCTTCTCTCATACCCATGACAAACGTCTCGTTTTTATTTAATGGGGGTTGATCAACTCTTGTCCAAAACAAGGTAGCTCATTAAACTTTGTCTCATATTCTACTATAGATAAATTCCCTTACTTCAAGTCCATGAAGTTCCTATACATCCTGGTCCATCCTGCTTTTGGCAAGAATTGGTCCTCAAAAACACTTTAAATCGGGCCCATGAAAACTCTTCTTCTAGAACATTTGCAGCAAGGGAGTCCCACCAAGCTACCGCTCCCTCTTGCAGTTTCCATGCTATTAAGAACCTTTTCTGCTCATCAGATAAACCAGGACCTTTAAAAATATTTTTGCAAGATCACAACAAATCTTGCACTTCTATGATAGTCTCAGTTTCTTTAAACAATTTCCCTCCTAGTTTGGTGTAATCCTTGAATAAGGTGCGAAATTCACTCCTGGCTGCTCTGGCGCTGCCTCTTCGGCAATCCAAATTCCTCCAGGATTTGGGGTTCGACCATTTGTAGTCGTAGTGCTACCTGCTCCCTACCTCGTGTGCCTCTATTACTCTTATCTTACTACCTGGACAAAGTAAGATAACCTTAGAATACTTGAACTAGATAAATCTTAAAAGAAGGGCACTAATTAAACCTATCAAGTTGATCTATCTATAAGATATATATATATATATATATATATATATATATATATATATATATATATATATATTGGTGTACAAAAAATTACAAATATGCACTCTCGAAGTTGACCCCTAACCCAAAGACCTAAGTGTTCACTTAACCTAAGCTCTGATATTAAATTGCAATGAACCGCCTTTCTTACTCCGAAAGATGAGTTATTAAGGGTAGAAGAAAAAGAAAGATAAAAAGAAACTACAAAATCATAGAATCTCACCATGAATCAGAATAACATATAATAGATTACATAGGATATTACATAGTCATTCCCATAATAATAATACATCATAGTCATTACATTACAAACTTCTAGCTACTTGCCTATATAAAATACACAGATTATACATGCATACACAGTGAACATAGAATAATTAGCTAGCTAATGGTGGAGCCACTGCTTCGGTTCCTCCAAAAAGCTTCCGTGAGAAATCTGGATCACTTGGCTACTCATACACATTTGAGTATCCAAGAGTTTTGGGAAAATAAAGTAAAACTCTGGGTCAGACATGGGTCTGGTGTGAGTAAACTTAAATGACTGAATTATTACTTAAAAATATTTGAAATTTAAGGGTACCTCGTAAGACCATGTTGTAGATAAACATAGATGTATTTTTACCATACGATGACCAAAACACTTTATATATAGATCCAATTATATTATAACAATGTCTAGGTTTCGAGTAAATAATCAACATAGCTGAAATTGTTACATTAATTAAATTCTAGCATAATAGGTATAAAACTAAGACCGAAGGTACCATGGATTTCATACAATGACCTAGGGTGCCACCCGTCATGGTGCATCTCTGGATACAATAACACCGAGGACCTCGTCGGGATCCCCTGCCAACACAAGACTGGCCTACCCCTTGCTGGATGGTACCGAATAATATCACCCCTCGATTGGGATTAGCATCCCTATCGAAGCATACATGAGTTGATAGTAGGGACTCTAGATAGGGTGGCCTTACCCTAATAGGAGCGACCCATTTAGCCTCGCTGCGTATCCCTTATTTTAGTCATTTTTGGTTGATGAGGCCTGAGGTTACGTTCACCTTTACTATAGCACTACCACTTGGAATGTTAATATTGCCTTCCAGATGTTGACACCATGTTAGCACTCATCCATACAAGTCAAGGAGATTAACGAACCGAAGACACTACCTCTACCCATTTTGGCGTCACCTTTAGGGTTAGTAGCAAATAGCCCTTCTCGTTTAAGGTCCCCATCTTAGACATTTCCCTTACTATTTCCAATTTGAACACTTACATAGGTTCGAAGTGGTTTTCGAAAATAGCAGTTATCCGGTCTAGGTCTCTCCATTCAATAAAGGTCAAGTTTTTTATAGTGGACCATTCCACCACCAGGGTGTGAGATTTACATATGAACATATATTCCACATGCTTAGTTTATCATGGCCCACTAGATAACCTCTTTGTATTCATCACATTCCCAAAGTGTGGTATCTGTAATAGGTACAAGTCAACTTACTTTCAATAAAATGTGTCAATGTTTTATTACAACTACTTTAATTCATTTGGCTACTAAATGGCATAGACAAGAGATCCTTTGGTTTAAAGTAATTTATGTAAACAAGAAAGTTAGTTAATAATAAATAACTGGTAGAGTTTGAAAGAAACGTTAAAATAAATAAACCTTAATCAAATCATAAGTTTAAAACTTATTTAAACTTTAATTAATCTCAATTAAATCAAAATTAAATCGTAAATAACCCTAATTTATCTTAGTTGAGTTATCTAGCTAATAATTAAACCTTGGTTAAGATTGGTTAAGTCAAAATTAAGCCTTAATTAAATAAAAAATTAATTGAAAATAAAATTTTAATTAACTTTAATTAATTAATATTCATTTATAATTAAATTTTAATTAAGTAGATAATTAACCGTTTTATTTAATAACAATGAAATAAATTATTAACCCTAATAAAAAATAAAAAATTAATTAATTTTAATTAACTAATTAAAGTTTATTCAGTAAAAATAAATTACTTTTTATCATAATTAATCATTTATTAAAACTTCCTTATTTAAAAGCAATTAACTCACTTAATCAATTCTTAAATTCTAATTACCTAACCTAATTACTTAATTAATAAATTAATAACTACCCCTAGTTAATAAATTAAATAAATTACCGAATAACAAAAACTTAACCTTTATGCTTAATTAATTAGTTCGGAATGAGTTTTCTAAAATAATCCAACAGAAAACATTTTAAGTGTTAAATTCGTGAAATTCTCTGAACTGCATCCATAACGACTATCAGTATGAGCGCAATTTGCTAGAATTGATTTATAGGTGAAAATCTCACTTTAACTCTAGCCACTACATATTTGAAACATAAATGGAAGAGTTTTGAAAACTTAAACAAAAGGTGAAAACTTGAAAAACATTTACTAAATCCAAAACTAGAAAACAAGCTTTTGTTTTACAAACTGGATCTCAAGTCCTTTGCGACTTTTCAAGGTTCTGACTTCATAACCATTTCATTACATAACTTGAATCTCAAGTCCTTTGCGACTTTTCAAGGTTCTGACTTCATAACCATTTCATCACAAAACTTGTTTTTTGTTTCATAAACACACTACCTTGTATCATAAGCCGAAGGTGACATATTTATAACCAAACATATCATCCAAATTACAAATCCAAGCTCAACCACAAGCTTATAATCATATGTAATCAAAACCACATGATATTTCAACACAACAAACACTATATCTTTACAACATATAGTTCATCAAAAATAGGTTGTTTTTTGTAACATCCCTAATTTTTGATAACATTATTCAAGAAATTTAATTAGATAAATTTAATAGAATAATGATGATAAAGGGATTGATATTTGAATAAACCATATATAGGGCCGTGCTTATTAATAAAGTAAGTGGGCTTTAATTGGGTTATTAGCTAATTAAATAACACATGGGCATATTAGTAAAATAGGCACTTCATTATACATGGCTATACACTTCTCATTCTTGTCTATTCACATTCATTTTTATCAAAACAAAAATAAATGCAAAAACCCTAAGATGTTGACCATTATCAAAGAGGAACATTACAATCTAAAGTTAAGGATCAAAGCTAGGAAGGATTAATCAACAAAAAATCTCAAATTCCTTATCATACCGAAGGTGAATAAAAATTAATTCCATCTCCTTTTGTTTTCATAATCACATGATTTCGGATTTTGGACTTAATCTTGTTTCTATGATATTTTGAATAATTATATGTTTAAGTTATTAATTGTTTGATTTACAATTCATTTATATGAAAAATTCGTACGATTTTTGGTGAAAATGTGGGTTATTGATTTTAGAATGCCATGGAAATTTTTTATGTTAATTAAAACATAATTTTGAAGATGGGTTTAATTTGAATTTCCCAAGTTATGAAAAATTTACTGTAAATTTCTAAAGGAAAATAAGATATTATTTGGTTCAAAATTTATTTCGAGTATTTCAGGAAGAAATTGGGTCTGAAATTTTAATACGTTTGATTGTATGATGGGAGAGATTTCTACGATTTTTGGGGATTTTTCCCAGTTGATTTATTAGGGAAAATAAATTATTTTAAAAGAGAGACTTTTCAGCAAATATTGGTTTTGTAAATGGAAGGGCTTAAATGATATAATTTCTTTAATTTAGATCTGATTGAATGCAGCAGTTTTATTTGTAAAGCATTTGAAAAGTTTTGTGGCAACCAATCAAAGATTTATAAATAGGAAAGTAGTTACATCAATTACTAAAAGTGGAAATTTTTTAACCTTTAGTTTAGAAAAGATGGTTCCGCCTCAAGTAGCAGAACCTTTCGACTCCATTGACTCTGCACCATTGCAGTCAAAACCCATATAGTCGATACTCATATAGGCGAAACCAATACACAAGGTATCTCTTAGATGGTACGCAATTGATTGGAAGGAATGTGGAAACCATAGTGTCGAAAGGGTTGCTTTCGATGGGGACTAAACCTAGTTTTGTTTTCAAAAGTTAAGTTCTTGCCTTGTTATACTTAAAGCTTTCGACATAGTCGAAATATATGCTTTCAAAAGGGTTTTTAGAAACAGCTTTCAAAGAAGGTTGCTATACTATGTAAAGGTGTTAGCTTTCGAAGGGGTACCTTTTTCTTTAAATAAGAGCTTTCGAAAGGATTGGTTCCAACCTAGTCGAAACCCAGCCACTCTGAGTGTATTGAAGCCATCAATGCCTTCGAAAGATTATCTCTATTTTAACCTAAGTTAAGCCATTACCTAAATGCTTTCGAAAGGGGTTAAGGGTTTCTAAGGCAATGGAGTTAAAAGGGGTTTTGACTATATCCTTCAAAGTTTTAATTTAAAGGTTTATGCTTTCGAATAGAAGGTATCGAAACCTTCAACTTTTTCCCTAAAACAACTTTATATGGGTTTCGAAAGAGATACTTTCATATATAACCATTTTGACCCAAATGATGTTTTTAAAAAGAATAAATCCAATACGTTTGAAAGGGATACTTACATTTGTTTCGAAGCTAGTTTTAAAGGATGTTTTGACACAATCGAAAGGTATGTTTGGTTTCGAAAGAGAATACTCATCAAGGGCTTTGAAAGGTATGTTTATTATGTTTTTAAAAGGGGTTTTTGCTTTCGATGGAAGTCATCCAGAGGTTTCAAAAGAGATGCTTTAAGATTTCAAAACATAAACCCAATCTCGATTTAAAGGAATAACCATGGCATAAACAAATAAAGGGTTTTGAAATGAAGAAGTTTTCATTTATCATAATGGTTAAAGGGTTTAACAAGGATATATATATATATATATATATATATATATATATGTATGTATGTATGTATGTATGTATGTATGTATGTATATATGATTCGAGGATAATAAAACACATTGTAATTGACCTATAAGGGTGTTTTGGGGAAAGGCAGAATAACTAGTTAGGTTGACTCAATAATGAATATAACTTAAGAAATGTTAGAATCTTAATTAAAGATATTGGCAGGAGCCAATAGGTTCGCAGTAAGCCCATGAAAACTATGTATAACAAAAGATATTGGCAGGGGCCAGTAGGTTCATAGTCAACCCATGAAAACTATAATTCCATGAGCTAATATGTTTATAGTCAGCCCATGAAAACTATATCCGGATTAAGATATTGACAGATAGTCAATAGATTCCTAATTAGCCCATGAAAACTAGAACAATAGAAAAGATATTAGAATTACCAATAGGTTCTTAGTGATCCATGAAAACTGTGAAATTGGACAGATAGTCCATAAACATTTAGCAGGCTAATAATGATCCTTTAAACAATAATGGAGACATATAGCCAGAATAAATGAGGTTGGGTATTCCAGATTTGATTTACTTGTTTTGCATATCATCATAATGTCTTAAAATACCATGTTTTAACCATTGTGGATGCACGAGCACAATATGTAGTTTTACAAATGTTTTAGGATACTAGTAAGGGGAAAACATATTATGCTAAGCGGCGTGATCCCACTAGATATCTAAATAGTTTGAGATGGTGGATTATTATTCGTACCTTGCCCGACATGAAGTTTATATTTTCCCCTTAAACTCTCAGGTACTCAATTGAGTTTTAAGTAGGTTGAGAGTTAAGGTTTCCATGTGTTCTTTTAGATGAATAAAGCTACCGAGGAAATGAAGGAGGCAAGCTTGTTATTAGAGTTCTTTTATTTCCACCGTGTGTTTAATTGTAAAGGCAAATTATTTTAGGGCCCTATTATTATATACTCTGATCAACTAAGGGGGCATCATTATATGTCAGTGTTGGCATATTTTAACGTGGTCTGCGAACTGTGATTACGTAATCAATTTGGAATATTTTGAAATGGAATGTGGAATTGGTTCGCTGTTTAAACTTTTTCCATATTCTTGTATTTCCGTGTATCAATGTATCTAATATCACCGTATTTGGTCGTCGAAGATTAATAACTATGGATGACTGCAGCATCCGTAGCCGTCAGTTTTGGGGCTCTAAGTAGGGGGATGCTACAAGCTGGTATCAGAGCATAGGTTTATGAATCTTTACAAGAAACTTAAACCTAAAGGATTTTCCAAACATAATCCAACCAATAAATCAGATAATAAAATCGGAGTTTGGATTAACACTATAGTAACGTACTTTTATTTGATATATATATTTATATATATAAAAGCACATTTCCCACTTTTTAGACCATTCTTCTATATCTTACTAAGGCTCGTATGTAGATTTACAAGAAAGGATATATGGAAGCCGGAAACAGAAGAGGAAATCTTGGTGGAGGAAGCACCACGATTAATGGAAATGCCCGTCCCACAACAATGAGGAACCAGGGTCGACCGGCTAATGCTAGTAATCAAAATGCTGATGCCAATGTGGGTGGTGGAAATCCACCAGTAGATATGGTTCTGATGTGTTAGTTCTTTGTTGGTTTGATGAAAGTAGGAGCTACTGTTGGTGTTGTTGAAATGTAGGAGGAGCTAATCATGTTACTCCATTTGGGAATAATTATGCTATGCTGAGTAGAGATTACACCAGTTTGGGTGGGAAGCCATATTTGGGAACAGAGAGTGCTATAGAGGTCAGAATTGGTTGTTGCATTGTGAGCATATATTTACTGATTTGGGTTTGAATGATAGGAAAAAGAGGGGGTTGGCCTCTAGACAATTTCAAAGGTCAGTACTATATTGGTGGAATAGTGTCATTGTTGGAGTTTCGAAAGAGAAGTTAACTTGGGCTACTTTTAAAATGAGATTTGAGCAGAAATTTGTATCTGAGTTCGCTAAGTCAAAATTGATGTGGAAGTTTATGGATCTAGTTCAAGGAGAGATGCCAGCAGTCGAGTATGCTACTAAGTTTGAAGAACTGTCTCGATATGGATATGCAACTATAGATATTTGACACCAAAACGAATGAGAGTTTTATTCAAAGATTATGGTCCGAGCTTACTAGAATGACCATGACAAATGTCTGTGATCCTTGTAATATAGAAGTGGAGTTGGGCATTCGCCATCAGGAGTTACGTGCTGGGTTCGCTAAATAAAGCCAGTGAAAATTCAGGGTTGTTAAGGGAAAAAGAGGAAGTTCTTTAAAGAAGGGAGCCCACTATGATGACCCACATTTCGAAAGGTTTAAATCGACAATAATTCACACATGTCCAACTTAAAAAATCCAAAACATAGATAATCAATGTGGTTAATTAAGAAAAATAAGAAAAGAAGAAGAAAACAGACATAGAATCTCGCAGTGGAATGATAAAATATAACAATCAAATAAACAGTTTGTAACGTCCCAGTATTTCCAACCATTCGCATCCGCACATGTCGGACTGGAATTGTTCAAAATACTGCGTTGTAGAATAAATTTGGCAAAACTCAGAATATACAGTAAATAAATCACAGAATCACATACACAGATATCAAAATCTCGCAGCGGAAATTTAAAATTTAGTGGTTCATGAAGCCACTGATATAACTTTAACAAGACAGAATTTACATTGTTTATAATCCTCAATACAATTTAAAACATAAATAGAGATAGAGTCTTCACAGTCTGGAATTCCAGAAAGATAAAGGCTGAACAAACTTCCAGCCGCACGAATGATCTACTGAGTGTCCTAGCTACGGAGAAGAAACTGAAGCTGCAACTCAGGCTGACCCGAGCGTAAAATAAAACAAAACACTCGAGTCAGGACATACATACTTATATAGTGTAAGCTAATTCAAGTGTACTGTAATATATAGCAAGTAACTTAAAGGATGCTTGGGATCGCCCATCCTCTAAGGATCCGTTAAACTATTTACTATGTAGTATATTTGCGCTATTATAATAGTGTCTATGGTAAAATAAACATACTTTTAAATAGCGTTAAGGCTTTACATTTTCCACCTTAACACGTAATAGTCCCAGTAGTCCATCCAATATCATAGCCCCTCCTGATCGGGAAGCCACTAGAGGATACCACACGGGCTACGGGAGAAATCCAAACTCGTACAAGGCTCGATATGGTAGGTGACACGGCACAACTAGGCAATGCCAGGGTAGATATACCAATTACGCTTCCGGACCGATGGTAACGCGAAGCCGCAGCAACCGCCCACCTCGAACAACACTCCCAAATCAAGGGTGCACCCAAACAATCACATAAGCAATAGAATGGTATACGAAGAAGTGCGTTCGATCAGAGGAGCTACCTCATTAATCCGTCAATCGCTCCTGTTTTAGCCACCTTAAGCCAACTCACGGGAGTCGGGTCCACGTATATACCTTTCAAGAAACCATCACCACCAACCTACTTCATTCTGGAATCTCCACCGCGTACACGGTTAGTCAAAGTGGTTTTCGGTATCGACAGAGAGTATGTCCATATCCGATCCCGGTCTCTTTGCCAACCCATCGTTATTATAACCCGTGGTTATTTAAAACAGTTTATACTTTGAAACCAGAATAAACATTTCCATTTCAATACTATAAATACGATATCATTTTTAAACCCAAAACAATATGATATCGTTATATTCAAATATAATTCTTTTCCAAAACCATACTGCTTAAAATGTATAATATCTGGAAACCAAATATTTGAACTATATCTTCGAAACATAATATTTTGGAAATTTTACTTTAAAACCATAACTCCCAAACACAATGGTTTGGACATTCAACGGTATATAAAATAAATGGTTTAACTTTATGGTTACTTTGTAAAGAAGGTAATTTACATAGCTTTACAAATATTTTTTTTTTTTATTTAAAGTTTTAAACCAAATTTTAAATATCACTTCATGTTCCCAAAAACCATTACAATTCCTATATATATCCAATTGGAGTATTTACTATTCAAAACTAAGGTTGGATTTTATTCTTTCAACAAATCAATGTTTTATTATTTAGTCTTGAATATTCCCATAAATTCCATAAATAAAACTCCAAATTTTAGCCATTAAATGTTTTCAAAATTTACTTAATACTAGAATATTCATCTTAAATTTATTAAGGAAAATCCAGTTATAAATATCATATCTTAAGATTTCCCAAAACTTAACATAAAATAAAATTTATCAAATTCCATAAATTTTAAAACAATCAATTCTAGATTCTGTAGTACTTAGGAAATGCTACCTAAAGTTACGGGTAAAACTAGTCCAATTTCAAAAGGACAGCATTTAAATGCTGTAATAGATTGTTTAACTTAATAAAGATTTCCAGATATAACTTATTTATTTATATATTTTTCTTTACTGAAATCTTATTCTTTCAAAATCCAGAATTTCTAAAATAAGTTGTATTCCAAATTTCATTCAAATATTTGTTATTTCTTTATTTATAACTCATTCAAAATCAATATAAAATCCTTTAAAGATATTAAATCAAATATTTAACTTCCAGAATAATTATAAATATTTCAGAAAATATTATAAGGACCACGGGCCTGTATATAGTTTTCTAACCTAGGTCAAGTGATACGGATTTATATCATTTCAATCCGTAATATACAAACCCCGGGTTCTATCATTTCAAACTCGCAATCCCAAGCTTAACAGTTTAGCAGTTAACAGCATAATTTAACAATATAATCATTTTGGCCTATCATTTCAGCCCATAACCATCTAAATTTAACAGGGAACTTGCAGTGGTGATTTAAGCAGTAAATACACAATAATATAATATAACTGCAGAAATAATACAACAGATGAATAACTGATGAGGTGTCAATTTAAATAGGGTTCATCATTCTATATCACACTACAGACAGATAATAGTGAAATGAATTTTTACGCATACACTTGTGATAATTTACCAAAATATAAATACGTATGTCTGGTGAGAAAAACTCACCTGGAAGCTGCAGAAAATTTGAATTCAAAACGGCTATACACCGGTAAAGAACGACAGAAGATAACGATCGAATTTCTTCTGATGTCGCCTAGATTCAAATCTAGAACAAAATTCAAATATCGAAAACGTGACTTAAGAATTTATGGTCAAGGAAAAATGAAAATAGAACGAAAATGATTTGACTTGCTCGACCACTCCACCGTGTAATCGGACCAAAATATACCCTAAAACGTGAATTGGGCTAACTCAAAAATTTACGACCAAATCTTTCCTAAAACCACTATGGCAAAATGTTGAATACACTCGCGCACAAAATACTTCTTTCTTTTCCTCATGTATGATGACATGGATACGTGCACGCACGTACATCACTCCACTGCTGCCTAACATTTTCGATCTTAGATTCACGTTCCAGACTTCCCCTTCTAATTTACGTTTTAACCTATCTTTACATTAGTTCTAAGAATCTTCATTTCAAATTTACTTTCCAGTCCTATAAACTGAAACACTTCAGAGGCCTCATCTAACTACCCGAGCCACACCTACCTTACTTCGAGAAAATCGCCTAATGCTCCGAGTCGAAATTCATATTGCTCCGAGTAAAACATGCAGTTGCTCCGCACTTTTCTCTGGCTTTATCCTCTGTTTCCTTAATTATGCAGAGACCAGTCCTATCCCAACCTCCCATACAACTCATGCTGTCAAGACATATACTGCCTACTTTCTACTACCCCTAACCCCACCACTTCAGTCAAGTATCAAAACAACTCCAGACAACAACTCCAGCCTTCAACAAAACAGCTCATGTACAGGTGTGTACATGTGCACAAATTCTGATATGCCCAAGTTCATGCAAACCTCTGCCAACAGAGACCAGTTCAGAACTAACCAATCTCAGCAACCCAATGAGTATATACTGCTATGAAAATGCCCATGTGCACACTGGTAATACCATCATGCACAGTCTTCATCCTCTCGCTACAAAATGCTCATTTCTGAACATATTCACCAAAATGTTAGCCACTGCATCCTATTAGTTGAGCCCCAAACAGTTGCATTCTCCCTCTCTCTCCTCTTCATTTCCACTGCTTGCACACATTTCTCTTTATGGCTGAGCAACAAGAGCACCAACCGAAACATCAATTTACCTATCCTCTTATACAGTTTGTCTCTGTACTTATACAACATGTAAACATGATACTTGCACACAACTCAGCATCTCCCCCTACAGACTACTAATCAAATCAAGTGCCTTACCCAAGTCAGATCAGTACGAATATGTATGCAGGCTACTCAAACATGAATGCAAGCTAAAGCTCCCTTAAACCCAGTCTTCTTCCTCTTTTTCACAGTTTCACCACTAACTCCCACTTTACCAAATCAGACTTCACCAAACAGCCTCAGACAAACACATGCAAGCCCATCTCAATACTCCTACCACTGCCATTTAGGTGCACAGGTGCACACTTGAGCATGTACACAGTGACACCACCAGATCCCCAGTCTATTTACAGTGCAGACTTACCAAACTTCCTAGCCTAGACAACAATCACAGGTCTACACAAATCACAGATCTACAATCAAAATAATTATGGACACAACTCCTCTCCCCTATAAACAGACAACCCCTTAAAATGTATAAACACGCCTACCCCAAAACCAAAACATAAATACTCAGTTTAAGTCTACAAAACTCTGAGACAACTGACATGCACACGCAACCACAAAACTCTTCTCTCTGTATATATATATTGAGAATGCTTCTACCTAACAATCACTAATTTCAGATGCATGCTTTTAAATATTCTTGTGGCCGTGATACTTGTATGTACATCAGTCAAAAGAAAAAAACACCTTGCACTCTCCACTGATACTGGTCCTTGCTGTATACAGGTGGGCATGGACCCATCCTACTGTAAACATATACACTTCCTTCTAGAACAAATATTTGCCAAAGTCTGCACAAAAGGTCGGTCAAGACTTGGTATTGGTCTGCCTATAGCCTTAACATCAAGGGCCAGGGAAGTAGTCGAGCAAGGTAAAAGGGATAACAGAGAAACGACTAGAAGGAGAAAGGAAAAATATAAAAGAAAACCCATACCTGAAGTTTTTCACAATAGAAGGAAGGAACTGATGGCAAAATATGAGACGCAAAAGAATTTGTAGAGGGGTGATAAGATGTAGTATTTATAGGTGATAAAGCTTGTGAAAACTAATTCCAGGCAAAAGAATTTAAATGTATGTGTTGTTTTCTTTCTCAGCTTAAATACGAAATGTATTCATCAGAGGGAGGCCGAGAGGTTTCCAGGTTTGAAACTTGATCAAAGGAGTGAGAGATAAATGGAGAGAGCATCAGTTAAATTTTTTTTTTTTTTTTATGTGTAAATATGAATGTGTCGGTTTCTTTAGATAATGGGAGAAGGAATAGGTTCGAACGTTACATTTTTAATAGATGTGATACCTGGCGAGATCAGGGGAAGAGAAAAGATGTATCAGTTTTATGTTGAATGTTGACTCATATGATTTCTCTTCAGTTATAAATATAAATGCGTGATTATAGGTTGATGACTGATGAAGCAGAGCAAAGGTTGATAATACGTTACTTAGAGCTTGCGTGATTTATGGATTATCAATTTTTGAATTCAACAGTTTCTCACGTATTGATAGCATGAGTAAAAGATGATGATTCATTTATATTTACATAAGTTTTGATTTGTATCAAATGTATGAACTGGCCAAACTTAAGGCAAAGCAAAAAAAAAACGTATGCAATGAATATATGTCTGGTTTTAATGTTTGTTCGTTACTTTGTGTCCATCTCATTTCATATATACATTTTGATTTTTTTAGTTTTGAAAACAATAAATGAAATGGTAAATATTTATGTTGGCTATAATAGTGGAAAACGTATACAAGTTTATTGAAAATCAGACTGTTAGTTAACAGAGTACCGGTTGCTATAAAGTTACTGACTGATATTTTTCTTCAAATTAATATGAAAATATGATTTTTACACTACGTTAAACAGACGCAGTCTAAAACATCAAAAATTTCTGTAAAAATATCATTTTAGAAACACACGTTTTATTACGTTGCTTATACCCTAAAATTGACGCGTCTTTTGAACGCGAAATTCAACTGTTCCAACATAGCTTAAAAATTAGGGTTGTTACACTCTCCCCCACTTAAGAACTTTTCGTCCTCGAAAAGGAACGAAAAAGAGAAACAACAGGAAGATAAGCTAGATAAACAAGTACCGTAAATGAATAGTTCCGGTATTTGAAGCACGAAGAAGATCCTTAGAATCGGATTATACCCTTTTCAGTTTGACCGTCATGCTCTGGGTGCTCAGCGGTGCTCAGGTCCCGATGAGTAACAAAGATTTCAAAGATTATAGAAAGATTTCTAAACAGACTGGAATAAGCAATAGCCTTCCCAATCCGTAGCAGATAGGGAAACCAAGGATACTCGAAGATAGTTTGAAAACAAAGTAAGATAATAACTTTGAAATCATAATGCCTTTGAAATCATAATACTTTGAAAGTCATTTAAAATCTATAGATATTATTTGGAAATCATATTACTAAAATCATATTACTATCAAAATAATCCTCATTTATATCTTTCAGTTTCAATGCCAAATAATATTCATATCAAAGTTTAAATATTCCTGAGTTCATTTATCCAATTATAAGAATTTCAAAACAAATTTTTATTGTTAGAGACAGCAGCACTTATAATATGCTATAGTAGATATGATAGCACTCCTAATCAGTTTATTATTGCATTTAATTCTTAATTTTAACAAATAACCTAACACTTTGTTTGAAATACCTATTTTAATAAATAAGATATTCCTTCTTGAAATTTCCAATGGAAAACCAATTCTCAATTTATCAAAATTTAGTGATATTGAAATATGTCTTAACTATTTAAATCATAATTATCTATTTTCAAGACATGTCTATTTCATAAATAGAATATTTATTATAGCAAATATAACAATCAAATTTCTTTTCATAATATTTTCCTTGGACATTAATTAACTATGATTTTAAGATAAACAATCCTTATTACAAAACATTCCTTCCAAATATATTTTTCTTATCTCTATATTACCTTTATTTATCTTTTTTTTTTATAACTAAAATTTAAGTGTATAACATTAATTATAACCACTCAAATTTTATTTATAACCTCCTTTTTATATTGTATATTATCCAGATTCATTTTTCACTTTTGAAAATCAAGGTAAGTTATATTGAAATGAAATTTCTTAAGATAAAATTTTAAGAATTAAATTTCTGATTCCCCTCAAACCATATAGAGATAAATAAATATATATACGTAATATGTCAATCAATTTTAAATTATATATCTATATATATTAAATCATACTTAAGAAATTCAAATCAATTAAAAACTCAAGGAAATACTGTAGCCAGACTACAGGATGGTCTTTTCCCTTCGAAACTCGAAAATGAATGTCGATGATGCTGCAGTCATCACCGAAATTATTTTCCAGCGACAAAGAGGAAAGCACTAATTTTAAAATTTCTTTGGAAACAAATTTCTATAAAAATACTCTAAATAATATATCCTTTAAAACTTTTTAAACCCAAGGTTTGAAATCATCAGAAATTGAATTCTCAAGTTCTTGTTTTAGATTCATTTCTGTTTCTAAATTAATTTATATCCATTGTTTATATTCAAATTTTTATTCTATCTTACAAAACCATAAATAAAATCAAAACTATTATCTTTTTGACAACTAGTTAAATTAATTATAAAATTCTGAAAATCATACTTATATATAATATTAGATTTTATTTTCAAATATAGGAATAAAATTTTTCAAAACAAGGATAGAGACTCAAATTTGATGGACTCAAATCAAATAGAATTCAAGATAAATGGAAATCAGAAAGACTGATGATTTAATATCAAAATAAGGAACTGGGTGAGTTTATATGAATCGCGGACAACCTTGACCTAGTTATCCGTGACTTAAAGAGTCGGATCGATGTGATTGGGTTAAATCTATATTTGATCTGAAGAGATAGAGTTCGGAATAACCAAAGATACTGGCATATAACCCGAGGATAAATATAAATCTCCGGTGAATCAATGCTAATGGTAAAGGAGTTTCACCCCTTTATTAGAATAATGGCGAAACCGCCAATTCACTATAAAGATCATCCGAAGTGGAGTTATGGGGCACTCCAGAATCTAAGGTAGATGGAAAAGTGAGGGACACGAGTGAACTTTGGAACCACATGGAATGTTCCGAAATTCGAAAAGTAAGAGATTCAAGCTCGGATGAATATGATTCTGTAAATCAAATTTACCATACATTCTAAGTTTTGCCTAGGGCCAAAGCTCTGATACCAAATGTAACGTCCCAGTATTTCCAACCATTCGCATCCGCACATGTCGGACTGGAATTGTTCAAAATACTGCGTTGTAGAATAAATTTGGCAAAACTCAGAATATACAGTAAATAAATCACAGAATCACATACACAGATATCAAAATCTCGCAGCGGAAATTTAAAATTTAGTGGTTCATGAAGCCACTGATATAACTTTAACAAGACAGAATTTACATTGTTTATAATCCTCAATACAATTTAAAACATAAATAGAGATAGAGTCTTCACAGTCTGGAATTCCAGAAAGATAAAGGCTGAACAAACTTCCAGCCGCACGAATGATCTACTGAGTGTCCTAGCTACGGAGAAGAAACTGAAGCTGCAACTCAGGCTGACCCGAGCGTAAAATAAAACAAAACACTCGAGTCAGGACATACATACTTATATAGTGTAAGCTAATTCAAGTGTACTGTAATATATAGCAAGTAACTTAAAGGATGCTTGGGATCGCCCATCCTCTAAGGATCCGTTAAACTATTTACTATGTAGTATATTTGCGCTATTATAATAGTGTCTATGGTAAAATAAACATACTTTTAAATAGCGTTAAGGCTTTACATTTTCCACCTTAACACGTAATAGTCCCAGTAGTCCATCCAATATCATAGCCCCTCCTGATCGGGAAGCCACTAGAGGATACCACACGGGCTACGGGAGAAATCCAAACTCGTACAAGGCTCGATATGGTAGGTGACACGGCACAACTAGGCAATGCCAGGGTAGATATACCAATTACGCTTCCGGACCGATGGTAACGCGAAGCCGCAGCAACCGCCCACCTCGAACAACACTCCCAAATCAAGGGTGCACCCAAACAATCACATAAGCAATAGAATGGTATACGAAGAAGTGCGTTCGATCAGAGGAGCTACCTCATTAATCCGTCAATCGCTCCTGTTTTAGCCACCTTAAGCCAACTCACGGGAGTCGGGTCCACGTATATACCTTTCAAGAAACCGTCACCACCAACCTACTTCATTCTGGAATCTCCACCGCGTACACGGTTAGTCAAAGTGGTTTTCGGTATCGACAGAGAGTATGTCCATATCCGATCCCGGTCTCTTTGCCAACCCATCGTTATTATAACCCGTGGTTATTTAAAACAGTTTATACTTTGAAACCAGAATAAACATTTCCATTTCAATACTATAAATACGATATCATTTTTAAACCCAAAACAATATGATATCGTTATATTCAAATATAATTCTTTTCCAAAACCATACTGCTTAAAATGTATAATATCTGGAAACCAAATATTTGAACTATATCTTCGAAACATAATATTTTGGAAATTTTACTTTAAAACCATAACTCCCAAACACAATGGTTTGGACATTCAACGGTATATAAAATAAATGGTTTAACTTTATGGTTACTTTGTAAAGAAGGTAATTTACATAGCTTTACAAATATTTTTTTTTTATTTAAAGTTTTAAACCAAATTTTAAATATCACTTCATGTTCCCAAAAACCATTACAATTCCTATATATATCCAATTGGAGTATTTACTATTCAAAACTAAGGTTGGATTTTATTCTTTCAACAAATCAATGTTTTATTATTTAGTCTTGAATATTCCCATAAATTCCATAAATAAAACTCCAAATTTTAGCCATTAAATGTTTTCAAATTTTACTTAATACTAGAATATTCATCTTAAATTTATTAAGGAAAATCCAGTTATAAATATCATATCTTAAGATTTCCCAAAACTTAACATAAAATAAAATTTATCAAATTCCATAAATTTTAAAACAATCAATTCTAGATTCTGTAGTACTTAGGAAATGCTACCTAAAGTTACGGGTAAAACTAGTCCAATTTCAAAAGGACAGCATTTAAATGCTGTAATAGATTGTTTAACTTAATAAAGATTTCCAGATATAACTTATTTATTTATATATTTTTCTTTACTGAAATCTTATTCTTTCAAAATCCAGAATTTCTAAAATAAGTTGTATTCCAAATTTCATTCAAATATTTGTTATTTCTTTATTTATAACTCATTCAAAATCAATATAAAATCCTTTAAAGATATTAAATCAAATATTTAACTTCCAGAATAATTATAAATATTTCAGAAAATATTATAAGGACCACGGGCCTGTATATAGTTTTCTAACCTAGGTCAAGTGATACAGATTTATATCATTTCAATCCGTAATATACAAACCCCGGGTTCTATCATTTCAAACTCGCAATCCCAAGTTTAACAGTTTAGCAGTTAACAGCATAATTTAACAATATAATCATTTTGGCCTATCATTTCAGCCCATAACCATCTAAATTTAACAGGGAACTTGCAGTGGTGATTTAAGCAGTAAATACACAATAATATAATATAACTGCAGAAATAATACAACAGATGAATAACTGATGAGGTGTCAATTTAAATAGGGTTCATCATTCTATATCACACTACAGACAGATAATAGTGAAATGAATTTTTACGCATACACTTGTGATAATTTACCAAAATATAAATACGTATGTCTGGTGAGAAAAACTCACCTGGAAGCTGCAGAAAATTTGAATTCAAAACGGCTATACACCGGTAAAGAACGACAGAAGATAACGATCGAATTTCTTCTGATGTCGCCTAGATTCAAATCTAGAACAAAATTCAAATATCGAAAACGTGACTTAAGAATTTATGGTCAAGGAAAAATGAAAATAGAACGAAAATTATTTGACTTGCTCGACCACTCCACCGTGTAATCGGACCAAAATATACCCTAAAACGTGAATTGGGCTAACTCAAAAATTTACGACCAAATCTTTCCTAAAACCACTATGGCAAAATGTTGAATACACTCGCGCACAAAATACTTCTTTCTTTTCCTCATGTATGATGACATGGATACGTGCACGCACGTACATCACTCCACTGCTGCCTAACATTTTCGATCTTAGATTCACGTTCCAGACTTCCCCTTCTAATTTACGTTTTAACCTATCTTTACATTAGTTCTAAGAATCTTCATTTCAAATTTACTTTCCAGTCCTATAAACTGAAACACTTCAGAGGCCTCATCTAACTACCCGAGCCACACCTACCTTACTTCGAGAAAATCGCCTAATGCTCCGAGTCGAAATTCATATTGCTCCGAGTAAAACATGCAGTTGCTCCGCACTTTTCTCTGCCTTTATCCTCTGTTTCCTTAATTATGCAGAGACCAGTCCTATCCCAACCTCCCATACAACTCATGCTGTCAAGACATATACTGCCTACTTTCTACTACCCCTAACCCCACCACTTCAGTCAAGTATCAAAACAACTCCAGACAACAACTCCAGCCTTCAACAAAACAGCTCATGTACAGGTGTGTACATGTGCACAAATTCTGATATGCCCAAGTTCATGCAAACCTCTGCCAACAGAGACCAGTTCAGAGCTAACCAATCTCAGCAACCCAATGAGTATATACTGCTATGAAAATGCCCAGGTGCACACTGGTAATACCATCATGCACAGTCTTCATCCTCTCGCTACAAAATGCTCATTTCTGAACATATTCACCAAAATGTTAGCCACTGCATCCTATTAGTTGAGCCCCAAACAGTTGCATTCTCCCTCTCTCTCCTCTTCATTTCCACTGCTTGCACACATTTCTCTTTATGGCTGAGCAACAAGAGCACCAACCGAAACATCAATTTACCTATCCTCTTATACAGTTTGTCTCTGTACTTATACAACATGTAAACATGATACTTGCACACAACTCAGCATCTCCCCCTACAGACTACTAATCAAATCAAGTGCCTTACCCAAGTCAGATCAGTACGAATATGTATGCAGGCTACTCAAACATGAATGCAAGCTAAAGCTCCCTTAAACCCAGTCTTCTTCCTCTTTTTCACAGTTTCACCACTAACTCCCACTTTACCAAATCAGACTTCACCAAACAGCCTCAGACAAACACATGCAAGCCCATCTCAATACTCCTACCACTGCCATTTAGGTGCACAGGTGCACACTTGAGCATGTACACAGTGACACCACCAGATCCCCAGTCTATTTACAGTGCAGACTTACCAAACTTCCTAGCCTAGACAACAATCACAGGTCTACACAAATCACAGATCTACAATCAAAATAATTATGGACACAACTCCTCTCCCCTATAAACAGACAACCCCTTAAAATGTATAAACACGCCTACCCCAAAACCAAAACATAAATACTCAGTTTAAGTCTACAAAACTCTGAGACAACTGACATGCACACGCAACCACAAAACTCTTCTCTCTGTATATATATATTGAGAATGCTTCTACCTAACAATCACTAATTTCAGATGCATGCTTTTAAATATTCTTGTGGCCGTGATACTTGTATGTACATCAGTCAAAAGAAAAAAACACCTTGCACTCTCCACTGATACTGGTCCTTGCTGTATACAGGTGGGCATGGACCCATCCTACTGTAAACATATACACTTCCTTCTAGAACAAATATTTGCCAAAGTCTGCACAAAAGGTCGGTCAAGACTTGGTATTGGTCTGCCTATAGCCTTAACATCAAGGGCCAGGGAAGTAGTCGAGCAAGGTAAAAGGGATAACAGAGAAACGACTAGAAGGAGAAAGGAAAAATATAAAAGAAAACCCATACCTGAAGTTTTTCACAATAGAAGGAAGGAACTGATGGCAAAATATGAGACGCAAAAGAATTTGTAGAGGGGTGATAAGATGTAGTATTTATAGGTGATAAAGCTTGTGAAAACTAATTCCAGGCAAAAGAATTTAAATGTATGTGTTGTTTTCTTTCTCAGCTTAAATACGAAATGTATTCATCAGAGGGAGGCCGAGAGGTTTCCAGGTTTGAAACTTGATCAAAGGAGTGAGAGATAAATGGAGAGAGCATCAGTTAAATTTTTTTTTTTTTTTATGTGTAAATATGAATGTGTCAGTTTCTTTAGATAATGGGAGAAGGAATAGGTTCGAACGTTACATTTTTAATAGATGTGATACCTGGCGAGATCAGGGGAAGAGAAAAGATGTATCAGTTTTATGTTGAATGTTGACTCATATGATTTCTCTTCAGTTATAAATATAAATGCGTGATTATAGGTTGATGACTGATGAAGCAGAGCAAAGGTTGATAATACGTTACTTAGAGCTTGCGTGATTTATGGATTATCAATTTTTGAATTCAACAGTTTCTCACGTATTGATAGCATGAGTAAAAGATGATGATTCATTTATATTTACATAAGTTTTGATTTGTATCAAATGTATGAACTGGCCAAACTTAAGGCAAAGCAAAAAAAAAACGTATGCAATGAATATATGTCTGGTTTTAATGTTTGTTCGTTACTTTGTGTCCATCTCATTTCATATATACATTTTGATTTTTTTAGTTTTGAAAACAATAAATGAAATGGTAAATATTTATGTTGGCTATAAGAGTGGAAAACGTATACAAGTTTATTGAAAATCAGACTGTTAGTTAACAGAGTACCGGTTGCTATAAAGTTACTGACTGATATTTTTCTTCAAATTAATATGAAAATATGATTTTTACACTACGTTAAACAGACGCAGTCTAAAACATCAAAAATTTCTGTAAAAATATCATTTTAGAAACACACGTTTTATTACGTTGCTTATACCCTAAAATTGACGCGTCTTTTGAACGCGAAATTCAACTGTTCCAACATAGCTTAAAAATTAGGGTTGTTACACAGTTCATGAAGCTGTTTACTGTACATTTGATTATAATTTATACAACATTTATCGGAGTTATATATATACAACAAGGATATATAAATAATGCAACAGAATAGCATGATGCATGGAATAGTAATAGTAATAATATACCAAATCTTTGTCTTCGTCCTCCAGAATAAATCTTCAATAAGTTGAAAACTCAGGGCTAACTCGAGCGTGATGAAAAGACAAAACACTCGAGTCATGACTAAAATATCCTTATGTGGGTCAAATGATATCACATATAACATGAGTGCCATGGTGTTAGAGATGTTTATGGGGTTTCGCATCTCCTAACCAGTATATAACGTGCGTGCAATAACTCAGGAGATGTTACATGATTTTCCATCTCTTAAGGATCCGTCAAAATATTTATATGTAGTAGAATACGCTAAATATATTAAGTCTAGTCAATAAAATTAATATTTTTCTTAGCGCTAAGGCTCTACATTAATCCCCCCTAACGCATTTTTAAGCATTGTCATACAGTTTTCATATAAAACACTAGTGAATCGTCGGTGGATAGGGATGCGCCATGATACGAAAACACTAAACTAAAATCGTATTGGTCTCGTATGGGGAGAAAAGCATGACAAGGCACATGAGGCAATGCCCAAGGTAAGATACTATCGGTTTACCCTTCCAGCTAGTGGAAACGCATCATAGCCATGATCGCCCATCACGTCCAACACCCCCAAAGTCCAAGGGTGTGCACTAATCAGTCACAATGTAAATGATGAAGTGTGTCCGCTCGAGATACCTAGCCCACTTGGCTGCGGTTGCTGTTTTAGTCATTTCAAATTGAGTGCCAAGTTAATCCATCATCGTTCTCTTTCTTCTAATCCAGGAAATATACGCCAACTCCAACCACCTCATTCTGGATCATCACTCCACATACAAAATTGTTAAAGTGGTTCCAATATTGACAGAGAGTATGCCAATAAGGGGCTTCGGTCTCTTTAACAACCAAACATCGTCGTACCCACTGGTTGGTACTTTTACATTTCGAAAACAAATCGTATTTGATATCAACATATCATATTCGCTTCAAAACCAAATCCTTTTCGAAATCATCATATTTACTTAAAATATACTATTTCAATTCAAAATCACATTCGTCTTATTATCGTGATTTCAGCTCCAAGTCAACATTGCTTCGAATTTCCATTGGGGTTATAACTTCAGTCTAACCCCATTCGTGTTTAAATCAATGATTTAAATACAAACATTCCCACCTTGATCAGTTTAAATTTTTAGAAAATAGCTTGAATATTTTTAAGTATTTTAAATAGTTAAACAGTTAAAAATAGTTTAAATGGTTAAAATAGTTTAATATGAAATTATTTAAGTATTAAAATGATTTATATAGTAAAATCGTTTGGAAAATCGAATAATTTGAATAACTTAAAAGATAGGTTTTATAAAATTTATATTAAAATAATTTATCCGAAAATAGTTTCAAAGTCAAACTGAATCAGTTCCAACCTTCCAATTCAATCAATTTCAATTTCCATTTCCATTTCAATTTAAATTGATTCAACTCCGATTTCAATTTGAATTTACTTCGATTCCAATTTTAATTCAAAACAATTCAATATTGATTTCCATTTTTTACTTCAAAATTATTCAACAATTCGAGTCAATGGTTTAAATTCACTTCAATGCTAATTTTAAAACCGTTCAATTTATATCAATCCCAAGTTCAATTTCAAAATCGCGATTTAAATCATTTATATCAAGTTTAACTTCAATATTAAATTTAAGATTCAAATCTTCAAATCAATTCAATTTCGAGCTCAGTTTTGATATATCGATTTAAATTATGTCTACGTAGCAATATTTCAAAGTTCAAATAAAATCCAAGTCTTTTTAAAACAAATCAAATTTTGAAACTCAGACAATATTTCAATTATAACTTTGAAATCTCAAATTTCATTTTTTAAAACCATTTTGTTTAACGCATTTCAATTCCATAATTTAAGCTCAAGTTTGAAATAATATTCGATTCCATAAATTTTAACTTTTATTTCTTAAAATAAAATCAATTAAATAATTTCAAAACAAACATTTTAAAATCATTTAATTTAACCAATCCGGTGTCCGTATATAATTTTATATCCTATGGATAAGTGAATTAGTTATTTTAATTTAATTCAAGGATGGATATATATCATTTAATCCAAAATAAATGTCATACGTATATATCATTTCAACATGTTTCTTAATTCATTCGAAATAATTTGATTTACAGTTTTATATACTGTAAATAATATACATGTTGATATAGGATAAATCAGAATAAATAAACATCCAAATCATCTAAAATCAACCAATTGCATCCATCACAATCAATCGTCCAACGGTCAATATAATTCATAACAATTTCATAGTTATTAGTATTGGGTATTTTTCTGCCAATTAAATTCCAATTTCAAATTTAACTTTCAATTTTATCTTTTATCAATCAATTCAGCTGACAATTTAGATGTCAGTTTAAATTACCAAATAACAGTCAATGAAATTGGACGAATTCATGATACCAATTCAATGAACATAAAAAAATTCAGTGCGTCGTGAGCATTTAAAACACTCATCTTTATTTTAAACTAAAAAATTTCTTAGCTTCAAATAAATAACGCTTCAATTCCATGGCGCAGAAGACGACAATACGATTCCAACACAATTTGATCCGAATCGGACCTCGTACGGACAAGATACAATTTAATTAGCACTAGAGATAATTACAAATAATTAACATATAGTAATAAAATTAAAACGTAACTCATCTCCTTCACAGACGCAACTCATAAGAACGTGAAAGCCATCACACAGCCGCTAGCCTCGAGATGCGCGCCACCAGAGACGTTCTTTTGTCGATCAGGGCCCATCACCAGAAGCGCCTCAGCACACTCCACCTTCGGCCAACGCTGCACCCCACTCGGTCATCCACACACCCTAGAAAACATGGACGAACTCCCAACCTTCTCACGTCAAATGCGACCAATCGTGGCCACAAAAATCGATTGCCACCGTTGAATATGGCGAGCTCGATGAGCTCTTCGATTTCCTAGTTGGAAGTTTCTTCTAATAGCACGTGGATTGGAAGAAAAAGAGGGAATGATGGAATTAAAGATAATGGGGAGGCGGCTACACTTCTGCTAGGGTTTGGGTTGAGCATATGCGTATTTATATGTATATGTGTTTATACTGTTCATGTACTTTTCCAAACGAACTCCAAATGAAGCATGCTGCTTGACGTTTATAATGTTTTACCCCCATTTCAAACACAATGGAATATGTTTCGAGACCTAATTCGATTGTATGTAGAAGATAGCTTTTCGAATCGAATTACTTTAATTAAATTCAAATTTTTATTTTTTGTGTGTTTCAAGATCGCGCGGCCAAACGGCAAGTCCAATCGCTATGAAACTTGAAATCCAACAATAGTTCACTGTTATGGATCCGATGAAACTGGTTTTGTCGAAATCCGAGAAAGTGGCCAAAATGTTTATTTTTACTCGTCAATTAAACCAAAAAATTTCCAATTTCTAATTATTCACATTTAAACTAAATTTTAAAAGTAAACAATCTTCAATCCCGTTTAAGTAGTATTTCATATCAACTTTAAAATCATTTTCCTTCATTTTTAATTCACGATTCAGTTACTTGAAAATTCCAAAATTAAATTTAAACAATTTAATTATCCAATAAATCACATAATTGAAATATAATTCATTTAATTTAGAAAATTTATTTTTTAAAAAAATTCAAATAATGAAACAACTACTTTCATTTCAGAGTAATTCGATATTTTATTATTCGATTCAACCATTGATTATAAATATATTCAATGCGTAAAATTCAATTCAATGCCTATTATTGCCAAAAGCTTCGGAATTTATTATTTTGAATTTTTATTCAAGTTCATATGTAATAACTACATTAATAATTCATTAAAATTTTATTTTTAACCATTTTTATTCAATAATTTAATTTAATTTAATAATTTAAAATAGCTAAAAATACGGGTCATTACAGTGATACTGCAAAAAAGTCAAAGGTTGAGATCGTTTGCTATAAGTGTGACAAGTAGGGTCACTTTGCGAATATGTGCAGGTCAAGAAATGGGAAGAAAGCTACAAGTAATAAGAAGGTGAAGTGCTTCAACTGTAATCAAGTTGGGCATTACAAGAATCAACGACCGAAGCCAATTAGGAGGATAAAGGAAAAGTTTTTGCTATTGGAGCATCTAGGCCTACAGCAGCTGATAAAGGAAATGTTATGATGGAAGGTATGTTTTTAATCAGAGTATACCGATTAGGGTACTTTTTGATACCGGTTCATCACATTCACTTATATCTCAGTGTTTAATTGATAAGTTATGCTTAGAATCCACCTACCTTATTACTTCATCAAGGGTTGCGAATCCAATGGGAGGGTTCGCAACTCTAGGGTTGAGATGTGACAAGTTAAAGCTTGACTTATTAGGGCGTAAGTTTGCATGCAGTTTGCATGTTATTGATTTAATAGATTTCGGAATCATTTTGGGTATGGACTGGTTGGGTAGGTATGAGGCTAGAATATTTTTCCAGGATAGGGAAATATTACTGAGACACCCTGGTCGTAACAACCATTGTTTCGGTGATTACCTATAATATTAAATTATAATGGTGGTTATAATTTGAAATTGAGAATTAAAATAAATTGGAAATCTAAAATTGTTTATTTGAAATAAGCAATGAATTTTGGAAATAAAATGAGGAAAATAAAGTTTCCAAACTTTATTTTGTTTGTTTGGGTCAATAATGAGTGGAAAATGATTTTATTTAGATAAAATGCAATAATTTTATTAATTTTTGCCAATTACTCCTTTTAATAATTATTAAAGGAAGTATTTGATTTTTAAAAGATGTTTATTTAAATAAAAAGATGTAAATTGGTTTAAAATTATGTTTCGGTAATAAATATGAGTTTAAAGTGGTTTATCACATTTTTCTATGCAAGAAAATAATTTTTGTAAAATTTTAGAAGTTAAAAATGTGGATTTATAAATTTATTTGTGTAAATCGTGTACTTTATGTAAAATGAGGGATTTTAATAATAGAAATGCCTTAAAACATAAATTATATTTTTATACAGTGAAAAATATTTCATTTTGTATGTTTGTAAGTCTACATATTTTATTTGTGTAGAAACTTGAAGAAAAATGAATTGTTTTCATATAGCATGGTGTATATGGGCACATTTGTTAGGTGTTGAACAAATTAACCTAGGCGAAATCCTCTTTGATGCTTGGGTCCAAAGCCCATTAACTAGAAGAAATCAGAAGAAATGAGACTAGAAACATTACATGTACATTGCTTTTACTCATTCCTTCTTCTTCTTCTAAAAACAACTTATAGTAAAACAAAACTATGGCCACATCTTGCAAAATCAAATCTTTCTCTAAATTCTTGCTGTAAATTCTTGTGTAAATCAAAAAAATAAATAAGAGAAAAGGTTAAATCTTCTCCAAACTAGAGTATTTCATCAAATCTTGGGTTGAACTGAATTGTCTATAATCTTTTCTTCCTCTTTTTGCATGCTATGTTTACAAGTTTTTACAGATAATTGAAGTTGCTTTTGATCCAAAACATCAAATCTCTCAAGAAAATTTAGGTTTTATCTTCTCGAATGGTAAAGATAAGTTAACAAACTCACAATGCCAGCTGAAACAAACCTCTATGCAAAGATCTATGCAAATTATGGTTTACTGTAAACAGTTATTGATTTTTTTAGTTTACAGTTATTCCCTGTTTCTGGTTGCCACTTTGAGAGTCTATATCTTGTTGTTCTCTTGATGAATTGCTATCGGATTTTTTCCGGATCATAGTTTAGATATTGTTTTACGAGCATGCAAAATTTCTTAGCTTTTCATCTTTATTTGCTATGCCAAAATGTTGTTGCAAAGTAAAATTGGACCTTAGAAAAATTCAACTTGGAAGTTCGCAGCCTAGGTTGACATGCATGTTAACCTAGTTGTTGACCTAAAGACCATTTAGGTTGACAAGGCTGTCGGCCTAAGTTGTATCATGGTCGACATGAAGGTCGACCATCATGTCGACCTAGAGAGGCATTTTGCTTTCATCCTTCTATCTGCTTCTGTGTTATTTCCTGCATTATTTATACTTTGTTTCTCTTGCATTTGTTAATTAATTTTGAGATGATTTTGTGATGTTTTAAAGGCAAAGATGCCTATCAATAGGCTAGCCAAATTTTGAAGAATTTCAAATTCAAATTCAAATTGAATTGAATTGAAACTGAATTGAATCTGAATATTGATTTTGAGTGTTTTCTTTGTTTTTCATTGATTTCAAGCACGGATTTTTCCAAACAAATTTGAAATAATTTTTACGATTAATTGGCTTTAAAATAATTATTATATAATATTTTTAAATTATTTAAGACATATAATCTATATATTCTCTATAATAAGGGAATTTTCAAATACTGGTTTCAATAAACGTTTTCGAAAAATGGTTTTAAGGCTTGTTTTCTCTCGTAAATTATTTTAAATATAAAATACATATTTTTTCACTATTTGAACATATGAGTAAACGAATTAAACGATTTAGTAAAACACATGGTATGAGACATGTGCGCTTACTTTTTCGGTTAATTCCGGACTTGTACGATCGAAGTTATTCGAGGTTTTGGTTTTCTGCATTGATATTCAAGATTTGCCATTTTATGGCGTGTTTTGAGATTATAATTTCTACTTTTGGGAATTATTTGAGATGGCCAATATTTGGCGAGTTTTGAGGTTTGAGATCTCCTATTTTAGGAGATATGGAAGATGTGAAACTTCACGATGTTTTTATACTTGTCGATGATATGAGGCAAGTCTTGAGTTAGTGATTTCCTATTTTGAGATTTATGGTTTATAAGGAACCATCACAAGGTCTATTTATAATTGTCGACAATATGAGACAAATAATGAGTTATTTGATTTCATGAGTTTGATGATGTTTTCTAATATGGCATTGACTAGCGGTTAATAAGCCGTTTAGTGAGAACGTGTAGTATGGGATGCATGTTACCACTTTTCGGGTTGCTATCTCAGAGTTTGTGACACATTCATGGGTTATTGCCAGTACTTGAGCTGTTGGGTTCTACGTGCACATATATTTATGTTTTATAGCTGTTGGGCTAAATATGGGCTATTTGGTCCTAAAAGAGGAAGAGGGTCTCTAGTACATGGTACTTGGTAGGCTATTGGGCCATAGATTCTGTTGGGTCCTTTTGTATTTATAGCTGTTGGGCTATTTATTGGGCTGTTGGGTCCAATCTGGGTTTGTAGCTACAAATGGGCTGGGTCCTTTCTCTTTTTATAGCTATTGGGCTATTGTCGGGTTGTTGGGTCCGTTATTCATTTATAGCTGTTGGGATTTTATTGGGCTGTTGGGTCCTATTTCGTAGTGGAGATTCATATTCTCCTTTTTGGAGATATCTGAGTTTTCCATTTGGCATATTTTGTATTTGAGACTTCTCTTTATGAGAATATATCCGAGTTTACCATTTTGGCTTGTTTTGTTTTGAGATTTCTATATTATGAGATCATATTTCGTTTTTCCATTTTGGCGAGTTTTGAGTTTTGAGATTTATTTATATTTCGATGAGATGAGGCGTATTTTGAGTTCTTGGAACTTCTATATTTTGAGAATATTTGCATTTGACAACTTGGCGAGATTTGTGATTTGTGTTTTCTCCTATTTAAAAGATACGGTTCTTCGAAACCGTTATATTTGTTATTGGGTTTTCACCAATGATATTTGGCCTGTATGATTCTTAGTTGAGTATTATCGTTGAGTTACTCTGTAACGCCCCGCCTTTTTGGACAGTTTAAATGGACGATAGACCACACGCGTGAGACCCAAACTATTCAAAAGGGTAAAAGGTTATTGGGGTAAATAAGAAAAGTAGAGAAAGAAGAAAAACCAGAACAGAATCTCGTAGCGGAATGACAAAATATAATAATCAAATAACAGTTCATGAAGCTGTTTTGCAAAACATTTGATTATACTAATAAAAAACAGAATCAGAGTTACATAAAAAAGAAATAAATATACAAATGTAGCGGAACAACATGAATGCAGTGGAATAATAGAATAAATAATAATAGCATAAATCTTCATCTTCGTACTCCAGAAATAAGGTCTTCTAATCTTGATATGCTCAGGCTGACCCGAGTGAACTGAAAAGACAAAACACTAGAGTCAGAACTAAAAGATCTTATGTGAGTTAAATCATCGATAAATAAATGTGAGTTGAATGGCGTCAGAGATGTTTACGAGGTTTTGATATCTCCTATCCAGTGTCTAACGTGAGTGCAGTAACTTAAGAGATGTTTGAGATTCACTTCTCCAAAGGACCCGTTAAACTATCTACTATGTAGTACAATACGCTATTACAATATGTCTACAGTAAAGTAAAAGTATTAAAATAGCATTTAGGCATTACCCATATCCCCCTTAACACATTTTTATATATTCCCATAGTCTATATAGTACCGTAATCTCCCCCGTACTGGGCATCATCAGAGGGCACTCCAAAGATATGGTACGAAACAAATTCGTAGTGGGCTCGATATGGTAGGTGACACGACACAACTAGGCAATGCCAGGGTAGGTATACCAATTACACTACCGAACTGCTGGTAATGCATAGCAGCCACAACCGCACACCTTAGAACACACTCCCAAATCAAAATCGAGGGTAGCAACCGAATAAATCACAAAGTCCGAATATAGCATCGAAGGAGTGTGCCCGATCGGAGCAATGACCTCACTTGGTTCGTCAAACGCTCCTATTTTAACCACCTTAAGCTAACTAATGGGAGTTAGGTCCATGTATATACCTCATATAGGATCGTCGCCAACATTCCTACTTCATTCTGGAATCTCCACCACGTACACAGTTGTTAAAGTTGTTTTCGGTATTGGCAGAGAGTATGACAATATCTGATCCCGGTCTCTTTAACAACCAATCGCTTATTACACACCAGATGATTCTTTTACATTTCCAAAATCATTTCATAATTGATATCAAAATATCATATTCAATTCAAATCATACCACTTTCTAAATCATTACTTTCTTTCAAAATCATTACTTGCATACAAAATCATATTCACCGTTGAAAATCAAATCACATTTGAAATCATAGTTCGAAATTATATTTCCTTTCAAAAGTCATATTTCCAAAATAGGCTAACTCTCTCATTTCAAAATTATCATATTAAACCAAATATGTTATTTGAATCCAAACTTAGGATTTGGATATAAACACAAAATCTTTACTTAGTTTGAATTTTAGAAAAAATAATTTAGGTAGTTATAATTGATTTACATAGGTTTTTAAATAGTTAAAATACTCTGAGATATTTAAAATAGATTTAAAATATTTTTAAATTGATTAAGATGATCAAATAGATTTAAATTAGATTAAATATAGTTAAAATAGATTAGACAGCTTTGAAATAGATTAATTAGATCTAAAATGAATTAAAAATGGTTTAATTAGTATAAAAATAAATTAAATTGTTTTAAAATGGATTAAAACAATTTATATAGTTAATATTGGTTAAATAGTTTAATAAATTTGAAATTTTCAAAATTAGAAATTTTAGAATAATATATTTTTTAAAACAGTTTATATTAAAATATGAATTTGAAATTAATATCAAATTAAACTATTCATTTCATCTTAACACATTGGACCATTTTCAATTTCCATATTAGCAAACCAATTTCAAACCTTTTAATTTTTCAAGTTTCAATAAACTATTGAATATCATCCCGTTTTCCACCATGTTCAAATATCAAGAAGTTATATTTCATACAAATTCAATCGCTCATTCCCGATAGAATTTCATTTATACTTAATAATTCAACTTTAACTTTCAATTTAATTTCTTAAAGCAACTCCCTTTAAACCAATGCCCATTTCAACATAAAACTTGATTTTCCAAAAATACTTCACTTTATATAAATCAAATTTTATTTCAGAATATCATTTTATTAAATTCGAAAATGTTTGATTTTAAGATCATTTAATTTAACCAATCCGGTGTCCGTATGTAATTCTCTATCCTAGGGTCAAGTGATACGGATATTTATCATTTCCATCCGCAATTTAATCTTTTATGGTTATATATTATTTCAAACTGCAATCCCAAATAAAAATTAAATCCATAAAATTGCTCGAGTCTATCATTTCAACCTAAAATGATTTTTCCCTAATCCATATATCATTCGGGTATGTATCATTTCAACCCATAGTGAACTTGCAGTTTATAACAGTATAGAATTCAACATCCATTCATCCAATATCAACAGTCAAATCTCCATCACAATCATCATCCAAATCAATTAATAAATATCAATATAGAATTGGTAATCAATAACAAGTATTTAACTGGCAATTTCAATTCGATGATAAATTAAATAACGATTTAATTCAAAAAAATTCAAATTAACTGAGATGAGGATTAAAATATACCAAATAGTCATAAATAAATTTCCAATCACATCATAAATTTAATTAAACAAATATAAGAAATTTAGAAGTTGTGAGTGGGTTAAAATACTCACCTTCGATTTTAAATCGAATTAAAATCCATTTTAATCCCAAAATTCAAATGGTCTCAGAATTCGTTCGAACTAGAGTCAAAATGTCCAAAATTTCGATACGATCCTAGTGGAACAAACCGCGCGTGAATCAAACCTCGTACCAAAAAGTTATAATAATAAGAACAATTGCATTAGGAATTTAAACAAATCAAAATAAAAGAAAGCTACCAATGGAAAGCGGCCATGTCACCCAGAAGAGGTCTCGGTCAAAACCCTAGTTGCTCGATCTACAGACCACACCGCCACTGCACAAACCACGATCGTGCGCCACTAAAGTCAGCCGTGGCCACCTCGACACCGCCGCACGCATCACCGGCCTCGACCTCCCACCTTGCGACAACCTCAAACGCCAACCATCGACCGTAAACGAACCCATCCGCTACCAAAGATCAAGCCCTAAATGAATTATTAGCGGCGATCTGACCGATGATTAGCCAAACGATCAACACTGATGGGTTACACTCGCTGATCTCCACTCAACTGTACCATTGATTTGGCGATCTATCAACAATGATCGACCTGTGATAAATGGCCAAGGATAGTTCATCGATTTCAGGCCACATCGGAAACCAAATCGAAAAACTATTGCAGATCTGTGATGCGCTCATTGAGAGCTTCAAAACGATATAAAATTCGATAGAGTTCGGGGAGTTTGAATTTTTGATTTGAAATGAATATGGGAATTGTTTGTCTGCAATTGGGAAGGAGAAGTGGGTAAATGAAATGTGGGTACAGAAATATTGAGTTGAGAAACACTAAAGTTTACAAAAGGTTATTTATAGGCGGGCCTAGAAATAGAAAGAACGGACAAGATTTGATTGAACGACAAACGAACCGAAAAGCCCATTCTGTCTTCGAAACGAAAATGGATCATCCCATATATCAAAATAGATGTTTCGATAATTTCAAGTTCAATGTAACAGATTTCAAGTCCTAATTCCATCCTATGAAGAAGTTAGCTTAAAATCAGCTTATTTCAAATTGATTTCAACTAAGTTGATTTCTAGGCGTTTCGAGTTCGTACGGTCAATCTACAAGTCCGATCTTTATGAAATTTGAAATCCTACAATAATTCACTGTTACAGTTCCGATGGAAGTGGTTTTGTCGAAATTCGAGACATTTGCCAAAATGGTTATATTTCAGTTAATTAAATAATTTAATATTAAATTAATTAATTCACTTTTTAATTCAAAATTTGATAGTTAACCAATTTCACCATTTCTAATCATTTAGGCACTTACAATGACTTAATACAAATTTATATAACAATCCAGTGCTGGTTATTACACTAATTACAACATTTAATTTCACTTTAATTAATTCCAATAAATTGATTTGATTCAATTTCAATCTTTATACTAAATCCACTATTACTCTGTAACACCGTTAACATTCTTTTAATATTTCATTACATTAATATATTCCAATTCCCATCTTTTATTTGTGTTAACTGTTATGTTTCAATTATATTGGATTTTGTCAAATTTATACATTAATTAAAATTTAAATCCCCAATTAATTATTTATCACAGTTTCATTTTTTATTAACTCACTTATTATCTTATGAATAAATTTACTTTTCTATTTATTTTACTACATCCACACTTTCAGTTATTGTATTAAATCACATAAGTGTAACATTTAATTCTATTCACTTAATTGATTTCCAATTTAACTTAACAGACTAAATAAATATGCAATATATAATGGTTGTTGCCATTAACCTTCTAATAACACTTGTAAAGGTTTATTATTTTCAACTAAATATTATAATTACTTACATAATATGGATTGTATTCAATTGCCATAAATTTTATATTATTCCATTAATTAATTAATTCCATATTTACATTTGTTTTCATATATTCAATTTATAACCAAATATAAACCTTTACACTATTTCATTTATTGGAATCTCATTCAGATTGTTAATAATTAGCTTTAATTAACATTCTTACATTTCATTATAGTTATTATTTCATTTATACATCATAAATTTTTATTTCTTTCAATAATAAATCACAAAAATCTAATTAAATTAACAATTTTTATTTGTCAAAATTTACGGGTCGTTACATACTTCTTTTGAGGTTTCATACACTCAAGTGAAATTAATTCACTCGAGTTATGGACTTATTCTTCTTAGTATTTCTTCTCAATCAAGGAGAAGAACCATTCTTTCCCTTATGTGAAGGAGTTTTATGCTCTTGTTATTGTTTCTTCTCGTTCGAAAGGATACCCTACCTTTTTCTTCATGCTTCATCTTCTCGTCTATTCTTATTTAACTAATAGTTTTAGCGAGATCGACCCATGTATTTTATACTCGGGTCAGACCGAGTTATTTTAGGTAGGTGCTTGATTGGATTTAGCCTTTCTGCTTCCATATTGATTGGCCAGAGTTACTTCTTTCACTTGAGTTATAGTCTTTTTGGGGTCGTCTTTGAGGTGTATATTTATTTGACTCGTTATATATTGTGTGGTCGTCATACCATTTACGATGTATCATTTGTATTGTATTGGGACGTATCAGTGTGTGTATATATATTTGTTTGTTGTTATGTGTTTTGATGTGCATTTAGTTTTGTATTTTGATCTGATAGATCCGTAGCCACCTATAGTATTGTATTAGGCATATATTGAATATGTCGAACCACTTGAGATAGAAAAAATATATATAGAGAACTAATCGACATATTAAGTAGATGTGTAAGACAAAGCTAAAGATGGTTGCTCCTAACCAGCCCTATTCTCTGCATTAGTAGACAGAACTATCCAATAATTCTCTTTGTAAATGTGGGTCTCGGGCTGGGGCATCACAGTTTGGTATTAGAGCCAGGTTTCAGAACAAAATATGATAAACACAGAACAGAAACATATATTGCGATACATCTAAGTATGTTACAAGTGTTACAATCCCTTAATCATCTTGTCCTTTACCTTATTGTGTCCTTTGAGATAAGTTGGAATATGTCTAGGAATATATTATATTCCATAGTATTCCATAATTGAATTGATGATGTCTCACCTTAGGAGTAATCCTAATCGTAATTGATTTACTCGAGTCCTCTTCAACGCGGGTGCTTGACACTCATTTTTATCGGAGTGATTTGTTGTGGCTATTATTGCACGTTCTTGTCTTGTTCTTCTTTGAGGATTGCGAATCCTATTGAGGGATCTGCTATATTTGGCATGATATATGAGGATTTGGGATTGTTCCTTGTAGTTTATCTTTTTGTATGAATTAGCATGCTATTTTTCTATATGGAGTTTAGAATGGTTTGAGATGGAGTGGCTTGCATATTATCAAGCCACATACTATGATTTGAGGGATCGTATATTTAGGTATCCTAATTTGGCTGATTTGTTGCCTCTTGTTCTTCGAAATGTTAATGATGATTCCAAGGTACCTGTTTTCACTCTTGATTTCGAGATGTTGATGATATATCTCGAATCCCAGTCATTATGACTTTGTTGATTTTTGTGAGTCGGTTCAGGCTTGTCATGGGCAACCGAGTATTGCATTGACCTTCTTTCCAATTCTTAGCCTTTCGGTCATCCTTCCACGAGGATGTCCACTAAGGGAAATGAAGTGATTCATTGAACTCAATTGATATTGTTAATCTTGCCTCATTTGAGATATCCTCTTTGGATACTCACTTGTTGTTATACTTTGTGATATTACTTCATTCGAAGTAATGATATATTGTTAATGTTATTCTTCTCATTCGAAAAGATATTTTACCCTTATTTTTATATCTCGTTGATCTCTTTTAATCAATTGAGTGCGCTAATGTCTTCTTTCAGCTTGACCTTACCATTGATTTTCATGAGTTACGAGTTGCGGAGGATAGCGTTCTTCCTACCGCATTTTGCACTCGTATGTTTCTTGTGAGTGGCTTATTATACCATTTGGTTTAATGAACGCTTTAGTTCATTTCATCAATCTTGAGAATCGAGTATTCAGAGAATATCTCGATGAGTTCTTCTTGTGTTTTTGATTTTAACTATAAGTTATAAATTGAGTTTTCAAATCTTTCAAATCGAAATTATTTTTTAATAGAAATTGGATTTTTTTCTGAGATAAGTACAAAATATTTTGAGTATTATATGAGGAATTTCTTTTCATGGAAAATGATTTTCTTTATGTTGAGTCGTCCATCAAGTGTTTAAGAATTCTGGTCCATGCGCCCGATCAACGTTATTGACAGGAATTTCCTAAACGCTGTGATGAGGCAACCGGGCATGGTAAATTGTGTTTAAATGAGATTAAGTTTGAAAATTAATATTATAGGATTTAGAATTAAAATTTTTATTTTGAATGGCTTATGTAATTGTTTGGAAATTTTTAGGTGTTTGAAAATAGAGAGAAGTGAGATTTTTAAAATTTTATTTTAAGAAGTGTTGATATGGATTTTTAAAATTCTTTTGAAAATTTAATTTTTTAATAAGTGGGAATATGAGTTTGAATTTATTCCTTTTATAAGTGCTATATTAAAGAGTTTTGATAATTTCAAGTAGAGGAAATTGATATATATATTTATATCTATTTGGTCTCTTTAGTTTGTCTTGCTTAGCGCAAATTTCTAACTACTTGCATTTTTTCGATCGTTCGAGTTTGGTGGCCTTTAAAGGAACCATCTCTCTCGGTTATTCTTACCTCTCTTGTTATCAAACTAATGTTGGTGTGGCTTTTTCCGTAGTGACACACAGAATGTCATGTCGATAATCACGCGTTGATTGGACTTTAGGTTAAAAGTTGTGCTAAATCTTGACTCTATTTGAGGAATTTTTGAGAAATCAATCTCTCTCGATTGATTTTTGGGTAGCATTATGCTTTTATGTTCTTACTTCGAGGGTAAAATGCCTTCGAAATCATAAGGTATTGCTCATACAAATTCTATAGTCTGGTAATCCTGACGAATATATTCAAGAAATCATAGAATTTATCGAGAAATTTTATCATGGTCTTCTATCATCTTGAGTTGGGAGTGAGAAATTCTAATCTTAAGCTTGCTATCTTTCTTTTGATTGATGAAATAATTGTGTTCAATACAAAGCCTTCCCTAGAAATTGCGAGGAGATTGTAACAACTCTGGTTTTGGTGATTACCTGTAGTATTAAATTATAACAGTGGTTATAATATAATATCGAGAATTAAAATAAATTTAAAATTGTTTATTTGAAACAAACAATGAATTTTGGAAATAAAATGAGGAAAATAAAGTTTCCAAACTTTATTTTGTTTGTTTTGGTTAATAATGAATGGAAAATGATTTTATTTAGAGAAAATGCAATAATTTTAATAATTATTGTCAGTTACTTCTTTTAATAATTATTAAAGGTAGTATTTGATTTTTAAAAGATTTTTATTTAAATAAAAACATGGAAATTGGTTTAAACATATGTTTAGGTAATAAATTTGAGTTTAAAATGGTTTGTCATATTTTTTTTGTTTAGAAGTTAAAAATGTGGATTTATGCATTTATTTGTGTAAATTGTGTACTTTATGTAAAATATGAGATTTTAATAATAAAAATGTTTTAAAAACATTAATTATCTTTTTATAGAGTGAAAAATATTTCATTTTATGTGTATGTAAGTCTATATATTTTATTTGTGTAGAAACTTGAAGAAAAATGAATTGTTTTCATATAGCTTGGTGTATATTTGCACATTTGTTAGGTTTGAATAAATTAACCTAGGCTAAATTAATCCTTTTTGATACTTGGGACCAAAACCCATTAACTAGAAGAAACCAGAAGAAATGAGATGAGAAACATTACATATACGTTGTTTTTACTAATTCCTTCTTCTTCTAAAAACAACTTACAGTAAAACAAAACTATGGCAACCTCTTGCAAAATCAAATCTTTCTCTAAATTCTTGCTGTAAATTCATGTGTAAATCAACAAAATAAAGAAGAGAAAAGGCAATCTTCTCCAAACTAGAGTATTTCATCGAACCTTGAGTTGAATTGAATTGTCTCTTTGCGTGCTATGTTTACAAGTTTTTACAGATAATTGAAGTTGTTCTTAATCCAAAACATCAACTCTCTCAAGCAAATTCAGGTTTTATCTTCTCGAGTGGAAAAGGTAGGTTAACCAACTCACAATTCTAGCTAAAACAAACCTCTAATGCAAAGATATGTGCAAATTATTATTTACTGTAAACAGTTTTTGATTTCTTTTAGTTTACAGTTATTCCTTAATTATGGTTGCCACTTTGAGAGTCTATATCTTGTTATTCTTTGATGAATTGCTGCCGAATCTTTTTCGGATCATAGTTTAGAAATTGTTTTATGTGCATGCAAAATTTCATAGCTTTTCATCTTCATTTGCTATCTCAAAATGTTGTTACAAAATCAAATCGGAGCTCAGAATAATTGAACTGGGAAGTTCATTGCCTAGGTCGAGAGAATAAGTTGTACCATGTCGACCTAGGTGTCGACCTAAAGACCACTTAGGTCAACATGGCTGTCGACCTAAGTTGTATCATGGTTGACATGAAGGTCGACCATCATTTTGACCTAGAGAGGCATTTTGCTTCCAGCCTTCTACCTGCTTCTTTGTTATTTCTTGCATTGTTTGTACTTTGTTTCTCTTGCATTTGTTGATTAATTTTGAGGTTTTTTTGTGATGTTTTGAAGGCTATGATGCCTATCAATAGGCTGGCCAAATTTTAGAGACGTGGAAATTCAAATTCAAATTGAATTGAGTTTGAATATCGGTTTTGAGTGTTTTCTTTATTTTTCATTAATTTCGAGCATGGATTTTTCCAAGGGGCATGGATTTTTCCAAGGGGCACCTTTTTCTTTAAATAAGAGCTTTCAACGGGATTGCTTTCGACCTAGTCGAAACTCAGTCGCTATTTTCCTTCCGGGTGTATTGAAGCCATCAATGCCTTTGAAAGGTTATCTCTGTTTTAACCTAAGTTAAGCCACCTCCTAAATGCTTTAGAAAGGGGTTAAGGGTTTTGAAGGGAATGGAGTCGAAAGGGGTTTCAACTTTATCCTTCAAGGTTTTAATTTAAAGGTTTATGCATTCGAATAGATGGTATGGACACCTTCAACTTTTTCCCTAAAACAATTTTATAAGGGTTTCGAAAGAGATGCTTCCGTATATAACCATATTGACCCAAACGATGTTTTTAAAAAGAACAAACCCAATACTTTCGATAGGGATACTTTCATTTGTTTTGAAGCTATGTTTAAAGGACTTTTGGCACCGTCGAAAGGTATGTTTGGTTTTGAAAGAGAATATTTATCTATGCCTTCGAAAGGTATGTTTATTATGTTTTGAAAAGATGTTTTTGCTTTCGACGGAACTCATCCAGAGATTTCGAAAGAGATGTTTTGAGATTTCAAAACATAAATCTAATCTCAATTTAAACGGTTGACCTAGTAGCGAATATAACTTAAGGAATGGTAGAATTTTAATTAAAGATATTGGCAGAGGCCAATAGGGTTTGCAGTAAGCCCATGAAAACAGTGTATAACAAAAGATATTGGCAGGGGCTAATAGGCTCATAGTCAATCAATGAAAACTATGATAGATATTAGTAGTGGCCAACAGGTTTATAATCAGCCCATGAAAACTATATCCGGATTTAGATATTGACAGATAGTCAATAGGTTCCGAGTTAGCCCATCAAAACTAAGATAATAGAAAAAAGATATTGGAGTTAGCAATAGGTTCTTAGGATCCCATGAAAAGCATGAAATTGGATAGATAGTTCATAAACATTTAGCAGGTTAATAGTGATCCTTAAAATGATAATGGAGACAGATAGTAAGAATAAATGGGAATGGGTAATCCAAATTTGATTTACTTTTTTTGCATATCATCATAATGTTTTGAAATACTATGTTTTAATCATTGTGGATGCAGGAGTATAGTATGTGGTTTTTTAAAATTTTAGGATACCAGTGGGCGGAAAATCCGTTTCCGCTATGCGGTGTGGTCTCATTAGATATCTAAATGGTATTTGATGGTAGATTATTATTCATACTAGGCTTCTTGTCTGAACCAAAGTTTTTGTTTTTCCCTTGAACTCTCGAGTACTCAACTAACTTTGAGTAGGTTGGGGGTTAAGGTTTCCAAGTGTCATGTTAGACGAATAAGGCTTCCGAGTATGTGTAGGAGGCGGGCTTGTTATTAGAGTTCTTTTGTTTCCGTTGTGTGTTTGAATGTAAAGGCAAATTGTTTTAGTGCCCTATTATTATATACTCTGATCAACTAAGGGGCATCTTCATATGTCACTCTTGGCATATTTTGTAATAACATTTGTTATCTGAACGTGGTCTACGAGCTAGGATTATATAATCAATTAGGAATATTTTGAAATGGAATGTGGAATTTGTTCGCTGTTTAATATTTTTTTTCCATATTCATGTGTTTCTGTTTATCAATGTACCTAATAACACCGTATTTGGTTACCGAGGATTAATAACTATGGACGACTGCAACATCTGTAACCGTTAGTTTTGGACCTCCAAGTAGGGGAATGTTACATTTTCTTCTCCGAAAATAAGAGTTTTACTCACTGAAACATTGCTAATTCAAGGTGAACTTTTGCTAGAACTTGAATATGAGGTAAAACTTGGTATTATCGTTGCAAAAATAGAGTCACTGAATGGCTAAGCACAAAGATTCGGCTCGGCCTAGTGGTGACTACTCAGAAGATAACAACAGAAGGCCATTCGGTTTGATTCCTGTTCTTTTTGTTTTTCAAGTATTCTCATTGTTCTTCCTCCTATTGGATTTTCTTGTTTAAAGCTCATACGATGACTGATAGTTTTTAATATATCAGAAGTTAATTCCACATCAGACATTTTATTGTATGATTGAGTTCTTTTTAATGTGTTGGATGAATTTGCATTTTCTTCATTATTCTTGGTTATGGTGGAAAAAGTATTTCCTGATGCTATAAAATATTCTGTAGGTAATTTAATTCTTGGTTTAAGTGATTTCACAAAAACTTGAATTTCGTTATCGAAATTTTAAATGTCTTATGTCAATCAATCTGGGTTGAATTGTTTTTCCTAATCCGACTTCGAACAATTCAACAAATTGTTTGGGCGTAATTGATTTGAACGTAGCAGTATCATTCAAGGCCATACAATGTTCCCATTGTATGCCAAGAACTTTGGATCCTGAAAGAAGTTCTATATTTTGTAAATTTACTGATACTGTACAAGCTTTTTCTATATTTTGATCATACAAACTTATGCAAAAATCGGGATGTATATTTACTCCAAATAATCTGTTTGCTAAATTTGACTTAGCTCCGCCAATAATACTATTTAAAGGATTATTGATAATTCTTTCATCCATACAAACTATCATTATTGGAGTATCAATTCCAGATCTAAACAATCCTGTTATTTTTAGTTGTATTAGACCTAAATGAAGGTATTTCATTTTTGGATATTTGGCTTTTAGTTTTTCTATTTTATTTTTATTTAAAAGGCTTATGGAAGTAAAATCTTCCTCTCCCTTTAACTCTACATTTCCTTGCATACGTTCAAATATATATGTATGTTTATTCAAAAATCTAGATTTAAAATTTAAAGGTTTATAAATATCCTTTTTATCTGAATGAGGGATTACTTCTTTTAATTTTTCTAAATCTTCGTCCGTGACCTCAAATTGTTCTCCTGTGCTATCTTGCATTTGAGGGTTAGATGTTTCTTCTGACGTAAAAGTGTTCATGTATATCCTATATCCGTGATACGATTCTGACTCTTTAATCCTTGATGATCGGGATGTAGAACCACTTAATGGGGTAGATAGATCATGATCATATATATCATCTTTTATAATTGGAAGGTCTTCATATTTATGTACAACAAGTAGTCCTAATGGATCTCCTTGCTCTATAATATAGTCTTTATCTTCCATACTAGTACTTTTCAATAGTATAGAAGTGTTAGTTTTAGAATGAGGTTCTATTAATCCATAAGTTATAAAAATATTTTCTTTAGTATGTTTAGGTATATTATAAATTCGTTCATAATATCCGAGTGGGATTTTTATTAGTAGATCTAAGAATACTTCGGTTGTGAAGTACCTTCTTAATCTGGAGCATTTTGCTGCATATAATGTATAACCTGAAGAATTTACTTTCTCCTTTTTGGGAAGTATAGCATATATGGTTAACGGAATAATTTTTATTTGGTTATGTGTCTGATTGATTGTGATCATGTGTATTTTAAAATTATCAAAGGAATCATTAATTTCTTCTGCATTTTCAGTAGTGTCAGAATAGACTGATTCAATTTCATATACAGACGAATTAGCATCACTAGATATATCTTCTATAGTGCCAACATTAAATACTGTATTCTTCGATATTTGATATAATGATATTTTGTATACTTGTAGGACATTCATTAGCATAATGTCCTTCTTTATTACATTTGAAACATTTGCAGCCTTTACGGAAATTCTTCTTTTTAATAAACTTTTTCTTAGAAAACTTGTTTTCTTTTCTAAACTTTTTCTTATATTCTGGTTTCCATTTTTTCCTAGTGATACGATATTTTGGTTTTATTCTTCGTTTGAAATTTCTTGTTCTCTTTCGTTCAAATTCAGGAGAACATCCACACTGTGTGTTAATATCTTCAATATATTTGGTACAACAAGAAAATCCCAGTTTTGAGTTTCTAATTTTATTTTTCATTTGTTTGTGTGCACTAGCTTGTTCACAAACCCTTTCCATAGTATCCATACATGCCTTTTTTTATAAGACTGTGTTATGATTTTCATCAGTATTACTTTGTCTTAAAATGTCGTATCTTTCTTGAATATTATTATTCCATGGTTAAGGTATTTTCGTAAAAAAGCCTGTTACCCAGAAAACTTTCTGGTCATTATTTTTTAAATGGAAAAGTAGGCCTATGTATTTTGCAGCGAATTCTTCTAACATACATATGTCGCATAATTGTATTTTTAATAATTGTTTTTCATAATCTGTATCTTCTAGGAAAGTTTCTCCTGTAAAGTCTGCTAATAATAATTTTAATAATTCCCCAAGAGCTTCTTGTTTAGATTGAATATTTCTAATTCTTTGTAATTCATTTGGATTTATTCTTTCAAGGTTTAATAACCAAGCTAAAGCATCTCCTGTCCAATAGCTGGTAGCGTAATGTATGTATTCCATTACATTCATATTTGGAGGTAATAAATAGATTGTTCCACTTATATGTTGAAGCCATGTTATAATATATTTTCTTATTTTTCTATGTTGAAGTTTATCTATATTAAATGTTAGGGTATATGTAAAAGAAGGTCGTTCGTTATAAAAATCTTTAAGTTTCTTTCTAGAGGAGTGAAATTTAATCCAATCTGATCTAGTACCATGTCTAAGCATTTCAGGGTAAGGATCAGTATGAGGCCTATTATATGTGTTTTCTTTCTGTTCTTGATCATCCATAATTATATCAGAGTTAAGATCGTTTACAACAGAAGCTGCATCCGGAGGAGGTGGCGGAGGTAAAATTAGAGCACCTCTACTAGATCCGGCTTCATTAGCGTTTATGTTGTAAATAAGGTTATCTGATGCATCTGAATTATAATCAAATTCTGTGGAATTTGCAGATTCTTGTTCAGACTCTTCAAATGAAGAATTTTCTTCATTTGCTTTATATCTAAAATATTTTATTGCCGTCGAATATTCTTTATAATAAGAATTAAGTTCAGTATTATCTATTTCTCCTGCAAGTTCTTTTTCTTGAAGAATAAGATAATTTTTATAGTAGGTGGGATCAATTTCTTCAACATTTATTTTGTTATTTTCTTCAGAAGTATATTTGACCATTCTAATGCTGTTAAGCGAATGGATTGTTGGTGTATTTCGACGAAATCCTAAGGTCGTTGTTTGTTTTTGTAGTTTATTACTTATATCTTTAACTTCTAATTTAATTTCTTGAAGTAGATCAATCATAAAATTATGAATCCCATTTACTAGGCTTTTATGAGTGGGGATATGAACAACATGCTCATATTGTTCAGTATTTAGATCAAATTGACACTTATGTGTGTCCAGAATAACAATCTTATTATTTTCCACAAACAAGGGTCTTTTGAACACAATTCAATTATGAGTTTATACAAAACATTTGTAAATGGATAAAAGCTTTCATTCGAATAATAAATCTGTATTCGCAAACCTACAGTTATAGACTATCGTAATATTTTGCAAAGCTTTCATTGGAATGAGATAAGCTATAAATATTTTGCAAAGAGTGTAATCATACATCAAAATTATTCAATAGTAATAATTATCGTAATATAAATACCCCTAACCTCTAGTATGAATACTAGGAAATAATTAATCTTTTAGGTAGCAGATCCATTTAATTTACATTGAAACGAATTCGAAAAAAACAAAAGCCAATGACCATGGTGGTGAACGAATAAAGAGAAGACAAAGAAGTGTTAAGAAAGTTACATTAAGGGAAATAGAAATAAAAAGGAAAGAAGTTAAATAAACAAATATAAATTCTTTTTGGTAATATGTAACAGATGGTACACATATGTAAGAATAATAGATGAAACCTTTTCATTTGCTGAGAATTAAATCACTAAAATAATTGATCTATGTCACCATTTATTTTCTAAATAAACAAAAAATAGAAAGTTGAAAATGAAAAGACCCAACTCTTTTCTATAACATATAATGTATATGTATTGGACACATGATAGCTACCGAATTTTTCCAAAGTGGAAAGAAAGGAAATAATCCACCAAGTGTCAAGCAGAGAAGCAAACAATGTGAGAATCAATATGAATAAAGAACGACTAACTCATCTTTAATTATGTAGCTTATATATGCCTCTTTCTCATTCGCCTTTCTTGTCGCACAAGAGCACGCCCTTAATGCATATGAAGACATTTCCAACACGGATTACGAATTACATTGCATAGTTATAATATTACAATTCGATATTCAGGGCAACCCGAGCTAAATTGTTGCCTCTATTAAAATAATTAATGTGACAGAAATGGATTCTGGTCACTTGTTATACTGAGCAATGAACCACTTGAGATATCACACAATAATTATCTAAATTGTGCTTATATTGTATAATTTTAATTATTTTAGAGAATCAAGATTGCTGCCACCTTCATTGTTGCACCAATTCACGTCATTTCCCAATACCTATCAATGGATAACCGAAAAATCAGAAATTCGTCTGAATCTATATACGAAAAGCATATAATTATCCGATATTTGGAAAAACGGATAAGGATGTGGATACATAGACAATCGCAATCGAAAATTACTGATTCAATTTGTGCTAAGATTATAGTTTAATATTATTTGTATTTTAATAGAACGAAACATATGTGTAACAACCTGAATTCCACTAGGTCCGAATTTTTCGCAAAAATGCTAAAACCCAAGCCCACTGAAACCGAACTTGGGAATCTGGTATCCTGCAAATAGGCTAAGACAAATATATCAGAGCTCAATTAAATATCTCAAAGTGGAATTAACTAAAATATAATAGTAAGTTAATACTCACCAATATAATAACACTTTCTAAACAAGTGTCTTAAAGCTGGGAAGTCTTTACCATCTACCTAACCTGTCGGATGTTATGTGGAGGGGGTCTAAAGTTCTGGCGAATGAATAAATTATATACTTCTAGGCTTAATTCTATATATATCGTTTTATTTCCATTTACTCTTATATTAGGTTCATTAGGTTACAATGCTCTCACCTCTGTTCGTGAACCATGCTCATCTACTCCATCATAGATTAAAACCTAATAACTAATACATATATATAGTTGTATGCCCAATGACCATATTGGTCCTAGGTACCACCCGTGGTACCTTTCGTATCCTCCTCGAAAAGGGCTCCATCATCTTGATTCGAGAGTGTTATGTAGCAACATCTGTAAATGACTGCTTCGTTAGGCCTACAATACAGATGTCGTATCATATTGCCCTGTAGCTACATCTGTATAGGATTTCTTCGTAAGGCCTATAATATAGATGCTCCATTATCTTGCTCCTCGAGTGTTCTGGAGTTACATCTGTAAAAGACCGCTTCGTAAGGCCTACAATACAGATGCTCCATACTTACTATGAAAACGTAAAACGCGTCAGCACTAGTCTATGCCCATACTCGGACATCCACAATGTACCACCCAATGCGACATTGAGGACTACGTAATCGTTTTGTGTACTATTTGAATCCCTCCAACAAGGTCTACCTTGTAGGAATTAAGTCGGGGATTTTCTATATCTGTAAAGGGCTACTGCATTAGGCCTACAATATAGATATTCTAGCTGGTCTGTCTCTTTCTCGTCCTGGCTATGGCCCCACACAGCCACCCCTCAACTAATTGAAAGACTTCTAAAGATTTAACTGGTCGTGCCCTACTACAAACAATCTAACATCCAATTGGCGGTGCCCTTCATCCAATGTCTCGATAGTGAAAGAGTCATTGGCCTAATGGTTTAACTTTAGCCTTTCCCAAAATTGCTCTCGGTCTTGATGTTGGCCAGTATCTGCATCTATCCTTACTTACTTGCAAGTACTAGACATAAGAATACGCTGCTCCGAAAAACAAGCCCTTCTGATTGCCTACAAAGTTCTACATCGTTATGCTTACAATGCAAATGTAGTCAAGGCATACTCTCTTGATGGAACACCTACAGACCTACCCCCGAGGATACTGCTTCGTTAGGCCTACCCAGAGTGTCCTCATAAACGTCCCGTTGAAGTCTCGTACTTCCTTGAAGCCCAAAAATTCTAAGTTGGACGTGCTTCTCCATTGTTGGAATCCATAGTGAATTGCTTTGTTAGGCGCTTCATCCTTTGGGGTACTTCAAACGTAATTCAATTCTTTTTTAGACCCTAAGTCTAATGTTTTAATTTGCGTTTAGTTTACTATCTTACTTTGTTGGCTACTTATTTAACATAATTAGCATATTCTTGCCATCGTCTCACTTCTAATTATTGTGAGATTACCATAGATCTAATAGGGAAATGCTATTAGTATGAGACACATTCATTATCTTACTTATTTAACTTTATATATAAATCCTTAAGTTTAATAAATAAGCCACTTTTACCATTTCTTTTTTATTTGCTTATTGACTTAATATAAGTTGTTTAAACAAGCTTCTACCCTTATCCTCTACTACCAATGCTTACCAGTTTATTATAAATTCTCCATAAGCTTTTTCATTCTTATTTCATAATTACAGCCTATGTATATTTCTACTTGTAATTGTTACTTTTCTTCTTTTATAGTCCGTTATATAATTTCAAGCGTTTCTTGTCTATTCTAGTCTGCCTTCTTTTATTATGATATAGAGTTTGCTTTAATTCTCTAATATTACATAATTCACTTATCACAATAATTGGTTATTTGAATAGCATGCACAGTAAATGCAGACTTAGGCTCATTAAAGCTTCAAATTCTTGATTAATAATTTTCTTGCTTCAATTCATTCTTTACCTTATTGTCTTCTACTTTAGGAAGTAATTCTATTTTATTTGGTTTGTTACGAAAACAATAAAATCCATTTCCATATCTTAATATTAAATAATACTATAACAATAATATGTAACAGCAAGATATTTCTTTTATTATTTTGGAGTAGTGTAAAATATAGGGGTTCTCTATTTTACACTAGCTCCCCTTTTTATTTGTTTTATTCTTACAGTTACGTCGTTTATCGCTATCTTTTAGATGTTAGGTTATGGACATGTATCTTATTTTCTAAGCCGACCAATTAACCTAATAATTACTCCCAAATTAATTTTTCTCAGTTTAATGCAATTCATTATAGTAATTCTATTCCTCAAAATTTTATTATTCTACATCTTCATTTCAGGGTTCTAAATTATTTAATCCATATTCACGTTTAATATATTCTAATTCATACGTGAAGAAAAAGGAGAGGATAGAAGAAAATTAACGCTTGCATAAAATCCGAAACATAGAAAAAGATGTAAATAAGGCATAGAAAACAGCATATAAATACTAATACTATAAATAAACTGCTAGTTTTCTTATAGTTCAGCATAATTCAATTAATATGGTTAATTGCTGAATAAAATTTTCTAAACAGAAACCTAACGATAATATATCTTAAACTTAAAAGATATATAGATATATCCGCTCATCTGCCATCTTTAGCTTCGCTTGTGCTCCACTTGGCTCCACAGTTCTTCTATATCCCCTTCTTCAAAGGTGTATAATATTTTAATTTAGAATCTTCTCCCCAGAAATTATTTTCTTTTTAGGGTTCAGCCTTAGGCCAAGAACCCGAAGAAATATTTTCTATTTAGGGTTCGGCCTTAGACAATGAACCCATGGGAGAAAATCTAATTGTGAGAAGATAGCTAGGCCTAGGGTCCTATTTATATTGGAGCTTGGGGATTTCAGACCATTGGGTTCCTAGATTATACTTAGAGCTATCCCGTCACGGGGTCGTTCGGAGCCATAGGATCGAAGAACGTATGGCTCGGATGGCTTAAAAACTAGAAAACACGTCATGTACGTACCGGGATGAAAATTTCCTCCATATTGACGTGGGCCGACTGCCTCTGAGCACCGGTCGGCCGGTGGTTGGCCCATATAAATTATTTTTCCGCTTTGTTTCCTGTTTTTGTTTCGTTCATAACTTCTTCATATTGGTTCAAATTTTGACAAGTTATACATAGAAACTGATTAGAAAATCCCCCCGGACGTAATGGTACATGTTCCGAAGACATATTCTGATAATTTCAAAAATGTTTCTTTTTATACTTATCGGTATATGCTAAATTTTAATTATATGAAAATGTGGGGTGTTGCATTTTTCCCCACCCTTAGGAAATTCATCTCCGAAATTTGACAAGGGTAAAAATTATGTAATCACCCACATTAATTACAACCATTTGTGTTCATCCAATTTTGCGACCATCCGTGCTTTCGTGCAAAAGTGCTTTTCAAGACAAAAAAATTGCATGTACATATATTACTAAGCGGTACCTTCTGTATGAACGCTTTTTATTTCAAAAATTTACTTCTAAACATGATGCACACTAGCTAAATATATTTGCAATTTCTATATGAATGAATTTTTTTGAAAATTTAAAACATTTTTCCCACAATTTTTCCCACACTCCTATTGAATATGGGTGTAGCTCAACAATTTTCATCCAAATCCTAACATGCAACTTTTAATATTCGAATTTCAGAAAAATCTAATTTTATGAGTTCGAGTTCTTATGTTAGAAAGAAGACAGAAAACAGAGAAACTTCATATTTCTCCGATTATCCTTTACGCACATCTTTCCCCATACTTAGAATTTTGGGTTACTGTCCTATAAAAATCCATTTTTATTTTCCCGAGCATAATTTACATAAGAAAATAGCTTTTTAAATCTTTTCAAACTTTTTCCAAGCTTAATTTATGGGAAAGATTTATTTTTCTTTTGAAATTCTCATTTATTTCCATTGATGTTTCCGTTGCTTTCTTAAGATCTTACTATTTTTCTTTTAGTTGCCTTTTTTGCTTTTACTCCTCTTTTAATATAGAAACTAAACACAGCCATCATCTAGGGCTAGGAGGTCTAGGACCATGTTCACTCTGACATAGAAAGGTCCTGCTCTAGGAATCCAAGTAACTCACATGCTCCTCTTGCCGTCTATTACTTATTACCAACTTTCGTTGTATTACTCATGACGAATAAGATCTATTCGTCTCTTCTATTCCATGATCAAAAAAGAATAACCAAGTCTTATTAACTGTAATGAATCGGGATTTCAATCTATGTAGTCTCTATTGAGAAAGGCAACTAAGCTAGGGAAACTTTCTTTTTATCTTTACCTTTCATTTTCCCCAACTAAGGTCTATCTATCCCAACCACATGTGTCTTACTATCTTACTAATATCACTTCACTATTCTTCTATAGTCTACACACACGAAGCAACATTCCTAGGTCCTCATTCGTGTCATATACACTCTACGGGAACATTTATTATTACTACTAAAAGTAATCACTGCTATCTCCTACATAGCCTTAGCCTTTTTCCCATTGTACCTAGGAAATGATTCCTATCTACTCCATATTCAAAAGTTTGGTTTGATATTATTGATTTCATTTAAAAATTAAAGCTTCTAAATTTTTGAAACATAAAATCCCAAAATTCTTGCCTTTAAAAGCGTTACTTTGAAGTTTCTATTAAATTCAAAGGTACTTGGTTACTTAACATTTTATCTTTCTAAAATTGCATCTTTAGAGCTTTTTGAATTTAAATAATTCCCCAAACCTAGAGGAGAAAACTTATGAATTTTAAGTTCAGAACTTATTCTTCTTTCTCTTTCAAAGATTTACAGCTTTCCTTTAAAATATTTTGGACTTTTTAAATTTAACTGTTTACTAAGCTTTTCTCTTCTCAAAACTTATTTACTTTTCACCAAACCATTTTTATTTTGCCTTGCTTGTTCTTAAAAAAAAATTCTTTCGTTAACTTCCAAAAATGTCCTCACATGTTTTCGAAACATCTTCATTTCATATATTTTCAAATTTACAAAAAATGGAGTAGATAAGAACAGTTATTTTATGAAAAATCCCTTAACTTTCCTACTCTTCTAATTACACCTAATGGCTCTACACCTTAAGTATTGGAACTACTTTCTCTTATAAGAAACCATTAACGCTAAAACCTTCTATGGATCCTTTAAAAGAGGATTTCATATTTATGTGAAATTACAGGTAACTTATTTTTTTATTTTATCGAAATAGGCTATACAAAATACGGTGCTTTCCATACCTTGTACATCTGTTTCACTTATTCCTTTTAACTTGCACAAAACATCTTTATTCGTGTTTTGGTTCCATAGAAAATTATATCATTATTCATTTCATTCCAATAAATTGAAGTATGTTTAATCTATATTCACTTATAATAGACATTTCCAACGAAGTTTATTAATTTCCTAATACTTAACTTACATCCTTTTTTTAAAAGAACTCATTTTCAAAACTATTTTTAATATTTTCCTAAGTAGAAAACATTTTCATATACTTGTTTAAATAATAAGTGTACTTACAAACCATTTTATTTCTATACTTAGAAATTATCTTCAAAACACATTTTTATTTGGGTTAAAACAGATGTTGCGTAAAACATCGTTACTACAACCCAAAAAATACTAGTATATGGATTCAATTAAATAAATAATAATAAATCTCATATGTTATGTAAAAAAATTCTTTAGGAGTCATCTACTATAATAATAATGTCATAGTCTATGCGTCTTTTATTTTTCACGAAAACATCTATTACAACAATAAATGTTGTAACCTACGTTCTCGATACTTAACACACTCTAGGTTTTTATATTCAAAATCTTTGTTTACCTACAAAGAAACTAGCGAGTTATATATGCTCTATAATTCTTCAAAAGGAATCTCACTTTTAACAAAATTTAAATCATATAAAAACCGATTCAAATTTCATAACACTTGTTTTAAGAAACCCAATATTTACTTCCTCAAACATATTAACAATTATATTTTTCAACTTTTCAATTCCAAAAGTTTCATTTTATTGGGCTAGACATAAAGTATAATTTCTTCTTACTACCCTAGGAATATCGTTCCTAAAGTTTGGAAATCTTATTTCCTTACTAAAATCTCTTATTCCTTCCAATATAGAAATACTCACCCTATTATCCCTAGGGTACCTTCCAACTTCTTATAGCATATGGATACCAATCTTCTCTCTAAACATAACTTATTGTACACTATACATCGGTAATAACTTTAGGCTCAGCACCCTTGGGTCATCCCAAACCCAACTAGAAACTATGCACAATTGTACTTCTAAAAACTTCCCATATGTTAAAGTCTATAATTGGGGACTATTTGGATTTTTAGTGCATAATATATTTATATTTTATTCAAAATACAAATACGTTCACTTCCTGTCTACCTAGGAATCCTGAACCTAGGCTTTGATACCAAATGTAACAACCCAAATTCCAATGGGTCTAGATTTTCCATAAAAATGCTAAAACCCAAGCCCATTGAAACCCGAGTTGGCAATTTGGTATCCTGCAAATAGGAAAAGACAAATATCTCATAGCGGAATTGACTAAAATATAATAGTAAGCAAATACTCACCAATGTAATAACACTTTCTAAACAAGTGTCTTAAAGTTAGGAAGTCTCTGCCATCTGCCTAACATGTAGGATGTTATGAGGAGGGGTTCAGAACTAAAGTTCTGCTGAATGAATAAATTGTATACTTTCAGGCTTAATTCTACATATATCATTTTATTTCCATTTACTCTTATAGTAGGTTCTTAGGTTACAATACTCTCACCTCTGTTTGTGAACCATGCCCATCTACTCTATAGCAGATTAAAACCTAATAACTAATACATACATGTAGCTATATGCCCAATGACCATATTAGTCCTAGGTACCACCCATGTTACCTTCCGTATCCTCCTCGAAAAGGGCTCCATCGCCTTGCTTCGAGAGCGTTCCGTAACTACATCTATTAAGGACTTCTTCATAAGGCCTACAATACAGATGCCGCATCATCTTGCCCTATGGCTATATCTGTAAAGGACTGCTTCGTAAGGCTTACAATATATATGCTCCATCATCTTTCTCCACGAGCGTTCCGTAGCTATATATGTAAAGGAGTGCTTCTTAAGGCCTACAATACAGATGCTCCACTACTTACTAAGAAAACATAAAACCCGTCCCACTAGTCTATTCCAGTGCTCGATCATCCATAATGAACCAACCAGTGCATACAATAGGACTGCGTAATTTTTCTATCTACTATCTTAGTCCCTCCAACAAGGTCTACCTCATACGGAATTCAATCGGGGATTTTATATATCTCCAAAGGACTGCTTCGTCAGGCCTACAATATAAATATTTTAGTTTGTCTGTCTCTTTCTCATCGTGGCTATGGCCCCACGCAGCCACCCCTCAACTAACCGAAAGACTTCTAAAGATTTAAATGGTCGTGCCCTACAGTAAACAATCTAACATCCAATTGGTGGTGCCCCTCATCCAATGTGCCAATAGTGAAAGAATATTTGGCATGATGGTTTAACACTAGTCTTTCCCGAAATCGCTTTTGGTGTTTACGCTGGCTGATATTTGCATGCGACTATCCTTAAACTTACTTGCAAGTACTGGACATACGAATAACCTACTCTGAATACCAGGTCCTTCTGATAGCCTACAAAGGTCTACTTTGTTAGGCCAACAACGCAAATGCAGTCAAGGCATACTATCTTGATGGAACACATACAAACCTACCTCTGGGGATATAGCTTCGTTAGGCCTGCATAGAGGGCCATCCTAGAGTATCCTCACGTCCCGTTGAAGTCTCATACTTCCTTGAAGCCCAAAAATTCTAAGTTGAATGTGCTTCTCCATTGCTAGAATCCATGATGAACTGCTTCGTTAGGCGCTTCATCCTTTCGGCTGTTCCAAACGGAATTCGATTCTTTTAATAGATCTATGTCTAATCTTTTAATTTGTGTTTAGTTTACTTTCTTGCATTGTTAGCCACTTATTTAACATAATTAGCAAATTCTTGCCCTCGTTTCACTTCAAATTATTGTGAGATTACCATAGATCTAATAGGGAATGTTGTAAGTATGATCCCCATTCATTATCTTGCATATTTAACTTAATATATAAACCCTTAAGTTTAATAAAATATGCCTCTTTTACCATTCCTGTTTTATTTGTTTATTGACTTAATATAAGTTGTTTAAACAAGCTTCTACCCTTATTCCCTACTACCATTTCTTACCAATTTATTATAAGTCTCACGATAAGCTTTTTCGTTCTTATTTCGTAACTATAACCTATGTTATAATTCTACTTGTAATTGTTACTTTTCTTCTTTTATAGTCCATTATATAATTAAAAGCATTTCTCGTCTATTCTAGTCGGCCTTCTTTTATTATGATGTAGAATTTGCTTTAATTCTCTAATATTACATAATTCACTTATCACAATACTTGCCTATTTGAATATATAGCTTGCGCAACAAAGGCAGACATAGGCTCATTCATTTTTATAGCTTCAAATTGTTGATTAATAATTTTTTGGTTCAATTCATACTTTACTTTATTGCCTTCTATTTTAGGAAATAATTCTATTTTATTGGGTGGTTATGAAAAATAAATAATCGATTTCCATATCTTAATATTGATAATACTATAAACAATAATCCGTAACTGCAAGATATTACTTTTACTATTTTGGAGCAGTGTAAAATACAGCGGTTTCTCAATTTTACACTAGCTCCTCTTTTTATTTCTTTTATTCTTACAGTTTCGCTCTCATTTAGATGTTTAGTTATGGAAATGTATCCTATTTTCTAAACCGACTAACTAATCTAATAATTGCTCCCAAATTAACTTTTCCCGTTTTGATGCAATTTATTATAGTAATTCTATTCCTCAAACTTATATTATTTTACATCTTCATTTGAGTATTCTAAATTATTTAATCCATATTCGCACTTAATCTATTCTAATCCATACGTGAAGAAAAGGGAGAGGATAGAAGAAAACTGACGCTTGCGTAAAATCCAAAACGTAGAAAAAGATGTAAATAAGGCATAGAAATAAGGCATAGAAAACGCTATATGAATATTAATACTGTAAATAAACTGCAAGTTTCCTTATAGTTCAACATAATTTGATTAATATGGTTAACTACTGAATAAAATTTCCTAAACAGGAATCTAATGATAATATCTTAAACTTAAAAGATATTTAAATAAATCCACTCACCTGCCGTCCTTAGCTTCCCTTATGCTCCGCTCGGCTGCATAGTCCTTCTAGATCCCGTTCTTCCAAAGTGTATAATATTTTAATTTAGAAGATCTTCTCCCTGGAAATTATTTCTTTTTAGGGTTCAGCTTTAGGCAAAGAACCCAAAGAAATATTTCCTATTTAGGGTTCAACCTTAGGCAATGAACCCATGGGAGTAAATCTAATTGTGAGAAGATAGCTAGGTCTAGGGTCCTATTTATATTGGAGCTTGGGGATCTCAGATAGTCGGATTCTTGGATTAAATCTAGGGCCACCATGTCACAGGGTCGTTTGGAGCCATATGATCGAAGAACATATGGCTCGGATGGCGTAAAAACTAGAAAACACGTCATGTACCTACCTAGAAGAAAAATTTGGCAAGGTCGCATGCGAGTCGACCGCCTCTAAGCACCGGTTGACCGCACGGTCGACCTTTGTGCCAGTTGGGTCGACCTATGGTCAGCCCATATGTTTGTGTATATATATATATATGTGTGTGTGTTTGTGCTCGTTTTGTTTCCTGTTTTTGTTTCGTTCATAACTTCTTCATATTGGTTCAAGTTTTGACAAGTTATATATGGAAACTGATTATAAAATCCCCCTAGACGCAATGGTATAAGTTCCAAATCCATATTCGATGTGACGACCCAGTATTTTAGCAGTATTATTTTAATAGTTATCTAATCTAATTTAAATAAAAAGTAAAATTATCATTTTAAAATGAATATGACCTTTGAAATAATTGCCATTTATTTGTATGGATTTGTATTTTTGAAAGGAAATTGATTTGAAAATTTAAAATAAAATAGTTTTATCCATATTAGATATAAATATATAATATAAGATGTAACTAGAAATATAAATATACAAATACAATGTTATGAATCAAATGCTTGAAAAATCTAAATTACAAACATAATTAAAATGAATAAGCAAGCATACAACATAAACTGAAAATTTGTAACAACAAAAGTATAAATAAGACAAAGTGTGTATATATATGTATATGTGAAAGCTAGAAATAATACCGGATAAAACAAACATCTCTAAAAACAAGATATCTTCATTTACAAGCCATATGTATACCTGTTAAATGTATGTTTTCAAACAAAATATCTATACACGGAAAACATAGTTGTAATATGTAAGCATATTAAGAAACAAGACAAAATATCTTTGTACAAATTATACCTATCATCCAATATTAATTAGGTGTTAACAAATGGGAAGACAATTGCATTTAATGCTTTCATCTCAGCACCACAAATATATGTTCAGCCGAAATTTGCAATATCATTTCAAAATCACAGTAATTAAACATAAAGATATGGTCTGATCAAATGAGTTGAGACTTGTACCAGTTGTAACCCACCTCTTTGTTAAAAGCTATTCCTATATATACACCTCATTTTATTTTAATCTTGTTCACCACTTAGCAAACCTCAGAAAAAGGAAACGAAACATCATTTCTTTACAAACTCAGATCAAAAATTAAAAGAGTTTTCCCAGATTTCAAAGCACAGTCCAGTGTTTCCTGTTCCAGGAGATAAGGTGAGTAAACTCTTAAAATCTGTAATAATCTAAATTGGTTTGTGGTGGATCCCTGAAAATATGATATAAGTAGTGTTGTGCATGAAGTTAAGAAGTGACTAATGTATATATATGTGTGTGTGTGTGTGTGTGTGTGTGTGTTAGAACTTGTGTACAGGTCTGGAACAAGTCTACAGGTCTCTGTTTAAACATTTAAGGGTTAAAAACCTAACCTTAAAATTCGAAATCTTTCACTCAAGTGAATTTTAGTCTTTAATCCCTGAATACAAGTTGTTTATATGAGTGTAACATTTTATTTAAAATTTGATTCAGGTGAAATACTCTGTAAATATTATTGAAACAAATACGTCAGGGAAGAACAAATCAGTGTCAGGATTTGGATTGCCAAATTTCCAAATTATGATTGTATAATTGAATTCGTTTAAAAAATAGAAGAATTTTAATAATAATTTGGGAATTTTTAAGTCAGTAAAAATGGAGAATTTTTGAATTTAACGCAAATTGTGTTTCACACAATTTCCGGTCATTGACGTTAAGATGGTGGACGTGCTTGTTACTGAGGAAAGTTAGGGGGCTGATAATCATCGGAAAAGTAGTAGGAGGTGTTACTTTTCGCCATGGTGGTATGACGAGATGATTCTAGGGTTTTAAGTCGTGAATGGTTTGGGGTTGGTTACAGGGTTATCGTGACTTTGAACCTGCATCGAGCGATGCCAGAGGAAGGGGGTAGGATAGTGGGCTACGAAGCAAAGTTTTCAGGCGTCGGCGCGTGGGTGCAGGTTGACCGATGGTGGCAGTACGAGGCGTTTCTTGTAGGGATATTCTTTTCTGGCGGTATCGAATATCGTTTTTTGGTTTAAGCATTAGCGAGTTTTCTTCAATGGATATGGAAGTTTTAAGAGGTCGGCAATGATAAGAAGGTAAGGCCGATGGTGATCGGAGGATCGCCAACATCTTGTGCACGTGCACGAGACTTTTGGGCCAGTGTTTCAGTGCGTTGTTGATGGAGGAACGGAGTTTTTCCTTGGATTATGTTTGAAGCAGTGGATGCCTGTCTTGGAGCTGGGAACCGCAGTGTACACGCGAGAGGAGTTATCCGTATTGTTGAAGGTTGTGAAGGATGAAGTTAGTTCGGGGTGAACTCGAAGAGTTTCGCACGGGAAGAAGCAAATAGGGGAAACTCGAGTTTTAGGTTCGATGAAGTTGTATGAGGCTCGGGTAAATAGAAAAAGGCGGGTGAAACCCGAAGTGTATCAGGTTCTAACATATGCCAGTTTTAAAATTTAAAATTTAACAAGTTGCTTTAATCAAGTCAAAGTAATCTCTGGTTTAACTCTTTTGAATATGTTTATTTTTGGTTTTGGGATTAGTTAGAGATTTCAAATAAATATTTTAAAGGTTAAGGTATTTTATTTTAGTTCATTTAAATAAATTTTATATTAAGAAAAATAAGGTTAATGCCTTGAGATTAATTGAGTTGATTAAGAAATCTAAAGATAATTACTTAATTTAATTGATAAATGATAAGTAATGGTTAATCTATAATTAATCAAAGTGTAATTAAAGTTAAATTAAGGATTGACTAATTTATAATTATGAATTAATTTATTTGTGATTAAGATTTGTTAATTAATAATTAAAGTTTTATTAATTAATAGTAAATGGGTATAATATGTCAACTTAAGGTTAATTAATTGATAGAGTATTGATTACTTTGTATTGAAGGAGATTAGTTGATAATTAAGGTTTATCAATTTATGATCAAAGATTAATTAAATTTATTTACAGGGTAATTAAGGAGTGAATTACCCAGTTGTATATAAATGAGGAGAACAGTGATTAATTAATTGAAGATAGTCGCATGGTAATTGATTAAGTAAAATTACTTAATGAGATTGATAAGTATAATTTATTAGTGAAGAAATTAGTGAAGTAATCCATAATCACAGGATGTAATAAATTAAAAGGAATTATTTAATGGGAAGTAATTAAGGATAAATTACCTGGTGTAATTTATCAAAAGGGATTAATAATTAAGTAAGGGGTTAATTACTTAAGTACGTAATTACAGAGGGGTAATTACTGTTTATGAGAATTGGGGTTGATTAAGGGATGCATTAAATTAAGTTTAATTAATTAATTGAGAATAAACATTTATGGAGTTTGATTAAGTATAATTACTTAATGAAAGTAATTAGATAATGATGTTAGCTTTAATGAAATTAAAGAATAATTAATCAAGGAGGATTAACTAAGATGAATGATTATGGGATAATGAATCAATTGGGCTGTAATTAATTAATAAGCAGGACTTAAAGGTAATTGATTTAATTCAATTATGCTTAATTAGATATATTCGAGATGGTGTGATTGATTATCTTTCTTATGTATGATAAATGATTGTTTAAATGCCCTGAATTGATTGATACCCCTGATATGAAATGGTTCGGGATATGATGTGTTTGGGTGGGTAATGATAATGTGGTTATTTTTTAATGAGGAAATGCTAAGTAAGGTGCCATCTTTTATTTAAAACTTTGAATTGCATTTCACTAGAAAAACGTGCGTCAAGATGAGCTGAATCCGAAGAGACCGGGGTCGGGTAGTAGTTAATACCCGAAACCACTTCGATTCTTTATAAATTGATATGTAAAATCAATAAGTTGTAATGGAATGGTTTAAGTAAATTGGACCATATAATCTATGTTCTAGCACTAGAAATTGCTTTGTGAAATAAGTAATGTCTATAACAACTTGTGAAGTTGTAAATTAATATAAGTACCCCGGGTTTATACGACTTGAATACTTTTGTATTCTATGTTAGATGAGTTTACTCACGCTGGTTTCCAGCCTTACCTGGATGTTACTTTGATGTAATGCTCGGGTTAGACCGAGTATTACAGATTTTCAGCTAAGGACGTTTGGAGCTAAGGAGTCGAGCTGGATGGCAAGAACGTATGGAGTGTTTCCGCTATATTATATTGTTGGATATCTGTGGCATGATAGTTGTGTATATCCAGTGTCTGTATATGTATGTGTAACTTTGATGTATTAAAATGTAATTGACAGATATAATATTATTTTGTAAACTGTTATTATTTATTATTTTATTTTGATCCGCTGCGAATGTGAGAAATTATGTTGTGTTTCTCTTCCTATTTCTTCCATCTCTTTCTTCTTTTTCATAATTATCTGGAATTTTCGGGATCGAAAATTCCGGGTCGTTACAGTTGGTATCAGAGCAGAAAGGTTAAGCGAGAACCTTGGCTCTGGTGGGGATTACTCATTTAATAGAGTCTGTAGTACTCTAGAATGAGTTGAGTATGTATGTATATATATATATATATATATATATATATATATATATATATATATATATATATATGAGAGCGTACTTGTTTTTTTCTTATATAAAGGTTTTAAATGATTTTAAATATAAAATATTTTGATATAAAAAGCAATATTTCCTTCTAATAAATATTAGGGTAATTGGTTGTTAAATTATTGGAATTAAACTAAATGTTAAAAGAAATACAACTAAATTAAAAATTAAATTGAAATGGATTCAAACTAAAATTGAAATCTTGAATTGGAGAAGTATTTCAGAATAAGATGATAATGGATGGTTTTGATATGATAATCTTGGTTATCATCATAAGTGATTGTTGTGTGTTTAATAATAATATGTGTATAAATGAGTAAGCAAATGAAATGTTTTAAAGGGGTAAACATTTAGGTAAAGTATGACTTATGAATTGAAAATACCTAAATTGTGAAATTTTAAATCTAGATCTGGAATTTGAAATTGTTTCAAAGTGTTGAAAGAAATAATAAATAAGTATTATTTGAATAAAAGAGACTTGTTGCAAACTATGGGTTATTTGAAAATTTGATGTGAATTTAAAACAAAAGGTGGTTTAAAATTTTATAAAATGGCTGGAAAACTAGGAAATCAATATGTATGATATTAATGATAATTTAAAATGAACTTTAAATGTTGAGTTTTGATTTTCCCTGGAGTGTGATGTAAAACCCAAAGTGATATAAGTTTTGAACTTATAAGAGGGAAAGAATTTTGAAATTTGAAGTGGGAATTCAAATTTGAGTAGAGTTGATTGGATTAAGTAAATTGAAATTTTACTTTGGGAAAGTTAAATAAGTTAACAAGCAACCCGCATTGGAAATTTCAAGATGAAATTGGAATTTAACTTGGAAAGTTAAATGGTTGATTTGAATTGGGAGTTTGTGTAATCTCAAAATGGATTTGAGATCTGGAAATTAAAAATGAATGGATGTTTTAAAATAAATTGGATGATATCATCCTATTGTTATTAATAATCTTTAAATTGTAAATTGGATTTGTTTTAAATGAATGAGGAATAAAGTGGAGTAATATACCCATTACTGAGATAAAAGAAAAATTTAACTTTAATTTGAAATTAAGGATATGGAATTACTTTGAATTAAAAATTTGAATAATTGAATCTGTAAATTAAAACTGTTTACGAACTGGCTTCAAATTGGAAGATAAAGTTTAGCAATAAATGAATTTTTTTAAAATAAATTTGCATTGAATTCTTATTCGAACCTTGAAATACATTAGTAAAGATAATTTAAAATGGAATTTGGAGAATTGGACTAGGAAATTAAGCTGTTTAAAAACTTTAAATAAAAGTTAATTTGGTTTAACCTAAACCAACCTTTGAGAATTTAACTCGAATTTACATAAATTCGAGATGGTTTAAAATTTAGATTGAAATTGAATTAGTTCAAATCGAATCTGATTTGAATTAATTGGACTTGAGATTGAAGGTGTATAAGTTTAAAAAAAAAATCAAATGGAAAATTTGGGTTGAATTGAAATGATTGAAATTGAAGTGAGTTCAATTGAATGGATATTAGTCCAAATTGATTGAAATAAATTGGGATTGTAATTAAAGTTGAATATGTTTAAAATCAAATGGAATTTGATTTGAAGTTGGAAAGAAATTGAGAATTAATTCAGCTTGAATTGGGAATAAATCAAGTCCATTGGAAACTGGAGTTATTTAAAATTAGAATTGGACCAATTTAAATGGAAGTGGAAATTTAAATTGAATTGTTGGGAAAGTGAACGGTTTTGACTCTGGACTATTTTCAATATAAATTGTTTTAATATAAACTTATTTTCCAAGCTATTAAATATAAACAACTCTTCTTTCTTAAAGCCAAAATATTTTATACTTGTTTTACAACTATTTTTGGAGCTATTTAACCATTTTTCAACTTTTTCTAAACTAATTACTATATTTCAACTATGTTACAAATTAATTACTAATTTACAACTATTTTGCAATTATCTAAAATTTCTGAAACTATTTAGTTATTTCTCAACTATTTTACAGTTAGTTAACTATTTTATAGCTATTTTGCAAACTAATAATTATTTTTCAATTACTTATCTATTTTATTTAAATTTTCGAGCTATTTTTAAAATGAACTGGTCGGAGTTCGAACTGTTATTGGTTAAATACCCAACTGAGGCAAGAACTGATGGAATAATCCAAATGGGGATTAAGACAAATGTGAATAAGTGAATGAAAATTTAAGTGAATGTGAAAGGAAAGAGAAATTGATTTGGCTAACAATCAATGAAGTTCAATACGTAAGATGTACGTATATTATTCTATTCGTGTAATGATTTGATCCAGATTCGAGCACAGAATTTCGAGATAGTTATATCGGTCCGAGTGGGATTTTTCACTCGATATTCGACGGCGAACCTGGATAAGGATTGTTGATTGGTTTTGGATGTTCTCTATCATAGTTATAGCTATGCAAGGAGAATGACGGTTTCTGATCAAGAAACCAGATCTGTGTCCGCACTAGGAAGTCGGGTGGACGATACTAGTTCGGAAGTGAAATTGTGTGATCGAGCGAGCGGTCAGGTTGATATAGCGTACGATGGTATGTGTACATCGTACGGATTTGAATGAAATTGATATTAAAATTAGAATATTTGATTTTGAAGAAATAAAGTTATATATCTTTGTTATATGTACGATAAATCTTCCTTTGTTGTATCTATTGATGGAAGGAAGGCATTTTGAAAATGTCTGAAGTATAGAAAGGAGTTTTTTATAAGATTAAAATGATACAAAGTTTTAAAAATTATATATATATATATATATATATATATATATATAAAGGATCTTATGAGGATTTTCGAAAAGGTTTTGGGAACCTTTGAATTTAAAAAGGGCTTTGATTTTTCGGTAAAATCAATTTTGAAATTTGGAAAGCCTAGTTTTAGGATTATCGATTTTGGGATAATCGATTTTGTGTAAAGGAGCCTTTATGAGATTATACTAGGTGTATGATTTGAAAGATACTATATGTATAGTATAAAGTGTTTTGATGATGGCTCTGGGGAAAAAGGCGCTCCCTTGAAATGAACTTCTAAGGAGTGCCACTGGGTGGTGCTGCCTTGAGCCCCAAAGGGGGGTTCTAAAGTTGATCCTGTGAGGAGTCCGGACAAACTAGTTCCTGAGGATTATTGGGTAGCGAAAGTCGAGGGAATTGATGCCTACGGGGGCATTTGGGTTATGCTATGACGATAGTGCAACTCGATGTCACAGCGATCTACTGTAGGGACCATAGCGAAAATCGTGTGGAGGATGAGTGTCAACGGTCTACACTTGATTTTGCTGGGAAGGCAACGCAATATCGGTAGGCTGCGATCTATGGTCAAGTGGAGTGGAGAAGTTTCATTCTTTTGGCAGCGAAATTCGAGGGCGCTGACGCCTATAATATATGGGTTTTTGCTGTGATAGCTACGTAACCCCAGTTGTAACTGCGATCTGTGGCAGGTTCCATGGTGTAATCGAGGGGCGCGGAGGCCTACATTTATCTATGGATTTTGTCGGGATGGCAACGTAACCATAGGGTTAATTGCGACCATGGATGGGAGTGATGATTTCCAGAGCATTCTCACAAAGAAATTTCCTCTATTTTCAAAAACTGTTTTCTGTATGTTCAATAAAATTATTTTCCAAGTATTTTCACTGGATGTTGAAAACGGGTTTACAAAGTACTTAAAGATTTTCAGTCCTAGGCCTGATCAACGTAGACTGAATTTCTGTGAGAACAAGAATGGACTTGTCGAAACATCGAGTTATAAAAGTATGTCTACAAAAACTATTTTAGAAATATTATATAGATTTTTTTAAAAGTAATTTAAAAATGGTCAAAGAAGAAAATTATATGATTTTAAGCATTTTAAATAAATCTGGCTTCATTCCTTTTCGAGGACGAAAAGATTTAAAGGGGGAGGAATGCAACGACCCAGTATTTTAGCAGTATTATTTTAATAGTTATCTAATCTAATTTAAATAAGAAGTAAAATTATCATTTTAAAATGAATATGACCTTTGAAATAATTGCCATTTATTTGTATGGATTTGTATTTTTGAAAGGAAATTGATTTGAAAATTTAAAATAAAACAATTTTATCCATATTAGATATAAACATAAAATATAAGATGTAACTAGAAATATAAATATACGAATACAATGTTATGAATCAAATGCTTGAAAAATCTAAATTACAAACAGAATTGAAATGAATAAGCAAGCATACAACATAAATTGAAATTTTTTAACAACAAAAGTATAAATAAGACAAAGTGTGTATATATATGTATATGTGAAAGTTAGAAATAATACCGGATAAAACAAACATCTCTAAAAACAAGATATCTTCATTTACAAGCCATATGTATACCTGTTAAATGTATGTTTTCAAACAAAATATCTATATACGAAAAACATAGTTGTAATATGTAAGCATATTAAGAAACAAGACAAAATATCTTTGTACAAATTATACCTATCAGCCAATATTAATTAGGTGTGAACAAATGGGAAGACAATTGCATTTAATGCTTTCATCTCAGCACCACAAATATATGTTCAGCCGAAATTTGCAATATCATTTCAAAATCACAGTAATTAAATATAAAGATATGGTCTGATCAAATGAGTTGAGACTTGTACCAGTTGTAACCCACCTCTTTGTTAAAAGTTATTCCTATATATACACCTCATTTTATTTTAAGCTTGTTCACCACTTAGCAAACCTGAGAAAAAGGAAAATAAACATCATTTCTTTACAAACTCAGATCAAAAATTAAAAGAGTTTTCCCAGATTTCAAAGCACAGTCCAATGTTTTATGTTCCAGGAGACAAGGTGAGTAAACTCTTAAAAACTGTAATAATCTGAATTGGTTTGTGGTGGATCCCTGAAAGTATGATATAAGTAGTGTTGTGCATGAAGTTAAGAAGTGATTGATATATATGTGTGTGTGTGTGTGTGCGTGTGTGTGTGTGTGTTAGAACTTGTGTGTAGTTCTGGAGCAAGTTTACAGGTCTCTGTTTACACATTTCAGGGTTGAAAACCTGATCTTAAAATTCAAAATCATTCACTCAAGTGAATTTTAGTCTTTAATCCCTGAATACAAGTTGTCTGTATGAGTGTAATATTTTATTTAAAATTTGATTCAGGTGAAATACTCTGTAAATATTATTGAAACAAATATGTCAGGGAAGAAAAAATCAGTGTCAGGATTTGGATTGCCAAATTTCTAAATTATGATTGTATAATTGAATTCGTTTAAAAATCGAAGAATTATAATAATAATTTGGGAATTTTTAAGTCAGTAAAAATGGAGACTTTTTGAATTTAACGCAAATTGTGTTTCACTCAATTTCCGGTTATTGACGTTAAGATGGTGGACGTGCTTGTTACTGAGGAAAGTTAGGGGGCGGATAATCATCGGAAAAGTAGTACGAGGTTTTACTTTTCGCCATGGTGGTACGACGAGATGATTCTAGGGTTTTAAGTCGTGAATGGGTTGGGGTTGGTTACAGGGTTATTGTGACTTTGAACCTGCATCGAGCGATGCCAAAGGAAGGGGGTAGGATAGTCGGCTACGAAGCAAAGTTTTCAGGCGTCGGCGAGTGGGTGCAGGTGACCGATGGTGGCAGTACGAGGCGTTGCTTGTAGGGATATTCTTTTCTGGTGGTATCGAATATCGTTTTTGGGTTTAAGCATCAGCGAATTTTCTTCATTGGGTAAGGAAGTTTTAAGGGGTCGGCAATGATCAGGAGGTAGGGCCGATGGTGGTCGGAGGATCGCCAATGTCTTGTGCACGTGCACGAGACTTTTGTGCCAGTGTTTCAGTGCGTTGTTGATGGAGGAACGGATTTTTTCCTTGGATTATGTTTGAAGTAGTGGATGCCTGTCTTGGAGCTGGAAACTGCAGTGTACACGCGAGAGGATTATCCGTATTGTTGAAGGTTGTGAAGGATGAAAGTTAGTTGGGGTGAACTCGAAGAGTTTCGCACGGGAAGAAGCAGATGGGGGAAACTCGAGTTTTGGGTTCGATGAAGTTGTACGAGGCTCGGGTAAATAGCAAAAGACGGGTGAAACCCAAAGTGTATCAGGTTCTAACATATGCCAGTTTTAAAATTTAAAATTTAACAAGTTGCTTTAATCAAGTCAAAGTAATCTCTAGTTTAACTCTTTTTATTGTGTTTATTTTTGGTTTTAGGATTGGTTAGAGATTTGAAATAAAATTTTAAAGGTTAAGTTATTTTATTTTAGTTCATTTAAATAAATTTTATATTAAGGAAAATAAGGTTAATGCCTTGAGATTAATTGAGTTGATTAAGAAATCTAAAGATAATTACTTAATTTAATTGATAAAAGATAAGTAATGGTTAATCTATAATTAATCAGTGTAATTAAAGATAAATTAAGGATTGACTAATTTATAATTATGAATTAATTTATTTGTGATTAAGATTTGTTAATTAATAATTAAAGTTTTATTAATTAATAATAAATGGGTATAATATGTCAACTTAAGGTTAATTAATTGATAGAGTATTGATTACTTTGTATTGAAGGAGATTAGTTGATAATTATGGTTTATTAATTTATGATTAAAGACTAATTAAATTTATTTATAGGGTAATTAAGGAGTGAATTACCCAGTTGTATATAAATGAGGAGAACAGTGATTAATTAATTGAAGATAGTCGCTTGGTAATTGATTAAGTAAAATTACTTAATGAGATTGATAAGTATAATTTCTTAGTGAAGAAATTAGTTGTGACGACCGCCCATGACTCCTGCACTAAACAAGGGAAAAGGTGCACTGAAAAGTGTGCCAGGCCGCCATGGACGATCATCAGGGTGAGGTAAACGCAGAATAGTCTATCGTATTACTCACAGCGCATGGATGAAATACAATAGAAAGTATACATGGTGAAGCTCTATAGAACAGAATCTCATTCTTCTAAAGTCATAATAGTTTGGTACAACAATCTGGAGAGTCAATACATCAAGCCTCACTTCATAACACTCAGAGAGTCATACAAACAGCAGAACATCCAGTACATAAAGTAAGAAAACAATATGCAAAAGCCTCCAGCTCGTCTTCGTCATCAATAGCATTGGTCACTAAGAACAGCACCTGTCACCTGCTACCGAGTCTGCCCATCCCATCATGGATGAACAGCCCAAGGTGATAAGAGTTAAATATAAAACCTTGAGTCAGACAAAAGTCTTAGTGACCAGTAAATTAACTATCAAACATACCAAAAGAGCATAAAGGGTAAAAAGGAATAGGAACCCATCCATCCCACTCCACCTCTTTCTACAGTGATAGCCCCCAGACCCACTAAGCAGAAACAACATAGCAAAGCAGACAATTAAGGTAAAGCAATTATCACTCGGGTCAAGGTCGATGTTTTCCAAGCACAAACCCCCAAGGCCTAAACCAAGATCAGATAAGCACCCAAAAAACATCGCTCTTGAGACCGAATGATGGTTCAACCAACATCCAAACATCCATGACTCTGGCTATCACTGTTATCATTGCCTCGATTTCACCATTAATTGAATGACCGGCCCATTATTTCATCCGTCCGCCAAGGGCTAATGGTAACCCCGGTTCTAGACATAACCCCGCACGTCGTCGTGACCCGTGCCTAGGACTATCGAATCTGCCCAGAGTACTAACACGTCATCGTGACCTGTGCCTGGGACGTCGTCGTGACCCGTCCCAACGTACTCTTGCTTTGAGCATGCTAGAACCTTCAACAACGATGAAATCTCAGCCTTCTAGCCATCCTCCTCGACGACTATTCACATACTAGCTCAAGCGCTTCTCGAGCCAACCATTATCAACAAACTCGAACCACGTCACCGAGTTATCAACATGCTTGGAATGATCCCGTCTGGATTAAACCAAGGCTATCTCATATCATACTTTGCTTCATCGCATCATAGAAAAGTCCCATCTCAACATCATGCTTTGCCTCATCACATCATAGCAAAGTCCCATCTCAACGTCATGATCAAATCTATCCATATGAGCTTTATCGTCCACTTCATATGCCACTAGCAGCTTTCCTTATTCAAGAGCCTTTCCACTTAGCTTTTGAATCATCTTCAACCAACTTGTCCAAATTCAATCACTAATCAACTAATCAATCAAATCAATCATTCATCCAAGTAATCAATCATTCAAATAAGATCCAAATAAACAGTTATAACAATAATGGCAATTTCGTAATTAAAGGGTCCAAATCTAACAAGCATGAATTCTAAGTAATATCTTGATGAATGAACTAGCAAAGGTTAACATATAGTAAAGTAGATATCAAAACTTCATGAACAATAGATCCACATGCAGACTTGAGAAAAATGCATGAAATCACTATCTATAACACACAAACAAACCACCAATCATATATACTCCTTTGGGTCTGTGTGAGAGATAACCACCACTCACCGAATCACCTAAACACCTCAAAAACAACAAACTCCAGATCTGGACAACAAAGGATCTAGCTTGATCCGACAAGGTTTCCCTTCAAATGATGAAATCTCTCTTCGATGGATGGAAATCTTTAACTTTTGCTCTTGGATCTTCGATTTGATCTTCAATCTTGGATGGAAGGAATCACTAGATTAGAGTGGAGAAAAGAAGTGAAGAAGTGTTGTAGTCGAGCACTCAAAATGGCAGCACTTCGTCGCTTCAAAATTCGGATCCCAGAAATGAAGATAGGCACTTCTATTTATAGGCTGGAAATCCCTTAAGTCGGCCGTCCCCTTGAGTCGTCGCCGACCTAACGACCTACGACTCAAGAATCCCAAGACCTACCGACCCAACACAACACACGGTCTAACACAAACACGGCTCAACACTGCTGCCGACCTAACGCTAGAGACGACCTAGCGACTTAACTACAAAGCCGACCAAACGACTTACAAATATAGCCGACCTAACTACCTAACGACTTAGGACCAACCACTTACAAACCTATACGCAACCTATAGCATGCACGACGTATCACATGCACGCGGCTTAACACTTAACCAAACTGGGTACGACCTAACCCTTGCCGACCTAACGACCTACCATAAGTCGTTCAACGACCTAACTCCAACACAGGTTAACCACTAGGTTGCTACCTACCTTAAGCCGCTTCACCGACCTATCTCACTTAGGTCGGTCACCCCTATAAGTCGGTCAATTCTATGGGTCAGTTACTACTATAGGTCGGTCACTCCACTAAGTCGGTGACCTTCCTAGGTCGGTCCACCTCCATACCTCTAACTCTGCTAAGCCGCTTACTCCCCTAGACCGTTAGCTCTTAGGTCGTCCCATCTCCTTAACCCGCTAACCACCTTAAGTCCGCAGCCACCACTAACTCGCTCAACCGACCCAAACCACAACATGACCTAAGCTCCCACACGAGCTAACTCAGGTTGACTCAAACAATGCAAACGACCTAATGGAAACTATTTTACGATTTATCGACACGTAAAATACGGGTCGTTACATTCTCTCCCCCTTAAGAATTTCGCCCTCGAAATTCCAAACAATCCAGAGCAACCAAAACTATTCTGCATGCCTACGATCCATAGCAATCAACAAACCATGCATCCAATTACTAGCCTAGCATGCAAAATTCTAGGATTAGAACAAGTTACAAATTCATGAGATGCCACGACACCTTAGGGCCATACCTCGAAGAGTTCAGGATGAGCTGCTTTCATCCTCTCTTCCTCCTCCCATGTACAGTCGTTAACATCATCACTCCATTGTATCTTGAGCAACGTAATTGTCTTCCTCCTAAGCTGTTTCGTGTCGGTTTCAACAAACGAAGCGGCTTATGAGGTCTCGTAACAACTGGATCAACCTCTAAATATTCATAGCTATCAATAGAAACCGCTTTACTTGGGTCGTGCACATACCTCCGTGGATATGATACATGAAAAACATTGTGCACACCCGACATCTTTTCTGGTAACTCCAAATTATAGACGAGCTTTCCAATTCGCTCGATAATCGGGAATAGTCCAACAAACCTCGGAGTCAATTTCCCTTTCTTTCCGAATCGAATAACATTCTTCAGAGGAGAAATCTTTACAAAAACCATATCACCTACGTCGAATTCCAAATCCTTATGACGCTTATCAGCATAACTTTTCTGATGATCTTGGGCTGCCTTCATTCGTCGCTGAATGATCTCTATACAATCCGTAGTCTGTCGAATAATTTCTGGCCCAAGTATCAACTTTTCTCCAGTTTCCAACCAACATGTTGGAGAGTTACACGGTCTTCCATACAATGCTTCATACGGTGCCATACCAATACTTTACTGGTAACTGTTATTATACGCAAATTCCACCAAATGAAGATGATCTTCCCATGATCCTCCGAAATCTAAAACACATGCTCTAAGGAGATCCTCCAAAACTCTGTTGACTCTCTCGGTCTGACCATCTGTTTGGGGGTGATAAGCTGTACTCAAACACAACTCAGTCCCTATAACTTCTTGGAAGCTCCTCCAAAATCCACTGGTGAACAATGGGTCTCGATCGCTCACTATACTCCTCGAAATACCATGGAATCGAACTATCCACTTAACATACAACTCAGCCAATTTCGATGTAGTCCTAGTTGATCGAACAGGAATGAATCTTGCACTCTTAGTCAAACGATCTACGATGACCCAAATCCCTTCATTTCCTGCCCTGGTTCTAGGTAGACCATCGATAAAATCCATCGATATTTGTTCCCACTTCCATGTAGGAACTTCTAATGGCTGAAGCAATCACTTGGCTTCTTCTGTTCGGCTTTAACCAACTGGCAGTTCATACACTTGGAAATAAAATTTCCAACATCTTTCTTCATACCTTCCCAGTAATAGGTTCTCTTCATATCCCTATACATCTTATTTCCACCTGGATGAATTGTCAACTTCGAGTGATGACTTTCCATCAAAACTTCATTCCTCAATCCATCTATATCGGGAACAACTAGTCGTCCTTGTTTCCGAAGCCAACCCTCTCGATCGACTTCGAATCCTTTATCCTTCTCTGGATCTGATCCAGATTCCAAATCTCGGATAATCTTGACAAGCTTATCGTCTCGCTTTTGGCTCTTGCCAATTCTTTCCACAAAAGAAGGTCTTATCGATAAGTTTGCCAACATTTCAGGTTCCAATTCACATCTGGGCCTGAAGTCAAATCCAGCCAAATACTCGAGACTCTTCCATTCTGAGAACATGACTCCCAATCCTGCATGTCTTCGACTTAACGCATCTGCCACTCCGTTACCTTTTCCTGGAGTATAGGCTATACCAAAATCATATGATGCTAAAAACTCTAACCATCGTTGCTGCCGAAGATTCAAATCCTTTTGGGAGAAAAGATACCTCAATGACTTATGATCCGTAAACAGCTCAAATCGGACTCCCAATAGGTAATGTCTCGACATCTTCAGAGCAAAAACAATCGCAGCTAACTCCAAATCATGAGTCGAATAATTCGTTTCATGCGGCTTTAGTTGTCGACTTGCATACGCAACAACTTTATCCTTTTGCATCAGCACTTCTCCAAGTCCAGTACCACATGCATCGGTGTAAACCACCATCTCATCATTTCCACTTGGAATAGCCAAAACAGGAGCACTTGTCAATCGCTCTTTCAGGATTCCGAGAGCTTGCTCACACTTAGCATCCTATCTGAACACTTGGTTCTTTTTCGTCAATCCTGTTAATGGTGCAGCTATCTTGGACAAGTCTTTGATAAACCGACGATAGTATCCTGCTAATCCAAGAAAATTTCTCACATCAGACGCATTCTTAGGTCTAACCCAATCCTGGATCGCTGCCACCTTGGCAGGATCAACCGCTATTCCATTTCCAGAGATAATATGGCCTAAGAACCTCACTTCGCTCTTCCAGAAGTGACACTTCGAAAACTTAGCCCTCAGCTGTTGTTTCCGCAAGATTTCCAAAACAATACGCAAGTGCGTCTTGTGCTCTTCCTTAGTTCTGGAATAAATCAAAATATCATCCACGAACACAAGTACGAACTTGTTCAACTGATCTTTGAACACTCTATTCATAAGATCCACAAAATATGCTGGTGCATTGTTCAATCCAAACGGCATTACCAGCCACTCATAGAAACCAGATGGTGTCCTGAAAGCAGTCTTCGGCACACTATCCTTTGCCACTCTCAATTGGTGAAATCCCGTTGCCAAATCCATCTGAGAAAACACCTTAGCTTCATAAAGCTGATCAAACAAGTCATCTATCCTCGGCAATGGATACTTGTTCTTCTTAGTCACTTTATTCAGCTCACGATAATCCACACACAACCTCAACGATCCATCCGCTTTGGTTGCAATCACAACTGGTGCACCCCATTCGGACACACTACGCCGAATGAATCCTTTCTGAAAATGGTCATCAACTTGCACCTTCAACTCCTGCTGTTCCCTAGGCGCCATCCGCCTAATAGGCATCACAATAGGTCTGGCTCCTTCAACTAGATCGATACGAAACTCGATCTCCCTATGCGGCGGTAACCCTTTGACCTCGTCAAAGACATCCTCAAATCCATTCACAATAGGCAACGATGACAGTCCATCCCGTAGAACAACCAACGAATACATGAAGCTCATGAAGACGCCTTCCTCATGCTTACATCGTATCACAACCTTTCGCCTCTCCACATTCTCGACTGTCACCTCGAGCCTCTCACAATCAACCTTTGCCGCATACTTCCTAAGCCAGTCCATACCTAAAATAATTCCGAACCCCGCAAAGTTCAGAACAAAACAATCACAAACAAAAGAGCAATCATGACTCGATACAACTAGACCATGGCATACCATACACAAACAAGACGAACCCCCAACTGGATTAGTCACAACCAATGGTCTATCAACAATATCCAGTTCCAAACCCAACCGGCCTACAAGTTCACTACAAACAAAGGAATGCGACGCCCCGGTGTCAAATAACACTCTAACTGGAACACCGCAAATGGAAAGAGTACCTTGAACCAACACACTTTTTCCCTCCTCTTCAGCATTAGGAGCCTTCAAAGATGATGGCACAGCCCCTAAAGTATAAACTTGCACAATCTGCCTGTCCTTCCTCGGTTCTGGACAATTCCTCTTGATATGACCCGGTTTGTCACAGTTGTGGCACTTCACCGGCACTCTTGGATTCTTGCAATCTCTGGAGAGATGACCTTTCTGCCGACAGTTGTAGCAGGTCACTTCACCCTTTGGCTTTTTCTGGCCATCCTTACTCTTCTGCTGCTGCTGCTTTCTCTTCTTGTTTCCACTTTGCTCCTTGGTCACAGTAACAACAGATCCTTCTTTAGGAAACAAATTCTCATGCCTGAGAGCTTTCTCTACAAGCTTCTCAAATGGGTCATCCAAATGATCCACCAACTGCCCCCCAAGATAACTGTCCAAGCCTGTCACAAACTTCTCATTCTTCTGATAAGGAGATTCAATATATGACCGAGCATACTTAGACAAAGCTTCAAACTCAGAAACATACTCAAGAACTGGTCTTCCACCTTGATTGAGTTCCACAAACTTCTTGAAAAGAACAGATTTCTGAGCTGTAGAAATGAACTTAGCTTCAAATCTAGCTTGGAATTGCTCCCAAGTGATCTCTTCCTCTGGAGTATCAATGGTGACAGAGTTCCACCAATCAGAAGCTCTTCCTTGAAGCTGTCTTGATGCAAGCTTCCTCTTAGTTGCATCCTCACTTCCCAAATCACCAAAGATCCTTCTACAAGCATCAATCCACCTTTGAACTTCAATGGTTGATTCTGTCGCCAAGAAAATCTTTCCTCCAAGAGCAGTATAGTCCTTACACAACTTAGCAAAATCCACTGGTCTTGGGGCTTGAACTTGGACTCCAACATCTACTGATGGCCCCGGAGCTGGCACCCTTCTCATGATCGAAGTCATCATAGCCTCTAACATAGAAGCATAATCAGCAGCCCCCTCAACAGCACGACCTCCTCTAGCAGCTGGTCTCCCTCTTCGACTCATTCCTAATATCTAAAAGAAATGATTAATACCCTAGGGAAACAACTGCATAATAAGTTCAAATCCATCTAAGCTACTATATTATATATAGTAATCATCTATCAAAATTACAATTACGTCCCTCATACGTAGTTATGTCAGCGAGCTTTGGCTAAAATCGATTAACTAAAGCTCTGATACCAAATGTGACGACTGCCCATGACTCCTGCACTAAACAAGGGAAACGGTGCGCTGAAAAGTGTGTCAGGCCGCCATGGACGATCATCAGGGTAAGGTAAACGCAGAATAGTCTATCGTATTACTCACAGCGCATGGATAAAATACAATAGAAAGTATACATAGTGAAGCTCTATAGAACAGAATCTCATTCTTCTAAACTCATAATAGTTTGGTACAACAATCTGGAGAGTCAATACATCAAGCCTCACTACATAACACTCAGAGAGTAATACAAACAGCGGAACATCCGGTACATAAAGTAAGAAAACAATATGCAAAAGCCTCCAGCTCGTCTTCGTCATCAACAGCGTTGGTCACTAAGAACATCACCTGTCACCTGCTACCGAGTCTGCCCATCCCATCATGGATGAACAGCCCAAGGTGATAAGAGTTAAATATAAAACCTTGAGTCAGACAAAAGTCTTAGTGAGCAGTAAATTAACTATAAAACATACCAAAAGAGCATAAAGGGTTAAAAGGAATAGGAACCCATCCATCCCACTCCACCTCTTTCTACAGTGATAGCCCCCAGACCCACTAAGCAGAAACAACATAGCAAAGCAGACAATTAAAGTAAAACAATTATCACTCGGGTCAAGGTCGATGTTTTCCAAGCACAAACCCCCAAGGCCTAAACCAAGAACAGATAAGCACCCAGAAAACATCGCTCTTAAGACCGAATGATGGTTCAACCAACATCCAAACATCCATGACTCTGGCTATCACTGTTATCATTGCCTCGATTTCACCGTTAATTGAATGACCGGCCCATTATTTCATCCGTCCGCCAAGGGCTAATGGTAACCCCGGTTCTAGACATAACTCCGCACGTCGTCGTGACCCGTGCCTAGGACTATCTAATTTGCCCAGAGTACTAACACGTCATCGTGACCCGTGCCTGGGACGTCGTCGTGACCCGTCCCAACGTACTCTTGCTTTGAGCATGCTAGAACCTTCAACAACGACGAAATCTCAGCCTTCTAGCCATCCTCCTCGACGACTATTCACATACTAGCTCAAGCCCCTCTCGAGCCAACCATTATCAACAAACTCGAACCATGTCACCGAGTTATCAACATGCTTGGAATGATCCCATCTGGATTAAACCAAGGCTATCTCATATCATACGTTGCTTCATCGCATCATAGCAAAGTCCCATCTCAACATCATGCTTTGCCTCATCACATCATAGCAAAGTCCCATCTCAACATCATGATCAAATCTATCCATATGAGCTTTATCGTCCACTTCATATGCCACTAGCAGCTTTCCTTATTCAAGAGCCTTTCCACTTAGCTTTTGAATCATCTTCGACCAACTTGTACAAATTCAATCACTAATCAACTAATCAATCAAATCAATCATTCATCCAAGTAATCAATCATTCAAATAAGATCTAAATAAACAGTCATAACAATAATGGCAATTTCGTAATTAAAGGGTCCAAATCTAACAAGCATGAATTCTAAGTAATATCTTGATGAATGAACTAGCATAGGTTAACATATAGTAAAGTAGATATCAAAACTTCATGAACAATAGATCTACATGCAGACTTGAGAAAAATGCATGAAATCACTATCTTTAACACACAAACAAACCACTAATCCGATATACTCCTTTGGGTCCGTGTGAGAGATAACCACCACTCATCGAATCACCTAAACACCTCAAAAACAACAAACTCCAGATCTGGACAGCAAAGGATTTAGCTTGATCCGACAAGGTTTCCCTTTAAATGATGAAATCTCTCTTCGATGGATGGAGATCTTCAACTTTGGCTCTTGGATCTTCGATTTGATCTTCAATCTTGGATGGAAGGAATCACTAGATTAGAGTGGAGAAAAGAAGTGAAGTGTTGTAGTCGAGCACTCAAAATGGCAGCACTTCGTCGCTTCAAAATCCGGATCCTAGAAATGAAGATAGGCACTTCTATTTATAGGCTGGAAATCCCTTAAGTCGGCCGTCCCCTTGAGTCGTCGCCGACCTAACGACCTACGACTCAAGAATCCCACGACCTACCGACCTAACACAACACACGTCTAACACAAACACGGCTCAACACTGCTGCCGACCTAATGCTAGAGACGACATAGCGACTTAACTACATAGCCGACCCAACGACTTACAAATATAGCCGACCTAACTACCTAACGACTTAGGACCAACCACTTACAAACCTATACGCAACCTATAGCATGCACGACCTATCACATGCATGCGGCTTAACACTTAACCAAACTGGGTACGACCTAACCCTTGCCGACCTAACGACCTACCATAAGTCGTTCAACGACTTAACTCCAACACAGGTTAACCACTAGGTCGCTACCTACCTTAAGCCGCTTCACCGACCTATCTCCCTTAGGTCGGTCACCCCTATAAGTCGGTCAATTCTATGGGTCGGTTACTACTATAGGTAGGTCACTCCACTAAATCGACGACCTTCCTAGGTCGGTCCACCTCCATACCTCTAACTCTGCTAAGCCGCTTACTCCCCTAGACCGTTAGCTCTTAGGTCGGGCGATCTCCTTAACCCGCTAACCACCTTAAGTCGGCAGCCACCACTAACACGCTCCACCGACCCAAACCACAACACGACTTAAGCTCCCACACGAGCTAACTCAGGTTGACTCAAACAATGCAAACGACCTAATGGCAACTATTTTACGATTTATCGACACGTAAAATACGGGTCGTTACATTAGTGAAGTAATCCATAATCACAGTATGTAGTAAATTAAAAGGAATTATTTAATGGGAAGTAATTAAAGGGAAATTACTTAGTAGAAGTAATTAAGGGTAAATTACCTGGTGTAATTTATCAAAAGGGATTAATAATTAAGTAAGGGGTTAATTACTTAAGTACGTAATTACAGAGGGGTAATTACTGTTTATGAGAATTAGGGTTGATTAAGGGATGCATTAAATTAAGTTTAATTAATTAATTGAGAATAAACATTTATGGAGTTTGATTAAGTATAATTACTTAATGAAAGTAATTAGATAATGATGATAGCTTTAATGAAATTAAAGAATAATTAATCAAGGAGGATTAACTAAGATGAATGATTATGGGATGGTGAATCAATTGGGCTGTAATTAATTAATAAGCAAGACTTAAAGATAATTGATTTAATTCAATTATTCTTAATTAGATATATTCGAGATGGTGTGATTGATTATCTTGCTTATGTATGATAAATGATTGTTTAAATGCCCTGAATTGATTGATACCCCTGATATGAAATGGTTCGGGATATGATGTGTTTGGGTGGGTAATGATAATGTGGTTATTTATCAATGAGGAATTGCTAAGTAAGGTGCCATCTTTTATTTAAAAGTTTGAATTGCATTTCACTTGAATAACGTGTGTCAAGATGAGCTGAATCCGAAGAGACCGGGGTCGGGTAGTAGTTAATACCCGAAACCACTTTGATTATTTATAAATTGATATGTAAAATCAATAAGTTGTAATGGAATGGTTTAAGTAAATTGGACCATATAATCTGTGTTCTGGCACTAGAAATTGCTTTGTGAAATAAGTAATGTCTATAACAACTTGTGAAGTTGTAAATTTGTATAAGTACCCCAGGTTTATATGAGTTGAATACTTTTGTATTCTATGTTAGATGAGTTTACTCACGCTGGTTTCCAGCCTGACCGGGATGTTACTTTGATGTAATGCTCGGGTTAGACCGAGTATTACAGATTTTCAGGTAAGGATGTTTGGAGCTCAGGAGTCGAGCTGGATGGCAAGAACGTATGGAGTGTTTCCGCTATATTATATTGTTGGATATCTGTGGCATGGTAGTTGTGTATATCCAGTATATGTATGTGTAACTTTGATGTATTAAAATGTAATTGACAGATATAATATTCTTTTGTAAACTGTTATTATTTATTATTATATTTTGATTCGCTGCGAATGTGAGAAATTATGTTGTGTTTCTGTTCCTATTTCTTCTATCTCTTTCTTCTTTTTCATAATTATCTGGAATTTTCGGGATCGAAAATTCCGAGTCGTTACAGTTGGTATCAGAGCAGAAAGCTTAAGCGAGAACCTTGGCTCTGGTGGGGATTACTCATTTAATAGAGTACGTAGTACTCTATAATGAGTTGAGTGTGTGTGTGTGTGTGTGTGTGTGTGTGTGTATATATATATATGACAGAGCGTACTTGTTGTTTTCTTATATAAAGGTTTTAAATGATTTTAAACATAAAATATTTTGATATAAAAAGCAATATTTCCTTCTAATAAATATTAGGGTAATTGGTTGTTAAATTATTGGAATTAAACTAAATGTTAAAAGAAATACAACTAAATTAAAAATTAAATTGAAATGGATTCAAACTAAAATTGAAATCTTGAATTGGAGAAGTATTTAAGAATAAGATGATAATGGATGGTTTTGATATGATAATCTTGGTTAGCATCATAAGTGATTGTTGTGTATCTAATAATAATATGTGTATTAATGAGTAAGCAAATGAAATGTTTTAAAGGAGTAAACATTTAGGTAAAGTAGTACTTATAAATTGAAAATACCTAAATTGTGAAATTTTAAATCTAGATCCGGAATTTGTTATTGTTTCAAAGTGCTGAAAGAAATAATAAATAAGTATTATTTGAATAAAAGAGACTTGTTGCAAACAATGGGTTGTTTGAAAATTTGATTTGAATTTAAAACCAAAGGTGGTTTAAAATTTTATAACATGGCTGGGAGAACCAGGAAATCAATATGTATGGATATGCATGATATTAATGATAATTTGAGATGAACTCTAAATGTTGAGTTTTGATTTTCCCTGGAGTGTGATGTAAAACCCAAAGTGATATAAGTTTTGAACTTATAAGAGGGAAAGAATTTTGAAATTTGAAGTGGGAATTCAAATTTGAGTAGAGTTGATTGGATTAAGTAATTGAAATTTAACTTTGGGAAAGTTAATTAAGTTAACAAGCAACCCGCATTGGAAATTTCAAGATGAAATTGGAATTTAACTTGGAAAGTTAAATGGTTGATTTGAATTGGGAGTTTGTGTAATCTCAAAATGGATTTGAGATCTGGAAATTAAAAATGAATGGATGTTTTAAACTAAATTGGATGATATCATCCTTTTGTTATTAATAATCTTTAAATTGTAAATTGGATTTGTTTTAAATGAATGAGGAATAAAGTGGAGTAATATACCCATTACTGAGATAAAAGAAAAATTTAACTTTAATTTGAAATAAAGGATATGGAATTACTTTGAATTAAAAATTTGAATAATTGAATCTGTAAATTAAAATTGTTTAAGAACTGGCTTCAAATTGGAAGATAAAGTTTAGCAATAAATGAAATTTTTTAAAATAAAATTGTATTGAATTCTTATTCGAACCTTGAAATACATAAGTAAAGATAATTTAAAATGGAATTTGGAGAATTGGACTCGAAAATTAAGCTGTTTAAAAACTTTAAATAAAATTTAATTTGGTTTAACCTAAACCAACCTTTGAGAATTTAACTCAAATTTACATAAATTCGAGATGGTTTAAAATTTAGATTGAAATTGAATTAGTTCAAATCGAATCTGATTTGAATTAATTGGACTTGAGATTGAAGGTGTATAAGTTTAAAAAAAAATTCAAATGGAAATTTGGGTTGAATTGAAATGATTGAAATTGAAGTGAGTTCAATTGAATGGATATTAGTCCAAATTGATTGAAATAAATTGGGATTGTAATTAAAGTTGAATATGTTTAAAATCAAATGGAATTTGATTTGAAGTTGGAAAGAAATTGAGAATTAATTCAGCTTGAATTGGGAATAAATCAAGTCCAATAGAAATTGGAGTTATTTAAAATTAGAATTGGACCAATTTAAATGGAAGTGGAAATTTAAATTGAATTGTTGGGAAAGGGAACGGTTTTGACTCTGGACTATTTTCAATATAAATTGTTTTAATATAAACTTATTTTCCAAGCTATTAAATATAAACAACTCTTCTTTCTTAAAGCCAAAATATTTTATACTTGTTTTACAATTATTTTTGGAGCTATTTAACCATTTTTCAACTTTTTCTAAACTAATTACTATATTTCAACTATGTTACAAATTAATTACTAATTTACAACTATTTTGCAATTATCTAAAATTTCTGAAACTATTTAATTATTTCTCAACTATTTTACAGTTAGTTAACTATTTTATAGCTATTTTGCAAACTAATAATTATTTTTCAACTACTTATCTATTTTATTTAAGTTTTCAACCTATTTTTAAAATGAACCGGTCGGAGTTCAAACTGTTATTGGTTAAATACCCAACCGAGGCAAGAACTGATGGAACAATCCAAATGGGGATTAAGACAAATGTGAATAAGTGAATGAAAATTTAAGTGAATGTGAATAGAAAGAGAAATTGATTTGGCTAACAATCAACGAAGTTCAATACGTAAGATGTACGTATATTATTCTATTCATATAATGATTTGATCTAGATTCGAGCATAGAATTTCGAGATAGTTATATCGGTCCGAGTGGGATTTTTCACTCGATTTTCGACGGTGAACCTGGATAAGGATTGTTTCAGTGCGTTGTTGATGGAGGAACGGAGTTTTTCCTTAGATTATGTTTGAAGCAGTGGATGCCTGTCCTGGAGCTGGGAACTGCAGTGTACACGCGAGAGGAATTATCCGTATTGTTGAAGGTTGTGAAGGATGAAGTTAGTTCGGTTGAACTCGAAGATTTTCGCACGGGAAGAAGCAGATGGGGTAAACTCGATTTTTTGGTTCGATGAAGTTGTATGAGGCTCGGGTAAATAGCAAAAGACGGGTGAAACCCGAAGTGTATCAGGTTCTAACATATGCCAGTTTTCAAATTTAAAATTTAACAAGTTGCTTTAATCAAGTCAAAGTAATCTCTGGTTTTACTCTTTTAAATATGTTTATTTTTGGTTTTGGGACTAGTTAGAGATTTGAAATAAATATTTTAAAGGTTAAGGTATTTTATTTTAGTTCATTTAAATAAATTTTATATTAAGAAAAATAAGGTTAATGCCTTGAGATTAATTGAGTTGATTAAGAAATCTAAGTATAATTACTTAATTTAATTGATAAATGATAAGTAATGGTTAATCTATATTTAATCAAAGTGTAATTAAAGATAAATTAAGGATTGATTAATTTATAATTATGAATTAATTTATTTGTGATTAAGATTTGTTAATTAATAATTAAAGTTTTATTAATTAATAGTAAATGGGTATAATAAGTCAACTTAAGGTTATTTAATTGATAGAGTATTGATTACTTTGTATTGAAGGAGATTTGTTGATAATTAAGGTTATCAATTTATGATTAAAGATTAATTAAATTTATTTATAAAGTAATTAAGGAGTGAATTACCCAGTTGTATATAAATGAGGAGAACCGTGATTAATTAATTGAAGATAGTCGCTTGGTAATTGATTAAGTAAAATTACTTAATGAGATCGATAAGTATAATTTCTTAGTGAAGAAATTGGTGAAGTAATCCATAATCACAGGATGTAATAAATTAAAAGGAATTATTTAATGGGAAGTAATTAAAGGGTAATTACTTAGTAGAAGTAATTAAGGATAAATTACCTGGTGTAATTTATCCAAAGGAATTAATAATTAAGTAAGGGGTTAATTACTTAAGTACGTAATTACAAAGGGGTAATTATTGTTTATGAGAATTGGGGTTGATTAAGGGATGCATTAAATTAAGTTTAATTAATTAATTGAGAATAAACATTTATGGAGTTTGATTAAGTATAATTACTTAATGAAAGTAATTAGATAATGATGATAGCTTTAATGAAATTAAAGAATAATTAATCAAGGAGGATTAACTAAGATGAATGATTATGGGATGGTGAATCAATTGGGCTGTAATTAATCAATAAGCAGGACTTAAAGGTAATTGATTTAATTCAATTATGCTTAATTAGATTTATTCGAGATGGTGTGATTGATTATCTTGCTTATGTGTGATAAGTGATTGTTTAAATGCCCTGAATTGATTGATACCCCTGATATGAAATGGTTCGGGATATGATGTGTTTGGGTGGGCAATGATAATGTGGTTATTTATCAATGAGGAATTGCTATGTAAGGTGCCATCTTTTATTTAAAAGTTTGAATTGCATTTCACTTGAATAACGTGTGTCAAGATGAGCTGAATCCGAAGAGACCGGAGTCGGGTATTAGTTAATACCCGAAACCACTTCGATTCTTTATAAATTGATATGTGAATCAATAAGTTAAAATGGAATGGTGTAAGTAAATTGGACCATAAGTACTTCGGGTTTATATGAGTTGAATACTTTTGTATTCTATGTTAGATGAGTTTACTCACGCTGGTTTCCAGCCTGACCCGGATGTTACTTTGATGTAATGCTCAGGTTAGACCGAGTATTATAGATTTTCAGGTAAGGACATTTGGTGCTCAGGAGTCGAGCTGGATGGCAAGAACGTATGGAGTGTTTCCGCTGTATTATATTGTTGGATATCTGTGGCATGATAGTTGTGTATATCCAGTCTGTATATGTATGTGTAACTTTGATGTATTAAAATGTAATTGACAGATATAATATTCTTTTGTAAACTGTTATTATTTATTATTATATTTTGATCCGCTGCGAATGTGAGAAATTGTGTTGTGTTTTCTGTTCCTATTTCTTCTACCTCTTTCTTCTTTTTCATAACTATCTGGAATTTTCGGGATCGAAAATTCCGGGTCGTTACATTCGATAATTCCAAAAATGTTTCTTTTTATTATTTATCGTTATATGCTAAATTTTAATTACGTAAAAATGCGGGGTGTTACAATATGTATTTATTCTTTTCCTAAGTTAGTAATTTATATAATACTGCTCAAAACTACTTATTATCGTCTTATTTCTTTATTTTTCACTCTTTTATAATTAGTAGGATTGAAAAAAAATTATTAAACCAAATTCTTCCGTTTATGTTTCTTAATTTGTTGATACTTGGCAGATATGACAAATATCTGATATTCGTCTGTTTCTACGAATACAGATATATGTTCATATCAAGAGTTGCAAGTATGCGATATTAGAAAATGATTTTGAATGTAAATGCGAATGAAAATATAAATGTAAATGCAAATGTAGATATGGAATTATCTACATAAAAAAGAATCCATTAAAATGGTTATGCTTGACAATAGTATTTGTAGTGGGAAGGCTATTTAACAGACATTCGATTTGAAAGTTTATTAAACCGGCCTTTGAATGTTGATTTAATGGACATTTGAGTAGAGGCACTGGTTAAATCGAAGTCCCACTCAGACATGTATAAATAACATAAGAAATCCTTCTTACCTAACAATTTACTTCTTCCACATTTTTTGAATTCAAGAACTACCTAAATACTGACTCGATCTGCCAAAATCAATAGAAAAAGGGTTGATGGCCACTAACATACCCATTCAAACATCTCTACTGATGGCGATATAATTTTCTAATCTTCACACAAATTCTTCTTCCTCAAGATCCTTCCATCTCCTTTCTTTCGCTCAAACGTAGACTGTTATCGTTCCTAAGCAAACATGGCCAGAGAATCAAATTCAACTCCTCAATTTAAATCATGTTCATTTTTACACTTCAGATCTTGGATTATAAGAATGATTCTCCTACTTTATATATGGTGATAAAAATCATAAAGTGAAGGAATGTAGAGATCCAGTTCATCATTTCAGTCGTAGGGTTTATGATCAGAAATAAAAGTCTGTTTGTTTTCTTCAATGAGCTGGAAATTTGCAAATCCTCCACTACCGAATCCTTTGAGCAAGATTTAACAAGGCTATTATTATTTTTTATAAATTTTGAGGCTAAGAAAAATCTTTCTTGAGGCATTTTCAAATAAAAAACAAGGAGGGGATGTACTTGTTCAATAAAATTTTATGGCACTTTGATTAATCGAATGCTGGCAAGGTTTTAAATCTCGAATTTCGATTATGTTTCGTCTCGAAAGTTTTGCACACATTATTTCATATTAGACGGAATCTCGAGTGAGATGAGTGTATCTCGATTGTACATCTCGAATTAACATCTCGATTTTTAAAGTCCATCTCGGGACTATCTTGAAGTAACATAAATCTAAATTTGATATTTTAAAGATTATAATAATAATTGTTATATATATAGAGAGAAGTTTTTAAAATACATAAATCATATAAAATGATAATATTAATTTTACATTTAAGATCAAAATGATGACAATGGTTTGGTATTAACTGAATGATTCACTTTTCATCTAAATATTAAAAGTAAAAAAAATAACAATTTTTTTGCTCAATTGTTAAATCGTAAAAATTAAAATTAGAGGGTAAGTAAAAGTTATTAGAGTGTAAATTCATGTGGACTCGCATAAAAAGTAAATAAAAAGTGTAAATGAATAAACATAACTTCGTATGGATCTTCTATTATTATCTCACCTCAAATTACATTATCTTGGACGAGATGAGTGTCAAATAATATACAAACAAAATATAATTTCTGGTTTTGCTAAATCTCATCTCGCTAAATCTCATCTCGCTCAAGTTCGAAAATGAAATCTTGAGCGAGATCTCGGGAAAGATGAGCGAGATATAAAGTAGTGATTCTGTGTCAGATTTACCAAATGATTCGGGGTAAAAAGAAACCATCATACGAATATGAATCTTAGGAATATCGTGACGAAACCTACTAAAGGTGACATCTTTCTTGGAAAAGCAAGCAAAAGTAATATAGTTGATAGAATCTCGGATTCAACAATACATGTTATATCTAGTAATGGAGATTTTGATCACTTCAACCCAGATGCAATGCTTTTAGATCTAGAAGTAATTGGTTAGGTTCGGTCTAATGGCGATCCTCTTGATGAAAGCTCTGTTATGCATAAAGACGAGGTTGATGGAGAGAATAACAAATTTGACGTGTTCGATTTATGCTTTTAGATCTAGTAGTGATTGATTAGGAAAGCTCTGTTTCGCTATTATAATAATGTCTAGTAGTAAAATAAACTTACTTTTTCATAGCATTAAGGGGTTATCCATATAGCCCTTAACACGTAATAGTCCCAGTAGTCCATCCAATATCATGGTCCCTCCTGATCGGGAAGCCACCAGAGGATACCACACGGGCTACGGGAGAAAACCAAACTCGTACAACGCGCGATAGGGTAGGTGACACAACACAATTAGGCAATGCAAGGGTAGATATACCAATTACGCATCCGGGCTGGTGGTAACGCGTAGCGCACAGTTACCGCCCACCTTGAGCCACACCCCCAAAAAGAAAATCAAAAGTGGCCAACGAATCAATCCGAAAGTCAAAGTATAAAATCGAAGGGATGTGTTCGATCAAAGGAGCTACATCATTGGCTCGAGAATCGCTCCTGTTTTAGCCACCTTATGCCAACTCACGGGAAATGGGTCCACGTATTTACCTCAAAGGAAACGCCGCCACCATCCTACTTCCGATCCCGGTCTCTTTAACAACCAAACTTTATTATAACAACGCGTCATTTTAAAATAATTATACTTCAAAACCAGAATACAATATCCATTTCAAAACCATATAAATATGATATCATTTCTATTTTAAAAACCAAACAATATGATATCATTTTTATTTCAAATATATCCTTTTTCTTACATTTTCAAAGTTATAATATTTCGAAACCAAATGCTTGAAATATAGCCTTCCAAAACATAAAACTTTGAATTACATAACTTTGAAATATAACCACACCACTTAAATGGTTAAAATATAAATTAATTTATATAAAAAAAATAGTTTCTTCACCTTCACAAATCAATTCCAAATATAGATTTAAATTCCAAATAAACATTTCAATTTCCATATATTTCAAAGCTTTAAATATTCCACCTTTTCAAAACTAATTCTATGATAATTCCACATATATCAAATTCAATTTCTATTATTTAGATTTGAGATGTTTACTTAATAAATTCAATATGATTTAAGAAAACCTTTAACTCCCAACAGCCGGATATTCTTTCAATTTAATTAACTTGATAAATTCATTTATCTCAACTTTATATTCATATAAATTACTTTATACCAAGAATCATACCCTTTAAAGTCTCCATTTTTATTAAATTTCAAATCAGATTTATTCAAGTACAATTCTTAAATAATTCAATTTAAACCAATTTTATATTTTTCTCCCAACTTAAATTTCATTTAAGTCAATTAAAAACTCTATATATACAATATCTCAAATAGGTACTAAACCATAGAATATAAAACAATCAAACTCCATTATTAAACTCATTTTTTATTAATCAATTTTATGCATAGCTTAAATTCAAGGATTTAACCGTGTGTGTGTATATATATATATATATAATAATAATATTTATATAACATCAAAATTTAACATTTATTAAACCGTATATTCCTTTCCAAAACCATAGAAAATCATTTCAAAATATTTTTTTTTATATATAGACTCACTTTTATATATATATATATATATAAAAGAATCAGTGACGGCTATGTCTCTGATATTGCTGAGCTTCGAAAGAAAAACAACTCCCAGGAGGCGGAGATACAAATGCTTAAGCTTCAGCTTGCCAAAACTGAAAGGGAGCGCGATGAGGCTGTCGCCGGCAAAATCGCAGCCGAAGAATCTCATGAGGCGACCAAAAACAGCTTCGGCTCGACATTATTCGACTTCTACTTGCATAGCGTCTTGGGGCGTGGAAGCCTCGCTTTTCTTGGTCCTAAGTATGAAATCACTTTAGCTGAAGTGTGGGAGGCCGCTCTTGAGATGCTTGGTGCTGAAGGTGCCGGTTACGACGAATCAGCCCTGGAAAGGCATTATTTTGATGATGACGCTCGCGCTGCCCTTGCCAAGGGAAAGGAACAACTTGCCAAATTAAGAACTGAAGTGACGGAAGGGGACCGGCTGGGGAAAACCACTTCAACTACTCTAGTCCAGCCACCTTCTTCGTCTGAAGTCGACATTATTGGTTCCAGTTCCCATCTCGCATCTCCCACCAAAGTTACCGCTGATATTACAAGCATACAAGGTGGAGACGAGGGTGAAGAGAGCGCTGATGCGCAAGCTTATGAAGTCGATATCAGGAAACCAGCTTCTCCAGGTAACTCCACTGTTAATCTCGCTACTGTCAATTCTGCTCAAGCGGGTTACTCATTTATTTCGCATGAGTTTCACGAGCTCCTTGGCTATTTTCTCAACCTTGACGAGCCTTCATCTCCTCTCTTTACTGACTTCATTGGTGAACCTTCATCTCCTCTTTTTACTGACTTTAACCTCTTTTCTTCTGTAGAAAAAGTATCAAGCACTGCTCAAATCTCTACTTCTCCCGTAATCCCTTCTCCATCTCCTCAGGTGGCTCCTCCTTCTGCTTCGCAACCTGGATCACAGGAGGAACAAATAGAGGCTCTCCATGGCCTGGATGATCCCATTGCTTCGCAAGAGCAAAAAGATGAGGGACTTGAGGGAGGTGACATATCTCCGGAGCGGACTCCTTCTGACGATATAACTTTATCTAAACTTGTCACTCCAGGAAGTGAGTCTTCCTCAAAGAGGAGAAGGAAGCAAGGAGCATCAAGGAGGAGAGGGAAGATAATCACTGCCACTGAAGAGGAGCCAGAAGTTGGGCCAGCTGCGCCTACCTCTCCTTCCTCCCTTATACCCACTGGCCGACCTGAAAAGCTGGTCATTCGGTCGGGTAAAGGGTCCAAAGGCAGTAAAAAGAAGTGAAGACTTTAGCTTTTTGTCTTTTGTATGAACTGGCCGAGAGTTGTGCGGGTATCGGCCCCCGCTTTTATTTTGAGAACCTGTATCTGCATTATAGTTGAATAAAATGATTCTTCGTTTGTACAAACTTCTGTTTGAATTTGAGAACGCATTTACTATTTATTTTATTTTTTGCACAAGTTTATTTACACGATATTGCAGCGGGCTTATGGTATGTTGTTTGAGTATTACTTTACTGATGCAGCTATACTATTATACCATGTTGCCCCCATACCTTAAGCTTGCTGCAATATTTTATACTTTGAGGGGACTTGCACTCTTATTTGTTAAAGAATAATTATTTTATTCTTTAAAGAAAATTTTTGTAGAGTACAACTCCCTTCGTATAAGTTTTTACGCTTTGTCGTTCGAAGAAATCACTTTTTTCGTTTGCTTATGTGCATATTTTACCAAGTGAATTCCTCTATGTGGTAAAGCGGACCTCTGAAGGGTACTTTAACTTCTTTTCTTTTTTTACGATCATTTTCCATAGTGGGCAAATTACTCTTCCTTTGAAAGTTAAAGTACGCTTTTGATGAGGATTTTTTTTTATACAAAATTGTACCTCTGAGGAGGGATTTTTCACGTTTCAACACTTGGAAGTTTTATTTCAATCTCGGTGAAACGTGTACCCCCAAAGAGTTGTGCTTTCGAAGAAAGCCTTTTCACGTTTCAACACTTGGAAGTTTTATTTCAATCTCGGTGAAACGTGTGCTTCCAAAGAGGTCTTTTTTTTTTTCTTGATTGTGTCCCCGGGAGGGGGTTGTACCTCTAAGGAGGGATTTTTCACGTTTCAACACTTGGAAGTTTTATTTCAATCTCGGTGAAACGTGTACCCCCAAAGAGTTGTGCCTTCGAAGAAAGCCTTTTCACGTTTCAACACTTGGAAGTTTTATTTCAATCTTGGTGAAACGTGGGCTTTCAAGAAGGTCTTTGTTTTTGCATTTCAACTTTGGTGAAGTGAAATTCCGAAGAGCGGTTGCTACACTTCAACTCCTGGCGAAATGTGCCTCCGAAGAGGGCTTTTATTTTGTTTACATTTCAACTCTGGTGAAGTGAAATCCCGAAGAGCGGTTATAACACTTCAACTCCTGGTGAAATGGGCCTCCGAAGAGGGCTTTTATTTTGTTTGCATTTCAACTCTGGTGAAGTGAAATCCCGAAGAGCGGTTATAACACTTCAACTCCTGGTGAAATGTGCCTCAGAGAGGGTTTTCATCGCCTGGAAGTTACTCTCTCATGGTTGGAGGGTCATGACTCCTCCAATCTTTTTTGTTGAGTAGAGAACTTTCTTTTTTGTGGCATATGACCCATTAGAGGTCTTTTATCCTCCGAAGAGTTGCGCCTCCGAAGAGGACTTGTGCTGCTGATGGTAGCTTTGGTTGTTCCTCTGTTCACTTGCTTATGCCTTTTCAGCGATCCTCTTTTTTTTTTTTTTTTTCTTTTCAAGTTTTCATTCCCCTTTTCTCGCAAGTGGCTTGTTTAATCCAAGGAAGTGTACTTCATTGCCAGGCAAGTTCGTGAGAACGGGCACTAGCTTTCTAATTGGATGTTTGTTTGTTCAAACAATCTCAATTTATCAGCAAGGGCTCGTGTTAACGCTCAAATTTAAACGCTAACACCCTGGTGAATAGGATGTGATTGTGAAAGCACCACCCGTTCGTACGGGAATCAGAAATAAGCAGAAAGTATGCAGAAAAACAGTAAGAGACACAGTATTTATAGTGGTTCGGCTTATAATCCAGCCTACGTCCACTTTAATCTTTTTATCACTAGTTTGATTACAATCCTTTACAAGATCTTTCAATTACAACACACTTCAAGTTATAGGATATGTAAAACAAGTGGCTCAAGCTTTGATGTTGACGATCATCTTCAAATCCATGGTGAATGTGGATGATTCCTTCATGGAGTTCCTTTAGAAGTTTGTTGGATCTGAAAAGCTTTGAAGTAGTCTGGAATTCGGCAGAGTAATGGCGCTTGAAGAGAATGAGCAAAAAGTCCTTTTAATGTTGAAGGTAGGGTGGTATTTATAGGCAAAGATTATGGACTTAGGCTCGGTCTTAACTCCTCACCGACCCAGTTAAGTCGCAGCCGGCTTATAGGAGCCCTCACATGATCAAGCTGCGTTGGATTTGCACAAGTCCAAAGTCGTTACCGGGTCAAGCTAGGTCGTAGGTCGCCCCCTCTCTCTGATGCATGGCCTCCGACTTAAATGGGAAGTGCATGTTTAAATAGGTCGTTACCGATTTAAAGAATTGACGAGCTAAACGTGAACTAACTCCCCTTCACTTGCCCAGGTCGCGCACGTCCTATCACAGACCATGGGTCGGTCACGACACAAGTGTAAGTCGCGAACTTGTTCCACTCAGTTAGGTCGGTAAGCATGTTAAGTCCTTAAGTCGGATCGAATTAGGTCGGCAGCTTCATTAGGCAGTTAGGTCGGCGTCATGTTAAGTCGGATCCCTTGTCATTTCTTGAGTCGTTAGGCCAGTTCCTTCTGAAGCACTAGGTCGGCATCTATGTGAGGGCATTGGGTCGGCAAGTCATGCGAATGGTTAGGTCGGCCTGCTTTTTAAGCCTTAAGCAGTTAGGTCGGTATGTCCTTTAGATCGGCAGACCCTGCACAATTCTTACTCAGTTAGGTCGGCATCTCTTGGGTCGGCGCCATCTCCACGCACTAGACCTGCTGAGTCGTAACCGAGATAGGGTTAACATTTGCCCCTCGAAGTATACGCCTTAGACTTAAGTCGTGTGCTTCGAAATATCTTAGCTCGGCTTCTCTTAGGTCGGTAGATCGCGTACGACTTACCAGTTAGTGTTGTTTAACATTCCTTCACCATGAGATATAAATTACCCCCCTTCCTCCTTTTTCTTTATTCAAACCCTTGCTCAATTCCGCCATTAAAGCACCCTCAGATCTTAAAGGCAACTTTATTCAATCGATCACAAATAATCTCTGCTACGCATCGTGTAAGTGGTTTTCCTGATTGTAATTTATTGCCGATTCACATTTCTTGTTTGTTCGAACTCGAATCGCCTCCTTGCACCGAATCGCCTCCTTGCACGACGCTTCATTATGAACCCCATCGTATTCATAGTTGATGAAACTTAGGTTATGAAGTTTTGGCTTCAGATTGGTCGTTGAGGCGATGAAGATGGTTTATCATCTTAAGCTCGATTTCGAATTGTTCAATTGGGTGATTCGGCAGCATGAGTAGAAGTGGGTGTTGAAGGAATGGCTATAGGGTTATCGGGTTTAATGCTGTGGGATGTTGGCTCGAAGGCGAGTTAGTGGGTTTAGGTGGCTTAGCCTTCGACCGATCTAGCTCTTACACGACCTTAAATCGTGGTTGAGATAATGCTTGAGAGAATTTCGCCGACCTAAACATTAAAGCTTAGATCGTGACCGAGTTAAGACTTGGAGAAATTCCTGCCCTTCGACTTGGAGCTTGCCCTCTTATCTCCCCCATGCGAACTAGAGGAAATGAGTCGCCAAGCTGAACCACCTAGATTCTGACCCGTTACCGACTTAGTTTTATCTCGCATGAGAATTTTTTGAACCGTAGCCGAGCTAACACTTGGGCTCTGGACGTATTGATACTTAGAAACATAGGCCTTCTTCAAGTATTTTGACCCGGACTTCCGACTAAGTTGTTTACATTTTGAACATTTTGAACTGTCCTAGCTTCAAGTTTGCTTGAATTCCATTGTGTTACTTTACAGATCATTCTCATTTTTAAGCTGTAAACCTGTCGAGAATAACAAACAAACAAAGAAAACCAAGGCGCATATACTGCCATTGACTGCCCGTATCGAATGACAGATTAGTCAAGACAAGATGAGAGACATGAATATATTGCATGAAATGCTGTGACTTAATTGATTATAGTAAAATATTAATGCAAAGTATCAATGACTTGAACTGATTTATCTGCATCAACATCTTACTTGAATATTTAGACTTAAAACAATAGTCCCTGAATTTCATAACTAACAAATGCTTGCTAGCTTTTAATCCAGTTATATTTGTTTACTGCTTAATTGATTTTACACAACACTTCACACACTTTAGGAAACGTGCACCTTCATATTTGAATATCCAGTTGCTTGTGTAGAATGACTTCCCATCAAGGAGAAGAAGTAGCAAGTCAAGAAGAAGAAACTTTCCCGATAGCTGTTCCTATAGAGAATCCTCCGGAAAGAACTTCGACTATTCTATCTTCGAGAACATTTATTCAGTTGCGTACTCAATTCGGCTTTGCTGAAGATGATGTCATATTTCCTGGACCGAATGATACTGCTGACAGACCTCCCTATGGTTTTGTCGCGGTTAATCGTCATATGTGCTTAAGTGGGGCGATCCCACCTTTCAATGACTTTCTTCGAATTCTTCTTCTTCGGATGTCAATTTCTCCGTTCCAACTTCATCCTAATGGTTACGCTATCTTGATGGGGTTGGGTGTTTTGTTCAGAAGAAATCTTGACCGACTGCCGAGCTTCGAAGAAATTCGCTACTTATGCTCGTTTGCAAAGAGCAAAGACCATCCTTCTCTTATCATTGTGAGAAGTGCAAGAAACCGCAAGCTCATTCTTGATCTTACTGAAAGTGTCCATGGATTTTTAAACCAATTTTTCTTTGCCCGCAGTCCCCCAGAGTTTTATGCTTCTTGGAGAGTAGGAAGTAAGATCATTTATTTCCGTCTTTCCACTTTCTTTTTTAACTCTTTTCGGGGTCCAAATTGCTAATCTCATTCTTTGCTTTTTTCAGCACTTCCCCTTCCCTCTAGAGATCCGATACATAGGCAGACTTTTGATAGACTGAGCGCTGTAGCCGCAGAAGAGAGAAGTATCAAGTTTCTACTAAGCGACGAATTTCTACATCAATACGGACTTCTCCACCCTTCTCGCTATACTCAGCTTTGTGAAGCTCCGACTGAAGTTCCCGATTCCCCGACTGAAGCATCGGATGCCCCCGTTACTATCGAACAACCCTCATCAAAAGAGTCTAACATCGAAGCTTCATTGGTGAAATGTTCCACCCCTACCGACATTATGGGGTCATCTAGTAAGACGGCACTTGCCCCGATTGAGGAAGAAGAAGAACCTTCACAGCCTCTCGGGGGATTAGCTGATGTAGGAACTGAGAAAACAAGTCTCACCGAGCATGATGGTGACGATGTTTATGATGGGTTGAGCGACATAATAGTGACCTCACATGAGCTTTTTAGAGATGACGTGTCTAAAACTATCTCTCCAATAGTTGAGGCGACGTCCCTTCTTCGACTAACACCAACACAAACACCAACTCCTCATACCCAAGCTATCATCACCTCTACACCAATGAGTGGTTTGTAGCTTAATGCGCGTAGCTTGCACATCACACAACACTTAGGATTTTTTTGGCATTTGTTCACATTTAACTTCTTTTTTCCGGAAGTTTCTAAGACTTGCTATTTTTGCCTTTTCAGATTCCTCTATGGGGCGCAGCGGCAGCGGTTCTTATTACAAAGACTTTCGATGCTATGGAGGGCGTGGCAGCTATGATTACAAGCAATACTATACCGATCCCAGAGAGACCAATGAGCAGAGAGCTGCGCGAAAAGCTGAAGAGAGGAGAAGGTATGAAGAACGTCATGAGGGAGCGGGCATGCGACATGAATCCTTCCCAAGGGATGATGATTCCCATAAACGTAAAACGCACGATGATAGGGGGAAGAGCCATATTGAGGATTCGAGAAAGCGGACCAAACTTGGCGAGGAGCACGTGCCCGTGACATCTGAGAGACCTGGTGCCTCAGTTTCTATTGACATCCCTTCCAAATCTCCTGCTCTTGAAGGAAGTGCCATCCAAACACTTCTCAACAGGCCTTCGTACCATGTTGAAAGGGGCCCCCCGACTTTGCAGAGCCGATTCCCGAACTGGTGTTTGAGGGGGGTACGCTTCGACCTTGATTTGGTCCCCATCGACAAAGAAGCCATGTACAGAAATCTCGATGCTGTCAAGCTTGATATCGATAGAATGTCTGGATGGCAAAAGCTGGTTGATGAACTTCAAAGAGTTAATCGGGCTAACATCGAAGCAATGCTGACCATGGAAAATGACAAATCAGAATGGCAGAAGATTCTTGATCAACACAACGCTGAGATGAAGGAGATAGCCGAATACAATGAAAAACTCGAAGCTGAAGTAAAGCAGCTCAAAGATGATCTTGCCTCTTCTACTAATACTTACACCCAAAGAGAAGAGGTATTGCAAAAACAAGTGCGAGATGCGCACGCCAGCCAGAGGGACGCTGAAGCTAAAGCTGAGAGGTTAGAACAAGCTGTAGAGAACCACCGCACTGATGTCACCCAGTTGCAGAATAAACTGAGCGCCCGGGACATGGAGATAGAAGCGCTAAAAGCCCAACTTGCTCAGACCGAAAAAGATCGAGATGAGGCCATGGCTGGCAAAATTGCAGCCGAAGAAACTGCTCAGACCATGGAAACCGATATCAATTCGACTTTATTCGATTTTTATTTACACTGTGTCTTGGGACGCGGCAGCCTCTCTTTTCTTGGTCCCAAGTATGAAATCACCCTGGCCGAGGTGTGGGAAGCTGCTCTTAACATGTTTAAAGACGCCGGGTATGGCGATGAAGATTTTGAGGCGCGTTACCTGGATGAGGGAGCTCGCGCTGCTCTTGCGAAGGGGCGAGAACAACTTGCCAGGATGAGAACTGGAATGGCGGAAGAGGAACGTTCTGGAAAGGAATTAACGCTTACTTCCTCTGTCCAACCTCCAGTTTCTCCTGTGGTTGACATCACGGGTTCTAGCTCCTCTACTCCGCCTGCAACTAAGACAGTAACTGAAACTACAAGTGCACAAGGCGGGGATGAAGGTGGTGAAAGCAACGAAGCACAGCGACATGAAATCAGCCTCAGAGATCCAACTGCCCCAGGTAAACTTGACACCGGACCAGCCCAAGTGGTGAACTGCTCGTTCGCTCCTTGTGAACTTGACGATCTTCTTGATTATTTTTCAAATGTCAATGAATTCCCGACTTTTGATTATTCCTCAAATGTCAATGAATTCCCGACTTTTGACGAGCCGTCATCCCCTCTCTTTTCGAAAGATACTGATATTTTAAGTTTTTTCTCCTTTGTAGAGAAAGCACCGAGTCAAACTCAAGCTTCTTCTCCCCCGGTGATCCTTCCTCCATCTCTTCAAGTGGCGCCTCCTTCTGCCTCGCAACCTGGGTCACAAGAAGAACAAATAGAGGCTCTCCATGGCCTGGATGATCCCATTGCTTCGCAAGAGCAAAAAGATGAGGGACTTGAGGGAGGTGACATATCTCCGGAGCGGACTCCTTCTGACGATATAACTTTATCTAAACTTGTCACTCCAGGAAGTGAGTCTTCCTCAAAGAGGAGAAGGAAGCAAGGAGCATCAAGGAGGAGAGGGAAGATAATCACTGCTACTGAAGAGGAGCCAGAAGTTGGGCCAGCTGCGCCCACCTCTCCTTCCTCCCTTATACCCACTGGCCGACCTGAAAAGCTGGTCATTCGGTCGGGTAAAGGGTCCAAAGGCAGTAAAAAGAAGTGAAGACTTTAGCTTTTTGTCTTTTGTATGAACTGGCCGAGAGTTGTGCGGGTATCGGCCCCCGCTTTTATTTTGAGAACCTGTATCTGCATTATAGTTGAATAAAATGATTCTTCGTTTGTACAAACTTCTGTTTGAATTTGAGAATGCATTTACTATTTATTTTATTTTTTGCACAAGTTTATTTACACGATATTGCAGCGGGCTTATGGTATGTTGTTTGAGTATTACTTTACTGATGCAACTATACTATTATACCATGTTGCCCCCATACCTTAAGCTTGCTGCAATATTTTATACTTTGAGGGGACTTGCACTCTTATTTGTTAAAGAATAATTATTTTATTCTTTAAAGAAAATTTTGGTAGAGTACAACTCCCTTCGTATAAGTTTTTACGCTTTGTCGTTCGAAGAAATCACTTTTTTCGTTTGCTTATGTGCATATTTTATCAAGTGAATTCCTCTATGTGGTAAAGCGGACCTCTGAAGGGTACTTTAACTTCTTTTCTTTTCTTTTTTTTTTTTTACAATCATTTTCCATAGTGGGCAAATTACTCTTCCTTTGAAAGTTAAAGTACGCTTTTGATGAGGATTTTTTTTTTTTTATACAAAATTGTACCTCTGAGGAGGGATTTTTCACGTTTCAACACTTAGAAGTTTTATTTCAATCTCGGTGAAACGTGTACCCCCAAAGAGTTGTGCCTTCGAAGAAAGCCTTTTCACGTTTCAACACTTGGAAGTTTTATTTCAATCTCGGTGAAACGTGTGCTTCCAAAGAGGTCTTTTCTTTTTCTTGATTGTGTCCCCGGGAGGGGGTTGTACCTCTAAGGAGGGATTTTTCACGTTTCAACACTTGGAAGTTTTATTTCAATCTCGGCGAAACGTGTACCTCCAAAGAGTTTTGCCTTAGAAAGCTTTTCCACGTTTCAACACTTGGAAGTTTTATTTCAATCTCGGTGAAACGTGTGCTTTCAAGAAGGTCTTTGTTTTTGCATTTCAACTTTGGTGAAGTGAAATTCCGAAGAGCGGTTGTTACACTTCAACTCCTGGCGAAATGGGCCTCCGAAGAGGGCTTTTATTTTGTTTACATTTCAACTCTGGTGAAGTGAAATTCCGAAGAGCGGTTATGACACTTCAACTCCTGGTGAAATGTGCCTCCGAAGAGGGCTTTTATTTTGTTTACATTTCAACTCTGGTGAAGTGAAATTCCGAAGAACGGTTATGACACTTCAACTCCTGGTGAAATGTGCCTCCGAAGAGGGCTTTTATTTTGTTTACATTTCAACTCTGGTGAAGTGAAATTCCGAAGAACGGTTATGACACTTCAACTCCTGGTGAAATGTGCCTCCGAAGAGGGCTTTTATTTTGTTTACATTTCAACTCTGGTGAAGTGAAATTCCGAAGAACGGTTATGACACTTCAACTCCTGGTGAAATGTGCCTCAGAGAGGGTTTTCATCGCCTGGAAGTTACTCTCTCATGGTTGGAGGGTCATGACTCCTCCAATCTTTTTTGTTGAGTAGAGAACTTTCTTTTTTTTTGTGGCGTATGACCCATTAGAGGTCTTTTATCCTCCGAAGAGTTGCGCCTCTGAAGAGGACTTGTGCTGCTGATGGTAGCTTTGGTTGTTCCTTTGTTCACTTGCTTATGCCTTTTCAGCGATCCCCTCCTTTTTTTTTTTTTGTTTTTAAGTTTTCATTCCCCCTTTTCTTGCAAGTAGCTTGTTTAATCCAAGGAAGTGTACTTCATTGCCAGGCAAGTTCGTGAGAACGGGCACTAGCTTCCTAATTGGAAGTTTGTTTGTTCAAACAATCTCAATTTATCAGCAAGGGCTCGTTTCTATCGAAATCATTAGCCGTTCAATTGAAGTATTTCCTATCTAGGATTTGAATTCGGGGTCTTTGTGGCTTGAAATTTGTTTGTTGAATGATGGTGAGAATCGCTCGGTCTTATTATGCGCAAGTTTTATTTCCATTGTCTGCAAAAATTTAAATCGACATTTCAGCAATACATTTTATGTATTTTTATATCGAAAACAAAGCAAACATATAATGATAATAAGGAACACAAGATTTATAGTGGTTCGGCCATGAAATCGGACCTACATCCACTTTATATTCTTTCATTATTTACTTGCATCAGTTTCACATTTGCTTTCAATTACAAGAATCATACATTCATAATTCTTTTTACAATGTTTCAACAAAATTTTCAAGTAAAGTATGGACGCAAGTGATTGCTGTTCCATGCCCTTGGAATTTGATCTCCATCAACAGTGGTGAGCTTGAACGTGCCGTCAAGAAGTTTCTGACCTATTACATACGGTCCTTCCCAATTTGGCCCAAACACACCTGTCGTGGTCATAATTCTTTTCAGGACTAGATCTCCAATTTCAAAGCTGCGTTGACGAACTTTGGAATTGAAATGTCTGGCTATCCTTTGCTGATGAGCTGCAACTCTGAGGTTAGCTTCATCTCTTTTTTCATCAAGGAGATCCAGCGCTTCAAGTTGCAGCTTTTCATTTTCCGCTTGATTGAAATGGATTCTTCTGTGTGAAGGGACCTCTGTTTCAACCGGGATCATTGCTTCCGATCCGTATGCTAACGAAAAAGGAGTATGCCCAGTTGCAGTTTTGTGGGTAGTTCTATATGCCCATAGTGCTAGTGGTAGCCTATCGACCCAACCACCCTTAGCTCTTTCAAGTTGCTTTTTGATGGTTGACTTGATAATTTTATTTACTGCTTCCACTTGCCCGTTTGCCTGCGGATGAGCTACTGCTGAGAAGCTTTTCAGGATTTTGAATCGTTTACAAAAATCTTGGAATTCTTCACTTTCAAATTGAGTACCATTATCTGTAATTATCTTTTGAGGCACACCGTATCTGCAAATGATATTCTTAGTCACAAAATTTATCATCTTTTTGGAGGTGATGGTTGCCAATGGTTCAGCTTCAGCCCATTTAGTGAAATAATCTACAGCAACAATGGCATATTTGATTCCAGATTTGGCGGTTGGTAATGGTCCGATCAAATCTATTCCCCAAATTGCAAACGGCCACGGACTGGTCATTTGTGTGAGTTCAGTAGAAGGTGCTCTAGGAATTTTGGCAAATCTTTGACATCTGTCACATTTTCGAGAGTAATCTGCAACATCTCGATTAATTTCTGGCCAAAAATATCCATATCGGAGAATTTTCTTTGCTAAAGTTTGACCACCTGAATGATCCCCACATTCTCCTCCATGTACCTCTGATAGGATTATTTTGGCTTCTTCTTTGGATACACATCGAAGTAGTGGCATTGAGAATCCTCGTCTGTATAATTGACCATCCTGGATTATATATCGAGAAGCTTTTCTCAGTAGCTTTTGTCGTTCTTTAGAGTTTTCTGGTAAAGAGCCATTGAGTAGATACTTTGTTATTGGAGTCATCCATGATTCTTGCTCTTGCGACATACTCATAACCCAATCGATATCCATTTCATCAATGCTTGGATTTGACAAAACTTCCACTGGAACTAACCCTAAGGATTGGGCTTCGCCAGAACTTGAGTATTTTGCGAGAGAATCTGCTTTCATGTTTTCTTCTCGAGGAATATGACTTATCGTGTAATGGTCGAATTCACATAAAAGTTCCCAAGCCTTTGACACATAAGCGGGCAGATTTCCTCCTTTCGTTTGAAACTCCTTCTTGACTTGGCATACTATAAGCTGAGAATCACTGAAGATCTGTAACGCTCGAATGTTTAGTTCTTTAGCAATTTTCAAACCAGCAATCAGAGCTTCATATTCTGCTTCATTGTTTGTTGAAGGAAATTCTAATCTTAGCGCATAGCATAATGACCGGCCTTCAGGAGTTTCAAGAACAATTCCAGCACCTGAACAGTAATCATTTCTTGCGCCATCTACAAATAACTTCCATTGGATTGGGGAGTTCTCGATTGTTTCTTCCTCGCTGTTACCCTTGTCTGTAAATTCTGCAATAAAATCTGCCAAAGCTTGTCCGTTGATCGCTTTTCTAGGATGATAAGTGATGTCATATTGGCTCAATTCAATATTCCACTTTAAAAGGCGGCCCGAAGTCTCGGGGCGAAACAAGACTTGCTTTAAAGGTTGATCAGTGAGGACTTTGATAGGATGAGCCTGGAAATATTGCCTCAACTTTCTTGAGGCAATCAATAGACAATAGGCGAGTTTTTCCAACTTGGAGTAATTCATTTCTGCCCCAGTGAGTCTTTTGCTGATATAGTAAACTGGATGTTGAATCCTTTTGTCTTCCCGTACCAGCGCTGCACTTAAAGCATGAGATGAAACTGCCAAGTATATAAGAAGATCCTCGCCATCGCCGGGCCTAGAAAGTATTGGAGGCGTTTCCATATGTTGAATCAATTCTTCAAAGGCTTTCTGGCATTCGGGAGTCCAGTCAAAGTTTTTCTTTCCTTTCTTTAGAGCGTCGAAGAATGGAATGCATTTATCAGTAGCTTTGGATATGAACCGACTTAAGGCGGCAATTTTTCCATTGAGACTTTGCAATTCCCTCTTTGTTTTAGGAGCTTTGACTTCTTTTAAAGCAGTGATTTGAGCTGGACTAGCTTCAATGCCCCTAGCGCTCACGATGAAACCCAAGAACTTTCCAGATTCTACCCCGAAAGAACATTTTAAAGGGTTAAGCTTCATTCCGTATCTTCGGAGGATTGCGAACATTTCTGCTAAGTGTTCGATGTGATCCACTGCTTTCTTAGATTTTACTAGCATGTCATCAATGTAAACTTCCATAGTCTTTCCCAACTGCGGTTTGAACATAGCATTGACCAGTCTTTGGTATGTTGCCCCCGCATTCTTCAACCCAAAGGGCATAACTCTGTAACAGTAAAGACCGACATCGGTGATAAAGCTTGTGTCCTCCTGATCTGGCTCATGCATCATGATCTGATTATACCCGGAGTAGGCATCCATAAAAGACAACAATTCATGACCCGCTGTTCCATCTACCAGTTGATCGATCCTGGGTAATGGGAAGCTGTCTTTGGGACAGGCCTTGTTTAGATCTGAAAAGTCGATGCACACTCTCCATTTACCATTGGCTTTCTTAACCAGCACTGGATTTGAAACCCAATTTGGATAGGTAGATTCTCTGATGAAATTATTCTCCATGAGCCGGTCAACTTCCTCTTTCAATGCTGTCGACCTTTCTGGACCTTGGATTCTTCTTTTCTGCTTTACTGGCGTGAACTTTGGGTCAATATTCAGAGCATGTACCGCAACTTCTGGGGATATTCCGCACATATCGGCATGGGTCCAAGCGAAAACATCCAGGTTTGCTTTCAAAAAAGATATCAAGGCATTCTGAACTGACACATTAAGTTGTGAACCCACATTCAGCATCTTGTTTGGGTCCTTCAGATCAACGGGCACCGGTATCGTTGTTTCTGCTGGTACCACCCTACTCTCCCCCGCACTGGCCTTTCTAGGATCCATCACTTTTCGTGCCCCGCTATGCTCGCCAGTGCAGGGTCCGCCCTGTAGTTGCTATAGGGTTGGTGTTTTGATGCGGATTGGGGTTGCCGCATCTTTTCCCATTTCTCTCTTCCTTGTTTCTCGCAGTTCTGTCATATAGCATTCTCGTCCAGCATTCTGGTCTCCTTTAATAACTCCTACTCCATTGTCGGTAGGGAATTTAATAGTAAGACACCATGGGGCAAGGACAGCTTTGAATGCTGCAAGAGTAGGACGACCAAAGAAAGCATTATAAGCAGAAAATTCATCTACTATCACAAAAGTCTGCTTGCGAACTACTTTTCTTTCTCCTTCTCCGAGTTCCACTAGCAAGTCAATGGTTCCTACTGGTTGCTTTGGCTCCCCGGCGAAGCCAGCAATTTTTTGCGATGATGCCTGCACTTCAACCATAGGAATCTTCATCTGGTCGAAGGTTTTCTTAAAGAGGATATTACAGGATGCGCCGCTGTCGATAAGAATCCTTCTGACGATGGCTGGCCCAATGCCGGCCGAGATGACCAAAGGATCCAAGGTTGGGGCTTCAATACCGATGGAATCCCTGGTTTTGAATACAATGTCATCGTTGAATGTCTTTCGTTGCTTCAAAGGCGTAGTGTCCTCTAGAACAAAAACATTTTCTTCCTCCGGTGCATATTTCAGGGCCCGGGAATACCTTTCCATCTCACCCCAGCTTTTGCCCGCTGGGTGAGGTCCGCCTGTAATGATATTGATAACAGGCCTTCCAGACTCAAAACCTGCGTCTTTGCCATTAGTCCCAGATTGATGAGCAGGAGTTTGCTGCCCCTGGTTCGACGAAGCAGGATTATTATTATCATTCTTCTTCACAAATTGTTGTAGTTTATTTTCCCTTAACAATTCTTCAATTAGATTCTTCAATTGACGGCAGTCATCAGTATCATGACCGGGCTGATTATGGAAGCGACAGAACCTCCCACTTTGCACAGCTTTTTTCCCGGTTCTCAAGACTGGGGGTTTAGGATAATTGACAGAATCTTTGGTAGCCAGGTAGATTCGTTCTGGAGTATCTGACAAAGGTGTGTATTCTGAAGGCTTGAAGGATCTATGCTTCTTCTGATTATTCTGTTGTTTTCCATTATTGTTCTCCCTCTTCTGTCCCACAGACTCATTTTTGCGTGGAGCATTGGCGTTAGCTTCAACCTTTTCCAATGCTGCTTTTGTCGATACAGGGCGACTCTCCAGACGCATGAACTCGTCTGCTTTCTTGTAGAACTTTTCGAGAGAGCTTGGTTCCTTCATATTCAACCATCTTCCAAACTCACTAGATTTATCTATGGCCCTCATCAAATAGGTCAAGACCATGCGAGGTTCCGCATTATCAACCTCAGCTAACGCTATATTGAAGCGATTTAAGAAAGACTTGATAGTTTCCCCCGGATTCTGCTCCAAACCGGATAACGACATGATGTCTTTTGCCTTTGAAGCATATAGCCTAAATTGCTCTTTAAATTTCCTGGTTAGGTCTGAAAACTGATCGATGGACCGGACAGGTAGCTTTGTGAACCAAAGCAGAGCTACGCCTTCCAAATATACGGGGAAGTATCTGCATTTTACTTCATCTGAGGCTCGGGCACCCGTCATATGCCAATCATATTTATACAGAAATTCGTTTGGATCACTTGTCCCCCTATAAGCTGGGATAGTTGGAGGAGCAAATTTTCGTGGGAATTCAGCCTTTAGAATTTTTTCAGTAAATGGAGTCTTGCTCGGAGCAAAGCCCCATTCTTTCTCATCTTCGACTCTTTGCATGCTCTCCTTCATAATTTGGCGAACCATTCCAGAGAGATATTCTTCATCATTACGAGCCCTAGATCCGCCTACCTCAGGAAGTATTTGCTCAGCGGGGTTAGTATCCCTTTCGGAAACATTCCTTTCTTCAGTTTCATGAATATTACCAACGAAATTCCTTTCATTAGCTGTTGATTGACGGTTTGCCCCGAGCAAATCGTTCAACTTATTCAGGATTAAGGCATTTTGGGCATTCTGGGCTTCCATTTGCACATTTTGAGCATGTATCTGTCTGTTCAACCCCAAAATTGCGGCATCCAACTCTGCTTTCGTAACCCCGACAGTTGGAGTGGCTTGATTTGGTGTTGGGGAAGCGGAGGTTCCCTCTTGAATGTTTGCAGATCTCACAGATTTACTTTTCCTTCCAGGAGCCATGATTTCGGATAGACTTCTGGTTCTTAAAGAAACTTTATCTACAAATCTTTCTGAAGCAATGATGATAGATGTCCTGAGTTCAATTCTCAGTGAAAGCACCAAAATGTTAACGCTCAAATTTAAACGCTAACACCCTGGTGAATAGGATGTGATTGTGAAAGCACCACCCGTTCGTACGGGAATCAGAAATAAGCAGAAAGTATGCAGAAAAACAGTAAGAGACACAGTATTTATAGTGGTTCGGCTTATAATCCAGCCTACGTCCACTTTAATCTTTTTATCACTAGTTTGATTACAACCCTTTACAAGATCTTTCAATTACAACACACTTCAAGTTATAGGATATGTAAAACAAGTGGCTCAAGCTTTGATGTTGACGATCATCTTCAAATCCATGGTGAATGTGGATGATTCCTTCATGGAGTTCCTTTAGAAGTTTGTTGGATCTGAAAAGCTTTGAAGTAGTCTGGAATTCGGCAGAGTAATGGCGCTTGAAGAGAATGAGCAAAAAGTCCTTTTAATGTTGAAGGTAGGGTGGTATTTATAGGCAAAGATTATGGACTTAGGCTCGGTCTTAACTCCTCACCGACCCAGTTAAGTCGCAGCCGGCTTATAGGAGCCCTCACATGATCAAGCTGCGTTGGATTTGCACAAGTCCAAAGTCGTTACCGGGTCAAGCTAGGTCGTAGGTCGCCCCCTCTCTCTGATGCATGGCCTCCGACTTAAATGGGAAGTGCATGTTTAAATAGGTCGTTACCGATTTAAAGAATTGACGAGCTAAACGTGAACTAACTCCCCTTCACTTGCCCAGGTCGCGCACGTCCTAGCACAGACCATGGGTCGGTCACGACACAAGTGTAAGTCGCGAACTTGTTCCACTCAGTTAGGTCGGTAAGCATGTTAAGTCCTTAAGTCGGATCGAATTAGGTCGGCAGCTTCATTAGGCAGTTAGGTCGGCGTCATGTTAAGTCGGATCCCTTGTCATTTCTTGAGTCGTTAGGCCAGTTCCTTCTGAAGCACTAGGTCGGCATCTATGTGAGGGCATTGGGTCGGCAAGTCATGCGAATGGTTAGGTCGGCCTGCTTTTTAAGCCTTAAGCAGTTAGGTCGGTATGTCCTTTAGATCGGCAGACCCTGCACAATTCTTACTCAGTTAGGTCGGCATCTCTTGGGTCGGCGCCATCTCCACGCACTAGACCTGCTGAGTCGTAACCGAGATAGGGTTAACAGCTCGTTTCTATCGAAATCATTGGCCGTTCAATTGAAGTATTTCCTATCTATGATTTGAATTCGGGGTCTTTGTGACTTGAAATTTGTTTGTTGAATGATGGCGAGAATCGCTCGGTCTTATTATGCGCAAGTTTTATTTCCATTGTCTGCAAAAATTTAAATCGACATTTCAGCAATACATTTTATGCATTTTTATATCGAAAACAAAGCAAACATATAATGATAATAAGGAACACAAGATTTATAGTGGTTCGGCCATGAAATTGGGCCTACATCCACTTTATATTCTTTCATTATTTACTTGCATCAGTTTCATAATTGCTTTCAATTACAAGAATCATACATTCATAATTCTTTTTACAATGTTTCAACAAAATTTTCAAGTAAAGTATGGACGCAAATGGTTGCTGTTCCATGCCCTTGGAATTTGATCTCCATCAATAGTGGTGAGCTTGAATGTACCGTCAAGAAGCTTCTGACCTATTACATATGGTCCTTCCCAATTTGGCCCAAACACACCTGTCGCGGTCATAATTCTTTTCAGGACTAGATCTCCAATTTCAAAGCTGCGTTGACGAACTTTGGAATTGAAATGTCTGGCTATCCTTTGCTGATGAGCTGCAACTCTGAGGTTAGCTTCATCTCTTTTTTCATCAAGGAGATCCAGCGCTTCAAGTTGCAGCTTTTCATTTTCTGCTTGATTGAAATGGATTCTTCTGTGTGAAGGGACCTCTGTTTCAACCGGGATCATTGCTTCCGATCCGTATGCTAACGAAAAAGGAGTATGCCCAGTTGCAGTTTTGTGAGTAGTTCTGTATGCCCATAGTGCAAGTGGTAGTTTATCGACCCAACCACCTTTTGCTTTTTCGAGTTGCTTTTTGATGGTTGATTTGATGATCTTGTTCACTGCTTCCACTTGCCCGTTTGCCTGCGGATGAGCTACTGCCGAAAAGCTTTTCTGGATTTTGAATCGTTTACAAAAATCCTGGAATTCCTCGCTTTCAAACTGAGTACCATTGTCTGTGATTATTTTCTGAGGCACACCGTATCTGCAAATGATATTCTTGGTCACAAAGCTTATCATTTTCTTAGAAGTGATAGTAGCCAATGGTTCAGCTTCAGCCCACTTAGTAAAATAATCAACTGCAACAATAGCATATTTAATCCCTGATTTAGCAGTTGGTAGCGGCCCAATGAGATCCATTCCCCAAATTGCAAATGGCCATGGACTGACCATCTGTGTGAGTTCGGTAGAAGGTGCTCTAGGAATTTTGGCATATCTTTGGCATTTGTCACATTTTCGGGAGTAATCTGCAGCATCCCGATTAATTTCTGGCCAAAAATATCCGTATCGGAGAATTTTCTTTGCTAATGTTTGACCACCTGAGAATCCCCGTCTGTACAATCGGCCATCCTGAATTACATAGCGAGAGGCCTTCCTTAGTAGCTTTCGTCTTTCTATCGAGTTTTCTGGCAGAGAACCTCTGAGTAGGTAATCCAGTATTGGAATCATCCATGACTCTTGTTCTTGAGATACATTCATAATCCAGTCTATATCCATCTCGTCTATACTTGGCGCTGAAAGGACTTCTACAGGGACCAATCCCAATAGTTGAGCTTCACCAGAACTTGAATACTTTGCGAGGGAATCTGCCTTCATATTCTCTTCCCGAGGAATGTGGCTTATTGAATAGTGATCGAGTTCACATAGGAGTTCCCAAGCCTTTGACAAGTAGGAAGGCAGGTTTCCACCTTTTGCTTGAAATTCCTTCTTGACTTGGCATACAATAAGCTGAGAATCACTGAAAATTTGTAATGCTCGAATGTTTAGCTCTTTTGCGATTTTCAGACCTGCAATAAGAGCTTCATATTCTGCTTCATTGTTTGTTGAAGGAAATTCCAGTCTTAGTGCATAACATAATGATCGACCTTCAGGAGTTTCAAGTACCACTCCGGCTCCAGAACAGTAGTCATTTCTTGCGCCATCAACATACATCTTCCACTGGATTGGAGAATCATTGATCGCTTTTTCCTCACCATTATCTTTCTCTGTGAATTCTGCAATGAAATCAGCTAAAGCTTGTCCGTTGATTGCTTTTCAGGGATGATAAGTGATGTCATATTGACTGAGTTCAATGTTCCATTTTAGAAGGCGACCCGAAGTTTCTGGGCGAAATAGGACTTGCTTTAGAGGTTGATCAGTGAGCACTTTGATAGGATGAGCTTGGAAATATTGCCTCAGTTTCCTCGATGCAATTAGTAGGCAATAGGCGAGTTTTTCCAACTTGGAGTAATTCAGCTCTGCCCCAGTGAGTCTTTTGCTGATATAGTAAACTGGATGTTGAATCCTTTTGTCTTCCCGTATCAGCGCTGCACTTAGAGCATGAGATGATACTGCCAAGTATATAAGAAGATCCTCACCATTGCCTGGTCTAGAAAGTATCGGACGCGTTTCCATATGACGGATCAACTCTTCAAAAGCTTTTTGGCATTCGGGAGTCCATTCAAAGTTCTTCTTTCCTTTTTTCAGGGCATCGAATAATGGGATGCATTTATCAGTAGCTTTGGAAATGAACCGACTCAGGGCGGCGATCTTTCCGTTGAGGCTCTGCAATTCCTTCTTTGTTCTAGGAGCTTTAACTTCTTTCAAGGCAGTAATTTGAGCTGGACTAGCCTCAATGCCCCTAGTACTGACGATAAAACCTAAGAACTTTCCGGATTCGACCCCAAATGTACATTTCAGGGGGTTAAGCTTCATTCTGTATTTCCGGAGGACTGCGAACATTTCTGCTAAGTGTTCAATGTGATCCGCTGCTTTCCTGGACTTCACTAACATGTCGTCGACGTAGACTTCCATAATTTTTCCCAATTGCGGTTTGAACATAGCATTAACAAGTCTTTGGTAGGTTGCCCCTGCGTTTTTCAATCCGAAGGGCATAACTCTGTAGCAATAAAGTCCAACATCTGTAATAAAGCTTGTGTCCTCCTGATCCGGCTCATGCATCATGATTTGGTTATAACCGGAGTAGGCATCCATGAAGGATAACAATTCATGTCCCGCAGTTCCGTCTACCAGTTGATCGATCCTGGGTAATGGGAAGCAATCTTTGGGGCAAGCCTTGTTTAGATCAGAAAAATCGATGCACACTCTCCATTTCCCATTAGCTTTCTTGACCAACACAGGATTTGAAACCCAATTCGGATATGTAGATTCTTTGATGAAGTTATTTTCCATGAGTCGATCAACTTCTTCTTTTAATGCTGCTGACCTTTCTGGACCTTGGGTTCTTCTTTTCTGTTTAACTGGCGTAAACTTTGGGTCAATATTCAGAGCGTGTACTGCAACTTCTGGGGATATTCCACACATATCGGCATGAGTCCAAGCAAAGACATCCAGATTTGCCTTCAGGAAAGATATCAAGATATTCTGAATTGACACATTAAGCTGTGAACCCACATTCAACACCTTATTTGGGTCTTTCGGGTCAACAGGTACCGGAACTGTCGTTTCCACCGGTACCACTCTATTGTCCCCTGCACTGGCTTTTCTGGGATCCATTTCTTTCCATGCCCCGCTGTGCTCGCCAGTGCAGGGTCCGCTCTGTAATTGCTACAAGGCTGGTTCCTTGATGCGGACTGGGGTTGCCGCATCCTTTCCCATTTCTCTTTTTCTTGACTCTCGCAGCTCTGTCAAGTAACATTCTCGCGCAGCATTTTGATCCCCTTTTATAACTCCTACTCCATTGTCAGTAGGGAATTTAATAGTGAGGCACCACGGGGCTAGGATAGCTTTGAATGCTGCGAGTGTTGGACGGCCAAGAAAAGCATTGTAAGCAGAAAACTCATCGACAATCACAAATGTTTGCTTGCGGACCACTTTCCTCTCTGCTTCTCCGAGTTCTACAAGCAGATCGATGGTCCCAATTGGTTGTTTTGGCTCCCCAGTGAAGCCAGCGATCTTTTGTGATGAGGCTTGCACATCGATCATAGGGATTTTCATCTGGTCAAATGTCTTTTTGAAGAGGATATTACATGATGCTCCGCAGTCAATGAGGACTCTTCTGACAATGGCTGGTCCAATACCAGCCGAGATGACCAAGGGATCTAAAGTAGGAGCTTCAATACCTGTAGAATCTCTGGCTCTGAAAATAATATCATCGCTGAAAGTTTTCTGTTGTTTAAGGGGCATAGTGTCTTCTAGAACAAAGACGTCTTCTTCGGCTGGATCATATTTCAAAGCCCTGGAATATCTCTCCATCTCACCCCAACTCTTGCCAGCTGGGTGAGGTCCTCCTGAAATGACATTGATAACGGGACTTCCAGATTCATGCCCCGTAGCTTTCTCACCTGCCCCAGGCTGATGAACAGGAGCCCGCTGCCCCTGACTCGACGATGCAGGATTGTTGCTATTCTTTTTCACGAATTGCTGCAACTTGTTTTCTCTTAGCAACTCTTCAATCAGATTTTTCAGCTGGCGGCATTCATCAGTTTCATGACCTGGTTGATTGTGGAAGCGGCAGAATTTCCCACTTTGTATGGCTTTTCTCCCGGTTCTCAAAGGGATAGGTTTAGGGAAATCGACGGAATCTTTAGTGGCCAGGTAGATGTGCTCCGGTGTATGTGATAATGGAGTATATTCTGATGGCTTGAAGGATCGGGGCTTCTTCAGATTACCCTGTTTCTTCCCATTACTATTCTCCCTTTTTTGCCCCACCGATTCATTCTTGCGTGGAGCGACAGTGCTGTCTTCTGCTTTTTCCAACACTGTCTTTACTGGTAAAGGACGGCTTTCCAAGCGAATGAATTCATCTGCTTTTTTGTAGAACTTTTCGAGAGAGGTTGGCTCCTTCATATTTAACCATTTCCCAAATTCGCTTGACTTATCAATAGCCCTCATCAGATAAGTCAATATCATTCGTGGTTCAGCATTGTCCACCTCAGCCAGTGCTATATTGAAACGGTTCAAGAAAGATCTGATAAACTCACCAGGATTCTGCTCTAAACTGGACAATGACATGATATCCTTGGCCTTCGAAGCATATAGTCTAAACTGCTCCTTGAATTTTCTGGTCAAGTCTGAAAACTGATCGATAGATCGGACTGGCAACTTGGTGAACCACAGTAAAGCCACGCCTTCCAGGTATATGGGGAAATATCGGCACTTTATTTCGTCGGAGGCCCTGGCACCTGTCATGTGCCAATCATATTTATACAAGAACTCATTCGGATCACTTGTCCCTTTGTAAGCTGGAATAGTCGGAGGGACAAACTTCCTTGGAAATTCCGCCTTCAAGATTTTTTCAGTAAACGGAGTTTTACTTGGAGCGAAACCCCATTCCTTCTCATCTTCAACCCTTTGCATACTTTCTTTCATGATCTGCCGGACCATTCCAGAAAGATATTCTTCATCATGTCGAGTTCTAGATCCACCGGCCTCAGGTACTGCCTGCTCAAAGGGACTAGTAGGCCTTTCAGGAGCATTTCTTTCATTAACATCATGAACGTTGCCAGCATGGTTCCTCTCATTACCAGCCGGTTGATTGTTTGCCCCAAGTAAGTCGTTCAACTTATTCAGAATCAGAGCATTCTGGGCACTTTGAGCCTCTAGTTGTGCATTTTGGGCGTTTATCTGCTGGTTTAACCCTAGAATCACAGCATCCAACTCCGCTTTCGTAACTCCAACAGACGGAGTAGGTTGATTAGGCACAGGGGAAGCGGAGGTTCCTTCTTGAATGTTTCCAGATCTGACAGATCTACTTTTCCTTCCAGGAGCCATAATCTCAGATAGACTTCTGGTTTTTAAAGAAATTCTTTCTTCAAATTTCTGCGAAGCAATGATGACAGTTGTCCTGAGTTCAATTCTCAGTGAAAGCACCAAAAATGTTAACGCTAAAATTTAAACGCTAACACCCCAGTGTGTAGATAACAGTTATGAAAGCACCACCCGTTGGTACGGGAACAAGATACAAGTAGAGAAATTGTAGAAAAGCAGTAAAAGACAACAGTTTTATAGTGGTTCGGCCTAAAATCGAGCCTACGTCCACTTTGATCTCTTTATTGCTGAAACAAGTACAACTTATACAACTTTCTTCAGTTACAATCCACTCTAGTCTGTTAGTACAAACTTTGACGGAGAATTATCTTTCAAACTCATGATGAATGATGTAGATTCTCCCTCTTGGAATTTGATGTAATGTCTTCGATGTTTGGAGTGCTCGAAGTGTTGCTTGAGTCGAGGAAATGGCAGAGTATTGGCGCTTCGAGAATGAACCAAAAGTCCTTTTCATGTTGAATGCGGCCTTGTATTTATAGGCAAACTGTTTAGGCTGAAATTGCAAAGTCATGAGTCGTGACCGACTCATGATGAGTCGTGACCGACTCATGATGAGTCGTGAGTCGTCTGCGAGTCACCCCTTTGCAACATGATTTTGAACTTGCCTCTGAGTCTTGTATCGTGCGTCGACCTATCCTTTGAGTCGTAGGCTTTCCTGAGTCGTGCCATCCTTAACCCATAGAATCTCCTTAAGTCGTAGCGGCCTCTTGAGTCGTTCATCTCTTGAGTCGTAAACCCAATGAGATACTTAAGGACCTTGAGTGGATGAGTCGTGATCAGATGAGTCGGTCTTTGATGAGTCGGAACTCGAATGAGTCGTTGGATCGGTCTAGGCCTTGAGTCGCAGACCGCTGAGTCGTTGATCCATACTGTATCTTTAAGGCGCTAACTCGCTGAGCCGTTGCTATCAATGAGTCGTTGATCCATACTGTATCTTTAAGGCGCTAACTCGCTGAGCCGTTGCTATCAATGAGTCGTTGACCCATTGAGTCGGCAATCCCTGAGTCGCTTCATCAGTTGAGTCGCTGATTCCTATGAGTCGCTGACTGCCTTATCTGTTGAGTCGGCCTAAGTTTCAGTGGGGTTAACAGACCAAGATATGCCGTTGATTAGAGCACCATTGCAAAAACAGAAGCTACGCGTAGATTCGTATCGATGAAATCTTCGATATATAATTTTTTCAAATTTTTCCGAGGGATTGAATTTGAAGTTGATTTTTGAATTGAAATTAGAATTGGATAAATTAGGGTTTACAGCCATTGAGGAAGACGAGCACAGAAGTTTCTGTATGTATAGAAATGAGGAATAGAGGCTGCTAGGGTTTATAACAGGGTATTTATAGACAAGGTTGAAAAGGAATAGATGGATCAGATAGGTATACGCATTAAGGCCCAAAAAGCCCATTCTAACTCCGAAACGAAATTAGGCCAACCCATATATCAAAATAGATATTTTAAAATATTTTAAACGCAATGGAAAAGGTTTCACGTCCAAATTCCGTCGTATGAAGAAGTTATGCTCAAATCAATATTTTTCAAATTGATTTCAATTGATTTCAATTTCATAAATTTCAAGGCGTTTTGAGTCCGATCAAACGACAAGTCCGATCGCTACGAAACTTGAAACCGTACAATAATTAAGATCCGATGAAACTTGTTTCATCAAAATCCGAGTCAGTGGCCAAAATGGCTATTACTATATTAATTAAATAAATAAAATTTAGTCAATTTAATCAAATTTTCAATTTCAATTCGATAATTACCAATTCTTATCATTTTTAAATTACCCAATCATTTAAAATGATTTAAATCAATTTAACTATCAAATTAGAGTTGATAAATTTATAAATTTCGGTATTAACCTCAATTTCATTAAATTCGAAAATTATAAATTTAATTTCCAAAATTTCTATTAAATTTACTTTTCATTTTATTATTCGATTCATTATTATCAAACGGATGAGATTAACATCGGATTCAAAATTCATTACATTAATATTCCCACATTTCATCTAAATTCCCATTTTATATATTTAATTCAATTAATTGCAATTAATCCTTTTATTTAATTTTAAAATTCCAATAAATTAATAAAGTTTTATTCCCGATCCTTATAATTCAACAAATTGTCCAATATGAATAACCTTAATTAACATTAACGTAATATTAAATTAAAATTATTGTAACAAGTTTCAAAGTTTAAATTTACAAGCTACATACATAGGTAACATACAATAGTCGTTATCGTTAACCTTCAATCACATTAGTAGGCTTTTATTGCTTACAAAACAATGTTAACATTTATTTTCATAATGCTAATTTCATTCGCTCAATCCGTTACTGCATTTATATTCATTAAAGTAATATTTAACTACTTTTATTCGAAATAACCATTTATCACCAATATACTCTTTATAATACATGTATGGTTATTCTTCACAAGCAATTACCATCTATCCTATTATTTCACCCATTATTTATAATTAAAGTCTCAATTTAATTTATTTATCTTGATTCATTCTTTTATTACACCGTTTATTACTTTACAAAATAAAATAACATTTAAACTCATCAATGTAATACCAAATTTCATTTTAAATCCAATTGATTTCCAAATCAAAGTTTATACATATTTCAAACAACTATTATAATTACTCCCAGAACATTGGTTTTATTAAATGACCATTTATTAATATTTAATTTCCTTAATTTAATCCAGTGCTTACATTTTGTTTTCATATATTAAATTTGTAGCTACGTATACATCTTCATTAATTCCATTGATTTGCATTTCGTTCAATTTATTAATAGTTACCTTAGTTAAGTTACCTTAGTTAACTTTACGTAATATTAGCTTATGAATTTACAATCTTAACAAATTCATAAATTGTCAATTTCCAAATATATACATAAATTACTATTAATGTTCTCCATAAATTTATGTACTAGGTTTCAAACTTTTTTATTCATCAATTACCGCCTTATAAATAAACTTCCGTTTCTAATCAATTTACATTCACCTTTCCGATATTATATTAATCATCGTTAAAGTACCCTTTATTTATACAACACTTACATTTATTTACTTATTGTCAATTTAATTCCCAAATGCAACAATTTACACTATTTCAGTTTTACATTAATTTGAATACCATTCTAGTTAATATTTTTATTAATGATTCACTAGTTCGACATTTCCATTTATTTCTTATATTAAACCTACCTAGTATGACAATTTACATTATTTTAAATAATTGCAATTTTATTTTAAATTGTTAATCTTAAGTAAAATTGCTACATCTAATTTCTAACATTCGCTCCAATTTAAATTATAAGATTTTTATTTCTTTCTAAATTTAATTAAAAATCTTATTAATTTAACTCATTTTAATCATCGAATTTTACGGGTCGTTGCACTCTCCCGCACTAAAAATTTTTCGTCCCCGAAAAGGAAAAGAAGGGAAAAGAAGAATTAGGAAATCCGTATATCTTACTTAAAACATTTAATTTATAGACAAATACATTTTTCAAAATTAATTAATTTAAATAAAATATACTAATTTATAACCATAGATCTTTTTATACTTTGATTATTTAAGTTTGGGAAACATTTTCAAAATATTTTCTAAGTCCAAAATTTATGGAAAATTTTGGCAGAGTCTCCTTTGTACGGAGTGGCTCGGAAGAACATATAATATCAAATATAACAATATATTCATATATTTTACAAATAATATATATCCCAACCATGGGAAACAATATAACAACGCTATAAACCAAAATTCGAAAACGTACCTATTTGTCGGGCAATTTACGCTTATATTATGAAACCAAATGCAGTAGCAATTGCTTCCATAACATGTATTTATCTTATATAATCTGAAAAGAGTTAACAATTATATAAAATGAAATGTTAAGTTGTTTCAACCAAAATACAATCATCACACAAATGAACCATCACATAGAATCAACACAAATCAATCATTCATTCATATCAAACAAATAAATAGTTGTTCGGGTTCAAAAATTCAAATTGTACAGAATGAAAACAAACTACTAAGTGCATCAATTACTCAACAGTCTCTGATGAAGCTAAATAGATTATTCATATATCCAAACAATTTTAAAGCATCCTTACCCAAACAACCATAAACCAAAACAAACAACAACAATTTCAAACAACAGATTTAGTTTATCCTTATTAATTCCATTCATGCATTTGTTGTTTGATTTCTCTTTTCATTCATATAATGATTTCTTTTAATTCACAATTATTTCTTGCAAATTTTCATTTTCATTCATTTATTTATTTGCATTACATTCATTTACTTAGCATCTCAATACATTAACTTTAGTCTACTATCATATGTTTAATGCATTCATCTTTTCTACTTATTTTATTTATAAATAAGTACAACCGTTTACTGAAGTTTATTATCATTTATTTATAATACTTAAATTACTATTAAACTAGTAGCATTTCAGTTATACCTAGATTTATAACACTACAACATCAAATTCTTCTTTATAAAGGTGATTCATTGAAACCTTTCATTATATAAAATTTTCTTGTACAATTTTTCATTACATTTTCTTATTAAACATTTCAACTTTTAATATTTGGTAAGTTATAAATATGCATTTTAAGAATGTAATTGAAAGTTATACAAGTTTTCTCAATTCTTTTAATTAGTTAAATGTTCAATAATTATATCTTCCGTTTTATAAGATTACAATTTCAACTTTCTTTTAATCCCATTTATAACTTAGCATTAAATCACTTATTTTAATTAAAGGTTTCAATTACTAATTAAATTCCATTTCACTACACTAATTAAAACTATTAATTAATGGAAACATGAGAATTAAATACCGAGTTTAATTTCAAATCATTTTAAAATAATAGATAAATGTATTTATATATCTAATTATATTTAAAACAATTAAAAATTCATATTTGGTTATCAGAATAATTCGTAGTAAAACTACTATAGTGGCCTTCTCACTTCGAACTCGAAAATGAATGTCGATGATGCGTGCACTCATCACCGAAATTATTTTCCAACGATAGAGAGGGGAGTACAAAATTTATTTCTTTCAAATTTCTTTAAAACAATTCTATCAAATTATATTGAAATATTTATATCAGAAAATACTTCTAATACTGTTATTACTATATTACAAAATCATTTGAAATAAATTTTCAAAACCCCGGAACTTAAATTCTAAAATTTCCAAATTTATTTATTTTATTCTAAATCTATTTCAACTATTATTTATAATTTCATTAACTAACAACCAACATTTTGCAACCAAATATATATATCACTTATAAAAATTTATTTATATATATAGAAAATATAATAGGCAAAATTATTTCATTCACCTATATTAAAAACAAATATTGTGTCGGTCTGTCCTATTAAGTGTTTAGAAATCTCTATTGATGCCATAACGTCCCATGCATCAACAAGAATTTATAAATACAAAATGGAACAAATTAACACAATATTAAAACCTTTTTTTTATAACACTAACAAATACGCTTTCTCATATATATACACTCAGTGACTTATCATAGGTTATTAGTACCCTATTAGTAAAAAGTCAAACCCCACAAAGCTAAGGTTTATCGCTAAACAAAGCTTTGATGCCAGATGTAACGTGCCGCGCTTTTCGCATACTTTAAATCGACACACGTGCCAATTCAAACCATACGGAAGGATGGATTGTTATGGGGTAAATAAGAAAAAGTAGGGGAAGAAAAAACACAATATAGAATCTTGCTTCGGAACGATAAAATATAATAATCAAATATACAGTTCATGAAGCGGTTTTACAAAACATTTGATTATATTTATACAATACATATCGGAGTACACATACCGAAGAAAAATAATTAATGCAGCGGAATTAAATGGTGTAGTGGAATAATATAGTGATAATAGTACTACAAATCTTCGTCTTCGTCCTCCAGAATAAAATCTTCAAATCCTGAAATGCTCGGACTGACCCGAGCGAATTGAAAAACAAAACACTCGAGTCAGAACTAAAAGATCTTATGTGAGTTAAATCAACGGGAATAAATATGAGTGCAGTAACTTAAGAGATGCTCGTGATTCACATCTCCTAAGGATCCGTTAAACTATTTACTATGTAGTAATGTTTCACTATTATAATAGTGTCTAGTAGTAAAATAAACTTACTTTTTCATAGCATTAAGGGGTTACCCATATAGCCCATAACACGTAATAGTCCCAGTAGTCCATTCAATATCATGGTCCCTCCTGATCGGGAAGCCACCAGAGGATACCATACGGGCTACGGGAACTCGTACAACGCGCGATAGGGTAGGTGACAAAACACAACTAGGAAATGCTAGGGTAGATATACCAATTACGCATCCAGGCTTGTAGTAACGCATAGCGCACAGCTACCGCCCACCTCGAGCCACACCCCTAAAAAGAAAACAAAAAGTGGCCAAGGAATCAATCCGAAAGTTGAAGTATAAAATCGAAGGGATGTGTTCGATCAAAGGATGTAACGACCCAGAATTTTTGATAATTTAAATTTGTATATTTAATTAATTTTAAATATTAACAAGTGAAATTAATAAGTCGAATAATTTATTTTCCGAGTATTGGATTTAATTTGGACAATTAAAACAATATTTTAATAGTTGAAATATCAGAAATAATTGAAAATTGGGTTAAATATGATTGAAAATGATTTGTAAAATTTTATTATATCATATTGAAGTTATAATGATGTTATAGAACTTTTAAAATTGAATTTAGAGTTAATCTGTGAAAATTGGATATTTTAATATTTAATTATCGACTGTAAAATAGCCAATTTTTTAACAATCTCAGAATTGGATGAGACCAGTTCCATTAGATCCGTAATAGTTAGTTATTATCGGATTTAAATTTTTGTAGAAATTAGAGTTATCGTTTGATCATGGCAGCTCGAAACGCATCGAAATTGTTTTAATATTAATTTGGCGAGTTAAAATAGCCATTTTTCAAACAGTCTCGGATTTCAACGAAACCAGTGTCATTGGATCCGTAATGTTATTATTGTAAGGTTTCAAATTTCATGTCAATCGGATTTACCGTTTGTCCGGTGCAAGCTAAAACGCCTAGAAAATCGTTTAATCGGTTTAATTTTAAATTGAACGTTTATTGCCATAACTCGCACAGATGACCGAATTAGCTCCCGAAACACGTTCCATTGTGTTCAAAACGCGGGGTAAACCTTAGAAACGCCAACCGGCACGCTTCGTTTGGAGTTTGGAAAATCCGGGATGAATAGTGTTGCGCGAATTTTCTATAAAAGCCCCCATTATCTCACTTTTTCAAAGAAAATTAAACCCTAGGATTTCCAAAACCTTCAGCCGCCACTTTCTGAATGAATGGCCAGAATTTTGTTTTCTTTCCTCCTCAACTACTCTCAATCCATCAACAATTACGCGAAGTGTTCAACACGAAAGTCGAAGAGCTAAGCAAGAGCTTCAATTCCATACGGCGATGATCGTGTTTAGAGCGTCAGAGGGGGAGATATAGGGGGCCGACAGCCTGATGTTGCGCATGCAATTCGAGGTGCCTGGGGTGGCCGAGCTTCAAGTGTTCATAGGCGTGGGTAGCTCTCACGTAGGCGGAGGGAATGGCACTCTCTGATCAACTTATCGTTGCTTGTGGTGATTGAAAAATCAAAACCTAATTTTGAGCTTGATGGGTTTACGTACGTGTTGTTTACTGGAAGAAACGTGAGTTGGGGGAGAAGAAAAGGGACGGGCTGGATTGCAGGGAGCAAGATCTTGTGGCTGAGATTACTTGTAGGTTAAAATATAAAAGGAAATTTGTAAATTTAGTTTATATAAATCGTGTAAACTTATAAAATCCATAACTTTTTCATACGAGGTCGAAAACGCGCGAAACCAGTTGCGTTGGAATCGTATGGACGAGCACTACGCTATGGAATTGGATTGGAGTCGTTTGGAGTTAGGAAAAATTTCGGGTAAAATTAAACGTCCGTTTAATTTTATTCGAAATAAATCGCTAAACGAAATTGAAATCAAGGTGAGAACTTCTCACTCAATTGAAATTGTTCGATTTATATTTTAAATAGTTAGATTTAAAATTGTTGATTGTATGTTAAATGATGATTGTTATCTATTGATTGTTAAAATAGACATTATGCGCCGATAGTAAGCAGATGTTATTTCTTAAAAACATATACCACGAATATTTCACAGTACAGTGAAATTGGTATTATTTATGTACTTGGAGTTGATTTTTTCCCACAATATATAGCGGATGAGATCCTATTGCGCCGCCTATTAAGCGGATAATATTTATAAATTCCATATACCGCGATAATTCCGTACTGTAGCGGAATTGATATTGTGCTAACATCTTTGGATGCAGGAAAACAGGTTGGAGGGATCCAACTGGATTCCTCAACTGTATTGATTTATTTACAGATATTGTGATATTTGTTGATTATCATATCGATATATGATATTTGGATGTCGTGATTGATTATTTGGTGCTGCTGCATCATCGGATCCATTTTTGAAGTTTAAAAAAAAAGATTTCGATTTTAAAAGAATTTTTAAAGTAATTTTTGAAAGTATACGTTTTATTAAATTTTGAATTGATTCATCTTTAATAATTAAAACGTTATAAAAATTTAGATTTTTGTAAAATATAACCAAATTGAGATTTTTCGAAATAAATAGTGATTAATTTATAAAATGGTTTAATTTGGAATTTTGAATCATTATAAAAGATTTTTAAATTGATATTTATAAGTTAAAAATATTGGAATTATAAAACGAGCTTTTATAAGTGTTAGAATAAAGTTTGTACCTAGATTTATAAGTAAATAAGAATTTAGTAAATTGATGTTGATATAAAAGAATGGATTTGTGAATAAATGGTTTATAAGTAATTTACATATAAACCGAATTTCGACATGTAAATGAAATTTATAAACATTGTTTATAAATTTGAAATCAATTGAATTTGATAAATTGAATATAGAAGTTTATAAAAGGAAATACATTCGCGATTTTGGATAGCGAATAAATTCTTGAAAATAAAACGTGTAGTAAATATTGAAATTAGGTAAATAAGGTATATTCACGATTTTGGACTTATTGAATAAAATGGATACGTTTTGGGAAAGCGAATATTATGAAATGAAGTTAATGATTTTAAAGACGTTTTAAAATGCATTAGGTATCGAATACATAGATTTCGACATTTATTGTTGAAATAGACGTTTTCGAGAAATAGGAGGAAATGGTGGACTATAACACTGTTGTTATAGTAAATGATTTTCGAAAGGAAATGTTTTATATAGTATTGGGATTTATATATCTATCTTAATTTCAAATCCCTATACTAGTGATTTTGGGTCGTTGTAACGGTGTTTCACGCAACAATCGTTTTGACTCAAATAAATGTGTTTAAGTGAATGTTTTCCTTAAAAAAGTGAAATATATACTTAATTTCGATATTAAGTATATTGAATATTTTCTAAGTATTGAAAATAAATGGATTTGTGAATTACTTATTAATAAATAAGTATGGAAAAGTTTTTCCAATGTGAAATGAAACGTTTTGAGAATTTCTCTTTTTTGAAGATAAATTGAAAATAAATATTTGAAATCGATTGAAAATCGTATATCAGTAGATATTTTGAAAATGTAAATTCACTATGGAATTTACAAATGGAAAGGGAAATTTGTTAAAAATAAATATTGATTTATTTTTGAAGTGTGGGAATTAATTTACGGATTTGGAACGTAAATATAAGGTAAATCGTTAAGGATTTATTTAATTGGTTTAAATGAACCATGTTGAAATGAAAGAAATTCCGCGTAAAGAAAATGTTTGAAATTTGTTTTCAAAAATGGTAAAGGTGAAAAGTGATTTGAAAATTTGTTTTCAAATGTTGAAGTGTGGGAAATTTTATATCTAGTAAAGATATTTTGGAAAGTAAATTATTTGGAAAATTATTTGGAATTTGGTGATGTTGAGCATGCCTATTGATAGTTAAATAATCCGACTATCAATATTTACCTTTAAATAGGTATTTGTTGTGATTGCTTGAATTTGAATGCTACACTTATTTTTGAATAAGCGCTCACTATTCGGGTTAGCCGGGAAAGGACCTTGGGGTCGTATAACCCATTCCGAATATGTGATACGTCGTTATGGATTGCATTTGATGACCGGTGTTGAAGACCGGATATTTGTGAAAACGGAAGGATTACCGTCGAGTTACTCTACATCCGCTGATCTTCGATATAGAGGTTTTATCACCCTTAGTGACGGGAAGTCCAGTCGTGATTAGTGAATATCCGGAATGCAAGGACTTCTTTGTAAGTGCCTTCGGTTCTTTTCGATCTCGGAACAGACTTGTATGGATTGTATGTCTGACATTACAAATTGAGATATAAATCTGATATTTTTCAAATATATTTCTGTTGGTGGCGGAGAATTTATTCTCTTAGCTTAACACCCTTCTCTGAGACGTACGAGCTTAGAGGTTATATAGTTGAAGGTTATTAGTGATATACTCCCAATTTGGTAGTGTGGCATGCTGAGTGTTGCTGTGAAATGATCATTGTTTGATCATTTGTGATATGATCATTTGTTTGATCATTTATCTTGGTGATCATTTCTATGATCATTTGTTGACCCAAAGCACAGCTTTTGTATAAAGCGTGGCTTTGTGGACGAGACTTCGTCGGACCTCACACCCCGGAAATGGTCAAAACAGAATGGATGCAGCAAGGTTATTAGGGGGTAGCACCCCCTTTAGTGTATGTCATTCCTTCTGGATGGAGGTGGTATCATGGTATGGAGCCCAGATATTTAACCTATTTTGTTGCTGCAAATTTTATGGTTGTTGGAAATCGAGGATCCTCGGATAGATCGGTTACGATCGGGGGATGACATATTCGTGTCAGTAGTTACCCAGTTAGGGGTAACCCGGCCTTGTGTTGGTAGAGATCCGGTTTGGTTCTCGGGAGTCATTCCAGAGGCGTTTCCATGTGGCAATGGGAAGTTCCTTAGCCTGACCATTTGTTGAAAATCCAAAGAAACAATACGAGACTTGTACGGTTTTAGTTGTAGAACATGCCATTTACTTATGGTGGCGCCCCACTGTTTAGATGGTAGCTATAGTAGGCATACGATAATGGTCGTATGTTGGCTAAGATTTATATCTTTATTTTCAAAATGAATTTTTCCTACACTATGCACTAGTAATAATATCAAATGTTTCTTTTAAATGCGTATCAAGCATCTTTGACTATCATAAGGAGAAATCTCCTCCGATTCTGCGTTTGCATTGTGTGTGTGTGCGGGAGGCCTTATGGTAGTCTCATTTTTAAAAGCATTGCGAACTGACTTTAAAAATATTCCTCTATTTTGATTTTAAAGAAAAATAAACTGTTTTAGTTCTCACACCAGTCACATGACTGACTCGGAGTTTATTGTTTTCCTTCCTAAACTCTGGGTGCCCACCAATTTCCACACGGGCAGTCAAGAGTAAGGTTTATCAGGATATTCTGGAATTCAGGAGTTGCTGGAGGCAAGCTGGATGGCATGGCGTATTACTAGTATATAGTATTTCTTTTCCGCTGTTTGTTTGTTGTTGTTGTTGTACACTCTGATGATGTAATGTAATGTAATATGATGTAATGTAATAACTGATATAGTTCTTAGTTTAAAGATTATTCATTTATCTATTATATGTTGTTCCGCTGCGAATTGTGAGATTCTGATATTGTTCTGTTGTTTCTGTTCTGTTCTATCTTTTTCTCTCTTCTTCTATCTTTATCTTTTTCTTAAACCCTAACGGTACGGTTTTTCGGCGACGAAAAATCCCAAACGTTACATTTAGTATCAGAGCTTATGGTTAAGCGACAACCATGGCTCTGTTGGGAATTACTCATTAGAGATAGAGTCAGTAGTACTCTAGAATGAGGTGAGTGTAATAATAGATACGAGTGCGTATTTGTTAGTGAATATAAAAATGTTTTATATTGTGTTTGCTTATCCGTTGAGTTGTTTGTGAATTCTGGTCGGTGTGTGGGACGCCATATTATCGATCGGGATTTCTAAACACTTAAACAAGACATGTCGACATAGTATTATTTTAAATTGGGTAAATGAAATAACTTTACCTTGATTATATTTTATATATAAAGGAATAATTTTTCAGAATTATTGAGTGTATATGAATTGATTGTTTGGTTGTCAAATAAGTTAAATTAAAACAACAATTGTAAAAGAATGAATTTTATAAGCAATCAAATTATAAGTATGAAGTTGTAATTAAAAGGATTTACAATGATGGAATAATCTTATATATAAGAAGTGAAATTATATATGTAAAAGGTTTTGTAAATGTGATTTATAATCTTAAAAAAAAAATTCCAACGGAATGTTTTGAAAGGATTTGATATTTTGGAAAATTGTTTTGGAGAAAATAAAGCTCTAAACTCTTTTCGGTCGCTGGAAAATAATTCCGATGATGATTGCAACATCATTGGTGTTCATTTTCGGGTTTCCAAAAGAGGTATTGCTTCCAGATGTTTAAAAGAAAGTTGATTGGAAAATTTTGAGTTTGGGTTTTGAAATTCAAAAGATAATTGAATTAATTTCAAAAAAAATGGTTTTGAAAGATTGAAAAGACTTTGGAATCTTATTTAAAATATTTACGAGAATGATAAATGAGTTGATAACTTATACAATTTGAGTTTTAATAGAATAAATTTAACTTAAAGGATGGAGTTAAATTAAAGGAAGTATAAGTAAATCAATAAAATCCAAGTTGAAATAAATTTGAGTTGTCATCAAAGACATGTGATTTGAAATTTAACAAAAGGAAAGTTAAATAAATTGATTTGGATTTGATAAGATGTTTGAAATGGAATGTAACTTAAGTGAAGTGGAATAAAGTTAATTTTGGTATCAAAGTAAATTAATAAGTGAATTAATGAAGTAAAGTCATTAAGAATTTGAACTTGAGCTATATGAATGAAATTCAACATTTTATTGTTAAAGGAATTAGCAATAAAATTGATAAATGGATTGAATGTTAATCAATTAAATGTAAATAATTGATATGAAATAATGGATGTAAGTATAAATTCATTAAAAGCTAATGTTATTGGAAGTTGAATAAATTGAATGGAAGTCAATTTAATATGATCCAATTGGAATTAAAAGTGTTGAACCAAATTGAATGTAAAGAGAATAAATTTGGTTGTATTGAATAAACATTGGTTGTTATTTGATTGTTGATTGATGTATATAAATTCATTAAGTGTTAATGAAAGTGAATTAGTGAAATTGGAAGCTAACGAAATTGAATCCAACTTGGAAGAAAATGAACTTGAATAGAATTGGATTTGATTTGAATTGAAAGTGAATTAATGTGAAAGTAAATTAGTGAATGTTAACTAATTGAAATTGAATATGAATGAATGTTAGTAAAATCCAATATTAATGAATCAAATGTGATTTAAATTGGAAAACCAATTCATTGAATATTAATGAGAATATGAATGAATATTGATTTAGTTATAGATGATAATTGGTTGATGTTCGCATTTGTTGTTTTGTTGCATTTGCTATGTTGGCACATGTAGTTGTTATGTTGCTATATGTTGTGTATTGATACTATTTTCATATATGCATGATTCTCATGTTGTTGTTGAATGTTTAGTAGGTGCGGATTGCGCTTGCTTCGCATTTGGAGCTCGCTTTCGTGCTATATTAGCCGTATATGCTCGCTAATAATATAACAAGGTACATATCTTGGATTACATACCGTACTTTTACACTTTTTTCCCTGCAGGATGCCTCATCACTTGATGAGATGTGTATTTGTGATATATACACTGTCATTTTTTTTCGGATCGAGCCGCGCAAAGGGGACTACGGCGAATTTTCCCGAAAATTTAAGGCGTTAGATTTTTTTTGGAAATTTTGGGAAAATTTGTGAAAACTATAACTTTGATTTTGGAATTGGAAGTTAAACAATAGCAGTTGGTTTTGAAAAGATAAATAAGTATGATTTGAAAACTTAGTAAAGTATTGAAAGAAGTTTAACTATGAATTTTGGAAAGTTAATGGATTCTATAACTTTTTCTTACTTGGTAATTTCGAGGACGAAATTCTTTTAAGGGGGGAAGTATGTAACGACCCAGAATTTTTGATAATTTAAATTTGTATATTTAATTAATTTTAAATATTAACAAGTGAAATTAATAAGTCGAATAATTTATTTTCCGAGTATTGGATTTAATTTGGACAATTAAATCGATATTTTAATAGTTGAAATTTCAGAAATAATTGAAAATTGGGTTAAATATGATTGAAAATGATTTGTAAAATTTTATTATATCATATTGAAGTTATAATGATGTTATAGAACTTTTAAAATTGAATTTAGAGTTAATCTGTGAAGATTGAATATTTTAATATTTAATTATCGACTGTAAAATAGCCAATTTTTGAACAGTCTCAGAATTGGACGAGACTAGTTCCATTGGATCCGTAATAGTTTGTTATTATTGGATTTCAATTTTCGTAGCAATTGAAGTTATCGTTTGATCGTGGCAGCTCGAAACGCATCGAAATTGTTTTAATATTAATTTGGCGAGTTAAAATAGCCATTTTTCAAACAGTCTCGGATTTCGACGAAACCAGTTTCATCGGATCCGTAATGTGATATTATTGTAAGGTTACAAATTTCGTGTCAATCAGATTTACCGGTTGTCCGGTGCAAGCTAAAACGCCTAGAAAATCGTTTAATCGGTTTAATTTTAAATTGAACGTTTATTGCCATAACTCGCACAGATGACCGAATTAGCTCCGAAACACGTTCCATTGTGTTCGGAACGCGGGGTAAACCTTAGAAACGCCAATCGGCATGCTTCGTTTAGAGTTCGGAAAATCCGGGATGAATAGTGTCGCGCGAATTTTCTATAAAAGCCCCCAATATCTCACTTTTTCAAAGAAAATTAAACCCTAGGGTTTCCAAAACCTTCAGCCGCCACTTTCTGAATGAATGGCCAGAATTTTGTTTTCTTTCCTCCTCAACTACTCTCAATCCATCAACAATTACGCGAAGTGTTCAACACGAAAGTCGAAGAGCTAACAAGAGCTTCAATTCCATACGGCGATGATCGTGTTTAGAGCGTCAGAGGGGGAGATATAGGGGGCCGACGGCCTGATGTTGCGCACGCAATTCGAGGTGCCTGGGGTGGCCGAGCTTCAAGTGTTCATAGGCGTGGGTAGCTCTCACGTAGGCGGAGGGAATGGCACTCTCTGGTCAACTTATCGTTGCTTGTGGTGATTGCAAAATCAAAACCTAATTTTGAGCTTGATGGGTTTGTGTACGTGTTGTTTACTGGAAGAAACGTGAGTTGGGGGAGAAGCAAAGGGAAGGGCTGGATTGCAGGGAGCAAGATCTTGTGGCTGAGATTAGTTGTAGGTTAAAATATAAAAGGAAATTTGTAAATTTAGTTTATATAAATCGTGTAAACTTATAAAATTCATAACTTTTTCATACGAGGTCAAAAACGCGCGAAACCAGTTGCATTGGAATCGTATGGACGAGCACTACGCTATGGAATTGGATTAGAGTGGTTTGGAGTTAGCGAAAATTTCGGGTAAAATTAAACGTCCGTTTGATTTTATTCGAAATAAATCGCTAAAACGAAATTGAAATCAAGGTGAGAACTTCTCACTCAATCGAAATTGTTCGATTTATATTTTAAATAGTTAGATTTAAAATTGTTGATTGTATGTTAAATGATGATTGTTATCCATTGATTGTTAAAATAGACATTATGCGCCGTTAGTAAGCGGATGTTATTTATTAAAAACATATACCGCGAATATTTCACAGTACAGTGAAATTGGTATTATTTATGTACTTGGAGTTGATTTTTTCCCGCATTATATAGCGGATGAGACCCTATTGCGCCGCCTATTAAGCGGATAATCTTTATAAATCCCATATACCGCGATAATTCCGTACTGGAGCGGAATTGGTATTGTGCTAACATCTTTGGATGCAGGGAAACAGGTTGGAGGGATCCAACTGGATTCCTCAACTGTATTGATTTATTTACAGATATTGTGATATTTGTTGATTATCATATCGATATATGATATTTGGATGTCGTGATTGACTATTTGGTGCTGTTGCATCATCGGATCCATTTTTGAAGTTTAAAAATAACGATTTCGATTTTAAAAGAATTTTTAAAGTAATTTTTGAAAGTATACGTTTTATTAAATTTTGAATTGATTCATCTTTAATAATTAAAACGTTATAAAAATTAAGATTTTTGTAAAATATAACCAAATTGAGATTTTTCGAAATAAATAGTGATTAATTTATAAAATGGTTTAATTTGGAATTTTGAATCATTATAAAAGATTTTTAAATTGATATTTATAAGTTAAAAATATTGGAATTATAAAACGAGCTTTTATAAGTGTTAGAATAAAGTTTGTACCTAGATTTATAAGTAAATAAGAATTTAGATTTATAAATTGATGTTGATATAAAAGAATGGATTTGTAAATAAATGGTTTATAAGTAATTTACTTATAAACTGAATTTCGACATGTAAATGAAATTTATAAACATTGTTTATAAATTTGAAATCAATTGAATTTGATAAATTGAATATAGAAGTTTATAAAAGGAAATATATTCGCGATTTTGGATAGCGAATAAATTCTTGAAAATAAAACGTGTAGTAAATATTGAAATTGGGTAAATAAGGTATATTCACGATTTTTGACAGCGAATATATTATTGAATAAAATGGATACGTTTTGGGAAAGCGAATATTATGAAATGAAGTTAATGATTTTAAAGACGTTTTAAAATGCATTAGGTATCGAATACATAGATTTCGACATTTATTGTTGAAATAGACGTTTTCGAGAAATAGAAGGAAACGGTGGACTATAACACTGTTGTTATAGTAAATGATTTCCGAAAGGAAATGTTTTATATAGTATTGGGATTTATATATCTATCTTAATTTCGAATCCCTATACTAGTGATTTTGGGTCGTTGTAACGGTGTTTTACGCAACATTCGTTTTGACTCAAATAAATGTGTTTAAGTGAATGTTTTCCTTAAAAAAGTGAAATATATACTTAATTTCGATATTAAGTATATTGAATATTTTCTAAGTATTGAAAATAAATGGATTTGTGAATTACTTATTAATAAATAAGTATGGAAATGTTTTTCCAATGTGAAATGAAACGTTTTTAGAATTTATCTTTTTTGAAGATAAATTGAAAATGAATATCTGAAATCGATTGAAAATCGTATATCGGTAGATATTTTGAAAATGTAAATTCACTATGGAATTTATAAATGGAAAGGGGAATTTGTTAAAAATAAATATTGATTTATTTTTGAAGTGTGGGAATTAATTTACGGATTTGGAACATAAATATAAGGTAAATCGTTAAGGATTTATTTAATTGATTTAAATGAACCATGTTGAAATGAAAGAAATTCCGCGTAAAGAAAATGTTTGAAACTTGTTTTCAAAAATGGTAAAGGTGAAAAGTGATTTGAAAATTTGTTTTCAAATGTTGAAGTGTGGGAAATTTTATATCTAGTAAAGATATTTTGGAAAGTAAATAATTTGGAATTTGGTGATGTTGAGCATGCCTATTGATAGTTAAATAATCCGACTATCAATATTTACCTTTAAATAGGTATTTGTTGTGATTGCTTGAATTTGAATGCTACACTTATTTTTGAATAAGCGCTCACCATTCCGGTTAGCCGGGAAAGGACCTTGGGGTCGTATAACCCATTCCGAATATGTGATACGTCGTTATGGATTGCATTTGTTGACCGGTGTTGAAGACCGGATATTTGTGAAAACGGAAGGATTACCATCGAGTTACTCTACATCGGCTGATCTCCGATATAGAGGTTTTATCACCCTTGGTGACGGGAAATCCGGTCGTGATTAGCGAATATCCGGAATGCAAGGACTTCTTTGTAAGTGCCTTCGGTTCTTTTCGATCCCGGAACAGACTTGTATGGATTGTATGTCTGACATTACAAATTGAGATATAAAGTGATATTTTTCAAATATATTTCTGTTGGTGGCGGAGAATTTATTCTCTTATCTTAACACCCTTCTCTGAGACGTACGAGCTCAGAGGTTATATAGTTGAAGGTTATTAGTGATATACTCCCAATTTGGTAGTGTGGCATGCTGAGTGTTGCTGTAAAATGATCATTGTTTGATCATTTGTGATATGATCATTTGTTTGATCATTTATCTTGGTGATCATTTCTATGATCATTTGTTGACCCAAAGCACAGCTTTTGTATAAAGCATGGCTTTGTGGACGAGACTTCGTCGGACCTCACACTCCGGAAATGGTCAAAACAGGAAGGATGCAGCAAGGTTATTAGGGTGCAGCACCCCTTTAGTGTATGTCATTCCTTCTGGATAGAGGTGCTATCATGGTATGGAGCCCAGATATTTAACCTATGTTGTTGCTGCAAATTTTATGGTTGTTGGAAATCGAGGATCCTCGGATAGATCGGTTACGATCGGGGGATGACATATTCGTGTCAGTAGTTACCCAGTTAGGGGTAACCCGGTCTTGTGTTGGCAGAGATCCGGTTTGGTTCTCGGGACGTCATTCCAGAGGCGTTTCCATGTGGCAATGTGAAGTTCCTTGGCCTGACCATTTGTTGGAAATCCAAAGAAACAATACGAGACTTGTACGGTTTTAGTTGTAGAACCTGCCATTTACTTATGGTGGCGCCCCACTGTTTAGATGGTAGCTATAGTAGGCATACGATAATGGTCGTATGTTGGCTAAGATTTATATCTTTATTTTCAAAATGAATTTTTCCTACACTATGCACTAGTAATAATATCAAATGTTTCTTTTAAATGCGTATCTAGCATCTTTGACTATCATAAGGAGAAATCTCCTCCGATTCTGCGTTTGCATTGTGTGTGTGTGCGGGAGGCCTTATGGTAGTCTCATTTTTAAAAGCATTGCGAATTGACTTTAAAAATATTCCTCTATTTTGATTCAAAGAAAAATAAATTGTTTTAGTTCTCACACCAGTCACATGACTGACTCGGAGTTTATTGTTTTCCTTCCTAAACTCTGGGTGCCCACCAATTTCCACACGGGCAGTCAAGAGTAAGGTTTATCAAGATATTCTGGAATTCAGGAGTTGCTGGAGGCAAGCTGGATGGCATGGCGTATTACTAGTATATAGTATTTCTTTTCCGATGTTTGTTTGTTGTTGTTGTATACTCTGATGATTTAATGTAATGTAATATGATGTAATGTAATAACTGATATAGTTCTTAGTTTAAAGATTATTCATTTATCTATTATATGTTGTTCCGCTGCGAATTGTGAGATTCTGATATTGTTCTGTTGTTTCTGTTCTGTTCTATCTTTTTCTCTCTTCTTCTATCTTTTTCTTTTTCTTAAACCCTAACGGTACGGTTTTTCGGTGACGAAAAATCCCAAACGTTACAAAGGAGCTACATCATTGGCCCGAGAATCGCTCCTGTTTTAGCCACCTTAAGCCAACTCACGGGAGTCGAGTATTTACATCAAAGGAAACGCCGCCACCATCCTACTTCATTCGGGAATCTCCACTGCGTACACGATTGTTAAAGTGGTTTTCGGAGTTGGCAGAGAGTATGAAAACTTCCGATCCCGGTCTCTTTAACAACCAAACGTTATTATAACACCGTGGTCATTTTAAAATAATTATACTTCAAAACCAGAATATAATATCCATTTCAAAACCATATAAATACGATATCATTTCTATTTTCAAAAACAAAAAATATGATATCATTTTTATTTCAATTATATCCTTTTTCCAAAATAATAACATTTTCAAAGTTATAATATTTCGAAACCAAACGCTTGAAAAATAGCCTTCCAAAACATAAAACTTTGAATTACATAACTTTGAAATATAACTACACCACTTAAATGGTTAAAATATAAATTACTTTATATAAAAAAATAGTTTCTTCACCTTCACAAATCAATTCCAAATATAGATTTAAATCCCAAATAAACATTTCAATTTCCATATATTTCAAAGCTTTAAATATTCCACCATTTCAAAACTAATTCTGTGATAATTCCATATATATCAAATTCAATTTCTATTATTTAGATTTGAGATGTTTACTTAATAAATTCAATATGATTTAAGAAAACCTTTAACTTCCAACAACCGGATATTCTTTCAATTTAATTAACTTGATAAATTCATTTATCTTAACTTTATATTCATTTAAATTACTTTATACCAAATCAAGTTATAAGAATCATACCCTTTAAAATCTCCATTTTTGTTAAATTTCAAATCATATTTATTCAAGTACAATTCTTAAATAATTCAATTTAAACCAATTTCATATTTATCTCCCAACTTAAATTTCATTTAAGTGAATTAAAAACTCTATATATACAATGTCTCAAATAGTACTAAACCATAGAATATAAATCAATCAAACTCCATTATTAAACTCGTTTTTTATTAACCAATTTTATACATAGCTTAAATTCAAGGATTTAGCTATATATATATAAAATAATATTCATATAACATCAAAATTTAATATTTATTAAACCGTATATTCCTTTCCAAAACCATAGAAAATCATTTCAAAATATTATATATATATATATATATATATATATATATATAGACCGCGATGTCTGTATATAATTTTCTACCCTATGATCAAGTGGTACAGGTATTTATCATTTCAGTCCGTAGTTTAAAAATAAAATACGGTTATATATCATTTCAAATCGCAATCCCAAATGAAATGAAAATGCATAATAACATGCAGTCTATAACAATATAAAATACAGCATCCATTCATCCAATATCAACCATCAATCATTAATCGCAATCACCATCCAATTCAAATAATAGCATCATTATAGAATGAATAATAAACAACAGGTATTAACTAGCAGTTTATATTCGATACTAAATTAAATAACTGTTTAACTGGCAGTTTATATCCAAAAATAAATAAATAACAATTTAAGTGGCAGTTTATATGCAATGAAAAATTAAATAACGATTTAATTTAAATAAATGCAATTTAACTGAGATGATGATTTAAAATATGCCAAACAGTCATAAATAAATTTCTAATCACATCAACAATTAATTTAACAAACATAAGAAATTTTAGAAGTTGTGAGTGGGTTAAAACACTCACCTTTTGAATTTAAATTGAATTTAAATTCAATTTAAACCCAAAAATTAGATAGTCTCTAAATCTTCAAACCAGTGCCAAAATGTCCGGAATCCCAATACAAAACTAGCGAAGAAAACCGCATGTGAAACGGATATCATGCGCAAAAGTTATGCAATTTTAAAACATTTGAAAACAAAATTCAATTTAAAACAAAAGAAACAAACTCACCCACAAAATAACGGGCACGTCAGCAGTAATTCCTCTCTCCCCTACGCACCCAAACCGCTCGCGCACAAAGAACCATGCACGAACCTTCCACCCTTTGACCGCCTACAACCCCCACCTACGGCCACTAACGACTAAGCCGTCATCGCCGTTCGCCATGCCCATGAAGGCCGCCCCCGTGGCCAACGACCGACCCTCCTTAAGGCCGCCGTCGCCTATGAAAAATGTAGGGTTTTAAAACCCTAGAATGAAAATTCATGCCGCCACAGGTCGAGTTAGCCAACAACACCACCATCAATCGACTCCACAAACCTTCCTCTTCAAAACCCAGAAAGCAATTTCTCAATTGATGTCGAAATCAAAAACGCCCAATTCGACTTAGGGTTTCGCGATTTGAGATTTGACCGAGATTTGCCATTGATTAGAGCACCAATTGTAAAAACAGAAGCTACGCGTAGATTCGTATCGATGAAATCTTCGATATATAATTTTTTTAAATTTTTCTAAAGAGATTGAATTTGAAGTTAATTTTTGAATTGAAATTTGAATTGGATAAATTATGGTTTACAGCCATTGAGGAAAAGGAGCACAGATGTTTTTGTACGTGTAGAAATGAGGAATAGAGGCTGCAAGGGTTTATAACAGGGCATTTATAGACAAGGTTGAAAAAGAATAGATGGATCAGATATGTATACGCGTTAAGGCCCAAAGGCCCGTTCTGACTCCGGAACGAAACTAGGCCCACCCATATATCAAATAGATGTTTTAAAATATTTTAAACACAATGGAAAAGGTTTCACATTCAAATTCCATCGTATGAAGAAGTTATGCTCAAATCAATATTTTTCAAATTGATTTGAATTTCATAAATTATAGGGGGTTTTGAGTTCGTACAATCAAACGACATGTGCGATCGCTACGAAACTTGAAATCCTATAATAATTCACCATTACAGATCCGATGAAACTAGTTTCGTCAAAAACCGAGTCAGTTGCCAAAATGGCTATTATTATATTAATTAAATGAATAAAATTCAGCCAATTTAATCAAATTTTCAATTTCAATTTGATAATTGCCAATTCTTATCATTTTTAAATTTCCCAATCATTTACAATGATTTAAACCAATTTAACTGTCAAATTAGAATTAATAAATTTATAAATTTCAGTATTAACCTCAATTTCATTAAATTCGAAAATTGTAAATTTAATTTCCAAAATTTCTATTAAATTTACTTTTCATTTTATTATTCGATTCATTATTATCAAACAGATGAGATTAACATCGAAATCAAAATTCATTACATTAATATTCTCACATTTCATCTAAATTCCCATTTTAAATATTTAATTCGTTTAATTACAATTAATCCTATTATTTAATTTTAAAATTCCAATAAATTAATAAATCTTTATTCTCGATCCTTATAACTCAACAAATTGTCCAATATGAATAACCTTAACATTACTTACAAATATTACGTTTATTAACATTAACGTAATATTAAATTAAAATTATTGTAATAAATTTCAAAGTTTAAATTTACAAGCTACATACATAGGTAACATACAATAATTGTTACCGTTAACCTTCAGTCACATTAATAGGCTTTTATTGCTTACAAAATAATATTAACATTAATTTTCATAACGCTAATTTCATTCACTCTATCCGTTATTACATTTATATCCATTAAAGTAATATATAAATTACCTTTATTCGAAATAACCGTTTATCACCCATGCACTCTTTATAATACATGTATGGTTATTCTTCACAAACAATTACCATCTATCCAATTATTTCACCCATTATTTATAATTAAAGTCTCAATTTAATTTATTTATCTTGATTTCATTCTTTTATTACACCGTTTGTTACTTTACAAAATAAAATAACATTTAAACTCATCAATGTAATACCAGATTTCATTTTAAATCCAATTGATTTCCAAATCAAAATTTCTACATATTTCAAAGAACTATTATAATTACTCCCAGAACATTGGTTTTATTAAATGACCGTTTATTAATATTTAATTTCCTCAATTTAATCCAATGCTTACATTTTTTTTCATATATTAAATTTGTAGCTACGTATACGTCTTCATTAATTCCATTGATTTGCAATTCATTCAATTTATTAATAGTTACCTTAGTTAAGTTACCTTAGTTAACATTACGTAATATTAGCTTATGAATTTACAATCTTAACAAATTCATAAATTGTCAATTTCCAAATATATACATAAATTACTATTAATGTTCTCCATAAATTTATCTACTAGGTTTCAAACTTTTTTATCCATCAATTACTGCCTTATAAATAAAGTTTCGTTTCTAATCAATTTACATTCACCTTTCCATTATTATATTAATCATCATTAAAGTACCCTTTATTTATATAACACTTACATTTATTTACTTATTGTCAATTTAATTCCCAAATGCAACAATTTACACTATTTCATTTTTATATTAATTTGAATTCCATTGTAGTTAATATTTTTATTAATGATTCACTAATTCAACGTTTCCATTTGTTTCTTATATTAAACTATAACCTAGTATGACAATTTACATTATTTCAAATAATTGCAATTTTATTTTAAATTGTTAATTTTAACTACAATTGGTACATCTAATTTTTAACATTCGCTCTAATTTAAATTATAAGATTTTTATTTCTTTCTAAATTTAATTAAAAATATTATTAATTTGACTCATTTTAATCATCGAATTTTACGGGTCGTTACAACAGCAGATATACATACACAGAAATGCGAAAAGAAAAGGAATTTTTTTTGCAGATCGAAACATCACCGAGTCGCCGCACATCACCGCGCCTGCTTCGAGTTCGACTCCGAGTCATAGTGGTGAAAACCCGGGCTCGGCTTCGGGACTTAGGGACTTGGGGAGGGGACGTAGTCTGGAATGAGGGAATGACAGCGGCTATCTGCTCCGAGTGGAGCTTTGGGTCAAATGCGGGTTGCACCGTGTTTGGCTTCGAGTTCTCAAGGCAGGGTACATGGGTTAGAAGGAGAAAGGCAAGGGTGACACTATGGTCTCAGGTCAGTGATTGTTTGGTGGGGAGGTCGATGTGGAGAAGGAATAACAGTTGGGGTCGGTTGGTAAACATGGTGATTGTGGTGGCTGCGCATCACGGTCGAGGGGTTTGATGAAAAGGCTCGGAAAAGAAAAAAAACAGAAAAAAATTTAAAATCGTGCAGAAGGGAAGAAGCTACATAGAGGAGAAGATAAAAGAACGTACCTGATTGCAAATAGGCAGTAAACAAAAGAGAAGGAAAAATGATTATATATTAGAAGAATGAAACAAAATGCCAACGGTCTGGCTGTGATTCAGCTAAACATGAAAGGCAAGTTATTTCTGGGCTGCACGTTTCCAATTTGAAACCGAAGGAGAATGAATAAGAAACGGCCAAAGGAGAGGAAACGTGTAGGCAGATGAGTGAAATAAATAGAAAATGTTAAAATACAAATTTCGTACCGAATATGATACGTTTGTTGAAGCCAATAGTACCAAAAATCAAGGAACGAAAAAGGCAACAGGAAAAACGGAACAAATAGAAATGAAACGTATCAAATTAAATATGGGCAGTTTTAGAAGCAACAGTCACCCATTGATTTAGCTAACAAATATTAAAGCAATTGATTGATGCGCGTTTATATCTTGAAACGCAAAAGAAACCAAATGGTCACGGATCCGGTACCAATACGGTTACTGGTTCCGTGAATTCCGCTATGTAACGGACTTCAAAATACAGAAATAAATATATCATGGTGATCAGCACAACAAGACGAATAGAATGGCACATCGATATCACTGATACAATCAAACTATAAAACTTGAATTTGTGCCACCGACAAAGCTGCTAAAACGTAGGAAATAAAATAAACGGAGCCATAGAAGTCCGATTTTGCCAAAACAAATTACGACGTCCTCCTCAGAAAATAAATTACATTTTTATAAAAAATATATTCAGTTTTCAAAAATATTAAATTTCACCCACTAACTGATAAAATTCATAATTTTAAATTTCACAAATAAATTAACTTAAATATTTTCCAATAAAATTTAACAATTACTATAATTAAATAGACGCATTCTAAATAATAAATGTTTATTTTCAAATTTTATTGTTTAAAATTTCACAAAATTTAATTAATTTAATAAATAGAAATTACTAAAATTTATAGGTCGTTACACTCTCCCCCACTCAAAACTTTTCGTCCCTGAAAAGGAAGAAGGTAGGAGAATAGATCAACTAAAAAGAAAAATAGATTGAAAGACAAGGATAACAATTAATTTTCTATATAAATTTTACTTGGAATATTCATTTGAAGACTTTATTTGCAAATCAATTATCTTTAATACTTTAATACTTTTTAAAACCCATTTGTACAGTTTCTTGCTTCCTTTATAAATACCAAAAAAGAAGATAGATTAGGAAAAAAACTCAACAATTACTTTAAAACCATATAAATTTCAATTTAAATTAATTAATATTCAATAAATTTAGTGATCTCATTTTAAAAAAATCCTGTCATTTATTTATAAAATCAATTAATTTACATATACACTAAATTTTTTTCTATTAAACCATGTAGTATACAAGTAAGCAATATTTTAAAAGGATATAGTCACAAAGGAAAAAGGTAGATTCAGAAAACAGAATATAGGTGTATAAATAAAGCTGAGCAGATAAGGTAGATTCAAAAGAATAGTATCAGACACGAATAGTTAATTCAAACCATAAAAATTTCAATCCCAAATATTAATACAAAATTTCTTTGTTGGAAATACTTTTATAATAAAATACCTTTATAATAAAATACTTTTATATCGAAACCAATTTCCCCTTCGAAAATACTTTTATAACTCGATGTTTTAACAAGTTTACCCTCGTTCTTGTAGATTCTGGCCATGTGTTGATCAGGCGCAAAGCTAGAATTGTTCAAGTACTTAGTAGACATGTTTCAACACCCAGTGAAAATACTGGAAAAACCTTCAAAATCGATATGGAAAGTACAATCCAAACAAATCACCTAGATGGCAGGATACATAACAATGGTTACACCTGGATCCCCCCCGGAAACATCCATACCCTTTAAGCAATCTCTGCTTTGTGAATTTCGCCCTGATAACCAAAACTGTGGACCGCGGGATACATAACAATGGTTACGCATGGATCCTCCAGGAAACATCCATACCCTTTAAGCAATCTTTGCCTTGCGGAATTCGCCACCTCAACAAACTGTAGACCGCAGGATACATAACAATGTTTACGCTTGGATCCCCTAGGAAACATCCATACACTTTAAGCAATCTCTGCCTTGCGGATTACGCTGCCCAAAAAAACAACCACGGGTAACGCCATGGTAGGACACTCGAGTATCACATCCGAAAAACCAAAATCAAAGAAAATAATATTGATAGAATGAATCCACAATGTGGCCACAAAGCGAATATCAAGCAGAAGGCACTTTCCATATCTTTACTTCGAAAATATATATCATATAGTACCTTTTCAAATCAATTTCAAATATCATACTTTTATAAAGTCCATTATATATAAGATTTCATTTTCTAATCGAATACTTTTCAAAATCAATAGTATATCAAATCACACTTATATATACTTCGACTATATAAGATTACACCTTTAAAATTGAGTACCTTTCCAAATCAATAGTTTTCAAATCAACTTCATACCTATACAAAGCAATTTTATACAAGTTCGATAATGTAACGACCCAGAATTTCAGTTAATTAAAATTCGTATATTTAATTGAATTCAAATATTAACAAGTAAGATTTGTAAGTCAAATAATTTATTTGTCGAATATCTGGATTTAATTTGGTAATTAAATCGACAATTTAATATTTGAAATTCCAGAAATAATTGCAAATTGGGTTTAATATGATTGAAAATGATTTGTAAAATTTTATTATATCACATTGAAGTTAGAATGATGTTATAGAACTTTTAAAATCGAATTTAAAGTTGATTTGTGAAAATTGAATATTTTAATATTTAATTGACGAGTTAAAATAGCCATTTTTCAAATAGTCTCGGATTTCGACAAAACTAGTTTCATCGAATCCGTAATGTTAAATTATTGCATGGTTTCAAACTTCGTGTCAATCGGATTTACCGTTTGTCCGGGGTAAGCCAAAACGCATAGAAATTTGCTTAAATCGATTTAATTTAAAATCGATCGTTTATTGCCGTAACTCGCACAAATGATCGAATTGACTCCCTAAACCTATTCCATTGTGTTCAGAACACAGGGTAAACCATAGAAATGCCAGCCGGTACGCTTCGTTTGGAGTTCGAAATTTTTTGGATGAATAGTGTTTTGGAAATTTTCTATATAAGCACCTCTAATTTCACAATTTGCAATAAAAAGAAACCCAAGGGTTTCAACTGAGCTGGCCGCCACATATGAATTCAATGGCCGAAAATCAACCTTCTTCCTCCTCGTTTTTCTTCAAATCCATTAATCGATTCGTAAAACTCCCAACTACAAAATTGAAGATCACATCCTCCTCTACAAATCCAACGATTGTGATCAAAATCAAAGCGGCGGATCAACCTGAATCTCGATGCAAAGGTCAAACGTTCACGCACGTCGTTTGAGAGCATGGCAAGGCCGAGCTTCACCAATCTTTGGCCAAGAATAGAGGAGGCGACGAGCTTCAGCGTGGTGGTGGAGTGATGAAGTTTCATGCATGTTGGTGGCCGTGAGGTTTAAACCTAATTTCGACTTCATGGGTTTAATCGCGTTCGAACGCGACCTGGAGGAAAGGAGAAGGAAGAATGCGTGCCACGGCCAGATATTCTTGAGTGAAATAGACGGCTTGGATTAAACGTAGGGTTTAATATTAAAAAGATTGCAAATTTAATTATATATAAATTCATGTAAACTTATAAATATCATAACTTTTTGCTACGAGGTCGGAAATTGACGAAACGACTTGCCTTGTCTTCTATTTGTCGAGCACTATGTGATGGAGTTAGATTGGAGTCGTTTGGAGCTAGTGATAATTTTGGTTAAAATTAAACGCGTGTTTAATTTTATTCGAAATAAAACGCGAAAACATTGAAATCAAGGTGAGAATGTGACGCCCCACCTCTATGCTCACAATAGCAAAGAGTATTAAAAGAAATACTGTCCGTTATTATGAAGAATAAGGCTGGATAGAAGCGGCCATTCGTAGTTAGGCCTTACACAAGTATTGGTTATCTCGATAGGAGTGGTATATATTTTTATTTTTCATCTCTTATTTATTTACTCCCATCAACGTACCCAATTCCAGTATAAAACGAACTACTATGGTTCATAATAGTTTAGGACAATAGATATAATAATAATACAGATAATTTAAGTGTGGAACACAGATAAAACAAAAAGACTCATATATACAATAACTGATGTCAGTTACAATACATATGATACAGTACATATGATACAACTACAACTGTCGACTCTGGAAGTTACATATACATGTACATTATCGTATATAATATACAAGAATACATATCTTCCTAAACAATGACAACGACTAATTCAAAAGATATGAAAAGAATTCATAGCTCTAGCAGCAACCCAAAGCAAGATATCTACAACCTGTAATAACTAGGTCTGACCTGAGTATTACATTCAAAAGAAAATAATACACGAGTCTGTCTAATTCAAACTCAGTTATTAGTGCACAAAAGCAATAATAATTAAGTAACAAATAGACGACAGTCACAATAAATCTCGTCTATCCGATCCTTAAATAAAGAAATCAGATAACGATAAATATAACACGTAACAGTGTTAAACAACAAATCAGCAAATCCAAATTATCAACGAAGATAAATTAAAAGGGTTATCAATGAAGATAATTTAGAAAACAACAGAATTGCCTAAACGGCAATTAACAACAAAATTCAATTATTAAGTAAATAATTAGAAACTCATAATTTAATTATCAAATTGATAATTAGATAACAACAAAATCATCAAATTAAACCAATCAAAATACAAATCAAAACATATAGAATTGAATAAACAAAACAGTTCAAACAATTGAAATATCAATTGAAATGACATTACGGGTAGGGCTGCAGTACACGCACGCGTGCACTGCCTCGCCACTACAGCATATGGAATACGCAAAAGATCAATAAATCAAAACAAAATAGGATACCAATAAAAGCCATGCAGTGTGGCTGCAGTACACGCTTGCGTGCACTGCCTTGCCACTACAGTGATTATGTACACAACCGGGCACAAGGTCAAACACGAATTACCTGATTCAACTCAAGTGTAATTCGAAAAACAAGCAAAATGCAAAGGTCAAGTGAGAGACTCAACACATATATGAATGTACTGGCAAGAAATAAGATACACCAGCCTTCCAAACACAATCCAACAGGGGTAAGCTGTGAACAACTGTAACTGTGTCGATGTAAACACATGTATATGCATCTATATACATATAAGTACTAACCAGGAAACAAGTGCATAATGAAACTGCAGTGGAAACAAGAAAATAGCCACAAAAGACTAAACAGTCAAGCAACGACAACGCAAGTGCCGAACTCAACTGGACAACACAAGTAAATGACTGCAACACTACACTACAAGAAGTGTATATGCAGAGTCAAGATCCCACTGAAATCAAGTGCAGTCATATAAAGCAACTCGATAACATAGAAAACAGCATAAGGAGTGAAACATAAAGAACAATATAAATGGGTGTGCATATAAATGATGTACGTAGTGAGAACTTACATCACATCTCGAATGGTACATTTGCAGTGACCAGTAGCACTACAATGACAACCCAATCTCAAAAATGTAACATTGACTATACAATCTCAAGTGACAGCAAAACACAAAACAACATGAATTACTAGAGAAAATGCAGCAGCAACTCGAAGCCAAGTGCTACATACAAACAAACAATGGATGCACAGATGTAACTCAATGCGATTGAACCAAATGGAACTGTGACAGCCGGAATGGCGACATGCTGTATGAAGCTATGAAATTGGATAAATGCAAGTATCAGACTTGAGCATCGAGGCACGAACTGGAGTGGAAGTGAATTAATTGACACAAATCAATGCCAACAACATGAACTGGACATTGCACCAAGGACAGAGCAAGGCCCATATACATGGCAGTGACAACATAATACAAGACAGTGACAACAAATCAATGCCAACACAGGAACTAAACTGTATGCAACCGTTAAAACGAAGTGGGCAATGCAAGCATAGCCGAGTGAAGGTGAGAGCACCAAAAGTTTGGCACCACAGCACGCAACAGTAAGGAGTCAAATGGACGCAACATGAACCCAACTACGGATTGATGCAAACTGAATACAACATGAAGCTACAGTATGCTTACAGAGAAAATGGAACTGCAGTATCAAATCGAAAAACCAAGCCAATGTCGAAGTCAACTAAAACAAGTAGGTAACAGGTTCACAACAAAATCAAGGCCGAAGCATAGTATTTTCAACAAACCGAAAGTCCACAAAATCAAGTGACCGAAGTCAGAAATCAAATTGAAATCAGAAATAAGATTCACGTTAATGTCGATGCCAACAGAAAAATACTCAAAATTATTTGCCGTTTACATTACACTGTACTCAAGCTACAGAATCAATTAACTATTCAAAGCCGTGGATAATAGAAACCAAGGCAAATAAAAATCATCAACGTCGAAACAAAGTTGTATGTCCGAGCAAATCAAGTGACGAAAGTATACAAATTTAAAAAGTTAGATAACTCACTTTCGTAAAATAATCAGAAGGCCGAAGACAATTTCAACATATACATAAATACGAACGAACATCAAAGGGATTCGAACCTTCAATTAAAACCCCAATTCAAAAATCTCTGAAATTCAAATTAGATGTGAGTGAGGGAAGGATCACTCACCTTTGATTCGAAGGTCGCGTACTTCAGAGACGAAGCGGAATCAATGGGAACCCTAATTTGGAAAGGCGGAACGAGCACGGGATGAAGCCGCCATATCTATTCTTTTCGAACGCTTTGATTATTAGGTTTAGGGTTCTGATTTTTGAGAATGAAAATAGAGTGGGGGGAAACGGGTACATACTAGAAATAATACGGCACCAACGATAATTGGGCCGAGATTCAAAATTGCAAAGCTTACATATTTAACCAATTTACAAAAGAATATCAACTTGATTTTAAAAACTCCAACAGCAATTAACAACCAATATTGATCGTCAAAAAACGATAATTAATTGTTTTAAAACCCAGTGTTGTTACAGAGAACTTCTCACTCAATGGAATTGTTTCAATTTAAATTTTAAATAGTTAGATTTAAAATTGTTGATTGTATGCCTGGATGATAAATTATTATCTATTGATTGTTAAAATAGACATTATACGCCGTATATTAAACGGATGTTATTTATTAAAAACATATACCGCGATAATTCCAACTTGTATGGAATTGGTATTATATATGTACTTGGAGTTGATTTTCCTGCATTCTATAGCCGATGAGACCCTATTGCGCCGCATAATAGCGAATAATATTTTATAAATCCTATATGACGCGATATTCCGTATTGGAACGGAATTGGTATTGTGCTAACATCTTCGGATGCAGGGAAACAGGTTGGAGGGATCCAACTGGATTCCTCACCAATATTTATTTGATTACAGATATTGTGATATTTGTTGATTATCATATACTGATATATGATGTCTTTGTTGTCGTGATTGACTATTTGGTGCTGTCGCATCATCAGATCCATTTCTGAAGTTTTAAAATAACGATTTTGATTTTAAAAAGAATTTTAAAGTGATTTTTGAAAGTATGCGTTTTATAAAATTTTGAATTGTTAAAATAAATAAACATTACAATTTTATTGTAATAAAAGTTATATGTTTGGAAAATAGTACTTAAGTATGATTTTGGGAGTTATATAAGTTTTAAATAACGTTTTGTAAATTATTAAAAGGATTGGTTTATTTAAATTGGGATTTTTGAATTATTATGAACGATTTATATAAAAGGTATACAAAATTGATATTTTATAAATTAAGAATACTGGAATTATAAAACGAGTTTTTATAAGTGTTAAAATGAAAAAAATGGATTTCGTAAGTGAACGAAATTTATAGACTTATAAATTGTGAAGTTATAAAATGAATAGATGTTGAAAAATAAAAGATTTATGAGTAATTAACTTATAAATCAGATTTGACATTTTAATGGAGATTTTTGAATAAAGATAAATGGTTTATAGATGAGATTTATAAAGTATATATTTTATAAATCGAAATAATGGAATTCTAAAAGGAGTTCTGTTAATGTTGAAAATAAGGTTATAAATAAAATCTTATAAGTAATAAGATTTATAATTTGTGAAGTTTTAAATGAACGATTTTGTAAATAAATGGATTATAAGTTCTTAACTTAAAATATGGACTTATGGTACAAAATTGAGTTATATAAATTGAATTGGATAATAAAGGAGATTTATAAATCCAAGTTTTATAAATAGAAATGGGATTTATAAACATCGTTTGTAAATTCGAAATCAATTGAATTTGTTAAATCAAACATAAAAATTATTAAAGGAGATATATTTGTGATTTTGGAAAGCGAATTATCCTTAAAGTTAAATGTTGTAATAATAAGAGTTTGGTTGGGAATTTTATCCACGATTTTGGACGGTGGATAATCTTTTAATAAATGTGTAGAAACATTGAATTGGGAAAATAATGCATATTCACGATTTTTGGACCGTGAATATATTATGAAATAAAATGGATATGTTTTGGGGAAGTGATGTTTTAAATAGAATTTAAAACGATTTGAGGTTGTTTTAAAATGCATTAATTATCTAATACATAGATTTCAACATTCATTGTTGAAATAGACATTTCGAGAAATATGGAAATGGTGGACTATAACACTGTTGTTATAGTAAATGATTTCCGAAAGGAAATGTTTTATATAGTATTGGGATTTATATATTTATTCTAAGTTCGAATCCCTATACCAGTGATTTTGGGTTGTCGTAACGATGTTTTATGCAACATTTGTATAAATATGTTTGAAAGAACGTTTTCTTTAAAGAATGAAATATATACTTAATTTCGATTTAAGTATATTGAATATTTTCTAAGTGTTGAAAATAAATGGATTTGTGAATTACTTATTATTAAATAAGCATGGTAATGTTTTCCAATATGAAGTGAATGTTTTGAGATTTTTTTTTCTTTTAAAGATAAATTGAAAATGAATATTAGAAATCGATTTGGAAATCGTATATTCATAGATATTTTGGAATTGTAAATTCACTATGGAATTTGTAAAAGGAAGGGAAATTTCTTTAAAAATAAACGTTGATTTATTTTTGAAGTGTGGAAATAAATTTACGGATTTTGGAACGTAAATATAAAGTAAATCGGTAAGGATTTATGTAATTGGTTTAAATGAACCACTTTGAAATGAAAGTATTTCTGCGTAAGGAAAATGATTGAAATTTGTTTTCAAAAGTGGTAAAGGTGAAAAGTGATTTGAAAGTTTGTTTTCAAATGGTTGAAGTGTGGAAATTATATATCTAATAAAGATATTTTTGGAAAATTAATAATTTGGGAAATTATTTGGAATCTGGTGATGTTGTGTACGCCTATTGATAGTTAAATAACTGACTATCAATATTTACCTTTAAATAGGTATTTGTTGTGATTTGCTTGAATTTGAATGCCACACTTATTTTCAAAATAAGCACTCACTATTCGGGTTAGCCGGGAAAGGACCTTGGGGTCATATAACCCATTCCGAATATGTGATACGTCGTTATGGATTGCATTTAATGACCGTTGTTGAAGACCGGATATTTTTGAAAACGGAAGGATTACTGTCGAATGACTCTGCATCGGCTGATCTCCGATATAGAGGTTTTATCACCCTTAGTGACGGGAAGTCTGGACGTGATTAGTGAATATCCGGATTGCAAGGGCTTCTTTGGAAGTGCCTTCGGTTCCGTTCGATCCCGGAATGGACTTGTATGGTTTTGTGTCTGACATTACAATTTGAGATGTAAAGCTGGTTTCTATCAAATATATTTCTGTTGGTGGCAGAGAATTTATTCTCTTAGCTTAACACCCTTCTTTGAGACGTACGAACTTAGAGATTATGTAGTTGATTGTAACGACCCAGAATTTTTATTAATTAAAAATTGTATATTTAATTGATTTTAAATATTAATAAGTGAAATTTATAAGTCGAATAAAATTTATTTCGAATAATTGGATTTAATTGAATAATTAAATCGATATTTTAATAGTTGAAATTACAGAAATAATTGAAATTGAGTTACATATGATTGAAAATGATTTGTAAAATTTTATTTTATCATTTTGGAGTTAGAACGATATTTTAGAACATTTAAAATTGAATTTAAAGTTTATTTGTGAAAATTGAATATTTTAATATTTAAATCGACTAGTGAAATTAGTCAATTTTTGAACAGTCTCAAAATTGGACGAAACTAGTTCCATTGGATCCATAATAGTTATTTATTATCAGATTTCAGTTTTCGTAGCAATCAGAGTCATCGTTTGATCGTGGCAGCTAGAAACGCATCGAAATTGTTTTAATATTAATTTAGCGAGTTAAAAATAGTCATTTTTCAAACGGTCTCGGATTTCGACGAAACTAGTTTCATCGGATCCGTAATGTGATATTATTGTAAGGTTTTAAAGTTCATGTCAATCGGATTTACGGTTTGTCCGGGGTGAGCCAAAACGCCTAGAAATTAGTTTAAATCGGTTTAATTTAATTTGATCGTTTAATTCCATATCTCGCACAGATGATCGAATTAGCTTCTGAAACCTGTTCCATTGTGTCCGGAACGCGGGATAAACCCTAGGAACGTTGGTTACCGTGCGTAAATCGGAGTTTTGAAAACCCGGATGAATAGTGTTCGTTTTATTTCTATAAATAGCCCCCTTTATTCACAAAATTGAGAAAAATAAAACCCTAAACCTATCATCAGCCAGCCGCCACTAATGGAATCAATGGCCAGCAATCTCCAATCTTCATTCCTTAATCTCTTCCAATCCATTCAATATTTTTGAATACTTTCTAAATGAAAAATGTAGAGCACAACGCAATCTAGAGATCCATAGGGGAATGATGAAAGATGGAGCACCATGGCATCGCCAAAGTACCTGCGTTCGTGATGAGTTGCGCACGGTTTTCTGAGCCAAGGGGAGGGCCGAGCTTTGCAAGGTGGTAGCCAAAGGCGTGTGGGGCCATGGCCGTTCGAATGAGTCACCTGATCATGCTAGAAATCGACGTGGTGATGGCGAAATCGAGCCCTAGGTCGGCCTTCATGGGTTCGTGCTCACGTATCTAACTGGGAGGGAAGAAGCAATTTCAAGCGGCCACGATTTGATCTTGGAAATCTATGGCCTGGAATCGAGATTAGGGTTTAAATAAATTAAATAATTTGTAAATTGTTATATTAGAAATTGTATAAACTTTAAAATGGTATATCTCTTTGCTGCGAGGTCGAAAATTCCCGAAACGAAAAGCGTTGGCTTCGTATTAACGAGCACTACGCGATGGAGTTGGATTGGAGACGATTGGAATCGGTGAGAATTTCGGGTAAAATTAAACGCCCGTTTTATTTTATTCGAAATAAAAGCTGGAAACGAAATTGAAAGCGAGGTGAGAACTTCTCACTCAATCGAACAGTTTCGATGTTTATTTTAAATAGTTAGATTTAAAATTGTTGATTGTATGCCTGAATGATGATTGTTCTCTATTGATTGTTAAATAGAGATTATACGCCGTTAGTAAGCGGAGGTTATTTATTAAAAACATATACCGCAAATATTTCATAAACAGTGAAATTGGTATTATATATAATAGCAATATATATATATTGGCATATGTATATATTGCAGTTGTTGATTTCCCGCATTGTATAGCGGATGAGACCCTATTGCGCCGTCTATTAAGCGGATAATATTTAATAATCCCATATACCGCGATAATTCCGTACTGGAGCGGAATTGGTATTGTGTTAATGTTTTTGGATGCAGGGAAACAGGTTGGAGGGATCCAACTGGATTCCTCAACTGTATTGATTTATTTACAGATATTTTGATATTTGTTGATTATCATATCGATATATGATATTTGGATGTCGTGATTGACTATTTGGTGCTGCTGCATCATCGGATCCATTTCTGAAGTTTTAAAAATAATGACTTTTGTTTTAAAAGGAATTTTAAAGTGATTTTCAAAAGTATACGTTTTATTTAAATTTTGAATTGTTAAAAATAAATAAACGTTAAAATTTTAATGTTATAAAAGTTATAATTTTTGTAAAATATAACCAAATTAAGATTTTTGAAATAAATAGTGATTAATTTATAAAATGGTTTAATTGGGAATTTTGAATTATTATAAACGGTTTATATAAGAGATCTATAAAATTGATATTTATAAATTTAAAATACTGGAATTATAAAACGAGTTTTATAAGTAATAAAGTGAAATAAAAAAATGGATTTTCATAAGTGAATTGAGGTTTATAAATTTATGAAATATGAATATACAAAATGGATAGATTTTGTAAAATATAAGATTTAAGTAATCAACTTATAAATCGAATTTTGGCATTTAAAATTAGATATAAAAAGGATTTTTATAAATAGAAGTTTATAAAAATATAAATGGAGTTTATAAACGTTGTTTATAAATCCGAAATCAATTGAATTTGATAAATTGGATATAGGAATATGTGAAAGGAATTATATTCACGATTTTGGACAGTGAATATATTATTAAATGAAATGGATATGTTTTGGGGAAGGAACATTATGAAATGAAGTTAATGATTTTAAAGACGTTTTAAAATGCATTAAGTATCGAATACATAGATTTCAACATTCATTGTTGAAATACACGTTTTCGAGAAATAGAAGGAAATGGTGGACTATAACACTGTTGTTATAGTAAATGGTTTCCGAAAGGAAATGTTTTGTATAGTATTGGGATTTATATATCTATTTAAACTTTGAATCCCTATACTAGTGATTTTGGGTCGTCGTACCGATGTTTTACGCAACATTCGTTTTGGCTCAAATTAATGTGTTTAAAAGAACGTTTTCCTTAAGGAATGAATTATATACTTGATTTTGATTTAAGTATATCGAATATTTTCCAAATGTTGAAAATAATAAGATTTGTGAATTACTTATTTTTAAAATAAGTATGGAAATGTTCTCCAATATGAAATGAAAGGTTTGAAATTTTATCTTTTAAAGATAATTTGAAAAGTGAATATTTGAAATTTGTTTCAAATGGTTAAGTGTGGAAAAATTATATCTAGTAAAGATATTTTTGGAAAATAAATAATTTGGGAAATTATTTGGAATATGATGATGTTGCGCACCTCTATTGATAGTTAAATAACCGACTATCAATATTTACCTTTAAATAGGTATTTGTTGTGAATTGCTTGAATTTGAATGCCACACTTATTTTTAAAATAAGCGCTCACTATTCGGGTTAGCGGGGAAAGGACCTTGGGGTTGTATAACCCATTCCGAGTATGCGATACGTCGTTATGGATTGCATTTGATGACCGGTGTTGAAGACCGGATATTTGGGAAAATGGAAGGATTACCGTCAAGTTACTCTACATCGGCTGATCTCCGATATAGAGGTTTTATCACCCTTAGTGACGGGAAGTCCGGTCGTGATTAGTGAATATCCGGATTGCAAGGACTTCTTTGGAAGTGCCTTCGGTTCTGTTCGATCCCGGAACACACTTGTATGGATTGTATGTCTGACATTACAAATTGAGATATAAAGATGATTTCTTTCAAATATATTTATGTTGGTGGCGGAGAATTTATTCTCTTAGCTTAACACCCTTCTCTGAGACGTACGAGCTCAGAGGTTGTATAGTTGAAGGTTATTAGTGATATACTCCCAATTTGGTAATGTGACATGCTGAGTGTTGTTGTGAAATGATCATTGTGTTGATTATTTGTGATAGGATCATTTATTTGATCGTTTATCTTGGTGATCATTTCTATGATCATTTGTTGACCCAAAGCACGGCTTTTGTCTAAAGTGTGGCTTTGTGGACGAGACTTCGTCGGACCTCACTCCTCGAAAATGGTCAAAACAGGAAGGATGCGGCAAGGTTATTAGGGGTAGCGCCCTTTAGTGTATGTCATTCCTTCTGGATAGAGGTGGTATCACGGTATGGAGCCCAGATATTTAACCTATGTTGTTGCTGCATATTTTGTGGTTGTTGGAAATCGAAGATCCTCGGATAGATCGGTTACGATCGGGGGATGACATATTCGTGTCAGTAGTTACCCAGTTAGGGGTAACCCGGCCTTGTGTTGGCAGAGATCCGGTTTGGTTCTCGGGACGTCATTCCAGAGGCGTTTTCATGTGGCAATGGGAAGTTCCTTGGCCTGACCACTTGTTGGAAATCCAAAGAAACAATACGAAACTTGTACGGTTTCAGTTGTATAACCTGATATGGAATGTGGCGGTGACCTTCTATTGAACATAGTTAGCTATAGTAGGCATACGATAATGGTCGTATGTTGGCTAAGATTTATATTCTACCTTCGAAATATTTTCCTACACTATGCACTAGTAATAATATCAAATGTTTCTTTTTAATGCGTATCAAGCATCTTTGACTATCATAAGGAGAAATCTCCTCCGATTCTGCGTTTGCATTGTATGTGTGTGCGGGAGGCCTTTTGGTAGTCTCATTTTTAAAAGCATTGCGAATTGACTTTAAAAATATTCTTCTATTTTGATTTTAAAGATAAATAAATTGTTTTGAGTTCTCACACCAGTCACATGACTGACTCGGAGTTTATTGTTTTCCTTCCTAAACTCTGGGTGCCCACCAATTTACACACGGGCAGTCAGGAGTTAAGGTTTATTCAGGATATTCAGGAGTTGCTGGAGGCAAGATGGATGGCATGGCGTATTACTAGTATATAGTATTTCTTTTCCGCTGTTGATGTTGTTTGTTGTTGTACACTCTGATGATGTAATGAAATGTAATGTAATGTAATAACTGATATAGTTCTTTGTTTAAAGATTATTCATTTATTTATTATATGTTGTTCCACTGCGAATTGTGAGATTCTGATGTTGTTCTGTTATTTCTTTCTGTTCCGTTCTTTCTCTTTAGTTTCTATCTTTTTCTCTCTTCTTCTACCTCTTTCTTCTTCTTAAACCATAATGGTTCGTTCTTCCGTGCATCTTGAATATATAAATGGAGATTAGTGTCTATTCAAGGAGTACGAAAATGCGGACTATTACATTGATGGTTACCAGTGGTACATTCCCAAATGGTAATGTGGCATACGTAGTGCTATTGAGCATTTGATGATCAAAACACAGCTTTTGTATAAAGTATAGCTTTGTGGACGAGACTTCGTCGGACCTCACACCCCGGAAATGGTCAAAACAAGAAGGATCCAACAAGGTTCTAGGGAGTAGCGCCCTTTAGTGTATGTCATTCCTTCTAGATAGAGGTGGTATCATGGCATGGAGCCCAGATACTTAACATATGTTGCTGCTGCAAATTTATTGCTTTGTGGTTGTTGGAATCGAGGACCTCGGATATAGATCGGTTACGATCGAGGAATGGCATACGCGTGTTAGTAGTTACCTATTTTACAGAGGTAACCCGGCCTTGTGTTGGCAGAGATGTGGTTAGGTTCTCGCGTCGTCTTTCCAAAGGCGTACCCATGTGGCAATGGGAAGTTCCTTGGCCTGACCATTTGTTGGAAATCCAAAGAAACAATACGAACCCTGTACGGTTTTAGTTGTAGAACCTGCCATCTAATATGGTAGCTATAGTAGGCATAATATAATGGTACATATGCTGGCTAAGATTTATATTCTACTTTCCAAATGTTTTCTACACTATGCACTAATAATAATATCAAAATGATTTGATTTTGCATAGTAAGCATCTTTGACTATCACAAGGAGAAATCTCCCTCAAGTCTGTGTTTGCATTATGTGTGTGCCGGGACGCCTTATGGTAGTTTCATTTTTAAAAGCATTTCGAATTGACTTTTAAAAAATATTCCTCTGTTTTGTTTTTAAAAGATTAACTGTTTCAGTTCTCATACCAGTCACATGACTGACTCAGAGTTTATTGTTTTCCTTCCTAAACTCTAGGTGCCCACCAATTTCCACACGGGCTGTCAAGAGTCAGGTTTATTAGGATATTCTGGAATTCAAGAGTTGCTGGAGGCAAGCTGGATGGCATGGCGTATTCATTAGTATATAGTATTTCTTTTCCGTTGTTGTTGTTGTTGTACACTCTGATAATGCTATGTAATATGATGTAATGTAATAACTTATATAGTTCTTGGTTTAAAGATTATTCATTTATCTATTATATGTTGTTCCGCTGCGATCGTGAGATTCTGATATTGTTCTTTTGTTTCTTTCTGTTCTGTTCTATCTTTTTCACTCTTCTTCTATCTTTTTCTTTTTCTTAAACCATAATGGTTCGTATTTCCGTTCACCTTGAGTTAATCAATGGAGATTAGTGTCTATTCAAGGAGTACGGATTTGCGGACTATTACATTTGGTATCGGAGCCAGGTTAAGCGACAACCTTAGTTCTGTTGGGTATTACTCATTAGAGATAGAGTCAGTAGTACTCTAGAATGAGTGTGAGTGTAATAATAGCTATAAGCGCATATTTGTTAGTGAATATAAAAATGTTTTATATTTTGTTTGCTTATCCGTTGAGATGTTTGTGGATTCTGGTCAGTAGATGGGACGCCATATTATCGATAGGGGTTTCTAAACTCTTAAACGAGATAAACCGACATAGTATCATTTTAAAATTGGGTAAATGAATTTTTTTTACCTTAATTATATTTTATATATAAAGGAATAATTTTCCATAATTATTAAAGTGTATATCAATTGATTGTTTGGTTGTTGAATAAGTTAGATAAAACAACAGCTGTAAATGAATGAATTGTATAAGCGAAGTATTATAAGTATGAAGTTATAATTAAAATGATTTACAATTATGGAATAATCTTATATATACAGTAAGTGAAATTATATAAGTAATAGATTTATAAATGTGCTTTATAATCTAAAAACAAAATTCCAGAGAAGTGTTTTGAAAGGATTTGATATTTTGGAAAATTGTTTTGGAGAAACTAAAGCTCTAAACTCTTTTCGGTCGCTGGAAAATAATTCCGATGATGATTGCAACATCATCGGTGTTCATTTTCGGGTTTCCAAAAGAGGGATTGCTGCCAAATTGTTTTAAATGAAAGTTGTCTGGAAAATTTGAGTTTGGGTTTTGAAATTCAAAGGATAATTTGAAGTGGTTTCAAAAATGGTTTTGAAAGATTGAAAAGACTCTGGAATGTTATATAAAATCATTGGAATACAATTATTAAGTTGGAAAATAAATTGTGAATGAATAAATAAAATTTGCATGTGTGAGAAAATTAAATTGAAATCCATTTCGAATTTGTAAGTAAATAGAACTTGAATTGGAATCTGAAGTAAATTTATAAGTGGAAACTTAAGTTAAATTAAACAAATGATGTTTGAAAGAGAATATAATTTAAGTGAAGTTGAATAAAATTGATTTTGGTGTCGAAGTAAATTAATAAGTGAATTAATGAAATGAAGTGATGAATATGAACTTGAGTTATATAAATGAAATTCAACCTTATATTGTTAAAGGAATTGGCAATTGAATTGAACTAATGGATGGAATGTAAATCAATCGAATGTAAAAGAATTGATATGGGATAATGAATGTAAGTGTAAATTCATTAAAAGCTAATTGAATAAATTGGAAGAAAGGTCAATTTAATATCAACCAATTGAATTAAAAGTGTTGGACCAAATTGAATGTAAATTAAATAATTTGGTTATGTTGAATATACATTAGTTGTCATACGGATGTTAGTTGATTGTATATAAATTCATTAAGTGTTAATGAAATTGAATTAGCAAAATTTGAAAGCTAAAGTAATAGAATCCAAATTGGAAATAAATGAATATGAACTGAATTTGATTCAATTTGGAAGTAAACTAATGTGAATGTAAATTAATGAATATGAACAAATTGAAAAAAATGAATGAATGGATATTTATAAAATCCAATGTCAACAAATCAAATGTGATTAAATGAAAAGCCAATTCATTGAATATTAATGAGAATATGAATGAATATTTATTTGGTTATGGATGTTAGTTGGATGTTTATTGGTTGGATAGTTGTTTGGTGGTTGCATTTGCTATGTTGGCACATGTAGTTGTTATGTTGCTATATGTTATATATTGATGTTATTTTCATATATACATGTTCCTTGTTAACGCTTGAATTTGAACGCTAACACCCCGATGTATGAGTTGTAATTGTGAAAGCACCACCCGACGACTCGGGAACAGATTACAAGCAGATAATAGTAGAAAAGCGGTAAACAACAACAATTTTATAGTGGTTCGGGTTTAGGGTATAGCCTACGTCCACTTTAAGTACTTTTATTAATAATCTCGTTACAAGCTGATACAATTCTTCCCAAGTACAATACACTTTGAATTACAAGATACTTAGAACGAGTAGCTTAAACTTCGATGGAGATGAGAGTTTTCGAATCCATGTTGGATGTATGTGATCTCTTCTTGAAGTTGTTTGTAGCGTTCTTAATATCTTGAGAGCTTCAAGTGTTGGATTGGATTAGTTTGGAATGCAGCAGAGTAACGGTGTTTGAAGGAAATCAGCTAAAAAAAAAGTCCCTTGTATGTTGGAGGTGGTCGCCTATTTATAGTGAATTCTGGGCTGGAATTACTACCAAGGTATAAGTCGTGGCCGACCTAGCATAAGTCGTGGCCGACTTAACGTAAGTCGTGGTCGACTTACCGTGTCAAGTCTTCGGCTTAATAGAAGTAAGCTTGTCTGAACTCATATCATAAGTCTTAGGTCGTTGCCGAGTTAACATGCGCGTGTCAAGTAGCTGTATAGGATTTGCCTTCATTTGCCTGGGTCGTGAACGGCTTAGCATACGTCGTAAGTCGGTTGCGACTTAAGTATAGGTCGTGCACCTTTCCATATCCTGATCAATTAGGTCGGCAACTTCCTTAGGTAATTAAATCGGTACTTAAGTTAGGTCGGTAGACTTCCTAAGTCGGCATCCTTTAAGGCATTAGGTCGTTATCCATTTAAGGCCTTAGGTTGGGAACTTTGTAAAGGCATTGAGTCGTGAAGTACCTTGAGTCGCTGTCCCTTCTGAGTCATTAAGTCGGTAACCATTGAGTCGTCATTCATTTTAGGTCGGCAATGAGCTAAGGCTGTTGGGTCGGTATTTATGTTAAGTCGGCATACTTGTTGAAGTGTTAAGTCGGCATAACCCTTAGGCCTTAGGTCGGCACCCCTGTTGAGCCTTAGGTCGGCACCCCCTGTTGAGCCTTAGGTCGGCATGCTTCTAACTGTTAGGTCGGAACCTCTTGATGCACTAGATCGGTGAGTCATGGTTAAAGCGGAGTTAACATTTGCCCCTCGAAGTATACGCCTAAATGTTAGGTCGTGTGCTTCGATAGCCCTTAACCCGTCCCCTCTTAGGTCGGTAGGTCGTATGCGACCTAACAGTTAGACCGTATGTGTTGCTCCAAATTTTCCACCGCAGGGTATAAGTTAACTTTCTTCCTCTTTCTTCGTCACTTATTCTCTTGCCTGATTCCGCCATTAAAGTATTCTCAAATTCCTAGAAGCAATTTCCTTCCAACTAATCACCGATAACCTCTACCATCCATTGCGTAAGTGATTCTATTTCTCTTTCGATCGTAGATTACTTGTCGATTCATGAATCCTGTCGCTCAAACACGAATCGCCTCTTTGTGTGATGCTCCATCAAGAATACCATCGTTTTCGTAATTGATGAAGTTTAGGTTGCTTGAGATGATTGTTGATACAATGAAGGGGGTTTATCGCCTCAGGCTCGATGGTCTTTGATGGCAGGACATCAGATCTGTGACAATTTCAAATTGTTTTATTGGGTTATTGGATTATGTGAATGAAGGCGGCTGCTGATGGAATGGTTATTGGGTTAACGGGTTGAATGTAGTGAGATGTTAGCTCGGAAGCGACTCAGTGAATTTGGGTAGCTTAACATTTGGCCGACCTTACCCTTAGATCGTAGCCAAATTAATTCTTGGGGAAATCTGCCGATTTAACCTTCTACTGATTTAACCTTGAACCGCGGCCAAGTTAATCCCTAAGTCGTGGCCGAGTTAAACCCTTAAACCGTGACCGAGTTGGCTCTTAAACCGCTGCCGAGTTAACACTTAAGCTTTGGGCATGCTGACTTTTTGAGAGCATAGATCCACTTTGAGTTTCTAACTTGAACTGCCAAACTAAGTTGCCTAAATTTTGAACTGCCCCAACTTTAAATTTGCTTGAATCTCATTGTATTATTTCACAGATCGCATTAACTTATAAGCTGCTAACCTGCTGAAAATAACAAAGAAAGAAAACCAAGGCGAAAATACTGCCATTGACTGCCCACGTCAGATGACAGATTAGTCAAAACAAGACAAGCAACTTAATTATATTGCATGAAATGTTTGTGAATCAATCAATTAGAGTTAAACATTAATGCAAAGTATCAATAATCTGAACTGATTTATCTGCATCAACATCTTACTTGCATATTTAGGCTTAAAACAATAGTCCCTGAATTTCATAACTAACAAATGCTTGCTAGTTTTCATTCCAGTTATATTTGTTTACTGCTTGATTGATTTTACACAACACTTCACACACTCTGGGAAACGTGCACCTTCATGTTTGAATACGCAGTTGTTTATGTAGAATGACTTCCCACCGAGAAGAAGAAGTGGTAACTCAAGAGGAAGAAACTTTTCCGACAACTGTTCCCATAGAGAATCCTCCGGAGAGAACCTCGACTATTCTAACTTCGAGAGCGTTTATCCAGCTGCGCACTCAATTTGGCTTTGCTGAAAGTGATGTTCTACTCCCTGGGCCAAGTGATACCGCCGACAATCCTCCCCATGGTTTTGTTGCAGTCAACCGCCAAATGTGCTTAAGTGGGGCGATCCCTCCTTTTAACGACTTCCTTCGAACTCTTCTCCTTCGGTTGACAATCTCTCCGTTTCAACTTCATCCTAATGGCTACGCCATCTTGACGGGGTTGTGTGTTTTGTTCCGAAGAACTCTTGATTGCCTACCGAGTTTTGAAGAAATTCGTTATCTGTGCTCGTTTGCAAAGAGTAAAGATCATCCTTCCCTCATTATTGTGAGAAGTGCCAGAAACCGCAAGCTTATTTCCGATCTTACTGAAAGTGTTCATGGATTTTTGAATCAGTTTTTCTTTGCTCGCTGTCCCCCAGGGTTTTATGCCATCTGGAGAGTAGGAAGTAAGATTAGTGTTTCTATTTTTTCCGTTTTGAAACCTTTTCGAGATCCGAACTTTCAGTTGCTAATTTCATTCTTTGTTCCTTTCAGCACTTCCTCTCCCTTCTAGAGATCCAATTCATAAGCAAGTTTTTGAGAGGTTGAGTGCCGTGGCCGCAGAAGAGAGGAGCATAAAATTTCTATTGAGGGATGAATTTTTACATCAACATGGGCTTCTACACGCTTCTCGCTCTATGCATGCTCATGAAGTTCCAACGGAAGTCCCTGATTCTCCGATAAAGACTCCTGAGTCTTCGCTAGTGAAGTGCTCCACTTCTGTTGATGTTGCGGGGCCATCTGATAAACTTGCCCCGGTTATCGAAGAGGAAGAACCCCCTCGATCTACTAGTGAAGGAGTTAAGAAAGCAAGCTCCAAAAAACAAGATGGCGATGATGTTTTTGAGGGGTTGAGCGATTTAATTGTGACAACTCAAGAACTTTTCAAAGATGATGTTTCTAAAACTGTCTCTTCTGTAATCGAGGCGACATCTTCTTTTCAACAGATGTCAACTCCTCCTACTCAAGTTATCACTACCTCTATTCCACAGAGTGGTTTGTAACTTGATGCGCGTAGTTTACACGTTACACGACACTTTGGATTTCTCATCACTTCTATGCACTTATCTTCTTGTACTTTAAAGATTTCTAAAGCTTATTATTTTAATTCCAGATTCTCCTATGGGGCGCAGCGGCTCGTACTATGATGATTTCCAGCGCTACGGGAGGCGTAGCCAGTATGATTACAGGCGTTACCTTCCTTCTTACAGAGAGTCGGATGAAGAGAGGGCCATCAGGAAAGCCGACGAGAGACGAGCATATGAAGAACGTCGCCGAAGGGAACAAGAAAGACATGATCTTCCCCATAGAGATGATGATACCCAAAAGAGAAAAGCTCATGATGAGAGAGGAAAGAGTCACATAGACGATTCTTCTAGCAAGCGGGCTAGACTTACTGAAGAAACAACTCCTTCAGCTTCTGAACATGTCCCTGCTCAATCTCCTGCTCCCGTTCGCTCCGACATTCAAGCAATCATCAACCGGCCCGCATACCAAGTCGGGCAAGGTCCTCCCACTCTTCAAAGTCGATTTCCTCAGTGGTGCCTTAGAGGGGTTCGATTTGATCTCGACTTGGTTCCTCTCGACAAACCGGCTATGCTGCGAAATCTTGATACTGTCAGGACCGATATCGAAAGAATGTCGAACTGGCAAAAACTCGTCGACGAACTTCAGAGGGTTAACCGAGCCAATCTCGAGGCCATGCTAACAATGGAGAATGATAAGGCTGAGTGGCAGAAGACTCTCGAACAGCATGACGCCGAAATGAGAAGTATTGCTTCCTACAATGAAAAACTGGAAGCGGAAGTAGAAAAACTTAAGGAAGAATTAGCTACTTCATCTACTTTCCATTCACAAAAGGAGAGCATGCTTCAGCAACAAGTACGAGATGCGCATGCCAGTCAAAGAGCAGTCGAAGATAAGCTTGCATACAAGGAAAAGGTCATAGAAGAATACCGTGCTGAAACTGTACAACTGCGAGAACAGACCGGCTCTCAAAGCTTGGAGATAGAGTTGTTAGAAACTCGACTTGCTATGGCCGAAAAGGAGCGTGACGAGGCTGTTGCTGGTAAACTTGCGGCCGAAGAGGCTCATCAAGCAACCAAAGCTGACATTAGCTCCACATTATTCGATTTTTATCTGCACAGCATTTTGGGACGTGGCAGCCTTGCCTTTCTAGGCCCCAAGTATGAAATCACACTGGCTGAAGTTTGGGAGGCAGCACTTGATATGCTCGGTGGTAAAGGTGCTGGATATGCTGAGTCAGCCCTTGAAGAGCATTATCTTGATGACGAAGCCCGTGCCGCTCTTGCCAAGGGAAAGGAGCAGCTTGCCAGATCGCGGGCCGGGATGGCGGAAGAGGAGCGTTCTAAAAAAGAAGTACCGCCTACTACCTCTGAACTTCCTCTAGTTTCTCCCGAGGTGGACATTACAGGCTCTAGTGCTCATTTGCCGCCTCCTACAAGAACCGGGGTAGTTACCCCTACTGATGAAGAGGCTTTGGAGGACATTGGGGCTCAGAATTATGAGATTGAACTGACGAAGCCAACATCTTCAGGTAATTTCGACATTGGTCCGATTCAGGTGGATTACCTGCTTATTCCTCAAAAATTTGATGAGCTTCTCGATTACCTCTTGAATCTCGATGAACCCATATCTCCCTTCTTTCGGGAAGATACTAACATTTTCAATTTTTCTTCTTCTGCAGTTGAAACAACAAGTGCCGTGCAGACTTCGCCTTCTCTGGTTATTCCTCCTCCATCTCTTCAGGTGACTCCTCCTTCTGCTTCACAACCTGGGTCACAAGAGGAGAAAATTGAGGCTCTTCATGGTTTGGATGACCCTATTGCTTCGCAGGAGCAAAAAGATGAGGGACTCGAAGGAGGCGAGATCTCTCCGGAGCGGACTCCTTCTGACGACGTAGTTTTGTCCGCTCTCGTTACTCCGGGGAGTGAGTCTTCCTCGAAGAAAAGAAAGAAGCATGGGACATCGAAGAGGAGGGGGAAGAAAATTATCACCACTGAAGAGGAACCGGAAATTGCACCAGTTGCACCTCCCTCCCCTTCTTCCCTTATGCCTTCAGACCAACCTGAAAGACCTGAAAAGCCAACCACTCGGCCGGGTAAAGGGTCTAAAGGCGGCAAGAAGAAATAAAGAGTTGAGCTTTTTGATTCCTTTTTTGCGTAATGGTCGGATGTTGTGCAGGCACCGGCCCCTGCTTTTTTATTTTGAAACCTGTATCTGCAATATCTGCAATTGAATAAAATGATTCTTTATTTGTATAGACTTTTGTTTGAATTTGAGAATGCATTTATTATTCATTTTTGCACAAGTTTATTTATACGATGTTGCGGTGAGCTTGTGGTATGTTGTTTGAGCGTACTTTACCGACATAGTTATACCGCTTTGTATGTAACTATACCATGTTGCCCCTATACCATGAGCTTACTGCAATATCGTATACTTTGAGGGGACTTGCACTCTCGTTTTCTAAAGAATAATTACTTCATTCTCGAAGAGAATTTTCGTAGAGTGCAACTTCCTTCATATAAGTTTCTACGCTTTGTCCTTCGAAGAAATCACTTTTTCCTTTTGCGTATGTATATATTTTGCCAAGTGAATTCTTCTATGTGGTAAAGCGGACCTCTGAATGTACTTTAACTTTTTTCCCCTTCTTTTTTTTTATTTTTATTATTTTTTTTTTAATAAAAATTTGTGCCTCCGAGGAGAGATTTTTTCACGTTTCAACACTTGGAAGTTTTATTTCAATCTCGGTGAAACGTGGGCTTCTGAAGAGGTCTTTCTTTTTAATTGTGTCCCCGGGAGGGGGTTGTACCTCTGAGGAGGGATTTCTCACGTTTCAACACTTGGAAGTTTTATTTCAATCTTGGTGAAACGTGTACCTCCAAAGAGTTGTGCCTTCGAGGAAAGCCTTTTCACGTTTCGACACTTGGAAGTTTTATTTCAATCTCGGTGAAACGTGGGCTTCCAGGAAGGTCTTTATCTTGTTTTGCATTTCAACTTTGGTGAAGTGAAATTCCGAAGAGCGGTTGTTACACTTCAACTCCTGGTGAAATGGGCCTCCGAAGAGGGCTTTTATTTTGTTTGCATTTCAACTCTGGTGAAGTGTAATTCCGAAGAGCGGTCATAACACTTCAACTCCTGGTGAAATGGGCCTCCGAAGAGGGCTTTTATTTTGTTTGCATTTCAACTCTGGTGAAGTGTAATTCCGAAGAGCGGTCATAACACTTCAACTCCTGGTGAAATGGGCCTCCGAAGAGGGCTTTTATTTTGTTTGCATTTCAACTCTGGTGAAGTGAAATTCCGAAGAGCGGTCATAACACTTCAACTCCTGGTGAAATGTGCCTCAGAGAGAGTTTTCATCGCCTGGAAGTTACTCTCTCATGGTTGGAGGGTCATGACTCCTCCAATCTTTTTTGTTGAGTAGAGAACTTTCTTTTTTGTGGCGTATGACCCATTAGAGGTCTTTATCCTCCGAAGAGTCATGCCTCCGAAGAGGACTTGTGCTGCCGATGATAGCTTTGGTTGTTCCTCTGTTCACTTGCTTATGCCTTTTCAGTGATCCTCTGCCCCCCCTTTTTTTTTCTTTTTTCTTTTAACAAGTAACTTGTTTAATCCAAGGAAGTGTGCTTCATTGTCAGGCAATTTCGTGAGAACGAGCACTAGCTTTTTAATTGGATGTTTGTTTGTTCAAACGATCTCAATTTATTAGCAAAGACCCGTTTCTGTCGAAATCATAGGCTGTTCAATTGAAGTACTTCCTATCTAGGATTTGAATTCGGGGCTCTTGTGACTTGAAATTTGGCGAGAATCACTTGGTCTTTTTATGTGCAAGTTTCACTTCCATTGTCTGCAAAAATTCAAATTGACATTTCAGCAATACATTCTATGTACCTTTTATATCGAGAATAAAGAAAACATGTAATAATAATAAGGAACACAAGATTTATAGTGGTTCGGCCATGAAATTGGGCCTACATCCACTTTATATTCTTTCATTATTTACTTGCATCAGTTTTACAATTGCTTTCAATTACAAGAATCATACATTCATAATTCTTTTTACAATGTTTCAACAAAATTTTCAAGTAAAGTATGGACGCAAATGGTTGCTGTTCCATGCCCTTGGAATTTGATCTCCATCAACAGTGGTGAGTTTGAATGTGCCGTCAAGAAGCTTCTGTCCTATTACATACAGTCCTTCCCAATTTGGCCCAAACACACCTGTCGCTGTCATAATTCTCTTCAGGACTAGGTCTCCAATCTCAAAGCTGCGTTGGCGAACTTTGGAATTAAAATGTCTGGCTATTCTTTGCTGATGAGCTGCAATTCTGAGATTGGCCTCATCTCTTTTTTCATCAAGGAAATCTAGCGCTTCAAGCTGTAGCCTTTCATTTTCTGCTCGGTTGAAATGGATCCTTCTGTGTGAAGGAACCTCTGTTTCTATCGGGATCATTGCTTCCGACCCGTATGCTAATGAGAAAGGAGTGTGCCCAGTCGCAGTTTTGTGAGTGGTTCTGTATGCCCATAGTGCAAGTGGTAGCTTATCGACCCAACCACCTTTTGCTCTTTCGAGTTGCTTTTTGATGGTTGATTTGATGATCTTGTTTACTGCTTCTACTTTCCCGTTTGCCTGCGGATGAGCAACTGCTGAAAAGCTTTTCTGAATTTTGAATCGCCTACAAAAATCTTGGAATTCCTCGCTTTCAAACTGAGTACCATTGTCTGTGATTATTTTCTGAGGCACACCATACCTGCAAATGATATTCTTGGTCACGAAACTTATCATCTTCTTAGAGGTGATAGTAGCCAATGGTTCAGCTTCGGCCCATTTCGTAAAATAATCAACTGCAACAATAACATATCTAATCCCTGATTTAGCAGTCGGTAGCGGCCCAATGAGATCCATTCCCCAAATTGCAAATGGCCATGGACTGACCATTTGTGTGAGTTCAGTTGAAGGTGCTCTAGGAATTTTGGCAAATCTTTGGCGTTTGTCACACTTTCGGGAATAGCTTGCAGCGTCATGATTAATTTCTGGCCAAAAATATCCGTATCGGAGAATTTTCTTTGCTAATGTTTGACCACCTGAATGATCACCACATTCTCCTCCATGCACCTCAGCTAGGATTGTTTTGGACTCTTCCCGGGATACACATCGAAGCAATGGCATTGAGAATCCCCGTCTGTATAATCGGCCATCCTGAATTACATAGCGAGAGGCTTTCCTTAGTAGCTTTTGTCTTTCTATCGAATTTTCTGGCAGAGAACCTCTGAGTAGGTAGTCCAGTATTGGAGTCATCCATGACTCTTGTTCTTGAGATACATTCATAATCCAGTCAATATCCATCTCGTCTATACTTGGTGCTGAAAGGACTTCTACAGGGACCAATCCCAATAGTTGAGCTTCACCAGAACTTGAATACTTTGCGAGGGAATCTGCCTTCATATTCTCTTCCCGAGGAATGTGGCTTATTGAATAGTGATCGAGCTCACACAGAAGTTCCTAAGCCTTCGACAAGTAAGCGGGCAGGTTTCCCCCTTTCGTTTGAAATTCCTTCTTGACTTGACATACAATAAGCTGAGAATCGCTAAAGATCTGTAATGCTCGTATGTTTAGTTCTTTAGCGATTTTCAGTCCTGCGATAAGAGCTTCATATTCGGCTTCATTGTTTGTTGAAGGAAATTCCAATCTTAGTGCATAACATAATGATCGACCTTCAGGAGTTTCAAGTACCACTCCGGCTCCAGAACAGTAGTCATTTCTTGCGCCATCAACATACATCTTCCACTGGATTGGGGAATCATTGATCGCTTCTTCCTCACCATTATCTTTCTCTGTGAATTCTGCAATGAAATCAGCTAAAGCTTGTCCGTTGATTGCTTTTCGGGGGTGATAAGTGATGTCATATTGACTGAGTTCAATGTTCCATTTTAGAAGGCGACCCGAAGTTTCAGGGCGAAATAGGACTTGCTTTAGAGGTTGATCAGTGAGTACTCTGATAGGATGAGCTTGGAAATATTGCCTCAGTTTCCTTGATGCAACTAGTAGGCAATAGGCGAGTTTTTCCAACTTGGAGTAATTCAGCTCTGCCCCAGTGAGTCTTTTGCTGATATAGTAAACCGGATGTTGAATCCTTTTGTCTTCCCGTATCAGCGCTGCACTTAGAGCATGAGATGATACTGCCATGTATATAAGAAGATCCTCACCATTGCCTGGCCTAGAAAGTATTGGAGGCGTTTCCATATGACAGATCAACTCACCGAAGGCTTTTTGGCATTCGGAAGTCCATTCAAAATTCTTCTTTCCTTTCTTCAGGGCGTCAAAGAATGGGATGCATTTATCAGTGGCTTTGGAAATGAACCGACTCAGGGCGGCGACCTTTCCGTTGAGACTCTGCAATTCCTTCTTCGTTCTAGGAGCTTTAACTTCTTTCAAGGCAGTAATTTGAGCTGGACTAGCCTCAATGCCCCTAGCACTGACGATGAAACCTAAGAACTTTCCGGACTCGACCCCAAATGTACATTTCAGAGGGTTAAGTTTCATTCTGTATTTCCGAAGGACTGCGAACATTTCTGCTAAGTGTTCAATGTGATCCGCTGCTTTCCTGGACTTCACTAACATGTCGTCGACATAGACTTCCATAGTTTTGCCCAACCGCGGTTTGAACATAGCATTAACAAGTCTTTGGTAGGTTGCCCCTGCATTTTTCAATCCGAAGGGCATAACTCTGTAGCAATAAAGTCCAACATCTGTGATAAAGCTTGTATCCTCCTGATCCGGCTCGTGCATCATGATTTGGTTATAACCGGAGTAGGCATCCATGAAAGATAACAATTCATGTCCCGCAGTTCCGTCTACCAGTTGATCGATCCTGGGTAACGGGAAGCAATTTTGGGGCAAGCCTTGTTTAGATCAGAAAAATCGATGCACACTCTCCATTTTCCATTAGCTTTCTTGACCAGCACAGGATTTGAAACCCAATTCGGATATGTAGATTCTTTGATGAAGTTATTTTCCATGAGTCGATCAACTTCTTCTTTTAATGCTGCTGACCTTTCTGGACCTTGGGTTCTTCTTTTCTGTTTAACTGGCGTAAACTTTGGGTCAATATTCAGAGCGTGTACTGCAACTTCTGGAGATATTCCCCATATATCGGCATGAGTCCAAGCAAAGACATCCAGATTTGTTTTCAGGAAAGATATCAAGACATTCTGAATTGACACATTAAGCTGTGAACCCACATTCAACACCTTATTTGGGTCCTTCGGGTCAGCAGGTACCGGAACTGTCGTTTCCACCGGTACCACTCTATTCTCCCCTGCACTGGCTTTTCTGGGATCCATTTCTTTCCGTGCCCCGCTGTGCTCGCCAGTGCAGGGTCCGCCCCGTAATTGCTACAAGGCTGGTTCCTTGATGCGGACTGGGGTTGCCGCATCCTTTCCCATTTCTCTTTTTCTTGACTCTCGCAGCTCTGTCAAATAGCACTCTCGCGCAGCATTTTGATCCCCTTTTATAACTCCTACTCCATTGTCAGTAGGGAATTTAATAGTGAGGCACCACGGGGCTAGTATAGCTTTGAATGCTGCGAGTGTTGGACGGCCAAGAAAAGCATTATAAGCAGAAAACTCATCGACAATCACAAATGTTTGCTTGCGGACCACTTTCCTTTCTGCTTCCCCAAGTTCTACAAGCAGATCGATGGTCCCAATTGGTTGCTTTGGCTCCCCAGTGAAGCCAGCGATCTTCTGTGATGAGGCTTGTACATCGATCATAGGGATTTTCATCTGGTCAAATGTCTTCTTGAAGAGGATATTACATGATGCTCCGCAGTCAATGAGGACTCTTCTGACAATGGCCGGCCCAATACCAGCCGAGATGACCAAGGGATCTAGGGTAGGAGCTTCTATACCTGTGGAATCTCTGGCTCTGAAAACAATATCATCGCTGAAAGTTTTCTGTTGTTTCAGGGGCGTAGTGTCTTCTAAAACAAAGACGTCTTCTTCGGCTGGAGCATATTTCAAAGCCCTGGAATATCTCTCCATCTCTCCCTAGCTCTTGCCAGCTGGGTGAGGCCCTCCTGTAATGACATTGATAATGGGCCTTCCAGATTCATGTCCCGTAGCTTTCTCACCTATCCTAGGCTGATGAACAGGAGCCTGTTGCCCCTGACTTGACGATGCAGGATTGTTGCTATTCTTTTTCACAAATTGCTGCAGCTTGTTTTCTCTTAGCAATTCTTCAATCAGATTTTTCAACTGGCGGCACTCATCAGTCTCATGACCGGGTTGATTATGGAAGCGGCAGAACTTCCCACTTTGTATAGCCTTTTTTCCGGTCCTCAAAGGGATAGGTTTAGGGAGGTCAACAGAATCTTTAATGGCAAGGAAGATATGCTCCGGCGTGTCTGATAAAGGAGTATACTCTGATGGCTTGAAGGATCGGGGCTTCTTCAGATTACTCTGTTTCTTCCCATTGTTATTTTCCCTTTTTTGCCCTACAGATTCAATCTTGCGTGGTGCAACAGTGTTATCTTCAGCTTTTTCTGACACTGCCTTCACCGGTACAGGACGGCTTTCCAGGCGTATGAATTCGTCTGCCTTTTTGTAGAACTTTTCGAGGGAGGTTGGCTCCTTCATGTTTAACCATTTCCCAAATTCGCTCGACTTATCAATAGCCCTCATCAGATAAGTCAATATCATTCGCGGTTCAGCATTGTCCACCTCTGCCAGCGCTATATTAAAGCGGTTCAAGAAAGATCTGATAGATTCACCAGGATTCTGTTCTATACTTGACAATGACATGATGTCTTTGGCCTTTGAAGCATATAGTCTAAACTGTTCCTTGAACTTTCGGGTCAAGTCTGAAAACTGATCAATAGATCGGACTGGCAACTTGGTGAACCACAGTAGAGCCACACCTTCAAGGTATACGGGGAAATATCGGCACTTTATCTCGTCTGAGGCCCTGGCACCTGTCATGTGCCAATCATATTTATACAAGAATTCATTCGGATCACTTGTCCCTTTGTAAGCTGGGATAGTTGGAGGGACAAACTTCCTTGGAAACTCCGCCTTTAAGATTTTCTCAGTAAATGGAGTTTTACTTGGGGCGAAACCCCATTCTTTCTCATCTTCAACCCTCTGCATACTTTCTCTCATGATTTGCCGGACCATCCCAGAAAGATACTCCTCATCATGTCGAGTTCCAGATCCACCAACCTCAGGAAGCGTTTGCTCAAAGGGACTGGCAGCCCTTTCTGGAGCATTCCTCTCATTAGCATCATGAATGTTGCCAGTATAATTCCTTCCATTACCAGTCGGTTGATTATTTGCCCCGAGCAAATCATTCAACTTATTCAGAATTAGAGCATTTTGGGCACTCTGAGCTTCTAATTGTGCATTCTGGGCGTTTATCTGCTGGTTCAGTCCTAATATTACAGCATCCAACTCTGCTTTCGTAACCCCAGCAGACGGAATGGGTTGATTAGGTACAGGGGAAGCGGAGGTTCCCTCTTGAATATTCCCAGATCTGACAGATCTACTCTTCCTTCCAGGAGCCATTATCTCGGATAGACTTCTGGTTTTCAGGGAAATTCTCTCTGCAAACCTCTGTGAAGCAATGATGATAACTTGCCTGAGTTCAATTCTCAGTGAAAGCACCAAAAATGTTAACGCTTGAATTTGAACGCTAACACCCCGATGTATGAGTTGTAATTGTGAAAGCACCACCCGACGACTCGGGAACAGATTACAAGCAGATAATAGTAGAAAAGCGGTAAACAACAACAATTTTATAGTGGTTCGGCTTTAGGGTATAGCCTACGTCCACTTTAAGTACTTTTATTAATAATCTCGTTACAAGCTGATACAATTCTTCCCAAATACAATACACTTTGAATTACAAGATACTTAGAACGAGTAGCTTAAACTTCGATGGAGATGAGAGTTTTCGAATCCATGTTGGATGTATGTGATCTCTTCTTGAAGTTGTTTGTAGCGTTCTTAATATCTTGAGAGCTTCAAGTGTTGGATTGGATTAGTTTGGAATGCAGCAGAGTAACGGTGTTTGAAGGAAATCAGCTAAAAAAAAGTCCCTTGTATGTTGGAGGTGGTCGCCTATTTATAGTGAATTCTGGGCTGGAATTACTACCAAGGTATAAGTCGTGGCCGACCTAGCATAAGTCGTGGCCGACTTAACGTAAGTCGTGGTCGACTTACCGTGTCAAGTCTTCGGCTTAACAGAAGTAAGCTTGTCTGAACTCATATCATAAGTCTTAGGTCGTTGCCGAGTTAACATGCGCGTGTCAAGTAGCTGTATAGGATTTGCCTTCATTTGCCTGGGTCGTGAACGGCATAGCATACGTCGTAAGTCGGTTGCGACTTAAGTATAGGTCGTGCACCTTTCCATATCCTGATCAATTAGGTCGGCAACTTCCTTAGGTAATTAAATCGGTACTTAAGTTAGGTCGGTAGACTTCCTAAGTCGGCATCCTTTAAGGCATTAGGTCGTTATCCATTTAAGGCCTTAGGTCGGGAACTTTGTAAAGGCATTGAGTCGTGAAGTACCTTGAGTCGCTGTCCCTTCTGAGTCATTAAGTCGGTAACCATTGAGTCGTCATTCATTTTAGGTCGGCAATGAGCTAAGGCTGTTGGGTCGGTATTTATGTTGAGTCGGCATACTTGTTGAAGTGTTAAGTCGGCATAACCCTTAGGCCTTAGGTCGGCACCCCTGTTGAGCCTTAGGTCGGCACCCCCTGTTGAGCCTTAGGTTGGCATGCTTCTAACTGTTAGGTCGGAACCTCTTGATGCACTAGATCGGTGAGTCATGGTTAAGGCGGTGTTAACATTCCTCATGGTTTGTTGAGTGTATAGTAGGCGCGGATTGCGTTTGCTTCGAATTTTTAGCTCGCTTTCGCGCTATATTAGCCGTATACGCTCGCTAACAATAAATAAGGTACATATCTCGGATTAAATATCGTACTTTTACACTTCTTTCCTACGAGATGCCTCATCACTTGATGAGATGTATATTTTTGATATATATACTGTTATTTTTTTCTGATCGAGTCGCGCAAAGGAGCGCTGGCGAAATTTTTCGAAAATTTAAGGCGTTAGAATATTTTTGAGAAAATTGGGAAATTTTTTTGAAAACTAAGTTTGGGTTTGGAAATTTAATAAAGATTTTGAAAGAAGTTTAACTATGAATTTTGGGAAAGTTAAACACTTAAGAGATTTGAAAAATCCAATTTGAATGGTTTGATTTGGAAAGTTAATGGATTCTGTAACTTTTTCTTACTTGGTAATTTCAAGGACGAAATTCTTTTAAGGGGGAAGTTTGTAACGACCCAGAATTTCTGTTAATTAAAATTCATATATTTAATTGAATTTAAATATTAACAAGCAAGATTTGTAAGTCAAATAATTTATTTGTCGAATATCTGGATTTAATTTGGTAATTAAATCGATAATTTAATATTTGAAATTCCAGAAATAATTGCGAATTGGGTTTAATGTGATTGAAAATGATTTGTAAAATTTTATTATATCATATTGAATTTAGAATGATGTTATAGAACTTTTAAAATCGAATTTAAAGTTGATTTGTGAAAATTGAATATTTTAATATTTAATTAACGAGTTAAAATAGCCATTTTTCAAACAGTCTTGGATTTCGACGAAACTAGTTTCATCGAATCCATAATGTTAAATTATTGCATGGTTTCAAATTTCTTTTCAGTTGGATTTACCGTTTGTCCGGGGCAAGCCAAAACGCATAGAAATTGGTTTAAATCGATTTAATTTAAAATCGATCGTTTATTGCCGTAACTCGCACAGATGATCGAATTGGCTCCTGAAACCTATTCCATTGTGTTCGGAACACGGCGTAAACCCTGGAAACGCCAGCCGGCACGCTTCGTTTGGAGTTCGAAATTTTTTTTGGATGAATAGTGTTTTGGAAATTTTCTATATAAGCACCTCTAATTTCACAATTTGCAATAAAAAGAAACCTTAGGGTTTCAACAGAGCCGGCCGCCACATATGAATTTAATGGCCAAAAATGAACCTTCTTCCTCCTTGTTTTTCTTCAAATCCATTAATCGATTCGTAAAACTCCCAACTATAAAATTGAAGATCACATCCTCCTCTACAAATCCAACGGTTGTGATCAAAATCAAAGCGGTGGATCAACCTGAATGTCGATACTAAGGTCAAGCGTTCACGCACATCGTTCAAGAGCATGGCAAGGCCGAGCTGCACCAATCTATAGCCGAGCATAGATGAGGCGACGAGCTTCAGCGTGGTGGTGGAGTGATGAAGTTTCATGCATGTTGGTGGCCGTGAGGTTTAAACCTAATTTCGGCTTCATGGGTTTAATCGCGTTCGAACGCGACCTGGAGGAAAGGAGAAGGAAGAATGCGTGCGACGACCATATATTCTTGAGTGAAATCGACGGCCTGGATTAAACGTAGGGTTTAATATTAAAAAGATTGTAAATTTAATTATATATAAATTCGTGTAAACTTATAAATATCATAACTTTTTGCTACGAGGTTGGGAATTGACGAAACGACTTGCCTTGGCTTCGTTTTGTCGAGCACTACGCGATGGAGCTAGATTGGAGTCGTTTGGAGCTAGTGAGAATTTCGGATAAAATTAAACGCGTGTTTAATTTTATTCGAAATAAAAAGCGAAAACTGAATTGAAATCAAGGTGAGAACTTCTCACTCAATCGAATTGTTTCGATTTAAATTTTAAATAGTTAGATTTAAAATTGTTGATTATATGCCTGGATAATAAATTTTTATCTATTGATTGTTAAAATAGACATTATACGCCGTATTATAAGCGGATGTTATTTATTAAAAACATATACCGCGATAATTCCAAATTGTATGGAATTGGTATTATATATGTACTTGGAGTCGATTTTCCCGCATTATAGAGCGGATGAGACCCTATTGCGCTGCATAATAGCGGATAATATTTTATAAGTCCTATATACCGGGATATTCCGTATTGGAACGGAACTGGTATTGTGCTAGCATCTTTAGATGTAGGGAAATAGGTTGGAGGGATCTAACTGGATTCCTCACCAATATTTATTTGATTACAAATATTGTGATATTTTTTGATTATCTTATACTGATATATGATGTCTTTGTTGTCGTGATTGACTATTTGGTGTTGTTGCATCATCGGATCCATTTTTGAAGTTTTAAAATAATGATTTTGATTTTAAAAAGAATTTTAAAGTGATTTTTGAAAGTATACGTTTTATTAAATTTTGAATTGTTAAAATAAATAAACATTATAATTTTATTGTTATAAAAGTTATATGTTTGAAAAATAGTACTTAAGTATGATTTTGGGAGTTACATAAGTTTTAAATAATGTTTTGTAAATTATTAAAAGGATTGGTTTATTTAAATTGGGATTTTTGAATTATTATGAAAGATTTATATAAAAGATATACAAAATTGATATTTTATAAATTAAGAATACTGGAATTATAAAACGAGTTTTTATATGTGTTAAAATGAAAAAAAAAGGATTTCATAAGTGAATGAAATTTATAGACTTATAAATTGTGAAGTTATAAAATGAATAGATGTTGTAAAATAAAAGATTTATGAGTAATTAACTTATAAATCAGATTTGACATTTTAATGGAGATTTTTGAATAAAGATAAATGGTTTATAGATGAGATTTATAAAATATATATTTTATAAATTTAAATGATGGAATTCTAAAAGGAGTTCTGTTAATGTTGAAAATAAGGTTATAAATAAAATCTTATAAGTAATAAGATTTATAATTTGTGAAGTTTTAAAAGAACGATTTTGTAAATAAATGGATTATAAGTTCTTAACTTATAATATGGACTTCTGGTATATAATTGATTTATATAAATTGAATTGGATAATAAAGGAGATTTATAAATCGAAGTTTTATAAATAGAAATTGGATTTATAAACATCGTTTGTAAATTCGAAATCAATTGAATTTGATAAATCAAATATAAAAGTTATTGAAGGAGATATATTTGTGCTTTTGGACAGCGAATTATCCTTAAAGTTAAATGTTGTGATAATAAGAGTTTGGTTGGAAATTTTATCCACGATTTTGGATGGTGGATAATCTTTTAATAAAAGTGTAGAAACATTGAATTGGGGAAATAAAGTACATTCACGGTTTTTGGACCGTGAATATATTATGAAATAAAATGGATATGTTTTGGGGAAGTGATGTTTTAAATAGAATTTAAAATGATTTGAGGTTGTTTTAAAATGCATTAAGTATCGAATACATAGATTTCAACATTCATTGTTGAAATAGACATTTCGAGAAATAGAAAATGGCGGACTATAACACTGTTGTTATAGTAAATGATTTCCGAAAGGAAATGTTTTATATAGTATTGGGATTTATATATTTATTCTAAGTTTGAATCCCTATACTAGTGATTTTGGATCGTCGTAACGATGTTTTACGCAACATTTGTTTTGAACCAGATAAATATGTTTGAAAGAACATTTTCTTTAAAGAATGAAATATATACTTAATTTCGATTTAAGCATATTGAATATTTTCCAAGTGTTGAAAATAAATGGATTTGTGAATTACTTATTATTAAATAAGCATGGAAATGTTTTCCAATATGAAGTGAATGTTTTGAGATTTTTTTTTCTTTTTAAGATAAATTGAAAATCAATATTAGAAATCGATTTGGAAATCGTATATTCATAGATATTTTGGAATTGTAAATTCACTATGGAATTTATAAAAGGAAGGGAAATTTGTTTAAAAATAAACTTTGATTTATTTTTGAAGTGTGGAAATAAATTTACGAATTTTGGAACGTAAATATAAAGTAAATTGGTAAGGATTTATTTAATTGGTTTAAATGAACCACTTTGAAATGGAAGTATATCCGCGTAAGGAAAATGATTGAAATTTGTTTTCAAAATTGGTAAAGGTGAAAAGTGATTTGAAAATTTATTTCAAATGGTTGAAGTATGGAAATTATATATCTAGTAAAGATATTTTTGGAAAATAAATAATTTGGGAAATTATTTGGAATCTGGTGATGTTGTGCACGCCTATTGATAGTTAAATAACCGACTATCAATATTTACCTTTAAATAGGTATTTGTTGTGATTTGCTTGAATTTGAATGCCACACTTATTTTCAAAATAAGCGCTCACTATTCGGGTTAGCCGGGAAATCACTTTTGGGTCGTATAACCCATTCCGAATATGTGATACGTCTTTATGGATTGCATTTGATGACCGGTGTTTAAGACCGCATATTTTTGAAAACGGAAGGAATACCGTCGAATGACTCTGCATCGAATGATCTCCGATATAGAGGTTTTATCACCTTTAGTGACGGGAAGTTCGGACGTGATTAGTGAATATCCGAACAGCAAGGGCTTCTTTGGAAGTGCCTTCGGTTCCGTTTGATCCCGGAATGGACTTGTATGGTTGTGTGTCTGAAATTACAATTTGAGATGTAAAGATGGTTTCTATCAAATATATTTCTTTTGGTGGCGGAGAATTTATTCTCTTAGCTTAACACCCTTCTTTGAGACGTACGAGCTCAGAGGTTATGTAGTTGATGGTTACTAGTGATACATTTCCAAATTGATAATGTGGCATACGAAGTGCTGTTGAGCATTTGATGATCAAAGCACAGCTTTTGTATAAAGCGTGGCTTTGTGGACGAGACTTCGTCGGACCCACACCCCGAAAATGGTCAAAACAGGAAGGATGCAGCAAGGTTCTAGGGAGTAGCGCCCCTTAGTGTATGTCATTCCTTCTGGATAGAGGTGGTATCATGGTATGGAGCCCAGATACCTAACCTATGTTGTTGCTGCAAATTATTACTTTGTGGTTGTTGTAATCGAGGATCCTCGGATATAGATCGGTTACGATCGGGGAATGCCATACGCGTGTCAGTAGTTACCTATTTTTGCAGAGGTAACCCGGCCTTGTGTTGGCAGAGATCCTGTTAGATTATCGGGTCGTCTTTCCAGAGGCGTACCCATGTGGCAATGGGAAGTTCCTTCGCCTGACCATTTGTTGGAAATCCAAAGAAACAATACGAAGCCTGTACGATTTTAGTTGTAGAACTTGACTTCTAATATGGTAGCTATAGTAGGCATAATATAATGGTACTTGTGCTGGCTAAGATTTATATTCTACTTTTGAAATGTTTTCTACAATATGCACTAATAATAATATAAAAATGATTTGATTTTGCGTAGTAAGCATCTTTGACTATCATAGGGAGAAATCTCCTCCAAGTCTGCGTTTGCATTGTGTGTGTGCCGGGAGGCCTTATGGTAGTTTCATTTTTAAAAGCATTTCGAATTGACTTTTAAAAAAAATATTCCTCTGTTTTGTTTTTAAAAGATTAACTGTTTTAGTTCTCACACCAGTCACATGAATGACTCGGAGTTTATTGTTTTCCTTCCTAAACTCTGGGTGCCCACCAATTTCCACACGGGCAGTCAAGAGTCAGGTTTATCAGGATATTCTGGAATTCAGGAGTTGCTGGAGGCAAGCTGGATTGCATTGCGTATTCATTAGTATATAGTATTTCTTTTCCACTGTTGTTGTTGTACACTCTGATAATGTTATGTAATATGATGTAATGTAATAACTGATATAGTTCTTTATTTAAAGATTATTCATTTATCTATTATATGTTATTCCGCTACGATCGTGAGATTCTGATATTGTTCTGTTGTTTCTTTCTGTTATGTTCTATCTTTTTTCTCTTCTTCTACCTTTTTCTTCTTCTTAAACCATAATGGTTCGTATTTCCGTTCACCTTGAGTTAATCAATGGAGATTAGTGTCTATTCAAGGAGTACGGATTTGCGAACTATTACAGATAGCTCCCAAATCAAGTATTTAGTAAAACAAGGTTCTCAATTTCAATTCGTTTCAATATCAGTTCAGTTTCAAAATCATATACGATTTCACCAAATTTTCATTCAAATTTAATATCTTCAATTTCAAAATTTCCAAAATAATAGGTTCAGAAAATAATCCTAGTTTTCAAATAAACATAATTTAGGTCAGTTAAATTCATTTCCAAAATCATCATATAAATACTGGGTTTTAAATTCCAGATCTATTTTTGAAACCAAATATTTTCTAAAATCAATTGTACCCAAATGATTACCAAGTTTATAACCATCCCTTTAAAACCTTTGAACTATTTATTTCTATTTGGGATGTCCAATTTACCTTTCTGAAAACTATTATTTAAAACTAAATTTTTATTCCAAACATTTCATATTAGTAAAATTCAAAATAGTCTTATTTATTTACCTAACCAAACAGTTTCAATCTTATCTAAATCATATTACTTCATACTTTAACATACAAACTAAACTTATATACTTTTTGAAATTACTTATCTTTGAAAAGTTAAACCTCGATTTGGAAGTGTTCAAACATTCAAAATAGTCGGAGAAATAAAATTTCAAATCCAAGAGTTGGAAATCAACAACGAATTAGTATATTAATTTCAATAAATAAGGTTATACCAAATCAAATCCGAAACTCGAGGACTGAGCACCGGGCTTACTTTAAATTGTTTCAAATATATACATATATCTTTCTAAAATATCAAATTATGCTTTGGAATTTGAAATCAAAATTGGTTTCACAAAATCACTCGCATAGCGAAGCTATTAAAGTGGCCACTCCCCCACTTTGAAACTTGAAAATCAATGTCGATGATGCGTGCATTCATCACCGAAATTATTTTCCAGCGACACAAGTGAGTCTTGGACTTCTATTTTCTTGAAAACGTCTTTGAAATTTCTTCGAAATCATTTGAATTCAATTGAAACATTTCTTATTCGGAGGATATTTTAAATCATATTAGTATATATTTTCAAAATCTTAAAACCAATTTCCAAAATATCGGAGTTCAATCTCTCAAATTTCAAATTTGGAACCCTTCAGTTATAAATTATTTTTATATAAATCCATTTCTTACAAAATTTTCAAAATCAAAATCCTTTCAAAACTCTGAATTCTCGCTTTTAAAAGGTATATAATCCTTACCGAAAACATTTTCTCTTTTATATATGGGAAAAAAAATTCTTATCAAAATAGTAATTTTGATATAAAAACAATTTCTAAAACGCAAACAATCCGATTTTCAAAGGATGATTCGAGAATGAATCCCGGAACGAGATAAGGTCGAAGTCAAATTCAAAAGGGATCTTACTCAATGAGAACACTAACCAAGATTTCGAGGTATATTAACCGTTATCAATTCGAAGGAATTTCTTTCATTAAGAAAAATCACAAATTCTCATCAAGCGAAATGCTAAAGCATGATTATATCTTAAGTTCGACACATCGACTTTTAATAGGTAAAGGGTATAATAGAATTCACCTAATACACTTAACATATATACTAATAACAAATAGATTCCACTGTTCCTTACTTCTACAAGAACAAAGCATCGGTATATCTTCTATCGGATGGTGCTTCACGGGTCCAGTACACTCCACGTCAAGGTGCCCCCAACTATGACATTTCTAGCATGAGTACACCATTTTCCCATCTTCCCTAGTGAACTTCGGGAAGGTAGCAAAACAAGTAGGGACGCAACACAACTTGCCTTCCACGCTGTCTCTCAGAACAATCTCTGGCTATATGTCCAATCTGCCTATAGTGGTAGCAAATGGTTGGCTTGTCTGTTGATGCAGTGGATGCCGATTTCACTTTCTTCACTTTCAGGCAGCGACTTGGGAAGTGTCCCTTCTCAAGACACTTAAAGCAGAAAATCTCGGATCGAAAGCGCTTGCCCTCCTTCTTTTTTCCTTTATCTCTCTTCCCGCACATGGCTGCATAATGCCGCATTTCCTGACACCAATAATAAATAACATGGTCATAAGGACCAGGTTCTGCCCTTTCTCTCCACAGCCTCTCTTGCTCCTCGATTGCTTCCTTTCGTTCCTTACGGGCTAGTGCTCTTCGTGCTTGACGGGCTGCTTTTTGCTATTCCGATTTTGCCAATTATAGTTTCCTATCATTCAAGGAGTCCGAAATCAAACAAGATAGAGGTTCAAAATAAAGGAATTCTAATCAAATAGAATTCTGATTCGAAGATAGGCTCTTCATAGATGGGACAATTTAAATTTCAAAATAGAAAATGGATATACTTTTATAAATCGTGGACGACCTTAACCGGGTCAACCGTGACTTCAGGAATATGATCGATGCGGAATTCTAAGGCAACTCAACATTCGACTGCTAGAGATAGAATTCTGCATAACCAGAGTTAGCAACATCTATACCGAAGGATATATAAATCTCTGGTGAATCAATGCCAATTGTAAAGGAGTTTCACCCCTTTACAAATCATTCAAAGATTGGCGGGATCGCCTATTCATATAGAGATCATTCGAAGTGGAGTTATTGGATACTCCAGAATCAAAGGAATACAAATAAGGGTAGACAAGAATGAATTTTGGAACCGCAGTGAACGTTCCAAAGTTCAAAGGAAATCATGTCAAAGGGATGAGATTCAGCTCGAACGAAAGTGATTCTAAAAATAAATTTACCATATATGCTAAGTATGCCTAGAACCTGGCCTTGATACCAACTGTAACGACCTGATATTTTCAACCACTCGCTTTCACACACGTTGGACTTGAATTGCTCAAAATATCAGATTGTTAACTTAAAATTGGCAAACTCAGCATATACAGTAAATAAATCTATCACAGAATCACAGACACAAAGTTGTAATATGCAGCGGAATAAATAAATAGTAGTTCATTATGCTACTATATAAACATCAGAGTTAGGAATAAAATACAATAGAATATCTCAAATACAGTGAAGTCTCCAGTACGAACAGATGACTTCTCTAGACCAATCAAGTGGAAATGCTGAAAGATGAATCGATAGTTGGATCTCCAAACGAAGCTCCAAACTCCAAAGGCGAGTCTCAAATGCTGTATCACTCTGTCTAACCCGAGGGTAAAGCAAAAACACAAAACACTCGAGTCGGAATTAACATTCTTATATCAATAAATCCAACTCAAGCGAAATATCAACTGAAATACGAGTAACTTAAAGGATGTTTGGGATAACCATCCTCTATGGGTCCATGGAAATATAGACTATAACACCGTGGTCATTTCAAATAAATTCATACTCAAAACCAAAATATCATTTTCATTTCAAATATATCTATTTTCCAAAACAGTATATATATATATATATATATATATATATATATATATATATTAAGTAATTTCCTCAAACTCTCTCAATTTATCCATTTCCTATTCAATTCAATTTTCTAACCAAACTAATTCAAATTTTATAGGTTTCAAATACAGATTTGAACCCCAAAATAAACCATTTAAATTCCAATAAAATTCAAAGTCTTCCATTTCGAAGCTTTAAATATTCAACATTTCAAAGACTAAATGAGACGACCCGACTTTCTCTCCATAAAAAGTCATATCATCATTAAGAAAGAAAGGGATAGAAAAGAGAAAAGAAAGAAGAGAAAGAAGAAACAACACAAGAATCTCAACAGCGGAACGAATAAATTATATTAATAACATAAGTATTACATAGTATACATCAAATATCAGAGTTACACAGTTAATACAACACATACTAGACGGTTATAAACACCTGTCTAGTTATTACAACTCAATACACAATATAGAAACACTCGGAGATACCAACACAGCGGAACTATATAACTAAACGCAGAAGCCTTCTGCTCCATTTGCTCCTCCACTATTCGTCAAAGCTAACCCGAATCCTAACCTGAATTTCCTTGGCTACTCGTAAAAATTTGAGTACCCAAGAGTTAAAGAAAAACAGAAATAACTCCGGTCAGACATGGGTCTGGTGTGAGTAACAGGTTAAAGTTGCTTAACGTTGAAAAACCTTTGAAAAGAAAGGTATCACGTAAGACTTCCCACACATAAACATGGAAAAGTTTTTACCTTACACTAACCAAAACATTTGATAGAAAATCCGATGATATTATAATAGTGTCTAGGGTTTCCAAGAAAATAAGAAATAGCCGAAATTGTTACATGATTAAATTCCAGCTACTAGCCACAAAAGTGGGTAATCAATCAAAACCGTTGGCACTTATTGGATTTTGGATTCCATACAATGGCTGGGCTACCGGGGTACCGCCCGTCACAGTAAATGGCCTAGATCACCGTACCGAGGAGTACGCCCGCTCCCCTGCAACACAAAGCCGGACCCATTCCTTACTGAACAGTTCCAAACAAGACAACCCCGCAGTTGTGATCAGCAACCGTACCACTAAGCCGAAAATAAAGGGACCTCAAGACAGGGATAAATCTTGCTCTCAAGTGGGGGCTACCCACGAAGCTTTGCTGCACCTCCCCTGTTTTAGCCATTCCCGGTTGATGAGGATTGAGGCTACGATTACCTTCATAGGACATATCACTTAGAATGCTCATCGTCTACATGACGATGTTCTGAAAGCATTCAATCCATACAAGTTCGTTCCGGGTTCGAACGAAACCGAAGGCATTATCTCGTTACACTCATATTGGAATCACCCTCAGAGTTAACGACAATAACCCTTGCACTCTGAATCACCATCTCGAATCTATAAGTACTATTCCGTCAAACTCATTACGGAATCACCCACAGAGTTATAATGACGTATAGCCCTTACACCTCGAGTCTTCACTCGCTCCACTTGGATTAACAACCTAACATTAATTTGGATCGATGTGGTTTTCGGATATCCAAATATGAAAACCCGATCCCAGTCTCATCGAAATCCAAAGCATGTCTTTTAAGGTCCAAGTTGTTTTAGAGTTTAAAGCAATTCAATTCATTATCTAAATACACACAGAAAGATAATTCATCACAATAGATAATCAACCTTATCATTATCAACAAATAATTCATATCAAAATTAGATAAGCCATACTAACATCCAAAAGCAGCCAATGCATCCATATCACATACACTACTCATCTCATAACTGAGATTACAACCCAAACATGGCAATTAATATCAATCATCACACATAAGCAATGATCTAAGGATCACACCATTTATAATTAATTTAAAATGAATTAAATTAATTACTTAATATCTAATTAACTTAAAATGAATTAAATTAATTACTTCATCATTAAAATTCTTCTTAACTTAACATTTAATTGATTACAAATCAATTTATCATCTCAGTATTCATTTCACTTAATCATTACTAATTAACCATCTCTAATTACAATAAGTAATTAGCATTTAATATTACGTACACAAGTTAATTATATTAAACCCTTTGCAATAATTAACTTTTAATTTCTTAATTAATTAATTAGCTAAAATTAATTACATTAATCATTTATTAATTATTAATTATACCTCAATTAATCAATTCCAAATTACATCATTAATTAATTAGTTAATGATTTCTGATTATATTTAATTAATCTCTAAATAAATTAATTACATAAGTAATTAATCTTCAATTTAATCCATATATATTAATCAACTATGATGAATAATACTAGTAATTAACTACTTTAATTACTCATCCCAAAATTAATTATTCTTAATTAATTATCTTCATTAATCACTTGATTAATTTTCAAAGTAATTTAAATCAAATTACCTCTATAATAAATATCTTTAATTACATTTAGTAATTATTAATTAATTACTTCCTTAAGTAATTACAACCCATAAATTACATAAAGTAATTATCAATAATCCACAAATGTTTAAATTAATTTAACTTAATTAATCCAAACTAATCACATAAATCAAATTAAGTACACTAAGTAATTAATTCATTAACTACTTTCATTAAGTAATTAAAACTTAAACAATTGATTATTATTAATTAATTAATCTAATTAATTATTAAAATTAATCACATTAATTAATTGTTAAATAATCTTAAGTTAGTGACCTGCATTAACATTTCTTAATTACGTAATTAAGAGATTAACTTATAATTAATCATTACTAATTATCAATTAATCAATATTTAGTTACAATTTAACTAATCTCTAATTATTAATTAATTAAGTGTTAACTAAAATCTTAATTATCTTTAATCACTTGATTAAATAAATCTTAATTATTAATTATAATTTAAATAATCCATCCTTAATTATAGATTAATTAACCATAATTAATTAATCTCAAATCTTAAAAGTTATTAATTACTTAATTAAACATCCACATTATTATTTAATTAATTAATTAATATTCCACTTAAATTAATTTAATAATTTAAATAAAACCAATTTCTTAAGTTCTAAATTAAGAAACATTCTTCTTATACAAAGTATTTTTAAACAATTTGTTTCAAATAAATTTCAAATTTAAAAATTCCTTTTTAAATTTCAAACTGAAACACAATTTAAATTTTCATTTCAGATTAAATCTTAAAAATTTAAAACATTACTTACTCTTCCATCTTTATTTTTAAATTCCAGTTATTTAACCTTTTCTAAAAATGGTTAAAACAAATTTAAATTTAAAACTTACTAAATTTTAAAAAATGTCATAAAAATCAAATTCTAGGTTTAGAACTGAATTTAACCTTATTTTAAACCTTATTTCATAAATTTAAAACTTATAGTTTTAAATTCAAATCAATGTTCTTTTATACTTTAAAAAGTTCAAAATCTAAATTTAAATTCCAGATTTAAATTCGAACTCAGGTTCCATATTTCTGTTTTCCAGATTTTAAAACTTGTTTTAAATTTTCAGTTGCATTTTAAAATTTGCTTTTAAATTTAAAACAGAAAAACAGTTTTTTGTTTTAGTTTAACATCTTAAATTTGAATTCAAAAATGATTCAAAATCCAAGATTTAAATTATTGATTTCATATTTAGATTTCAGGTTTAAACATTACAGTTTGAACTTCATCTTTCAATTTGAAACTGTACTTTTAAATTTTTAAAAAAGAAAGACCGTTTCTGTTTTAAGTTTAAAACCCAACTTGAATTTAAAAGCATTTCAAATTTATTCTCAAAGATCTAAAATTTAAACTTATAGAATTTTAATTAAATTTCAGGTTCAACTAAATTACAGACTTTTGTTTGCAATTTATCTTTACTTCAACTTTTATAAAACTGGAAACAAGTTTTCTGTCCAAATACTAAAACCTGAAACATTTTAATAAACCTGAGCTACCCTATATTACTTCGAGTCACACTATTAATTGCTTCGAATCAAACAGAAGACCTACTCGAGCAACCCCCCTGTTCAAACCCCAACCCAGACCATCACCTGACAACACTCCACCGTGCATATGCACAGCGGCACCGGTCCTCCTTGATCATCAGTGACGATCTCCACATGTCGCCAACTACTATATCACCTGACCACGATCATCAAGTCGCCCAGAATCCAACTCGAGTTGAATTCATATTTAAAACTGAAACCTGGAACATTTTTACCCCCTTCCCATCCCTAACCTGTCAACGGCAAGACCTCCCAACTCCGACCACTATCACACTCCAAACTCCGGCGATGACTCCATTAATACATCATCTATCAACATGCCAAACATGGTTGAACTCGATTCAATATCGAAGCCGTAGCACTCAATTCCTTAAACCCAGTAAAACTAGGGTTCCTGACTGTAATCCTCAAATCACAATATAAAATTTTAATTTCAACTCAAACTAAGATTTTCCCTATAATCTATGATAGATACACTATCTTAGAAAACAATTTCAACCAAGTCAGTTGCAAGCATCAACTGTGCTTATCAATTATGTATAACACAGAAAATTTGAAACTGTATTTTGATTCAATCATTAAAAATTGAAATATTATTTTTAAAATCATATTTTTAGAAGTTTTTTTGAATTGAATCTATGAAACATTGATTTGCAATGTTTTATATCCTCACTTATAAAGATTCAATTGCTCTGCTACTTTTTTTTTTTACAGTAAGTCTTTATTTAAATTTTAATTTAATAAAATCCTAAAGTCTAAACTCTGTAACCAACATACATATCTTCTACAAATCCTATAGTTTAACAAAGACAAGTTAAAGATACAAGAATTTAAATAAATACTTGTGTCAAGAGCAAAACAGAACCAGAAAACCTAATAGCATACACCAAATACATTTATACAGCAGGCATGTTATATGCAGCATTTATATATTTTAGTATTCTAATCTTGCAACAATTTATTTACCCTTTAAAATTATTAAATGAAAAGTTACTCACCTGTGATTAAAATGCAGAGCAAAGCTTAGATTTGAACATGCAGAACACAGTTTGAAATCCCCTTTGAAACTTGCTTTAAATTTTGATGCTTTTTAATCTTGTTTCAAAAAGATGCATCCAGATTTTGAAGATTCATGAATGCATGCCTTCTTGTTTAATGGTTGCAGATGCATATTCCTCAGGTTATTTTGAAAAAAATGCAGGCTATATTTTGATGCATGCAGGCTCTATTTGTTTCCAGATTTTTGTTTGAGGAGGGGAATGTATTTGAAGATGAACAAGTTATAGATTTGAAGAATGCAGAAAATGTTACAGATTTTAGGAAGTGGAGAGTTTTGATTAGGTTTTAGTTGGAAATTCTTCTTAATTTATGAAATGAAAAATGAGAAAAGAAAAAGGAAAGAAAACATGCAAGTTTAAATAACAATAATTGATTTAAATTTAAATTAAAGAAAAATTAAAACCAAAATTTGACACATGTCTCAAGTATGAACACCTGTCATTTAAAAATGGTGATAAGTTTACATTTGTTATATTAGAACCAAAGATGTTTACACATGTATCCTTAAGTGATTAGTATTTTAATTAAAGTGTTAATGAATGTTTTAAATTAAATTAATTAGTTCTTATACTTAGTTATGTATATAATTTATTGCTAAAGACTAAGCAAAGTGTTAATATAAATACAACAATATACAAATTTATCATTTGAAAGAGAAACTTTTAAACAATTAAAATAAATTTATAAAAGAGTTTGTAACTTAATAAATACATGTTTCATAAATTAAATTGTATTTTAAATTTCAAATTAAATTAACAAATCACATTTTATAAATCAATATTTTAATAAGAATAACACAAATATTTTTGTAACTTATTTTAATATACAAACTTAAGTTAAAATGAATTTTAAACCAATAAAACGTTTATCTTACATATTTAAAATCATATAGTATTTTATTAAATATTTTTGAAAAACTTAAATTCAAAAATAAATCACAATTCCTAATTTCAAATCATTAAAATTATGCTATACTATTTTAACTACTTATCTATTTAAAATATATATAAATACATATACATTATTAAATAGAGAATAGATTCATTAGTTTATTAAAAATAAATTCACAAATTAAATATTTAAATAAAGAAGATTATTAAATCAAATCAAATTTATCAACAAAAATATCAATTCAATTTAAATATAAACACAGATTATTAAATTTAAATTGCCATAAATTCCGGGATAATACAATCCTTCCCCCTTAAAAGAATTGTCCCCGAAATTTAAAACAAAGGTAATTTAATAATCCATTTACAGATTTTATTTTAAAGCACAGCATATGTTAATCATATGCTGACAACCATAGCAATCAATTCACACAATCAGAACAATTCTAATTATCCAAAAGAATTTTGGATAAAACATTCACAAGTTTCCCCGGTATATATATATATATATATATATATATATATATATATATATATATATGGGGATACTCGCTCTATAAAATCCAAACAATCAATACTACTAAGCTATAGAGCTCCTATCAACAATTCTATACTGAATATCAGACTACAAACGAATCTGACTCAACAAACAATCCATCCTAAACTGCTGGTTCTACAACCAGAAATATCAAACACGTACTCTCTCAGAGATACGTGAAACATACTGAATTCCAGTTATCCAAACTAGCAATTCAACTCTAGAAAACCAAACACTGGTTTTACCCAAAACATAGAAGAAATCTAAAACACTTCGGATGTAACAACCCGCATATTTATCGATTATATATTTAAATATTTTATTTAAATATTTCACCGTTCATCGGATTTTGGTCCGAAAACCTACTTTTTGCAAACTGTCGAATTGGGACTCGAGACCACTTCCATCGAGTTCAAAATGACGTCTGCGACCTTTTTGAGTATAAGCTTTGATATGTTTTGAGAAAATTGATTTTTGCCGCTTTTTACTTAGGGCTTTGGTTTGGGCTGAGCACATTAACCCCACTTAACTCAGTTCCAACCCTCTCCTCTTCATTCACTTCTCCTCTATTTTCCTAATACTCAAGCTTTTATGTTAATGGAGGGTGGAAGAGGAAATTAAAACTCCAAGCCCTAGCTTCCTTTGCAAATCCATGTTCTTGCTCCAAAATTCAAGAGAACCCATTGGTAAGCTTCCTCTTCTTCTTCTCCAACTCATTCTCTCTTTGATTTCAGAAAATTCCTAAACCTAATTTGGGAAACGTTTCTCTTTTTAGCTTAGAATCAAGCTTCTTGAGTTGAGATTGAAGTGTGGTTGGTCTTCCATTGATTCAAGCTTCTCATTCATTTGATTTGGGTTCAAAGTTGAGATTTTTATCTCACATCTATGACTATAAGTATCTTTGGTTGTTAGGTATGAATTCCTAACAATTATTCATGTGCAATTGCATTTGATTTGGATTAGATTTGTAAATATTCCAATTTTTTTGGTGTTTGAAGCCAAATCTTTAAGAATCATAACTTTGATGTTTGATCATGCTTTAAGAGGTGTTTCGGAGAGCTTTTAAGGCCGGGTTGTCGCTAGGCATAAATCCTTAGTCGTCGTTGCTCGTCCGATCGCTCCCGATACGTTTTGGCCACTTTGGCCTAGGCAAATTGTTGCCTAGACCAGGTGACCAGACGTCTGGTGACCAAGTCCAGAAGTATGGTTTGGACCTGGAAAGTAAAAATGTATGCACGCATATTATAAAAAAAAAAAGCCAGAGACTATTTCCAGACGTCTGAACCATCAAACCAGACGTCTGGATAGGTCTCAGACGTCTGACTTGAGCTTTCAGACGTTTGGGTGTTCTCTGGGTTATTTCCAGAGAACAAATCTAGACGTCTGGATTCAAAACCAGACGTCTGGCCAGGGCTCAGACGTCTATTTTGGCTATTCCAGACGTCTGTTCCAAATCAGACGTCTGGAGATGTTTATTTTTGCCTATTCACGCTGTTTTGTGTGAATTTCCATTGTTTATCGATTTTAGCGATCCTATTAATCGTTATCACTTATTGTCGACTTTGATGACTTCTTTTCATGGATCTTTTTGGAAATATCCATTTCTATGGATTTGGTATCGATTTCATTGGATTTTATTCACGTCTTCGAATGTGAATTTAGTAATTGGTTGTTCTTACAATCTTCTCTGTGATTTGTCACTTTAAAAATATAAAGGTTTTCTATACTAGTAGTAAATATCAAAACTCTTTCTTCAAATGATTTCAACACTATTTTATTACAAAACTCGTTTTCTTAAACCGTTTTCCAATCTATTAGTATATACAAACCTTTACCTCACTCGTATGAGAAATCTAATTAAACGACTTAGTAAAACAAGTGGTATGAAATGCTTGCGTTTACTTCGTTGGTTAATTCTTGGACTTGTTCGATTGAATCTCTTGTGACAATTTTCTAGTGGAGATCTACAATTTGTTCGCAAATATTTAAGTTAAGCTAGTGGTTATGGGACATGATGCTAAACTCATATATTTACTAGCTTATTGTAATTGACACTTCTTGATGATCAATGACGATCATTTTATGGTTTAGACTAGCAATGTGCGATGTCTCTTTGTCTATGTGGAGGACCGTACCTCATTAAATTGAGCTTCGTCTCATTTCTTCGTGGGCTAGCGACCCATGTACTTTCTATTGTGTTTCGATTCATTGGATGTACCGTTTGTACTACATCGATGTTTTGGCTTTTGGATTCATTGGATGTACCGTTTGTACTACATCAATGTCTTGGCCATCCTTTTATTGTGATATCTGGATTTCGTGTGTTGATTTATGGAATTTATGTTTCACCAACTTTTACGATTGGCATGGATATATATATATATATATATATATATATATATATATGTCATTTATTGTGGCCTGGTGAACGAAATTAGGAATATGACATTCCTTTTCATCTTGAGTAGATTATTGTGATATTGATTAATCTCTTGTTGATTTTCAATTAGTTATTAATCACAGCTTGGAATTGTGATTATTATAGGTTTATATCATTTCTCCTATTCTATTTCATTTCTTCTGATATTTATAGCTAGACTGATCCGTTTATTATTTTCTTCTTAAATAATACTCGGGTCAGACCGAGATGTTACAGGTGCTTCTGCTTGACTTCTCATCCAGGATCATTACTCTGACTTTTGGCAAACTACTTAGATTAGTAGTTTATTTTGTTGTATACACTTGAGATATAGACTCATAGTTGTATTCCGTATAGCACGTGTTGCTATTCTTTTGTATTATCGTGGATCTTTTGACCACTACTCTGATATACACTTTTATGTGTAGTATTCATATCTATTTCCGCCTTTGTGATATGAATTGTCTGTGACTGATTTATGTTATGTTTATTTCTATATTTGTTTCCGAATATATTATAGCCACTGTGTAGTAGTTTTGAGTTTGTGTCGGCATGTCGGATTTCCACTTGAAAAGAATTGCATGTTATACTATCTGACATATCGATGCTCGCACAAAGCAATTACATGGATGGTCGCTCCTCAACAGTCTTATTCTCCATGCTAGTTGACAGCATTCACAGTAGTGCTCTTGGCTAGCGTGGGTATAGAGGTGGGGCGTCATAGCTTGGTATCAGAGCCAAACTTCGGAACAATGTAGAATAATTTAACAAGGATCATCGTCCTAAGTCCATCTTAGGAGTCGTGCTTTAGGGTTTAATTCGAGTCTTCGTACCGATTCATCCTATTTTCTTTATGATTCCTTGTTTTATCAATCAAGTTTGATTGAAATTTATTCTGAGAATAACTTTTTCCTCTTCTTTCTTTCTTTCTTTCTTAAAGAAGAGAAATGGTTTGACCTGGCCGTCCCAGTGCCGGTCAATCTAGTGCTACTCCCCTGGATGGAGTTTTTATGTTTGCCCAGCAGCTCTTAGATCTTGTCAAGAACGCTCAAACAGCGGGTCCCAATCAGGAGCCTACTCATCCTAGATCCGGTTTTGCATGCTTGTGCCGAGACTATACCGATTTGGGTGGAAGGCCATTCACGAGATCCGAGAGTGTTATGGAAATTCAAGCTTGGCTCAAATCATGCGATCGCATCTTTTCTCGCATGAACCTTATTGATCTACATCGAGTCCAAGTGGCTTCTAGCATGCTCCAAGAAAGAGCGTTAGATTGGTATGAGCTTTTAATTTCTGAAATCGTTGAAGCGGATCTCACTTGGGAGCAATTCCGGGAAAGATTCGAATTGAAATTTGTGCCGGAGGCCGAAAAAGTAACTTTGGCCTGGCGTTTTATTGACCTTGTTCAAGGTGAATCTTCTGTGACAGACTATGTCGCATCTTTCGAATCTCTGTCCAAATACGGGGTGGAGTATATTAATACCCCGATGAAGAAAAATCAGAGATTTGTCTATGGCTTGAATAAGAATCTTAAGAAGCCATTACTTCTGAAACTTGAGGTTTCATTTGATCAGCTTATTGATATCGCTCTTCGTCTTGAAGAGGCCGATAATGAAGGTGATGTTGAAGTTGTGCGTGCCCAACAGAACTTCAACAATAACTCGAAGAGGCCAATTAAGTTCAAAGGCCCCAATTCTAATAAGAAAGGGAAGCAGCAAACTCCGGTAGCAAAGACTCCTACCTCTAGTAGTGGACAATGCTACAATTGTGGTTCAACAGACCACTATGCAAGGGAGTGTCCGAGACCCCTCTTTTGTCGCTATTGCAAAGGTTCGGGTCATCTTTTATCTTCGTGCCCTAAGCTTCCAAGCAAGAGAGAAGGAAAGCTGCAGGCCCCTAGCAACTCTTCTTTTGGTCAAGGTATTTCTCACTCAATCCTTGATGGCATCGTTTTATTTCGTGGTCTTCCTAGTTGAGTTCTTTTTGATATGGGCTCCATCTCATTATATTATATCAAAAGGACTTGTTAATTCTTTTTCTTTAAATATTTTGGGCTTGTTGACTTCATTGAGATTTGCGAATCCGGATGGTAGATCCGCAACACTCAATTTGCTTTTGTTTAGATGTCGAGATTGTTTTATGTGACTTTTCTTTCCGAGCCGATATTTACTTTGGCTTCGGAATTGACTTTTTCTGTAAGGATTGGCTTAAATTGTGAAGCCCATATCCTATTTTTCCGAGTGGATTATTCATCTTCGACATTTTCAATCTGTTAAGCAGATTTCTATTTTTCCTTTGTGATTTTGATTCCAATTTGATGGCATCATTTTATTCCTTAAAACCCGCATGATAAGGAAAGTATTATTTCTCTCAATCATATCGTTTGAAGAAAAAAATTTCTGGTAGTTTTGAGCTTGTCTTAGGATCTCACCTAAGCAATATCTTTTGTATGGTGTTAAGGTCTTTTCATTTTGACTTTACCACCGGTTTTCGTTTGCTACGAGTTGCGGAAGTTAGCACCACTTACCGCATTCCGCACTCGTTATGATTCTTATGAGTGACTTATTTTGTCATTCAATTGGTCCAGCTTATTTCATCCATTTTATATATCAAATATTCTATGAATATTTCGATGAGACCATTCTTGTATTTATTGATTTTGTATGAAAATAGTAATTTAAAATTTTGCAAATCTTTTTCATAAGATTTATTTATAAGTAAAACTGGATTTTAGTTCTTGAAACGAACAAAGAATATTTTTAAAACTTTTTAAGAGATTTATTTATCCTATAAAAGATGATTTTGTGATTGTATTACCCGTTGAGTGCTTTAAGAATTTTGGTCGATGCGCTTGATCAACGTTATCGATAGGAATTTCCTAAACGCTTTGATGTGACAATCAGACACGATATATTGACTTGTAAAATGTAAATTCTTCTAGAAATATTTTTACAACGAAATAATTTTGATTTTTGAAAGTTTTAGTTTTTCAGGAAAGAGGATTATTTAAAAGAACCCTTCCTTTCAATACTCTTATTCTTGTGATTCCTGAAGGGGAACCAAGACTTTGCTATTTGTACCGATACTAGTCGTATTGGTTTGGAATGCCATTTTCTTGCAAAGGAGAACGTGCTATCACTTGTGCTTCTAAATCATTATATCTTATCGAGACTAGATATGCCACTCATGATCTAGTGTTCGTGGATATTGTTTTTGCTTTTGGACTTTGGCATCATCATATTTGGATGAGAAATTTGTTCTCTACCTCGATCATAAATCTTTGGAATATTTATGTTCTCTTAAGGAACTGCATGTTGACTCGAGTTCCTAGCTTCTTATGATCTTGATATTCTTTTTATTCCCGAAGGGGAAATCGTGTTGCCAATGCGTTTAGTCGTAAGCAACAAGGGGTTGTTTCTTTGTCGATGACTAAATGAAATTATCTTTTTATCAAGTTCATCGGGTGTTTTGATGTACTTCGTTTTATTGAGTTTCATCTCATTGCTTTTATGAACTTGCGTCCGATGTTCTTTTATTGTGTTCAGTTCATTGGACATACCGTTTTTGTACTACGTCGGTGTTCCGAAATCATTCGGGCTTCGGTTCATTGGACATACCATTTTTGTACTGCGTCGGTGTTCCGGATTATTTGAGTTTGATTCATTGGATGTACCGTTTGTACTACATCAATGTCTTTGCTTTTGATTCATTGGACGTACCGTTTGTACTACATCAATGTCTTTTCTTTTTGGATTCATTGGATGTACCGTTTGTACTACATCAGTGTCTTTGATTCATTGGATGTACCGTTTGTACTACATCAATGTCTTTTCTTTTGATTCATTGGATGTACCGTTTGTACTACATCAATGTCTTTTCTTTTTGGATTCATTGGATGTACCGTTTGTACTACATCAGTGTCTTTGATTCATTGGATGTACCGTTTGTACTACATCAATGTCTTTGCTTTTGATTCATTGGATGTACCGTTTGTACTACATCAATGTCTTTTCTTTTTGGATTCATTGGATGTACCGTTCGTACTACATCAGTGTCTTTGATTCATTGGATGTACCGTTTGTACTACATCAATGTCTTTGCTTTTGATTCATTGGATGTACCGTTTGTACTACATCAATGTCTTTTCTTTTTGGATTCATTGGATGTACCGTTTGTACTACATTAGTATCTTTGATTCATTGGATGTACTGTTTGTAATACATCAATGTCTTTTCTTTTTGGATTCATTGGATGTACCGTTTGTACTACATCAATGCCTTTTCTTTTTGGATTCATTGGATGTACCGTTTGTACTACATCAGTGTCTTTGATTCATTGGATGTACCGTTTGTACTACATCAATGTCGTTGCTTTTGATTCATTGGATGTACCGTTTGTACTACATCAATGTCTTTTCTTTTTGGATTCATTGGATGTACCGTTTGTACAACATCAGTGTCTTTGATTCATTGGATGTACCGTTTGTACTACATCAATGTCTTTGCTTTTGATTCATTGGACGTACCGTTTGTACTACATCGATGTCTTTTCTTTTTGGATTCATTGGATGTACCGTTTGTACTACATCAGTGTCTTTGATTCATTGGATGTACCGTTTGTACTACATCAATGTCTTTACTTTTGATTCATTGGATGTACCGTTTGTACTACATCAATAACTTTTCTTTTTGGATTCATTGGATGTACCGTTTGTACTACATCAATGTCTTTGATTCATTGGATGTACCGTTTGTACTACATCAATGTCTTTGCTTTTGATTCATTAGATGTACCGTTTGTACTACATCAATGTCTTTTCTTTTTGGATTCATTGGATGTACCGTTTGTACTACATCAGTGTCTTTGATTCATTGGATGTACCGTTTGTACTACATCAATGTCTTTTCTTTTTGGATTCATTGGATGTACCATTTGTAATACATCAATGTCTTTTCTTTTTTGGATTCATTGGATGTACCGTTTGTACTACATCAGTGTCTTTGATTCATTGGATGTACCGTTTGTACTACATCAATGACTTTGATGTTTGATTCAATGGATGTACCGTTTTTACTACATCAATGTCTTCGCTTTTTGATTCATTGGATGTACCGTTTGCACTACATCAATGACTTGGCTTTTGGTTCATTGGACGTACCGCCTTTGTACTACGTCGGTGCTCCAAATTATTCGAGTTTCTAGTTTCTCGGGCGTTGTAAGGACCCGATTCTTCGTCTTTCGAAAATTCAACATCAATACTCACTTTATCGACTGCCGAGCAATCGAACGACGGAAAACCGAACACTTAGGGTTTTAAGAAGAAGAAGAAGACAGAAAAGATAGAAAATAGGGAGAAGAGAAAAAAGAAAATAGAACGGAACAGAAAACAACACCACAATATGAGAATCTCACAACTCGCAGCGGAACAACATATAATAATAAATGAATAATCTTTTAAACAAAGAACTATATCAGTTATTACATTACATCACATTTCATTACATCATATCAGAGTGTACAACAACAAACAACAACAAACAATGCAGCGGAAAAAGAAATACTATAAACTAGTAATACGCCATGCCATCCATCTTGCCTCCAGCAATTCCAGAATATCCAGAATATCCTGATAAACCTTAACTCTTGACTGCCCGTGTGAAAATTGGTGGGCACCCAGAGTTTAGGAATGAAAACAATAAACTCCGAGTCAGTCATGTGACTGGTGTGAGAACTCAAAACAGTTTATTTAACTTTAAAATCAAAATAGAGGAATATTTTTAAAGTCAATTCGCAATGCTTTTAAAAATGAGACTACCATAAGACCTCCCGCCACACACACAATGCAAACGCAGACTTGGAGGAGATTTCTCCTTATGATAGTCAAAGATGCTTGATACGCATTTAAAAAGAACATTTGATATTATTACTAGTGCATAGTGTAGAAAAACATTTCGAAAGTAGAATATAAATCTTAGCCAGCATAGGTACCATTATAGTATGCTTACTATAGCTAGCATATTAGATGGCAGGTTCTACAACTAAAACCGTACAAGTCTCGTATTGTTTCTTTGGATTTCCAATGAATGATCAGGCCAAGGAACTTCCCATTGCCACATGAGAATGCCTCTGGATGGACATCCCCGAGAACCAAACCGGATCTCTACCAACACAAGGCCGGGTTACCCCTAACTGAGTAACAACTGACCGAATATGCCATCCCCCGGTCCTTTGGGACCTTTCACCGAGCGCTCGCAATCAATTCACACAATCATAAAGTGTTTTCAACATGAGTAAGTATCTGGGCTCCATACCATGATACCACCCTTTTCCAGAAGGAAATGCACATACCCTAAAGGGCGCTACCCCTCATAACCTTGCCGCATCTTTCCTGTTTTGACCATTCACGGGGTGTGAGGCTCGACGAAGTCACGTCCACAAAAACATACTTTATACAAAAGCCATGCTTTGGGTCAACAAATGATCATAGAAATGATCACCAGGATAGACGATCAAATAAACGATCCTATCACAAATAATCAACACAATGATCATTTCCAGCAACACTCAGCAGGTCACATTACCAAATTGGGAATATATCGCTGATAACCTTCAACTACATAACCTCTGAGCTCGTACGTCTCAGAGAAGGGTGTTAAGCTAAAAGAATAAATTCTCCGCCACCAACAGAAATATATTTGAAAGAAATCTGCTTTATATCTCAATTTGTAATGTCAGACATACAATCCATACAAGTCTGTTCCGGGCTCGAACAAAACCGAAGGCACTTCTCACGAAGCCCTTGCAATCCGGGTATTCACAATCCCGATCGAATTTCCCATCACTTAGGGAATCTCTATACCAGGAGCTACCCAGTGCAGAGACAATCGATAGGTCATCCTATCGCTTTCGCAAATACTCGGTCTTCAACACCGGTCGTCAAATGCAATTCATAACGACGTATCACATATTCGGAATGGGTTATACGACCCCATGGTCCTTTCCCGGTTAACCCGAATAGTGAGCGCTTATTCAAAAATAAGTGTGGCATTCAAATTCAAACAAATCACATCAAATACCCATTCAAAGGGAAATATTGATAGTCGGTTATTGAACTATCAATGGATATGCACAACATCACCAGATTCCAAATAATTTTCCAAATTATTTATTTTCCAAAATATCTTTACAAGATATATAATTTCACACTTCAAAAATAAATCAATATTTATTTTTAAACCAATTTCCCCATTCTTTTATAAATTCCATAGTGAATTTATATTTCACAATATCTATGAATATACGACTTCAATTATTCATTTCCAATTTATCTTCAAAAAGATAAATTCTCAAAATATTCACTTTATATTGGAAAACATTTCCATACTTATTTATTCATAAGTAATTCACAAATTTTATTTATTTTCAACACTTGGAAAATATTCAATATACTTAAATCGAAATTAAGTATATATTTCATTCTTTAAGGAAATCATTCTCTTAACCATATTTATTTGGGCCAAAACGAATGTTGCGTAAAACATCGTTACGACAACCCAAAATCACTAGTATAGGGATTCGAAATTAAAATAGATATATAAATCCCAATACTATACAAAACATTTCCTTTCGGAAATCATTTACTATAACAACAGTGTTATAGTCCACCATTTTCTTTTATTTCTCGAAAACGTCTATTTCAACAATCAATGTTGAAATCTATGGTTTCGAATCTCAACCCAATTAAAACATCGTTAGATCGTTTTAATTCTATTTCAAATATCACATTCAAAACAATTTCTTTAACATATTATTCACTATTCAAAAACGTGAATATACTACGTTAATCAATTTCATCCTTTCTATTCATCTCATTTTAAAGGATTATTCACAATTAAAACGTGAATATAACCCCATTAATTGGTTTCAACAATTTACTTATCAAAATAAGTCATTTGCGAATTTATAAAACAACGTTTATAAATTCCTTCATTAACCTACTCAATTCATAACTCAATTATAAACCAAAGATCTATATTTTAAGTTAAACACTTATAATTTATTTGTTTGCAAAAATCGTTCCTTTGAACTTCATAATTATAAATCTTATAACTTATAAGATTCAATTATTTATCCAAATATATTCTTTAATAACTTTATAAATTTTATAAACCTACTGCTTACAAAATTCCATTTATAACTTCACCGTTTATAATTTTATAAATTCCATTCATTTACAAAATTCATTTTCACTTCATTCAAACACTTATAAAAACTCGTTTTATAATGTCAATATTTCAATTTATAAATATCCATTTATAAATCTCTTAATATAAATCAATTTATATTATTCTTTAAAACATCTTTAATCTCCTTTATTATTTCACCATTTTGATTCATAAAATAATTAAATTTTATAAATCCTATATTTAAACTTTTCACAATAAATTCTAAAATCCCGATTAAACTATTTTATAAAATCATTAGCATCATATTCTCAAAAATCAGTTTTTAACTATATTTCTCAAAAATCATAATTTTTATAACATTAAAAATTAAATCGTTTATTTATTTAAAATGAATCAATTCCAAAAATATTTTATAAACGTATACTCTTCAAAAATCACTTTAAAAATCATTTTAAAATCCCAAAATTTGGTCCAATGATGCTACATACCAAATAGCCAATCACGACAACAACGATATCATATATCGATATGATAATCCATCAAATATCAAAATATCTGAAATCAAATAAATACTGTTGAGGAATCCAGTTGGATTCCTCCAACCTGTTTTCCTGCATCCACAAACATTAGCACAATACCAATTTCGCTCCAGTACGAAATTATCGCGGTATATGGGATTAAAAATATTATCCGCTTAATAGACGGCGCAATAGGGTCTCATCCGCTATACAAATGCGGGAAATCAATAACTCCAATATATACATATGCCAATATATATATATATATATATATATATATATATATATATATATTGCTATTATATATAATACCAATTTCACTGTTTATGAAATATTCGCGGTATATGTTTTTAATAAATAACATCCGCTTACTAACGGCGTATAATGTCTATTTTAACAATCAACAGATAACAATCATCATTCAAACATGCATTCAAATATTTTAAATCTAACTATTTAAAATAAAATCGAAACTGATTCGATTGAGTGAGAAGTTCTCACCTTGATTTCAATTTCGTTCTTAGCGATTTATTTCGAATAAAATTAAACGGACGTTTAATTTTACCCAAAATTCTCACTAACTCCAAACGACTCCAATCCAATTCCATTGCGAAGAGCTCGACAAAACGAAGCCAATGTCGCTTGTTTCGTCAATTTTCGATCTCGTATGAAAGAGATACAATATTTTAAAGTTTGAACAATTTAAATATATATAAATTACACAATTATATTTATTTCAAAACCCTACTTAGATCTGGCCGCACGTTTTACAGAATGCAATCAAGGCCGCTCCCTGTGTTCTTCTCCCATGCACGTTTCTTCGGTAAAGATCGAACCCAATAGCCGCCCCTTTCACCTAATTTCGCAACCCACTTCACTCACCTACAACACGATCGAGTCACACCACATCGAAGAGCATCCAGGAAGCTACCATCGGCCAGAGGAGCAAGGAGCTCGGCTGTCTCCTTGTCGCGAAAAACACGATCGAACAGTGGCGCTTTAGGCTTCGATTCCTCCTTCCTCGTGGCACCGCGACTCGGCCCACCTATGGATCTGGTAGATCTCGCAAAGATCTACAATTTCCTAGTTGGAAATTTTTACTAGTAGTTGATGGATTTCGAGATATTAAGAGGAGAACGACGACAATTTTCAGCCTTTCATTGATGGTGGCGGCGGCTGTAGTAAATTAGGGTTTAGTTAATTTTTTTTTTATTTGTGTGAGAGAGGGGGCTATTTATAGAGAATTAAAACGACACTATTCATCCGGGAATTCCAAACTCCGATTTACGCGCCGAAACTGACGTTCCTAGGGTTTATCCCGCGTTCTGGACACAATGGAATAGGTTTCGGAAGCTAATTCGATCATCTGTGCGAGTTATGGCAATAAACGTTCGATTTAAATTAAACCGATTTAAGCGATTTTCTAGGCGTTTTAATTTGTACCGGAAAACGGTAAATCCAATTGACACGAAATTTGAAACCATACAATAATATAACATTACGGATCCGATGAAACTGGTTTCGTCGAAATCCGAGACTGTTTGAAAAATGGCTATTTTAACTCGCCAAATTAAAATTAAAAATAATTCGATGCGTTTCGAGCTGCCACGATCAAATGATAACTCCGATTGCTACGAAAATTGTAATCCGGTAATAACTAACTATTACGGATCCAATGGAACTGGTTTCGTTCAATTCTGAGACTGTTCAAAAATGACTATTTTCACTAGTCGATTTAAATATTAAAATATTCAATTTTCACAAATTAACTCTAAATTCGATTTTAAAAGTTCTAAAATATCATTCTAACTTCAATATGATAAAATAAAATTTTACAAATCATTTTCAATCATATTTAACTCAATTTTCAATTTTCTCCATAATTTAACATATTAAATTATCGATTTAATTATCCAATTAAATCCAATTATTCGAAATAAAATTTGTTCGACTTATAAATTCACTTATTAATATTAATTAAATATTCGAATTTTAATTATCAAAAATTCTGGGTCGTTACAATCTTCCCCCCTTAAAAGAATTTCGTCCTCGAAATTAACAAGTAAGAAAAATTACAGAATCGATTAACTTTCCATAATTCATAGTTAAACTTCTTACAATAACTTTACTAAGTTTTCCATATCATACTTAGTTATCTTTTCAAAAACAACTACTATTGTTTAACTTTCAATTTCCAAATCAAAGTTAAAGTTTTCAAAATTTTCCAATTTTCTCAAATTTTTTCTAACGCCCTAAATTTTCGGAAAAATTCGCCATAGTCTCCTTTGCGCGGCTCGATCCGAAAAAAAATGACAGTATATATATCACAAATATACATCTCATCAAGTAATGAGGCATCCCGAAGGGAAAAAGTATAAAAGTACGGTATTTAATCCGAGATATGTACCTTATATTTTATTTAGCAAGCATATACGGCTAATATAGCGCGAAAGCGAGCTCCAAATGCGAAGCAAACGCAATCCGCACCTACTAATCACTCAATAAACAACATGAGAATCACGTATATAGACAATAGTATCAATATACAACATATAGCAACATAATAACTACATATGTCAACATAGCAATTGAAACAAAACAATATATTCAACCATCAACCAACTATCATCCAACAAATTCATAATCAATAAATATTCATTCATATTCTCATTAATATTCAATGAAATGGTTTTCAATTTAATCACATTTGATTCATTAACAGTGGATGTTTACTAACATTCATTTTCAATTAGTTTATATTCACTAATTTATATTCACTAATTTATATTCACTAATTCATATTCAAGTTGGTTCACTTCCAAATCAAATACAATTCTATTTAAGATTCACTTAACTTCTAATTGAATTCCAATTACTTTAACTTCCAATTTCATTAATTCTTAATGGATTATATACAATCAATCAACTAACAACCATATAACAATCAATGTATATTCACTTTACATTCAATTTCATTGGTTCAACTAAATTGATTTTCATTCAACTAATCCATTTCAATTTTCAATAACATTAGATTTTAATGAATTAACACTTATATTCATTATTTCATATCAACTTAATTCACATTCAATTGATTAACATTTAATCCATTAATTCAATTCAATTACAAAAGTTGAATTTTATTTAACTTCAAATTCATTTTTATCTACAACTCATATTCATAAATATATTCATATAGTTTCACTTCTCATATATATAAGTTTATTTCACAATTGTAAACACTTTAATTATAATTCAATTCTTATAATTCTTTTGCTTATACAATTATTCTTTTATTTAGATTATTCAAACAACTTATTCAATAACTTATATACCTTTAATAATTCTAAAAAATTATTTCTTTATATATAAAATATAATCAAGGTAAAATTATTTCATTTACCCAATTTTAAAACAATATTGTGTCGAATTGTTCTATTCAAGTGTTTATAAAACCCCTTCGACATAGTTTTGCAGACCACGCTGACTAAAGTTCATATGCCACTCAACAAACCAATCATCACAATACAAAACAATTTATAGTCACTAACAAATACGCTCTCATAGCTATTATTACACTCAAACTCATTCTAGAGTACCACTGACTCTATCTCTAATGAGTAATACCCAACAGAACCACGGTTGTCGCTTAACCATATGCTCTGATACCACATTGTAAGGACCCGATTCTTCGTCTTTCGAAAATTCAACATCGATACTCACTTTATCGACTGCCGAGCAATCGAACGACGGAAAACCGAACACTAAGGATTTTAAGAAGAAGAAGAAGACAGAAAAGATAGAAAATAGGGAGAAGAGAAAATAGAAAATAGAACGGAACAGAAAACAACACCACAATATGAGAATCTCACAACTCGCAGCGGAACAACATATAATAATAAATGAATAATCTTTTAAACAAAGAACTATATCAGTTATTACATTACATCACATTTCATTACATCATATCAGAGTGTACAACAACAAACAACAACAAACAATGCAGCGGAAAAAGAAATACTATAAACTAGTAATACGCCATCATCCATCTTGCCTCCAGCAATTCCAGAATATCCAGAATATCCTGATAAACCTTAACTCTTGACTGCCCGTGTGAAAATTAGTGGGCACCCAGAGTTTAGGAATGAAAACAATAAACTCCGAGTCAGTCATGTGACTGGTGTGAGAACTCAAAACAGTTTATTTAACTTTAAAATCAAAATAGAGGAATATTTTTAAAGTCAATTCGCAATGCTTTTAAAAATGAGACTACCATAAGACCTCCCGCCACACACACAATGCAAACGCAGACTTGGAGGAGATTTCTCCTTATGATAGTCAAAGATGCTTGATACGCATTTAAAAAGAACATTTGATATTATTACTAGTGCATAGTGTAGAAAAACATTTCGAAAGTAGAATATAAATCTTAGCCAGCATAGGTACCATTATAGTATGCTTACTATAGCTAGCATATTAGATGGCAGGTTCTACAACTAAAACCGTACAAGTCTCGTATTGTTTCTTTGGATTTCCAATGAATGATCAGGCCAAGGAACTTCCCATTGCCACATGAGAATGCCTCTGGATGGACATCCCCGAGAACCAAACCGGATCTCTACCAACACAAGGCCGGGTTACCCCTAACTGAGTAACAACTGACCGAATATGCCATCCCCCAGTCCTTTGGGACCTTTCACCGAGCGCTCGCAATCAATTCACACAATCATAAAGTGTTTTCAACATGAGTAAGTATCTGGGCTCCATACCATGATACCACCCTTTTCCAGAAGGAAATGCACATACCCTAAAGGGCGCTACCCCTCATAACCTTGCCGCATCTTTCCTGTTTTGACTATTCACGGGGTGTGAGGCTCGACGAAGTCACGTCCACAAAAACATACTTTATACAAAAGCCATGCTTTGGGTCAACAAATGATCATAGAAATGATCACCAGGATAGACGATCAAATAAACGATCCTATCACAAATAATCAACACAATGATCATTTCCAGCAACACTCAGCATGTCACATTACCAAATTGGGAATATATCGCTGATAACCTTCAACTACATAACCTCTGAGCTCGTACGTCTCAGAGAAGGGTGTTAAGCTAAAAGAATAAATTCTCCGCCACCAACAGAAATATATTTGAAAGAAATCTGCTTTATATCTCAATTTGTAATGTCAGACATACAATCCATACAAGTCTGTTCCGGGCTCGAACAAAACCGAAGGCACTTCTCACGAAGCCCTTGCAATCCGGGTATTCACAATCCCGATCGAATTTCCCATCACTTAGGGAATCTCTATACCAGGAGCTACCCAGTGCAGAGACAATCGATAGGTCATCCTATCGCTTTCGCAAATACTCGGTCTTCAACACCGGTCATCAAATGCAATTCATAACGACGTATCACATATTCGGAATGGGTTATACGACCCCATGGTCCTTTCCCGGTTAACCCGAATAGTGAGCGCTTATTCAAAAATAAGTGTGGCATTCAAATTCAAACAAATCACATCAAATACCCATTCAAAGGGAAATATTGATAGTCGGTTATTGAACTATCAATGGATATGCACAACATCACCAGATTCCAAATAATTTTCCAAATTATTTATTTTCCAAAATATCTTTACAAGATATATAATTTCACACTTCAAAAATAAATCAATATTTATTTTTAAACCAATTTCCCCATTCTTTTATAAATTCCATAGTGAATTTATATTTCACAATATCTATGAATATACGACTTCAATTATTCATTTCCAATTTATCTTCAAAAAGACAAATTCTTAAAATATTCACTTTATATTGGAAAACATTTCCATACTTATTTATTCATAAGTAATTCACAAATTTTATTTATTTTCAACACTTGGAAAATATTCAATATACTTAAATCGAAATTAAGTATATATTTCATTCTTTAAGGAAATCATTCTCTTAACCATATTTATTTGGGCCAAAACGAATGTTGCGTAAAACATCGTTACGACAACCCAAAATCACTAGTATAGGGATTCGAAATTAAAATAGATATATAAATCCCAATACTATACAAAACATTTCCTTTCGGAAATCATTTACTATAACAACAGTGTTATAGTCCACCATTTTCTTTTATTTCTCGAAAACGTCTATTTCAACAATCAATGTTGAAATATATGGTTTCGAATCTCAACCCAATTAAAACATCGTTAGATCGTTTTAATTCTATTTCAAATATCACATTCAAAACAATTTCTTTAACATATTATTCACTATTCAAAAACGTGAATATACTACGTTAATCAATTTCATCCTTTCTATTCATCTCATTTTAAAGGATTATTCACAATTAAAACGTGAATATAACCCCATTAATAGGTTTCAACAATTTACTTATCAAAATAAGTCGTTTGCGAATTTATAAAACAACGTTTATAAATTCCTTTATTAACCTACTCAATTCATAACTCAATTATAAACCAAAGATCTATATTTTAAGTTAAACACTTATAATTTATTTGTTTGCAAAAATCGTTCCTTTGAACTTCATAATTATAAATCTTATAACTTATAAGATTCAATTATTTATCAAAATATATTCTTTAATAACTTTATAAATTTTATAAACCTATTGCTTACAAAATTCCATTTATAACTTCACCGTTTATAATTTTATAAATTCCATTCATTTACAAAATTCATTTTCACTTCATTCAAACACTTATAAAAACTCGTTTTATAATGTCAATATTTCAATTTATAAATATCCATTTATAAATCTCTTAATACAAATCAATTTATATTATTCTTTAAAACATCTTTAATCTCCTTTATTATTTCACCATTTTGATTCATAAAATAATTAAATTTTATAAATCCTATATTTAAACTTTTCACAATAAATTCTAAAATCCCGATTAAACTATTTTATAAAATCATTAGCATCATATTCTCAAAAATCAGTTTTTAACTATATTTCTCAAAAATCATAATTTTTATAACATTAAAAATTATATCGTTTATTTATTTAAAATGAATCAATTCCAAAAATATTTTATAAACGTATATTTTTCAAAAATCACTTTAAAAATCATTTTAAAATCCTAAAATTTGGTCCAATGATGCTACATACCGAATAGCCAATCACGACAACAACGATATCATATATCGATATGATAATCCATCAAATATCAAAATATCTGAAATCAAATAAATACTGTTGAGGAATCCAGTTGGATCCCTCTAACCTGTTTTCCTGCATCCACAAACATTAGCACAATACCAATTTCGCTCCAGTACGAAATTATCGCGGTATATGGGATTAAAAATATTATCCGCTTAATAGACGGCGCAATAGGGTCTCATCCGCTATACAAATGCGGGAAATCAATAACTCCAATATATACATATGCCAATATATATATATTGCTATTATATATAATACCAATTTCACTGTTTATGAAATATTCGCGGTATATGTTTTTAATAAATAACATCCGCTTACTAACGGCGTATAATGTCTATTTTAACAATCAATAGATAACAATCATCATTCAAACATGCATTCAAATATTTTAAATCTAACTATTTAAAATAAAATCGAAACTGGTTCGATTGAGTGAGAAGTTCTCACCCTGATTTCAATTTCGTTTTTAGCGATTTATTTCGAATAAAATTAAACGGACGTTTAATTTTACCCAAAATTCTCACTAACTCCAAACGACTCCAATCCAATTCCATTGCGAAGAGCTCGACAAAACGAAGCCAATGTCGCTTGTTTCGTCAATTTTCGATCTCGTATGAAAGAGATACAATATTTTAAAGTTTGAACAATTTAAATATATATAAATTACACAATTATATTTATTTCAAAACCCTACTTAGATCTGGCCGCACGTTTTACAGAATGCAATCAAGGCTGCTCCCTGTGTTCTTCTCCCATGCGCGTTTCTTCGGTAAAGATCGAACCCAATAGCCGCCCCTTTCACCTAATTTCGCAACCCACTTCACTCACCTACAACACGATCGAGTCACACCACATCGAAGAGCATCCAGGAAGCTACCATCGGCCAGAGGAGCAAGGAGCTCGGCTGTCTGCTTGTCGCGAAAAACACGATCGAACAGTGGCGCTTTAGGCTTCGATTCCTCCTTCCTCGTGGCACCGCGACTCGGCCCACCTATGGATCTGGTAGATCTCGCAAAGATCTACAATTTCCTAGTTGGAAATTTTTACTAGTAGTTGATGGATTTCGAGATATTAAGAGGAGAGCGACGACAATTTTCAGCCTTTCATTGATGGTGGCGGCGGCTGTAGTAAATTAGGGTTTAGTTAATTTTTTTTTATTTATGTGAGGGAGGGGGCTATTTATAGAGAATTAAAACGACACTATTCATCCGGGAATTCCAAACTCCGATTTACGCGCCGAAACTAACGTTCCTAGGGTTTATCCCGCGTTCCGGACACAATGGATCAGGTTTCGGAAGCTAATTCGATCATCTGTGCGAGTTATGGCAATAAACGTTCGATTTAAATTAAACCGATTTAAGCGATTTTCTAGGCGTTTTAATTTGTACCGGACAAACGGTAAATCCAATTGACACGAAATTTGAAACCATACAATAAGATCACATTACGGATCCGATGAAATTGGTTTCGTCGAAATCCGAGACTGTTTGAAAAATGGCTATTTTAACTCGCCAAATTAAAATTAAAAATAATTCGATGCATTTCGAGCTGCCACGATTAAATGATAACTCCGATTGCTACGAAAATTGAAATACGGTAATAACTAACTATTACGGATCCAATGGAACTGGTTTCGTTCAATTCTGAGACTGTTCAAAAATTGACTATTTTCACTAGTCGATTTAAATATTAAAATATTCAATTTTCACAAATTAACTCTAAATTCGATTTTAAAAGTTCTAAAATATCATTCTAACTTCAATATGATAAAATAAAATTTTACAAATCATTTTCAATCATATTTAACTCAATTTTCAATTATCTCCATAATTTAACATATTAAATTATCGATTTAATTATCCAATTAAATCCAATTATTCGAAATAAAATTTGTTCGACTTATAAATTCACTTATTAATTTTTAAAATTAATTAAATATTCGAATTTTAATTATCAAAAATTCTGGGTCGTTACAGGCGTACCGTTTTTGTACTACGCCGTTGCATCGGCTCAACTTTTTGCTATTTTTGACGTTTTCCACGTCTTTTAACTATGGAAATGCTTTTATGTTTCCGGTTTTTATTCTTGAGCCCGGTATTATTGAGGGATTGAAGTTTCACCAAATTTGACTTTTAAGCACCATTCCATTCGCATCATTACTTCGGAGGTTGAGCGCCTTCGATATAAAGATATTCTTTTTGACAGAAGTTCAATGAGTCTCAAATCCTAAGGATTGCTCATTTGTAAATCTTGAGAATTCATCGAACGAAAACTTTTGGATTTACTCCTTCGTGCTCTTTATGGTGAACTTCTTGATTCAAATTTTCTTTTGTGTTAATATGCTTCTATGGTTGTTACTTCTTATATTTCCTTCTTAATTATTGCGAGGACGCAATTTCTTTAAGGAGGGGAGTCTGTAACAACCCGCATATTTATCGATTATATATTTAAATATTTTATTTAAATATTTCACCGTTCATCGGATTTTGGTCTGAAAACCTACTTTTTGCAAACTGTCGAATTGGGACTCGAGGCCACTTCCATCGAGTTCAAAATGACGTTTGCGACCTTTTTGAGTATAAGCTTCGATATGTTTGGAGAAAGTTGATTTTTGCCGCTTTTTACTTAGGGCTTTGGTTTGGGTTGAGCCCATTAACCCCACTTAACTCAGTTCCAACCCTCTCCTCTTCATTCACTTCTCTTCTATTTTCCTAATACTCAAGCTTTTATGTTAATGGAGGGTGGAAGAGGAAATTAAAACTCCAAGCCCTAGCTTCCTTTGCAAATCCATGTTCTTGCTCCAAAGTTCAATCGAACCCATTGGTAAGCTTCCTCCTCTTCTTCTCCGACTCATTCTCTCTTTGATTTCAGAAAATTCCTAAACCTAATTTGGGAAACATTTCTCTTTTTAGCTTAGAATAAGGCTTCTTGAGTTGAGATTGAAGTGCGGTTGGTCTTCCATTGATTCAAGCTTCTCATTCATTTGATTTGGGTTCAAAGGTGAGATTTTTATCTCACATCTATGACTATAAGTATCTTTGGTTGTTAGGTATGAATTCCTAACAATTATTCATGTGCAATTGCATTTGATTTGGATTAGATTTGTAAATATTCCAACTTTTTTGGTGTTTGAAGCCAAATCTTTAAGAATCATAACTTTGGTGTTTGATCATGCTTTAAGAGGTGTTTCGGAGAGCTTTTAAGGCCGGGTTGTCGCTAGGCATAAATCCTTAGTCGTCGTTGTTCGTCCGATCGCTCCCGATACGTTTTGGCCACTTTGGCCTAGGCAAATTGTTGCCTAGACCAGGTGACCAGACGTCTGGTGACCAAGTCCAGACGTCTGGTTTGGACCTGGAAAGTAAAAACGTATGCACGCATATTATAAAAAAAAAAGCCAGAGACTATTTTCAGACGTCTGAACCATCAAACCAGACGTCTGGATAGGTCTCAGATTCTGACTTGAGGTTTCAGACGTCTGGGCGTTCTCTGGGTTATTTCTAGAGAACAAATCCAGACGTCTGGATTCAAAACCAAACGTCTGGCCATGGCTCAGACGTCTATTTTGGATATTCCAAACGTCTGGGTAGCTTTCTGAACTATTTTGCAGAAAACAAATCCAGACGTCTGGATTCCAAATCAGACGTCTGGAGATGTTTACTTTTGCCTATTCAGGCTGTTTTGTGTGAATTTCCATTGTTTATCGATTTTAGCGATCCTATTAATCGTTATCACTTATTGTCGACTTTGATGACTTCTTTTCATGGATCTTTTTGGAAATATCCATTTCTATGGATTTGGTATCGAATTCTTTGGATTTTATTTACGTCTTCGTATGTGAATTTAGTAATTGGTTGTTCTTACAATCTTCTTTGTGATTTGTCACTTTAAAATTATAAAGGTTTTCTATACTAGTAGTAAATATCAAAACTCTTTCTTCAAATGATTTCAACACTATTTTATTACAAAGCTCGTTTTCTTAAACCGTTTTCCAATCTATTAGTATATACAAACCTTTACCTCACTCGTATGAGAAATCTAATTAAACGACTTAGTAAAACAAGTGGTATGAAACGCTTGCGTTTACTTCGTTGGTTAATTCTTGGACTTGTTCGATTGAATCTCTTATGACAATTTTCTAGTGGAGATCTACAATTTGTTCACAAATATTTAAGTTAAGCTAGTGGTTATGGGACATGATGCTAAACTCATATATTTACTAGCTTATTGTAATTGACACTTCTTGATGGTCAATGACGATCATTTTATGGTTTAGACTAGCAATGTGCGATGTCTCTTTGTCTATGTGGAGGACCATACCTCATTAAATTGAGCTTCGTCTCATTTATTCGTGGGCTAGCTACCCATGTACTTTCTAATGTGTTTCGATTCATTGGATGTACCGTTTGTACTACATCGATGTTTTGGCTTTTGGATTCATTGGATGTACTGTTTGTACTACATCAATGTCTTGGCCATCCTTTTATTGTGATATCTGGATTTCGTGTGTTGATTTATGGAATTTATGTTTCACCAACTTTTACGATTGGCATGGATATATATATATGTGTGTGTGTGTGTGTGTCATTTATTGTGGCCTGGTGAACGAAATTAGGAATATGGCATTCCTTTTCATCTTGAGTAGATTATTATGATATTGATTAATCTCTTGTTGATTTTCAATTACTTATTAATCACAGCTTGGCATTGTGATTATTATAGGTTTATGTCATATCTCCTATTCTATATCATTTCTTCTAATATTTATAGCTAGACTGATCCGTTTATTATTTTCTTCTTAAATAATACTCGGGTCAGACCGAGATGTTACAGGTGCTTCTGCTTGACTTCTCATCCAGGATCATTACTCTGACTTTTGGCAAACTACTTAGATTAGTAGTTTATTTTGTTGTATACACTTGAGATATAGACTCATAGTTGTATTCCTTTGTATAGCACGTGTTGCTATTCTTTTGTATTATCGTGGATCTTTTGACCACTACTCTGATATACACTTTTATGTGTAGTATTCATATCTATTTCCGCCTTTGTGATATGAATTGTCTATGACTGATTTATGTTATGTTTATTTCTATATTTGTTTCCGAAGATATTATAGCCACTGTGTAGTAGTTTTGAGTTTGTGTCGGCATGTCGGATTTCCACTTGAAAAGAATTGCATGTTATACTATCTGACATATCGATGCTCGCACAAAGCAATTACATGGATGGTCGCTCCTCAACAGCCTTATTCTCCGTGCTAGTTGACAGCATTCACAGTAGTGTTCTTGGCTAGCGTGGGTATAGAGGTGGGGCGTCACGTCGGAGCTAGCTTCCCAAACTTATAGCTCTTTGGATCAGATAAAAACTTATCCCAAATAAACCTCCGATTTCAGAATCCAAATTTCTCTGCCTCTTATCCATAAAAACTCTTCGGACGATCCTGGGCTACCAATATCCTTCCAGATCAGCTCAACTCTTGCTGATTCCAGTAGAAACAGACTGGATCAAAACAATCCAATGATCTCCTCAAGATCACTCAAAAACCAAGAACGCACACCCTGCTTCTCAACAACAGAAGACAGAACAAACTTCTTCTTATCCGGAAAAAGAAAACAGAAACATTCCCAAACTGCTTCCGCTGCACAACTCTGATCCGAAGCAGAAGAAAATGCTGACGAACAACACAAGCACAGGCTAGACAACCCAACACAGTAATATAGTTCCATGTATCCATAAAGAAAACTCAGATGTTCCTCCGAAACTTGAGTTGCTTCACCAACTTCTATCTCAGGGAACCATCCATCTACTAAGTGAACCACCAGTACCAATCCTGGAAAGAAAACTCGATCTCCAGATGCGGACAAACTCTGACTTCCAGAAGAAATCCAGACAATCTCCAACAATCCAAAAGAACATACTATCACAAGTCACTTTTGCGATCAACTCAGCCTAAATCCAAAGAAACTGCTCTCTCTCAACCAAACAGAACAGCTTATGCTGGCCTAGCCAACTCACCAGAAACAGATCCACTCTACTGCTTCTGAACTCCACTTCAGAAAAACTACTCAGCTAGAAGACTCCTTACCAACTCAGAACATTCTGCTAAACTCAGCCACAATATCGAGCAGACTCACTTCTTACTCTTATTCCAAAGAAACATCTTCGGAAATATCCATAGTCACTGCATCTCATCACGCAGCTACAACTTCCTATGATATCAAGATATCATCACTCACTTACTTTCGCCCTACCGAAAGATCCAAACTCAATTCTGTACTTCGTAGGTGAACTCCGAAACTTAACAGGTTTCCTTCAGAGATCGATGAAGTCCTTCATCACTACAGAACTTACTCGAGATGGTATTCGGTCTACAGTCTCGACAAATACACTTCCAACCTCATCCATTCAAATTCCAACCAATGATAGTCGTGTTACACACACTTCTACCTCATCTACCTTATAACTTACATTGGAAAAACCCGAACAGGTAAACCAACAAATAGGTAGAACCAAATATATATATATATATATATATACATATACATACATACATATATATATGTATGTATTTAATAAAAATACAAATATGCTCTCTCAAGATAGACACCACTATAGGGACTAGGTATTCACTCAAACTAATGCTCTAATACCAAATGAGACGACCCAACTTTCTCTCCACAAAAAGTCGTATCATCTTTAAGAAAGAAAGGGATAGAAAAGAGAAAAGAAAGAAGAGAAAGAAGAAACAACACAAGAATCTCAACAGCGGAACGAATAAATTACATTAATAACATAAGTATTACGTAGTATACATCAAATATCAGAGTTACACAGTCAATACAATACATACTAGACAGTTATGAACACCTATCTAGTTATTACAACTCAATACACAACACAGAAACACTCAAAGATACCAACACAGCGGAAATATATAACTAAACGCAGAAGCCTCCTGCTCCATTTGCTCCTCCACAATTCCTCAAAGCTAACCCGAATCCTAACCTGAATTCCCTTGGCTACTCGTAAAAATTTGAGTACCCAAGAGTTAAAGAAAAACAGAAATAACTCCGAGTCAGACATGGGTCTGGTGTGAGTAACAGGTTAAAGTTGCTTAACTTTGAAAAACCTTTGAAAAGAAAGGTATCACGTAAGACTTCCCACACATAAACATGGAAAATTTTTTACCTTACGCTAACCAAAACATTTGATAGAAAATATGATGATATTATAATAGTGTCTAGGGTTTCCAAGTAAATAAGAAATAGCCAAAATTGTTACATTATTAAAATCCAGCTACTAGCCACAAAAGTGGGTAATACAATCAAAACCGTTGGTTGGATTCCATACAATGGCTGGGCTACTGGGGTACCGCCCGTCACAGTACGTGGCCTAGATCACCGTACCGAGGAGTACGCCCGCTCCCCTGCAACACAAAGCTGGACCCATTCCTTACCGAATAGTTCCAAACAAGACAACCCCGCAGTTGTGATCAGCAACCGCACCACTAAGCCGAAAATAAAGGGACCTCTAGACAGGGATAAATCTTGCTCTCAAGTGGGGGCTACCCACGAACCTTTGCTGCACCTCCCATGTTTTAGCCATTCCCGGTTGATGAGGCTTGAGGCTACGATTACCTTTATAGGACATATCACTTAGAATGCTCATCGTCCACCTGACGATGTTCTGAAAGCATTCAATCCATACAAGTTCGTTCCGGGTTCGAACGAAACCGAAGGCATTATCTCGTTACACTCATATTGGAATCACCCTCAGAGTTAACGACAATAACCCTTGCACTCTGAATCACCATCTCGAATCTATAAGTACTATTCCGTCAAACTCATTACGGAATCACCCACGGAGTTATACTGACGTATAGCCCTTACACCTCGAGTCTTCACTCGCTCCACTTGGATTAATGACCTAACGTTAATTTGGATCGACGTGGTTTTCGGATATCCAAATATGGAAACCCGATCCCGGTCTCATCGAAATCCAAAGCGTGTCTTTTAAGGTCCAAGTTGTTTTAGAGTTTAAAACAATTCAATTCATTATCTAAATACACACAGATAGATAATTCATCACAATAGATAATCAACCTTATCATTATCAACAGATAATTCATATCAAAATCAGATAAGCCATACTAACATCCAAAAGCAACCAATGCATCCATATCACATACACTACTCATCTCATAATTGAGATTACAACCCAAACATGGCAATTAATATCAATCATTACACATAAGCAATGATCTAAGGATCACACCATTTATAATTAACTTAAAATGAATTAAATTAATTACTTAATCTCTAATTAACTTAAAATGAATTAAATTAATTACTTCATCATTAAAATTCTTCTTAACTTAACCTTTAATTGATTACAAATCAATTTATCATCTCAGTATTCATTTCACTTAATCATTACTGATTAACCATCTCTAATTACAATAAGTAATTAGCATTTAATATTACTTACACAAGTTAATTATATTAAACCCTTTGCAATAATTAACTTTTAATTGCTTAATTAATTAATTAGCTAAAATTAATTACATTAATCATTTATTCATTATTAATTATACCTTAATTAATCAATTCCAAATTACATCATTAATTAATTAATTAATGATTTCTGATTATATTCAATCAATCTCTAAATAAATTAATTACATAAGTAATTAATCTTCAATTTAATCCATATATATTAATCACCCATGATTAATAATACTAGTAATTAACTACTTTAATTACTCATCCCAAAATTAATTATTCTTAATTAATTATCTTCATTAATCACTTGATTAATTTTCAAAGTAATTTAAATCAAATTACCTCTATAATAAATATCTTTAATTACATTTAGTAATTATTAATTAATTACTTCCTTAAGTAATTACAACCTGTAACAACCAGGTATTTTGCATCAATTATAATCAACAATTTAAACGATTAATATTGACACAAATTTCCATTTGAAGTTTTAAATTTTGAATTTTTAAATTTCTTTTATAAATTGTTAAAAGAAATTTCGGGCTTTAACGTTTTAATATAGGCCCATGTTTATTTCGTTGCCGTTCCTTTTTATCCAATTCGACCTGATCCCCTCTTTCTTTTTCTCTATTTTTCGTTCGTAACCCTTAAACCCTCTAAAGAACAAAAATGGCGGCCTCGTATTGTTCGTCCTTCATCGGAAAAAATTAGGGCTTTTCGAAATTGAAGATGCCGACGTTGATGGCTTCGAACGTCTTCATGAGGACCATGGCTTCGTCTCCCCTCGGCTGCTTCGATTGGGTAAACCAGGTGAGTAATTTATATTACTCACATCTATTTCAAACTCGATCGACCTCGTTTGCTTGTTATGCTTTCGTAGTATTCAGCTTCGATTGATTTCTTTTGTTCGATGTCGATATTTTTCTGTCTTGAGATGATTTTGAGACAGTGAGTTTTAGTTACATTTGTATGGTGACTTCCAAGGCCTCGAATTCTCTGACCTTGGAGTTGATTTCTTTGACTACCATGATTTTTATTTCTGGTAAGTTTGGTTTTGTGAATTTTCTTTCTCCTCGGCGGCCTTGACTTGAGATTCTACACTGCTTCATCATGTCGCATACCCTCCATTTTGCATTTGGCTTCAGCCAACACAGCACTGTTTAATTTTGTCCATCCCTGTAGCATCGGCATAGGCTTGAGAATTCATGTATTTGAATTTACATTTGTCTGCACTTGCACACTCACTTTGGTTTCATGATACCTGCGCATTGCTGTTGGGATTGCATTGAGTCGTACATTCACTTGGCATTCACTTCGGTCTTGATTTGATTTGGTTATTAAATTTCACTGCTGTGTTTTCGGCCATCATCGTTGCATTGATATTGGTGGATGTGCTGTATTTTGTGATAGTTGATTCAGTGAGCATTTTTGTTTCAAGAATGCTTTCTGCTTGATCCTTTGCTGTTTTGGTGTCGAATTTCTGGTGTATTTACACATTCGAATTTATATTTGCTCTTTATTTTGTCGTCTGGTTGTACACATGAGTATTTTTGAAACTTGGCATTTGAATAAAGTTTTTTCTTTTAAATTTGCAGTAGTTTGCTAATTATTTCTTATGAAATGTCTGCTGGTTATCACTACGTATATACATACATATTTGTATGTATATATGTGTGTGTGAATGGCATTACTGCAGCTCCAATGTGTCCATTGCTGTGTTGTTTTCATGCCTTCATTTTGCTGCGTATATATGCTCCAATGTGAGTTACACTGCTCTGGTCTGAGCTGATGCTTGACTACTTGTACATTTATATTGAACCACTGTCTCACTGTTTTATGTACCTTGTTCATATTATGTTGTTGTTTGGGTTTCATCTCTGTTCCATGTAGCATGTTTGCATATTCGTGTGAACTGGCATTTGAACTTGATCTCCTTCGAGTTAAATTTTTGTCTGCTCCGTGTCTTGGATGAGGCTTCACTTGATCTGTGGTCTTGTTTCATTTCTTTTGATAGTGCACATTGATATAACTTACATTGACCTTCATGTGCATATGCAGACTATGTTGGTGTGGGTTTATGCCTTCTTACTTGTGAACTGGTCTTTGACCATTTACTTGTAGCCGACCATTCATTTGTTACATGTCCCTAGTTTTGACTTGTATTCACAACTGATCTGTTTCATTATGGTTTCATGCCTTGTAGTTGCATTCCATTCCATGTTTATATTGTTGCATACATTCCTTACTGTCACTATGCACTGGTCCATTGTTTTAGTGAAGTCTGACTTGGTTGTGAGGTTTCCAGTGATTTAATTCCATCCTGTCTGTTCATTTTCTTACATCATTGGGTGGCACTTGCTATCCAATTAACATATGCACTTCCTTCATATGGTCTGTACACTGTGAAGCCTCATGATCATATATATGCGTGTGACTGGGTATACTTGTGGACTGGTCTTCATTTGCATTGTGCAGTAGCTTGAACATTTAGCTTGTTATATTGGTTATCTTACTGGACTTATGGAGTTCTCTGTGCACTACTGCACTGTTGTTGCTGCCGCGGTTGTGTTGAGTCACTGACTTGACCTCTGCATTTCGTAAGTGACTTAGCTTTGTAGTTACGACATGTTTCTCTTACATGTTCTTATGTTTGTGCATGTCACTATTCAATTTTTATTGCACCTGAGTTTCATATTGATTTTGGAATTTCACCTGTGTTGAACCCGTCTTTTTATTTTGGGTTTGACCTTGTGCCCGATTGTGTACATCATTACTGTAGTGGCAAGGCAGTGCACGCAGGCGTGAACTGCAGCCACACGGTATTGAGTTTTTGGGTACGACATCACTATAGTGGCAAGGCAGTGCACGCAAGCGTGAACTGCAGCCACACGGTATGGTTTTGTGATATTCTATTTTGTTTTGATTTATTAATCTTTTGCGTAGTTCATGTGCTGTAGTGGCGAGGCAGTACACGCGTGCGTGTATTGCAGCCCTACTCATCTTAATATTTTAATTGATATTTCAATGGTTTGAACTGTTTTGATATTTCAATTCAATATTCTGAATTGCGCTCTGATTTGGTTTAATTACTGTCGTCTATTCATTACTTAATTATTATTGCTTCTGTGCACTAATAACTGAGTTTGAATTAGACTGACCTGAGTATTATTTTCTTTTGAATCTAATACTCGGGTCAGACCGAGTATTTCAGGTTGTAGATATTCTGCTTTGGGTTGCTGCTAGAGCTATGAAGTTCTTTCATATCTTTTGGAGTAGTCGTCGTCATCTGTAGTAGTCTGTAAAATTGTATAGGAAGATGTGTATTCATGTATATTATATACGTTAATGTACTTGTATATGTAGCTTCCTGAGTCGACTGTTGTGGTTGTATCATATGTACCGTGTCTTATGTATTGTATCAAATGTATTGTAACTGACATCAGTTATTGTATATATGAGATTTTATGTTTTATTTGTGTTCCGCATTACATTATCTGTGTAATATTTTATATTTACTGTTCTAAACTATTATGAACCATCGTAGTTCGTTTTATACTGGTATTGGGGTATGTCGATGGGAGAAAATAAATTAGAGATGAAAAATTACGAATATTTATATATATATATATATATATATATATCACTCCTATCGAGATAACCAATACTAGTGTAAGGTCAACTATTGATGGCCGCTCCTCAACAGCCTTATTCTCCGTGCTAGTTGACAGCACTACACCGTAGTGTTCTTGGCTAGCGTGGGTATAGAGGTGGGGCGTCACAGCTTGGTATCAGAGCCTGGGGTTTAGAACAAATATAAAACGTAACTTAGATAGTACATGTGTTACAACTATTTGTCGACGTTTTATCTCTCATATTTGCATATGATTGTTTTTGATTGTTAGGTATGAATTCCTAACGCTTATTCATATGCATTTGATTTTTGAATTTTTGTGTTATCGGCTTTGATTTGATTTAGCCGATGATTGATTTTGTTCGAACCTCGGCGATTCTGAACTTGATATTTTATGTTTTCCTCGGCTTGATTTCCATTCGACTTCGGTCACTTTGTTTTTGAGAAATTTCTAATTTCTTGATTTCCAAGACTCTGACTTTGTTTGCCGTTGAATTCTTTGTTGATGATGTTGAATCGTTTTGAACTCTATTATGGCCATTACTTGTTGACTTCGGCATTGACTTGATTTTCATTTTTGTTGAAGTCATTTATTCATTTATGCTCGTTCTACATTGTTTTTCTAATTGTTAATCGATGATTCTTTTCCGATTAGTTATCTTCTTTGTCGACTTTGATAACTTCTATTTCTGGAATTTTTAGGTATTTCTACTTTGATGGATTTAGAATCGAATTCTTTGGATTTTATTCACGTCTTCGTATGTGAACTTTAGTGAATTGATTTGGTTTCCAAATTTAATCGATTCTTGTTAATTCCTCGATTTGTTGCTACCGTTTATTAGCAACTTTGATAGCATTTTCTTCGGGATTTATGTGAACATTCCTTTTGATGGATGCAGTATCGATTTCTTTGGATTCTATTCACATCTTTGTATGTGAATTCTTGTGCTTGATTGTTCCTACAATCATTTTTGTGATTTGTCACTTTAAAAATATAAAGGTTTTCTATACTAGTAGTAAATATCAAAACCCTTTTCTTCAAACGATTTCAAAACTATTTTACTACAAAACTCTTTTCCTAAACCGTTTTCCAATCTAATAGTATATACTAACCTTTACCTCACTCGTATGAGAAATCTAATTAAACGACTTAGTAAAACGAGTGGTATATAACGCTTGCGTTTACTTCGCCGGTTAATTCTTGGACTTATTCGATTGAATCTCTTGTGACAAATTTTATTAGTGAAGATTTACAGTTTGTTCGTAAATATTTAAGTTATGCAAGTGGTTATGGGACATGAAGCTAAACTTTTATATTTACTAGCTTAGTGTAATTGACACTTCTCGTTGATCTTGACGATCGCTTTATGAATTAGACTAGCAATTATGCTATGTCTTTTTATTTGCGAGGTTAGACTAGACACCACTTGTGTGATTCCATTCACACATATCTTTCTGCTTTTTGGTTAGTCTTGACCTCAATTTGTGTGATTCCATTCACACATGCTTAGTGTAATTGACACTCCTCGTTGATCATGATGATCGTTCTGATGGTCAGACTAGACACCACTTGTGTGATTCCATTCACACATACCTTTCTACTTTTTGGTTAGTCTTGACCTCAATCTGTGTGATTCCATTCACACATGTGGGGTAGCTCCCCTTGGTCTTCGGACCGTCATGTGATAGGCCTCTTTCCCTTTTTTTGTGATTTCTAGATTCCTTATGTTGATTTCTGGAAATTTTATGCTTCACCTATTCTTGTGCATTGGTGAATTCATATGTTATTGATTTGTCATGAGTACAAATTTGGGGTATGATACCTCTTTGGATCTTTGAGAAGATTCTTGTGATATCGATTATCTCTTATCGGTTGATCTCCTGTTGATCATTATTTGCATACTTATAGTTGTATGTCAGTATGGGTATTTCATATTTATGCCATACCTCTTATCGGTTGATCTCCTGTTGATCATTATTTACATACTTATAGTAGTATGTCATTATGGATATTTTATGTTATGCCATATCTTTTATTCTATGTCATACTCTGTTCGAGTTTTCATACTCCGTTCGAGTTTTCATACTCCGTTCGAGTTCTCATACTCTTATCTTGTGATTTCTGGATTTCTTGTGTAGATTTCTAGAATTTGTGCTTCACCAATTTTCGTTATTTCTACTGATAAGTTTTATCAATTCTTGTGCATTGGTGAATTCGTGTGTTATTGACTTGTTATGAATACAAGTTTAGGGTATGATATTCCTTTCTATCTTTGAGAAGATTCTTGTGACATTTTTGATGAACGAAAATTCATTGGTATTATATTTTGATGCCAATTATTTCGATGAAATTTTGACGTATGTCGAAGTTGCTACCGACATTGCTATTTTAATCACGTGTTTTAAAAAAAATTTGTTATTCTTCAAAATATTTCAAAATATAAATCAAAATTGTTTTCAAAATTTTTACGATTTGCGCTTTCAAAAGAATGAGGAAGCGAATTAAACGTTTCAGAAAAATCGAGGACTATGACCCCTTTCTTTTACTGATTCGCTTAATTCCGGACTTGTCCGTTTGAGAACGTAAAATGTTATTTATTTAAAATACACAATTTTGCACTTTCAAGGAAACGATGAAGTGAATTAAACGGTTTAGTAAAACTCGTGGTTATGGGTCATGTGCGTTTGCTATTTCGGTTAATTTCGGACTCGTTAATTGAAAATTTGTGATTTCTGATTATCGTTTGTGATAATCAGATATTTGCTGCTTCTGATTATCGCTTATGATAATCAGATATTTGAGATTTAATTATCGTTTGTGATAATTAAACATTTGCGATTTGAGATTTGATTATCAATTTTGATAATTAAATATTTGTGATTTGAAATTTGATTACCGTTGTGGTAATTTCAGATTATCGTTTTGATAATTGGATGTTTATGATTTCTGATTTATCGTTTTTGATAATCAGATATTTATTGTTTCTAATTATCGTTTGTGATAATTAGATATTTGAGATTTAATTATCGTTTGTGATAATTAAATATTTACGATTTAAAATTTGATTATCGGTTGTGATAATTAAATATTCGTTGATTTGTGATTTCTGATTATCGTTTTTGATAATCAGATAATTATTGTTTCTGATTATCACTTGTGATAGTTAGATATTTGAGATTTAATTATCGGTTGTGATAATTAAATATTTGTGATTCAAGATTTGATTATCGTTTTGATGATTGAATATTTGCTGATTTGGAATTTGATTATCGTTGAGGTAATTCCTGATTATCGTTTTTGATAGTTAGATATTTGTGTTTTCTAATTATCTTTGTTGATAATTAGATTTGCTGATTTTGCTGTTTTAAGATTTCTTTATTCTGATTATCTATTTGATAATCAAACTTTGTTGAGAATTTGGGAATTTCTTTTATGAAATTAAAAGCTTACCTTCTCATGCTCTTATGGTTGTTACCTTTTGTCCATTTATTCCTTAGGATTGCGTGGACGCAATTTCTTTAAGGAGGGGAGTCTGTAACAACCAGGTATTTTGCATCAATTATAATCAACAATTTAAACGATTAATATTGACACAAATTTCCATTTGAAGTTTTAAATTTTGAATTTTTAAATTTCTTTTATAAATTGTTAAAAGAAATTTCGGGCTTTAACGTTTTAATATAGGCCCATGTTTATTTCGTTGCCATTCCTTTTTATCCAATTCCACCCGATCCCCTCTTTCTTTTTCTCTATTTTTCGTTCGTAACCCTTAAACCCTCAAAAGAACAAAAATGGCGGCCTCGTATTGTTCGTCATTCATCGGCAAAAATTAGGGCTTTTCGAAATTGAAGATGCCGACGTTGATGGCTTCGAACGTCTTCGTGAGGACCATGGCTTCGTCTCCCCTCGGCTGCTTCGATTGGGTAAACCAGGTGAGTAATTTATATTACTCACATCTATTTCAAACTCGATCGACCTCGTTTGCTTGTTATGCTTTCGTAGTATTCAGCTTCGATTGATTTCTTTTGTTCGATGTCTATATTTTTCTGTCTTGAGATGATTTTGAGACAGTGAGTTTTAGTTACATTTGTATGGTGACTTCCAAGGCCTCGAATTCTCTGACCTTGGAGTTGATTTCTTTGACTACCATGATTTTTATTTCTGGTAAGTTTGGTTTTGTGAATTTTCTTGCTCCTCGGCGGCCTTGACTTGAGATTCTACACTGCGTCATCATGTCGCATACCCTCCATTTTGCATTTGGCTTCAGCCAACACAGCACTGTTTAATTTTGTCCATCCCTGTAGCATCGGCATAGGCTTGAGAATTCATGTATTTGAATTTACATTTGTCTGCACTTGCACACTCACTTTGGTTTCATGATACCTGCGCATTGCTGTTGGGATTGCATTGAGTTGTACATTCACTTGGCATTCACTTCGGTCTTGATTTGATTTGGTTATTAAATTTCACTGCTGTGTTTTCGGCCATCATCGTTGCATTGATATTGGTGGATGTGCTGTATTTTGTGATAGTTGATTCAGTGAGCATTTTTGTTTCAAGAATGCTTTCTGCTTGATCCTTTGCTGTTTTGGTGTCGAATTTCTGGTGTATTTACACATTCGAATTTATATTTGCTCTTTATTTTGTCGTCTGGTTGTACACATGAGTATTTTTGAAACTTGGCATTTGAATAAAGTTTTTTCTTTTAAATTTGCAGTAGTTTGCTAATTATTTCTTATGAAATGTCTGCTGGTTATCACTACGTATATACATACATATTTGTATGTATATATGTGTGTGTGAATGGCATTACTGCAGCTCTAATGTGTCCATTGCTGTGTTGTTTTCATGCCTTCATTTTGCTGCGTATATATGCTCCAATGTGAGTTACACTGCTCTGGTCTGAGCTGATGCTTGACTACTTGTACATTTATATTGAACCACTGTCTCACTGTTTTATGTACCTTGTTCATATTATGTCGTTGTTTGGGTTTCATCTCTGTTCCATGTAGCATGTTTGCATATTCGTGTGAACTGGCATTTGAACTTGATCTCCTTCGAGCTAAATTTTTGTCTGCTCCGTGTCTTGGATGAGGCTTCACTTGATCTGTGGTCTTGTTTCATTTCTTTTGATGGTGCACATTGATATAACTTACATTGACCTTCATGTGCATATGCAGACTATGTTGGTGTGGGTTTATGCCTTCTTACTTGTGAACTGGTCTTTGACCATTTACTTGTAGCCGACCATTCATTTGTTACATGTCCCTAGTTTTGACTTGTATTCACAACTGATCTGTTTCATTATGGTTTCATGCCTTGTAGTTGCATTCCATTCCATGTTTATATTGTAGCATACATTCCTTACTGTCACTATGCACTGGTCCATTGTTTTAGTGAAGTCTGACTTGGTTGTGAGGTTTCCAGTGATTTAATTCCATCCTGTCTGTTCATTTTCTTACATCATTGGGTGGCACTTGCTATCCAATTAACATGTGCACTTCCTTCATATGGTCTGTACACTGTGAAGCCTCATGATCATTATATGCGTGTGACTGGGTATACTTGTGGACTGGTCTTCATTTGCATTGTGCAGTAGCTTGAACATTTAGCTTGTTATGTTGGTTATCTTACTGGACTTGTGGAGTTCTCTGTGCACTACTGCACTGTTGTTGCTGCCGCGGTTGTGTTGAGTCACTGACTTGACCTCTGCATTTCGTAAGTGACTTAGCTTTGTAGTTACGACATGTTTCTCTTACATGTTCTTATGTTTGTGCATGTCACTATTCAATTTTTATTGCACCTGAGTTTCATATTGATTTTGGAATTTCACCTGTGTTGAACCCGTCTTTTTATTTTGGGTTTGACCTTGTGCCCGATTTTGTACATCATTACTGTAGTGGCAAGGCAGTGCACGCAGGCGTGAACTGCAGCCACACGGTATTGAGTTTTTGGGTACGACATCACTATAGTGGCAAGGCAGTGCACGCAAGCATGAACTGCAGCCACACGGTATGGTTTTGTGATATTCTATTTTGTTTTGATTTATTAATCTTTTGCGTAGTTCATGTGCTGTAGTGGCGAGGCAGTACACGCGTGCGTGTACTGCAGCCCTACTCATCTTAATATTTTAATTGATATTTCAATGGTTTGAACTGTTTTGATATTTCAATTCAATATTCTGAATTGCGCTCTGATTTGGTTTAATTACTGTCGTCTATTCATTACTTAATTATTATTGCTTCTGTGCACTAATAACTGAGTTTGAATTAGACTGACCCGAGTATTATTTTCTTTTGAATCTAATACTCGGGTCAGACCGAGTATTTCAGGTTGTAGATGTTCTGCTTTGGGTTGCTGCTAGAGCTATGAAGTTCTTTCATATCTTTTGGAGTAGTCGTTGTCATCTGTAGTAGTCTGTAAAATTGTATAGGAAGATGTGTATTCATGTATATTATATACGTTAATGTACTTGTATATGTAGCTTCCTGAGTCGACTGTTGTGGTTGTATCATATGTACCGTGTCTTATGTATTGTATCAAATGTATTGTAACTGACATCAGTTATTGTATATATGAGATTTAATTTTTTATTTGTGTTCCGCATTACATTATCTGTGTAATATTTTATATTTACTGTTCTAAACTATTATGAACCATCGTAGTTCGTTTTATACTGGTATTGGGGTATGTCGATGGGAGAAAATAAATTAGAGATGAAAAATTACGAATATTTATATATATATATATATATATATATATATATATATATCACTCCTATCGAGATAACCAATACTAGTGTAAGGTCAACTATTGATGGCCGCTCCTCAACAGCCTTATTCTCCGTGCTAGTTGACAGCACTACACCGTAGTGTTCTTGGCTAGCGTGGGTATAGAGGTGGGGCGTCACACAACCCATAAATTACATAATGTAATTATCAATAATCCATAAATGTTTAAATTAATTTAACTTAATTAATCCAAACTAATCACATAAATCAAATTAATTACACTAAGTAATTAAATCATTAACTACTTTCATTAAGTAATTAAAACTTAAACAATTGATTATTATTAATTAATTAATCTAATTAATTATTAAAATTAATCACATTAATTAATTGTTAAATAATCTTAAGTTAATGACCTGCATTAACATTTCTTAATTACATAATTAAGAGATTAACTTATAATTAATCATTATTAATTATCAATTAATCAATATTTAATTACAATTTAACTAATCTCTAATTATTAATTAATTAAGTGTTAACTAAAATCTTAATTATCTTTAATCACTAGATTAAATAAATATTAATCTTTGATTAAAATTTAAATAATCCATCCTTAATTATAGATTAATTAACCTTAATTAATTAATCTCAAATCTTAAAAATTATTAATTACTTAATTAAACATCCACATTATTAATTAATTAATTAATATTCCATTTAAATTAATTTAACAATTTAAATGAAACCAATTTCTTAAGTTCTAAATTAAGAAACATTCTTCTTATACAAAGTATTTTTAAACAATTTGTTTCAAATAAATTTCAAATTTAGAAATTCCTTTTCAAATTTCAAACTGAAACACAATTTAAATTTTCATTTCAGATTAAATCTTAAAAATTTACTTACTCTTCCATCTTTATTTTTAAATTCAAGTTATTTAACCTTTTCTAAAAATGGTTAAAACAAATTTAAATTTAAAACTTATTAAATTTTAAAAACTGTCATAAAAATCAAATTCCAGGTTTAGAACTGAATTTAACCTTATTTTAAACCTTATTTCATAAATTTAAAACTTATAGTTTTAAATTCAAATCAATGTTCTTTTATACTTTAAAAAGTTTAAAAACTAAATTTAAATTCCAGATTTAAATTCAAACTTAGGTTCCATATTTCTGTTTTCCAGATTTTAAAACTTGTTTTAAATTTTCAGTTGCATTTTAAAATTTGCTTTTAAATTTAAAACAGAAAAACAGTTTTCTGTTTTGGTTTAACATCTTAAATTTGAATTCAAAATGATTCAAAATCCAAGATTTAAATTATTGATTTCATATTTAGATTTCAGGTTTAAACATTACAGTTTGAACTTCATCTTTCAATTTGAAACTATACTTTTAAATTTTTAAAACAGAAAGATTGTTTCTGTTTTAATTTTAAAACCCAACTTGAATTTAAAAGCGTTTCAAATTTATTTTCAAAGATCTAAAATTTAAACTTATAGAATTTTAATTAAATTTCAGGTTCGACTTAATTCCAGACTTTTGTTTGCAATTTATCTTTACTTCAACTTTTATAAAACTAGAAACAAGTTTTCTGTCCAAATACTAAAACCTGAAACATTTTAACAAACCCGAGCTACCCTATATTACTTCGAGTCACACTATTAATTGCTTCGAGTCAAACAGAAGACCTACTCGAGCAACCCCCCTGTTCAAACCCCAACCCAGACCATCACCTGACAACACTCCAACGTGCATATGCACAGCGGCGCCGGTCCTCCTTGATCATTAGTGACGATCTCCACATGTCGCCAACTACTATATCACCTGACCACGATCATCAAGTCGCCCAGCATCCAACTCGAATTGAATTCATATTTAAAACCGAAACCTGGAACATTTTTACCCCCTTCCCATCCTTAACCTGTCAACGGCAAGACCTCCCAACTCCGACCACTATCACACTCCAAACTCCGGCGATGACTCCATTAATACATCATCTATCAACATGCCAAACATGGTTGAACTCGATCCAATATTGAAGCCGCAGTACTCAATTCCTTAAACCCAGTAAAACTAGGGTTCCTGACTGTAATCCTCAAATCACAATCTAAAATTTTAATTTCAACTCAAACTAAGATTTTTCCTTTAATCTATGATAGATACACTATCTTCAAAAACAATTTCAACCAAGTCAGTTGCAAGCATCAACTGTGCTTATCAATTATGTATAACACAGAAAATTTGAAACTGTATTTTGATTCAATCATTAAAAATTGAAATATTATTTTTAAAAATCATATTTTTAGAAGTTGTTTTGAATTGAATCTATGAAACATTGATTTGCAATGTTTTATGTCCTCACTTATAGAGATTCAATTGCTCTGCTACTTTCTTTTTTACAGTAAGTCTTTATTTAAATTTTACTTTAATAAAATCCTAAAGTCTAAACTCTGTAACCAACATACATATCTTCTATAAATCCTATAGTTTAACAAAGAAAAATTAAAGATACAAGAATTTAAATAAATACTTGCGTCAAGAGAAAAACATAAACAAAAAACTTAATAGCATACACCAAATACATTTATACAGCAGGCATGTTATATGCAACATTTATATATTTTAGTATTCTAATCTTGCAACAATTTCTTTACCCTTTAAAATTCTTAAATGCAAAGTTACTCACCTGTGATTAAAATGCAGAGCAAAGCTTAGATTTGAACATGCAGAACACAGTTTGAAATCCCCTTTGAAACTTGCTTCAAATTTTGATGCTTTTTAATCTTGTTTCAAAAAGATGCTTCCAGATTTTGAAGATTCATGAATGCAGGCCTTCTTGTTTAATGGTTGCAGATGCATATTCCTCAGGTTATTTTGAAAAAAATGTAGGCTATATTTTAATGCATGCAGCCCTATTTGTTTCCAGATTTTTGTTTGAAGAGGGGAATGTATTTGAAGATGGACATGTTATAGATTTGAAGAATGCAAAAAATGTTACAGATTTTAGGAAGTGGAGAGTTTTTTATTAGGTTTTAGTTGGAAATTCTTCTTAATTTATGAAATGAAAAATGAGAAAAGAAAAAGGAAAGAAAACAACAAGTTTAAATAACAATAATTGATTTAAATTTAAATTAAAGAAAAATTAAAACCAAAATTTGACACATGTCTCAAGTATGAACACTTGTCATTTAAAAATGGTGATAAGTTTACATTTGTTATATTAGAACCTAAGATGTTTACACATGTATCCTTAAGTGATTAGTATTTTAATTAAAGTGTTAATGAATGTTTTAAATTAAATTAATTAGTTCTTATAATTAGTTATGTATATAATTTATTTCTAAAGAATAAGCAAAGTGTTAATATAAATACAACAATACACAAATTTATCATGTGAAAGAGAAACTTTTAAACAATTAAAATAAATTTATAAAAGAGTTTGTGACTTAATAAATACATGTTTCATAAATTAAATTGTATTTTAAATTTCAAATTAAATTAACAAATCACATTTTATAAACCAATATTTTAATAAGAATAACACAAATATTTTTGTAACTTATTTTAATATACAAACTTAAGTTAAAATGAATTTTAAACCAATAAAACATTTATCTTACATATTTAAAATCATATAGTATTTTATTGAATATTTTTGAAAAACTTAAATTCAAAAATAAGTCATAATTCCTAATTTCAAATCATTAAAATTATGCTATACTATTTTAACAACTTATCTATTTAAAATATATATAAATACATATACATTATTAAATAGAGAATAGATTCATTAGTTTATTAAAAATAAATTCACAAATTAAATATTTAAATAAAGAAGACTTTTAAATCAAATCAAATTTATCAACAAAAATATCAATTCAATTTAAATTTAAACACAGATTATTAAATTTTAATTGCCATAAATTCCGGGATATTACACTAAATTTGATAATTACATTTATTTCCCAATTTGACTTCACTATTATTTAGATTTGAAATATCCACTTAATCAATTCAATATTATATATATATATATATATATATATGACCTTAAATTTACATTTTCTATATATTAACTTCGATTTCTTTAGACGCGACATATCCATTAAATTTCTAAAATCAAAATACAGTTACAAGATCATATATTAAAATTTCGAATTTAATATCCTCAAATTGATTTAATTAAATAAATCCTAAATTAAGTACAAGTTCAAATAAGTCTCAAATATATCTTCCAACCTTAGTTTATTCAATTATTCCACAAATCTATTTCTGAAATACAAATTTAGTAAACCTTAAACATATTTCATATTAATTAAATCAACCTTAATTAAACTATATATTATTATTAAATCTATATATAAAATAACCTTTATATATAATATTCAAATCAATATTTATTAAAACCATATATTTCTTTAAAAACCATAGAATTCATTTTCAAAATATCTATATAGAACAACGACGTCGGTATATAAGTTTCTATTTTATGGTCAAGTTATATAGATATTTACCATTTCAATCCGTAATTTAAATATATACGGGTAAATGTCATTTCGACCCGCAATCCCAAATTCAGATCCAATGAAATCGCTTGGGTCTATCATTTCAACCTATAACAATTTCCTCCTATTCTAAGTTCCGTTCGGATATGTATCATTTCAACCCATAGTGAATTCTATATTAACAGGGAACTTACAGGGTGATAACAGATATGATAATAATATAACAGACATATATCATCAATAACAATATAATATAAACTACAGGATATGGTGTCATATCCCATAGGTGAACAGTTATAGATAGTAGCATATAACAATTTAAAATTAATAACAACAACATATTTCAATTGTCGTTTCAAATTTAATAAATAAAAGAACGTTAATCGTGAGTGATTGCTCACCTTTCGTGGCTAGAGAACGATGGAATTGAAAGCATTAACACGGATACGGAGACAGAAACTTCAAATAGCTTTTGTGGCTAGAGAACGATGGAATTGAAAGCATTAACACGGGTACGGACACAGAAACTTCAAATAGCTACGACAAACAAAAGATTTAGCACGATGAAATCGATGGAACAATTACATATGTACATATCAATATATATGTTTTCGAAAGGACAAGTATATATATATATATATAGCATGTATATTTCTTATCGAAATTTTCAGAAATGACAATGTTACTGCTGTCAATCAAAATACAACAGGAACAAGTGTAAGCTAAAAATGTAAACATTTCAACAAAAGTGTGTGTGCAGCTATATGTATACTTTAATGGCCAGTGAATAAACACAATACCCAATTGTCAAATACCTCTACTATATATATATATATATATATATATATATATGACATGGTACATACATACCTTTCACATACAAGTTTATATGCATTTCATACTTTTGAGGTTGGTATATATGCATAGCCATATGAAGAAAAAGAGGAATGAGATGTCACATATACCCATTTCTAGCAAGGTCAGCAAAGAAACAGGGTAGTACATATACATTTTTATATATGTGTGAATAACAGTTCCTAAGAGACGAGAACACAAGAGAGCAATGTAAACCATTGAGATGTAAACATGTATCTCTGCAAGGCAATAAAATCACAGAAGATATGCATACACAGAAATGCGAAAAGAAAAAGAATTTTTTTTTGCAGATCGAAACATCACCGAGTCGCCGCACATCACGGCGCCTGCTTCGAGTTCGACTCCGAGTCATAGCGGTGAAAATCCAGGCTCGGCTTCAGGACTTAGGGACTTAGGGGAGGGGACACCGTCTGGAATGAGGGAATGACAGCGGCTATCTGTTTCGAGTGGAGCTTCAGGTCAAATGCGGGTTGCACCGTGTTTGGCTTCGAGTTTTCAGAGCAGGGTACATGGGTTAGAAGGAAAAAGGCGAGGGTGACACTGGGTCTCAGGTCAGTGATTTTTTGGTGGGAAGGTCGATGTGGAGAAGGAATAACAGTTGGGGTCGGTTGGTAAACAAGGTGATTGTGGTGGTTGCGCATCACGGTCGAGGGGTTTGATGAAAAGGGACGGGAAAAAAAACAGAAAAAAAAATTTAAAATCGTGTAGAAGGGAAGAAGCTACAGAGAGGAGAAGATAAAGGAACGTACCTGATTGCAAATGAGCAGTAAATAAAAGAGAAGGCAAAATGAATATATACTAGAGGAATGAAACAAAATGCCAACGGTCAGGCTGTGATTCAGCTAACATTAAAGGCAAATTATTTCTGGTTTGCACGTTTCAAATTTGAAACCGAAGGAGAATGAATAAGAAACGGCTAGAGGAGAGGAAACGTGTAGGCAGATGAGTGGAATAAATAGAAAATGTTAAAATATAAATTTCGTACCGAATATGATACGTTTTTGAAGCCAATCGCACCAAAAATCAAGGAATGAAAAGGCAACAGGAAAAACGGAACAAATAGAAATGAAACGTATCTAATAAAATATGGGCAGGTTTAGAAGCAACGGTCACCCGTTGATTTAGCTGACAAATATTAAAGTAATTGATTGACGCGCGTTTATATTTTGAAACGCAAAAGAAACCAAATGGTCACGGATCCGGTACCGATACGGTTACCAATTTCGTGAATTCCGCTATGTACTGGACTTTAAAACACAGAAATAAATATATCATGGTGATCAGGACAACGAGATGAATAGAATGGTACACCGATATCACTGATACGATCAAACTATAGAACTCGAATTTGTGCTACCAACAAAGCTGTTAAAATGCAGGAAATAAGATAAACGGAGCCATAGAAGTCCGATTTTTCCAAAAAGAATTATGACGTCCTCCTCAGAAAATAAATTACATTTTTATTAAAAAATATTTAGTTTTCAAAAATATTAAACTTCACCCACTAATTGATAAAATTCATAATTTTAAATTTCACAAATAAATTAACTTTAATATTTTCCAATAAAATTTACAAATTACTATAATTAAATAGACGCATTCTAAATAATAAATTTTTATTTTCAAATTTCATTGTTTATAATTTCACAAAATTTCAATTAATTTAATAGATAGAAATTACTAAAATTTATGGGTCATTACACATATATATGTAACAAAATTTGAAAATAAATTTCTAATCATTTTGATTTAATTAAAATGATCTCATTTGAATTATAAAACCATTTAAATCACTATTAACAATTATTTACAAAAATTGCTATTATACTGATAAAGCGATATCAATTTTCTTATATTTTCAAACTGATTATATATCTCTTTGTAAAACTACTGTAATTATTTATTATCACTTATAACTATTTAAAATGAATTTTTATCATTTACAAACAATTATTTTGAATAATTATAATAATTATTAAGTCATTAAATCTCAATTTAAATTCATAAATCAATTATTAAATATAAGGGCATCACTAATGATGTCATAAATACATTTAATTTTCCAAAAATAGAATAAATAATTTTATTTCATACCCTTGTTCAGCTATAAAAATAAGTGTATGTATCTAGCTCCGTGCGCGATGTTTTACGATTATAAAGTTGTTTATCGATAAAATGGTTTTCGATCATTTTGTCGATATTCCTTAAAGTTTAAATTTTCGTAAATACTTATTCAAAATAAGATTACCATTATTATTTATTATTCAAAACATCATAATCAATGTTAAAAATCTTATATTTGTATATTTTAAAAATAAATATAATTTATCAAATCGATAAATTTGCGGGTCGTTACAGACTTGCCTCTTAAAACAATTTCATCCCCGAAATTACATCAAAACAAAACCAAAAAGTATTTGCCTAAAATATTTATTTTTAAGCTTGCATTCATATGATGTATATAGATCATCTATATGCAATATCTTATTTGATCTATTATTCAAATCCACAACTTTACTTGAATTTGTATTGATCCCTCGGTCCTCTAGTGTGGACACTGATCAAGCTTCTTGATCAGAAAACTTTGTTTTCCTTATATAGCCCTCAACTATGATAGAAAACTCAGTTACATGATTATAAACATTCATCAATGTTCGCCGTCAAGAATCGAGTGATGAATCCTCTTTTGGATTGGTGTAAACACCTCCACGTTCTGTACTCGAATCTTTAGATCAAAATAGTGTGACGGAATAATCTATGTACCTTATATGTACCTATTCAAAAATCTTTTTAAGAACTTTTCATAAAACTTTCGTCCCTTGTTTTTAAATGCTTCTATATACATAATCACTCCAATTGTTTATTCCCGGATATTTTTCCTAAAGGAAAACATTTCATCTTAAAGGAATCATTTAAATTTAAAAGATAATTTACCTTTTATTTTCTAAAATTACATTCAACTTCTCTCTGTTTAATATATTCCTTTTTTAACCAACCTTAATATTAACCTATCAAATAATAATTCAACATTATCCTTTTAACTTAAGGAAAATTATGTAGATTGAGTAACTCCAAAATAATATCAAGGAACTAAGTACTATTAATAGTATTCTATTCCCCTTAACAAGATGGGTAATACTTAAGAGAAATGTTTACCATCCGTACATATCTCTTGCCCATTTTTAGTTATTTTAGAGCTACTCAAATTAGTTTGATTTTAGACTCTTACTTTTCAAATTTCTTATTTGAAAAAAAATTCCATTAGAGATTATTTTGTTATAAAACCCATTTATAAATCCCTTTTATAAAATCTTCTTATATTAACTTACTTCCTTTTATTCGTATTAAATTTTCACAATTCTTTTCTTAAAATACCATAATTCTCAAAATTTATATAACATCTCTTTCATATCCATCTTTTTAAAAGACATTTTATTTGTGTAAAATACATTTTTATACTACATTCTAATTCATTATCTTATAAAAATTCATTAACCTTAACCCAATATTATTATCAAACATGTAACGACCCAGAATTTTAATTAATTAAAATTTGAATATTTAATTTATTTTAAATATTAATAAGTGAATTTATAAGTCGAATAAATTTTAATTCGATTTATTGGATTTAATTGGATAATTAAATCGATAATTTAATATGTTAAATTGTGGAAATAATTGAAAATTGAGTTAAATATGATTGAAAATGATTTGTAAAATTTTATTTTATCATATGGGAGTTAGAAAGATATTTTAGAACTTTTAAAAATCGAATTAAAAGTTTATTTGTGAAAATTGAATATTTTAATATTAAAATCGACTAGTGAAAATAGTCAATTTTTGAACAGTCTTGGAATTGAACGAAACCAGTTCCATTGGATCCGTAATAGTTAGTTATTACCGGATTTCAATTTTCGTGTCAAGCGGAGCTATCGTTTGATCGTGGCAGCTCGAAACGCATCGAATTATTTTTAATTTTAATTTGGCGAGTTAAAATAGCCATTTTTCAAAAGTCTCGGATTTCGACGAAACCAGTTTCATCGGATCCGTAATGTGATATTATTGTAAGGTTTCAAATTTCGTGTCAATTGGATTTACCGTTTGTCCGGTACAAATTAAAACGCCTAGAAAATCGATTTAATCGGTTTAATTTAAATTGAACGTTTGTAGCCATAACTCGCACAGATGTCCGAATTAGCTTCCGAAACCTGTTCCATTGTGTCCGAAACGCGGGGTAAACCCTAGAAACGCTGGTTACGGCGCGTAAATCGGAGTTCGAAATTTCCGAAATGAATAGTGTTTACGTTTGATTTTCTATAAAAGGAGACCCTTGCCTTCATAAATTAAAAAAAAATATATATATATCTAAACCTAACCCTAGCCGCCATATACTAAACCTAAGGCCAGAAATGTTCGACCCTTCTTCCATTAATTTTTCTAAATCCGTGAATCGATTCTTGAAACACTCAACTGCAATGTAGAAGAGGATCGAGAGATCTATGGATCTATAAGGTGATGATCGGATTTGGGGTGTTGTGGGGGTCGCGGAGGGGGTGCGTTCGACTATAATTGCGCACGACTTTCCACGTGCTAGAGGTGGCCGAGCTCCACCCTATTGTGGCCGAGCATAGTGGTGGGAGAGGGCTACGTGATGGCACATCTCGATCGTGTTCAAGTTGAACGGAGTTGTTGCAAAAACTAACCCTAAATTCAAAGATATGGGTTCTTATGCGTGTATAATTACTGGAGAAGACGTGGGGAGGAAGGAGCGCATGCACGGTCTTGATGTTGTAGCTTGGGATCTACGGCCAAGATTGAAAGGTTGTAAAAATTATAAAAGAAATTGTTTAATTATTTATATTAAAATTTGTACGAACTTTAAAATATTGTATCTTGTTCATTCGAGGTCCGTTTCGGATGAGATTTTTTGCGTTGGAATCGTATCGTCGAGCACTACGCGATGGAGTTGGATTGGAGTCGTTTGGAGTTAGTGAGAATTTTGGGTAAAATTAAACGTCCGTTTAATTTTATTCGAAATAAACCGCTAAAACGGAATTTGAAACCAAGGTGAGAACTTCTCACTCAATCGAATCAGTTTCGATTTTATTTTAAATAGTGAGATTTAAAATATTTGAATGCATGTTTGAATGTTGATTAATATCTATTGATTGTTAAAATAGACATTGTGCGCCGTTAGTAAGCGGATGTTATTTAATAAAAACATATACCGCGAATATTTCATAAACAGTGAAATTGGTATTATATATAATAGCAATATATATATATATTGGCATATGTATATATTGGAGTTATTGATTTCCCGCATTTTTTGTTTAGCGGATGAGACCCTATTACGCCGCCTATTAAGCGGATAATATTTAATAAAAACATATACCGCGATAATTTCGTACTGGAGCGAAATTGGTATTGTGCTAATGTTTGTGGATGCAGGAAAACAGGTTGGAGGGATCCAACTGGATTCCTCAACAGTATTTATTTGATTTCAGATATTTTGATATTTGATGGATTTTCATATCGATATATGATATCGTTGTAGTCGTGATTGACTATTTGGTATGTAGCATCATTGGACCAAGTTTTGGAATTTTAAAATGATTTATAAAGTGATTTTTGAAAATATACTATATTTTTGGAATTGATTCATTTTAAATAAATAAACGTTATAATTTTTAAAGTTATAAAAATTATGATTTTGAGAAATATAGTTAAAAACTGATTTTTGAGAATATGATGCTATTGATTTTATAAAATAGTTTAATCGGGATTTTAGAATTTATTGTGAAAAGTTTAAATATAGGATTTATAAAATTTAATTATTTTATGAATCAAAATGGTGAAATAATAAAGGAGATTAAAGATGTTTTAAAATAATAGTATAAATTGATTTTATAAAAGATTTATAAATGGATATTTATAAATTGAAATATTGACATTATAAAACGAGTTTTTATAAGTGTTTGAATGAAGTGAAAATGAATTTCATAATTGAATGAAATTTATAGAATTTTAAACAGTAAAGTTATAAATGAAATTTTATAAACAGTAGGTTTATAAAATTTATAAAGTTATTGAAAGAATGAATTTTGGATAAATAAACAATCTTATAAGTTATAAGATTTACAATTTGGGAAGTTAAAAGAACGATTTTTGTAAAATAATCATTTTATAAGTGTTTAACTTATAATGTGAACTTTTGTTTTATAATTGAGTTATAAATCGAATGGGTTAATAAAGAAAATTTATAAAAGGAAGTTGTTATAAAATAATTAGAAATGGGATTTATAGGCGTTGTTTTATAAATTCGTAAACGACTTATTTTGATAAGTAAATTGTTGAAACCTATTAATGGAATTATATTCACATTTTTGAACTGTGAATAATCCTTTTAAATAAAATGTATAAAAGGATGAAATGTGTTAACGTAGTATATTCACGTTTTTTGAATAGTGAATAAGATGTTAAAGAAATTGTTTTGAATGTGATATTTGAAATAGAATTAAAATGATCTAACGAAGTTTTAATTGTGTTGAGATTCGAAACCATAGATTTCAACATTTATTGTTGAAATAGACGTTTTCGAGAAATAGAAGAAAATGGTGGACTATAACACTGTTGTTATAGTAAATGATTTCCAAGAGGAAATGTTTTGTATAGTATTGGGATTTATATATCTATTTTAATTTCGAATCCCTATACTAGTGATTTTGGGTTGTCGTAACGATGTTTTACGCAACATTCGTTTTGGCCCAAATAAATATGTTTAAGAGAATGATTTCCTTAAAGAATGAAATATATACTTAATTTCGATTGAAGTATATTGAATATTTTCTAAGTGTTGAAAAATAAATAAAATTTGTGAATTACTTATGAATAAATAAGTATGGAAATGTTTTTCCAATATAAAGTGAATATTTTGAGAACTTATCTTTTTGAAGATAAATTGAAATGAATAATTGAAATCGAATATTCATAGATATTTTGGATTATAAATTCACTAAGGAATTTATAAATGAAAAGAAGAATTTGTTTAAAAATAAATATTGATTTATTTTTGATGTGTGAAAATTATATATCTAGTAGAGATATTTTGGAAAATAAATAATTTGGAAAATTATTTGGAAACTGGTGATGTGTGCATATCCATTGATAGTTCAATAGCCGACTATCAATATTTCCCTTTGAATGGGTACTTGATGTGATTTGTTTGAATTTGAATGCCACACTTATTTTTGAATAAGCGCTCACTATTCGGGTTAACCGGGAAAGGACCATGGGGTCGTATAACCCATTCCGAATATGTGATACGTCGTTATGAATTGCATTGAAGATCGGTGTTGAAGACCGAGTATTTGCGAAAGCGATAGGATGACCTATCGATTGTCTCTGCACTGGGTCGCTCCTGGTATAGAGATTTCCTTAAGTGATGGGAAATTCGATCGGGATTGTGAATACCCGGATTGCAAGGGCTTCGTAAGAAGTGCCTTCGGTTTTGTTCGAGCCCGGAACAGACTTGTATGGATTGTATGTCTGACATTACAAATTGAGATATAAAGCCGATTTCTTTCAAATATATTTCTGTTGGTGGCGGAGAATTTATTCTTTTAGCTTAACACCCTTCTCTGAGACGTACGTGCTCAGAGGTTATGTAGTTGAATGTTATCAGCGATATATTCCCAATTTGGTAATGTGACATGCTGAGTGTTGCTGTAAATGATCATTGTGTTGATTATTTGTGATAGGATCGTTTATTTGATCGTCTATCCTTGTGATCATTTCTATGATCATTTGTTGACCCAAAGCATGGCTTTTGTATAAAGTATGTTTTTGTGGACGTGACTTCGTCGAGCCTCACACCCCGTGAATGGTCAAAACAGGAAAGAAGCAGCAAGGTTATGAGGGGTAGCGCCCTTTAGGATGTGTGCATTTCCTTCTGGAAAAGGGTGGTATCATGGTATGGAGCCCAGATACTTACTCATGTTGAAAACACTTTGTTATGATTGTGTGAATTGATTACGAGCGCTCGGTGAAAAGGTCCCAAAGGACCGGGGGATGGCATATTCGGTCAGTTGTTACTCAGTTAGGGGTAACCCGGCCTTGTGTTGGTAGAGATCCGGTTTGGTTCTCGGGGATGTCCATCCAGAGGCATTCTCATGTGGCAATGGGAAGTTCCTTGGCCTGATCATTCGTTGGAAATCCAAAGAAACAATACGAGACTTGTACGGTTTTAGTTGTAGAACCTGCCATCTAATATGGTAGCTATTAGTAGGCATAATATAATGGTACCTATGCTGGCTAAGATTTATATTCTACTTTCGAAATGAATTTTCTACACTATGCACTAGTAATAATATCAAATGTTCTTTTTAAATGCATATCAAGCATGTTTGACTATCATAAGGAGAAATCTTCTCCAAGTCTGCGTTTGCATTGTGTGTGTGGCAGGAGGTCTTATGGTAGTCTCATTTTTAAAAGCATTGCGAATTGAATTTAAAAATATTCCTCTATTTTGTTTTCAAAGATAAATAAACTGTTTTGAGTTCTCACACCAGTCACATGACTGACTTGGAGTTTATTGTTTTCCTTCCTAAACTCTGGGTGCCCACCAATTTCCACACGGGCAGTCAAGAGTTAGGTTTATCAGGATATTCTGGAGTTGCTGGAGGCAAGCTGGATGGCATGGCGTATTTCTAGTATATAGTATTTCTTTTTCCACTGCACTGTTTGTTGTTGTTGTTGTACACTCTGATGATATGATGTAATGTAATAACTGATATAGTTCTTTGTTTAAAGATTATTCATTTATTATATGTTGTTCCGCTGCGAATTGTGAGATTCTGATGTTGTTCTGTTGTTTTGTTTTCCGTTCTATTCTCTTTTTCTTCTATTTTAAAAATTTCTATTTTTCTTTTTTTCTCTTCCCTTTTCTCTCTATTTTCTACCTTCTTCTCTCTTCTTCTCTCTTTTTCTTTTCCTAAATTTTTCTTAAACCCCTAAGGGTTCGTATTTTCGTTCATCTTGAATTAATCAATGGAGATTAGTGTCTATTCAAGGAGTACGGATTTACGGGTCTTTACAATGTGGTATCAGAGCATATGGTTAAGCGATAACCATGGTTCTGTTGGGTATTACTCATTAGAGATAGAGTCAGCAGTACTCTAGAATGAGTTGAGTGTAATAATAGCTATGAGAGCGTATTTGTTAGTGAATATAAAATTGTTTTATATTGTGATGATTGGTTTGTTGAGTGGCATATGAACCTTCGTCAGCGTGGTCTCGACAACTATGCCGAAGGGGTTTCTAAACACTTGAATAGAACAATTCGACACAGTATTGTTTTAAAATTGGGTAAATGAAATAATTTTACCTTGATTATATTTTTATATATAAAGAAATAATTTTTCAGAATTATTAAAATGTATATAAGTTGATTGTTTAGTTGTTTGAATAATCTAAATTAAAGAATAATTGTATAAGTAAAGAATTATAAGAATTGAATTATAATTAAAGTGATTTACAATTGTGAAATAAACTTATATATATAAGAAGTGAAACTAAATGAATATTTTTATGAATATGAGTTGTAAATAAAAATGAACTTGAGTTATGAAATGAAATTCAATTTTTGTAATTGAATTGAATGAATCAATTGAATATAAATAAAATTGGTATGAAATAATGGATATAAGTGTTAATTCATTAAAATCTAATGTTATTGAAAGTTGAATAGTTGAATGAAAATCAATTAATTAAACCAAATTGAATGAATATATGCAAAGTGATTTGGTTGTTATATGGTTGTTAGTTGATTGATTGTATATAATTCATTAAGTGTTAATGAAATTGAATTAATGAAATTGGAAGCTAAAGTAATTGAAATTCAATTGGAAGTTAAGTGAATCTTAAATAGAATTGAATTTGATTTGGAAGTGAACCAACTTGAATATGAATTAGTGAATATAAACTAATTGAAAATGAATGTTAGTAAGAACATCCACTGTTAATGAATCAAATGTGATTAAATTGAAAACCATTTCATTGAATATTAATAAGAATATGAATGAATATATATTGGTTATGAATGCTTGTTGGATGCTAGTTGGTTGATGTTTGCTTTTATTGCATTTGCTATGTTGGCATATATAGTTATTATGTTGTTATATGATGTATATCGATACTATTTTCATATATACATGTTCTCATGTTGTTTGTTGAGTGATTAGTAGGTGCGGATCGCGTTTGCTTCGCATTTGGAGCTCGCTTTCGCGCTATATTAGCCGTATATGCTCGCTAATAAAATATAAGGTACATATCTCGGATTACATACCGTACTTTTATACTTTTTTTTCCCTTCCGGATGCCTCATTACTTGATGAGATGTATATTTGTGATATATATACTGTCATTTTTTTTCGGATCGAGCCGCGCAAAGGAGACTATGGCGAATTTTTCCGAAAATTTAAGGCGTTAGAAAAAATTTGAGAAAAATTGGAAAGTTTTGAAAACTTTAGCTTTGATTTAGAATTGAAAGTTAAACAATAGTAATTGTTTTTGAAAAGATAACTAAGTATGATTTGGAAACTTAGTAAAGTATTATAAGAAATTTAACTATGGATTTATGGAAAATTAATAGAATTCTATAACTTTTCTTACTTGATAATTTCGAGGACGAAATTCTTTTAAGGGGGGAAGATTGTAACGACCCAGAATTTTAATTAATTAAAATTTGAATATTTAATTTATTTTAAATATTAATAAGTGAATTTATAAGTCGAATAAATTTTAATTCGATTTATTGGATTTAATTGGATAATTAAATCGATAATTTAATATGTTAAATTATGGAAATAATTGAAAATTGAGTTAAATATGATTGAAAATGATTTGTAAAATTTTATTTTATCATATGGGAGTTAGAAAGATATTTTAGAACTTTTAAAAATCGAATTAAAAGTTTATTTGTGAAAATTGAATATTTTAATATTAAAATCGACTAGTGAAAATAGTCAATTTTTGAACAGTCTCGGAATTGAACGAAACCAGTTCCATTGGATCCGTAATAGTTAGTTATTACCGGATTTCAATTTTCGTGTCAAGCGGAGCTATCGTTTGATCGTGGCAGCTCGAAACGCATCGAATTATTTTTAATTTTAATTTGGCGAGTTAAAATAGCCATTTTTCAAAAAGTCTCGGATTTCGACGAAACCAGTTTCATCGGATCCGTAATGTGATATTATTGTAAGGTTTCAAATTTCGTTTCAATTGGATTTACCGTTTGTCCGGTACAAATTAAAACGCCTAGAAAATCGATTTAATCGGTTTAATTTAAATTGAACGTTTGTAGCCATAACTCGCACAGATGTCCGAATTAGCTTCCGAAACCTGTTCCATTGTGTCCGGAACGCGGGGTAAACCCTAGAAACGCTGGTTACGGCGCGTAAATCGGAGTTCGAAATTTCCGAAATGAATAGTGTTTACGTTTGATTTTCTATAAAAGGAGACCCTTGCCTTCATAAATTAAAAAAAAATATATATATCTAAACCTAACCCTAGCCGCCATATACTAAACCTAAGGCCAGAAATGTTCGACCCTTCTTCCATTAATTTTTCTAAATCCGTGAATCGATTCTTGAAACACTCAACTGCAAAGTAGAAGAGGATCGAGAGATCTATGGATCTATAAGGTGATGATCGGATTTGGGGCGTTGTGGGGGTCGCGGAGGGGGTGCGTTCGACTATAATTGCGCACGACTTTCCACGTGCTAGAGGTGGCCGAGCTCCACCCTATTGTGGCCGAGCATGGTGGTGGGAGAGGGCTACGTGATGGCACATCTCGATCGTGTTCAAGTTGAACGAAGTTGTTGCAAAAACTAACCCTAAATTCAAAGATATGGGTTCTTATGCGTGTATAATTACTGGAGAAGACGTGGGGAGGAAGGAGCGCATGCACGGTCTTGATGTTGTAGCTTGGGATCTACGGCCAAGATTGAAAGGTTGTAAAAATTATAAAAGAAATTGTTTAATTATTTATATTAAAATTTGTACGAACTTTAAAATATTGTATCTTGTTCATTCGAGGTCCGTTTCGGATGAGATTTTTTGCGTTGGAATCGTATCGTCGAGCACTACGCGATGGAGTTGGATTGGAGTCGTTTGGAGTTAGTGAGAATTTTGGGTAAAATTAAACGTCCGTTTAATTTTATTCGAAATAAACCGCTAAAACGGAATTTGAAACCAAGGTGAGAACTTCTCACTCAATCGAATCAGTTTCGATTTTATTTTAAATAGTTAGATTTAAAATATTTGAATGCATGTTTGAATGTTGATTAATATCTATTGATTGTTAAAATAGACATTATGCGCCGTTAGTAAGCGGATGTTATTTAATAAAAACATATACCGCGAATATTTCATAAACAGTGAAATTGGTATTATATATAATAGCAATATATATATATATTGGCATATGTATATATTGGAGTTATTGATTTCCCGCATTTTTTGTGTAGCGGATGAGACCCTATTACGCCGCCTATTAAGCGGATAATATTTAATAAAAACATATACCGCGATAATTTCGTACTGGAGCGAAATTGGTATTGTGCTAATGTTTGTGGATGCAGGAAAACAGGTTGGAGGGATCCAACTGGATTCCTCAACAGTATTTATTTGATTTCAGATATTTTGATATTTGATGGATTATCATATCGATATATGATATCGTTGTAGTCGAGATTGACAATTTGGTATGTAGCATCATTGGACCAAGTTTTGGAATTTTAAAATGATTTATAAAGTGATTTTAGAAAATATACTATATTTTTGGAATTGATTCATTTTAAATAAATAAACGTTATAATTTTTAAAGTTATAAAAATTATGATTTTTGAGAAATATAGTTAAAAACTGATTTTTGAGAATATGATGCTATTGATTTTATAAAATAGTTTAATCGGGATTTTAGAATTTATTGTGAAAAGTTTAAATATAGGATTTATAAAATTTAATTATTTTATGAATCAAAATGGTGAAATAATAAAGGAGATTAAAGATGTTTTAAAATAATAGTATAAATTGATTTTATAAAAGATTTATAAATAGATATTTATAAATTGAAATATTGACATTATAAAACGAGTTTTTATAAGTGTTTGAATGAAGTGAAAATGAATTTCATAATTGAATGAAATTTATAGAATTTTAAACAGTGAAGTTATAAATGAAATTTTATAAACAGTAGGTTTATAAAATTATAAAGTTATTGAAAGAATGAATTTTGGATAAATAAACAATCTTATAAGTTATAAGATTTACAATTTGGGAAGTTAAAAGAACGATTTTTGTAAAATAATCGTTTTATAAGTGTTTAACTTATAATGTGAACTTTTGTTTTATAATTGAGTTATAAATCGAATGGGTTAATAAAGAAAATTTATAAAAGGAAGTTGTTATAAAATAATTAGAAATGAGATTTATAAGCGTTGTTTTATAAATTCGTAAACGACTTATTTTGATAAGTAAATTGTTGAAACCTATTAATGGAATTATATTCACATTTTTGAACTGTGAATAATCCTTTTAAATAAAATGTATAAAAGGATGAAATGTGTTAACGTAGTATATTCACGTTTTTTGAATAGTGAATAAGATGTTAAAGAAATTGTTTTGAATGTGATATTTGAAATAGAATTAAAATGATCTAACGAAGTTTTAATTGTGTTGAGATTCGAAACCATAGATTTCAACATTTATTGTTGAAATAGACGTTTTCGAGAAATAGAAGGAAATGGTGGACTATAACACTATTGTTATAGTAAATGATTTCCAAGAGGAAATGTTTTGTATAGTATTGGGATTTATATATCTTTTTTAATTTCGAATCCCTATACTAGTGATTTTGGGTTGTCGTAACGATGTTTTACGCAACATTCATTTTGGCCCAAATAAATATGTTTAAGAGAATGATTTCCTTAAAGAATGAAATATATACTTAATTTCGATTGAAGTATATTGAATATTTTCTAAGTGTTGAAAATAAATAAAATTTGTGAATTACTTATGAATAAATAAGTATGGAAATGTTTTTCCAATATAAAGTGAATATTTTGAGAACTTATCTTTTTGAAGATAAATTGAAATGAATAATTGAAATCGAATATTCATAGATATTTTGGATTATAAATTCACTAAGGAATTTATAAATGAAAAGAAGAATTTGTTTAAAAATAAATATTGATTTATTTTTGAAGTGTGAAAATTATATATCTAGTAGAGATATTTTGGAAAATAAATAATTTGGAAAATTATTTGGAAACTGGTGATGTGTGCATATCCATTGATAGTTCAATAGCCGACTATCAATATTTCCCTTTGAATGGGTACTTGATGTGATTTGTTTGAATTTGAATGCCACACTTATTTTTGAATAAGCGCTCACTATTCGGGTTAACCGGGAAAGGACCATGGGGTCGTATAACCCATTCCGAATATGTGATACGTCGTTATGAATTGCATTGAAGATCGGTGTTGAAGACCGAGTATTTGCGAAAGCGATAGGATGACCTATCGATTGTCTCTGCACTGGGTCGCTCCTGGTATAGAGATTTCCTTAAGTGATGGGAAATTCGATCGGGATTGTGAATACCCGGATTGCAAGGGCTTCGTAAGAAGTGCCTTCGGTTTTGTTCGAGCCCGGAACAGACTTGTATGGATTGTATGTCTGACATTACAAATTGAGATATAAAGCCGATTTCTTTCAAATATATTTCTGTTGGTGGCGGAGAATTTATTCTTTTAGCTTAACACCCTTCTCTGAGACGTACGTGCTCAGAGGTTATGTAGTTGAATGTTATCAGCGATATATTCCCAATTTGGTAATGTGACATGCTGAGTGTTGCTGTAAATGATCATTGTGTTGATTATTTGTGATAGGATCGTTTATTTGATCGTCTATCCTTGTGATCATTTCTATGATCATTTGTTGACCCAAAGCATGGCTTTTGTATAAAGTATGTTTTTGTGGACGTGACTTCGTCGAGCCTCACACCCCGTGAATGGTCAAAACAGGAAAGAAGCAGCAAGGTTATGAGGGGTAGCGCCCTTTAGGATGTGTGCATTTCCTTCTGGAAAAGGGTGGTATCATGGTATGGAGCCCAGATACTTACTCATGTTGAAAACACTTTGTTATGATTGTGTGAATTGATTACGAGCGCTCGGTGAAAAGGTCCCAAAGGACCGGGGGATGGCATATTCGGTCAGTTGTTACTCAGTTAGGGGTAACCCGGCCTTGTGTTGGTAGAGATCCGGTTTGGTTCTCGGGGATGTCCATCCAGAGGCATTCTCATGTGGCAATGGGAAGTTCCTTGGCCTGATCATTCGTTGGAAATCCAAAGAAACAATACGAGACTTGTACGGTTTTAGTTGTAGAACCTGCCATCTAATATGGTAGCTATTAGTAGGCATAATATAATGGTACCTATGCTGGCTAAGATTTATATTCTACTTTCGAAATGAATTTTCTACACTATGCACTAGTAATAATATCAAATGTTCTTTTTAAATGCGTATCAAGCATGTTTGACTATCATAAGGAGAAATCTTCTCCAAGTCTGCGTTTGCATTGTGTGTGTGGCAGGAGGTCTTATGGTAGTCTCATTTTTAAAAGCATTGCGAATTGAATTTAAAAATATTCCTCTATTTTGTTTTCAAAGATAAATAAACTGTTTTGAGTTCTCACACCAGTCACATGACTGACTTGGAGTTTATTGTTTTCCTTCCTAAACTCTGGGTGCCCACCAATTTCCACACGGGCAGTCAAGAGTTAGTTTTATCAGGATATTCTGGAGTTGCTGGAGGCAAGCTGGATGGCATGGCGTATTTCTAGTATATAGTATTTCTTTTTCCGCTGCACTGTTTGTTGTTGTTGTTGTACACTCTGATGATATGATGTAATGTAATAACTGATATAGTTCTTTGTTTAAAGATTATTCATTTATTTATTATATGTTGTTCCGCTGCGAATTGTGAGATTCTGATGTTGTTCTGTTGTTTTGTTTTCCGTTCTATTCTCTTTTTCTTCTATTTTAAAAATTTCTATTTTTCTTTTTTTCTCTTCCCTTTTCTCTCTATTTTCTACCTTCTTCTCTCTTCTTCTCTCTTTTTCTTTTCCTAAATTTTTCTTAAACCCCTAAGGGTTCGTATTTTCGTTCATCTTGAATTAATCAATGGAGATTAGTGTCTATTCAAGGAGTACGGATTTACGGGTCTTTACAAAACACCTTATAGTCAAATCATGAAACTAAATTCACAAGTTGTTTGTTCAATCAACAAATGGTAATAACTGAATATTAATATTCCCTTAACCATAAACTGACACACACAGAGATACATACATACATACATACATACATACATACATATATATTGTAACGACCCATAAATTTCGATAATTAAACTGGTTAATTTAATAAGATTTTTGTAATTAAATTTAGAAAGAAAGAAAATTTATAATTTATAATGAAGTGAATGTTAAATATGAAATGTAGCAATAGTAACTAAAAATAATTATTGACAACTGGAGTGAAACCCCAATAATGAAATAGTGTAAATTGTTGCACTTGGTTATAAAATTGAAAATAAGTAAATAAGGGAAAATGTTGTATAAACAAATGAATTAGTATAATTAATAGTAATTGGATGAATTCGGTATTATGAAAGTAATTATGACAATTAGTTTAATATAAAATAAAATTAAGTGTAAATTAAAGGTTATGATAACAATTATTATAAATTACCTATATAATTTGTCAATGAAATTAATTGGAAATCAATTTCATTTAAATGTAAGTAAATGTTCATTAGTGTGAGTTAGGACAGTAATTGTAAAGTGTGAATGTAATAAAATGAATGGAAAAGTATATTTTATTCATAAGATAGAATAAAAGAATGAAACCAAGTTGAATACATTAATTGGGATTTCAATTATGCTTAATGTATGAGATTTGATAAAATTTCAAAATAAATACAATTATGGTGGTTAATACAAATAAAAGATGGGAATGAGAATATGTTAACTAAATGAAAGGTAAACAATAATAACTAGGTTTATAGAGTAATAATAGACTTAATAAAAAGATTGGAATTGAATCATATCTGTTTAATTGAAATTAATTATAAATAACTGGAGTTAATTTGTAATAATGGGATTGAGTGCAAACGAAGGAAATTAAATATTTGGAAATAAATGGAAATTAGGATGAAATTTGAGAATATTAATGTAATAAATCATGAATCGATGTTAATTTTATCCATTTGACAATAAGAGGTTGAATAATCGGATGAAAAGTCAATTAAATGGAATTATTGAAATTTGATGTGAAATTACTGAAATTATTGAATTGTGAGTAAACATGAGAATTAGTGAAATAGTTAACATGGAAGTAACATGGAAATTTGTTTTTAACGGTTACCAATTCCTAGGCAATAAAAATTTATAAAATTTGCCATTTATAGAATTAGAATTGAAAGGTGATTTAATTAATTAATAATTCGTTCATTTAATTAACTGAAATACAGTCATTTTTGGCCACTGACTCGGATTTTGACGAAACCAGTTTCATCGGATCCATAACAGTGAATAATTGTAGGATTTCAAGTTTCGTAACGATCGGACTTGTCGTTTGGTCGTACGGACTCGAAACGCGTAGAAATCAATTTAATTGAAATCAATTGAAATCAATTTGAAATAAGTTGATTTTAGCATAAATTCTTCATATGATGGAATTTGGAGTTGAAACTTGTTCCATTGGTTTTAAAATATTCAAAAACATCTATTTTGATATATACGTTGACCCATTTCCGTTCCGGAATTGAAACGGGCTTTTCGGGTCAATTATCGTTCAAAACCCAAATTCGATCGGACCCATCTGTTCTATTTTCTTCTGCCTATATATATCCAGTTATAAACCCTAGCAGCCTTTCTATTTCTCATTTCTGTACGTATAGAAATTTTTGTTGCTCCTCTTTCTCAATGGCTGAAAACCCTTAACTTCTCAATCCAATTTCAATTCAAAATTCAACTTCAAAATTTAAACTCCTCCAATCCAAACAAATTATACATCGATTTGAAGCTCTCGACGAGCGCATCTCAGTTTTGTAATTCATTTTCTAATTTGAACCATCGTTTGCCCATAAATTGTAGAGCAAATTCCTACCGTTCATTGGCATTCGATGATCGGTGTCCGATCGACAAATCAATGGCACTGCTGTGCAGAGAGACGAACACGTAGTACATCAGTGTAGTTCGCTGGGGGTTTTAAAGGCTAGATCGACTTGGAAAATTTGATTAGGGTTATACAAATAACGATGGCGTGGCAAGATTCAGGCGACCAGAGGTGGACCTGCTCGGCGCGTGGATGCGACTCGGCCTGAGGGAAGGAATAGTGATGATCGGCGTCGTCCAGGTGACCGGAGATGGTGGTAAACGATGGTCAAAGTTCAGCAACAGGGAGGGTACTATAGCCGCGTAAGCCACTACTGTGATGATGTGTAAAGGTTTTACTTATTCTATTTAATTTAAAATTTAAATTCGTATAACTTCTAATTATAATAACTATTGCATACGAGGTCCGTTTCACGCGCGGTTTGATCCGCTAGGTTCGTATTGAAATTCAGGACATCTTGGCGCTAGTTTGCACGAATTCGGAGACTGTTCAAATTTTGAGTTTAAATTGGATTTAAATTCAATTTAAATTCAAAGGTGAGTGTTTTAACCCACTCACAACTTCTAATATTTCTTATGTCTGTTAAATTGAATTCATGATGTGATTAGGAATTTATTTATGACTGGTTGGTATACTTTGATCATCGTCTTGGTTAAATTGAATTTATTTGGATTAAATTGTTATTTAATTTATTATTGCATATAAACTGCCAGTTAAATACCTGCTATTTATTATCAGTTTCTATATTGATATTTATGGACTATTTTGGATGATGATTGTGATGGATGTTGATTGTTTATATTGATCGAATGGATGTTTAGTTTATATCGTTACGAACTGCAAGTTCGTTATGGATTATTATTAATTCGGGATTGCGGTTTGAAATGATATACAACCACAAAATATTAAATTGCGGATTGAAATGATAAATATCTGTATCACTTGACTATAGGATAGAAAATTATATACAGACACCGTGGTCTATATATATAAAAATATGTTTGAAATGATTTCTATGGTTTTGTAAAGAAATATATGGTTTTAGATAAATATTGATTTTAGATATTATACAAATGTTATTTTATTCCTAATTTTTAAGCTATGTATAAATTTGTTTTATTATAGAGTAAGCTTAATAATAAGTTTGATTTTTATTGAGATAATATGGTTAAGTATTTAAATTATATTTTAATATAGAGTTTTTAAGGATTTAAATAAATTAAGGTTGGAAAATAAATTTGAAATTTATTTGAAATTGAATTTATTTAAGAATTAAACTCAAATAAGTTTGATGTGAAATTTATTAAATTGGAAATTTTAAAAGATATGATTTTTTTAACTTGATTTTGGGTTAAGGTGAATTAAATGAAGATTTCAATTATAAATAAATTGAAGGACATATTTAGTATTTGTAATTTGGGTTTTATTTAAACGATTATGGATTTATTAAGAAAAATATATCAAAACTAAATAATAGAAAATTGAATTTGATATATATATATATATATATATATATATATGTTTTTGTGTGTGTGTGTGAAATTATCAAACTTAGTTTTGAAATTGTTGAATACTTAAAGTTTAAAATATATTGAATTTGGAATGGTTTATTCTATGGATCAAATCTGTTTTGAAATCGATATAAAATTTGGAATAGTTTGCTTGGAAACTGAATTGAAATTTATGATTTGGGATTTGGTTAAATTTGAAATTTAGAAATTCAAGTTGTTTTGGAATTGATTTGTGAAATTGAAGAAGCTATTTTATTATACAAAGTATTTTAAATATTTAAACCAATTAGTGGTGGAAGTTATGCTTCAAATTTATGTGTTTCAAGGTGTTATGATTTGAAAGTGTTATATTTCAAGTGTTTGATTTCAAAATGTTATAACTTTAAAAGTGTTATGATTTTAGAAAAGGATATATTTGAAGTGAAAATGATATCGTATTGATTTGGTTCTAAAAGGGCAATGATATTTGGTTTTAAAGTATAAACTATTTTGAAAATGATCGCGGTGTTATAATAACGTTTGGTTGTTAAAGAGACTGGGATCGGAAATTTCCATACTCTCTGCCAACTTCGAAAACCACTTTAACAACCGTATACGCGATGGTGATTTCAGAATGTAGTTGGATGGTGGTGGCGTTCCTTTGAGGTATATACGTGGAACCGACTCCCGTGAGTTGGTATAAGGTAGCTAAGATAGGAGCGATCGACTGGATAAGGAGGTAGCACCTCTTATCGGACACACTCCTTCGATACCATTCTTTACTTTGTGATTAATTGGGGCCCTTTTGATTTTGGGGGTGTGGCTCGAGGTGGGCCATAGTAGTTGCTGCGCGTCACCACCGGTCCGGAAGCGTAATTGGTATATCTACCCTGGCATTTCCTAATTGTGCCGTGTTACCTACCCTAGTGCGCCTTGTACGAGTTTGATTTGTGTCGTACCTATGGGGCATCTTCTCGTAGCCTCCCGATCAGGAGGTATGCAGGTACTATATAGACTATTGGCGCTGTATATGTGTTATGGTGGAAAACGTAAAGCTTAACGCTATTTTAAAGTAAGTTTATTTTACTATTAGACATTATTATAATAGCGTATATTACTACATAGTAAATAATTTAACGGATCCTTAGGTGATGTAAATCCTGAACATCTCTTAAGTTACTGCACTCACGTAGACACTGGATAGGAGATGTCAAACCCCGTGAACATCTCTGACGCCGTTCCGCTCATATTTTACCGTTGATTTAACTTACATAAGATCTTTTAGTTCTGACTTGAGTGTTTTGTCTTTTCAATTCGCTCGGGTTAGCCCGAGCATTTCAGGTTTGAAGACCTTACTACTGGAGGACGAAGATGAAGATTTTATTAATATTATTTACTATATTGTTCCACGGCATCACATTGTTCCGCTACGTTGTTATTTATTATTCTTTGGTATATGTAACTCTGATTTTGTGTTGTATAAGTATAATCAAATGTTTTTGTAAAACAGCTTTATGAACTGTTATTTGATTATTATATTTTGCCATTCCGCTGTGAGATTCTGTTCTGTTTTGTTTCTTTCTCTACTTTTCTTATTCACCCAAATAATAATCCACTCTTTTGTATGGTTTGAGTCTGGTGTGTGTGGTTTATCGTCGATTTAAAGCATACAAAAAGGCGGGATGTTACATTTGGTATCAGAGCTTTGGTTTAGCTATAAATGTAACGACCCAAAATTTCTATCAATTAAAATTCATATATTTAATTGATTTTAAATATTAATAGGTGAAATTAAACAGTCGAATAAATTTTATTTCGAATATCTGGATTTAATTGGATAATTAAATTGATAATTTGATATTTGAAATTACAGAAATAATTGGAAATTGGGTTTAAAATGATTAAAAATGATTTGTAAAATTTTATTTAATCATATTGGAGTTAGAATGATGTTATCGAACATTTAAAATTGAATTAAAAGTTTATTTGTGAAAATTGAATATTTTAATATTTAATTGACGAGTTTAAATAGCCATTTTTCAAACAGTCTTGGATTTCGACGAAACTGGTTTCATCGGATCCGTAATGTTTTATTTTTGTAAGATTTCAAATTTCGCGTCAATCAGATTTACGGTTTGTCCGGGGCAAGCCAAAATGCATAGAAATTAGTTTAATCGGTTTAATCAAAATCTAATCGTTTATTTCCGTAACGCGCACATACGACCAAATTAGCCTCTGAAACACGTTCCGCTGTGTTCGGAATGCGGGGTAAACCTTAGACATGCCAGCCGGCATGCTTCGTTTGGTGTTCGAAAAATTTCGAGTGAATAGTGTTTCGTCAATTTTCCATAAAAGGACCTCCATTTTCACATTTGCAAACCCTATCTCCCAGAAACCCTAGCCGCCATATTATTTTCAATGGCCATAAATTCGTTTTCTATTCTCCTTATTCTCACCCAATCTATAAACAATTAGCAAAAGCCTTCAACTACAAACTTCTAGAGGACGATGAGAGCTTCGATTCTATACGGCGAGATCGAATTTGGAGCGTCCTGGTGGTCACTAGGGGGGCGCGTTCACATTAGGTCATGCACGGTCTTTGAGGTTGGAGGGGAGGCCGAGCTCCACCTTACTTTGGCCGAGTGTATTATTGGTGATGGGCTTCGAAATGGAGGTTGCTGATCAACATCTCGACGTTCGTAGGTGGCTCGATAATTGATGAAAGGAGGTGGCTTCTATGGGTTCCAACATGAATATTCATGTACGTTAGTTGCTGGGGAAGAAGCATCAGGGCACGACCTGGTTTGATGAAGCGTGAAATCCAACGGTCCAGAGATGTATAGGTTTAAAAAAGAAAATAAAAATTGTATATTAAATTTTACACAAATGTGTACAAATTTTAAAACGTCATAACTTGTTCATAGAGGTCGGAATTGCACGAAATGAATTGCGTTGTCTTCATTTTGTCGAGCACTACGCAATGGAGCTAGATTGGAATCGATTGGAGCTAGTGAAAATTTCGGGTAAAATTAAACGCGCGTTTAATTTTATTCGAAATAAAACGCTGAAACTGTATTGAAACCAAGGTGAGAACTTCTCACTCAATCAAGTTGTTTCGATTTAAATTTTAAATAGTTAGATTTAAAATTGATGACTGTATGCCTGGATGATAAATTATTATCTATTGATGGTTGAAATAGACATTATACGCCGTATATTAAGCGGAGGTTATTTACTGAAAACATATACCGCGATAATTTCACTACAAAGTGAAATTGGTATTATATATGTACTTGGAGTTGATTTTCCCGCATTATATAGCGGATGAGACCTTGTTGCGCCACATAATAGCGGATAATATTTTATGAATCCCTTATACCGCGATATTCCGTATTGGAACGGAATTGGTATTGTGCTAACATCTGTGGATGCAGGGAAACGGGTTGGAGGGATCCAACTGGATTCTTCACCAATAATTATTTGATTATAGATAATGTGATATTTGTTGATTATCATATTGATATATGATGTTTTGATTGTCGTGATTGATATATTGTTGCTATTGCAGCATTGGCCTATTTTTGGAGTTTAAAAAATATTAAAGTAACGATTTTGGATTTAAAAGGATTTGTAAAGTGATTTTTGAAAGTATATGTTTTATTTAATTTTTGAATTGATTCCTTGTAAATAAATTAACGTTATAAAATTTAATATTATAAAAAATTATGATTTTTGTGAAATATAGTTAAAATGTGATTTTTGAAATATGGAGTTAATGAATTTTATAAAATAGTTTGAATTGGGATTTTTGAATTTTTATAAACGATTTATATAAAAGATTTAAAATTTTATATTTATAAATTAAAATATTAGAATTGTGAAAAGAGTTTTTATAAACGTTAAAAAGAAGTATAAATGGATTTCATAGGTGAATGAAATTGATAGATTTATAAATTGTGAAGTTATAAAATGAATAGATTTTGTAAAATAGAAAATAGTAAATAATTAACTTTAAAATTGGATTTTTGTCACTTAACTGAGATTTAAATGGAATTGGTTAATAAGGGATTTTTATAACTTGAAATTTTTATAATATATAAATGTGAATTTAGAAACATTGATTTATAAATTCAAGATTGATTGAATTTGATAAGTAAATTTTTATAGCTTATTAAAGAAGTATATTCATGATTTTGGGACAGTGGAATTTTTTTGAATTGAATATGTAAAAGTGTTGAATTTGGTTAATGATTTATATTCACGATTTTGAACAGTGAATAATATATTAAAGGAATGTTTAGGGAGTGATCTTTTAAATGGAACTAAAATGATTTGAAGTTGAAATGCATTAAGTGTCGAAACCATAGATTTCAACATTTATTGTTGAAATAGACGTTTTCGAGAAATAGAAGGAAATGGTGGACTATAACACTGTTGTTGTAGTAAATGATTTTCGAAAGAAAATGTTTTATATAGTTTTGGGATTTATATATCTATCTTAATTTCGAATCCCTATACTAGTGATTTTGGGTTGTCATAACAATGTTTTACGCAACATTCGTTTTGACTCAAATAAATGTGTTTAAGCACACGTTGTCTTTAAAGAATGAAATATATACTTAATTTCGATTAAGTATATTGAATATTTTCCAAATGTTGAAAATAAATGGATTTGCGAATCACTTATTATTAAATAAGTATGGAAATGTTTTCCAATATGAAGTGAAATGTTTGAGATTACATCTTTTAAAGATAAATTGAAAATGAATATTAGAAATCGATTTGGAAATCGTATATTCATAGATATTTTGGAATTGTAAATTCACTATGGAATTTACAAAAGAAAGGGGAATTTGTTTAAAAATAAACGTTGATTTATTTTTGAAGTATGGAAATAAATTTACGGATTTGGAACGTAAATATAAAATAAATCGGTAAGGATTTATTTAATTGGTTAAATAAACCATTTTGAAATGAAAGTATTTCCTCGTAAGGAAAATAATTGAAAATTTGTTTTCAAATGTTGAAGTGTGGAAAATATATATCTTGTAAAGATATTTTTGGAAAATAAATAATTTGGAAAATTATTTGGAATTTGATGATGTTGTGCGTGTCTACTGATAGTTAAATAACCGACTATCAATATTTACCTTTAAATAGGCATTTGTTGTGATTTGCTTGAATTTGAGTGCCACACTTATATTTAAAATAAGCACTCACTATTCGGGTTAGCCGGGAAAGGACCTTTGGGTCGTATAATCCATTCCGAATATGTGATACGTTGTTATGGATTGCATTTTAAGACCGGTGTTGAAGACCGGATATTTGTGAAAACGAAGGATTACAGTCGGATGTTTCTGCATCGGCTGATCTTCGATATAGAAATTTATTACCCTATGTGATGGGAAGTCCGGTCGTGATTAGTGAATATCCGGATTGCAAGGACTTCTTTGTAAGTGCCTTCGGTTCCGTTCGATCCGAAAACGGACTTTTATGGATGTGTGTCTGACATTACAATTTGAGATGTAAAGCTGGTTTCTATCAAATATGTTCCCGTTAGTGGCGGAGAATATATTCTCTTAGCTTAACACCCTTAGAGGTTATGTAGTTGATGGTTACTAGTGATACATTCCCGAATTGGTAACGTGGCATACGAAGTGTTGTTGAGCATTTGATGATCAAAGCACAGCTTTTGTGTAAAGCGTGGCTTTGTGACGAGACTTCGTCGGACCTCACACCCCGGAAATGGTCAAAACAGGAAGGATGTGGCAAGGTTATTAGGTGGTAGCGCCCCTTTAGTGTATGCCATTCCTTCTGGATAGAAGTGATATCATGGTATGGAGCCCAAATACTTAACCTATGTTGTTGCTGCAAATTTATTACTTTGTGGTTGTTGGAATCGAGGATTCTTGGATATAGATCGGTTACGATCGGGGAATGACATATTCGTGTCAATAGTTACTCGGTTTGAAGGGTAACCCGGCCTTGTTGGCGGAGATTCGGTTAGGTTCTCGGGTCGTCTTTCTAGAGGCGTACCCACGTGGCAACGGGAAGTTCCTTGGCCTGACCATTTGTTGGAAATCCAAAGAAACAATACGAATCTAGTATGGTTTTAGTTGTAGAACCTGCCATCTAATATGGTAGCTATAGTAGGCATAATATAATGGTACCTATGCTGGCTAAGATTTATATTCTACTTTCGAAATGTTTTCTACACTATGCACTAATAATAATATCAAAAATGATTTGATTTTGCATAGTAAGCATCTTTGACTAACATAAGAAGAAATCCCCTCCAAGTCTGCGTTTGCATTGTGTGTGTGGTGGGAGGTCTTATGGTAGTCACATTTTCAAAAAGCATTGCGAATTGACTTCAAATTTTTTTTTATCCTGTTCTTTTTTTTAAGATAAACTGTTTTAAGTTCTCACACCAGTCCCATGACTGACTCGGAGCTATTGTTTTCCTTCCTAAACTTTGGGTGCCCACCAATTTCCACACGGGCAGTCAAAAGTTAGTTTATCAGGATATTCTGGAATTCAGGAGTTGCCCGAGACAAGTTGGATGGCATGGCGTATTCACTAGTTATAGTATTTCTTTTCCGCTGTTTGTATTTGTTTGTTGTTGTACATTCTGATGATGTAATGTAATGTGATATGATGTAATGTAATAACTGATATAGTTCTTTGTTTAAAGATTATTCATTTATCTATTATATGTTGTTCCGCTGCGATATGTGAGATTCTGTCATTGTTCTGTTGTTTCTTTCTGTTCTGTTCTATCTTTTTCTCTCTTCTTCTATCTTTTTCTTCTTCTTTAACGCTAATGGTACGGTTTTCTAGCATTCGATTATGCGACAGTTGATACAGTGGACGTATTAATGTCGTTTTTCGAGCGTCGAAAAGTCGCGACGTTACATTTGGTATCAAAGCTTATGGTTAAGCGACAACCATGGCTCCGTTGGGTATTACTCATTAGAGATAGAGTCAGTAGTGCTCTAGAATGAGTGTGAGTGTAATAATAGCTATGAGCGCGTATTTGTTAGTGAATATAAAAATGATTTATATTGTGTTTGCTTATCCGTTGAGCTGTTTGTGAATTCTGGTCGGTAGATGGGACGCCGTATTATCGATAGGGGTTTCTAAACTCTTAAACGAGATAAACCGACATAGTATCATTTTAAATTGGGTAAATGAAATAATTTTACCTCGATTATATTTTGTATATAAAGGAAATAATTTTTCAGAATGATTAAAGTGTATATGAATTGATTGTTTGGTTGTTGAATAAGTTAAATAAAAACAACAGTTGTAAAAGAATGAATTGTATAAGCAAATGAATTATAAGTATGGAAGTTATAATTAAAATGATTTACACTTGTGAAATAATCTTATATATAAGAAGTGAAATTATATAAGTAAAAGATTTATAATCTAAAAGCAAAATTCCAGAGAAGTGTTTTGAAAGGATTTGATATTTTGGAAAATTATTTTGGAGAAATTAAAGCTCTAAACCCTTTTCGGTCGTTGGAAAATAATTCCGATGATGATCGCGACATCATTGGTGTTCATTTTCGGGTTTACAAAAGAGGGATTGCTGCCAAGTAATTTTAAATGGAAGTTGTTTGGAAAATTTGGATTTGGTTTCAGAAATTTAAAAGATAATTTGAATTAATTTTAAAAATGGTTTTGAAAGGTTGAAAAGACTCTGGAATCCTATTTAAAATATTTATAGGAATGATAAATGAGTTGGTAAATTATACAATTTGAATTTTGATAGTATAAATTTAACTTAAAGGATGGAGTTAAATTAAAGGAAGTATAAGTGAATCAATAAAAAATCAAAGTGGTAATTGTTGAATATAAGTTGTATAACTTATGAAATGAGAAAATGAAAGTGAAACAAATTGTTAAAAAAATGGTTAAACAATTTGTTTAAGCAAAACAAAATCTGAATTTGATAGTGATATGAGATAATAAATTTGACTTGCTAAAGGTTAAATAAAATTTACTTCAGAATTGAAATCTAAATTGGATTTATAAGTGGAAACTTAAGTTAAGTTAAACAAATGATGTTTGAAAGGGAATATAACTTAAGTGAAGTTGAATGAAGTTGATTTTGGTATCGAAGTAAATTAATGAAGAGAAGTGATGAATAAGAACTTGAGTTATATAAATGAAATTCAACCTTATATTGTTAAAGGAATTAGCAATTGAATTGATAACTGGATTGAATGTTAATCAATTGAATGTAAAATAAATTGATATGGAATAATGAATGTAAGTGTTAATTCATTAAAAGCTAATGTTATTGGAAGTTGAATAATTGAATGAAAATCAATTTAATATAAACCAATTGGAATTAAAAGTATTGGACCAAATTGAATGTAAATTAAATAATTTGGTTATGTTGAATATACATTGGTTGTTATTTGATTGTTAATTGATTGTGTATATTTCATTAAGTGTTAATGAAGTTGAATTGATGAAATGGAAAGCTATAAATCATTGAAATCAAATTGAAAGTTAAGTCACTCTTAAATAGAATTGAATTTGATTTTGAAATGAGCCAACTTGAATATGAATAAATGAATGTTAGTAAAAAAAACATCCAATGTTTATGAATCAATTGTGATTTAAATTGGAAAACCAGTTCATTGAATATTAATGAGAAGTGAATGTAATTGATTTGGTTATGGATGTTAGTTAAATGCTAGTTGGATGATGGTTGGATTTGTTGTTTTGTTGCATTTGCTATATTGGCATATATAGTTGTTGATATATGTTGTATATTGATATTAGTTTCATAAATACATGTTTCTCATTGTTTGTTGAGTGTTTAGTAGGTGCGGATTGCGCTTGCTTCGCATTTGGAGCTCGCTTTCGCGCTATATTAGCCGCATATGCTCGCTAATTAAATATAAGGTACATATCTCGGATTACATACCGTGCTTTTACACTTTTTCCCTGCGGGATGCCTCATCACTTGATGAGATGTATATTTGTGATATATATACTGCCATTTTTTTCGAGTCGAGCCGCGCAACGGAGACTCTGACGATTTTTTTCGGAAATTTAAGGCGTTATAATATTTTTGAGAAAAAATTTGAATTTTTTTTGTGATAACTAATGTTTTGATTTGAAGTTTAAAGTTAAACGATATAGTTGATTTTGAAAAAGATAACTAAGTATGATTTGAAAACTTAGTAAAGTATTGTAAGAAGTTTAACTATAGATTTTGGGAAAGTTAATGGATTCTGTAAATTTTTCTTACTTGGTAATTTCGAGGACGAAATTCTTTTAAGGGGGGAAGTTTGTAATGACCCAGAATTTCTGTCAATTAAAATTCATATATTTAATTGATTTTAAATATTAATAGGTGAAATTAAATAGTCGAATAAATTTTATTTCGAATATCTGGATTTAATTGGAAAATTAAATCGATAATTTAATATTTGAAATTACAGAAATAATTAGAAATTGGGTTTAAAATGATTAAAAATGATTTGTAAAATTTTATTTAATCATATTGGAGTTAGAATGATGTTATAGAACTTGTAAAATTGAATTAAAAGTTTATTTGTGAAAATTGAATATTTTAATATTTAATTGACGAGTTAAAATAGCCATTTTTCAAACTGTCTCGGATTTCGACGAAACCAGTTTCATCGGATCCGTAATGTTTTATTGTAAGATTTCAAATTTCTTGTCAATCGGATTTACGGTTTGTCCGGGGCAAGCCAAAACGCATAGAAATTAGTTTAATCGGTTTAATTTAAATCTGATCGTTTATTTCCGTAACTCGCACATACGACCAAATTAGCCTCCGAAATACGTTTCACTGTGTTCGGAATGTGGGGTAAACCTTAGAAACGCCAGCCAGCACGCTTCGTTTGGAGTTCGAAAAATTTCGAGTGAATAGTGTTTCGTCAATTTTCTATAAAAGGACCTCCATCTTCACATTTGCAAACCCTATCTCCCAAAAACCCTAGCCGCCATATTATTTTCAATGGCCAGAAATTCGTTTTCCTTTCAACTTAATCTCACCCAATCTATAAACAATTAGCAAGAACCTTCAATTACAAACTTCTAGAGGACGATGAGAGCTTCGATTCTATACGGTGATGATCGAATTTGGAGCGTCGTGGTGGTCGCTAGGGGGGCGCGTTCACATCAGGTCGCACATGGTTTTTGAGGTTGGAGGGGAGGCCGAGCTCCACCTTACTTTGGCGGAGTGTAGTATTGGTGATGGGCTTCGAAATGGAGGTTGCTGATCAACATCTCGACGTTCGTAGGTGGCTCGATAATTGATGAAAGGAGGAGGCTTCTATGGGTTCCAACATGAATATTCATGTACGTGAGTTGCTGGGGAAGAAGCATCAGGGCACGGCCTAGTTTGATGAAGCCTGAAATCCAACGGTCCAGAGATGAATAGGTTTAAAAAAAGAAAATAAAAATTGTATATTAAATTTTATATAAATGTGTACAAACTTTAAAATGTCATAACTTGTTCATACGAGGTCGGAATTGCGCGAAATGAATTGCATTGGCTTCGTTTTGTCGAGCACTACGCAATGGAGCTTTATTGGAATCGATTGGAGCAAGTGAAAATTTCGGGTAAAATTAAACGCGCGTTTAATTTTATTCGAAATAAAACGCTGAAACTGTATTGAAACCAAGGTAAGAACTTCTCACTCAATCAAATTGTTTCGATTTAAATTTTAAATAGTTAGATTTAAAATTGATGATCGTATGCCTGGATGATAAATTATTATCTGTTGATGATCGAAATAGACATCATACGCCTTATATTAAGCGGAGGTTATTTATTAAAAACATATACCGCGATAATTTCACTTCAAAGTGAAATTGGTATTGTATATGTACTTGGAGTAGATTTTCCCACATTATATAGCGGATGAGACCCTATTGCGCCGCATAATAGCGGATAACATTTTACGAATCCCATATACCGCGATATTCCGTATTGGAATAGAATTGGTATTGTGCTAACATCTGTGGATGTAGGGAAACAGGTTGGAGGGATCCAACTGGATTCCTCACCAATAATTATTTGATTACAGATATTGTGATATTTGTTGATTATCATATTGATATATGATGTTTTGATTGTCGTGATTGATATATTGTTGCTATTGCAGCATTGGCCTATTTTTGGAGTTTTAAAAATATTAAAGTAACAATTTTGAATTTAAAAGGATTTGTAAAGTGATTTTTGAAAGTATATGTTTTATTTAATTTTTGAATTGATTCCTTGTAAATAAATTAACGTTATAAAATTTAATATTATAAAAAATTATGATTTTTGTGAAATATAGTTAAAATGTGATTTTTGAAATATGGAGTTAATGAATTTTATAAAATAGTTTAAATTGGGATCTTTGAATTTTTATAAACGATTTATATAAAAGATTTAAAAATCTATATTTATAAATTAAAATATTGGAATTGTGAAACGAGTTTTTATAAACGTTAAAAAGAAGTATAAATGGATTTCATAAGTGAATGAAATTGATAGATTTATAAACTGTGAAGTTATAAAATGAATAGATTTTGTAAAACAGAAAATTATAAATAATTAACTTTAAAATTGGATTTTTGGTATTTAAATAAGATTTAAATGGAATTGGTTAATAAGGGATTTTTATAACTTGAAGTTTTTATAATATATAAATGTGAATTTATAAACATTAATTTATAAATTCTAGATTGATTGAATTTGATAAGTAAATTTTTATAGCTTATTAAAGAAGTATATTCACGATTTTGGGACAGTGGAAATTTTTTGAATTGAATGTGTAAAAGTGTTGAATTTGGTTAATGATTTATATTCACAATTTTGAACAGTGAATAATATATTAAAGGAATGTTTAGGGAGTGATCTTTTAAATGGAATTAAAACGATTTGAAGTTGTTTTAAAATGCATTAAGTGTCGAAGCCATAGATTTCAACATTTATTGTTGAAATAGACGTTTTCGAGAAATAGAAGGAAATGGTGGACTATAACACTGTTGTTATAGTAAATGATTTTCGAAAGGAAATGTTTTATATAGTATTAGGATTTATATATCTATCTTAATTTCGAATCCCTATACTAGTGATTTTGGGTTTTCGTAACGATGTTTTACGCAACATTCGTTTTGACTCAAATAAATGTGTTTAAGCGCACGTTTTTTTTAAAGAATGAAATATATACTTAATTTCGATTAAGTATATTGAATATTTTCCAAATGTTGAAAATAAATGGATTTGTGAATCACTTATTATTAAATAAGTATGAAAATGTTTTCCAATATGAAGTGAAATGTTTGAGATTACATCTTTTAAAGATAAATTGAAAATGAATATTAGAAATCGATTTGGAAATCGTATATTCATAGATATTTTGGAATTGTAAATTCACTATGGAATTTATAAAAGAAAGGGAAATTTGTTTAAAAATAAACGTTGATTTATTTTTGAAGTGTGGAAATAAATTTACGGATTTGGAACTTAAATATAAAATAAATCGGTAAGGATTTATTTAATTGGTTTAAATAAACCATTTTGAAATGAAAGTATTTCAGCGTAAGGAAAATAATTGAAAATTTGTTTTCAAATGTTGAAGTGTGGAAAATATATATCTTGTAAAGATATTTTTGGAAAATAAATAATTTGGGAAATTATTTGGAATTTTATGATGTTGTGCATGTCTACTGATAGTTAAATAACCGACTATCAATATTTGCCTTTAAATAGGTATTTGTTGTGATTTGCTTGAATTTGAATGCCACACTTATTTTTAAAAAAAGCGTTCACTATTCGAGTTAGCCGGGAAAGGACCTTTGGGTCGTATAACCCATTCCAATATGTGATACGTCGTCATGGATTGCATTTGAAGACCAGATATTTGTGAAAACGGAAGGATTACCGTCGAATGTTTCTGCATCGGCTGATCTTCGATATAGAAATTTATTACCCTTTGTGATGGGAAGTCCGTACGTGATTAGTGAATATCCGGATTGCAAGGACTACTTTGTAAGTACCTTCGGTTTCGTTCGATCCCGGAACGGACTTGTATGGATGTGTGTCTGACGTTACAATTTGAGATGTAAAGCTACTTTCTATCAAATATGTTCCCGTTGGTGGCGGAAAATTTATTCTCTTAGCTTAAGACCCTTAGAGGTTATGTAATTGATGGTTACTAGTGATACATTCCCGAATTGGTAATGTGGCATATGAAGTGCTGTGAGCATTTGATGATCAAAGCATAGCTTTTGTATAAAGCGTGGCTTTGTGGACGAGACTTCGTCGGACCTCACACTACGGAAATGGTCAAAACAGGAAGGATGTGGCAAGGTTATTAGGGGGTAGTGCCCCTTTAGTGTATGTCATTCCCTCTGGATAGAGGTGGTATCATGGTATGGAGCCCAGATACTTAACCTATGTTGTTGCTGCAAATTTATTACTTTGTGGTTGTTGGAATCGAGGATCCTCGGATATAGATTGGTTACGATCGGGGAATGACATATTCATGTCAGTAGTTACTCAGTTTGAAGGGTAATCCGGCCTTTTTTTGGCAGAGATCCGATTAGGTTCTCGGGTCGTCTTTCCAGAGGCGTACCCATGTGGCAATGGGAAGTTCCTTGGCCTGACCATTTGTTGGAAATCCAAAGAAACAATACTAACCTTGTACGGTTTTAGTTGTAGAACCTGCCATCTAATATGGTAGCTATAGTAGGCATAATATAATGGTACCTATGCTGGCTAAGATTTATATTCTACTTTCGAAATGTTTTCTACACTATGCACTAATAGTAATATCAAAAATGATTTGATTTTGCATTATAAGTATCTTTGACTAACATAAGAAGAAATCTCCTTGAAGTCTGCGTTTGCATTGTGTGTGTGGTGGGAGGTCTTATGGTAGTTACATTTTCAAAAAGCATTGCGAATTGACTTCAAAAATAAATTGTCCTGTTCTTTACTTTTAAGATAATTTTTTTTAAGTTCTCACACCAGTCCCATGACCGACTCATAGTTTATTGTTTTCATTCCTAAACTCTGGTTGCCCACCAATTTCCACACGGGCAGTCAAGAGTTAGGTTATCAGGATATTCTGGAATTCAGGAATTGCTGGAGACAAGCTGGATGACATGGCGTATTCACTAGCATATAGTATTTCTTTTCCACTGTTTGTATTTGTTGGTGGTTGTACACCCTGATGATGTAATGTAGTGTAATATGATGTAATGTAATAACGGATATATTTCTTTGTTTAAAGATTATTCATTTGTCTATTATATGTTGTTCCGCTGCGATATGTGAGATTCTATCATTGTTCTGTTGTTTCTTTCTGTTCTGTTCTATATTTTTCTCTCTTCTTCTATCTTTTTCTTCTTCTTTGACCCTAATGGTACGGTTTTCCGACATTCGATTATGCGAAAGTTGATACAGTGGACGTATTAATGTCCGTTTTCGAGCGTCGAAAAGTGGCGACGTTACAATAAACCTTAGCTTTGTAGGGTCTGACTCTTTATTAATAGGGAGCAATACCCTATGATTAGTCGTTGAGAGTGTATATATATAAGAGGGCGTATTTGTTAGTGTTATAAAAAGATTTTTATATTGTGTTAATTTGTTCTGTTTTGTATTTATAAATTCTGGTTAGTGCATAGGACGCTGTAACATCCCCCTTTTCGCACGCTTAAAATCGACACACGTGCCAATTCAAACTATACGGAAGGGCGGATTGTTATAGGGAAAATAAGAAAAACGAGACAGAAATAAAACAAACAGAATCTCACAACGGAAGGATAAATATAAGAATCAAATATGCAGTTCATGAAGCTGTTTACAAAATGTTTAATTTTTCTTACACAACACATATTAGAGTTGCACATACCAACGAATAAAATCGATGCAGCGGAATACAGTGTAGTGGAATATAATATAATAATAATAATGAAATCTTCATCTTCGTCCTCAAGAAATAAAGTTTTCGAACCTGAAATGCTCGGACTGACCCGAGCGAATTGAAAAGACAAAACGCTCGAGTTAGAACTAAAAGATCTTATGTAAGTCAAATCAACAAAAATAAATATGAGTGTAGTAACTCAAGAGATGCTCGGGATTCGCATCTTCTAAGGATCCGTTAAACTATTTACTATGTAGTAATATTTCGCTCTTATAATAGTGTCTATTAGTAAAATAAACTTACTTTTTTTCTTAGCATTAAGGGCTTACCCATATAGTCCTTAACACGTAATAGTCTCCGTAGTCCATCCAATATCATAGTCCCTCCTGACCGGGAAGCCACCAGAGGATACCACACGGGCTACGGGAGAAAACCAAACTCGTACAAGGCGCGATATGGTAGATGACACGGCACAACTAGGCAATGCCACGGTAGATATACCAATTACGCTTCCGGGTCGGTGGTAACGCGTAGCCGCAGCTACCGTCCACCTCGAACAACACCGCCATATAAAAGAAATCAAAAGTGGCCACCGAATAAAACCAAAGTCAGAGTAGAATATCGAAGGGATGTGTTCGATCAAAGGTGCTACCCTAATTAACCCGTCGATCGCTCTTGTTTTAGCCACCTTATGCCAACTCACAGGAGTTGGGTCCACGTATTTACCTCAAAAAGAAACGCCGCCACCATCCAACTTCATTCTGGAATCTCCACCGCATACACGGTTGTTAAAGTGGTTTTCGAAGTTGGCAGAGAGTATGACAACTTCCGATGCCGGTCTCTTCAACAACCAAGCGTTATTATAACACCACGGTCTTTTCAAAATAGTTAATACTTTAAAGCAGAATAAAATATTCATTTCAAAACCATATAAATACGATATCACTTCTTCTTTTAAAACCAAGTAAATATGATATCATTTCAATATATCCTTTTCTAAAACTCCTTTCAAAGTTATAATAATTTGAAACCAAATACTTGAAATATAGCCTTCCAAAACATAAAACTTTGAATTTCATAACTTTGAAATATAACTACACCACTTGAATGGTTTAAATATTAAGTTACTTAATAAAATAAATTAGCTTCTTTAATTTCGTAATCTATTCTAATACAGATTCAAATCCTCAAATAAACCATTTCAAATTTCATATATTTCAAAGCTTTAATATTAATGTGTAACAACCCTGGTTTTGGAGATTACTTGTAAGGATTAAATTATAATGATAGTTATAATTTAATATTGTGAATTAAAATAAAATTGGAGAAATTAAATTGTTTATTTGGAATAAACAATGAATTTTGGAATAAAATGAGAAAATAAAATTCAAAACTTTATCTTTTTTGTTTCGGTTAATAATAAATGGAAAATAGTTTTTATTTAGAGAAAATGCAATAATTTTATTAATTATTGACAATTACTTTTAATAATTTTTAAAGGAGGTATTTGATTTTTAAAGGTTGTTTATTTAAATAAAAAGGTGGAAATTGTTGTTAAAATGAGCTTTAATTATCAATTTGAGTTTAGAATGGTTAGTTATATTTTTTTAAGCAAGAAAAATATTTTTGTGGAATTTTAGAAGTTAAAAATAAGGTTTTGTACATTTATTTGTGGAAATTGTGTATTTTTGTAAAATAAAGGATTTTAATAAAAAAATTAAATTCAATCTTTTTATATAGTGTAAAATATTTTATTTCATAATTATGTAAATTTACATACCTTGTTATGTGAAAATTTGAAAGAAAATAGCTTTTATTTATTTACATAGTGTAAATGTGGCTTGGTGTTAATTAAATTAGCCTAAAACAAATATTTCTTTTAATTGATGGGTCCAAGACCCACTTAGTAAACTTAACCAGCTATGAGAAAGAGGAAAGCAAATTCCTCTTCTTCTTTCTCGTTAGTGTAAAAGAAAAAAAAGAAATGAGCCCACTTCCCTCTTTCAAAGCAAAACCAAAATCTCCAAATTTTCATCAAATCATTGCTATAATTTATCAAATTAAGTCAATTTAGGTAGGTAATCAACTTCTAAACCTAATTCCTTCATCAAATTTCAGTTTTGAAGATTATTTGATTGCTCGTAACTTTGTTTTGGCATTGCATGTTTATGTACATTTCATTCCTAGATTGTTGAAGCTCTTTTGAGGCCAAAACTTTCTCCTTTCCACCGATTTTTTCTTGTAGCTCAAGCATTCAGCAAGGTGATTGTAATACTCACAAGTACTAGCTGAGCCAAGCTCAAAAATTGAAAAAGAAATCAAAAATCTAGCTTTTGTTAATGAATTTTTGTTGTTTTTCTGTCTGAAATATGTTTCTTATTGCCTATTTGAATGATCATAACTTTTGATTTCGACAACAAAATTCTGCCGGATTTCTTGCATTTGATAGCTTGCATGTTGAACTTCATTTCTGCAAATTTTGGTTGAAATATATTATCGTTTGAATGTTTAAAACGTTGCTGCAAAATTGACTCAGGCACAGATTTTTACCTGTAGTTGTTTCGAGTTGCTGCAAACATGGCCTGAGTACATGTTTGAGGCCGCATAATCATTCACTTATTATTGGAATTCAATGGTTCTTCTTTTATTTAAAAGATGAAGTATTCTAGTATATGGTTACCAATTTTGATCTCAATTCGGTATCATTTGTTTCTCCGTTTTATGCCTGAAAGTTGAACCCAGGATGGTTTCAAGCCTGTGCATTTTTGGTTTTTGAACTGTTGCAAACATGGCCGGAGTCCATGTTTGAGGCATCATAACTCATTCGTTTCATATCAGATTTGTGTGATTATTTTTTCAGATGTAAGTAGGAGTGTTGATTTACATTTTTGAAAAATTTCATAACAGTCTGGATTGGTTTTCTATTTCTAAACTGCTGTCGAACTTGTACTCACAGCTTGCTGTAATTCACTGTATTAAACCTTGTTTTGGTCCGACTTTGAAACGATGCAGATTCTTCATTTCAAATCGGATTTGAACAATTCTTTTTGCAAATCGAAGTAGATGCATTAGTCTATGATTCTACTAAATTTCATCAAGATCTGGGTTCATGTGCCCCTTCGAACACATCGTCGAAGTTGAACCTTTGCGCTGTTTTTACATAGCAGTTTACAGTGGTTTTAGTCCAACTTCGGAACGACACAGTTTCTTCATTTCAAGTGTTAATTGGGTGAATCTTTTTTCAGATTGGATTAGGAATATTAAAAAATATTCTACAAAATTTCATGTCATTTGGATTTTGGTTTTAGTTCCAAACCTGCTGTCGAACTTGGGTTCGCAGCGTGTTTTCAACGGTTTCTATACTTGAATAATTTTCGCCATTTTTGATATTTTACCGAATTCTTGAATTTTCTCTCTAGATTTTGTGCACGGGTTTTATAAACCATTTTAAAGTGTTTTTCAAAAAAATTGGCTTGTGAAATTATTATTTAGTATTATTTTAAGTATTAAATTATTTACTCCATAATAGGAGAATTTCAAAGGCAATTTTCAAAGTGTTATCAAACGATTTCTAAACTTGTTCCAAATTATTTTCTGAGTAAAATTACACTCTTTTGCACTTCGAATTAAGTGGAAAGGTAATTAAATGGTTGGGTAAAACACGTACTACGGAATACGTGCGTTTATCTTTCCAATCAATTCCTAATCTATTCGTTTGATCGTTTTGACCTTGGGGTCTAGTTTACCGATGACATGAGGTAAACTTTGTACTGCTTTGAGTGTGGAATTGACTAACGGTTAGTAAACCGTTTAGTGAGAATGTGTGGTATGGGACGCACGTTAACACTTTTCGAGTTCCTTTCCGAGAGTTTCAGACACATATTGCCAGTTAGTGGTGTCCAGTACTAGGCCTCCAGACCTTCGCCACTACGGTTTGTTGTCTTCGGGTTTATGCCTTCGGGTTTGTTGCCTTTGGGTTGTTGCCTTTAGGTTTGTTGCCCTATAGTATCGCTTTTGGAGTTGGTCCATTGTCACCGCTCGAGAGATACTTGGGTTTGTTGCCTTCGGGTTTGTTGCCCTATAGTATCGCTTTTGGAGTTGGTCCTTCATCACCGCTCGAGAGATACTAGGGTTTGTCGCCTTCGGGCTTGTGGATCCTTGTTTATACAGTACCGGGCACGTGCATCTTTTGTTTCATTGATATTTATATTTCCCTAGAGTATCGCCCTTCGGAGTAGGTCTTTTGAACCACTCGATACATAGCGATTACCTTGTGGAAACTTGTGTTACCTTTATTGGTATTTGTTATTTGCCTTTTTGGCTTGATTTGGGATATTCATATCCTTTGTTTATTTGAGTTGCCGATGATATGAGGCTTGTTACGATTCATCTTTCGTCATATGATCGAATTATCTCTTTTAGAGATATTTGTGGTACTTTATGACCTTGCATGTTCATTATCATTTAGCTTATCCAACTGATTTGTTTAGCTAGACTGACCTGTGTATTTTATACTCGGGTCAAACCGAGGTGTTTCAGGTTAGGTACATTCAGACTTAGCCTATTCTGCTTCCGCATGGACTATTCTGCTATCTCCTTTTGTTATAGCTTTTTGTGTAGTCCCTTTTGGTTGTAACTCTGATATGTATAATCTTCTGACTCGCTTGTATGTTGCGGTTGCTACTCCACTTGACATGTATCATTTTGTATACTTTGTGATGTATCTGTATATGTGTATATGTTTATGATGATTACTGTTCTGTAATGTGTTTTACATTTGAGTTGTTATATTTTGTTCTGTTAGATCTTATAGCCATTATAGATTTGTATTAAATATCTATTGGATAAGTCAATCCACCTGGAAAAAAATATGCGACACTCAGTAGATAGTTAAGACAAGGCTGTAAATGGTCGCTCCTTCACAGCTCTATTCTCCGTTTTGGCAGACGGTATTACCTTGTAAAACTCTTTGCTAATGTAGGTCTCGGAGTGGGGCATTACATAATGTTTCAAAACTAAATTTTATAATTCACATATATATCAAATTTACTTTACTACCATTTAGTTTTGAAATATTTAATTTAATCAATCCAGAATCCTTTAAATAGACTTCAAATTTCAACAATTTTATATTCCATGAATTTATTTAGACTTGATATATTCCCTTAAATCACCTTAACCCCGAATTGTTTTATAGAACAGTATTCTTTTAAAATCTAAATTTCAATAAGTTCCAAATGGACTCTTATTAAATATAATCCGTAATTAAATAAAATCTCAATCGATTTCACTACCTTCCCAACCCTGGTTTATAAAATCAATATAACTCTATATTAAATATAATTTAAATAAATACTTATCCATATTATATTCAATAAAATCAAACTTTATTTTATACTTTATACCGATTTTATACATAGCTTAAAACCAAAAATTTAACTATATATATAATAACCTTCAACAAATATCCGAAATCAATATCTCATAAAACCATATATAGATTTCTTTACAAAACCATAGAAAAACTATTTCAAAAATAAATTTAGATATATACCGTGGCGCCTGTATAAAATTTTCTAACCAATGGTCAAGTGATACGGATATTTATCATTTCAATCCGCAATTTAAAAATAAAATTTTACGGTTATATATCATTTCAAACCGCAATCCTGAATGCAATAAAATGCATAATAAATTGTAGTTTATAACAATATAAAATACAGCATCCATTCATCCAATACCAACCATCAACCCTTTATTTCAATCATCATCAAATTCAACCAATAGCATCAATATAGAACGGATAAGAACAAAAGGTAATAAATAGCAGTTTATTATGCAAAAATAAATTAACTGATAATTTAACTGGCAGTTTATATGTGCAATAAATTACCTAATAATTTAACTATCTGTTTATATGCAATAGTAAATTTAACTAAAAATTTAATTGGCAGTTTATGTGCAATAATGAATTAAATAACGAGTAAATTATATGAATGCAAATTAACTGAGGTAATGATAAGATATATGCCAAACAGCTATAAATAAATTTCTAAACACATCATAAATCAATTTAACAAACATAAGAAATCTTAGAAGTTGTGAGTGGGTTAAAACACTCACCTTTTGAATTTAAATTGAATTTAAATCCAATTTAAACCCAAAATTCCAACAGTCTCAGAAACTGCCCAACCAAGAGCCAAAATGTCCGAAATAAAATTACGATCCAAGGCAAAATTCCGTGCATAAATTCGACCTCAACTGAGAAAGTTATTAAGGTTAGAAGCTTAAGCGAAAAATATAAATAAATAAAGTAGATTAAAGAATTACACTCACGAAGATGCCTGAGCCGCCACCTGATCGATGCTTCCATCAATTTTCGCCGCGCCTACAGTTGCCTTCGTCCCGATCGAGCAACACTGCCACCATGCCCATGTCAGGCCGAGCCTCCCCATGCCCGCGATGAGACGCGCGACCCTCCCATTCAACATGCGCCGCCACCACCCAGGTCAGTAAATCATGGCGAATCATGGCCATCGAACGACCAACGACCAATACCACAACGGTCTGCACTTCGCCCTCTTCCAAACGCCGCCCTCCGATCATCCTATCGACTCAGATCCACCACACGATCAAACTCTACCCAAAGAACGACCGAAACTTCTTTGATTTTTACGGGTCAAACGGCAAAAAAACGAAAAACGAATTTCACCAAAAGATTATGCTCTTCGAGAGCTTCAATATATATATATATATATATTATTTTCCGAGGAGTTTGGATTTTCATTAGATTTTTGAATTTGCAATTGGATCTAGGGTTTGCATCCATTGAGGAAGAGGATGAGCTGCTGAAATTTTACGCGTAGACAAATGAGAATAGGTGTAGGCTAGGGTTTAGCAGGGTATTTATAGATAAAGTTGGAATAGACATATGGATCCGAATTATAAACGTGATAAACGATAATTGGCCCAAAATACCCAATCTGACTCCGGAACGAAATTGGGTCAACCCATATATCAAAATAGATGTTTTTAAATAATTTAAACGCAATGGAAAAGGTTTCTGGTCCAAATTCCATCGTATGGAGAAATATGCTAAAATCAATATTTTCAAATTGATTTTAATTAAATCGATTACAAGGCGTTTCGCGTTCGTACGATCAAACGACAAGTCCGATCACTACGAAACTTGAAATCCTACAATAATTCACCGTTACAGATTCAATGAAACTAGTTTCGTCGAAATTCGAGTCAATGGTCAAAATGGCTATTTTTATATCTATTAAATAAATTAAAAATCAACCAAAAAAATCCAATTTTTAATTTAAATTCTAAAATTGACCAATTTTATCACTTTTAGAATTCTTAATCATTTACCAAATTTTAAACAAGTTTAGATGTCAATTTAAAGTTGATAAATCTGCACGTCGTCGTATTTAATTTCGAATTTCAATAAATTCACAATTTGTCAATTGAAATTCCAATAATCCATTATTTGATTTTTAAATCTTATTATGAATAAATGGCCAACTTACCATTTTTATCATTTCTGATTGCATTTAGCTTCAAATTTATTAACCAAACCTCCATATCAAGTAAGGATTTATTGTAAAAATTTTAGTGTTTACCTTCAATTAAAGTAAATTCAATAAATTATAAAATCTTATTTCAATGAAATTTATACCGTTCGTATTCAATTCTCTTTATTAAATCAATCATCATCTTATGTATATATTTAACATTTGTATATATCTAATTACCCTAATATCTTTACAGTTATCAACTAAATTCATATTAACGTAGTATTTAATTACGTTTAATTGCAAAATATTTAATTTCAATTGCTACAAAAATTATATTTATTATAAATTGAATTCCAATCAGTTACAACCTTACAACTTAAATTAAATGGTATTGCACTAACCTTATTAAATTACATCCGGTTTTCAATTAGTATAGAATTTAATCCTAATTACTTACCATTAAATTCATTAATTATTGATTACCTTTCAATTAAATAAAAATTTATTCCCAAATTGATTTACAGCCTAACATAACATTTACATTCAACCCATTTCGTTTAACCCATTAATTATTAACCTTAAATTAGCCTTGGTTATATTTTGATGCACTATACTATCCAAATTTCAACTCAATTCTTATTTACGAAATATTCAAGCATCAAATTCCAATAAATTTACTTTATCACATTTATTAAAAATCTTAGTTCCCAATTATTACGCAGATTTATATTAATAAATCAACCTTTACATTTGTTGCTTGCATTCAACTTATAACCAAGTCGGACTATTTTACATTATTTCCTTTATTGCAAATTTCATTCAGTTTATACAAATTCAGCTTTGACTTACTTTATTGCCCAAGTTTACGTGCAGTTTCTCAAATAAATAAATTATTTCATTGGATAATTAAATGCTTATCTTTAGTATATATATAATATTAGGATTTTATTCCATCCATAAATGGGTATTGCATTGAAATTTAATTTGTTAGCTTATATCAACATTATTACCATTAATTGCAATTGGATTACCAATTTTATTCAATACCCTAAATAAATAACATATATTAATTTAATACTTACATTCGTTTCCCTATGTAAGTTTTCATTCCCAAACAATATTTCAATTACTACAGGACATTGATTTAATTCAATTTACTATTTAAAATTACTAGTTTCTTAAATTAATTCACTATTTACCTTTGTTTTCTTATATTTAAATCTTAGCATAGTATAACAATTTACATAACTTCAATTATTCGAAATTTCATTTCAACTGTTAATACTTTGCTTTAATATCCATGGTTTCATTCCATTTTCAACATTCGCTTCATTATTAATTAATTTTTTTTATTTCTTCCTAATTCAATTACAAAATCTCATTAATTAGCCATTTATTTACCAAAATTTACGGGTCGTTACACTCTCCCCCACTCAAAACTTTTCATCCTCGAAAATTAAAAAGGAGGGAAAAGAAAGAATTAAGTAATCAATATCTTATTCAAAATATTAAATTTATAAATAATTTTTTTTACAAAATTTAGTAATTTAAATAAAATATATCAATTTATAACCATAAATCTTTTTATACTCAAATTAATAAAGTTTGGAAAATATTTACAAAATTTTCTTAGTCCAAAATTAATGGAAAATTTCGGCAGAGTCTCCTTTGTACGGGGAGGCTCGGGAGAAAATATAATATAAATATAATAGTATATACATATATTTCAAAATAATTTATCCCAACAACGGGAAAAATAATATGATAACGCTATGAACCGAAATTCGAAAGCGTACTTATTTGTTGAGCAATTTATGCTTATTATTATGAAACCAAATGTAGTAGCAATTGCTTCCATATCTTGTATTTCACTTATATAATCTAAAAGAGTTAACAATCATATAAAACGAAATATTTAAAGTGGTTTCAACCATAAGCAACAAATCAATACAAACATTAATCACTTGCAACCAGGCATACACCATCACATAGAATTCCCATATATCAATCATTCATTCACATCAACAAACAAATAGTTGTTCGGGTTCAAAACTTTAAATTGTACGGAATGAAAAATAAACTACCATATGCACCCTTTACTCAACAGTCTTAGGTGAAGCTAAATAGATTATTCATTCATTTAAACAAGTTTAAAGTATCCTTACCCAAACAACCACAACCAAAACAAACAGCAAATCCAACCAATAATTAAGTTCATCCTTATTAATTTCATTTCCTACTATTTGTTGTTTGATTTCCTTTTTATTCATATAATGATTTATCTTTTAATTCACATTTATTTCTTGCAAATTTTCATTTTTTATTTTATTTTTTTATTTTTTTATTCATATCAAATAGTTTCTTTTTATTTACATTTATTTCTTACAGTTTCATTTATTTGCAGTATTCAGCTTTCTGCTTGTTTTTTTACTTCAAGATTTACTTAAGTTTTAATTACTATCTTATAATACTTGATCGCTATCAAAATTTATAAAGAAAAATTTTAATTGAACCCTTCATTATTTAAGTATTACTTGTATAATCTTCTACTACATTTTCTTATTAACATTTCAAACTTTTAAATCTTTTGGTAAGTTATATATATGCTTTTTAAGAATGCAATTGAAAATCATATAAGTTTATCTTATTCTTTTAAAAATTGATTCAATGTTCAATAATTATATCCTTTGTATTATAGGTTACACCTTTCAGATTTCTTTTAATTTCATTCATAACTTAGCATTAAATTTCATATTTTAATTGAAAGTTCTAATTTTTACATTAGTTACATTCAATTTCACTACAATAACTGAAACTATTAATAATGGAAACTTAAGAATTAAATACCGGGTTTAATTTCAAATTATTTTTTAAAATAATGGATAATTATATACTTACACTTATATATCCAATGGTATTTGAACAATTTAAAATTTCTATTTTGTTTACCAAAACAAATCTGCAGCAAAATTTACTACAGTGGCCTTCCCACTTCGAAACTCGAAAATGAATGTCGATGATGCGGCCGCCATCATCGAAATTATTTTCCAACGACAGAGAGAGGAGTACATAACTTATTCCTTTTTAAACATTCCTTTAAAACAATTTTTTTCAAATTATATTGAAATATTTATATCAGAAAATACTTCTAAATAATATTATTATTATATTCCAAAATCAATTGGAAAATTTTTCAAAACCTCGGAACTTAAGTTCTAAGTTTTCAATTTTCATTTATCTTAATTTCAATCTCATTTCATCTATTATTTATAAATATTATTACCTACCAACCAATATATTGCAACCAAATATACATATCATTTAGAAAATTATTTTATATATAGAAAATATAATAGGAAAAATTATTTTGTTCACCTATATTAGAATCAAATATTATGTCGGCCTGTCCTATTAAGTGTTTAGAAATCCCTATTAATGTCATAGCGTCACATGCATCAACCATAATTTATAAATGCAAAAAGGAACAGATTAACACAATATTAAAACCTTTTTATAACACTAACAAATACGCTCTCCCATATATATATATGCTCAGCGACTCCCATAGTGTATTACTACCCTATTATTAAAGAGTCAGACCCCACAAAGCTAAGGCTTATCACTAAACCAAAGCTCTGATACCAGATGTAACATCCCGCCTTTTCACACGCTTAAAATCGACACATGTGCCAATTTAAACCATATGGAAGGGCGGATTGTTATGGGGACAATAAGAAAAACAAGAAAGAAATAAAACCAACAGAATCTCACAACGGAAGGATAAAATATAATAATCAAATATACAGTTCATGAAGCTGTTTACAAAATGTTTAATTTTTCTTACACAACGTATATCAAAGTTGCACATACCAACGAATAAAATCGATGCAGCAGAATATAGTGTAGTGGAATATAATATAATAATAATAATGATGAAATCTTCGTCTTCGTCCTCCAGAAATAAAGTCATCGATCCTGGAATGCTCGGACTGACCCGAGCGAATTAAAAAGACAAAACACTCGAGTCAGAACTAAAAGATCTTATGTAAGTTAAATCAACAGAAATAAATACGAGTGCAGTAACTCAAGAGATGCTCGGGATTCACATCCTAAGGATCTATTAAACTATTTACTATGTAGTAATATTTCGCTATTGTAATAGTGTCTATTAGTAAAATAAACTTACTTTTTTTCTTAGCATTAAGGTGTTACCTATATAACCCTTAACATGTAATAGTCCCAGTAGTCCATCCAATATCATAGTCCCTCCTGATTGGGAAGCCACCAAAGGATACCATACGGGATACGGGAGAAAACCAAACTCGTGCAAAGCGCGATAGTGTAGGTGACACGGCTCAACTAGGCAATGCCAGAGTAGATATACCAATCACGCTTCCGGATCGGTGATAATGCGTAGCCGCAGCTACCGCCCACCTTGAACAACACCCCCAAATCAAAGAAATCAAAAGTGGTCACCGAATAAAACCAAAGTCAGAGTAGAATATCGAAGGGATGTGTCCAATCAAAGGTGCTACCTTAATAAACCCGTCGATCGCTCCTGTTTTAGCCACCTTATGCCAACTCACGGGAGTTGGGTCCACGTATTTACCTCAAAAGGAAACGCCTCCATCATCCTACTTCATTCTGTAATCTCCATGTGACGCCCCATCTCTATACCCACGCTAGACAAGAACATTACGAAGAATGCTGTCGACTAGCACGGAGAATAAGGCCGTTGAGGAGCGACCATCCATGTAATTTCTTTGTGCAAGCATCGATATGTCAGATAGCATAACATGCAATACTTTATCAAGAGGAAATCCGACATACCAACACAAACTCAAAGCTACTACACAGTGGCTATAATATCTTCGAAAACAAATACAGAAATAAACATAACATAAATCAGTCACAGACAATTCATATCACAAAGGCGGAAATAGATATGAATACTACACTAATAAGTGTACATCAGAGTAGCGGTCTAAAATGATCCACAATAACACAAAAGAATAGTTACATGAACTACACAAAAGAATAAGTATACATTATGGAGTCTATATCTCGAATGTATACACCAAAATAAACTACTATTCTAAGTAGTTAACCAAAAGTCTGAGAAATCAATCCCAAGAGAGAAGTCAAGTAGAAGCACCTGTAACATCTCGGTCTGACCCGAGTATTATTTAATAAGAAAATAATAAACGGATCAGTCTAGCTATAAATATCAGATGAAACGATATAGAATAAGAGATATGACTAAACACATAATAATCACTATGCCAAGCTGTGATATATATAAGTAATTGAAAATCAACAAGAGATTAATCAATATCACCAAGTCTACACAAGAATCAAAGAAATGTCATACTCCTTATTTCGTTCACCAAACCACAAATATTGACGATAATATCAACGTCAATCACAAAAGTCAATGACACACAAATTCACCAATGCACAAATATTGACAATAATATCGATGTCAATCACAAAAGTCAATGACACACAAATTCACCAATGCACAAATATTGATAAAACTTATCAATGGAAATCAAGAAAATTGGTGAAACACAAATTCTAGAAATCATCTCAAGAAATCCAGAAATCACAAAGGGGGGAGGCCTATCACAAACGGGAGCATAAAGCCCACCAACACGTGTATCACAAACGGAATGCTAATTCCATGGTTGCTAACCATCACAAATTGAGCCGAAGCTCCACAAACGGCCCGAAGACCATGGGTTGCTACCCCACCAAATCGAGTCGAAACTCCACAAAACGGGGTTTAGTCTCCCTCGCAGACAAAGAGACATCGCACATTGCTAGTCTAAATCACGAAAATGATCGTCATGATCATGGAGAAGTGTCAATTACACTAAGCTAGTAAATATATGAGTTTAGCATCATGTCCCATAACCACTAGCTTAACTTAAATATTTACGAACAAATTGTAAGTTTCCACTAGAAAATTGTCACAAGAGATTCAATAGAACAAGTCCAAGAATTAACCGAACAAGTAAACGCAAGTGTTTCATACCACTTGTTTTACTAAGCCGTTTAATTAGATTTCTCATACGAGTGAGGTAAAGGTTTTTGTATACTAGTAGATTGGAAAATGGTTTTATAAAAAAGTTTGATATTGAAAATATAGTTGAAATCGTTTTGATGAAGAGGTTTTGATATTTAATACTAGTATTGAAATCTTTATATTTTTAAAGTGACAAATCACAAAAATGATTGTAGAACAATCAATCACGAAAATTCACATACGAAGATGTGAATAAAAATCCAACGAAACCGATAAAGAATCCATCGAAATGGATATTCAAAAAATCCCTAAAAAGGAGTCATCAAAGTCATAATAAATGATAACAACAAATAGGATCATCACGAATCGATTTAAATTGGAAGTTCAATCCAAAAAGGCAAAATGGACTCAAACAGCAGGTTCAGTCGACTGAACAGAGTTTTCAGTCGACTGACCCTGTACCTGGGAATTTTCCAGGTTCAGGAAACTTTCTGTTTCCAAGTTCAGTCGACTGAACAGAAGATTCAGTCGACTGAACAGAAGATTCAGTCGACTGAATCATGCCTGGAAACTTTCGGTTTCCAGGTTCAGTCGACTGAACAGAGTTTTCAATCGACTGAATCATGCCTGGGCTGTTTTTCAGCCTATTCAGATGAAGAGAAAATGCTTCCAAAATGCAACCGGCGAACATTGGCTCTAAGGGTTTATGCCAATCGGCAACCCGGCCCTATATGCTCCTCGGTGCATGACTAAAAGCATGATCAAACATCCATAAAAGGATTTTCACACAAATTTGACTTAAAAACCCAAAAATTGGAATATTCACAAAACCAATCCAAATCAAGAGCAAATTCTCATGAAGAAGTGATAGGAATTCAAACCTAACAACCAAAGATAATTATAGTCATAGATGTGAGATAAAAAATCTCACCTTTTCACAAAATCAAACAAGAAGAAGCTTGAAAGCAAATGGAGAATCAACCTCTCTTCAACACACCCCAATTGAGCTTGAATCTAAGCTCAAAAACAAGAACATTCCCAAAATTAGGTTTAGGAATTTCTGAAATTGGTAAGAGAATAAGTTGGAGAAGAAGAAGAAGAGAAGCTTACCAATGGGTTCTTCTTGAGTTTGGAGCTAGGAATTTGATTTGCAAGAGAAACTAGGGTTTTGGAGTTTTTAATTTCCAATCTCCCCCACCATTAATGTTATAAAAACTGAAAAGAGAAGAGAATGAGGGTGAGTGGGGAAGAGTGGCTCAGATTTGAGCATAAGTTAACATAGGGCTGAGCCCAAAACCAAACCCAAAGTGAAAAGTAGCAAAAATCAACTTTCTCCAAACATATCGAAGCTTATACTCAAAAAGGTCGCAAACGGCATTTTAAACTCAATGGGAGTGGTCCCGAGTCCTAATTCGACCGTATGTAAAAAGTAGCTTTTCGGACTAAAATCCGACTAACGATAGAATATTTAAATAAAATATTTAAATATAAAATCGATAAATATACGGGTTGTTACAGACTCCCCTCCTTAAAGAAATTGCGTCCTCGCAATATTTAAGAAGAGAACATAAAGTAACAACCATAAAAGCATATTCAATCACAAAAGAAACTTGAAATAAGAAGTTCACCTCAAAGAGCACGAGAAAATAAGTCCGGATGTGCTCGCTTGATGTACTCTCTAGATTCCCAAGAACAATCCTTAGGATTTGAAGACCATTGAACTTTAACAAGCGGAACATCTTAATTTCGAAGTCGTTTGACTTCCGAAGTAATGATACGAATAGGATGTTGCTCATAAGTTAAATTAGGCGAAACTTCAATCTCTTCCACAACACCGGGCTCAAGAACAGAATCGGAATCTCGAAGACATTTCTGAAGTTGAGAAACGTGAAACACGTCATGGATAGCAGAAAATTGAGCCGGTAATAAAAGGCGATAAGCCATGTAACCAATACGTTCAATGATAGGAAATGGCCCAATATATCGATGTGCCAATTTTCCCGATCGACTGAAACGTACAACACCTTTCATAGGTGAAAAACGAATGAACACAAGATCTCCCTCAGAAAATTCTAACTTCCTTCTCCAGTTATCGGCATAGGATTTTTTTCTACTCTGAGCTTCTTTCATCCTATGACGAATAAGATCAATCTTTTCTGTGGAATCACGAATAAAATCTGGACCTAAAACCAGATTCTCACCGGCTTCAAGCCAACAAGAAGGAGATCGGCATGGCCTTCCATAGAGTGCCTCAAAAGGTGCCATGCCAATACTAGATTGGAAGCTATTATTATAGGAAAATTCAACAAGTGAAATATGATCTTCCCAACTTCCCCAAAATCAAGAACACAAGCAGGAAGAAGATCTTCAAGAGTTTGATGCACACGCTCGGTTTGTCCATCGGACTGGGGGTGATAAGCGGTGCTAAAATTAAGCTTCTTTCCTAAAGCTTTTTGAAGACTCTTCCAAAATCCACTAGTAAACAATGGATCACGATCGCTAACAATAGAAGTAGGAACTCCATGCAATTTAACAATTTCTTTGATAAAGATTTTGGCCAAAAGTGGAACGGTTCGATTAGGTCGAACGGGAATAAAATGGGCGGATTTAGTAAGTCTATCAACGATCACCCATAAGCTATCATGACCCGAACGAGAACGGGGAAGGCCGTCAATAAAATCCATGGAAATTTGATCCCACTTCCAAATAGGAATTTCTAAAGGTTGCAATAACCCACCGGGCCTTTGATGTTCGGCTTTAACGAGTTGGCAAGTCATGCAACGCTTAACGAAGTTAGCGATGTCAAGTTTCATTCCCTCCCAATAATAAAGACGCTTCATATCCGCGTACATTTTACTACTACCGGGGTGAATGGTGAATTTAGAACGATGTGAATCTTCTAAAATATCTTTACGAAGATCACTAATATTTGGCACGATGAGTCTACCAAATCTCCGAACGCCGCCACGAGAATCGATATCAAGGTCTTTCAATCTTTCAATATCAATCTTATCCTTAATATTTTGGCTAAGAAGAGCCAATTCGGTATCTAGCCTTTGAGCTTCAAGAATGCGGTCTAAAAGAGAAGGATGAGCCTCAAGGCTACATAAAACAAGAGATGAACATAAATCGGGAACACGCTCTCGAATCTCACAAGTGGTTAAGATCTCGAGATCGTTCCATTCGGATATCATCATAGAAACAACAACTTGCTGTTTACGGCTAAGAGCATCGGCGACACGATTACCCTTACCGGGGGTATAAAGAATATCAAGATCATAAGGAGCAAGGAACTCGAGCCAACGCTGTTGACGCAAATTAAGTTCCTTTTGGGTGAATAAATGTAACGACCCAGAATTTTTGATAATTAAAATATGAATATTTAATTAATTTTAAATATTAATAAGTGAATTTATAAGTCAAATAAATTTTTATTTGAATTATTGAATTTAATTGGACTATTAAATCGATAATTTAATACGTTAAATTATGGAAATAATTGAAAATATAGTTAAATATGATTGAAAATGATTTGTAAAATTTTATTTTATCATATGGAAGTTAGAATGATATTTTAGAACTTTTAAAATCAAATTGAAAGTTAAATTGTGAAAATTGAATATTTTAATATTTAAATCGACTAGTAAAAATAGTCAATTTTTGAACAGTCTCAGAATTGAACGAAACCAGTTCCATTGGATCCGTAATAGTTAGTTATTACAGGATTTCAATTTTCGTGTCAATTGGAGTTATCGTTTGATCATGGCAGCTCGAAACGCATCGAATTGTTTTTAATTCAAATTTGGCGAGTGAAAATAGTCATTTTTCAAAAAGTCTCGGATTTCGACGAAACCAGTTTCATCGGATCCGTAATGTGATATTATTGTAAGGTTTCAAATTTCAAGTCAATTGGATTTACCGTTTGTCCTGTACAAATTAAAACGCCTAGAAAATCGCTTAAATCGGTTTAATTCAAATTGAGCGTTTATAGCCATAACTCGCACATACTTCCGAATTAGCTTTCGAAACCTATTCCATTGTGTCCGGAACGCGGGATAAACCCTAGGTACGTCAGTTTCGGCGCCTAAATCGGAGTTCGGAATTTCCGGATGAATAGTGTCGTTCAAAACTCTATAAATAGACCACCACCATCACAAAATAAAAAAATAAAAAGAAATCTAAAACCCTAAAAAAACTGCAGCCGGCCCTAAAGCATGAACGGCCAGAAATTCTCCTCTTTCCCCTCTCAATCTCTCTCAATCTACAAAGATTTAGCCAAGGTGTTCAACACGAAAGTCGTAGAGCTCGACGAGAGCTTCGATTCCATACGGTGATGATCGGAAATGGTGCAACGTAGGAGGAGCTATGGTGGGCCGTTTGCTTCAGCTCATGCACGCAATTCGAGGCATATATGGTGACCGAACTCCAAGGTGTTGAGGCCAAGCATGGTGGTGGAGTAGGGCTACGCAATGGAGCTTCCTGATCGAATTCAAGTCGAGTGATTTTGGTGCAAAGTTAAACCCTAGATTCATGTAATGGGTTCGTGTATACTGTAACTTATGCGTGCGTGAAAAAGAAGGAAGGATATGGGAAGAAGATGCGTGCGGCCTGATGTAGCTTGCTTTGGATCCAAGGGCTCAGATGCGTTCTAGGTTTATAATATAAAAATAAATGTTGTAATTTAGTTAATTAAAATCGTGTAATCTTTAAAACTGCATAACTTTTTCATACGAGGTCGAAAAAATGCGAAACCAGTTGCATTGGAATCGTATGGACGAGCACTACGCGATGAAATTGGATTGGAGTCGTTTGGAGTTAGTGAGAATTTTAGGTAAAATTAAACGTCCGTTTAATTTTATTCGAAATAAATCGCTAAAACGGAAAATAAAACCAAGGTGAGAACTTCTCACTCAATCGAATCAGTTTCGATTTTATTTTAAATAGTTAGATTTAAAATATTTGAATGCATGTTTGAGTGATGATTGATATCTATTGATTGTTAAAATAGACATTATACGCCGTTAGTAAGCGGATGTTATTTATTAAAAACATATACCGCGAATATTTCATAAACAGTGAAATTGGTATTATATATAATAGCAATATATATATATTGGCATATGTATATATTGGAGTTATTGATTTCCCGCATTTATTTGTTTAGCGGATGAGACCCTATTACGCCGTTATTAAGCGGATAATATTTAATAAGAACATATACCGCGATAATTTCGTACTGGAGCGAAATTGGTATTGTGCTAATGTTTGTGGATGCAGGAAAACAGGTTGGAGGGATCCAACTGGATTCCTCAACAGTTTTTATTTGATTTCAGATATTTTGATATTTGATGGATTTTCATATTGATATATGATATCGTTGTAGTCGTGATTGACTATTTGGTGTGTAGCATCATTGGACCAAATTTGGAATTTTAAAATGATTTTAAAGTGATTTTTGAAAATATACTATATTTTTGGAATTGATTCATTTTAAATAAATAAACGTTATAATTTTTAAAGTTATAAAAATTATGATTTTTGAGAAATATAGTTAAAAACTGATTTTTGAGAATATGATGCTAATGATTTTATAAAATAGTTAAATCGGAATTTTTGAATTTATTATGAAAAGTTGAAATATAGGATTTATAAAATTTAATTATTTTACGAATCAAAAGGATGAAGTTTTTAAAGGAATTTGAAGACGTTTTAAAGAATAATATAAATTGATTTATATTAAGAAATTTATAAATGGATATTTATAAATTGAAAAATTGACATTATAAAACGAGTTTTTATAAGTGTTTGAATGAAGTGAAAATGAATTTCATTAAAGAATGAAATTTATAGAATTATAAACGGTGAAGTTATAAATAAAATTTATAAATAGTAAGATTTATAAATTTGTGAAGTTATTGAAAGAATAGATTTGGTTGAATAATTGAATCTTATAAGTTATAAGATTTATAATTATGAAGTTCAAAGGAACGATTTTGCAAACGAATAAATTATAGGTATTTAACTTATAATATGAACTTTTAGTTTATAATTGAGTTATAAACTGGAATAGGTTAATAAAAGAATTTATAAAAAGGAAGTTTTTGTAAATAAATAGAAATGGAATTTATAAATGTTGTTTTATAAATTCGCAAATGACTTATTTTGACAAGAAAATTTGTTAAAACCTATAAGTGGAGTTATATTCACATTTTTGAATAGTGAATAACCCTTTGAATTAAAATGAATAAAAGGATGAAATTTGTTAACAAAGTATATTCACGTTTTTGAATAGTGAATAACACGTTAAAGAAATTGTTTTGGATTTGGATGTTTTAACTAGAATTAAAACGATCTAACGATGTTTTAAATGTGTTGAGATTCGAAACCATAGATTTCAACATTCATTGTTGAAATAGACGTTTTCGAGAAATAAAAGGAAATGGTGGACTATAACACTGTTGTTATAGTAAATGATTTCCGAAAGGAAATGTTTTGTATAGTATTGGGATTTATATATCTATTTTAATTTCGAATCCCCATACTAGTGATTTTGGGTTGTCGTAACGATGTTTTACGCAACATTCGTTTTAGGCCCAAATAAATATGTTTAAGAGAATGATTTCCTTAATAGAATGAAATATATACTTAATTTCGATTGAAGTATATCGAATATTTTCCAAGTGTTGAAAATAAATAAAAATTGTGAATTACTTATGAATAAATAAGTATGGAAATGTTTTCCAATATAAAGTGAATATTAGAGAATTTATCTTTTTGAAGATAAATTGAAAATGAATATTATAAATCGAATTGAAGTCGTATATTCATTAATACTTTGGAATGTAAATTCACTATTGAATTTATAAAAGAAAGTGGAATTTGATTAAAAATAAATATTGATTTATTTTTGAAGTTTTGAAATTATATATCTAGTGAAGATATTTTGGAAAATAAATAATTTGGAAAATTATTTGGAAACTGGTGATGTGTGCATATCCATTGATAGTTCAATAACCGACTATCAATATTTCCCTTTGAATGGGTAATTGATGTGATTTGTTTGAATGTGAATGCTACACTTATTTTTGAATAAGCGCTCACTATTCGGGTTAACCGGGAAAGGACCATGGGGTCGTATAACCCATTCCGAATATGTGATACGTCGTTAAAATTGCATTGAAGATCGGTGTTGAAGACCCGGTATTTGTGAGAGCGATAGGATGACCTGTCGATTTACTCTGCACCGAGTAGCTACGGTATAGAGTTCTCCATATGTGATGGTGAATCCGATCAGGATTGTGAATATCCGGATTGCAAGGACTTCTTTGTAAGTGCCTTCGGTTTTGTTCGATCCCGGAACAGACTTGTATGGATTGTATGTCTGACGTTACAAATTGAGATATAAAGCAGATTTCTTTCAAATATATTTCTGTTGGTGGCGGAGAATTTATTCTTTTAGCTTAACACCCTTCTCTGAGACGTACGAGCTCAGAGGTTATATAGTTGAAGTTATCAGCGATATATTCCCAATTTGGTAATGTGACATGCTGAGTGTTGCTGAAATGATCATTGTGTTGATCATTGTGATAGGATCGTTTATTTGATCGTCTATCTTAGTGATCATTGTGTTGATCATTTGTTGACCCAAAGCATGGCTTTTGTATAAAGTATGTTTTTGTGGACGTGACTTCGTCGAGCCTCACACCCCGGAAATGGTCAAAACAGGAAAGATGCGGCAAGGTTATGAGGGGTAGCACCCTTTAGGGTATGTACATTTCCTTCTGGATAGAGGTGGTATCATGGTATGGAGCCCAGATATTTAACCTATGTGGTTACTACGAATTTATTACTTTGTGGTTGTTGGCTATCGGGATCCCGTGAGAAAGGTCGTTTACGATCGGGGAATGGCGTGCTCGTGTCAGTAGTTACCCAGTTAGGGGTAACCCGGCCTTGTGTTGGCAGAGTTCCGGTTTGGTTCTCGGGGATGTCTTTCCAGAGGCATTCTCATGTGGCAATGGGAAGTTCCTTGGCCTGACCATTTGTTGGAAATCCAAAGAAACAATACGAAACTTGTACGGTATTAGTTGTAGAACCTATCATTCACTTATGGTGTCACAACACTGTTTGGATGTTAGCTATAGTAGGCATACGATAATGGTCGTATGTTGGCTAAGATTTATATTCTACTTTCGAAATGAATTTCTTCTACACTATGCACTAGTAATAATATCAAATGTTATTTTAAATGCGTATCAAGCATCTTTGACTATCATAAGGAGAAATCTCCTCCGATTCTGCGTTTGCATTGTGTGTGTGTGCGGGAGGCCTTATGGTAGTCTCATTTTTAAAAGCATTGCGAATTGAAATAAAAATATTCCTCTATTTTTGATTTTAAAGATAAATAAACTGTTTTGAGTTCTCACACCAGTCTTGTTAAGCTTTGGGCTATGTGATGGGGGGTTCTCGCTTCGCGGTTAGGTGGCGAACGGGAGACTCTTACTCCCACACATCCTCTTTTAGGGGGTTGGTTAGGTGTAACCTGAGACAGTCGAGAGGCTGGCCGTAAAAGCAAGTTTGGGATACCAGTGTAAGCCACGGTGGGGCTGGGATGGTTGAAAAGCCTACCGGTTGTGACCGCTGATGGTACGTCTGTTACATTTGGTATCAGAGCTTATGGTTAAGCGACAACCATGGTTCTGTTGGGTATAATTCATTAGAGATAGAGTCAGTAGTACTCTAGAATGAGTTTGAGAGTAATAATAGCTATGAGAGCGTATTTGATAGTAAATATAAAATTGTTTTATATTGTGATGATTGGTTTGTTGAGTGGCATATGAACCTTCGTCAGCACGGTATGTACAACTATGCCGAAGGGGTTTCTAAACACTTGAATAGAACAATTCGACACAATATGGTTTTAAAAAAGGGTAAATGAAATAATTTTACCTTGAGTATATTTTATATATAAAGGAATAATTTTTCAGACTTATTAAAGTGTATGTAAGTTGATTGTTTAGTTGTTTGAATAATCTAAATAAAAGAATAATTGTATAAGCAAAAGAATTATAAGAATTGAATTATAATTAAAGTAATTTACAATTGTGAAATAAACTTATATATATATAAGAAGTGAAACTATATGAATATATTTATGAATATGAGTTATAAATAAAAAATGAATTTAAAAGTTAAATGGAAGTATAACTTAAGTGATATGGAATTAAGTTGATATAGTTATCAAAGTAAATTAATGAAGTGGAGTAAATGAATATGAACTTGAGTTATATAAATAAAATTCAACTGTTGTAATTGAATTGAATGAATGGATTGAATGATAATCAATTGAATGTAAATTAAGTTGATATGAAATAATGAATATAAGGGTTAATTCATTAAAATCTAATGTTATTGGAAAGTTGAATAGTTGAATGAAAATCAATTAAATTAAACCAATTGTAAGCAAAGGAATTTGGTTGTAATTATATATACATTGATTGTTATATGATTGTTAGTTGATTGTATATGAATTCATTAAGTATTAATGAAAGTGAATTAGTGAAATTTAAAGCTATGTAATTGAATTCGAATTAGAAGTAAATAAACTTAAATAGAATTGAATTTGAATTGGAAGTGAACCAACTTGAATATGAATTAGTGAATATAAACTAATTGAAAATAAATGTTAGTAAACATCCACTGTTAATGAATCAAATGTGATTTAAATTGAAAACCAATTCATTAATATTAATGAAAATATGAATGAATATCTATTGGTTATGGATGTTAGTTGGTTGATGTTTGCATTTGTTGCTTTAGTTGCATTTGCTATGTTGACATATATAGTTATTATGTTACTATATGTTGTATATTGAGATTATTATCTATATGCATGTTCTCATGTTGTTTGTTGAGTGATTAGTAGGTGCGGATCGCGTTTGCTTCGCATTTGGAGCTCGCTTTCGCGCTATATTAGCCGTATATGCTCGCTAATAAAATATAAGGTACATATCTCGGATTACATACCGTACTTTTACATTTTTTCCCTTCGGGATGCCTCATTACTTGATGAGATGTATATTTGTGATATATATACTGTCATTTTTTTTTCGGATCGAGCCGCGCAAAGGAGACTATGGCGAATTTTTCCGAAAATTTAAGGCGTTAGAAAAATTTTGAGAAAAAAAAAATTGGAAATTTTTTGAAAACTTTAACTTTGATTTTGAATTGAAAGTTAAACAATAGTAGTTGTTTTTGAAAAGATAACTAAGTATGATTTGAAAATTTAGTAAAGATATTATAAGAAGTTTAACTATGAATTTTGGAAAGTTAATAAATTCTGTAACCTTTCTTACTTAATAATTTCGAGGACGAAATTCTTTTAAGTGGGGAAGATTGTAACGACCCAGAATTTTTGATAATTAAAATATGAATATTTAATTAATTTTAAATATTAATAAGTGAATTTATAAGTCAAATAAATTTTTATTTGAATTATTGAATTTAATTGGACTATTAAATCGATAATTTAATACGTTAAATTATGGAAATAATTGAAAATATAGTTAAATATGATTGAAAATGATTTGTAAAATTTTATTTTATCATATGGAAGTTAGAATGATATTTTAGAACTTTTAAAATCAAATTAAAAGTTAAATTGTGTAAATTGAATATTTTAATATTTAAATCGACTAGTAAAAATAGTCAATTTTTGAACAGTCTCAGAATTGAACGAAACCAGTTCCATTGGATCCGTAATAGTTAGTTATTACCGGATTTCAATTTTCGTGTCAATCGGAGTTATCGTTTGATCATGGCAGCTCGAAACGCATCAAATTGTTTTTAATTCAAATTTGGCGAGTGAAAATAGTCATTTTTCAAAAAGTCTCGGATTTCGACGAAACCAGTTTCATCGGATCCGTAATGTGATATTATTGTAAGGTTTCAAATTTCAAGTCAATTGGATTTACCGTTTGTCCTGTACAAATTAAAACGCCTAGAAAATCGCTTAAATCGGTTTAATTCAAATTGAGCGTTTATAGCCATAACTCACACATACTTCCGAATTAGCTTTCGAAACCTGTTCCATTGTGTCCGGAACGCGGGATAAACCCTAGGTACGTCAGTTTCGGCGCATAAATCGGAGTTCGGAATTTCCGGATGAATAGTGTCGTTCAAAACTCTATAAATAGACCACCACCATCATAAAATAAAAAAATAAAAAGAAATCTAAAACCCTAAAAAAACTGCAGCCGGCCCTAAAGCATGAACGGCCAGAAATTCTCCTCTTTCCCCTCTCAATCTCTCTCAATCTACAAAGATTTAGCCAAGGTGTTCAACACGAAAGTCGTAGAGCTCGACGAGAGCTTCGATTCCATACGGTGATGATCGGAAATGGTGCAACGTAGGAGGAGCTATGGTGGGCCGTTTGCTTCAGCTCATGCACGCAATTCGAGGCATATATGGTGACCGAACTTCAAGGTGTTGAGGCCAAGCATGGTGGTGGAGTAGGGCTACGCAATGGAGCTTCCTGATCGAATTCAAGTCGAGTGATTTTGGTGCAAAGTTAAACCCTAGATTCATGTAATGGGTTCGTGTATACTGTAACTTATGCATGCGTGAAAAAGAAGGAAGGAGATGGGAAGAAGATGCGTGCGGCCTGATGTAGCTTGCTTTGGATCCAAGGGCTCAGATGCGTTCTAGGTTTATACTATAAAAATAAATGTTGTAATTTAGTTAATTAAAATCGTGTAATCTTTAAAACTGCATAACTTTTTCATACGAGGTCGAAAAAATGCGAAACCAGTTGCGTTGGAATCATATGGACGAGCACTACGCGATGAAATTGGATTGGAGTCGTTTGGAGATAGTGAGAATTTTGGGTAAAATTAAACGTCCGTTTAATTTTATTCGAAATAAATCGCTAAAACGGAAAATAAAACCAAGGTGAGAACTTCTCACTCAATCGAATCAGTTTCGATTTTATTTTAAATAGTTAGATTTAAAATATTTGAATGCATGTTTGAATGATGATTGATATCTATTGATTGTTAAAATAGACATTATACGCCGTTAGTAAGCGGATGTTATTTATTAAAAACATATACCGCGAATATTTCATAAACAGTGAAATTGGTATTATATATAATAGCAATATATATATATTGGCATATGTATATATTGGAGTTATTGATTTCCCGCATTTATTTGTTTAGCGGATGAGACCCTATTACGCCGTTATTAAGCGGATAATATTTAATAAGAACATATACCGCGATAATTTCGTACTGGAGCGAAATTGGTATTGTGCTAATGTTTGTGGATGCAGGAAAACAGGTTGGAGGGATCCAACTGGATTCCTCAACAGTTTTTATTTGATTTCAGATATTTTGATATTTGATGGATTTTCATATTGATATATGATATCGTTGTAGTCGTGATTGACTATTTGGTGTGTAGCATCATTGGACCAAATTTGGAATTTTAAAATGATTTTAAAGTGATTTTTGAAAATATACTATATTTTTGGAATTGATTCATTTTAAATAAATAAACGTTATAATTTTTAAAGTTATAAAAATTATGATTTTTGAGAAATATAGTTAAAAACTGATTTTTGAGAATATGATGCTAATGATTTTATAAAATAGTTAAATCCGAATTTTTGAATTCATTATGAAAAGTTGAAATATAGGATTTATAAAATTTAATTATTTTACGAATCAAAAGGATGAAGTTTTTAAAGGAATTTGAAGACGTTTTAAAGAATAATATAAATTGATTTATATTAAGAAATTTATAAATGGATATTTATAAATTGAAAAATTGACATTATAAAACGAGTTTTTATAAGTGTTTGAATGAAGTGAAAATGAATTTCATTAAAGAATGAAATTTATAGAATTATAAACGGTGAAGTTATAAATAAAATTTATAAATAGTAAGATTTATAAATTTGTGAAGTTATTGAAAGAATAGATTTGGTTGAATAATTGAATCTTATAAGTTATAATATTTATAATTATGAAGTTCAAAGGAACGATTTTGCAAACGAATAAATTATAAGTATTTAACTTATAATATGAACTTTTAGTTTATAATTGAGTTATAAACTGGAATAGGTTAATAAAAGAATTTATAAAAAGGAAGTTTTTATAAATAAATAGAAATGGAATTTATAAACGTTGTTTTATAAATTCGCAAATGACTTATTTTGACAAGAAAATTTGTTAAAACCTATAAGTGGAGTTATATTCACATTTTTGAATAGTGAATAACCCTTTGAATTAAAATGAATAAAAGGATGAAATTTGTTAACAAAGTATATTCACGTTTTTGAATAGTGAATAACACGTTAAAGAAATTGTTTTGGATTTGGATGTTTTAAATAGAATTAAAACGATCTAACGATGTTTTAAATGTGTTGAGATTCGAAACCATAGATTTCAACATTCATTGTTGAAATAGACGTTTTCGAGAAATAAAAGGAAATGGTGGACTATAACACTGTTGTTATAGTAAATGATTTCCGAAAGGAAATGTTTTGTATAGTATTGAGATTTATATATCTATTTTAATTTCGAATCCCCATACTAGTGATTTTGGGTTGTCGTAACGATGTTTTACGCAACATTCGTTTTGGGCCCAAATAAATATGTTTAAGAGAATGATTTCCTTAATAGAATGAAATATATACTTAATTTCGATTGAAGTATATTGAATATTTTCCAAGTGTTGAAAATAAATAAAAATTGTGAATTACTTATGAATAAATAAGTATGGAAATGTTTTCCAATATAAAGTGAATATTAGAGAATTTATCTTTTTGAAGATAAATTGAAAATGAATATTATAAATCGAATTGAAGTCGTATATTCATTAATACTTTGGAATGTAAATTCACTATTGAATTTATAAAAGAAAGTGGAATTTGATTAAAAATAAATATTGATTTATTTTTGAAGTTTTGAAATTATATATCTAGTGAAGATATTTTGGAAAATAAATAATTTGGAAAATTATTTGGAAACTGGTGATGTGTGCATATCCATTGATAGTTCAATAACCGACTATCAATATTTCCCTTTGAATGGGTAATTGATGTGATTTGTTTGAATGTGAATGCTACACTTATTTTTGAATAAGCGCTCACTATTCGGGTTAACCGGGAAAGGACCATGGGGTCGTATAACCCATTCCGAATATGTGATACGTCGTTAAAATTGCATTGAAGATCGGTGTTGAAGACCCGGTATTTGCGAGAGCAATAGGATGACCTGTCGATTTACTCTGCACCGAGTAGCTACGGTATAGAGTTCTCCATATGTGATGGTGAATCCGATCAGGATTGTGAATATCCGGATTGCAAGGACTTCTTTGTAGGTGCCTTCAGTTTTGTTCGATCCCGGAACAGACTTGTATGGATTGTATGTCTGACGTTACAAATTGAGATATAAAGCAGATTTCTTTCAAATATATTTCTGTTGGTGGCGGAGAATTTATTCTTTTAGCTTAACACCCTTCTCTGAGACGTACGAGCTCAGAGGTTATATAGTTGAAGTTATCAGCGATATATTCCCAATTTGGTAATGTGACATGCTGAGTGTTGCTGAAATGATCATTGTGTTGATTATTGTGATAGGATCGTTTATTTGATCGTCTATCTTAGTGATCATTGTGTTGATCATTTGTTGACCTAAAGCATGGCTTTTGTATAAAGTATGTTTTTGTGGACGTGACTTCGTCGAGCCTCACACCCCGGAAATGGTCAAAACAGGAAAGATGCGGCAAGGTTATGAGGGGTAGCACCCTTTAGGGTATGTACATTTCCTTCTGGATAGAGGTGGTATCATGGTATGGAGCCCAGATATTTAACCTATGTGGTTACTACGAATTTATTACTTTGTGGTTGTTGGCTATCGGGATCCCGTGAGAAAGGTCGTTTACGATTGGGGAATGGCGTGCTCGTGTCAGTAGTTACCCAGTTAAGGGTAACCCGGCCTTGTGTTGGCAGAGTTCCGGTTTGGTTCTCGGGGATGTCTTTCCAGAGGCATTCTCATGTGGCAATGGGAAGTTCCTTGGCCTGACCATTTGTTGGAAATCCAAAGAAACAATACGAAACTTGTACGGTATTAGTTGTAGAACCTATCATTCACTTATGGTGCCGCAACACTGTTTGGATGTTAGCTATAGTAGGCATACGATATGTTAACGCTAAAATGTGAACGCTAACACCCCGGTGTGTGAAGTGTAGTTGTGAAAGCACCACCCGATAGATCGGGAAAGAATTACAAGCAAGTAATAGCAGAAAAGCAGTAAACAACAACAATTTTATAGTGGTTCGGCTTAAGGGTATAGCCTACGTCCACTCTAAGTACTTTTATTAATAATCCCGTTACAAGCTGATACAATTCTTCTCAAGTACAATATACTTCAAGTTACAAGTGATTTGGAACAAGTCTTGAGCTTCAATGTCGATTCAAAGTCCTTAAATCCATGTTGAAGATGTGTGGTTTCTTCGTGGAGTTCTCTGATGAATTCCTCTTATCTTGAAAGCTCTAAGTGTTAATGAAGTTCTCGATGCAGCAAGGTAACGGTGTATGAAGAGAATGTGCCAAAAAGTCCTTTCATTGTTGGAGTTAGGGTTCTATTTATAGGCAACTTTGGATTAGGGCCATAGGTCGTGCCCGACCTAAGTAGGTCGTAGGTCGCCCTCGACCTAAAGAGTACTGGTTCTTCTTTCATCTTCCACTAGAGTACGCATGCTGAATACGACAAGTCCTAGGTCGTGAACGACCTATCTTCTAGCGGCCTGGCATAAGTGGCTTTCTCCTCTATGTATCTAGGTCATGAGCGACCTATCATAGGTCGTAGGTCGTCTTCGACCTATGGAGCTCCGGCTTTCCTTCTTCATGTGTAAGCGCATCTTTTTTCCAACAAGTTGTAGGTCGCACACGACCTAACACCCAGTGACATAGTAGAGGCGGCCTCTTTACTTACGTGTTTAGGTCGTTAACGACCTAACTTAGGTCGTGAGTGTTTTCCTGCAGCCTTAGTCGATCCCTTAGGTCGTTAGGTTGTGAAGTCTTTAAACCGCTAGGTCGCGGCCTTCCTTAGGTCGCTGAGAATCATTAGGTCGCGTTCCTTCTTAGGTCGCTGAGAATCATTAGGTCGCGGCCTTTCTTAGGTCGCTGGGAACCGTTAGGTCGCTACTCTCCATAGATCATAGGTCGTGACAGTGCTTAAGTCTTTAGGTCGCACTCATTCTTAGGTCGTAGCCTCATTTAGGTCGCAGCTTCTTGTTAGGTCGCAAAGCCTGATAGGTCGCCTCCCCCTTCCTAGGTCGAGTCATCTTTAAATCGCTAAGTCATTCCTGTTGTTGGGTCGCTCCATATCTTTAGGTCCTAGGTCGCTAATGAGGAGCAGTTAACATTTGCCCCTCGAAGTATGGGCCTATGACATAGGTCGCGTGCTTCGACTCGGCTTAGCTAGGTCGTGAGCGACCTAACACTTGTATCAGCATGCGTGCCTATTTGCCTTCCCATTTTTACCTCATATAAATATGTTAGGTCGCTTTAATTCTTCTTCTCCTCACTGCTCTGACCTCCTACCGCCATCAACGATTCTTCGAACTTCAAAAGGCGAATTCAAGTTTACTCATTCATCGATTCATCCTTGCTACCAAATTACGTAAGTGTCTTCGATTTCTTTCCACCCCACGATCATCATCGAACCCCAAGCTCTAACTTCCGAACCCCAAATCAATTTTGTACGTCGTGCTCCTCTTTGAGCCGCGTTGTGATCGATTTTTGATCGTCAGTGGTTATTGCTGTTGTAGTGTCTCACGAACGAACAGTAGCGAGTTTGATTTATGGTAGATCGGAGGTATTTCGAGTTGGTTTTCAAATGGTATGGTGGTATGGAAAGACGATGAATCTCACGAATAAGATGGTGGATCCGAGTGTGGTGGATAGTGGGTTATCGGGTTCGGTGAAGTATTGCGTGGAGAAGAAGTCTGCGACCTAGTGAATGTGAGCGATTCAAGACAATTTGCGATCTAAGAACCCTTGCGACCTAAGGAGTAGTCTTGACCTACATTAGGTTGCTAAACGACCTAGGGCTTTCCATGAGCTGAGAGTTATACTTAGTTAGGACCTGCACGACCTAACTTTCCTGCGACATAGATTCTAGGTCGCGGCCGGGTTAACACGGTGACGAGATTGAAACGCTTTATCCTTTACTTTACACAGCGCGACTTAAGGAGGCTTCGACCTATGCTAGGTCGCTGGACGACCTATGACTTATGAAAATCTGTGAAGACTTGTTTGAATCGAATTGAATTGTTTGATCTCGAATTCTGTTGCACTTTGTCGTAGATTATCTCCAATGCTAATAACCTGTTAAACATAATATTTGCAGAAAACTGGGACGAATATACTGCCATTGACTGCCCACATCAAATGACAGATTAGTCGATAAAGAGTAATTAACTTAAATGAACTGTGTGAATGAAATGTTGTGAACCAATGAACTCAAGTGAAATGCTAAAGCAAAACTTAAAATATCCAGTTAAAGCTGATTCGTTTGCATTAACACTATACTTGAGCTTTATATTAACAAGTCTTGAAATCTCATAGTCGACTAACTGTCAACCAACTTAATTTCAGTTATGTTTGACTTTCTCTTGTTTTTTTTTTTTTTTTTTTTTGCACAACACTTCACGCTTTTTAGGAAACGTGCACCTTTTCATCTGAATCATCCAGTTGCTTATGTAGAATGACGTCTCAACAAGAACAAGAAGAGATGATAGAATATGCCGAAGGGACTTTCCCGATTGCTATTCCATTAGAAAACTCTCCAGAAAGAACTCCTACTCTTCTGAAACAGCGGACACTTAATCAATTATGCGTTCAATTTGGCATTGCCGAGGCAGAAGTTTTACTTCCTGGACCAAATGATTTCGCTGATAGACCGCCTTATGGTTTTATTGCCATAAATCGCCAAATGTGCTTAAGTGGAGCAATCCCTCCTTTTAATGAATTTCTTCGACAAACCTTTCTCCGATTGACGATCTCTCCTTTCCAGTTGCATCCCAATGGCTATGCCATTTTGATGGGATTGTGCGTTTTGTTCAGGAGGACTCTTGACCGTCTTCCGAGTTTCGAGGAGATTTGTTACTTGTGTACTTTTGCAAAGAACAAGGACCACCCTTCAATTGTACTTGTAAGAGGTGCGAGGAACCACAAGCTTATTTTAGATTTGCCGGAGAGTGCACATGGCTTCCTGAATCAATACTTCTACGTTCGTTGCCCCGCAGAATTTTACGCTGACTGGAGAGTAGGAAGTGAGATCTTTTTTCCTTCATTCTTCAATTTTACTCTAAGTCTTTCATGTTTCGTATTGCCAAGTGCTGATTCCATTTCTTATCTTTACAGCACTTCCTCCTCCATCTAGGGACCCAAGCCATAAGGCGATGTTTGAGAGATTGAGCGCTATCCCGGCTGAAGAGAGGAGCGTTAAATTTCAATTAACGGATGAATTTCTTCATCAGTTCGGGCTTCTACATATTTCTCGTTCAATTCAAGCTCATGAAGCTCCGACGGAAGTTCCTGACTCTCCAGTGATAATTCCTGATGCCCCGGTCTCTACTGGAGAACACATACAAGGAGAAATTTCTATAAAAACTTCACTAATAAAGTGTTCTGTTCCAGGAGATGACATGGGGCCATCAATAAAACCCGCGCTTGCCCCCATAATTGAAGAAGAAGAGGAGCCCCCTTCCCAAACCAGGAAGAGTGCCGACAAAGGAGCTGATGGAGGGAATCAGGTTGGGCATGATGGTGATGACGTCTTTGGGGATTTAAGTGACATAATTGTCACTTCCCAAGAGCTCTTTAAAGATGACCCTGCCTGCGGCAAAACTGTACCCCCGATGATTGAAGCGACATCTGCCCTCCAACAGACTCCAACTCCTTTATCTCAAGAATTGTCACCGACAGTGAAACCTATCACTTCCCCCCAACTGAGGAGTGGTTCGTTAGTCCAACGCGAGTAGTTTGCACTTCACACATAACTAAGGATTTTCCAGCACATTTATGCACTTATCTTCTTATACTTTAAAGATTTCTAAAGCTTGTATTTTCTTATTTCAGATCCTTCAATGACACGCGGCGGATCATATTATCAGGACTTCCAACGCTACGGGGGGCGTGGTCAATATAATTATGGGCGCTACTTCACCTCCTATAGAGAGTATGACGAAGAGAGGGCTGCTCGAAAGGCTCGTGAAAGGAGGGATGAAGAAGAGCGTCGTGAAAGAAGGGAGAGAGAAGAGCGCCATGATTCTTGGCAAAAAGGTGACGACTCTCACAAAAGGAAATCTCACGATGACCGAGGAAAAGGTCATGTAGCCGAAGATTCAGGCAAACGAGCCCGATATGGTGAGAGACATGCTTCCACTACTCCCGAAAAGGCTACTGCCCCTGCTCCTCTTGACATTCCTTCCGATTCTCCTGCTCTCGGGAAGGTGGACATCCAAACAATAATAAGCAGGCCCAAATTTCAAGTTGGACCGGGCCCAGCCACTTTACAAAGTCGTTTTCCACAGTGGTGCTTAAAGGGTGTGAGGTTCGACCTTGACCTGGTCCCTATTGACAAGCCTGCCATGCTACGAAATCTCGACGCCGTCAAACTTGATATCGAGAGGATGTCAAACTGGTAGAAGCTTGTTGATGAGCTTCAGAGAGTTAATCGTGCCAACATAGAGGCCATGCTCACTATGGAAAATGACAAGGCTGAATGGCAAAAGGTCCTGGAGCAACATGATACCGAAATGAGGAGCATTGCTTCCTATAATGAGGAGCTCGAAGCAAAGGTTGAGAATTTGAAACATGAGCTTGCTGCTTCCTCTACTTCATATTCTCAAAAAGAAGAAGTGCTCCTGAAACAAGTGAGAGACGCTCACGCTAGCCAAAGGGATGCTGAAGACAGGCTCGAAGCACAAAAAAGAATCAGTGAAGGCTATGTCTCTGATATTGCTGAGCTTCGAAAGAAAAACAACTCCCAGGAGGCGGAGATATAAATGCTTAAGCTTCAGCTTGCCAAAACTGAAAGGGAGCGTGATGAGGCTGTCGCCGGCAAAATCGCAGCCGAAGAATCTCATGAGGCGACCAAAAACAGCTTCGGCTCAACATTATTCGACTTCTACTTGCATAGCGTCTTGGGGCGTGGAAGTCTCGCTTTTCTTGGTCCCAAGTATGAAATCACTTTAGCTGAAGTGTGGGAGGCCGCCCTTGAGATGCTTGGTGCTGAAGGTGCTGGTTATGACGAATCAGCCCTGGAAAGGCATTATTTTGATGATGACGCTCGCGCTGCCCTCGCCAAGGGAAAGGAACAACTTGCCAAATTAAGAACTGAAGTGACGGAAGGGGACCAGCTGGAAAAAACCACTTCAACTACTCTAGTCCAGCCACCTTCTTCGTCTGAAGTCAACATTATTGGTTCCAGTTCCCATCTTGCATCTCCCACCAAAGTTACCACTGAGATTACAAGCATACAAGGTGGAGACGAGGGTGATGAGAGCGCTGATGCGCAAGCTTATGAAGTCGATATCAGGAAACCAGCTTCTCCAGGTAACTTCACTGTTAATCTCGCTACTGCCAATTCTGCTCAAGCGGGTTACTCATTTATCTCGCATGGATTCAATGAGCTTCTTGATTATTTTCTGAATCTTGATGAGCCTCCATCTCCTCTCTTTACTGACTTTAACCTCTTTTCTTCTGTAGAGAAAATACCTTCTCCGGTTATCCCTCCTCCGTCTCTCCAGGTGGCTCCTCCTTCTGCTTCTCAGCCCGGGTCGCAAGAGGAACAAATATAAGCCCTCCATGGTTTAGACGATCCCATCGCTTCGCAGGAGCATAGAGACGAGGGACTTGCGGGAGGTGAGATATCCCCGGAGCGGACCCCCTCTGATGACATAACTTTGTCTAAACTTGCCACTCCGGGAAGTGAGTCTTCCTCAAAGAGGAGGGCAAAGCACGGAACGTCAAAGAGGAGGGGGAAGATAATCACTGTTACTGAAGGGGAGCCAGAAGTTGGACCAGCTGCACCTACCCCTCCTTCTTCCCTTGTGCCAACTGACCGGCCTGGAAAGCTAATCATTCGGCCGGGAAAAGGGTCCAAAGGTAGTAAAAAGAAGTGAACATTTTAGCTTTTTGCCTTTTGTATGTACTGGTCGAGAGTTGTGCGGGTACCGGCCCCCGCTTTTATTTTGAAACCTGTATCTGCATTACAGTTGAATAAAATGATTCTTCGTTTGTACAAACTTCTGTTTGAATTTGAGAATGCATTTACTATTTATTTTTTGCATAAGTTTATTTACACGATATTGCAGCGAGCTTATGGCATGTTACTTGAGCGTTACCTTTTGCTGGTTTGGCTATACCATATTGTGTGTAATTATACTATATTGCCGCCATTCCATAAGTTTGCTGCAATATTCTATACTTCGAGGGGACTTGCACTCATATTTGCTAAAGAATAATTATTTTATTCTCTAAATAAATTTTTTGCAGAGTACAACTTCCTTCATATAAGTTTCTACGCTTTGTCCTTCGAAGAAATCACTTTCTCCTTTTGCGTATGTATATATTTTGCCAAGTGAATTCTTCTATGTGGCAAAGCGGACCTTTGAATGTACTTTAACCCCCCTTTTTTTGAGGAAGATCATTCTCCATAATAGGTAAATTACTCTTCCTTTGGAGGTTAAAGTATGCTCTTGATGAGGATTTTTTTTTTTTATATATAGAAAGTTGTACCTCTGAGGAGGGATTTTTCACGTTTCAACACTTGGAAGTTTTATTTCAATCTCGGTGAAACGTGTACCTCCAAAGAGTTATGCCTTAGAAATCCTTTTCACGTTTCAACACTTGGAAGTTTTATTTCAATCTCGGTGAAACGTAGGTTTCCGAAGAGGTCTTTCTTCTTAATTGTGTCCCCGGGAGGGGGTTGTACCTCTGAGGAGGGATTTCTCACGTTTCAACACTTGGAAGTTTTATTTCAATCTTGGTGAAACGTGTACCTCCAAAGAGTTGTGCCTTCGAGGAAAGCCTTTTCACGTTTCGACACTTGGAAGTTTTATTTCAATCTCGGTGAAACATGGGCTTCCAGGAAGGTCTTTATCTTGTTTTGTATTTCAACTTTGGTGAAGTGAAATTCCGAAGAGCGGTTGTTACACTTCAACTCCTGGCGAAATGTGCCTCCGAAGAGGGCTTTTATTTTGTTTGCATTTCAACTCTGGTGAAGTGAAATCCGAAGAGCGGTCATAACACTTCAACTCCTGGTGAAATGGGCCTCCGAAGAGGGCTTTTATTTTGTTTGCATTTCAACTCTAGTGAAGTGAAATTCCGAAGAGCGGCTGTTACACTTCAACTCCTGGCGAAATGTGCCTCCGAAGAGGGCTTTTATTTTGTTTGCATTTCAACTCTGGTGAAGTGAAATCCGAAGAGCGGTCATAACACTTCAACTCCTGGTGAAATGTGCCTCCGAAGAGGTTTTATTTTGTTTGCATTTCAACTCTGGTGAAGTGAAATTCCGAAGAGCGGCTGTTACACTTCAACTCCTGGTGAAATGTGCCCCAGAGAGGGTTTGCATTGCCTGGAAGTTACTCTCTCATGGTTGGTGGGTCATGACTCCTCCAATCTTTTTTGTTGAGTAGAGAACATTCTTTTTTGTGGCATATGTCCCACTAGAGGTCTTTGTCCTCCGAAGAGTTATGCCTCCGAAGAGGAGCATTTTGCCTCTGAAGAGGGCTTTGGTCTCTGAGGAGAAGCATTCGGTCTCCGTAGAGAAGCACTTCGCCTCCGAAGAGGGCTTTGGTCTCTGAGGAGAAGCATTTGGTCTCCGTAGAGAAGCTTTTTGCCTCCGAAGAGGGCTTCGGTCTCTGAGGAGAAGCGTTCGGTCTCCGTAGAGAAGCATTTCGCCTCCGAAGAGGGCTTTGGTCTCTGAGGAGAAGCGTTCGGTCTTCGTAGAGAAGCATTTCGCCTCCGAAGAGGGCTTCGGTCTCTGAGGAGAAGCGTTCGGTCTCCGTAGAGAAGCATTTCGCCTCCAAAGAGGGCTTTGGTCTCTGAGGAGAAGCATTCGGTCTCCGTAGAGAAGCTTTTTGCCTCCGAAGAGGGCTTCGGTCTCTGAGGAGAAGCATTCGGTCTCCGTAGAGAAGCTTTTTGCCTCCGAAGAGGACTTCGGTCTCTGAGGAGAAGCGTTCGGTCTCCGTAGAGAAGCATTTCGCCTCCAAAGAGGGCTTTTCACATTTCATCTCACGGGAGTATGTTGACCGGTTGTGGTGAAATGCGTGCCCCTAAGTAGGGTTATTGTCAGGAAGTTTGGAGTTTCCTTTTCTCGGTTGGATGGATTCTCGGGAGTGTGTCGACCGATAACTCCACGACTTTGTAACGAGAAAGACGCCTTTTTTCGGTGAAGCCCGCTTGAGGTCTTTATCCTCTGAGGAGTTATGCCTTCAAAGAGGGCTTGTGCTTCTGAAATATTCTTTTTGCTGGCTGACGCTTGCTCTCGCATGTCTCTTTGCCGTTGATTCATGTTGACAATCCCCATTGCCTCGCAAGTGTCACCACTTTCAGCTACCAGGCCTCTCCCTTACCCAAAGGAGTATATTTTATAGTTAAGCGAATTGGTGGTGGCAGATTTAGGTTCTTTAACTTGCTGTTTGTTTGTTCAAACATTTGTAGTTAGCTATATATGATCTGCTTCTATCCACCTTGCTTACTTTCGTTTGAAGTTCTCCTTTTGTAGGATTTGAATATAGGAACTTTGAATGGCCCAGTGCTTGACTGCCGGATGATGTTGCGGATCGCTTGGTCTCGTGACTGGTAGGCTTTGTTTTTATGGCCTGCATTATTAAATCGTTTTTTTTTTAGTAACACGATTAACGTATTTCATCTGCCGAAATAAAACAAAGCAGTTTATAATAGTAGGGAACATAAGAATTATAGTGGTTTAGCCGAAACTGGGTCTATATCCACTTTATAGCTTTTGTTATTCGCCTGCCTTGCAATTGCCCTTAACAAGAGAATCATATATTTGTAAATTCTTTGCAATATTTCAGCAAAGTTTTCAAGTAAAATATGGATGTAAATGGTTGCTGTTTCAAGTTCTTGGAATTGGTTCTTTTTTGACAGTTGCGAATTTGATTGATTATATTAGCAATTCCTTAGTGCCGCCTTTAAGTGTGCATCATCTTCTTCTGTTGGCGGGTGGTTTTAACTGAAGAAACATACTCTAGCCCAAATCTTATTTGTTTGCTTAGAGTACTTCTTATTCAGGATTTGACCCTGGAATTCTGTTGCTTAAGGCTTGCTTTTAAATGCTACCAAGGGTTGCTTGATATTGCAATGAATCAGCTTGGTATTGATTGCCTGCAAATTTAGATCGATAATCTTAGTGATATTCTCAGAATATTTCACATATCGAAATAAAATAAGCGACTTGTAATAATAGGGAAAGCAAGACTTATAGTTTTTATTATTTATTGGCATTGTTTTTACTACAGATTTTGATACAAGAATCATTGGATCAGCATTTTTTTTTTACAAATTTGAAACAAAGTGTTCAAGTAAAGTATAGAAGCAATTGCTGCCCCAGGCTTTAGGGATTGAATCTTTTGGCATGAGAGGACTGGGTGGCAACTTCTTTCAGAATCGAAACTTCCTTTCACTTTGAAGGTCTCCTTGAAGCGTGAGCACGTCTTCCCTTTTTCCTGCCTCGTGAGGGCTTGCTGTGATGATACTGATGGTAGGACCTTCATCTCCCTGTGCAACGGTTCTTTTATTTGAGCTACATTGTTGAGCGGGAACCAGCTGCACCTTAGAGGATGAGGAGTAGTTAATTCCATCTTTTTTCACATACTGTTGCAGTTCATTCTGCTTGATCAATTCTTCAATCTCCTTCCTTAAATGGCGACATTGGTTAGTTTCATGACCAGGTTGATTGTGAAATTGACAGAATTTCCCATTGTCTGTCGCGCTTCTCCTCATCAGAGATGGTTTGGGGTACACGACAACATCCTTTGTTGTCAAGAAGATACTTTCCGGAGTGTCGGTCAAGGGAGTGAAGTTGGAGGGTATGAAGCGTCGAGCTTTTTTCAAGAGTTTCTGCTTTCTCCTTCCCCCATTCTTCTCTTTCTGTTCAATCATTTCCGGTATGTATTCTTCATCGTTACCGGGACTCAATGGGTAATCGTCAACTATTCTTTCAAAAGTTCGCCTTGACAAACGTTCGTGGATAGTTGGTCGTGGCCATGAATTCTCTGTTTGGGGGAATGTTCCAATAGTAATGCCAGTTGCTCGTTGAGGAGTATTCCATTCTTCTGAAACCTGGGCCTCTTTGGCAATGGTTTTTATATCACTTTCTAGTCGATGGACTTCTTCCTGCAATGCGTTCATCTTATCCAGTATCCTATTGCTTTGAACTTCCATGTGTTGATATATTCCATATATCACGGCGTTTAATTCAGCCCTTGTGACTCCAATACTTGAAGCTGTTTCACTTAGTGTGGGAAGAGCAATGGCATTGCTGCAAGTACCTTCAAACCTCAAAAACTTCCGTTTCCTTTATGAAGCCATGATTTCTGTTAGAATTTTGTTGAACAATGGTTGAAGTTTGCCCTGAGTTCAATTCTCAGTGAAAGCACCAAAAATGTGTACGCTAAAATGTGAACGCTAACACCCGGTGTGTGAAGTGTAGTTGTGAAAGCACCACCCGATAGATCGGGAAAGAATTACAAGCAAGTAATAGCAGAAAAGCAGTAAACAACAACAATTTTATAGTGGTTCGGCTTAAGGGTATAGCCTACGTCCACTCTAAGTACTTTTATTAATAATCCCGTTACAAGCTGATACAATTCTTCTCAAGTACAATATACTTCAAGTTACAAGTGATTTGGAACAAGTCTTGAGCTTCAATGTCGATTCAAAGTCCTTAAATCCATGTTGAAGATGTGTGGTTTCTTCGTGGAGTTCTTTGATGAATTCCTCTTATCTTGAAAGCTCTAAGTGTTGATGAAGTTCTCAATGCAGCAAGGTAACGGTGTATGAAGAGAATGTGCCAAAAAGTCCTTTCATTGTTGGAGTTAGGGTTCTATTTATAGGCAACTTTGGATTAGGGCCATAGGTCGTGCCCGACCTAAGTAGGTCGTAGGTCGCCCTCGACCTAAAGAGTACTGGTTCTTCTTTCATCTTCCACTAGAGTACGCATGCTGAATACGACAAGTCCTAGGTTGTGAACGACCTATCTTCTAGCGGCCTGGCATAAGTGGCTTTCTCCTCTATGTATCTAGGTCATGAGCGACCTATCATAGGTCGTAGGTCGTCTTCGACCTATGGAGCTCCGGCTTTCCTTCTTCATGTGTAAGCGCATCTTTTTTCCAACAAGTTGTAGGTCGCACACGACCTAACACCCAGTGACATAGTAGAGGCGGCCTCTTTACTTACGTGTTTAGGTCGTTAACGACCTAACTTAGGTCGTGAGTGTTTTCCTGCAGCCTTAGTCGATCCCTTAGGTCGTTAGGTTGTGAAGTCTTTAAACCGCTAGGTCGCGGCCTTCCTTAGGTCGCTGAGAATCATTAGGTCGCGTTCCTTCTTAGGTCGCTGAGAATCATTAGGTCGCGGCCTTTCTTAGGTCGCTGGGAACCGTTAGGTCGCTACTCTCCATAGATCATAGGTCGTGACAGTGCTTAAGTCTTTAGGTCGCACTCATTCTTAGGTCGTAGCCTCATTTAGGTCGCAGCTTCTTGTTAGGTCGCAAAGCCTGATAGGTCGCCTCCCCCTTCCTAGGTCGAGTCATCTTTAAATCGCTAAGTCATTCCTGTTGTTGGGTCGCTCCATATCTTTAGGTCCTAGGTCGCTAATGAGGAGCAGTTAACACGATAATGGTCGTATGTTGGCTAAGATTTATATTCTACTTTCGAAATGAATTTCTTCTACACTATGCACTAGTAATAATATCAAATGTTATTTTAAATGCGTATCAAGCATCTTTGACTATCATAAGGAGAAATCTCCTCCGATTCTGCGTTTGCATTGTGTGTGTGTGCGGGAGGCCTTATGGTAGTCTCATTTTTAAAAGCATTGAGAATTGAAATAAAAATATTCCTCTATTTTTGATTTTAAAGATAAATAAACTGTTTTGAGTTCTCACACCAGTCACATGACTGACTTGGAGTTTATTGTTTTCCTTCCTAAACTCTGGGTGCCCACCAATTTCCACACGGGCAGTCAAGAGTAAGGTTTATCAGGATATTCTGGATATTCTGGAGTTGCTGGAGGCAAGCTGGATGGCATGGCGTATTACTAGTTTATATAGTATTTCTTTTTCTGCTGCACTGTTGTTGTTGTATGATGTTGTACACTCTGATGATATGATGTAATGAAATGTGATGTAATGTAATAACTGATATAGTTCTTTGTTTAAAGATTATTCATTTATTATTATATGTTGTTCCGCTGCGAATTGTGAGATTCTGATGTTCCGTTCCATTTTCTGTTTTTCTATCTATGTTCTCTATTCTCTTTTTCTTCTATTTTAAAATGTTCTATCTTCTTTTCTGTTTTCTATTCTCTCTAATTTCTATTTTCTATTTCCTTCTTTCCTATCTTCTTTCTTCTTTCTTTTCTTCTTTTCTTTTTCTTAAACCCATAACATTTCGGGTTTTTGGCCTTCGATTTCTCGGCAGTCGATAAAGTGAGTGTCGATGTTGAATTTTCGAAAGTCGAAAATTTCCGTCTGTTACAATAAATATTACAAAGACTTATGATCCGTGTAAAGAACAAATTTCTCTCCCAAGAGATAATGACGCCAAATCCGAAGAGCAAAAACAATAGTCGCCAGTTCTAAATCATGAGTGGCATATCTAGTCTCGGCAAGCTTCAATTGCCTAGAAGCATAAGCAATAACATGTTCTCTTTGCATAAGAACGACACCCAAACCAACGCGACTAGCATCGGTATAAACAACGAAATCTTGATTCCCCTCGGGAATAACAAGAATAGGAGCATCAGAAAGAAGCTCTTTTAATTTCTGAAAAGAAGCTTCACATTTGTCCGACCAAATGTATTTAACACCTTTCTTCGTCAAGCTAGTGAGAGGCATGGCAATCTTAGAAAAGTCTTTGATAAAACGACGGTAATAGCCTGCCAATCCGAGAAAACTACGAATCTCTGTCACACTCTCCGGTCTCTTCCAATCTTGAATCGCTTCAATCTTTGAAGGATCCACGGAAATTCCGGATTCGGAAATAATGTGACCGAGAAACTTCACACGAGATTGCCAAAAGTGGCATTTAGAAAATTTTGCCTTTAATTGATTACTCCTAAGAGTTTCCAACACAATCCGAAGATGTTTTTCATGCTCCTCTTCGGTTTTTGAATACACAAGAATATCATCAATAAAGATGAGAACAAATCGATCAAGAAAATCTTTGAAGACTCGATTCATAAGGTCAACGAAATAAGCAGGGGCATTCGTCAAACCAAATGGCATGACAAGCCATTCATAAGATCCATAATGATTACGGAACGATGTCAAAGGAATGTTATCCTCTGAAATACGAAGCTGATGAAATCCAGTAGCTAAGTCTAATTGTGAAAAGACTTTGGCACCACTAAGTTGATCGAATAGATCATCAATCCGAAGTAAAGGATATTTATTTTTGATAGTAAGGTCATTAAGCTTGTGGTAGTCAATGCAAAGCCTAAGTGTTCCATCGGATTTCTTCACGAAAATAGCTGAAGCTCCCCAAGGCGAGGAACTAGAGCGAATAAATTGCTTCGTCTCCAATTGGGATAATTGTTTACGCATCTCCTCGTTTTCTTTATTGGACATACGATATGGAGGACGAGTGATAGGTTGAGCTCCAGGAATAAGATTAATTGTGAACTCAATTGCTCGCTTAGGTGGTAATCCTAAAACGGGCTCGAATATGTCGGAAAATTCACGAACGACGTGAATAAGAGAAATAATATCACCCTCATCGTCATCATCGTCATCACGAGGATTTAAAGAATATAAAGATGCAACTAAGCTGGAATCTGAATCTTTAAGATTAATAGAAATCTGCTTAACAGATTGAGGATGTCGAAGATGAATAGTCCGCTCAGGACATAGGACATGAGCTTCATAACGGTTAAGCCAATCCATTCCCAAAATCATTCCAAAGCCTAAATAACGCATAACATGCAAATCGGCTCGGAAAGAAAAATCACACAAAATAATCTCGACATCTTTACACAATAAACTGATTGTTGCGGATCCACCAACCAGATTCGCAATTCTCAAAGAAGTCATTAAACACAAAACATCCAAAGAAAAAGTATCTACAAGTTCTTTTGATATAAAAGAATGGGACGCACCCGTATCAAAAAGAACTCGAGTAGGATGATCACGAAATAAAATAATTCCATCAAGGATAGAATGAGGCATACCTTGACCACGAGATGTGTTGCCAGGGGCTTGAGCAACATTTAACTTTCCCTCCTTCCTGCCCTGAAGCTTGGGGCATGAAGATATAACATGTCCGGGAACATTGCAGTAGCGACAAGAGAGAGACTTTGGGCACTTGTTCGCATAATGGTCCTTCGAACCACAATTATAGCATTCCCCACGGCCAAAGGAAGAAGTCTTTTCCACGGAGGTTGCTTGTTTCCCCTTTTTATTGGGATAAGGACCTTTAAATTTGTTTGGCCTCTTCTTGTTATTGTTGAAGTTTGGTTTGGAACCCACCACTTCAACATCATTCTCCTTATCCGCCTCTTCAAGACGAAGAGCAATATCAACGAGTTGGTCGAAAGAAACTTCTAACTTTAGAAGTAATGGCTACTTGAGATTTTTGTTTAAGCCATAGACGAATCTCTGGTTCTTCTTTAAAGGGGTGTTGATGTATTCAACCCCATATTTGGAAAGTGACTCGAAAGAGGCGACGTAATCAGTCACGGAGGACTCACCTTGAACAAGGTCTATAAATCGTCGAGCCAATGTCACTTTCTCAGCTTCCGGTACGAATTTCAACTCGAAGCATTCTCGGAATTTCTCCCAAGTGAGACCCGCTTCATTGATCTCAGAAATAAGAAGCTCGTACCAGTCCAATGCTCTTTCTCGGAGCATACTAGAGGCCACCTGAACTCGGTGAAGGTCAATAAGATTCATGCAAGAAAAGATTCGATCGCATGACCTTAGCCAAGCCTCTACTTCAATAACAGTTTCGGAACCTTTGAATGGCTCCCCGCCCAAATTAGTGTAATCGCTGCACAAGCGTGCAAATCCCGACTTCGGGTGAGTAGGTTCCGGGTTAGCTCCAGCTGCTTGAGCATTCGTTACCAAATCAAGAAGCTGTTGAGCAGTCATAAAAACTCCATCCTGGGGTGGAGTGCTAGATGGCACGGCTCTGGGGCGGCCTGTTCTAGACATTTCTCTTCCTTTAGAAAGAAAGAAGAAGAAGAAAAAGGTTATTCACCAAATTGAATATCAAGCAATCTTGATAGATAAACAAGGAATCATAAGGAAAATAGGATGAATCGGTACGAAGACTCGAATTAAATCCTAAAGCACGACTCCTAAGATGGACTTAGGACAATGATCCTTGTTATAATATTCCATATTGTTTCGAAGTTTGGCTCTGATACCAAGCTGTGACGCCCCATATCTATACCCACGCTAGACAAGAACATTACGGAGAATGCTGTCGACTAGCACGGAGAATAAGGCTGTTGAGGCCGATATGTCAGATAGCATAACATGCAATACTTTATCAAGAGGAAATCCGACATACCGACACAAACTCAAAGCTACTACACAGTGGCTATAATATCTTCGGAAACAAATACAGAAATAAACATAACATAAATCAGTCATAGACAATCCATATCACAAAGGCGGAAATAGATATGAATACTACACTAATAAGTGTACATCAGAGTAGCGGTCTAAAAAGATCCACAATAACACAAAAGAATAGTTACATGAACTACACAAAAGAATAAGTATACATTATGGAGTCTATATCTCGAATGTATACACCAAAATAAACTACTATTCTAAGTAGTTAACCAAAAGTCTGAGAAATCAATCCCAAGAGAGAAGTCAAGTAGAAGCACCTGTAACATCTCGGTCTGATCCGAGTATTATTTAATAAGAAAATAATAAACGGATCGGTCTAGCTATAAATATCAGATGAAACGATATAGAATAAGAGATATGACACATAATAATCACTATGCCAAGCTGTGATATATATAAGTAATTGAAAATCAACAAGAGATCAATCAATATCACCAAGTCTACACAAGAATCAAAGAAATGTCATACTCCTTATTTCGTTCACCAAACCACAAATATTGACGATAATATCAACGTCAATCACAAAAGTCAATGACACACAAATTCACCAATGCACAAATATTGACAATAATATCGATGTTAATCACAAAAGTCAATGACACACAAATTCACCAATGCACAAATATTGATAAAACTTATCAATGGAAATCAAGAAAATTGGTGAAACACAAATTCTAGAAATCATCTCAAGAAATCCAGAAATCACAAAGGGGGGGAGGCCTATCACAAACGGGAGCATAAAGCCCACCAATACGTGTATCACAAACGGAATGCTAATTCCATGGTTGCTAACCATCACAAATTGAGCCGAAGCTCCACAAACGGCCCGAAGACCATGGGTTGCTACCCCATCAAATTGAGTCGAAACTCCACAAAACGGGGTTTAGTCTCCCTCGCAGACAAAGAAACATCGCACATTGCTAGTCTAAATCACAAAAATGATCGTCATGATCATCGAGAAGTGTCAATTACACTAAGCTAGTAAATATATGAGTTTAGCATCATGTCCCATAACCACTAGCTTAACTTAAATATTTACGAACAAATTGTAAGTTTCCACTAGAAAATTGTCACAAGAGATTCAATCGAACAAGTCCAATAATTAACCGAACAAGTAAACGCAAGCGTTTCATACCACTTGTTTTACTAAGCCGTTTAATTACATTTCTCATACGAGTGAGGTAAAGGTTTGTGTATACTAGTAGATTGGAAAACAGTTTTATAAACAAGTTTGATATTGAAAATATAGTTGAAATCGTTTTGATGAAGAGGTTTTGATATATAATACTAGTATTGAAACCTTTATATTTTTAAAGTGACAAATCACAAAAATGATTGTAGAACAATCAATCACTAAAATTCACACACGAAGATGTGAATAAAAATCCAACGAAACCGATAAAGAATACATCGAAATGGATATTCAAAAAATCCCTAAAAAGGAGTCATCAAAGTCATAATAAATGATAACAACAAATAGGATCATCACGAATCGATTTAAATTGGAAGTTCAATCCAAAAAGGCAAAATGGACTCAAACAGCAGGTTCAGTCGACTGAACAGAGTTTTCAGTCGACTGACCCTGTACCTAGGAATTTTCCAGGTTCAGGAAACTTTCTGTTTCCAGGTTCAGTCGACTAAACAGAAGATTCAGTCGACTGAATCATGCCTGGAAACTTTCGGGTTCCAGGTTCAGTCGACTGAACAGAGTTTTCAGTCGACTGAATCATGTCTGGGCTGTTTTTCAGCCTATTCAAATGAAGAGCAAATGCTTCCAAAATGCAACGGGACGAACATTGGATCTAAGGGTTTATGCCAATCGGCAACCCGGCCCTATATGCTCCTCGGTGCATCACTAAAAGCATGATCAAACATCCATGAAAGGATTTTCACACAAATTTGACTTAAAAAACCAAAAATTGGAATATTCACAAAACCAATCCAAATCAAGAGCAAATTCTCATGAAGAAGTGTTAGGAATTCAAACCTAACAACCAAAGATAATTATAGTCATAGATGTGAGATAAAAAATCTCACCTTTTCACAAAATCAAACAAGAAGAAGCTTGAAAGCAAATAGAGAATCAACTTCTCTTCAACACACCCCAATTGAGCTTGAATCTAAGCTCAAAAACAAGAACATTCCCAAAATTAGGTTTAGGAATTTCTGAAATTGGTAAGAGAATAAGTTGGAGAAGAAGAAGAAGAGAAGCTTACCAATGGGTTCTTCTTGAGTTTGGAGCTAGGAATTTGATTTGCAAGAGAAACTAGGGTTTTGGAGTTTTTAATTTCCAATCTCCCCTACCATTAATGTTATAAAAACTGAAAAGAGAAGAGAATGAGGGTGAGTGGGGAAGAGTGGCTCAGATTTGAGCATAAGTTAACATAGGGCTGAGCCCAAAACCAAACCCAAAGTGAAAAGTAGCAAAAATCAACTTTCTCCAAACATATCGAAGCTTATACTCAAAAAGGTCGCAAACGACATTTTAAACTCAATGGGAGTGGTCCCGAGTCCTAATTCGACCGTATGCAAAAAGTAGTTTTTCGGACTAAAATCCGACTAACGATAAAATATTTAAATAAAATATTTAAATATAAAATCGATAAATATGCGGGTTGTTACACTCCACCACGTACACGGTTGTTAAAGTGGTTTTCGGAGTTTGCAGAGAGTATGACAACTTTCGATGTCGGTCTCTTCAACAACCAAACGTTATTATAACACCACGGTCTTTTCAAAATAGTTTATACTTTAAAGCAGAATAAAATATTCATTTCAAAACCATATAAATACGATATCACTTCTTCTTTTAAAACCAAATAAATATGATATCATTTCAATATATCCTTTTCTAAAACTCCTTTCAAAGTTATAATAATTTGAAACCAAATACTTGAAATACAGCCTTCCAAAACGTAAAACTTTGAATTTCATAACTTTGAAATATAACTACACCACTTGAATGGTTTAAATATTAAGTTACTTAATAAAATAAATTAGCTTCTTTAATTTTGCAATCAATTCTAATAGAGATTTAAATCCTCAAATAAACTATTTCAGATTTCATATATTTCAAAGCTTTAATATTAATGTTTCAAAACTAAATTTTATAATTCACATATATATCAAATTTACTTTACTACCATTTAGTTTTGAAATATTTAATTTAATCAATCCAGAATCCTTTAAATAGACTTCAAATTTCAACAATTTTATATTCCTTGAATTTATTTAGACTTGATATATTCCCTTAAATCACCTTAACCCCGAATTTTGTTATAAAAAAATATTATTTTAAAATCTAAATTTCAATAAGTTCCAAATGGACTCTTATTAAATATAATCCTTAATTAAATAAAATCTCAATCGATTTCACTACCTTCCCAACCTTGAATTACAAAATCAATATAACTCTATTTAAATATAATTTAAATAAACACTTATCCATATTATATTCAATAAAATCAAACTTTATTTTATACTTTATACCAATTTTATACATAGCTTAAAACCAAAAATTTAACTATATATATAATAACCTTCATCAAATATCCGAAATCAATATCTCATAAACCATATATAGATTTCTTTACAAAACCATAGAAAAACTATTTCAAAAATAAATTTAGATATATACTGCAGTGCCTGCATAAAATTTTCTAACCTATGGTCAAGTGATATGGATATTTATCATTTCAATCCGCAATTTAAAAATAAAATTTTACGGTTATATATCATTTCAAACCGTAATCCCGAATGCAATAAAATGCATAATAACTTGCAGTTTGTAACAATATAAGATACAACATCCATTCATCCAATATCAACCATCAACCATTTATTTCAATCATCATCAAATTAAATCAATAATATTATTATAGAACGGATAATAACAACAGGTATTAAATAGCAGTTTATTATGCAAAAATAAATTAACTGATAATTTAACTGGCAGTTTATATGCACAATAAATTAACTAATAATTTAACTATCTGTTTATATGCAATAATAAATTTAACTAAAAATTTAACTGGCGGTTTATATGCAATAATGAATTAAATAACAAGTAAATTATATGAATGCAAATTAACTGAGGTAACAATGAAATATATGCCAAACAGCTATAAATAAATTTCTAAACACATCATAAATTAATTTAACAAACATAAAAAATCTTAGAAGTTGTGAGTGGGTTAAAACACTCACCTTTTGAATTTAAATTGAATTTAAATCCAATTTAAACCCAAGATTCCAACAGTCTCAGAAACTGCCTAACCCAGTGCCAAAATGTCCGAAATAAAATTACGATCCCAACACAAAAATCCGTGCGTAAATTCGACCTCGACTGAGAAAGTTATTAAGGTTAGAAGCTTAAGCGAAAAATATAAATAAATAAAATAGATTAAAGAATTACACTCACCTCTTTCTTACACACGTCAGCAATTATCGCATACCCTAATTCGCGTACGAAGATGCCTGACCACCACCTGATCGATGCTTCCATCAATTTTCGTCGCGCCTACAGTTGCCTTCTTCCTGATCGAGCAACACTGCCGCCATGCCCAAGTCTGGCCGAGCCTCCCCTTGCCTGCGATGAGACGCGCGACCCTCCCCTTCAACGTGCACCACCGCCACCTAGGTCAGTAAATCCTGGTGAATCAGGGCCATCGAACGACCAACGACCAACATCACAAGGGCCTACACTTCGCCCTCTTCCAAACGCCACCCTCCGATCATCCTATCGACTCAGATCCATCGTACGATCAAACTCTACCCAAAGAACGGCCGAGACTTCTTCGATTTTTACGGGTCAAACGGCAATCCAAAACGAAAAATGAATTTAACCAAAAGATTACGCTCTTCGAGAGCTTCAATATATATATATATATATATATATATATATTTCTGAGGAGTTTGGATTTTCGTTAGATTTTTGAATTTGCAATTGGATCTAGGTTTTTCATCCAGTGAGGAAGAGGAGGAGCTGCTGAAAGTTTACGCGCAGACAAACGAAAATAGGCGTAGGCTAGGGTTTAGAAGGGTATTTATAGATAAAGTTGGAATAGACATATGGATCCGAAATATAAACGTGCTAAACGATAATTGGCCCAAAAAGCCCATTCTGACTCCGGAACGAAACTGGGTCAACCCATTTATCAAAATAGATGTTTTTAAATAACTTAAACGGAATGGAAAAGGTTTGAGGTCCAAATTCCATCATATGGAGAAGTTATGCTAAAATCAATATTTTCAAATTGATTTCAATTGATTTCAATTAAATCGATTTCAAGGCGTTTCGCATTCGTACAATCAAACGACAAGTTCGATCGCTACGAAACTTGAAACCCTACAATAATTCGCCGTTACGGATCTGATGAAACTGGTTTCATCGAAATCCAAGTCAGTGGTCAAAATGGTTATTTTATATCAATTAAATAAATTTAAAATCAACCAAAAAAATCCAATTTTTAATTTAAATTCTAAAATTTACCAATTTTATCACTTTTAGTATTCTTAATCATTTACAAAATTTTAAACAAGTTTAGATGTCAATTTAAAGTTGATAAATCTGAACATCATCGTATTTAATTTCGAATTTAAATAAATTCACAATCTGTCAATTGAAATTCCAATAATCCATTATTTGATTTTTAAATCTTATTATGAATAAATGGTCATCTTACCATTTTTATCATTTCTGATTGCATTTAGCTTCAAATTTATTAACCAAAACCTCCATATCAAGTAAGGATTTATTGCAAAAATTTTAGTGTTTACCTTCAATTAAAGTAAATTCAATAAATTATAAAATCTTACTTCAATGAAATTTATACCATTCATATTCAATTCTCTTTATTAAATCAATCATCATCTTATGTATATATTTAACATTTGTATATATCTAATTACCCCAATATCTTTAAAGTTATCAACTAAATTCATATTAACGTAGTTTTTAGTTACGTTTAATTGCAAAATATTTAATTTCATTTGCTACAAAAATTATATTTATTATAAATTGAATTCCAATCAGTTACAACCTTACAACTTAAATTAAATGGTATTGCACTAACCTTATTAAATTACATCCGGTTTTCAATTAGTGTAGAATTTAATCCTAATTACTTACCATTAAATTCATTAATTATTGTTCACCTTCCAATTAAATAAAAATTTATTCCCAAATTGATTTACAGCCTAATATAACATTGACATCAAACCCATTTCATTCAACCCATTAATTATTAACCTTAAATTAGCCTTGGTCATATTTTGATGCACTATACTATCCAAATTTCAACTCAATTCTTATTTACGAAATATTCAAGCATCAAATTCCAATAAATTTACATTATCACATTTATTAAAAATCTTGGTTCCCATTTATTACGCAGATTTATATTAATAAATCAAACTTTACATTTGTTGCTTGCATTCAACTTATAACCAAGTCGGACCATTTTACATTATTTCCTTTATTGAAAATTTCATTCAATTATACAAATTCAGCTTTGACTAACTTTATTGCCCAAGTTTATGTGCAGTTTCTCAAATAAATAAATTATTTCATTGGATAATTAAATGCTTATCTTTAGTATATATATATATATATATACATATATATATATATATATATATATTATTAGGATGTTATTCCATCCATAAATGGGTATTGCATTGAAATTTAATTTGTTAGCTTACAACATTGTTACCATTAATTGCAATTGGATTACCAATTTTATTCAATACCCTAAATAAATAACATATATTAATTTAATGCTTACATTTGTTTCCCTATGTAAGTTTTCATTCCCAAACAATATTTCACTTACTACAGGACATTGATTTAATTCAATTTACTATTTAACATTATTAGTTCCTTAAATTAATTCACTATTTACCTTTGTTTTCTTATATTTAAATCTTAGCATAGTATAACAATTTACGTAACTTCAATTATTCGAAATTTCATTTCAACTATTAATACTTTGCTTTAATATCCATGGTTTCATTCCATTTTCAACATTCGCTTCATTATTAATTAATTTTTTTATTTCTTCCTAATTCAATTACAAAATCTCATTAATTAGCCAAATTTATTTACCAAAATTTACGGGTCGTTACAGATGCTATGACATCAATAGAAATTTCTAAATACTTAATAGGTCAGACCGACACAATGTTTGTTTTGAATATAGGTGAATGAAATAATTTTGCCTATCGTATATTTTATACACAAAATAATGATTTATAAAGGATATATTTGGTTGTAATATATTGGTTGTTATATAGTGAAATTTATGAATATAGATTGAAAATAAGACTTAAAAATAAGATAAATGAAATTTGAAAATTTAGAACTTAAGTTTCGGGGTTTATGAAAATTTCTTCCGAATAATTTTGGGATATAATAATAGTAATATTATTAGAAGTATTTTCGGAGATAAATATTTCAAAATGATTTGAAAGAATTGTTTCAAAGAAATTATGGAAAAAAAATAAGCTCTGTACTCCCCTCTTTGTCGTTGGAAAATAATTTTGGTGAAGAGTGCACGCATCAGCGACATTCATTTTCGAGTTTCGACGTGGGAAGGCCACTGTAGTAGTTTTACTACAGATTTATTTTGATAAACAAATGTAAATTTCAAATTGTTTAAATATAATTGGATATATATATTGTAAGTGTATACATTTATCTATTATTTTAAAATGATTTGAGATTTAAAGCGGTATTTAGTTCTTAAGTTTCCGTTGATTAATATTTTCAGTTATTGTAGTGAAATGGAATGTAACCAATTAATATTTGGAACCTCTAATTGAAATAAGAGATTAAATGATAGGTTATAAATGAAATTTCCAGAAAGTTGAAATATGTGACTTATAAAAACAAACGATATGATTATCGTACGTTTAATTTGTTAAAAGAAATAAGATAAACTTGTATAATTTTCATTTGCATTCTTAAAAGGCATATATATAACTTACCAAAAGATTTAAAGGTTGAAATGTCTAATAAGAACATGTAATGGAAAATTTTACAAGTAAAACTTATGTAACAGAAAGGTTCAATGATTTACTTTTATAAATAAGAATTATATGTTATAGGGGTTATAAACTTAAGTTATAATTGAAATGTTATTATAATAAATGAGATAGAAAGCGAATATTGTAAATGAGTAATTAGAAACTTAAGTAAATATAATGAAATGCTAAATAACTGAATAACACATGGATACCATAAAAAAATGAAACTAAGTAATGAATAAATGAATGTAATGCAAATAAAATAAATTTTCATTGTATGGATAAATGATAATGAATTTGTAAGTAGTGGATAGAAATAAATGAAAACTGTAAGAAATAAAATGTAAATTAAAAAGGATAAATCATTATATGAATGAAGAGGAAATGAAGCAATGAATTGTGAAATGAAATTAATAAGAATGAACTTAAGGTATGCTTGGGGTAATTGTTTGTTAGTTTATGGTTGTTTGGACGTATGAATAATCTATTTAGTTTCATCTAAGACTGTTGAGTAAACGGTGCACTTAGTAGTGTTATTTTCATTCTGTACAATTTAAAGTTTTTGAACCCAAACAACTATTTGTTTTGTTTGATATGAATGGATAATTGATTTGTGTTGATTTTATGTGATGGTTGTATGCTATGTTGTAAGTGATGGCTGTTTAAAATTGATTTGTTTGTTAGTGGTTGAAACGACTATAAATATTTCATTTTATATAATTATTAACCTTTTTTGGATTATATAAGAGAAAATACAGGTTATGGAAGCAATTGCTACTACTTTTAGTTTTATAATTAAGCGTTTGTTTGCCCGACAAATAGGTACATTTTCGGATTACGGATTTATAGCGCTATTATATTATTTTCCCATATTGGTATATATTATTTGAAAAATATATATTATATATTATTATATTTGATGTTATATTTTCTCATGAGCCTTCCATATAAAGGTGACTCTGCCAAAAAAATTCATGAATTTTGGTCTTAGGAAATTTTATGGAATATTTTCCAAAAATTTTGTTACTTGAATATAAAAGGATTTAATGTTTATAAATTGATATTTTTATTTAAATTATTAAATTTTGTGAATTTATCTTTTATAAATATAATATTTTTGAATAAAATATATTGATTACTTAATTCCATCTTTTTTCCCCTTTTTCCTTTTCGGGGACGAAAAGTTTTGAGTGAGGGAGAGTGCAATGACCCATAAATTTTGATAATTAAATTGGTTAATTTAATAAAATTTTTGTAATTAAATTTAGAAAGAAACAAAAACTTTATAATTTGTAATGAAGTGAATGTTAAAAATGAAATGTAGCAATGACAATTAAAACTAAGTATTGACAATTGGAGTGAAACCCCAATAATGAAATAGTGTAAATTGTTGCACTTGGTTATAAAATTGAAAATAAGTAAATAAGGGAAAGTGTTGTATAAATAAATGAATTAGTATAATTAATGGTAATTGGATGGATTCAGTATTATGTAACTAATTATGATAATTAGTTGAATATAAAATAAACTTAATTGTAAATTAAAGGTTAAGATAACAATTATTATAAATTAACTATTTAATTTGTTAATGAAATTAATTGGAAATCAATTTCATTTAAACGTAAGTAAATGTTCATTAGTACGAGTTAGGACAGTAATCGTAAAGTGTGAATGTAATAAAATGAATGGAAAAGTATATTTTATTCATAAGATAGAATAAAAGAACGAAACCAAGTTGAATACATTAATTGGGATTTTAATTATGCTTAATGTATGAGATTTGATAAAATTTCAAAATAAGAAGAATTATGGTGGTTAATACAAATAAAAGATGGGAATGAGAATATGTTAAGTAAATGAAAGGTAAACAATAGTAACTAGGTTTATAGAGTAAAAATAGACTTAATAAAAAGATTGGAATTGAATGATATCTGTTTAATTGAAATTAATTATAAATAACTGGGAGTTAATTTGTAATAATGGGATTAAGTGCAAACAAAGGAAACTAAATATTCAGAAATTTTCATAAATGGAAATTAGGATGAAATTTGAGAATATTAATGTAATAAATCATGAACCAATGTTAATTTTATCCATTTGACAAAAAGTGATGGAATAAATGGATGAAAAGTCAATTAAATGGAATTATTGAAATTTAATGAGAAATTACTGAAATTATTAAATTGTGAGTGAACATGAGAATTAGTGAAATAGTTAACATGGGAATTTATTTTGAATGGTTATAAATTTCTAGGCAATCAAAATTTAACAAATTTGTCAATTATAGAATTAGAATTGAAAGGTGATTTAATTAATTAATAATTTATTCATTTAATCAACTGAAATATAGTCATTTTTGGCCACTGACTCGGATTTCGACGAAACCAGTTTCATCGGATCCATAATAGTGAATTATTGTAGGAATTTAAGTTTCGTATCTATCAGACTTGTCGTTTGATCGTACGGACTCGAAACGCCTAGAAATCAATTTAATTGAAATCGGTTGAAATCAATTTGAAATAAGTTGATTTTAGCATTACTTCTTCATACGATGGAATTTGGACTTGAAACCTGTTCCATTGATTTTAAAATATCCAAAAACATCTATTTTGATATATAGGTTGACTCATTTCCGTTCCGGAATCGAAACGGGCTTTTCGGGTCAATTATCGTTCAAAACTCAAATTCGATCGAGCCCATCTGTTCTTTTTATTCTGCCTATAAATATCCAGTTATAAACTCTAGCACCCTTTCTATTACTCATTTTTGTACGTACAGAAATGAGTAGTGCTCCTCTTTCTCAATGGCTGAAAACCCTTATCTTCCCAATCCAATTTCATTTCAAAATTCAACTTCAAAGTTTAAACTCTCCAATCAAAAAAAATTATACATCGATTTGAAGCGCTCGACGAGCATATCTCAGAACTATAATTCGTTTTCTAATTTGAGTCATTGTTTTCCTACAAATTATAGAAAAAATTCCAGTCTTTCAATGATCGGTGTCCGATCGACAAATCAATGGCACTACTACGTAGAGAGACGAACACGTAGTACATCGATGCAGTTAGCTGAGGTTTTTAACGGCCAGATCGACTTGGAAAATTCGATTAGGGTTATATAAATAACGGCGGTGCGGCGAGATTCCGGCAGCCGGAGGTGGAGCTGCTCGGCGTGTGGATGCGGCTCGGCCTGAGGGGAGGAATAACGGTGATCGGCGTCCTCTAGGTGGCCAGAGATGGTGGTAATCGACGGTCAAAGTTCGGCAAGGGGGAGGGCTTCGCGCGCGTAATGGGAGGGTACAGTAGCCGCGTGAGCCACTACTGTGATGACGTGTAAAGGTTTTACTTATTTAATTTAATTTCAAATATAAAATCATATAACTTCTAATTATAATGACTATTGCATACTAGGTCCGTTTCACACGCAGTTTGATCCGCTAGGACCGTATTGAAATTCAGGACATCTTGGTGCTGGTTTGCACGAATTCGAAGAATGTTCAAATTTTGAGTTTAAGTTGGATTTAAATTAAATTTAAATTCAAAGGTGGGTGTTTTAACCCACTCACAACTTCTAATATTTCTTATGTTTGTTAAATTTAATTCATAATGTGATTAGAAATTTATTTATGACTGGTTGGTATATTTTAATCATCGTCTTAGTTAAATAGAATTTATTTGAATTAAATTGATATTTAATCTATAATTGCATATAAACTGCAAGTTAAATACCTGCTATTTATTATCAATTTTTATATTAATATTTATGGACTGTTTTGGATGATGATTGTGATGGATGTGATTGTTGATATTGGTTGAATGGATGTTTGGTTTATATCGTCATAAACTGCAAGTTCGTTATGGATTGTTATTAATTTGGGATTGCGGTTTGAAATAATATATAACCGTAAAATATTAAATTGCGGATTGAAATGATAAATATCCGTATCACTTGACCATAGGATAGAAAATTATATGCAGACACCGTGGTCAGTATATATAAAAATATTTTTGAAATGATTTTTATGGTTTTGTAAAGAAATATATGGTTTTATATAAATATTGAATTTAGATATTATACAAATGTTATTTTATTCTCGATTTTTAAGCTATGTATAAATTTGTTTTAATATAGAATAAACATAGTAATAAGTTTGATTTTTACTAAAGATAATAAGGTTAAGTATTTAAATTATATTTTAATATAGATTTTCTAAGGATTTAAATAAATTAAGGTTGGAAAATAAATTTGAAATTTATTTGAAATTGAATTTATTTAAGAATTAAACTCAAATAAGTTTGATGTGAAATTTATTAAATTGGAAATTTTAAAAGGTATGATTTTTTATAAATTGATTTTGGGTTAAGGTGAATTAAATGAAGATTTCAAGTAAAAAAAATTGAAGGAAATATTTAGTTATTTGGAACTTGGGTTTTATTTAAATGATAATGGATTAATTAAGTAAAATATATAAAAACTAAATAATAGAAAATTGAATTGGATATATATATATATATATGTGTGTGTGTGTGTGTGTGTGCGTGTGTGTGTGTGTGTGAAATTATCAAACTTAGTTTTCAAATTGTTGAATGATGAAAGTTTGAAATATATTGAATTTGGAATGGTTTATTCTGTTGATCAAATCTATTTTGAAATCGATATAATTTGGAATAGTTTACTTGGAAACTGAATTGAAATTTATGATTTGGGATTTGGCTAAATCTGAAATTTAGAAATTCTAGTTGTTTTGGAATTGGTTTGTGAAATTGAAGAAGCTATTTTATTATATAAAGTATTTTAAATATTTAAACTATTTAAGTGGTGGAAGTTATGCTTCAAAGTTATGAGTTTTAAGGTGTTACGATTTGAAAGTGTTATGTTTCAAGTGTTTGATTTCAAAATGTTATAACTTTGAATGTGTTATGATTTTAGAAAGGGATATATTTGAAATGAAAATGATTTCGTATTGATTTGGTTTTAAAAGGGCAATGATATTTGGTTTTAAAGTATAAACTATTTCGAAAATGACCGCGGTGTTATAATAACGTTTGGTTGTTAAAGATACCAAGATTGGAAGTTGTCATACTCTCTGCCAACTTCAAAAACCACTTTAATAACCGTGTACGCGGTGGAGATTCCAGAATGAAGTAGGATGGCGGCGGCGTTACTTTGAGGTATATACATGGACCCGACTCCCGTGAGTTGGCATAAGGTGGCCGATCGACGGGCTAAGGAGGTAGCACCTCTTATCGGACGCACTCCTTCGATACTATTCGATTACTTTGTGATTGATTAGGGCCCTTATGGTTTTGGGAGTGTGGCTCGAGGTGGGCGATAGTAGCTGCTACGCGTAACCACCGATCCAGAAGCGTAATTGGTATATCTACCCTCGCATTGCCAAGTTATGCCGTGTCACCTACCCTAGCGTGCTTTGTACGAGTTTGATTTGTGTCGTACCTATGGAGTATCTTCTCGTAGCCTCCCGATAAGGAGGTACGCAGGTACCGTATAGACTATTGGCACTATATATGTGTTAAGGTGGAAAATGTAAAGCCTTAACGCTATTTTAAAGTAAGTTTAATTTAATATTAGTCATTATTATAATAGCGTATATTACTACATTGTAAATAGTTTAAAGGATCCTTAGGAGATGTAAATCCCGAACATCTCGTAAGTTATTGCACTCACGTTTGACACTGGATATTAGATGTCAAACTCTGTAAACATCTCTGACGCCGTTCCACTCATATTTTACCGTTGATTTAACTTACATAAGATCTTTTAGATCTAACTCGAGTGTTTTGTGTTTTCAGTTCGCTCGGGTCAGACTGAGCATTTCAGGTTTGAAGACCTTACTGCTGGAGGACGAAGTGTTTTGTTTTTTTTAATTTCTTTCTCTACTTTTCTTATTCACCCCAATAACAATCCACTCTTTTGTATAGTTTGAGTCTGACGTGTATGGCTTATCTTCGATTTAAAGCATACAAAAAGGCAGGATGTTACATATATATATATGTATTTCAAAAATTATTCATTTATACTTAAAATATAGTCCTTTTAAAACAGCATGTCGGTTTGTCTTGTTTGAGTGTTTAGAAATCCCTATTGATAACGGTGACCAGGCGTTCACACTCAACAAAAGAAATACTACCCTGCTTAAGATCCATAAACTCCCGTTAAAGCTGAGATTTCCCGGCTTCTGGCATCCATTTTTCCCAAAAAGCCTCACTAGAAAAGAGAGATACAAAAAACAAGCTTAAGATAGATTCAAGGGTAAAGGAAAAAATAGGAACAACAATTCAAGATAACACAAAGGATACCTAAACTGCTCACAAGTGATATGATCCTCGACGGTATTAGCCGTAACAGACTTCCACCAATCTAAAGCAGAATCATGCAACTGCCAAGCTGATAACTGCCGCTTCTGGGCATCAGTATCATGTCCTTTTAAAACAGCATGTCGGTTTGTCTTGTTTGAGTGTTTAGAAATCCCTATTGATAACGGTGACCAGGCGTATCGACCAGAATCTATAAACCACTCAACAGTTAAATCAACACAAAATTATTCCATATCAAATAACAAACACGCGCTCATATATATAATACTCTCAAACTCATTCTAAGGTGTTACTAACCCTATCTCTAATGAGTCACTCATTCTAGGGTATTACTAACCTTATCTATTATGAGTTTTACCCCACCAAAGCTTTGGTGTTTGCTAAACCTAAGATCTGATACCAAATGTAGCGATCGGGGTTTACGATCCTCGAAAATCGACACTAATACATCCTCGGTATTCACGTGCTGCAAATTCAAGTGTCGGAAAGACCGATTGTTAGGGAAAAATAAAATAAAGATGGAACAGAATCTCACATGAATGGAACAATATATATCATTTTACAAAAAATCTTTACAATGAAAAAATTTGAATACAACATCAGAGTCTAACCTAGATTCAGCCTGTACAGCTTTAAGTCTCTGTCCTTACAATTGCTAGAAAATAAAAACAAATGCAATAGATGCAGCAGATGATAAAATATGTCTATATGTAGATGAGGATATCCAACCCCTTTCGGAAACTCCAAGCGTCTTCAGCTAAAACTAAAACTACTCGGATCTGACCCAAGTATTAAAAATAGCCGGATCAGGCTTGATAAACCAGCATGAGATACTCAAAAATTTAAATGTTGATGTCAATCATAACCTTTAAAAAGAAGGGTATCTCATAAGACCATGCCCACACAAAAATACGGACGGGTTGTAATCGTATGATAACCAAAATACTTTATATCACAACATTTGATATTATTATTAATGACATTCTTTTGAAAACACTTTTCAAGTAATATATCAAAATAAAGTATCAATATCCGGACAAAGTCTATGGTATTATATCCGGACCAGGTCAACGGAATACATCAGACAGAATATATGATACAAAATGGGTAGCTGAAATGTTTGCAAAGCATTACAACTATTTTGGAAATACAACCAAAACTGTAAAGATCGTATGGAAATGGATTTCCAACATGATATGGAACTAGTGGCCTTTTCCTTCAATCCACGCATAGTAAACATAGTTCCCGCGATGCCTTAATCGCTTTTTCTCAATTAAGTCTCTTGGAACTGCACTTGCTACACTAATAATATATGGTAGTCTTATCGCTTTTCATAGCTAGCTACTATATTCAAATAAATGGGGCAATGAATTCCTTAAGGGACACCTTCTCCAAATGGGTCCTCCTACTCAACACTACCATGTACATCAACCAACAGCCCGAATGTGTGTTCTTCAGACCACATGGCTAACCGTATCATCTTCGGGATGTGAGGCTCATAACGCTACGCTCTATTTTAACAAAGCCATGCTTTATTCTTCCATAAAGAGCATTCCACTTAGAATGCCATATTGACATTTCCGTTTATCACTAATTGACTTCCACAAAAAATGCAACCTCCGAGCTCATATGTCTCAAAGAAGGGTGTTACGCTAACAGGAGTTGCCTCCTACGCCATCAACAAATGTACATTTGTAAAAATCATCGTTCATCATTTAGAAATGCAATGTCAAACGCTCATCCATACAAGTTCGTTCTAGGACTGAACGGAACCGAATATATTCCTCCTACTACCATTAGTAAAAAATGGTCCTTGCAATCCAAAGATTTCAAAACATGATAAGACCACTGCTATAATAAATGTCTCTATATTGGAAGTGACCCAGAGAATTTCAACAAGAAGTCCTTCCGCTATGAAGATCTTCGGTCTTCAATACCACAAGAATTTCAATAATCATCATCTTCAACATGTTTTCATTTTCGAACGTATACATTGGTTCGAAGTGGTTTTCGGATAGGAATTGCCTAAATCCGACCTCGGTTCCTTAGAACCAATCATCGATAAAAGATGTTAAGTTTATATGAGATTATCAATCATCATTCGATTTAATTCATCTTTGTATTCATTCATAAATATCTCAGGTAGACATATTGTTTTAAATTATTCCATAGTATATCGAATCACTAAGCCTCATTTATCAAATCCTTTGATTACTTAAAACCATTTTCGAATCTCAAAATAATTCCAAATAATTTCTCCTTCTACTTATGAAAATATTTCCAAATCATTTTATTTAAATCTTTACAAAGATATCCAAATCATAAGTTTCAAAACGGGTAAGTATAGGTATCAAATTAAATCAAAAACATTTATTTACATCACATATTAGAAAACATTATCGAGTAAAAAGGGTCATGGAAATTATAATAATTATACTCAATATCAATTTCTGTATTCAACCTTTACTATCTGTCGTATAGCAGAGAAATCACCTTCTAAATTCATACGGGTTGTACGGGTTCCCTCGTTATAATTTAACACCAAGTGTAAGAAGATTATTTATATTCAAGCCAAGTTAATTAAATTTGAAAATTTTAATCTTTTATACTTAACTCATTTCCAACATTTCGACCTTATCCATTCCTCGCCTGGGATGAGGCCATGTGAGCCAGCGCACTGGATGCTCCTAAACATCTCCTTAGTTGAAGCACCTCCACCTAGATCACAGAAATAGAAAAATCTGGTGTCGTCGTCGGCTTATTAGAGCCAAGATTAAAACACTTACTTATAATAGCTTTTCCTTAATCATTCGTTTCCCACTTTTGAAATAATTTATAAAATCCTCAAATCATCTTTAAAATGCTTTATTATTCCATTAAAAACATATGTAAAAGAATTGGAAAAGAATCGTTAAGTTTAAAACCATATTTCAAAAGTTATCGAAACTGTTGTAAGAAGTGCTGCGAAAAGTGCTGCAAATAGTGTATTAAAGCTTCTTTGATCAAAGCAACATTTTTATTTCACATATGTTCATTTTTCCAAATCAAACAACTTTTAAAACACTTTAAATGATTTATAAGATTTATTCCATATTTTTAAACGTTTTAAAAATATATATTTAGAATATTTGCCACTTTGGTCACCGAACTGACAAAGCGCTATTTTCTTGAAAACATGATTTGCTCATATTTCAAAATCTATTAAATGAAATCTTGATCTTTTTATTTTGTTTGAAAAATATAGTCATAAGAGTTTGGAAAATTTTTATTGCAAAGAAATCCGACTTCGATCCCATTCTACAGAAGGGTTTAACTTTTATGGCACGAAATCGCGAATTACCGTTATGCGTCGCGCTTACTTTTGACTCCAAATTCATTATTTGAAAAAATTTCTTAAATTTTGAATTTATTGTTTATAAAATATTTATAAACTATTTTCAAACATTTAAACCAATATTTTCCATATTAAATCTCTGTTTTACTTTTAAATCATTTCCTAATATTATATTATTATAATATTCATTTTCAACCTTTTTCTTAAAACCATTAAGAGGCTAAATAATTTCATATACACATGTTTATTATGGATTTTTATTTCCATTATTTATTATGGTTAGTTCACTAACCATTTCCATTGTCATTTATCAATCAAGTTATTAACCATCTTAACAATCATCTAATCAACTAAGTAATCAAACACTTAATCATCCAATATAATAAACTTTCATACCATTAAACTTGAGCGAATAATTGGTAAATTTAAATGTTGAGTACTCACTGTTTCAAAACAAACTTCCTACAAACATTCAATCGAATCAACACTTCACTAGTATACCACCTACCACTTCTCCTCGATGCTTCCTATAATCATTTCGGTGGCGTTTCTCTCCATAAATTTCACTATGGAGCTCGCCGAATCTCTTTCGTGACTCTTAGTGATCTCGGCCTCCTCTTGGAATGAGGTGATGCATGGCCAAACATGGACATAGGGCATGTTCATGGGTTATAGAAGGTGTAGGATTGAGTTTGAGTTTGTTCTGCGGAGTAGCAACCTAGTTTGCATATGTATATAATTTTGACATTTCTTTGCCATAACTTTGCTAACTTTTTTAAGTCTTGAAAGCCATTGAAGAGGAGCTCTTGGAGCTTAAGAAGAAGGAATAAGAAGTAGGGACAAAATGTGGAAATATGAGAATGGAGGGTGGTATTTACAGGGAAAAAGTTGTAAAAAATATCATGATATTGTCATGATATATCACATCACATTTACACCACCACCTCTCGTTGTATGTATGCCACCTCCTCCACCATCATTACCCCCATGTGCTACATGTGATGTGTAAGATAAAGAGATGTTTACTTTTAACTTTTGGATGCTTCAAGGTGAAGTAAATGGAAATATCTTAGTTATTTTCCTAAGAGGATTTTAGGCTCAAGGAAAAAGTTGTAGAGAAATTTAGTTGTAGGGATAAAAAGTTTGCTTTTTAGGCCGAAGGACACTTTTTAGTGTAAATCACAGAATGATAGTTGTAACTACAATTTTTTGTTTACATTAACAAATGTCCTTCAGACTAAAAAGCAAACTTACTGTCCCTGCGACTAAATTCTTTCGCAACTTCTTCCCTACGTCTATTTTCCCGTTCTCCTAAATGTGTGTGTGTGTGTGTATAAGTGTTTATATATATGTTATATGTATTTATATGTGAGTATCTGATATTTATACATCCATATAAACACGTGTTAGTGTTATTTACAACGTTGCAACAACTTGAAATGACTTTCGTTTGTTAACCGTTGAAAATCGAGGAGCCGATTGCCGGTCACATTTTTACTCATAATTTAAATTGCATACCCATGTGTGTGTGTATGTAAACAAAATTTGAAAATAAAATTCTAATCATTTTAATTAATTAAAATGATCTCATTTGAATTATAAAACCATTTAAATCACTATTAATAATTATTTACGAAAAATTGCTGTTATACCGATAAAGTGATGTCAATTTTCTTATATTTTTAAACTGATCATATATCTCTTTATAAAACTACTATAAATTATTTATTATCACTTTATAACTATTTAAAATGAATTTTTATCATTTACAAACAATTATTTTGAATGATTACAATAACTATTAAGTCATTAAATCCCAATTTAAATTCATTAATCAATTATTAGGTATTAGGCCATCACTGATGATGTCATAAATACATTTATTTTTCCAAAAATTAAATAAATAATTTTATTTCATATTGTGTTTCAATTATAAAAATTGGTGTATGTATCCAGCTCTGTATGCAATGTTTTACGATTATAAAGCTGTTTATCGACAAAACGGTTTTCGGTCATTTTATCGATATTCGTCAAAGTTTATATTTTCGTAAATACTTATTCAAAATAAGATACAATTATTATTTATTCTTCAAAACATCATAATCTATCTTAAAAAATCTTATATTTGCATACTTTAAAAATAAATATAATTTATCAAATCGATGAATTTGCGGGTCGTTGCAGAAATAATGACTTTTCAAGTCATTGCTTCGATATTGGAGCTTATCGCCCGTTAGTATCCTGTTCCAGATCTTAACCATTCATTTAAATCTGATCCAACGGTGGCTGTACTTCTTCTTCTTCCCTGTAAATATTAGAGCTCCTTCATCACTTCCTCATTACTTGTAACTCAAAGCTCAAGCAAGAAGTTTAGGATCCTTAAAATTACTCAAAAAATATTCATCTTTTAGCATTCAAATTCAAATCGAGGTAAAATTTCCATTTTAATTAATTAAGTCAGCAAGCTAGAGATTTTACATTTGAATTACTGTTATGGTTTTGTTTGGGGTTCTTCAATTATAAATCGATGCTTGTAGTTTATTGATTAGATTTTTGTTGTTAATCTTTAAATTATTAATTTAATGATAAATTTGTTTCACTTATGAATGAGTTTCAACTTCGAATTGCCATATCACTAGGAAGCATCATGGGTTAACTGAAGATATGCAATATGACTTAGAAATCTAAGATCTTCTAGTTTGATTTCAAAATGAATAGTTGATGATGAACCCGAAACCGAATATTAGTTTACTTTATTTTGAAGTTAATGCCCTACGAAATCGGCTCGAGGCTTGACATAAAATAATTTGACCTTCTTTTTACTTATTCATTATCGTCTCAATAATCATCTCAAAGTCTAGGAGTTATTATAACGTGAAATTCCTATCATATCAGCAAATACCCAAGGTGTGACAACCATTCATGTGTTCGACCTTAACTTAAATGATTGCTGTATGAATTTAATATCCTCACTGTGTGTTATTATTCCGTTTTAATAACTATTTTAATTATCTTATTTGAGTTATATGCGATATCACTAACTTACGTTGTAGTCATTGTATTGCAAATTCATGATAGTTATATATTGGATATTTTATAAAAATATATTTAGACCATTTCAACATCATTCATTGACTTTGAATATTTCTCATTTTGATATCAGATCACTGTTATGACATCATATTATAATTTTTGATGGTGTATTTTAATGTGGCATCAGTACAATGATTTTGACATCCTATTCATGATACATTTAGGATAATTTTTTCAGTCTGACTTCTTGTGTATAACTATAAATTTACTTTCCCACCATGGATCTAACAACTGTATACAAATTTTTTTCGGTTTCCTATAAATTTCCAAATGTTTTACAAATTCGACATGGACTACTCAATGGTTAAGGACTTGTTGCAAATTCAATGGTTAAGCATGAACTTTAACACTTTAGTGTTATGACTTAGGCAATTTATAATTAATTTGCTACTTCCGTCTTAGCATATAATTGCTTATTTTATATCTTAACATTCTAAATTATATAAAATATTTAATACTTCCTTGATTTTGTATAGTTTCGTCTAGAAAACAAATAGAAGGCAGGAAAACAAGAAGGAAAGTAAGTCATCCCCTTCTACCAAGAAAAAAAAACTATCAGCTCAACCAATCATAAATTACTACTTAGGAAGAAGTGGACACCATCCTTCGATAATTCATGATTAAGGACATATAAGCCACGCCTTCCGGTCCCTCTGGTAGGATAGATAACCCTCCAAATGGGTTTTTTGGCTTCATGCCTATTCATATCTAGTAGTCAGGGTATTTTTCTTTTCTCTGTTTTCTTGTAGATTACCAAATCACTCAAATATTACTATGATCCAATTGACTCCTAACTCGTATACATGGTTGAGCTACTTAAATGTTCTTGCTCAAGAAGCTAAACTCCCCGCCTTGGGTACTGAAATTCTCCATACCTTAGCCACCCTTGTAAGGATAAGCGAGCATTTAGATAGTCCAATGTATCACCTTCGTCCATCTCCAAAGAGCTTAATCATCCATCATATTAATAAGATGAAGGAGTGGAAGAACAAATTCTTCTACATTACATGCTATTCCCCTAAGATCAAGGGAACTTTCTCTATTTTTAGTAAGTTTCCATTCTCTGTATTTGTGTTATATCTACCATTCTCTTATAATGAATATTTTCTTTCAGATCCCGCTTCTAAACAACCAGGCTGTATAGTCGACGACATAACAAATCCTTGGCTCTAGCATCCAAGCGAATGGGCAATAGACTAACAATTTTGGTGGAAGTGAATCTATATAAATGTTCCCGATTTTTGATAACCACATAATACTTAGAGAACCTCCAATGTTAATTGGGAATGCCCAAGAGAAACGATCATTGGTTACTAGTAATCGAAATGCTTTATCTGTTTCCTCTCCTGTTCAACTTGAATCTTCTAGTAAGTTTTTTTATTACAAGTTGTATGGAATCTTTGATGTTATATCTTCTAAACTTTTTTCTTTGATATAGGATCATCTGCTCTCATTACTACTCCCCAAGAGAGGGGGCCAAAGATTATGCTCTCAAATTAGCTGAATCGAGCAAACCTTCTCTTATTGAGGATTCTGTTGCCAAGGTAGTAAAGGCGCTTAAAAGGAAAGCAAGCACTGGTGCTCGTGCAGATATTCCACCTCCTCCCCCCGAGTAAAAATCCTAAGCTTGTACGTGATTATACTCTTATTGTTGTGGCTGAGATACAACTGAATATTGACTAAAGCCTTGATTTTGTAAATCTAGACTCTCCTAGGCATAAGGTTCAAAAGTCAACTTAGGTGTCTCACTCTCTGGATCCCCTTTTCATTATTTCTCTTCCCGATTCTCCAATGGCTCTTTGCCATATATATGATGAGCTTGGACCGTTTCCTTCTCTAAATGCCGCTCTTTCTTTAGAGGATCAACGTCAGACTCCTATGGTGAGTTTGATGATTTTCTTCGATTAGCTACCCAATCTCCTTCTTTGACTTCTCTTAGGCCACCACAGCCTTCAATTTATTTAAGGATCATCTTTTTATATTTATCATACAGCTCTTATCAATATGAATTCCCTTTCTTTTGGCTAATCCAAGATTTTAGCTCTGTATTTCTTGTTCTGACTCAGGCTTTTATCCATTTCAAGCGGCCAAACATATGTTCTTCCTCCAAGAGGCTTCTTATGAACCATCTAACGAAGTGGTCGAACTTAAGGATAGATATCTCCACTTAACAACAGTACAATCAATATTGCTACAACAAGCAATGAAGCTATTTCTCAAAAAGATAAACTCTCTTTCTCTCTTGATGAGGAAAAGAAAATTAAAAAATTATTGGAGGAATAAGTGAAAGCTTTGACAGTAGATCTCGATAAGGCCAACAAAGTGAAGGCGGAGCTAGTTGATAAGAATAAATCTTTAAAGGACAAGTTAAGTAGGAAAAATGATACCTTGACTTACTCAAACAATATTATCAAGGATACTAAGAGGAAAGTCTCCTTTTTTCTTTGTAGTGTTCTTCCTTCCATTACTAAGATATGTTATGAGAAAGCTTTATTCGTGGCATATAGTGACAACATTCGAAAATGTTCATATTTAGACTTTTCCTTTCCTTTCAGATTGGAATGAAAAATTCGAAAGAAAGTTTAGCCTCATGATGAGAAGAACTCAGGGGTCACATCAAGAAGTGTTTCATACCGATGAAAATATTGATGCTAAAAGGCTATTATCTTTTGATGTCCTGTAACCTGAGGACGAGACAGATTCCGATGATGAAGAAAATGATGAAAATGATAATGGTGATGGCCGTGATGATGATGATGGAGGTGATGGTAATGATAAGCGTCCTGAAGAACCAAAAGACAGGGGAGATGGAGCAGGTGGTCTTAATTTAGACCCGACTGACCATGATGCATACTTTACTGAATTTCCCGATCCTCAGGATGCAGTAAGGAAGGATACTTCCTGAAAAGATAATGCTCCCCCCAGCTATCATGAAAAAGAAAAGACATAAACTCCAACTTCTCAAATTTCGGCTTTCTAGGTTCGATGTTCTTTGTTTAAATGCTCAAAACTACCAGGAAGCTTTTAGTTAATGAGCTTATTAATTTAGTTAAGGAAAAAAAGAAATACTATTACGAAACTTTATACAAAAAAGTTAGAGGAAGATATGTCGATCGCAACAAGAAGTTGATAGATTAGTTGACGAACTTAATAAACGTTCTGACAAATATAAGTGCCTCTCTACTAGTGCTGCATGGTCAAAATTCTTTAAGGAAAAGCAGGCTGCCCTTGCTTGAAAAGAACTCGCCTTCATTGCATCAAAATTATGAGATAGAATATAGAATTAATGACTCTCTTTTGAATGCTTATTGACAATATAGTGGCCCTAGTAGAGTTTCTTTACAAAATTTATTCTAGGAATCTCCTCGTCAACTTTTCCTTCCTAAGGGAAAGAATAGGGGGCCTGATTAGATGTCTCCATAAAAGATACTTAGATGATTATAAAAGTAACCCTCATCCCAAGGCTTGTTGGAATCTTCCTAGGGTTGTTATGTTCCCCTCTCTCCTAATACCCTTCCTCTCGAGAAGATTAAGTATAGCAAGGAGAGATTTAGTTCTGAATTTTCAAGGAATCAATATTGTATGAACCCAAATGATTGTATGATTGCAGTGGGTAATTCAAGTAGTTTATAAACTTTTTCACTTTTGTTTCTTTGCTATTAGTTTATTTTTATATATTATAAAGATTAAGGAATTCTCAAGTAGTTCCATTCCAATGGAACTCTTAAGTAAATTTACCAAGTTAAAGAGGGATTTTAAAAAGAAGTTCTTAACTCTGAGAACATCTCAAGTAGCAAAACATTATTTTAATAGAGTTCTACAAGAAGTTTATACACGATTCCCTCAGTTTTGTTTTGATTTCTTAGGTGATGAAAAGGATACAATTTTTAATGAAATTCGAACTGATCATGCTAAATTGCTATTTGGTCAATCCATCCCTTTAGCCAAAAAGTGGGAATATCATCAATTTCTCCACTTATCACCCCGAAAGGGATTGAAGCTTCATTTCACTCTACCCTTACCTTGTCGATTGGATCACTTAAAAAGGCTCAAACCGTTGTCTCAAAACTTTAAGAATTTTATGTATAAAATTCATAAGGTTGATGTGATTTTGAATTTTCTTAAATTGTAAAATTTTGTCGCTTAATAAAGAAAATACTTTCTGTGTTAATAATCTTCTTTCCTATTTATTTGTTAGGAAAAGTAACCGACCCTTATTCCTAGTGTCCCGTATATTCTTGCTTGACTTGATTCTATTGAATATAGGCTTATGGCAGAACTCGATAAGAAACTCTCTTCTCAAGGCACTCCGGGATTACGATTTTGAAATAATCCAAATGCACAAAAATAGCATGATAAGTACTACAAGTTAAGATCTACATTTAGTAGTTTAAAAGAGACGACTTTCAATATAGAGAAGAATATTAAAGAGAAGGATGGATGGATTCAGAAGCTGAAAGGAAAGTTAGGTGCAATTTTCCAATAAGTACCTTTTGTCCAAAGTATTGAAACCGATGTAGAAATTTCATGATTACACCAAAAGATGTTGAATCTTGAGGTAAAACTATTGAATAGCCAAGTGAACCGTTAATCTTTAGAACTTATTGCGAGTGTAGGCATTTCCAGTCTTCCTACTCCCATTCCTTTAGTTAGCAAGGACAATTTTCTACCATATTTAACCCTCATCAGAATAGATGATGTCGAAATCGTCAGATAGTGCCAAAGAGTTAGATTTGAATGTATTTAATTTTTGAACTAGTAGTGGAGTGATAAGGTGTCTACTCATCTTAATACTTATGAAGCTAAGGTTGATAGATTTTAGCATGAAAACACGCTTTCACGTAGGAGATTAAGGAATTAAGAGAAACATTCTGCTTCTAAAAGGAGCCAATAAAATGCCTGATGGTGCGTTACAGATTCAAATTGATTCGACCGACGATGGAGATGCCTTTCAAAAGAAAGAGAAGAAATTTAAACAACTTCTTGATGTAGCAAGTAGTCATATAAACGATTCTTCTTCGGTTGTTGAAGATTTAAAGAGGATGGCTCGAGAGTTTGATTCTTAGTAAAGAGTTATTTGTAAACTTTTAAATTGGATTTTCTTGTTATCTAATCTTTTACTCGTGCAATTCTTGTACATAATTTATTAAATGGTAAATAAAATTGTACCTGAATGATCGATAATCTATTCTTTGCTTTTGTCTAAGATTTGTACTTAGCTTCATAGTTTCAGTCTGATGCTTTTTAGTTATTATTTTGAGCACAATCTGCCTTTCTACATTTTGAGCCTTTAGCATGTAGGCCAATAATCTGCTTGTTATGTGAGTAGAAGCCTTGCTAATTGAGCATTCAGAATCTTATTTAGTATGAAGACCATAAATTTTAATCTTGATGTAAGAGTCTGTCTCTTCATTAATCGATACCCAATAGATTGTTTAGTAATGGAGATTCCCTTTACATCAATAAAAAAGTTGAATTAATCCAAGTTTAAAAGATTGGGAATCTATTTAATGAAGCCTATTATTGAATGTCAAAAACCCTTCTTTTAGTAATCAATGTTGCTCAAATTTTGAATGAAAGACTAGAGAACCATCTAGCGTAATAATTTCTTTTAAAAGAACAAGAATCATCCACCAATCAAATGAGTAAAGGACCATTGAACTGTTTGGAAATAATATTTCTAAATAGATCAGTGGAAAATCTTTCGGTAATAAGATGAGTAGAAGACTAGAAAACTATTTTCACAATAATAACAGAATAAAAGACCAGAAAACCATTTGGCTAGAATAATTTCTGACTAGAAGACTAAAAAACTATTTGGCTAGAATAATTTCAGAATAGAAGACCAGAAAACCATTCTGGTAATAATAATCTAAATAGATGACCAAAAAACTATTCTGGCATTTGAAGATTGCTTTATCTTTGCCTTAAAGCACAATAGCTCATATTTGATAGATTTTTCTCTAGAAGATTACTTGCATCCATTCTTTTGGATAGAGTTCAATTGACCCTATTGATTTTTATCACCATCTTGGGTGATGATTTTGATTGGATCTCTGATTACCATAATAGGTAATGGATCTTGATTGGCATTTGATTACCACTATAGGTAATAATTCTGATTGAGTATTCGATCAATAAAATAAGTAACGAATTTCGATTGATTTCTTTGGTACCATCTTTGGTGATGATTTCAGCTTGGATCGAGCCCCTTATCACTGTCTTAGATGATGATTTAGGTCTTTCCATTGGTATTTTTGGTTACCTATCTCAAGCAGAACCAAAAACTTACCCGAACTCCTTTGAAGGCGCTTTAGTCAAGCCTTATGGGTGGTAACGAAGGCTGGTTCGGTGCTTTGGCCATGGCATCTTGGGTGTGAGAACAAAGTCATACTCTATCCTCCCTCTAAATGGCGCTTCGGTCAGGCCACATAGGTAGGACCAAAGGCATGAAAATGCTTTGGCCATGCCATTTCTGGTGGGACCAAAGGCTTACTCTAATCTTCCTCCAGGAGGTGTTTTGACCAGGCCCTTGTGGTAGGACAAGACTATATTTGCTCCTTATTACCTATAGGTAATGTAGGCTTTTCCTTTTTTGCATCCATTCCATCAAGAATTTCAGTTTATTGAAGATTTGCTTAATCTTGTCATAAAACTCATTGAGTTTTCCTTTTCTTAAGAAATCTCCAATCATTCCCTTTTACGGCCCGACATTGATTGGTTTATGCCCATTTGCTTGATGATATTGACAATAAATACCACCAAGGTTCCTTTCATTTTTAGGTCGCTTCTCTTTAAAGGCCAATAGTCCAGCTTTCTCTTGGTTAAAAGGTAGATATATTTGTAAGAAGTAGTAAGAGAATGGATCCAATAATTCATAGGATATATCTCCTTTCGTTCCCATTTAGCTTTTTGTACCACCTGATTGGCATAATAGGATCATACATAATCTTTCTCTTTTAAGATTTGATTGGAGTGGGAGGATGATCGATTACTCTTTTTATTTATAGGATATTTCCTTTTCGATATAGTCCCCATTGACTCATATTGTATGTCCCACCTTATCTTTAAGAAGCAACTATCATTCTTTGGGATTTCTTTTCTTGAAGCAAAGATTGGAGTCGATCGTATATGGAATGTGATCATGCTAAATTCAACAACACTTATACGCAAGTTAGTGGAAGGTCATCTATATGCAAGGTAAGGCAAGGAAGGTCAAATATGGAGTATGTGGGATAGGTAAATCCTCTATGCCTTAAGTATGTAGGTCAAGGATAGTTCCACTTATGGGAGAGGAAATTGAGGTTCGGACCCACCTTTTAGCACCAAAATGTTAACCAAAATTTTCTTACCCCAAAAAATGTAAGGAGGGTGAAACTTGGTGGTGGAAAGTCTAAGACAATCCTAGGCTAGTTAGCTAGGAAGGCACATGCTCCATGTCGAATCCATATAAATCTCGAAATCATGAGTGCTTAGGAATTCAAAATATGTTATGATTGAAATCACAAGTGTTTGAGAATTCGAAACAAGTCATGACTCGATAAACTTTGATTGATATGCTATGAAATTGTTGAAATTACAAGGCCTTATTTGCTAAGGAAGTCAAAAAGCATGCTTTTTTATTTAATATGCTATGCAATTGCACATGTAGATTCCCTTATTTGCAAAAAGGGTTGCAAGATTGCAATTGATACTAAATATCCCAATTGATTTAAGGTTACAAAGTTTTAAAACTAAGAAATGAGAGAAGAATTAATCATCCCTTCGTTCAAGCCCCTTGGTCCATATTTATAGGGGTTGAGAGGTGTGACATGACTGTCATGTGTTATTTTCAGCATACTTAGCTTTCAGCATCATCAAAAATATTAATGGCATTCAACATCATGTTTTAATTTAATTGTTTTTGGCATTCCTTTATATGCTGATAAGTTACAGCATCATCAGGAGATGGTGAGCTTTGAAAATCATCTTGTGTTGATTGTTCATCATTAATTCTAACTGTTTCGCTTATTGAATTGGTGACATGCGGCATGGTTTTACTGTCAGTAAGAAGCAACACGTATATAGTTATTGATGCTGAGCACCCCTAATTAGGCATTGGTTACTTATGTCATGCAGCATCAATAAGATACGATATTGATGATACATGATGCTTTTATCTCATTGATGACTTACGACATGCTACCTTGTGTGTATTATCTTGGTTAATGAAGTGCGATATCAATAAGAAACAAATTGGTGATAGGTGTCATTGTAGGGAGACATTATTGATGACTGGCAGCATCCTCTTGATAATTCATGACATCACATGACATCCGATATCCTTTTTCCATTTGATGGCATGCTGTTAGTACCTTAGGAATTGGTTTTGATGATAACAACTACGGACGTTATATAAAGTATAAATATTAATGTTTTATCATGTTATTTATAGTATATAATGCAGGATATTAGATAGGTGTTGATTAGGAAGACTGTACATTATCAAGAGTAAATTCAAGATGTTGAATTATAGTGTTTCAAGAATTGGAGAATAAAGAATCATGATTATTAAAGTGTTCAAGATTTCAGGAAATTCCAAATAAGTTATCGAGTCATACAATTTATGTTAAAACCCTGATAGCACTTTCCTAATCTCTCTTTCCTTCTCTAATTTTGTTTTTTACAGTGTTTTTCAAATATCTTGGTTTTAAAACAATCTTTTTAAAATATTTTTCAAAATGATTTTCAATCTCTTATACTTATAAAGGTATTATTTTAGTGTTTTTAAGTTTGTATATATATTGACTTTTTGTTTATATTTTAGTAAGTTATAATTATATCGATTATTTATATATTTTACATTATATTGAAATTTCCAAAATTATTATATAATTTTGTATTAAGATTTACTATCCATTACTTAAATAGGAAAGCAGAACCAGGGCAGTCATATGTTGCCATGTGTCCTTTTCAAACGGCTCCCTTTCTTCTTTAACTTTTAATTCGTTGCATTTGTTGTCTTCCTCCCCCAACTTATTCCCCTCCCCTTAAATTCTCAACCCACCAAACGGCCTATTTTTAATCTCTGCTTCCCCACTCTTCTACCTCACCGTTAGCGCCCTCCTTCCCCCTCTCAATCCCTACATCGACACTGAGCATTCAGTTGGATGTCCCCCTTCAGCCGCCTCTATTTGCAACCACGCACAATAATTTCTCCAGTTCATCTCCCCTAACTCCCCATCTCCCTCCTTACCTCCTCTACATGACCGAACGACTAAGATTGCCTGCTACGTTGGCTTGGGTGGCGGCCTTAACCTTCGCCCCGAAATAGGTCGGTACCTTATTTAATTTCGTTTCCGCATTTTCGAGCTTGATGTAAATCCACCAACGAATTACCCCATATCCACTGTTTCGGTCGCCAAATGCTTTTCCTTCCACCCTGCTTGTGTTTCTGCTCTACTTACTTATTTCACGGTGCCTTATTCGTCCATTGACCTCTTTCCCTCTATTGCCGACAGTCCACCGTATACAACTGTTTATGTTAATTTCAGTGGGCGGTGAGTTGACGTGGATTCTTGAGGCGAACCTTTGACCCCTTACACTTCGATCAACCATTACATTCGCAAACTGCTTTTCTGCATCATCATGTCATTCTAACGCCACATTAACCGCACCACACCGTGACAACCCGGAATTTTCGAGCATTTAAAATCAGAATATTTAATTGATTTTAAATATTCAATAGAGTAATTTTAACTTAAATTACGAATATCACAATTTATTTGATAATTAAATTTATTGAATTAAATAATTTGTAGTTGGATAAAATATTGAACCTGGAATTCTAAGCCTACTAAAAATAATTTGAAAGTTTGTAGAATTTATATTGATAATATTGAGGATAATAGAAGTTGTAAAATTGAATTTAACACTGATTTGTTCAGTTTTAAAAATATATCGTTTAAATTGAATTTAAAAATAGCCTTCCGAGGCACAGTCTCGGAATTCGACGAAAGCAGTTCCATTGGGTCCGTAATATTAAATTATTATCGGATTTCAAATTTCGTGGTGATCAGAGTTGTTGTGTGAACATACGATATATAAACGCGCTAAATTTTATGTCGAGAAAATTTGAATTCAAAATAAAAATATATGCACATATACCCTAGTCAAACCTCAGCCGCATTCCTTCACATCGTTACTTTTTTCCTTTCACCTTCAAAACACTATGGCAAAGCGTTTCAAGCACGCTACTTCCTCTTTAAAAACATTCTTAAGCAAGCTAACGTAAATAAAAAAATAATGGCCGAGCTTCCTCTCAAGATTTCTTTCAGGGATCGAGACATACCCTTTTCCTTTCTTCCAATTTCATTAACTCGAAAACCCTCATTCTTTTTTTTCCCTTTGCATGCGAATTCTTTTCGTTCGTATCTATAAAAAAAATCAAATCCAATGGCGTCGTGAAGGGGGGGATCTCGCGTTGAAATAGGGCTTCGCTTTGGTTGGCAGCAGCGTCGCAGCAAGCATTTTAGGGGATTGGATCTTCGATCGAAGCATCGCGAGCTTCGTTCGCAAGGCATACTCAAGGTCGATGCGAAGCTCGTTTCTAGTGTTGTGTTCGTGGTAGTCGCGTACGCGAAGGCGAAGAAGGAACCTTTGGGTGGTCGGCGAGTTCGTGTCGCGAGGAGGAGGCAGTGGTTAAACTTTGGCAGATCTGGTAGTCGCGATGGTAGCATGGGTTCACTTTTTTTTTCTATGAGGTACTAATCGATTTCCTTTCGTTCAATTTAAATTTATAATTCATATATATGTACACAGAAGCAGATAAAAGGGAATAACATTTTTACAGTAAGTTATTCAAATCATTTCTATTTAAATTTAGTATGTACTGAAATTATTATAGGGCAAAGTTTGGTAAAATAGGGATTTTACTATTTTAGAAAGCTTATATAAAGTTAGATTTCAATGCTCAAATGTAAATATGTTAAAAATCTTAACAGTAAAGGAAAAGTTCAAATTAAACAAATAAATAAATATATACCCACAACCATTTTAGTTTAAAGATATACAGATGTACAGAAACTTTTATGTATATGCACGGATTTTAAGAAAAATAGGGATATATATGAAATCTAGATTTTTAAATGTGAATAGATTTTTTTTTTGTTTGTAAGCATGTGTGTTTCAAAAATAAGAATAAGGGGATAAGTATGCGTATACACATTTTTACTTACTAGTTTAATTTTTAAAATAATGTATTTTAGAACTGACTTGTTTAATAAACCTATTAGTTACCAAATTATTAGTTAAAAATAAATAAACAAATAGAAATTAATTGTTAGATCAATTCAAATATTAATAAATCATATAAATTGTTTATTGAAGGCCAAAAATCAAGAAAACAAGGCAATATTGGAATGGATTTCAAACAGCAAAATAACGGTGAGTTAATCTCACTCGGTTAAATTTAAATTTAAATGATTAAATTTAATAATTGTTTGAATGGTTGAATTGATTTATGTGCTGTAGTGTGGTATATATTTGGAATATGCATTGTGCTAACATCTGTGGTGCAGGGAAAACAGGTCCCTCAACATTTATTTAAATTATTTAATACCTTCTGTTGCTGTGATTATTTGATATTCCATGATGGATTATATTGAAATATTGAATGCTATGGTTCAATTGGATATAATTGGGTATAATGAATTACCAAAAATATATATATAGGATTTTGGAAAGGAAATAAAAGGAGTAAATTTGAAGGTAAAATGATTATAGACAAGTTGAATATATTTAAGAATGAAGTAGAAAGGAAATTTTTGAATAAACAGAAAGTTAATGAATTTTAAACTTCAATATTAACATTTAAAAGAACAAAACATTTATTTAATATTTAAGATTTAATTTATTAAAAAGAATCAAGAAGAAATTGGGAATAACCTGAAATTTGTATATTTCAGTTAAAGATTTAAAAATCAAACAGAAACTAATAATAACAATAAAGCCATAATAAATGAATTTTGAAGTGAATTAAGTAAGTAAAGAAATTTATTTCAAAGGAAATAAATTAGGAATCAATTTGGAAAATTTATTTAAGTGAGTGAGATTGGAAATTTCTCCCTGGGTTACCAAGTACGTCTTCAAACTAACCTTTTAATTTAAATTAAAGACTTTTAAGCTGTTTTTAAAAAGCAAGTTTTGGAAAATTTCTTATTTCTAATATTTAAATCCTAAAGTAAGTATTTTCTCCTAATTTATTAAATTAGTAATTATTTAAGGAATGACTTAATATTACGTTTCTAAAAGTATAAATCTAGTTTTATATTTATGAAGTAACCCTATTTTCAAATATTCGTATAGTATGGTATTTTTAATAAATTACTGATGTAGTTTTAACTCAAATGTTTTAAAGTATACTTCAAAGTAAAGTGTTTTAAGTTATTTTCGAAATCTAACTTTGTGCTTGGTGATTTCAGAGGAGATAGGAAATATTTGGGAAAGTTTATTCTGAAAGAAAGATGGATTTGAAACTGATTTCAAAGGATTGAAAATAGAAATATATTTTGTGAAGATATTTTGAGGTTAATAAATAATTTGGGAAATTATTTATTGTTGGATGGTTGTTTGTGAATATTAATTGATAGTTAAATCACCGACTATCAATATTGGACAAATGCGTTGATCGTTTCGAAGAGACCGGGATCGAGATTAATTTCTCGAAAACAACTTCGATCCGGTTTGTACATTTCGTGTAAACGATTTTGGATTCGATGATGGAGCAGTGAAGTGCAAGGGCTAGTCGCTACTAATCCTGAGGATATTTCCAAAATGGATGTAGTAGGAATAGTGCCTACGGTTCCGTTCGAACCCGGGACGGACTTGTATGGAAGAATGCTTGCGAAACATCGTTAGGTGGACGATGGGCATTCTAAGGGATATTGTTCTTAAAGGTAACGCTTAGCCTTAAGCCTTATCAAATGGGAATGACAGAAAATCAGGGGTTATGCAGCAAGGCTAGGTGGGTAGCACCCAAGCAGGGTGAGATCATTCCAATCTAGATGTCCCTTTTTATTTCGGCTTAGTGGGCGGTTGCTGATCCCAACCGCTAGGTGATCTCACTCGGGATTATCCAGTAAGGGGTAGTCCCGGCCTTGTGTTGAAGGGGAGCGGGCGTACTCCTCAGTACGGTGATCTAGGCCCCGTACTGTGACAGGTGGTACCCCAGTGCCTAGTCATTAGTTGGAAATCCATTCTCCCTACGAGCCTTGTACGAGTTTTGTTTGTATTACCCACTCTGTGGCTAGTAGCTGGAATTTAATCATGTAACAATTTCGGATATTTTATAAGTATTTGTATATAGACACTATTTTAATATCAGAGGATTTCTATAAAAATTGTTTTAGTTATCGTAAGGTAAAAACTCGACATGTTTATTTGTGGCGTGGTCTTACGAGATGCTTTAGTTTTTAAAGGAATTTTGAAACTTTAGTAATTAAATTGGGTGTGATTTTCTCATGCTGGTATTCCAGACTGACTGGGGTATTATCTAATTGTAATGCTCGGGTCAGACCGAGTATTATAGGATATAGGATATGATGCTGTGAAGCTCAGGAGACGAGCTGGATGACGAGACGTACTTACGTACTTGTATATATATTTCTGCTGTGTTGAGTTGTTGTGTATCCATTTGTATGATATTGATGTTAAGTTGTGATTGATGTACTCTGATGACGTAATATGTAAACAGATTTATTTGCTTTTGAGTAAAGTTATTTATTATCTATTATATCTTGTTCCACTGCGATGGTTAGATGTTGATGTTGATTTCTATTTTCTTCTTCTACCTCTTCTTCTTTAACCCAGATGGTTCGTATTTCTGTACAACTTGGGTTGATTTAGTTAGAATAGTATTGACTCAAGGGGTATGGATTTGCGGGCTGTTATAGTCGGTATCAGAGCTTAGGTTGGAGATAACCTTGGCTCTGGTGGGAATTACTCATTTAAAATAGAGTCCGTAGTACTCTATAATGAGTTTGAGCGTATTAATAAATATGAGTGCGTATTTGTTAGTGAATATAAATTGTTTTAATATTGTGTTGATTGGTTTATTGAGTGGCATATGAACCTTCGTCGGCACAGTCTGGACAACTGTATCGAAGGGGTTTCTAAACACTTGAATAGAACAATTTACACGGTATTGTTTTAAATATGGGTGAATGAAATAATTTTACCCAAAATATATTTTGATATAAATAAAAGTTTTTGTAAACTATTCTAGCTAATAGATGGTTGCTTGGATGTTGGAAATGATAATATTAAAGTAGTATCATTGTTAAGTGGAAACTTAACTAGAAATTTAAAATATAACCAAAGTTTGAGAGAATAAATTCATTTTAAATGGGATTTATAAATATGAATTATAAATATAATTTATGAATTGAAATATAATTAAATGGAAATTTGAATAAGCAGAAACTGTACAAATGAATTACAGTTAAAATTTATTTAAGCAGGCTTTAGAAATTTAAAATCCCGGGGATTTGGAAATGTTTATCGAGGTGTTTTGGAGATAAATAACAGTATTGTTGTTTTGGAGATATTTCTGAATGGAAATCTGTTTAAAATGGATTTTGAAAGTGATAGCATTGAAATCACTTGGATTATTGGAAAATAATTCTGATGATGACGGCCGCATCATCAGTATCCATTTTCGAATTTCTAAGTAATGGATTGCTACCAAATTGATTTGTTCAGGGAAACCTATTTGTTTTTGAAAACCTCAAAGTAAATTTGTTGAGAATAAAACCAGGATTAGTTTAAAATTTTTGAGAAGTATGATTTGAGATATTGGAGATTTCAAAACAATTTGAAACCAAAGCCGGGAGCTTAAAAATCCTGATAAGATGTGTCGTAAGCTTATAAATTGAGATATTTTATTTAATCAGGAGGAAATATAAGCTAGAATGTTGGAATTTAAATTTAAAATGAAAAGTTAAAAATGAGGTTAACTTGGATTGGAAAATAAAAATTTAACTGGATTGGAATTGATTGAATAGGTTGAAAATAATATACAGTTGTATACGAATTAAGTTGAAATCGAATTGAGTTAAATAAATCTGAGTTAAAAAAAAGAAGAAGAATATATTCAACCCTAAAATGAATGGAATAGTGTAAATAGTAAGTTGTTACTTATTGAATCTGAAAAGTGAGACACAAAAATCCAAAATGAATATTATTGATGAATTGAAAAATAAAATAAAAATCCAAACTTGAATTATAAAATAAATTTGAACTTAAGAGAATTAAATGAAGAGATTTTGAGATTTAAAATCAAGTGTTGGATTTTAAATAAGGGAAGAACTAATTGATAATAAATTAGTTAAAGAAATGTGTAAATGGAGTTCAATGTAATTAAATAGAAGCTGAATTGTAAGCTAATAATGAAAATTGGAAATAAAACTCAAGCTATAAATTGAGTTCGGCTTGAATTGTAAATAAAGTTAATGGAATTGAATTGTGAGTTCATAAAATTGGATGGTAAACTGAGAATGGATAGTGGATTCAGAACTTGGGTTATAAATTAAAATTTAATGTGAAGTGTTAACAAATTAAGTATAATTGAAATGTATTGAATAAAAATGTAAATGGATTAAAATAGCAATGGTATGAACTACAAATAAAATCCAAATAAACGAAGATAAATTGGAAAATAGCCAGGCAATAAATTGAATGAGTTGAATCTGGAGAGTTAAATTTTATAATAACTAACCAAAAGAAGTTGTAAATCGGAATGAGATTTAATTGAAAGAGAATTAAGTTGAATAGAAAAGAGAAAAAAAATTACTTGTAAAATGAAAATGAGTTTAAGTATAAAATGAAGTAATTGACTTAAGCCAAACAAATGGAAGAGTTGGATAAGTGGTTATAAATAATATTTAAGAAAATAAAAATTCACAATGGATTGAGTGGATAAACTAATTGTATTGAATTAATAAATGGATAGAATGGATAAGAATCAAGTGGATGATGGAAATAGAAATTTGTTGTAAAAAGAAATGGAAATGAACTTAGGTTATCGACTTAAGTGTTGAATAAAAACCAAACTCAAAATGAAGTGTGGTTTAAATGTGTTGGAGTGGTTATTGAATGAAATAGCCTAATTTGTTGTCAAGCTAAATAAAATAGTTTGGAATAAACAAATATGGAATGAAACGAAAATGAATGGAATGTGTCGAGCTAAATAAATGGTCGTGAATGAAAAAAAAGGGAAATTTAATTTGGTAATGAAGATGAACCTAAGTTGTTAATGGTTTTGAATGAACTAGTTTGGTTAATAAAATGAAATGCAAGTGAATGGATTCAAATCTGAAATGTAATACAAATGAGAATATATGTGAATTATGGATAAATTTAAAAAAAAAAGGAATAGAATTAAGTACAAATTGAGTTAAAATCAATTTAATTTGTTTATAAAACATAAGTACTTATTTATGCATATAGATCTCGTCAAATTGCATAGAATAAATTGCCATTAGATGTAAATGGAAGTAATTAACATTCTATAAATTGATAGAAGTAAATAAAATGATTTTGAGAATAATTGGATTAAATATGAATTCGGTTTGCTTAAAAATAAATTAAATGTAAGCGATTTAGTTTTAAACCATTCAAATTTGAATGAAAATGGTTTGTAAATTAATTGAAACAGTTGAATTAGTATGAAATTGTATAACTGCTTATCGAAAATGTTTGGTGTGCATTTCTTTTAGAATTCATATGTTTTAACCATTGCAACTGAGTGAAATATAGTTAAACTGCATATATTTGGCGCTTACATGTTTAAATTGAGTAAGTACAGGTATCTGGAGGCCGTGTGGCTGGATTTGGATTGCATTAGTTGCTAAAAATTATAAGCTGTTTGCTTAAAAATGCTAAATAAGGTACGCCTACGCAATAAAAATAGGAAATATGAACTGTTTTTGGTTTTTCCGACCGTGTGGGTCGATGTATACATATTTATCTCTTTTGTCAAATTGCAAAAGCTCCTTCATACAAAGGGGACTCTGTCAAAAAAATTCAGAAATTTTGGGAGTTAGAAAATTTTTGAAAAATTTTGTTAACGACAAAACGGTTTCGAATTGAAAATTGAAATAAGTTAGTAAATGAAACTAATCTAAAAAAATGATATAGATTAGTTACAAAATGAAAAAAAATTTCAATATTTGGAGTTGAAAATAAATCAAATTCATATGGAAATGAAAGAATTAATTTGAATAGAAATAGAGATTAACTAAATGATAAGGTGAAAATAAATAAAGGAAGCATATAAAATGCTTATACTAACTTAAGTAAGGAATGGTGAATTCTTAAGTGAAAGATTGATACTAAAAATGTAATCTAAGTTAATGTTGGAATGAATAGATATTGGCATTTTGTGAGGAAGTCGATAAAGTGTTTTTGGAATATTGTGATTAGATATTAGTGCTAAGCAGGATATGCAGGTAATCTAAAGGGAAAGGAGAATTGGCTTGATTTCAAACGATAAAAATTTGAAATGCTCGACAAAAAGGTATGTATTTGAATTTGGTGTGAAATTTGATTGGATTTTGGACTGAGCCACTTGGCATTTTGTTTTCTTTTTGGATTTGGGAGGCCGTATAGCTATTTTGTAGTTGCACCGAGCCAGCTGCGCAAAGGAGACGCTGGCGAAATTTTTCAGAAATTTAGAGAGTTAGAAAAATTTTGAGAAAATTTTGATAATTCAAAATTTGGTTTTAAATTGAAACTTGAATGGTTAAACAAATGGTATAGTTTGAAACTAGGGAATGGTTTGAAAATTAATAAGAATGATAATGGATGTTTTATAAAAAGATAGTTGGTAAGATGTTGAATTGGTAGAACCTGTTTGATTTTGGGAAAAGCAAACGGGTTTTGGACCATCCTTCCTAGTTAGTAATTTCGAGGACGAAATTCTTCTAAGGGGGGAGGAATGTGACGACCCGGAATTTTCGAGCATTTAAAATCAGAATATTTAATTGATTTTAAATATTCAATAGGGTAATTTTAACTTAAATTACGAATATCACAATTTATTTGATAATTAAATTTATTGAATTAAATAATTTGAAGTTGGATAAAATATTGAATCTGGAATTCTAAGCCTATTAAAAATAATTTGAAAGTTTGTAGAATTTATATTGATAATATAGAGGATAATAGAAGTTGTAAAATTGAATTTAACACTGATTTGTTCGGTTTTAAAAATATATCTTTCAAATTGAATTTAAAAATAGCCTTCCGAGGCACAGTCTCAGAATTCGACGAAAGCAATTCAAATTGGGTCCGTAATATTGAATTATTATTGGATTTCAAATTTCGTGGTGATCAGAGTTGTTGTGTGAACATACGATATATAAACGCGCTGAATTTTATGTCGAGAAAATTTGAATTCATAATAAAAATATATGCATATATACCCTAGTCAAACCTCAGCCGCATTCCTTCACATTGTTACTTTTTCCTTTCACAAACACTGTGGCAAAGCGTTTCAAGTACTCTACTTCCTCTTTAAAAACATTCTTAAGCATGCTAACGTAAATAAAAAAATAATGGCCGAGCTTCCTCTCAAGATTTCTTTCAGGGATCGAGACATACCCTTTTCCTCTCTTCCAATTTCATTAACTCGAAAACCCCCATTCTTTTTTTCCCTCTGCATACGAATTCTTTTCGTTCATATCTATAGAAAAATCAAATCCAATGGCGTCGTGGAGAGGGGGATCTCGCGTTGAAATAGGGTTTCGCTTTGGTTTGCGGCAGCGTCGCAGCAAGCATTTTAGGGGATTGGATCTTCGATCGAAGCATCGCGAGCTTCGTTCACAAGGCATGCTCAAGGTCGATGCGAAGCTCGTTTTCTAGCGTTGTGTTCGTGGTAGTCGCGTACGCGAAGGCGAAGAAGGAACCTTTGGGTGGTCGGCGAGTTCGTGTCGCAAGGAGGAGGCAGTGGTTAAACTTTGGCAGATCTGGTAGTCGCGATGGTAGCCTGGGTTCACTTTTTTTTCTACGAGGTAATAATCGATTTCCTTTCGTTCAATTTAAATTTATAATTCATATATATGTACACAGAAGCAGATAAAAGGGAATAACATTTTTACAGCAAGTTATTCAAATCATTTCTATTTATAATTAGTATGTACGGAAATTATTATAGGGCAAAGTTTGGTAAAATAGGGATTTTTACTATTTTAGAAAGCTTATATAAAGTTAGATTTCAATGCTCAAATGTAAATATGTTAAAAATCTTAACAGTAAAGGAAAAGTTCAAAATAAATATATATATATATATATACCCACAACCATTTTAGTTTAAAGATATACAGATGTACAGAAACTTTTATGTATATACACGGATTTTAAGAAAAATAGGTATATATATGAGATCTAGATTTTTAAATGTGAATAGATTTTTTTTTTTGTAAGCATGTGTGTTTCAAAAATAAGAATAAGGGGATAAGTATGCGTATACACATTTTTACTTACTAGTTTAATTTTTAAAATAATGTATTTTAGAACTGACTTGTTTAATAAACCTATTAGTTACCAAATTATTAGTTTAAAATAAACAAACAAATAGAAATTAATTGTTCGATCAATTCAAATATTAATAAATCATATAAATTGTTTATTCAAGGTCAAAAATCAAGAAAACAAGGCAATATTGGAATGGATTGCAAACAGCAAAATAAAGGTGAGTTAATCTCACTCAGTAAAATTTAAATTTAAATGATTAAATTTAAATAATTGTTTGAATTGTTGAATTGATTTATGTGCTGTAGTGTGGTATATATTTGGAATTTGCATTGTGCTAACATCTGTGGTGCAGGAAAAACAGGTTGGAGGGATCCAACTGGATCCCTCAACATTTATTTAAATTATTTAATACCTTATGTTCTTGTGATTATTTGATATTCCATGATGGATTATATTAAAATATTGAATGCTATGGTTCAATTGGATATAATTGGGTATAATGAATTACCAAAAATATATATATATGGGATTTTGGAAAGGAAATAAAAGGAGTAAATTTGAAGGTAAAATGATTATAGAAAAGTTGAATATATTTAAGAATGAACTGGAAAGGAAATTTTTGAATAAACAGAAAGTTAATGAATTTTAAACTTTAATATTAACATTTAAAAGAACAAAACGTTTATTTAATATTTAAGATTTAATTTATTAAAAAGAATCAAGAAGAAATTGGGAATAACCTGAAATTTGTATATTTCAGTTAAAGATTTAAAAATATAACAGAAACTAATAATAACAATAAAGTCCATAATAAATGAATTTTGAAGTGAATTAAGTAAGTAAAGAAATTTATTTCAAAGGAAATAAATTAGGAATCGATTTGGAAAATTTATTTAAGTGAGTGAGATTGGAAATTTCTCCTTGGGTTACCAAGTACGTCTTCAAACTAAACTTTTAATTTAAATTAAAGACTTTTAAGTTGTTTTTAAAAAGCAAGTTTTGGAAAATTTCTTATTTCTAATATTTAAATCCTAAAGTAAGTACTTTCTCCTAATTTATTATATTAGTAATTATTTAAGGAATGACTTAATATTATGTTTTTAAAAGTATAAATCTAGTTTTATATTTATGAAGTAACCTTATTTTCAAATATTCGTATAGTATGGTATTTTTAATAAATTATTGATGTAGTTTTAACTAAAATGTTTTAAAGTATACTTAAAAGTAAAGTGTTTTAAGTTATTTTAGAAATCTAATTTTGTGCTTGGTGATTTTAGAGGAGATAGGAAATATTTGGGAAAGTTTATTCTGAAAGAAAGATGGATTTGAAACTGATTTCAAAGGATTGAAAATAGAAATATATTTTATGAAGATATTTTGAGGTTAATAAATAATTTGGGAAATTATTTATTGTTGGATGGTTGTTTGTGAATATTAATTGATAGTTAAATCACCGACTATCAATATTGGACAAATGCGTTGATCGTTTCGAAGAGACCGGGATCGAGATTAATTTCTCGAAAACCACTTCGATCCGGTTTGTACGTTTCGTGTAAACGATTTTGGATTCGAAGTTGGAGCAGTGAAGTGCAAGGGCTAGTCGCTACTAATCCTGAGGATATTTCCAAAATGGATGTAGTAAGAATAGTGCCTACGGTTCCGTTCGAACCCGGGACGGACTTGTATGGAATAATGCTTGCGAAACATCGTCAGGTGGACGATGGGCATTCTAAGGGATACTGTTCTTAAAGGTAATGCTTAGCCTCAAGCCTCATCAAATGGGAATGACTGAAAATCAGGGGTTATGCAGCAAGGCTAGGTGGGTAGCACCCAAGCAGGGTGAGGTCATTCCAGTCTAGATGTCCCTTTTTATTTCGGCTTAGTGGGCGGTTGCTGATCCCAACCGCAGGGTGATCTCACTCGGGATTATCCAGTAAGGGGTAGTCCCGGCCTTGCGTTGCAGGGGAGCAGGCGTACTCCTCGATACGTTGATCTAGGCCCCGTATTGTGATAGGTGGTACCCTAGTGCCTAGTCATTAGTTGGAAATCCATTCTCCCTACGAGCCTTGTATGAGTTTTGTTTGTATTACCCACTCTGTGGCTAGTAGCTGGAATTTAATCATGTAACAATTTCGGCTATTTTATAAGTATTTGTATATAGACACTATGATAATATCAGAGGATTTCTATAAAAATTATTTTAGCTATCTTAAGGTAAAAACCCGACATGTTTATTTGTGGCGTGGTCTTACGAGTTGCTTTAGTTTTTAAAGGATTTTTGAAACTTTAGTAATTAAATTGGGTGTGATTTTCTCACGCTGATATTCCAGACTGACTCGGTTATTATTTAACTGTAATGCTCGGGTCAGACCGAGTATTATAGGATATAGGATATGATGCTGTGAAGCTCAGGGGACGAGCTGGATGACGGGATGTACTTACGTACTTGTATATATATATTTCTGCTGTGTTGAGTTGTTGTGTATCCATTTGTACGATATTGATGTTAAGTTGTGATTGATGTACTCTGATGATGTAATATGTAAACAGATGTATTTGCTTTTGAGTAAAGTTTATTTATTATTTATTATATCTTGTTCCGCTGCGATGGTTAGATGTGGATGTTGATTTCTATTTTCTTCTTCTACCTCTTCTTCTTTAACCCAGATGGTTCGTATTTCTGTACAACTTGGGCTGATTTAGTTAGAATAGTATAGAATCAAGGGGTATGGATTTGCGGGTTGTTACACTCTACTCCACATACTTGGAACTAACGTTAATGTTTAACTGTACTACGATTTGCGAACACCTCCGCTTCTATATGTCATCCATTTCAATATCATACCTTCGTAAGTTAGATGAAGATGTCACAGAACGGGTGTAAACTGTAACGCATTCTTACTTCCACCTAATGGGGGGTGCGTACATGACGCGATAGGTGGTAATGTAACATTCTGGAAGTCAGTTAGAGGGTCATCCTTATTTTTCCCCGATGTGTTCCCAGTTCAAATTGTTGACCATAACATTGGTTTACATTCGACTTCCAACACAACGTTCTACAGTTTCAAAATTACCTGCTTTGCGAGTTCATGAATCATGTACGAAATAATTTATCAACATGAGCTCAGTTAGATGTACCAAAAAAAAGTTTTGTACGACACCTGCGGTTGGGAATTATAGTTACAACTTTGTCGACCTACACTTCGTAACTTGTGTATTACGGCCATTGGATAATATGTTTTTAACATTCACAAGGGTGAACATGTTTTCGTACCTTTCTGACAACCTGTACGTGTGCGGTGTAGACGGTACTATTAACATATGTCTGGCAACCACTGTAAATACCAATAGGAACACGATGCCTTCCACTCCTATTCACATTTCACCATTCACTGTCTGTATTTCCTCTTATTACGTGTATCATTACATTTCTGCAAAATATGATTTATGCTATGGTATTTTTCCAACTTACCATATACAGCCCGCTAACTTGCTCTTCGCTTTATTTTTCAGGTCTTGAAATGGGATGACTCTGCCTGTTGAGTAACGAACAGTACATACTCCAAGTAAGGTATTTATCTGCTCACCGATTCCCTCGGATTACATTCATACTCCTTTCTGTCCTCCAATACGTACTGTTCAACATAACTTTCCCTTACAAATTAATATGAATGGTTTATATTGACTTCTTCATACTGTTAATGATTTCTATACTCAAAACATAATTTATTTCTTATTTTCCAATGCCTCTTCGTAACATGAGCTCCTTTCAGCGGTGCAATGTTACTTATACACTCACACACACACCACCACACATACATGGACATATATGGACAAGTGCAACTTACTTTTCTCACTATTTCCACACTGCAATCAGTATCACACATGGTTAATTAGAGTTCAGATTGATCGTGTGATGTTACTCGTGTCATACTGCTATTGAATTAACTGTGTACTACACGTGTCTACTCACCTCCCTCCTGTCAGATGGGAATGGTTTAATTAACTTTTAACGTGCTGCTTCAACTCAACTTACTTATTCACCATTTTAAATTCATGCACATAACCAATCACATTTTGTTTCAAATTTCCCAGCATTTTTTTACCCGCCGCTATGTGTTCAAGTTTTAATACTCCAAACTTATTTGATTATACTGTTTGTTATGTACGTATTATAAGTTTTAATCACTTATTACGTGTTACATACATAAATTTAACACTTTGACAAGTCATTGAAATATACAAGTACTCACACTATTTACATTGCAATATACACTCCTCCGTCATAACTATCTCTCTTCTCCATCTTCACCCAATACAAACGTGGTTCCTTCAAAATTGCACCGCTTTGCTACCAACACAGGCTTGCTGCTTCCTTTCTCCACATTTGGTACGATATAAGCGCATCTCAATTTCTGTCCTGCATGCTACTGCTACGTGTTTATTTATCATCGTATTCGAACTCATTAGTTGATGGATAGTCATACAGTACGGTGCTTACAGTACAATCAATTTCCCATCATTTTTTACACACCACTGTGTGTTCAACTTATAATACTCCAAACGAATTTTATTATATTGTTTGTTATGTACGTAATTATAAGTTTTAATCACTTATTATATGTTACATACATAAATTTAACACTGTGACAAGTCATTGAAATAAACAAGTACTTACACTACGTACGTTGTACCAAACTGTTGCTATTTTACTTTGAATTCTAACACTTATTGTTTGTTGTCTTAGTTGCCTGCAGAAGAGGCACTCCCGGTCCAAACTGCAGCATTTAACTGGACAGACGGTCGTTCAGGTATATGTATCGCCGTGAGACACAGCAGCCGTTCTTTTATAAGCGCACGGTATAAATTTCAAGTCATTGTTTAGTCCACATGGACGGTTTTACATTGCAATAAACACTCCTCCGTCATAACTGTCCCTCTTCTCCATTTGCAGGCAGTAAAAACGTGGTTCCTTTGAAATTGCACCGCTTTTCTACCAACGCAGGCATGATGCTTCCTTTCTTCAGACTTGGTACGATATAAGTTCATCTCAATTTTTGTCCTGCATGCTACTGCTACGTGTTTATTTATCATTGTATTCGAGCTCATTACTTGATGGATAGTCATGCAGTACGGTGCGTACAGTATAATCAAACAGACTAAGGGATATTATTTTTCCCCTCCGGCCATCTGTATCACCCCAGTACGGATACTCAACTTCAATCTGAGTAAAAAAATATATATTTGGGAAAGTAATTTTCCACATCATCCTTTTGTTTGAACGCTACTTTAAATGCACCGTACTTTACTCCACATACATGAACTTGATGTTATAGTTTAACTTGATGGTAACGATACTGTAGCGTTTGAAAAATATCTATGTGTGAGTTTACGAAGGATATATGAAATAGTTTACTCACATGAGTTCAGTTAACTACATCCAAATTTTGTTTTTCCGACACCTGCGGTTGGGAATTATCGTCACCACTGTTCTGACCTACACTCTGTCATTTGTGTATTCTGACAACTCAATAATATGTTTTTAACATCCACAATGGTGAACATGTTCTTCGCTAATTTCTGACAACCTGTACGTTTGCAGTAAAGATAGTAATGTTAGCATATGTCTGGCGACCACTGTACATAGCACTACGACCATGCGGCCTTCCACTCCTGTTCACGTTTCACCTTTGTCTCACTGTATTTCTTCTAATTACATGTGTCATTACAGTTTTGGAAAATATGATATATACTATGGTATCTTTTCGAACGGAGCACATACAGCCCGGTAACCTGCTTTCCCCTGTCTTTTTCAAGTCTGCAAATGGGATGATTATGTATGATGAATAAAAGATAGGTAATATTCATGGAAAGGTATTTATCTGCTCACCCATTCCCTCTGATTGTATTCTTACTCATTTTCTCCTCCAGTACTTACTGTTCAACATAGTTTTTCATCATCAATTCATATGAATGGGTTATATTTAGTTCTTACTAATCTTAATCATTTTTATAGTTCGAACATATTTTTGTTTTCATTACTCACTGCCTCTTCGTATTATGAAGTCCTCTCAGCGTCACACTTTTATTTATACATTCACACACACCCCCTCACACATATATGGACAGAGACGCACAAGTGCCACTTAATTTTTTCACTATTTGCACTGTGCAGTAAATCTCACATATGGTTAACAAGAGTTCATATTGATCGCATGATGTTGCTCATATCATAATGCTATTAACTTAGGGGTGTAGTACACGCGTTTACTCTGTGTCTATCCTTTTTGCTGGGAATGTGTTATTTAATTTTCTAACTACTGGTTCAACTCAACTCAATTTACCACTGTTTTAATTTTATGCACATGACCAAAGACATTTTGTTCTAAATTTCCAAGCATTTTTTTCACACGTCACTGTGTACTGTACTTATAAGACTTAGACCAAAATTGATTATACTGTTCGTTATATACGTAAACATAAGTTTCAGTCAATTTTTATTTGCGAAGTACATAAAGTTAACACTTTGTTAAGTAACTGAAATATAAAATTACTTACGTGGACTACGTTGTTAAAAACTGTTGTTGTATTACTTTGATTTCTAACGCTTAATGTGTCTTATATTAGTTGCCTATGGAAGAAGCACTCCTGGTTCAAATTGCAGTATTTAGCTGGACAAACGGACGTTCAGGTATAAATAACGTTGTGAGACACAATCTTTTTTCTTATGTAATCGTACCGTACAAATTACAAATCACTATGTACTCCATTTTGACGGTTTTACATTGCAATATACATGGCTCCATCATAACTGTCCCTCCTATCCACTGGCAGATAGTAAAATCGTGGTTCCTTCATAACTGCATCGCTTGGCAACCAACACACACTTGCTGATTCCTATATCCAAATTTGGTAAGATATAATTTGATATCATTTTTTGCCGTAACCTCTACTGCTACATGCTTATTTATCATCATATTGGAACTCATTATTTGGTGGTTAGTCAACCGATAATGTTGTCAAACTTTTTGTTTTTTCCAAACCCCTGTACTGTTTGCCTTATATTTTTGTACACCTTACTGTTCACAGTACGGTCATCTATGAACATACTCATCCGTTCTTTCATTAGGTAAACCAGATGTATAGCAAAGCTAATTGATGTTATGTCGGTACATCTACGGATCATATTAAATTTTCTAATTTGAATTAACACTGCTGATACACAGTAAAGCAATGCAACAAAATGTTGTGAGGTTCGGGTGTTTGTATAATCTGACATGGAGGTTCCAGGAGGGGAAAAAACATAGAACAAAAGTGTAGATTTAAGAATGTGCCCTGTTAGTTTAAAAAGCGACCACACATTACATCTAAGCTTACTGAATGTAAGTACTTGAGTAGATTAAGACTATTTTTTAATACTAAATTTAAGTTGTTCTCTTCTCTCCGTTCTCAATACCGAATATATGATTATATGAACAACTGCTTGCACTTTTCTTTCCTTCACAACTTATGGTTACTGGATAGAGCAGGTTAGATTTTAGCAAACCATTGTTAAACTCTAATTCTGTTTTGTACCGACACAAATTCTTTGTTATCTGTGGATGTAACAAAAAATATCTGTACGATGATGTTGTATGGAGAGTACTTAAACGGTGTAAATCTAGATTAGTACACTGTATTCAAAGGTTAAAATAAGGTAGTTTGCTAATTTGATCACGGAGCTCAGAAGTAATCATGATGAACAACAACAAGTTTAGGAATATGAATGTACAGACCTAGAATGTAGTTAGCTCTGTTGTGCTCAGCCAGCACAGTTTGCATCTAAATTAACTACTGTAGTAAGGTCAATAACATTATCGTTGGATTTCAGTCAAGTTTTTACATTGCCTGCTCAGTTAAATGTTTGAATTCCTTTTCACAGATGATTCCCGTAACATTTGTGCCTGTTTTATTACCGGAAGTTAGATTGAAATCTGAATGTTTAGTAAATCAAAGGGTAGCTGTAATTTTCAATTTTTATTTCAACAGTTTGCAAGTTCCCTGTTTTGTTCAAACCGTATAAACTGGTTGTTTTCCGTGTTACATACCATGCAGAAAATATGGATTGTATTCTAAAATCATCTTCTTTTTAAATTTTGTACATCATTACTGCATAATACTCCTCCCAGTAAATACTATTCTCTACATTGCATGTCCTCCTCCTCATAGTTACGTACACAAGCCTGTCGGCTAGATTCGATTATTTTGTACTGTATGATTGACTGATGGACCACACAACGTGTATGTAAATAACCATGTTGCATTATGTCCCTCACTGCTGTCACAAGTTAAACAATTTGATGTGCAGTACTACCATACTTATTTGCAATCTGTACGCAATGCTATTTTTGGCCACTACTGCATGTTGTACAAACTACATACTCTGTGCCTGACAATTGTAACACCTTGCCGGTATGTTGCTTAGGCAGAAATTATGGAAACCACAACTGTGGCTAGGAAAGCTAGAGCTGAAAGAAGAGGTGTAATCAACGTGAGAAAAAGAAAAAGGACTACAGTTTTACAGCATGAGGGGTCAGTGATGGAAGGTACAAGAGACTCCCGTGGGGATGTGTCTTTTAGGCCAAAGATAACTTCAGGACGGAGTGGACGTAATGGTAGGTTCTGTCGCTGTACATATTGTTATATCATTCATGTATTAACATAGTACAACTACTGCTTTCCACTGTAACAAAAAAGGGAAAAAAAGATTTGGACAGACTGCCTGGCCGAGCTCACGCATCAGTGTGTTTGCAAAAATAGGCACAGGTAATGGTGTACTCTTATTCTTACTGTCTCTGACGAACTATAATATAACCTGGAACGACCTATTTATATATTGCTTTTTTACATATTTACGTTCGCTAATATCCACTGCAGATATTGTATGCTGTACGCCGTAAATTTCACTTTCATGTTAATTAAACTTAAAACCGTTCCTCCACCTCTTTGTTTACTTTTTGTACGTTTACAGTACACATTCGTGTTAGGAACACTGACTCATAAACTGTTGAAACAGGAGCTGCGGTGTAGCCATGGAATTTTGGTGGTCCTTCCTATGTTTGCTCAAGCTGTAATGCAACAGTTTGGTACGAAGAAAGGAACATGAAGTCTAGAAGACCCGTGAATCCGAAGTTTTCTATCTATTGTGAGTGGTAAAATTAAGTTGCCACGGTACAAAAAGTGCCCTAACTATATACATAACCTCCTTGATTACAATGGTGGCCGTGATAGTTCTAATTTCAGAGAGAACATACGGGTATATAACGGGATGTTTGCATTTACATCAATGGGTGGGCGTATTGATAATTCAGTGAACATAGGTCGGTGTCCTTATGTATTTAGAATTAGCAGGCAGAATTATCATAAAATAGGCTCTATGCTTCCCACCCAGGGGCACGCTAAATTTGCATAACTATATATCCATGACACAGCCAATGAGTTTACAAACAGATTTAATGCGCCTGGGTTGTCCGCTAGCCAGTCTACAAACCCCCATATTATTAAAAATTTAATATCTATGTTCAGTGATTGTAACGAGCTGGCTAAGGTGTTCCGCATGGCTAGAGACAGGTATGAGAGTAGTAGTTTGACCAATGTTTCACTTCATTTGTTGGAAAGGAGGGATAGAGATGGTAGGCAGTACAATATACCAACAACTTCTGAGATTGCAGCGTTAGTTACATGGAATGGTAGCTGAAGTGAAGGTTATAGGGACATCATAATCAAGGAGAAAAGTGGACTGCTTAAGAGAATTGATGAGAAACACCCCAGTTTTATGGCCATGCAGTATCCCCTCTTATTTCCTTATGCAGAGGATGGTTACAGACTTAACATACCTTCTCAGTCTGTCGAACCATCAAATATCGATAAGGACGACATGGTAACCATGCGTGAATATTATGCTTACATACTGCAATACAGAGAGGGAGATGGTAATACCTTGCTTTACGGTGGGAGATTGTTCCAGCGCTAATAGTTGATGCATATTGTTGCATTGAGGAGGACATATTGAATTGGATTAGAAATAACCATCATAACATCGGGTCTGAACTGTACAAAGGGCTGAAGGATGCGGTTGCAGCGAGTGACACATCGGCTTTGTCTATTGGCAGGGGAGTGGTTTTTCCTTCTTCTTTCACTGGTGGGCCTAGGTATATGATTCAAAACTACCAAGATGCAATGGTAATTTGTCGATGGGATGGTTCTTCGGATTACTTCATCACATTTACATGCAACTCTCAATGGCCAAAGATTAAGGAATGCTTAAAAACAATTCCAGGTCAAAGGGTAGATAGACCGGATATAATTTCACGTGTTTTTCAAATCAAGTTACAACAATTAATGCATGACATAAAGGAAAAATAACATTTTGGAAAACTAAATGCAAGTCTGTCACATCATGCACTAAACTTCTATTCAAAATAGTTACATACAGTGCCAGTTTTGTACGCTATTGAATTTCAAAAGCGTGGCTTGCCTCATGCACATATCTTACTGTTTGTATGGGGGGAGGACATACCAAAAACGACAGCCGAGGTGGATAAGGTGGTCAGTGCTGAATTACAAGACCGTGAGGCAGATCCTGTTGCATACCAATCAGTAAGTCAGTTTATGGTACATGGACCGTTCGGCGTTCACAATCCTAACTTCCCATGTATGATAAACAGTAAATGTTCAAAACATTACCCAAAAAGGATCAATTACGAAACGACGTACAACAAACATGGGTTTCCAATTTACAGAAGACGCAGCAATGATAACTTTGTCACCACATTATCTGGGTTAATCTAAATAATTGTTAGCTAATACCGCATAATGTGAGTTTAATTGTGAAGTATCAAGCACACATTAATGTTGAAATGTGTAATCGTGCAAATTCTGTTAAATATTTGTTCAAATACATTCACAAAGGCCATGATAGGGCTGTTGTTGTAATTGAGGAAAATAATGTTACAAACCAGAATTTTGTTCGAGAGGTGGATGAAATAAAGACTAATCTATACCGTCGTTACATATCAGCTTCAGAAGCAAGTTGGAGAATTTTCAAATTTGATATTCGCTATCGAACCTACAGTCGAACGATTACACTTTCATTTACCTGAAGAGCAAAACGTTGTTTTTCACGATGACGATAATTTGGCTGAAGTAGTATGTCAACCTGCTGTTAACAATACTATTTTCACTGAATGGATGGAAACTAATAAAATTAGTGTGAAGGCACGAAAGTTAACATATGTAGATTTTCCTACAAAATGGGTGTGGAACAAAATAATTGGCAAGTGGACAACATGGAAAAAAGGGGACACAATAGGTAGAGTTTATTTTGCCCATCCAACATGTGGCGAACGATTTTATTTACGTCTGCTTTTAAACATTATCAAAGGACCGACCAGCTATGAAGAGATAAGAACCGTTAATTCCATTGTTTACGACTCTTTTAAAAGTGCGTGTGTTGCACACGGATTACTTGAAGACGATAGTGAATGGAACATTGCTTTAACCGAGGCATCACATTGGGCAACTGCTGCGTCCCTACGAGACCTTTTTGTTATGTTGCTGCTTTTCTGCGAAGTATCCAACCCACTACAACTTTGGAATAGACATTGGAAAATGTTGGCGGAGGATATTGAATGGCGTCACATTCATACGTACGAAGAACAAATTATTTGTTTTGATGACTGTCTACTTAAGTTGGAAACTGTACGTGAGTTAGAAAAGATAATGAGTAAAAGTGGTAGATTTGTAGCAGAATTTAACTTGATCCCTCCATCGGACTTTATTTCTGTTTTCACAGGTCATTGTAGCTTACTAACAGCTGAAAATGATTATGATATTGAAATGTTGAAAGCCGAGTCACAACCGCTTCTGTCATCTTTAAATTTTGAACAACAAAAGATATTTAGCACTGTACGTGATTCTGTTGACCGTAACAAAGGTGGTTTCTACTTTGTTTACGAAAGTGGGGGAACAGGTAAAACTTTTCTTTGAAAAACCATTATCACTTACTTCAGAGCAGAAGGGAAGATTGTTTTAGCTGTCGCTTCTTCTGGTATAGCATCTTTACTTTTACCTGGCGGTAGAACTGCCCATTCGAAATTCAAAATTCCACTCATTGTCGATGATAATTCAACATGCAACATATCAAAACAGTCTCCTTTAGGACAGTTTCTCAAATCCACTGATTTAATTATTTGGGATGAAGCACCTATGATGCATCGTAATGCCCTCGAGGCATTTGAAAAAAAATTTGCAGGATATAATGCAGGTTAGTACTGATGACGGACCTTCCAGGCTTTTCGGAGGAAAGAGGTTTTACTGGGAGGTGATTTTCTACAAACTTTGCCAGTAGTTCAGAAAGGTACTAGAGATATGGTGGTCTCCGCTTCCATCAGCAATTCATATATATGGGCAAAGTGTAAGGTTTTCATCCTTACAAGAAACATGAGACTTCAACGTTTAACATGCAACTCACGTGAGCTGGAGAAAGTTGAGAAGTTTGCACAGTGGGTGCTTGACATTGGAGATGGAAACTTGGATGCAGTTTCATTGGACGGTGACGATGATCCTTCTTGGATTACTATACCTTTTGAATATCTTATCAACGTTGGAGATTCTGGTCTTTAAAATATGGTTGACATGATATATCCTGATTTGCATAACAAGTTACTAGACAAAGAGTATTTACGCACACGGTGCGTGCACGCTACGACTAACGAATTTTTTAAGGAAATTAACTCCTACATCCTTTCTTAAATTAACAGTCAATTAAGGTCCTATTTCAGTGTTGATTCCATTAGTCCTTCATCTTAACAAGTGGACGATCAACATACTGTTTATCATACCGAATTTCTTAACACTCTAAAAATACCATGATTACCTAACCACATTCTGCAGTTGAAGATAGGGTTTCCAATTAAGTTGTTATGAAATTTAAACCAGTGGTTAGGCTTTTGCAATGGAACACGGTTAATTGACTCAAGTTGGTGAAAGGGTTATTGAAGCAGAAATAATTATTGGTACTAATATTGGTACGAGGGTACTCATTCCTCGCATCATCCTCACGTATGCGGATACAAAATGGCCTTTTTTTTTATGTAGGCGACAATTCCCCGTAAAGGTTTGCTTCTCAATGACGGTAAATAAAAGCCAAGGGCAAACATTAGAGAATATAGGCATATATTTGCCCCTCCCTGTTTTCATCCGTGGACAGTTGTATGTTGTTGTATCAAGAACATCTTCATACTAGTGTATTAAGTTTCTAATTGGCCAGTTGGAGGGTGGAGGTCGTGGGCTAACCAAAAATATTGTATATAAAGAAGTTTTCAACGGTTTATCAGGTAATCACACCTTACATCGTTTACTACATGCATTTAACTACTTACTTTCACAATCAACTCCGTTAACTTTCTTCCTCCTGCTTTCAGGATGAGGTTACAGAGGGAAAAATTATGGTTACAGCACCTATTTCTGTTGTATCTATTTGTATAACTACCATCTGTTCATCCACACACTTCAAATTCTTTTGTCCGTACTTCATGCAATCTCTACCTTGCTGCTACTATCTGAATTTCTATTGTATATTTTTTTCCACCTGATCTTCGATAGTTGTAACTTACTGATATGATATATTCATTGTTGACACAGCTCATTAACTGTTTTGGCTGTTTTATTTTTCACACCTACATTTTCAACTGGTCTCTGTTTTCTGCTCGTATTCAATGACTATTACTAACCGTATGGATGACGATATGTGTCCACATTGTGTCATTCTTGAAAACCTTATTAATATCCACTGCATTGGAAAATGAAGTGGGTCAGTTACATCCATTATTCACAAATTTATTTCTCACTAACTATGAGTTAATTTAAATTTCTAAGTTATCAATCTATGTCCACTGCACTTTTTACGGCATACTCTGTTTCAAGCTAACAACAGTAACCTTCCATTCTACAGTTCAGACCTGAACGTGCCATCCGTACGTTCTATTCTGTGTGGAAGTATCAGCTTATTCAGCCATTTTGGTATCTTTATGTTATGCTGTTCATTCAACAAAATATATTCTATTCATTTCCACTTGAAACCAGCAAGAGCGGCAATTTTACTGCACTGCACGTTAACTTATATTTGGTCCCCACTAGCACATTATTAGTAATAAAAAGAGAGTGAGAATCATTCAGCCGTAGCTGCCATTACATGATCATTTTAACTACAGACATGTAATATTACTATTTAACCGATATCACTACATTTACGTATATGGATTTGTTGATTCATCAACTACCATAGTTGCACCGGGAGCTGTTCTTTACTCATCTTGCTCCCTTTCTTTCACAACCAGTCACCCACAGTATCTAACTTCCTCATTTAATCTACTGCATCAAATATGAGTACCATGACTAAATATCATGCTATTATACTCAGCTTACTTCACTTATACACCACTACTATTTAGGCAGTGAAATGTAAATATTTAATCTACAAAATAAATTAGTTATATAACAGTAATTTAGTTGCAACTCCATGGCTTCAAAGAAATAACAATTTATTACTCTCAAACTTCTTAGTGCTTAACGACGTCTCCGTTATTTTTTTTCTTCACCCTGTTTCGTTGTGACGTTATTAGTTTCTTATTTCCTTAAAATTTGATACAGCTCATCAGTAATAAATGCTCAAAATCCAGCAAAAAACAATTTAATAATCTCAACATTCATTTACCTTTGGTCCATTTCATGATGAGTGAAAAATACTTCCTTAAAATAACTTTTATTCGCACTTGAGAGTACATATTAAATTATAGGAGTTGGCAGTACATCGAACAGTAACAATGCAGGAAGATAGAATCGTTGTTTATTTAAACTTACGATGTTTCCAAATTTTTATACAACAATTTTCTCTGTTAAAATTTTATTTGTCATTGCATTTGTCGTTTGAACAACATTTTTTACATCCTTCATCCTTACTTAATATCCATTTATATAAACAATATTTATTACATATTCATAAACTATGGCTAAATTTGAAAATTATAGAAAATATGTGTACATTAATGCAACTAACGTACACAATTTGTTATCAAATCTACATATGGATTCTTTGGGCATTAATGAGAAGTAAATTATCCACATGGGGTGGGGAATGAAATATTCATTTTTCCCTCAATGGATAGGAGTAAATTACAGTAACCATGGAGCGAATGTGAAACATGAATATAAAGCATTGAACATTCTTTTTGAAGGGATGGCGATAATCGGTACTCTTCTGTGCAAGGCAATTTCCTGCTCTTGTATAAATAGATACTGAAATTTGTTTTTGCAGAATTTTTTTCTTATCATCTGCCAATTCAATTCTGTAACGGATTTTTATTCGTTGCCGTTGACATGGGTCTCAGAAGCTTCCCTACAAATTGTTCAACTTTATTATACCTTCTTGGTCAGTTCAACTTCATCATCCATCCATTGACAATAACATTCTGATCACTGTTCAACAGCAGGTACGGTTTCGTAATATAGGACAATTTGTGTCCAATTTCAACTTCAACTAGCGAATTTGTTGTGCACTTTACAGGTTACTGAATTGCTACGAAGAAAGAGTGATAAGGATCCGCCTTCTACGCTTACTGCTCATCACGTATTTTATTATGTAAGTCCGTATTTTTATACAAACTATGCGGCTGGTTGTTTACGAAATAGGAAAGCAGTATCAGACTGACTGCGGACTGATATGAAGTAGGTCTGTGGCTGTATAACAATACAGTTACGAATGTTGCTTCACGCAACCTAATACTTACTCCATTATACACAAAAAAATGTCAACATTTAATCCATTCATCCAAATTGTCACAAAAACATTACCTAACCAGTCAGCAATACATTGATGATCAGACTAAAAAGCAACTCTGTTCGTATTAAACTGAATATCTAACACCTTGGATTAACAATATAATGTTGACTGACCAATTTTTAAAGAAATAAAGTAAATAATAGGTATTTTTCATATCGGGCTTATATGCAGTTCCTTTTTATGTAAGCTTTAATATTTTTAATGTAAGTTTTGTTTCACCAGCTAAACATGTTTGACATCACCTGTTTATGTCATATTTATGATAACTGGACAGATTCCTTATTCATGGATTGGTTCCGATGCACAAATCATTTCGTATTACTTAGTACATATACCATTCTTTCCCCCGTTTTCTTACTCTCTGTTTAATATGCCCAGTGGTTAGACAAAGACAGTACAAATTCCGTGTAAATGGGTATTATGAAACGGAGACAGTGTTCCAGGAACTTACTGGATGCAATTGCTCTTCCCTACATTTTATTTCACTTTAGCTGTAAACTCAACTACAGGAAAGTGGAATCAGGTTTTTTTTCTTCTACATAATAACTATATGGTTTAAAGTATCAGTCCTCCTGAGTTCCAAATAAAGACTTCATCATTTATTTTTCCATCTGAATAGTTAGTGATTGCTGTAATCACAGTACACATTGTTCAACCAATCTTTTATTAGAAGTAAATCAGTTCCAAATGTACTGCGGAATTGATATTGAGGGTTTTATCTTTCAAGCAAACCTTAGTTTAATAATACACGACTGTATACAGGTAACTCTTTGAATCATCAAAAGTACATATGTGAATGAGTAATATTTATTTAGTGGAACCAATAATGCAGTGCATACCTTGCGTCAAAAGAACTAAATCAGTGCATTTTTTAAAACAAATTTGTGTCCTTTATAATTTACTACCACTATAAATTATATGTTCTTTTATGCAGAAGTGGAGGTACCAATTTGTACCTGATTTACTGAAATGGTCGGTGGGCTATATGATGCATACATTAGATACAGACAGTTATAATGATCATCGTAGACGAAAAAACACATTCACGGTGCCTTCAATCTTATTCTTTTCAGAACCTAAAACCGTATTCCATCTCTGGTATGTACCATAACTTTGGACTGTACAATTTTTTTTATTGCAAGAGCCTTTCATGCTTCAGAATTGAAGTACTGCAGTTTTTTTAAGTGACTTCCATGTAATAATAGTAATATACAAATCTGACAAGAGTTACCAATTTATTAGTCGAAATGTTACTTCTAACCATTAAGGTGAATATGTCACACCTGAAAATAAAACAAATGCTCACACCTACCTTATTTTTCGTAAATACATTAACTGAAACCTAACAGTTAATGATTTATGTTTTGAAAACTTTACTGTCCAGCTTTCCTTTTTTTTAACTTCAACTGACCACTAAAATCCTTTAGTAGTTGGTAATTGTAAAAGATTAATATTTGTAAACACAAATCTATGCACGTAGATTAGTCAAAAAACCAGTAATTATACGACATATTTATTTCCGTGTAAGATGTAAGCATTATTTAGTACGAAATGTATACAAATTTACGGTTGAAAAGGTACTCAACACAAATAGGTAAATACAAATTTACGGTTCATCAGCTATACTTACATATAACTGCATACGCATATTTATGTACGCTCACTTATTATTTACATTGATTTTACATCATCATGCACATACTGTACTGCACGTTATCGTATATTTGGTCCCCACTAGCGCATTATTAGTAATAAAAAGAGAGTGAGAACCATTCAGCTATAACTGCCATTATATGATCATTTTAACTACAGACATGTAATATTACTACTTAACTGATATCACTACATTTTAGTATGTGGATTTGTTGATTCTTCAACTACCATGGTTGCACCGGGAGCTATTGTTTACTCATCTTGCTCCCTTTCTTTTACAACCAATCACCCATATTATCTACCTTCTTCATTTAATTTACTGCATCAAATATGAGTACCATGACTAAATATCATGCCTTTATACTCAGCTTACTTCATTTATAAGATCAAAGTAGGAAAATATAACTTACGTAATTTAATATTATCTTACTCAACCAACATAACTATTTTCAGAAGGTATAACAATATGAAAAAGTATTATTACAGTTGCATAATTTATGCTATGACTGCATACTGCACTTATATCTTCTATGCATATCTGAAATTGGTGTTAAGTACATAAGTTATGCAGGGAAATGGGAAGACGGTGTTGACAATACTGTTACATGTTTTACTTATGCCGGTATGTAGTCAATATTAATTCATCTTCATTAGTTCAAAATACGCAACGATTCTCAACTATTTTTCTTCCCACTTATGTTCACTTCATTTGGATGTTCGTTAACACTCACATCGTACATACAGACATCCAGGGAACCCATTTTTAGGTTTATGATATTCTCCTCCTCTATGAATACTTATACACCAGTACTATTTAGGCACTGAAATATAAATATTTAATCTATGAAATAAATTAATTACATAACATTAATTAAGTTACAACTCCGTGGCTTCACAGAAATAAAAATTTATTACTCTCAAACTTCTAAGTACTTAACGACGTCTCCGTTATTTTTTTCTTCACCCTGTTTCGTTGCTACGTTATTCGTTTCTTATTTCCCCAAAATTTGATACAGCTCATCAGTAATATATGCTCAAAATCCAGCAAAAAACAATTTAATACTGTCAACGTTCATTTACCTTTCGTCTATTTCATGATGACTGAAAAATACTTCCTTAACATAACTTTTATTCGCACTTGCATATTAAATTATAGGAGTTGGCAGTAGATCAAACAGTAACAATGCAGGAAGATAGAATAGTTGTTTATTTAAACTTATAACGTTTCCAAATTTTTGTACAACAATTTTCTCTGCTAAATCTTTATTTGTCATCACATTTGTTGTTTGAACAACATTTTTTACATCCTTCATCCTCACTTAATATCCATTTATATAAAAAATATTTATTACATGTTCATAAACTATGTCTACATTTGAAAATTATATAAAATATGTGTACATCCATGCAAGTAACATACACAATTTGTGATCAAATCTGCATGTGCATTCTTTGGGCATTAATGAGAGGTATATTATCCACGTGGGGTGGGAAATGAAATATTCATTTTTCCCTCAATGGATCGGAGTAAATTACAGTAACCATGGAGCAAATGTGTAACATGAACATAAAGCATCGAACATTCCTTTTTGAAGGTATGGCTATAAACGGTAATCTTCTGTGCAAAGACAATTTCCTATTCTTATATAAATAGATACTGAAATTTGTTTTTACAGAATTTTTTTCTTATCATCTGCCAATTCATTTCACTAACAGATTTTTGTTCTTTGCTGTTGACATGAGTCTCAGAGGCTTCCCTACAAATTGTTCAACTTTATTAACTCTTCTTGGTCAGTTCAACTTCATCATCCATCCACTGCCAATAACATTCTGATCGCTGTCCACAGCAGGTACGGTTTCGTAATATACGACAATTTGCATCCAATTTCCACTTCAACTGACGAATTTGTTGTGCACTTTCCAGGTTTATTGAATTGCTACGAAGAGAGGGTGATAAGGATAGGGATTTGGCAATGACTTCTTAGGTGAAGATCCCGCGCCTTCTGTGCTTACTGCTAAGTAGGTATTTTACTATATAAGTCTGTATTTTCATACAAAGTATGTGCCTGGTTTTTTACTCACCTGTTGTACTATCACACTGACTGTGGACTGATATGAAGTAGTTCTGTGGCTGTATAACAATACAGTTATGAATGGTGCTGCATGCAACCTACTACGTACTTCATTATACACAAAAATATATTAAAATTCAATCCATTTCATCCAAATTTTCACAAAAAGATTAAATAACCAGTTAGCAATACATCGATGATCAGGCTAAAAAGCAACTATGTTCGTAATAAACTGAGTGCCTAACACCTTGGATTAACAATACAAGGCTGACTGACCAATTTTTAAAGAAATAAACTAAATAATAAGTATTTTTCCATACAGGGCTTATTTGCAATTCCCCTTTTTTTAAGTTTTAATATTTTTACTTTAAGTTTTGTTTCACCTGTTAAACATGTTCAACATGTTTGACATCACCTATTTATGTCATATTCATGATAACCTGAAAAATTCCTTTTTCATGGATTCGTTCCTATGCATAGATCATTTCGTATTACTTACTAAGTATATCATTCTTTCACCTGTTTTCTTACTCTCAGTTTAATATGCACAGTGGTTAGACGAAGACAGTCCAAACTCTGCGTAAATGGGTATTATGAAACGGACACGCTGTTCCTGCCACTTACTGGATGCAATCGCTCTACCTTACTTTTTATTGGACTTCAGCTGTAAACTCGACTACAGGGAAGTGGAATCGGGTTTTTTTCCTTCTACATAATCACTGTATGGTTTAACGTATCAGTCCTCCAGAGTTCCAAATAAAGACTTCATTGGCAATTTTTCCATCTGCACTGTTTGTGATTGTTGTGATTACACTGCACATTGTTCAACCTGTTTTTTACTGGACATAAACCAGTTTCAAATGTACTACGGAATTGATATTGAGGGTTTTATCTTTCAAGCAAACCTTAGTTTAATAATACACGACTGTATACTGGTACCTATGTGAATCACCAAAAGCACATATGTAACTGAGTAATATTTATTTCGTAGAACCAATAATGCAGTGCATACCTTGTGTTAAAGAACTAAATCAGTGCATTTTTTAATACAAATTTGTGTCAGCTAAACTTTACTACCACTGTGAATTATATGTTCTTTTATGCAGAAGTGGAGGTACCAATTTGTACCTGTTTTACTGAAATGGTCAGTAGGCTATACGATGCAAACATAGATACATACAGTTCCACTGATCATTCTAGACGAAAAAACAGATTCACGATTCCTCCAATCTTCTTCTTTTCAGAACCTTAACCCTTAATCCATCTCAGGTACATACCATAACTTTGGACTGTACGTTTTTAATATTGCAAGAACCTTTCATGCTTCAGAATTGAAGTACTCTAGTTTTTTATGTGACTTCCATGTAATAATAGTACTATACAAATCTGACAAGAGTTACCTATTTATTAGTCGAAATGTTGCTTCTAACCATTAAGGTCAATGTATCACACCTGAAAATAAAACAAATTATCACAGTTGCCTTATTTTACGTGAATGCTTTAACTGAAAACTAACATTTACTGAATTATGTTTTGAAAACTTTACTGTCCAGCTTTCCCATTTTTTTAAACTTCAAATGACCACTACAATCCATTATTAGTTGGTAATTGTAAAAGATTAGTATTTGTAAACACAAATCCATCCACGTATGTTACTTAACAAGCCAGTAATTATACGACTTATTTATTTCCGTATAAGATGTAAGCATTATTTACTAAGAAAACTATACAAATTTCCAGTTGAAACGGTACTCAATGCAAATAGGTAAAAACAACTGTACGGTTCCTCACCTATAGTTACATATAACTACAAACGCATATTTCTGTACGCTCACTTATTGTTTACATTTATTTCACATCATCATGCACATAATACTTTATTTTTATCCTCACTTATTGTTTACATTTATTTCACATCATCATGCACATAGTACTTTATTTTTATCCTCACTTACAATCAACCGCATTACCCCTTTTTCCTGTGTGACCGTACTTACCCCCTGCTATTTCACATGATCCTCTCTCATCAATACGTACTGAATTACAAATATAACTAAGTTCAAATATGGTGTGTAGGCAGTGCAGCTGTAATCCACCCACGAACTCCAAATATTTCACATACAGACAGCTGTTAACATCAACTACCAAAGTGTTCAACGGCATGTAATTTGTACCCGTTGCAACTGTCTATTAGATACAGTTATTTTCCCAAATTCAACCGGTCAGACCCATTCCCTTACGTAACTACATCAACCATGCCTAGAAACAAACAAACTTCTGTACACGTTCTGAGAATATGGCTTTTCAAAACTGTGCGGCAGTTATACTCTACTGTTTCCAAGAACAAATAACTCAGCATTTTCATTTGTTATCCACCCAAGGCCTCCACAAATTTTACTCCACTATTGTACGGTATACTCCCTGGGAACTTCCATCTCCATTAACAGAATATAATTCCTCGCCCCACTAAACCTTCTATACACATACCCCACTGCAAATATCATATTCCTAACAGTTCTACTACTATTTTCTTTGCCACTGCTGTAAATCATTTTTACATTTCTGTCCACAGCTATCAGAATGGCGAACCAATATCAAATACTGTCTGAGTTGCAAGTAGGTCCTAATTGCGATCGCATATACGTACGACTGTCTAGGATGTGGAAGTCAATCTCCAGAGCCGCAAAAGAGATTTACTCCACAAATCTTCATCTTCTTGACGTAAAGGTGAGTCGTAAACCCAATTACTATGTGGAAATTTTATTTACCACTTACTTTCATGCTGCAAGTGGATCACACATGACTGCACCACAGGGCAACCAAAAGCATGCTGTCATGCCAAAGAGTTTAGTCGACAAACACTCACAGACGTTTGAAGAACAATGTTTATACGAGATTGAAACGTTCAACGTCTACCCTTCGCTGAATACGTACCGTCCAATAGACGAGGAGTTGATGACCCTCTTTCGTAATGACACCAAAGTCAAACGGCTGCCATCAATACTGCACAATATTCCTAGATACAAATTTGGTTTTGTCAATAATGAAACTCTTGCTCAACGCATAGATAAGGTGGCTCATCTTACAGGTGCACTCACTTTTCCTACTACTACACGTCGTATACTATCATTCTACCATTTCCATTACCACTTCTACTCATATTTGTTTAACATTCCTCCTTTTCCCTTCTTCCTACCAGATGTTGGTGGGGTACTGCGAAGTATTTCAGATGTTGTCCAACTGACAACAAGGACCGGATGTCAAACATCTAAAAGGGAGATCACTGTTTACGCTGGAAGGTTTAACATTTATCACTGCGTCACATTTACTCTACATTTTTTCTCACCAACGGTCTCCATTTTAAATTTTACACAGTTTAAAAAATACATCTACTACTTTATGGGCTGACAAAACTTACCTCATAGACGTGACTGCTATTGAATCAGAAAAACAACCACCGTCAGTGATATTCACTTCTATGGTAGTCAAACTATTCAAAGGTATACTGTCGTTACTAATTTATATTTCATCGTCAAACATCAACCTTATCTCCAAACTAACAACTGTAGGGGAGTTTACATTTTCATCCACCAATGCCACACAAATATACTTTTGCACTGACTGTCCAGAGGTAGCAAAATTACTTTCAAGGTATACGTCCACCTAATTTCTACCGATTATTGCTGCTGTGCACATTCAATCTAAAACTTTATTGCTACTTTATTACATTTCAGTGTCACCGACAGTGAAGGCAATGCCGTTACATCAATTAAGCATCAGCGACCTACATCTTCAACTACTTACGACCCAGAAATTAAAAGTACCATAGCTAATATGTTAGACGACATACGATCTAATTACTGCCAGGTATGTCAATATCTTTTAACTCAATCACTATGTTACCTCAACCTTCTGATTATCATTTCCAAATTTCTCTTTCCTTTGCAGTCAAAGAAGGATGTCGTAAACGTAACCTGATGAGGGTTAACACATCATCAACATGGAATTATCTTTCCTGTCCCATTTGTAGGAAGACGGTGACAAAGGAAGCAACTGGTTTTAGCTGCTCCAAATGCAAAAACAATATTACCCATCCAGTTAACAGGTATGCATAAGTCAGTTTACCATTCCCTTCCAACCCCCTTACATTACGTCATACCATCACAGGTATAGGATTTCTATGGAAGTTTTTGACCATACCGGTACTACGACTGTGACTGCTTTTGACAAAGATGCTACCTACCTCCTCAAAAAGAGCATCGACGAGATGATGAATATATCCAAAATGGTACACATCTTACACACACACACACACACACACACACACACACACACACACACACACTATTTTCTCAGTTTACATTACTACCTTCAAACTGCCTAATCTTACCATGCAACTTTTGTCCCACTCCTTCCTCCTCTACCTCACCCGACCTAACGGTCTTTCTTATTCTTCAGACCAACGGTGACGAATTGATTGATAAACTGTTCGCCAGCTTGATGGGTACAGAAGCCCGGTTTGAATTCAAACAGCCAAAGTACGACATACTGAATTACGGAAAATCACTCACTGTTAGCAGAGTTTCACATATTCACCACCCTTACAACCCTCTGCTTAATCGACCTGACCCCCTGGAACCAAAAGATTCAAAAGAAGGTGATGGTACACAGTTAACTGTTGAATCTAGCACAGTCACAAAAATTGGTCCGACTCTCTCTTAAAGCTCTATCCATTCTTATAACAGTATCTGACATACAATTTACCTACCAACACTCCGCTTTTCTTCCTCAGGTGTGACAAACGTAGAAAATATTAAAGTAAAACAGGTTTGTATTCCACCACACACTCCACACTTATTTCCACATAACACAAAACTGACTAATAGATATACTACCCATAACTGCAGTAGACCGACGACTGTTTACACGACGACAGCATAACCGAACACACCGTTGGAAGAGAGAATGAACCTACCTGTCACAGGCTGCCTGATGGTAACTAGAAAAAACATGGACGACAGAGTGGAAGTAAGATAAAGAAGTAGGCAGCCATGAAGGCAATTGCATGACGAACCATAGTACGTCCGCAGCAACATCCTACCCCTGTCCTCCCCAGACCTAAATTATGTGTTACGTCTGCAACTGTCCAACTTATTTACTCCTGTACCAGCTTATGCCTTCAACTACGCACGAGAAAGCTGGTTGTATTTACTTACTCTATATGTTTATTGTAACGATTGCGGATTTTCGTTGCCGAAAAACCGAATAGTTATGGGTTTTAAAAAGAAAAGAAAAGAAAGAAGAGAGAAAAAGAAGAAAGAAAAAGAAAAATAGAGGGAAAAGAAGATAGACAATTTTTTTTAGAAAACAGAGAATTAGAAAAACAGAAGATAGAAGAATTTTAAAAATAGAACGGGACAGAAGAAAACAACAGAACAACAACAGAATCTCACAATTCGCAGCGGAACAACATATAATAATAAATGAATAATCTTTAAACAAAGAACTATATCAGTTATTACATCACATTTCATTTCATTACATCATATCATCAGAGTGTACAACATACAACATCAAACAATGCAGCGGAAAAAGAAATACTATATAGTAGTAATACGTCATGCCATCCAGCTTGCCTCCAGCAACTCCTGAATATCCAGAATATCCTGATAAACCTTAAACTCTTGTCTGCCCGTGTGGAAATTGGTGGGCACCCAGAGTTTAGGAAGGAAAACAATAAACTCCGAGTCAGTCATGTGACTGGTGTGAGAACTCAAAACAGTTTATTTATCTTTAAAATCAAAATAGAGGAATATTTTTAAATTAATTCGCAATGCTTTTTTAAAAATGAGACTACCATAAGACCTCCTGCCACACACACAATGCAAACGCAGACTTGGAGAAGATTTCTCCTTATGATAGTCAAACATGCTTGATACGCATTTAAAAAGAGCATTTGATATTATTATTAGTGCATAGAGTAGGAAAAATTCATTTCGAAAGTAGAATATAAATCTTAGCCAGCATAGGTACCATTATATTATGCCTACTATAGCTACCTCCTGAGGAAGCAGGTTCTACAACTAAAACCGTACAAGATCGTATTGTTTCTTTGGATTTCCAACAAATGGTCAGGCTAAGGAACTTCCCATTGCCACATGGGAACGCCTCTGGCTGGACGTCCCCGAGAACTTAACCAGCTCTCTGCCAACACAAGGCCGGGTTACCTTTATCACTAGGTAACTACTACACGAATATGGCATCCCCCGGTCCCATCGGACCTTTAACCGAGCGCTCGTCACCAACAACACCACACAGAAATAGATATAGTGTATCAACATGAGTAAGTATCTGGGCTCCATACCATGATACCACCCTTTCCAGAAGGAAATGCACATACCCTAAAGGGAGCTACCCCTCATAACCTTGCCGCATCATTCCTGTTTTGACCATTACCGGGATGTGAGGCTCGATGAATTCACGTCCACAAAAACATACTTTATACAAAAGCCATGCTTTGGGTCAATAAATGATCAACACAATGATCACAAGGATAGACGATCAAATAAACGATCCTATCACAAATAATCAACACAATGATCATTTCAGCATCACTCAGCATGTCACATTACCAAACTGGGAATATATTGCTGATAACTTCAACTATATAACCTTTGAGCTCGTACGTCTCAAAGAAGGGTGTTAAGCAAAGAATAAATTCTCCGCCACCAACAGAAATATATTTGAAAGAAATCGGCTTTATATCTCAACTTGTAATGTCAGACATACAATCCATACAAGTCTGTTCCGGGCTTGAAAAGAACCGAAGGCACTTACAAAGAAGTCCTTGCAATCCGGATATTCACAATCCTGATCGGATTCACCATCACATATGGAGAACTCAATACCGGAGCAACTCGGTGCAGAGTCAATCGATAGTTCATCCTATCGCTCTCGCAAATATCGGTCTTCAACACCGATCTTCAAATGCAATTCACAACGACGTATCACATATTCGGAGTGGGTTATACGACCCCATGGTCCTTTCCCGGTTAACCCGAATAGTGAGCGCTTATTCAAAAATAAGTGTGCATTCAAATTCAATCATATTCACATCAAATACCCATTCAAAGGGAAATATTGATAGTCGGTTATTGAACTATCAATGGATATGCATACATCACCAGATTCCAAATAATTTTCCAAATTATTTACATTTCCAAAATATCTTTACAAGATATAAAATTCCAACACTTCAAAAATAAATCAATATTTATTTTTAACAAGTTCCACTTTCACATATAAATTCCATAATGAATTTATATTTCAAAATATCATGCATATACGATTTCAATTATCCATTTTCAATTTATCTTCAAAAAGATAAATTCTAAATATTCATTTCATATTGGAAAACATTTCCATACTTATTTATTCATAAGTAATTCGCAAATCTCTTTTATTTTCAACACTTAGAAAATATTCAATATACTTAAATCGAATTAAGTATATATTTCATTCTTTAAGGAAATTATTCACTTAAACATATTTACTTGGGCCAAAACGAATGTTACGTAAAACATCGTTACGACAACCCAAAATCACTAGTATAGGGATTCGAATTTAAAATAGATATATAAATCCCAATACTATTAAAAACATTTCCTTTTGGAAATCATTTACTATAACAACAGTGTTATAGTCTACCATTTCCTTTTATTTCTCGAAAACGTCTATTTCAACAATAAATGTTGAAATCTATGGTTTCGAATCTCAACACCTTTTAAAACATCACTAGATTGTTTTAATTCTATTTAAAACATCAAATCTAAAATATTTCCTTTAACGTGTTATTCACTATTCAAAAAGTGAATATACTACGTTAACAATTTCATCCTTTTATTCATTTTAATTCAAAGGATTATTCACTATTTAAAAATGTGAATATAACTCCATTTATAAGTTATAACAATTAACTTATCAAAATAAGTCGTTTGCGAATTTATAAAACAACGTTTATAAATTCTATTTCTATTTATATATAAAAACTTCCTTTTACAAATTCCTTTATTAACCTATTCCAGTTTATAACTCAATTATAGACTAAAAGTTCATATTATAAGTTAACTACTTATAAACGATTATTTCACAAAATCGTTCCTTAGAATTTCATAATTGTAAATCTTATAACTTATAAGATTCAATTATTTATCCAAATCTTATTACTTTAATAACTTTACAAATTTTATAAACCTACTGTTTATAAAATTCCATTTATAACTTTACCGTTATATAATTCCATGAATTCCATTCATTTACAAAATTCACTTTCACTTCATTCAAACACTTATAAAATCTCATTTTATAATTCCAACGTTTTAATTTACAAATATTCATTTGTAAATCCTTTAATATAAATCAATCTATATTATTCTTTAAAACGTCTTAACTCCTTTATAGTTTCACCATTTTGATTTATAAAATAATCAAATTTTATAAATCTTAAATTCAAACTTTTAATAATAAACTCAAAAATCCAGTTTAAACTATTTTATAAAATCATTGATCCATATTTCTCAAAAATCAACTTTTAACCGTATTTCTAAAAATCAGCTTTTTTAACTATATTTCACAAAATCATAATTTTTATAACTTTAAAAATTTTAACGTTTATTTATTTATAATGGATCAATTCCAAAAATATAGTATATTTTCAAAATCACTTTTAAAATCATTTTAAAATCCCAAAATTTGGGTCCAATGATGCCACACATCAAATAGTCAATCACGACTAACAACGATATCATATATCAATATGAAAATCCATCAAATATCAAAATATCTGAAATTAAGTAAAAACTGTTGAGGAATCCAGTTGGATCCCTCCAACCTGTTTCCTGCATCCAAAAACATTAGCACAATACCAATTTCGCTCCAGTACGAAATTATCGCGGTATATGTTTTTAATAAATATTATCCGCTTAATAACGGCGTAATAGGGTCTCATCCGCTAAACAAATAAATGCGGGAAATCAACAACTGCAATATATACATATGCCAATATATATATATTGATATTATATATATAATACCAATTTCACTGTTTATGAAATATTCGCGGTATATGTTTTTAATAAATAACATCCGCTTACTAACGGCGTATAATGTCTATTTTAACAATCAATAATTTACAGTCATCATTCAAACATGCATTCAAATATTTTAAATCTAACTATTTAAAATAAAATCGAAATCTATTCGATTGAGTGAGAAATTCTCACCTTGGTTTTAATTTCCGTTTAAGCTTTTATTTCGAATAAAATTAAACGCGCGTTTAATTTTACCCGAAATTCTCACTAACTCCAAACGACTCCAAACCAACTCCATCGCGTAGTGCTCGTCCATACGATTCCAACGCAACTGAGTTTGCATTTTTTCGACCTCGTATGAAAAAGTTATGCATTTTATAAGATCGTACACGATTTAAATAACTTAATTCACAACTAACTTAATAATTTAAACCCTCAACTCATATGGACCCTTGGATCCACTGCAAACAGATCTTGGCCGTGACTTCCCTCATCTCTCCCTCTCGTATATCCTCCAGGAACAAGAACACGGCTATGAACCCATTCATTAGCTTTTAGGGTTAAATAATTCAACCTAATTACTCGATGCAAACTCGATCGGGGAGTTGCAACTTGAAGCCCCTCTCCTCCTTCATGTTCGCCCCCAACTATAGTGCACTCGGCCTCATGTGCTGCCTTGGGACGCGTGCGAAAACTGATGGGAACGGCCTCACCTAGCTCCTCCTCCTTTGCACCATTTCCGATCAACTCCGTATGAAATCAAAGCTCTCTTCGTGCTCTCCAACCTTCGTGTTGAACACATCGGCTAAATCTTGATGGATTGGAAGAGATTAAGGATTGAAATTGGGACAATTCTGGCCATTGAAAAATTAGTGGCGGCTACAGCAAATTATTAGGGTTTAGTGATAAATTTTTATCAAATTTATGAAGGGGTAGGGCTATTTATAAGGAACGAGCGACACTATTCATCCCGGAAATTCCGAACTCCGATTTAGACGCCGTAACCAGCGTACCTAGGGTTTATCCCGCGTTCCGGACACAATGGAACAGGTTTCGGAAGCTAATTCGGAAGTATGTGCGAGTTATGGCTGAAAACGCTCAATTTAAATTAAACTGATTTAAACCGATTTCTAGGCGTTTTAATTCGTACCGGACAAACGGTAAATCCAAACGACTTGAAATTTGAAACCTTACAATAATATCACATTACGGATCCGATGAAACTGGTTTCGTCGAAATCCGAGACTTTTTGAAAAATAGCTATTTTGACTCGCCAAATTTAAATTAAAAATAAATCGATGTGTTTCGAGCTGCCACGATCAAACGATAGCTCCGATTGACACGAAAATTGAAATCCGGTAATAACTAACTATTACGGACCCAATGGAACTGGTTTCGTTCAATTCTGAGACTGTTCAAAAATTGGCTATTTTACAGTCGATTATTAAATATTAAAATATTCAATTTTCACAGATTAACTTTTAATTCGATTTTAAAAGTTCTAAAATATTTCTATAACTCTAGTATGATTAAATAAAATTTTCCAAATTATTTCTAATCATATTTAACTCAATTTTAATTTATTTCCATAATTTAACGTATTAAATTATCGATTTAATAATCCAATTAAATCCAAAAATTCAAATAAAAATTTATTTGACTTATAAATTCACTTATAAATATTTAAAATTAATTAAATATTCAAATTTAAATTATTAAAAATTCTGGGTCGTTACAATCTTTCCCCCTTAAAAGAATTTCGTCCTCGAAATTACAAGTAAGAAAAGTTAGAGAATCTATTAATTTTCCACAATTCATAGTTAAACTTCTTACAATACTTTACTAAGTTTTCAAATCATACTTAGTTATCTTTTCAAAAACAAACTATATCATTTAACTTTCAATTCCAAAATCAAAGTTAAAGTTTTCAAAATTTTCCCAATTTTCTCAAAATTTTTCTAACGCCTTAAATTTTCGGAAAAATTCGCCATGTCTCCTTTGCGCGGCTCGATCCGAAAAAAATGACAGTATATATATCACAAATATACATCTCATCAAGTAATGAGGCATCCCGCAGGGAAAAAAGTGTAAAAGTACGATATTTAATCCGAGATATGTACCTTATATTTTATTAGCGAGCATATACGGCTAATATAGCGCAAAAGCGAACTCCAAATGCGAAGCAAACGCGATCCGCACCTACTAAACTCAACAAACAACATGAGAATTATGCATATAGACAATAATCTCAATATACAACATATAGCAACATAACAACTTATATGCTAACATAGCAAATGCAACCAAACAACAAATGCAAACATCAACCAACTACCATTCATAATCAAATAAACATTCATTCATATTCTTATTAATATTCAATGAATTGGTTTTCACTTTAAATCACATTTGATTTATTTACATTGGATTTACTAACATTCATTCTCAATTCAATTAGTTTGCATTACTAATTAAATCCAATTTACATTCAATTCTATTCAAATTTATTTACTTTCCATTTGAATTCAATTTCATAGCTTTAAATTTCATTAATACTTAATGAATTATATATAATCAATCAACAATCAACTAACAACCAATGTATATTAATTTCAACCAAATTCCTTTGCTTATATTCATTCATTTTTTTTTTCAACTTCTAAATAAAATTAGATTTTAATGAATTAACACTTACATTCATTATTTCATATCAACTTTATTCACATTCAATTGATTAACATTCAATCCATCCATTCAATTCAATTACAAAGTTGAATTCTATTACATAACTCAAGTTCATATTCATTTAATCCACTTGATTATTTACTTCGATACCAAAATCAACTTAATTCAATATCTCTTAAGTTATATTCCATTTAACTTTAAATTCACTTTTATTTACAACTCATATTAATAGATATATCCATAAAGTTTCACTTCTTATGTATATAAGTTTATTTCACAATTGTAATTCACTTTAATTATAACTCAATTCTTATAATTCTTTTGCTTATACAATTATTCTTTTATTTAGATTATTCAAACAACCTAACAATCAACTTATATACACTTTAATAATTTTGAAAAATTATTCCTTTATATATAAAATATAATCGAGGTAAAATTATTTCATTCACCCAATTTAAAAACAATATTGTGTCGAATTGTTCTATTCAAGTGTTTAGAAACCCCTTCGGCTCAGTTTCGAGGCTGTGCTGACGAAAGTTCATATACCACTCAATAAACCAATCATCACAATATAAAACAATTTTATATTCACTAACAAATACGCTCTCATAGCTATTATTACACTCAACTCATTCTAGAGTACTGCTGACTCTATCTCTAATGAGTAATACCCTACAGAACCATGGTTGTCGCTTAACCATCAGAGCTCTGATACCAAATGTAACGATTGCGGATTTTCGTTGCCGAAAAACCGAATAGTTATGGGTTTTAAAAAGAAAAGAAAAGAAAGAAGAGAGAAAAAGAAGAAAGAAAAAGAAAAATAGAGGGAAAAGAAGATAGACAATTTTTTTTAGAAAACAGAGAATTAGAAAAACAGAAGATAGAAGAATTTTAAAAATAGAACGGGACAGAAGAAAACAACAGAACAACAACAGAATCTCACAATTCGCAGCGGAACAACATATAATAATAAATGAATAATCTTTAAACAAAGAACTATATCAGTTATTACATCACATTTCATTTCATTACATCATATCATCAGAGTGTACAACATACAACATCAAACAATGCAGCGGAAAAAGAAATACTATATAGTAGTAATACGTCATGCCATCCAGCTTGCCTCCAGCAACTCCTGAATATCCAGAATATCCTGATAAACCTTAAACTCTTGTCTGCCCGTGTGGAAATTGGTGGGCACCCAGAGTTCAGGAAGGAAAACAATAAACTCCGAGTCAGTCATGTGACTGGTGTGAGAACTCAAAACAGTTTATTTATCTTTAAAATCAAAATAGAGGAATATTTTTAAATTAATTCGCAATGCTTTTTTAAAAATGAGACTACCATAAGACCTCCTGCCACACACACAATGCAAACGCAGACTTGGAGAAGATTTCTCCTTATGATAGTCAAACATGCTTGATACGCATTTAAAAAGAGCATTTGATATTATTATTAGTGCATAGTGTAGGAAAAATTCATTTCGAAAGTAGAATATAAATCTTAGCCAGCATAGGTACCATTATATTATGCCTACTATAGCTACCTCCTGAGGAAGCAGGTTCTACAACTAAAACCGTACAAGATCGTATTGTTTCTTTGGATTTCCAACAAATGGTCAGGCTAAGGAACTTCCCATTGCCACATGGGAACGCCTCTGGCTGGACGTCCCCGAGAACTTAACCAGCTCTCTGCCAACACAAGGCCGGGTTACCTTTATCACTAGGTAACTACTACACGAATATGGCATCCCCCGGTCCCATCGGACCTTTAACCGAGCGCTCGTCACCAACAACACCACACAGAAATAGATATAGTGTATCAACATGAGTAAGTATCTGGGCTCCATACCATGATACCACCCTTTCCAGAAGGAAATGCACATACCCTAAAGGGAGCTACCCCTCATAACCTTGCCGCATCATTCCTGTTTTGACCATTACCGGGATGTGAGGCTCGATGAATTCACGTCCACAAAAACATACTTTATACAAAAGCCATGCTTTGGGTCAATAAATGATCAACACAATGATCACAAGGATAGACGATCAAATAAACGATCCTATCACAAATAATCAACACAATGATCATTTCAGCATCACTCAGCATGTCACATTACCAAACTGGGAATATATTGCTGATAACTTCAACTATATAACCTTTGAGCTCGTACGTCTCAAAGAAGGGTGTTAAGCAAAGAATAAATTCTCCGCCACCAACAGAAATATATTTGAAAGAAATCGGCTTTATATCTCAACTTGTAATGTCAGACATACAATCCATACAAGTCTGTTCCGGGCTCGAACAGAACCGAAGGCACTTACAAAGAAGTCCTTGCAATCCGGATATTCACAATCCTGATCGGATTCACCATCACATATGGAGAACTCAATACCGGAGCAACTCGGTGCAGAGTCAATCGATAGTTCATCCTATCGCTCTCGCAAATATCGGTCTTCAACACCGATCTTCAAATGCAATTCACAACGACGTATCACATATTCGGAGTGGGTTATACGACCCCATGGTCCTTTCCCGGTTAACCCGAATAGTGAGCGCTTATTCAAAAATAAGTGTGCATTCAAATTCAATCATATTCACATCAAATACCCATTCAAAGGGAAATATTGATAGTCGGTTATTGAACTATCAATGGATATGCATACATCACCAGATTCCAAATAATTTTCCAAATTATTTACATTTCCAAAATATCTTTACAAGATATAAAATTCCAACACTTCAAAAATAAATCAATATTTATTTTTAACAAGTTCCACTTTCACATATAAATTCCATAATGAATTTATATTTCAAAATATCATGCATATACGATTTCAATTATCCATTTTCAATTTATCTTCAAAAAGATAAATTCTAAATATTCATTTCATATTGGAAAACATTTCCATACTTATTTATTCATAAGTAATTCGCAAATCTCTTTTATTTTCAACACTTAGAAAATATTCAATATACTTAAATCGAATTAAGTATATATTTCATTCTTTAAGGAAATTATTCACTTAAACATATTTACTTGGGCCAAAACGAATGTTACGTAAAACATCGTTACGACAACCCAAAATCACTAGTATAGGGATTCGAATTTAAAATAGATATATAAATCCCAATACTATTAAAAACATTTCCTTTTGGAAATCATTTACTATAACAACAGTGTTATAGTCTACCATTTCCTTTTATTTCTCGAAAACGTCTATTTCAACAATAAATGTTGAAATCTATGGTTTCGAATCTCAACACCTTTTAAAACATCACTAGATTGTTTTAATTCTATTTAAAACATCAAATCTAAAATATTTCCTTTAACGTGTTATTCACTATTCAAAAAGTGAATATACTACGTTAACAATTTCATCCTTTTATTCATTTTAATTCAAAGGATTATTCACTATTTAAAAATGTGAATATAACTCCATTTATAAGTTATAACAATTAACTTATCAAAATAAGTCGTTTGCGAATTTATAAAACAACGTTTATAAATTCTATTTCTATTTATATATAAAAACTTCCTTTTACAAATTCCTTTATTAACCTATTCCAGTTTATAACTCAATTATAGACTAAAAGTTCATATTATAAGTTAACTACTTATAAACGATTATTTCACAAAATCGTTCCTTAGAATTTCATAATTGTAAATCTTATAACTTATAAGATTCAATTATTTATCCAAATCTTATTACTTTAATAACTTTACAAATTTTATAAACCTACTGTTTATAAAATTCCATTTATAACTTTACCGTTATATAATTCCATGAATTCCATTCATTTACAAAATTCACTTTCACTTCATTCAAACACTTATAAAATCTCATTTTATAATTCCAACGTTTTAATTTACAAATATTCATTTGTAAATCCTTTAATATAAATCAATCTATATTATTCTTTAAAACGTCTTAACTCCTTTATAGTTTCACCATTTTGATTTATAAAATAATCAAATTTTATAAATCTTAAATTCAAACTTTTAATAATAAACTCAAAAATCCAGTTTAAACTATTTTATAAAATCATTGATCCATATTTCTCAAAAATCAACTTTTAACCGTATTTCTAAAAATCAGCTTTTTTAACTATATTTCACAAAATCATAATTTTTATAACTTTAAAAATTTTAACGTTTATTTATTTATAATGGATCAATTCCAAAAATATAGTATATTTTCAAAATCACTTTTAAAATCATTTTAAAATCCCAAAATTTGGGTCCAATGATGCCACACATCAAATAGTCAATCACGACTAACAACGATATCATATATCAATATGAAAATCCATCAAATATCAAAATATCTGAAATTAAATAAAAACTGTTGAGGAATCCAGTTGGATCCCTCCAACCTGTTTCCTGCATCCAAAAACATTAGCACAATACCAATTTCGCTCCAGTACGAAATTATCGCGGTATATGTTTTTAATAAATATTATCCGCTTAATAACGGCGTAATAGGGTCTCATCCGCTAAACAAATAAATGCGGGAAATCAACAACTGCAATATATACATATGCCAATATATATATATTGATATTATATATATAATACCAATTTCACTGTTTATGAAATATTCGCGGTATATGTTTTTAATAAATAACATCCGCTTACTAACGGCGTATAATGTCTATTTTAACAATCAATAATTTACAGTCATCATTCAAACATGCATTCAAATATTTTAAATCTAACTATTTAAAATAAAATCGAAATCTATTCGATTGAGTGAGAAATTCTCACCTTGGTTTTAATTTCCGTTTAAGCTTTTATTTCGAATAAAATTAAACGCGCGTTTAATTTTACCCGAAATTCTCACTAACTCCAAACGACTCCAAACCAACTCCATCGCGTAGTGCTCATCCATACGATTCCAACGCAACTGAGTTTGCATTTTTTCGACCTCGTATGAAAAAGTTATGCATTTTATAAGATCGTACACGATTTAAATAACTTAATTCACAACTAACTTAATAATTTAAACCCTCAACTCATATGGACCCTTGGATCCACTGCAAACAGATCTTGGCCGTGACTTCCCTCATCTCTCCCTCTCGTATATCCTCCAGGAACAAGAACACGGCTATGAACCCATTCATTAGCTTTTAGGGTTAAATAATTCAACCTAATTACTCGATGCAAACTCGATCGGGGAGTTGCAACTTGAAGCCCCTCTCCTCCTTCATGTTCGCCCCCAACTGTAGTGCACTCGGCCTCATGTGCTGCCTTGGGACGCGTGCGAAAACTGATGGGAACGGCCTCACCTGGCTCCTCCTCCTTTGCACCATTTCCGATCAACTCCGTATGAAATCAAAGCTCTCTTCGTGCTCTCCAACCTTCGTGTTGAACACATCGGCTAAATCTTGATGGATTGGAAGAGATTAAGGATTGAAATTGGGACAATTCTGGCCATTGAAAAATTAGTGGCGGCTACAGCAAATTATTAGGGTTTAGTGATAAATTTTTATCAAATTTATGAAGGGGTAGGGCTATTTATAAGGAACGAGCGACACTATTCATCCCGGAAATTCCGAACTCCGATTTAGACGCCGTAACCAGCGTACCTAGGGTTTATCCCGCGTTCCGGACACAATGGAACAGGTTTCGGAAGCTAATTCGGAAGTATGTGCGAGTTATGGCTGAAAACGCTCAATTTAAATTAAACCGATTTAAACCGATTTCTAGGCGTTTTAATTCGTACCGGACAAACGGTAAATCCAAACGACTTGAAATTTGAAACCTTACAATAATATCACATTACGGATCCGATGAAACTGGTTTCGTCGAAATCCGAGACTTTTTGAAAAATAGCTATTTTGACTCGCCAAATTTAAATTAAAAATAAATCGATGCGTTTCGAGCTGCCACGATCAAACGATAGCTCCGATTGACACGAAAATTGAAATCCGGTAATAACTAACTATTACGGACCCAATGGAACTGGTTTCGTTCAATTCTGAGACTGTTCAAAAATTGGCTATTTTACAATCGATTATTAAATATTAAAATATTCAATTTTCACAGATTAACTTTTAATTCGATTTTAAAAGTTCTAAAATATTTCTATAACTCCAGTATGATTAAATAAAATTTTCCAAATTATTTCTAATCATATTTAACTCAATTTTAATTTATTTCCATAATTTAACGTATTAAATTATCGATTTAATAATCCAATTAAATCCAAAAATTCAAATAAAAATTTATTTGACTTATAAATTCACTTATAAATATTTAAAATTAATTAAATATTCAAATTTAAATTATTAAAAATTCTGGGTCGTTACATTTATGTTACTTTACATATGTGTACTACCGTTTGTAACCCTGTATTTTCAAACATTGTAATGAATGACAGTTATTAATACAGTCCAATTATGCTTCCTGTATAATCACTTCACTTTACTATTAACCACTGCTAATATGAACAGTCCGCAATAGTACAACCACTGTTACTATAAACGTTTCTTTCATCTTTTCTTTCGTTCGCCAGTTCATATATATTTCGTACATACCTCACTACAATATGGTTTGGTCAGTACAAACTTTTTCACAAAACTGTTTTTCACTCTTTTGCATCTAATTTATATACTAAGATTCCATGAACTATGCTGTGAATAAAGTACTAGCTACAAACTGCAGTACAATCTATCAATTTGGTACACCATTATTATATGTGTCACTTGCTACAAAGAACTATCTTATTGCTACAGCAAATAAAGCTTCCCTTTTTTAATAAATATGCTTCTAATTTACTGCACTGCAAAACAATGTTAACCGGCTAAAAAAAGCGTACTACAGGTAATCCACTTTCTTTATTTATTAATGCAAATATATGTTTGTTGTTACAATATGATTTGTCTATACTTGGCGTTTGCAATAATACGTTTGCCAATTTATTGAAGACCATTTTTTTCCGCTTCTTTCCCTCTTTTTCACCCCAACATCTCTGCTGCATTCCATGCCTCAAACATCACTACTTTTTGATGCATCTCCTTTACATTTTTTGTTCCCACATTCATTTTTCACTTCCAGTACGCACTTTCGCCTATAGACAAAATGCTACTATCTCCCTTCTCTTTTTGGTTAGATTGAAATCACTATACTGTAATAAGCTAAGTTATAATCAGTTGTTGTATAAGCATAGTACAACTGCTAAAAGGTTCCAACACTAATGTTCCTTACTTTTTAGGTCCAAATAGTAATAAGGGATAGGGAGGCAATAAGGAGAAAGTTTGCACGAAACCATTGCAGTACGACTAACACCCATTATACCATTTTGGGTGGATCTTCAAGCTGTTTCCTATTTTTTCATGCACCTTGCTTCAGCGACAACATAGCTAATCTGCAGGCTATACTCTTTGCTTTATTTGTTTCCTTCAATATGCAGTGATACATGGCTTTGTCATACACTAAATTAATTAATGCACTTACGTCGCTTCTGCGATAACATAGATTTTTAGGTACGACAAGCTAACCAGGGAGCAGTACAACGGTATGAATCCACTATGTCACACATTACGCCTATATTTTATGTCTCAATAGTCTGTCCCTTCTATATTACTTCCACTTACTGCATATTAAACATTTTACCTTTTCTTCATTAACATTATGTTTAATACTTTAACCGTATGATCAAAGAGATTGAAAAAAAAAATACGGTAAAACAATTTTTTTGGTTCCACTAGGCTTTACCGGTCACTGACTGATATACTACCCATATAATTTTTTTATTTGCATTTCCAGATAATGATCTCCGATGCCCAAAATTGATTTCAGCTGCGGATGCAACTACACACATCAAACTACATCCAACTGTATGTGTTGTCAGGCATAATTACCGACGTAATTACATGGCACTGTATAATCAACGTCTCTCCCTTTTTGTACAAACTACTTCCTGACGAAATTCATTTTAAACATAAAAAAATAATGCTACTTCTCCACCTACCCTTACAACTTCTTCCTATCGTGGTTAAACAACTACTTTTGACTTTAATACATTAGCTCATTAATCACGAACCACAACTTATGCATTAGTACATATTTCTGCTTAATTTCTTCTACATTTAAACCTTCCTACAACAGAACATTTTATAATCCGTTTACATCAACTATGGTTTGTTAAGTTTTTCCTTCTCGCTATGTATTACAACAGATGTAGGGGTTACTAACCAGCACTTCACCTACCCTCCGCATACTTCTTTAAAATACAAATGGACTACATACAAATGGACCTACACCTACAGTTCAGTACCATCACTGCCCGTGTGCGTGGCACGGGCCACGCACTATCGATTAAAATATGTATAAGCCATGCTTAAATGATTTTATAAAGTATCAAAATATTTTACAAAACGACAAGTTTTCAAAATAATGTTTTAAAGTATTTTTAAATTTTAAAAAGTGTATATCGACATATTCTATGTATGTATGCCGACATGTTGGCTGATTTTTTCAAAATTTAAATTTTAAAAGGAGTGTCATTTCGTTGTATCCCTTTATGAATGGATATGACCATTATTCCTCTATAAATATCAGATTTCAAAACGAATTTCTAATCATCATTTTCTTATTCATCTCTCTTCCTTCCACCCTCTTATTTTCTAAATAAAAATATACACAAACTCTACCGAAATCAACCAGAATCAAATTCAACTACCTCCAAGCAATAGAACAAAAGCATCAAAACCCAGAACATAGAAATCACCACTGAAACGGTGATCATAATAGAGGAGTTTCACTTGATTACAAATCCTACTAAGATTCACAGGACCACTGTAACATCCCGCCATTTTGAACACTTTAAATCGACGATAAACCACACAAGTTGGACTCAAACCATACAAGAGAGTGGATTGTTATTGGGGTAAATAAGAAAAGCAGAGAAAGAAATAAAATGAAACAGAATCTCACAACGGAATGACAAAATAAAATAATCAAATAACAGTTCATGAAGCTATTTTACAAAACAGTTGATTATACTTATACAACACATATCAGAGTTACACATGCCAAAGAATAATAAATAATGCAGTGTAACAGTATGAATGTAGTGGAACAATATAATAAATAATAGTAATGAAATCTTCATCTTCGTCCTCCAGAAATAAAGTCTTCAAATCCTGAAATGCTCAGACCGACCCAAGCGAATTGAAAAAACACTCGAGTCAGAACTAAAAGTTATGTGAGTTAAATGAACATAAATACATATGGGTGGAATGGCGTCAGAGATGTTTACGGGATTTGACATCTCCTATCTAGTGTCAAACGTGAGTGTAGTAACTTAAGAGATGCTCGAGATTCACGTCTCCTAAGGATCCGTTAAACTATTTATTACGTAGTAATATGTCGCTGTTATAATAATGTCTGTAGTAAAATAAACTTACTTTTAAATAGCGTTAAGGCTTTACATTTTCTACCTTAACACGTAATAGTCCTAGTGGTCCATCCAATATCATGGTCCCTCCTGATCGGGAAGCCACCAGAGGAAACCACATGGGCTATAGGAGAAAACCAAACTCGCACAAGGCGCGCTAGGGTAGATGACACGGCACAACTAGGCAATGCCAGGGTAGATATAAAAATTACGCTTTCGGACCGGTGGTGACGCATAGTAGCTACTACCGCCCACCTCGAGCCGCACCCCCAAAATCAAAAGGACCCCGAATCAATCAAAAAGTAATAGAATGGTATCGAAGGAGTGTGTTCGATGAAAGGTGCTACCTTCTTAGCTCGTCAATCGCTCCTGTTTTAGCCACGCCAACTCACGGGAGTCGGGTCCATGTATAAACCTCAAAGGAAACGCCGCCACCATCCTACTTCATTCTGGAATCTCCACTGCGTACACGGTTGTTCAAGTGGTTTTCGAAGTTGGCAGAGAGTATGACAACTTTGGATCCTGGTCTCTTTAACAACCAAACGTTATTATAATACAGTAGTCATTTCAAAATAATTATACTTCAAAACAAGAATATAACATCCATTTCAAAACCATGTACTTACGATATCGTTTCCATTTCAAAAACCAAATCAATATAATATCATTTTTATTTAAGCCCAAATCAATATAATATCCTTTTTATTTGAAATATATCCTTTTCCAAAATCATAGCACTTTCAGCGTTATAACCCTTCGAAATCAAACACTTGAAATATAACACTTTCAAATTAAAATACTTTAAAACTCGTAACTTTGCAACATAACTTCCACACATAAATGGCTTAAATATTTAAATACTTCATATAATCAAATAACTTCTTCAATTTCACAAATCAATCCTAAAACAACTCGATTTTCTAAATTTTAAATTTAACCAAATCCCAAATCCTAAATTTCAATTCGATTCAGTTTCCATATAAACTATTCCAATTTATATCGATTTCAAAACAGATTTGATCCACAGAGGAAACCATTCCAAATTAAAAATATTTCATACTTTAAGTATCCAACAATTTCAAAACTAAGTTTGGTAACTACGATTCAACAATCCAATTTTCTATTATTTAGTTTGAAATAATTTACATAATAAACTTATTATCATTTAAATAAAACTCAAGTTATAGATAATTAAATATCTCCTTCAGTTTATTTATACTTGAAATATTCATTTAATTCACCTTAAACCAAAAAGCAAGTTATAAAATCATACCTTATAAAATTTCAAATTTAATAAATTTCACATCAAATTTATTTGAATTTAAGTCTTAAATAATTTCAATTTCAAATAAATTTAAAATTATCTTCCAACCTTATTTCATTTAAATCATTATAAACTCTATATTGAAATAAAATTTAATACTTAACCATATTATCCTCAATCAAATCAAAGTTATTATTAAGCTTATTGTACATTAAAAAAAATTGTTCATAGCTTAAGGATAAAATAACATTGATATAATATATAAAATCAATATTTATCTAACCATATAGTCCTTTACAAACCATAGAAATCATTTCAAAATATTTTTATATATAGACCGTGGTGTCTGTATATAATTTTTTATCCTATGGTCAAGTGATACAGATATTTATAATTTCAATCCGCAATTTAAAATATAAATATGGTTATATGTCATTTCAAACCACAATCCCGAATGAAATAAAAATCCATAACAACTTGCAGTTTATAACAATATAAAATACAACATCCATTCATCCAATATCAATCATCAAACATTCATCGTCCAATTCAATCAATAACATCAATAGAGAACATATAATAATTGATAGGTATTTACTGGCAGTTTATATTCAATAATAAATTAAATAAAAATTTAAATGGCAATTTATATGCAATAATAAATAGAATAACAATTTAATTCAATAAATATAATTTAATTGAGATGATGATTAAAATATGCCAAATAGTCATAAATCAATTTAACATACATAAGAAATTTTAGAAGTTGTGAGTGGGTTAAAACACTCACCTTTTGAATTTAAATTGAATTTAAATCCAATTTAAACCCAAAATTCAAATAGTCACAAAATCCATCCAAACAAGTTTCATAATGTCCGGAATTTTGATAGGATTGCAGCGGAAAAAACCATGCGTGAAATGGACCTCGTATGTAAAAGTTATATACGTTAGAATGTTTGAAATTAAAATGAAATTGAAATAAAAGAAAAACAAAACAAAACAAACTGACCAATACCAGAGCGCCTCGTCAACCCTTCTTCTCACATGCTCAAGCCCAGAAGAAAACGCCGACTAACCCTAATACACAACACCGATAGCCGCCACCTCACGCTGTACCTCGCGCCTCCAGACACACGCCACGGCCCCTAAGGCAAAGCTCCGACCACTTCTGTGATTCACGCAACCCACACGACGCGCGACCCACGCGAATGCCACCTCCAGTTCGAAATCGAAGAGCCGACTCCGAAGGGTGTAAGCCCTAGTTGAATTTTTGCGCTTAATCCACCCGTCGATTCACCAAACGAACTCTACTGATGGACTACGCACTCGCCTCTCTACACATCGGTAACATCGATTCGACGATCCGACCACCTTGATCAAGGCACGATGAACGGCCGAGACTGTTCTGAGCAATTCTGGCCAAACAGATATCCAAATTGGAAAACAAACAGTAGAATTGATTTGCGGTCATCGAGAGCTTCAGATCGATATAAAATTTGATATTATTTGAAGAGATTTAATTTTTGGCTTTGAATTTATTTGAAATTGCAATTGGAATTTCGTTTTTGTCTGCCATTGGAATGAGGAGGAGCAATTGGAATTGTACGTACAGAAAAATGAACATAAGAAATAGGCTAGGGTTTATAACGGGATATATATAGGTAGGGCCAAGAAATAGAGGAACGGATACGATTGGTTTGGACCGTTGAACGATAAATGGCCCGAAAAGCCCGTTTCGACTCCGGAACGAAATTGGGTCAACCCACATATCAAACTAAATGTTTTAAAATATTTTAAAATCAATGGAATAGGTTTCAAATCCAAATTCCATCATATAAAGAAGTTATGCAAAATTCAAGTTATTTCAAATTGATTTCACACTACGCCATAGATGGCCTATTGCAACGAAAATACAAGATGTTGCTAGCTACAATGTAACGATAGCTATGCTGATTTTTGTCTATTACAACATTAGCTTCAAGATGTTAGCATAGATATCAACACTATGTTGCAGTAGCTATAGACTTATAAAAATATTATAAAAAATGAGTGCGGGCTGAAAAAAAAGCGGGCTGAAATAATTTTTAACGCGGCGGCAAGCAAAAAAAAGCGGCAAAAGTTAAATTAGAAGCCGCCGACTTCTATTGCTCTAGAAAATATGGCCGCTTTCTTTATCGTTCCTTCCTCTTTTAGTTTTAGGGCTTTGTTAAATTAGAAGCCGTCGACTTCAATTGCTCGATCGAATGAAGATTCCACGTTGCTTGCTCTGTCAATCGACCGTCTCCTTATTTACTTCGGCTGCTTCGAACTCGATCGAGTTCGAAAGGGCTTCTATATGTAATTTTTGCTCTTTTGCTTTTCTGGTTGATATGCTTGAACTCGATTGATGATTCGAGTTGTATGATTATGCTCTGTTGTTACTTGAACTCAAATGATTTATTGCAACGATGATGTTATGGTTTATATAGGGTTCGAAACCCTTGATTTTCGTTTGTGTAAATTTATTTGAATTCGTCTGTAATTCTTCTCGGCCATTCGATGTTGTACAGATGCTTGTGATGATTTCTGACTTTGTCAATTCGTATATATTTTGGTTCCTTGGTACTCACGGCTTTGATTTTGACTTCGCTGTGACTATGATTCCTTTGCTACCACGGTTTCGAATTTTGGCATTTGATTTTGTGTTGACTTCAGCACTTGATATTGATATTGTTCTTCACTCTGTGGACTTTGGCCACTTGTGTCAACCTGGAGTTGTTCGATTTTGATAAAACACGACTTTGAATTTTTTTTGACTTTGAGATGAAAGTTGACTTGTTCATTCACATCTGATTTGATTTGTATTAGTTCGAACTTGCCATAGTTTTGATTTTTTCCTCTGACTTTGGTTTGAACTTGCTATTGTTTTGAATTTTATAACTGTAAATTGACGTCGTGAATTTCGGGCTTGACTCTGAAATTGTTGCCTTGGTCATCATAGCTCTGACTTGATGCTGCAAATTGGCTTCAGTCATTTTTGAACCTTCCTGCTTCGTTTTGTTTCTTTCTATACTTGTGCATTCGAACTTGAATTATCCCTCTCTGTCTTTGTTCAATTTCAGCCTTTACATATCAAACTATTTGTATGTTCGGTAGCTTTGCCTTTGGCTCGACTTGATGCTTGTAGTTGTTTTCACTACACATGTATACTCTGCACCATAGTTGAACTTGTCTGAACCTTGAACTGATTTATTGTGTGTTGTTGTATTTGGACTTGTACTCTTGTGTTTCACTTGCACTTGATCACTGTCACTAGTTGACATTATGTACATGTTGTCATTCATTCACTTGTGTACTATCTGGAGCTCGAGTTGCTTCAATGTTGCTTTGCACTTGCAATCAGGTCTACATGGAATCTGGTCTTTGTTTCACCGGTGCACGCGCTTATCCCTTCATCATGTGTACACATGCATATGTATGTGTGTGTGTGTATGTCTTTGAGTTTCATTTTGAGTCTTGGTGAACTGTCTTGATACACTTGACTTTGGTTACTTGTACATAGCATATTGAGCCGGTAAAATTGTTTGATCATTAGCTTAGTCTGGTGCATTTAAGTCATGTGCAGTTTCACTTGAGTTGTTGCTTGATGAACTTCTTTCTTGAGTTTGAGTTGTTTTCATGTGTACTTGAGTATGGTCTGGTGCAGTTGCTCATTCGAGCTGCTGTGTGGTTCGATGCACTTATATATGTCTTCATTTGTTGGTTGTATTTGAATTCTTGTGCTCGACAGTTTTGTGATGATTTGTAGTGCACTTGAGTTGAATCCAGCTTGTAGCTTGGGTTTGACCTTGTGCTGATATCGTGACTTAACTTGAGTTGAACCCGGCTTTTGATTTGGGTTTGACCTTGTGCTCACCTGTCCTTGTAACTTTATCAAGTGTATATCGGTGTGGACGACCTTGTGGCATATACAGTGATGCACTATGTATGCCACAAGTTGTTCGTACTTTATGAATTCAAAATTGAATGATGACGAACAACCCAAATAACTGAGGTAAATAATATTTTCAAAATCATATTTTATTTTACACTGCAAAAATATTTTCTTTTCAATTTTACTGCGTCAGTGTGTATTTTTGCAGATTGCTCAGATGCTAGGTTCAATCTGGAATAAAGTTGAAGATAAATTATGAGTGAATAGCGATATGTAATGAGGACATTTGTAAATGAAAGATTGTGATGTAACTGAATTTGTACAGTAATCAAAATTGTGTATGTATAGTGAGAGCTCGAATTTGTACTATTCAAAATTGTAATAAACATTTGTTTGAATAAAATATCTGTTTGAATTTAAACTCTGTGTGATTTATTTTATGTAGCAAATATTTATTTAATTCTATGAAAATCATATACTCGCATATTCAACAGTTGTGGGGCTCACTTTTTAGTAAATTTGGTACCTGTGGCAACAACAGAACCGATGTTTCCCTAGGGCCGCAAAGATGTTGCCTTTGACTTTAGGGCAACGCGTCAAAATGCATCACCGAGAAAGTGTTGCCTTTGCCCTTTTTACCTACAACAACATTTTTTGGCACTTCCTGCATCACTTCTCGGTGTTGCATTATTCAATCTATGGCGTAGTGTCAATTTCATCGATTTCTAGGCATTTCAAAACCGTACGATCAAACGACAACTCCGATCGCAACGAAACTTGAAATCCTACAATAATTCACCGTTACAGATCCGATGAAAGTAGTTTCGTCGAAATCCAAGTCAGTGGCCCAAATGGCTATTTTTTAGTTAATTAATTAAATTAGTATTAAATTAAATTAAAACGCTTTTCAATTCAAATTTAAAAATTCATAGATTTCATCATTTTTGATTTCTTAAACGATGACGATAATTTAAACAAACTTAGACATCAATTCAAAGTTAATTGATTTACCCATTACCGTAATTAAATTTCAATTTTTATAGATTCATTAATTATGAATTGAAATTCCAATAAATCATTTATTTGATTTTAAATTCTGTATTCAATAAATTATTATCAAATGGATGAAATTTACAATTGGTTCATGATCCATTACATTAATATTCTCAGGTTTCATCTAAATTCCTATTAACGTAATAATTAAATATTAAATTTCATTTAATTACAATTTATCGATTTATTAAGTTTTAAATTAATAAATCTTTATTTCCATTCCTTTAATTCAACAAATTGTCCAATTATGAATAAGATTAACATTATTTCCAAATATTACCTTAATTACATTAACATAATATTTAATTACATTTATTGAAATTTTATTTCCCAATTTACTAAATGCAATCAATTATAACCTTACAATTGTTTTAATAATTGGGATTGTGCTAAATTAGTTATTTATTAACTTGCATTAACATTCTTACATCTCATTCCCGTTATTAATTCATTAACAAATTTTAAATTTTTATTTATTCCAGATTTTATTACCAAAATCTTATTAAATTTAAAAAATTTAAACATCGAAAATTACGGGTCAATACAACCACCAATAGGATTTTAAACACACAAAGGTTCAGAAGAAAACTCGGGCAAAAGAAGATGCTCAAATTTATCACAAAGATCCATAGAAATAAAGCTATGGGAAGCTCCAGTATCAAATAGAACATGAACAGGATAATTAAACAGAGAAAAAGTGGCCTGAAGAGTATTTGGGTATCACTAGGAGCAGGTGCAGGAGGTGGAGCAGGTGAAGAAGCAGATGTAACAACAAAGATGCCAGAAGACTTGCCCTTCTCTAGAGTAGACAATTATTCTTGAAATGGCCAGGCTGCAGACAAATATGACAGAGATCACCCTTGGTCAACTGAGTTGGAGGAACATCAGCACCAACTAAAGTAGGACAACTATTAGCTTAGTTCCCTTCTGATTACAACTGAAACGAGTAATGGAAGATAAGTCGATAGAATGCATCTAGGAAGAAGAAGATCCCAATTTTGGAAACTTGTTCCAATTCTCCTTCTATTGATGAAAATTAGGCTTTCTCTTCTTAGGATTACCAAAGAAAGATAGAGATGAAGTAGCATGAGCAACTGGCGGAACCTTAGAAGTAGGATTCTCATCTTTAATGATCATATCCATCAGACTAGTGAAAGGGCTATGCACATGAGCGATGAGACGATCATAATACTCTAGACGAGCACCAGCTATGAACTTATCATTATTCTTGAGAGAAGTGTCAATCAGCTTAGGGCCAAACTTAGAAAATTCATTGAACATCCTCTCATACTCAGCAAATGACATGTCACCCTGCTTAAGATCCATGTATTCCCGATAAAGCCGAGACTTCCCTGCTTCGTGAATCCACTTCACAACAAAAGCATCCCTAAAGCAAGATAATGAAACATAAGACAGATTTCACAAAGAAAAACTGAACCAAATTCAGACTAATAGAAAATGATACCTAAAATGTTCCTAAGAAATTTTAGCCTCAACCGTGTGAGCTGTAAAAGATTCCCACCGATCCAAGGCTGCTTCCTTCAACTGCCAAGCTTCCAACTGACGCTGCTGAGCATTGGTGATTTCAAGACCAGAGAAAATCCTCTCCAATCCTTTCAACCACCGTTGAGCCTCGATAACGCTCTACGATCCGGTAAACCTGGTACCACCAAGCTCAGTGTATTCCTTACAAAGAGTAGTGAACCTAACGGGTGCAGCAGGTTCAGGAACTGGGGCAACACCGCGACCCTTACCTCTAGCATTCCTACGACTCATCCTGAAAAATCAAGAATGAATTATAGGACAAAGGTAATTGAGAAACAAAGATAAGATTAGATAAGATAATATTGAACAAGAACGAATATCCCAAACAAAAAAATTGCTAACAAGGTGAAAATGGAATGGGAAAAGAAATTAAGAAAGTTCGATTTCAAAACAAGAAAAGTTTTATCTCAAAATAATCTTGAAAATCATTTGAAAAATCATTTTACACTTTAAAATACGTTCTCTCACAACGAAATGATTCTAAAATTGATTTCACTCATTCTAGGGTATTTCTACCTCATCTCTAATGAGTTTTTGCTCCGCAAGCTAAGGTTTTCCTAAAACCTAGCTCTGATACCAAATGTAACGACCAACTATTTTGGACAATTCAAATCGACAATAAAATCACACATGTCGGACTTGAATAATTCAAAACAATAGATTGTAATATAATTTGGAGCAAAAAAAACCAATGACAGAATCACAGGCACAGATAAATCAGAATAACTCACAGCAGAAATAAAAATAACCATAGTAGTTCATGAAGCTACTACAAACACAGTCACAAAACAAGTAAAAAATACTAGAGTCTGAAAGTAAGTACAATAGAAATCCCAATACATAAATTTCAACTAGTACATAAGCTAAATAGAAATACTGAATAGAAATAGATGACAACTAGATAGATAGATAAACTCCAGCAAATCCTCTAGCTCCAGAAGGTGAAATCCAAAGCTGATACTTAGGCTAACCTAAGCGTAAAGCAAAACACAAAACACCCGAGTCAGGACATACATGCTTATGTAATGTAAACCAACTCAAGTGAACAGTAATAGAAATGCACAAGTAACTTAAAGGATGCTTGGGACCGCCCATCCTTTAAGGATCCGTTGAACAATGTAGTAATATACGTTATTATAATATAGTCTAATGTAAAGTATAATATATTTAAAAATAGCGTTATGGGATTACCCATATCCCCCATAACACAACTTATAGTGCTAATAGTCTATATAGTATTGTAGTCCCTCCTGATCGGGAAGCCACTAGAGGATATTCCATAGATATGGCACAAATCAAACTCGTACAAGGCATGCTAGGGTAGGTGACACGGCACAACTAGGCAATGCCGGGGTAGATATACCAAACACGCATCTGGACTAGTGGTAACACATAGCAGCCACTATCATCCACCTCGAGCCACACTCCCAAAATCAAAGGTGCGCACCATATTAACCACAAAGTAATAGAATGACGTACGAAGAAGTGTGTCCGATAAATGGAGCTATCTCATTGGCCCAGAATCGCTCTTGTTTTAGCCACCTTATGCTAACTCACGGCAGTCAGGTCCACGTATATACCTTAAAAGAACGTCGCCACCATCCTACTTCATTCTGGAATCTCCACTGTGTACATGGTTGTTAAAGTTGTTTTCGGAGTTGGCAGAGAGTATGACAACTTCCGATCCCGGTCTCTTCAAAAACCCAACATTATTATTACCCATGGTTCTTTCTTTCAAAACATATCTATCCCAAAACCATTTAAAATCAAGTGCTACTACTTTCCAAAATAATATCCATTCTTAAAAATGGTAATATTTCCAAATCCATACGTATTAGTTATAGTTTTTCAAAAATATAATAATTTACAATTCATTACACTTTCAAAATAATACACTTATTATTGCACTTTAAAAATATTATCTTTTAGAAATCATAATACTTAAAAAATGTGATCCATATATGTATGATAGCATTTTGGAGAAATATTACAATTTAGAAATAGCAGCACCTTTTAAAACATAACCTAAGGTAACATAGCAGTTTAAAAGTGTTATCTTTTTATAGCTACTGCATTTTAAAACATAACTAAAATACCATAGCATTTTAAAAATGCTACGGATACTACTATAACCTGTTTTAAACATACTATTTCAATTTTTATCATAGTTTTATTCATACAAAACATAACTATTTCATCGATAAAATCTATTATTATTATTAGGTTAGAATTAAAATTCCATATTAAATCAAATTTAATTATTAAGTTTTTTATCATAGATAAATCTTTAATTTAGTTTTATGACCCATTATTTACTTATAAAATTCCAATATATCATTAAATCAAATTTTAAATTAAAATTTCATTTATTTACAAATTCAAAATACTTAATAATTTTTAGAAAACTATTATTTAACATCAACCATGGGTTTGTATAATATTTTCTAACCTAGGTCAAGTGATATGGATATATATATATATATCTCATTCCTATCCGTAATTTACAAAAAATCCAGGTTCTATCTGTTAACGTAAAAATCTGACGCTAACACCCCGGTGTAGATTGAAGTTGAGTGAAAGCACCACCCGTGAACATGGGAACTAAAAACAAGTAGAAAAGCCACAGGAAAAAAAGCAGAAAAGACAACAGCTTTTATAGTGGTTCGGCTTAGGGTAAGCCTACGTCCACTTTAATTCTCTTTTTTACTGAATCGATTACAACTTTACAACAATCTTCAATTACAATTCTGATGAGACAAACAACTAGAACTTTGATGCAGAAGAATTCTTTGAATCCATGTAGATTGCGTTAGATTTCCTCCCGAAGTTAGTTGAAATGCCTTTCATACTTGAAGTGTCGAGTGAGTCGAGAATTCAGCAGAGTATCGGCGCTTAAAGCGATCGGCCAAAAGACCTTTTCATGTTTGAGGTAGGTTGGTATTTATAGGAAAATTCTCCCTTTAGGTCGTAAGTCGTGACCGGTCTAAGGTAAGTCGTGGCCGGCTCATCTGGCCCCTCCATGGTTTCACAAAGGTTTGTTTGTATAAGTCCTAGGTCGCCCCCGAGTCAACACGACCTTGTATCAGTAGTACGGCGTCGGGCTTACATTTAGTAGCTTTAGGTCATGGACGACTCAAGCTAGGTCCTGAGTCGTGAACGAGTTAACTGGCAAGTCTCAATAACTGGTAAGTCCTGGATCGTGTACGAGTTAAGAGGCCACTGTGCCAAGTAGCTGCATTGAACTTGCCTTCCTTTGCTTGGGTCGTGAACGACTTAACATAGGTCATAGGTCGGTTGCGACTTAGGTCGGTAGCTATCTTAGGCCGGTAGCTACCTTAGGTCGGCAACCTTGTTAAAGTATTAGGTCGGCAACCTTGTTAAAGCATTAGTTCGGTAACCTTGTTAAAGCATTAGGTCGGTAATCTTGTTAAAGCATTAGGTCGGCATCCTTCTTAGCCTGTTAAAGTGTTAGGTCGTCCATACCTTGAGTCGTAGGTCGTGAAGTACTCTGAGTCGGCAACTTCCTTAAGGTATTAAGTCGGTCTATTCTCTTAGGGCAGTTAAGTCGGCAAGCTGTTGGGTCGTCCATCTTTAGGTCGCCAGAAAAAGAGGAATTAACACTTGCCCCTCGAAGTACACGCCTAGGTCATAGGTCGTGTGCTTCGACCAAACTTTACTAAGTCGCGGGCGACCTAAGAGATGGCTTATTTTGCACATCTATTTGCTTCTGCCCTATATAAGCGTTAGCTCGTTTTCTTCCTCCTCATCAACTGCTCCTACATCCTTTTCTTCCATTAGAGACTTTTCGAGTTCCCAAAGGCGAATCCAAGTTAATCGACCAACAATCCATCTTACTATTATCCCACGTAAGTGAATTTGGTCCCTTATTCAATCGCGACTATTATTGAAACACGAACTTTTACCTTCTGACCCCAAATCACCTTTGCATGCCTTGCATGGCTCTCGAGTTAAGTTGCGATTGATTTCAATCGTTATTGGCAATGTCGTCATTGCGATTCATAGGATTATAGCATTGTGCTAGGTTTATGGTAGCTCTGTAGTGATTTGGATCAGTTTTTGGGTTTTTCTTGAGAAGATGGTGGATTCTATTGTTACTGGAAGTTAACGGGTTATCGGGTTGAGTGGAGTGAGATACTGCCTTAGACGCGACCCAGTGATTTTGGGTGACCTAACCTTTGGCCGGCCTAATCCTTAAATCGCGGCCGAGTTAACCCTTGGGGGAAAACTGCCGACCTAATCTTCTGTCGATCCAACCCTTAAACCGTGGCCGAGTTAACCTTTAAACCGTGGCCGAGTTAACCCTTGGGGAATTTCGCACCACTGGAGCCTTCTTCCTTACTACTCCTCATGACTTAAAGAACCACCGATTTAAGGAATTGGAAACTTTAATCTTAACTCGCGAGAGATTCCTTGAGTCGCAACCGAGTTAACACATGGATGCCCAACTTGAATTCTTACTTAAAAGCATAGTTCCAATTTGAATTCTTAAATTGATCTATTGTACTGAACTGCTTAAATTCTGGATTGTTTCAACTTTGCTGCCTTATTTCACAGACCATATTAACTTATAGGCTAACAACCTGCTAAAAACAACAATCACGAAAAACCAAGGCGAATATACTGCCATTGAATACCCACATCAAATGACAGATTAGTCGACATAAAGTAATCAACTTAAATACACTGTATGAAATGCTGTGAACCAATCAACTAAAGTGAAGTATTAATGCAAAGCATCGCTAACTTGAACTGATTTGTTTGCATCAACATTACACTTGCATATTAAAACAACGTACCCTGGACTTTATAACTGACAAATACTTGCTAGTTTTTATTCCAGTTACATTTGCTCACCGCTTGATTGATTTTACACAACACTCCACACACTTTAGGAAACGTGCACCTTCATGTTTGAATATCCAGTTGTTTGTGTAGAATGACTTCTCATCAAGAAGAAGAAGGGGTAGCTCAAGCTGAAGAGACCTTTTCGAATGCTATTCCCATAGAGAACCCTCCAGAGAGAACTTCGACTATCCTAACTCCGAGAGCGTTTATTCAGCTACGTACTCAATTTGGTTTTGCTGAAAATGATGCCATACTTCCCGGGCCAAATGATATTGCCGACAGTCCTCCCCACGGTTTCGTCGCAGTCAATCGTCAAATGTGTTTAAGCGGGGCGATTCCTCCCTTTAACAACTTCCTTCGAACCCTTCTCCTTCGGTTGACAATCTCTCCATTCCAACTTCATCCTAATGGCTATGCCATCTTGATGGGGTTGTGTGTCTTGTTCAGGAGGACTCTTGATCGCTTACCAAGTTTTGAAGAAATTCGCTACTTATGCTCGTTTGCAAAGAGTAAAGACCATCCTTCCCTTATTATCGTGAGAAGCGCTAGAAACCGCAAGCTTATTTCTTATCTTACCGAAAGTGTTCAGGGATTTTTGAATCAGTTTTTCTTTGCTCGCTGCCCCCAAGGGTTTTATGCCATCTGGAGAGTAGGAAGTAAGATTACCTGTTTCTATTTTCTCCATTTCCAAACTTTTCGAGATCTGAATTGCCGATTGCTAATTTCATTCTTTGCTCTTTTCAGCACTTCCTCTCCCTTCTAGAGATCCAAGCCATAAGCAAATTTTTGAAAGTTTGAGTGCCGTGGCTGCGGAAGAGAGAAGTATAAAATTTTTGTTGAGGGATGAACTTTTGCATCAGTACGGGATTTTACACATTTCTCGTTCTACACATCCTCATGAGGTCCCAGACTCCCCGGCTAGAGCATTAGATGCCCCGGTTTCTTCTGACGCACCCATACCAAAAGAACCTGCTCCTGAGACTTCTCTGGTGAAGTGCTCTACTATTGTCGATGTTGCGGGGTCTTCTGGCAAATTCACACTTGCCCCAGTTATTGAGGAAGAAGAGCCTCAGGGATCTCCCCATCGTTCACAGAAGTCTGGCGAAGAAGCCAGGAAAACAAGCCCTGTCAGGCAGAGCGGGGACGACACTTTCGAAGGGTTGAGCGACCTCTTTGCCACCTCACAGGTGATCTTTAAAGACGACCCTGTCACTACTAGGGTTTCTTCTTCAGTAGTGGAAGCGATTTCTTCTTTGCAACAAGCTCCGTCGACCCAAGAGTTGACGTTAACTACTACTCCCACGATTACTTCACAGTCAAAGAGTGGTTCGTAGTTTGATGCGCGCAGTTTGCACATCACACACACTTAGAACCTTTCAGCACTTTCATGCACCTAACTCTTTGTACTTCGAAGATTCTAAAGTTACATTTCTTTTCTCTGAAGACCTTTAAGACTTGTCTCTTTTTTTATTTCAGATTCTCTGATGGGACGCAGTGGCTCTTACTATGACGACTTTCAGCGCTACGGGAGGCGTAGTCAATATGATTATAGGCGCTACCTTCCCGTTCACAGAGAAACCGACGAAGAGAGAGCCGCTCGAAAGGCTCAGGAGAGAAGGGCTCAAGAAGAGCGTTATGAGAGAAAAGAAAGGGAGGAGCACCATGATTCTTCCCAGAGAGGTGACGACTCTCACAAACGAAAGTCGCATGATGATCGGGGAAAAAGCCATATGGTTGAGGACCCAAGCAAGCGTGCCCGACACGGTGAGAAGCATGCTTCTACAACTCCTGAAAAGGTCACTGCCCCCGTCTCACTTGACATTCCTTCTGGCTCTTCTGCTCTTGGAAAGACATACATTCAAGCAATAGTTAACAGGCCTAAATTTCAAATTGGACCAGGCCCAGCCACTCTGCAAAACCGGTTTCCACAGTGGTGCCTAAAGGGAGTGCGATTCGATCTTGACTTGGTCCCTATTGACAAGCCCACCATGCTGCGAAATCTCGATGCCGTCAGACTTGATATTGAAAGAATGTCGAACTGGCAAAATCTTGTTGACGAGCTTCAAAGGGTAAACCGTGCGAATCTCGAGGCCATGCTTACTATAGAAAATGACAAAGCTGAATGGCAAAAGGTTCTTGAGCAGCATGATACTGAGATGAGGAGCATGACTACTTATAATGAAGAGCTTGAAGCGAAGGTCGAGAAGCTTAAAGAAGAACTCGCCATTTCCTCTACTTCCTACACTCAAAAAGAAGAAGTGCTTCAGAAACAAGTGAGAGATGCTCATGCCGGCCAAAGAGACGCCGAAGACAGGATCGAAGTGCAAAAAAGAATCAGTGAGGGCTATATTGCTGATATTGCAGAGCTTCAGAAGAAAACCAGCTCCCAAGAGGCAGAGATTCAAATGCTAAAGCTTCAACTCTCCAAAGCTGAAAGAGAGCGTGATGAGGCCGTTGCCAGTAAAATTGCAGCTGAAGAATCTCATGAGGCAACGAAGACCAGCATCAGCTCGACATTATTTGACTTCTACCTGCACAACATCTTGGGGCATGGTAGTCTCGCCTTCTAGGTCCCAAATATGAAATTACTCTGGCTGAAGTGTGGGAGGCCGCACTTGACATGCTTGGCGGTGAAGGTGCTGGCTATGCCGAATCAGCTCTTGAGGAGCATTACTTGGATGACGATGCTCGCGCCGCTCTCGCCAAGGGAAAAGAAAAACTTGCAAAATTAAGAGCTGAAATGGAAGAAGGGGAACGATTAGGAAAAACTACTTCAACTATTCCAGTCAAGCCTTCTCCTTTTGCCGAAATCGACATTATTGGCTCCAGTTCTCATTCTCCATCCCTGGCTAAAGTTACAACTGAGATCACAAGTATACAGGGTGGAGATGAAGGCAAAGAGAGCGCCGAAGCACAAGCTTATGAGGTTGATATCAGGAAGCCGACTTCTCCAGGTAACTCTACTGTTAATCTTGCCCAAGTAGACTGCTCATTTGCTTCTTATGAGTTCGATGAGCTTCTCGACTATTTCCTGAACCTCAATGAGCCTTTATCTCCTCTCTTTACTGACTTTAACTTCTTTTCTTCTGTAGAGAAAGTATCGAGCATTGTTCAAACTTCCCCTCCTCCAATTATTCCTCCTTTGGTTCTCCAGGTCACTCCTCCATCCACCTCTCAACCCGGGTCGCAAGAGGAGCAAATAGAAGCTCTTCATGGCTTAGATGATCCTATTGCCTCTCAAGAACACGGGGGAGAAGAGCTTGGAGAAGGCAATGAGTCTCCGGAGCGAACCACTTCTGATAACATAAAATTATCTGCTCTTGTCACTCCGGGAAGTGAGTCTTCTTCAAGGAGAAGGAGGAAGCGTGCCACTTCAAAGAAGAGAAGGAAGAACATTCTTGTTTCTGAAGAGGAAGCGAAAGTTGATCTGGCAGTAACCCTTTCTCCCTCATCCCCGACTCTCCCAAGGCGTCCTGAAAAGCTGCCTATTAGGTCAGGTGAAGGCTCTAAGGGTGGTGGCAAGAAGAAGTAAGGGGTCCTACTTCGATTTATCTTTACTTTTTTCTTTTTTTGAATGTACCGGCCGAAGATTGTGCGGGTACGGCCTCCGCTTTTCTTTTTCTTTTTATTTTGAAACCTGTACGTGTACAAAATTTTGACAGTATTGAATGAAATGATTCTTTTTGTTTGTACAAACTTCTGTCTGTATTTGAGAATGCATTTACTATTCATTTTTGTACGAGTTTCTTTATATGATATTGTAGTGAGCTTGTGGTATGTTGTTCGAGGGTAATTTTTACCAATGTAGCTATACCATGTTGCCCCTATACAAGCTCGTTGCAATATTTTATACTTTGAGAGGACTTGTACTCTTATTTTCTGGAGAATAACTATTCCATACTTGGAGGAATACTATTCTGATCAAAATAGAATACAGCTCACTCCATATGAGTTTCTACGCTTCATCCTTCGAAGATATCACTTTTTCTTTTGTGCTTTCACACATTTTTACCAAGTGAATTCTCCTATGTGTTAAAGCGGGCCTCTGAAGGGCACTTTAACTTCTTTTTGAGGAAGAGTATTTTCAAGAATAGAAGAACCAATCTTCCTTTGAAAGCTAAAGTGTGCCTTTGAAGAGGGCTTCCTTTTTTTTTTTACGCCTCGGTGGAGGACTTTCGATCTTTGTTTTGCATTTCTGGTGAAATGCTTCTTTGAAAAGTTGTACCTCTGAGGAAAGCTTTTTCACGTTTCAACACTTGGAAGTTTTATTTCAATCTCGGTGAAACGTGTGCCTCCGAAGAGGTCTTTCTGTTTGATTGCACCTCTGGGAAGAGGTTTTTTGTTTGATTGTGCCCTTGGGAAAGGGTCTTTTGGTTTGATTGTGCCCCTGGGAAGGGGTCTTTTTTTTTCTGCCCCTTGGGAGAGGCTTTTATTTTTCCCTGTTCGCTGGGAAGCGGGCCTCCGAAGAGGGCTTTTCACACTTCATCTCACGGGAGTGTATCACCGATCACAGTGAAATGTGTGCCTCTGAGTAGGGTTTTTGCCTGCAAGTTTGGAGTTTCTTTCTCTCGGTTGGACGGATTCACGGGAGTGTATCGACCGATCAGTCCGCAACTTTGTATCGAGAAAGATCTCTCTTTTTCTGGTTTAGCCTGCTCGAGGTCTTTTAGCATTTCAACTGTGGTGAAATGGGCCTCCGAAGAGGGCTTTTCACGTTTCAACACTTGGAAGTTTTATTTCAATCTCGGTGAAACGTGTGCCTCTGAGTAGGGCTTTTGCCTGGAAGTTTGGAGTTTCTTTCTCTCGGTTGGACGGATTCATGGGAGTGTATCGACCGATCAGTCCGCAACTTTGTATCGAGAAAGATCTCTCTTTTTTGGTTTAGCCCGCTCGAGGTCTTTATCCTCCGAAGAGTTGTGCCTCCGAAGAGGGCTTGTGCCTCCGAAGAGGTCTTTTGCTGATTGATGCTTGCTCGCCCATGTCTCTTTGCCATCTATTCATGTCGGCGATCCCCGTCATCTTTTGCAAGTGTCATGCTTTTTTAGTTGCCAATAATTTTCCTTATCCAAAGAAATATACTTCATAGTTAAGCGAGTTGGTGGTGGTAGACACAGGCTATTTAACTGGTTGTTTGTTTGTTCAAACATTTGCAGTTAGTTAGATATGGCCCACTTCCATCCACATTGCTAACTTTTGTTCGAAGCACTTCTTTTGTAGGATTTGAGCATGGAAATTTTGAATGGTTTAGCGTTTTCTTGCTGGGTGATGTCGGAGGTCGCTTGGTCTTGTGACGGGTAAGCTTTGTTTTTATGGCCTGCATTATTAAATCGACATTTTAGTAACACAGTTAACGTATTTTATATGTCGAAATAAAACAAAGCAGTTTATAATAGTAGAGAACAAAAGATTTATAGTGGTTCGGCCAAAAACTGGGCCTACATCCACTTTATAGCTTTTCATTATTCACTTGCTTTACAATTGCTTTCAATACAAGAATCATATATTCATAATTCTTTTACAACATTTCAACAAAGCTTTCAAGTAAAATAGGGACGCAAATGGTTGCTGTTCCAAGCTCTTGGGATTGGTTCTCCTTCAACAGTTGTGAGTTTGAATGTGCCATCAAGGAGTTTCGTGCCTATAACATATGGCCCTTCCCAGTTTGGCCCAAACACACCTATGGCTGTCATAATTCTCTTCAGGACTAAATCCCCAACTTCAAAGCTGCGCTGACGAACTTTGGAATTGAAGTGCCTGGCTATTCTTTGCTGGTGAGCTACAATTCTAAGCCTAGCCTCTTCTCTTCTTTCATCGAGGAGGTCAAGTGCTTCCAATTGCAATTTTTCATTCTCATCTTGATCAAAATGGATCCTTCTGTGTGAGGGGACTTCAGTTTCCACCGGAATCATCGCTTCTAATCCGTATGCCAATGAAAATGGAGTATGCCCAGTCGCAGTTTTGTGGGTAGTTCTATATGCCCATAGTGCAAGTGGTAACTTATCGACCCAACCACCTTTTGCTTTTTCCAGTTGCTTTTTGATGGTTGATTTAATGATTTTGTTTACTGCTTCCACTTGCCCGTTTGCCTGTGGATGAGCCACTGCTGAGAAGCTTTTCCGGATCTTGAATCGTTTGCAGAAATCTTGGAAGTCCTCACTTTCAAACTGAGTACCATTGTCTGTGATTATCTTCTGAGGCACACCATACCTGCAAATGATATTTTTAGTCACAAAACTTATCATTTTCTTAGAGGTAATAGTAGCCAATGGTTCGGCTTCAGTCCATTTAGTGAAGTAATCAACAGCAACAATAGCATATTTAATCCCCGATTTGGCAGTTGGCAAAGGCCCAATGAGATCTATTCCCCAGATAGCAAACGGCCATGGACTGACCATTTGTGTTAACTCAGTGAAAGGTGCTCTAGGAATTCTAGCGAATCTCTGGCATTTATCACACTTTCGGGAATAGTCGGCAGCATCCTGATTAATTTCTGGCCAAAAGTATCCATAATGGAGGATTTTCTTTGCTAAAGTTTGACCACCTATATGGTCCCCACACTCTCCTCCGTGTACTTCAGTCAGAATTGTCTTAGCTTCTTCCTTTGTCACGCATCGGAGTAATGGCATTGAAAATCCTCGTCTGCACAAATGACCATCTTGAACTATATATCTGGAGGCCTTCCTCATCAGCTTCTGTCGTTCTTTTGAACTTTCTGGCAAAAAACCATTGAGTAAATATTCAAGTATCGGAGTCATCCATGATTCTTGCTCTTGGGATACATTCATAATCCAATCAACATCCATTTCATCTGTGCTTGGAGCTGACAAGACTTCGACGGGAACTAATCCCAATAGCTGAGCTTCACCAGTACTCGAATACTTTGCGAGAGAATCCGCCTTCATGTTCTCTTCTCGGGGTATATGGCTTATCGAATAACGGTCAAAATCTTGAAGGAGCTCCCAGGCTTTTGATAAATAGGCGGGTAGATTCCCTCCTTTAGCTTGAAATTCCTTCTTGACTTGGCAAACAATAAGTTGAGAATCACTGAAGATCTGTAATGCCTTGATCTTTAGTTCTTTAGCAATCCTTAAACCAACGATGAGGGCTTCATATTCAGCTTCATTGTTTGTCGAAGGGAATTCTAGTCTCAGTGCATAACATAGCGATCGCCCTTTTGGGGTTTCAAGGACAACCCCTGCTCCACAACAGTAATCATTTCTTGCGCCATCGACATAAAATTTCCATTGGATTGGGACACTATCAGTAACTTCTTCCTCACTATCTCCCTTATCCGTACATTCTGCGATGAAGTCTGCCAAAGCTTGTACATTGATTGCTTTTCGGGGATGGTAAGTGATGTCATATTGGCTGAGTTCAATATTCCATTTCAAAAGACGGCCCGAAGTCTCAGGACGGAATAGGACTTGCTTTAGAGGTTGATCAGTGAGGACTTTGATGGGATGAGCTTGGAAATACGGCCTCAATTTTCTTGATGCGATCAACAAACAATAGGCGAGCTTTTCTAATCTTGAATAGTTCATCTCTGCCCCAGTGAATCTTTTGCAGATATAATAGACTGGGCGTTGAATCCTTGCGTCTTCCCGTACCAATACTACACGGAGAGCATGAGTTGCCAAATATATGAGGAGATCTTCACCACTATCAGGCTTTGAAAGTATCGGAGGCACTTCCATATGACGAACCAACTCATCAAATGCTTTCTGACATTCAGGGGTCCACTCAATGTTTTTTCTTCCTTTCTTCATAGCATCAAAGAATGGAATGCATTTGTCAGTAGCTTTGGAAATGAACCGACTCAAGGCAGCAACCTTTCCATTGAGACTTTGCAATTCCTTCTTCGTTCTAGGAGCCTTGACCTCTCTCAGGGCAGTGATCTGAGTTGGATTGGCTTCAATGCCCCTAGCGCTCACAATGAAACCCAAAAACTTTCCGGACTCCACTCTAAATGAACATTTCAGGGGATTAAGCTTCATTCTGTACTTGCGGAGTACTGCAAACATCTCTGCCAAGTGATCCATATGGTCCACTGCTTTCTTAGACTTTACTAGCATATCATCAACATAAACTTCTATTGTCTTGCCAATCTGTGGTTTAAACATGGCATTAACAAGCCTTTGGTAAGTTGCCCCTGCATTCTTGAGTCCGGAAGGCATGGCCTTGTAGCAGTAGTGTCCAACATCTGTGATGAAGCTGGTATCCTCTTGATCTGGCTCATGCATCATAATCTGGTTATATCCGGAGTATGCATCCATAAAAGATAACAATTCATGTCTGGCCGTCCAATCCACCAACTGATCGATCCTGGGCAGCGGGAAACAGTCTTTGGGGAAGGCTTTGTTCAGATCTGAAAAATCAATGCATACTCTCCACTTTCCGTTAGCCTTTTTCACCAGCACTGGATTTGATACCCAATTTGGATAAGTAAATTCTCTGATGAAACCGTTCTCCATGAGCCGATCCACTTCTTCTTCTAACGTTGTCGTTCTCTCAGGACCCTGAGTTCTTCTCTTCTGTTTCACAGGTGTAAACTTTGGATCAATGTTCAGAGTGTGTACTGCAACATCTGGGGATATTCCACACATGTCAGCATGAGCCCAAGCGAATACATCCAAATTAGCCTTCAAAAATGAAATCAGAACATTCTAAACTGTTGTGTTGAGTTGTGAACCCACATTAAGCACTTTGTTTGGGTCCTTTGGGTCAACGGGCACCGACACTATTACCTCTACCAGTACTACCCTATTCTCCCCTGCACTGGCTTTCCTTGGATCCATCTCTCTTCGTGCACCACTACATTCGCCAGTGTAGGGTCCACCCTGTAATTGCTACAAGGTGGTTTCTTTGATGCGGACCGGAGCCGCCGCACCCTTTCCAATTTCTCTTTTCCTTGATTCTCGCAACTCTACAAAGTAACATTCTCGCCCCGCATCTTGGTCTCCCTTAATCACACCAACTCCATTATCTGTGGGGAATTTTAGAGTCAGACACCATGGGGCAAGAACAGCTTTGAATGTAGCAATAGTTGGTCGGCCTAAAAAGGCATTGTAGGCAGAGAATTCTTCAACAATTATAAAGGTTTGCTTTCGAGCCACCTTCCTCAGTCCCTTTCCAAGTTCTACAAACAAATCTATGGTCCCAATCGGCTGTTTGGGTTCCCCAGCAAACCCAGCAATCTTAAGTGATGAAGCTTGAACGTCGGCCATTGGAATTTTCATTTGATCAAAGATCTTCTTGAAGAGGATGTTGCATGAAGCTCCACAATCAACTAGAACTCTTCTCACAGTTGTCGGCCCAATACCAGCGGATATGACCAAAGGATCTATGGTCGGAGCCTCGATACCCAAAGAATCTCTGGAACTAAATACAATATCATCTGTGGAAGTCTTTTGTTGCTTTAAAGGCGCATCATTCTCTAAAACAAAAACATTCTGTTCAGCTGGTACATGCCTCAAGGCCCGTGCATACCTTTCCATCTTGCCCCAGCTTTTGCCTGCTGGGTGAGGTCCTCCAGTTATTATATTGATAACGGGTCTTTCCGATTCATGCTCTATGGGCTTCTGACTTGAGGCAGGACGGTGAACGGGAACTTATTGTCCTTGAGTTGACGAAGCTGGGGCATTTCTGTTCCTTTTCACATACTGCTGGAGTTTGTTTTCCTTCAAGAGTTGTTCAATTACCTCTTTCAACTGACGACATTCGTCGGTGTCATGGCCGAGCTGGTTGTGGAACCGGCAGAACCTTCCACTTTTTTCCATCTTAATCGCAACTCTCGTTTTAGGTGGTGTCGGATATTTGACATCATCTTGGGTTGCAAAGAAGATGTTTTCAGGGGTATCGGTCAAGGGTGTGAAACTGAAAGAACGACCTTTCTTAGTGTCTCCCTGTTTCTTTCCACCATCATTTCCCATTTTTTGAGTGTTAGGTTCTTTCTTGTTCGAAGGAGGACCATTGTTTCCGGCTTCTGCTGATACCACCTTAGCCGGTGTTTGGAGGCTCTCCAAGCGCATGAATTCATCTGCTTTCTTGTAGAATTTGTCGAGCGAGTTTGGTTCTTTCATTTTCAACCATTTTCCAAATTCACTCGATTTGTCAATTGCCCTCATCAAGTATGTCAGGACCATGCGTGGCTCAGCATTATCTACCTCCGCCAATGCTATGTTAAAGCGATTCAAAAATGATCTAATGGATTCTCTCGGATTTTGCTCTAGACTTGATAGCGACATTATATCCTTTGTTTTAGAAGCATACAATCGAAATTGCTCCTTGAACTTCCTGGTCAAATCGGAGAATTGATCGATGGACCCGACCGGCAGCTTTGTAAACCATAATAGAGCTACACCTTCTAGATAAACCGGGAAGTATCGGCATTTAATTTCATCAGACGCCCTGGCACCAGTCATATGCCAGTCGTACTTATACAGAAACTCGTTAGGATCACTCGTCCCCTTGTAAGACGGAATAGTAGGGGGAACGAATTTCCTTGGGAACTCTGCCTTCAAGATCTTTTCAGTAAATGGAGTTTTGCTTGGAGAAAAACCCCACTCTTTCTCATCTTCATCTCTTCGCATACTTTCCTTCATGATTTGATGAACCATACCCGAAAAATACTCTTCATCATTTAGAGGCTCTGGAGGGCACACATCAGCCACTCTCTCTGAATACTGTCTTGACAATCGTTCACGGAGGGTCGGCTGCGGCCCTGATCCTCCAGCTTGAAGAGGAGTCCTTTCTACAGGGTCTGCGGCTCTTTGAGAAATGTTCCCTTCAACATCCTGAACTCCCACAGTAGGGTTCCCATCATTATTAACCGGTTGACGATTTGCCCCTAGCAGATCATTCAACTTACTCAAGATCATGGCATTCTGGGCATTCTAGGCTTCCAACTGTGCATTCTGAGCATTCAATTGTTGATTTAACCCCAAAACTACGGCGTCTAACTCTGCTCGTGTAACTCCAACAGTTGGAGCTGCTTGACTTGAAGGAGGAGAGGTAGAAGTATTCTCTTGAAAATTGTCGGATCTTACAGAACTTCGTTTTCTCCCAGGAGCCATTATTTCCAATAAACTTCTGGTTTTAAAAGAAATCCTTTCAACGGACCTTTGCGGAGCAATAGTGGAAGTTTCCTGAGTTCAGTTCTCAGTGAAAGCACCAAAAATGTTAACGTAAAAATCTAACGCTAACACCCCGGTGTAGATTGAAGTTGAGCGAAAGCACCACCCGTGAACACGGGAACTAAAAACAAGTAGAAAAGTCACAGAAAAAAAAGCAGAAAAGACAACAGCTTTTATAGTGGTTCGTCTTAGGGTAAGCCTACGTCCACTTTAATTCTCTTTATTACTGAATCGATTACAACTTTACAACAATCTTCAATTACAATTCTGATGAGACAAACAACTAGAACTTTGATGCAGAAGAATTCTTTGAATCCATGTAGATTGCGTTAGATTTCCTCCCGAAGTTAGTTGAAATGCCTTTCGTACTTGAAGTGTCGAGTGAGTCGAGAATTCAGCAAAGTATCGGCGCTTAAAGAGATCGGCCAAAATTCCCTTTCATGTTTGAGGTAGGTTGGTATTTATAGGAAAATTCTCCCCTTAGGTCGTAAGTCGTGACCGGTCTAAGGTAAGTCGTGGCCGGCTCATCTGGCCCCTCCATGGTTTCACAAAGGTTTGTTTGTATAAGTCCTAGGTCGCCCCCGAGTCAACACGACCTTATATCAGTAGTACGACATCGGGCTTACATTTAGTAGCTTTAGGTCATGGACGACTCAAGCTAGGTCCTGAGTCGTGAACGAGTTAACTGGCAAGTCTCAATAACTGGTAAGTCCTGGATCGTGTACGAGTTAAGAGGCCACTGTGCCAAGTAGCTGCATTGAACTTGCCTTCCTTTGCTTGGGTCGTGAACGACTTAACATAGGTCATAGGTCGGTTGCAACTTAGGTCGGTAGCTATCTTAGGTCGGTAGCTACCTTAGGTCGGCAACCTTGTTAAAGTATTAGGTCGGCAACCTTGTTAAAGCATTAGGTCGATAACCTTGTTAAAGCATTAGGTTGGTAACCTTGTTAAAGCATTAGGTCGGCATCCTTCTTAGCCTGTTAAAGTGTTAGGTCGTCCATACCTTGAGTCGTAGGTCGTGAAGTACTCTGAGTCGGCAACATCCTTAAGGTATTGAGTCGGTCTATTCTCTTAGGGCAGTTAAGTCGGCAAGTTGTTGGGTCGTCCATCTTTAGGTCGCCAGAAAAAGAGGAATTAACACTATCATTTCAAACCAGTTATCCCAAGTCAAATAAAATAAAAATCGCTTGAGCCTATCATTTCAGCTCATAATGATTTTTTCCTACTCTAAAGTCCATTTGGGTATGTATCCTTTCAATCCAAAGTGATTCTATACTAACAAGGAACTTGCAGTGTGAGAGCAGAAAATAAATAAACAATATAACATGACATATCATATCATATCAGGTGATGTAATAGGCATATAATCAGGCTACAACATCATAGAATATCACATCATCGGGATGTATGAATTACTATCAACATAGCATATCATCTACTATAATTCACACGTCATTGTTTCACAATTATATAAGTATGAATGTCGAGAGTGATAAACACACCTTCTAAAGCTGGAGATAACAATTCAAGACACACAACCAAACTTCGAAAAGCACGACAAAGTATAAATTAGATTTGAGTAGATGGAGAGCCAAGATTGAAATCTTGTACATAAACAAATATAACATGTATAAGCAACTATATTATACAAAAGACTATAAATCAAAACAATACACAAATATGAATCAAAATAAAGTAAAAATTGGTTAACCAATACAAGTGGGCTCGGCTACTACACACATGGCTTGACCATCATCAAGAAATGGCTCGGCCACAATGGTTTAGAAGCATCTATGCTAGGCCATTGCTTGAAATGAGGCACTGCTATGGACTGAAATGAAGTGATGGTAGGGCAAAAGGCATTAGGAAGTCAAAGAGGCAAAGTAGGTGAGCTTTGGTTTCAGCCCTAAGGCAAATATGGCTCGGCCATTGGATTAGCATGGCTCGGCCCTATGCTAAGATCTAGATCAGGTCTGGTCACACCACTAGCACGGCTTGGGGATGAAGAATTGGTAACGGTAAGGGCAAAGGAAGTGGAGTGGTTGGTGGCTGAGGCAAGCAAGAAGGAAGGGGATGTAATGGTGGCTCGGTTAGGGTTTGTGAGGCCATAGAAGGGGTTTTTGGATCCAAGAGGTCACGGCATGGGATGGTGGAGATGGGTTGGTGATGGAGGCCAGTCATAGGTGGTGTAGAGGAGGAGATGTGGGCGGCTAGGAGCATGAGATGGCCGAGCATGTAAAGGAGTAACAACAAAAGAAAAGAGAAAAATAAAAGAGGAAGAGAAAGACACTTACTGTAAAATAATTCTACAAGAAATAAAACGAGAAAGAGAGATGAGAATGAGAAATGTTTTTTATACGAAATGCTTTGAACGGCTAGGCAAAAAAAAGTTTTGAACGACTAGGAAAGGAAAAGGCATCACTTTAAGGAAAAGAAACTTATATCTCTTTAATTTCATAAGCCCATTTATCAAAGCCTATCAAAATAAACAAGTAAAACCCAAATAAAATGTCAAATTCATCAAAATAAACAAGTAAAACCCAAATAAAATGTCAAATTCCAAACCAAAATAAAAATAGAAATGAGATAGAAAATATAGAATAGAAAATAAACAATAAAATATTGAAAATAATCGCGTGTAAAACGCTGAAATTTATCAGATTTCAAAAGTATAAAATAGAATTTGACGAAACGAAAGCAGAACGAATATCAGAATCAAACACAATTTAAAAGAAAAAGGTTAGAAATTAAAATTTCAAATTTAAAAATTTCAACTGAAAGTCAAAGTTTGACCAAAGTTCACCAAAATATAAAATTTTCAGGAAATCTTTATTTTATTGTATTTGGAAAATAAATTATAAACAAAATCCAGTAATTCATTGGAAAATTCCAAAATTCCAAATTTTAAAACGATTTAAAATCAAAGTTTCAAATAAATTATATTTAAAAATATTTGTTAAAATATGGGTTATTGCACTCTCCCCCAATAAATCTTTTCGTCCTCGAAAAGGAACGAGACACGGAAAGAAAAGAAAGATAAGATAGAATAGAAAATAGTACCTGAAATAAACAATTCCTTCGTCTCCTAGGTACAATCCCGATCATTAGTACTCCACTGCACTTTGACCAGGTTGACAGATTTCCTTTTTAGCTGCTCCATACCTCTATCGATAATACGAAGTGGCTTCTTCTCGGTAGTAGATTAGGCTCAATATCCAAACTCTCAAGAGCAGAAGGCTGGACAAACAAAGATGGATCATGCAGATATCGACGAAGATGCGAAACATGGAATACATTATGCACTCTAGAAAACTTCTCAGGAAAATCCAGATGGTAAGCTAAAGAACTAATCCTCTCTAAGATACAGAAAGGACCAACAAACCAAGGAGCAAGCTTCCCTCTCCGCCCGCACAGAATCACATTGCTTAAGGGAGAGACCTTAAGGAAAGCCAGATCACCAACAGAAAACTTCAAACTCCTTCTACGTCGATCAGCATACATCTTCTGCCTATCCTGTGCACACCTCAACTTCCTCTTAATATCCTCAACTTTCTCAGAAGCCTCCAGAATCATATCAGGACCAAGAACCAAACGATTACCGGATTCAATCCAGCAAGATGGAGATCTGCAAGGTCATCTGTAAAGAGCAGCAAATAGAGATATTTTAATACTAGCCTGAATTTAAAGACGGATGAGATAGATAAAAGATTAAGATAAGATTAAAATAGAAGATTGAAATAATACATGATAACTGTTGTTATAGGTGAATTCAACAAGATGGAGGTGATGTTCCCAAGATCCTCCATAATCTAAAACAAAAGCATGAAGAAGATCCTCGAGAATCTGATTCACTCTTTCCGTTTGGCCATCGGTCTGTGGATGATAAGAAGTGCTTAGATTCAAATGTGTACCCAAAGATTCTTGAAAAGCTTTCCAAAACTGACTGGTAAAGATGGGATCTCGATGAAAAATAATACTGATAGGAACACCATAGAGACGAACAATCTCCCTCATATAGATCTCCGACAAACTAGAAGCCGAATGCGTAGACTTAAGCGGAATGAAATGAGCTGACTTGGTCAATCTATCCACAATAACCCAAATACTCTCATTACCTCTCCGAGTCCTCGGTAAACCATCAATAAAATCCATAGAAACATGTTCCCATTTCCAATTGGGAACCTCAAGGGGCTGCAACAAACCAGGGGTCTTCTGATGATCTGCCTTGACTTGCTGACAAGTCGCACACATACTAACAAAGATAGAGGTATCTCGCCTCATACCTCTCTAATAATAAAGCTTCTTCATATACCGATATATCTCCGTCATACCAGGACGAATAGAAAGTCTGGATCGATGATTTTTTCGAAGTAACTCTTGCCTCAATCCATCAACATTCGGGATACAAATCCGATTATTAATACTCATAATCCCTCTATCATCGATCTGAGCTCCACTACCATCAGGACTACTACCACCAACTCTGCTACGAACACACTCCTTCATAAGCCTAAGCATCTCATCCTCATCCTGCTTAGCTATGATACGATCCAAAAGAGGAGAAGAAGAGACAACAAGCTGACACAACATGTCCTTCTTTTGACTCAAAGCATCGGCCACAACATTAGCTTTCCTGGGGGCATAACTAATATCGAGATCATAAGAAGCAAGAAACTCAAGCCATCAAACCTAATGCTGATTCAAATCCATCTGGGTGAAGATATACCTCAAAGACTGATGATCAATAAAGAGCTCAAACTTAGCACCCAAAAGATGATGCGTCCAAAGCTTAAAAGCAAAAACCACAGCAAGCAATTCCAAATCATGAGCTGCATAAGTGACTTCATGGGTCTTCGACCGGCGACTCGCATAAGCAACGTCCTTCCCATCTTGCATCAGAACAGCTCCCAAACCCTCACGACTAGCATTAGTGTATACCGTTAGTCCCTCGTTTACATTTGGAACGGTAAGCACTGGTGCAGAACTAAGCTTAAACTTAAACTCATTTAATGAAACCTTGCACTTATCATTCCATATAAACTTAGCATTCTTACGAGTCAAAGTAGTGGGAGGTGCAGCGATCCGAGCAAAATTCTTAATGAATCTTCGATAATAACAGGCAAGGCCCAGAAAACTACGAATATTAGATGGAGTCCGAGGAGTTTCCCAATCTTGCAACAGAATATGGAGGAATAAGGACCCACAATAAAAGATAGAATGATCAAATTACGGAAATAGAGAGAAAGAAAGACTTATATTGATCGTAGTGATCTTGACTTGATCAACAAAAACTCCATTACTAGAAACAGTATACCCGAGAAATCGGACTTCGTCCTTCCAGAAATGGCATTACGAGAATTTATCCTTCAACTGATGATTTCTGAGAGTCTCCAGAAAAAATTTCTAATGTGACTCATGCTCATCCCTTGACTTAGAGAAAACAAGGATATCATCAACAAAGACTAGAACAAACTTGTTAAGCGCATCACGAAAAACACGATTCATCAAATCAACGAAGAAAGCAGGAGCATTGGTCAAACCAAAAGGCATAACTAACCATTCATAGAAAACATTCTCAGTACGAAAAGTAGTCTTAGGAATACTTTCTTTAACAACTCTGAGCTGGTGAAAACCTGTGGCAAGATCAAGCTGAGAGAAAACAGTAGCTCCGTGGAGCTGATCAAACATATCATTAATGTGAGGCATAGGATATCTGTTCCTCATTGTGAGCTGGTTCAGCTCCCTATAATCAACACACATCCTCAAAGAATCTCGGACTTAGTGACGAAAACCACTGCTGCTCCGCATTCTGAATGGCTAGGTCTGATCAGACCTTTGGAGAACAAGTCCACAATTTGCTTCCTCAACCCAACCTTCTCACAGGGTGCCATTCTTCTAGGAGGAAGAACTACAAGTCGAGCTTCAGGAATAAGATCAATACGGAAATCAATTTCTTGCTTAGGAGGTAAAAAGTGACTTCACCAAATACATCGGGATAGAGTTTGACCACACGATTCGAATGAATATCGCCAGGAGAGGAATCAATAGAATAAATAAAACCGCCAACAAAATCATGAGGTAAGCGACACTGAATCACCAAAGAATTACCAAAATCGTCCATAAGAGAAACATTCTGGGTTTTACAAGAGATAACGGCTTCATTTCTCTTCATCCAATCATCTCCAAGCAATAGATAAAAAGCATCAAAACCCAGAACATAGAAATCACCACTGTAACAGTGATCAAAATAGAGTAATTTCACTTGATTACAAATCCTACTAAGATTCACAAGGCCACCAATAGGATTTGAAACACACAAAGGTTCAGATGCAAACTCGGGCAAAAGAAGATGCTCAAATTTATCACAAAGATCCATAGGAATAAAGCTACAGGAAGCTCCAGTGTCAAATAGGACACAATCAGGAAAATTAAACAGAGAAAAAGTGCCCAGAAGAGTACCTTGGGTATCACTAGGAGCAGGAGTAGGTGCAGGTGTGGTGCAAGAGGTGGAGCAGTTGAAGAAGCAGAGGTAAGAGCAAAGATGCCAGAAGACTTGCCCTTCTGCTGAGTAGGACAATTATTCTTGAAATGGCCAAGCTGCGGACAAATATGACAGTGATCATGCCTGGTTAACTTAGCTGGAGGAACAGCAACACCAACTAAAGTAGGACAACTATTAGCATAGTGTCCCTTCTGATTACACCTGAAGCAAGCAATGGAGATAGGTCGATGGATTGCCTCTAGGAAGAAGAAGATCCCAATCCTGGAGTCTTGTTCCAATTCTTCTTCTGCTGATGAAAATTAGGCTTTCTCTTCTTACGATTACCAGAGAAAGACTGAGATGAAGTAGCACGAGCAACTGGTGGATCCTTAGAAGTAGGATTCTCATATCTAATGGCCACATCCATCATACTAGTGAAAAGGGCTATGCACATGAGCGATGAGACGATCATAATATTCCAGACGAGCACCGGCTACGAACTTCTCATTCTTCTTGAGATGTGTGTCAATCAAATTAGGGACAAGCTTAGAAAGTTCATTGAACTTCCTCTTATACTCAGCAAATGACATGCCACCCTACTTAAGATCCATGAATTCCTGATAAAGCTGAGATTTCCTTGCTTTGGGCATCCACTTCACAACAAAAGCATCCCTAAAGCAAGATAACGAAACATAAGACAGATTTCAAAAAGAGAAACTGAACCAAATTCAAATAAACAGAAGATGATACCTAAACTGTTCCCAAGAAATGTTAGCCTCAACCGTGTGAGCTGTAACAGACTCCCACCAATCCAAGGCTGCCCCCTTCAACTGCCAATCTGCCAACAGACGCTGCTGAGCATTAGTGATCTCAAGACCGAAGTAAATCCTCTCCAATCCTTTCAACCACTGTTGAGCCTCGATAATGCTCTCTGATCCGGTAAACTTGGTACCACCAAGCTCAGTGTATTCTTACAGACAGGAGTGAAACTAACAGGTTCAAGAACTGGGGCAACACCACGACCCCTACCTCTAGCATTCCTACGACTCATCCTGAAAAAATCAAGAATGAATTTTAGGATAAAGGTAATTGAGAAACAAAGACAAGATTAAATAAGATAAGATTCAACAAGAAGGAATATCCTAAACAAAGAAAGTTCTAACAAGGTGGATATGGAAAGGGAAAAGAAATTAAGAAAATTTGATTTCAAAAGAAGAAAAGTTTTATCTTAAAATAATCTTTGAAAATCCTTTGAAAATCATTTTAAAAATCATTTTATACTTTAAAATAAGTTCTCTCACAAATAAATAATTCTAAGATTGATTTCACTCATTCTAGGGTATTTCTACCCCATCTCTAATGAGTTTTTGCTCCGCACGCTAAGGTTTGCCTAAAACCTGGCTCTGATGCCAAATGTAACGACCCACTATTTTGGACCATTCAAATCGACAATAAAACCACACATGTCGGACTTGAATAATTCAAAACAATAGATTATAGTATAATTTGGAGCAAATAAAACCAATCAAAGAATCACAAACACATATAAATCAGAAGAACTCGCAGCGGAAATAAATATAACCATAGTAGTTCATGAAGCTACTACAAACACAGTCATAAAACAGGTACAAAATACCAGAGTCTTACAGTAAATATAATAAAAATCCCAATACGTAAATGTCACTAGTGCATAAGCTGAATAGAAATACTGAATAGAAATAGATGACAACTAGATAGATAGATAAACTCTAGTGAATCCTCTAGCTCCAGAAGGCGAAATCCAAAGCTGATACTTAGGCTGACCCGAGCGTAAAGAAAAACACAAAGCACTCGAGTCAGGACATACATACTTATACAATGTAAACCATCTCAAATGAATAGTAATAGAAATGCACAAGTAACTTAAAGGATGCTTGGGACCGCCCATCCTTCAAGGATCCGTTAAACTATCTACTATGGGGTAATATACGTTATTATAATAAGGTCTAAAGTAAAATATAATATATTTAAAAATAGCGTTAAGGAGTTATCCATATCCACCTTAACACAATTTGTAGTGCCAATAGTCTATACAGTACCATAGTCCCTCCTGATCGGGAAGCCACCAGAGGATGCTCCATAGGTATGGCACAAATCAAACTCGTACAAGGCATGCTAGGGTAGGTGACACGGCACAACTAGGCAATGCCAGTGTAGATATACCAATAACGCATCCGGACTGGTGGTAACGCTTAGCAGCAACTATCGCCCACCTCGAGCCACACTCCCAAAATCCAAGGTGCGCACCATATCAATCACATTGTAATAGAATGGTATACGAAGAAGTGTGTCCGATAAGAGGAGCTACCTCATTGGACCGAAATCGCCCCTGTTTTAGCCACCTTATGCCAACTCATAGGAGTCAGGTCCACGTATATACCTTAAAAGAAAGTCGCCACCATCCTACTTCATTCTGGAATCTCCACCGCGTAAACAATTGTTAAAGTGGTTTCGAAGTTGGTAGAGAGTATGACAACTTTCGATCCTGGTCTCCTTAGAAACCAACCGTTATTATTACTCATGGTTCTTTATTTCAAAACATATCTATCCCAAAACCATTTAAAATCAAATGCTATTACTTTCCAAAATAATATCTATTCTCAAAAATGGTAATATTTCCAAATCCATACATATTAGTTATAGCATTTCAAAAATATAATAATTTAGAAATCACAACACTTTCAAAACCATACACTTATTATAGCACTTTAAAAATGTTATCTTTTAGAAATCATGATACTTGAAAAATGTGATCCATATATATATATATATATATATATATATATATATATATATATATATATATATATATATGATAGCATTTTGGAAAAACATTACAATTTAGAAATAGTTGCACCTTTTAAAACATAACCTAAGGTAACATAGCATTTTAAAAGTGTTACTTTTTATAACTACAACATTTTAAAATATAACTAAAATACCATAGCATTTTAAAAATGCTACGGATACTACTATAACATGTTTTAAAGATACTACTTCAATTTTTATCATAGTTTTATTTATACAAAACATAACTACTTCATAGATAAAATATATTATTATTATTAAATTAGAATTAAAATTCCTTATTAAATCAAATTTAATTATTAAGTTATTTATCATAGATAAAATCTTTAATTTAGTTTTAAAACCCATTATTTACTTATAAAATTCCAATATATCATTTTAAATATCAAATTGAAATTTCATATATTTACGAATTCAAAATACTTAATAATTTTTAAAAAACTATTATTTAACATTAACCATGGGTTTGTATAATATTTTCTAACCTAGGTCAAGTGATACAGATATATATCATTTTAATCTGTAGTTTACCCGAGTTCTATCATTTCAAACCCGCAATTCCAAGTCAAATGAAAAAAAATCGCTTGAGCCTAACATTTCAGCTCATAACGATTTTTCCCTTTTCTAAAGTCCATTAGGGTATGTATCATTTCAACCCATAGTGATTCTGTACTAACAAGGAACATGCAGTGTGAGAGCAGAAAATTAATAAATAGTATAACATGACATATCATATCAGGTGATGTAACATGCATATAATCAGGCTATAACATCATAGAATATCATATCGGAGGCATGTATGAATTACTATCAACATAGCATATCATCTACTACAATTCACACGTCATTGTTTCACAATTATATAAGTACGAATGTTGAGAGTGATAAACTCACCTTCTAAAGCTGGAGATAACAATTCAAGACACACAACCAAATTACGAAAAGCATGACAAAGCACGAATTAGATTCGAGTAGATGGAGATCCAAGATTCAAATCTTGTACATAAACAAATACAACATGTATAAGCAACTATATTATGCAAAAGATTATAAATCAAAACAATACACAAATATGAATCAAAATGAAGTAAAAATTGGTCAACCAATACAAGTGGGATCGGCTACAACACACATGGCTTGACTATCATCAAGGAATGGCTTAGCCACTGTGGTTTATAAGAATCTATGCTCGGCCATGGTTTGAAATGAGGCACGGCTATGGACTGAAATGAAGTGATGTTAAGGCAAAAGGCATTAGGAAGTCAAAGAGGCAAAGTAGGTGAGCTTTGGGTTCGGCCCCAAGGAAAATATGGCTAGGCCATTGGGTTAGCATGGCTCAGCCCAATGCTAAGATCTAGATCAGGTCTGGTCACACCACTAGCACGGCTTGGAGATGAAGAATTGGTGACGACAAGGGCAAAGGAAGTGTAGTGGTTGGTGGCCGAGACAAGCAAGAAGGAAGGGGATGTAATGGTAGCTCGGTTAGGGTTTGTGAGGCCATAGGAAGGGGTTTTTGGATCCAAGAGGTAAATGGCATGGGATGGTGGAGATTAGATGGTGATGAAGGCTGGTCATAGGTGGTGTAGAGCAGGAGATGTAGTCGGCTAAGAGCATGAGATGGCCGAGCATGTAGAGGAGAAACAAAAAAGAGAAGAGAAAGAGAAAAAGAAAAGAGAAAGAGGAAGACACTTACTGTAAAAAATTTCTACAGGAAATAAAATGAGAAAGGGAGATGAGAAGGAGAAATGTTTTGTACTTGAAATACTTTGAACGACTAGGCAAACAAAAAGTTTTGAACGGCTAGGTAAGGAAAAGGCATCACTTAAAGGAAAATAAACTTATATCTCTTTAATTTCCTAAGCCCATTTATCAAAGCCCATCAAAATAAACAACCCAAAACCCAAATAAAACGTCAAAGTCCAAACCAAAATAAATATAGAAATGAGATAGAAAATATAGAATAGAAAATAAATAGTAAAATACTGAAAATAATCGCGTGTAAAACGCTGAAATTTATCAGATTTAAAAAGTATAAAACATAATTTGACAAAACAAAAGTCCGAACGAATATTAGAATCAAATACACTTTAAAAGAAAAGGTTACAAATTAAAAATTCAACTTTAAAAATTTCAACTAAAAGTCAAAGTTAGACCAAAATTGACCAAAATATAAAATTTTCAGAAAAACTTTATTTTATTATATTTGGAAAATAAATTATAAACAAAATCAAGAAATCCATTGGAAAATTCCAAAATTCCAAATTTTAAAATGATTTAAAATCTAAGTTTCAAATAAATTTTATTTAAAAATATTTGTTAAAATATGGGTTGTTACGGTTCACCTCCTAGTGTAAATTTAGCCATAAGAATGCCTATTCCGCTGACTTGCATTTTGTATTAGAGCATTGGTTTTCAATATATTCATAATCTAAAATTTGAAAAATTTTCAAATGCAATTTTTTATAATATTTTTAACACTATTTTCAATAAGATAATTTGGAAAATCATTATAACATTGTTTCATAAATTTCCATCTATTCATTATAAAAAATTTAGCGATCTTTTGAAAAGGTATGAATTTTAGGAACATATATGTTACATAGATTTTGATTAATAGACATCTGATGATCAAATTCTACATATCAAAAAGGACAACTGGATATTGGATAGAGGATGCTCAACGCACATGATTGGAATTCCATAGATTTTGAAAGGTATAGTTTACAAAAATGTTAGATCTGTAAATTTAGAGACATCTAAAGGATATGTAATTGACATCGGCAATGTCGGCAATTCTAAAATTCCTATTATTTCTCATGTTTTGTAATTTTGGAATTTAAAGCATAATCTGTTGAGTAGTAGTCAATTGTGCGTTAAGTGTTTCAAAATTAAATTCGTAAAAGATAAATGTCACATTGAAGATAATGAATTAAACATTATCTTTGAAGGTATTAGTAAACGAAACATTTACATATGAAGTATGAAAATATAAAATGATAATTTATTTCTTTTGGCTAAATCAAGTATTAAAGGTTTGGTCATTTTAATTTTAAACTAGTACCTAAAATTACTAAAATTGATCTAGTTAAGGGCCTTCCCAAAATGAATTTAAAGTTAATAATTAATGCGATGCATATCAATTAAGAAAACATAGAAAAACTTCATTTAAATCAAAAGATATGATTTCTACCTCTCAACCCCTTAAACTTCTTCATTTAGACCTTTTCATTCTCTCACAGATATAATCTATAAATCATAGTAGATATGTAATTGTAATCGTAAATGATTATTCTAGGTTCACCAGGATGATTTTCTTAAAACTTAAATGTGACGCTTTTGAATGTTTAAAATTTTTGTTAAACGAATTCAAAATCATATGACTGTAAAATTAAAACTATTCAAAGTGATCATAGTGGAGAATGAAAAAATGAAAACTTTATAAATTTCTGTAATAGGAAAGGTATAACTCATAATTTTTCATTGCCAACAACACCACAAAAAAATGGAGTGGTAGAACAAAAAAATAGGACAATTCAAGAGTGCGCTAGAACAAAGCTAAATGGCAGTAATTTACCTAATTTTTTTTGGGCTGAAGGAGTTAGTACTGCATGTTATATATTAAATGGAATTTTAATAAGACTTTTAACTAATAAACACCATATAAATTATTCTATAATAAAAAGCCTATAATATCGTACTTATAGTTTTTAGCAGTAAATGTTTTTTTTAAATATTAAAGATAATTTGGATAAATTTGATGCTAAGTCAGATAAAAGTATTTTTATTTGATATTCAAATAGAAGTATAGCTTATAGAGTTTTCAATACTAGAATTAATACTATTGAAGAGACAATACATGTCGCATTTGATGGGAACTTTAAAGTTTATAATCCAAATATTGATGAAGAGGAAAATGTTGATAACCCAAGTGAAAGTAGTAATAATGAAATTATCGAAAATGAAAATAATAATAATTCAGAAAATTCACATTCAAATAAAAGAACAAGATACTTGAAAGATCATCCTACAGAAAATATACATGGAAATATTGAGTCTATCGTTAAAACTAGAAATCAACTGAATAAAATAAGTAACATTACTTTTATTTCAACTATTGAATCTAAAAATCCAAAGGAAGCATCAACTTGTGATTCATGGGTTCTTGCTTAGAAAGAGGAATTGAATCAATTTACAAGAAATGATATATGGTATTTAGTCCCAAGACTTAAGGATAAATCCAAGATAGGAACTAAATGGGTATGTAGAAACAAAACGAATGAATAAGGAGAGATTGTGAGAAATAAAGCTCAGTTAGTTGCACAAGGTTATTATCGAGAAAAAGGAATAGATTTTGATGAAACATTTGCACCCGTAACAAGATTATAAGCTATACGAATTTTACTTACTTTCGTTAATCATAATAATTTTAAGCTATAGCAAATGGATGTTAAAAGTGCATTTTTAAATGGTTTTATTATAGAAGATGTATACGTAGAATAGCCCCACTTTTTGAAGATGCAAAACTACATAATCATGTTTACAAATTAAAAAAGGATTTGTATGGTCTGAAACAAGCTCAAAGAACTTGGCATGATAGACTTATATCCTATCTACTACAATCAAATTTTGAAATAGGCAAAGTGGATAGTAAACTTTCTATTAAAAGAGATAATAATGATATTCAATTAATACAAATATATGTAGATGATATCAATTTTGGATCTACAACGATAAACTAAATCAGAATTCTTAGAAATAACAACTAAGGAATTTGAAATGAGTTATATGGAAGAACTTAATTATTTTCTAGGATTAAAAGTAAAACAACTAAGTAATAGAATTATATTAGTCAAGAAAATTATGCTAAAGATTTAGTTAAGAAATTTGTATGTCAAATACCAGTGATATACTCTCATGGCAACTAATGAAGAATTAAGTAAAGAAGAAAATTCAAAAAATGTAGATGTAGAGGAATGATTGGATCACTACTCTATATAATAGTTATTAGACCTGATCTATTGCATAGTGTTTATCTCCGTGCAATATGTCAAGCTTAACCTAAAGAAACTCATTTAAAACCTGTAAAATGAATTTTGAAATATCTAAGAAAACACGTTAAACTGGACTCTTTTACACAAAAGAAGACTCAAAACACGTTAAACTGGACTCTTTTACACAAAAGAAGACTCCTTTGAATTAATTTCATATAATGATGCTGACTATGTTGGTTGCAAATCAGACTATAAAAGTACAAGTGGAAATTTTCACTTTTCGGGATACTCTTTGATTTCCTAGTTTAGTAAGAATAAAAACTCTGTACCTCTGCCTACGGCAGAAGTAGAATATATTTTAGCAGCATTAGCCTGTTCACAGGTTATCTATATGCAACAAACATTAAAAGATTTTGGTTTAAATTTTACTAAATCACCAATATACGGTGATAATACAAGTGCAATCAATCTATCTTAAAATATAACTCATTATGCTAGACTAAACATATTGATATAAGACACCATTTTCTAAGAGATAAGGTAAACAAAGAAATAATATCACTTGAATTTATAAACACCGAAAATCAAATACCTGATATATTAACAAAACCATTGAATCAAAGACCTTTTAATAAGTTAAGAAGAAAGTAAGGAATTTGTTCTTTGTCAGAAATATGAAAATAATAATGAAAAATTACAAAATATAAAGAGAAAGAAAATGATCAAAATCATAACATATATGTCGACATATCCTATCGCCCTACGTCGACATATAACGATAATTTTTGTTTTTCAAATTTCCCTCTAAAATTCAAATTGGTGGTTATGTATAACCAAATTTCCACTTTCTTCCTTATTTCTCTATGTTCTCTCTGTTTTAAACTTCTGAAACATATAAACCATGGCCTCGTCTATTCCCACTCGTTTTGGAGAAGATAATTCATCTTTTTCCTTCCCTTCTCCTACCCAAGGCCCCTTGTAGAACATCACTATGGCAGAAATTATTAAATTAGAAGGAGAAATGAATAATTTTCTAGAGATGTTGATTGAAATACAAGTTGTATAACTTCGTATATCTAAAGAACAAGAGAATTCTTCGCAATTTGCAAAAATATCTATTAGATAATCCTACGATTCAAATAGTTTCGAAGATGATTATGAAAATTTGGCCATTCCTAACACCATTTAAGGCAGTGATGATGAGGAAGAAGCAGAAGAAAAAGAAGAAGAGGAAGAGGATGAATACATGGTGGAAGATGACGAAGTCGGATGCGTTGGAGAAATATGTTTCGATCGAGATGAAAATCTCATCGAACAAAAGGGGAATTTTTGCCTTCATTATCCTCATTGTCCTTTTCCCAAATCACATTCATTAGGAAATCACGTTTGGATTGTACTTTTCTTCGTCAATTTGATTGTGTGGCGTGCATATTTAATTTAATTTAACATTTGTTTTACTTACTTATATGTACATTTTAAGATGTGATTGGATTCTGGTGTGGTATTGAATGAACATATAGATTGGTTTGGTTAATATTAGTGACTTGTGTTATCACTTATCATTTCTTATACATCATTTTTATCATTATTTCCATTTCAAAATTATCTCATTTTAAATATCACTTATTGTTCTTATATAAAACATTCTCATCATTATTATATGTCATTAGTCTGTAATTTTTTATTTAGAGGGAGTTAGAGTTAGAGTTAGCCTTAGAGTTATAGTTTTACGTGGTTATTTTTCTTAATGACAAAGGAGGAGAAATATATAAAATAATTAGGCATAAATTAAAGGGGAGCTGTAACCTGGGGGAGTTATATTATATTTCATATACAGAGTTTTCATCATCAAAAAGTGGAAGATTGTTAGTACCTTAGGAGTTGATTTTGATGATAACAATATAGATATAATATAAAATATAATTACTAATTTTTTATCAAGTTATATATAGTAAGTAGTGTAGGATATTAGATAGGTGTTGATTAAGAAGACTGTACAATATCAAGAGTAGATTCAAGAAGCTGATATAGTGTTTCAAGAGTTGGAGAATGAAGACCCATGATTGTTGAAGAGTTCAAGATTTCAAGATATTCCAGATAAGTTATAAAGCCGTAGAATTTATATCAAAACCTTGATGGCACTTTCGTGATCTCTTCCTCCTTCTCTAATTCATTACATTGTTTTTTAAATATCTTGGTTTTAAAATAATCTTTTTAAAATATTTCTCAAAATGATTTTCAACCCCTTATACTTACATAGATATTATTTTAGTGTTTTTAAGTTATATATATATTGAATTTATATTGATACTATAATAAGGTATAATTATATCGATTATATGTATATTATATAAAATTTTCAAAATTATTATATAATTTGGTATTAAGTTTTATTATGATTAAAATATGTACACACTATGCTTAAATGATTTTACAAAGTATAAAACTATTTTACAAAACAACGAGTTTTCAAAATAATGTTTTAAAGTATTTTAAAATTTTAAAAAGAGGATGTCGATATACTCTATCTATGTTGTTGACATAATGGCCGGTTTTTTCAAAATTTAAATATCAAAAGAAGTGTCTTTTCATCGTATCTCTTCACGAATAGATATGATCGTTGTTCCTCTATAAATACCAGACTTCCATATGAATTTCTAATCTACATTTTCTTATTCATCTCTCCTTCTTCCACTGTCTCATTTTTTAAATCAAAATATACCATACTTTGCCGAAATTCAGCCATAATCAAATTCAATCATCTCTAGTTTGATTCTCTCTTATCTACTCTTTGATCTCTCTCATCTCTCTCAAGCAAACCAAGATCAAAGTACTATTCAAGAGTTATTGAATTAATTGTAATCAGGATCAAAGATCTGAGTGTAAGGACCCACTTTTTCGTACAGTTTAAGCTGACAATAAAGCACACATATCCAACTCAAATTGAATGGGATAATGGATAGATAGGGGAAACAAAGTAGAAATAAACAAGAAGAAACTAAAATACAATCTCACAGCGGAACAAATAATCTATAAATATATAAACAAATCTTTACACAAAAAAATTATTACATATGTATATACAGACATCAATCAATGTATACTATCCTATTTCAGCTTGGACAGTTATAACAACCTCGCCTCACAATTGCTGATAAATACAACAGTGAATGCAATGGAAAAATAATCATTTGCGTGATTACGTCTCTGGGCCTCCAGCCCTTCTCCTATAGCTCCAATTATCTAAGTAAAACTGCAAATATGCTCGATCTGACTTGAGCATTATAGGAAAACAACGCCCAGGTCAGCCTGGTAAAACCAATGTGAGAAAAACAATCAAATAGATTCTTAAAGTTTAAATAACCTTTCAAAACAAAGGTATCTCGTAAGACCACGTTGCATATAAACGCGGACGGGTTTTACCTTATGGTAACCAAAACCTTTTTATAGAAAATCCAGTGATATTATAATAATGTCTAAGGGAGAAATTTATAATAATCAAGTAGTTGTGATGCTCGTGAGTGTGCATCACAACAATACTAGGTATATAATCAAAAACCGATAAGGCACGTTCACTAATTGTGTAGTATTTACATGGAGGTGCCCTCAGTACTGCGAGACTTTAAGTTGCTTTTATAAAGACGTTTGAATTTGAATTTAATATTTATATATACCTTAGTCAACACAGCCGAAATTCTTTCCCATCGGCTACTTTTCCGTTCCATCAGGACACTGTAGTTCGTTTTCTTCCATACGCTTCCCTTTTTCTTTAAATCATGATGTTTTCTCGTTCCAAATCAAAATTTTCTATGAATGATAGCGTCTCCTTCCTCTTTGCATTCACAAAAACAGTCTCTCCCTAGTTTTTAATTATGAAGTCTTCCTTCGTTTTCCTTTTTCTTTCTCAAGCTTGAGTTCGACATCATAAAAAAAGAGGGGAACGAGCGAAATCGAATCGAAATAGGGGAACACATGATCGAATCAAATCGCACGTAGGGTTGCCTGAGATTGATCGCGACTTCGAGGGGATCAGCGACTCATATCGATGATCGCGTCATTGCTGTAGGGCGGTGTGACGACTTGGTTAAGGCCGTGGTTATTTTGGGGCATGATTTCGATTATGGGCAGTCAAGAAGTCGCAGCAATGGATGTTCGTGCGACGGCGATCGTGGTTGCTCTAATTGGAGCTCGCAAAGGTGGTCTAGCTATTGGAGGCATCGTGGGTGTTAGCGTCAGTGGGGGCCAAAGTTGAAGGCGTCGATGAAGCCTCGACCGATCGAAGGGGTCGCGCAGTGGCAATTTGGGCCGGAGTCGAGGAAGTAGTCGCGTTGATCAGAGCCCGTGGGCTAGGGTTTCTATGCACGGTGAGGTATTTCTCTGTGTTTATTTGAAATTTAGATTTTTGGACAGTAACTAGGGTTTTGGTTTTTAAAAAAATTAATTAACTATTAAGCTGTTTTAAAATCTTATGTTATTCCTAGTGTAGTTTAAATATATATAGGCAAAAAAACAGAATATATATGTGTATATATATAAGATGTTGAAAGATATAGGATGTTATATGAATTGGATTTGATAAAATCTATATAGACTATTTTCATAAATATATAACAAAGAAAATAAAATATACATATTTTCACCTTAACTAGTTTATTTTAAAATAATTTAATTAGGGTGATCTATTTGTTTAATTTACTTATTTAATTATTTTAGTCACTAAAAGATTTTTAAAAGGAGAATTAGTTTAAAATTTAATTATTTGTTGAAATAAATCATTAGTTAAAATTAAATTATTAGATTAAAATAAATTTATTTAAACGACAATTAATTGTTCGATTTGTTCGAATATTAATAAAATCATATGATTGTTTATATAAGTTAAAGGTCGGGAAATCGGGTCGAGATTGGAAAGGATTGCAACTTAAAAGCAAATGTGAGATTTTCTCACTCATATGGATGCCTTGATAATCAAATGTTAAATTTAAATCATTGGATGTGCTTGGTTGATTTATAATAATTTATTCACTAGATGATATTATATATATAGCAGTGTGTATGTGTGTGTGTCTATATATATATATATATATATATATATATATATATATATATATATATATATATATTGGAGTGGATTTCCCGCATTAGATAGCGGATGAGACCCTATGCGCCGCATAATAGCGGATGATATTATATAAACCCATATACCGCGATATTCCACATTGAAGTGGAATTGGTATTTTATTGCGCTAACATCTGTGGATGCAGGGAAACAGGTTAGAGGGATCCAACAGGATTCCTCAGGAATATTTATTGATTATATATATGTTTCATATGACAGGATGGATGAATTGATATGGAATTTGCATGTGAATTGAATTATTAAGTGCTAAATAACATGGAAGTTGGAATTTGGTAATTTTTAAAATACCATAATTGATTTAATTAAAGGAAGTTAAAATAGAACTTGAATAGAAAATATTCATTGAGGATTTGGATTTGCTTCTATTTGAGAATTAAGTAAATTAAAAAATATTTATTACTTTGGTTATACTTAAATTGGTTAAAGTGGAGTTTAGGAAAAATTAATATATATAAAAAAAGATTCGAAGAAATATTGGAATCAATGAGTGAATTTGAAGTAAAGCGAAGTTTTATTGAGAAATAGGAAAGAACTTTATTAAGGAATGAAATGGAATTTTGTTAAGGAACAATATGGGATTGTATTGAAGAATAAAAATTATAAAGATAGGATTTTTGAATAAAATTGTTTTTATAAATAAATGGAAAACTCAAGGGAGTTATAAATTTATAAACCGGGCTTATAAATGAGATAGAAAGGTATCAGTGGATGTGTAAAGAGATAAGTCATGGAGAGAACTTATATAGAGTTATGAAAATTTGTTTTGGAAGGAAATAGTAGAATATTTCTGAAGGCAGAAAATGTGAATATGGTCGTTGAGACAGGAATCAAGAGTAATTTATGGATGGAATTGGATTTTCTAAAAATAATATAATTTATTTTAAAAGGGAATATTTTTAAAATTACTATACTATATAATTTGTATAGAACTATTATCTAGATTTAGAATATTCCGGCATAATTATTTTAATGCTTAGTATTTATTAAAATCAATTCTAGTTTTCTAAATCAGCTTTGTAAATTTGTCAATAACTGGATATGATTTTGATATTTATATTTAGTTTTACCTTAAACCATATTTTGGAAATAAACCATTATTTTTACTTATATATATATATATATTTAAACGTTTTGAAAATCCAATTATAAATCCTCTTAAGAAGGAAAGCAAGTGTAATTAATTTGAATAAGATTTTTAGGAAAGATTTTATAGCGAGTTATGAGAACTTGAATAAAATAAGTGAATTTCGAGGTGAGATAAAATTCACAAGAAGAGCAGGAGTGAAACCTAAACTTTAATAAGCTAAATGGCTTTGGAAGTAAAAAAGGGGAATCAACTAGGGAATCCTGAGATCTTTAGGATTCACGAGAAATATGTTTTGGGAAATTTACAAATGAAATTGTAAATGATTTTTAAGGAAAGAAATAGGAGATAAAGATATATTTTTCCAAGTTTTGAGAAACTAATGAAGTGGGAAAAATATTATAAGTGGTCGGCAAAGATTTAATGTTTCCACGAGAAATAGAGAAAATTGAATCTAATTTCAAGGTATTGAAATATGAAAGTAGACATTTTGAGATAAATAATTTGAAGAAAATTACTTAAGACTTGATGGTTTCTTGTGGATGATTATTTGATAGTTAAATAACCGACTATCAATATTGGCCAATGCGTTCATCGTTTCGAAGATTCCGGAATCAGGTATAATTATCCAAAAACCACTTCGATCCGGTTTGAACGATAACGAATGAAGACCGTGAAGATGATGAAGACGGTGATTCAGTTTGTCCAGACCCAGGGAAACTTGTATGGACGAATGCTTTCAGAACATCGTTAGGGGACGATGAGCATTATAAGTGGGACTCATTCTTGAAGGTAACGCTTAACCTCAAGCCTCATCAACCGGGAATGGGTAAAATAGGTGTGACGACCCGGGATTTTGGCAATATTATAATAAGCATTTAACCTAATTAATTAGAATACAACTCATCATTAAAAAAAACAAAATAAATAATGAATAATTTTTTTAGCCTCTACCATTAATTTATATACATATATATGCATTTTGAAAGACATCTATGATTCGAAAATTTAAAATAAAATCTTTCAACAATATTTACAATAAAATTTATCTTATTCAATTTAATTAAAAGCTCTACCTTACGTTTAATCTATATATATATATATATATATATATATATATATATATATATATGGATGTAATCGAAATAGTAATGTTAAAATAAAATTAATCTTATCAATATTAAATATAAGTATGAAAGTATATGAATATAAATAAAGTGTTTAATAGTTAAGCTTAAAATTAAAAAAACAAGGATTTATGTTAGAAATAGAAATAAGTATATAAGGTAACTTCTATGGAATTATGAAAACATAAAGTAAATACATAAGTGAAAACTATATAAAAAAATAACCATAACAATTTTATATTAAGCAAAGCAAAACCAGACAAGTATGAATGCATGTAAATTTTGTATATGCAAGGGAAGAAAACAAAAACAAAAAAAAAATCTATGTACAACAAAAATCAATGGGATAAATATGTTAACTTGTAAGGAAACATTGCATTTAATACTATCATCTCAGCACAAAAACAAGTCATTTCGAATGATCAAAATCATTTCATTTTCCACAAAACTTTTGTCTGGTCAAAGAAGGAGGCAAAAAAAAAGAGGAAAAAAACAGCTCATACCAGTAAAGCCTACCCCTGTAAAAACTTGTTTTCTACATACGTATATCCCCTTGTCCTTGTTCGTTCACAACTTAGCAAACGAGAAAAAAATAGAAAACATCACCATTTTACAAACTCAAAAATAACACAAACTAAACAATAGCAGGAAGATGTAAATGAAGAACAAGTAGTAGTTTTTTTCCAAAACAGAATTGTTCTCTGTTCAAACTTCTCTTTTTTACAGGTGAGTAACTTCACTTTTTAAAACTTAAGTATGTAAATGTGGTTACATGCTAGTTAATTTTATATGAATATGTGTTGTATGATATCTGTGAATACACTCAGTATGGTTGCATGTCTATTTTGTCTGAACACTCTCTGTTTTGTAATTCTCAGGTTCATATTTTCATTTAAATTCAAAATCTTTTAATTCGATCTTTGTTTAGACTTAAGATTTTAATGAAACTTGTTTGTTTCACTTCAAATTTTAGTTCAGAATTTTAAATTAAGCCAAAATAACATATATTTGGCTCTAGAAACCATAACTACAGGAATGCTTAAGCTAAGTCAAAATTCAAATTTAGTAATTCATGGATTCAGGGTTATAAATCAAATCCCTAAACAAAATCATGCTATTTAAAAACAAAATCACAAATTCTAGTATTAGAATCAGAGAGCAGTTCAGGGTTTTCTGAATTATGCATTTTGGGTTGTCCCTGTTGATCTAAATGGTCGGAGGGTTCGAGTTTCCTCCTGGAGGTGGAGGAGTGATCAGTGTTGATGGAAAAATTATCTTATGATGGTGCAATTCAGTATGGAGGTGGTGGTTGTTGTTTGAAGTCTGGAACCCTAGCTTAACTAGGCTAGGTAAAATCAATCACCACGGCTTATAAGACTGATCGAGTGCTACGAGGTTTTGGGTGATGATAGCAGGGTAGTTGGCGAATGTGTGGCTGGAGTTGCTGACCTTCTGGTGGTCAAGGTTGTGGAGGCAAGGCAGTTTCCAGGTTTTGGTTATAGGAGGTTCCCGCTGTTCCGGGTTTGGTTTGTGAAGCTTGAGCTTCGGACTCGAGTTTGGGTGGTGATCTGATCGTCGAGAGAGGGTGTAAAGGTGATTGAAAACTTGAGGAGATCATCGTGGATGATCGAAGTCGATCAGTGCCAACGTGCATGTGCACGGTGCACTTTCTATTTTCTGGTGAAGTTTTGGTTTGTTGGTTTTAGTATACTTGAGTTTTCTCGAAGTAATTAGGTGATTCGCCCGAAGTGAGGTACGTTTTGACTTGGAGTCCTTTGATGGTGGCTCGGGTAGTCGTTCAAACTACAGGTTTTAAAGGAAACCTGTTTGTTTGAAATTTAAACCTAAAGTTTAAATTGTAAAGCAAGGTTTTAAAACAAGTTTTAAATCAAAGTTTAAATCTGATTTAAATTTAGTTCAAATCTCAGTTTCAAAATAAAAATAAAGTTTTAAATATAATTTGTTTTAACTAATTTAAAATGGTTAAAGGGGTTTGAATTTTAAAAGAAATTTTATAATGTATGGTTTTTAAATCTAAGTTAAATCTGGAACCATGGTTTAAATCTGTATTCCAGTTTTGAAATTAAAGGAAGTTTTTAAATTTGAATTGTTTTAAAACAACTTTGAATGTTAAAGTGTATTTCAAATTGATTTGAATCTAAAAATAAATTTGGTTTTTAAATTCTTTTAAACTCCTTTGTAAGGTAAATATTTCTTTAATTTGTGAAATAAAAAGGGTTTTAAATTTTTTTTAAACTCGTTAAGGTTAATTTGTACTCATTTTAAATCTTAAATTTAAAATGAAATTTGAAAGTAAATGTGAAGGTAAATTGTTTTTAAATGCTTTGTTAAATGATAATTCGATCATTAATAGGAAAAATGTTTATCTTTAAATATATAAAGATCAAATGATTTGTGATTAAATGGATAATTAATTTATTTAATTGATTAATGATTTGGATTAATTAAATCAGTAATTAAAGGTTTCCATGTAATTAATTTAGAAGGAGTAATTATTAGAGGTTAATTACTTTATGAAAGTAATTAAGTGGTAGTGATTAAAGGTTAATCACTTAGTGTTATTAACTAAAAGATTGTAATGACCTGCTATTTTCAACCATTCGCATCCGCACATGTCGGACTTGAATTGCTCAAATATCATGTTCTTAATTTATATTTTGCAAACTCAGCAAATACAGTAAATAAATCAGTCACAGAGTCACAGACATAGAGTAATACAATAATACGCAGCGGAATAAATAAATAGTAGGAAGGTACTATACAAATATCAGAGTTAGAAATAGAATACAACAGAATATCTCAAATACAACGAAGTCTTCAGTACGAACAGATGACTTCTCTGAACAAATCAACTGGAAAAGATGAAAGATGAATCGATAGTTGGATCTCTAATGAAGCTCCAAACTCCATAGGTGAGTCTCAAATGCTGTATCGCTCAGTCTGACCCGAGCGTAAAGCAAATCACAAAACACTTGAGTCAGGATTAACATTCTTATATCAATAAATCCAACTCAAGTGAAATATAAACTGAAATACAAGTAACTTAGAGGAATGTTGGGATAACCATTCTCTAAGTATCCGTGGAACTATCAACAACGAAATATACACTATAACACCGTGGTCATTTCAAATTAATTTATACTTCAGAACCAAATATCATTTCATTTCAAATAACTCTATTTTTCCCAAAATAGTACTTATATATATTAAATAATTTATAAAGTAAAGTATTTGCAATTTCCTCAAACTTCACGAATCTCCTCCAAATCAACTCGACTTTCCCATTTAAATTAAATTCAATCTAAACTTTCCATTTTAATCCCATTCAGTTTCTAAATAACAAATTCAAATTATACCCATTTCAAATACAAATCTGCATCACAAAATAAACTACTTAAATTCCATTATATTTCAAAGCTTTAATATTCAACAATTTCAAGGTTAAATTTAACAGTTTCATATAGATCTTGATTTAACTTCATTCTTTTATTTAGTCAGGGAATATTCACTTAATAAATTCAATATCATTTAAGTAACCTTAAATTTCATTTTTTTTCTAAATATTTCCTTAAGTCTATTTGAACGAGAAATATTCATTAAATTACTTAAATCAAAAACCAAGTTATAAATCATATCTTAATTCTCCGTTTCAACAAGTTTCAAATCGGTTTAATTAAATAAAATTCTTTATTGAATACAATTTCAACTAAATTCATATTATCTTCCCAACCTCATCTTGTTCAAATTATTACCAAAATCTATTTTGAAATATAAATTTAAATACTTAAACATACTATATGTATTAAATCAATCTTAATTAAATTAAATATTATTATTAAGTCTATATATATCATTACCATTTATATATAAAAATTTAAGAATCAACATTTTTAAGACAACATATTTCTTTCCAAACCCAGAGAATTTATTTTCAAAATATTTATATATAAACCAACGATGTCTGTATATAATTCTATCATATGGTTAAAGGATACAGATATCTATCATTTCAATCTGAAATTTAAATATATGGGTAGATATCACTTCGACCCGAAATCCCATATTCAAACTAATTGAAAAACCGCTTGGGTTTATCATTTCAACCCATAACGAAATTATCCTATGTAAAGTCCATTCAGGTATGTGTCATTTCAACCCATGGTGAATTCTAAACTACAGGGAACATGTAGAGTGATAAAAAATAATAAAATAAAATAACGGGCATATATTATCAATAACAATATAATATAAACAACAGGATATGGTGTCATATCCCACAGTTGAACAATTGTAAATAACAACATACAACAGCATATTTCAATTGTCGTTTCACTTGAAATCAAATTTAATAAATAAAAGAACGTTAATCGCGAGTGATTGCTCACCTTTTGAGACTGGAGCGATTTGCCACTGAAATGGGTTACGAATCCAAGAACGAATTTCAAAGTAAAAGCTGGATGGGCACGATTTCGACGAACAAAGCTGATATATAAAGATGTTGATGGGAACAAATTAGGATTAATACGATAGAAGCAATAATGATATATAATAATAATTATTATCCATGGAATAAATATTTAATTTTAAAACCAATATCAAAATAACATATATATAAAATTAAAACCATTGTTTTAAATTAAACACATAGATTAAAAATCAACATATATACATAATAGGTCAACAATTAATACTTATATAAACGAATAGATATACACGCAAATATATAAACATATGTGTAACCTATATACAAGTTGTATCTTTAGAAATCAATACTTAAATTAAAGTCTATATAATTTGCTAAAATTGTTACAAAACTAATTCATATGCTAAGAAAATTTAAATGTATACCATAACTTTGTTTTAAAAAAAACAAACATAACATATGATATACCTTACTTATCTTATATATGTAAACTGGTTAGAACTTTATATAATATATATATACACAGTACATCCGTTTTTAACATCACTATTATATAAACAGTATATTATCTTTATAAAAGACATATTATATATAAGCTAATGTTATACAAATTTATAAAATCAGTATATACCAATAAAGCATATGTACAAAATATCCTATGTATAACTTTTATAAATGGCAAAATAGAAAAATATCATTTATATACATACATATATATATATGAAGATCATCATGTACTACAATATATAAACCATACTACATGATACAGATAACCAATGTGTAGACCATAAATAACGAAATGTGTAGATAAGATGTATATATGCAGTCTACGCACTAATTTCATGTAGGTACTATAAATATACCCAAACTCAAGTATATATGAACTCCTAGACCTATTATATTCAAAATCAATAGTTATCACATAATATCAGTATACTTAATTTGAAATGATGTTTATTTGTACCCAACAGATGGTGTAGATCAGTTGATGTAAACTGACTGTGTATGACCAACAGCTCATAACCTCTTGTATAACTCATACATTATAACCCACTTTCAAATCTATGTATTAAATATTATGTATTAAATATAAATGTTAAAAAAATCAAGTATATTATCATAAAAAATATTCATATAATATAAATGTAGAACTTGGTGTGAACGCGGCATAAATGTGTCTACTAAAGCCAATATGCAACCTACATAATGCACACAACCCGAGACGTGAAACACATGCAGCCAAATATAACTTTTATACTAAGATGTAATAAAATCCAACTTATGCATGATATAAAATTCAATATCATATCTTCTTTTGTATACCGCAATACGTATATACCCTTCAACACATTAACATATATAACAGTTTTATTGAAATCATATATATTATTTAAAATAAAACCGAAACATCTGTTACAGATAAATACCATATACCTAACACAACATTTGTTTAACTAGAACAGCCTAAAGAAAAAATTATGAGACAAAATCAAAATATAAAATATGCGCATGCTACAATACTAGAAAATGATGTATTATCATATACATAAGCAAATATACTTTTCATATGAGTCATTGTATATAATATACCTATGTTTATATACTATAACAACAGATTAAAACTTACAAAACCGAGGAAAAACAAAAGAAGGAAATAAATTTATTATAAAGCCATTACCTGATGTATGAAGCACACGCAATATAGAAGGAAGATGAACAAATGCAGTGAAAATTGTGAACGCGAGTTGAAATATATATAGGAAGTTCGCTCAAACAAGGGATGCAGGCAACTGACGTGGTAAGGGAGATATTGCATGGTTTTGAAATTTAAACAGAAGTAATTGCTTGATTTAGGCGAAAGAAATATATGGCAAGCAAAAATTGATTTGGAATGTTTCAGTGTCAATCAAAGATTTTATACCCATTTAAAACAATAAAGCAAAAGGAAGTGAAATAAATTTAAAACAATAAAGCAAAAGAAAGTGAAATAAATTTTCCCCCGTGAATGGCAAGCACGGTCAAAAAATTTCTTCTAAAAATCGCGGCTACTGATTTGTTTTCAGTAGCTAAGGATGAAATTTATGAGCGTGTAATAGATGCAGAATTTTAATTGAAACGTATGCTCAATTAATTAACAAAAGCAACGTGATTAGAAACTATTGGTTTCTTATTTATTTATTTCATACATAGTTAGTACAATATACGCTAAATTTATAACAAAAGTAATGTATCTAAATTTATATGTTACTTATTTATTCTCTACCTATTTTTAGTAAAATATACGTTTTAAAGAATATTCATTAGCTACGTACCATTTTATATGCTAACTAAATAAATCAAAACGGATAATACGTTCAAATTAAAACGTGTATTTTAAATAGCCTATTTATACTCTATTAACTTTCAAATTTATTACTTAATTAACTTTTTATTTGTTTACATTGGTTTGATTTACTTAACATTTAATAAATAACCGATGTATATACGTAAGAAAGAAAACGTAAGTTTATTTCATATATATATTATTCAATTTAAAATTTTATTTATTAATCAATTAACTAAGAAACAAATGTGTATACGTATAAAGTTTATTTCTTTTACAGAATATTAATTACATGATTTAAAGGTGTATAACCAATTTTTAAAAGAACAAAAGTGGAAATAAAATGTTGTTACCAATATATTCAGTTAAATTAAAAGATTTGGAAGTTAGAATTTGAAAGATTTAAATTCCAATAAATTTGAACTTTAACCAAAAATAAGAGTTATAGAATTGGCTTATATTAATAAAATTTGGTGACTATTTATAATTAAATAAAAAAAATTCAACCTTTTTGTAAATTAAAACCCCAAAGTTTATAAATAAAAGAAAAAAAAATACTTGTTAGAATTTTTGGGTTGTTACACTCTCCCCTACTCGGAACTTTTCATCCACGAAAAGCAACAAAGTAGGAGAATGGAAACAACCAGATGAAAAATTAGACTTTGGAAAATAAATTAACAATTTATTTAAAACCATATAATTTTTTATTTTTTTATTTTTAATAGTTTGGTTAAACTGATTTTATTAAATCCATTCAATTATTTATTAGATCAATTATTTATATAAAACATTAAATTTTTTACTATTAAACCATGTAGTATATAAATAAACAATATTTTAAAGATTATATTCAAAAAGGAAAGGAAGGTAGATTCAGGAAACAGAATATAGGTGAATAAATAAGCTGAGCAGATAAGGTAGATCCAAAAGAATAGTGTCGGATACGAATCGTAAATTTCAAACCATAGGAGTCTCAATTTCAAATATTAATACAAAATTTCTTTGTTGAAAAATACTTCTATAATAAAATACCTTTATATCGAAACAAAATTTTCTTTCGAAAATACTTTTATAACTCGATGTTTCAACAAGTTTATCCTCGTTCTTGTAGACTCTGACAATCCGTTGATCAGGCGCAAAGCTAGAATTCTTCAAGTACTTAGTAGTCTTGTTTCAACACCCAGTGAAAGTACTGAAAACATTTAAAAACAGATATGGAAAGTACAATCCAAAAAAATCACCTGGATCGCCGGATACATAACAATGGTTACGCCTGGATCCCCCAGGAAACATCCATATCCTTTAAGCATTCACTGTTTTGCGAATTACGCCATGATAAACAAAACCCGTGGACCGCAAGATACATAACAATGGTTACGCCTAGATCCTCCAAGAAACATCCATACCCTTTAAGAAATATCTGCCTTGCGGATTACGCCCCGACAACAAAACCGATAGACCGCAGGATACATAACAATGGTTATGCCTGGATCCCCTAGGAAACATCCATACACTTTAAGCAATCTCTGCCTTGCGGATTACGCTGCCCAAAAAAACAACCACGGGTAACGCCACGGTAGGACACTCGAGTATCACATCCGGAAAACCGAAAATCAGAGAGAATAATTTCGATAGAATGAATCCACAATGTTGCCACAGAGCGAATATCAAGCAGAAGGCACTTCCATATCATTACTTCGAAAATATATATCATATAGTACCTTTTCAAAATACTTTCAAATATCATTTTTATATATAGTCCATTATATACAAGATTTCATTTTCAAATCGAATACTTTCCAAAATCAATAGTATATCAAATCACACTTATATATACTTCGCCTATACAAGATTACACCTTTCAAATTGAGTACCCTTCCAAATCAATAGTTTTCAAATCAACTTCATACTTATACAAATCAATTCTATATAAGTTCGATAACTCCCAAATCAAGTATTTAGTAAAACAAGGTTCTCAACTTCAATTTCTTTCAATATCGTTTCAGTTTCAAAATCATATATGATTTCATCAAATTATTTCTTCCATATTTAATATCTTCAGTTTCAAAATTTCCAAATAATACGTTTAGAAAATAATCCTAGTTTCCAAATCAACATAATTTAGGTCAATCAAATTCATTTCCAAAATCATCATATAAATACTGGGTTTTAAATTCCAAATCTTATTTTTCGAAACCAAATATTTTCTAAAACCAATTATACCCAAATGATTTTCAAGTTTATAACCACCCCTTCGAAACCTTTGAATTATTTATAAAGCATTCAAAACCAGATTTCATATTAGTATAATTCAACGTAGTCCTATCCATTTACTTAACAAAGTAGTTTCAAAATTATTTAAATCATATTAAAACATACAAGACTAAACTTACATACTTTATCAAATACCTTATACTTTTCAAAATTACAGCTTGGAAAATTTTTAAATCTTGATTCGGATGTGTTGGGACTTTCAAAATAGTCGGTGAAATCAAATTTCAAATCCTAGAGTTGGAAATCAGCAACAAATCAGTAAATTAATTTTTATAAATTGAGTTATATTAAATCAAATCAAAAACTCGAGGATTGAACACCGGCTTGCTTTAAATCATTTCAAATATATATACATATATCTTTTTAATATCGAACTATACTTCAGAATTTGAAATCAAACTGGTTTCACAAAATCACTCGCATGGCGTAGCTATTAAAGTGGCCTCTCCCCCACATTGAAACTCGAAAATCAATGTCAAAGAGGCATGCACTCATCACAGAAATTATTTTCCAGCGACAAAAGTGAGGACTTCTATTTTCTTGAAAACTTCATTAAAATTTCTTCTAAATCATTGGAATTCATTTGAACTCTTTTGAAATATTTCTTATCGAGAAAATACTTATAAATCATATTATTATTATATATTTTTGAAATCTCAAAACCAAATTTTAAAATAGCGGAGTTCAATTCCTCGAAATTCAAATTCAAAACCCTTCAGTTATAAATCATTTTTATATAAAACAAATTTCTTATAAAATTTTCAAAATTTCAAATCCTTTCGAAATTTCAAATTCTAGATTTTAAAAGGTATATAATCTTTTCAAAAACATTTTCACTTTCATGTATCGAATAAAATCATAGTTATCAAAATAATAATTTCGCTATATAAAACAATTTCTAAAATACAAAAAATCCCGATTTTCAAAGGATGATTCAAGGATGGATTTCAAAACAAAGATAGAGATTCAAATTAGAGGAACTCTAAGCAAATAGAATTATGATTCGAAGCTAGGCCCAAAGGAAGATGAGATAATTAAATTTCAAAATAGAAGATGGATATTAATCGCGGGCGACCTTAACCGGGTCAACGGTGACTTCAGGAATATGATCGATGCAGAATTCCAAGGCAAATCGACATTCGATCGCCAGATATAGAATTCGGCATAACCAGAGATAGCAGCATCTAAACCGAGGATATATAAATCTTCGGTTAATCGATGCTATTGTAAAGGAGTTCCACCCCTTTACAATCATTCAATGGAGCTATGGGATACTCCAGAATCTAGAAAACACGAATAAGGAAAGACAAGAATGGATTTGGAATCGAGAGGGATGTACCAAAATTCAAAGGAGAACCGAATCAAATAGGAAGAGATTCAAGCTCGAACGAAAGTGATTCTGTAAATAAATTTTACCATATATGCTAAGTGTGCCTAGAGCCAAAGCTCTGATACCAACTGTAACGACCTGCTATTTTCAACCATTCGCATCCGCACATGTCGGACTTGAATTCCTCAAAATATCAGATTGTTAATTTATATTTTGCAAACTCAGCGTATACAGTAAATAAATCAATCACAGAATCACAGACACAGAGTAATACAATAATACGTAGCGGTAAATAAATAGTAGTTCATGAAGCTACTATACAAATATCAGAGTTAGAAATAGAATACAACAAAATATCTCAAATACATCGAAGTCTTCAGTACGAACAGATGACTTCTCTGAACCAATCAACTGGAAAAGCTGAAAGCTGAATCGATGGTTGGGTCTCTAATGAAGCTCCAAACTCCATAGGTGAGTCTCAAATGCTGTATCACTTAGTCTGACCTGAGCGTAAAGCAAAACAAAAAACACTCGAGTCAGGATTAACATTCTTATATCAATAAATCCAACTCAAGTGAAATATTAACTGAAATACAAGTAACTTAGAGGAATGTTGGGATAACCATTCTCTAAGTATCCGTGGAACTATCTACAACGAAATATACACTATAACACTGTGGTCATTTCAAATTAATTTATACTTCAAAACCAAATATCATTTTCATTTCAAATATCTCTATTTTTCCCAAAATAGTATTTATATATATTAAATAATTTATAAAGTAAAGTATTTGCAATTTCCTGAAACTTCACAAATCTCCTCCAAATCAACTCGACTTTCCCATTCAAATTAAATTTAATCTAAATTTTCCATTTTAATCCCATTCAGTTTCTAAATAACAAATTCAAATTATATTGATTTCAAATACAGATCCGCATCACAAAATAAACCACTTAAATTCCAATATATTTCAAAGCTTTAATATTCAACAATTTCAAGGTTAAATTTAACATTTCATATAGATCTTGATTTAACTTCATTCTTTTATTTAGTCAGTGAATATTCACTTAATAAATTCAATATCATTTAAGTAACCTTAAATTTCATTTTTTTTATAAATAATTCCTTAAGTTTATTTGAACCAGAAATATTCATTAAATTACTTAAATCGAAAACCAAGTTATAAATCAACTCTTAATTCTCCGTTTCAACAAGTTTCAAATCGGTTTAATTAAACAAAATTCTTTATTGAATATAATTTCAACTAAATTCATATTATCTTCCCAACCTTAACTTATTCAAATTATTACCAAAATCTATATTAAAATATAAAATTAAATACTTAAACATATTATATATATTAAATCAATCTTAATTAAATTAAATATTATTATTAAATATATATACATATATATATATCATTACCATTTGTATATAAAAATTCAAGAATCAACATTTATTAAGAAAATATATTTCTTTCCAAACCAAGAGAATTTATTTTCAAAATATTTATATATGGACCAACGCTGTCTGTATATATTTCGATCATATGGTTAAAGGATACGGATATCTATCATTTCAATCCGAAATTTAAATATACGGATAGATATCACTTCGACCCTAAATCCCATATTCAAACTAATTGGAAAACCGCTTGGGTTTATCATTTCAACCCATAACGAAATTCTCCTATTCTAAAGTCCGTTCAGGTATGTATCATTTCAACCCATAGTGAATTCTAAACTACTGAGAACTTGCAGAGTGATAACAAATAATAAAATAAAATAACAGGCATATATTATCAATAACAATATATTATAAACAACAGGATATGGTGTCATATCCCACAGGTGAACAATTGCAAATAACAACATATATAGCAATGCAAATAACTAGCAGCCTCATATTTCAATTGTCGTTTCAATTGAAATCGAATTTAATAAATAAAAGAACGTTAATCGTGAGTGATTGCTCACCTTTCGAGGCTGGAGCGATTTGTCACTGAAATGGGTTACGAATCAAAGCAAGAATTTCAAAGTAAAAGATGGATTTGCACGATTTCGACGAACAAAGCTGATATATAAAGATGATGATGGGAACAAATCAGAATCAACACGATAGAAGCAACAATGTCATTAATAATAATTATCCATGGAATAAATATTTAATTTTAAAACAAATATCAAAATAACATATATATATATATATAATTAAAATCATTGTTTTAAATTAAACACATAGATTAAAAATCAACATATATAAGTAATAGGTTAAAAATTAATACTTATATAAACGAATAGATATACAGGAAAATATATAAACATATGTGTAACCTATATACAAGTTATATCTTTAGAAATCAATATTTAAATTAAAGTCTATATAATTTGCTAAAATTGTTACAAAACTAATTCATATACTAAGAAAATTTAAATGTATACCATAACTTTGTTTAAAAAAAAACAAACATAACATATGATATACCTTACTTGTCTTATATATGTAAACTGGTTAGAACTTTATATAATATATATATACAAAGTACATACGTTTTTAACATCACTATTATATAAACAGTATATTATCTTTATAAAAGACATATTATATATAAGCTAATATTATAAAAATTTATAAAATCAGTACATATCAATACAACATATGTACAAAATATCTTATGCATAACTTTTATAAATAGCGAAATATCATATATGTATATATATACAGATCATCACGTACTACAATATATAAACCATACTACATGATACAGATAACCAATGTGCAGACCATAAATAACGAAATGTGTAGACAAGATGTATATATGCAGTCTACGCACTAATTTCATGTAGGTACTATAAATATACCAAACCCAAGTATATATGAACTCCTAGACCTATTATATTCAAAACCAATAGTTATCATATAATATCAGTATACTTAATTTGAAATGATGTTTATTTGTACCCAACAGATGGTGTACATCAGCTGATGTAAACTGACGGTGTATGACAAACAGCTCATAACCACTTGTATAACCTATACATTATAACCCACTTTCAAATCTATGTATTAAATATTATGTATTAAATATCAGTGTTAAAAAAATCAAGTATATTATCATAAAAAATATTCATATAATATATATGCAGATCTTGGTGTGAACGCGGCATAAATGTGTCTACTAAAGCCAATATGTAACATACATAATGCACGCAACCCAAGACGTGAAACACATGCAGAAAAATATAACTTTTATACTAAGATGTAATAAAATCCAACGTATGCATCTTATAAAATTCAATATCATATCTTCTTTTGTACACCGTAATACGTATATACCCTTCAACACATCAACATATATAACAGTTTTATTGAAATCATATATATTATTTAAAATAAAACCGAAACATCTGTTACAGATAAATACCATATACCTGACACAACATTCGTTTAGCCGGAACAGCCTGAAGAAAAAATTATGAGACAAAATCAAAATACAAAATATGTGCATGCTACAATACTAGAAACTGATGTATTATCGTATACATAAGCAAATATACTTTTCATATGAGCCATTGTATATAATATACCTGTATTTATATACTATAACAACAGATTAAAACCTACAAAACCGAGGAAAAGCAAAAGAAGGAAATAAATTTATTATAAAGCCATAACCTGATGTATGAAGCACACGCAATATAGAAGGAAGATGAACAAATGCAGTGAAAATTGTGAACGCGAGTTGAAATATATATAAGAAAGTTCGCTCAAACAAGGGATGCATGCAGCTGACATGGTAAGGGAGATATTGCGTGGTTTTGAAATTTAAACAGAAGTAATTACATGATTTAGGTGAAAGAAAAATATGGCAAGCAAAAATTGATTTGGAACATTTCAGTGTCAATCAAAGATTTTATACCCATTTAAAACAATAAAGCAAAAGAAAGTGAAATAAATTTAAAACAATAAAGCAAAAGGAAGTGAAATAAATTTTCCCCCATGAATGGCAAGCACGGTCAAAAATGTTCTTCCAAAAATCACGGCTACTGATTTGTTTTCAATAGCTAAGGTATGAAATTTATGAGAATGTAATAGATGCAGAATTTTAATTGAAACGTACGCTCAATTAATTAACAAAAGTAACGTGATTAGAAACTATTGGTTTCTTATTTATTTATTTCATATATAGTTAGTACAATGTACGCTAAATTTATAACAAAAGTAATGTATCTAAATTTATACGTTGCTTATTTATTCTCTACCTATATTTAGTAAAATATACGTTTTAAAGAATATTCATTAGTTACGTACCATTTTATATGCTAACTAAATAAATCAAAACGGATAATACGTTCAAATTAAAACGTGTATTTTAAATAGCCTATTTATACCCTATTAACTTTAAAATTTATTACTTAATTAACTTTTGATTTGTTTACATTGGCTTGATTTACTAAACATTTAACAAATAACTGATGTATATACGTGAAAAAGAAAATGTAAAATTTATTTCCTGTTTATTATTCAATTTAAATTTTATTTATTAATCAATTAACTAAGAAACAAATGTGTATACGTATAAAGTTTATTTCTTTTACAGAATATTAATTACTTGATTCAAAGGTGTATAACCAAATTTTAAAAGAACAAAAGTAAAAATAAAATGTTGTTACCAATATATTCAGTTAAATTAAAAGATTTGGAAGTTAAAATTTAAAAGATTTAAATTCCAATAATTGTTAAACTTTAACCAAAAATAAGAGTTATAGAATTGGCTTATATTAATAAAATTTTAGTGACTATTTATAATTAAATTAAAAAAATTCAACCTTTTTGTAAATTAAAACCCCAAAGTTTATAAATAAAAGAAAAAAATACTTGTCAGAATTTTTGGGTTGTTACAAAAATAATTAATCTATAATTAAGGCTTAATTACTGAATGTGATTAAAGAGTAATTGATCAAGAGTGATTAATTAAAAAGAGAGTAATTAATCGAAAATGATAAACTAAAAGGAAAATTAAAGATTAATCAAAAGTAATTAAGGATTGATTAACTAGTTAGTCATGGATAAATTAATTTGGATTAATCGAAAATGTTGTTTGTTGTTGTACACTCTGATGTAATGAAATGAAATGTAATGTAATGTAATAACTGACATAGTTCTTTGTTTAAAGATTATTCATTTATTTATTATAAGTTGTTCCGCTGCGAATTGTGAGATTCTGATGTTGTTCTGTTATTTCTTTCTGTTCTATTCTATCTTTTTCTATCTTCTTCTACCTTTTCTTCTTCTTTAACCCTAAAGGTACGGTTTTCCGACCTTCGATTGCTCGACAGTTGATACAGTAGACGTATTGATGTCGGTATTCGTGGACGAAAAATCGTAGTCGTTACATTTGGTATCAGAGCTTATGGTTAAGCGACAACCATGGCTCCGTTGGGAATTACTCATTAGAGATAGAGTCAGTAGTACTCTAGAATGAGTTTAAGTGTAATAATAGATACGAGTGCGTATTTGTTAGTGAATATAAAAATGTTTTATATTGTGTTTGCTTATCCGTTGAGCTATTTGTGAATTCTGATCGGTGTGTGGGACGACATATTATCGATAGGGATTTCTAAACACTTAAACGAGGCATGCTGACATAGTATTATTTAAATTGGGTAAATGAAATAATTTTACCTTGATTATATTTTTATATATAAAGGAATAATTTTTCAGAATTTTTAAAATGTATATGAATTGATTGTTTGGTTGTTGAATAAGTTAAATTAAAACAACAATTGTAAAAGAATGAATTGTATAAGCAATTAAATTATAAGTATGGAGTTATAATTAAAATGATTTACACTTGTGAAATAATCTTATATATAAGAAGTAAAATTATATAAGTAAAAGATTTATAATCTGAAAATAAAATTCCAGAGAAGTGTTTTGAAAGGATTTGATATTTTGGGAAATTGTTTTGGAGAAATTAAAGCTCTAAAGTCTTTTTGGTCGCTGGAAAATAATTCTGATGATGATCGCGACATCATTGGTGTTCATTTTCGGGTTTCCAAAAGAGGGATTGCTACCAAATTGTTTAAAAGAAAGTTGTTTGGAAAATTTGGATTTGATTTGGATTTGATAAGATGTTTGAAATGGAATATAACTTAAGTGATGTTGAATGAAGTTGATTTTTGGTGTCAAAGTAAATTAATAAGTGAATTAATGAAATGAAGTCATTAAGAATTTGAACTTGAGTTATATAAATGAAATTCAACACTATATTGCTAAAGGAGTTAGCAATTGAATTGAACTAATGGATTGAATGTTAATCAATTAAATGTAAATGATTGATATGAAATAATGGATGTAAGTATAAATTCATTAAAAGCTAATGTTATTGGAAGTTGAGTAAATTGAATGGAAGTCAATTTAGTATGATCCAATTGGAATTAAAAGTGTTGAACCAAACTGAATGTAAAGTGAATAAACTTGGTTGTATTGAATAAACATTGGTTGTTATTTGATTGTTGATTGATTGTATATAATTCATTAAGTATTAATGAAATTGAATTAGCGAAATTGGAAGCTATGTGATTGAATTCAAATGGATAATATGTAAATTTGAATAGAATTGAATTTGATTTGATTTGATTTGGAAGTAAACTAAGTTGAATATAAATTAGTGGATGCAAACTAATTGAAATTGAATATGAATGAAAGTTAGTAAAATCCAATGTAAATGAATCAAATGTGATTTAAATTGAAAACCAATTCATTGAATATTAATGAGAATATGAATGAATATTGATTTGGTTATGGATGATAGTTGGTTGATGTTTGCATTTGTTGTTTTGTTGCATTTGCTATATTGGCACATATAGTTGTTATGTTGCTATATGTTGTATATTGATACTATTTTCATATATACATGTTCTCATACGTTTGTTAAGTGTTTAGTAGGTGTGGATGGAGTTTGCTTCGCATTTGGAGCTCGCTTTCGCGCTATATTAGCCGTATATGCTCGCTAAGAATATAATAAGGTACATATCTCAGATTACATACCGTACTTTTACACTTTTTTTACCTGCGGGATGCCTCATTAGATATACTGTCATTTTTTTTTCGGATCGAGCCGCGCAAAGGAGACTATGGCAAATTTTTCCGAAAATTTAAGGCGTTAGAAAATTTTTGAGAAAATTTGGAAAATTTTGGAAAACTATAAATTTGTTTTGGAATTGGAAATTAAACGATATAGTTTGGTTTTGAAAAGATAACTAAGTAGATTCGAAAACTTAGCAAAGTATTGTAAGAAGTTTAACTATGGATTTTGGGAAAGTTAATAGATTCTGTAATTTTTCTTACTTGATAATTTCGAGGACGAAATTCTTTTAAGGGGGGGAAGTCTATAACGACCCAGAATTTCTATAAATTAAAATTTGTATATTTAATTAATTTTAAATATTAATAAGTGAAATTAAACAGTCGAATAATTTATTTATCGAATATTGGATTTAATTGGACAATTAAATCGATAATTTAAAAATTGAAATTCCAGAAATAATTGAAAATTGGGTTTAATATGATTGAAAATGATTTGTAAAATTTTATTATATCATATTAAAGTTATAGAGATGTTATAGAACTTTTAAAATGGAATTTAAAGTTAAATTGTGAAAATTGAATATTTTAATATTTAAATCGACTAGTGAAAATAGCCATTTTTTGAACAGTCTCAGAATTGGACGAAACTAGTTTCATCGGATCCGTAATGTGATATTATTATAAGGTTTCAAATTTCATGTCAATCAGATTTACCGTTTGTCCGGGGCAAGCTAAAACGCCTAGAAAATCGTTTAATCGGTATAATTTAAATTTGATCGTTTATTTCCGTAACTCGCACATACGATGGAATTACCCTCCGAAACACGTTCCATTGTGTTCGGAACGCGGGGTAAACCCTAGAAACGCCAGCCGGCACGCTTCGTTTGGAGTTTGGAAAATTTCGGGTGAATAGTGTTTTCGTCGATTTTCTATATAAGGACCTCACATCTTCAATTTGCAAAAGAAAAAACCCTAACCCTAATTTTCAATGCCCAGCCGCCACCTTCATTTCAAAGGCCAGAAATTCACAATTTTCTCCCCTCAATCTCTTCCAATCTGTGAAGAATTAGCTAAAACATTCAACTACAAACTTGAAGAGCATCTCGAGAGCTTCGAATCCATATGGTGATGATCAAGTTTAGTGAAGCGGATTGGAGGCTAGGGGCCCGCGTTCTTCAGGTGTTTGGGGACGTTTTTCATGCTATAGGGGTGGCCGAGCTTCAAGCTATTGATGGTGAAGGTGGAGTAAAGCAAGGGCTTTCGTTTGGCGGTGGTATGATGGGTTCTAGTTCGTCGATGGTGGAGTATAATTCAATGGAAAAATGGCGGCTATGGGTTAGGTTTTCACGTGAAAACCTGGAGAGGGGAGAAGAGAAAGAGGGCGGCCAGATCTGATGGTTTGAAAATGTACGGCCTGGATTGAGTCTGGGTATATAAATAAATGAAAATTGTAAATTTATGTATATATAATTCGTGTAACTTTAAACTAGTATATCTTTTTCATACGAGGTCCGTTTTGGACGAAACTTTTTGCGTTGGCTTCATTTCGATGAGCTCTACGCGGTGCAACTGGATTGGAGTCATTTGGAGCTAGTCCGAATTTCGGGTAAAATTAAACGCGCGTTTAATTTTATTCCAAATAAAAGCTGAAACGGAATTAAAATCAAGGTGAGAACTTCTCACTCAATCGAATCGGTTTCGATTTTAATTTTAAATAGTTATATTTAAAATTCTGGAATGTATGTTTGAATGATGATTGTTATCTATTGATTGTTAAAATAGACATTATGCGCTGTTAGTAAGCGGATGTTATTTATTAAAAACATATACCGCGAATATTTCACAGTACAGTGAAATTGGTATTATTTATGTACTTGGAGTTGATTTTCCCGCATTATATAGCGGATGGGACCCTATTACGCCATCTATTAAGCGGATTATATTTTATAAATCCCATATACCACGATAATTCCGTACTGGAGCGGAATTGGTATTGTGCTAATGTTTTTGGATGCAGGGAAACAGGTTGGAGGGATCCAACTGGATTCCTCAACTGTATTGATTTATTTACAGATATTGTGATATTTGTTGATTATCATATCGATATATGATATTTGGATGTCGTGATTGACTATTTGGTGCTGCTGCATCATCGGATCCATTTCTGAAGTTTTAAAAATAATGATTTTGGTTTTAAAAGGAATTTTAAAGTGATTTTCGAAAGTATTTGTTTTTATTAAATTTTGAATTGTTAAAAATAAATAAACGTTAAAATTTTAATGTTATAAAAGTATGATTTTTATGAAATTAAAGTGAAAGATGATTTTTTAAATAAATATTTAATAAATTTTTGAAATGGTTTAAATTGGAATTTTTGGACTATTACAAATAATTTATATAAAAGATTTATAAAATGGATATTTATAAATTAAAAATATTGGAATTATAAAACGAAGTTTTTATAAGTGTTAAAATGAAGTATAATGGATTCATAAGTGAACGAGAATTTATAAGATTTATAGTTTGTGAAGTTTAAAGGAACGATTTTGTAAATAAATGAATTATAAGTATTTAGCTTATAATATGGTTTGTTGGTATATATTTGAGATATATAGATTGAATTGGATTAATAAAGGAGATTTATAAATCGAAGTTTATAAATAGAAATGGAATTTATAGACATTGTTTATAAATTCGAAATCAATGGAATTTGATAAATTTAATGTTGAAATTGGTTAAGGAAGTATATTCATGATTTTGGGCAGTGAATATATTATAAATAAAATGGGTATGCTGGGGAAAATGAATATTATAAATTGAAGTTAATCGTTTTAACGATGTTTTAAAAGGTGTAAACATCGAAAACATAGATTTCAACATTCATTGTTGAAATAGACGTTTTCGAGAAATAGAAGGAAATGGTGGACTGTAACACTGTTGTTATAGTAAATGGTTTCCGAAATGAAATATTTTGTATAGTATCAGGATTTATATATCTATTTTAATTTTGAATCCCTATACTAGTGATTTTGGGTCGTCGTAACGATGTTTTACGCAATATTCGTTTTAGCCCAAACAAATGTGTTTAAGTGAATGTTTTCCTTAAAGAATAAAATATATACTTAATTTTGATATTAAGTATATTGAATATTTTCCAGGTGTTGAAAATGAATGGATTTGTAAATTACTTATTATTTAATAAGTATGGAAATGTTTTCCAATATGAACTGAATATTTTGGGACTTTATCCTTTAAAAATAAATTGAAAATGAATATTAGAAATCGATTGGGAAATCGTATATTCATAGATATTTAGGAATTATAGATTCATTATGGAATTTATAAAAGAAAGGGAAATTTGTTTAAAAATAAACATTGATTTATTTTTGAACTGTGGGAATAAATTTACGGATTTGGAACGTAAATATAAAATAAATCGGTAAGGATTTATTTAATTGGTTTAAATAAACCATTTTGAAATGAGAGTATTTCCGCGCAAGGAAAATGATTTGAAAATTTGTTTTCAAATGGTTGAAGTGTGGAAAATTATATATCTAGTAAAGATATTTTGGAAAGTAAATAATTTGGGAAATTATTTGGAATTTGGTGATGTTGAGCATGCCTATTGATAGTTAAATAATCCGACTATCAATATTTACCTTTAAATAGGTATTTGTTGTGATTTGCTTGAATTTGAATGCCACACTTATTTTTGAATAAGCGCTCACTATTCGGGTTAGCCGGGAAATGACCTTGGGGTCGTATAACCCATTCCGATATGTGATACGTCGTTATGGATTGCATTTGATGACCGGTATTGAAGATCGGATATTTGTGAAAACGGAAGGATTACCGTTGAGTTACTCTACATCGGCTGATCTCCGATATAGAGGTTTTACCACCCTTAGTGAGGGGAAGTCCGGTCGTGATTAGTGAATATCCGGATTGCAAGGACTTCTTTGGAAGTGCCTTCGGTTCTGTTCGAGCCTGGAACAGACTTGTATGGATTGTATGTCTGACATTACAAAATTGAGATATAAAGCTGATTTCTTTCAAATATATTTCTGTTGGTGGCGGAGAATTTATTCTCTTAGCTTAACACCCTTCTCTGAGACGTACGAGTTCAGAGGTTATATAGTTGAAGGTTATTAGTGATATACTCCCAATTTGGTAGTGTGGCATGCTGAGTGTTGCTGTGAAATGATCATTGTTTGATCATTTGTGATATGATCATTTGTTTGATCATTTATCTTGGTGATTATTTCTATGATCATTTGATTGACCCAAAGCATGGCTTTTGTATAAAGCGTGGCTTTGTGGACGAGACTTCGTCGGACCTCACACCCCGGAAATGGTTAAAACAGGAAGGATGCAGCAAGGTTATTAGGTGGTAGCACCCCTTTAGTGTATGTCATTCCTTCTGGATAGAGGTGTATCACGGAATGGAGCCCAGATACTTAGCCTATATGGTTACTGCATTATTATTCTTATGTGGTTGTTGGAAATCGAGGATCCTCAGATAGATCGGTTACGATCGGGGGATGACATATTCCGTCAGTAGTTACCCAGTTAGGGGTAACCCGGCCTTGTGTTGGCAGAGATCCGGTTTGGTTCTCGGGACGTCATTCTAGAGGCGTTTCCATGTGGCAATGGGAAGTTCCTTGGCCTGACCATTTGTTGGAAATCCAAAGAAACAATACGATCTTGTACGGTTTTAGTTAGAGAACCTGCCATGGAATGTGGCGGTAACCTGCTATTGAACATGGTAGCTATAGTAGGCATAAGTGCGAAATGTCTATGCTGGCTAAGATTTCTATCTTTACTTTCTAAATGAATTTTTCCTACACTATGCACTAGTAATAATATCAAATGTTTCTTTTTAATGCATATCAAGCATCTTTGACTATCATAAGGAGAAATCTCCTCCGATTCTGCGTTTGCATTGTGTGTGTGTGCGGGAGACCTTATGGTAGTCTCATTTTTAAAAACATTTCGAATTGACTTTAAAAATATCCCTCTATTTTGTTTTAAAGATAAACTATTTTAGTTCTCACACCAGTCACATGACTGACTCGGAGTTTATTTTTTTCCTTCCTAAACTCTGGGTGCCCACCAATTTCCACACGGGCCGTCAAGAGTTAAGGTTTATCAGGATATTCAGGAGTTGCTGGAGGCAAGCTGGATGGCATGGCGTATTACTAGTATATAGTATTTCTTTTCCGCTGTTTGATGTTGTTTGTTGTTGTACACTCTGATGTAATGAAATGAAATGTAATGTAATGTAATAACTGATATAGTTCTTTGTTTAAAGATTATTCATTTATTTATTATATGTTGTTCCGTTGCGAATTGTGAGATTCTGATGTTGTTCTGTTATTTCTTTCTGTTCTGTTCTATCTTTTTCTATCTTCTTCTACTTTTTCTTCTTCTTTAACCCTAACGGTACGGTTTTCCGACCTTCGATTGCTCGACAGTTGATACAGTAGACGTATTGATGTCGGCATTCGTGGACGAAAAATCATAGTCGTTACAATCTTGGTTATTATCATAAATAGTTGTTGTATTTAATAACGAAATGTTTTAAGAAAGTATGACATTTGGGTAAGTATGATTTATAATTTGGTACTGAAGATGATCTAGATTGTGAAGTTTTAAGTCTAAGCCAGAAAATTTGGAATTTGTTTCAAAGTGCTAAAAGAAATAATAAATAAGTATTATTTGAATAAAAGGGACTTGTTGCAAACAATGGATTGTTTGAAAATTTGATTTGAATTAAAAACCAAAGTGGCTTAAAATTTTAGGATAACTTAGTGTGTAAAGAAAATATTATGTATATATGGGGAATGTACATTATATCAAAAATGGTTTGAAATAAACTCTAAATGTTGAGTTTAGAATCTGAAATGAGATGTGGTACCAAGGGTGATAAGTTTTGAACTTATAAGATTATCAATGTTGAGTTTAAAATTTGAAATGGGAATTGGACTAATTCATAGAAATTAAAATGATTTGAAATTGAAGTGGATTCAATTTGAAATTAGTCTAAATTAATTTGAATAATTTGGGAGTTGTAATTAAAGTGAATATGAAATCAAATGGAATTTGATTTGAATTTGGAAAGAAATTGAGGTTAATTCAACTTGAATTGGGGATAAATCAAGTTCAAGGGAAATTGAAGTTATTCAAATTAGATTGAGTCAATTTAAACGAGAGTGGAAATTAAATTTGAATTGATGGGAAATTGATTGGAAATGGAGATTAGGAATTGAACAGTTTGGCTCTAAACTATTTTTCAAAATAAAATATTTTAATATAAACTGTTTTAATTCTATTTTCCTATCTACTTACTATACAACTTTTTTTTAAAAAACCCAAACTATCTTATACTTGTTTTGCAACTACTTTTGGAACTATTTAACTATTTTATCAAACAATTGCTGCTTTTCAACTATTTTACAAATTAATTACTATTTTACAATTATTTAGCAATTAATTAACATTCATTATAACTATTTAACTATTTTCCAACTATTTTACAATTTCTTAATGTAACGACCCAGAATTTTTATTAATTAAAATTCGTATATTTAATTGATTTTAAATATTAATAAGTGAAATTTATAAGTCAAATAAATTTTATTGCGAATAATTAGATTTAATTGGATAATTAAATCGATAATTTAATATGTTAAAATACAGAAATAATTGAAAATTGAGTTAAATATGATTGAAAATGATTTGTAAAAATTTATTTTATCATATTGGAGTTAGAATGATGTTTTAGAACTTTTAAAATCGAATTAAAAGTTAATTTGTGAAAATTGAATATTTTAATATTTAATTATCGACTGAAAAATAACCAATTTTCGAACAGTCTCAGAATTGGACGAAACTAGTTCCATTGGATCCGTAATAGTTTTTTATTATCGGATTTCAATTTTCGTAGCAATCGGAGTTGTCGTTTGACCGTGGCAGCTCGAAACGCATCGAAATTGTTTTAATATTAATTTGGCGAGTTAAAATAGTCATTTTTCAAAAAGTCTCGGATTTTGACGAAACCAGTTTCATCGGATCCGTAATGTGATATTATTGTATGATTTCAAATTTCGTGTCAATTGGATTTACCGTTTGTCCGGTGCAAGCTAAAACGCGTAGAAAATCGTTTAATCGGTTTAATTTTAAATTGAACATTTATTGCCATAACTCGCATAGATGACCGAATTAGCTCCCGAAACACATTCCATTGTGTTCGGAACGCGGGGTAAACCTTAGGAACGCCAACCGGCATGCTTCGTTTGGAGTTCGGAATATCCGAGATGAATAGTGTCGCGTAAATTTCTATAAAAGGACCTCATATTCACCATTTGCAAACTAAAACTAGGGTTTCTAGTAGTAACCGCCACCATTCATTTCGATGGCCAGAAACGCATCGTTTTCTTCCTCGATTATCTTCTCATCCATTCACTTTCACGAAAAATCTTCAACTATAAAAGTAAAGAGGATAATGAGATCTAGTAGTTCAACGGTCATGATCGTTTTTCATTGAGTGGATCGACGTGGATTTGGGGTTGAACGGCCAAAGATCATGCTCGTTTTTCTCGAGCCATGGGGGGCTGAGCTCCAAGCCCTTGCAGCTGAGTGTTGAGGAGGGGATGGGCTTCGATATGGCCGCATTCGATCAACTTGGAGATGCTTCTATTTGTCACGGCATTTAGGGTTTGAGGCGGCTAGATGGGTTAGTTGTGTGCGTGATATCCTGATGATGAGCGCGTTTGGGAAGAAAGGGAGGTGCGGCCTGGATCATCCAATGTGAAATCAACGGCCCTGATTAGCTAGGTTATAAATTTAAAAGAAAATTTGTAAATTAATTTTATAATAATTTGTACGATCTTCAACCGTGTATAACTTTTTGCTACGAGGTCGAAAACGCGCGAAACCAGTTGCGTTGGGTTCGTATGGACGAGCACTACGCTTGGAATTGGATTGGAGTCGTTTGGAGCTAGTGAAAATTTCTGGTAAGATTAAACACACGTTTAATTTTATTCGAAATAAAAGCTGAAAACGAAATTGAAATCAAGGTGAGAACTTCTCACTCAATCGAATAGTTTCGATTTATAATTTTAAATAGTTATATTTAAAATTCTTGAATGTATGCATGAATGATGATTGTTATCTATTGATTGTTAAAATAGACATTATGCGCCGTTAGTAAGCGGTTGTTATTTATTAAAAACATATACCGCGAATATTTCACAATATAGTGAAATTGGTATTATTTATGTACTTGGAGTTGATTTCCCGCATTATATAGCGGATGAGACCCTATTGCGCCGTCTATTAAGCGGATAATATTTTATAAATCTCATATACCGCGATAATTCCATACTGGAGCGGAATTGGTACTGTGCTAACATCTGTGGATGTAGGGAAACAGGTTGGAGGGATCCAACTGGATTCCTCAATAATATTGATTTATTTACAGATATTGTGATATTTGTTGATTATCATATTGATATATGATATTTGGATGTCGTGATTGACTATTTGGTGCTCTTGCATCATCGGATCCATTTTTTAGGTTTTAAAATAATGATTTTTGGGTTTTAAAAGAATTTTTAAAGTGATTTTTGAAAGTATACGTTTTATTTAATTTTGAATTGTTAAAATAAATAAACATTTTAATTTTATGGTTATAAAAGTTATATTTTTGGGTAAATAATACTTAAGTGTAATTTTGGAGTTATATAAGTTTTAAATAACGTTTTGTTAATTAATAAAGAGATTGGTTTATTTAAATTGAGACTTTTGAATTATTATAACGGTTTATATAAAAGATTTATAAAATTTATATTTTATAAGTTAAAGATATTGGAATTATAAAACGAGGTTTTATAAGTGTTAAAATAAAGTTGTACTTAGTTTTATAAGTAAATAAGAATTTTAGATTTATAAACAAACTATGATATAAAAGAATGGATTTGTGAATAAATAGATTATAAGTAATTTACTTATAAGTTAGATTCGGCATATAAACGAAATATAAATTGGATTAATAAAGGAGATTTATAAACCAAAGCTTATAAATAGAAATGGAATTTATAAACAGTGTTTATAAATTCGAAATCAATGGAATTTGATAAATTGAAAGTTGAAATTGGTTAAGGAAGTATGTTCACGATTTTGGACAGTGAATATATTATCAAATAAAATGGATATGCTTGGGAAAATGAATATTATAAAATGAATTAATCGTTTTAACGATGTTTTAAAATGTATTATGAATCGAATACATAGATTTCAACATTTATTGTTGAAATAGAAGTTTTCGAGAAATAGAAGGAAATGATGGACTATAACACTGTTGTTATAGTAAATGATTTCCGATAGGAAATGTTTTTGTATAGCATTGGGATTTATATATCTATTTTAATTTCGAATCCCTATACTAGTGGTTTTGGGTTGTCGTAACGATGTTTTATGCAACATTCGTTTTTGACCCAAATAAATGTGTTAAGAGAATGTTTTTCTTAAGTAATGAAATATATACTTAATTTTTATTTAAGTATATTGAATATTTTCAAATGTTGAAAATAAATAGATTTGTGAAGTACTTATTATTAAATAAGTATGGAAATATTTTTCCAATGTGAAATGAACGTTTTAGAATTTATCCTTGTAAAGATAAATTGAAAGTGAATATTGAAAATCGATTGAAAATCATACATCATAGATATTTTGGGATTATAAATTCACTATGGAATTTATAAAAGTAAGGGGAATTAGTTTAAAAATAAACGTTGATTTATTTTTAAAGTGTGGGAATAAATATACGGATTTGGAACGTAAATATAAAGTAAATCGGTAAGGATTTATTTAAATTGGTTTAAATGAACCATTTTGAAATGAAAGTATTTCCGAGTAAGGAAAATGATTGAAATTTGTTTTCAAAAGTGATAAAGGATTGAAAAGTGATTTGAAAATTTGTTTTCAAATGGTTGAAGTGTGGAAATTATATATCTAGTAAAGATATTTTGGGAAAATATATAATTTGGTAAATTATTTGGAATCTGATGATGTTGAGCATCTTTATTGATAGTTAAATAACCGACTATCAATATTTACCTTTAAATAGATAATTGTTGTGATTTGCTCGAATTTGAATGCCACACTTATTTTTGAACAAGCGCTCACTATTCGGGTTAGCCGGGAAAGGACCTTGTGGTCGTATAACCCATTTCGAATATGTGATACGTCGTAATGGATTGCATTTGATGGCCGGTGTTGAAGACCAGATATTTTTGAAAACGGAAGGATTACCGTTGAGTTACTCTGCATCGGCTGATCTCCGATATAGAGGTTTTATCACGCTTAGTGACGGGAAGTCCGGACGTGATTAGAAATTATTCGGAATGCAAGGACTTCTTTGTAAGTGCGTTCGGTTCTGTTCGATCTCGGAACAGACTTGTATGGATTGTATGTCTGACATTACAAATTGAGATATAAAGCTGATTTCTTTCAAATATATTTTTGTTGGTGGCGGAGAATTTATTCTCTTAGCTTAACACCCTTCCCTGAGACGTACGAGCTCAGAGGTTATGTAGTTGAAGGTTATTAGTGATATACTTCCAATTTGGTAGTGTGGCATGCTGAGTGTTGCTGTGAACTGATCATTGTTTGATCATTTGTGATATGATCATTTGTTTGATTATTTATCTTGGTGATCATTACTTTGATCATTTGTTGACCCAAATCACAGCTTTTGTATAAAGTGTGGCTTTGTAGACGAGACTTCGTCGGACCTCACACCCCGGAAATGGTCAAAACAGGAAGGATGCAGCAAGGTTATTACGGGGTAGCGCCCCTTTAGTGTATGTCATTCCTTCTGGATAGAGGTGGTATCATGGAATGGAGCCCAGATACTTAGCCTATGTGGTTACTGCATTATTATTCTTATGTGGTTGTTGGAAATCGAGGATCCTCGGATAGATCGGTTACGATCGGGGGATGACATATTCGTGTCAGTAGTTACCCAGTTAGGGGTAACCCCGCCTTGTGTTGGCAGAGATCTGGTTTGGTTCGCTGGACGTCATTCCAGAGACGTTTCCATGTGGCAATGGGAAGTTCCTTGGCCTGACCATTTGTTGGAAATCAAAAGAAACAATACGATCTTGTGTGGTTTTAGTTGTAGAACCAATCATTCACTTATGGTGGCGCCCCACTGTTTGGATGGTAGCTATAGTAGGCATAAGTGCGAAATGCCTATCCTGGCTAAGATTTACATTCTACTTTCGAAATTGTTTTCTACACTATGCCCTAATAATAATATCAAATGTTTCTTTTCAATGCGTATCAAGCATCTTTGACTATCATAAGGAGAAAACTCCTTCGATTCTGCGTTTGCATTGTGTGTGTGTGCGGGAGGCCTTATGATAGTCTCATTTTCTAAAAAGCATTGCGAATCTATTTTAAAATTATCATGTTCTTTGTTTTAAAGATAAACTGTTTTAGTTCTCACACCAGTCACATGACTGACTCGGAGTTTATTTTTTTCCTTCCTAAACTCTGGGTGCCCACCAATTTCCACACGGGCAGTCAAGAGAAAGGTTATCAGGATATTCTGGAATTCAAGGGTTGCTGGAGGCAAGCTGGATGGCATGGCGTATTACTACTATATAGTATTTCCTTTCCGCTATTTGTTGTTGTTTGTTGTTGTACCCTCTGATGATGTAATGTAATGTAATAACTGATATAGTTCTTTGTTTAAAGATTATTCATTTATCTGTTATATGTTGTTCCGCTGCGATTGTGAGATTCTAATATTGTTCTTTTGTTTCTGTTCCGTTCTATCTTTTTCTCTCTTCTTCTATCTTTTTCTTTTTCTTTAACCCTAAAGACTCGTAAATTTTTCCTCTTTGGCTGGGTTGTTGTGGAATGTTGCCAGTTCAAAGGAGTACGGATTAACGGTTCTTTACATTTGGTATCAGAGCTTATGGTTAAGCGACAACGTTAGCTCTGTTGAGTATAACTCATTAGAGATGGAGTCAGTAGTACTCTAGAATGAGTTTGAGTGTAATAATAGATACGAGCGCGTATTTGTTAGTGAATATAAATTGTTTTATATTGTGATGATTGGTATGTTGAGTGGTATATGGATTTTGGTCAACACGAGTAATTAACGTTGTTGATAGGGATCTCTAAACACTTGAATAGAACAATTCGACACAGTATTGTTTTAATAGGGTAAATGAAATAATTTTACCTTGATTATATTTTATATATAAAGGAATAATTTTTCAGAATGATTAAAGTGTATAAAATTGATAGTTTGGTTGTTGAAAATATATATAAGTGAATGAAAGTTGTTTCAATAAATTAAATAAAAACAACAATTGTAAAAGAATAATTGTATAAGAAAATGAATTATAAGATGGAATTATAATAAAAAAATGATTTACAACTGGGAAACAATCTTGTATAAGTAAAGGAAAATAGTGAAACTTTATGAGTAAAAGATTTATAAGTGTGATTTATAAACGAAAAGAAAAATTTTGAAAGAATATTTAGCACTGATTTCACTTTTGTTACTGGGAAATAATAAGGGTGATGACTGCAGCATCATCAGTATCATTTCCGAGTTTCTATGTGATTTATTTGCTACCATACTAATTAAAAATTTGAAATTTTGTTGTGATAAACAAATTTGAAATTAAAAATCCAAGTGGATAAATATAAGTGAAATGAGTTTTGAACTTATAATATGAGACATGTGATTTGAAATTTAACAAAAGGAAAGTTAAATAAATTGATTTGGATTTGATAAGATGTTTGAAATGGAATATAACTTAAGTAATGTTGAATGAAGTTGATTTTTAGTGTCAAAGTAAATTAATAAGTGAATTAATGAAGTGAAGTCATTAAGAATTTGAACTTGAGTTATATGAATGAAATTCAACTTTATATTGTTAAAGGAATTAACAATTGAATTGATGAAGGGATGAAATATTAATCAATTGAATGCAAACAATTAATATGAAACCATGAATATAAGTGTTAATTCATTAGAAGCTAATAAAGTTGAGAAATTGAAAATTTAATAAATTGAATGAAAGTCAATTGAATGTTGAACCAAATTGAATGTAAATTGAATAAATTTGGTTATATTGGATGCACATTGGTTGTTATATGAATGTTAGTTGATTGTATATAATTCATTAAGTGTTAATGAAATTGAATTAGCGAAATTAAAAGCTATGTGATTGAATCCAAATTGGAAGTAAATAAATTTGAATAGAATTGGATTTGATTTGGATTGAAGGCGAATTAATGTGAATAAATTAGTGAATGTAGACTAACTGAAATCGAAAGAATGAACGTTAGTAAAATTCCAATGTTAATGAATCAATTGGAAAACCAATTCAATGAATATTAATGAGAAGTGAATTTATAGTTGGTTAACGGATGCATTCGTTGTTTGTTGCATTTGCTATATTATGTAGTTGTTATGTTGCTATATGTTGTATATTGATACTATTTACATATATGCATGATTCTCAAGTTGTTGTTAAGTGTTTAGTAGGTGCGGATGGCGTTGCTTCGCATTTGGAGCTCGCTTTCGTGCTATATTAGCCGTATACGCTCGCTAATAAAATATAAGGTACATATCTCGGATTAAATATCGTACTTTTACACTTTTTTCCCTACGGGATGCCTCGTCACTTGATGAGATGTATATTTGTAATATATATACTGCCATTTTTTTTTTCGGATCGAGCCGCGCAAAGGAGACTCTGGCGAATTTTTCCGAAAACTTAAGGCTTTAGAATATTTTTGAGAAATTTGAAAACTTAGTAAAGATTTTGAAACAAGTTAAGTATGAATTTTGGGAAAGTTAAACACTTAAGAGATTTGAAAAAAATCTAATTTGAATGGTTTGTTTTGGAAAGTTAATGGATTATGTAACTTTTCTTACTTTGTAATTTCGAGGACGAAATTCTTTTAAGGGGGGAAGTTTGTAACGACCCAGAATTTTTATTAATTAAAATTCGTATATTTAATTGATTTTAAATATTAATAAGTGAAATTTATAAGTCGAATTTTTTTTATTGCGAATAATTAGATTTAATTGGATAATTAAATCGATAATTTAATATGTTAAAATACAGAAATAATTGAAAATTGAGTTAAATATGATTGAAAATGATTTGTAAAATTTTATTTTTATCATATTGGAGTTAGAATGATGTTTTAGAACTTTTAAAATCGAATTAAAAGTTAATTTGTGAAAATTGAATATTTTAATATTTAATTATCGACTGAAAAATAACCAATTTTTGTACAGTCTCAGAATTGGACGAAACTAGTTCTATTGGATCCGTAATAGTTTTTTATTATCGGATTTCAATTTTCGTAGCAATCGGAGTTGTCATTTGACCGTGGCAGCTCGAAATGCATCGAAATTGTTTTAATATTAATTTAGCGAGTTAAAATAGTCATTTTTCAAAAAGTCTCGGATTTCGACGAAACCAGTTTCATCGGATCCGAAATGTGATATTATTGTAAGATTTCAAATTTCGTGTCAATTGGATTTACCGTTTGTCCGGTGCAAGCTAAAACGCCTAGAAAATTGTTTAATCGGTTTAATTTTAAATTGAACGTTTATTGCCAAAACTCGCATAGATGACCAAATTAGCTCCCGAAACACGTTCCATTGTGTTCGGAACGCGAGGTAAACCTTAGGAACGCCAACTGGCACGCTTCGTTTGGAGTTCGGAATATCCGAGATGAATAGTGTCGCGTAAATTTCTATAAAAGGACCTCATATTCACCATTTGCAAACTAAAACTAGGGTTTCTGGTAGCAGCCGCCACCATTCATTTCGATGGCCAGAAACTCATCGTTTTCTTCCTCGATTATCTTCTCATCCATTCACTTTCACGAAAAATCTTCAACTGCGAAAGTAAAGAGGACAATGAGATCTAGTAGTTCAACGGTCTCGATCGTTTTTCATTGAGTGGATCGACGTGGATTTGGGGTTGAACTGTCGAAGGTCGTGCTCGTTTTTCTCGAGCCATGGGGGGTCGAGCTCCAAGCCCTTGCAGCCGAGTGTTGAGGAGGGGATGGGCTTCGATATGGCAGCATTCGATCAACTTGGAGATGCTTCTATTTGTCACGGCAATTAGGGTTAGAGGCGGCTAGATGGGTTAGTTGCGTGCGTGATATCCTGATGATGAGCGCATTTGGGAAGAAAGGGAGGTGCGGCCTAGATCATCCAATGTGAAATCAACGGCCCTGATTAGCTAGGTTATAAATTTAAAAGAAAATTTGTAAATTAATTTTATAATAATTTGTACGATCTTCAAACGTGTATAACTTTTTGCTACGAGGTCGAAAACGCACGAAACCAGTTGCGTTGGGTTCGTATGGACTAGCACTACGCTATGGAATTGGATTGGAGTTGTTTGAAGCTAGTGAAAATTTCAGGAAAAATTAAACACGCGTTTAATTTTATTCGAAATAAAAGCTGAAAACGAAATTGAAATCAAGGTGAGAACTTCTCACTCAATCGAATATTTTCGATTTATAATTTTAAATAGTTATATTTAAAATTCTTGAATGTATGCATGAATGATGATTGTTAACTATTGATTGTTAAAATAGACATTATGCGCCGTTAGTAAGAGGATGTTATTTATTAAAAACATATACCGCGAATATTTCACGGTATAGTGAAATTGGTATTATTTATGTACTTGGAGTTGATTTCCCGCATTATATAGCGGATGAGACCCTATTGTGCCGTCTATTAAGCGGATAATATTTTATAAATCCCATATACCGCGATAATTCCATACTGGAGCGGAATTGGTATTGTGCTAAGATCTGTGGATGCAGTGAAACAGGTTGGTGGGATTCAACTGAATTCCTCAATAATATTGATTTATTTACGGATATTATGATATTTGTTGATTATCATATTGATATATGATATTTTGATGCCGTGATTGACTATTTGGTGCTGTTGCATCATCGGATCCATTTTTGAGGTTTTAAAATAATGATTTTTGGGTTTTAAAAGAATTTTTAAAGTGATTTTTGAAAGTATACGTTTTATTTAATTTTGAATTATTAAAATAAATAAACATTTTAATTTTATGGTTATAAAAGTTATATTTTTGGGAAAATAATACTTAAGTGTAATTTTGGAGTTATATAAGTTTTAAATAACGTTTTGTAAATTAATAAAGAGATTGGTTTATTTAAATTGAGATTTTTGAATTATTATAAACGGTTTATATAAAAGATTTATAAAATTTATATTTTATAAGTTAAAGATATTGGAATTATAAAACGAGCTTTTATAAGTGTTAAAATAAAGTTGTACCTAGTTTTATAAGTAAATAAGAATTTTAGATTATTAAACAAACGATGATATAAAAGAATGGATTTGTGAATAAATAGATTATAAGTAATTTACTTATAAGTTAGTTTCGGCATATAAACGGAATATAAATTGGATTAATAAAGGAGATTTATAAACCGATGCTTATAAATAGAAATGGAATTTATAGACATTGTTTATAAATTCGAAATCAATGGAATTTGATAAATTGAAAGTTGAAATTGGTTAAGGAAGTATATTCACGGTTTTGGACAGTGAATATATTATCAAATAAAATGGATATGCATGGGAAAATGAATATTATAAAATGAAGTTAATCGTTTTAACGATGTTTTAAAATGTATAATGAATCGAATACAAAGATTTCAACATTTATTGTTGAAATAGGCGTTTTCGAGAAATAGAAGGAAATGATGGACTATAACACTGTTGTTATAGTAAATGATTTCCGAAAGGAAATGTTTTTGTATAGCATTGGGATTTATATATCTATTTTAATTTTGAATCCCTATACTAGTGATTTTGGGTTGTCGTAACGATGTTTTACGCAACATTCGTTTTTGACCCAAATAAATGTGTTAAGGGAATGTTTTCCTTAAGTAATGAAATATATACTTAATTTTTATTTAAGTATATTGAATATTTTCAAATGTTGAAGATAAATAGATTTGTGAAGTACTTATTATTAAATAAGTATGGAAATATTTTTCCAATATGAAGTGAACGTTTTAGAATTTATCCTTGTAAAGATAAATTGAAAGTGACCATTGAAAATCGTACATCATAGATATTTTGGGATTATAAATTCACTATGGAATTTATAAAAGAAAGGGGAATTAGTTTAAAAATAAACGTTGATTTATTTTTAAAGTGTGGGAATAAATTTACGGATTTGGAACCTAAATATAAAGTAAATCGGTAAGGATTTATTTAAATTGGTTTAAATGAACCATTTTGAAATGAATGTATTTCCGAGTAAGGAAAATGATTGAAATTTGTTTTCAAAAGTGATAAAGGATTGAAAAGTGATATGAAAATTTGTTTTCAAATGGTTGAAGTGTGGAAATTATATATCTAGTAAAGATATTTTGGGAAAATAAATTATTTGGCAAATTATTCGGAATTTGATGATGTTGAGCATCTTTATTGATAGTTAAATAACCGACTATCAATATTTACCTTTAAATAGGTATTTGTTGTGATTTGCTTGAATTTGAATGCCACACTTATTTTTGAATAAGCGCTCACTATTCGGGTTAGCCGGGAAAGGAGCTTGTGGTCATATAACCCATTCCGAATATGTGATACGTCGTAATGGATTGCATTTGATGACCGGTGTTGAAGACCGGATATTTTTGAAAACGGAAGGATTACCGTTGAGTTACTCTGCATCGGCTGATCTCCGATATAGAGATTTTATCACCCTTAGTGACGGGAAGTCCGGATGTGATTAGAAATTATCCGGAATGCAAGGACTTCTTTGTAAGTGCGTTCGGTTCTGTTCGATCTCGGAACAGACTTGTATGGATTGTATGTCTGACATTACAAATTGAGATATAAAGCTGATTTCTTTCAAATATATTTCTGTTGGTGGCGGAGAATTTATTCTCTTAGCTTAACACCCTTCTCTGAGACGTACGAGCTCAGAGGTTATGTAGTTGAAGGTTATTAGTGATATACTCCCAATTTGGTAGTGTGGCATGTTGAGTGTTGCTGTGAAATGATCATTGTTTGATCATTTGTGATATGATCATTTGTTTGATCATTTATCTTGGTGATCATTACTTTGATCATTTGTTGACCCAAAGCACAGCTTTTGTATAAAGCGTGGCTTTGTGGACGAGACTTCATCGGACCTCACACCCCAAAAATGGTCAAAACAGGAAGGATGCAGCAAGGTTATTAGGGGGTAGCGCCCCTTTAGTGTATGTCATTTCTTCTGGATAGAGGTGGTATCATGGAATGGAGCCCAGATACTTAGCCTATGTGGTTACTGCATTATTATTCTTATGTGGTTGTTGGAAATTGAGGATCCTTGGATAGATCGGTTACGATCGGGGGATGACATATTCGTGTCAGTAGTTACCCAGTTAGGGGTAACCCTGCCTTTTGTTGGCAGAGATCCGGTTTGGTTCTCGGGACGTCATTCCAGAGGCGCTTCCATGTGGTAATGGGAAGTTCCTTGGCCTGACCATTTGCTGGAAATCCAAAGAAAAATACGATCTTGTACGGTTTTAGTTGTAGAACCTATCATTCACTTATGGTGGCGCCCCACTGTTTGGATGGTTGCTATAGTAGGCATGAGTGTGAAATGCCTATGCTGGCTAAGATTTATATTCTACATTCGAAATTGTTTTCTACACTATGCACTAATAATAATATCAAATGTTTCTTTTTAATGCGTATCAAGCATCTTTGACTATCATAAGGAGAAATCTCCTCCGATTCTGCGTTTGCATTGTGTGTGTGTGCGGGAGGCCTTATGGTAGTCTCATTTTCTAAAAAGTATTGCGAATCTATTTTAAAATTATCCTGCTCTTTGTTTAAAAGATAAACTGTTTTAGTTCTCACACCAGTCACATGACTGACTCGGAGTTTATTGTTTTCCTTCCTAAACTCTGGGTGCCCACCAATTTCCACACGGGCAGTCAAGAGTTAGGTTATCAGGATATTCTGGAATTCAAGGGTTGCTGGAGGCAAGCTGGATGGCATGGCGTATTACTACTATATAGTATTTCCTTTCCGCTATTTGTTGTTGTTTGTTGTTGTACACTCTGATGATGTAATGTAATGTAATATGATGTAATGTAATAACTGATATAGTTCTTTGTTTAAAGATTATTCATTTATCTATTATATGTTGTTCCATTGCGATTGTGAGTTTATGATATTGTTCTGTTGTTTTTGTTCTGTTCTATCTTTTTCTCTCTTCTTCTATCTTTTTCTTTTTCTTTAACCCTAAAGACTCATAAATTTGTTCCTCTTTGGCTGGGTTGTTGTGGAATGTTGCCAGCTCAAAGGTGTACGGATTTGCGGTTCTTTACATATAACCATTTTACAGATATTTTGCAAACTAATAATTATTTTTCAACTACTTATCTATTTTTAACCTTTCAAATTATTTTCTAAATTTAAGCTGGACAGAGCTCAAACTAGCTATGATTGAATATCCATTTGAGTTAAGGATCAAAGTGATAATCCAAATGAAATTGAGGCAAATGTGCGTAAGTGGATGAAATTAAAGGAAATGTGAATAGAAAGAGAAATTGATTTAGTTGATAATTAATGAAGATATGTACGTAGGATGTATGTATATCATTCTGTTCGCATAGCGATTTGATCTAGATTCAAGCACAAAATTTCGAGATAGTTATATCGATCCGAGTTGGGATTTTTCACTCGATTTTCGACGGCGAACCTAGATATGGATTGTTGATTGATTCTGGATATTCTCTATCATAGTTATGGCTATTCAAGGAGAATGACGGTTTCTGATCAAGAAACCAGATCTGAGTCCGCACTAGGAAGTCAGGTGGATGATACTAGTTCGGAAATGAAATTGTGTGATCGAGTGAGCGATTAGATGGGTATAGCGTACGGATGATATACGGGTTTGAATGAAATTGGTACTGGGAATTTGTGAATAAGAAATGTGAAATGGTTTTTGAAATAAAAGGTATATTTTGTGAAATATATGATGAAGTAATGTGGAAATTTGATATTTCTATGGTACTAACTTACTTTTTAAAAGTAAGTAATTTGATAGGTGATCTATAGAGTAATCAAATTTGAATATTTGATTTGGCATAAACAAAGTTATATATCTTTGTTATATAAGATAAACCTCCCCTTGTCGAATCTATTGCCGGAAGAAAAGGATTCTGAAAGTGTTTGAAGTACAAATTGGGTTTATACAAGTTTGAAATGATCAAAAAAATTTCAAAGTTTATATATATGTATAAAGGATCTTGTGAGAATGATTTTGGAAAAGGTTTTGGGAACCTTTGGATTTAGAAAGGCTTTTGATTTTTTGTGTAACAACCCGCATATTTAACGATTTTATATTTAAATATTTTATCGTTCGTCGGATTTTGGTCCGAAAACCTACTTTTTGCATACGGTCGAATTAGGACTCGAGACCACATCCATTGAGTTCAAAATGTCGTTTGCGACCTTTTTGAGTATAATCTTCGATATGTTTGGAGAAAGTTGATTTTTGCTACTTTTTCCCGCTTAGGGCTTTGGTTGGGCTGAGCCAATTAGTCACTTAACTCAGTTCCAACACTCTCCTCTTCATTCACTTCTCTTCTATTTTCCTAATACTCAAGCTTTTATGTTAATGGAGGGTGGAAGAGGAAATTAAAACTCCATGCCCTAGCTTGCTTTGCAAATCCATCTCCTTGCTCCAAAGTTCATGAGAACCCATTGGTAAGCTTCCTCTTCTTCTTCTCCAACTCATTCTCTCTTTGAATTTCAGAAATTTCCTAAACCTAATTTAGGGAATGTTTCTCTTTTAAGCTTAGATTCAAGCTTGTTGAGTTGGAATTGAAGAGTGCTTGTTCTTATCATTGCTTTCAAGCTTCATTTTCATAAATTTTAGTGCAAAGGTGAGATTTTTATCTCACATCTATGACTATAATTATCTTTGGTTATTGGGTATGAATTCTTAACACTTCTTCATGTGCATTTGCTCTCGATTTGGATTGGTTTTGTGAATACTCCAAATTTTGGGTTTTTAAGTCAAATTTGTGTGAAATCCTTTTATGGATGTTTGATCATGCTTTTGGTGGTGCATCGAGGAGCATATAGGCCGGGTTGCCGATTGGCATAAACCCTTAGAGCCAATGTTCGTCCGGTTGCATTTTGGAAGAGTTTGCTCTTCATTTGAATAAGGCTGAAAAACAGCCCAGGCATGATTCAGTCGACTGAAAACTCTGTTCAGTCGACTAAACCTGAAACCCGAGAGTTTCCAGGCATGATTCAGTCGACTGAAAAACTCTGCACATCGACTGAAACTGGAAACAGAAAGTTTCCTGAACCTGGAAAATTTCCAGGCACAGGGTCAGTCGACTGAAAACTCTGTTCAGTCGACTGAACCTGCTGTTTTAGTCCAATTTGCCTTTTTGGATTGAATTTCCAATTTAAATCGATTCGTGATGATCCTATTTATTGTCATCATTTATTATCATCTTTGATGACTTATTTTCTTTGGGAATTTTAGATATATCCACTTCGGTGGATCCTTTATCGATTTCATTGGATTTTTATTCACATCTTCGAATGTGATCTTTGTGATTGATTGTTTCTACAATCCCCCTTGTGCTTTGTCACTTTAAAAATATAAAGGTTTTCTATACTAGTAGTAAATATCAAAACTCTTTCCTCAAACGATTTCAATACTATTTTAATACCAAATTCGTTTATAAAACCGTTTTCCAATCTATTAGTATATACAAACCTTTACCTCACTCGTATGAGAAATCTAATTAAACGGCTTAGTAAAACAAGTGGTATGAAACGCTTGCGTTTACTTCGTCGATTAATTCTTGGACTTGTTCGATTGAACCTCTTGTGACAATTTTCTAGTGGAGATATACAGTTTGTTCGTAAATATTTAAGTTAAGCAAGTGGTTATGGGACATGAAGCTAAACTCATATATTTACTAGCTTAGTGTAATCGACACTTCTCGCTGATCATGACGATCATCTTTGTGATTTAGACTAGCAATGTGCGATGTCTCTTTGTCTGCGAGGGAGACTAAACCCCGTTTTGTGGAGTTTCGACTCAATTTGTGATGGTTAGCGACCATGGAATTAGCGTTCCGTTTGTGATACACGTGTTGGTGAGCTTTATGCTCCCGTTTCCGATAGGCCTTCTTCCCCCCTTTGTGATTTCTGGATTTCTTGTGTAGATTCCTAGAATTTGTGTTTCACCAATTTTCGTGATTTCCATTGATAAGTTTTATCAATATTTGTGCATTGGTGAATTTGTGTGTCATTGAATTTTGTGTTTGACAATGATATTATCGTCAATATTTATGGTATGGTGAACGAAATAAGGAGTATGACGTTTCTTTGATTCTTGTGTAGATTTGGTGACATTGATTAATCTCTTGATGATTATCAGCTAAGTATATATATATCACAGCTTGGCATTGTGATTATTATGTGTTTAGTCATATCTCTTATTCTATATCGTTTCATCTGATATTTATAGTTAGGCTGATCCGTTTATTATTTTCTTACTAAATATTACTCGGGTCAGACAGAGATGTTACAGGTGCTTCTGCTTGACTTCTCATCCGGGATTAACTCCTTGACTTTTGGGTTGACTACTTAGATTAGTAGTTTTTGTTGTATACATTTGAGATATAGACTCCATAATGTATACTTATTCTTTTGTGTAGTTCATGTAACTATTTCTTTTGTGATATGTGGATCTTTTTAGACCACTACTCTGTTGTACACTTTCTAGTGTAATATTCATATCTTATTCCGCCTTTGTGATATGAATTGTCCTATGACTGATTTATGTTATGTTTATTTCTATATTTATTTCCGAAGATCTTTATAGCCACTGTGTAGTAGCTTTGAGTTTGTGTCGGTATGTCGGATTTCCTCTTGAGATGAAAAGTTATATTTTTATCTGGCATATCGGTACTCGCACAAAGCAATTATACAGATGGTCGCTCCTCAACAGCCTTATTCTCCGTGCTAGTTGAAAGCATTCACATAATGTTCTTGGCTAGCGTGGGTATAGAGGTGGGGCGTCACAGCTTGGTATCAGAGCCAAACTTCGGAACAATGTAGAATAATTTAGCAAGGATCATGTCCTAAGTCTTTCTTAGGAGTTGTGTTTTAGGATTTTATTCGGGTCTTCATACCGATTCATCCTATTTTCTTTATGATTCCTTGTTTTATCTATCAAGAATTGCTTGATATTTATTTTAAGAATAACTTTTTCCTCTTCTTTCTTTCTTTCTTAAAGAAGAGAAATGGTTAGACCAGGCCGTTCCAGCGCCGGTCAATCTAGCGCTACTCCTTAGGATGGAGTATTCATGTCTGCTCAACAGCTTCTAGATCTTGTTAAGAACGCTCAAGCAGCCGGACCCAATCCAGAGCCTACTCATCCTAGATCCGGTTTTGCACGCTTGTGCATAGACTACACCGATTTGGGTGGAGGGCCATTCAGGGGATCCGAGAGTGTTATTGAAATTCAAGCTTGGCTCAAATCATGCGATCGCATCTTTTCTCGCATGAATCTTATTGACCTTCATCGAGTCCAAGTAGCTTCTAGCATGCTCCAAGAAAGAGCATTGGATTGGTATGAGCTTTTAATTTCTGAAATCGTTGAGGCGGATCTTACTTGGGAGCAATTCCGGGGAAGATTCGAATTGAAATTTGTGCCGTAGGCTGAAAAAGTAACCTTAGCCCGGCGTTTCATAGACCTTGTTCAAGCTGAATCTTCTATGACAGACTATGTCACATCCTTCGAATCTCTGTCCAAATACGGGGTTGAATACATTAATACCCCATTGAAGAAAAATCAGATATTTGTCTATGGCTTGAATAAGAATCTTAAGAAGCGATTACTCCTGAAACTTGAGGTTTCATTTGATCAGCTTATTGATATCGCTCTTCGTCTTGAAGAGGCCGATAATGAGGGTGATGTTGAAGTTGTGCGTGCCCAACGGAACTTCGACAATAGCTTGAAGAGGCCTATCAAATTCATAGGCCCCGATTCTAATAAGAAAGGGAAGCAACAAACTCAGGTAGCAAATGTTCCTACCTCTAGTCGTGGACGATGCTACAATTGTGGTTCCACAGACCACCATGTAAGGGAGTGCCCGAAACCCCTCTTTTGCCGCTATTGCAAAGGTTCAGGTCATCTTTTATCTTCGTGTCCTAAGCTTCCAAGCAAGTGAGAAGGAAAGCTGCAACTTTTGGTCAAGGTATTTTCATTCAATCCTCGATGGCATTGTTTTAATTCGTGAACTTTCTATTTGAGTTCTTTTTGATATGGGTTTCATCTCATTATTTTTATATCAAAAGAACTTGTCGATTCTTTTCTTTGAATATTTTGGGCTTATTGACTTCATTGAGAATTGCGAATCCAGATGGTAGATCCACAACACTCAATTTGCTTTTGTTTAGATGTCGAAATTGTTTTATGTGACTTTTCTTTCTGAGCCGATATTTACTTTGGCTTCGGAATTGATTTTTTTGAAAGGATCGGCTTAATCATTGTGAAGTCCATACCCTATTTTTCGAGTGGACTATTCATCTTCGACATTTTCAATCCGTTAAGTAGATTTCTATTTTTCCTTTATGATTTTGATTCCAACTTGATGGCATCATTTTATTCCTTAAGCCCACTTATAAGGAAAGTGTTATTTCTCTCATTCATGTAGTTTGAGAAATTTTCCGGTATTTTTGAGTTTGTCTTAGGAATATCACCTAAGAAATCTTTTGTGTGGTGTTAAGATCTTTTCAGTTTGACTTTACCACCGGTTTTCGTTTGCTACGAGTTGCGGAAATTAGCATTCCACTTATCGCATTCCGCACTCGTTATGATTCTTATGAATGACTTATTTTGTCATTCAATTTGTCCAACTTATTTCATCCATTTTATAAATCGAATATTCTATGAAAATTTCGATGAGACCATTCTTATTTATGGATTTTGGATGGAAATAGAAATTTAAAATTTTGCAAATCTTTTTCATAAGATTTAATTATAAGTGCAATTTGATTTTTGCTCTTAAAACGAGCAAAGAATATTCTTAAAACTTTTTAAGAGATTTATTTATCCTATAAAAGATGATTTTGTGATTGTATTGCCCGTTGAGTGCTTTAAGAATTTTGGTCGATGCGCTTGATCAACGTTATCGATAGGAATCTCCTAAACGCTTTGATGAGACAGTCAGACACGATATATTGACTTGTAAAAATGAAAATTTTTGTAGAAAGATTATTACATAAAAGTAAAAATGTAATTTTGGAAGTTTTAACTTTTCGGGAAAAGAGAATTATTTAAAAGAAGTTCTTTCTTTTCGATACTCTTATTCTTTCTTGTGATTCCTGAAGGGGAACCAAGACTTTGATATTTGTACCGATACTAGTCGTATTGGTTTGGAATGCCATTCTCTTGCAAAGGAGAACGTGCTATCACTTGTGCTTCTAAATCTTTATAGCTTATCGAGACTAGATATGCCACTCCTGGTCTAGTGTTCGCGGCTATTGTTTTTACTTTTGGAATTTGGCATCATCATTTTTGGATGAGAAATTTGTTCTCTACCTCGATCATAAATCTTTGGAATTATTTTTCTATCAAGTTCATCGGACGTTTTGGTATACTTCGTTTTATTGAGCTTTATCTCATTCCTTTTAAGGACTAGCGTCCGATGTCCTTTTATTGTGTTTGATTCATCGGATGTACCGTTTGTACTACATCGATGTGTTTTCTTTTGATTCATCGGATGTACCGTTGTACTACATCGATGTCTTTGCTATTTGATTCATCGGATGTACCGTTTGTACTACATCGATGTCTTTGCTTTTGATTCATCGGATGTACCGTTTGTACTACATCGATGTCTTTGCTTTTGATTCATCGGATGTACCGTTTGTACTACATCGATGTCTTTTCTTTTGATTCATCGGATGTACCGTTGTACTACATCGATGTCTTTGCTATTTGATTCATCGGATGTACCGTTGTACTACATCGATGTCTTTGCTTTTGATTCATCGGATGTACCGTTTGTACTACATCGATGTCTTTTCTTTTGATTCATCGGATGTACCGTTGTACTACATCGATGTCTTTGCTATTTGATTCATCGGATGTACCGTTGTACTACATCGATGTCTTTGCTATTTGATTCATCGGATGTACCGTTTGTACTACATCGATGTCTTTGCTTTTGATTCATCGGATGTACCGTTTGTACTACATCGATGTCTTTGCTTTAGATTCATCGGATGTACCGTTTGTACTACATCGATGTCTTTTCTTTTGATTCATCGGATGTACCGTTGTACTACATCGATGACTTTGCTTTTGATTCATCCGATGTACCATTTGTACTACATCGATGTCTTTTCTTTTGATTCATCGGATGTACCGTTTGTACTACATCGATGTCTTTGCGTTTGATTCATCGGATGTACCGTTGTACTACATCGATGTCTTTTCTTTTGATTCATCGGATGTACCGTTGTACTACATCAATGTCTTTGCTTTTGATTCATCGGATGTACCGTTTGTACTACATCGATGTCTTTGCTTTTGATTCATCGGATGTACCGTTGTACTACATCGATGTCTTTGCTTTTGATTCATCGGATGTACCGTTTGTACTACATCGATGTCTTTGCTTTTGATTCATCGGATGTACCGTTTGTACTACATCGATGTCTTTGCTTTTGATTCATCGGATGTACCGTTGTACTACATCGATGTCTTTGCTATTTGATTCATCGGATGTACCGTTGTACTACATCGATGTCTTTGCTTTTGATTCATCGGATGTACCGTTTGTACTACATCGATGTCTTTGCTTTTGATTCATTGGATGTACCGTTTGTACTACATCGATGCCTTTGCTATTTGATTCATCGGATGTACCGTTTGTACTAAATCGATGTCTTTGCTTGGGTTCATTGGGCGTACCGTTTTTGTACTACGCTGATGTCCCAAATTGTTTGAGTTTCAAGTTTTTCGGGCGTACCATTTTTGTACTACGCCGTTGCACCGGCTCAATTTTCTGCTAATCTTGACGTTCCCCATGTCTTTTATCTATGGGAATGCCTTAGGTATTCCGGTTTTTATCCTTGAGCCCGGTGTTATTGTGGAAATTGAAGTTTCACCAGATTTCTTGCTAACTCTTTTGTGCACTTTAGGGTGAACTTCCTATTTCAAATTTTCTGTTTTGTTAATATGCTTCTATGGTTGTTACTTCTTATATTTCCTTCTTACTTATTGCGAGGACGCAATTTCTTTAAGGAGGGGAGTCTGTAACAACCCGCATATTTAACGATTTTATATTTAAATGTTTTATCGTTCGTCGGATTTTGGTCCGAAAACCTACTTTTTGCATACGGTCGAATTAGGACTCGAGACCACCTCCATTGAGTTCAAAATGTCGTTTGCGACCTTTTTGAGTATAAGCTTCGATATGTTTGGAGAAAGTTGATTTTTGCTACTTTTTCCCGCTTAGGGCTTTGGTTGGGCTGAGCCAATTAGTCACTTAACTCAGTTCCAACACTCTCCTCTTCATTCACTTCTCTTCTATTTTCCTAATACTCAAGCTTTTATGTTAATGGAGGGTGGAAGAGGAAATTAAAACTCCAAGCCCTAGCTTGCTTTGCAAATCCATCTCCTTGCTCCAAAGTTCATGAGAACCCATTGGTAAGCTTCCTCTTCTTCTTCTCCAACTCATTCTCTCTTTGAATTTCAGTAATTTCCTAAACCTAATTTAGGGAATGTTTCTCTTTTAAGCTTAGATTCAAGCTTGTTGAGTTGGAATTGAAGAGTGCTTGTTCTTGCCATTGCTTTCAAGCTTCATTTTCATAAATTTTAGTGCAAAGGTGAGATTTTTATCTCACATCTATGACTATAATTATCTTTGGTTGTTGGGTATGAATTCCTAACACTTCTTCATGTGCATTTGCTCTCGATTTGGATTGGTTTTGTGAATACTCCAATTTTTGGGTTTTTAAGTCAAATTTGTGTGAAATCCTTTTATGGATGTTTGATCATGCTTTTGGTGGTGCATCGAGGAGCATATAGGGCCGGGTTGCCGATTGGCATAAACCCTTAGAGCCAATGTTCGTCCAGTTGCATTTTGGAAGAGTTTGCTCTTCATTTGAATAAGGCTGAAAAACAGTCCAGGCATGATTCAGTCGACTGAAAACTCTATTCAGTCGACTGAACCTGAAACCCGAGAGTTTCCAGGCATGATTCAGTCGACTGAAAAACTCTGCACAGTCGACTGAAACTGGAAACAGAAAGTTTCCTGAACCTGGAAAATTTCCAAGCACAGGGTTAGTCGACTGAAAACTCTGTTCAGTCGACTGAACCTGCTGTTTTAGTCCAATTTGCCTTTTTGGATTGAATTTCCAATTTAAATCGATTCGTGATGATCCTATTTATTGTCATCATTTATTATCATCTTTGATGACTTATTTTCTTTGTGAATTTTAGATATATCCACTTCGTTGGATCCTTTATCGATTTCATTGGATTTTTATTCACATCTTCGAATGTGATCTTTGTGATTGATTGTTTCTACAATCCCCCTTGTGCTTTGTCACTTTAAAAATATAAAGGTTTTCTATACTAGTAGTAAATATCAAAACTCTTTCCTCAAACGATTTCAATACTATTTTAATACCAATTTCGTTTATAAAACCGTTTTCCAATCTATTAGTATATACAAACCTTTACCTCACTCGTATGAGAAATCTAATTAAACGGCTTAGTAAAACAAGTGGTATGAAACGCTTGCGTTTACTTCGTCGGTTAATTCTTGAACTTGTTCGATTGAACCTCTTGTGACAATTTTCTAGTGGATATTTACAGTTTGTTCGTAAATATTTAAGTTAAGCAAGTGGTTATGGGACATGAAGCTAAACTCATATATTTACTAGCTTAGTGTAATCGACACTTCTCGCTGATCATGACGATCATCTTTGTGATTTAGACTAGCAATGTGCGATGTCTCTTTGTCTGCGAGGGAGACTAAACCCCGTTTTGTGGAGTTTCGACTCAATTTGTGATGGTTAGCGACCATGGAATTAGCGTTCCGTTTGTGATACACGTGTTGGTGAGCTTTATGGTCCCGTTTGTGATAGGCCTTCTTCCCCCCATTTTGATTTCTGGATTTCTTGTGTAGATTCCTAGAATTTGTGTTTCACCAATTTTCTTGATTTTCATTGATAAGTTTTATCAATATTTGTGCATTGGTGAATTTGTGTGTCATTGACTTTTGTGTTTGACATTGATATTATCGTCAATATTTATGGTATGGTGAACGAAATAAGGAGTATGACGTTTCTTTGATTCTTGTGTAGATTTGGTGATATTGATTAATCTCTTGATGATTATCAGCTAAGTATATATATATATATATCACAGCTTAGCATTGTGATTATTATGTGTTTAGTCATATCTCTTATTCTATATCGTTTCATCTGATATTTATAGTTAGACTGATCCGTTTATTATTTTCTTATTAAATAATACTCGGGTCAGACCGAGATGTTACAGGTGCTTCTGCTTGACTTCTCATCCGGGATTAACTCCTTGACTTTTGGGTTGACTACTTAGATTAGTAGTTTTTGTTGTATAAATTTGAGATATAGACTCCATAATGTATACTTATTCTTTTGTGTAGTTCATGTAACTATTTCTTTTGTGATATGTGGATCTTTTTAGACCACTACTCTGTTGTACACTTTCTAGTGTAATATTCATATCTTATTCCGCCTTTGTGATATGAATTGTCCTGTGACTGATTTATGTTATGTTTATTTCTATATTTGTTTCTGAAGATCTTTATAGCCACTGTGTAGTAGCTTTGAGTTTGTGTCGGTATGTCGGATTTCCTCTTGAGATGAAAAGTTATATTTTTATCTGGCATATCGGTACTCGCACAAAGCAATTATACAGATGGTCGCTCCTCAACAGCCTTATTCTCCGTGCTAGTTGACAGCATTCACAGTAATTTTCTTGGCTAGCGTGGGTTAGAGGTGGGGCGTCACATTTTGGGTAAAATCAATATTGGATTTGGAAAGCCTAGTTTGAGAATTATCGATTTGGGATAGTCGATTTTGTGTAAAGGAGCTTTGTATGAGATCATACTTGGTGTATGATTTGGAAGATACTATGTGTATAGTATAAAGTGTTTTGAAAATGGCTCGGGAGAAAAAGGCGCTCCCTTGAAATGAACTTCTAAGGAGTACCACAGGGTGGTACTGCCTTGAACCTTAAGGGGGGTTCTAAAGTTGGTCCTGTGAGGAGTCCGGATAAAACTAGTTCCCGAGGATTATGTGCAGTGTGTAGCGGAAGTCGAGGACGCTGATGCCTGCAGAGGCATTTGGGTTTTGCTATGGCGATTGTGTAACTCGATGTCATTGCGATCTACTGTAGACCATAGCGAAAGTCATGAGTGCCGCTGAGAGCCAACACTCTACATTTGATTTTATATCCGTAGACTGCAACCTATGTGAGATTGGAGAAGTTTCATTTTTGACAGCAAAAATCAAGGGCGCTGATGCCTAAAGTTACATGGACTTTTGCTGCGATGGCAACGTAACCCTGGAATGTAACTGCGGTCTGTTGTGGGTTCCATGGCTTAATCGAGGGGCGCGAAGTGCCTACAGTTACATGGACTTTTGCTGCGACGGCAACGTAACCGAGGACGTAACTGCGACCATGGATGGCGGTGATGATTTCCAAAGCATTATCACCAAAGATATTTCCTCTAGTTTCAAAAAAAAATAGTTTTCTATAGGTTCAATAAAATTATTTTTTCAAAATATTTTCACTGTATGTTGGAAACGAGTCTGCCAAGCACTTATAGATTTTCATTCGTACGCCTAATCAACGTATGACCGAATTTCTGTGAGAACAAGGATGGACTTGTCCAAACATCCAGTTATAAAAGTATTTGTATAAAAACTATTTTATTAATATTATATAGATTTTTAAAGTAGTTTAAAAATGATCAAAGAAAATTTATCTGATTTTAAGCATTTTAATAATTCTGGCTTCGTTCCTTTTCGAGGACGAAAAGATTCAAAGGAGGGAGGAATGTGACGACCCAGGATTTTGGCAATATTATTTTAATAAGCATTTAATCTAATTAATTAGAATACAACTTATCATTTTAAAAAAACAAAATAAATAATAAATAAGATTTCTAGCCTCTACCATTAATTTATATACACATATATACATTTTGAAAGACATCTATGATTTGAAAATTTAAAACAAAATCTTTCAAAAATATTTACAATAAAATCTATCTTATTCAATTTAATTAAAAGCTCTACCTTACATTTAATCTATATATATATATATATATATATATATATATATATATATATATATATATATATATATATCGATGTAATCTAAATAATAATGTTTAAAATAAAATCAATCTTATCAATATTAAATTTAAGTATGAAAGTATATGAATATAAATAAATTGTTTAATAGTTAAGCTTAAAATGAAAATAAAAAAACAAGGATTTATGTTAGAAATAGAACTAAGTATATGAGGTAACTTCTATGGAATTATAAAAACATAAAGTAAATACATAAGTTAGAACTATAAAAAAATAACTATAACAATTTTATATTAAGCAAAGCAAAACAAGACAAGTATGAATGTATGTAAATTTTGTATATGCAAGGCAAGAAAATAAAGACAAAAAAAATATCTATGTACAACAAAAATCAATGGGATAAATATGTTAACTTGTAAGGAAACATTGCGTTTAATACTATCATCTCAACACAAAAACAAGTCATTTCGAATGATAAAAACATTTCATTTTCCACAAAACTTTTGTCTAGTTAAAGGAGACAAGAAAAAGAAGAGAGAAAAAAACAGCTTCTACCAGTAAAGCCTACCCCTGTACAAAACTTGTTTTCTATATATGTATATCCCCTTGTCCCCGCTCGTTCACAACTTAGCACACCAGAAAAAAAGAAAGAAAACATCACCATTTTACAAACTCAAAAATAACTCAAACTAAACAATAGCAGGAAGATTTGAAGGATGATCAAGTAGCGGTTTTTTTTCCAAAACAGAATTGTTCTCTTTTCAAACTTCTTTTTTTTACAGGTGGGTAACTTCACTTTTTAAAACTTAAGTCTGTAAATTTGATTACATGCTAGTTAATTTTAAATGAATATGTGTTGTATGATATCTGTGAATACACTCATGTATCGTTGCATGTCTGTTTTGTCTGAACACTCTCTGTTTTATAGTTCTCAGGTTCATATTTTAATTTAAATTCAAAATCTTTTAATTTGATCTTTGTTTAGACTTAAGATTTTAATGAAACTTGTTTCACTTCAAACTTTAGTTTAGATTTTTAAATTAAGCCAAAATAACATTTATTTGGCTCTAGAAACCATAACTACAGGAATGCTTAAGCTAAGTCAAAATTCAAATTTAGTAATTCATGGATTCAGGGTTATGAATCAAATCCCTAAACAAAATCATGATTTTTAAAAATAAAAAAACAAATTCTAGTATTAGAATCAGAGAGAAGTTCAGGGTTGTCTGAATTATGCATTTTGGGTTGTCCCTGTTGATCTAAATGGTCGGAGCGGTCAAGTTTCCTCCTGGAGGTGGAGGAGTGATCAGTGTTGATGGAAAAATTATCTGATGATGGTGAAATTCAGTGTGGAGGTGGTGGTTGTTGTTTGAAGTCCGAAACCCTATCTTAACTAGGCTAGGAAAAATCGATCACCACGGCTTATAAGATTGATCGAGTGCTACGAGGTTTTGGGTCATGATAGCAGGGTAGTTGGCGAATGTGTGGCTAGAGTTGCTGACCTTCTGTTGGTCGAGGTTGTAGAGGCGAGGCATTTTCCAGGTTTTGGTTGTAGGAGGTTCCCGTTGTTCCAGGTTTGGTTTTTGAAGCTCGAACTTCGAACTCGAGTTTGGGTGGTGATCTGATGATCGAGAGAGGGTGTGAAGGTGATTGAAGACTTGAGGAGATCACCATGGATGATCGAAGTCGATTAGTGCCACCGTGCATGTGCACGGTGCACTTTCTATTTTCTAGTGAAGTTTTGATTTGTGGGTTTTAGTATACTTGAGTTTCCTCAAAGTAATTAGGTGATTCGCCCAAAGTCAGGTATGTTTGGATTCGGAGTCTTTTGATGGTGGCTCGAGTAGTCGTTGAAATTACAGGTTTTAAAGGAAACCTGTTTGTTTGAAATTTAAACCTGAAGTTTAAATTGTAAAGCAAGGTTTTAAATCAAAGTTTAAATCTGTTTTAAATTTAGTTTAAATCACAGTTTCAAAATAAAAAAAGTTTTAAATATAATTTGTTTTAACTACTTTAAAATGGTCAAAGGGGTTTGAATTTTAAATGAAGTTTTATAATGTAGTAAGGTTTTTAAATCTAAGTTAAATCTGGAACCAAGGTTTAAATCTGTATTCCAGTTTTGAAATTAAAGGAAGGTTTTAAATTTGAATTGTTTTAAAACAACTTTGAATGTTAAAGTGTATTTCAAATTGATTTGAATCTAAAAATAAATTTGGTTTTTAAATTCTTTTAAACTCCTTTGTAAGATAAATATTTCTTTAATTTGTGAAATAAAAAGGGTTTTAAATTGTTTTTAAACTTGTTAAGGTTAATTTGTACTCATTTTAAATCTTAAATTTAAAATGAAATTTGAAAGTAAATGTGAGGGTAAATTGTTTTTAAATGCTTTGTTAAATGATAATTTGATATTAATAAGAAAAATGTTTTATCTTTAAATAAATAAAGATTAAATGATTGTGATTAAAATGGATAATTAATTAATTTAATTGATTAATGATTTGGATTAATTAAATCAGTAATTAAAGGTTTCAGCGTAAGTAATTAAGAAGGAGTAATTATTAGAGGTAATTACTTTATGAAAGTAATTAAGTGGTAGTGATTAAAGGTTATTCACTTAGTGTTATTAATTAAAAGATAATTAATCTGTGATTAAGGATTAATTACTGAATGTAATTAAAGTGTAATTGATCAAGAGTGAATAATTAAAAAGAGAGTAATTAATCAAAAATGATAAATTAAAGGGAAAACCAAAGATTAATCAAAAGTAATTAAGGATTGATTAACTGATTAATCATGGATAAATTAATTCATAATTAAGGTTGTTAATTAATAATTACATAATGAAAGTAATTAGAGGAATTAATTTCCCAAGTTAATTAATTAAACTAATGTGATTAGTTTAAGTTAATTAATTAGTTTAAATTTAAAAAAATCATTGGATTATGGGTTCAGTAAAATTTCTTAGTGTAATTTAGAAAGTATAATTACTTAGTGAAGTAATTAGTGGGTAATTGCTGAATGAGACTTTTGAGGAATGGTAATAATTTTGGGTTTAATTAATTTGTGTAATTAATTAAGGATAATTACATAATGTAATTAGAAAATGAAAAATCAAGGATGATTAATCAAGATGAATAATTAAGGGGTGATTAATTAATTGAATATAATTAATTAATGTTAAATAAGCAAGATTTATAAGTAATAAAGTAATTAATTTAATTCATTAGTCGTAATTAAATAAATCAAAAATGGTATGACTAATTTATCTTGCTTATGAATGATTGAATGCTTTGGATTGTTGGGCATTCCTGGTATGTGATTATGATGCTTGGTGAAATGAAATGTTTTTGTAATACGATATGTTGGGTTGAATAAAGATAATGTGGTTATCTATGATGAATTGCTGCGTAAAAGTGACATCCGGTATTCAAAATTTAATCACTTAAATAATTAGGATAGGATGACATTGGATTCGAAGAGACCGAAGTCGGGTATTGGTTAATAACCGAAACCACTTCAATTCTTATGGATTGATATGTGAAACCAATAGGCTGGAATGAAATGATGTAAGTGAATCGAACTATTTAATCTAAGTTTTGGTACTTAGAAAATTGATGTGTGAAATAAGTGACGTCTATAACAAATTGTGAATTTGCAATTTAATACAAGTTACCCCGGGTTTAAGATAAGTTCTATGTATGGGAATTTCATGTTAGATGAGTTTACTCACGCTGGTTTCCAGCCTGACCCGGGTGTTACTTTGATGTAATGCTCGGGTAGATCGAGTATTATAGATTTTCAGGTAAGGATGTTCTGGAGCTCAGGAGGTGAGCTGGATGGAAGGAACATATGGAGTGTTTCTGCTATATTATATTGTTGTATATATCTGAGATATGTTGATTTGTATATGTCAAATGTTTGTGTATGTGTGTAACTCTGATGTATAAAAATGTAATTGACAGATACAGTATTCTTTTGTAAATTGATATTATTTGATATTATATTTGATCCGTTGCGAATGTGAGAATCTGTGTTGTGTTTCTGTTTCTTCTTCTATCTCTTTTCTTTCTTTCCTAACTATATGGTATTTTCGGGTCGAAAATTCCGGGTCGTTACAACAGGGGAGGTGCAGCAAGGCTATGTAGGTAGCACCCATTAGGGTGAGGTCATCCCTGTCTAGATGTCCCTTTTTATTCGGCTTAGTGGGCGGTTGGTGGCGCCAACCGTGGGGTGATCTTACTCGAGATTATCCAGTAAGTGCTAGTCCCGGTCATGTGTTGTAGGGGGTCGGGAGTGATCCTCGGTACGGTGATCTAGGCCCCGTATTTTGACGGGCGGTATCCAAGTAGCGCTGCCATTGTATGGAATCCAATCTACAATAAGCGCCTGTACGGTTTTGATTATGCCCAGTTATTGCTGAAACGTGAGATGCAAGCATTTCAGCTAGATTCTATTTTACTTTCTATAGACACTATTATAATATCAGACAGATTTGATAAAAAAATTGTTTTTGGCTACCGTAAGGTTAAAAACCGACATGTTTATTTGTGGCGTGGTCTTACGAGATGCTTTTGTCTTTCAAAGGATTTTTGAAAATATAATAATCCAATTGAGTGTGATTTCTCACGCTGGTTTTTCAGACTGACTCGAGTTTTGTTTTATATGACGCTCGGGTCTGACCGAGTTAAATAGAATCAGGTTAAAAGCTAAGGTGCTCAGGAGACGAGCTGGATGACAGAGCGTACTTCCGTATTTGACTATTATTTCTGCTGTTTATGGACAAGTATTAAGTTGTCTCTGTATGGATGTTTGTTGTACTCTAATGATGGTATGTATGCATAAAACAATACAGATTTCTTTGTATTTAAAAGCTGTTATTATATATTATATTTTGTTCCGCTGCGATTGTGAGACTCTGATATTGTTTTTCATCTTCTTCTGCCTCTTTCTTCTTTAAACCTGAAGACTCGTACTTTTGTTCCACTTTGGGCTGAATTGTTTTGAGATTTTGCCAGCTCAAAGTGGTACGGATTTGCGGGCCTTTACAATTGGTATCAGAGCTGAAAGGTTAAGCGAGAACGTTGGCTTTGGTGGGGATTACCCCTTAGAGATAGAGTCAGTAGTACTCTAGAATGAGTTTGAGAGTATTAATAGATATGAGCGCGTATTTATTAGTGAATATAAAATGATTTTATATTGTGTTGATTGATTTATTGAGCGGCATATGAACCTTCATCGGCACAGTCTGCATAACTGTATTGAAGGGGTTTCTAAACACTTGGATAGAACAATTCGACACAATATTGTTTTCGAAAGGAGGTAAATGAAATAGTTTCACCCAAAATATATTTTGATATAAAAAGAAATAATTTTCTACAAATTATTATATATAATTAAAGTTTTTGGATGATAGTATTATAGACAAATAAGATTATAAACATTTAGAATGGCTTATATAACCAAGGAAAGTATGAGACTGAATTTTTGGAGTTAAAATTAAAAGTGAAGTTAAAATGAGGATTTAACTTGGATTAAGTTGAAAATTTAATTTTTGGAATCTAACTAATGACGAAAAATAACAATAATAATAATATAAATAAATTGGTGAAGTAAATAAAATTTGGAATGTAAATGAATTGGATTGGAAAATTTAATAGAAATTAAATTAGGTTGAGATTAACTTAAGTTTAATATTTGAATTTAAATTAAATTGAAATGAAATGAATTGAGACGTGGATGATATTAAATGAAATTAAGTTCTTATTTAATTAAATCCAAGTGAATTGGTGGATTAAAGAGAATAGTATGATGCTCGATTTAACGAAAGTTAAGTTAAACAAATTGAATTGAAATAAAATTCAGTTGAGTTATAGATGATGTTAAATAAATTAAATTCTTACTTAAATAAATAAAAGTAACTTGAAATGAAATTGAATTGGAATAAATATATTTCGATAGCTTATAAAGAAAATTGACAACCTGTTGATTAAGAATATATCTAGCTATAAATGAGTGTTCAATCTCGAGTTAAAATGAAATATGAATATATTCAAGCTTAAAATGGGTAGGAATGCGAAAAATATAAATGTGTGACTTATAAGAGAAAATATGGAGAAGTAAAACGGTAAGCCAAAATAAAATTGTTTTGTATTTGGAGAATGAAATAAAAATCTAAACTTGAATTATAAAATAAAATTGAACTCAAGTAAAATAATAAGATGATTTTTGAAGATAAAAATCCAATATGGAATTGGAAGTGAGAGTGAACTAATTTGGAATAAATTGGTTAATTGAATAGGTTAACGAGATTTAAATTGGTTAAATAGAAGTTAGATTATGAGGTAATAATAGAGTTGGGAATGAACTCGAGTTATAAATAAATCTCAACTGGGACTGGTGGTGAATTAAGTATAAGTGGAAATGTTGTGGAATTGGATTGAAATAAAGATGGTTTGAATTTGCAAATAAAATCCAATTCGAGTATAAAATGAGTTAAATATGACCTTGTTAATAATAAAATATATTCGGATGAATTGGGTATGGAAATTTGAAATTTAAATGGATTATGAGAATGGCTAATTGAATTAAATGGAATTTGATTAGATGAGAATCAAATTAAAATGGAAATGAACTTAAGTATGAAGTTGAAATAAGTAAATTAACTTAAGTTAAAAATAATAGAAGCTTGGCTTCGAGTAAGGGTGAAAGCCCATTAAATGAAAATTTGGGTGAATTTAATTTGGGAAATGGTTATTAATTTATAAGCATGGAAGTGTCGAGCTTAATAAAATGGTTTGAATGGAAACAATGCGGAGATGGAATAAAATGAAAATGTATGGTTTTTAAATAAATTAGAATGGAATGGACTTTAAAATGATAAGTAAATTGAATTAAATTAGTAGGTGGAATGGATTTGATAAAAAAAATCAAAAATCAAATCAAGGATTTAAAATGGAGATTGTTTACACGGAAAATAAACTTGGGTTATGGGATTGAAATAAGTTGAATAAAATAAATAACTTAAGCAAATAATTGAATAGAAGCTCAGCTTAAGTAAATATGTTAATGGTTACTTAATGGGGGGTTTCCAAGCTGAATAAAGTGGTTTCGAATTAAAACTCTGCAAACATATTAAATAATATACAGTGTATGGTTATGAATAAGTTAAAATGAAAATGAAACTGATATAAATTGATTTAGAATCAATTTAAAATGGTTATGAGCTCAAGTGATAGTTCATTTGCATAAATCTTGCCGAATTTCATAAAGAATTGGTCGTAAACAAGAATAAATAAAAATCCGGTAGATTAATAGAAATAAATAAAATGGATTTTGAAATCAATTGAAATGAATATGAGTTGTTTGGATATAAAAATGAATTGAAGATAAGCAAGTGAGTTGTAAATCACTTAAGTTGAATGCAAATGGTATATAAATCGGTTAAAAGCAACTGAACTAGTTTGGAAACCAAACAAATTGCTTATGGAAGTTATTTAGAATGCATTACTTTTAGTATTGATGCGTTGTAGTTGCTTATATGAGTGAAATGTCATAAATTTCATAGATATGTTGCTCATATGTTTAAATTGTGTAAGTACAGGTACCATGAGGCCATTTAGCGGGATTGTTGTTGCACCAATTGCTAAATAAATAAGCCGCTTGCTAAAAAATGCTAAACAGAGGTACGCCTACGCAATAAAAGTAAGCAAATACGAATATTGTTTTGGATTTTGTTTTTCGACCGTGTGGGTCGATGTATATATATTTATCTCTCTTGTAAAATTGCAAAAGCTCCTCCATACAAAGGATACTCTCCGAAATTTTCCAGAAATTTTGGAAGTTAGAAAAATTTTGAAAAATTTTGAAAAATGTTTTACTAACGACAAAATGATTTAAAATTAGAATTGGAATAAAAGATGTTGAAGTTAGAAATAAAGACCAATTGTTTGGGTAAAGGGAAAGATTAGGATGGTGAATAACAAGTCTAACTATGTAACTTTTAAAAAGTTAGTGGGTTTGTGTATTCTTCTATGTTAGTAATTTCGGGGGCGAAATTCTTTTAAGCGGGGAGGAATGTAACAACCTGAAATTTAAACGGATAAGTTGGGATATTTAAAATGGATTTAAATATTTGGTTTGAACTATGAATTGATTTTTAATATGAAAGGTTTGGTTTTATTTAATAAAAAGAATTTAGAATTTAAATATAGCAATCTATTGAATAAATTAATTATTTAAGTAGTAATTGGATATTGGGTGAAACATAAAATCTGGAGTTATAAGCTTGTTAAAAATACTTTAAAGGCTTGTAAAATCTATATTGATAATAATAAAGGTAATGAAAGTGCTAAAATTGAATTTGGAAATAATTTGTTCAATTTTAAAAATATCGTTTAAATTAATATTTAAAAATAGCCTTCCGAGGCACAGTCTTGGAATTCGACGAAACTAGTTCCATTGGATCCGTATTATTGAATCATTATCAGATTTCAAATTTTGTAGCTTTCGGAGTTATTGTGTGATCGTAGGAAATATAAACGCCTAGAAAATAATTATTGAATTAATTTTAATAGTCAATCCAAAAATCTATCTTCTCCATACGATCGAATTAGGACTCGAAACCTTTTCCATTGCGTTCAAAATAGGGGTATAACATTGTAGACACCTAGTGGCATGTCTCGGTAGGATGTCGAGACTTTAATTGCTTTTCTCGAGACGTTTGAAATTGAATTTAATATTTATATATATACCTTAGTCAACGCAGTCAAAATTCTTTCCCATCAACTACTTTTCTATTCTATCAGAACACTATAGTTCATTTTCTTCCATACGTTTCCCGTTTTCTTTAAATAACGATGTCTTCTCGTTCCAAATCAAAATCTTCTCTGAAGTCATAGCGTTTCCTTCCTCTTTGCATTCACGAAGACAATCTCTCCCCAGTTTTTAATTTACGAAGTCTTCCTTCGTTTTCCTTTTTCTTTCTCAAGCTCGAATTCGACATCACAAAAAAGAGAGGGGAAATGAGCGATATCGAATCGAAATAGGGGAACGCGCAATCGAATCAAATCGTACGCAGGGTTGCTTGAGATTGATCGTGACTTCGAGAGGATTGGCAACTCATCTCGATGGTCGCTTCGTTGTTGTAGGGCGGTGCGGTGTCTTGGTGAAGTCCATGGTTATTTTGGGGGACGATTTCGATTACAGGCAGTCAAGAAGCCGCAGCAGCGGATGTTCATGCGACGGCGATCGTGGTTGCTCGAATTGGAGCTCGCGAAGGTAGTCTGGCTATTGGAGACATCGTGGGTGTTAGCGTTAGTGGAAGCCAAAGTTGAGGACATCGATGAAGCCTCGACCGATCAAAGGGGTCGCGCAATGGCAATTTGGGCCGGAGTCGAGGAAGTAGTCGCGTTGATCAGAGGCGGTGGGCTAGGGTTTCTATGCGCAGTGAGGTATTTCTCTGTGTTTATTTGAAATTTAGATTTTTGGACAGTAACTAGGGTTTTGGTTTAAAAATAATAATTAATTAACTGTTAAGCAGTTTTGAAATCTTAAGTTATTCCTAGTTTAATTTAAATATATATATATATATATATATAGGTAAAAGAAAGTATGTGTGTATATATATAAGATGTTGAAAGATATAGGATGTTATATGAATTGGATTTGATGAAGTCTATATAGAATATTTTCAGAAATATATAACAAAAGAAAATAAAATATACATATTTTCACCTTATCTAGTTTATTTTAAAATAATTTAGTTAGGGTGATCTATTTGTTTGATTTACTTATTTAATTATTTTAGTCAGTAAAAGATTGTTAAAAGGAGAATTAGTTTAAAATTTAATTATTTTTGAAATAAATCATTAATTAAAATTAAATTATTACATTAAAATAAATTTATTTAAACGGTAATTAATTATTCGATTTGTTCGAATATTAATAAAATCATATAATTGTTTATATAAGGTTAAAGGTCGGGAAATCGGGTAGAGATCGGAAAGGATTGCCACTTAAAAGCAAAGGTGAGATTTTCACTCATATGGATGCCTTGTTAATTAAATGTTAAATTTAAATCATTGGATGTGCTTGGTTGATTTATAATAATTTATTCACTGGATGAAATTTTATATATATATATATATAATATATAATATATTAGAGTGATTGATTTCCCGCATTAGATAGCGGATGAGACCCTATGCGCCCATAATAGCAGATGATATTATATAAATCCATATACCGCGATATTCAACCTTGAAGTGGAATTGGTATTTTATTGTGCTAACATCTGTTGATGCAGGGAAACATGTTGGAGGGATCCAACAAGATTTCTCAAGAATATTTATTGATTATATATATGCTGTCATATGACAGGATGGATGAATTGATATGGAATTGCATGCGAATTGAATTATTAAGTGCTAAATAACATGGAAGTTGGAATTTGGTAATTTATAAAATACCATAAATAATTTAATTAAAGGAAGTTAAAATGGAACTTGAATAGAAAATATTTATTGAGGATTTGGATTTGCTTCTATTTGAGAATTAAGTAAATGAAAAAATATTTATTACTTTGGTTATACTTCAATTGGTTAAAGTTGAGTTTGGGAAAAATTAATATATATATAAAAAAGATTCGAAGAAATATTGGAATCAATGAGTGGATTTGACGTAAAGCGAAGTTTTATTAAGAAATAAGAAAGAACTTTATTAAGGAATGAAATGGAATTTTGTTAAGGAACAATATGGGATTGTATTGAAGAATAAAAATTATAAAGATAGGATTTTTGAATAAAATTGGTTTTATAAATAAATGGAAAACTCATGGGAGTTATAAATTTATAAACGAGGTTTATAAATGAGATAGAAAGGTATCAGTAGATGTGTAAAGAGATAAATCATGGCGAGAACTTAAATAGAGTTATGAAAATTTGTTTCGGAAGGAAATAGTAGAATATTTCCGAAGGTAGAAAATATGAATATGGTCATTGAGACAGGAATCAAGAGTAATTTATGGATAGTATTGGATTTTCTAATATATATATATATATATATATATATATATTTGTTTTAAAAGGGAATATTTTTAAAATTACTATACTATATAATTTGTATAGAACTATTATCCAGATTTAGAATATTCCGGCATAGTTATTTTAATGCTTAGTATTTATTAAAATAAATTCTAGTTTTCTAAATCAGCTTTGTAAATTTGTCAATAACTGGATATGATTTTGATATTTATGTTTAGTTTTACCTTAAACCATATTTTGGAAATAAACCATTACTTTTATTTGTATATATATATATATATATATATATATATATCTTTTAACATTTTGAAAGACCTTTATCTGAGCGCTCGATAACCAACATCGCACAGTAATAAATATAGTGTATCAACATGAGTAAGTATTTGGGCTCCATACCATGATACCACCCTTTCTAGAAGGAAATGACATACCCTAAAGGGCGCGACCCTCATAACCTTGTCGCATATTCCTATTTTGACCATTTTCGGGGTGTGAGGTCTGACGAAGTCTCGTCCACAAAGCTTGGCACAAAGCCACGCTTTGATCAACAAATGATCAATAAATAATCGTCACACAGCAACACTCAACATGCCACATTACCAAATTGGGAATATATCGACGATAATCTTCAACTACATAACCTCCAAGGGTGTTAAGCTAAGAGAATAAATTCTCCGCTACCAACGGGAATGTACTTGAAAGAAAACTGCTTTATATCTCAAAATGTAATGTCAGACACGTAACCATACAAGTCTGTTCCAGGTTCGAACAGAACCGAAGGCAGTTTAAAATAAGCCCTTGCAATCTAGGTATTCACAATCCCGATCGAATTTCCCATCACAAAGGAAATCTCCATACCGTAGCTAACGGTGCAGAGACAATCGATAGGTCATCCTATCGTTTTTACAAATACCCGGTCTTCAACACCGGTCTTCAATGCTATCCATTAATCGTATCACTATTCGGATTGCGTAATCCGAATAACGAGCGCAATAATTTCAAAATAAGTGTAGCATTCAATTTCAACCAATTCACAACAAATAGCCATTTAAGGGTCAATATTGATAGTCGTTTATTTAACTATCAATCAATATTCACAACATAACCCGATTTCAAATAATTTCCCAAATTATTTATTTTCAAAAATATCTTTACAAGATATAATTCCCACACTTCAACCATTTGAAAACAAATTTCAAATAACTTTTCAATCCTTTGAAAACAAAATTCAAATCAATTTCCTTAAACGGAAACACTTCCAAATATTTACCCATTTTCAATTTAAAATGGTTCATTTAAATCAATCAAATAAATCCTTGCCGATTTATTTTAAACTTACGTTCCAAATCCGCAAATTTATTTCCACACTTCAAAATAAATCAATGTTTATTTTTAAACAAATTTCCCTTTCTTTTATAAATTCCATAGTGAATTTACATTTCCAAAAGATCTATGAATATACGATTTTCAAGTCGATTTCTAATATTCATTTCAATTTATCTTTAAAAGATAAAATCTCAAAACATTCACTTCATATTGGAAAAACATTTCCATACTTATTTAATAATAAGTAATTTACAAATCTATTTATTTTCAACACTTGGAAAATATTCAATATACTTAAATCACAATTAAGTATATATTTTATTCTTTTAAGGAAAACATTCTCTTAAACATATTGATTTGAGTCAAACCGAATGTCGCGTAAAACATCGTTACGACAACCCAAAATCATTAATATAGGGATTTGACCTTAAAATAGATATATAAATCCCAATACTATATAAAACATTTTCTTTCGGAAATCATTTACTATAACAACAGTGTTAAAGTCCACCATTTCCTTCTATTTCTCGAAAACGTCTATTTCAACAATGAATGTTGAAAACTATAGTTTCGATACTTTATCCATTTTAAAACATCTTTAAATCGTTTTAATTCTATTTAAATTATCACTTTCCCAAAATATTTCTTTAATATATTTTTCATTGCCCAAAATCATGAATATACTTCATTAACCAAATTCAATTTCTACATATTTTATTTAAAGGATTATCTACTGTCCCAAAATCGTGGATATATCTCCTTTATTAAGCTATAATAATTAAACTTATTATATATTCCATTTATACTTTATAACAATTTTAACTTATAAAATCACTTTATTTACAAATTCTATCCATATTCCATTTACATGCCCAAATCCAGTTTATAAGTTAATTACTTATAAATCTTTTATTTTACAAAATCTATTCATTTTATTACTTCACAATTTATAAATCTATAGATTTCATCTACTTATGAAATCTATTTATACTTCATTTTAATACTTATAAAAACCCGTTTATAAGATCAATTTTTAATTTATAAATATCAATTTTATAAATCTTTTATATAAATCATTTATAATAGTTCAAAAATCCCAATTTAAACCATTTTATAAATTAATCAACTACTTTTTCAAAAATCAAATTTCTGTTATATTTCACCAAAATCATAATTTTTATAACATAAAAATTTCAACGTTTATTTATTTAAAATGAATCAACTTTAAAATTAAATTTTATTATGAATTCTCAACTTAAATTTTCAAAAATCAAATTTTATTTAATTTCGGCATTCAACGATGCCAAAAATATATTCGGCTAAAATTTAGCCTTTAACGATTTCAATCACAAAGATAATCACGCAGATTATAAATAGATCAGTATATAGATCAACACACAACACTGAAACCGACTCAATCATTTGAGGAATCCAGTTGGATCCCTCCAACCTGTTTCCCTGCATCCAAACATGTTAGCACAATACCAAATCCACTTCAAAACGGAATATCGCGGTATATGGGATTTATAAAATACTATCTGCTATTATGCGGCGCAATAGGGTCTCATCCGCTATATAATACGGGAAATCAACTCCAAGTACATATATAATACCAATTCCATACAAGTTGGAAATATCGAGGTATATGTTTTTAATAACATCCGCTTAATATACGGCGTATAATATCTATTTCAACACAATGGATAACAATTTATCATCCACTCACACAATCAAGCAATTTTAAATCTAACTATTTAAAATTTAAATCGAAACAATTCGATTGAGTGAGAAGTTCTCACCTTGAGTTTACGATAACAGTTGTAGCGTTTTATTTCGAATAAAATTAAACGTGCGTTTAATTTTACCCGAAATTATCACTAGCTCCAAACGACTCCAACCAGCTCCATTGCGTAGTGCTCAACAAAACGATTGCAACGCAATTTGTTTCGTAATTTTTCGACCTTGTATGAACAAGATATAGCATTACAAAGTTTGAACGATTTAAAATAAATTAAATTAACAATTTTTTTATTATTATTAAACCTAAATAAATCAGAGCCGTGCATTTCCCACTCAGAATCGTGGCAGCTTATCTTTGTCTTCCTCCTTTCGTTCAAAGCCGCATTCGAACGTGATAACACCCATCAAGCCGCCAATTAGCCCTAATGCTCGCGCCTCCATCGTCCACTTTGACAACGATCGGACCACCTCACGTCGAAGCTCCCTACACGTGCCACCATCGGCTTGAACTTTGTCAAACTTGACCCCGTATCCACATCGAATTTCAGGCGCAAACGCACGGTGTTCGAGCCCAGTTTGCCTTCAATCCATCGTCTCAATTTTGATCATAGCCGTTGGATCTGTAGATCTCAACGAGCTCTTCAATGTTCTACTTGATGATTTTTCGAATTGGTGTGTAGATTCGAAGAAAAGGGAGGAAGAAAATGGCATGATTTCGGCCATTGAAATGGTAGCCGGTGGCTATGAAACCCTAGGTTTAGAAATTTGTGAAAAATGGTGAATAACACGTCCTTTTATAGAAAAATTCCAAAACACTATTCACTCAAAAAATTTCGAACTCCAAGCAAAGCGTGCCGGTTAGCGTTTCTAGGGTTTAAGCCGTATTTCGAACACAATGGAACATGTTTCGGAGGCTAATTCGATCATCTGTGCAAGTTACGGAAATAAAAGATCAAATTTAAATTAAATTGGTTAAACGAATTTATATGCGTTTTGGCTTGCCTCGGACAAACGGTAAATCCGATTGACACAAAATTTGAAATCATACAATAATATAACATTACGGATCCGATAAAGCTGGTTTCATCGAAATCTGAGACTATTTGAAAAATGGCTATTTTTAACTCGTCAATTAAATATTAAAATATTCAATTTTCACAAATTAACTTTTAAGTCAGTTTTAAAAGTTCTATAATATCGTTATAACTCCAATATGATTTAATATAACTTTATAAATCATTTTTAATCACATTAAACCCAATTTCCAATTATTTACACAATTTCAAATATTAAATTATCGATTTAATTATTCAATTAAATCTAAATATTCGAAAAATAAATTATTCGACTAATAAATTTTACTTGTTGATATTTAAAATCAATTAAATATCTGAATTTCAAATGACAGAAATTCTGGGTCGTTACAAACTTCCCCCTTAAAAGAATTTCATCCTCGAAATTGCCAAGTAAGAAAAAGTTTTGAAATCCATTAACTTTTCAAAAACCATAATTAAACTTCTTACAATAACTTTACTAAGTGTTCAAATCATACTTAGTTATCTTTTCAAAACCAACTATATCGTTTAACTTCTAACTTCAAATCAAAATTTAGTCTTCACAAATTTTTCGTAACGATCTCGGATTTAGACTATATTTCAAATTGGTAATTAATTTAATTTTCGAATAAAAAAATTGTGTAATAATTGGTAATTTATACAAAATGTTAGTACAATTTTAATAATCGAATATTTGAAAATTATAAAACAGTAGATAGTTAAACTTTACAAGGAAATAAAGTCTGTGTTGATGTTAAACAAATATTTAAGTAAATGTATAGTTATATAAAATATGAAATGAACATATGAAAAGTTCTAGAAGTAAATATTTAAGTTAAAATAGAAGGAAATGTTTAAAATAGAATAAACCTTATAAATATTAAAGCATGAGTATAAAATAAATTATAACAACGTATTATTTTAGAACGTCATTTAAATTACAAAGTAAAACTATAAAGTAATAGCAAAAGAAATACAAATGAAGTTGTATGGGAAAAATGCAAGGCAAATATCTAGATACAAAATATAATATTGTATGTGAATTAGGCAAGTTTAGAAGTCATTTTAGTAAATAAAGAAAGAATATAAATACAAAGCAAAACTGTACCTACATAAACAAGTGAATATGTATATATAAAAAAAAGCAAACAAGACAAACCAATAAAGTATACATATGATAAAGTGAAACAAAACACAGGGAATATATTATAAAAAAAAAAGGTTTCAGCCTAAAACAAAGAAGATAATAAAAATACCCCAACCTGGGAAAAAAAATACAACAAAAAGTGTTTGAAAATAAGTTGAACAGAGAAGCATGTAGGCTAGAAACAACATATATATGAACCCTGTAATAGATATCCAGGCGAGAAAAAAATAATAAGAAAAACATTCAAAGTAAAAAGACAAATAAAATAAGAATAAAGCTTGCAAAAGAAGGAAGAAATAAATATGTATTTTATACAAGACAATTAATGCAAGCATACAAACAAGATTTGTAGCCACCAAAATAAATATCTCAGCCGAAATAAGTTTTTAGACAAGAAATAAGACAAAGAAAAGAAACTGAAAAACATTGATGATAAGTATATGCTTCCAATATAAGCCAAAGCTAATAAATTTTAGCACACAATTTATATCCATCAGCCACAAGAAAAATAAAAGCTCTGATCAACTTGTACACAAACCATATCAACTTGTACTAAACAAAATTATATACCCAGTACAAATAAAAATAACATACCCTGTATATTTCATTTTCACATGTCAATCTCCTTTCAGTTCGTTTCTTCAAGTTGATAAAACTGAAGTAATTATCATCTTCAATTTAAACAAAAGCTTCAACTTGAAAAACAAATCCAACAATACAAACTCAATTCAAACTAGAGGATCAAGAAAGATTCCTGCTTGCCAGTTTTCAAAGCTTGGTTCAAAAGAATGCTCTGTTCATTCTTTAAGCACTGTGAGTAACTTCACTTTGAAATGAATTTTAAAAGCAGTTTAAATCTTGGTTTCATCTTGTTCTTGTGAATGCATACCTTGATATTATCTGAACACTTGAACTAAATTTGGATGCATGTTTGAATTAAGTATATTTAAATGCCTGAGTAGTTTAAACATAAACTCTGTGTGTTATTTACAGGTTGTATATATGTTCAAAATCTCATATGATCCTCATTTAATCATTGCTAAGTTTAAGCTTCAACTAAAACAACATATATAAGTTTATATCCAGATTTAAAAAAAAAAAAAAACAAAACAAAAATTGATTTAAACCCTGATATGTAAATATACACTGAGACTTTGTTTTACAGGCAAGTAAGTAGAAATGTGATAAAAATCGATTGTTGTAAAATATAAATTCAAGACTATATATTGAATTCATACTACAAGTCGTGATTTTTAAAACTAAAATCATATTTTTAAGTTAAGTATTGAATGAGCATTTTTCGTTTGAACGAAATATGGAAATTGGGTAATCTCTGATGATCTTTGTAACTGGAGAGGCGGAGTTTCTTCGTGGTGATAGAGGAGGCTATGGGGGTGATGGGAAAATTGGTCGGAGGTGGCCACGGCCACTGTGGTGACGGCAGTGAGAAGTTTATTTCTGGAAACCTAATTTTGTCATGGGTTACTATTTCGCCTCGTTCGTCGTCGGTGGGCGACCGAGTTCGCCGTGGTTTGGGGGAAAGGTGATGGAGACGTCGACGTTGCTATGGCCGAAGTTTCGGGCCCTACGGTGGTCGGGTTGTGGCGAACGACGCCGTTCCAGTTTTGGGTTGCAGGGAAGTGTGATGTTCCAGGTTTCGGTTCGTACGAACTCGATTTTGTTTCCGTCATTGATTCAAGGACTGGGGTGGTCAGGTGGTTTGGGGAGGTGATCGGCGACTTGTCAGTGGCTAGAGGAATGGTCGGAGGGCATTGGATGGCCAGTGCACGTGCACGAGATGTCGCGTGTAGCTGATGATAGGAAGGAGAAGTTCTGGAATTTGTATAGTGGGAAGCAACAGGGTGAACTCGCGTGTTGTCTCGAAGTTGTATTCGAGGTTTTGGATGCTAGACTCTAAGCAAGCTTGAGTTTTCTTGGGCCAAATGTTGCTACAGGTTTTGAGAAAAAAAACGCAGAAGAAAAGAAAGCGTGGAAGAAGAAGAAGGACGCGGGTAGAAGTGGGGGAAACTCGTGTTGAACTCGGGGAAATCCAGTAGTTGTCTCGGGTTTATTTGCTTTGTAAATTAGCCTATTAACTTTCATGTTATTTTGTTAAATAAAGGTTTAGTATTAGTTAAGAAAATCATGTTGACAAAATTAAAGCTAAGATATGATTTAAAATCATTAAGAGTGATTTGATTTCTAATTAATTTATATGGAAAGTTAATTGAGAATGTAACTAATTTATAATTGTAATTATATTTAATAAATGTGTATTTAAAGAATGATATAAATTAACTTGTAATTAAATTAATGACCTTAATCAAATTTGTAACTAGAAATTAATTTTGTGTTTGATCCATTTAACTTAAGAAATTTAATTGATTATTTAAAGTTAATTAATAAATGGTAATTAACTTAAGTGATTAATTAACGAATAAATGATTAATTAATTGATAATAAATAATTAATTAAAATAATTTGTGAAAATTAAGTAATTAACCCTTATTAATTAATAAATATGTTATTAATTAATAATTAAGAATCAATTAATTTACTGAGTAATGAAGTAATAATTTATGAATAGAAATTAACTAATTAAATGATAAATTAAAGATTAGATGATTAATAAATTGATAATAAATGATTAACTAAGTAATTAATTGATCATTAATAAGTTAATTAATCAATAATTAATAAGTCAGGATTGGATAATTAAATTCATAAGTAATTAATTTACTTGGAAATAAATTGTATTGATTAGGGTTAACGATTTATCAATCCTGCTTATGAATGATTGTATTGAATGAGTTGCCTTGAATTGATTGCCCTAACTGATTTGTGATATTTTGTTCTGTGATTTGTGCCATGTATGATTTGTTCGTTTATTTACATTGACGATAAGCATTATAGTTTATACCGCTTATCAACTATATTTCTATATTTTGATCTATGATGATTGAATGTTGTTGCACTATTGTGTTAAAACCCTGGACCAAACTTATACACACACAATATGGATTTCACGAGGAAATCAATTAAGTCACAGATTGTGAAATAATTTATAAAATTGAATATTTAAATTCAAATGTTTTGGAAACGGATTGGGTTTAAAGTGAAATGGAATTTTCAAAGATGAAATATATTTTGAATAACTCGACTGAGTTTTGGAATTTAAATATTTTGATTAAATTTGGATTCAATATTTAAAATTGAATTCTATGACTTGGAAACTAGGGTTTAGAAAGGTTATTCAACTTATAAATTAGTTTATATGGGTTAAACCATTTTTAAAAGAATTGATTTAGGAATTTGAATTTATATTCAAAGGCTTTTCGTGTAAATAAAAAAAAATTGGATCTTTCTGTAACGAAAACTATTTGTTTCCATATAATAAAAGCTTTCATATAGGAAGTGAACTTCCAAATTGTGTTAAAAAGGATTACAAGTTAAAAATGAAAATGATTTTCCAAGTTATGGAAACGGTTTGAAAACTATAAGTTAAATCTTTAATTTAAAGATTTTAAACGAGTTAACCCAATTGAAATGGAGATTGATTTGAAATCCGTAAATGGATCTTTGTGAAAATGGGTGAACTTAGTGAAATAAATCTTTTGTTTAAAAGATTTGAAAATGGTAATTTATTTAAACCATTTGAACGAAAGTTTTGAGTCATTAAGTTGTGACTTAGTTGAAATCCTATATCCATATGTTTTAAATGTTGCGCTCACTATTCGGTTTAGCCGGGAGAGGACCTTTGTGTCGTATAACTCATTCCGAATATGTGATTCAACGTGTATGGATAGCATTTGAAGACCGGTGGTGAAGACCGGGTATTCGTGAAAACGATAGGATGACCTATCGATTATCTCTGCACCGAGTAGCTACGGTATAGAGATTCCCTAAGTGATGGGAAGTCCGATCGGGATTGTGAATACCCGGATTGCAAGGGCTTCTTTGGAAGTGCCTTCGGTTCTGTTCGAACCCGGAACAGACTTGTATGGTTACATGTCTGACACTACACTCTGAGATATAAAGCAGATTTCTTTCAAATACATTTCTGTTGGTGGCGGAGAATTTATTCTCTTAGCTTAACACCCTTCTCTGAGACGTACGAGCTCAGAGGTTATGTAGTTGAAAGTTATCAGCAATATACTCCCAATTTGGTAGTATGGCATGCTGAGTGCTACTGTGTGTTGATGATCATTGTTTGATCATTTGTGATATGATCATTTGTTTGATCGTTTATCTTTGTGATCATTACTTTGATCATTTGTTGACCCAAAGCATGGCTTTGTACCAAAGCGTAGCTTTCTGGACGAGACTGCATCAGGACCTCACACCCCGGAAATGGTCAAAATAGGAAAGATGTGGCAAGGTTATGAGGGTCGCGCCCTTTAGGGTGTGTCATTCCCTTCTAGTAAAGGGTGGTATCATGGTATGGAGCCCATATATTTACCTATGTGGTAGCTCCAATCTCATTTACTGTGTGGTTGTTTCTTAGAGGCGCCTCGGATAAAGGTCCCAAAGGACTGGGGAATGGCTTGCTCAACTAGTAGTTACCTAGTTACAGAGGTAACCCGGCCTTGTGTTGGCAGAGATCCGGTTAGGTTCTCGGGACGTCCCGCTAGAGGCGATCCCATGTGGCAGTAGGAAGTTCCTTAGCCTGACCATTTGTTGGAAAATCCAATCAAAACAATACGAGCCTTGTACGGTTTTAGTTGTATTACCTGCCATGGAATGTGGTGGTAACCTGCTATTGAACATGGTAGCTATAGTAGGCACAGTGCGGAATGCCTATGCTGGCTAAGATTAATATTCTACTTTCGAAATGTTTTCTGCACTGTGCACTTATAATAATAATATCCAAGAAATTTTCTGGGTATTAAGCATGTTTGACTATCATAAGAAGAAATCTCCTCCAATTCTGCGTTTGCATTGTGTGTGTGGCGGGAGGTCTTATGGTAGTTTCATTTTCTAAAAAGCATATCGGATTTTCTTTTATAAATCTTGTTTCATTTAAAAGATAAACTGTTTTTGTTACTTACACCAGTCCCATGACTGATCCGGAGTTTATTGTTCCTTTCCTAAACTCTGGATGCTCACTATTTTCCACACGAGCAGTCTAGAGTTGGGTTTTTCAGATAGTTAGGTTTGGTAGATTATCTAGAGCTAGTTCAGTTTTTGGATATGGACGAGACTTGCTTATCTTAGTACATCGTGATGTTGGTTCGAGCTGCTATTGGAGTTCTCCCTTGAAGACTATCTTTGAGTTATTTGTTCCGCTGCTGATGTTATCTACTTTCCTTTCCGCTGCTATTTTATTGTATCATATCTCTGATGTATATCGATATCTATTGTATCATCTGTTGTATCTGGATGTTGTATCAGATGTTGTATATTGATATTCATTATTTCTTCCGCTGTGTTGTTTACTTAAATGGTGTTATAAGCACCGGCGAATCGGATTTGAACGGTCGAATCTGCGGCATTCGAGTACGATGTAAAGTATGGATGTCAATTTTCGAACGCGAAATCCGCTTCGTTACATTTTTTTAATTTCTCTCAAAAATATTCAAACGCCTTAAATTTTCAAAAAATTTCGCCATATCCTCCTTTGCGCAGCTAGCTCGGTACGACTATAAAATGCCACAACGGGCCCCCAATTTCAAAAAGAAAACGAAAAGTCAAGCGGCAAGAGAAGAAAATCATCAAATCTCATACTGAATTCAAATACATAACTTTTTGTAGAGCAATTCAATTTTAATCTCAAAAATCAAAATCCCAATTCCATTTCCTTTAATACACTTGTATATCCTGCTAGCCATAATATCCAATTACAACTTTCAAATTTATTTTGCACATTCCTTTACAAAATTTTCAATATATACTTCTTATACCATTTTTTCTTTACTATTGAAGTTATATATCCATTTTCATTCTAGATTGCATTATCAATTTCATTCGAATTCAATTTACAATTTCAATTCTGTTTGAGTTCAATTTACCTTTTGAATGTTGAATTTATCAATTATCTTTCATTCACAATTGATTCATATCACTATTTTAAATTAGTTTTATTTACAAATTCAATTACTTTAGCTTTCAATTTCACTAATTCCATTTCATCAACACTTAATGAATTTATATACAACTAATTTACAATCAAATAACAATCAATGCATATTCAACACAACCGAATTTGTTCACTTTACATTCAACATTCATGTTCACTTTGTTTACCTTCAATTTGGTTTAACACATTTAATTAGCTTTAATGAATTAACACTTACATCCATTATTTCATATCAATTTATTTACATTTGATTGATTAACATTCAATCCATTCATTAATCCAATTGCTAATTCATTTAACATTTCAAGTTGAATTTCATTTATATAACTCAAGTTTATACTTATCACATTACTCCTTTTACTTCGGTACCAAATCAACTTTCAATTCATTTGTCATTAACCCAAATTTGTTTTTAACTTTATAAATTTTCTTTAAGTAATCATTTCACTTAGCCTTCTTGGACTTTTCTTTAAATTCACTTTATTTGATTGGTTCACTTATACTTACTTTAATTTAACTCCATCCTTTAAGTTAAATTTATTCTATCAAAATTCAACTTGTATAAGTTGCCAACTCACTTACCAATTCGATAAATATTTAAAATAGGATTCCAAAGCCTTTTCAACCTTTCAAAACCAATTTTGAAATCAATTCAAATTATCTTTTGAATTTCCAAAACCAAACCCAAATTTTCCAAACAACTTTAATTTAAAACAATCTGGAAGCAATTCCTCTTCTGGAAACCGAAAATGAACACCGATGACGTCGCGATCATCATCAGAATTATTTTCCAGCGACCGAAAAGAGTTTAGAGCTTTTATACCATCCAAAATATTTCTCCAAAATCTTTGAAAATCATTTCCAAACCAAAAAGATTTAAACCTTCCAAATTTCCAAAATTTTCAAATTCTTTTCAAAACATTTCCAAACACTTCCCTAAATTTTGTACTTCAAATTACAATTCACATTTGCAATTTATTATTTACAAATCCCATTTTTATATGGGTTTTATTTTCTACACTTTTGATTATGATTCCAATTTCTTATTCAATTTTATTTATGATAATTTAATATTATCAATTCCTAACAAACAAGCAGCCATATACTATAATAATTTACAAAAATTATTTCCCTTTATCTCCAAAAATAGTTTTGGGTAAAATTATTTCATTTACCCTATTTTAAACAATATCGTGTCGAATTGTTTTGTACCAGTGTTTAGAGATCCCTATCGATAGAGTTGTACGGACTATACCGACCATAATCCAGATACCACTCAACAAACCAATCATCACAACATAAAACAATTTTATATTCACTAACAAATACGCACTCATATCTATTATTACACTCAACTCGTTCTAGAGTATTACTGACTCTATCTCTAATGAGTAACACCCAACAGAGCCAAGGTTGTCACTTAACCAAATGCTCTGATACCATTTCGAAACATACCGATTTTATTGGGATCCGAAGGTCGACATTCTTAGTCCACTGTATCAAATGCCGCATAATCGATGCCGGAAAACCGAATTGTTGGGGTTAAAAAGAAGAGGTAGAAGAAAAAGATAGAAGAAGTAAGAAAACAGAACAGAAACAATATCAGAATCACACATATCGCAGCGGAACAACATATAATAGATAAAATGAATATCTTTAAAAATAAAGAACTATCTCAGTTAATACATTACATCATCAGAGTTTACAACAACAATATATAACACAACTGGACAATGGACAGTTATACAAGCGTGTCCTTACAAGTGAATTTACAATGGAAAGATGATACCATATACAAATAATACGTCTCGCCATCCAGCTCGCCACATGAGCTCCATAGCACTTCTGAATCTAGAATGACCTGATAACCTGACTCTAGACTGCCCGTGTGGAAAATTTTGGGCACCCAGAGTTTAGGAAGGGAACAATAAACTCCAGGTCAGTCATGGGACTGGTGTGAGAACTAAAACAGTTATTTATCTTTAAAAACAAACAACAGGAAAATTTTAAAGTCAATTCGCAATGCTTTTTGGAAATGAAACTATCATAAGGCCTCCCGCACACACACAATGCAAATGCAGAATTGGAGAAGATTTCTCCTTATGATAGTCAAAGATGCTTACTACGCAAAACAAATCAATTTTGATATTATTATTAGTGCATAGTGATGAAAACATTTCAAAAGTACAATATAAATCTTAGCCAACATACGACCATTATCGTATGCCTACTATAGCTACCATGTTCAATAGCAAGTTACCGCCACATTCCATGGCAAGTTATACAACTAAAACCGTATAAGGTTCGTATTGCTTCTTCGGATTTTCCAACAAATGGTCAGGCTAAGGAAGTTCCTACTGTCAATGGGATTGTCTCTGGCAGGACGTCCCGAGAATCTAACGTTACGGTTAGATCTCTGCCAACACAAAGCCGGGCTACCTCTGTAACTAGGTAACTACTACACGAATATGTCATCCCCCAGTCCCTTTGGACCTTTATCCAAGCGCTCGATAACCAACATCACACAGTAATTAATATAGTGTGTCAACATGAGTAAGTATCTGGGCTACATACCATGATACCACCTTTTCCAGAAGGAAATGACATATCCCAAAGGGCGCGACCCTCATAACCTTGCCGCATATTCCTGTTTTGACCATTTCCGGCGTGTGAGGTCTGACGAAGTCTCGTCCACAAAGCTAGGCACAAAGTCATGCTTTGATCAATAAATGATCAATAAATAATCATCACACACAACACTCAGCATGCCACATTACCAAATTGGGAATATATCGTTGATAACCTTCAACTACATATCCTCTAAGGGTGTTAAGCCAAGAGAATAAATTCTCCGCCACCAACGGAAATGTATTTGAAAGAAAACTGCTTTATATCTCAAAATGTAATGTCAGACACGTAACCATACAAGCCTGTTCCGGGTTCGAACAGAACCGAAGGCACTTCAAAAGAAGCCCTTGCAATCCGGTTATTCACAATCCCGATCGAATTTTCCATCAAAAAGAAAATCTCCATACCGTAGCTAATGGTGTAGAGACAATCGACAGGTCATCCTATGTTTTCAGAAATACCCGGTCTTCAACACCGGTCTTCAATGCTATCCATTACGTCGTATCACCATTCGGAATGGGTAATCCGAATAATGAGCGCAATAATTTCAAAATAAGTGTAGCATTCAATTTCAACCAATTCACAACAAATAGCCATTTAAGGGTCAATATTGATAGTCGGTTGTTTAACTATCATCAATATTCACAACATAACCCGATTTCAAATAATTTCCCAAATTATTTATTTTCAAAAATATCTTTACAAGATATAATTCCCATACTTCAACCATTTGAAAACAAATTTCAAATAACTTTTCAATCCTTTGAAAACAAATTTCAAATCAATTTCCTTAAACGGAAACACTTCCAAATATTTATCTATTTTCAATTTAAAATTGTTCATTTAAATCAATCAAATAAATCCTTACCGATTTATTTTAAACTTACGTTCCAAATCTGCAAATTTCTTTCCACACTTCAAAATAAATCAATGTTTATTTTTAAACAAATTTCCCTTTCTTTTATAAATTCCATAGTGAATTTACATTTCCAAAAGATCTATGAATATACGATTTTCAAATTGATTTCTAATATTCATTTCAATTTATCTTTAAAAGATAAAATCTCAAAACATTCACTTTATATTGGAAAAACATTTCCATACTTATTTAATAATATGTAATTCACAAATCTATTTATTTTCAACACTTGGAAAATATTCAATATACTTAAATCACAATTAAGTATATATTTTATTCTTTTAAGGAAAACATTCTCCTAAACACGTTGATTCTCCTAAATCTACAATCACTTCTATGATTTATCACTTTAAAATATGAAGGTTTCAATACTAGTAGTAAATATCAAAACTCTTTCAACAAAATGATTTCAACTCTATTTTCAATAACAAAGCTCTTTTCTTAAACCATTTTCCAATCTACTAGTATATACAAACCATTACCTCACTCGTATGAGAAATTGAATTAAACGACTTAGTAAAACAAGTGGTATGAAACGCTTGCGTTTGCTTCGTCGGTTAACTCTTGGACTTGTTCGATTGAACCTTTTTGTGACAATTTTCTAGTGAAGATCTATAGTTTGTTCGTAAATATTTGAGTTAAGCAAGTGGTTATGGGACATGAAGCTAAACTTTTATATTTACTAGCTTAGTGTAATTGACACTTCTCGTTGATCATGACGATCATTTTGTGATTTAGGCTAGCAATTGTGCGATGTCTCTTTGTTTGCTTCCTGGTTAGGCTAGACACCATTTGTGTGATTCCATTCACACATACCTTTTTGCTTTTTGGTTAGCCTAGACACCATTTGTGTGATTCCATTCACACATACCTTTTTGTTGCGAGGTCAGGCTAAATGCCATTTGTGTGATTCCATTCACACATACCTTTTTGCTTTTTGGTTAGCCTAGACCTCATCTGGGTGATTCCGACTCATCCATATGGGGTAGCTCCCCATGGTCTTCGGACCGTCATGTGATAGGCCTCTTTCCCTCTTTCTACGATTTTTGGATTTCCTGTGTTGAATTCTGGAATTTATGTCATTGACTTGTTATGAGTACAAGTTTAGGGTATGATGCCCTCTTTGGATCTTTGAGAAGATTCTTGTGATATTGATTTATCTCTTATTGATTGATCTTCTTTTGATCATCATTTTCATACTTATAGTAGTATGTCACTATGGATATTTTATGTTATGCCATATCTTTTATTTTATACCATGTCATCTGATATATATAGCTAGACTGATCCGTTTATTATTTTCTTAAATAATACTCGGGTCAGACCGAGATGTAACAGGTGCTTCTGCTTGACTTTTCCCTGGGGTTTGCTACTCTGACTTTTGGCTAACTATTTAGATTAGCAGTTTTTGTTGTATGCACTTGAGATATAGACTTATAGTTGTATTCTTTTGTATAGCACGTGTTGCTATTCTTTTGTATTATTGTGGATCTTTTTGACCACTACTCTGATGTACACTTTCATGTGTTAGTTATATATCCATATCTTCTTCCGCCTTTGTGATATGGATGTCTGTGACTGATTGTGTTATGCTTATTTCTATGTTTGTTTCCGAAGATTATTTATAGACACCGTGTGATAGCTTTGAGTTTGTATCGGTATGTTGGACTTCCTCCTTAAATGAAATGCATGCTATACTATCTGACATAACGGTGCTCGCACAAGGAAGTTATATGGATGGTCGCTCCTCAACAGCCTTATTCTCCGTGCTAGTTGACAGCACTACATCGTAGTGTTCTTGGCTAGTGTGGGTATAGAGGTGAGGCGTCATATCCACCATTTCCTTCTATTTCTCGAAAACGTCTATTTCAATAATGAATATTGAAAACTATGGTTTCGATACTTTATACATTTTAAAACATCTTTAAATCGTTTAATTCTATTTAAATTATCGCTTTCCCAAAATATTTCTTTAATATATTTTTCACCGTCCAAAATCGTGAATATACTTCATTAACCAAATTCAATTTCTACATATTTTATTTAAAGGATTATCCACTGTCCCAAAATCGTGGATATATCTCCTTTAATAAGCTATAATAATTAAACTTATTAAAATAATTCGATTTCGGATTTATAAAACAACGTTTATAAATTCCATTTATACTCTATAACAATTTTAACTTATAAAATCACTTTATTTACGAATTCTATCCATATTCCATTTACATGCCAAAATCCAGTTGTTAACGTAAAAATCTGACGCTAACACCCCGGTGTAGATTGAAGTTGAGCGAAAGCACCACCCGTGAACACGGGAACTAAAAAACAAGTAGAGAAATCACAGAGAAAGCAGAAAAAACAACAGTTTTTATAGTGGTTCGGCTTAGGGTAAGCCTACGTCCACTTTAAATCTCTTTATTACTGAATCGATTACAACTTTACAACAATCTTCAATTACAACTCTGATGAGACAAACAACTAGAACTTTGATGCAGAAGAATTCTTTGAATCCATGTAGATTGCGTTAGGTTTTCTCCCGAAGTTAGTTGAAATGCCTTTCGTACATGAAGTGTCGAGTGAGTCGAGAATTCAGCAGAGTATCGGTGCTTAAAGAGATTGGCCAAAAGTCCCTTTCATGCTTGAGGTAGGTTGGTATTTATAGGAGAAATCCCTCCTTAGGTCGTAAGTCGTGACCGGTCTAAGGTAAGTTGTGGCCGGTCTAAGGTAGGTCATGGCCGATTCATCTGGCCCCTTCACGGTTTCACAAAGGTTCCCTTGCATAAGTCCTAATTCGCCTCCGAGTCAACACAACCTTGTATCAGTAATACGGCATAGGGCTTACATTTGTAGCTTTAGGTCGTGGACGACTCAAGCTAGGTCGTGAGTCGTGAACGAGTTAACTGGCAAGTCGCAAGTCACGGCTTAACTGATAAGTCCTGGATCGTGTACGAGTTAAGAGGCCACTGTGCCAAGTAGCTGCATTGAACTTGTCTTCATTTGTTTAGGTCGTGAACGACTTAATGTAGATCATAGGTCAGTTACGACTTAGGCATAGTTCATGATCTTGTCCCTGAGCTATTAGAGCGGCAAATTCTCTGGATAGTTAGGTCGGCTTCTATCTTAGGTCGGTAGCTATCTTAGGTCGGTAGCTACCTTAGGTCGGCACCCATGTTGAAGCATTAGGTCGGCATACCCCTTAGGCCTTAAGTCGGCATCCCTCTTAGCCTGTTAGGTCGGTATCCTTTTTAAAGTATTAGGTCGGCATACTTGTTGAAGTATTAGGTCGGCATACCCCTTAGGCCTTAGGTCGGCACCCCTGTTAAGCCTTAGGTCGGCATCTCTTTGAGTCTTAGGTCGGTATCCCCTTAGTCCTTAGGTCGGCATTCCTCTCAAGCCTGTTAGGTCGTCCATTTTTAGGTCGCTGGAAAAGAGGAAATAACACTTGCCCCTCGAAGTACATGCCTAGGTCGTAGGTCGTGTACTTCGACCAAACTTTGCTAAGTCGCGGGCGACCTAAGAGATGTCTTAATCTGCACATCTACTTGCTTCTGTCCTATATAAGTGTTAGCTCGTTTTCTTCCTCCTCATCAACCGCTCCCACATCCTTTTCTGCCATTAGAGACTTTTCGAGTTCCCAAAGGCGAATCCAAGTTAATCGACAAGCAATCCATCTTGTTATTATCCCACGTAAGTGAATTTGGTCCCTTATTCAATCGCGACTATTATTAAAACACGAACTTTTACCTTCTGACCCCAAATCGCCTTTTCACGCCTTGCATGGCTCTCGAGTTAAGTTGCGATTGATTTCAATCGTTATTGGCAATGTCGTCATTGCGATTCATAGGATTATAGCATTGTGCTAGGTTTATGGTAGCCCTGTGGTGATTTGGATCAGTTTTTGGGTTTTTCTTGAGAAGATGGTGGATTCTGTTGTTACTGGAAGTTAACGGGTCATCGGGTTGAGTGAGATACTGCCTTGGACGCGACCCAGTGATTTTGGGTGACCTAACCTTTGAATCGTGGCCGAGTTAACCCTTGGGGAAAAACTGCCGACCTAATCTTCTGCCGATCCAACCCTTAAACCGTGGTCGAGTTAACCCTTTGGGGGAAAACTGCAGACCTAGTCTTCTGCAGATCCAACCCTTAAACCGTGGCCGAGTTAACCTTTAAACCGTGGCCGAGTTAACCCTTGGGAAATTTCACACCACTTTTTGAACCGGAGACTTTACCCTTCCTACTTCTTACAACTTAAAGAGCCACCGATCTAAAGAATCAAAGACTTAATCTTAATTTGCGAGAGACTCCTTGGGTCGCCGTCGAGTTAACACTTGGATGCCCAACTCGAGTTCTCACTTGAAAGCATAGTTCCAATTTGAATTCTTAACTTGATCTATTGTACTGAACTGCTTAAATTCTGGATTGTTCTAACTTTGTTGCCTTATTTCACAGACCACATTGACTCATAGGCTAACAACCTGCTGAAACAACAATCACAAAAACCAAGGCGAATATACTGCCATTGACTGCCCACATCAAATGTCAGATTAGTCGACATAAAGTAATCAACTTAAATACAATGTATGAAATGTTGTGAACCAATCAGCTAAAGTGAAGTATTAATGCAAAGCATCGCTAACTCGAACTGATTTGTTTGCATCGACATTACACTTGCATTTTAAAACAATGAACCTTGGACTTTACAACTGACAAAAACTTGCTAGGTTTTATTCCAGTTACATTTGCTTATTGCTTGATTGATTTTACACAACACTCAACACACTTTAGGAAACATGCACCTTTATGTTTGAATATCCAGTTGTTGTGTAGAATGACTTCCCACCAAGAAGAAGAAGGGGTAGCTCAAGCTGAAGAGACCTTTCTGATAGCTATTCCCGTAGAGAACCCTCCAGAGAGAACTTCGACTATCTTAACTCTGAGAGCGTTTATTCAGCTATGCACTCAGTTTGGCTTTGCTGAAAATGATGCTCTACTACCCGGACCAAATGATACTGCCGATAGTCCTCCTTATGGTTTTGTCGCAGTCAATCATCAAATGTGCTTAAGCGGGGCGATTCCTCCTTTTAACGACTTCCTCCGAACCCTTCTCCTTCGGTTGACAATCTCTCCATTCCAACTTCATCCCAATAGCTATGCCATTTTGATGGGGTTGTGTGTTTTGTTTAGGAGAACTCTTGATCGCTTGCCGAGTTTTGAAGAAATTCGCTACTTATGCTCGTTTGCAAAGAGTAAAGACCATCCTTCCCTTATTATTGTGAGAAGTGCTAGAAATCGCAAGCTTATTTCTGATCTTACTGAAAGTGTTCATGGATTTCTGAATCAGTTTTTCTTTGCTCGCTTCCCCCCAGGGTTTTATGCCATCTGGAGAGTAGGAAGTAAGATTACCTGTTTCTATTTTCTCCATTTCCAAACTTTTCCGAGATCCGAATTATCAATTGCTAATCTCATTCTTTGCTCTTTTCAGCACTTCCTCTCCCTTCTAGAGACCCAATCCATAAGCAAGTTTTTGAAAGACTGAGTGCCGTAGCCGCGGAAGAGAGAAGTGTAAAAATTTTGTTGAGGGATGAACTTTTACATCAGTACGGGCTTTTACACATTTCTCGTTCTACGCATCCTCATGAGGTCCCAGACTCCCCGGCTAGAGCATTAGATCCCCCGGTTTCTTCTGACGCACCCATACCAAAAGATCCCGCTCCTGAAACTTCTCTGGTGAAGTGCTCTACTATTGTCGACGTTGCGGGGTCGTCTGACAAATTCACACTTACCCCAGTTATTGAGGAAGAAGAGCATCAGGGATCTCCTCAACGTTCACAGAAGTCTGGCGAAGAAGCCAGGAAAACAAGCCCTATCAGGCAGAGCGGGGACGACACTTTCGAAGGGTTGAGCGACCTCTTTGCCACCTCACAGGAGATCTTTAAAGACGACCCTATCACTACTAGGGTTTCTTCTTCAGTAGTGGAAGCGACTTCTTCTTTGCAACAAGCTCCGTCGACCCAAGAGTTGACGTTAACTACCACCCCCACAACTACTCCGCAATCGAAGAGTGGTTCGTAGTTTGATGCGCGTAGTTTTCACATCACACACACTTAGAATCTTTCGGCATTTTCATACACCTAATTCTTTGTACTTTGAAGATTCTACAGTTACACTTCTTTTCTCTGAAGACCTTTAAGACTTGTCTCCTTTTTTTTTCAGATTCTCCGATGGGATGCAGCGGCTCTTACTATGATGTCTTTCAGCGCTATGGGAGGCGTAGTCAATATGATTATAGGTGCTACCTTCCCGTTCACAGAGAAACCGATGAGGAGAGAGCCGCCCGAAAGGATCAGGAGAGGAGGGCTCAAGAAGAGCGTTACGAGAGGAAAGAAAAGGAGGAGCGCCACGATTCTTCCCAGAGAGGTGACGATTCTCACAAGAGAAAGTCGCATGATGATCGGGGAAAAAGCCATATAGTTGAGGACCCAAGCAAGCGTGCCCGGCACGGTGAAAAGCATGCTTCTACAACTCCTGAAAAGGTCACTGCCCCTGTCTCACTTGACATTCCTTCTGCCTCTCCTGCTCTCGGGAAGACAGACATTCAGACAATAATCAGCAGGCCTAAATTCCAAGTTGGATCAGGCCCGGCTACTCTGCAAAGCTGGTTCCCGCACTGGTGCCTGAAGGGAGTGCGGTTCGACCTTGACTTGGTCCCTATTGACAAGCCTGCCATGCTGCGAAATCTCGATGCCGTCAGGCTTGATATTGAAAGGATGTCGAACTGGCAAAAGCTTGTTGACGAGCTTCAAAGGGTCAACTGATGCAGCTAAGGCCGGAGAAGAAGTTGTGCAAACTTTAGTTCCTGAAAACATGAGTTTGTGGTGTAGTGTGATGAGTCGTTCACGACTCAGTGAAGGCTTGGGTCACTGCCGAGCTAAGGAAGGAGGGCCACGAGTTAACAAGTTAAGGGGGAAGGTAGGCCGAGTTAACGAGACATCGGGTTTGAGTCGTCCACGACCCAAGAGAAGCATGAGTCGTTTCCGACCTAATTGTGACAATCTAAGTCGTTTACGACTTAACGGGATAAAGGACAACGGGTTACAGGAACAAGAGCCTATTTTAGGTCGACCCCGACCTAAGGAAGAGAAGCTACGACTTAAGAGCCTAAGTCGGCTACGACTTAACAAAAGAGGAAGCAGTCACGACCTAACTGAGTCGTTGAGGAGCGCAGGGGGATTGGGCTTGAGTCGGCACGCGCTTAAGTCGGCCATATGAGCTGAGGTGTTGTAGTTTGTTGGCCTTGAGTCGTTAGGTCGTATACGACCTAACTGATTGTAGCCGTGTGGTTGATGAGTCGTGTATCTTGTGTTGTTTTTTTTTGAGTCGGTAATGTATATGAGTCGGTCCTGTATGTAGATAAGTTGAGTCGTATGTCTTTGAGTCGTGTAAATTGTGTTGCGTTGTTAAGTCGGCAACGACTTATGATGAGTCGGAGTCTATGAGTCGGCAACGGGTTAAAGGGGTCGGTTGTGTCAAGCTATAAATAGAGGGTGTGTTGTATATTTGGTGGTTGTTGATTTTTGAATAAAATTCTCTTTTGTTAGCTTTGTGCTTTCATACCAATTGGTAGTTGAGTGTAATCTCCTATCTCCTCTTTCGGATAATCGAGTGCGCTCGATTCAACGATCGTAGAAGCCGATTCACGGAATCTAGTGCGCTAGATCAACGTGCGAAGAATCGTAGATCTTAGAACACGGTATAGTGCGCTATCAACGTGTTTGAGATAGCTAGAGTTCGGTATCTTTGGATCAACGAACTTGGGCATTTTGGTATCTTCAACTCACCAATTGCTACATTCCATCGATTGAAGTTTTGTTTGATTAATCCGCTGCGTCATTATTGGTATCAGAGCCATACTTAGCCAATCATAGCTAAGTTGATTCTTGGAGCCAAGTTTTTGAAGTTGTCGAAGTTTGAAGTTGTTCATCGTGTTCATATTGAAGTTGCATCTAGTTTGGAGTGTTTGATCTATTTCATTTTGGATCAAAGTGTTGGAAGGTGTTTGAAGTTGGAATTAGGCCGTGTATGCTAAAGAGGTAGCCGAGCCTAGGGGGGATCATTGGAAGTTTGTTCGAGCTAAAGAAGTGTAGGACCGTACCTTGTGCTTGAAGTTGGACCGAGTCAAGCTCTTGCCGAGTCAAGGGTTGAGCCGTTTCATATTGCCGAGGCAAGTGGAGGTCGAGACAAATTGTAGCCGAGTCATTGTTGAGCCGTGACTTATTGCATTGTTGAAGCTTTGAATTTTTGTGTTCGAATTGTTGAAGTGTTTGTGAGAGTTTTTCAATCATGCCACCAAGGAGAGCTAATCGTCATCAAAACGTTGAAGCTTTGTATCGTAGAGAAGAAGCCGAGCTTATGGAACAACGTATTAATGAAAAATTTGATGAAGGCATTGGTAAATTGGAGAAATTGATGAATGATTTGAATCAAAGGAGGAGATCACCAAACTCGAACCATGGAGGAAACCGAGTTTCGCCATCGGTTACGGAAGCGAGGAGGGTATCACCACATTCATGTAGAGATAGAAGAGAAACATCAATTTCATCACGAAGAGATCATCATGACTATGCACATGAAGAGGGAAGAAGTCGACGTGAATTTGAACATGAAGCATATAGAGATGAAGAGAGACGTAGTCAAAGAAGCATGCATGAGCGAAGGGATGATAATGGTCGAGATCGATGTAGACGTACTTTTGATTTTGTTGAAGAAGGTGATAGAGCTAGTATTCATTATCGAGATCGAGACCAAGTTCGAAATTCTTATCGGGATGTTGAAGATGATCGTCGATGGGAATCGGGTATGAAGATGGAGATTCCGGAATTTAAAGGCGGAATGGTAGCAGAAGAATTTCTCGATTGGATTTCTAATGTTGAAGAAATCTTTGATTTCAAGGAGGTTCCTGAGCATAGAAGGGTGAAGTTGGTTGCTACTAGGTTGAGGGGGAGAGCTTTGGCGTGGTGGCAACAAACTAAACTTACAAGGGAGAGAATGGGGAAGTCAAAGATAGAATCGTGGGATAAGATGAAAAAGTTGATGAGATCTACTTTCTTACCTTACAACTATCAATCACTTATGTATCAGAGGTTGCAGAATCTGAGGCAAGGGACGAAGTCTGTTAGTGATTATGCTGATGAATTTTACCAACTCATTGCCAGGAATGATATTATGGAGACAGAAGAACAGCTAACTGCTAGATTCATTGGGGGATTGAGAATGCAGATCCAGGATATGGTTAATATGTTTGATCCTAGATCAGTTGCAGAAGCACATCAAAAAGCGTTGGCTTGGGAGAAACAAGGAAGGCGTGGAGGTGGTGTGTTTTCAAATTCCAATAATCAAGCAAGGGGTGTTGGTGGAAGTTCTAATGTTCCTAAACCTATTTCAAAGCCAGTGGTGAAGGAGGCTGAGAAGGCAAAGGCTAGCAATGTTTTCAAATGCTATAATTGTCAGGAGTTGGGTCACAAGAGCAATGAATGTCCGAAGCCGAAGAAGAGAACCATGGTTGCAGAAGTCGAGGAGGATGATGGTGAGGAGGCAGAATGTTCGGATACACCTTATGTTGAGGAGGAAGAAGAATTGTTTGGAGATGAAGGTTGTAATCTTATGATGAGGAGAAGTTGTTTGACACCAAAGCAAGAAGAGGATTCTAGTTGGTTGAGAAGCAATATTTTTCAGTCGACATGCACTATTCTGGGGAAAGTTTGCAAGTTCGTTATTGATGCGGGAAGTTGTGATAATATTATTTCTACAGAGGCAGTGAGGAAATTGAACTTGAAGACTGAGAAGCATCCTAAACCGTACAAGCTAGCATGGTTAAGGAAGGGTGGTGAAGTGAAAGTGTGTCGAAGAGCTTGTGTTAATTTTTCTATTGGGAAGAAGTACAAAGATGAAATTTGGTGTGATGTTGTAGACATGGACGTGTGTCATCTGTTGTTGGGCAGACCATGGCAGTTTGATAGAGCAGTTCAACATGACGGTCGTGCCAATAGCTACAGTTTCATGTTCGAGGGTACGAAAATCACTTTGGTTCCTAAGAAGCAACAGCAGAAGGAGAGCAAGCTAGAGGAGATTGAGGAATTAAAAACTCTGTTGACTTTGAAAGAGTTTGTTAAGGAAGTTGAAGAGGAGCCTGAAGTATTTTTGTTGATTGGGAGAGAGAGTAGTGAAGAAGTTGAGATTTCAGATGAAGCAAAACCAATTTTGAAAGAATTCGAAGATGTCTTTCCAGAGGAGTTGCCTAAGGAGTTACCGCCACTTAGAGACATTCAACATCAAATTGATCTTGTTCCGGGAGCAGTGTTACCACATCGACCACATTACCGAATGAGTCCGAAGGAACATGAGGAGTTACGAAGGCAAGTGGAAGAGTTGTTGGAACAGGGACGAGTTCAGGAAAGCTTGAGTCCTTGTGCCGTGCCAGCATTATTAGTGCCGAAAAAGGATGGAACATGGAGGATGTGTACTGACAGTCGAGCTTTGAACAAGATTACTGTCTGATATAGATTTCCTATGCCAAGGTTGGATGACTTACTGGATCAGTTGAGTGAGGCAACTATATTTTCGAAGATTGATTTGAAGAGTGGTTATCATCAAATTCGAATCAGACCTGGAGACGAATGGAAGACAGCTTTCAAGACGAGAGAAGGATTATACGAATGGTTGGTTATGCCATTTGGTTTGTCAAATGCACCTAGTACATTCATGCGGGTGATGAATCAAATCTTTAGACCATTCATTGGGAAGTTCGTCGTGGTTTATTTCGATGATATTCTGATATATAGCAGGAGTATGGAGGAGCATGTTCTACATTTGAGGGAAGTGTTGATTATTCTTCGTGAAGAACAATTTTATGCTGCTACGAAGAAATGTGTGTTTATGACGCACAGTGTTTTATTTCTTGGGTATGTTGTTTCAGGAGAAGGTATTCAAGTTGACCAAAGTAAAGTTGAAGCAGTCAGGAGTTGGCCACAGCCAAAGACAATTACAGAAGTGAGAAGTTTTCATGGGCTAGCATCATTCTACCGAAGATTCATTCCACACTTCAGTAGCGTGATGGCTCCAGTTACTGATTGCATGAAAGGGAAACAATTTGTATGGTCAGAAGAAGCGGGGGTTGCTTTTGAAAAGATCAAGGAATTGTTGACGTCTGCACCAATTCTTGTTCTACCTAATTTTCAGTTATTGTTTGAATTGCATACTGATGCTTCGAAGGTTGGTATTGGAGGAGTTCTGAGTCAGAATGGAAAGCCAGTTGCTTATTTCAGTGAAAAGTTGTCAGGGGCAAAGATGAGATACAGTACATATGACGTTGAATTCTATGCTGTTGTACAAGCTGTTAAGCATTGGAGACATTATCTATTTCAGAAGGAATTTGTTCTTTATACAGATCATGAAGCATTGAAACAGTTACAGGGGCAGGATAAGATTTCGGCAAGACATGCATCATGGATTGCTTATTTACAGCAGTTTACTTTTGTCGTTAAGCACAAATCAGGGGTGACAAATCGGGTAGCTGATGCTTTGAGTAGGAGGAGTCATTTATTAACGACAATGAAAGTTGAAGTGACGGGGTTTGAATTACTGCCAGAGATGATTAATGAAGATCCTTACTTTGTGAAATATGTTGAAAAAGTGAAGGATGGGAGTACCGATGAATTTACGTTGGTTGATGGTTTTCTGTTTAAAGGGAATCGTTTGTGTATTCCAGACTGTAGCTTGAGGTTGAAAATTGTCAAAGAGTTACACGAGGAAGGGCATGTGGGCCGTGATCGTACCTTGCAATTGATTTCACAATCTTACTTTTGGCCGTCGATGAGAAAAGAAGTGGAAAGATTTGTGGAGCGATGTCATATTTGCCAAGTTTCAAAGGGAACAGCGACGAATGCAGGGTTGTATATGCCATTACCTGTACCGTCTAAGCCATGGGTTGATATTAGCATGGATTTCGTTTTGGGTTTGCCTAGAACTCAAAAGGGAAATGATTCGATATTTGTTGTGGTGGACAGATTTTCGAAGATGGCACATTTTGTTGCTTGCAAGAAGACGGCGGATGCTGTTCGTGTTGCGCAATTATTTTTCAAGGAGATTTATCGACTTCATGGATTGCCAGAGTCTATTGTTTCGGATAGAGATACTCGTTTTCTGAGTCACTTTTGGTTGAGTTTGTGGAAGATGGTGGGAACGAAACTGAAATTTAGTAGTGCTTATCATCCGCAAACTGACGGGCAGACAGAAGTTGTTAACAGGTCATTGGGAAATTTATTGCGATGTCTTGTACAGGATAATTTGAAAAGTTGGGACATGAAGTTATGCCAAGCTGAATTTGCACATAATCATGCAGTGAATCGTAGCACGGGATTCAGTCCGTTTCAGATTGTTTATTCAATTTTACCCAGGGGACCGTTGGATTTGGCAGTAGTGCCACAGTCGAAGGGGACAGTTAAACGAGCTGTTGATTTTGTTGATGAGTTGACTGAATGTCATAAAATCGTTCAGAAACGATTGGAGAAATCGAATGAGAAGTATAAGAAGTCTGCAGATTTGAAACGACGAAATGTTGAATTTAACAAAGGCGATTTGGTTTATGCAGTGTTGACAAAAGACCGATTTCCAGTGGGAACGTACAATAAATTGAAAGCGCGGAAAATTGGTCCAGTTGAAGTTTTGAAGAAAATTAATGACAATGCTTATAAGTTGAAGCTGCCGGAGGATATGTACACTTCTGACGTATTCAATATTAAGCATCTTGTGCCATATTACGGAAATAAACAATCAAATGAAGAAGAATGTACAAATTCGAGGACGAATTTTTCTCAACCAGGGGAGGATGATGCAGCTAAGGCCGGAGATGAAGTTGTGCAAACTTTAGTTCCTGAAAACATGAGTTTGTGGTGTAGTGTGATGAGTCGTTCACGACTCAGTGAAGGCTTGGGTCGCTGCCGAGCTAAGGAAGGAGGGCCACGAGTTAACAAGTTAAGGGGGAAGGTAGGCCGAGTTAACGAGACATCGGGTTTGAGTCGTCCACGACCCAAGAGAAGCATGAGTCGTTTCCGACCTAACTGTGACAATCTAAGTCGTTTACGACTTAACGGGATAAAGGACAACGGGTTACAGGAACAAGAGCCTATTTTAGGTCGACCCCGACCTAAGGAAGAGAAGCTACGACTTAAGAGCCTAAGTCGGCTACGACTTAACAAAAGAGGAAGCAGTCACGACCTAACTGAGTCGTTGAGGAGCGCAGGGGGATTGGGCTTGAGTCGGCACGCGCTTAAGTCGGCCATATGAGCTGAGGTGTTGTAGTTTGTTGGCCTTGAGTCGTTAGGTCGTATACGACCTAACTGATTGTAGCCGTGTGGTTGATGAGTCGTGTATCTTGTGTTGTTTTTTTTGAGTCGGTAATGTATATGAGTCGGTCCTGTATGTAGATAAGCTGAGTCGTATGTCTTTAAGTCGTGTAAATTGTGTTGCGTTGTTAAGTCGGCAACGATTTATGATGAGTCGGAGTCTATGAGTCGGCAACGGGTTAAAGGGGTCGGTTGTGTCAAGCTATAAATAGAGGGTGTGTTGTATATTTGGTGGTTGTTGATTTTTGAATAAAATTCTCTTTTGTTAGCTTTGTGCTTTCATACCAATTGGTAGTTGAGTGTAATCTCCTATCTCCTCTTTCGGTTAATCGAGTGCGCTCGATTCAACGATCGTAGAAGCCGATTCACGGAATCTAGTGCGCTAGATCAACGTGCGAAGAATCGTAGACTTAGAACACGGTATAGTGCGCTATCAACGTGTTTGAGATAGCTAGAGTTCGGTATCTTTGGATCAACGAACTTGGGCATTTTGGTATCTTCAACTCACCAATTGCTACATTCCATCGATTGAAGTTTTGTTTGATTAATCCGCTGCGTCATCAACCGTGCGAATATAGAGGCCATGCTTACTATGGAGAATGATAAGGCCGAATGGCAGAAGGTTCTTGAGCAGCATGATACTGAAATGAGGAGCATCACTACTTACAATGAAGAGCTTGAAGCGAAAGTTGAGGAACTTAAACAAGAGCTTGCTACTTCTTCTACCTCATATACTCAAAAAGAAGAAGTACTTCAAAAGCAAGTTCGCGATGCTCACGCCGCTCAGCGACATGCCGAGGCACAACTTGAAGCTGAGCAGAAAACAGCGGGAAGGTATCGTGCCGAGATTACAGAGTTACAGGAGAAAGTCAACTCTCAGGAGGCGGAAATTCAAATGCTAAAGCTTCAACTTTCCAAGACTGAAAGAGAGCGTGATGAGGCCGTTGCCGGTAAAATTGCAGCTGAAGAATCTCATGAGGCAACGAAGACTAACATCAGCTCGACACTGTTTGACTTTTACCTGCACAGCATCTTGGGGCACGGTAGTCTCGCCTTTCTAGGCCCCAAATATGAAGTTACACTGGCTGAAGTGTGGGAGGCTGCACTTGACATGCTTGGCGGTAAAGGTGCTGGCTATGCTGAATCAACTCTTGAGGAGCATTACTTGGATGAAGATGCTCGCGCTGCTCTCCCCAAGGGAAAAGAACAACTTGCAAAATTAAGAGCTGAAATGGCAGAAGGGGATTGGTTAGGAAAAACTACTTCATCTATTCCATTCCAGCCTTCTCCTTCGGCCGAAATCGACATTATTGGCTCCAGTTCTCATTCTCCATCCCTGGTCAAAGTTACAACCGAGATTACAAGTACACAGGGTGGAGATGAAGGTGAAGAGAGCGCCGAAGCATAGGCTTATGAGGTTGATATCAGGAAGCCTACTTCTCCAGGTAACTCTACTGTTAATCTTGCCCAAGTAGACTGCTTATTTGCTTCTTATGAGTTCGATGAGCTTCTCGACTATTTCCTGAACCTCAATGAGCCTTTTTCTCCTCTCTTTGCTGACTTTAACTTCTTTTCTTCTATAGAGAAAGCATCGAACATTGTTCAAGCTTCCCCTCCTCCAATTATTCCTCCTTCGGTTCTCCAGGTCACTCCTCCATCCGCCTCTCAACCCGGGTCGCAAGAGGAGCAAATAGAAGCTCTTCATGGCTTAGATGATCCTATTGCTTCTCAAGAACATGGGGGAGAAGGGCTTGGAGAAGGCAATGAGTCTCCGGAGCGAACCACTTCTGATAACATAAAATTATCTGCTCTTCTAACTCCGGGAAGTGAGTCTTCTTCAAGGAGAAGGAGGAAGCGTGCCACTTCGAAGAAGAGAAGGAAAGGCATTCTTGTTTCTGAAGAGGAAACGAAAGTTGATCCGGCAGTAACCCTTTCTCCTTCATCCCCGACTCTCCCAAGCCGTCCTGAAAAGCTGCCTATTAGGTCAGGTGAAGGCTCTAAGGGTGGTGGCAAGAAGAAGTAAGGGGTCCTGCTTCGATTTATCTTTACTTTTTGCTTTTTGCATGTACTGGCCGGGGATTGTGCGGGTACCGGCCTCCGCTTTTCTTTTTCATTTTATTTTGAAACCTGTACCTGTACAAAATTTTGACAGTGTTGAATAAAATGATTCTTTTTGTTTGTACAAATTTCTGTCTGTATTTGAGAATGCATTTACTATTCATTTTTGTACAAGTTTCTTTATATTGCAGTGAGCTTGTGGTATGTTGTTCGAGCGTAATTTTTACCAATGTAGCTATACCATGTTGCCCCTATACCATAAGCTCGTTGCAATATTTTATACTCTGAGGGGATTTGTACCCTAATTTTCTGGAGAATAACTATTCCATACTTAGAGGAATACTATTCGGCTCGAAATAGAGTACAGCTCACTCCATATGAGTTTCTACGCTTCATCCTTCGAAGATATCACTTTTTCGTTTGTGCTTTCACACATTTTTACCGAGTGAATTCTTCTACGCGGTAAAGCGGGCCTCTGAAGGGCACTTTAACTTCTTTTTGAGGAAGAGTATTTTCAAGAATAGAAGAACCAATCTTCCTTTGAAAGCTAAAGTGTGCCTTTGAAGAGGGCTTCCTTTTTTTTTTCCTTTTATATTACGCCTTAGTAAAGGGCTTTCTGATCTTTGCTTTGCGTTTCTGACGAAATACTTCTTTGAAAAGTTGTACCTCTGAGGAGGGTTTTTCACGTTTCAACACTTGGAAGTTTTATTTCAATCTCGGTGAAACATGTCACTACAACAAAACAGGCATTTTACAACGGGCAATGCCCGTTGTAATATGCATTTCGCAACGGGCATGCGCCCGTTGTATTAGACCTAGTTGTAATACATGATATTGCAACGGTTTCTGACCGTTACAAAATAAATGCAAATTTTAAAAAAAAATTACAGCAGCATCCATGCAGTACATCCATACCAATAATGAATAATTTAACGAGTAATAAATATTATCATAAAACAAACAAAATCACATACGAAAAGATTAAAAGCTAGAGTCATAAAATTCCAATACATTCCCAAAAGTTAGATAAGTTTACATTGACATAGTTCTAATATACACATGACGAATAGTTTCATAACAACCGTTGAGAATTTAAGTTGTCAACCTACACTGAGCTTTGACATTATCATGTGTCCCTGTGCAACCAAACAGCAACTTACCAAGTGACTCCAACAAAAACTCCAAAGCTTTGCCTTTGTCCCACTTGATCATTGGTCGAATCTCCAGCACCTCCAAAATACAAAAGTATAAAAAACAAATTATAAGAACTCTAGTCGCATTCTAGGTGTGTCGGCCAACCAGATTAAGTAGAAATACATATAATAAAAAAAATAGTACCTTTCTGCCTTCAATAACCAGATTAAGTTGCAACTCAAAACAAATAAAACGAAGATGGAGACTTAAAGGGAACGTTCAGGTAAAATTGAATGGAACTATCTTTCTCTTCCTCCTCTCTGATAGAACTGACAACGAAAAAATCATAAGAAGTGACCCTATAATCCTAAAAAACAATCCATTTGTACTCAAACAGTAGGATCCCACAATAAGTAAACAATTCCATTTGATTGATAACAATCATTTTTTATCGATCAAGGTACGAGAGGTCAAACTATGAAGAATAAATCCTTCAATTCTACTAATAATATTTTGCTATCAACATCCAAGATAACACTGGTATCAAACCTTCCAACATCGGATGAGATGAAAGGATATGAACTAATTGTCAAGAAATATGTAAAGCTCTGATTATCGCTTCTTCAAAAATATTTCAAGTAAACCATACATTCTGCAAGGGAGAAAGTTTTCTTAGATAATTTGTACACGTAATTTCGATATAATTAAGATTAAGTATTTGTATACATGCAAGACTCCAAGGTTTATATATGCATGAGGTGAGTGTGGTGCCGTATGATAAAAGTTCTGAAACAATGAAAATCCCATTTTAGATAAGTTAGCAGTGGGGACTTACATGTGAAGACAAGATGTGTTTGGTATGTTGCACATTGTTTCTGTTGGCTAAAAATCACACTCATACACCCTCGTATAGTAACACAGCATCACATGAACCCATTAATGCTCCATCCTAACCATGACTTATCTTAAATGATGCTTTTTCACTTATTAAACAACTAAAACTAGCCTTTCCACTCATCTAATGAAGGCTCATGCTAAACAAGACATTTTTTACATAGATTATGGACCACTTTACCGGAGCCTCTTGAACCTTCATAATAGATTGTGAAAAAGTATAGGATTCAAAATGATGAAAATGTTCAAGCAACTAATAAGGGTCCAACTAAAAAGTTGAGTATTGACAAAAAGGATACAACGCAGAAAAAAGAAGAGGCAAAAAACAATAAGTATCAAAGGAAAAGAAATAAGTCAAGAAAAAAAAATGAAACTGCAATTCATGTGAGCAATAAATATTCGATGTTGATAATGCAAGAAGAGGGAGAAATAAATGAAAATAAAGAGGGAGAGTGCAATGAAATAGAACTTGACAAAAATTTAGATGAAATATGCAAAAGAGCAACTGTAGATGGTAAAAAAACTCAACAGGCAAAAGGCAAGAATGCAAATGCAACACAAGAAAAAGACACACAACAAACTCGTAGTGAAACAATGAATGAAAAAATGACTCAGAGTGAACCCACTGTGCATGAAACTGATCAAGAACCCACTGTGCATGAAATTGATCAAGAACACAATACTGTTACGCTCAATTATCAGAACACAGACCCAACCCATCCCTTGTTTATATTTTTATTATATAAACAAATAAAATATATCAATATGTTTGTTAACTTTGTTTTTGAATGGTTAATTCTTTGGAGGGGGCCTTTAATGTCCATTCCATGGCTACCCGCATAATACAACTCTGCTAATTGTACAAATTTATAAACTTTTAACAGCCTTCGGCCACTAACGATTGCAGTTGGAAAATGATATCTCTAAGAAGAAGTGCCAATCTGACAGGAAGGAAAAAAAAGGTTGAATAAGAAATTATATGAAGCGCAAGACTGCGTCGAATGCAAAGTCTAAACTAACAAATAATATATAGTTGGATTAATGATACAAAACTCCTAAACAGAATGCAAATATTCACAGAAAACAATTGATAGGATGATTAAATTTCAGTACAAAGTTTGAAATTTACTTGGTGGACTACTAATGCAATCTAACTAAGCGAAAACATAAATATCACTACAAGTACTAATTTTAAGCTCACATTTGGATCAATATATCAAAATATAAATATGAATCACTAACGTGCCTTGTTTATTTCTTATATGTCTTCATATATTTCCCTGTAAGTGATGAAGCAAACCTCGGTACATTTTTTAAAGAAACACTAACACCAGCAATTATTGGTCCTGTCTCCTGTGAAGGAAGTAATATCACCTTTTCCATTTTGCACTTATTTATCTAGCTGAAATGCAGATCTTCTGATACAATAAAAATTAGTAGCTGGTATTTCCAAATGGAATAAAAAGTGGAAATCAATATGTCACCTCGCTTGCTAATATTGTATTATTAGGCCATCTCCAGTAAACAATTCTCTGCAGCCTACTACTCAACCGTTTCTTGATTTAGGTTAATAACAGCTACAAGAGAAAATTCACATAATAATGTAGTAAAAGTAGAATCTATTACCTCCCAATTCACGATATGATGAAGGGCTACACATTTGCAATGACTATTTTTCGATTGTAAATCGGTTGAAAATTGGACCACATCAAACTTGAATTAGGGCTATCTACCGTGTATTTGGATTGCGACTATAACAATTTATAGACTTAAACTAAATTCATCTTTAATTACTAGAATAACCAATTCTTAAATCGAATACTCACCGTTATCACCACTGCAAACCTCCTCACCTCAAAATCGAACCACTGCATCACTCCGTCGCGATGCTACCCAGGTTCGAGCACCATCTGCCTGTGCCCAAACGCGACCACTTCCACCTCAAACCCCTTCGAGCTACCCCGTTGTTGTCGCGACTCGTCTTCCCCAATCCCTCGCACCAACACAGCATCGAGCTCGCACTTCTCAGACACGGCTCGCCTCTCCTCACACGGCGTTCAACTCGCTCACCCTCGGCAAAATCCCCTGAGCCCGAGCTCGAGACTACACGTCGCGATTCAAATTCGAATCGCTTGCCATTGTTAAATTTTTTTTATTTTTATATCTTCGAATCGATTTGGGAATGAAGGAAAAGAGGGGCTTGATTACATAACTGCTGAAGGAAGAGAGGACGGGGAAAAATATCGAACTGAGGAAGCTTCACGAGTACGAGTGTGAGATTAATGAACTGATGTTCATAACGTTACTACTGCTATTATTGTTTTGTGAAAGGCAACAAAAAATTTCCTCGTCTAGGGCAACTTATTGTATAGAACCGGCCCTGGTCGGCGGGAGGAAGTGTTTTAATTTGGATCCGGATGCAGCTTTGAGAAATTGGGGGTTTTGATGTGAGACTAACACTTGAAGTTAATATAAAACGAGGGAAATGGTTACAATTTGATGATGGAGCCAAAGATTTAGATTAGAGGGAATAATTTGGAAATGTAGCTAAAATTTCATTGTTCAAAATTAAGAAAAAACTTGTATATATCTAACCCCTAATGCATTTGAAACTAAAAATTTTACAGTAAAATTTATATTTCTCAAATTCTGAATTATTTTAATATTTTGAAATTTTAAACATTTTATAAAATTTTAATCTCTTTATTTTATAATTTTATGAAAATTTCAAATTTTTGTTTATAAATTTTACAAATGTTTTTAAGTTTATTTTACAAAATTTCCAAATTTTAAATTATTTGAAATATTTAATATTCTAAGATTTTGGAAACTTTCTAAAATTTTAAGTTATCTTAAAATTTTACTTTTTAATTTTGAATTTTATGAAAATTTCAAATGTGTTTATGAATTTAGTTTAGAATTTTACTAATTTAATTATCTAATATTGAATATTAAATACTGAATATTAAATGTAATTACTAAATAATTGAATAATGATTATAATAATTAAATATTAAGTGTAATTAATAAATATTAATACTAATTTACTAATTATTAACAATTAATTATAATAAATTATTAAATATAAAAAATAATGATTGTTAATATTACTTCTTTATTATTAAATATTACTTACTAATTATTGATTGTTAAATATTAAATATTACTCTTAATTATTAATTATTGAGTAATAATATTTAATTACTAATCATTTATAAATTAATATTTAATAATTAAATATTTATTATTATTCATTTATTGTTGATTAACTAATATGTATATAAATGATTATTAATGTTGTTGATTAATTAATTAGTAATTAGTGATTATTTATTAATAATAATTAATTACTGTACGTTATAAATGATTAATAACATTATTAATGATTAATTATTGAATATTAATAAATAATATAATATTATTAATGATTAGTAATTAGTAATATAACCGTTGTAAAATTAGCATCTATTACAACGGGAAATTTGTGATGTAAAATTGACATCTATTACAACGGACATGAAAGGACCGTTGTAATAACAACATATTACAACGGCCAGTCATTGCCCGTTGTAAAAAGAGTGTTGTATAGGGCATATATTACAACGGTCCTGAATGGACCGTTGTAATAGTGATCTATTACAACGGGCAACAAATGCCCGTTGTAAAAAGGGACATCTATTACAACGGTGCTGAATGGACCGTTGTAAAAAGAGTGTTGTATAGGGCACATATTACAACGGTCCTGAATGGACCGTTGTAATAGCGATCTATTACAACGGGCAGCAAATGCCCGTTGTAAAAAGGGGCAGCTATTACAACGGTCCTGAATGGACCGTTGTAAAGAGAGTGTTGTATATGGCATATATTACAATGGTCCTGAATGGACCGTTGTAATAGCGATCTATTACAACGGGCAGCAAATGCCCGTTGCAAAAAGGGGCATCTATTACCACGGTCCTGAATCGACCGTTGTAATAGCCTTCTATTACAACGGGCAGCAAATGCCCGTTGTAAAAAGGGCGTTGTAATAGGGCATTTTTGTTGTAGTGTGTGCCTCCGAAGAGTTGTGCCTCCGAGGAGGGCTTTCCACGTTTCAACACCTGGAAGTTTTATTTCAATCTCGGTGAAACGTGCGCCTCCGAAGAGGTCTTTCTGTTCGATTGTGCCTCTGGGAGGAGGTCTTTTTATTTCAGCCTCTAGGAAGAGGTCCTTTTTGTTTCTGCCTCTGGAAAGAGGTCTTTTTGTTTGGTTGTGCCTCTGGGAAGAGGTCCTTTTGTTTCTGCCTCTTGGGAGAGGCTTTTATTTTTCCCTGTTCGCTGGGAAGCGGGCCTCCGAAGAGGGCTTTTCACATTTCGTCTCACGGGAGTGTATTAGCGATCATGGTGAAATGTGTGCCTCTGAGTAGGGTTATTGCCTGGAAGTTTGGAGTTTCTTTCTCTCGGTTGGACGGATTCACGGGAGTGTATCGACCGATCAGTCCGCAACTTTGTATCGAGAAAGATCTCTCTTTTTCTGGTTTAGTCCGCTCGAGGTCTTTTAGTATTTCAACTGTGGTGAAATGGGCCTCCGAAGAGGGCTTTTCACGTTTCAACACCTGGAAGTTTTATTTCAATCTCGGTGAAACGTGTACCTCTGAGTAGGGCTTTTGCCTGGAAGTTTGGAGTTTCTTTCTCTCGGTTGGACGGATTCACGGGAGTGTATCGACCGATCATTCCGCAACTTTGTATCGAGAAAGATCTCTCTTTTTCTGGCTAGGCCCGCTCGAGGTCTTTATCCTCCGAAGAGGGCTTGTGCCTCCGAAGAGGTCTTTTGCTGATTGATGCTTGCTCGCCCATGTCTCTTTGCCATCCATTCATGTCGGCGATCCCCGTCATCTTTTGCAAGTGTCATCCTTTTTTGGTTGCCAATAATTTCCCTTATCCAAAGAAATATACTTCATAGTTAAGCGAGTTGGTGGTGGTAGACATAGGCTATTTAACTGGTTGTTTGTTTGTTCAAACATTTGCAGTTAGTTAGAAATGGTCCACTTCCATCCACATTGCTAACTTTTGTTCGAAGCACTTCTTTTGTAGGATTTGAGTATGGAAATTTTGAATGGCTTAGTGTTTGCTTGCTGAGTGATGTCGGAGATCACTTGGTCTTGCGATGGGTAAGGTTTGCTTTTATGGCCTGCATTATTAAATCGACATTTTAGTAACACAATTAATGTATTTTATATGTCGAAATAAAACAAAGCAGTTTACAATAGTAGAGAACACAAGATTTATAGTGGTTCGGCCAAAAACTGGGCCTACATCCACTTTATAGCTTTTCATTATTCACTTGCTTTACAATTGCTTTCAACACAAGAATCATATACTCATAATTCTTTTACAACATTTCAGCAAAGCTTTCAAGTAAAATAGGGACGCAAATGATTGCTGTTCCAAGCTCTTGGGATTGGTTCTCCTTCGACAGTTGTGAGTTTGAATGTGCCATCAAGAATTTTTGCGCCAATAACATATGGCCCTTCCCAGTTTGGTCCAAACACACCTATGGCTGTCATAATCCTCTTCAGGACTAAGTCCCCGACTTCAAAGCTGCGCTGACGAACTTTGGAATTGAAGTGCCTGGTTATTCTTTGCTGGTGAGCTGCAATTCTAAGCCTTGCCTCTTCTCTTCTTTCATCGAGGAGGTCAAGTGCTTCCAATTGCAATTTTTCATTCTCATTTTGATCAAAATGGATCCTTCTGTGTGAGGGGACTTCAGTTTCCATTGGAATCATCGCTTCTGGTCCATATGCCAATGAAAATGGAGTATGCCCAGTCGCAGTTTTGTGAGTGGTCCTGTATGCCCATAGTGCAAGCGGTAACTTATCGACCCAACCACCTTTTGCTTTTTCCAGCTGCTTTTTGATAGTTGATTTGATGATTTTGTATACTACTTCCACTTGCCCGTTTGGCTACGGATGGGCCACTGCTGAGAAGCTTTTTCGGATCTTGAATCGTTTGCAGAAATCTTGGAATTCCTCACTTTCAAACTGAGTACCATTGTCTGTGATTATCTTCTGAGGCACACCATACCTGCAAATGATATTTTTAGTCACAAAACTTATCATTTTCTTAGAGGTAATAGTAGCCAATGGTTCGGCTTCAGCCCATTTAGTGAAGTAATCAACAGCAACGATAGCATATTTAACCCCCGATTTGGCAGTCGGCAAAGGCACAATGAGATCTATTCCCCAGATAGCAAATAGCCATGGACTGACCATTTGTGTTAGCTCAGTGGAAGGTGCTCTAGGAATTTTAGCGAATCTATGGCATTTATCACACTTTCGGGAATAGTCAGCAACATCCTGATTAATTTCTGGCCAAAAGTATCCATAACGGAGGATTTCTTTGCTAAAGTTTGACCACCTGTATGATCCCCACATTCCCCTCCGTGTACTTCAGTCAGAATTGTCTTAGCTTCTTCCTTTGTCATACATCGGAGTAATGGCATTGAAAATCCTCGTCTGTACAAACGACCATCTTAAACTATATATCTGGAGGCTTTCCTCATCAGCTTCTGTCGTACTTTTGAACTTTCTGGCAAAGAACCATTGAGTAAATATTCAAGTATCGGAGTCATCCATGATTCTTGTTCTTGGGATACATTCATAATCCAATCAACATCCATTTCATCTGTGCTTGGAGCTGACAAGACTTCGACGGGAACTAATCCCAATAGTTGAGCTTCACCAGTACTCGAATACTTTGCAAGAGAATCCGCTTTCATGTTCTCTTCGTGGGGTATATGGTTTATTGAGTAACAGTCGAAATCTTGAAGGAGCTCCCAGGCTTTTGATAAATAGGCAGGTAGATTCCCCCCTTTAGCTTGAAATTCCTTCTTGACTTGACAAACAATAAGTTGAGAATCACTGAAGATCTACAATGCCTTGATGTTTAATTCTTTAGCGATCCTTAAACCAGCGATGAGTGCTTCATATTCAGTTTCATTGTTTGTCGAAGGGAATTCTAGTCTCAGCGCATAACATAGCGATCGCCCCTCTGGGGTTTCAAGGACAACCCCTGCTCCGGAACAGTAATCATTCCTTGCGCCATCGACATACAATTTCCATTGTATTGGGACGCTATCAGTGACTTCTTCCTCACTATCACCCTTATCCGTACATTCTGCGATGAAATCTGCCAAAGCTTGTTCATTAATTGCTTTTCGGGGATGGTAAGTGATGTTATATTGGCTGAGTTCAATATTCCATTTCAAAAGACGGCCCGAAGTCTCAAGATGGAATAGGACTTGCTTTAGAGGTTGATCAGTGAGGACTTTGATGGGATGAGCTTGGAAATACGGCCTCAATTTTCTTGATGCGATCAACAAACAATAGGCGAGCTTTTCTAATCTTGAATAGTTCATCTATGCCCCAGTGAATCTTTTGCTGATATAATAGACTGGGCGTTGAATCCTTGCGTCTTCCCGTACCAACACTGCACTGAGAGCATGAGACGAAATCACCAAATATATGAAGAGATCTTCACCACTATCAGGCTTCGAAAGTATCGGAGGCACTTCCATATGACGAACCAACTCATCAAATGCTTTCTGACATTTGGGGGTCCACTCAAAGTTTTTTCTTCCTTTCTTCAGAGCATCAAAGAACGGAATGCATTTGTCAGTAGCTTTGGAAATGAACCGACTCAAGGCAGCAACCTTTCCATTGAGACTTTGCAATTCCTTCTTCGTTCTAGGAGCCTTGACTTCCCTCAGGGCAGTGATCTGAGCTGGATTGGCTTCAATGCCCCTAGCGCTCACAATGAAACCTAAAAACTTTCCAGACTCCACTCCAAATGAACATTTCAGGGGATTAAGCTTCATTCTGTACTTGCGGAGTACTGCAAACATCTCTGCCAAGTGATCCATATGGTCCACCACTTTCTTAGACTTTACTAGCATATCATTAACATAAACTTCCATTGTCTTGCCAATCTGTGGTTTAAACATGGCATTAACAAGCCTTTGGTAAGTTGCCCTTACATTCTTGAGTCCGAAAGGCATGACCTTGTAGCAGTAGAGTTCAACATCTGTGATGAAGCTGGTATCCTCTTAATCTGGCTCATGCATCATAATCTGGTTATATCCGGAGTATGCATCCATAAAAGATAACAATTCATGTCCTTCCGTCCCATCCACCAACTGATCGATCCTGGGCAGCGGGAAACAGTCTTTGGGGAAGGCTTTGTTCAGATCTGAAAAGTCAATGCACACTCTCCACTTTCCGTTAGCCTTTTTAACCAGAACTGGATTTGATACCCAATTTGGATAAGTAGATTCTCTGATGAAACCGTTCTCCATGAGCCGATCCACTTCTTCTTTTAACGCTGCCGTTCTTTCAGGACCCTGAGTCCTTCTCTTCTGTTTCACAGGTGTAAACTTTGGATCAATGTTCAGAGTATGTACTGCAATCTCTGGGGATATTCCGCACATGTCAGCATGAGTCCAAGCGAGTACATCCAAATTAGCCTTCAAAAATGAAATCAGAACATTCTGAACTGTTGTGTTGAGCTGCGAACCCACATTAAGCACTTTGTTTGGGTCCTTTGGGTCAACGGGCACCGGCACTGTTACCTCTATTGGTACTACCCTATTCTCCTTTGCACTGGCTTTCCTTGGATCCATCTCTCTTCGTGCACCACTACATTCGCCAGTGCAGGGTCCATTCTGTAATTGCTACAAGGTTGGTTCTTTGATGCGGACTGGAGCCGCCGCACCTTTTCCCATTTCTCTTTTCCTTGATTCTCGCAACTCTGCAAAGTAACATTCTCGCCCCGCATCTTGGTCTCCCTTAATCACATCAACTCCATTATCTGTGGGGAATTTTAGAGTCAGACACCATGGGGCAAGAACAGCTTTGAGTGCAGCAAGAGTCGGTCGGCCTAAAAAGGCATTGTAAGCAGAGAATTCTTCAACAATTATAAAGGTTTGCTTTCGAGCCACCTTCCTCAGTCCCTTTCCAAGTTCTACAAACAAATCTATGGTCCCAATCGGCTGTTTGGGTTCTCCAGCAAACCTAGCAATCTTAAGTGATGAAGCTTGAACGTCGGCCATTGGAATTTTCATTTGATCAAAGGTCTTCTTGAAGAGGATGTTGCATGAAGCTCCACAATCAACTAGAACTCTTCTCACAGTTGCCGGTCCAATACCAGCGGATATGACCAAAGGATCTATGGTCGGAGCCTCAATACCTGAAGAATCCCTGGAACTGAACACAATATCATCTGTGGAAGTCTTTTGTTGCTTTAAAGGCACATCATTTTCTAAAACAAAAACATTCTCTTCAGCTGGTACATGCCTCAAAGCCCGGGCATACCTTTCCATCTCGCCCCAGCTTTTGCCTGCTGGGTGAGGTCCTCCAGTTATTATATTGATGACAGGCCTTTCTGAATCATGTTCCACGGCCTTCTCACTTGAGGCAGGACGGTGAGCGGGAACTTGTTGTCCTTGAGTTGACGAAGCTGGGGCATTTCTGTTCCTTTTCACATACTGCTGGAGTTTGTTTTCCTTCAAGAGTTGTTCAATTACCTCTTTCAACTGACGACATTCGTTGGTGTCATGGCCGGGTTGGTTGTGGAACCGACAGAACCTTCCACTTTTTTCCATCTTAATCACAACTCTCATTTTAGGTGGTGTCGGATAATTGACATCATCTTTGGTCGCAAAGAAGATGTTTTCAGGGGTATTAGTCAAGGGTGTGAAATTGAAAGAACGGCTTTTCTTAGCGTCTCCCTGTTTCTTTCCACCATCATTTCCCCTTTTCTGAGTGTTAGGTTCTTTCTTATTCGAAGCAGCACCATTGTTCCCGGCTTCCGCTGATACCACCTTAGCCGGTGTTTGGAGGCTTTCCAAGCGCATGAATTCATCCGCTTTCTTGTAGAATTTGTCGAGCGAGTTTGGTTCTTTCATCTTCAACCACTTTCCAAATTCGCTTGACTTGTCAATCGCCCTCATCAAGTATGTTAGGACCATGCGTGGCTCAGTATTATCTACCTCGGCCAATGCTATGTTAAATCGATTCAAAAATGGCCTGATGGATTCTCCCGGATTTTGCTCTAGACTTGACAGTGACATTATATCCTTTGCTTTAGAAGCATACAATCGAAATTGCTCCTTGACTTTCCTGGTCAAATCGAAGAATTGATCAATGGACCTGACTGGCAGCTTTGTAAACCACAATGGAGCCACACCTTCGAGATATACCGGGAAATATCGACATTTAATTTCATCTGACGCCCTGGCACCAGTCATATGCCAGTCGTACTTATATAGAAACTTGTTTGGATCATTTGTCCCCTTGTAAGCCGGAATAGTAGGGGGAACGAATTTCCTTCGGAACTCTGCCTTCAAGATCTTTTCAGTAAAAGGAGTTTTGCTTGGAGCAAATCCCCACTCTTTCTCATCTTCATCTCTTCGCATACTTTCCTTCATGATTTGATGAACCATACCCCGAAAAATACTCTTCATCATTTACAGGCTCTGGAGGGCACACATCAGCTACTCTCTCTGAATTCTGCCTTGACAGTCGTTCACGGAGGGTCGGTTGCGGTCCTGATCCTCCAGCTTGAGGAGGAGTCCTTTCTACAGGGTCTGTGGCCCTTTGAGAAATGTTCCCTTCAACATCCTGAACTCCCACAGTAGGGTTCCCATAATTATTAATCGGTCGACGATTTGCCCCTAGTAGATCATTCAACTTACTCAAGATCAGGGCATTCTGGGCTTCCAACTTCACATTCTGAGCATTCAATTGCTGATTCAATCCCAAAACTACGGCGTCCAATTCTGCTCGTGTAACTCCAACAGTTGGAGCTACTTGACTTGAAGGAGGAGAGGTAGCGGTATTCTCTTAAACATTGTCGGATCTTACAGAACTTCGTTTTCTCCCAGGAGCCATTATTTCCAATAAACTTCTGGTTTTAAAAGAAATCCTTTCAACAATCCTTCGCGGAGCAATAGTGGAAGTTTCCTGAGTTGGGTTTTCAGTGAAAGCACCAAAAATGTTAACGTAAAAATCTGACGCTAACACCCCGGTGTAGATTGAAGTTGAGCAAAAGCACCACCCGTGAACACGGGAACTAAAAAACAAGTAGAGAAATCACAGAGAAAGCAGAAAAAACAACAGTTTTTATAGTGGTTCGGCTTAGGGTAAGCCTACGTCCACTTTAAATCTGTTTATTACTGAATCAATTACAACGTTACAACAATCTTCAGTTACAACTCTGATGAGACAAACAACTAGAACTTTGATGCAGAAGAATTCTTTGAATCCATGTAGATTGCGTTAGATTTTCTCCCGAAGTTGTTGAAATGCCTTTCGTACTTGAAGTGTCGAGTGAGTCGAGAATTCAGCAGAGTATCGGCGCTTAAATAGATTGGCCAAAAGTCCCCTTCATGCTTGAGGTAGGTTGGTATTTATAGGATAAATCCCCCCTAGGTCGTAAGTCGTGACCGGTCTTGTGACAGCCCGCAAATCCGTACCCCTTGAATCAACATTATTCTACCCTAATTGACTCAAGTGGAACAGAAATACGAACCATTGAGGTTAAAAGAAAAGAGATAGAAGAAGAAGAAACTAAACAATATCAGAATCTCACAGTCGCAGCGGAATAAAATAAAATAGCAACTATATATCTTTACACAAAATGAAATCTATAACTGTTTATACAACATATCATCAGAGTAACTCATACATCAATCATCACATAACAGACATACCATACAACATAGCAGCGGATATATATATAGGTACATATAATACGTCTCGAACTCCAGCTCCTCTCCTGCTCCATAGCAACCTATCCTGAACATATAATACTCGGTCTGACCCGAGCATTATAATGAAATAACACCCGAGTCAGTCTGGCATACCAGCTGATAATAATGCACACAATTGATTATTAAAGTTTCAAAAATCCTTTTGAAAACAAAAGCATCTCGTAAGACCACGCCACAAATAAACATGTCGGGTTTTTACCTTACGATAGCTAAAACACTTTTTATAGAAATCCTCTGATATTATAATAGGGTCTATTTACAAATACTTATAAAATAGCCGAAATTGTTACATCTATTAAATTCCAGCTACTAGCCACCGAAGTGGGTAATACAAACAAAACTCGTAAAAGGCTCGTAGGGAAAATGGATTTCCAACAATGACTAGGCACTGGGGTACCACCTATCACAGTACGTGGTCTAGATCACAGTACCGAGGACTACTCCCTTCGTCCCCTGCAACACAAGACCGGAATCACCTATGGGCAATTCCGAATAAGATCACCCCGCGGTTGGGATCAGCAACCGCACCACTAAGCCGAAATAAAAAGGAACCTCTAGACAGGGATGACCTTACTCTCCAGTGGGGGCTACCCACGAAGCCTTGCTGCATATCCCCTGATTTTCAGTCATTCCCGGTTGGTGAGGCTTGAGGCTTAACGTTACCTTTAGAACGTTTCACTTAGAATGCCCATCGTCCGCTGACGATGTCACGAAGCATTCGTCCATACAAGTCCGTCCCGGGTTCGAACGGAACTGAAGGCACTATTCCTACTACATCCATTTTGGAAATATCCTCAGGATTAGTAGCGACTAGCCCTTGCACTTCACTGCTCCATCTTCGACTCCGAAAAACGTTTATCGCACGAAAACGTACAAACCGGATCGAAGTGGTTTTCGAGAAATAAATCTCGATCCCGGTCTCTTCGAAACGATCAACGCAATTTGTCCAATATTGATAGTCGGTGATTTAACTATCAATTTATATTCATAAACATCCATAGCATCCATCACACAATAAATAATATTCCATATTATTTATTTACCTCAAATATCTTTAAAAGATATATTTCAAATTTCCAAAACTCATTTGAAAACATTTCCCAAAAGTCTCCATTTACAAGGTAAATCCTTTACCATATATTTCCATTGGAATAACCAAGTTCAAAACAGTTTAGATTTAAAACAGTTAAAAACATTTTAATTTAAAATATACTTTAAAATAGGAAAATTAACTACTAATTATTTACTCAAAATGTAATTTCAAAATATTTAAAACAAAACTATTGTATAAGATATAACTTGATTTAAAATAAGGTTTTAGTTATACTATAATTAAAAATTTAGAGTTTTTAAAGGAATTAATAAAATTCAAACAACTATATTCAAAAACTAGCTTTAAGCAAAATCCATTTGTAAAAATAATTATTAAGATATTAATAAAATTTTACTATTGCTAATTTATAAATAAACACTTTAAAATAATAATTTTTTTAAAACATTCTTTAAAACCAGTTTAAGCTTTTAAAACTTTCTTTTTATAAAATCAATTTAAAACTCGAATTTGGATTTTCCCTAGGAAATCTCATTTCTACTAAATCATCACAGAAATCCTTCTCACGATTTCTGTCCATTTATTTACTTTAGTTTTATGGTTTTATAACATAAATTTATTTTCCAAATCTTCAACTAATAACATTTATCTTTGATTATCATTCCAGATTTTACAACTTCCAATTTCCATTCTAAATAGATTTCAAATTTTAATCCTTTAAAATTCATTATTAACCATATCTTTTATTTCTCTAAATTCAATTCATCCATTTATAATTAACTTTGGATTTATAAATTTATCCAACAATATTTCTATACAAATTCATTTCAGTTTTCCATCCAAATCAGGTTTCAAACATTTATATTCTCTAAATTTCTTATTTAACAATTTCTCAATTTCTTTGAAACCCAATTTAATTTCTTCATAATTTAAACTGCAATTTCTTTTATAATTAATATTCTGGGTTTATAGTTTAAACCACAATATCACAATGCAATTCAACTCCAAATTTATCAATCTCAATATATAAACAGGTATCATAATCAAATAATTACTATATTGTGAGGAATCCCGTTGGATCCCTCCAACCTGTTTTCCCTGCATCCACAAATATTAGCACAACAGTATATATATCAATTCAATTTGATAATAACTAACATATTCAGCTAAACATCCAAACAACCAATCAATACTAACTGTCTACTTTACTAGTATCCAGATGTGAGTGAGAATAACTCACCTTGAGTTTCGGCGAGCGTTCGAAATTCAAATTAAACCGAACGACGTCCGATTTAACTTAAATTCCTACTTGCCCGGAACGATTCCATATTAGCATCATCGCGTAGTGTCCGTCCCTGCGATTCCGGCGCTATCAAAATCATCGAATTCTGATCACATATGCACACGGTATGAGTTTTTAAAGTTTGAATAACAATTTCAAAACAAATTTCTTTTTTTATTTTATTTACCAAACATACGGCCGACCTCTTTCTGCTTCTTCCCGAACGCAACAATACAGGAGCACGCACGCATACTAACCCATAGCTTGAATCTAGGGTTCCAAATCGCACCTCACACGAACAACGAGAGGATAATCAGACGTCGCCGCCACCATCACCTCCACCGCCTCTACCTTCGCCTGAGAGCGTGCGCAGCTCGGTTATCACCCTGGCCTTGAAACCGAAGACGAACGACGGCCGTCCTAGCCCTTTTTTCTGCCTCCTCGTTGATCGAAACACGATCGCCACCGTTGGATCTGAAGATCCCCTCGCTCTCTACATCTTCCATGTTGGAAGAATCTTCTAAAACGTGATGGATTTTGAACGATCTGAGGTTAAATATTAATGAATTTCGGCCATTAAATAAGTAAACAGCGGCGGCCGAACTAACTAGGGTTTGGAGAAAAGTTAATATATATAATCGTTTTTTTTTTTTTTAATATTATTTTATTAATATAATTCTCGTTTTAATCACGTATGCAAACGAACTCCAATTCTCACGTTCCGACAGGCGATCCTGGGGTTTTTCCGCGTTCCGGACACAATGGAACAGGTTTCGTAAGCTAATTTAGTCGTATGCGCGAGTTACGGAATCAAACGATCAATTTAAAATTAAATCGATTAAAATGATTTCGATGCGTTTCGAGCTGCCGGGGTCAAACGACAACTCCGATTGCTACGAAAATTGAAATCCGGTAATAACTAACTATTACGGATCCAATGAAACTGATTTCGTCAAATTCCGAGACTATGCCCCGGAAGGCTATTTTAACTCGTCTACTAAATTAAGCAATTTCCGAAATTATCGAAATCACTCAAAATTTCCACGTTTAAAATTTTATTAACTTAACAATAATTCATATAAAATTTATAAACACATTAAAAATCATTCTGGTTCATTCTGGACTTAAATCGGATTAATTGCATTTTAACAATATTAAATTCATTTTAAATTAATATAAATTCCCAAATATTAATTTATCAACTTTAAAATTCTTCCAAAAATCTAACAATATCATTTATAACCTATGGAACTTAAAAATGCATTTAAACATCAATTTTATAACAATTCCCATTCAATTTCCAATTTATTCTCAGTTCTAATAATTATTATTATTACTCCAATTCAAATGGAATCACCATATTTTGAAACTATAACTCATCTTATTAACTCAACCATAGTCTTCCATTATCAAGATTCAAATTAGAATCCATATCCAACATTTAAAATGAATTAAATGTTAAATTTTGGCGACCCAAAATTCCGGGTCGTTACATTGCTCCCCCCTTATAAAAAAATTTCGTCCCCGAAATTTGCATAAGGTAAAACATACTCTCAAACCCATTTACTTAACTCATTTGCTTAGTTAAAAGCTTATATTCACTTTCCAAAAAGTTTCAGTTCCATATCAAAACCATTTGCTTTATTTACCCTAAAGCCTTAAATTTCAACTTATAACTTTCCAAGTTATTTAACTTTTCCCAAAACCCCAAAAATTTTCTAACTCTCAAAATTTACGGAAAATTTTGGCAGAGTCTCCCCTGTACGGAGGAGCTTCTGCGATATCGCAGGATACACAAATATATATACATCGGCCCACACGGCCGGAAACCAAAATATATCACAATATATATATCATTTTCCAATTTTATTTGCGTAGGCGTACCTTTTAGCAAAATTAATAGCAAGTAGCTAATATATAATGCATATACGCGCTTCAAACCCTCTCGAGCGCCTCGCATTCCTGCACTTACTCAACATACTCTTTAGTTACAAGATCTGTGCATTTTAATCAACATTTTCCAATATAAAAGCAATCCAACATATCTATGGCATAATCCAAACCAAGCAAATTTCAAAATTTACTAATATTAACCATCCTTTACCAACAATTCAAGATTTTAAATCATCTTTCCAATTATCTATTCAAGTCCAACATTATTTACTTTCACTTGAATGATTTATACTCAAATCAACCATATACAATTCATATTTATCTCAATAGGATTAACGTATGCTTCACTAATAGAATTATATTCCAATTCAATTCTAAATGGATTTACAAACCAATTTCATTTTCAAATTTGAAGCATTTACATTTCTATAATAATCCATTTCCATCCATATCCAAAGTCACTTAAGAAATTCCTATTCCAATTAATTCAAAAACCAATTCAATGTTGAACACACTAAGACAACTCATTCATATTCACTTCAATATTATGAATATGTGCTTTAATTCATTTATATGCAACATTATTTAATTTGATTTTCAATCAAATCCTTATTTCCAATTTGAAGCACTCACATTCCTTTATTAAAATTTCGCACATTTTAGTTTCCTCCAACTAACCTCATTTTACTTCACTTGAATGATTTACATTCAAGCTTTCTATACACCATTCATATCTCTTATAACCAATTTATTTCTATTTCAAAATAATTAACATATGCCTTGTTCACACTTTTTTTTTTTTTTTTAACTTACCCTTCCAATTTGATTTGTAATCAAATTTTATTTTAACTTACATTCCCAAATTTGATTTTAAATCAAATTTTATTTAAACTTGAAACATTTGCAATTCTTTCATGATTTATTTCCATATATATGCAAACATTGCTTATTAAAATGTTAATTCATCCAAATTGATTCCAACTCAATTCCATTTGCAACTTGAAACCAATTTACTTGCATTCATTTACCAACTCTTTGAATTGGATCCTAATCCATATCAATTTATTCAAACATCAATTCAATTGCATAATATCTCAATTCTTTCTTGCATACCAAATTTAGTTTCATTTTAATTTGACTTCACTTAATCAAATTCTAATTTATCCAAAACCAATTTAGTTGTTTAAACAACTCAATTCTAAATACATTCAAATATTCAAGTCATTCAAGCAAAACAATTGCCACTTAAGCTTAACCATTTTAAATTAATTTTCAACTTAAATTTATATTAATTCTCTTTCAATTTTTCATGGTTTACAATCCAATCATTCTTATTTCAATGCAATTGTTAAATTACATTTGCTTACATCTTATTTCATTAACCAATCCAAGTTTATATTCTTGCTTTTCATCTTTCAAATCTCATCCTTATATTTCCAATGCATTTCCATATCACAATATTATTAAAGCCATTCCACTTGCAATTCAATGCCTATCACCCAAACAAAATTTATGCAAGACCACATTATAAAGCTTAATCTCATTTATTTAATTTACTTAAGCTTTCTTCACAATATTTTCGTTATCTTCTTATATCAACTTTATTTTATTTCCATTTGATTCTCATTTAATCAAATTTTCAATTCATATACACATTTAATGCTCTTTGTTTAGTTATCCAATCCATTTTAGATTTATTTTATTAACAAAGAGACCATTTAAATTATTCCACTCATTTGAATTTTATCCACAACTCAAATCATCACTAACATATTCAAATTCCATTATTCATTTACACATCCAAAATTTATTACCATAATTAAATCTCAACCCAAACTGGATTTTATTTACCTTCAAATTTTGACTGATTATCAAATTCCATCCATTACAATACAAATTCCATTAATTTGTAATTTAATTCAGTCAATAACATAATCCATATTAGTTTTCAATCCACTTTCTTAATTTACTCTGAATTCATTCATAATATCACCATTTTCCAATTATTTCATTTAGCAAAATTTAGGTTTCTACCTTTCCTTTTTTACTCCTTTAAATAGAATCTAAATTTCTTTCAATATTATTTATTACACAACTGAAATTCAATTTCAATTTCATTACCCAACAAACCTTATTCTCCCCATACATAAGTTCAAGACTTATTTGCCACTTAAGAACATTCACATTTATGTTCTCATTTTGCTTCATTAGACTTTGCATTTCATTTATGGTCAAAATTTTAATTTGCCACACTCTTCAACTCTTCCCATTTCACAATAACATATTCAAATTATAACACTTAATAACTTAAGAATATGAATTCCTTTATGCAATTATAAACAATTTACATTTCACCTTTATAACTATTTACTTTAATTCCAATTCATCCAGATTGAATTAAATTCCAATTTCTCAATTTTAAATTTTCCATTTCATCTAGATTTATTTCAATTTCAAATTCACAATTTAATTCTCCAAATACAAGTTCAAAACTTGTTTACTAAGTGAAATTCATTCACTTCTTTATATCTCAATTAGAGATTAAGTTTGAATTCACCATACCATTCCACTATTTCCTCATTTGTGATTATAATTCCATTTCAATATATAAGTTCACCAACTTATTTATTTAAAAGCTCATATTGCTCATTTTAATTCTTTTACAACTTATAATCACAAATTCCAAATTCACATATATATATATCACTAAATCCTTAAGGATATAAATTTTCTCTCACCCGAATCCTTTGCTAATTCCAAATCCATAGTTTCAAACTATAAGCATAACACCTGATAGCTCAGGGGTTCAATTCATTTCACAATGACCCTTAATTCCAAGGTCATCTTACATTTTAATTTAATTCAAATTAACTTTACTTCAAGTCCAATTTATTTACTTATCCAAGTTAATTTCAATTCACCTCAACATACTTTATTCACTTCAATATATGTTATTCACTTTCAATTTCTCAAATTAAATTTTAATTCCAAGATTTAAGATTTTCATTTCTTCCTTCTTATTAGCATTAGCTTCACTTAACAAATTCAATAGTTGATTCATTTCAACTTTACTCATTATTTAATAAGAACTTTCCCAGAATTCAATTTACCCGGTTTTATCTCAAAACCATTTTGAAATACTAAATATATACCCATTTGGTATATCAATCAAATCTCCATGTTTTCCAAACCAATTTGGTTGTACCCAAAACAATTTGTTTATATTCCAAAACAAATTTCCATTTTTGAAATATCCAAAACAACTGTTATTCCCAACAAATCCAAACAATACCATAACCAATTACTAGGGAAGCAATCCATCACTTTAGAAACTCGAAAATGAATTCTAATGATGTGGCCAGCATCATCAGGATTATTTTCCAGCGACTGCAGTGAGTTCAATGCTTCTTAACTTTCCCAAATTCATTTCAAAACAGTTGCCATTCAAAAATATTTCCCAAAACAACATTCCATTATTGCCTTCAATACATTGGAAAACATTTCAAACTTCCCAGGATTTTAAATTTCCAAACTTTTATTTTCAATACTTTTTTAAAAATCCTTTCCAAAACTTCCGGGTTAAAATTCTGGTTTAAATTCAAATCTAGTTATTTTATTTTGTATAATTTATACCCTCAGAATTTATTTGGTTGCAACCAATTCAAGTTTAAGATTAAACGTTGGATTCTTATTTGATTTAGTATTAACATCCAACAAACACCCAATATATAATAAGCTAGAAAATCATTTCTTTTATATTAAAATATAATTTTGGGTAAAATTATTTCATTTACCCACTTTAAAAACAATACTATGTCGGTTTATCTGGTTTAAGAGTTTAGAAACCCCTATCGATACGGTTGTACTTCCCGCACCGACCAGAATTCATAAACACTCAACCGATAAGTCAACATAGTAAAAAAACAATTTTATAAACACTAACAAGTACGCTCTCATATCTATAAATACGCTCAACTCATTATAGAGTACCATTGACTCTATTTAATGAGAAATTTTCCCACCAAAGCCTAGGTTGTCGCCAACCTAAGCTCTGATACCAAGTGTGACAGCCCGCAAATCCGTACCCCTTGAATCAACATTATTCTACCCTAATTGACTCAAGTGGAACAGAAATACGAACCATTGAGGTTAAAAGAAAAGAGATAGAAGAAGAAGAAACTAAACAATATCAGAATCTCACAGTCGCAGCGGAATAAAATATAATAGCAACTATATATCTTTACACAAAATGAAATCTATAACTGTTTATACAACATATCATCAGAGTAACTCATACATCAATCATCACATAACAGACATACCATACAACATAGCAGCGGATATATATATAGGTACATATAATACGTCTCGAACTCCAGCTCCTCTCCTGCTCCATAGCAACCTATCCTGAACATATAATACTCGGTCTGACCCGAGCATTATAATGAAATAACACCCGAGTCAGTCTGGCATACCAGCTGATAATAATGCACACAATTGATTATTAAAGTTTCAAAAATCCTTTTGAAAACAAAAGCATCTCGTAAGACCACGCCACAAATAAACATGTCGGGTTTTTACCTTACGATAGCTAAAACACTTTTTATAGAAATCCTCTGATATTATAATAGGGTCTATTTACAAATACTTATAAAATAGCCGAAATTGTTACATCTATTAAATTCCAGCTACTAGCCACCGAAGTGGGTAATACAAACAAAACTCGTAAAAGGCTCGTAGGGAAAATGGATTTCCAACAATGACTAGGCACTGGGGTACCACCTATCACAGTACGTGGTCTAGATCACAGTACCGAGGACTACTCCCTTCGTCCCCTGCAACACAAGACCGGAATCACCTATGGGCAATTCCGAATAAGATCACCCCGCGGTTGGGATCAGCAACCGCACCACTAAGCCGAAATAAAAAGGAACCTCTAGACAGGGATGACCTTACTCTCCAGTGGGGGCTACCCACGAAGCCTTGCTGCATATCCCCTGATTTTCAGTCATTCCCGGTTGGTGAGGCTTGAGGCTTAACGTTACCTTTAGAACGTTTCACTTAGAATGCCCATCGTCCGCTGACGATGTCACGAAGCATTCGTCCATACAAGTCCGTCCCGGGTTCGAACGGAACTGAAGGCACTATTCCTACTACATCCATTTTGGAAATATCCTCAGGATTAGTAGCGACTAGCCCTTGCACTTCATTGCTCCATCTTCGACTCCGAAAAACGTTTATCGCACGAAAACGTACAAACCGGATCGAAGTGGTTTTCGAGAAATAAATCTCGATCCCGGTCTCTTCGAAACGATCAACGCAATTTGTCCAATATTGATAGTCGGTGATTTAACTATCAATTTATATTCATAAACATCCACAGCATCCATCACACAATAAATAATATTCCATATTATTTATTTACCTCAAATATCTTTAAAAGATATATTTCAAATTTCCAAAACTCATTTGAAAACATTTCCCAAAAGTCTCCATTTACAAGGTAAATCCTTTACCATATATTTCCATTGGAATAACCAAGTTCAAAACAGTTTAGATTTAAAACAGTTAAAAACATTTTAATTTAAAATATACTTTAAAATAGGAAAATTAACTACTAATTATTTACTCAAAATGTAATTTCAAAATATTTAAAACAAAACTATTGTATAAGATATAACTTGATTTAAAATAAGGTTTTAGTTATACTATAATTAAAAATTTAGAGTTTTTAAAGGAATTAATAAAATTCAAACAACTATATTCAAAAATTAGCTTTAAGCAAAATCCATTTGTAAAAATAATTATTAAGATATTAATAAAATTTTACTATTGCTAATTTATAAATAAACACTTTAAAATAATAATTTTTTTAAAACATTCTTTAAAACCAGTTTAAGCTTTTAAAACTTTCTTTTTATAAAATCAATTTAAAACTCGAATTTGGATTTTCCCTAGGAAATCTCATTTCTACTAAATCATCACAGAAATCCTTCTCACGATTTCTGTCCATTTATTTACTTTAGTTTTATGGTTTTATAACATAAATTTATTTTCCAAATCTTCAACTAATAACATTTATCTTTGATTATCATTCCAGATTTTACAACTTCCAATTTCCATTCTAAATAGATTTCAAATTTTAATCCTTTAAAATTCATTATTAACCATATCTTTTATTTCTCTAAATTCAATTCATCCATTTATAATTAACTTTGGATTTATAAATTTATCCAACAATATTTCTATACAAATTCATTTCAGTTTTCCATCCAAATCAGGTTTCAAACATTTATATTCTCTAAATTTCTTATTTAACAATTTCTCAATTTCTTTGAAACCCAATTTAATTTCTTCATAATTTAAACTGCAATTTCTTTTATAATTAATATTCTGGGTTTATAGTTTAAACCACAATATCACAATGCAATTCAACTCCAAATTTATCAATCTCAATATATAAACAGGTATCATAATCAAATAATTACTATATTGTGAGGAATCCCGTTGGATCCCTCCAACCTGTTTTCCCTGCATCCACAAATATTAGCACAACAGTATATATATCAATTCAATTTGATAATAACTAACATATTCAGCTAAACATCCAAACAACCAATCAATACTAACTGTCTACTTTACTAGTATCCAGATGTGAGTGAGAATAACTCACCTTGAGTTTCGGCGAGCGTTCGAAATTCAAATTAAACCGAACGACGTCCGATTTAACTTAAATTCCTACTTGCCCGGAACGATTCCATATTAGCATCATCGCGTAGTGTCCGTCCCTGCGATTCCGGCGCTATCAAAATCATCGAATTCTGATCACATATGCACACGGTATGAGTTTTTAAAGTTTGAATAACAATTTCAAAACAAATTTCTTTTTTTATTTTATTTACCAAACATACGGCCGACCTCTTTCTGCTTCTTCCCGAACGCAACAATACAGGAGCACGCACGCATACTAACCCATAGCTTGAATCTAGGGTTCCAAATCGCACCTCACACGAACAACGAGAGGATAATCAGACGTCGCCGCCACCATCACCTCCACCGCCTCTACCTTCGCCTGAGAGCGTGCGCAGCTCGGTTATCACCCTGGCCTTGAAACCGAAGACGAACGACGGCCGTCCTAGCCCTTTTTTCTACCTCCTCGTTGATCGAAACACGATCGCCACCGTTGGATCTGAAGATCCCCTCGCTCTCTACATCTTCCATGTTGGAAGAATCTTCTAAAACGTGATGGATTTTGAACGATCTGAGGTTAAATATTAATGAATTTCGGCCATTAAATAAGTAAACAGCGGCGGCCGAACTAACTAGGGTTTGGAGAAAAGTTAATATATATAATCGTTTTTTTTTTTTTTAATATTATTTTATTAATATAATTCTCGTTTTAATCACGTATGCAAACGAACTCCAATTCTCACGTTCCGACAGGCGATCCTGGGGTTTTTCCGCGTTCCGGACACAATGGAACAGGTTTCGTAAGCTAATTTAGTCGTATGCGCGAGTTACGGAATCAAACGATCAATTTAAAATTAAATCGATTAAAATGATTTCGATGCGTTTCGAGCTGCCGGGGTCAAACGACAACTCCGATTGCTACGAAAATTGAAATCCGGTACTAACTAACTATTACGGATCCAATGAAACTGATTTCGTCAAATTCCGAGACTATGCCCCGGAAGGCTATTTTAACTCGTCTACTAAATTAAGCAATTTCCGAAATTATCGAAATCACTCAAAATTTCCACGTTTAAAATTTTATTAACTTAACAATAATTCATATAAAATTTATAAACACATTAAAAATCGTTCTGGTTCATTCTGGACTTAAATCGGATTAATTGCATTTTAACAATATTAAATTCATTTTAAATTAATATAAATTCCCAAATATTAATTTATCAACTTTAAAATTCTTCCAAAAATCTAACAATATCATTTATAACCTATGGAACTTAAAAATGCATTTAAACATCAATTTTATAACAATTCCCATTCAATTTCCAATTTATTCTCAGTTCTAATAATTATTATTATTACTCCAATTCAAATGGAATCACCATATTTTGAAACTATAACTCATCTTATTAACTCAACCATAGTCTTCCATTATCAAGATTCAAATTAGAATCCATATACAACATTTAAAATGAATTAAATGTTAAATTTTGGCGACCCAAAATTCCGGGTCGTTACAGGTCTAAGGTAAGTTGTGGCCGGTCTAAGGTAGGTCGTGGCCGATTCATCTGGCCCCTTCACGGTTTCACAAAGGTTCCCTTGCATAAGTCCTAAGTCGCCTCCGAGTCAACACAACCTTGTATCAGTAATACGGCATAGGGCTTACATTTAGTAGCTTTAGATCGTGGACGACTCAAGCTAGGTCGTGAGTTGTGAACGAGTTAACTGGCAAGTCGCAAGTCATGTCTTAACTGATAAGTCCTGGATCGTGTACGAGTTAAGAGGCCATTGTGCCAAGTAGCTACATTGAACTTGTCTTCATTTGCTTGGGTCGTGAACGACTTAATGTAGATCATAGGTCAGTTACGACTTAGGCATAGTTCATGATCTTGTCCCTGAGCTATTAGAGCGGCAAATTCTCTGGATAGTTAGGTCGGCTTCTATCTTAGGTCGGTAGCTATCTTAGGTCGGTAGCTACCTTAGGTCGGCACCCATGTTGAAGCATTAGGTCGGCATACCCCTTAGGCCTTAAGTCGGCATCCCTCTTAGCCTGTTAGGTCGGTATCCTTTTTAAAGTATTAGGTCGGCATACTTGTTGAAGTATTAGGTCGGCATACCCCTTAGGCCTTAGGTCGGCACCCCTGTTAAGCCTTAGGTCGGCATCTCTTTGAGTCTTAGGTCGGTATCCCCTTAGTCCTTAGGTCGGCATTCCTCTCAAGCCTGTTAGTTCGTACATTTTTAGGTCGCTGGAAAAGAGGAAATAACACCAGTTTATAAGTTAATTACTTATAAATCTTTTATTTTACAAAATCTATTCATCTTATAACTTCAAAATTTATAAATCTATAAATTTCATCTACTTATGAAATCCATTTATACTTCATTTTGATACTTATAAAAACCCGTTTATAAGTTCAATATTTTTAATTTATAAATATCAATTTTATAAATATTTTATATAAATCATTTATAATAATTCAAAAATCCCAATTTAAACCATTTTATAAATTAATCAACTACTTTTTCAAAAATCACATTTCTGTTATATTTCACCAAAATCATAAATTTTATAACATAAAAATTTCAACGTTTATTTATTTAAAATGAATCAACTTCAAAATTAAATTTTATTATGGGTTCTCAACTTAAATTTTCAAAAATCAAATTTTATTTAATTTCGGCATTCAACAATACCGAAAATATATTCGGATAAAATTTAGCCTTTAACAATTTCAATCACAAAGATAATCACACAGATTATAAATAGATCAACACACAACATTGAAACCAATTCAATCATTTGAGGAATCCAGTTGGATCCCTCCAACCTGTTTCCCTGCATCCAAAGATGTTAGCACAATACCAATTCTGCTTTAAGACGGAATATCGCGGTATATGGCATTTATGAAATACTATCCGCTATTATGCGGTGCGATAGGGTCTCATCTGCATAATGCGGGAAATCAACTCCAAGTACATATATAATTCCAATTCCATACAAGTTGGAATTATCGTCGTATATGTTTTTAATAAATAACATCCGCTTAATAAAGGGCGCATAATTTCTATTTCAACACAATAGATAACAATTTATCATCCAATCACACAATCAAGCAATTTTAAATCTAACTATTTAAAATTTAAATCGAAACAATTCGATTGAGTGAGAAGTTCTCACCATGAGTTTCCGATAACAGTTGTAGTGTTTTATTTCGAATAAAATTAAACGTGCGTTTAATTTTACCCGAAATTATCACTAGCTCCAAACGACTCCAAACAAGCTCCATTGCGTAGTGCTCGACAAAACGATTGCAAGCAATTTGTTTCGTAATTTTTCGACCTCGTATGAAAAAGATATAGCATTACAAAATTTGAACGATTTAAAATAAATTAAATTAACAATTTTCTTCTTATTATTAAACCGAAATAAATCAGAGCCGTGCATTTCCCACTCAGAATCGTGGCCGCTCATCTTTGTCTTCCTCCTTTCGTTCAAAGCCGCATTCGAACGTGATAAACACTCAAGCCGCCAATTAGCCCTAATGCTCACGCCTCCATCGTCCACTTTGACAACGATCGGACCACCTCACGCCAAAGCTCCCTACATGTGCCATCATTGGCTTGAACCTTGTCAAACTCGGCCCCATATCCACGTCGAATTTCATGCGCAAACGCACGGCGTTCGAGCCCAGGTTGCTGTCAATCCATCGTCCCAATTTTGATCATAGCCGTTGGATCTGCAGATCTCAACGAGCTCTTCAATGTTGTAGTTGATGATTTTTCGAATTGGTGTGTAGATTTGAAGAAAAGGGAGGAAGAAAATGGCATGATTTCGTCCATTGAAATGGTAGCCGGCGGCTATGAAACCCTAGGTTTAGAAATTTGTGAAAAATGGTGAATAACATGTCCTTTTATAGAAAAATTCCAAAACACTATTCACCCAAAATTTTCCGAACTCCAAACGAAGCGTGTTGGCTGGCGTTTCTAGTGTTTACCCCGTGTTCCGAACATAAAGAAACGTGTTTTGGAGGCTAATTCGATCATCTGTGAGTCCGTAATATTGGATTATTATCGGATTTCAAATTTCGTATTGATCGGAATTGGGGTGTGAGCGTACGATATATATATATATATATATATATATATATATATATATATATATATATATATATATATATATATATATATATAAAGGCGCTGGGATTTTATATCGAAATTTCTTTTTATTCCGGGTTCCCTAATTGAATCGAATAAGACTTATAACTTCGTTCCTTCCTTTGCAAGCCTAAAATAATAAAAAATAATAATACATGTATATATATTATGCGCGTCTTCTTCTGAAAGCCAAGCCGAAATGTTTTTTTGTATATAATTACGCAACTCTTTTTCTTGAATGAGGAAACCAAATCCCCTTCCTTCAAATCGAATTAAAATCAAAGTTTAAAAAAATAATAATAAATATAAACGAAATCGGTAATGGCGACAAGGGGGCGGACGATCTCGCTCGAGATCGAGATTCGCGGGCGTGCGCAATAGAGGACGGAGGCGAGGGTTTCTCGTGTTCGAAGGGGGGAGCGTGGATCTGGATTGGGTGGCCACGAATCGCACGGCGCGTTGGCAAGGGCAAGCGGTGGTCTCGATTTGGGTTTCGCGTGTAGATGTTTGGCAGTGAGCTAGGGTTGCGAAGTGACTGGAGGGGGAAGTCGTGCACGGCTTTGGTATTGTCGCGGTTTTGTAGAAGGATGAGGGGTTCTGGGTTGGCGATCTGGTGGCGCAATGAGGTATTATTTTATTTAAAATAAATATAGAGTTGCTTGGTCAGAAAAAAAAATGTATTAGGGTATTTTGGTATATGGTTTCAAAGGAAACAATTTTTACATATACATATGTATAAATTATTTTATAAGAATTTGGAAATGAAAAGGGTTTAGAAATACTATGGAGTTATATAAAAAATTAGATAATTAAGTTATTTAATGGCAAGTGATGTTTGAATTAGTTCAAATATTTATTTAAAAGAAATTTATTTATAAACAAATTTATAGTTAAAACCAAATTATTAACTTTAAATTAAATTAACAAATGGTAATTTATAATTCGATTAGTTCAAATATTAATAAAAATTTATAATGGTGGATTGAATTGTTCGAGTTTATTTCGAATATTAAGTACATGTAAATTATTTACTCATGGTCAAAAGTATGGAAAAGAATCGAGAGTAGGAAGAATTGAACACAATTAAATCGAAGGTGAGTTAATCTCACTCAGTTCAAATTTAAATTTAAATGATTAAATTTAAATAATTATTTGTATGGTTGAATTGATTGATGTGATATAGTATAGTATAATTTGAAATTGGCATATTGTGTGATGTTAACATCTGTGGATGCAGGGAAAAACAGGTTGGAGGGATCCAACTGGACCCCTCAACATTTATTTAAATTATTTAGCATTCTGTGTTGTGATTATTTGATATTCTATGATGAGTTATATTGGAATATTGAATGTTATGGTTTGATGGATATATTTGGGTATAACGAATTACCAAAAATATATAAATTGGATTTAGAAAGGAAAATGAAAGAAGTGAATTTGTAAGTAAAATAATTATAGAAAATTTGAATAAATTAAGAATGAATTGAAAAGGAATGGAAGTGATATTAAAATACTAATAAATAAATTCCAGTATAAAAAATAAAAATAGATTTTTTTAAATAAAATAGAAATTAATGAATTGTAAAATCAAGTGATATCAATTAAAGGGATAAAGAATTATTTTAAAAATTAAAAGTTTAAATTTATTTTAAAAGGATTAAGAAGTAACTTGAGAAATCGAAAATTTGTAGTTTTCAGTTAAAAGTAATTTAAATCATAATTAAGGATTTAAATCTGAAATTAATGGATTTGGAATAAAAGGGAGTAAATTGGAAAACAATTTGGAAATTGATTCAAGTGTTTGAAATTGGAAATTTAAAGTAGAATGTGAAAAGAAGTATATTTCCTTGGATAGCCAAGTATGTTTTCAAAGTAAATTTTTAGATATGAGATAAAAAGTTTTAATTTTGTTCTAAAAAGCATGTTTTAGGAATTATTTATTATTTCTAAATATCAAAATTTTAAAGTAAATGTTTTTCAAACCTATTATTGTAGTAATTATTTATAAAAGTGACTTAGTATGTTGTTTTAAAAAGTAAAACCTAGTTTTATATTTTATAAAGTAACCATATTTTCAAATCTTTATATAGTGTGTATTTTAACCAATTATTGAAGTAGTTTTAACTTAAATATTTTAAAGTATATTTCAAGCTAAAGCGTTTTTAAATTATTTTACAAATCTAAAGTTTTGTGCTTGGTTATTCTAGTGGAAATAGAAAATACTTGGAATTATTTCTGAGAAAGGAAGATAGTTTGAAAACTATTTTCAAACAGGGTTTGAAAAGTGGAAATATATCTTGTGAAGATATTTTTGGGATTAATAAATAATTTGGAAAATTATTTATTGTTTGATGGATGTTTGTGAATAGAAATTGATAGTTATATAACGGACTATCAATATTAGACAATGCATTGATCGTTTCGAAGAGACCGGGATCGAGATTTATTTCTCGAAAACCACTTCGATCTGGTTTGTACGTTTTCATGAAAAACGATTTTGGATTCGACGATGGAGCAGTGAAGTGCAAGGGGTAGTCGCTACTAATCCTGAGGATATTTCCAAAATGGATGTAGTAGGAGTAGTGCCTTCGGTTCCGTTCGAACCCGGGACGGACTTGTATGGATGAATGCTTGCGAAACATCGTCAGGACGACGATGGACATTCTAAGGGATATGTTCTAAAAAGGTAACGCTTAGCCTCAAGCCTCATCAAATGGGAATGGCTAAAAATCAGGGGTTATGCAGCAAGGCTTCGTGGGTAGCCCCCACTGGAGGGGGAGGTCATCCCTGTGTAACAACCCGGGATTTGCATTACCAATTAATAAATAAAAGTTAGGATTTTTATTTATTTTAATGAAGCGTAAAAGGATTTGGAATAACAAAATTTATTTGAAAAAGGCTATTTTAATTAAATGGGAAATATGGGATTTTAAAATGAGGATAAAATGTTATTTTTGGAAAGTTAAATATTTTAGGAGAGATTTTAAAATGGGTTTGGGTAAGAAAAATGAGTTTTATAAACTTACATGAACACTTGGACTAATTTTTGGAAACATGTAAATAACCCTCTTCTTATTGGGTTACTAAACTTAACCCAATAACCCACCCTAAACCTCCTTTATAAATTATCTCAAACTCTCCTAACCTCGTTCATGCATCCCTAATCAAAACCCTAATCATTTCTTAAAGCTTTCTTAAAAAAATGGCCTCCATCTTCATCACCTTCTAGTTTTAGCTTATGCAAGTCATTCTATGCAAAGGTAATGCAAATACCCACCTCAAATCCATTTTTATATCTTTCTAGTTTCTGAAATTTATTTGGTAACACATGTTTTATGTGTTTTTTTGATCTTATAGCCTCATAATCATCTTTTGCTAACTTGGGTTGATGTTATAGTGGTCTTTGTTGCTTTCTAGAGAGGTATATTGCTAAAAACCTCTTCTAGTATGTGTTTAATCCTCTTTTGATTTCGGTAATCATTTAGCAACACATGTTTTATTATGTAACATGTGAATCATAGATCTTTGATCATCTTTGCTTTCATTTTGGGTGTGCACATAAGGTGTTTGTGATATTGCTTCATAAGGTAATGCTAAGCTTTGGCCTATGTTTCCTTTAATATGGTGTAGTAATCATTGTATAGTAGCTTGAGATTGATATTGGTAAAATTTGATGCCAAAAACATGAAAAAACCACCCCAAAACCATCAAAAATTGCATATTAAGCTGGCTGGAAATGCTTCAGCCTAAAAACAGGCTAAAACACAATTCTGAGTGCACCAGGGCAGGCTTGGGTTGCACCCAGGCTGCTGCCCGGGTGCAGCAGGCTAGCCCAGTTGGGCTAGCCAGTAGCTGGAACGAAGTCCCTAGCCCATGCGGGCTGGGGCCGGCCGCAGGTCCCCAGCCCACGCGGGCTGGGGGCGGGCCGCGAAATCCCTAGCCCGTGTGGGCTGGGGCGGCCTCAAGTCCCCAGCCCGTGTGGGCTGGGGCGGCCACATATTTCCCCAACCCATGCGGGCTGGGGTTTTGCTAATCCTCCCCAGCCCATGCGGGCTGGGGGCTGGACCGGGCTTCACCATGCGGTGCAGCTGGTTCTCTAAAAAAAAATAAAAAATCGGCTGCACCCATTTGGTGCAGCCGGGTTCCGACCCACCGGTTGCACCATTTTGGTGCAACCGAGTCCGGGTTGCACCATTTTGGTGCAACCGCTTCAAATTGATTGTTTCGACAATGAACCTTTGGGCTTCAATTGCTAATAAAAAATTGTCGAACTTTGGTTCACAACCATTCGGAATATTTTCCAACACGAATATTGGTTTTTAGTGATTTTCTGATTTATCGATTTCTTTGAGATTTGTCTCTGGATTTCGTACACGGGTTTTTATGAACTATTTCAAAAGGATTTTTCACTCCTAAATGGCTTTCGAAATTATTATATAATATTATTTTTAATTATTAAATTAATTACTCCATAATAGGAGAGTTTTCAAAAGCCGTTTTAAAGTGATTTCAAGATCAATTACAAATACGTTTCGCACCGTTATTTTCTATAATAAAAGTCTCACACACTCACTTTTAGCAAGTCGAGCGAAGTGGAAAGGTGCTTAAACGGTTAGGAAATCTTCGGCCTATGGAACCGTGTGTATTTTCTTCCCGGTTTATCCCGACCTATTCGATTGATCGTTTTGACCTTTGGGTCTAGTTTACCAATGATACGAGGTGGACTTTTTATTGTTTGGAGTGTGAGCTTGCTATTGGTTAGTAAACCGTTTAGTGCGAACGTGGGGTATGGGACTCATTATTAACACTTTACGGGTTCCTCTCCAAGAAGTTTGTGACACATTAGCCTCTGGGCGGCCAGTACTGGACCTCTGGGTCACCACGCCTCTGGGCAGCCGTCTCTGGACACCTGCTCTATGGAGCAGTTTTTCGGCATGTGCCTCTGGGACTTTATCCTTCTGGGAAGGATCTCGCCGTCTCGCGCGTTCCGCATCTGTGCGAGTGATCAATCACAACTCTACAGTACTTGGCAATAACGACTCTGGTCGGTGCACGTGCAATACTTGTATTATCTGATGATTTTTATATCCATTCGAGTACCGCCATTCGGTGTTGGTTCTATGGAACCATACGATGTAAGTGCGATTACCATGTGGATTTACAGTGTCTCTGGACACTGCCTTTCAGTATTCGATTTCATTGACTTTTCAGTATATCCCTATTGCTCTTTGGAGCATCGATCTTTGCTTGGGCATTGATTACAGACTTTGGTCACTCTTGGGATTATTGCCTATGGGCAACTTTATATAGCTTTGGCTACGCCGATGATATGAGGCGATTTTATTTATTTAACACTTTGGTGTTGATATTCTCTTTGGAGATTTTTACTGTTTATTGATGATTAGGGATCGTCATTATGTTCATGTAGTCCATATTACTCTTCTCTTTGGAGAAGTACTATTTGATTTATGTACCGCATTATTATATATCTCAGTTATTACTGATTGTTTAACTAGCCTGACTCGAGTGTTTTCGCTCGAGTCAGACCGAGTTGTTTCAGGTTAGGTCTCTGGACTTAGCTTCCTGTGCTTCCGCTTGGACATTATCTGCTATGCTGATAGATAGCTCTTTATATTTGTCCACTATTTTGATACTCTGATTATTCAGTCTTTTATGTACATATTTTTGACTCACATGTATGAGCGGTGGCTTTGTACCCACCTTTTGATATTTGGATCTGTATTGACGATATATCGTACCTATGTTCTATGACTGTTATGTGACTGTTCTGTGATGATGATGTTATCATTTAGTATTATGTTTGTTCTGAACCTATTTTCCTTAGCCATTGTAATTTCGTTATAAATATCTATTCGATATGTCGAACCACTTGAGAAAGGAAAACCACCTATTCGACGTATTCAGTAGTTAGTTATAGCTTGATTACACATGGTCGCTTTCATTATACTCTATTCTCCGTTCTAGTAGACGGTATTACTCCGTAATACTCTTTACTAGAGTGGGTCTCAGAGTGGGGCGTTACACCCTGTCTAGATGTCTCTTTTATTTCGGCTTAGTGGGCGGTTGCTGATTCCAACCACGGGGTGATATTGCTCGAGACTGTCCAGTAAGGGATGGTTCCGGTCTTGTGTTGTAGGGGAGTTAGGGTGGCTCATCGGTACGCTGATCTAGACCAGGCACTGTGACAGGTGGTACCCCAGTGCCTAGCCATTAGTTGGAATCCATTTTCCCTACGCGCCCGTACGGTTTTGATTGTGCCCAACTATTGCTGAAACGTGGGATGCGAGCATTTCAGGTAGATTCTATTTTACTTTCTATAGACACTATTATAATATCGGAGGATTTTAATAAAAATTGTTTTAGCTATCATAAGGTAAAAACCCGACATGTTTATTTGTGGCGTGGTCTTACGAGATGCTTTAGTTTTCAAAAGATTTTTGAAACTTTAATAATCAATTGGGTGTGATTTTCTCACGCTGGTATTCCAGAATGACTCGGGTGTTATTTAACTGTAACGCTCGGGTCAGATCGAGTATTATAGAATACAAGATATGATGCTGTGGAGTTCAGGAGACGAGCTGGATGACGATACGTATTCTCGTACTTGTTTATATATATATTCTGCTGTGTTGAGTTGTTGTGTATCCATTTGTATGTTATCGATGTTGATGTAGAGCTATGATTGATGTACTCTGATGATGTAATATATAAACAGAGATATTTGATTTTTGAGTAAAGATCATTATTATCTATTATATTTTATTCCGCTGCGATGGTTATATTCTGACGTTATTTTCTATTTTCTTCTTCTACCTCTTCTTCTTTAACCCAAATGGTTCGTATTTCTGTACAACTTGAGTTGAATGTTGTAGAATAGTGTTGACTTAAGGGGTACGGATTTGCAGGCCGTTACACTTGGTATTAGAGCTTAGGTTGGTGATAACCTTGGCTCTGGTGGGAATTACTCATAAAATAGAGTCTATAGTACTCTAAAATGAGTTTGAGCGCATTAATAGATATTCGTGCGTATTTTTTAGTGAATATAAATTGTTTTAATATTGTGTTGATTGATTGATTGAGTGGCATATGAACCTTCGTCAATACAGTCTGCGCAACTGTATTGAAGGGGTTTGTAAACACTTGAATAGAACAATCGATACGGTATTGTTTTAAATGTGGGTGAATGAAATAATTTTACCCAAAATATATTTTGATATAAATAAAAGTTTTTGTGAACTATTTTAGCTAATATATGGTTGCTTGGATGTTAGGAAGAATAATATTGAATTATTATCATCGTGGGTAAAAGTTTAACCAGAAATTGAAAATATAACCAAAGTTTAAGGCTATAAATTAATTATAATATGAAATTTATAAATATGAAATTTATAAATATGAATTATAAATGTAATTTATGAATTGAAATACAATTAAATGGAAATTTGTATAAGCATAAACTGTACAAATGAATTATAGTTAAACTTTATTTAAGTAGGCTTTAGAAATTTAAAATCCCGGAGATTTGGAAATGTTTATCGAAGTGTTTTGGAGATAAATAATAGCATTGTTGTTTTGGAGGTATTTATGAAAGGAAAATTGTTTTAAATGGATTTTGAAAGTGATATAGCATTGAAATCACTTGGATTATTGGGAAATAATTCTGATGATGACGGCCGCTTCATCAGTATTCATTTTCGAATTTCTGAGTGACAGATTGCTAGCAAAAAATAAATTTGTTCAGAAAAGCTGGTTGTTTTTGAAAATCTCAAAGGAAATTTGTTGGGAATGAAACCAGGATTGGTTTGACATTTGAGAAATGTGATTTGTGATGTTGAAGATTTCAAAATAATTTGAAACCAAAAGTCGGATGTTTAAAAATCCTGATGAGATAGTTGTAAGCTTATAAATTAAGATGATTTTTAAATCAGGAAGGAATGTAAGCTTGAATGGCGGAAATTTAAATTTAAAGTGAAAAGTTAAAAATGAAATTAACTTGGATTGGAGAATAAAATTTAACTGGATCAAAATTAATTGAATAGGCTGAAAATAATATCCAGTGTATTCGAATTAAGTTGAAGTCGAATTGAGTTAAATAAATCTGAGTTAAAATAAAATTGAAATTGGAATAAAATTTCAGTTGAGTTATTGAATGAAATTAGATTCTTACATGAATAAATGGAAAATAAGTTGGATAAGAATTGGATTGAAATAAATAAATTAGAATAACTTGTAAAAGAACTAAAAATCCATGAAATAAAAATATGCTTGAGCTATAAATAGGCGTGAATCTTGAGTTAAAAATGAACATCTTCAATCCTATAATGAAGGGAATTGTGTAAATAATAAGTTGTGACTTATAAGATTGAAAATGGAATACAAAATCCAAAATAAATATTGTTTGATGAATTGAAAAATAAAATGAAGATCGAACTTGAATTATATAATAAAATTGAACCAAGAAAATTAAATGAAGTGATATTTGGAATTAAAAATCAAGTATTGAACTATAAATAGGGAAGAACTAATTTGTTAATAAATTAGTTAATGGAATGAGTAAAAGGGAACTTAATGAAGCTAAATAGAAGCTGAATTGTAAGCTAATAATGAAATTTGGAAATAAAACTCAAGTTACCAATCAAATTCGACCTGGATTGTTAGTGAAGTAAATGAGATTGAATTGTGAGTTCATAAATGTGAATGGTAAATTGAAAATATTATGGATTGCAAATAAAATCCAAATGAGTGGAAATAAATTGGAAATGGCCTTGTAATAAATTGAATGAGCTGAATCTAAAAAGTTAAAATGTATAATAACTATTCAAATAAATATTTGTAGTTTGAAATGGGTTTGGATTAAAATAGAATCAAGTTAAATTGAAAAGAGAAATTTATTTGCAAAATGAAATGAGCTTAAGTATAAAAAAAAGAAAGAGAATTTGAATAAATTGAAGTAGATTAACTTAAGCTGAATAGATGAAGGAGAGTTGAATTGAATTCGACTTAAAACTAAGTGTAATGATATTGGGTTGGATTTAAATCAAGTGAAAATAAATTTTAATCGAAATAGAATTTGGTGGGTTACAAATAATATTTAAGGAAATGTAAATTCGAAATGGATTGAGTGGATAAACTAATTATGTTGAATAAATAAGAATCAAATGGAAGTGAACTTAAGTTTGAAGTGAAATAAATTGAGTAAATTAACTTAAGTTGAGAATAATTAGAAGCTCGACTACGAGTAAAATTGGAAGACCATTAAATTAAAGCTTGGTTTGAATTAATTCGGGAATGGGTAGTAATATGCAAGCTTGAAATGGGTCGAGCTAAATAAATGGTTGTGAATGAATAAATATAAAAAGGAAATTTAATTGGTAATGAAGATGAACCTAAGTTGTTAATGGTTTTGTATGAACTAGTTTGGTTAGTAAAATGAGATGCAAGTGAATGGATTCAAATTTAAAATGCAATGAAAATAATAATATAGGGATTGTGAATAAATTTAAAAATGGAATAGAATTGAGTATAAATGGAGTTGAAATCAATTTAAATTGGTTATAAAACATAAGTACTTATTTACTCACATGGATCTCGTCAAATTGCATAGAATAAATTGTCATTGGATGTAATGGAAGTAATTAAAATTCTATGAATTGATAGGGGTAAAATAAATTGATTTTGAGATCAATTGGGTTAAATATGAGTTCAGTTTGCTTAAAAGTAAATTAATTGTAAGCGATTGAATTTTAAACCATTCAAATTGATGAAGTTGTATACGAATGGATTGAAAACTATTCAAATTGAATGAAAATGGTTTGTAAATTAATTGGAACAATGGAATTAGTATGAAAAATGTATAAGTTGCTTACGAAGAAATGTTTGGTGTGAATTTCTTTTAGAATTCATGTGTTTAACTGTTGCAAATAAGTGAAATGTTGTTAAACTTCATTTATATCACACTTACATGTTTAAATTGAGTAAGTACAGGTACCTGGAAGCCATGTGGCTGGAATTTGGGCACGCTAAATTCTAAATTAATAAGTTGTTTTCTTAAAATGCTAAATAAGGTACGCCTACGCAATAAAAATAGGAAATATGAACTGTTTTTTGTTTTTCCGACCGGGTGGGTCGCTGTATATATATTTATCTCTTTTGTCAAATTGCAAAAGCTCCTCCGTACAAAGGAGACTGCCAAAAAATTTCGGAAATTTGGGAGTTAGAAAATTTTAGAAAATTTTGTTAACGACAAAACGAATTTAAATTGGCAACTAAAATAAATTAGTAAATGAAACTAACTAAAATAATGACATGAATTAGTTATAAATGGAAAGTAAAATTTAATATTTATAGTTAAAGATCAATTGAATTCGTGTGGAAATGAAAGACTCAATGTGAATAGAAATAGATTGTTAACTCCGCTTTGCTAACGACCTAAGAGATAACACGAGTTAACAACCTAAAAGTATAACGACTTAGCGAGTTAAGGTATTGAGCGACTTAACGACTTAAAGAAGCCACGACTTAACAGTTTAAGAGGATGGACGACTTAAGGGACTGACGACTTACCAACTTAAGGAAGCTACGACCAAACGTCCTAAGAAAATAGACCAACTCAATACCATAAAGAAGTTGCCGACTCAGAGTACTTTACGACCTAAGGCATCCACGACTTAAGGTTTCTACGACTCAAGGGAAACAGCAACTCAACGGACCAAGAAGTCTACGACTTAAAGCCTCTGCGACTTAAGATATGTCATGTCTCAGGGGAGGCGCACGAGTTAAAGAGCCTGCGAGTTAAAAGCTTACGAGTTAAGGAACTAACGACCTAACAGAATTAAGACCTAAGCGACTTAGGTCATGTCACGACTTAAGAAAGTCCACGACTTTAAGACATTACGACCTAAGACTTAGAGAACAAGTTCAATATCATGCCGTAATAAGATGACTTGTAGACGACTTACGACCTAGTTTAAGTCGTACACGACCTAAAACCGCAGAGCCAAGATTTTAGTACTGCCTCACTTTAAACCGTGACCTCTTAACTCACGAATGAGTTAGGACTTGTATCCAAATGAACAAAGAAAAGCTCAGAACCACTTCACTTACTCCACTGCCTGCTGACTCTTGAACCTTGAGTCGAATGCGACTTACGACTCTCCATGAGTCGTGCACGACTCATGACTTGAGTGAAAAACTGCCGCCCAGAATCACACCTATAAATACGCGACCACCTCCAACATTCAAGGGATTTTTGCTCATTCTTTCCAAGCACCGATACTCTGCTACATTCCAAACCAACTCAACACTCAAAGCTTTCAAGACACGTAGAACGCTATCAACAACTTAAAGAAGAAATCTCATGCATCCGACATGGATTTGAGGACTTTCACTTACATTGAAGTTTAAGCCACTCGTTCAAAGTGTGTTGTACTTGGGAAGAATTGTATCAACTTGTAACCAAATCATCAATAAAGATATTCAGAGTGGACGTAGGCAAACTATTGAGCCGAACCACTATAAAATCGTTGTTATATACTGCTTTTTCTGTGGTTTTCTGCTTATACTCTGTTCCCGAATCATCGAGCGGTGCTTTCACAACTACACTTTACACACCGGGGTGTTAGCGTTCAAATTTTAGCGTTAACATTTTTAGTGCTTTCACTGAGAACCCAACTCAGGAATACTTTCACCATTGCTTCGCGAAAGTTTGTTGAAAGAATCTCTCTAAAGACTTGGAGTTTATCTGAAATCATGGCTCCGGGGAGAAGGAGTAGATTTGTTAGATCTGGAAATGTTCAAGAGGGAACCTCTGCTTCCCCAGTACCTAATCAAGCCACTCCACCTGTTGGGGTTACAAAAGCGGAGTTGGATGTTGTAATCTTAGGGCTGAACCAGCAGATAAATGCCCAAAGTGCACAATTGGAGGCTCAGAATGCCCAAAATGCCCTAATTTTGAATAAGTTGAACGATTTGCTTGGGGAAAACCATCAACCAACGGGTAATGAAAGGAACTTTGCTGGCAATGTTCATGATGCTGAAGAAAGGAACGTTCCTGAGAGGGCAGGCAGCCTACTTGAGCAGACACTGCCTGAAGTTGGTGGATCTAAAGCTCGAAATGATGAGAGGTATCTTTCTGAAATGGTTCGACAAATCATGAAAGAGAGCATGCAAAGGGATGAAGAGGAGAGAGAATGGGGTTTCGCTCCAAGTAAAACCCCGTTTACCGAAAGGATTTTAAAGGCGGAGTTTCCCAGGAAATTTGTACCTCCTACCATCCCAGCCTATCGAGGGACAAGTGACCCTAACCAATTTCTATACATATAAGATTGGCATATGACTGGGGCACGAGCATCAAATGAGATTAAATGCCGATATTTTCCAGTATATTTAGAAGGGGTGGCTTTACTTTGGTTCACCAAGCTACCGGTTCGATCCATAGACCAATTCTCCGATTTAACCCGAAAATTTAAAGAACAATTCAGGTTGTATGCGTCAAAGGAAAAAGATATAATGTCACTGTCCAGTATAGAACAATCGCCCGGAGAGCCCATCAAGTCTTTTTTAAACCGTTTTAATATAGCTTTAGCCGAGGTAGACAACGCAGAGCCCCGAATGATCCTCACATACTTAATGCGGGCCATCGATAAGTCAAGTGAATTCGGGATGTGGCTTAAAATGAAGGAGCCAAACTCACTCGAAAAGTTTTATAAAAAGGTCGACGAATTCATACGCCTAGAAAATCTCTCGATGTCAGAAAAAGCAGTGGTGGCCGATAATAAGAATAACGATGTCTTCTCTAACAAGAGAGGAGTTGGGAACCAGAAAAGGGAAAATGATGAAGGAAAGAAGCAGGGAAACAAGAAGAAACCTCGACGTTTTAATCCTTCAGACTTCACCCCCTTAACTGATACACCAGAAAGAATCTTCTTGGCAACAAAGGATGTTATCAAGTACCCTAAACCACCTGAGATGGGAAGAGGGGTAGTGCAAAATGGGAAATTCTGTCGATTTCACAACCAACCTGGTCACGATACTGATCAATGTCGCCAGTTATAAAATGTGATTGAAGAATTGCTAAAACAGAATAAACTTCAAAAATATGTGAAGAAAGACAAAATTGACCCAACCTCATCCGCTCAGGGGCAACCGGTCCTCCTTACCGACCCGGTTCAAGCAACAGAACTACGGAGCAAGAATCCGAGAAGCTGGTCATTGACTGACACGTGAATCGCAAAATCATGGGATGACATTCATTTACACCCATATTTTACTTAATAGTGTTGCTTAACTTTGTAAAATGATGATGAATGAATAATTCTTGTGCTGTTAACCACTGCAAATGTGATGTGAATCAGTAATGAGCAATTATAAATCTTGTATTCTTTGATGCCGTTAAAATGCCTGTATCATTTCAATAAGCAAATATTACTAAAAATCTTGATTTAGTATTGCAGGTTATCGGAATAATGCTTGCTCATCCAACACATCACAAAGCGAAGCGATTCCTACAAATCATAGAGTCCAACGCTATTCTTCAAAGTCCAAATGCTTCTCTTCGGAGACCCAGTGCCACTCTTTAGAGTTCAAACTACTCTTCAGAATCCAACGCTACTCTTCAGAGTCCAAATGCTTCTCTTCGGAGACCCAATGCCACTCTTTAGAGTTCAAACTACTCTTCAGAGTCCAACGCTACTCTTCAGAGTCCAAATGCTTCTCTTCGGAGACCCAATGCCACTCTTTAGAGTTCAAACTACTCTTCAGAGTCCAACGCTACTCTTCAAAGTCCAAATGCTTCTCTTCGGAGACCCAATGCCACTCTTTAGAGTTCAAACTACTCTTTAGAGTCCAACTCTACTCTTCAGAGTCCAAATGCTTCTCTTCGGAGACCCAATGCTACTCTTTAGAGTCCAAGTCAAAGACCTCGAGCGGGCCTAACCAGAAAAAGAGAGATCTTTCTCAATACAAAGTTGCGGAATGATCGTTCGATACACTCCCGTGAATCCGTCCAACCGAGAGAAAGAAACCCCAAACTTCCAGGCAAAGGCCCTACTCAGAGGCACACGTTTCACCGAGATTGAAATAAAACCTCCAAGTGTTGAAACGTGAAGAAGCCCTCATCAAAGGCACACTCCAACTTTCAAAGGAAGAATAATTCACCTATTCTGGAAAATACTTTTCCTCAAAAGAGAAATTAAAGTACCCTTCAGAGGCCCGCTTTACCACATAGAAGAATTCACTTGATAAAATGTGTATTTGCACAAAAGAAAAAGTGGTATCTTCGAAGGTTGAAGCGTAAAAACTTGTATGGAGAAAGTTGTACTTTTTAACGAAATAATATTCCTCCAAGTATGGAATAATTATTCTCTAGAAAATAAAAGTACAAGTCCCCTCAAAATGTAAAATATTGCAACAGGCTTATGGTATAGGGACAACATGGTATAACTACATTAGCGAAATTACGCTCAAAACAATATACCACAAGCTCACTGTAATATCATATAAATAAACTTGTATAAAAATGAATGATAAATGCATTCTCAAATTCAAACAAGAGTTTGCACCAATAAAGGATCATTTTAATTCAATTATATTGCAGAGACAAGTTTCGAAATAAAGAAAGCGGGGGCCGGTACCCGCACAATCCTCGACCAGTACCTGCAAAAAACGAAAAAGCTAAAAACTGGAATCTTCATTTCTTCTTGCCACCCTTGGACCCTTTACCCGGCCGGATGGTTAGCTTCTCGGGTCGATCTATAGGCATGAGGGAAGAAGGAGAGGGAGGTACAACTGGTTCAACTTCCGGTTCCTCTTCAGTAGCAGTAATACTCTTCCTCCTCCTCTTTGATGTTCCGTGCTTCTTTCTCCTCTTTGAAGAAGATTCACTTCCTGGAGTAACAAGTTTAGACAAAATTATGTCATCAGAAGGAGTCCGCTCCGGGGATATCTCACCTCCCTCAAATCCTTCGTCCTTTTGCTCTTGTGAAGCAGCTGGGTCATCCAAGCCCCGGAGGGCACCTATTATTTCTTCTTGTGATCCCGGGTGAAGAGTAGGAGTGATTGGGGAAGGCAGAGGAACAGTAGATGGAGGTGAAGAAGTTTGAATGACGCTCGGTGCTTTCTCTACAAAGGAAAAGTCAAAAATACCAGTAATTCCCATAAAAAGAGGAGACAATGGCTCGTCGAGATTCAAGAAGTAGTCAAAAAGCTCATCAAGCTCGTAAGAAACAGATGAGCAGTCTACTTGGGCAAGATTGTCAGTATGGTTACCTGCAGAAGTCGGTTCCCTGACGTCAACTTCGTAAGCCTGTGCCTCAGCACTCTCGCCGCCTTCATCTCCACCTTGTATGCTTGGGATCTCGGTGGTAACTTTAGTAGGAGATGGGGAATGAGAACTAGAACCGATAATGTCAATTTCGGCTGAAGGAGAAGGTTGAATTGGAGCAGTTGAGATGATTTTTCCTGAATATTCTCCTGCCGCTGTTTCGGCCCTTAATTTTGCAAGCTGTTCTCTCCCCCTAGCGAGAGCGGCACGAGCGTCATCATCAAGATAGTGCTCCTCAAGAGCTGACTCAGCATAGCCAGCGCCGTTACCACCGAGCATATCAAGTGCGGCCTCCCAAACTTCAGCCAGAGTAATTTCATACTTGGGGCCTAGAAAGGCGAGGCTACCGCGCCCCAAGATGTTATGCAGGTAAAAATCAAATAACATTGAGCTGATGTTGGTCCTCGTCGCCTCGTGAGATTCTTCAGCTGCAATTTTGCCGGCATCGGCCTCATCACGCTCCATTTCAGCTTTAGAAAGTTGAAGCTTAAGCATTTGAATCTCCGCCTCTTGGGAGCTGTTTTTCTTCCGAAGCTCCTCAATATCAGCAACATAGCCCTCACTAATTCTTTTCTACACTTCAAGCCTGTCTTCGGCATCTCTTTGGTTGGCATGAGCATCTCTCACTTGTTTTAGGAGCACTTCTTCTTTTTGAGAATTGGAAGTAGAGGAAGCAATAAGCTCTTGTTTCAGTTCTTCAACTTTTGCTTCAAGCTCTTCATTGTAAGAAGCAATGCTCCTCATCTCAGTGTCATGTTGCTCAAGAACTTTTTGCCACTCGGGTTTATCGTTTTCCATAGTGAGCATGGCCTCTATGTTCGTGCGATTAACCCTTTGGAGCTCGTCAACAAGTTTTTGCCAGTTCGACATTCTCTCAATATCAAGCTTGACGGCGTCGAGATTTCGTAACATGGCAGACTTGTCAATGGGAACCAAGTCAAGGTCGAACCTCACTCCCTTCAGACACCACTGTGGAAACCGACTTTGCAAAGTGGCCGGGCCCGGTCCAACTTGGAATTTGGGTCTTCTAATTATTGTTTTGATGTCTGTCTTCCCGAGAGCGGGAGAGCAGGAAGGAATGTCAAGCGAGGCGGGGCAGAAACCTTTTCAGGAGTTGTAGAGGTGTGCTTCTCACCATGTCGGGCTCGCTTGCTCGAATCTTCAACCATATGACTTCTTCCTCTGTCATCATGGGATTTTCTTTTATGAGAATCTTCGCCTCTCTACGAAGAATCGTGGCGCTCCTCCCTATCTCTTCTTTCATAACGCTCCTCTTGAGCCCTCTTCTCTTGAGCCTTTCGAGCGGCTCTTTCTTCATCAGATTCTCTGTAAGAAGGGAGGTAACGCTTGTAATCATATTGGCTACGCCTCCCGTAGCGCTGGAAATCATCGTAGTAGGATCCGCTGCGCCCCATCGGAGGATCTGAAATAAAAAAGAGCTAAATTTTAGAATTCTTCAAAGTACAAAAAGTCAGAAGCATAAAAGTGCCGAAAAAATTCTAAGTGTGTGTGATGTGCAAACTACGCGCATCAAACTACGAACCACTCTTTAATTGAGGAGTAGTTGTGGATGTAATAGTTAGCGTCAACTCTTGAGTTGACGGAGTCTGTTGCAGGATAGAAGTTGCTTCGACTACTGAAGAAGAAACCCCGTAGTGATAGGATCATCTTTAAAGATCTCTTGCGAGGTGGCAAAGAGGTCACTCAGCCCTACGAAAGTATCGTCCCTGCTCTGCTTGACAAGGCTAGTTTTCTCGGCTTCTTCGCCAGATTTCTGTGAATGTCGGGGAGATCCCTGAGGCTCTTCTTCCTCAATAACTGGGGCAAGTTCGACAGATGGCCCCGCAACATCAACAGAAGTGGAGCACTTCACTAGCGAAGCCTCGGAGCAGGTCCTTTTGGTATGGATGTGTCTATAGAAATCAGGGCATCTGATGCTTTAGGTGGGGAGTCTGGAACCTTGCAGGGGTGAGTAGAACGAGAAGTATGCAGAAGTTCGTACTGATGCAAAAACTCGTCTTTCAACAGAAATTGAATGTCTCTCTCCTCAACTGGCACGGCCTTGAACCTTTCGAAAGTTGGCTTATGATTGGGATCCCTAGAAGGAGGGGGGAGCGCTGAAAATAAAAAAAGAGAAGCGGAGTTGACACTTAACAATTCAGCCTCACAAAAGTAGGATAACAAACATAGTAAGAATGGTTAAGCTTACTTCCTTCCCTCCATACAGCGTAAAACCCCGGGGGACAGCGGACATAGAAAAATTGAGTCAAAAACCCTTGAGCGCTGTCAGGAAGACCGATGATCAATTTATGATTTCGAGCACTTCTCACGACGGTAATAGAGGGGTGATCTTTAGTCCTGGTGAAAGAGCATAGGAAGCAAATCTCGTCAAAGCTTGGGAATCGATCAAGCGTCCTCCTAAACAGTACACACAACCCCATTAAAATGGCATAACCATTGGGTTGTAATTGGGATGGGGCGATGGCCAGGTGACGAAGAAGTTGTTGGAAGAAGTCATTGAAAGGAGGAACGCCCCCACTCAGGCACATTTGTCGATTGACCGTTACAAAGCCTAGGGGTGCTATGTCAGCAGTGTTACTTCTCTCGGGAAGAATGGCATCTGATTCAGCAATGCCAAACTGAGCGCACAATTGGCGAAAAACTCTGTACCATAAAGTAGAAGAGGCTCTTTCGGGAGGATTGACCAGTGGAGCCGGAATAACAGTTGCCTCTCCAGTCTGAACCGTTGTATCTTCTTCCTGAGAAGTCATTCTACACAAGTAACTGGATATTCAAATGTGAAGGTGCAAGTTTCCTAAAAGTGTGAAGTGTCGTGCAAAACTAATAAAAATAGCAAGTAAATATGACTGGAATTAAGCTAGTCGATGATTGATCGATTACAAAATTTCAGAACTTGTTAATATAAAGTTCAAGCATAATATTAGTGCAGGCTGGTCAGTTTCAATTGACTATTTCAGTGTTGCTTTAATATTTTACTTGAAATTGATGAGTTGAAAGCACTTCGTTCACACAATTTATTTAAGTTAATTATCTGTTATTAACTAATCTGTCATTTGATGTGGGCAGTCGATGGCAGTATATTCGTCCCAATTTTCTGTAAATGTTGTATTGGACAGATTGTTAGGTCGCAAGTTAAAGCAACCTGTGAATGAATGCAATAAAGTTCAACAGTTCAAAGTCCATGCAACGGTTCAAAGCACGAACAAAATTCACACAAGTCCTGACTCGCCAACGACTCAAAGCCTAGGTCCCATCTACTTGAGTCGGTCAGGGGTTAAGCCCCAAGAAGCAACTCGGTATGGAAAATAGCCTAAGTGCTGAGTCGTTCACGACTTATGGCTTGAGACGTTCACGGTCTAAAGAATAAGTTGTGGTAAGGATCTAAAGGGTTGAGTCGCTCGTACGACCTAAGTCCTAAATCGTCAGGAAATTAACACGACCTAAAAGTTGAGTCGTGTATAACCAAAGTCGATCGATTCGAAAGCAAGCTAAGTCGTAAGAATTTCAAGTTATCCACTCAACCAGCTAACCCCTCTCCAACCCGATACCCGTTATCGCCTAAATAACATTAAACCATCATCCCCTCGACTAAGCCTGTTATCCATTCACCCTATCAACTCATCAAACATCGATCCAAATCATCATGAAGCCGCCATAAGTCTAGTGCGGTGCTGTAATCTTATGAATCGCGATGGCAATGTAGCTAACGGTGATTGTAATCGATCGCAACTTGACTCAAAAACTAGGCAAGGCGTGCGAAGATGATTTGGGGTCAGGGGGTAAAAGATTGGTGTTTCAGCAATAGTCGCAGTTGGTTTAGGGATCAAGTTCACTTACAATGTAATGGAAAAGATGAACTGTTGATCGATTATCTTGGATTTGCCTTCGAAAACTTGAAAAGTCGCTAATGGCGAAAAGGATATTGAAGCAGTAAAGAAGGAGGAAATGGGTTAATAGGCGATATAGAGGAAGAAGAGGAAAGTGAATGGAAGCACGGGTTAGCCTATCCCTTAGGTCGCTCACGACCTTGCAGAATTAAGTCGAAGCACACAACCTACGACCTAGGTGTATACTTCGAGGGGCAAATGTTAACTCCGCTTTGCTAACGACCTAAGAGATAACACGAGTTAACAACGTAAAAGTATAACGACTTAGCGAGTTAAGGTATTGAGCGACTTAACGACCTAAAGAAGCCACGACTTAACAGTTTAAGAGGATGGACGACTTAAGGGACTGACGACTTACCAACTTAAGGAAGCTACGACCTAACGGCCTAAGAAAATAGACCAACTCAATACCATAAAGAAGTTGCCGACTCAGAGTACTTTACGACCTAAAGCATCCACGACTTAAGGTTTCTACGACTCAAGGGAAACAACAACTCAACGGACCAAGAAGTCTACGACTTAAAGCCTCTGCGACTTAAGATATGTCATGTCTCAGGGGAGGCGCACGAGTTAAAGAGCCTGCGAGTTAAAAGCTTACGAGTTAAGGAACTAACGACCTAACAGAATTAAGACCTAAGCGACTTAGGCCATGTCACGAATTAAGAAAGTCCACGACTTTAAGACGTTACGACCTAAGACTTAGAGAACAAGTTCAATATCATGCCGTAATAAGATGACTTGTAGATGACTTACGACCTAGTTTAAGTCGTACACGACCTAAAACCGCAGAGCCAAGATTTTAGTACTACCTCACTTTAAACCGTGACCTCTTAACTCGCGAACGAGTTAGGACTTGTATCCAAATGAACAAAGAAAAGCTCCGAACCACTTCACTTACTCCACTGCCTGCTGACTCTTGAACCTTGAGTCGAATGCGACTTACGACTCTCCATGAGTCGTGCACGACTCATGACTTGAGTGAAAAACTGCCGCCCAGAATCACACCTATAAATACGCGACCACCTCCAACATTCAAGGGACTTTTGCTCATTCTTTCCAAGCACCTATACTTTGCTACATTCCAAACCAACTCAACACTCAAAGCTTTCAAGACACGTAGAACGCTATCAACAACTTCAAGAAGAAATCTCATGCATCCGACATGGATTTGAGGACTTTCACTTACATTGAAGTTTAAGCCACTCGTTCAAAGTGTTTAGTAGTTCAAAGTGTGTTGTACTTGGGAAGAATTGTATCAACTTGTAACGAAATCATCAATAAAGATATTCAGAGTGGACGTAGGCAAACTATTGAGCCGAACCACTATAAAATCGTTGTTATTTACTGCTTTTTCTGTGGTTTTCTGCTTATACTCTATTCCCGAATCATAGGGTGGTGCTTTCACAACTACACTTTACACACCGGGGTGTTAGCGTTCAAATTTTAGCATTAACATAGATATAAACTAAAGTGGTAATGTGAAAATAAATATAAGGAACGTATATAATGCTTATACTAACTTAAGAAGGAATGATAAATTCTTAATTGGAAATTGAATATTGCAAATATATATATATATATATATTCCAAATTAATATTTGAATGAATAAATATTGACATTTGTAAGAAAGTCGATAAAATGTTTTTGAATGTTGTGATTGGATATATTGCTATGTAAGATATCCAGGTAATATAAAGGGAAAAGAGAATTGATTTTGATTTCAGAAGGTAAATTTGAAATGCTCGACAAAAAGGTGTGTGTTTAAATTCTATATGAAATAGGATTGGGTTTTGGATATAGCCACTTGGCCTTTTGTTTTCTTTTTGGATTTGGGAGGCCGTAGAGCCATTTTTTAGTTGTACCGAGATAGCCGCGCAAAGGAGACGCTGGCGAAATTTTTCGAAAATTTAAAGAGTTAGAAAATTTTTGAGAAAATTTTGATAATACAAAATTTAGTTTTGAATTATAATTTGAATAGTTGAACAAGTTATTTGAAAACTATAGAAGGTTTTGGAAAAGTTTGGGAAGTTAACAAGAATAATAATAGTTTTTTTATAAAAGATAGTTGGTGAGATGTTGAATTGTTAGAAACGTGATGATCCGGAATTTTTAAACCTTTAAAATCGGAATGTTTAATTGATTTTAAATATTCAATAGATCAATTTTAACTTGAATTTCGAATATCACAATTTATTCTATAATTTAATTATTGAATTAAATAATTTGAAGTTGGGAAAATTATTGAATCTAGAATTTTAAGCCGATTAAAATAATTAGAAGACTTACAAAATTTATATTGATAATATTGAAGATAATAGAAGTTTTAAAATTAAATTTAATAGTGATTTATTCAGTTCTGAAATTTCATTGTTTAAATTGAATTTAAAAATAGCCTTCCGAGCCACAATCTCAGAATTAGACGAAACCAGTTACATTGAGTCCGTAATATTGGATTATTATCGGATTTCAAATTTCGTATTGATCGGAATTGTGGTGTGAGCGTACGATATATATATTTATACATATATATATATAAACGCGCTGGGATTTTATATCGAAATTTCTTTTTATTTCGGGTTTCCTAATCGAATCGAATAAGACATATAACTTCGTCCCTTCCTTTGCAAGCCTATAGTAAAAAAAAATGTATATATATTACGAGCGTCTTCTTCTGAAAGCCAAGCAAAAATGTTTTTTTTATATAATTACGCAACTCTTTTTCTTGAATGAGGAAACCAAATCCCCTTCCTTCAAATCGAATTAAAATCAAAGTTCAAAAAAAAAAACGAAATCAGTAATAGCGACAAGGGGGCGGACGATCTCGCTCGAGATCGAGATTCGCGCGCGTGCGCAATAGAGGACGGAGGCGAGGGTTTCTCACGTTCGAAGGGGGGAGTGTGGATCTGGATTGGGTGGCCGCGAATCGCACGGCGTGTTGGCAAGGGCAAGTGGTTGTCTCGATTTGGGTTTCGCGTGTAGATGTTAGGCAGTGAGCTAAGGCTGCGAAGTGACTGGAGGGGGAAGTCGTGCACGACTTTGGTATTGTCGCTATTTTGAAGAAGGATGAGGGGTTCTGGGTTGGCGATCTGGTGGCGCAATGAGGTATTATTTTATTTAAAATAAATATAGAGTTGCTTGCTCAGAAAAAAATGTATTAGGGTATTTTGGTATATGGTTTCAAAGGAAACAGTTTTTACATATACATATGTATAAATTATTTTATAAGAATTTGGAAATGAAAATGGTTTAGATTTACTGTGGATTTATATAAAAAATTAGCTAATTAAGTTATTTAATGGCAAGTGATGTTTCAATTAGTTCAAATATTTATTTAAAAGAAATTATTTATAACCAAATTTATAGTTAAAACCAAATTGTTAACTTTAAATTAAATTAACAAATGGTAATTTATATTTCGATTAGTTCAAATATTAATAAAATTTTATAATGGTGGATTGAATTGTTCGAGTTTATTTCGAATATTAATTACATGTAAATTATTTACTCAAGGTCAAAAGTATGGAAAAGAATCAAGAGTGGGAAGAATTGAACACAATTAAACCAAAGTGAGTTAATGCGACGACCCAGATTTCTAAGCCCAGAAATCCTATCGTCTTGAAGAAAGAAAGGGGTGAGAAAATAGAAAAGATAGAGAAGAAAGAACAACAACATCAGTATCTCATAGCGGAACGTATAAACTATAATAATCACATAAGTATTTACATAACATACAACATTAATCAGAGTTATACAGATAATACATCACATACTAGACAGTTATAGACACCTGTCTAGTTAATACAACTCGATACAACTCAAAGAAATAACTCAAAGATACCAACACAGCGGAACTATAAGTATATCTACAACACTGAAGCCTCCTGCTCCATTGCTCCTCCAGAATTTGTCAAAGCCAACCTGAATCCCTTGGCTACTCGTAAAAATTTGAGTACCCGAGAGTTTATGAAAAACAAAAATAAACTCCGGGTCAGACATGGGTCTGGTGTGAGTAACAGGTTAAAGTTGCTTAATTTTGAAAATCCTTTGAAATAAAAGGTATCACGTAAGACTTCCCACACATAAACATGGGAAAGTTTTTACCTTACGCTAACCAAAACATTTGATAGGAAATTCAGTGATATTATAATAGGTCTAGGGTTTCCAAGTAAATAGAAAATAGCCGAAATTGCTACGTCTATTAAATTCCAGCTACTAGCCACAAAAATGGGTAATACAATCAAAACCGTTGGCACTTATTGGATTGTGGATTCCATACAATGGCAGGGCTACTGGGGTACCGCCCGTCACAATACGTGGCCTAGATCAACGTACCGAGGATCACTCCTGACCCCCTGCAACACAAGGCTGGAACCATTCCTTACTGAACAGTCCCGAACAAGATAACCCCGGCAGTTGTTGCAATCAACCGCCCACACAGCCGAAAATAAAGGGACATCTAGACAGGGGAATATCTTGTCCTGCTTGGGCATGACCCACCTAACCTTGCTGCACCTCCCATGTTATAGCCATTCTCGGTTGATGAGGCTTGAGGCTACGATTACCTTTAGAGAATACATCTCTTAGAATGCTCATCGTCCACCTGACGATGTTCTGAAAGCATTCAATCCATACAAGTTCATTCCGGGTTCGAACGAAACCGAAGGCATTATCTCGTTACACTCATTTTGGAATCACCCTCAGAGTTAACGACGATAACCCTTGCATTCTGAATCTTCATCTTCACTTCAGATTCACGACCTATCGTAAATTTGGAATCCATGTGGTTTTTCGGATGTTCCGAATATGGAAAACCGATCCCGGTCTCATCGAAATCCAAAACGTGTCTTTTAAGGCCAAGTTGTCTATTAAGTCTTAACAGTTTAATTCAATATAATCAATATACACACAGATGGATAATTCATAATATCACAATAGATAATCACATCATCATCATAAACAGATAATCAATATTATCATCCAAACAGATAATTAAATATTATCATACTTAAACCAAACATCCATATCACATAGATATTACTCATGTCACATCTGAATCCAAAACTATCAAATGAAATATCATTCATTCATAAGCAATGATTTATAAATCACAATCTATAATTACTTTAAAATGAATTAAATTAACTACTTTTATCCTTAATTAATTTGAAGTAAATTAAATTAATTACTTCATCTATAAATCCTACTCATACAATCATTAATTAAATTATAAATCAAATTAATTAATTAATTAATCTATAGATATCCATCTTGATTAAACATTTTTGATTAATCATTTTCTAATTACAATAAGTAACTAGTCATTAATTAATTCCACAAATTAATTATCCTAAATTATTTATAATAATTAACATTTAATTATTCATTTATTAATTAAATATAATTAATTACATTTATTCTTAATTAATTACAAGCATTAATCACCACATTATTAATTATTCCGTAATTAAACAATTCTTAACTACATCGTTAATTATATTAATTAATGATCTCTAATTTAGATTTAAATTTAACTACTTTATTTGATTTAATCACATTAAGTGATTAATCTTTAATTAAACTCAATTATTAATCACCTTTGATTAATACCAACCAGTAATTAACTACCCTTAATTACTTATATTAATAAATTAATTATCCCATAATTAATTATCTCCATTAATTAATCCCTTGATTAATTACAAAAGTAATTATCCAAATTACTTCATTTACAAATCATCTTGTATTAATCACATCCAGTAATTATCATCTAATTACTTCCCTAAGTAATTATGCTCTATTAGCTACACTAAGTAATTACACATATCAAATCATCAAATGATTTCTTAAATTAATTAAACTAAATTAATTAACTTAAATTAATCATTTTATCAAAATTAATCACAAGTAGTAATTAATCTCTTATTTACTTTTATCAAGTAATTACACTTAACCACTTTACAAATGATTATCTTAATTAATTAAACTAATTTATCACATTAATTAATTACTAATAATCTTTAGTTAATTATCTTCGTTAACTAATAACATTTATTAAATTACTTTCTTCATTAATTTCTAGTTATAAATTAATCTAAATTATTTATACATAAGTCATTTCTTAATTAACTTATTCATTTAATCATTTAAATATCTTAATTATTCCTAAGATAATTTATTTCTTTATTAATGACTTTATTAACATTAAAGTGTATTAGAACATTACATTTTAAATTTAAATTCAAAATTTCATTTTGAATTTAAGATTCAAAATGATTATTATTTAAACATTTATCAAATTTAAATTCAATTTATAATCTTGTAAATAACATTAACTACTTACATATGAACTTATATAAGAAAGGCCTTTAAATTCAACTGCTCGAATCTTTATTTAAATTTAAATTTCCAAAATACATTAATATTTAACTTGCAAATTTTCAAGTTAAAACAATTTATTTACTTTCCATTCAAAAAATCAAGTTAAATATTCATTGAAACAAATTTACTTTTCAAAATTATTTTATTTTAACTTATTTCTAAAACATTCATATTCAAAAACTCATTTAAATTTTCAGATTTGAATCCAAAGTAAACTTGAATCCATCAATTTATCTTTGATTTTAAAAAAAACTTTGATTTAAACTTCCCTTTAACAATTTGAATTAAAAACTTGATTTTTCAAATCCAAATCTATTTTAAACCTTAAGATTCAAATATTCATTTGAATCAATACTTTTTAAACTCAAATTTAAACTATTGTTAGAGCTTTATTTCAGATTTAAATTTTAAAAAAAAATTTGGAAACTATCTGGTTTTTAAATCTGAAACTCATTTAAATATTTTAAACCTTATTTTAGATTTCAAAATATAAGTTTGAATTCATATTGCAAACTGAATTTAAACTTAGTTTAAATCCATTATTTATTTTTAAATAGGTTTTATTTGAATTTGTTGAAAATCAAATTTTACTTTCAGGTTTCTGCAAAAGCCTGAACAATCATATACTCGACGCAAACCAATACTGCACCGAGTCTTCCCTTCCCCTACTTCGAGTCTCATACTCGTGTGTCTCGAGTATGTCCCGAGCCCAAAAATACCCTGCACCCACAAATTCCTACAGAACTACAATGGGCACGGTGCACATCCACCGTGGCCCCATCCACCTCCGGCCACCCACTGGAACTCCAACACGACGCCGACCATCACCAGATACGACCACGCCGCCCAGAGCCACCACGGCAACCTGAAACGAAGATGAGTTCGAAACTCCACCTGGAAACAAAAATCAGGTTCCTCTCGAAACCTGTCAACACTTCGCCCCTCCTCCTCCGACCTCCAGAGAACCACCACCACCGGCAACGGCTTCGCCTTTCACCCCTCTACCAATCCCCAAACCCCCGTTGAACTCGATGCTCCATGGAGTTGGAACTGACCCAAAACTCCACCCAGATCAAACAAGGTTTACAGAAGATAACTCGCCACCGCTGCCTCCTCGACGAAGTTCAACACCACTCGCCATTTTTGTCTTCAACACTGATCACTCCTCCACCATCGCTGAGAATCCCTGACCCCCAGAGCAACAAGATCACCAGAAATCCCCAAGTTTGCATTTTATATTCATTCCAGAACCGCTCTTAATTCCTAGTACTAAAAGTCATGTTTTAAGTTTTAAAATTCATATGTTGTTACAGAGATTCAAAGTATGTTCTTGAATTTATAATTTAAAATGTTTGGTTTTTCTCTTATTCAAGTTTTTCACTGTCATTTCAATTTTCCAGAACAATATTCAAATTTTATTCAACTTAAATAAAAATTAAACTCTAAATTATGTTGAAACAAACAATTTCTGTTTGTATTATAAATCCTAAAAGCTATTAGATCAAGTGATAAAAATGATTTGAATCACTCAAGCCTGGAAACAAAATGAATAGGTTTGTTTACAAAGACTTCAAAATGTATCCAGACAACATCCATTGCACAGAAGATTTCATACATACAAATCACACTTATTCCAGATATTAACCTTGTAACTAGTTTAAATATTTAAATTTAGAAATTAAAGTTACTCACAGCAAATGAAAAACAGAGCAAGTTTACAATGAAAGCAGTTTGAATTTGCAGGCTTGAAATATACAGAAATTTCATCACACAAACACCCAGAGAAAATTGAATATATAAATATTTACACAATATATTTAAGCATCCAAATATTAGCATGCAACAGATTTAAAAACTTAAGTAATTTTAAAAGTGTTACTCACTTTGCTTTTGGAAAGAGACAGAGCATTCTTTTTGTCTGAAACAGTTTGAACTTTAAAAACTGGGAATGATTTGCTTGATTTTCCTTTGATTCTTCTCGCCTTTTGTTGTTGATGTATGATGCTTTTGTTATAAAAAGGAAAAGCTTGCCATGTTGTGTTGAACGAATGAAAATATAAGAAGACATGATATAAAGAAGTTTCAGGGGAAGGTGATAACAGGGTTTTGCAAATGCTGGTACAATTATGTTTTTTTTTGTTTTATCAGGCCAGATCTTTGTATTAGGGAGGCTGGAATGATTTTTATACAATTCGAAATGACTTAAGTTTATGCTGAGATGAAAGCGTTTTAGTGCTAATGTACTTTGTGTTCCCTACTACTCATTCTTATGTATAGATATTTTTATTAGCTTTGCACTTCTCTTACAAGCAACCTACATATGAAATTTTCTTTTATTTTGTTTCTCTAACCTGCATATTTTATGTTTAGATATATTTTTTTCTTACTTATTACTTTGCTTTGCATTTTATCCCTTTTTCATGCCTTAGTCTTTATCTATAAGCTATCAGCATTTATTTTATTTTGTTTACCCTTTAGTTTGCATATTTTTTTACAACTACAACATCTTGCTTTGCATTTCTTTTTACATGTTTTACTTCAATACTTACCTGATTTATTCTTGCATTCAAAACTTTTACTTTCGCTTGTCTGGGCATGCTTTTTATCTTATATACATAGCTGTTTTATTTTGCTTTGTTTAATATTTTATAAAATTTATTTCATCTTAAACATTCTTGAAAGATTTTATTTAATATTCCAAATCATAGCTTCCCAAAGTATGTTCATATATATACACATAAGTTTAAAATAACAAATTTCGATTCATTTAAATCCATTTTAAAGATATTTCATTATTGTTATTATTTAAAAATAACTCATTATTAATTTAAAACAAAGATTAACTATTTACAATATATATACAAATATATAGATACATATTGTAAATAGAAAATATATAAATTAGCTTTTAAAAGATAAATTATCAGTTAAATATTTATTTAAAAGAAGAAAATTAAATCAATTCAAATCTTATTAACAATTATTATCAAATTAATTTAATTTTTAATGTAGATTATTAAATTGATATTGCCCCAAATTTCCGGGATGTCACATTCCTCCCCCCTTAAAAGAATTTCGTCCCCGAAATTTAGAACAAAGGTAATTTAATAATCTAGTTAAAGATTTAAATTTTAAACACAAGCATATATCAATCATATGCTATCAACCATAACAACCAATTCATCCAAACAAACAAATCTAACTATCCAGACAAAATTCCGAATAGAATTTCCTCAAGTTTCCCCAAGTATAAATACCGGAATACTCGCTCTATAAAATCCAAACAATCAATACTACTAAGCTACAGAGCTTCCACTCTTCTAGATCTACGGGACTACTCAGGATATCAGACCAAACTCAAGTCTGCTCAACAACCGAAACTCCCTGAACTGCTGGTTCTACAACCGGAGAAAGATCTTACACATACTCTCTCAGAGATACGTGAAACACAACGAATCTCAGTTATCCAAATTGACAATTCAATCCTGAAGACCAAACACTTATCCGAAATCAAATCTCCAACTCTTATCCACAAAATTCTTCGGGCGATCTTATGCTGCTTACATCTTTTCTGATCAGCTCAACCCTTGTTGATGCCTTAGAAACAAACTGATCCAAAAATAACCTAACAAAATGATCTTTCCAATATCAACCATAACTCACAATACAACTCTATTCCAAATCAGAAAACAGAACTCACTTCTCTTGTCCGGAAAAGATAAAACAGACGCATTCCCAATCTGGCCTAAGATCCCAAAAAAAAAAATTCCAGTAGAAACTCTCCAATCCAAATACTGCAACATCCCATTGCTTCCAAACTAAAACAGCTGCCACCATGCTTCCACTGCGCAACTCTGATTGAACAGATGAAAATGCTGAAGTCGAACACAGACTGGACAACCCATCTCAACAATAGGGTCCACATATCCAAAAATAAACTCTGAAGTTCCTCCAAAACCTGAGCTACTTCAAAAACTCAAAAATCATCCTATTACTGAGCTGATCCATCGGTACCACTTCTGAAATCCAGTCAGTACCAAACTCAATCTTCAGATGCTAGCAAATCTCTGACTTCTTGAAGACATCCAGAAAAATTTCTGGAACACAAGAGAACACTCAAACTACCGCAAGTCACTTTTGCGATCGATCCAGCCTAATTCCAAAGATATTGCTCTCTCTTTACAAATCAGAACAGCTTCCACTTATGTGGCCAATCCGTCGAAGAAATAGATCTACTCTACTGCTTCTGAAGTTACCCCAAAAAAACTGCTAAGCCAGAAGATTTCCTAATCCAAAGCTCTTCGAGAAACTCGGACCTCAAACCGGACAGAAACACCCAGCTGAACACAGCCACAATTCCGAAGCAGACACTCCTCCTTAACTTGTTCCAAAGAAACATCTTCGGAGACATCCATAGTCACTGTGTCTCATCACACAGCTACTACACATTGATGTATCAAGATATCATGACTTGCTTCTTTTCAACCGACGGATTCAAACTCAAGCTCATCCAAACTCTTACACTTCGAAAATGAACTCTGAACCTTAATAGGTTTCCTTCAGAGATCGAAAAAATCCTTACACCACTCAAAGCTCAGTCGAGACAGTATTAGGTCTACAGTCTCGACAATTACACTTCCAACCTCAAACATTTAACTTCCAACCATTGGTAGTCGTGTTTCACTACCCTATCTACCATTATAACTCATTGGAAAACCTGAACAGGTAACCCAACAAATGGGTAGAAATAAATAAATATATATATATATATTATATATCAAAATTACAAATACGCTCCCTCATGAAAGAAATCACTCAACAGCCTAGGTATTCACTCAACCTAGTGCTCTGATACCAACTGTGACGACCCGGATTTCTAAGCCTAGAAATCCGTATCTTCTTGAAGAAAGAAAGGGGTGAGAAAATAGAAAAGATAGAGAAGAAAGAACAACAAAATCAGAATCTCACAGCGGAACGAATAAATTATAATAATCACATAAGTATTTACATAATATACAACATCAATCAGAGTTATACAGACAATACATCACATACTAGACAGTTATAGACACCTGTCTAGTTAATACAAGTCGATACAACTCAAAGAAATAACTCAAAGATACCAACACAGCGGAACTATAAGTATATCTACAACGCTGAAGCCTCCTGCTCCATTGCTCCTCCATAACTCGTCAAAGCCAACCTGAATCCCTTGGCTACTCGTAAAAATTTGAGTACCCGAGAGTTTATGAAAAACAAAAATAAACTCCAGGTCAGACATGGGTCTGGTGTGAATAACAGGTTAAAGTTGCTTAATTTTGAAAATCCTTTGAAATAAAAGGTATCACGTAAGACTTCCCACACATAAACATGGGAAAGTTTTTACCTTACGCTAACCAAAACATTTGATAGGAAATTCAGTGATATTATAATAGGTCTAGGGTTTTCAAGTAAATAGAAAATAGCCAAAATTGTCATATCTATTAAAATCCAGCTACTAGCCACAAAAGTGGGTAATACAATCAAAACCGTTGGCATTTATTGGATTGTGGATTCCATACAATGGCAGGGCCACTGGGGTACCACCCGTCACAGTACGTGGCCTAGATCAACGTACCGAAGATCACTCCCGACCCCCTGCAACACAAGGCCGGAACCATTCCTTACTGAACAGTCCCGAACAAGATAACCCCGGCAGTTGTTGCAATTAACCGCCAACACAGCCGAAAATAAAGGGACATCTAGACAGGGGAATATCTTGTCCTGCTTGGGCATGACCCACCTAACCTTGCTGCACCTCCCCTGTTTTAGCCATTCCCAGTTGATGAGGCTTGAGGCTACGCTTACCTTTAGAGAATACATCTCTTAGAATGCTCATCGTCCACCTGACGATGTTCTGAAAGCATTCAATCCATACAAGTTCGTTCCGGGTTCGAACGAAACCGAAGGCATTATCTCGTTACACTCATTTTGGAATCACCCTCAGAGTTAATGACGATAACCCTTGCATTCTGAATCTTCATCTTCACTTCAGATTCACGACCTATCATAAATTTGGAATCGATGTGGTTTTTCGGATGTTCCAAATATGGAAAACCAATCTCGGTCTCATCGAAATCCAAAACGCGTCTTTTAAGGCCAAGTTGTCTATTTAGTCTTAATAGTTTAATCCAATATAATCAATATACACACAGATGGATAATTCATAATATCACAATAGATAATCACATCATCATCATAAACAGATAATCACTATTATCATCCAAACAGATAACTAAATATTATCATACTTAAACCAAACATCCATATCACATAGATATTAATCATGTCATATCTGAATCCAAAACTATCAAATGAAATATCAATATCATTCATTCATAAGCAATGATTTATAAATCACAATCTATAATTAATTTAAAATGAATTAAATTAACTACTTTTATCTCTAATTAATTTAAAGTAAATTAAATTAATTACTTCATCTATATATCCTCCTCATACAATCATTAATTAAATTATAAATCAAATTAATTAATTAATCTTAGATATCCATCTTGATTAAACATTTTTGATTAATCGTTTTCTTATTACAATAAGTAATTAGTTTTTAATTAATTCCACAAATTAATTATCCTAAATTATTTATAATAATTAACATTTAGTTACTTCATTTATTAATTAAATATAATTAATTACATTTATTCTTAATTAATTACATACATTAATTACCGCATTATTAATTATTCCGTAATTAAACAATTCTTAATTACATCATTAATTATATTAATTAATGATCTCTAATTTACATTTAAATTTAATTACTTTATTTAATTTAATCACATTATGTAACGACCCGGCTTCCAAATATCAGGAAGTCGCATCGTTAAGGAGAAAGAAAGGGATAGAAAAGAGAATAGAAAGAAGAGAAAGAAGAAACAACACAAGAATCTCAACAGCGGAACGAATAAATTATATTAATAACATAAGTATTACATAGTATACATCAAATATCAGAGTTACACAGACATATACAACACATACTAGACAGTTATAAACACCTGTCTAGTTATTACAACTCAATACATCTCAGACAAACACTCAGAGATACCAACACAGCGGAAAACTATATAACTATAAGCAGAAGCCTCCTGCTCCATATGCTCCTCCAAAATTCGTCAAAGCTAACCTGAATCCTAACTTGAATTCCCTTGGCTACTCGTAAAAATTTGAGTACCCAAGAGTTAAAGAAAACAGAAATAACTCCGGGTCAGACATGGGTCTGGTGTGAGTAACATGTTAAAGTTGCTTAACTTTGAAAAACCTTTGAAAAGAAAAGGTATCACGTAAGACTTCCCACACATAAACATGGAAAAGTTTTTACCTTACGCTAACCAAAACATTTGATAGGAAATCCGATGATATTATAATAGTGTCTAGGGTTTTCAAGAAAATAAGAAATAGCCGAAATTGTTACGTGATTAAATGCCAGCTACTAGCCACAAAAGTGGGTAATACAATCAAAACCGTTGGCACTTATTGGATTTTGGATTCCATCAATGGCTGGGCTACTGGGGTACCGCCCGTCACAGTACGTGGTCTAGATCACCGTACCGAGGATTACTCCCTATCCCCTGCAACACAAAGCCGGACCTATTCCTTACTGAACAGTTCCAAACAAGACAACCCCGCAGTTGTGATCAGCAACCGCACCACTAAGCCGAAAATAAATGGACCTTTAGGCAGGGATAAATCTTGCTCTCAAGTGGGGGCTACCCACGAAGCTTTGCTGCACCTCCCCTGTTTTAGCCATTCCCGGTTGATGAGGCTTGAGGCTAAGATTACCTTTATAGGACATATCACTTAGAATGCTCATCGTCCACCTGACGATGTTCTGAAAGCATTCAATCCATACAAGTTCGTTCCGGGTTCGAACGAAACCGAAGGCATTATCTCGTTACACTCGTATTTGAATCACCCTCAGAGTTAACGACAATAAACCTTGCACTCTGAATCTACATCTCGAATCTATAAATACTATTCCGTCAAACTCATTACGGAATCACCCGCAGAGTGATACTGACGTATTGCCCTTACACCTCGAGTCTTCACTCGCTCCATTTGGGTTAACGACCTAACGTTATTTTGGAATCGATGCGGTTTTCGGATATCCAAATATGGAAACCCGATCCCTGTCTCATTGAAATCCAAAGCGTGTCTTTTAAGGTCCAAGTTGTTTTAAAGTTTAAAACAATTCAATTCATTATCTAAATATACACAGATAGATAATTCACAACACAATAGATAATCAACCTTATCATTATCAACAGACAATTCATATCATAATCAGATAATCCATATTATCATCCAAAAAAAACCAATGCATCCATATCACATACACTACTAATCTCATAACTGAGATTACAAACCATACCAGACAACCAATACCAATCATCAAACATAAGCAACTATCTAATGATCACACCTTCTATAATAAATTTAAAATGAATTAAATTAATTACTTAATCTCTAATTAATTTAAGATGAATTAAATTAATTACTTCCTCATTAAAATCCTGCTTAACTTAATCCATCAATAGATTACAAATCAATTTATAAATCAGCATCTCAATATTCATTTCAATTAACCATTATTGATTAACTATCTCTAATTACAATAAGTAATTAGCATTTAATATTAATTACACCTTAATTAATCAATTCCAAATTACATCATTAATTAATTAATTGATGATTTCTGATTACATTAATCTCTCTCTAAATATAAATTAATTACATAAGTAATTAATCTCCAATTAATCCACATATATATATTAATCACCTTTGATTAATAACCATTCAGTAATTAAGTACTTTAATTACTCATTCCATAATTAATTCCTCTTAATTAATTATTTAAATTAATCCCTTCATTAATTTTCAAATTAATGATATAATAATTATCTCAATTACATCCAGTAACTACTACTTAATTACTTCCTTAAGTAATTACAATCCATAAATTACATAAAGTAATTATCAAACAATCCATAAATGTTTAAATTAATTTAACTTAATTAATCTAAACTAATCACATTTAATTAAATTAATTACACCAAGTAATTAATTCATTAATTACTTCATTAAGTAATTAAACAATTGATTATTATTAATCTAATTAATCTAATTAATTATTAAAATTAATCACATTAATTAATTGTTAAATAATCTTAAGTTAATGACCTTCATTAACATCACTTAATTATTAATTAAATCACTTAATCAAGTAATTAATTGTTAAATAATTAATATTAAATCACAATTTAATTAATCTTAAATTATTAATTAATTAAGTGTTAATTAAAATCTTAGTTATCATTAATCACTTGATTAAGTAAATCTTAATCATAAATTAAAATTTAATTAATCATTCTTAATTATAGATTAATTAACCTTAATTAATTAATCTCAAATCTTAATTAATTAACTTAAAAATTATTAATTACTTAATTAAATATCCTCATTATTAATTAATTAAATAATTAATATTCCATTTAAATTTAATTAAATAATTTAAATGAAACCAATTTCCTTAAGTTCAAAATTAAGAAACATTCTTCTTTATACAAAGTATTTTAAACACTTTATTTCAAAACAAAAATTCAATTTAAAATTTCTTTTAAATTTCAAACTGAAACACAAATTAACTTTTCATTCCAAATTCAATTTAAAAATTTTAAAACTTTACTTACACTTTCATCTTCATTTTTAAATTCAAATTATTTAAACTTTCTAAAGACGTCAAAAACAAATTTAAATTTAAAAACTTATTAATTTTTAAAAACTGCCATTAAGGTCAAATCTCAGGTTTCAAAACTGAATTTAAATTTATTTTAAATTCTTATTCCATAATTTAAAACTTACAGTTTTTAAATACACACTAATGTTTCTTTATTCTTTAAAAAGTATAAAGTCTAAATTTAAATTCCAGTTTTTAAATTCAAATTTAGGTTCCAGTTTTCCAGATTTAAACTTGATTTAAAATTTCAATTGCATTTTAAAATTTGCTTTTCAATTTAAAACATAAAAACAGAAAACAGTTTCCTGTTTAGTTTAACCACTTAAGTTTGAACTCAAAAATGATTAAAAATCTAAGATTTAAATTATTGATTTTATACTTAAGTTTCAGGTTTAAACATTTCAGATTGAACTTCATCTTTAAGTTTAAACTCTTCTTTTGAATTTTCAAAACAAAAAAACAGTTTCTGTTTTAAGTTTAAAACCAAACTTGGATTTTAGGACATTTCAAATTTAATTCAAAGATCTAAAATTTAAAACTTATTGAATACAAATTCAACTTCAGATTCAAGACTTAATCCAGATTTTTGATTGCATCTTACCCTCACTGTAAATTTTTAATAAACCTGGAAAACAGGTTTGAGCAACTTTAAAAACTACAGTATTTACATTTTTAAAAAAACTCAAATTACTTTAAAATAAACAGAATTCAAACTCTTGAATTCATATTTACATTCAGTTTAAATTTAATGCTTAGTTCAGGTTTTAATTTGCATTTAAACTTGCTTCTTAACAGAAAATTAAAACAGGTTCTATTAAATTTTCTAAAACCTAAAATACCCCTTTTTTTAAAAAAAACTCAAATTATTATAAAAACCTAGAATTCAAACTTTGAATTCATATTTTAAATTCAGTTCCAACTTTATACTTAGTTCAGGTTTTGGGTTTATATTTAAATTCTTACCTTTAAGAATTTTAAAACCTGAGAAAACAGGCTCTGTAAAAAAAAAACTGAAACATATAACCCGACCAAACAAATTTTTACTTCGGGTCAGAAGCCATATTGCTTCGAGTCACTCTCCAATTTCCCCCGAGACCAACCCGAGGTAACCCTGCAACCACTACAACACTCATAAACCCCAACCCTTTAAACAAACACAGTTCTTCCCCCTCAAACCTGTCAACAGCGACCCTACGCGCCTCCGGCCACCATCTCCACCCAAACTCCGGCGACAACTCCATCAACGCATTCCCTATCCATACTCAAAAGAGCTTTGAACTCGATCCAATTTTGAAACCACAGCACCAAATTTTCTTAAACCCAGTAAACTAGGGTTCTAAACCTGGAAACCCAAATTACATCACCAAGATTGAATTTTAATTCAATTCAATATTTTTTCTATAATCTATGATGACTATACTACCTCCAGAAGCAGATTCAAGCAAATCAAATGCGAGAATCAAATTTACTTAACAAAAATGAAAAATACAGTATGTTCATCTCTGCACTTGATTTACAGCATTATAAATTTTGATTTTTGATTTAAAATTCTTGAATTCACTTATTGTTTCAATTAGTAAACCTAAAAAAAAAATTATAACATTTGAATTTTTCTCTATATTAATTATTGCTCTGTGTAACCTGATTTCCAGGTTACAGAAAATTCAAATTTGATTCATATAAATTTGTATTTACTCTATCCTAAAACAAACATTTTTATTCAAGGGTTTGAGACATAATAGTAATCAATTCCAAAACAAAGAATACAATAATCAACAAGAGTTTGGGATTTTGAAGCACAAATATGCAGCCAGCAATCAGCATGTATCCAGGCATATACTACAGGTAATATTATTCACAAACAATTTCTATAAGTTCATTTCAAATTTAAAAAAAAAAGTATGAACAGCCTAACTTATTTAATAAATTTTAAGAAAATGAGTTACTCACTTGTTTTTTGTAGACAGAGCACATTCCCAGATTCTCTTTAGCATGCAAAATCCCTTGCAACACACTTGAATGCTTTTTAAACTTGAATGTTGCTTTAAAAAAAAGAAAAAAGAAATGCTATTGTCCTTTGAATTTTGCTTTCAGATCTAAAATTTCATGTATGCAGACTTCTAGCCTTTCCAAATGAAATGCAGGTTGTAGATGCAAACTTGAATCTATCTATGCTTCCAGATTTTGAAAATTCTTGAATGCAGGCTTCCTTGATTTCATGTATGCAGATTTGAATTTTGAGGAATTTGTATGCAAGTGTTTACTTGATTGAAAAATGCATTTGAACAAAGTTTCAGATTTCTTTTGTTCAGAAATGGAAAAAAATGAGAAAGAGGAATGGAATGAGTAAATACATGTTTATATAGCTAGTTTATGATGAATTTAAAATTAAAGAAAAAAAATTTAAACAATGACACATGTCTCAAGTATGAACACTTGTAAATATACTCACTTAAATATTTAACACATGTTTAACTTAGGCTTTAATAAACTTACACATGTCTTCAAAAATTAATTAGTATTTAAAATTAGAGTTAATGAAATATTAAACTTAGTTAGTTAGTTTTATAAGTACTTAGTTATGAATGCAATTAATTTCTAAAGAATAAATCAAAGTGTTATTTTAAATGAAACAATATACAAATTTATCATTAGAAAGAGAAACCTTTAAACATTTAAAATAAATTTATAAAAGAGTTTGTAACTTATTTTAATATTCAAAGTTAAATTAAAATGAAATTTTAAACCAATTAAAACATTTTTCTTATATTTAAAAATCATATAGTATTTATTAAAAATTTTGAAAAGCTTAAATTCAAAAATAAATCTCAATTCCTATTTTAAAACTTTAAAATTATGCTATACTAATTTATTTAAAAACAGCTTATCTATTTATAATATATATAAATACATATACATTATTAAATAGAAAACAATTTTATCAGTTTACTAAAAATAAATTCACAAATTAAGTATTTAAATAAAGAAGATTATTAAATCAAATCAAATTTATTAACAAAAATTATCAATTCAATTTAAATTTGAACTCAGATTATTAAATTTAAATTGTCCAAAATTCCGAGATATTACAATCCTTCCCCCTTAAAAGAATTTCGTTCCCGAAATTTAAAACAAAGGTAATTTAATAATCTATTTACAGATTTTATTTTAAAATACAGCATATGTTAATCATATGCCAACAACCAAAGCAACCAATTCACACAATCAGAACAAATCTAATTATCCAAAAGAATTTTGGATAAACCTTCACGAGTTTCCCCAGTATATATATATATATATATATATATATATATATATATATATATATATATATATATATATATATTTATATATATATATCGGGATACTCGCTCTATAGAATACAATCAATCAATACTACTAAGCTATAGAGCTCCTAACAATAATTCTATACAGAATATCATACTACAGACGAGTCTGACTCGACAACCAATCCTAAACTGCTGGTTCTACAACCAGACATATCAAACACGTACTCCCTTAGAGATACGTCAAACACACTGAATCCCAGTTATCCAAACTGGCAATTCAACTCAAGAAAACCAAACACTGATCTAACCCATCACAGAAGAAACCAAAACACTACAGAGCCATCTTCCCAAACTTATAGCTCTTTGAATCAGAGAAAAACTTATCCCAAACAAATCTCTGATTCAAGAATCCAAATTCTCTGCCTCTTATCCATAACAATTCTTCGGATGACCCTGGGCTACCAACATCCATCCTGATCAGCTCAACTCTACGATGATTCCTCTAGAAACAGACTGGATCAAAACAATCCAATGATCTCCTCAAGATCACTCAAAAACCAAGAACACACACCCTGCTTCTCAACAACAGAAGACAGAACAAACTTCTTCTTATCCGGAAAAGACAAAACAGAAACATCCCCAAACTGCTTCCGCTGCACAACACTGATCCGAAGCAGAAGAAAATGCTGAAGAAGAGCACAAGCACAGGCTAGACAACCCAGCACAAAAATATGATTCCATATATCCATAAAGAAACTCAGATGTTCCTCCCAAACATGAGTTGCTTCACCAACTTCTATCTCATGAAACCATCCATCTACTGTTAACCCCGTTTCGACCACGAGTTAAGGAGCTTACGAGTCAAAGAGTCTACGAGCTAAGGAGCTTACGAGTCAAAAAGTCTACGAGTTAAAGAGCTTACGAGTTAAGGAGCTAACGACCTAACAGGTTAAGACCTAAGCGACTTAGGGAATGTCACGACTCAATAGCCTTAGCTCATTGCCGACCTAAAAATGAGTGACGACTCAACTGATTGTCGACTTAACGACTCAATAGGGATAGCGACTCACCGGGTTATAACCTTAATGCCCTAAAGGAGTGACGACTCAAAGCACCGAAAGGAAGAGTCAACAACACTTAAGTCGCTGCTGACTTATAACTGCAGATAAGTCGTTCACGACCTAAGACTTGGAGACAAGTTCAATACCATGCTGTAATGAAATGACTCGTTGACGACTTACGACTTATGATGAGTCGTGTACGACTCATGATAGCATAAAGGAAGTTGCATTTGGATAACCCAGGAACGACTTAGAACTTGTATCATTCATTCAAATGGGTGCATAACTTTGAACCAAGCCATGAGCTAAACCCAGTAGGTCGGCCGCGACCTACCATGAGTCATCTACGAGTTACGACTTATCATGAGTCGTGTACGAGTTACGACCTAACTCTGAGAAATGTCTATAAATACAACCCTAGCTCCAACTAGAAAAGGACTTTTGGGGGGGATCATTTTCTTCAAGAGATTGAGACTTCACTATCTTCAAAGCAATCTACACTCCATCGCTTCAAGCACACGCAAGACGCTTAGATCAACTTCGCACAAGAATTTAACACATTCAATCATGGATTCGAAGAACTCTGTCACAACGAAGTTTTCCTTAGCTACTTGTTTTCTGAATTGAATTGGATTGTAATTGAAAGAGATTGTAATAAGTTGTAATCCGATCAGCAATAAAAAGGATTGAAGTGGACGTAGGCTTGATCATAAGCCGAACCACTATAAACCCTGTGCACATTTACTGCATTTTCTGTCACTTGCTGTTATTTTTTGATTCCCGTATTACGGGTGGTGCTTTCACATCGTTTTTACACACACCGGGGTGTTAGCGTCGGATTTTCACGTTAACATTTTTGGTGCTTTCACTGAGAATTGAACTCAGGCGAATTATCATCATTGCTCCACAAAAGTTTGTCAAAGTAATCTCTCTGAAGACTAGAAGTTTATCCGAAATCATGGCTCCAGGGAGAAGGAGTAGATCTGTTAGATCTGGAAATGTTCAAGAGGGAACCTCCACTTTCCCAGTACCTAATCAAGCCACTCCTCCTGTTGGGGTTACAAAAGCAGAGTTGGATGTTGTAATCTTAGGGCTGAACCAGCAGATAAATGCCCAAAGTGCACAATTGGAGGCTCAGAATGCCCAAAATGCTCTAATTTTGAATAGGTTGAACGATTTGCTTGGGGAAAACCGTCAACCAACGAGTAATGAAAGGAACTTTGCCGGCAACGTTCATGATGCTGAAGAAAGAAACGTTCCTGAGAGGGCTGCCAACCCCTTTGAGCAGGCACTTCTTGAAGTTGGTGGATCTAAAGCTCGAAATGATGAGGGGTATCTTTCTGAAATGGTTCGACAAATCATGAAAGAGAGCATGCAAAGGGATGAAGACGAGAAAGAATGTGGTTTCGCTCCAAGTAAAACCCCGTTTACCGAAAGGATCTTAAAGGCTGAGTTTCCGAGGAAGTTCGTCCCTCCAACCATTCCAGCTTACAAGGGGACAAGTGATCCGAATGAATTCTTGTATAAGTATGATTGGCACATGACAAGTGCCAGAGCTTCTGATGAAATAAAGTGTCGATATTTTCCTGTATATTTGGAAGGTGTAGCTCTGCTTTGGTTCATCAAGCTACCAATCCGGTCTATAGATCAGTTTTCTGACCTAACCCGGAAATTCAAGGAGCAGTTCAGACTATATGCTTCAAAAGCCAAAGATATCATGTTGTTGTCAAGTTTAGAACAGAGTTCAGGGGAAACTATCAGATCTTTCTTGAATCGCTTTAATATAGCGCTGGCCGAGGTAGACAATGCAGAACCACGGATGATCTTGACTTATCTGATGAGGGCCATCGACAAGTCGAGCGAATTTGGAAAATGGCTAAACATGAAGGAACTAAATTCCCTTGAAAAATTCTACAAGAAAGCAGATGAGTTCATATGCCTGGAAAGCCGTCCTGTACCGGTAAAGGCAGTATTGGAAAAAGCAGAAGATAACATTGTTGCTCCACGCAAGAATGAATCTGTAGGACAGAAAAGGGAAAATAACGATGGGAAGAAACAGAAAAATCTGAAGAAGCATCGTTCCTTCAAGCCATCGGAATATACTCCTTTATCAGATACGTCGGAGCGTATTTACCTTGCCACTAAAGATTCTGTTGATTATCCTAAACCTCCCGTCCTGAGAACCGGGAAAAAAGCTGTACAAAGCGGAAAGTTCTGCCGCTTCCATAATCAACCCGGTCATGATACCGATGAATGTCGCCAATTGAAAATTTTGATTGAAGAGTTGATAAGGGAAAACAAGCTGCAGCAATTTGTGGAAAAGAATAGCAGCAATCCTGCTTCGTCTAGTTAGGGGCGACAAGCTCCTGCTCATCAACCCAGGACAAGTGAGAAGGCTACAGGGCATGAATCCGGAAGGCCTGTTATCAATGTCATTACGGGAGGACCTCACCCAGCAGGCAGGAGCTGGAGTGAGATAGAAAGGTATATCCGGGCTTTGAAATATGTACCAGCCGAAGAAGATGTCTTTGTTTTGGAAGATGCTACGCCCCTGAAACAACAAAGAACTTTCAATGATGATATTGTGTTTAGAGCCAGGGATTCCACAGGTTTTGAATCTCCTACCTTGGATCCCTTAGTCATCTCAGCTGGTATCGAGCCAGCTATTGTCAGAAGAGTTCTCATTGATTGTGGCGCATCCTGTAATATCCTCTTCAAGAAAACATTCGACCAAATGAAGATCCCCATGGCTGATGTGCAAGCCTCGTCACAGAAAATCGCTGGCTTCACTGGGGAGCCAAAGCAGCCGATAGGAACCTTGATTTGCTTGTAGAACTCGGAGAGGGAGAAAGAAAAGTAGTCCGCAAGCAAACTTTTGTAATTGTTGACGAATTTTCCGCTTATAATGCATTCCTTGGCCGTCCAACTCTTGCAGCGTTCAAAGCTGTTCTGGCCCCATGGTGCCTCACCATTAAATTCCCCACAGACAATGGAGTAGGAGTTATAAAAGGGGATCAAAATGTCGGGCGGGAGTGTTATCTGACAGAGCTGCGAGAGGCAAGGAAAAGAGAAATGGGAAAGGATGCGGCAATCCCAGTCCGCATCAAAGAACCAACCTTGTAGCAATTACAGGGCGGACCCTGCACTAGCGAGCACAGCGGAGCATGAAAAGAGATGGATCCTAGAAAAGCCAGTGCAGGGGAGAATAGAGTGGTACCAGTGAAAACTTAATGTGTCAATTCAGAATATCTTAATATCTTTTTTGAAAGCAAATTTGGATGTTTTCGCTTGGACTCATGCCAATATGTGCGGAATATCCCCTGAAGTTGCAGTACACGCTCTTAATATTGATCCAAAGTTTACGCCTGTGAAAAAGAAAAGAAGAACCCAAGGTCCAGAAAGGTCAGCAGCATTCAAAGAAGAAGTTGATCGGCTCATGGAGAATGACTTTATCAAAGAATCTACCTATCCGAATTGGGTTTCAAATCCAGTGCTGGTTAAGAAAGCCAACGGAAAATGGAGAGTGTGCATCGATTTTTCAGATCTGAACAAGGCCTGCCCTAAAGACTGCTTCCCATTACCCAGGATCGATCAACTGGTAGATGGAACAGCGGGACATGAATTGTTATCTTTTATGGATGCCTACTCCGGATATGACCAGATCATGATGCATGAGCCAGATCAGGAGGACACGAGCTTTATCACCGATGTTGGTCTTTACTGCTACATAGTTGTGCCCTTCGGGCTGAAGAATGCGGGGGCAACCTACCAAAGACTTGTTAATGCTATGTTCAAACCGCAATTGGGCAAGGCTATGGAAGTCTATGTCGACGACATGTTAGTAAAGTCCAAGAAAGTAGTGGATCACATAGAACACTTAGCAGAAATGTTCGCAGTCCTCCGGAAATACTGAATGAAGCTTAACCCTTTAAAATGTTCATTTGGGGTGGAGTCCGGAAAGTTCCTAGGTTTCATCGTGAGCGCTAGGGGCATTGAAGCTAGTCCAGCACAAATTACCGCCTTAAAAGAAGTCAAAGCTCCTAGAACGAAGAAGGAATTGCAAAGTCTCAACGGAAAAGTCGCCGCCTTGAGTCGGTTCACTTCCAAAGCTACTAATAAATGCATCCTATTCTTTGACGTTCTAAAGAAAGGAAAGAAAAACTTTGATTGGACTCCCGAATGCCAAAAATCCTTTGATGAATTGATTCGCCATATGGAAACGCCTCCAATACTTTCTAGGCCCGGCGATGGTGAGGATCTTCTTATATACTTGGCAGTATCATCTCATGCTTTAAGTGCAGCGCTGATACGAGAAGACAATAGGATTCAACATCCGGTTTACTATATCAGCAAAAGACTCACTGGGGCAGAGATGAATTACTCCAAGTTGGAAAAACTCGCCTATTGCCTACTGATTGCATCGAGGAAGTTGAGGCAATATTTCCAAGCTCATCCTATCAAAGTCCTCACCGATCAACCTTTAAAGCAAGTTCTGTTCCGCCCTGAGACTTCGGGTCGTCTTCTAAAGTGGAACATTGAGCTCAGTCAATATGACATCACTTATCACCCCCGAAAAGCAATCAACGGAAAAGCTTAAGCAGATTTCATCGCAGAATTCACAGATAAGGGTAACAGTGGGGAGGAATTGATCGATGATTCCGCAATCCAATGGAAGTTGTATGTTGATGGCGCGAGAAATGACTACTGTTCTGGAGCCGGGGTTGTACTTGAAACCCCTGAAGGTCGGTCATTATGCTATGCACTAAGATTGGAATTTCCTTCAACGAACAATGAAGCAGAATACGAAGCTCTTATCGCTGGCTTGAGAATTGCTAAAGAACTAAACATCCGAGCATTACAGATCTTCAGTGATTCTCAGCTTATTTTATGCCAAGTCAAGAAGGAATTCCAAGCGAAAGGGGGAAATCTACCTGCCTACTTGTCAAAGGCCTGGGAACTTCTATGTGACTTCGATCATTACACGATAAGCCATATTCCTCGAGAAGAAAACACGAAAGCAGATTCCCTCGCAAAGTACTCTAGCACAGGCGAAGCTCAATTTCTGGGGTTAACTCCAGTGGAAGTCCTGTCGGCTCCAAGCATTAATGAGATGGATATTGATTGGATCATGAGTGTTTCTCAGGAGCAAGAATCATGGATGACTCCAATAACAGAATATCTGCTTAATGGCTCTTTACCGGAAAATTCAAAAGAACGACAAAAGCTACTGAGGAAAGCCTCTCGCTATATAGTCCAGGATGGCCAATTGTACAGACGGGGATTTTCAATGCCATTACTTCGATGTGTATCCAGAGAAGAGTCCAAAACAATCCTAGCTGAGGTACATGGAGGAGAATGTGGTGATCATTTAGGTGGTCAAACTTTAGCAAAAAAGGTTCTCCGATACGGATATTTTTGGCCAGAGATTAATCGAGATGCTGCAGACTATTCCCGAAAATGTGACGAGTGCCAGAGATTTGCCAAAATTCCTAGAGCACCTTCCACTGAACTCACACAGATGGTCAGTCCATGGCCATTTGCAATCTGGGGGATAGACCTTATAGGACCTTTACCAACTGCCAAATCTGGAATCAAATATGTCGTTGTTGCTGTAGATTATTTTACTAAATGGGCTGAAGCTGAACCATTGGCTACGATCACCTCTAAAAAGATGATAAATTTTGTGACTAAAAGTATCATTTGCAGATATGGTGTGCCTCAAAAGATAATTACGGACAATGGTACTCAATTCGAAAGTGAAGAATTCCAAGATTTTTGCAAGCGATTCAAAATCCGAAAGAGCTTCTCAGCAGTGGCTCATCCGCAGGCAAACGGGCAGGTGGAAGCAGTAAACAAAATTATCAAGTCAACCATCAAGAAGCAACTCGAGAGAGCAAAAGGTGGTTGGATCGATAAGCTACCACTAGCACTATGGGCGTACAGAACCACCCACAAAACTACGACTGGGCATACTCCGTTTTCATTGGCATACGGGTCAGAAGCAATGATTCCGGTAGAAACAGAGGTCCCTTCACATAGAAGAATCCATTTCAATCAAGCGGAGAATGAAAAACTACAGCTTGAGGCACTAGATCTCCTTGATGAAAAAAGAGAAGAGGCTAAGCTCAAAATTGCAGCTCATCAACAAAAGATAGCCAGACATTTCAATTCCAAAGTTCGCCAACGCAGCTTTGAAATTGGAGATCTAGTCTTGAAGAAAATTATGACGGCAACAGGTGTGTTTAGGCCAAATTGGGAAGGACCATATGTCATAGGTCAGAAGCTTCTTGACGGCACATTCAAACTCACTACCGTCGAAGGATATCAAATTCCAAGGGCTTGGAACAGCGATCACTTGCGTCCATACTTTACTTGAAAGCTTTGTTGAAATATTGTAAAAAAAAATTATGAATGTATGATTCTTGTAATTGAAAGCAATTGTAAAGCCGATGCAAGTGAATAATGAAAGACTATAAAGTGGATGTAGGCCCAAATTCTTGGCCGAACCACTATAAATCTTGTGTTCCTTATTATTATTACATGTTTGCTTTATTTTCGATATGAAAAGTACATTAACTGTATTGCTGAAATGTCGATTTAAATTTTTGCAAATAATGAAAATAAAACTTGCACGTTACAAGTCCAAGTGATTCTTGTTATCATTCAACAAGCAAATTTCGAGCCACAAAAGCCCCGAATTCAAATCCTAGATAGGAAGTGCTTCAATTGAACGGCCAATGATTTCGCCGAAAACGGGCCCTTGCTAATAAATTGAGATCGTTTGAACAAACAAACATCCAATTAAGAAGCTTATGCCCGTTCTCGCGAACTTGCCTAGCAATGAAGTGCACTTCTTTGGATTAAACAAACTACTTGTAAGAGAAGGGAGTGTGAGCTTGAAAAGAAAAATAGAGGATCGCTGAAAAGGCATAAGCAAGTGGACAAGGAACAACTAAAGCCCTCTTCGGAGGCATAAGCCCTCTTCGGAGGCACAACTCTTCGGAGGATAAAGACATCTAACGAGGCATATGCCGCAAAAAAGAAAGTTCTCTACTCAATAAAAAAGATTGGAGGAGTCATGACCCTCCAACCATGAGAGAGTAATTTCCAGGCAATCAAAAGCCCTCTTCGGAGGCACATTTCACCAGGAGTTGAAGTGCAACAGCCGCTCTTCGGAGTTTCACTTCACCAGAGTTGAAATGCAAAACAAAGCAAAGCCCTCTTCGAAGGCACATTTCACCAGGAGTTGAAGTGCAACAGCCGCTCTTCGGAGTTTCACTTCACCAGAGTTGAAATGCAAAACAAAGCAAAGCCCTCTTCGGAGGCACATTTCACCAGGAGTTGAAGTGCAACAGCCGCTCTTCGGAGTTTCACTTCACCAGAGTTGAAATGCAAAACAAAGCAAAGCCCTCTTCGGAGGCACATTTCACCAGGAGTTGAAGTGCAACAGCCGCTCTTCGGAGTTTCACTTCACCAGAGTTGAAATGCAAAACAAAGCAAAGCCCTCTTCGGAGGCACATTTCACCAGGAGTTGAAGTGCAACAGCCGATCTTCGGAGTTTCACTTCACCAAAGCTGAAATGCAAAACAAAAAAAAACAAAAAAATAAATAAATAAAAGACCTCTTCCCAGAGGCAGAAATGAGAAGACCTCCTCCCGGAGGAACAATAAAGCAGAAAGACCTCTTCGGAGGCACACGTTTCACCAAGATTGAAATAAAACTTCCAGGTGATGAAACGTGAAAAAGCCTTCCTCGGAGGTGCAACTTTTCAAAGTAATAAAAATCAAAAGGCCCTTTACTGTGGTATAAAAAAAAAATCCTCATCAAAGGCACACTTTAACTTTCAAAGGAAGAATGATTTACCTATTCTGGAAAATAATCTTCCTCAGAAAGAAGTCAAAGTACCCTTCAGAGGCCCGCTTTACCACATAGAAGAATTCACTTGGTAAAATGTGTATATGCACAAAAGAAAAAGTGATATCTTCGAAGGATGAAGCGTAAAAACGAATTTGTACTTTGTTTTTTAACGAAATAATGTTCCTCCAAGTATGGAATAATTATTCTTTTAAAAAAAAAGTACAAGTTCCTCATAAAATAAAATATTACAATGAGCTTATGGTATATGGTCAACATGGTATAACTACATCGGTAAAATTGCGCTCGAACAGTATACCACAAGCTCACTGCAATATCATACAAAGAAACTTGTATAAAAGTGAATAATAACTGCATTCTCAAATTCAAACAAGAAGTTTGTACAAATAAAGAATCATTTTATTTAATTCTGTTACAATTTCTTATAGATACAAGTTTCGAAATAAAGAAAACGGGGGCCGGTACCCGCACAATTTCCGGTCAGTACATGCAAAAAAGGCAAAAAGCGATATGAAAGCCACAGGACCAGAGCCATCATTTCTTCTTCCGTCCACCTTTTGAGCCCGCACCCGGTCGAATAACCAACTTCTTAGGCCGGCTTGTAAGAGTAGGGGATGAAGGAGAAAGGGGCTCAGTCGGACTTTCTTCCGTTTTTTCTTCGCCAGTTAAAGATCCCTTCTTCTTCTTCTTGGAAACTCCCTGCTTTCCTCTCTTCTTGGAGGAAGACCCACTCCCTGGAGTAAGAAGTTTAATTAATGGTTCATCATCGGAACCGGTCGCTTCTGGAGTTTTCTCACTCCCTTCAGTTTCTTCTCCTTTGTGTTCTTGTGAAGCAATGGGATCGTCCAAGTCTTGAAGAGCTTCTATTTGCTCCTCTTGTGATCCCGGTTGCGAGGCGGAAGGAGGAGTCACCTGAATAGATGGAGGAGGAATAATTGGAGGCGGGGTAGCTCGAACAATGCCCGACGTTTTCTCTACAGAAGGAAAAAAGTTCAAGTCAGTAAAAAGAGGAGATAAAGGTTCGCTGAGATTCAAGAAGTAGTCAAGAAGCTCATCAAGCTCGTAGGAAACAGATGAGCAGTTTACTTGGGCAAGATTGTCAGTAGGGTTACCTGCAGAAGTCGGTTTCCTGACGTCAACTTCGCAAGCCTGCGCCTCGGCGCTCTCGTCGCCTTCATCTCCACCTTGTATGCTTGCGATCTCGGTGGTAACTTTAGTAGGAGATGGGGAGTGGAAACTGGAACCGATGATATCAATTTCGGCTGAAGGAGAAGGTTTAATCGGAGCAGTTGAGATAATTTTTCCTGAATATTCTCCTGCCGCTGTTTCGGCCCTTAATTTTGCGAGCTGTTCTCTCCCCCTGGCGAGAGCGGCGCGAGCATCATCATCAAGATAATGCTCCTCAAGAACTGACTCAGCATAGCCAGCGCCATTACCACCAAGCATATCGAGTGCGGCCTCCCAAACTTCAACCAGAGTAATTTCATACTTGGGGCCTAGAAAGGCGAGGCTACCACGCCCCAAGATGCTATGCAGGTAGAAATCAAATAATGTTGAGCTGATATTGGTCCTCGTTGCCTCGTGAGATTCTTCGGCTGCAATCTTGCCGGCAACGGCCTCATCACGCACCCTTTCAGCTTTGGAAAGTTGAAGCTTAAGCATTTGAATCTCCGCCTCTTGGGAGCTGTTTTTCTTCCGAAGCTCTTCAATATCAGCAACATAGCCCTCACTAATTCTTTTTTGCACTTCAAGCCTGTCTTCGGCATCCCTTTGGCTGGCATGAGCGTCTCTCACTTGTTTTAGGAGCACTTCTTCTTTTTGAGAATAGAAAGTAGAGGAAGCAGCAGGCTCTTGTTTCAGTTCCTCAACTTTTGCTTCAAGCTCTTCATTGTAAGAAGCAATGCTCCTCATCTCAGTGTCATGTTGCTCAAGAACCTTTTGCCATTCGGCTTTATCATTTTCCATAGTGAGCATGGCCTCTATGTTTGCACGATTAACCCTTTGGAGCTCGTCAACAAGTTTTTGCCAATTCGACATCCTCTCAATATCAAGCTTGACGGCATCGAGGTTTCGTAACATGGCAGACTTGTCAATGGGGACCAAGTCAAGGTCGAACCTTACTCCCTTCAGACACCACTGTGGAAACCGACTTTGCAAGGTGGCCGGGCCCGGTCCAACTTGGAATTTGGGCCTGCTGATTATTGTTTGAATATCTGCTTTCCCAAGAGCGGGAGAGCCAGAAGGAATGTCAAGCGAGGCGGGGGGCAGTAATCTTTTCAGGAGTTGTAGAGGTGTGCTTCTCACCATGTCGGGCTCGCTTGCTCGAATTTTCAACCGTATGACTTTTTCCTCGGTCATCATGGGATTTTCTTTTATGGGAATTGTCGCCTCTCTGCGAAGAATCGTGGCGCTCCTCCCTCTCTCTTCTTTCATAACGCTCCTCTTGAGCCCTCTTCTCTTGAGCCTTTCGGGCGGCTCTTTCTTCATCAGATTCTCTGTAAGAAGGGAGGTAACGCTTATAATCATATTGGCTACGCCTCCCGTAGCACTGGAAGTCATCATAGTAGGATCCGCTGCGTCCCATCGGAGGATCTGAAATAAAAAGAGCTAAATTTTAGAATCCTTCAAGATACAAAAAGTCAGAAGCATAAACGTGCCGAAAGATTCTAAGTGTGTGTAATGTGCAAACTACGCGCATCGAACTACGAACCAATCTTTAATTATGGAGTGGTTATGGGAGTAGAAGTTAACATCAACTCTTAAGTTGACGGGGTCTGTTGCAGAATAGAAGTCGCCTCGACTACTGAAGAAGAAACCCCGGTAGTAACAGGATCATCTTTAAAGATCTCTTGCGAGGTGGCAAAGAGGTCACTCAGTCCTTCGAAAGTGTCGTCCCTGCTTTGCTTGACAGGGCTGGTTTTCTCAGCTTCTTCGTCACCAGGCTCCTTTGAATGCAGAGAAGAATCCCGAGGCTCTTCTTCTTCAGTGACCGGGGCAAGTTTGCCAGATGACCCCGCGACATCAACAGAAGTGGAGCACTTCACTAGAGAAGCTTCGGGAGCGGGATCATTCGGTACAGGTACGTCAGAAGAAACCGGGGCATCTGATGCTTTAGATGGGGAGTCTGGAACCTCGCAGTGGTGTGTGGAGCGAGAAGGGTGAAGAAGTCCGAACTGGTGAAGGAATTCGTCGTTCAGCAAAAATTTCATATCCCACTCTTCAACCGGTACCGCTACAAGCCTCTCCAGAGTTGGCTTGTGACTGGGATCTCTGCAAGGAGGGGGAAGCGCTGAAATAAAAAAAAATGAATGAAATGATGAAATGATGAAGTTAACACTTGGCAATTCGAACTTCAAAAAAATCAGAGTATAGAGGAGAGAAAGGTAGATGATCTTACTTCCTTCTCTCCACACAGCATAAAACCTCGGGGGGCAACGGACATAGAAGAATTGAGTTAAGAACCCATGGGCAGTATCAGGGAGGCCAACGATCAATTTACGATTTCGTGCGCTTCTCATGACGGTAATAGAAGGATGATCCTTAGTCCTAGTAAAGGAGCATAGGAAGCAGATCTCGTCAAAGCTTGGAAGCCAGTCAAATGTTCTCCTAAATAGCGCGCACAAACCCATCACAATGGCATAGCCATTGGGGTGTAGCTGGAATGGGGAGATAGCTAACTGAAGAAGTAGATTCTGGAGAAAGTTGTTGAAAGGGGGAATGGCCCCGCTTACGCACATTTGCCGATTAACCGCTACGAAGCCAATAGGCGCCACATCAGCAGTGTCACCTTTTTTAGGGAGAATGGCGTCTGCTTCAGCAATGCCAAACTGACCACACAACTGACGGAAAACTTTGCACGATAAGGTGGTAGGGGCTCTTTTCGGAGGATTGACTAGTGGAGCCGGAATAACAGCTGCCTCTCTAGCTTGAACTGTTGTATCTTCTTCCTGAGAAGTCATTCTACACAAGCAACTGGATATTCAAATGTGAAGGCGCATGTTTCCTAAAAGTGTGAAGTGTCGTGCAAAACTAATAAAAATAGCAGGTAAATATAACTGGAATTAAACTAGTCGATGATTGATCGACTACAAAATTTCAGAACTTGTTAATCTAAAAGTTCAAGCATAATATTAGTGCAGGCTGGTCAGTTTCGATTGACTATTTAAGTATTGCTTTAATATTTTACTTGAAATTGATGAAAGCACTTCGTTCACACAATTTATTTGAGTTAATTATCTGATATTAACTAATCTGTCATTTGATGTGGGCAGTCGATGACAGTATATTCGTCCCAATTTTCTGTAAATGTTGTGTTGGACAGATTGTTAGCTCGCAAGTTAAAGGTGACCTGTGAATGAATGCAATAAAGTTCAACAGTTCAAAGTTCATGCAATGGTTCAAAGTTAGGTCAGGTCATTGGTTTTCTGGCTAGCTTGCCCACGACTTAAGGATTAAGGGCGTGTCAGTTTAAGTTGCTTCAATTTTAAATCAATGATGTTCTAAGTCGACAGTGCTTTGGGTCAAAGGCCGCAAAACAGAGGAAGGACTCCAGTGGAAAAGCAGTGGGAAATTTGCTGAGTACTAACACGGCCACGACTCAAGATTTCAAGCTTTAACGCGGCTACGACTCAGGGTTTGAGTCGTAAAGGTTGCTAAGTCGTAGAGAATACTTGGTCGCATAAGACTGCTGAATCATACTCAATACAACAGTTAACTCTTAACCCGCTAACGTCTTCTCCTAACCCGTTAGTCTTTTCTCCTAACCCACAAGCTTTTTCCTCCTGACCCATTAATCCAGTAACTTCACAATCCTTAACTTTGATCTTATCACACCACGAAATCGTTATAAATCGCGAGTTATCCTGAATCAAATCAAATAGCCTTCAGACCACCGATGATCCATGCAGTAGTATTTGCAAGGCTCAAGGATGTAAATTGTGGGCGGAGATCGATGGTGGTGATCGGCGATTGGGAAAAAGAGAAAGTTGCTTACGTGGTGTGAAGCTAGAGATGGTTGGAAGTAAAATTGGGTCGAGATCACCTTTGGAAACTTGAAGACGTGATAATGGCAGGAATGGCTTAGAGGGATAAGTAATGAGAAGAGTGAGATAGGAGGAACGACTCAAGCATTTTATATCTGGAGGCGCTGTAACTCGAATCGGCGCGCCCGGGTTATGATGAGTCGAAGCACACGACTTACGACTTAAGCGTGTGCTTCGAGGGGCAAATGTTAACCCCGTTTCGACCACGAGTTAAGGAGCTTACGAGTCAAAGAGTCTATGAGTTAAGGAGCTTACGAGTCAAAAAGTCTATGAGTTAAAGAGCTTACGAGTTAAGGAGCTAACGACCTAACAGGTTAAGACCTAAGCGACTTAGGGAATGTCACGACTCGATAGCCTTAGCTCATTGCCGACCTAAAAATGAGTGACGACTCAACTGATTGCCGACTTAACGACTCAATAGGGATAGCGACTCACCGGGTTATAACCTTAATGCCGTAAAGGAGTGACGACTCAAAGCACTGAAAGGAAGAGTCAACAACACTTAAGTCGCTGCTGACTTATAACTGCAGATAAGTCGTTCACGACCTAAGACTTGGAGACAAGTTCAATACCATGTTGTAATGAAATGACTCGTTGACGACTTACGACTTATGATGAGTCGTGTACGACTCATGATAGCATAAAGGAAGTTGCATTTGGATAGCCCAGGAACGACTTAGAACTTGTATCATTCATTCAAATGGGTGCATAACTTTGAACCAAGCCATGAGCTAAACCCAGTAGGTCGGCCGCGACCTACCATGAGTAATCTACGAGTTACGACTTATCATGAGTCGTGTACGAGTTACGACCTAACTCCGAGAAATGTCTATAAATACAACCCTAGCTCCAACTACAAAAGGACTTTTGGGGGGGATCATTTTCTTCAAGAGATTGAGACTTCACTATCTTCAAAGAAATCTACACTCCATCGCTTCAAGCACACGCAAGACGCTTAGATCAACTTCGCACAGGAATTTAACACATTCAATCATGGATTCGAAGAACTCTGTCACGACGAAGTTTTCCTTAGCTACTTGTTTTCTGAATTGAATTGGATTGTAATTGAAAGAGATTGTAATAAGTTGTAATCCGATCAGCAATAAAAAGGATTGAAGTGGACGTAGGCTTGATCATAAGCCGAACCATTATAAACCCTGTGCACATGTACTGCATTTTCTGTCACTTGCTGTTATTTTTTGATTCCCGTATTACGGGTGGTGCTTTCACATCGTTTTTACACACACCGGGGTGTTAGCGTCGGATTTTCACGTTAACATCTACTAACTGAACCACCTGTTCCATCCTGGAAAGAAAACTCGATCTTCAGATGTAGACAAACTCTGACTATCCAAAAGAAATCCGGACAATCTCCAACATTCCAAAAGAACACACTATCGCAAGTCACTGTTGCGATCAACTCAGCCTAAATCCAAAGAAAATTGCTCTCTCTCTCGACCAACCAGAACAGCTTATGTTGGCCTAGCCAACTTACCAGAGAAACGGATTTACTCAGCTGCTTCTGAACTCCACTTCAGAAAAACCACTCAGCCAGAAGACTCCTTACTAACTCAGAACACTCTGCTAAACTCAGCCACATCACCGAGCTGACTCACTTCTTACTCTTGTTCCAAAGAAAACATCTTCGGAAATATCCATAGTCACTGCATCTCATCACGCAGCTACAACTTTCCAAGATATCAAAATATCATCACTCACTGGCTTGCTTCTGCCCTACCGACAGATCCAACTCAATTCTGCACTTCAAAAATGAACTCCGAACCTTAACAGGTTACATTCAGAGATCGATGAAGTCCTTCACCACTACAGAACTCACTTGAGATGGTATTAGGTCTACAGTCTCGACAAATACCCTTCCAACCTCATCCATTCAAACTCCAACCAATGGTAGTCGTGTTACACACACTTCTACCTCATCTACCTTTATAACTTATATTGAAAAACCTGAACAGGTAACCCAACAAATAGGTAGAACCTTAAATATATATATATATATATATATATATATATATTAAAAATACAAATACGCTCTCTCTAGATAGACACCACTACAGAGACTAGGTATTCACTCAACCTAATGCTCTGATACCACAATGTAATGACCCGGCTTCCAAATATCAGGAAGTCGCATCGTTAAGGAGAAAGAAAGGGATAGAAAAGAGAATAGAAAGAAGAGAAAGAAGAAACAACACAAGAATATCAACAGCGGAACGAAAAAATTATATTAATAACATAAGTACTACATAGTATACATCAAATATCAGAGTTACACAAACATATACAACACATACTAGACAGTTATAACACCTGTCTAGTTATTACAACTCAATACATCTCAGAAAAACACTCAGAGATATCAACACAGCGTAAAACTATATAACTATACGCAGAAGCCCCCTGCTCCATATGCTCCTCCACAATTCGTCAAAGCTAACCCGAATCCTAACCTGAATTCCCTTGGCTACTCGTAAAAATTTGAGTACCCAAGAGTTAAATAAAAAAGAAATAACTTCGGGTCAGACATGGGCCTGGTGTGAGTAACAGGTTAAAGTTGCTTAACTTTGAAAAACCTTTGAAAAGAAAAGGTATTACGTAAGACTTCCCACACATAAACATGGAAAAGTTTTTACCTTACGCTAACCAAAACATTTGATAGGAAATCTGATGATATTATAATAGTGTCTAGGGTTTTCAAGTAAATAAGAAATAGCTGAAATTGTTACATGATTAAATTCCAGCTACTAGCCACAAAAGTGGGTAATACAATCAAAACCATTGGCACTCATTGGATTTTGGATTCCATCAATGGCTGGGCTATTGGGGTACCGTCCATCATAGTACGTGGTCTAGATCACCGTATAGAGGATTACTCTTAATCCCCTGCAACACAAAGCCAGACTCGTTCCTTACTGAACAGTTCCAAACAAGACAACCCCGCAGTTGTGATCAGCAACCGCACCACTAAGCCGAAAATAAAGGGACCTCTAGACAGGGATAAATCTTGCTCTCAAGTGGGGGCTACCCACGAAGCTTTGCTGCATCTCCCCTTTTTTAGCCATTCCCGGTTGATGAGGCTTGAGGCTACGATTACCTTTATACGACATATCACTTAGAATGCTCATCGTCCACCTGACGATGTTCTAAAAGCATTCAATCCATACAAGTTCGTTCCGGGTTCGAACGAAACCGAAGGCATTATCTCGTTACACTCGTATTGGAACCACCCTCAGAGTTAACGACAATAACCCTTGCACTCTGAATCTACATCTCGAATCTATAAGTACTATTCCGTCAAACTCATTACGGAATCACCCACAGAGTTATACTGACGTATAGCCCGTACACCTCGAGTCTTCACTCGCTCCATTTGGGTTAACGACCTAACGTTATTTTGGAATCGATGTGGTTTTCGGATATCCAAATATGGAAACCCGATCCCGGTCTCATCGAATTCCAAAGCGTGTCTTTTAAGGTCCAAGTTGTTTTAAAGTTTAAAACAATTCAATTCATTATCTAAATATACACAGATAGATAATTCACAACACAATAGATAATCAACCTTATCATTATCAACAGACAATTCATATCATAATCAGATAATCCATATTATCATCCAAAAACAACCAATGCATCCATATCACATACACTACTCATCTCATAACTGAGATTACAAACCATACCAGACAACCAATACCAATCATCAAACATAAGCAACTATCTAATGATCACACCTTCTATAATAAATTTAAAATGAATTAAATTAATTACTTAATCTCTAATTAATTTAAAATGAATTAAATTAATTACTTCCTCACTAAAATCCTGCTTAACTTAATCCATCAATTGATTACGAATCAATTTATAAATCATCATCTCAATATTCATTTCAATTAACCATTACTGATTAACTATCTCTAATTACAACAAGTAATTAGCATTTAATATTAATTCTACCTTAATTAATCAATTCCAAATTACATCATTAATTAATTAATTAATGATTTCTGATTACATTAATCTCTCTCTAAATATAAATTAATTACATAAGTAATTAATCTCCAATTAATCCACATATATATATTAATCACCTTTGATTAATAACCATTAAGTAATTAACTACTTTAATTACTCATTCCATAATTAATTCCTCTTAATTAATTTTTTAAATTAATCCCTTGATTAATTTTCAAATTACTTCTATAATAATTATCTTCAATTACATCCATTAACTACTACTTAATTACTTCCTTAAGTAATTACAACCCATAAATTACATAAAGTATTTATCAAACAATCCATAAATGTTTAAATTAATTTAACTTAATTAATCTAAACTAATCACATTTAATTAAATTAATTACACCAAGTAATTAATTCATTAATTACTTCATTAAGTAATTAAACAATTGATTATTATTAATTAATTAATCTAATTAATTATTAAAATTAATCACATTAATTAATTGTTCAATAATATTAAGTTAATGACCTTCATTAACATCACTTAATTACATAATTAAGAAATTAACTTATAATTAATCATTATTAATTATCAACTAATTAATATTAAATCACAATTTAGTTAATCTTAAATTATTAATTAATTAAGTGTTAATTAAAATCTTAATTATCATTAATCACTTGATTAAGTAAATCTATTTAATTAATCATTCTTAATTATAGATTAATTAACCTTAATTAATTAATCTCAAATCTTAATTAATTAACCTAAAAATTATTAATTACTTAATTAAATATCCATAATATTAATTAATTAAATAATTAATATTCCATTTAAATTTAATTAAATAATTTAAATGAAACTAATTTGCTTAAGTTCAAAATTAAGAAACATTCTTCTTTATACAAAGTATTTTAAACACTTTATTTCAAAACAAAAATTTAATTTAAAATTTCTTTTAAATTTCAAACTGAAACACAAATTAACTTTTCATTCCAAATTCAATTTAAAAGTTTTAAAACTTTACTTACACTTTCATCTTCATTTTTAAATTCAAATTATTTAAACTTTCTAAAGAAGTCAAAAACAAATTTAAATTTAAAAACTTATTAATTTTTAAAAACTGCCATTAAGGTCAAATCTCAGGTTTCAAAACTGAATTTAAATTTATTTTAAATTCTTATTCCATAATTTAAAACTTACAGTTTTTAAATACACACTAATGTTTCTTTATTCTTTAAAAAGTTTAAAGTCTAAATTTAAATTCCAGTTTTTAAATTCAAATTTAGTTTCCAGTTTTTCAAATTTAAACTTGATTTAAAATTTCAGTTGCATTTTAAAATTTGCTTTTCAATTTAAAACATAAAAACTGAAAACAGTTTCCTGTTTAGTTTAACCACTTAAGTTTGAATTCAAAAATGATTAAAAATCCAAGATTTACATTATTGATTTTATACTTAAGTTTCAGGTTTAAACATTTCAGATTGAACTTTATCTTTAAGTTTAAACTCTTCTTTTAAATTTTCAAAACAGAAAAACAGTTTCTGTTTTAAGTTTAAAACCAAACTTGGATTTTAAGACATTTCAAATTTAATTCAAAGATCTAAAATTTAAAACTTATTGAATACAAACTGTAACAACCCTAGATTTTAACTATATATTTAAATTTGACTTTATTTCATTTTGAAATTAATTTAATTTTTTTTTATTTGTGTGATATCATTTCTAAACATTTTTAAAATGATAATGTAATTTTTTCAAAATTTACTGTATTTATTTCCTATTTTTAAAGGTTGTTTTCTAATTTTCTGCCATTTTCTTCATTTTAAATTTCTTTATTTTGTTTTATTTGAGAAATTTCATCTCTAAATATTTTTAAAATCATAATAGAATTTTTCCAAAATTTACTGTGTAGATTTCCTATTTTTAAGGGCTGTTTTCCCATTTTTTGCTATTTTCTGCATTAAAAATTATATTTAAATTAAATTTTAAATATTTATTTTGTGAATAAATTTTGTTTTATGTTATTATTTATGTTTAAAAATACTTTACAAGCTCATATGAATTTTCTACAAATTATTTCATTTAATTTCAAATTTTCCAGTCTAGTTCACTGTTTTAACTATTTTTCCTTAATTTTACACTATATAATTAACAAATGGTATATATATTTTTATATTTTTTTTAAAGTTTCGAAATTCTATCTGATAATATTGTTATTTCAGAATATATAAACTTATACAAATACTTAAAGGTAAATTGAAAGGGTTTGTGACTTTTTATTTCCAATGGCTTTTGATTTTCCCGCCTTTTCACATTTTTAACTTACTTTTGCCACCAATTAGCCATAATAACTCACATACTTCAGCTGCCTACCTCCATTATTCATTCACGTACATCATTTCTCATCTCATAAAAAAAAATTCGGCCATCACTTGTTGAGAAGTTGGTAAAATTCTATTTTTCTTTTATCTCCTTTTGTGCACTTATGCTGATTTTTCGTTTGATTTGCACTTGATCTTCTTTATCATAGGATCGGCCATGCCCCTCCCCAGCCCCTGCCACCACTACCACCACCTGAGCACGCCACCAGCACCTCCTCCTCACTGACCATCCCCATCCGTACCACCCTAGGTGGTAGTTCCTTCACCAAGTTCACCAAACTCCAACATCTTGACCTAGCCCAGCACAAGCCTTCACATCCACCACTTCCACCACCCATGGCCGCCACCTACATGACCACCACCACCTCCAGCACCTCCAACACCCTCTACCAGATCACCACAGTGGACCCCACTCCTCTGGCCGTGACCACAGCAGCCTTGGCCGAGCTTTGTTTGCTTGAAACTTGTGATGTTGTTAGTAGTTACGCCTTGTTGTGTTGTTGTTCCATCTCCATAACTTTTGCCATCAACAAACTCATGTTAGGCCGACCTTAGCAACCCAGACCTGACCCAAAACCATTGCCTTAGACCTGTACTCCACCTCTGGCTGAGCCTATGGGATGTCGGAAGCAAGTGCAAAGCATTTCAGCTTTGTTTTATGAAGTTATTTCTAGCATAGTTTATCGTATTTTTGGTCTGAAACCTTATAATTGTTATATTGTTTGTTTGATTTGTATTCAAGAGAATTAATCCTTGGCTCCTCCATTCGTATCTGTGACGTGCTTTTGTGCTTGTGTAGATCCCGTTTGTGCAATTCGTCGTTGTGTCATCAGCTCAAAATAGTGAGTTATTCTCACCAGACAGTTTTATACTTATATGAATAGTAAATTGATCACTTGTGAATATGTAAACTGCATCACCATATTATTATTTGCTATGTCACTATTATATGATTTTCACCCATGCTTAAACACCTATGACATTTGTTACTGTTATATTATGTTGTTCTGTTATTTTTATCCGTTTATCACACTGCAAGTTCCATTTAGATTAGAATCACTATGGGTTAAAATGATACATACCCGAACGGACTTTAGAATAAGGGAAAATCATTATGGGCTGAAATGATAGGCCTGAATGATTTTCAAATTTATTTCATTTACTTGGGACTGCGGGTTTGAAATGATAAAACCCGGATTTCTTTGTAAATTACGGGTTGAAATGATATATTACCCGTATCACTTTTCCTAGCGTAGAAAATTATATACAGACCCGTAGTTAATATATATTTTTCTAAAATTTTTAAAATTATTTTAGAAATGTAAATATTAAAATATTTTGATTTAAACCTAATTTAAAATGATTTTGGTAAAATATTATTGATTTTCTGGATAATTACAAGTGAAATAAATTAACGAAAAGGTTAGAAAATTTTGGATGTAAGCTATTTTGGGAAATTTGATTTAATTATAATTTGAAATTAAATAGAATATGAAAGCATGATAAATTTATGATAATTTGAATTTAAAGGAATTTAAAGTGATTTTATATCATATTAATGATTTTAATAAAGTTGAAATGTGAAATGAATGAATATTTAAGTTGAAATTTTGAATTATAACTAAAATTGGAAATTTTTGGAATTGACTTAAAAGTGAATTTTTAATTAAGTAAATAAAAATATAAACTAAGTTATATTTGAGAATTTGGACTTAAGTGTTAGGTTGAAATTTAAATGTAATGAATTTAAAATTGGACAATGCAATTTAATAAGTGAATTAGTGTTAAATACGAATTTTTAAATGGAAATTTTACTTTATGAAATCATGAAATTAAAGAAAATTAAATGATGGTTATAAAAGTAAAATTATGTGATTTTATAAGTTAAAAGTGAATTATAGAAAATATAATTGTTGGGAAATTTTATTGAAATTTGAAGTTAATTAACTGCATTTTTAAATGCTATCATATCTAATATAAATGAAAATACAGCATTTGTAAATATTGTAGTTGATAAGTGAACTAAATAGCTAATTGAATTAAAGGCTATTATAGCATTTTATAAATGCTATAATTGTTGGATTAAACTAAATTTTTCTTTGAAACTAATGTAACACTATTACAACATTTTAAACGCTGTCTTTTGTTAAATTTAACTGTTTTGAATATAACTTTCTGTAGCAATTTCCAAATGCTGCGAAAGTTGAATTTTCACTGTTTTGATAAAATTAAGTGAATGACTGAACTTTGAAAGTGAAAATTTTGGAAGTTTAATAATTTAATTATTAAATGTAATAACTTCACTTTTAAAGGATTTAAATGAAGTAATTTGTTGGAATTGAACTATTTTGAAATGTGAATTGAAATGGTATTTTTAAATTGAATAAAATGAATATGTTTTCAAATGAAATGATAAGTTGATATTTTGAAATGGATCTGAAATGATATTGGATTTTGAGAAATAAATACCATTTTTGATATTATAACTACAGATTATAATAACGATTGGTTGTTAAAGAGACCGGGATCGGATATGGACATACTCTCTATCGATACCGAAAACCACTTTAACAACTGTGTGCGCGGTGGAGATTCCAAAATGAAGTAGGATGGTGACGACGTTCTTAAGGTACATTTCGTGGACCTAACTCCCGTGAGTTAGCACAAGGTGGCTAAAACAGGAGCGATCTCGGGCCAAAGGAGGTAGCACCCTTGGCTGAACACACTTCTTCGATACCATTCTATTACTGTTGTGATCGATTGGGTGCACCCCTTGATTTTTGGAGTGTTGTCGGGGGTGGGCGTATGTGGCTGCTGCGTTACCACCAGCCCGTGTGCGTAATTGGTATATCTACCCTGGCATTGCCTTGTGTGCCGTGTCACCTACCATACCGAGCCTTTACTACGAGTTTGTCTTTCTCCCGTAGCCCGTGTGGTATCCTCTGACAGTCACCAGGAGTGGAGATGGCATGATATTGGATGGACTACTGGGACTATTATGTGTGAAGGGTGATATGGGTAGCCCGGAACGCTATTTAAAAGTATGTTTATTTTACTATAGACATTAGTATAATAGCGAAATATTACTATATAGTAAATAGTTTAACGGATCCTTAGAGGATGGGCGGTCCCAGGCATCCTTTAAGTTACTTGTATCTTTATTACAGTTCACTTGAGTTGGTTTACATTATATAAGTATACATTGTCCTGACTCGAGTGTTTTGAGTTATGCTTTACGCTCGGGTCATCCTGAGTATTCACAACTTTGGATTCTCTTCCTGGAGCTGGTCTTTCACTGGAGTTTCTACTTATCTACATATTTATCTACTTCTGTTTCAGCTGTATTAGTTTATCTCATGTATTAGTGAACTTCTATGTATTCGGGATTTCTATTCTGTTATTTTTCATACTATATTATGTATTTGTTTTAAGACTCTGTTATAGTAGCTTCATGAACTACTATGTTATTTTATATTCCGCTGCGAGTTATTCTGTTTGTTCTGTGTCTGTGATTCTGTATATTTGATTTCATTTGCTCCAAATTCATTTACAATCTGTTATTTCGCATCATTCAAGTCTGACATGTGTGGATTATTGTCGATTTGAATGGTACGAAATTGGAGGTTGTTACAGTTGGTATCAGAGCCAGGTTTTTGGCAACCATTGCCTCTGCGGAGCAAAAACTCATTAGAGATAGGGTATTTCCACCCTAGAATGAGTGAAATCAATCTCAGAATCATATCTTTGTGAGAGACGTATTTTCAAAGTATAAAATGATTTTTCAAAATGTTTTCAAAGGATTTTCAAAGATTATTTTGATATATAAATTTTTCTTGCTTTTAAAGGATTTTCAAATGTTTTCTAACTTTCCTTTCTTTCGTATATATCTTGTTAGGATCTTTTCTTTCTTTAAGATATTCATCCCAGTGTATTATCTTGCCATATCTTAATTTGTCTTCGGCTTGTCTTTATTCTTATCCTAAATTCATTCTTGATATTTTTCAGGATGAATCGGGGAAATGCCAGAGTTAGGGGTCGCGGTATTGCCCCAGCTCCTCAACCTGTTGCTCCAGTCAGGTTCACTGTTCTTTGTAAGGAATTCTCTCAACTTGGTGGAACCCCATTCACCGGTTCAGAGACTATCATTGAGGCTCAGCAGTGGTTGCGGAGTCTTGAGAGGATATTTACTGGTCTTGACATTACTGATGCTCAGAAGCGTCAGCTTGCAGCCTGGCAGTTTCATGATTCTGCTTTAGATTGGTGGGAGTCCGTTACGGCTAACACAGTCGTGGCTGATCTCACTTGGGAGCAGTTTAGGTATCCTTTGGGTTATCTTAATTTTGTTCCTATTTTTCCTTTCTTTGAATCTATCTTAAGCTTGTTTTCTGTATCTCTTTTCCAGGGAGGATTTTGTGGCAAAATGGATGCCAGAAGCCGGGAAATCTCAGCTTTATCGTGAGTTTATGGATCTGAAGCAGGGTACTGTGTCTTTTGCTGAGTATGAGAGGAAATTCAATGAACTTTCCAAGTTCGGTCATGGCCTTATTGATACTCCTCTTAAGAAGAATGAGAAATTTATTGCTGGTGCTCGGCCAGAGTATTATAGTCGCCTTATTTCTCATGTTCATGGTTCTTTCACCCAGCTTATGGATATGGCTATTCGCTATGAGAATCCCACATCCAAAGGTCTTGCTGTTTCTGGTGCTCAGTCTTCCTCTGCAGTTTCCAAGAAGCGTATGCCTAATTTTCAGCAGCAGAAGAAGAATTGGCAGAAGCGTCCTGGTTTGGGATCTGCATCATCTGCCCCTGCTCAGAGGCAACCAGTTGATCTCTCCTCCATCACTTGCTTTAGGTGTGATCAGAGAGGGCACTATGCCAATAGATGTCCCACATTATCTGGTGCTGCAGTTCCTCCACCTGCTCAGTCGGCTAGACGTGATCTCTGCCATATCTGTCTCCAGCCCGGTCATTTGAGGAAGGATTGCCCTACCCAGTAGAGGGGTGCTCCTTCTGGTATATTTGCTGTCACTTCTGCCTCATCTCCAGTTCCTCCACCTGCCCCTGCTCCTAGTGATGACCAAGGTACACTCCAGGGTTCATTTACTTTATTTCATCATCCTATTCGTGTGTTATTTGATACTGGTGCTTCACATAGTTTTATTTCTGTTGATTTGTGTGATAAGTTTGAACATCTCCTTTCTCCTGAGTATACTTCTGTTCCATTATGTGTTTCAAATCCTATTGGGGGTCCTGTTAACCTTAATCGGATTTGTCGAGAGGTGAAACTTCTCCATTCTAATCTATCTCCATTATGTCTTTCACTGGAGTTTCTACTTATCTACATATTTATCTACTTATGTTTCAGCTGTATTAGTTTATCTCATGTATTAGTGAACTTCTATGTATTTGGGATTTCTATTCTATTGTTTTTCAGACTATATTATGTATTTGGTTTGAGACTCTGTTATAGTAGCTTCATGAACTACTATGTTATTTTATATTCCGTTGCGAGTTATTCTGTTTGTTCTGTGTCTGTGATTCTGTATATTTGATTTCATTTGCTCCAAATTCATTTACAATCTGTTATTTCGCATCATTCAAGTCTGACATGTGTGGATTATTGTCGATTTGAATGGTACGAAATTGGGGGTTGTTACAAAAATTCAACTTCAGATTCAAGGCTTAATCCAGATTTTTGATTGCATCTTACCCCCACTGTAAATTTTTAATAAACCTGAAAAACAGGTTTGAGCAACTTTAAAAACTGCAGTATTTACATTTTTAAAAAAACTCAAATTACTTCAAAATAAATAGAATTCAAACTCTTGAATTCATATTTACATTCAGTTTAAATTTAATGCTTAGTTCAGGTTTTAATTTGCATTTAAACTTTCTTCTTAACAGAAAATTAAAACAGGTTTTATTAATTTTTCTAAAACCTGAAATACTTACCCCTTTTTTAAAAAATACTCAAATTATTATAAAAACCCAGAATTCAAACTTTGAATTCATATTTTAAATCCAGTTCCAACTTTATACTTAGTTCAGGTTTTGGGTTTATATTTAAATTCTTACCTTTAAAAATTTTAAAACCTGAGAAAACAGGCTCGGTAAAAAAAACTGAAACATATAACCCGAGCAAACAAATTTTTACTTCGAGTCAGAAGCCATATTGCTTCGAGTCACTCTCCAATTTCCCCCGAAACCAACCCGAGGTAACCCTGCAACCACTACAACAATCATAAACCCCAACCCTGTAAACAAACACAGTTCTTCCCCCTCAAACCTGTCAACAGCGACCCTACGCGCCTCCGGCCACCATCTCCACCCAAACTCCGATGACAACTCCATCAACACATTCCCTATCCATACTCAAAAGAGCTTTGAACTCGATCCAATTTTTAAACCACAGCACCAAATTTTCTTAAACCCGATAAACTAGGGTTCTAAACCTGGAAACCCAAATTACATCACCAAGATTGAATTTTAATTCAATTCAATATTTATTCTATAATCTATGATGACTATACTACCTCCAGAAGCAGATTCAAGCAAATCAAATGTAAGAATCAAATGCACTTAACAAAAATGAAAAATACAGTATGTTCATCTCTGCACTTGATTTACAGCATTATAAATTTTAATTTTTGATTTAAAATTCTTGAATTCACTTATTGTTTCAATTAGTAAACCTAAAAAAATAAATTATAACATTTGAATTTTTCTCTATATTAATTATTGCTCTGTGTAACCTGATTTCCAGGTTACAGAAAATTCAAATTTGATTCATATAAATTTGTATTTACTCTATCCTAAAACAAACATGTTTATTCAAGGGTTTGAGACATAATAGTAATCAATTCCAAAACAAAGAATTCAAGAATCAACAAGAGTTTGGGATTTTGAAGCACAAATATGCAATCAGCAATCAGCATGTATCCAGGCATATACTACAGGTAATATTATTCACAAACAATTTCTATAAGTTCATTTCAAATTTAAAAAAAAGTATGAACAGCCTAACTTATTTAATAAATTTTAAGAAAATGAGTTACTCACTTATTTTATGTAGACATAGCACATTCCCAGGTTCTCTTTAGCATGCAAAATCCCTTGCAACACACTTGAATGCTTTTTAAACTTGAATGTTGCTTTTCTTTTTTTAAAAAAAGAAATGCTATTGTCCTTTGAATTTTGCTTTCAGATCTGAAATTTCATGTATGCAGACTTCAAGCCTTTCCAAATGAAATGCAGGTTGCAGATGCAAACTTGAATCTATCCATGCTTCCAGATTTTGAAAATTCTTGAATGCAGGCTTCCTTGATTTCATGTATGCAGATTTGAATTTTGAGGAATTTGTATGCAAGTGTTTACTTGATTGAGAAATGCATTTGAACAAAGTTTCAGATTTCTTTTGTTCAGAAATGGAAAAAAATGAGAAAGAGGAATGGAATGAGTAAATACATGTTTATATAGCTAGTTTATGATGAATTTAAAATTAAATAAAAACAAATTTAAACAATGACACATGTCTCAAGTATGAACACTTGTAAATATACTCACTTAAATATTTAACACATGTTTAACTTAGGCTTTAATAAACTTACACATGTCTTCAAAAATTAATTAGTATTTAAAATTAGAGTTAATGAAATATTAAACTTAGTTAATTAGTTTTATAAGTACTTAGTTATGAATGCAATTAATTTCTAAAGAATAAATCAAAGTGTTATTTTAAATGAAACAATATACAAATTTACCATTAGAAAGAGAAACCTTTAAACAATTAAAATAAATTTATAAAAGAGTTTGTAACTTATTTTAATATTCAAAGTTAAATTAAAATGAAATTTTAAACCAATTAAAACATTTTTATTATATTTAAAAATCATATAGTATTTATTAAAAATTTTGAAAAGCTTAAATTCAAAAATAAATCTCAATTCTTATTTTAAAACATTAAAATTATGCTATACTAATTTATTTAAAAACAGCTTATCTATGTATAATATATATAAATACATATACATTATTAAATAGAAAACAATTTTATCAGTTTACTAAAAATAAATTCACAAATTAAGTATTTAAATAAAGAAGATTATTAAATCAAATCAAATTTATTAACAAAAATTATCAATTCAATTTAAATTTGAACTCAGATTATTAAATTTAAATTGTCCAAAATTCTGGGATATTACACATTAAGTGATTAATCTCTAATTAAACTCAATTATTAATCACCTTTGATTAATATCAACCAGTAATTAACTACCCTTAATTACTTATATTAATAAATTAATTAGCCCATAATTAATTATCTCCATTAATTAATCCCTTGATTAATTACAAAAGTAATTATCCAAATTACTTCATTTACAAATCATCTTGTATTAATCACATCCAATAATTATCATCTAATTACTTCCCTAAGTAATTATGCTCTATTAATTACACTAAGTAATTACACATATCAAATCATCAAATGATTTCTTAAATTAATTAAACTAAATTAATTAACTTAAATTAATCATTTTATCAAAATTAATCACAAATCTCTTATTTACTTTTCAACAAATTACACTTAACCACTTTACAAATGATTATCTTTGTAACAACCCGCATATTTATTGATTTTTATATTTAAATATTTTATCGTTCGTCGGATTTTGGACCGAAAACCTACTTTTTGCATACGGTCGAATTAGGACTCCAGACCACCTCCATTGAGTTCAAAATGCCGTTTGCGACCTTTTTGAGTATAAGCTTCGATATGTTTGGAGAAAGTTGATTTTTGCTACTTTTTCCCGCTTAGGGCTTTGGTTGGGCTGAGCCAATTAGTCACTTAACTCAGTTCCAACACTCTTCTCTTCATTCACTTCTCTTCTATTTTCCTAACACTCAAGCTCAAGCCAAAATGGAGGAAGAGAATGGGAAATAGAAATTCCTAAGCCCTAGCTTGCTTTGCAAATCCATCTCCTTGCTCCAAAGTTCATGAGAACCCATTGGTAAGCTTCCTCTTCTTCTTCTCCAACTCATTCTCTCTTTGAATTTCAGAAATTTCCTAAACCTAACTTAGGAAATGTTCTTCTTTTTAGCTTAGATTCAAGCTTCTAGAGTTGGACTTGAAGAGTGGTTGATTCCTCTTTGCTTTCAAGCTTCATCTTCATAAATTTTAGTTCAAAGGTGAGATTTTTATCTCACATCTATGACTATAATTATCTTTGGTTGTTGGGTATGAATTCCTAACACTTCTTCATGTGCATTTGCTCTTGATTTGGATTGGTTTTGTGAATATTCCATTTTTTGGGTTTTTAAGTCAAATTTGTGTAAAATCCTTTTATGGATGTTTGATCATGCTTTTGGTGATGCATCGAGGAGCATATAGGGCCGGGTTGCCAATTGGCATAAACCCTTAGAGCCAATGTTCGTCCGATTGCATTTTGGAAGAGTTTGCTCTTCATTTGAATAAGGCTGAAAAACAGCCCAGGCATGATTCAGTCGACTGAAATCTCTGTTCAGTCGACTGAACCTGAAACCCGAGAGTTTCCAGGCATGATTCAGTCGACTGAAAAACTCTGCACAGTCGACTGAAACTGGAAACAGAAAGTTTCCTGAACCTGGAAAATTTCCATGTACAGGGTCAGTCGACTGAAATTCTCTGTTCAGTCGACTGAACCTGCTGTTTGAGTCCAATTTGCCTTTTTGGATTGGAATTCCAATTTAAATCGATCCGTGATAATCCTATTTGTTGTTATCATCTATTATGATTTTGATGACTCTTTTTAGGGATTTTTGAATACCCATTTCGATGGATTCTTTATCGATTTCTTTGGATTTTATTCACGTCTTCGTATGTGAATTTTTGTGATTGATTGTTCTTACAATCTTCTTCGTGATTTGTCACTTTAAAAATATAAAGGTTTTCTATACTAGTAGTAAATATCAAAACTCTTTCCTCAAATGATTTCAATACTATTTTAATACCAAATTCGTTTATAAAACCGTTTTCCAATCTATTAGTATATACAAACCTTTACCTCACTCGTATGAGAAATCTAATTAAACGGCTTAGTAAAACAAGTGGTATGAAACGCTTGCGTTTACTTTGTCGGTTAATTCTTGGACTTGTTCGATTGAACCTCTTGTGACAATTTTCTAGTGGAGATTTACAGTTTGTTCGTAAATATTTAAGTTAAGCAAGTGGTTATGGGACATGAAGCTAAACTCATATATTTACTAGCTTAGTGTAATCGACACTTCTCGCTGATCATGACGATCATCTTTGTGATTTAGACTAGCAATGTGCGATGTCTCTTTGTCTGCGAGGGAGACTAAACCCCGTTTTGTGGAGTTTCGACTCAATTTGTGATGGGGTAGCAACCCATGGTCTTCGGGCCGTTTGTGGAGCTTCGGCTCAATTTGTGATGGTTAGCGACCATGGAATTAGCGTTCCGTTTGTGATACACGTGTTGGTGAGCTTTATGCTCCCGTTTGTGATAGGCCTCCCCCCCTTTGTGATTTCTGGATTTCTTGTGTAGGTTTCTAAAATTTGTGTTTCACCAATTTTCGTGATTTCCATTGATAAATCTTATCGATACTTGTGCGTTGGTGAATTTGTGTGTCATTGACTTTTGTGATTTCTGGATTTCTTGTGTAGTCTTCTGGAATTTGTGCGTCATTGACTTTTACGATTGATATTGATATTATCGTCAATATTTGTGGTTGGATGAACGAAATAAAGAGTATAACACTTCTTGGATTCTTGTGTAGATTTTGTGATATTGATTAATCTCTTGTTGATTATCAACTACTTATATATCACAGCTTGGCATTGTGATTATTATATGTTTATGTCATATCTCTTATTATATATCGCTTCATCTGATATTTATAGCTAGACTGATCCGTTTATTATTTTCTTATTAAATAATACTCGGGTCAGACCGAGATGTTACAGGTGTTTCTGCTTGACTTCTCTCTTGGGATTGATCCCTCTGACTTTTGGCTAACTACTTAGATTAGTAGTTTTTGTTGTATACATTTTAGATATAGACTCCATAATGTATACTTATTCTTTTGTGTAGTTCATATAACTATTTCTTTTGTGATATGTGGATCTTTTTAGAGTACTACTCTTATGTACACTTTCATGTGTAATATTCATATCTATTTCCGCCTTTGTGATATGAATTGTCTATGACTAATTTATGTTATGTTTATTTCTATATTTGTTTCCGAAGATATTATAGCCACTGTGTAGTAGCTTTGAGTTTGTGTTGGTATGTCGGATTTCTTCTTGAGATGAAAAGTTATATTTTTTATCCGGTATATCGGTACTCGCACAAAGCAATTATACAGATGGTCGCTCCTCAACAGCCTTATTCTCCGTGCTAGTTGACAGCATTCATAGTAATGTTCTTGTCTAGCGTGGGTATAGAGGTGGGGCGTCACAGCTTGGTATCAGAGCCAAACTTCGGAACAATATGGAATATTATAACAAGGATCATCGTCCTAAGTCCATCTTAGGAGTTGTGCTTTAGGATTTTATTCAGGTCTTCATACCGTTCTATCCTATTTTTTTTATGCTTCCTTGTTTTATCAATCAAGTTTGATTGAAATTTATTTTGAGAATAACTCTTTCCTCTTCTTTCTTTCTTTCTTAAAGAAGAGAAATGGTTAGACCTGGCCGTCCCAGCGCCGGTCAATCTAGTGCTACTCCCCAGGATGGAGTTTTTATGTCTGCCCAACAGCTTCTAGATCTTGTCAAGAACGCTCAAACAGCAGGTCCCAATCAGGAGCCTACTCATCCTAGATCCAGTTTTGCACGCTTGTGCAGAGACTACACCGATTTGGGTGGAGGGCCATTCATGGGATCCGAGAGTGTTATTGAAATTCAAGCTTGGCTCAAATCATGCGATTGCATCTTTTCTCGCATGAACCTTATTGATCTACATCGAGTCCAAGTGGCTTCTAGCATGCTCCAAGAAAGAGCATTGGATTGGTACGAGCTTTTAATTTCTGAAATCGTTGAGGCGGATCTCACTTGGGAGCAATTCCGGGAAAGATTCGAATCGAAATTTGTGCAGGAGGCTGAAAAAGTAACTTTAGCCCGGCGTTTCATAGACCTTGTTCAAGGTGAATCTTCTGTGACAGACTATGTCGCATCCTTCGAATCTCTGTCCAAATACGGGGTTGAGTACATTAATACCCCATTGAAGAAAAATCAGAGATTTGTCTATGGCTTGAATAAGAATCTTAAGAAGCCATTACTCCTGAAACTTGAGGTTTCATTTGATCAGCTTATTGATATCGCTCTTCGTCTTGAAGAGGCCGATAATGAAGGTGATGTTGAAGTTGTGCGTGCCCAACGGAACGTCGACAATAGCTTGAAGAGGCCTATCAAATTCAAAGGCCCCGATTCTAATAAGAAAGGGAAGCAACAAACTCAGGTAGCAAAAGTTCATACCTCTAGTCGTGGACGATGCTACAATTGTGGTTCCACAGACCACCAAGTAAAGGAGTGCCCGAAACCCCTCTTTTGCCGCTATTGCAAAGGTTCGGGTCATCTTTTATCTTCGTGTCCTAAGCTTCCAAGCAAGTGAGAAGGAAAGCTGCAACTTTTGGTCAAGGTACTTTCATTCAATCCTCGATGGCATTGTTTTAATTCATGAACTTTCTATTTGAGTTCTTTTTGATATGGGTTTCATCTCATTATTTTTATATCAAAAGAACTTGTCGATTCTTTTTCTTTGAATATTTTGGGCTTGATGACTTCTTTGAGGATTGTGAATCCGGATGGTAGATCCGCAACACTCAATTTGCTTTTGTTTAAATGTCGAGATTGTTTTATGTGACTTTTCTTTCTGAGCCGATATTTACTTTGGCTTCGGAATTGATTTTTTGAAAGGATCGGCTTAATCATTGTGAAGTCCATATCCTATTTTTCGAGTGGACTATTCATCTTCGACATTTTCAATCTGTTAAGCAGATTTCTATTTTTCCTTTATGATTTTGATTCCAACTTGATGGCATCATTTTATTCCTTAAGCCCACTTATAAGGAAAGTGTTATTTCTCTCATTCATGTAGTTTGAGAAATTTTCCGGTATTTTTGAGTTTGTCTTAGGATTATCACCTAAGAAATCTTTTGCGTGGTGTTAAGGTCTTTTCAGTTTGACTTTACCACCGGTTTTCGTTTGCTACGAGTTGCAGAAATTAGCATTCCACTTACCGCATTCCGCACTCGTTATGATTCTTATGAATGACTTATTTTTTCATTCAATTTGTCCAACTTATTTCATCCATTTTATAAATCGAATATTCTATGAATATTTCGATGAGACCATTCTTGTATTTATTGATTTTGGATGAAAATAGAAATTTAAAATTTTGCAAATCTTTTTCATAAGATTTAATTATAAGTGCAATTTGATTTTGTTCTTGAAACGAACAAAGAATATTCTTAAAACTTTTTACGAGATTTATTTATCCTATAAAAGATTATTTTGTGATTGTATTGCCCGTCGAGTGCTTTAAGAATTTTGGTCGATACGCTTGATCAACGTTATCGATAGGAATTTCCAAACGCTTTGATGTGACAATCAGACACGATATATTGACTTGTAAAAATGTAATTTTGAAAGTTTTAACTTTTCGGAGAAGAGAATTATTTTAAAAGAAGTTCTTTCTTTTCGATACTCTTATTCCTTCTTGTGATTTCTGAAGGGGAACCAAGACTTTGCTATTTGTACCTATTGGTTTGGAATGCCATTCTCTTACAAAGGAAAACGTGCTATCACTTGTGCTTCTAAATCTTTATAGCTTATCGAGACTAGATATGCCACTCCTGGTCTAGTGTTCGCGGTTATTGTTTTTACTTTTGGAATTTAGCATCATCATTTTTGGATGAGAAATTTGTTCTCTACCTCGATCATAAATCTTTGGAATAATTATTTTCTCATAAGGAACTTTATGTTGACTCGAGTTCCTAGCATCTTATGATCTTGATATTCTTTTATTCCCGAGAAGGGAAATCGTGTTGCCAATGCGCTTTGTCGTAAGCAACAAGTGGTTGATTCTTTGATGTTGTCTTAATGGAATTATTTTTCTATCAAGTTCATCGGACGTTTTGGTATACTTCGTTTTATTGAGCTTTATCTCATTCCTTTTAAGGACTAGCGTCCGATGTCCTTTTATTGTGTTCGGTTCATTGGACGTACCGTTTTTGTACTACGTCGTTGTTCCGAAAATCATTTGGGCTTTGAGCTTTTGATTCATCGGATGTACCGTTGTACTACATCGATGTCTTTGCGTTTGATTCATCGGATGTACCGTTTGTACTACATCGATGTCTTTGCTATTTGATTCATCGGATGTACCGTTTGTACTACATCGATGTCTTTGCTATTGATTCATCGGATGTACCGTTTGTACTACATCGATGTCTTTGCTTTTGATTCATCGGATGTACCGTTTGTACTACATCGATGTCTTTGCGTTTGATTCATCGGATGTACCGTTTGTACTACATCGATGTCTTTGCTATTTGATTCATCGGATGTACCGTTTGTACTACATCGATGTCTTTGCGTTTGATTCATCGGATGTACCGTTTGTACTACATCGATGTCTTTGCTATTTGATTCATCGGATGTACCGTTTGTACTACATCGATGTCTTTGCTATTGATTCATCGGATGTACCGTTTGTACTACATCGATGTCTTTGCTTTTGATTCATCGGATGTACCGTTTGTACTACATCGATGTCTTTGCGTTTGATTCATCGGATGTACCGTTGTACTACATCGATGTCTTTGCGTTTGATTCATCGGATGTACCGTTTGTACTACATCTATGTCTTTGCTATTTGATTCATCGGATGTACCGTTTGTACTACATCGATGTCTTTGCTTTTGATTCATCGGATGTACCGTTTGTACTACATCGATGTCTTTGCTTTTGATTCATTGGATGTACCGTTGTACTACATCAATGTCTTCGCTTTTTGATTCATTGGATGTACCATTGTACTACATCCATGTCTTTGCTTTGGTTCATTGGGCGTACCATTTTTGTACTACGCTGATGTCCCAAATTATTTGAGTTTCTAGTTTCTCGGGCGTACCGTTTTTGTACTACGCCGTTGCACCGGCTCAATTTTCTGCTATTCTTGACGTTTCCCACGTCTTTTATCTACGGGAATGCCTTAGGGATTCTGGTTTTTATTCTTGAGCCCGGTGTTATTGTGGAAATTGAAGTTTCACCAGATTTCTTGCTAACTCTTTTGTGCACTTTATGGTGAACTTCCTATTTCAAATTTTCTTTTGTGTTAATATGCTTCTATGGTTGTTACTTCATATATTTCCTTCTTACTTATTGCGAGGACGCAATTTCTTTAAGGAGGGGAGTCTGTAACAACCCGCATATTTATCGATTTTTATATTTAAATATTTTATCGTTCGTCGGATTTTGGACCGAAAACCTACATTTTGCATACGGTCGAATTAGGACTCGAGACCACCTCCATTGAGTTCAAAATGTCGTTTGTGACCTTTTTGAGTATAAGCTACGATATGTTTGGAGAAAGTTGATTTTTGCTACTTTTTCCCGCTTAGGGCTTTGGTTGGGCTGAGCCAATTAGTCACTTAACTCAGTTCCAACACTCTTCTCTTCATTCACTTCTCTTCTATTTTCCTAACACTCAAGCTCAAGTAAAAATGGAGGAAGAGAATGGGAAATAGAAATTCCTAAGCCCTAGCTTGCTTTGCAAATCCATCTCCTTGCTCCAAAGTTCATGAGAACCCATTGGTAAGCTTCCTCTTCTTCTTCTCCAACTCATTCTCTCTTTGAATTTCAGAAATTTCCTAAACCTAACTTAGGAAATGTTCTTCTTTTTAGCTTAGATTCAAGATTCTAGAGTTGGACTTGAAGAGTGGTTGATTCCTCTTTGCTTTCAAGCTTCATCTTCATAAATTTTAGTTCAAATGTGAGATTTTTATCTCACATCTATGACTATAATTATCTTTGGTTGTTGGGTATGAATTCCTAACACTTCTTCATGCGCATTTGCTCTTGATTTGGATTGGTTTTGTGAATATTCCAATTTTTGGGTTTTTAAGTCAAATTTGTGTAAAATCATTTTATGGATGTTTGATCATGCTTTTGGTGATGCATCGAGGAGCATATAGGGCCGGGTTGCCGATTGGCATAAACCCTTAGAGCCAATGTTCGTCCGATTGCATTTTGGAAGAGTTTGCTCTTCATTTGAATAAGGCTGAAAAACAGCCCAGGCATGATTCAGTCGACTGAAATCTCTGTTCAGTCGACTGAACCTGAAACCCGAGAGTTTCCAGGCATGATTCAGTCGACTGAAAAACTCTGCACAGTCGACTGAAACTGGAAACAGAAAGTTTCCTGAACCTGGAAAATTTCCATGTACAGGGTCAGTCGACTGAAATTCTCTGTTCAGTCGACTGAACCTGCTGTTTGAGTCCAATTTGCCTTTTTGGATTGGAATTCCAATTTAAATCGATCCGTGATAATCCTATTTGTTGTTATCATCTATTATGATTTTGATGACTCTTTTTAGGGATTTTTGAATATCCATTTCGATCGATTCTTTATCGATTTCTTTGGATTTTATTCACGTCTTCGTATGTGAATTTTTGTGATTGATTGTTCTTACAATCTTCTTCGTGATTTGTCACTTTAAAAATATAAAGGTTTTCTATACTAGTAGTAAATATCAAAACTCTTTCCTCAAACGATTTCAATACTATTTTAATACCAAATTCGTTTATAAAACCATTTTCCAATCTATTAGTATATACAAACCTTTACCTCACTCGTATGAGAAATCTAATTAAACGGCTTAGTAAAACAAGTGGTATGAAACGCTTGCGTTTACTTTGTCGGTTAATTCTTGGACTTGTTCGATTGAACCTCTTGTGAAAATTTTCTAGTAGAGATTTACAGTTTGTTCGTAAATATTTAAGTTAAGCAAGTGGTTATGGGACATGAAGCTAAACTCATATATTTACCAGCTTAGTGTAATCGACACTTCTCGCTGATCATGACGATCATCTTTGTGATTTAGACTAGCAATGTGCGATGTCTCTTTGTCTGCGAGGGTGACTAAACCCCGTTTTGTGGAGTTTCGACTCAATTTGTGATGGGGTAGCAACCCATGGTCTTCGGGCCGTTTGTGGAGCTTCGGATCAATTTGTGATGGTTAGCGACCATGGAATTAGCGTTCCGTTTGTGATACACGTGTTGGTGGGCTTTATGCTCCCGTTTGTGATAGGCCTCCCCCCTTTGTGATTTCTGGATTTCTTGTGTAGGTTCCTAGAATTTGTGTTTCACCAATTTTCATGATTTCCATTGATAAATCTTATCGATATTTGTGCGTTGGTGAATTTGTGTGTCATTGACTTTTGTGATTTCTGGATTTCTTGTGTAGTCTTCTGGAATTTGTGCGTCATTGACTTTTACGATTGACATTGATATTATCGTCAATATTTGTGGTTGGATGAACGAAATAAAGAGTATGACACTTCTTGGATTCTTGTGTAGATTTTGTGATATTGATTAATCTCTTGTTGATTATCAACTACTTATATATCACAGCTTGGCATTGTGATTATTATATGTTTATGTCATATCTCTTATTATATATCGCTTCATCTGATATTTATAGCTAGACTGATCCGTTTATTATTTTCTTATTAAATAATACTCGGGTCAGACCGAGATGTTACAGGTGTTTCTGCTTGACTTCTCTCTTGGGATTGATCCCTCTGACTTTTGGCTAACTACTTAGATTAGTAGTTTTTGTTGTATACATTTGAGATATAGACTCCATAATGTATACTTATTCTTTTGTGTAGTTCATATAACTATTTCTTTTGTGATATGTGGATCTTTTTAGACCACTACTCTTATGTACACTTTCATGTGTAATATTCATATCTATTTCCGCCTTTGTGATATGAATTGTCTATGACTAATTTATGTTATGTTTATTTCTATATTTGTTTCCGAAGATATTATAGCCACTGTGTAGTAGCTTTGAGTTTGTGTCGGTATGTCGGATTTCTTCTTGAGATGAAAAGTTATATTTTTTATGCGGTATATCGGTACTCGCACAAAGCAATTATACAGATGGTCGCTCCTCAACAGCCTTATTCTCCGTGCTAGTTGACAGCATTCATAGTAATGTTCTTGTCTAGCGTGGGTATAGAGGTGGGGCGTCACAATCTTAATTAATTAAACTAATTTATCACATTAATTAATTATTAATAATCTTTAGTTAATTATCTTCGTCAACTAATAACATTTCTTAAATTACTTTCTTAATTAATTTCTAGTTATAAATTAATCTAAATTATTCATACATAAGTCATTTCTTAATTAACTTATTCATTTAATCATTTAAATATCTTAATTATTCCTAAGATAATTTATTTCTTTATTAATGACTTTATTAATATTAAAGTGTATTAGAACATTACATTTTAAATTTAAATTCAAAATTTCATTTTGAATTTAAGATTCAAAATGATTATTATTTAAACATTTATCAAATTTAAATTCAATTTATAATCTTGTAAATAACATTAACTACTTACATATGAACTTATATAAGAAAGGCCTTTAAATTCAACTGCTTGAATCTTTATCTAAATTTAAATTTCCAAAATATATTAATATTTAACTTGCAAATTTTCAATTTAAAACAATTTATTTACTTTCCATTCAAAAATCTTTAATAAAAGAATCCTCAAAATCAAGTTAAATATTTATTGAAACAAATTTACTTTTCAAAACTATATTATTTAAACTTATTTTTAAAACATTCATATTCAAAAACTGATTTAAATTTTCAGATATAAATCCAAAGTAAACTTGAATCCATCAATTTATCTTTGATTTTAAAAAAAAAACTTTGATTTAAACTCCCCTTTAACAATTTGAATTAAAAATTTGATTTTTCAAATCCAAATCTATTTTAAACCATAAGATTCAAATATTCATTTGAATCAATACTTTTTAAACACAAATTTAAACTACTGTTAAAGCTTTATTTCAGATTTAAATTTTAAAAAAAAATCTGGAAACTATCAGGTTTTTAAACCTGAAACTCATTTAAATATTTTAAACCTTATTTTAGATTTCAAAATATAAGTTTGAATTCATACTACAAACTGAATTTAAACTTAGTTTAAATCCATTATTTATTTTTAAATAGGTTTCATCTGAATGTATTGAAAATCAAATTTTACTTTCAGGTTTCTGTAACAGCCTGAACAATCATACACTCGACGCAAACCAATACTGCACTGAGTCTTCCCTTCCCCTACTTCGAGTCTCATACTCGTGTTCTCCAGTATGTCCCAAACCCAAAAATACCCTGCACCCACAAATTCCTACAGAACTGCAATGGGCACGGTGCACGTGCAACGTGGCCCCATCCACCTCCGGCCACCCACTGGAACTCCAACACGACGCCGACCATCACCAGATACGACCACGCCGCCCAGAGCCACCACGGCAACCTGAAACGAAGATGAGTTCGAAACTCCACCTGGAAACAAAAATCAGGTTCCTCTCGAAACCTGTCAACACTTTGCCCCTCCTCCTACGACCTCAAGAGAACCACCACCACCGGCAACGGCTTCGCTTTTCACCCCTCTACCAATCCCCAAACCCCCGTTGAACTCGATGCTCCATGGAGTTGGAACTGACCCAAAAACTCCACCCAGATCAAACTAGGTTTACATAAGATAGCTCGCCACCGCTGCCTCCTCGACGAAGTTGAACACCACTCGCCATTTTTGTCTTCAACACTGATCACTCCTCCACCATCGCTGAGAATCCCAGACCCCCAGAGTGACAAGATCACCAGAAATCCCCAAGTTTGCATTTTATATTCATTCCAGAACTGCTCTTAATTCCTAGTACTAAAAGTCCTGTTTTAAGTTTTAAAATTCATATGTTGTTACAGAGATTCAAAGTATGTTCTTGAATTTTAATTTAAAATGTTTGGTTTTTCTCTTATTCAAGTTTTTCACTGTCATTTTAATTTTCCAGAACAATATTCAAATTTTATCAACTTAAATAAAAATTAAACTCTAAATTATGTTGAAACAAACAATTTCTGTTTGTAGTATAAATCCTAAAAGCTATTAGATCAAGTGATAAAAAATGATTTGAATCACTCAAGCCTGGAAACAAAATGAATAGGTTTGTTTACAAAGACTACAAAATGTATCCAGACAACATCCATTGCACAGAAGATTTCATACATACAAATCACACTTATTCCATATTTTAACCTTGCAACTAGTTTAAATATTTAAATTTAGAAATTAAAGTTACTCACAGCAAATGAAAAACAGAGCAAGTTTACAATGAAAGCAGTTTGAATTTGCAGGCTTGAAATATACAGAAATTTCATCACACAAACACCCAGAGAAAATTGAATATATAAATATTCACACAATATATTTAAGCATCCAAATATTAGCATGCAACAGATTTAAAAACTTAAGTAATTTTAAAAGTGTTACTCACTTTGCTTTTGGAAAGAGACAGAGCATTCTTTTTGTCTGAAACAGTTTGAACTTTAAAAACTGGGAATGATTTGCTTGATTTTCCTTTGATTCTTCTCGCCTTTTGTTGTTGATGTATGATGCTTTTGTTATAAAAAGGAAAAGCTTGCTATGTTGTGTTGAACGAATGAAAATATAAGAAGACATGATATAAAGAAGTTTCAGGGGAAGGTGATAACTGGGTTTTGCAAATGCTGGTACAATTATGTTTTTTTTTTTTTATCAGGCCAGATCTTTGTATTAGGGAGGCTGGAATGATTTTTATACAATTCGAAATGACTTAAGTTTATGCTGAGATGAAAGCGTTTTAATGCTAATGTACTTTGTGTTCCCTACTACTCATTCTTATGTATAGATATTTTTACTTAGCTTTGCACTTCTCTTACAAGCAACCTACATATGAATTTTTTTTTTATTTTGTTTCTCTAACCTGCATATTTTATGTTTAGATTTTTTTTTCTTGCTTATTACTTTGCTTTGCATTTTATCCCTTTTTCTTGCCTTAGTCTTTATCTATAAGCTATCAGCATTTATTTTATTTTGTTTATCCTTTAGCGTGCATATTTTTTTACAACTACAACATCTTGCTTTGCATTTCTTTTTACATGTTTTACTTCAATACTTACCTGATTTGTTCTTGCATTCAAAACTTTTACTTTCACTTGTCTAGGCATGCTTTTTATCCTATATACATTGCTGTTTTATTTTGCTTTGTTTAATATTTTATAAAATTTATTTCATCTTAAACATTCTTGAAAGATTTTATTTTATATTCCAAATCATAGCTTCCCAAAGTATGTGTATATATATATACATAAGTTTAAAATAACAAATTTCGATTCACTTAAAATCCATTTTAAAGCTATTTCATTATTGTTATTGTTTAAAAATAACTCATTATTAATTTAAAACAAAGATTAACTATTTACAATATATATACAAATATATAGATACATATTGTAAATAGAAAATAATTAAATTAGCTTTTAAAAGATAAATTATCAGTTAAATATTTATTTAAAAGAAGAAAATTAAATCAATTCAAATATTATTAACAATTATTATCAAATTAATTTAATTTTTAATGTAGATTATTTAATTGATATTGCCCCAAATTTCCGGGATGTCAAAGTTAATCTCACTCAGTTTAAATTTAAATGATTAAATTTAAATAATTGTTTGTATGGTTGAATTAATTGATGTGATATAGCATAGTATAATTTGAAATTGGCATATTATGTGATGCTAACATCTGTGGATGCAGGGAAAAATAGGTTGGAGGGATCCAACTGGACCCCTCAACATTTATTTAAATTATTTAGCATTGTGGGTTGTGATTATTTGATATTCTATGATGAGTTATATTGGAATATTGAATGTTATGGTTTGATGGATATATTTGGGTATAATGAATTACCAAAAATATATAAATTGGATTTAGAAAGGAAAATGAAAGAAGTGAATTTGTAAGTAAAATAATTATAGAAAAATTGAATAAATTAAGAATGAATTGAAAAGGAATGGAAGTGATATTAAAATACTAATAAATAAATCCGAGTATGAAAAAGAAAAAGAGATTTTTTTTAAATAAAATAGAAATTAATGAATTGTAAACTCAAGTGATATCAATTAAAGGATAAAGAATTATTTTAAAAATTCAAAGTTTAAATTTATTTTAAAAGGATTAAGAAGTAACTTGAGAAATCGAAAATTTGTAATTTTCAGTTAAAAATATTTCAAATCATAATAAAGGATTTAAATCTAAAATTAATGGATTTGGAATAAAAGGGAGTAAATTGGAAATCAATTTGGAAATTGATTCAAATGTTTGAAATTGGAAATTTAAAGTAGAATGTGAAGAGAAGTAAATTTCCCTGGATAGCCAAGTACGTTTTCAAAGTAAATTTTTAAATATAAGATAAAAAGTTCTAATTTTGTTCTAAAAAGCATGTTTTAGGAATTATTTATTATTTCTAAATATCAAAATTTTAAAGAAAATGTTTTTCAAACCTATTATCGTAGTAATTATTTATAAAAGTGACTTAGTATGTTGTTTTAAAAAGTAAAACTAGTTTTATATTTTATAAAGTAACCATATTTTTAAATCTTTATATAGTTTGTATTTTAACCAATTATTGAAGTAGTTTTAACTTAAATATTTTAAAGTATATTTCAAGCTAAAGTGTTTTTAAATTATTTTAAAAATCTAAAGTTTTGTGCTTGGTTATTCCGTTGGAAATAGAAAATACTTGGAATTATTTCTGAGAAAGGAAGATAGTTTGAAAACTGTTTTCAAACGGGGTTTGAAAAGTGGAAATATATCTTATGAAGATATTTTTGGGATTAATAAATAATTTGGAAAATTATTTATTGTTTGATGGATGTTTGTGAATAGAAATTGATAGTTAAATAATCGACTATAAATATTGGACAATGAGTTGATCGTTTCGAAGAGACCGGGATCGAGGTTTATTTCTCAAAAACCACTTAGATCCGGTTTGTACGTTTTCGTGAGAAACGATTTTGGATTCGACGATGGAGTAGTGAAGTGCAAGGGCTAGTCGCTACTAATCCGGAGGATATTTCCAAAAAGGATGTAGTAGGAATAGTGCCTTCGGTTCCCTTCGAACCCGGGATGGACTTGTATGGATGAATGCTTGCGAAACATCGTCAGGTGGAGGATTGGCATTCTAAGGGATATGTTCTAAAAAGGTAACACTTAGCCTCAAGCCTCGTCAAATGGGAATGGCTGAAAATCAGGGATTATGCAGCAAGGCTTCGTGGGTAGCCCCCACTGGAGGGTGAGGTCATCCCTGTCTAGATGTCCCTTTTATTTCGGCTTAGTTGGCGGTTGATGATCCCAACCGCGGGGTGATCTTGCTCGGGACTGTCCAGTAAGGGATGGTTCCGGTCTTGTGTTGCAGGGGAGTTAGGGTGGCTCTTCGGTACGCTGATCTAGACCAGGTACTGTAACAGGTCATACCCCAATGCCTAGCCATTAGTTGGAATCCATTTTCCTTACGCGCCCGTACGGTTTTGATTGTTCCCAAATATTGCTGAAACGTGATATGCAAGCATTTCAGCTAGATTCTACTTTACTTTCTGTAGGCACTATTATAATATCAGTGGATTTTAATAAAAATTGTTTTAGCTATCGTAAGGTAAAAACCCGACATGTTTATTTGTGGCGTGGTCTTACGAGATGCATTTGTTTTCAAAGGATTTTTGAAACTTTAATAATCAATTGGGTGTGGTTTTCTCACGTTGGTATTCCAAACTGACTCGGGTGTTATTTCACTATAATGCTCGGGTCAAACCGAGTATTATAGAATACAGGATATGATGCCGTGGAGCTCAGGAGACGAGCTGGATGACGATACGCACTCTCGTACTTGTTTATATATGTATTCTACTGTGTTGAGTTGTTGTGTATCCATTTGTATGTTATCGATGTTGATGTAGAGCTATGATTGATGTACTCTGATGATGCAATATATAAACAGAGATATTTGATTTTTGAGTAAAGATCATTATTATCTATTATATTTTATTCCGCTGCGATGGTTAGATTCTGATGTTGTTTTCTATTTTCTTCTTCTACCTCTTCTTCTTTAACCCAAATGGTTCGTATTTCTGTACAACTTGGGTTGAATGTTGTAGAATAGTGTTGACTCAAGGGGTACGGATTTGCGGGCCGTTATACTTTCATACCTTATATACATAATATTTTATTTTGCCTGCTATGCTCTTATTCCCTAAGTAATTATATGTACTTTTGTTTTATTTATTTGTTATAAATTTTTGACTTAAGTATTTAGTTCTATTTCTAACCCAATTGCATATTTTATCTCTCTTTTATTTTAAAACAAAAAAAAAATTAATTTACTTATTATTATTATTATTATTATTATTATTTGCATACTTATGTTAATATCATACATTTGATTTATACTTATGTTAATACGATAGATGTTTGTGTATTTAGACTTATTTTATTTTAAGTATTTTTGAAAGACTTTATTTTAAATTTTCAAATCATAGCTTTCTTTCAAAATACTCATATATATAAATAAATAAATTTGAATTAATAATTTCTATTTATATTAAAAATCCATTTGTAAAAACATTACATTATTAATATTGTTTAAATATAACTCATTATTAGATTAAAATAATTCATAAAAGAATTTGTCTCTTATTTAATAAATTTCTTATTTTATCAGCTATATTTAAAAAGAACAAAACAACCTTTTTGTTTAAATTTAAACTTATGCTAGAATCATTTTAATTAAACTTTTATCTTGAGTAATTTAAAATCATATGGTTGTTTATTTAATAGCTTAATATTAAGTTAAATCAAATTTCTAAATTACCAAAATATTAAGATTAGAAAACATGCCTTTATTTATTAAATTTAAAACAAAGTTTATTTATTTACAATATATACAAATATATACACATTATAAATAGAAAACGATTTAATTAGTTTTTAAAAGATAAAATCACTCATTTAAATATCTATTTAAGAAGATTATTAAATCAATTCAAATTTATTATTAACAATATTGTCAAATCAATTTAATTTAACACTGATTATATTGATATTGCCAAAAATTCCGGGATATCACATTCCTCCCCCCTTAAAAGAATTTCATTCCCGAAATTTAAAAAAAAGGTAATTTAATAATCAAATTATAGATTTAATTTTAAAACACAAGCATATATCAATCATATGCTAACATCCATAGCCACCAATTCATCCAATCAAACAAATCTAACTATCGAGACAAAATTCTGGATAGAATTTTCTCGAGTTTCCCAAGTATAAATACCGGAATACTCGCACTACAGAATCCAAACAATCAATACTACTAAGCTACAGAACTTCCACTCTTCTAGATCTACAAAACAAGACAGGATATCAGACTATAGACAAGTCTGACTCAACAACCAAAACTCCCTGAACTGCTGGCTCTATAACCAGAGATAGATCTTACACTTACTCCCCCAGAGATACGTGAAACACTCTGAATTCCAGTTATTCAAACTGGCAATTCACTCATAAAGAACAAAAACTAATCCTAAGAAAAACAACAAAAAAAGATCCAAATATCTCGGAGCTAGCTTCCCAATCTTACCCAATCTTGTAGCTCCCATGGATCGAAGAAAACCCCAACAACAACGAAGTCTCTAACTTCGAATTTTCCAATTCTCCGTCTTCGGAATCCAAATTCCTTCGTCTCTTATCCATAAAACTCTTCTAACAACCCAGGGCTGCCTACATCCTTCCTGATCAGCTCAACCTTTGTTGATGCTCTTAGAAACAAACTGAACCAAAAACAATCCAACAAAATGATCTTTCCAAGATCAACTCAAAAATCAGAACACAACTCTATTCCAAAATCAGAAGACTGATCTCACTTCTCCCATCAGGAAAAGATAAAATAGATGCATTCCAATCTGGCCTTGGATCCTGAAAAATTTCCTGTAGAAACTCTCTAATCCAAAACACTGCAATTTCCAGTTGCTTCCACACCAAACAGCTTCCACCATGCTTTCACTGCGCAACTCTGACTGAGCAGATGAAAATGCTGATGATGATCACGAGGACAAACTGGACAACACATCCCAGAACTATGGTTCAACAATCCATTAAAGAAACTCAGAAGTTCCTCCAAAACCTGAGCTGCTTCACCAAACTCATTCTCCAGAAACCATCCTACTACCAAGCTGAACCATCGGTACCACTCCTGGAATCCAGTCAATACCAAACTCAATCTCTAGATGCGGACAAAACTCTGACTTCCTGAGGACATCCAGAAAAATCTCTGACAACCTAAGAGAACACTTAGCTATCGCAAGTCACTTTTGCGATCAATCCAGCCCCTTTCCAAAGAAAAACTGTTCTCTCTTTACCAAACAGAACAACCTATGCTTAATTAGCCAATCCATCGAAGAAAAGGAACCACTCTGCCGCTCCTGAAATTACCACAAGAAAAACTACTAAGCCAGAAGATCTCCTTGACGGCACACAGAACACTCCGAGCTGCACTGCTAACTCAGATGCCAAAGACTTTCTATCTAAATCTCTTCGAGAAACTTGGACCTCAAACCAAATAGAAACACCCTACTGAACTTAGCCACAACAACGAAGCAGACACACTTCCTTAGCTGGTTCCAAAGAAACATTTTCGGAGACATCCATTGTCACTGTGTCTCATCACATAGCTACTACATCCTGAGGTATCAAGATATCATGACTTGCTTCCATCCAACCGACAGATCCAAACTCTAGCTCATCCAAACATACACTTCAAAGATGGACTCTGAACCTTAACAGGCTTCCTTCAGAGATCGATGAAATCCCTACACCACCCAAAGCTCACTCAAGACGGTATTAGGTCTATAGTCTCGATAGATACACTTCCATCCTCAAACATTCAAACTCCAACCATTGGTAGTCGTGTTACACACACCACTACCCTATCTACCTTTATAACTTATATTGGAAAAACCGAACAGGTAACCCAATAAATAGGTAGAAATATATGTGTGTGTGTGTGTGTGTGTCTATATCAAAATTACAAATACGCTCTCTCAAGGAACAAATCACTCAAGAGCCTAGGTATTCGCTCAACCTAGCGCTCTGATACCAACTGTGACGACCCGACTTTCTAACCTCAGAAAGTCGTATCATCTTGAAGAAAGAAAGGGATAGAAAAGAGAAAAGATAGAGAAGAAAGAAGAAACAACATCAGAATCTCAACAGCGGAATGAATAAATTATATTAATCACATAAGTATTACATAATATGCAACATCAATCAGAGTTCCACAGATAATAAATCACATACTAGACAGTTATAAACACCTGTCTGGTTATACAATTCAATACATAATACAACACAGAGATACCAACACAGCGGAATACTATATATATATATATATATATATATATATATATATATATATTAACAATGCCGAAGCCTCCTGCTCCATTGCTTCTCTACAATTCGTCAAAGCTAACCTGAATCCCTTGGCTACTCGTAAAAAGTTGAGTACCCGAGAGTTTAGGAAAAACAAAAATAAACTCCAGTTCAGACAAGGGTCTGGTATGAGTAACAGGTTAAAGTTGCTTAACTTTGAAAACATTTGAAAATAAAGGTATCATGTAAGACTTCCCACAAATAAACATGGGTAAGTTTTTACCTTACGCTAACCAAATCATTTTATAAGAAATTCTGTGATATTATAATAGGGTCTAGGGTTTTCAAGTAAATAGAAAATAGCCGAAATTGTTACATCTATTAAATTTTAGCTACTTTCCACAAAAGTGGGTAATACAAATCAGAACCGTAGGGCCTCGTAGGAAAAATGGGTTACCATCAATGGCAAGGCTACTGGGGTACCGCCCGTCATAGTATGTGGCCTAGATCACCGTACCGAGGATCACTCCCGACCCCCTGCAACACAAGGCCGAAACCATTCCTTACTAAACAGTCCCGAACAAGATAACCCCGGCAGTTGGAGCTCAAAACTGCCCACACAGTCGAAATAAAAGGGACATATAGACAGGGAAAAATTTCGTCCTGCTTGGGCATGACCCAACCAACCTTGCTGCACCTCCCCTGTTTTAGCCATTCTTGGTTGATGAGGCTTGAGGCTGCGATTACCTTTATAGAACACATCTCTTATAATGCTCATCGCCCACGTGACGATGTTCTGAAAGCATTCAATCCATACAAGTTCGTACCGGGTTCGAACGAAACGGAAGGCATTATCTCGTTACACTCATTTTGGAATCACCCTTAGAGTTAACGACAATAATCCTTGCACTCTGACACTTGAGAATTCATGACCTAACGTTTAATTTGGATCGATGTGGTTTTCGGATGTCCAAATATGGAAACTCGGTCTCGGTCTTATCGAAATCCAAACGCCATCTTTTAAGGCCAATTTGTTTTAAAGTTTAAAACAATTCAATTCAATATTATCCATATACACACAGATAGATAATTCACCAAATAGATAATCGACATTATCATCATAAATAGATAATCCATATTATCACTGCAAAACGATAATCTGTATTATCATCCAACAGATAATCCATATTATCATCATACTTATATCAAAGCATACATCATCATTAATCTTATATTTGAGATCTCAAACCATTCAAGGTAAACAATACTATTAATCCACATATAACCAATCACATCAGCCATAATTAATTTAAAATGAATTAAATTAATTACTTCATCTCTAATTAATTTAAAGTAAATTAAATTAATTTCACCATTATAAATCTTGCTTATATAATTATTAATCAATTATCAATCAATTAAATTTATCATCATCCAATTATTTATTTCAATTAATCACCCTTGATTAATTAACTTTTAATTATATTCAAATAATTATCCTTTAATTAATTTCACAAATTAATTACCCTTAACTAAACACAGTAATTAACCTTTAATTACTAAATAAATTAATTAACTATAATTAATTACATCAATCTTTAATTACACTAATTAATTACTCTTTAATCACTCATTATTGATTAATTTATTAATTGATCAACACTTAATTACATAATTTAATTATATTTACTAATGATTTCTAATTACATTTAAATTAATTATCCTATTTAAATCAATTACCTTAAGTGATTAATCTTCAATTAAACCATATTTATTAATCGACCCTGATTAATACCATTCAGTAATTAACTACCCTTAATTACTCCATCAAATAAATTAATTACTACTTAATTAATGTTCTTTAAATTAATCCCTAGATTAATTATACAAAGTAATTATACTCAAAATTACTTTCATCATTAAATCATCCTCAGTTAATTACATCCAGTAATTATCATTAATTACTTCCCTAAGTAATTATACTTATCACGTCATCAAATGGTTATTTAAATTAATTAAACTTAATTAATTAACTTAAACAATTCATATTAAACTGAATTAATTACGATGAGTAATTAATTCCTTAATTACTTCCATTAAGTAATTATACTTTAACTATTCATAAAATTATCTTTAAATTAATTGGTTTAATTAATTATTAAAATTAATCACATTAATTAATTATTAAATAATCCTAGTCAATGACCTTCATTAACTATTAACAATTCTTTAATTACTTATTCCAAAGTAATTAACTAAGATTCATCATTATTAATTACAAATTTATTAATCTTTAATTACTCATTAATTTAATTAAGTGTTAACTATAACTTAATTGACCCTAAATTAACTTATTAATTAATTACTAATCGTTAATTTAAATTCAATCTTGTTTAATCAATGATCCTTAGATACCAATTAATTTATCCTAAATTAATTAACTTAGTCCTTAATTAACTAATTTAAACTCTTAATTACTAAATTAATTAATTCAAATAAATAATTATCCATTTAATTAATTTAATAATTACAAATCATTAAATCTTCAATTATAAAAACATTTTTCTTATTAATGATCAAATTATCATTAACAAGGTACTTAAAAACAATTTAATTTCAAACTTCACTTTTAAATTTCATTTTAAATTTAAGATTTAAAATGAAAACAAATTACTTTAACAAGACTAAAACAATTTCAAAAACCCCTTTTAATTTCACAAGTTAAAGAATTATATATCTTATAATAGAGTTTAAAAGAATTTAAATCACAATTCCATTTTGAATTCAAATCAATTTAAAGACTTACTTTATTATTCAAACTGTTTAAAACAATTTAAAATTTTCTTTTATTTCAAAATTAAGATTCAAATTTATATTTGAATCCAGATTTAAACTTAGGTTTAAATCTCTATTTTATTTAAAGCTTTTCTTTTAAATTCAAACTATTTAAACCTTTTTAAAGTTGTTACAAATAATTTAAATTTAAAAACTTTATTTTATTTGAAAACCAAGATTCAAATTTCATGTGAATTCAGATTTAAACTTAGGTTTGAATATCTATTTCACATTTAAAACCCAGATTTAAAGATTTTAAAACTTATAAGTTTTAAAACCTGCAACTAACTTGCCTAAGATCCTTACATTTTACTTTGATTCAAAATCAAATGTACTCGAGTAAAACCCTCAACAACTCGAGTAAACACTCGAGTCCCATTTCCTGCCCAAACCAAAAACCCACTACATCCACCAATGAACACCGTGCACATGCACAGTGGTCTTGATCGAATCCGATCAAGTTCGACGATCTACCCTTATCGACGAACATCCCCAAACTCTAACCTGATCACCAGATTGTCTATAACTCAACTCGAATTTGAATCCGAGTTCAAATTAAACCTGGAACCCATCAACATGAACACACCCAAAACCTGTCAACGTGCCGTCCCCGACCCTCCGACCACCTGAAAGTTTACAACTCCAGCCTCAACTTCATCTACTACCCAGCTATCATTTTCTAAAGTCTCATAACGCTCGATCATCCACATGTGTCGTGGTGATCGATTCATCGAACCCATCAAAAACTAGGGTTCGAGGAAGAATCTCTCTACTGCAACCTCCATGGCGAATTACATCACCATCCAATATTTTTCCCAACTGCTACGATTACTCCTCCATCATCTGAAAGAACCCTGACCCTCCAGCATACATAGATCATCAGAGATCTCAATTTTTTTTTTGATTTTTGGTTAAACCCAGAAATACACACAAACCCCTTTACTAAAAACTTCCATTTTAGTTTTAAAAATCAAATTTTGGTATTAGTATTTGATTCATAAACATGAATTTATAAATTAGAATATTTGGGTTTTCACTTATTCAAATTTGTTATGTTGTTTTGATTTTCCAGAGCAACATACATGTTAACGCTAAAATTTGAACGCTAACACCCCGGTGTGTAAAGTGTAGTTGTGAAAGCACCACCCGATGATTCGGGAACAGAGTATAAGCAGAAAACCACAGAAAAAGCAGTGAATAACAACGATTTTATAGTGGTTCGGCTAAATAGTTTGCCTACGTCCACTCTGAATATCTTTATTGATGATTTCGTTACAAGTTGATACAAATCTTCCCAAGTACAATACACTTTGAACTACTAAACACTTTGAATGAGTAGCTTAAACTTCAATGTAAGTGAAGGTCCTCAAATCCATGTCGGATGCATGAGATTTCTTCTTGAAGTTGTTGATAGCGTTCTACGTGTCTTGAAAGCTTTGGGTGTTGAGTTAGTATGGAATGTAGCAGAGTATCGGTGTTTGAAAAGAATGAGCCAAAAGTCCTTTGAACGTTGGAGGTGGTTGCGTATTTATAGGTTGGATCCTGGGCAGTAGTTTTTCTCTCAAGTCATGAGTCGTGCACGACTCATCTAGAGTCGTAAGTCGCGCTCGACTCAAGGTCCAAGAGTCAGCAGGGAGTGGGGTAAGTGAAGTGGTTCTGAGCTTTTCTTCGTTCATCTAGATATAAGTTCTAACTCGTTCGCGAGTTAAGAGGTCACGGTTTAAAGTGAGGCAGCACTTAAATCTTGGCTCTGCGGTTTTAGGTCGTAACGTCTTTAAGTCGTGGACTTTCTTAAGTCGTGACATTCCCTAAGTCGCTTAGGTCTTAATCCTGTTAGGTCGTTAGCTCCTTAACTCGTAAGCTTTCCTTGAGACATGACATATCTTAAGTCGCGGGTTTCTCTGAGATGTGAGTCGCTTTGTTTGCCTAAGTCGTTCTCGACTCATGTAAGGTCGTAAGTCATAGACAGCTTTAGGTCGTTAACTTATTTCCTTCTTGAGTCGTGCCAACTCTTAAGCCGTAGACTTCCTTAAGTCGTCTGGACCTTAGCTCGTTAGGTCGTGGAGACCCTAAGTCGTGTACCCTCCTTGATCCATTGAGTCGTTGTCTCCCTTGAGTCATTGAGTTGGCCATTTCTTTAACACGTTAAACTGTTAGGTCGTACCATTCATAAGTCGTTCATGCTTTGTCTTGTTAAATCGTCACGCATCTTAAGTCGTGAGGTTTGCTAAGCCGTAGATTTCCCTTGATCCGTTAAGTATCTTATGTCATAAATCGTCCCAGGCCTTAATTCGTTGTCTTAACGGGGTTAACATTTGCCCCTCGAAGCACACGCCTAAGTCGTAGGTCGTGTGCTTCGACTTACCTTAACTCGCTTGTGCCGCTTCAAGTTCCGCTGTCTTGGTGTATAAAAGACTCGAGTCTTTTCTCTTATTTCTTTCTGCTCATTATCAATCTCCTAAGTCGTATCCGCCATTAGCGTATCTATGAGCTTCCTGCGGCGATCCTGACTTGATTCTCTTTCAACCACCTTTAGCTTCACATCACGTAAGCAATTTTCCCATTTTCTAATTGATGATCATCATTGTCAATTTTTGAGCTCTGTCTTCCGTCTCTGATTCCCCCCTTTAACCGTGCGAGTATTGTTGCATTGGTCATCGAAGAACTCAAAGTTTGTTTGATTTGACTTAAGACGACTCGTGATTTGTGGCGATTCGGTGGTGTGGCAGAACTGGGGTTGTTGTTGATTGAGAGGTTATTGGGCTAACGGGTCAAGAGGATGAGGAGTTTCTGATTGGATGGGGGGTTTGTCGATTGGATGAAGTGAGATACTAAATTGGATACGACCCAGCATTTTTGGGCAAGTTATAACCTTCCGCGACTTAACGAGATACGACATGAGCTTTGAGTTGCGGCCGATCTAGGACTTAGAGAAATTCCCATTTCTTTGAACTGAATCCCTTCCTCCTTACCATGCTTTATGACTTATAGGACCAATGATTTTAAGGAGCCAACGACTTAACTTGCAGGAAATCTTTCATGGGCGACTTAACCTTTAGGTCGTGGACGACTTATCCCTTAGGTCGTGGACGACTCAGCACATGGACAATCTTTTACTGCCGAATTATTTCCTAAGCAAATTTCATACCTCTGTTAGGTTCTGAACGACTTAGGGTTTAATGGATTTTTGGACTGTGACTAAATGGCTTGAACAAAAATTTGTAAACTTCAAGATGTCGACAAAACTTGATTGTACTTCCAATTTGAATTGCCAGAATATACTGCTCGAACTTTGTTGCGTTTATTTATAGATTATTCTAACTTTAATGCTATCAACCTGTTGAACACAACACTTGCAGAAAAATGGGACAAATATACTGCCATTGACTGCCCACGTCAAATGACAGATTAGTTAATAACAGATAATTAACTCATATAAATTGTGTGAACGAAGTGCTTTCATCAATTTCAATTAGAATATTAAAGCAACACTGAAATAGTCAATTGAAACTGACCAGCCTGCACTAATATTATGCTTGAACTTTATATTAACAAGTTCTGAAATTTTGTAATCGAACAATCATCGACTAGTTTAATTCCAGTTATATTTACTTGCTATTTTTATTAGTTTTTCACGACACTTCACACTTTTAGGAAACGTGCACCTTCACATTTGAATATCCAGTTGCTTGTGTAAAATGACTTCTCAGGAAGAAGATACGACGGCTCTGATTGGAGAGGCAACTGTTATTCCGGCTCCACTAGTCAATCCTTCCGAAAGAGCCTCTTCTACTTTATCATACAGAGTTTTTCGCCAATTGTGCGCTCAGTTCGGCATTGCTGAATCAGATGCCATTCTTCCCGAGAGAAGTAACACTGCTGACATAGCACCCCCTGGCTTTGTAACGGTCAATCGACAAATGTGCCTGAGTGGGGGCGTTCCTCCATTCAATGTTTTCTCCAACAACTTCTTCGTCAATTGGCCATCGCCCCATCCCAATTACACCCCAATGGTTATGCCATTTTAATGGGGTTGTGTGTACTGTTCAGGAGGACGCTTGATCGATTCCCAAGCTTTGACGAGATTTGCTTCCTATGCTCTTTCACGAGGCCTAAAGATCACCCCTCTATTACTGTCGTGAGAAGTGCTCGAAATCGTAAATTGATCATCGGTCTTCCTGACAGCGCTCATGGGTTTTTGACTCAATTTTTCTATGTCCGTTGCCCCCCGGGGTTTTATGCTGTGTGTAGAGAAGGAAGTAGGATCATCTACCTTTTGCTCCTCTATATTCTGAATTTTTTGAAGTTCAAATTGCCAAGTGTTAACTTCATCATCATTTTTTTTTATTTCAACGCTCCCCCCTCCTTGTAAAGATCCCAGTCACAAGCCAACTCTGGAGAGGCTTGTAGCTGTTCCGGTTGAAGAGCGGGATATGAAATTTTTGCTGAACGACAAATTACTTCACCAATTCGGACTTCTTCACCCTTCTCGCTCCACACACCCCTGCGAGGTTCCAGACTCCCCACCTAAAGCATCAGATGCCCTGGTTTCTACAGACACATCCATACCAAAAGGACCTGCTCCTGAGGCTTCGCTAGTGAAGTGATCCACTTCTGTTGATGTTGCGGGGCCATCTGTCAAACTTGCCCCGGTTATTAAGGAAGAAGAGCCCCAGGGATCTCCCCGACTGTCACAGAAATCTGGCGAAGAGGCCGGAAAAAATAGCCTTGCCAAGCAGAGCAGGGACGATACTTTCGAAGGGCTGAGCGACCTCTTTGCCACATCGCAAGAGATCTTTAAAGATGATCCTACCACTACCGGGGTTTCTTCTTCATTAGTTGAAGCGACTTCTATCCTGCAACAGACTCCGTCGACTCAAGAGTTGATGCTAACTTTTACACCCACAACCACTCCTCAATTAAAGAGTGGTTCGTAGTTTGATGCGCGTAGTTTGCACGTCACACACACTTAGAATTTTTTCGGCACTTTTATGCTTCTGACTTTTTGTACTTTGAAGAATTCTAAGATTTAGCTCTTTTTTATTTCAGATCCTCCGATGGGGCGCAGCGGATCCTACTATGATGATTTCCAGCGCTACGGGAGGCGTAGCCAGTATGATTACAGGCGTTACCTCCCCTCTTACAGAGAATCTGATGAAGAAAGAGCCGCTCGAAAGGCTCAAGAAAAGAGGGCTCAAGAGGAGCGTTATGAAAGAAGAGACAGGGAAGAGCGCCACGATTCTTCGCTGAGAGGCGACGATTCCCATAAAAGAAAATCCCATGACGACAGAGGAAAAAGTCATATGGTTGAAGATTCGAGCAAGCGAGCCCGACATGGTGAGAAGCACACCTCTACAACTCCTGAAAAGGTTACTGCCCCTGCCTCGCTTGATATTCCTTCCGGCTCTCCCGCTCTCGGGAAGACAGACATCCAAACAATAATTAGTTGGCCCAAATTCCAAGTCGGACCGGGTCCGGCCACTTTGCAGAGTCGGTTTCCACAGTGGTGTCTGAAGGGAGTAAGGTTTGATCTTGACTTGGTTCCCATTGACAAGTCTGCTATGTTACGAAACCTCGATGCCGTCAAGCTTGATATTGAGAGGATGTCGAACTGGCAAAAACTTGTTGACGAGCTCCAAAGGGTTAATCATGCGAACATAGAGGCTATGCTCACTATGGAAAACGATAAAGCCGAGTGGCAAAAAGTTCTTGAGCAACATGACACTGAGATGAGGAGCATTGCTTCTTATAATGAAGATCTTGAAGCAAAAGTTGAAGAATTGAAACAAGAGCTTGCTGCTTCCTCTACTTCCTATTCTCAAAAAGAAGAAGTGCTCCTAAAACAAGTGAGAGATGCTCATGCCAGCCAAAGGGATGCCGAAGACAGGCTTGAAGTGCAGAAAAGAATTAGTGAGGGCTATGTTGCTGATATTGAAGAGCTTCGAAAGAAGAACAGCTCCCAAGAGGCGGAGATCCAAATGTTTAAGCTTCAACTTTCTAAAGCTGAAATGGAGCGTGATGAGGCCGTTGTCGGCAAAATTGCAGCTGAAGAATCTCACGAGGCAACGCGGGCCTACATCAGCTCAACATTATTTGATTTCTATCTGCATAGCATCTTGGGGCGCAGTAGCCTCGCCTTTCTAGGCCCCAAGTATGAAATTACACTGGCTGAAGTTTGGGAGGCCGCACTCGATATGCTCGGTGGTAGCAGCGCTGGCTATGCTGAGTCAGCTCTTGAGGAGCACTATCTTGATGATGATGCTCGTGCCGCTCTCGCTAGGGGGAGAGAACAGCTTGCAAAATTAAGGGCCGAAACGGCGGCAGGAGAATATTCAGGAAAAATCATCTCAACTGCTCCAATTCAACCTTCTCCTTCAGCCGAAATTGACATTATCGGTTCTAGTTCTCATTCCCCATCTCCTACTAAAGTTACCACTGATATCACAAGCATACAAGGTGGAGATGAAGGCGGCGAGAGTGTCGAGGCACAGGCTTACGAAGTTGACGTCAGGGAACCGACTTCTGCAGGTAACCCTACTGACAATCTTGCCCAAGTAGACTGCTCATCTGTTTCTTACGAACTTGATGAGCTTTTTGACTACTTCTTGAATCTCAGCGAACCTTTATCTCCGCTTTTTGCTGACTTGAACTTTTTTCCTTCTGCAGAGAAAACGTCGGGCATTGTTCAGGCTTCTCCTCCTCCAATTATTCCCTTCCCGCCTCTTAAGGTCACTCCTCCTTCTGCCTCGCAACCCGGATAACAAGAGGAGCAAATAGAAGCTCTTCACGGCTTAGATGATCCCGTTGCTTCTCAAGATCCGAAAGGAGAAGAAACGGAAGGAAGCGAGAGGACTTCAGAACCAACTGGCTCCGACGCTGAACCGTTATCCAAACTTCTTTCTCCAGGGAGTGGGTCTTCCTCCAAGAAGAGAGGAAAGCAGGGAGTTTCCAAGAAGAAGAAGAAGAAGGGATCTTTAACTGGCGGAGAGGAGACGGAAGAAAGTTCGACCGAGCCCCTTTCTCCTTCATCCCCTACCCTTACAAGCCGGCCTAAAAAGTTGGTCATTCGGCCAGGTGCGGGCTCAAAAGGTGGGCGGAAGAAGAAATGATGGCTCTGTTTCTGTGGCTTTCATATCGCTTTTTGCCTTTTTTGCATGTACTGACCGGATATTATGCGGGTACCGGCCCCCCGCTTTTCTTTTGCTTTTTACTTTGGAACCTGTACCTGTATATAAAATAGTGTTGAATAAAATGATTCTTTTTCTTTGTACAAACTTCTGTCTGTATCTGAGAATGCATTTATTATTCATTTTTGTACAAGTTCCTTTGTACGATATTGCAGTGAGCTTGTGGTATATATTGTTCGAGCGCAATTTTACCGATGTAGTTATGCCATGCTGCCCCTATACCATAAGCCCATTGTAATATTTTATTTTATGAGGAACTTGTGCTTTTATTTTTTAGAGAATAATTATTCCACATTTGGAGGAATATTATTTCATTAAAAAAAAAAGTACAAACAAGTTTCTATGCTTCATCCTTTGAAGATATCACTTTTTTACTTTCTGCATATACACATTTTACTGAATGAAATCTTCTATGTGGTAAAGCGGATATTTGAAAGGTACTTCAACTTCTTTTTGAGGAAGAGAATTTTCTAGAATAAGTAATTCATTCTTCCTTTGGAAGTTAAAGTGTGCCTTTGATGAGGATTTTTTTTTTTTTACTTTGAAAAGTTGCTCCTCTGAGGAAGACTCTTTCACGTTTCAACACCTGGAAGTTTTATTTCAATCTTGGTGAAACGTGTGCCTCCGAAGAGGTCTTTCTGCTTGATTGTGCCTCCGGGAGGAGGTCTTTTCATTTATGCCTCTGGGAAGAGGTCTTTCTGTCTTATTGTGCCTCTGGGAAGAGGTCTTTTTGTTTCTGCCCCTTGGGAGAGGCTCTCTCTTCTCTTTTTTTTTGCATTTCAACTCTGGTGAAGTGAAACTCCGAAGATCGGCTGTTGCACTTCAACTCCTGGCGAAATGGGCCTCCGAAGAGGGCTTTTATTTTGTTTTACATTTCAACTCCGGTGAAGTGAAACTCCGAAGAGCGGCTGTTGCACTTCAACTCCTGGTGAAATGGGACTCCGAAGAGGGCTTTTATTTTGTTTTACATTTCAACTCCGGTGAAGTGAAACTCCGAAGAGCGGTTGTCACACTTCAACTCCTGGTGAAATGTGCCTCCGAGGATTGCCTGGAAGTTACTCTCTCATGGTTGGAGGGTGATGACTTCTCCAATCCTTTTTGGTTGAGTAGAGAACTTACTTTTTTGCGGCATATGCCTCGTTAGAGGTCTTTATCCTTCGAAGAGTTGTGCCTCTGAAGAGGACTCGTGCCTCCGAAGAGGGCTTTAGTTGTTCCTTGTCCACTTGCTTATGCCTTTTCAGCGATTCTCTATTTTTTCTTTTCAAGCTTGCACTTCCTTCTCTTACAAGTAGTTTGTTTAATCCAAGGAAGCGTACTTCATTGTTAGGCAAGTTAACGAGAACGGGCATAAGCTTCTTAATTGGATGTTTGTTTGTTCAAACGATCTCAATTTACGAGCAATGGCCCGTTTCCGGCGAAATCATTGGCCGTTCAATTGAAGCACTTCCTATCTAGGATTTGAATTCGGGACTTTTGTGCTTTTGTGAGTCGAAATTTGTTTGCTGAATGATAACCAGAATCACTTGGTCTTGTAATGTGCAAGTTTTATTTTCGTTGTCTGCAAAAATTCAAATCGACATTTCAGCAATACATTTAATGTACTTTTCATATCGAAAATAAAGCAAACATGTAATAATAATAAGAAACACAAGATTTATAGTGGTTCGGCCAAGAATTTGGGCCTACATCCACTTTATAGTTTTTCATTATTCACTTGCATCGGTTTTACAATCGCTTTCAATTACAGGAATCATACATTCATAATTCTTTTTACAATATTTCAACAAAGCTATCAAGTAAAGTATGGGCGCAAGTGATTGTTGTTCCAAGCTCTTGGAATTTGATCTCCTTCGACAGTAATGAGTTTGAATGTGCCGTCAAGAAGCTTCTGACCTATGACATATGGTCCTTCCCAATTTGGCCCAAACACATCTATCGCTGTAATAATTCTCTTTAGGACTAGATCTCCAATCTCAAAGCTGCGTTGGCGAACTTTGGAATTGAAATGTCTGGCTATCCTTTGCTGATGAGATGCGATTCTGAGCTCAGCCTTTTCTCTTTTTTCATCAAGGAGATCTAGTGCCTCAAGCTGTAGTTTTTCATTCTCCGCTTGATTGAAATGGATTCTTCTATGTGAAGGGACCTCTGTTTCTACCGGAATCATTGCCTCTGATCCGTATGCCAATGAAAACGGAGTATGCCCAGTCGCAGTCTTGTGGGTAGTTCTATATGCCCATAGTGCTAGCGGTAGCTTATCGACCCAACCACCTTTTGCTCTTTCAAGTTGCTTCTTGATGGTTGACTTGATAATTTTATTTACTGCTTCCACCTGCCCGTTTGCCTGCGGATGAGCTACTGCTGAGAAGCTTTTTCGGATTTTGAATCGTTTGCAAAAATCTTGGAATTCTTCACTTTCGAACCGAGTACCATTGTCTGTAATTATCTTTTGAGGCACACCATACCTGCAAATGATATTTTTAGTCACAAAACTTATCATCTTTTTAGAGGTGATAGTAGCCAGTGGTTCAGCTTCTGCCCATTTAGTAAAATAATCTACAGCCACAATGGCATATTTAATTCCAGATTTGGCAGTTGGTAACGGTCCTATAAGGTCTATCCCTCATATTGCAAACGACCATGGACTGACCATTTGTGTGAGTTCAGTAGAAGGTGCTCTAGGAATTTTGGCGAATCTTTGGCATCTGTCACATTTTCGGGAATAGTCTGCTGCATCTCGATTAATTTCTGGCCAAAAATATCCGTATCGGAGAATCTTCTTTACTAAGGTTTGACCACCTAAATGATCACCACATTCTCCCCCATGTACCTCAGCTAGGATTGTTTTGGACTCTTCCCTGGATACACATCGAAGTAACGGCATTGAGAATCCCCGTCTGTATAATTGGCCATCCTGGACCATATAGCGAGAGGCTTTCCTCAGTAGCTTCTTTCGTTCTTTTGGATTTTCCGGTAAAGAGCCATTGAGCAGATATTCTGTTATTGGAGTCATCCATGATTCTTGCTCTTGAGACACGCTCATGATACAATCAATATCCATCTCATCAATGCTTGGAGCTGACAGGACCTCCACTGGAGTCAACCCCAGAAATTGAGCTTCGCCTATGCTAGAGTACTTTGCGAGAGAATCTGCTTTCGTGTTTTCTTCTCGAGGAATATGACTTATCATGTAATGATCGAAATCACCCAGGAGTTCCCAAGCCTTTAACAAGTAGGCGGGCAGATTTCCCCCTTTCGCTTGGAATTCCTTCTTGACTTGGCATACAATAAGCTGAGAATCACTGAAGATCTGTAATGCTCGGATGTTTAGTTCTTTAGCAATTCTTAAGCCAGCGATAAGAGCCTCGTATTCTGCTTCATTGTTTGTTGAAGGAAATTCCAATCTCAGTGCATAGCATAATGACCGACCTTCAGGGGTCTCAAGTACAACTCCGGCTCCAGAACAGTAGTCATTTCTCGCGCCATCAACATATAACTTACATTGGATTGGGGAATCATCGATCGTTTCCTCCTCGCTGTTACCCTTATCTGTGGATTCTGCGATGAAATCCGCTAAAGCTTGTCCGTTGATTGCTTTTCGGGGATGATAAGTGATGTCATATTGACTGAGTTCAATGTTCCACTTTAGAAGACGACCCGAAGTCTCAGGGCGAAACAGGACTTGCTTTAAAGGTTGATCAGTGAGGACTCTGATAGGATGAGCTTGGAAATATTGCCTCAACTTCCTTGATGCAATCAGTAGGCAATAGGCGAGTTTTTCCAACTTGGAGTAATTCATCTCTGCCCCAGTGAGTCTTTTGCTGATATAGTAAACTGGATGTTGAATCCTCTTGTCTTCTCGTATCAGCGCTGCACTTAAAGCATGAGATGATACTGCCAAGTATATAAGAAGATCCTCACCATCGCCAGGCCTAGAAAGTATTGGAGGCGTTTCCATATGGCGAATCAATTCATCAAAGGCTTTTTGGAATTCGGGAGTCCAATCAAAGTTTTTCTTTCCTTTCTTTAGGGCATCAAAGAATGGGATGCATTTATCAGTGGCTTTGGAAATGAACCGACTCAAGGCGGCGACTTTTCCATTGAGACTTTGCAATTCCTTCCTCGTTCTAGGAGCTTTGACTTCCTTTAAGGCGGTAATTTGAGCTGGACTAGCCTCAATGCCCCTAGCGCTCACGATGAAACCTAAGAACTTTCCGGATTCCACTCCAAATGAACATTTTAAAGGGTTAAACTTCATTCCGTATTTTTGGAGGACTGCGAACATGTCTGCTAAGTGTTCTATGTGATCCACTACTTTCTTAGACTTTACTAACATGTCATCGACGTAGACTTCCATAGTCTTGCCCAATTGCGGTTTGAACATAGCATTAACAAGTCTTTGGTAGGTTGCCCCCGCATTCTTCAACCCGAAGGGCATAACTCTGTAGCAGTAAAGACCAACATCGGTGATAAAGCTCGTGTCGTCCTGATCTGGCTCATGCATCATGATCTGGTTATATCCGGAGTAGGCATCCATAAAAGATAACAATTCGTGTCCCGCTGTTCCGTCTACCAGTTGATCGATCCTAGGTAACGGGAAGCAATCTTTGGGGAAGGCCTTGTTTAGATCTGAAAAATCGATGCACACTCTCTATTTTCCGTTGGCTTTCTTAACCAGCACTGGATTTGAAACCCAATTCGGATAGGTAGATTCTTTGATAAAGTTATTCTCCATGAGCTGATCAACTTCTTCTTTTAATGCTGCTGACCTTTCTGGACCTTGAGTTCTCCTTTTCTGTTTCACATGTGTAAATTTTGGATCAATATTCAGAGCGTGTACTGCAACTTCTGGGGATATTCCGCACATATCGGCATGAGTCCAAGCAAAAACGTCCAAATTTGCTTTTAAAAAAGATATTAAGGTATTCTGAATTGATACATTAAGTTGTGAACCCACATTCAACACCTTGTTTGGGTCCTTTGGGTCAACAGGTACCGGTACTGTCGTTTCCACTGGTACCACTCTATTCTCCCCTGCACTGTCTTTTCTAGGATCCATCTCTTTCCGTGCTCCGCTGTGCTCGCCAGTCAGGGTCCGCCCTGTAATTGCTACAAGGCTGGTTCTTTGATGCGGACTGGGGTTGCCGCACCCTTTCCCATTTCTCTTTTCCTTGTTTCTCGTAGCTCTGTCAGATAACACTCCCGCCCAGCATTTTGATCCCCTTTTATAACTCCCACTCCATTATCTGTGGGGAATTTAATGGTGAGGCACCATGGGGCCAGAACAGCTTTGAATGCTGCGAGAGTTGGACGGCCAAGGAAAGCATTATAAGCAGAAAATTCATCGACAATCACAAAAGTTTGCTTGCGGACTACTTTTCTTTCTCCCTCTCCAAGTTCTACAAGCAAATCAACGGTTCCTATCAGCTGTTTTGGCTCCCCAGTGATGCCAGCGATTTTCTGCGACGAGGCTTGCACATCAGCCATAGGGATCTTCATTTGGTCGAATGTTTTCTTAAAGAGGATATTGCAGGATGCGCCACAATCAATGAGAACTCTTCTGACAATAGCTGGCCCGATACCAGCCGAGATGACTAAGGGATCCAAGGTAGGAGCTTCAACACCTGTGGAATCCCTGGCTCTGAACACAATATCATCATTGAAAGTTCTTTGTTGCTTCAGGGGCGTAGCACCTTCCAAAACAAAGACATCTTCTTCGGCCGGTACATACTTCAAAGCTCGGGTATACCTTTCCATCTCACCCTAGCTCCTGCCTACTGGGTGAGGTCCTCCCGTAATGACATTGATAACAGGCCTTCCGGATTCATGCCCTGCAGTCTTCTCACTTGTCCTGGGTTGATGAGTAGGAGCTCGTTGCCCCTGACTAGACGAAGCGGGATTGCTGCTATTCTTTTCCACAAATTGCTGCAGCTTGTTTTCCCTTATCAATTCTTCAATCAAAATTTTCAATTGGCGGCATTCATCGGTATCATGACCGGGTTGATTATGGAAGCGGCAAAACTTCCCGCTTTGTACAGGTTTTTTCCCGGTTCTCAAAACGGGAGGTTTAGGATAATCGACAGAATCTTTAGTGGCAAGGTAAATGCGCTCTGGTGTATCTGATAAAGGGGTATATTCTGATGACTTGAAGGAACGAGGCTTCTTCAGATTTTTCTGTTTCTTCCCATCGTTATTTTCCTTTTTCTGTCCTACAGATTCATTCTTGCGTGGAGCAGCAATGTTATCTTCATCTTTTTCCAATACTGCCTTTACCGGTACAGGACGGCTTTCCAGGCGTATGAACTCATCTGCTTTCTTGTAGAATTTTTCAAGGGAATTTGGTTCCTTCATGTTAAGCCATTTTCCAAATTCGCTCGACTTGTCGATGGCCCTCATCAGATAGGTCAAGATCATCCGTGGTTCTGCATTGTCTACCTCGGCCAGCGCTATATTAAAGCGATTCAAGAAAGATCTGATAGTTTCCCCTGGATTCTGTTCTAAACTTGACAACGACATGATATCTTTGGCTTTTGAAGCATATAGTCTGAACTGCTCCTTGAATTTTCGGGTTAGGTCAGAAAACTGATCTATAGACCGAATTGGTAGCTTGGTGAACCAAAGCAGAGCTACACCTTCCAAATATACAGGAAAATATCAACACTTTATTTCATCAGAAGCTCTGGCACCTGTCATGTGCCAATCATACTTATACAAGAATTCGTTCGGATCACTTGTTCCCTTGTAAGCTGGGATAGTTGGAGGGACGAACTTCCTTGGGAACTCAGCCTTTAAGATCCTTTCGGTAAACGGGGTTTTACTTGGAGCGAAACCCCATTCCTTCTCGTCTTCATTCCTTTGCATGCTTTCTTTCATGATTTGTCGAACCATTTCAGAAAGATACCCCTCATCATTTCGAGCTTTAGATCCACCAACTTCAGGGAATGTCCGCTCAAAGGGGCTGGCAGCCCTCTCAGGAATGTTTCTTTCTTCAGCCTCATGAATGTTGCCAGCAAAGTTCCTTTCACTACCCGTTGTTTGACGGTTTACCCCAAGCAAATCGTTCAACTTATTCAAAATTAGGGCATTTTGGGCATTCTGAGCCTCCAATTGTGCACTTTGGGCATTTATCTGCTGGTTCAGCCCTAAGATTACAGCATCCAACTCCGCTTTTGTAACCCCAACAGGTGGAGTGGCTTGATTAGGTACTGGGGAAGCGGAGGTTCCTTCTTGAACATTTCCAGATCTAACAGATCTACTCCTTCTCCCCGGAGCCATGATTTCAGATAAACTTCTAGTCTTCAGAGAGATTACTTCAACAAACTTTCGTGGAGCAATGATGATAATTCGCCTGAGTTCAATTCTCAGTGAAAGCACCAAAAATGTTAACGCTAAAATTTGAACGCTAACACCCCGGTGTGTAAAGTGTAGTTGTGAAAGCACCACCTGATGATTCGGGAACAGAGTATAAGCAGAAAACCACAGAAAAACAGTGAATAACAATAATTTTATAGTGGTTCGGCTCAATAGTTTGCCTACGTCCACTCTGAATATCTTTATTGATGATTTCGTTACAAGTTGATACAATTCTTCCCAAGTACAATACACTTTGAACTACTAAACACTTTGAAAGGGTAGCTTAAACTTCAATGTAAGTGAAGGTCCTCAAATCCATGTCGGATCCATGAGATTTCTTCTTGAAGTTGTTGATAGCGTTCTACGTGTCTTGAAAGCTTTGGGTGTTGAGTTAGTTTGGAATGTAGCAGAGTATCGGTGTTTGAAAAGAATGAGCCAAAAGTCCTTTGAACGTTGGAGGTGGTTGCATATTTATAGGTGTGATCCTGGGCAGTAGTTTTTCTCTCAAGTCATGAGTCATGCACGACTCATCTAGAGTCGTAAGTCGCGCTCGATTCAAGGTCCAAGAGTCAGCAGGCAGTGGGGTAAGTGAAGTGGTTCTGAGCTTTTCTTCGTTCATCTGGATATAAGTCCTAACTCGTTCGCGAGTTAAGAGGTCACGGTTTAAAGTGAGGCAGCACTTAAATCTTGGCATTGCGGTTTTAGGTCGTAACGTCTTTAAGTCGTGGACTTTCTTAAGTCGTGACATTCCCTAAGTCGCTTAGGTCTTCATCCTGTTAGGTCGTTAGCTCCTTAACTCGTAAGCTTTCCCTGAGACATGACATATCTTAAGTCGCAGAGGCTTTAAGTCGCGGGTTTCTCTGAGATGTGAGTCGCTTTGTTTGCCTAAGTCGTTCTCGACTCATGCTAGGTCGTAAGTCATAGACAGCTTTAGGTCGTTAACTTATTTCCTTCTTGATTTGTGCCATCTCTTAAGCCGTAGACTTCCTTAAGTCGTCTGGACCTTAGCTCGTTAGGTCGTGGAGACCCTAAGTCGTGTACCCTCCTTGATCCATTGAGTCGCTGTCTCCCTTGAGTCGTTGAGTTGGCCATTTCTTTAACATGTTAAACTGTTAGGTCGTACCATTCATAAGTCGTTCATGCTTTGTCTTGTTAAATCGTCACGCATCTTAAGTCATGAGGTTTGCTAAGCCGTAGATTTCCCTTGATCCGTTAAGTATCTTATGTCGTAAATCGTCCCAGGCCTTAACTCGTTGTCTTAACGGGGTTAACAATAAAAATTATTTTAGCTTAAATAAAATTTGAACTCTAATCTACGATGAAAAAACAATTTTTATTTGTAATCTATGTCCCAAATGTTATCACATCAAGGAAAAATTAATTTATGAATCAAAACACAAGCTTGTAAACTAAAAACTGCACAGTCATAGCAAACTTCAACCTGTACACCGCCATTTATCCATATATGCACAGAATAATACATATATACGAGCATATTTATCCCAGATTTAACCATACAATCAGATACATATACTTAAGTTTTTAAAAATAATGTTACTCACTGTTTAGGGAAGATGGCAGAGCACTCCTGGTTTGAAGACAGTTTTGAACTTTTAAAACTGTAAACTGTTTTGCTTTGATCTTCCTCTAAATCATCTCTGCTTTTGTTCGATGCAGTTTAAGTTTGTAAAAAGAAAAACTTACTTATGTTTCTGGTTTTGCTGTGTTGAACGAACTAAACAAAAAGCATTGTATATATAAATAAGAAGACAGGTTTGTATAAAGTAGGTGTTTACTGGTTTAGGCTTTCTTTGTCTTTATTATTATTATTTTTATCTTATCAGGCAAGATTCTTATTTTGGAGGCTGAAATGATTTTTGAAAAATTCGAATTGACTTTGTTTGTGCTATCATGCAATGCATGAGTACTTTATGTCTCATACTTATCTTATTTGTATACATAGATATTTTCTTTTGTCCTATTTCTTTCTTTTTTTATTTTTTTGCCTTACATCTATTTGTAGGTTACATATATACAAAGCCTAGTTTGCTTTCATACCTTATGTACATAATATTTTCTTTTGCCTGCCTATGCTCTTATTCCCTAAGTAATTATATGTACTTTTGTTTTAGTACATAATTTTTTTTAAATCTTACTGTGATATATCCTTAACATACATCTATATAAAAAAAATCTGATGTCTTTACTGCAAATATATTCTGAATTCCTAATCTTTACATGCATTTTAATAGCAAACAGGCTTACTGTAATAAATAATTTTGAACGGAGCCGAAGGCACTTCAAAGAATATATTTTTGCTCGAATAGTAGTTACCTAGTTACAGAGGTAACCCGGCCTTGTGTAGGCAGAGAACCGGGTAGGTTCTCGGGATGTCCCCCCAGAGGCGTACCCATTTGGCAGTAGGAAGATCAAATTTTATTTATTTATTTCTGGTATTCTATGATACCAAAAATATATTCGACTAAACCATAGCCTTCAATAGTCTCAATCATAAATAGTCACACACAGATTACAAATAATCAACACACAATATTGAAACTAATTGAAATCTTTGAGGAATCCAGTTGGATCCCTCCAACCTGTTTCCCTGCATCCATAGACGTTAGCGCAACAATTAAATACCAATTCCACTTCGAGGTGGAATATTGCGGTATACGGGATTTATAAATATATCATCCGCTATTATGCGGCGCATAGGGTCTCATCCACTATATAATGCGGGAAATCAACAACTCCAAATACATATATAATACCAATTCCACTTCGGGGTGGAATATCGCGGTATATGGGTTTAAATATAATATCATCCGCTATTATGCGGCGCATAGGGTCTATTTCAATCCAACAAATAACATCCATCATCCAAGAAACATCCAAAAATTTAAATAAACTATTTAAATTAAATCAAATATCAAATTGAACGAGAAGTTCGCACCTTTGCTTTTTGCAATCCAAATCCAATCTTGACTTGTTTCCTTCAGATTTTAACCTTGTATAAACAATCCACGATCTATTACTATTTGAATTACCGAACAATTAATTACTACTTATTTATTTAATTTTAAACTAATTTTATAAAAAATATCTTTAGTGACAAAATAATTTAATAGGTTAGTTAGACAAATAATATTTTCATAATCTATTATTTTAGAATTAATCTAGTAAGTTTAGAATATGTATATGTATATCCTTTATTTTTCGATTTTTATCATTGAAACTATATATACACACATTTATAAAATAATTTTGTTACTGTAAAACTTTATATATAGATATATATAATAATTTTTTTTAAATCTTACTATGATATATCCTTAACATACATCTATATAAAAAAAATCTGATGTCTTCACTGCAAATATATTCTGAATTCCTAATCTTTACATGCATTTTAGCAGCAAACAACCTTACTGTAATTAATAATTTAAACTACTGAATTACCTTCACTGTCGAAGAAAAATTTCCAAATCGCGATTCTCAAAACCACGTATCACTAATGCTCCGAACGAACGCCAATCCCTCGCCTTAAGCGGTGCTATTTCGATAGAATTCGAGTTCGAACCCTAACCAACTGCAATCGATCACGATCCTACCTCACCGCCATTTCCTCTCACGCGAGCCGAACTCGAGACCACCACTGCCTGTGCATCACGTTGCCTCGAACTCCTTACAACCACCCACGATATAAATCCTCGATTCCAAACATATACCACTCAACTCGTGAGATCTGGACGAAGAAATTTTGTATGGTGCTGAGGATGACTTCGGAAGTGAAACTAGACTACGATCGAGCACTGCGATTCGATTTTTATTTCTCCTCCTTTTTTTTCTCACGGCCTCGATAACGAACTCAAGAGGATTCGATTTCACTCGAATTCGTTCGGATACATCAACTTTTTTTATATATTTTATTTTGTAGCTGAGACTTCGATTTCATTCTTTTAGTTTCGACCATTGATATCAATTTAGAAAAAGGTAGGAGACTCGACTGAAAGAAAGAAAGAAGGGAGGAGATCGTTCTCTTTCCATCTTATATTATTTTATTTTCTTTTTCGGCTGAAGCTTCCACAAAAAGAAACAAGGGTAAGAATAAAAAGGGAAACGTGTTTTGAATTCTTCCACGTGCTCAAATAGGCTTTCTACAATGATTGATAAGAGGGGAAAAAGTTTGGACGTGAGAGGAATTTTGACCATAATATAAACATATTTTTGATTAAATTTAAATTGTCTCGATAAATGCAACTTAACATTTCAAACTCCTATCGAGGCGTGTCGCTAGGCATTTGCAATGTTAAACCCCTATTTCGGACACAATGGAAAAGGTTTCGAGTCCTACTTCGATCATATGGAAAAGATAGCTTTTTGAATCCAGCTATTAAATTAAATTTGGATTTAATTTTCAACACGTTTGCTTATCGCACAAAATGTATGATGTGACATAAGATTTTTAAATGTGATTTTTAAATAAAAGGAAAATTTTGAAAGAACAAAAAGCATTGGATTCACTACTGTTGCTGGAAAATAATACGGGTGATGACTGCAGCATCAACAGTATCATTTTCGAGTTTCTGTGTAATGGATTTGCTACCATAGTAAATTGAAATTGCATTTTGTTGTGATAAATAGATTTGAAATTAAAATATAAGTTGAAATTGATGAATATAAGTTATCGAGTTTTGAACTTATAATATGAAATAATAAAGAAATTTTGCTTTAGTAAAGTTGAAATAAATTTGAATTAGTATGATAAAATGTATGATGTGAAATTTAACTAAAGGAAGTTAGATAAATTAAATCAAATTTAGAAGTTTAATAATAAGTTGTATAACTTATTAAATGTGAAGATGTAAATAAAACCATTTTAACAACTTTGTTACGTAAAACGAGGTATGAATCTGAATAAGTGATAAAATTGACTTTGGTAAAAGTTAAATAGAATTTACGTTGGAGTTGTAATCCGAATTGGATTTATAAGTGGAAACTTGAAATGGAATATAACTTAAGTGATGTTAAATGAACTTGATTTTGGTACCAAAATGAATTAATGAAATGAAGTCATTAAATGGATATGAATTTGAGTTATATAAAGGAGATTCAACTTTATTTGTAAAATAAATTAGTAATTGAACTAATGAATTAAATATTAATCAATCTAATGTGACGAATTGATATAGATTAATGGATATAAGTGTAAATTCATTTAAGGCTAATTAAATGTTAAACCAAATTGAAGGTAAACAAAGTGAATATGAATGTTGAATGTAAAGTAAGATAAATTTGGTTGTATTGGATATACATTGGTTGTTAGATTATTGTTAATTGATTGAATAGAAATTCATATGCAATTGACTGAATAAACTTGAAAGCTAAAGCAATTTAATTCAAATTGGAAATTAAGTAAATTTAAATTAAATAGAAATTAATTTGAATTGAAAGTAAACAAATGTGAATGTAAATTAGTGAATGTGAAAAAATTGAAAATGAATAATTGAATGTCGTTGTATATAAATTGGTTGTAAATAATTACAAGTAATGTCGAAATCATATAAGTTGCTTATAAACCTTGCTTAGTATGCATTTCTTTTAATATGCATGTGTTGTAGTTGTTTAAAATAGTAAAATGTTAATAACTTCTTATATATGCCACTTACGTGTTTATATTGAGTTAGTGCATGCACCTGGGCTACCGTTAGCGGGATTTGGTTGCACAAAATGCTAAATAAATAACTACTTTGCTTAAAAATGCTAAAAAGGTATGCCTACGCAATAAAAATAGGAAATATGAACTGTTTTTCTGTTTTCCGACCGTGTGGATCGATGTACATATATTTGTATCTATTGTGATATTGTAAAAGCTCCTCCGTACAAAGAAGGTTGTGGCGAAATTTTCCGAAAATTTAAGGCGTTAGAAAATTTTCGGGAAATTTTGGAAATATCTATTTTTGTGAAAACTAAGTTTTGATTTGAAGTTGAAGGTTTGGACGATATAGTTGATTTTGAAAAGATAACTATATATGGATTTGAAAACTTAATAAATATTTTGTAAGATGTTTAACTAATGGATTTTGGAAAGTTAAACACTTGAGAGATTTGTAAATCAAATTTGAACGGTTTGTTTTGAAAAGTTAATGGATTTCAAAACTTTTTCTTACTTGGTAATTTCGAGGATGAAATTCTTTTAAGGGGGAAGATTGTAACGACCCAAAATTTCTGTCATTTGACATTAAGATATTTATTAGATTTTAAATATCAACAAGTAAAATTTGTAAGTCGAATAATTTATTTTTCGAATATTTAGATTTAATTGGATAATTAGATCGACAAATTAATATTTGAAATTACAGAAATTTTTTGGAAATTGGGTTTAATGTGTATAAAAATGATTTATAAAGTTATATTAAATCATATTGGAGTTCGAACAATGTTTGTGAATTTTTAAAATTGAATTAAAAGTTAATTTGTGAAAATTGAATATTTTAATATTTAATCGACTTGTTAAAATAGCAATTTTTCAAAGTCTCAGATTTCGACGAAATTTGTTTCATTGGATCTGTAATGTCATATTATTGTAAGGTTTCAAATTTCGTGTCAATCGGATTTACGGTTTGTCCGGAGCAAACCAAAACGCATAGAAATTTATTTAATCGATTTATTTTAAATTTGATCGTTTATTTCCGTCACTCGAACATATGATCGAATTAGCTTCTGAAACATATTCCATTGTGTCTGGAACGTGGGGTAAACCCTAGAGACTCCTGTCACCGTGCGAGATTTGGAGTTCGGAAATTTTGGATGAATAGTGTTTTCGTAAATTTTCTATAAAAGCACCTCAATAATTCACTTTTTCAAAATAAAACAAGCCCTAGCGTTTCAAGAGCTCAGCCTCCATTAAACTCTGTATGGCCAGAAACTCGCTTCTTTCTCCTCAAATTTTCTTCCAATCAGTAAGCAATTGCAAAAATCTTCAACTACAACGTTATAGAGGGCAGCGAGATCTTCAAATCCAACGGGTATGATTGTAATTGGAGCATTGGATCAACGACAAATCCAGTTTAAAGGGCCGAAAGTCACGCACGAAAATCGAGATACAGGGAGAACCAAGCTTCCCAATACTTTGGCCGAAGGGGGACGTCGTGATGGCGCGTGGTTTGGTAGTCGCTGATCATCGTCTAGCATCGCGTGGTGGTTGCGAGAATTGAGAGTATGTGGCGGCTATTAGGTTCATTTTGCGTTCGTATGTTACTAGAAGCAAACGCATGCCTGGAGGAAGAAACAAGGAAGTGCGGCCCAGATTCTTCAAAACATGAATCAACGGCTATGATTGCTTAGGTTAAAATTTATAAAAGAAATTGTAATATTTAATTATATTATAATTCGTTCGAACTTTAAAAATGTATAACTTTATCATACGAGGTCGGAAACGCACGAAACAAATTGCGTTGCAATTCTATGGATGAGCACTGGTTTGGAGTCGTTTGGAGCTAGTGAAATTTCGAGTAAAATTAAACGCGTGTTTAATTTTATTCGAAACAAACGCTACAACTGTTATCGGAAACTCAAAGTGAGAACTTCCCACTCAATCGAATTGTTTCGATTTAAATTTTAAATAGTTAAATTTAAAATTGCTTGATTGTGTAGATTATATGCTTGGGTGATAGTTATTATCTGTTGATTGAAATAGATCCTATACGCCGCATATTAAGCGGAGGTTATTTATTGAACACATATACCGCGATAATTCCAACTTGTATGGAATTGGTATTATATATGTATTTGGAGTTGATTTCCTGTATTATATAGCGGATGAGACCATATTGCGCCGCATAATAGCAGATAATATTTTATAAATCCCACATACCGAGATATTTCACCTCGAAGTGGAATTGGTATTGTGCTAACATTTTTGGATGCAGGGAAACAGGTTGGAGGGATCCAACTGGATTCCTCAAATGATTGAATTTGTTTCAATGTTGTGTGTTGATCTATTTATAATCTGCGTGATTATCTTTGTGATTAAAATCGTTAAAGGCTAAATTTTAGCCGAATATAAATTGGTATCGTTAGATGCCGAAAATAAATAAAATTTGATTTTTGAAAATTAAAGTTGAGAATTCATAATAAAATTTAATTTTGGAATTGATTCATTTTAATAAATAAACGTTGAAATTTTTATGTTATAAAAATTATGATTTTTGTAAAATATAACAGAAATGTGATTTTTGAAATAAGTAGTTGGTTAATTTATAAAATAGTTTAAATTGGGATTTTTGAATTATTATAAATGATTTATTAAAAGATTTATAAAATTGATATTTATAAATTTAAATATTGGAATTATAAAACGAGGTTTTATAAGTGTTAAAACGAAGTATAAATGGGTTTCATAAGTGGATGAAATCTATAGATTTATAAATTGTGAAGTTATAAAATGAATAGATTTTTGTAAAATAAAAGATTTATAAGTAATTAACTTATAAATTGGATTTTGGCGTGTAAATGTGAAATGGATAGAATTTGTTAATTAAGTGATTTTATAAGTGAAGTTGTTATAAAGTATAAATGGAATTTATAAACATTGTTTTTTTTATAAATCTGAAATCGACTTATTTTGATAAGTTCATTTTTATAGCTTATTAAAGGAGATATATCCACGATTTTGGGACAGTGGATAATCCTTTAAATAAAATATGTAGAAATGTTGAATTTGGTTAACAAAGTATATTCACGATTTTGGACCGTAAATAATATATTAAAGAAATATTTTGGGAAAGTGGTATTTTAAATAGAATTATAACGATTTAAAGATGTTTTAAAATGTATTAAGTATCGAAACCATAGATTTCAACATTCATTGTTGAAATAGACGTTTTCGAGAAATAGAAGGAAATGGTGGACTATAACACCGTTGTTAAAGTAAATGATTTTCGAAAGGAAATGTTTTATATAGTATTGGGATTTATATATCTATCTTAATTTCGAATCCCTATACTAGTGATTTTGGGTTGTCGTAACGATGTTTTACGTAACATTCGTTTTGACCCAAATAAATGTGTTTAAGAGAATGTTTTCCTTAAAGAATAAAATAATACTTAATTGTGATTTAAGTATGTTGAACATTTTCCAAATGTTGAAAATAAATAGATTTGCGAATTACTTATTATTAAATAAGTATGGAAAGGTTTTCCAATATGAAGTGAAATGTTTTGAGATTTTATCTTTTAAGATAAATTGAAAACGAATAACTATTTGTAAGTGTTTTCGGCTTAAAGAAAATATTTGAAATTTAATTTCAAAAGTTGTAAAGGTGAAAATTGATTTGAAATTTGTTTTCAAACGGTTGAAATGTGGAAATTATATCTTGTAAAGATATTTTTGAAAATAAATAATTTGGGAAATTATTTGAAATCGGGTTATGTTGTGAATATTGATTGATAGTTAAATAACCGACTATCAATATTGACCCTTAAATGGCTATTTGTTGTGAATTGGTTGAAATTGAATGCTACACTTATTTTTAAATTATTGTGCTCGTTATTCGGATTACCCATTCTGAATAGTGATACGACGTAATGGATAGCATTGAAGAGCGGTGTTGAAGACCTGGTATTTGTGAAAACGATAGGATGACATATCAATTGTCTCTGCACCGTTAGCTACGGTATGGAGATTTCCTTTGTGATGGCAAAATCGATCGGGATTGTGAATACCCGGATTGCAAGGGCTTCTTTGGAAGTGCCTTCGGTTCTGTTCGAACCCGGAACAGACTTGTATGGTTACGTGTCTGACATTACATTTTGAGATACAAAGTAGATCTCTTTCAAATACATTTCTATTGGTGGCGGAGAATTTATTCTCTTAGCTTAACACCCTTTTCTGAGACGTACGAGCTCAGAGGTTTTATAGTTGAAGGTTATCAGCGATATACTCCCAATTTGGTAATGTGGCATGCTAAGTGTTGCTGTGTGATAATTATTTATTGATCATTTGTTGATCAAAGCGTGGCTTTGTGAAAAAGCGTAGCTTTGTGGACGAGACTTTGTCAGACCTCACACCCCGAAAATGGTCAAAACAGGAATATGCGACAAGGTTATGAGGGTCGCTGCCTTTAGGGAATGTCATTTCCTTCTGGAAAAGGGTGGTGTCAGGTATGGAGCCCTGATGCTTAACCTATGTAGTTGCTCCAATCTCATTTTCTGTGTGGTTGTTGCTTGGTGATAGAGGACCCTCGGATAAAGGTCCTAAAGGACCGGGGAGTGGCATACTCGGGTAGTAGTTACCTAGTTATAAAGGTAAACCGGCCTTGTGTTGGCAGAGATTCGGTTAGGTTCTCGGGACGTCCCGCCAGAGGCGATCCCATGCGGTAGTAGGAAGTTCCTTAGCCTGACCATTTGTTGGAAATCCAAAGAAACAATACAAACCTTGTACGGTTTTATTTGTATAACCTGCCATGGAATGTGGCGGTAACCTGCTATTGAACAAGGTAGCTATAGTAGGCATAAAATAATGGTCGTATGTTGGCTAAGATTTATATTGTACTTTCGAAAGGTTTTCCACTGTGCATTTATAATAATAATATCAAAGAAAATTTGTGTATCAAGCAGGTTTGACTATCATAAGGAGAAATCTCCTCCAATTCTTCGTTTGCATTGTGTATGTGCGGGGAGGCCTTATGGTAGTATCATTTTCAAAAAGCATTGCGGATGATTTTCACTTCCTTTGTTGTTGTCGTTGTTTTAAAAGATAAATAACTGTTTTGAGTTCTCACACCAGTCTCATGACTGACCTGGAGTTTATTGTTCTCTTCCTAAACTCTAAGTTCCCATAATTTTCCACACGGCCAGCCTAGAGTTAGGTTATCAGGTCATTCTGGATTCGAAAGTGCTATGGAACTCAAGTGGTCAGTTGGATGGCGAGACGTATTACTTGTATACGATATTATCTTTCCGGTGTAAATTCACTTGTAAGGACATGTTTGTATAACTGCCCATTGTTTTGTCGTGTTGTATAATTTTATTGTACACTCTGATGATGTAATGTATAAAATGTACAGTTCTTTGATTTAAAGATTATTCATTTATCTATTATATGTTGTTCCGCTGCGATATGTGAGATTCTGATATTGTTTCTGCTCTGTTTCCTTACTTCTTCTATCTTTTTCTTCTACCTCTTCTTTCTAACCATAACAGTTTGGTTTTCCGGCATTCGATTGCGCGGCATTTGATATAGTGGACGTAAGAATGCCGACCTTTGGATCTCGATAAAATCGATACGTTACAGCGTGGTATCAGAGCATATGGTTAAGTGACAACCTTGGCTCTATTGGGGATTATTCATTAGACATAGAGTCAGCAATACTCTAGAATGAGTTGAGTGAAATAATAGATATGAGCGCGTATTTTTTAGTGAATATTAAATTGTTTTGTATTGTGTTGACTTATCAGTTGATTGTTTATGAATTCTGGTCGGTGCAGCCTAGCTAACTGTGTCAATAGGGGTTTCTAAACTCTTAAACGAGATAAACCGACATAGTATGGTTTTAAAATACGGTAAATGAAATAATTTTGCCTCGATTATATTTTATATATAAAGGAATAATTTTTCAGAATTATCAATGTGTATATATAGAATTAATTGTTTGGTTGTTGACAATAAAAAAAATATAAGTGAATCAAAGTTGTTCGAATAATCCAAATAAAAACAACAAATGTGAAAGAATAAATTATATAAAAGCAATCATTGTATAAGTATAGAATTATAATTGAAACGATTTACAATTGTGGAATATTCTTTTATAAGTAAAGAGAAATAGTGAAATTATATAAGCAAGATTTATAAATGAAAGGAAAATTTTGAAAGAACAAAAAGCATTGGATTCAATACTGTTGCTGGGAAATAATAAGGGTGATGACTGCAGCATCATCAATATCATTTTCGAGTTTTTGTGTGATGGATTTGCTACCATAGTAAATTGAAATTGAATTTTGTTGTGATAAACAGATTTTAAATTAAAATCCAAGTTGAAATTGATGAATATAAGTTATCGAGTTTTGAACTTATAATATGAAACAATAAAGAATTTTAGCTTTAGTAAAGTTGAAATAAATTTGAATTAGTATGATAAAATGTATGATGTGAAATGTAACTAAAGGAAGTTAAATAAATTAAATCAGATTTGGAAGTTGAATAATAAGTTGTATAACTTATTAAATGTGAAGATGTAAGTAAAACCAATTATTAAAATGGTTAAACAACTTTGTTAAGCAAAACGAAGTATGAATCTGAATAAGTGATAAAATTGAATTTGGTAAAAGTTAAATAGAATTTACATTGGAGTTGGAATCCAAATTGGATTTATAAAAGTGGAAACTTGAAATGGAATATAACTTAAGTGATGCTGAATGAAGTTGATTTTGGTATCAAAATGAATTAATGAAATGAAGTCATTAAATGGATATGAATTTGAGTTATATAAAGGCGATTCAACTTTATTTATAAAATAAATTAGTGATTGAACTAATGAATTGAATATTAATCAATCTAATGTGATGAATTGATATAGAATAATGGATATAAGTGTAAATTCATTTAAGGCCAATTAAATGTTAAACCAAATTGAAGGTAAACAAAGTGAATATGAATGTTGAATGTAAAGTAAGATAAATTTGGTTGCTTTGGATATACATTGGTTGTTAGATTATTGTTAATTGATTGAATAGAAATTCATATGCAATTGAATGAATAAAATTGAAAGCTAAAGCAATTAAATTCAAATTGGAAGTTAAGTAAATTTAAATTGAATAGAAATTGATTTGAATTGAAATTGAACAAATGAGAATGTAAATTAGTGAATGTAAACTAATTGAAAACGAATAATTGAATGTCGTTGTATATAAATTGGTTGTAAACAATTACAAGTAATGTTGAAATCATATAAGTTGCTTATAAACCTTGCTTAGTATGCATTTCTTTTAATATGCATGTGTTGTAGTTGTTTAAAAGAGTAAAATGTTAATAACTTCTTATATATGCCACTTACATGTTTATATTGAGTTAGTGCATGCACCTGGGCTACCGTTAGCGGGATTTGGTTGCACAAAATGCTAAATAAATAACTACTTTGCTTAAAAATGCTAAAAAGGTATGCCTACGCAATAAAAATTGGAAATATGAACTGTTTTTCTGTTTTCCGACCGTGTGGATTGATGTACATATATTTGTATCTATTGTGATATTGTAAAAGCTCCTCCGTACAGAGGAGGTTGTGGCGAAATTTTCTGAAAATTTAAGGCGTTAGAAAATTTTTGGGAAATTTTGGAAATATCTATTTTTGTGAAAACTAAGTTTTGATTTGAAGTTGAATGTTAAACGATATAGTTGATTTTGAAAAGATGACTATATATGGATTTGAAAACTTAATAAATATTTTGTAAGATGTTTAACTAATGGATTTTGGAAAGTTAAACACTTGAGAGATTTGTAAATCAAATTTGAACGGTTTGTTTTGAAAAGTTAATGGATTTCAAAACTTTTTCTTACTTGGTAATTTCGAGGATGAAATTCTTTTAAGGGGGAAGATTGTAACGACCCATAATTTCTGTCATTTGAAATTCAGATATTTATTTGATTTTAAATATCAACAAGTAAAATTTGTAAGTCGAATAATTTATATTTCGAATATTTAGATTTAATTGGATAATTAAATCGACAACTTAATATTTGAAATTACAGAATTTTTTTGGAAATTGGGTTTAATGTGTATAAAAATGATTTATAAAGTTATACTAAATCATATTGGAGTTACACAATGTTTGTGAACTTTTAAAATTAAACTAAAAGTTAATTTGTGAAAATTGAATATTTTAATATTTAATCGACTAGTTAAAATAGCCATTTTTCAAACAGTCTCAGATTTCAGCGAAACCAGTTTCATCGGATTTTATTGTAAGGTCTCAAATTTTGTGTCAATCGGATTTACGGTTTGTCTGGAGCAAGCCAAAACGCATAGAAATTAGTTTAATTGATTTAATTTAAATTTGATCGTTTATTTTCGTAACTCGCACATATGATCAAATTAGCTTCCAAAATATATTCCATTGTGTCCGGAACGCGGGGTAAACCCTAGAAATGTCAGTCACCGCGTGAGATTTGGAGTTCGAAAATTTTGAATGAATAGTGTTTTCCTAAATTTTTTATGAAAGCACCTCAATAATTCACTTTTGCAAAATAAAACAAGCCCTAGGGTTTCAAGAGCTCAGCCGCCATTAAACTCTGAACGGCCAGAAAATCGTTTCTTTCTTGTGATATCCCAGAATTTTAGACAATATCAATTTAATGATCTTTATATACAATTAAATTGATATTGACCATATTGATTAATAAAATATGTTTTGGTTTAATAATCAGGATAAATAAATATTTAATTTATGAATTGTCTTTTAAAAATGCTAAAATAAATGTTTAAATTATAATGTATATATATAATTGTATATATATTATAGTTTATCTTTGTTTTGGAATTTAATTAATAAATGAAAATTTGTTTTTAAATTCTAATAATATATCTAGTAATTAGGAAATTATGTTTTAATTAATATTAAGCTTTTAAAAAAAATCTATTTAAATTAATAACTTTATGGTTTGATAATATTTATAATAAATGTTATATTGTTTTAAATTTAAATAAAGGTTGATTTTATTTCTTTTTAAAATATTATTTGATTAAATATGAATTAAGTATATTTTATATAAGTTTAAAGTATAAGATAGCATATTGATTTGAATTCATTTAAATATAAAAGTGATTTATAATTTCTTTATAAATCATATAAAATTTGTAAATTGTTATTTTAAAATATTCTATTTTCATAAATATAAAAGGGAAAATAGAATCTTCATTTTTAATTTGAATAAATTGATTTTTTATTTCCAAGAATTAATTTGAATTTGGAAATTTTATTTTGAAAATCAAGTTAATTGATTCTTTAAAATATTTGTGTAAGTTTTAATTTATAAATTGTTTTATTTACATTTACTTTTAAATAAGAAAATCATACATATTCATTCAAACATAAAATAAACTAAAGAAAAAACCTATATAAACAATTAAATATATAACTTAATTAAACAAGACAAGTGTTAAGTCTTAAACAAATCAAAATACATGTGTTAAGCAACGAATAAAGCGAGTAACAAATGTTAATTCATTAAGACAAGTGTCATTTTATTTTTATTTTTCTTTATTTTGATTAAAGTAATTTCAGTCCTTAACATATTCTTTTTTCCCTCATTTTCTTTTTTTCTATCTTTTATTCTAAGTTAGGAGAAATCTTAGGCAAATCTGAAATTCACTCCTCAAAAGAAAAAAATAATCAAAACTTGTATCTTCTCCAAAATTGCAAAACTCCTCATTCAAAACTGAGATTAATTTTCTCAAATCAAAAGCTGCATTGCAAACAAAACCTGTAGCTCCTCTAACCTGTAAAATCAAATCTCTGCAATTCAAAAATTCTGCATTTTCTAAAAAGCACATGCAAACAATCTAAAATGGTTTCCTGCACAAATGCAAACTGCATTCCTTTTCAACCTGGAAATCAATTCTTGCATGATCAAAAGCCTGCATTTTTATTATGGCCTGCATGCATATAAATTGGGTCAGAGTTTTCAAAACTTCAAGCCTGCCTGCATGACTGTTATCTGAAATCAAAAGCTTTTCTTGAATCATGGTGGCTCTGTCTTTCTGAAAAATAGGTGAGTAACTTCTAAACTTCTTTAAAAATCTGGTTGCATGTTATTATATCTGGAATGATTTGATATGCATGATAATTATTGAAGCTATTGCTGTATGTATATGAGTTCTGGAAATTACTTTGTACTTAAATAGGTGTATACTCTGTTAGTATCAGAACCTTTGTGTTCTTGACATAAGTTTTAAATTCAAATTTTAGTAGTTTCATAACTTAATCATTTCTGAGAAATGGATTAGAAACAAATGTGTTTGTTTAAAAATAAACTGAAGCATAAGAATTTAAATTAATGGTAAATTGAAAAAAAAACTTCTCTGTAAATCAATATGTCCTGAAACATGATTGTGTTTAAAAATGTAAATTCCTTTGTTTATTGAATTTAGATTGTGAAATTAATATTTAAACTTAGGATTTAGGGAATATTGTTTGTTTAGGTTATGAGCTAAGTTATAAAAATTTGATTTACTTTTGTAGAAGCTGTAATTTCTCAGTAAATCAAGTTTGAAGATAAAATCATGCCACTGTTAAAAATTCAAACACTGATGATTGGGAAATTTAGATATACAAATCAAAACATTAGATTAATTCATGATTTTTAAATGTAAAATCATAAATTTAAAATGGGTTTTGACTGTACATACGGGTGTTGAACAAAATTGGGGTTTAGAGTGTTCTGATGATTGTAATGTTCTAAAGTTTTGATATTGCTTCTGTATATAGTAATATGATCAGGCTCATCATCAAAATTATCAAATCTGTAAATTGATTCTTGAATTAGCAAGAGGAGTGAGGAATTGTCTGTAGCCCTAAGTTTTTAATAAAGTAAGAATTCGATCATATAGCCACTAGGATTGATCGAGTGTTTTGCAATTCTGGGGATTGGTTGCTGGGTTTAAGAGGAGGTACTAGCCGGAATTGTAGCCCTAACAATGGTCGGAGGAAGGTGATCATACCATTGACAGGTTTTGAGTTTGGGTTGGCACAGTGGTTTCCAGGTTTTAGCAGTAGTGATGTATACTCGAGTATGTCCCGGGTAGTTCAAGTTTTTACTCGAAGAAATCTAAGTTATGACTCGAAGTAAAAATAATTTTACTCGGGAAGTTTTTAATTGTAGAATCTTGTTTCTATAACCTGAACAGTTTCAGGTTTCCAAACTTTTAAACTAAAATTAAAAATAACAAAGCAGGTTTAAACTTATATTTGAATTAAGTTTATAATTATGAATTCAAATAGATTTGAAATTTCAGATTTCAAATAGAAAATTTGCAGAAATAAAATATTAGAAAGTTGAAACTTGGCAGTATGCAGGTTTTAAAATTTTTAAACTAAATTTAAAAAGAGAAAAGCAAAGCCTGATTTAAAATAGGGATTGAAGCAAGTTTTAAGTTATGGATTCAAAATGAATTTGAATATTAGTTTTTGAAAATAAATAAATTTATAAAGGATAAAATGGTTTGACTCAGGTAGTTTTAAGTGGCAGGGTGGTTTTTGTAACCTGAACTGTTTTAGGTTTCAAATTTTAAACTAGATTCAATCTAAAAAAAAAAGAGAAGGGCAAAGCAAGTTTAATTCTAAACTGAAGCAAGATTAAAACATGAATTCAAATAGGTTTTGAATTTCAGTTTTTGAATAAACAAGTTTTGCAGGAAATGAAATTTTTAAAATTTAAAACCTGCATAGTTTTTATATAATTTTTGTGAAAATAATTTTTTAAAACAAGATTTAAATTCTAAGTTAAATCTGAATTTGAAATCCTGGATTCAAATTTGATTTTGAGTCTTAAAGTTTCAAAAAGAAAATAGGTTGATAAATACAAATGTTATGATTTAGTTTGAATATTTTAGTATGAATAACATGTGTTTTATAAAATCTGAAATGAAATTTAAAACAGAATTTTAAATTTAAATCTTTGAATCTAAAACTGAAAACATGATTTAAATTTTGGTTATAGTTTAAATAAGATTTGAATTTATATGTTTCAATGTCATTTGAAATATTTAAGATATTTTAAATTTATTTGAATATAGGAAAAGTTAATCTATCCTTCTAAAATTTCTTTAAGAAGTAAATGATCCTTTAATATGAAAACTAAAAGAGTTTTTAAAATACTTAAAACCTTGTTTAAGTTTGATTTCATTTTAATTTTAATTTAAAATGAAATTTAGAAAATTTAAAAGCAATTACTTTTAAATTACTTTGATGAGATAATTGAATCACTAATGAAATTAATGATTGTCATTGAGTTGATTTGAACTTAAGGAATTAATTAATAAATTAATAATTAGGTTAATTAATTAAATAATTAAAGGGTTTATTTAATTAATTAAAAGTTTAAGTAAGTTAATTAAATTTGATTAAAGTATGATTTAGAAATTAATTTAAATAAGATTTGATTAATTTAATTAATGAATTGAAATTACTAATCAAGTAATTAATAATTAATTAAGTTTTTAATTATCACTTGACTAATTTAATAATTATAGATTACTTAATGAGTTTTATAAATAAATTAAGAATTAATATTGATTAATTCAATTAATTTCTTTGGAAAAGTAATTAAAGATTTGTTATGGGTTAATGAAGGTCATTAACATAGTATTATTTTATAATTAATTAATGTCATTAATTTTAATAATTAATTGTATTAATTAATTTAAAGATAATCATTTGAGAATTATTTAAGAATAATTACTTAATGGAAGTAATTAAGGAAATTAATTACTGAATTGTAATTAATTAAGTTGTTGATTAATTAAGTTAATTAATTAAGTTTAATTAATTTAAATTAATCATTGATTGATTTGAGAAGTAATTACAAATGTAATTGAAAATGGAAAATTACTTAGTGAAATAATTAAGGAAATAAATTACTGGATGTCATTTAATGGAGGAGTTCTGGAAATTAATTACTTTGTGCAATTAATATGTAATTTGAGTAATTACTTAAGTAAGTAATTAATAATTAATTACTTAGTGTAATTAATATAGTTTTTGATAATTAATTTAATGGAGTTATTTTAAATAAAATAATTTAGGATCATTAATTTAAATAATTAATGATGTAATTAAGGATTGATTAATTAAGATCAATTAATCACTAAAGAATTCATTAATGTAATTAATTAAGGATTAATGTAATTAATTATGATTAATTAATTAATAAAGTAATTACAGGTTAATTACTGAATTTGGTTTGGATTAATTAATTGGTGAAATTAAATAGAGATTAATTACTTGAATGTAATTAAAGAATAATTTATCAAGATGATTAATTAGGGTAATTTGTTGAGAATAATTAATTGATTGATTTATAATTAATTAAGGAATGTGTAAGCAAGATTTATATGGATGAGAAATTAATTTAATTCATTTTAATTAATTAAGGAAGAAGTAATTATTTTAATTCATTTTAAATTAATTATAGAATGGTGACTTAATAAGTCTTTGCTTATGAATGATGATTGATATTACCCTGAATGGTTGAGATCTCAGTTATGAGATAAATGTTGTTGTGTGATTTGGATGTTATGGTTGCATTGAGTTGATAATATGATTTATCTTTTTGAGTTGATAATATAGATTATCTGATGTGATGATAATATTGATTATCTATTATGATGTTGTGAATTATCTATTTGTATGTATATAGATAATATTGAATTAAATTGTTTTAAACTTTAAAACAACTTGGACCTAAAAGACACGCTTTGGATTTCGATGAGACCGGGATCGGGTTTCCATACTTGGATATCCGAAAACCACATCGATTCCAAATAACGTTAGGTCGTGAATTCAAATGGAGCTTTGTGAAGACTCGAGGTGTAAGGGCTATACGTCAGTATAACTCTGTGGGTGATTTCGTAACGAGTTTGACGGAATAGTGCTTATAGATTCGAGATGGTGATTCAGAGTGCAAGGGTTATTGTCGTTAACTCTGAGGGTGATTCCAAAATGAGTGTAACGAGATAATGCCTTCGGTTTCGTTCGAACCCGGAACGAACTTGTATGGATTGAATGCTTTCAGAACATCGTCAGGTGGACGATGAGCATTCTAAGTGTTATGCCCTATAAAGGTAATCGTAACCTCAAGCCTCATCAACTGGGAATGGCTAAAACAGGGGAGGTACAGCAAGGCTTCGTGGGTAGCTCCCACTGGAGAGCAAGATTTACCCATGTCTAGAAGTGCCTTTATATTCGGCTGTGTGGGGCAGTTGATTGCAACAACTGCCGAGGTTGTCTTGTTCGGGACTGTTCAGTAAGGAATGGTTCCGGCCTTGTGATGCAGGGGAGTGGGAGTACTCCTCGGTACGGTGATCTAGGCCACGTACTGTGACGGGCGGTACCCCAGTAGCCCTGCCATTGTATGGAATCCACAATCCAATAAGTGCCAACGGTTTTGATTGTATTACCCACTTTTGTGGCTAGTAGCTGGAATTTAATGAATGTAACAATTTCGGCTATTTCTTATTTACTTGAAAACCCTAGACACTATTATAATATCATCGGATTTCCTATCAAATGTTTTGGTTAGCGTAAGGTAAAAACTTTTCCATGTTTATGTGTGGGAAGTCTTATGTGATACCTTTCTTTTCAAAGGTTTTTCAAAAGTTAGGCAACTTTAACCTGTTACTCACACCAGACCCATGTCTGACCCGGAGTTTATTCTTTTTCATAAACTCTTGGGTACTCAAATTTTTATGAGTAGTCAAGGGATTCAGGTTAGCTTTGACGAATAATGGAGGAGCAATGGAGCAGGAGGCTTCTGCGTTGTAGATATATAGTTCCGCTGTGTATTCTCTGTATTGTGATTATATTGAGTTGTAAATACTAGATAGGTGTTTATAACTATCTAGTATACGTGATATGTATGCTGTGTATCTCTGATTGGTATTGTATATAATTTATTCGTTCCGCTGTTGAGATTCTAGTGTTGTTTTTTTCTCTCTTCTTTCTTTTCTTTTTCTATCCCTTTCTTTCTTAATTGATGATGAGATTTTCTGGGAGTGGAAAGTTGGGTCGTCACATTTCTCCTCCAATTTTCTTCCAATCCGTAAGCAATTACAAAAACTCTTCAACTACAATGTTGTAGAGGGCAGCGAGATCTTCAAATCCAACGGTTATGATTATAATTGGAGCAGTGGATCAACGGCAAATCCAGTTTGAAGGGCCGAAAGTCGCGCACGAAAATCGAGATACAGGTAGAGCCGAGCTTCTCAATACTTCGGTCGAAGGGGGACGTTGTGATGGCGCATGGTTTGGTAGTCGCTGATCATCGTCTAGCATCGCGTGGTGGTTGCGAGAATTGAGAGTATATGGTGGCTATTGGGTTCATTTTGCGTTCGTATGTTACTGGAAGCAATTGCGTGCCTGGAGGAAGAAACAAGGAAGTGCGGCCCAGATTCTTCAAAATAGGAATCAACGACTATGATTGTTTAGGTTAAAATTTATAAAAGAAATTGTAATATTTAATTATATTATAATTCGTTCGAAGTTTAAAAACGTATAACTTTTTCATACGAGGTCAGAAACGAACGAAACGAATTGCGTTACAATTGTACGGACGAGCAGTACGTAATGGAGCTAGTTTGGAGTTGTTTGGAGCTAGTGAAAATTTCAGGTAAAATTAAACGCGTGTTTAATTTTATTCGAAACAAACGCTACAACTATTATTGGAAACTCAAGGTGAGAACTTCTCACTCAATCGAATTGTTTCGATTTAAATTTTAAATAGTTAAATTTAAAATTGCTTGATTGTGTAGATTATATGCTTGGATGATAGTTATTGTCTGTTGTATTGAAATAGACACTATGCGTCGCATATTAAGCGGAGATTATTTATTAAACACATATACCGCGATAATTCCAACATGTATGGAATTGGTATTATATATGTATTTGGAGTTGATTTCCCGTATTATATAGCAGATAAGACCCTATCGCGCCGCATAATAGCGGATAATATTTTACAAATCCCATATACCGCGATATTTCACCTCGAAATGGAATTGGTATTGTGCTAACATCTTTGGATGCAGGGAAACAGGTTGGAGGGATCCAACTGGATTCCTCAAATGATTGAATTTGTTTCAATGTTGTGTGTTGATCTATTTATAATCTGCGTGATTATCTTTGTGATTGAAATCGTTAAAGGCTAAATTTTAGCCGAATGTAAATTGGTATCGTTAGATGCCGAAAATAAATAAAATTTGATTTTTGAAATTTAAGTTGAGAATTCATAATAAAATTTAATATTGGAATTGATTCATTTTAAATAAATAAACGTTGAAATTTTTATGTTATAAAAATTATGATTTTGTGAAATATAACCGAAATGTGATTTTTGAAATTAGTAGTTGATTAATTTATAAAATGGTTTAAATTGTAAATGATTTATATAAAAGATTTATAAAATTGATGTTTATAAATTAAAATATTGGAATTATAAAACGAGTTTTTATAAGTGTTATAATGAAGTATAAATGGATTTCATAAGTGGATGAAATCTATAGATTTATACATTATGAAGTTATAAAATGAATAGATTTTTGTAAAATAAAAGATTTCTAAGTAATTAACTTATAAATTGGATTTTGGCGTGTAAATGGGATATGGATAGAATTTGTTAATAAAGTGATTTTATAAGCGAAGTTGTTATAAAGTATAAATGGAATTTATAAACATTGTTTTTCTATAAATCCGAAATCGACTTATTTTGATAAGTTCATTTTTATAGCTTATTAAAGGAGATATATCCACGATTTTGGGACAGTGGATAATCCTTTAAATAAAATATGTAGAAATGTTGAATTTGGTTAACGAAGTATATTCACGATTTTGGACAGTGAATAATATATTAACCAAATATTTTGGGAAAGTGATATTTTAAATAGAATTAAAACGATTTAAAGATGTTTTAAAATGTATTAAGTATCGAAACCATAGATTTCAACATTCATTGTTGAAATAGACGTTTTCGAGAAATAGAAGGAAATGGTGGACTATAACACCGTTGTTCAAGTAAATGATTTTCGAAAGGAAATGTTTTATATAGTATTGGGATTTATATATTTATCTTAATTTCGAATCCCTATACTAGTGATTTTGGGTTGCCGTAATGATGTTTTACGTAACATTCGTTTTGACCCAAATAAATGTGTTTAAGAGAATATTTTCCTTAAAGAATAAAATATATACTTAATTGTGATTAAAGTATATTGAATATTTTCCAAACGTTGAAAATAAATAGATTTGCGAATTACTTATTATTAAATAAGTATGGAAAGGTTTTCCAATATGAAGTGAAATGTTTTGAGATTTTATCTTTCAAGATAAATTGAAAATGAATAACTATTTGTAAGTGTTTTCCGCTTAGGGAAAATGATTTGAAATTTAATTTCAAAAGTTGTAAAGGTGAAAATTGATTTGAAATTTGTTTTCAAACGGTTGAAATGTGGAAATCATATCTTGTAAAGGTATTATTGAAAATAAATAATTTGAGAAATTATCTGAAATCGGGTTATGTTGTGAATATTGATTGATAGTTAAATAACCGACTATCAATATTGACCCTCAAATGGCTATTTGTTATGAATTGGTTGAAATTCAATGCTACACTTATTTTTAAATTATTGCGCTCGTTATTCGGATTACCTATTCCGAAGAGTGATACGACGTAATGGATAGCATTGAAGACCGGTGTTGAAGACCGGGTATTTGTGAAAACGATAGGGTGACCTATCGATTGTCTCTGCACCGTTAGCTATGGATATTTCCTTTGTGATGGGAAATTCGATCGGGATTGTGAATACTCGGATTGCAAGGGCTTCTTTGGAAGTTCCTTCGGTTCTGTTCGAACCCAGAACAGACTTGTATGGTTACGTGTCTGACATTACATTTTGTGATATAAAGCAGATCTCTTTCAAATACATTTCTGTTAGTGGCGGAGAATTTATTCCCTTAGCTTAACACTCTTCTCTGAGACGTACGTGCTCAGAGGTTTTGTAGTTGAAGGTTATCAGCGATATACACTCAATTTGGTAATGTGGCATGTTGAGTGTTGCTGTGTGATGATTATTTATTGATCATTTGTTGATCAAAGCATGGCTTTGTGAAAAAGCATAGCTTTGTGGACGAGACTTCGTCAGACCTCACACCCCGAAAATGGTCAAAACAGGAATATGCGGCAAGGTTTTGAGGGTCGCTCCCTTTAGGGTATGTAATTTCCTTCTAGAAAAGGGTGGTGTCAGGTATGGAGCCCTGATGCTTAACCTATGTGGTTGCTCTAATCTCATTTTCTGTGTGGTTATTGCTTGGTGATAGAGGGCCCTCACATAAAGGTTCCAAAGGACCGGGGAGTGGCATAATCGAGTAGTAGTTACCTAGTTACAAAGGTAACTCAGCCTTATGTTGGCAGAGATCCGGTTAGGTTCTCGGGACGTCCCGCCAGAGGCGATCCCATGTGGCAGTAGGAAGTTCCTTAGCCTGACCATTTGTTGGAAATCCAAAGAAACAATACGAACCTTGTATGGTTTTAGTTGTATAACCTGGCATGGAATGTGGCGGTAACGTGCTATTGAACATGGTACCTATAGTAGGCATACGATAATGGTCGTATGTTGGCTAATATTTATATTATACTTTCGAAAGGTTTTCCACTGTGCACTTATAATAATAATATCAAAGAAAATATGCGTATCAAGCATGTTTGGCTATCATAAGGAGAAATCTCCTCCAATTCTGTGTTTGCATTGTGTGTGTGCGGGGAGGCGTTATGGTAGTTTCATTTTCCAAAAGCATTGCAGATGATTTTCACTTCTCTTGTTGTTGTTGTTTTAAAAGATAAACAACTGTTTTGAGCTCTCATACCGGTCCCATGACTGACCTGGAGTTTATTGTTCTCTTCCTAAACTCTGGGTGTCCATAATTTTCCACATGGCAAGCCTAGAGTCAAGTTATCAGGTCATTCTAGATTCAGGAGTGCTATGGAGCTCAAGTGGCGAGCTGGATGGTGAGACGTATTACTTGTATATGATATTATCTTTCCGCTGTAAATTCACTTGTAAGGACATGTTTGTATAACCGTCCATTGTTTTGTCGTGTTGTATAATTTTTTGTACACTCTGATGATGTAATGTAAAAAATGTACAGTTCTTTGATTTAAAGATTATTCATTTATCTATTATATGTTGTTTCGCTACGATATGTGAGATTCTGATATTGTTTCTGTTCCATTTCCTTACTTCTTCTATCTTTTTCTTCTACCTCTTCTTTTTAACAATAACAGTTCGGTTTTCTGGAATTCGGTTGTGCTGCATTTGATATAGTGGACGTAAGAATGCCGACCTTCGGATCCCGATAAAATCGATACGTTACACATTACTTCAACTAACTTTCCAAATTCAATCATAAGTTTCCAAACAACTTTGTTTACTTAACCAATTCAAATTTTAGATTAAAAATTAAATTTCAAATTTTCAAAATTTTCCCAAAATTTTTCTAACTCCTTAAATTTTCAAAATATTTCGCCAGCGTCTTGTTTGCGTGGCTAGCTCGGTACGACTACAAAATGGCACCACATGCCCCCAGATTCAAAAAGAAAACAAAACGCTAAGTGGCCGGACAAGAAAATCATCAAATTTCATAATAAAATTTAAATACATACCTTTTTATCGAGCAATTTCAAATTTATCTTCGAAAATAAAATCCCAATTCCATTTCCCTGTAACACACCTGCATAGCCTGCTAGCCATAATATCCAATTACAACATTCAAATATCATTTTTGCACGTTCCTTTACAAAATCTTCAATATATACTTCTTATACCGTTTTTACTTTACTGTTGAAGTTATATATCCATTTTCATTCAACTTTACATTTTCAATTTCATTTGAATTTGACTTACACTTTCAATTCTGTTTGGATTCAATTTAACTTCTAAATATTAAATTTTTTATCAACTATCTTTCATTCATAACTGATTCATATCACTATTGTGACGCCCCACCTCTATACCCACGCCAGCCAAGGACACTACGGGGTAATGCTGTCAACAGGCACAGAGAATAAGGCTGTTGAGGAGCGACCATCCGTGTAATTGCTTTGCACGAGCACCGGTATGTCAAATAGTACAACATCAAGCATCTGGTTTCAGGAGGAAATCCGACATACCGATTCAAACGCAAAGCTACTGCACAGTGGCTATATATATTCTTTGGAAATAAATATAGAAATAAACATAACACAAATCAGTCACAGACATCCATACCACAAAGGCAGAAATAGATATGAATATATAACACATGAAAGTTTACATTAGAGTAGTGGTCAAACAAGATCCACAATGTCACAAAATAATAGCTACATGTGCTAGACAAAAGAATATGGATACATCTATGAGTCTATGTCTCAAGTGTATACAACAAAAACTACTAATCTAAGTAGTTAGCCAAAAATCAAGGTGATAATCCCAGGTGTAAAGTCAAGCAGAAGCACCTGTAACATCTCGGTCTGACCCGAGTATTATTTAATAAGAAAATAATAAATGGATAGTCTATCTATAAATATCAGATAGAATGGTATAGAATAAGAGATATGGCATAAATATATAATAAACATAATGCCATACTGTGATAAGTATGCAAGTGAAAAATCAACTAGGGATTAATCAATATCACGAGAAACCTCTCAAAGATCAAAAGTAATGTCATACTCCTTATTGACCAAATCACCAAACTATAAATATTGACAATAATATCAATGTCAATCGCAAAAGTTAATGACACATAAATTAACCAATGCACAAGTATTGATAAAACTTATCAATGTAAATCACGAAAATTGGTGAAACACAAAATTCTAGAAATCATCAATGGAAATCCAGAAATCATAAGAAGGGTGAGGCCTATCACAAAACGGGAGCATAAAAGCTCACCAACACGTGTATCATAAAATGGAACGCTATTCCATGGTAGCTAACCATTAATTTTGAGCCGAAGCTCCACAAAACGGCCCAAAGACCATGGGTCGCTACCCCACCAATTTGAGCCGAAGCTCCACAGAAACGGGGTTTAGTCTCCAACGTAGACAAAGAGACATCGCACATTCGCTAGTCTAAATCACAAAATTATCATCAACGATCATCAAGAAGTGTCAATTACAGTATGCTAGTAAATATATAAGCTTAGCTTCATGTCCCATAACCACTGACTTAACTTAAATATTTACGAACAAATTGTAGATCTCCAATCAAAAATTGTCACAAGAGGTTCAATTGAACAAGTCCAAGAATTAACCGCCGAAGTAAACGCAAGCGTTTCATACCACTTGTTTTACTAAGTCGTTTGATTAGATTTCTCATACGAGGGAGGTAAAGGTTTGTATACACTAGTAGGTTGGAAAACTGTCTTTTAAACAAGCTTGATACTGAAAATAGAGTTGAAATCATTTTGATAAAAGAGTTTTGATATTTACTATTAGTATAGAAACCTTTATGTTTTTAAAGTGACAAACCATAAAAATGATTGTAGAAACAATAGGTCACAAAAATTCACGTTCGAAGACGTGAATAAAATCCAAAGAATTCGTTTCCAAAATCATCAAAGTGAAAATACCCTTATGGCTCATCATTGCGCGACCTAACTACCGAGCGACCTAAGGAGATGTGCGACCAAACATGGCCGAGCGACCTAATGGAACGTGCGACCTAACAACAAGGTGGGACAAAAAGCATGGCGCGACCAAAGGGGCGCGACCTTAAGTGGCACGACCTAAACAACAAGGCGCGACCTAGCAGTAGTGAGCTAACACGGAGCGACCTATAGGCATGCGCGACCTGAAGAGACGTGCGACCTAACATGCACGCGACCTAACGCATATCGCGAGCTAGCAGAGCCACCTAAAGCATGTCGCAACTTAGTGGAGCGACCTAAGTAGTGCCGAGCGACCTAACACGACACGACTTAACACATGAAGCCGACCTAAGACGTAAAGAGAGCCGAGCGACCTATGTTGTGAGCGACCTAGCGGCGCGACCTTAAGCCGAGCGACCTAACATGAACGACCTATTGCCGACCGAGCTAACTGCAGGCCGAAAATGCCTCATGTGCAAGCCGAGCGACCTAAGTGTTTTGAAGCTCAAAACTCACTCAATTTGCAACCGATCGACCAGAACTCTAGGGGATTACGCTATCGGCTACCCGGTCGTATTGGCTACTCGATGCATCACCAAAAACGTGTTCAATCATCAAAGATTGGATTTTTAAAGATATAAACCAAAAACACTAAAAATTGGGACTTTCACCAATTCAATCCAAATCAATGGCAAATGCATACGTAAAAGTGTTAGGAATTCATACCCAACAATCAATGATAGTTATAGACAAAGATGTGAGATAAAAATCCCACCTTTTCACAAAATTAATGAAAGAGAAGCTTGAAAGCAAAGGAGAATCAACCCAAGAAGCTTGAATCAATGTCTTCTCTTTGAATTTGGAGTTAGAAGTTGGATTTGCGAAGAACTAGGGCTTGGAGTTTTAATTTCTCATTCCTTCCTCCATTTTTGATGAAGCTTGAGTGTTAGGAAATGAAAGTCAAGTTATGAAGAGTAGGGGGTTGAGCTAGAGTTAATAGCTTAGTCTAATGGGCTAAACCAAAACCAAAGTCCAAAGTGAATAAGTGGCAAAATTCCACTAACCCCAAACATATCAAAGTTTGTACTCAAAAAGATCGCAAACGGTGTTTCGAACTCAATGGAAGTGGTTCCGAGTCCTAATTCGACTGTATGCAAAAAGTAGCTTTTCGGACAAAAATCCGACTAACGATAAAATATTAAACTAAAAATATTTAAATATTCAATCGTAAAATATGCGGGTTGTTACAGACTCCCCTCCTTAAAGAAATTGCATCCTCGCAATATTTAAGAAGAAAAATATTGTAATAACCATAAAAGTTTATTCAACACAAAAGAAATTTGAAATAAGAAGTTCAACTCAAAGAGTAGGGGAAAGTAAATCCGGATGTGTTCGCTCGATGAATTCTCTAGATTCCCAAGAGTAATCTTTAGGATTTGAGGACCATTGCACTTAACAAGTGGGACATCTTTATTTCGAAGGCGCTTAACCTCCGAAGCAATAATACGAATAGGATGTTGCTCATAAGTTAAATTAGGCGAAACTTCAATTTCTTCCACAACACCAGGCTCAAGAATAGAATCGGAATCTCGAAGGCACTTTCGTAATTGAGAAACGTGAAACACGTCATGCATAACAGGAAACTGAGCCGGCAATAAAAGGCGATAAGCCACGGAATCAATACGTTCGGCGATAGGAAATGGCCCAATATACCGAGGCGCCAACATTCCCGATCGACTGAAACGTACAACACCCTTCATAGGTGAAACACGAATAAACACAAGATCTCCTACAGAAAATTCTAATTTCCTTCTCCGATTATCGGCAAAAGATCTTTGCCTACTTTGGGCGTCTTTCATCCTATGACGAATAAGGTCAATCTTTTCTGTGGAATCACGAATAAAATCTGGGCCTAAAACCAACCTCTCACCGGCCTCAAGCCAACAAGAAGGAGATCGGCATGGCCTTCCATAGAGTGCCTCGAAAGGTGCCATGCCAATACTAGATTGGAAGCTATTATTATAGTAAAACTCAACAAGAGAAATATAATCTTCCCAACTTCCACCACAATCAAGAACATATGCACAAAGAAGATTGTCTAGAGTTTGATTCACACGCTCAGTTTGTCCATCGGACTGGGGATGATAAGCGGTGCTAAAATTAAGCTTCGTTCCCAAAGCTTTTTAAAGACTCTTCCCAAATCCACTAGTAAATAATGGATCACGATCACTAACAATAGAAGAAGGAACTCCATGCAATTTTACGATTTCTTTAATAAAGAGTTTGGGCCAAAAGAGGAACGGTTTGATTAGACCGAACGGGAATGAAATGGGCGGATTTAGTAAGTCTATGGACTATCACCCATAAGCAATCATGACCCGAAAGAGAACGAGGAAGGCCGTCTAGAAAATCCATGGAAATTTGATCCCACTTCCAAACTGGAATTTCTAAAGGTTGCAATAACCCACCAGGCCTTCGTTGTTCGGCCTTAATGAGTTGGCAAGTCATGCAACACTTAACAAAGTTAGCAACATCAGATTTCATTCCCTCCCAATAATAAAGTCGCTTCATATCCACGTACATTTTACTACTACCGGGATGACTGGTAAATTTAGAACGATGAGAATCTTCTAAAATGTCTTTACGAAGATTACTAATATTTGGCACGATAAGTCTACCAAATTTTCGAATACCACCACGAGAATCAATATTGAAGTCTTTCAATCGTTCAATATCAATTTTATCCCTAAGATTTTGGCCAAGAAGAGACAATTCGAGATCTAGCTTTTGAGCTTCAAGAATACGGTCTAAAAGAGAAGGATGAGCCTCAAGGCTACATAAATCAAGAGATGAACATAAATCGAAAACATGATCTCGAATCTCACAAGTGGATAGAATTCCGAGATCATTCCATTCGGATATCATCATAGAAACAACCGGTTGTTGCTTACGACTAAGTGCATCGACAACACGATTTCACTTTCCGGGGGTATAAAGAATATCAAGATCATAAGCTGTAAGGAATTCGAGCCAATGTTGCTGACGCAAATTAAGTTCCTTTTGAGAAAATAGATACTACAAGGATTTATGATAAATTTCTCTCCCAAAAGATAATGACGCCAAATACGAAGGGCGAAAACAATAGCCGCGAGTTCTAAATCATGAGTGTCATATATAGTCTCGGCTGGCTTCAATTGCCTAGAAGCATAAGCAATAACACGTTCTCTTTGCATAAGAACGACACCCAAACCAACGCGACTAGCATCGGTATAAACTATAAAATCTTGGTTTCCCTCGGGAATCACAAGGATAGGAGCATTGGAAAGGAGTTCTTTTAATTTTTGAAAAGAAGCTTCACATTTTTCCGACCAAATGTATTTTACTCCCTTCTTTTTCAAGCTAGTAATAGGCACGGAAATTTTGGAAAAGTCCTTTATGAAACGGCGGTAATAACTGGCCAATCCAAGAAAAATACGAATTTCCATCACACTCTCCGGTCTCTTCCAATTTTGAATCGCTTCAATCTTCGAAGGATCCATGGAAATTCCAGATTCGGAAATAATGTGACCGAGAAACTTCACACGAGATTGCCAAAAGTGGCATTTAGAAAATATTTCTTTTAATTGATTGCTCCTAAGAGTTTCCAACATAATCCAAAGATGCTTTTCATGCTCCTCCTCGGTTTTAGAATACACAAGAATATCATCAATAAAGATGAGAACAAACCGATTGAGGAAGTCTTTGTAAACTCTATTCATAAGGTCAACGAAATAAGCCGGAGCATTCGTTAAACCAAATGGCATAACAAGCCATTCATAAGATCCATAACGAGTACGGAACGATGTCAAAGAAATGCTATCCTCTGCAATACGAAGCTGATGAAAACCGATAGCTAGGTCTAATTGTGAAAAGACTCTAGCACCACTAAGTTGATCGAATAGATCATCAAGCCAAGGTAAAGGATATAAATTCTTGATAGTAAGATCATTAAGCTTGCGGTAGTCAATGCAAAGCCTAAGTGTACCATTGGATTTCTTCACAAAAATTGCCGAAGCTCCCCAAGGAGAGGAACTTGAGCGAATAAATTGCTTCGTCTCCAATTCGGATAATTGTTTACGCATCTCCTCGTTCTCCTTATTGGACATGCGATAAGGAGGACGAGTAATAGGTTGAGCTCCAGGGATGAGATTAATCTTGAACTCAATTGCTCACTTAGGTGGTAATCCTAAAACGAGCTCAAATATGTCGAAAAATTCACGAACAACGTGAATAAGAGAAATAATATCCTCCTCATCATCATTATCGTCACCATGAGGATTTAAAGAATATAAAGATGCAACTAAGCTGGAATCCGAATCTTTAAGGTCAATAAAAATCTGCTTAACAGATTGAGGAAGTAGAAGATAAATAGTCCGCTCAAGACATAGGATTTAGGCTTTATAGCGGTTAAGCCAATCCATTTCCAAAATCATTCCAAGCCTAAGTAGCGCATAACATGCAAATCGGCTCGAAAAGAAAAATTACACAAAATAATCTCGACATCTTTACACAATAAACTGTTTGTTGCGGATCCACCAACTGGATTCGCAATTCTCAAAGAAGCCATTAAACACAAAACATCCAAAGAAAAAGTATCAACAAGTTCTTTTGAAATAAAAGAATGGGACGCACCCGTATCAAAAAGAACTCGAATAGGATGATCATGAAATAAAATAATACCATCAAGGATGGAATGAGAAATACCTTTACAACGAGATGTGTTACCAGGGGCTTGAGCAACATTAAGCTTTCCCTCCTTCCTGCCTTGAAGTTTGGGACAAGAAGATAAATAATGATCCGGGCTTTTGCAATAGCGACAAGTACCAGGCTTTGAACACTTGTTCGCATAATGCTCCTTAGAACCACAGTTGTAGCATTGCCCACCACTTGGGGTAGAAGTCTTAGTTGCCGGAGAGGCTTGCTTCCCTTTCTTATTATTGAGATAAGGACCTTTGAACTTATTAGGCCTTTTCGTGTTGTTGAAGTTTGGTTTGGCACTCATAACTTCAACATCGCTTTCTTTATCCGCCTCTTCAGCTCGAAGAGCAATATCAACAAGCTGATCAAAAGAAACTTCTAATTTTAGAAGTAATGGCTTCTTGAGATTTTTATTCAAGCCATAGACAAATCTCTGGTTCTTCTTCAATGGGGTGTTTATGTACTTGATCCCATATTTAGAAAGCGACTCGAAGGATGCGACATAATCTATCACAGAAGATTCATCTTGAACAAGGTCTATAAAACGGCGAGCCAAGGTCACCTTCTCAGCTTCTGGCACAAATTTTAATTCGAAGTGTTCCCGGAATTTCTCCCAAGTAAGATCCGCTTCTACTATTTTAGAAATAAGATGCTCATACCAATCTAATGCTCTTTCTTGGAGCATACTAGAAGACACCTGAACATGGTGAAGATCAATAAGATTCATGCGAGAAAAGATTTGATCGCATGTTCTCAGCCAAGCCTGGACTCCAATAATAGTTTCAGAACCTTTGAGTGGCTTCCAACCCAAATTGGTATAATCGCTGCACAAACGTGCAAATCCAGACCTAGGATGAGTAGACTCTGGATTAGATCCGGCTGCTTGAGCATTCCTTACTAGATCAAGAAGTTGCTGAGCAGACATAAATACTCCATTTTGGGGAGTAGCACGAGATTGGCTGGCGTTGGGACGGCCGGGTCTAACCATTTCTCTTCCTTAGAAAGAAAGAAAGAAGAAGGATAAGTTTATTCACGAAATGAATATCAAGCAATCCTGATAGATAAACAAGGAAGCATAAAGAAAAATAGGATGAATCGGGACGAAGACTCAAATTAAATCCTAAAGCATGATTCCTAAGATGGACTTAGGATAATGATCCTTGCTAGATTATTCTACATTCTTCCGAAGATTGGCTCTGATACCAAGCTGTGACGCCCCACCTCTATACCCACGCTAGCCAAGGACACTACGGGGTAATGCCGTCAACTGGCGTGGAGTATAAGGCTTGAGGAGCGACCATCCGTGTAATTGCTTTGCATGAGCACCAGTATGTTAGATTGTACAACATCAAGCATCTGGTTTCAGGAGGAAATCCGACATACCGATTCAAACTCAAAGCTACTACACAGTGGCTATATATATATTCTTCAGAAACAAATATAGAAATAAACATAACACAAATCAGTCACAGACATCCATATCACAAAGGCGGAAATAGATATGAATATATAACACATGAAAGTGTACATCAGAGTAGTGGTCAAACAAGATCCACAATGTCACAAAAGAATAGCTACAAGTGCTAGACAAAAGAATATGGATACATCTATGAGTCTATGTCTCAAGTGTATACAACAAAAACTACTAATCTAAGTAGTTAGCCAAAAGTCAGGGTGATAATCCCAAGTTGAAGTCAAGCAGAAGCACCTGTAACATCTCGGTCTGACCCGAGTATTATTTAATAAGAAAATAATAAACGGATTAGTCTAGCTATAAATATCAGATAGAATGGTATAGAATAAGAGATATGACATAAATATATAATAACCATAAAGCCATACTGTGATAAGTATGCAAGTGAAAAATCAACTAGGGATTAATCAATATCACGAGAATCTTCCCAAAGATCAAAAGGAATGTCATGCTCCTTATTTACCAAATTACCAAACTATAAATATTGACAATAATATCAATGTCAATCGCAAAAGTTAATGAAACACAAATTCACCAATGCAGAAATATTGATAAAACTTATCAACGTAAATCACGAAAATTGGTGAAACACAAATTTCTAGAAATCATCAATGGAAATCCAGAAATCACAAAAAGGGGGAGGCCTATCACAAAACGGGAGCATAAAAGCTCACCAACACGTATATTACAAAGTGGAACGCTATTCCATGGTAGCTAACCATTAATTTTGAGCCGAAGCTCCACAAAACGGCCCGTAGACCATGGGTCGCTACCCCACCAATTTGAGCCGAAGCTCCATAGAAACGAGGTCTAGTCTCCCACATACACAAAGAGGCATCGCACATTCGCTAGTCTAAATCACGAAAATGATCATCAATAATCATCAAGAAGTATCAATTACAGTAAGCTAGTAAATATATAAGCTTAGCTTCATGTCCCATAACCACTGCCTTAACTTAAATATTTACGAACAAATTGTAGATCTCCACTCAAAATTGTCACAAGAGGTTCAATCGAACAAGTCCAAGAATTAACCGCCGAAGTAAACACGAGCGTTTCATACCACTTGTTTTACTAAGTCGTTTAATTAGATTTCTCATACGAGTGAAGTAAATGTTTGTATATACTAGTAGGTTGGAAAACTGTCTTGTAAACAAGCTTGATATTGAAAATAGAGTTGAAATCGTTTTGATAAAAGAGTTTTGATATTTACTATTAGTATAGAAATCTTTATGTTTTTAAAGTGACAAACCACAAAAATGATTGTAGAAACAATAGGTTACAAAAATTCACGTTTAAAGACGTGAATAAAATCCAAAGAATTCGATTCCAAATTCATCAAAGTGAAAATACCCCTACGGCTCAACATTGCGCGACCTAACTGCCGAGCGACCTACGGAGATGTGCGACAAAACATGGCCGAGCGACCTAAGGGAACGTGTGACTTAACAACAAGGTGGGACAAAAAGCATGGCGCGACCAAAGGAGCGCGACCTAAAGTGGCACGACCTAAACAACAAGGCGCGACCTAGCAGTAGTGAGCTAACACGGAGCGACCTATAGGCATGCGCGACCTGAAGAGACGTGCGACCTAACATGCACGCGACCTAATGCATGTCGCGAGCTAGCAGAGCGACCTAAAGCATGTCGCGACTTAGTGGAGTGACCCAAGTAGTGTCGAGCGACCTAACATGTCGCAACTTAATGCATGAAGCCGACCTAAGACGTAGAGAGAGTAGAGCGACCTATGTTGTGAGCGACCTAGCCAGCGCGACCTAAAGCCGAGCGACCTAACACAAACGACCTAATGCCGTCCGAGCTAACTGCACGCCGAAAATGCCTCATGTACAGGCCGATCGACCTAAGGGTTTTGAAGCTCAAAACTCACTCAATTTGCAACCGATCGACCACGAACGCTAGGGTATTACGCCTATCGGCTACCCTGTCGTATTGGCTATTCGATGCATCACCAAAAACATGTTCAATCATCAAAGATTGGATTTTTAAAGATATGAACCAAAAACCCTAAAAATTGGGATTTTCCCCAATTCAATCCAAATCAATGGCAAATGCATATGTAAAAGTGTTAGGAATTCATACCCAACAATCAAAGATATTTATAGACAAAGATGTGAGATATTCTCACCTTTTCACAAAATTAATGAAAGAGAAGCTTGAAAGTAATGGATAATTAACCCAAGAAGCATAAATCAATGTCTTCTCTTTGAATTTGGAGTTAGATGTTGGATATGCAAAGAACTAGGGCTTGGAGTTTTAATTTCCTATTCCTTCCTCCATTTTTGATGAAGCATGAGCGTTAGGAAATGAAAGTCAAGTTATGAAGAGAAGGGGGTTGAGCTAGAGTTAATAGGTTAGGTTAGTGGGCTAAACCAAACCCAAAGTCCAAAGTGAATAGGTGGCAAAATTCCACTAACCCCAAACATATCAAAGTTTATACTCAAAAAGATCGCAAACGGTGTTTTGAACTCAATGGAAGTGGTTCCGAGTCCTAATTCGACCGTATGCAAAAAGTAGCTTTTCAGATAAAAATTCGACTAACGATAAAATATTAAAATAAAAATATTTAAATATTCAATCGTAAAATATGCAGGTTGTTACAACTATTTTAAATTAGTTTCATTTACAAATTCATTACAAATTCCAATTCAATTTATCTCCGACCATTTCTTTATTTCACCTTTATTATCTTTAGTTCCCTTCGAACTATTCAAATTGGTTTTCAACATTCAATTTCAATTATAGTTTTTATTTTTTTTGTTCATTCCCAAAAATTTATTTTCAATTCACTATTTTGATTTACAACCACTTATATTTAAACTGGATTTCAAATTCCATATGAATTTAATTTACCTTTCGTTTATAATTATTGAATTTCGATTCATTTCAAATCATATTCAATTTCGTCATTTCATTATTTAGTTTTATTTACTAATTTTATTTCAATATTTCACTTTGTTTAATACAAACCAAATTCAATTCCAATTCCAATTCTATTTACTTACAAATTCGAAATGATTTCAACATTCAATTCACTTTCATGTACTTGCAATTGCAAATTTATACATTCATTCACAGTTTATTTTTCATCTTAATAATTTTATTCCAATCATTTTAGTCTATTAGACTTCTAAAATTCACCTTTATTCAAATTAACTCAAGTCAATTTCAGTTTAAATCTAAATTTCTTAAGTTTTCAAAGTTATTATTCCATAACTATTTTTAATAAAATTCCAGAGTCTTTCCACCTTTTTCAAAACCATTACTGAAAACAATTCAAATTATCCTTTGAATTTCAAAGACAAACCAAAATTTTCGAAACAACTTCCATTTAAAACAATTTGACAGCAATTCCTCTTTTGCAAACCCGAAAATGAACACCGATGATGTCGCGATCATCACCCGAATTATTTTCCAGTAATCGAAAAGAGTTTAGAGCTTTTATCCCTTCAAAAACATTTTTCCAAACCCTTGAAAAGTATTTCCAATCCAAAAAGGAATTTAATTTCCAAACTTCCCAAATTTCAAATATTTTCAAAAACATTTTCAAATATTTCTCTAGAATTCTATTTCAAATTATAAATCTCATTTACAATTTACATTCACAAATCCCATTGGGATTTCTATTTTCTTAGCTTTTGGTTTTGATTTCGATTCCTCATACAACGATGATAATAATTTAATGTTATCGCTTCCTAGCAACCAAGCAACCATATATTATAATAATTCACAGAAAATTTATTTCTTTTATATACGAAAATAGTTTGGGTAAAATTATTTCATTTGCCCTATTTTAAAACGATATCGTGTCGAATTTGTTCTGTACAAGTGTTTAGAGATCCCTATCAATAACGTTAATTACTCATATTGACCAGAATCCATATACCACTCAACAAACCAATCAACACAATATAAAGCAATTTTATATTCACTAATAAATACCCGCTCATATCTATTATTACACTCACACTCATTCTAGAGTACTGTTGACTCTATCTCTAATGAGTAACACCCAACAGAGCCAAGGTTATCGCTTAACTAAATGCTCTGATACCACTTGTAAAGATCTAGGCTTTTCAACCATCGACAGCGGCCAATCTCGACTGGTAGGCTTTTCAACCATCCCAGCCCCGCCGTGGCAGACACTAGTACCCTGCCCTTGCTTTTACGGCCAGCCTTTCGATTGTCACGCCTTACGGCTAACCAACCCCTCGCAGAGGACGTGTAGGGGTAAAAGTCTCCTGCTTGCCACCAAACAAAAAGCGAGAACCCCCCATCACGTTTCATAAAGATAAGCAAGGTCAGTCATGAGACTGGTGTGAGATCTTAAAACGGTTATTTTTCACAAAGAAAATAAAAGAAATCCGCTATTCTTTTTGGAAAATGAAACTACCATAAGGCCTCCCGCCACACACAAATTCAAACGCAGAATTGGAGGAGATTTCTCCTCATGATAGTCAAACATGCTTAATACGCAAAATCCTTTCGATATTATTATTATTAGTGCATAGTGCAGAAAACATTTCGAAAGTATAATATTAATGTTAGCCAACATATAACCATTATTGTATACCTACTATAGCTACCGTATTCAATAGCAGGTTACCGCCACATTCCATGGCAGGTTATACAACTAAAACCGTACAGGGTGCGTATTGTTTCTTTGGATTTCCAACAAATGGCCAGGCAAAGGAACTTCCTACTGCCAAATGGGTACGCCTCTGGAGGGAGGTCCCGAGAACCTACCCGGATCTCTGCCAACACAAGGCCGGGTTAACTCTGTAAATAGGGAACTACTAGTCGAGTATGCCATCCACCGGTCGTTTGCGGCCTTTATCCGAGGATCCTCAACCACAAAGCAACAAGCATAAAGTATAATAAATTTGCGGCAACAACATAGGTAAAATATCTGGGCTCCATACCATGATACTACCCTTTTTCAGAAGGAAATGACATACCCTAAAGGGCGCGACCCTCATAAACTTGCCGCATTTTCCTGTTTCGACCATTTTCGGGGTGTGAGGTCCGATGAGGTCTCGTCCACAAAGCTAAACTTTTCACAAAGTCATGCTTTGATCAACAATTGATCAGCAGCACTTCGTATGTCACATTACCAAATTGGGAGTGCATTACTAGTAACAATCAACTACATAACCTCCGAGCTCGTACGTCTCAGAGAAGGGTGTTAAGCTAAGAGAATAAATTCTCCACCACCAACAGAAATGTATTTAATAGAAACCAGCTTTACATCTTAAAGTGTAATGTCAGACTCACATCCATACAAGTCCGTTCCGGGATCGAACGGAACCGAAGGCACTTCAAAGAAGCCTTTGCAAATTCGGATATTCACAAATCACGTCCGGAATCCCCATCACAAAGGTGACAAAATCTCTATACCGGAGCAACCGGTGCAGAGGCATTCGACAAGTAATCCTTTCGCTTTCAAAAATATTCTATCTTCAACACCGTTTTCAAATGCAATCCCATTTCGTCATATCGTTATTCAGAATGGGTTTTATGACACAAGGTCCTCTCCTGGCTAATCTGAATAATAAGCTCTTATTTTAAAAAATAAGTGTTACATTCAGATTTCAACAAATTACAACAATTTTCACTTTGATCTTTTAAACAAAAGATCAATCACAATCGCAAAGGTTCGATGTGGGTTTCGGATATCCACTTGGAATCCGATCACCGATCGCATCGAAATTCAAAGGCCATTAATAGGCCAATATTGATAGTCGGTTATTTAACTATCAATTAACATCCACAAAAAATTTCCGGATTTAAATAAACTTCCCAAATTATTTATTTTCAAAATATTTCCGCAAGATATATTTCACACTTCAACCATTTGAAAACAAATTCAAATTACCTTCCACATTTCAATACTTTGAAAACAAATTTCAAATCATCTTTCCTTATGCGGAATACATTTCCAAATATTTATTCATTTCCACTGGAAATCTGCCGAGTTAAAATAATTCAAATCACTTATCCAAAATATACTTGGAAACATTTAAAATAAAACCCACTTAAATACTTACTTAAAATATTGGTTATGAAACATTTATACTAATTTTCACATATAAGATTTTTAAGTCCCAACTAATTTTTAAAATAAAATTAGAAGATAAGGTATAACTATTCAACTAATCTTTTCCTAAAATAAATGTCAATTCTAAGCTTTAAAATAATCCCTTCTATAAGTAATTAAATAAATCCATACCTTAAAGATTTGAAACCAGTTAAGAAAATAATTTATCCAAAGTATCCTTTCTAAAACTATCCCTAAAAATTTTCAGTTTATATTTATAGGCTACTTCGGAAACATACTCAGCTTTCCAGGGAAAATACATTTTTCATTTCAAAATAGTTCATTCAAATCAATTAATAAATCTTTCTTGATTTATTATAAATTTACGTTCTGAATCTGTAAATTCCTTTCCATACGATTAAAAATAAAACAATATTTATTTAAAACAAATTTCCCTTTCCTTTATAAAATTTCCATTGTGAATTTAAACTTCTAAATATCCATTGATATACGATTTTCAAATCGATTTCCATATATTCATTTTCAGCAGTGAATTAAATTCTAAATTGATTTCCAAATTTATTTTCAAATACCAAATCAATTTCCAAAATTGATTTCTAAATTTATTTCAACACCAAATTAATTATCTTTTGAAACAAATTCCTCCTTTTAAATCTATTCAATTTTCTAAAATTAATTTACTATAAATTTTCTACTAAATTTAAAAGAACATATTTTATTTATTTATTTCTGGCATCCTATGATACCAAAAATATATTCGGCCAAACCATAGCCTTCAACAATCTCAATCATAAATAGTCACACACAGATTACAAATAATCAACACACAATATTGAAACTAATTCAAATCTTTGAGGAATCCGAATGGATCCCTCCAACAAGTTTCCTTGCATCCACAGACGTTAGCACAACAATTAAATACCAATTCCACTTCGAGGTGGAATATCGCGGTATATGGAATTTATAAAAATATCATCCGCTATTATGCGGCGCATAGGGTCTCATCTGCTATATAATGCAGGAAATCAACAACTCCAAATACATATATAATTCCAATTCCACTTCGGGGTGGAATATCGCGGTATATGGGTTTAAATATAATATCATCCGCTATTATGCGGCGATAGGGTCTATTTCAATCCAACAAATAACACCCATCATCCAAGAAACATCCGAAAATTTAAATAAACTATTTAAATTAAATCAAGTATCCAATTGAGTAAGAAGTTCTCACCTTTGCTTTTTGCAATCCAAATCCAATCTTGACTTGTTTCCTTCAGATTTTAACCTTGTATAAACAATTCACGATCTATTACTATTTGAATTACTGAACAATTAATTACCACTTATTTACTTAATTTTAAACTAATTTTATATAAAATATCTTTACTGACTAAATAATTTAATAGGTTAGTTAGATAAATAATATTTTCATAATCTATTATTTTAGAATTAATCTAGTAAGTTTAGAATATGTATATGTATATCCTTTATTTTCCTATTTTTATCTTTGAAACTATATATATACACACATTTATACAAATAATTTTGTTACTGTAAAACTTTATATATAGATATACAATAAATTTTGTTAAAATCTTACTGTGATATATCCCTAACATACATCTATATAAAAAAAATCTGATGTCTTTACTGCAAATATATTTTGAATTCCTAATCTTTACATGCATTTAACAGCAAACAGCCTTACTGTATTAAATAATTTAAATTACTGAATTACCTTCACTGCCAAAGAACAATTTCCAAACTGCGATTCTCGAAACCACACACCCTTGATGCTCCGAAAGAACGCCAATCCCTCGCTTCAAGCGGCGCTATTTTGATCGAACTCGAGTTCGAATCCCAACAAACTGCAATCAATCACGGTCCTACCTCACCGCCATCGCCTCCCACGCGAGATGATCTCGAGACCACAACTGCCTGCGCATCACGTCGCCCCGAACTCCTTACAGGCGCGCACGATCTCAACCCTCGATTCCAAACATACGCCACTCAACTCGCAAGATCTTGATGAAGAAATCTTGTATGGTGCTGAGGATGACTTCAAAGTGAAACTGGACAACGATCAAGCACTGCGATTCGATTTTTATTTCTCCCTCCTTTGTTTTCACAGCCACGAGAACAAACTCAAGTGGATTCGATTTCACTCGAATCCGTTTGGATATATCATTTTTTATATATTTTATTTTGTGGCTTAGACTTCGATTTCTTTCTTTTAATTTCGGCTATTCATATCGATTTAGAGATAAGGTAGGAGACTCGGCTGAAAGAAAGAAGGGATGAGATCGTTCTCTTTCCAGCTTACATTATTTTATTTTATTTTCCGGCCGAAGCATCCGCAAAAAGAAACAAGGGCGAAAATAAAAAGGGAAACATGTTTTGAATTCTTTCACATGCTCTAATAGGCTTGCTATAGTGATTGATAAGAGGGGAAAAAGTTTGGACGTGAGAGGAATTTTGACCAGAATATAAATATATTTTTAATTAAATTTAAATTGTCTCGATAAATGCAACTTAACATTTCAAACTCCTATCGAGGCGTTCCGCTAGGCATTTATAATTTTAAACCCCTATTCCTAACACAATGGAAAAGGTTTCGAGTCCTACTTCGATCTTATGGAGAAGGTAGCTTTTTGAACCCAGCTATTAAATAAATTTTGGATTTAATTTTCAACACGTTTGCTTATCGTACGACCAAACGACAACTCCAAACATTACGAAAAATGAAATTCGATAATAATACAATATTACGGATCCAATGGAACTGGTTTCGTTGAATTCCGAGACTATGCCTCCGAAGACTATTTTTAAATATCGATTTAAACAATAAAATTTCAAAACTGAATAAATTATTTCCAAATTCAATTCTGAAGCTTCCATTATCTTCTGTATCATCAATATAAATTTTCTAAGCCTTGAAAAATATTTTTAATCAGCTTAAAATTGGAGAGACAAATTCTTACCCAAGCTTTGATAATTAAATTAAATAATTTAATTACCAAATTCATGGTTAATTTTGAAATTCAAGCTAAACTAACCTCCAAATATTTAAAATCAATTAAATATTTCGATTTCAAAATTTCAAAACTCTGGGTCGTCACAAAAGTAACATTGCATTGATTGATATTACTTTTAATTAAGATAAGTGTAACGATCCGTAACTTTTAACAACTTTAAAATGGCAGTATTTTGAATATAAATAAGAATTAAATAAAAAAATAAATTTGAATTTGTGATTTTGAGTGTTTTATTTGAACAAATTTAATAGAATAAATTTTTGTGAAATTTCAAATTTTGATTAAACTCAGTCAAAGATTGACTTTTGGTTGACAAATTTAAATTTGAATTTTAAAATTTTATTCTTATTATATGATACTAGACTGAATATTGATTTTCCCTCCACTTTTCATTTCGTCAAAATCAAATCCCTATTGCTCTAAAAATTTGAATTACTGTGAAAAATTAACATGAATTGGTAGTGTTTAGTTGTATTTCACTTGGCTAAGGAATATTGGATTTGTTTGGTCTAATAGGCCTTAGTTGACCAAGAGACTCTAGTCAGTCATGTGACCATCCCTTGCCTCTGACCTTGTATTTCTTATTTGATAACGTCTACGTACATAATTTTTTTCCTAAGAAAATTCCTCTGCACACTTCTTCTTTCTCCTCAAAATCTACAGAGAACTCTAGATCTAAAACTCCAAAAACATTACAAAATGAAAACTCTTTTCCTCCTCTCCTTCAACCCTTCCTCCTCCCTTATAGCCACCGCCCTCTCCACCATCTCCAAGGCCATTTCTTTCCACCCTCCTACTCCTTTTTGTTCTCCTTTTTCCATTCTTTTCCCCTTCCCTCTTTTCCCTCGTTCTTCCCTTTATTTCCATGGCTTCTATATTTCGCTAAACTTCTTCAAATCAAATAATTTTTTTTAAACCGTGTACAATTTCAATGGCAACAAATTTGTTGTTGAACCCTTCTTCCCATTCCGAATATTTCTATATTAAAAACTCCGTTTTCCAAGTCCTTTCTCGGGTCCAGTTTTGGCCGAAAATACTCCATCTTGTATCAATCATATCTCCTTTAGGAATGAACCAAATTGTATGATTATTTTTTTCAAACCATTTACTTTTCTAGTGGCTTCAACTTTATTTTCGATCAGTTCTTCAAATTCCTTAATTTTCTATGCCAAGAACTCAAATCTTTTCAAAGTATTTTTGAACTTGGATTTTCAACTCAAAAAACAACTCTATTTGTTTTGACCATAACTTTCCTAAGACAGAAGCTTTTTGAGTAATTCTTTCTTTTGAAAGTGGAGAGAAAATAATTTATAACAACTTTCTAGTTGGTCACTTTTACGGCTTGTGACGACCCGAACTCGATGTCCGACAAACGACATCAAATTCGTATCGCCAGAGCTTATAACAACATCAGATGAATATAAAACAGCGGAACAAAATGAAGATCATGCACACATCACAGATACAACATCAGAATATCCAATAATACATCAAAGTACTTAATACATATATCACAACTCCAAATACATCATAATAATACATCGATGATCATATACCCAAAAGTCTTCAATGAAAGAAGAGATAACGGACTCCTAAAAGCTAAACCTCCTGAGATCTCCAAAAAGCTCCTAAGATATCTCCAAAGCAAGAGTTCCAAAATGCTGCTAACTCCAAAATACGAAAACCTTCTAATGAGCTGGCCGTGTAGATATTATTCGCACCCAGAGTTTAGAAAAGAAACAATAAACTCCGAGTCAGTCATGGGACTGGTATGAGTAAACAAAAATAGTCGCCTTTAAATAAAAACAGGTTTATAAAAGAAAATCCGGTATGCTTTTGAAAAATGAGACTACCATAAGACATCCCGCCACACACACAATGCAATCGCAGAATTGGAGGAGATTTCTTCTTATGATAGTCAAATATGCTCGATACGAGAAAAATTCTTTGATATTATTATTAGTGCATAGTGTAGAAAGCATTTCGAAAATAGAATATTAACCTTAGCCAGCGTACAACCATTATTGTATGCCTAATATAGCTACCATGTTCTGTGGCAGGTTACCGCCACGCTGCATAGCAGGTTATACAACTAAAACCGTATTGGGCTTGTACAGTTTCTTTGGATTTCCAACAAATGGTCTAGCTAAGGAACTTCCTACTACCACATGGGTACGCCTCTGGCGAGGTGTCCCGAGAACTTAACCAGCTCTCTGCCAACACAAGGCTGGGTTACCTCTGTAACTAGGTAACTACTTCTTGAGTATGCCCCTCCCCGGTCCTTTGGGACCCTTATCCGAGGGCCCTCTATCACAAAGCAACAACCACACAGTAAATGAGATTGGAGCAACCACACAGGTAAATATCTAGCCTCCATACCATGACATCACCTTTTCCAGAAGGAAATGACATACCCTAAAGGGCGCGACCCTCATAACCTTGCCGCATCTTTCCTGTTTTGACCATTTTCGGGTTGTAAGGAACGATGAGGTCTCGTCCACAAAGCTATGCTTTACATGAAAGCCTTGCTTTGATCACAAATGATCAACAAATGATCATCAACACACAGCAGCACTTAGCATGTCACACTACCAAATTGGGAGTATATCGCTGATAACCTTCAATTACATAACCTCTGAGCTCGTACGTCTCAAAGAAGGGTGTTAAGTTAAGAGAATAAATTCTCCGCCACCACAGATACTTATTTGAAAGAAATCTGCTTTATATCTCAAAGTGTAGTGTTAGACACACAACCATACAAGTCTGTTCTGGGTTTGAACAGAACCGAAGGCACTTCATCCAATAAAGGAAGAAGCCTTGCAAATCCGGGTATCCACAATCTCGATCGGAGTTCCCATCACTTAGGGAATCTCTATACCGGGGCAACTCAGTGCAGAGACAATCGATAGGTTATCCTATCATTCTCGAAGACACCCGGTCTTCACCACCGGTCTTCGAATGCTCTCCATTTCGACGTATCACTATTCGAAATGAGTTATGTGACCTAAAGGTCCTTTCCCGGTTAAACCGAGTAGTGAGCGCTCAATTTTTAAAACATGTGGATATATCAATCTTAAAGATTCATATTCAGGGTCCGATGTGGGTTTCAGATAACTAACTGAAATCCGACTTCCTGTCGCATCGAAGTTTAAATGCCGTTTTACGGGCAAAAAGGGTTTTTACATCAATACATAAACAAATCACAGTCACAGTGCATCACACAGTATCACAGTCACAACAGAAATATCAATGTAGTGCATAGCAATAGTTAATTATTTACCAATCCAAGTGAATGTGATTTAATAAATTAACCAAATAATTATTTTTATTGATTATTTTAAATCAATGATTTATTATTCTTAATGACAAATCAATTAATCTTAATCAACTTGATAAATTGATTATTCCTTAATTTATTATTTTAATTAACTACCAATTATAAATTGATTAACTTGAATTATCAAATTAACAATTCTTAATTTACAAATTAATCAGATACTTAACTGTTAATTAACCAATCTTCAATTACGACATAAATCCTTAATTACTGGCAATTATAATTATTAATTTAATCATCCTTGGTTGCTTTCCAAAAAATTTGTTATTTATCTAAATTAACATTTAGAAATCTTCTTATTTCGAAACCAATTTATTACTACTACAAAAAGCTTAAATGTTAATTAACTTAAATGTTTATCTTAAATTAATTATTTATTTAAAGTATTAATTAGATTTTTAAAACGTTGTTAAATATTTGTTAAATAATTAAACTTGGAAATAAGTTCTTAACTCAAAATAGTTAATTGTTAATACTAATTCACCATTTTGAACAAATTTGGGTTTTAAATTAACACTTAAACATTTGATTTACATTTAAACGTTTTATTAAGTTAGTTTTAAAAATAACTCCAAAGGTTTCAAGATAGCACCATATCGAGCAAAAACCCTAGGTACCTCGGGTTTGACCCCGTGCACTTCCTCAATTTCCCCGAGCTTCTTCCCTTTCTTCCCCGCGTCCCTATACTTCTTATTTTTTTTTGTTAAAGCTTATAAATCAAAACTGCAATAAGATATTCTCCATATACACGAGTTCGACCCCGAGTTCCAACCCCACATGCCCGAAAACATCACCGAGTACCCAGACCCATCCTCCCGCTGACACAGAGGCCAAGTCGTGCACGTGCACCGTGTCTAGGCGTCACTCAGGCGAACTCCACCACCACTAGCAAATCACTTTTGACCCACTCTCACTACCCAAATACAAAAAAACATGAATAAAGCTCGAAAACAAAATCGAGGTGTTTCGATCAACATGGGTACACCAGTCATCATCGAAGAATCGCCTCGCACGACTCATGCCAATCACCAGAAGCTTCGAATTCCCCACCATGCCTTCATCAACCACTTAGTCACCATTTTCCCAAAGCGCGTGCGACTCGACGCACGTATGAAATCACGGTGATCAAATCCCCGACCACCTCAAAAACTAGGTTTAAAAATAAAAACTTCTCGCCGTTGTCGCCACATTAACCTGGACCAATTCCGGCTATTTTTTCCATCATCGCCGTAGCCTCCTCCACCTCCACGCGAAACCCCGGCCTCGATTGAGCCTCCGATCGTCTAAACTTGGTCAAAACGTGATTTTCGATCAATTTGGAACTGCTCTCCAACCAGACTTCTAAAAATTACCAAACCTAGCTTAAAAATCATATCTTTGCATAAGTATTCAAACCATATAATTGAATTAATATTTTGTGAGATTCGAATTCAACATATATTTGCAATTTGCTTTGCAAAACCAGGATTTCAGCTGCGATATCTCACCAACATGGTTGAAACAAATTTTTAACTGTTAATTTATGTTTTAACAACTAGTTTTGGTTTAAGATGTAAACTGACTAGTGATTAAATGGAGATATATTCCATTTGCTTGATTACTTTCCTCCATGTGAATACTAAACAGAGAAGAACAGACTAATTTTTTTTCCTTTTATACACAAAGCAGTCAGATAGATATATCAAAGCTTCACAAAAATGTACACGTAGAGCAACCTTTAAACATGAATCAAATATACAAATTTTACTTAACTTAAGTTTAAAGTGATTTGTTTACTCACCTCAATATGGTTGAAACAGAGAATAATTTTTTTGTATTTAAAGGTTGCAGTTTTGATCTTCCTGGAACTTCTTTCCTTTTCTGTTTTGTCTTCTTGAATGAAGTTGAGTTTGTGAATGTACTGATACTTATGTTTTTTCCTCTAATGCTCAGGCTTTTTAGATGAACGAAATGGAGATGATGTATATATAGAAATATGCAGGCTTTGTTTCAAATACTGGTACAAGATTTTTATATTGTACTAGGTTTGATTAATTTGTATCTTTTGATCAGAGATTTTTTTTTATTTTACTAAATAGTGGTTGATATGATTTTTTCTTTGTGCTAGAGGTCATGGCATTTAATGCCTTTGCATCCTTCTAAGTCTACATGCATATTAAATTAAGCTTTGTGTGTATAATTTTGTTGTTTTTATTCTTTTTGTAGACTTTTCCTTGCATACATTCTTGTTATCTCCTTGCCTGCATAATGTTCATACATTTGTTTGGTTTGCTTTGCTAAAAAAAATTGTGTAAGTTGTTGTTTTCTCATCTCTTATAAAAGATTTCCTATTTAAAGTTTTAACTATCAGCATTTAATTTACCACATATGCTTTATTTTATTGTTTAACATAATCTCGTTTGTTATATATTTTTTCTTTACTTATTATTATTATTATTATTATTATTATTATTATTATTATTATTATTATTATTATTATTATTATTATTATTATTATTATTATTCACTTAAAGCTTAACTATCAAATATTGATTTAAATCCATCTATCATTGTTTCAATATCCAAAAATATTTTATTTTTCTTGAAATTTCTCAAATTAATTTTTAGAAGTTCAAATAAATTTACCGAATTTTTAATTAAAATTTTTGGGATGTTACAATATCCCCTCCTTAAGAAAATTTCGTCCTCGAAATTGGAAGAGAGAGAAATGCAAATAAAGAATATATAAATTCAAAAAAATAAGGAAATGGCTTACCATTTTAAGCCGAGATGTCTGCTCTGCAGTTGGGATATGATTTCTTCATATTATCTTCAGTTTCCAAGTACAGTCCTTTGGATTGACACTCCATTGAAATTTGACCAGTTTCACAACTTTGTTCCTTAATCGCTTCTCATCACGATCTACAATTTTTACCGGCTCTCTTTTAACTGCCAAGTTAGGAGTGATTTCTAGGTCCTGTTGAGCAGCTTCTTCATTAATATCATCTGGATCGTGCACATACTTCCGAAGATTAGAAATATGGAACACATCATGTACGCCAGACAACCAGTTGGGTAGCTGTACTCGACATGCTATAGGACCGATCCTTTCTAGAATAGGAAAATGACCAATATAACGTGGTGCTAGCTTTCCAGTTTTCTCGAATCTCAATACACCCCGCATCGGAGACACTTTCAGAAATACAGAATCTCCAATTTGAAATTCCAAATATCTTCTTCGGCGATCATAATAGTTCTTCTGATGGCTTTGGGCAGTTAATAACTTTTTTCGGATAAAATCTACGTTCTTCGTGGCTTCTTTAATCATGTCTAGTCCAAGGATGAGTCTATCACCTGATTCGATCCAACATGCAGGTGATCGACATGGACGACCATATAAAGCTTCGAAAGGAGCTATTTCTATACTGGCCTGATGGCTGTTATTATATGAGAATTCAACCAAATGCAAATGGTCCTCCCAAGAACCACCAAAATCGAGAATACAAGTATGCAAAAGGTCTTCTAAAATTCGGTTAACCCTCTCGGTCTGCCCGTCAGATTGTGGGTGATAAGCAATGCTGAGATTCAATTTTGTTCCCAAAGCGGCTTGGAATGCCTCCCAAAATCTACTAGTGAAGATCGGGTCACGATCACTCACTATACTGCTGGGGATACCATGGAGTCGAACAATTTCCTTTATATATAGTCCTACTAAGCTTGCTGCAGTCCGAGTGGATTTTACTGGAATAAAGTGAGCGGTTTTGGTTAGACGGTCCACTATAACCCAAATTGCTTCATTTCCCTTCTTGGTTCGTGGCAATCTACCGATGAAATCCATCGATACCTGATCCCATTTCCATTTCGGTACTTCCAAAGGCTGAAGTAAACCAGCCACTTTCTTTTGATCGCTTTGACTTGTTGACAAGTAGCACAACGACTCACGTATATAGATATGTCTCTTTTCGTTGTCTTCCACCAGAAAGTTCTTTTAATATCTCTATACGTTATATTAATTCCTGGATGGATACTGAGTTTGGACTTGTGGCATTCATCTAAAACTTCGCGTTTCAGCTTCGAAATGTCAGGGACACAAATTCTTCCTTTCAATCTTATAACTCCATGATCATCAATTGCAAAACTAGAATCTTCACCTCGACATATTCTTCTATGAACTTCCCGATGAAATTTGTCTTCAGTTTGCTTGCTGGTGATCTTCTCTAGGAGAGTAGGAGTGACAACAAGATATGCAAGAATAGCATGTCTCCTACTTAAGGCATCGACAACTACATTGGCTTTTCCAGGTGTATATTGAATATCTAGGTCATAAGATGCCAGAAATTCCAACTAACGTTGTTGTCGCAGATTCAGATCTTTCTGGGTAAAGAGATATTTCAAGGATTTATGGTCGGTGAATAATTCCAATTTTTCACCTAGGGAAAGAAGAGTTCATTAAGTATATTGTTTAAGTTAAATTAATTTTGTAAATTGTTAAGAAAGCCGAAAAGATTCTTACCCAGAAGATAGTGTCGCCGGATTTTTAAAGCGTAAACAAAAGCCAAAAGCCCCAAATCATGTGTTGGGTAGTTTCTCTCGTGCGGACGTAATTTTCTACTCGCGTAGGCAACTACCTTTCCATTCTGCATTAACACTGCACCTACCCCATCACTACACGCGTCAGTATAAACAGATAAGCCTTGGTTCCCATTGATAATAGCGAGAACAGGAGCAGTGGTTAATCTCTTCTTCAACTCTTGAAAAGCATCATCACATTTTGGAGTCCAATTGAATTTTACATCTTTCATTGTTAGCTTGGTCAACGGACTAGCTATCTTATAAAAATCTTGAATGAATTTCCGTTAATAGCCCGCTAAACCCAAAAAGCTTCGAACTTCTTTTGGGGTAGTAGGTCGCTTCCAATCAAGAATAGCGGAAATTTTGCCAGGATCAACCAATATTCCTTCCTCATTAACAATATGGCCAAGGAATTTGACTTCTTTGACCCAAAAGTGGCATTTGGAAAATTTTGCAAATAAGATGTTCCTTCTCAAAATTTCCAAAACAATTCTGAGATGTTCAGCATGTTCCTCCTCGGTTTTGGAGTAGATTAGGATATCATCAATAAATACAAGAACAAATTTATTAAGCACTTCCCGAAACACACGGGTCATAAGATCTACGAAGTACGCTGGAGCATTGGTTAGCCCAAAAGGCATGACTAACCATTCGTAGAACATATTAGGACCCCTGAAAGCAGTTAAATGTACACAATCTTCGGTGATTCGTAATTGATGGAATCCTTGGGCTAGATCCATCTTTGAAAAGAAACGAGCGTCGTGCAATTGATCAAATAAATCATTGATCCTGGGTAAAGGAAACTTATTCTTGAGAGTCATTTTATTGAGATCGCAGTAATCTACACACAATCTCAAAGATCCGTCCAATTTTGCGACGAACACAACGGATGAACCCCATTCAGAAACACTGGGTCGAATTAATCCTTTAGCTAGTAGATCATCGGTTTGTTGAACTAATTCAACCTTTTCCGTGTGTGCCATCATGCGACTTGCGTGAATAACAGGACGAGCATTGGGTACGAGGTCAATTCTAAATTCTATTTCTCGATGTGGAGGTAGAGATTTCACTTCTCCGAACACGTCCGAAAAATCTCTAACAATTGGTATAGACCCCAAACTGGGTTCGGGATAACCAAAATTATACATCAATCCTTCCCTTTTATGACTAGGGTCCTCACAAGAAATTTCGATGAAATCTCCAAATTCGGTTTTAATTGAAATCAATCGATTAATGCAATCCAATTTGGCTTCGTATTTTGCTAGCCAATCGATTCCGAGTAAGACTTCAAACTCGTTAAAATCATGAACGAAGAGACCAATAGGGAACTGATAATGAGAATATGAGATAGGAACGTCTCTACATCGAAGACAAAGATTCGCGGGACCTCCAACTAGATTCCTTACGCATATGGGCTCATCAACAAAATCAGGTTCAAGATTAAATTCATTAATGGCTTGCTGAGAGATAAAACTATGTGTAGCGCCCGTATCAAATAGAACTTTAACAATGCTATCATAAATAATAAGATTACCTTCCAAAACTCCTTTTCCTTTTTCTGCTTTGGACGATACAGCTTGGTCTTTGACTGTGTACACATTTCCTGTTTGAGCTTGCTTCATGGTTGGACAGTCTTTAACTTCATGTCCCACTTTTTGACCATAATAGCATTTCCTGGGCATCGCTTGAACGGATTGTCTGACTTGTTTCTTAGGCTTCATACATTTGCTCGAATAGTGGCCCTTCTCCAAGCAATTATAACAAGTGACATTTTCTACCGCACTTCCCTGAATGTTCCCCTTTTTCTCCTTGCTTTGCCATGGTTTCTTGCCTCCAAATTTCCTTTTCTTCCAATTTTGATTGCCCGAATTTGCTTTCTCCACCGAGGCTTCTTGCATATCAAGTGTAGCATATCTGTACCCCATATCAACTAAATCTGAAAAATATTCCTGAACGTGGCCCGTCATTCTTTCGTGGAATTTCTTATTCATCCCGCGAATGAATCTTTCATTCATCTTTAAAGGCGTATTCACTAATTCGGGACCAAAACGAGACAATTCATTAAATTTGTTCCGATACTCCTCGAATGATAAACTTCCCTGCTTCAGGTCCATAAATTCCTGGTACATTCGAGAAATTCCGGCTGATGGAAAATATCGCTTCTCAAACACTTCTTTTAATTTCTCCCAAAAAACTCGTCTTCTGGCTTATCTACCGTGATTGTCTCCCACCAGGCTGAGGCTTCATCTTGAAGTTGCCAAGAAGCTATTAGTCGCTTATGATCGTCTTGCAGTTTAGCCCTCTGAAGATTTTCTCACATGATATGATCCATGCTTGAGCCTCAACAATTGACTCCTTGCCGTAAGTCAACCAGATTCGGATGTTGCTGAACTGCTACTACTGCTGTTGGGGGATCTTGATTGGCACTTCCTTGACCCCTAACTCTTCCCCTTCGTCTGCTCATTCTTACTATCTGTAATTAGTAAGTAAGAAAATTGATTTAGATATATAGACGAAATATCTTAAGGAATATCAGCAGTAAAAGAAAATAGACTAATAAAATTTGGAGTTCCAGTTTTGGTTATAGTCATTCTAGGGTATATTTCACCCTATCTCTAATGAGCCATCTGATGTGTTATACTCCATAGCTAAAATTCTTACTGAACCTTCAGCTCTGATACCACTTGTGACGACCCGAACTCGATGTCAGTAATGTTTTAAATTCTTAAGATTTAATCTGGAATGAAAATTTAAATTGTGTTTCAGTTTAAAATTTAAAAAGAAACTTGTTATCGCCAGAATTGCAGAGGGATTTATGGCAGGTGGCGAGTGGAATTGGTGATGACAGGTTAGACACTGAAAAGGGGAAAATGTTCCAGGTTTTGGTTTTAAAACTTGAATTCAAATTAAAGATTGAATTATGGGTATTTGAGGGTTGAAGAGTGATGAGGGGTTACTGGTCGATGGAAGGTAGCCGTTGATGGTGGCCAGTGATGGCCGGAGTTGGTGAGTGGGTGCACATGGAGGAGTTGTGCATGTAGGAGGATGTTGGGTTTCAGGTTTTGTTGCTCGGGATTATCTCGGGGAATTTAGGTTGTAACTCGAAGCATTATTGCATCTGACTCGAAGTAATATTTGTGGTAGCTCGGGTTGTTTAAGTGCTTCAGGTTTTAGGATTTTGCAGAGTTTATTTCCAGGTTTTAAAATTTTTAGAAGTAAGTTTTAAAAATATAAACCCAAAACCTGAACTAAGTATAAAATTTAAACTGAATTTAAATATAAATTCAATTAGTTTAATTTTGGGTTTTTTAAATAATTAAAATTTTGAAATTTTTAATTAGTTTTAAAGTTTAGCCAGAAACCTGTTTTCCAGGTTTATAAAATTTGAAAGTAAAGAGTAAATTTCAAACAAAAATATGAAACTATGTTTAAATCTAGAATTGAATTTGAATTCAACAAGTTTAAATTCTGGATCTCTGAAATAAATTTGAAATTCTTTTAAATTCTAAATTGAATTTAAACTAGAACAGAATCTGTTTCTGTTTTTATTTAAATTTAAAAAGTAAAGTTTAAAATTTGTAAGATGAAGTTCAACTGAAATTTTAAACCTGTAACTTAATTTTGAATTCAATAATTTAAATCTGAGATTTTGAATCATTTTTGAATTCAAAAATGTAAGATGTTTTAAACCAAAACAGGAAACTGTTTTCTGTTTAAATTTTAAAAGTAATTTTTTTAGATGTAGCTGAAAATTTAAAAAAATTTAAATCTGGAAACTGAAACTTGGCAAATGAATCTAAGTATCTCTTAATTAAGAAATGTTAATGAAGATCATTAACTTAAGATTATTTAACAATTAATTAATGTGATTAATTTTTGATAACTAATTAGATTAATTAATTAATAATAATCAATTGTTTATGTTAATTACTTAATGAAGTAATTAATGAATTAATTACTTAGTGTAATTAATTTGATTAATGTCATTAGTTTAGATTAATTAAGTTAAATTATTTTAAACATTTGAGGATTGTTTGATAATTACTTTATGTAATTTATGGATTGTAATTACTTAGAGAAGTAATTAATTAATAATTACTGAATGTAATTAAGGATATTTATTATAGTAATTTGGATTTAAATTACTTTGAAATTAATCAGGTGATTAATGGAGATAATTAACTTAGAGTAATTAATTTATGGGATGGGTAATTAAAGCAGTTAATTACGCAATGGTTATTAATCATGGGTGATTAATATATATGTGTGTGGTTTAGATGAAGATTAATTACTTATGTAATTGATTTATATAAAGAGATTAATGTAATTAGAAATCATTAATTAGTTAGTTAATGATGTAATTTGGAATTGATTAATTAAGGTATAATTAATAATGAATAAGTGATTAATGTAATTTTAATTAATTAATTAATTAATTAAGCAATTACAAGTTAATTGTTTGCAAAGGATTTAAGTAATTAACTAGTGTAATTAACTTATAAGCTAATTACTTATTGAAATTAGAGATGGTTAATCAATAATGATTAATTGAAATGAATATTGAGATGGTGATTATTTAAATTGATTTGTAATCAATTGATGATTAAATTAAGCAGAATTTTAATGATGAAGTAATTAATTTAATTCATTTTAAATTAGTTAGAGTTTAAGTAATTAATTACTTAGATTCATTTGCCAAGTTCCAGTTTCCAGATTTAAATTTTGTTTCAATTTTCAGCTACATCTAAAAAATTTACTTTTAAAATTTAAACAGAAAACAGTTTCCTGTTTTGGTTTAAAACATCTTACATTTTTGAATTCAAAAATGATTCAAAATCTCATATTTAAATTATTGAATTCAAAATTAAGTTACAGGTTTAAAAACTTCAGTTGAACTTCATCTTACAAATTTTAAACTTTACTTTTTAAATTTAAATAAAAAGAGAAACAATTTCTGTTCTAGTTTAAAATCAATTTAGAATTTAAAAGAATTTCAAATTTATTTCAGAGATCCAGAATTTAAACTTGTTGAATTCAAATTCAATTCTAGATTCAAACATAGTTTCAGATTTTTGTTTGAAATTTACTCTTTACTTTCAAATTTTATAAACCTGGAAAACAGGTTTCTGACCAAACTTTAAAACTAATTAAAAATTTCAAAATTTCAATTATTTCAAAAACCCAAAATTAAACTAATTGAATTTATATTTAAATTCAGTTTAAATTTTATACTTAGTTCAGGTTTTGGGTTTATATTTTAAAAACTTACTTTTAAATTTTTAAAACCTGGAAATAAACTCTGCAAAATCCTAAAACCTGAGCACTTAAACAACCTGAGCTACCACAAATATTACTTCGAGTCTGATGCAATAATGCTTTCAAGTTACAACCTAAATTCCCTGAGATAATCCCGAGCAACAAAACCTGAAACCCAACATCCTCCTACATGCACAACTCCTCCCTGTGCACTCACTCACCAACTCCGGCCATCACTGGCCACCATCAACGACTACCTTCCATCGACCAGTAACCCCTCATCACTCTTCAACCCTCAAATACCCATAATTCAATCTTGAATTTGAATTCAAGTTTTAAAACCAAAACCTGGAACATTTTCCCCTTTTCAGTGTCTAACCTGTCATCACCAATTCCACTCGCCACCTGCCATAAATCCCTCTGCAATTCTGGCGACAACTTCGTCAACCCATCATCTACCGACATGCCAATCATAGTTGAACTCGATCAACTCAAGCGATCACATTCGAACCAAACACAGTGACTAAATAAAACTAGGGTTCACACTGGAAACCCCAAATTTCCATCTCAAAAATTGAATTGAAATACAATTCAATAATTTTCCTATAATCTTTGATGGCTATACTATCTCCAGAAACAAATTCAACCAATTCTAATGCAAGCTTCTGCTAAACATGACCAATAAGTAAAATACAGTATGTTTGAAACACCACTTTATTTACAGCACTATAAATTTTAATTTTTGATTTAAAGTTCTTGAATTCACTTGATGATTCTATTAATAAACCTGAAACATTAAATCATAAAGTTTAGATTTTCACTCTATGCTAATTTGCTCTGTATAACTTGATTTTTCAGGTTACAGACAATCATATTTAATTTATATAAAATTTGAACTTACACCATTCTAAAACAAACATGTTTTGTTCAAAAATCTAAGTCCTAATCAGCAAACAAGTCAAAGAAAAAATTCAGGGATCAAACTTGAGTTTGAAATTTTGAAGAACAACATGCAACAGTCATTAACATGTTTACAGGCATATATTACAGATATAATATTTCAGCAATTTCATATAAGTTCATTTGTAATTTATAAAGTATGCACAACTTTACCTATTAAACAGATTTTTAAAGATGAGTTACTCACCTGTACTAAATGCAGAGCCCAGAATTTGAAAAAATCTTTTGAACTTGCTTCAAATCCTGATGCTTTTTTTTATTTTTATTTTTTTAAATGCTTCCATATTTTGAAAATCCTTGCATGCAGTTTTTGACTTGATTTGCAGTTTCATCCCAGATTGCATATTGAAGAAGAATTTGCAGACTTCTTGTTCTAAAAATGCTTCCAGACAAAATTTGTGAATGCAGACCTTCTTGCTTAAAATTGAAATGCAGGCTTCCTTACTTGATTTAATTTGCTTGCTTGAAATTGTTGCATGCAGGAAATGTTACAGGTTTGTATGTTTGAAAATGAGGAGCTTGATTATAGGTTTTTTTTTATGAAGAGTTTTCAGCTGAGAATCTTTAGATGAAAATGAAGAAAAGGAAAAGAAGTGGAAAGATGCAAGTTTTATAACAATATTTTGATTTAATTTAGAAATCAAAGAAAAATAAAAATTGAAACATGACACTGGTCCTATGTGTTAACACTTGTAAGTATCTTTGTTTAAACATTTAACACATGTTAGATTAGTCTTAAATTACTTACACATGTATCCTTAAGTGATTAGTATTTTAATTAAAGTGTTAATGAATGTTTTAAATTATATTAATTAGTTCTTATACTTAGTTATGTATATAATTTATTTCTAGAGAATAAGCAAAGTGTTAATATAGATAAGACAATATACAAATTAATCCATTGTCAAAGATACTTTTAAACAGTTAAAATAAATTTATAAAAGAGTTTGTAACTTAATAAATACATGTTTCATATATTAAATTGTATTTCAAAATTTAAAAATTAAACTTACAAATCACATTCTATAAATCAATATTTTAAAAAAATAACACAAACATTTTTGTAACTTATTTTAATATTCAAACTTAAGTTAAAAATGAATTTTAAACCAATAAAACATTTATCTTATATATTTAAAATCGTTTAGTTATTTTATTAAATATTTTTTGAAAGGCTTAAATCCAAAAATAAATCACAATTCCTAATTTCAAATTATTAAAATTATGTTATACTAATTTAATTAAAAACAACTTATCTATTCAAAATATATATAAATACATATACATTATTAAATAGAAAACATATTTATTAGCTTATTAAAAATAAATTCACAATTTAAATATTTAAATAAAGAAGATTATTAAATCAAACCAAATTTATTAACAAAAATTATCAATTCAATATAAATTTAAACACAGATTATCAAATTTATATTGTCCAAAATTCTGGGATATTACAATGTCCGACAAACGACATCAAATTCGTATCGCCGGAGCTTATAACAACATCAGATGAATATAAAACTGCGGAACAAAATGAAGATCATGCACACATCACAGATACAACATCAGAATATCCAATAATACATCAGAGTACTCAATACATATATCACAACTCCAAATACATCATAATAATACATCGATGATCATATATCCAAAAGTCTTCAATGAAAGAAGAGATAACGTACTCCTAAAAGCTAAACCTCCTGAGATCTCCAAAAAGTTCCTAAGATATCTCCAAAGCAAGAGTTCCAAAATGCTGCTAACTCCAAAATACGAAAACCTACTAATGAGCTGGCCGTGTAGATATTATTCGCACCCAGAGTTTAGAAAAGAAACAATAAACTCCGAGTCAGTCATGGAACTGGTATGAGTAAACAAAAATAGTCGCCTTTAAATAAAAACAGATTTATAAAAGAAAATCCGGTATGCTTTTGAAAAATGAAACTACCATTTCAGAGTGAAAACAGATATGTTAATAATATAACAAGCATATATCTTCAATATAAATAACAGATATAGATAATAGCATATATATAACATTGTAAATAACTAATAGTAGCATATTACAATTGTCATTTCAACTGAAATCAAATTTAATGAATATAAGAACGTAATCGTGAGTGATTTCTCACCTTTCGAGGTTAGAGATGAATGAGAATGAGATGAGTTACAAATCTAAGCATGAATTCCAGAGCAAAGCAGGATTGACACAAATTCGACGAACATAGTTGATAAATGGGAATCGATGAGCACAAATCAGAATCATCCTGATATATACAGAAAAAAATATTTGTTTCAAACATCAATTTCAATACATATATTTCAAATCAATTATTATTTCAAACACATAAAATAAAATTTCCATATATATTTGAAATCACCTCATAAATACTTATATATATAGACTAATATATAAACGTATGTATAAACTTACATTCTTATTAGAATCAAAAATTACAAAAATCAATATAACGTAAGTCATTATAATATATTAAAACTCATGGATCATAAATAAACCTATATTTTATATAAATATCAAATTGGTTACAAATGACCTATATAAACTAATATATTATATAAAATAAAAGGTTTGATGATAAAACAAGCTAGAAATGAAAAATAAAGAATTACTGCAAAACATAACTTTGTATACCTATATACAACTTACATATACCAATAAGTAGTAGGTTATATGCATACCTATATATAAATAAAGAGGATTGAGTAGCTACAGGCAATACACATAATCTTGTATAAATATATATTTTTATACACTATATAACAAACACTGTCATTCATACATATAAAGCAGCATATTATAACTTACACTTTATGTTCTTTAAAATTTCCAGATCAATTTACCAACATATATATATATATATATACATATATATATATGTTAATTATATATATATACATATATATATATATGTTAACAACATATCATATATACTAATAAACTTATATATACACCAAACATAATATACAACCTATATCAAATGAGCTAGTATATCAAAATGTATATATTCTCCTCCAAATATATATATATATGTTTAAAATCACAGTGAATATATTTAAAAAGATATTATATATATATATATATATAACAAATGTACTTTTTTAAACTATATTTAAAACAACAGATATTATAAAATAATAACTTATGTAATATATACATAAGTATACTTCCAGATCTTATATAAGAGACACTACATGTATATAGTTTTTCTCAAAACATCAGTAAACAATTAATAACATACATTAAAATTCATATAAACTACATATAGTACATACAATATATACACACACAATTGTCGAACACTTTATATGCATACAACTAACATATTTACAGCATCCATTTGAAATATATGCATTTGGAACCAACTTTATATATACAATAAAATATATAGGCTTATGACTTAATATAATATTATATAACTGAAAAATAAAACAAAAGAAGGTAAGGTTGCCTAAATACAATACCTTAACAATTTCCTATATATATACATGCATATACACGATGATAACTACGTAGACTCTCGGCTAGGGAAAAGCCAGAAGCAAGCATGGCGAATGAGACAAGCATGGCTCAGCTGAAGCACAACAGACAGGAAGGGATGGGGATGCTTTGGTCAGGTGGCTTGGCAATCAAGGAGGAGGGTAGTGAAACCAAGGAGGGGAAAGGAACGGCCTCGGCTGGGATCAAAGAGATGGTTGGTGCTGGTGGGTAGGCAGGTCTAGGATGGCTATGCTGGGTGGAAGTCAGATTCAAGGTGGTTGGTCGGAGCGGGCTTCAGGGGCGGAAGACAGTGAGGCCAAAGGGAAGATGGTGACCGAATTGATGAAGAAGTGGAGAAGCTATGAAGACGTGGTGAAGAAAGTTTACTTCAGGTGAGAAGGCCACATAGCCTAGGCACAAGCAAGGTTAACCCGAGATAAATGAAGCAGAGATTCCTTTCTCTTTTTTTAAAGAGGAAGAGAAACAAAGGAGATAGATAAATAAAAAGACAATACACAGAATAAATGCAGAATGAAGAAACTGTGAAAACAAATGTACCAGTAGATAATAAATTGAAACCAGAGAATTGAAAAGTGAAATTATTATATTTTCTAGGAATATTAAAAGGCCAGAGGCTATATAGTCGTACGATAGAAAAAAAATGGTCACAAGGAAACAAAAGGTTTAAAAACGTGTATCAATCTAGTTAACCATTTTACGGTTTCATCGTCTACCGGACATCGAAACGTAGGTATAAATATATTGCGAAGACCAGCACGACGAGATGATCAAAACGGTATACATATATCAATGGTACGATCATCCTATCAAAAGTCGATAACCGGTACCGAAATGCTACCATTATGCCGAAAATAAGATAAACAGAGCAATAGCAGTCCAATTTTGACGAAACAAAATATTACGTCTCACTCAGAAGATGATTTACAAATTTATTATATAAAAATTTTCAGTTTTGAAAAACATTTTATTATCATCTAATATTAACTTATTTAAATTCAAAAAAAATTACAAAAGAAAATAAACTTTCATGTTATCTGATGAAAATTTACCGTTTGCTATGTTTAGTAGACATATTCCAAATATCAAATTTTTATTTTCAAATTCAATCATTTAAAATTTCAAAAAAATTCAGTTAAATACGTTAATAAATTTATTAAATTTACGGGTCGTTACACCCTCTCCCACTCAAAACTTTTTGTCCCCGAAAAGGAACGAGGTAGGAGAATAGAATCAACCAGAAAGAAAAATAGATTTGATATATGAAATAAAATAATTAATTTTAGAAATACATATACTTTAATTTAAATTAATATTCAACAATTAATTTAAATTCAAGGTATTTCATTAAGTTGATTTAATTTCAATTTATAAATTCATTAAAAATAAATTATTTTATTTACCCCATTTAATAATTATCTTATTATTCAATTACATATTCAACTTCCGAATAATTTAGGTAAGTTATATATGTTGGGATGAAATCAAGTATTATACAAGTAAATTTTCCCAATTCAATTATTTCTAGTTTAAATATTTATTCAATTTTTTTGACTTCGGCTTATTATTGAAATCATCCTTTAACATAAAATTTAAGAGTTAAATTTCCGATTGACTTCAAACAACTTAGAGATAAATATGTACATACTTTAAATCAATTATATATCATATACTTATATGTATATTATACATCAAATAATACTTCATAAATTCAAATAAAATTCATTTTCCCAAAATAAAAGTGTATTAAAACTACTGAGTGGTCTTTCCACATCAAAACTCAAAAATGAATGTCGATGATGCGGCCATCATCACCGATGTTATTTTCCAGCCACAAACAAAGTGAATACTGATTTAAAGCTTTTAAAATTCTTTGGAAGTAATTTATATTCGAAAATACTTTTAAATAATATACCCTAAAAAAACTTTAAAACCAAATTTTTTAACATACGGAAAATTTAATTCCCAAATTTTAATTTAAATTCATTTAGTTAACTATTTAATTTTAGAAAAATTTATACTATAAAATCATACAAAATTATTAAATTTTGAAAACAATTGTGTAAGTTTGCTCTGTTCAAGTATTTTGGAATTCCCATCGATTAAGTTGGTCAAATGAATCGATCGAAAACCAAATCAACATTAACGACTCAAACAACACAACATAAAATATATTATTATCAATACAAATACACTCCGTTACTCGATGATATAAGAATAGATTTCAAAATAAGGATAGAGATTCAAATTGGAGGAACCCTAATCAAATAATTCCAACTAGAAGATAAGCTCAAAACGAAGATAAGATAATTAAATAACAAGAGAGAAAAGATGTATAAACTAATTTAAATTGTGGGTAACCTTAACCTGGTCAATCGAGACTTTAAGAACAAGATCGGTGCATAATTCTAAAGCAAGTCAACATTTGATCGCAAGAGATAGAGTTCGAGCTAAGCAAGAGATAGCCGCATCTAAACCGAGGATAAAGAAATCTCCGATGAATCAATGCCTGTTGTAAAGGAGTATACCCCTTTACAAATCATACAATGGAGCTATGGGATACTCCAGAATCAAGAAAACACAAAATAGGGAGAGATAAGAAGGGATTTCAAAACCGAGGGGAAGTTTTAAAATTCAAAGGAAAACCGAATCAAAGAAGAAATGCTCAAGCACGAACGAAGGTGATTCCATAATTAAATTTACTCTATATGCTGAGTTTTGCCTAAAACCAGAGCTCTGATACCACATGTAGCATTCCGATATTTTCAACCATTCGCATGCTCACATGTCGGACTTGAATTGCTCAAAATATCATATTGTTAATTTATATTTGGCAAAACTCAGCATATTCAATTAATAAATAAATCATAGAATCACAGACATAAAGTAATATAAAAATAAGTAGAGGAAAAAAATAAGTAATAGTTCATGAAGCTAATATATATACATCAGAGTTAAACAAGATACAACAGAAGTCTCAAATACATAGAAGTCTCAATATAATAGTCAAATAACAAAATCTGGATATATCACTGGAGTCAACTGAATAAGTGCAAGCTGAATAAATAGATGGATCTCCAAGCGAAGCTCCAACTCCAAAGGTGAGTCTCAAATGTTGTGGCACTCGGTTGGACTGGAGCGTAAAGCAAAAACACAAAACACTCGAGTTAGAATTAACATTCATATATCAATAAATCCAACTTAAGTGAAATATCAACCGAAATACAAGTAACTTAAAGGATGTTTGGGATACCCATCCTCTAAGGATCTGTGGAACTATCTACTATGTATTAATGTACGCTATTATAATATGTCTATAGTAAAGTAAACTATTAAAATAGCGTTAAGCATTACCCATATCCTCCTTAACACATTTTTATATTCCCATAGTTTATACAATACCGTAGTCACCCCCGTACTGGGCGTCATCAGAGGGCACTCCATAGATATGGTACAAGGCAAACTCGTAATGGGCTCTATAGGGTAGGCGACATGGCACAACTAGGAAATGCTAGGATGGATATACTAATTGCTCTTCCGGGCTGTTAGTAACGCATAGCCGTAGCTACCGTCCAACTCGATCCACACTCCCAAAAATCCGATGGTGCACCCGGTCAATCACAAAGTAATAGAAGGTAAACGAAGAAGTGTGTCTGATCGGAGGAGCTATCTTACTTGGCCCGTCAATTGCTCCTGTTTTAGCAACCTTAAGCTAACTCATAGGAGTTAGGTCCACGTATACACCTCATATAGAATCGTCACCAACATCCTACTTCATTCTGGAATCTCCACCGTGTACACGGTTGTAAAAGTGGTTTTTGGCATTGGCAGAGAGTATGACAACAATCGATCCTCGTCCCATTAAGAACCAAACGTTATTATAACACCGCTATCATTTCAAAAAGTTTTATACTTCAAAACCAAAATATCATTTCCATTTCAAAACCATATCAATACGATATCATTTTTCACTTCAAATATATCCATTTCCAAAATAATAGCACTTTCAATGTTATAACACTTTTGAAATTATAAAACCTAGAAATTATAACACTTGAAAATCATAACACTTTGAAAACATAATACTTTGAAAACATTACTTCCTACTTAAACAATTTAGATATAGAAACCAGTATATATAATAAAATAGTTTATAAGTCAAATAGTTAGTATATTAAAATAGTTATAAGTTAAAATAGTTTCTATTAAAATAATTAGTATATTAAAAAAGTTTATTTTAAAAAATAGTTTATATTAAAATAATTTATATTAAAAAAATTTAAAGTAAAATATATAAATAGTTTTAAATATAATTTAAAAGTACATATAATAAAATAGCTTCCTTAAATTTCACAAATCGATTCAAATCAATTCGAATTCCAAAATTCATATTTAATTCAATCTCAATTCATCAATTTCAACTCAATTCAGTCTCTCAATAAACCATTTCAAATTATATCAATTTCAAACGCAGATTTGAACCTCAAATAAACCATTCAATTTCAATATATTTCAAATCTTTAAATATTCCACATTTTCAAAACTAAATTTGATAATTTCATATATATCTTAGTTTAACTTCATTATTATTTAGTTTTGATATGTTCACTTAATAAATCCAATATCATTTAAACAAAACCCCAAATTCCAATAAACTAAATCTTTCTTTCAATTTATTTAAACTTCAAATATTCATTTAATCACCGTAAACCAAAATCTAGTTATAAAATCATATCCTTTAAAAATCTCAAATTCAATAAGTTTCAAATCGATTTAATCAAATAAAATTCTTAATTAAATACAATTTCAAATAATTTCAAATTTATCTTCCCGACCTTAACTTATAAAAATCATTATAAAAAAATCAATTTTAAAATATAATTTTAAAATAAATACTTAAACATATTATATATTAATGAAATCAAACTTTATTACATTAAAGCTTATTATTAAATCTATTGTATATTAAAACTTATTTATATATATTTTAAAATAATAATATTTAAAAGTAAAATCTTAAAATTTAAAATTTCGAAACTAATTTATAACTTTAAAATTTCTCAAAACATATAATTTTAAAAATCTAAAATTTAAACCTTTGTAAAATACATTTATGTTTATAATATCTTAAAATTGATATTTAATAAAACTATGTATTTCTTTTCAAAACCTTGGAAATCCTTTCCAAAAATATATACATATAGACCAACGTTGTCATATATAATCTTCTATCCTATGGTCATATGATACGGATATTTATCATTTCAGTCCGCAAGTTAATTATCTATGGGTATATATCTTTTCAACCCGCAATCCTATTTTCAATTCAATGAAAATAGCTTGGGTTTATCATTTCAACCCATAATGATTTTCTCCTATTCTACAAGATCGTTCGGATATATATCATTTCAACCCATAGGGAATTCTAAACTAACAGGGAACTTGTAGAGTGAAAACAGATATGATAATAATATAACATGCATATATCATCAATATAAATAACATATAATAGTGTCATATGTCATAAGTGAACAGATGTAGATAATAGCATATACATAGCAATGTATAACTAAAAACAGCATATTACAATTGTCGTTTCAATTGAAATCAACTTAATAAATATAAGAACATTAATCGTGAGTGATTGCTCACATTTCGAGGCTAGAGATGAATGAGAATGAGATGAGTTACGATTCCAAGCATGAATTCCAAAGCAAAGCAAGATTTGCACGAATTCGACGAAGAGAGCTGATAAATGGGAATCAATGAGAACAAATCAGAATCAACTTGATATGTGTACATAACATATATATTTGGTTCAAAAATCAATTTCAATACATATATTTCAAATCAATATTTATTTCAAACACATAAAATAAAATTTCCATATATATTTGAAATCAACACATAAATACTTATATATATAGACTAATATATAAACGTATGTATAAACTTTCATTCTTATTAAAATCAAAAATTACAAAAATCAATATAATTTAACTCATTATAATATATTGGAACTCATAGATCATAAATAAACCTATATTTTATATAAACCTAAACTTGGTTACAAATGACCTATATAAAGTAATATTTATATAAAATAAAAGGTTTGATTATAAAACAAGCCAGAAATGAAAAATAAACACTTAATGCAAAACATAACTTTGTATAATTATATACAACTTACATATACCAACACGTAGCAGGCTACATGTATACCTATATATATAAATAAAGAGGATTGAGGGGCTACAGGCAATACACGCAATTTTGCATAAATATATGTTTTTATACACTATATAGCAAACTATCACATTCATACATATAAAGCAGCATATTATAACTTACACTTTATGTTCTTTAAAATTTCCATATCAATTTACCAACAAATATGTATGTTACATTTTAGGTCAAAACACTTATTCACTTTATTAAAATATAATTATATCAATAGATCATATATACTAATAAACTTATATATACACCAAACATAATATAACTTATATCAAAATGAGCCAGTATATCAAAATGTATATATTCTCCTCCATATATATATATATATATTTTTAAATCATAGTAAAATTTTTTCAAACATATAATATATATAACAAATATAATTTTTTAAACTATATTTTAAACAAAAGACCTTATAAAACAATAACTTATGTAATATATACATAGGTATACTCCCAGATTCTATATAACAGGCACTACATGTATGTAGTTTTTCTCAAAACATCAGTAAACAATTACTAACATACTTTAAAATTCATATAAACTACATACACTACACACAATATATATATATATATATATATATATATATATATATATATATATATATAAAACCGCCAAACACTTTATATGCATACAACTAACATATTTGCAGCAATGTATTTGAAACATATGCATTTGAAACCAACTTTATATATACAATAAAGTATATGGTCTTATGACATAATATAATATTATATAACTGAAAAATAAAACAATAGAAGGTAAGGCAGCCTAAATACAATACCGTAAAAATTTCCTGTATACATATACATATGTATGTATGTGTATACACACACACACATATATATATATATACACGATGATGACTGCATAGACTCTCGGCTAGGGAAAAGCCAGGAGCAAGCATGGCGAATATGACAAGCATGGCTCGGTTGAAGCACGATAGACACGAAGGGATGGGGATGCTTTGGTCAGGTGGCTCGATAATAAGGAGGAGGGTGGTGAAACCGAGGAGGGGAAAGGAAAGGCCTCGGCAGGGCTCAAAGGGATGGTCGACTGTGACGGCCCGGGTTTTCTAACATCTGTAATTTGGTAAATAATTTATTTTAATTATTGGAATATTTGTTTTATTTGTCGAATAAATAAATTTTCTCATATTTAAAATATCTGAATGTATATAGATTTAAAAACTATAAATATAAAATTGCTGAATATGAAGATATCGCAGTCATATATATATACCTAAACTCAACCATTTAAAATTAAGATAGATGTCCAAAATATAAATATACAAGCTTATGACATTTAAATATACGAACATGTAGTTAAGTTATAAATATATTGTGACGCCCCACCTCTATACCTACGCTAGACAAGAACACTACGGAGTAATGCTGTCGACTAGCACGGAGAATAAGGCTGTTGAGGAGCGACCATCCATGTAATTGCTTTGTGCGAGCACCAATATGTCAGATAGTAAAACATGCATTTTATTTCGAGAGGAAATCCGACATACTGATACAGACTCAAAGAAACTACGCAGTGGCTACATAAATTCTTCGGAAACAAATATAGAAATAAGCATAACACAGATCAGTCACAGATAATTCATATCACAAAGGTGGAAGAAGATATGAATATATAACTAACACATGAAAGTGTATATCAGAGTAGTGGTCAAAAAGATCCACAATAATACAAAAGAATAGCAACACGTGCTATACAAAAGAATACAACTATGTGTCTATATCTCAAGTGTAGACAACAAAATAAACTACTAAACTAAGTAGTTAGCCAAAAGTCAGAGAAATCAATCCCAAGTGAGAAGTCAAGCTGAAGCACCTGTAACATCTCGGTTTGACCCGAGTATTATTTAATAAGAAAATAATAAACGGATCAGTCTAAATATAAATATCAGATGAAACGATATAGAGTAGGAGATATGACTAAACACATAATAATCACAATGCCAAGCTGTGATATGTATAAGTAATTGAAAATCAACAAGATATTAATCAATATCACTAAATCTACACTAGAATCAAAGGAAATGTCATACTCCTTATTTCGTTCACCAAACCATAAATATTGACGATTATATCAATGTCAATCACAAAAGTCAATGACACACAAATTCACCAATGCACACATATTGATAAAACTTATCAATGGAAATCACGAAAATTGGTGAAGCACAAATTCTAGAAATCATCTCAAGAAATCCATTCAATGACACACGAATTCGCTTATGCACAAAAATTGATAAATCATATCAATAGAAATCACAAAAATAGGTGAAGAAGAAAATTCCAGAATTGGACACACGAAATCCAGAAATCACAAGAAAAAGGGGGGGAGAGGCCTATCATACGAACGGGAGCATTAAAGCCCACCAACATATGTATCACACGAACGAGAAGCTATCTCATGGTAGCTAGCCATTAATTTTTGACACACGAACGGCCCGAAGACCATGGGGCGCTACCCTACCAATTTGAGTCGAAACTCCACAAAACGGGGTTTACTCTCCCTCGTAGACAAAGAGACATCGCACATTGCTAGTCTAAATCACAAAAATGATCGTCATGATCACAGAGAAGTGTTAATTACAATAAGCTAGTAAATATATGAGCTTAGCTTCATGTCCCATAACCACTAGCTTAACTTAAATATTTACGAACAAATTGTAGATTTCCACTAGAAAATTGTCACAAGAGTTTCAATCGAACAAGTCCAAGAATTAACCGACGAAGTAAACGCAAGTGTTTCATACCACTCATTTTACTAAGCTGTTTAATTAGATTTCTCATACGAGTGAGGTAAAGGTTTGTATATACTAATAGATTAGAAGTTGGTTTGAGAAAACGGGCTTTGTAATAAAATAGTGTTGAAATCGTTTGAAGAAAGAGTTTTGATATTTACTACTAGTATAGAAAACCTTTATATTTTCAAAGTGACAAATCACAAAGAAGATTGTAGGAACAATCAATCACTAAAATTCACATACGAAGATGTGAATAAAATCCAAAGAAACCGATAAAGAATCCATCGAAATGGATATTCAAAAATCCCTAAAAAGGAGTCATCAAAGGCATAATAAATGATAACAACAAATAGGATCATCACGAATCGATTTAAATTGGAATTCTCAAGCGAATAGGCAAAAAGGCAAAAAGTGTGCAGATTCTGACGTCTGAAATCAAGGATTCAGACGTCTGAATATGGAAAATAAATATTTTCCAAAGACAGAATTCAGACGTCTGAATCCTTGAATCAAGACGTCTGAAATAGGCACTTTTTAGCCTATTTCCTTTCTGGTTCAAAATGAACCAATTCAGACGTTTGAAATCAAATGTTCAGACGTCTGAATCTGGTAATAGAAATCTTCCCAGAACAATATTCAGACGTCTGAATATTACGTTTCAAACGTCTGAATGAAGGGTCCAGGGCATTCCCTGAACCTAGGCCAAAAATGGCCAAACGAATATCGGAAACGATCAAATGAGCAAATGACGATGACTAAGGAATTACGTCGAACGACAACCCAGCCTAAACGGCTCTTCGATACGCCTCAAATACCAATGTCCAAATATTCATAATAGGATTTTCATAAATTAGACCAAAACACCAAAAATTGGAATATACACCAAATCAATCCAAACCAAAATCAATTGCACAAGAATAAATGTTAGGAATTCACACCTAACAATCCAAGATAAATATAGACTAAGATGTGAGAAAAAAATCTCACCTTTGAACCTAATCGATTGAAGAAGATGCTTGAAAGCAAAGGAGAGTAACCACTCTTCAAATCCAACTCAAGAAGCTTGATTCCAAGCTTTAAAAGAAGAACATTCCCAAAGTTAGGTTTAGGAATTTCTGAAATTGATAAGAGATTGAGTTGGAGAAGAAGAAGAGAAGCTTACCAATGGGTTCTTCTATTAGTTTGGAGCTAGAACTTTATTTGCAAAAGAAAACTAGGGCTTGAGTTTTAATTTCTTATCTCTCCCACCATTGTTGCAAAAGCTTGAGTAAAAAGGAAAATAGAAAGGAAGTGAATGAGGAGGAGAGGGGTTGGGACTAAATACATAAGTGAGCTCAGCCCAAATCAAAACCGTAAGTGAAAAAGTAGCAAAAATCAACTTACTCCAAACATATCGAAGCTTATACTCAAAAAGGTCGCAAACGGAATTCTAAACTCAATGGGAGTGGTCCCGAGTCCTAATTCGACCGTATGCAAAAGTAGCTTTTCGGACTAAATTCCGAGTATCGATAAAATATTTAAATATAAAAATCGACAAACATGCGGGTTGTTACAGACTCCCCTCCTTAAAGAAATTGTGTCCTCGCAATATTTAAGAAGAAGATATATAGTAACAACCATAAAAGCATATACAACACAAAAGAAGTTTGAAATAAGAAGTTCACCCCAAGGAGCACGGGAGAGTAAGTCCGGATGTGATCGCTCGATAAACTCTCTAGACTCCCAAGAACAATCCTTAGGATTTGAAGACCATTGAACTTTCACAAGCAGAACATCTTTATTTCGAAGACGTTTGAACTCTGAAGCAACAATTCGAATAGGATGCTGCTCATAAGTTAAATTAGGCGAAACTTCAATCTCTTCCACAACACTGGGCTCAAGGATAGAATCGGAATCTCGAAGACACTTCCGAAGTTGAGAAACGTGAAACACGTCATGGATAGCAGAAAATTGAGCCGGTAATAAAAGGCGATAAGCCACGGACCCAATACGTTCGGTGATAGGAAATGGCCCAATGTATCGAGGCGTTAACTTTCCCGATCGACTGAAACGTACAACACCTTTCATAGGTGAAACACGAATGAACACAAGATCTCCCAAAGAAAATTCTAACTTCCTTCTCCGGTTATCGGCATAGAATTTTTTTCTACTCTGGGCTTCTTTCATCCTATGTGGAATAAGTTCAATCTTTTCTGTGGAATCACGAATAAAGTCTGCACCTAAAACCGGCTTCTCACCGGCCTCAAGCCAACAAGAAGGAGATCGGCATGGCCTTCCATAGAGTGCCTCGAAAGGTTCCATACCAATACTTGATTGGAAGCTATTATTATAGGAAAATTCAATAAGTGAAATATGATCTTCCCAACTTCCACCAAAATCAAGAACACATGCACCAAGAAGATCTTCAAGAGTTTGATTCACACGCTCGGTTTGTCCATCGGACTGAGGATGATAAGCGGTGCTAAAATTAAGCTTCGTTCCTAAAGCTTTTTGAAGACTCTTCCAAAATCCACTAGTAAACAATGGATCATGATCACTAACAATAGAAGTAGGAACTCCATGTAATTGAACAACCTCTTTAACAAAGAGCTTGGCCAAAAGAGGAACGGTTCGGTTAGACCGAATGGGAATAAAATGGGCGGATTTAGTAAGTCTATCAACAATCACCCATAAGCTATCATGAACCGAACGAGAACGGGGAAGGCCATCTATAAAATCCATAGAAATTTGGTCCCACTTCCAAATTGGAATTTCTAAAGGTTGCAATAACCCACCGGGCTTTTGATGTTCGGCCTTAACGAGTTGGCAAGTCATGCAACGCTTAACGAAGTTAGCGATGTCAAGTTTCATTCCCTCCCAATAATAAAGTCGCTTCATATCTACGTACATTTTACTACTACCGGGATGAATGGTAAATTTAGAATGATGGGAATCTTCTAAAATATCTTTACGAAGATCACTAATATTTGGCATGATAAGTCTACCAAATCTCCGAATGCCGCCATGGGAATCGATATCAAAGTCTTTCAAACCTTCAATATCACCTCTGTTCTTAATATTTTGGCAAAGAAGAGCCAAGTCAGGATCTAGCCTTTGAGCTTCAAGAATGCGGTCTAAGAGAGAAGGATGAGCCTCAAGGCTACATAAAACAAACGATGAGCATAAATCGGATATGCGGTCTCGAATCTCACAAATGGATAAGATCTCGAGATCGTTCCATTCGGATATCATCATAGAAACAACAGCTTGTTGTTTACGGCTAAGAGCATCAGCGACACGATTACCCTTACCGGGAGTATAAAGAATATCAAGATCATATGGTGCAAGAAATTCGAGCCAACGCTGTTGACGCAAATTAAGTTCCTTTTGAGAGAATAAATACTTCAAGGATTTATGATCGGTATAAAGAACAAATTTCTCTCCCAAAAGATAATGACGCCAAATCCGAAGAGAAAAAACAGTAGCTGCGAGCTCTAAATCATGAGTGACATATCTAGTCTCGGCAGGCTTCAATTGTCTAGAAGAATAAGCAATAACACGTTCTCTTTGCATAAGAACGGCACCCAAACCAACGCGACTAGCATCGATATAAACAACGAAATCATGATTCCCCTCGGGAATAACAAGAATAGGAGCATCAGAAAGAAGCTCTTTTAATTTTTGAAAAGACGTTTCACATTTGTCCGACCAAATGTATTTAACACCTTTCTTCGTTAAGCTAGTGAGAGGCACGGCAATCTTAGAAAAGTCTTTGATAAAACGGCGTTAATAACCCGCCAATCCAAGGTAACTACGGATCTCCGTCACACTCTCCGGTCTCTTCCAATCTTGAATCGCTTCAAACTTTGAAGGATCCACGGAAATTCCGGATTCGGAAATAATATGACCGAGAAACTTCACACGAGATTGCCAAAAATGGCATTTAGAAATTTTTTCTTTCAAACGATTACTCTTAAGAGTTTCCAACACAATCCGAAGATGCTTCTCATGCTCCTCCTTGGTTTTAGAATACACAAGAATATCATCAATAAAGATGAGAACAAACCGGTCGAGGAAGTCTTTAAAAACTCTATTCATAAGGTCAACGAAATAAGCCGGAGCATTCGTTAAACCAAATGGCATAACAAGCCATTCATAAGATCCATAACGAGTACGGAACGATGTCAAAGGAATGCTATCCTCTGCAATACGAAGCTGATGAAAACCAGTAGCTAAGTCTAATTGTGAAAAGACTCTAGCACCACTAAGTTGATCGAATAGATCATCAATCCGAGGTAAAGGATATTTATTTTTGATAGTAAAATCATTAAGCTTGCGGTAGTCAACGCAAAGCCTAAGTGTACCATCGGATTTCCTCACAAAAATAGTCGAAGCTCCCCAAGGCGAGGAACTAGAGTGAATAAATTGCTTATCCAATACAGATAATTGTTTGTGCATCTCCTCATTTTCCTTATTGGACATACGATAAGAAGCGTGAGTGATAGGTCAAGCTCCAGGAATGAGATTAATTCTGAACTCAATTTCTCGCTTAGGTGGTAATCCTAAAACGGGCTCGAATATGTCGGAAAATTCACGAACGACGTGAATAAAAGAAATAATATCACCCTCATCATCATCATCGTCATCACGAGGATTTAATGAATATAAAGATGCAACCAAGCTGGAATCCGAATCTTTAAGATTAATAGAAATCTGCTTAACAGATTGTGGATGTCGAAGATGAATAGTCTGCTCTGGACATAGGATATGAGCTTCATAACGGTTAAGCCAATCCATTCCCAAAATCATTCCAAAGCCTAAATAACGCATGACATGCAAATCGGCTAGGAAAGGAAAATCACACAAAATAATCTCGACATCTTTACACAATAAACTGATTATTGCGGATCCACCAACCGTATTCGCAATTCTCAAAGAAGTCATTAAACACAAAACATCCAAAGAAAAAGTATCAACAAGCTCTTTTGATATAAAATAATGGGACGCACCCGTATCAAAAAGAACTCGAATAGGATGATCACGAAACACAATAATGCCATCAAGGATAGAATGAGAAATACCTTGGCCATGAGATGTGTTGCCAGGGGCTTGAGCAACATTAAGCTTTCCCTCCTTCCTTTTTTGAAGTTTGGGACATACATGCATAAAATGGCCCGGGCTTTTACAATAGCGACAAGTACGAGGCTGTGAACACTTGTTCGCAAAATGGTCTCTGGAACCACAGTTAAAGCATTTCCCTTCAGTAGAGGAAAAGGTCTTTGCAGCAGGAGTTGCTTGCCTCCCTTTCTTATTGGGATAAGGACCTTTGAATTTGTTTGGCCTCTTCTTGTTGTTGAAGTTTGGTTTGGAACCCACCACTTCAACATCATTCTCCCTATCCGCCTCTTCAAGACGAAGAGCGATATCTATGAGTTGGTCAAAAGAAACTTCTAACTTTAGAAGTAATGGCTTCTTGAGATTTTTGTTTAAGCCATAAACGAACCTCTGGTTCTTCTTTAAAGGGGTGTTGATGTATTCAACCCCATATTTGGAAAGCGACTCGAAGGAGGCGACATAATCAGTCACGGAGGACTCACCTTGAACAAGGTCTATAAATCGTCGAGCCAATGTCACTTTCTCAACTTCTGGTACGAATTTCAACTCGAAGCGTTCCCGGAATTGCTCCCAGGTGAGATCCGCTTCATTAATCTCAGAAATAAGAAGCTCGTACCAGTCCAATGCTCTTTCTCGGAGCATACTAGAGGCCACCTGAACTCGGTGAAGGTCAATAACATTCATGCGAGAAAAGATTCGATCGCATGACCTTAGCCAAGCTTGTACTTCAATAATAGTTTCGGAACCTTTGAATGGCTCCCCACCCAAATTAGTGTAATCGCTGCACAAGCGTGCAAACCCCGACTTTGGGTGAGTAGGTTCCGGGTTAGCTCCAACTGCTTGAGCATTCGTCACTAAATCAAGAAGCTGTTGAGCAGTCATAAAAACTCCATCCTGGGGAGTAGCACTAGATGGTCCAGCTCTGGGACGACCAGGTCTAACCATTTCTCTTCCTTTATAAAGAAATAAAGAAGAAGAAAAAAGGTTATTCACAAAATGAATATCAAGCAATCTTGATAGACAAAACAAGGAATCATAAAAGATAATAGGATAGGACGGTACATAGACCCGAATAAAATCCTAAAGCACGACTTCTAAGATGGACTTAGGACGATGATCCTTGTTAAATTATTCTACATTGTTCCGAAGTTTGGCTCTGATACCAAGCTGTGACGCCCCACCTCTATTCCCACGCTAGACAAGAACACTACGGGGTAATGCTGTCGACTAGCACGGAGAATAAGGTTGTTGAGGAGTGACCATCCATGTAATTGCTTTGTGCGAGCACCGATATGTCAGATAGTAAAACTTGCATTTTATTTCAAGAGGAAATTCGACATACCGATACAGACTCAAAGCTACTACACAGTGGCTATATAAATTCTTCGGAAACAAATATAGAAATAAGCATAACACATATCAGTCACAGATAATTCATATCACAAAGACAGAAGAAGATATGAATATATAACTAACACATGAAAGTGTATATCAGAGTAGTGGTCAAAAAGATCCACAATAATACAAAAGAATAGCAACACGTGCTATACAAAAGAATACAACTATGAGTCAATATCTCAAGTGTATACAACAAAATAAACTACTAATCTAAGTAGTTAGCCAAAAGTCATAGAAATCAATCCCAAGTGAGAAGTCAAGCTGAAGCACCTGTAACATCTCGGTCTGACCCGAGTATTATTTAATAAGAAAATAATAAACGGATCAGTCTAACTATAAATATCAGATGAAACGATATAGAGTAGGAGATATGACTAAACACATAATAATCACAATACCAAGCTGTGATATATATAAGTAATTGAAAGTCAACAAGAGATTAATCAATATCACCAAATCTACACAAGAATCAAAGGAAATGTCATACTCCTTATTTCGTCCACCAAACCATAAATATTGACGATTATATCAATGTCAATCACCAAAGTCAATGACACACAAATTCGCCAATGCACACATATTGATAAAACTTATCAATGGAAATCACGAAAATTGGTGAAGCACAAATTCTAGAAATCATCTCAAGAAATCCAGTCAATGACACACGAGTTCACCTATGCACAAAAATTGATAAATCATATCAATAGAAATCACAAAAATAGGTGAAGAAGAAAATTCCAGAATTCGACACACGAAATCCAGAAATCACAAGAAAAAGGGGGGGAGAGGCCTATCACACGAACGGGAGCATTAAAGCCTACCAACATATGTATCACACGAACGAGAAGCTATCTCATGGTAGCTAGCCATTAATTTTTGACACACGAACGGCCCGAAGACCGTGGGGCGCTACCCCACCAATTTGAGTCGAAACTCCACAAAACGGGGTTTAGTCTCCCTCGTAGACAAAGATACATCGCACATTGCTAGTCTAAATCACAAAAATGATCGTCATGATCATCGAGAAGTGTTAATTACAGTAAGCTAGTAAATATATGAGCTTAGCTTCATGTCCCATAACCACTAGCTTAAGTTAAATATTTACGAACAAATTGTAGATTTCCACTAGAAAATTGTCACAAGAGTTTCATTCGAACAATTCCAAGAATTAACCGACGAAGTAAACGCAAGTGTTTCATACCACTCGTCTTACTAAGTCGTTTAATTAGATTTCTCATACGAGTGAGGTAAAGGTTTGTATATACTAACAGATTAGAAGTTGGTTTGAGAAAACGAGCTTTGCAATAAAATAGTGTTGAAATCATTTGAAGAAAAAGTTTTGATATTTACTACTAGTATAGAAAACCTTTATATTTTTAAAGTGACAAATCACAAAGAAGATTGTAGGAACAATCAATCACTAAAAGTCACATACGAAGATGTGAATAAAATCCAAAGAAACCGATAAAGAATCCATCGAAATGGATATTCAAAAATCCCTAAAAAGGAGTCATCGAAGGCATAATAAATGATAACAACAAATATAATCATCACGAATCGATTTAACTTGGAATTCTCAAGCGAATAGGCAAATAGGCAAAAAGAGTGCAGATTCAGACGTCTGAAATCAAGGATTCAGACGTCTGAATCTGGAAAATAAATATTTTCCAAAGACAGAATTCAGACGTCTGAATCCTTGAATCCAGACGTCTGAAATAGGCACTTTTTAGCCTATTTCCTTTCTGGTTCAAAATGAACCAATTCAGACGTCTGAAATCAAATGTTCAGACGTCTGAATCTGGGAATAGAAATCATCCCAGAACAATATTCAAACGTCTGAATATTACGTTTCAGACGTCTGAATGAAGGGTTCAGGGCATTCCATGAACCTAGGCCATAAATGGCCAAACGAATATCGGAAACGATCGAACGAGCAAATGACGATGACTAAGGAATTACGCCGAACGACAACCCAGCCTAAACGGCTCTTCGATACGCCTCAAATACCAATGTCCAAATATCCATAATAGGATTTTCATAAATTAGACCAAAACACCAAAATTGGAATATACACCAAATCAATCCAAACCAAAATCTATTGCACAAGAATAAATGTTAGGAATTCATACCTAACAATCCAAGATAATTATAGACTTAGATGTGAGATAAAAATCTCACATTTGAACCCGAACGATTGAAGAAGATGCTTGAAAGCAAAGGAGAATCAACCACTCTTCAAATCCAACTCAAGAAGCTTGATTCTAAGCTTTAAAAGAAGAACATTCCCAAAGTTAGGTTTAGGAATTTCTGAAATTGATAAGAGATTGAGTTGGAGAAGAAGAAGAGAAGCTTACCAATGGGTTCTTCTATTAGTTAGGAGATAGAACTTGATTTGCAAAAGAAAACTAGGGCTTGAGTTTTAATTTCTCATCTCTCCCACCATTGTTGCTAAAGCTTGGGTAAAAAGTAAAATAGAAAGGAAGTGAATGAGGAGGAGAGGGGTTGGGACTGAATACATAAGTGAGCTCAACCCAAATCAAAACCGGAAGTGAAAAAGTAGCAAAAATCAACTTACTCCAAACATATCGAAGCTTATACTCAAAAAGTTCGCAAACGGCATTCTAAACTCAATGGGAGTGGTCCTGAGTCCTAATTCGACCGTATGCAAAAAGTAGCTTTTCGGACTAAATTCCGAGTATCGATAAAATATTTAAATAAAATATTTAAATATAAAAATCGACAAACATGCGGGTTGTTACATATATTTTCCATAAGTGGACATGCAACTCTGTGTATATTTGTTTGCATGAAGGAAATAAGACAAAAACTTTGCTCATAGATATATACAGTACATAAATGTACATTAAAAAGATGAATGTATGTATGTAAACAAAAGATTGGACGTAGCAATTAATGGAAGCGCAGAAAAACATTTTGTCAAGGCCAAAAATTTAGAATCAAAATCATGTCATAAGAAATCGTATCAAGTCATAGAAATTGCTGACCAAAGAAAGAAAAATTATTAAAAGTAGAAGTTTGCTGTGTACACCAAAGAGCAGCCTGTATACCTCTACTTTGGCTTCTTCATTTTTCTTCATTCATTCGAAAGCAAGCTGAGTGAAAAACAAAGATTCAACTGGAATCAAGCAACAAATTAAAATCAAAATTCAATTCAACCGATCAGAGCTTCCATATCAAACTCAACAGCATTAACAGGTTCCTGGTTTTCTGTTTTCAAAGCAAAGTGAGTAAATTAACACAGTTTCTTCTTTCTTTTATACCAGTGAGTAAACTATGTTTCTATGTATGCTGTGATTATTTGGAATCAAAGTATGATAAGTGTTACAAGCATCTTAAGAAAATTTGCATGTGGATATCTATACATGATTTCAGTGTCTTCATATCTGAACAAAATGATTACTCTGTTTTAGTCGTACAGGTTTCAGAACGCTGATCAAAATTTAAAATCTCTTTCCTAATTCATTTTAAACCTTGTTATATAAAAAAAATATGTGTGTGCTGTGATGGGATATTTGATCTAAAAACATTTTAGATAAGATCTAAGGGTAGCTTCAGCATAAAGTAGGAATTTCAGTGGGAATTTCTCACATATCAAAATCTTGATTTGAATAATTGAATGTTTCAGGCATATAGGTGGATTTGTTATCAAAATCCATGATTTTTGAAAATAAATTTGTGATTTTTAGGTCTTTATTTCTAGAGAAATCATGAGTTATCCGTGATGAACGTTCTGGTCAATTTTCGACGATTTATGAATCAAGGGAGGCCGGGGTTCGGGTCAGAGGTGGCTAGAGGTTCAGTGATGACGGAAAAAATGACGAATGATTTTATAAGTTGACATGGTGGGCGCGGCGAGGCTGATTAGGGTTTTAGGTCAAGTTTGGGTTGGTCGTAGTTATAGTGTTTATCGTCATCGACGATGAGTCGAGTTGCTCTGGACCGAAGGGGCGAGTCTGGAGGTTGAGCCAAAGCTATGGACTGGGTGGCATGTACGATGGTGGTCGGAGTTACCATCGGCAACCTGAGTTTAGTCGAGAAAGTTTGTTCTAGATTTTGGTTCGAACGCTCATTTTCGATTTTGAGTTGTATCTTCGAATATGGGTTTGTATTCGTGATCGCGTGGGTTCGTGGAGTTATTGAGGAGCATCGCTACGAGACGATGGCCGGAGTGGTCGGTGCACGTGCACGAGCACAATTCTGGTGTCAGGCAAAGTTTGGGTTTAGGAATGTAGGACGAGCTTGCGTTTACTTCGATTTTTTCAAACAATGGTCTCGAAGATTTTGAGTGGAGGTTTGTCTCGAAGGAAAACTCGGGTTTGTAGAAGGGTTAACATGGGGAATTTGGAGGGTAAGGCTCGGGTTTGAGTTTATTCGAGCCTGGTTTTAAAAGTTAGAGAAATAATTCTCAAATGTTGAAATTTGAATACAAGTTTGGAAGTTTTAAAGGGTTACTTAAGTGATAAGTTTTCAAAAGAAATGTTTAACAAGTTTTCAAAAATTAAAGAAAAATGTTTCAAATAGTTTCAAAGTGTTTTAAAAAAATTTAAGTTAATTAAGATATTGAGTTTTCAAAGGGAATGATTAACTAAGTTTTAAATATATTTAAAGTGAATTTGTGAAAGGTAAGTTCTTTAAAAAAAAATGGAATTCAAATTTGATTGGTGTTTAATTTAATAATTTCCAAACTTCAAATGTATAAGATTGTTGATTTTAAAGTGGTTAACTAAATTGATTTTGAATTTACAGACTTTTATTAACTAAGCTTATTAATGAATAAAGATTTAGAAAAAAACAATTGACTAAAGAAGTTATTAAGGATCATTAATTCATATAATTAATGAAGTAATTAAGGGACTGATAAATTAAGGTTAATTGATCAATGAAGTGATTATAGGATAATTTTGATTTATTATTTAATTATAGGCATAATTATGGATTAATTAATTAGTATTTTGAGATACTGATTAATAATTAAGGTTATCAATGAATAGTTGATGAATAATTAATCAGTTAATTAAAGGATAATTAATTGATTATAAAGTAATTAAGGATTGATTACTTTGTATTGAAAGAGATTAATCAACAATTAAGGTTTATTAATTGATGGTTAAAAGGATAATTGATCTGTGATTGGAGATTAATTGATTGATTGACAAGATAACCAAGGAGTGATTTATTAAATAAAAATTGGTAATTAATACACATGAGCGGGATTAAGTTATTAATTCTTAAGAATTCATTTAATTTGAGTAATTAAATTAATTATGATATGAATTGATAATGCTTGAATGATGATTAGTGCCTTGGATTGCTTGATATCACTGATAGAAATTGCTTTGTGATATGATATGTATGGGTGGACAGTGATAATAAGATTATCCATCAATTATGAATTGCTGTGTAAAGGTGTTATCTGATAATTAAAGCTAAATTATATTTTACTTGAATAACTTGGGTTAAGATGGTATTGACCTTGAATAGACCGGAATCGGGTATTTGTAAATCCTCGAAAACCACTTCGATTCTTATATATTGATATGTGATATCAATAGGCTGCAATGGAATGATTTAGTGAATTGGACCATTTAATCTAAGTTTTTGGTACTTAGGTATTGATGTGTGATGTAAGTGAGGTCCATAACGTCTCAAGAAGTTGCAAATTGATACAAGTCATCCTGGGTTTATATAAGTTGTATGCTTTCGTGTTCCATGTTAGATGGGTTTACTTACAATGGTTTCCAGCCTGACCCGGGTGTAACTTGATGTAATGCTCGGGTCAGACCGAGTATTACAAATTTTCAGGCAAGGACGCTCTGGAGCTCAAGAGGCGAGCTGGATGACAGAAACGTACGGAGTGTTTCCGCTATATTATATTGTTGTATATCTGAGACATGATGATTGTGTACATCCACTGTCTGTATATATATGTGTAACTCTGATGTATTATAAATGTATTTGACAGATACAAAATTCTTTTATAAACTGTTGTTATTTGATATTATATTTTCATCCGCTGCGAATGTGAGAATCTTTGTTGTGTTTCTTCTTCTTCTTCTATCTCTTCTTCTTTCCCTAACTATCTGGAGTTTTCAGGATCGAAAATTCTGGGTCTTTACAGTTGGTATCAGAGCAAGGTTAAGCAAGAACATTGGCTCTGTTGGGATTACTCATTAAGGATAGGGTCAATGGTACCCTAGAATGAGTTGAGTGTGTGCATGTATATATATAAGCGCGTACTTGTGATTTTCTTATATAAAGATTTTAAATAATTTTTATATCTTACCATAAAATGTTAAGGTAATTCGTTGTTAAATTATTAGAATTAAATTAAGAGGTTATAGAAATACAACCAAATAGAAGTTAAATAAAGGTAAGTTTGGAATGAATTCAGACTGAAATTAAATCTTGAAATGGGAGAAAGTTTCAGAAGAAGATAATAACGAATTGGTTTCCAGATATGATAATCTTGGTTATTATCATAAATGATTGTTGTGTTTAATAATAAAATGTGTATTATTAAGTAAGCAAAATAAAATGTTTTAATGAAGAATCATTAGATGAGAATAACTTGTAAATTAGAGAGGATGTAAATTGAGAGGTTTGAATTTGAGTCCATAAACATTGAAAGTTGTTTTTAAATGTTAAAAGAAATTATATTATTCAAAATATTTTTGAAAGAAATCTTATTTTAAAATAAGAGTTGTTTGAAAGCCTTAAAGGAAAATGTTTTGATTTAAAACCAAAAGTGGTTTAAAATTTTAAGGTGTAACTTGGAGTACAAAGGAAAGAACCTTGTATATATAAGGGATATATACATAATATCAAAGATGGTTTGAAATAAACTCTAAATATTTGGAATGAAATGTGATACCCAAAGTGATAAGTTTTTGAACTTATATGTGGGAAGATTATTAATGCGAAGTTCAAAATTTGAAATGGGAATTCAAATTGTTAAGGCTGGCAGGATTAAGTAAATTGAATTTAACTTTGGGAAAGTTAAATAATTTAACAAGCAATCTGAATTGGAAATTTCAAAATAAAATTGGGAGTTTGTGTGATCTCAAAATGGGTTTGAGATTTGGAAATTTAAAATAGAATTTGGATTCAGAATTAAATGGTTTAAAGAGATAAGTTGATTTGATTTAAAGGACTAAATCAACATTTAAAAATTTAACTCGAATTTATATAATTCAGGATGGTTTAAATTTGAAATTTGAATTGAATTTGTTCAAATTGAATTTGTTATGAATTAATTGGATTTGTGATTGAAAATGTATAATTTTAAAATTTTAAATGGAAAATTTGAATTGGATTGAATTGAATGATTTGAAATTGAAGTGGGTTCAATTGATATTAGTCCAAATTGATTGGAATAATTTGGAATTGTAATTAAAGTTGAATAGGTTTAAAATCAAATGGAATTTGATTTGAATTTGGAAAGAAATCAAGATTGATTCAACATGAATTGGGGTTAAATCAATTTCAATGGAAATTGAAGTTATTCGAATTGGAATTGGGTCAATTCAAATGGAAGTGGAAACTTAAATTGAATTGATGGGGAAGTGAACAGTTTTGACTCTGGACTACTTTCAATATAAATTGTTTTAATATAAACTTATTTTTCCAAGCTATTTAATATATACAACCTTTCTTATTAAACCCAAAACTATCTTATACTTATTTTATAACTTCTTTTGGAATTATTTAACTATTTTGTAACTGTCTTATAAACTAATTACTGTTTTCAACTGTTTTATAACTAATTACTATTTTAAACTACTTTGTAATTATCTAACTATTTTATGGCTATTTGAGTATTTTCAAACTATTTTAACATTATTTAACTATTTTATAGCTATGTTACAAACTAATAATTATTTTTCAATGACTTATCTATTTTAAACTTTTCAAGCTATTTTTTGAATTTAAGTTGGACAGAATTCAAACTGTTATGATTGAATATCCATTTGGGATAAGGATTATAGTGATAATCTAATGGAACTGAAACAATTGTATTATGTGGATAGAAATTAAAGGAAATGTGAATAGAAAAAGAAATTGATTTAGTTGATAATCAATGAAGATAATTACATAAGATGTACGTATATTATTCTATTCGCATAATGATTTGATCCAGATTCGAGCATCGAATTTTAAGATAGTTGTATCGACCCAAGTTGGGATTTTTCACTCGATTTTCGATGACGAACCTGGATATGGATTGTTGATTGGTTCTGGGTATTCTCTATCATAGTTAGGCTATGCAAGGAGGATGACAGTTTCTGATCAAGAAACCAGATCTGAGTCCGCACTAGGAAGTCGGGTGGACGATACAAGTTCGAAAGTGAAATGGTGTGATCGAGTGAGAGATCAGATTGGTATGGCGTACGGATGATAAGTGTACATCGTACGGATTTGAATGAAATTGATATTGAAAATTTATGAACAAGAAATGTGAAATGATTTCTTTCGAAATGAAAATATATTTTGTGAAATATACAATGGATAAAAGTGAAGGTTGGATATTTTTATGATAAGTAAGATGGAAACAACTTTATAAGAAAAAGAGTAATAAAATTTAAATATTTGAGTTTGAATAAACAGAGTAATATATCTTTGTTATGCAGGATAAATCTCCCCTTGTTGAATCTATTGTCAAAAGAAAAGGGTTTTCAGAAAAAAATATTTGAAGAATAAAAAGGAAATTTATACAAATTTGAAGTAATCCACAGATTTTCAATATATATATATATATATATATATATATATATATACACACACACATACATATATATATATATAAAGGATTTCATGAGGATGATTTTGGAAAACGATTTTGGAACCTTTAGATTTTGGAAAGGCTTTTGATTTTTGGGTAAAATAAATATTGGATTTGGAAAACCTAGTTTGAGAATTATTGATTTTGAGAAAGGAGATATATTTGAGATTCATATTAGGTGTATGATTTGGAAGATACAATATGTGTATAGTATAAAGTGTTTTGAAAATGGCTCTGGGAAAAAGGCTCTCCTTTGAAATTAACTTCTCAGGCATGCCATAGGTTGGTACTGCCTTGAACCCTAATGGAGGTTCTAAAGTTGATCCTGTGAGGAGTCCGGACAAAACTAGTTCCTGAGGATTATGAGTAGTGTGTAGCGAAAGTCGAGGGCGCTGATGCCTACATAGGCATTTGGGTTATGCTGTGACGACAGTGTAACTCGATGTCACTGCGATCTACTATAGACCATAGCGAAAGTCGTGTGTGCCGTTGAGAGCCAACAGTCTACGTTTGACTTTATATCGGTAGACTGCGATCTATGGTAACATAGGGAAAGTCGTGTGTGCCGTTGAGAGCCAAAAGTTTGCATTCGATTTTACATCGGTAGATTGCGACCTATCTGGGAGTGGAGAAGTTTCATTTGGCAGCAAAAATCGAGGGCGTTAATGCCTACAGTTACATGGAATTTTGGTGGGATGGCAACATAACCCGGGAATGTAACTGCCATCTGTTGAGGGTTCCATGGCGTAATCGAGGGGCGCGGAGTGCCTATAGTTACATGGACTTTTGCTGCGATGGCAACGCAACCCAGGATGTAACTGCGACCGTGGATTGAGGTGATGATTTGCAGAGCATTCTCCCCTAGATATTTCCTCTATTTTCAAAATAAATGATTTCTATATTTTCAATAAAATTATTTTTTCAAATATTTTCACTGGGTGTTGAAAACGGGTTTACTAAGTACTTATAGATTTTCAGCCCTACGCCTGATGAACGTATGACTGAATTTCTATGAGAACAAGGATGGACTTGTTGGAACATCGAGTTATAAAAGTATTTTTATAGAAACTACTTTGGAATAATATTAATAGATATTAAAAATTGTTTTAAAAACGATCAAAGAATATTTATCTGATTTTAGCATTTTCATAAATTCGTTCCGTTTCTTTTCGGGGACGAAAAGTTCTAAAGGGGGAGGAATATGACGATCAGGGTTTTCTAACATCTGTAATTTTGTAAATAATTTATTTTAATTATTGGGATATTGGTTTTATTTGTCGAACAAATAAATTTTCTCATATTTAAAATATTTGAATATATATAGATTAAAAAACTATAATAAAATAAAATTGCTGAATATGAAGATATCGTAGCCATATGTATATATATCTAAACTCGACCATTTAAAATTAAGATAGATAGCCAAAATATAAATATACAAGCTTATGATAATTAAATATACGAACAGGTAGTTAAGTTATAGATATATTTTCCATAGGTGGACATGTAACTCTGTGTATATTTGTTTGCATAAAGGAAATAAGACAAAAACTTTGCTCATAGATATATACAGTATATAAATGTACATTCAAAAGACGAATTTATGTATATAAACAAAAGAGGGGACATAATAATTAATGCAAGCACTCGAAAACATTTTATCAAGGCCAAAAATTCAGAATCAAAATCATGTCATAAGAAATCATATCAGGTCATAGGAATTGCTGACCAAAGAAAGAAAAATTATTAAAGTAGAAGTTTGCTGTGTACACCAAAGAGCAGCCTATATACCTTTACTTTGCCTTCTTCATTTTTCTTCATTCACTCGAAAGCAAGCTAAATGAAAAACAAATATTCAACTGGAATCAAGCAACAAATTAAAATCAAAATTCAATTCAACTGATCAGAGCTTCCAAATCAAACTCAACGGCATTAACAAGTTCCAGGTTTTCTGTTTTCAAAGCAAAGTGAGCAAACTAACCCAATTTCTTCTTTCTTTTATACCAGTGAGTAAAATATGTTCCTGTGTATGCTGTGATTATTTGGAATCAAAGTATGATAAGTGTTACAAGCATCTTTAGAAAATTTGCATGTGGATATCTATATATGATTTCAAGGTGTGCATATCTGAACAAAATGATTACTCTTTTTTAGTTATAAAGGTTTCAAAACCCTGATCAAACTTTAAAATATCTTCCCTAATTCATTTTAAACCATGATATATAAAAAAATAATTGTGTGTTGTGACAGGATATTTGATCTAAGAACATTTTATTTAAGATCTAAGGGTAGCTTCGGTATAAAGTAGGAATTTCAATGGGAATTTCTCAAACATCAAAATCTTGATTTGAATAATTGAATGTTTCAGGCATATAGGTGGATTTGTTGACAAAATCCATGATTTTTGAAAATAAATTTGTGATTTTTAGGTCTTTATTTCTAGAGAAATCGTGAGTTGAATGTGATGCACATTCTGGTCAATTTTCGACGATTTACGAATCAAGGGAGGCCGGGGTTCGGGTCAGAGGTGGCTAGAGGCTCAGTGATTATGGGAAAACATAGCGAATGATTTTATAAGTTGACGTGGTGCACGCGATGAGGCTGATTAGGGTTTTAGGTCGAGTTTGGGTTGGCCGTAGTTACAGTGTTTATCATCATCGACATTGAGTCGAGTTGCTACGGACCGGGAGGGGTGTAAGTCTGTAAGTTAAGGAAAACCTATGGACTGGGTGGCATGTACGATGGAGATCTGAATTGCTGTCCGCAACCTGAGTTTTGTTGAGAAATTTGTTCTTGATTTTTGGCTCGAACACTCGTTTTCGATTTTGAGTTGTATCTTCGAATATGGGTTTGTATTCGTGATTGCGTGGGTTTGTGAAATTGTTGAGGAGCATCGTGACGATGGCCTGAGTGACCGGTGCACATGCACGAGCACGATTCTGGTGTCAGGCGAAGTTTGGATTTGGGAACGAAGGACGAGCTCGGGTTTACATCAATTTTTTCACGCGATGTTTCGAAGATTTTGAGTGGGGGTTTGTCTCAAATGCAAGCTCGGGTTTGTTGAAGGGTTAACTCTGGGAATCTGGAGGGTAATGCTCGGGTTTGAGTTTATTCGAGCTTGGTTTTAAAAGTTAGAGAAAGAATGTTCAAATGTTGAAATTTGAATACGGGTTTGGAAGTTTTAAAGGGTTACTTAAGTGATTAGTTTTCAAAAGAAATGTTTAACAAGTTTTCGAAATTTAAAGCAAAATGTTTCAAATAGTTTCAAAGTGTTTAAAAAAAATTAAGTTAATTAAGCTATTGAGTTTTCAAAGGGAATGATTAACTAAGTTTTAAATATGTTTAAAGTGAATTTGTGAAGGTAAGTTCTTTAAAAACAAATGGAATTCAAATTTGATTGGTGTTTAATTAATAATTTCCAAACTTCAAATGTATAAGATTGCTGATTTTAAAGTGGTTAATTAAATTGAATTTGAATTTACAGACTTCTATTAACTAAGCTGATTAATGAATAAAGATTTAGAAAAAACAATTGATTAAAGATTTTATTAAGGATCATTAATTCATATAATTAATGAAGTAATTAAGGGATTGATAAATTAAGGTTCATTGATCAATGAAGTGATTATAGGATAATTTTGATTTATTAATTAATTATAGGCTTAATTATGGATTAACTAATTAGTATTATTAGATATTAATTAATAATTAAGGTTATCAATCAATATTAGATGAATAATTAATCAGTTAATTAAAGGATAATTAATTGATTATAAAGTAATTAAGGATTGATTACCTTGTATTGAAAGAGATTAATCAACAATTAAGGTTTATTAATTGATGGTTAAAAGGATAATTGATCTGTGATTGGAGATTAATTGATTGATTGACAAGATAACCAAGGAGTGATTTATTAATTAAAAATTAGTAATTAATAAATATGAGCAGGATTAAGTGAGTAATTCTTAAGAATTCATTTAATTTAAGTAATTAAATTAATTATGATATGAATTGATAATGCTTGAATGATGATTATTGCCTTCGATTGCTTGATATCCCTGATATGATTGCTTTGTTATATGATATGTAAGGGTGGACAGTGATAATGGGATTGTCTATTAATTATGAATTGTTGTGTAAAGGTGTTATCTAATAATTAAAGTTGAATTATATTTCACTTGAATAACTTGGGTTAAGATGGTATTGACCTCGAAGAGACCGGAATCGGGTATTTGTAAATACCCGAAAACCGCTTTTATTCTTATAGATTGATATGTGATATCAATAGGCTGGAATGAAATGATTTAAGTGAATTGGACCATTTAATCTAAGTTTTTGGTACCTAGGAATTGATGTGTGATGTAAGTGAGGTCTATAACGTCTCAAGAAGTGGCAAATTGTCATAAGTCACCCTAGGTTATATAAGTTGTATGCTTTCGTGTACCATGTTAGATGGGTTTACTTACGCTGCTTTCCAGCCTGACTCGGGTGTTACTTGATGTGATGCTCGGGTCAGACCGAGTATTATAGATTTTCAGGTAAGGATGTTCTGGAGCTCAAGAGGCGAGCTGGATGACAGGAATGCATGGAGTGTTTCCGCTGTATTATATTGCTGTATATCTGAGACATGATGATTGCGTATATCCATTGTCTGTATATATATATATATATATGTGTAACTCTGATGTATTATAAATGTATTTGACAGATACAGAATTCTTTCGTAAACTGTTGTTATTTGATATTATACTTTCATCCGCTGCGAATGTGAAAATCTTTGTTGTGTTTCTTCTTCTTCTATCTTTTCTTCTTTCCCTGACTATCTGGAGTTTTAGGGATCGAAAATTCTGGGTCGTTAAATCGACACTGGTGGGTAGGTGGGTAGGCGGGTCTGGGATGGCGTACGCTGGGTGGAAGTCGGCTTCAAGGTGGTAGGCCAGAGCGAGCTTCTGGGGTGGAAGGCAGCAAGGCCAGAGGGAAGATTGTGGCCGAAGTGATTCGGAGAGAGGAGAAGCTATGAAGACGTGGGAAAGAATGTTTACTTGGGTGAGAAGGCCACATAGCCTGGGCACGAGCAAGCTTAACCTGAGATAAATGAAGCATAGATTCCTTTCTCTTTTTTTAATGAGAAAGAGAAACAAAGGAGATAGAAAAATAGAAGGACAGTACACAAAAGAAATGCAAAACGAAGAAATTGGGAAAAGAAATGAACCAGTAGATAATAAATTGAAATTAGAGAATTGAAAATTCAAATTATTATATTTTCTAGGAATATTAAAAAAGCTAGAGGCTATACAGTCTCACGATAGATGACCAATGATCACAAGGAAACAAAAGGTTCAAAAACGTGTACCAAATCCGATCAACCGTTTCATGATTTCGTCGCGTACAGGACACCGAAACACAGATATGAATATACTACGAAGATCTGCATGATGAGACGATAGAAACGGTATACAGATATCAATTTTATGATCATCCGATCAAAAGTCGATAATCGGTACCGAAATGCTGCTAATACGCCGAAAATAAGATAAACCGAGCAATAGCAGTCCAAATTTGACGAAACGAAATATTACATCTTACTCAGAAGATGTTTTACAAATTTATTATATAAAAATTTTAAGGTTTGAAAAACATTTTATTATCATCTAATATTAACTAATTTAAATTCAAATAAAATTACACAAGAAAATAAACTTTCATGTCATCTGATGAAAATTTACCATTTGTTATGTTTAATTAAACGTATTCCAAATGTCAAATTTTTATTTCCAAATTCAATCATCTTAATTTTCATAAAATTTCAAATAAATACGTTATTAAAATTATTACAATTTACGGGTCGATACAAGTTGCCCTCGCTACTTGCCCTGTTTTTGTGGACAAATCTTACTAAAGCGACCAAGCTATCCAAAATTGAATCACATTCCCTTCATTCCTGCCTTCTTATAGTCTTTTACGTAATGAACAAACATTCTACAGCGCTTACATTTTTCACTTTTCATGATTCGCTTCTGAGGTCCTCCTCATTCCTCTTATCCTTATCCTTCCTGTCCTTCCTCCACTGTTTCTTAAAGCTTATAGGAAACTCCTCAAGCTCTATCTTCTGCTGCCAAGGTGTAGGTTGACCACTCTGTTGGTCCTCCAAACCTAACTGCCTAAACCACTCCATATTCTCAAACCTAGCCCGCGTCTTCTCTGAATCCTCCATGACAGAAAACGTTCTACCTCCTATACTAGCGAAGTCCTTAGAAAATTTGGCCGATGTAGATGGGTTAAAGGGATTTCCACCTACCGGTGTTTTATTGGGAACTTGCCCTTGCTCGTATGGTACCGTAGCTCTACGAAGCCAGTCAGCCATATGATGCAAAGAAAAAAAATTAGGCTTGAAAGAATCGAAAGAAGGTTGAACTGGACCTTTGAGGGATTTTTATAAAAACTCTTTTATATTTGAAAACTATTTATAAGAGTTACTTGAAAAATACTTTAAAAAAAGTTATTTTGGGAAAAATACTTTACTTTTAAAATAAATTTTTAGGAATCCTGTAACCTTAGGCTCTGATACCAAATGTGACACCCATACCCCTTAGAATACCTAAAAGGACACACTAAAAGATGTAGTGTGTTGTAGGTATAATTAAAACTGGCAAAGACTAAGATTCACAAGACAAAATAGATAAAAACAATGAAAACAATTAAAATAATAATTTTCTAAAAGTCAAACTTTATAATATAGAATTATAAAACCAAATACATCATATGTCTCAAAATTCCAATATACGTCTCATGAAATCAAAACCGTAGTCTCATAAATATCAAAGTATAAATTATCCCTCACAAAGTGCCAATACATGGAATAAGCTACAAACTGAAAATAAAGGAGAGAAATACATAAGAAATCTCTGCCAAACAAGTCTCCAAGTGTATGTAACATGTCATCCTTACTCTTGCTAGCCTATGAGTGGGGAAAGTGAAAATAGAGGAGTGGGTTAGACTAAAAGCCTGGTGGATGATACTAATTACTAGAATCATTAACTAAAGTAAAAGTAATAGACTTTAAAACAGTTCTAGCATATAAAAGGAAAGAAAGGAAATAGAGAGAAGGAATAAACTAGAAATAATTATGAATTGACTAGATCAACATAATTGACTAAATTTGATTGTTTGCAATTTTGATAGCTGCTTAGATTAGGCTGAATTCCTAATGCTACCCTAGTTCGGCCTGCTACTCCATAGAGTCTACTGTGGACCGGACACTAAAGCTCCGTATGCAGTAGATATTGGTGCCTATGAAAGGCACACACTAAGAGCTTAGAACCCATAACGATTCAGCACCCAAATGGTAGTCGCACGCATAACCGCCACCATGGACATGTTACCTATTGTTCCGCCTATTGGGTCTTCTTATTACCTCAAGCTCTAGCATAAGCGTGCCCCTTGTCTCACTATAGGATTATGTGAGACACCTCGTCTCACTTTAGGGTTATGTGAGACACCTTATTTTACTTCAGGGTTATGTTAAACACCGTGTCCATAGAAATAATATGGGAAATGTTGTTGGTACTGGCCCCATAATCCAAACAATATCTAGTTAATCCCCTTGCCTAAATCCCCATGATTTGGACTTTTACTTATTGACCATTTACTACTGTTATCAGCATAAGCGTGCTCCTCATCTCACTTCAAGATTATGTGAAACACCTCGTCTCACTTCAGGGTTATGTGAGGCACCTCATTTCACTTCAGGGTTATGTGAAACACAGTGTCCACAGAAATAAGTGAAATTTATTTGGTATAGGTCCTACTTTAATTCTTTCCTTATTAAGTTAGATAAATTATTTAAATAAGACTTTACCTTTGTTCTTTCTATCTGTGCTTATTAATTTATCCTAAGTAATAAGCCTCACTCTGTTCTATTTCTTATTGTAACCTACATTATAATCATGCTTATTACTTAACCAAGGTCTAGTATAAAAATAAGCTTCTTTCATCTTATACTCTTTTCAGTTATAATTCTAAGTTATAATTAGGCTAATTATCTTTAATTAGCCAAATTCTAGTATTAATATCATAATTAGGCTCAATTTCAGTCTTAAGTCCATTTTTATTATAGTCTTTGCAATTTACTCTTATCTTCTGTTATTTCAGTATTCTTATAATTCTAATCCATATTCATGTTTAATTTATTCTAATCCATATGCGAAGAAGAAGAAGAAATAAAATAAAACTGAAAATAGAAGAAAATCCAAAGCGTGGCAAAAGGATGTAATAAATAAAAGTAAATGAATTAAAATGCTGCAAATAAACTGTAATTAAATGGAAAAACTATAATTAACAGAACTAAACTAAAATCAACTGAAAAGAATATCTAAAAGAAATAGACTGAAAATAATTCTAAAAACTTTAAATAAACTACTAAAATGGTTATTCCAAAAATCATAGTAAAACTACAATTATTGGAAACCCTAATATTTTGAATTACTTAAAAATCAAAATAATTACAATCACTCACTTGAGACAAAAGCTAGAATACCTTTTTTTTACAGCGACCAAAATTCTCTAGAAATCTCCTCTATTTGTAAAATCTCCATCTTTTATTTGAATGTGTATATATAATATAATTTTATTTTATAAATGAAGAATGTAGGTAAATATTTGAGAGAGAGAAATGGAGGTCAGGTTTTGATTTTAGAGTGAAAATCTAGGTTAGATTAGGTCCTATTTGTAGTGTTTTATGTGTGCTTTCAAATGTAGATTAGAATCTCTAGAAACTTCTGCTAACTCATTGTTGTGTCAAATTTTACAATGCGCCTTGTCAGCGCATTATCTTATATTTAATTTAATTATTACACCCTCAATAATATACAAGCTATAAATAACGTTTTCTTCTCCGCAATTGATTTCTAATTTGTGACATTTTATTTCATACTAAATTTCCACGCGTCTCTCTTTATTCGCGTGTTTCATTTCTGTTTTCAACATCCCGTTTAATTTACATATTTAGGTCGGAAATAAATAAACAAACAATATATCAATATCTTTCCACATTTACATCTAAAATAAGTAAATTACATGTCAATATTTCTCCATGTTTATGTCTAAAATAAATTAATAAATGACTAGGAATTCTTATGCCAGTATTATACATATTCACGTTTGAATTAATTAGATGAATAACATGTGAATTGTTATGTCTATATTCTATATATTCAAATATGAATTCATTAAATAACATGTGAATTGTTATGTCAATATTCTATATATTCAAATCTGAATTCGTTAAATAACATATGTGCACAAATGTGTGTATATGTTGTGTATTAATTAGTAATCTAGTTCTTTATCTTTAAATTGAGAAATCAATTACATTAATTTTTTGGCATCAATTTCTATGTTTAAAAATCAAATTGACCCTTATTCTTTACTAATAAAGAAATAACATATCTTATATTTTCTGTAAGAAATGTAATCCTTTCATAATACACCCTTGCCTTATCTTTTCAAAATATAAAGTTTATTTTACTAAATGCCTTCTTTTTATAAATATATGGTTACATTTTTTCTCATTTGCACTAATCCATCTCATTTGAACATCGTCATCTAAATTTATAAAAGTGGATGCCTTCTTTTTAATACACTGTTATACCTTTTTTTCTCTTTCGTACAAACTCCCCGTTTATAAAATCATACATATATTCAAAAATGAGAAGTTTATTTTATTCATCTCAAAACATGCATTTATTTTTGTTTAGAATGTTCATTCCATTTTGACACAAATGCAAGTTCTTATATTAAATTCAATCATTATAAGTTAATTCCATTTTCCCTTTCTACTTGAAACATTTCAATAAATCAATTGCCAGTTAATTTAAATACTAATTTCAAACGAATTCTACCACTTATAATTATTTATTAATTCCGCCTTAAATTTTGGGTTGGTACATGGTATTTTATTATTTTGAAGTAAAAGGAATGGGGAAGTACCCTCCGTAAAGAAGTATAGTACGATATGCTTCAACCTAGATGAACTTGGGGAATCCAAGAATGGATTTGACCGATAAATCCAAATATAATTAGGTGAATTTAGAAATGGATTTAAACCGATATGGTTTTCTGGACTTAAACTCATGAGTTCCTCGATTCTTTTCAGGGTAGATGGTTCTTTAGTTTACCCAATCGAGGCGCTTTCGATCCTGGGATCTGTTGTTTATGGATCTTTCGGGAAGGAAGTGCTTCCATTGCGTAAATCATTAAATCAGCAGTTACCACTGCAGCTAGGGTCGATAGTCCCTTGTTTACAAAATGGCTACGATATTTTTCTGGAATGTGGAAGGTGGAAGGTTCTTCTAGAAAAGTTTTATGTCCATTGCGCAAACACTGGATCGGCAGTGGGCCACTGCTATCGTAAAATCTTTAACATCAGATTTTGAGTAGTACTTCTCACACATGTTTTTAAGTATTTTAACTGGGTGTTGAAACATGTCAACTAAGTACTAGGAGATTTCTAGCCATACGCTTAATCATCTACGACCAGAGTTTGCAAGAATGAGGATAAACTAGTTAAAACATCGAATTATAAAAGTATTTTGACAAAGTATTATATAAAAGATATTTAGGTCATTTTTTCCATTTCTAAATACTTGAAAATGTTTAAAATATTGTTTATTTATGTACAACATGGTTTAGTAGTAGTGTCGTAAATATTGTGGGAAATTATTAATTAATTAAAACATATTTAAAGTTAATGATTATTGATTTATTAATGATGTTTAAAAGTATTTTGAGATTTAAAACTAATAAAATTTATAAATGATGGATTTGAGGTTTTCAATAACTTCTTTTTAAATATAAGTAATGATGTAAATAATTGTTTTCAAATAGTTTACATATATTTATGAAGAATTTATTTAAAATATTTTATGTGGTATTTATAAATGAAGCAAGAAATTTTACAGATGAAATTTTTCTATAGAGTATTAAAGATGATTGATTTGCAAATGAAGTTTTCAAATGAATATTTCAATTAAAATTTATATAGGTTTCATTGAACGTATAATATAAAGACAATATATAAATGAAAAAAAATGATTTGCGAAGTTATATTTATACTAATATACTTGACCGATAAATTTGAATCTCTATTTTGGAACTATGGTTTAAAAAATTTACTTGATTTCGAAGCACTAACAGTAAATTTATATGTTTATTCACTATTTGAATTTTAGTATTAAACCATAATAAATGTTTTTCCATGATTTGAATATTTATTTTAAACAAGTGTCTAAAATTAATTATGAAGATATGAAATATTATACTTTGATTTGGTTATTCAATATATAATTTGAGTATACTATTAGTTTCAGTTTAATAATCTAGGGTATTACTAATTTTAAAATAACGAGTCTATTAAATTATCGGATTTAAGGAACTTTATTAAAAAAGGCCTTATCCTAATGTTTTGATATAAACTTCTAACATTGTTTAAACTTCTTGGAAAATTCTTGCACAATGCTATGAAGATGTTTTAAATATATCTTATTGTCTTACTATGTGAGTGATGTTATATGCTTTAATTGAATTTTTAGATATATTGAAATATCTCTTTTCTTTTCGAGAGCGAATACCAAAAACTTGTGTAGCATTCAATTACAATCCTAATATATATATATATATATATATATATATATAACTTACCATAAATGTTTAATAAGTTGAAATGTTAATAGAATATGTAATGGAATATTATACAAGTAAAACTTAAGTAATGAAAGTGTTTAATAAAATTACTTCTAAATAAGAATTTCGATGTACAAGAAATATTATGAATGTTAGTTAATATTGTGAAATAATTTATGTAAGCGCATGAAAAAAAGAAAAAGACATTGTATAAATGAAAACAAGAAAAAAAAAGGTAAATAATGATGTGAAAGAAACCAATTAAATATAATATTTGGAAATTCTTTGTCGTTTTGGCTTATGAGATGTTTGAAAAGGATAATTCTAATTATTTAAAGTTGTATGGATTGTTTATTGAGTAATTACCAAAGGATGTTCAACATAGGATACACTTGATAGTTTATTTGTTAACCTTGTAGATTAAAAGTTTCTAAACTAAACAAACCATTGATTTTGGTTGCTATGAATGTATGATGGATCTGTGGTTGCATATAATGGTAGTTTATTTGTTTGTATATGTTTTACAGTGATTTGCTTTTGTTGCAAATTGAACAACTTAAATATTTCTCTTTTTGCATGATTATTAACCTATTTTGGATTATATAAGTGAAATACAGGTTTATGGAAATAATAGCTACTGCTTTTGGTTTCATAAATAAGCATTGTTTGCCCGACAAATAGGTACACTTTTGTATTATGGTTTTCTAGCGATCTTATAATGTTTTCCTGTGATTGGGATAATTTATTTTCAAATTTGATATGTATATATTTATTATTGATATTATTATTATTTTCCAAACCTCTCCATACAAAGGAGACTACCGAAGTTTTTCATGATTTTAGACTTAGAAATTTTTTGTGGAAATGAAAATATTTTTTCGAACTTTAGTAAATTTGAATATGAAGATTTGATTGTTTATTAATTAGTAAATTTTATTTAAAATACTTTATTATGATAATTGTTTATAAATTGAATACTTCAAACAAAATATATTAATCCCTTAATTCCTCATTTTCCCTTTTGAAGGATGAAATGTTTTGACTGGAGGAGAGTGTAACGATCCATATTTTTCGGTAATTAAAATATTAAATTTAATAAGATTTTGAAACGTTAATATTGTTAGAAATTTAAATCTATGATTTGTAATGACAAAACAATTAGAATGTAATACGGTAATATTGATTTAATGTAATTGATAACCATTTAATTCATTTTCAATCAGTGGATATAATCGTAAGGTTATTTGGTTATAATTGTAAATAATGTAATAAATTAAATGATGCATTTAATGATGAGATTATATGTAATTGATTGGAATATGTTAGTAGAGAAAATAAAATCATTTTGTTATAACCCTTGGTTGTAAATGATACGGTAATGGATATGAACTATTATTATAAACGATGGTTGTATTTATCTTCTCATTAATTTATCATTATGAATACTAAATGGGTAATTAATGGAATTAAGGCAATTAAATGTTGGAATTATATGTTGTTAATTGAAATTGAATTTAATCAATGATGTATAAGTAGTCATAACATTTGTTGTAGATAATAAACTTATAAATATGATTAAATTACTTAAAGATAACAATTGTTCATTCAGCACTCATTATTTAATATGTTTGGAATTAATTTGGAAATAAATGAAAATTTATGTAATTAATTATTGCAGTTAATATGGTAAAAGATGTTAACGGTAAAATAATGAATGTAATAAAATGTAAACTTATGTTAATATAATTCATAGGGTATTGTTGATTCAATAATAAGGAGGATAACATATGTTTGAATGTAATTGGACGAGAATTGAATGCGTAGCTAATGGCATTTAACCTTTTAAATATGAGTAGGGGAAGCAAATTAATATAACATTAATTGATATTACATCTTTTAATTAAGATAAAGTGTAGCGATCCGTAACTTTAAACAACTTTAAAATGATAGTATTTTGAATTTAAATAAAAATCAAATAAAAAAATAAATTTGATTTTGTGATGTTGAGTGTTTTATTTGACCAAATTTAATAGAATAAAAATTTTGTGAAATTTCAAATTTTGGTCAAACTTAGTCAAAGATTGACTTGTGGTTGAAAAACTTAAATATGAATTTTAAATTTTTATTCATTTTATATGACACTAGAATGAATTTTGATCTTCCCTCCACTTTTCGTTTCGTCAAAATCAAATTCATGTTGCTCTAAAAAATTTAATTACTGTGAAAAATTAGCATGAATTGGTAGTGTTTAGTTGTGTTTTATTTGGCTAAGGCATATTGGGTTTGTTTGGTCTAGTGGGCCTTGGTTAACTAGGAGACTCCAATCAAACACGTGACCATCCCTTTGTCTACGACCTTATATTTCTTATCCGATAACATCTACGTACATAATTTTTATCCTGAGAAACTTTCTCTCCACACTTCTTCTTTCTCCTCAAAATCTACAGAGAGCTCTAGATCTAAAAATCCAAAAACCTCACAAATCAAAACTCCTTTCCTCCTCGCCTTCAACCCTACCTCCTCCCCTATAACCACTGCCCTCTCCACCTTCTCTCTTCTCCACTTTCTACTTTTCCCTTCTTTTGCTCTTGCCTATTTTCCCTCTTTCTTCCCCTTATTTCCATAGCTTCTATATTCCACTTAACTACTCCAAATAAAATAATTTTTTTTGAAACCATGTATTATTTCAAAGGCAACAAATTTTTTGATGAACACATTTTCCCATTCCAAAATTTCTATATGAAAACTCCATTTTTCAAGTCCTTTCTCGGGTCTAGCTTTCGCAAAAAATACCCCATATTGTGTCAATCATATCTCTTTCAGGAATGAACCAAATTATGTGATTCTTTTTTACGAACCATTTATTTTTTTAGTGGCTTCAATTTCCTTTTTGATTAGTTCTTCAAATTCCTTAATTTGCTATACCAAAAACTCAAATCTTTTCGAAGTATTTTTGAACTCAGATTTTCAACTCAGAAAGCACGTTTGTTTATTTTGAACATAACTTCCTCAAGACAGAGGTTTTTTGAGTGATTCTTTTTTTTGTAAGTGCAGAAAAAGGAATTTATAACAATTTTCTAGTTAGTCACTTTTACAGATTCGGTAAAATTCTAGTCTGAATATTTTCTTAAAGATGACCTAGTTTTAGGTTTGTCCGTAGTTTGGATCTTGGGTTGTTTGGAAGTTGGAAGTAGTTGAAACTTGTTTATTGATTCGTGTTCGTGTCTATGATTTTTTGGATTTTCTTTGTATTTGGATCTTTGCTAGGAATCTCCATATTGCTCCATTTTTATCATCACCTTCATAGCTACGAAAGGTGAGCAAACAGGCACAACTACTAGATTTTCTTATGTTAGTTAAATTGAACTTATGATGTGATTAGAAACTGATTGGATGCTGTTTAGCATATTTTAAATTATCATTCCAGTTAAATCTGACTTTTATTGAATTTAAATGCCATTTAATTTTGATATTGGGATTTAATTTGCCAGTTAAATACCTATTAATGATAAGCAGTAAATTGTTGGTAGAAATTGGTTGATTTCAATGATGATTGTGGTGTATGTTCAATTGTTGATATTAGGGTGATTGGATGGATGTTATTTGTTGACATTTTGGATGAGTGGATGTTATTTATGGCTATATCTCTCCCTATGGGTTGAAATAATACATACCCGAACGATCTTATAGCTTAAGGGAAAATTGTTATGGGTTGAAATAATAAACTTGAGTGGTTTTCATTGATTCGGAAATGTTGATTTTTGATACCGGTTGAAATGACATATACCCATATAATTTTTTTGAATTTTAATTTTATATGGAATTAAATTATTTGAAGGTTTTGAGTTAATTCAAACTTCAGATTTGTTTTAATTATATGATTAAGATTGATATTTCGAATTATATGAAACCTTTAAATAATTATATCACATTGTACACTTGATAGGAGATGAAAATCCCTAACATCTATGAAACTATTGCAATCATATTTCTATTTTACTTATTTTGATCTAACTTACACAAGATATTTTAGTTCTAACCCAAGTGTTTTGTCTTTTCATCACGCTCAAGTTAGTATGAGCTTTTTTAGTATATTGAAGACTATTTTCTAGAGCACGAAGACGAAGATTTAGTATATTATTGCTATTTATTATTCCACTGCATTCTGTATTCCACTGCATTATTTGTTTATTTTTGATGTATTTATAACTCTGATTTGAATTGTAAAAGTGTAATCAAATGTCATTAGTAACACAACTTCATGAACTGTTTATTTGATTATTATATTTGTCGTTCCGCTGTGAGATTCTGTGTTTTATTTTTCTTTTTTTTCTTATTTACCCCATTAATAATCCTTCTTTTTGAATGGTTTGAGTTTGACATGTGTGAAGGTAGGTCATTACATGCATCGAACGTCGAGTCAGGTCAGGTTGATCTATGTAACGACCCACTATTTTGGACAATTCAAAGCGACAATAAAACAACACATGTCGGACTTGAATAATTCAAAACAAGAAGATTGTAATATAATTTTGAGAAAATAAAACCAATCACAGACATAGATAAATAAGAATAACTCGCAGCGGAAATAGAAATAACCATAGTAGTTCATGAAGCTACTACAACACAAAGTCTCAAAACAAGTACAAAATACCATAGTCCGAAAAGTAAATACAACAGAAATCCCAATACATAAATGTCCACCAGTACATAAGCTGAATAGAAATACTGAATAGAAATAGATAACTACTAGATAGATAGATAGCTCTAGAAAATCCTAGCTCCAGAAGGTGAAATCCAAAGCTGATACTCAGGCTGACCCGAGCGTAAGAAAATAAATATGAACACTCGAGTCAGGACAAACAAACTTATAAAATGTAAACCAACTCAAGTGAACTGTAATAAAATGAACAAGTAACTTAAAGGATGCTTGGGACTGCCCATCCTTTAATGATCCGTTAAACTATTTACTATGTATTAATATACGTTGTTATAATAGTGTCTAGAAGTAAAGTAAAACATATTTTAAAAATTGCATTAAGGAGTTACCCAATATCCCCCATAACACATTTATAGTGCCAATAATCTATACAGTACTGTCGTATCACCAGATCGGAAGGCTACCATAAATACTCCATAGGTACGACACAAATCAAACTCGTACAAGGCGCGCTAGGGTAGGTGACATGACACAACTAGGCAATGCCTGAGTAGATACACCAATTACACTTCCGGGCCGGTGGTAACTCATAGCCACAGCTACCGCCCACCTCGGGCCACACTCCCAAAAAAAATCAAAGGTGCGCACCAATCAATTACAAAGTAATAGAATGGCATACAAAGATCAAAGGAGCTACCTCATTAGCCCGTCAATTGCTCCTGTTTTAGCCACCTTATGCCAACTCATGGGAGTCGGATCCACGTACATACCTTAACAGAACGACACCACCATCCTACTTCATTCAAGAATCTCCACCGCGTACACGGTTGTTAAAGTGGTTTTCGGTATCGATAGAAAGTATGCCCATATCTGATCCTCGTCTCTTTAACAACCAACCGTTATATAACCCATGGATATTTATTTCAAAATCATTTATACTTACAAAACTCAAATATCATATCCATTTCGAAACTATGTCAATACGATATCATTTCCATTTAAAAACCAAATCAATATGATAACTTGAAATACTCTTTAAAATCATCTTAAAACAAAATCACGATATAAAGTCGTATCCTTCAATCTTCAATTTCAATAAGTCTCAAATCAACATATCTAAAGTCAATTCTTAATTTAATACAATTTCAAACAAATTCATTTTTAAAATCATAGTGCTTTCAAAGCTATAACAACTCCGAAACCAAATACTTTGAAACCATAATACTTTGAAATCATAACATTTGAAATGTTATCATTTGGAAATCATAATACTTAGAAAATCATAGCTCCTTTAAAACAATATTCAGTACTAAATTTGTAGCATTTTCTAAGTTCATTCGTTCAGTTATAACAATTTCAAAACATTGTATTTTCAGAAACAGCAGCACTTAGAAAACGTTACGGTAGATATAGCAGTATTTCAATAATATTGTGATTTTTAGAAAAAGCAGCACTTATACATGTTACAGTACATATATTAGTATTTCAAAACAGTTCAATTTCAGAAATAAAGCACCTATAAAATGTTACAGCAGATATATTAGTATTTCAAAAGAGTTAAATTTTAGAAACACCAAGACTTATAAAATGCTTCCTTAAAACCACAGCATTTTGGAAATGCTGCCAATACAAATCTAAGGTTTATTACAATATTTCAAAAACATTATAAATTTCAGTTTTCACCGCTTTTAACTTATAAAACATATCTCCCTTTTCAAAAATATTTATTTGGATATCATTTAACTTATGGTTAAATAAAATAAATTTTTATAAGTAAATATCCAAATTAAACTATAACTAATTTATCAAGTCAAATGTACATTATTTGACTTAACTTTTATTTTAACAAATAACCTAAAACTTTACTTTAAAATACCCATTTTATAAATAAAAATTCCTATTACTAAGTTAAGCTTAAAATTTCCAGTTGAAAACTAAATTTTCAATTATCAAGTTAAGTCATATTTTAAACTGTATTTTAAACCATTTACTTACTTATACATTTTAACTTATAGAAAATCACTACAAAATTTATTTAAATCATTTAAATCCCATTTTATCATAGTTTTATGTATACAAAACATATTTATTCCATAATTAAAATTTATTGTTATTATTAGGTTAGAATTAAAATTCCATATTAAATCTTATTTAAATTATTATGTTATTTATCCTAGATGAAATCTTAAATTTAGTTTAAACCAATTATTTACTTATAAAATTCCAATATCTCATTATATTAATAAATCATTAAATCAATTTTTAAATTAAAAATTTGATATATATATATATAAAATTCAAAATACTTAATAATTTTTAGAAAACTATTATTAAAATTTAACCATGGGTCTGTATATAATTTTATAACCTAGGTCAAGTGATGTGGATATGTATCATTTCAATCCGTAATTTAAAAATAAAAATCCAGGTTCTATCATTTCAAACCCGCAATTGCAAGTCAAATAAAATAAAATAAAAATCGCTTGAGCCTATCATTTCAGGTTATAATGATTTTTTCTTATTCTAATGTCCGTTCGGGTATGTAGCATTTCAACTCTTAGTGATTCTATTCTAATAGGAAACTTGTAGTGTGAGAACCAGTAAATGAATAAACAGTATAATATTGCATATCATATTCAGGTGATGTAACATATAAATATCAGGTTATAAGATCATGAAATATAATATCACTTGCGTACATAAATTACTATCATGTCATCAACTACAATCTACATGCCATTGTTTCACAATTATATAAGTACGAATGTCGAGAGTGAATAACTCGCCATCTAAAGCAAGAGATAACAATTCAAAACACACGACTAAACTTCGAAAAGCACGACAAAGCATGAATTAGATTCGAGTGGATGGAGAGCCAAGATTCAGATCTTGTGCATAAAAAAATACAACAAAGATAACTATATAACAACACATGAAAATATAAATCAAAACAAAGCAAAAGAATGGGCTAAACAAGACCTAGTGAGCTCGACCACTTTGGAAATAAGCTTGACCACTTTGGAACATGGCTCGTTCATCAACACAAGACTCGATCACTTTGGTTTTGAGGCAAGCATGCATGGCCGTCGTAGCAAAAGGCACGACTAAGGGTTAGAAATATGAAGGGGAAGGCAAGAAAAGATAAAGGAAGATAAAGAGGCAAGGCAACAAGCCACTTTGGGTTCGGCCTATGCTAACATGGCTCGGCCATGGTGCTTGGTTTGGATCAGATCTGGTCACGGCCTAGGGAGGGTGTGGTCAAGGCAAATAAAGGCAAAGGAGGTAGCATAAGTGGTAGCCGAGGCTAGTGAATAGGGATTGGATGAGATGATGGGCTTGGCTAGGGTTTGTGGAGTAATATTGTGATGGGTTTTTTAGATCTAGGTCACGACATGGGTGTGGAGGTGAGATGGTGGTGGAGATGGTCGGTCTAAGATTGTAACGTTTGCGATTTTCAACCAACGAAGGTCGACATTAATACGCCACTGTATCAACTGCCGAGCAATCGAAGGCCAGAAAACCGTACCGTTAGGGTTAAAGAAGACGTAGAAGATAGAAGAAGAAAGAAAGAAGAAGAAAACAGAAACAATAACAGAATCTCACAATCGCAGCGAAACAACATATAATAGATTAATGAATATCTTTAAAACCAAGAACTATATCAGTTATTACATTACATCACATTACATTACATTATCAGAGTTTACAACAACAAACAGCGGAAAAGAAATACTATATACTAGTTGATACGCCAAGCCATCCAGCTAATCTTGATCTCCACAGCAACTCCTGAATTCCAGAATGACCTGATAACCTGACTGTAGACTGCCCGTGTTAAAATTGGTGGGCACCCAGATTTTAGGAAGGAAACAATAAACTCCAGGTCAGTCATGGGACTAGTGTGAGAACTTAAAACAGATTATTTTTTTAAAACAAACAAAGAAATATTTTTAAATGGATTCGCAATGCTTTTAGAAAATGTAACTACCATAAGGCCTCCTGCCACACACACAACGCAAACGCAGATTTGGAGGAGATTTCTCCTTATGATAGTCAAACATGCTTGATACGCAAATTTCTTTTCAATATTATTATTATAAGTGCAAAGTGTAGGAAACATTTCGAAAGCAGAATATAAATCTTAGCCAGCATAGGTACCATTATAGTATGCTTACTATAGCTACCATATTAAATGGCAGGTTCTACAACTAAAACCGTACAAGGCTCGTATTGTTTCTTTGGATTTCCAACAAATGGTCAGGCCAAGGAACTTCCCATTGCCACATGGAAATGCCTCTGGAAAGACGCCCCGAGAACCTAACCGGATCTCTGCCAACACAAGGCCGGGTTACCCCTAGCTAGGTAACAACTGACACGAATATGTCATCCCCCGGTCGTAACCGACCTAAATCCCGGGATTCACCAACAACCACAAAATAATATGTTTGCAACAACAACATAGGTTAAGTATCGGGGCTCCATACCATAATACCACCTCTATCCAGAAGGAATGACATACACTAAGGGGGCGCTATCCCCTAATAACCTTGCCGCATCTTTCATGTTTTGACCATTTTCGGGGTGTGAGGTCCGACGAAGTCTCGTCCACAAAGCTACGCTTTATACAAAATCCACGCTTTGATCAACAAATGCTCAACAACACTTCGTATGCGACATTACCAATTTGGGAATATATCACTAGCAACCATCAACTACACAACCTCTGAGCTCGAACCTCTCAGAGAAGGGTGTTAAGCTAAGAGAATAAATTCTCCGCCACCAACAGAAATATATTTGATAGAAACCATCTTTACATCTCAAATTGTAATGTCACACACACATCCATACAAGTCCGTTCCGGGATCGAACGGAACCGAAGGCACTTCCAAAGAAGCCCTTGCAATCCGGATATTCACTAATCACGACCAGACTTCCCATCACAAAGGGTGATAAAATCTTTATATCGGAGATCACCGATGCAGAGCCATTCGACGGTAATCCTTCCGTTTTCGAAAATATCCGGTCTTCAACGCCGGTCTTCAAATGCTATCCATTTCGACATATCGCTATTCGGAATGGGATTTATGACCCAAAGGTCCTCTCCCGGCTAAACCGAATAACGAGCGCTTATTTTAAAAAAAAATAAGTGTAGCATTCAAATTCAAGCAAATCACACAAATACCCATTTAAAGGTAAATATTGATAGTCGGTTATTTAACTATCAAGGCCAACAAACAAATATCCAACACCATAACAATCACTAGGCCCTTCTTATTAATCTTCTATAAATTAAATAACTTGCCATATATTCACTTCAATTTATCTTTGAAAAGATATATTCTCTAAACCATTTCAATTTCTTCATTGGAAAACATTTCCAAATACTTGTTTAACAATAAGTAATTCACAAATCTATTTATTTTCAATACTTAGAGAAAATATTCAACATACTTAAAACACGATTAAGTATATATTTACTTCTTTAAGGAAAACATTCTATTAAACGCGTTCATTTGAGTCAAAACGAATGTTGCGTAAAACATCGTTACGACAACCCAAAATCACTAGTATAGGGATTCGAAATTAAGATAGATATATAAATCCCAATACTAAAAAAACATTTCCTTTTGAAAATCATTTACTATAACAACAGTGTTATAGTCTACCATTTCCTTATTTCTCGAAAACGTCTATTTCAACAATGAATGTTGAAATCTATGGTTCCGATACTTAATACATTTTAAACCATCTTTAAATCGATTTAATTCTATTTAAAATATCACTTCCCCAAAACATTTCTTTAATATATTATTCACTGTCCCAAAATCGTGAATATACTTCGTTAACCAAATTCAACATTTTCCTACACATTTTATCTTAAAGGATTATCCACTGTCCAAAATCGTGAATATACTTCCTTAACCAAATTCAATATTTTCCTGCAAATTTTATCTTAAAGGATTATCCACTATCCAAAATCGTGTATATATCTCCTTTAATAAGCTATAACAGTTAATTTATCAAAATAAGTCAATTTTTAATTTATAAAACAATGTCTATAAATTCTATTTATAATTTTTATAACAACTTCAACTTATAAAAGCACTTTATTAACAGATTCTATCCATATCCCATTTACACGCCAAAATCCAAATTATAAACAAATTACTTAGAATTCTCTATTTACAAATTCATTCTTTTTATAACTTCAAAATCGTAGATTCTATTCTTTTATAAATCCATTCATATTATTATTTTAAAACGTCTTTAAAACTTCTTTATAATTCCATCACTTTGATTTATAAAAATCCAATTTTATAAATTATATATATATAAAGCTTTTATAATAAATTCAAAAATCACCATTTAATTTTTTATACAATCATTAACTCCATATTTCAAAAATCACATTTCAACTATATTTCTCAAAAATCAAAATTTTATAACATTAAAATCATAACGTTTATTTAATTAAAACGAATCAATTCCAAAATTTAATAAAATGTATACTTTCAAAAATCACTTTAATATCCTTTTAAATTTGAAAATCATCACTATAACACTTTTAATTTTCCAAAATAGGCCAAATGCTGCAACAGCACCAAATATAACAATCACGGCATCCAAAACATCATACGTCAATATGATAACAGAATATATCGCAAATATATATAAATATATCTATACTGTTGAGGAATTCAGTTGGAACCCTCCAACCTGTTTCCCTACATTCACAAATGTTAGCACAATACCAATCCCGTTCCAATACGGGATATCGCGGTATATGGGATTTATAAAATATTATCCGCTATTATGCGGCGCAATAGGGTCTCATCCGCTATATAATGCGGGAAAATCAATTCCAAGTACATATATAATACCAATTCCACTTCGAGATGGAATATCGCGATATATGTGTTTAATAAATAACATCCGCTTAATATACGGCGTATAGGGTCTATTTAAAAACCATAGATAATAATATATCATTCAATCACACAATCAAGCTATTTTTAATATAATTATATATAATTTAAATCGAAACAATTTCGATTGAGTGAGAAGTTCTCACCTTGTTTCAACAACAGTTCCAGCGTTTATTTCGAATAAAATTAAACGCGCGTTTAATTTTACCCAAACATTTCACTAGCTCTAATCAACTTCAATCCAGCTCCATCGCGTAGTATTCACGAATACGAACTCGACGCAATTCGTTTCGTCCAAAATGGACCTCATATGAAAGAGTTACAGCATTTTAAAGTTTACACGAATTATAATATAAACAAATTCAACTTTTATTTATTTTTAAATTTTAACCTGAAAACAATCTGAGCCGCATGTTTCAAAAATATAGATCATGGCCGTATACTCTTTCTTTCATCTCCAGGTTGTAAATCGCGACATTAACCCATGAAGCCACCCTTTAAACCATAATTAACGCGGCCCCATCGCTAACTTTCAATTCGATCAACCACCATCACTTCGTAGCCTGTCACCACGCCCAGCTTCGGCCGCAACAGTATGAAGCTCGGCCTCCTCTGTACGTTGAAAACCGTGCACGAACCAAGGAAGAACGCGACGCCTTTTCTCTCAACTCACCGCGTGATAACCCATCACAACCGTTGAATGCGTAGTTCTCGACGAGTTCTACGTTATTGTAGTTGAAAGTTTTTAGTATAGGATGACAGATTGGATGAAAATTAAGGAAGAAAGGGATTAATTTTCGGCCATTCATAGAAAGGGTGGCGGCTAGGGCTGAATGAATTAGGGTTTGTGTAAAAAATGAAAATAGGGGGCCTATATAGAAAATTCTCGCGACACTATTCACCCGAATTTTTTCCGAACTCCAAACGAAGCGTGCCGCCTAGCGTTTGTAACATTTTACCCCTATTGCGAACACAATGGAATATGTAACAGGAGCCAATTCAATCAAATTTGGATGATAAGTTTTTGAATCGGCTATTTAAATTCAATATTCATTCGTATCGATTTTGTGACGACCCGGAATTTTCGAGCATTTAAAATGGAATATTTAATTGATTTTAAATATTCAATAGAGTAATTTTAACTTGAATTACGAATATCACAATTTATTTGATAATTAAATTATTGAATTAAATTATTTGAAGTTGGATAAAATATTGAACCTGGAATTTTAAGCTTGTTAAAAATAATTTGAAGGCTTATAAAATTTATATTGATAACGCTGAAGATAATAGAAGTTGTAAAATTGAAATGAACCATGGTTTGTTCAGTTTTAAAATTTTATGTCGTTTAAATTGAGTTTAAAAATAGTCTTCCGAGGTGCAGTCTTGGAACTTGATGAAACCTGTTCCATTAGGTCCGTAATGTTGAATTATTTCGGATTTCAAGTTTCGCGGTGTTTGGTTTATCGTTTGATCGTACAATCTTTAAATGCATAGAAGGATCACATTAAATTTAATTAAAATAGTTGAGTCTTCTCTTATACGCCTCTTTCCTCGGCCTAAATATGTTCCATCCCTATCTTCCTATAGAAAAAAAATATAATACAATAAATCAGCTCGTATCTAAATAAATGGCATTTCCCTTCTTCTGTAAGCTAAGACCGAAGCCTTCATCTTTAAATCAGAGAAAAAATATATGGAAAAAGCCGCCTCACCTCAAATTAATTAGTGTATGTTCAAATCAAATCAAAATTTAGGGCATACGAAAGCCGAAACCCTACCTGCCTTCCTAGAATCATTTCGATCGGTGCGTTAAAAATAAATGAAGATCGATCAGAATGTTAGAGAGGGGCGGAAGCAGGATTCGTTCGATCGAATCTTGGAGGCAACATAGCGTAGAGGGTTCGACAAGATGCTGGACGAAGCGTCTCGAGTTCGAGCAGTGCCGTGATGAGTTGAGGTTGCTGACGAGTCGAGGGTGGGTCGGCACTCACGTGAGTTAAGCGAGCTCGTCGTTGAACTCTGCAAGACAGTTTTGGTCGCGCAGTGCTCTGACCGAGGGGAGGAGGCGGGTTCTAGTTCTCGAGCATTGGGGTATTGGGTCTCGAGGAGGAAGGTGGGCTATAGAGGAAGGCTTGTCAGGTATCGATTCCACCTTTATTTTAATTCAATTACATAGTTTCAGAACCATAAAGAGGTTTCAAAGGAAATAAAAATAGATATATATTCATACGTAAATATTTTTATCCCACTAATTATTTTAAAAGAAGTGGGTTGATGATTAAACTATTTTAATTAACTTATTTAAGTATTAGGTTACTAAGGATAAATTGTTAAAGAAATTTTGTTTTAAAAATCTAAAATTAAATTATATGTTAAAATAAATAAATGTTAGTTAGTTATTGAATTAATTCAAGTATTAATAAAATCATCAAATGTCTGTACTAGGTCTGAAATCGGGAAAAAGGATATATAGGAGTTTAGACGTTGAAGTATCTATATAAAGCTAGTTTAAAATTTAATTTTTAGAAAAATTAAATTTTAGTTTAATTTAGATAAATAAATGGAAATTTATTCTTGATATGGTCATACAAGGTTGAGAAATCGTGGAATCAAATCGAGAATGAAGGGGATTGCAAATTTAAAGGGAGAGGTGAGTTAGTCTCACTCAGTTTAAATTTAAATTTAAGTGATTAAATTTAAATAATTGTTTGAATGGTTGAATTGTTTGATGTGCTATTGTATGCTATAATTGGGAATTGATGCGTCATATTGTGCTAACATCTGTGAATGCAGGGAAAACAGGTTGGAGGGATCCAACTGGATCGCTCAACATGTATTTAAATTATTAAATATCCACTGCTGAGATTGATTGATATTCTATGATGGATTATATTAGAATATCGAATGTTATCGTCCGTTTGAATATTTTGGTACTTTGTTTTATCCAAATATATAGAATTGGATTTTGAAAGGAAATAAAGAAGTGAACTCTTAAGAAATAATTATAACGAATATATATAAATTAAAGTGAATTGGATAAGTATATTAGTAGTTTCAAATACTAATTAATAAAATTCTGTATATGGAAATGAATGTTGTATAAACAGAAAGTTAATGAAGTTTGAAACTTCAGTGGTATTATTTAATAAAACAAAATATTTATTTAATATTTTAAGAGCTATCTTATGGAAAGGAATAAAGAAGAATTTGGAAAAACCCTGAAATTGATATATTTCACTTAAAATAGTACTAATAATAAAAATAAAATCCATAATTAATGAATTTTGAAAGGAACCGAGCAAGTAAGAAATTTATTTCAAATAGAATGAATTGGAAATCCATTTGGGAAATTGATTTAAGTGATAGGAGTTGGAATATTCTCTGGTTAGCCAAGTACATGTTTTAAAAGTAAATTTGTACATATAAATTAAATGTTTTAAAGTTGTTTTTAAAGAAATCACGTTTTGTAAAATTTATTATTTCTAATATTTAATTTCTAAAGCAAGTAATTCCTTTTAATATATTGTAGCATTAATTATTTAAATATGACTTAGTACTTGTTTTAAAGGTGAAAACCTGGTTTTATATTTTATAAAGTAACCATATTTTCTCAAATTCATATAGTATGTATTTTTAACAAATTATTTAAGTAGTTTTATTCTAAATGTTTTAAAGTATATATTTCAAAGTAAAGTGTTTTAAATTATTTTAAAAATCTATTTTTGTGCTTGGTGATTTCAGAGGAGATAGAAAATATTTGGGAAAGTTGATTCTGAAAAGAAAGATGGTTTTGAAACTGTTTTCAAAGTATTGAAAATAGAAATATATCTTGTAAATATATTTTGATATAAATAAATAATTTGGAAAATAATTTATTGGTTGATGGATGTTTATGCATATAAATTGATAATTAAATAACCGACTATCAATATTGGACAATGCGTTGATCGTTTCGAAGAGACCCAGATCGAGATTAATTTCTCGAAAACCACTTCGATCCGGTTTGTACGTTTCGTAAAAACGAGTTTGGATTCGAAGATGGAGCAGTGAAGTGCAAGGGCTAGTCACTGCTAATCTTGAGGATATTTCCAAAATGGATGTAGTAGGAATAGTGCCTTCGGTTCCATTCGAACCCGGGACGGACTTGTATGGATGAATGCTTGCGAAACATCGTCAGGTGGACGATGGGCATTCTAAGGGATATTGTTCTAAAAGGTAAAGCTTAGCCTCAGGCCTCATCAAATGGGAACGACTGAAAATCAGGGGTTATGCAGCAAGGCTAGGTGGGTAGCACCCAAGCAGGGTGAGGTCATTCCAGTCTAGATTTCCCTTTTTATTTCGGCTTAGTGGGCGGTTGCTGATCCCAACTGCGGGGTGATCTCACTCAAGACTGTCCAGTAAGGGATGGTTCCGGCCTAGTGTTGCAGGGGAGCGGGCGTACTCAGTACGGTGATCTAGGCCCAGTACTGTGACAGGTGGTACCCCAGTGCATAGTCATTGGTTGGAAATCCATACTCCCTACGAGCCTTATACGAGTTTTGTTTGTATTACCCACTTTGTGGCTAGTAGCTGGAATTTAATAATGTAACAATTTCGGCTATTTTATAAGTATTTGTATATATACCCTATTATAATATCAGAGGATTTCTATAAAAATTATTTTAGCTATCGTAAGGTAAAAACCCGACATATTTATTTGTGGCGTGGTTTTACGAGATGCTTTTGTTTTTCAAAGGATTTTTGAAACTTTAATAATAAATTGGGTGTGATTTTCTCACGCTGGTATTCCAGACTGACTCGGGTGTTATTAACTGTAATGCTCGGGTCAGACCGAGTATTATAGAATACAGGATGATGCTATGGAACTCAGGAGACGAGTTGGATGACGATACGTACTTCCGTACTTGTTTATATACATATATTCCGCTGTGTTGAGTTGTTGTGTATCCATTGGTATGATATTGATGCTGAGCTGTGATTGATGTACTCTGATGATGTAATATGTAAACAGATATATTTGATTTTGAGTAAAGATCATTTATTATCTATTATATTTTATTCCGCTGCGATGGTTAGATTCTGTTGTTGTTCTCAATTCTCTTCTTCTACCTCTTCTTCTTTAACCCAATGGTTCGTATTTCTGTACAACTTGAGTTGATTGTTGTAGAATAGTGTTGACTCAAGGCGTACGGATTTGCGGGTCGTTACAGTTGGTATCAGAGCTTAGGTTGGTGATAACTTTGGCTCTGGTGGGAATTACTCATAAAATAGTGTCTACGGTACTCTAGAATGATTTTGAGCGTATTAATGGATATGAGCGCGTATTTGTTAGTGGATATAAAATTGTTTTATATTGTGTTGATTTATCGGTTGAGTGATTATGTATTCTGGTCGATATATGGGACGCCATGTTATCGATAGGAATTTCTAAACTCTTAAACAAGATAAGCCAACACAGTATTGTTTTAAATAGGGTAAATGAAATAATTTTACCCAAAATTTATTTTATGTATATAAAAGAAAATGATTTTCTTAATTATTATAGTTATATATGGATGTTTGGTTGTTAGAAAGTGATAACATTAAATTATTATCATTGTATGATAATTGAATAAGAATTGAAATAATAACCAAGATTTAGGAATAAGTTAATAAATTAATGAAATTTGCAAATATAATTATAATTGGTTAAGGAATTGAAATTATAATTAAAAGCAATGAAACCAATTTATTTACAAATGAAATTTGTAAGTATAAACTAAATGTAAATTTTAGTGTGATCAATAATTAAAATAAGATAAAATTCCAAAGTAATGTTTGAATATAAATTTGAAGAGTTTGGAAATTTGAAAATTTGGAGATTTAAGTTCCTTTGAGTTTGATAATGATTCTCAAAAGTTGGGAGGATAATATATATTAAGAAATATTTTTGAATCGGATTTGAAATCTAGAGAGATTTGGAATTTAAAAATATTGGATGGATTTTAGAAAGAGAATAAAAGCACTAAACTCTTTTGGTCGCTAGAAAATGACTTCGGTGATGACTACAGCATCATCGATGTTCATTTTCGAGTTTCCAGAAGTAAAATTGCTACCAAATTGTTTTGAATTGAAATTGTATGCAAAACTGGTTGAGTTTTGAAAATTCAAAGAGATAAATTGAATTTATCAAAGGAATTTTGGATATAGAAGATTTCAAAAGGAATTTGGAAGGAGCTGAGATTGGTATATTTCAGTTAAAAGATTTAAAATCAAACAGAATTTGCAAGTAAAATAATTATAGAAATTTGAATAAATTTAAGATTTAATTTATTGGAAAAGAAATAAAGTGCCCTTTAAAATTCTAATAAATAAATTTAAGTTAGTAAGGGAAATTTGAATAATCAGAAGATTAATGAATTTTAAATTTTAGTGTTATTATAAAACATTTATTTAAAACTTAAGATTCAGTCTATTGAAAAGAGTAAAGAAGGAAATTTGTTGGGAATAAAACTAGGGTTGGTTTACTTTTTGAAAATTTTGATTTTCAGATGTTGGGGATTTCAAAATAATTCGAAGCCAAAGTCGGGTGTTTAAAAATCCTAATGAGATAAGTTGCAAGCTTATAAATTGAGATGATTTTTAAAATAGGGAAAATATAAGCTTTGAATGTTGGAATTTGAATTTAAGGTGAAAGGTTAAAAATGAAATTAACTTGGATTGGAGAATAAAATTTAACTGGATTGAAATTGATTAAATAGGCTGAAATGATATCCAGTTTTTTCGAATTAAGTTGAAATTGAATTGAGTTAAATAAATTTGAGTTAAAATCAAATTGGATTGGAATAATAATTCAATTGAATTAATGAATGGAATTAAATTCTTACCTGAACAAATGGAAGATAAATTGGATAAGGATTGGAATTGGAATAAATAAATCATAATAACTTATAAAAGAATGAATGATGCATGGAATAAAAATATGCTTGAGTTATAAATAAGTGTAAACCTCGGGTTAAAAATAAAGGATGAACATATTCAAGCCTATAATGAATGGAATAGTGTGAATAATAAGTTGTGACTTATAAAATTTGTTAAGTGGGATAGAAAACCCAAAATAAATATTTTTGATGAATTGAAAAATAAAATAAAAATCCAAACATGAATTATAAAATAAATTTGAACTTAAGAGAATTAAATGAAGAGATTTTGAGATTTAAAATCAAGTGTTGGATTATAAATAAGGGAAGAACTAAATGATAATAAATTAGTTAATGGAATGTGTACATGGAGTTCAATGTAGTTAAATAGAAGCTGAATTGTAAGCTAATAATGGAGATTGGAAATAGAACTCAAGTTATAAATCAAATTCGACTTAAATCGTTGATGAAGAAAATATAATTGAAAGTGGCCTTGCAATTAATTAATTGATTTGTGAATGAAATTGCAATATAAGTCAATAAAATTGGATGGTAATTTAAAAGTGAATAGTAATTTGAAAATGAATAATGGATCCAGAACTTGAGTTATAGATTAAAATCTAACTTGGAGTGTTAACAAATTAAATATAATTGGGGTTATATCGAATAAAAATGTGATTTGATTGAAAATAGTAATGGGATGGTCTGTATTGTGAATAAAATCCAAATATGTGGAAATAAATTGGATATGGCCTTGTGATCAATTGAGTTAAGCTGAGTATAATTTGAATAAATTGAAATAAATTGACTTAAGATAAATAAATCGAAGAGAGTTGAATTTAATTCAACTTAAACCAAGTTTAATGATATTGGATTAAATTTGAATCAAGTAAAAATAAATATGGATTGAAATAAAACTTGGTCGGTTGTAATAATATTTAAGAAAATGGAAAATTCATAATGGATTGAGTGGATAAGTTAATTATACTGAATAAGTGAATGGATGGGATAAATAAGAACCAAAGGAAGTATGGTTTTAATAAGTTGAGAAATGGTTATTGAATGAAATAGCTTGGATTGTCTTCGAGCTAGATAAAATAGTTTGGGATAAACAAATGTGGAATGGAATGTATATGAATGGATTGTGAATAAAATTGAGATGAAATGTGTCGAACTAAATAAGTGGTTGTGAATGAATTAAAAAAAAAAGGGAATTTAATTGGTAATTAAAATGAATCTAAATTGTTAATGGTTTTAAATGAACTAGTTTGGTTAATAAAATGAAATGCAAGTGAATGGATTCAAATTTAAAATGCAAGGGAAATGAGAATATAAAGATTGTGAATAAATTTGAAAATGCAATAGAATTAAGTATAAATCGAGTTAAAACCCATTTACATTGGTTATAAAACATAAATATTTGTTTGTTCACATAGATTTTGTCAAATTTGCATAGGATAAATATCATTGGATGTAAATGGAGGTGATTAAAATTCTATGAATTAATAGGAGAGAAATAAATTGATTTTGAGAGCAATGAAATTAAGTATGAATTGAGTTTGCTTAAGAATAAATTAAATGTTGGTGATTGAGTGTTAAACCATTCAAATTGACTGAAAATGGTTATAAAATAATTGGAACAGTTGAATTAGCATGGAAACTATATTAATTGCTTACGGAAAAATGTTTGGTATGAGTTTCTTTTAGAATTCATTAGTTTTAACTATTGTAAACAAGTGAAATGTAGTTAAATTTCATGTATATGGCACTTACATGTTTAAATTGAGTAAGTACAGGTACCTGGAAGTCGTGTGGCTGCATTTAGTTGTGCTATTTGCTAATAATAATAAGCCGCTTGCTTAAAAATGCTAAATAAGGTACGCCTACGCAATTAAAATAGGAAATATGAACTGTTTTTGATTTTTCCAACCGTGTGGGTCGATGTCTATATATTTATATCTCTTGTCAAATTGCAAAAGCTCCTCCGTACAAGGGAAACTCTGCCAAAAATTTTCAGAAATTTTGGGAGTAAGAAAAATTATGAAAATTTTTAAGAAAATTTTGTTAAAGACAAAGCGAGTTTAAATTGGATACTAAAATTAGTTAGTCAATGAAACTAATTAAAATATTGATATGAATTAGTAATAAATGACAAATAAAATTTATATATTCAGAGTTAAAGATGAATTGAATTCGTATGAAAATGAAAGAATCAATTTGAATAGAAATAGATATAAACTAAAGTGGAAGATGAAAATAAATATAAGAAGCATATAAAATGCTTAAACTAAACTAAGAGGGAATGGTGAAGTCTTAAATGGAAATTGATACTACCAATGTAATTTAAGTCAATATTGGAATGAATAGATGTTGACATTTTGTGAGAAAGTCGATAAAATATTTTGGAATATTGTGTTTGGATATTGGTGCTAAGCAGGTATGCAGGCATTATAAAGGGAAAAGAAAATTGGGTTTGATATCAAAAGATAAAATTTGAAATGCTCGACAAAAGGTACGTATTTAAATTTGGTATGGAATTTGATTGGGATTTGGATTTGGATTGAGCCACTTGGGTTTTTGTTTTCTTTTGGATTTAGGGGGCCGTAGAGCCATTTTTTAGTTGTACCGAGCTAGCCGTGCAAAGGAGACGCTGGCGAATTTTTTTTGGGAATTAGGGAGTAAGAAAAAAATTTGGGAAATTTTTTGATAATTCAAAATTCGTTTTAAGATTAAAACTTGAATGGTTGGGCAAATAGAATTGTTTGCAAACTAGGGAAAGGTTTGGAAAGTTAACAGGAATAAAAATAGGTGTTTTATAAGAAGATAGTTGGTGAGATGTTACATTGTTAGAAACTGTTTGGTTTTAGGAAAATAATAAACAGGTATTGGGTCATTCTTCCTAATTAGTAATTTCGGGGCCGAAATTCTTTTAAGAGGGGAGGAATGTGACGACCCGGAATTTTCGAGCATTTAAAATGGAATATTTAATTGATTTTAAATATTCAATAGAGTAATTTTAACTTGAATTACGAATATCACAATTTATTTGATAATTAAATTATTTAATTAAATTATTTGAAGTTGGATAAAATATTGAACCTGGAATTTTAAGCTTGTTAAAAATAATTTGAAGGCTTATAAAATTTATATTGATAACGCTGAAGAGAATAGAAGTTGTAAAATTGAAATGAACCGTGGTTTGTTCAGTTTTAAAATTTTATGTCGTTTAAATTGAATTTAAAAATAGTCTTCCGAGGCGCAGTCTCGGAATTTGATGAAACCTGTTCCATTAGGTCCGTAATGTTGAATTATTATCGGATTTCAAGTTTCGCGGTGTTTGGGTTTATCGTTTGATCGTACAATCTGTAAATGCATAGAAGGATCACATTAAATTTAATTAAAATAGTTGAGTCTTCTCTTATACGCCTCTTTCCTCAGCCTAAATACGTTCCATCCCTATCTTCCTTTAGAAAAAAAAATATAATACAATAAATCAGCTCGTATCTAAATAAATGGCGTCTCCCTTCTTCTGTGAGCTAAGGCCGAAGCCTTCATCTTTAAATCAGAGAAAAAAAAATGGAAAAAGCGGCCTCACCTCAAATTAATTAGCGTATGTTCAAATCAAATCGAAATTTAGGGCATACGAAAGCCGAAACCCTACCTCCCTTCCTAGAATCATTTCGATCGGTGCGTTAAAAATAAATGAAGATCGATCAGAATGTTAGAGAGGGGCGGAAGCAGGATTCGTTCGATCGAATCTTGGAGGCGATATAGCGTAGAGGATTCGACAAGATGCTGGACGAAGCGTCTCGAGTTCGAGCAGTGCCATGATGAGTTGAGGTTGCTGACGAGTCGAGGGTGGGTCGGCACTCACGTGAGTTAAGCGAGCTCGTCGTTGAACTCTGCAAGACAGTTTTGGTCGCGCAGTGCTCTGACCGAGTGGAGAAGCAGGTTCTTGTTCTCGAGCATCGGGGTATTGGGTCTCGAGGAGGAAGGTGGGCTGTAGAGGAAGGCTTGTCAGGTATCGATTCCAACTTTATTTTAATTCAATTACATAGTTTCAGAACCATAAAGAGGTTTCAAAGGAAATAAAAATAAATATATATTCATATGTATTTATTTTTATCCCACTAATTATTTTAAAAGAAGTGGATTGATGATTAAACTATTTTAATTAACTTATTTAATTATTGGGTTACTAAGGATAAATCGTTAAAGAAAATTTGTTTTAAAAATATAAAGTTAAATTATATGTTAAAATAAATAAATGTTAGTTAGTTATTGAATTAATTCAAGTATTAATAAAATCATCAAATGTCTGTACTAGGTCTGAAATCGGGAAAAAGGATATATAGGAGTTTAGACGTTGAAGTATCTATATAAAGCTAGTTTAAAGTTTAATTTTTAGAAAAATAAAATTTTAGTTTAATTTAGATAAATAAATGGAAATTTATTCTTGATATGGTCATACAAGGTTGAGAAATCGTGGAATCAAATCGAGAATGAAGGGGATTGCAAATTTAAAGGGAGTGGTGAGTTAATCTCACTCAGTTTAAATTTAAATTTAAGTGATTAAATTTAAATAATTGTTTGAATGGTTAAATTGTTTGATGTGCTATTGTATGCTATAATTGGGAATTGATGCGTCATATTGTGCTAACGTCTGTGAATGCAGGGAAAACAGGTTGGAGGGATCCAACTGGATCCCTCAACATGTATTTAAATTATTAAATATCCACTGCTGAGATTGATTGATATTCTGTGATGGATTATATTAGAATATCGAATGTTATCGTCTGTTTGAATATTTTGGTACTTTGTTTTATCCAAATATATAGAATTGGATTTTGAAAGGAAATAAAGAAGTGAACTCTTAAGAAATAATTATAACAAATATATATAAATTAAAGTGAATTGGATAAGTATATTAGTAGTTTCAAATAATAATTAATAAAATTCTGTATATGGAAATGAATGTTGTATAAACAGAAAGTTAATGAAGTTTGAAACTTCAGTGGTATTATTTAATAGAACAAAATATTTATTTAATATTTTAAGAGCTATCTTATGGAAAGGAATAAAGAAGAATTTGGAAAAACCCTGAAATTGATATATTTCACTTAAAATAGTACTAATAATAAAAATAAAATCCATAATTAATGAATTTTGAAACGAACCGGGCAAGTAAAGAAATTTATTTCAAATAGAATGAATTGGAAATCCATTTGGGAAATTGATTTAAGTGATGGGAGTTGGAATATTCTCTGGTTAGCCAAGTACATATTTTAAAAGTAAATTTGTAAATATAAATTAAATGTTCTAAAGTTGTCTTTAAAGAAGTCACGTTTTGTAAAATTTATTATTTCTAATATTTAATTTCTAATGCAAGTATTTCCTTTTAATATATTATAGCACTAATTATTTAAATGTGACTTAGTATTTGTTTTAAAGGTGAAAACCTGGTTTTATATTTTATAAAGTAACCGTATTTTCTCAAATTAATATAGTATGTATTTTTAACAAATTATTTAAGTAGTTTTATTCTAAATGTTTTAAAGTATATATTTCAAAGTAAAGTGTTTTAAATTATTTTAAAAATCTATTTTTGTGCTTGGTGATTTCAGAGGAGATAGAAAATATTTGGGAAAGTTGATTCTGAAAAGGAAGATGGTTTTGAAACTGTTTTCAAAGGATTGAAAATAGAAATATATCTTGTAAAGATATTTTGAGATAAATAAATAATTTGGGAAATAATTTATTGGTTGATGGATGTTTATGCATATAAATTGATAGTTAAATAACCGACTATCAATATTGGACAATGCGTTGATCGTTTCGAAGGGACCGGGATCGAGATTAATTTCTCGAAAACCACTTCGATCCGGTTTGTACATTCGTAAAAACGAGTTTGGATTCGAAGATGGAGCAGTGAAGTACAAGGGCTAGTCGCTGCTAATCCTGAGGATATTTCCAAAATGGATGTAGTAGGAATAGTGCCTTCGGTTCCGTTCGAACCCGGGACGGACTTGTATGGATGAATGCTTGCGAAACATCGTCAGGTGGACGATGGGCATTCTAAGGGATATTGTTCTAAAAGGTGACGCTTGGCCTCAAGCCTCATCAAATGGGAATGACTGAAAATCAAGGGTTATGCAGCAAGGCTAGGTGGGTAGCACCCAAGTAGGGTGAGGTCATTCCAGTCTAGATGTCCCTTTTTATTTCGGCTTAGTGGGCGGTTGCTGATCCCAACCGCGGGGTGATCTCACTCGGGACTGTCCAGTAAGGGATGGTTCCGGCCTTGTGTTGTAGGGGAGCGGGCGTACTCCTCGGTACGGTGATCTAGGCCCCGTACTGTGATAGGTGGTACCCAGTGCCTAGTCATTGGTTGGAAATCTATACTCCCTACGAGCCTTGTACGAGTTTTGTTTGTATTACCCACTTTATGGCTAGTAGCTGGAATTTAATAATTTAACAATTTCGGCTATTTTATAAGTATTTGTATATAGACCCTATTATAATATCAGAGGATTTCTATAAAAATTGTTTTAGCTATCGTAAGGTAAAAACACGACATATTATTTGTGGCGTGGTCTTACGAGATGCTTTTGTTTTTCAAAGGATTTTTGAAACTTTAATAATAAATTTGGTGTGATTTTCTCACGCTGGTATTCAAGACTGACTCGGGTGTTATTAACTGTAATGCTCGGGTCAGACCGAGTATTATAGAATAAAGGATGATGCTATGGAACTCAGGAGACGAGTTGGATGAGGATACGTACTTCCGTACTTGTTTATATACATATATTCCGCTGTGTTGAGTTGTTGTGTATCCATTGGTATGATATTGATGTTGAGCTGTGATTGATGTACTCTGATGATGTAATATGTAAACAGATATATTTGATTTTGAGTAAAGATCATTTATTATCTATTATATTTTATTCCGCTGCGATGGTTAGATTCTGTTGTTGTTCTCAATTATCTTCTTCTACCTCTTCTTCTTTAACCCAATGGTTCGTATTTCTGTACAACTTGAGTTGATTGTTGTAGAATAGTGTTGACTCAAGGGGTACGGATTTGCGGGTCATTATAGATTTCTACGCGTTTTAGCTTGCCCCGAACAAACCGTAAGTCCGATTGACACGAAATTTGAAACCATACAATAATATAACATTACAGATCCGATGAAACTAGTTTCATCGAAATCCGAGACTTTTTGAAAAATGGCTATTTTTACTCTTAATTAAATATTAAAATATTCAATTTTCACAAATTAACTTTTAATTCGATTTTATAAGTTCTATAACATCATTCTAACTCCAATATGATTTAATACAACTTTACAAATAAATTTTAATCGCATTAAATCCATGTTCAAATTATTTCTGTAATTTCAATTATTAAATTATCGATTTAAATTATCCAATTAAATCTAGATATTCGAAATAAAATTTATTCGACTTACAAATTTTAATTGTTAATATTTAAAAATCAATTAAATATACGAATTTCAAATGACAGAAATCCTGGGTCATTAAAAACTTCCCCCTTTAAAGAATTTCGTCCTCGAAATTACCAAGTAAGAAAAAGTTACATAATCCATTAACTTTTCAAAATCCATTCAATTTAGATTTCAAATTCATTTAACTGTTTAACTTTCTCAAAATCCATAGTTAAACTTCTTATAATAACTTATTAAGTTTTCAAATCATACTTAGTTATCTTTTCAAAAAAAATCAATTTTCTCAAAAATATTCTAACGCCTTAAATTTTAAGAAAATTTCGCCATAGTCTCCTTTGCGCAGCTCGATCCAAAAAATGGGCAATATATATATATATCACAAATATACATCTCATCAAGTAATGAGGCACCCGTAGGGAAAAAAGTGTAAAAGTACGATATGTAATCCGAGATATGTACCTTATATATTATTAGCGAGCATATACGGCTAATATAGTGTGAAAGCTTGCTCCAAAAGCGAAGCAATGCGCAATCCTCACCTACTAAACACTCAACAAACAAATGAGAACATGCATACATGAAAGTAATATCGATATACAACATATATCACTACAACAACTACATATGCCAATATAGAAAATGCAACAAAAGCAACAAATCCAACCATCAACCAACTAGCATTCAACTAACATCCATAGCCAAATAAATACACTTTCACTTCTCATTAATATTCAATGAATTGGTTTTCAATTCAAATCACATTTGATTTCATTAACATTGGATGCTTTTACTAACATTCATTTGTTCATATGTAATTAGTTTATATTTACTAATTTACATTCAAGTTAGTTCATTTCCAAATTAAATTCAACTCTATTTAAGATTCACTTAACTTCCAATTTGAATTCAATTACTTTAGCTTTCAATTTCATTAATTCAATTTCATATGGATTTCTATACAATCAACTAACCACTATCTAACAAATAATGTATATTCAATACAACCAAATTCATTCAATTTTCTTTACTTTACATTCAATTTGGTTCAACATATTTAATTAGCTTTAATGAATTAACACTTACATCCATTATTTCATATCAATTTATTTACATTCAATTGGTTTACCTTCGATTCATTCATTAATTCAATTGCTAATGTATTTTACCATATAAAGTTGAATTTCACTTATATAGCTCAAATTCACATTCATCACTTCACTTTATTAATTTACTTCGATACCAAAATCAACTTTTTCAACATTACTTAAGTTATATTCCATTTCAAACATCATTTGTTTAACTTAACTTAAATTTCTACTTATAAATCCAATTCAGATTCCAATTCTAAAGTAAATTCTATTTAACTTTTACCAAAGTCAAATTTATTATCACATATTATAAGTTCAAAACTCGTTTCACTTATATTCAACACTTACAACTTGGATTTTAATTTCAAATTTGATTATCACAACCAAACTTCAATTTTTCAATTACTATGGTAGCAAATCCATCACACAAAAACTCGAAAATGATACTGATGATGCTGCAGTCATCACCCTTATTATTTCCCAGCAACAATAGTGAATTCAGTGCTTAATATTCTTTCAAAAACCAATTTCCTTTTATTCATGAATCACATTTATAAGTCGTTTTACTTATATAATTTCATTGTTTTCTCTTTACTCATATAAGATCATTTCACAATTGTAAATCATATTAATTGTAATTCCATACTTATAATTCTTCGCTTATACAATTTATTCTTTTATAAATAACTTATATATACTTTAATAATTTCTAAAAAATTATTTACTTTATACGTAAAATATAATAGAGGTAAAATTATTTCATTTACCCTATTTCAAAACGATACCGTGTCAAATTTTTCTGTACAAGTGTTTAGAGATTCCTATCAATAACGTTAATTACTCGTATTGTGACGCCCCACCTCTATACCCATGCTAGTAAAGAACACTCCGGAGTAGTGCTGTCAACTAGCACGGAGAATAAGGCTGTTGAGGAGCGACCATCCATGTAATTGCTTATCACACGGTGGCTATAAATAATCTTCGGAAACAAACATAGAAATAATCATATCACAAATCAGTCACAGATATCCATATCACAAAGGCGGAAGAAGATATGAATATATAACTAACACATGAAAGTGTACATCAGAGTAGTGGTCATTAAGATCCACGATAATACAAAAGAATAGCAACACGTGCTATACAAAAGAATACAACTATGAGTCTATATCTCAAGTGTATACAACAAAAACTGCTAATCTAAACAGTTAGCCAAAAGTCAGAGTGATGAATCCCTGGGAAGAAGTCAGGCAGAAGCACCTGTAACATCTCGGTCTGACCCGAGTATTATTTAAGAAAATAATAAACGGATCAGTCTAGCTATAAATATCAGATGACATGATATAACATAAAAGATATGGCATAAACATAAACATCCATAACGACATACCACTATAAGTATGTACATAATGATCAACAGAAGATCAATCAATAAGAGATAATCAATATCACAAGAATCTTCTCAAAGATTCGAAGAGGGCATCATACCCTAAACTTGTACTCATAACAAGTCAATGACATAAATTCCAGAAATCAACACGAGAAATCCAGAAATCATAAAAAGGGAAAGAGGCCTATCACATGACGGTCCGAAGACCATGGGGAGCTACCCCGCATGTGTGAATGGAATCACACAGATTGAGGTCAAGACTAACCAAAAAGCAAAAAGGTATGTGTGAATGGAATCACACAAGTGGTGTCTAGTCTAACCTTGCAATGAAAGAGACATCGCGCAATTGCTAGTCTAATTCATAAAGCGATCATCAAGATCAACGAGAAGTGTCAATTACACTAAGCTAGTAAATATAGAAGTTTAGCTTCATGTCCCATAACCACTTGCTTAACTTAAATATTTACGAACAAACTGTAAATCTTCACTAATAAAATTGTCACAAGAGGTTCAATCGAACAAGTCCAAGAATTAACCGACGAAGTGAACGCAAGCGTTTCATACCACATGTTTTACTAAGTCGTTTAATTAGATTTCTCATCCGAGTGAGGTAAAGGCTTGTATATACTAATAGATTGGAAAACGGTTTAAGAAAAGAGCTTTGTTATTAAAAATAGAGTTGAAATTGTTTGTTAAAAGAGTTTTGATATTTACTACTAGTATTGAAACCTTTATATTATAAAGTGACAAAACACAGAAGCAATTGTAGAAACAATCAATCACAAAAATCACATACGGAGATGTGAATAAAATCCAAGGAAATCAGCTCAATGTTTTTCAGATAAGATCCCCTACGGAGGGGGGGTCCAGGGGGGGTGGCAACCCCCCAAGGTGGGGGTGCGGGGGCAACGCCACCGCTTACGGGGTTCGACCTAACACAATGGCTGAGCGACCTAACTAAGTGCGCGACCTGGTGGGTAAGGAGGTCGAGCGACCTAATGTTCTTTGCGACCTAACGAGGTAGAGGGGACACGCGACCTAAAGGTACGCGACCTAAGAAAGTTCGCGGGCTAAGGATGAGCGACCTAACTAGGTTCACGACCTAACGGAGACGAGGTCATGCGACCTAAAAGTGAAACGACCTAAGGGCGAAAACAAGGTCACGCGACCTAACAGGAAACAAGGTCAAGCGACCTAAGGGGTTACGCGACCTAACGTAACACGGGTCAAACGACCTAAGGCATCACAGGACGAACGACCTAACTTCTTAAGGGACAGGCGACCTAAAGAGGTTCGCGACCTAATAGGGTTCGCGACCTAAAGGTGCACGACCTAAGGTCTTTCGACCTAGGGGTATATAGGTAACACGACCTAAAGATGTCGCGACCTAAAAATAGAAAGCATGGCCGAACGACCTATCGAAGTAGAAAGGCATGCGACCTAACGGTCAAAAGGCCAACGACCTACGACCTACAAGTCATACGACTTACGACCTAAAAGCCATACGACCTACGACCTAAAAGCCATACGACGTACGACCTAAAAGCCATACGACCTAACGTGAAACGACCGAACTCCGAAGTGAAGATTCAAGGCAGTGCGACTTAGCGCGATAACACGCGAACGACCTAAGGGTTAGGTCGCGAGCGACCTAAGTACTAGGTCGTGAACGACCTAACTCTGAACACGCGAAAAATGGTCAGAACGATCTAGGAGCTATCTCGTACGCGACCTACGACCTAAGACCCACACTACCTAACTCCGAACGACCTAAAAATGGCCAGAACGACCTAAATGCAGAAATTTCGCCAAAACGCCAAAAATCGGAGTTTTTCGCCAATCCAATCCAAACCAAAAGCAAATATTCATGCTGAAGTGATAGGGAATCATTCCCAACAACCCAATATAGTTATAGACTAGATTTGTGAGATAAAAATCTCACCTTTGCACCAAATATCAATGAAAATAAAGTTTTAAGCAAGTAAGAATCAATCCTTCTTCTATCTAAGCACAAGAAGCTTGAATCCAATGTCTTCTTCTTGAATTTGGAGTAGAAAGATGGATTGCAATTGAATTTGAGTTTTGGAATTTTAATTTCCCATTCCCTCCACCATTAATGCCAAAGCTTGATTAGTTAGGAAATTTATGAAGAGTGAGGAGAAGTGGGTTGGAACTTGGGCTTAATAGGCTAAACTAACCCAAAGTCCAAAGCAGGAAAAGTTAGTGAAATTTCACTAACTCCAAACCTATCGATGTTTATACTTAAAAAGTTGTAAACGACATTTCGAACTCAATGGAAGCGGTCTCGAGTCCTAATTTGACCGTTTGCAAAAAGTAGCTTTTCGGACCAAAATCCGATTAACGAGTTACTATTTAAATAAAATATTTAAATACAAACTCGATAAATATGCGGGTTGTTACACGTATTGACTAGAATCCATATACCACTCAACAACCCAATCATCACAATATAAAAAAAAATTACATTCACTAACAAATAAGCGCTCATACCTATTAATACACTCAAACTCATTCTAGAGTATTACTGCCTCTATCTCTAATGAGTAATTCCCAACAGAGCCAAGGTTGTGTCTTAACCAAAAGCTCTGATACCCAATGTAATGTTCGCGATTTTCGACCAACGAAGGTCGACATTAATACGTCTACTGTATCAACTGCCGAGCATTCGAAAGCCGGAAAACCGTACCGTTAGGGTTAAAGAAGAGGTAGAAGATAGAAGAAGAAAGAAAGAAGAAGAAAACAGAAACAATAACAGAAGCTCACAATCGCAACGGAACAACATATAATAGAGTAATGAATATCTTTAAAACAAATAACTATATCAGTTATTACATCACATTACATTATCAGAGTTTACAACAACAAACAGTGGAAAAGAAATACTATATACTAGTTGATACGCCAAGCCATCCATCCCGCTCCTGATCTCCACAGCAACTACTGAATTCCAGAATGACCTGATAACCTGACTCTAGATTGCCCATGTTAAAATTTGTGGGCACCTAGAGTTCAGGAAGGAAACAATAAACTCCAGGTCAATCATGGGACTGGTGTGAGAACTTACAGTTTATTTTTTTAAAACAAACAAAGAAATATTTTTAAGATCCGCAATGCTTTTAGAAAATGTAACTACCATAAGGCCTCCTGCCACACACACAATGCAAACGCAGATTTGGAGGAGATTTCTCCTTATGATAGTCAAACTTGCTTGATACGTAAATTTCTTTTCAATATTATTATTATAAGTGCAAAGTGTAGGAAAACATTTCGAAAGTAGAATATAAATATTAGCCAGCATAGGTACCATTATAGTATGCTTACTATAGCTACCATATTAAATGGCAGGTTCTACAACTAAAACCATACAAGGCTCGTATTGTTTCTTTGGATTTCCAACAAATGGTCAGGCCAAGGTACTTTCCATTGCCACATGGAAACGCCTCTGGAAAGACGCCCCGAGAACCAAACCGGATCTCTGCCAACACAAGGCCGGGTTACCCCTAGTGGGTAACAACTGACACGAATATGCCATCCCCCGGTCGTAACCGACCTAAATCCTTGGATTCACCAACAACCACAAAACAATAAGTTTGCAGCAACAACATAGGTTAAGTATCAGGGCTCCATACCATAATACCACCTCTATCCAGAAGGAATGACATACACTAAGGGGGCGCTATCCCTTAATAACCTTGCCACATCTTTCCTGTTCTGACCATTTTTGGGGCGTGAGGTCCGACGAAGTCTCGTCCACAAAGCTATGCTTTATACAAAAGCCATGCTTTGATCAACAAATGCTCAACAGCACTTCGTATGCCACATTACCAATTTGGGAATATATCACTAGTAACCATCAACTACATAACCTCTGAGCTCGTACGTCTCAGAGAAGGGTGTTAAGCTAAGTGTAACGTTTTTGACTTTTCGACGCTCGAAAACCGTCATCAATACGTTCACTGTATCAACTGTCGAGAAATCGAAGGCTGGAAAACCGTACTGTTAGGGTTAAAGAAGAAGAAAAGGTAAAATAAGATAGAAGATAGAAGAACAGAACATAAAGAAACAACAGAACAATATCAAAATCTCACAATCGCAGCGGAACAAGATATAATAGATAAATGAATAATCTTTAAACAAAGAACTATATCAGTTATTACATTACATTATAGAGTTTACAACAATAAACAACTATTTTACAGCGGAAAAGAAATACTATATACTAGTGAATACGCCATGCCATCCAGCTTGCCTCCAGCAACTCCTGAATTCCAGAATATCCTGATAACCTTACTCTAGACTGCCCGTGTGGAAATTGGTGGGCACCCAGAGTTTAGGAAGGAAAACAATAAACTCCGAGTCAGTCATGTGACTGGTCTGAGAACTTAAAATAGTTTATCTTTAAAATAAAGAACAGGATAATTTCAAAATTGATCCGCAATGCTTTTTAGAAAATGAGACTACAATAAGGCCTCCTGCACACACACACAATGCAAACGCAGAATCGGAGGAGATTTCTCCTTATGATAGTCAAAGATGCTTGATACGCATTAAAAAGAAACATATGATATTATTACTAGTGCATAGTGTAGGAAAAATCATTTCGAAAGTAAAGTTATAAATCTTAGCCAACATACGACCACTATCTTATGCCTACTATAGCTACCATCTAAACAGTGGTGACCACCATAAGTAAATGGCAGGTTCTACAACTAAAACCGTACAAGGTGCGTATTGAAGTTTGGATTTCCAACAAATGGTCAGGCCAAGGAACTTCCCATTGCCACATGGGTACGCCTCTGGAATGACTACCCGAGAACCTAACCGGATCTCTGCCAACACAAGGGTCGGGTTACCTTTCAAGTTAGGTAACTACTGACACAAATATGTCATTCCCCGATCGTAACCGATCTATATCCGAGGATCCTCGATTCCAACAACCATAAAGCAATAAATTTGCAGCAACAACATAAGTTAAGTATTCGGGCTCCATACCATGATACCACCTCTATCCATAAGGAATGACATACACTAAAGGGGAGCTACCCCCGAATAACCTTGCTGCATCCTTCATGTTTTGACCATTTTCGGGGTGTGAGCTCCGACGAAGTCTCGTCCACAAAGCCACGCTTTATACAAAAGCTGTTCTTTGATCACATATGCTCAACAGCACTTCGTATGCCACATTACCAATTTGGGAATGTATCACTAGTAACCATTAACTACATAACCTCTGAGCTCGTACGTCTCAGAGAAGGGTGTTAAGCTAAGAGAATAAATTCTCCGCCACCAACAGAAATATATTTGATAGAGACAAGCTTTACATCTCAAATTGTAACGTCAGACACACAATCCATACAAGTCTGTTCCGGGCTCGAACAGAACCGAAGGCACTTCCAAAGAAGCCCTTGCAATCTGGATATTCACTAATCACGTCTGGACATCCCGTCACTGAAGGTGATAAAACCTCTATATCGGAGATCAGCCGATGTAGAGTCATTCGACGGCAATCCTTCCGTTTTCACAAATATCCGATCTTTAACACCGGTCATCAAATGCAATCCAGAACGACGTATCACATATTCGGAATGGGTTATACGACCCCAAGGTCCTTTCCCGGCTAACCCGAATAGTGAGCGCTTATTCAAAAATAAGTTTGGCATTCAAATTCAAGCAATCACAACAAATACCTATTTAAAGTTAAATATTGATAGCCGGATTATTTAACTATCAATAGGTATGCTCAACATCACCAGATTCCAAATAATTTCCCAAATTATTTACTTTCCAAAATATCTTTACTAGATATATAACTTCCATACTTCAACCATTTGAAAACAAATTTTCAAATCACTTTTCACCTTTACCACTTTGAAAACAAATTTCAATCATTTTCCATACGCGGAAATACTTTCATTTCAACATGGTTCATTTAAACCAATTAAATAAATCCTTACCGATTTACTTTATATTTACATTCCGAATCCGTAAATTTATTCCCACACTTCAAAAATAAATCAACGTTTATTTTCAAACGAATTCCCCTTTCTTTTATAAATTCCATAGTGAATTTACACTTCCAAAATATCTATATACGATTTCCAAATCAATTTCTAATATTCATTTTCAATTTATCTTTAAAAGATAAGATCTTAAAATATTCACTTCATATTGGAAACATTTCCATACTTATTTAATAATAAGTATTTCACAAATTCATTTATTTTCAGCACTTGGAAAACATTCAATATACTTAAATCGAAATTAAGTATATATTTCATTCTTTAAGGAAAACGTGCGCTTAGACACATTATTTGAGTCAAAACGAATGTTGCGTTAAACATCGTTACGACGACCCAAAATCACTAGTATAGGGATTCGAGATTAAGACAGATATATCAATACCAATACTATATAAAAACATTTCCTTTCGGAAATCATTTACTATAACAACAGTGTTATAGTCCACCATTTCCTTATTTCTCGAAAACGTCTATTTCAACAATGAATGTTGAAATCTATGGTTTCAATAGTCAATACATTTTTAAACATCTTTAAAACAATTATCTTCATTTTATAATATTCCTTTCCCAAAAACATATCTATTTTCTTTAATAGTATATTCACTGTCCAAAATCGTGAATATACTTCACTAGCCAAATTCAATATTTTCTACACATTTTATTTCAAGGATAATTCGCTGTCCGAAATCGCGAATATATCTCCTTTAATAACCTTCTATATTAAATTTATCAAATTTAATTGATTTCGGATTTATAAACAATGTTTATAAATCCCATTTCTATTTATAAAACTTCGATTTATAAATCTCCTTTATTATCCAATTCAATTTATATAACTCAATTATATACCAGAAGTCCATATTATTTATTACTTAAATAGGAAAAGAGAAACCAGAGCAGTCTTCTGCCGCCACGTGTCCTTTTTGAACCACTCCGTTTCCTTTTCCATCTTCTCTACGTTAACTGTTCCTCTCCCCATCCCCTAACTCCTCTCCGTTCGTTTCAATTTTCAACCCACACAGCCGCCTAACATTTTCCTCCACTTTCACTCTCCCCTCTCCTCAACGTCCCCCCTCCTCTTCCCATCCAAGATCCATAAATACACACTGACCGTGCTGTTCGCTTTGGGTGTTCTGCCGCACCTTTTCCCAACTGCCCACACTCGGTTTTACTACTCTATGCGTTTTACTCCACATCTGCCTGCGTACCTGCCCTCCAACTGAGACTATGTAAGCATGTATTAGCTCAGGTAAAAAGAGACCAATTGGAGAAGGTAACTCATTTTCCCTTATGCTACTCTGTTTTCCAACAGATCTGTGTTACTCAATATGTCATGATTCAAATGCTTGGTTGCTAAGAATTTGTTCAAAATAAATGTAGTTGAAAGCTATATTCTGAACAGGCTTATTTTCATCGACAGAGAATAGGATATTGAGCCATAATAATGTTTCTGCAGAGGCACTTGCATCTTTTGAACTGCTGTAAGGACCAAATGCTGAAATAGTAGATTAGGCTATAAATAATGATTTATTTCGTTATTATTTTACTGTTAATCTTACATTTACAGCTTATCACAGTTTATGAACTTAATTAAGATAGGAAAGATAAGAGATAAAGCAACTTCAAACTTTCATCCACTGACAACTTATATAAGAAAAGAGGTATTTATCCAGTTTAATGCTAAGTAGACATAATATCACCAGAGCATTATATGCACCTAAACTACCTTATTTGAGTAAAAACTGTGGTTGGATGTAGCAACCAAACAGGTTTATTTCAAAACTGTAAACATTAGATTTTTTTCTCTTTTACGTTTTCATTACGTTTAAGAATCAATTTTACAGGTTTAATTTTTTTTGGTGTTACTGAATTTTTTTACTTGCTAAAGTATATATGTTTCCAAATATTGATTTTCTTCGGTTGAAAGCCTTTTATGGAACCTGTTTTAATTTGAAGTAATTCAATGTTTGTGTGGTCATTCTCAGTTTAGATCTTTTCAACGACTTAGTATAGACAAATCTTCATGACGTGGTGCAAATGTTGCACTCCTCATACTCAACCACTAACAATAAATTAATTCTGTCATCTAATTGCAGTATTGTACTTCAACTGTAAAGTCTCATTTCCAGAATCAACTATCCATTGTTCTTCCGTTTGATTAGTTCATTTCTTGATTCTTATGTTTAATTCTTCATAATCCAGTATTTCACTTTAATTACTATTAGGATGCATAACATCATGAACCTTGATTTATGATCTGTCTTTAGATGTAACTGTTTTAGATACATACTGAGCTGCTTATCACTATAATTTTAAGGAAGATAGTCTGGTTGGTTTAAAATTTTGTAAAAGAATGTTTGTTAGCTATGTTAAATCAAGGGCAACTATAACCATTAGCTTTATAAATCACAATTAATTCTCTGTACAACTACATGAAATAGCATATTCCGTTTTCAATAAAAGTGCTATAAACATGAATTCTAAACTGTCTTACTTGCTTTGCTGTTGATCTTTATCAAATCTATTACTTAAATATAAAAGCACAATACAGACATTGATGATGTGGCAACACTAATTTTTGTTTTTTCAAACTGCTGAAAGGTATGAGAAATACAGTATACTATTAAGTCATTATATTTAAGATTTTAGTGTGCAATAATTTGATCAATATGATAATTAAGTATTGAAGGAAATGACTTAAATAACCAGTGGAACATGATGTTTGAATAAGGTAAATGCATTCTTATAAATAGAATATGTATATTTTGTTCTTATAAGCTTACATTACTAACTAAATTACCTCAAAATGTTATATTGTCTTCACATAACATTGCAAGTTATCACATGAACTGGAAATATATTCTTCTTTATCAACTACGTGCATTCATTAGACTATGAGCAAATCGATTATTTCAGTCTTAGTACTCAATTTACTTAAATGTTTCAGATATCGTGTGACTTTGGATATACATGACGCCATCATGTCGGTAACTATAACTGCATTTGCTAACAATAAAGCTAGAAGATGGAAAAATTTTTGGCCATTTTCCTACGTATTGTGATATAAAATATTAGAACTTCCAAACTCCTACCTTTTAACTTTTTTTGTCTCTAAACTTACTTTCCTCATCTTTCTTTTTGCAGACCTTATAGAACAGTTCAATTTGATAAATAAGTTGTAGCAATTATAGACTAAAATGTTGATGAGCTGCTTAATATTTCAGACATGGTTAGGCGGACTCAATACTATTCATCTATATTTAACGTGTGTGAGATTTTACAGGAAAATGAAGTAGCAACGATTCAGAAGATTTCAAACAAAATGGTGGGGACTGGCGCGGTATGTTAGTTCAGGTTGACAAACTTTGAAATCAAAATATCACCAAGGTTTTAAGGGCGAGAAGAATAAGTACAGAAACAATATGTAAGCATGCAAATGTACTACTGTTCGAACAGAACGTTATAGTATGAGTGCATTATGCTTTTTTACAGATATGATATTAGTTAATGATTCTTTGTATGAACCAAGATAGCATGAATATTGATGAATAACGGTTAATGAATGAGCCATAAATGATGTTAAACAAGAGCTAAATGACTGCAAAATTGAATGCATGAGTCAGGTCAATGTATGCCCATTTTGTAGTGTACCATTTGTGTTTTAACGTTGTCTTGGAAATGTCATCATGGCACTTGATTTAAGATTCTGAACGGACTGCAATATTAAAGAGGCTTTTCCCAAGTTGTTGGTGCCCCAGTTTCTCAATTTATCTGGCACACATTTCTTTTTTTTTATATCTTAATTGATTCATCAGAGAATAGAGACATAAAAGATAGAAAAACTATCTATCCTTTTGCAATTATCTTTAAAAATGCTAGGGTTAATAAACGCTTAAAGTGAGTGTGCTTCCACTCTAGGCCAGCTATGAATTCAAACTTATTATGTTTATTCATACAAGTTCAGAGTTGAAATTTTCAATATCCTCTAGGTGGTAAACTCTCTTACTTGCTTTGCTGTTGATCTTTATCAAATTAATATATGTGATTCCACTAAACAAGAATAGAAGATGCTGAAATCAGTAGAGATTGATATCAGTATACTCAATTGGAAAAGTTATATACGGTATTTTCAGTGATATATGCAAAATGTTAGTTGTTGGTTATATGATGAACGAGTAGATGTTGCATCAGTAACAAGATTTTTGCGGTTGGATTTTATAGTCTGGTTTACAGCCAACACCGTACACACCAGATCCGTCATAAATAGCTTGAACACCGTGTACTTTACAGGTTAGCACTTCTGCATGAACATTTTCGCTTGGTTTGTAACTTGATGTATCATATACTTCCAGTTAAATAAAAATGTGCCACCGTTTCCTACACTCTTTCTTCAATTGTGCATACTTAAGTCGCTACAAATGACGTGTTAGTTGATATTAAATTATACAGTATTTTTATTTCACTCATCATCATCCTAATATGCCCTATTATATGTAGATAGTGAATAAATTTGTGGACAACGTAGTTGATATTTCAACTGGAACCCTGTTCATAACACAACTTTATTTTAACTGGCAATTTATCTACAAAGCGAACACATGTACGTATATTATTGTTTATCAATTGGGTTCAGAAAAACTAACTTCATCAGACAGCCCACTAAATAAATTGGTGTAGGTCCTATCAGTTATCTCCACTTATTTAAAACTAAGTTAAGTTAAAGTTATGTGTGGTGTGGTAGTTATTGTCATTTTCATGTAGTTATTTACTATTGTTCCACTGTTCAAACCCACTACGTAAAATAACTACACCCACTTTATTGAAGTAAAACCGTAAATACAGTCGTCCTTCAGATTGCACTGTAAAAATGAATTAGTTATATAATCCTCACTTTACCACTATAAATAATTCAAACCGTACTTTTACACCATACCCACTTCAATGTCAAATCTGTTGATTAATGTAGGCTAATGTAAGACTAATTATTCCAAGGCACGAAAAAATCGTTGTCTTTCATGAATGTTTTCCCCTTCTTTATCACAGAGGGTAGAACAAAAACCTTCTTTCAGGATACAATGGAGATTAATCCGAGCAAGTTGTGATTACTTGCTCAGATCAGAAGAAACACTCAGAAGTTTCTCAGACGAGTTTGATATAAAAGAAAAAAGAAGAAGTTGTAGACTGCGTTGATGGAATGCTCAGTTATATAGGGAGTGAGGTGTCTATACGACCGGTCGCGGTCGTTAGAAAACGGTTGTTACCGTTGGTTGCTCCTGGACCCCTACGACCTGACCGGGCAGGTCGAACCCCGTAGCGGGGGCGTTGCCCCCACACCCCCACCTTGGGGGGTTGCCACCCCATGGACCCCCCTCCGTAGGGGATCTTATTTGAAAAAACATTCAACAAAATCGTTGCCTTCTACTTTGTTCTACTCCCAAGGTACGTTAGCATTAAACATTCATCTCCTCTCGCTCCCCATTCCCTGTACGAAATACACATCACTCAGCCCCTCTAACTTCTATGTTACTCTGTTCAGTACGGGGCAGTAAATTTCTGTCCGCTTTCCTACTTTGCAACCTATATTCTACTTTTCTACAACCATTATGTTATACCCTGTTGTTAACTCTTTCTCAATTATGCTTAACAAATATAAGCATGGCCAACATATATCAGCTACTCTCTGACTAAACCATCGGTTCTAACTGAGATTGCTTCCACGTCAGACTGTCCATGATGTGGAATTCAATCTCCAAAGTCGCAAAAGAGGTTTACTCCACTAATCTTCAACTTCTTAATGTAAAGGTTCGTTTTCATCCCACTTGATATGTTTACACCGTATTTCTCGATTACTTTTATGCTGCAATTAGATAACACTGTATTCCATCGTAGGGTAACCAAAAGCATGCTGTCGTGCCAAAGAGTTTGTTAGACAAATGCTTACAGACGTTCGAAGAACAGTGTTTATACGAGATTAAAACATCAACGTCAACCCTTCCCAACCTATCTACCGTCCTATAGATGAGGAGTTGATGATCATCTTCCGTCAAGATACCCAAGTAAAAAGGCTGCCACCTACGACGTACAATATTCCTAGATACAAATTTGATTTTGTTGATGATGACACTCTCGCTCAACGCATAGATAATGTGGCTCGACTTACAGGTGAACACTAATTCTATTTTACTATTTTCCATGTACTATTAATCCACCCTTTCTGACTACATTATTCTACATATTCTTCAATGTTCCCAATTTCTCAATATATTTTACAGATATCGATGGTGTTCTATGGAGCATTTCAGACGTTGCTCAACTCACAACAAGGACCGGATGTCAAACATCTAAGAGAGAGCTTACAGTTTGCAGTGGAAGGTTCCATTTTTAACGCTTTCTTATATTTATCTTCACTTATTTGGTTCTAAACACACTCCATTTAACTTTCATGCAGTTCAAAAAATATATCTGTTACTTTGTGGGCTGAGAAGACAAACCTCCAATCTGTTATAGAGTACTATAATTGCAGTACACATTGACGTGTAAAAAAATGATGTGAAATTTCGAACAAAATGTGGTTGGACATGTGCGTAAAGTTAAAATAGTGATTAATTTAGTTGAATTGAAGCACCTGTTAAGATGGCAATATTTTATTTACTGCAATCATGCCTTACATAAAACTCAGTTAACTACTACCAGATTTCTCTGTTCTTAGTGAGCGCTTATAAACATCATTTGGAATCTGTTTTTTATCCACAAGTGAACTGTACAGTGACAAAGGACGACGTATTTATTATTGATAACAGTAAACTCTTTGCTTTAATTACAATTGAAACACAACGTTCATCATATTCTCTACTGCCTCTACTTGACGGTGCATCTTGATTGGGTTTCAATGCACCAACAATTCTTAACCCTGTTATATCAATTTGTCCGACGCCTTTTCTAAATTTTACCGTCATTTACACAATGTCTAATTATCCATGTATTGTCAGTTATAAAACCAAAACTTATTTATTTTCAACAACAAACAGGTTTTCCACAAACTAGCAACTAATATATTGTCTGCAACCAAAAAGACTAAACACCTAAAGGCCCAACTTATTTCTAAATATTTTTCCACTTTTCCAACATCAATTTTCAAATCAAGCAGCATGGTATAAAAACGCGGCACGATGGGGAATAAAGGGGAGATAGAGGACAAAGAGTGAGTTTTTAAAAACGAAATTTTATCATTCCCTGCTTTTTCAGGACTACCAAAATCTCTCTCTGATGCATTCCACGTCCCTTCCTCTACAAGCACTCTTTCCTACCAAAATACAAAATAAAAACTCAAAACTTAAGTAACAGCCAAACGAGCCATAACAAATTCAACCTTTAACACTTTTCAACTACACATAAATAGATTTAGACTACATAAACTAAATTCAAAGAATATGGACTGATTTTCCTAACTTTAGTTTTACCTTATTGCTTACAATACTACCTTCCTGCAAACAAATAACTGCAGAAACACTACTCTACACTTTGAGTATGTCCCTACTACAAATTTTTAACACTATATTATTTTCTCGCAACAGTTTCCAAGTACCTCAATATTGAACATAACACTGCAGGGGTTAAGAACTAGCACTGCAGATGATCTGTACATACTGCTTTAACAAACAATTGGACTACATTCATCCGGAACTACAATTACAGTGAAATACCAGCACTGCCCGTGTGCGTAGCACGGGCCACGCACTAGTAAGTTAAGAACTTATAATCCATTTATTTACAAAATCGTTCTTTTAAAACTTCACAAATTATAAATCTTATTACTTATAAGATTTTATTCATAATCTTATTTTCAACATTTACAGAACTCCTTTTAGAATTCCATTATTTCGATTTATAAAATATATATTTTATAAATCTCATCTATAAACCATTTATCTTTATTCAAAAATTATAATTAAAATGTCAAATCCGATTTGTAAGTTAATTACTCATAAATCTTTTATTTTACAACATCTATTCATTTTATGACTTCACAATTTATAAGTCTACAAATTTCGTTCACTTATGAAATCCATTTTTTTATTTTAACACATATAAAAACTCGTTTTATAATTCCAGTATTCTTAATTTATAAAATATCAATCTTAGAAACCTTTTATATAAACCGTTTATAATAATTCAAAAATCTCAATTAAATAAACCAATCCTTTTAATAATTTACAAAACGTTATTTAAAACTTATATAACTCCAAAATCATACTTGAGTACTATTTTCCAAAAATATAACTTTTATAACAATAAAATTATAATGTTTATTTATTTTAACAATTCAATTTAAAAAAAAGTATACTTTCAAAAAATCACTTTAAAATTCTTTTTAAAATCAAAAATCACTATTATTAAAACTTCAAAAATGGATCCGATGATCCAACAACACCAAATAGTCAATCACGACATCCAAACATCATATACCGATATGATAATCAACAAATATCACAAGATCTGTAAATAAATCAATATAGTTGAGGAATCCAGTTGGATCCCTCCAACCTGTTTCCCTGCATCCACAAACATTAGCACAATACCAATTCTGTTCCAATACGGAATATCAGTATATGGGATCCATAAAATATTATCCGCTATTATGAAGCGCAATAGGGTCTCATCCGCTATATAATGCGGGAAAATCTTGTAACGACCCAGAATTTTTAATAATTTAAATTTGAATATTTAATTAATTTTAAATATTAATAAGTGAATTTATAAGTCAAATAAATTTTAATTTGAATTTTTGGATTTAATTGAATAATTGAATCGATAATTTAATGTGTTAAATTATGAAAATAATTGAAATTTGAGTTAAAAATGATTGAAAATAATTTGGAAAATTTTATTTAATCATACTGGAGTTATAGAAATATTTTAGAACTTTTAAAATCGAATTAAAAGTTAATTTGTGAAAATTGAATATTTTAATATTTAATAATCGACTGTAAAATAGTCAATTTTTGAACAGTCTCAGAATTGAACGAAACCAGTTTCATTGGATCCGTAATAGTTAGTTATTACCGGATTTCAAATTTCGTGTCAATCGGAGCTATCGTTTGATCGTGGCAGCTCGAAACGCATCGAATCGTTTTTAATTTAAATTTGGCGAGTCAAAATAGCCATTTTTCAAAAAGTTTCGGATTTCGACGAAACCAGTTTCATCGGATCCGTAATGTGATATTATTGTAAGGTTTCAAATTTCAAGTCGTTTGGATTTACCGTTTGTCCGGTACAAATTAAAACGCCTAGAAATCGACTTAAATCGGTTTAATTCAAATTGAACGTTTTCTGCCATAACTCGCACATACTTCCGAATTAGCTTCCGAAACCTGTTCCATTGTGTCCGGAACGCGGGATAAACCCTAGGTACGCTGGTTACGGCGCCTAAATCGGAGTTCGGAATTCCCGGGATGAATAGTGTTTACGCTTGGTTTTCTATAAATACACCACACACACAAATAAATAAATAAAATATTCCAAAACCCTAGCCTAAGTTCGTGGCCGCCACCTACAGGATTAAAGGCCGAAAATTCTCCATCTTCTTCCATTAAATTCTTCAAATCCATTCAATATTATCAAATACTTTCTAAAGCAAAATTGAAGAGGAAGAAGAGATCTACAAATCCATACGGATTTGATGGGGTTTGGAGTTGCGTAGGGGAAGCAATAGGGGGCCGTGCGTGTACAGTTGCGCACGCAACCTGAGGTGGAGGAGGAGGCCGAGTGCCTTGGGGTTTGGGCCGTGGGGAGCTAGTGTGGTGGTCTTCGAGGTGGAGCAATCTGATCGTGTCGAAGTTGAGTGTGGTGGGTGCTAAATTTAACCCTAATTTCATTTATGGGTTCGGCCTTGAATTTGTTCACCTGGAGATAGAACGTGAGTTGAGGGAGATGAAGGAGAGACCTTGGATGCAGATCTCACGGCCAGGATTTGCTTGGGTCGAAAAAATGCAAACTCAGTTGCGTTGGAATCGTATGGACGAGCACTACGCGATGGAGTTGGTTTGGAGTCGATTGGAGTTAGTGAGAATTTCGGGTAAAATTAAACGCGCGTTTAATTTTATTCGAAATAAAAGCTAAAACGGAAATTAAAACCAAGGTGAGAATTTCTCACTCAATCGAATCAGTTTCGATTTTATTTTAAATAGTTAGATTTAAAATATTTGAATGCATGTTTGAATGATGACTGTAAATTATTGATTGTTAAAATAGACATTATTCGCCGTTAGTAAGCGGATGTTATTTATATAAACATATACCGCGAATATTTCATAAACAGTGAAATTGGTATTATATATAATATCAATATATATATATTGGCATATGTATATATTGCAGTTGTTGATTTCCCGCATTTTTTGTTTAGCGGATGAGACCCTATTACGCCGTTATTAAGCGGATAATATTTAATAAAAACATGTACCGCGATAATTTCGTACTGGAGCGAAATTGGTATTGTGCTAATGTTTGTGATGCAGGAAAACAGGTTGGAGGGATCCAACTGGATTCCTCAACAGTATTTATTTTATTTCAGATATTTTGATATTTGATGGATTATCATATCGATATATGATATCGTTGTTAGTCGTGATTGACTATTTGGTGTGTAGCATCATTGGACCCAGATTTCGGGATTTTTAAATGATTTTAAAAGTGATTTTGAAAATATACTTTATTTCTGGAGTTGATCCATTATAAATAAATAAAAGTTATAATTTTATAAGTTATAAAATTATGGGTTTTGTGAAATATAGTTAAAAGTTGATTTTTGAGAAATATGGATTAATGATTTTATAAAATAGTTTAAATTGAGATTTTGGAATTTATTTAAAAGAGTTTAAATATAGGATTTATAAAATTTGATTATTTTATAAATTAAGCGAATGATGAAGTTTTTAAAGTAATTTAAAGACGTTTTAGAGAATAATATAAATTGATTTATATTAAGAGATTTATGAATGGATATTTATAAATTGAAATATAGACATTATAAAACGAGTTTTTATAAGTGTTTGAATGAAGTGAAAATGAATCTCATTAATGAATGAAATTTATAAAATTTTAAACGGTGAAGTGATAAATGGAATTTTATAAGTAGTAGGTGTATAAAATTGTAAAGTTATTAGAAGAATAGTTTGGATAAATAAATGAATCTTATAAGTTATAAGATTTATAATTTTAAAGTTTAAAGGAACGATTTTTATAAAATAATCGTTTTATAAGTATTTAACTTATAATATAAACTGGAATAGGTTAATAAAGGAATTTGTAAAAGGAAGTTTATAAATAAATAGAAATAGAATTTATAAACGTTGTTTTATAAATTCGCAAACGGCCTATTTTGATGAGTTAATTGTTATAACTTATAAATGGAGTTATATTCACGTTTTTAGACTGTGAATAATTCTTTGAATTAAAATGAATAAAAGAATCAAATTTGTTAACGGAGTTTATTCACGTTTTTGAATAATGAATAATATGTTAAAGAAAATGTTTAGGTTTGATGTTTTAAATTGAATTAAAACGATCTAACGATGTTTTAAATGTGTTGAGATTCGAAACCATAGATTTCAACATTTATCGTTGAAATAGACGTTTTCGAGAAATAAAAGGAAATGGTGGACTATAACACTGTTGTTATAGTAAATGATTTCCGAAAGGAAATGGGTTGTATAGTATTGGGATTTATATATCTATTTAATTTCGAATCCCTATACTAGTGATTTTGGGACGTTGTAACGATGTTTTACGCAACATTCGTTTTGGCCCAAATAAAAATGTTTAAGAGAATGATTTCCCTTAAAGAATGAATAATATACTTAATTCGATTTAAGTATATTGAATATTTTCAAAGGTTGAAAATAAAAAGATTTGTCGATTACTTATTTTTGATAAGTATGGAAATGTTTTCCAATATGAAGTGAATAATTAGAATTTATCTTTTTGAAAATAAATTGAAATGAATTATTGAAATCGAATATGCATGGATATTTTGAAATATAAATTCATTATGGAATTTATATGTGAAAAGTGGAATTTGTTTGGAAATAAATGTTGATTTATTTTTGAAGTGTTGAAATAATATATCTTATAAAGATATTTTGGAAAATAAATAATTTGGAAAATTATTTGGAATCTGGTGATGTATGCATATCAATTGATAGTTCAATAGCCGACTATCAATATTTCCCTTTGATTGGGTATTTGATATGATTGTTTGAATTTGAATGCACACTTATTTTTGAATAAGCGCTCACTATTCGGGTTAACCGGGAAAGGACCATGGGGTCGTATAACCCACTCCGAATATGTGATACGTCGTTGTGAATCGCATTTGAAGATCGGTGTTGAAGACCGGTATTTGCGAGAGTGATAGGATGAACTATCGATTGACTCTGCACCGAGTAGCTACGGTATTGAGTTCTCCATATGTGATGGTGAATCTGATCAGGATTGTGAATATCCGGATTGCAAGGACTTCTTTGTAAGTGCCTTCGGTTCTGTTCGAGCCCGGAACAGACTTGTATGGATTGTATGCCTGACATTACAAGTTGAGATATAAAGCCGATTTCTTTCAAATATATTTCTGTTGGTGGCGGAGAATTTATTCTTTGCTTAACACCCTTCTTTGAGACGTACGAGCTCAAAGGTTATATAGTTGAAGTTATCAGCGATATATCCCATTTTGGTAATGTGACATGCTGAGTGATGCTGAAATGATCATTGTGTTGATTATTTGTGATAGGATCATTTATTTGATCGTCTATCTTAGTGATCATTGTATTGATCATTTGTTGACCCAAAGCATGGCTTTTGTATAAAGTATGTTTTTGTGGACGTGAATTCGTCGAGCCTCACATCCCGTTAATGGTCAAAACAGGAAAGATGCGGCAAGGTTATGAGGGGTAGCTCCCTTTAGGGTATGTGCATTTCCTTCTGGAAAGGGTGGTATCATGGTATGGAGCCCAGATACTTACTCATGTTGATACACTATATCTTTTTCTGTGTGGTGTTGTTGGTGACGAGCGCTCGGTTAAAGGTCCGATGGGACCGGGGGATGCCATATTCGTGTAGTAGTTACCTAGTGATAAAGGTAACCCGGCCTTGTGTTGGCAGAGAGCTGGTTAAGTTCTCGGGACGTCCAGCCAGAGGCGATCCCATGTGACAGTAGGAAGTTCCTTAGCCTGACCATTTGTTGGAAATCCAATTCCCAATACGAAACTTGTACGGTATTAGTTGTAGAACCTGCTATTCACTTATGGTGGTCACCACTGTTTGGATAGTAGCTATAGTAGGCATACGATAATGGTCGTATGTTGGCTAAGATTTATATTCTACTTTCGAAATGAATTTTTCCTACACTATGCACTAATAATAATATCAAATATTATTTTAAATGCGTATCAAGCATCTTTGACTATCATAAGGAGAAATCTCCTCCGATTCTGCGTTTGCATTGTGTGTGTGTGCGGGAGGCCTTATGGTAGTCTCATTTTTAAAAGCATTGCGAATTGATTTAAAAATATTCCTCTATTTTGATTTTAAAGTTAAATAAACTGTTTTGAGTTCCCACACCAGTCACATGACTGACTTGGAGTTTATTGTTTTCCTTCCTAAACTCTGGGTGCCCACCAATTTTCCACACGGGCAGTTAAGAGATAGGTTTATCAGGATATTCTGGATATTCTGGAGTTGCTGGAGGCAAGCTGGATTGGCATGGCGTATTACTAGTTTATATAGTATTTCTTTTTCCGCTGCACTGATTGTTGTATGTTGTTGTACACTCTGATGATTTGATGTAATGAAATATAATGTAATGTAATAACTGATATAGTTCTTTGTTTAAAGATTATTCATTTATTATTATATGTTGTTCCGCTGCGAATTGTGAGATTCTGTTGTTGTTCTGTTGTTCCCTTTCTGTCCCGTTCTATTATTAAAATGCTTCTATCTTCTATTTTCAAATTCTCTTTTTCTATTTTTCAAATTTTCTATCTTCTGTCTGTTTTCAAAATTCTTCTATTTTCTATCTTCTTTATCTCTTCTCTCTTCTTTCTTTTTCTAAATTCTTCTTAAAACCCCTAAGGGTTCGTATTTTCGTTCATCTTGAATTAAACAAAGGAGATTAGTGTCTATTCAAGGAGTACGGACTTACGGGTCTTTACATTTGGTATCGGAGCTCTGATGGTTAAGCGAGAACCATGGTTCTGTAGGGTATTACTCATTAGAGATGGAGTCAGCAGTACTCTAGAATGAGTTTGAGTGTAATAATAGCTATGAGAGCGTATTTGTTAGTGAATATGAAATTGTTTTATATTGTGTTAACTTATCGGTTGATTGTTTATAGATTCCCGTCGATCTAGTCTAGCTAACTATCGTAGATAGGGGTTTCTAAACTCTTAAACAAGATAAATCGACATAATATTGATTTTAAATTGGGTAAATGAAATAATTTTACCTTGATTATATTTTATATATAAAGAAATAATTTTTCAGAATTATTAAAGTGTATATATAAGTTGATTGTTAGGTTGTTTGAATAATCTATATAAAAGGATAATTGTATAAATAATAGAATTATAAGAATTGAGTTATAATTAAAGTAATTTACAATTGAGAATAAACTTATATATATAAGAAGTGAAACTATATAAAATATGAGTTGTAAATAAAGGTAAATTTAAATTTAAATGGAGTATAACTTAAGAATTGTTGAATGAAGTTGATATTGGTATCAAACTAAATTAATTAAGTTAAGTGATGGATATGAACTTGAGTTATGTAATAGAATTCAACTTTTGTAATTGAATGAATGTGATAAAATCCAATGTAAATAAATCAAATATGATTTAAAGTGAAAACCCAAATTCATTGAATATGAATGAGAATATAAATGAATATTGATTGGTTATGGATGTAATTGGTTGATGGTTGAATATATATTGCTTTAGTTGCATTTGCTATGTGACATGTATAGTTATGTTGCTATATGTTGTATATTGAGATTATTTGCATAGGTGCATGGTTCTCATGTTGTATGTTGTTGTATACTCTGATGATATGATGTAATGAAATGTATGTAATGTAATAACTGATATAGTTCTTTGTTTAAAGATTATTCATTTATTATTATATGTTGTTCCGCTGCGAATTGTGAGATTCTGATGTTGTTCTTTCTGTTCTGTTGTTTCCTCTGTCCCGTTCTATTTTTAAAATTTCCTATCTTCTATTTTCTTCTATTTTAAAATTTTCTGTTCTCTTTTCTATTTTCTTTTCTCTCTATTTTCTATCTTTTCTCTTCTTTTCTTTTCTTTTCTTAAATTCTTTTTAAAACCCATAACATCTCGGTTTTCGGCCTTTGATTTCTCGGCAGTCGATAAAGTGAGTGTCGATGTCGGATTTCCGAAGAACGAAAATCCGCGTTTGTTACAATGTTGTTTGTTGAGTTTAGTAGGTGTGGATCGCGTTTGCTTCGCATTTGGAGTTCGTTTTAGCGCTATATTAGCCGTATATGCTCGCTAATAAAATATAAGGTACATATCTCGGATTAAATATCGTACCTTTACACTTTTTTCCCTTCGGGATGCCTCATTACTTGATGAGATGTATATTTGTGATATATATACTGTCATTTTTTTTTTTTCGGATCGAGCCGCGCAAAGGAGACTATGGCGAATTTTTCCGAAAATTTAAGGCGTTAGAAAAATTTGAGAAAATTTGGAAAATTTTTGAAAACTTTAACTTTGATTTGGAAATGAAAGTTAAACAATAGTAGTTGTTTTTGAAAGATAACTAAGTATGATTTGAAAACTTAGTAAAGTATGGTAATAAGTTTAATTATGAATTTTGGAAAGTTAATAGATTTTGTAACCTTTCTTACTTATAATTTCGAGGACGAAATTCTTTTAAGGGGGAAAGATTGTAACGACCCAGAATTTTTAATAATTTAAATTTGAATATTTAATTAATTTTAAATATTAATAAGTGAATTTATAAGTCAAATAAATTTTAATTTGAATTTTTGGATTTAATTGAATAATTGAATCGATAATTTAATGTGTTAAATTATGAAAATAATTGAAATTTGAGTTAAAAATGATTGAAAATAATTTGGAAAATTTTATTTAATCATACTGGAGTTATAGTAATATTTTAGAACTTTTAAAATCGAATTAAAAGTTAATTTGTGAAAATTGAATATTTTAATATTTAATAATCGACTGTAAAATAGTCAATTTTTGAACAGTCTCAGAATTGAACGAAACCAGTTTCATTGGATCCGTAATAGTTAGTTATTACCGGATTTCAAATTTCGTGTCAATCGGAGCTATCGTTTGATCGTGGCAGCTCGAAACGCATCGAATCGTTTTTAATTTAAATTTGGCGAGTCAAAATAGCCATTTTTCAAAAAGTTTCGGATTTCGACGAAACCAGTTTCATCGGATCCGTAATGTGATATTATTGTAAGGTTTCAAATTTCAAGTCGTTTGGATTTACCGTTTGTCCGGTACAAATTAAAACGCCTAGAAATCGACTTAAATCGGTTTAATTCAAATTGAACGTTTTCTGCCATAACTCGCACATACTTCCGAATTAGCTTCCGAAACCTGTTCCATTGTGTCCGGAACGCGGGATAAACCCTAGGTACGCTGGTTACGGCGCCTAAATCGGAGTTCGGAATTCCCGGGATGAATAGTGTTTACGCTTGGTTTTCTATAAATACACCACACACACAAATAAATAAATAAAATATTCCAAAACCCTAGCCTAAGTTCGTGGCCGCCACCTACAGGATTAAAGGCCGAAAATTCTCCATCTTCTTCCATTAAATTCTTCAAATCCATTCAATATTATCAAATACTTTCTAAAGCAAAATTGAAGAGGAAGAAGAGATCTACAAATCCATACGGATTTGATGGGGTTTGGAGTTGCGTAGGGGAAGCAATAGGGGGCCGTGCGTGTACAGTTGCGCACGCAACCTGAGGTGGAGGAGGAGGCCGAGTGCCTTGGGGTTTGGGCCGTGGGGAGCTAGTGTGGTGGTCTTCGAGGTGGAGCAATCTGATCGTGTCGAAGTTGAGTGTGGTGGGTGCTAAATTTAACCCTAATTTCATTTATGGGTTCGGCCTTGAATTTGTTCACCTGAAGATAGAACGTGAGTTGAGGGAGATGAAGGAGAGACCTTGGATGCAGATCTCACGGCCAGGATTTGCTTGGGTCGAAAAAATGCAAACTCAGTTGCGTTGGAATCGTATGGACGAGCACTACGCGATGGAGTTGGTTTGGAGTCGATTGGAGTTAGTGAGAATTTCGGGTAAAATTAAACGCGCGTTTAATTTTATTCGAAATAAAAGCTAAAACGGAAATTAAAACCAAGGTGAGAATTTCTCACTCAATCGAATCAGTTTCGATTTTATTTTAAATAGTTAGATTTAAAATATTTGAATGCATGTTTGAATGATGACTGTAAATTATTGATTGTTAAAATAGACATTATTCGCCGTTAGTAAGCGGATGTTATTTATATAAACATATACCGCGAATATTTCATAAACAGTGAAATTGGTATTATATATAATATCAATATATATATATTGGCATATGTATATATTGCAGTTGTTGATTTCCCGCATTTTTTGTTTAGCGGATGAGACCCTATTACGCCGTTATTAAGCGGATAATATTTAATAAAAACATGTACCGCGATAATTTCGTACTGGAGCGAAATTGGTATTGTGCTAATGTTTGTGATGCAGGAAAACAGGTTGGAGGGATCCAACTGGATTCCTCAACAGTATTTATTTTATTTCAGATATTTTGATATTTGATGGATTATCATATCGATATATGATATCGTTGTTAGTCGTGATTGACTATTTGGTGTGTAGCATCATTGGACCCAGATTTCGGGATTTTTAAATGATTTTAAAAGTGATTTTGAAAATATACTTTATTTCTGGAGTTGATCCATTATAAATAAATAAAAGTTATAATTTTATAAGTTATAAAATTATGGGTTTTGTGAAATATAGTTAAAAGTTGATTTTTGAGAAATATGGATTAATGATTTTATAAAATAGTTTAAATTGAGATTTTGGAATTTATTTAAAAGAGTTTAAATATAGGATTTATAAAATTTGATTATTTTATAAATTAAGCGAATGATGAAGTTTTTAAAGTAATTTAAAGACGTTTTAGAGAATAATATAAATTGATTTATATTAAGAGATTTATGAATGGATATTTATAAATTGAAATATAGACATTATAAAACGAGTTTTTATAAGTGTTTGAATGAAGTGAAAATGAATCTCATTAATGAATGAAATTTATAAAATTTTAAACGGTGAAGTGATAAATGGAATTTTATAAGTAGTAGGTGTATAAAATTGTAAAGTTATTAGAAGAATAGTTTGGATAAATAAATGAATCTTATAAGTTATAAGATTTATAATTTTAAAGTTTAAAGGAACGATTTTTATAAAATAATCGTTTTATAAGTATTTAACTTATAATATAAACTGGAATAGGTTAATAAAGGAATTTGTAAAAGGAAGTTTATAAATAAATAGAAATAGAATTTATAAACGTTGTTTTATAAATTCGCAAACGGCCTATTTTGATGAGTTAATTGTTATAACTTATAAATGGAGTTATATTCACGTTTTTAGACTGTGAATAATTCTTTGAATTAAAATGAATAAAAGAATCAAATTTGTTAACGGAGTTTATTCACGTTTTTGAATAATGAATAATATGTTAAAGAAAATGTTTAGGTTTGATGTTTTAAATTGAATTAAAACGATCTAACGATGTTTTAAATGTGTTGAGATTCGAAACCATAGATTTCAACATTTATCGTTGAAATAGACGTTTTCGAGAAATAAAAGGAAATGGTGGACTATAACACTGTTGTTATAGTAAATGATTTCCGAAAGGAAATGGGTTGTATAGTATTGGGATTTATATATCTATTTAATTTCGAATCCCTATACTAGTGATTTTGGGACGTTGTAACGATGTTTTACGCAACATTCGTTTTGGCCCAAATAAAAATGTTTAAGAGAATGATTTCCCTTAAAGAATGAATAATATACTTAATTCGATTTAAGTATATTGAATATTTTCAAAGGTTGAAAATAAAAAGATTTGTCGATTACTTATTTTTGATAAGTATGGAAATGTTTTCCAATATGAAGTGAATAATTAGAATTTATCTTTTTGAAAATAAATTGAAATGAATTATTGAAATCGAATATGCATGGATATTTTGAAATATAAATTCATTATGGAATTTATATGTGAAAAGTGGAATTTGTTTGGAAATAAATGTTGATTTATTTTTGAAGTGTTGAAATAATATATCTTATAAAGATATTTTGGAAAATAAATAATTTGGAAAATTATTTGGAATCTGGTGATGTATGCATATCAATTGATAGTTCAATAGCCGACTATCAATATTTCCCTTTGATTGGGTATTTGATATGATTGTTTGAATTTGAATGCACACTTATTTTTGAATAAGCGCTCACTATTCGGGTTAACCGGGAAAGGACCATGGGGTCGTATAACCCACTCCGAATATGTGATACGTCGTTGTGAATCGCATTTGAAGATCGGTGTTGAAGACCGGTATTTGCGAGAGTGATAGGATGAACTATCGATTGACTCTGCACCGAGTAGCTACGGTATTGAGTTCTCCATATGTGATGGTGAATCTGATCAGGATTGTGAATATCCGGATTGCAAGGACTTCTTTGTAAGTGCCTTCGGTTCTGTTCGAGCCCGGAACAGACTTGTATGGATTGTATGCCTGACATTACAAGTTGAGATATAAAGCCGATTTCTTTCAAATATATTTCTGTTGGTGGCGGAGAATTTATTCTTTGCTTAACACCCTTCTTTGAGACGTACGAGCTCAAAGGTTATATAGTTGAAGTTATCAGCGATATATCCCATTTTGGTAATGTGACATGCTGAGTGATGCTGAAATGATCATTGTGTTGATTATTTGTGATAGGATCATTTATTTGATCGTCTATCTTAGTGATCATTGTATTGATCATTTGTTGACCCAAAGCATGGCTTTTGTATAAAGTATGTTTTTGTGGACGTGAATTCGTCGAGCCTCACATCCCGTTAATGGTCAAAACAGGAAAGATGCGGCAAGGTTATGAGGGGTAGCTCCCTTTAGGGTATGTGCATTTCCTTCTGGAAAGGGTGGTATCATGGTATGGAGCCCAGATACTTACTCATGTTGATACACTATATCTTTTTCTGTGTGGTGTTGTTGGTGACGAGCGCTCGGTTAAAGGTCCGATGGGACCGGGGGATGCCATATTCGTGTAGTAGTTACCTAGTGATAAAGGTAACCCGGCCTTGTGTTGGCAGAGAGCTGGTTAAGTTCTCGGGACGTCCAGCCAGAGGCGATCCCATGTGACAGTAGGAAGTTCCTTAGCCTGACCATTTGTTGGAAATCCAATTCCCAATACGAAACTTGTACGGTATTAGTTGTAGAACCTGCTATTCACTTATGGTGGTCACCACTGTTTGGATAGTAGCTATAGTAGGCATACGATAATGGTCGTATGTTGGCTAAGATTTATATTCTACTTTCGAAATGAATTTTTCCTACACTATGCACTAATAATAATATCAAATATTATTTTAAATGCGTATCAAGCATCTTTGACTATCATAAGGAGAAATCTCCTCCGATTCTGCGTTTGCATTGTGTGTGTGTGCGGGAGGCCTTATGGTAGTCTCATTTTTAAAAGCATTGCGAATTGATTTAAAAATATTCCTCTATTTTGATTTTAAAGTTAAATAAACTGTTTTGAGTTCCCACACCAGTCACATGACTGACTTGGAGTTTATTGTTTTCCTTCCTAAACTCTGGGTGCCCACCAATTTTCCACACGGGCAGTTAAGAGATAGGTTTATCAGGATATTCTGGATATTCTGGAGTTGCTGGAGGCAAGCTGGATTGGCATGGCGTATTACTAGTTTATATAGTATTTCTTTTTCCGCTGCACTGATTGTTGTATGTTGTTGTACACTCTGATGATTTGATGTAATGAAATATAATGTAATGTAATAACTGATATAGTTCTTTGTTTAAAGATTATTCATTTATTATTATATGTTGTTCCGCTGCGAATTGTGAGATTCTGTTGTTGTTCTGTTGTTCCCTTTCTGTCCCGTTCTATTATTAAAATGCTTCTATCTTCTATTTTCAAATTCTCTTTTTCTATTTTTCAAATTTTCTATCTTCTGTCTGTTTTCAAAATTCTTCTATTTTCTATCTTCTTTATCTCTTCTCTCTTCTTTCTTTTTCTAAATTCTTCTTAAAACCCCTAAGGGTTCGTATTTTCGTTCATCTTGAATTAAACAAAGGAGATTAGTGTCTATTCAAGGAGTACGGACTTACGGGTCTTTACAAATCTACTCCAAGTACATATATAATACCAATTCCAATCTAGATGGAATTATCGCGACATATGTTTTTAATAAATACCCTCCGCTTAATAACAGCGTATAATGTCTATTTCAACAATCAACAGATAATAATTTATCATTCAGGCATACAATCAACAATTTTAAATCTAACTATTTAAAATTTAAATCGAAACAATTCGATTGAGTATGAAGTTCTCACCTTGCTTTCAATTCAGTTCAGCGTTTTGTTTCGAATAAAATTAAGAGCGCGTTTAATTTTACCCGAAATTCTCACTAACTCCAAACGACCCCAATCCAGTTCCTTAGCATAGTGCTCGACAATACGGTCCCAGCGCAACTGGTTTCATGCGTTTTCGACCTCGTATAAAAGAGATACAATATTTTAAAGTTTACACGATTTATTATATACTTAAATTAACAATTTATTTTAATTTTTAAACCCACACCATCATAGCTGTCCAATTTCTATGCCCTAGATCTGGGCCGCAACACGCTAATCTTCCTTCTTCACGGTCTTTGTGACGACCCGAACTCGATGTCCGATAGCAACATTGGATTCGTATCGCCGGAGCTTGCAACATCCATTAGATGATAAATAACACAGCGGAAATAAAAGATGATATCACTGATATAACATGAATACAATATCCGATACATCAATATGATACAATGATAATCATCAACATCAGAGAATATACAACATAGAATACAGCAGAACATGATACAATGTGATATAAGTCTTCACAGAATCCAATACTGCAACTGAAATCCAAAAGCTCCAACGACAAAGCTCCAAAACTCTTAGCTCGATCCACCATCAAGATTGCACCAAGCTAAGCAAATCTCGTCTGAATCCGAAGACTAATCTCCTAAATCTAACGATCTGAAAAACCCAACTCTAGACTGTCCGTGTGGAAAATTATGGGCACCCAGAGTTTAGGAAAGGAACAATAAACTCCGGGTCAGTCATGCGACTGGTGTGAGCAAACGAAAACAGTTTGGTCTTTAAAAACAATTAAAGATTTAAATTTCAAAATCGCAATGCTTTTGGAAAATGAAACTACCATAAGGCCTCCCGCCACACACACAATGCAAACGCAGAATCGGAGGAGATTTCTCCTTATGATAGTCAAACATGCTTGATACGCAGAAAACTTTCTTTGATATTATTATTATAAGTGCAAAGTGCAGAAAAGCATTTCGAAAGTAGAATATAAATCTTAGCCAGCATAGACATTTCGAACTATGCCTACTGTAGCTACCATGTTCAATAGCAGGTTACCACCACATTCCATGGCAGGTTATACAACTAAAACCGTACAAGGCTCGTATTGGATGAATGGATTTTTCCAACAAATGGTCAGGCTAAGGAACTTCCTATTTCCACATGGGAACGCCTCTGGCGGAACGCCCCGAGAACCTAACCGGATCTCTGCCAAACAAGGCCGGCTACCCCCTTTCCCGGGGATATACAGAACCTCAGATATGCCACCCCCGGTCCTTTGGGACCTTTATACGAGAGCCCTCTAACCAGCAACATCACACAGTAATAAATAAAGTGTGTCCACATAAGTAGGTATCTGGGCTCCATACCATGATACTACCCTGTTCCAGAAGGAATGGTCATACCCTAGGGGAGCTACCCCTGAAACCTTGCCGCACAATTCCTGTTTCGACCATTACCGGGTTGTGAGGCTCGACGAAGTCTCGTCCACAAAGCTACGCTTTTCACAAAGCCATGCTTTGATCAACAAATGATTAGCAGCACTCAGCATGCCACATTACCAAGTTGAGAATATATCGCTGATAACCTTCAACTACATAACCTCTGAGCTCGTACGTCTCAGAGAAGGGTGTTAAGCTAAGAGAGTAAATTCTCCGCCACCAACAGAAATGTATTTGAAAGAAATCTGCTTTATATCTCAAAATGTAATGTCAGACGTACAATCCATACAAGTCTGTTCCGGGTTCGAACAGAACCGAAGGAACTTCCAAAGAAGCCCTTGCAAATCCGGGTATTCACAATCCCGATCGGACTTCCCATCACTTAGGAAATCTCTATACCGGCGCGACTCAGTGCAGAGACAATCGATAGGTCATCCTGTCGTTCTCGCAAATACCCGGTCTTCACCACCGATCTTGAAATGCTATCCATAACGACGTATCACATATTCGGAATGGGTTATACGACACAAAGTCCTCTCCCGGCTAAACCGAATAGTGAGCGCAACATTTAAAACATATGGATATGGGATTTCAATTAAGTCACAACTTAATGATTCAAAACTTTCTTTCAAATGGTTTAAACCAATTACCATTTCAAATCTTTTAAAACAAAAGATTTATTTCACAAGTTCACTCGGTTTTCACAAAGATTCATTCCCGGATTTCAAAACAATTTCCGTTTCAATTGAATAAATTCATTAATCCTTAAATCAAAGATTTATCTCATAGCTTTCAAAACTTGTTTCCAATGATTCGCCCATAACTTGGAAAATCATTTTCAATTCAGACTTGAAATCCCTTTAATATAAGTTGGAAATTCATTACTTATATGAAAGCTTTTTTTTATCACTTAGAACAATAGTTTTATTGTGAAAAACCCCGATTACATTTATACAAGTTACAATCTTTGGTTTAATTCAAATTTCCAAATCAACGCTTAAACACGGTTTAAACCTGCATGACTTGTAAAGTCCTTTTTTTCCATAAGTATCGAATATAGAATTCAATTTCAGATATTTGAATTTCAATTTAAATCCGATTATTCAAATTCCAAATCTTTATTAGTTATTTAAAAATAACTTTTATTCTTAAAACAGCTTTTCAAAAGCTTTCCATATTAGACTTAATTTATTTCCAAAACTATTTGAATTTAAAATTTCAAATTCAAACTTATTTAAAAATCTGTGACTTAACTGATTTCCACGTGAAATCCATATTTGTGTGTGTATATAGTGTGGTCCAGGGATTTTACAGAATAATGCACAACATCAATCATCACAGATATATCAGTATCGATAAGCGATAAAATCAATAACGCTTATCTTTATTTACAGATTCATAAGTAAATAGATTTATCAATCATAAAGATTTATCATTACAATTCGATGTGGGTTTCGGATAACTAACCGGAATCCGAATCCCTGTCGCATCGAAATTTAAATGCCGTTTCACGGGCAAAAGGGTTTTCGCATATATACAGAAACAAATTACAATCACAATTTAGCATAAGGCAATTCACATCACATAACATACAATCACAACAGAAATATCAATCCAATACACGACATTTGATGGTAGTCCATTATCTTTGATTTAAAGTGAAGATGATTAACAGAATTAACCATAGAACTATTTCTATTAATTTATTTAAATCAATGATTAATTTATTCTTAATGATTAGATATAATTAATGATTTCTTAATCAATTATCTTAATTGTCTACTAATTATAAATTAATTAATTTCAATTATCAAATAAACAATTTTTTAATTACCAATGAGTTAAACGCTTAAGTTTTAATTTACCAATCTGAAATTACTATTATAATCATTCTTAATTGCTTTTCAAACAATTAGTTAAATAAAATTATTTACCTTAATTAACATTTAAAATCTTGCTTAAGCTTTAAAAATCAATTTATAGCTAACTTGAACTTTAATTTGAACTAAAATTAAAACTAACTCATATTAACTATTAATTATAAAAACCTAAATCAAGGTTTTAGGAAACATTGTTATGTATCCACTTGGTTAATTAATACTTAAAATAAATTATTAATTCAAAATAGTCAACATTAGTTACTTGATAACTACAAAAATTTGCTTAACATTTTTAACTGTAAATTTATAGTCTAACTATTACCCGAGATTACCCAGATTTTTCTCGAGTAAACACTCGAGATTCCCTTGCGTTCACCCGAAGCATCTCGCTCCCTCACCACCTACTCTTCTTCTTCCTGTTCTTTTTTTTTCTTCTTTCAGTTAGCTCCAGTTTACATTAACTCAAGTATAAAACAAAAAACAGGTAAATGGGCTCGCGCACTCGAGTACGAACTCGAAGCCTTTGCCATTTTTTCTTGAGTCTACTAGCGTGGCCACGAACAAAACTCCTGATACCCAAACCAACGCCGACACCAAACGATACGTGCTCGTGCACGTGCACGATCACCAGGCCACCTCTGGTCGTTCACCGAGGTCATCAACATGACGACGATCACCTAACGATCGCTCCAGCCACATCAACACCCATGAATTCGTGATGTAGCAAAATTGAGCAAACCAGCTCCTACCAGAACCCAAACCACCATCTGAACATGCCTTGAATCATCTTCCCCGACCACCGTTAATAACGCAGCGGATTAACAAAAACTTGATATGTCGATGGAATTAGCAATCGGTGGATTGAACAATACTGAAAATGCCCAAATCCGTTGATCTCAAGAGATACCAGATTCTAGCTATTCTTAACACATTGATCGCGCACGATACCGTGATGAAGGATCTACGATTCTTCGACGTTGATCAAGCGCACTTGATTCCGTGAATCGGCTTCAACGTTCGTTGATTCGAGCGCACTCGAATGCCGAAGTGGAGATAGGAGATTTTCACTCGACTACCAATTTAAGGAAAGCACAAAGCAATCAAATGGAAATTTTATTCAATTTTCAACAACTTTACAAATGACATCACTTGCCTATTTATAGGCTTACAACACAACACTTACAACACACTCATAGGTCGTGAACGACCTAACAATTTCGACCTAAAACAAAACTCATGCGACTTAAAAAAAAACAATAGTACACGACTTACAACGACTTAACAAAACAGTAAACGACATAAGAATTTCCAACTTAGCGACATAACAAAACGACTAAACAAAATTCCGCGACCTAACTTCATCAACGACCCTAAAATGGAGCGACTTAAGAAAATCTTGCGGCTTATCTCTTCAGCGACCTAATGGAAGAAGTACGGCATCAGAAATGTTTGCTTGCGACTTAAGGCTTTGCAACATATGCTGGAGTTAGGTCGTAGCTTGATGGATTTAAGTCGTAGCTCGTTGGAGCATCTCGCGACCTAAGTTGGAAATCATCGCGATCTTCTGGAGCTTTGCGCGTGCGACCTAAGTGGATCTTCACGATATCAGGCTGGAGCGACCTACGGATTTCGCGACATAGGAAGTTTCGCGACTTAGGGATTTGCGTTCCACTGTAGCTTCGCGACTTGGGGTTGGAGCGACCTAGACCTTCGCTCGACTTAAGAAGGAGGAGCGATTTACTGTAGCTTCGTTCGCGATTTGAGGGAGTGGAGGAGGAGCGACCTAGGTTGGAGCTCTGCACTGCTTCGTTCTCACGATTCCTAACTGCTTCATTCTCGCGATTCCTATCTGGTTGGTCTGCATCATCCTCCCCTGGTTGAGAGAAATTCGTCCTCGAATTTAAAAGTTCTTCCCCATTGGGTTGTTCATCTCCATAATAAGGTATAAGATGTTTAACATTGAACACATCAGAAGTGTAAACATCCTCTGGCAGCTTCAACTTATAAGCATTTTCATTGATCCGTTTTACAACTTCTACCGGACCAATCTTTCGGGCTTTCAACTTGTTATAAGCACCCACTGGGAAACGATCCTTCGTTAACACAGCATACACCCATTGACCCTCGTTGAACTCCACACTTCTTCTCTTCTTATCTGCAGCTCGTTTATACTTCTCATTCGTTTTCTACAATCGTTCCTGGACGATTCTATGACAATCTTTCAACTCATCAACGAAATCTGACGCCCGCTTAATCGCTCCTTTCGGTTGTGGCACTACCGTTAAATCTAATGGCCCTTTTGGTAAGCTCGAATATACAATCTGAAATGGACTGAATCCAGTACTTCGCTTGACAGCATGATTATGTGCAAATTCCGCCTGACACAACTTTATATCCCAACTCTTCAAATTGTCTTTCACGAGACATCTCAGTAAATTCCCCAACGATCGGTTAACCACCTCCGTTTGCCTATCAGTTTGCGGATGGTAAGCGCTACTAAAATTCAGCTTTGTTCCGACCATCTTCCACAAACTCAACCAAAAATGACTTAAAAATCTGGTATCCCTATCTGAAACAATAGACTCCGGCAACCCATGTAAACGATAGATTTCTTTAAAGAATAATTGTGCCACTCGAACTGCATCCGCTGTCTTCTTACAGGCTATAAAATGTGCCATCTTCGAAAACCTGTCCACCACAACAAATATAGAATCATTCCCCCTCTGAGTTCTCGGCAAACCCAACACAAAATCCATACTAATATCAGTCCATGGTTTAATAGGCACGGGTAATGGCATATATAACCCCGCATTGGTCGCTGTTCCCTTAGAAACCTGGCATATATGATATCTCTCCACAAACCGTTCAACCTCCTTCCTCATTGACGGCCAAAAGTATGATTGAGCAATCAAATGCAAAGTACGGTCACGGCCCACATGTCCTTCCTCGTGTAACTCCTTGATAATCTTCAATCTCAAACTGCTCTCTGGAATACATAACCGATTTCCTTTAAACAGAAAACCATCAACCAACACAAATTCATCAGTACTTCCTTCCTTGACTTTCTCAACAAATTTCACAAAGTAAGGATCTTCTTCAATCAGCTCTGGCAATAATTCAAAACCTGGCACTTCAATTTTCATTGTCGTTAATAAATGACTCCTCCTACTCAAAGCATCAGCTACACGGTTCGTCACCCCTGATTTGTGTTTAACGACAAAAGTAAACTGCTGCAAATAAGCAATCCACGATGCATGTCTTGCTGAAATCTTGTCCTGCCCCTGCATATGCTTCAACGCCTCATGATCAGTGTACAGAACAAATTCTTTCTGAAACAGATAGTGTCTCCAATGCTTAACAGCTTGCACAACAGCATAAAATTCCACATCGTAAGTGCTATATCTCAATTTTGCTTCTGATAACTTCTCACTGAAATAAGCAACGGGTTTCCCACTCTGACTCAGGACTCCACCAATTCCCACCTTCGACGCATCAGTATGCAATTCAAACAACAACTGAAAATTTGGTAAAACAAGAATCGGTGTTGTCGTCAATAGTTCCTTGATCTTCTCAAAAGCAACCCCGGCTTCCTCTGACCACGAAAACTGTTTACCCTTCATGCAATCAGTAACTGGCGCCATCACGCTACTGAAGTGTGGAATAAATCTTCGGTAGAATGAAGCCAACCCATGAAAACTCCGAACTTCTGTTATCGTCTTGGGCTGTGGCCAATTTCTGACTGCCTCAACTTTACTCTGATCAACTTGAATACCTTCTCCTGAAACAACATAACCCAGAAATAAAACACTATGTGTCATAAACACACATTTCTTCGTAGCAGCATAAAATTGTTCCTTACGAAGAATAATCAGCACTTCCCTCAAATGTTGAACATGCTCCTCCATATTCCGGCTATATATCAGAATATCATCGAAATATACCACCACGAACTTCCCAATGAATGGTCTAAAGATTTGATTCATCATCCGCATGAATGTACTAGGTGCATTTGATAAACCAAATGGCATAACCAACCATTCGTACAACCCCTCTCTCATCTTGAAGGCTGTCTTCCATTCGTCTCCAGGTCTAATCCGAATTTGGTGATAACCACTCTTCAAATCAATCTTCGAAAAGATAGTTTCTCCGCTTAACTGATCCAGCAAGTCATCCAACCTTGGCATTGGAAATCTATATCTCACCGTAATCTTATTCAATGCTCTACTGTCAGTGCACATCCTCCACGTCCCGTCCTTCTTCGGTACCAACAAAGCTGGCACAACACATGGACTCAAACTTTCCTGCACATGTCCTTGCTCAAGTAACTCTTCTACCTGCCTTCTCAACTCCTCATGTTCCTTCGGACTCATTCGATAATGTGGTCTATGCGGTAATACTGCTCCCGGAACAAGATCGATTTGATGTTGAATGTCTCTTAGTGGCGGTAACTCCTTAGGCAACTCTTCTGGAAATATGTCCTCAAATTCTTTCAAAACTGGCTTTGCTTCTTCTGGAATTTCAATCTCTTCATGACTCTCTCGTCCAATCAACAAATAGACTTCAGGCTCCTCTTCAACTTCTTTAACAAACTCCTTCAAAGATAGTAAAGTTTTTAACTCTTCAATCTCCTCAGACTTACTTTCTCCCTGCTGTCTGTTCTTTGGAACTAGAATAATCTTAACACCTTCAAACATAAAACTGTAGCTATTGGTTCGACCGTCATGCTGCACCGCTCGATCATACTGCGACGGTCTACCCAAAAGCAAATGACAAACATCCATCTCAACTACATCACACCAGATCTCGTCTTTATATTTCTTCCCAATGGAAAATGGAACTCGAACTTGCTTGTCCACCTTCACCTCTCCTCCTTTTCTTAACCACGCTAACTTGTAAGGATTTGGATGTTTTTCCGTTTTCAATTTCAATTTTCTCACCACTTCTATAGAAATAATATTGTCACAACTTCCTGCATCAATCACAAATTTACAAACTTTTCCCAATATAGTGCATGTCGACTGAAAGATGTTACTCCTCAACCAACTAGCTTCATCTTCTTGCTTTGGTGTTAAACAAGACCTCCTCATCATTAGATTACACCCTTCGTCTCCCGATGCGATATCCTGTTCATTCTCCTCAACTGGACTATCTTCACCATCAACAGCATCCTCACTTTCAACCTCAGCTATCATAGCTCGTTTCTTTGGTTTTGGACACTCATTGCTTTTATGACCCATTTCCTGGCAATTGTAGCATTTGAAACCATTGTTAACCTTCGCCTTCTCACTCTCCTTTACTACGGCTTTACTGACAGGTTTAGAAACATTCGAACATCCACTAATACCCTTCACTTGATTGTTGGAATTAGTAAACACACCACCTCCACGCCTTCCCTACTTCTCCCAAGCCAACGCCTTTTGGTGTGCTTCCGCCACAGATCTTGGATCAAACATATTAACCATATCCTGGATCTGCATCCTTAGCCCTCCAACAAACCTAGCGGTCAGCTGCTCTTTCGTCTCCATTATATCGTTCCTGGCAATGAGTTGGTAAAATTCATCGGCGTAATCATTGACTGATTTCCTCCCCTGCCTTAGACTCTGTAATCTCTGGTACATAAGTGATTGATAGTTGTATGGTAAAAATGTAGCTCTCATCAATTTCTTCATTTTCTCCCAATCTACAATCTTCGACTTTCCCATTCGTTCTCGTGTAAGTTTAGTTTGCTGCCACCACGCCAAAGCTCTCCCCCTCAATCTAGTAGCAACCAAGTTCACTCGACGATTCTCCGGAATCTCCTTGAAATCAAAAATTTCTTCAACATTTGACAACCAGTCTAAGAACTCCTCAGCAACCATCCCGCCTTTAAATTCTGGAATCTCCATCTTCATTCCCGATTCCCATCGACGATCATCATCTACATCTCGATTCTGACGTCGTGTTTGCTCTCTATCTCGATAATGAACACTTCCCCTATCACCATCAAACTCCTCATCAAAATCTGAAGTATATCGATGTCGATCACGACCTCCAACATCTCTACTACCACTCCTTCGATCAACATTCCTATCATGATTGTCAATACTTTTATGATCTTCTCTTCTCTCCCGATCTGAATTTATCGAAGCTCTACTTCCCCCATGGTTTGATTCAGGTGAAACTCTTCTTCTACTTTGATTCATTTCAAGCATCATTCTCTCTAATCGACCAATTCCTTCATTCAACTTTTCAGTAAAACTCTCGTTGATTCGTTGCTCCATTTCATCGGCCTCTTCTCTTCCATACAAGGCATTAATATTACAATGACGTTGAGCTCGTCTCGGAGGCATGATTGAACTTCAAACAAATAATTCAACAAATCAAACTTCAACAAATTTGACTTCAAAAAATCTTCAAACAAAACAACTCCATAACTACAATTCAAATCAACTAGTACGGCTTCAAGCTTGCTTCGAACTTCACTTTGGCGTGCAAACTCTCCCACGCAAATTCAAACACCTTTCGTCTTTTGATCCAAGAGACTATGGATCACAAACCTCAAACTTGTTGCAACCAATGAAGAACACGATGAACAACTTCAAACTTCAAATACTTGACTCCAAGACCCGATTTAGCTATGATTGGCTAACACCTGCTCCGATACCAAAACTGACGCAGCGGATTAACAAAAACTTGATATGTCGATGGAATTAGCAATCGGTGGATTGAACAATACTGAAAATGCCCAAATCCGTTGATCTCAAGAGATACCAGATTCTAGCTATCCTTAACATGTTGATCGCGCACGATACCATGATGAAGGATCTACGATTCTTCGACGTTGATCAAGCGCACTTGATTCCGTGAATCGGCTTCAACGTTCGTTGATTCGAGCGCACTCGAATGCCGAAGTGGAGATAGGAGATTTTCACTCGACTACCAATTTAAAGAAAGCACAAAGCAATCAAATGGAAATTTTATTCAATTTTCAACAACTTTACAAATGACATTACTTGCCTATTTATAGGCTTACAACACAACACTTACAACACACTCATAGGCCGTGAACGACCTAAAACAAAACTCACGCGACTTAAAAAAACAATAGTACACGACTTACAATGACTTAACAAAACAGTAAACGACATAAGAATTTCAAACTTAGCGACATAACAAAACGACTAAACAAAATTCCGCGACCTAACTTCATCAACGACCCTAAAATGGAGCGACTTAAGAAAATCTTGCGACTTATCTCTTCAGCGACCTAATGGAAGAAGTACGGCATCAGAAATGTTTGCTTGCGACTTAAGGCTTTGCAACATATGCTGGAGTTAGGTCGTAGCTTGATGGATTTAGGTCGTAGCTCGTTGGAGCATCTCGCGACCTAAGTTGGAAATCATCACGATCTACTGGAGCTTTGCGCGCGCGACCTAAGTGGATCTTCACAATATCAGGCTGGAGCGACCTACGAATTTCGCGACATAGGAAGTTTCGCGACTTAGGGATTTGCGTTCCACTGTAGCTTCGCGACTTGGGGTTGGAGCGACTTAGACGTTCGCTCGACTTAAGAAGGAGGAGCGATTTACTGTAGCTTCGTTCGCGATTTGAGGGAGTGGAGGAGGAGCGACCTAGGTTGGAGCTCTGCACTGCTTCGTTCTCGCGATTCCTAACTGCTTCATTCTCGCGATTCCTATCAGGTTGGTCTGCATCAGTTAACCACGCCACACCCACTGGAGCTTCGTCAACCACCCCTGATTCAACTCCCCTGGGTCTCGATCAACTCGATGCGGTTGGTGACCAAGAATTTGCCTCACGTCTCTCTTCGTTCGAAACTGACATCGAACCCTACTTTAGTTCAAATCTAAAACTATGGTGAATTAAAAAATCTCCTTGTATTTTTCCATGAATCTACATCCACCCACCTACCTTCGCCCTGAAGCTCGGCCTTCCAAACCTTGGCGTTTGTCAGATATCGGCAAAACATGTTTTTTTGTTCCACTCAAGGAATCTCGATCAACCCAGTCCTAAAAATCATAATTTCTTTTTCTAAATTCACTATTCACAAGCATAAATCAGATTATAGAATCAAAATGTGAATTTAAATTGTTTGATTTCCTGACAAATATTGATTATCACTATAATATCTAATATTTGGATTATTTACTTAATATAATTGTTTGGGATTATTTTTAAAATTTAGATTGGAGTATCCTAAACAACTTTTGTTCAAACATCATGGTCTAAATGTTAATACTCAGAGAGATATGGATTTTTTTCTTGAATTGAGTATAAAACCTGAGACTATAAAACAAGAACATGTCTGTACAGACATATATGTTTACACAGTCATATATACACATTCAGGCATTTTAACACTTATGCTAACATATTACTTAAGCAACCATCTAACACTAATCACATGCAAATCAAAGTACATATGGTTTTAAAAGTTGCTCACCTGAAAAGTTTTGAAACAGAGGCTGCTTCCTGTTTTTAAAACTTGCTTGGTTTTCTTTGAAAAATGTTTTTAAGTTGCCTTTGCCTTTGCTTTTTGATCTTCCTGCTTCCAGGTTAAAGCTTTAATTTTCAAACTGAAAATATTTTCTTGCCTCTAGGTCTTTGATCTGTTTTTCTGTTTTGATATTGGTTGGGTTTTTTTTTCCTCTAGGCTTGCTAAATTTGGTTTTGAACTAAATGAAATAAGGCAGACATATGCATATAAATATATAGAGAGGACAGTGTGTATAGGGGAAGGCTATAAGTATTTTCTTTTGTTGACTAACAATGCTTTGTTTCGGCTGGGAAGATCTTTCACATGCTGAAAAGATTTGGCATTAAATGCATAAGCTATTAGGTGTACAAGCTATACTAATCTTTTTATTTTATCTTCTTTTACAAGCTTGTGCTTTGCATATCTTATTTCGGCTGAAAGATATGTTTTGTGTTAAGAAGATGAAAGCATTAAATTTAATTGTCTTTATTTACAACTAGGCTATGTGAATCATGCATATACAGTTTTGTGGATATTATATTTTGTTTGTTGTATTCATTTGCAAGCCTTAGTACATTTTGTTTCTCAGCTGAAATGATTTTATGGTGGCTGCATTAATTAAGTTGTTTGTTTGCCTACAGCTTATACTTTGTTATGTAGCACAGTTTTCTTTGCTTTGTATATGTATGTTCATATGTACTTTTGCTTTGTACAATATATATATATATATATATATATATACACACACTTTATCTTTGTTTGTTTTTATTTTTATATTTTACATGTACTTAACTTTCCATTTGTATGTTTCTATTTTGACTACGACCTGTGCTATTGTAAATATGTATGTAGTTAGTTTGTATTGTACACAAATGTTTTGTTGTTTCTTGTCTTGCATACATTTTGGTTTTGTTTATTTAAGTATTTATATTTATTGTTATTATTTTATCACATAGATTTTTATTTTGTAGTTTGATTTAGTTTAATGTTGCATTTATAACCATATAAAATTTCCTTTGTAATTCCTTTGTTATTATCCTATAGCTTTATTATTAACAGAGACGCTTAAATTTGATTTCTATTTATGGTTTAACTATCAGGTATTAAATTTATACATATATTTTATTTTACACTTTCACTTATATTCAATATTGATAAGTAATGTTTTTATTCTTATAAACATGTTATTTATAATTCAATTCAACTGAAAACATTTATTTTCAACTTCAAACCCAAATTTTAAAATACATTAGTATATACATCTTATTAAATTTGAAAATTTCAAATAAATCCATAATTTAATCCAAAAATTCGATTAAATTATAAATTTAAATTCGTCTTTAAATCGGGATCGTTACAGATTCCCCTCCTTAAGAAATTTCATCCCCGAAATTTGCCAAGGAGACAACGAAGATAGATGAAAGATAGAGAAATATCTTTCCAAATCAAAGCAAATATCAATTCTGCATTTGGTTTACCAAATCAGAATATTAACAATAGATATGAGAACAAACTCAATCAATTACGAAACAATTAGGTTATCTGATCTACGAAGTATACAGAGTACTGGTTAGTTCGAAGGGATAACTAACCGTTCGTAGATTATATCGAAACCCAATGAAATAGACAGAAATAGATTCGACCACGATCTTAGATTCAAGATTTAACTTATTTACGATTTATTGAAAAATAAAACTATGTGTAGTTTTCATGTTAAACAAATTCGAACAATTTAATCATAAACGAGAAAGTTACCTTATAAAATTTATTTCCTTAATTAGCTTGTTGAGGTTGAAGAATCGACTTTGATTGCATACACTTTTTTTTCTAGAGTTGCTTATAAGCTGGACAGTTGTTGATCCTGTGTCCCGTCTTGCGGCATTTATAGCATCCCGTAGATTCCTGATCTGGCCTCATAAATGGCTCTCTCATTCCTGGCTTCCAATCATTCTTGCATTTATCTGAGTAGTGACCTTTCTCCAAACAATTGAGACAAGTAACATTCTTTTTTTTCTTCTGTACATCCTTCTTTCCTTTATTTTTCTTCGATTTCTTACCACCAAACTTCCTTTTTTCCAATTCAATTTACTTGTACTCCCATTCTTCTCCGGATCTTCTTGCTTTTCCAGAGTATCATATCGATAGCCCATGTCGATTAATTCAGAAAAAGATTCCTTGACGTGAGCAGTCATCCGTTCCTGAAATTCCTTGTTTATTCCTCAAATAAACTTTTCATTCTTCTTTAACGGTGTATTCACCAATTCTGGACCAAATCGAGATAATTCAATAAATTTGTTCAAATATTCCTCAAATGATAAACTTTCTTGCTTCAAATCCACAAACTCATGGTATATTCTAGAGATACCAGCAGACGAGATATATTGCTGCTCAAACACTTCCTTGAAATGACTCCAAGTAAAGTCATCCGCCGACTCATCCACGGTAACGGTTTCCCACCAAATTAAAGCATCTTCCTGGAGTTGCCAAGAAGCTATCAATCGCATCTGATCATCTTCTAATTTTAATCCCTTGAAAATCTTTTCACACGATCGAATCCAGGCTTGTGCTTCGATAACACTTTCTTTGCCAGTGAACGGCTTTCCACCTAGTCTAGAAAAACTTCGATGTAGATCAGCCAAATTTGATTGAGATTGAATGGGAATATCTGTCGTTGCAGGGCTTTGACCAGCTGAAGTGGTACTTTCCTGTCTCCTATTTCGTCCTCTTCTTCCACTCATTCTTACTAATTGTGAATAGTAAGAAAATCAATTTAGGCATTCGGACGAAATATCTTAGAGAATAACAACAGATAAAAGAATAGATTAAGAAATTTGGATTTTGGTTCCACTGGTTATACTCATTCTAGGGTATACTTCACCCTATCTCTAATGAGCCATCTAATGTGTTACACTCTGCAGCTAAAGTTCTTACTCAACCTTCAGCTCTGATACCACTTGTGACGACCCGAACTCGATGTCCGATAGCAACATTGAATTCGTATCGCCGGAGCTCCAACGACAGAGAAATAAAAGATGATATCACTGATATAACATGAATACAATATCCGATACATCAATATAATACAATGATAATCATCAACATCAGAGAATATACAACATAGAATACAGCGGAACATGATACAATGTGATATAAGTCTTCACAGAATCCAATACTGCAACTGAAATCCAAAAGCTCCAACGACAAAGCTCCAAAACTCTTAGCTCGATCCACCATCAAGATTGCACAAAGCTAAGCAAGCTCGTCTGAATCCGAAGACTGAACTAGCCCCATATAATCTTCTAAACCTAACGATCTGAAAAACCCAACTCTAGACTGCCCGTGTGGAAAATTATGGGCACCCAGAGTTTAGGAAAGGAACAATAAACTCCGGGTCAGTCATGCGACTGGTGTGAGCAAACGGAAACAGTTTGGTCTTTAAAAACAATTAAAGATTTAAATTTCAAAATCGCAATGCTTTTGGAAAATGAAACTACCATAAGGCCTCCCGCCACACACACAATGCAAACGCAGAATCGGAGGAGATTTCTCCTTATGATAGTCAAACATGCTTGATACGCAGAAAACTTTCTTTGATATTATTATTATAAGTGAAAAGTGCAGAAGAGCATTTCGAAAGTAGAATATAAATCTTAGCCAGCATAGACATTTCGAACTATGCCTACTATAGCTACCATGTTCAATAGCAGGTTACCACCACATTCCATGGCAGGTTATACAACTAAAACCGTACAAGGCTCGTATTGGATGAATGGATTTTTCCAACAAATGGTCGGGCTAAGGAACTTCCTATTCCCACATGGGAACGCCTCTGGCGGGACGCCCCGAGAACCTTACCGGATCTCTACCAAACAAGGCCGGCTACCCCCCTTCCCGAGGAATATACAGAACCTCAGATATGCCACCCCCGGTCCTTTGGGACCTTTATACGAGAGCTCTCTAACCAGCAACATCACACAGTAATAAATAAAGTGTGTCCACATAAGTAAGTATCTGGGCTCCATACCATGATACTACCCTTTTCCAGAAGGAATGGTCATACCCTAGGGGAGCTACCCCTGAAACCTTGCCGCACAATTCCTGTTTCGACCATTACCGGGTTGTGAGGCTCGACGAAGTCTCGTCCACAAAGCTACGCTTTTCACAAAGCCATGCTTTGATCAACAAATGATCAGTAGCACTCAGCATGCCACATTACCAAGTTGAGAATATATCGCTGATAACCTTCAACTACATAACCTCTTAGCTCGTACGTCTCAGAGAAGGGTGTTAAGCTAAGAGAATAAATTCTCCGCCACCAACAGAAATGAATTTGAAAGAAATCTGCTTTATATCTCAAAATGTAATGTCAGACATACAATCCACACAAGTCTGTTCCGGGTTCGAACACCACAATCCCGATCGGACTTCCCATCACTTAGGAAATCTCTATATCGGCGCGACTCAGTGCAGAGACAATTGATAGGTCATCCTATCGTTCTCGCAAATACCCGGTCTTCACCACCGGTCTTCAAATGCTATCCATAACGATGTATCACATATTCGGAATGGGTTATACGACACAAAGGTCCTCTCCCGGCTAAACTGAATAGTGAGCGCAACATTTAAAACATATGGATATGGGATTTCAATTAAGTCACAACTTAGTGATTCAAAACTTTCTTTCAAATGGTTTAAACCAATTACCATTTCAAATCTTTTAAAACAAAAAGATTTATTTCACAAGTTCACTCGGTTTTCACAAAGATTCATTCCCGGATTTCAAAACAATTTCCGTTTCAATTGAATAAATTCATTAATCCTTAAATCAAAGATTTATCTCATAGCTTTCAAAGCTTGTTTCCAAAGATTCGCCCATAATTTGGAAAATCATTTTCAATTCAGACTTGAAATCCCTTTAATATAAATTGGAAATTCATTACTTATATGAAAGCTTTTTTTTATCACTTAGAAACAATAGTTTTATTTTGAAAAACCCCGATTCCATTTATACAAGTTACAATCTTTGGTTTAATTCAAATTTCCAAATTAACGCTTAAACACGGTTTAAACCTGTATGACTTGTAAAGTCTTTTTTTTCATAAGTATCGAATATAGAATTCAATTTCAGATATTTGAATTTCAATTTAAATCCGATTATTCAAATTCCAAATCTTTATTAGTTATTCAAAAATAACTTTTATTCTTAAAACAGCTTTTCAAAAGCTTTCCATATTAGACTTAATTTATTTCCAAAACTAATTGAATTTAAAATTTCAAATTCAAACTTATTTAAAAATCTGTGACTTAACTGATTTCCCCGTGAAATCCATATTTGTGTGTGTATATAGTGTGGTCCAGGTGTTTTACACAATAATGCACAACATCAATCATCACAGATATATCAATATCGATAAGCGATAAAATCAATAACGCTTATCTTTATTTACATATTCATAAATAAATAGATTTATCAATCATAAAGATTTATCATTACAATTCGATGTGGGTTTCGGATAACTAACCGGAATCTGAATCCCTGTCGCATCGAAATTTAAATGCCGTTTCACGGGCAAAAGGGTTTTCGCATATATACAGAAACAAATTACAATCACAGTTTAGCATAAGGCAATTCACATCACATAGCATTACAATCACAACAGAAATATCAATCCAATACACGACATTTGATGATAGTCCATTATCTTTGATTTAAAGTGAAGGTGATTAACAGAATTAACCATAGAACTATTTCTATTAATTTATTTAAATCAATGATTAATTTATTCTTAATGATTAGATATAATTAATGATTTCTTAATCAATTATCTTAATTGTCTACTAATTATAAATTAATTAATTTCAATTATCAAATAAACAATTTTTTAATTACCAATGAGTTAAACGCTTAAGTTTTAATTTACCAATCTGAAATTACTATTATAATCATTCTTAATTGCTTTTCAAACAATTAGTTAAATAAAATTATTTACCTTAATTAACATTTAAAATCTTGCTTAAGCTTTAAAAATTAATTTATTGCTAACTTGAACTTTAATTTGAACTAAAATTAAAACTAACACATATTAACTATTAATTATAAAAACATAAATCAAGGTTTTAGGAAACATTGTTATGTATCCACTTGGTTAATTAATACTTAAAATAAATTATTAATTCAAAATAGTCAACATTAGTTACTTGATAACTACAAAAATTTGCTTAACATTTTTAACTGTAAATTTATAGTCTAACTACAACCTGAGATTACCGAGATTTTTCTCGAGTAAACACTCGAGATTCCCTTGCGTTCACCCGAAGCATCTCTCTCCCTCACCACCTACTCTTCTTCTTCCTGTTCTTTTTTTTCTTCTTTCAGTTAGCTCCAGTTTACATTAACTCAAGTATAAAACAAACAACAGGTAAATGAGCTCACGCACTCGAGTACGAACTCGAAGCCTTTGCCATTTTTTCTCGAGTCTACTCGCGTGGCCACCAACAAAACTCCTGATACCCAAACCAACGCCGAAACCAAACGTTACGTGCTCGTGCACGTGCACGATCACCAGGCCACCTCTGGTCGTTCACCGAGGTCATCAACATGACGACGATCACCTAACGATCGCTCCAGCCACATCAACACCCATGAATTCGTGATGTAGCAAAATTGAGCAAACCAGCTCCTACCAGAACCCAAACCACCATCTGAACATGCCTTGAATCATCTTCCCCGACCACCGTTAACCATGGCACACCCACTGGAGCTTCGTCAACCACCCCTGATTCAACTCCCCTGGGTCTCGATCAACTCGATGCGGTTGGTGACCACGAATTTGCCTCACGTCTCTCTTCGTTCGAAACTGACATCGAACCCTACTTTTGTTCAAATCTCAAACTATGGTGAATTAAAAAATCTCCTTGTATTTTCCATGAATCTACATCCACCCACCTACCTTCGCCCTGAAGCTCGGCCTCCAAACCTTGGCGTTCGTCAGATATCGGCAAAACATGTTTTTTTGTTCCACTCAAGGAATCTCGATCAACCCAATCCTAAAAATCATAATTTCTTTTTCTAAATTCACTATTCACAAGCATAAATCAGATTATAGAATCAAAATGTGAATTTAAATTGTTTGATTTCCTGACAAATATTGATTATCACTGTAATATCTAATTTTTGGATTATTTACTTAATATAATTGTTTGGGATTATTTTTAAAATTTAGATTGGAGTATCCTAAACAACTTTTGTTCAAACATCATGGTCTAAATGTTATTATTCAGAGAGATATGGATTTTTTTCTTGAATTGAGTTTAAAACCTGAGACTTTAAAACAAGAACATGTCTGTACAGACATATATGTTTACACAGTCATATATACACATTCAGGCATTTTCACATTATGCTAATATATTACTTAAGCAACCATCTAACACTAATCACATGCAAATCAAAGTGCATATGGTTTTAAAAGTTGCTCACCTGAAAAGTTTTGAAACAGAGGCTGCTTCTCGTTTTTAAAACTTGCTTGGTTTTCTTTGAAAAATGTTTTCAAGTTGCCTTTGCCTTTGCTTTTTGATCTTCCTGCTTCCAGGTTAAAGCTTTAATTTTCAAACTGAAAATATTTTCTTGCCTCTAGTTCTTTGATCTGTTTTTCTGTTTTGATATTGGTTGGTTTTTCTTTCCTCTAGGCTTGCTAAATTTGGTTTTGAACTAAATGAAATAAGGCAGACATATGCATATAAATATATAGAGAGGACAGTGTGTATAGGGGAAGGCTATAAGTATTTTCTTTTGTTGACTAACAATGCTTTTTTTCGGCTGGGAAGATCTTTTACATGCTGAAAAGATTTGGCATTAAATGCATAAGCTATTAGGTGTACAAGCTATACTAATCTTTTTATTTTATCTTCTTTTACAAGCTTGTGCTTTGCATATCTTATTTCGGCTGAAAGATATGTTTTGTGTTAAGGAGATGAAAGCATTAAATTTAATTGTTTTTATTTACGACTAGGCTATGTGAATCATGCATATACAGTTTTGTGGATATTATATTTTGTTTGTTGTATTAATTTGCAAGCCTTAATACATTTTGTTTCTCAGCTGAAATGATTTTATGGTTGCTGCATTAATTAAGTTGTTTGTTTGCTTTTAGCTTATACTTTGTTATGTAGCACAGTTTTCTTTGCTTTGTATATGTATGTTCATATGTACTTTTGCTTTGTACAATATATATATATACTTTATCTTTGTTTGTTTTTATTTTTATATTTTACATGTACTTACTTTCCATTTGTATGTTTCTATTTTGACTACAACCTGTGCTATTGTAAATATGTATGTAGTTAGTTTGTATTGTACACAAATGTTTTGTTGTTTCTTGTCTTGCATACATTTTGGTTTTGTTTATTTAAGTATTTATATTTATTGTTATTATTTTATCACATAGATTTTTATTTTGTAGTTTGATTTAGTTTAATGTTGCATTTATAACCATATAAAAATTTCCTTTGTGATTCCTTTGTTGTTATCCTATAGCTTTATTATTAACAGAGACGCTTAAATTTGATTTCTATTTATGGTTTAACTATCAGGTATTAAATTTATACATATATTTTATTTTACACTTTCACTTATATTCAATATTGATAAGTAATGTTTTTATTCTTATAAACATGTTATTTATAATTCAATTCAACTGAAAACATTTATTTTGAGCTTCAAACCCAAATTTTAAAATACATTAGTATATACATCTTATTAAATTTGAAAATTTCAAATAAATCCGTAATTTAATCCAAAAATTCGATTAAATTATAAATTTAAATTCGTCTTTAAATCGGGATCGTTACATTCTTCCCCAGTACACACACGCGAGAAACCCATTCAAGCCGATCAAAACCCTAGATTTTCGCCACCACCACAGCTAGCTTTAGGTTGATCAACCACTACCATTTCGTCGCCCTCCACGCAAGCTACCCTCGGCTTGAAATTGGTGAAGCTCGGCTTCCATCACGAGTTGGAAACAACGTGCAAACGTACCATATTCTCGGCTCAAATTCGCCTCCAAAAGGTGATGATTGCTCGAATCCACCGTTGGATGGATAAATCTTGATGTCCTCTACAACTTTCCAGTTGGAAGTTTTTCCTAATTACTGATGGATTGAAACAAATTTGAGGAAGAAGGAATTTGGATTTCGTCCATTGAAATTTTCTGGCTGCTGGAGCTCAAACCCTAGGGTTTTGACGCAAATAAGAAAATGTAGGACCTTTTATAGAAAATTCACGAATTACTATTCATCCGAAATTTTCCGAACTCCAAACGAAGCATGCCGGCTTGCGTTTCTAAGGTTTACCCCGCGTTCCAAACACAATGGAACGTGTTTCGGAGGCCAATTCGATCATCTATGCGAGTTACGGCAATAAACGATCGATTTTAAATTAAATCGATTAAGCTAATTTCTATGCGTTTGGGTCGCCCCGGACAAAGGGTAAATCCGATTGACACGAAATTTGAAAATATACAATAGTATCACACTAGATCCGATGAAACTGGTTTGGTCGAAATCCAAGGCTATTTGAAAAATGGCTATTATGACTCGTTAATTAAATATTAAAATATTCAATTTTAACAAATTAACTTTTAATTCAATTTTAAAAGTTTTATAACATCATTCTAACTCCAACATGATTAAATAAAATTTTACAAATCATTTTCGATCATATTTAACCCAATTTTCAATTATTTCTTTAATTCCAAGTATCAAAATAATCGATTTAATTATCCAATTAAATCCAATTATTCGAAATAAAATTTATTCGACTGTTTAATTTCACTTATTAATATTTAAATTCAATTAAATATACAAATTTTAATTGACAAAAATTCAAGATCGTTACAAACTTCCCCCCTTAAAAGAATTTCGTCTCCGAAATTACCAAGTAAGAAAAGGTTACAGAATTCATTAACTTTCCAAAACAAACCATTCAATTTAGATTTTTACAAATCTCTTAAGTGTTTAACTTTCCCAAAAACGTAGTTAAACTTCTTTTAAAATTTTTACTAAGTTTCCAAATCCAAACTTAGTTTTCAAAAATTTCTCAATTTTCTCAAAAATATTGTAACGCCTTAAATTTTCGGAAAAGTTCGCCAGAGTCTCCTTTGCGCGGCTCGATCCGAAAAAAATGACAGTATATATATCACAAGTATACCTCTCATCAAGTGATGAGGCATCCCGTAGGGAAAAAAAGTGTAAAAGTACGGTATTTAATCTGAGATATGTACCTTATATATTATTAGCGAGCGTATACGGCTGATATAGCGCGAAAGCGAGCTCCAAATGCGAAGCAAGCGCAATCCGCACCTACTATACACTCAACAAACAATGAGAAACATGTATATATGAAAATAATATCAATATACATCATATAGAAACATAACAACTACATGTGCCTATATAGCAAATGCAATAAAAGCAACAAATGCAACCATCAAACAACTATCATCCAACTAATAAACATCCAACAATCAATGTCTATCCAAATCAATTCATAACCAAATCAATATTCTTTCATTTCTCATTAATATTCACTGAATTGGTTTTCCAATTTAAATCACATTTGATTCATTTACATTGGATTTAATTAACATTCATTCATTCGTTTCCAATTAGTTTACATTTACTAATTAAATTCACATTAGTTTACTTCCAAATTGAATCAAATTCAGTTCATATTCATTTACTTCCAATTTGGATTCCATTACTTTAGCTTTCAATTTGTAAATTCAATTTCATTAACACTTAATGAATTATATACAATCAACTAACATTCATATAACAACCAATGTACATCCATTACACCCAAATTTATTCAATTTACATTTCTTTACATTCAATTTGGTTCAACACTTTTAATTTCAATTGGTTGATATAGAATTGACTTCATTCAATTTATTCAATTTCTCAACTTCATAGGTTCTAATGAATTTACACTTACATCCATTAGTTCATATCAATTTATTTTACATTCAGTTGATTAACATTCAATCCATTTATTAATTCAATTGCTAATTTCCTTTAACAATATAACGTTGAATTTCATTTATATAACTCAAGTTCAAATTCTTAATGACTTCATTTCATTAATTCACTTATTAATTTACTTCGATATCAAAATCAACTTTATTCAACTTCACTTAAGTTATATCATTTCAGTCATCATTTGTTTAACTTAACTTATATTTCCATTTCTCAATTTCAAATTCCAATTTTATTCAACTTATCTTAAGTTAAATTCAAATATATTTTTATTCACTTCCATTCATTCAAGTTAAACTTTAATTCCAGGATTAAAATTTTCATTCATCTTCATTTGTTTATTTTATTAATATCAACATCACTTAATAGGTTCAATAGTTGGTTCATTTTAACTTTTAACATTATCTAGATAGAGCTTCCAGAATTCAATTACCTGGTTTTACTCCAAAACCATTTTTTTGAAATTATAATTAATTCTAACCCAATTTCCTATGGAAGCAATCCATCACTTTAGAAACTCGAAAATGAATTCTAATGATGTGGCCATCATCATCAGGATTATTTTCCAGCGACCGAAGTGAGTTCAGTGCTTCCTATCTTCCATGAATTCATTTTAAAACAATTTTCCTCCAAAAATATTTCCTGAAATAATATTAAATTGTTTCCTTCAATACTTTGGAAAACATTTCAACTTTTTCCCAAGAGTTGTAAATCCCAAAACCCTTATTTTCATTACATTTAAACACTTTTCAAAATTCCCGGGATTAAATTCTGGTTTAAATCAAATTTAGTTATTCTTCCTTGGGATAAATCATACTTATAGAATTTTATTTGGTTATAAACCCTTTCAAACTCTAAGTTCTTATATTTGATTATTTCATTAACAACCAAACATCCAAAGATATATAATATATTTAGAAAAATATTCCTTCTATATCAAAATATAATTTTCGGGCAAAATTATTCCATTACCCGCTTTAAAACAATATCATGTCAAATTGTTCTGAGTAAGTTTTTAAAGATCCCTATCAAAAACGTTAATTACTCATGTTGACCAGAATCCATATACCACTCAACAAACCAATCATCACAGTATAAAACAATTTATATTCACTAACAAATACGCGCTCGTATCTATTATTACACTCAAACTCATTCTAGTATACTACTGACTCTATCTCTAATGAGCAACACCCAACAGAGCCATGGTTGTCGCTTAACCATATGCTCTGATAACAAATGTAAAGTTTTCGACTTTTCGACGCTTGAAAACCGACATCAATACGTCCACTGTATCAACCGCCGAGAAATCGAAGGCCAGAAAACCATACCGTTAGGGTTAAAGAAGAAGAAAAGATAGAAGAAAAGAGAAGATAGAAGAACAGAACAGAAAGAAACAACAGAACAATATCAGAATCTCACAATCACAGCGGAACAACATATAATAGATAAATGAATAATCTTTAAACAAAGACTATATGAGTTATTACATTGCATCACATTACATTATCAGAGTTTACAATAACAAACAACAATTTTACAGCGGAAAAGAAATACTATATACTAGAGAATACGCCATGCCATCCAGCTGTCCTCAAGTAACTCCTGAATTCCAGAATATCCTAATAACCTGACTCTAGACTGCCCGTGTGGAAATTGGTGGGCACCCAGAGTTTCAAAAGGAAAACAATAAACTCCGAGTCAGTCATGTGACCGGTGTGAGAACTTAAAACAGTTTATCTTTAATACAAAGAACATGATAATTTTAAAATAGATGCTCAATACTTTTTAGAAAATGAGACTACCATAAGGCCTCCCGCACACACAATGCAAACGCAGAATCGGAGGAGATTCCTCCTAATGATAGTCAAAGATGCTTGATACATATTAAAAAGAAACATTTGATATTATTACTAGTGCATAGTGTAGGAAAAATCATTCGAAAGTAAAGATATAAATCTTAGCCAACATACGACCATTATCGTATGCCTACTATAGCTACCATCTAAACAGTGGTGACCACCATAAGTAAATGGAAGGTTCTATAACAAAACCGTACAAGGTGCGTATTGAAGTTTAGATTTCCAACAAATGGTCAGGCCAAGGAACTTCCCATTGCCACATGGGTATGCCTCTGGAAAGACGACCCGAGAACCGAACCGGATCTCTGCCAACACAAGGCCGGGTTACCTTTCAAACTAGGTAACTACTGACACGAATATGTCTTTCCCCGATCATAACTGGTCTATATCCGAGGATCCTTGATTCCAACAACCACAAAGCAATAAATTTGCAGCAACAACATAGGTTAAGATCTGGGCTCCATACCATGATACCACCTCTATCCAGAAGGAATGACATACACTAAAGGGGTGCTACCCCCTAATAATCTTGCTGCATCCTTCCTGTTTTGACCATTTTCGGGGTGTGAGGTCCGACGAAGTCTCGTCCACAAAGCCACGCTTTATACAAAAGCTGTGCTTTGATCACATATGCTCAACAGCACTTCGTATGCCACATTACCCATTTGGGAATGTATCACTAGTAACCATCAACTACATAAACTCTGAGCTCGTACGTCTCGGAGAAGGGTGTTAAGCTAGGAGAATAAATTCTCCACCACCAAAAGAAAGATATTTGATAGAAACCAGCTTTACATCTCAAATTGTAGTTTCAGACACACAATCCATACAAGTCTGTTCCGGGCTCGAACAGAATCGAAGGCACTTCCAAAGAAGCCCTTGCAATCCGGATATTCACTAATCACGTCCGGACATCCTGTCACTAAGGGTGATAAAACCTCTATATCGTAGATCAGCCGTTGCAGAGTCATTCGACGATAATCCTTCCATTTTCACAAATATCCGGTCATCAACAACGGTCATCAAATGCAATCCAGAACGACGTATCACATATTCAGAATGGGTTATACGACCCCAAGGTCCTTTCCCGGCTAACCCGAATAGTGAGCGCTTATTCAAAAATAAGTGTAGCATTCAAATTCAAGCAATCAAAACAAATACCTATTTAAAGGTAAATATTGATAGTTGGATTATTTAACTATCAATAGGTATGCTCAACATTACCAGATTCCAAATAATTTCCCAAATTATTTACTTTCCAAAATATCTTTACTAGATATATAATTTCCACACTTCAACCATTTGAAAACAAATTTTCAAATCACTTTTCACCTTTACCACTTTTGAAAACAAATTTCAATCATTTTCCTTACGGGGAAATACTTCCATTTCAACATGGTTCATTTAAACCAATTAAATAAATCCTTACCGATTTACTTTATATTTACATTCCAAATCCGTAAATTTATTCCCACACTTCAAAAATAAATCAACGTTTATTTTTGAACAAATTGCCCATTCTTTTATAAATTCCACGGTGAATTTACACTTCCAAAATATCTATGAATATACGATTTCCAAATTGATTTCTAATATTCATTTTCAATTTATCTTTAAAAGATAAGATCTTAAAATATTCATTTCATATTGGAAAACATTTCCATACTTATTTAATAATAATTATTTCACAAATTCATTTATTTTCAACACTTGGAAAACATTCAATATACTTAAATCGAAATTAAGTATATATTTCATTCTTTAAGGAAAACGTGCGCTTAGACACATTTATTTGAGTCAAAACGAATGTTGCGTAAAACATCGTTACGACGACCCAAAATCACTAGTATAGGGATTCGAGATTAAGGTAGATATATAAATCCCAATACTATATTAAAACATTTCCTTTCGGAAATCATTTACTATAACAACAGTGTTATAGTCCACCATTTCCTTATTTCTCGAAAACATCTATTTCAACAATGAATGTTGAAATCTATGGTTTCGATAGTCAATACATTTTTCAACATCCTTAAAACAATTAACTTCATTTTATAATATTCCTTTCCCAAAAACATATCTATTTTCTTTAATAATATATTCACTGTCCAAAATCGTGAATATACTTCACTAACCAAATTCAATATTTTCTACACATTTTATTTCAAGGATAATTCGCTATCCGAAATCGCGAATATATCTCCTTTAATAACCATCTATATTAAATTTATCAAATTCAATTAATTTCGGATTTATAAACAATGTTTATAAATCCCATTTCTATTTATAAAACTTCGATTTATAAATCTCCTTTATTATCTAATTCAATTTATATAACTCAATTATATACCAGAAGTCCATATTATAAGTTAAGAACTTATAATCCATTTATTTACAAAATAGTTCTCTTAAAACTTCACAAATTATAAATCTTATTACTTATAAGATTTTATTCATAATCTTATTTTCAACATTTACAGAAATCCTTTTAGAATTCCATTATTTCAATTTATAAAATATATATTTCATAAATCTCATCTATAAACCATTTATCTTTATTCAAAAATCTCAATTAAAATGTCAAATCCGATTTGTAAGTTAATTACTCAGAAATCTTTTATTTACAACATCTATTCATTTCATAACTTCACAATTTATAAGTCTATAAATTTGTTCACTTATGAAATCCATTTTTTCATTTTAACACTTATAAAAACCCATTTTATAATTCTAGTATTCTTAATTTATAAAATATCAATCTTAGAAACCTTTTATATAAACCGTTTATAATGATTCAAAAATCTCAATTAAATAAACCAATCCTTTTAATAATTTACAAAACGTTATTTAAAACTTATATAACTCCAAAATCATACTTGAGTACTATATTCCAAAAATATAACTTTTATAACAATAAAATTATAATGTTTATTTATTTTAACAATTCAAAACTTAATAAAACGTATACTTTCAAAAAATCACTTTAAAATTCTTTTTAAAATCAAAAATCATTATTTTAAAACTTCAAAAATGGATCCGATGATGCAACAGCGCCAAATAGTCAATCACGACAATTAAATAGTAAAATATTCAATTTTCACAAATTAACTTTTAATTCGATTTTAGAAGTTCTATAACATCATTCTAACTCCAATATGATTTAATACAACTTTACAAATCAATTTTAATCACATTAAACCCAAGTTCCAATTATTTCTGTAATTTCAAATATTAAATTATCGATTTAAATTATCTGATTAAATCTACATATTCGAAATAAAATTTATTCGACTTACAAATTTTACTTGTTAATATTTAAAAATCAATTAAATATACGAATTTCAAATGACAGAAATCCTGGGTCGTTACAAAGGTGGTCATGAAGGGGAGATGTGGTCGTCTGGTAGGCATGGCCGAGCATAGCATGGAAATAAAAAAGAAAGGAGAAAGAAAAAGAAATGAGAAGCAGAGAAGCCATGAAAAACTTACTGTATATTTTTGTTTCATGAACACAAATGAAATTGAGATGGAATGAGAAACTTTTGTACGTGAATTAAAAAGAGACATGGGGCTAGGGTTAGTGGAGTGAACGGCTAGAAAATGAAGAGGCTAGGAAAGGAAAAGTCGTAAATTAAAGAAAAAGAAACTAAAGTCTCTTGAATTTGCTAGGCCCATTATCAAAAATAAACAAGTAAAAACCTAATAGAAAAATCAAAGTCTAAACAAAATAAAATGAAAAAATGAACGTAGAAATAGAAAATAAAATATAAAATAGGAATAAAGTAGCAAAATATAGAATAGAAAATAAACATAAAAATGCTGAAAATAATCGCGTGTAAAACGCTGAAATCTATCAGATTTAAAAGCATAAAACAGAACTTTACGAAACAAAAAGCAGAACGGATATCAGAATCAAATACTATTTAAAAGAAAGGTTTAGAAATATAAAATTCAAATTTAAAATTTCAACTGAGAGTCAAATTTTGACCACAGTTGACCAAAATATAAAATTTCCAGAAAATCTTTAATTTATTATATTTGGAAAATAAATTATAAAAAAATCCAAAATCACATTGGAAAATTGCAAAATTTCAGATTTAAATGATTTAAAAATCAAAGTTTCGATTAAAATTGAATTAAAAATATTCATAAAATTATGGGTTGTTACACTCTCCCCCACTCAAAACTTTTCGTACTCAAAAAGGGACGAAATGAAAACAAGAAAAGATAAGATAGAAAAGCAAATAGTACCTGAACAAAAAAATTCGGATTTGAAGCATGCATGCTCTCCTCCATCTCCCAGGTGCAATCCCAATCATTCGTACTCCACTGCACTTTGACCGGGTTGATAGATTTCCTTCTCAGTTGCTTCGTACTTCTTTCGACAATATGAAGTGGCTTCCTCTCGACAGTCAGATTAGGCTCAATATCCAAACTTTCGAGAATAGAAGGATGGACTATCAAAGATGGATCAAGAAGATATCGACGAAGATGCGAAACATGGAATACATTATGCACACCAGAAAATATCTCTGGCAAATCCAGACAATAAGCTAAAGAACCAATCCTCTCAGAGATACGGAAAGGACCAACAAACATAGGGGCATGCTTCCCTCATTTTTTTCTCTTTATCAAATTATTATTAAATTTATTCCACTTAATATCTTATCACATATACTAAATATTTATAAATAAAATTTTCCAATTCAATTATTTAACCAAAATTCAAATTATTTATCCAAAATTTTTGACTTCAGATTATAATTAAAATCATCCCTGAATCATAAATTTAAGAAACTTAATCTCTGGTTTATCTCAAACAATAAAGAGATAATTATGTATACTATATATCAGATCAAATCAAATCTAAAATCATATACTTATATATTAAATCAAGCCATAATTAAGAAATTTAAATCAATTTTTCTTTCTCTTTTTATATATTAATTCAAACAAATTTAAATCAAACAAAAGCGTAGGAAAGCTACAAATTGGTCTCTCCTCTTTGAAACTCGAAAATGAATGTCGACGATGCGGTCGCCATCACCGAAATTATTTTCCAGTGACAAAAGATAAGAGCACATATTTAAAACGATTTATATTCATACACACCTTTAAATAATAAACTTTTTTAAAACAATAAAACCAAAGTCTAAAATCACCGGAAATTAATTCTCAAATCCATAATTTAAATTCATTTAAATTCCAAATCAGATTATAAACCATGCTTTATAATTTTATTTATTTGTCATGTGTCAATAGTCATTAGCTTCCAAAACAATAAATGAAATCAAATATTATCATTTCAATAGCTAATTCAGTTAACTATTTAATTTCAACTCAGTTCAGTTCTAAGTAAACCATTTCAAAGTTTAAATATTCCATAATTTCAAAACTAAACTTTTGATAATTCCGTATATATATATCTGTGTGTGTGTGTGTGTGTGTGTGTATATCAAATTCAATTTACTATTATTTAGTTTTGGCATATTTACTTAATAAATCCAATATCATTTAAATAAAACTTTTAAACTTCAAATAACTGAATATTCCTTCTATTTATTTAAACTTGATATATTCATTTAAAACACCTTAAACCAAATCATAACCTTTAAAATCTCAAATTTAATAGATTTCAAATTAAACTTATTTGAGTTTAATTCTTAAATACATCCAATTTCAAATCGATTTCAAATTTATCTTCCAACCTTAATTTATTTAAATCATTATAAACTCTTTATTAAAATATAATTTTAAATAAAATTTAACCATATTATATTTTAATAAAATCAACTTATTCACGTTCTATAAAAATAATTTTTCAACAGATAATATAAATCCATAAAAATATTATATATATAAATCATATAAAATTATTTCATTTATCAATTTTGTGTCAGTTTGTTCGGTCCATGTGTTTTGGAAATCCTATCGATATCACTAAATGACGAATCGATCGAAATCCCAAATCGACATCAACAACCCAAACAACACAACATATAAAACATTTTAATGTTAATATAAATGCACTCCTTCACTCGATGATTCCGGAATGGGTTTCAAAAATAAGGATAGAATTTCAAATTTAGGAGATTCAAAGAAAAATGAGATAGATAAAGGATTAAGAAAAGATTAAAACAGAAGATTGAAATTATGCCTGACAACCGCTGTTATAGGTGAATTCAACAAGATGGAGATGATCTTCCCAAGATCCTCCATAATCAAGAACACAATCACGAAAAAGATCCTTGAGAATCTGATTCACTCTTTCCGTTTGACCGTCGTTTTGTGGATGGTAAGTAGTGCTCAGATTCAGACGAGTATCCAAAGATTCCTGATATGCTTTCCAAAACTGACTGGCAAAGATGAAATCTCTATGAGGATGGACACTCTCCCTTATATAATCTCAGCCAAACGAGAAGTAGAACGAGTTAGACTTGACCGGAAAGAAATGAGCTGACTTGGTCAACCGACCCATAAAGAGAGAAAAGAAGAAAGACTTACATTGATCGCAGCGATTTCAACTGGATCAATAGAAACTCTATTACTAGAAACGGTATGCCCGAGGAATCGGAATTCATCCTTCCAAAAATAGCATTTCGAGAATTTAGCTTTCCATTGATGACTCCTAAGAGTTCCCATAACAAAGCTAAAATGGGATTTATGCTCTTCCTCGGACATAGAGAAAACAAGAATATCATCAACAAAGACTAACTTACTAAGCACATCAAGAAAAACACTATTCATCAAATCAACAATGAAAGCAGGAGCGTTAGTCAAACCAAAAGGCATAACTAATCATTCATAGGAACCATTCTCAGTACGGAAAGTAGTCTTGGGAATACTTTCCTCAGCAACTCTGAGCTGGTGAAAACTTGTGGCAAGATCAAGTTGAGAGAAAACAGTAGCTTCATGGAGCTGATCAAACATATCATTGATGCGAGGCATATGATATCTGTTCCTCATAGTTAGCTTGTTCAGCTCCATATAATCAATGCACATCCTCAAAGAAACTGTTTGGGTTTTAGAGAGATAACGGCTTCATGCCTCTTCAGCCAATCACCTCCAAGTAATAGATCAAGAGCATCAAAATACAGAACATAGAATTCACCACTGAACGGTGATCAAAATAGAGAAGTTTCACTTGGTTACAAATCCTACCAAGGTTCGCAGAACCACCAATAGGATTTGAAACCCACAAGGGTTCAAAAAAAAACTCAGTGGAAAACGATGCTCAAACTTATCCTAAAGATCCACAAATAGAACTATGGGAAGCCCCAGTGTCAAATAGAACACGAACAAGAAGATTGAACAAAGAAAAAGGTGCTCTGAAGAGTACCTTGGGTAACACTAGGAGCAGGAGCAGAGGGAACAACAAAATACCAGGTGGCTTGCCCTTCTGCTGAGTAGGACAATGGGAAATGAGAGATAAAAGACAAGATTCAACCCGTATAGAAGTCTTAATCAAGGAAATTAATCAACAAGGTGGACAAAAAAAATGAAAGAAGTTAAGAAAAATTTGATTTCAAAACCAGAAAAGTTTATATCAAAAATAATTTTGAAAATCCTTTGGAAATCATTTGAAAATCATTTTATACTTTAAAATACGTTCTCTCACAAAGAAATGATTCCACGATTGATTTCACCCATTCTAGGGTATTTCTATCCTATCTCTAATGACTTTTTGCTCCGTAGACTAAGGTTTGCCCAAAACCAAAGCTTTGATACCAAATGTAACGACCCCCTATTTTGGACCATTCAAATCGACAATAAAACCACACATGTCGGACTTGAATAATTCAAAATAGAAGATTGTAATATAATTTGGAGCAAATAAAACCAGTCGCAGAATCACAGACATAGATAAATCAGAATAACTCGCAGCGGAAATAGAAATAAGCATAGTAGTTCATGAAGCTACTGCAACACAGAGCCTCAAAACAAGTACAAAATACCATAGTCTGAAAAGTAAATACAACAGAAATCCCAATACATAAATGTCCACTAGTACATAAGTTGAATCGAAATAGATAACAACTAGATAAAATAAATAGCTCCATCAAATCCTAGCTCCAAAAGGTGAAATGCATAGCTGATACTCAGGCTGACTCAAGCGTAAGAAAATAAATACAAACACTCGAGTCAAGACATACATACTTAATACAATGTAAACCAACTCAAGTGAACGATAATAAAATGCACAAGTAACTTAAAAGGATGCTTGGGACCGCCCATCCTTTAAGGATCCGTTAAACTATTTACTATGTAGTAATATACGCTATTATAAAAGTGTCTAGAAGCAAAGTATAACATATTTTAAAAATAGCATTAAGGAGTTACCCAATATCCCCCTTAACACATTTATAGTGCCAACAGTCTATACAGTACCGTCATACCACCAGATCGGGAGGCTCCCACAAATACTCCATAGGTACGACACAAATAAAACTCGTACAAGGCGCGCTAGGGTAGGTGACATGGCACAACTAGGCAATGCCAGGGTAGATGTACCAATTACACTTCTGGGCCGGTGGTAACACATAGCCGCAGCTACCGCCCACCTCGAGCCACACTCCTAAAAAAAATCAAAGGTGCGCACGAATCAATCACAAAGTAATAGAATGGCATGCGAAGAGATGTGTCCGATCAGTGGGCTACCTCATTGGCCCGTCAATTGCTCCTGTTTTAGCCAACTTATGCCAACTCACGGGAGTCGGGTCCATGTACATACCTTAACATAACAACGCCACCATCCTAATTCTGGAACTCCACCGCGTACATGGTAGTTAAAGTGGTTTTCGGTATCGATAGAGAGTATACCGATATCCGACCATTATTATATCCCATGGATATTTATTTCAAAATCATTTGCACTTCAAAAAATCAAATATCATATCCATTTCAAAACTATATCAATACGATAACATTTCCATTTAAAAACCAAATCAGTATGATAACGTGAAATACTCTTTAAAATCAACTTAAACCAAAACCAAGATATAAAGTCATATCCTTCAATCTTCAATTTCAATATGTCCCAAATCAACATATCTAAAGTCAATTCTTAATTTAATACAATTTCAAACAAATTCATTTTTAAAATCATAGTGCTTTCAAAGCTATAACAACTCTGAAACCAAATACTTTGAAACCATAATACATTGAAATCATAACACTTGAAATGTTATCATTTGGAAATTATAATACTTAGAAAAACATAACACCTTTAAAAAAGTATTCGTTACTAAAGTTGTAGCATTTTCTAAGTTTATTCGTTCAGTTCAACAATTTCAAAATATTGTATTTTCAGAAACAGCTGCACTTAGAAAACGTTACGGTAGATATAGTAGTATTTCAAAAATATTGTCATTTTTAGAAAAAGCAGCACTTATACGTGTTACAGTAGATATATTAGTATTTCAAAACAGTTCAATTTCAGAAACAACACCACTTATAAAATGTTATAGTACATATAATAGTATTTCAAAATAGTTCAATTTTAGAAACAGCAAGACTTATAAAATGCTTCCTTAAAACCACAGGATTTTGGAAATGCTGCCAATACAAATCTAAGGTTTATTACAACATTTCAAAAACATTATAAATTTTAGTTTTCACCGTTTTTAGCTTATAAAACACATCTCCCTTTTCAAAATATTTATTAGGATATCATTTAACTTATGGTTAAATAAAATAAAATTTTATAAGTAAATATCCAAATTAAACTATAATTCATTCATTAAGTCAAATGTACATTATTTTACTTAACTTTTATTTTAACAAATAACTTGAAACTTTATTTTAAAATACCCATTTCATAAATGGGTATTCCTATTACTAAGTTAAGCTTAAAATTTCCAGTTTAAAACAAATTTTCAATTACCAAGTTAAGTCATATTTTAAGTTGTATTTTAAACCATTTATTTACTTATACATTTTAACTCATAGAAAATCACTATAAAACTTATTTAAATCATTTAAATCCAATTTTATCATAGTTTTATGTATACAAAACATATCTATTCCATAAATAAAATTTATTGTTATTATAAGGTTGGAATTAAAATTCCATATTAAATCAAACTTAAATTATTAAGTTATTTATCCTAGATGAAATCTTAAATTTAGTTTAAACTAATAATTTACTTATAAAATTCCAATATCTCGTTATATTAATAAATCATTAAATCAATTTTTAAATTAAAAATTTATATATTTAAAGATTCAAAATACTTAATAATTTTTATAAAACTATTATTAAAATTTAACCATGGGGCTGTATATAATTTTATAACCTAGGTCAAGTGATGCGGATTCAATCCGTAATTTAAAAATAAAAATCCGGGCTCTATTATTTCAAACCTGTAATTGCAAGTAAAATAAAATAAAAAATCGCTTGAGCCTATCATTTCAGCTCATAACGATTTTTCTTTATTCTAATGTCCGTTCGGGTATGTATCATTTCAACCCATAGTGATTCTATTCTAATAGGGAACTTGCAGTGTGAGAAGCAGTAAATGAATAAACGGTATAATATAGCATATCATATCAAATGATGTAACGAATAAATATCAGGTTATAACATCATGAAATATCATATCACAAGCATATATAAATTACTATCATGCCATCAACTACAATCCACATTCCATTGTTTCACAATTATATGAGTACGAATGTCGAGAGCAAATAACTCATCTTCTAAAGCTGGAGATAACAATTCAAAACACATGATTGAACTTCGAAAAGCACGAATTAGATTCGAGTGGATGGAGAGCCAAGATTCAGATCTTATGCACAACAAACTACAACAAAGATAAATATATAACAACACATGAAAATATAAATCAAAACAAAGCAAAAGAATGGGCTAAACAAGACCTAGTGGGCTCGACCACTTTGGAAATAAGCTTGACCACTTTGGAACATGGCTCGGCCATCAACACAAGACTCGACCACTTAGGTTTTGAGGCAAGCATGCATGGCCATGGCAGCAGAAGTCACAGCTAGGGGTTAGAAATATGAAGGGGAAGGAAGCAAAGATCAAGGAAGATAAAGAGGCAAGGCAACAAGCCACTTTGGGTTCGGCCTATGCTAACACGGCTCGGCCATGGCGCTTGGTTTTGATCAGATCTGGTTACGGCCTAGGGTGGGTGTGGTCAAGGCAAAGGAAGAGAAAGGAGGTGGCGTAAGTGGTGGCTGAGGCTAGTGAATAAGGATAGGATGAGATGATAGGCTCGGCTAGGGTTTGTGGAGCAATATTGTGATGGGGTTTTTGGTTCTAAATCACGGCATGGGTGTGGAGGTGAGATGGTTGTGGAGATGGCCGGTCTAAGGTGGTGATGATGGGGAGATGTGGTCAACTAGGAGGCATGGCTGAGCATAGCATGGAAATAAAAGAGAAAGGAGAAAGAAAAAGAAAGGAGAAGGAGAGATGCCATGCGAAACTTACTGTATATTTTTGTTTCAGGAACACAAATAAAATTGAGATGGAATGATAAACTTTTGTACATGACTTACAAAGAGAAGTGGCTGCTAGGGTTAGTAGAGTGAACGGCTAGAAAATGAAGAGGCTAGAAAAGGAAAACCCATAAATTAAAGAAATAGAAACCAAAGTCTCTTGAATTTGCTCGGCCCATTATCAAAAATAAACAAGTCAAAACCCAATAGAAAAATCAAAGTTTAAACAAAATAAAATAAACAAATGAACATAAAAACAAAAAATTAAATATAAAATAGGAATGAAGAAGAAAAATATAGAATAGAAAATAAACAGAAAAATGCTGAAAATAATCACGTGTAAAACGCTGAAATCTATCAGATTTAAAAGTATAAAACAGAATTTTATGAAACGAAAAGCAGAACCGATATCAGAATCAAATACTATTTAAAAGAAAAAGATTATAAATTTAAAATTCAAATTTAAAATTTCAATTGAGAGTCAAAGTTTAACCACAGTTGACCAAAATATAAAATTTCCAGGAAATCTTTAATTTATTATATTTGGAAAATAAATTATAACAAAATCCAAAATCACATTGGAAAATTCCAAAATTTCAATTTTAAATGATTTAAAAAATCAAAGTTTCGATTAGAATTGAATTAAAAATATTTATAAAACTATGGGTTGTTACACTCTCCCCCACTCAAAACTTTCCGTACTCGAAAAGGAACGAGACAAGAAAACAAAGAAAGATAAGATAGAAAAGAAAATAGTACCTGAAACAAACAATTTCGGAATCGAAGCACGCATGCAGAAATAGAAATAAATTAGAATAAAACCAATCACAGATACAAATAAATTAGAATAACTCGCGGCGGAAATAGAAATAACCGTAGTAGTTCATGAAGCTACTACAACATAGAGTCTCAAAACAAGTAACAAATACCATAGTCTGAAAAGTAAACACAACAGGATTCCTAATACATAAATGTCCACTAGTACATAAGCCGAATAGAAATAGATAAAACTAAATAGATAGATAGCTCCAGCAAATCCTAGCTCCAGAAGGTGAATCCAAAGCTGATACTCAGGCTGACATGAGCGTAAGAAAATAAATACAAACACTCGAGTCGGGACATACATACTTATACAATGTAAACCAACTCAAGTGAACTGTAATAAAATGCATAAGTAACATAAAGGATGCTTGGCACCGCCCATCCTTTAAGGATCCGTTAAACTATTTACTATATAGTAATATACGCCATTATAATAGTGTCTAAAAGTAAAGTATAACATATTTTAAAAATAACGTTAAGGAGTTACCCAATATCCCCCTTAACACATTATAGTGCCAATAGTCTATATAGTACCGTCGTACCACCAGATCGGGAGGCTACCACAAATACTCCATACGTACGACACAAGTCAAACTCGTACAAGGCGCGCTAGGGTAGGTAACACGACACAGCAAGGCAATGCCAAGGTAGATATACCAATTACACTTTCGGGCCGATGGTAACGCATAGCCGCAGTTACTGCCCACCTCGAGCCACACTCCCAAAAAAAATCAAAGGTGCACACCAATCAATCACAAAGTAATAGAAAATGGCATATGAAGAAGCGTGTCTAGTCAGAGAAGCTACCTTATTAGCCCGTCAATTGCTCCTGTTTTAGCCACCTTATGCCAAATCGTGGGAGTCGGGTCCACATACATATCTTAACATAATGTCGTCACCGTCCTACTTCATTCTAGAATCTCCACCACGTACACGGTTGTTAAAGTGTTTTTCGGTATCGACAGAGAGTATGCTCATTTCTGATCCCTGTCTCTTTAACAACCACCCTTATTATAACCCATGGATATTTATTTCAAAATCATTTATACTTCAAAAACTAGATATCATATTTATTTCAAAACTATGTCAATAAGATGTCATTTCCATTTAAAAACCAAATCAATATGATAACTTGAAATACTCTTTAAAATCATCTTAAACCAAAACCACGATATAATGTCATATCCTTCAATCTTTAATTTCAATAAGTCTCAAATCAACATATCTAAAGTCAATTCTTAATTTAATACAATTTCAAATAAATTCATTTCCAAAATCATAGTGCTTTAAAAGCAACAACGAATCTGAAACCAAATACTTTGAAACCATAATACTTTGAAATCGTAACACTTGAAATGTCATCATTTGGAAATCATAATACATAGAAAATCATAACAACTTTAAAACAGTATTCATTACTAAAGTTGTTGCATTTTCTAAGTTCATTCCTCCAATTACAACAATTTCAAAACATTGCATTTTTAGAAACAATAGCACTTAGAAAACGCTACGGTAGATATAGTAGTATTTCAAAAATATTGTCATTTTCAGAAACAGAAGCACTTATACAATGTTACAGTAGATATATTATTATTTCAAAACAGTTCAATTTCAGAAACATCAGCACTTATAAAATGTTACAGTAGATATATTAGTATTTCAAAACAGTTTAATTTCAGAAACAGCAGCACTTATAAATTGCTTCCTTAAAACAACAACATTTTGGAAATGCTGCCAATACAAATCTACGGTTTATTATAACATTTTAGAAACATTATAAATTTCATTTTTCACCGTTTTTAACTTATAAAACATATCTCCCTTTTCAAAAATATTTATTTGGATATCATTTAACTTACGGAAAAATAAAATAAAATTTTGTAAATAAATATCCAAATAAACTATAATTCATTTATTAAGTCAAATACATTATTTTACTTAAATTTTATTTTAACAAATAACTTAACACTTTATTTTAAAATACCCATTTCATAAGTAAAATATTCCTACTACTAAGTTAAGCTTAAAATTTCCATTTGAAAACTAAATATTCAATTATCAAGTTAATTCATATTTTAAATTATTTTTTAAACCATTTATTTATTTATACATTTTAACTTATAGAAAATCACTGTAAAACTTATTTTAAATCATTTAAATCCAACTTTATCATAGTTTTATGTATACAAAACATATCTATTCCATAAATAAAAAAATTTATTTTTATTATTATTAGGTTAGAATGAAAATTCCATAATAAATCAAATTTAAATTATTAAGTTATTTATCCTAGACGAAATCTTAAATTTAGTTTAAACCAATTATTTACTTATGAAATTCCAATATCTCATTATATTTAAAAATCATTAAATCAATTTTTAAATTAAAAAGTTCATATATTTAAGGATAAAATATACTTAATAATTTTTAGAAAACTATTATTAAAATTTTACCATGGGTCTATATATAATTTTCTAACCTAGGTCAAGTGATACAGATATGTATCATTTCAATCCGTAATTTAAAAATAAAAAATCGGGTTCTATCATTTCAAACCCACAATCCCAAGTCAAGTAAAAATAAAAATCGCTTGAGCCTACCATTTCAGCTCATAACGATTTTACCTTATTATAATATCCGTCGGGTATGTATCATTTCAACCCTTAGTGATTCTATTCTGATAGGGAACTTGTAGTTTGAGAAGCAGTAAATGAATAAACAGTATAATATAGCTTATCATATCAGGTGATGTAACAAATAAATATCAGGTTATAACATCATGAAATATCATATGACAGGCATATATAAATTACTATCATATCATCAACTACAATCCACATGCCATTGTTTCACAATTATATAAGTACGAATGCCGAGAGTGAATAACTCACCTTCTAAAGGTGGAGATAACAATTCAAAACACACAACTAAACTCCGAAAAGCACGACAAAGCACGAATTAGATTCGAGTGGATGGAGTGCCAAGATTCATATCTTGTGCACAACAAAATACAACAATGATAAATATATAACAACACATGAAAATATAAATCAAAACAAAGCAAAATAATGGGCTAAACAAGACCTAGTAAGCTCGACCACTTTGGAAATAAGCTTGACCACTTTGGAACATGGCTCGGCCATCAACACAACACTTGACCACTTTGGTTTTGAGGCAAGCATGTACGACCATAGAAGCAAAATGGCACGGCTAGGGGTTAAAAATATGAAGGGGAAGGCAAGTGAAGATCAAGGAAGATAAAGAGGTAAGGCAACAAGCCACTTTGGGTTCGGCCTATGATAACTTGGCTTGGCCATGGTGCTTGGTTTGGATTTGATCTGGTCAAGGCCTAGGGAGGGTGTGGTCAAGGCAAAGCAAGGCAAAGGAGGTGGCATAAGTGGTGGCCGAGGCTAGTGTATAGGGATTGGATGGGATGATGGGCTCGGCTAGGGTTTGTGGAGCAATATTGTGACGGGTTTTTGGGATATAGGTCACGGCATGGGTGTGGAGGTGAGGTGGTGGTGGAGATGGCTTGTAACAACCCGCATATTTAACGATTTTATATTTAAATGTTTAATTTAAATATAGCGTCGTTAGTCGGATTTTGGTCCGAAATGTTACTTTCTGCAAATGGCCGAATTGGAACTCGAAACTACCTCCATTGGTTCCAAAATGGCGTTTGCGATCTTTTTGAGTATAATCTTTGATATGTTTAGAGTTTGTGAATTTTGGTTACTTTTTCTATTGGGTTTGGGTTTGGGTTCAGCCCACTAGCTTAACTAATCCTCTAGCTTAGCCAGTCCTCTCATTCACTTATTCATTTCTTAAAACTTAAGCTTAGAACTGAAAATGGGGGAAAGGAAGAGGAATTAGAAATTAGCAAGCCCTAGTTCTCCTTTGTATCTTGATTTCTTGCTCCAAATTCATAGAGAATCCATTGGTAAGTTCATCTCCATCTTCTCCATCTCTTCTCCTCTTTAATTTCAGTAATTTTCCTAACCCTAACTTAGGAAATACTTGCTTTGATTCTTAGATTGAAGCTTGTTGGGATGAAGTAGTGATTAGTTGGTCTTCTTCTTGTGTTTTAGCTCCTTCATCTTCTTTGTTTGTGAGATTAAAAGGTGAGTTTTGAACTCACATCTATTTCTCTTGATATCATGGGTGTTGGTATGAATTCCTAACAAGTATGCTTGTGCCATTGTTTTGGATTGGAAAGAATTTGCATTTTCATGGAAATAGGGCAGGAAGTGCAAAATCACCAGGTTCGACCGACCGAGTGCAGGCTTCGGTCGACCGACCTGTTGCCCCGAGCCTTATTTTGCTCCCTGCATCTGGCCGGCCGACCGAGCCCTGCAGTCCGGTCGACCGACCTGCTTTGATTTGCCTGGTTTGTTTATTTTGCATATTTGATTGATTTTTCCGGACTTTATCGATTCAAGTTGCTTTTTAGTGGTTGTTATTGCATATTTGGCTTTGATAACTTACTCTTGACTTCATCCACGGGTTTTTATAAAATAATCTCTCGAATCGCATTTAAAAGCTCGTTTCTCCAATTTATAAATTCTGTTTAAAACACACACTTTCGCACTTCGAGCGAAGTGGAAGGGTGATTAAATGGTTGGGCAAAACACGGACCATGAATCTGTGCGTTTATCTTTCCGATTAGTCCCCGACCTATTCGATTGATTGTTTTGACCTTCGTGTTTAGTTTATCGATGATATGAGGTAAATTTGTACGGCTTTGAGTGTGAAATAAACTAACGGATAGTAAACCTTTTAGTGCGAACGGGTGGTTATGGGACTCACGTTACCACTTTTCGGATTCCTTTCTGGGAGTTTGTGACACATATCGCCTTTGGGATAGTGTCTTCGGACTGTCTCCTTCTGGTTTGTTGCCCTTTAGTATCGCTTTTGATGTGGCCGTTATGCGCCACATGGATGATATCGGGTTGCTATAGTATCGCTTCCGATGTTGGCCGTTATGCGCCACATGGGTGATATTGGGCTGCTATTGTATCGCTTCCGATGTCGGCCATTATGCGCCACATGGGTGATATTAAGTTGCCCTATTGTATTGCTTTCGGAGTTGGTCATTCGTTACCGCTCGAGCAACTTTTATGATGTTTCAATTGAGATGTATATTCCCTAGGTATCGCCCCTCGGTGTAGGTCTTTCTGAACCACACGATATGTAGTGATCACCTTGTGAACTTGTATACCATATTGGTATTTGTTATTTGCCTTTTTGGCTTGTTTTGGGATATTCCTATCCTTTGTTTCTATGATTTGCCGATGATACGAGGCTTGTTTGTTATGATATGATTCATCTTATGTTAGATGATTGGGTTATCTCTTTTAGAGATATTTGATATATATTGTGACCTTGCAGGTTTATTATGGTTCAGTTTATCTAACTGATTTGTTATCTAGACTGACCCGTGTATTTTATACTTGGGTCAGACCGAGTTGTTTCAGGTTAGGTGCTTTTGGACTTAGCCTATTTTGCTTCCGCATGGACTATTCGCTAGCTTCATTTTGTTGTAGCGTCTTTTGTGGTCCTTATCTGTTGTAACTCTGTTATTTATACTCTTTTTGTCTCGTCTGTATATTGTGGTCTCCTGTACCACTTGACATGTATTATTTTGTATACTCTGTTGTGTATCCGTTTATGTGTATATTATGATCGACTGTTCTGTGATGTGAATTACATTTGAGTTGTTATATTTTCTTCTGATAGATCCTTTAGCCATTGTAGTTTTGCTTTAAATATTTATTGAATAGGTCGAATTTTAATGTGACTACTTTTCGACGTATTTAGTGAATAGTTAAGGTAAGATTACACATGGTCGCTTCCATTATACTCTATTGTCCGCGTTAGCCGACAGTATTATCTATGTAATACTCTTTGTTAACGAGGCTCTCAGAGTGGGGCGTCACAGCGTGGTATCAGAGCTGAGTTCAGAACAAAATATGATAAACACAGAATAGATGCACATATTATGGTACATCAAAGTGTACAAGTAATACAAATCTTTGAATCATCGTGTCTCTTTATTCCATCAAGGTTAGATAGAGTTTGGAATACGTCTAGGAATTCATTTTATTCCGTAGTATTCCATATTGCAATATCTACCTTGTGAATAATCTTTTCTTTATCTTGACTTTCAGCTTATGTCTGGAAGAGGCAGAGGTCGACGTTCGGATGCTGGGCAGTCTAGTGGCTCACATCCGGATGGCGTTTATATGTCTGACGATCAGTTTATGGAGTTGTTTAGGAGCACTCAGCCTCCCGTTCCTCCTCGATTGTCTCCACCTCGCAAGTCTGCTTTTGCACGTCAGTGCAGTGATTTTGCTCATCTTGGAGGAAAACCGTTTAAGGGCTCCGAGTCTGTTCTTGAAGTCCAAGCTTGGCTTTGCACGTGCGAGCGCATTTTCTCTCGCATGGATCTATCTGACCATGATCGAGTTCTTGTGAATTCTAGCTTATTGCAAGAGCGTGCTCTTGATTGGTATGAGCTTCTTGTAGCCGGGATTGATGAGTCTACTCTTTCTTGGACTCAGTTTCGGGGACAATTTGAACTCAAGTTCGTTCCTGAATCTGAAAAAGTTTTATTGACCTGTCGCTTCCTTGAGTTGAAGCAAGGGAAATCTTCTGTTTCTGAGTATGTCGCATCGTTCGAGGCTTTATCTCAGTATGGTCTTGAATTCATCAGCACTTCTTACAAGAAGAATTTGAAGTTTGTTTCTGGCCTTAAGAAATATCTTAGGAAGTCTTTGTTGCTCCCGCTTAAACTTTCTTTTGAGGAGTTGGTTGATTCGGCACTTCATCTCGAGACCGTCGAGAAGGAATGTGATAGTGATGTAGATGTTGAGGTTTCTAAGAACCCCAACAAGAGGCCGTTTCCAATTCAAAAGAAGCCTTTTCCTTCTAAGAAGAAGAAGACTGGTGGTCCTAGCTCTCAGCCTCAGTCTTCCGGAACACCTTTCGTTCGAAAGTGTTTTAATTGTGGTTCTCCGGATCATATTATTCGAGCTTGTCCTAAGCCTCTCTTCTGCCGCTACTGCAAGAAGGAAAGTCATCGTGTTTCAGCTTGTCCCATTGCTCCGAATAATTCTTCATCTGGCAAGTTAAATGTAGCGAATGCTTCTGGAGGTCCTTCTCAATCCAAAGGTATATCTCCATCTATTTTGGAAGGTTTTATTCTATTTCATGATCATAGTATACGAGTTCTTTTCGATACGGGTGCTTCACATTCTTTCGTATCGAAGAAGCTTGTAGATGATTTATCCTTGGATGTTTCTTGTATGGTTACTTATTTAAGGATTGTGAATCCAATTGGGGGATCCGCGACCCTTAGTTTGTTTTGTGATGATATTGAGATTGTTTTATGTGGCTTTTCTTTCCGTGCGAATCTGCACGTTGTTTCTCATTTGGGTTTTGATATGATTTTTGGTATGGACTGGCTAGTGAGGTACGATGCCAGGATTATTTGTTCCAAGAGAATTTTATATCTTTGTCATCCTGATTCGCTTTCTCAGTTATCTCTTGTTCTTCGGGATGTGGATAATTCCGAGATGGCTTTGTATTCTCTTGATTTGCAAGATGGTGATGATATATCTCGTATTCCTATTGCTTGTGACTTTTCTGATGTTTTGAGCCTGTATCGGGTTTGCCACCCAAACGTGCAATTGAGTTCCGCATTGATCTCATTCCAGGCGCGCAGCCAGTTAGTCGTCCTCCCACGAGGATGTCTACAAAGGAAAATGAGGAACTCAAGAAGCAGCTTTTAGAGCTTGAATCTAAGCAATTGATTCAATCTAGTTTTTCTCCATGGGGATCCGCGGTCGTCTTTGTGAAGAAGTCTGATGGAACTCTTAGGCTTTGCATTGACTATCGCAAGCTTAACGAGTTGACCATTGGAAATAGGTATCCATTGCCTAGGATCGATGATATGTTCGATCTATTGAGTGGTGCTAAGGTCTTTTCTCAGCTTGACCTTGCCACATGTTTTCATCAGTTATGAGTCGCGGAGGATAGTATACCTCTTACCGCTTTCCGCACTCGTTATGGTTCTTTTGAGTGGCTCGTTATGCCGTTCGGTTTGACGAACGCTCCTGCTTTCTTTGTCGATCTCATGAATCGGGTATTCTGGGAATATCTCGATAAGTTCGTGCTTGTCTTCATTGATGATATCCTTATTTATTCTAAGTCTGAAGCTGAGCAAGCTAATCACTTGAGAATTGTCTTGAGTACTCTTCGCCGTCATCATCTTAGAGCCAAATTCTTCAAGTGCCACTTTTGGGAGAATAAGGTTAAGTTTTTTGGCCATGTTGTATCTTCCGATGGCATTTCTGTCGATCCCTCAAAGATCGAAGCCATCCAGAATTGGAAGAGGCCTGAAAATGTTCATGAAATTCGTAGTTTCCTTGGATTGGCGGGTTATTACCGTCAGTTCATTAATGATTTTTCTCGTGTTGTGCTTCCTCTCACTTGCCTTACTCGAAAAGGCATTCATTTTGATTGGTCGGACAAGTGTGAGGCTTCCTTTCAGACATTAAAGGAACTTCTCACTAATGCTCCTATTCTTGTGGTTCCCGAAGGGAATCATGACCTTGTTGTCTACACCGATGCTTGTGGTAGTGGTCTCGGTGCAGTTCTTATGCAGAAGGATCGGGTAGTTGCTTATGCTTCTAGGCAACTACGTCCGAATGAAGTTCGCTATGCCACTCATGATCTTGAGCTTGCCGCCATTGTCTTTGCCTTGAAGATTTGGCGACATTATTTATTGGGCGAGCGCTTCATTCTCTATACCGATCATAAATCTTTGAATTATTTGTCCACTCAGAAAGAACTCAATATGAGGCAACAGCGTTGGCTCGAGTTTCTTGCTTCTTATGACTTTGATATCCAATATACCCCTGGTAAGGGTAATCGTGTTGCTGATGCGCTTAGTCGCAGACATTCGGCTGTTATTTCTATGATGCTTGCCGAATGGAGTATTCTTGAAACTCTATCTTTTTGTGAAATTCGTGATCGAGGTTCATCTTTCGATTCTCCTATTCTATTATTTAGTTTGGGAGCTCGACCTATTTTGTTGGATCGTATTGCCGATGGTCAACGGCGTGATCCTGATTTGTTGCATTTTATTCAGCTTTGTGAGTCCGGATCTTGTGATGTGGCGTTGCAAGATATTAGCATAGATTCTCATGGGTGTCTTCGTAAGAAGAACCGTCTTTTTGTGCCTTCTGATTTTGCACTTAGGCATGACATTCTTGATGATTGTCACCGTTCTAAGTATACCATTCATCCCGGTAGTAGCAAGATGTATGCCGATATGCGTCGTCTTTATTATTGGGAAGGCATGAAGAGCGATGTGGCGAGTTATGTGAGCAATTGCATAACTTGTCAGCGTTCTAAAGCCGAGCATCAGCGTCCTTCTGGTCTTCTTCAGCCTCTTGAGATTCCATTGTGGAAATGGGATCAGATTTCTATGGATTTCATTGACGGCCTACCTCGTTCGAGATCTGGCCATTCTAGCATTTGGGTTATTGTTGATCGCCTTTCCAAGTCTGCTCATTTTGTCCCTATTAAGTCTAATAGGACTGCTTCGCATTTGGCTAAGTTGTATGTCAAGGAAATCGTGAGACTTCACGGTGTTCCTAGTTCTATTGTGAGTGATCGTGATCCTTTATTCACGAGTCATTTTTGGAAGAGTCTTCAGCAAGCTTTGGGAACAAAGCTTAATTTTTCTACAGCTTATCATCCGCAGTCTGACGGACAGACTAAACGGGTGAATCGTATTTTGGAAGATCTTCTCCATATTTGTATTTTTGATTTTGGTGGTAGTTGGGAGGATCACCTACCTCTTGTAGAATTCTCCTACAACAATATTTTTCAGTCTAGTATCGGTATGGCTCCTTTCGAAGCCTTATACGGAAGGCCATGTCGATCACCTTCTTGTTGGTTAGAATCTGGTGAAAAGCTTACTCTTGGTCCAGATTTAGGTCGTGATTCTTCCAAGAAGATTGATCTTATTCGGTTGAGAATGAAAGAGGCACAGAGTCGCCAGAAATCCTACGCGGACAACCGTAGGAAGCCTCTCGAGTTCTCGATCGGTGATCTTGTTTTTATTCGTGTTTCTCCTTTGAAGGGGGTTATACGCTTCAGTACGACTGGAAAATTGGCTCCTCGTTATATAGGACCATTTTCTATCACTGAACGTATTGGCCCTGTGGCTTATAGAGTTTCACTTCCAGCTCATTTATCTGGCATTCATGAAGTGTTTCACGTCTCGCAACTTCGGAAGTGTCTTCGGGGGTCGGATTCTGTTATGAATTCTCTTGATTTGCAAGAGCTTGAGATCTCACCGGACTTATCTATTGTACAGCAACCTATTCGCGTGCTTGACACAAAGGTGCGACACCTTCGGAACAAGGACGTGCCGCTCATTAAAGTTCAATGGTCCGCTAATCCCAATGACTGTACTTGGGAAACCAGAGAATTTATTTAGCGATCTTATCCGGGTTTTCTTTCCTTGCTTTGAAACGGTGAGTATGTCTTTTCATCTCAAGCTTATTTTCTTTTTCTTTTGATGTTGATTGTATGTAGTTGTTACAAATATCGTCTCTAGGAATTGCGGGGACGCAATTTTGTAAGGAGGGGAGATCTGTAACAACCCGCATATTTAACGATTTTATATTTAAATGTTTAATTTAAATATAGCGTCGTTAGTCGGATTTTGGTCTGAAATGTTACTTTCTGCAAATGGCCGAATTGGAACTCGAAACTACCTCCATTGGTTCCAAAATGGCGTTTGCGATCTTTTTGAGTACAATCTTTGATATGTTTGGAGTTTGTGAATTTTGGTTACTTTTTCTATTGGGTTTGGGTTTGGGTTCAGCCCACTAGCTTAACTAATCCTCTAGCTTAGCCACTCCTCTCATTCACTTATTCATTTCTTAAAACTTAAGCTTAGAACTGAAAATGGGGGAAAGGAAGAGGAATTAGAAATTAGCAAGCCCTAGTTCTCCTTTGTATCTTGATTTCTTGCTCCAAATTCATAGAGAATCCATTGGTAAGTTCATCTCCATCTTCTCCATCTCTTCTCCTCTTTAATTTCAGTAATTTTCCTAACCCTAACTTAGGAAATACTTGCTTTGATTCTTAGATTGAAGCTTGTTGGTTGAAGTAGTGATTAGTTGGTCTTCTCCTTGTGTTTTAGCTCCTTCATCTTCTTTGTTTGTGAGATTAAAAGGTGAGTTTTGAACTCACATCTATTTCTCTTGATATCATGGGTGTTGGTATGAATTCCTAATAAGTATGCATGTGCCATTGTTTTGGATTGGAAAGAATTTGCATTTTCATGGAAATAGGGCAGGAAGTGCAAAATCACCAGGTTCGGCCGACCGAGTGCAGGCTTCGGTCGACCGACCTGTTGCCCCGAGCCTTATTTTGCTCCCTGCATCTGGCCGGCCGACCGAGCCCTGCAGTCCGGTCGACCGACCTGCTTTGTTTTGCCTGGTTTGTTTATTTTGCATATTTGATTGATTTTTCCGGACTTTATCGATTCAAGTTGCTTTTTAGTGGTTGTTATTGCATATCTGGCTTTGATAACTTACTCTTGACTTCATCCACGGGTTTTTATAAAATAATCTCTCGAATCGCATTTAAAAGCTCGTTTCTCCAATTTATAAATTCTGTTTAAAACACACACTTTCGCACTTCGAGCGAAGTGGAAGGGTGATTAAATGGTTGGGCAAAACACGGACCATGAATCTGTGCGTTTATCTTTCCGATTAGTCCCCGACCTATTCGATTGATTGTTTTGACCTTCGGGTTTAGTTTACCGATGATATGAGGTAAATTTGTACTGCTTTGAGTGTGAAATAAACTAACGGATAGTAAACCGTTTAGTGCGAACGGGTGGTTATAGGACTCACGTTACCACTTTTCGGATTCCTTTCTAGGAGTTTGTGACACATATCGCCTTTGGGATAGTGTCTTCGGACTGTCTCCTTCTGGTTTGTTGCCCTTTAGTATCGCTTTCGATGTGGCCGTTATGCGCCACATGGATGATATCGGGTTGCTATAGTATCGCTTCCGATTTTGGCCGTTATGCGCCACATGGGTGATATTGGGTTGCTATTGTATCGCTTCCGATGTCGGCCGTTATGCACCACATGGGTGATATTAAGTTGCCCTATTGTATTGCTTTTGGAGTTGGTCATTCGTTACCGCTCGAGCAACTTTTATGATGTTTCAATTGAGATGTATATTCCCTAGGTATCGCCCCTCGGTGTAGGACTTTCTGAACCACACGATATGTAGTGATCACCTTGTGAACTTGTATACCATATTGGTATTTGTTATTTGCCTTTTTGGCTTGTTTTGGGATATTCCTATCCTTTGTTTCTATGAGTTGCCGGTGATACAAGGCTTGTTTGTTATGATATGATTCATCTTATGTTAGATGATTGGGTTATCTCTTTTAGAGATATTTGATATATATTGTGACCTTGCTGGTTTATTATGGTTCAGTTTATCTAACTGATTTGTTATCTAGACTGACCCGTGTATTTTATACTTGGGTCAGACCGAGTTGTTTCAGGTTAGGTGCTTTTGGACTTAGCCTATTTTGCTTCCGCATGGACTATTCGCTAGCTTCATTTTGTTGTAGCGTCTTTTGTGGTCCTTATCTGTTGTAACTCTGTTATTTATACTCTTTTTGTCTCGTCTGTATATTGTGGTCTCCTGTACCACTTGACATGTATTATTTTGTATACTCTGTTGTGTATCCGTTTATGTGTATATTATGATCGACTGTTCTGTGATGTGAATTATATTTGAGTTGTTATATTTTCTTCTGATAGATCCTTTAGCCATTGTAGTTTTGCTTTAAATATTTATTAAATAGGTCGAATTTAAATGTGACTACTTTTCGACGTATTTAGTGAATAGTTAAGGTAAGATTACACATGGTCGCTTTCATTATACTCTATTGTGCGCGTTGGCCGACAGTATTATCTATGTAATACTCTTTGTTAACGAGGCTCTCGGAGTGGGGCGTCACATGGCTAGTCTAATGTAGTGATAAAGGGGAGATGTGGTCATCTAGGAGGCATGGCCGAGCATAACAGGGAAATAAAAGAGAAAACGGAAAGGAAAAAAAGGAGAAGGAGAGAAGCTATTAGAAACTTACTGTATATTTTTGTTTAAGGAACGCAAATGAAATTGAGATGGTATGAGAAACTTCTGAGCATCAATTTCAAAGAGAAGTGGCGGCTACGGTTAGTGGAGTGAACGGCTAGAAAATGAAGATGCTAGAAAAGGAAAAGTCATAAATTAAAGAAGAGAAACCAAAGTCTCTTGAATTTCCTAGGCCCAGTATAAAAAATAAACAGGTAAAAACCCAATAGAAAAATCAAAGTGTAAATCAAAATAAAATAAATAAATGAACAAAGAAATAGAAAATAAAATATAAAGTAGGAATGAAGTAGAAAAATATAGAATAGAAAATAAATAGAAAAATGCTGAAAATAATCGCATGTAAAACGCTGAAATCTATCAGATTTAAAAGTATAAAATAGAATTTTACAAAACGAAAAGCAGAACTGTAACAAACAGAATTTTTGACAGCATATTTTAATGAATATTTAATCTAATTTAAATTAATACAAGCTTGTTAATGTTTAAATTGATGAGATCTTGGATATTTAACAGTTATATATGTTTGTAAAAGAAAGTTTTGATTTGAAAATTTAAAATAGAATGCTTCGAAAACCATTTAAAACAAAATCTGTCTTTTACACTAAAATCAAAGGATTTATATGGTTGATATTTAATCTAGTATACTTATAAAATGAAATTGAAATAATAATGTTTAAAATAGACAAATATAGCAATATTAAACATAAACATGGAAATCTAACACATAAGTTTAAAACAATATAATTGATTATAAACATAAACATCCAAAACATGCATGAATCATAATTATAAACATAAGTATAAACCATAATTATAAAATAGAAAATATAACTAACAATATAAATATACGAATATAAGTTATAACTAGGAATATAAAATTTACATATGAAATATTATGAATCAAATGCTTGAAAATCTAAAGAGCAAATAAATCACAATCAATAAAGTCAAAATAATAACATGCAAAATCCATTTGTACAGCATAAAATTTTATCAAAGGCCATTTACATTATTGAATGTCATGTGAACATGTTCAATGCATAAGTAAAAGGGGATACTTGTAACATATTTCTGTACTAAACATATATGTGCTGTTATACAGTTTATATGCATAAGGAAACAAAAGATCTCACTTCAAATATAATGAAACAAAATTTGTGTCTTGTACAAAATAAACAAAATCTGAAAACATTAATTACTAGTTAGCATAAATGAGGCATAAGCATTAATTAGCACAACATATTGTTTAACAAGTACTATAGCCGAAATCTCCTTATCACTTCATTCTGCAGGATATTTTACTTGACCAATTAAAAAAAAAGAGAATAATGACAAACAAATACAAACTGGCCAGCTACAACCTGTTAAGTAGCTTTAATATATATATACACCTATATACTATGTTCATTTATAAAGCTTAACTAAACTTAAAAGCAACCCTGAGAAAAACATTGATTTGCTTTGCAAACATATATTAACTCAAAGCAGGAAACAAAAGAAGGTTTCAGGAAAGTTTCATCTGCAATTTCTTCTTCAACACACCTTGCTTTCTGTTCATGTTGTTCTTGTGAGTAAACCTATTACTTGATTGACCTAAGAAATTCTGAGTTTGTTATATAGTTTGAATAAGAATTTGTATATTCCAGTACACTGCAAATAGTTGGGAACTGTTCTATATCCTTTGATTACAGAACAATAAACAGTAAGGAATTTGAATATTTCTTTTTTACAAATACTTTGTACAAAGGAATTTAAGTTAAATGCACTTGTAGAAAACTGAAAATCATGATCAGAAGTTAAGTTTTGAAAGTGATAGTGAAGTTCAAACTCTGTATATTCAAGTTTGCAGTAAGAAATCAATAAATGCAAAAAAATCAAAGATTTTAAATTGTTAATTCGAATTCATATATTAAACAAACATGTAAAGTTAGGATTTTTAAAATGGAAATGATAATTTTTAGATCAAAGTTTGAGGTGTAGTTTCAAGAGAAGCCGAAAATTGATTTTTATCAATATTGGTTGATTCAACAAAATTTAATTATTGAAATTTCCTGTGAAGTAAGCTTGAAGATAAATTAACACAAGAAAAATGTCAAATTATTTTTCAAGTGCATAAATTTTGAGTTTGTGATTAAAGTAGGGTTTAGTTCACATTTCTGTTGGGTCTTTTTGTTCGATGATTTCGTCATCAAGAGATGACCGAGCTCGGAGTGTTTTTGAGGGATGAATGAGGGTGACATCGGCGACACATAGTAGGAAGCGCGACTCAAACGGTGGTCGGCGCTGGGAGGAAGAGGGGTTTTCGTCTTTGCTGTTCGAGTTTAAGTTCACCCAGAGGGTATTTTTTTGATTCTGTGGTCTTTGATTCGTGATAGCATTTGAATTCGAGTATGTGGTCGAAGTGGAGTTTGTGGAGGCTGGCGCGAGTCGCCGGAGGCGAAGCAAGCCACCGTGCATGTGCATGGTGGTGAAGAAGTGTCTGGCGAGTTGCCTTGGCGGTCGCGTGCTCGTTCTCGTGAAATTTGAGGTTTCGCTTCGGGGTTGTCTTTGGGTGATTTACGCGAGTGTGCTACTGCAGTCAATTTATAACTGAAGCTTGTAATATTAAAAAAAAAGAGAAGGAAGAAAGGAAACAGGCAAAAGAAGAAGACGGTGGTTTGAGAGAGAGACGCGAGGTAAAGAGGGGAAGAGCTCGAAGTTTGCTCGAGTGGATAAGTGGATTACCTCGGGTCCACTTCCTGATTGATTTGCCTAATTCCTTTTAGGTTTTTTTAACAAAGTTTAAACAGTAAATAATATTAGTTAATTTTAGGTAAATAATTAATCTATTGTTTATTAAAAGTAAGGTTTGTAAAAGGTAATTAATCAGTATTAAGTAATTAGGATGTACATTATTTTATACTTGTAATTCAATTAATAACTTTAAATTAAATTGTAATTAGAAATTAATCTTGTGATTAATCTATTCAACTTAAGAAAATTTAATTAAAGGATTAATAAATGGTGATTAACTTAAGTGATTAATTAAAGATTATACGATTAATTAAATTGATAATAATTGATTGATTAAAGTAATTTGTGGAAATTAAATAAGTAATTACTTTTGAATAAGTAAGTTATTAACTGACAATTAAAAATAAATAAATTAACCGAGTAATTAAGTAATAGTTAATGAATAGAAGTTAATTAATTAAATAATTAACTAAAGATTAGAGGATTAATGAATTAATAGTTAATGATAACTAATTAATTAATTGATCATTAATAAGTTAATTAATCAGTAATTAATTAAACAGAATTAAATAGTTTATTCTTGAGCAATAAATTAAGTAAAGTAAAACCAAACTGTTTGGTATGCATTGACAATTCTGTTTGATTGACTTTAATATCTGTTGATGATACTTCTGCGATATGTTATAATATATTATGGATATCTGTGATAACTGTGTATGATTTATCTGTTATATCTGTTATGTGAATTCTGATATTAAATTGAACTGTTAAGTTAAATAGACAACTTGGCCCTTAAAGTGGCATTTGGATTCCGATGAGACCGAGATCGGAAGAATCAATTTTGATTCTCCGAAAACCACATCGATCCAAATTAAACGATAGGTCGTGACTTATCAAATGGTGATCGAGATGGTGTTTCAGAATGCAAGGGTTATCGTCGTTAACTCTAAGGGTGATTCCAAAATGAGTGTAACGAGATAATGCCTTCGGTTTCGTTCGAACCCGGAACGAACTTGTATGGATTGATTGCTTTCAGCACATCGTCAGGCGGACGATGAGCATTCTAAGAATAATGTTCAATAAAGGTAATCGCAGCCTCAAGCCTCATCAACCGGGAATGGCTAAAACAGGGGAGATGCAGCAAGGTTAGGTGGGTCATGCCCAAGCAGGACAAGATATTCCCCTGTCTAGATGTCCCTTTTTATTTCGGCTATGTGAGCAGTTGTTGGCCAAAACTGCGGGGTTATTTTGTTCGGGACTGTTCGGTAAGGAATGGTTCCGGCCTTGTGTTGTAGGGGGTCGGGAGTGATCCTCGGTACGGTGATCTAGGCCCCGTACTGTGACGGCCGGTACCCAGTAGCCCTGCCATTGTTGGAAATCCATTTTCCCAACGAGACCCTACGGTTTTGATTTGTATTACCCACTTTCGTGGCTAGTAGCTGGAATTTAATAGATGTAACAATTTCGGCTATTTTCTATTTACTTGAAAACCCTAGACACTATTATAATATCACTGAATTTCCTATAAAATGTTTTGGTTAGCGTAAGGTAAAAACTTACCCGTATTTATTTGTGGGGAGTCTTACGTGATACCTTTATTTTCAGATGATTTTCAAAGTTAAGAAATTTTAACCTGTTTACTCATACCAGACCCATGTCTGACCCGGAGTTTATATTTTTTTTTCATAAACTCTTGGGTACTCAAATTTTTATGAGTAGCCAAGTGATAGGTATTTGGGAGTGTTGATTTTCTGGAGAAGCTTTTGGATGAGAAGACCAGACGTATGTATCTATATATGTAGTTCCGCTGTGTAGTTAGTGTATGCTGTATTTTGGATGTATGTATGGACATATATGTATATGACCGTCCTATTATATGATATTGTATTACTCTGATGTATGTATAACTATGTAATAGTTATGTGATGTATTATATTTTGTTCCATTCCGTTGTGAGATTCTGATGTTGTTGTTCTTTCTTTCTATTCTTTTCTATTTCTATCCCTTTCTTTCTTAATGATGAAACGTCTTTCTGGGTTGAGAAAGGCGGGTCGTCACAGTTGGTATCAGAGCGCTAGATCGAGCGAGTACCTAGGCTCTTGTGTTATATTTATCTTGAGAGTGCGTATTTGTATTTTCATACAATTATATATAGTCTATCTAAATTTGTTGAGTTACCTATTCAGGTGACCGACATGAGTTCCAGAAGAAGAGGTAGAGTTAGTGCCAGTACTTCAACAGATAATGGACAGAGTCAAAATGATAGTGAGGCTGTCAATCCAGTACCGCCTCAAGTTAGTTTTGCAGCCTTATGCAAGGATTTCAAAAATCTTGGAGGCCAACCATTTAAAGGTTCAGAGTCTATAATTGAAGTTCAAGACTGGCTACGCTCTTGCGAACGCATTTTCAAGAGCATGAAATTGACTGATGAACGTAAGAGACATATGGCAGCGTGGCAACTGCAAGGTGGTGCAGCAGCATGGTAGGATTCAACGATTGCAAATATTTCTGAGGATGACATTTCATGGGACAGATTTACGGAATTGTTTGAAGAGAAGTTTGTGCCAACGGCAGGGAGAACCCAATTGTACCAGGATTTTCTGTATTTGAAGCAGGGTAGCATGTCTGTTTCGGAGTATGAAACCATATTCAACGAACTCTCTTGTTATGGACCAGGACTCATCGATACTCCTCTGAAAAAGAATGAGAAATTTGTGCAAGGATTGAGGCCTGAATTCCATGTAAAATTGACAGTGCTTTTGAAAGGATCTTTTGTTGATTTGATTGATATGGCATTGAGATACGAAAGTTTGATGAGTAAGAAACCGGTGGCTCCAGTTGCAGCTTCAGGTGGGAATTTCACTAATTCGAATAAGCGGAAGTTCGATCCTAAATGGAGGAAGCCGAATAAGAAGAAACCTGGGAATAACAACGGACCTCGAAAGTGCTACATTTGTCATCAGGAAGGGCATTTGGCAAATAAGTATCCTAGAAAAGGATTCCAGCAGCAACAACAGCAACCACATCAGAGTGGCCCAGGATCAGCTATGGTTTAGAAATCATTGTGCTTTAATTGTCATCAGCCAGGACACATGATCAAGAATTGTCCACTTCTGCAGAGGGCACCTCAGAATAAAGTCTTTGCTTTGGAAGCCGGACCATCTTCTTCTACGATGGGCAAAGGAGTATTAGAAGGTACTTTACTTTTAGATGGAAAATATATTAGAGTTTTGTTTGATTCGGGTGCTTCCTTGAGTTTTATTTCTTTGGACTCTGTTGAAAAATTCTCTCTTACTCCTAGTTCTGTAGACAGTCCTATCTTGGTATCTAATCCTATCGGAGGGGTGACCAAATTAGACACTATCTGTAAGGACTTGAAGATCTCTTATCTATCTCACAGTTTTTCTTGTGACCCGTATGTGTTGAATTTTAAGGGATTTGATCTTATTTTGGGTATGGATTGGCTGGACAAGTATAAAGCCGTTTTGAATTGTGATGAGAGAACAGTTTCGTTGGAAACTGATCTGGGTAGAATTTCCAGAGTGTCGTGTGATAATTCTGGAATTCACTTGAGCAGTCTTTTGCATGGAATTGAGACTTCTGAAGAGAGTGTCGAAGTCATCGATGTGGTTCAAGATTTTGCTGATGTATTTGATGAAGTTAAGTGTCTGCCACCACATCGAGAAATAGAGTTCCGTATTGATTTGATTCCAGGAGTTGTGCCACTGATTCAGCCCAGTAGGAGAATGGCCCCTAAGGAAAGAGAAGAGTCGATTAAGCAGACTCAAGATCTTTTAGAGAAAGGGTTGATTAGACCCAGTTTTTCTTGTTGGGGTTCGGCGGCAGTGTTTGTGACTAAATCACATGGATCACTAAGGTTCCGTGTGGATTATAGAGAATTGAATAAAGTGACTATCTGTAACGCCCCACCCGAGACCCACCTTAGTAAAGAGAATTAACGAGTAATTCCGTCTACTAAAGCGGAGAATAGGGCTGGTTAAGGGCGACCATCTATAACTTTGTCTTAAACATCTACTGAATACGTCGACAAATGCAATATAATTTTTTTCTTTTCTATCTCAATGGATCGACATACACAGTAAATGTTTAATCCAAAACTATAGGTGGTTGACGGATCTATCAGAATCAAATACAATAACTAAATGTAAAGCACATCACAGAACAGTAATCGACATCATATATATACATATACACATATACAAGTTTAGTACAATACAATATGAATACAATAAAGGTGGTACTCGACCATAACATATACATCAAATCAAATGCATATCAGAGTCAAGCGGAAAGAAATATAAACTACACAAAAGTGCTAGGCCGATATCCAAGCGGATGCATCAAAGCTAAGTCCCGAACTGATAGCTGACCTGAAACAACTCGTCTGACCCGAGTATAAAATACGCGGGTCAGTCTAGCTAAAACAATCAGTTAAGAAGGATAGACGATAATATGAAGCATAAGATACAAGGTGGTGATTCTTCTCAAATGAGAAGAGGCAATAGAAAGAACACATAATCATGACTTAAGTGAACAATGTCATTTAAGTATACGAAGACCTCAAAAGAGGTAAACTCGACAATAACGCTCAAATAATATAAACAATCGCCGATGAAAAATCTCTAAATCAAAACTCATGAAACTCAACAAGTGTTTATAATTCCCATATCGAAATCACCATAAAACAACATATATATATATATATATATGTGCCTTTCTCTAACTCAAGGCTATAAGTAAATTCATCATCTCAAAATTGGTGAAATCGAAATCATAAACTTATAAAAATTCCCCAGATTGGCCAAATCCCATTTGCATGCCGAAGCGATTCTACACGTGCCATTCTCAGATGGCCGAAGCCTCTTACAAGGTCGCTAACACCTCTCAAAGCAGTTCGTCCTCATGACAAGGTCGCTGACATCTCTCCAAGCTATTTTGTCAGCCCTAACAAGGTCGCTAACACCTCCCTAAGCAGTTTGTCCTCATGACAAGGTCGCTGACACCTCTCCAAGCTATTTTGTCAGCCCTAACAAGGTCGCTAACACCTCCCTAAGCAGTTCGTCCTCATGACAAGGTCGCTAACACCTCTCCAAGCTATTTTGTAAGCCCTAACAAGGTCGCTAACACCTCCTTAAGCAGTTCGTCCTCATGACTAGGTCGCTGACACCTCTCAAAGCAATTCTATTAGGTAAACATCATGAATGTGTCACAAACTCACGGATAGGAATCCGAAAAGTGTTAACGTGTGTCCCATACCACTCGTTCGCACTTAGCGATTTACTAGCCGCTAGTCGGTGCCACACTAGGAACATCATAAAACTCATAAAATCATATCTCGCCTCATCTCATTGGCGAGTGATAAAAAGACACCATACTCGTCTCATCTCATCAACAAGTATTAAATAACATCGTAACTTGTCTCATTTCATCGACAAGTGAAAACATCGTGATGGTTCCTCATAAACCATAAATCTCAAATTATGAAATCATATACTCAAGACTTGTCTTATATCATTGACAAGTAAATAAAACATCGTGATGGTTCTCATCGACCATACTCTTACATAGGAGATCTCAAACCATAATACTTGTCAAATATTGGACACCTTAAATAAGTCCAATATATAGGAATTTTAAAACTCAAAATACGCCATAAAATGGAAGAATATCTCAGAATCAAAAATCCCAAATAGCTTCGATCGTACAAGTCCGGAATTAACCGAAATAGTGAACGCACATGTCCCATGCCACGTGTTTTACTAAATCGTTTAATTCTCTTTCTCATACGTTCGAATAGTATAAAAGTGTGTATTTTATATATAAAATAATTTATTTGAGACACTTATTATAATTTCCATTAATCCATGTACTATTTATAAAACCATAAATAAGTTTAAATCTATATTTTTATACTACTGTAAAAATCTTTAAAATCTTATACTAGTTCATTTGCAATTTAATCTTCTCATAAAATAAATATATACTTACATATGTTATTGTCTAATTAAACAAAATACATACAAATTTCGAAATTTTCATATGGCAACTAGTGTGACAAACTCTAAGCTATTGTATTCAAAAGCAATATGCATGGATATAGCCTGTCAATTACATTTATTGCATGTACTAGCTAAATTCCTATTAACCTGACACCTCCCATTATAAATTACAACCCATAGTTTAAGAATTTTCCATACCTAAAAAGTGGCAGGTACAAGGCAATTGCAAAAATAACTATAAAAAAAATTCAACAAAGCTACAAACATAAAAGACGGAAAGCATTTAATACCTAGGCATTGTACTGAGCAAGTTGTAAAGCAATGGTCACATTTATATTGACAAAAACATGTAGAACTAGGCTACTAAGTCAAAAAAAAAACGAAACTGTCAGGCTATTGGTTTCTACATGCATAAACTAGGCTTTATAAAACATACCACAGCATGTACAGCACACTTCTTTTAATATAAGTCCATTGAATTTACAAAACCATAATTTCATTTCTAAACTCAAGTTGGTGTTTAAAACAATTGTCTGAAACAAATTAAGTTTACACTTAATATCATGCTCTAATAACCATAAATATACTTCTCTTTATTTAAAATGATTGGAAAGTAAACTTATGTTTCTTGGTGCCTAAAAATGAAAGCAATAAATCTATATTTCGAAAGCAGGTAATGTAAAACACTAAAATAGGAAGTAGATACATGAAACTTCTGAAACATATATATACTCATATTTGGTAAAAATATGCATAGCCAAGTTTTAACATAAATTTAAACTAGTATTTGTCAAGTAAAATTATGATAATATATGCATGTACATGCTAGCTCAAATTCTAATACACACACAAGTGCAATGAACAGCTGATGTTTTAAAAGCAAAGAAAAGGTGTCAGGCCCTTAAAATAAGCATGTACAAGTACTAGATACTAAGCTATATAATATAACAAACATGACAGCACACGTCCCTGTTCCCTTCCATGGCAAAGTGACTTCGTACCAAAGCAAAAGGATAAAGCAAAATAAATAAATAAAAAATATCAAAACACTGCCCATGTCAGGACATAAGCAATAAATGCAAAAGCAAATATATGTAACCACTTTAAGCTACTCGCAAAGATCATTGCATCAATGTTAAAGCAACAAAATTGCTACCATTCACAAAATAAAACTTTGCACTTAATCCTAAATCAATGTGTTCAATTGCACCAGGGTCTTGTACATAACCATTTATCACAATAAGGTAGGGACGTGGCTAACCAAAGCATAGAAGAACATATTGTGTTTAACAAAAATTGAGGAACTGGGCTAATATGCATTTGGGGAGTGACACTATTTCAAAGCAACACCTCTAGGGAAGTAAGAAAGCCATGCTACAAGCATGCATGTGTGGCAGATTTTCAGGCTGAGCAAAAATAAGGGGAGTACGAACATAGGCAGCAAGAAAATAGGGGGCGTGTTCTAGAAGCATGCGAGCAATATAATATACAACATGAGGAAAAGTGCAAAATAATTCTAGGCATGGATACATTATAGATTTTCAATGCAACAGAGCATTGATTGACCGATTTCAAAACAATCGGTTAATTTACAGCGAACAAATGAGTGTGTATAAATAGCAAAACAAAAATTATCAATAACCACTTATCGCTAAATTCAACTAGCTTTTAAAATCAGTACTAAATGTGAGTAAAACTCACTTGAAATCCAAAGCTACGCAGCAAATTAGAGGTGGATTAATGCTAGAAAGAAGGAGACTTTAGCTTGGATTTGGCCTTCAGCTACCTCTGAGTAACAATTGACTTGCCGAAAGATTAATTTTGAAGAATTCCTTAAGAAAATTTGGTGAGAGTTGGTAAAGTTCCCACTGTCCTGTTTTTTTTTTTTCCTTTTCCTTTTTACCCTTTTGGCTGGTTCAGGAAGATGAATCCATTAAGAAATGAGCATGCCCACGTTTTCACAGTGCTTTCCTTCCATTAGAAGCCTAATGGGCTTAATGGGCCAAAAACTTAGAAAAATAAAACAGAGGCCTAGTAGTTAGTTTAAAATTCACACATATCACATATATGCACATATATACACATGTACACATATTTAAATTCATTTTCTTTTAACTTTTAATTCAAACGAATATTGTAAATTTATATACTTGTGAAATTGAATATTTTCTATCATATGAAAAGATAATTTATACTTTTTAAACATTTTTTTCCTTTATTCCCATAAAATAAATTATTTATTCAATTAAATGTAATATACCATGTCTATTACTTCTAAGATTCAACAGAATTCAATTTCCCAGTCAGAAAAATATCTTAGCTCATTTCCAAACTTTATTTAAAACTTTATTTTCTCATTTTATTTTCAATTATATTGTTTATTTCCACTAAACAATTTAAATTATCCATTTATTATTAATTCTCACTATTAAATTATAACTGTCGTTATAATTTAATATTCTCAAGTAATCACTAAAACCAGGGTTGTTACAGACTCCCCCTCTTACAAAAATTGCGTCCCCGCAATTATCTAGAAAAAGAGCTGTGAACAACATTTGAAAATTTCTCAAACTCTTTACTATATCACAAAGCAAGTAATTTAAAACTCAAAGTTCAAATCCCAAATTTCTCCTCTTACTTCAAAATTAATTTCCAAAGAATTTTGTAAATCCATAATAATATCCCTCAAAATAAATTAAGGGTTTAAATTCTATTATTATATAATATAGATCCTAAAATCTCAAAATATACTTCCAATAAAACACAATTCAAAAATAATCTCATTTATATTCTCATTTTTTATAATATAATAAATAAATAAATAGCATTGCCTCGCCATTAAGTCTTTAATAAACAAGTATATCGTTGGCTGCAGAGTTGACCGAACGATCAAAACTGCCTCGCCACACTTTTACTCGCCTCTAAAATCAATGGCTGCAATTACCATTCAAAAATAAATTTAATATTTAATCTCAAATATTATTTTCAAAATCTCAATTTTTAAAACAATAACCATTGTGTCTGATTGTCTCATCATAGCATTTAGGAGATTCCTATTGATAACGTTGATCAGGCGTATCGACTAGAACTCTTAACTACTTGATGGACAACCCAACACTCTCAAATTATTTCCATAAAAGAAATACTGCTCATGTAAATATATATCACAAGACTTCAATTTCTCTTTAAAACTCATTTATATAGCTTCAGAAACTCAAACCAAAGAACATTGAGGGAATGCATCGAGATATTCCTAGAATACGCGATTCTCAAAATCAACAGAAGGAGATGGAGTGTTCGTCAACTCCTACAAGACGACGAGCCACTCTCGGAAATAATCAAGACAAAAGATAAAGCAAGATATTCTTCTCGAAGGAGAGGAAGCACACAAACGACAAGTCATTACTTCAAACAAAGTAATGCTACCAGGAATAATACCGAATGAATATCCGAAAAGGATATCTCAAAGAATCTGAATGATAAACTCAAAGAAACTGAATGCTAAACTCAATCAAGCTCGAACAATCTAGAAACTCACCTCATTCCTTAGTGGGTATCCTCGTGGAAGGATAGCCAAAGGCTAAAAGCTAGGAATAAGGTTAATTCAACTCTCGATTGCCCGATTGGATATCAAATCCAAACGGACTTATCAAACTCAATGAAGTCACCTTGATTGGAATTCGAGATATATCATCAACATCTCGATACTCAAGAGTGAATACAGAAACTTTGGAATCATTGTTAACATTCCGAAATGATAGAAGTAATAACTAATCATATTAGGATGCCTAAATAAATAATGGATCCTATAGCAACCAAAAGGATTGGACTTAACATCAATTAAGTCAATCCATCTCAAATCAAATAGATCTTAATTTAGTGAGTAATAAACAAATACTCACTAAAGTAGCAACAAATAGAGAACTTAGAATGCTCACAACAAGCCAATCGTTGTGGACCCCTCAATAGGATTCACAACTCTCAAAGGAATGCAACAAGAATACTCAAAGAATCAATCAGCTCCATCGATACGAACCTGCTTGTATCGACAAAAATAAGAATAAAACAATCCAAATAAGATTATTCAAAAGATAAGATAACACCAAACTCAATTATGGAATACTACGAAAAACAATATACGTGTATATATATTCCTAGACATATTCCATCTCAACATATCCCAAAACTCGAAAAAGAATCAAAGCACGATTTGAAAACAAGCTCGAATAAAGGAGAAGGATTCACTCGTATTGTACTTCGATGTATCATGATATACGTACTGTTCTGTGTTTATTCTACTTTGTTCTGACTACCGCTCTGATACCATGTTGTAATGCCCCACCCCGAGACCCACCTTAGCAAAGAGAATTAACGAGTAATTCCGTCTACTAAAGCGGAGAATAGGGCTGGTTAAGGGCGACCATCTATAACTTTGTCTTAAACATCTACTGAATACGTCGATAAATGCAATATAATTTTTTTTTCTTTTCTATCTCAATGGATCGACATACACGGTAAATGTTTAATCCAAAACTATAGGTGGTTGACGGATCTATCAGAACAAAATACAATAACTAAATGTAAAGCACATCACAGAACAGTAATCGACATCTTATATATACATATACACCGATACATGTTTAGTACAATACAATATGAATACAATAAAGGTGGTACTCGACCATAACATATACATCAAATCAAATGCATATCAGAGTCAAGCGGAAAGAAATATAAACTACACAAAAGTGCTAGGCCGATATCCAAGCGGATGCATCAAAGCTAAGTCCCGAACTGATAGCTGACCCAAAACAAATCGGTCTGACCCGAGTATAAAATACGCGGGTCAGTCTAGCTAAAACAATCAGTTAAGAAGGATAGACAATAATATGAAGCATAAGATACAAGGTGGTGATTCTTCTCAAATGAGAAGAGGCAATAGAAAGAACACATAATCATGACTTAAGTGAACAATGTCATTTAAGTATACAAAGACCTCAAAAGAGGTAAACTCGACAATAACGCTCAAATAATATAAACAATCGCCGATGAAAAATCTCCAAATCAAAACTCATGAAACTCAATAAGTGTTTATAATCCCCATATCGAAATCACCATAAAACAACATATATATATATATATATATATATATATATATATATATATATATGCCTTTCTCTAACTCAAGGCTATAAGTAAATTCATCATCTCAAAATTGGTGAAATCGAAATCATAAACTTATAAAAATTCCCCAGATTGGCCAAATCCCATTTGCATGCCGAAGCGATGCTGCGCGTGCCATTCTCAGATGGCCGAAACCTCTGACAAGGTCGCTAACACCTCTCAAAGCAGTTCGTCCTCATGACAAGGTCGCTGACACCTCTCCAAGCTATTTTGTCAGCCCTAACAAGGTCGCTAACACATCCCTAAGCAATTTGTCCTCATGACAAGGTCGCTGACACCTCTCCATGCTATTTTGTCAGCCCTAACAAGGTCGCTAACACCTCCCTAAGCAGTTCGTCCTCATGACTAGGTCGCTGACACGTCTCAAAGCAGTTCTATTAGGTAAACATCGTGAATGTGTCACAAACTCACGGATAGGAATTCGAAAAGTGTTAACGTGTGTCCCATACCACTCGTTCGCACTTAGCGATTTACTAGCCGCTAGTCGGTGCCACACTAGGAACATCATAAAACTCATAAAATCATATCTCGCCTCATCTCAATGGCGAGTGATAAAAAGACACCATACTCGTCTCATCTCATCAACAAGTATTAAATAACATCGTAACTTGTCTCATTTCATCGACAAGTGAAAACATCGTGATGGTTCCTCATAAACCATAAACCTCAAAATATGAAATCATATACTCAAGACTTGTCTTATATCATTGACAAGTAAATAAAACATCGTGATGGTTCTCATCGACCATACTCTTACATAGGAGATCTCCAACCATAATACTTGTCAAATATTGGACATCTTAAATAAGTCCAATATATAGGAATTTTAAAACTCAAAATACGCCATAAAATGGCAGAATATCTCAGAATCAAAAATATCAAATAGCTTCGATCATACAAGTCCGGAATTAACCGAAATAGTGAACGCACATGTCCCATACCACGTGTTTTACTAAATCGTTTAATTCTCTTTCTCATACGTTCGAATAGTATAAAAGTGTGTATTATATATATAAAATAATTTATTTGAGACACTTATTTTAATTTCCATTAATCCATGTACTATTTATAAAACCATAAATAAGTTTAAATCTATATTTTTATACTACTGTAAAAATCTTTAAAATCTTCTACTAGTTCATTTGCAATTTAATCTTCTCATAAAATAAATATATACTTACATATGTTATTGTCTAATTAAACAAAATACATACAAATTTTGAAATTTTCATATGGCAACTAGTGTTACAAACTCTAAGCTATTGTATTCAAAAGCAATATGCATGGATAGAGCCTGTCAATTACATTTATTGCATGTACTAGCTAAATTCCTATTAACCTGACACCTCCCATTATAAATTACAACCCATAGTTTAAGAATTTTCCATACCTAAAAAGTGGCAGGTACAAGGCAATTGCAAAAATAATTATAAAAAAAAAATTCAACAAAGCTACAAACATAAAAGACGGAAAGCATTTAATACCTAGGCATTGTACTGAGCAAGTTGTAAAGCAATGGTCACATTTATGTTGACAAAAACATGTAGAACTAGGCTACTAATTTAAAAAAAAAAATGAAACTGTCAGGCTATTGGTTTCTACATGCATAAACTAGGCTTTATAAAACATACCACAGCATGTACAGCACGCTTCTTTTAATATAAGTCCATTGAATTTACAAAACCATAATTTCATTTCTAAACTCAAGTTGCTGTTTAAAACAATTGTCTGAAACAAATTAAGTTTACACTTAATATCATGCTCTAATAACCATAAATATACTTCTCTTTATTTAAAATGATTGGCAAGTAAACTTATGTTTCTTGGTGCCTAAAAACGAAAGCAATAAATCTATATTTCGAAAGCAGGTAATGTAAACACACTAAAATAGGAAGTAGATACATGAAACTTCTGAAACATATATATACTCATATTTGGTAAAAATATGCACATCCAAGTTTTAACATAAATTTAAACTAGTATTTGTCAAGTAAAATTAGGATAATATATGCATGTACATACTAGCTCAAATTCTAATACACACACAAGTGCAATGAACAGCTGATGTTTTAAAAGCAAAAGAAAAGGTGTCAGGCCCTTAAAATAAGCATGTACAAGTACTAGATACTAAGCTATATAATATAACAAACATGACATCACACGTCCATGTTCCCTTCAATGGCAAAGTGACTTTGTACCAAAGCACAAGGATAAAGCAAAATAAATAAAAAATTATATCAAAACTCTGCCCATGTCAGGACATAAGCAATAAATGCGAAAGCAAATATATGTAACCACTTTAAGCTACACGCAAAGATCATTGCATCAATGTTAAAGCAACAAAATTGCTACCATTCACAAAATAAAACTTTGCACTTAAGCCCAAATCAATGTGTTCAATTGCACTAGGGTCTTGTACATAACCATTTATCACAATAAGGTAGGGACGTGACTAACCAAAGCATAGAAGAACATATTGTGTTTAACAAAAATTGAGGAACTGGGCTAATATGCATTTGGGGAGTGACACTATTTCAAAGCAAAACCTCTAGGGAAGTACGAAAGCCATGCTACAAGCATGCATGTGTGGCAGATTTTCAGGCTGAGCAAAAATAAGGGGAGTACGTACATAGGCAGCAAGAAAATAGGGGGGGTGTTCTAGAAGCATGCAAGCAATATAATATACAACATGAGGAAAAGTGCAAAATAATTCTAGGCATGGATACATTATAGATTTTCAATGCAACAGAGCATTAATTGACCGATTTCAAAACAATCGGTTAATTTACAGCGAACAAATGAGTGTGTATAAACAGCAAAACAAAAATTATCAATAACCACTTATCGCTAAATTCAACTAGCTTTTAAAATCAGTACTAGATGTGAGTAAAACTCACTTGAAATCCAAAGCTACACAGCAAATTAGAGGTGGATTAATGCTAGAAAGAAGGAGACTTTAGCTTGGATTTGGCCTTCAGCTACCTCTGAGTAACAATTGACTTGCCGAAAGATTAATTTTGAAGAATTCCTTAAGAAAATATGGTGAGAGTTGGTAAAGTTCCCACTGTCCTGTTTTTTTTTTCCTTTTCATTTTTACGCTTTTGGCTGGTTCAGGAAGATGAATCCATTAAGAAATGAGCATGCCTACGTTTTCACAGTGCTTTCCTTCCATTAGAAGCCTAATGGGCCTAATGGGCCAAAAACTTAGAAAAATAAAAGAGAGGCCTAGTAGTTAGTTTAAAATTCACACATATCACATATATGCACATATATACACATGTACACATATTTAAATTCATTTTCTTTTAACTTTTCATTCAAACGAATATTGTAAATTTATATACTTGTGAAATTGAATATTTTCTATCATATGAAAAGATAATTTATACTTTTTAAACATTTTTTTTCCTTTATTCCTATAAAATACATTATTTATTCAATTAAATGTAATATACCATGTCTATTACTTCTAAGATTCAACAGAATTCAATTTCCCAGTCAGAAAAATATCTTAACTCATTTCCAAACATTATTTAAAACTTTATTTTCTCATTTTATTTTCAATTATATTGTTTATTTCCACTAAACAATTTAAATTATCCATTTATTATTAATTCTCACTATTAAATTATAACTGCCGTTATAATTTAATATTCTCAAGTAATCACTAAAACCAGGGTTGTTACACTATCCGTAATAAATATCCTCTTCCTCACATCGATTATCTTTTCGACCAATTGCATGGTGCTTCTATCTTTTCTCAATTGGATCTTGCTTCAGGTTCCACCAGTTGAGGGTAGCTGAAGACAGTATTCCCTTAACTGCATTTAGGGGACCGAATTGTTTCTATGAGTGGTTGGTTATGCCGTTCGGATTAACCAACGCTCCTGCCTACTTCGTTGACCTCATGAACCGAGTCTTTAGGGATGTGCTGAATAAGTTTGTGCTGGTATTTATTGCTGATATCTTGGTCTATTCCAAATCCGAAGAAGAGCACAGGGAACATTTGAGGATTGTATTGGAGACTCTGAGGAAGCATGTGCTGAAGGCGTAGTTTTCGAAGTTCCATTTTTGGAAATTGGAAGTTAAATTTTTAGGGCACATTATTTCGGGTGAAGGCATTTCTGTGGACCCAGCGAAAGTTGAAACTATTCTGGAATGGAAACAGCCAGAGACACCGACGGAAGTTCGCAGTTTTCTAGGATTAGCTGGCTACTACAGGAAATTTATCAGAGATTATTCCAAGATTTCTTCGCATCTGACTAAGTTGACCAGAAAAGGAGCAAAATTCAAATGGACACCACAGTGTGAAGAAGCTTTTCAGGAATTAAAGATAAGGCTTACTAGTGCACCAGTACTTGCTATTCCGGATGGGAAAAGCAAATTCGAGGTTTACACTGATGCTTGTATTGTTGATTTAGGAGCAGTTCTGATGCAGAACGGAAGGGTTATCGCGTATGCTAGTCGGCAGTTGAAGCCTCATGAGAAGAACTATGCTACGCATGATCTTGAATTGCTAGCCATTGTTTTTGCTTTGAAAATTTGGAGACATTATCTTTTAGGAGAGAAATTCGAATTGTTCACGGATCAAAAACCGTTGAAATATCTATTCTCTCAAAAAGATCTTAATCTGAGACAGCAGCGGTGGGTTGAATTTCTTGCATCCTATGATTTGGATATTCTGTACACTCCGGGAAAAGCGAATGACGTAGCTGATGCTCTCAGTAGGAACACGGTTCTTTTTCTTCTGGAAGTGGTCCCATCTCTTATTGTAAGGATCTCAAGCAAGCAAGAGTCTGATAAGAAGTTGAGGAGGATCATTAAGAGAGTCAGGAAAGGTCAGTGTCCCTGTTTTGAAATCGATGGCTGTGACGACCCGGAATTCTTATATGTATGAGATCGGAATATTTAATTAATTTTAAATATTCAAAAGTTAATTTTTAACTTTAATTTCAAACACCAGTATTTATTTGATAATTTAATTGTTAAATTTAATTATCGAAATTGGGTAAATTATTGAATCTGGAATTTTAAGCTTGTTAAAAATAATTTGAAGGCTTGTAAAATTCGTATTAATAATATTGGAGATGATAGAACTTTTTAAAATGGAATTTAAAATTGTTTTGTCCAGTTTTAAAAATATATCGTTTGAATTGAATTTAAAAATAGCCGTTAGAGGCACAGTCTCGGAATTTGACGAAACCAATTCCATTGGATCCGTAATATTGTATTATTATCGGATTTCAAATTTCGTAATGATTAGAGTTGTTGTGAGAGCATACGGTAAGCAAACACGCTGAATTTATATCGAGAATTTAAGTTGTTATAATGAGATATTTTATACCTTAATAAAATTTTATTAGGTCAGATCAAGATCAACGCGGCCGCCCTACATCTCCCTACATCTGATAAGCCACCCTAGACGTACAGCCTCTTTCTTTTTTTTATCACGTAATGTCCTTTATCTGAAATCGAACAGAGAACAAATCGCAACTTAGATACAGGATAAATTCTCGAAAATTACAATGGCCGAACTTTCGAAAACCAGTTCTCATATTTTACTTCGCTCCACCCTCTTTCACAACCAAATCAAACGGCACTCTTCCCTTTGTCCCATTTCTTTGATTCGCAAAAAAAAGGGGGTAACGAGATCGATTTTCGAATCGAAAGTCGTGGCATTTCTCTTCAGATCGAGAGGGGATAATCTTGCTCAAGATCGATTTATATTATGGGGAGATTTCGTCACCTTTAGGATTGTTCAAATCAAGCTATCGGAGGAGCCTGGGTACTCGTTCGCGCGCGACTGGTTTCGATGGGGAGCGTGGACGAGCAGAAGTTGGAGGAAGGGTGTCGATAGGTTGCGACTGGGGTTTGCATCAGAAGCAAGCGGTAGGGGATCGTATTCGTGGGTTAGGGTTGGTGATTCTGGCGAGTGCGTAGGCTCGAGTTCGATTTCGGTGTGGCGACGCGTCGAGGAGTTTCGGAGGTAGTGGTGGTTAGGTCGAGTTTGTGGTGGGGTTTGCTTCGATCGTAGCCATCATTACATGACCATGATGTCATTTATAAGCTCGAGTAGGGCAAGGGTCTGTAGCGAAGATCCGTTTGTACGTTGCAGTAAGGTATTTCCCTTTTTTTTAATGTTGATTCACAATAGTAAGTTAACAAATATATGTACATATAGGTATTCAGATGAGGTAAAATAAATAAATATATATATATATATATATGATTTTGATTTATAGCTAGGTACAAAACAAGGGTGTTTTAAATTTATACATATATGTAAAGATCAAAAAGGATATAATAATACGTATGAATATTTTAACTCGCTATTTGAATGTAAAATATGTTCAATGTTAATCAGGATATACATCCTGATTGTAAAATTAATAAGTGGAAATAAAGTGTAAACTAGGATAGTAAAATCATCATTTTCATGGTAGATTAATATCCGATAGTGCAAATATTAATAAATTGTATAAATATTTATTCAAGGTCAAAATTGGTAGGTAATGGTCGAGATGGAATTGGATTGCTAAACAAAAAAAAGCAAAGGTGAGTTAATCTCACTCAGTTAAATTAAAATTAAAATTAAATTTAAATAATTGTTTGAATGGCTAAATTGACTGATGTGATATAGTATGATATTTTGGAATTGACATATTATATTGTGCTAACATTTGTCGATGCAAGGAAAACAGGTTGGAGGGATCCAACTGGACCCCTCACATTTATTTAAATTATTCAATATTCTTTATTGTGATTATTTGATATCCTATGATGAGTTACATTGGAATATTGAATGTTATGGTTTGATTGGATATTTGGGTATAATGAATTACCAAAATATATGAATTGGATTGTTGAAAAGAAATTAAAAGGAATTAAATTGGTAAGCGAAGTAATTATAGAAAGTTTAAATAAATTAAGAAAGAATTGAAAAGAAATAGAATTAATATGAAAATAATAATAAATAACTTCGAGTATGAAGAGAAATGGAATTTTGAATAAATGAAATTGATGAATTGTAAACTTAAGTTATATCAATTAAAGAAATAAAGAATTATTTTAAAATTCAAAGTTTAAAATTTATTTAAAAGAATAAAGAAGTAATTGAGAAATCTAAAAATTGGAATTTTTAGTTAAAGTATTCTCAAAATCATAATCAAGAAATGAAATTTGAAATTAATAGATTCTGAATTAAAAGGGAATAAATTGGAAATCAATTTGGGAAATTGATTTAAGTGATTGAAGTTGGGATTTTTCTCTGTATAACAAAGTACATTTTTTTAAAGTAAATTTTTAAATAAATTTAAAGGTTTTAAAGTTGTTGTAAAAAAAAAGTTTTAGAAAATTTATTATTTCTAATATTTAAATTCAAAAGTAAGTATTTTCTCAAATCTATTATAGTAGTAATTACTTAAAAAGTGACTTAGTATCTCGTTTTCAAAAGTGAAAATCTAGCTTTATATTTGTTAAGTAACCTTATTTTCAAATATTCATGTATGTGTTTTTAACAAATTATTGAAATAATTTTAATTTAAATATTTTGAAGGTGTATATTTCAAAGTAAAGTGTTTTAATTTATTTTTAAAATCTAGTTTTGTGCTTGGTAATTTCAGAGGAGATAGAAAATACTTGGGAAAGTTTATACTGGAAAGAAAGAATGATTTGAAAACTGTTTTCAAAAGATTGAAAATAGAAATATATCTTGTGAAGATATTTGGAAGGTAATAAATAATTTGGGAAATTGTTTGATGGTTGTTTCTGAATACTAGTTGATAGTTAAATAACCGACTATCAATATTGGACAATGCGTTGATCGTTTCGAAGAGACCGGGATCGAGATTTATTTCTCGAAAACCACTTCGATCCGGTTTGTACGTTTCGTGCGAAAAACGTTTTCATGGAGCTGTGAAGTGCAAGGGCTAGTCGCTACTAATCCTAAGGATATTTCCAAAATGGATGTAGTAGGAGTAGTGCCTTCGGTTCCGTTCGAACCCGGGACGGACTTGTATGGATGAATGCTTGCGAAACATCGTCAGGTGGGCGATGGGCATTCTAAGTGAAACAATCTAAAAGGTAACGCTTAGCCTCAAGCCTCATCAAATGGGAATGACTGAAAATCAGGGGATATGCAGCAAGGCTAGGTGGGTAGCACCCAAGCAGGGTGAGGTCATTCCAGTCTAGATGTCCCTTTTTATTTTCGGCTTAGTGGTGTGGTTGCTGATCCCAACCGTGGGGTGATCTCACTCAGGACTGTCCGGTAAGGGATGGTTTCGGCCTTGTGTTGCACGGGAGCGAGCGTACTCCTCGGTACGGTGATCTAGGCCCCGTACTGTGACAGGTGGTACCCCAGTGCCTAGTCATTGTTGGAAATCCATTCTCCCTACGAGCCTTTTACGAGTTTTGTTTGTATTACCCACTTTTGTGGCTAGTAGCTGGAATTTAATGAATGTAACAATTTCGGCTATTTTATAAGTATTTGTATATTGACCCTATTATAATATCAGAGGATTTCTACAAAAATTGGTTTAGCTATCGTAAGGTAAAAACCCGACATGTTTATTTGTGGCGTGGTCTTACGAGATGCTTTTGTTTTCCAAGGATTTTTGAAACTTTAATAATCAATTGGGTTTGATTTTCTCACGCTGGTATTCCAGACTGACTCGGGTGTTATTTAACTATAATGCTCGGGTCAGACCGAGTATTATAGGATACAGAATATGATGCTGTGGAGCTCAGGAGACGAGCTGGATGACGAAACGTACTCTCATACTTGTATATTTATATACGTTTTCCGCTGTGTTGAGTTGTTGCGTACCCATTTGTATGATATTGATGTTGAGTTGTGATTGATGAACTCTGATTGATGTAATATGTAAACAGAGATATTTGATTTTTGAGTAAAATTATTTATTATTTATTATATTTTATTCCGCTGCGATGATTAGATTCTGTTGTTGTTTTCTAATTTCTCTTCTTCTACCTCTTCTTCTTTAACTCAAATGGTTCGTATTTCTGTACAACTTGAGTTGATTTAGGTAGAATAGTGTTGACTCAAGAGGTACGGATTTGCGGGCTGTTACAGTGGTATCATAGCTTAGGTTGGCGACAACCTAGGCTTTGGTGGGAATTACTCAAGTAGAGTCCGTAGTACTCTATAATGAGTTTGAGTGTATTAATAGATATGAGCGCGTATTTGTTAGTGAATATAAAATGGTTTTATATTGTGTTGATTGGTTTATTGAGTAGTTTATGGATTCTGGTCAATACGAGTAATTAACGTTATTGATAGGGATCTCTAAACACTTGAATAGAACAATTCGACACAGTATTGTTTTAAAATAGGGTAAATGAAATAATTTTACCCAAATTATTTTTTGTATATGAAAGAGATAATTTTCAGAAATTATTATAGTATTAGGATGCTTGATTGTTAAGGAATGATAATATTAAATTATTAACACTATTGTGTAGAAATTGAATAAGAAATTGAAACTTATAACCAAAGTTGAAGAATAAATTTATATAACAAAATGGAATTTGAAATATAGATTATAAATGTAATTTATAAAATTGAAATAAACTTCATATACAAATGAGATTTGTATATGTAAACTGTAAAGGTGATTATAATTTTGAAATTGAAATGGGTTAAAATTCCAGAGAATGTTTGAATATAGATTTAAAGGAATTGCAATTTGGAATTTTTGGGAAAATTTTTAAATTCCTTTGGATTTGGAAATGGTTTTCAAAAGCTTTGGAGAAATAATATTGGTATTATTTCGGGAATATTTTTGAATTGAAATTGAATCTGGAGAGATTTGGAAATTTTAAAATATTTGAAATGTTTTAAAGAGATAAAAGCACTAAACTCTCTGTAGTCGCTGGAAAATAATTCCGATGATGATCGCGACATCATCGGTGTTCATTTTCGAGTTTCCAAGAGAGGGATTGCTACTTGGATGATTTTGGATCGGTGTTTGTTTGCAAAAAGTTGAATTTGGTTTGGAAACGCAAAGGATTTTTGGTATAGTTGATTTCAAAGTTGATTTTGAAATTTTGGGAATTGTTTAAAAACTCTGGAGTCTTATTTAAATGTTTATGGAATAATAAAAATATATTGGCTAAATAAAATGTATAATTCCGAGTTAAGGGTAAAATGTGAATGAGATTGATTGTAGATAGATGAAAGTGTGGATATAAATAAAATGTGACTTATAAAATTTAGAAATGAAATAAATAAGCCAAAATAAGATAGTTTTGAATTCTGGGAAGTGAATGAAAATCCAAAACTGAACTTAGAAAATAAATAGGTTGAACTTCAGTAAATAGATAAAGAGATTTTGAAATAAAAATCAAATATTGATTAAATGTATGTTGAATATCAATTTGTGGTGACAAATGTTTGATTTGTAAATAAGTTATGGGATGAATATTCGACGTAAATAATATGGGATGTTCCAAGATTAATTAATGGAATATGGAAATGGAACTCGAATTGGTTAATAAAAATTTGAGTTGTGAATAAATGATAAAATTTGAAAGAGAAGCTTGAGTTATTAATAGAAATTCAACTTGAAATTGTAAGTGAATTAAATTTAAATTGAAGTTGAAAGGAATTGAATTAACATAAAAATGATTTGTATTGCAAATAAAAATCTAAGTAGAGGTAAATTGGAAATGGCATTGTTATAAAATAAAAGAGATTCAGAAATAAATTATTGAATGTGAATTAGAATTCATATTGACAATGAAATATACTAATTTAATTTAAGCGAATGGAGCTAACAATGAACTCAAGTTAAACAAAATAGAGTTGGAATACTGATGGTTTAAGTTGTGAATAAATTCCATTCAAGTATAAATAAATGGAATGTGACTTCGAAAATATTATTCAAATGAGTTTGGGTTATGGAATTAGAAATGAATATGTGTATACATTATAAACTTGGGATTATAAATTAAATTCGTTGAGAATCAAATTAAATAGATGTGAGCTTAAGTCGAGAGGTTGGGATAAATTGAAGGAAGTAAATTAACTTAAGTTTAAAGTTAATAGAAGTTTGGCTTCGAGCAAAAGTGAATGACCATAAAAGTCTGGGTCAAATTAATTTGGGAAATGGTTATTAATTTATATGTATTAAATGTGCCAAGCTTAATAATTGTTTTTGAATGGAACAATTATGGAAATGAAATAAAATGCAAGTGAAGGGTTGTGAATAAATTAGAAAGGAAATTGATATAATTGATTTTGGAAGTTATTTAAACTATTTTTTAAGCATTGATGTGTTGTGGATGTTTAAATAAGAGAAAAGTTATGCATTTCATATATATTTAGCACTTACTTGTTTAAATTGAGTAAGTACAGGTTGTTGGAAGCCGTTTGACGGGTTTTGCCGCGCTAATTGCTTAAATAAATAGCCGCTTGCTTAAAAATGCTAAATAAGGTACGCCTACGCAATACAAATAGGAAATATGAACTGTTTTTCTGTTTTCCGACCGTGTGGGTCGATGTATATATATATATATATATTTGTGCATCCTGCGATATCGCAGAAGTCCCTCCGTACAAAGGAGGCTTTGCCAAAAAAATTCGAAAATTTTGGGAGTTAGAAATTTTTTGAAATTTTTAGAACTTTTCACTAACGACAAATGGATTAAATTTGATAAGAAAATAGAATTGAAACCGAAGATTGAAATCTAATTTAACATTTGTAAAGTAAGATGAATCGGAAAAATTGCTCGAAAAAAAATATAGAAAAGTTTGCAAATAAACTTTTATTTGAGAGTTTAAAATAAATTAGAAAGAGAACTTATAAAAGAAAATGGTTAATTAAATATGGGTTGAGATAAGGTAAATAAGATTCAACATTTAAGGTTTGAAGATAAATTGAATTCAAGTAGAATTGAAGCAAATTGAAACTTATATAGAATTGGAATTCGATTTGAATATAAACTGCAGTAGTGAAGTAAAAATTAATGTAAGAAGTGTATAAAATAATTATATTAAACTTAAGAAAAGAATGGTGAGATTCTTACGTAAATTGGTATTGAGAAAAACTATTCCAAGTGAATAATTGAATGAAAATTTAACTGAAGGATGTGAAATGAGTATGGTTATGGATAAGTGAATAGAAAACAAAATGAATGTGAATACGTAGGATGCACGTATATTGTTTTGTTCGCATAGCAATAATCCAGAATTTGAGCACATATAGTTATATCGATCCGAGTTAGGATTTTGCACTCGATTTTCGACGGCGAACCTGGATATGGAGTTTTGATTGATTCTGGAAATTCTCTATCATTGTAACGCCCCGAAAATTTTCGACTTTCGAAAATTCAACATCGATACTCACTTTATCGACTGCCGAGAAATCGAAGGCCGGAAACCCGAAATGTTAGGGTTTAAGAAGAAAGAAAGAGAGAGAAGAAGAGAAGAAAAGAAGATAATAGAGGGAAGAGAAAACAGAAAATAGAAATTTTTAAAATAGAAGAAAAAGAGAATAGAGAACATAGAACAGATAGAAAATAGAACGGAACAGAAAACAACAGAACAATATCAGAATCTCACAATTCGCAGCGGAACAACATATAATAATAAATGAATAATCTTTAAACAAAGAACTATATCAGTTATTACATTTCATACATTATATCATATCATCAGAGTGTACAACAATATACAACAACAAACAGTGCAGCGGAAAAAGAAATACTATATACTAATAATACGCCATGCCATCCATCTTGCCTCCAGCAATTCCAGAATATCCAGAATATCCTGATAAACCTAACTCTTGACTGCCCGTGTAGAAATTGGTGGGCACCCAGAGTTTAGGAAGGAAAACAATAAACTCCGAGTCAGTCATGTGACTGCTGTGAGAACTCAAAACAGTTTATTTATCTTTAAAATCAAAAATAGAGGAATATTTTAAAGTCAATTCGCAATGCTTTTAAAAATGAGACTACCATAAGACCTCCCGCCACACACACAATGCAAACGCAGACTTGGAGAAGATTTCTCCTTATGATAGTCAAAGATGCTTGGTACGCATTTAAAAGAACATTTGATATTATTATTAGTGCATAGTGTAGGGAAAATTTATTTCGAAAGTAGAATATAAATCTTAGCCAGCATAGGTACCATTATATTATGCCTACTAATAGCTACCATATAGGATGGCAGGTTCTACAACTAAAACCGTACAAGTCACGTATTGTTTTTTTTTGGATTTCCAACGAATGATCAGGCCAAGGAACTTCCCATTGCCACATGAGAATGCCTCTGGATGGACATCCCCGAGAACCAAACCGGATCTCTACCAACACAAGGCCGGGTTACCCCTAACTGAGTAACAACTGACCGAATATGCCATCCCCCGGTCCTTTGGGACCTTTCACCGAGCGCTCGCAATCAATTCACACAATCATAAAGTGTTTTCAACATGAGTAAGTATCTGGGCTCCATACCAAGATACCACCCTTTTCCAGAAGGAAATGCACACATCCTAAAGGACGCTACCCCTCATAACCTTGCCGCATCTTTCCTGTTTTGACCATTCACCGGGTGTGAGGCTCGACGAAGTCACGTCCACAAAAACATACTTTATACAAAAGCCATGCTTTGGGTCAACAAATGATCATAGAAATGATCACCAAGATAGACGATCAAATAAACGATCCTATCACAAAAAATCAACACAATGATCATTTACAGCAACACTCAGCATGTCACATTACCAAATTGGGAATATATCGTTGATAACATTCAACTACATAACCTCTGATCTCGTACGTCTCAGAGAAGGGTGTTAAGCTAAAAGAATAAATTCTTTGCCACCAACAGAAATATATTTGAATGAAATCTGCTTTATATCTCAATTTGTAACGTCAGACATACAATCCATACAAGTCTGTTCCGGGCTCGAACAAAACCGAAGGTACTTACAAAGAAGTCCTTGCAATCTGGATATTCACAATCCTGATCGGATTTCCCATCACTTAGGGAGTCTCTATACCGTTGCAACTCAGTGCAGAGACAATCGACAGGTCATCCTATCGCTCTCGCAAATAGGGTCTTCAACACCGATCTTCAATGCAATTCATAACGATGTATCACATATTCGGAATGGGTTATACGACCCCATGGTCCTTTCCCGGTTAACCCGAATAGTGAGGGCTTATTCAAAAATAAGTGTGGCATTCAAATTCAAACAATTCACATTAATTACCCATTCAAAGGGAAATATTGATAGTCGGTTATTGAACTATCAATTGATATGCACACATCACCAGATTCCAAATAATTTTCCAAATTATTTATTTTCCAAAATATCTTTACAAGATATATTATTTTCACACTTCAAAAATAAATCAATATTTATTTTTAGACAAATTCCCCTTTCCTTTATAAATTCCTTAGTGAATTTATAATCCAAAATATCTATGAATATTCGATTCCAATTATTCATTTCAATATTCCTTTTCAATTTATCTTCAAAAAGATAAATTCTCAAAATATTCGCTTTATATTGGAAAACATTTCCATACTTATTTATTCATAAGTAATTCACAAATTTTATTTATTTCCAACACTTGGAAAATATTCAATATACTTAAATCGAAATTAAGTACATATTTCGTTCTTTAAGGAAATCATTCCCTTAAACATATTTATTTGGGCCAAAACGAATGTTGCGTAAAACATCGTTACGACAACCCAAAATCACTAGTATAGGGATTCGAAATTAAAATAGATATATAAATCCCAATACTATACAAAACATTTCCTTTCGGAAATCATTTACTATAACAACAGTGTTATAGTCCACTATTTCCTCTTATTTCTCGAAAACGTCTATTTCAACAATAAATGTTGAAATCCATGGTTTCGAATGTCAACATATTTTAAAACATCGTTAGATCGTTTTAATTCTATTTAAAACATCTAATCCAAAACATTTTCTTTAACATATTATTCACTATTCAAAAACGTGAATATATTTTGTTAACAAATTTCATCCTTTCTATTCATTTTATTTTAAAGGATTATTCACTGTCTACAACGTGAATATAACTCCATTAATAGGTTTCAACCATTTATTTCTTAAAATAAGTCGTTTTCGAATTTATAAAACAACGTTTATAAATTCCATTTCTATTTATTTTATAACAACTTCCTTTATAAATTCCTTTATTAACCTATTCGATTTATAACTCAATTATAAACTAAAGGTTCATATTATAAGTTAAATGCTTATAAAACAATTATTTTACAAAATCGTTCTTTTAAATTTCATAATTATAAATCTTATAACTTATAAGATTCATTTATTCACCCAAATCTATTCTTTTATAATTTCACAAAATTTATAAATCTTACTATTTATAAATTTCATTTATAACTTCACCATTTATAATTTTATAACTTCCATTCGCTTATGCAATTCATTTTCACTTCATTCAACACTTATAAAAACTCGTTTTATAATTCAAAGGTTTTAATTTATAAATATCAATTTATAAATCCTTTATAAAATCAATTTATACTATTATTTTAAAACATCTTTAATCTCCTTTATTATTTCACCATTTTGATTCATAAAATAATTAAATTTTATAAATCCTATATTTAAACTTTTCACAATAAATTCTAAAATCCCGATTAAACTATTTTATAAAATCATTAGCATCATATTCTCAAAAATCAGTTTTTAACTATATTTCTCAAAAATCATAATTTTTTATAACTTTAAAAATTATAACGTTTATTTATTTAAAATGGATCAATTCAAAAATTATTTTATAAAACGTATACTTTTCAAAAATCACTTTAAAAAATCATTTTAAAGTTTCAAAATTTGGTCCAATGATGCTACATACCAAATAGTCAATCACGACAACAACGACATCATATATCGATATGATAATCAATGAATATCAAAATATCCATAATCAAATAAGTACTATTGAGGAATCCAGTTGGATCCCTCCAACCTGTTTTCCTGCATCCACAAACATTAGCACAATACCAATTTCGCTCCAGTACGAAATTATCGCGGTATATGGGATTTAAAATATTATCCGCTTAATAGACGGCGCAATAGGGTCTCATCCGCTAAACAAAAATGTGGGAAATCAATAACTCCAATATATACATATGCCAATATATATATATTGCTATTATATATAATACCAATTTCGCTGTTTATGAAATATTCGCGGTATATGTTTTTAATAAATAACATCCGCTTACTAACCGCGCATAATGTCTATTTTAACAATCAATAGATAACAATCATCATTCAAACATGCATTCAAATATTTTAAATCTAACTATTTAAAATAAAATCAAAACTGATTCGATTGAGTGAGAAGTTCTCACCTTGATTTAAATTCCGTTTTAGCGATTTATTTCGAATAAAATTAAACGGACGTTTAATTTTACCCAAAATTCTCACTAACTCCAAACGACTCCAGTCCAACTCCATCGCGTAGTGCTCGTCCATACGATTCCAACGCAACTGGTTTCGCGCGTTTTCGACCTCGTATGAAAAAGATATGAATTTTTGAAGTTACACGATTCTATAACTTAAATTTACAACTTTATTTAACTATATTTTTAACCTATGCAATATCATAGCCGCACGATCCATCATCCTTGCATCCTGACCATCCACCCCCTTCTCCCTCTCACGTTCTTCTTCTCTAGTAATTGAACACGCACATGAACCCACTCCTCAAATACTAGGGTTCCAATTTTCGATCTCCACGTTGAACTTGAACGCGATCAGGAAGTTGCATTGCGAAGCCCTTCACGACCTCAACGCACGGCCTCAACCACCTGAAGCTCGGCCCCACCCTCTCTCGTGCGCACGTCAATGAACGGCCACGCACGCAGCCCCCTGGCTCCCCCTACGCGACACTAAACCCCATCATATCCGTATGGATTGAAAGCTTTCGCCTTGCTCTTCATCTTTGTAGTTGATCACTTTGGCTAAAACTTCACGGATTTGAAGTAATTAAGGGATGAATTTCGAAAAATTCTGGCCATTGGTGCTTGAACTGGCGGCTAGGGTTATTGTATTAGGGTTTTGTATATTTTTTTTTTTATTTTTATGAATGGTGGGCTATTTATAAGAAAAAAATCGAACACTATTCATCCCGGAAATTCCGAACTCCGATTCACGCGCCGAAACTGACGTTCCTAGGGTTTATCCCGCGTTCCGGACACAATGGAACAGGTTTCAAAAGCTAATTCGGACATCTGTGCGAGTTATGGCTATAAACGCTCGATTTAAATTAAACCGATTTAAATCGATTTCTAGGCGTTTTAATTCGTACCGGACAAACGGTAAATCCAATTGACATGAAATTTGAAACCTTACAATAATATCACATTATGGATCCGATGAAACTGGGTTCGTCGAAATCCGAGACTTTTTGAAAAATGGCTATTTTAACTTGCCAAATTAAAATTAAAAATAAATCGATGCGTTTCGAGCTGCCACGATCAAACGATAGCTCTGATTGACACGAAATTTGAAATCCGGTAATAACTAACTATTATGGATCCAATGGAACTGGTTTCGTCCAATTCTGAGACTGTTCAAAAATTGACTATTTTCACTAGTCGATTTTAATATTAAAATATTTAATTTTCACAAATTAACTTTTAATTCGATTTTAAAAGTTCTAAAATATCGTTCTAACTTCAATATGATAAAATAAAATTTTACAAATCATTTTCAATCATAGTTAACCCAATTTTCAATTATTTCCATAATTTAACATATTGAATTATCGATTTAAAAATCCAATTAAATTCAATAATTCAAATAAAAATTTATTCGACTTATAAATTCAATTATTAATATTTAAAATTAATTAAATATTCAAATTTTAATTAATAAAAATCCTGGGTCGTTACAATCTTCCCCCCTTAAAAGAATTTCGTCCTCGAAATTATTAAGTAAGAAAAGTTACAGAATTTATTAACTTTCCCAAAATCCATAGTTAAACTTCTTACAATACTTTACTAAGTTTTCAAATCATACTTAGTTATCTTTTCAAAAACAACTACTATTGTTTAACTTTCCATTCCAAATAAAAGTCTAAGTTTTCAAAAAAATTCCCATTTTCTCAAAATTTTTCTAACGCCTTAAATTTTCGGAAAAATTCGCCATAGTCTCCTTTGCGCGGCTCGATCCAAAAAAAAATGACAGTATATATATCACAAATATACATCTCATCAAGTAATGAGGCATCCCGAAGGGAAAACGTATAAAAGTACGGTATGTAATCCGAGATATGTACCTTATATTTTATTAGCAAGCATATACGGCTAATATAGCGCGAAAGCGAGCTCCAAATGCGAAGCAAACGCGATCCGCACCTACTAATCACTCAACAAACAACATGAGAATCATGCATATAGATAATAGTATCAATATACAACATATAGCAACATAATAACTATATATGCCAACATAGCAAATGAAACAAAACAATAAATGTAAACATCAACCAACTAGCATCCAACAAGCATTCATAACCAATATATATTCATTCATATTTTCATTAATATTCAATGAAATAGGTTTTCAAGTTAATCACATTTGATTCATTAACAGTGGATGTTTACTAACATTCATTTTCAATTAGTTTATATTCACTAATTCATATTCAAGTTGGTTCACTTCCAAATCAAATTCAATTCTATTTAAGATTTACTTAACTTCCAATCGAATTTCAATTACTTTAGCTTTCAATTTCATTAACACTTAATGAATTATATACAATCAATCAACAATCATATAACAATCAAGGTATATTAATTGCAACCAAATTTCCTTTGCTTATTAATTGGTTTAAATTAAATTGATTTTCATTCAACTATTCAACTTCCAATGACATTAGATTTTAATGAATTATCACTTACATTCATTATTCCATATCAACAAAATTTTACATTTAATTGATTTACATTCTATCCATTCATTCAGTTCAATTACAAAAGTTGAATTTCATTTATATGACTTAAGTTCACATTTATCACTAACCTTTGTTAATTTACTTTGATATCAATATCAACTTCATTCAACATCTTTTAAGTTATATTCCATTTAACTTTAAAATTCATTTTCTATTTGCAACTCATATTCATAAATATATTCATATAGTTTCACTTCTTATATATATAAGTTTATTTCACAATTGTAAATCACTTTAATTATAATTCAATTCTTATAATTCTTTTTGCTTATACAATTCCTTTATTTAGATTATTCAAATAACTAAACAATCAACTTATATACACTTTAATAATTCTGAAAATTATTTCTTCATATACAAAATATACTCAAGGTAAAATTATTTCATTTACCCAATTTTAAAACAATATTGTGCCGAATTGTTCTATTCAAGTGTTTAGAAACCCCATCGGCATAGTTGTCGAGACCACGCTGACGAAAGTTCATATACCACTCAATAAACCAATCATCACAATATAAAACAATTTTATATTCACTAACAAATACGCTCTCATAGCTATTATTACACTCAAACTCATTCTAAAGCACTGCTGACTCTATCTCTGTTAACGCTAAAATTTGAACGCTAACACCCCGGTGTATGAGTTATAGTTGTGAAAGCACCACCCGATAACTCGGGAACAGATTACAAGCAGATGGTAACGGAAAAGCAGAAAACAACAACAATTTTATAATGGTTCGGCTTAATGGTATAGCCTACGTCCACTTTAAATACTTTTATTGATGATCTCGTTACAAGCTGATACAATTCTTTCCAAGTACAATACACTTTGAATTACAAGTCACTTGGAACAAGTAGCTTAAACTTCAATGAAGATTAGAGTCTTCAAATCCATGTTGGATGTGTGTGATCTTTTCTCAAGTTTGTAGCGTTCTTCGTGTCTTGAGAGCTTTAAGTGTTGAATTGGTTTGGAATGCAGCAGAGTAACGGCGCTTCAAGAGAATCAGCCAAAAGTCCCTTCAATGCTCGATGTGGTCATGTATTTATAGGCAAATTTCTAGGCTGAAATTGCTAAGTCATGAGTCGTGACCGACTCAAGATGAGTCGTAAGTCGTGACCGACTCAGGATGAGTCGTATGTCGTAGGCGACTCAACTGATTGAGCCCAGACTTCGTATCAGGGCGTCTCCGGTCCTCTGTATATAGCACAAGTCCTAACTCGTCTACGAGTTAATAGGTCGTGGTCCAAGATGAGGCGGCGTTGGATTTCTACCTAGTAGATTTATGTCGTGGACGACTCAAGCTAAGTCGTGAACGACTTACCATAGGTCGTAGGTCGGTTAGGTCATTTGACACCTTAGGTCGTTGAGTCGTTAGAGAACTTGAGTCGGTCTATCCCATACACCGTTAATCCCTTGAGTCGCTCCACTCCTCTAAGTCGCCTTAAGTTTTAACTCGTTAGCTTGTTGATCGGTAGCTTCCTGAGTCGGTAGCTTCTTGAGTCGGTAGCCTGTTGAGTCGGTTGCTTCCTGAGTCGGTAGCTTCTTGAGTCGGTAGCCTGTTGAGCCGGTTGCTTCCTGAGTCGGTAGCTTCTTGAGTTGGTAGCCTGTTGAGTCGGTTGCTTCCTGAGTCGGTAGCTTCTTGAGTCGGTAGCCTGTTGAGTCGGTTGCATCTTGAGTCGGTTGCCTTCAGAACCGTTAAGAACCTTAAGTCGTGAGTCGGCCCAGACCTTGACTCGTTGCCTAAACGGAGTTAACATTTGCCCCTCGAAGTTCACGCCTAAGTCGTAGGTCGTGTGCTTCGACTCATCTAAACTCGTGTGCCGATTCAACTACCACTGCTCAAAGCTATAAAAGACTTGAGTCGTTCTCCTTACTTCCTTCTTCTCATTTCTTATCCTTTGAACCGTGTCTGCCATTAACGCATCTTCGAGCTCCCAAAGGCGATTCCAACCTGATTTATTTTCGATCATCTTTAGCATCACACCGTGTAAGAGATTTTGCATCTTTTTTCAATTGCTGATGATTGCCGATCTCCGCCTATGTTTTTCCCCTTGACCCATGCGAATACTATTGCATCGGACATTGATGGATTAAAGGCAGGCGGTTTGATCTTACTTGTAGCGATTCGAGATTTGAGGCGACCTAGTGGTGTGATGGAACTGGGGTTAACCATTGCGAGGTTATCGGGTTATGGATTAGATGGTTAATGGGTTAGGAGTTAGATGGTTAATGGGTCAGATTGATTCGAACATTGCCGTAGATTTGACTCGGCTATTCTTGTATGATCCGGCGACCTTTGTGATTTAACCATGATACGACTCAACATGCTCCACGGCCTAAGCCTTGAGTCGTGGCCGAGACAAAACCCTTGAGTCGTGGCCGAGATAAAACCTTTGGGTCGTGGCCGAGATAAAACCTTTGAGTCGTGGCCAAGATAAGACCCTTGAATCGTGGCCGAGATAAGACTTGGAGATTTTCCTATTTCTACGACTTATGACTTAGGGCATTGCCGACTCAGAACTCTTGAACCGTTAACGAGTTATGACTTGCGTGAATTCTGTTGGAATTTTGGACCATTGCATTAACTTTGAACTGTTGAATTTTATTGCATTCATTCACAGGTTATTTTGACTTGCAAGCTAACAACCTGTTCAATACAACACTCACAGAAAATTGGGACGAATATACTGTCATCGATTGCCCATATCAAATGATAGATTAGTTAATAACAGATAATTAACTTAAACAAATCGTGTGAACGAAGTGCTATCGATTTCAAGTAGAATATTAAAGCAACACTGAAACAATCAATTGAAACTGACCAGCCTACACTAATATTATGCTTGAACTCTAAATTAACAAGTTCTGAAATTACCATAGTCGATCAATCGTCAACCAGTTTAATTCCAGTTATATTTACTTGTTATTTTCATTAGTTCTGCACAACACTTCACACTTTTAGGAAACGTGCACCTTCGCATTTGAACACCCAGTTGCTTGTGTAGAATGACATCTCAACAAGAAGAACCGATGGGCCAGGTTGAAGATGTCTTCCCAGTAGCCAACTTGTTGAATAATCCTCCGGAGAGAACTCCCACCACTCTGAATCAGCGGGTGCTTACTCAATTGCTCACCCAGTTTGGCATTGCCGAAGCTGATGCCTTACTGCCGGGGCCAAATGATACTGCAGATAGGCCTCCTTCTGGCTTTATTGCTGTCAACCGCCAAATGTGCATGAGTGGTGCCATACCACCTTTTAATGACTTCCTTCGGCAGTTCCTGCTTCGATTATCTATCTCTCCATTCCAATTGCACCCCAATGGCCATGCCATTCTGATGGGGTTATGTGTGCTTTTTAGTAAAGTTCTGGACAGATTACCGAGCTTTGAGGAGATCTGCTACCTTTGCTCATTCACAAAGATTAAAGATCATCCCTCTATCGTAATCATAAGGAGTGCTCGAAACCGAAAACTCATCACCGATCTTTCTGATAGCGTTCATGGATTTCTAAATCAGTATTTCTTTGTTCGTTGCCCTCCAGGGTTTTATGCCATCTGGAGAGTAGAAAGTAAGATTTTCCTGTTTTTATTTCTCCAATCTTGGATTTTTCAAAATTTGAGTTGCTGAATGCTAACTTTGTTTCTTTTCCCTGTTTTAGCACTTCCTCCTCCCTCTAGAGATCCATGCTATAAACAAATTTTTGAGAGATTGAACGCCGTGGCGGCAGAAGAGAGGAGTATAAAGTTCTTGTTAAATGATGGATTTTTACATCAATATGGGCTTCTTCATCCTTCTCGCTTCACTCAGTCTCGTGAAGTCCCAACTGAAATTCCTGATTCTCCGACGGAAACTCCTGATGCCCCGGTCCCTATTAAAGAGCACATTCAGGGAGGAACCTCTATAGAAACTCCACTAGTGAGATGTTCAGTTCCGAAGGACGTTGCGGGGCCGTCTGATAAGTCTGCACTTGCCCCAGTTATCGAAGAGGAAGAGGAAGAAACTCCACGATCCTCCGGAAGATCTGCCGACGAAGGTGTTGAAAAAGCCAGTCCCAAAAAACATGATGGTGATGATGTTTTCGAGGGGTTGAGCGATTTAATTGTGACTTCTCACGAACTTTTCAAAGATGATGTTTCCAAAACTGTTTCTTCTGTAATTGAGGCGACATCTTCTCTACAACAAATGTCAACTCCTCCTACTCAAATTATCACTACATCTATTTCACAGAGTGGTCTGTAACTTGATGCGCGTAGTTTACACGTTACACAACACTTAGGATTTTTCATCACTTCTACGCGTTTATCTTCTTGTACTTTAAAGATTTATAAAGCTTATTATTTTTATTCCAGATTCTCCTATGGGGCGCAGCGGCTCGTACTATGATGATTTCCAGCGTTACGGGAGGCGTAGCCAGTATGATTACAGGCGTTACCTCCCTTCTTACAGAGAATCGGATGAAGAGAGGGCCATCAGGAAAGCCGACGAGAGACGAGCATATGAAGAACGTCGCCGAAGGGAACAAGAAAGACATGATCTTCCCCACAGAGATGATGATACCCAAAAGAGAAAATCTCATGATGAGAGAGGAAAGAGTCACATAGACGATTCTTCTAGCAAGCGGGCTAGACATACTGAAGAAACAACTCCTTCAGCTTCTGAACATGTCCCTGCTCAATCTCCTGCTCCCGTTCGCTCCGACATTCAAGCAATCATCAACCGGCCCGCATACCAAGTCGGGCAAGGTCCTCCCACTCTTCAAAGTCGATTTCCTCAGCGGTGCCTGAGAGGGGTTCGATTTGATCTCGACTTGGTTCCTCTCGACAAACCGGCTATGCTGCGAAATCTTGATACTGTCAGGACCGATATTGAAAGAATGTCGAACTGGCAAAAACTTGTCGACGAACTTCAGAGGGTTAACCGATCCAATCTCGAGGCCATGCTAACAATGGAGAACGATAAGGCTGAGTGGCAGAAGACTCTCGAACAGCATGACGCCGAAATGAGAAGTATTGCTTCCTACAATGAAAAGCTGGAGGCGGAAGTAGAAAAACTTAAGGAAGAATTAGCTACTTCATCTACTTTCCATTCTCAAAAGGAGAGCATGCTTCAGCAACAAGTACAAGATGCGCATGCCAGTCAAAGAGCAGTCGAAGATAAGCTTGCACACAAGGAAAAGGTCATAGAAGAATATCGTGCTGAAACTGTACAACTGCGAGAACAGACCAGCTCTCAAAGCTTGGAGATAGAGTTGTTAAAAGCTCGACTTGCTATGGCCGAAAAGGAGCGCGACGAGGCTGTTGCTGGTAAACTTGCGGCCGAAGAGGCTCATCAAGCAACCAAAGCTGACATTAGCTCCACATTATTCGATTTTTATCTGCACAGCATTTTGGGACGTGTCAGCCTTGCCTTTCTAGGCCCCAAGTATGAAATCACACTGGCTGAAGTTTGGGAGGCAGCACTTGATATGCTCGGTGGTAAAGGTGCTGGATATGCTGAGTCAGCCCTTGAAGAGCATTATCTTGACGATGAAGCCCGCGCCGCTCTTGCCAAGGGAAAAGAGCAGCTTGCCAGAGCGCGGGCCGGGATGGCGGAAGAGGAGCGTTCTGAAAAAGAAGTACCACCTACTACCTCTGAACGTCCTCTAGTTTCTCCCGAAGTGGACATTACAGGCTCTAGTGCTCATTCGCCGCCTCCTACAAGAACCGGGGTAATTACCCCTACTGATGAAGAGGCTTTGGAGGACATTGGGGCTCAGAATTATGAGATTGAACTGACGAAGCCAACATCTTCTGGTAATTTCGACATTGGTCCGATTCAGGTGGATTGCCTGCTTATTCCTCAAAAATTTGATGAGCTTCTCGATTACTTCTTGAATCTCGATGAACCCATATCTTCCTTCTTTTGGGAAGATACTAACATTTTCAATTTCTCTTCTTCTGCAGTTGAAACAACAAGTGCTGTGCAGACTTCGCCTTCTCTGGTTATTCCTCCTCCATCTCTTCAGGTGACTCCTCCTTCCGCTTCACAACCCGGGTCACAAGAGGAGAAAATTGAGGCTCTTCATGGCTTGGATGACCCTATTGCTTCGCAGGAGAAAAAAGATGAGGGACTTGAAGGAGGCGACATCTCTCCGGAGCGGACTCCTTCTGACGATGTAATTTTGTCCGCTCTCATTACTCCAGGGAGTGAGTCTTCTTCGAAGAGAAGAAAGAAGCATGGGACATCGAAGAGGAGGGGGAAGAAAATTATCACCACTGTAGAGGAACCGGAAATTGCACCAGTTGCACCTCCCTCCCCTTCTTCCCTTATGCTTTCAGACCAACCTGAAAGACCTGAAAAGCTAACCATTCGGCCGGGTAAAGGGTCTAAAGGCGGCAAGAAGAAATGAAGAGTTGGGCTTTTTGATTCCTTTTTTGTGTAATGGTCGGATGTTGTGCAGGCACCGGCCCCTGCTTTTTTATTTTGAAACCTGTATCTGCAATATTTGCAATTGAATAAAATGATCCTTTATCTGTACAGACTTTTGTTTGAATTTAAGGATGCATTTATTATTCATTTTTGCACAAGTTTATTTATATGATATTGCGGTGAGCTTGTGGTATGTTGTTTGAGCGTACTTTACCGACGTAGCTATACCATTTTGTATGTAACTATACCATGTTGCCCCCATACCATGAGCTTACTGCAATATCGTATACTTTGAGGAGACTTGCACTCTCATTTTCTGAAGAATAATTACTTCATTTTCGAAGAGGATTTTCGTAGAGTGCAACTTCCTTCATATAAGTTTATACGCTTTGTCCTTCGAAGAAATTACTTTTTCCTTTTGCGTATGTGTACATTTTGCCAAGTGAATTCTTCTATGTGGTAAAGCGGACCTCTGAATGTACTTTAACTTTCTTCCCCCTTCTCTTTTTTTTTAGAATAGGTAAATCGCTCTTCCTTTGAAAGTTAAAGTACGCTCTTGATGAGGATTTTTTCTTCTTTTTTTTTTTAAAATACAAATTTGTGCTTCTGAGGAGAGATTTTTTACGTTTCAACACTTGGAAGTTTTATTTCAATCTTGGTGAAACGCGTTCCTCCAAAGAGTTGTGCCTTTGAAGAAAGCCTTTTCACGTTTCAACACTTGGAAGTTTTATTTCAATCTCGGTGAAACGTGGGCTTCTGAAGAGGTCTTTCTTTTTAATTGTGTCCCCGGGAAGGGGTTGTACCTCTGAGGAGGGATTTCTCACGTTTCAACACTTGGAAGTTTTATTTCAATCTTGGTGAAACGTGTACCTCCAAAGAGTTGTGCCTTCGAAGAAAGCCTTTTCACGTTTCAACACGTGGAAGTTTTATTTCAATCTCGGTGAAACATGGGCTTCCAGGAAGGTCTTTATTTTGTTTTGCATTTCAACTTTGGTGAAGTGAAATCCCGAAGAGCGGTCATAACACTTCAACTCCTGGTGAAATGGGCCTCCAAAGAGGGCTTTTATTTTGTTTGCATTTCAACTTTGGTGAAGTGAAATCCCGAAGAGCGGTCATAACACTTCAACTCCTGGTGAAATGGGCCTCCGAAGAGGGCTTTTATTTTGTTTGCATTTCAACTTTGGTGAAGTGAAATCCCGAAGAGCGGTCATAACACTTCAACTCCTGACGAAATGTGCCTCAGAGAGGGTTTTCATCGCCTGGAAGTTACTCTCTCATGGTTGGAGGGTCATGACTCCTCCAATCTTTTTTGTTGAGTAGAGAACTTTCTTTTTTGTGGCATATGACCCATTAGAGGTCTTTATCCTCCGAAGATATGTGCCTCCGAAGAGGACTTGTGCTGCCGATGATGGCTTTGGTTGTTCCTCTGTTCACTTGCTTATGCCTTTTCAATGATCCTCTGCCCCTCTTCTTCTTCTTTTTTTTTTTAAAAAAAGTAGCTTGTTTAATCCAAGGAAGTGTGTTTCATTGTCAGGCAATTTCGTGAGAACGAGCACTAGCTTCTTAATTGGATGTTTGTTTGTTCAAACGATCTCAATTTATTAGCAAAGGCCCGTTTCTGTCGAAATCATAGGCCGTTCAATTGAAGTACTTCCTATCTAGGATTTGAATTCGGGGCTCTTGTGACTTGAAATTTGGCGAGAATCACTTGGTCTTTTTATGTGCAAGTTTCACTTCCATTGTCTGCAAAAATTCAAATCGACATTTCAGCAATACATTCTATGTACTTTTTATATCGAAAATAAAGCAAACATGTAATAATAATAAGGAACACAAGATTTATAGTGGTTCGGCCAGGAAATTGGGCCTACATCCACTTTATATTCTTTCATTATTTACTTGCATCAGTTTTACAATTGCCTTCAATTACAAGAATCATACATTCATAATTCTTTTTACAATATTTCAACAAAATTTTCAAGTAAAGTATGGACGCAAATGATTGCTGTTCCATGCCCTTGGAATTTGATCTCCTTCAACAGTGGTGAGTTTGAATGTGCCGTCAAGAAGCTTTTGACCTATGACATATGGTCCTTCCCAATTTGGCCCAAACACACCTGTCGCTGTCATGATTCTCTTCAGGACTAGGTCTCCAATCTCAAAGCTGCGTTGGCGAACTTTGGAATTGAAATGTCTGGCTATTCTTTGCTGATGAGCTGCAATTCTGAGATTAGCCTCATCTCTTTTTTCATCAAGGAGATCTAGCGCTTCAAGCTGTAGCTTTTCGTTTTCTGCTTGATTGAAATGGATTCTTCTGTGTGAAGGGACTTCTATTTCTACCGGAATCATTGCCTCTGACCCGTATGCCAATGAAAACGGGGTGTGCCCAGTCGCAGTTTTGTGAGTGGTTCTGTATGCCCATAGTGCCAGTGGTAGCTTATCGACCCACCCACCTTTTGCTCTTTCAAGTTGCTTCTTGATGGTTGACTTAATAATTTTGTTCACGGCTTCCACTTGCCCGTTTGCCTGTGGATGAGCTACTGCTGAGAAGCTTTTCCGGATTTTGAATCGCTTGCAAAAATCTTGGAATTCTTCACTTTCAAACTGAGTTCCATTGTCTGTAATTATTTTTTGAGGCACACCGTATCTGCAAATGATGTTTTTAGTCACAAAACTTATCATCTTCTTTGAGGTGATAGTAGCCAGTGGTTCAGCTTCTGCCCACTTAGTAAAATAATCTACAGCAACAATGGCATATTTAATTCCAGATTTAGCAGTTGGTAACGGTCCTACAAGGTCTATTCCCCATATTGCAAACGGCCATGGACTGACCATCTGTGTGAGTTCAGTGGAAGGAGCTCTAGGAATTTTGGCAAATCTTTGACATCTGTCACATTCTCGGGAATACTTTGCTGCATCTCGATTAATTTCTGGCCAAAAATATCCATACCGGAGAATTTTCTTTGCTAATGTTTGGCCACCTGAATGATCACCACATTCTCCTCCGTGTACCTCTGCTAGGATTGCTTTGGACTCTTCCCTGGATACACATCGAAGTAATGGCATTGAGAATTCCCGTCTGTATAACCGGCCATCCTGGATTACGTATCGAGAGGCTTTTCTCAGTAGCTTTAGTCGTTCTTTTGAGTTCCCTGGTAAGGATCCATTGAGCAGATATTCTATTATCGGAGTCATCCATGATTCTTGTTCTTGATACATGCTCATGATCCAATCAATGTCCATCTCATCAATGCTAGGAGTCGACAGGACCTCTACTGGAGTTAGCCCCAGAAATTGAGCTTCGCCTGTGCTCGAATACTTTGCGAGAGAATCTGCTTTCATGTTTTCTTCTCGAGGAATGTGACTTATCATGTAATGATCGAAATCACCCAGGAGTTCCCAAGCCTTTGACAAGTAGGCGGGCAGATTCCCCCCTTTTGCTTGGAATTCCTTTTTGACTTGGCATACAATAAGCTGAGAATCACTGAATATCTGTAACGCTCGGATGTTTAATTCTTTAGCAATCCTTAAGCCAGCGATAAGGGCTTCGTATTCTGCTTCATTGTTTGTTGAAGGAAATTTCAACCTTAGTGCATAGCATAATGATCGACCTTCAGGAGTTTCAAGTACAACTCCGGCTCCAGAACAGTAGTCGTTTCTCGCACCATCGACATATAACTTCGACTGGATCGGGGAATTGTCGACCGTTTCTTCCTCACTGTTACCCTTATCTGTAAATTCTGCAATGAAATCTGCTAACGCTTGTCCATTGATTGCCTTCCGGGGATGATAAGTGATGTCATACTGACTGAGTTCAATATTCCACTTTAGAAGACGACCCGAAGTTTCAGGGTGAAACAGGACTTGCTTTAAAGGTTGATCAGTGAGGACTCTGATAGGATGAGCTTGAAAATATTGCCTCAACTTCCTAGACGCAATTAGTAAGCAATAGGCGAGTTTTTCCAACTTAGAGTAATTCATCTCTGCCCCAGTGAGTCTTTTGCTGATATAGTAAACTGGATGTTGAATCCTTTTGTCTTCCCGTATCAGCGCTGCACTTAAAGCATGAGATGATACTGCCAAGTATATAAGAAGATCCTCGCCATCGTCAGGCCTAGAAAGTATTGGAGGCGTCTCCATATGGAGAATCAATTCATCAAAGGCTTTTTGGCATTCGGGAGTCCAATCGAAGTTTTTCTTTCCTTTCTTTAGGGCGTCAAAGAATGGAATGCATTTATCTGTGGCTTTGGAAATGAACCGACTTAAGGCGGCAACTTTTCCATTGAGACTTTGCAATTCCTTCTTTGTTCTAGGAGCTTTGACTTCTTTCAATGCAGTAATTTGAGCTGGACTGGCCTCAATGCCCCTAGCGCTCACGATGAAACCTAAAAACTTGCCGGATTCCACTCCAAATGAACATTTTAAAGGATTGAGCTTCATTCCGTATTTTCGGAGGACAGCGAACATGTCTGCTACGTGTTCTATGTGATCCAGTGCTTTCTTAGACTTTACTAACATGTCATCGACGTAGACTTCCATAGTCTTGCCCAGCTGCGGTTTGAACATAGCATTAACGAGTCTTTGGTATGTTGCCCCTGCATTCTTCAATCCGAAGGGCATAACTCTGTAGCAGTAAAGACCAGTGTCGGTGATAAAGCTCGTGTCCTCCTGATCTGGCTCATGCATCATGATCTGGTTATATCCGGAGTAAGCATCCATAAAAGATAACAATTCGTGTCCCGCTGTTCCGTCTACCAGTTGATCGATTCTGGGTAATGGGAAGCAGTCTTTGGGGCAGGCCTTGTTTAGATCTGAAAAATCGATGCATACTCTCCATTTTCCATTGGCTTTCTTAACCAGCACTGGATTTGAAACCCAATTCGGATATGTAGATTCTTTGATAAAATTATTCTCCATGAGCCGATCAACTTCTTCTTTTAATGCCGCTGACCTTTCCGGACCTTGAGTTCTCCTTTTCTGCTTTACAGGTGTAAATTTTGGATCAATATTTAGAGCATGCACTGCAACTTCTGGGGATATTCCGCACATATCGGCATGAGTCCAAGCAAAAACATCCAGATTTGCCTTTAAAAAAGATATCAAAATATTCTGAATTGACGCATTAAGTTGTGAACCCACATTCAACACTTTGTTTGGGTCCTTTGGGTCAACAGGTATTGGTATTGTCGTTTCCACCGGTACCACTCTATTTTCCCCTGCACTGACTGTTCTAGGGTCCATCTCCTTCCTTGCTCCGCTGTGCTCGCCAGTGCAGGGTCCGCCCTGTAATTGCTACAAGGCTGGTTCTTTGATGCGGACTGGGGCTGCCGCATTCTTTCCCATTTCTCTTTTTTTGGTTTCTCGTAGCTCTGTCAGATAGCACTCTCGCCCAGCATTTTGATCACCTTTTATAACTCCTACTCCATTGTCTGTTGGGAATTTAATAGTGAGGCACCACGGGGCAAGAACAGCTTTGAACGCTGCTAGAGTTGGACGACCAAGGAAAGCGTTGTAAGCAGAAAATTCATCGACAATCACAAAAGTTTGCTTGCGGACCACTTTTCTCTCTCCTTCTCCAAGTTCCACAAACAAATCAATGGTCCCTACCGGCTGCTTTGGCTCCCCAGTGAAACCAGCAACTTTCTGTGATGAGGCTTGCACATCAGCCATAGGGATCTTCATTTGGTCGAATGTTTTCTTAAAGAGAATATTGCAGGATGCGCCACAATCAATGAGAACTCTTCTGACAATAGCTGGCCCGATACCAGCCGAGATGACTAGAGGATCCAAGGTTGGAGCTTCAATACCTGCGGAATCCCTAGCTCTGAACACAATATCATCATCGAAAGTTCTTTGTTGCTTCAAGGGCGTAGCACCTTCCAAAACAAATACATCTTCCTTGGTCGGTACATACTTTAGAGCTCGGGTATACCTTTCCATCTCACCCCAGCTTCTGCCTGCTGGGTGAGGTCCTCCTGTAATGACATTAATAATGGGCCTTCCAGATTCATGCCCTGCAGCCTTCTCAATCGTCCTAGGCTGTTGAGTAGGAGCCTGTTGCCCCTGACTAGATGAAGCAGGATTGTTGCTATTCTTTTTCACAAATTGCTGCAGTTTGTTTTCCCTTAGCAACTCTTCAATCAGATTTTTCAACTGGCGGCATTCGTCGGTCTCGTGACCGGGTTGATTATGGAAGCGGCAGAACTTCCCACTCTGTATAGCTTTTTTTCCGGTCCTTAGAGGAGGAGGTTTAGGAAAGTCAACAGAATCTTTAATGGCAAGGTAGATACGCTCCGGCGTATCTGATAAAGGAGTATATTCTGATGGCTTGAAGGATCGGGGCCTTTTCAGATTACTCTGCTTCTTCCCATTGTTATTTTCCCTTTTTTGCCCTACAGATTCATTCTTACGTGGAGCAACAGTGTTATCTTCAGCTTTTTCCAACACTGCTTTTACCGGTACGGGACGGCTTTCTAAGCGTATGAATTCATCTGCTTTTTTATAGAATTTTTCAAGGGAATTTGGTTCCTTCATGTTTAGCCATTTCCCAAATTCGCTCGACTTGTCAATACCCTTCATCAGATAAGTCAATATCATTCGCGGTTCTGCATTGTCCACCTCAGCTAACGCTATATTAAAGCGGTTTAAGAAAGATCTGATAGTCTCTCCTGGACTCTGCTCCAAACTTGACAGTGACATGATATCTTTGGCTTTTGAGGCATATAGTCTGAACTGCTCCTTGAACTTCCGGGTCAAGTCAGAAAACTGATCGATAGATCGAACGGGCAGCTTGGTGAACCAAAGCAGAGCTACGCCTTCGAGATACACAGGGAAATATCGGCACTTTATTTCATCAGAGGCTCTGGCACCTGTCATGTGCCAATCATATTTGTATAGGAATTCATTCGGATCACTTGTCCCCTTATAAGCTGGAATGGTTGGAGGGGCAAACTTCCTTGGGAATTCAGCCTTTAAGATTTTCTCAGTAAATGGAGTTTTACTTGGGGCGAAACCCCATTCTTTCTCGTCTTCAACCCTCTGCATACTCTCTTTCATAATTTGTCGGACCATTCCAGAAAGATACTCCTCATCATGTCGAGTTCTAGATCCACCAACCTCTGGAAGTGTTTGTTCAAAGGGGCTAGCAGCCCTTTCAGGAGCATTTCTTTCTTCAGCATCATGAAGGTTGCCAGCAAAATTCCTCTCATTACCCGCTGGTTAACGGTTTTCCCCAAGCAGATCGTTCAACCTATTTAGAATTAGGGCATTCTGGGCATTTTGAGCCTCGAGTTGTGCATTTTGGGCATTGATCTGTTGGTTCAGCCCTAAAATTGCAGCATCCAGCTCTGCCTTTGTAACTCCGACAGCTGGAGTGGCTTGATTCGATATAGGGGAAGCGGAGGTTCCCTCTTGAATATTCCCAGATCTGACAGATCTACTCTTCCTTCCAGGAGCCATAATCTCGGATAGACTTCTGGTTTTCAAGGAAGTTCTCTCTACAAATCTCTGTGAAGCAATGATGGCAACTCGCCTGAGTTCAATTCTCGGTGAAAGCACCAAAAATGTTAACGCTAAAATTTGAACGCTAACACCCCGGTGTATGAGTTATAGTTGTGAAAGCACCACCCGATAACTCGGGAACAGATTACAAGCAGATGATAACGGAAAAGCAGAAAACAACAACAATTTTATAGTGGTTCGGCTTAATGGTATAGCCTACGTCCACTTTAAGTACTTTTATTGATGATCTCGTTACAAGCTGATACAATTCTTTTCAAGTACAATACACTTTGAATTACAAGTCACTTGGAACAAGTAGCTTAAACTTCAATGAAGATTAGAGTCTTCAAATCCATGTTGGATGTGTGTGATCTTTTCTAAAGTTTGTAGCGTTCTTCGTGTCTTGAGAGCTTTAAGTGTTGAATTGGTTTGGAATGCAGCAGAGTAACGGCGCTTCAAGAGAATCAGCCAAAAGTCCCTTCAATGCTCGATGTGGTCATGTATTTATAGGCAAATTTCTAGGCTGAAATTGCTAAGTCATGAGTCGTGACCGACTCAAGATGAGTCGTAAGTCGTGACCGACTCAGGATGAGTCGTATGTCGTAGGCGACTCAACTGATTGAGCCCAGACTTCGTATCAGAGCGTCTCCGGTCCTCTGTATATAGCACAAGTCCTAACTCGTCTACGAGTTAATAGGTCGTGGTCCAAGATGAGGCGGCGTTGGATTTCTACCTAGTAGCTTTATGTCGTGGACGACTCAAGCTAAGTCGTGAACGACTTACCATAGGTCGTAGGTCGGTTAGGTCATTTGACACCTTAGGTCGTTGAGTCGTTAGAGAACTTGAGTCGGTCTATCCCATACACCGTTAATCCCTTAAGTCGCTCCACTCCTCTAAGTCGCCTTAAGTTTTAACTCGTTAGCTTGTTGAGTCGGTAGCTTCCTGAGTCGGTAGCTTCTTGAGTCGGTAGCCTGTTGAATCGGTTGCTTCCTGAGTCGGTAGCTTCTTGAGTCGGTAGCCTGTTGAGTCGGTTGCTTCCTGAGTCGGTAGCTTCTTGAGTCGGTAGCCTGTTGAGTCGGTTGCTTCCTGAGTCGGTAGCTTCTTGAGTCGGTAGCCTGTTGAGTCGGTTGCATCTTGAGTCGGTTGCCTTCAGAACCGTTAAGAACCTTAAGTCGTGAGTCGGCCCAGACCTTGACTCGTTGCCTAAACGGAGTTAACAATCTCTAATGAGTAATACCCAACAGAACCATGGTTGTCGCTTAACCATAAGCTGTGATACCAAATGTAACGCCCCGAAAATTTTCGACTTTCGAAAATTCAACATCGATACTCACTTTATCGACTGCCGAGAAATCGAAGGCCGGAAACCCGAAATGTTAGGGTTTAAGAAGAAAGAAAGAGAGAGAAGAAGAGAAGAAAAGAAGATAATAGAGGGAAGAGAAAACAGAAAATAGAAATTTTTAAAATAGAAGAAAAAGAGAATAGAGAACATAGAACAGATAGAAAATAGAACGGAACAGAAAACAACAGAACAATATCAGAATCTCACAATTCGCAGCGGCACAACATATAATAATAAATGAATAATCTTTAAACAAAGAACTATATCAGTTATTACATTTCATACTTTATATCATATCATCATAGTGTACAACAATATACAACAACAAACAGTGCAGCGGAAAAAGAAATACTATATACTAATAATACGCCATGCCATCCATCTTGCCTCCAGCAATTCCAGAATATCCAGAATATCCTGATAAACCTAACTCTTGACTGCCCGTGTAGAAATTGGTGGGCACCCAGAGTTTAGGAAGGAAAACAATAAACTCCGAGTCAGTCATGTGACTGGTGTGAGAACTCAAAACAGTTTATTTATCTTTAAAATCAAAAATAGAGGAATATTTTAAAGTCAATTCGCAATGCTTTTAAAAATGAGACTACCATAAGACCTCCCGCCACACACACAATGCAAACGCAGACTTGGAGAAGATTTCTCCTTATGATAGTCAAAGATGCTTGGTACGCATTTAAAAGAACATTTGATATTATTATTAGTGCATAGTGTAGGGAAAATTTATTTCGAAAGTAGAATATAAATCTTAGCCAGCATAGGTACCATTATATTATGCCTACTAATAGCTACCATATTAGATGGCAGGTTCTACAACTAAAACCGTACAAGTCATGTATTGTTTTTTTTGGATTTCCAACGAATGATCAGGCCAAGGAACTTCCCATTGCCACATGAGAATGCCTCTGGATGGACATCCCCGAGAACCAAACCGGATATCTACCAACACAAGGCCGGGTTACCCCTAACTGAGTAACAACTGACCGAATATGCCATCCCCCGGTCCTTTGGGACCTTTCACCGAGCGCTCGCAATCAATTCACACAATCATAAAGTGTTTTCAACATGAGTAAGTATCTGGGCTCCATACCATGATACCACCCTTTTCCAGAAGGAAATGCACACATCCTAAAGGGCGCTACCCCTCATAACCTTGCCGCATCTTTCCTGTTTTGACCATTCACCGGGTGTGAGGCTCGACGAAGTCACGTCCACAAAAACATAATTTATACGAAAGCCATGCTTTGGGTCAACAAATGATCATAGAAATGATCACCAAGATAGACGATCAAATAAACGATCCTATCACAAATAATCAACACAATGATCATTTACAGCAACACTCAGCATGTCACATTACCAAATTGGGAATATATCGCTGATAACATTCGACTACATAACCTCTGAGCTCGTACGTCTCAGAGAAGGGTGTTAAGCTAAAAGAATAAATTCTTCGCCACCAACAGAAATATATTTGAATGAAATCTGCTTTATATCTCAATTTGTAACGTCAGACATACAATCCATACAAGTCTGTCCGGGCTCGAACAAAACCGAAGGTACTTACAAAGAAGTCCTTGCAATCTGGATATTCACAATCCTGATCGGATTTCCCATCACTTAGGGAGTCTCTATACCGTTGCAACTCAGTGCAGAGACAATCGACAGGTCATCCTATCGCTCTCGCAAATACCGGGTCTTCAACACCGATCTTCAATGCAATTCATAACGACGTATCACATATTCGGAATGGGTTATACGACCCCATGGTCCTTTCCCGGTTAACCCGAATAGTGAGCGCTTATTCAAAAATAAGTGTGGCATTCAAATTCAAACAATTCACATTAATTACCCATTCAAAGGGAAATATTGATAGTCGGTTATTGTACTATCAATTGATATGCACACATCACCAGATTTCAAATTATTTTCCAAATTATTTTTTTCCAAAATATCTTTACAAGATATATTATTTTCACACTTCAAAAATAAATCAATATTTATTTTTAGACAAATTCCCCTTTCCTTTATAAATTCCTTAGTGAATTTATAATCCAAAATATCTATGAATATTCGATTCCAATTATTCATTTCAATATTCCTTTTCAATTTATCTTCAAAAAGATAAATTCTCAAAATATTCGCTTTATATTGGAAAACATTTCCATACTTATTTATTCATAAGTAATTCACAAATTTTATTTATTTCCAACACTTGGAAAATATTCAATATACTTAAATCGAAATTAAGTACATATTTCATTCTTTAAGGAAATCATTCCCTTAAACATATTTATTTGGGCCAAAACGAATGTTGCGTAAAACATCGTTACGACAACCCAAAATCACTAGTATAGGGATTCGAAATTAAAATAGATATATAAATCCCAATACTATACAAAACATTTCCTTTCGGAAATCATTTACTATAACAACAGTGCTATAGTCCACTATTTCCTCTTATTTCTCGAAAACGTCTATTTCAACAATAAATGTTGAAATCTATGGTTTCGAATGTCAACATATTTTAAAACATCGTTAGATCGTTTTAATTCTATTTAAAACATCTAATCCAAAACATTTTCTTTAACATATTATTCACTATTCAAAAACGTGAATATATTTTGTTAACAAATTTCATCCTTTCTATTCATTTTATTTTAAAGGATTATTCACTGTCTAAAACGTGAATATAACTCCATTAATAGGTTTCAACCATTTATTTCTTAAAATAAGTCGTTTTCGAATTTATAAAACAACGTTTATAAATTCCATTTCTATTTATTTTATAACAACTTCCTTTATAAATTCCTTTATTAACCTATTCGATTTATAACTCAATTATAAACTAAAGGTTCATATTATAAGTTAAATGCTTATAAAACGATTATTTTACAAAATCGTTCTTTTAAACTTCATAATTATAAATCTTATAACTTATAAGATTCATTTATTCACCCAAATCTATTCTTTTATAATTTCATAAAATTTATAAATCTTACTATTTATAAATTTCATTTATAACTTCACCATTTATAATTTTATAACTTCCATTCGCTTATGCAATTCATTTTCACTTCATTCAACACTTATAAAAACTCGTTTTATAATTCAAAGGTTTTAATTTATAAATATCAATTTATAAATCCTTTATAAAATCAATTTATACTATTATTTTAAAACATCTTTAATCTCCTTTATTATTTCACCATTTTGATTCATAAAATAATTAAATTTTATAAATCCTATATTTAAACTTTTCACAATAAATTCTAAAATCCCGATTAAACTATTTTATAAAATCATTAGCATCATATTCTCAAAAATCAGTTTTTAACTATATTTCTCAAAAATCATAATTTTTTATAACTTTAAAAATTATAACGTTTATTTATTTAAAATGGATCAATTCAAAAATTATTTTATAAAACGTATACTTTTCAAAAATCACTTTAAAAAATCATTTTAAAGTTTCAAAATTTGGTCCAATGATGCTACATACCAAATAGTCAATCACGACAACAACGACATCATATATCGATATGATAATCAACGAATATCAAAATATCCATAATCAAATAAGTACTGTTGAGGAATCCAGTTGGATCCCTCCAACCTGTTTTCCTGCATCCACAAACATTAGCACAATACCAATTTCGCTCCAGTACGAAATTATCGCGGTATATGGGATTTAAAATATTATCTGCTTAATAGACGGCGCAATAGGGTCTCATCCGCTAAACAAAAATGCGGGAAATCAATAACTCCAATATATACATATGCCAATATATATATATTGCTATTATATATAATACCAATTTCGCTGTTTATGAAATATTCGCGGTATATGTTTTTAATAAATAACATCCGCTTACTAACGGCGCATAATGTCTATTTTAGCAATCAATAGATAACAATCATCATTCAAACATGCATTTAAATATTTTAAATCTAACTATTTAAAATAAAATCAAAACTGATTCGATTGAGTGAGAAGTTCTCACCTTGATTTAAATTCCGTTTTAGCGATTTATTTCGAATAAAATTAAACGGACGTTTAATTTTACCCAAAATTCTCACTAACTCCAAACGACTCCAATCCAACTCCATCGCGTAGTGCTCGTCCATACGATTCCAACGCAACTGGTTTCGTGCGTTTTCGACCTCGTATGAAAAAGATATGAATTTTTGAAGTTACACGATTCTATAACTTAAATTTACAACTTTATTTAACTATATTTTTAACCTATGCAATATCATAGCCGCACGATCCATCATCCTTGCATCCTGACCGTCCACCCCCTTCTCCCTCTCACGTTCTTCTTCTCCAGTAATTGAACACGCACATGAACCCACTCCTCAAATACTAGGGTTCCAATTTTCGATCTCCACGTTGAACTTGAACGCGATCAGGAAGTTGCATTGCGAAGCCCTTCACGACCTCAACGCACGGCCTCAACCACCTGAAGCTCGGCCCCACCCTCTCTCGTGCGCACGTCAATGAATGGCCACACACGCAGCCCCCTGGCTCCCCCTACGCGACAATAAACCCCATCATATCCGTATGGATTGAAAGCTTTCGCCTTGCTCTTCATCTTTGTAGTTGATCACTTTGGCTAAAAATTCACGGATTGGAAGTAATTAAGGGATGAATTTCGAAAAATTCTGGCCGTTGGTGCTTGTACTGGCGGCTAGGGCTATTGGATTAGGGTTTTGTATATTTTTTTATTTTATTTTTATGAATGGTGGGCTATTTATAAGAAAAAAATCGAACACTATTCATCCCGGAAATTCCGAACTCCGATTCACGCGTCGAAACTGACGTTCCTAGGGTTTATCCCGCGTTCTGGACACAATGGAACAGGTTTCGAAAGCTAATTCAGACATCTGTGTGAGTTATGGCTATAAACGCTCGATTTAAATTAAACCGATTTAAATCGATTTCTAGGCGTTTTAATTCGTACCGGACAAACGGTAAATCCAATTGACACGAAATTTGAAACCTTACAATAATATCACATTACGGATCCGATGAAACTTGTTTCGTCGAAATCCGAGACTTTTTGAAAAATGGCTATTTTAACTCGCCAAATTAAAATTAAAAATAAATCGATGCGTTTCGAGCTGCCACGATCAAACGATAGCTCCGATTGACACGAAATTTGAAATTCGGTAATAACTAACTATTACGGATCCAATGGAACTGGTTTCGTCCAATTCTGAGACTGTTCAAAAATTGACTATTTTCACTAGTCGATTTTAATATTAAAATATTCAATTTTCACAAATTAACTTTTAATTCGATTTTAAAAGTTCTAAAATATCGTTCTAACTTCAATATGATAAAATAAAATTTTACAAATCATTTTCAATCATATTTAACCCAATTTTCAATTATTTCCATAATTTAACATATTAAATTATCGATTTAAAAATCCAATTAAATTCAATAATTCAAATAAAAATTTATTCGACTTATAAATTCACTTATTAATATTTAAAATTAATTAAATATTCAAATTTTAATTAATAAAAATCCTGGGTCGTTACAATCATAGTTATGACTATGCAAGGAGAATGACGGTTTCTGATCAAGAAACCAAATCTGAGTCCGCACTAGGAAGTCGGGTGGATAATACTAGTTCGCAAGTGAAATTGTGTGATCGAGTGAGCGATCAAATTTGATTTTGCGTACGGATGATATGTGTGCATCGTGTGAGCTTAAGTAAAACAAATATTGAAAATTTGTAAAAGAATGTATAAAGTGATTTTGAAACTGTAAATGGATGTTATTGCTTAGTAGGATATACAGGTGTATAAAAGCAATGGATAAATTATGATCTTGATTTCAGAAGATAAAATTTAATGGCCCGACAAAAAGGTATGTTTTTAACATTTCTATATGAAATTTGATTGGGTTTTTGGTCTAGCCGCTTGGCTTTTGCTTTTATTTTTGGATTTGGGAGGCCGTAGAGCCATTTTTGTAGTAGTACCGAGTTAGCCACGCAAAGGAGACGCTGCCATAATTTTTCGGAAATTTAAGGAGTTAGAAAAAAAAATTGAGAAAATTTTGATAATTCAAATTTGATTTTAAATTTGAATTTAAATTGTTAAGTAAGTAAGGTGGTTTGAGGCTTATGGATCACTTTGGAAAGTTAAAAAGAGGTATTAGTGCGTCTTTAATGAAAAGATTTGTTGGGAAAGTTGTTAAAAACTATTTGGGTTGAGGAAATAGTTAATGGATTATGGATCATTCTTACTAACTAGTAATTTCGGGGACGAAATTCTCTTAAGGGGGGAGGAATGTGACGACCCGGAATTCTTGTATGTATGAGATCGGAATATTTAATTAATTTTAAATATTCAAAAGTTAATTTTTAACTTTAATTTCAAATACCAGTATTTATTTGATAATTTAATTGTTAAATTTAATTATCGGAATTGGGTAAATTATTGAATCTGGAATTTAAGCTTGTTAAAAAAAATTTGAAGGCTTGTAAAATTCGTATTAATAATATTGGAGATGATAGAACTTTTTAAAATGGAATTTAAAAGTGTTTTGTCCAGTTTTAAAAATATATCATTTGAATTGAATTTAAAAATAGCCGTCAGAGGCACAGTCTCGGAATTTGACGAAACCAATTCCATTGGATCCGTAATATTGTATTATTATCGGATTTCAAATTTCGTAATGATTAGAGTTGTTGTGAGAGCATACGGTAAGCAAACACACTGAATTTATATCGAGAATTTAAGTTGTTATAATGAGATATTTTATACCTTAATAAAATTTTATTATGTCAGATCAAGATCAACTCGGCCGCCCTTCATCTCCCTACATCTGATAAGCCACCCTAGACGTACAGCCTCTTTCTTTTTTTTATCGCGTAATGTCCTTTATCTGAAATCGAACAGAGAACAAATCGCAACTCAGATACACGATAAATTCTCGAAAATTTTAATGGCCGAACTTTCGAAAACCAGTTCTCCTAATTTACTTCGCTCCACCCTCTTTCACAACCAAATCAAACGGCACTCTTCCCTTTGTCCCATTTCTTTGATTCGCAAAAAAAAGGGGGTAACGAGATCGATTTTCGAATCGAAAGTCGCGGCATTTCTCTTCAGATCGAGAGGGGGTAATCTTGCTCAAGATCGATTTATATTATAGCGAGATTTCGTCACCTTTAGGGTTGTTCAAATCAGGCTATCGAAGTAGCCTGGGTACTCGTTCGCGCGCGACTGGTTTCGATGGGGAGCGTAGACGAGTAGAGGTTGGAGGAAGGGTGTAGATAGTTTGCGACTGGGGTTTGCATCAGAAGCAAACGGTAGGGGAGCGTATTCGTGGGTTAGGGTTGGTGATTCTGGCGAGTGCGTAGGCTCGAGTTCGATTTGGGTGTGGCGGCGCGTCGAGGAGTATCGGAGGTAGTGGTGGTTAGGTCGAGTTTGTGGTGGGGTTTGCTTCGATCGTAGCCATCATTACATGACCGTGATGTCATTTGCAAGATCGAGTAGGGCAAGGGTCTGTAGCCAAGATCCGTTTGTACGTTGCAATAAGGTATTTCCGTTTTTTTAATGTTGATTCACAATAGTAAGTTAACAAATATATGTACATATAGGTATTCAGATGAGGTAAAATAAAAATATATATATGATTTTGATTTACAGCTAGGTACAAAACAAGGGTGTTTTAAATTTATACATATATGTAAAGATCAAAAAGGATATAACAATACGTATGAATATTTTAACTCGCTGTTTGAATGTAAAATATGTTCAATGTTAATCAGGATATACATCCTGATTGTAAAATTAATAAGTGGAAACAAAGTGTAAACTAGGATAGTAAAATCATCATTTTGATGGTAGATTAATATCTGATAGTGCAAATATTAATAAATTGTATAAATATTTATTCAAGGTCAAAATGGGGAGGTAATGGTCGAGATGGAATTGGATTGCTAAACAAAAAAAAGCAAAGGTGAGTTAATCTCACTCAGTTAAATTTAAATTCAAATTAAATTTAAATAATTGTTTGAATGACTAAATTGACTGATGTGATATAGTATGATATTTTGGAATTGACATATTATATTGTGCTAACATTTGTCGATGCAGGGAAAACAGGTTGGAGGGATCCAACTGGACCCCTTACGTTTATTTAAATTATTCAATATTCTTTGTTGTGATTATTTGATATCCTATGATGAGTTATATTGGAATATTGAATGTTATGGTTTGATTGGATATTTGGGTATAATGAATTACCAAAATATATGAATTAGATTATTGAAAAGAAATTAAAAGGAATTAAATTGGTAAGCGAAGTAATTATAGAAAGTTTAAATAAATTAAGAAAGAATTGAAAAGAAATAGAAGTAATATGAAAATAATAATAAATAACTTCGAGTATGAAGAGAAATGGAATTTTGAATAAATGAAATTGATGGATTGTAAACTTAAGTTATATCAATTAAAGAAATAAAGAATTATTTTAAAATTCAAAGTTTAAAATTTATTTAAAAGAATAAAGAAGTAATTGAGAAATCCAAAAATTGGAATTTTTAGTTAAAGTATTTTTTAAATCATAATCAAGAAATGAAATTTAAAATTAATAGATTCTGTATTAAAAGGGAATAAATTGGAAATCAATTTGGGAAATTGATTTAAGTGATTGAAGTTGGGATTTTTCTCTGTATAACCAAGTACATTTTTTTAAAGTAAATTTTTAAATAAATTTAAAGGTTTTAAAGTTGTTGTAAAAAAAATCGAGTTTTAGAAAATTTATTATTTCTAATATTTAAATTCAAAAGTAAGTATTTTCTCAAATCTATTATAGTAGTGATTACTTAAAAAGTGACTTAGTATCTCGTTTTCAAAAGTGAAAATCTAGATTTATATTTGTTAAGTAACCTTATTTTCAAATATTCATTCAATATGTGTTTTTAACAAATTATTGAAATAATTTTAATTTAAATGTTTTGAAGGTATATATTTCAAAGTAAAGTGTTTTAATTTATTTTTAAAATCTAGTTTTGTGCTTGGTAATTTCAGAGGAGATAGAAAATACTTGGGAAAGTTTATACTGGAAAGAAAGAATGATTTGAAAACTGTTTTCAAAAGATTGAAAATAGAAATGTATCTTGTGAAGATATTTGGAAGGTAATAAATAATTTGGGAAATTGTTTGATGGTTGTTTGTGAATACTAGTTGATAGTTAAATAACCGACTATCAATATTGGACAATGCGTTGATCATTTCGAAGAGACCGGGATCGAGATTTATTTCTCGAAAACCACTTCGATCCGGTTTGTACGTTTCGTGCGAAAAACGTGTTCGGAGTCGAAGATGGAGCTGTGAAGTGCAAGGGCTAGTTGCTACTAATCCTAAGGATATTTCCAAAATGGATGTAGTAGGAGTAGTGCCTTCGGTTCTGTTCGAACCCGGGACGGACTTGTATGGATGAATGCTTGCGTAACATCGTCAAGTGGGCGATGGGCATTCTAAGTGAAACGTTCTAAAAGGTAACGCTTAGCCTCAAGCCTCATCAAATGGGAATGATTGAAAATCAGGGGATATGCAGCAAGGCTAGGTGGGTAGCACCCAAGCAGGGTGAGGTCATTCCAGTCTAGATGTCCCTTTTTATTTTCGGCTTAGTGTTGCGGTTGCTGATCCCAACCGCGGGGTGATCTCACTCGGGACTGTCCAGTAAGGAATGGTTCCGGCCTTGTGTTGCAGGGGAGCGGGCGTACTCCTCGGTACGGTGACCTAGGCCCCGTACTGTGACAGGTGGTACCCCAGTGCCTAGTCATTGTTGGAAATCCATTCTCCTTACGAGCCTTTTACGAGTTTTGTTTATATTACCCACTTTTGTGGCTAGTAGCTGGAATTTAATGAATGTAACAATTTCGGCTATTTTATAAGTATTTGTATATAGACCCTATTATAATATCAGAGGATTTCTACAAAAATTGGTTTAGCTATCGTAAGGTAAAAACCCGACATGTTTATTTGTGACGTGGTCTTACGAGATGCTTTTGTTTTCCAAGGATTTTTGAAACTTTAATAATCAATTGGGTTTGATTTTCTCACGCTGGTATTCCAGACTGACTCGGGTGTTATTTAACTATAATGCTTGGGTCAGACCGAGTATTATAGGATACAGGATATGATGCTGTGGAGCTCAGGAGACGAGCTGGATGACGAAACGTGCTCTCGTACTTGTATATTTATATATGTATTCCGCTGTGTTGAGTTGTTGTGTACCCATTTGTATGATATTGATGTTGAGTTGTGATTGATGTACTCTGATTGATGTAATATGTAAACAGAGATATTTGATTTTTGAGCAAAATTATTTATTATCTATTATATTTTATTCCACTGCGATGGTTAGATTCTGTTGTTGTTTTCTGATTTCTCTTTTTCTACCTCATCTTCTTTAACTCAAATGGTTCGTATTTCTGTACAACTTGAGTTGTTTTAGGTAGAATAGTGTTGACTCAAGAGGTACGGATTTGCGGGCTGTTACAATGGCCAAGGAACATTAAAGATCAACAAGAGAATTTGTGTCCCGAATGACAAGGATTTGAAGCAGGAAATCTTATCAGAGAGTCATTGTTCCAAATTGAATATTCATCCGGGAATCTCGAAGATGTATAAAGACATGAGGAGAGTATTCTGGTGGCCGAATATGAAGAAGGATATTGCTAGATTTGTGAACAGTTGTGCCATCTGCCAACAAGTTAAAGGTGATCAACAGAAATCTGCCGGGCTATTGCAACCTTTGGAAGTTCCAAATCGGAAATGGGAAATGATCTCGATGGATTTTATTGATGGTTTTCCTAGAACCAGGAAAGGGAATGATCGTATATGGCTTATTGTATGAGACGACCCGACTTTCTACCACCAGAAAATCGCATCATCTTTAAGAAAGAAAGGGATAGAAAAGAGAAAAGAAAGAAGAGAAAGAAGAAACAAAACAAGAATCTCAACCGCGGAACGAATAAATTATATTAATAACATAATTATTACATAGTTTACAACCATCTCAGAGTTACACAGATATACAACACATACTAGACAGTTATAAACACCTGTCTAGTTAATACAACTCAATACAACAATTCAGAGAACACACAGCGGAATACTAGATATATATCTACACGCAGAAGCCTCCTGCTCCTTTTGCTCCTCCACAATTTCGTCAAAGCTAACATGAATCCTATCCTGAATTCCCTTGGCTACTCGTAAAAATTTGAGTACCCAAGAGTTTATGAAAAACAAAAATAAACTCCGGGTCAGACATGGGTCTAGTGTGAGTAAGAGATTAAAGTTGCTTAACTTTTAAAAACCTTTGAAAGAAATAGTATCACGTAAGACTTCCCACACATAAACATGGAAAAGTTTTTACCTTACGCTAACCAAAACATTTGATAGGAAATTCAATGATATTATAATAGTGTCTAGGGTTTTCAAATAAATATGAAATAGCCGAAATTGTTACATTCATTAAATTCCATCTACTAGCCACGAAAGTGGGTAATACAATCAAAACCGTTGGCACTTATTGGATTTTGGATTCCATACAATGGCAGGGCTACTGGGGTACCGCCCGTCACAGTACGTGGCCTAGATCACCGTACCGAGGATCACTCCCGACCCCCTGCAACACAAAGCCCGACCCATTCCCTACTGAACAGTTCCAAACAAGACAACCCCATGGTTGGAGCTAGCAACCACCCACACAGCCGAATATAAAGGGACTTCTAGACAGAGGTAAATCTTGCTCTCCAGTGGGTGCGACCCACGAAGCCTTGCTGCACCTCCCTTGTTTTAGCCATTCCCAGTTGATGAGGCTTGATGCTACGATCACCTTTATAGGACATATCACTTAGAATGCTCATCGTCCACCTGACGATGTTTTGAAAGCATTCAATCCATACAAGTTCGTTCCGGGTTCGAACAAAACCGAAGGCATTACCTCGTTACACTCATTTTGGAATCACCCTCAGAGTCAACGACAGTAACCCTTGCACTCTAATTCACCATCTTGAATCTATAAGAATTAATTCCATCAAACTCATTACGGAATCACCCACAGAGTTATATTGACTCATAGTCCTTACACCTCGAGTCTTCACAAAGCTCCACTTTGAATTCACGACCTAATGTTATTTGGGATCGATGTGGTTTCCGGATATCCAAATACGAAAACCCGATCCCGGTCTCATCGAAAACCAAGCGTGTCTTTTTGGTCCAAGTTGTTTTAAAGGTTTAAAACAATTTAGTACAGTATCTATATACACACAGATAGATAACTTATAAATCATAACTGATAATCAACATTATCACATAACTGGTAATCCATATTATCAATATCAAATAGATATTCCATATTTCACCATCAAAAAAAATAATCTAAGTTATCATCACAATACAACCAAACATCCATACCACACAATATCATTTATCAAATTACTAAGATCACAAAGCATCCAAGACAATCAATGACATCCATTCATACATAAGCAATGATTTACTCATACCATAATATAATTAATTTAAAATGAATTAAATTAATCATCTCTATTAATTTAAAATGAATTAAATTAATTACTCCATCCTTAATTTATTAAAAATAAATTAAATTAATTACTTCACCAATATAAACCTTGCTTATTCAATCATTAAATTGATTATAATCAATTAATCATTCACTATTAATCATCTTAATTAATCACCCATGATTAATTATCCTTAATTACATTCAGGTAATTACCCTTAATTAATTTCACAAAATTAATTATTCTCAACTAAACAGTAATTAACCTTTAATTACTTCAATTAATTAATTAACTATAATTAATTATCCTAATCCTTAATTAATCAATTAATTACCTTTAATTACTTATTATTGATCAATTAATCATAATTAATCAACTTTAATTACATCATTAATTAAAATAATTAATGATCCCCTTTTTTTTAATTACCTTAAGTAATTAACTCATAATTATTAATTATCATCACAAATTAATTACATTTAGTAATTAACTAACTTAATTACTATCTTAAACAAATTAATTATCCTTTAATTAATTTCTAAATAAATCCCTTGATTAATTATTAAATAATTAAACCAAGTTACCTCATTCTTAAACATCTCCACTTAATCACAACCTGTAATTATTAAACAATTACTTAACTGAGTAATTCCAAATCCTTAATTACATAAAGTAAATTATCTTTAAATCTCAAGTGTTTAAAATTAATTAAACTTAATTAATTAAATTAAACAATTTCATTAAACTAAATTAATTACATTAAGTAATTAATTCCTCCTTAATTACTTTACTAAGTAATTATACTCAAACCATTCACAATTGATTATTATTGAATTAATTAATCTAATTAATTATAAAAATTAACCGTATTAATTAATTGTTGAATAATCCTGGTTATGACCTTCATTAACCATCCTCTAATTATTTCATTTAGTAATTAACTTAAATTAATTACAATTTAAATTATCTTTAAACATTCATTAATTAAAGTTAACTATTAAATTAATTAACCTTGATTTAAAACTTAATTACATAATTAATAATATTCATTCATCATTAATTAATAATTTAATTAATGATCTTAATTATAAATTGATTAATCATTAATCAATTATTAATTCCAAATTCAATTAATTAATTAAATTAAATTAATTAATCTTAATTACCTTATTTATTAAATTAATCCTGAAATATAAATCTTAATTAAATTTTCAAGATAAAACATAACTAATTATGTTTAAACAATTTAATTCAAAACAACATACTTATGAAATCCTTTTAAATTTTCATTTTAAATACAAGTTTAAATTAAAAGTAATTTAAACTTATCAAAGTTTGAAATTTTAAAACTTATTTAAATTTCAAAACAAGACAAAAGTTTGTCTTAAAAATGAAATCATAAAAATTTGAATTTGAATTCATTTCAAAATTTTGGAAATTTCAACTCATTCTTAGTTTAAACTTTCAATTTAAATCTTCTTTTAAATTTAAACTGAACTTCATTTTTAAACTTATAGTTTCAATATTTAAAATTAATCTGTAAATCTTACTCACATTTTAAAAACCTTAATATTTAAAGTTTTAAACTATTTACCAAAATGAAATAGTTAATTAAGATAAATTTTGAAACTTTTATTTTATTTTAAAAACTGGGATTTAAATTCAAATTAGAAATTCAAACTTGAATTAAATTTTAAACCTAAACCTTGCTTAAAACCTAAAACGACAGATTTTAAAATCCTTAAATCCAGATTTTAAAAACAGGTTTCAAAACCTGGATATTACAGTTCAACCCGAGAGAACCACTTTTTACTTTGAGTCTAAAGCTTGATTACTCCGAGTTCTCTACCTACTTACTTCGAGCCAACACAAAGGCCTCCCCTACAACATCCAAAACCCCAACACCACCAGAATCCTCATCGCCGTGCATATGCACGGCGACCACCACTCTGTCGTTCATCAAAAATGATCCAATACTTCCAGAAAACCTATGAATGCCCACATAAACCCTCAGCACGAAAAAAAGAATAAGTATTCAAGAATTTAGCTCCCCATTCCTAAACCTGGCAACTTCAAACAGGTTTAAGCTACAACCCTGTCAACGGCGAATTTGCGCCTCCCCGACCACCTGTCACTCAACCCCTTCGGCCTCGCATTCCCTAACACTTCAACTACACAATCCTTAAAAATCAGTACACTCGATCCATCCTACCCTTCTCACTGACTCGATGCTCAACCCAATTCAAAACTAGGGTTCAATTCAGAAAAATCAAAACTGCAATCAATCTAGCAATATATATCCACTTCTCTGATTTTTCTAAGGATCTAAGATCCTTCCTTTATAACTCAGAAAGATCCTGAGTTATCCTAAACTACAGATTGCAAGAATTTTCACAAATTCATATTCTGTTCCAGACCAAACTATAAATGAAACATTCACTTAAAAATACTGATACTTGATTTAAAAAAAAAACAAGTTTTTGTCAATGCATTAAGTTTATGACACTGGATTTAAATATTAATGTGTTTGATTTTGATCAATATTAACATATAATGGCATTGCCTGTGTTTACAGAGACACACCCTGATTTTAATTCACCTAAAAACTTTTAAACCTTAACTTAAAAAAATATACACATTACTTTATAAGTTTGGAAACTAATCTATAATAAACAAACTCTTTTTATTATCCTAAAACCCAGTTACTATCTCAAAATAGATCAATTGCAGAAGATTCTTTAAGTAGGATGTAAAACTGGAAACACTACACAGCACAATCAACATGCATATACCATCATAATTTCAACAGACCTTTTATAAACACAAAAACAAAATTTTTATCTCAAACATTTAATCAAGTAACCTAAATATAATTTAAGATTTAAATGTTACTCACTTATTAAATGCAGAGCTCCTGTTTTGATCCTTTGAAATTTGCAGGAAAATGAAAATTGCAGGCTTTCTCCTCTGTTTAAAATCTGAGTTGAATTTTGATGAAATGCTCATGATCCATACTCTAATCACTTGCATGCGGATGCTAGTTTCCCATATGCATGCAGATGTAGATTCTAAATTTCCCAAACACATGCAGATGGACTTTCACTCCCAGGTTTAAAACAGAGTGCAGAAAATATGCAGGCTCTTCTCTCTTTTTTTTTAAAAAAATGGCATGCAGATTATTGGTGAATAAATGCAGATTTGCTTTGGATTTGAACATGTATTTGAAGGGCTTAAATATGAGGAGTTTATGATTTTGAATATGGTTGAATATGCAGGGTTTCTGAAATTTGAGAAAATGCAGATTGATTGCTAATATGAAGATGCTTTTGATTTTAGAATATGCAGATTTTATGAACAGAATGTATGTATGAAGTAAGTGAGTTTTTGATCTTTGTTTTGATTAAAGAAATGAAAAAGAATATGCAAGCTTATACTAGATGTATTTTCAGATTTATGAAATAAAAGAAAAATTAAAACTAAATTTTAACACTTGTCAAATTGTGATGCTAATTTTTAAACACATGTTACATGAATGTAACACTTGTCTCTTAAAATAATTAGTACTAATTACAATTTAATGTGCATGTTGCCTAAGTTAATATGTTAATTTATATTTGATATGTGTATGAATTTACAAAAGAAATAAGAACAAATCATGTTTATAAATAAACTTATACATATTAAAAATTAAAACAATTAAACAATTAAAATTTTATACTTTTGAACTTAAATTCAAACTAAGTTCAAAATCAAATAATTCCAAATCAAGTTATGAATATAAATTCAATTTGAAATAAAAATTACAAATCCTATGTAAAATTTATTTATAAAGACAATACACTATCAATATTGTTTTTATAAATCTCTTATTATTAAATTAAAATCATTTTAAACTAAATTATATTTTTATCAATAAAATATCTATTTTATTAAACCAAGAAAACCTTTTGTTGAATTTATTCTAAATTTAAACTCAAGCCAATTTATTTTAAACATTTAATATTTTTCTTATCAATTTAAAATCATATATTTTTATGAAATAGTTTTTGAAAACTCAATACTAATTTAAAACAAAATTTCTAATTTATAATGTAAATATTAGAATTTTAAATCATGGTTCATTTATTGAATTTAAACCAAAATCTTTTATTTAATTTTGAAAGGCTTAAATATTAAATAAAATTAATTTCCAAATTACTACAAACATTAAACTAGAAAATATGCTTTACTAATTAAAATTAAAACAATGCCAATCTATTTAAAATAAAAATAAACTATATATTTATTTATAAATAGAAATCAATTTATTATTTTTAAAAGATAAAATAACCAATTTAAATATTTACTGAAGAAGATTATTAAATCTATTTGAATTATTATTAACAGATTATCAATATCAATTTAATTTTAACTACAGATTATTAAATTGATATTGTTAAAAATTCCGGGATATTACAATCCTTCCCCCTTAAAAGAATTTCGTCCTCGAAATTTAAAACAAAGGTAATTTAATAATCTTATTAAATTTAAATTTAAAAACACAAGCATATATCAAACATATGCTAACAACCAAAAACAACCAATCAAACAAATCTAATTATCCAGACAAATTCTGGATAGCATTTTATCGAGTATCCCCAGGTATATATATATATATATATATATATATATATATATATACCAGGATACTCGCTCTAGAGAATCCAAACAAACAATACTATGAAGCTACAAAACTCCTATACAACTATATCTATAACACTAGACAAGATATCAGACTACAAACGAGTCTGACTCAACAACCTAAACTCCAAAACTGCTGGTTCCACAACCAGAGATAGATCATACACGTATTCCCTTAGAGATACGTGAAACTCATCGAATCCCAGTTATCCAAACTGGCAATTCAATCCTGTAGATCAATCACTTATTCTCCAAAATCACAGAAAAGATCAAAACACTTCAGAGCTAGCTTTTCAGACTTACCTAAACTTATAGCTCACTTATAATCGAAGAAAACTTATCCAAAATTAAATCTCCGACTTTAGAGTCCAAATCCTTTCGACTCTTATCCACAATATCTCTTCGGACGATCATGGGTTGTATACAACTTCCCTGATCAGCTCAACCTTCGATGATGTCTCTAGAAACAAACTAGACCAATCAACTCAACAAAAATGATCTCCTCTAGATAAACCAAAACCAAGAACTCAAGCTTTACTCCTCAACATCAGAAGACAACAACTCACTTCTCCTGTCCGGGAAAGAAAAGCAGATACACTTCCAAACTGCTTCCGCTGCCCAACTCTGATTCGAAGTAGAAGAGAATGCTGAAGAAGAACGCAAGCACAAACAGGACAACACACTCCATAGATATGATTCAGCAAATCCATAAGAAACTTTCAGAAGTTCCTCCAAAACTCCGAGCTGCTACACCATCTCAACTCTTGGAACCATTCTTCTATAAAGCTGAACCACCGGAACCACTCCTGGAATCCTAGACGATAAGAAAGCTCAATCTACAGATGCGAACAAAATTCTGACTTCCTGAAGACATCCAGAAAAACTCAGATAACCCAAGAGAACTCTCAAACAATCGCAAGTCACTCTTGCGAACTACCCAAACCAAATTCAAGGAAAACTGTTCTCCCTTAACCAAATAGAACAGCTTAAACTTAATTAGCTAACCCATCGAAGAAATGAGTTCACTTAAGTGCTTCTGAACTCCATTCCAGAAAACTGCTAAGCCAAAAAATATCTTGCCAACACCGAGAACACTTCAAGCTGCACTACTGCCACAGATGCCAAAGAATTCCAAATCAAAGCTCTCCGTGAAACTCGGACTTCAAAGCAAACAGAAACTCGAGTTGACCACAGCCACAACACTGAAGCAGACTCTCTTCCTTAACTTGTTCCAAAAAAAACATCTTCGGGAACATCCGTAGTCACTACGTCTCATCACGCAGCTACTATTCCTTATGGTATCAAAATACCATCACTTGCTTCTGCGAAGCCAATAGATCCAAACTCTACTCATCCAACTTCAGAAATGAACTCCGAACCTTCACAGGTTTCCTTCAGAGACCAATGAAGTTTTTCATCACTACAGAACTCACTCGAGACGGCATTAGGTCTACAGTCTCAACAGATACGCTTTCAACCTCAGACATTCAAACTCCAACCAATGGTAGTCGTGTTACACACGCTACTGCCCCATCTACCTTTATATCTTATTTTGGAAAACCTGAACAGGTAACCCAACAGATAGGTAGAGATAAATAAATAAATAAATATATATATATATATATATATATATATTAAAAATTACAAATACGCTCTCTCAAGAAAGACACCACTCCAGAGCCTAGGTATTCACTCAACCTAATGCTCTGATACCAGCTGAGACGACCCGACTTTCTACCACCAGAAAATCGCATCATCTTTAAGAAAGAAAGGGATAGAAAAGAGAAAATAAAGAAGAGAAAGAAGAAACAACACAAGAATCTCAACTGCGGAACGAATGAATTATATTAATAACATAATTATTACATAGTTTACAACCATATCAGAGTTACACAGATATACAACACATACTAGACAGTTATAAACACCTGTCTAGTTAATACAACTCAATACAACAACTCAGAGAACACACAGCGGAATACTAGATATATATCTACACGCAGAATCCTCCTTCTCCTTTTGCTCCTCCACAATTTCGTCAAAGCTAACCTGAATCCTATCCTGAATTCCCTTGGCTACTCGTAAAAATTTGAGTACCCAAGAGTTTATGAAAAACAAAAATAAACTCCGGGTCAGACATGGGTCTGGTGTGAGTAACAGGTTAAAGTTGCTTAACTTTTAAAAACCTTTGAAAGAAATAGTATCACATAAGACTTCCCACACATAAACATGGAAAAGTTTTTACCTTACGCTAACCAAAACATTTGATAGGAAATTCAATGATATTATAATAGTGTCCAGGGTTTTCAAATAAATATGAAATAGCCGAAATTGTTACATTCATTAAATTCCAGCTACTAGCCACGAAAGTGGGTAATACAATCAAAACCGTTGGCACTTATTGGATTTTGGATTCCATACAATGGCAGGGCTACTGGGGTACCGCCCGTCACAGTACGTGGCCTAGATCACTGTACCGAGGATCACTCCCGACCCCCTGCAACACAAAGCCAGACCCATTCCTTGCTGAACAGTTCCAAACAAGACAACCCCGTGGTTGTAGCTAGCAACCACCCACACAGCCGAATATAAAGGGACTTCTAGACAGAGGTAAATCTTGCTCTCCAGTGGGTGCGACCCACGAAGCCTTGTTGCACCTCCCCTGTTTTAGCCATTCCCGGTTGATGAGGCTTGAGGCTACGATTATCTTTATAGGACATATCACTTAGAATGCTTATCGTCCACGTGACGATGTTCTGAAAGCATTTAATCCATACAAGTTCGTTCCGGGTTCGAACGAAACCGAAGGCATTACCTCGTTACATTCATTTTGGATTCACCCTCAGAGTCAACGACAATAACCCTTGCATCTAATTCATCATCTCGAATCTATAAGAACTAATTCCATCAAACTCATTACGGAATCACCCACAAAGTTATACTGACTCATAGTCCTTACACCTCGAGTCTTCACAAAGCTCCACTTTGAATTCATGACCTAACGTTATTTGCAATAGATGTGGTTTTCGGATATCCAACTATGGAAACCCGATCCCGGTCTCATCGAAAACCAAGCATGTCTTTTAGGTCCAAGTTGTTTTAAAGGTTTAAAACAATTTAATACAGTATCTATATACACACAGATAGATAACTTATAAATCATAACTGATAATCAACATTATCACATAATAGGTAATCCACATTATCAATATCAAATAGATATTCCATATATCACCATCAAAAAAAATTATCTGAGTTATCATCACAATACAACCAAACATCCATACCACACAATATCATTTATCTCATTACTGAGATCATAAAGCATCCAAGACAATCAATGACATCCATTCGTACATAAGCAATGATTTACTCATACCATAATATAATTAATTTAAAATGAATTAAATTAATCATCTCTATTAATTTAAAATGAATTAAATTAATTACTCCATCCTTAATTAATTTAAAATAAATTAAATTAGTTACTTCACCAATATAAACCTTGCTTACTCAATCATTTAATTGATTATAATCAATTAATCATTCACTATTAATCATCTTAATTAATCACGCATGATTAATTATCCTTAATTACATTCAGGTAATTACCCCTAATTAATTTCACAAAATTAGTTATTCTCAACTAAACAGTAATTAACCTTTAATTACTTCAATTAGTTAATTAACTATAATTAATTATCCTAATCCTTAATTAATTAATTAATTAATTAATTAATTAATTAATTACCTTTAATTACTTATTATTGATTAATTAATCATAATTAATCAACTTTAATTACATCATTAATTAAAATAATTAATGATCCTTTTTTTTAATTACCTTAAGTAATTAACTCATAATTATTAATTATCATCACAGATTAATTACATTTAGTAATTAAATAACTTAATTACTATCTTAAACAAATTAATTATCCTTTAATTACTTTCTAAATTAATTATTAAATAATTAAACCAAATTACCTCATTCTTAAACATCTCCACTTAATCACAACCTGTAATTATTAAACAATTACTTAACTGAGTAATTCTAAATCCTTAATTACATAAAGTAAATTATCTTTAAATCTCAAGTGTTTAAAATTAATTAAACTTAATTAATTAAATTAAACAATTTCATTAAACTAAATTAATTACATTAAGTAATTAATTCCTTAATTACTTTACTAAGTAATTATACTCAAACCATTCACAATTGATTATTATTAAATTAATTAATCTAATTAATTATAAAAATTAACCATATTAATTAATTGTTGAATAATCCTAGTTAATGACCTTCATTAACCATCCTCTAATTATTTCATTTAGTAATTAACTTAAATTAATTACAATTTAAATTATCTTTAAACATTCATTAATTAAAGTTAATTATTAAATTAACTAACCTTGATTTAAAACTTAATTACATAATTAATAATATTCATTCATCATTAATTAATAATTTAATTAATGATCTTAATTGTAAATTGATTAATCATTAATCAATTATTAATTCCAAATTCAATTAATTAATTAAATTAATTAATTAAATTAATTAATTAATCTTAATTACCTTATTTATTAAATTAATCGTGAAATATTAATCTTAATTAAATTTTCAAGATAAAACATAACTAATTATGATTAAACAATTTAATTCAAAACAAAATACTTATGAAATCCTTTTAAATTTTCATTTTAAATACAAGTTTAAATTAAAAGTAATTTAAACTTATCAAAGTTTGAAAATTTTAAAACTTATTTAAATTTCAAAACAAAACAAAAGCTTGTTTTAAAAATGAAATCATAAAAATTTGAAGTTGAATTCATTTCAAAATTTTGGAAATTTCAACTCATTCTTAGTTTAAACTTTCAATTTAAATCTTCTTTTAAATTTAAACTGAACTTCATTTTTAAACTTAGAATTTCCATATTTAAAATTAATTTTGTAAATCTTACTCACATTTTAAAAACCTTGATATTTAAAGTTTTAAACTATTTACCAAAATGAAATAGTTAATTAAGATAAATTTTGAAACATTTATTTTATTTTAAAAACTGGGATTTAAATTCAAATTAGAAATTCAAACTTGAATTAAATTTTAAACCTAAACCTTGCTTAAGACCTAAAACTACAGATTTTAAAATCCTTAAATCCAGATTTTAAAAACAGGTTTCAAAACCTGGATATTACAGTTCAACCCGAGAGAACCACTTTTTACTTCGAGTCTAAAGCTTGATTACTCCGAGTTCTCTACCTACTTACTTCGAGCCAACACAAAGGCCTCCCCTACAACATCCAAAACCCCAACACCACCAGAATCCTCATCGCCGTGCATATGCACGGCGACCACCACTCTGTCGATCATCAAAAATGATCCAATACTTCTAGAAAACCTATGAATGTCTACATAAACCCTCAGCTCGAACAAAAGAACAAGTATTCAAGAATTTAGTTCCCCATTCCTAAACCTGGCAACTTCAAACAGGTTTCAGCTACAACCCTGTCAACGGCGAATTTGCACCACCCCGACCACCTGCCAATCAACCCCTTCGGCCTCGCATTCCCTAACACTTCAACTACACAATCCCTAAAAATCAGTACACTCGATCCATCCTACCCTTCTCACTGACTCAATGCTCAACCCAATTCAAAACTAGGGTTCAATTCAGAAAAATCAAAACTGCAATCAATCTAGCAATATATATCCACTTCTCTGATTTTTCTAAGGATCTAGGATCCTTCCTTCATAACTCAGAAAGATCATGAGTTATCTTAAACTACAGATTGCAAGAATTTTCACAAATTCATATTTTGTTCCAGACCAAACTGTAAATTAAACATTCACTTAAAAATACTAATACTTGATTTGAAAAAAACAAGTTTTTGTCAATTCATTAAGTTTATTAAACTGGATTTAAATATTAATGTGTTTGATTTTGATCAATATTAACATATAATGGCATTGCCTATGTTTACAGAGATACACCCTGATTTTAATTCACCTAAAAACTTTTAAACCTTAGCTTAAGAAATATACACATTACTTTATAAGTTTGAAAACTAATCTATAATAAACAAACTCTTTTTATTATCCCAAAACCCAGTTACTATCTCAAAATAGATCAATTGTAGAAGATTCTTTAAGTAGGATGTAAAACTGGAAACACTACACAGCACAATCAACAGGCATATACCATCATAATTTCAACAAACCTTTTATAAACACACAAACAAAATTTTTATCTTAAACATTTAATCAAGCAACCTAAATATAATTTAAGATTTAAATGTTACTCACTTATTAAATGCTGAGCTCCTGATTTGATCCTTTGAAATTTGCAGGAAAATGAAAATTGCAGGCTTGCTCCTCTGTTTAAAATCTGAGTTGAATTTTGATGAAATGCTCATGATACATACTCTAATCACTTGCATGCAGATGCTAGTTTCCCATATGCATGCAGATGTAGATGCTAAATTTCCCAAACACATGCAGATGCACTTTCACTCCGAGGTTTAAAACAGAGTGCAGAAAATATGCAGGCTCTTCCCTCTCTCTCTTTTTTTTATATGGCATGCAGATTATTGGTGCATAAATGCAGATTTGCTTTGGATTTGAACATGTATTTGAAGGGCTTAGATATGAGGAGTTTATGATTTTGAATATGGTTGAATATGCAGGGTTTCTGAAATTTGAGGAAATGCAGATTGATTGCTAATATGAAGATGCTTTTGATTTTAGAATATGCAGATTTTATGAACAGAATGTATGTATGAAGTAAGTGAGTTTTTGATCTTTGTTTTGATTAAATAAATGAAAAAGAATATGCAAGCTTATACTAGATGTATTTTCAGATTTATGAAATAAAAGAAAAATTAAAACTAAATTTTAACACTTGTCAAATTGTGATGCTAATTTTTAAACACATGTTACATGAATGTAACACTTGTCTCTTAAAATAATTAGTACTAATTACAATTTAATGTGTATGTTGCCTAAGTTAATATGTTAATTTATATTTGATATGTGTATGAATTTACAAAAGAAATAAGAACAAATCATGTTTATAAATAAACTTATACATATTAAAAATTAAAACAATTAAACAATTAAAATTTTATACTTTTGAACTTAAGTTCAAACTAAGTTCAAAATTAAATAATTCCAAATCAAGTTATGAATATAAATTCAATTTGAAATAAAAATTGCAAATCCTATTTAAAGTTTATTTATAAAGACAATACACTATCAATATTGTTTTTATAAATCTCTTATGATTAAATTAAAATCATTTTAAAAGAAATTATAGTTTTATCAATAAAATACCTATTTTATTAAACCATGAAAACCTTTTGTTGAATTTATTCTAAATTTGAACTCAAGCCAATTTAATTTAAAATTTTAATATTTTTCTTATCAATTTAAAATCATATATTTTGTGAAATAGTTTTTGAAAACTCAATACTAATTTAAAACAAAATTTCCATGTAAATATTAGAATTTTAAAACATGTTTCATTTATTGACTTTAAACCAAAATCATTTATTTAATTTTGAAAGGCTTAAATATTAAATAAAACTAATTTCCAAATTACTACAAATATTAAACTAGAAAATATGCTTTAGTAATTAAAATTAAAACAATACCAATCTATTTAAAAAAATATAAACCATATATTTATTTATAAATAGAAATCAATTTATTATTTTTAAAAGATAAATTAAACCAATTTAAATATTTACTGAAGAAGATTATTAAATCTATTTGAGTTATTATTAACAGATTATCTATATCAATTTAATTTTAACTATAGATTATTAAATTGATATTGTTAAAAATTCCAGGATATTACATTGTAGATCGTTTAACTAAGAGTGCCCTTTTATACCGGTTAAGGCAACCCGTACTGCAGTTTCTTTGGCGAAAATTTTCTTGAAGGAGATAGTTCGATTGCATGGTGTCCCAGTCAGCATAGTAAGTGACCGTGATCCTATTTTCTCTAGCAAATTTTGGGAAGCTCTGCAATCAGCAATGGGGACAGATCTGAGATTGAGTACAGCCTATCATCCTCAAACAGACGGACAGACAGAGAGGCTTAATCGTATTCTTGAGGATATGCTACGGGCTTGTGTGTTAGATGTTGGAGGATCTTGGGAGGACCATCTTCATCTAATGGAATTTTCTTATAATAACAGTTATCAAGCGAGTATCAAGATGGCTCCTTATGAAGCTTTATACGGAAGACCGTTTAGATTCCCATCTTGTTGGATTGAATCGGAGGATCGTCTTGTGCTCGGACCCGATCTTATTCGTGAAGCTTCTGCGAAGGTTGAGCTTATCAAGAAAAGGATGAAAGCTGCTCAAGATCGTCAGATGAAATATGCGGATAGAAGACGAAGGCCATTGGAATTTGAGATCGGAGACTTGGTTTTTGTTAAAGTTTCCCAAATTAAAGGTGCAATAAGATTTGGAAAGATGGGAAATCTTGCTCCGAGATACATTGGACCATTCCGAGTGTTGGAAAGAATTGGAGTTGTAGCCTACAGGATTGAATTGCCAGAACAGATGTCTGGGATTCACAATGTGTTTCATGTATCACATTTGAGGAAATTTGTTCATGATCCGTCGCTGGTTGTAGAACCGGTAATTCAAGAAGATTTGGAAGTGGAACCCAATTTAACTGTAGTCAGAAATCCAGTTCAGATTGTGGATCGAGATGAGAAGCAACTCAAGAACAAAGTAGTGAAACTCGTAAAGGTGCAATGGAGTGAGGATCCCAGAGATTGTACCTGGGAAACTCTGAATAGTTTTAGGAATGCTTATCCGGATTTATGTTCGGATAACTAGTGATGTTTGTTAGAATAGACTGTTTGTTTGTTTGCTATTGTATGAATGATATGAATGTTTGGATTGTTATTATAAAAAGCTTTTGAATTAACTGTTGTTTTAAATTTCGAGGACGAAATTCTTTTAAGGGGGAAGGAATGTAACAACCCGGAATTTTTGACAGCATATTTTAATGAATATTCAATCTAATTTAAATTAAATATAAGCTTGTCAATGTTTAAATTGATGAGATCTTGGATATTTAACAGTTATATATGTTTGTAAAAGAAAGTTTTGATTTGAAAATTCAAAATAGAATGCTTCGAAAACCATTTAAAACAAAATCTGTCTTTTACACTAAAATCAGAGATTTTATATGGTTGATATTTAATCTATTATACCTATAAAATGAAATTGAAATAATAATGTTTAAAATAGACAAATATAGCAATATTAAACATAAACATGGAAATCTAACACATAAGTTTAAAACAATATAATTGATTATAAACATAAACATCCAAAACAAGTATGAATCATAATTATAAACATAAGTATAAACCATAATTATAAAATAGAAAATATAACTAACAATATAAATATACGAATATAAGTAATAACTAGGAATATAAAATTTACATATGAAATATTATGAATCAAATACTTGAAAATCTAAAGTGCAAATAAATCACAATCAATAAAGTCAAAATAATAACCTGCAAAATCCATTTGTATAGCATGAAATTTTATCAAAGGCCATTTACATTATTGAATGTCATGTGAACATGTTCAATGCATAAGTAAAAGGGGATACTTGTAACATATTTCTGTACTAAACATATATGTGCTGTTATACAGTTTATATGCATAAGGAAACAAAAGATCTCACTTCAAATATAATGAAACAAAATTTGTGTCTTGTACAAAATAAAAAAATCTGAAAACATTAATTACTAGTTAGCATAAATGAGGCATAAGTATTAATTAGCACAACATATTATTTAACAAGTACTATAGCCGAAATCTCCTTATCACTTCATTTTGCAGGATATTTCACTTGACCAATTAAAAAAAAAAGAATAATGACAAACAAATACAAACTGGCCAGCTACAACCTGTTAAGTAGCTTTAACATATATATATACACCTATATACTATGTTCATTTATAAAGCTTAACTAAACTTAAAAGCAACCCTGAGAAAAACATTGATTTGCTTTGCAAACATATATTAACTCAAAGCAGGAAACAAAAGAAGGTTTCAGGAAAGTCTCGTCTGCAATTTCTTCTTCAACACACCTTGCTTTCTGTTCAAGTTGTTCTTGTGAGTAAACCTATTACTTGATTGACCTAAGAAATTCTGAGTTTGTTATATAGTTTGAATAAGAATTTGTATATTCCAGTACACTGAAAATAGTTGGGAACTGTTCTATATCCTTTGATTACAGAACAATAAACAGTAAGGAATTTGAATATTTCTTTTTTACAAATACTTTGTACATAGGAATTTAAGTTAAATGTACTTGTAGAAAACTGAAAATCATGATCAGAAGTTAAGTTTTGAAAGTAACAGTGAAGTTCAAACTCTGTATATTCAAGTTTGCAGTAAGAAATCAATAAATGCAAAAAATTCAAAGACTTTAAATTGTTAATTCGAATTCATATATTAAACAAACATGTAAAGTTAGGATTTTTAAAATGGAAATGATAATTTTTAGATCAAAGTTTGAGGTGCAGTTTCAAGAGAAGCCGAAAATTGATTTTTATCAATATTGGTTGATTCAACAAAATTTAATTATTGAAATTTCCTGTGAAGTAAGCTTGAAGATAAATTAACACAAGAAAAATGTCAAATTATTTTTCAAGTGCATAAATTTTGAGTTTGTGATTAAAGTAGGGATTAGTTCACGTTTCTGTTGGGTCTTTTTGTTCGATGATTTCTTCATCAAGAGATGACCAAGCTCGGAGTGTTTTTGAGGGATGAATGAGGGTGACGTCGGCGACACGTGGTAGGAAGTGCGACTCAAACGGTGGTCGGCGCTAGGAGGAAGAGGGGTTTTCATCTTTTCTATTTGAGTTTAAGTTCACCCAGAGGGTATTTTTTTGATTCCGTGGTCTTTGATTCGAGATAGCATTTGAATTCGAGTATGTGGTCGAAGTGGAGTTTGTGGAGGCTGTCGCGAGTCGCCGGAGGCGAAGCAAGCCACCGTGCACGTGCATAGTGGTGAAGAAGTGTCTGGCGAGTTGCCTTGGCGGTCGCGTGCTCGTTCTCGTGAAATTTGTGGTTTCGCTTCGGGGTTGTCTTCGGGTCATTTGTGCGAGTGTGCTGCTGCAGTCAATTTATAATTGAAGCTTGTAATATAAAAAAAGAGAAGGAAGAAAGGAAACATGCAAAAGAAGAAGAGGGTGGTTTGAGAGAGACACGCGAGGTAAAGAGGGGAAGAGCTCGAAGTTTGCTCGAGTGGATAAGTGGATTACCTCGGGTCCACTTCCAGATTGATTTGCCTAATTCCTTTTAGTTTTTTTTTAACAAAGTTTAAACAGTAAATAATATTAGTTAATTTTAGGCAAATAATTGATCTATTGTTTATTAAAAGTAAGGTTTGTAAAAGGTAATTAATTAGTATTAAGTAATTAGGATGTACATTATTTTATACTTGTAATTCATTTAATAACTTTAAATTAAATTGTAATTAGAAATTACTATAGGCCACCTAAACACGGTGAAGATCAATAAGATTCATGCGAGAAAAGATTCGATCGCACGATCTCAGCCAAGCCTGGACTTCAATAATGGTTTCAGAACCTTTGAATGGCTTTCCACCCAAGTTAGTATAATTGCTGCACAATCGTGCAAATCCAGACCTAGGGTGAGTAGACTACGGATTAGATCCGGCTTCTTGAGCATTCCTTACTAGATCAAGAACTGCTGGGCAGACATAAATACTCCATCTAGGGGAGTAGCACGAGATTGACCGGCGCTGGGACGGATAGGTCTAACCATTTCTCTTCCTTTAGAAAGAAAGAAAGAAGAAGGATAAGGTTATTCACCAAATGAATATCAAGCAATCTTGATAGATAAACAAGGAATCATAAAGAAAAATAGGATGAATCGGTACGAAGACTCGAATTAAATCCGAAAGCACGATTCCTAAGATGGACGTAGGACGATGATCCTTGCTAGATTATTCTACATTGTTCCGAAGATTGGCTCCGATACCAAGCTGTGACGCCCCACCTCTATACCCACGATAGCCAAGGACACTACGGCGTAATGTTGTCAACTGGCATAGAGAATAAGGCTATGGAGGAGCGACCATCCACGTAATTGCTTTGTGCGAGCACCGGTATGTCAGATAGTACAACATGCATCTGTTTAAGGAGGGAAATCCGACATACCGATACAAACTGAAAACTGCTGCACAGTGGCTATATATATTCTTCGAAAACAAATATAGAAGTAAACATAACACAAATCAGTCACAGACATCCATATCACAAAGGCGGAAATAGATATGAATATATAACACATGAAGGTGTACATCAGAGTAGTGGTCAAACAAGATCCACAATATCACAAAAGAATAGCTACAGGTGCTAGACAAAAGAATATGGATACGTCTATGAGTTTATATTTCAAATGTATACAACAAAAACTACTAATCTAAGTAGTTAGCAAAAAATCAGGGTGATGATCCCAGATGTGAAGTCAACCAGAAGCACCGGTAACATAGCGGTCTGACCCGAGTATTATTTAATAAGAAAGTAATAAACGGATCAGTCTAGCTATAAATATCAGATAAAATGATATAGAATAAGAGATATGACATAAATATATAACAACCATAAAGCCATACTGTGATAAGTATGCAATTGAAAAATCAACTAGGGATTAATCAATATCACGAGAACCTTTTCAAAGATCAAAAGGAATGTCATACTCCTTATTTATCAAATCACCAAACTATATATATTGACAAAAATAACAATGTCAATCACAAAAGTTAATGACACACAAATTCTCCAATGCATAAATATTGATAAAACATATCAATGTAATTCACAAAAATTGATGAAACACAAATTCCAGAAATCATCAATGGAAATCCAGAAATCACAAAAAGGGGGAGGCCTATCACAAAACAGGAGCTTGAAGACTCACCAACACGTGTATCACAAAATGGAACGCTATTCCATGGTAGCTAACCATTAATTTTGAGCCGAAGCTCCACAAAACGGCCCAAAGACCATGGGTCGCTACCCCACCAATTTGAGCCGAAGCTCCACAGAAACGGGGTTTAGTCTCCCTCGTAGACAAAGAGACATCGCACGTTTGCTAGTCTAAATCACAAAAATGATCATCAACGATCATCAAGAAGTGTCAATTACAATAAGCTAGTAAATATATAAGCTTAGCTTCATGTCCCATAACCACTAGCTTAACCTAAATATTTACGAACAAATTGTAGATCTTCACTCGGAAATTGTCACAAGAGATTCAATCGAACAAGTCCAAGAATTAACCGGCGAAGTGAATGCAAACGTTTCATACCATTTGATTTACTAAGTCGTTTAATTAGATTTCTTGCACGAGTGAAGTAAAGTGACAAATGACAAAAATGATTGCAGAAACCATAAATCACAAAATTTCATATTCGAAGACGTGAATAAAATCCAAAGAATTCGATTCCAAATTCATCAAAGTGGAAATACCCTTGCTACTTAATAGCCACAACTTACGACTTAACCTAAGTCAACACATGGAATCAACGGCTCAAGAAATAGCACACGACTTAAAGCAGGGGCGATCTAAAGGGTGGCGCGACCTAACTGCAATGACCTAAGGAGTGGCGCGACCTAACTGCCGAGCGACCTAAGGTAGAAGCGGCTTAGGGAGCTAGCATGCGGCCTAGGTGGTGCTACCTAATCAAGGCGCGACCTAAGATATAGCGCAACCTATAGGGGTGCGACCTAAAGGGGTAGCGTCATAACATGGCCGAGCGACCAAGGGGTGCAACGACCTAAAAGATGGAAGGAGGCTGAGCGACCTAGTGGGAAGGCCGAATGACCTAACGAATTAACAAGACAGAGTGACCTAACGACTTAAGGGGTAACAAGGCCGAGCAACTACCTAGGATGACGCGACCTAACCAATGCCGAGCGACTTAAGGAAGTGAAGATGGCCGAGCGACCAACGACCTATGTTTACGACCTAAGGCCGAGCGACCTAACGACCAATGGAGGAGGAACGACCTAAATGCAGGCCGAAAACCCCTCATATGCAGGCCGAGCGACGTAAGGGCTTTGGTGCTCAAAAGTTAATCAATTTGCAACCGATCGACCATGAACGCTAAAGGATTTCGTCTATCGGCTACCCGGTCGTATTGGCTACTCGATGCATCACCAAAAACATGCTCAAACATTAAAGATTGGATTTTTAAAGATATGAACCCAAAACACTAATTGGGATTTTCACCAATTAATCCAAATCAATGGCAAATGTATATATAAAAGTGTTAGTAATTCATACCCAACAATCAAAGATAGTTATAGACAAAAATATGAGATAAAAATCTCACCTTTACACAAAATCAATGAAGGAGAAGCCTAAAAGCAAAGGAGGAATCAACAACACTTGAATCTCTACACAAGAAGCTTGAATCAATGGCTTCTCTTTGAATTTGGAGTTGGATGTTGAATTTTCAATTGAACTTGGGCTTGGAGTTTTAATTTCCCATTCCTTCCTCCATTTTTGATGAAGCTTGAGTGTTAGGAAAATGAAAGTAAAGTTATGAAGAGAAGGGGGTTGAGCAAGAGTAAATAGTTTAGGCTAATGGGCTAAACCAAACTCAAAGCCCAAAGTGAAAAAGTGACAAAATTCAACTAACTCCGAACATATCAAAGTTTATACTCAAAAAGATCGCAAATGGTGTTTTGAACTCAATGGAAGTGGTTCCGAGTCCAAATTTGACCGTATGCAAAAAGTAACTTTTCGGACTAAAATCCGACTAACGATAAAATATTAAAATAAAATACTTAAATATTTAATTGTAAAATATGCGGGTTGTTACAGACTCCCCTCCTTAAATAAATTGCGTCCTCGCAATATTTAAGAAGAAAATATAAGGTAACAACCATGAAAGCATATCAACACAAAAGAAATTTGAAATAAGAAATTCACCTCATGGAGCACGAGAAAGTATGTCCTGATGTGTTCGCTCGATGAACTCTCTAGATTCCCAAGAGAAATCCTTAGGATTTGAGGACCATTGGACTTTAACTAGTGGAACATCTTTATTTTGAAGGCGTTTGACCTCCGAAGCAATAATACGAATAGGATGTTGCTCATAAGTTAAATTAGGTGAAACTTCAATTTCTTCCACAACACCGGGCTCAAGAATAGAATCGGAATCTCGAAGACACTTCCGTAAATGAGAAACGTGAAACACATCATGAATAGCAGAAAATTGAGCCGGTAATAAAAGGCGATAAGCCACGGAACCAATACGTTCAGTGATAGGAAATGGCCCAATATAGCGAGGCACTAACTTTCCCGATCGATTGAAACGTACCACACCCTTCATAGAGGAAACACGGATAAACACAAGATCTCCCATAGAAAATTCTAGATTTCACAAAATGGAACGCTATTCCCGGGTAGCTAACCATTAATTTTGAGCCGAAGACAAAACGGCCCAAAGACCATAGGTCGCTACCCCACTAATTTGAGCCGAAGCTCCACAGAAACGGGGTTTAGTCTCCCTCGTAGACAAAGAGACATCGCACATTTGCTAGTCTAAATCACAAAAATGATCATCAATGATCATCAAGAAGTGTCAATTACAATAAGCTAGTAAATATATAGGCGTAGCTTCATGTCCCATAACCACTAGCTTAACCTAATATTTACGAACAAATTGTAGATCTTCACTCGGAAATTGTCACAAGAGATTCAGTCGAACAAGTCCAAGAATTAACAGGTGAAGTGAATGCAAACGTTTCATATCATTTGATTTACTGAGTCGTTTAATTAGATTTCTCGCACGAGTGAAGTAAAGTGACAAATCAAAAAAATGATTGCAGAATCCATAAATCACAAAATTTCACATTCGAAGACGTGAATAAAATCCAAAGAATTCATTTCTAAATTCATCAAAGTGGAAATACCCTTGCTACTTAATAGCCACGACTTACGACTTAACCTAAGTCAACACAAGGAATCAACGGCTCAAGAAATAGCACATGGCTTAAAGCAGGGGCGATCTAAAGGAGATCGGCATGGCCTTCCATAGAGTGCCTCAAAAGGTGCCATACCAATACTAGATTAGAAGCTATTATTATAGGAAAACTCAACAAGGGAAATATGATCTTCCCAACTTCCACCAAAATCAAGAACACATGCACGAAGAAGATCTTCAAGAGTTTGATTCACACGCTCAGATTGTCCATCGGACTGGGGATGATAAGCTGTGCTAAAATTAAGCTTCGTTCCCAAAGCTTTTTGAAGACTCTTCCAAAATGCACTTGTAAACAATGGATCACGATCACTAACAATAGAAGTAGGAACTCCATGCAATTTAATAATTTCTTTGATAAAGAGTTTGGCCAAGAGAGGAACGATTCGATTGCACCGAACGGGAATAAAATGGGCGGATTTAGTAAGTCTATCGACTATCACCCATAAGCTATCATGACCCGAACGAGAACGGGGAAGGCCGTTTATAAAATCCATAGAAAATTGGTCCAACTTTCAAATTGGAGTTTCTAAAGGTTGCAATAACCTACTGGGCCTTTGGTGTTCGGCCTTGACAAGTTGGCAAGTCATGCAACACTTAACAAAGTTAGCAATATCAGATTTCATTCCCTCCCAATAATAAAGTCGCTTCATATCCGCGTACATTTTACTACTACCGGAATGAATGGTAAATTTAGAACGATGAGAATCTTCTAAAATGTCTTTATGAAGATTACAAATATTTGGCACGATAAGTCTACCAAATTTTCGAATACCGCCACGAGAATCAATATCAAAGCCTTTCAAACCTTCAATATTAATTTTATCCCTAAAATTTTGGCCAAGAAGAGCCAATTCAGGATCTAGCTTTTGAGCTTCAAGAATGCAGTCTAAAAGAGAAGGATGAGCCTCAAAACTACATAAAACAAGAGATGAACACAAATCGAAAACACGATCTCGAATCTCACAAGTGGATAGAATTCTGAGATCATTCCATTCGGATATCATCATATAAACAACCGCTTGTTGCTTACGACTAAGTGCGTCCGCAACACGATTTCACTTTCCGGGAGTATAAAGAATATCAAAATCATAGGTTGCAAGAAATTCGAGCCAACGTTGTTGACGCAAATTAAGTACCTTTTGAGAAAATAGATACTTCAAGGATTTATGATCAGTGTAAAGAATAAAATTTTCTCCCAAAAGATAATGACGCCAAATACCAAGGGCGAAAACAATAGCCGTGAGTTCTAAATCATGAGTGGCATATCTAGTCTCGGCTGGCTTTAATTGCCTAGAAGCATAAGCAATAACATGTTCTCTTTGCATAAGAATGGCACCCAAACCAACGCGACTAGCATCAGTATAAACAATAAAATCTTGGTTTCCCTCGGGAATCACAAGAATAGGGCATCGGAAAGGAGTTCTTTTAATTTCTGAAAAGAAGCTTCACATTTGTCCGACCAAATGTATTTAACTCCCTTCTTTGTCAAGTTAGTAAGAGGCACGGAAATTTTGGAAAAGTCCTTTATGAAACGGCGGTAATAACTGGCCAATCCAAGGAAACTTCGAATTTCCGTCACACTCTCCGCTCTCTTCCAATTTTGAATTGCTTCAATCTTTGAAGGATCTACGGAAATTTCGGATTCGGAAATAATATGACTGAGAAACTTCACACAAGATTACCAAAAGTGGTATTTAGAAAATTTTGCTTTTAATTGATTTCTCCTAAGAGTTTCCAACACAATCCGAAGATGTTTTTCATGCTCCTCCTCGACTTTAGAATACACAAGAATATCATCAATAAAGATGAGAACAAACCGATCGAGGAAGTCTTTGAAAACTCTATTCATAAGGTCAACGAAATAATCCGAAGCGTTCGTTAAACCAAATGGCATAACAAGCCATTCAGAAGATCCATAACGAGTACGGAACGATGTCAAAGGAATGCTATCCTCTGCAATACGAAGCTGATGAAAACCGGTAGCTAAGTCTAATTGTGAAAAGAGTCTAGCACCACTAAGTTGATCGAATATATCATCAATCCGAGGTAAAGGATATTTATTCTTGATAGTAAGATCATTAAGCTTGCGATAGTCAACGCAAAGCCTAAGTGTACCATCGGATTTCTTCACAAAAATAGCCGAAGCACCCCAAGGCGAGGAACTAGAGCGAATAAATTGTTTCGTCTCCAATTCGGATAATTGTTTATGCATCTCCTCATTTTCTTTATTGGACATACGATAAGGAGGACGAGTAATAGGTTGAGCTCCAAGGATGAGATTAATTCTGAACTTAATTGCTCCTTAGGTGGTAATCCTAAAACGGGCTCAAATATGTCGGAAAATTCACGAACAACGTGAATAAGAGAAATAATATCCTCCTCATCATCATTATCGTCGTCATGAGGATTCAAAGAATATAAAGATGCAACTAAGCTGGAATCCGAATCTTTAAGGTCAATAGAAATTTTCTTAACAGATGGAGGATGTCGAAGATAGATAGTCCGCTCAGGACATAGGATTTGGGCTTTATAGCGGTTAAGCCAATCCATTCCCAAAATCATTCCATAGCCTAAGTAGCGCATACCATGCAAATCGGCTCGGAAAGATAAATCACACAAAATAATCTCGACATGTTTACACAATAACCTGATTGTTGCGGATCCACCAGCCGGATTCGCAATTCTCAAAGAAGTCATTAAACACATAACATCCAAAGAAAAGGTATCAACAAGTTCTTTTGAAATAAAGAATGGGACGCACCCGTATCAAAAAGAACTCGAATAGGATGATCACGAAATAAAATAATGCCATCAAGGATAGAATGAGAAATACCTTTACCACGAGATGTGTTGCCAGGGGCTTGAGCAACATTAAGCTTTCCCTCCTTCCTATTTTGAAGTTTGGGACAAGAAGATAAATAATGATCCGGGCTTTTGCAGTAGCGACAAGTACGAGGCTTTGAACATTTGTTCGCATAATGGTCCTTAGAACCACAGTTGTAGCATTGCCCACCACTTGGGGTAGAAGTCTTAGTTGCCGGAGAGGCTTACTTCCCTTTCTTATTATTGGGATAAGGACCTTTAAACTTATTAGGCCTTTTCTTATTGTTGAAGTTTGGTTTGGCACCCATAACTTCAACGTCACTTTCTCTATCTGCCTCTTCAAGTCGAAGAGCGATATCAACGAGTTGATCAAAAGAAACTTCTAACTTTAGAAGTAATGGCTTCTTGGGATTTTTATTCAAGCCATAGACAAATTGTTGGTTTTTCTTCAATGGGGTGTTTATATATTCGCCCCCGTATTTAGAAAGTGACTCGAAAGATGCGACATAATCTGCAACGGAGGATTCACCTTGAACAAGGTCAATGAATCGGCGAGCCAAAGTCACCTTCTCAGCTTCTGGCACAAATTTTAATTCGAAGCGCTCCCGGAATTTATACCAAGTAAGATCCGCTTCATTTATTTCAGAAATCAGAAGCTCATACCAATCTAATGCTCTTTCTTGGAGCATAATAGAGGCCACCTAAACACGGTGAAGATCAATAAGATTCATGCGAGAAAAGTTTCGATCGCACGATCTCAGCCAAGCCTGGACTTCAATAATGGTTTCAGAACCTTTGAATGGCTTCCCACCCAAGTTAGTATAATCGCTGCACAATCGTGCAAATCCAGACCTAGGGTGAGTAGACTACGGATTAGATCCGGCTTCTTGAGCATTCCTTACTAGATCAAGAACTGCTGGGCAGACATAAATACTCCATCTTGGGGAGTAGCACGAGATTGACCGGCGCTGGGACTGCCAGATCTAACCATTTCTCTTCCTTTAGAAAGAAAGAAAGAAGAAGGATAAGGTTATTCACCAAATGAATATCAAGCAATCTTGATAGATAAACAAGGAATCATAAAGAAAAATAGGATGAATCGGTACGAAGACTCGAATTAAATCCGAAAGCACGATTCCTAAGATGGACTTAGGATGATGATCCTTGCTAGATTATTCTACATTGTTCCAAAGATTGGCTCCGATACCAAGCTGTGACGCCCCACCTCTATACCCACGCTAGCCAAGGACACTACGGGGTAATGTCGTCAACTGGTATGGAGAATAAGGCTGTGGAGGAGCGACCATCCGTGTAATTGCTTTGTGCGAGCACGGGTATGTCAGATAGTAAAACATGCATCTGTTTAAGGAGGGAAATTCGACATACCGATACAAACTCAAAACTACTGCACAATGGCTAAATATATTCTTCGGAAACCAATATAGAAGTAACCATAACACAAATCAGTCACAGACATCCATATCACAAATGCGGAAATAGATATGAATATATAACACATGAAGGTGTACATCAGAGTAGTGGTCAAACAAGATCCACAATATCACAAAAGAATAGCTACAAGTGCTAGACAAAAGAATATGGATACATCTATGAGTCTATATCTCAAATGTATACAACAAAAACTACTAATCTAAGTAGTTAGCTAAAAATCAGGGTGATGATCCCAGATATGAAGTCAAGCAGAAGCACCTGTGATAAGTATGCAATTGAAAAATCAACTAGGGATTAATCAATATGACGAGAATCTTCTCAAAGATCAAAAGGAATGTCATACTCCTTATTTACCAAATCACCAAACTATATATGTTGACAAAAATAACAATGTCAATCACAAAAGTTAATGACACACAAATTCACCAGTGCAAAAATATTGATAAAACATATCAATGTAATTCATAAAAATTGGTGAAACACAAATTCCAGAAAACATCAATGGAAATCCAAAAATCACAAAAAGGGGGAGGCTTATCACAAAACGGGAGCATGAAAACTCACCAACACGTGTATCACAAAATGGAACGCTATTCCCGGGTAGCTAACCATTAATTTTGAGCCGAAGACAAAACGGCCCAAAGACCATAGGTCGCTACCCCACTAATTTGAGCCGAAGCTCCACAGAAACGCGGTTTAGTCTCCCTCGTAGACAAAGAGACATCGCACATTTGCTAGTCTAAATCACAAAAATGATCATCAACGATCATCAAGAAGTGTCAATTACAATAAGCTAGTAAACATATAAGCGTAGCTTCATGTCCCATAACCACTAGCTTAACCTAATATTTACGAACAAATTGTAGATCTTCACTCGGAAATTGTCACAAGAGATTCAGTCGAACAAGTCCAAGAATTAACAGGTGAAGTGAATGCAAACGTTTCATATCATTTGATTTACTGAGTCGTTTAATTAGATTTCTCGCACGAGTGAAGTAAAGTGACAAATCAAAAAAATGATTGCAGAATCCATAAATCACATAATTTCACATTCGAAGACGTGAATAAAATCCAAAGAATTCATTTCTAAATTCTTCAAAGTGGAAATACCCTTGCTACTTAATAGCCACGACTTACGACTTAACCTAAGTCAACACAAGGAATCAACGGCTCAAGAAATAGCACATGGCTTAAAGCAGGGGCGATCTAAAGGGTGGCGCGACCTAACTGCAACGACCTAAGGAGTGGCACGACCTAACTGCCGAGCGGCCTAAGGTAGAAGCGGCTTAGGGAGCTAGCATGCGGCCTAGGTGGTGCGACCTAATCAAGGCGCGACCTAAGACATAGCGCGACCTATAGGGGTGCGATCTAAAGGGGTAGCGTCATAACATGGCCGAGCGACCAAGGGGTGCAATGATCTAAAAGTTGGAAGGAGGCCGAGCGACCTAGTGGGAAGGCCGAGCGACCTAACGACTTAACAAGGTAGAGCGACCTAACGACTTAAGGGGTAACAAGGCCGAGCAATGACCTAGCACGACGCGACCTAACCAACGTCGAGCGGCTTAAGGAAGTGAAGACGGCCGAGCGACCTAGCAACCTATGTTTACGACCTAAGGCCGAGCGACCTAACGACCTATGGAGGAGGAACGACCTAAATGCAGGCCGAGAACCCCTCATATGCAGGCCGAGCGACCTAAGGGTTTTGAAGCTCAAAACTCACTCAATTTGCAACCGATCGACCACGAACGCTAGGGGATTTCGCCTATCGGCTACCCGGTCGTATTGGCTACTCGATGCATCACAAAAAACGTGCTCAAACATTAAAGATTGGATTTTTAAAGATATGAACCCAAAACACTAAAAATTGGGATTTTCACAATTCAATCCAAATCAATGGCAAATGTATATGTAAAAGTGTTAGGAATTCATACCCAACAATCAAAGATAGTTATAGACAAAGATGTGAGATAAAAATCTCACCTTTACACAAAATCAATGAAGGAGAAGCCTAAAAGCAAAGGAGGAATCAACCACACTTGAATCTCTACACAAGAGCTTGAATCAATGGCTTCTCTTTGAATTTGGAGTTGGATGTTGAATTTGCAATTGAACTAGGGCTTGGAGTTTTAATTTCCCATTCCTTCCTCCATTTTTGATGAAGCTTGAGTGTTAGGAAAATGAAAGTAAAGTTATGAAGAGAAGGGGGTTGAGCTAGAGTAAATAGTTTAGCCTAATGGGCTTAACCAAACTCAAAGCCCAAAGTGAAAAGGTGACAAAATTCCACTAACTCCAAACATATCAAATTTTATACTCAAAAAGATCGCAAACGGTGTTTTGAACTCAATGGAAGTAGTTCCGAGTTCAAATTTGACCGTATGCAAAAAGTAACTTTTCAGACTAAAATCTGACTAACGATAAAATATTTAAATAAAATATTTAAATATTTAATCGTAAAATATGCGGGTTGTTACAGGAATACTTCCAATGGCAAGTAAATTATGCACTTTGTTACGAATAAAATAATTAGTGGTCGAAAGCAGTTAGAACAATGTCGTTTGTGGCCGTTGGTAGCCTTCGAAAATTCGCGATTATCTTCTTCCCCAGGCCGAAACAGATTCATTTGAGCTCTCCTCACTGGACCACTAAAACCCTTCTTCCACCACTTCCATCTCCACCTTCAACGCCCAAAATTCTACAAAATCACCTCCTTCTTCGTCAATCATCTCCTCCGAACCCCTAATCTCCTCTATTTTTGGTATTATTCATAAACCCTAATTTCATGACTTTGTTAATTTAGGGTTAATTTGTTAGTTTAATTGTTTATATTGTCTCATTGATTGTGTAGTATAGGTTATTGAATGTTAATTAATGCTATTATCCTATAAGTGTTGAATACTAACTTGTTTAGTTTACGCGATAACAAATTAGTGTGCACGAGTTGAATAATTTAGTGCTTTTACGCCTTACTTGGGTTATGTAGTGCGGTTGAGCATAATTTAGTTTATGCATTTTCTAAAACACCGAAAATGATAATTAATTTTATATAACGTACGGTTAGTTAGTTAAAGTTTTAAACATGTGTATGTGATAAACTATCGTATAAGGTAGTTTAACTTAAGTTAAATGTTAATCAATTTAATTTAAATGCCGAATGCTAATTTTTAAAAAAAATATAAAATATGTAATATACTTTATTGATAAAACAGTTAGAGTATTTTTTTGGCCCCTTTAGATAAGTATTGTATATGATCGTCATATGGGTATTAATTTTTTGTCACAGAATGGACATCTATATTCGTCATATACAATATTTATTGGAGTTGTCCCTGTATTGGACACGTTACTGACATAGTAACGTAATTATATCTCGTAAATCATTTCATTTTATTCTCAAAATTTCGACAGCGCTTCCTTTATGTTCCCTCTGTACACGCAATTGTGTACGACTCAGGGAACAAAAGGGAAGTGCTGTCGAAAGTTTATTGAAACTTTTAAAATGAAATGATTTACGAAATTTAATTACTTTACTATGTTTTTAATAAGAAGTAGGATGGCCCAGCAACAAAGTGTCAATGATCAATTAATAAAACATTAAATTGTAAAATGGTATTGAAAAATAAATTGTCAATATGGTTTTAATTATATCGTATTTTTTAATTAGTAGGAGATATGATCAATTATATTGTTGATCGAAGCAGGATGTATCAATAAAGAAGGCAAATTGGAGGCTCAATAAGTGAACATTCTAATAGTGGTGTACATGTATTCATTGATTTTGCTTTAAGTAATAATGGAAGCGACGAAGAAATCCATTGTCTATGTGCAATTTGTTGAAGCATTTAATACCAGAAATGGTTAGAGTTCATTTGCTTCAGTACGATTTCGTGCCGAACTATTTGGTATGGTATCATCATGGAGGACTTGTAGCACCAAATCCTATATAGTCAGAGAAGGCAGTGAGTAATGAAATTGTTATGACGAATCTCGTAGAACATATGGTTGAAGATGCAACACGTTCAATGTTCCCAACTACTCAATTTATCGATGACGATGTTAATGTTGAAGGAGAACCAAATATTAAAGCAAAAAAATTATGATTTATTGGATTTTATGAAGAAACCCCTTTGGGAAGGCTTTACAAGCGGCACCCAATTAACAATAACTGCAGAATACATCGTGACGAAAGCTAAATACAACCTCAATGAAGTTGGATTTACAACTGTTGTGCATATACCCCCCAATAATTTAATGTCCGAAAATCATTATGAAGTGAAAAAACTTATGTCGGCTTTTGGTTTACCGTGTCAAAAATTAGATACATGTTTAAATGGTTGCATGTTATTTTAGAAAGAAGATATCAATCTTAGGAATTGTAAAATATGTGATCAGGAAAGGTATAAACCAAGAAAGTAGAAGGGTCCCGTATAAACATATGCATTATTTACCTATTATTACTACGCTTCAAAGGTTATATGTATCTTCTGTAACCGTGCATCGTATGAGATGGCACAGTGTTAGAATACAGGAAGAAGGTACCTTAACACACCCAGCTGATGGGGAAGCATGGAAGCATTTTGTTCCGAAATATCCCGATTTTGTAGTGGAGAGAAGTAATGTTAGACTTGGTTTTTGTACGGATGGATTTTCACCATTTTCTCAGTTTTGTTCTAAATATTCATCTTGGCGTATAATCATTAACCTTATAACTTACCTCTGTGGATGTGTATGAAAACTCTGTATATGTTTCTCACAATTGTTGTCCCTTGCCCAAATGATCGGACACAAGTAATCGATGTTTATTTACAACCGTTGATTGAAGAGTCGAAAACACTGTAGTACGAAGGAGTTGAAACATATGACATCTCAAAAGATAGAATTTTCATATATTTACTTCTTTGTTGTGGACCATTGGCGATTTTCCTACATACGCAATGCTTTCAGGTTAGAGTACGGTCGGTCACCTAGCTTGTTCTTATTGCATGGAGGAAACACGAGCATTTTCTTTATCGCATAGAAGGAAAATTTCATGGTTTGATTGTCATCTGTGTTTTTCTCAATATTAATCATCCTTTCAGAAGAGACAAATTTTTTTACAGCTGATAGACATGAGCCCTTGCAACTACCAACAATTTGGTCTAGCGAAGATATATATGAAATTGTAAAGGATTTTCCAAAGATACATGAAACCGGAGAACCAATTGAAATTCAAGGTAAATCAACGATTCATAATTGGTGCAAACAAAGTATATTTTGGGAGTTGCCTTATTGGCTAAATCTACTACTTCTTTATAATATTTACGTAGTGCACAACGAGAAAAATGTGTTAGACAACGTTTTTAATACAATTTTGAATGCTAAGGGGAAGAGAAGGATGATTTGAAATCAAGACACGATATCGAAGCAATATGAAATTGCCTTGATGTAACAACCCAGAATTTCTATCATTTGAAATTAAGTATTTAATTAATTTTAAATATTAATAAGTCAAATGTATAAGTCGAATAATTTATTTTTCGAATATCTGGATTTAATTGGATAATTTAATTGATAATTTAATAATTGAAATTCCAGAAATAATTGAATATTTGATTTAATGTGATTAAAAATGATTTAAAAAGTTATATTAAATCATATTGGATCTAGAACAATGTTTGTGAACTTTCAAAATTGAATTAAAAATTGATTTGTGAAAATTGAATATTTTAATATTTAATTGACGAGTTAAAATAGCCATTTTTCAAATAGTCTCGGATTTCGACGAAACCAGTTTCATCGCATCCATAATGTTATATTATTGTAAGATTTCAAATTTCGTGTCAATTGGATTTACGGTTTGTCCGGAGCAAGCCAAAACGCATAGAAATTAGTTTAAATCGATTTAATTTAAATTTGATCGTTTATTGTCGTAACTCGCACAGATGATCGAATTAGCCTTCGAAACCTATTTCATTGTGTCTGGAACGTGGGGTAAACCCTAGAAACGCTAGTCACCGCGCGAGATTTAGAGCTCGGAAAATTTTGAGTGAATAGTAATTTGGCAATTTTCTATATAAGGACTTCATATTCACAAATTGCAAAAGAAAACGCAACTAGGGTTTGTGGCCGCCATTATCTTTATCAATGGCCAGAAAATAATCATCTTCTTCCCCTAATTTCTTCAAATCTACACAACGATTCAACAAACTTCCTAAATGAAAGATGGAGAGCACGTCGAGATCTTCAATCTCAACGGCTGAGATCGAAAATGAGTTGGAGAATCGACCACGATTTGGAGTTGAAGGCCGCGCGGTTGGGTTCAGTTATCTCAGCCAATATAGGGCCGAGTTGGACGTGCTCTTGGCCGATGGTAGTGGAGGTCGTGGCGCTTCAAATGGTGGTAGTTGATCAAAGGGATGATGCTCGTATGGGTTGGGACTTTCAACCCTAAAATCACGGCAATGGTTTGATGCTCGCGTATGTGGCCTGTAGAAACGTGAAAGGGGAAGAAGGTAGATGTGTGGCCAGGATCTGCTTGGGGTGAAACGTGCGGCCCTGATGTAATTAGGGTATAAAAATTAAAAATAAATTGTAAATTGTTATATTATAATTCGGGTAAACTTTAAATTGTTCTATCTTTTTCATACAAAATCGAAAAATGACGAAACAACTTGCGTTGGCTTCGTTTTGTCGAGCACTACACAATGGAGCTGGTTTGGAGTCGTTTGGAGCTAGTGAAAATTTCGGGTAAAATTAAACGCACGTTTAGTTTTATTCGAAATAAAACGCTACAACTATTATCGGAAACTCAAGGTGGGAACTTCTTACTCAATCGAATTGTTTCGATTTAAATTTTAAATAGTTAGATTTAAAATTGCTTGATTGTGTGATTGGATGATAATTATTATCCGTTGTATTGAAATAGACCATATACGCCGTATATTAAGCGGATGTTATTTATTAAAAACATATACCGCGATAATTCCAACTTGTATGGAATTGGTATTATATATGTACTTGGAGTTGATTTTCCCGCATTATATAGCAGATGAGACCCTATTGCACCGCATAATAGCGGATAGTATTTTATAAATCTCATATACCGCGATATTCCGTCTCGAAGCAGAATTGGTATTGTGCTAACATCTTTGGACGCAGGGAAACAGATTGGAGGGATCCAACTGGATTCCTCAAATGATTGAACTGGTTTCAATGTTGTGTGTTGATCTATTTATTGATCTATTTATAATCTGCGTGATTATCTTTGTGATTGAAATAGTTAAAGCCTAAATTTTAGCCGAATATATTTTTGGTATCATTAGATGTCGAAAATAAATAAAATTTGATTTCTGAAAATTTAAGTTGAGAATTCATAATAAAATTTAATTTTGGAATTGATTCATTTTAAATAAATAAAAGTTGAAGTTTTTATGTTATAAAAATTATGATTTTTGTGAAATATAACTGAAATGTGACTTTTGAAATAAGTAGTTGATTTATTTATAAAATGGTTTAATTTGCAATTTTCGAACTATTATAAATGATTTATACAAAAGATTTATAAAATTGATATTTATAAATTAAAATATTGGAATTATAAAGCAAGTTTTTATAAGTGTTAAAATGGAATATAAATGGATTTTAAAAGTGAATGAAATCTATATATTTATAAGTTGTGAAGTTATAAAATGAAAGGATTTTCGTAAAAGAAAAGATTTATAAGTATTTAACTTATAAACTGAATTTTGGCGCGTAAAAGGAATATGGATAGAATTTGTTAATAAAGTGATTTCATAAGTTGAAGTTGTTATAAAATATAAATAGAGTTTATAAACGTTGTTTTATAAACTCGAAATCGACTTATTTTAATAAGTTTAATTATTATAGCTTATTAAAGGAAACATATCCATGATTTTGGACAGTGGATAATCCTTTAAATAAAATATGTAGAAATTGAATTTGGTTAATGAAGTATATTCATGATTTTGGACGGTGAATAATATATTAAAGAAATATCTTGGGAAAGTGATATTTTAAATAGAATTAAAACGATTTAAAGATGTTTTAAAATGTATTGAGTACCGAAACCATAGATTTCAACATTCATTGTTTAAATAAACGTTTTTGAGAAATAGAAGGAAATGGTGGACTATAACACTGTTGTTATAGTAAATGATTTCCGAAAAGAAATGTTTTATATTTTATTGGGATTTATATATCTATTTTAAGTCCGAATCCCGATACTAGTGATTTTGGGTTATCGTAACGATGTTTTACGCAACATTCGTTTTGACTCAAATAAATGTGTTTAAGGGAATGTTTTCCTTAAAAAAAAATAAAATTCATACTTAATTGTGATTTAAGTATACTGAATATTTTCCAAGTGTTGAAAATAAAGAGATTTGTGAATTACTTATTATTAAATAAGTATGGAAATGTTTTTCCAATATAAAGTGAATGTTTGAGATTTTATCTTTTAAAGATAAATTGAAAATGAATATTAGAAATTGATGTGGAAATCGTATATTCATAGATATTTTGGAAATGTAAATTCACTATGGAATTTATAAAAGAAAGGGAAATTTGTTTAAAAATAAACATTGATTTATTTTTGAAGTGTGGAAATAAATTTACGGATTTGGAACGTAAATTTAATAAATCAGTAAGGATTTATTTGATTGGTTTAAATGAACCATTTTGAAATGAAAGTTGTAAGGGTGTAAATTGATTTGAAATTGGTTTTCAAATGGTTGAAGTGTGGAAATTATATCTTGTAAAGATATTTAAAAAAAAAATTGGGAAGATTATTTATAATTGGGTGATGTCATGAATATGGATTGATAGTTAAATAACCGACTATCAATATTGACCCTAGAATGGCTATTGGTTGTGAATTGGTTGAAACTGAATGCTACACTTATTTTTAAATTATTGCGCTTGTTATTCGGATTACCCATTCTGAATAGTGATAAGACGTAATGGATAGCATTGAAGACCGGTGGTGAAGACCGGGTATTTGTGAAAACGATAGGATGACCTATCGATTGTCTCTGCACCATTAGCTACGGTATGGAGATTTCCTTTGTGATGGGAAATTCGATCGGGATTGTGAATACCCGGATTGCAAGGGCTTCTTTTGAAGTGCCTTTGGTTCTGTTCGAGCCCTAAACAGACTTGTATGGTTACGTGTCTGACATTACATTTTGAGATATAAAGTAGATTTCTTTCAAATACATTTCCGTTGGTGGCGGAGAATTTATTCTCTTAGCTTAACACCCTTAGAGGTTTTGTAGTTGAAGGTTATCAGCAATATATTCCTAATTTGGTAATGTGGCATGCTGAATGTTGTTGTGTGATGATTATTTATTGATCATTTGTTGATCAAAGCATGGCTTTGTGAAAAAGCGTAGCTTTGTGGACGAGACTTCGTCAGTCCTCACTCCCCGAAAATGGTCAAAACAGGAATATGCGACAAGGTTATGAGGGTCGCGCCCTTTAGGGTATGTCATTTCCTTCTGGAAAGGGTGGTATCATAGTATGGAGCCCAGATACTTACTCATGTTGACACACTATATTTATTACTGTGTGATGTTGGTTATCGAGTGCTCGGATAAAGGTCCAAAGGGACCGGGGGATGACATATTCGTGTAGTAGTTACCTAGTTACAAAGGTAACCTGACTTTGTGCTGGAAGAGATCTAACCGTAACGTTAGGTTCTCGAGACGTCCCGCCAAAGGCGATCCCATTGACAGTAAGAAGTTCCTTAGCCTGACCATTTGTTGCAAAAATCCAAAGAAACAATACGAGCCTTGTACGGTTTTAGTTATAGAACCTGCCATTTAATTCGGTAGCTATAGTAGGCATAATATAATGGTACCTATGCTGGCTAAGATTTATATTCTGTTTTCGAGATGTTTTCTACACTATGCACAAAATAATAATAAAAATCAAATGATTTTTTTGCGTAGTAAGCATCTTTGACTATCATAAGGTGAAATCTCCTCCAATTCTGCGTTTGCAATGTGTGTGTGCGGGGAGGCCTTATGGTAGTTTCATTTTCCAAAAGCATTGCGGATATTTTCCACTTCTATTGTTGTTGTTGTTTTAAAAGTTAAATAATTGTTTTATGATCTCACACCAGTCCCATGACTGACCTGGAGTTTATTGTTCTCTTCCTAAACTCTTGGTGCCCACCAATTTTCCACACGGGCAGTCTAGAGTCAGGTTATCAGGTCATTCTGGATTTAGGAGCTGCTGTGGAGATCAGGAGCAAGCTGGATGGCATGTTGTATCAACTAGTATATAGTATTTCTTTTCTGCAGTTTGTTGTTGTACACTCTGATGACGATGTGATGTAATGTAATAACTGATATAGTTTTTTATTTTAAAGATTATTCATTTATCTATTATATGTTGTTCCGCTGCGTTATGTGGATTCTGATATTGTTTCTGTTCTATTTTTTTCTTATTTCTTCTATCTTTTTCTTCTACCTCTTCTTTTTAACCTAACAATTCGGTTTTTCGACATTCGATTATGCGGCATTTGATACAGTGACGTAAGAATGCCGATTTCCGAGCATCGAAAAGTCACGTCGCTACACTTGAGCTTCATATCAAGCCAAATGAAACAAAAAACCAAAACCATGCTATGAGCTAGACAATAACCAAGTTAAAATACTTTTAAAATGGGTGGAAGGATTAATATTTCCTAACATATTTCTTCCAATATTCACAGATGTGTCGACTATAAGAACAACAGACTAAGTGGGATAAAAAACCATGATTGTCATATTATGATGGAAAATTTGTAACTCGTTGCTTTTAAAAGACCATTACCCGTAAAAGTTTTGACGGCTGTAACAGAACTTAGTTTGTTTTATAATGAGCTTTTTCTACTACGTTAAAAGTTGATCATCTATGTAAACTTAAGGAAGAAATCCCTATACTGCTTTGAAAAATAGAGAAAATATTTCTTCCAGGTTTATTTAATGTAATGGAGAATTTACCTGTCCATCTTTCATCTGAAGCACGTCTTCGAGGGCTTGTGCAATACTGATGGATGTCAACATTTGAGTGGTATTAATGTTTAGTATGTTAAATATTATTTTAATTACATGTATAAATAAATTTTAATTTGGAATAATTCTTAATTTGTAATTAAATCATCTAAAGAAAAAAGTGAGACAGAAAGCACGAGTTGAAGGTTCGATTTGCAAATCATATACCGAAGATGAAGCTTCGCTTTTTTCTCTCATTATTTATCGTTTGAAAGTGCTTTGCATAATTTAAAGGCATTAATCAAAATAATTGTCAAGCAACTTTATCCATTTTTGAAAAACATGACCGACCTGCTAGTAAATGTATGGAATTATGGTTGGACAATAGAGATTACCATGTAGCACACACATATATTCATCTCAATTGTGTTGAAGTTGCACCATTTGTTAGGTAGTATACATATATTCTTCTTAATGCATTATATCATCTACATATGCGTATATACACATATGCACATATTTGCATTAATTATAATGCAATATTTCTTCTATAATTGTAGTGTTTACGAATCACAACATCTAAGTTGACGCAGTGGAAATAACAAAACTTGACGTGCTAATAATTTTTGATACAAATTGACGCAAACTTTCTTCCTTACGAAATGAATTCGTGTCAAGTAAACCTAGTAGTACGATAAATGCCCAAATCCATTGATCTCTCAAGATACCGGATTCTAGCAATCTTCAACACGTTGATCGCGCACGATTCCGCGTTAGAAGATCTACGATTCTTCGACGTTGATCTCGCGCACGAGATTCCGTGAATCGGCTTCAAATTCGTTGATTCGAGCGCACTCGAATATCCGAAGATGGTAGATGGAAGATGAAGGAGATCACACTCAACTTCAACAAAGTGGCAAAAAGCACACAAACAAATTTTATTCAAAATCAACTCCCTCTTTACAAAGGACCAACACCTCTATTTATAGAGATTTTACGACACACAGCATTCACGACCTAACATCAATATACAAGTCAACAACAGGTGCTCGCGACCTACGACTCAACACGGGTCATTAACGACCTAACACAGGCAACTTACAATTTCATGCGGCTTGTCAACATAATAAAGTACGAGTTACAGCACATACAACAATGACATAAGAACAACGATATACGACTTAAGAGATTACAACATATTCAACTCAACATTATTTGCGACTTAACGAGAACACGGCAGCGACATAAGGAACTTCTCGCGACCTAAGACTTCGTGACTTAAGAAAATGGCTTCTGGAATGATTCAAGGTTTTGCGACATACACGACCTAACTCCTAGGTCGTAGCTCGTTAGGTCGTAGCTCGCTGCTTCATCCGATCGACATATCTTGCTATGATAGAACACATGTGGTTCCAGAAAACTTGCAGCGTCGCTAGGGCGACTTATCAACCCGTTAGATCGCTGGAGCAACTTACCATCGTGTGCTGCATCGATGTCGTGACTTATGGCATAATTCACTAGGTCGCTTGAGCGACTAAGTTACTCGCTAGGTCGATGGAGCGACTTACCATGGTGCGCTGCATCATTCTTCCCCATTTGACAAGAATTCGACCCCGAATTCACACTTTCCTCTTCTTCGACACACTTATCCCCATGATATGGAATCAAGTGTTTCACGTTGAAAACGTCTGCAGTATGGATATGATCTGGTAATCTCAACTGATAAGCATTCTCACCAATCTTCTTTGCAACTTCCAAAGGACCAATCCTTCTAGCAGCTAGCTTGTTGTAAGTTCCAACAGGAAATCAATCCTTGGTCAACACTGCATATACAAAATCTCCTTCTTTGAATTTAGCATTTCGCCGTTTACTATCCGCGGATTTCTTATATTTCTCATTCACCTTAAGCAATCATTCGTTCACAACTTTGTGGCATTCTTGTAATTCCTTCACCAAATCACTAGCTCGCTTGATCACTCCTTTCTGTTGTGGTAGTATAGATAAATCCAGTGGTCCCTTCGGAATTATTGAATAAACAACCTAGAATGGACTGAACCCAGTACTCGATTAACTGCATGGTTGTGTGCGAACTCAGCTTGACACAGCTTGGAATCCCAACTCTTCAAATTGTCATTCACGAGGCATCGCAACAGATTACCTAGGGATCTATTCATAACTTCGTTTTATCCATCCGTCTGTGGATGATAAGCACTAGTAAATTTCAACTTTGTCCCGACCATTCTTCATAGACTCATCCAAAAATGACTCAGAAAACGAGTGTCTCTATCTGAAACAATAGATTCAGGCAATCCATGAAGACAATAGATCTCTCTGAAGTATAACTGTGCAACATTGAATGCATCTGCCGTCTTCTTGCATGCAAAAAAATGTACCATTTTCGAAAAACGATCAACCACCACATAAATAGAATCATTGCCACGTTGCGTTCTCGGTAAACCCAACACAAAGTCCATACTAACATCCACCCATGGCTTAGTAGGTATAGGCCACGGCAAATATAAACCTGCATTTGTCGCGGTCCCCTTTGAAACTTGACAAATATGGCACCTCTGAACAAACTTTTCAACTTCTTTTCTCATTGATGGTCAAAAATAAGATTTTGCGATCAACTGCATAGTACGGTCGCGGCCCACATGTCCTTCCTCATGCAATTCTTTGATAATATTCATTCGTAAACTGCAATATGGAATACACAGTTGATTCCGTTTAAATAGAAAACCATCAACCAACACATATCCATCCATGCTTCCCTGCTTGGCTTTGTCTAAGATCTTGGAAAAATATGTATCTGAAGTAAGCAATTCTGGGAGTAAGTCAAAACCCATCACCTCTACTCGCATAGTTGTTAGCAAACTACTCCTTCGACTCAATTTATCGACAACGCGATTAGTTACTCCAGACTTGTGCTTCACGACGAATGTAAATTGCTGCAAATAAGCTACCCATGATGCATGCCTAGCTGCAACTTTATCCTGCCCTTGCAAATGTTTCAATGCTTCATGATCCGTATACAAGAAAAATTCTTTACGGAACAAATAATGTCTCCAATGCTTCACACCTTGCACAATAGCATAAAACTCCACATCATAAGTACTGTATCGCATCTTTGCTCCTGAAAGTTTTTCACTAAAACAGGCAATTGGACCACCCTTCTGACTCAACACTCCTCCAATTCCAACTTTCGATGCATCCGTATGTAACACAAATAGCAACTGAAAATCTGGCAACACTAGAATCGGTGCTGAGGTTAAAAGTTCCTTGATTCGCTCAAAAGCAAATCCTGCCTCTTCCGTCCATGAAAATTTCTTTCCTTTCATACAATCTGTAGCAGGAGCCATCACACTACTAAAGTGTGGTATAAATCTTCGATAAAATGAAGCTAACCCATGAAAACTTCTAACTTCTGTGATAGTTTTGGGTTGTGGCCAATTTCTGATTGCATCTACTTTACTCTGGTCCACTTGTATCCCCCTCTCTGACACAACATAACCCAGAAATAAAACACTTGGCGTCATAAACACGCATTTCTTCGTTGCTGCATAGAATTTTTCCTGACAAAGAATAATTAACACTTTCCGCAGATGTTGAATATGCTCCTCTGTGCTTGCACTGTAGATCAAGATATCATCAAAATAAACAACAACAAACTTCCCAATGTAAGGTCTGAAAATTTGGTTCATCACTCTCATAAAAGTACTTGGTGCATTAGATAGACCAAACCGCATAACTAGCCATTCATATAATCCTTCACGTGTCTTGAATGCTGTCTTCCATTCATCACCTGGTCTAATGCGAATCTGATGATATCCACTCTTAAAATCAATCTTTGAAAAGATTACAGACCCACTAAGTTGATCCAATAAATCATCAAGTCTTGGCATAGGAAATATGTATCTGACAGCGATTTTGTTGAGTGCCCTGCTGTCTGTACACATCCTCCACGAACCATCCTTCTTCGGCACTAACAAAGCTGATACAACACAAGGACTGAGACTTTCTCGAACACGCCCTTGCTCAAGTAATTCCTCAACCTGTCCCCTCAACTCTTCATGCTCATTCGGACTCATACGATAATGTGGCCTATGCGGTAAAACAACACCTGGCACTAAATCAATCTGATGTTGTATATCTCTCAGCGGCGGTAAGTCCTTGGGCAATTCCATAGGAAAAACATCTTCAAATTCATCCAACACTGGTCTAACCTCCTCAAGAATTTCAACATCCTCACTTGCTTCATACCCAAGCAACATAAACATTTCAGGACTATCCTTCACTTCTTCAACAAATTCTCTTGTCGACAATAGGCTAGTTGATTCCACCTTCTTCTCTGCTTTGCTTTCACTTTGCTCACGCTTCTTAGGTACTAAGGTAACTTTGGTACCTTTAAACATGAAACTGTAACTGTTGGTGTGACCATCATGTTGTACAGCTCTATCATATTGCCATGGTCTTCCCAATAATAAATGACAAACATCCATGTCAACTACATCACACCAAATGTCATCTTTGTACTTCTTCCTAATAGAAAATGTAACAAAAGCTCGCCTTCCCACTTTCACTTCTCCACCTTTCTTCAACCATGCCAGTTTGTAAGGTCTAGGATGTTTTTTAGTCTTCAAGCTTAACTTCGTAACGGCTTCTTCAGAAATAATGTTATCATAGCTTCCCGCATCGATAACAAACCGGCAAACCTTTCCCAAAATAGTACATGTAGACTGAAAAATATTGCTCCTTAGCCAACTAGAATCATTCTCTTGCTTTGGCGTTAAACAAGACCTCCTCATCATCAAGTTACATCCTTTATCCCCTGACACAACTTCTTCATCGTCATCAAACTTTGATGGTTGAGAATAATCAAGTTCAGCTTCCTCATTCTCATACTCACATTCTTCTACAAGCAATGCTCTCTTCTTTGGCTTCGTACATTCATTACTTGCCAAAATCCTGACAATTGTAGCACTTGATACTATCATTGACCTTTGCTTTAGCGTATTCTTTGACAACTGGTTTACTGAATGCCTTGGAAACATTAGCACTGCTACTAGCACCCTTATTCTGATTATTGGAACTTGTGAACACACCACCTCCTCGTCTCCCTTGTATCTCCCAAGCTAATGCTTTCTGATGTGCTTCGGCAATGGACATTGGATTAAACATATTCACCATGTCTTGAATTTGCATTCGTAACCCTCCAATATATCTAGCCGTTAGCTGTTCCTCTGTCTCCATAATATCATTCCTTGCAATCAATAGATAGAATTCATCTGCATAATCATTCACCGTCCTCATCCCTTGTCTCAAGTTCTGCAATCGCTGATACATAAGAGATTGATAATTGTACGGCAAGAAAGTTGCTTTCATCATCTTTCTCATCTTCTCCCAAGTGACAACTTTAGATTTTCCCATTCTCTCCCATGTTAGTTTAGTTTTCCGCCACCATGCCATAGCTCTTCCCCTTAGCCTTGTAGCAACTAACTGAACTCTTCTATTCTCAGGCACTTCCTTGATTTCCAAAATCTCTTCAACATTTGACAACCAACCAAGAAATTCTTCTGCTTGCATACCACCTTTGAATTTTGGAATTTCCATCCTCATACCTGATTCCCATTTACGATCATTCTCAGAATCAAGATATTGATTCCGCACTTGGTCTCGATCTCGATAATGAATACTGCCTTTGTCACCATATTCTTCAAAATCATATGTATGTCAATATCGATCTCGTCCATCTACATCTTTATGGCTACGCATGTCCCTTCTATCATGTCTTTCAGCATCACGATATGGATCATCTTCAAATCCACGTGGGGTTCTCCTTTCTTCACCTCGATACTCATGGTGTTCTCTTCTCATTGAAACTGAAGATTCTCTCCTATCTCGATAAGATTGTGGTGACATTCTCCTTTCTCCCGAAACTGAAGGTGAAACTCTGTTTCCACTATGGTGCGAAACTGGTGCAGTTCTCCTTTGACTTTGATTCATGTCTCTCGTCAACTTCTCTAACTTTCCAATACCTTCATCGAACTTTTCATTGATACGCTGCTCCATTTGCTCAGCTTCTTGTCTTCTATATACATCTTCAACATTTTGAAATCGATTAGCACGTCTCGGCGGCATGATCTTCAAACAATCTTGGTTCTTTGATTTAGCTCTGATTCGGCTCTAACTTTGGTTTGACTTCGACCTAACTGGCTTAACTCACTCGGATCTGATATGGCTTTAGCTCGGTTTTGAACTTAGCTTGGCTCAACTTACTTAGCTCTCGGTTTGGATATGGATCTGTTTCGGCCTTGATCTTACTTAGCTCCAACTTAGCTTTGTAAGCTTTGATACCAAAACTGACGCAGCGGAAATAACAAAACTTGACTTGCTAATAATTTTTGATACAAATTGACGCAAACTTTCTTCCTCACGAAATGAATTCGTGTCAAGTATACCTGGCAGTACGATCAATGCCCAAATCCGTTGATCTCTCGAGATACTGGATTCTAGCTATCTTCAACACGTTAATCGCGCACGATTCCATGTTAGAAGATCTACGATTCTTCGACGTTGATCTCGTGCACGAGATTCCGTGAATCGGCTTCAAATTCGTCATTCGATCGCACTCGAATATCCGAAGATGGAAGATGAAGGAGATCACACTCAACTTCAACAAAGTGGCAAAAAGCACACAAACAAATTTTATTCAAAATCAACTCCCTCTTTACAAACGACCAACACCCGTATTTATAGAGATTTTACAACACACAACATTCACGGACCTAACATCAACATACAAGTCAACAATAGGTGCTCGCGACCTACGACTCAACACGGGTCATTAACGACCTAACACAGGCGACTTACAACTTCATGCGGCTTATCAACATAATAAAGTACGAGTTACAGCACATACAACAACAACATAAGAACAACGATATACGACTTAAGAGATTACAACATATTCGACTCAACACCATGTCGACATAACGAGAACACGGCAGCGACATAAGGAACTTCTCGCGACCTAGGACTTCGTGACTTAAGAAAATGGCTTCTGGAATGATTCAAGGTTATGCGACATACGCGACCTAACTCGCTACGTCGTAGCTCGTTAGGTCATAGCTCGCTGCTTCATCCGATCGACATATCTTGCTATGATAGAATGCAGGTGGTTCCAAAAAGCTCGCAGGGTCACTAGGGTGACTTATCAACCTGTTAGGTCACTGGAGCGACTTACCATCGTGTGTTGCATCGATGTCGTGACTTCTGGCATAATTCACTAGATCGCTTGAGCGACTAAGTAACTCGTTAGGTCATTGGAGCGACTTACCATGGTGCGCTGCATCACAAATGGCGATATTGGCAAAGATTTTACTACTTGGTTTTTCAAATTACATTTACAACACGACAAATTGTGTAGTCGAGGAAGGATTGAAACATTCAGCTATGGGGCCAAAAAGGAAAGTCAATATCTATCCAATATTCTTCGTTAATGGATACAAATTTAACACCAAAGAATACGGCGTTGAAAAATTAACTAACAATACCGGTGTATTTGTTTAAGGTAGTAATGATCCAAATAATCATGTAAATGATATTTATGGCATGTTAACCCAGGTTTTGCAATTGACTTATTTTACATGACCCGTAGAAGAATTTTTTTGTTTAAATACAACTGGTTCAGCAACGTTCCAGGTTCTGGAATCAACGTAATCAAAGTATAACCTTACAGAAATAAAGCATACCTTGCATTATTATAAGCATGATCCTTTTATACTTACCAAACAAGCTCTTCAATTTTATTATGCTCCGTACCAATCTCTACGAAGAGATAAAGCAGATTGGTCGGTTGTTTTTAAAACAAAGGCCAAATTTACATTTGATAGACAGAATATTCTAGACGAACAAGCTTATCAAGCAGATATCGAGGAAAATAGAGGAATAATAATAACCGACGGTCAAACCGATTTTGGACCTCCAAATGATGAAACAAATGCATTAATTTAAGCATTTGAGACTACAGAGGAACAAAACATAGAGCACGAAATGGAGTCTGAATCAAAAAATGATGAGGAATGATCAATGATATACATTTCAGGAGAAGGTAATTTATGTGTTTATTTATGTTTCATTTTCTCATTAAAAATGATATGTTGTGCTATTGATATGTTTAGTCATAATCTGTTTCACATAATTCTTTTATGTTCTTTCATAATGTATGTTTCACATAATTGAATGACATATTTTCCATATATGATATGCCCGTATCAGGTACTATATATGTATTTTTTCTGTAGACGTTGCTCTTCCCATACAAGAACTCCATCTTCTTCTTACAGAGGGACTGGTGCGCCTTCAATTGGTGATGGCAGTGGCCCATCATAGGAGGCAGCTCGTCCTGTGGTCTGGTTGCAGGCTAAAGCTAATGGATCGTAAGAATTAAATTTATTTCAGTATTAGCAATATTTTTTGTACGATCTATTTTATATTAGTCTTGCTTTATTAAATGTTTGTTTCTTTTTAACAAAGTGGCTTCGAGCTTGAGCCATCAGCTATAGTGCTTTCTATATATTGACATGCACATATGAGTAGGATGACCGTCAACTGGCCCAAGTGGAGCAAGACACTAGATAATGTCAGAAAGAGCATTTGGCAGGATTTCCTAATAAGTGTAAATTTATATTTTGCATTTTCTATTTGATCTTAGACCATTTTATATATTGTAGACTATTTATAAAAATGTATAGCTTTCATTTTCTCAACATGTAGGGTTTGGTGGACCTACAAGTGACTGATCTTTTCCTAGTGCAGCGCCATTGGAATAGCAAAATTGCCAAAAAATTATAAGGATAAAGTGTTTGCTGTGAGAAGAGTGGCAAAAAATCGAACTGGATGAGTGCTAGCGCGTGGGAGGCATGGGTCACATGGTGGAGCAATGAGGAGTTCTAGATACGTTTACCACATATTAATTTCTTTAAATTGTTATGTGTATTTAATGCATAATTTAGAACCGTAAAATGTTATTTCCAATTTAAATTTTCAGAGGAGTCAGATAGGACCTCTGCAAACAGAAATAAAAAAAATCCCATCACATATCATGGTGGTTCCAAGTCATTCCAGCAACATCATGAGGATTTGGTAAGTTTATATATTCACATTTTTATATTTTAAGTTATAAGTTTTTAATAAATAGTTAACGAAACAATAATATATATATATATATTCACATGTACATACATACATACATACATATATATATATATATATATATATATATATATATATATATATATATTTCTGGAAAGAGCGTGTGAGGGTCCTGTGTCATATTGGGATGTTTTTGCTCATACTCATGCCTTGAAGCAGACTGACGATTCGAACTTAGTCGTATACTCATGGGATCACGATGACAAAGAGACTAGTGCTTATGTGAGTATATTATAATTAAGTTAATATTATCAGTTAATTAAGTACACATTTATTGATATTTTAATTTGTATTATTTATACCAGTGACCATTCCAACTTTTTATTGTGTGATATAACGATTAGTCTACTTAAAGACGATTAGTGTTATTTTAATTACTGTTATTTATACTCAATTGTATTTTGCATTACAACAAAAGTTCCAGGAAGCACGGGCACAGCTGTTTGCTGAGATAGGACGGGATGAGTTGATTGCTGATGAGGGTGATGCTATTTTTTAGTCTATCATGGATCCACCATCCCGTAGCAGGCGCTACGGATTTGGGAACTAAGCGGTAATTTTCAGATAATAAACTAAATTTGAATATTGCATATTTTTCAATTAAAGTTATGTATATTACTTTTATGACGTTGGAGGCATTATAACAATTTATTTTTATTCGTAGGCTAGGACATCTCAGAAGGTGTATAAGATGACTCAATACGAAGAAAAAACTACAAAGCCATGAGCCCAGATCGTCGAGTTGCAGGAGTATGATTGTCGTCATGCTATGCAGATGGAGCAGCTGAACCAGCACTTTCTACGTCGAGTAGTTCTACAGGGGATGATGAGTAATATTAGGTATGTTCTGTTATGTTTTTTCTGTATATATACACTTCGAGTGGGTGAGGATGTGTTTGATACATTTTGATTGATTATATATTATCTTATGTGGATTTTGATATGCATGTGTTTATGGAGTTGTTGAATGTTAGTTTGGAGATGAACGATGTTCGACTTTTTGGATTATGCTGCTTTATGATTTGGATATGGACTCATTGGATGTTTATTTTATGGATTATGTTGGATTTGAATATGGATTTTTTGGATTGAATATTATGTTTGGTTATTTATATGATTAATGGTTTATATATGCTCGAAATGGAGCTATTATGTGTATTGATGGATTGCGGTGGCTGGAAGGCAGCAGGCATAAAAACAGGGGAAAAAACCCAGATTTTCGAAGGTTTCAAACGGCTACCAATGGCTTATAGGTCATCACATTCCAACGGCTGGCTATGGCAAATTTCGACAGTTTTTGATGGCTTCGGACGGCAATTTGGTCATTCTGATATGCCATGTGTCCAACATGGTCATCGAAAACCATCCCAGATTGTTGTTGGTCGTCGTAGAAAATATGCGATTGTTGCCGTCAAAGACGTTACGAAACAGAGATTCACATTCCGATGGTCTTTCCTACAGTTTCCAACGTTCTTCCGACGGTCGTCGACGGCTGATATCCATTGAAAAAAAAATATTGTTCTTGTAGTGCATAGAATGAATAAAACAAGATAACTGTCAAATTGTATAGAATGGACAAAACCAATAATTAAACACCTCGAAGATTGGTCGACTCTTCTCGTTTGTAACGACCCATAATTTTCGATAATTAAAATACTAATTAAATAAGATTTTGGCATTTAATATTGGAAGAAAAGAAATATTTATGGTTTATTAATGAGAAACAATTATAATGAGATTTGATAATGTTAATTTAAGGTAATTTATTAATATTTTAATGAAATTTTAGTTAATTGAAATTGATTGTAAGTTTAAATTGGTTATAAAGTGCAAATAAGTAAATAAGCCAAATGTTGTATTAAACGGTGAGATTGTATGTAATTAATTGGAATTGGTTTATATAGAATAATGAATCAATACGTGAATTTATTAGTTTTGGTTGTCAACAATAAACATAGAAATGTGTTTGAATTGGTAAGTTGTATCAATGGTTTAATTATAAATTCACTATTTAATCCATTGATAATAAATTGGAAACCAATTTACAATTAATCTACTAAAATGTGCAGTTAATATCAATCAAGGTAACCGTAAAATATTGATGTAATAAATTGTAAACCAATGTTAACTATGTACATAAAGTAACGATAGATTGAATAATAAGATTGGAATCAAAATAAATCAATTTATTGGGATTTAGATTATAATTAATGAATTTATTTCAATTGAAATTGAACAATATAACTAGTATAATATTTAACATTGGATTTGACATAGAAATTTATTTTAAAAGATTATCAATTACTGGGTAATCAAAAATGAATGAAATTGTTAGATGAAATTGTTAGTTATTAAATTTGAAAGTAAAAAAAGGTGATTTAACTAATTTAATGATATTTTATTTAATTAACGTGAAAATAGCCATTTGGCTACTGTCTCGGATTTCGACGAAACCAATTTCACCCGCTCCATAACGATGAATTATTATTGGATTTCAAGTTTCATAGCAATTGGACTTGTCTTTTGATCTTGCGGGCTCGAAATGCGTAGAAATCAATTAAATAAACTACTAAAACTGTATTAAATCTATTTTTAAATTATTTTAATCCTTTTTAAACTATTTATCTATTTGAAATCTATTTTTTTTAATTATTTTAATCAATTTTAAACTATTTAACTATTTAAAACTATCTTAATCTATTTTAAATTAATTTAAACATTTTGAACCAATTGAAACTATTTTAGCCTACTTTAAACTATTTTGAACCATTTAAACTACTTTAAAATTATTTAAACTATTTAAACTATTGATGACTATCTAAACTATTTTCTAAATTTCTGACTGTGTAAAGTTGAATTGTTTATATTTAAATCCTTGATTTAAAAGCGAATATGGTTAAATGGTGTTATAACCTACATTGGAATTTGAAATGATATTTTATAGTGAAATGACGTATTTTAGGTCGATATGATGATTTTGAAATGAAAATTTAACCTATTTGTGAGTATGATTTCGAATGTGAATATGATTTCGAAAGTGACATGGTTTTGAGAATGTGATATTTTGATATCAATTATGGATTGATTTTTGGAAATGTAAAAGAACACTCTAGTACGAAATAAGCGTTTGGTTGTTAAAGAGACCCGGATCAGATATTGTCATACTCTCCGCCAATATTGAAAACCATTTTAACAACTGTGCACATGGTGGAGATTTCAGAATAAAGTAGGATGGTTTGGCGAATGATTCTATATGAGGTATTTCATAGCCCTGACTCCCTTGCGTCAGTTTGATGTGATTAAAATAGGAGACTTGCTGGCCCAAGTGAAGTTGCACCTCCGATTAGATATGCTTCTTCGATATCATATTATGACTTTGTGATTGATTTGGTGTCCACCACTTGATTCCGAGGTGGGGGGTAGTAGCTGCTAGCCGCTATCATCAGTCGTGATCTACAAAACGGTAATATCCTACCTTAGGCATTACCTTACGTGTCTTGTCACATGCCTTATCGTGCCCAATACGAGTTTGGTTTGTGTCGTACTTATGGAGTGCTTCCTGATAGCCCACCAGTTTACGGTGGAGTTTACAGTACTATATAGACTACGACATTAATATAAAATGTGTTAAGTGGGATATGGGTAATGACTTAACACTATTTTAATACTTTATCGTAGACATATGATAATAGCGTATTGTACTACATAGTAGATATTTTAATGGATTCTTAGAAGATAGTAATCCCGAGCATCTCTTAAGTTGGTGTACGCATGTTAGATACTGTATAAGAGATGTAAAATTCCGTAAACATCTCTGATGCCATTACACTCATATTTATTTACTATTGATTTAACTTACATAAGATCTTTTAGTTCCGACTCGAGTGTTTTGTCTTTTCATTACGCTTGAATCAGACTGAGCTTTTCAGTGTATCGAAGACTGCTTTTCTGGAGGACGAAGATGGAGATTTGTATACTATGTTATTTATTTATTTATTCCACTACAACATGTCGTTCTGCTGCATTATTATTTATTACTGTTGTATGTACTCTGAACTATATTGTAAAGGCGTAATCAAACGTATTTGTAAAACAGCTTTATGAACTGCTTATTTTATTATACTTTGTCATTCTACTGTAAGATTCTGAGTTTTTTTTCTTTCTTTTCTCATAATAATCCTCCCTTTTGAATGGTTTGAGTCTGACATGTACGGTTTATTGTCGATTTGAACTGTCAAAAAAATGTGGGTCATTACATTTGGTATCAAAGCGTTGGTTTAGCGACAACCTTAGCTTTGTGGGGTCTGACTCATTAGAGATAGGGTAGTAATACCCTAGAATGAGTCAATGTATGAGAGAGCGTACTTGTTAGTGTATAAGCTGTTCTATATTGTGCTGATTTGTTTTGTTTGGTATTTATAAATTTCGGTCAGTATGTAGGGCACTATGACATCGATAGGGATTTCTAAACACTTTATAGGGCAGACCGACAAAATATTGGTTTCGAAATTTTAGTAAATGAAATAATTTTTCCTAGCATTAACTTTGTATAAAAAGAATAATCTTTATAAATTTATATGGTTGTTGTGATATTTTGTTGGTATCGATTGAAATTCAATAATATGGATTGCAAAATATGATTTATAACTAAAAATAAATTTTATTGGAAATTTGAGAATTTAAGTTTTGAGGTTTGAAATTACTTTTCAAAAGATTTCAGAATATAATATTAGTATTAATTGGAAGTATTTTCGGATATAAATATATTCAATGTGATTTGAAAGAAAGTTTAAAATGAGTTTAAAATGAATTTTTGAAAGGAAATAAATTCTGTACTCCCCTCTCTATAACTGGAAAATAATTTCGGTGATGAGTGCATGCATCACCGACATTCATTTTTGAGTTTTAAAGTGGGAAGACCGCTGTAGTAGTTTTACTACACATTTGTTTGATAAACAAATTTTAACTTTGAATTCCTAAATATGATTTGATCTATAAAGGATATGAATATATATTATTTTAAAATGATTTAGAAGGAAACACGGTATTCAATTCTTAAGTTTTTGCAAATTAGAAATTTTAATTATTACAATGAATGAAATCTTGACTATATTAATAATTGGAAACTTCTAAAATGATATTAAGAAATTATATGCTTAGTGAATAATGAAATATATGAGAAATTGGAAATTTGTAACTTGTAAATATGAAAATTAAGAAGATGAAATTATTGAACATTTTTTTAAATAAATAAGATAAACTTGTGTAACATTCTATTGCATTCTTAAAACATATATATAACTTACAGAAATGTTCAAAAAGTTGTAGTGTTAAATAGGAATATGTAATAAAATATTATACAAGTAAAACTTATGTAATGAAAGTGTTTAATGGAATTATTTTTATAAATAAGAATTTAGGCGTATAATGAATTTATAAGCATAACTTAATGTTTTGAAATACTAATAATTTGGTTTAATAGTAAAAATGAACATCACTTAAGTTGAGTGATTCATTAAATTAAAGTCAAACTATATAAATAATGAATGTCAATAAAAGGTAGAGAAACCTAAGTAGGAATTTATTCACTAATGAATATTTATATTACATGGAAATCAAGTATATAATTTAGTAATAGATGTGAACTAAACTGAAATAAATGTATGCAATCCTTCAATAATGAATTCATTGATAATTTTAAATAATTGAATGGAAATAACTTATGTAAGTAAATTGAAGTAAAGTAATGAAAAATTACATTGTATGAATGAATGGGAAGTGAATTTTGTAAGTAATGAAGTTAAATCAATAAAATAATTAGTGTATGAATGAATAAAAACAAATGAACAATAAATAATGTGAAAGGAAATTTATAAGAATAAACTTAAATAATATTTGAAAACCTTGGTTGTTTGGTTTATGGGATGTTCAGGGAATGATACTTCAAATCGTTTAGGGTGTACGAATAATCTATTAAGTTATTATCTAAGACTATTGAGCATAGGGTGAACTAGATAGTTATTTATTACCCTTTTTCGATGCAAAGTTTCTGAACCTAAACAAACCATCAGTTTGGTCGCTAAGGATGTAAGACTAATTTCTTTTATTGCATGTGATAATTCTATTTTTTTGTTTGCAAGTGACTATTGTTAGTTGTCTTGATTTGTTTTACTACTAATTGAAACAACTCAAATATTTCTCTTTTTTACATAATTCTAATTCTCTTGATTATATAATCTGCTGGTTCAGCTAATTGGTTAATATGAGCAAGAGGCGAAGCAAGGCTTTGTGTTAAAAAGAGAATAGAAGGGAAGCAGGGATCCAATTAATATAGTAAAGGCTGATAGATTTATGGTTGCTCGGCTTGCCCCTTATTATGTCCTTGAAGTGCAAGTAGAAGAGAATAGAGGTGAATCTAGGCTTAGGCCAGTCTATTAATTGGGCCTGCCTTACCATAAGGTAGTTGGTGCTCAAGTTAAATACAGGTTTATGGAAATAATAGCTACTACTTTTGATTTCATAAATAAGCGTTGTTTGTCCGACAAATAGGTATGTTCTTGGATTACGGTGTAACAAATAGGTATGTTCTTTCGGACCTCTCCGTAAAATAGAGACTCTGCCATATTTTTCTTGAATTTTGGACATAGAAATTTTAATGATAGTGGGAATATTTTTCAAAACTTTTATTGAACTTGAATGTGAAAGGATTTAATTGTTTACAAATTGATATTTTATTTAAATTATTTAATTATGTAAATTAATTGTTTATAAATTGAATACTTTGAATAAGATATATTAATTCATTAATTCCTTCTTTTCTCTTTTCGAGGATGAAAAGCTTTGAGTGAGGGAGAGTGTAATGACCCGTAATTTCGATAATTAAAATATTGATTAAATAAGATTTTGGTATTAAATATTGGAAGAAATGAAATATGTATGGTTTATTAATGAGAAACAATTATAATGAGATTTAACAATGTTAATTTAAGGTAATTTATAACTATTTTAATGAAATTTCAATTAATTGAAATTGATTGCAAACTTAAAATTGGTTATAAATTGTAAATAAGTAAATAAACCAAATGTTGTATTAAACGGTGAGATTATATGTAATTAATTGGAATTGCTTAATATAGAATAATGAATCAATATGTGAATATATTAGTTTTTTTGTTAACAATAAACATATAAATGTGTTTGAATTGGTAAGTTGTAACAATGATTTAATTATAAATTCACTATTTAATTCATTGATGGTAAATTGGAAATCAATTTACAATTAATCTACTTAAACGTGCAGTTAATATGAATTAAGATGGAAACTGTACAATATTGATGTAATAAATGGTAAATCAATATGGACCATGTACAAAAAGTAATGATTGATTGAGTAATAAGATTGGAACCAAAATAAATCAACTTATTGGGATTTTAGATTATAATTAATGAACTTATTTCAATTAAAATTGAATGGCGTAATTAGTATAATATTCACATTGGATTTGACATAGAAATTTACTTTAAAATATTATAAATTACTAGGTAATAAAAAATGATAAAAAGTTATTAAATATGAAAGTAAAAAAAGGCTATTTAATTAATTTAATAATAATTAATTTAATTAACGTGAAAATAGCCATTTTGTTCATTATCTCGGATTTTGACGAAACCAATTTCATTAGATTCGTAACGGTGGATTATTGTAGGATTTCAAGTTTCGTAGCGATCGGACTTGTCGTTTGATCGTGCGGGCTCGTAATGCATAGAAATCGATTTAATAAATTCAATTGAAATTGAACTGATTTTAAAAACTAACTTCTTCATACAATGGAATAGGACTTGGAATAAGTTCCATTGAATTAAAAAATATCAAAAACATCTATTTTGGTATATTGGATGACCCACTTTCGATTCTGAAACGGAACAGGCTTTTCAGGTCATTATTGTCGTTTCGAACCAATTCGATATGTTCATTCTTTCTTATTGGACTTTGTCCATATAAATAGATTTTTCTAACTCTAGCAGCCTTTCTATTTCTTATTACAGTACGTACAAATCTGTCTATCTATTCCTATCTCCTTCTTTCAATGGAAGAAATCAAATTCCAAATACAAACCTATTTCAATTTCAATTTCAAATCGAAAACCAAACTCCATCAAAACTATATCGAATTATATACTGTTTCGAAGCTCTCGATGAATGTAATATACCATATTTATTCACTTTTTAGTTGGGTATGTCGTTCGGTCAGAAATCGAGGATGAACATTGGCCATTAAAATTAGGTTTTAGTGATCCAATGGTGGATCTGCATCCGATCGACTATCAGGGAGTGGTGTTGGAAAGAGGATGGAGAGAAGGTCTTGGAGACGGGTTCACTAGGGTCGGAAGTGGCCATAATTCACCACGACAGGTGGTTAAAGGCGGTGGAGGAGGTGGTTCCAGGAGTTATGGTGGTCGTGCGCGCCACGTAGGTGGTTGGCCTGAGGAGGGTAGGCTAGTGCGACATCCAGATCTTAGCTCAGATGAGCATACAGTCATAGGTAGGCGATCTACATTTCATAGTGGTAGCGGCTACAAGTTTGCACACGAGATTAGGGTTGTGCGTGAGAAACGAAGGTGACGTGGTACGTTTTATTTAAATTTTAATTTATATCTTCTAATGTCAATAGCTTTCTTATACAAGCTCGGATTCACGCGCGGTTTGCTCTGCTATGATCATATTGGAATTCCGTACATTAAGGGACTGGTGTGGATGAAATCATAGACTGTTGAATCTTGGGGTATTTTTTGGATTTTGATTCAATTATAAAAATAATCAAAGGTGAATGTTTTGACTCACTCACAACTACTAGATTATCTTATGTTAGCTAAATTGAATTTATGATGTGATTAGAATTTGATTAGTTGATATTTGGTATATTTAAATTGTCATTCTTGTAAAATCTGACTGTTATTTAATTTAATCGCCATTTAATTTAATATCGAATTTTAAACTGCCTGTTAATACCCGTTATGGATAATCAGTAAATTATTGTTGTTTATTAGTGGATTTGAACGGTGATTGTGATGGATGTTTAATTGTTGATATTGGATGACAGGATATTATATGTATATATTGTTATAACACTGCAAGTTCCCTTAGTTTATTGTTAGGAAGAATCACCGTGGGTTGAAATGATACATATCCAAACGATCTATAGATTAGGGAAAAATCGTTATGGTTTGAAATGGTAGACTCGAGCGATTTTATGGATATTGAATTTTAACTTAGGATTGTGGGTTGAAATGATATATACCCGTAAACTTAAATTATTGCGGGTTGAAATGATATATATATATATATATCTCTATCACTTGACCATATGGTAAAAAATTATATACAGACGTCGGATTTGATAAATTAAATGATTTTAAATCCTTAATTTTGAATCCAGTTAAATGATACTTTGAAATAAAATTTGACTTGCATAAACTAATTATTTTCAAAATCTAAGCTTTAAAATGTTAAAGTGGAAATTTGTTTGAAGGAATTGTTAAAGCAATTGAAATTGAAAGTTCAAAGTTGAATTTTGAAATATAAATGAAATTTATCAAAATTAAGTTATTGAAATTTTTAATATTTAAACTATGAAATCTAGGAATTTATGGTGCTTTAAAAATTGTAGTTGAAACATGAATTTGAAATCGATATAAATCGAAATGATTTTTTAGGAATTTGTATTGAAAGAAAATTTAGTTTTTTTAAAATCTGGATATGGTCCAGAATTGTTGAAATGGAAGAAATAGTTTAATTTGATATTAATTTCAAATTAATTATTTCAATGTAAACTATTTAAAGATATATTATTTTAAATTTAGATTTATTTAGATTTTCAAACTATTTACTATATAAATCATTTCCAATAATCAAACTATCTTTATATAAAACTATTAAAACTGTATTAAATCTATTTTTAAACTATTTTAATCTATTTCAAACCATTTGACTATTTTAAATCTATTTTTAAAAAATTATTTTAATCTATTTTAAACTATTTAACTATTTAAATCTTTTTTAATCCATTTTAAACTAATTTAAACCATTTAGACTATTTGAAACTATTTTAGTCTATTTTAAGCTATTTTAAAACATTTAAACTATTTTAAAACTATTAAAACTATATATGACTGTTAAAATATTCTAAATTTCTGACTGTGTAGAGTTGGAGTATTTATATATAAATCCTTGATTTAAAAGCGAATATGGTTAAATGATGTTATAACCTACATTGGAATTTGAAATGATATTTTCTAGTGAAATAACATATTTTGGGTTAATATGATGATTTTGAAACGAAAATTTAACCTATTTTTGAATATGATTTAGAAAGTGAATATGATTTTGAAAGTGATATGGTTTTGAGAATGTGATATTTTGATATCAATTATGGATTGATTTTTGGAAATGTAAGAGAACCATTCCGTGTGAAATAAGCATTTCATTGTGATAGAGACCGGGATCAGATATTGTCATACTCTCTCCTAATACCGAAAACCACTTTAACAATTGTGCATGTTGTGGAGATTTCAAAATAATGTACGATGGTTTGGCTAACGATTCCGTATGAGGTATTATCATAGCCCTAACTCTCTCGAGTCAGCTTGATGTGACTAAAACATGAGACATGCCAGTCGCATCTCCGATCGGACAGGCTTCTTCGATACTGTATTATGACTTTGTGATTGATTTAGTAGCCACCCCTCAATTTTGATTTGGAAGTGTGTTCCGAGGTGGGCGGTAGTAGCTGCTAGTTGTTACCACCAGTCGGGATCCACAAACGGTAGTATCCTACCCTGGGCATTACCTCGCATGCCTTGTCACATGCCTTATCGTGCCCACTATAAGTTTGGTTTGTGTCGTACCTATGGAGTGCTCCTTGATAGCCCACCTGTTTACGGTGGAGTTTACGATATTGTATAGACTACGACATTTATATAAAATGTGCTAAGGGGGATATAGGTAAGGCCTTAATGCTATTTTAATACTTTATTTTACTGTAGACATATTACAATAGCGTATTGTACAACATAGTAGATAGTTTAATGGATCTTTATGAAATGGTAATCCTGAACTGTAAAAACCCTGAATTTCCGACCCAATTTAAAATTTTGAATCAATTATTTTAGTATAAAATTTGAAATTTATATACCTTCTCAGTTAACATCCAAAATTCGAATATAAAATGCGTCTAGTTAGTTATGGATATAGAAAAAGTTTTGTCGCAAAATATCGAAGTAAAATTTGTTCACATTTTTTTGCATATCGGTTCATTTTAGAGTGCGCAAATTTTCATCTCCGAATCTAGAAAACACATTAAGGTTGTAGAAAATATCTGATCGAGACGTCACATTCCATGTCGTCTAATTTCGTCATTGTCCACTTCTTTAAATTGTTCTGTCGAACGAACAATTTAATCGGCATAAAATTTTGAGTTTTGATAGAACTGTCGTATCGTCAATATCTGTGTACCTTGTAAGCGCCTTGTCGCGCCAATTAGAATGGCATATTCAATTTCACAAATAGGAGTTCAACGTAAATCGTCGCACTAATTTAATCGTTCCAAACGGACTGGTTAAATGAATATTTAGTCCAATTTCAGCCTACTCCAATTCACCTGATTGTACCCACTGATCTGAATAAAAACAAAATTTATTCCAGCCCAAAATTGTCATCCCATTTGCATTCAAATTTTTGAAAAAAAAAACTTTAGCTGAAGTGGATTGATTAGCGCGATTAGCAGCTGATTTAGTGCGCATGAAAAGTGTAACAAACCGTAAAATTTGGTAATTAAATTTCTTAATTTAAGAAGATTTTGGCAACTTAATGTTGAAGGAAATAAAAATTTAGTGAATGATTAATGGAAATAACAACTTGGATAGGATTGGTAAGTTAATTTTTAATAACTTGGTTGTAATTCCAATAAGTGAAGCGATGTAAATGTTAATTATATTCTTATTGTAATAAAAGAATGTTACAAAGATGAAATGATTAATTTGATTTAAAATCTTAATTAATGGGTGGATTAATTTATAATGGAATATAAAAGGTAAATTTAAAATTTAAATGTTGACTTACTAATAAAATAATGTATAATGAATGGAAATGGAATGAATTAGTGTATGAACTAATGGTTGCACTTGTTATAAGCAAATAAGTAAATTAAAACGTAACAGTGCTAATTTAGGTTAATAATTATTAGTTGAATGAAATGACAAAATGAATTTATTTAAATTTGTAAAGTTATAATATAATAGATGGTAATTGGTTGGGAAGAATGAACATACAAGTATTTTAAAGGGTATAATGGTGACAAATGTTTGTTACCAGTTAATTAACTAATTACAAATAAAGATAATTAAATATTGCTTTAGTGAAAATAAATGTAGTAACGAAAGTGTGGATGTAAATTTAATAGAAGCGTAAATTTATTTTAAGGTAGTAAAGTGGTGAATTGGGAAATAAGTTTAAAGTATGCTTATTGATGAATTAATACGTAATGTATGTAAAGTTATAAAATGGTATAAGAATGGAATTAAGGTAAATTCATTAATTGGTTTTAAAACCTTAATTAACGTGTTCAATTGATAGAAGTACACGTTTAGAAAGGTAATATTTATTCAAACTAAGTTGTAGATATGCATATATTAATGTAATGAAATAAAATTAGCGTTATATATAGAATTATAATCTGGATTGATAAGTAACGAACTTATAAATACAATTAAAAGCAAATATGTGGCAATTAATATAGGTTGCTTGTTTATTTAAGGTGTTAAATAAACTTTGGTAACCAATTATAATAATTTTAAATTTAACGTTTTGTTAATGTAAATTAAAGTAATAATCGAAAATAATGTTAATTTATTTATAAAATGACAGTTGGTTGAATAAAAGGAATGCAAAATAAAGTTTTGTCAAAACATTTGGAATTTAATGTATGATAATAGGATTAATGGCAATTAAGTGAAATTAACAATTGGAATGTTACATTAATGGGAAATGTAATAAGATGTTTAGGGGTGGTCAAATTTGAGTATAGTAAAAGTAATAAAAGGTTAACTAGGTTATAGAGTAGTAATGAACTTAATAAAAGGGATTGGAATGAAAACAGACCAATTTATTGAAATTTAATATATAATAAATGGAATTTTCGTAGCAAATGGAATTTAATACTACGGTGATTAGAACTAAGGGGAATTTGGAAAACATTAAGGTAATAGTTATGCAAAAAATTAATTTTTTTGCATAAGAAGAATGTATTGGAAATAAATGGAAAGCTAATTTCTTTGAATTTTAGGAAATTTAATGTATAATCTGTAAACAGTTGCAATAGAAATTAAAGCTTTAGAACTGTGGAATATGCAACATTTAATCCATACGAAAAATTGGTTATGAAGGATTGGGAAAATTTAGGTAACCCGAATTGATAGAAATTGAAATAATAATTAATGAAGAAAAAAGTGGTTTAATTTATTTAATATTAATTTATATAATTTAATGGAAAAATAGCCATTTTGGCCACTGACTCGGATTTCGACGAAACCAGTTTCGTCGGAAACGTAATGGTGAATTATTGTAGGATTTCAAGTTTTGTATCGATCGGGCTTGTTGTTTGATCGTATGGGCTTGAAACGACTTGAAATCGACTAATTGAAGGTTTATTTTCGGTCGTTCTTTTGCTTCGCAATCAACTGCAGCTGATCGACGAACTGTTTCTGGGTTTTGTTAGAGGGCGGAGGGGAGCGCATCTATATGGTTCGTTCGTCGATTCGACGGTTAGATTGTGCACAAAAATTGATTAGGGTTTCACGCTATATTGGCGGCGGCTGCCCATCGGTGGAGAACTGGTTGTCGTTGTCGCGTGGAGGTGGGGGTCACGGGGAAAGGGTCGGAGGCGCGCCTAGGATGGACCGTGCGTAAGTCGATGGCAAAGCATGGTGATACGTGTTTTCACGAAGGCAAGTTTCTCGTGCGCGACGGGGATATTCTGTAGCATGTAGAAGACGCGTGACGTGGCCGTGTGAGTGTTTGTACCTTTTTTATTTTATTTAATTTTGTGTTAATTTAAATTCAAGTTGTTCTAATGTTAATAACTTTTGCGTACGAGATCCGTTTCATACGCGGTTTTCTCCGCAAGGTTCGTATTGGAATTCCGGACATTATGGAGCTGGTTTGGACGGATTCTGAGACTGTCCAATTTTTAGGTTTAAATTGGAATCAAATTCAATTTAAATTCAAAAGGTGAGTGTTTTAACCCACTCACAATTTCTAAATTTCTTATGTTCGTTAAATTAAATTTAGGTTGTGATTATGAATTTATTTATGACTATTTTGTATATTTTAATCATCATCTTAGTTAACTGCATTTATTTAAAATTTAATCGTTACTTAATTTATTATTGAATATAACTACCTATTAATTTCCTATTATATATTATCAGTTATATATTGATATTGATTGATTGTTTTGGATGATGATTGAAATGGATGTATGATTTGGGAGGGATGAATGGATGTTATATTATATTGCTTTAAACTGCAAATTTTTATGCACTTAATTTCATTCGGGATTGCGGTTCGAAATGAGATATAACCGTATTTTTATTTTTAATTGCGGATTGAAATGATAAATATCCGTATCACTTGATCATAGGATAGAAAATTATATATAGACACCATGGTCTATATATAAAATATTTTAAAATGATTTTCTATGGTTTGGAAAGAATATACGGTTTAATAAATATTAATTTTTGATATTATATAAATATTAATTTTATACATATATATAGTTTAATTCTTGAAATTAAGCTATGTATAAGTTTGTTTAATAAAAATAAGTTAAATAATGGAATTGGATTGTTTTATATCATATGGTTAAGTACCTGTTTAAGATATGGTATATATAGAGTTCTAATGACCTAAATAAAGATTAAGTTGGAAGATAAGTAAGAATTTGTTTGAATTGAATTATCTAAGAATTTTTCTAGAATAAATTTGATTTGAAATTTAAAATTAATAAATTGGGATTTTAAAGGGTATGATTCTTGTAACTTGATTTGGGTTTAGAGTGGTTTAAATGAATATAAAGTTGATTTAGATGAATATATCAAGTTAAATAAATTGAAAGAATATCCAGTTATGTGAAGTTAAAAGTTTTACTTAAATTATATTGGATTCATTAAGTACACATTTCAAATCTAAATAATAGTAATTTAATTTGATATATATGGAATTATCAAAGAATTAGTTTTGAAATGGTGGAATATTTAATGCTTTGAATTATATGGAAATTTAAATGGTTTATTTGGAGATTCAGATTGGTATTTGGAATTTATTTGTGAATTAAAGGAGATATTCTATTATATAAAGTAATTTAGTATTTAAACCATTTAAGTATTCGAAGTTATATTTCAAAGCTAATGGGTTCAAGGTATATAGATTTGAAAGTACTATGATTTTGGAAAAAAGATATATTTTGAAATAAAAATAGTATCATATTGATTTGGGTTTTTAAAACAGAAATGATACCATATTTGTATGGTTTTGAAAGGGATATTATATTCTGTTTAAAGTATAATTATTTTAAAATGACTGCGGTGTTATAATAACATTTGGTTGTTGAGGAGACCGGGATCGAAAGTTGTCATACTCTCTCCCAACTCCGAAAACACTTTAATAACCGTGTACGCGGTGAAGATTTCAGAATGAAGTAGGATGGTGGCGGCGTTTCCTTTGAGGTAAATACGTAGACCCGACTCCCGTGAGTTGGCATAAGGTGGCTAAAATAGGAGCGATTCTCGGGCCAATGAGGTAGCACCTTTGATCGGACACATCCCTTCGATATTATATTTTGACTTTTGGATTTACTCCGTGGCCACTTTTGATTTTTTTTTATTTGGCGGTGTGGCTCGAGGTGGGCGGTAGCTGTGGCTATGCGTTATCACCAGCCCAGATAGCAATTGGTATATCTACCCTGGCATTGCCTATTTGTGTCATGTCACCTAACCTAGCGCGCCTTGTACGATTTTGTTTTGTACCATACCTATGGAGTGCCCTCTGACGACGCCCGATACGGGGGAGATTACGGTACTGTATAGACTATGGGAATATATTATGTGTTAAGGGGAATATTGGGTCACTCGTTAACGTATTTTAAAGTAAGTTTATTTTACTAATAGACACTATTATAATAGAGAAGTATTACTACATAGTAAATAGTTTAACGGATCCTTAGGAGACCTGAATCCTAAGCATCTCTTAAGTTACTGCACTCACATTAGACGCTGGATAGGAGATGTCAAATCCCGTAAACATCTCCAACGCCATTACACTCATATTTATTTCCGTTGATTTAACTTATATAAGATCTTTTAGTTCTGACTCGAGTGTTTTGTCTTTTCAATTCACTCGGGACAGTCCGAGCATTTCAGGATTTGAAGATTTTTTTCTGGAGGACGAAGACGAAGAATTATTATTACTATTATCAATTATATTATTCCACTACACCATTGTATTCTGATACATTATTAATATTCTCTGGTATGTGCAACTCTGATATGTATTGTATAAGTAAAATCAAATATTTTGAAAAACAGCTTCATGAACTGTATATTTGATTATTATATTTTATCGTTTCGCTGCAAGATTCTGTTTTGTTTTTCCTTTCTCTGCTTTTTTTTTATTTACCCCATAACAATCCTCCCTTCTTTATGATTTAAGTCTGATGTGTGTGGCTTATCGTCGATTTAAATGGTGTTGAAAGGCGGGACGTTACATCTGGTATCACAGCTTTGGTTTAGCGATAAACCTTAGCTTTGTAGGGTTTTGACTCTTCATTAATAGGGTAGTAATACCCTATGATGAGTCGTTGAGCGTATATATGAGAGAGCGATTTTGTTAGTGTTATAAAAAAGGATTTAATATTGTGTTAATCTATTCCGTTTTGTATTTATAAATTATGGTTGGTGCATGGGATGCTATGACATCGATAGGGATTTCTAAACACTTAATAGGACAAACCGACATAATATTTGTTTTAATATAGGTGAATGAAATAATTTTACCTATTACATTTTCTATATATAAAATAATTTTTTTATAAATGATATATATTTGGTTGCAAATATTGGTTGTTAGAAATTGAAATTATAAATAATAGTTGAAACAAGATTGAAAATAAAATAAATGAAAATTGGAAATTTAGAACTTAAGTTCCGGGGGTTTTGAAATTTCTTTTGAATGATTTTGAAATATAATAATAATATTATTAGAAGTATTTTCTGATATAAATATTTCAATATAATTTGAGAGAAATGTTTTAAAAGAAATTTTGGGAAGAAATAAGTTTTGTAATCCCCTCTCTGTCGTTGGAAAATAATTTCGGTGATGAGTGCATGCATCATCGACATTCATTTTCGAGTTTCGAAGTGGGAAAGCCACTGTGTAGTTTTACTACGGATTTATTTTGATAACCAAATATATATTTCTTATTGTTTTAAATATAATGGGATATATAAGTTGTGTATATATATATATATATATATATATATATATATTACTTTAAAATAATTTGAAATTTAACCCGGTATTTAGTTCTTAAGTTTCCGTTAATTAATAGTTTCTATTATTTTAGTAAAATGGGTTGTAACTAATTTATAATTGGAACCTCTAATTAAAACAAGAGATTAAATGCTAAGTTACAAATGAAACTATAAGAAAGTTGAAATTGTAATCTATAAAACAAAGGATAGTATTTTTGAATATTAATTTAGTTAAGGAAATGAGAAAAACTTGTATAACTTTCAATTACATTCTTAAAAACATATATATATATATATATGTATGTATGTATGTATGTATGTATGTATGTATGTATGTAACTTACCAATAAAGTTGAAATGTGAATAAGAAAATGTAATAGATATTATACAAGTAATAAACTTGAGGTAATGAAAGTAATGAGTGAAATTCTTTAATAAATAAGAATTTGGTGTGGTAGTTGTTATAAACTTAAGTATAATTGTAATACTACTAATTAAATATAATAGAAGGCAGGTATTGTAAGTAAGAAATGTTAAACTTAATTAAGCAAGTTGAAGTTATTTCTAAATAAAATTGTAAGAAATAAATGTAAATTTAAAAGATAAATTATGTTATGAATAAATTAATAAAAATTAACTTGATTTGGGAATTTGTTGTTTGTTTGGTTTATAGTTATTTAGGTAAGGATACTTTAAATTTGTTTGGATGTATGTGTAATCTATTTAGTTTCGCCTAAGACTATTGAGTAAAAGGGTACACTTAGTAGTTTATTTTCATTCCATACGATTTAAAGTTTTGAATCTAAACAACTATTTGTTTTGTTTGATATGAATGGATAATTGATGTGTATTGATTTATGTGATGGTTGTTTGCTTGTTGCAAGTGATGGTTGGTATGTTGATTGTTTGTTGTTATTTGAAACAGGTTTAAATATTTCATTTTATATAATTGTTAATCCTTTAGGATTATATAAGTGATATACAGGTTACGGAAGTAATTGCTACTACTTTTGGTTCCATAAATAAGCGTTAATTGCCCCACCAATAAGTACGTTTTCATATTACGGTTTATAGCGTTGTTATATTGTTTTCCCGTGTTGGGATATATATTATTTGGAAAATATATGTTGTATATTGTTATATTGATATTATATTTTCTTCCGAGCCTCTCCGTACAAAGGAGAATCTGCCGAAATTTTCCGTAAATTTTTGACTTAGAAATTTTTTTAAATGTTTTCCAAACTTTACTAATATGAGTATAAAGGGATTTAATAGTCATAAATTGATATTTTATTTAAATTAATAAATTTTGTAAATTTATTTGTGTATAAATCTAATATTTTAAGTAAGATATATTGATTTCTTAATTCTTCTTTTCCCTTCTTTTTCCTTTTCAGGGATAAAAAGTTTTGAGTGGAGGAGAGTGTAACGACCCGTAAAATTCGGTAATTAAATTTCTTAATTTAAGAAGATTTTGGTAACTTAATGTTGAAGGAAATAAAAATTTAGTGAATGATTAATGGAAATAATAAATTGGATAAGATTGGTAATTTAATTTTTAATAACTTGGATGTAATTCCAATAAGTGAATTAATGTAAATGTTAATTATATTCTTATGTAATAAAAGAATGTTACCAAGATGAAATGAGTAATTTGATTTAAAATCTTAATTAATGGGTGCATTAGTTTATAATGGAGTATAAAAGGTAAATTTATAATTTAAAATGTTGACTTACGAAAAAATAATGTATAATGAATGGAAATGAAATGAATTAGTGTACCAACTAATGGTAGCACTTGTTGTAAGCTAATAAGTAAATTAAAACGTAACAGTGCTAATTTAGGTTAATAATTATTAGGTTGAATGAAATGACAAAAGAAATTTATTTAAATTTGTAAAGTTATAATATAATAGATGGTAATTGGTTGGGAAGAATGAACATACAAGTATTTTAAAGGGTATAATGGTGACAAATGGTTGTTACAAGTTAATTCACCAATTACAAATAAAGATAATTAAATATTACTTTAATGAAAATAAATGTAGTAACGGAAGTGTGGATGTAAATTTAAAATAAGCGTAAATTTATTTTAAGGTAGTAAAGTGTTGAATTGGGAAATAAGTTCAAAATATGTTTATTGATGAATTAATACGTAATGTATGTAAAGTAATAAAATGGTGTAATAATGGAATTAAGGTAGATTCATTAATTTGTTTTAAAACCTTAATTAATGTGTTCAACTGATAGAAGTACACATTTAGAAAGGTAATATTTATTCAAATTAAGTTGTAGATAGGCGTATATTAATGTAATGAAATAAAATTAGCGTTATATATGGAATTATAATCTGGATTGATAAGTAACGAACTTATTAATGAAATTAAAAGCAAATAGGTGGCAATTAATATAGGTTGCTTGTTTATTTAAGGTGTTAAATAAACTTTGGTAATCAATTGTAATAATTTTAAATTTAACATTTTGTTAATGTAAATTAAAATAATAATCGAAAATAATGTTACTTTTATTTATAAAATGACAGTTGGTTGAATAAAAGGAATGCCAAATAAAGTTTTATCAAAATAGTTGGAATTTAATGTATGATAATAGGATTAATGGCAATTAAATGAAATTAACTATTGAAATGTTACATTAATGGGAAATATAATAAGAAGTTCAGGGGTGGTCAAATTTGAGTATAGTAAAAGTAATAAAAGGTTAACTAGGTTATAGAGTAGTAATGAACTTAATAAAAGGGATTGGAATGAGAACAGACCAATTCATTGAAATTTAATATATAATAAGTGGAATTTTCGTAGCAAATGGGATTTAATACTACGGTGATTAGAACTAAGAGGAATTTGGGAAACATAAGGTAATAATTATGCAACAAGTTAATTTTTTTCCATAAGAAGAATGTATTGGAAATAAATCGAAGGCTAATTTCTTTGGATTTTGGGAAATTTAATGTATAATCTATAAACAGTTGAAATATAAGTTAAAGCTTTGGAACTGTTGAATATGCAACATTTAATCCATATGAAAAATTGGTTATGGAGGATTGGGAAAATTTAGGCAATCCGAATTGATAGAAATTGAAATAATAATAACTGAAGAGAAAATTGGTTTAATTTATTTAATATTAACTTATATAATTTAATGGAAAAATAGCATTTTTGGCCACTGACTCGGATTTCGACGAAATCAGTTTCATCGGATCCGTAACAGTGAATTATTGTAGGATTTCAAGTTTCGTATCGATCGGACTTGTTGCTTGATCGTATGGGCTTGAAACTACTTGAAATTGATTAATTGAAATCAATTTGAAATAATTTGATTTTAGCATAACTTCTCCATACGATGGAATTTGGACTTGAAACCTTTTCCATTGCGTTTAAAATATTTTAAAATATCTATTTTGACATATGGGTTGACCCAATTTCGTTCCGGAGTCGAAACGGGCTTTTCTAGCCATATATTGTTCAATGCGTTTATAAAACTGATCCATCCATTCTATCTCAACCTTATCTTTAAATACCCAGTTATAAATCCTAGCCTACCTCTGTTCCTCATTTGTATGTGCATACAATTCAGCTATCTCTCCTCCTCAATGGCAGACAAACAAATTCTAGATCCAAACACAAATCAAATTTCAATCCAATGCAAAATTTCAAACTCCTCAAAAAAATTCTGAAAAATTATATATCGAAGCTCTCGATATACACATCTCAAAACTGCAATTCATTTTTCGATTCGAATCACCATTTGTCCATAAATTGAAGGTTTATTTTCGGTCGTTCTTTTGCTTCGCAATCAACTGCAGCTGATCGACGAACTATTTCTGGGTTTTGTAGAGAGGGTGAAGGGGAGCGCATCTATATGGTTCGTTCGTCGATTTGACGGTTAGATTGTGCACAAAAATTGATTAGGGTTTCACGCTATATTGGCGGTGGCTGCCCATCGGTGGAGAACTGGGTGTCGTTGTCACGTGGAGGTGGGGGTCGCAGGGAAAGGGTCGGAGGCGCGCCTAGGATGGGCCACGGCAAGTCTAGGGCAAAGCGTGGTGATATGCGTTTTCACGGAAGCAAGTTTCTCGTGCGCGATGGTGATATTCTGTAGCATGTAGAAGACGCGTGACGTGGCCGTGTGAGTGTTTGTACCTTTTTCATTTTATTTAATTTTGTTTTAATTTAAATTCAACTTGTTCTAATGTTAATAACTTTTGTGTACGAGACCCATTTAATGCGCGGTTTTCTCCGCTAGGTTCGTATTAGAATTCCGGACATTTTGGCCCTAGTTTGGACGGATTCTGAGACTATCCAATTTTGGGGTTTAAATTGGATTCAAATTCAATTTAAATTCAAAAGATGAGTGTTTTAACCCACTCACAACTTCTAAATTTCTTATGTTTGTTAAATTAAATTTAGGTTGTGACTATGAATTTATTTATGACTATTTGTATATTTTAATCATCATCTCAATTAACAGCATTTATTTAAAATTTAATCGTTACTTAATTTACTATTGAATATAACTGCCTGTTAATTTCCTGTTATATATTATCAGTTATATATTGATATTGATTGATTGTTTTGGATGATGATTGAAATGGATGTATGATTTGGGAGGGATGAATGGATGTTGTATTATATTGTTTTAAACTGCAAATTATTATGCACTTTATTTCATTCGGGATTGCGATTTGAAATGATATATAATCGCATTTTTATTTTTAATTGCGGGTTGAAATGATAAATATCCGTATCACTTGACCATAGGGTAGAAAATTGTATACAGACACCGTGATCTATGTATAAAAATATTTTAAAATGATTTTCTATGGTTTGGAATGAATTATATGGTTTAATAAATATTAATTTTTGATATTATATAAATATTAATTTTATACATATATGTAGTTAAATTCCTAAATTTAAGCTATGTATAAGTTTTTAAAAAAAAATAAGTTAAATAATGGAATTGAATTGTTTTATATCATATGTTTAAGTACCTGTTTAAGATATGGTATATATAGAGTTGTAATGACCTAAATAAAAATTAAGTTGGAAGATAAATAAGAAATTTGTTTGAGTTGAATTATTTAAGAATTTTTCTCGAATAAATTTGATTTGAAATTTAAAATAAATTGAGATTTTAAAGGGTATGATTCTTATAACTTGATTAGGTTTATAGTAATTTAAATGAATATAAAGTTGATTTAAATGAATATATCAAGTTAAGTAAATTGAAAGAATATCCAGTTATGTGAAGTTAAAATTTTTACTTAAATCATATTGGATTCATTAAGTAGACATTTCAAATCTAAATAATACTAATTAAATTTGATATATATGGAATTATCAAAGAATTAGTTTTGAAATGGTGGAATATTTAAAGCTTTGAATTATATGGAAATTTAAATGGTTTAATTGGAGGTTCAAATCGGTAATTGGAATTTATTTGTGAAATTAAAGGAGATATTTTATTATATAACGTAATTTAATATTTGAACCATTTAAGTATTCGAAGTTATATTTCAAAGCTATGGGATTCAAGGTATATAGATTTGAAAGTATTATGATTTTGGAAAAAAAGATAAATTTTAAAATAAAAATAGTATCATATTGATTTGGGTTTTTTAAAACAGAAATGATATCGTATTTATATGGTTTTGAAAGGGATATTATATTCTGTTTGAAGTATAATTATCTTAAAATGACCGCGGTGTTATAATAATGTTTGGTTGTTGAAGAGACCGGGATCGAAAGTTGTCATACTCTCTGCCCACTCCGAAAACCACTTTAACAACCGTGTACGCGGTGGAGATTCCAGAATGAAGCAGGATGGTGGCGGCGTTTCCTTCGAGGTAAACACGTGGACCCGACTGCCGTGAGTTGGCATAAGGTGGCTAAAACAGGAGCGATTCTCGGGCCAATGAGGTAGAACCTTTGATCGGACACATCCCCTCGATATTATACTTTGACTTTGGGATTTATTCGGTGGCCAATTTTGATTTTTTTATTTAAGGTTGTGGCTCGAGGTAGGCGGTAGCTGCGGCTATGCGTTACCACCAGCCCGGATAGCAATTGGTATATACCCTGGAATTGCCTAGTTGTGCCGTGTCACGTACCCTAGCGCACCTTATACGATTTCGTTTTGTACAATACTATGGAGTGCCCTCTGACGACGCCCGGTACATGGGAGATTATGGTACTGTATAGACTATGGGAATATATTATGTGTTAAGGGGAATATTGGATCACTCCTTAACGCTATTTTAATGTAAGTTTATTTTACTAATAGACACTATTATAATAGCGAAGTATTACTACATATTAAATAGTTCAACAGATCCTTAGGAGATGTGAATGCCGAGCATCTCTTAAGTTACCGCACTCATGTTAGATGCTGGATAGGAGATGTCAAATCCCGTAAACATCTCCAACGCCGTTACACTCATATTTATTTCCATTGATTTAACTTACATAAGATCTTTTATTTCTGACTCGAGTGTTTTGCCTTTTCAATTCGCTCGGGTTAGTTCGAGCATTTCAGGATTTGAAGATTTTTATTCTGGAGGACGAAGGCGAAGAATTATTATTACTATTATCAGTTATATTATTCCACTACACCATTGTATTCCGCTGCATTATTAATATTCTCTGGTATGTGCAACTCTGTTATGTATTGTATAAGTAAAATCAAATATTTTGAAAAACAGCTTCATGAACTGTATATTTGATTATTATATTTTATCGTTCTGCTGCAAGATTCTATTTTTTTTCCTTTCTCTACTTTTTCTTATTTACCCTATAACAATCCGCCCTTTTGTATGGTTTAAGTCTGACGTGTGTGGTTTATCGTCGATTTAAAGTGTGCTGAAAGGCGGGACGTTACATCAAGATGAACAACAGCTGATTTATGGCATAGAAAATATGCAACATATCTCATAACTCACAAAAATTAATATCCCATGTCTGATGGTTCCTGCCATTGGTATACCCAACTTAAATATAAAAACTTTGTTATTTCTTTTCACTAGCCTCGTTTCTACCATTGGCTACAGGTAACAAACATATCTCTCTGACCTCTCTCTCTCCTATTCTCTTTTATATTTTGGTTTCTCCTCTCTGCCATGTTTTCAAAGCAAAAAAAATTCAACCCCTCGCTTGCGTTTTTCCACTCCAGCCTTCGCCACTGCTACCGCCTGCCGCCACGGCGACTTCACCTCCGGCCACTAAAGCTCCTTCACCTGTTAATCCTATACCTCACCGTGCCGCTCGACTAACCCCTAACGTCGATGACAATTGTTCCCCTATCCTTTGCCACCCCGTCCTTACCACATCGCCTCCGTCACCTTCCCACTTGAGCGTGCCTATCCCTTATACTAAGCCGTCCAACTCGACCGTGCCTTTCCCTATACCGAGCCTTCCCCTCGCCTGTGCCACCTCACACCCACCATGTGCACCGCCATAGTGATTTGTCGCCACCACATCCACAGGATCGCCAGCACAACCTAGTTTCAACCGAGCCTGTGCTCCCTGTTCCCTACCTGATAATGTTTTGCAATGCATATATATATAGTTTATATATATACATATTTTGAAACATTTATACTTTGTTTAAAAAAATGTTTCCTATTTACAAACAACCGAGCCTTAGTCTTTTGCTTTCATGGAAACCATATTTATTTGCTATTGCATATATACAGTTGTGTATGTATGTGGATAGTATGTTGTAAAAGGGGTAGTAACAATTATGATCTTCTCTGATTTTGTACAGCAACTATCTGAATTCATTCACCTTGCAGCAGCTTTCTCTCTTAGCTCCTTTTTCTCTTTCTTTGTTGATTGGTAAGTGTGTGTGTATATATGATTATATATATGTATATATATATATATATATATATATGAATGTCTATATTGGAAGTTGATGTTATTTTCTTTCTTGTCGATTGTTACAGCTTGTTTGATTATTTGTGCTTATGTTGTGCTCGAGTCAAGCTTATTCGTGTCTCTTCGTGCTTCGTCGATAAATACTCTTCAACCACTAAAGGTGAATAAATTTCACGATCATATTATTATACAATGATAATCTAGTTCGGTTGATGATATTGATGATTGTTTGATGTAAATATTGAATGTTAAATTTTTAATACGTGAAGTGATAAGTAATAAATACTTGAACTAGACGTATGGTAGTTAACATTTTAAAATTTGACATGTATATACATGAATTTGATCAAATTAAAATCTTCATAGTGTTACCTTTGAAATGCCTAATTTAGTCGACTAGTAGAAAATATAGTTATCAACACTATGAAACAATGAAAACCAATTTCAGATCGTGTAAATTTTGATGAAGTATGAACTTGAATTAAGTAGATAACAAGTGTAGAATCACATGAAATGATAGCGTAATTTACATGGAATAATCTTTAATCTACATGAAATGATAGTGTAGATTCTAGAAATTATTGTATTACTTTACGTGAAATGATAATGTAAAATTAATACGATTATTTTGGGATTATTAAAATCAATTATTGTGTTGTCGTTAATTGTTGTTATTGCTTGTTTATTTACTTTGACACCATCCCAGTTACCACACTGCAAGTTCCCTTTACTTTGTCTCTGATTTTGAATTGAAATGGAATCGGGTTGAAATGATAAATACCCAAATAAATCATTGGACCTGGAATAGAGAATTAAATAAGAAACCCGATTGGTCAAACGATTTAATTTGAATAAAATGAGATATGAATTTAAAAGAAATAATGAATGGTTAAATTAAGATTTTGAAATAAAAAGGAAACTCAAGAGTTAAAAGTTTGATAAATTGAAGTAAATGTTTAAACAAATGTTAATGAAAGTTAAGTTGTTTAATTTAATAAATTGTTAAATTGAGTTTGAAACTTTATTTGATAACAAAACGAATTTGAAACTTATTCACTTAAGAAATATAACTTGTGATTATTTAATTGAACAAGTAAATAAGTGAAACTAAATTTATTTAATTAGAAATAAAATGTGATTTATTTAAATGAATTGAATAAACTTATGATTTAAATAATTTAATTTGGCGAATTCAATTAAATTCAATTTGTGAGTTTTGGATATAATTTAGGTCAACTTAAATGAATGATTAAATCAATTAGAAATTTAATTGAATTTGATTTAAATGTTAAATCTACTTAATTTAAATGATTATGGAATGGAATTCATACATGAAATGAAATCGATATTTGAATTTTTTTTAAATTCAATTGAAATTAAATTGTGAAACCAAATAGAAATATTTAATTGGAAATTAGAAACTTTGAAATTTGAATTATTGTAATTAATATTGGAAGTCAATGGAATGTTGACTTTCGAAGTCTAAAAGAAATTGGTTTTGGTTTTGAAAGTTATTAAATGACCAATATGTGTAATAATTACGCAGTTATTAAAGAGTCTAGGATCGGTTAGGGACATACTCTCTGTCTAAACCGAATACTACTTTAATAATAATTATACACGGAGTGTGATCCAGAATAAAGTGGTTGGAATGATGTATGTTGATGAATGAAGAAAGAGAACGATAGTGGATGACCTTGACACTTGTCTCGAATTGGAAATGACTTAAACAGGAGCCGTGTCGGGCCAATGAAGTTAACTACCTCAAGCGAACATACTTCTTCGTAAACTACTTATTACTTTTTTGATTGGTGCGCACTCTTGAATTTGGAGTGTTGTTTCACGGTGTTGCGATAGTTGCGGCGATGCATTCTCACCTGTTCGGATCAGGCAAACGGTAGTTTCACTGCCTTGGGTATTGCCTCATATGCCTTGTCATGCATGTATCCATGTGCGCGACAACTACGATTTGTTTTGTATTATACCTATGGAGTACTCCCGATAGCTCACTAGTTTACAGTAGAGTGTATGGTGCTGTATAGACTATGTTGCTATATAAATGTGTTCAAGGGAATAATGGTAACGCCTTAACACTATTTTAATACTTTATATTACTGTTAGACATTATCTACCTAGTGTACACTACTATATATTGATAGTTTAACGGATCCTAAAAGATGTTCATTCCATTAATCTTCGAGTTATTATTATTTCTAAATTTGTGCCATATTATCTTGTATAAGAAATATATGTGCTGACTCGAGTGTTTGTTTGTGCTTACGCTCGGGTTAGCCTAAGGATTTCTATTGCTGAGCTGCTTGGGAGTTGAAGACTTTGAAGACTACCATTTACCTTCATCGGTATTGCTCTATTCTATTATGATACTTGTACCGGGCATCTATGTATTTCTACTTCACTATTTGCATGAGACATTGTTGTGTTTATTAGTAGCTTCATGGACTACTATTACGACATTGTTGTAGTTCCGCTGCGTTATTCTGTTATGTTGTATCTGTCTGTGATTCGATGATGATACCTATTAACATACATATACTCCATTAATGATTCGTGTTTTTTATTATTTAAGTTGACATGTGTGGATTATTGTCAAATTAAATGGTCCAAATAAATGGGTTGTTACAGTTGGTATCAGAGCTTTGGTTCCTGAAACCCTTAGCCTGTGGAGTTGTGAAGCTCACTAGAGATAGGGTAACAATACCCTAAAATGAGGAGAATCATTTCAGAATCTATATCCTTTTGATTCAATCTTCCTTATTGAATTCGATTGATTAGAATTTCCTTAAATTCTATAAATTTCTATCTTTGATTCTAAGTCGCTTTTGGTATTCCAACATGAGTACCAGAATGAACACCAGAGGTGGGAGTAGAGGAAATGCTCCTGCACCACGTGCCCCAGCTTCAGCCGTCAAGTTCTCTACTCTTAGCAAAGAGTACACCCATCTTGACAGCATCAAATTCTCTAGTTCTGATAGCATCATTGGAGCGCAACAGTGGCTGAAGAACCTGGAAAGGATCTTCACTGATCTTGAGATTACTGATGCGTAGAAGTGTCAATTGGCCGCTTGGCAACTCCAGGATGTAGCATAGGATTGGAGGGAGTCGGAAACCTCACGTACTAAGGGCATCTCCAGTGGTGTACTTCAACGCTGAATTGGGCGGAAAAAAATCTCCGGTCGTTCGATTAAGGCAAATTATTAAGCTGAATGTTCAGGATTCAATTCAGAATCCTGGACTAGGCTTGGGCGCCCATTTAATGGACGCCCAAGCCCTGGCGCCCATAAAATGGGCGCCCATGCCCCCTAATTTTGTGGGCATTAGGCTCCCATTTTATGGGAGCCTGGCATCAGGCTCCCATAAAAGGGAGCCTGGCATCAGGCGCCCATTTAATGGGCGCCTGGCCACTGGGTACCCAACCCACGTTAAGGGCTGAATATTCAGCGAGCTGAATATTAAGCCCTTAACCCACTGGAGATGCCCTAATGAGGAAACTATCACCTGGGCCCATTTTAGGTAAAATCTAATTGAAATTTCATTCAAATAATTCCTTCTATCTCTTCGAATCTCGACTCATCTTTGTCTCGCTTGTGAATAGGGATTCGTTTTCGGCTCAGTGGATGCCAGCGGCCGGAAAGGTTCAGCTCTATCGATCATTTATGGAACTCAAACAGGGTGACATGACTTTCTCTGAGTATGAGAGGAAGTTTAACGAGCTCTCTAAGTACGTGCCTGGCTTGATTGATACACCACTTCTGAAAAACGAGAAATTTATTCATTGAGCACGTCCAGAGTATTATAATCTCCTCACAGCTCATGTCCATGGCACTTTCACCTAGCTGATGGATTATGCCCTTAGATATGAGGGAAAGCCGAGGGGTGCATTAGTCACCAAGAAACCAGTTGCTCAGCCATCCTCTAATCAGACTGGAAAGAGGAAGCCGAATTTTGAGCAGCAAAGGAAGAACTAGCAGAAGACAACCGGGCTTGGCTATTCTCAAAAGAAGGCCATCGACTTATCCCCTATCACCTGCTTAATGGTCATTATGCCAGCAGTTGCCCATCCTAAAGGGAGCCGCTATCCCTCCACCAGCTTAGATGGCCAAGAGAGATGTATGTCACATTTTCCTACAACCGGGAAATTTCAAGAAAGATTGCCCTACCCAGAAGAAGGGTACCCCATCTGAAGTTTTTGCTATTACCACCCCTACCCCTGAAGTTCAGGATGACCAAGGTACATTACAAAGTACTTTTATATTGCATACTTTACCCATTAAAGTTCTATTTAATACTAGAGCAACACATAGTTTCATAGCTATTGATTTGTGCAATAAACTTGAATTGGAACACATTCTTGCCTAAATTTTGTTATGTGTATCAAATCCCATCGGAGGATCCACTAACCTCAAAAGGGTATGCAAATATGTCACGCTTATGTATGGTATGCATCGTTTCACATGGGATTTCTATGTCCTTGGATTCTAGGCATTCGATATCCTATTAGGTGTTGATTGGCTACGAAAGTTCGAAGCTGTTATCTCTTGCAAAGCTCGAACCATCTCTCTAATTGATGATAGGAGTAAACCTTTAGTTACTAAAGGTAAATCCGCTCAGGAGTGTGCTGGAAGTTTTATATTCTCTCTTGACTCTCATTGTAATAATCTAAGCTTTACCCCGATTGTTCAGATTTTTCATGATGTGTTTGGAAAAGTCAATTCTCTACCACCTCCATGGGAAATTGAATTCTGCATTCATCTTATTCCAGGTACTCGACCAGTAGTTCTCCCTCACAGGAGAATGGCTCCTAAAGAGAAGGCAGAATTGAATGCTTAGATTAAGATTTATTTGCTTAAGGCTTGATTAGACGAGGTCATTCAGAATGGAAAGCTGCAGTTGTATTCGTCACAAAGTCAGATGGTTCTCTCAGAATGTGTGTAGACTATAGAGAGCTAAACAAGCTCTCATACAAAAACAAATACCCGATGCCCCGCATTAATGATTTATTCGACAAGCTCCATGCAGTCAAAGTTTTCTCTCAACCCGACCTAGCTATCGGCTTCAACCAACTCAGAAATGCTGAGGAGAGTATTCCTAAAACAGTGTTCCGTACTGATAATGGTTTCTTTGAGTGGTTGGTTATGCCGTTCGGCCTAACTAACGCTCCAGCTTATTTCATCCATTTGATGAACAGAGTTTTCTGTGATGTTCTTAACAAGTTTGTTCTTGTTTTCATCAATGATATTCCCGTCTTCTCTAAAGATGAGAAAGAGCATAAGTCACATTTGGCTTTTGTCCTTGAAACTCTTCACAGTTATCAGCTTAAAGCCAAGTTCTTGAAATGCCACTTTTGGAGAGGTGAAGTTCGATTACTTGGCCATATTGTTTCGAAGAATGGGATTTCGGTCGATCAAGCTAAGATCTCCATAATTAATGTAAGTTCTATCCTTATTCGTCATTTCTATCCAAACATCGTATCTCTTTCTAAAGTCGAATCCTCGGAATTTGCAGGATTGGGAGACTCCCATAACTTCTACAGATATTCATAGCTTCTTGGACTTGGCTGGCTATTATCGTAGATTTATAGAAAAAATTTCTCAGATTGTCGCACAGCTCACCACACTAACCAGAAAGGATTTCAAGTTTAATTGGAATGAAAAGTATGAATCAGCTTTCAATGAGATGAAGCGAAAGTTGACCTCTGCCCCAGTTCTTGAAGTTATTGATGGAATCGAAGGTTTGACCATCTATATCGATACCTGCCGTGATGGGTTAGGAGCATTTTTAATGCAGAATGGAAAGATCATTGCTTATGCTGGTCATCAATTAAAGACCCATGAAGTAAATTCCATAACTCATGATTTAGAGCTTCTTGCGGTTGTATTTGCTCTGAAGCTTTAGAGGCATTATTTTTTGGGGACCAAATTCGAATTATTTATAGGCCATAAGTCATTGATATATATTTTTCCATAGAAGGATTTGAATCAGAGACAAGTCCGATGGCTCAAATTCTTAGTTGCATATGATCTCGACATTGAATACACCCCAAGGAAAGCAAACGCCGTAGCCGATGCTTTGAGTAGAAACAAAGCAATGATATGTTGTAATCTTGTAGAAGGAATGTTGTTTTAGCTCGTTGCCTCCCCGCCTCTTATGGATCGCATCATAGCTAAGCAATATGAGGACACCTTACTCTATCGTATCAAGAAAATTGTTCTCGATAGAGTCAGAAATGTTGACAGTAAAATGGCTGCACAAATAGATAGTAATGGAGTTTTGAGGATCGACAACTGAATTTGTGTTCCAAATGTTGATGGTTTAAGATAGGAAGTGCTTAGAGAAAACCATCAATCCTCGCTTTCATTTCATCTAGGAGTCACGAAAATGTTTCAGAATATGAAGATGTTATATTGGTGGAGTGGGATGAAATGCGATGTCTCTACCTATGTTAGTAGATGCACAACCTGTCAACAAGTTAAGGCCGATCACAGAAAGACGGCAGGATTGCTTCAACCTCTAGAGATTCCAAGTTAGAAGTGGGAGCAGATTTCCATGGAATTTACTGATGGGCTACCAAGGACCAGAAGAGGTAATGAGACCATTTGGGTGATTGTCGATGGGCTGACAAAATCTGCTCATTTTATTCCAGTTAAGACCACTCATACTACTTCGAGTTTGGCTGAGATATATATGAGGGAAGTTCTAAGACTTCATGGTGTACCATCTAGTATCATATGCGATAGAGATCCTATTTCCACTAGTAAACTCTGGAAGGCATTTCAAGATACCTTGGGTACTAAACTAAATCTGAGCACAGCTTATCATCCTCGGACAGATGGTTAAACTGAGAGGGTGAATCAGATTTTGGAAGATCTTCTCCGAGCTTGTATTATAGACTTCGACGGATCCTGAGAAGACCATCTCCATTTGGTTGAATTCACGTATAATAATAGTTATCGGGTAAAAATCAAATTTCAATTCGATTAGAATATTTGAATCAGAAGTTAATTATCTTTAATAATCAGGCGAGTATTGATATGGCGCCATTCAAAGCTTTATTTGGATGGCCGTGCAAATCGCCAGCTTGTTGTATTGAGCCTAGGGACCGATTAGTGCTTGGTCCAAAAATGATTATGGAAGCTTCCGAGAAGGTTGAAGAGATCAGGAGAAAGATTAAGACGACACAAGACAGATAGAAATGCTACACTGACAGAAGAAGGAGAGATCTTGAATTCAGTATGGGGGATGAAGTATTCCTCAAGGTGTCGCCATTGAAGAATGTTATTTGATTTTGAAGGAAAGGAAAGCTTGATCCTAGATTTGTTGGCCCGTTTGAGATTACGGAAAGGATTGGAACCTTGGCTTATAGAATCGCATTACCAGAGAAGTTTGCCAGTGTGCATAATGTGTTCCATGCCTAACATTTCCTCAAAGTAGTGCGCGATCCATCCATGACCATTCCCACTGCTCAGTTGGAAGAGTTGGTCATCGAGCCTGACTTGACCATTAGGAGGAAGCCACTTCCGATAGTCGACCAAGATACGAAACAACTTAGAAGGAAGACGGTAAATCTCGTCACAGTTAAGTGGAGTTCGGGTGACCGAGATTGCACGTGGGAAACTGAGGATAGGGTTCGGGATTCAAATCCTGAATTGTTGATTCCAGGTATAATCCATTTTTCTCAAAAAATCTATCTTGATATTCTTCTTGTTTCTTCTCTACTTCTTTCGCCTTGTTCCTTTTCGAGGACGAAAAGTTTTGAGTGGAGGAGATTGTAACGACTTTGAATTTCTGACCCAATTTAAAATTTTGAATCAATGATTTTAGTATAAAATTTGAAATTTATATCCGTTCTCAGATAACATCCAAACTTCGAATATAAAATGCGTTTAGTTAGTTATGAATATAGGAAAAGTTTCATCGCAAAATATTGAAATAAAATTCGTTCACATTTTTTTGCATATTAGTTCAATTTAAAGTGCGTAAATTTCGTTTCGTTTCGTCTAGTTTCATCGTCATTAGCTTATAACTAACATTATAAACTAGACATTTTTAATGTCATTATAAACTAGACATTATAAACAGTAAGGTTGTAGAAAATATCTGATTGAGATGTCGCATTCCGTTTTGTCTAGTTTCATCGTCATTAGCTTCATTTCAATTGTTCTGTCGAACGAACAATTTAATCAGCGTAAAATTTTGAGTTTTGATAAAACTGTCGTATCGTCAATATCTGTGCACCTTTTAAGCGCCTTGTCGCGCCAATCAGAATGGTATATTCAATTATACAAATAGGAGTTCGATGTAAATCATCGCACTAATTTAATTGTTCCAAACGGACCGGTAAAATGAATATTCAGTCCAATTTTAGCCCACTCCAATTCACCCGATTGTACCCATTAATTTTGAATAAAAAAAATTATTCCAGCCCAAAATTTTTAGCCCATTTGCATTCAAATTTTTGAAAAAAAAACCTTTGCCTTAAGTGGATTGATTAGTCTGTTTGGCAGTTGATTTAATGCGCATGAAAACATGAACAACAACTGATTTATGGCATAGAAAATATGCAGCATATCTTGTAACTCACAAAAAATAATATCCCATGTCTGATGGTTCCCGACCATTTGTATACCCAGCTGAAATATAAATCTTCGTTGTTTCTTTTCACTAGCCTCGTTTCTTCCATTGGCTATATGTAACAAACATATCTCTTTGACCTCTCTCTCCTATTCTCTTTTATATTTTGGTTTCTCCTCTCTGCCATGTTTTCAAAGAAAAAAAAAGAATTCAACCCCTCGCCTGCGTTTTTCCACTCCCGCCTTCGCCACCGCTACCGCATGCTGCCATGCCGACCTCGCCTCCGGCCACTGAAGCTCCGCCGCTTGTTAATCCCAAACCTCACTGTGCCGCTCGACTAACCCCTAACGCCGACGACCACTGTTCCTCTCACCTTTGCCACTCGGGCCTCACTACGTTGCCTCCGTCACCTTCCCACTCGACCGCGCCTTTCCCTTATACCGAGTCCTTCCACTCGACCGCGCTTTTCCCCTATAACGAGCCTTCCCCTCGCTTGTGCCACCTCACACCCACCGCGCACACCGCCACAATGAGTTGCCGCCACCACCTCCACAGGATCGCCAGCAATGCCTTGTTTCAATCGAGCCTGTGCTCCATGTTCCCTACCTGAGAATGTTTTGCAATGCATGTATATATATAGTTGATATATACATATTTTGAAACAGATTATACTTTGTTTTAAAAAAAATGTTTCCTATTTACAAACAGTCGAGCCTTAGTCTTTTGCTTTCATGGAAATCATATTTATTTGCGGTTGCATATATACAGTTGTGTATATATGTGGATACTATGTTGTAAAAGGGGTAGTAACATTTTTTTTCCTTCTCTGATTTTGTACAACAATTATCTGAAGTCATTCACCTCGCAACTGCTTCCCCTCTCAGCACCTTTTTCTCTTTCTTTGTTGATTGGTAAGTGTGTGTGTGTATGTATGAATGTCTATATTCAAAGTTGATGTTATTTTCTTTCTTGTCGATTGTTGCAATTTGTTCGATTGTTCATGCTTGTGTTGTGTTCGAGTCATGCTTATTCGTATCTCTTCGTGTCTCGTCGATCAATTCTCTTTAACCACTAATGGTGAATAAATTTCATGACTCGTATTATTGTACAATGATAATCCAGTTTGGTTGATGATATTAATGATTGTTTGATGTAAATATTGAATGTTAAATTGTTAACACGTGAAGTGATAAGTAATATACGCTTGAACTAGACGTATGGTAGTTAACATTTTAAAATTTGACATGTATATACTTGAATTTGATCAAATTGAAATCTGCATAGTATAACCTTTGAAATGCCTAATTTAGTTGACAAGTAGAAAATACAGTTATCGACACTCTGAAACAATGTAAACCAATTTCATATCGCGTAAATTTTGATGAAGTATAGACTTGAATTAAGTAGATATCAAGTGTAGAATCACATGAAATGATAGCGTAATTTACATGGAATCTGTGCAGTTAATGCGCTCGGTAGATTCGAAGCAGTGGAGGTGCAAAAAGTCATAGCGGGGATACAGCGAGGATATAGCAAGATATAGCGGATGGCTCTAAAATAGCATATAAAACTCGTACTTAATGTTTTTACAAATAAATAAATGGTAATTAAATGAAAAATTATCATTCAATTGAATTATAAATAATACATAAATAATTTTAAATAAAAACATGTGTGAATATACTTTAAATAAACGAAAAAATGTTATATAACATAATTGAATTTGGTAGAATATTAGAGTGTTTTCATTTTTTATAACATATTAAAAATTAAATCAAATAAATTAGTTTCATAATTTTATAATGTATTAATGCAATTTTTCATTTCATTCTACTAAAAAAGATATAGCGGGAATAGCGGAAATAACGGGATATAGCGGAAATAGCGGCGATTAAAGCGAAAAGGCTATATTTTGGGGCTATATGGAAAAATCATAGCGGTAGAAATCCGCTATGAGATATAGCAGGGCTGTAGCGGGGTAATAGCAGGGCATTAACTACACATCATGGAATAATCTTTAATCTACATGAAATGATAGTGTAGATTCTAGAAATAATTGTATTAGTTTACATGAAATGATAATGTAAAATTAATACAATTATTTTGGGATTATTTAAATCAATTATTGTATCATTGTTGATTGTTGTTATTTCTTGTTTATTTACTTTGACACCATCCTAGTTATGACATTACAAGTTCCATTTACTATATCTTTGATTTTGAATTGAAATGGAATCCGGTTGTAATGACAAATACCCAAATAAATCACTGAACCTAGAATAGAGAATTAAATAAGAAACCCGATTGGTTAAACGATTTGATATGAATAAAATGAGATTTGAATTTAAAAGGAATAATGAATGGTTAAATTAAGATTTTGAAATAAAAAGGAAATTCAAGAGTTAAAGGTTTGATAAAATGAAACAAATGTTTAAATAAATGTTAATGAAAGTTAAGTGTTTAATTTAATAAATTGTTAAATTGAGTTTGAAACTTTATTTAATAACAAAACAAATTTGAAACTTATTCTCTTAAGAAATATAACTTGTGATTATTTATTTAAACAAATAGGTAAAACTAAATTTCTTTAATAAGAAATAAAATGTGATTTATTTAAATGAATTGAATATAACTTGTGATTTAACGAATTTAATTTGGCGACTTTAATTAAGTTCAATTTGTGAGTTTTGGATATAATTTAGGTCAACTTAAATGAATGATTAAATCAATTAGAAATTTAATTGAATTTGATTTAAATGTTAAATTTACTTAGTTTAAATGATTATGGAATGGAATTCATATATGAAATGAAATCAATATTTGAATTGTTTTAAATTGAATTGAAATTAAATTATGAAACCAAATAGAAATATTAAATTGGAAATTTAGAAACTTTGAAATTTGAATTATGGTAATTAGTATTGAAAGTCTATGGAATGTTGACTTTCAAAGTCTAAAAGAAATTGATTTTGGTTTTGAAAGTTATTAAATAACCAATCGGTGTAATAACTATGCAGTTATTAAAGAGTCCGGGATCGGTTAGGGGCATACTCTCTATTTAAACTGAATACCACTTTAACTATTATATGCGAAGTGTGGTCCAGAATAAAGTGGTTGGAATGATGTACGTTGTGAGGACCCGCAAATCCGTACTCCTTGAATATACACTAATCTCCATAGATTAACTCAAGATGAACAGAAATACGAATTCTCAATGTTTAAGAAAAAGAAAAAGACGGAAGAAAAGTAGAAGAACAATATTAGAATCTCACAATCGCAGCGGAACAACATATAATAAATAAGTGAATAATCTTTAAACAAAGAACTATATCAGTTATTGCATTACATCACATTACATCAGAGTGTACAACAACAAACAACATCAAACATCGGAAAAGAAATACTATAAACTAATAATACGCCATGCCATCCAGCTTGCCTCCAGCAACTCCTGAATTCCAGAATATCCTGATAAACCATAACTCTTGACTGCCCGTGTGGAAATTGGTGGGCACTCAGAGTTTAGGAAGGAAAACAATAAACTCCGAGTCAGTCATGTGACTGGTGTGAGAACTCAAAACAGTTTATTTATCTTTAAAATCAAAATAGAGGAATATTTCTAAAGTCAATTCGCTATGCTTTTAAAAATGAGACTACCATAAGGCCTCCCGAACACACACATAATGCAAACGCAGAATTGGAGGAGATTTCTCCTTATGATAGTCAAAGATGCTTGATACGCATTAAAAAGAACATTTGATATTATTACTAGTGCATAGTGTAGAGGAAATCATTTCGAAAATAAAGATATAAATCTTAGCCAACATACGACCATTATCGTATGCCTACTATAGCTACTATGTTCAATAGCAGGTTACCGCCACATTCCATAGCAGGTTCTACAACTAAAACTGTACAAGGATCGTATTATTTCTTTGGATTTCCAACAAATGGTCAGGCCAAGGAACTTCCCATTGCCACATGAGAACGCCTCTGGAAGGACGTCCCCGAGAACCAAACCGCATCTCTGCCAACACAAGGTCGGGTTACCCCTAACTGGGTAACTACTGACACGAGTATGCCATCCCCCGGTCCTTTGGGACCTTTAACCGAGCGCTCGTAACCATCATCACACAATCATAAATAAAGTGTTTCAACATGAGTAAGCATCTGGGCTCCATACCATGATACCACCCTTTTCCAGAAGGAAATGCACATACCCCTCATAACCTTGCCGCATCTTTCCTGTTTTGACCATTCCGGGGTGTGAGGCTCGACGAAGTCTCGTCCACAAAGCCATACTTTATACAAAAGCCATGCTTTGGGTCAACAAATGATCATAGAAATGATCACAAAGATAAACGATCAAACAAATGATCCTATCACAAATGATCAACACAATGATCATTTTGCAGCAACACTCAGCATGTCACATTACCAAATTGGGAATATATCACTGATAACCTTCAACTAAATAACCTCTGAGCTCGTACATTTCAGAGAAGGGTGTTAAGCTAAGAGAATAAATTCTCCGCCACCAACAGGAATATATTTGAAAGAAATCAGCTTTTTATCTCAATTTGTAATGTGAGACATACAATCCATACGAGTCTGTTCCGGGCTCGAACAGAACCGAAGGCACTTACAAAGAAGTCCTTGCAATCCGGATATTCACTAATCACTTCCGGACTTCCCATCACATATGGAATTTCTATACCGGGAACATTCGGTGCATAAACATTCGACGGTAACCCTTCCGTTTTCAAAAATATCTGGTCTTCAACACCGGTCATCAATGCTATCCATTACGTCGTATCACTATTCGGAATGGGTAATTCGAATAACGAGCGCAATAATTTTAAAAATAAGTGTGGCATTGAAATTCAAGCAAATCACAACAAAAACCTATTCAAAGGTAAATATTGATAGTCGGTTATTGAACTATCAATGGATATGCACGACATCACCAGATCCCAAATAATTTTCCAAATTATTTATTTCCCAAAATTCATGTCTTTACAAGATATATAATTTTCACTTCAACCATTTGAAAACAATTTTCAAATCACTTTTCACCTTTACCACTTTTGAAAACAATTTCAAACATTTCCTTATGCGGAAATATTTTCATTTCAACATGGTTCATTTAAACCAATTAAATAAATCCTTAACGATTTACTTTATATTTACGTTCCAAATCCGTAAATTAATTTCCATACTTCAAAAATAAATCAATATTTATTTTTAAACAAATTCCCCTTTTTTTTTTATAAATTCCATAGTGAATTTATATTTCAAAATATTCACGAATAAACGATTTCAATTATTCATTTTCAATTTATCTTCAAAAAGATAAATTCTCAAAACGTTTAATTTTGCATTGGAAAAACATTTCCATACTTATTTATTAATAAGTAATTCACAAATCTATTTATTTTCAACACTTGGAAAATATTCAATATACTTAAATCGAAATTAAGTATATAGTTCATTCTTTAAGGAAATCATTCTCTTAACCATATTTATTTGGGCCAAAACGAATGTTACGTAAAACATCGTTACAACGTCCCAAAATCACTAGTATAGGGATTCGAATTTAAGATAGATATATAAATCCCAATACTAAATAAAACATTTCCTTTCGGCAATCATTTATATAACAACAGTGTTATAGTCCACCATTTCCTTCTATTTCTCGGAAACGTCTATTTCAACAATGAATGTTGAAATCTATGGTTTCGAATCTCAACACATTTTGAAAACATCGTTAGATCGTTTTAATTCTATTTAAAACATCACATCCAAAACATTTTCTTTAACATATTATTCACTATTCGAAAACGTGAATATACTTTGTTAACAAATTTCATCATTTCTATACACTTAGGATTATTCACTGTCTAAAACGTGAATATAACTCCATAAATAAGTTATAAAAATTTACTTATCGAAATAGGTCGTTGCGAATTTATAAAACAATGTTTATAAATTCCTTTATTACCCTATATTCAATTCATAACTCAATTATATACCAAAGGTTATATTATAAGTTAAATACTTATAATTTATTTGTTTCCAAAATCGTTCCTTTGAACTTCATAATTATAAATCTTATAACTTATAAGATTCAATTATTTATCCAAAACCATTCTTTTAATAACATTATAAATTTTATAAACCTACTGCTTATAAAAATCCATTTATAACTTTACCGTTTATAATTCTATAAATTTCATTCATTTATGAAATTCATTTACAATTCATTCTAACACTTATAAAAACTCGTTTTATAATTCAAATATTTTACTTTATAAATATCTATTTATAAATCCCTTATATAAATCAATTTATATTATTATTTTAAAACGTCTTTAATCTCCTTTATAATTCACCATCCTCTTTGATTTATAAAATAATCAAATTTCATAAATCCTATTTTTAAACTTTTTATAATAAATTCAAAAATCCCAATTTAAACTATTTTATAAAATCATTAACCCCATATTTTCAAAAATCAACTTTTAACCGTATTTCTCAAAAATCATAATTTTTTATAACATTAAAAGTATAACGTTTATTTATTTAAAATGGATCAATTCCAAAAATATTTTATAAACATATACTTTCAAAAATCACTTTAAAAATCATTTTAAAATTCCAAAATTTGGTACAATGATGTTACATACCAAATAGTCAATCACGACTACAACGACATTATATAGCGTATATGATAATCAACTAATATCAAAATATCCATAATCAAATAAATACTGTTGAGGAATCCAGTTGGATCCCTCCAACCTGTTTTCCTGCATCCAAAGATTTTAGCACAATACCAATTCTGTTCCAGTACAGAATTATCGTGGTATATGGGATTTAAAATATTATTCGCTTAATAGACAGCGCAATAGGGTCTCATCCGCTATATACTGCGGGAAATCAAATCCAAGTACATAAATAATACCAATTTCACTGTTTATGAAATATTCGCGGTATATGTTTTTAATAAATAACATCCGCTTACTAACGGTGCATAATGTCTATTTTAACAATCAATAGATAACAATCATCATTCAAACATGCATTCAAGAATTTTAATCTAACTATTAAAAATAAAATCGAAACCGATTCGATTGAGTGAGAAGTTCTCACCTTGATTTCAATTTCGTTTTAGCGATTTATTTCGAATAAAATTAAACGGACGTTTAATTTTACCCAAAATTCTCACTAACTCCAAATGAATCCAATCCAATTCCATCGCGTAGTTCTCGTCCATATGATTCCAACGCAACTGGTTTCGTGCGTTTTCGACCTCGTATGAAAAAGATATGATTTTTCAAAGTTTTACAAATTTTTATATATATAATTTACAACATTATTTTAAATTTTTAAACCTAAGTCTTTACTGGCCGTTTGATCAAGTTGAATGCATCAGGGCTGTGACCTCTATCTCCTTCACGCGCGTAACCCAGTAACAAATCACGTATCCAAACCCATATCTCAATTATTAGGGTTTATCGCCGCACCACATACAAACGTCGATAGCCCATCTTTTACCACCATTCGGAGCGCCATGGCCACCACCACCTTCGGCCAGGAGGAGCTGAAGCTCGGCTGCCTCGTTGGTACGAAATTCGAGAAAGAACGCGGCGACTTTGATCGAGAATTGCCGTCAATCCACTCAATGAAAATCGATCACAGCCGTATGAAATCGAAGCTCTTGATACGCTCTACGTTTTACTAGTTGAAAGATTATTGAAATATTGTGTAGATTGGAAGATTATAAGGGAAGAAGGAGGACAATTTTCAGCCTTTGAAAATGTTGGTGGCGGCTCTGAACAAAACCCTAACTTATATTTTTTTTTATTTTGTGAAGAGATAAGGGTCTATTTATAGAAAATCGAACGACACTATTCATCCCGGATTTTCCGAACTCCGATTTACGCGCGGTGACCGACGTTTCTAGGGTTTACCCCGCGTTTCGGACGCAATGGAACAGGTTTCGGAAGCTAATTCGGTCATATGTGCGAGTTATGGCTATAAACGTTCAATTTAAAATTAAACCGATTAAACGATTTTCTAGGCGTTTTAGCTTGCACCTGACAAACGGTAAATCCGATTGACACGGAATTTGAAATCATACAATATTATCACATTACGGATCCAATGAAACTGGTTTCGTCGAAATCCGAAACTTTTTGAAAAATGGCTATTTTAACTCGCCAACTTAATATTAAAAACAATTTCGATGCGTTTCGAGCTGCCACGATCAAACGATAACTCCCACTGCTACGAAAATTGAAATCCGGTAATAACTAACTATTACGGATCTAATGAAACTAGTTTCGTCCAATTCTGAGACTGTTCAAAAATTGGCTATTTTCACTAGTCGATTAAATATTAAAATATTCAATTTTCACAAATAAACTTTTAATTCGATTTTAAAAGTTCTAAAACATCGTTCTAACTTCAATATGATAAAATAAAATTTTACAAATCAATTTCAATCATATTTAACCCAATTTTCAATATTTTCCATAATTTAACATATTAAATTATCGATTTAATTATTCAATTAAATCCAATTATTCGAAATAAAATTTATTCGACTTATAATTTCACTTATTAATATTTAAAATTAATTAAATATTCAAATTTTAATCAATAAAAATTCTGGGTCGTTACATATTTCCCCCCTTAAAAGAATTTCGTCCTCGAAATTACCAAGTAAGAAAAGTTACAGAATCTATTAACTTTCCCAAAATCCATAGTTAAACTTATTACAATACTTTACTAAGTTTTCAAATCATACCTAGTTATCTTTTCAAAAACAACTACTATCGTTTAACTTTCAACTTCAAATCAAGGTTATAGTTTTCACAAAATTTTCCAATTTTTCCCAAATTTTTCTAACGCCTTATGTTTTTGGAAAAATTCGCCATAGTCTCCTTTGCGCGGCTCGATCCGAAAAAAAAATGACAGTATATATATCACAAATATACATCTCATCAAGTAATGAGGCATCCCGCAGGGAAAAAAAGTGTAAAAGTACGATATTTAATCCGAGATATGTACCTTATATTTTATTAGCGAGCATATACGACTAATATAGCGCGAAAGCGAGCTCCAAATGCAAAGCAAACGCAATCCGCACCTACTAATCACTCAACAAACAACATGAGAACATGCATGTATGAAAATAGTATCAATATACAACATATAGCAACATAACAACTATATATGTTAACATAGCAATGCATTAAAAGCAATATGTTCAACCATCAACCAGCTAGCATTCAATTCAACTAACATCCATAACCAATAAATATTCATTCATATTCTCATTAATATTCAATGAATTGGGTTTTCAATTTAATCACATTTGATTCATTAACAGTGGATGTTCTTACTAACATTCATTTTCAATTAGTTTATATTTACTAATCCATATTCAAGTTGGTTCACTTCCAATCAAATTCAATTCTATTTAAGATTCACTTAATTTCCAATTGAATTTCAATTACTTTATCTTTCAATTTCATTAATACTTAATGAATTATATACAATCAACTAACAATCATATAACTACCAATGTATATTAATTACAACCAAATTCCTTTGCTATAAATTCATTCAATTTGGTTTAACACCATCACTTTCAACTGGTTTAATTAAATTGATTTTCATTCAACTATTCAACTTTCTAATAACATTAGATTTTTAAAGAATTAACACTTACATTCATTATTTCATATCAACTTAATTTACATTCAATTGATTTACATATTCAATCCATTCATTCAATTCAATTACAAAAGTTGAATTTCATTTATATAACTTAAGTTCACATCTATCACTTCACTTTCTTAATTTACTTTGATACCAAAATCAACTTACTTCAACATCTCTTAAGTTATACTTCATCTTACAAACATCACTTGGTTTTACATAACTTAAATTCCCACTTATAAATAAATTGAGATTCTAATTCTAAAGTAAATTTCCATTTAACTTTAAATTCATTTTTATTTACAACTCATATTCATAAATATATTCATATAGTTTCACTTCTTATATATATAAGATTTTTTCGCAAATTGTAAATCACATTAATTGTAATTCAAATATTTTATAATTCTTGTGCTTATACAATTATTCTTTAATTTAGATTATTCAACAACCAACAATCAACTTATATAAACTTTAATAATTCTGAAAATTATTCCTTTATATATAAAATATACTCAAGGTAAAATTATTTCATTTACCCAATTTAAAACAATATTGTGTCGAATTGTTCTATTCAAGTGTTTATAAACCCCTTCGGCATAGTTGTGCATACCGTGCTGACGAAGGTTCATATGCCACTCAATAAACCAGTCATTACAATATAAAACAATTTTTATATTCACTAACAAATACGCACTCATAGCTATAATTACACTCAAACTCATTCTAGAGTACTACTGACTCTATCTCTAATGAGTAATACCCAACAGAACCATGGTTGTCGCTTAACCATATGCTCGTGTACCACCTGTGAGGGACCTCATTTCCGCCAGCAGCGACCGGTAGGCTTTTCAACGGTTCCCAGCTCCACCGTGGCTCACAGTGATACCCCAAACTTGCTTTTCGGCCAGCCTCTCGACTGTCTCAGCTTACGCCTAACCAACCCCCTAAAAGAGGACGTGTGGGGGCAAGAGTCTCCCGTTCTCCACCTAACCGCGAAGCGAGAACCCCCCATCACATAGCCCAAAGCTAAGCAAGACTGGTGTGAGAACTCAAAACAGTTTATTTATCTTTAAAATCAAAATAGAGGAATATTTTTAAAGTCAATTCGCTATGCTTTTAAAAATGAGACTACCATAAGGCCTCCCGCACACACACACAATGCAAACGCAGAATCGGAGGAGATTTCTCCTTACGATAGTCAAAGATGCTTGATACGCATTAAAAAGAACATTTGATATTATTACTAGTGCATAGTGTAGAGGAAATCATTTCGAAAATAAAGATATAAATCTTAGCCAACATACGACCATTATCGTATGCCTACTATAGCTACTATGTTCAATAGCAGGTTACCGCCACATTCCATAGCAGGTTCTACAACTAAAACCGTACAAGGATCGTATTGTTTCTTTGGATTTTCAACAAATGGTCAGGCCAAGGAACTTCCCATTGCCACATGAGAACGCCTCTGGAAGGACGTCCCCGAGAACCAAACCGGATCTCTGCCAACACAAGGCCAGGTTACCCCTAACTGGGTAACTACTGACACGAGTATGCCATCCCTCGGTCCTTTGGGACCTTTAACCGAGCGCTCGTAACCATCATCACACAATCATAAATAAAGTGTTTCAACATAAGTAAGCATCTGGGCTCCATACCATGATACCACCCTTTTCCAGAAGGAAATGCACATACCCTAAAGGGAGCTACCCCTCATAATCTTGCCGCATCTTTCCTGTTTTGACCATTCCGGGGTGTGAGGCTCGACGAAGTCTCGTCCACAAAGCCATACTTTATACAAAATCCATGCTTTGGGTCAACAAATGATCATAGAAATGATCACAAAGATAAACGATCAAACAAATGATCCTATCACAAATGATCAATACAATGATCATTTTACAGCAACACTCAGCATGTCACATTACCAAATTGGGAATATATCACTGATAACCTTCAACTACATAACCTCTGAGCTCGTACGTCTTAGAGAAGGGTGTTAAGCTAAGAGAATAAATTCTCCGCCACCAACAGAAATATATTTGAAAGAAATCAGCTTTATATCTCAATTTGTAATGTCATACATACAATCCATACAAGTCTGTTCCGGGCTCGAACAGAACTGAAGGCACTTACAAAGAAGTCCTTGCAATTCGGATATTCACTAATCACTTCCGAACATCCCATCACATATGGAATTTCTATACCAGGGCCATTCGGTGCAGAAACATTCGACGGTAACCCTTCCGTTTTCAAAAATATCCGGTCTTCAACACCGGTCATCAATGCTATCCATTACGTCGTATTACTATTCGGAATGGGTAATCCGAATAACGAGCGCAATAATTTTAAAAATAAGTGTGGCATTGAAATTCAAGCAAATCACAACAAATACCTATTCAAAGGTAAATATTGATAGTCGGTTATCGAACTATCAATGGATATGCACGACATCACCAGATTCCAAATTATTTATTTCCCAAAATTCATGTCTTTACAAGATATATAATTTTCGCGCTTCAACCATTTGAAAACAATTTTCAAATCACTTTTCACCTTTACCACTTTTGAAAACAATTTCAAACATTTCCTTATGCGGAAATATTTTCATTTCAACATGGTTCATTTAAACCAATTAAATAAATCCTTAACGATTTACTTTATATTTACGTTCCAAATCGTAAATTAATTTCCATACTTCAAAAATAAATCAATATTTATTTTTAAAAAATTCCCCTTTTCTTTTATAAATTCCATAGTGAATTTATATTTCAAAATATTCACGAATAAATGATTTCAATTATTCATTTTCAATTTATCTTCAAAAAGATGAATTCTCAAAACGTTTAATTTTGCATTGGAAAAACATTTCCATACTTATTTATTAATAAGTAATTCACAAATCTATTTATTTTCAACACTTGGAAAATATTCAATATACTTAAATCGAAATTAAGTATATAGTTCATTCTTTAAGGAAATCATTCTCTTAACCATATTTATTTGGGCCAAAACGAATGTTACGTAAAACATCGTTACAACGTCCCAAAATCACTAGTATAGGGATTCGAATTTAAGATAGATATATAAATCCCAATACTAAATAAAACATTTCCTTTCGGAAATCATTTACTATAACAACAGTGTTATAGTCCACCATTTCCTTCTATTTCTCGAAAACGTCTATTTCAACAATGAATGTTGAAATCTATGGTTTCGAATCTCAACACATTTTGAAAACATTGTTAGATCGTTTTAATTCTATTTAAAACATCACATCCAAAACATTTTCTTTAACATATTATTCACTATTCGAAAACGTGAATATACTTTGTTAACAAATTTCATCATTTCTATACACTTTATTTTAAAGGATTATTCACTGTCTAAAACATGAATATAACTCCATAAATAAGTTATAAAAATTTACTTATCAAAATAAGTCGTTGCGAATTTATAAAACAATGTTTATAAATTCCTTTATTACCCTATATTCAATTCATAACTCAATTATATACCAAAGGTTCATATTATAAGTTAAATACTTATAATTTATTTGTTTGCAAAATCGTTCCTTTGAACTTCATAATTATAAATCTTATAACTTATAAGATTCAATTATTTATCCAAAACCATTCTTTTAATAACTTTATAAATTATATAAACCTACTGCTTATAAAAATCCATTTATAACTTTACCGTTTATAATTCTATAAATTTCATTCATTTATGAAATTCATTTATAATTCATTCTAACACTTATAAAAACTCGTTTTATAATTCAAATATTTTAGTTTATAAATATCTATTTATAAATCCCTTATATAAATCAATTTATATTATTATTTTAAAATGTCTTTAATCTCCTTTATAATTTCACCATCCTCTTTGATTTATAAAATAATCAAATTTCATAAATCCTATTTTTAAACTTTTTATAATAAATTCAAAAATCCCAATTTAAACTATTTTATAAAATCATTAACCCCATATTTTCAAAAATCAACTTTTAACCGTATCTCTCAAAAATCATAATTTTTTATAACATTAAAAGTATAACGTTTATTTATTTAAAATGGATCAATTCCAAAAATATTTTATTAACATATACTTTCAAAAATCACTTTAAAAATCATTTTAAAATTCCAAAATTTGGTACAATGATGCCACATACCAAATAGTCAATCACGACTACAACGACATCATATATCGTATATGATAATCAACTAATATCAAAATATCCATAATCAAATAAATAATGTTGAGGAATCCAGTTGGATCCCTCCAACCTGTTTTTCTGCATCCAAAGATGTTAGCACAATACCAATTCCGTTCCAGTACGGAATTATCGCGGTATATGGGATTTAAAATATTATCCGCTTAATAGACGGCGCAATAGGGTCTCATCCGCTATATACTGCGGGAAATCAAATCCAAGTACATAAATAATACCAATTTTACTGTTTATGAAATATTCGCGGTATATGTTTTTAATAAATAACATCCGCTTACTAACGGCGTATAATGTCTATTTTAACAATCAATAGATAACAATCATCATTCAAACATGCATTCAAGAATTTTAAATCTAACTATTAAAAATAAAATCGAAACCGATTCGATTGAGTGAGAAATTCTCACCTTGATTTCAATTTCGTTTTAGCGATTTATTTCGAATAAACGTTTAATTTTACCCGAAATTCTCACTAAATCCAAACGACTCCAATCCAATTCCATCGCGTAGTGCTCGTCCATACGATTCCAACGCAACTGGTTTCGTGCGTTTTCGACCTCGTATGAAAAAGATATGATTTTTCAAAGTTTTACGAATTTATATATATATAATTTACAACATTATTTTAAAATTTTAAACCTAAGTCTTTACTGGCCGTTGGATCAAGTTGAATGCATCAGGGCCGTGACCTCTATCTCCTTCACGCGCGTAACCCAGTAACAAATCATGTAACCAAACCCATATCTCAATTATTCGGGTTTGTCGCCGCACCACATACAAACGTCGATAGCCCATCTTTTCACCACCATTCGGAGCGCCATGGCCACCACCACCTTCGGCCAGGAGGAGCTGAAGCTTGGCTGCCTCGTTGGCACGAAATTCGAGAAAGAACGCGGCGACTTTGATCAAGAATTGCCGTCAATCCACTCAATGAAAATCGATCACAGCCGTATGAAATCGAAGCTCTTGATACGCTCTACGTTTTACTAGTTGAAAGATTCTTGAAATATTGTGTAGATTGGAAGATTATAAGGGAAGAAGGAGGACAATTTTCAGTCTTTGAAAATGTTGGTGGCGGCTCTAAACAAAACCCTAGCTTTTTTTTTTATTTTGTGAAGAGATAAGGGTCTATTTATAGAAAATCGAACGACACTATTCATCTCGGATTTTCCGAACTTCGATTTACGCGCGGTGACCAGCGTTTCTAGGGTTTACCCCGCGTTTTGGACGCAGTGGAACAGGTTTCGGAAGCTAATTCGGTCATCTGTGTGAGTTATGGCTATAAACGTTCAATTTAAAATTAAACCGATTAAACGATTTTCTAGGCGTTTTAGCTTGCACCTGACAAACGGTAAATCCGATTGACACGAAATTTGAAACCATACAATAATATCACATTACGGATTCGACGAAACTGGTTTCGCCAAAATCCGAGACTTTTTGAAAAATGGCTATTTTAACTCGCCAAATTAATATTAAAAACAATTTCGATGCGTTTCGAGCTGCCACGATCAACCAACAACTCCAATTGCTACGAAAATTGAAATCCGGTAATAACTAACTATTACGGATCCAATGAAACTAGTTTCGCCCAATTCTGAGACTGTTCAAAAATTGGCTATTTTCACTAGTCGATTAAATATTAAAATATTCAATTTTCACAAATAAACTTTTAATTCGATTTTAAAAGTTCTAAAACATCGTTCTAACTTCAATATGATAAAATAAAATTTTACAAATCAATTTCAATCATATTTAACCCAATTTTCAATATTTTTCATAATTTAACATATTAAATTATTGATTTGATTATTCAATTAAATCCAATTATTCGAAATAAAATTTATTCGACTTATAATTTCACTTATTAATATTTAAAATTAATTAAATATTCAAATTTTAATCAATAAAAATTCTGGGTCGTTACATACGTTGATGATTGAAGAAAGAGAACGATAATGGATGACCTTGACACTTGTGTTAAATTGGAAATGACTTAAACATGAGCCGTGCCGGGCCAATGAGGTTAGCTACCTCTAGCGAACACACTTCTTTGCAAACTACTCATTACTTGTTTTTTATTGGTGCGCACCCTTGAATTTGGAGTTCTGTTTTGCGGTGTTGCGATCGTTGCGGCGATACGGTCTCACCAGTTCGGATCAGGCAAATGGTAGTTTCACTGCCTTGCGTATGGCCTCATGTGCCTTGTCATACTTGTATCCCTATGCACGACCACTACGATTTGTTTTGTATTATACCTATGGTGCACTCCCTGATAGCCCACTAGTTTACGGTGGAGTTTACAGTGCTGTATAGACTATGATGCTATATAAATGTGTTAAGTGGAATAATGGTAATGCCTTAACACTATTTTGATACTTCATATTACTATTAGACATTATCTACCTAGCGTACACTACTATATATAGATAGTTTAACGGATTCTAAAAGATGTTCATTCTATTCATCTTTGAGTTATTATTATTTCGAAATTTGTGCCATATTATCTTTTATAAGAATATATGTCTTGACTCAAGTGTTTGTTTGTGCTTATGTTCGAATCAGCCTGAGGATTTCTGTTACCGAGCTGCTTGGCAATTGAAGACGTTGAAGACTGTCATTTATCTTTATCAGTATTGTTCTATTCTATTATGATACTTGTACCGTGCATCTATGTATTTCTATTTCACTATTTGCTTGAGACATTGTTGTGTTTATTAGTAGCTTCATGAACTACCATTACGAATTGTTGTAAATCCGCTGCGTTATTCCGTTATATTGTTTCTATCTGTGATTCTGTGATGATTCCCATTTATATAAATATACTCCATTAATGATTCATGTTTTGTGTTATCTAATTTGACATGTGTGGATTATTGTCAACTTAAATGGTCCAAATATACAGGTTGTTACACGAACATCACTTAAGTTATTGCACGCTTGTTAAACACTGGATAGGAGATGTAAAACCCCATAAACATCTCCGATGTTGTTACACTCATATTTATTTACTGTTGATTTAACTTACATAAGATGTTTTAGTTCTGACTTGAGTTTTTTGTCTTTTCATTGCGCTCAGGTCAGTCTGAACTTTTTAGTGTATCGAAAAATGCTTTTTTAGAGGACAAAGACGGAGATTTGTATACTATATTATTTATTTATTTATTTATTCCACTGCATCATCTCATTCCGCTGCATTATTATTTATTACTGTTGTATGTACTAAGTTCTGTACTGTAAAAGTGTAATTAAATGTATTTGTAAAATATCTTCATGAACTGTTTATTTGATTATTATATTTTGTCACTCCGCTATGAGATTCTACCTTTTATTTTGTTTCTTTTCTCTTCATTTTCTTATTTACCCCATAACAATTCTTCCGTTTGAGTGGTTTGAATCTGACATGTGTGGTTTATTGTCGATTTGAACCGTCGACAAAGGTAGGTCGTTACATCGTTGCAATTAAAGAAAAATAGATTCAAAGGTTTGAATCTCAAATAAGGAAATGAAAATTCCCAGCAAATCACTAGGAGGTTGCATCCCCTTAAAAGACGTATACCTCTAGAAATACACTTAAAAACCCCCAAGAACTCCAAGCCGAACCTCGTCAAATCTTACCGAAAATCCGAATATTTCACGTCTAAATCATTACCGTTTTAAGGTGACGGTACACCAAAATCTAGATAAGATGTGAAAATACAGTAATAGGACAAACCCTATATAACTTGGCCTCCAAATACACGCGGTTTGGTTTAGTCATTTCCGACAAGGATTACAAAGCTAAAGAGGAGAAAATCATTTTTAATGTGACGACACACCACGAAGAAACTAAATCCGATAACTTATAAATAAACTATCAGAGATAATCATATATGGAAATTAAATACCACACATTTAACACTACTCGTCGATTCCAAGCAAGTGATGTTCCTCGATTGAAAATGAAGCTAGGCATGTTGAGGTAGTGTTACCTCTAGGCCGCCTTGATGACATTTTTAACATTCAAGATAGAAACGAGTCCAAGCCTCAACGTTTAGCGTTAAAAGTATGAGTAAATCCTTTCCATATAAGTAATATCGATTATGGAAGTACTTTTCCATAATTGGAATCAGATTTTACTTTTAAAAACCGACCTTGCACTTGATTTTCATGTTACAATATTGGTAAAAACACTTAGGAAATACTCTTTAAAAATATTCTTTCAAAATACAAACTTATAATGCTAAGTGTATTAAAATAAGAGTAAAAAACAAATGTCGTTAAAACATTGCTTACTATAAACCTAAAAAATTTACACCTAGCTTTATTTGTAAATAATTCCTTTAAAAGGATTTTTTCTTTTGAAACCATCATTTGTAAATTTAAAACAATATTTATTATCCTAAAAGAAAATAAAAAAAATTAAATACCTTTATAAATTTAGAACAATATTAATTGTCCCGAAAGATTATTATCACATTTATATTCTCTTTTAAATAAACAAATCTTTAATCTTTAAAAATAGGTACTTATTTCCGAACACTTTATATCATTAGTAAATTAACGTTAAAACCTTGATTAAATTAGTTTATTTAGCTTAAAATACTTTCATCAAATTAGTTAATTCACTTTAATCATCTTTATTAAATTAATCCAATTTAAATATCATTAATTAAAAGATTTATTAAATTCAAATAATCACTAATTAATACGAATAATTAATCTCAAACATCATTAATCAAAATGATAAATAAATTTTAAATACCGTTAATTAAAAATAATTAACTAAGTTAAAATAATCATAAATTAATTGGATTAATTAAATTCAAACATCATTAGTTAAAATGATAAATTAAAGCATCATTTGTTAAAATGATTAATTAACTATGAAACATCATTAATTTAAAATGATTAAATAAATTTCATATATCATTAATTAAAATAATTAATTAAATTTAAAATAATTATTAATTAGAATAATTAATTAAAGTTTAAAAATCATTAATTAAAATGACTTAATTAATATTCAAATCTCATAAAATCAAATAGATTAATAAATTTCAAACATCATTAATTAAAACAATGATTAATTAAAATCTAATATCATCATTTAAAATAATTAATTAAATTAAAATATTATTACTTAAAATGATTAATTCCTTTTGAATGCCATTAACTGAAATGATTATTAATTTCAAATATCGTTAATTAAAATGATTAATTGAACTTCATTATCGTAAGTTAAAATAACTAATTAAACTCAAATAATTATTAGTTAAAATGATTAATTAAATCCAATCTAATTTAATTCAAAAGATAAACCAATTTTAAACATTATTAATTAAATTGGTTAATTAGTTTCAAAATCATTAGTTAAAATAATGAATTTATCTAAAATTAGCATTGATCAAATGATTAATGAATTTTAAAATTCTGTTTAGTGAAAACACAAGCTCAAGTTTAAAACATACACGACACTGTTTTGGAGATGAAAATCAATAAATGACCGTATAGCAAAAATCACTATAACGATATTTAAGCAATTTTAAATGGAATATCAAGATTTATTTCATTTAAACAATATAATAGCATAAGTATGTAAATAAATAGTTATTAGCGAGAAAACCCTCTAGATCTCTCTATAAATTTTCCCTGTAGAAAAATGGTTACAGATAATATATAGTCATATGGGTCTAAAGCGGTCAGGTTAATATGTCATTCATTTTCAAACGAAATTTCAACCAAATAATCAATCAGACAATTTAACTAACATCCAAGCAATCAATAATAGTTTATAACATTATATATATGATATAGTAAAATTGAATGCGAGTTAAACTCACAATGATTTCAGTTTTCGTCGAAGCATTCTGATTTGAACTAAAATTGAATGGCTTTCAAATTTAGCCCAAAATTCCACTTTCTCCAAATCTAATCAAACTAACTCTATTGCAAATATTTCAAAGACACGAGTACAACGCAAAAAAACGACGGTGGAATCCGACCCTGTACGCAAAAGCTGTTCAAATTAAAAGTTTTCGGATTTAAATAATCAAACTAAATCATTAATTACTTTACTTAATCATCTTAATCACCCATTAATTCTTCTTCCCCCATTCTCTAATTACTCTTACCACTTGCACAATGAAACACACATACAACCCATCACCGCAATTCTTCCAATGACCATAAGTCCTTCGTTTCTCGACGGAATTAACTCCCCTTTTTACCAATGCATCCGTCTTTGCGAGAGGTACTTTATCATCACCATGGCTTCACCTACACATAGCCCAATCAAAATCAAACCTGGGCATGTCCATAACAGCCCTAAAATGTCGCTTATCACCTCCTTAAACCGCACATGACCAAAATCAACTCAGAGATGCTATTTCCTAATCCAAATATGAACTTCATTTTACAAATTGATGAGCAAGACTTACAAAAACCCAAACCCTAGCATAAACAAACCACACGGCCTTCCCTACTAATCCTCCATATCACCACTAAACATAACAACTCGAGCATAGATTCGAAGACAATCACCGTACGAGTCCATAGGAACTTGTTTCATGATTATTCGTTGCTTAGATCTTTAGATATGGATCTTTGAAATTTTGATTTAAAAAGGGAAAATGGAATTTCTTGTTATTGGAGACTTTATAGAAGAAGGGGGTATGTGGGTCAGAACATCGGTGGGCATGGCGAGTTTTATTAGGTATGGCATGAGTAAGGTAGGGGTATGAGAATAAAATAAGGTTTTTACTATTTTATTTAATAATTTCGAGCACTGTATATCCTGAAAATCTCGAACTTCAATGTGACATGCCCACTAGTGTTCTATACTAAATACCCCTATTTCGGACTCAGTGGGGCTATTATCGAGACCTAATTCTAAAGTATAAGAAAGTCAGCTTTTTAAATCAAATTATATATAAAATTAATCACTATGCGTTTTGAGCTCATATGAACAGTATGTACGATCGTTACGAAACTCGATGGCATATAATAATTTATTGTTCTAAATCTAATGGCATTAGTTTCATCAAAATCCAAGAGGGTGCCCTGGAATATTAATCTTACAAATTTAAATATCGTTTTATATTTTCGATCCAGTTATCGATATTTATCCATTCAATTTATATTTTTAAATAAATTTACAGATTGAATTAATCAATATGATTATTAATTAAAAAGAGTTAAATAAAATTATTAAATCCATTTAATCAATATTAAATTCACAGTTAAAATATTTAAATGATTACAATATTCGAATTATAAATTATTAAATTCCAAAATCCGATTATCTAAATATTGAAAATTAATTACACATTTAAAATTAAATGACTAAAATTTTAGGTTGTTACATTCTCCTCCATTAAAAGAATTTGGTCTTCGAAATCCTAGGGAAGAAAATGTTTCCAAACCCTTAAATTTAAAACTATTAATTAAATTGAGTTATTAAACTTATTAATTAAATCTCGAAATTTTATGTAAAATTTCGACAGCGTCTTCTTTGCGCTGCTCGATCGGATTGCTACTATGGGATCCAAACCAACCAAAGAAAACAAAAGCCAAATGGCTTCCCATAATTGGGGCAAAAATCATCAACCAATTTAAATTTGGAAATTTATTACATACCTTTATGCATTTGTTATATACTTTTGACAAGTAATTTATTATCTCTATGCAAATGTAGATGCACAAGAATCAAACAATAATCTCTTGCATAATTGTACTTACGAAATTCAAAAGAGGATCAAGCTGACAAAATACTGAGAATATTCTGCAATAAATACTATACGTCCAATGATTTCAAATGATAAATTATATCTAAATGCCCGGCTATTTAAATTCAAAAATTTATTTTCAAATTTATCGGATGGAAATTAAATCAAAGATCAAAAATCAAAATGACAAGAAGAGAAATTCTCCTAAAAAGTATGGTGAAACTCTAGAATCAAAGCAACGTGGAGCATCCAATGGTATTTTGGTTCCTTCAAAAACATCAACCAGGGTGAATAAATATTTTTTCTTTCCTAAAATCTTCAAAATCTCATTTTCCAAAATCATCGAGATTTACTAACTAATAGCAACAATTCAAAATCTTTTGTCTATAAATTTAAACTTTATAAAAAATGGTATATAAAATCCCACAACCAATCAATCGGATTCAATAAAATTAAATTAAATTCCGTATAGGAATAAACCAACACTATCAGTCTATTAATCAAATTCCATAAGGGAAAATCTAACACTTAACGTTATTTAAAATGGAAAATGATTTACAAACAAATCTTAGCTTAGGTTTAAAAAAAATTTGACTGTCCAAAAATATAGATAATCATCCAAGCATACCATTTTTCTTGTTAGCCTTTGGTTATTGCTTAGAAGATTATCAAAACTCACTCAAACAAAATTGAAAGCTATACTCTAAATTTATTATTTTCTTAACTACATCGATTTTTTTCTAAGTCACTTGTATTTCAACTTAAAATTTTATTCAATACTAAAATTATTTATGAATTATTTCATATATTTCCACCTAAGTCTAAAAATATTTTATAAAGTCATTTCTTTATAAAACATCAAACAATAACCTATTCCACTTTATTTACCTGTATAATACTCTTATATATCCTAAGAGTACATATAAATTTTGTTTTTTCAAAGATCTAGATGGAGATCAAATCAAATTACGGTTCCTTAAAAATGAGTCAACCTATTAACTATTTTAACTTAGAATGTTAAAATGAATGATGTTTCATGGGTTGCCCCAAAAACTGCAAATAGTTTACACTACTTAGATGTTTTAAACAAAAGTTATGGTTTTAATAAAAAAATGTTTATCAAAACTTTCTTATCAAATTTAACCCATTTTAATCTTGTGTTAAACTATCCCTTATCTTATCTAAGGGTAGAATCTCATTTATCAAAGCAATCTCTTATCAAACATACATTTTTTTTATTTAGAAAACAATTCCCTTTTAAGGGAACTTAAAAATTAAATATCTGGTTTTTAATTTCAAAACTCATATTTAAAAGCATACTACATATATTTTTATATGAAATAAATTCAACCTATTTATTTATTAAACGCACTTTGGGTTCATTCGGATTTGAATTCATTTCAATCGCACAATGGTAAAGAGAATTATTCACCAAGTACTCTACAACGTTCGCCTAAGAAAGCATCCGATCGTCACTTAAAAAATTGTTCAAATTGGCATAAAACTTATCGAGATGTTTTCCTTTGAGTTATCCCAAAGAAAATGCATTCCATTCTAAATTTCACTTCCCAAAATATTTTACTTTTAAATACTTCCAAAAGCACTACTATTTCATTCCTCAAAATCCTTTTGAAATTATTTTCAAAAATTCTGCGATTTAGATTCAAAATCCTTTTTAAACATATTTTATAAACTAAATTTATATAAGATTTCCTTTATATAAAATCATCTTATATCATATTAACTCTTCTTTATTATCATATAGAATTTTCTCAAATATTTATTCTCTAAATGTTTTATCCTACCATTTAGATTATATTAAACAACTTTTATTAAAGTTTAATTCTTAACTAACCATTATTAAAAGGTGAATTTTAACTTAACATTTTCTTTGGACACCTTATAATCAAATTGTGAAACTTAATTCACAAGGGGTTCATTTCAAATCAAAGCGATAAATGCTCCTAAATAAACCGAGCACAATTTAACAACTAACAAACAACAATCAGTGCTCCTAATTTAATTAAGCATGACTGAATAAACAATAGTGATAATAAATAAATATTATCACATTCAAAAAAACACACTCTATAACTACATAAAGTTTTGTAAATAATTCCAAAATAATACATATTAATTAAAGGAGAAATTTTCTAAATGTATGTTAGTAGAGTCATTTTTACTAAGGGTTTAGTATTGTGATTGATTCTCAATTTTTTAAGCCTTTTTTCATAATCTTCCAACAAATTAATATAGACGTTTGGAGAAATTTGTATGTCATTCACATTTATCACTTCTAGAAAATCTAATTGTGTAAGGACTTTGTCAACAAATCCAACGCAACTTTGTAATCTTTTGTTAATTATAATAGATGATTGAGATTCAATTAACACGGAACATTAAGAAAGAAGAAACAGTATTAAAAGCTTCTATCATTTACAGGATTGTCTCCGTATGCGCAACCAAAGGAGAGTAAGGAGAATTTTACAAATAAATCCTTTTCACTTTGTCATTTTGCAAAATTTTCTATCCATTCACCCTATGCTAAAACGAATTAAAAAAGTCACATCATCGCATATTTCATACAGCATAGATAAACAGTACAGTTAAAACTTTAAAATTGTTCATATTTACGAGTCCGATTGTTAGCCAAAGCGCAGCATGCAATCACGAACAAGAAAACAAGGAACGCTAGCAGAAGACCATCAACCACCCCTGTAATCCCAAGCGTTATCCTCGCATCCTTCAAAAACCCAGCCTTGCACTTCTCACACTCGTTGCACATATCATCAGCGTCGTTCTTCCAACTCCTACAGTCTCCGGCCCCTCCCTCGCCCCCTTCCCAGTATGTCGCATTCACGTATCTGAACCCACATTCCTTCGGTGGCGTGCAGCACGCACTCTGTGTAAACAACCCAGACATCACTATCCAATTCAAAAAAAATTCAAATTCAGAAAATTCAAATACCTGGATCATAGTCAAATGCTCCAAAAACTCCTCCTCAGAACCCGTCTGGTTCCCTCCCACCACGCTTTTACACATCTGCGTTTCCTTTAAGCAGGTTTCGGTCTCGCTCCAGTCTTTGAGGACGGCGCGTCTGATCAGGCTGGTGGAGTTGCGCGAGATGGTGCTTTGGTTGACAGAGGCGATGATCGAGACGGCGGAGGAGGTGAAGGCGGAGATGATGAGGAGGAACATGAAGATGACGTACACGACCATGAAGACGTCGATGCGGCAGCAGGTGCCGAGCATGCCGATGATTGAGAGGATCAGGAGGCTGGCGCCGATCAGGATGATGGACCACGGGATGATTTGCTGGCATTCCTGGAGGGCGGACTTGCGCATGAAAAGGCCTCCGGACATGACGGGGAAGGCTACCAGGAGGGCCAGGAGATTCATGAAGAACACTAGTTTGTTGCTGCATCGGACCATTTTGGAGAGGAAGGAGGTTCAGATCGATCCTCTCCTCTATTCCCTCTCTCTGTTTTGTTTCTTTGATTTTTTTGGTTTGGCAAAACTTTTGTTCCTTTTTCTCCATGAGGTAGCAAGTAAACCGGAGAGAGTTGAGGCCGTGCATCTTTGTTTGTCCTAAGTTAGTTATATGGTTTATTTGGTGATTTGTTATATTTATAATGCTAAATTTGTAAGAAGTTAATCACCACAATGTGAAGTTAGCTTGTTGGAAATTGAAGTGTTTCCAATCAACTATAGAAAGCATAGTTATAACTAGTATAACCGCACAACGGTGGAGAAACCGACCGTTCGATTGTATAACTTTGATAAGAAATATAAATTTAAAAAATTTGTTAATATTACTTAAACATTAAATGATAATATTTGGAAAAGAATAAATTGAGATTTGAATCTGAAAATATGAATTTCAAATTTAAATATTAATCAAAACATTTAAAATTGTCGATTTGAAATTAAAAATTTTAAAATCATAATAAATTTGAATTTGAAATCTTTGATGCGTAAAATAAAAGGAGAAAGTTTAGGGAAACCGCGATGAGACAAGATCCATGTTTTTAGAGAAACCGCGATGAGACAAGATCCACGTTTTTTTGGCTTTAGAAAAATTAATTTTGGCTAGTAGAAGTAGACAAACCTCCCTACGGTCGGTTTGATAATGAGAAAATTTTATGTGCTTAAAATTATTTATTTGTAGGAAAAAAAATTGTTTAGAAGTTATCATAACATTGACTGGAATTGGTTTGAATATAATCCAGTAGTGTACACAAAGCCAGAAAATACCAACTCCACCTATCTTAGTTTTTGAAATCAATAAAAACCTGATTTGTTTGAATTGTAAATTCTTTTACCCTAAATAAAGTTCCCCGTCTTCTGAACTCTGAAGCTTCATCCCACTTTGCAAACATGAATAAGTGGTCATTGTAAAGGGCAATACTGGTTTTGACCAAATAACCCAAAGTGGTAGTTTATGGGTAAAACATCAAATTGAGAGATTTCGAGTTATTTCTTTATTGCCATTTGAAACCCTATTCGATTCCTACCTGAGACCACTTCCATTTTTGGCTCCAAGTTTGCACATGTCGACTAATAGAGTTTACTTAGGTCGACGTGTATGTTTCCTAGACGTGACAATTCGGGATCCTACTTTTTGGTTTGGTCGTGTACCTTCGTTATGATCTTCTTCCTCTTCATCTTCCGGTCGCTTCTATTCAGTTTCTTACCGAAGCGACCTCTCATTTATGCCCCCGCATAATCTGTAAAACAAGATATCCTTTCAAAATCAAATTACCACTACATTCTCTGCTTTTCTGATATGTATTCTACCACTACAATAAAAATACCCTATTACAGCGCTATTTTTACAATGGGCATTGGTTGCCCGTTGTAATAGAAGAATATTACAACGGTCCATTCAGGCACGTTGTAAAAGATGTCATATACAACCGTTTTTTTACAACGGTCGTTGGTTGTCCGTTGTAATAGAAAGCTATTACAACGGTTCATTCAGGCCCATTGTAATAGATGTCAATTTTACAACGGTCACAAATTGCCCGGTGTAAAAGGTACACAGTCACAAATTACCCTATTCACAAATTACAACGGCCAGAAACCCTTTATTAAAAATAGCCGGCCCTTTTATTTTCGTTTCTGCTCGTTCCTCTTTGCTCGTTCTCTTTGCTCGAAATTAGGGTTTTGGAAAAATTGAAGCGCCATCTTCTCGATCGAATCAGGGCTTCTCCAATTTCTCAATCCGAATTCAAAACTAAAAGGAAGTCGTGATCAGGCGGTGGAGGTGGTGGTTGATACTATTGATCATGGAAAATTCGATGATGAATTGGTGTTGGTAAGTTCGAGTGCAAGCGGCGATTTAGCTAGTGGCTGTTGCGATGCAAATTTCTCTATACAAACACTTAATTTCTCTACTCGAAAATCAAAAATCAGCAGCCCAAATACCAGAAACAAATTCGCAATCCAGTAACTTGATTCGAACGAGGGTGGTCGGTGTCTGGTCGGTGATTGGGTTTAAGCGAGGCGATAGCAGTTTTGGGATTTGCGGTAGTGTTTTCGATGTCGTGGTTGGGTAGGGTTAGCGATTGCAGTTTGTATGGGGTTGGAATTTTTTTTTCTTTTCGATTTTTGGGTTTGAGATTGAAGGGGTGGTCGCGGTGATTTGGTGGAGGTCTGGAGTGATTGTCAGTGGGCCGATGGTTGGGGTGATGGTAGTTGTTTGTAATAGTTGGTCTTCGCATATTTGCAAGGAAGCCACAGGTTCTCAAGCAACAGAAAAAGATGTTTTCTTATATATTGTTGATTTCATCAATGCATAAATTTCCCATTTTATACCATCTTGTCCATTCAACTGCCTCACTTCTTCTGCTCCAGTCCTGATCTCTCATATTTTAAATAGCGACCGCTGTCTCAACTGTAGGAGCTGTTAACCGAATTTTGATACATTTTTTTTCATCTTCTTGATCAATTATTTTCATGACAGTTTCAATTTTATTGCGTGCCCTTGATATAACATAGACAAATGACATTTCAAATTAGATAATTGATAGTTTATTTTGTAGCCAATACATGGGCATTTACTTTTTATCTATGTTTTTTTTCCTACTGTTAATCTAGTTGCTAGACATAATAAACAATACACTTACATAGCCAAAATTTTGGTAAAGAATGACTAATTATGTCAGATAGGGAAAAATGGAAGGAAGAAAAAAAAAACAAATCTTTTTGAAAAATTTAGTTAGGGCTCTAACCCCCAACTGACATTTATCTCAGCTCCAGGACATAACAAGAAAGTGTGATCTTTGATCACAACCTTATCAAACCCAATTCTTTCTAATCTAGCCTACACAGGATCAAATATGAGTTACAGTTCATAAAAATACTATATACGAATTGAGTGTAGTATTTATTTTTTTCAACTCGACGCACCATTGTTTTGAAAAAAAAATCAGCCCATTTAATAATATTATATTGACATATCAATATCCAGTACGTCCTAATAATAATAACAATGTTGAAAGAAATACTTCATGTCACAATGATTATGGTTAATCCAATGAAAGCACACATAATTGGTTACAAACATTTTGAGCAGCATTTCAAAGTAGTTTGTAATGAACTGTAGTAAAATATGAAAATTCCAAAATTATTTTATAATTATGCTTTACTGAAATATGTGAGGTAGTAAATCAATTATATGTAATGGATTTTGGAATTATTTATAGTGTTAAAATTTAAACTTCTCAATTGAGATCATGACAATTTATTTTGAAATCTAAAGCATTTTTCAGCTTAAGTACAAGAGTTTTATAACCCAGCTGAATCCGTACTTCTAAACTAAATTCAACCCAACCTAATATGAGGTCGTTCAATTATGGGTTAAATTTCTTTGATTCAAACCTATGTGGTAGGTGAAGTATTTGGTCCGACCTAACTCTATCTAACCATTATGCATACATATGTTTGATAACTGAGTATCAGTTTAGTAGATAACCTTAGTAGTTAAACTCCTATATTGGAAATAACTAAACCTTACCATACTATAGGCATCATAACGATGGGAGGTACATACACATCATCTTTGTTTTGCTTAACATATAAAATTTGAAGATCTTGTTAAGAACTTAACATATAAACCCCAAAACGAAATGAAAGTAAGCATGTAAAAAGGTGATTCAATCACCTAGGTAAACTGAACCTCGAGACTCTTACTTTGGCATGCAGTTGAAACAGGGGACATTCTCAGGAGCTTCAGTTCCAAGCTCTGCATTCTATGGAAGCAGCTTAAAGAAGTCTAAGCTCAACACAACCCATGGTAGAATCTCAACTGGAAGCTTCAAAGTCATGCCTGCAGACCTGGACAAGACAAAACAAACGAAAGCAAACAGATGGGCCGGGCTGGGAACAGACATATCCAACGATCAGCAAGACATCGCAAGAGGAAAGAGTTTGGTCGATTCGCTCTTCTAAGCTCCAACTGGAGATGGGACCACGTTGCTGTTTTGAGCTCTTACGAGTACATCAGTCAAGGGCTTCGCGAGTAAGGTCATATTGCATATCAATATTTCATCCATTATGCATGTAAGAAAACATAGATATTACACAAAAGAAAATATTGAAATTAATAATACATTTTCGATATTCAAATTTGTTATGTAACAGAAAACATAGATGTAATACACGTATATATTCAAATTTGTTATATTTTTTTATTAGTTCAAGAACTAAATATTTACACCACTTTATATTAATAATCATACTAAAGGGGTTCAATGATATGTATGTATGCAAGCCTACATGCATGCATGTATGCATGGATGTAGAATTCATACTTAGTCTAAGACAAATAAACCAAACATACATTATCGCACATTATACAGTTTATAACTAAATTTTTCATGTGTTAATCAAGAAGTTAATAGGATATATATGTAGAAGAATATTATGTGAAAAGAACCGTACTTCCAATATTAATTCATGATTTCACATTTTCGCTTTGTACCATTGACCTTTGAAATAATGAATAAATAAACTATAGAAAAAACAGAAAAGGAAGAAGATGGACTGTAACATGCAAGTAGTGTCTAATAAATATTCAAATTTAAAATGAAACATAAGAACTATTTTTTAGTTATGGCTAATCAAAAAAGAATTGGTTACTTTCATTAACTCTGGTAAGTTTACTTCTATAGATTTATAGATTTTAGGCAAACATGCAATTAAAACTGTGAAAGTAACACATATAGTATGAACCACTGGAGTTTGCATGTGCACATATATTATATTTTTGTTATAATAAAAGCTGATAGTGTACGTAAATTATTATGAGCAATTGTCTGTTATTTCAATAGAAGTAATTGTCTGTTATTTCAATAGAAGTAATTGTCTGTTGATTTATTTTGTCATATAATCTAAGTTCCAACGTTGTTTGTCCTCTTAAATTTTACAGTTTGTACCAAAATCTTTATCTTTTATCTATTTTATTTTTTAATATTTAGCTATGATGTTCACTTATCTACAATTTAAATTACGACTCCACATTTGCTATTGTCACCTGAAACCTCATAATATAATTTTCAATAAATGAAACCTGTATGTTCCCAACTTCCCAAGCATTTTTTTCCTTTTTCATGTTCATTTCTTTAGAAACTCCAAATTCCATAAAAAGATGGCTTCTTCTAAGAGGGTTAGAAAAGAATTATAAGAATTTTGAACATTTTTTTCCTTTTTTTCCTTTTACATGTCATGTAACTGTCTCATTTTTTCCCCTCCGCATCCACTATCTTGTAACCTCTGCCACCTGCATGGTAAATATACTTTTTTTAATCAATTGATATAAGGTGTTCACTACATTTTTTTGATCATTTTTTCCTTTTACCTGTCATGTAACTATCCACTGTCATTTTTTGGGAGAAACGATATTTGATATAGAGGTGGATGGTGCAATTCTGATACAAAGTTATCTATGCAATGGGCAGGCAAAGATGTCAGCGTGCAAATAATTGCATTGCAGAAGTTGAACTGTCCACTGTCATGTAACTATCCATGAATAGTTCAACTATTTTAAATCAATTGAACCCGCATCCAAATAAAATAGTTGAACTATTCAGACCTGATTCCGAATAAAATAGTTGAACTATTCAAACCTGATTGGAAAAGTGTTGAGATCTCTTTTTTGTTTATGTCTTCTTGTGTTTGCAGGTGTTGGTTTGGTGCTTTCTGCTATTGCCATGTTGGCTTTTGTTGCTTTTTCTCTGCTATGGACTAGGACTATGGATATGGTTCCTTGACTTCCTTTTTTAGTTATTTATATTAGCTTTCAGGTTTGGCATTTTCCATTGACGTAAATATCTTTGTATGATGTTGATCTTGCTATAAAACTCGTATGTACTTGACATTAAGGGAAAAGTTTTAATGCTTTATGTATTTGACATGTAAACTTATCTAGCCTTTTGGAGTGTTAGAATTCTATGATTTTAGCTTTTAGTCTTTTCGTATGTGATTTTAATTATTTTACGACAATATTTGTATTAGTACGGATGTATTGCATGGATGCTGCTGTAATTCTTTTTTAAATCTGCATTTATTTTGCAACGGGCAATGTGCGTTATTATATAATATTTTTACAACGGTCAACACACGTTGTTGAATACGTTTTTTTTACAACGGCCAATGCATGTTGTGAAACAGGCTATGCAACTAGTATGTTTAGTCTATTGCAACGGGTTATGGCCGTTGTATTATAGTCTATTACAACGGCCATAACCAGTTGTAAAAAGGTATACTGCAATGATTTTTACAACGGGCTTTGCCCGTTGTAAAATGTGGTGGATCTATTACAACGATGCCTATTACAACGGGCACATGCCCGTTGCGAAAACCATATTAGAACGGGCTTTGCTCGTTGTAATAGGATATTTTTGTTGTAGTATACTACTCTAAAATTTGATCTTTTCTGTTCAATGGTCATTTAACTCAATACCGACTAATAATTGATTTAGTTCCTACACCACTTGTTCTTCCCATACCACTCTATTACTAGATTAAATTGGGCGAGTGCCTCATGAATCAATCTACGATATTATCTTTAGTATCAACCTCCTCGTTGATCACTATTCCATTAAATTGTCTTATCATGTAGTGCTTGCAGAGAACTTGTCCCGATTTCTTATAAGCTCTTGGTTCCATAGAAATCAAAATTTCTACATTATCGTCGAAATTGACAAGCATTGGATTTTCAATTGTTGTAATTACTGCGAGCTCTCGTATAATTTTATACATCTATATTTAATCCTTTACAATGTGTGTATTCAACCTCTATAGTTGAAGCCACCACAGCATGTGACAACCCATCCATTCCTTATCTCTATTTGTTTCTTTTGATTTTTTTTTGGTGTGGATAAACTTTTGTTCCTTTTTCTCCATGAGGTAGCAAGTAAACCGGAGAGAGTTGAGGCAGTGCAACTTTGTTTCTCCTAAGTTAGTTATATGGTTTATTTAGTGATTTATATTTTATTTAAAATGCTAATTTTGTAAGAAGTTAATCGTCACAATGTGAAGTTAGCTTGTTGTAAATTGAAGTGTTTCCAATGAATTATAGAAGCATATTTATCATAATCGAATCTTGATGGTTGATCGGTTGAAACTTTGAAACCGCATTGATCTAAAATTATGTACCAAAAATTATTTATTTGTAGATAATTTTTTTTAGAAGTTAATAAAAGATTGACTAGAATGGTTTGAATATAAGCCAGTAGGGTACACAAAGCCAAAAAATACCAACTTAACCTAATTTAGATTTTGAAACCAATGAAAACCTAATTTGTTTGAATTGTAATTTCATTTCCCTTAAATAAAGTTCGACATCTTCTAAAATATGAAGCTTCGTCCCACTTTGCAAACCTAAATAAGTGGTCATTGCAAAGGGCAATACTCGGTTTGACCAAATAACCAAAAAACGGTGGTTTACTGATAAAACATCAAATTTAGAAATATGAGTTATTGCCATTTGAAACTATATTCAATTTCTACTTGAGATCACTTTGATTTTTGGCTTGAAGTTTGCACATGTCGACCAATGAAGTTTACTCAGATCGACACGTCTATTTTCTAATCGTGACAATTTGAAACCCTACCTTTTGATTGATCGTGCCCCTCCGATATGAGCTTCTTCCTCTTCATCGTTCAGTTGCTTCCTTTTAGTTTCTTATTCCATGACCTCTCATTTATGTCCCTGCATCATCTATTAAAGAAACTTTCCTTTCCAAATTAATTTTCCATTCCATCCATTCTTCTTCTTTTTGACATGCATTCTTCTGCTTCAAAGTTTGACCTTTTCTATTCAGTGATCATTCAACAGAATACTAACTAACAATCGATTTGGTTCCTATATCATTGTTGTTACTATACAACTATATTCCTAGGATAAATTGAGTGAGTGCCTTATTGAATCAATCTGCAATATTATCTTTAGTATCAAATTGTTCGATGACGACTACTTCATTAAATTATCTTATCAAGTGGTACTTATGGAGAATGTGTCTCGATTTCTTATAAGCTCTTGGTTCTATAGAAATTAGAATTTCTATATTATTATCGCAATACACAAGCATTGAATTATCAATTGTTGTAATTACTGCTAGCACTCGTATAAGTTTGTGCACCTATACTGATTCCTTTGCAACGAGTGTATTCAACCTCCATAATCCACCACAACATGTGACAACTCCTCCATTGAGGGTGAATACAAACCCCATTGCTGAAATATTATCATCATATCACTTTAGAAGCTTGAGTCCAGATACCTCTTTTTAAGGTGTTCATTGTTTCCATATATTAGTGAAAGTTCCTTGTATTTCATAAATAATTGAGAGTACGATTTAACATTGCTCTAATGGTTTTCATCCATCTTCGATCAATATCTATTTACTTCGTCAAGTGTAGAAATATCATGTTCAATATACATAATATAACATATATAGCAGATACAATTGATGATTCTTAAGAAATCATTCTCGTAGGCTCATCTTCTAATTCGTAAATTGGAAATTCTTTCTAGAAGAGACAATTCTATGTCATACGGGAACATTTTCTTACTTGGAATTTTTCATCATATATATTTTTTAGTATGATGACTATGTGCATAGGTTAGGATAGTCCTAACATCGCCTTTGACCCATCTCTATTAATCTTTATACATAGTATATAAGGTGTCTCGTCTAAATCCTTCATCAAAAATTAATTAGACAGCATAGCTTTATCAAATTATAACATGGGTACAACATTACCAATTGGCAATGGATTGTCTACATATAAAAATAAATGTTATGACACTTTTTTCTTTTTTCTGTAGCCATATATTACCTTTTTGATGGAGTTATGGTTTTTCCAATGGGCAATTATATAATTTATTATGTAACTTAACTCTTATTAAAGAATCTTATTTGAAATAAAGTATGTTTTTGGTTTTATTTTCTTTTATATATGTTGTTATTTTGAGACACAAGCAATGTTAACTAACACTAAACACATGTAAGTAGAAAAACCTTAAGAGAAGTAAAACCTTAAGAGAAGTATTTTTATCGATTATATTTATAATATTTCCCAACTCCAAATTTACTTAAGAATTTCACTATCCATTTCTTAAGTCCAGTGTAAATATTTTAAATACTTATATTTATTTTCACTTTACCACTTAAGCTTTTATATATATTTTCATTTAACTTAAATAAGTCCATCCTTGTTCTCATAGAAATTCAGTCAAACGTTGAACAGGTGGAGGACTGAAAATTTGTAAGTACTTAGTAAACCCATTTTCAACACCCAGTAAAAATACTTGAATTTTTTTTTTTTTTGAGAATGCTATAGAAATCATCACCCCCTCCATGGATTGTAGTTAGCCTGATGATTACGTCACCATCCCGACGAAATGCATTGAAAATTGTAGGCACCGCACCCCTTGATTACACCATGAAACCGCCACAGATCGCAGCTACACCTACGGTTACGTTGCTATCACGAAAAAAACAATGTAACTGTAGGCATCAGCGCCCGTGAATTTCTTTACCAAATGAAACTTCACCACATATATCGCAAACTACATCATTCGAGTCCCAGTGTAGCCTGTAGGCACTCATTCCCACATGAATTTCTCTATGGACCATATAGATCGCAATCTACTGATGTTACGTCGTTCTCCCAGCGAAATCAAACGTAGACTTTAGGAAATCACTGTCCCTCGACTTACGCTATGGAAACGCAGTAGATCGCAATTACACATAGTTACACTACCGTCATAGCATACCCCAATGTCTCTGTAGGCATCATGCCCCTCGATTTTCGCTACCCCAAACACAATCCACAGGAACCACAGTTTAGTCCGGACGTCCTCTAGGATCAAAATTTAGAACCCCCCTTAGAGCTCAAGGCAGAACCACCCCATGGATCTCCAACTATAAGTTTCAACTCTAAAAGGGAGTTCCTTTTTCCCTATAGCATTCTCAAAACACTTTATACTATACACATATAGTATCTTTCAAATCATACTCTTTATATATATCGCATATAAACTTCAAAATCAATATCTCAAAATCGATAATTCTCAAACTTGGCTTTCCAATTCTCAAAATGAATTTTTCCCAAAATAAAAAAAACTTTATAAACCAGTGAGTTCCAAAACCCTTTTCTAGTTCCATCTTCAAAAAATCATTCTTATATATATACATATAAGTTTATTCTTTCAACTTGAATAATTTTCGGATTACTTCATACTTATATAAATTCCACTTTATATTTCAAGTATACTTGATGGCCTTTTCTTCCTGTTATAAATCTCATTAATGCCACTCGAATTTCTTTTCAACTTCATTTCCGTTAAAAGTTATTTGCCACATTTCTTACTTCTTATAAAGTGGGTTTCAGTTTTAGTGCTATCCAACTTATTTATGTATTTTTGTCATCATATATTTCTCAAGTTATTCTGTTTCACTTCAACACATTTCTCTCTCTTCAATATCCATTTTCAGTTCCAATTTCAAAATTTTGCTACAATTTATATTTGGATTAATACATTAATTTTATTCCAATTGGTATTTAAACCCATGATTTAAATATAAGTAATTTCCACTCTGACCATTTTGAACTTTTAGAAAATAGCTTGAAAAGTTTAAAATGGTTAAGTAGTTGTAAAATGGTTGTAACATAGTTAGATAGTTGTAAGAATAATTAAATAGTAAATATAAGATAGTTTGAGTTTTTAAAAGAATGGTTTGTATAGTAAATAACTTGGGAAAAGAGATTTGAAGATAGTTTATTTTAAAATAATTTGTTTGAAAATAGTTTCAGAGTCAAACTGGTTCAATTCCCAATCTCCAATTCAGTCAATTTCAATTTCATTCCCATTTAAGTTGATTCAATCTAGATCACAATTCGAATTAACTTCGATTTCCTTTTTAATTTAAATCAACTCCCATTTGAATTTAAACTTATTCAACTTCGATTTCAATTCCAATTAATTCATTTCAATTCCACCTTGGAATTAATTCCAATTCCATTTTCAAATTTTAAACCATCTCGATTTATCTAGATTTGAATTCGGTTTTCAACGACCAATCTAATACCTTAAATCAAATTAACCGTTAATATTTAATTTAGCAATCCAAGTCCTTAATAATTCAATTCCAAGTCCGAATTTAAATATTCATTTTAAATTACTCTTACTTAAACTTATTTTCAAGGTTCTAGTGAGAGTTCAATCTTTTTAAACAAATAAATTTTCGGAATTCAGTTATTTCCCAATCATACTTTCAAAATTCTCAACCCACTTCCTTATCCAATTCCATTTGCAAGTTCATTAAAAAAAAATTCTGGGACTTAAATTACTAAAACTTCCCACTTAAGACCCATTTTTAATTCCATTTTAATTTTATAAGTCACATTTATAAATTCAGCTTATAGCATTTCACTATGTACTATCCTTGTTTATTCTAAAATAAACATCCCTTTATAAAGACCTAATAACCAATATCATAACTAGAACCTATGTATTCTATAATAATTTTATGGAAAATTATATTTCAGAGTAATATATTTTCAAACACTTTGACAATTCTCTTGAATTTCCAGGATTCAAATTCAGGTTTGAATCCATTTTTACTTAGCTTATTTGCAAAGTTAATCTTTACCCAAATTTCTATTCAGCTATATGTGCTTTACCACTTAAATCTTATGGTCGTATTTAATTTTAATAACAACAACCAACTTTAATATATATATATAATAATTAGAAAAACTACTTCTCTATATATCAAAATTTAAGCTTATATAAAAATCATTTCTAAATCCATTTTTAAAATCATTATATTAAGAAAATAACATGTGCGCTCTCATGTAATACACTCAACTCATTCTAGGATACTACTGACCCTCTCTCTAATGAGTAATCCCCACCAGAGCCAAGGTTCCCGCTTAACCTTCAGCTCTAATACCAATGTAATGGCCCGAAAAATTTTCGGCCCCGAAAATCGACACTAATACGTCCACTGAATAGAGTGCGAGCAATCGAGTGTCGAAAATCCCAGACTGTTAGGGTTAAGAAGAAATAGAAACAACATAGAACCTCACAATCGCAGCGGAACAAATATAATATAAAATAACATCATTTATACAAAGTAAAGTTGTAACTATCAATATACATACAAGATATCAGACTACATCATCAGCAAATCAATCTGGGCAGTTATGCTAACTTGCCCCTAAATACTATCTATACAGTCTCTAGTACACAGAAGGAATCAATACTTCCCTGTCATCTAGCCCGTCTCCTAAGCTCCAGAATGTCTTAAACTGAAAATCTGTAATACTCGATCTGACCTGAGCATTACAATATACCCGAGCCAGGCTGGAAACTAGAGTGAGTAAACCTCTTCAATTTGAAATACTAAAGTTATAAAAACCGTCTTTGAAAATCAACGTAACTCGTCCAATATTACGAGTTCTTGTCTTCTTATAACCAACAATTGTTGCTAAATCCATTATTTAGAATAATACCTAAATGCAGTTACTTCTTCAAATATAGTCGGATTTACTTAATTTATTTAATCCCATCCTATTTGATTCTACAAATCAAACCCGTAAAGATTAAAGTTGTTACTAAATTCAACGTGGTTCCGGATATCGCTGATATCCGATCGCAGTCTCTCGAATCCAAATGCCATCTTTAAGCCAAGTTCTTTTTAAAAAAATAATCTAGTTTCGGAATGTCAACCTTCACCTAAAAATACTATCACAATGTCTTTCCAATAAAATGTCTCACATTTTATATTTAACTGTTCATTTCAGGTTGTTCCATTTTAGACTATTCATAGACTAGATTAGCTAGTCACATAAATCATTAATTCACTTAAAACAGAATTAATTAATTATTTTCAAATCATGTTTAATTACCATTAAACTAAACACAAGCCATTTTTCTAATTAAATATCTGGAATTAACTAATAATTAACAAGTACAATTAAATTAGGATTTTTAATGAATTAAAGGTTTAGGTCGTTTTATTTTATCGTTAGCTATTAACTAACTACAACCATTTATTTACTTTAATAAACCTTAGTAAATAATAAATAATTAACATATATACAATTACCTTAACTTAATCAATTTTAAGTTTAAATTATTTTATTTGTCCTAGCCATTACTAATCCTAAGGTTTAAGTTAACATAAGGTTTTGAATTACTTAACTTGTATAACCATAAACCAATTCCTTTAAAACCATTTCCTTTTCATTTTCTTTCCCTTTTCTTCCTTTCCAAAAATCCAATACTTTTTGCTTTTGATATCTCAAACTATCCAAAATATATTCAGCCAAACCATTGCATTCAATCGCTTCAATTTTCAATATAATCCATCACATATTATCAAATAAATCACAATTATAGACCATGATAAAAAAATTCAATATTTTCGAGGAATCCAGTGGGATCCCTCCAACCTGTTTTCCTGCATCCACAGGTGTTAGCGCAATATGAAAAATACCAATCCCACTTTGAAGGGAATATCATGGTATATAGGGTCATCCTCTATTATGCGGGGTGCATAGGGTCTCATCCACTATATAATGCGAGAATATAAATCACTGCAATATATGTATACACACACACACATAATATCACATCCAGACCGATAGTAAATTATCAATTCAAGCATCAATCTAATAATTTAATTTCACTAATTAAATTATTCGGTAATCCAATTTGAGTGAGATTTACTCACCTTTGACCTTTAATTTGCAATCCGATCCAAACCGGCTTGTCTCATCTCGATTTAAGACCTTGTATAAGCATTATACAATTTACTAACATTTTAAATAATCGGACAATTAATTACCGTTTAATAATTTAATTTAAAATAATTTCCCTTTGAATAATTTTAGTAACCAAAACAATTAAATAAGTCAATTTAAACAAGCTAACCACCCAAATCCATTATTTTTAAATAACTAGTAAGTTTAAAATGCATATATCTACATTTATTTTCTTCCGTTTGAAACCATATATATCTATATCGATATACTTATAAAATAATATATAGATTTAAAAATCTGATTTTACATAAACCCAAACTTTTAAAAAAAAATCCATTTTCAAAAAGCTTATTTCTATATATATGTTTACTGTTTTTAAATTAAATATGTATTTGAAGATATATATATATTTTTATTAAATTAAAAGCAGAATTATTTTATATTTTACCGTAATTATTTATCTGCTTTTTATATACATGTATATTTTTATTAAATTAAACAGGATTGTTTTTCACCTTGATGTAAATCAAAATCTTACCATATATTTCCCTAAATTTTTTTCCATTTTAAGATATATATATATATATATATATATATTTTAAATCTGGATATATATATATATATGTATTTACCAATGAAGTATGATCGAGAAAAAGATAAGATCGAATACCTCACCGCCTAACTCAAACAGCAACTCAGACAATTCAGGCATCGCGACACCATCGTTCGAATTGAGCCCTCCAACCTTGAAGCCCCAAGATGCTCTGACCTCTGCTACCCACCCCCTCGTGCTCTGGCGAGCTACACCACTATTCCCAAAACCCCACGAACAAACTCAAGCGTGAACCTACAACAGCTGTCCCTCCACGACCGCGACGACTACGCGAAGACAAACTCCACCCCTCCATGCATCCACGCGCCCACGTTCGTCACCATCGCTCTCGACCCGGTCAATTGAGCGAGAGGCTTATAAAGGGTCGCGATTTGAATTTTATGCCGAGAATTGAATATCAGAAGCTGATGGGGAAAGAATGTAAGCCGATGGTGAAAGAAAGCAAGCTGGTGAAGGAATCTCAACTGGATATATATATATACACACACACACATATATATATATATATATATATATATATATATATTAAATTGAATTCAAATTGTCTCGATTTACGTAGCTAAAAACTGTGAACCCCTATCGAGGCATGTCGCTAGGCATTTATAATGTTATACCCCTATTCTGAACGCAATGGAAAAGGTTTCGAGTCCTAATTCGATCGTATGGAGAAGTTAGCTTTTTGGACTCAAGTATAATATTGAATTTCCGATATAACTTGAACGTGTTTGCCTACTGTATGGCCAACCAATAATTCCAAATGCTATGAAAAATGAAATTCGACAATAATACACTATTACGGATTCGACGGAACTGGTTTCATCGAAATCCGAGACTATGTCTTGGAAGGCTATTTTCAAATGTCAATTAAAACAATATATTTTCAAACTAAACAAACCACTTTTAAATTCAATTTTAAAAGTTCTATTACCTTCAGTATTATCAATATAAATTTTATAAGCCTCAATTTATTTTTAACAACCTAAAAACAAGGATTCAATATTTTATCCAATACTCAATTATTAAATTCAATAATTTAATTATCCAATAATTGGTTACATTTAAAATTCAAGTTAAAAAATTAACTTTTAAATATTCAAATCAATTATTCCAATTTCAAATGTCTAAATTTTCGGGTCTTCACAACTCTTTTGTAAGTCAAATCAATATCACAAATATGAGCGCAATAACTTAGGGGATGTTACGGGATTTTCCATCTCCTAAGGATCCGTTAAACTATTTATATATAATAGTATACGCTATAATAGATAATGTGTATCAGTAAAATAAATGTCAAAGTAGCGTTAAGGAATTACATTAATCCACCTTAACACATTTTACAGTTTTTAACGAAAATCGTAACGGGTTAATATAGGGATAAATATGACAAGGCACGTGAGGCAATGCCCAAGGTATGATTATACCAGTTTAACCTTTCTGACTGGTCGTAACCCATCCATGGCCGACCACGACAATCAATCCAAACGACAAAAGGTGCACCCAGCGAATACGAAATCACAATAGTAATACGAGGTATCAACGTCGCTAGAGGTAGCTAATCTCATTGGCCAAACATAGGCTCCTATTTTAGTCATTTTAATTACGGCATGAGTATCAAGGCTATCCATCATCGTTATCTTACTTCATTCTAGTAAATGTCACTAATTCAAAAACTACTATCTGGATATCATCCACCGCATACACAATTGTCAAAGTGGTTCCAATATTGACAGAGAGTATGTCAATAAGAAGCTCCGGTCTCTTTAACAACCAAACGTCGTTTTACACACCGGTTGATTCTTTTACATTTCGAAAACAGTTCGTATTTGATATCAAAAATATCATATTTATTTCGAAAACAAATCCATTTCGAAATCACCATATTTTCTTCAAAAATCATATTTTACTTCAAAATGTTAATTCAGTTCGATATATCGATTCGCTTCAAAAAATTGATTCGAATTTCAATTTAGGTTACAACTTCTTTTTAACCCAATTCATATTTAAATTCAAGATTAAATATAAACATTTCACCCTTTGACCAGTTTAATTTTTTAGAAAGTAGTTTAAATAGCTTAAAATATTTAAAAATAATTTAATAGAAAACAATTTGAGTATTAAAATGGTTTATATAGTAAAAGAGTTTAGAAAATTAAAATAATTTATATATTTAATTGGGGCATTTCACTAGAAGGACAAACTTTGCAGTCCAATTAGTTTATAGGACACACATCCATATGATTTAATTTCAAGGCCAAAGTCAATAGAATAATTACTTTTAAGGACAATGTCAGCAGTCCAATTACATTCAACGACATGATTTCATTGGTTTTTAGGCCTTAGAAATTAATTATTTTGCATTTGGTCCTTCAAAATTAATTATTTCAGTTGTGTGTCCTAGAAACTAATTGCACTTGCTAAAGAGGCCCTTATGGCTAATTTCCACTATTTAAAGAATATAGATATTTAAACTATTTATGCTAAAAAAGTAATTAATTTAAAAAATATTTTCAAAGTCAAACCAGTTTAATTACCAAATTTTCCAATTCAAATCAGTTCCAATATCTATTTAGATTTAATCGATTCAATTTCGATTTCAAGTCGAATTTTACTTTGATTCCAAATTAATTTCAATGCCAATTCCAAATTAATTCAAAATTCCAATTCCAAATTAATTTAAGTTCCAATCTCAAATTAATTTAGATTACAATCTCAAATTAATTTAGATTCCATCCTCAAATTAATTTAAATTCCAATCTCAAATTTAATTGATTTCCAAAATATCGATACAAAACACTTAAATCAAATTTTCCTTAATATTCAATATAAAATCCAAATCATCAAATATAATTAAATTCCGAGCTCAATTTCGAAATATCATTTTATATCAATTTTTACATAGAAATATTCAAAGTTCAAATAAAAATCCAATCTTTAAAGCAAATCGATTTCTGAAATGCAAATCATATTTTGATTATAACTTCAAAAATCTCAAATTCGATTATCTAAACCATTTCATTTATCAAATTTAAATTTCAACATTTCACGTTCCAATTCAAAAATAATTCGATTTCCATAATTTCGATTTTTTTCCTTAAAACCAAATCATATAAATTATTTCAAAACAATGTTTAAAATCATTTAATTTAACCAATCCGGTGTCCGTATATAATTTTCCATCCCATGGCCAAGTGATCAGTTATTCAAATTTAATTTCAGGGATGGATATATACTATTTAATTTCAGGGATGAATATATATTATTTCAATCTAAAATAAATGCCATAGGAGCATATCATTTCAATCTATTTCTTAATTATTCGAAATAATTCAATTTACAGTTTTATATACTGTAAATAATATATGGGATGATAACAAGATATATCAAAATTATAAACACCCAAACATCCAACATACCAATCAAATTTTATCGATCACCATCCATCATCCAAACAATCAATAATCACAACAGTCAACCAATTATCGATAAATTGGGGAATTTACTAGCAGTTAAGTTCTAATTGAATTTTAAATGTCAATTTAAATTTATCCAATAACCATCAATAAATTCAAATTACTTACGATATATATTTAACAAACATAATAATATTTCAGTCAATTACGAGCGTATAAAACACTCGCCTTTTATTTGAAAATGAAAATATTTCAGTTTCAAATAAATTCCACTTCGATCCCACGTTAAAGCCTTTGTCGATACGATTCCAATGTGATTTGATTCATCCAAAACCGATCTCGTAAGCAAAAATCTAGCAATATTTAATAACGACAATGATAAAATTTTGTTAATAAATTAACATCTAAATCTATCAAATAATTAAATTAACATACCCTCCACTCTATCACGTAAAGAATTTCTTCTCCAAGCACAAGGCCGAACACCCTCCCAATCGTAATTCCCTCATCTTGATTTTTTTTACGATCAATCATACTTGCAGATCCGTCGTTCCAGCATCCTAGCACGCCACGACCAGCCATAGTCGCCTTCACATATCCTCGAGAACAGAAATGTGCATAAAGGAGTACCATCCTCAAACCCTATGTTGTGCCGCAAACGACAACCCAACTCGCGACTCCACCTACTTACGCACGCCTCCACTTCCTCGCTGCCGTGCGTCTCGCAGGCCTCGCCCCTCTCTCGTTTGCGCTCCTCTCCACAGGCCGAAATCACGACCTCAACTCGTTTAATAACTTTTTTTAAAGATGGTGATGTTGATTTCGTTTTTTTTCTTCGATCGGTTTTATTTTGTATGAATCTAGTAGTTGGAACTAAAGAGGGGAAGACGAGAGGGTTATACGGCTGAGGTGAAGCTCTGAGATGTTTATATTTTTATACTATAATAATAATAAAATATTTGATTTGAATGACCCACGAAGTCACGGTCTCCAAACGAAGCGTGTCGCCTTGTGTTTGTAATAATTTACCCCCATTTCGAATACAATGGAACTAGTTCCGCGGCCTAATTCGATTGTATGTGGAAAATGGCATTTCAAGTCAATTGTTTTAATTAAATTCTGAAATTAAATTTGTACGCATTTCAAGCTCGCACGTACAAACAACAAGTTCACTCGCTACGAAACTTGAAATCCTACAATAATTTACTATTACAGATCCGATGAAACTGGTTTCGTCAAAATTCGAGACAGCTAGCAAAATGACTATTTTTACTCGTCAGTTTAAAATATAGAATTTCAATTTTTTATTTTATTCACATTTAAATCCAATTTTTAATGTTAACCATATTTATTCATATTTTGAATAAAATTTAAATCAATTTCAGATATATATTTCAATCGTCTTAAATCCAAAATCAAATCATTCAAATAATTTCCAAAATTATATTTTTAAACAATTTAATTATCTAGTAAACCAATATAAATAAATCATTAAAATTTATTTCTATCCATATCCAATGATTACATTAAATTTAAAAATAGCAAAAAATATGGATCGTTATATACTCCCCCACTCAAAACTTTTCGTCCTTGAAAAGACGTTAACTAAAGAATTTAGCGTACAATGGATTTTATTCAAACAATCACTTATCACTTTAAAATCTTATTAGAAAAACTTTACTACGCTTTTACTACGCCATTTCGATATCGAATTTTATGGTAAATATAATTTATATATAAAATAAGTTATAAAAAATTTAAAGCTTCAAAAATTTTCTATGTGACGCCCCACCTCTATACCCACGCTAGCCAAGAACACTACGGAGTAGTGCTGTCAACTAGCACGGAGAATAAGGCTGTTGAGGAGCGACCATCCATGTAATTGCTTATCACACGGTGGCTATAAATAATCCTCGGTAACAAACAAAGAAATAAGCATAACGCAAATCAATCACAGACATCCATATCACAAAGGCGGAAGAAGATATGAATATATAATTAACACATGAAAGTGTACATTAGAGTAGTGCTCAAAAGATCCACAATAATACAAAAGAATAGCAACACGTGCTATACAAAAGAATACAACTATGAGTCTATATCTCAAGTGTATACAACAAAAACTGCTAATCTAAACAGTTAGCCAAAAGTCAGAGTGATGAATCCCCGGGAAGAAGTCAAGCAGAAGCACCTGTAACATCTCGGTCTGACCCGAGTATTATTTAAGAAAATAATAAACGGGTCAGTCTAGCTATAAATATCAGATGACATGATATAACATAAAAGATATGGCATAAACATAAAATATCCATAATGACATACCACTATAAGTATGTAAATAATGATCAATAGAAGATCAATCAATAAGAGATAATCAATATCACAAGAATCTTCTCAAAGATTCGGAAAGGGCATCATATCCCAAACTTGTACTCATAACAAGTCAATGACATAAATTCTAAAAATCAATGCAAGAAGTCCAGAAATCATACAAAAGAGAAAGAGGCCTATCACATGACGGTCCGAAGACCAAGGGGAGCTACCCCACATGTGTGAATGGAATCACACAGATTAAGGTCCAGACTAACCAAAAAGCAAAAAGGTATGTGTGAGTGGAATCACACAAGTGGTGTCTAGTCTAACCTCGCAACAAGAGACATCGCACAGTTGCTAGTCTAAATCATCAGAATAATCGTCATGATCAACGAGAAGTGTCAATTACACTAAGCTAGTAAATATAGAAGTTTAGCTTCATGTCCCATAACCACTTGCTTAACTTAAATATTTACGAACAAACTGTAAATCTTCACTAATAAAATTGTCACAAGAGGTTCAATCGAACAAGTCCAAGAATTAACCGACGAAGTGAACGCAAGCGTTTCATACCACTTGTTTTACTAAGTCGTTTAATTAGATTTCTCATCCGAGTAAGGTAAAGGTTTGTATATACTAATAGATTGGAAAACGGTTTAAGGAAAGAGCTTTGTTATTAAAAATAGAGTTGAAATTGTTTGTTAAAAGAGTTTTGATATTTACTACTAGTATTGAAACCTTTATATTATAAAATGACAGAACACAGAAGCAATTGTAGAAACAATCAGTCATAAAAATCGCATACGGAGATGTGAATAAAATCCAAGGAAATCAGCTCAATGTTTTTCAGATAAGATCCCCTACGGAGGGGGGGTCCGGGGGGGTGGCAACCCCCCAAGGTGGGGGTGGGGGTGTAGGGGCAACGCCACCGCTTACGGGGTGGTCATACGACCTAGTGGGTTAACAGTCTAACGACTTACGGGTTATACGTCCAACGACCTAAGGCCTAACGGTATACAGGTCAGGCGACCTAACAGTGTTGCGACCTAAAAATGGAAGGCAAGGCCGAGCGACCTATCGAAGTAAAGAGGCACGCGACCTATCGGAGAAAAATGGGCACGCGACCTATCGGTGTTACGACCTAAGGAATTCGAAGCCACACGACCTAAAGGGGTTTGCGACCTAATGGGGTTCATGACCTAAAGGTATTCGCGACTTAACGGGCTATAGGTGTAACGACCTAACGACATAAAGGCCTAACGACCTAAAGGTGATGGGTTACGCGACTTAGGGACAGAAGTAGGACCGAGCGACCTACGACCTAGGAGACTCACGACCTACGACCTACGACCTAAGGCCCGCACGACCTAGTGAAATAGAAGAGGCAATATTAGGTTGGAGACGACCTACGACTTAAGGCCAGCGCGACCTAAAGTTTTAACACGCGAGCGACCTAACGTTATAAAGGCCAAACGACCTAAGACTTAACTCGCGAACGACCTTCGGCTTAAGGCTTAACTCGCGAGCGACCTAAGGGTTAGGTCGCGAGCGACCTAACGACTTAAGACCCAACGACCTAATTCCAAGGTGAACGACCTAACACGTGCGAACGGTTTTAACGCCAGAAACGAGCTATTCTCTGAGTGACTTTTCAATGCGAACGACCTAACATAGGCAGAACGACCTAAGTGCAGTTTTTCACCAAAAACACTAAAAATTGGAGTTTTTCGCCAATCCAATCCAAACCAAATGCGAATGTACATGCTAAAGTGATGGGGAACCATTCCCAACAGTCCAATATAGTTATAGACTAGAATCGTGAGATAAAAATCTCACCTTTGCACTAAAATTTATGAAGATGAAGCTTGAAAGCAAGGAGAAGCAATCCAAAGCTTGAATCCAATATCTTCTACTTGAATTTGGAATTGAATGTTGGATTTGCAATTGAATTTGTGCTTGGATTTTTAGTTTCCCATTCTCTTCATCATTAATGCCAAAGCTTGAGTTAGTTAGGAAATTTATGAAGAGTGAGGAGAAGGGGGTTGGAACTTAGGCTTAATAGGCTAAACTAACCCAAAATCCAAAGCGGGAAAAGTTAGTGAAATTCCACTAACTCCAAACCTATCAATGTTTATACTTAAAAAGGTTGTAAACGACATTTTGAACTCAATGGAAGTGGTCTCGAGTCCTAATTTGACCGTTTGTAAAAAGTAGCTTTTCGGACCAATATCCGATTAACGACAAAATATTTAAATAAAATATTTAAATATAAAATCGATAAATATGCGGGTTGTTACATTCTAACTCCTAAATTTATGATTTTTTTTTGCAGAGTCTCCTTTGCACAGCTCGATCTGATTTTTTTTTACAATTTAGCATATAATACAAATATAACCAATATATATCAAATATACATCTCAACTCAATGATGAGGCATCCCAAAGGGCAAAAATATAAAATCATAGTATGTAATCCGAGATACGTATCTTATTATTTATAATACGAGCGAGTTCGCTCGTATTAAGCAAGCAAAGCATATAAATCCCCGTATACGCCTAAACGATCTTTGTATGCACCCATCTCAACTCAATTTAGAATTTTAGTAACTTATAATAAGATGTAGAAATGCGTATATCCCAATAAGTATAAAACGGGCAGTCTAAATCCAAATCTCAAGCACAAGCACAAATATTCAACCATACAACCATCATACGCACTCAAAACAATTAAACAAGGATTTAAAACAAAACAGATCATCCGAAAAATCATTATTCATTCAATTCAATTCATAACTATCAAAATTTACATTTCAATGCCAATATTTAATTTATACACTTCCATTCTTATTAATATTAAATTTTTATTAACATGTTATTTGCTCATTTTCCATTTATTCATAACATTGAATCGACTTATATTCAATCTCATTTATTTCCAAAAAAATTTCTTTCATTTAAATGTTATTAAGCTCACATCTACTTATTTCAACCATTCATATAATTAATTACAGTTAAATAATTTAATTCCGTACCACATTCCATATACAAAATTTTTACTCACATTCACTAAATTATTCTTTTTGTAAATCATACGATAGATTTATATTCAATTCATTCACTTTTAATTAATTTACATTTAACTAATTTGGTTTCACTTATTTACATTCATTTTATCTACATTTAATTAGTTTACATTCAACTAATTTTTTTTTTCAATTTATTAATATTCGCTATAAATTCATTATATTTAATTTTATTTAATTTAATATGGAAAATTCGAATTTGTTTCACTTTTTTGTTCAACCTATTTCATATAAATTCATTGGTGAATCATTTATAAAATTATTCCATTTAACACTGCTTAATTTAAATTTGTTTTATTTCCACTTAATATATTTTATCTTTTTTATATACTAACATCATTTATAAATTATCTAAGTTTATTATAAATATTTTATACAACACAACTCATTTTTATTTATTATTACTTCATATCTTAAGTTATTATTAACTAATCAATTCACTTCTTTTATTCAAATTCATATCATTAATTTACTAAAGTAAAATTTATTTTTATATCTCAATTCATATTAATAATTTCTTTTTTCAATTTTCTTAAGCTACTTCTATCTTTTAATTTGTTTCATTAACTTATTCCATATTTTCTTAAGTTACTTCCATCTATCGTGCTTCCCTCTTCTTCTTCGTCATCCATTATCCCTTCTACGGTTCAATGTTGTTGTTGCTCCCCCTTAACAGCCTTGGAGCTCCCTTTTCAAACAAAATCCTAAACACCCAGAAAAATACATCCCACATGATTTCAAGTTATCTTTTTCTGGTGATGTATTGATCCCTCCAACTAAAGTAGTGCTGACAGGAAACGAAGTGTGGCATGTGTATCTTGTTGGTTTTTTCTCGACAAACCCCTTTCCTATGCCGTTGTCACTGAGCATCTAAAGCATGTTTGGAAGCTAAAAGGTTCTAGAAGTTTAAATTTAATGGTTTTATTTTTCTGTTCCTTCTTTCATGTGAGGAGGACAAGAAGATGACAACGGAGGCTGATCTGATCCTTCTAAAGAATAAAATGTTCATTCTTAAACCTTAGGATCGATCAATTGGGAATGTTTGTGGTAGTGACAATTTGTGCCTATCTGTGTTAAATTGTTCAACATTTCTTTGTATGCATGGTCTCGAATGGAAATCTATTGATTGGCTTGCAGATTAGGAAAGCTACCATGAATGGATGAATTTATGGAAAAATTGGAAAGGATTGAATTTACGAAGTGTTTGATTAAAGTCAGCCCTTATAAGGAACTGGAGAAGCAGTTCCATGTTCAACTTATGGTAAAGGGAGAGCAAATAATTCAAGTAAAGTACCTTTGGAAGGCTGAAATCTATCAAACATGAAAGTAGTTTGGCTATATTAAAATTGATTACATTAACGTGTTAAAGAAAAGTGAGGATAGTAAGGTTGAGCAAGATGTGGTACTTATGGTAAGGAGGAAAAAGCTAAAGGAAAAAGGGAAGTAAATAATAAGAGTAAAGTAAAATAGAAACGATAGAGAGTTAAAATGCTAAGAAGGAAAAATAGATCTAAGTTTGCTGTCAGTGATGATAAGCTAAAGGATAAAGTAATTGGAACTTTTGACTTAAAGCAAAAGGAGATTGAAATAATAACTCCTACCCCTATCATTCTTGTATCTAAACAAGTGGATACTAATAATGCCTCAGTTCCAACAATAAATTTTAAGTGTTGAGTGAAGTTAATGGAACAAGTGATATACTAGCTATTGATAAGGGTGATGGTTTACTAGAATAAGGTGAAATTTATTATGATACATTAAGTGAAAGGGAATCCTTCAAAGGAATTAATCCCACTGCTGTTATTCCTAATAATACAGCAATTCGTGTTGTGTGTTCCACTAGCATGCATAATGTATGCAGTAATTGTGATACAATATCTCAACTCCCATCTTAGCAATTCAGTTGTAAATCAATTATCGCAAACATCATACTCACTACTCCTTCCAATTAAATGTCGGAACCTATTCCTCTTTTTTCCTTGATGAAAAAGTAGGCAAGGAATCTCAATTGCATGAATTAATACTTATGTATGAAAATTCCTTTTCCAAGTATGTCAACTTTCCTCTTATTTATAATGCCCCCCTCTCAACTCCCACTCTTCTAATTTTCACTCCTCTTCCAAACTTGATGACATAGTCTTAAATCTGTTAGGATCTGGATCTGCTTCATCTTCTGAATGGCTCTCTCTAACCTCCTCTCCCATTTCTATTATTCCGTCCCCAAGCCTATAATGCCACTACTCTTGAAACCACGAATGCAAAGAAGAAGAATAAGAAACCAAACAATGTAAACAAATTTCTAATTCCAACCTTGATGTGAATAAGGACCTTCCTTTAATTGGCCAAGTTCCTAAAAGCATTAAATTCAATTCTCTTACAACTAGGAGCAGAATACAAAAAATTATCCTAAAACAGTATTTTAACTCATGATTCCGTGGGAGTATGGAATACTCGTGGAGCTCACAGTGACACTAAATTTGATTAAGCTAAAATCTCATTCACTTGTATAATCTTCACCTTCTAGCTTTACTGGAAACCAAATTGAATTATAACCTATCTTAACATGCTACTAATTATGTCAACCTTCAATTGAATTTCTCTCAAAACTTAATTGATGCACCTTATGTGAGAATCCTTGTTGTGTTCAACCCCCTACCTTTTGCCTTTCTTTAATCCTTTTTATACGAAAACTATCCATTACCATGTTATTCACATCCCCTCCGGTTCTTCTATGTGCCTATCCATCATTTATGATGATAATTCAGCTGCCTCTAGACAATCTCTATTTAATCTTCTTCCTTCTTTAAGGCAAGATACCATCCTTGGGTTGCCATAGGGGACTTTAATTGATGTTTAAACCTAGATGACAAGATAGGTGGTATCCCTTAACCCCTAGGGATATTCATCCTCGCAATAAAATAGTATATGATTCTTTCTTGATTCCAATCAACTACTCCAGGCTTCTCACTCTTGGAATAATTGTAGTAGGAGTGGGATAAGAACCTTTACTAGAATTAATTATGCATTTTTCAACTTTAAAGCCCTGTCTACCTAGCCAGTTGTCTCCAACTTCCTCCCTTTGCCTATCCCTTATGCCCATTTCCTCCATATCCTTTCCACTGGGCTAGCTGATGTGAAAATAAAATCAAGTTTTAAATTTTTGGATGCTTGGACTAATGATCCTAATTTCCTTAACATTGTTTCGTCTGCTTGGTCTAAAATGTAAATCTAATGTTTATTCTATTTCAAAAGATCAATGCTACGAAAGTTGCACTGAAGAGATGGGATAGAATGAAGTAAGGTAATGGGAATCTACTGTAATGACCCGTAAGTTTATCACTTTGATTTGGAATATTTAATTAATTTTAAATTTGATTATAGGTTTATTGAACATAAATAATCATGTTTTATGTGATAAATAATAATGGTGATTTTGTTTTGGAAAAATGTCTACAAAAATATTTTTTTGGAAAAAATATCGATAATATGATCGAAAATCGTTTCATCGATAAACAAGTTTTTCACTATCAAAAGTCGTACACGATTTTTTTACATACACTTATTTAACTGTTTAAACAAAAAACAAGTAGTAAAAATAATTATGATGTCATCAATGATGTCACCATTTTCATAAATGAGCTTACACGGAAAGTTCTAGTATTTTGGGTATTTAAATATCCAAATAATTATTTTAAATGATGAATAATCCTTTTAATTATTATATAGTAATAATAAATTATAATAGTTTTATAAATTTACAAACTTGCTTTATAAAAATTATGAAAATTTTATCGCACTTTGGTAGTTTGATGGTAGGATTTTGCAGCACTTGTCTGAATATTGATTTGCATGGTTTAATAATTAAAATGAGCACAATTTAATTGTTCTAAGATGGTCACAAATATATTTTTAAATTTGTTTACAAATATATACAGTTTAATAGAGATGTAAAAATATGACCGGAAATCGAATTCCGAATTCACAACGGTTTAATGAATAAAATTTGTTTAATGTCGTTGCAACCTTTTTCTTGTATCTTTTGCACATGCATACATGTCATACATGCACATGTACATGCAAATGTACATACATACATATATAGATATATATACACACACACACACAACTAAAATATCTCAAATATTTCACATCAATTCATGCTTAAGCTAAGATAAAGCAAACCTCTCATCAAACATCACCTCCATCACCTATATATCACCTTCCATCACCATGACAAGAAGGAGCCAATGGCAAATGGATGGGAGTGGGGTGTGATGCGTGCACGATGGAGGGGGAGGTAGATTTGGGGAAGACATCATATGGTGAGAAAGTATATAAATACACATGCATGCCCTCTCTTATTCTTCACAAATTCACTTCTTCTCTTATGCTTCTTCTTCTTTCTTCTTGAGCTCTCTTATAACTCTCTTTTATGGCTTCCATGCCATGGAAAATATGAGAAAGTTATGATAAAATAGTATACAAATATTTATATGCATATACAATATCCATTCACCTTAAAAGCTAGTTCATTATCCTCCTCTACCCCTCATAAATCAACGAACAACCCTACCACCATTCTTGGCTGAGCATTCAAGGAAGAAAGGAGGGAGTTCGAGAAGCTCTAGAGTGAAGATAGTAGAGAGAAGTGCTATCAGAATTCTTCCAGAGTAATTCTGAGAAGTTACAGGGGAATGATATAATGGTGGGAATTACTCTCCTAGTTTATTTTCTTAAATTATACGATGGTATGATATGTTTTTCCATACTTGTTTTTTATGTTTGATCATTATGTTCTAGATGCGATAATATGTTTGCTTGGTTGTAGAAATAATTCATGGTAAATACACGTCGCATTTACACAAAGAAAACACTTTCACTAAGTGTTATGGCATAGTTAAACCTCTTTAAACATGAATAAAAATGGTTTAAAATGGTTCATAAATGTTTTATAAACATTAAAACTCATTTCAGCAAAGTTTTGAAAAGATACGAAATTAGTGTCGAAATAGGCGCGTTGCGTAACGTAAGTTCGCGATTTCATGCCTTAAAAATTAAATCAATGTGTAGAATCGAAACTATTTGAAATAATATTTTTTTTCAAACTTTTATAACTATAGTTCCCAAATGAAGGAGAAAAATGAAGATTTCATTTTGTAAAATTTGAGATATGTCCAAATCAAGGTTTTAAAATCATCGCGTTTTGGCAGTTCTAAAATATGGATTTCAACTCTTAAAAATAGATATTTTTAAGTCTTTAAATATATGAGATGAATTCTAAAAATATGTTAAAAATATTTTAAAAGAGTTTGAGATGGAAAAATTGGACATACGAGAGTTTAAAATCGGATTTGTGATACGAAGCCTTCGAAAGCATATTATTCACCGACAAATTTTGACAGAGGAATATGGAAATTTATGAAATAAGATTTCAACTTGGGTTTTCTTCCCGAATCCTTTATAAATATTATTCAAATAATAAATCAAGTATTTTAAACGGTTTAGAGTTGATTATATAACTTGACCGCTTTATGGGTGATAGAGAGATAGTCTCTAAACGTGGGTTTGGAAAACCAGTTTCTTGCTCTCCATAGTAATCCGTACTGGCCCGTCGGAGAGGACAGTTAATTTGACTTACTCATACCATATTTTCTTAAAATAAAAGAAAAGAGATTTCGAGTTTTCCAAAAGTTAAACAAGACTTAAATGATTTTGGTTGTTAAAGAAAACATTATAGCTAAACTTTATATTAAATTTCGAGGAGGGAATTCGTACTATCCTTAAGAAGGTGATTTCACCATTATTTAATGAATAGTCCAGGTTGAACACTGTTACCTGGTTGCTTGGCCCCGCTACTAGATTCTAATTGTAGAGGTGCTGATTGAATCAAAACGATACTCGACCCAAAGGAAGGTTGGAAAATGTAAAAGGTTGGCTCGAATTGAGAGGTTCATCATATATACATATCGCTCGGCACGAAAGCACAGATCGGCCTATAAACCTGACCAGGCCTATATACATATCGTTCAGCACGAAAGCATGGCCCGACCAGTATAAGTGTTTCGGCATATAAGCATCGCTTGGCATGTTAGTTTCGTTCGGCCAGTGATGATAAAGGTGGGACGGTTCGGTCTGGATGCTCGGAGATGGATGGCGCGGCACAGAATGGGACATGATAGAGTAGTCCAAAACACATAGTTCGATAAAAAGAATTGACGTAAAATGACATACATCGCTCGGTCAAAGGCGCAGAACCAAGACAGTTTGGTCGGTTGAGTTCTAGTGCTTGTGACTCAAACTTGGTGGTTCGGCATGCATGGGGCAACGAACATGGGACGGTGATCTTTTATGATGGCTCGTGATCACTTCATCCTATAACAGAGTGGCGCGCATACATTTCTTTGCTTCGAATCGCATTGCCGCTCGCGTCGAGTTCTATCACAATCTGCTTCGTGCAAATGGCGAGACTCCCACTGGACCGACTGAGGAGGCTCGGCAACCGCCATTCGGCATGCCTGGATCGGTGCACAGAAGTCACCTACTATGGGCCGAAGTACCTTGTTCCTGCGCCTGCGAAGGGAATCCGACCTATCTTCGTCTATAAATAGAGGGGCAGGGGCGTAGTGAAAATGGACCTTTTTTTGAGAACACTGGGGAGACTCTAGCATTTTCAAGACTCATTTCTTTTCTATTAAAACTTGTATTCAAGTGGTTGGTGTACTGATTGTTCTATATTCAATTATTGGAATAAGTAATAAAGATTATGATCAAAGTGGACATAGGAAGTTACGCCGAACCACTATAATTCTGGTGTTCTCGTTCTTACAGTTCGTATTAGATTCTACTATGTTATTCCTCAGTTTTAATTTACCTTCTTCATTAATCTCTCTACACAATCTTACTCAAGGGTATTGGTGACCAATTTTGGTGCTATCATTTTGATGCTTTCATTGAGAGCCGCATTCTCAGGTTATTCGGATCTACTTTGTCGCTACTGGATTAAAGAAATCCCTCGAAGGAGATCCAAGTTCATTCACCAGAAGTCCATTGATTCTACTTAGATTTCCTACCAATAACTGTACAATAGGAAGACCTCGTACCAGATCAGCCTCTCACAATGCGGACGTTAACGAGACAGCTAGCGTCCAACAAGTAGGACCTAGCAACCAACAAGCACTCCAGTTGCAAGGACCACCACCGCCCTAAACCAAATAGAAATTATCACTAGAGCAGAGTTCAATGAGCTGATGAGGGAACTCAGAGAAAGTAGGAGACAACTTAATGAGCAAATTCAAGCAAACTCCAACCTTATGACTCAACTTACTCAACAATAGCATCTGCTGTAGGAAGTCCCGCTGGCTACTCCTCATCTGATAGCTCCGCTTTGTCTGATGAACCACTCGGGCGCAGATGCCGTAGAACTAAAACAATGCAAATAGGTGCGGCTGAACGATCCACCAGGGATGGTCTAAGTTCCCTACCTAGAGCCATGGCCCCTCACTTACACCTAGGTAATCGTACTCAAGTTGGAATAGAAAACTTAGGATCTGAGGCACGAGTGGAAGCTGGACGACCAGTTCACCAAGGTCACAATGAAGCAGGTCCCTAGGACATGCATTGGTTGATCGCCAACCGCGGAGACACCAACCGGAACAGTCCCGCAGGACAGATTCCAACTTGTCACCTTCCATACAAACCGCAGAACTATCAGGAAAATCAAGGCTTATCAAATATGATTGGGGCATATCTAGGAGCCATACTCCATTCACAGATGCTATCCTACAGACCGAGTACCCTAGGAAGTTTAACATGCCGACTATTTCGGCCTACGAAGGAAAGACTAATCCCCAACAACATGTGAGGAGATATGAGTGGATGATGCATTTAGCAAGAGAAAATGATGCAACTAAGTGTAGGTGCTTCATAATAAATTTTATCTGGAATTGCTACCATAGGGATCACCCGACTTCCTCCGTGGTCTATCTCCAACTTTGATGAGTTCACGACAAAATTTATGGAGCAGTTTAGGATTCGTGCCACTCGTCCTAAGGACGTGATGTCCTTGTCTACTATGATCCAGGCTCCAAGGGATTCGTTAAAGGATTACTTGCAAAGATTTCATGTGGCTGCTACTGAAGTTTGCAACCCGAATGACCATGCTATTCTAATGGCCGTGATGCGAGGGGTATATCCATATTCGGAATTCAGTGATTTGCTGGCAGGAAAACCTCCGACTACTCTGGAACGTTTTTGTTCAAAGGCGCATCAATTTATAAGGACAGAGGAAGCCAAGAGAATGAGGCGAGACAGTACACCAAGGCCTGGCAAGGAGACCGTGAAGAGAAACATTGCTGTAGAAAAATCAGGCGATAACTCTAGGAAGGTCCTGGTCAATGTTTAGAACAAGCCAGGGCAATCTAAAGGATCCGGAGGAGGAAATCCCAAAAAGAAAAGGGAAGCAGGAAAGTGGAAACCAAGGATCCCAACTTACAACGAGTACACTTCTCTTAGCACATCTCTGGAAAATATTTACCTATCGACTTGCAAAACTTTTCAATGTCGAAAGCCACGCCCAAAAGAGTCCACTGAGGATAAAAGCGGATTGGGAAGTATTGCCGCTTCCATGAGACTTACGGGCCTAATACCGAGGATTGTAGGCACCTCCATGATTCTATTGAAAAAGATGATTTGATAGAAAAAGTTACAAGAGTTTGTCAAGAATCCAAAGGAAGGCATATAAGGAACATCAGAACCTAGTCACGGGCAAGCTCCACGTCATCCAGAGGAACCTGCCCGGACTATAGGTAGACTAGTCATAAACACGATAGTCAGTAGGCCTCACCCTGCAGACAAGAATTGGCAAGAAATGGAGCGTTATGCTAATTTCCTAAAGCATGTAGATTTTGAATGTTGTTCAAACACAAAGATGGGACCACAACTAAGTAGCAGCGAATGATGACTGATGATATAGTGTTCAGAAGCAGAGATGCGATCAAGTGGAGGGACCTACCATTGATCCGATGGTCATCTCAGCCACTATTGGGCCAGCATTTGTGAGGAGAATACTGATTGACTATGGAAGTTCTGTTAACATTATCTTCAAAAAAGCATATGACCAGATGAAGATGGAGACAAAAGATCTAAAACCATCTAAAGCCCGCATTCATGGCTTTAATGGTGCAGCTACTGATACAGTGGGTTTTGTTGAATTACTAGTTGAACCTGGAGAAGGTGAACGTAGAAGGGTGCGGATCCTACCATTCATCGTTTTGGATGTCGATTCTCCATATAATGTGTTTCTGGGTCGACCGTCCCTGGCAGAGTTTAGGGCAGCTTTGGCCCCGTGTTGTTTAACCTTGAAATTTCCAACTGATAGAGGAGTAGGTGTTGTGCATGGCGATCATGCGACTGGTCATGCATGTTGTATGGCTGAGATGAGAGACGCCTAGCGAAGAGAGGAAGGAAAGGTTGCGGACAGCTCGTCCGCACCGGAGTCACCGAATACTGACAAGTAATGCCCGAGTCTTGACTCAGGCAATATGATCAGATCTATAGAGACATAGATCCGAGAGAGGATGATGAGGAGCCCAGGGAGGAAAAAGCAGCACCGGTTGAACTGACGATTGACATTCCAATCAACTATGATGACCCGTCATGGGTACTTAAGATTGGATCACAACTCAACCCCTCGACGACCAAGGATCTCACTAATTTCCTCCGAGCGAATCTGGATTTTTTCGCTTGGACACATTTCGATATGTGCAGGATTTCTCCCGCCATTGCGAGTCATATGTTAAACATAGACCTAAGGTACGTATCAGTAAAGAAAAAAGGAGGCATGGACCTAGAGAGGTCCGCTGCTCATAGAGAGGAGGTAGACAAACTCAAAGCCAATGGGTTCGTCCGTGACGCCCTCTACCCTAAATGGGTGTCCAACCCCGTGCTAGTGAGAAAAGAAAATAGGAAATGGAGGACCTATGTAGATTACTTAGATATGAACAAAGAATGCCGTATGGATAGTTTCCCTTTACCCATAATTGATTAGCCAATCGACTCAACAGTAGGACAAGAGTTATTGTCATTTATGGATGCGTACTCGGGATATAATCAAAATCCCGATGCACATTCTAGATCAGGAACACACTAGTTTTGTCACAGATGTTGAACTGTATTGTTATGTAGTGATGCCATTTGGATTGAAAAATGCAGGAGCTACTTATCAGCGTTTGGTGAACAGGATGTTTAAAGACCAGATTGGTAGGACAATGGAAGTCTATGCGGATGACATGCTTGGGAAGTCACGGTAGTCAAACGACCACATTCGAGACTTGACAGAAATGTTTGATATACTCAGATATTATGAAATGAAAATCAATCCTCTCATGTGTTCCTTTGGCGTTACGTCGGGAATTTTTGTGTGTTTTATTGTTAATACATAAGGAATTGAAGCTAATCCAAAAAGATTCTGGCTATTCGAGACATACAAGTGCCCGAAACTATAAAGCAAGACAAAGCCTGAACGGAAAAGTGGCCGCGCTGAGTCGATTCATATCCAAAGCGACAGACAAGTGTATTCATTTCTTCGATGTAATAAAGAAAGGAAAGATAAATTTTGAGTGGACGCCCAACTACGAGGATGCGTTTCGAGCTCTGGTAAGGCACTTGGAAAGTCCCTCGGTGCTGTCGAAGCCTATATAGACCACGAAGTGTTGTATGTATACTTGGCCTTATCTCAACATGCAATTAGTATGGCTTTGTTCTGCAAGGAGGACCGAGTTCAAAAGCCAATGTACTATGTCAGTAAACGTTTAACGGGGGCAGAAAGAAATTATCCTAAAATTAAGAAGCTAGCCTACTGCTTGGTGATTGCATCGCGCAATCTTCATCCACACTTTCAGGCACACTAAATCAGTGTTTATACCGATCAACCCTTGCCACAGGTACTCCAACAACCAAAAACCTCTAGAAGGCTGTAAAAGTGGAATATTGAGTTGAGTCAGTTCGATATCACCTACCTGCCACGGAGGGCCATACAAGGGCAAGCGTTGGCAGACATCATCATTGAATTTACCGTATCAGACGAACCAAACAGTAATGATGTTATTCCCTTCATTCGATGGAAACTTTATACCGATGGGGCATCCAACGACCGTTGTTTTGGGGCAGGTGTAATTCTTGTGACTCCCAAAAACCGACCAATTTGTTATGCTTTGAAGCTCAATTTCCCAGCTACAAATAACGAAGCTGAGTATGAAGCATTGATTGCTGGCTTGAAACTTATCAGGGAACTTGGAGTAAAATAGGTTGAAATCTTTTGCGACTCACAATTGGTGGCATACCAAGTGCGGGGGACTATCAAGCAAAGGGAAAGAGACTTGCCCCATATCTTACTCGGGTTCAAGAGCTGTTAGCAGACCTCGAAAATTACGATATTTCACACATACCACGTGAGCAAAATTGGGAAGCCAATTCATTTGGTGAAATTCTCAAGTACTGGTGATGTACAGCAAATGGGATTGGTTCCCGTCGAAATTTACATGCTCGGAGTATAAATGAGGTGTAAGTAGATTTTGTTGTAGAAACAGAAGTCAAGAAGGAGTCATGGATAACCCCTTTTAAGAAATATCTACTACACGGGGTTTTGCCAGGAAGAAAGAATGAAAGACGACAAGTCATTCGCCAAGCTTCACGGTATGTGATGTAGGACAGAATAATGTATCGGAAGGGATTCTCAATCCCCTTGCTCCGGTGCATTGCCCACGGTGAGACAAAATGGGTCTTGAAGGAAGTTCATGAAGGAGAATGTGGTGACCATACTGGGGGGCACGCACTAGCAAAAAAGATCCTCCGCTATGGATACTATTGGCTAATTGTAAATCGGGATGCTGCGGACTACGTAAGAAGATGTGACAAAGGTCAAAAGTATGCGAATATCCTAAGAGCTCCGCCAACGGAACTCACACAAATGGTTAGTCCCTGGCCATTTGCGATATGGGGAATCGATATAATCGGCTCCTTGCCTATCTCCAAAGGTGGTGCAAAATACGCAATAGTTGCAGTCGATTGCTTTACCAAGTGGGTGAAAGCAGTGCCCTTAGCTACAATAACCACCAAAAAGGTCATTAATTTCGTTGTGCAAAACATCATATGCCGTTTTGGCCTTCCGCGAACTATCATTACCGATAATGGAACTCAGTTTGAAAGTAGGGAGTTCAAATAATTTTGTCAAAAGTATGGCATTGAGAAAAGATTTGTAGTAGTTGCTCATCCAAAATCCAATGGACAAGTAGAAGCCATGAACAAAGTAATCAAATCCATATTGAAAAAACATTTGGAAAAGACTAGAGGCAAGTGGGTGGATGAGTTTCCAACAGCACTTTGGGCTTACAGAACCACCCACAAGTCCGTGACTGGCCGCACTCCGTTCATATTGGCATATGGTACTGAAGCCGTTATACCTATGGAACTTGAAGTTCCTTCACATCGGGTAACTCATTATGATCTTAAGACGAATCGAGATCTCTTGCTGCAATCACTGGACTTTGTTGATGAAAAACGTGAAGAAGCTGATTTAAGGGTGGCTACATATAGACACCGAGTCGATCAATATTATAATGAAAAATTCCGAATGAGAATCTTTGATGTAGGCGATCTCGTTTTGAAACGAGTTTTTCGATCCTCTCGCATATGAATCCCACATGGGAAGGTCCATACGTCATTGAACGGAAGCTTGGAGAGGGAACTTTGAAGCTAGCGACCGTTGATGGCACAACACTCCCTCGAGCGTGGAATAACAAGCATCTACGACGTTATTACACTTAGTCTATTTCTTTTGCATTTTGGTTGCAATTATTTCCAATGTATGTTTATTTTGTTGTTTACTAGAGTACGGACAAGAGTATAAACGACTTAAAAATCTCTAAGTCCCCAGAGTGCGGATTGGAGTACTCTAAGTCCCCAGAGTGCGGACTAGAGTATAAATGACTTAAAAATCTCTAATTCTCCAGAGTGCGGACTAGAGTATAAACGACTTATAAGTCTCCATGTCCTCATAGTGTGGACTAGAGTACCCTGAGTCCCCAGAGTGCGGACTAGATTATAAACGACCTAAAAATCTCTAAGTCCCTAGAGTGCGGACTGGAGTACTATGAGTCCCCGAGTGCGGACTAGAGTATAAACGACTTAAAAATCTCCAAGTCCCCAAAGTGCGGACTGGAGTACTTTGAGTCCCCAGAGTGCGGACTAGAGTATAAACGACTCAAAAATCTCTAAGTCCCCAGAGTGCAGACTGGAGTACTATGAGTCCTCAGAGCACGGACTAGAGTATAAATGACTTAAAAATCTCCAAGTCACCAAATTGCAGACTGGAGTAATCTAAGTCCCCCGAGTGCGGACTAGAGAATAAACGACTCAAAAACCTCCAAGTCCCGAAAATGCGGACTAGAGTACTCTGAGTCCCTAGAGTGCAGACTAGAGTATAAACGACTCAAAATCTTTAAGTCCACAGAGTGCAGACTAAAAGTATTCTAAGTACTTGAAGCCTGGAATAGAGGATCTACGATTCCAAAATTTTCCGAGTTATATGGAAGTGAACTGGGGCTTATGCAACTCATAAGATTTTGGATTTCGACTACAAGTTATACAGTAAGCTGAACAACGAAAATCATCGAAAGCAAAGAAACGAAGTTTTATTCATTAATCCAAAATAAAGTTCCACTACAACTTCTCCTCAACTCGAAGCAAAAAGTCTATCTACAACGGCTATGAAAATAAATTGAAATAATTACATGATCCAGTCCTATTTGAGTTGAACGAGGCATGTTAGCTACTTTTTCGACTTCTTTTTCTTCCTCGGTTTCTCTAAATACTCCTCCCATAGGCTTTTTCTCTTGGACGCCTTGCTTACTTGGGAAGCGGTGCCCGGGGAAGGCAGAGGAATTTCCAGTGGAGAAGTCCCATCGAGGAGAATAACCTTCAGAGGCATGTTCAGTGGGTCATCAAGTTCAACCACTTGGGGATCATCCATAATTTCAGTTTTCTTCTTCTCTTCTTCGACTTCTTGTTCCTCCATGCTCAATTTTGGAGTGTGTTCAGAGGCACCCGTAATTTCAACTTCATCATGTTCTTCGACGGGCGATGGATTTTCAGATTTGTATTCGTTAAGCGCTTCAGTCACTTGAGCGTTAGGTCCGAAAGTCTCTCCGGTTTGAATTGCCTCTCCATTTTCTCCTCCTTCTCCGTAGCGACATCGCTTCTTTGAGTTGGCTTGGAATCAGAATGGCCTGCACAAAATCATAAGAGACAAGTGTTAGAACACATTTACTACTCGCCAAAAATGATGGCCCTTTGAACTCCGGGAAGAAAAGTTATGTACCAGTTTCCGGCTGACTCTCGACTGTTCGGGGAGTTTCACCCTCTGGAATAAGAGATAGATTGTGGATATCAAGTCCAGGATCCTCTGCGACATAGCCGATATGCCTTTCAAAGGGATCAAGTGATGGGCGACTAGTCGGCTGAATTGGAGAAGGAACTGAGGACGCGGTCTCGGATGGGCCGGCAGCTTCATCTTTTCCCTTTGGTGAGGAAGAGTCCCTTTCATAGAAGGCCTTTGTCGTAGATAGGTCAGTGTGCTCATTCTCGCGAAGCACTTCTTTCACAAGGGAATTCTCATCAACCTCTTCAGTTCCCAACTCAACCTTTTTAATTTTTACTAAAGTGTCCCATGCTTCGGCCAAAGATTCGAGGTAACCCTTGCCAAGAAATGTTAGGCCACGGTGCATGAGAACTCGAGCATTGTACTCGGCTATGAGTGGATCAAACATGCACTTAATTTCTTCCCTACAAGCCTCAGTAGCCACCTCAAGGAGAGAATAAATTTCTGACAGCGCCATTCTTTTGCCCTCCTCACGGGCTTCGTTCTTCAACGCTACAGCCTTGGAGAGCTCCTCATCAAGCTTTGTTTTTAAGAGTCGAGTAGCAACAATCTCGTCACAATATCGTTGTGACTCCTCTTGATTAGCAGTCTTTTCTTCCTTTTCTTTGAAAAGTAGCTCCTCAAATTCTTTGACTTGTTGAGCGAGGACATCTTTCTCCTTTTGAACGGCGTCCTTCTCTAAGGCTAATGCGCCACAGCGTTGAACCGCTTCATCAATTTCTTTTGTGTGGGTAGCCTCTAGGATATTGACTGCCTCAACAGTATCTTTAGCATTCCTCTTAATTGCCTCAAGCTAAGATTTATACAAGGAAAGCTCTTCATTCTAGGCTTTTATGATGTCTTTATCATGAATCTCCTCAAGCTTCAAGTGATGATTTCAGGTTTGCGCTCCGTCAAAACTTCATAAACTTTTTCGGCCAAATGAATGAACGTGTCATGTTGGACGTAGACATCGTTGTTGCAAGCGATGGCACTTTGTTTAACGTGCCCTATAATAGTATGGATCATAGGGAGAAATTTTAATCCATCGAAGCATATTTTTGGGAATGTGGCTTTAAGCTCAGCTAGCTTTTCTGCTATCGATGGATCGTGTGCAAGGGCTGAAGAAGTTTTCTTGGCTGGAACCAAGGATTTTTTTAGGCTCATGAGTTTTCCTAGTGTTTGATTAACTAGAGTATTGGTTGCAAGGTGCTTCAAATTGAGATCCCCTTTTAGTCAATTTCTCTCTGCTTTGTTCTGGTTGAGGAGGAGGATCATTGGGGTACGAAGAATGGCTGCAAGTTTTCCTTCAAGACGACGACGAATCTCGAGTACGGTAGTCTCTATCGCTATTGTCGTCTCTATCTCGGTGTTTACCGGACCCCGAGTCTCGGTTGGAATGATGGAAGATAGAGGACCTGGGAAGGCGGTCGAATGCATGAAAGCGTGCCATATCACCTGCATAGAAATTAAGGACAAGTTAGCAAGAGTAACATGGTGGCTAAAGTTTAAGTGCAGAGTGAAGTGCAAGTGTTGATGTGTGTGTCATAGTGTTTCCTCCTGATGGACCAGTTTCTTTAGCTTTACTTATCGAAGTTTTTTCTCCATGGTGATGGACTTGAATGCCTTCATCGCCTCTCGTGGGAAAATGACGTTTTAGGGCTTCCGGATCGTCGAAGCCGTAATTGAGCAAGTCATTTGGAATAGTAAGATTTGATAAGCCTTTCAATGAACCCTCTAAGTGTTGTTGAGACGGATCTTTCTCCATTGGAGTAATTGTAACTGTCAAAGTTTCGCCCACTATCTTCTTCCTCGGTTTGTAAGCTCATTTCTTTTTCCCCTTTGAACGGGGAGGTGGTTCATCAGTGCCAATTACGCTAACCACTGGTTCCGAAACATGGCTTATATTCTCACCCAGCTCTTTTGGAACTCCAGTTTCTCTAATCTCACCCTCCTAGGATGTGTCAGGGGCACCACTTGTAGGAGGCACTGAAGGTCCGTCCTGTTCTTTACCTTTCTTCAAAGGAGATCCGGTTATAGTGGCTCCAGATGGAAGATTTTTTGAAGACCCTCCACTAATAATCCAAAATTTGAAATCGATTCATTGGAGATAACAGACTTGATCTCCCATTTTCCCATCGGAATAGCTCGAATGGCCTCAATGGCCTTAGGATACCCGGTACCTTCGGGACGTGGGCTGATGCCTGGAAAAAGACCGAAGGAAGTTTAGAAAAAATAGACTTCACGCCTTAGGTAAATAACAATCCCGAAAATGAAGCTTACTTCCTTCCAACCATCTTCTCACAAAGACCGGGAGGCAGCGGACATAAAACCATTCCTGCTTATATTGGGTGAATTTACTCCATGCCCCGTCAATATCTGACACTTAGAGTGAGCCTCATGGAATATGAAAGATGGGCTATCTGATCGTCTCTTGAAGCGACAGATGTAGTGTATGTCACCGGGAGTAGGGAGCCTAAATAAAACGCTGATAAACAGAATGCAATTGCCATAGATGAACGCAGGACTATTGGGATGTAGCTGTGACGAGGCGATCCCGATATACTGTAGCACTTCGTGGAGAAAGGAGTTCAATGGTGGCATGCTACCGACCTACGAAAAGAATTTGTTGCAAGCTGATATCCAGCTGGGGGCAGGTGAGGACGATCTCATCCCGATGGACCTAATATGTCGTCGAAAGGGATTCCGTGAATCGAACATAGTCGGCGAAGAGCGGTTTCATTAATTATTGAAGCTTGGGAGTCAACTGGATTATCTAGAATAACAGCTCCGTCTATCACATCAGGAGCCGGGTCAATAGTTGCCAGCGATGGGTTTGGGATATCCTGTGTAGGAGTTGTCGATGGATTCGAAGTTCCCACGAGCATCTAATTTAGGTAAACACCTATTTGAATTATACTTGAAACATTGTCAATATTAGATATAATGACAGAAATATTCCCCCGTGTGGTGTGTACTAGTGCGATCATTCGAGCATAAGTGTGAAAGAGTTGAAGATTTAAAGTGTTGTGAAATGTGATTGGGCTTTAAACTATTGACTTCGAAGACCATCATCACTGACCGTCCCCGGGGGCTTGTCCAATATTCAGTAGTAGGGATCCTGGAATTGGGCATTGACATCATACATTGAAGGCCATTTTTTGTTTTGGCTAAGTTTGATACGTATTTACATTTTTTCAAAACCGGTAAGTTGTTAGTCCAAATCGGCTATATATGCTCATGTGCTTGAGTTCTTGCTGCTGTTCGTTGTTCTACGGTTAGGCATGGGAGTATGCGATCTTGACATATGCTGTGTTCAACCAAAGATGGTCTTGAATTATCAATGCCTAACTCAAGGATTGAGGTCGATCGTATTTCTAAGCCAACATACTGAACGACTCAACTACAAGCTGCCGAATGGCCTCACTCGAACTTTGACCTATTCGTCTTCCTAATCCTCTACCGTCCCGTGCTCTCCCTTAGGACTGAACGACACTCTGGAACAGAGAAAACCGACTCACACTCTCTCCTCCATCTCATCTCCTTGAGTCACCTAAACGCTCTCCTAGTTGCCCACAGAACGACACTCTCACCCATACACCGCACACAACCTACCGACTAGTAAACTTCCACCTAACCTAACAACTCGGCATTGACACTCAACCAACACCTTCTAAAATTACTAACTCCTACCGACCCACTACTACTTCTTTCTCCCTTGCTCGGTGGCCCAACAGGAGCCGGCGTCCTAGGAACCAATGGTACCCTTTTCCTTTCTTCACTCCATCTCATCGGCCTCATCTCAGTTAAGGCTATATTAAGTTTCAACCTAAGGCTTGTTCTAACCTCAGATTCGTCTTCCTCATCTACACGATTCCTTCCATTCGTAATCTGAAGAAAATTCATGGATTCGAATCTTGTACAAAACAATTAATTTGGGAAATTCGATCGAACGAGAAGTTCATACCTAAGAGAATGAATTGAAGTTTATAGAACTACTTGATTGGGGATGGAAATTCGTTTTGACTCATTCTCGAGGGGAGTTGTGGAGCAAATGTACTGGATTCAAGATGAGAGAGAGATAGATTGAGGAGGTAGCCGAAGTTCGGAGGAAGGTAAGTTAAAAGGTCTTGTAGAGTTGAGGTGAAAAGTAAAGGGATGAAGAGGAGAAGTGTTGGCTTTTATATGAAGAAAGGGAGGTCAACAGGCGTTAAACAATGGATCGGTTCAAAGCATCTCAGTCTTTCGGTGAACAATCTCGCCGAGCTACAATGAATATGCCGATTGAGTGGCTCAGCGTGTGTGCGTTGACCGACTCGCAACATGGATGATAGCTCAATGGAGAATCAGATCCCACCAGATAGTTGGAGAAGAGTGGGGAGCATGGATTGCTTATGGTTCAATGCACATCATGATGACTTTCACAATACGCTTTAGGGGGGGGGGGGGTAAATATTACCTGGTTGCTTGGCCCAGCTACTAGATACCAATTGTAGTGGTTCCGATTGAATCAAAATGATACTTGAGCCAAAGGATGGTGGGGAAATGTAAAAGGTTGGCTTGAATTGAGAGGTTCAGCATATATGCATGTCGTTCGGCACGAAAGCACGGCTCGACCTATTTACATGGCTCGGCCTATATACATGTCGTTCGGCACGAAAGCATGGCCCGGCCAGTATACATGGTTCGGCATATAAGCATCACTTGGCATGTTAGTTTCGTTCGGCTGATGAAGATAAAGGCACGACGGTTCGGTCTAGATGCTCGGAGAAGGATGGCTCGGCACAGAATGGATCAGCCTACATAAACATGACAGAGCAGTCCAGAACACATTGTTCGATCAAAAGAGAGATAGGTAACATGACATACGTCGCTCGGTAGGCGTAGAACCAAGATAGATTAGTCGGTTAAGTTCCGGTGCTTGTGATTTGAACTTGGTCGTTCGACATACATGGGGCAACAAACTTGGGATGGTGAACTTTTATGATGGCTCATGATCACTTCATCCTACAACATAGTGGCGTGCATACACTTCTTTGCTTCAAATCGTATTGCCACTTGCTTCAAGTTCTATCACAATATGCTTCGTGTAAATGGCGAGAATCCCATTGGACCGACCGAGGAGGCTCGACAACCGCCGTTCGACATGCCTGGCTCAATGTGCAGAGGTCACACACTATGGGCTGAAGTACCTTATTCCTGGGCCCGTGAAGGGAGTCCGACCTATCTTCGTCTATAAATAGAGGAGCAGGGATGTAGTGAAAAGGGACCTTATTTTGAGAACACTAGGGAGACTCTACCATTTTTAAGACTCATTTCTTTTCTGTTAAAACTTGTATTCAAGTGGTTGGTGTACTGATTGTATCTGCATTCAATTATTGGAAGATATAATAAAGATTATGATCAAAGTGACGTAGGCAGTTATGCCGAACCACTGTAATTCTGGTGTTCTTGTTTCTTACAGTTCTTATTGCATTCTACTGTGTTATTCCTCAATTTTAATTTACCTTCTTCATTAATCTCTCTATACAATCTTACTCAAGGGTGTTAGTGACCAATTTTGGTGCTAACAAATATGAAAATTAGTATTGAGTATAATTATTCTAAAATTTATGGATCCCTTTTATTCAATACTAATTGGTTTGGATTTATAGTAAACAATGTCTTAAATAACATTGTTTTTGACCTATTAAAGATATGCTTTAGAAACGTGAAATCTTCAAAAAGTTTGGAATTATAATAAAATAGAATATGGAAATATTTTTTCTAAGTAATTAAAGAGAAATGGTTTGGTATTTCCGTAGATAAAAATGGGTTTAATTAACCAAAGGATTTGATAAAAGAGGTTTAATGATCCCGTATATGCTGAAAAGGAAATTAAAAGACATATATCTCTAAGAAGATATTTTACATGGATAAAAGATAATAATTAATTGAATAATAATCACCCACGTACATGACATTTTTATCAATAATTGTTTTGGAGAAACCAGGTCGGATTTGGACGATTCTTATCCGAAAACCACTTCGAACCAATAACGCGTTTGAAAGTGAGGACATGTTGAAGACGATGATTTTGAAGATGGAGATCTTCATAATGTAGGGCTGCTTTTCACTAACCTTGGGGGTAATTCCCATATCATATATATGGTGGCAGTGGTATCTTCATTTTGAAATCTTCAATGCATGGACTAGTCGCTATTAATCCTAGGGTGATTCGCAAATAGGATGTAGTAGGAGGAATGCCTTAAATTTGTCCAGTTCCTAGACCACTTTGTTTAGACGAGTGTTTGACATTGCATTTCTAAGATCACATACATTGATTTTTACAAATGTACATCTTCTTGATAGTGTAGGGTGTAACCCCTCTTACACTCAATACCCTTCCTTGAGGCGTATGAACTCGTGTATTGTACTTTTATGGAAATAAATAGTGTGTTATTAGAAATGGCAATGTAGCATTTAAAGTGGGATTTGTTTTGTAAAAGGTAATACGTTACCTCGGGCCTAACACTTGGAAATGGCTGAAGTAAGGTATGCTGCAAAGCTATAGGGTCGCACCTATTAGGGTATGGTCATCACCTTTCTAGATTACCTTCCATATATCGGGTTTGTTGTGTATGCTATGGCCACGGATAGGTTACCAACAACCAGGGTGATGTCATATTCGGTACCATCCTGGACCATTATGTTGGTCACTGGAAAGGGGTGCGCTGGTCTTGCCAAATGTTGAGCATATTCTGTGGGCCCCCGATACATTCCTCCAGAGATGTACTGTAAGGAAGGTAGTACCTTACCTGTGACGGCCCGCCATTTCATAACATTCAAATCAACAATAGTCCACACATGTCAGACATGAATGATGCAAAATAACAGATTATAAATAAATTTGGAGCAAATGAAATCAAATACACAGAATCACAGACATAAAACAATCAGAATAACTCGCAGCAGAATATAAAATAACATAGTAGTCCATGATGCTACCATAACAATGTCTCTAAACAAATACATAAATCAGTCTGAAAACAACATAATAGAAATCCCAAATACAAAGAAGTTCACTAATACATGAGATAAACTAGAATAGCAGAAACTGAAAAAGATATAAAATATAGCTAGGCATAATCTCCAGCAAATACCGGCTCAAGAAAGAGAATGCAAAGCTGTGAATACTCAGGCTGACCCGAGCGTAAAGCAAAACACAAAACACTCGAGTCAGGACACACATATACTTATATAATGTAAACCAACTCAAGTGAATTGTAATAAAGATACAAGTAACTTAAAGGATACCGGGGACTGCCCAACCTCTAAGGATCCGTTAAACTATTTACTATATAGTAATATTGCGCTACTATAATAATGTCTACAGTAAAATAAACATACTTTAAAATAGAATTAAGGAGTGACCCAATATTCCCTTTAACATGTAATAGTCCCAGTAGTCCATCCAGTATCAACATATCTCCAGATCGAGAGACTACCCTAAATACTCCACGGGCTACGGGCGAAAGAACAAACTCGTAGTAAAGGCTCAGTATGGTAGGTGACATGGCACATAAGGCAATGCCACAGTAGATATACCAATTATGCACATGGGCTGGCGGTAACGTAGCATCCACTACGCCTACCTCAAACAACACTCCAAAATCAAGGGGTGCACTCAATCAATCACAACAGTAATAGAATAGTATCGAAGAGTGTATCCGGCCAAAGGTGCTACCTCTTTTGGCCCGAGATCGCTCCTGTTTTAGCTACCTTAAGCCAACTCACGGGAGTCAGGTCCATGTAATATACCTCCGAAACGTCGTCACCATCCTACTTCATTCTGGAATCTACACCGCTTACACAGTTGTTAAAGTGGTTTTCGTTATCGACGGAGAGTATGTCCACATCCGATCTCGGTCTCTTTAACAACCAATCGTTATTATAACCCGTAGTTATAATTTAAAAATGGTATTTATATTTCAAAAAAACCAAATATCATTTCAACAATTCAAAATCCTGTAAAATCCGATTCAAAATATCGAATATCATATCTTTTCAAAACCATATTCATTTATTTAAATTTAAAATACCATTTCAACTCACATTTCAAAATAGTTTATATTTCAAAAACAAATTACTTCATTTTCAATCATTTGAAAATGAAGTCATTATATTTAATAATTAAATATTAAATTTCCAAAATTTTAAACTTTTCAAAGTTTTCTTATTCACTTAAATTTATCAAATAGTGAAAATTCACCTTTCGCAGCATTTAGAAAATGCTACAGAAAGTTACCTTTTAAAATACTTCAATTTAACAAAAGACAGCATTTAAAATGTTGTAATAGGTTGCTTTAGTTCAAATAAAAACCTTAGTTAAATTCAACGATTATAGCAATTACAAAGTGCTATAATAGCCCTTAATTAAATTTATAGTTCATTTCTATCAATTACAACATTTACAAATGCTGTAATATCATTACATTAGAAAATAATAGCATTTCAAAATGCTGTTAATTAAATTTCAAAAAATTTAATATAATTTCTCAAACAATTCAATTTTTATTTAAACAATTTTAAACTCAGAAAACCATACATTTTCTCTTTTAAAGCAATCATTTAGTTACCCTTATATTCATGATTTTATAAAGTTAACTTTCCATTCAAAAATCAATATTTAATAATAATTTACTTATTAAATTCCAACATTCAATTTCAATTCTTTAAATTAAATTTTTAACTTAACACTTAAGTTTAAATTTCCAAATATAACTTATTTTTCATCTTATTTACTTAACTTAAAATTCATTTTTAAACAAAATTCACAAATTTCCAATTTAAGTTACATTTCAAATTTCAACTTAAATATTCATTTATTTAACATTTTAACTTTGTTCAAAAAATCATTAATATATTAAAAATCATTTTAAATTCATTTTAATTCAAAATATCATGAATTTATCATATTTTATTTAAATTCCATTTATCGCCAAATTATAATTTCCAAAATAACTTACATTTCAAACTTTCTAACTTTACCGTTAATTTATTTCACTTATAAATTTTCAGAAAATCAATAATACTTTACAAAAGTCATTTTTAATTAAATTTAAATCAAAATATTGTAATATTTACATTTTTAAAATATTTTAAAATTTTTAGAAAAACTTATATTAACCACGGGTCTGTATTAAATTTTCTAGCCTAGGTAAGGTGAATACGGATAATATATCATTTCAACCCATAATTACAAAGAAAACCCGAGTTTTATCATTTCAAACCTGCAGTCCCAAGTAAAATGAAATAATTGAAAATCGTTCCGGCCTATCATTTCAGCCCATAACGATTCTCCCCTACTCTAAAGTCCATTCGGTAATACCATTTCATTTTATTCCAGTTATATTCTTATTATTATCATAAATTTTTATTTCTTCCAACATTAAATCACCAAACTTCATTAAATTAACATATTTTAATTATCGAAAATTACGGGTCATTACATCTTCTATCCATAAATTTTTTTCTTAATTAGAGTATCATTCTCCTTAGTTAAATGCCATTTCCTTAGACACCCATCTAATTAGTTTTTCTTACTGATTGCCCATTGTCTTGGTTAACTACACATGTAAACCAACCGGAAGCATCGATACCATTGTTGGATTTAGCACATTAGCACTAGATTGTAAATGGGAGTAATTTAAAAAAAATCTCTATTATTTATTGTCACTATATCATATTTTGTGTTTGCATGAATAATAATTTTGTACTAGATCATTGCTAGTATTGATTAATAAATGATTTTGAGGGTTTAGTTCTAATGTAGTAAATTTATGTACTAGAATTATCATGTTTAAATTTTATAATTTGATTATGATGTATGTTATCATTTTATTTTGTTTTATTTTATTATATTTTAATGTTTTTTTTTAAATTTTGTATTTCATGCGAATTCACAATGCAAATATTATAACTACATAAAATATGTGATCCAACTCTAGGTATAAATGATAAAATGTAATAGGTGTATAATAACCAATGGGACCTATGGATAGTAAATATGATCTAATTTCATAATTGAATAATTAACCATATGGATTTTTTATTAATAAATATAATGCTAAGGTAATAATCATTTTAACATGGATATACATACATATATATATATATATATATATATATATATATATATATATATATATATATAATAGTGTATGAATATGTATGTATGTGTGTGTATATTATGCCCATGAATTAATTTAATATATATATTATTTTATTTAGTAAATAATATATATAAATATATATTTATATTTTATATTCACCACTATAAAAAATAATTTTATTTATTTATTTTATAGTTGCCATAACATATTTAAGTTCATATATATATCAAACGTAAAACATTTTATTTAAATTTGAACTTTAAATATATTCAATTAACTAGATATTTAATATGTTTGACTTATTCCAATAATTTGTTTATCAAACAAAGATGATAGTAAAATGTGTTTTAAATAATATATATTAATATATTAATTCGATCATATATATCTAATATACATACATAGATATAATTTAAGTCTAATTTTTTTCTTAAAACAAGAAAGAAAAATGATCTTCTTTTATAATTCTAAAGCCAAATCTTATTTTAATTTAAATTCAAAATTTATTATACCTATATATACATATATATATATATATATATATTGATTTAAATGTGGACTTTGAGCCTAAAGAATATTTTTAGTAATTAAACCCATATTAGAAACAATGTGTATGTATTGTATATATGTATATCTGTTGTTTTGAACTTTTTTATTTAGCCAAATATGGAATGGAAATCACATACATACATACATACATACATATATATATATATATATATATATATATATATATATATATATATATAAACACACATACATATATGTAGACACACAAATTTATATATGTATGTATGTATATAAATTAATTTTAAATGAGAATATACCTTTTAGATCATGTCAGTTGTTGACACCTTGGTTGCTTGCTATTTGTAACAACCAGCGTTTTCGACCCTAAAATTTCGACAATAATACATCCACGGTATTCCTATGTCGAGTATCCAAGTGTTCGGAAGACGATTTTTAGGTTAAGATTAAAAGAAAAAGAAATAGAACAAGAAAGAAGGAATACATTAACATAATCTGACAATGATCGAGGCTACGTTCCGTTGGAATATTATGTAACCTAATTGAGTCCTACTCTGTTTTGTGTCATTTCCAATGTCGAGGCTAAGTTCGGCATATCACATGAGTCATCATCACTTGAACAGAACACGAATCCCATAAGGATCCTAGCATCATGAACAGTCTATAGATCTCCATAAGGATCCCAACATAAATCGTTTGGCGAATGCTAAAGCTGACCTCTCCCTTGGACTTAATATTAGGATATGTAGAGTTCTACTCCATGGCATTCCATTCCATAACTGCTTCCAAACCATAGAACCCATATATTAATTTTGAAGTGGTATTCGATAAGTAGAACGCTTACCGATCCTTGTCTCTTCAAAACTAAATCGATGAATTCCCAATCAATTTCGATAGTCCGCTAATCGACTATCAAGTTTGAAATAAACAATCATATATGGAAACCAAATCTCATACATTTATCACGTTTTCAATCTTTTAGTGCTAAATGCATGACTAAAACTTTCCATAAACGAGTAAACACACACAACATGATCAAGTCACACAAAGTATGATTAAGTAACATAAGCGACTTCTAATTCCCTTTTTACTTAATTAATACTTTTATTGTTAAAACCTCTTTTAATAATTAACTTCTTTCAGCTAATAAAACTTCATTTATCATCCATATTGTTCATTTATATTCTTTAAATACCTCAAAAGGTATTCATATACTTATCTCAAATGATATAAGTATTTCACAAATCGCTAAGAAGATTACATACTTTAAACCTTTGGGCTATCTACCTTTTTTCCAATGATTCCATACTCATAATTTCCTTCAAAATAACCATTTTAAGTATCTAAGTACTTTCAAAAATCAATTCAAAAGGGTTAAGACTAATGTTACTTAAAAATTGTCACTACAAACCAAAAACCATTTCACCTACGCTTATCTTTAAAATATTGTTTTTCAGATCTGTTTACGTTTGTAAATATAATTAAAAAAAGGTTAAAGATGAATGTTGTTAACACATTGTCACAACGAACCCGAAAATATACCATACTTGTTATCTTTAAATACTAATTTTATAGATCTAAGATAATATTTAGTTAAGTTCGATTGTAACATTCTTGGTTTTTTAGCCAAATTAATTTAGTAATTAATATAAATTTTGGATTTATTTGTGAATTAATTGCAAACTAATTTGAAAAATTTGAGAATAAAAATATAATTTGTAAAAAGAATTTTTAATTTGGGAATTCTAAAATAAAATATATTGCAAAATAGAATTTGGTTTGAAATTCAAAAATAAATATATTGAAAGAAAATTTGGATTGGAAATGTAGAAAAAAATAAAATAAATTGTATTTAAAATTCTATGTTTTAAGAAAAAAAATATGATTATTTATTAATAATGGATAATCTGATTTCAAATCAATTTTCCTTTAAAAAGTTATGTAAGTAAAAATAATTGAAAATGTATGTATAACGTATATATATTTTAAAACAAGAATGGATAAAGATTTTAATATACAAATCTTTTGAGATTAAACAAGATTTGCACGATGATTTAAATTACTTTTCTTTTGTATATTTGAAGATAAATATAGTTAGAATAAATATAAAGCTTTGGTATGAATATACCTTTTAAAAATGTAAGACATATTAATAAAAGATAAAACATGTTTCATATATTTTAATATGACAAGGGTTCAACATAAATTATAAAATAAAATTTAACAAAAGGACTTAAACATAAAATTATCACAAATGACATTTGTAAACCATGCAATATGGAAATTTAACAAATGTATAGGAATTAGAAACATGCATATTACATGTATAGACAAGTGGCTTAATTTCTTTTAAAAACTAAATATACAAAATATATGTAAGAAGAAACAAAACCAGGCTTTCAAAATAAAGAAAAGAAAATAAAAAACAAAACAGTTCAACATTCTTCAATCCTCACTTTCAAAACAGAAACAAATTAAAGCAAAGAAAAAGAAAATCTGGTTTCAGTTAAAAAGTTAAAAGGTTTCTCTCTTCTTCAAACTAGAAATCAAAACTTCAAACTGGAAATCAACCTGTAATTGAGCAAGATGCAAATCAAAACCTAGAAATCAAAGTCTGGATTCAAAATGCAACCTGGAAACAAAGTAAAAGCAAATACAAAAGTTCCAAATTTAAGCTAAATCAAGCGTGCAGCAAGTTCAAATGGCAACTCAAACTAATTATCAAGTTCCCGTTCTCTGCTTTTCAAAACAATAAGGTGAGCAAACTCTAAAGACTATATATATATATATATTTAGTTTGCATGCGATTAAATTTAGATGTATGTTTGTGAAATAGGTATGCATGGAAGTAGATATGTTTGTGTATATATATAGATATCAAATAGGTTGAATATGTATGTCTGTATATATATTTATACAGGCCTCTGCTTAGCTTAACAGGTTTTCAAAACCTAATTCAAACTTCAAAATCTCTTCCTCCATTCCTTTTTAAGATAAAATGTTTAAAGGAAATAGTTTTGAATAATCAAGATTTAAATTTTAAAAATGGTTCTAAGTAAAAATAATTAGTGAATATTTAAAAATAGGGATTTGCAGTAAAATTTGTTAAGATTAGGAAAAATCAATGGTTTTATTTCATAAATAAACTTTGCAACTAATATGTGTTACAATTTGATGAATTTTGATAAAAAAATCTTGACTTTTAAGTGAGTAAATTTCGAGCATTCGCATGACGATCGAAAAACCTGTTTCCATAAATTCCCGTCGACCCACGATGAAGTGAAAGTCGTGATCATTGGAAAAGATGGCTGGAGCACCGGGGAACTTAGGAAAAATATTGATTTAATTAATAAAGTGCTATGGCAGCGGGAGTTCGTCGATCTAGGATTTTATGGTGTTATTTGTTTGTCGAAGTTTGGAGAGATAGTTCGTCGACGTGGATGGATCGGGAAAGACCGGACCTTGGGAGACCGAAGCTATGGATTGTGGTGTTTCTTTGAATGGAAGCACAGGGATTCTAGTGAACTAAAGTGCCATCGGTGATCAGTTTTTCTGATATGGGTTTGGGTTCCAGTTCGATCGAGAAATTCAATTTTCAATTCCTGTCGAGAAGGACGATCTGGGTGGTTGTGATGATTTAGGGGATCGTCGATGACATGTTGATGGTCAGAGAGTTGATCGGAGAAGCATGGGTCGTTGGTGCACGTGTATGAATTTTCATTTTTATCGGGTGAAGTTTGGAAGTGTTTGAGGGAGATGAGGCCACTTGGGGATTGTCTCAAGAAAATGGAGGATCGACTCGAAGAAAGTTTGAATATGCGTTGCTCGGGAAATTTTTTAAAATGCCTCGGGTTTGTTCGTGTGATTCTCGGAGTTGGCTCGGGTTTTCAAATCATAACAGTTTTTTTTTAAAGGAAATGTGTGTTTAGGTTTTAAACTTAAGGTAATTTGTACCAAGCTTTTAAGTCCAAAGTTTCCAAGTTTTAAGGTATTAAAATGATTTAGTTCAAAAGAAATCTTATCAAGTTTTAAAATTGTAAAATTAAGTAATACTCAAACAAGTTCCTTAAACATTTTTCTTTTCTAAATAATCAAGGTTTGTTTAAGGTTGAGAGTACTTACAGGTCTTAAGTTAATTAGTGTGTTAATAATGATTTATTTCCAAAAAGTTATTAAATAAGATCTTAAATTATTTTGTATGATAATGATTTCAAGTATTTATTTGATAAGATTTATAGGATGTGATTAATTAATTAAGGTGATTAATTTGAGTATAATTAATTAAAGGTTAGTTAATTAATTAATGAAATTGATTAGGGATAATCATTTTTTGTAATTAATTAAATAAAAAGGCAATTAATTAAGGGTTATTTAATCAATGTAATTAAAGTTAATTAAATTATTAATTGAGGTTAATAAATTAATAATTAAAGGATAATTACTTTATTTATAAAGGTTAATTAATAAAGGACTAAAGGATAATTAATTAATTAATTAAGATTAATTAATGTAAGTAATTAAAGGTAATTAATTACTTAAAGATAATTACTTAATTAAAAGTAATTAATGATTAAAGTTGGATTAATCAAGTAATTAAAATTAATCTAAAATTTATTAATTGATTATGGATAATCACTTATTGTAATAAACTAAAGATAATTAATTAAATGGTAATTAATTAAGGGCTAATTAATCAATGTGTCTAGTTAAAAGATAATTAAATAAGTAAGGGTTAATTATTTAATGATTAAAGGTTGATTAAATTATTAATTAAGGTTGGTTAATTAATAATTAAAGGTTGATTAATTTATTTTTAAAGGTTAACTAATAAATGATTAAGGGTTAATTAATTAAGATGGTTTGTAATTAATTAATATCAATTAACCCGGATTAGTAGTTTATTCATAAGTAATTTGTTTGATTTAAAATAATCAGATAATTAATTGACCTTACTTGTGAATGTTTGGATTTTATTGAATGTTGAATTGTTTGATATCCCTGATGTGTGATACTTTATGAAATGAATTATTTTGATTTGAGCTGTGATGAATGTAATCTATTTATATCTGTGATGAATTTATATTATTTATCTTTAAATCCGTGAATGTAGATAAGAGTTATAGGATTATACCGCTTATCAATATTGCTATGCTTGAACCTGTAATGATTGATGATGTTGCACTATTTTGTAAAACCTCTGGACTACACTATATACACACAAATAAGGATTGCACGAGAAAATTGGTTAAGTCATAGATTTTTGAAATGGTTTTAAAATTGAATTTTGAATGCATATGGTTTTGGGAAATGGAATTGGGTTAAATATGAAAAGCTTTTGAAAAGGAGTTTTGAAGATAAAATTATTTTGAATCTTGATAAAGTTTTGGGAACTAAAATAGTTGGACTTGAATTTGAATTCAAGATTTGAAATTAAATTCTATGTTTGAAAATTATGGTTTAAAAAGGTTATACAAGTTATAAATGTGTTTATATAGGTTGTAACAACCCTAGATTTTTGACTATAAATTTAAATTTTACTTTATTTTTGTTTGAAATTATTTTAAATTTGTTTTATTTATGAGATTTCATTTCTATTTTTAAAGTGATAACAGAATTTTTCCAAAATGTGTTGAATTTAATTCCTATTTTTAAAAGGCTATTTTCTATTTTTTTGCCATTTTCTTCATTTAAATTATATTTAATTAAATTATATTTATTTATTTTATGAATGTATTTTTATTTTATATTCTTATTCTTATTTACAAATATTTTCCAAGTCCATATAAATTTTTCAAAGTTTATTCTGTTTATTTTCAAATTTTCTAGACTAGTTTTCATTTATGTGCTATTCTCTTATTTTAATCATATATAATTATTATTTATTTATTTATATTTTATACATTTGTTATATTTTCGAATTTTTACTGAATTTATAATTATTTTAGTTATTTGAAATTATATAAAAAAAATAAAGAAATTTGAAAAGGTTTATGACTTTATATCTCCTAAGCCTTCTAATATTCCTACCTTTTCACATTTTCAATATTTCTTTTCATCAATTGGCCATAACACTTCGTTTCTTCAGCCACATACTCCATTTCACATTCAAGTAAACTCTTTTTCTCATTCCTGAAACAAAAATTTCGGCCATTGCTTTAAGGAAAAAAATTGGTAATCTTCTTTTCTCTTTTTCACTTTTATTGTTTTATACTTGATTTCACGATTTTGCACTTGTCTCTTCTTCTCTAGATTCGGCTATGTTCCACCACCAGCCATGCCTCCTCCACCACCACCTAAGCACATCACCACCACCACCTCCTCTTTGGCTAACCCCAAGCTGTGCCACCAAAGTTGTTGATCCATCACCAAATTCCAACAAAACTCCAACCTTTTGCCCATAGCCGAGCTCAACTCAAAAATCCATCACCTTCCACATCCCATAGCCGCCACAATCTCCACCTCCACCACATCCATCTCCACCTGAACCCTCTTCCATGTCATCACCTTGAACCCACCAGAGAAGGCCGTGACCCTTGAGCCTTGGCCGAGCCTTGATTTGGCATGAAACCATGTGATGCTTTGATTGTTGCGTTGTTTCATGCATGTACACTTTGCACCACCTTCTAACTATGTTAGGCCGACCATAACCAACCCAAACCTGATCCAAAAACCTTCCTTTATCCTTGTACTTCACCTATGGCCGAACCCAGGGTATGCTGGAAGCGAGTGCAAAGCAATTCTGCTTTGATTTATGTTGTTATTTCTAGCTAAATTTAATCGTATTTGAATTGAAAGCTTATGTGTATTATATTGTTTTGTTTGATTTGTTTTCAAGGAAATTGATCTTTGGCTCTCCTATTCATATCTTGTCGTGCTATCGTGCTTGTGTGGATCTATTTTGTGCATTCGTTGTTGGGTCTCCAGCTCAAACCAGTGAGTTATTCTCACATGACAATGTATACATATATAACCAGTAAATTGACCACTTGTGAATCTGTAAAATGCATAACCATATCACATCCGCTATGTTGAGATTATATGATGTTCACTTGTGACGCCCCACCTCTATGCCCATGCTAGCCAAGAACACTATGGAGTAATGCTGTCGACTAGCACGGAGAATAAGGCTGTTGAGGAGCGACCATCTGTATAATTGCTTTGTGCGAGTACCGATATGCCAGATAAAATATAACTTTTCATCTCAAGAGTAAATCCGACATACCGACACAAACTCAAAGCTACTACACAGTGGCTATAAAGGTCTTCCGAAACAAATATAGAAATAAACATAACACAAATCAGTCATAGATAATTCATATCACAAAGGCGGAAGAAGATATGAATATATAACTAACACATGAAAGTGTATATCAGAGTAGTGGTCAAAAAGATCCACAATAATACAAAAGAATAGCAACATGTGCTATACAAAAGAATACAACTATGAGTCCATATCTCAAGTGTATACATGAAATAAACTACTAATCTAAGTAGTTAGCCAAAAGTCAGAGAAATTATCCTAAGAGAGAATTCAAGCCGAAGCACCTGTAACATCTCGGTCTGACCCGAGTATTATTTAATAAGAAAATAATAAATGGATCAGTCTAACTATAAATATCAAATGAAACGATATTGGATAAGTGATATGGCTAAACACATAATAATCACAATGCCAAGATGTGATAAATATAAGTAATTGATAATCAACAAGAGATTAATCAATATCACAGAATCTACACAAGAATAAAAAAAAATGTCATACTCCTTATTTCGTTCACCAAACCATAAATATTGACGATTATATCAATGTCAATCACAAAAGTCAATGACACACAAGTTCACCAATGCACAAATATTGATAAAACTTATCAATGGAAATCACGAAAATTGGTGAAAAACAAATTCTAGAAATCATCTCAAGAAATCCAAAAATCACAAAAAGGGGGGAAGGCCTATCACAAACGGGAGCATAAAGCTCACCAACACGTGTATCACAAACGGAACGCTAATTCCATGGTTGCTAACCATCACAAATTGAGCCGAAGCTCTACAAACGGCCCGAAGACCATGGGTTGCTACCCTACCAATTTGAGTCGAAACTCCACAAAACAGGGTTTAGTCTCCCTCGCAGACAAAGAGACATCGCACATTGCTAGTCTAAATCACAAAGATTATCGTCATGATCAATGAGAAGTGTCAATTACACTAAGCTAGTAAATATACGAGTTTTGCTTCATATCCCATAACCACTTGCTTAACTTAAATATTACGAACAAACTGTAGATCTCCACTAGAAAATTGTTACAAGAGATTCAATCGAACAAGTCCAAGAATTAACCGACGAAGTAAACGCAAGTGTTTCATACCACTTGTTTTACTAAGCCGTTTAATTAGATTTCTCATACGAGTGAGGTAAAGGCTTGTATATACTAATAGATTGGAAAACGGTTTAAGAAACGACCTTTGTAATAAAATAAACATTGAAATCGTTTTAATGAAAGAATTTTGATATTTACTACTAGTATAGAAAACCTTTATATTTTTAAAGTGACAAATCACAAAGATGATTGTAGAACAATCAATCACCAAAATTCACATACGAAGATGTGAATAAAATCCAAAGAAATCGATATCGAATCCATCAAAATGGATATTCCCAAAAATCACGATGAAAATGTCATCAAAGTTCATAATAAATGATAACAACAAAAATGGAACCAACATGAATCGATTAAAATTGGAAATATACTCAAAAATATAAGCAAATAGGCACTATGCACAATTCTAGGCGTCTGGAGGTCCAATCCAGGCGTCTGAAAACTAATCATACGTCTGGTTTAGAATCCAAACGTCTGTATTTTTCTCTGGAATAATCCAGAGAGCACCCAGACGTCTGAAACTTCAAGTCAGACGTTTGAGACCTATCCAGACGTCTAATCCTAAATTTTAGTCGTCTGGAATTAGTCTCTGCCTTTTTTTATATATTCTGCGTGGTTATATTTTTCTCTCCAGGTCTAAACCAGACGTCTGGACTTGGTCACCAAACGTCTGATCACTGGTCTGGGCAACAATTTGCCTAGGCCAAAGTGGCCAAAACGTATGAGGAGCGATCGGACGAGCAACAACGACTAAGGGTTTATGCCTAGCGATAACCCAGCCTTAACGACTCCTTAATACACCTCGAATATCATTGTCCAAATATTTATAATAGGATTTTCATAAACTTGGACCAAAACACCCAAATTAGGAAAATTCACCAAATCAATTCAAATCAAAAGCAAATGAATATGCACAAATGTTAGGAATTCATACCTAACCACAAAGATAGATATAGAAAAAGATGTGAGATAAAAATCTCACCTTTATGCACAAGAACAAGGAGGAAGAAGCTATAGAACAATGACAATGACAATCACTCTTCAATTCCAACTCAACAAGCTTGAATCTAAGCCAAATAGAGAAACATTTCCTAAATTAGGTTTAGGAATTTCTGAAATTGATAAGAGAATGAGTTGGAGAAGAAGAAGAGAAGCTTACCAATGGGTTCTTCTATTAGTTTGGAGCTATAGTTTGATTTGCAAAAGAAAACTAGGGCTTGGAGTTTTAATTTCCTCTTCCACTCTCCATTAATATAAAGCTTGAGTATAAGGAAATAAGGAATGAAGTAATGAAGAGGAGAAGGGGTTGGGACTCAATACATAAGTGGGGTTAATGGGCTCAGCCCAAACCAAAGCCCTAAGTGAAAAAGTAGCAAAAATCAACTTACTCCAAACATATTGAAGCTTATACTCAAAAAGGTCGCAAACGGCATTTTAAACTCAATGGGAGTGGTCCCGAGTCCTAATTCGACCGTATGCAAAAAGTAGCTTTTCGGACTAAATTCCGAGTATCGATAAAATGTTTAAATAAAATATTTAAATATAAAAATCGACAAATATGCGGGTTGCTGCAGACTCCCCTCCTTAAAGAAATTGCGTCCTCGCAATATTTAAGAAGAAAATATAAAGTAACAACCATAAAAGCATATTCAACACAAAAGAAATTTGAAATAAAAGGTTCACCTTAAAGAGCACGGGAAAGTAAGTCCGGATGTGATCGCTCGATGAACTCTCTAGACTCGCAAGAACAATCCTTAGGATTTGAAGACCATTGAACTTTCACAAGCGGAACATCCTTATTTCGAAGTCGTTTGACTTCCGAAGCAATAATACGAACATGATGCTGCTCATAAGTTAAATTAGGCGAAACTTCAATTTCTTCCACAACACCGGGCTCAAGAATAGAACCGGAATCTCGAAGGCACTTCCGTAATTGAGAAACGTGAAACAGGTCATGAATAGCAGAAAACTTAGCCGGTAATAAAAGGCGATAAGCCACGGAACCAATACGTTCGGTGATAGGAAATGGCCCAATATATCAAGGCGCTAATTTTCCCGTTCGACTGAAACGTACAACACCTTTCATGGGTGAAACACGAACAAACACAAGATCTCCCACAGAAAATTCTAACTTCCTTCTTCGATTATCGGCATAGGATTTTTTTCTACTCTGGGTTTCTTTCATCCCATGACGAATAAGATCAATCTTTTCTGTGGAATCGCGAACAAAATCTGGACCTAAAACCAGCTTCTCACCGGCCTCAAGCCAACAAGAAGGAGATCGGCATGGCCTTCCATAGAATACCTCAAAAGGTGCCATACCAATACTAGATTGGAAGCTATTATTATAGGAAAATTCAACAAGAGGAATATGATCTTCCCAGCTTCCACCGAAATCAAGCACACAAGCACGAAGAAGATCTTCAAGAGTTTGATTCACACGCTCGGTTTGTCCGTCGGACTGGGGGTGATAAGCGGTGCTAAAATTAAGCTTCGTTCCTAAAGCTTTTTGAAGAATATTCCAAAATCCACTAGTAAACAATGGATCACGGTCGCTAACAATAGAAGTAGGAACTCCATGTAATTTAACAATCTCTTTAATAAAGAGTTTGGCCGAAAGAGAAACGGTTCGATTAGATCGAACGAGAATAAAATGGGCGGATTTAGTAAGCCTATCAACGATCACCCATAAGCTATCATGACCCGAACGAGAACGGGGAAGGCCATCTATAAAATCCATGGAAATCTGATCCCACTTCCAAATTGGAATTTCTAAAGGTTGCAATAACCCACCGGGCCTTTGACGCTCGGCCTTAACGAGTTGGCAAGTCATGCAATGCTTAACGAAGTTAGCGATGTCAAGTTTCATTCCCTCCCAATATTAAAGTCGCTTCATATCCGCGTACATTTTGCTACTACCGGGATGAATGGTGAATTTAGAACGATGGGAATCTTCTAAAATATCTTTGTGAAGATCACCAATCTTTGGCTCGATAAGTCTACCAAATTTTCGAATGCCGCCACGAGAATCGATATCAAAGTCTTTCAAACTTTCAATATCAATCTTATCCTTAATATTTTGGCCAAGAAGAGCCAATTCAGGATCTAGCCCTTGAGCTTCAAGAATGCGGTCTAAAAGAGAAGGATGAGCCTCAAGGCTACACAAAACTAGTGATGAGCATAAATCGGATACGCGCTCTTGAATCTCACAAGTGGATAAGATCTCGAGATCGTTCCATTCGGATATCATCATAGAAACAACAGCTTGTTGTTTACGGCTAAGAGCTTCGGCGACACGGTTACACTTACCGGGGGTATAAAGAATATCAAGATCATAAGGAGCAAGGAACTTGAGCCAACGTTGTTGACGCAAATTAAGTTACTTTTGAGAGAATAAATACTTCAAGGACTTATGATCAGTATAAAGAATAAATTTCTCTCCCAAAAGATAATGACGCCAAATTCGAAGGGCGAAAACAATAGCCTCGAGTTCTAAATCATGTGTGGCATATCTAGTCTCGGCAGGCTTTAATTGCCTTGAAGCATAAGCAATAACACGTTCTTTTTGCAAAAGAACGGCACCCAAACCAACGCGACTAGCATCGGTATAAACAACGAAATCTTGATTCCCTTCGGGAATAACAAGAATAGGAGCATCAGAAAGGAGTTCTTTTAATTTCTGAAAAGAAGTTTCACATTTGTCCGACCAAATGTATTTAACACCTTTCTTCGTTAAGCTAGTGAGAGGCATGACAATGTTAGAATAGTCTTTGATAAAACGGCGGTAATAACCCGCCAATCCAAGAAAACTACGAATCTCTGTCACACTCTCCGTTCTCTTCCAATCTTGAATCGCTTCAATCTTTGAAGGATCTACGAAAATTCCGGATTTGGAAATAATATGACCGAGAAACTTCACACGAGATTGCCAAAAGTGGCATTTAGAAAACTTTGCCTTTAATTGATTACTTCTAAGAGTTTCCAACACAATCCAAAGATGCTTTTCATGCTCCTCCTCGGTTTTTGAGTACACAAGAATATCATCAATAAAGATGAGAACAAACCGGTTGAGGAAGTCTTTGAAAACTCGATTCATAAGGTCAACGAAATAAGCCGGAGAATTCGTTAAACCAAATGGCATAACAAGCCATTCATAAGATCCATAACGGGTACGGAACGATGTCAAAGGAATACTATCCTCTGCAATACGAAGCTGGTGAAAACCAGTAGCTAAGTCTAATTGTGAAAAGACTCTAACACCACTAAGCTGATCGAATAGATCATCAATCCGAGGTAAAGGATATTTTTTTTTGATAGTAAGATCATTAAGTTTGCGGTAGTCAACGCAAAGCCTAAGTGTACCATCGGATTTCTTCACGAAAATAGCCGAAGCTCCCAAGGCGAGGAACTAGAGCGAATAAATTGCTTTGTCTCCAATTCGGATAATTGTTTACGCATCTCCTCATTTTCTTTATTGGACATACGACAAGGAGGACGAGTGATAGGTTGAGCTCCAGGGATAAGATTAATTCTGAACTCAATTGCTCGCTTAGGTGGTAATCCTAAAACGGGCTCAAATATGTCGGAAAATTCATGAACAATGTGAATAAGAGAAATAATATCTTCCTCATCATCATTGTCGTCATCACGAGGATTTAAAGAATATAATGATGCAACCAAGCTGGAATCCGAATCTTTAAGATTAATAGAAATCTGCTTAACAGATTGAGGATGTCGAAGATGAATAGTCCGCTCAGGACATAGGATATGAGCTTCATAACGGTTAAGCCAATCCATTCCCAAAATCATTCCAAAGCCTAAATAACGCATGACATGCAAATCGGCTAGGAAAGAAAAATCACACAAAATAATCTCGACATCTTTACACAATAAACTGATTGTTGCGGATCCACCAACCGGATTCGCAATTCTCAAAGAAGTCATTAAAGCAATAACACTTAAAGAAAAAGTATCAACAAGCTCTTTTGATATAAAAGAATGGGATGCTCCCGTATCAAAAAGAACTCAAATAGGTTGATCATGAAATAAAACAATACCATCAAGAATGGAATGAGAAATACCTTGGCCACGAGATGTGTTGCCAGGGGCTTGAGAAACATTTAACTTTCCCTCCTTCCTGCCCTGAAGCTTGGGCATGAAGATATAACATGACCGGGACCTTTGCAGTAGCGACAAGAGAGAGATTTTGGGCACTTGTTCGCGTAATGGTCCTTCGAACCACAATTATAGCATTCCCCACGACCAAAGGAAGAATCTTTGCCATTGGGGTTGCTTGCTTCCCTTTCTTATTGGGACAAGGGCCTTTGAATTTACTGGGCCTTTTCTTGTTGTTGTTGAAGCTTGGTTTAGAACCTACCACTTCAACATCATTTTCCCTATCCGTCTCTTCAAGACGAAGAGCGATATCAATGAGTTGGTCGAAAGAAACTTCTAATTTTAGAAGTAATGGCTTCTTGAAATTTTTGATTAAGCCATAGACAAATCTCTGATTTTTCTTCAATGGGGTGTTGATGTATTCAATCCCATATTTGGAAAGAGATTCAAAACACGCGACATAATCTGCCACGGAAGATTCACCTTGAGCAAGGTCAATAAAACGGCGAGCCAAAGTCACCTTCTCAGCTTCTGGTACGAATTTTAACTCGAAGCGCTCTTGGAATTTCTACCAAGTGAGATCCGCTTCATTTATTTCAGAAATCAGAAGCTCGTACCAGTCTAATGCTCTTTCTTGGAGCATACTAGAAGCCACCTGAACTCGACGAAGATCGACGAGATTCATGCGAACGAAGATTCGATCACAGGTCCGCAACCATGCCTGGACCTTGATGACAGTTTCAGAACCTTTAAATGGCTTCCCACCCAGGTTGGTGTAATCATTGCACAAACGTGCAAACCCAGATTTAGGGTGAGTAGGTTCTGGATTAGAACCAGCCGCTTGAGCATTCATGACAAGGTCAAGAAGTTGTTGGGTAGTCATAAAAACTCCATCTCGGGGAGTAGCAGTAGATTGACCAGCGTTGGGACGGCCAGGTCTAACCATTTCTCTTTCCATTGAAAGAAATAAAGAAGAAGAAAAAGGTTATTCACAAAAGGAATATCAAGCAATCTTGATAGATAAAACAAGGAATCATAAAGAGAACAGGATGAATCGGTACGAAGACTCGAATTAAATCCTAAAGCACGACTCCTAAGAAAGACTTAGGATGATGATCCTTGTTATAATATTCCATATTGTTTCGAAGTTTGGCTCTGATACCAAGCTGTGACGCCCCACCTCTATACCCACGCTAGCCAAGAACACTACGGAGTAACGCTGTCGACTAACATGGAGAATAAGGCTATTAAGGAGCGATCATCTGTATAATTGCTTTGTGCGAGTACCGATATGCCAGATAAAATATAACTTTTCATCTCAAGAGGAAATCCAACATACCGACACAAAGTCAAAGCTACTACACAGTGGTTATAAAGGTCTTCGAAAACAAATATAGAAATAAACATAACACAAATCAGTCACAGATAATTCATATATAATTCATATCACAAAGGCGGAAGAAGATATGAATATATAACTAACACATGAAAGTGTATATCAGAGTAGTGGTCAAAAAGATCCACAATAATACAAAAGAATAGCAACATGTGCTATAGAAAAGAATACAACTATGAGTCCATATCTCAAGTGTATACACGAAATAAACTACTAATCTAAGTAGTTAGCCAAAAGTCAGAGAAATCAATCCCAAGAGAGAAGTCATGCCGAAGCACCTGTAACATCTCGGTCTGACTCGAGTATTATTTAATAAGAAAATAATAAACGGACCAGTCTAACTATAAATATCAGATGAAACGATATAGGATAAGAGATATGGCTAAACACATAATAATCACAATGCCAAGCTGTGATAAATATAAGTAATTGATAATCAACAAGAGATTAATCAATATCACAGAATCTACACAAGAATCAAAAAAATGTCATACTCCTTATTTCGTTCACCAAACCATAAATATTGACGATTATATCAATGTCAACCACAAAAGTCAATGACACACAAATTCACCAATGCACAAATATTGATAAAACTTATCAATGGAAATCACGAAAATTAGTGAAACACAAATTCTAGAAATCATCTCAAGAAATCCAAAAATCACAAAAAGGGGGGAAGGCCTATCACAAACGGGAGCATAAAGCTCACCAACACGTGTATCACAAAAGGAATGCTAATTCCATGGTTGCTAACCATCACAAATTGAGCCGAAGCTCCACAAACGGCCCGAAGACCATGGGCTGCTACCCCACCAATTTGAGTCGAAACTCCACAAAACGGGGTTTAGTCTCCCTCGCAGACAAAGAGACATCGCACATTGCTAGTCTAAATCACAAAGATGATCGTCATGATCAACGAGAAGTGTCAGTTACACTAAGCTAGTAAATATATGAGTTTAGCTTCATGTCCCATAAACACTTGCTTAACTTAAATATTTATGAACAAACTGTAGATCTCCACTAGAAAATTGTCACAAGAGATTCAATCGAACAAGTACAAGAATTAACTGACGAATTAAACGCAAGCGTTTCATACCACTCGTTTTACTAAGCCATTTAATTAGATTTCTCATACGAGTGAGGTAAAGGCTTGTATATACTAATAGATTGAAAAACGGTTTAAGAAACGAGCTTTGTAATAAAATAAATGTTGAAATCGTTTTGATGAAAGAATTTTGATATTTACTACTAGTATAGAAAACCTTTATATTTTTAAAGTGACAAATCACAAAAATGATTGTAGAACAATCAATCACCAAAATTCACATACGAAGATGTGAATAAAATCCAAAGAAATCGATACCGAATCCATCAAAATGGATATTCCCAAAATTCACGATGAAAATGTCATCAAAGTTCATAATAAATGATAACAACAAAAAGGGAACCAACGCGAATCGATTAAAGTTGGAAATATACTCAAAAATATAAGTAAATAGGCACTATGCACAATTCTAGGCATCTGGAGGTCCAATCCAGGCGTTTGAAAACTAATCAGACATTTGGTTTAGAATCCAGATGTCTGGATTTGTTCTCTGGGAATAATCCAGAGAATACCCAGATGTCTGAAACTTCAAGTCAGACGTCTGAGACCTGTCCAGACGTCTGATCCTAAATTTCAGACGTCTGGAATTAATCTTTGCCTTTTTTATATATTCTGCGTGGTTATATTTTTCTCTCCTGGTCCAAACCAGACGTCTGGACTTGGTCACCAGACGTCTGGTCACCTGGTCTGGGCAACAATTTGCCTAGGCCAAAATGGCCAAAACGTATCGGGAGCGATTGGACGAGCAACGACGACTAAGGTTTTATGCCTAGCGACAACCCAGCCTTAACGACTCCTCAATACACCCCGAATATCATTGTCCAAATATTTATAATAGGATTTTCATAAACTTGGACCAAAACACACAAATTAGGAAAATTCACCAAATCAATTCAAATCAAAAGCAAATGAATATACATAAATGTTAGGAATTCATACCTAACCACAAAGATAGATATAGAAAAAGATGTGAGATAAAAATCTCACCTTTATGCACAAGAACAAGGAGGAAGAAGCTATAGAACAATGACAATGACAATCACTCTTCAATTCCAACTCAAAAAGCTTGAATCTAAGCTAAAAAGAGAAACATTTCCTAAATTAGGTTTAGGAATTTCTGAAATTGATAAGAGAATGAGTTGGAGAAGAAGAAGAGAAGCTTACCAATGGGTTCTTCTATTAGTTTGGAGCTATAGTTTGATTTGCAAAAGAAAACTAGGGCTTGGAGTTTTAATTTCCTCTTCCACTCTCCATTAATATAAAGCTTGAGTATAAGGAAATGAGGAATGAAGTAATGAAGAGGAGAAGGGGTTGGGACTGAATACATAAGTGGGGTTAATGGGCTCAGCCCAAACCAAAGCCCTAAGTGAAAAAGTAGCAAAAATCAACTTACTCCAAACATATCGAAGCTTATACTCAAAAAGGTCGCAAACGACATTTTAAACTCAATGGGAGTGGTCCCGAGTCCTAATTCGACCGTATGCAAAAAGTATCTTTTCGGACTAAATTCCGAGTATCGATAAAATATTTAAATAAAATATTTAAATATAAAAATCGATAAATATGCGGGTTGTTACATCACCCATGCTTAAACACCTGTTGTATCATAAGTTACTGTTATATCATGATGTTCTATTATTTATATCAGTTTATCACGCTGCAAGTTCCCTTTAGATTAGAATCACTATGGGTTGAAATGATACATACCCGAACAAACTTTAGAATAAGGGAAAATTGTTATGTGCTGAAATGATAGGCTTGAGCGATTTTCAAATTATTTCATTTACTTAGGACTGCAGGTTTGAAATGATAAAACCTGGGTTTTCTTTGTAAATTATGGGATGAAATGATATATTACCCGTATCACTTAACCTAGCGTAGAAAATTATATACAGACCCGTCGTTAAAATATGTTTTTCTAAAAAATTTAAAATACTTTATAAATAAAAATATTATAATATTTTGATTTAAACTTAATTAAAAATGATTTTTGTAAAATATTATTGATTTTCTGAATATTTATAAGTGAAATAAATTAATGGAAAAGTTAGAAAATTTGAAAGGTAAGTTATTTTGGAAATTTTGATTTAATTATAAACGGAATTTAAATTAAATATGAAATTATGATAAATTTATGATATTTTGAAATTAAAATGAATTTAAAACGATTTTTTTATATATTAATGATTTTTTAATAAAGTCAAAATGTGAAATGAATGAATATTTAAGTTGAAATTTGGAAATATAACTAAAATGGGAAATTTGTGAATTTGGATTAAAAGTGAATTTTAAGTTAAGTAAATAAAAATGAAATTAAGTTATATTTGAGAAATTAAACTTAAGTGTTAAGTTTAATTTAATGAATTTGAATTTGAGTGTTGAAATTTAATAAGTGAATTATTATTAAATATTGATTTTTGAATGGAAATTTAACTTTATAAAATCATGAAATTAAGGAAAATTAAATGATGATTATAAAAGTGAAAATGTATGATTTTATAAGTTAAAAATGTTTTAAATAAAAATATAGTTGTTTGTGAAATTATATTGAAAGTTTGAAGTCAATTAACTGCATTTTTTGAAATGCTATTAATTTTAATGTAAATGATAATACAACATTTGTAAATGCTGTATTTGATGATAATGAACCAAAAAGCTAAATAAGATTAAAGGCTATTATAGCATTTTGAAAAGTGCTATAATTGTTGAATTAAACTAAGTTTTATTTGAAACTAATGTAACCCTATTACATCATTTCTAAATGTTTTTTTTTTGTTAAATAGAACTGTTTTGAATGTAACTTTCCAAAGGATTTTCTAAATGCTGCGAAAAGTGAATTTTCACTGTTTTGGTAAACTTAAGTGAATGAATGAACTTTGAAAAGTTTAAAATTTTGTAAATTCAATAATTTAATTATTAAATGTAATAACTTCATTTTTTTGATTTAAATGAAGTAATTCGATTTGAAATATAAACTATTTTGAAATGTGAATTGAAATGGTATTTTAAATTAAGTAAAATGAATATGGTTTTGAAATGAAATGATAAGTTTGATATTTTGAATTTATTTTGAATTGTTAAATGATATTTGATTTGTGAAATAAATACCATTTTTAAATTATAACTATGGGTTATAATAATGATTGGTTGTTAAAGAGACCGTGATCAGATATGGACATACATTCCGTCGATACCAAAAACCACTTTAACAACTGTATACGCGGTGGAGATTCCAGAATGAAGTAGGATGGTGACGACGTTCCTAAGGTACTTTACGTGGACCTAACTTCCGTGAGTTAGGTTAAGGCGGCTAAAACAGGAGCGATCTCGGGCCAAAGGAGGTAGCACCTCTGCCTGGACACACTTCTTCGATACCATTCTATTACTGTTGTGATTGATTGGGTGCACCCTTTGATTTGGATTGTTGTTCGGGGTAGGCGTATGTGGCTACTGCGTTACCACCAGCCCGTGTGCGTAATTGGTATATCTACTCTGGCATTGCCTTGTGCGTCGTGTCAACTAGCATACCGAGCCTTTATTACGAGTTTCTTTTTCTCCAGTAGCCCATGGAGTATTTAGGGTAGTATCCCGATCTGGAGATATGATGATACTAGATGGAGTAGTGGGACTATTATGTGTGAAGGGTGATATGGGTAGCCCGGAATGCTATTTGAAAGTTTGTGCTTGTGTGCTTGATAATGGAGGATCTTGGGAAGATTATCTCCATCTTGCTGAATTTACCTACAATAATAGCTATCAGGTATAATCTTATCTTCTGTTTTTAGTCTATTCTTGATTTTTTTATCTATCTCATTCCATATTTGCATTCAAGCCAGTCTCAAAATGTCTCTGTTTGCTATTCTATACGGACAACCTTGTAGATCTCCATCTTGCTGGATTGAATCCGGTAATCGTCTAGTTCTTGGTCCTGATGTGATTTTGGAAGCTTCTGAGAAAGTTGATGAGATTAAGAAGAGTTTGAGAGCCGCTCAGGATAGGCAAAAGAAGTATGCTGATAGATGTAGGCGGAATTTGGAATTTTATGTTGGTGATCAGGTGTTCCTTAAGGTTTCTCGCTTAAGGAATGTCATTCGCTTTGGTCGTAGAGGGAAGCTTTCTCCTAGGTTCAATGGTCCTTTCCGCATTGTGAAAAGAGTTGGTTCTTTAGCTTACGTCTTGATTTTTCCGAGAAGCTTTCTGGAGTGCATGATGCATTCCATGTCTCGCATCTTCGTCGTCATCTTCATGATCCATCTCTTATTTTTCAGCCTTCTGTTCTTGGTAGTTTGGATATTGAGCCTAATCTGATAGTTGAGAGGAAGCCACTTCGTATTGTCGACAGAGGTACGAAGCAGCTCAGAAGTAAATCTGTTAATCCGGTCAAAGTACCATGGAGTACTGACGATCGAGCTTGTACCTAGGAAACGGAGGAGAGCATTCGTGCTTCGAATCCAGAATTGTTCGTTTCAGCTACTATTTTGTTTTCTGCCTTGTTTCTCTTTATTTTTCTATTCCGTTCTTTTCGAGGACGAAAAGATTCGAGTGGGGTAGAGCGTAACAACCCTAGATTTTTGATATAAACTTAAATTTGACTTTATTTTTGTTTGAAATTATTTTAATTTTTTTTTATTTATTAGATTTCATTTCTAAATATTTTTAAAGTGATAATAGAATTTTTCCAAAATGTATTGCATTTAATTCCTATTTTTAAAAGGCTATTTTCTATTTTTCTGCCATTTTCTTCATTTAAATTATATTTAATTAAATTATATTTATTTATTTTATGAATGTATTTTTATTTTAGATTCTTATTCTTATTTGTAAATATTTTTCAAGTCCATATTAATTTTTCAAAGTTTATTCTGTTTATTTTCAAATTTTCTAGACTAGTTTTCATTTTTGTGTTATTTTCTTATTTTAATCATATATAATTATCATTATTTATATTTTAAATATTTGTTATAATTTAGAATTTTTACTAAATTTATAATTATTTTCAGTTATTTGAACTTATATAAAGAAAATAAAGAAATTTGAAAAGGTTTATGACTTTTTATCTCCTAAGCCTTTTTATATTCCTACCTTTTCACATTTTCAATATTTCTTTTCATCAATTAGCCATACCACTTCATTTCTTCAGCCGCATACTCCATTTCACATTCACGTAAACTTTTTTCTCATTCCTAAAACAAAAATTTCGGCTATTGGTTTAGAGAAAAAAATAGGTAATATTCTTTTCTCTTTTTCGCGTTTATTGTTTTATACTTGATTTCATGATTTTGCACTTGTCTCTTCTTCTCTAGATTCGGCTATGATCCACCACCAGCCATGCCACCTCCATCACCACCTGAGCACATCACCACCACCACCTCCTCTATGCCCAACCCCAAGCCGTGCCACCAAAGTTGATGATCCATCACCAAATTCCAACAAAACTCCAACCTTTTGCCCATAGCCGAGCACAACTCCAAAATCCATCACCTTCCACACCCCATAGCCACCACCATCTCCACTTCCACCACCTCTAGATCCACCTAAACCCTCTACCACGTCATCACCTTGAACCAAATAGAGAAGGCCGTGACCCATAAGCCTTGGCCGAGCCTTGATTTGGAATGAAACCATGTGATGCTTTGGTTGTTGTGTTGTTTCTTGCATGTCCACTTTGCACCACCTCCAAACTATGTTAGGCTGACCATATCCAACCCAAACCTGATCCAAAAACCTTCCTTTAGCCTTGTCCTTCACCTATGGCTGAACCTAGGGTATGCTGGAAGTAAGTGCAAAGAAATTCTGCTTTGATTTATGCTGTTATTTCTAGCTAAATTTAATCGTATTTGAATTGAAAGCTTATGTGTATTATATTGTTTGTTTTGATTTGTTTTCAAGTAAATTGATCTCCCATTCGTATCTTGTCATGCTATCGTGCTTGTGTGGATCTCATTTGTGCATTCGTTGTTGTGTCTCCAGCTCAAACCAGTGAGTTATTCTCACCTGACAATGTATACGTATATAACCAGTAAATTGATCACTTGTGAATCTGTAAAGTGCATAACCTTATCACATCTGCTAGGTTATGACTATATGATGTTCAACCATGCTTAAACATCTATTATATCATATGTTACTGTTATATTATGCTGTTCTGTTATTTATATTAGTTTACTACGCTGCAAGTTCCCTTTAGATTAGAATCACTATGGGTCGAAATAATACATACCCGAACGGACTTTAGAATAAGGAAAAATCTTTATGGGCTGAAATGATAGGCCTGAGCGATTTTCAAATTATTTCATTTACTTGGGACTGCGGGTTGAAATGATAAAACTCGGGTTTTCTTTGTAAATTACGGGTTGAAATGATATATTACCCGCATCACTTTACCTAGCGTAGAAAATTATATATAGACCCGTAGTTAAAATTTGTTTTTCTAAAAATTTTAAAATATTTTAGAAATGTAAATATTATAATATTTTAATTTAAACTTAATTAAAAATGATTTTTGTAAAATATTATTGATTTTATGGATATTTATAAGTAAAATAAATTAATGGAAAAGTTAGAAAATTTGAAAGGTAAGTTATTTTGGAAATTTTGATTAAATTATAAATGGAATTAAAATTAAATATGAAAATATGATAAATTTATGATATTTTGAAATTTAAATGAATTCAAAATGATTTTTTTATATATTAACGATTTTTGAATAAAGTTAAAATGTGAAATGAATGAATATTTAAGTTGAAATTTGGAAATATAACTAAAATGGGAAATTTGTGAATTTGGATTAAAAGTGAATTTTAAGTTAAGTAAACAAAAATGAAATTAAGTTATATTTGAGAATTTAAACTTAAGTGTTATGTTGAAATTTAATTTAACGAATTTAAATTCGAGTGTTGAAATTTAATAAGTGAGTTATTATGAAATATGGATTTTGAATGGAAATTTAACTTTATAAAATCGTGAAATTAAGAAAAATTAAATGATGATTATAAAAGTGAAAATGTATGATTTTATAAGTTAAAAATGTTTTAAATAAAAATATAATTGATTGTGAAATTATATTGAACATTTGAAGTCAATTAACTGTATTTTTTGAAATGCTATTAATTCTTATGTAAATGATAATACAGCATTTGTAAATGATGTATTTGATGATAATGTACTAAAAAGCTAAATAAGATTAAAGGCTATTATAGCATTTTGTAAAGTGATATAATTGTTGAATTAAATTAAGTTTTATTTGAAACTAATGTAATCCTATTACAGCATTTTTAAATATTTTTTTGTTAAATAGAACTGTTTTGAATGTAACTTTCCGTAGCGTTTTCTAAATGCTGCGAAAAGTGAATTTTCACTGTTTTGGTAAACTTAAGCGAATGAATGAACTTTGCAAAGTTTAAAATTTGGAAATTTAATAACTTAATTACTAAATGTAATAACTTCATTTTTATGGTTTAAATGAAGTAATTCGATTTGAAATATAAACTATTTTGAAATGTGAATTGAAATGGTATTTTAAATTGAATAAAATGAATATGGTTTTGAAATGAAATGATAAGTTTGATATTTTGAAATGATTGGAAATTATTTTGAATTGTTAAATGATATTTGATTTTTGAAATAAATAACATTTTTAAATTATAACTATGGGTTATAATATTTATTGGTTTTAAAGAGACCGGGATCGGATATGGACATACTCTTTGTCGATACCGAAAACCACTTTAACAACTGTGTAAGCGGTGGAGATTCCAGAATGAAGTAGGATGGTGATGACGTTCCTAAGGTACTTTACATGGACCTAACTCCCGTGAGTTAGCTTAAGGTTGCTAAAAAAGGAGCGATCTCGGGCCAAAGGAGGTAGCACCTCTGGCTGGACACACTTCTTCGATACCATTCTATTACCATTGTGATCGGTTGGGTGCACCCTTTGATTTGTAGTGTTGTTTGGGGTGGGCGTATGTGGCTGCTACGTTACCACCAGCCCGTGTGCGTAATTGGTATATCTTCCCTGGCATTGCCTTGTCTGCCGTGTCACCTACCATACCGAGCCTATACTACGAGTTTGTTTTTCTCCCGTAGCCCATGGAGTATTTAGGGTAGTCTTCCGATTTGGGGATATGCTAATACTAGATGGACTACTGGGACTATTATGTGTGAAGGGTGATATGGGTAGCCCGGAACGCTATTTAAAAGCATGTTTATTTTACTGTAGGCATTATTATAATAACGCAATTTTACTATATAGTAAATAGTTTGGCGGATCCTCAGAGGATGGGCGGTCCCAGGCATCCTTTAATTTGCTTGTTCTTATTTAAAGTTGACTCGAGTTGGTTTACATTATATGAGTATATATTGTCCTAACTCGAGCGTTTTGTGTTTTGCTTTACGTCGAGTCAGCCTGAGTATTCGCAGCTTTGGATTCTTTTTCTGGAGCTGGTCTTTGCTGGAGTTTCTGCTAATCTACATATATATCTGCTTCTGTTTCAACATCCTAGTTTATCTCATGTAATAGTGAACTTCTATGTATTTGGGATTTCTATTATGCTGTTTTCAGACTGTATTATGTATTTGGTTTGAGACTCTGTTGTAGTAGCTTCATGAACTACTATGTATTTTTATATTCCGCTGCGAGTTATTCTGTTTGTTCTGTGTCTGTGATTCTGTGTATTTAATTTTATTTGCTCCAAATTTATTTACAATCTGTTATTTCGCATCATTCAAGTCCGACATGTGTGGATTATTGTCGATTTGAATGGTACGAGATGGTGGATCGTCACAGTTGGTATCAGAGCCAGGTTTTTGGCAAACCACTGCCTCTGTGGAGTAAAAAATCATTAGAGATAGGGTATTTCTCGCCTAGAATGAGTGAAATCAATCTCAGAATCATATCCTTGTGAGAGACGTATTTTTAAAGTATAAAACGATTTTTCAAAAATGTTTTGAAAAGATTTTCAAAGATTATTTTGATATATAAAATTTATCTTGTTTTAAAGGATTTTCAAATGTTTTCTAACTTCCTCCCTTTTGTATCTACCTTGTTAGATTTTTCTTTCTTTAGGATATTCATCCAAGTGTATTCTCTTGTCTTATCTTAATTTATCTTTGGCTTTTCTTTATCTTATCCTAAATTCATTCTTGATATTTTTCAGGATGAATCGAGGAAATGCCAGAGGTAGGGGTCGTGGTATTGCCCCAGCTCCTCAGCTGTTGCTCCAATCAGGTTCACTGTTCTTTATAAGGAATTCTCTCAGCTTAGTGGTACCGAGTTCACCGGTTCAGAGAGCATCATTGAGGCTCAGTAGTGGTTGCGGAGTCTTGAGAGGATATTTACTAGTCTTGATAATACTAATGCATAGAAGCGTCAGTTAGCAGTTTGGCAGTTGTGTGATTATGCTTTAGATTGGTTGGAGTCCGTTACGGCTAACACCGCCAAGGCTGATATCACTTGGGAGCAGTTTAGGTATCCTTTGTGTTATCTTGAATTTTGTTCCTATTTTTCCTTTTCATTTGAATCTATCTTAAGCTTGTTTCTATATCTGTTTTCCAGGGAGGCTTTTGTGGCAAAATGGATGCCAGAAGCCGGGAAATCTCATCTTTATCGAGAATTTATGGATCTTAAGCAACGTAGCATGTCTTTTGCTAAGTATGAAAGGAAGTCCAATGAACATTCCAAGTTCGGTCCTAGCCTTATTAACAATCCTCTCAAGAAGAATGAGAAATTTATTGTTGGTGCTCTTCCATAGTATTATAGTCGCCTCATTTCTCATGTTCGTGGCTCTTTCACCCAGCTTATGGATATGGCGATTCGCTATGAGAATCCCACGTCCAAAGGTACTGCTGTTTCTGGTGCTCAGTCTTCCTCTGCTAATTCCAAGAAGCATAAGCCTAATTTCCAGCAGCAGAAGAAGAATTGGCAGAAGCGTTCTGGTTTAGGATATTCATCATCTACTCCTGCTCAGAGGCAACCGTTGATCTCTCCTTCATCACTTGCTTTAGGTGTGATCAGAAGGGGCACTATGCTTATAGCTGTCCTACTCTATGTGGTGTTGCTATTCCTCCACCTGCTCAGTTGGCTAGGCGTGATCTTTGCCATATCTGTCTTCAGCCTAGTCATTTTAAGAAGGACTGCCCTACCAGCAGAGGGGTACTCCTTCGGGCATATTTGCTGTCACTTCTGCATCATCTCCAGTTCCTCCACCTACTCCTACTCCTAGTGATGACCAAGGTACTCTCCAGGGTTCATTTACTTTATTCCATCATCCTATTCGTGTGTTGTTTGATATTGGTGCTTCACACTATTTTATTTCTGCTGCTTTGTGTGATAAGTTTGAGCATCTCCTATCTCCTGAGTATACTTCTGTTCCATTATGTGTTTCAAATCCTATTGGGGGTCCTGCTAACTTTAATCGGATTTGTCTAGAAGTGAAACTTCTCCATTCTGATCATCGCTTTTGTGGCGATTTTTATGTTTTGGGCTTCAACGCTTTTGATTTACTGCTTGTTCAGGATCAGTTAGTGCATCATGATGCACATATCTCTTGTAAAGCCCGGACTGTTCGTCTTGTTGATGATCAATGGAATTCCTTGATTGTTCAGTGCCGCTTGCCTCAGGATTTTGCTGGCAATTTTATTTATTCTCTCGATTCTTCTCCCAGTGATCTTGATTCAACTCTTGGTTAGATTATATCCCAATGTGTTTGGTGAAGTCACTTATTTACCACCGAAGCGGGAAATTGATTTTCGGATTGATCTTATTCCTGGTGCTCGACCCGTTGTTCTTCTTCCTAGAAGAATGACACCCCACGAGAAGGTTGAGTTGGGAATGCAAATTGAAGACTTGTCTTCCAAAGGTCTGATTAGGCCTAGTTTTTCTAAATGGGGAGCTACGGTGGTTTTTTCACCAAGTCTGATGGTTCTCTTCGGATGTGTGTTGATTATAGGGAGCTGAACAAGCTCACTATGAAAAACAGATATCCAATGCCTCGTATCAACGACATGTTTGATCAACTTTATGGTTCCACAGTTTTCTCTCAGCTTGATCTTGTCACTGGTTTTGATCAGCTCAAGGTTGCCGAGGATAGCATTCCCAAGAGTGCTTTCCGCATCGAGAATGGTTCTCATGAATGGTTAGTCATGCCTTTCGGTTTGACTAATGCTCCTGCTTTCTTTCTTGATTTGATGAATCGTGTTTTTAGTGATGTGCTTAATAAATTTGTGCTAGTCTTTGTTGATGGTATCCTTGTCTTCTCTATGACCCAGGAAGAGCATGAGTCACATTTGAAATATGTTCTTGAGACCCTCAGAAATCATCAGTTGAAGACTAAATTTTCTAAATGTCATTTTTGGAAGTATGAAGTCAGATATTTCGGGCATATTGTTTCTAGTAATGGTGTTTCAGTTCATCCAGCCAAGATCACTATGATCAATGTAAGTCTTTCTTTCTTCTCTTTTCTTTATCATTTAATAATTCTATCTTTCCCATTGTCCTTATTTTTCCCTATTCTGTTTCAGGATTGGGAAACTCCAATGCCTCCATCTGATATTCGTAGTTTTCTGGGCCTTGCCGGTTACTACCGGAGATTCATTGAATTTTGCTCGGATTGCTGCACCTCTTATAACTTTGACTTGGAAGAATGCCAAGTTTGTCTGGATTGATCAGTGTATTGCTGCATTCAATGAGTTGAAGAGCAAGCTAACTTCCGCACCAGTTCTTACTGTTCCGAATCGAAGTGAGGGATTTACGATAAATACTGATGCTAGTCGTGAGGATTTGGGTGCTGTTCTCATGCATGATGGTAGGGTCATCGCCTATGCTAGCCGTTAGTTGAAAACCCACGACGCAAATTATGATGCTCATGATGTAGAGTTGCTTGCCGTTGTCTTTGCTTTGAAGCATTGGAGGCATCATCTTCTTGGAACCAAGTTTGAGCATTTCACCGATCATCAATCTCTGAGATATATCTTTTCCCAGAAGGATTTGAATAAGAGGAAAGTTCGTTGGCTTGAGTTTCTGGCATCTTACGGCCTCGATATTAGCTATATTCCGGTAAAGCTAATGTTGTGGTCGATGCTTTGAGTCAGAAGAAGGCTTTGTTGTGTCAGCTTGTTGTTTCTCCTTATCCTCTTCTGGATCGTATTATGGCTAAGCAGGATGAGGATGAATGCTTAGATTGATGAAGGAGAGTGTTCGTAGCAGAGTTGGTGGTAGTAGTGGAGCTCAGATTGAGGATAAAGGGATTTTGAGGATTAATGGCAGGATTTGTGTCCCGAATGTTGATGGTTTGTGGCTGGGGTTGCTTCAGAAGAATCACTGATCCAGGCTTTCTATTCATCCTGGTATGTCGAAGATGTATCAGGATATGAAGAAGCTTTATTGGTGGAAGGGGATGAAGAGGGATATTTCTATCTTTGTTAATCGGTGTGCGACTTGTCAGCAAGTCAAAGCCGATCACCAAAAGACCCTTGGTTTGCTGCAGCCCCTTGAGATTCCCAATAGGAAGTGGGAACAGGTTTCCATGGATTTCATCGATGGTTTACCGAGGACTCGGAGGTGATGAGAGTATCTGTGTTATTGTGGATAGACTGACCAAGTCCGCTCATTTTATTCTGGTCAAGTCTACTGGTTCTGCTTCTAGCTTATCTGAGATCTACATGAGAGAGATTGTTCGTCTCCACGGTGTTCCTCTCAGTATTGTTTGTGGTCGTGGCCATATCTTTACCAGTCATTTCTCGAAGGCTTTTTAGGAACCTTTGGGTACTCGTTTGAATCTGAGCACTACTTACCATCCACAGACCAACGGTCGAACAGAAAGAGCGAATCAGGTTCTCGAGGATCTTCTTTGTGCTTGTGTGCTTGATTATGGAGGATCTTGGGAATATTATCTCCATCTTGCCGAATTTACCTACAATAATAGCTATCAGGTATAATCTTATCTTCTGTTTTTAGTCTATTCTTGATTTTTTTATCTATCTCATTCCATATTTGCATTCAGGCCAGTCTCAAAATGTCTCTGTTTGTTGTTCTATATGGACGACCTTGTAGATCTCTATCTTGCTCGATTGAATCCGGTAATCGTCTGGTTCTTGGTCCTGATGTGATTTTGGAAGCTTCTGAGAAAGTTGATGAGATTAAGAAGAGGTTGAGAGCCGCTCAGGATAGGCAAAAGAAGTATGCTGATAGATGTAGGCGGAATTTGGAATTTTATGTTGGTGATCAGGTGTTCCTTAAGGTTTCTCTCTTAAGGAATGTCATTAGCTTTAGATGCAGAGGGAAGCTTTCTCCTAGGTTCATGGTCCTTTCCGCATTGTGGAAAGATTTGGTTCTTTAGCTTATCGTCTCAATTTGCCCGAGAAGCTTTCTGGAGTGCATGATGCATTCCATTTCCCGCATCTTCGCCGTCATCTTCATGATCCATCTCTTATTTTTCATCCCTCTGTTCTTGATAGTTTGGATATTGAGCCTAATCTGACTGTTGAGAGGAAGCCACTTCGTATCGTCGACAGAGGTACGAAGCAGCTCAGAAGGAAATCTGTTAATCCAGTCAAAGTAAAGTGGAGTACTGACGATCGAGATTGTACCTGGGAAACGGAGGAGAGCATTCGTGCTTCGAATCCGGAATTGTTCGTTTCAGCTACTATTTTGTTTACTGCCTTGTTTCTCTTTATTTTTCCTTTCCGTTCTTTTCGAGGACGAAAAGATTTGAGTGAAGGAGAGCGTAACAACCTAAGATTTTTGACTATAAATTTAAATTTGACTTTATTTTTGTTTGAAATTATTTTAAATTTGTTTTTGTTTATGAGATTTCACTTCTAAATATTTTTAAAGTGATAATAGAATTTTTCCAAAATGTATTGCATTTACTTCCTATTTTTAAAAGGCTATTTTCTATTTTTCTGCCATTTTCTTCATTTAAATTATATTTAATTAAATTATATTTATTTATTTTATGAATGTATTTTTGTTTTAGATTCTTATTCTTATTTGTAAATATTTTCCAAGTCCATGTTAATTTTTCAAAGTTTATTCTGTTTATTTTCAAATTTTCTAGACTAGTTTTCATTTTTGTGCTATTTTCTTGTTTTAATCATATATAATTATTATTTATTTATTTATATTTTATATATTTGTTATATTTTAGAATTTTTACTGAATTTATAATTATTTTCAGTTATTTAAACTTATATACAGAAAATCGAGAAATTTGAAAAGGTTTATGACTTTTTATCTCCTAAGCCTTTTTATATTCCTACCTTTTCACATTTTCAATATTCCTTTTCATCAATTAGCCATACCACTTCATTTCTTCAGCCGCATACTCCATTTCACATTCACGTAATCTTTTTTCTCATTCCTTAAACAAAAATTTCAGCCATTTCTTTAGAGAAAAAAATTGGTAATCTTCTTTTCTCTTTTTCGCGTTTATTGTTTTATACTTGATTTCATGATTTTGCACTTGTCTCTTCTTCTCTAGATTTAGCTATGATCCACCACCAGCCATGCCACCTCCACCACCACCTGAGCACATCACCACCACCACCTCCTCTTTGGCCAACCCCAAGCCGTGCCACCAAAGTTGATGATCCATCACCCAATTCCAACAAAACTCCAACCTTTTGTCTATAGCCGAGCACAACTCTAAAATCCATCACCTTCCACACCCCATATCCGCCACCATCTCCACCTCCACCACCTCCAGCTCCACCAGAACCCTCTTCCACGTCATCACCTTAAACCCACCAGAGAAGGCCGTGACCCATGAGCCTTGGCCGAGCCTTGATTTGGCATGAAACCATGTGATGCTTTGGTTGTTGTGTTGTTTCTTGCATGTCCACTTTGCACCACCTCCTAACTATGTTAGGCTGACCATATCCAACCCAAACCTGATCCAGAAACCTTCCTTTAGCCTTGTTCTTCACCTATGGCTGAACCTAGGGTATGCTGGAAGCGAGTGCAAAGAAATTCTGCTTTGATTTATGCTGTTATTTCTAGCTAAATTTAATCGTATTTGAATCGAAAACTTATGTGTATTATATTGTTTTGTTTGATTTGTTTTCAAGAAAATTGATCTCCCATACGTATCTTGTCATGCTATCATGCTTGCGTGGATCTCTTTTGTGCATTCGTTGTTGTGTCTCTAGCTCAAACCCGTGAGCTATTCTCACCTGACAATGTATACGTATATAACCAGTAAATTGATCACTTGTGAATCTGTAAAGTGCATAACCTTATCACATCTGCTAGGTTATGATTATATGATGTTCAACCATGCTTAAACACCTGTTATATCATATGTTACTGTTATATTATGTTGTTCTGTTATTTATATTAGTTTACCACGCTGCAAGTTCCCTTTAGATTAGAATCACTATGGGTTGAAATAATACATACCCGAACGGACTTTAGAATAAGGGAAAATCTTTATGGGCTGAAATGATAGGCCTGAGCGATTTTGAAATTATTTCATTTACTTGGGACTGCGGGTTTGAAATGATAAAACACGGGTTTTCTTTGTAAATTACGGGTTGAAATGATATATTACCCGTATCACTTTACCTAGCATAGAAAATTATATACAGATCCGTAGTTAAAATATGTTTTTCTAAAATTTTTAAAATATTTTAGAAATGCAAATATTTTAATATTTTAATTTAAACTTAATTAAAAATGATTTTTGTAAAATATTATTGATTTTCTGGATATTTATAAGTAAAATAAATTAATGGAAAAGTTAGAAAATTTGAAAGGTAAGTTATTTTGGAAATTTTGATTAAATTATAAATGGAATTAAAATTAAATATGAAAATATGATAAATTTATGATATTTTGAAATTTAAATGAATTTAAAATGATTTTTTTATATATTAACGATTTTTGAATAAAGTTAAAATGTGAAATGAATGAATATTTAAGTTGAAATTTGAAAATATAACTAAAATGGGAAATTTGTGAATTTGGATTAAAAGTGAATTTTAAGTTAAGTAAATAAAAATGAAATTAAGTTATATTTGAGAATTTAAACTTAAGTGATATGTTGAAATTTAATTTAATGAATTTAAATTTGAGTGTTGAATTTAATAAGAGAATTATTATTAAATATGGATTTTTGAATGGAAATTCAACTTTATAAAATCATGAAATTAAGAAAAATTAAATGATGATTATAAAAGTGAAAATTTATGATTTTATAAGTTAAAAATGTTTTAAATAAAAATATAATTGATTGTGAAATTATATTGAACATTTGAAGTTAATTAACTGTATTTTTTGAAATGCTACTAATTCTTATGTAAATGATAATACAACATTTGTAAATGACGTATTTGATGATAATGTACTAAAAAGCTAAATAAGATTAAAGGCTATTATAGCATTTTGTAAAGTGCTATAATTGTTGAATTAAATTAAGTTTTATTTGAAACTAATATAATCCTATTACAGCATTTTTAAATGTTTTTTTTGTTAAATAGAATTATTTTGAATGTAACTTTTCGTAGCGTTTTCTAAATGCTGCAAAAAGTGAATTTTCACTGTTTTGGTAAACTTAAGTAAATGAATGAACTTTGAAAAGTTTAAAATTTAGGAAATTTAAAATTACTAAATGTAATAACTTCATTTTTATTATTTAAATGAAGTAATTCGATTTGAAATATAAACTATTTTTAAATGTGAATTGAAATGGTATTTTAAATTGAATAAAATGAATATGGTTTTGAAATGAAATGATAAGTTTGATATCTTGAAATGATTTGAAATGATTTTGAATTGTTAAATGATATTTGATTTTTGAAATAAATAACATTTTTAAATTATAACCATGGGTTATAATATTGATTGGTTATTAAAGAGACCGGAATCGGAAATGGACATACTCTCTGTCGATACCGAAAACCACTTTAACAACTGTGTAAGCGGTGGATATTCCAAAATGAATTAGGATGGTGATGACGTTCCTTAGGTACTTTACATGGACCTAACTACCGTGAGTTAGCTTAAGGTAGATAAAAAAGGAGCGATCTTGGGCCAAAGGTGGTAGCACCTCTGGCTGGACACACTTCTTCGATACCATTCTATTACTGTTGTGATCGATTGGGTGCACCCTTTGATTTGTAGTGTTGCTTGGGGTGGGCGTATGTGGCTGCTACGTTACCACCAGCCCATGTACGTAATTGGTATATCTACCCTGGCATTGCCTCGTGTGCCGTGTCACCTACCATACCGAGCCTGTACTACGAGTTTATTTTTCTCCCGTAGCCAATGGAGTATTTAGGGTAGTCTTTTGATCTGGAGATATGCTGATACTAGATGGACTACTGGGACTATTATGTGTGAAGGGTGATATGGGTAGCCCGGAACGCTATTTAAAAGAATGTTTATTTTTCTGTAGGCACTATTATAATAGCGCAATATTACTATATAGTAAATAGTTTGGCGGATCCTCAGAGGATGGGCGGTCCCAGGCATCCTTTAATTTGCTTGTTCTTATTTAAAGTTTACTCGAGTTGGTTTACATTATATGAGTATATATTGTCCTAACTCGAGCGTTTTGTGTTTTGCTTTACGCTCGAGTCAGCCTGAGTATTCGCAGCTTTGGATTCTTTTTCTGGAGCTGGTCTTTGCTGGAGTTTCTGCTAATCTACATATATATCTTCTTCTGTTTCAACATCCTAGTTTATCTCATGTAATAGTGAACTTCTATGTATTTGGGATTTCTATTATGCTGTTTTCAGACTGTATTATGTATTTGGTTTGAGACTCTGTTGTAGTAGCTTTATGAACTACTATGGATTTTTATACTCCGCTGCGATCTATTCTGTTTGTACTGTGTCTATGATTCTGCGTATTTGATTTTATTTGCTCCAAACTTTTTTACAATATGTTATTTCGCATCATTCAAGTCCGACTTGTGTGGATTATTGTCGATTTGAATGGTACGAAATGGTGGGTCATCACATAGGTTTCAAACCATTTTAAAAGTATTATTTTGGAAATTTGCGTTTAACCCAAGTTTTATAGTTGAAGGGCTTTAACTTGTGCAAATAAAATCAGATTTTTCCAAAACGAAAAGTATTTGTTTTCAAATGATAATGGGTTTTATATATCGAAAGAACTTCCAGTTTGTGCTGAAAAGATTTCATGTTTGAAATGGAATTGTTTTGAAATCTATGGATGAATCTTTGTTAAAGATTGGTGAACTTTGTTTTCAAATTGTAAAGGGATCTTAAAAGTATATCTTTTGTATAAAAGATTTGAATTGGAAAGCTATTAATGAATCTTTGTGAAAGATTGTTGAACTTTGTGAAATTAATCTTTTTGTTTAAAAGATTGAAAATGGTAATTTGTTTAAACCATTTGAAGAAAGGTTTTGGGCTTTAAGTTGTGACTTAACTAAGATCCCACTATATCCATATGCTTTTTAAATTGAGCGCTCATTATTTAGTTTAGCCGGGAGAGGACTTTGTGTCATATAACCCATTTCGAATAATGATACGACGTTATGGATAGCATTTGAAGACCGGTGGTAAAGATCGGATATTTTTGAAAGCGAAAGGATAACTCGTCGAATGTCTTTGCACCAGCCGATCCCCGGTATAGAGATTTATATTACTCTTTGTGATGGGTAGTCCGGACATTATTAGTGAATATCCGGATTTGCAGGGCTTCTTTGAAGTGCCTTCGGTTCCGGTCGATCCCGAAACGGACTTATATGGATATGTGTCTGACGTTACACTTTGAGATGTAAAGCTGGTTTCTATCAAATACATTTCTTTTTGGTGGCTGAGAACTTATTCTCTTAGCTTAACACCTTTCTCTGAGACGTACGAGCTCAAATGTTATGTAGCTCATGGTTACTAGTGATACATTCCCAATTTGGTAATGTGGCATACGAAGTGCTGCTGATCATTTTTTGATCGAAGCATGGCTTTTGTGAAAAGCGTAGCTTTGTGGACGAGACTTCGTCGAGCCTCACAACCCGAAAATGGTCGAAACATGAATGTTGCGGCAGGAATTTTAGGGGTCGCGCCCCTAGGGTATGTCCATTTCCTTTTGGATGAAAAGTGGTATCATGATATGGCGCCCAGATACTTAACTATGTGGTTGTTGCTATTTGTTGGTGAATCCTGGGATGAAGGTCGGTAACGACCGGGGATGGATTACTTGTAGGTGTTACCTAGTTACAGAGGTAACCCGGCTTTGTGTTGGCAGAGATCCGGTTTGGTTCTTGGGGGCGTCCTTCCAGAGGCATTCCATTCGGTGTAGGAAGTTCCTTAGCCCGACAATTGTTGGAAATCCAATCCTCCAATACGAGCCCCTTACGATTGCAGTTGTATAACCTGCCATTCTTAAATGGTAGCTATAGTAGGCATAGTATAATGGTACCTATGCTGGCTAAGATTAATATTATACTTTCGAAATGTTTTCCACTATGCATTAATAATAATATCAAAAAGGTATTTGCGTATCAAGCATGTTTGACTATCACAAGGAGAAATCACCCTTAAGTGTGCGATTGCATTGTGTGTGTGTGCCGGGAGGCCTTATGGTAGTTTCATTTTTCTAAAAGCATTGCGGATTTCTTTTAAAATCTTTTGTTTTTCTTTTGATAAAGGTAAAATGTTTTTATTTGCTCATACCAATCCCATGACTGACCTAGAGTTTATTGTTCCTAACTAAACTCTGGGTGCCCACAATTTTCCACACGGGCGGTTTAGAGTTAGATTTTTCAGATAATCAGATAATAGATGTAGATTCGATATCTTTTGAAGTCTCTAGTTTGGTAGCACTTGGAAATCTTCTTCAGTCTTTAGATTTGGCTAGGCTTTGTGCTTCTCTTCAACATTCAAGATCTGGCCTTGCTTAATGCAACATGATGGGGGTTTCTCGCTTCACGTTTGGAAAGTATGTTGGTGAACCTAGTTTCTGGAGTCTTTGGTGCTTTGGCATTGGAGTTATTGTTTTTTCGCTGCTGTTGCCGTGTCTTCCGCTATTATCTATCTCTGATATTTATATTGATATCATTTGTATCAATGTGTTGTATCAAATGTTGTATATCATTTTAGTTATTCATTTTCTTCCGTTATGTTGTTCTACTTAATGTGTTATAAGCTCCGGCGAATCGGATTTGAACGGTTGAATCTGCAGGTTCGAATACTAGTGAAGTATGGATGTCGATTTTCAAATACGAAAATCCGGGTCGTCACATTTGGTATCAGAGCTGAAGGTTGAACTTTAGCTCATGAGTATAAAATATTTGGTAACTCATTAGAGATAGGGATACAAATATCTTGGCATGAGTACCTAAGATATCCGTCTATATGCCTCAGTAAATTCTCTTGCTATCCACTGATAGTGAGTATGAGTGTAAGAAGAGGACGAGATAGGGGACGGGGAGTACCACTACAAATGGAAAATACCCTGTAACAACAAGGAAACAACTCTTCTCATTCTCCTTTGATCCAATTTCAATTCTTTGATGGCTTCGCTGCAGCTACAAGAAGAAGCTACGGTTTGGTGATGGCCCTATGAATCGTGTAGAAAAGTTCCTATTTCATACTCTTTTCACTTGTTTCCCTCAGCTTTTCGTTTTAACTTTAATGAATTTAAAATTTAATTAAAATGAATTGGTTAATGAAACTGAATTAAAATTGTATCCTCTTGTCTATTCTTTTGGGTCCAAATATATTCTATGAATGGTTAGTTATCCCTTCAGACTAACTAATACCCCTGCATATCTCGTAGACCGGATGACCCGAGTACTTCGTGAAGTATCGAATGAGTTCTTTCTTATAGTTATTGATAATATTCCAATTTGGTAAGACAAATGCAGAATGGATATTCAGTTTGATCTGGTGATTCATCTCTCTATCTTTTATATTCTTTGTTTATCTCCCTATCTTGCAAATTTCGAGGGCGAAAGTTTCTTAAGGGGGAATCTGTAACATTCATGGTTATTAAGCCAAATTAATTTAGTAATTAATATAAATTTTGGATTTATTTGTGAATTAATTGCGAATTAATTTGAAAAAATTGAGAATAAAAATAAAATTTGTAAAATGAATTTTTAATTTGGGAATTCTAAAATAAAATATAATATAAAACAGAATTTGCTTTGAAATTCAAAAATAAATATATTGAAAGAAAATTTGGATTGGAATGTAAAAAAAATTGGATTTAAAATTCTATGTTTTAAGAAAAATATATATATGACTATTTATTAATAATGGATAATTTGATTTCAAATCAATTTTTCTTTAAAAAGTTGTCTAAGTAAAAATAATTGAAAATGTATGTATAACGTATATATATTTTAAAACAAGAATGGATAAAGGTTTTAATATAAAAATCTTTTGAGATTAAACAAGATTTGCATGATGATTTAAATTACTTTTCTTTTATATATTTGAAGATAAATATAGTTAGAATAAATTTAAAGCTTTGATTTGAATATACCTTTTGAAAATATAAGACATATTAATAAAAGATAAAACATGTTTCATAAATTTTAATATGACAAGGGTTTAACATAAATTATAAAATAAAATTTAACAAAAGGACTTAAACACAAAATTACCACAAATGACATTTGTAAACCATGCAATAAGGAAATTTAGCAGGTGTATAGGAATTAGAAACAGGCATATTACATGTATAGACAAGTGGCTTAATTTATTTTAAAAAATGAAATGTATAAAATTTATGTAAGAAGAAACAAAACCAGGCTTTCAAAATAAAGAAAAGAAAATCAAAAGCAAAACAGTTCAACATTCTTCAATCCTCACTTTCAAACCTGAAATAAATTAAACAAAGAAATGGAAAATCTGGTTTCTGTTAAAAAGTTAAAAGCTTTCTCTCATCTTCAAACTGGAAATCAAAAACTTCAAACGTGAAAACAACTAGTAATTGAGCAAGATGAAAATCAAAATCTGGAAATAAAAGTCTGGATTCAAAATGCAACCTGGAAACAAAGTAAAAGAAAATACAAAAGCTCCAGATTTAAGCTAAATCAAGCATGCAGCAAGTTCAAATGGGAACTCAAACAAATTATCAAGTTCCTGTTCTTTGCTTTTCAAAACAACAATGTGAGCAAACTCTAAAGACTATATTTTTTTAGTTTGCATGCAATTAAATCTGGATGTATGTTTATGAAATAGATATTCATGGAAGTAAATATGTTTGTGTATATATATAGATATCAAATAGGTTGAATGTGCATGTCTGCATATATATTTATATAGGCCTATGCTTAGCTTAATTGATTTTCAAAACTCGATTCAAACTTCAAAATCTCTTCCTCCATTCCTTTTTAAGGTAAAATGTTTAAAGGAAATAGGTTTGAATGATCAAGATTTAAATTTTAAAAATGGTTCTGAGTAAAAATAATTTGTGGACATTTGAAAATTGGGATTTACACTAAAATTTGTTGAGATCAGAAAAACTCAATGGTTTTAATTTTGTAAATTGACATTGCAGTCTGATATGTGTTACGATTTAAGGAATTTTGATAATCAAATCTTGATTTTTAAGTGACTAAATTTCGAGCATTCACAAATCTTGATTTTTAAGTGACTAAATTTCGAGCATTCGCATAATGATTGAAAAACCAGTTTCTGTGACGACCCGCCTTTCTCAACCTAGAAAGACGTTTCATCATAAGGAAAGAAAGGGATAGAAATAGAAAAGAATCAAAAGAAAGAATAACAATATTAGAATCTCACAGTGGAATGGAACAAAATATAATACATCAACATACTATTACATAGTTATACATACATCAGAGTTATACAATATCATACAACAGGACTGTCATATACATATATGTCCATACATACATCCAAAATACATCATACAATAACTACACGATGGAACTACATATATAGATACATACGTCTGGTCTTCTTATCCAAAAGAGCTTCTTCAGAAAATCAACACTCCCAATACCTATCACTTGGCTACTCATAAAAATTGAGTACCCAAGAGTTTATGAAAAACAAAATATAAACTCTGGGTCAGACATGGGTCTGGTATGAGTAAACAAGTTAAAATTGCTTTGTTCTGCCAACGAGTTGAAATCTGGGCCGACTCATCCACTCAAGGACCTTAACGACTCAGTGGACCTGCAACTCAATAAGCCTCAGCAACTTAAAGAATGGACTGACTCAACTGAGTGCGACTCAATTAGCTGACGAGCTAAGGCTTAAGGCAGCTTAGAGGAACAATACGACTCAACGAGTTAAGACCTGGGACGACTCACGACTTAAGGGAATGCACGACTCAAAGAAGGAATACGACCTAAAGATTGAACGACTTAACGAGTTGAAAAACTTAGCGACTTACGACATAGAGAAGTCTACGACTTAATGGTTTAAGAGATGGCATGGCCAAGGAAAGAAGTGAGTGAACGACTCAGAGCTATCCACGACTCATCAACTTGAGGTTCCTAACGACTCAGTGGGTCTACGACTCAAGAGGATTTACGACTTAAAGAAGCAGACCGACTCAAGGCCTCCAACGACTCAACGAGTTAAAGAGTTACGACCTAGTGACTCAAGATAGGAAAAAGCGCAAGCAACTGCATTTAGATCGTGACCGATCTACGACCTAGGATAAGTCGTTCACGACCTAAAACTACAGAACATAAATTTAATGCTGCCTTATCTCGTGACCTTTGACTCGCAAACGAGTTAAGGCTTATATCAAGGTGAACAACTCAGTACCGCTTCACCTACCCCATTGCTTGCTAACTCTTGACCCTTAAGTCGAGCGCGACCTACGACTTTCCCTGAGTCGGGCACGACTCATGACTTGGGCGAAAACTGCTGCCTAGAATTCTCTATAAATAGAGGGCCATCTCCAACTTTGAGGGGACTTTGGGCCGACCATTTCAAGCGTCGATACTCTGCAGAATTCTCTACTCATTCAACACTTCAAGTACTCCAAACACCAAAGACACTACGACGATCTCGAAGAGGAAATCTACATCATTTCGACATGAATTCGGAAGATTATTCTCTATCAAAGTTTGATCTACTGGTCTAAAGTGTGTTGTAACTGAAGATTGTTGTTAAGTTGTAATCAAATTCAATAATAAAGAGAGTTAAAGTGGACGTAGGCTTTCTCTAAGCCGAACCACTATAAAAATTGTTGTCTTTTCTGCTTTTTTCTGTATTTTCTCTACTTGCTTGTAGTTCCCGTATACACGGGTGGTGCTTTCATCTAACTTTATTTCACACCGGGGTGTTAGCGTCTGATTTTCACGTTAACTTTTTTGGTGCTTTCACTGAGAAAATCGAACTCAGGGTATTGACATCATTGCTTCACCAAACTGTGAGGAAAGAATCTCCGTTAAGACCAGAAGTTTAACAGAAATTATGGCTCCCGGAAGGAAACGTAGATCTGCCAGATCTGATGATGTTCAAGAGAACACCGCCACTTCTCCTCCTCTGAGTCAGACAACTCCAACTGTGGGAGTAACGCGAGCGGAATTAGACGCTGTGGTTTTGGGATTGAATCAACAGTTAAATGCTCAAAATGCACAATTAGAGGCTCAGAATGCTCAGAATACCTTGATATTGAATAAGCTAAATGATTTGCTCGAGGCTAATCGTCAGCCAGCAAATAAAGAAGGAAACTCTGCTGATAGAGCTCAGGGTGTTAGAGGTAACACTTCTCAAAGGGCGGTAAGCCCCGTTGAAAGGCCACTTCCTCAGGATGGAGGATCGGGACCTCAGCCGACCCTTCGTGAACGATTATCAAGGCAGAACTCTAAAAGAATGGCTGACGTTTTCCCCGCAGGGCCTGTGGATGATGAAGAGTATTTTTCAGGAATGGTCCGCCAAATCATGAAAGAAAGTATGCGAAAGGACGAGGATGAGAAAGAGTGGGGCTTTGCTCCAAGCAAAACTCCATTCACTGAGAGGACTCTGAAAGCTGAATTCCCGAGAAAATTTGTTCCGCCCACTATTCCAGCTTACAAAGGAACAAGTGATCCAGCTACTAGCTACGGAAGTGGGTAACACAAATCAAAACCGTAGGGTCTCGTAGGGAAAATGGGTTTCCAACAATGGCAGGGCTACTGGGGTACCGCCCGTCACAGTACGGGGCCTAGATCACCGTACCGAGGATCACTCCTGACCCCCTACAACACAAGGCTGGAACCATTCCTTACTGAACAGTCCCGAACAAGATAACCCCGCAGTTGTGGCCAACAACTGCTCACATAGCCGAAATAAAAATGGACATCTAGACAGGGGAATATCTTGTCCTGCTTGGGCATGACCCATCTAACCTTGCTGCATCTCCCCTGTTTTAGCCATTCCCGGTTGATGAGGCTTGAGGCTGCGATTACCTTTATTGAACATTATTCTTAGAATGCTCATCGTCCGCCTGACGATGTGTTGAAAGCATTCAATCCATACAAGTTCGTTCCGGGTTCGAACGAAACCGAAGGCATTATCTCTTTACACTCGTTTTGGAATCACCCTCAGAGTTAACGACGATAACCCTTGCATTCTGAAACACCATCTCGATCACCATTTGATAAGTCACGACCTATCGTTTAATTTGGATCGATGTGGTTTCCGGAGAATCAAAATTGATTCTTCCGATCCCGGTCTCATCGGAATCCAAACGCCATTTTAAGGGCCAAGTTGTCTATTTAACTTAACAGTTCAATTAATATCCGAATTCACATAATAGGTATAACAGATAAAATCATACACAGTTATCACAGATATCCATAATATATCACAACATATCACAGAAATATCATCAACAGATATCAAAATCAATCAGACAAGAATCGTCAATTCATGTCAACTGGTTAGATTTACTTAACACTTAATTAATTACATAATGATAAACTATTTTATTCTTTATGAATCACTGATTAATTTACTTATAACTTTATTGATTATTACTTGCTTACTCAGTTAATTAATTGATTCTTTATTATTAATTAATAACTTACTTAATAATTAAAATGTAATTACATATATAATTATCATAAATTATTTAATTAATCATTTACGTACAATTAATTTATTACTAATTATCAACTAATTAATCATTTATCTTTAATTAATTACTTAAGTAACTACCATTTATTAATTAACTTGAAGTAATTAACTAACGTTCTTAAGTTAAATTGATTAAACATATAATTAATTTCAAATTTAATTTAAAGTATTAATTTAATTACCGGTATAAGTTAAATTTTAATAACCTTATATTTTTACATTAATCATCTTCCTTTACAAACCTTATTTCAATAAACTTTTAATCAAATTTTAACTTGAACTAACCAAGATTATTCCCTTAATTATTCTTATTCTTTGTTTATCAAAATACTTAAGTATTTAAGCAAAAACAATCAGACTCGAGACAAATACTATTTTGATCCGAGAAAATCTTGAGCCTCTCCCCGTTTCTTCCCGCGTCTCTCCTTTCTCACTCCAACTTTTTCTTCTTTTCCCAGTTCTTTCTTCTTCTCGTTATATTTTTTTTTTAAGTATTAGTATAAATCGAACTGTAGTAGCCACTCACGCAAACGCGGATCCTAACTCGAGCCAACCGACCCCTTTACTCGAGTACCCACTCGAGTCGATCTCGATCAAAACACAGACACGCACATCATCGCCGTACACATGCACAGTGCCGCGGTGACCTTCCATCACCTGAGTCGATCGCCAACAGGTCGACTATCGTCCACTCTCTTGATCCCAGCACCCCAAAATTTTGATGGAACTCGAGAACAAGAAACGACAATTTGAGGTTAGATCAACATAATGCTCCGATCAACTTTCTCCTCGTTCAATCGATACAAACCTTCGAAAGCTTCAAAACTCCGGCTACACCATCATTAGCCTCCACACTACCGTTCCCTTAAATTTCGTGAAGCTCGGTCATCTAGGCGAGTCACAATCGAAAATTTACAGAGCTCATAAAACTCATGACCAAAACCCTATTTTAATCACAATCTCAAAATCTATGCATTCGAAAATTATTTTGACATTTTTCTGGAATCAAATGGATTACAAGCTTGCTTTCTATCAATTTACAGAAATTAAAATTAACTCAATCTTCCAAAATTGACAAAAACCTATTTTAGTTTCATTTTAAAACTGCACTTTTGATCTTTGCTTAAAAATCAAAAATTTTGTGTTAAAAATCCTAACTATGTGTATAAATTCGAAATATGTTATTGAATTCCTAAATTTAAATATTCAAATTTTGATCCATTTAATTTTTTTACCTGTAATCTTGCAATAAACAATGTTTATATCTTACTGTTATACTTGAAAACAAGTTTCAGGCCTATGTTTAAGATAACCAACTTAAATCAGCAATAACACCAAAGTTCCAACAATTATATGAATAAGTGTTATATAAATTTCTTGGCTTTACTTTGTTCAGATTTTCAAAATTTTTGTAGAATAGCTACATGTACTACTAAAGCAACAGGAAATACCCAAGGCTATTTATTTAAACAAATATCAAAGCACTTACCATTTATAAACTAAAGATACAAGTTTAGATTGAAAATAGGTAAGTTTACTCACCAGATAAACTTAAAAGCAGAAAGTAAGGTGTTGATGAAGAACACTGTAGAAGAAATTTCCTGAAACCTTCTTTTTAGTTTCCTGTTTTGAATTAATTTTAAGTTTTCAAAGCAACAAATGTTTATCTTCCCTCCTTCTTTGATTCTCAGGTTTTCTTTAGGTTCAATTAAGTTTTATATACGAATATAATATGTAGGTGGATATATATATATATATATATATATATATATATATATATATATATGTTGAAGCTACTTAACAGGTTGTATCTAGACAGTTTCTATTTGTTTGTCATTTTTTCTTTAATTGGTTAAGTATTATGTTCTACAGTATGAAGTAATTTAGATATCTCGGCTGTAGTACTTACTTGAACAACAAGTTGTGCTAATTAATGCTTTTGCTTTTGTTTAAGATAACATGTAATTAATGTTTCAGATTTTTTTGTTTATTTTGTACAAGACAATGACCTGTTTTTATTATATTGAAGTGAAAACTTTTGTTTTCTTATGCATATAAACTTCAACAGCATATAAGTTTTATTTTTAGTTTTTTTTTTCTTCTGGACAAAGATCTTTTTGAACATCTTGTGGTACATATGTATATGTGTACATAGGCTATGCTTAAAGATATCTTATATTAAATTTGTATACTCTGACTTCTTTACACCCTTGTTTGCACAGTAACTTGATATGATCTTTATTAAAATTTATGTTGTTCATGTATGATTTCCATGTTTATGCTTTCTAAATTTATCCTATTTGTAGTTCAATTATCAAACATTGATTCATATCATATACTTGCATTTTTATACTTCAAGCTATAATTTATATTTGTACATTTATCTCTTTAGTTACATTCTATAATTTATGATTATGTTTTATACTAGTTTTGTATGTTTATGTTTATAATTATTTATATTGTTTTATACTTCCATGTTTATGTTTAATATTACTATGTTTGTTTATTTTTAAACTTATCATTTTAAAAACTACAATTGTATTCATATGTATATTATCAAGGAATAAAATATAGAATCTTAGATTTTATTGAATAAGAAAGATTTTGTTATAGATAATTTTAAAAAATTCCATTTTTAATTTTCAAATCCAAAATTCCTTTACAGACCCTATATAACTGCTAAATAATTAAGATCTCATCAGTTTATACAATTGAAAAGCTTGTATTTAATTTAAATTAGATTGAATATTTATTAAAATATGATGTCAAAAATTCCAGTTAGTTACATTCCTCCCCCCTTAAAAGAATTTCTCCCCGAAATTTAAAACAAAAGTTAATTCAAAAGTTTTTATATTAACAATCCAAACATACACACCATTCGTACAATAGCAAACAAACAAACAGTCTATTCTGACAAACATCACTAGTTATCCGAACATAAATCCAAATAAGCATTCTTAAAACCATTGAGAGTTTCCCAGGTACAATCTATGGGATCCTCACTCCATTGCACCTTGACGAGTTTCACCACTTTGTTCCTGAGTTGCTTCTCGTCTCGATCCACAATCCGAACTGGGTTTCTGACCACAGTTAAATCGGGTTCCACTTCCAAGTCTTCTTGAACTACTGGTTCTACAACCAGTGATCGATCATGAACAAATTTCCTCAAATGTGATACATGAAACACATTATGAATCCTAGACATCCGCTCTGGCAATTCAATCCCGTGGGCTACAACTCCAATTGTTTCCAACACTCGAAATGGTCCAATGTATCTCGGAGCAAGTTTTCCCGTCTTTCTAAATCTTATAGCACCTTTAATTGGGGAAACTTTGACAAAAACCAAGTCTCCGATCTCAAATTCCAATGGCCTTCGTCTACTATGCGCATATTTCTTCTGACGATCTTGAGCAGCTTTCATCCTTGTCTTGATAAGCTCAACCTTCGCAGAAGCTTCTCGAATAAGATCGGGTCCGAGCACAAGACGATCCTTCGATTCAATCCAACAAGATAGGGATCTACACGGTCTTCCGTATAAAGCTTCATAAGGAGCCATCTTAATACTCGCTTGATAACTGTTATTATAAGAGAGTTCCACTAGATAAAGATGGTCCTCCTAAGATCCTCCAAAATTTAAGACACAAGCCCGCATCATATCCTTAAAAACACGATTAAGCCTCTCCGTCTGTCCATCCGTTTGAGGATGATAGGCTGTGCTCCATCTCAAATCTGTTCCCATTTCTGATTGTAGGGCTTCCCAAAATTTGCTAGTGAAAATAGGACCGCGATCACTTACTATGCTGACTGGGACACCATGCAATCTAACTATCTCCTTCAAGAAAATTTCCACCAGAGAAACTGCAGTACGGGTTGTCTTAACCGGTATAAAATAGGCACTCTTAGTTAAACGATCCACAATAACCCATATACCGTCATTCCCTTTCTTGGTTTTAGGCAAACCATCGACAAAATCCATCGAGATCATTTCCCATTTCCAATTCGGAATTTCCAAAGGTTGCAATAACCCGGCAGATTTCTATTGATCACATTTAACTTGTTGGCAGATGGCACAACTGTTCACAAATCTAGCAATATCCTTCTTCATGCCCAGCCACCAGAATACTCTCCTCATGTCCTTGTACATCTTCAAAATTCCAGAATGAATATTCAATTTGGAACGTTGACTCTCTGATAAGACTTCCTGCTTCAAATCTTTGAAATTCGAAACACAAAACCTTCCGTTGATCCTTAACGTTCCTTGGCCATCAATTTCAAAACTGGGACACTGACCTTTCCTGGCTTTTTTAATGATCCTCCTCGACTTCTTATCAGATTCTTGCTTGCTTGAGATCCTTTCAATAAGAGATGGAACCACTTCCAGAAGAGATAGAACCGCGTTCCTGCTGAGAGCATCAGCTACGACATTCGCTTTTCCCGGAGTGTACAAAATATCCAAATCATAGGATGCAAGAAATTCAACCCACCGCTGCTGTCTCAGATTAAAATCTTTTTGAGAGAATAGATATTTCAACGGTTTGTGATCCTTGAACAATTCGAATTTCTATCCCAAAAGATAATGTCTCCAAATTTTCAAAGCAAAAACAATGGCTAGCAGTTCAAAATCGTGCATAGCGTAGTTTTTCTCATGAGGCTACAACTGCCGAATAGCATACGTGATAACCCTTCCGTTCTGCATCAGAACTGCTCCCAAACCCACTATACAAGCATCAGTGTAAACCTCGAATTTGCTTTTCCCATCCGGAATAGCAAGTACTGGTGCACTAGTAAGCCTTATCTTCAATTCTTGAAAAGCTTCTTCGCATTGGGGTGTCCATTTGAATTTAGCTCCTTTCCTAGTCAGCTTAGTCAGATGCGAATAAATCTTGGAATAATCCCTGATAAATCTCCTGTAGTAGCCAGCCAATCCCAGAAAACTACAAACTTCCGTCGGTATCTCTGGCTGTTTCCATTCCAGAATAGTTTCAACTTTCGCTGGGTCTTCAGAAGTGCCTTCACCAGAAACAATGTGGCCTAAAAATTTAACTTCCGATTTCCAGAAATGGCACTTCGAGAACTTCGCCTTTAACACATGATTTCTCAGAGTCTCCAATACAATCCTCAAATGCTCCCTGTGCTCTTCTTCAGATTCGGAATAGAGCAAGATATCATCAATGAATACCAGCAAAAACTTATTCAACACATCCCTAAAGACTCGATTCATTAGGTCAACGAAGTAGGCAGGAGCGTTGGTTAATCCGAACGGCATAACCAACCACTCATAGAAATAATTCGGTCCCCTAAATGCAATCAAGGGAATACTGTCTTCAGCTACCCTCAACTGGTGGAAACCTGAAGCTAGATCCAATTGAGAAAAGATAGAAGCACCATGCAACTAGTCAAAAAGATCATCGATGCGAGGAAGAGGATATTTATTACGGATAGTCACTTTGTTCAATTCTCTATAATCCACACAGAACCACAGTGATCCATCCGATTTGGTCACAAACACTGCCGCCGAACCCCAACAAGAAAAACTGGGTCTTATCAACCCCTTCTCTAAAAGATCCTAAGTCTGCTTAATCAACTCTTCTCATTCCCTAGGAGACATTCTCCTACTAGGCTGAATCACTGGCACAACTCCTGGAATCAAATCAACTTGGAATTCTATTTCTTGATGTAGTGGCAGACACTCAACTTCTTCAAATACATCAGCAAAATCTTGAACCACATCGATGTCTTCAATCTTCTCTTCAGAAGTCTCAATTCCATGCAAAAGACTGCTCCAATGAATTCTAGAATTATCACACGACACTCTGGTAATTCTACCCAGATCAGTTTCCAACGAAACTGTTCTTTCATCACAATTCAAAACGGCTTTATACTTATCCAGCCAATACATTCCCAAAATAAGATCAAATCCTTTAAAATTCAACACATACGGGTCACAAGAAAAGCTGTGGGATAGATAAGAGATCTTCAAGTCCTTACAGATAGTGTCTAATTTGGTCACCCCTCCTATAGGATTAGATACCAAGATAGGACTGTCTACAGAAGTAGGTGTAAGAGAGAACTTTTCAACAGAGTCCAGAGAAATAAAACTCAAGGAAGCACCCGAATCAAACAAAACTTTAATATATTTTCCATCTGAAAGTAAAGTACATTCTAATACTCCTTTGCCCATCGAAGAAGAAGATCGTCCGGCTTCAAAGCAAAAACTTTATTCTGAGGTGCCCTTTGCGGAAGTGGACAATTCTTGATCATGTGTCCTGGCTGATGACAATTAAAGCACAATGATTTCTGTACCATAGCTGATCCTGGGCCACTCTGATGCAGTTGCTGTTGTTCCTGCTGGAATCCTTTTCTAGGACATTTATTTGCCAAATGCCCTTCCTGTTGACAAATGTAACACTTGCGAGGTCCGTTGTTATTCCTAGGTTTCTTCTTGTTCGGCTTTCTCCATTTAGGATCGAACTTTCGCTTATTCGAATTAGTGAAATTCCCACCTGAAGCTGCAACTGGAGCCACCGGTTTCTTACTCATCAAACTTTCGTACCTCAATGCCATATCAATCAAATAAACAAAAGATCCCTTCAGAAGCACGGTCAACTTTCCATGGAATTCAGGCCTCAATCCTTGCACAAATTTCTCATTCTTTTTAAGAGGAGAATCAATGAGTCCTGGTCCATAACAAGAGAGTTCGTTGAATCTGGTTTCACACTCCGAAATAGACATGCTACCCTACTTCAAATACAGAAAATCTTGATACAATTGGGTTCTCCCTGCCGTTGGCACAAACTTCTCTTCAAACAATTCCTTAAATCTATCCCATGAAATGTCATCCTCAGAAATATTTGCAGTAGTTGAATCCTACCATGCTGCTGCACCACCCTGCAATTGCCACGATGCCATATGCCTCTTACGCTCATCCGATAATTTCATGCTCTTGAAAATGCGCTCCCAAGAGCGTAGCCAGTCTTGAACTTCAATTATTGACTCTGAACCTTTGAATGGTTGGCCTCCAATATTTTTGAAATCCTTGCATAAAGCTGCAAAACTAACTTGAGATGGTACTGGATTGACAGCCTCACTAGCATTTTGACTCTGTCCATTATCTATTGAAGTACTGGCCCAAACTCTACCTCTTCTTCCGTAACTCATGTCGGTCACCTGAATAGGTAACTCAACAAATTTAGATATATATATATATATATATATATAATTATATGAAAATACAAATACGCACTCTCAAGATAGATATAACACAAGAGCCTAGGTACTTGCTCGACCTAGCGCTCTGATACCAACTGTGACGACCCGCCTTTCTCAGCCCAGAAAGACGTTTCATCATAAAGAAAGAAAGGGATAGAAATAGAAAAGAATAGAAAGAAAGAATAAAAATATCAGAATCTCACAGCGGAATGGTACAAAATATAATACCTCAACATACTATTACATAGTTATACATACATCACAGTTATACAATATCATACAACAGGACTGTCATATACATATATGTCCATACATACAACCAAAATACAGCATACACTAACTACACGGCGGAACTACATATATAGATACATACATCTGGTCTTCTTATCCAAAAGAGCTTCTTCAGAAAATCAACACTCCCGATACCTATCACTTGGCTACTCATAAAAATTTGAGTACCCAAGAGTTTATGAAAAACAAAATATAAATTCTGGGTCAGACATGGGTCTGGTATGAGTAAACAGGATAAAATTGCTTAACTTTGAAAATCATTTGAAATAAAGGTATCACGTAAGACTCCCCACAAATAAATACGGGCAAGTTTTTACGTTACGCTAACCAAAACATTTTATAGGAAATTTAGTGATATTATAATAGTGTCTAGGGTTTTCAAGTAAATAGAAAATAGCCGAAATTGTTACATGATTAAATTCCAGCTACTAGCCACGGAAGTGGGTAATACAAATCAAAACGGTAGGGTCTCGTAGGGAAAATGGGTTTCCAACAATGGCAGGGCTACTGCGGTACCGCCCGTCACAGTACGGGGCCCAGATCATCGTACCGAGGATCACTCCCGACCCCCTACAACACAAGGCCAGAACCATTCCTTACTGAACAGTCCCGAACAAGATAACCCCGCGGTTGTGGCCAACAAATGCTCACACAGCCGAAATAAAAAGGGACATCTAGACAGGGGAATATCTTGTCCTGCTTGGGCATGACCCACCTAACCTTGCTGCATCTCCCCTGTTTTAGCCATTCCCGGTTGATGAGGCTTGAGACTGCGATTACCTTTATTGAACATTATTCGTAGAATGCTCATCGTCCGCCTGACGATGTGTTGAAAGCATTCAATCCATACAAGTTCGTTCCGGGTTCGAACGAAACTGAAGGCATTATCTCATTACACTCATTTTGGAATCACCCTCAGAGTTAACGACGATAACCCTTGCATTCTGAAACACCATCTCGATCACCATTTGATAAGTCACGACCTATCGTTTAATTTGGATCGATGTAGTTTCCGGAGAATCAAAATTGATTCTTCCGATCCCGGTCTCATCGGAATCCAAACGCCATTTTAAGGGCCAAGTTGTCTATTTAACTTAACAGTTCAATTAATATCCGAATTCACATAACAGGTATAATAGATAAATCATACACAGTTATCACAGATATCCGTAATATATCACAACATATCACCAAAATATCATCAACAGATATCAAAATCAATCAGACAAGAATCATCAATTCATGTCAACTCGTTAGATTTACTTAACGCTTAATTAATTACTTAATGATAAACTAGTTTATTCTTTATGAATTACTGATTTATTTACTTATAACTTTATTAATTATTACTTGCTTACTCAGTTAATTAATTGATTTTATTATTAAAATAATAACTTACTTAATAATTAAAATGTAATTACATATTTAATTATCACAAATTATTTAATTAATCATTTATTTACAATTAATTTATTATTAATTATCAACTAATTAATCATTTATCTTTAATTAATTACTTAAGTAACTACCATTTATTAATTAACTTGAAGTAATTAACTAACGTTCTTAAGTTAAATTGATTAAACATATAATTAATTTCAAATTCAAATTTAATTTAAAGGTGTTAATTTAATTACCAATATAATTTAAATTTTAATAACCTTATATTTTTACATTAATCATCTTCCTTTACAAACCTTGCTTCAATAAATGTTTAATCAAATTTTAACTTGAACTAACCAAGATTATTCCCTTAATTATTCTTATTCTTTGTTAATCAAAATACTTAAGTATTTAAGCAAAAACAATCAGACTCGAGACAAATACTATTTTGATCCGAGAAAATCCCGAGCCACTCCCTGTTTCTTCTCGTGCCTCTCCTTTCTCACTCCAACTTGTTCCTTTTCCCAGTTCTTTCTTCTTCTCATTTTTTTTAAGTATTAGTATAAATCGAACTGTAGTAGCCACTCACGCAAACGCGGGTCCTAACTCGAGCCTACCGACCCCTTTACTCGAGTACCCACTCGAGTCGATCTCGAATAAACATAGACACACACATCATCGCCGTACACGTGCGCAGTGCCGCAGTGACCTTCCATCTCCTGAGTCGATCGCCAATAGGTCGACTATCATCCACTCTCTTGATCCCAGCACCCCAAAATTTTGATGGAACTCGAGAACAAGAAACGAAAGTTTGAAGTTCAGATCAACATAATGCTCCGATCAACTTTCTCCTCGTTCAATCGATACAAACCTCCGGAAGCTTCAAAACTCCGGATACACTACCATTAGCCTCCACACTACCGTTCCCTTAAATTTCGTGAAGCTCGGTCATCTAGGTGAGTCGTAAAATAAAATTTACAGAGCTCAATGAAACTCGTGACCAAAACCCTATTTTAATCACAATCTCAAAATCTATGCATTCAAAAATTATTTTGACATTTTTCTGGAATCAAATGGATTACAAGCGTGCTTCCTATCAATTTACAGAAATTAAAATTAACTCAATCTTCCAAAATTGACAAAAACCCATTTTAATTTCATTTTAAAACTGCTCTTTTGATCTTTGCTTAAAAATCACAATTTTTGTGTTAAAAATCCTAACTATGTGTATGAATTCGAAATATGTTATTGAATTCCTAAATTTAAATATTCAAATTTTGATCCTTTTAATTTTTTTACCTGTAATCTTGCAATAAACAATGTTTATATCTTACTGTTATACTTGAAAACAAGTTTCAGGCCTATGTTTAAGATAACCAACTTAAATCAGCAACAACACCAAAGTTCCAACAATTAAATGAATAAGTGTTTATAAATTTCTTGGCTTTACTTTGTTCAGATTTTCAAATTTTTTGAAGAATAGCTACATGTACTACCAAAGCAACAGGAAATACCCAAGGCTATTTATTTAAACAAATATCAAAGCACTTACCATTTATAAACTAAAGATACAAGTTTAGACAGAAAATAGGTAAGTTTACTCACCAGATAAACTTAAAAGCAGAAAGTAAGGTGTTGATGAAGAACACTGCAGAAGAAATTTCCTGAAACCTTCTTTTTAGTTTCCTGTTTTGAATTAATTTTAAGTTTTCAAAGCAACAAAAGTTTATCTTCCCTCCTTCTTTGATTCTCAGGTTTTTCTTTAGGTTCAGTTAAGTTTTATATGCGAACATAATATATAGGTGGATATATATATATATATATATATATATATATATATATATATATATTGAAGCTACTTAACAGGTTGTATCTAGACAGTTTCTATTTGTTTGTCATTTTTTCTTTAATTGGTTAAGTATTATGTTCTGCAGTATGAAGTGATCTAGATATCTCGGTTCTAGTACTTACTTGAACAACAAGCTATGCTAATTAATGGCTTTTCTTTTATTTAAGATAACATGTAATTAATGTTTTAGATTTTTTTGTTTATTTCGTACAAGACAATGATCTGTTTTTATTATATTGAAGTGAAAACTTTTGTTTTCTTATGCATATAAACTACAGCAGCATATAATTTTTTTTTTTTAGTTTTTTTTTTATTTCTGGACAAAGATCTTTTTGAACATCTTGTGGTACATATGTATATGTATACATAGACTATGCATAAAGATATCTTATATTAAATTTGTATACTTTGACTTCTTTACACCCTTGTTTGCACAGCAACTTGATATGATCTTTATTAGAATTTATGTTGTTCATGTATGATTTCCATGTTTATGCTTTCTAAATTTATCCTACTTGTAGTTCAATTATCAAACATTGATTTATATCATATACTTGCATTTTTATACTTCAAGTTATAATTTATATTTGTACATTTATCTCTTTAGTTACATTCTATAATTTATGATTATGTTTTATACTAGTTTTGTATGTTTATGTTTATAATTATTTATATTGTTTTATACTTCCATGTTTATGTTTAATATTACTATGTTTGTTTATTTTTAAACTTATCATTTTAAAAACTACAATTGTATTCATATATATATTATCAAGGAATAAAATATAGAATCTTAGATTTTATTGAATAAGAGAGATTTTGTTATAGATAATTTTAAAAGATTCCATTTTAAATTTTCAAATCCAAAATTCCTTTACAGACCATATATAACTGCTAAATAATTAAGATCTCATCAGTTTATACAATTGAAAAGCTTGTATTTAATTTAAATTAGATTGAACATTTATTAAAATATGTTGTCAAAAATTCCGGGTTGTTACAGTTTCCATAAATTCCCGTCGACCCACGACGAAGTGAAGGTCGTGATTATTGGTGATGGTGGTTGGGGCATTAGGGAACTTAGGAAAAATAATGATTTAATTTATAAAGTGTTTTGGCAATGGGAGTTTGTCGATCTAGGGTTTTATGGTGCTGTTTGTTTGTCGAAGTTTGGAGAGAAAATTCATCGGCGTGGATGGATCGGGGAGGACCGCACCTAGGGGGATCGAATGTAACGACCCGAAATTTTCGATCCCTAAAATTCCAGATTGTTAGAAGAAGAAGAAAGAGATAGAAGAAGAAGAAACAGAAACACAACATAGATTCCCACATTCGCAGCGGATCAAAATATAATATCAAATAGTAACAGTTTACGAAAGAATACTATACTTGTCAATTTCATTTTAATACATCAGAGTTACACACATACACTAGACATATACAAGTCAACATGTCTCACATATATAGAAATATATCACAGCGGAAACACTCCATACGTTCCTGCCATCCAGCTCGCCTCCTGAGCTCCAGAACATCCTTACCTGAAAATCTGTAATACTCGGTCTGACCCGAGCATTACATCAAAGTAACACCCGGGTCAGGCTAGAAACCAGCGTGAGTAAACTCATCTAACATGGAATTAACAACATAAATCTTACATAAAACCCGGGGTAACTCGTATAAATTTAAAAATTCACAATTTGTTATAGACCTCACTTGTTTTCACACATCAATTTCTAAGTACCAAAACTTAGATTAAACGGTTCACTTAAATCATTCCATACCATCCTATTGATTTCACATATCAATTTGTAAAGAATCGAGTGGTTTGGGGTATTAACTAATACCTGACTCCGGTCTCTTCGAATCCAATGTCATCTTAACCGAAGTTATTCATGTGATAAAATTTTAAATACTAGATATCACTTTTTCACAGCGATTCATCATAGATAACCACATTATCTCCGTTCAACCCAACATATCATATTACAAAAACATTTCGTTTCACAAAGCATCACAATCATATATTATGGATAACAAATAATCCAAGGCATTCAAATATCGTTCAATCATTCATAAGCAAGATAAATTAGCCATACCATTCTAGTTAATTTAAATAGATTAAATTAACTACTACCATCATCTTTAAATCTTACTTGCCCAACATTAATTAATTACAAATCAATTGATTAATCATCCTCCAATTTTCCATCTTAATTAATCATCCTTGATTAATTATTCTCTAATTACATTGAGTAATTAGCCTTTAATTAATTACACAAATTAATTATCCTTAGCCATTTACAGTAATTAACTTTTTAATTACTTTCACTAATTACATTAATTAATGATCGTCTAATTACTTCTTTAATTAATTATTGTTCAAATTAATCACATTTAATAATTAACCTTTAATTAACCACACCATCAATCAACCTTGATTAATCACACTCGCTAATTAACAATCCTTAATTATTTACCTTAAATCACTCCTAAAAATTAATTAAATCTTTAATTAATTACACTAAGTAATTAATTCTTAGTTACTTCCATAAAGTAATTAACCATTACTTAATTACATCCAGTAATTACCCATTAATAACTTCACTAAGTAATTACCCTTGATAACTCACATTAAGTAATTATACATAACCAATCATCCATTGATTATCTTAAATTAATTAAACTAGTTAATTAATCTCATTAATTTAATTGATTACATTGTGTAATTAGTCCCTTTATTTATTTCCATCAATAAATTATTCTTAAATTACTTATTTTCAATTAACCAACCCTTAATTTATTATCCTAATTAATTCACCCTTCAATTTATTAATACTTTAATTAATTACATTCATTCATTACCCTCTAATTACTCATCTTAATTAACCAAAGATAAACCATTTATTTTAATTATCTCATTAACTCTGTTATTACACCTGTGTAATTAATTAAATAACAACACAAAATTAAAAGTTTATCTCATCTTAATTATAAAAAAACACTATTATCATTCTAATTTTAGGTTATATCAAAGATTATAAAATTTCTTTATTCATTCTTTCCAAAAATTCACAACCCGATCTTGCTTACGTTTTAATTGTATTCAATTAATAGAAGAGGAAACACGGCCTGAAGCCCAGAATTTTGACCCATCACAACTTCTCTATTACTTCCTTTTTACTTTCTTATTCCCTTCATTTTCTTCTATTCCTATGCTTTAAAAATTACTTCCTGATATACCACATTTACCCGATATAATGTGGCCTACTACAATAATTCTTCGGCCCAACACCATCCCCTTCTTCCTGATTTCAGCTCCCAATACTCTGTTGCACACACGCAGATGTGCACTCAGGTGTCCACGTACACAAAGCTGCCGTCCATCCCTATTCACGCCACTGATCAGCCTCACATCAACCCGACCACCTCGTCAACTTAATCCACCCAGATCCTTGAATCCCTTTATATTCGAAAATTTCGAATTAAGACCCAAAAATGCAAAAGGCCGACACCATCAAGATCGGCAACCTACGGCCACCGCCTCCGTTCATCACCCAAATCTTGGCCCCATCTTTGTCACCGTCATCCCTTTCTTTTCCCCCATACCGCAAACTTATCCATCCACCTCGATGCCGAAACTGTCAGTTAATTGACCACGACCAAAAGCCAATTCTAAACCCTAACCTCGCCTTAATCGGCCACCACCTCCATTACAAAAATACATCACTATTTTTCCTAAGATCCATGACCTTCAAACTTGCTCTGACCAAAAACTCGGCCCTTAACTCTTCGCCATTCGTCAGGAATCAAGAAAATACTCGATTCTTATCACCCCCAATTCCTCATCCGGTACTAATTTTAAAAACCACAAGATTCATTTCGAAAATCATCTAATTCCAAGACGAATTCAATCATGTATGAGGAATATGAAATTCCCTCCACTGATTTTTGACCTATTTTGGAATTTTTTGTTGTGAATTCACTTTCCAGATAATATGCTTATTAGTTCCACTTACAAATATATTTTTTTCTAAAATTTTCATGTTTCCAAACACATTCCCTCAAGACATCTAAAGCTATCGGTAATCAAATGAGGAAAATAAATTTTTAAATGAAATTTTGGGTCAGAGATAACCACCAGAGACATGCATCTATATATACATCTCATTCAACTTGTATTCCCAGGTAATACATTTTCTTATTCATACTAACAAATATATTAAGACTCAAATGCAGACAATTGTAAAATAGAAATTGTTTTTTTTAAAGAAAGACAGATTTACTCACCTCAATATAACTTGAACAGGAAATAGATTAAAGAACTCTGGTCTGGACTGTCTTTATCCAAAACTGCAGCTTGTTTGATTACTTGATGTTTTGAAACTTGAATTTGTTTGCTTCAGGTCGAAGATTCATCCTTGATCTTGATCGATGGTTGATTTTCAATTTGAAACCAAAGCTTGGTTGATCTGAACTTAATTTTATTTACAGATTTTACTTCTTCTCTGTTTTGTATTCAGATTTATAACTTGCCCTTTTATTTTGTTTAGTTTAAATATACGGGAAAAAAGAATAGAGAAGAAATGATGATATGTTTATATAACCTTGGTTTAATTTTAAATATTTATTTTTGAAGACAAATGACACTTATTATCATAAGTTTACAAATGTTTATTCCTTTATATTCGTAGTTTTACAAATGTCACTTATTATTTAAATTATATTTAAGTCCTTGTTTTTCATTAAATTTGTAACTTTGTTTTAAATCCTTTCATTTAATTAAATTATGAATCATTTTTCTTTTTTCTTCAAATGTTTATATATATATATATATATGTAGTCTAAGAAAATGTATTATGTTTACAATGTATATTAAATCTAATTTAATTTCAAAAGATATGTATATATATAAACTAAAACTTTATATTTATTCTTGTTTTTATATTAAAATCAATGCTTTCAAATTATTTTACATTTATATACACACCTATATTTCCTGTGTATGCATATACATAAAATTTCGAAGTTTACACCTATCTATTAATATATTTATTAATTTACTATAGGATTCATCATGTTGATTCAACAATTATTATAGTTTTAAAATCCACTTATATATATTCATACATTCCTAATATCAGAATGTTTTTATCAAAATAAAATTAGTTAATTGTCCAATTAACAGATATTAAAAATCTGGTTTATCACATTCCTCCCCCCTTAGAATCTTTTCGTCCTCGAAAAGGAACGAAGCCTGAATTTATTAAAATGCTTATTATAAGAAAAATTATTCTTTGATCACTTTCAAAACACTTTTGAAATCTACATAATAATAGTTTTTATAAAAATTCTTTTTATAACTTGATGTCTCAACCAGTCCATCCTTTTTCTCACAGAATTTCGGTCATATGTTGATCCTATAAGTACTTGGTGAACCCGTATTCAACACCTAGTGAAAATACTTAAAAAATAATTTTATTGAAATATAGAAAACATTTTGAAAAAAGAGAAAACATCTTTGGTGAGAATACTCTAGAAATCATCACCCCCATCCACGGTCGCAGTTACATTCTGGGTTACGTTGCCATCACAGCAAAAGTCCATGTAACTGTAGGCACTGCGTGGCCCTCGATTGCGCCATGGATCCCACAATAGATCGCAGTTACATTCCAGGGTTACGTTGCCATCACAGCAAAAGTCCATGTAACTGTAGGCATCAGCGCCCTCGATTTTCGCTGCCAAAAATGAAACTTCTCCACTCCCACATAGGTCGCAGTCTAACGATGTAAAATCAAACGTAGACCGTTGGCTCTCAGCGGCACACATGACTTTCGCTATGTTACCATAGGTCGCAGTCTACCGATATAAAATCAAACGTAGACAGTTGGCTCTCAGCGGCACACACGACTTTCGCTATGGTCTATAGAAGATCGCAGTGACATTGAGTTAAACTGTCATCACGGCATAACTCAATTGCCTCTGTAGGCATCAGCGCCCTCGACTTTCGCTACACAGTACTCAAAATCCTAAGGAACTAGTTTTGTCCGGACTCCTCATAGGATCAACTTTAGAACCCCCCTTAGGGTTCAAGGTAATACCAACCTATGGTACTCCTGAGAAGTTCATTCTAAGGGAGCGCCTTTCTCCAAAGCCATTTTCAAAACACTTTATACTATACACATATAGTATCTTCCAAACCATACACCTAATATGAATCTCAAATAAATCTCCTTTCTCAAAATCGATTATCCTAAAATTGATAATCCTCAAATTAGGCTTTTCCAAATTCCAACAATAATTTTACCAAAAAATCAAAAGGCTTTCCAAATCCAAAGGTTCCAAAAACCTTTTATCTAAAATTATTCTCATAAGATCCTTTATATATATAGATATATATAACCTTGAAAAATCTTTGGATCATTTCAAACTTGTATAAAACCCTTTTTATACTTCAAATATTTTCAAAACCCTTTTCTTCTGGCTTTAGATTCAACAAGGGAAGATTTATCTTATATAACAAAGATATATAACTTTGTTTTATTCCAAATCAAATATTCAAATTTGATTACTCTATCAAGTCATTAACCATATACTTACTTCCATAAAGTAATTTTTTACCATAAAAATATCCAATTTCCATTTTAGTTCATCATATATTTCACAAAATAATCCTTTCATTTCAAAAATCATTTCACATTTCTTATCCACAAATTCCCAGTACTAGTTTCATTCAAACTCATACGATGTACACATATCATCCGTATGCTATACCAATTTGATCGCTCACTCTATCACACAGTTCCACATCCGAACTAGTATCGTCCACCCGACTTCCTAGTGCAGACTCGGATCTGGTTTCTTGATCAGAAACTATCATTCACCTTGCATAACCTAACTATGATAGAGAATATCCAGAATCAATCAACAATCCATATCTAGGTTCGCCGTCGAAAATCAAGTGAAAAAAATCCCAACTCGGATCGATATATCTATCTCGAAAATCTGTGCTCGAATCTGGATCAAATCACTATGCGAATAGAATAATATACGTACATTCTACGTATTTATCTCCATTGATTATTTGCTAAATCAATTTTCTTTCCTATTCACGTTCACTTTAATTTATATCCACTTATTCACAATTGCTTAAATCCTTATTTTGATTATCACCTTAATTCAGTCTGCATCAAAGAACCAACCTTTTAGCAATTACAGTGTGGACCCTGCACTGGCGAGCATAGCGAGGCACGAAGAGAAATAGATCCTAGAAAATCCAGTGCAGGGGAGAATAGAGTGGTGCCGGTGGAAGTAACGGTGCCAGTACCTGTTGACCCGAAAGATCCGAACAAAGTGGTGAATGTGGGTTCGCAACTTAGTGTGACGGTTCATAATTCTTTGATGTCATTCTTGAAAGAAAATCTGGATGTATTCGCTTGGATTCATGCTGATATGTGTGGAATATCCCCAGAAGTTGCAGTACATACTCTGAATACTGATCCGAAGTTTACACCTGTAAGCAGAAAAGAAGAATCCAAGGTCCTGAAAGGTCAGCAGCATTGAAGGAAGAGGTAGATCGGCTCATGGAGAATGGCTTCATCAGGGAGTCTACTTATCCGAATTGGGTTTCAAACCCAGTACTGGTTAAGAAAGCTAATGGAAATTGGAGAGTATGCATCGAATTTTCAGATTTAAACAAAGCCTGCCCCAAAGACTGCTTCCCGTTACCCAGAATAGATCAGCTGGTGGATGGAACAGCGAGGCATAATTGTTATCTTTTATGGATGCTTACTCCGGATATAACCAGATCATGATGCATGAGCCAGATCAGGTGGACACAAGCTTCATCACCGATGTTGGTCTCTACTGCTATAGAGTCGTGCCCTTCGGACTTAAGAATGCAAGGGCAACTTACCAAAGACTTGTTAATGCTATGTTCAAACCACAGTTTGGCAAGACTATGGAAGTTTATGTTGACGATATGCTGGTGAAATCAAAGAAGGCAGTAGACCATATGGATCACTTAGCAGAAATGTTTGCAGTCCTCCGAATGTACGGAATGAAGCTTAATCCTTTAAAATGTTCATTTGGGGGTGGAGTCTGGAAAGTTCTTGGGTTTCATTGTGAGTGCTAGGGGCATTGAAGCTAATCCTGCTCAGATTGCTGCCTTAAGAGAAGTCAAAGCTCCTAGAACGAATAACGAATTGCAAAGTCTCAACGGAAAAGTCGCTGCCTTGAGTCGGTTCATTTCCAAAGCCACTGATAAATGCATTCCGTTCTTTGATGCTCTGAAGAAAGGAAGGAAAAACTTTGATTGGACTCTTGAATGCCAGAAAGCTTTCCATGAGTTGATTCGTCATATGGAAACGCCTCCAATACTTTCTAAGCCCGACAATGGTGAAGATCTTTTCGTATATTTGGCAATCTCATCTCACGCTTCCAGTGCAGCGTTGGTACGGGAAGACACAAAAATTCAGCGCTCGGTTTATTATATCAGCAAAAGATTCACTGGGGCAGAGATGAATTATTCAAAGTTGGAAAAGCTCTCCTATTGTCCACTGATTGCGTCAAGAAAACTGAGGCCATATTTCCAAGATCATCCTATCAAAGTCCTCACTGATCAACCTCTAAAGCAAGTCCTGTTTCGCCTTAAGACTTGGGTCGTCTTCTGAAGTGGAATATTGAACTCAGCCAATACGACATCACTTATCATCCCCGGAGAGCAATCAATGGACAAGCTTTAGCAGATTTCATCACAGAATGTACAGATAAAGGTGATAGTGAGGAAGAGGTGACTGATAATACCCCAATTCGATGGAAATTATATGTTGATGGTGCGAGAAACGATTATTATTTCGGAGCTGGGGTTGTGCTTGAAACCCCTGAGGGGCGGTCATTGTGCTATGCATTGAGACTAGAATTCCCTTCGACAAACAATGAAGCAGAATATGAAGCTCTTATTGCTGGCCTGAAGATTGCTAAGGAACTGAACATCAGAGTATTGCAAATTTTCAATGATTCTCAGCTTATTGTATGCCAAATCAGGAAAGAGTTTCAAGCTAAAGTAGGAAATCTTCCTACCTACTTGTCAAAGGCCTGGGAACTTCTTGATGATTTTGACCATTACACGATAAGCCATATACTCCGGGAAGAGAACATGAAGGCAGATTCTCTCACGAAGTATTCCAGCACCGGTGAAGCTCAATTCTTGGGATTAGTTCCTGTGGAAGTCTTGTCAGCCCCAAGCACTGATGAGATGGATATTGATTGGATCATGACTATATCTCAAGAGCAAGGATCGTGGATGACTCCGATAATGGAATATTTGCTCAACGGTTCTCTACCAGAAAATTCAAAAGAAGAGAAAATTCAAAAGAACGACAGAAGCTGCTAAGAAAAGCCTCTATATAATTCAAGATGGCCGATTGTACAGACAGGGATTCTCAATGCCATTACTCCGATGTGTGACCAAGAAAGAGGCTAAGACAATTCTAGCTGAAGTACACGGAGGATAGTGTGGAGATCATTCAGGTGGTCAGACTCTAGCAAAGAAAATTCTCCGTTGTGGGTATTTTTGGCCAGACATTAATCGTGATGCTGCTAACTATGCCCGAAAATGTGACTGATGCCAGAGATTTGCAAAAATCCCAAGAGCACCTTCCACCAAGATAACACAGATGGTCAGTCCATAGCCATTTGCTATTTGGGGAATAGATCTCATCGGGCCTTTGCCAACCGCCAAGTCCAGAATCAGATATGCCATTGTTGTTGTTGATTATTTTACTAAATGGGCTGAATCTGAACCATTAGCTACTACTACCTCTAAAAAGATGATAAACTTTGTGACTAAGAATATCATTTGCAGGTATGGTGTGCCTCAAAAGATAGTCACAGACAATGGAACAATTTCGAATGTGAAGAGTTCCAGGATTTTTGCAAGCGATTCAAGATCCAAAAAAGCTTTTCAGCAGTGGCTCATCCGCAGGCAAACGGGCAAGTGGAAGCAGTAAACAAAATTATCAAATCAACCATCAAAAAACAGCTGGAAAAAGCAAAAGGTGGTTGGGTCGATAAGCTACCACTAGCACTATGGGCATACAGAACTACCCACAAAACTGCGACTGGGCACACTTCGTTCTCGTTAACATATGGATCAGAAGCAATGATTCCAGTGGAAATAGAAGTCCCTTCACACAGAAGAGTCCATTTCGATGAGGCTGAAAATGTAAAGCTGCAACTTGAGGCACTTGACCTCCTTGATGAAAGAAGGGAAGAGGCTAAGCTCAGAATTACAGCCCATAAGCAAAGGATAGCCAGGCACTTCAATTCCAAAGTTCGCCAATGCAGCATTGAAATTGGAGATCTAGTCTTGAAAAGAATTATGACAGCAACAGGTGTGTTTGGGCCAAACTGGGAAGGGTCGTATGTCATCAGCAAAAAACTTCTTGATGGCACATTCAAACTCACAATTGCCGAAGGAGATCCGATTCCAAGGGCTTGGCACAGCAATCACTTGCGCCCATATTTTACTTAAAAGCTTTGCTGAAATACTGTAAAAGAATTATGGACGTATGATTCTTGTATTAAAAGCCATTGTAAATCCAGTGCAAGTGAATAATAAGAACTATAAAGTGGATGTAGGCCCCGTTTTTGGCCGAACCACTATAAATCTTGTGTTCTCTACTATTACAAAATGCCTTTTTATTTCGATATGTAAAGTACTTTAATTGTATTGCTAAAATGCCGATTTAATATTGCAGGCCATTAAAACAAAGCTTACCCATCACAAGACCAAGCGATCCCTGACATCACTCAACAAACGAATGTTAAGCTACAAAAATTGCAGATTCAAATCCTATATAAGAAGTGCTTCAAGCAAACAGTTAGTGATTCCGCCGGAGGTGGGCCCTTGCTAACTAATTATGATCGTTTATGCAAACGAACATCTGATTAAGTAGCCTGTGTCTGCCCCTGCGAGCTCACTTAATAATGAAGTACACTTCTTTGGACAAAGCAAACTACTTGCAAAAGAAAGGAACGTGTGCTTGAAAATGATAATAGGGAATCACTGATATGAGAAAATGGCGAAAAGACATGGACGAGCAGGCTAGGAAACAGCCAAAGACCTCTTGGGAGGCACAAGCCCTCTTCGGAGGCACAACTCTTCGGAGGATAAAGACCTCTAACGGGGCATGCTAGAAAAAGAAATTTCACTTTCTCAACCAAAAAAGATTGGTGGAATGACCGGAGGCACCTTCCCAAGTGGAAGGCACAGGGCACTCGTTAACTAGTTGCGATCGTTTGTGCAAACAAACATCCAATTAAGTAACTTGCGTCTTCGCCGTGAATCCGTCCAACCATGAGAAAGTAATTTCCAGGCAAAAGCCCTACCCGGAGGCACACATTTCACCGAGATTTGAAGTAGACACTTCACAAGAGTTTGAATGTGAAAATCCCTCTTCGAAGGCCCATTTCACTAGAGTTAAAATGCTAAAAGACCTCTTCGGAGGCACACATTTCACCGAGATTTGAAGTAGACACTTCACAAGAGTTGAAATGTGAAAAGCCCTCTTCGGAAGCCCATTTCACCAAAGTTGAAATGCTAAAAGACCTCTTCGGAGGCACACATTTCACCGAGATTTGAAGTAGACACTTCACAAGAGTCTAAATGTGAAAAGCCCTCTTCGGAGGCCTATTTCACCAGAGTTGAAATGCTAAAAGACCTCTTCGGAAGCACAAATTTCGCCGAGATTTGAAGTAGACACTTCACAAGAGTTGAAATGTGAAAAGCCCACTTCGGAGGCACATTTCACCAGAGTTGAAATGCTAAAAGCCCTCTTCGGAGGCACACATTTCACCAGGATTTGAAGTGCAAACAGCTCTCTTCCGAGACACACTTCACAAGAGTTGGAATGTGGAAAGCCCTCTTCGGAGGCCCATTTCACCAGAGTTGAAATGTCAAAAAAACCCCTTCGGAGGCCCACTACCCCGCATAAAAAGAAAGAAAGGGAAAAGCCCTCTCTGGAGGCGTACTTCTACTTTCAAGAAAAGATCAATCTCTCCACGTTGAGAATACTTTTCTCCGAGGATTGAAGTACCAAATCAAAGCCTTCATTTGAAGCCCACTTCGCCGCACAGGAGAAATCACTACTTTTCTTTTAAAAAAAGGAAAGAGAAAAATAGTGATCATCTCCAAAAGTTGAAGTGTATAAATTTTTTCCTAAAAAAAAAGAGGAGAGAGAAGACTTCTCAAACACAAGGTGCATTCTACTAAATCAGAGAAATATTCCCTTCAAATGGAAAAATTATTCTCTAAATTACGGATGCAAGCCTCCTTAAAATGGAAAAGTTGTTCCCCAAAGAATGAGTACAAGTCTTCTCGAAACAGAAGAGATGTTCTCCAAAATTTTGCCAATGTGAAAGAGATTGCAATAAACCATGGTATGGAGGCAATATAATATAGTTACATTCATAAAAGCAATGCTCAAGCAACATACCATAGGCTTTTGCAACATCACACAAAGAAAATAAAGAAATTTGTATGAAAAAGAAGAATATATGCATTCTCAAATACAGACAGAAGTTTGTACAGGTAAAAGAATCATTTTATTCCATACTATGAAAATTTTATACATGTGTAGGTTTCAAAATAAAAGAAGGCGGGGACCGGTACCCGCACAATCTCCGGTCAACACAAGCCTTTATATATACAAGCAGAAAGCTAAAGGCAAGACGAAAAATATAGGACCAAACCCATCACTTCTTCTTCGTGCCACCTTTGGAGATCTCACTTGGTCGGATGATTAAATTTTTGGGTCGGCTTGTAAGAGTAGGGGAAGAAGGAGAAAGGGGTGCAATTGGGTCTTCTTCTGCTTTTTCTTCGCTGGCCAAAACTTCTCTCTTTTTCTTTGAGATTCCACGCTTCCCCTTCTTCCTTGAAGAGGACTCACTGCCCGGAGTGAAAAATGCAGACAACTTTATGTCATCATAAATAGTTTGCTTTGGAGTTCTTTCGCCCTCTTTAGGTTCCTCGGCCTTCTGTTCTTGTGAAGCGACCGGGTCATCCAAGCCTTGAAGAGCTTCTATCTGCTCCTCTTATGACCCCGGTTGAGAAATGGAAGGAGGAGTAATATGAAGAGGCAGAGACGGAACAGCTAGAAGAAGGGAAGTCTGAACAACACTTGGCGCTTTCACTACAGGAGAAGAGAAGTAAAGTCAGTATCTCTCATAAAGAGAGGAGAAAGTGGCGCGTCAAGATTTAAGTAATAATCAAAAAGTTCATCAAGCTCATGTGAAGTAAACAAGCAGCCCACTTGAGCAAGATCAGCATTGAGGTTACCTGGAGAAGTAGGCTTTACTACGTCAACTTCAATGTCCTGTGCTTCAGTGCCTTCTTGAGTCTCATCTTTAGTGCGAGCGGTTGCACTTTCAACGACAGCTTTAGCAGGAGGTGGAGAATGGGAACTGGAGCCAACAATATCGTTGTCGGTCGAAATTGAAGGTTGAACTGGGTCGGTTGAGGTTGCCTTCCCTAAATGTTCACCTTCTGGCATTCCGGCTCGCTCTTTAGCGAGTTGCTTCTTTCCCTTGGCAAAAGCAGCATGTGCATCGTCATCTAGATAGTGCGCCTTCAAATCTGCTTCAGCATATTCAGTACCTCCAAGCATATCAAGTGCAGCTTCCCACACTTCGGCTAAAGTGATTTCGTACTTCGAACCCAAAAACGAAAGGCTACCACGCCCCAGAACACTATGAATGTAAAAATCAAATAAGGTACCGCTGATGTTTCCTTTGGTCGCCTCATGAGATTCTTCGGCTGCTGCTTTGCCGGCGACAGCTTCATCACGCTCTTTTTCAACTTTAGAAAGTCGAGCTTTTAACATTTCGATTTCCAAGTTCTGGGAGCTGGTTTTTTCTCGCAATTGAGCGACGTCAGTTCGGCGCTTTCTACAACTTGTTGCTGTGCTTCGAATTTAGTTTCAGCCTCTCTTAGCCCGACGTGAGCATCTCTCACCTGTTTTTGAAGCATTTCTTCTCTTTGAGAATAGGAAGTGGAAGAAGGGGCAAGCTCTTCTTTACGTTTTTCAACTTCCGCTTCAAGCTTCTCATTGTAAGCAGCGATGCTCTTCATCTCTGCATCATGCTGATCGAGAGTTTTATGCCACTCGGATTTATCGTTTTCCATAGTCAGCATGGCTTCGAGATTTGCGCGGTTTACTCTTCGAAACTCGTCAAAAAGTTTTTGCCAACCAGACATTATCTCAATATCGAGTTTGACGGCATCAAGATTTCGCAACACAGCTTGCTTGTTGATTGGGGCTGTTAACCTCGTTTTGCCAACGATTCAAGGACTGGACCGACTCATCCAACCAAAGACAGGACCGACTCATCTACTCAAGGGATGGACCGACTCATCTACTTAGAGGGATAGGACGACTCAAGGGGTTAACGGTTCACAAGGCAGGATGGCTCAGTGAGTTACCGACTCATCAAGACTATCGTCTCAACGACTCATGGTAAGCAGCGACTCAGAGCTTACAACGACTCAGTGGATCAACGACTCAACAAGTTCGCGACTTATCATATGAGACGACTCAGGGAAAGTAATGACATAAGAAGGTGGATCCTTGTGCCGCTTCATTTATATACCGCTACCTGATAAGTCGTTAACGGCTTAACGACTCACAACTTAGAATGACTCGTCCACGACTTAAAGCCATTGGGTCGTAATCCATTGCCACAGTGCCTATGCCAAGGAAGATTGACTCGTAAGCGACTCAGGACTTAGCATAAAATCCAGCAGAGGAATAAGCCATGGAGAAATCAAGGGTTGGTTCGATGAGTCGGCCACGACCTAATTTGACTCGGCCACGAGCCAAGCATGGGTCGAACACGACTCACGACTCAGGGCTGAAAACTCCTATAAATACATGGCCACCTCCAACATTCAGGGGACCTTTTGGCCAATCATTTCAAGCGCCAATACTCTGCTGAATTCTCAACTCACCCGACACTTCAAGTTCGAAAGACATTTCAACTAACTTCAAGGGAAAATCTAACGCCATCTACATGGATTCGAAGAATTCTTCTCTACCAAAGTTCTAGTTGTTTGTCTCGTCATAATTGTAACTGAAGATTGTTGTAAAGTTGTAATCGGTTTAGCAATAAAGAGAATTAAAGTGGACGCAGGCTTGCCTTGAGCCGAACCACTATAAAATCGTTGTTATTCACTGTTTTTTCTGTGATTTTCTGCTTATACTCTGCTCCCGAATCATCGGGTGGTGCTTTCACAACTACACTTCATACACCGGGGTGTTAGCGTTCAAATTTTAGCGTTAACATTTTTGGTGCTTTCACTGAGAACTGAACTCAGGCAAATCGTCATCATTGCTCCACGAAAGTTTGTTGAAGTAACCTCTCTGAAGACTAGAAGTTTATCCGAAATCATGGCTCCAGGGAGAAAGAGTAGATCTGTTAGATCTGGAAATGCTCAAGAGGGAACCTCCGCTTCCCCAGTACCTAATCAAGCCACTCCACCTGTTGGGGTTACAAAAGCAGAGTTGGATGCTGTAATCTTAGGGTTGAACCAGCAGATAAATGCCCAAAGTGCACAATTGGAAGCTCACAACGCCCAAAATGCCCTAATTTTGAATAAGTTGAATGACTTGCTTGGGGTAAACCGTCAACCAACGGGTAATGAAAGGAACTTTGCTGGCAACATTCATGAGGATGAAGAAAGAAACATTCCTGAGAGGGCTGCCAGCCCCTTTGAGCGGACATTTCCTGAAATTGGTGGATCTAGAGCTCGAAATGATGAGGGATATCTTTCTGAAATGGTTCGACAAATCATGAAGGAAAGCATGCAAAGGAATGAAGATGAGAAGGAATGGGGTTTCGCTCCAAGTAAAACCCCGTTTCCCGAAAGAATCTTAAAAGCTGAGTTCCCAAGGAAGTTCGTCCCCCCAACTATCCCAGCTTACAAAGGAACAAGTGATCCGAACGAATTCTTGTATAAGTATGATTGGCACATGACAGGTGCCAGAGCTTCTGATGAAATAAAGTGCCGATATTTTCTTGTATACCTGGAAGGTGTAGCTCTGCTTTGGTTCACCAAGCTGCCAGTCCGGTCTATAGATCAGTTTTCTTAGTTAACCCGGAAATTCAAGGAGCAGTTCAGACTATACGCTTCAAAAGCCAAAGATATTATGTCGTTGTCAAGTTTAGAGCAGAATCCGGGTGAAACTATCAGATCTTTCTTGAATCGCTTTAATATAGCGCTGGCCGAGGTAGACAATGCAGAACCACGGATGATCTTGACTTATCTGATGAGGGCCATCGACAAGTCGAGCGAATTTGGAAAATGGCTTAACATGAAGGAACCAAATTCCTTTGAAAAATTCTACAAGAAAGCAGATGAGTTCATACGCCTGGAAAGCCGTCCTGTACCGGTAAAGGCAGTGTTAGAAAAAGCTGAAGATAACATTGCTGCTCCACGCAAGAGTGAATCTGTAGGACAGAAAAGGGAGAATAACGATGGAAAGAAACAGAAAAATCTGAAGAAGCCTCGTTCCTTCAAACCATCGAAATATACTCCTTTATTAGATACGCCGGAGCGTATATACCTTGCCACTAAAGATTCTGTTGATTATCCTAAACCTCCCGTTCTGAGAACCGGGAAAAAAGCAGTACAAAGCGGAAAGTTTTGCCGCTTCCATAATCAACCCGGTCATGATACCGATGAATGCCGCCAATTGAAAATTTTGATTGAAGAATTGATAAGGGAAAACAAGCTGCAGCAATTTGTGGAAAAGAATAGCAGCAATCCCGCTTCGACTAGTCAGGGGCAACGAGCTCCTGCTCATCAACCCAGGACAGGTGAAAAGACTGCAGGGCATGAATCCGGAAGGCCTGTTATCAATGTCATTACGGGAGGACCTCAACCAGCAGGCAGGAGCTGGGGTGAGATGGAAAGGTATACCCGAGCTTTGAAGTATGTACCGACCGAGGAAGATGTATTCGTTTTGGAAGGTGCTATGCCCCTGAAGCAACAAAGAACTTTCAATGATGATATTGTGTTCAGAGCAAGGGATTCCGCAGGTATTGAAGCTCCTACCTTGGATCCCTTAGTCATCTCGGCTGGTATCGGGCCAGCTATTGTCAGAAGAGTACTCATTGATTGTGGCGCATCCTGCAATATCCTCTTCAAGAAAACATTCGACCAAATGAAGATCCCTATGGCTGATGTGCAAGCCTCATCGCAGAAAATCGCTGGCTTCACTGGGGAGCCAAAACAGCCGATAGGAACCGTTGATTTGTTTGTGGAACTTGGAGAAGGAGAGAGAAAAGTGGTCGCAAGCAGACTTTTGTGATTGTCGACGAATTTTCTGCTTATAATGCTTTCGTTGGCCGTCCAACTCTCGCAGCATTCAAAGTTGTTCTGGCCCCATGGTGCCTCGCCATTAAATTTCCCACAGATAATGGAGTGGGAGTTATAAAAGGGGATCAAAATGAGGGGCTGGAATGTTATCTAACAGAGCTACGAGAAATCAGAAAAAGAGAAATGGGAAAGGATGCGGCTGCCCCAGTCCGCATCAAAGAACCAGCCTTGTAGCAATTACAGGGCGGAGCCTGCACTGGCGAGCACATCGGAGCAAGGAAAGAGATGGATCCTAGAAAAGTCAGTGCAGGGGAGAATAGAGTGGTACCAGTGGAAACGACAATACCAGTACCTGTTGACCCAAAGGACCCAAACAAGGTGTTGAATGTGGGTTCACAACTTAATGTGTCAATTCAAAATATCTTAATATCTTTTTTAAAGGCAAATTTGGATGTTTTTGCTTGGACTCATGCCGATATGTGCGGAATATCCCCAGAAGTTGTAGTATACGCTCTAAATATTGATCCAAAATTTACACCTGTGAAGCAGAAAAGGAGAACTCGAGGTCCAGAAAGGTCGGCAGCGTTAAAAGAAGAAGTTGATCGGCTAATGAAGAATAATTTTATCAAAGAATCTACTTATCCGAATTGGGTTTCAAATCCAGTGCTGGTTAAGAAAGCCAACGGAAAATGGAGAGTGTGCATCGATTTTTCAGATCTAAACAAAGCCTGCCCCAAAGACTGCTTCCCATTACCCAGGATTGATCAACTGGTTGACGGAACAGCGGGACACGAATTGTTATCTTTTATGGATGCCTACTCCGGATATAACCAGATCATGATGCATGAGTCAGATCAGGAGGACACGAGCTTTATCACCGACGTTGGTCTTTACTGCTACAGAGTTATGCCCTTCGGGCTGAAGAATGCAGGGGCAACATACCAAAGACTTGTTAATGCTATGTTCAAACCGCAATTGGGCAAGACTATGGAAGTCTACGTCGATGACATGTTAGTAAAGTCTAAGAAAGCAGTGGATCACATAGAACACTTAGCAGACATGTTCGCAGTCCTCCGAAAATAAGGAATGAAGCTCAATCCTTTAAAATGTTCATTTGGAGTGGAATCCGGCAAGTTTTTAGGTTTCATCGTGAGCGCTAGGGGCATTGAGGCTAGTCCAGCTCAAATTACCGCCTTAAAGGAAGTCAAAGCTCCTAGAACAAAGAAGGAATTGCAAAGTCTCAATGGAAAAGTCGCCGCCTTGAGTCGGTTCATTTCCAAAGCCATAGATAAATGCATCCCATTCTTTGACGCCCTAAAGAAAGGAAAGAAAAACTTCGATTGGACTCCCGAATGCCAAAAAGCCTTTGATGAATTGATTCACCATATGGAAACACCTCCAATACTTTCTAGGCCTGGCGATGGCGAGGATCTTCTTATATACTTGGCAGTATCATCTCATGCTTTAAGTGCAGCGCTGATACGAGAAGACAAGAGGATTCAACATCCAGTTTACTATATCAGCAAAAGACTCACTGGGGCAGAGATGAATTACTCTAAGTTGGAAAAACTCGCCTATTGCCTACTAATTGCATCTAGGAAGTTGAGGAAATATTTCCAAGCTCATCCTATCAGAGTCCTCACTGATCAACCTTTAAAGCAAGTCCTGTTTCGCCCTGAGGCTTCGGGTCGTCTTCTAAAGTGGAATATTGAACTCAGTCAATATGACATCACTTATCATCCCCGAAAAGCGATCAATGGACAAGCTTTAGCGGATTTCATCGCAGAATTCACAGATAAGGGTAACAGTGAGGAGGAAACGATCGACGATTCCCCAATCCAATGGAAGTTATATGTCGATGGCGCAAGAAACGACTACTGTTCTGGAGCCGGAATTGTACTTGAGACCCCTGAAGGTCGATCATTATGCTATGCACTAAGATTGGAATTTCCTTCAACAAACAATGAAGCAGAATACGAAGCCCTTATCGCTGGCTTAAGGATTGCTAAAGAACTAAACATCCGAGCGTTACAGATCTTCAGTGATTCTCAGCTTATTGTATGCCAAGTCAAAAAGGAATTCCAAGCAAAAGGGGGGAATCTGCCCTCCTACTTGTCAAAGGCTTGGGAACTCCTGGGTGATTTCGATCATTACATGATAAATCACATTCCTCGAGAAGAAAACATGAAAGCAGATTCTCTCGCAAAGTACTCTAGCACAGGCGAAGCTCAATTTCTGGGGTTAACTCCAGTGGAGGTCCTGTCGACTCCGAGCATTGATGAGATGGATATTGATTGGATCATGAGCGTGTCTCAAGAGCAAGAATCATGGGTGACTCCAATAACAGAATATCTGCTCAATGGATCTTTACTGGAAAATTCAAAAGAAGAAAAGAAGCTACTGAGGAAAGCCTCTCGCTATATAGTCCAGGATGGCCAGTTATATAGACGGGGATTCTCAATGCCGTTACTTCGATGTGTATCCAGGGAAGAGTCCAAAACAATCCTAGCTGAGGTGCATGGGGGAGAATGTGGTGATCATTTAGGTGGTCAAACTTTAGCGAAAAAGATTCTCCGATACGGATATTTTTGGCCAGAAATTAATCGAGATGCAGCAGACTATTCCCGAAAATGTGACAGATGCCAAAGATTCACCAAAATTCCTAGAGCTCCTTCCACTGAACTCACACAGATGGTCAGTCCATGGCCGTTTGCAATATAGGGGATAGACCTTGTAGGACCGTTACCAACTGCCAAATCTGGAATTAAGTATGCCATTGTTTCTGTAGATTATTTTACTAAGTGGGCAGAAGCTGAACCACTGCCTACTATCACCTCAAAAAAGATGATAAGTTTTGTGACTAAAAGTATCATTTGCAGATACGGTGTGCCTCAAAAAATAATTACAGACAATGGTACTCAGTTCGAAAGTGAAGAATTCCAAGATTTTTGCAAACGATTCAAAATCCAAAAAAGCTTTTCAGCAGTAGCCCATCCGCAGGCAAACGGGCAAGTGGAAGCAGTAAATAAAATTATCAAGTCAACCATCAAGAAGCAACTTGAAAGAGCAGAAGGTGGTTGGGTCGATAAGCTACCGCTAGCACTATGGGCATACAGAACTACCCACAAAACAGCGACTGGGCATACTCCGTTTTCATTGGCATACGGATCAGAGGCAATGATTCCGGTAGAAACAGAGGTCCCTTCACATAGAATAATCCATTTCAATCAAGTGGAGAATGAGAAACTACAGCTTGAGGCACTAGATCTCCTTGATGAAAAAAGAGAAGAGGCTGAGCTCAGAATCGCATCTCATCAGCAAAGGATAGCCAGACATTTCAATTCCAAAGTTCGCCAACGCAGCTTTGAAATTGGAGATCTAGTCCTAAAGAGAATTATGACAGCGACATGTGTGTTTGGGCCAAATTGGGAAGCACCATATGTCATAGGTCAAAAGCTTCTGGACGGCACATTCGAACTCACTACTGTCGAAGGAGATCAAATTCCAAGAGCTTGGAACAGCAATCACTTGCGTCCATACTTTACTTGATAGCTTTGTTGAAATATTGTAAAAAGAATTATGAATGTATGATTCCTGTAATTGAAAGCGATTGTAAAACCGATGCAAGTGAATAATGAAAGACTATAAAGTGGATGTAGGCCCAAATTCTTGGCCGAACCACTATAAATCTTGTGTTCCTTATTATTATTACATGTTTGCTTTATTTTCGATATGAAAAGTACATTGAATGCATTACTGAAATGTCGATTTAAATTTTTGCAGGCAACGAAAACAAAACTTGCACATTACAAGACCAAGTGATTCTTGTTATCATTCAACAAACAAATTCCAAGTCGCAAAATTCCCGAGCTTAAATCCTAGATAAGAAGTGCTTCAATTGAACGGTCAATGATTTCGCCGAAAACGGGCTTTAGCTAATAAATTGAGAAGTTTGAACAAACAAACATCCAATTAAGAAGCTTATGTCCGTTCTCGTGAACTGGCCTAGCAATGAAGTACACTTCTTTGGATTAAACAAGCTACTTGTAAGAGAAGGGAGTGCAAGCTTGAAAAATAAAAAATGAAAAAAAAAATGAAAAAAATATATATAGAGGATCACTGAAAAGGCGTAAGCAAGTGGACAAGGAACAACTAAAGTCCTCTTCGGAAGCACAACTCTTCGGAGGATAAAGACCTCTAACGAAGCATATGCCGTAAAAAAGAAAGTTCTCTACTCAACCAAAAAAGATTAGAGGAGTCATGACCCTCCAACCATGAGAGAGCAACTTCCAGGCAATCTTCGGAGGCCCATTTCACCAGGAGTTGAAGTGTTACAACCGCTCTTCAGAATTTCACTTCACCAGAGTTGAAATGTAAAACAAAATAAAAGCCCTCTTCGGAGGCCCATTTCACCAGGAGTTGAAGTGTTACAACCGCTCTTCGGAATTTCACTTCACCAGAGTTGAAATGTAAAACAAAATAAAAGCCCTCTTCGGAGGCCCGTTTCACCAGGAGTTGAAGTGTTACAACCGCTCTTCGGAGTTTCACTTCACCAGAGTTGAAATGTAAAACAAAAGCCCTCTTCGGAGGCCCATTTCACCAGGAGTTGAAGTGTTACAACCACTCTTCGGAGTTTCACTTCACCAGAGTTGAAATGTAAAACAAAATAAAAGCCCTCTTTGGAGGCCCGTTTCACCAGGAGTTGAAGTGTTACAACCGCTCTTTGGAGTTTCACTTCACCAGAGTTGAAATGTAAAACAAAAGCCCTCTTCGGAGGCCCATTTCAGCAGGAGTTGAAGTGTTACAACCGCTCTTCGGAGTTTCACTTCACCAGAGTTGAAATGCAAAACAAAATAAAGACCTCCTCCCGGAAACACAATCAAGAAGAAAGACCTCTTCGGAAGCCCACGTTTCACCGAGATTGAAATAAAACTTCCAAGTGTTGAAACGTGAAAAGGCTTTCTTCAAAGGCACAACTCTTTGGAGGTACACGTTTCACCAAGATTGAAATAAAACTTCCAAGTGTTGAAACGTGAAAAATCCCTCCTCAGAGGTACAACTTTCTATGTTTCTAAAAAAAATCCTCATTAAAAGCACACTTTAACTTTCAAAGGAAGAGTGATTTACCTATTCTGGAAAATAATCTTCCTCAAAAAAAAAGAGAAAAAAGAAAATAAAAGTTAAAGTATCCTTCAGAGGCCCGCTTTACCTCATAGAAGAATTCACTTGGTAAAGTGTGTACATAAGCAAAAGAAAAAAGTGATTTCTTCGAAGGACAAAGCGTAAAAAGTTATATGAAGGGAGTTGTACTCTACGAAAAATTTCTTCAAGAATGAAATAATTATTCTTCAGAAAATAAGAGTGCAAGTCCCCTCGAAGTATAAAATATTGCAGCAAGCTTATGGTATGGGGGCAACATGGTATAGTTATATACAATATGGTATAGCCACATCGGCGAAAGTAATGCTCAAACAACATGCCATAAGCCCACTGCAATATCATATAAATAAACTTGTGCAAAAATGAATAATAAATGCATTCTCAAATTCAGACAGGAGTCTGTACAAATAAAGGATCATTTTATTCAATTGTATTGCAGATACAAGTTTCAAAATAAAAAGCAGGGGCCGGTACCCGCACAATTCTCGACCAGTACTTGCAAAAGACAAGAAGCTAAAAGCTGGAATCTTCATTTCTTCTCGCCACCTTTGGACCCTTTACCCGACCGAATGGTTAGCTTTTCAGGCCGGTCTGTAGGCATAAGGGAAGAAGGGGAGGGAGGTGCAACTGGTGCAACTTCCGGTTCCTCTTCAGTAGCAATGATTTTCTTCCCCCTCCTCTTCGATGTTCCGTGCTTCTTTCTCCTCTTCGAAGAAGACTCACTCCCTGGAGTAACAAGAGCAGACAAAATTATGTCGTCAGAAGGAGTTCGCTCCGGAGATATCTCACCTCCCTCAAGTCCCTCGTCTTTCTGCTCTTGCGAAGCGATAGATCATCTAAGCCATGAAGAGCCTCTATTTGCTCCTCTTGTGACCCGGGCTGTGAAGCAGAAGGAGGAGCCACCTGAAGAGACGGAGGAGGGATAACCGGAGGAGGCGAAGTTTCCACAGCACTCGGTGTTTCAACTGCAGAAGAAGAGAAATTAAAAATATTAGTATCTCCCCAAAAGAAGGGAGATATGGGTTCGTCAAGATTCAAGAAGTAATCGAGAAGCTCATCAAACTTTTGAGGAGCAAGCAGGCAATCCACCTGAATCGGACCAATGTCAAAATTACCTGAAGATATTTGCTTCGTTAGTTCAATCTCATAATTTTGAGCTCCAATATCCTCCAAAGCCTCATCATCAGTAGGGGTAATTACCCCGGTTCTTGTAGGAGGCGGGGAATGAGCACTGGAACCTGTGATGTCAACTCCAGGAGAAACTAAAGGACGTTCAGAGGTAGTAGGTGGTAATTCTTTTTCAGAACGTTCCTCTTCCGCCATCCCAGTCCGCACTCTGGCGAGTTGCTCTTTTCCCTTCGCAAGAGCAGCGTGAGTTTCCTCATCTAGGTAGCGCACCTCAAGCTCTTCCTCGGTATACCCGACGCCATTGAACATGTCGAGAGCAGCTTCCCACACTTCAGCCAAGGTGATTTCGTATTTAGGACCGAGAAAAGAGAGACCGCCATGCCCTAAGACGCTGTGCAAGTAAAAGTCGAATAGATTTGAACTGACGTTGGCTTCCATGACTTGAATAGATTCTTCAGCTGCGATTTTACCAGCCATGGCCTCATCTCGTTCTTTTTCGGTTTTAGCAAGTTGAGCTTTTAACGCTTCAATCTCCATGTCTTGGGCGCTCATTTTACTCCGTAACTGAGCGGCATCAGTGCGGTAATTCTCTGCGACCTCTTCTAGCCTCTCAACTTTAGCTTCGGCATCTCTTTGGCCAGCATGTGCATCCCGCACTTGTTTTTGTAGCACCTCTTCTCTTTGAGTGTAAGTGTTAGAAGAGGTGGTAAGATCGTCTTTAAGCTGCTTGACTTCAGCTTCAAGTTTCTCGTTATACTCGGTTATGTTTTTCATCTCGATGTTGTGCTGGTCAAGAATCTTCTGCCATTCCGACTTATCGTTCTCCATAGTTAGCATCGCCTCGATATTGGCCCGATTGATCCTTTGGAGTTCATCAACAAGCTTTTGCCATCCAGACATTCTTTCAATATCGAGTCTGACGGCATCAAGATTTTGGTACATGGCTTCTTTATCGATGGGAACTAAATCAAGATCGAAGCGAACCCCCTTTAAGCACCAATTCGGGAATCGGCTCTATAGGGTCGGTGGGCCCCTTTCAACGCGATATGAAGGCCTATTGAGAAGTGTTTGAATAGCGCTTCCTTCAAGAGCAGGGGATTTGGAAGGAATGTCGATAGAGATGGGAGCGTCAAACTTTTCAGTTATTGCAGATGCGTGCTTCTCACTAGGTTTGGCCCGCTTGCTCGGGTCCTCAACAATGTGGCTCTTCCCCCGACCATCATGTGTTTTACGTTTTTGAGAGTCATCGCCTCTTGAAGAAGACTCATGTCGCACATCTATCCTCTCATGACGCTCTTCATATTCTCTCCTCTCTCTAGCTTTTCGAGCAGCTCTCTGCTCATCGGTTTCTCTGGGACCAGTAAGGTAGCATCTATAATCATAGTTGCCACGCCCTCCATAGCGCTGAAAGTCTTTATAGTAAGAGCCGCTGCCGCTATGCCCCGTTGAAGGATCTGAAAGGCAAAAAGACAAGTCTTAAAAGCCTTTAGAGAAAAGAAGTCAAACACAAACAAGTGCTGAAAAATCCTAAGTGTTGTGTAATGTGTAAACTACACGCATCAAGCTACAGACACTCTGTGGAGTAGAGATGGTGATAACTTGAGTAGGAGGAGTTGACATTTGTTGTAGAGAAGATGTCGCCTCGATTACAGAAGAGATAGTTTTGGAAACATCATCTTTAAAAAGTTCTTGTGAAGTCACAATTAGGTCGCTCAACCCCTCAAAAACATCATCACCATCATGCTTTTTGGGACTTGCTTTCTCAACTCCTTCGTCAGCAGATCTCCCGGAAGATCGTGGAGGTTCTTCCTCTTCGATAACTGGGGCAAGTGTCAAATTGCTAGACGGCCCCGCAACATCAGTGAGAGTGGGGCACTTCACCAGTAAAGTTTCAGTGGAGGGATCTTTTGGCATAAGCTTTTCAGCCTCCGCTGGAGAATCGGGAACTTCACAAAGCTGAGTGGAACGAGAAGGGTGAAGGAGTCCAAATTGATGTAAAAATTCATCATTTAACAAAAACTTTATACTCCTCTCTTCTGCCGCCACGGCATTCAGTCTTTCAAAAATTTGCTTATAGCATGGATCTCTAGAGGGAGGAGGAAGTGCTAAAACAGAAAAAAAGAAGCGAAGTTAGCATTTAGCAACTCAGATTTCGAAAAGCTCAAGAATGGAGAAATAAAGCCAGGAAATCTTACTTCCTACTCTCCAGATGGCATAAAACCCTGGAGGACAGCGAACAAAGAAAAACTGATTTAGAAATCCATGAACGCTTTAAGGAAGATCAGTGATGAGTTTGCGGTTTCGAGCACTCCTTATAACTACGATAGAGGGATGATCTTTAATTTTTGTGAATGAGCAGAAGTAGCAGATTTCCCCAAAGCTCGGTAATCGGTCCAAAACTCTCCTAAATAGCACACATAACCCCATCAGAATGGCATGGGCGTTGGGGTGCAATTGGAATGGAGAGATAGATAACCGAAGCAGGAACTGCTGAAGGAAGTCATTAAAAGGTGGGATGGCACCGCTCAAGCACATTTGGCGATTGACAGCAATAAAGCCAAGAGGAGGCCTATCTGCAGTATCATTTGGCCCCGGCAGTAAGGCATCAGCTTCGGCAATGCCAAACTGGATGCGCAATTGGTTAAACACCCGCTGATTCAGAGTTGTGGAAGTTCTCTCCGGAGGGTTATCCAATGGGTTAGCTATTGGGAAGACATCTTCAGCCTGGCCCATCGGTTCTTCTTGTTGAGAAGTCATTCTACGCAAGCAACTGGATGTTCAAATGCGAAGGTGCACGTTTCCTAAAAGTGTGAAGTGTTGTGCAGAACTAATGAAGATAAACAAGTAAATATAACTGAAGTTAAGCTAGTTGGCAATTGATCAATTACTAAATTTCAGGACTTGTTAATTTAAAGTTTTAGGTATAGTGTTAGTGCAAACCGGTCAATTTCAGTTGACTATTTCAACATTGCTTTAGCACTCTACTTGGATTCGTTGGTTTAAAGTACTTCATTCACGCAATCCATTTAAATTAATTATCTTCTATTGACTAATCTGTCATTCGATGTGGGCAATCAATGACAGTATATTCGTCCCAATCTTCTGTGATTGTTGTACTAAACAGGTTGTATACTTGCAAATTGAAGCAATCTGTAAAACTAAAGTATGCAATAAAGTTTAACAGGTTAAAGTCCAGACAATTCAATATTCAGGCAGTTTATTTCAGCAATTCAAGTCAAAGATCGAGTCAGAATTATGCTTCAAAGCAGTACAATGTGATAACTCATTCATGTTTTAAAGGTTATGAGGCAAGTTAAGCTAGGTCGTTTATGCTCCAAGTCATTAATGCATCGAGTCACTAGTTCTCTAAGTCGTAAGGCATGGTAAAAGGAGAAATTTTTTAGTTCAAAGCAGTGTGAAATTCTCCAAGTCCTGTCTCGGCCGCGACTCAAATCCTAGGTTGCATCTAATTGAGCCGGTCATAGGTTCAAACCACAAGGAGCAAATCGGTATGAAAAATAGTCCAAGTGCTGAGTCGTTCACGACCTATGACTTGAGTCGTTCATGGCCTATGGCTTAAGTCGTTCGCGGCAGATGGTTTGAGTCGTTCACGGTTCAAAGGATGAGTCGCGGTGAGGATTTAAAGGGCTGAGTCGCTCGTACGACCAAAAACCTAAGTCATCAGAAAACCAATTAGGCCGTATGAATCCTAAGTCATTTCCTCAACCGGTCGTCCACTCTCCAACCCATTAACCCGTTAAGGGTCATTTCATCTCTTCCAAATCCACAGACCAGATGATTCGAGGCGCTATAATCCATTGCCCTCTCCTCACACCATCAGAAAATCACTCAGAAGACCAACTCGAATCGCTTCAAGCGCTGCTGTGTCATCGTGGACAATAACGACATCATGATCGATGGCAGTTGTAAATCGATCAAAAGCATAGGTCGCGATGGAACACGGCACAGAAATGTATCGAAGTAAAAAAGGGAAATGGGGAGTCCGGATTCGTGAATCAGTGGTGATCGTAGATTAAACAAAAGGCGAATTCACTTACGCAATATGAGAGTAAAGATGGATTGGCAATTGATTAGCTTGGATTCGTCTCTGGAAGCTTGAGGGATCGCAAATGGAAGGATCAACTGAAACAGATAAACAGTAAAAGTATGGTAAGAGTAACGACTCAAGTCTTTTATAGCTTTGAGCAGTGAAAGTTGAATCGGCACACGAGACAGGATGAGTCGAAGCACACGACCTACGAATTAGGCGTGTACTACGAGGGGCAAGTGTTAACCTCGTTTTGCCAACGATTCAAGGACTGGACCGACTCATCCAACCAAAGACAGGACCGACTCATCTACTCAAGGGATGGACCGACTCATCTACTTAGAGGGATAGGACGACTCAAGGGGTTAACGGCTCACAAGGCAGGACGGCTCAGTGAGTTACCGACTCATCAAGACTATCGTCTCAACGACTCATGGTAAGCAGCGACTCAGAGCTTACAACGACTCAGTGGATCAACGACTTAACAAGTTCGCGACTTATCATATGAGACGACTCAGGGGAAGTAACGACATAAGAAGGTGGATCCTTGTGCCGCTTCATTTATATACCGCTACCTGATAAGTCGTTAACGGCTTAACGACTCACAACTTAGAATGACTCGTCCACGACTTAAAGCCATTGGATCGTAATCCATTGCCACAGTGCCTATGCCAAGGAAGATTGACTCGTAAGCGACTCAGGACTTAGCATAAAATCCAGCAGAGGAATAAGCCATGGAGAAATCAAGGGTTGGTTCGATGAGTCGGCCACGACCTAATTTGACTCGGCCACGAGCCAAGCATGGGTCGAACACGACTCACGCTCAGGGCTGAAAACTCCTATAAATACATGGCCACCTCCAACATTCAGGGGACCTTTTGGCCAATCATTTCAAGCGCCAATACTCTGCTGAATTATCAACTCACCCGACACTTCAAGTTCGAAAGACATTTCAACTAACTTCAAGGGAAAATCTAACGCCATCTACATGGATTCGAAGAATTCTTCTCTACCAAAGTTCTAGTTGTTTGTCTCGTCATAATTGTAATTGAAGATTGTTGTAAAGTTGTAATCGGTTTAGCAATAAAGAGAATTAAAGTGGACGTAGGCTTGCCTTGAGCCGAACCACTATAAAATCATTGTTATTCACTGTTTTTTCTGTGATTTTCTGCTTATACTCTGCTCCCGAATCATCGGGTGGTGCTTTCACAACTACACTTCATACACCGGGGTGTTAGCGTTCAAATTTTAGCGTTAACAGGGACCAATCAAGATCGAAACGCACTCCTTTTAAGCACCAGTGCGGAAACCGGCTTTGAAGAGTAGCCAGACCCTGTCCAACTTGATACGAGGGCCTACTGATGATTGTTTGAATATCAGCTCTTTGAAGGGCAGGAGAGCTGGAAGGGATTTCCAAAGAGATGGGAGCAGCGGGCTTTTCAGAAATTTTGAGATGCTGGTTTTTCGCTAAGTTTGGCCCGTTTACTCGGATCTTCAGCGACATGACTTTTCCCTTTGTCACCATGAGATTTTCGTTTGTGAGAATCATCCTCTCTCTGGGAAGAATCATGTCGTTCATCCCTTCTTCCGTAGCGTTCTTCATAAGCGCGCCTCTCACGAGCTTTTCTTACAGCTCTTTCTTCGTCGGTCTCCCAGGAGGCAGGAAGATACCACTTGGGGTCATGGGAACCGCGTCTTCCGTAGCACTGGAAGTCATCGTAGTATGATCCACTTCGCCTCATTGGAGAACCTAAAGGTGGAGAAGAGAAAAAACTTAAGAATATTTGAAGTAAAGAAGCAAAATGCATATAGGTGCCGAAAAATCCTAAGTGTGTGTAACGTGCAAACTACGCGCGTCAAACTACGAACCACTCCTCGGTTGGGGGTGATGACGGATTTTACAGCAAGTGTCAACTCATGGGCTGCCGGAGTTTGTTGCAAGACAGATGTCGCTTCAACTACTGGAGAAATAACTTTAGTAGTAGTGGTATTGTTTTTAAAGAGCTCCTGTGAAGTAATCATCAAGTCGCTCAATCCCCTAAAAATGTCGTCACCATCGTGCCCAGCGGGACCCTTCCCCTCAGTTCCTTCATCAGCAGTCTTCCCGGATTGGTGAGGAGGTTCCTCTTCCTCAATGACCGGGACAAGTGCAAATTTGCCGGATGACCCCGCAACGTCAATAGAAGCAGAACACTTTACTAGTGAAGCCTCAGCAGTAGGTTCTTTTGGTATAAGTTCTTCAGCGGACACTGGGGCATCTGGTGTTCTTGCTGGAGGATCAGGGACTTCATGAGGCTAAGTAGAACGGGAAGAGGGCAGAAGTCCGAATTGGTGCAAAACTCGTCTTTCAGCAAAAATTTAATGCTTCTCTCCTCAGCCGCCACAGCATTTAGTCTTTCAAAAGTCAGCTTGTGGCTGGGATCTTTAGAGGGAGAAGGAAGTGCTGCAAAAGTAAAGAATGAAGTTAGCACTTAGTAACTTGGACTTTGAAAAGCTCAAATAGAAAGAACGGGATAAGCAATCTTACTACCAACTCTCCAGATGGCATAAAATCCTAGGGGGCAGCGAACAAAGAAGAATTGATTCAAAAAACCGTGATCACTTTCAGAAAGATCGGTGATAAGTTTACGGTTTCTGGCGCTTCGCACGAGAATGATAGAAGAATGGTCTTTATTCTTTGCAAATGTGCACAAGTTGCAGATTTCTTCAAAGCTCGGAAGACGATCAAGTGTCCTCCTGAACAGCACACACAGTCCCATTAGGATGGCGTAGCCATTAGGATGCAACTGGAAGGGAGAGATAGTTAATCGGAGAAGGATTTGTTGAAGAAAATCATTAAAAGGAGGAATAGCTCCACTCAAGCACATCTGGTGATTGACAGCGATAAAACCAAGAGGTGGCCTGTCAGCAGTATTGTTTGGCCCAGGAAGTAAAGCATCTGCTTCAGCAATACCAAACTGAATGCGTAGTTGGTTGAACACCCGTTGATTCAGGGTAGGTGAAGTCCTTTCCGGGGGATCACCCAGTGGATTGGCTATCGGGAAGGCCTCTCCAGCTTGCCCTACTACTTCTTCTTGTCGAGAAGTCATTCTACGCAAGGAACTGGATATTCAAATATGAAGGTGCATGTTTCCTAAATGTGTGAAGTGTTGTGCAAAACTAGTAAAACGACAAGCAAATATAACTGAAATTAAACTAATATGCATTTTTCAATTATAAAGTTTCAGGGCTTGTTGTTTTGGGTCCAAGTACAAGTGCAGTGTTGATGCGTACAAATCAGCTTTAGTTGATTAGTTTTGCTTTGCTTCAATACTTCATTTGAATTTGGCGATTCATAGCATTTCATTCGTATAATTTCTTTAAGTTGATTATTTTTTATCGACTAATCTGTCATTCGATGTGGGCAATCAGTGGCAGTATATTCGCCCTAGTTTTTCGCAAATGTTGTATTTAACAGGTTATTAGCATTAAAGATAATATAATATGTAAAGGAGTACAACAAGATCAGGCATGTTATCTCGGCAGTTCAAGTTGAGAATTCAGTTCAACAATGTCATTTACCTTCAAGTTGAAAGGTGTTCAAGTCCTTAAGTCGCAGGAACGACTCAAGCTAGCTCGGGGATTATTTAGGTCGTCCAAACCGAACCCAACGACCTAACATAAATCAGACTCTCTTAAGTCGCATTGTTCGAGCCAAGGAGTTTAAGGCCATGCAAAACTGGCTAAGTCCTAGGTCGCTTGAATGTATACGCGACCTAAGAATTATATCGCAAGAAGTTAGGTCGTTCGATTAGTTAGGTCGCAAATTTGAAGGTCGTTCAGCCTCCCTTAGGTCGCAAGAATTCTTAAATCGGTCGGTATGTTAGGTCGGTCAAGTTTGTTAGGTCGTAAAGGTTTTTATGTCGCTCAGATTCCCTAGATCGCTTCTGATGTAACTCAACAATCTCGAGCTATCTCTTGTCAAAACCGCTATGCCCTACTTTCCTTAACCCGCTAACTCCTCTCCACTCAATAGCTCTCTATCTCGTTAACCTGTGATCCGATAACCCATTGTCACCTATACAATGAAATCCATTATCTCTCCATACTACCAGATCACCCAAAACTGACTCAAATCATCGCAGTGAATCGCAGCAACAATATAGGTAATGGCGATCGAAAATCAATCGCAACATGGCTCGAAAGTGAAACGCGACGTACATAGTTGGACTGGGGTCAGAAGATGGGGATTCGCAATTCGGCGATGATCATAGTTGGATAAAGATCGAATTCACTTACGTAATATGATGGTAAAGATGAATTGATGACTGGTTGATTGAATTCGCCCTTGGAAGCTCGAAGGTTCGTTAATGGCAGAGAAGGTTGTCAAAGCAGTTAAGTAAGGAGGAAGAAACAAGCTAACAGTTTATATAAGGCAAAGAGAGGTAGACGGATGGACACGCGAGTTAGCTTATGTCTTGGGTCGCTCACAACCTAGAAGAATTAGGTCGAAGCACACGACCTATGGCATAGGCGTGTACTTCGAGGGGCAAATGTCAACTCCTCTATTTCATGACTCAACGACCTAAGGGTATAAGCGAACGAAGGAATTAAAGTGTGAACAAGCTAGCAGGGACGAAGTTAACACGACCTAACGACCTAAAGTTAACATGACCTAAAGTTAACACGACCTAACGACCTAAAGTTAACACGTCCCAACGACCTAAGGAATAAAGCAACTCAGCGACCTAACGGGTTAGAAGGTCCAGCGACCTAACAGTCTGAAGAATAAGCGAGCTAACATGGATGAAAGACCAACAACGAGTTAGTGTGGCAACAACTTAGCGGTATGCTCGACCTAACGAGTTAGCGACCTAAAGACCCCTAACGACCTACGACCTAATGGGTTAAGACAGTGTGAGGCCGCATGCATACTACCTCCTCATTAGGTCACTCGCGACCTAAATGGGCCAAGGTAACTCCATAAGCCGCAACTTCTTATGCCGCTTCTCTCCTAGGTCGCTACGACCTACCAGTTTGTTCAAAGAGACCAAGTGCAACCAAGATGAGCCATAGCTCGTATCCCTTGGGTCGCTCACGACTTACAACCTAACCCCTAGGTCGCCCATGACCTATAGCACAGCTAACCAAACCCCTAGGTCGTTCACGACTTACGACTTACCCTAGGTCGCTCACGACCTATGCCTTGTCCAGAAATTTCCTATAAATACCATGCCTATACCACCAAAGAGGGGACCTTTTGGCTCATTTTCGAAACGCCTATACTCTACTGATTTCTCGACTCATCCGACACTTCAAACATCAATGATACCTCAGCGAACTTGAAGGTGAAATCTAACACATTCGACATGGATTCAAAAAGTTCTTCTACATCGGAGTTCTAGCTAATTGTCTTAGTAGTGTTGTAATTGAAGATTGCTGTAAAGTTGTAATCGATTCAGCAATAAAGAAGATTAAAGTGGACGTAGGCTTAACTTGAAGTCGAACCACTATAAAACTGTTGTCTCTTTACTGTTTTTTCTGTAATTCCTGCTTGTTTCTAATTCCCGTATTGACGGGTGGTGCTTTCACTTTTTCTCTACTTACACCAGGGTGTTAGCGTTCAATTTTAGCGTTAATACTTAATTAATTATTCTCTAATTACATTAGTAATTATCCTTTAATTAATTACAAAAATTAATTATCCTTAACCATTTACAGTAATTAACTTTTTAATTACTTTCATTAATTACATTGATTAGTGATCCTCTAATTACTTCTTTAATTAATTATTGTTCAAATTGATCACATTTAATAATTAATCTTTAATTAATCACATCATTAATCAACCTAGATTAATCACACTTAGTAATTAACTATCCTTAATTATTTACCTTAAATTACTCTTAAAAATTAATTAAATCTTTAATTAATTACACTAAGTAATTAATCATTAGTTGCTTCCACAAAGTAATTAACCTTTAATTAATTACATCCAGTAATTACCCATTAATAACTTCATTAAGTAATTACCCTTGATAACTCACATTAAGTAATTATACTTAACCACTCATCCAGTGATTATCTTAAATTAATTAAACTAGTTAATTAATCTCAGTAATTTAATTAATTACATTGTGTAATTAGACCCTTTATTTATTTCCACGAATAAATTATTTTTAGTTACTTATTTTGAATTAACCAACCCTTAATTTATTATCCTAATTAATTAACCCTTCCATTTATTAATACTTTAATTAATTACATTTATTCATTACCCTCTAATTACTCATCTTAATCAGCCAAAGATAAACCATTTATTTTAATTACCTCATTAACTCTGTTATTACCCCTGTGTAATTAATTAAATAACAACGCAAAATTACATTGTTTATCTCATCTTAATTATAAAAAAACACTATTATCATTCTAAGTTAAGGTTATATCAAAGATTATAAAATTTCTTTATTCATTCTTTCTAAAATTCACAACCCGATCTTGCTTACGTTTTCATTTTATTCAATTAATAGAAGAGGAAACACGGCCTGAAGCCCAGACTTTCGACCCATCACAACTTCTCTATTACTTCCTTTTTACTTTCTTTTTCCTTTAATTCTTCTATTCCTATGTTTTAAAAATTACTTCCTGATATACCACATTTACCCGATATAATATGGCCCACTACAATAATGCTTCGGCTCAACACCATCCCCTTCTTCCTAATTTCAGCTCCCAATACTCTGTTGCACACACATAGATGTGCACTCAGGTGTGCACGTAAACAAATTCGTCGTCCATCCCTATTCACGCCACTGATCAACCTCACATCAACCCCGACCACCTCGTCAACTTAATCCACCCAAATCCTTGAACCCCTTTACATTCTAGAATTTCGAATTAAGACCCAAAAATGTAAAAGACCGACACCACCAAGATCGGCAACCTACGGCCACCGCCTCCGTTCATCACCCAAATCTTGGCCCATGCTTCGTAACCATCTTCCCTTTCTTTTTCCCCCATACTGCAACCTTAACCATCCACCTCGACATCGAAACTGTCAGTTAATTGACCACGACCAAAAGCCAATTCTAAACCCTAACCTTGCCTTAATCGGCCACCACCTCCATTACAAAAATACATCACTATTTTTCCTAAGATCCATGATCTTCAAACTTGCTTCGACCCAAAACTCGGCCCTTCACTCTTCGCCATTCATCAGGGATCAAGAAAATACTATATTCTGATCATCCCCAATTCCTCGTCCGGTACTAATTTTAAAAATCTCAAGATTCATTCTGAAAATCATCTAATTCCAAGACGAATTCAATCATGTATGAGGAGCATGAAATTCACTCCATTGATTTTTGACCTTTTTTGGAATTTTTTGTTCTGAATTCATTTTCTAGATAATATGCTTATTAGTTCTACTTACAAATATATTTTTTCTAAAATTTTCATGTTTACAAACACATTCCCTCAAGCATCTAAAGCTATCATTAATTAAATGAGGAAAATAATTTTTTAAATGAAATTTTGGGTCAGAGATAACCACCGGAGACATGCATCTATATATACGGTTCATTCAACTTGTATCCCCAGGTAATACATTTTCTTATTCATACTAACAAATATATTAAGACTCAAATGGAGACGGTTGTAAAATAGAAATTGATTTTTTTAAAGAAAGAAAGAATTACTCACCTTAATATAACCTAAATAGGAAACAGAGTAAAGAACTCTGATCTGGACTTTCTTTATCCAAAACTGCAGCTTGTTTGATTTCTTAATGTCTTGAAACTTTAATTTGTTTGCTTCAGGTCTAAGATTCATCCTTGATCTTGATTAGTGCTTGATTTTCAATTTGAAACCAAAGCATGGTTGATCTGAACTTAGTTTTATTTACAGATTTTACTTCTTCTCTGGTTTTGTATTCAGATTTATAGCTTGCCCTTTTTATTTTCTTTAGTTTAAATATAAGGGGAAAAAAGAATAGAGAAGAAATGATGATATGTTTATATAACCTTGGTTTAATTTTAAATATTTATTTTTGAAGGAAAATGACACTTGTTATCGTAAGTTTACAAATGTTTATTCCTTTATATTCATAGTTTTACCAATGTCACTTATTATTTAAATTATGTTTAAGTCCTTGTTTTTTTAATTAAATTTGTAACTTTGTTTTAAACCCTTTCATTTAATTAATTTATGAATCATTTTTCTTTTTTCTTCAAATGCTTATATATATATATATATTCTGAGAAAATGTATTATGTTTACAATGTATATTAAATCTTACTTAATTTCAAAAGATATGTATATATGTAAACTAAAACTTTGTATTTATTCTTGTTTTTATATTCAAATCAATGCTTTCAAATTATTTTACATTTATATACACACCAATATTTCCTGCGTATGTATATACATAAAATTTCAAAGTTTACACATATCTATTAATATATTTATGAATTTACTATAGGCTTTATCATGTTGATTCAACAATTATTATAGTTTTCAAGTCCATTTATATATATAGTCAGACATTCCTGATTATCGTAATGTTTTTATTTAAATAAAATTAGTTAATTGTCCAATTAACAGATATTAAAAATCTGGTTAATCACATCGAAGCTATGGATTGTTGTGTTTCTCTGAACGGAACCACAGGGATTCTGGTGAACTAGAGTATCATCGGCGATCAGTTTTTCTGATATGGATTTGGGTTCTATTTCGATCGTGAAACTCGATTTTCCATTCCGGTCGAGTAGGACGATCTGGGTGGTTGTGATGATTTAGGGGATCGTGGACGACATGTTGATGGTCAGAGAGTTGATTGGAGAAGCATGGGTCGTTGGTGCACATGCATGAATTTTCATCTGTATCAGGTGAAGTTCAGAAGTGTTTGAGGAAGATGAGGCCACTCGGGATGGTCACAAAAAATGAAGGATCGACTCGAAGCAAAATTTGAATATGCGTTGCTCGGGAAATTTTTTGAAAATGCCTTGGGTTTGTTCGTGTGATTCTCGGAGTTGGCTCGGGTTTTCAAATCATAACAGTTTTTTTAAAAGGAAATGTGTGTTCAGGTTTTAAACTTAAGCTAATTTGTACCAGGCTTTCAAGTCCAAAGTTTTCAAGTTTTAAGGTATTAAAATGATTTAGTTCAATGGAAATCTTATCAAGTTTTAAAATTCTAAAATTAAGTAATACTCAAACAAGTTCCTTAAACATTTTTCATTTCTAAATAATCATTGTTTTTTTAAGGTTGAGAGTACTTAAAGGTCATAATTAATTAGTGTGTTAATAATGATTTATTTCCAAAAAGTTATTAAATAAGATCTTAAATGATTTTGTATGATAATAATTTCAAATATTTATTTGATAAGATTTAAAGGATGTGATTAATTAATTAAGGAAATTAATTTTAGTATAATTAATTAAAGGTTAATTAATTAATTAATGAAATGGATTAGGGATAATCATTTAGTGTAATTAATTAAATACAAAGTTAATTAATTAAGGGTTATTGAATTAATGTAATTAAGGTTAATTAATTTATTAATTGAGGTTGATAAATTAATAATTAAAGGATAATTAATTTATTTTTAAAGTTTAATTAATAAAGGATTAAAGGATAATTAATTAATTAATTAAAATTAATTAATGTAAGTAATTAAAGGTAATTAATTACTTAAAGATAATTATTTAATTAAAAGTAATTAATGATTAAAGGTGGATTAATCAAGTGATTAAAATTAATTTAAGATTTACTAATTGATTAGGGATAATCATTTAATATAATTAGTTAAAGATAATTAATTATTGGTAATTAATTAAGGGCTGATTAATTAATATGACTAACTAAAGGATAATTAAATAATTAGGGGTTAATTATTTAATGATTAAAGGTTGACTAAATTATTAATTAAGGTTGGTTAATTAATAACTAAAGGTTGATTAATTTATTTTTAAGGGTTAATTAATAAATGATTAAGGGTTAATTAATTAAGAAGGTTTGTAATTAATTAATATTAATTAACTCGGGTTAGCAGCTTATTCATAAGTAATTTATTTGATTTAAATTAATCAAATAATTAATTGACCTTACTTATGGATGTTTGGATTCTACTGAATGTTGAATTGTTTGATATCCCTGATGTGTGATACTTTGTGATATGAATTGTTTTGATCTGAGATGTGATGAATGTAATCTATTTATATCTATGATGAATTTGTATTATTTATCTGTGACTTTGTGAATGAAGATAAGCGTTATAGAATTATACCACTTATCAATATTATCGTGCTTGAATCTGTAATGATTGATGATGTTGCACTATTTTCGTAAAACCCCTGGACTACACTATACACATACAAATATGGATTGCACGAGGAAATTAGTTAAGCCATAGATTTTTGAAATGGTTTTAAAATTGAATTTTGAATCCAAATGGTTTTGCGAAATGGAATTGGGTTAAATATGAAAAGCTTTTGAAAACGGGTTTTGAAGATAAAAGTTATTTTGAATAACTTGATAAAGTTTTGGGAACTAAAATAGCTGGATTTAAATTTGAATTCAAGATTTGAAATTGAATTTTATGTTTGAAAATTATGGTTTAAAAAGTTTATACAAGTTATAAATGTGTTTATATGGGTTTCAAACCATTTTAAAAGTATTATTTTGGAAATTTGAGTTTAGCCTAAGTTTTATACTTGAAGGGCTTTAACTTGTGCAAATAAAATCGGATTTTTCCGAAATGAAAAATTATTTGTTTTCAAATGACAATGGCTTTCATATAACAAAAGAACTTCCAGTTTGTGCTAAAAAGATTTCAAGTTTGAAATGGAATTGTTTTGAAATCTATGAATGAGCATTTGTTAAAGATTGGCGAACTTTGTTTTCAAATTGAAAAGGGATCTTAAAAGTGTTTCTTTTGCATAAAAGATTTGAATTAGAAAGCTATTAATGAATCTTTGGAAAAGATTGGTGAACTTTGTGAAATGAATCTTTTTGTTTAAAAAGATTGAAAATGGTAAATTGTTTAAACCTTTTGAAGAAAGGTTTTGGGCTTTAAGTTGTGACTTAACTAATATCCCACTATATCCACTTGCTTTTTAAATTGAGTGCTTATTATTTGGTTTAGCCCGGAGAGGACTTTGTGTCATATAACCCATTCCGATTAATGATACGACGTTATGGATAGCATTTGAAGACCGGTGGTGAAGACCGGATATTTTCGAAAGCGAAAGGATAACTCGTCGAATGTCTCTGCACCGGCTGATTATCGGTATAGAGATTTATATTACTCTTTGAGATGGGGAGTTCGAACGTGATTAATGAATATCTGGATTTGAAAGGGCTTCTTTGAAGTGCCTTCGGTTTCGTTCGATTTTGGGACGGACTTGTATGGATGTGTGTCTGATATTACACTTTGAGATGTAAAGCTGGTTTCTATCAAATACATTTCTGTTTGATGGCGGAGAATTTATTCTCTTAGCTTAACACCCTTCTATGAGACATACGAACCCAGAGGTTATGTAATTAATGGTTACTAGTGACACATTCCCAATTTAGTAATGTAGCATACGAAGTGCTGCTGATCATTTGTTGATCGAAGCATGACTTTTGTGAAAAGCGTAGCTTTGTGGACGAGACTTCGTCGAGCCTCGCAACCCGGAAATAGTAGAAACAGGAATGTTGCGGCAAGATTTTTTAGGGTCACACCCCTAGGGTATGTCTGTTTCCTTCTGGATAAAAAGTGGAGTCCAGATACTTAACCATGTGGCTGTTGCTATTTGTTGGTGAATCCCAGGATAAAGGTCGGTAACGACTGGGGATCGCTTACTTATAGGTGCTACCTAGTTACAGAGGTAACCCGACCTTGTGTTGGCAGAGATCCGGTTTGCTTCATGGGGGAATCCTTCCAGAGGCGTTCCATTCGGTGTAGGAAGTTACTTAGCCCGACCATTGTTGGGAATCCAATCCTCCAATACGAGCCCCTTACGATTGCAGTTGTATAACCTGCCATTCTTAAATGGTAGCTATAGATGCCATAGTATAATGGTACCTATGCTAGCTAAGATTAATATTATACTTTCAAAATGTTTTCCACTATGTACTAATAATAATATCGAAAAGGTTTTTACGTATCAAGCATGTTTGACTATCATAAGGAGAAATCTCCCCTAATTGTGCGATTGCATTGTGTGTGTGTCGGGAGGACTTATGGTAGTTTCATTTTCCAAAAAGAATTGTAGATTTATTTTAAATTCTTTTGTTTTGCTTTTGATAAGATAAAATGTGTTTGCTCATGCCGGTCCCATGACTGACCTGGACTTTATTGTTCCCTATCTAAACTCTGCATGCCCATAAGTTTCCATACGAGCAGTATAGAGTTAGATTTTTCAGATATTCGGATAATAGATGTAGATTCGATATCTTTCGAAGTCTTTAGTTTAGTAGCACTTGGAAATCTTCTTCAGTCTTTGGATTTGGCTATCGCTTTGTGCTTCTCTTCAACCTCGGGATCTGACCTTGCTTAATGCAACATGATGGGGATTTCTCGCTTCGCGTTTGGAAATTATGTTGGTGGATCTAGCTTCTGGAGTCTTTGGAGCTTTGGCATTGGAGTTATTGTTTTTTCGCTACTGCTGTTGTGTCTTCCGTTATTACCTATCTCTGATATTGGTTTGTTGATATCATTTGTTTCAATGTGTTGTATCAAATGTTGTATATCATTTTAGTTATTCATTTTCTTCCGCTGTGTTGTTATACTTAATGTGTTATAAGCTCCGGTGAACCGGATTTGAACGATTGAATCTGCGGCATTCGAATACGAGTGAAGTATGGATGTCGATTTTCGAATGCGAAAATCCAGCTCATCACATCGATAGTTGACTAATAGACTATCCAGTTAAAAACGATTGCTTATAGAAATCACGGTTCGTATACTTAACTCATTTTCGACATTCCAACTTATACTATCCCTCATTAAGGAATGAAGCAAGCTAAGTTATAACATTGGTCGCATATAAAGAGCCTTGCCTAGATACTTCATTCTTGAATCTCATAGATAGATAAGACAACTTCGTTGGCTTTTAGTACTAAATATAGTATTAATGACTGTCACAAACGAGTAAGAATTCAACAAGATTAACACGTTTTTGACATTCTGGACTTAACTATTCCCTGATCAAAAGGGAAGATGTAGGTTAGAACTCTACTACTTCTATCACTACTCGAACATCAATCTTAGAACTCATGAGTAGATAAGCCTACTTCCTTGGCTTTTAGTGTTAAACATAGTCAATAAGTTTTTCAAAACTTGTGTGTGTATATATATATAACTCTATCACTTATGTGTATATCTATATGGACCTTTGCACTCTGATTTCTATGGTTCATTCAATTATTACTATCGTGCATGTCTTACTTCTAGGATTATTCGATGCATTATGAGACATACGACAGGTTTTGTGATTGTTTTATCTACTTTACCACACTTGATAACCATTCTGCATTAGCTGGGCAACACATCAGCTCATTATACAGGTTATATATGAAGGTCAGAGGTGTAGGGCACTCATCACATTTGGTAGCAGAGCTTAGGTTGCTTAGTTCATTTGAGTTGACAATGTAATCTAGTAGAGATAAGGTAGGAGTTATCACCTTAGAATGGATCGAGAGCATATAGATGTGTACGAGAGAGAGTACTTGTCATATAGTTTGGATTTTTAATCTATATATTAGTATATATAGTATATAATCCATATCGCACACATGAGTGCCGTTGATGTAGTTATTCATTATGAGATACTATTTATCCTCTTTATAGACACAAGGAATGATGCTAGAAACTCCATCTTCAGAGTCGAAGATGGAGCTGCCTCGGGAGTTGCTAATCCCAACTTACAGATGATGTTCAACACCATGATAAGGAATATGCTGCAAATTTCTCAAGCAGATGCTTCTAATATTGTTGTTGATGGCGGTTATCCGATGTAGAGGTCCAAAGAAGATTTCACTAAGCTTAACAAAGACTTTGCCAGTCTGGTTGGCAAACCCTTCCAAGTTACGGAATCAATGATGGAACTACTGGGTTGGCTTTACACCCGTGAAAGGATCTTTGACGACTTAGAGTTGAACGATGCTATGAAGAGAAGATTGGCTTCCTTACAACTTTAGGGACCATCTATAAACTAGTGGAACGCAATTAAGATTTTGATTCCCAAGGACCGCTTTATTTGTGATCGGTTCAAGGCCAAATTCAAGGAGATGTTTTTACTGATAGCTCATAGGATGTTCCTGTCCCATATTTTTGATGATCTGAATTAAGGGGACTTATCTATCTTCGAGTATGTTGCTGAGGTTGATGCTCTATCAAAATATGGGATGTCCTTTATCAGCACCGACTGGATAAGAATAAGAAATTTACTATCAGCTTAAATGAATACTTGTGAGAGAGACTCATGCATCATATTAACGAGACTTTTGAGATGGTAGTTGAGATGGCCCTAAGGCATGAGAATATTCATCCAAAGTCGAACACTATTGTTCCAAAAGAAGAGTAAAAATTGAAATCGAACATGGGAGGCAAGAAGAAGTGCAACAACAAGATGAAGCAGTTTCAGAATAAAGATGACTAAAAGAAGAGTAAGATCTCCCTAACTTGTTATGACCATGGAGGGAATGACCACTTTAGTAGAGACTACAGGGCTAAAGGAAAGAAATTCTTTAATTGTAACAAGCTTGGGCATAATCAAAAGGACCATCCAAAGCCACTTAAACAAAAATAGGTGGTGAAAGCATATGCTGTTAAGGTCGTTCCTACTTCATCGAGTGCCCCACAGACGAAAGGTAAGGGATAGAGCATCGATTTTCAAGGCATGATTTTGTATTTATGATGTTACCATATGTGCTTTGTTTTATACTATGGCTTCACATTCATTCATATCTAGTGACCTAGTTAATAAGTTAGGATTGAAACCCAAAATTGTCAACCGACCTTGGATTGTGACAAACCTAGTTGGAGGCTCCACTAACATGTATATGGTTTGTTGTGGATTGATCTTATTGAGTCATGGATGTTCTTTTGATTATGGTTGCTTTATTTTAGGTTTTGCGGAGCTTGGTATTATTCTTGGTATGGACTCGCTTTATAGATTCAAAGTAATGGTGGTTTTGGGAAGTCATTGGAAATAATAGGGGTAAACGATGGGTGGATTGTAATGTTAGGCTACCTACCAGATGATGAGGTGATGGTTAGATTTTTATATTCGCTTGATATACCACATGACGAGTTGTCATCAGTGCCTACAACCAAGGAGTATCCGTACATATTTGAGGAGGTGATAGAATTCTGCCACATAGAGAGATTGAGTTCCATAGTGGCTTATTGAAGAATGCCAGACCGATTGTGGTGCATTTAGGAGAATGGAACCTAGAGAGTAGTAAGAGCTCGAGGTGCGAGTGAATGACCTACTGAAAAGAGGGTTCATTCACAGAAGTATTTCTAAGTAGGGAGCACCTATATTATTCACCATAAAGGCGGACAGTTCCCATAGATTTATGTCGATCACCGTAGGCTGAATAAAGTAATATGGAGGAATAAATATCCACTCTTACGTATTGATGACTTGTTCGATCAGCTTCATGGTTCTAGAGTATTTCTTCAATTGGATCTTGTCATTCACACAGTAAATGAGATTGGAGCAACCACATGGTTAAATATCAGGGCTCCATACCTAATACCACCCTTTACCAGAAGGGAATGACACACCCTAAAGGGCGCGACCCTCATAACCTTGCTGCATCTTTCGTGTTTTGACCATTTCCGGGTTGTGAAGTCCTGATGCAGCCTCGTCCACAGAGCTACGCATTATACAAAAGCCATGCTCTGATTACAAATGATCAACAAATGATCATCAACACACAGCAACACTCATCATGTCACACTACCAAATTGGAAATATATCGCTGATAACCTTCAACTACATAACCTCTGAGCTCGTACGTCTCAGAGAAGGGTATTAAGCTAAGGGAATAAATTCCCCGCCACCAACAGAAATGTATTTGAAAGAAATCTGCTTTATATCTCAAAGTGTAGTGTCAGACATACAACCATACAAGTCTGTTCTGGGCTCGAACAGAACCGAAGGCACTTCCAAAGAAGTCCTTACAATCCGGGTATTCACAATCCTGATCGGAATTCCCATCACTTAGGGAATCTCTATATCGTAGCTACTCGATGCAGAGACAATCGATAGGTCATCCTATCATTCTCGCAAATACCCGGTCTTCACCACGGTCTTCAAATGCTATCCATAACATCGAATCACATATTCAGAATGGGTATACGACACAAAGGTCTTCTCCCGGCTAAACCGAATAGTGAGCGCAACATTTAAAACATATGGATATGGGATTTCAATTAAGTCACAACTTAATAATTCAAACTTTCTTTCAAATGGTTTAAACAAATTATCATTTTCAAATCTTTTAAACAAAAGATTTATTTCACTAAGTTCACCCCTTTTCACAAAAATCCATTTACGGATTTCAAAACAATTTCCATTTCAATTGGATTAACTCGTTTAAAATCTTTAAATTAAAGACTTACTTATAGTTTTCAAACCATTTCCATAACCTGGAAAATCATTTTCATTTTTAACTTGAAATCCCTTTCAACACAATTTTGAAGTTCACTTCTTATATAAAAGCTTTTATTATTTGAAAACAATAGTTTCATTTTCAGAAAGATCCAATTTTATTTACACGAGTTAAAGCCTTTGAATTCAAATTCAAATTCCCAAATCAAAACCTTTAAAATAGTTTAACCCATATAAACTGGTATAACATCTTTAGTCCCTAGTTTCCAAATCATAGAATTCAATTTCAAATATTGAATTCAAATTTAAATCAAAATATTTAAATTTCAAAACTCAATCAAGTTATTCAAAATAAATGTCATCTTTGAAATTCCATTTCAAAAGCTTTTCACTTTAAACCAAATCCATTTCCAAAACATTTGAATTTAAATATTCAATTTTATAAATCATTTCAAAATCTGTGACTTAATCGATTTCCTCGTGAAATCCATATTTGTGTGTGTATGGTGTGATCCAGGGGTTTAGCACAATAGTGCAACATCATAAATCATGATAGATCAAATACAACAATATATCTGATAAGCGATATAAACTATAACGCTTATCTTCATTCACAGATCACAAATATATATATCACAGGTAATGAATTACATCACAGATAATTAATTACATTACAGATCACAATACAAATCGGGATATGACACAAAGCATCACATGTCAGGGATATCAAACAATTCATCATCCAATATAATCCAAACATCCATAAATAGGGTCAATTTAATTATCTGATTAATTTAAATTAGATTAATCTCTATGAATAAATTCGCTAGTCATAGTAAATTAATAATCAATTAATTTCAAAACATTTAATAAATTATCTTTTAATGAAATCATTAATTAACTCTTCATTAATAATTAATCCTTAATTTATTGTCTTTAATTAATTTGCAATAACTAAGTAATTACTGCTTAACTAATAAATAAATCTTTAATCACTTTCATTAAATCAATTAACCTTTAATGAATTAATAATTTTCACATAAATTACCAAATTAGTTTATCATATTATCCTTAAATCAATTTATTGCTTAATCACTTAATCTATTAATTTTTTTTCTTTAATCATTAATTTATTAATAATCCTTAATGTACAAATTAATTATTCCTTAACTAATAAATCTTTAAACCTTAATTAAGTAATTAAATCTTTAATTATTTATTTAATTAACCCAAATCATTAATTAATTAAATAATAAATTATCTATTTTAATTAACTTAATTTACAAATTAATTCTTATTCCTTTTCAAATTATTAAATTAACAAATTATTTTGAAATAAATTATTAAGTCTTAATTACTTTCCTTAATCATTAATTAATAACTTTAATTATTAATTAATAGCGCTCAATTATTAATTAATGACACTTGATTATCCATTATTAATTATTAATTTCTTAGTTAATCGTTTATTAATTCCTAATTAAATTACTTAATTAATTAACTTATAAATCATTCATAAATTAACTTAAGTAGTTAATAACAATTTATTTATCACTTTAAACATTAATTAATTCAATCTCTAATTATAACTATAATGTAACTATTCTTAATTACTTCTAAAAATAAAATCAATAAATATTAATTATTCAACCTAATTAACATTTAAAAAGGGATCTTCTTAAACTTTTGGAAACAATTGTTTACTAATTACTAACTTATGTATAATAAGTTTTATACTTGTCTTATTTTGATTCCTTAATTATAATAATAACTAAGGCTTAAAACATTTTTTTTAGAAGTACTAACTAAGGTAATTTAAAATGTTAGCTTATCTTTACTTTACAAAAAGAGCTTCAGTAGGAAAAACAAAAACCCGAGCCTTCCCTATAACAACTCGAGTAACGCTTCGAGAAATTTACCCAAATCACTCGAGTCATTTGTACCACACGCTCTACTTCCCTTCTTCCCTGAGTCTCCCTTGCTACACACGGTTGCTTTCTCTTCTACCACTCCCATTTCTTCTCTACTGATAATCTTCCTCTTCTCTCCTTTTTACTGTTAAGTAACGAAAACCACAGCACAAGAAACTCACGCAAAATACCGGAGACAAAACCATCATACTCGGGTGCTAACTCGAGTAGAACCCACCCCTGAAGGTGCCGACACAGCCACGCCACCGTGCACGTGCACGGTGGCTCGCCGTACCTCCGGTGGCTCACGCTACCTACAGCAAACCACGATTCTCCCTCCAACTCAATATCACAACACTGGGTTTTCGAACAAAAGTCGAAATCAAAAAATCACCTGCAGCTTGAACCAGTAGCTCGAGCAACCACACGAAAACCGCTTCGCCCCACCGATACTGACCACCGGAGGTAAAGCCACTTCATCCACGTCATGCCCATACCTTCCTCGGCCTTCACCCAAAACCACTAGCCACTCGATCAAATCTCGGTGATGAAATCAGATTCTACAGAACATCAAACAACATTCGAACAAAACCCTGCTTTCGATTTGTCACAATCATTCTTGCATTGGAAAAATTATTTAGCATTTTTCCTATACTCGAGAATCATCAAGCTAGCTATACATTGTTAACGCTCAAATTTAAACGCTAACACCCTGGTGTATAGGATGTGATTGTGAAAGCACCACCCGTTCGTACGGGAAACAGAAATAAGCAGAAAGTATGCAGAAAAACAGTAAGAGACACAGTATTTATAGTGGTTCGGCTTATAATCCAGCCTACGTCCACTTTAATCTTTTTATCACTAGTTTGATTACAATCCTTTACAAAATCTTTCAATTACAACACACTTCAAGTGATAGGATATGTAAAACAAGTAGCTCAAGCTTTGATGTTAACAATCATCTTCAAATCCATGGTGAATGTAGATGATTTCTTCATGGAGTTCTTTTAGAAGTTTGTTAGATCCCAAAAGCTTTGAAGTAGTCTGGAATTCGGCAGAGTAATGGCGCCTGAAATTGATCAACCAAAAGTCCTTTGAATGTTGGAGGTAGGTTGGTATTTATAGGCAAAGATTTTGGACCTAAACTCGGTCTTAACTCCTCGCCGATCTAGTTAAGTCGCGGCCGACTTATAGGAGCTCTGATATGGTCAAGCTGTGTTGATCCTTCTTCGCTGAATTTGCACAAGTCCTAAGTCGTCTCCGACTTAGACTAAGTCGCCTCTGGTCTAACGCGCTACGCCTTAAATGGTTGAACCGCTTCTCCCTTCATCTCTCTGGATCGGTCGCGATTCATCGTAGTTAGGTCGGCACCATGTGAGGCATTGGGTCGGCAACCATGCTAAGTCGGACCCCTTTCTAATTAGCTAGGTCGGCCACCCTCTAATTAGTTAGGTCGGTTATTTCTTTAAGTCCTGAGCTATTTTAGGTCGGTCATTCTTGTTAACACATTAGGTCGGCATAGCCCTAGGTCGGCGTAGCCTTTAAAGCATTAGGTCGGTAAGCATGTTAAGTCCTTAAGTCGGATCGAATTAGGTCGGCAGCTTCATTAGGCAGTTAGGTCGGCGTCATCTCCACACACTAGACCTGCTGAGTCGTAACCGAGATAGGGTTAACATCTGCCCCTCGAAGTATACGCCTTAGACTTAAGTCGTGTGCTTCGAAATATCTTAGCTCGGCTTCTCTTAGGTCGGTAGATCGCGTACGACTTACCAGTTAGTGTTGTTTCGCATTTCTTCACCGTGGGATATAAACTGGCTCTCTTCCTTCTTCTTCTTCACTTAATTTCTTGCTCGATTCCGCCATTAAAGTGCTCCTGAGTTCCTTAAGGCGATTTCATCCCACCTGATCACCAGTAACTTCTAAACTTTAGTGCGTAAGTGATTCTTCTCCTCTTATGACTGCAAATTACCATCAATTCACGAATTATGTCGCTCAAATTCGAATTGCCTCCTTGCACGATGCTTCATCGCGAATCCTATCATGTTTACAGTTGATGAAACTTAGGTTGCCCGATTTCGGCTTCAGATGATCGTTAATACCATGAAGGCGGTTGATCGCTTCAGGCTCGATGATCTCCAATGGCTGGGCATTGAACTTGTGACAATCTCAGTTTGCTTTGTTGGATGATTGGTTGGTGTGAATGAAGGTGGCTGTTGATGGGAAGGTTATTGGGTTAACGGGTTGAATGCCGTGAGATGGTGGTTTTCAGGGAATTTGAGTGACTCAAATTTCTGCCGACTTAAACTTTAAAACTTGAATCGAAGCCGAGTTAATCGCTCGGTGGAACTTGCCGACCTAAGCCTTTGAACCGCGGCCGTGTTAATACTTGGAGAGATCCCTATCTGTCGCTTGCAACTTAGATGACTGCCGAGTTAGGGAACTAACAAACCGGCTTTAACTTGTAAGAGATCCTTAGGTCGTGACCGGGTTAACACTTGAGCATCTAACCTGAGTAGCCGAATCATATCGCTTAGTTAGGACTTAAGCATCTGATCTCTTACCGTCTTAGTTTTATCTCGTGGGATTTTTTAGACCGTAGCTGGGTTAGTTAGACCGTAGCTGGGTTAGGACTTTAGCCCTGAACGTGCTGACACTTAGGAGCATTGGCCTTCCTCGAGCACCTGATTTGTACTTTGAACTGTTCCAACCTTGAATTTGCTTGAATCTCATTGCATTACTCCACAGATTGTGTTAACTTGCCAACCTGTCGAAAATAATAAACAAAGAAAACCAAGGCGAAAATTTTGCCATTGACTGCCCACATCAAATGACAGATTAGTTGAGACAAAGTAATTAACTTAAATGCATTGCATGAAATGCTTGTGGATCGATCAACTAAGGCCAAATATCAATGCAAAGTATGAACAATTTGAACTAATTCGTTTGCATCAATGTTGTGCCTACATATTCAGACTTAAAACAATGACCCCTGGATTTTCACAACTAACAAATGCTTGCCAGTTTTTTTTTTTTTTTTTTTTTTTTAATTCCAGTTATATTTGTTTATCGTCTTGTTGATCTTACACAACACCTCACACATTTTAGGAAACGTGCACCTTGATATTTGAATATATAGTTGTTTATGTAGAATGACTTCCCATCAAGGAGAAGAAGCAGCAAGTCAAGAAGAAGAAACTTTCCCGATAGCTGTTCCTATACAGAATCCTCCGGAAAGAACTTCGACTATTCTATCTTCGAGAACATTTATTCAGTTGCGTACTCAATTCGGCTTTGCTGAAGATGATGTCATATTTCCTGGACCGAATGATACTGCTGACAGACCTCCCTATGGTTTTGTCGCGGTTAATCGTCATATGTGCTTAAGTGGGGCGATCCCACCTTTCAATGACTTTCTTCGAATTCTTCTTCTTCGGATGTCAATTTCTCCGTTCCAACTTCATCCTAATGGTTACGCTATCTTGATGGGGTTGGGTGTTTTGTTCAGAAGAAATCTTGACCGACTGCCGAGCTTCGAAGAAATTCGCTACTTATGCTCGTTTGCAAAGAGCAAAGACCATCCTTCTCTTATCATTGTGAGAAGTGCAAGAAACCGCAAGCTCATTCTTGATCTTACTGAAAGTGTCCATGGATTTTTAAACCAATTTTTCTTTGCCCGCAGTCCCCCAGAGTTTTATGCTTCTTGGAGAGTAGGAAGTAAGATCATTTATTTCCGTCTTTCCACTTTCTTTTTTAACTCTTTTCGGGGTCCAAATTGCTGATCTCATTCTTTGCTTTTTTCAGCACTTCCCCTTCCCTCTAGAGATCCGATACATAGGCAGACTTTTGATAGACTGAGCGCTGTAGCCGCAGAAGAGAGAAGTATCAAGTTTCTACTAAGCGACGAATTTCTACATCAATACGGACTTCTCCACCCTTCTCGCTATACTCAGCTTTGTGAAGCTCCGACTGAAGTTCCCGATTCCCCGACTGAAGCATCGGATGCCCCCGTTACTATCGAACAACCCTCATCAAAAGAGTCTAACATCGAAGCTTCATTGGTGAAATGTTCCACCCCTACCGACATTATGGGGTCATCTAGTAAGGCGGCACTTGCCCCGATTGAGGAAGAAGAAGAACCTTCACAGCCTCTCGGGGGATTAGCTGATGTAGGAACTGAGAAAACAAGTCTCACCGAGCATGATGGTGACGATGTTTATGATGGGTTGAGCGACATAATAGTGACCTCACAGGAGCTTTTTAGAGATGACGTGTCTAAAACTATCTCTCCTATAGTTGAGGCGACGTCCCTTCTTCGACTAACACCAACACAAACACCAGCTCCTCATACCCAAGCTATCATCACCTCTACACCAATGAGTGGTTTGTAGCTTAATGCGCGTAGCTTGCACATCACACAACACTTAGGATTTTTTGGCGTTTGTTCACATTTAACTTCTTTTCTCCGGAAGTTTCTAAGACTTGCCATTTTTGCCTTTTCAGATTCCTCTATGGGGCGCAGCGGCAGCGGTTCTTATTATAAAGACTTTCGACGCTATGGAGGGCGTGGCAGCTATGATTACAAGCAATACTATACCGATCCCAGAGAGACCAATGAGCAGAGAGCTGCGCGAAAAGCTGAAGAGAGGAGAAGGTATGAAGAACGTCATGAGGGAGCGGGCACACGACATGAATCCTTCCCAAGAGATGATGATTCCCATAAACGTAAAACGCACGATGATAGGGGGAAGAGCCATATTGAGGATTCGAGAAAGCGGACCAAACTTGGCGAGGAGCACGTGCCCGTGACATCTGAGAGACCTGGTGCCTCAGTTTCTATTGACATCCCTTCCAAATCTCCTGCTCTTGAAGGAAGTGCCATCCAAACACTTCTCAACAGGCCTTCATACCATGTTGAAAGGGGCCCCCCGACCTTGCAGAGCCGATTCCCGAATTGGTGTTTGAGGGGGGTACGCTTCGACCTCGATTTGGTCCCCATCGACAAAGAAGCTATGTACAGAAATCTCGATGCTGTCAAGCTTGATATCGATAGAATGTCTGGATGGCAAAAGCTGGTTGATGAACTTCAAAGAGTTAATCGGGCTAACATCGAAGCAATGCTGACCATGGAAAATGACAAATCAGAATGGCAGAAGATTCTTGATCAACACAACGCTGAGATGAAGGAGATAGCCGAATACAATGAAAAACTCGAAGCTGAAGTAAAGCAGCTCAAAGATGATCTTGCCTCTTCTACTAATACTTACACCCAAAGAGAAGAGGTATTGCAAAAACAAGTGCGAGATGCGCACGCCAGCCAGAGGGACGCTGAAGCTAAAGCTGAGAGGTTAGAACAAGCTGTAGAGAACCACCGCACTGATGTCACCCAGTTGCAGAATAAACTGAGCGCCCGGGACATGGAGATAGAAGCGCTAAAAGCCCAACTTGCTCAGACCGAAAAAGATCGAGATGAGGCCATGGCTGGCAAAATTGCAGCCGAAGAAACTGCTCAGACCATGGAAACCGATATCAATTCGACTTTATTCGATTTTTATTTACACTGTGTCTTGGGACGCGGCAGCCTCTCTTTTCTTGGTCCTAAGTATGAAATCACCCTGGCCGAGGTGTGGGAAGCTGCTCTTAACATGTTTAAAGACGCCGGGTATGGCGATGAAGATTTTGAGGCGCGTTACCTGGATGAGGGAGCTCGCGCTGCTCTTGCGAAGGGGCGAGAACAACTTGCCAGGATGAGAACTGGAATGGCGGAAGAGGAACGTTCTGGAAAGGAATTAACGCTTACTTCCTCTGTCCAACCTCCAGTTTCTCCAGTGGTTGACATCACGGGTTCTAGCTCCTCTACTCCGCCTACAACTAAGACAGTAACTGAAACTACAAGTGCACAAGGCGGGGATGAAGGTGGTGAAAGCAACGAAGCACAGCGATATGAAATCAGCCTCAGAGATCCAACTGCCCCAGGTAAACTTGACACCGGACCAGCCCAAGTGGTGAACTGCTCGTTCGCTCCTTGTGAACTTGACGATCTTCTTGATTATTTTTCAAATGTCAATGAATTCCCGACTTTTGATTATTCCTCAAATGTCAATGAATTCCCGGCTTCTGACGAGCCGTCATCCCCTCTCTTTTCGAAAGATACTGATATTTTAAGTTTTTTCTCCTTTGTAGAGAAAGCAACGAGTCAAACTCAAGCTTCTTCTCCCCCGGTGATCCTTCCTCCATCTCTTCAAGTGGCGCCTCCTTCTGCCTCGCAACCTGGGTCACAAGAAGAACAAATAGAGGCTCTCCATGGCCTGGATGATCCCATTGCTTCGCAAGAGCAAAAAGATGAGGGACTTGAGGGAGGTGACATATCTCCGGAGCGGACTCCTTCTGACGATATAACTTTATCTAAACTTGTCACTCCAGGAAGTGAGTCTTCCTCAAAGAGGAGAAGGAAGCAAGGAGCATCAAGGAGGAGAGGGAAGATAATCACTGCCACTGAAGAGGAGCCAGATGTTGGGCCAGCTGCGCCTACCTCTCCTTCCTCCCTTATACCCACTGGCCGACCTGAAAAGCTGGTCATTCGGTCGGGTAAAGGGTCCAAAGGCAGTAAAAAGAAGTGAAGACTTTAGCTTTTTGTCTTTTGTATGAACTGGCCGAGAGTTGTGCGGGTATCGGCCCCCGCTTTTATTTTGAGAACTTGTATCTGCATTATAGTTGAATAAAATGATTCTTCGTTTGTACAAACTTCTGTTTGAATTTGAGAATGCATTTACTATTTATTTTATTTTTTGCACAAGTTTATTTACACGATATTGCAGCGGGCTTATGGTATGTTGTTTGAGTATTACTTTACTGATGCAACTATACTATTATACCATGTTGCCCCCATACCTTAAACTTGCTGCAATATTTTATACTTTGAGGGGACTTGCACTCTTATTTGTTAAAGAATAATTATTTTATTCTTTAAAGAAAATTTTGGTAGAGTACAACTCCCTTCGTATAAGTTTTTACGCTTTGTCGTTCGAAGAAATCACTTTTTTCGTTTGCTTATGTGCATATTTTATCAAGTGAATTCCTCTATGTGCTAAAGCGGACCTCTGAAGGGTACTTTAACTTCTTTTGAAAGTTAAAGTACGCTTTTGATGAGGATTTTTTTTTTTTATACAAAATTGTACCTCTGAGGAGGGATTTTTCACGTTTCAACACTTAGAAGTTTTATTTCAATCTCGGTGAAACGTGTACCCCCAAAGAGTTGTGCCTTCGAAGAAAGCCTTTTCACGTTTCAACACTTGGAAGTTTTATTTCAATCTCGGTGAAACGTGTGCTTCCAAAGAGGTCTTTTCTTTTTCTTGATTGTGCCTCCGAAGAGGTTCTTATTTTGCTTGTCTTTCAACTCCGGTGAAGTGAAATTCCGAAGAGCGGCTGTTACACTTCAACTCCTGGTGAAATATGCCCCCGAAGAGGTCTTTATTTTATTTGCATTTCAACCTTGGTGAAGTGAAACTCTGAAGAGTAACTACCCCAACTCTTGGTGAAATGTGCCTCCGAAGAGGGCTTTAGTTTTGTTTACATTTCAACTCTGGTGAAGTGAAATCCCGAAGAGCGGTCATAACACTTCAACTCCTGGTGAAATGGGCCTCCGAAGAGGGCTTTTATTTTGTTTACATTTCAACTCCGGTGAAGTGAAATCCCGAAGAGCGGTCATAACACTTCAACTCCTGGTGAAATGGGCCTCCGAAGAGGGCTTTTATTTTGTTTACATTTCAACTCCGGTGAAGTGAAATCCCGAAGAGCGGTCATAACACTTCAACTCCTGGTGAAATGTGCCTCAGAGAGGGTTTTCATCGCCTGGAAGTTACTCTCTCATGGTTGGAGGGTCATGACTCCTCCAATCTTTTTTGTTGAGTAGAGAACTTTCTTTTTTGTGGCGTATGACCCATTAGAGGTCTTTTCTCCTCCGAAGAGTTGCGCCTCCGAAGAGGACTTGTGCTGCTGGTGGTAGCTTTGGTTGTTCCTCTGTTCACTTGCTTATGCCTTTTCAGCGATCCTCTTTTTTTTTTTTTTTTTTCTTTTTTCAAGTTTTCATTCCCCTTTTCTCGCAAGTGGCTTGTTTAATCCAAGGAAGCGTACTTCATTGTCAGGCAAGTTCGTGAGAACGGGCACTAGCTTCCTGATTGGATGTTTGTTCGTTCAAACAATCTCAATTTATTAACAAGGGCTCGTTTCTATCGAAATCATAAGCCGTTCAATTGAAGCATTTCCTATCTAGGATTTGAATTCGGGGCCTTTATGACTTGAAATTTGTTTGCTGAATGATGGTGAGAATCACTCGGTCTTATTATGCGCAAGTTTCATTTCCATTGTCTGCAAAAATTTAAACTGACATTTCAGCAATACATTTTATGTATTTTTATATCGAAAACAAAGCAAGCATATAATGATAATAAGGAACACAAGATTTATAGTGGTTCGGCCATGAAATTGGGCCTACATCCACTTTATATTCTTTCATTATTTACTTGCATCAGTTTCACAATTGCTTTCAATTACAAGAATCATACATTCATAATTCTTTTTACAATGTTTCAACAAAATTTTCAAGTAAAGTATGGACGCAAGTGGTTGCTGTTCCATGCCCTTGGAATTTGATCTCCATCAACAGTGGTGAGCTTGAATGTGCCGTCGAGAAGCTTCTGACCTATTACATATGGTCCTTCCCAATTTGGTCCAAACACACCTGTCGCGGTCATAATTCTTTTCAGGACTAGATCTCCAATTTCAAAGCTGCGTTGACGAACTTTGGAATTGAAATGTCTGGCTATCCTTTGCTGATGAGCTGCAACTCTGAGGTTAGCTTCATCTCTTTTTTCATCAAGGAGATCCAGCGCTTCAAGTTGCAGCTTTTCATTTTCTGCTTGATTGAAATGGATTCTTCTGTGTGAAGGGACCTCTGTTTCAACCGGGATCATTGCTTCCGATCCGTATGCTAACGAAAAAGGAGTATGCCCAGTTGCAGTTTTGTGAGTAGTTCTGTATGCCCATAGTGCAAGTGGTAGTTTATCGACCCAACCACCTTTTGCTCTTTCGAGTTGCTTTTTGATGGTTGATTTGATGATCTTGTTCACTGCTTCCACTTGCCCGTTTGCCTGCGGATGAGCTACTGCCGAAAAGCTTTTCTGGATTTTGAATCGTTTGCAAAAATCCTGGAATTCCTCACTTTCAAACTGAGTACCATTGTCTGTGATTATTTTCTGAGGCACACCGTATCTGCAAATGATATTCTTGGTCACAAAGCTTATCATTTTCTTAGAAGTGATAGTAGCCAATGGTTCAGCTTCAGCCCACTTAGTAAAATAATCAACCGCAACAATAGCATATTTAATCCCTGATTTAGCAGTTGGTAGCGGCCCAATGAGATCCATTCCCCAAATTGCAAATGGCCATGGACTGATCATCTGTGTGAGTTCGGTAGAAGGTGCTCTAGGAATTTTGGCATATCTTTGGCACTTGTCACATTTTCGGGAGTAATCTGCGGCATCCCGATTAATTTCTGGCCAAAAATATCCGTATCGGAGAATTTTCTTTGCTAATGTTTGACCACCTGAATGATCACCGCATTCTCCTCCATGCACTTCAGTTAGGATTGTTTTGGACTCTTCCCGGGATACACATCGAAGCAATGGCATTGAGAATCCTCGTCTGTATAATTGACCATCCTGGATTATATATCGAGAAGCTTTTCTCAGTAGCTTTTGTCGTTCTTTAGAGTTTCCTGGTAAAGAGCCATTGAGTAGATACTTTGTTATTGGAGTCATCCATGATTCTTGCTCTTGCGACATACTCATAACCCAATCGATATCCATTTCATCAATGCTTGGATTTGACAAAACTTCCACTGGAACTAACCCTAAGGATTGGGTTTCGCCAGAACTTGAGTATTTTGCGAGAGAATCTGCTTTCATGTTTTCTTCTCGTGGAATATGACTTATCGTGTAATGGTCGAATTCACATAAAAGTTCCCAAGCCTTTGACACATAAGCGGGCAGATTTCCTCCTTTCGTTGGAAACTCCTTCTTGACTTGGCATACTATAAGCTGAGAATCACTGAAGATCTGTAACGCTCGAATGTTTAGTTCTTTAGCAATTTTTAAACCAGCGATCAGAGCTTCATATTCTGCTTCATTGTTTGTTGAAGGAAATTCTAATCTCAGCGCATAGCATAATGACCGGCCTTCAGGAGTTTCAAGAACAATTCCAGCACCTGAACAGTAATCATTTCTTGCGCCATCTACAAATAACTTCCATTGGGTTGGGGAGTTCTCGATTGTTTCTTCCTCGCTGTTACCCCTGTCTGTAAATTCTGCAATAAAATCTGCCAAAGCTTGTCCGTTGATCGCTTTTCTAGGATGATAAGTGATGTCATATTGGCTCAATTCAATATTCCACTTTAAAAGGCGGCCCGAAGTCTCAGGGCGAAACAAGACTTGCTTTAAAGGTTGATCAGTGAGGACTTTGATAGGATGAGCCTGGAAATATTGCCTCAACTTTCTTGAGGCAATCAATAGACAATAGGCGAGTTTTTCCAACTTGGAGTAATTCATTTCTGCCCCAGTGAGTCTTTTGCTGATATAGTAAACTGGATGTTGAATCCTTTTGTCTTCCCGTACCAGCGCTGCACTTAAAGCATGAGATGAAACTGCCAAGTATATAAGAAGATCCTCGCCATCGCCGGGCCTAGAAAGTATTGGAGGCGTTTCCATATGTTGAATCAATTCTTCAAAGGCTTTCTGGCATTCGGGAGTCCAGTCAAAGTTTTTCTTTCCTTTCTTTAGAGCGTCGAAGAATGGAATGCATTTATCAGTAGCTTTGGATATGAACCGACTTAAGGCGGCAATTTTTCCATTGAGACTTTGCAATTCCCTCTTTGTTTTAGGAGCTTTGACTTCTTTTAAAGCAGTGATTTGAGCTGGACTAGCTTCAATGCCCCTAGCGCTCACGATGAAACCCAAGAACTTTCCAGATTCTACCCCGAAAGAACATTTTAAAGGGTTAAGCTTCATTCCGTAACTTCGGAGGATTGCGAACATTTCTGCTAAGTGTTCGATGTGATCCACTGCTTTCTTAGATTTTACTAGCATGTCATCAACGTAAACTTCCATAGTCTTTCCCAACTGCGGTTTGAACATAGCATTGACCAGTCTTTGGTATGTTGCCCCCGCATTCTTCAACCCAAAGGGCATAACTCTGTAACAGTAAAGACCGACATCGGTGATAAAGCTTGTGTCCTCCTGATCTGGCTCATGCATCATGATCTGATTATATCCGGAGTAGGCATCCATAAAAGACAACAATTCATGACCCGCTGTTCCATCTACCAGTTGATCGATCCTGGGTAATGGGAAGCTGTCTTTGGGACAGGCCTTGTTTAGATCTGAAAAGTCGATGCACACTCTCCATTTACCATTGGCCTTCTTAACCATTACTGGATTTGAAACCCAATTTGGATAGGTAGATTCTCTGATGAAATTATTCTCCATGAGCCGGTCAACTTCCTCTTTCAATGCCGTCGACCTTTCTGGACCTTGGATTCTTCTTTTCTGCTTTACTGGTGTGAACTTTGGGTCAATATTCAGAGCATGTACCGCAACTTCTGGGGATATTCCGCACATATCGGCATGGGTCCAAGCGAAAACATCCAGGTTTGCTTTCAAAAAAGATATCAAGGCATTCTGAACTGACACATTAAGTTGTGAACCCACATTCAGCATCTTGTTTGGGTCCTTCAGATCAACGGGCACCGGTATCGTTGTTTCTGCTGGTACCACCCTACTCTCCCCCGCACTGGCCTTTCTAGGATCCATCACTTTTCGTGCCCCGCTATGCTCGCCAGTGCAGGGTCCGCCCTGTAGTTGCTATAGGGTTGGTGTTTTGATGCGGATTGGGATTGCCGCATCTTTTCCCATTTCTCTCTTCCTTGTTTCTCGCAGTTCTGTCATATAGCATTCTCGTCCAGCATTCTGGTCTCCTTTAATAACTCCTACTCCATTGTCGGTAGGGAATTTAATAGTAAGACACCATGGGGCAAGGACAGCTTTGAATGCTGCAAGAGTAGGACGACCAAAGAAAGCATTATAAGCAGAAAATTCATCTACTATCACAAAAGTCTGCTTGCGAACTACTTTTCTTTCTCCTTCTCCGAGTTCCACTAGCAAGTCAATGGTTCCTACTGGTTGCTTTGGCTCCCCGGCGAAGCCAGCAATTTTTTGCGATGATGCCTGCACTTCAACCATAGGAATCTTCATCTGGTCGAAGGTTTTCTTAAAGAGGATATTACAGGATGCGCCGTTGTCGATAAGAATCCTTCTGACGATGGCTGGCCCAATGCCGGCCGAGATGACCAAAGGATCCAAGGTTGGGGCTTCAATACCGATGGAATCCCTGGCTTTGAATACAATGTCATCGTTGAATGTCTTTCGTTGCTTCAAAGGCGTAGTGTCCTCTAGAACAAAAACATTTTCTTCCTCCGGTGCATATTTCAGGGCCCGGGAATACCTTTCCATCTCACCCCAGCTTTTGCCCGCTGGGTGAGGTCCGCCTGTAATGATATTGATAACAGGCCTTCCAGACTCAAAACCTGCGTCTTTGCCATTAGTCCCAGATTGATGAGCAGGAGTTTGCTGCCCCTGGTTCGACGAAGCAGGATTATTATTATCATTCTTCTTCACAAATTGTTGTAGTTTATTTTCCCTTAACAATTCTTCAATTAGATTCTTCAATTGACGGCAGTCATCAGTATCATGACCGGGCTGATTATGGAAGCGACAGAACCTCCCGCTTTGCACAGCTTTTTTCCCGGTTCTCAAGACTGGGGGTTTAGGATAATTGACAGAATCTTTGGTAGCCAGGTAGATTCGTTCTGGAGTATCTGACAAAGGTGTGTACTCTGAAGGCTTGAAGGATCTATGCTTCTTCTGATTATTCTGTTGTTTTCCATTATTGTTCTCCCTCTTCTGTCCCACAGACTCATTTTTGCGTGGAGCATTGGCGTTAGCTTCAACCTTTTCCAATGCTGCTTTTGTCGATACAGGGCGACTCTCCAGACGCATGAACTCGTCTGCTTTCTTGTAGAATTTTTCGAGAGAGCTTGGTTCCTTCATATTCAACCATCTTCCAAACTCACTAGATTTATCTATGGCCCTCATCAAATAGGTCAAGACCATGCGAGGTTCCGCATTATCAACCTCAGCTAACGCTATATTGAAGCGATTTAAGAAAGACTTGATAGTTTCCCCCGGATTCTGCTCCAAACCGGATAACGACATGATGTCTTTTGCCTTTGAAGCATATAGCCTAAATTGCTCTTTAAATTTCCTGGTTAGGTCTGAAAACTGATCGATGGACCGGACAGGTAGCTTTGTGAACCAAAGCAGAGCTACGCCTTCCAAATATACGGGGAAGTATCTGCATTTTACTTCATCTGAGGCTCGGGCACCCGTCATATGCCAATCATATTTATACAGAAATTCGTTTGGATCACTTGTCCCCCTATAAGCTGGGATAGTTGGAGGAGCAAATTTTCGTGGGAATTCAGCCTTTAGAATTTTTTCAGTAAATGGAGTCTTGCTCGGAGCAAAGCCCCATTCTTTCTCATCTTCGACTCTTTGCATGCTCTCCTTCATAATTTGGCGAACCATTCCGGAGAGATATTCTTCATCATTACGAGCCCTAGATCCGCCTACCTCAGGAAGTATTTGCTCAGCGGGGTTAGTATCCCTTTCGGAAACATTCCTTTCTTCAGTTTCATGAATATTACCAGCGAAATTCCTTTCATTAGCTGTTGATTGACGGTTTGCCCCGAGCAAATCGTTCAACTTATTCAGGATTAAGGCATTTTGGGCATTCTGGGCTTCCATTTGCACATTTTGAGCATGTATCTGTCTGTTCAACCCCAAAATTGCGGCATCCAACTCTGCTTTCGTAACCCCGACAGTTGGAGTGGCTTGATTTGGTGTTGGGGAAGCGGAGGTTCCCTCTTGAATGTTTGCAGATCTCATAGATTTACTTTTCCTTCCAGGAGCCATGATTTCGGATAGACTTCTGGTTCTTAAAGAAACTTTTCCTACAAATCTTTCTGAAGCAATGATGATAGATGTCCTGAGTTCACTTCTCAGTGAAAGCACCAAAATGTTAACGCTCAAATTTAAACGCTAACACCCTGGTGTATAGGATGTGATTGTGAAAGCACCACCCGTTCGTACGGGAAACAGAAATAAGCAGAAAGTATGCAGAAAAACAGTAAGAGACACAGTATTTATAGTGGTTCGGCTTATAATCCAGCCTACGTCCACTTTAATCTTTTTATCACTAGTTTGATTACAATCCTTTACAAAATCTTTCAATTACAACACACTTCAAGTGATGGGATATGTAAAACAAGTAGCTCAAGCTTTGATGTTAACAATCATCTTCAAATCCATGGTGAATGTAGATGATTTCTTCATGGAGTTCTTTTAGAAGTTTGTTAGATCCCAAAAGCTTTGAAGTAGTCTGGAATTCGGCAGAGTAATGGCGCCTGAAATTGATCAACCAAAAGTCCTTTGAATGTTGGAGGTAGGTTGGTATTTATAGGCAAAGATTTTGGACCTAAACTCGGTCTTAACTCCTCGCCGATCTAGTTAAGTCGCGGCCGACTTATAGGAGCTCTGATATGGTCAAGCTGTGTTGATCCTTCTTCGCTGAATTTGCACAAGTCCTAAGTCGTCTCCGACTTAGACTAAGTCGCCTCTGGTCTAACGCGCTACGCCTTAAATGGTTGAACCGCTTCTCCCTTCATCTCTCTGGATCGGTCGCGATTCATCGTAGTTAGGTCGGCACCATGTGAGGCATTGGGTCGGCAACCATGCTAAGTCGGACCCCTTTCTAATTAGCTAGGTCGGCCACCCTCTAATTAGTTAGGTCGGTTATTTCTTTAAGTCCTGAGCTATTTTAGGTCGGTCATTCTTGTTAACACATTAGGTCGGCATAGCCCTAGGTCGGCGTAGCCTTTAAAGCATTAGGTCGGTAAGCATGTTAAGTCCTTAAGTCGGATCGAATTAGGTCGGCAGCTTCATTAGGCAGTTAGGTCGGCGTCATCTCCACACACTAGACCTGCTGAGTCGTAACCGAGATAGGGTTAACATACATCAAGTTTCAACATTTAAGATTTGTTGAATCACCAGAAATTTAGAAAAAAGCATTTTTGTTCATTTATAAACTACACCTTGTATATTATCTAAAAATCTCCATTCTGGTTTTAAAAATCCTACTTTTACATGTAGATTCAAGCTATATTGTTGAATTGGCAATTCAAAATACATGAATACAGCATAGAATTTTTAGTTGACCTATAAATCAACTTTCCAGTTGATATGCTTCACTGACAATTTGAAAACAAGTTTTAAAAAAACTTGATTTATATTCAAACAACTTACGTTATTTTAAATCATTAGCCTATAAATGATTGAGTGGAGATATTTTATAATTTGATCATCTACTTAACTCTATAACTAAAAGAAACTGTATATTCAAACTTACAAAGTACTCATATGAGAACACAGAATGATAAAAAAATACATATGCCCACATATGATTACCAATACATCATACATACAGATCAAACTTAAGACTCAAAAGTTTTCGGTAACTCGCCTTGATCTGAGAAGATGAACAGAGCATGTTGTTGATATTTTTGTCTGAGCTTCGATTTTTCCAGATTCAAAATTTTGATCAGGTTGAAGTTTGAAACTTGAATATTTCAGCACTGAAATCTGGTTTACACTGAGTTGAGTCTTATTTATATTGGGTTCCACCTTGTTTGTTTGTTTTACATTAAAACTGAATCTTGAACCTTTGTATTGCTATGTTTCGTTTTAGCTTGAGTTTTGTTTACTTCAGCTTTACTTTAAATGATGGACGAAACTGAAAGGAAGGTGATAATATAGGAGAGTTTACAGGATGACATTATTTTATTTCATGTTCTTCTTTGTACAAATACAGGGATTTTTTTATGTTCAAATGGTGGCAAAAGATCCAAGCATTAATTGCTTTTGATCTTCCTTTGATTTCTTTCTTCAGTTATAAAAGAAGTTCCTTTTTTATTTCTTATTGAACAAATATGGGCAAGTATGGATGTATAATAAAGGAAATAGTGTTGTACAGGGAAGTATTTCTTTTGTTCTGAGAGGATGGGGAATTAAATGCATAAGCCCTTTGGTTTTCTGCTTAAATATATTTTGTACAATATACTTATTTTTTTCCTTTATTTCGGCTGTACTTGTATGTGTATAATCATGGGTGTCTTCTTGCTTTGTATTTTCCTTCCAGGTCTTTGTTTTGTTTCATATATTGATATTCTTGTTTGAACACACTTGTTTTATATTTGAATGTATTTAACTATCTACTTTTGTTCTATTGCTTTATAATGTAAATAATTTTCTATTTTTATTATGTTGTTTGAATCTTAACTAGATGTACTTAATTTTTTATTATTTTTGTAGCACATTTTGTTCTTTACATTACTTATAAATCCCAATTCAATTTAATTCAAATACATCCTTCCAGTAATCCAAAATTTAACTAACATTTTATATTAATTACCAATTATTTTTACATTTTTTATCCAAAAAATTAAATTAAAATATCAATTTAAACTTAACAAATTCGAGATCGTTACAGACTTCCCCCTTAAAAGGAATTTCGTCCTCGAAATTCGCTAGAGAGAGATAAGGAAGATAGATGAAGGAGAAATATCTTTCGAGGTCAACTTGATATTTTATTCTACATTTGGCTTACCAAATCAGAATATCAACAATATGAGAACGAACTCATTCAATACTACTCAGGATACTCGGGTCATAAATTCTACTAAATATGCAAGGCACTTGTTAGTCCGAAGGAATAACTAACCATCCGTAGAATATATTTGGACCCAAAAATAGACAGATATATGGATACAATTTCAAAACTTTTAGTTTAGAACTGAAGTATATCTATTAGCCATAGCAATCAAAGCAACCAATTCATCCAAACAAACAATTCTGGCCTATTTGGAGTTTGTGCCCCATGTAAATATATCAAATCTTCTTCCTAGATCTATCAGGAACCGTCAAAGAATTAAAAAGAGATGCTGAACAAAAGAGATTGGTAGGTGGATTCAATCTTCTACAATTCCTCATACCCCAAGATATGGATTCCGAATTCAAGTCGGAACATCCCAAAATATATACCAATTTGCCCCTCTTCGGACTTCGATCAACCAGAGAAATTATAATAGAATTTCAATTTTGGTTTTAATCGATATCGTTTTATTGATACAATTCAATTTATCCTATCTTTTATTAATCAAGTTAACTTAGTTTAAAATTTTCAATTTATTCAAATTTTCCAATTTCAAGTTTCATATTCATTTAGTTTAAATCAAAAACTGATAAGAAACCGATGAAATACGAAGTAAAAAATTCCTACAAGGATTCGTGGAGCCATCATCACCCCGAAACTTCTTCTGGAGCTGCCTCGAAGCAATCAAAAGAATTTAGAAACGAATCAAAGGAAACTGATAGAGAAAGATTATTTCCACTGTTGCAGGGTATTGACCATTTATAGTCGTATTCCCCTGTCCCCTATATTGTTCTCTTCTTGTACTCATACTCACCATTAGTAGATCACAAGAGAATTTACTGAGACATTCAAACGGATATCTTAGGGATACACTCATTCTAGGGTATACTTCACCCTATCTTTAATGAGTTACTTAATGTGTTATACTCCTGAGCTAATATTTAACCTTAGCTCTGATACCACATGTAACGACGCGCATTCATCATCCTATTATGATAAATGACTTATAAAACAGTGAATTGAATTGTTTAAATACTTTAAAAGTAAAGGTAAATTGATTTAAAGGAATTAAATCAACATTTGAAGTATTAACTCGAATTTATACAATTCGAGATGGTTTATAGTGAACGAGAATTTGAAGTTGGTTCAAATTGAAATTTGATTTGAATAATTTGAAATTGTGATTAAAAGTTGAATAGTTTTAAATTCAAATGGAATTTGAATTGAATTTGGGAGGAAATCAAGAATAATTCAACTTGATTTGCAAATGGAGGCTGAGAATTGAATAGTTTGACTCTGGACTATTTTAAAAATAAATTGTTTTAGTACAAATCTATTTTTCCAAACTATTTACAATACAACTTTTCATTTTAAAAGCCAGATTATCTTATACTTATTTTACAATTATTTTTGGAACTACTTAACAATTTTTCAACTATTTTATAAACTAATTGATATTTTTTATCTACTTTATAACTAATTACTATTTTACATCTATTTTGCAATTATTTAACTATTTTCCAGCTATCTTACAATTACTTAACTATTTTACAGCTACTTTAAAATTTATAATTATTTTTCAAACTACTTATCTATTTTAAACTTTTTAAGTTATTTTCTAAATTTAAGCTGGACAGAATTAAACTGTTTATGATTTGTTATCAATTGGTATAAGAATTAAGGTGATAATCCATATGGGATTGAAGCAATTGTGAATAAAGGTACATAAATCATAAGTGAATGTGAATAAAAAAGAGAATTGATTTGGTTAATAATCAGTGAAGATAACTACATATGATGTACGTATATTATTCTATTGTCATAGTGATTTGGTCCAGATTCGAGTACTAAATTTCGAGATAATATATCGATCCGAGATGGGATTTTTCACTCGATTTTCGACGGCGAACCTGGATATGGATTGTTGATTTGTTCTGGATATTCTCTATCATACTTATGGCTATGCAAGGAGAATGACGGTTTCTGATCAAGAAACCAGATCTGAGTCCGCACTAGGAAGTCTGATGGACGATACTAGTTCGGAAGTGAAATTGTGTGATTAAGTGAGCGATCAGATTGGTATGGCGTATGGATGATATATGTATATCGTACGGGTTTGAATGAAATTGTTACTGGGAATTTGTGGATAATAATTGTGAAATGGTTTTAGAAATGAAGGTATATTTTGTGAAATATACAATGAAGTAAAATGGAAATCAGACATTTCTTTGATTAAAGGTTCACTTTATAAAGAAAAGAAATGAGAAATCAAATTTGAATATTTGATTTGGAATAAAAGAAGTTATATATCTTTGTTATATAAGGTAAATCTCCCCTTGTGAATCTAAAGTCAGAAGAAATGGTTTTGAAAATATTTGAAGTATAAAAGGAGTTTTATACAAGTTTGAAATGATCTAAAGTTTTTTTTAAAAAAATTATATATATGTGTGTGTGTAAAGGATCTTATGAAGATTTTGGGAAAATGTATGGAACCTTTGGATTTAGAAAGACTTTTGATTTTTGGGTAAAATCAATATTGGATTTGGAAAGCCTAGTTTGAGAATTATCGATTTTGGGATAACCGATTTTGAGAAAGGAGATTTATATGAGATTCATACTAGGTGTATGATATTGGAAGATACTATATGTGTATAGTATAAAGTGTTATGAAAATGGCCCTGGAGAAAAAGGCGCTCCCTTGGGATGAACTTCTCAGGAGTACCATAGGTCGGTATACCTTGAGCCTCTAAGGGGGAGGTTCTAAAGTTGATCATGTGAGGAATCCGGACAAAACTAGTTCTTGAGGATTTTGTGTAGAGTGTAGCAAAAGTCGAGGGCGCTGATGCCTACCGAGGCATTTGGGTTGTGATATGACGACAGTGTAACTCGATGTCACTGCGATCTACTACAGACCATGGCGAAAGTCGTGTGTGCCGCTGAAAGCCAACACTCTACGTTTGGTTTTGCATTGGTAGACTGCGACCTATGTGGGAGTGGAGAAGTTTCATTCTTTTGGTAGCGAAATTCGAGGGCGCTGATGCCTACAATTATATGGGTTTTTGCTGTGACAGCAACATAACCCTAGATGTAACTGCATTCTGTAGTGGGATCCATGGTGTAATCGAGGGGCGCGGAGGGCTACAGTTATCCATGGATTTTGCCGGGACGGCAACGTAACCATCGGGTTAACAACGACCATGGATGGGAGTGATGATTTCCAGAGCATTCTCAACAAAGATATTTCCTCGATTACAAAATGTTTTCTATATTTTCAGCCAAATTATTTTCCAAATATTTTCATTAGGTGTTGAAAACAGGTTTACCAAGTACTTATAGATTTTCAGTCTTACGCTTGATCAACATATGACCGAATTTCTGTGAGAACAAGGATGGACTGGTTGAGACATCGTGTTATAAAAAGTATTTTTATAAAAACTGTTTTGTAATATTATATATGTTTTAAAAGTGTTTTAAAAATGATCATTAATAATTTTCTAATAATAAGCATTTTCATAATTCTGGCATCGTTTCTTTTCGAGGATGAAAAGATTCTAAGGGGGAGGAATGCGATATCCCGGGTTTTCGGGCATTAGATAATTGTGTAGTTATCTGATTTAACTTTTAAAAATACTGATTTATAAATCGAACAAATTCAAATGTGATAATTTACATTTTAAATTATTTAAAATTTGGCAAGATGGATAATTTCAAATCAATAATAATAATTTGTTATGTGTGACGTGTGTGTATATATGTATAGAGAATTATTATATACAAATTGAATTTGTTTTTGTTTAAATATACATGTTTAAGTTGATTTTAAATTGGATTTTTAATTGAATTTGAATTTGAATTTGGAATTTAAAAGTTATGTGTCTTAAAAATATTTTGGATAAAACAATAAATTTTTTATTAGAATAAGATTTGTTTATAATATTTTCTTAAAAAGGTTTATTTTATATAATTTAGAAAGTAATTATTTATTTGTAAATTAATTAGAAAATTTCATATTAGCATTTAAAATGGAGCACAAATATACCATATAATTTTATTTAAAATATAATTGGTTTTTATTCTATTTTCTATAAAGGATTTTATTTATTTAAAATTAAGAAAGCATTTATTAATTTAGAAAGACATTTGTTAATTAGGAAATTTATTTCAAAAATCTTTTAAATCATTTAATAATAAATAAAAATGAATAAATACAAGTGTTTAATTATGAAGCTTATTGTTAATATGTGTAAGGAGATTAATAATGTAATTGACAAATGGTGCTAAATTGTACAAGTGTCCATTTCTTTTATTTTCTTTTTATTTAATTCTAATAAATCATAATAAACACGATATAAACCTTCATTCCCTCTCTTCTATTTCTTTTTCTATCTTCACATTTTCTAAACAAAGAAACTTAACCTATAATCTATCTTTAAAACAGAAATCAAAAACCTGTAAAACACTGTACAAAATAAAATCAAAGTCCTGTAACAAATTCCCAAATCAAAATCCAAAACCCTGTAATTTTTCAAACAAGATCAACCATTCCAGTTTCAGATTTTCAAGTATTTTCAATCAAGCTTTCATTTTGAAATTCAACCTGAAGCAAATCAAAAGTAGAAAAAATCATCTAGGTTTCAAAGCTTTCCAGTGTTCAAAATCAAAAGCAGTAACAAGCTTTTCAAGTTTCAAAAGGAATCAGCAATTCGGTTTTCAAAGTTTCCACTAAAACAAAGCTCTGTTCACTTTTTAAGGTGAGTAAATATTTTAATTAAAAAGTTTAAGTGAATACATGTTTGTTGCTTGTGAAATTCTGAAATAAGTGATGCATGCATATGTAAATACAAGTGTGCTATATGTTTGTTTATGTTTTGAAACTATGCATATCAATCTTCTCTGTTCCATAAGTTTCAGATTTGAAAATAAATCAAAATTTAATATATCTCTACTTGATCTATGTTTGGTTCTAGTTTTCAAATGATTTTTATTTGTTAAAAACGTAGAGTAAGGTTTATAATTTTATTTAAGAAAATCAAAAAGGGTATTTATCTCGGAAACGGAAAGAACAATAAGAACTTAAGAATAGGTTAAAATCCATCATCATGGATTACTGATTCAAGTTTATAACTTGAATTGATGTTGGAAGTTATGAATTTTAAAAAGAAAATCAGGATTTCTAATAATGTGTTGAGTATGTATTTCAGTGATATCAGGAAAGTGGTTTTTGAGCAATTACTGGTTCCCAGGTGAGTAAAATTTTGACTTAAAAATAGTTTTCAAATATGTGACGAAATTCTTGTTGCATGTGTAGGAGTGTAGTTTATAATGCTTGCTTGAATATCCACGTATGCAAATCAGTATAATATGCATGCAATGGTCTCTGCATGTTTGTATGAGTGCTCTGTTGTTAGTAACAAACTAAAAGTTATCACCAATAATTTCATATCTCCCTGTATAATCAAAATTAGACATTGATTACTGAAGAGAAAATGTTAAATACATTGTATTCTTGTTTTTAGAAATAAATTCAGGTAAATGTATTTAGTTAATACTCTGTAAAATTTAAAGTTACAGTGAAAATCAGAAAATGGGAAAAATTCAAACTTGATGATTCTCGAATTCACCAATATAGTTTGATTTGTCTTCAAAAGCTAGGAATTTTAAAAGCTAAATCATAATTTTTAAGATAATATTGAGTGAGATATTTAGGTTTGCTCATAAAGGGCGTTTTGAGTCTTTTCTGATGATCGGTGCGTTCAAGAGCATTGAGATTGCTATCGAAGGTGGCGAAGGAGTAGAGGAGTATGGGAAAAATGCTCAATGGATTTTACGAACGGTGAGGCGATGGAGAATGGTTGAGGTAGGGTTTTAGGTCTGTGGTGAGTCGACTTTGTTCTCGAGGCCTTTGTAGAGTCATCAGGACTTCGGAGTTCATCGGAATGGTGGGATGGGCTTCAAGGATGGTCAAAAAACGTTTGGCTGTAGTTACGCTTCGTCCGGTTTTCAACAGCGTCTGATCGAGTTGGATTTTGGTTGATCGTTGTGTTCCAAGTGAGGTCGATATAGCTTGTTTTCGAGTTTAGGCTTTGTGGTTATTTTGGGTGATCAGAATTGTCTCAAGGGAGGCTCGGCGACGTGTTAAAGATATCGCCGATGATCAGAATCCGGTGGCTGCGGCGTACACGTGCACGCGTGTACCGGTGATACTGGTCTGGGTTTGTTCATTGGGTTGGGTAGTGATTTGTTGTGTTTACTCGAAGGGTTATTCGAGTGTGGCTTGAGGAAGAAGCACGCGAGTGTGCTCTATAGTTAGCTCGAGTTTTTGTTGTTTTGGTTTGGGAAACTGTTTCCAGTTTTTTTTTAAATCGTGCTCAGATTTTAAAACTAAAATGAATTTCAAATTTTAGAAGCCAAACTGGAATTTTAAAAAAAGTTTTAACTAGTTTTCAAAAGAGGTGTTTTAGTTTTTTTTTTAAATCAAAGCTTGAGTTTACAAATGATTTCAAATTTAAAAGTAAGAGCAAATTTTAAACAAAGTTTTAAGTTTTGTTTTAACAATAATTTGATTGATAGATTTTTATTTTAACAAAATCTTGTAAACTTTATTCCATAATGTTTCAAATGAAAAGGGCTAATTTGTTGATATTAAGTGTGACTTAAGCAAAAGAAGTATTTAACTCTAATAATCAAAGAATGATGATTTTAATAAATCATTTTCAAGTTTTAAGTCTATTTATTTTAAATGGAAGTTAAGAGTCCAATGTAGCAAATGTTTTATCTTAATTTAAATCAAGTTTTATTTACAATAGTAATTAAAGTAAAATTACTTAATTAATTTGAGTAATTAAAGTATTATTAATTTCTTAATTAATATTTGATTAATCAAAGTTAATCAATTAATAACTAATTAAGTAATAAGTAATTAGGGGTTAATTACATAATGTTAAGAAGGTATTTAAAGGTAATTACTTAATAAAGTAATTAATTACCTGTGTAATTAATTAAGTTAATATGATTAATTTTAATTAAGTTTAATTAATTAAAGAGGATTACTTAATGATGGATTAAGTATAATTTCTTAATGTAATTAATGAAGTGTAATTACTTAGCGAAGTAAATTAATGAATAATTACTGGATGTAATTAATTTAAATGGGTAATTACTTAATGGAAAGTAATTAAAGAACAATTACTTAGTGGAAGTAATTAAGTGTAATTAATTAAAGGATTAATTAATTAAGAGGTTAATTAATTAATGTAAGTAATTAAGAATAATTAATGACTGCATGTGATTAATCAAGGTTGATTAATGAACGTGGTAAATTTATTGAAGGCTAATTAAAGAATTTAATTAGAGAGGATAATTAGGGGATGAATAATTAATGGTTTGTAATTAACTATTGTTAAGTACGCAAGACTAATAGTGATTAAAGTAATTAATTTGATTAAACTAGGAATGGGTGACTAATTAATCTTGCTTATGAATGATTAGTTGATATTTCTGATATAAAATGTTTCTGATATGATATGTTTGTCTTGAACAGTGATTATATGGTTATCTGTCGATGATGAATTGCTGTGTGAAATGTGACATCTTTTGATTAAAGGTTAATTGGGTTTCACCTGAATAGTGTGGGTTAAGATGGTATTGAATTCGAATGACCAGAGTCGGGTATTAGTAAATACCCGAAACCACTTCGATTTGTAATCTATAATAATTTTGTTCAGATCTGATATGTGAAACCTATAGACTGGAATGGAATGATTTAAGTGAACTGGACCATTTAATCTAAGTTTGGTACTTAGAAATTGATAAGTGTAATAAAGTGTTGATTATACCAAACTTGTGTATTTGTAAAATTGATGCGAGTTCCCTTGGGTTTTGTATAAGTTTTATGTTTTTGTATTCCATGTTAGATGGGTTTACTCACGCTGGTTTCCAGCCTGACCCAGGTGTTACTTTGATGTAATGCTCAGGTCAGACCGAGTATTACAGCTTTTCAGGTAAGGACGTTCTGGAGCTCAGGAGGCGAGCTGGATGGCAAGAACGTATGGAGTGTTTCTGTTGTATTATATTGTTGTATATATCTAAGACATTTGATTGCATCTGTCCAGTGTTTGTATATATGTTGTAACTCTGATGCATTAAAGTGAAATTTGACTAGTACAGTTTTCCTTTATATAACTGTTATTATTTATTATTATATTTTATCTGATGCGAATGTGAGATTTTGGTGTTTCTGTTCTTCTTTTTCTTCTATCTCTTTCTTCTTTCCCTAACTATTCGGAATTTCGGGATCAAAAATTTCTGGATCGTTATAGAGGGGGTCGAGCTAGGGTCTTATGTTAGGCTATTGGGCTCAAACCCAATACCTAAAGCCTAAACGAAAATGTCGAAATTCTAGCTAACTCCAAACATATCGATGTTTATATTCAAAAAGGTAGCAAACGACATTTTGGACTCAATGGAAGTGGTCTCGAATCCTAATTCGACTGTTTGCAAAAACTAGCTTTTCGGACTCAAATCCGACTAACGATGCTACATTTAAACATACAATCGTAAAATATGCGGATTGTTACAGACTCCCCTCCTTAAAAAAATTGCTTCCTCGCAATATTTAAGAAGAAAATTGTAGAGAGCCGATTCTTCGACTTCCGAAAATCGACATTAATACATCCACTGTATCAACTACCGAGCAATCGAATGCCGGAAAACTGAACCCTTAGGGTTTAAGAAGAAGAGGTAGAAGAAGAAAGAAAGAAGAAGCAACAGAAACAATATCAGAATCTCACAATCGCAGCGGAACAACATAAAATAGATAAATGAATAATCTTCAAATCAAAAGAACTGTACATTTTATACATTACATCAACAGAGTCAATATATAACACAACACAATAATGGACAGTTATATAAACCTGTCCTTACAAGTGGATACACAGCGGAAAAGATAATATCATATACAAGTGATACGTTTCGCCATCCAGCTCGCCTCTTGAGCTCCACAACATCTCCTGAATTCTAGAATATCCTGATAACCCGACTCTAGGCTGCACGTGTGGAAAATGATGGGCACCAAGAGTTTAGGAAGGGAACAATAAACTCCAGGTCAGTCATGGGACTGGTGTGAGAACTTATAACATTTTATCTTTAAAAAAACAAACAAAGAAATATTTTAAAATAGATCCGCAATACTTTTAGAAAATGTAACTACCATAAGGCTCCCGCCACACACACAATGCAAACACAGAATTGGAGGAGATTTCTCCTTATGATAGTCAAACATGCTTGATATGAAAATTTCGTTGATATTACTACTATAAGTGCAAAGTGCAGGAAAACATTTCAAAAGCACAATATTAATCTTAGCCAGCATAGGTACCATTATAGTATTCCTACTATAGCTACCATCTTAAATGGCAGGTTCTACAACTAAAACCGTACAAGGCTCGTATTGTTTCTTTGGATTTCCAACAAATAGTCAGGCCAAGGAACTTCCCATTGCCACATGGGTATGCCTCTGGAAGGACACCTCGAGAACCTAACCGGATCTCTACCAACACAAGGTCGGGTTATTTCTGCAAAAGTAGGTAACTACTGACTCGAGTATGTCATACCCTGGTTGTAAACAACCTTTATCCGAGGATCCTCAAACAAAAACAATCACAAAATCAGATATATTTGCGATATCCACATAAGTTAAGTATCTAGGCTCCATGCCATGATACCACTTCTATCTAGAAGGAAATGCACATATCCTAAGGGAAGCTACTCCATATAACCTTGCTGCATCTTTCCTGTTTTGACCATTACCAGGTTGTGAGGTCCAACGACGTCTCGTCCACAAAGCTACGCTTTTCACAAAAGCTATGCTTTGATCAACAAATGATCAGCAGCACTTCGTATGCCACATTACCAAATTGGGAATGTATCACTAGTAACCATCAACTACATAACCTCTGAGCATGTACGTCTCAGAGAAGGGTGTTAAGCTAAAAGAATAAATTCTCCGCCACCAACAGAAATGTATTTGATAGAAACCAGCTTTACACCTCAAATTGTAACGTCAGACATACATCCATACAAGTCCGTTCTGGGATCGAACGGAACCGAAGGCACTTCCAAAGAAGCCCTTGCAATCCGGATATTCATTAATCACATCCAGACTTCCATCACAAAGGATGATAAAATCTCTATATCGGAGATCAGCCGATGCAGAGACATTCGACGGTAATCCTTCGATTTTCGAAAATATCCGGTCTTCATCATAGGTCTTCAAATGCTATCCGTTACGACGTATCACTATTCAGATTGGGATTCATGACCCAAAGGTCCTCTCCCGGCTAAACCGAATAACGAGCGCTTATTTTTGAAATAAGTGTAGCATTCAAATTCAAGCAAATCACAACAAATGCCCATTTAAAGGTAAATATTGATAATCGATTATTTAACTATTAATAGATATACACAACATCACCAGATTCCAAATAATTTCCCAAATTATTTATTTTCAAAAAATATCTTCACAAGATATATTTTTCCACACTTCAACCATTTGAAAACAAATTTCAAATCACTTTTCACCTTTACAACTTTTGAAAACAAATTTCAAATCATTTTCCTTACGTGGAAACACTTCCAAATATTTATTCATTTTCATTGGAAATCTACCGAGTTCAAATACTTTAAAATAATTTACAACACTTACCCAAATTAAAAAGGGAAAACACTTTGAAATAAAACTATTTTTCTTTCAAAATTTTACTTAGAATATTAGTTATAAAAATTTTATACCAATATTACATATAACTTAAGTCCAAACTAATTTTCAAAATAAAATTTGTAGATAGAGTATAACTATTTAAATAACTTTTTTCTAAAACAATTATTGATTAAATCTTAGCAATAATCATTTCTATATCAACTTAACAATTCTTTACTTAGAGGATATAAAAAAACAATTTAAGAAGTTAATTTCTCCAAAATATCCTTTTCAAAACCAATTCTAGAATTATACATACATACATACATACATACATACATACATACATACATATATATATATATATATATATATATATTTTAAAGCTGTTCAGAAATTTTATTCGGCTTTCCAGGGAGAATACACTTTCATTTCAAAATGGTTCATTTAAACCAATTAAAAAAATCCTTACCAATTTACTTTGAATTTACGTTCCAAATCCATAAATTTATTTCCACACTTCAAAAATAAATCAATGTTTATTTTTAAACAATTTCCCTTTCCCTTATAAATTCCATGGTGAATTTAAATTTCCAAATATTTATTGATATATGATTTTCAAATTGATTTAAATTGTTCACTTTCAAAAACAATTAAAATTTTCAATTGATTTCAAAAAAAACCAAATCAAATTCCATATTGATTCTCCAAGAAATTAAATACCAAATGAATTTCATTCAAATCTCGAATTGAAATCAATTCTACTAAACCCCAAATCAATTTTCAAATTGATTCCAAATTATTTTCAAAACACCTAATAAATTTCAAAATGGACTTTCAAAATACTTTAAATTCAATCGCTAAAAATCTATTCCCCAAATGGGTTTCAAATTTTATTTCTTTTATAAAATTAAATTCCTTTTAAAGAAAGCCAATTCGTTCATTTTTTCAAACTTTTTAAATCCGTATTTTGAATAATTTCTTCAACCTTTAAATAATATTACCCGAAATCCATTTATTAAAGTTTTTCCCATATTTTGAAATTTTATTCAATATGATTAGAAATAAAACTTTATTTTTTTAGAATTCCTTCTTTTAAATTTATCCAATTCTCAAAAATAAATTTTAATATAACTTTCAACCTGAATTTTCAAAAATCAAATCTTTATTTATTTTCGGCATTTAAAGATACCAAAATTATATTCGGCTAAATTTTAGCCTTCAACGATTTAAATTATAAAGATAATCGTACAGAGATTATAAAAAATCAACACACAACATTGAAACAAATTCAAATATTTGAGGAATCTAGTTGGATCCCTCCAATCTGTTTCCCTGCGTCCACAGATGTTAGTACAATACCAATCCTGTTTCAAGATGGGATATCGCGGTATATGGGTTTATATAAAATATTATCCGCTATTATGCGGCGCAACAGGGTCTCATCCGCTATATAATGCGGGAAAATCAACTCCAAGTACATATATAATAACAATTCCACTTCAAGGTGGAATATCGCGGTATATGTGTTTAATATAATAATCTCTGCTTAATATGCGGCGTATAGGATCTATTTCAATACAACATATAGCAATTTATCATTCAATCACACAATAGAGAAATTTTAAATCTAACTATTTAAAATTTAAATCGAAAAAAATTCGATTAAGTGAGAAGTTCTCACCTTGTTTCCAATAACAGTTGCAGTGTTTCGTTTCGAATAAAATTGAACGTGCGTTTAATTTTACCCAAAATTCACACTAGCTCTACCCAATCCCAATCTAGCTCCATTACGTAGTGCTCGTCAATACGAACCCAACGCAATTCGTTTCGTCCAAAACGGACCACATATGAAAAAGTTACGCAGTTTTAAACATTATATGAATTTTTATAATATAAAAATCAATTTCAAATTTTATTTTAACCTAAAATAGTTCTCTGCCGTCGATTGTGCATCATGAGATCAGGGGCGCTCGTTGCTTTTCTTCCCCATCGTGAAATTTACGTACGTGAAACCCAAAGAGCTGCCGTTCAACAACCAATTATCGCACCTCCTCCATTGATCGAGAACACGATCAACCTATGACAAATGAAAGCTCGTCTCGAGCTCCTCCACTGGCCAGCCACCGGCCATGCTCGGCCTCCATCTTGCGTCGAAAACCGTGTGTGAACATCAGCCGTTCGATCTTGATTTTCCATTGATTCGTTGCTCCAAATTTGATCATAGCCGTTGAATATGTAGAGCTCGCTGCTCTCTACAACTTTGTAGAAGAAAGTTTTATGAATTGGTTGATGGATATGAAGAAAATTAAGGAAGAAGGAAGGTTTTCGGCCATTAAATCTGAAGGTGGCGGCCACAAAACCTAGCTAGGTTATAATGAAAATATGAAAACTTTGAGGCCTTTTATAGAAAATTCTCGCGACACTATTCACCCGAATTTTTTCCGAACTCCAAACGAAGTGTGCCACGTTTATAATGTTTTACCCCTATTCCAAACGTAATGGAATATAAATCGGGAGCCAATTCGATCGTATGTGCAAGTTACGGAAATAAACGATCGAATTTTAAATTAAATCGGTTAAACTAATTTTTATGCCTTTTGGCTTGCCCCAGACAAACCGTAAATCCGAATGACACGAAATTTGAAATCTTACTATAATATAATATTGTGGATCCGATGAAACTATTTTCGTCGAATTCCGAGACTGTCTGAAAAATGACTATTTTTACTCGACAATTAAATAATAAAATATTCAATTTCCACAAATTAACTTTTAATTTAATTTTAAAAGTTCTATAACATCATTCTAACTCCAACATGATTTAATACAACTTTACAAATCAATTTAATCACTTTAAACCCAATTTCCAATTATTTCTGTAATTTCAAATATTAAATTATCGATTTAATTATCCAATTAACTCTAGATACTCGAAATATAATTTATTCGACTCACAAATTTTACTTGTTAATATTGAAAATCAATTAAATATACGAATTTCAAATGAAGAAATTCTGGGTCATTACAAACTTCCCCCTTAAAAGAGTTTCGTCCCCGAAAATGCCAAGTCAGAAAAAGTCCTGAAATCCATTAACCTTCTTTTTTTCAAAAACAAACCGTTCCAACTTGATTTCAGATTCATTTTAATTGCTTAACTTTTTCAAAATCCGATGGTTACACTTTTCTAGTTCAATTCCTACATTTTCATTTCAATTTTGAAATTGACCTTTCGTTAACAAAAATTTTACAAATATTTTCAAAAAATTTCTAACTCTCAAAATTTACAGAAAATTATAGTAGAGTCTCCTTTGTACGGAGGAGCTTTTGCAATATCACAATAGATATAAATATATATACGTCGACCCACACGATCGGAAAACAGAAAAATAGTTCATATTTCCAAAAAAAATTGCGTAGGCGTACCTTTTTAGCATTTTTAAGCAAAGTAGTTATTTATTATCAATTTAGCATAACCAAATCCAGCCAACTAAAGCCCCGGTACCTGTACTTACTCAATTTAAACATGTAAGTGACATATATAGGAAATTCATTTACATTTCGCTAATTTTCAATAGAAAACACATAGTCTTCATAAGCAATGCAATCAAAATAATTCCCATAAGCAATTTTTAAGGTTTCGATACAAATTTTAATTGCTTACAACCAATTCACATTAGTTCACTTTCAATTCAAACTCAATTACATAGCTTTCCATTTATCAATTCAATTTCATTAACACTTAATGAATTATATACAATCAACTAACAATCATATAACAACCAAATCATTACCAACATAACCAAATTATTAAATTTACATCCAATTTGGTTTAAAACTTTTAATTCCAATTGGTTGATATTAAGTTGACTTCCATTCAATTATTCAATTTACAACTTACTAATTTTTAATGAATTAACACTTACATCCATTATTTAATATCAATTTACGTACATTCAATTGATTTACATTCAATTCATTCATTAATTCAATTTAACAAACAAGGTTGAATTTCATTTATATAACTCAAGTTCATATCCATTTAATTCACTTTATTATTTTACTTTGATACCAAAATTAACTTCATTCAACATTACTTAAGTTATATTCCACTTTAAACAACATTTGTTTAACTTAACTTAAATTTCCACTTATAAATCCAATTCAGATTCCAATTCTAAAGTAAATTCTACTTAACTTTTACCAAAGTCAAATTTCGTCACTTATTCAAATTCGTATCTCGTTTTGCTTAACAAAATTGTTTAACCATTTTATCATTTGGTTTCACTTACGTTTTCACATTTTACAAGTTATACAACTTATATATTTAAACTTCAAAGTTATTTTATATAATCACTTCAGTTTAATTTCCATTTCGATAGCTTATCTAATACAAATCAATATATTTAACTTTCCTTTAGTTAAATTTCAAATCATATATTTATTATGCTAATCCAAATTCTCTATTCTTTACCAAAGCCAAATTTATTATCTCATAACATAAGTTCTACTTATATTCAACAATTACAACTTGGATTTTAATTTCAAATTTGTTTATCAGAACCAAACTTCAAATTTCAATTTACTATAGTAGCAAATCCATCACACAGAAACTCGAAAACGATACTGATGACGCTGCAGTCATCACCCTTATTATTCCCCAGTGATAGTAGTGAATTCAATGCTTTAAATTCTTTCAAAACAAAATCCTTTTACTTATAACTCACATTTATAAGTCTTTTTCTTATAGAATTTCACTATTTAACTTTTAATGTTGGAAAATAATTTCCAAAATAAACAGGATTCAACATTTTTAATTCATAGTTCAAATTCATTTTTATTTACAACTTATATTTATAAATATATTCATATTGTTTCACTTCTTATATATATAAGATTATTTCACAATTGTAAATCACATTAATTACAATTCAATACTTAATAATTCTTTTAATTAACTTATATATATTCTTACATTTTCAACAACCAAACAATCAATTTATATACACTTTTATAATTTCTGAAAAATTATTCCTTTATATGTAAAATGTAATCGAGGTAAAATTATTTCATTTACCCAATTTAAAATGATACTATGTGGACTTGCCTTGTTAAAGTGTTTAGAAATCCCTATCGATAACATGGCGTCCCACATTCCGACCAGAATTCACAAACAGCTCAACGGATAAGCAAACACAATATAAAATATTTTTATATTCACTAACAAATACGCACTCGTATCTATGATTACATTCAACTCATTCTAGAGTACTACTGACTCTATCTCTAATGAGTAATACCCAACAGAGCCAAGGTTGTCACTTAACCAAATGCTCTGATACCAAATTTGTAGAGACCCGATTCTTCGACTTTCGAAAATCGACATTAATGCGTCCACTTATCAACTACCGAGCAATCGAATGCCGAAAAACCGAACCGTTTTAAGAAGAAGAGGCAGAAGAAGAAAGAAAGAAGAAGCAACAGAAACAATATCAGAATCTCAAAATCGTAGCGGAACAGCATATAATATATAAATGAATAATCTTCAAATCAAAAGAACTGTACATTTTATACATTAAATCAACAGAGTCAATATACAATACAACACAATAATGGACAGTTGTATAAACCTGTCCTTACAAGTGGATACACAACGGAAAAGATAATATCATATACAAGTGATACGTTTCGCCATCAAGCTCGCCTCTTGAGCTCCACAGCACCTCGTGAATTTCAGAATATCCTGATAACCGATTCTAAGCTGCCCGTGTGGAAAATGATGGGCACCCAGAGTTTAGGAAGGGAACAATAAACTCTAGGTCAGTCATGAGACTGGTGCGAGAACTTAAAATAGTTTATCTTTAAAAAAACAAACAAAGAAATATTTTAAAATAGATCCGCAATGCTTTTAGAAAATGTAACTACCATAAGGCCTCCCGCCAAACGTAGAATTGGAGGAAATTTCTCCTTATGATAGTCAAACATGCTTGATACGCGAATTTCTTTGATATTATTACTGTAAGTGCAAAGTGCAGGAAAACATTTTGAAAGTACAATATTAATCTTAGCCAGCATAGGTACCATTATAGTATGCTTACTATAGCTACCATCTTAAATGGTAGGTTCTACAACTAAAACCGTATAGGGCTCGTATTGTTTCTTTGGATTTCCAACAAATGGTCACGCCAAGGAACATCCCATTGCCACATGCGTACGCCTCTGGAAGGACGCCCCGCGAACCTAGCCGGATCTCTGCCAATACAAGGCCGGGTTACCTCTGCAAAAGTAGGTAACTACTGACACGAGTATGTCATACCCCGGTTGTAAACAACATTTATTCGAGGATCCTCAACCAACAACAATCACAAGTCGGATATATTTGCGATATCTACATAAGTTAAGTATCTGGGCTCAATGCCATGGTACCACTTCTATCCACAAAGAAATGAGCATACCCTAAGGGGCGCTACTCCCTATAACCTTGCTGCATCTTTCCTGTTTTGACCATTACCGGGTTGTGAGGTCCGACGAAGTCTCATCCACAAAGCTACGCTTTTCACAAAAGCTATGCTTTGATCAACAAATGATCAGCAGCACTTCGTATGCCATATTACCAAACTGGGAATGTATCACTAGTAACCATCAAATAAAAGAATAAATTCTCCGCCATCAACAGAAATGTATTTGATAAAAACCGGCTTTGCACCTCAAATTGTAACGTCAGACACAAATTCATACAAGTCCATTCCGGGATCGAATTGAACCGAAGGCACTTCCAAAGAAGCCCTTGCAATCCGGATATTCACTAATCACGTCCGAGCTTCCATCACAAAGGGTGATAAAATCTCTATATCGGAGATCAGCCGATGCAGAGACATTCGACGGTAATCCTACCATTTTCGAAAATATCCGGTCTTCATCACCGGTCTTCAAATGCTATCCATTACGATGCATCACTATTCGGAATGGGATTCATGACCCAAAGGTCCTCTCCCGGCTAAACCGAATAACGAGCGATTGTTTTTAAAATAAATGTAGCATTCAAATTCAAGCAAATCACGACAAATGCCCATTTAAAGGTAAATATTGATAATCGGTTATTAAACTATCAATAGATATACACAACATCACCAGATTCCAAATAATTTTCCAAATTATTTATTTTCCAAAAATATCTTTACAAGATATATTTTTCCACACTTCAACCATTTGAAAACAAATTTCAAATCACTTTTCACCTTTACAACTTTTGAAAACAAATTTCAAATCATTTTCCTTACGCGGAAATACTGCCAAATATTTATTCATTTTCACTGGAAATCCACCGAGTTCAAATACATTAAAATAATTCACAACACTTATCCAAAATATAATGGGAAAACACTTTGAAATAAAACTATTTTTCTTTAAACACTTTACTTAGAATATTAGCTATAAAAATATTATACCAATATTACATATAACTTAAGTCCAAACTAATTTTAAAAATAAAATTTGTAGATACAATATAACTATTTAAATAACTATTTTCTAAAACAATTATTGATTAAATCTTAGCAATAATCATTTCTATATCAACTTAACAATTCTTTACTTAAAGGATTTTAAAAAACAATTTAAGAAGTTAATTTCTCTAAAGTATCCTTTTCAAAACCAATTCTAGAATTATATATATATATATATAATCAAAGCTGTTCAGAAATTTTATTCGGCTTTCCAAGGGGAATACACTTTCATTTCAAAATGGTTCATTTAAACCAATTAAATAAATCCTTACCAATTTACTTTAAATTTACGTTCCAAATCAGTAAATTTATTTCCACACTTCAAAAATCAATGTTTATTTTTAAACAAATTTCCATTTCCCTTATTAATTCCATGGTGAATTTATATTTCCCAATAAATATATATATATATATATATATATATATATATATATATATGATTATCAAATCGATTTCAATTATTCACTTTCAACAACAATTAAAATTTTCAATTGATTTCGAAAACAACCAAATCAAATTCCATATTGATTCTCCCAGAAATTAAATAACAAGTGAATTTCATTCAAATCTCAAATTGAAATCAATTTCTGCTAAACCCCAAATCAATTTTCATACTGATTCTGAATTCTTTTTAAAACACCTAATAAATTTCAAAATGGATTTTCAAAATACTTTAAATTCAATTGCCAAAAATCAATTCCCCAAATGGGTTTCATATTTTATTTCCTTTGTAAAAATAAATTCCTTTTAAAGAAAACCAATTCTTTTATTTTTTCAAACTCTTTAAAATCTGTATTTTGAATAATTTCTTCAACCTTTAAATAATATTACCTGAAATCCATTTATTAAAGTTTTTCCCATATTTTGAAATTTTATTCAACAAGATTAAAAATAAAAATGTAATATTTTAGAATTCCTTCTTTTAAATTTATCCAATTCTCAAAAATAAATTTTAATATAACTTTCAACCTGAATTATCAAAAATCAAATCTTTATTTATTTCCGGTATCTAGCGATACCAAAATTATATTCGGCTAAATTTTAGCCTTCAACGATTTCAATCACAAAGATAATCACACGGAGATTATATAAAATCAACACACAACATTGAAAAAAATTCAATTATTTGAGGAATCCAATTGGATCCCTCCAACCTGTTTCCTGCATCCACAGATGTTAGCACAATACCAATCCCGTTTCAAGATAGGATATCGTGGTATACGGGTTTATATAAAATATTATCCGCTATTATGCGGCGCAATAGGGTCTCATCCGCTATATAACGCGGGAAAATCAACTCCAAATACATATATAATACCAATTCCACTTCAAGGTGGAATATCACGGTATATGTGTTTAATATAATAACCTCCTCTTAATATGCGGCGTATAGGGTATGTTTCAATACAACATATAGCAATTTATCATTCAATCACACAATGTAGCAATTTTAAATCTAACTATTTAAAATTTAAATCGAAACAAATTCGATTGAGTAGTTCTCACCTTGTTTCCAATAATAGTTGCAGTGTTTCGTTCCGAATAAAATTAAACGTGCGTTTAATTTTGCCCAAAATTCACACTAGCTTCAATCAATCCCAATCCAGCTCCATTGCATAGTGCTCGTCAATATGAACCCAATGCAATTCGTTTCGTCCAAAACAAACCTCATATGAAAAAGTTATGCAGTTTTAAACATTATACGAATTTTTATAATATAAAAATCAATTTCAGATTTTATTTTAACCTAAAATAGATCTCTGCCGTCGATTGTACATCACGAGATCTGGGCCGCTCGTTGCTTTTCTTACTCATCGTGAAATTCACGTACGTGAAACCCAAAGAGCCGCCGTTCAACAACCAATTATCACACCTCCTCCATTGATCGAGAACACGATCAACCTATGCCAAACGAAAGCTCGTCTCGAGGTCCTCCACTGGCCAGCGACCGGCCAAGCTCGGCTTCCATCTTGCATCGAAAACAATGTCCGAACATCAGCGGTTCGAGCTCGATTTGCCATTGATTCTTTTCTCCAAATTTGATCGTAACCGTTGAATTTGTAGAGCTCGCTGCTCTCTACAACTTTGTAGAAAAAAGTTTAATGAATTGGTTGATGGATTTGAAGAAAATTAAGGAAGAAGGAGGAAGGTTTTTGGCCATTAAATCTGAAGGTGGAGGCCACAAACCCTAGCTAGGTTTTAATGAAAATATGAAAACATTGAGGCCTTTTATAGAAAATTCACGCGAACTATTCACCCGAATTTTTTCCGAACTCCAAACGAAGTGTGCCGCCTGACGTTTATAATGTTTGACCCCTATTTCGAATGTAATGGAATATATATCGGGAGCCAATTCGAGCGTACGTGCGAGTTATGGAAAAAACGATCAAATTTTAAATTAAATCGTTAAACTAATTTCTATGCGTTTTGGCTTGTCCCGGACAAACCGTAAATCCGATTGATAAGAAATTTGAAATCTTGCTATAATATAACATTACGGATCAGATGAAACTAGTTTCGTCGAATTCCAAGACTTTCTGAAAAATGACTATTTTTACTCATTAATTAAATATTAAAATATTCAATTTCCACAAATTAACTTTTAATTCAATTTTAAAAGTTCTATAACATCATTCTAACTCCAATATGATTTAACATAACTTTACAAATCAATTTTAATCACTTTAAACCCAATTTCCAATTATTTCTGTAATTTCAAATATTAAATTATCGATTTAATTATCCAATTAAATCTAGATATTTGAAATATAGTTTATTCGACTTACAAATTTTACTTGTTAATATTTAAATCAATTAAATATATGAATTTCAAATGACAGAAATTTTAGGTTGTTATAAAAATAAAAAGTAACAATCATAAAAGCATATCAACACAAAAGAAAATTCGAAGTAAGAAGTTCACCCACGAAAGAGTAAGTTGTTCATAAGTCAAATTAGATGGAACTTCAATTTCTTCAATAAAACTGGGCTCAAGAATAGAATCGAAATACATGAATGCATTTCCGTAGTTGAAGGACGTGGAAAAATGTCATGAATAGCAGAAAATCGAGCTGGCGAAACGACGAAATTCAATAACGGCATGGCCGAATAATTCGAAACAACGACGTAGTATAATAATAGTACGTTCGTTGTACCCGAAACTCAAATAAATTGGACAACGACGTAGTATAATAATGGAACGCCCGTTGAACTTGTCAAAAAGATCATTCCTTTCGGACATCATCAAAGAAACAACCATTTGTTGTTTATGACTAAGGGCATTGGCATCACATTTCCCTTTCTAAAGTATAAAGCATATCAAGATCATAAGATGCAAGGAACTCGAGCCAATGTTGTTCACACAAGTTAAGTTCCTTTTGAGAAAATAAATATTCCAAAGATTGATGATCGGTTGTAGAGAACAAATTTCTCTCCTAAAAATAATGATGCCAATTCTAAAAACAAAAACAATAGCCGCGAGCACTAGATCATGAGTAGCATACCTACTCTCCATAGGATTCAAATGTAAAGAAGCATAAATGATAGCACATTCCCTTTTGCAAGAGAACGGTACTCAAACCAATACGATTAGCATCGGTACAAACAGTGAAGTCTTGGTTCCCTTCGGGAATCATAAGAATAGGAGTATCGAAAAAGAGTTCTTTTAATCGATCTTCTTTCCCGAAAAGATAAAACTTTCAAAATTACAATTAACTTTATGTAATCGCCTTTCTATAAGTAATTTACTTATTCCATGTCAATTTACTATGTCTGATTGTCTCACCAAAGCGTTTAGGAGATTCCTATCAATAAGTTGATCAACTGCATCGACCAGAATTCTTAAAGCACTTAATGGGAAAAACAACACAAAATCATCTTCTTTATGATAAAAGTATCTCTTAAAATTTTTACAAATATTCTTTGTTCATTTTAAGAACAAGTTCCAATTATACTTATAAACAAATCTTATGAAAAGGATTTGCTAATTTTTTTTAAAATTTTTGTTTTCATCCAGAATCAATCAATATAAGGATGGTCTCATCGAAATATTCATAGAATACTCGATTCATAAGACGGATGAAATAAGCTGAACAAACCGAATGACATCACGAGTCATACATAAGAATCATAATGAGGGTGTAATGCGATAAATCCTCCGCAACTCGTAGCTAATGAAAACTGGTGGTAAAGTCGAACTAAAAAGACCTTAGCACCGCTCAATAGATTTGCTTAGGTGATAATCCTATGAGAAGCTCAATAATACCTGAAAATTCACAAACTACTTGAATGAGGAGAATAACATCTTCCTCAACAAGTGGGTCTAGAGAATAAAATGATGCCACCAAATTGGAAACGAAATCATTTAGTAAAATAGAGATTTGCTTAACAGATTGAAAATGTCGAAGAAGGATAGTCCACTCGGGACATTAGATATGGCTTTATAATGATTAAGCCAATCCTTTCACAAAATCAATTCCGAACCTAAGTAGAAAATAACATGAAAATCGGATCTAAAAGCATAATCACATAAAATAATCTCGACATTTTTACAAAGTAAACTAAGTGTTGTGGATATGCCAACCGGATTATCAAATCTTAGTGAAGTCATCAAGCCCAAAATATGTAAAGAAAAAGAAACAAGTTCTTTTGATATAAAAATAATGAGATGAAACCATATCAATAAGAACTCGAATAGGATAATCACAAAACAAATGTCATCAAGGACTGAATGAGAAATACCTTGACCAAGAGAAGTGTCACTAGAAGCTTTCACAACATTCAGCTTTCCCTCTCTCCTACTTTGAAGTATGGGACATGTAGATATAAGATGACCCAAACTTTTGCAATAACGAGAAAAAAGGGGTTTTGGACTCCTATTTGCATAATGGTCCGTAGAACCACAATTGTAGCATTGTCCACGACTAGAGGTAGGAGTCTTTGCTACCGAAGTTTCTTGCTTCCCTTTCTTGTTAGGATTAATGTAATGACCCGAAATTTTCACACCCGAAAATTCCAGATAGTTATGAAAAGAAGATAAAGATAGAAGAAGAAGAACAGAAATATCAACAACTCACATTCGCAGCGGATAAAATATAATAATAAATGATAACAATAATAGTCTACAAAGATTATTATATCTATCGATTACATTTAATATACATCAGAGTTTCACATAATATACAGTCACTGAACATTTACAATTATCATGACTCGGATAAATAATAATATAAATACAGCGGATATACTCTATATGATACTGCCACCAGCTCGCCTCCTGAGCTCCTGAACGTCCTAACCTGAAAATCTATAATACTCGGTCTGACCCGAGCATTACACCAAAGTAACACCCGGGTCAGGCTGGAAACCAGCGTGAGTAAACTCTACTAACATGAAATACTCAAGCAAACAACTTATATAAACCCGAGGTAACTTATATCAATTTACCAATTCTCAATCTGCTATAGACAATACTTATTTCACATATTAATTTTCTATGTACCAAACTTAGGTAAATATTTCAGTCTACTTAAATCATTTCAATCCACCCTATTGATTTCACGAATCAATATATAAATATTTGAAGTGGTTTCGGGTATTTACCAAATACCCGACCCCGGTCTCCTCGAGACTCATATTATCCTGACCCAAGATATTCAAATGAAATTCACAACATTTCATATTAGAGATATCAACTCATTCAAAACATCCAATACCATTTCATCATCCATAAGAAAAGCCTAATTCCATACAAATCAATTTAATTGATTCAAATTGAATTTTAAACCCTCAATCACATAGATTACTTCATTTAACGTTAATTAATTCCAAATCAACTAATTGGTCAACCCAACATTATCCATCTTAATTACTCACCTTGGATTAATTATCTTTAAATTGCATTCAAGTAATTATCTTAAATTCACTTCACAATATTAATTTGTCTCTACCAAGATTATTGAGAAATCTTAATTTCTTCATGAATTATTTATTTATTTAATTACAATAATTCTTAATTTCTTAAACTAATTAACTTCCCATAAGTCTCCTATTATAGATTACTCAATATTAATTAATCAATTTTGATTACTTCACTAATTATATAAATTAAGGATTTTCAATTATATTTTAATTTATTCTAATCAAATTTCGTTATATTAATGAAACCACAGTATTAACCATTTTCGATTAATCCTAAACTATAATTAACTATCCTTCATTTTACTTTATTCATAAATTAATCACTTCTTACTTAACTATCTTAATTAATATCTTGATTAATTTTATCAAGTAATTATATTTTATTACTTACATTAAGTAATTATTTATCACCCCATCAAATGATTATTCTGACTTCCTTTTACTTATTTAATTTAACTTACAACTCAATCCCTTTTTTTTTCCAACTCGTTAATTACTAAGTCAAATAACCCAAATCATTAATTAATTTAATCCATTAATTATTCATTTCAAATTCCTTACAAATTTAAATGAATCACAACACATCAATCCCTTACTAAATTTAAAGTGAAATCATTTTCTTATTTATGATTTATGTTTGAAACAATTTAAAACCCCATATACTTCGAGTCAATCCATAATTAACTCGAGAATCAATCAAAAACAAAGTCACATCCTCATCAGTATACATCCAATCAACTTAAACGTTCAACCAATTATTTAAATTTAACCATATAAATTTAAATAATTACTAGACAGAGTGAGTTTTACTCACCTTTGCTTTGTAAATTTTACAACCCACTTTGTTTGATAAATTATATCCAGTGATTATCGATTAATTACCTTCCCAGTAATAATTAATTCATTGCTTCCTAACTATCGATTATTAACCTTTATTGTTAATTTATAAACCCAATTTCTCATTTGTAAATCACTGGTTACAAATTAGTCAATCGCTAATTTCAAATCAATTACCTAATAAATCTTTATCGTATTTCCTGAATTATCAAACCTTAATTATACTTAAGGTAACTCTTTGTTAAATATTAAATCACATTAACATTTAACGTAAATTGAAAATTTAAGTTTTAAATATCCTTTAAGTATTTAACACACTTTTTAACAATCAATCAAACTATTCTTAAACTTAAGTTAAACAAAATAAACAAGCTGAAATAAAATGCTCACCATCGATCGCGAGCTCTAAACTAGATTTCACCAGACCCTCATCGTGTCTCCATCAGGCAGTGAATCTGCTTTCCCACGTGGCCTCGTGCGCTACACGATACCAGACGCCGCCTTACCGAACTCCACGCGATACCCCGAGCTGCCCTCACTAGCTGCCATGACGCCTCAACACACGCACGTGCTCCAGTGCGCCACCAGAACCCATCTTGACCAGTGCGCCTCATCCACATCACCAGCTGATCCGAAACTCGAGGGTCGTGCTGCCTCTCCATTCGACACAAGCTCAAGCCGAACGGCTTCGCCTCCCACCACACGTGACGATCTTCGCTCCACTCGACGGCAAGTAGGGGTGAGGCGATTCGATTTCTTCGGCCTTTCCCCTTTTTTTTTATCGAGACTGGAAATCGTGATTTAGCAGATTTCAAAACAATTTCATGTCAATTGGATTAATTCATTTAAATCTTTAAATCAAGATTTTATCTTATAGCTCTCAAACAGTTTCGATAACTTGGGAAATCATTTTCATTTTTAACTTGAAATCCTTTTTAACACAATTTGGAAGTTCACTTCCTATATGAAAGCTTTTATTATTTGAAAACAAATAGTTTTTTTGTTTCAGAAAGATCCAATTTTATTTACACGAGTTAAAGCATTTGAATTTAAATTCCAATTTCAAACTCAATACCCTTAAAATAGTTTAACCCATATAAACTCACTTATAAGTTGAATAGCCTTTTTAAACGCAAGTTTCCAAATCATAAAATTCAATTTCAAATATTGAATTTAAATTTAAATCAAAATATTTAAATTTTAAAACTCAATCAAGTTATTCAAAATAAATTTCATCTTTGAAATTCCATTTCTAAAGCTTTTCTCTTTAAACCCAATCCATTTCCAAAACATTTGAATTCAAATATTCAAATTTAAAACTATTTCAAAAATCTATGACTTAATCGATTTCCTCGTGAAATCCATATTGGTGTGTGTATAAGTGTGGTCTAGGGGTTTAACACACAATAGTGCAACAACATTCAATCACCACAGATCAAACACAGAAATATAGTTGATAAGCGATATAAAGTATAACGCTTATCTTCTATTCACAATTCACGGATAATATGCAGATGTATCATCATTAAATGAATAAAATACTCAGTTCAATTCACAGAACAAAATGTCACAGATCAGTTAGGGCAACCAATTCAAGGTATCTCGTACAATACAATCATTCATAAGTAAGGCCAAGCATTCAATAGTCATTTATAAGTAGGATTAATTAATCGTTTAATCCTAATCAATTCAATTTATTTCCAAGTAAATTAATTACTTACAAATTAATTACCCAATCTTGATTAATTAATTACAAATCATTTGATATCAATAAATTTATCAAACACTTTAATAAATTAAATTATCCTTAATTAATCATATTAATTTAATCAACCCTTAAACCAATTACATAATTAATTAACCCCTTAATTAAATCATTTTATGAAATTAAATCTTTAATTTCTTACCATTAAGCGATCATCTCATACCAATAAATCATTAATTACCGATTAATCTTTATCAATAAATAAATCAAAATATCCAATTTAAGTTACAATTTGTAATTAACCCCTTAATTACTTTCATTAAGTAATTAACAATCTACACTTGATTATCTTAATTAATACATCAAATAAATTATCAGTATTAATCACATTAATTTAATTACTTAATAATCTATAGTTAATTATCTTCATTAACTAATAACATTTCCTAAATTACTTTCTCAAGAAAATTATCTCGGATTAATTCATGATTAATCATTCCTAATTATAAATTAAATCTAAATTACTTATTTATAAATTAAATAAATCATTCTTTAATTACCATATTAATTTAAACCATTTTGTTACCTTAATTATCTCTAATATAATTCATTTCTTATTGATGACTTCATTAACATTAGTGTAAAACCTTATACTTCTAAATTTAATTTCAAGTTCCATTTTGAATATAAGATTCAAAATGATTATTCATTTACACATTAAACAATTTTAAATATCAACTTATAAACCTTAAAATAATTATAAAGAACATTTATTATTTACACAGGAAACTTATATAAGGAAAAGCCTTTAAACTCAATTACTTCATTTTTTATTTAAAAATTTAGCTTTTGCATTACACTACATTTTAACTTGCAAAATTCAAGTTAAACAAATTATTTAACTTATGATAAATTTTAAATTAACAAAATCTACATTTGTTTACCTTGTAAATGACAAAGGTTTACTTAACATTTTTGAACTTGAAAATTTTGTTTGGGCTTAACCCAATTTTCTTTAAAACCTGAGTAAAACAGGTATTTCACTCGAGTTAACCCCGGCGTCTACTCGTTACTTCCCTGAGACCTTTCCTTTCTTCCTCGTGCCTGTTTCTTCTTCCCTTTTTTTTTTTTAAGTTTACATTCAAGTTACAGCAGCAGTAACTCGTGAAAACAAACCCACGCGCCCAGGTCTCGCCTCGAAGAAACCCTTCATCATACTCGAGCATCACTCGAGTCTAGTCAATATACGAAATCGCTGGCAACCCACTGACACGAACCACGCGTACATGTGCACAAACGCCGCGACCAACTTCGGTCAACGCCGCAGCCCCACCCAATTCACCATCGACCATCCCAATCGTTCCGAGCCATCCACGATGCAAAATCATCACCGAGTCACAATCGAGCGAGTACAGGGCCAATTCTCTTTTTCCTGTACCCATTCGAACACCAAGATCTGCCTCGTCCCACCACGTGACGCCACCGAATCCACGGGAACCTGACCAAGCCTCCGCCACTCACCCACGAGCTCATCCCCATAGGTGCGATCGCCCAGATTACCGTGATGATGACAAGATTTGCTCGTGAACAACAGCAAACCAAAATGAACCCAAAACCATAGTTACAGCTCGTTCTAATATCTCACACAATAGAAAAATCATATGATAATTTTCGCAACTTCATCGATGGCCAAGTTTGCTTCGAGCAAAATTTCAACACCCAAAATTCGTTCAATCGCCAGTAGCCGATTCAAAAGCATATTCTATTCAAATATGAACTGCACATAAGATACTTGATTAAAAATCATCGAATTGATTTTAAAAATCATAACTTTGTATGTTCATACAAGTTATATAAAAAAATTCAAAATTTACAACATTCCAAATTTTCATGTGTTCATACTTTTACCATAAAACTTGATTTATAGAACCCATACTTCAATATCAAGCTTAAGATAAATCCTAAGCCATGATTTAGGTTCAAACAACTTGTTTAAATTTGAAATTCTAAGCCTAAAATTGTGGTACGAAGATATATAAATGTTCCTCTACTTTACTTTACTCTGTAGCCCAAAACCAAAAGAAGAACAACATCTTCAATTTATACAGGAAAATCACAATCTTGCACACAGAGCTACAACTTGAACATATATACACAAAACCCAATATATTATGCACAGATTTTATGATACTTAAGTATTGGAAGAGTTTGTTTGCTCACCTAATTCTTTTTGAAATGGACAGAGTTCTTTTATGTTGAGATAAGTAGTGAGTTTGCAAACTGAAGCCCTCCTTCTTGATCTCTGGTTTTCAATGAGGTTGTATGTTTTGTTTTTGTTTTAGTTTGAAGTATTGGATCTCTAAGGCTTCAGGTTTGTTTGAGTTGCTTTTGATTATCGAAACTAAGATGAGGAAGGTTGATATTGATATATAGGAAACAAGTTACAGGTTATAATATGTTTTGTACAATCAAGGACAGATTTTTTCTTGCTTGTCTTGGCCGATGATTTCTTTTGTACAGGGTATTATATTTAAGTTTGTACAACAAGCATTGTTGAGCTTCTGTGCATTATGGTTGAGATGTTTGTATACATCTTATTTTTTTTTTTCTTTGTTTGATTAACAAGATCTCGGCTGAGATGAAATGCTAGATCATATTGTGTGCTAAGGACATCTTTGCATTAATGGCTTAAGTCCTTCATGTCTTCATTATGGTATTTCATTACTTTTGTTTATGTTCTTACTTATCTTCTTATATATTACCATATCAAATTGATTTGTTTACTTTGCATTGACTAAAGACATTTTTCCCTTCTACTTTGGTGTTGCAGATCTCATCTGTTGGTGGCTAATGATATTTCCTTGTGTGCTAACATTTATTTCTTTGTTTTGTTTCTTATTACTTGTCTGGTTTCCTTTCAAGTATCTTATGTTCTTTTATAAAGTTTTATATTTCAGTATCATCTTAAGTGTTCAATTTATATTCCTTTATATAAGAATTTAACTTTAAATAACCATTGAAAATTCATTGTATTAAATTCAAGGTAAAATTTTCAAATAAAAATGCATACTATAAATACAAAGTAACTTTCGTATAAATTTCAAAATTCTATAAACACACATATAATTTTGTTAGAAATGATTTTAAAGTTAAATTTTTGAAATCTATCTATTTATAAAAATAAATAAGCATATATCTCATTCAATTTGAAAATTTCAAATTAATTCTCAATTCTAAACTTTGTTAAAATTTGAGATCGTTACAGATAGCATGGGAAAGTATGCAATATATTTCATAACTCACAAAAATAATATTTACTGACCATTTCTACTCTCAGCAGAATATAAAAATGAAAAGAAAAAAGAACTTAGCTGTTCCACTAGCCATCTGCTATAGGTGCGAACATACCTCTTTCTCTCCTCTTTAATTTATTTCTTCCTCTGTCATAATTTTACAAAAAGAAAAAATGGTAATCGAGCATACAAATCCCGCCTCCGCCAGTTCCACCATGCGTCGCCGCACCCCCTCCACCGTGACCGTGCCTTCGCCACCTCACCCCGCCGCATGCGCCACCTGCCTTCGACCGCGCTGCCTGTCCACCTCGCCCTCACCTAGACCACCGCACGCACCACCCCTCCAGTCGCAACCAAGCTACCCACCCGTCACGAACCACGTGATCTGTGTCGTCGCTCACCCCTCTTCCCTTTGCTTTGCCACCTCGCCTCACTAAACCTCACGTCGCCTGCCCTTGCCGTTGCCCCACCGAACCACCGAGCCATCCTCACCCACTTCCTCCTTTGCCATCTCCGCTCCGTCACCTCCTTCAGTCGCGACCGGGCCGTCTGCGCCACTCAGCATGCGTGCACCAACCCTCTGACCAAACCCGAGCCACATGCCTCCATCGCCTTTCCATTTCCGCACTGACTTGTCCACCTACGTCTCTGCCTCGTGCTACCATCAGCTCAGCTCTTGCAGAGCTTCGTGCTACCTTGTTCTACTGTCCTGTTCCATGTTGAGAATATTTGCATAATACATTCATATATTGTTTAAACAGTTCTCTACTTTATAAAAAAGGAAATGTTTACTATTGCTTTCAATATCTTTGCTAATTGCATATACATACAATTGTATGTATATGTTTGAAGCAGCTGAATTGTAGTAACAAATTTTCTTCTTTGTTGTTGTACAACAACTACTTAAAGTCATCTACCTTGCAGTAGCCTTCTCTTGTAACTTTTATTCTCTCTTCTTTATTGATTGGTAAGTGTGTATATATATGATTATATATGTGTGTGTGTGTGTGTGTATATATGAATGTCCATATTGAATTTATATATTTCTTTGTTGTCAATGGTTGCAGCTTGTTCAATTGTTCGTGTTTGTGTTGCGTTCGAGTCAAGTCTATTCGTCCTTCTTCATGCTTCGTCGTTCATTATCTTTAACCACTAAAGGTGAATAAATTTCACGACTTATATTATTATACAATAATATCAAGTTTGGTTGATAATATTGATGATTGTTTGATGTTATTATTGAATGTTGAATTGTTAACACATGAAGTAATAGATAATATAAATTTGAATTAGACGTATGGTAGTTAACACTTTGAATTTGACATATGAACTTGAAATTGATAAAATAAAAATCTGTATAATATAACCTTTAAAATGTCTAATTAGTTGACACGTAGAAATATAGTTAGCGACACCATGAAACATTGTAAACAAATTTCATATCGTGTTAATTTGAGGAAGTATGAATTGAATAAAGTAGATAACAAGTGTAGAAGCACATGAAATAATAGCGTAATAATCTTTAATCTACTTGAAGTGATAGTGTAGATTCTAGAAATAATTATATTAATTTACATGAAATAATAAGGTAAAATTAATACGATTATTTCAGGATTATTTAAATTAATTATTGTGTTGTTATTGATTGTTGTTATTTCTTATTTATCTACTTTGACACCATCCTAGTTTTCACAATGCAAGTTCCCTTTACTATGCTTCTGATTTTGAATTAAATGGAATCGGGTTGAAATAATAAATACCCAAATAAAACACTTGACCTAGGATAGAGAATTAAATAAAAACCCGATTAGTCGAACAATTCGATTTAAAATAAAAATAAAATAAAGATTCGACTTAAAGAAATAATGAAGGGTTTTAATTAAATTAGCAATTTTAAATTCTAGTGAGCTTTAAAATGTTAAATAAAATGAAACAAATATTAATAAATGTTTGATAGAAGTATGTTGTTTAACATTAAATAAAATTATTGAATTAAGATTTGGTAAAATTATTTAATAATTAAACAAATTTCAACCTTGTTCAAAGACGAAATTTAATTTATGACTACTTAATTAGATGAGTAAATAAGTGAATTTGAATTTCTTTAATAAGAAATAAAATGTGATTTATTTAAATGAATTGAATATAAAACTTGTAATTTAAAGAATTTAATTTGGCAAATTTAATTTAATTAAATTATAAGTTTGGATATAATTTAGGTCAACTTAAGGGAATGAATGAATCAATTAGAAATTAAATCGCATTTGTTTCAAATGTTAAATTAACTTAATTCAGACGATTATTGAATGAAATCCATATATGAATTTAAATGTTTAAAAATTTAATTGAAGTGGAATTGTTAAGCTAAGTAGAAATTTGTAATTGGAAATTCTGAAATTTAAATTATGGGAATTAATATACAAAGCCAAATGGAATGTTGGCTTTCGATTTCTAAGTGAAATTGATTTTGATTTTGAAATTTATTAAATAACCAATTGGTGTAATAATTACAAAGGTATTAAAGAGTCCGAAATCGGTTAAGGACATACTCTCTGTCTGAACTGAAAACAACATTAATAACTATTATACGCGGAGTGTGATCCAGAATGAAGTGGTTGGAACGATGCCGTTGCTGGATTTAAAGAAAGAGAACGATAATGGATAGCCTTGACACTTGTGTCAAATTTGAAATGACTTAAACAGGAGCCATGCCGGGCCAATGAAGTTAGCTACCTCTAGCGAACACACTTTTTCGTAAACTACTCATTACTTGTTTTTTTATTGATGCGCACCTTTGAATTTGGAGTGTTGTATCACGGTGTAGCGATCGTTGCAGCGATGCGTTCTCACCAGTCCAGATCAGGCAAACGGTAGTTTCACTACCGTAGGTATTGCCTCATGTGCCTTGTCATATTGTATCCCTATATGCCACCACTATGAATTGTTTTGTATTATAACTATGGAGTACTCCCTGATAGCCCACTAGTTTACGGTGGAGTTTACAGTGCTATATAGACTATGATGATATATAAATGTGTTAAGGGGAATAACGGTAACGCCTTATTACTATTTTTATACTTTATGTTATTATTAGACTTTATCTACTTAGCGTACACTACTATATATAGATAGTTTACGAATCCTGAAAGATGTTCATTTCATTAATATTTGAGTTATTATTATTTCAAAAATTTGAACCATATTATCTTGTATAAGAATATGTGTCCTGACTCGAGTGTTTGTTTGTGCTTATGCTCGGGTCAGTCTGAGTATTTCTGTTGCTGTGCTGCTTGGAAGCTGAAAACTTTGAAGTCTATCATTATCTTTATCAGTATTGCTTTATTCTATTATGATACTTGTATCGGACAACTATGTATTTCTATTTCACCATTTGCTTGAGACATGGTTGAATTTACTTAGTAGCTTCATGAACTACTATTATGACATTGTTGTAATTCCGCTGCATTATTCAGTTATATTGTATCTGTCTTTGATTCTGTGATGATTCTCATTTATATACATATACTCCATTAATGATTCATGTTTTGTACCTTTTAAGTTGACATGTGTGAATCATTTTCAACTTAAATGGTCCAAATATATGGGTTGTTACAGTTGATATGTAAGCTTTGGTTCCCGAAAACCTTACCCTGCGGAGTTGTAAAGCTCATTAGAGATAGGGTAAATTAACCCTAGAATGAGGAGAATCATTTCAGAATCTATATCCTTTTGATCCCATCCTCCTTATTGAATTCATTTGATTAGAATTAATTTAAGTTCTATAAATTTCTATCTTTGATTCTAAATCACTTTTGGTATTCCAGGATGAGTACCAGAAGGAACGCTAGAGATGGGGTTAGAGGAAATGCTCCCGCCCCACATACCCGAGCTCCCGATGGCACGTTCTCTACTGTTAGCAAAGAATACGCTCAACTTGGCGGCATCAAACTCTCCGGTTCCGAGAGCATCATTGGAGCGCAATAGTGCAGAAGAGCCTGAAAGTATCTTCACTGGTCTTGAGATTACTGATGCATAGAAGCGTCAATTGGCCACTTGGCAGCTTCAGGATGCAGCACAGGATTGGTAGGAGTCAGTAACCTCCCATACTGACAAAGAAACTATCACCTTGGACCAGTTTAGGTAAATCTAACTGAAATTTCATCCATATAATTCCTTCTACTTCTTCGAATCTTGACTCATCTTTGTCTTGCTTGTGAATATGGATTCTTTTTCGGCTCAGTGGATGCCAAGAGCCGGAAAGGTTCAGCTTTACCGATCATTTATCGACCTCAAGCAAGGTAATAAGACTTTCTCCGAGTATGAAAGGAAGTTTAACGAACCCTCCAAGTTCGGACCTGGCTTGATTGATACATCACTTTTGAAAAACGAGAAATCTATCCATGGAGCACGTCTAGAATATTACAATCTCCTTACAGCTCATGTCCCTGACACTTTCACCGAGCTGATGGATTATACCCTTAGGTACGAGGGAAAGCCGAGGGGTACACCAGTCACCAAAACTCCAGTTGCTCAGCCATCCTCTAGTCAGGCTGGAAAGAGGAAGCCTAATTTTGTGCAGCAAAGGAAGAACTGGCAGAAGACAACCGAGCTTGGCTATTCTCAGAAGAAGCCCATCGACTTATCCTCTATCACCTGCTTCAATTGCAATCAGAAGGGTCATTATGCCAGCAGTTGTCCATCCCCAAAGGGAGCAGCTATTCCACCACCGGCTCAGATGGCCAAGAGAGATTTATGTTACATTTGCTTACAGCCAGGACATTTTAAGAAAGATTGCCCTACCCATAAAAGGGTGATCCATCTAGAGTTTTTGCTATTACCACCCCTACTCCAAAAGTTCAGGATGACCAAGGTACATTGCAGGGTACTTTTATGTTGCATATTTTACTTGTAAAAGTTCTATTTGATACTAGAGCAATACATAGTTTCATATCTATTGATTTGTGTAATAAACTTGAATTGTAACCCATTCATGCCTCAACATTCTTATGTGTATCAAATCCCATCGGAGTACCTGCTAACCTCAAAAGGGTATGCAAATATGTCACGCTTATGTATGGCATGCATCGTTTCACTTGGGATTTCTACGTCCTTGGATTCGAAGCATTCGATATCCTATTAGGTGCTGATTGGCTACGAAAGTTCAAAGCCATTATCTCTTGCAAATCTCGAACCATCTCCCTAATTGATGATAAGAGTAAACCTTTAGTTATTGTAGGTAAATCTCCTCAGCAGTGTGCTGGAAGTTTTATACTCTCTCTTGACTCTTATCCGAATGATCTAAGATCCACCTCGATTGTTTAGCTTTTTTCTGATGTGTTTGGAGAAGTCAATTCTCTACCACCTCCGTGGGAAATCGAATTCCGCATTGATCTTATCTCAGGTGCTCGACCAGTAGTTCTCCCTCCCAGGAGAATGGCTCCTAAAGAGAAGGTAGAATTGAATGCTCAGATTGAAGATTTATTTGCTAAAGGCTTGATATGGCAAAGTCATTCTGAATGGGGAGCTGCAGTTGTATTCGTCACAAAGTCAGATGGTTCTCTCAGAATGTGCGTGGACTATAGAGAGATAAACAAGCTCACATGCAAAAGCAGATATCCAATGCCTCGCATTAATGATTTATTCGACCGGCTCCATGGAGCTAAAGTTTTCTCTCAACTCGATCTTGCTACCGACTTCCACCAACTCAGAATTCCTGAGGAGAGTATTCCAAAAACAACATTCCGTACTGATAATGGTTTCTTTGAATGGCTGGTTATGCCGTTCAGCCTAACTAATGCTCCAACTTATTTTTTCGATTTGATTAGCAGAGTTTTCCGTGATGTTCTTAACAAGTTTGTACTTGTTTTCATCGATGATATTCTCATCTTCCCTAAAGATGAGAAAGAGCATAGTCACATTTGGCTTTTGTCCTTGAAACTCTTCGTAGTCATCAGCTTAAAGCCAAGTTCTTGAAATGCCACTTTTGGAAAGATGAGGTTCGATTTCATGGCCATATTATTTTGGAGAATGGGATTTCGGTCGATCCGGCTAAGATCGCCGTAATCAATGTAAGTTCTACCCTTACTGTCGTTTCTATCTGAATATATTATCTCTTTCTAAACTCAAATCCCTTAATTTGCAGGATTAGGAGACTCGCAAAACTCCTACAGATATTCGTAGCTTCTTGGGCTTGGCCGGCTATTATCGTAGATTTATAGAAAATTTTTCTCGGATTGCCGCACCGCTCACCGCGCTGACCAGAAAGGATGTCAAATTTAATTAGAAAGAAAAGTGCGAATCAGCTTTCAATGAGATGAAGCGAAAGTTGACCTCTGCCCCAGTTCTTACAGTTATTGACGGAAGCGAAGATTTGACCGTCTATACTGATGCTTGTCGTGATGGGTTGGGAGCAGTTTTAATGCAGATTGGAAAGGTCATTGCCTATGCTGGTCATCAGTTAAGGACCCATGAAGCAAATTATGCAACTCATGATTTAGAGCAGCTCGCGGTTGTATTTTCTCTGAAGCTATGGAGGAATTATCTTTTGGGGACCAAATTCGAGTTATTTACAGATCATAAGTCATTGAGATATATTTTCTCATAAAAGGATTTAAATTAGAGACAAGTCCGATGGCTCGAATTCTTAGCTGCATTTGATCTCGATATTAACTACACCCAAGGGAAAGCAAACGCCGTAGCCGACGCTTTGAGCAGAAACAAAGCAATGATATGTTGTAATCTTGTAGAAGGAATGTTATTTCAGCTCGTTGTCTCCCCAGCTCTTATGGATCGCGTCATAGTCAACCAATATGAAGACACTTTGCTATATTGTATCAAAGAAATAGTTCTCGGTAGATTCAAAAATGTCATTAGCAACATGGGTGCACAAGTAGACAGTAATGGAGTTTTTGAGGATCGACAACCGGATTTGTGTTCCAAATGTTGATGGTAAGATAGAAAGTGCTGAGAGAAAACCATCAATCCTCGCTTTCAATTCATCCAAGAGTCACAAAGACGTATCAGAATATGAAGAAGTTATATTGGTGGAGTGGGATGAAACACGATATCTCTACCTATGTTAGTGGATGCACAAACTGCTAACAAGTTAAGACCAATCTCAGGAAGACGGTTGCTTCAACATCTAGAGATTCCAAGTTGGAAGTAGGAGCAGATTTCCATGGACTTTATTGATGGGATACCAAGGACCAGAAGGGGTAATGAGAGCATTTGGATGATTGTTGATAGGTTGACAAAATCTGTTCATTTTATTCTAGTCAAGCCTACTCGTACGGCTTCGAGCTTGATCGGGACATATATGAGGGAAGTTGTTAAACTTTATGGTGTATCATCTAGTGTCGTATGAGATAGAGATCCCATTTTCACTAGTAAATTCTAAAAGGCATTTCAAGATACTTTGGGCACTAAATTAAATTTGAGCATAGCTTACCATCCTCAGACAGATGGCCAAACTGAGAGGATGACTTAGGTTTTGGAAGATCTTCTCCGAGCTTGCATTATAGACTTTGGTGGATCCTGGGAAGACCATATCCATTTGGTTGAATTCACCTATAATAATAGTTATCAGGTAAAATCGAATTTCAAATTTGAATAGTATAATTGAACTGGAATTTAATTATCTTTGATAAATCAGGCAAGTATTTTTATGGCGTCGTTCGATGCTTTATATGAACGACCGTGCAAATCGCCAGCTTGTTGGATTGAGCTAGGGGACCGATTAGTGCTTTACCCGAAAGTGATTGTGGAAGCTTTCGAGAAAGTTGAAGAAATCAGGAAGAAGATAAAGACGGCACAAGACAGATAGAAGTACTACGCTGAAAAAAGAAGGAGGGATCTCGAATTCAGTATAGGAGACGAAGTATTCCTAAAAGTATCACCTTTGAAGAATGTTATTTGATTTGAAAGGAAAGAAAAGCTTGCTGCCAAATTTGTTGGCCTGTTTGAGATTACGGAAAGGATCGAAACCTTAGCCTATAGAATCGCATTACTAGAGAAGTTTGCCGGTGTGCACAATGTGTTTCATGTCTCACATGTCCGCAAAGTAGTGCGCGATCCATCTATGACCATTCCCACTGCTCAGTTGGAAGAGTTAGTCATCGAGCCTGACTTGACCATTGAACGGAAGCCACTTCGGATAGTCGACCGTGAGATGAAGCAACTTAGAGAAAAGTCGGTCAATTTTGTCAAAGTCCAGTGGATAGTAGATGACTGAGATTGCACATGGGAAACTGAGGATAGTATTTGGAATTCAAACCCTGAATTACTAATTCCAGGTATAATTCATTTTTCTCAAATCTATCTTGATTTTTCTGCTTGTTTCTTTCCTACTCCTTCTGTCTCATTCCTTTTCGAGGACGAAAAGTTTTGAGTGGGGGAGATTGTAACGACCCTGAATTTCCAACCCTGTTTAAATTTTGAATCCTTTATTTTAATATGAAAATTTAAAATTATATACTTCTCAGTTAACATCCAAACTTCGTAAATAACATGCGTATAGTGGGTGGCGGATATAGGAAAAGTTTCGTCGTAAATTATCGCAGTAAATTTCGTTCGCATTTATTGTATATTAGGTCATTTTAAATTTTCATCTTCCATATCTAAATATTTTCACACAGTAATGTTGTAAAAATTTATCTGATGTTTCGTCTAATTCCGTCGTTGTCTGATTCATCTAAATTGTTTTGTCAAACGAACATTTTAATCGGTGTAAAATTTGAGTTTTGATAAAATTGTCATATAGTCAATATTTGTGTGCCGTTGTAAGCGCCTCGTCGTGTTGATCAGAATGGTGTATTCATTTGTACAAATTGAAGTTCGATGTAAACCGTCGTGCTAATTTAATCATACTAAGAGGACCGGTTAGATGAATATTCAGCCCAAAGTTTGACAGCCCGTATAGATTCAAATTTTGGAAAAAAAATATTGGCTAAAGTGGATTTATTATGGTGGTTGGCAGCTGGTGGATAACATGGGAAAGTATGCAATATATTTCGTAACTCACAAAGATAATATTTACTGGCCATTTCTACTCTCAGCCGAATATAAAAATTTAAAGGAAAAAGGAACTTAGTTGTTCCACTAGCCATCTGCTACAGGTACGAACATACCTCTTTCTCTCCACTTTCATTTATTTCTTCCTCTGTCATAATTTTACAAAAAGAAAAAAGGTAACCGAGCATACAAATCCCGCCTCCGCCAGTTCCACTACATGTGCCCTACCCCCTCCACCATGACCGCGCCTTCGCCACCTCACCCCGTCGCACGTGCCACCTCCCTCCGACTGTGCCACCTGTCCACCTTGCCCTCACCCAGACCACCGCGCACACCACCCCTCCAGTCGCCACTGAGCTAGCCACTCGTCACGTGCCACCTGAACTGTACTGTCGCTATCCCCTCTTCCCCTTGCTTCGCCACCTCACCTCACTCAATCGCACATCGCCTGCCCTTGCCATCGCCCGACCGAACCACCGAGCCATCGTCACCCACTCCCACCTTCGCCAGCTCCGCTCCGTCACCTCCTCCAGCCGCGACCGAGCTGCCTGCGCCACTCAACACGCGCACGCCCCACCCCTTTGACCAAACCCGAGCCACACGCCTCCATCGCCCTCCCATTTTCATGCCGACTAGTCCACCTGCGTCTCTGCCTCATGCTACCATCAGCCAAGCTCTTGTAGTAGCTTCATGCTACCTCATGCTACCGTCCTGTTCCATGCTGAGAATATTTGCATAATACATGCATATATTGTTTAAACAGTTCTCTACTTTATAAAAAAGAAAAGGAAATGTTTACTGTTGCTTTCCATATCTTTGTTGATTGCATATATATACAGTTGTGTATATATGTTTGAAGTAGCTGAATTGTAGTAATAGATTTTCTTCTCTATTGTTGTATAGCAACTACTTGAAGTCATCCACCTTGCAGTAGACTTCTCTTGTAATTTTTCTTCTCTCTTCTTTACTATTGGTAAGTGTGTGTATATATGATTATACATATATATATATATATATACACACACACACATATACATATATATATATATATATATGACTGTCCATATTGAATTTATACTATGTCTTTCTTGTCAATAGTTGCACCTTGTTCGATTGTTCGTGTTTGTATTGCATTCGAGCCAAGCCTATTCATGCCTCTTCATGCTTCGTCGTTCACTCTCTTTAACCACTAAAGGTGAATAGATTTCATGACTTATATTATTATACAATAATAATCAAGTTTGGTTGATAATATTGATGACTTTTTTATGTTAATATTGAATGTTGAATTGTTAACAAATGAAGTAATAGGTAATATACATTTGAATTAGATGTATGGTAGTTAACACTTTGAATTTGACATATGTACTTGAAATTGATAAAATAAAAATCTGTGTAATATAACCTTTAAAATGTCTAATTAGTTGACACGTAGAAATATAGTTGGCGACACCTTGAAACATTGTAAACAAATTTCATGTCGTGTAAATTTGAGGAAGTATGAATTGAATAAAGTAGATTACAAGTGTAGAACCACATGAAATAATAGCGCAATAATCTTTAATCTACTTGAAGTGATAGTGTAGATTCTAGAAATAATTATATTAATTTACATGAAATAATAAGGTAAAATTAATACGATTATTTCAAGATTTTTTAAATTAATTATTGCGCTGTAATTGATTGTTGTTATTGCTTGTTTATTTACTTTGACACCATCCCAGTTATCACACTGCAAGTTCCCTTTACTATGCTTCTGATTTTGAATTAAATGGAATCAGGTTGAAATTATAAGTACCCAAATAAAACACTTGACCTAGGATAGAGAATTAAATAAAAACCCGATTGGTCGAATAATTCGATTTAAAATAAAAATAAAATAAATATTTGATTTAAAGAAATAATGAAGGGTTCTAATAAAATTTGAAATTTTAAGTACTAGAGAGATTTAAAATATTAAGTAAATTGAAACAAATATTAATAAATGTTTGATAGAAGTATATTGTTCAACATTAAATAAAATTGTTGAATTAAGTTTTGGTAAAATTATTTAATAATTAAACAAATTTGAACCTTGTTCACCGAAGAAATTTAATTTGTGACTGTTTAATTAGATGACTAAATAAGTGAATTTGAATTTCTTTAATAAGAGATAAATGTGATTTATTTAAGTGAATTGAATATAAAACTTGTTATTTAAAGTATTTAATTTGGCAAATTTAATTAAATTAAATTATGAGTTTGGATATAAATTAGGTCAACTTAAGGGAATGATTGAATCAATTAGAAATTAAGTCGCATTTGTTTCGAATGTTAAATTAACTTAATTTAAATGGTTATTGAATGAAATCCATATATGAATTTAAATCAATATTTAAATTGTTCAAAAATTTAATTGATGTTAAATTGTCAAGCCATGTAGAAATTTGAAATTGGAAATTGGAAATTTTGAAAATTAAATTATGGAAATTAATATAGAAAGTCAAATGGGATGTTGGCTTTCGAATTCTGAGTGAAATTGATTTTGATTTTGAAATTAATTAAATAACCAGTCGGTGTAATAATTATGAAGTTATCTAAGAGTCTGAAATCGGTTAAGGACATACTCTTTGTCTAAACCGAAAACCACTTTAATAACTATTATACGCGGAGTGTGATCCAGAATGAAGTGGTTGGAACGATGACGTTGCCGAATTTGAAGAAAGAGAATGATAATGGATAGCCTTAACACTTGTGTCAAATTTGAAATGACTTAAACAGGAGCCGTGCCGGGCCAATGATGTTAGCTACCTCTAGCGAACACATTTCTTCGTAAACTACTCATTACTTGTTTTTCATTGGTGCGCACCCTTGAATTTGGAGTGTTGTATCATGGTGTTGCGATTGTTGCGGCGATGCATTCTCACCAGTCCCGATCAGGCAAATGGTAGTTTCACTACCTTGGGTATTGCCTCATGTGCCTTGTCATACTATATCCCTATAAGCGACCACTACGATTTGTTTTGTATTATACCTGTGGAGTACTCCCTAATAGCGCACTAGTTTACGGTGGAGTTTATATTGCTGCATAGACTATGATGCTATATAAATGTGTTAAGGGGGATAACGCCTTTACAATATTTTGATACTTTATGTCGCTATTAAACATTATCTACTTAGCGTACACTACTATATATAGATAGTTTAACAGATCCTAAAAGATGTTCATTCCATTCATCTTTGAGTTATTATTATTTCAAAAATTTGAACCATATTATCTTGTATAAGACTATATGTCCTGACTCGAGTGTTTGTTTGTGCTTATGCTCGGGTCAGTCTGAGGATTTCTGTTGTTGTGCTGCTTGGAAGCTGAAGACTTTGAAGACTATCATTTATCTTTATCAGTATTGCTCTATTATATTATGATACTTGTATCAAACAGCTATGTATTTCTATTTGACCATTTGCTTGAGACATTATTGTATTTACTTAGTCGCTTCATGAACTACTATTATGACATTGTTGTAATTCCGCTGCATTATTCTGTTATATTGTATCTGTCTGTGATTCTGTGATGATTCTCATTTATATACATATACTCCATTAATGATTCGGGTTTGTACTATTTAAGTTGACATGTGTGGATTATTGTCAATTTAAATGGTCCAAATATACGGGTTGTTACATTCTTCCAACCCACCAAACTTACACCAAATCCAACCACTTCGTTCTGGTTCATCACTCTACGTACACAGTTGTTAAAGTGGTTCCGGTATCGACAGAGAGTATGCCCATATCCTGCCTTGTCTCTTTAACAGCCAAACGTCGTTTTACACACAGGTTGGTACTTTAACATTTCAGAAACAGATCATATTTGATATCAAAATATCATATTCGCTTCAAAATCAAATCCATTTCGAAATCATCATATTTACTCAAAATATACCATTTCATTTGAAAATCATTTTCGCTTCAATATTTCGATTTCGCTTCCAAAATCATTTCAAATTTCAATTTTGGTTACAACTTGATTTTAACACAATTCACAATTAAATCCAAGATTTAATTATAAACATTTCATCCTTGAAAAGTTTGAATTTTTGAAAAACAATTTGATTAGTTTTAAAATAGTTTAAATAATTAAAATGGTTAAAGTAGTTTAAATGGTTGAAATAGTTAAAAATAGTTTGATGGTTAAAATAGTTTAATATAAAATAGTTTAAGTATAAAGATGGTTTATATAGAAAAATCGTTTGGAAAATCTAAAATCACAACCCCAGCCTACGGCCTGCTCACGACCAAGAAATTGATTCTGACCCTAAATCATAAAACTCCATCACTATCAAGAAGAAAATCACAACCCCAGCCTACGACCTGCTCGCGACATCATTGTCGATCGCCGGAACTAAAGCCACAACCCAAAAAACGCAGATCAAAGACTTGAATTAAAACTGGATTTTAAAAATTAGTTTGGGAATTTTTCATTTTGTATTTCACGTGATTTTTTTTTTGAATTCACAGTTTTTTTCTTCTTGCTACTCTGTTTAAAAAAGGAAAGGAGATGCGTGTTGTAGAAGGAATATGCACGATTAAAGCATAGGGTGGCTGAAATTGACCCAAAAAAATGCAGCTCGAAGGAAATTTGAAAATTATATATATATATATATATATATATATATATATATATATATATATTAAGCTTTCGAAATATCAAGTTGTAAATTACAGACGGACTCCAAATGAAGCGTGCTGCCTGGCATTTATAATGTTATACGCCTATCTCGAGCGCAATGGAACATGTTTCGAGACCTAGTTCGATCGTATGTGGAAGATAACTTTCTGAACCCAATTAACATATTAAATTTAATGCGTTTCTATCCCGTATGATCAAACGATAACTCGAAACGCTACAAAATTTGAAATCCAATAATAATGCACTATTACAGATCCAATGGAAACGGTTTCGTCGAAATCCAAAACTGTGGCCAAATTGGCTATTTTTTCTCGTTAATTAAGAATAAAATTTCCAATTTCTATTTATTTTCTATTAAATTCAATTTTAACAGTTAACAATCTTTATTCTTATTTAAGTAGAATTCATATCACTTAAAAATCATTTTCATTCATTTTTAATTTAGGATTCAATTATTTGAAATTTCCAATATTAAATTTAAACAATTTAATCATCCAATAGATAACTATAATAAACATATATGTCATTTAACTTATAAAATTTAATTCCAAAATAAATTCAAATAATAAAACAACTACATTCATTTTAGTACAATTTAATATTTTATTATTGTAACATCCCGCCTTTTCGCACGCTTTAAATCGACACACATTCCAATTCAAACCGTTCGGAAGGGCGGATTGTTATGGAGTAAATAAGAAAAACGAGAAAGAAATAAAACAAAACAGAATCTCACAGTGGAAGGATAAAATATAATAATCAAATATACAGTTTATAAAGCTGTTCTAAAATATTCGATTATACTTATACAACATACATCAAAGTTACACATACCATATAACAATGCAGCGGAACAATATGAGTGTAGTGGAATATAATAAATAATAATAACAATAGAAATCTCCATCTTCGTCCTCCAGAGCTAAAGTCTTCGATATTGAAACGCTCGGACTGACCCGAGTGAATTGAAAAGACAAAACACTTGAGTCAGAACTAAAAGATCTTATGTAAGTTAAATCAACAGAAGTAAATATGAGTGCAGTAACCGAAGAAATGCTCTGGATTTACATTTCCTAAGGATCCGTTAAACTATTTACTATGTAGTAATATTTCGCCATTATAATAGTGTCTAATTGTAAAATAAACTTACTTTAAAATTGCGTTAAGGAGTGACCCAATATTCCCCTTAACACAAATAATGCCAATAGTCTATACAGTGCCTGTATATCTCCTGATCGGGAGACTACGAGAAGACACTCCATAGGTACGACACAAATAGAAACTTGTACAAGGCGCGATAGGGTAGGTGACACGGAACAACTAGGCAATTCCAGGGTAGATATACCAATTGCTATCCAGACTAGTGGTAACGCATAGCCGCAGCTACCGCCCACCTCGAACAAACCCCCCCTAAAATCAAAAGTATAGGTGGCCACCGAATCAATCCAAAGTCAGAGTATAGTATCGAAGAGGAGTGTCCGATAAAGGGCGCTAACCCCATTGGCCTGAGAATCGCTCCTGTTTTAGCCACCTTATGCCAACTCACGGGAGTCAGGTCCAAGTATTTACCTTAAAGGAAACGCTGCCACCATCCTACTTCATTCTGGAATCTCCACCTCGTACACGGTTGTTAAAGCGGTTTTCGAAGTTGGCAGAGAATATGAAAACTTCCGATCCCGGTCTCTTCAACAACCAAATGTTATTATAACACCGCGGTCTTTTCAACATAGTTTATACTTTAAAAACCAGAATAAATTATTCATTTCAAAGCCATATAAATATGATATCATTTTCTTTTTTTAAAACCCAAATCAATATGATATCATTTCTATTTCAAATATATCTTTTCCAAGAAATCATAGCATTTTCAAATCTATATATCTTGAAACCATAGCTTTCAAACATAACTTTAATACTTAGTGGTTTAAATTCTATATTACTTTATACAATAAAATAGCTTCTTTAAATTTCACAATAAATTCCCAATACCAATTTGAACCTCCAAATAAACCATATTAATTCCCATATATTTCAAAGCTTAAATATTCCATATTTCAAAACTTAAATTTTTATAGTTCATATATTTCAATCTTTAAATATTCCACTATTTCAAAATGGATTCTTTGATAATTTAATATATATCAATATCCAATTCTATTTTTTAAAATTTTGAAATGTTTACTTAATACAACAAATATTATTTAAGTAAAACCCTTAAACTTCAATATCAGGATATTCTTTCAATTAAATTTAACTTGATAATACTCTTTAAATCAATTTATTTAAATCCTCAAATCAAAATCAAGTTACAAAATCATACCCTTTAAATCTTAATTTATTTAGATTTCAAACAAATTTTTCGAGGATAATTATTAAATACTTTAATTCAAATCATATTCACATATATCTTCAACCTTACTTTAATTTGATTATTATAAACCATATATATAATAGAATTTTAGATAGATACTTAACCATATTATATAAAAGAAATCAAACTTCATGATTTAGCTTATTTTATAATTTAAAACAAATTTATACATAGCTAAATTCAATAATAAAATAGCATTTATTTAACATCCAAAATCAATATCTATATAACCCTATATTTCATTACAAAACCACAAAAATCATTTTAATTTTTTTTTACATATAGACCGCGGTGCCTGTATATAATTTTCTATCCTATGGTCAAGTGATTTAGATATTTATCATTTCAATCCGCAATTTAAAAATAAAATTTACGGTTATATATCATTTCAAACCGCAATCTCGAATGAAATGAAATGCATAACAACTTGCAGTTTATACAATATACAATACATCATCCATTCATCCAATACCATCCATCAACCATTTATCAAAATCATCATCAAATTCAACAGTACACCAATATATAACAAGTAATAAATAACAGGTATTTACTGACAGTTTATTATGCAATAATAAATCAAATAACAAGTAAATTAAATGAATGCAAATTAGCTGAGATAATGATGAAATATATTCCTAACAACTATAAATAAATTTATAAACACATCATAAATCAATTTAAGAAACATAAGAAATCTTAGAAGTTGTGAGTCGGTTAAAACACTCACCTTTTGAATTTAAATTGAATTCAAATCCAGTTTAAACCCAAAAATTGGACAGTCTTCAAATTCATCCAAACCAGGGCTAAATTGTTCGAAATTCTAATACGATCCTAGCAAAACAAACCGCGCATGAATCTGAGCTCGTATGCAAAAGTAATGAAAATTTGAAAATTTGAAAATTCTGGTCCTGGGTCGACTTCGGGTTTGACTTCGGTGCGCCGCCTCAATTCCCCGGTGCTTGCTTGGAGTTTTTGCTAAAATGACCCGGAGCGACCCGAGTCATTTTCTTCCTGACCCGAAGTAGATACATCATTTTTGCCTCTGAAACTCGAAGCGTGACTCAAAGTGGCTGCAGATTTGCAATTTTTTTTTAAATTTGGGAATTAGGTTTTTTTCTATTCCATTGGAATGAGGAGTTAAGTAGGAGATGTACTTACAGACAAATGAAAATAGGGAATGGCTAGGGTTTATAGCAGGATATTTATAGAGAAAGTTGAAATAGAATAAATGCATCGGGTTGAACACGCGCTAACGACAAAGTGGCTCAAAAAAGCTCGCTCTGACCCCGGTACGAAATTGGCTAAACTCATATATCAAAATAGGTGTTTTAAAATATTTTAAACGCAATGGAAAATGTTTCAATTCCAAATTCCATCGTATTAAGAAGTTATGCTAAAAACAATGTTTTTCAAATTGATTTCAATTGCATTTATTTCAAGGCGTTTCGGGTCCGTACGATCTAACGACAAGCCCGATCGCTACGAAACTTGAAGTCCTACAATAATTCACCGTTACGGATCCGATGAATTTGGTTTCGTCGAAATCCAAGTCAGTGGAAAAAATGGCTATTTTTACACTTAATTAAGTTAGTTAAAAATTTAATTAATTAAATCAACTTTCAGTTTCCAATCCTATAATCAACAATTCTTGTCATTATTAATTTCTTAAAAATTTACAATGTTTTAAACAAATTTCGATTAAACCGTAAAGTGGATAAATTTATAAATTTCAGTGTTAACTTCCAATTTCATTAAACTTTAAAATTATAAATAAAATTATCAAATTTCCATTTAATTAAATTAACCAATCAATTTTTTCCATTCACTATTGTCAAATAGATGGGTTTACTATTGGATTCAAAAATACTACATATTCTCCTATTTCATCTTCACTTTAAATAATGTATTACTTAGTTATATCCAATTTCATTTACTTACAATTAATCCAATTATTTAAATTTCCATATATACCATAATTTATTCCATTATATTATTCAATTCATTATTATTAAAGGATAAATTAAACATTGGATTTATAAACTATTACCTTACTATTCTTACATCCCATATTGATTTCAATTAACGCAAAATTAAGAGATTTTATTACATTAAATTGCAATAAATCCAATTACCCAAGTTTTTTTTATTCAAATAAATAAAATCTGATTCTCATTCTTATTATTCAATAAACATATTTACCATTTGGTTACGTTCCATTACACTGATATTTTCCGTTTCACTTTTATCCGTATTAACTATTTTATTTCCACTTATTGTGATATAACTACCATAATTCAATATATAACGCTTATTTTTTTCAATGCATTAATATACGCCTATTTACATTTTATATTTAAATGAATATTACGTTTTAAAATGTGTACTTCCATCAAATTGAACACATTAATTTAGGTTTTTAAATACTTTACATTCTATTAAACTTACAACGTTATATTTACGTCCTATTAATTACTTTACAATACTTTACGTATTAATTTCTCAATTTACATAACTTGAACTTATTTCCCTGTTCACCAATTACTACTTAAATAAATTTACGCTTCTATTAAATTTACATTCACACTTCCGTTTGTATATTAATAATTATTAAATTAACGTTTACTATCAATAACAACATTATGAATACTTATCAACATGCATCATCCTTATTACATTAATTTAAATTTTATCTCATTATACCTTAATGCGCACATTAATTAATTCATATTTACATCGACTTTCGAATATATAAATTTTGTAACCAAGTTATAACATTTACACTTTTTCTTATATTAATTGATTACCAAATATTCTTATAAATAATGATCTGGGCTTTTGCAAAAGCGACAAGTATGAGGCTTTGAATACTTGTTCACATACTGGTACTTAGAACCACAGTTGTAGCATTGTCCACTACTTGAGGTAGAAGTCTTAATTTCTGGAGAGGCTTGCTTCCCTTTCTTACTGTTGGGATAAGGAACCTTGAACTTATTAGGCCTTTTCTTATTGTTGAAGTTCGGTTTGGCACCCATAACTTCAACATCACTTTCTTTATCTTCCTCTCCAAGTCGAAGAGCGATATCAACAAGTTGATCAAAAGAACCTTCTAATTTTAGAAGTAATGGGTTCTTGAGATTTTTATTCAAGCCATAGACAAATCTTTGGTTTTTCTTCAATGTGGTGTTTATGTACTCTACCCCATAGTTAGAAAGTGACTCGAAGGATGCGATATAGTCTGTCACAGATGATTCACCTTGAACAAGGTCAATGAAACGACGAGCGAAAGTCACCTTCTCAGCTTCTTGCACAAATTTTAATTCAAAGCGTTCCCGGAATTTCTGCCAAGTAAGATCCGCTTCATTTATTTCAGAAATCAGAAGCTCATACCAATCTAATGCTCTTTCTTGGAGCATATTAGAGGCCACCTGAACACAGTGAAGATCAACAAGATTCATGCGAGAAAAGATTCGATCGCACGATCTGAACCAAGCCTGGACTTCAATAATGGTTTCAGAACCTTTGAATGGCTTTCCACCCAAATTGGTATAATCGCTGCACAAACGTGCAAATCCAGACCTAGGGTGAGTGGACTCCGGATTAGATCCGGCTACTTGAGCATTCCTTACTAGATCAAGAAGCTGCTGGGCAGACATAAATACTCCATCTTGGGGAGTAGCATGAGATTGACCGGCGCTGGGACGGCCAGGTCTAACCATTTCTCTTCCTTTTTGAAAGAAAGAAAAAAGAAGGATAAGGTTATTCACCAAATGAATATCAAGAAATCTTGATAGATAAACAAGGAATCATAAAGAAATAGGATGAATCGGTAAGAGGACTCGAATTAAATCGTAAAGCACGATTCCTAAGATGGACTTAGAATGATGATCCTTGCTAGATTATTCTACATTGTTCCGAAGATTGGCTCTGATACCAAGCTGTGACGCCCCACCTCTATACCCACACTAGACAAGGACACTACGGGATAATGCCGTCAACTAGCATGGAGAATAAGGCTGTTGAGGAGCGACCATCCACGTAATTGTTTTGTGCGAGCAATGATATGTCAGATAGTACAACATGCATGAAATCCGACAGATCGATACAAACTCAAAGCTACTACACAGTGGCTATATATATTCTTCGAAAACAAATATAGAAATAAACATAACACAAATCAGTCACAGACATCCATATCACAATGGCGGAAATTGATATGAATATATAACACATGAAAGTGTACATTAGAGTAGTGGTCAAACAAGATCCACAATGTCACAAAAGAATAGTTACAAGTGCTAGACAAAAGAATATGAATACATCTATGAGTCTATATCTCAAATGTATACAACAAAAACTACTAATCTAAGTAGTTAACCAAAAGTCAAGGTGATAATCCCAGATGTGAAGTCAAGCAGAAGCACCTGTAATATCACGGTCTGACCCGAGTATTATTTAAATAAGAAAATAATAAACGGATCAGTCTAACTATAAATATCAGATAAAATGATATAGAATAAGAGATATGACATAAATATATGATAACCATAAAGCCATACTGTAATAAGTATGTAATTGAAAATCAACAAGAGATTAATCAATATCATTAGAATCTTCTCAAAGATAAAAAAGAATGTCATACTCTTTATTTATATTCACCAAACCATAAATATTGACAATAATATCAATGCCAATCACAAAAGTTAATGACAAACAAATTCACCAATGCACAAATATTGATAACACTTATCAATGTAAATCACGAAAATTGATGAAAACACAAATTTCAGAAATCATTAATGGAAATCCAGAAATCACAAAAAGGGGAGGCCCATCACAAAACGGGAGCATGAAAACTCACCAACACGTGTATCACAAAATGGAACGCTATTCCATGGTTGCTTACCATTAATTTTGAGCCGAAGCTCCATAAAATGGCCCAAAGACCATGGGTCGCTACCCCACCAAATTGAGCCAAAGCTCCATAGAAACGGGCTTTAGTCTCCTTCGTAGACAAAGAGACATCGTACATTGCTAGTCTAAATCACAAAAATGATCATCAACGATCATCAAGAAGTGTCAATTACAGTAAGCAAGTAAATAAATAAGCTTAGCTACACGTCCCATAACCACTAGCTTAACTTAAATATTTACGAACAAATTGTAGATCTCCACTCGAAAATTGTCACAAGAGATTCAATCGAACAAGTCCAAGAATTAACCGACGAAGTAAACGCAAGCGTTTCATACCACTTGTTTTACGAAGCCCTTTAATTAGATTTCTCGTACGAGTGAGGTAAAGGTTTATATATTTTTAAAATGGCAAATCACAAAAATGATCGTAGAAATGATCAAATCACAAAAATTCACATACGAAGACGTGAATGAAATCCAAAGAATTCGATTCCAAAATCATCAAAGTGGAAATACCCTTGTGACTCGACACGGCACGACCTAGCAGATGATCGACCTAATAGGTAGCGGCATAAGTGCAGTGGCGAGCGACTTAGGAATGGTGCGACCCAACAATGCAAACGACCTAAGTGGTAGCGGCATAAGTGCAGGGCGGGCGACCTAAGGAACGGTGCGACCTAACATGGCCAAGCGACCTATGTGGCCAGCGACCCAAGGCGAGCGACTCACGTAAGAAGGCCGAGCGACCTAACTGTTCAAATGGGTGCAACCTAAGAGAGCAAGCGACCTAACAGATAGGGCATATGGCCGAGCGGCTTAGGGACGATACGACCTAAGTGGGAAGGCCGAGCGACCTAACGACTTAAGGGATAAACAAGGCCGAGCAACGACCTATGGTGCAAGCAACCTATGGTGGGAACGACCCAAATGCAGGCCGACCTAAAGGGGACAATGCCGAGCAACGACCTAACACGGCGTGACCTATAGGGGAGAGACCTAAGTGCAGGCCGACCTACTGTGCAGGCCGAGAATCCTTCATGTGAAGGCCGAGCGACCTAGGGGTTTGAAGTGAAAAAATTCTCCATATTTGCAACCGATCGTGCATGGACGTTAGGGGATTATGCCCATAGGCTACCCGGTCGTATTGGCTCCTCGATGCATCACCAAAAACGTGTTCAAACATCAAAGATGGGATTTTTAAAGATTTGAACCCAAAACACTAAAAATTGGGATTTTCACCAAGTCAATCCAAATCAAGAGCAAATGCACATGAGTAAGTGTTAGGAATTCATACCTAACAATCAAAGATAGTTATAGACAAAGATGTGAGATAAAAATCTCACCTTTACACAAAATCAATGGAGAAGAAGCTTGAAATCAATGGCTTCTCTTTGAATTTGGAGTTAGATGTTGGATTTGCAAATGAACTTGAGCTTGGAGTTTTAATTTCCCATTCCTTCCTCCATTTTTGTTGAAGCTTGAGTGTTAGGAAATGAAAGTGAAGTTATGAAGGGAAGGGGGTTGAGCTAGAGTTAATAGTTTAGGCTAATGGGGTAAACCAAACCGAAAGCCAAAAGTGAAAAAGTGGAAAAATTCCACTAACTCCAAACATATCAAAGTTTATACTCAAAAAGATCGCAAACGGTGTTTTGGACCCAATGGAAGTGGTTCCAAGTCCTAAATCAACCGTATGAAAAAAGTAACTTTTCGGACTAAAATCTGACTAACGATAGAATATAAAAATAAAATATTTAAATATTCAATCGTAAAATATGCGGGTTATTACAGACTCCCCTCCTTAAAGAAATTATGTCCTCGCAATATTTAAGAAGAAAATATAAGATAACAACAATGAAAGCATATCAACAAAAAAGAAATTTGAAATAAGGAATTCACCTCATGGAGCATGAGAAAGTAAGTCCAGATGTGTTCCCTTGATGAACTCTCTAGATTCCCAAGAGCAATCCTTAGGATTTGAGGACCATTGGACTTTAACAAGCGAAACATCTCTATTTCGAAGGCGCTTGACCTCCGAAGCAATAATACGAATAGGATGTTGCTCATAAGTTAAATTAGGTGAAACTTCAATTTCTTCCACAACACCGGGCTCAAGAATAGAATCGGAATCTCGAAGGCATTTCCGTAATTGAGAAAACGTGAAACACGTCATGAATAGCAGAAAACTGAGCCGGTAATAAACGGCGACAAGCCACGGAACCAATACGTTCGGTGATAGGAAATGGCCCAATATATCGAGGCGCTAACTTTCCCGATTGGCTGAAACGTACTACACCCTTCATAGGTGAGACACGGATAAACACAAGATCTCCCACAGAAAATTCTAATTTCCTTTTCCGGTTATCGGCATAGGATTTTTGTCTACTCTGGGCTTCTTTCATCCTATAACGAATAAGGTCAATCTTTTCTGTGGAATCACGAATAAAATCCGGACCTAAAACCAGCTTCTCACCGGCCTCAAGCCAACAAGAAGGATATCGGCATGGCCTTCCATAGAGTGCCTCGAAAGGTGTCATACCAATACTAGATTGGAAGCTATTATTATAGGAAAACTCAACAAGAGAAATATGATCTCCCCAACTTCCACCAAAATCAAAAACACATGCACGAAGAAGATCTTCATGAGTTTGATTCACATGCTCAGTTTGTCCATCGGACTGGTGATGATAAGCGATGCTAAAATTAAGCTTCGTTTCCAAAGCTTTTTGAAGACTCTTCCAAAATCCACTAGTAAATAATGGATCACGATCACTAACAATAGAAGAAGGAACTCCATGCAATTTTATAATTTCTTTAATAAAGCGTTTGGCCAATAGAGGAACGGTTCGATTGGACCGAACGGGAATAAAATGGGAGGATTTAGTAAGTCTATCGACTATCACCCATAAGCTATCATGACCCGAACGAGAACGGGGAAGGCCGTCTATAAAATCCATGGAAATTTGGTCCCACTTCCAAATTGGAATTTCTAAAGGTTGCAATAACCCACCGGGCCTTTGATGTTCGGCCTTGACAAGTTGGCAAGTCATGAAACACTTAATAAAGTTAGCAATATCAGATTTCATTCCCTCCCAATAATAAAGTCGCTTCATATCCACGTACATTTTACTATTACCGGGATGAATGGTAAATTTAGAACGATGAGAATCTTCTAAAATGTTTTTATGAAGATTACTAATATTTGGCACGATAAGTCTACCAAATTTTCGAATGCCGCCACGAGAATCAATATCAAAGTCTTTCAAACCTTCAATATCAATTTTATCCCTAAATTTATGCCAAGAAGAGCCAATTCGGGATCTAGCCTCTGAGCTTCAAGAATGCAGTCTAAAAGAGAAGGATGAGCCTCAAGGCTACATAAAACAAGAGATGTACTTAAATCGAAAACACGACCTTGAATCTCACAAGTGGATAGGATTCCGAGATCATTCCATTCGGAGATCATCATTGTGACGCCCCACCTCTATACCCACGCTAGCCAAGGACACTACGTAGTAATGCCGTCAACTAACACGGAGAATAAGGTTGGTTGGGAGCGACCATCTATAGCCTTGCTCTAACTATCTATTGAATACATCGACAATAAACATACCAAGCAGGTCGACATACCAAATGAATACTTAAAACAAAACCATAGGTGGTTGAAGGATCTATCAGAACAGAATATAACAACTCAAATGTAATATACATCACAGAACATCATCATATACACATATATTGATACATAACAGAGTTTACAAAATAATACATGTCAAGTGGTATAGCAAACCACAATATACAGACGAATCAAAAGAATACATATATCAGAGATACGAATAAAAGGACTACACAAAAAGCTTTAACAAAAAGGAACAAGTTGAATAGTCCATGCGGAAGCAAAAGATGCTAAGTCCAAAAGCACCTAACCTGAAACATCTCAATCTGACCCGAGTATAAAATACACCGGTCAGTCGAGCTAAACAAATCAGTTAGATAAACTGAACAACAATAAACCTGCATGGTTACAAAGTATAACAAATATCTCTAAAAGAGATAACATAATCATCTAACAAAAGATGAATCATATGATAACAAAACAAGCCTCATATCATCGGCAACATATAGAAACAAAGGATAAGAATATAACAAACCAAGCCAAAAGGCAATTAACAAATACCCATAAGGTATACAAGTTCCACAAGGTAAACGCTACGCATCATGCGGCTCAAAAAGACCAACACCGAAGGGCGATACCTAGGGAATATACATATGAATGAAACATCAGAAAATTTGCTTGAGCTTAGTACTGTACAAACAAGGATCCATGAGCCCGAAGACTCCAAACCCAATATCACCCATGCGGCTCATAACGATCAACATCGGAAGCGATACTAAAGGGCAACCCAATATCACCCATGCGGCTCATAACGACCAACATCGGAAGCGATACTATAATAAACAAACCCGAAGGCACAAACCCGAAAGCACATACCCGAAGGAAACAAACCGTAGTCGTGAAGGTCAGAGACCCAGTACTGGACACCACTAACCGGCGGAATGTGTCATAACTCTCAAAAAGGAATCCGAAAAGTGGTAACGTGAGTCCCATAACCACTCGTTCGCACTAAACGGTTTACTATCCATTAGTTAATTTCACACTCAAAGCAGTACAAAGTTCACCTCATATCATCGGTAAACGAAACCCGAAGGTTAAAACGATCAATTGAATAGGTCGAGAATTAATCGGAAGGATAAACGCACAGATTCATGGTCTGTGTTTTGCCGAACCATTTAATCACCCTTCCACTTTGCTCGAAGTGCGAAATTGTGCGTGTGTTTTAAATAGAATTTATAAATCGAAGAAGCGAACTTTTAATACGATTTGAAGAAATCATTTATAAAACCCATGAATGAATTCAAAAGGGAATCATTAAGGTCAAATATGCATAAACAACTAATTGGAATCAATATACATCGATCAATTTTTGAAAACTAAACGAACAAGGCAATTTTGGCAAAAATAGCATATTCAGACGTCTGAAAGAAGGGATTCAGACATCTGAATCTGAAATAATTTTGTTTTTCAAAACAGAATTCAGACATCTGAATCCATACTTCCAGACGTCTGAAATAGGCAATATTCGGCCTATTTCCTTTCTGGTTGAAAATTAGCCAATTCAGACGTCTGGAATATAAATTCAGACGTCTGAATCTGGAGATGAAAATGTTCCCCAGAACAATATTCAGACGTCTGAAAATAGGGTTTCAGACATCTGAAACATGATGATCAGGCATTTCCTGAACCTGGGCCAACTACGGCCAAACAAATCGAAAGCAATTGGATGCGTGTTCATTATGGGCTTACGTCAAACGACTACCCAACCTTAACGACACACCCAAGCACTTCGAACAGAATAAACATCATCCATATAAGGATTTTCAAAGATTTGGCTTCAAAAATCATAATTTGGCAATTTCACCAAAGCAAACCAAATCAAAAGCAAAAGCGTATGAATAAGTGTTAGGAATTCATACCTAACATCAACGAAATCAAGGGAAGTAGATGTGAGTTCAAAACTCATCTTTTAATCCAAAACAAAGAAGGAGTTCAATTTGCAAGGAGAAGACCAACAAATCTCCACTTCTACTCAACTAGCTTCAATCTAAGAATAAAACAAGTATTTTTTCTAAGTTTAGGTTTAGGAATTTCTGAGATTGAAGAGAGAAAGAGATAGAGAAGATGAAGAGGAGCTTATCTATGTCTTCTCTTTGATTTTGGAGCAAGAAATCAAGTTGCAAGAGGAAACTAGGGCTTGCAATTTCTATTTCTCTTTCCCTTCCACCATTTTCAGTTTTCTTAAGCTTAAGAAATAAAATGAGGGTGAATGGATGAAGAGAGGGCTGAGTTAGGGTTTTAAACTAACAAATGGGCTGAACCCAAATCCAAACCCAAATAGAAAAGTTGCAAAAATTCACAAACTCCAAACATATCGAAGCTTATACTCAAAAAGATCGCAAACGCCATTTTGGAACCAATGGAGGTGGTTCGAGTTCCAATTCGGCCATTTGCGGAAAGTAACATTTCGGACCTAAAAATCCGACTAACGACTCTATATTTAAATAAAACATTTAAATATAAAATCGTTAAATATGCGGGTTGTTACAGATCTCCCCTCCTTACGAAATTGCGTCCCCGCAATTCCTAGAGACGATATTTTTAACAACTACATACATACAACTTTCAAAAGAAAAGAAAATAAGCTTAAGACAAAGGGATATACTCACTGTTCCCAAGCAAGGATAGAAAACCCGGATAAGATCCCTCGATAACTCTCTGGTTTCCCAAGTACAATCATGGGATTAGCATACCATTGAACTTTTACGAGCGGCATGTCCTTGTTCCAAAGGTGTCGCACCTCCGTGTCAAGTACGCGAATAGGTTGCTGTACAATAGATAAGTTCGGTGAGACCTCAAGCTCAAACAAATCAGGAGAAGTAATAACAGAATCCAACTCCCGAAGACACTTCCGAAGCTGCGAGACGTGAAACACATCATAAATGCCAGAAAGATAAGCAAGAAGTGAAACTCTATAAGCCACAGGGCCAATACGTTCAGTAATAGAAAATGGTCCTATAAAGCGAGGAGCCAATTTTCCAGTCGTACTGAAACACAAACCCTTTTCAAAGGAGAAACACGAATAAAAACAAGATCACCAAGTGAGAATTCAAGAGGCTTACTACGGTTGTCCTCGTAGGATTCTGGAGGCTCTGTGCCGCTTTCATTCTCAAACGAATAAGATCAATCTTCTCGGAAGAATCACGAACAAAATCTGGACCAAGAATAAGCTTCTCTCCAAATTCCAACCAACAAGAAGGTGATCGAGATGGCCTTCCATATAAAGCTTTGAAAGGAGCCATACCGACACTAGACTGAAAACTATTGTTTTAGGAGAATTCTACAAGAGGTAGGTGATCCTCCCAACAACCACCGAAATCAAAAGTATAAATACGAAGAAGATCTTCCAAGATACGATTCCCCCGTTCAGTCTGTCCGTCAGACCGCGGATGATAATCTGTACTAAAATTAAGCTTTGTGCCCAAAGCTTGCTGAAGACTCTGCCAAAAATGACTCGTGAATAAAGGATCACGATCACTCACAATAGAACTAGAAACACCGTGAAGTCTCACGATTTCCTTAACATACAACTTAGCCAAATGCGAAGCAGTTCTATTAGACTTAATAGGGACAAAACGAGCAGACTTGGTGAGGTGATCAACAATAACCCAAATACTAGAATGACCTGATCTCGAACGAGGTAGGCCGTCAACGAAATCCATAGAAATCTGATCCCATTTCCATAATGGAATCTCTAGAGGCTGAAGAAGTCCCAAAGGACGTTGATGTTTGGCCTTAAAACGCTGACAAGTTATGCAATTACTCACAAAACTCACCACATCGCATTTTATGCCTTCCCAATAATAAATACGATGCATATCGGCATACATCTTACTACTACCAGGATGAATGGTATACTTAGAACGATGACAGTCATCAAGAATGTCATGCCTAAGTGCAAAATCAGAATGCACAAAAAGACGGTTCTTCTTACGAAGACACCCATGAGAATCAATGTTGAAATCCCGCAACGCCTCATCACAGGATCCAAACTCACAAAGCTGAATAAGATGCAACAAATCAGGATCACGCCGCTGAGCATCGGCAATACTATCCAATAAAATAGGTCGAGCTCCCAAACTAATTAATAGGATAGGAGAATCAGAAGATGAACCTCGATCAAGAATTTCACAAAAAGATAGTCTCAAGAATATTCCATTCAGCAAGCATCATAAAAATAACAGCCGAATGTTTGCGACTAAGCGCATCAGCAACACGATTAACCTTACCAGGGGTATACTGGATATCAAAGTCATAGGAAGCAAGAAACTCAATCCAACGCTGTTGTCTCATATTGAGTTCCTTCTGAGTGAACAAATACTTCAAAGATTTATGATCGGTATATAGAATGAAGCGCTCGCCCAATAAATAATGTCGCCAAATCTTCAAGGCAAAGACAATGGCGGCTAACTCAAGATCATGAGTGGCATAGCGAACTTCATTCGGACGCAATTGCCTAGAAGCATAAGCAACTACCCGATCCTTCTGCGTAAGAACAGCACCGAGACCACTACCACAAGCATCGGTGTAGACAACAAGATCATTATCCCCTCGGGAACCACAAGAATAGGAGCATTAGTGAGAAGTTCCTTCAATGTCAGAAAGGAAGCTTCACACTTGTCGGACCAATCAAAACGAATGCCTTTCTGAGTAAGGCAAGTGAGAGGAAGCACAACTCGGGAAAAATCTTTAATGAACCGGCGGTAATAACCCGCCAATCCAAGGAAACTACGAATCTCATGAACATTCTCGGCCTCTTCCAATTCTGGATGTCTTCGATCTTTGAGGGATCGATAGAAATGCCATCAGAAGATACAACATGGCCTAAGAACTTAACCTTATTCTCCCAAAAATGGCACTTGGAGAATTTAGCTCTAAGCTGATGATGACGAAGAGTACTCAAGACAATTCTCAAGTGATTAACATGCTCGGCTTCAGACTTAGAATAAATAAGGATATCATCAATGAACACAAGGACGAACTTGTCGAGATATTCCCGGAATACCCGATTCATGAGATCAACAAAGAAAGCAGGAGCGTCTGTCAAACTGAACGGCATAATGAGAAACTCAAAAGAATCATAACGAGTGCGGAAAGCGGTAAGAGGTATGCTATCCTCCGCGACTCGTAACTTATGAAAAAAAACCTGTGGCAAGGTCTAGCTGAGAAAAGACCTTAGCACCACTCAATAAATCGAACATATCATCGATCCTAGGCAATGGATACCTATTCCTAATGGTCAACTCGTTAAGTTTGCGATAGTCAATGCAAATCCTAAGAGTTCCATCAGACTTCCTCACAAAGACGACCGCGGATCCCTACGGAGAAAAACTGGACTGAATCAACTGCTTGGACTCAAGCTCTAAAAGTTGCTTCTTGAGTTCCTCATTTTACCCTGTAGACATCCTCGTGGGAGGACGACTAACAGGCTGCGCGCCTGAAATAAGATCAATGCGGAACTCAATTGCCCGCTTGGGTGGCAAACCCGAAACAGGTTCAAAAATATCAGAAAAGTCACAAGCAATGGGAATACGAGATATATCACTATCATCTCGCGAGTCAAGAGAATATAAAGCCATTTCGGAATTATCCACATCCCGAAGAATAAGAGATAACTGAGTAGACGAATCCGGATGTCGAAGATATATAATTCTCTCCGAACAAATAACCTGGCATCATATCTCACTAGCCAGTCCATACCCAAAATCATATCAAATTCCAGACAAGAAATAACGTGCAGATTCGCACGAAAAGAAAAGCCACATAAAACAATCTCAACATCATCACAAAGCAAGCTAAGAGTCGCGGATCCCCCAATAGGATTCGCAATCCTTAAAGAAGTAACCAAACAAGAAACATCCAAAGATAAATCATCGACGAGCTTCTTCGATATGAAAGAATATGAAGCACCCGTATCGAAAAGAACTCGAATACTATGATCATGAAATAAAATAGAACCTTCCAAAATAGATGGAGATATACTTTTGGACTGAGAAGGACCTTCATAAGCCTTAGCAGCATAAAGCCTGCTAGACTTGACACCAGCCGAAACAGTAGGGCAAGCTAAAACATGATGACCTTCCTTCTTGCAATAGCGGCAGAAGATAGGCCTAGGACAAGCTCGAATAATATGATCCGGAGACCCACAATTGAAACGCTTCCGAATGAAAGGTGTTCCAAAAGGCTGAGGCTGAGAACTAGAACTACCATTCTTCTTCTTCTTAGAAGGAAAAGACCTGGACTTCTGAATTGGAAGCGGCCTCTTGTTGGGGTTCTTGGAAACCTCAACATCAACATCACTATCACACTCCTTCTCGACGGTCTCGAGATGAAGCGCAGAATCAACCAATTCCTCAAAAGAAAGCTTAAGCTGGAGCAACAAAGACTTCTTAAGATATTTCTTAAGATCCGAGACAAACTTCAAATTCTTCTTATAAGAAGTGCTAATGAATTCAAGACCATACTTAGATAAAGCCTCGAATGATGCAACATACTCATAAACAGAAGATTTCCCTTGCTTCAACTCAAGGAAGCGACGGGTCAATAAAACTTTTTCAGATTCAGGAACGAACTTGAGTTCAAATCGCTCCCGAAACTAAGTCCAAGAAAGAGTAGACTGATCAATCTCGGCTACAAGAAGCTCATACCAATCAAGAGCATGCTCTTGTAATAAGCTTGAAGTTACAAGAATTCTATCATAGTCAGAAAGATCCATGCAAGAAAAGATGCGCTTGCACGTGCGAAACCAAGCTTGGACTTCAAGAACTGACTCGGAGCCCTTAAACGGCTTTCCTCCAAGATGAGCAAAATCACTGCACTGGCGTGCAAAGGCAGACTTGCGAGGTGGAGACACTCGAGGAGGAACTGTAGGTTGAGTGCTCCTAAATAATTCCAAAAACTGATCGGCAGACATATAAACGCCATCCGGATGTGAACCACTGGATTGCCCAGCATCCGAACGTCGTCCTCTGCCTCTTCCAGCCATACACTGAAATTAAGATAAGAACGAGATTATACACAAGGGAGATAATCAAAACGGAATACTACGGAATAAAATGCACTCCTAGACGTATTCCCCAAATTCTATCTAACCTTTGATAGAAGAAGAAATAGAAAGGCACGATGATTCAAAGATTTGTGTCACTTATACACTTTGATGTACCGTAATATGTGCATCTATTCTGTGTTCATCATATTTTGTTCTGAACTCAGCTCTGATACCACGCTGTGATCCCCCACCTCTATACCCACGCTAGCCAAGCACACTACATAGTAATGCCGTCAACTAACACGGAGAATAAGGCTGGTTGGGAGCGATGATGTGCACGTAAATGTGCACATTTTTATCGCCATATTTAATCTATTTAAATTAAATAAATGATCATATTGGGTATTTTAACTTGTTTTAACCAAAATTCACATTAATTCCAAATTGTCACACATTCATCTTCATACAAGGGTGAAATGGTCATTTTTGTGCATTTATTAAATTGTGAAAATTTACTTAGAATTTTCTATGTTTTTTGTAGGAAATTTGGTGACTTTCACAAGTGGTTTCATGAAGATATGCATGCACAAAATCAATACAAAGGAATGAAGATGGAAATAATTCAAAATGAAGATCATGGAGGACCCCACCTACCCACCTACCTTAATGTACAAATTAAAGGCTAATGCACATGCTTATGGATTTAATGTCTTCATGTACATTTAAGTGGGGATTAAAACATGCTAATGATAACTTGGCCTCCACACTTTCTCATGGGCATTTTGGGTATTCCCCAAAAATAGGAATTAGGGTTTTAAAGTTGTATATATACCCCTTATGTTTCATGTAACATTATCTCCTCTCTTAGTCTCTCTTAGGCCTCCTCTCTTAGTTAGTTAGTTTTAGTTTAAAAAATAAAAGAAAGCCCTCTTTCTCTTTTCATGGCTACTTAGCCATTTTTCTTAATGTATTTTTTTTTATGCAATGTTATTTAGTGTTTCCTTTTAATTACATGTTCATTTTCTTTTCTTGTTTATTTTCTTTCATGTTCTAGTATAGATCTCTTTTATTTTATGCAAGTAGAATAATTTTTCTTTTCATTTTGCTCTCTTTCTCTCTTCTTGTTTAATGTTGTTTTCTACATTTGTTCATATGATAACAAATATGAGAGCTTAATCCCTTCAATTTAGGGGTAATAAAGCTCTCTAGTATGTAGATCCAACATTTTGATGTTTATGCTCTCTTTTTGTGCTTAATGAGAATGATTGAAGTGGGTTAATGATATTGTTTAGCTTTGAATTTGATAGTCTATATTGTTCATAACAAATAGGCTATACTTAAACAAACAAAACACAAATTGCCTCTTCATTTACATATGATTATGGCGAGAAAGTGATTGTTGAAATTGAAATTTGATGGCTTATATTTCTAATTAATAGTTAATAGGCCATGCTTATAATAGATTTTGCTTTCAACTTTGTTGTCATAGTTTATGAAATTTAAAAGTGTATTAGTGGTTGTGTTATAGTTTGATGGTTTATATTGAGCTAATTAATAGCACAAATATACCATACTTATGATAAGCACATCAACTAATTCACTAATGATTAGAAAAGAGAGATCATAACTTCAAATTGTTGATTTATGTGATCTAGAGAGTGGAAATTGCCTCTAAATTGTCTTAACACTCTCATATTTTTATCGATTTTCTTTTGCTTGTTTTTATCCTTTTTTTTAGCTAATCACTCTCGACTTTGGTTTAATTTGATTGAATAGAATTTTAAAATCAACAATTCCCTGTGGATCGACCCGTATTCGCCACGTGCTACATTCGTACACCGTGCGCTTGCGGTTATTTTTAAATCTATATTCGTTCGACGGTTTTCTAAACCGATAGAATTTCCGTCGACGAACAAGTTTTTGGCGCCGTTGCCGGGGAGTTGCTTTGATTTTAATTTTCTATTCTTCGAATTACTTTTTGTTTGATTTCATTTTGTGATTGTTTTGTGTGTTGACTGCATTTAAAAAAAAAAATTGTTTTGCGTGTTTGATTTGTGCTTGCATTTGTTTGTGTGTTTGTAGTTTTTCATTTTGCATTTGCATTTCTATTTCCGTAAAAAAGAACATATAAAATTTCAAAAAAAAACATTTTATTTCCTATTCATTTTCTTTACAATTTCAGTTACAATTTACAGCTCAATTTCATTTACAAACTTGATTGCCTAAAAACTGTGCAGTTCCCCCCCTTCTCTGTTACTGTTACTGCACAATCTTCTCTCTGTAATTCACATCTTCAAACTGCTCATATCACTTCACCACTTCAAACCATCTACAAACCACTGCTATCAACTACTTCTCTTCTGCCAAATACAACACCGCAGCACCACTCTGTCAACACATCTACATTAGTCCACACACCACTACTCACAAACATCCATCAACTTCCTAACTTACTGCCATTCTCTGCTCACCATCATTTACTTGCCTACCATCCACTTCCCACTGTCATTCAATCATCACCTCCTTACATTGCCAACCAGACTCCCCTTTCCACTTCAATTCATTGTCCACTGCCATATATCTCAGCAACCATCTCAAACCCCCCTTTCAAACAAAATACATCACTTTATCACCTCACCCTACTTCTGTTTCCAAATTTCTGCCTCCACCATACCACTGTGACAATCTCCAATCACAACTGTCAACGGCCACAACACCTTACTACTGTCATATTCACCCCTCCGATTCACCTACAATCTACCATCACAATCCCTTTCAACAACCACTACACTATAACATATTCACAGCGCCACTACATCCACTTCATTCAATATTACTGCACCTCCCCCAAACAGTAGCTACAGATCGCAACACAGCCATCACCAGATACTCCAATTCGACCATCCATCATTCCTACTGAATCGCCTCGCCAACATACAACTTCCTTCACCGCATACCCATCAGCCATCTCCCATTGCCGCACTACACATATCAGTGCCATCCCCTCACCATATCACAACAACCAGTCCACCAATCTTCACACTATCACCAATTCTCTGACCAACTTTCTTCACAACAAGTCAACTTCCTTCAACATACCACCAAGCAACTGCCAAAACTGCCAATTACTTCCTACATTCATCTCCGAACTGCCTATCACCTCCAAACAACATTCACATCACTTCCAACAACTTCTTCACCACATTACTTTAACACCATCATCTCCTCAGCTCTCTGCTTCGACATCAACAAATTGCCATCAAAACTGGCATCAAAAACTACACTCGCTCCTCTGCCACCCTCACAGACCATCCTTACCAATACATCCTCCACTGCCAACAACTTCACCCAACATTGCATTGCCATACAACTCCAATCAGAACAGTATACTACATCTCTGCTCCTCCCTTACTTCATCCCTGTACAGTGCCAAACCACCACCGTTTACTAACCACTACTTCAACCACGACCAACTTCCGCACCACCATCTGACAACCCATTCACCACAGTCCATCTTCTAGCCACAACAATCGCCTGACCACAAATCCTCCTACAACAAGTTGTGCACCTCTAACAACTCCACTCTTCTACCTGACCGCAATCACCACGACCTCCACTAACCCACCAAACCCAACCACTTCGGATCGCCATCCTCGACTCAATTCCTCCTCGAATCTGCTGCCGCGATCTGCCTTCTCAACAAAATCGCGACTTCAATCTCTGTGCTTCCTGCTTCTCGATCGCCGTTTCCCCACCCATATACAAACCATCTCCAACAAATCCTAGCACTATTTTTACTTAGTTGATTTGATTTGTTATTGAAAAGAAATGAAAATACCACTTTGATAAACTTTGATAATCAACTAAGGATCCATTTCATAGTTACACTTTGTTATTAACCAAAACAACGAGTTAAACTATAGTCTATTTGATATGATAACTTGATATTTATTGGAAATTTTGACGAGTAAATGACATAAAATTTCAAGATAATAACCAAAACCTATATTTAACTTATTCATGTCAATTTAAAAATAAATTCTTCATTTGTAAATATTTTCAAAATTTGCATTCATCTCTCTTTGTAAATAAATCTTGCATTTTGTAAATATTCTCATCCCGCACTTGGATTTTGTGGGTAGTATCCGCTGAAAACCCTCACGAGACAACACTCGTCCTACTGGGGACACCCAGAGGTTTAACGGCTTGTTGCATACGCTCAATGCAATCGTGTTTCCTACGAAAACGGATTTACCTTAGTTTCCCTTTATTCGAGGACGAATAAAAAGAGAAGTGTGGGGGTATTTGATGTGCACGTAAATGTGCACATTTTTATCGCCATATTTAATCTATTTAAATTAAATAAACGATCATATTGGGTATTTTAACTTGTTTTAACCAAAATTCACATTAATTCCAAATTGTCACACATTCATCTTCATACAAGGGTGAAATGGTCATTTTTGTGCATTTATTAAATTGTGAAAATTTACTTAGAATTTTCTATGTTTTTTGTAGGAAATTTGGTGACTTTCACAAGTGGTTTCATGAAGATATGCATGCACAAAATCAATACAAAGGAATGAAGATGGAAATAATTCAAAATGAAGATCATGGAGGACCCCACCTACCCACCTACCTTAATGTACAAATTAAAGGCTAATGCACATGCTTATGGATTTAATGTCTTCATGTACATTTAAGTGGGGATTAAAACATGCTAATGATAACTTGGCCTCCACACTTTCTCATGGGCATTTTGGGTATTCCCTAAAAATAGGAATTAGGGTTTTAAACTTGTATATATACCCCTTATGTTTCATGTAACATTATCTCCTCTCTTAGCCTCTCTTAGGCCTCCTCTCTTAGTTAGTTAGTTTTAGTTTAAAAAATAAAAGAAAGCCCTCTTTCTCTTTTCATGGCTACTTAGCCATTTTTCTTCATGTATTTTTTTTTATGCAATGTTATTTAGTGCTTCCTTTTAATTACATGTTCATTTTCTTTTCTTGTTTATTTTCTTTCATGTTCTAGTATAGATCGCTTTTATTTTATGCAAGTAGAATAATTTTTCTTTTCATTTTGCTCTCTTTCTCTCTTCTTGTTTAATGTTGTTTTCTACATTTGTTCATATGATAACAAATATGAGAGCTTAATCTCTTCAATTTAGGGGTAATAAAGCTCTCTAGTATGTAGATCCAACATTTTGATGTTTATGCTCTCTTTTTGTGCTTAATGAGAATGATTGAAGTGGGTTAATGATATTGTTTAACTTTGAATTTGACAGTCTATATTGTTCATAACAAATAGGCTATACTTAAAAAAACAAAACACAAATTGCCTCTTCATTTACATATGATTATGGCAAGGAAGTGATTGTTGAAATTGAAATTTGATGGCTTATATTTCTAATTAATAGTTAATAGGCCATGCTTATAATAGATTTTGCTTTCAACTTTGTTGTCATATTTTATGGAATTTAAAAGTGTATTAGTGGTTGTGTTATAGTTTGATGGTTTATATTGAGCTAATTAATAGCACAAATATACCATACTTATGATAAGCACATCAACTAATTCACTAATGATTAGAAAAGAGAGATCATAACTTCAAATTGTTGATTTATGTGATCTAGAGAGTGGAAATTGCCTCTAAATTGTCTTAACACTCTCATATTTTTATCGATTTTATTTTGCTTGTTTTTATCATTTTTTTAGCTAATCACTCTCGACTTTGGTTTAATTTGATTGAACAGAATTTTAAAATCAACAATTCCCTGTGGATCGACCCGTATTCGCCACGTGCTACATTCGTACACCGTGCGCTTGCGGTTATTTTTAAATCTATATTCGTTCGACGGTTTTCTAAACCGATAGAATTTCCGTCGACGAACAAGTGGCCATCTATAGCCTTGCTCTAACTATCTATTGAATACATCGACAATAAACATACCAAGCAGGTCGACATACCCAATGAATACTTAAAAAAAAACCATAGGTGGTTGAAGGATCTATCAGAATAGAATATAACAACTCAATTGTAATATACGTCACAGAACAGTAAATCATCATATACAAATATATTGATACATAACAGAGTTTACAAAATAATACATGTCAAGTGGTATAGCAAACCACAATATACAGACGAATCAAAAGAATACATATACCAGAGTTACGAATAAAAGGACTACACAAAAAGCTTTAACAAAAAGGAACAAGCTGAATAGTCCATGCGAAAGCAAAATAGGCTAAGTCCAAAAGCACCTAACCTGAAACATCTCGGTCTGACCAAGTATAAAATACACGGGTCAGTCTAGCTAAACAAATCAGTTAGATAAACTGAACAACAATAAACCTGCAAGGTTACAAAGTATAACAAATATCTCTAAAAGAGATAACATAATCATCTAACAAAAGATGAATCATATGATAACAAAACAAGCCTCATATCATCGGCAACATAAAGAAACAAAGGATAAGAATATCCCAAACCAAGCCAAAAGGCACATAACAAATACCCATAAGGTATACAAGTTCCACAAGGTAAACGCTATGCATCATGCGGCTCAAAAAGACCAATACCGAAGGGCGATACTTAGGGAATATACATATGAATGAAACATCGTAAATTTGCTCGAGCTCAGTACTGTACAAACAAGGATCCATGAGCCCGAAGACTCCAAACCCAATATCACCCATGCGGCTCATAACGACCAACATCGGAAGCGATAGTAAAGGGCAACCCAACATCACCCATGCGGCTCATAACGACCAACATCGGAAGCGATACTATAGGCAACAAACCCGAAGGCACAAACCCGAAGGCACATACCTGAAGGCAATAAACCGTAGTCGTGAAGGTCAGAGACCCAGTAATGGACACCACTAACTGGCGGAATGTGTCATAACTCACAAAAAGGAATCCGAAAAGTGGTAACGTGAGTCCCATAACCACTTGTTCGCACTAAACGGTTTACTATCCGTTAGTTAATTTCACACTCAAAGCAGTACAAAGTTCACCTCATATCATCGGTAAACCAAACCTGAAGGTTAAAATGATCAATTGAATAGGTCGGGAATTAATCGGAAGGATAAACGCACAGATTCATGGTCCGTGTTTTGCCCAACCATTTAATCACCCTTCCACTTCGCTCGCAGTGCGAAACTGTGCATGTGTTGTAAATAGAATTTATAAATCGGAGAAGCGAACTTTTAATACGATTTGAAGAAATCATTTACAAAACCTGTGAATGAATTCAAAAGGGAATCATTATGGTCAAATATGCATAAACAACTAACTGGAATCAATATACATCGATCAATTTTGGAAAACTAAACGAACAAGGCAATTTTGGCAAAAACAGCATATTCAGACGTCTGAAAGAAGGGATTCAGACGTCTAAATCTGAAAATAAATTTGTTTTTCGAAACAGAATTCATACGTCTGAATCTATACTTCCAGACGTCTGAAATATGCAATATTCGGCCTATTTCGTTTCTGGTTGAAAATTAGCCAATTCAGACGTCTGGAATATAAATTCAGACGTCTGAATCTGGGGATGAAAATGTTCCCCAGAACAATATTCAGACGTCTGAAAATATGGTTTCAGACGTTTGAAACATGATGATCGGGCATTTCCTGAGCCTGGGCCAACTATGGCCAAAAAAATCGAAAGCAATCGGATGCGTGTTGATTATGGGCTTAAGTCAAACGACTACCCAACCTTAACGACACACCCAAGCACTCCAAACAAAATAAACATCATCCATATAAGGATTTTCAAAGATTTGGCTTCAAAAATCATAATTTGGCAATTTCACCAAAGAAAACCAAATCGAAAGCAAAAGCATTTGAACAAGTGTTAGGAATTCATACCTAACATCAACGAAATCAACAGAAGTAGATGTGAGTTTAAAACTCACCTTTTAATCCAAAACAAAGAAGAAGGAGTTCAATTTGCAAGGAGAAGACCAACAAATCTCCACTTCTACACAACTAGCTTCAATCTAAGAATAAAACAAGTATTTTTCCTAAGTTTAGGTTTAGGAATTTCTGAGATTGAAGAGAGAAAGAGATAGAGAAGACGAAGAGGTGCTTACCTATGTCTTCTCTTTGATTTTTGAGCAAGAATCAAGTTGCAAGAGGAAACTAGGGCTTGCAATTTCTATTTCAGTTTCCCTTCCACAATTTTCAGTTTTCTTAAGCTTAAGAAATAAAATGAGGGTGAATGGATGAAGAGAGGGCTGGGTTAGGGGTTCAAACTAACAAATGGGCTAAACCCAAACCCAAAACCCAAATAGAAAAGTTGCAAAAATTCACAAACTCCAAACATATAGAAGCTTATACTCAAAAAGAATGCAAACGCCATTTTGGAACCAATGGAGGTGGTTTCGAGTTCCAATTCGGCCATTTGCGGAAAGTAACATTTCAGACCTAAAAATCCGACTAACGACGCTACATTTAAATATAAAATCGTTAAATATGCGGGTTGTTACAGATCTCCCCTCCTTAAGAAATTGCGTCGCCGCAATTCCTAGAGACGATATTTTTGACAATTTCAAAAGAAAAGAAAATAAGCTTGAGACAAAAGGATATACTCACCGTTCCCAAGCAAGGATAGAAAACCCGGATAAGATCGCTCGGTAAACTCTCTGGTTTCCCAAGTTCAATCATGGGATTAGCAGACCATTGAACTTTAACGAGCGGCACGTCCTTGTTCCGAAGGTGTCGCACCTCCATGTCAAGTACGCGAATAGGTTGTTGTACAATAGATAAGTTCGGTGAGACCTCAAGCTCTAACAAATCAGGAGAAGTAATAATAGAATCCGACTCCCAAAGACACTTCCGAAGCTGCAAGACGTGAAACACGTCATAAATGCCAGATAGATAAGCAGGAAGTGAAACTCTATAAGCCACAGGGCCAATACGTTCAGTAATAGAAAATGGTGCTATAAAGCGAGGAGGCAATTTCCCAGTCGTACTGAAACGCATAACCCCTTTCAAAGGAGAAACACGAATAAAAACAAGATCACCAAGTGAGAATTCAAAAGGCTTCCTACGGTTGTCCTCGTAGGATTTCTGGCAGCTCTGTGCCTCTTTCATTCTCAACCGAATAAGATCAATCTTCTCGGAAGAATCACGAACAAAATCTGGACCAAGAATAAGCTTCTCTCCAGATTCCAACCAACAAGAAGGTGATCGAGATGGCCTTCCATATAAAGCTTCGAAAGGAGCCATACCAATACTAGACTGAAAATTATTGTTGTAGGAGAATTCTACAAGAGGTAGGTGGTCCTCCCAACAATCACCGAAATCAAAAATACAAATACGGAGAAGATCTTCCAAGATACGATTCCCCCGTTCATTCTGTCCGTCAGACTGCGGATGATAAGCTGTACTAAAATTAAGCTTTGTTCCCAAAGCTTGCTGAAGACTCTGCCAAAAGTGACTCGTGAATAAAGGATCACGATCACTCACAATAGAACTAGGAACACCGTGAAGTCTCACGATTTCCTTAACATACAACTTAGGCAAATGCGAAGCAGTTTTATTAGACTTAATAGGGACAAAATGAGAAGACTTGGTGAGGCGATCAACAATAACCCAAATACTAGAATGACCTGATCTCGAACGAGGTAGGCCGTCAACGAAATCCATAGAAATCTGATCCCATTTCCATAATGGAATCTCTAGAGGCTGAAGAAGACCCGAAGGACGCTGATGTTTGGCCTTAAAACGCTGACAAGTTATGCAATTACTCACATAACTCGCCATATCGTGTTTCATGCCTTCCCAATAATAAATACGATGCATATCGGCATACATCTTACTACTACCAGGATGAATGGTATACTTAGAACGATGACAGTCATCAAGAATGTCATGCCTAAGTGCAAAATCAGAATGCACAAAAAGATGGTTCTTCTTACGAAGATACCCATGAGAATCAATGTTGAAATCCCGCAACGCCTCATCACAGGATCCAGACTCACAAAGCTGAATAAGATGAACAAATCAGGATCACACCGCTGAGCATCGGCAATACGATCCAATAAAATAGGTCGAGCTCCCAAACTAATTAATAGGATAGGAGAATCAGAAGATGAACCTCGATCACGAATTTCACAAAAAGATAGTCTCAAGAATATTCCATTCGGCAAGCATCATAAAAATAACAGCCGAATGTTTGCGACTAAGCGCATCAGCAACACGATTACCCTTACCAGGGGTATACTGGATATCAAAGTCATAGGAAGCAAGAAACTCGAGCCAACGCTGTTTTCTCATATTGAGTTCCTTCTGAGTGAACAAATACTTCAAAGATTTATGATCGATATAGAGAATGAAGCGCTCGCCCAATAAATAATGTCACCAAATCTTTAAGGCAAAGACAATGGCGGCTAACTCAAGATCATGAGTGGCATAGCGAACTTCATTCGGACGCAGTTGCCTAGAAGCATAAGCAACTACCCGATCCTTCTGCATAAGAACAGCATCGAGACCACTACCACAACCATCGGTGTAGACAACAAGATCATGATTCCCCTCGAGAACCACAAGAATAGGAGCATTAGTGAGAAGTTCCTTCAATATCAGAAAGGAAGCTTCACACTTGTCGGACCAATCAAAACGAATGCCTTTCCGAGTAAGGCAAGTGAGAGGAAGCACAACTCGGGAAAAATCTTTAATGAACCGACGGTAATAACCCGACAATCCAAGGAAACTATGAATCTCATGAACATTCTCGGTCTCTTCCAATTCTGGATGGCTTCGATCTTTGAGGGATCGATAGAAATGCCATCGGAATATACAACATGGCCTAAGAACTTAACCTTATTCTCCCAAAAATGGCACTTGGAGAATTTAGCTCTAAGCTGATGACGACGAAGAGTACTCAAGACAATTCTCAAGTGATTAGCATGCTCGGCTTCAGACTTAGAATAAATAAGGATATCATAATGAACACAAGGACGAACTTGTCGAGATATTCCCGGAATACCCGATTCATGAGATCAACAAAGAAAGCAGGAGCGTCCGTCAAACCGAACGGCATAACGAGCCACTCAAAACAATCATAACGAGTGCAGAAAGCAATAAGAGGTATGCTATCCTCCGCGACTCATAACTGATGAAAACCTGTGGCAAGGTTTAGCTGAGAAAAGACCTTAGCACCACTCAATAGATCGAACATATCATCGATCCTAGGCAATGGATACCTATTCCTAATGGTCAACTCGTTAAGTTTGCGATAGTCAATGCATAGCCTAAGAGTTCCATCAGACTTCCTCACAAAGACGACCGCAGATCCTTACGGAGAAAAACTGGACTGAATCAACTGCTTGGACTCAAGCTCTAAAAGCTGCTTCTTGAGTTCCTCATTTTCCCCTGTAGAGATCCTCGTGGGAGGACGACTAACTGGCTGCGCGCCTGGAATGAGATCAATGCGGAACTCAATTGCCCGCTAGGGTGGCAAACCCGAAACAGGTTCAAAAATATCAGAAAAGTCACAAGCAATGGGAATACGAGATATATCATTATCATCTCGCGAGTCAAGAGAATATAAAGCCATTTCGTAATTATCCATATCCCGAAGAATAAGAGATAACTGAGTAGACGAATCCGGATGTCGAAGATATATAATTCTCTCCGAACAAATAACCGGGTATCATATCTCACTAGCCAGTCCATACCCAAAATCATATCAAATTCCAGACAAGAAATAACGTGCAGATTTGCATGAAAAGAAAAGCCACATAAAACAATCTCAACATCATCACAAAGCAAGCTAAGGGTCGCGGATCCCCCAATAGGATTCGCAATCCTTAAAGAAGTAACCAAACAAGAAATATCCAAAGATAAATCATCGACGACTTCGATACGAAAGAATGTGAACCACCCGTATCGAAAAGAACTCGAATACTATGATCATGAAATAAAATAGAACCTTCCAAAATAGATGGAGATATACCTTTGGACTGAGAAGGACCTTCAGAAGCCTTAGCAGCATAAAGCCTGCTAGACTTGACACCAGCCAGAACAGTAGGGCAAGCTTAAACATGATGACCTTCTTTCTTCCAATAGCGGTAGAAGAGAGGCCTAGGACAAGCTCGAATAATATGATCCGGAGACCCACAATTGAAACACTTCCGAATGAAAGGTGTTCCAGAAGGCTGAGGCTAAGAACTAGAACTATCATTCTTCTTCTTCTTAGAAGGAAAAGACCTGGACTTCTGAATTGGAAGCGGCCTCTTGTTGGGGTTCTTGGAAACCTCAACATCAACATCACTATCACACTCCTTCTCGATGGTCTCGAGATGAAGCGCAGAATCAACCAACTCCTCAAAAAAAAGCTTAAGCTGGAGCAACAAAGACTTCTTAAGATATTTCTTAAGACCAGAGACAAACTTCAAATTCTTCTTATAAGAAGTGCTAATGAATTCAAGACCATACTTAGATAAAGCCTTGAATGATGCAACATACTCATAAACAGAAGATTTCTTTTGCTTCAACTCAAGGAAACGACGGGTGAATAAAACTTTTTCAGATTCAGGAATGAACTTGAGTTTAAATCGCTCCCGAAACTGAGTCCAAGAAAGAGTAGACTCATCAATCTCGGCTACAAGCCAATCAAGATCACGCTCTTGTAATAAGCTAGAAGTTACAAGAATTCTATCATGGTCAGAGAGATCCATGCAAGAGAAGATACGCTCGCACGTGCGAAACCAAGCTTGGACTTCAAGAACTGACTCGGAGCCCTTAAACGGCTTTCCTCCAAGATGATAAAAATCACTGCACTGGCATGCAAAGGCAGACTTGCGAGGTGGAGACACTCGAGGAGGAACTGGAGGCTGCGTGCTCCTAAACATTTCCAAAAACTGATCGGCAGACATATAAACGCCATCCGGATGTGAACCACTGGATTGCCCAGCATCCGAACGTCGTCCTCTGCCTCTTCTAGCCATACGCTGAAAGTAAGATAAGAACGAGATTATACACAAGGTAGATAATCAATACGGAATACTACGGAATAAAATGCACTCCTAGACATATTCCCAAATTCTATCTAACCTTTGATAGAAGAAGAAATAGAAAGGCACGATGATTCAAAGATTTGTATCACTTATACACTTTGATGTACCATAATATGTGCATCTATTCTATGTTTATCATATTTTGTTCTGAACTCAGCTCTGATACCACGCTGTGACGCCCCACCTCTATACCCACGCTAGCCAAGGACACTACATAGTAACGCCGTCAACTAACACGGAGAATAAGGCTGGTTGGGAGCGACCATCTATAGCATTGCTCTAACTATCTATTGAATACATCGACAATAGACATACCAAGCAGGTCGACATACCCAATGAATACTTAAAACAAAACCATATGTGGTTGAAGGATCTATCAGAACAGAATATAACAACTCAAATGTAATATACATCACAGAATAGTAAATCATCATATACACAAATATTGACGCATAACAGAGTTTACAAAATAATACATGTCAAGTGGCATAGCAAACCACAATATACAGACGAATCAAAAGAATACATATATCAGAGTTACGAATAAAAGGACTACACAAAAAGCTTTAACAAAAAGGAACAAGCTGAATAGTCCATGCGGAAGCAAAATAGGCTAAGTCCAAAAGCACCTAACCTGAAACATCTCGGTCTGACCCGAGTATAAAATACACGGGTCAGTCTAGCTAAACAAATCAGTTAGATAAACTGAACAACAATAAACCTGCAAGGTCACAAAGTATAACAAATATCTTTAAAAGAGATAACCTAATCATCTAACAAAAGATGAATCATATGATAACAAAACAAGCCTCATATCATCGGCAACATAAAGAAACAAAGGATAAGAATATCCCAAACCAAGCCAAAAGGCAAATAACAAATACCCATAAGGTATACAAGTTCCACAAGGTAAACGCTATGCATCATGCGGCTCAAAAAGACCAACACCGAAGGGCGATACCTAGGGAATATACATATGAATGAAACATCAGAAAATTTGCTCGAGCTCAGTACTGTACAAACAAGGATCCATGAGCCCGAAGACTCCAAACCCAATATCACCCATGCGGCTCATAACGACCGACATCGAAAGCGATAATAAAGGGCAACCCAATATCACCCAAGCGGCTCATAACGACCAACATCGGAAGCGATACTATAGGCAACAAACCCGAAGGCACAAACCCGGAGGCACATACCCGAAGGCAACAAACCGTAGCCGTGAAGGTCAGAGACCCAGTACTGGACACCACTAACTGGCGGAATGTGTCATAACTCTCAAAAAGGAATCCGAAAAGTGGTAAAGTGAGTCCCATAACCACTCGTTCGCACTAAACAGTTTACTATCCGTTAGTTAATTTCACACTCAAAGCAGTACAAAGTTCACCTCATATCATCGGCAAACCAAACCCGAAGGTTAAAACGATCAATTGTATAGGTCGGGAATTAATCGGAAGGATAAACGCATAGATTCATGGTCCATGTTTTGCCCAACCATTTAATCACCCTTCTACTTCGCTCGTAGTGCGAAACTGTGCGTGTGTTTTAAATAGAATTTATAAATCGGACAAGCGAACTCATTTATAAAACCCGTGAATGAATTCAAAAGGGAATCATTAAGGTAAAATATGAATAAACAACTAATTAGAATCAATATACATCGATCAATTTTGGAAAACTAAACGAACAAGGCAATTTTGGCAAAAACAGCATAATCAGACGTCTGAAAGAAGGGATTCAGACGTCTGAAAGAAGGGATTCAGACGTCTAAATCTGAAAATAATTTTTTTTTTCAAAACAGAATTCAAACGTCTGAATCCACACTTCCAGACGTCTGAAATAGGCAATATTCGGCCTATTTCCTTTCTGGTTGAAAATTAGCCAATTCAGACGTCCGGAATATAAATTCGGACGTCTGAATCTGGGGATGAAAATGTTCCCCAGAAAAATATTCAGACGTCTGAAAATAGGGTTTCAGACGTCTGAAACATGATAATCAGGCATTTCCTGAACCTGAGCCAACTATGGCCAAACAAATCGAAAGCAATCGGATGCGTGTTGATTATGGGCTTACGTCAAACGACTACCCAACCTTAACGACACACCCAAGCACTCCAAACAACATAAACATCACCCATATAAGGATTTTCAAAGATTTGGCTTCAAAAATCATAATTTGGCAATTTCACCAAAGCAAACCAAATTGAAAGCAAAAGCATTTGAACAAGTGTTAGGAATTCATACCAAACATTAACGAAATCAAGAGAAGTAGATGTAAGTTCAAAACTCACCTTTTAATCCAAAACAAAGAAGAAGGAGTTCAATTTGCAAGGAGAAGACCAATAAATTTCCACTTCTACTCTACTAGCTTCAATCTGAGAATAAAACAAGTATTTTTCCTAAGTTTAGGTTTAGGAATTTCTGAGATTGAAGAGAGAGAAAGATAGAGAAGATGAAGAGGAGCTTACCTATATCTTCTCTTTGATTTTGGAGCAAGAAATCAAGTTGCAAGAGGAAACTAGGGCTTGCAATTTCTATTTCTCTTTCCCTTCCACCATTTTCAATTTTCTTAAGCTTAAGAAATAAAATGAGGGTGAATGGATGAAGAGAGGGCTGAGTTAGGGGTTTAAACTAACAAATGGGCTGAACCCAAACCCAAAACCCAAATAGAAAAGTTGCAAAAATTCACAAAATCAAAACATATCGAAGCTTATACTCAAAAAGATCGCAAACGCCATTTTGGAACCAATGGAGGTGGTTTCGAGTTCCAATTCGGCCATTTGCGAAAAGTAACATTTCGGACCTAAAAATTCGACTAACGACTCTATATTTAAATAAAACATTTAAATATAAAATCGTTAAATATGCGGCTTGTTACAATCATAGAAACAACTGCTTGTTGCTTACGACTAAGTGCATCGGCAACACGATTTTCCTTTCCGGGAGTATAGAGGATATCAAAATCACATAAGCTGCAAGAAATTCGAGCCAACTTTGTTGACGCAAATTAAGAATAAAGAATAACCGCGAGCTCTAAATCATGAGTGGCAATTCTAGTCCCGGCTGGCTTCAATTGCCTAGAAGCACAAGCAATAACACGTTCTCTTTGCATAAGAACGGCGCCCAAACCAACGCCACTAGCATCGATATAAACAATAAAATCTTGGTTTCCCTTGGGAATAACAATAATAGGAGCATCGGAAAGGGGTTCTTTTAATTTCTGAAAAGAAGCTTCACATTTGTCCGACCAAATTTATTTAACTCCCTTCTTTGTCAAACTAGTAAGAGGCACGGAAATTTTTGAAAAGTCCTTTATGAAACGACGGTAATAACCTGCCAATCCAAGGAAGCTACGAATCTCCATCACACTCTCTGGTTTCTTCCAATTTTGAATCGCTTCAATCTTTGAAGGATCCACGGAAATTCCGGATTCGGAAATAATATGACCAAAAAACTTCACACGAGATTGCCAAAAGTACCATTTAGAAAATTTTGCTTTTAATTGATTGCTCCTAAGAGTTTCCAACACAATCTGAAGATGTTTTTCATGCTCCTCCTCGGTTTTAGAATAGACAAGAATATCATCAATAAAGATGAGAACAAACCGATCGAGGAAGTCTTTGAAAACTCTATTCATAAGGTCAACGAAATAAGTCGGAGCATTCGTTAAACCAAATGGCATAACAAGCCATTCACACGATCCATAAAAAGTATGGAAAGATGTCAAAGGAATGCTATCCTCTGAAATACGAAGCTGATGAAAACCGGTAGCTAAGTCTAATTGTGAAAAGACTCTAGCACAACTAAGTTGATCGAATAGATCGCCAATCCAAGGTAAAGGATATTTATTCTTGATAGTAAGATCATTAAGCTTGCGGTAGTAAACTCAAAGCCTAAGTGCACCATCGGATTTCTTCACAAAAATAGCCGAAGCTCCCCAAGGAGAGGAACTAGAGCGAATAAATCGCTTCATCTCCAATTCAGATAATTGTTCGCGCATCTCCTCATTTTCTTTATTGGACATACGATAAGGAGGACGAATAATAGGTTGAGCTCCAGGGATGGGATTAATTCTGAACTCAATTGCTCGCTTAGGTGGTAATCCTAAAACGGTCTTAAATATGTCGAAAAATTCACGAACAACGTGAATAAGAGAAATAATATCTTCCTCATCATCATTATCGTCGTCATGAGGATTTAAAGAATATAAAGATGCAACTAAGCTGGAATCCGAATCTTTAAGGTCAATAGAAATCTGCATAACAGATTAGGGATGTCGAAGATAAACAGATTGGGGATTTGGGCTTTATGGCGATAAAGCCAATCCATTCCGAAAATCATTCCAAAGCCTAAGTAGCGCATAACATGCAAATCGGCTCGGAAAGAAAATCACACAAAATAATATCGATATCTTTACACAATAAAATGATTGTTGTGGATCCACCAACCGGATTCGCAATTCTCAACGAAGTCATTAAACACAAAACATTCAAAGAAAAAGTATCAACAAGTTCTTTTGAAATAAAGAGTGGGACGCACCCGTATCAAAAAGAACACAAATAGGATGATCACGAAATAAAATAATGCCACCAAGGATAGAATGAGAAATACCTTTACCACGAGATGTGTTGCCAGGGGCTTGAGCAACATTAAGCTTTCCCTCCTTCCTATTTTGAAGTTTGGAACAAGAAGATAAATAATGATCCGGGCTTTTGCAATAGCGACAAGTACGAGGCTTTGAACACTTTTTCGCATAATGGTCCTTAGAACCACAGTCGTAGCATTGCCCACTACTTGAGGTAGAAGTCTTAATTGCCGGAGAGGCTTGCTTCCCTTTCTTACTGTTGGGATAAGGACCTTGAACATATTAGGCCTTTTCTTGTTGTTGAAGTTCGGTTTGGCACCCATAACATCAACATCACTTTCTTTATCTGTCTCTTCAAGTCGAAGAGCGATATCAACAAGTTGATCAAAAGAAACTTCTAATTTTAGAAGTAATGGCTTCTAGAGATTTTTATTCAAGCCATAGACAAATCTTTGGTTTTTCTTCAATGAGGTGTTTATGTACTCTACCCCATATTTAGAAAGTGACTCGAAGGATGCGACATAGTCTGTCATAGAGGGTTCACCTTGAACAAGGTCAATGAAACGGCAAGCCAAAGTCACCTTCTCAGCTTCTGGCACAAATTTTAATTCGAAGCGTTCCCGGAATTTCTTCCAAGTAAGATCCACTTCATTTATTTCAGAAATCAGAAGCTCATACCAATCTAATGCTCTTTCTTGGAGCATACTAGAGGCCACCTGAACACGGCGAAGATCAACAAGATTCATGTGAGAAAAGATTCGATCTCACGATCTCAGCCAAGCCTGGACTTCAATAATGGTTTCAGAACCTTTGAATGGCTTTCCACCCGAATTGGTATAATCGCTGCACAAATGTGCAAATGCAGACCTAGGGTGAGTAGACTTCGGATTAGATCCGGCTGCTTGAGCATTCCTTACTAGATCAAGAAGCTGCTGGGCAGACATAAATACTCCATTTTGGGGAGTAGCATGAGATTGACCGGCGCTGGGACGGCCAGGTCTAACCATTTCTCTTCCTTTTTGAAAGAAAGAAAGAAGAAGGATAAGGTTATTCACCAAATGAATATCAAGCAATCTTGATAGATAAACAAGCAATCATAAAGAAAATAGGATGAATCGGTACGAGGACTCGAATTAAATCCTAAAGCACGACTCCTAAGATGGACTTAGGACGATGATCCTTGCTAGATTACTCTACATTGTTCTGAAGATTGGCTCTGATACCAAGCTGTGATGCCCCACCTCTATACCCACACTAGACAAGGACACTACGGGGTAATGCCGTCAACTAGCACGGAGAATAAGGCTGTTGAGGAGCAACCATCCGCGTAATTGCTTTGTGCGAGCAACGATATGTCAGATAGTACAACATGCATGAAATCCGACAGATCGATACAAACTTAAAGCTACTACACAGTGGTTATATATATTCTTCGGAAACAAAAATAGAAATAAACATAACACAAATCAGTCACAGACATCCATGTCACAAAGGCGGAAATAGATATGAATATATAACACATGAAAGTGTACATCAGAGTTGTGACGCCCCACCTCTATACCCACGCTAGCAAAGAGTATTAATAGATAATACCGTCTGCTAACACGGAGAATAAGGCTGTTTAGGAGCGACCATCTATGGCCTTTCTTTAATTATCTATTGAATACATCGACAATTGCCTTACCTAGCAGATCGACATGTCCAATGAATACTTAAAACAAAACCAGAGGTGGCTAGAGGATCTATCAGAAGCAACTAAGGCTTGGGAGTTTCTATTTCCTCTTCCTTTCCCCCATTTCAGTTGGAGCTTGAGTTTAGAAGTGAAGAGGAGTAGGAATGAATGAATGAGAGGAGATGGGCTGAGTTAGATGGTCGCTCCTAAACAGCCTTATTCTCCGTGTTAGCAGACGGTATTATCTATTAATACTCTTTGCTAGCGTGGGTATAGAGGTGGGGCGTCACAAGAGTAGTGGTCAAACAAGATCCACAATGTCACAAAAGAATAGCTACAAGTGCTAGACAAAAGAATGAATACATCTATGAGTCTATTTCTCAAATGTATACAACAAAAACTACTAATCTAAGGAGTTAACCAAAAGTCAGGGTGATAATCCCAAATGTGAAGTCAAGCATAAGCACCTGTAACATCTCGGTCTGACCCGAGTATTATTTAAATAAGAAAATAATAAACGGATCTGTCTAGCTATAAATATCAGATAAAATGATATAGAATAAGAGATATGACATAATATATGTTAACCATAAAGCCATACTGTAATAAGTATGTAATTGAAAATCAACAAGAGATTAATCAATATCACAAGAATCTTCTCAAAGATCAAAAAGAATGTCGTACTCTTTATTTATATTCACCAAACCATAAATATTGACAATAATACCAATGCCAATCAAAAAAGTTAATGACACACAAATTCACCAATGCACAAATATTGATAATACTTATCAATGTAAATCACGAAAATTGGTGACAACACAAATTCCAGAAATCATCAATGGAAATCCAGAAATCACAAAAAGGGGGAGGCCTATCACAAAATGGGGCATGAAAACTCACCAACACGTGTATCATAAAATGGAACGCTATTCCATGGTTGCTAACCATCAATTTTGAGCCGAAGCTCCACAAAACGACCCGAAGACCATGAGTCGCTACCCCACCAAATTGAGCCGAAGCTCCACAGAAACGGGGTTTAGTCTCCCTCGTAGACAAAGAGTCATCGCACATTGCTAGTCGAAATCACAAAAATGATCATCAACGATCATCAAGAAGTGTCAATTACAGTAAGCTAGTAAATATACAAGTTTAGCTTCATGTCTCATAACCACTAGCTTAACTTAAATATTTACGAACATAATTGTAGATCTCCACTCGAAAATTGTCACAAGTGATTCAATCGAACAAGTCCAAGAATTAACCGACGAAGTAAACGCAAGTGTTTCATACCACTTGTTTTACGAAGCCGTTTAGTTAGATTTCTCGTACGAGTGAGGTAAAGGTTTGTATATTTTTAAAATGACAAATCACAAAAAAGATTGTAGAAACGATCAAATCACAAAAATTCACATACGAAGACGTGAATGAAGTCCAAAGAATTCGATTCCAAATTCATCAAAGTGGAAATACCCTTGCGACTCGACATGGGGCGACCTAGCAGATAAGCGACCTAAGAGGTAACGGCATAAGTGCAGGGGCGAGCGACTTAGGAATGGTGTGACCCAACAAAGCAAACGACCTATCTGGTAGTAGCATAAGTGTAGGGCGAGCGACCTAAGGAATGGTGCGACCTAACATGGCCAAGCGACCTATGTGGCCAGCGACCCAAGGCGAGCGACTCACGTAAGAAGACCGAACGACCTAAGTGGTCAAATGGTCGCGACCTAAGAGAGCAAGCGACCTAACAGATACGGCATATGGCCGAGCGTCCTAGGGACGATACGACCTAAATGGGAAGGCCGAGCGACCTAACGACTTAAACAAGGCCGAGCGACCTAACGACTTATGGGATAAACAAGGCCGAGAAACGACCTATGGTGCAAGTGACCTATAGGGGGAACGACCTAAATACAGGCCGACCTAAAGGGGACAAGGCCGAGCGACGACCTAACACGGTGCGACCTATAGGGGAGCGACCTAAGTGCAGGCCGACCTAATGTCCAGGCTGAGAATCCTTCATGTGCAGGCCGAGCGACCTAGGGGTTTGAAGTGCAAAAACTCTCCCAATTTGCAACCAATCAGCACGGACGCTAGGGGATTATGCCCATAGGCTACCCGGTCATATTGGCTCCTCGATACATCACCAAAAACGTGTTCAAACATCAAAGTTGGGATTTTTAAAGATTTGAACCCAAAACACTAAAAATTAGGATTTTCAACAATTCAATCCAAATCAATAGCAAATGCACATGAATAAGTGTTAGGAATTAATACCTAACAATCAAAGATAGTTATAGACAAAGATATGAGATAAAAATATCACCTTTACACAAAATCAATGAAGAAGAACCTTGAAATCAATGGAAGAATCAGTGGCTTCTCTTTGAATTTGGAGTTAGATGTTGGATTTGCAAATGAACTTGAGCTTGGAGTTTTAATTTCCCATTCCTTCCTCCATTTTTGATGAAGATTGAGTGTTAGGAAATGAAAGTGAGGTTATGAAGCGAAGGGGGTTGAGCTAGAATTAATAGTTTAGGCTAATGGGTTAAACCAAACCCAAAGCCCAAAGTGAAAAAGTGGCAAAATTCCACTAACTCCAAACATATCAAAGTTTATACTCAAAAAGATCGCAAACGGTGTTTTGGACCCAATGGAAGTAGTTCCGTGTCCTAATTCGACCGTATGCAAAAAGTAACTTTTCGGACTAAATTCCTACTAACGATAGAATATAAAAATAAAATATTTAAATATTCAATCGTAAAATATGCGGGTTGTTACATTTCTTATATTAAACTTATGACCAACTATGCTAATTTACATTATTTTAATTTATTGCCATATAAATATTAAATTGTTAACATTTAATTACAATTGCTTCATCTAATTTCTACATTCGCTCCAATATAAGTTTTAGGACTTTTATTTCTTTCTAGATTAACTTAAAAAATCCTATTAAATTAACTCATTTAAAAATCATCGAGTTTTACGGGTCGTTACACTCTCCCCCACTCAAAACTTTTCGTCCCCGAAAAGGGAAAAGAAGGGAAAAGAAGAATTAAGAAATCAATATATCTTACTTAAAATATTAATTTTATAAACAATTAAATGTACACCATTAGTTACTTTCAATAAAATATAAAAATTTACAATCATTATGTCTTTTTATACTTAAATCAATAAAGTTTGGAAAATATTTTCAAAAATTTTCTAAGTCCAAAATTTACGGAAAATTTCGGCAGAGTCTCCTTTGTACGGGGAGGCTCGGAAGAAAATATAATTTCAAAATATAACAATATACAACGTATATTTTCCAAAATAATATAAATCCCAACACGGGAAAAATATAATAACGCTATAACCCGTAATCCGAAAACGTACCTATTCGTCGGGCAATTTACGCTTAATTATGAACCAAAAGCAGTAGCAATTGCTTCCATAACCTGTACTTCGCTTATATAATCCAAAAGGTTAATAATTTATATAAAATCAAATATTAAAGATTATTTAATCACCACAAACAAATCAATCAACCACCACTTGCAACACGCACACAACCATCACATAAATCAACACGCATCCATCATTTATTCATATCAAACAAAACAGGTAGTTGTTCGGGTTTAAAACTTTAAATCATACGGAATGAAAAATAAACTACTAAGTGTTCCCTTCACTCAACACTCTTAGGCGAAACTAAATAGATTATTCATTCATCCAACAATTTTAAAGTATCCTTACCCAAACAACCATAGACGAAACAACAACAAATTCCAAACAATAAATCAAGTTAAATTTTGTTAATTTCATTTCAAACTATTGTTGTTTGATTTCCTTTTATCCATATTCTAATTTATCTTTTTAATTTTACATTATTTCTTGCAAATTTTCATTTTTTATTCGATTCGTTTGCATATTACTTCATTTATTTACTGCTTAATTTCATTTATTTACGGTATTCATCTTTGTGTTTATTAAAATAATTAACTTCATCATTTACTTAAGTCTATAATTTCTTATTTATAACACTTACCTTCTATCATATTTCATTATAGTAAGATTTCCATTATACTTAGGTTTATAACAATTACAACATCAATTCTTAAGAATAAAAGAAATTTTTATTGAACATTTCATTACACACTTTTTCTTCTACCACTTCCGTTACATTTTTTATTAAACATTTCAACTTTTTATATTCGGTAAGTTATATATATGTTTTTAAGAATGTAATTTGAAACTTATACAAATTTTCTCATTTTCTTTAATTAATTCATTGTTCAATAACATTATTCGTTGTTTCATAGATTACAGTTTCGACTTACCTTTAATTTCATTCATAACCTAGCATTAAATTACTTATTTTAATTAAACGTTCTAATTATAAATTAGTTACATTCAATTTCACTATAATAATTGAAACTATTAATTAATGGAAACTTAAGAACTAAATACTGGGTTTTTTATTAAAAATCATTTAAAATAATAGATAAAGGTATATTCTAATAACTTATATATTTAGTTATATTTAAACAATTTAAGTTTATATTTTTTTATCCAGATAAACCTGTAGTAAAACTACTACAGTGGTCTTCCCACTTTGAAACTCGAAAATGAATGTCGATGATGTGTGCACTCATCACCGAAATTATTTTCCAGCGATAGAGAGGGGAGTGCAACTTTATCTTTCCAAAATTTCTTTTAAAAACATTTCTTTCATATTATATTGAAATGCATATATCCGAAAATAATTCTTTTAATAATATTATTATTATATTTCAAAATCATTCAAAAGAAATTTCAAAACCCCGAAACATAAGTTCTAAAATTTCCAATTTGATTTATTTTATTTTCAATCCTATTTCACTGTTATTTATAAATTTTATTGCCTAACAACCAATATAATACAACCAAATATAACCTTTATAAAATTTACTTTATATATAGAAAATATAATAGGCAATATTATTTCATTGACCTATATTAAAACAAATATTATGTTGGTCTGTCCTATTAAGTGTTAGAAACTCCTATTGATGTCACAGCGTCCCATGCACCAACCAGAATTTATAGATACAAAACGGAACAGATTAACACAATATTAAAATCTTTTTATAACACTAACAAATACGCTCTCTCATATATATACACTCAGCGACTCCCATAGGGTATTATTACCCTATTAATAAAGAGTCAGATTCTACAAAGCTAAGGTTTACACTAAACCAAAGCTCTGATACCACATGTAACATCCCGCCTTTTCGCATGCTTTAAATCGACATACGTGCCAATTCAAACCGTTCGGAAGGGCGGATTGTTATGGGGTAAATAAGAAAAACGAGAAAGAAATAAAACAAAACAGAATCTCACAGCGGAAGGATAAAATATAATAATCAAATATACAGTTTATAAAGCTGTTTTATAATATTCGATTATACTTATACAACATACATCAGAGTTACACATACCATATAACAATGCAATGGAACAATATGAGTGTAGTGGAATATAATAAATAATAATAATAATAGAAATCTCCGTCTTCGATCCTGAAACGCTTGGACTGACCCGAGCGAATTGAAAAGACAAAACACTCGAGTCAGAACTAAAAGATCTTAAGTAAGTTAAATCAACAGAAGTAAATATGAGTGCAGTAACTCAAGAGATGTTCGGGATTTACATCTTCTAAGGATCCGTTGAGCTATTTACTATGTAGTAATATTTCGCTATTATAATAGTGTCTAATTGTAAAATAAACTTACTTTAAAATAGCGTTAAGGAGTGACCCAATATTCCCCTTAACACAAATAATGCCAATAGTCTATACAGTGCCTGCATATCTCCTGATCGGGAGACTACGAGAAGACACTCCATAAGTACGACACAAATAGAAACCCGTACAAGGCGCGATAGGGTAGGTGACACGACACAACTAGGCAATGCGAGGGTAGATATACCAATTGCTATCCGGATTGGTGGTAACGTATAGCCGCAGCTACCGCCCACCTCGAACAAACTCCCCCTAAAATCAAAAGTAAAGGTGGCCACCAAATCAATCCAAAGTCAGAGTATAGTATCAAAGAGGAGTGTCCGATAAAGGGCACTAACCCCCTTGGCCCGAGAATCGCTCTTGTTTTAGCCACCTTATGCCAACTCATGGGAGTTGGGTCCACGTATTTACCTCAAAGGAAACACCGCCTGTTAATGTAAAAAGTCAGACGCTAACGCCCCGATGCAAATAGAGATTGAATGAAAGCACCACCCGTTAACACAGGAATCAGAAAAAGCAGTAATTCACTGAAAAGAAAAACAGTAAGAGACACAGATTTTATAGTGGTTCGGCTTATAATCAAGCCTACGTCCACTTCAATCCTTTTTTTATTGCTTATATGATTACAATCCTTTACATTTTCCTTCAATTACAATCCACTTCAAAAGGCAAGTAGCTAGGAAAACTTCGATGCAAGAGAGTACTTCCGAATTCATGATTGAATGCGTTGAATCCCTATTTGAAGTTGATTGAAGTTTCTTGTGAGTTTCGAATGTTGGAGTAAGGCTCGACTTGAAGGTGGCAGAGTCTCGATGCTTTGAAGAAAATGATCGGAAAAGTCCCCTTCATGTTGGAGCTTAGGGTGTATTTATAGAGAATTTTGGACAGGCCTTAGGTCGTGAGCGACCTAAGGAAGGTCGTGAGCGACCTTAAGAAGTGTGGGCGACCTAAAGAAGTGTTGGCGGGCTAAAGAAATACAAGTTACGACCTAAATGGCATGCACTTGTCCATACAAACCAACGGGTAGGACTTAGCGACTTATAAGGAAGCGGCATAGTTTTTTCGCCAAGTATTAAGTCGTGAACGACCTAAAATAGGTTATCAAATCATTAGGTCGTTGCTGCTTTAATTCTTTAGGTCGTAGGGAACTTAAGCCATTAGGTCGTTAACCTTTAGGTCTTTAGGTCGTCCCATTCTTTTAGGCAGTTAGGTCGCCCACCTTTAGGACGTTAAGTCGCGGACCATTCTTTTGGGTAGTTAGGTCGTCCACCTTTAGGTCGTTAAGTTGCGGACCCCCGGGTCACTGAACTCATTAGGTCGCAAACCTCTTTAAGTAATTAGGTCTTTGAACAGTTAGGTCGCCCCACATCTTAAGTCGTTAGGTCGTTACCTTTTAAGACGTTAGGTCGGTAACTCAATAGGTCACTAAGTCGCTGGTCCATCTACTCCTTTAAGTCGCTGCTCTCCTTAAGTCGTTACCTGTTAAGCCGCTTGAGTGTTAAGTCGCTTGAGTGCTAAGTCGCTAACCCGCTATTGATTCATTAACTCGTTGAGTCGTTGAGTTGCATAAGTTGTTAAGTCGTTAACCTTCTTATGTCGCTTCTCCACTTCAGAAGTTAGGTCGCTTAGCCCGCTACCTGTTAGGTCGTTAGGTCCTTATCTCGTAGGTCGCTTACTTCTTTGTGTCAGTGAGTCACTGAACATAGGAATTAACATTTGCCCCTCGAAGTACACGCCTAGGTCGTAGGTTTTGCTCTTCGACTTACTCGCTAAGTCGTGGGAGACTCATTGGGTTCACCAGGTCGTGCAACGATATGCCTTCCTCTTTTCTCCCCATATAAATCACTTGGCTCGCTTCTTCTTCATTTCATCTGTTCTATCGTTCCAAGCCGCCATTAACCAAACTTTCAGGCTTAGAGACTTAACACAAAATCTTTTTCTTCTTTTAACCGTTGATTCTATCAGCGAATTTAAGTAATCTCGAGCTTTTGTTTGATGCGTTTGTCGCCGATTCCCCCATGACCATTTCCACACAATTTCTGTTGTTATGTTGCAATTTGATGTTCGAATTTGCCCTTTGATTCCTGTCGAATTGCTAGCGATTAGCTTCGAAGCTAATAAATGCTTTGAATCCGAGAGGTTTAGTAATGGTTCTTGGAGATTCGAAGGAGAAGATGATGCTTTTTAGAGGTTTGAGAAGAGGAAAGGATTCATGGTTAATCGAGTTAATGGGTTTAAAAGGATGACGAGTTACCGATTAGATTGGAGGTTGCCGGTTGAGTGAAGTAAGACATTAGCTTGGACACGACCCAGCAATTTTGGGCGACCTATAAGCCTTCGACCTATAAACCTTCGCGATCTATAAACCTTCGACCTATAAACCTTCGCGACTTAACTTTTGACCGACCTAACTAGACGCGACATAAACCTTGAGTCGCGGCCGAGCTAGGACTTAGAGAAATTCACGTCACTTTGAACTGAAGCCTTTTCTCCTTACTATGCCTCACGATTTAAAGGACCAATGACTTAAAGAACCAACGACTTAACTTAACTTGCAAGAAATCTTTTAGGTCGTGGACGATTTAGTACTTGGATGCTGAACTCGAATTTGCACTTAGAAGCATAATCTTAACTTGAGTGCTTAACTTGAACTGCCGGACTGAAATGCCTAAACTCTGAATTGCTCGAACTTTGAATTGCCAAGACAACTTGCATGACTTTGCTATGCTCTCTTAACAGATTATACCAAATTCGATGCTAATAACCTGTTAAATATAACATTTGCAGAAAAGTAGGGCGAATATACTGCCACTGATCGTCCGCATCAAATGACAGATTAGTCGATAAAATATAACCAACTTAAAGAAATCGTATGAAATGCTGCGAATCAACGAATTCAAGTGAAGTAGTAAAGCGATATTAATCAACTAGAGCTGATTTTTTGCATCAATACTGCACTTGTATTCGAACAAGTCCAGAAATTTTTCATGTTTATTAATTTAATTTCAGTCATGTCTGCTTGTCACTCTACTAGTTTTGCACAACACTTCACACATTTAGGAAACGTGCACCTTCATATTTGAATATCCGGCTGCTTATGTAGAATGGCTTCTCATCAAGAAGAAGGAGCAGTACCAACTGGAGAGGCCCTCCCGATGGCTGGTCCACTGGTCAACCCACCAGAAAGAACTCCTACCATCCTGAGTTACCGGGTGCTTAACCAGTTACGCGCCCAATTTGGGATTGTAGAAGCAGATGCTATTCTCCCTGGGACAAATGATTATGCTGACAGTCCTCCCTTTGGGTTTGTTGTCGTTAACCGCCAAATGTGCCTTTGTGGAGCTATTCCTCCTTTCAAAAGTTTTCTCCAACAAATCTTTCGCCGATTGGCTATTTCTCCTTTTCAACTGCACCCCGACGGCTATGCCATTTTGATGGGATTATGCGTCCTCTTCAGAAGGACGCTTGATCGCCTCCCAAGCTTTGACAAAATTTGCTATTTGTGCACATTTGCGAGAAACAAAGACCATCCTTCGATTATATATGTGAGGAGCGCCACGAAACGCAAGCTTATTACCGATCTCCCTGATAGCGCTCATGGTTTCCTAAGCCAGTTCTTCTTTGTCCGTTGCCTCCAGGGATTCTACGCTATCTGGAGAGTAGGGGGTAAGCTTACTCATCCCCATTCTTTCCTCTTTTGAGCTTTGCGAGGTCCAAACTGCTAAATGTTAACCTCGTTTTCTACTTTTGCAGTCCTTCCTCCTCTTTGCAGAGATCCAAGCAACAAGCAGACTTTGAGAGGCTTAACGCTGTGGCGGCTGAGGAGAGAAGTATCAAGTTTTTGCTAAGAGACGAGTTCCTTCATCAATTCGGACTCTTACACCCTTCCCGCTCTACTCAGCCTTATGAAATTCCTGATTCTCCGGCCGAGGCACCGGATGCCCCGGTTTTTGTTGAGGAGCTTACACTGAAAGATCCTGCTCTTGAGGCATCTCTGGTGAAATGTTCTACTTCTACTGATGTCGCGGGGTCATCTGGCAAATTTGCACTTGCCCCGGTCATTGAAGAAGAAGAGCCTATAGAATCCCCCCAACATTCAGGGAAGTCCGGTGACGACGGAGCCAGGAAAACAAGTCATGCCAAGCAAAGCGGGGATGACACTTTTGAAGGGTTGAGCGACCTGTTTATCACCTCACAGGAAACCTTCAAAGATGATCCTGTTGCCACTAGGGTTTCCTCTTCAGTGGTTGAAGAAACTTCTGTTTTGCAACAGATCCCGTCGACTCAAGAGTTGATGTTAACTACTACACCCATAATTCCTTCACAACCGAGGAGTGGTTCGTAGTTCAACGCGCGTAGTCTGCACGTTGCACACAATTAGGATTTTTCAGCACTTATATGCACTTAACTCCTTGCAATTTGACGATTCTCAAGTTATACTTTTTTTTTATTTTAGGTTCTCCAATGGGGCGAAGTGGCTCGTATTATGATGGCTTTAAGCAGTATGGAAGGCGCAGTCAATACAATTACAGGCGCTATCTTCCCCCTCATAGGGAAACTGATGAAGAGAGGGCTGCTCGAAAAGATCAGGAGAGAAGAACATACGAAGAACGGTACGGGAGAGGGGATGAACGTCACGACTCTTCCCACAGAGAGGGTGATTCCCTCAAACAAAAATCCCATGATGACAAAAGAAAGAGCCACACTGCCGAAGATTCGAGCAAACGGACCAAGCATGGTGAAAAGTCATCATCTGACATTCTTAAAGAGCCCATTGCTTCAGTGCCTCCTCAATCTCCCGCTCTCGCTCGTACCGACATTCAGACGATCATTGGCAGGCCCTCATATCAGGTTGGACCAGGCCCAGCTACTCTTCAAAGTCGATTTCCAAACTGGTGCTTGAAGGGAGTTCGCTTTGATCTTGATCTGGTTCCAATCGACAAACCAGCCATGTTGCGAAATCTTGATGCTGTCAAGCTTGATATTGAGAGAATGTCGAATTGGCAGAAACTTGTTGACGAACTCCAGAGAGTGAGTCGTGCGAACCTTGAGGCTATGTTGACCATGGAGAAAGATAAGTCCGAGTGGCAAAAGACTCTCGATCAACATGATGCAGAGATGAAGAGCATCGCCCCTTATAATGAAAAATTTGAAGCGGAAGTTGGAAAACTTAAAGAGGAGCTTGCCACTTCCTCCACTTCCTACTCTCAAAGGGAAAGTGTGCTTCAGCAACAAGTGCGGGATGCTCATGCTAGCCAACGAGAGGCCGAAGATGAACTCAAGTGGCAGGAAAAGGTTATAGAAGATTATCGCATTGAAGTTGCACAGTTGCGACAACAGACCAGCTCCCAGAACCTCGAAATTGAGACATTAAAAACTCGACTTGCTATAGTTGAGAAAGAGCGCGACGAGGCTGTTGCCGGTAAAATTGCAGCTGAAGAAGCTCATCAAGCCACTAAAGCCGATATCAGTTCGACGTTATTTGACTTCTACTTGCAAAGTATCTTAGGGCGTGGCAGTCTCGCATTTTTGGGCCCCAAATACGAAATCACTTTGGCTGAAGTATGGGAAGCTGTGCTAGATATGCTTAAAGATGTTGGGTATGCCGAAGAAGAACTCGAGGCACATTATTTGGATGACGGAGCTCGTGCGACTCTTGCCAGAGGAAAAGAGCAGCTCGCTAGAGAGCATGCTGGGACAATGAGAGAGGAGCATCCAGAGAAAGAAGCACCATAAATTGCCCCTATCCCTCCAATTTCGGTCGACGTTGATATCACAGGCTCCGGTTCCCATTCTCCGTCCCCTGCTAAAGTTATAACTGAGGTTACAAGTGCACAGGGTGGAGATGAAGGCGAAGAAAGCACTGAAGTACAAGCTTATGAAGTTGACATTAGGAAGCCCTCTTCTCCAGGTAATATTAACGTCGAACCAGGTCAAGCGGATTACTCATTTGCTTCGGTCGAACTTGATGAATTTCTTGCTTATTACTTAAGACTCGATGAGCCGTTATCTCCTCTCTTCGCGGGAGATACAAATATTTTTTTCTTTTCTTCTATAGCGAAAATGCCTAGTGTCATAGAAACTTCTCCTCCTCCAGCTGTTCCTCCCCCATCCTTTCAAATTACCCCTACTTCCCAGCCGGGATCGCAGGAAGAATTATAGGAGCCCTTCAAGACTTAGACGATCCAGCCGCTTCACAGGAGAAGAAGGCCGAAGGACTTGAAGGAGGCGAAGCATCTCTTGAGCGAACACTTTCTGATGACATAAAATTGTCTGCTCTTGTCACTCCGGGGAGTGAGTCTTCTTCAAAGAGGAGGAGGAAGTGTACAACTTCAAAGAAGAAAGGGAGAAGCATTTCTGTTACCGAAAAAGAAACGGATGTTGATCCAGCACTAGCTCTCTCTCCTTCTCCCCCAACTCTCCCAAGCCGGCCTGAAAAATTGCCTATTAAGCCAGTGAAGGCTCTAAAGGTGGTGGGAGAAAGAAATGATGGGTCCCGCTTCCCCTTCTTTGCTTTACTTTTGCTTTTTGCATGTACTGGCCGGAGATTGTGCGGGTACCGGCCCCCGCTTTTCTTTATCCTGAAACCTGTACCTGTATAAAAATTTTGTAATATTGAATAAAATGTTCCTTTTACTTATAAAAACTTCTGTCTGTATTTGAGAATACATTTATTCTTTATCTTTATACAAGTTCCTTGTTTTCTTTGTGTGATATTGCAATGAACCTATGGTATGTTGTCTGAGCATTGTTTCCATTCTTGCACCTATAATGTGCTGCCCCCACACCATGGTTTATTGCAATCTCTTTCACATTGGCAAAGTTTTTAGAGAACAATTCCTCTATTTCGAGAAGACTTGTACTCTTTCTTTAGAGAACAACTTTTCCGTTTGAAGGAGGTTTGCATCTGTACTTTATAGGATAATATTTCCATTTCAAGGAAATATTTTTCGTATTTAGTATGATGCGCCTCATTTTGGAGGAGTTTTTTCTCTTTTCTTTTTTGTTGCGAAGTTTTTACACTTCACTTTTTTTTGAAGAAAATCACTTTTGTTTTGGCGAGTGAATTTTCTTTCGTGGTAAAGTGGGCTTCGACTTGCTTGTGCCTCTGGTAAGAGGGCTTTTTTTTGTTTGATTGTGCCTCTGGGGAGAGGGCTTTTTGTTTGATTGTGCCTCTGGGAAGAGGGCTTTTTATTTGATTGTGCCTCTGGGAAGAGGGCTTTTTGTTTGATTGTGCCTCTGGGAAGAGGGCTTTTTTGTTTCTGCCTCTTAGGAGAGGCTTTTATCTTTTCCCTGTTTGCTGAGAAGCGGGCCTCCGAAGAGGGCTTTTCACATTTCGACTCGTGTGAAGTTTTATTTCAGATCACGGTGAAATGTGTGCCTCTGAGTAGGGCTTTTGCCAGGAAGTTTGGTGCTTCTTTCTCTTAGTTGGATGGATTCACGGGGCGGACACAAGTGTTCTGTGCCACCGATCAGTCCGCAACTTTATGTCGAGAAAGGACTCTCTTTTTCTGGCGAGGCCCGCTCGAGGTCTTTTAGCATTTGAACTATGTTGAAACGGACCTATGAATAGGGCTTTTCACATTCCATCACTTGTGAAGTTTTATTTCAAATCTCGGTGGAATGCGTGCCTCCGAGTCTACCTGGAAGTTTCTTCCTCATGGTTAGCCGGATTCACGGGGCGGACGCAAGTTACTTGGACGCTTATCTGCGCAGATTGTCTCAACTAGTGAACAAACGCCTTGCCTTCCACCTGGGAAGGTGCCTCCGATCATCATATGGATTCACGGGACGGACGCAAGTTACTTGGATGCTTGTCTGCACAAACTGTCTCAGCTAGTAAACAAGCGCCTCGCCTTCTAGTCAGGATGGTGCTCCCGGTCATTCCATACCAATCTTTTTTGTTGATAAAGTCTTCTGGCATGCCCCGTTTGAGTTCTTTATCCTCCGAAGAGTTGTGCCTACGAAGAGGGCTTGAGCCTCCGAAGAGGTCTTTTGCTGTTTGATGCTTGCTCGCCCATGCCTCTTTGCCATCTATTCATATCGGCGATCCTCGTTATCTTTTCCAAATACCCTTCCCTTTTAGTTGCTAACAATTTCCCTTATCCAAAGAAATATACTTCATAGTTAAGCGAGTTGGTGGTGGCAGACACATGCTATTTAACTGGATGCTCATTTTTACAAACATTCGCAGTTAGTTAGCAATGGCCCATTTCCAACCGAATCGCTAACTTTTGTTCGAAGCACTTCTTTCGTAGGATTTGAGTATGGAAATTTTGAACGGCTTAGCGTTTGCTTGTTGGGTGATGTCAAGGATTGCTTGGTCTTGTAATGGGTAAGCTTTGTTTTTATGGCCTGCATTATTAAATCGACATTTCAGTAATACAATTGACGTATTTTATATATCGAAATAAAGCAAAGCAGTCTATAATAGTAAAGAACACAAGATTTATAGTGGTTAGACCAAAAACTGGGCCTACATCCACTTTATAGTTCTTATTATTCACTTGCACTGACTTTACAATGGCTTTCGATACAAGAATCATACATTCATCATTCTTTTACAATATTTCATTAAAGCCTTTAAGTAAAATATGGGCGCAAATGATTGCTGTTCCAAGCTCTTGGAATTGGGTCTCCTTCGACATTTACAAGTTTAAATGTGCCATCAAGAAGTTTTTGGCCTATAACATACAACCCTTCCCAGTTTGGTCCAAGCACGCCTGTAGGTGTCATAATTCTTTTTAAGATTAGATCCCCAACTTCAAAGCTGCGTCGGCGAACTTTGGAATTGAAGTTCCTGGCTATTCTTTACTGATGAGCCGCAATTCTGAGCTCAGCTTCTTCCCTTTTTTCATCAAGGAATTCAAGGGCTTCAAGTTGTAGCTTTTCATTTTTGGCTTGATTGAAATGGATTCTTCTATGTGAAGGGACCTCTATTTCTACCAGAATCATTGCCTCTGATCCATATGCCAATGAAAATGGAGTGTGCCCCGTCGCAGTTTTATGTGTAGTTCTATATGCCCATAGTGCTAGCGGAAGTTTATCGACCCAACCACTTTTTGCTTTTTCCAGCAGTTTTTTGATGGTTGATTTGATAATTTTGTTTACTGCTTCCACTTGCCCGTTTGCTTGCGGATGAGCTACTGCTAAGAAACTTTTCTGAATCTTGAATTTTTTGCAAAAATCTTGGTACTCTTTACTTTCAAATTGGGTTCCATTGTCTGTGATTATCTTTTGAGGCACTCCATACCTGCAAATGATATTCTTAGTTACAAAGTTTATCATTTTCTTAGAGGTAATAGTAGCTAAGGGTTCAGATTAAGCCCATTTAGTAAAATAATCTACAGCAACAATAGTGTATCTAATTCCAGATTTTGCAGTTGGCAGAGGTCCGATGAGATCCATTCCCCCAAATAGCAAATGGCCACGGACTGACCATCTGTGTTATCTCAGTGGAAGGTGCTCTTGGGATTTTTGCAAATCTATGGCATCGGTCACATTTTCGGGAGTAACTCGCGGCATCACGATTAATATCCGGCCAAAAATATCCATAACGGAGAATTTTCTTTGCTAAAGTTTGACCACCTGATTGATCTCCACATTCTCCTCCGCGTACCTCAATTAGAATTGTCTCAGCTTCTTTCTTGGTCACACATCGGAGTAATGGCATTGAGAATCCCCGCCTATACAATCGACCATCTTGAATTATGTATCTGGATGCTTTTCTTAAAAACTTTTGCCGTTCTTTTGAGTTTTCTGGTAGAGAACCGTCGCACAGATATTCCAATATTGGAGTCATCCATGATTCCCGCTCCTGTGATATGGTCATGATCCAGTCAATATCCATTTCATCAATGCTTGGAGTTGACAGGACTTCCATAGGAACTAATCCCAATAATTGAGCTTCACCAGTGCTTGCATACTTCGCGAGGGAATCTGCCTTCATGTTTTCTTCCCGAGGTATATGGTTTATCGTGTAATGGCCCAGGTCCTCGAGAAGCTCCCAGGCTCTTGACAAGTAAGCGGGCAGATTTCCTCCTTTGGTTTGAAACACTTTCCTGACTTGACACACAATAAGCTGCGAATCACTGAAGATCTGCAACATTTTGATATTCAACTCCTTAGCAATTCTCAAACTGGCAATAAGAGCTTCATAATCTGCTTCATTGTTTGTCGAAGGGAATTCCAATCTTAAAGCATAACACAATGATCGTCCTTCAGAGGTTTCAAGCACAACCCCAGCCCCAGAACAGTAATCGTATCTTGCGCCATCAACATACAATTTCCATCGGATTGAAGGATTATCGGTCACTACTTCCTCATTATCACTTTTGTCTGTACGTTCCGCGATGAAGTCTTCCAAAGCTTGTCCATTGATAGCTCTCCGGGGATGATAAGTGATGTCATATTGATTGAGCTCAATATTCCACTTCAAAAGACGACCCGAAGTCTCAGGACGAAACAGGACTTGCTTCAAGGGCTGATCGGCGAGGACTTCGATGGGATGAGGTTGGAAGTATGGCCTCAATTTCCTTGATGCAATCAGTAGACAATAGGCGAGCTTTTCCAACTTCGAATAGTTCGATTCCGCCTCAGTGAATCTTTTGCTGATGTAGTAGACCGGGCGCTAAATTTTCGCATCCTCCCGTACCAAAGCCGCACTGAGGGCATGAGACGAGATTGCCAAATATACAAAGAGATCTTCACCATTGTCAGGCTTAGAAAGAATAGGAGGCTTTTCCATATGACGAATCAGCTCATCGAAAGCTTTCTGGCATTCAGAAGTCCAATCAAAGTTTTTTCTTCCTTTCTTTAGAGCATCAAAGAATGGGATGCATTTATCAGTAGCTTTGGAAATGAACCGACTCAAGGGTGCAACTTTTCCATTGAGACTTTGCAATTCCTTCTTCGTTCTAGGAGCTTTGACTTCTCTTAAGGCAGTTATCTGAGCAGGATTAGCTTCAATGCCCCTTGCACTCACAATGAAACCTAGAAACTTTCCAGATTCTACCAAAAATGAACACTTCAAAGGATTCAGCTTCATACTGTACTTTCGGAGGATTGAGAACATCTCTTCCAAGTGATCCATGTGGTCCACTGCTTTCTTTGACTTTACCAGCATATCATCGACATAAACTTCCATAGTATTGCCAATCTATGGTTTAAACATGGCATTAACAAGTCTTTAGTAAGTTGCCCCCACATTCTTAAGTCCGAATGACATGACTCTGTAGCAATAAAGACCAACATCGGTGATAAAGCTCATGTCCTCTTGATTTGGCTCATGCATCATGATCTGGTTATATCCGGAGTAGGCATCCATAAAAGATAACAATTCATGCCCCGCCGTTCCATCCACCAACTGGTCAATCCTGGGTAACGGGAAGCAGTCTTTGGGGGCAGGCTTTGTTTAGATCTGAAAAGTCAATGCACACTCTCCATTTCCCATTAGCTTTTTTTACCAGTACTGGATTCGAAACCCAATTCGGATAAGTGGATTCCCTGATAAAACCATTCTCCATGAGCCGATCAACCTCTTCTTTCAATGCTGCTGACCTTTCAGGACCTTGTGTTCTCCTAGTCTGCTTTACTGGTGTAAACTTCGGATCAATATTCAAGGTATGCACTGCAATTTCTAGAGATATTCCACACATATCAGCATGAGTTCAAGCAAATACATCCAGATTTGCCTCCAAAAATGATATCAAAACGTTTTGAACCGTTGCATTAAGCTGCGAACCCACATTCAACACTTTGTTCGGGTCTTTCGGGTCAACAGGTACCGGCACTGTCACTTCTACTGGTACCACTCTATTCTCCCCTGCACTGGCTTTTCTGGGATCCATCCCTCTTCGTACACCGCTGTGTTCGCCTGTGCAGGGTCCACCCTGTAATTACTACAAGGTTGATTCTTTGATGCGGAATGGGGCCACCGCATCTCTTCCCATTTCTCTCTTCCTTATTTCACGCAACTCTGTAAGATAACATTCTCGTCCAGCATTCTGATCCCCTTTCACCACACCGACTCCATTATCTGTGGGGAATTTTATGGTCAGACACCACGGGGAAAGAATAGCTTTAAGTGCTGCTAAAGTAGGTCGGCCTAGGAAGGCATTGTAAGCAGAAAATTCTTCAACAATAACAAAGGCCTGTTTTCGAGCCACTTTCCTCTGCCCCTCTCCAAGCTCTACGAACAAATCGATAGTCCCAATTGGCTGTTTCGGCTCCCCAGTAAAACCAGCAATCTTTAGTGATGAAGCCTGAACGTCGGCTATTGGAATCTTCATCTGATCAAAAGTCTTCTTGAAGAGGATGTTGCACGAAGTTCCACAATCGACCAGAACTCTTTTCACAGTAGCTGGCCCAATGCCAGCGGAGATGACCAAAGGATCAATGGTAGGAGCTTCCACACCCATCGAATCCTTAGTGCTGAATATAATGTTGTCATTAAAGGTTTTACGCTGCTTCAGGGGTGCAGCATCTTCTAACACAAAGACACTTTCATCTGCCGGTGCATACTTCAAAGCACGGGCGTACCTTTCCATCTCACCCCAACTCCTGCCAGCTGGGTGAGGGCCCCCTGTGACCACATTTATAATAGGCCTCTCTGATTCATGAGCTGCCGCCTTTTCACTTGAGCTAGGACAATGAACAGGAACATGTTGTCCTTGAGTTGACGAGGTTGGGCCATTCTTGTTCCTTTTTACATATTGCTAGAGCTTGTTTTCCTTCAATAGTTCCTCAATTACCTCCTTCAAGTGACGGCACTCGTTAGTATCATGCCCGGGTTGGTTATGGAACCGGCAAAACCTTCCATTCTTCTCAACTTTCCCATTAACTCTTTGCTTAGCTGGTGCGGGGAATTCGACCGTGTCTTTGTTTGCAAAGTAGATGTTTTCCGGGGTATCAGTCAGAGGGGTAAAGTTGAGGGAACGTCCTTTCTTTGCATCTCCTTGCTTCTTTTGGGCATCGTTCCCCCTCTTCTGATTGCCAGATTCCTTCTTATTCGGAGCAGCATTATTATTTCCAGCCCCTGTCGATACCACCTTAGCCGGTGCTTGGAGGCTTTCCAGGCGCATGAATTCATCGGCTTTCTTATAAAACTTGTCAAGCGAATTCGGTTCTTTCATTTTCAACCACCTCCCGAACTCACTTGTCTTATCAATAGCCTTCATCAGGTATGTCAAAATCATTCTCGGCTCTGCATTGTCCACTTCAGCCAGAGCTATATTGAAGCGATTCAAGAAAGCTCTAATGGATTCTCCAAGATTCTGCTCCAAGCAGGATAACGACATTATATCCTTTGCCTTTGACGCATACAATCGAAACTGTTTCTTGAATTTCTGAGTCAAATCAGAAAATTGGTCTATCGATCGGACCGGCAGCTTTGTGAACCAAAGTGAAGCAACACCTTCCAGGTATACCGGAAAATACCGGCATTTGATTTCATCAGAGGCTCTGGCACCCGTCATGTGCCAATCACACTTATACAGAAACTCATTAGGATCGCCCATTCCCTTGTAAGCTGGAATAGTTGGAGGGACAAACTTCCTTGGGAATTCTGCTTTCAGGATCTTTTCAGTGAATGGAGTTTTGCTCGGAGCGAAACCTCATTCTTTCTCATCTTCATTTCTCTGCATACTTTCCTTCATAATCTGACGAACCATGTCTGAGAAATACTCTTCATCATTTTGAGGCTCAACGGGACAAACATCAGCCATTCTCTCCGAATTCTGTCTTGACAATCGTTCACGGAAGGTTGGTTGCGGCCCCGATCCTCCGGCTTGGGGAGGTGTCCTTTCCACTGGGTCAGCTGGCCTTTGAGGGATATTCCTTCCTTCCACATTCTGCACTTCATCGGCAAGGTTTCCCTCCTTAGTTGTCGGCTGGCGGTTTGCCTCAAATAAAGCATTCAACCTTTCCATCATCAGGTTATTCTGAGCTTCCATTTGTCGATGTAGCCCAGATACCACGGCATCCAGCTCTTCCCGTGTAACTTCGACGGTTGGAGTTGTTTGACTTAAAGGAGGAGAAGTGGCAGTAGTCTTACGAACATCATCGGATCTAACAGACTTGTCCGGGAGCCATTATTTCTGATAAACTCCTGGTTTTTAGAGAGATCCTTTCTTCAAATTTCTGTGAAGCTATGTTGACAGTGTCCTGAGTTGGGTTCTCAGCGAAAGCACCAAAAATGTTAACGTAAAAAGTCAGACGCTAACACCCCGATGCAAATAAGATTGAATGAAAGCACCACCCGTTAACACGGGAATCAGAAAAAGCAGTAATTCACTGAAAAGAAAAATAGTAAGAGACACAGAGTTTATAGTGGTTCGGCTTATAATCAAGCCTACGTCCACTTCAATCCTTTTTTTTATTGCTTATATGATTACAATCCTTTACAATTTCCTTCAATTACAATCCACTTCAAAAGACAAGTAGCTAGGAAAACTTCGATGCAAGAGAGTTCTTCCGAATTCATGATTGAATGCGTTGAATCGCTGTTTGAAGTTGACTGAAGTTTCTTGTGAGTTTCGAATGTTGGAGTAAGGCTCGACTTGAAGGTGGCAGAGTCTCGATGCTTTGAAGAAAATGATCGGAAAAGTCCCCTTCATGTTGGAGCTTAGGGTGTATTTATAGAGAATTTGGACAGGCCTTAGGTCGTGAGCGACCTAAGGAAGGTCATGAGCGACCTTAAGAAGTGTGGGCGACCTAAAGAAGTGTTGGCGGGCTAAAGAAATACAAGTTACGACCTAAATGGCCTGCACTTGTCCATACAAACCAATGGGTAGGACTTAGCGACTTATAAGGAAGCGGCATAGTTTTTTCGCCAAGTATTAAGTCGTGAACGACCTAAAATAGGTTATCAAATCTTTAGGTCATTGCCGCTTTAACTCTTTAGGTCGCAGGGAACTTAAGCCATTAGGTCGTTAACCTTTAGGTCGTTAGGTCGTCCCATTCTTTTAGGAAGTTAGGTCGCCCACCTTTAGGTCGTTAAGTCGATGGACCATTATTTTAGGTAGTTAGGTCATCCACCTTTAGGTCGTTAAGTCGCGGACCCCCGGGTCACTGAGCTCATTAGGTCGCAAACCTCTTTAAGTAATTAGGTCGTTGAACAGTTAGGTCGCCCCACATCTTAAGTCGTTAGGTCGTCACCTTTTAAGACGTTAGGTCGGTAACTCAATAGGTCACTAAGTCGCTGGTCCATCTACTCCTTTAAGTCACTGCTCTCCTTAAGTCGTTACCTGTTAAGCCGCTTGAGTGTTAAGCCGCTTGAGTGTTAAGTCGCTTGAGTGCTAAGTCGCTAACCCGCTGTTGATTCATTAACTCGTTGAGTCGCTGAGTTGCATAAGTTGTTAAGTCGCTAACCTTCTTAAGTCGCTTCTCCACTTCACAAGTTAGATCGCTTAGTCCGCTACCTATGTTAGGTCGTTAGGTCCTTATCTCGTAGGTGGCTTACTTCTTTGTGTCACTGAGTCGCTGGACATAGGAGTTAACGCCGCCACCATCCTACTTCATTTTGGAATCGCCACCACGTACACGGTTGTTAAAGTGGTTTTCGAAGTTGGTAGAGAGTATGATAACTTCTGATCCCGGTCTCTTCAACAACCAAGCGTTATTATAACACCGCGGTCTTTTCAAAATAGTTTATACTTTAAAAACCAGAATAAATTATTCATTTCAAAACCATATAAATATGATATCATTTTCTTTTTTTAAAACCCAAATCAATGTGATATCATTTTTATTTCAAATATATCTTTTCCAAGAAATAATAGCATTTTCAAATCTATATTCCTTGAAACCATAGCTTTGAAACATAACTTTAATACTTAATGGTTTAAATACTATATTACTTTATATAATAAAATAACTTCTTTAAATTTCACAATAAATTCCCAGTACCATTTTGAACCTCCAAATAAACCATTTTAATTCCCATATATTTCAAAGGTTAAATATTCCATATTTCAAAACTTAAATTTTTATAGTTCATATATTTCAACCTTTAAGTATTCCATTATTTCAAAATGGATTCTACGATAATTTAATATATATCAATATCCAATTCTTTTTTTTTCTAAATTTTGAAATGTTTACTTAATACAACAAATATTATTTAAGTAAAACCCTTAAACTTCAATAACAGGATATTCTTTTAATTAAATTTAACTTGATAATATTCTTTAAGTCAATTTGATATTCATTTAAATCCTCAAATCAAAATCAAGTTATAAAATCATACCCATTAAATCTTAATTTATTTACATTTCAAACAAATTTTTCGAGGATAATTCTTAAATACTTTAATTCAAATCATATTCACATTTATCTTCAACCTTACTTTAATTTGAGTTATTATAAACCATATATATAATAGAATTTTAGATAGATACTTCACTATATTATATAAAAGAAATCAAACTTCATGATTTGGCTTATTTTATAATTCAAAACAAATTTATACATAGCTAAATTCAATAATAAAATAGCATTTATATAACATCTAAAATCAATATCTATATAACCTTATATTTCATTACAAAACCACAGAAATCATTTTAATTTTTTTTACATATAGACCGCGATGCCTGTATACAGTTTTCTATCCTATGGTCAAGGGATACGGATATCTATCATTTCAATCTGCAATTTAAAAATAAAATTTACGGTTATATATCATTTCAAACTGCAATCCTGAATGAAATGAAATGCATAACAACTTGCTGTTTATACGATATACAATACAGCATCCATTCATCCAATACCATCCATCAACCATTTATCAAAATCATCATCAAATTCAACAGTACACCAATATATAACAGGTAATAAATAACAGGTATTTACTGACAGTTTATTATGCAATAATAAATTAAATAACAAGTAAATTAAATGAATGCAAATTAGCTGAGATAATGATGAAATATATACCAAACATTTATAAATAAATTTATAAACACATCATAAATTAAATTAAGAAACATAAGAAATCTTAGAAGTTGTGAGTGGGTTAAAACACTCACCTTTTGAATTTAAATTGAATTAAATCCAATTTAAACCCAAAATTTGGACAGTCTCCAAATTCGCCCAAACCAGCATCAAAATGTCTGAAATTCCGATATGATCCCAGCAAAACAAAAAAACGCGTGCATCAGAGCTCGTATGCAAAAGTTATGAAAATTTGAAAATTGGAAAATTCTGGTCCTGGGTCGACTTCGGGTTCGACTTTGGTGTGCCGCATCAAATCCCCGGTGCTTGCTTGGAGTTTTTGCCAAAATGACCTGGAGCGACCTAAGTCATTTTCTTCCTGACCCAAAGTAGACATAGCATTTTTTCCCCTGAAACTCGAAGCGTGACTTGAAGTGGCTGCAGATCCGCAATTTTTTTTTTGGAACTGAAATTAATTTTTTATTGAAATTTGGAAATAAGGTTTTTTTTCTTCTGTCATTGGAATGAGGAGTTGAGAAGGAGATGTACGTACAGACAAATGAAAATAAGGAGTGGCTAGGGTTTATAGCAGGATATTTATAGAGAAAGTTGAAATAGAATAAATGAACCGGGTTGAATATGCGCTAACGACAAAGTGGCCTAAAAGCCCGTTCTGACCCCAGAACGAAATTGGGTAAACCCATATATCAAAATAGGTGTTTTAAAATATTTTAAACGCAATGGAAAAGGTTTCAAGTCCAAATTCCATCGTATGAAGAAGTTATGCTAAAAACAATATTTTTCAAATTGATTTCAATTGCATTTATTTCAAGGCGTTTCGAGTCTGTACGATCAAACGACAAGTCCAATCGCTATGAAACTTGAAGTCCTACAATAATTCACCGTTACAGATCTGATGAAACCGGTTTCGTCGAAATCCGAGTCAGTCGCCAAAATGGCTATTTTTACACTTAATTAAATAAGTTAAAAATTTAATTAACTAAATCAACTTTCAATTTCCAATCTTATAATCGAAAATTCTTATCATTATTAATTTCTTAAAAATTTACAATGTTTTAAACAAATTCAGATGTAACTGTAAAGTGGATAAATTTATAAATTTCAGTGTTAACTTCCAATTTCATTAAATTTTAAAATTATAAATAAAATTACCAAATTTCCATTTAATTAAATTAACTAATCAATTTTTTCCATTCATTATTGTCAATTAGATGGGTTTACTATTGGATTCAAAAATATTACATATTCTCCTATTTCATCTTCACTTCAAATAACGTATTATTTAGTTATATCCAATTTCATTTACTTACAATTAATCCAACTACTGAACTTTCCATATATACCCTAATTTATTCCATTCTATTATTCAGTTCATCATTATTAAAGGATAAATTAAACATTGGATTTATAAACTATTACCTTACTATTCTTACATCACATATTTATTTCAATTAACACAAAAATCAGAGATTTTATTACATTAAATTGCAATAAACCCAATTACCTAATTTTTTTATTCAAATAAATAAAACCCGATTCTCATTCTTATTATTCAACAAACATATTTACCTTTTGGTTACGTTCCATTACACTGATATTTTCCATTTCACTTTTATCCGTATTAACTATTTTATTTCCACTTATTATGATATAACTACCATAATTCAATATATAACGCTGATATTTTTCCTTGCATTAATATACGCCTATTTACATTTTATATTTGAATGAATATTACGTTTTAAAATGTATACTTCCATCAAATTGAACACATTAATTTAGGTTTTTAAATACTTTACATTCTATTAAACTTACAACATTAAATTTACATTCTATTAATTACTTTACAATACTTTACGTATTAATTTCTCAATTTACATAATTTGAACTTATTTCCTAGTTCACCAATTACTACTTAAATAAATTTATGCTTATATTAAATTTACATTCACACTTCCGTTTCTATATTAATAATTATTAAAGTAACGTTTATTATCAATAATAACATTATGAATACTTATCAACCTGCATCACCCTTATTACATTAATTTAAGTTTTATCTCATTATACCTTAATGCGCACATTAATTAATTCATATTTACATCCACTTTTGAATATACAAATTTTGTAACCAAGTTATAACATTTACACCTTTTCTTATATTAATTAATTACCAAATATTTCTATTTACACTCAATTATACTTAGCAATCTTAACAAATCCATTAATCGTTGGTTTTCTAATATATACATTAATTACTATTAACTGTTCTTAATTATTTTACTTACTTGGTTTCATACTTGTACGTTCTCACTTCCAAACAATATTATAATTACCTACAGGACATTGATTTTTATTTCATGAATTCATTAAAAAATTCACTAAATGCCTTTGTTTTCTTATATTCAATTTCACTACCATTGAAGTACGTTCAATATCAACACACACATTATAATTACTTATCTACAATTATTGCATTGGTTTATTCAACAGTTACTTTTATTTACTCTTTTTCTATTTTAAACCAAATGTAACAAATTTCACTATTCATTATTATATTAATGAATTCCATTCTAGTTAATATTTTTATTAATATTTCACAAATTCGACATTTCTATTGGTTTCTTATATTAAACTTATAACCAATTATGCCAATTTACATTATTTTAATTTATTGCCATATAAATATCAAAATTGTTAACATTTAGTTACAATTGCTTCATCTAATTTCTATATTCGCTCCAATATAAATTTTAAGACTTTTATTTCTTTCTAGATTAACTTAGAAATCCTATTAAATTAACTCATTTAAAAATCATCGAGTTTTACGGGTCGTTACAATTATTCAACCCTAACTATTGATTGTAAACACATTTAATACATAGCATTTCCTTTCAATACCTGTTATTTATATCTTCGAAATTTGTTTCTTTTAAAATCTTGTTCAAGTTCATATTCAATAGCCATATTAAGAAATCGCAAAAATAATTTTTTTACCATTTCTATTTATTAATTACACTAGATTTAATAATTTAAAATAATTAAAAATACGGGTCATTACAATCTCTCCCACTCAAAACTTTTCATACTTGAAAAGGAACTATATAAAGAATTTTACATTTGATTTATCTAAGAAAATAATCAACTTATAAAACATAAAATCCATTAGAAAACTTTTACTATGATTCTTCTATGCTACTCCGATTGGCTTACGGAACTTACAATTTATTTATCAAAACAAGTTAGAAATTTTTAAAAGCTTAAAATTTTTCTAACTCTTGGATTTACGGAAAATTTCGGCAGAGTCTTCTTTGCGTGGCTAGATCGGAATAATTTTACAATTCAATATATAACCCAAATATATATCAAATATACATCTCATCTCAATGTTGAGGCATCCGTAGGAAAAAATATAGATATGTACCTTAATATTATTAATACGAGCGAGTTCGCTCGTATTAAGCAAGTAAAAGCTTATAAAACCCACATATACGTTCAAACGGTCTTCGTATACACCTATCTCAACTGAATTTAGAATATTAGTCATTTATATAAGATATATAACATGTATGAGTTTTATAGAAGCATACAATATGAACTTTAACCCAAACCATAACATAAGCATTAATGTGCGACGAAAAACAATCAAATACAATAAAGCATTTATAACGATGATTTACAACGATAGAAAGCCTTCAATTATTAGTATTCATCCAATTAATTCATAATGATTTATGCACTTCATTTCTCATGAACATTCAAATTTTATCAACATTTAATTGATTTACTTCCAATTTATTCAAATCTATTTCATTTATATTCCATTACATTCAATTCATTCTGTTATATTTCAATTGTTTTAGCTTACGTTTAGCAACATCTTATATTATTTCATGTATTCACATTTACTCTACACTTAAGTTTGTTTCTGTAGTTTATCACTATTTTATAAAGGTTCGTTTCTTTTATTCCAACTTGTTCCAGTTAGTCCTTAATCATTTCATAATACACTAATTAAGTATATAACATTTATCATACAACTTAAATTGCATTTATAAACTTTTTAATTACTTGAGTATTGGTTTGGTTGTATAATACTCCATTACATATCCAAATCATCATTTTGACTTTTAACATTTGGTAAGTCTTATTATATGTTATTAGAATACAATTTGGTGTTATACAAATTAATTTGATTCATTTTACTTAATTTGAGTGTTCACTATTTTAAGCTGTTAATATTTTCTTTATTTTCAATTTTAGAATTGCAAACTTCAACTCTAAAGTTCCTCAAAACATTTAGCTTAGATTCCCTAATTCTCTAATTTCATAAGTTCTAGTTATTCATATATTACATTTCCTTCAAATAATTTGAAGATTACTAATTAACTGAACTTAAAATTTTTAAATACCAGGTTCATTTCAAATCATTTAAAATAAAATGTATACTAATATCTTTTATATCAAATCATACTTTTGGAATTTTAACCAAAATCTATTTATCAAAACAATTTCATAGCAAAGCTTTTTTGAAGTCTCTCACTTTGAGACTCGAAAATGAATGTTGATGTTGCTGCGTAGTCATCACTGAAATTATTTTCCAACGATAGAAGAGGGGAGCCTTCACGACCCACTTTTTCGACCCTCGTAAATCGACATAGATACGATCCTCGTGTAACATGCCGAACGATCGAGTGCTCAAAAGATAGATTATTAAGGGAAAAGAAGAACGAAGAGATAGAAGAAAATAAGAAAAAAAGCAATAACACAACAACACAGAATCTTACAATCATAGCGGAACAAAATATAATCTATAACGACAGAATTTTATACAAAAGAATCGTAACTTTTTAATACATACAATAATTAGAGTACACAATCATTACATTAAATCTTGATAGTTATAACAACTTGTCCTCATACAAAGAAAATATTCAAGTGCGTGATATACATGTGAACTGCTCCATCTCGTCTCCTGAGTTCCATGGCATCTTACCCGTGCATTATAATAAAAAAAACACCCAAGTCGGTCTAGAAAACCAGCGTGAGAAAACACACATAATTTGAATTATTATCTTTTAAAAATTCTTTGAAAACAAAAGTATCTCGTAAGACCACGTCACAAATAAACACAACGGGTTTTTACCTTAGATAGGCAAAAACATTTTTATCAAATTCGTTTGATACTAAAATAGTGTCTATGTAACGACCAAGAATTTTATTTAATTAAAATTTGAATATTTAATTAATTTTAAATATTAATAAGTGAAATTTATAAGTCAAATAAATTTAATTTGAATTATTGAATTTAATTGGATAATTAAATCAATAATTTAATATGTTAAATTATGAAAATAATTGAAAATTGAGTTAAATATGATTGAAAATGATTTGTAAAATTTTATTTTATCATATTGAAGTTAGAACGATATTTTAGAACTTTTAAAATCGAATTTAAAGTTAATTTGTGAAAATTGAATATTTAAATCGACTAGTGAAAATAGTCGATTTTTGAGCAGTCTCAGAATTGAACGAAACTAGTTCCATTGGATCCGTAATAGTTAGTTATTACCAGATTTCAATTTTCGTGTCAATCAGAGTTATCGTTTGATCGTGGCGGCTCGAAACGCATCGAATTATTTTTTATTTTAATTTGGCGAGTTAAAATAGCCATTTTTCAAAAAGTATCGGATTTCGACGAAACTGGTTTCATCGGATCCGTAATGTGATATTATTGTAAGGTTTCAAATTTCGTGTCAATTGGATTTACCGTTTGTCCGGTACAAATTAAAACGCCTAGAAAATCGCTTAAATCGGTTTAATTCAAATTGAACGTTTGTTGCCATAACTCGCACAGATGTCCGAATTAGCTTTCGAAACCTGTTCCATTGTGTCCGGAACGCGGGGTAAACCCTAGGAACGTCAGTTTCGGCGCGTAAATCGGAGTTCGGAATTTCCGGATGAATAGTGTTCGATTTTTTTCTTATAAATAGCCCTTCACTCTAAAAAAATAAAAATAAAATAACTAAACCCTAATCTATTTGCCCTAGCCGCCAGTTGCTTCATCAAAGGCCAGAATTTTTCAATTTTCTTCCCTCAATCACTCACAATCCGTTGACATTCACGCGAAGTGTTCAACAGCAATATCGTAGAGCGTATCAAGAGCTTCAAATCCATACGGTGATGATCGTGTTTGGAGCGTCGGAGGGGGAGCCAGGGGGGTGCGTGCGTGCCACGTTCGTCTCCGTGCGCACGAGGGAGGGTGAGGCCGAGTTGCGTGTGCTTGAGGCCGAAGGTGGAGGAAGTTAGGGGCTTCGACATGGAACTACCTGATCGAGTTGAAATGGTTTGTGGGAGGTGCAAATTGAAACCCTAGTATTTGATGAGTGGGTTCATGTGCGTGTTCATTTACTGGAAACGTGAAAGAGGAAGGAGAAGATGGGGGGGTGTGCGGTCGTGATGGCATGTTGATGGATCCAGCGGCTGTGATTAAAAGTTAGGTTAAATATGTTTTAAATTTTAGTTTAAATCGTGTAAAATTTGAAAATTAATAACTTTTTCATACGAGGTCGAAAACGCGCGAAACCAGTTGCGTTGGAATCGTATGGACAAGCACTACGCGATGGAGTTGGATTGGAGTCGTTTGGAGTTAGTGAGAATTTTGGGTAAAATCAAACGTCCGTTTAATTTTATTCAAAATAAATCGCTAAAACGAAATTGAAATCAAGGTGAGAACTTTTCACTCAATCGAATCAGTTTCGATTTTATTTTAAATAGTTAGATTTAAAATATTTGAATGCATGTTTGAATGATGATTGATATCTATTGATTGTTAAAATAGACATTATGCGCCGTTAGTAAGCGGATGTTATTTAATAAAAACATATACCGCGAATATTTCATAAACAGTGAAATTGGTATTATATATAGTAGCAATATATATATATTGGCATATGTATATATTGGAGTTATTGATTTCCCGCAATTTTTGTTTAGCGGATGAGACCCTATTGCGCCGTCTATTAAGCGGATAATATTTTAAATCCCATATACCGCGATAATTTCGTACTGGAGCGAAATTGGTATTGTGCTAATGTTTGTGGATGTAGGAAAAACAGGTTGGAGGGATCCAACTGGATTCCTCAACAGTATTTATTTAATTTCAGATATTTTGATATTTGATGGATTATCATATCGATATATGATGTCGTTGTTGTCGTGATTGACTATTTGGTATGTAGCATCATTGGACCAAATTTGGAACTTTAAAATGATTTTTAAAGTGATTTTTGAAAATATAAAATGTTTTTGGAATTGATCCATTTTAAATAAATAAACGTATAATTTTTAATGTTATATAAAAATTATGATTTTGAGAAATATAGTTAAAAGTTGATTTTTGAGAATATGATGCTAATGATTTTATAAAATAGTTAAATCGGGATTTTTGAAATTATTGTGAAAAATTTAAATATAGGATTTATAAAATCTAATTATTTTATAAATCAAAATGGTGAAATTTTAAAGGACTTTAAAGACAATTTGCGATAATAGTATAAATTGATTTATATAAAAAGATTTATAAATTGATAATTTATAAATGAAAATATTTGACCTATAAAACGAGTTTTTATAAGTGTTAGAATGAATTGTGAATGAATTTCATACATGAATGAAATTTATAGAATTATAAACGGTGAAGTTATAAATGGAATTTTATAAGCAGTAGGTTTATAAAATTTATGAAGTTATTAAAGAATATATTTGGATAAATAATTGAATCTTATAAGTTATAAGATTTATAATTATGAAGTTTAAAAGAACGATTTTGTAAAATAATCGTTTTATAAGTATTTAACTTATAATATGGACTTTTGGTTCATAATTGAGATATAAAGTGAATAGGTTAATAAAGAAAATTTATAAAGAAAGAAGTTATAAAACAAATAGAAATGGAGTTTATAAACGTTGTTTTATAAATTCGGAAACGACTTATTTTAAGAAGTAAATTGTTGAAACCTATTAATGGAGTTATATTCACATTTTTGACTGTGAATAATCCTTTGAAATAAAATGTATAGAAATGATGAAATTGATTAACGTAGTATATTCACGTTTTTGAATAGTGAATAATATGTTAAAGAAATTGTTTTGAATGTGATGTTTTAAATAGAATTTAAAACGATCTAACGATGTTTTAATTGTGTTGAGATTCGAAACCATAGATTTCAACATTTATTGTTGAAATAGACGTTTTCGAGAAATAGAAGGAAATAATGGACTATAACACTGTGGTTATAGTAAATGATTTCCGAAAGGAAATGTTTTGTATAGTATTGGGATTTATATATCTATTTTAATTTCGAATCCCTATACTAGTGATTTTGGGTTGTCGTAACGATGTTTTACGTAACATTCGTTTTGGCCCAAATAAATATGTTTAAGAGAATGATTTCCTTAAAGAATGAAATATATACTTAATTTCGATTGAAGTATATTGAATATTTTCCAAGTGTTGAAAATAAAAGATTTGTGAATTACTTATGAATAAATAAGTATGGAAATGTTTTCCAATATAAAGTGAATATTTTGAGAATTTATCTTCTTGAAGATAAATTGAAATGAATAATTGAAATCGTATATGCATGGATATTTTGAAATATAAATTCACTATGGAATTTATGAATGAAAAGGAGAATTTGTTTAAAAATAAATATTGATTTATTTTTGAAGTGTGAAAATTATATATCTTGTAAGGATATGATTTTTGAGAAATAAATAATTTGGAAAATTATTTGGAAACTGGTGATGTGTGCATATTCATTGATAGTTCAATAACCGACTATCAATATTTCCCTTTGAATGGGTATTTGATGTGATTTGTTTGAATTTGAATGCCATACTTATTTTTGAATAAGCGCTCACTATTCGGGTTAACCGGGAAAAGACCATGGGGTCGTATAACCCATTCCGAATATGTGATACGTCGTTATGAATCGCATTGAAGATCGGTGTTGAAGACCGAGTATTTGCGAAAGCGATAGGATGACCTATCGATTGTCTCTGCACTGGGTAGCTCCTGGTATAGAGATCTCCTAAGTGATGGGAAATTCGATCGGGATTGTGAATACCCGAATTGCAAGGGCTTCGTAAGAAGTGCCTTCGGTTTTGTTCGAGCCCGGAACAGACTTGTATGGATAGTATGTCTGACATTACAAGTTGAGATATAAAGCTGATTTCATTCAAATATATTTCTGTTGGTGGCGAAGAATTTATTCTTTTAGCTTAACACCCTTCTCTGAGACGTACGAGCTCAGAGGTTATGTAGTTGAAGGTTATCAGCGATATATTCCCAATTTGGTAATGTGACATGCTGAGTGTAGCTGTAAATGATCATTATGCTGATTATTTGTGATAGGATCATTTATTTGATCGTCTATTCTGGTGATCATTTCTATGATCATTTGTTGACCCAAAGCATGGCTTTTGTATAAAGTATGTTTTTGTGGACGTGACTTCGTCGAGCCTCACACCCCGTGAATGGTCAAAACAGGAAAGATGCGGTAAGGTTATGAGGGGTAGCGCCCTTTAGGATGTGTGCATTTCCTTCTGGAAAAGGGTGGTATCATGGTATGGAGCCCAGATACTTACTCATGTTGAAAACACTTTGTTATGATTGTGTGAATTGATTACGAGCGCTCGGTGAAAGGTCCCAAAGGACCGGGGGATGGCATATTCGGTCAGTTGTTACTCAGTTAGGGGTAACCTGGCCTTGTGTTGGTAGAGATCCGGTTTGGTTCTCGGGGATGTCCATCCAGAGGCATTCTCATGTGGCAATGGGAAGTTCCTTGGCCTGGTCATTCGTTGGAAATCCAAAGAAATAATACGTGACTTGTACGGTATTAGTTGTAGAACCTATCATTCACTTATGGTGGCGCCCCACTGTTTGGATGGTAGCTATAGTAGGCATACGATAATGGTCGTATGTTGGCTAAGATTTATATTCTACTTTCGAAATGAATTTTTTTCTACACTATGCACTAGTAATAATATCAAATGTTATTTTAAATGCGTATCAAGCATCTTTGACTATCATAAGGAGAAATCTCCTCCGATTCTGCGTTTGCATTGTGTGTGTGCGGGAGGCCTTATGGTAGTCTCATTTTTAAAAGCATTGCGAATTGACTTTAAAAATATTCTTCTATTTTGATTTTAAAGATAAATAAACTGTTTTGAGTTCTCGCACCAGTCACATGACTGACTCGGAGTTTATTGTTTTCCTTCCTAAACTCTGGGTGCCCACCAATTTCCACACGGGCAGTTAAGAGTTAGGTTTATCAGGATATTCTGGATATTCTGGAATTGCTGGAAGCAAGATGGATGGCATGGCGTATTACTAGTATATAGTATTTCTTTTCCGCTGCACTATTTGTTGTTGTTGTTGTACACTCTGATGTAATGTAATGAAATGTATAAAATGTAATAACTGAGATAGTTCTTTGTTTAAAGATTATTCATTTATTATTATAAGTTGTTCCGCTGCGAATTGTGAGATTCTGATGTTGTTCTGTTGTTTTCTATTCCGTTCTATTTTCTATTTTCTTTTCGCTCTATTTTTCTATTTTCTTTCTTCTATGTTCTACCTTCTTCTCTCTTCTTCTTTCTTCTTCTTTTCTTAATTTTTTTTAAAACCCATAACATTTTGGTTTTTCGGCAACGAAAAATCAAAAACGTTACATTTGGTATCGGAGCTTATGGTTAAGCGACAACCATGGTTCTGTTGGGTATTACTCATTAGAGATAGAGTCAGTAGTACTCTAGAATGAGTTGAGAGTAATAATAGCTATGAGAGCGTATTTGTTAGTGAATATAAAATTGTTTATATTGTGATGATTGGTTTGTTGAGTGGCATATGAACTTTCGTCAGCGTGGTCCGCAAGACTATGCCGAAGGGGTTTCTAAACACTTGAATAGAACAATTCGACACAATATTGTTTTAAATTGGGTAAATGAAATAATTTTACCTTGATTATATTTTGTATATGAGGAAATAATTTTTCAGAATTATTAAAGTGTATATAAGTTGATTGTTTAGTTGTTTGAATAATCTAAATTGAAGAATAATTGTATAAGCAAAAGAATTATAAGAATTTAATTATAATTAAAGTGATTTACAATTGTGAAATAAACTTATATATAGAAGAAGTGAAACTATATGAATATATTTATGAATATGAGTTGTAAATAAAAATGAATTTAAAGTAAAATGGAATATAACTTAATAAATGTTGAATGAAGTTGATATTGGTATCAAAATAAATTAATGAAGTGATAGATTTGAACTTGAGTTATATAAATGAATTGGAAATTGAATTGGATTAAAGGATTGAATATTAACCAATTAAATGTGAATAATTGATATGAAAAAAATGGATATAAGTGTTAATTCATTAAAATCTAATGTTATTGGAAGTTGAATAATTGAATAAAAAAAATCAATTTAATTAAACCAATTGTAAGCAAAGGAAATTTGGTTGTAATTAATATACATTGATTGTTATATGATTGTTAGTTGATTGATTGTATATAATTCGTTAAGTGTTAATGAAATTGAAAGCTAAAGTGATTAAAATCCAATTTGAAGTTAAGTAAATCTTAAGTAGAATTGAATTTGATTTGGAAGTGAACCAACTTGAATATGAATTAGTGAATATAAACTAATTGAAAATAAATGTTAGAAACATCCACTGTTAATGAATCGAATGTGATTAAATTGAAAAATCAATTCATTGAATATTAATAAGAATATGAATGAATGTTTATTGGTTATGGATGCTAGTTGGTTGATGGTTGAATATATTGCTTTTACTACATTTGTTATGTAGGCATATATAGCTATTATGTTGCTATATGTTGTATACTGATATTATTTTCATATATACATGTTCTCATGTTGTTTGTTGAGTGTTTAGTAGGTGCGGATCGCGTTTGCTTCGCATTTGGAGCTCGCTTTCGCGCTATATTAGCCGTATATGCTTGCTAATAAAATATAAGGTACATATCTCGGATTACATACCGTACTTTTATACTTTTTCCCTTCGGGATGCCTCATTACTTGATGAGATGTATATTTATGATATATATGCTGTCATTTTTTTTTTCGGATCGAGCCGCGCAAAGTAGACTATGGCGAATTTTTCCGGAAATTTAAGGCGTTAGAAAAATTTTGAGAAAATTGGAAAATTTTTGAAAACTTTAATTTTGATTTTAGAATTGAAAGTTAAACAATAGTAGTTGTTTTTAAAAAGATAACTAAGTATGATTTGAAAACTTAGTAAAGATTTATAAGAAGTTTAACTATGAATTTTGGATAATTAATAGATTCTGTAACTTTTCTTACTTAATAATTTCGAGGACGAAATTCTTTTAAGGGGGGAAGATTGTAACGACCCAGAATTTTATTTAATTAAAATTTGAATATTTAATTAATTTTAAATATTAATAAGTGAAATTTATAAGTCAAATAAATTTAATTTGAATTATTGAATTTAATTGGATAATTAAATCAATAATTTAATATGTTAAATTATGGAAATAATTGAAAATTGAGTTAAATATGATTGAAAATGATTTGTAAAATTTTGTTTTATCATATTGAAGTTAGAACGATATTTTAGAACTTTTAAAATCGAATTTAAAGTTAATTTGTGAAAATTGAATATTTTAATATTTAAATCGACTAGTGAAAATAGTCAATTTTTGAACAGTCTCAGAATTGAACGAAACTAGTTCCATTGGATCCGTAATAGTTAGTTATTACCCGATTTCAATTTTCGTGTCAATCGGAGTTATCGTTTGATCGTGGCAGCTCGAAACGCATCGAATTATTTTTTATTTTAATTTGGCGAGTTAAAATAGCCATTTTTCAAAAAGTCTCGGATTTCGACGAAACAGGTTTCATCGGATCCGTAATGTGATATTATTGTAAGGTTTCAAATTTCGTGTCAATTGGATTTACCGTTTGTCCGGTACAAATTAAAACGCCTAGAAAATCGCTTAAATCGATTTAATTCAAATTGAACGTTTGTTGCCATAACTCGCACAGATGTCCGAATTAGCTTTCGAAACATGTTCCATTGTGTCCGGAACGCGGGGTAAACTCTAGGAACGTCAGTTTCGGCGCGTAAATCGGAGTTCGGAATTTCCGGATGAATAGTGTTCGATTTTTTTCTTATAAATAGCCCTTCACTCTAAAAAAATAAAAATAAAATAACTAAACCCTAATCTATTTGCCCTAGCCGCCAGTTGCTTCATCAAAGGCCAGAATTTTTCAATTTTCTTCCCTCAATCACTCACAATCCGTTGACATTCACGCGAAGTGTTCAACAGCAATATCGTAGAGCGTATCAAGAGCTTCAAATCCATACGGTGATGATCGTGTTTGGAGCGTCGGAGGGGGAGCCAGGGGGGTGCATGCGTGCCACGTTCGTCTCCGTGCGCATGAGGGAGGGTGAGGCCGAGTTGCGTGTGCTTGAGGCCGAAGGTGGAAGAAGTTAGGGGCTTCGACATGGAACTACCTGATCGAGTTGAAGTGGCTTGTGGGAGGTGCAAATTGAAACCCTAGTATTTGATGAGTGGGTTCATGTGCGTGTTCATTTACTGGAAATGTGAAAGAGGAAGGAGAAGATGGGGGGGGGGGGGGTGTGCGGTCGTGATGGCATGTTGATGGATCCAGCGGCTGTGATTAAAAGTTAGGTTAAATATGTTGTAAATTTTAGTTTAAATCGTGTAAAACTTTGAAAATTAATAACTTTTTCATACGAGGTCGAAAACGCGCGAAACCAGTTGCGTTGGAATCGTATGGACAAGCACTACGCGATGGATTTGGATTGGAGTCGTTTGGAGTTAGTGAGAATTTTGGGTAAAATTAAACGTCCGTTTAATTTTATTCAAAATAAATCGCTAAAACGAAATTGAAATCAAGGTGAGAACTTTTCACTCAATCGAATCAGTTTCGATTTTATTTTAAATAGTTAGATTTAAAATATTTGAATGCATGTTTGAATGATGATTGATATCTATTGATTGTTAAAATAGACATTATGCGCCGTTAATAAGCGGATGTTATTTAATAAAAACATATACCGCGAATATTTCATAAACAGTGAAATTGGTATTATATATAGTAGCAATATATATATATTGGCATATGTATATATTGGAGTTATTGATTTCCCGCAATTTTTGTTTAGCGGATGAGACCCTATTGCGCCGTCTATTAAGCGGATAATATTTTAAATCCCATATACCGCGATAATTTCGTACTGGAGCGAAATTGGTATTGTGCTAATGTTTGTGGATGCAGGAAAAACAGGTTGGAGAGATCCAACTGGATTCCTCAACAGTATTTATTTAATTTCAGATATTTTGATATTTGATGGATTATCATATCGATATATGATGTCGTTGTTGTCGTGATTGACTATTTGGTATGTAGCATCATTGGACCAAATTTGGAACTTTAAAATGATTTTTAAAGTGATTTTTGAAAATATAAAATGTTTTTGGAATTGATCCATTTTAAATAAATAAACGTTTAATTTTTAATGTTATATAAAAATTATGATTTTGAGAAATATAGTTAAAAGTTGATTTTTGAGAATATGATGCTAATGATTTTATAAAATAGTTAAATCGGGATTTTTGAAATTATTGTGAAAAGTTTAAATATAGGATTTATAAAATCTAATTATTTTATAAATCAAAATGGTGAAATTTTAAAGGACTTTAAAGACAATTTGCGATAATAGTATAAATTGATTTATATAAAAAGATTTATAAATTGATAATTTATAAATGAAAATATTTGACCTATAAAATGAGTTTTTATAAGTGTTAGAATGAATTGTGAATGAATTTCATACATGAATGAAATTTATAGAATTATAAACGGTGAAGTTATAAATGGAATTTTATAAGCAGTAGGTTTATAAAATTTATGAAGTTATTAAAGAATATATTTGGATAAATAATTGAATCTTATAAGTTATAAGATTTATAATTATGAAGTTTAAAAGAACGATTTTGTAAAATAATCGTTTTATAAGTATTTAACTTATAATATGGACTTTTGGTTCATAATTGAGATATAAAGTGAATAGGATAATAAAGAAAATTTATAAAGAAAGAAGTTATAAAACAAATAGAAATGGAGTTTATAAACGTTGTTTTATAAATTCGGAAACGACTTATTTTAAGAAGTAAATTGTTGAAACCTATTAATGGAGTTATATTCACATTTTTGACTGTGAATAATCCTTTGAAATAAAATGTATAGAAATGATGAAATTGATTAACGTAGTATATTCACGTTTTTGAATAGTGAATAATATGTTAAAGAAATTGTTTTGAATGTGATGTTTTAAATAGAATTTAAAACGATCTAATGATGTTTTAATTGTGTTGAGATTCGAAACCATAGATTTCAAAATTTATTGTTGAAATAGACGTTTTCGAGAAATAGAAGGAAATAATGGACTATAACACTGTGGTTATAGTAAATGATTTCCGAAAGGAAATGTTTTGTATAGTATTGGGATTTATATATCTATTTTAATTTCGAATCCCTATACTAGTGATTTTGGGTTGTCGTAACGATGTTTTACGTAACATTCGTTTTGGCCCAAATAAATATGTTTAAGAGAATGATTTCCTTAAAGAATGAAATATATACTTAATTTCGATTGAAGTATATTGAATATTTTCCAAGTGTTGAAAATAAAAGATTTGTGAATTACTTATGAATAAATAAGTATGGAAATGTTTTCCAATATAAAGTGAATATTTTGAGAATTTATCTTCTTGAAGATAAATTGAAATGAATAATTGAAATCGTATATGCATGGATATTTTGAAATATAAATTCACTATGGAATTTATGAATGAAAAGGAGAATTTGTTTAAAAATAAATATTGATTTATTTTTGAAGTGTGAAAATTATATATCTTGTAAGGATATGATTTTTGAGAAATAAATAATTTGGAAAATTATTTGGAAACTGGTGATGTGTGCATATTCATTGATAGTTCAATAACCGACTATCAATATTTCCCTTTGAATGGGTATTTGATGTGATTTGTTTGAATTTGAATGCCACACTTATTTTTGAATAAGCGCTCACTATTAGGGTTAACCGAGAAAAGACCATGGGGTCGTATAACCCATTCCGAATATGTGATACGTCATTATGAATCGCATTGAAGATCGGTGTTGAAGACCGAGTATTTGCGAAAGCGATAGGATGACCTATCGATTGTCTCTGCACTGGGTAGCTCCTGGTATAGAGATCTCCTAAGTGATGGGAAATTCGATCGGGATTGTGAATACCCGGATTGCAAGGGCTTCGTAAGAAGTGCCTTCGGTTTTGTTCGAGCCCGGAACAGACTTGTATGGATTGTATGTCTGACATTACAAGTTGAGCTATAAAGCCGATTTCATTCAAATATATTTCTGTTGGTGGCGAAGAATTTATTCTTTTATCTTAACACCCTTCTCTGAGACGTACGAGCTCAGAGGTTATGTAGTTGAAGGTTATCAACGATATATTCCCAATTTGGTAATGTGACATGCTGAGTGTAGCTGTAAATGATCATTGTGTTGATTATTTGTGATAGGATCATTTATTTGATCGTCTATTCTGGTGATCATTTCTATGATCATTTGTTGACCCAAAGCATGGCTTTTGTATAAAGTATGTTTTTGTGGACGTGACTTCGTCGAGCCTCACACCCCGTGAATGGTCAAAACAGGAAAGATGCGGCAAGGTTATGAGGGGTAGCGCCCTTTAGGATGTGTGCATTTCCTTCTGGAAAAGGGTGTTATCATGGTATGGAGCCCAGATACTTACTCATGTTGAAAACACTTTGTTATGATTGTGTGAATTGATTACGAGCGCTCGGTGAAAGGTCCCAAAGGACCGGGGGATGGCATATTCGGTCAGTTGTTACTCAGTTAGGGGTAACCCGGCCTTGTGTTGGTAGAGATCCGGTTTGGTTCTCGGGGATGTCCATCCAGAGGCATTCTCATGTGGCAATGGGAAGTTCCTTGGCCTGATCATTCGTTGGAAATCCAAAGAAACAATACGTGACTTGTACGGTATTAGTTGTAGAACCTATCATTCACTTATGGTGGCGCCCCACTGTTTGGATGGTAGCTATAGTAGGCATACGATAATGGTCGTATGTTGGCTAAGATTTATATTCTACTTTCGAAATGAATTTTTTTCTACACTATGCACTAGTAATAATATCAAATGTTATTTTAAATGCGTATCAAGCATCTTTGACTATCATAAGGAGAAATCTCCTCCGATTCTGCGTTTGCATTGTGTGTGTGTGCGGGAGGCCTTATGGTAGTCTCATTTTTAAAAGCATTGCGAATTGACTTTAAAAATATTCTTCTATTTTGATTTTAAAGATAAATAAACTGTTTTGAGTTCTCGCACCAGTCACATGACTGACTCGGAGTTTATTGTTTTCCTTTCTAAACTCTGGGTGCCCACCAATTTCCACACGGGCAGTTAAGAGTTAGGTTTATCAGGATATTCTGGATATTCTGGAATTGCTGGAAGCAAGATGGATGGCATGGCGTATTACTAGTATATAGTATTTCTTTTCCGCTGCACTATTTGTTGTTGTTGTTGTACACTCTGATGTAATGTAATGAAATGTATAAAATGTAATAACTGAGATAGTTCTTTGTTTAAAGATTATTCATTTATTATTATATGTTGTTCCGCTGCGAATTGTGAGATTCTGATGTTGTTCTGTTGTTTTCTATTCCGTTCTATTTTCTATTTTCTTTTCGCTCTATTTTTCTATTTTCTTTCTTCTATGTTCTACCTTCTTCTCTCTTCTTCTTTCTTTTTCTTTTCTTAAATTTTTTTTTAAAACCCATAACATTTCGGTTTTTCGGCAACGAAAAATCGAAAACGTTACAGTCTATAGAAAGTAAATAGAAAATAGCTGAAATTATTGCATCTCATGTTCCAGCACAGTTGGGTATAATCAAAACCATATGGCGCTTATTGGAGAATGGATTCCATCGAATGACTGGACTACTGGGGTACCGCCTGTGACGACCCGGAATTTTCAAGCATTTAAAATCGGAATATTTAATTAATTTTAAATATTCAATAGAGCAAAATTTAACCTGAACTACGAATATCACAGTTTATTTGATACTTAAATTATTAAATTAATAATTTGGAATCGGATAAAACATGTAATCTGAAGTTTTAAGCCGGTTAAAAATATTTTGAAGGCTTATAAAATTTATATTGATAATACTGAAGAGGATAGAAGTGATGAAATCAAATTTAAAAATGGTTTGTTGAGTTTGAAATTTTATATCGTTTAAATCGAATTTAAAAATAACCTTTCGAGGCACAGTCTCGGAATTCGACGAAATCAGTTCCATTTGGTCCGTAATATTGAATTATTACTGGATTTCAATTTTCGTAGCAATCGGAGTTGTTGTGTGAGCATACGATATATTAACGCGTTGAAATCTCGTATCGAAAATTTAATTTGATTTAATTAATATATTTAGATATTTAGTCAGTAGTGACATTTTTTTTTCAATAGCCACCGTTCTTTCATTTCAGCCATCTCCTTTCTGAGTAGGACTTCGCAGAATCAATTTTGTGTGCTAGCATCTTTTCAATGTCGCTTAGCTTCTAAAGGAAGCCTCTGCTCTACCCTAATTCATATATTACAACTACACCTACTTCTCTCGTTCGAACGAAACTACCTCGTCTCAGCTTCGTTCTTCATATTGAAATCAACGTTCCCCTTGTTTTTCTTTGAACAGCCGAATCCCTAAAAAATTAAAAAAAAAGAACGAAACCCAAATCGAAATCATGGCCGGCGATATTTTCGTTCTCTCGAATTCGAACTCGGGATGGCGGATCAAACGAGATCTCGTTCGAAGTTTACTCCTCGATCATTTACTAGAGTTCGATCGCTTTAGGGAGGTCGCATACGTCTCGATTAGTGGCGAGTAGGCTCGCGAGTTCTGGTCAAGTAGGGTTGTGCGAACAGCAGAAGAGGTGAAGGTTCGATCGATGCTTGGGTTTTGAAGTCGCGATTAGGCATCGATCTAGGGCAGTGAAGGTCGTTGTGCTCGGTCACGTGAGGTAGAAGTCTTGTTTTTATTCATATTTATGCAAAGTTATTTTTTTTATCTATTAAATTTATAGATACAATGCTGAGAACATAAAACAAAAAGTAGATATGTATATGCAGTTTTTATTTATTTATTTTAAGTGTAATAAAATATATGTATGTATAAACATATATAGGGTAGAAATAGGTGAAGCTAACAGTAAAAAAACAGAGAATTATTTGAATATATACAGTAAGCAGGAAATTTATTTTTATTTACTGAAAAATTATTCAAGAAATTAGATTGTTTAGTTTATTTTAGTTACTAAGAAACGTTTAAAAGAATAAAATTTTAATAAATAATAAGTAGTAATAAATTGCTTGATCAATTCAAATATTAATCAACTATATAAAATTTATACGAGGTCTGAAAATCATATAATTGTTTGTACAAGGTCTAAAATTGGGAAGAAAATAACCAGTTTGGGGCAGACTGCAATTAAAGGCCAAAGGTGAGTTAATCTCACTCAGTTTAAACTTAAATTATTTAAATGATTAAATTTAAATAATTGTTTGAATGGTTGAATTGATTGTTGTGTTATATAGTAGTATATACAACGCCTTGAAATGATTGATTTCCCTCATTTTATAGTGAAGATATTTTATATTGTGCTAACGTCTGTGGATGCAGGGAAAACAGGTTGGAGAGATCCAACTGGATCCCTCAACATTTATTTAAATTATTTAATACCCCTGTTGTAATTATTTTATATTCTGTGATGAATATTGTTGATAATTGGAATATCGGATGATATGGTTTACCTGAATATTTTCAGGTGCACTAAGTTATCAAGATATATAGAATTGGGACTTGGAATAAAATGAAGAGAGTTTATAAGTGAAATAATTATAGAAATTTTATATAAATTGGATAAGAATAATAGCAGTGTTTAATGCTAATTAATAAAATTCTGTATATGGAAAGGAAATTTTGAATAAACAAAAGTTAATGAAGTTTGACACTTCAAGGATATTATTTAATAGAACAAAACATTGATTTAATATTTAATATCTAAATTATTGAAGGGATAAAGAAGAAACTGGGAAAAGTCTGGGATCTGTATATTTCAGTTAATGGATTTAAAATCAAACGGAAAATAAAAATAATAATAATAAGTCCATACTTAATGAATTTTGAAATGAATTAAGGAAGTACAGAAATTATTTCAAATGGGATAAATTTGAAATCAATTTAAGGAAATTGATTTAAGTGATTGAAGTTGGAATTCTCCCTGAATAACTAAGTACGTTTTCAAGTAAATTTTAAAATATAAGTTAATAGTCTTAAAATTGTTTTAAAAGGTATGTTTTGAAAAATTTATTATTTCTAATATTTAAATTCTAAAGTAAGTATTTTCTCAAATCTATTATAGTAGTAATTATTTAAAAGTTACTTAGTATTTTGTTTCAAAAGTGAAATCTAGTTTTATATTTTATTAAATAACTTTATTTTCAAATATTCATATAGTATGTATTTTTAACAAACTATTAAAATAGTTTTAATTTAAATGTTTTAAAAAGTATATATCTCAAAGTAAAGTGTTTTTAAATTATTTTAAGATCTAGTTTTGTGCTTGGTGATTTCAGAGGAGATAGAAAAATAATTGGGAAAGTTTATTCTGAAAGGAAAGATGGTTTTGAAACTGTTTTCAAAGGATTGAAAATAGAAATATATCTTGTGTAGATATTTTGAGGTAAATAAATAATTTGGGAAATTATTTATTGTTGGATGGCTGTTTGTGAATATTAATTGATAGATAAATAACTGACTATCAATATTGGACAAATGCATTGATCGTTTCGAAGAGTCCGGGATCGAGATTTATTTCTCGAAAACCACTTTGATCTGGTTAGTACGTTTTCGTGAAAATCGATTTTGGATTCGAAGATGGAGCAGTGAAGAGCAAGGGCTAGTCGCTACTAATCCTGAGGATATTTCCAAAATGGATGTAGTAGGAATAGTGCCTTCGGTTTCGTTCGAACCCGGGACGGACTTGTATGGATGAATGCTTGCGAAACATCGTCAGGTGGACGATGGGTATTCTAAGGGATATTGTTCTAAAAAGGTAACGCTTAGCCTCAAGCCTCATCAAATGGGAATGACTGAAAATCAGGGGTTATGCAGCAAGGCTAGGTGGGTAGCACCCAAGCAGGGTGAGGTCATTCCAGTCTAGATGTCCCTTTTTATTTTTCGGCTTAGTGGTGCGGCTGCTGATCCCAACCGCGGGGTGATCTCACTCGGGACTGTCCAGTAAGGGATGGTTCCGGCCTTGTGTTGCAGGGGATGAAGGGAGTAATCCTCGGTACGGTGATATAGGCCCCGTACAGTGACAGGTGGTACCCCAGTGCCTAGTCATTAGTTGGAAATCCATTCTCCCTATAAGTCTTGTACCAGTTTTGTTTGTATTACCCACTTTTGTAGCTAGTAGCTGGAATTTAATAGATGTAACAATTTCGGCTATTTTATAAGTATTTGTATATAGACCCTATTATAATATCATAGGATTTCTATAAAAATCGTTTTAGCTATCGTAAGGTAAAAACCCGACATGTTTATTTGTGGCGTGGTCTTACGAGATGCTTTTGTTTTCAAATGATTTTTGAAACTTTAATAATCAATTGGGTGTGATTTTCTCACGCTGGTAATCCAGACTGACTCGGGTGTTATTTAACTGTAATGCTCGGGTCAGACCGAGTATTATAGGATACAGGATGATGCTATGGGGCTCAGGAGACGAGCTGGATTGACGATACGTACATTCGTACTTGTTTATATATATATTCCGCTGTTGAGTTGTTGTGTATCCATTGTATGTTATTGATGTGAGCCGTGATTAATGTACTCTGATGATGTAATATATGTAAACTGGTATATTTGATTTTGAGTAAAGATTATTTATTATCTATTATATTTTATTCCGCTGCGATGGTTATACTCTGATGTTGATTTTGTTTTCTCTTCTTCTACCTCTTCCTCTTAAACCCAAATGGTTCGTATTTCTGTGCAACTTGAGTTGATTGTTGTAGAATAGTGTTGACTCAAGGGGTATGGATTTACGGGTCGTTACAGTTGGTATCAGAGCTTAGGTTGGTGATAACCTTGGCTCTGGTGGGAAATTACTCATTTAAAATAGAGTCCGTAGTACTCTATAATGAGTATGAGCGTATAAATAAATATGAGCGCGCGTATTTGTTAGTGAATATAAATTGTTTTAGTATTGTGTTGATTGGTTTATTCAGTGGCATATGAACCTTCATCGGCACAGTCTGGACAACTGTATCGAAAGGGTTTCTAAACACTTGAATAGAACAATCGACACGGTATTGTTTTAAATATGGGTGAATGAAATAATTTTACCCAAAAATATATTTTTGATATAAAGAAAGTTTTTGGTAAACGATATAGCTATTATATGGTTGCTTGGATGTTAGAAATGATAATATTAAAGTATTATCATTGTTAAGTGAAAATTTAACTAGAAATTGTAAATATAATCAAAGATTGAGAAGATAAATCCAATTATGAAATGAACTTTATAAATATGAATTGTAAATGTAATTTATAAATTGAATTAAAATAAAATGGGAATTTGTATAAGCATAAATTGTACAAATGCATTATAGTTAAAATTGGAATAAATAAAAATTTGAAACGTTAAAACCCCGGAGATTTTGGAAATATTTTGAAGATAAATAGTAATATTGTTGTTTTTGGGGTATTTCTGAAAGGAAATTGTTTCAAATAAATTTTGGAAAGTGAGATTGCATTGAATTCACTTCAGTTGCTGGAAAATAACTTCGGTGATGACTGCAGCATCATCGAGGTTTATTTTCGAGTTTCTAAGTGACGAATTGCTGCCAAATTGATTTGTTCAGTAAAACCTGTTTGTTTTTTTTTAATTTCAAAGGAAATTTGTTGGAAATAAAAACCAGGATTGGTTTAAAAATTTGAGAAGTGTCATTTGGGATATTGGAGATTTCAAAATGATTTGAAAGCAAAAGCCGGGTGTTTAAAAAAAAAATCCTGATGAGATAAATTGTAAGCTTATAAATTGAGATGATTTTTAAATCAGGAAGGAAATATAAGCTTTGAATGTAGGAATTTAACTTTAAAGTGAAAAGTTAAAAATGGAATTAGCTTGGATTAGAGAATAAAATTTAACTGGATTAAAATAAATTGAATAAGCTGAAAATGATATCCAGTTGTATTCGAATTTAGTTGCAATCGAATTGAATTAAATAAAACTGAGTTAAAATAAAATTGAATTGGAATAAGGATTCAATTAAGTTATTAAATGAAATTAAATTTTTACCTAGATAACTGGGAAATAAGTTGGATAAGAATTAGATTGAGTTAAATAAATCAGAATGACTTGTAAAAGGATTAAAAATCCATGAAATAAAAATATGCTTGGGTTATAAATAAGCATAAGGCTTGGGTTAAAAATAAAAGATGAATATATTCAAGCCTAGAATGAGTGTGATTGTATGAAATATAAGTTGTGACTTGTTAAATTTGAAGGTGAGATAGAAAACCCAGAAATAAATATCTTTGGTAAATTGGAAAATAAACAGAAAAGCCAAACTTGAATTATAAAATAATGTGAACTAAGAAAATTAAATGAAGTGATATTTGGAAATGAAATCAAGAATTGTACTATAAAAAGGAGAGAACTAATTTGTTAATAAATTAGTTAATGAAATTGAATTGTGAGTCTATGATGAGGTTTGAAAATAAAACTCAAGTTATAATTAAATTCGACTTACATTGTCGATGAAGAAAATATAATTAAAAGTGGCCTTGAAATTAATTAATTGATTTGAGAATGAAATTGAAATGTAAGTTAATAAGATTGGATGGTAATTTACAAGTGAATGGTGATTTGATTAAAATAGTAGTGGGATGGTTTGTATTGTGAATAAAATCCAAATATGTGGAAATAAATTGGATATGACCTTGTAATTTATTAAGCGAACTGAGAATGAATCTAGCTTGGAAATTTGAAATTTATAATAACTCATCAAGTTAAATTGAAAAGAGAATTCGTTTGCAAAATGAGAATGAGCTTAAGCACAAAATTTGAATAAACTGAAGTAAATCGACTTAAGCTAAATGAAAGAAGGAGAGTTGAATTGAATTCAACTTAAACAAAGTTTAATAATATTGGATTGGTTTTAAACCAAGTAAAAATAAATTTTAATCGAAATAAAATTTGGTGAGTTGCCGATAATATTTAATGAAACGAATATGCTTAAATAAATAATTGCAAACCTTTTTAAATTATTAAGGAATTGAAATAACTTGAGACAATAGGGAAAATAGAATGTTTTGAGTTTATTAGAATGGTTTAAGTGAATGTGGATAAAGTCATTATATTGAATAAATAAATGGAGGAATAAATAAGTATCAAATGAAATGTGGTTTAAATAAGTTGAGAAATGGTTATTGAAGGAAATAGCTTAGATTGTCTTCGAGCTAAATAAAATAGTTTGGAATAAACAAATATGGAATGAAATGTAAATGGATGGATTGTAAATGGAAATTTAAATGGAATGTGTCGAGCTAAATAAATGATTGTGACTGGATTAAGATAAGAGGGGATTTAATTAGTAATGAAGATGAACCTAAGCTGTTAATAGTTTTGGATGAACTAGTTTGGTAATAACATGAAATACAAGTGGATGTATTCAAAATTTGATATACATTGAAATGAGAATATTTAGATTATGAATAAATTTGAGAATGAAATAGGATTAAGTAGAAATCGAGTTGAAATCCATTTAAACTGGTTATAAAACATAAATATTTGATTGTTCACATAGATCTTGTTAAATTTGCATAGAATAAATTAAGTAAGTGATTGAGTTTTAAACCATTCAAATTGATGAGATTGTATATGAATGGATTGAAAACCCTTCAAATTGAATGAAAATGGTTTGTAAAATAATTGAAACAGTTGAATTAGCATGGAAACTATATAAATTGCTTACGGAAAAATGTTTGGAATGAGTTTCTTTTAGGATTCATATGTTTTAACTATTGCAACTAAGTGTAATATTGTTAAACTGCATATATTTGGCACTTACATGTTTAAATTGAGTAAGTACAGGTACATGGAAGCCGTGTGGCTGGATTTGGTTGTGCTTTTTGCTAAAAATAATAAGCCGCTTTCTTAAAATGCTAAATAAGGTACGCCTACGCAATAAAAATAGGAAATATGAACTGTTTTTGGTATTTCCGACCGTGTGGGTCGATGTATATATATTTATATCTTTTGTCAAATTGTAAAAGCTCCTCCGTACAAAGGAGACTCTGCCAAAAATTTTCAGAAATTTTGGGAGTTAGAAATTTTTTGAAAGATTTTGGAAAATTTTGCTAACGACAAAACAATTTTAAACTGGAAATTGAAATAAGTTAGTGAATGAAACTAATTAACATATTGATATGAATTAGTAATAAATGACAAATAAAATTTATATATTTAGAGTAAGATAAATTGAATTCATATGGAAATGAAAAAATCAGTTTGAATAGAAATGATATAAACTGAAGTGGAAGACGAAAATAAATATAAGAAGCATATAAAATGCTTAAACTAAACTTAAGAGGGAATGGTGAAGTCTTAAATGGAAATTGATACTACCAATGTAATTTAAGTCAATATTGGAATGAATAGATATTGACATTTTGTGAGAAAGTCGATAAAATGTTTTTGGATATTGTGTTTGGATATTCGTGCTAAGCAGGTATGCAGGTATTATAAAGGGAAAAAGAAAATTGGGTTTGATATGAAAAGATAAAATTTGAAATGCTCGATAAAAAGGTATGTATTTAAATTTGGTATGGAATTTAATTTGGATTTGGATTTGGATTGAGCCACTTGGCTTTTTGTTTTCTTTTTGGATTTGAGAGGCCGTAGAGCCATTTTTGTAGTAGTACCGAGTCAGCCGCGCAAAGGAGACGCTGGCAAAAAATTTCGAAAATTTAGGGAGTTAGAAAATTTTTGGGAAAATTTTGATAATTCAAAAATTGGTTTTAAACTGAAACTTGAATGGTTAAACAAATAGTATAATTTGATACTATGGGAGAATTGAGAAGTAAATAAGAAGAATAATGGGTCTTTTATAAAAAGATAGTTAGTTAGATGTTGAATGGTTTGGTTTGGAAATAAGTAAACGGGTATTGGACCGTTCTTCCCAACTGGTAATTTCGGGGACGAAATTCTTTTAAGGGGGGAAGAATGTGACGACCCGGAATTTTCAAGCATTTAAAATCGGAATATTTAATTAATTTATATATTCAATAGAGCAAAATTTAACCTGAATTACGAATATCACAGTTTATTTGATATTTAAATTATTAAATTAATAATTTGGAATCGGATAAAACATGTAATCTGAAGTTTTAAGCCGGTTAAAAATATTTTGAAGGCTTATAAAATTTATATTGATAATACTGAAGAGGATAGAAGTGATGAAATCAAATTTAAAAATGGTTTGTTAAGTTTGAAATTTTATATCGTTTAAATCGAATTTAAAAATAACCTTTCGAGGCACAGTCTCGGAATTCGACGAAACCAGTTCCATTTGGTCCGTAATATTGAATTATTACTGGATTTAAATTTTCATAGCAACCGGAGTTGTTGTGTGAGCATACGATATATTAACGCGTTGAAATCTCATACCGAAAATTTAATTTGATTTAATTAATATATTTAGATATTTAGTCAGTAGTGACATTTTTTTCCCAATAGCCACCGTTCTTTCATTTCAGCCATCTCCTTTCTGAGCAGGACTTCGCAGAAACAATTTTGTGTGCTAACATCTTTTCAATGTCGCTTAGCTTCTAAAGGAAGCCTCTGCTCTACCCTAATTCATATATTACAACTACACCTACTTCTCTCGTTCGAACGAAACTACCTCATCTCAACTTCGTTCTTCATATTGAAATCAACGTTCCCCTTGTTTTTCTTTGAACAGCCGAATCCCTAAAAAATTAAAAAAAAAAAGAATGAAACCCAAATCGAAATCATGGCCGGCGATATTTTCGTTCTCTCGAATTCGAACTCGAGATGGCGGATCAAACGAGATCTCGTTTGAAGTTTACCCTCGATCATTTACTGGAGTTCGATTGCTTTAGGGAGGTCGTGTACGTCTCGATTAGTGGCGAGTAGGCTCGCGAGTTCTGGTCAAGTAGGGTTGTGCGAACAACAGAAGAGGTGAAGGTTCGATCGATGCTTGGGTTTTGAAGTCGCGATTAGGCATCGATCTAGGGCAGTGAAGGTCGTTGTGCTCGGTCGCGTGAGGTAGAAGTCTTGTTTTTATTCATATTTATGCAAAGTTATTTTTTTATTTATTAAATGTATAGATACAATGCTGAGAACAGAAAACAAAAAGTAGATATGTATATGCAGTTTTTATTTATTTACTTTAAGTGTAATAAAATATATGTATGTATAAACATATATAGGGTAGAAATAGGTGAAGCTAACAGTAAAAAAACAGAGAATTATTTGAATATATACAGTAAGCAGGAAATTTATTTTTATTTGCTGAAAAATTATTCAGGAAATTAGATTGTTTAGTTTATTTTAGTTACTAAGAAACTTTTAAAAGAATAAAATTTTAATAAATAATAAGTAGTAATAAATTGCTTGATCAATTCAAATATTAATCAACTATATAAAATTTATACGAGGTCTGAAAATCGTATAATTGTTTGTACAAGGTCTAAAATTGGGAAGAAAATAACCAGTTTGGGGCAGACTGCAATTAAAGGCCAAAGGTGAGTTAATCTCACTCAGTTTAAACTTAAATTATTTAAATGATTAAATTTAAATAATTGTTTGAATGGTTGAATTGATTGTTGTGTTATATAGTAGTATATACAACGCCTTGAAATGATTGATTTCCTTCATTTTATAGTGAAGATATTTTATATTGTGCTAATGTCTGTGGATGCAGGGAAAACAGGTTGGAGGGATCCAGTTGGATCCCTCAACATTTATTTAAATTATTTAATACCCCTGTTGTAATTATTTTATATTCTGTGATGAATATTGTTGATAATTGGAATATCGGATGATATGGTTTACCTGAATATTTTCAGGTGCACTAAGTTATCAAGATATATAGAATTGGGACTTGGAATAAAATGAAGAGAGTTTGTAAGTGAAATAATTATAGAAATTTTATGTAAATTAAGAATAAATTGGATAAGAATAATAGCAGTGTTTAATGCTAATTAATAAAATTCTGTATATGGAAAGGAAATTTTGAATAAACAAAAGTTAATGAAGTTTGACACTTCAAGAATATTATTTAATAGAACAAAACATTGATTTAATATTTTATATCTAAATTATTGAAGGGATAAAGAAGAAACTGGGAAAAGTCTGGGATCTGTATACTTCAGTTAATGGATTTAAAATCAAACGGAAAATAACAATAATAATAATAAGTCCATACTTAATGAATTTTTAAATGAATTAAGCAAGTACAGAAATTATTTCAAATGGGATAAATTTGAAATCAATTTAAGGAAATTGATTTAAGTGATTGAAGTTGGAATTCTCCCTGAATAACTAAGTACGTTTTCAAGTAAATTTTAAAATATAAGTTAATAGTTTTAAATTTTTTTTAAAAGGTATGTTTTGAAAAATTTATTATTTATAATATTTAAATTCTAAAGTAAGCATTTTCTCAAATCTATTATAGTAGTAATTATTTAAAAGTTACTTAGTTTTTTGTTTCAAAAGTGAAATCTAGTTTTATAAGATCAAAACCAAATTATTAGTTTAAATTAAATAAATAAATAGTATTAATTATTCGATTTATTTCAAATGTTAATAAAACCATATAATGTTTATAGAAGGTCTTAAATCAGGGAGAGATAAGCCGGTTTGGATCGGATTGCAAATTAAAAGTCAAAGGTGAGTTAATCGCACTCAAATTGGATTGCTAGCTAATTTAAATAGTTAAAGATTTAATTATTGGTTTATTGCTTGAATTGATAATCTACTATCAGTCTGGATGTGATATATAGTAGTGTGTATGTGTGTGTGTATGGAGTGATTGATATTCCCGCATTATATAAAGAATGAGACCCTATGTGTGCCGCATAATAGAGGATGACCCTTTTATATGGCGATATCCCCCTCGAAGTTGGACTGGTATTTTATTTTGTTGACTAACATCTGTGGATGCAGGGAAGCAGGTTGGAAGAATTCAACTGGATTCCTCAAAAATGTTGAATTTATTTTCATATTCAATTTTATGAAATGTTGGATAATCTGTGATATATTATGTTGAAAATTTTATTTATTTGATGTTAATATATTGCTGGATATATTATGGCATTTTAAAAATATAAATATTGAATTTAAAAAGGGGAATAAAAAGGGAAAATTTAAAGTAAGGAATTTATAGTAAAGATGGATAAATTTAAAAAGAAAAGAATCGGGAAAATGTAAATAGTTAATTTCTAAATCCTATATAATAAATTACGAATTATGGAAAGAACGGATATTTTTAGTAAATGCGAAATTAAAGGATTTTAAATATACGGACTTGAGAAATATTGATTTGATGTACAAAGGATTATTTTAAATTTAAGATTTAAAATGTTGAGAGGAAAATAAAGGGAAAATTTGGAAATAAAGTATGAAATTGGTATTTCAGATTTAAATAAGATTTTGAATCAGAATAAGGAGTGAATCTGGAATAAATGGGTTTTTGGAATAAATTTAGATAAATCAAGAAATAAATTCTGAAGGGAATTTAATTCAGGAAATCGATGTGAAAATCGATTAAATGTTTTGGAAATAGTGATTAAAAGAGAATGAGATTATGGAATTTATAAACGGGGTTTATAAATAAAGTGAAATAAAATATTATTGGATATTTAAGATTTTACTTTCACGGTGGGAATTTATATAGGAATGAGTAAATCGTTTTAAAAATAAAAGAGTAGTTTTATTTTCATAAATATGGAAAAGAAAATTTTACGGGATTGAGACGTAAATTAAATTGGGATAAATCGAGAAGGATTTTTATATGATTAGACGGTTATATTGGAATGGGAAGTGTAATTTCCTGAAAAGCTAAGTTGTTTTCAAAGGAAGATTTCTAAGTACAAGTTAAAGGGTTTAAAAGTGTTTTTAAAAGAATGTTTTTAGGAAATTATTATTTAACTGTTTTAAGATTTTAACAGTATATATCTATTAAGTAACTATAGTAGTTAATTGTTTTTAAAGATTAAAGTGATATTATGATTAAAGGAAAATTATTAAATACTTATATTTTATAAAATAGCTTTATTTTAAAAGTAGTTTGGCTAAAGTTTTTATTAGAGGAATTATTATAAAATTTCATAATTAGTATTTTAAATAAAGCTTTTTAAGTAGTTTTTTTTAAAATGTTTTAAGTGTATATTCTGGATAAAATGTTTTAAATTATTTAAAAGCTAATTTAGTAAGGCTTGGTGTTTTTCAGTGGAAATAAAACAATTGGTTGGATGATTGTTTAAATTAATAGTTAAATAACCGACTATCAATAGCGGCCAATGCACTGATCGTTTCGAAGAGACCGTGATCGGGTTTAATTATTAGAAAACCACTTCAATCCGATTTGAACTTTTTCGAATGAAGACCGTAAAGGCGATGAAGACGGTAATTCGGTTTGTCCAGACCCAGGGAAACTTGTATGGATGAATGCTATCAGACCATCGTTAGGAGGACGATGAGCATTCTAAGTGAAATGTGTTCTAAAAAGGTAACGCATAGCCTCAAGCCTCATCAATCGGAAATGGCTAAAACAGAGGAGGTGCAGCAAGGCAAAGTGTGTAGCACCTAAGTAGGGTAACGTCAACCCTGTCTTGATCTTCCTTTTTTTATCTTGGCTTAGTGGGCGGTTGTTGATCCCAACCGCGAGGTGATTTTATTCGGACTATCGAGTAAGGGGTAGCTCCGATCTTATGTTGCAGGGGAACGGGAGTGTTCCTCGCTACGCTGATGAAGGCCCAGTACTATGACGGGCGGTACCACGGTAGCCCTGCCATTGTATGGAATCCAATCTCCAATAAGCGCCCGAACAGTTTTGATTGTGCCCAACTATTGATGGAACGTAAGATGCAAGCATTTCAGCTAGATTCTATTTTACTTTCTACTAGACAATACTATAATATCTGACAAATTTGATAAAGATACTTTAGGTTATCGTATGGTGAAAAAACCCGGTATTTATTTGCGGCATGGTCTTAGAGATACCATTGATTTCAAAGGATTTTGAAAATTTTAATAATTCAATTGAGTGTGTTTTCTCACGCTGGTTTTCCAAACTGGCTCGGGTGTTATTTTATTATAAATCTCGGGTCAGAACGAGTATTACAGATACCGGATAGGATGCTATGGAGTTCAGAAGATGAGCTGGATGGCGAGACGTATCACACATACTTGACTTATATTCCGCCATGTATGGTATGTTGTATAGTTAGCTATTGTGAGGACAAGTTATTATAACTGTACGGTGTTGTGCTAGTGTTTAATTGTGTACTCTGATAATTATACAGTTATAGATTATTTTGTATAAAAATATGTTGTTATATATTATATGTTGTTCCATTGCGATTGTGAGATTCTGATGCTGTTTTCTATTTTCTTCTTCTCCTTCTTTCTTCTTTAACCCTAATGGTTTGTATTTCCGTCTAATTTGAGTTGTACTAATGGAGAACATGGTCGACTCAAAGGGGTACAGATTTGCAGGCTTTTACACTTGGTATCAGAGCTGAAGGTTAAGCGAGAACCTTAGCTCTGGTGGGGATTACTCATTAAAGATAGAGTCAGTAGTACTCTATAATAAGTTTGAGTGTATTAATATATATATATATGAGCGCGTATTTTTCAGTGAATATCAAATTGTTTTATATTGTGTTGATTTGTTTGTTGAGTGGCTTATGAATTCCGGTCAATACGAGTAACTGACTTTATTGATAGGGATCTCTAAACACTTGTACATAATAATTCGACACGGTATTCTTTTAAATAGGGTGAATGAAATAATTTTACCCAAATTATTTTTATATATAAAAGAAATAACTTTTCATAAATTATTATAGTTATATATGGTTGCTTGGTTGCTAGGAAGTGATAATATTAAATCATTATTATTGATGTGTGGGAATTGAAATAAGAAAATAATGTTATAACCAAAAGTTAAGAAATTAATTCATATTGCAAAATGGAATTTGTAAATGTGAATAATAAATGTGATTTATAATTGAAATGGGATAAAATTCTAGAGTAATATTTGAATATAGATTGGAAGGATTTGAAACTCGAAAGTTTGGGAAATTTAATTTCCTTTGAGTTTATAACTGATTTTCGAAGTTTTTGGAGGAATAATAGTAGTATTATCCGAAAGTATTTTTGAATGGGATATGAAATATGGAAAGATTTGGGATTAAAAATGTTTGAAAATGTTTTTTTAAAGAGTAAAAGCACTAAAGTCACTTCGATCATTGGAAAATAATTTCGGTGATGACTGCAGCATCATCGTTGTTCATTTTCGAGTTTCCAAGAGAGTAATTGCAACCTAAATGTTGTGAATGTTTTAAATTGGAGTTGTTTGCAAAAGTTGGGTATGGTTTATAAATTCATAGAATAATTTGATACTAAGGGAATTTGGACATAATTGTGACGCCCCACCTCTATACTCACGCTAGCCAAGGACACTATGAGGTAATGCCATCAACTAGTGTGAAGAATAAGGCTGTTGAGGAGCAACCATCCGTGTAATTGCTTTGTGCGAGTACCGCTATGTCAGATAGTATAACATGCATTTCATTTAAAGTGGAAATCCGACATATCAAATACAGACTCAAAGCTACTACATAGTGGCTATGTGGTCTTCGAAAGAAAACATAGAAATAAGCATAATACAAATCAGTCACAGATATCCATATCACAAATGCAGAAACAGATATGAATATATCACATAAAAGTGTACATCAAAGTATTGGTCATACAAGATCCAGTAAGTCACAAAAGAATAGATACAAGTGCTAGACAAATGAATATGTATACATCAAGGATTCTCTATCTCAAATGTATAATGACAAAAAAATACTAAACTAAGTAGTTAGACAAAGTTAGGTGATTGTCCTGAATAAGGAATCAAGCAGAAGTACCTGTAACGTCTCAATCTGACTCGAGTACTATTTAATAAGAAAATAATAAACGGATCAATCTAGCTATAAATACCAGATAAAATGAGACAGAATAAGAGATATAATCATAAAACGTATGATAACAATAATGCCATACTATGAAAAGTATACATTTATCAACAACAAAAATCATACAATATCTCAAGAATCTCAGAAGTCAAAAAGAATGTCATATTCTTTATTTTATTCACCAAAACACAAATATTGACAAATATATCAATTCCAATCACAAAATTAGTGAAACTCAAATTCTAGAAATCGTCAATTAGAAATCTAGAAATCACAAAGGGGGGAGGTTATCACAAACAGGAGTATGAAAACTCACCAACACGTGCATCACAAACGGATCGCTAACCCATGGTCGCTATCCATAGAGGCGGTGCAACGACATAGTACAACGGTACACCCGATGAACCTGATAAGCCAGTACAACGATGTAGTAAACTGTACGCCCGATGTACCTCAAACTCAAATAATTCAGTACAACAACGTAGTACAACGGTACGCCCGATGGAACTGATAAGCCCGTACAACGACGTAGTACAACGGTACACCCGATGAACGGAAATCCATAAAAGAACATGGGTTGCTAGTCCTCAAAAATGAGTCAAAATTCCAAAGAACCAATAGGTCGTTAGCCTATAAAAGAAATGAGACGAAACTCGATAAAACGAGGTGCAACCCCCACGTAGACAAAGACACGTAGCATATCGCTAGTCGAAATCACAAAATGATCATATTGATAAAAAAAAGTGTGAATTACACTAAGCTAGTAAATAAATGAGTTTAGCTTCATGTCCCATAACAACTGGCTTAGCTTAAATATTTATGAAAAAATTGTAGATATCCACTCGAAAGTTTGTCACAAGAGTTTCAATCGAACAAGTCCAAAAATTAACTAGCGAAGTAAACGCAAGCGTTCCATACCACTTGTTTTGCTAAGCCTTTAATTAGATTTTCTCATACGAACGAGGTAAAGGTTTGTATATACTGATAGGCTGGAAAACGATTTTATAAAGAGCTTTGTATTAAAAATAGAGTTGAAATCATCTTTGCAAAAGAGTTTGAATATTTACTACTAGTATAGAAACTTTTGTATTTCAAAGTGACAAGTCACATAAATGATTGTAGAAACAATCAATCACCAAAAATTCACATACGATGACGTGAATCAAATCCATAGAAATCGATAACAATCCATCAAAATGGATATTCCCAAAAATCTCGAAAAAGAAGTCATTAAAGTCGTTAATAAATGATAACAAATCAGATCAACACGAATTGATTAAAATAAGAAGTCTAAGCAAAATAGGCAAATTGGGCTGAGGCAAGCAGATCAGTCAACTGACCCAGGTGGTCAGTCGGCTGACCTAATGCCTGGAAACTTTCGGTTTCCAGGTCAGTCGACTGAACCATAAGGTCAGTCGACTGATACAGGTATTGAACATTTTATGTCCCCGGGTTCAGTTGACTAACCTCCTGGTTCAGTCGACTGAACCTGCTTCTGTAGCATGATCATCCTAACCCCCAAATGGAGGAAAATCCAACAAATTGCGATCGGACGAGTGATGGGCGCTAGGGGTTTATGCCAATCGGCAACCCAGCCCTATAAGCTCTTCGATACACCACCAAAAACATGTTCAAACATCAAAGCTGGGATTTTTAGAGACTTGACTTCAAAACACCAAAGATTGGGAAATTCATAAAACCAATTCAAAACAAAGCAAATGAAATTGAATAGATGTTAGGAATTCATACCTAAAAACCAACAAATGTATAGACATAGATGTGAGTTCAAAACTCACCTTTTACTCAAAAACACAAGTGAGAAGCAATAAGGCAAGGCAAGAACAACTACTCTTCAATTTTAGCCCAAGAAGCTTCAATCTAAGCTCATAAGAAAGACATTTCCTAAGTTAGGATTTAGGAAATTTCTGAAATTGAAGAGGAATTGTGATGGAGAAGTAGAAGAGGATGTTTACCTAAGCTTCTCTTTGATTTTTAGAGCTAAATTTGAATTTGCAAAGGAAACTAGGGCTTAGGATTTTAGTTTCCAATCTCCTCCCCCATTTTTACTAAAGCTTGAAGTGTTAGGAAATATTATAAAGGAATGAAGAGGAGTGGAGAGGAGTTGGGTTCATATGTTGGGTTAATGGGCTGAAAGCCAAAGCCCTAAATGAAAACATCAAAATTCTACTCTACTCTAAACATATCGATGTTTGTACTCAAAAAGTTTGCAAACGCCATTTTGAACTCAATGGAAGTGTCTCAAGTTCTTATTCGACTGTTTGCAAAAATTAGATTTTTGGACTTAAATCCGACTAACGATGCTATATTGAAATAAAACATTTAAATATACAATCGTAAAATATGCAGGTTGTTACAGATTCCCCTCCTTAAAGAAATTGCATCCTCGCAGTACTTAAGAAAAATGAGAAATAAAAAGTAACAACCATAAAAGCATATCAACACAAAAGAAAATTTGAAATAAGAAGTTCACCTCAAAGAGCATGGGTGAGTAAGTCCGGATGTGTTCGCTCGATGAATTCTCTTGATTCCCAATGGCAATCCTTAGGATTTGAGGACCATTGAACTTTCACAAGCGGAAGATCTTTGTTTCGAAGGCATTTAACCTCCATACCAATGATATGAATAAGATGCTGCTCATAAGTCAAATTAGGCAAAACTTCGATTTCTTCAATAATAACAGGCTCAAGAATAGAATCAGAATCCCTAAGGCTTTTTTTAGTTGAGAAACGTGAAACACGTCATGAATAGTAGAAAATTGAGCCGGTAATAAGAGGCGATAAGTCACGGAACCAATATGTTCGATGATGGAAAATGGACCAATATATCGAGGTGCTAATTTTCCCGATTGACTAAAACGCACAACACCCTTCATAGGTGAAACACGAATAAACACCAAATCTGCCACGAAAAATTCTAATTTACTTCTTCGGTTATCGGCATAGGATTTTTGTCTACTTTGAGCTTCTTTCATCCTATGGCGAATAAGGTCAATCTTTTCTGTGGAGTCATGAATAAAATCTGGACCTAAAACTAGCTTCCCACCGTCTTCAAGCCAACAAGAAGGAGATCAGCATTGCCTTCCACAGAGTGCCTCGAAAGGAGCCATACCAATACTTGATTGGAAGCTATTATGATAGGAAAACTCAATAAGAGAAATATGATCTTCCTAACTTCCACCAAAATTAAGAACACATGCACGAAGAAGATCTTCAAGAGTTTGATTTACACGCTCGGTTTGTCCATCGGACTAAGGATGATAAGCGGTGCTAAAATTAAGCTTCATTCCCAAAGCTTTTTGAAGACTCTTCCAAAATCCACTAGTAAACAATGGATCACGATCACAAACAATAGAAGTAGGTACAACATGCAATTTAACAATTTCTCTAATATAGAGTTTGGCCAAAAGAGGTACGGTACGATTAGACCGAACGGGAATAAAATGGGAGGACGTTGTAAGTCTATCCACAATCAGCCATAAACTGTCATGGCCTGAAATAGAACGGGGAAGTCCGTCAATAAAGTCCATGGATACTTGATCCCACTTCCAAATTGGATTGTCCAAAGGTTGCAATAACCCACCGGGTCTTCGATGCCCGGCCTTTATGAGTTGGCAAGTTTTGCAATACTTAATGAAGTTAGCAATATCAGATTTTATTCCATCCCAATAATAAAGTCGCTTCATATCCACGTATATTTTACTACTACCGGGATGAATGGTAAATTTAGAACGACGAGAATCTTCTAAAATATCTTTACGAAGATCACTAATATTTGGCACAATAAGTCTACCAAATTTTCGAATGCCACCACGAGCATCGATATCAAAGTCTTTCAACCCTTTAATATTAATTTTATCCCTATAATTTTGGCTAAAAAGAGCCAACTCGGGATCTAGCTTTTGAGCTTCAAGAATGCGGTCTAAAAGAAATGGATGAGCCTCAAGGCTACATAGAACAACATAAATCGGATTCACGATCTCGAATCTCATAAGTGGATAAAACCTCGAGATTATTCCACTCGGATATCATCGTAGAAACAATCGCTTGTTGCTTATGACTAAGTGCATTGGCAACACCATTCCCCTTTCCGGGAGTATAAAGAATATCAAGATCATAAGATGCAAGGAACTCAAGCTGACTTTGTTAACGCAAATTAATTTCCTTTTGAGAAAATAAATACTTCAAATATTTATGATCGGGATGGAGAACAAATTTCTCTCCCTAAAGATAATGACACCAAATTCTAAGGGCGAAAACAATAGCCGCGAGCTCTAAATCATGAGTGGCATATCTAGTCTAAACAGGGTTTAATTGCCTAGAAGCATAAGCAATAACATGTTCCCTTTGCATGAGTACGGCACCCAAACCAACACGATTAGCATCGGTATAAACAATAAAGTATTGGTTCCCTTTGGGAATCACAAGAGTAGGAGCATCAGAAAGGAGTTCATTTAATCTTTGAAAAGAAGCTTCGCATTTGTCTGACCAAATGTACTTATCTCCCTTCTTTGTCAAACTAATAAGAGGCACGGAAATTTTACAATAGTCTTTTATGAACCAACGGTAATAACCCGCCAATCCAAGCAAACTACGGATTTCCATCACACTCTCCTGTCTCCTTCAATTTTGAATTGCTTCGATCTTTGAAGGATCCATGGAATTCTGGATTCGAAAATAATACGACCAAGAAATTTCACACGAGATTGCCAAAAGTGGTACTTAGAAATTTTGCTTTCAATTGATAGCTCCTAAGAGTTTCCAACACAATCCGAAGATGCTTTTCATGCTCTTCCTCGGTTTTAGAATAAACAAGGACATCTTCTATAAAGATGAGAACAAATCGATTGAGGAAGTCTTTGAAAACTCGATTCATAAGCTCAACAAAATAAGCTGGAGCATTCGTTAAACCAAATGACATAACAAGCCATTCATAAGATCCATAACGAGTACGGAACGATGTTAAAGGAATTCTATCCTCTGCAATACGAAGTCGATGAAAACCGGTTGCTAAGTCTAACTGTGAGAAGACTCTAGCACTGCAAAGTTGGTCAAATATATAATCAATCTAAGGTAAAAGATATTTATTCTTAATGGTAAAATCATTAAGCATGCGGTAGTCAAAGCAAAGCCTAAGTATACCATCGGATTTCTTCATTAAAATAGCTGAAGCTCCCCAAGGAGAGGAACTAGAACGAATAAACTGCTTCGCTTTCAATTTGGATAATTGTTTATTCATCTCCTCATTTTCCTTATTGGTCATACGATAAGAGGACGTGTTATAGGTAGAGCTCCAGGGATTAGATTAATTCTTAACTCAATTGCTCGCTTAGGTGGTAATCCTAAAACAAGCTTAAATATATTGGAAAGGTCACGAACAACGTGAATGAGTGAAAAAATATCTTCCTCTTCATCATCATCATGAGGATTTAAAGAATATAAGGATGCTGCCAAATTGGAATCCGAATCTTTAAGAATAATAGAAATCTGCTTAACAGATTAAGGATGTCGAAGATGAATAGTCCTCTCGGGACATAGGATATGGGCTTCATAACGGTTAAGCCAATCCTTCCCCAAAATCATTCCGAAGCTTAAGTAACGCATAACATGCAAATCGGCTTGGAAAGCATAATTACATAAAATAATCTCGACATCTTTACAAAGCAAATGAGTGTTGTGGATCTACCAACAGGATTCGCAATTCTCAAAGAAGTCATCAAATCCATAACACTTAAAGAAAAAGTATCAACAAGTTCTTTTTATGTAAAAGAGTGGGATGCACCTGTATCAAAAAGAACACGAATAGGATGATCACGAAACATAATAAAGCCATCAAGGATAGAATGAGAAATACCTTGACCACGAGAAGGTTTACTAGGGGTTTGCACAAATTTAGCTTTCACTCCCTCTTGCTTTGAAGTTTGGAACATGCAGAAATATGATGACCTGAATTTTTGCAATAACGACAAGAAATAGGCCTTGGGCACCTATTTACATAACGGTCCTTAGAACTACAATTGTAGCATTCTCCACGATTAGGGATTAGAGTCTTTGCTGCCGAAGTTGCTTACTTCCCTTTCTTGTGGGGATTAGGGCTTTTGAACTTAATATGCCTCTTCTTGTTATTATCGAGGCTCTTTTTGGAACCTCTATCACTTCCTTTATCGACCTCTTCTAGTCGAAGAGTGATATCTACAAGTTGATCGAAAGGATCTTCTAGTTTCAGAGGTAAAACCTTTTTGGGGTTCTTACTCAAAGCACAGATAAACCTTTGATTCCTTACAAGATCCAAAAGTTGTTGGGCAGACATAAATACGCCATCCAGAGAAGGACTACTGGATTGACCAACACTAGGACTGCCAGATCTAACCATTTCTCTTCTTTATGAAAGAAAGAAAGAAAGAAAGATGAAAATGGTTATTCTCAGAATGAATATCAAACAATCATAATTGATAAAACCAGAATCATAAAGGATAATAGGATAGAACGGGTCCTATGACTTGGATAAATCCCAAGGCACGATTCCTAAGAAGGACTTAGGACAATGATCCTTGCTAGATTATTCTACATTGCTCCGAAGTTTGGCTTTTATACAAAGCTGTGACGCCCCACTTTTATACTCACGCTAGCCAAGGACACTACAAGGTAATGTCGTCAACTAGCACAAAGAATAAGCTGTTGAGGAGCGACCATCCGTGTAATTGCTTTGTGCGAGTACTGATATGTCAGATAGTATAACATGTGTTTCATTTAAAGAGGAAATCCGATGTATCAAATACAGACTCAAAGCTACTACACAGTGGCTATGTGGTCTTCGGAAACAAATATAGAAATAAGCATAACACAAAACAGTCACGGATATCCATATCACAAAGGCGGAAATAGATATGAATATATCACATAAAAGTGTACATCAAAGTAGTGGTCATAAAAGATCCACTACGTCACAAAAGAATAGATACAAGTGCTAGACAAAATAATAGGTATACATCAAGGAGTCTCTATCTCGAATGTATAATGACAAAAACTACTAAACTAAGTAGTTAGACAAAAGTCAGGTGATGGTCCCAGATAAGGAGTCAAGCAGAAGCACTTGTAACATCTCGGTCTGACCCGAGTATATTTAATAAGAAAATAATAAACCTATTTGTCTAGCTATAAATATCAGATAAAATAAGATAGAATCAGAGATACAACCAAAAAACATATGATAACAAGAATGCCATACTATGAAAAGTATACACTTATCACAACAAAAATCATACAATATCTCAAGAATCTCAGAAGTCAAAAAGAATGTCATGTTCTTTATTTTATTCACCAAACCACAAATATTGACAAATATAACAATACCAATCACAAAACTGGTGAAACTCACATTCTAGTAATCGTTAATTAGAAATCCAGAAATCACAAAGGGGGGAGGCCTATCACAAACGGGAGTATGAAAACTCACCAACACGTCCATCACAAAAGGGTCGCTAACCCATGGTCGCTAACCATAGAGGCGGTGCAACGACATAGTACAACGGTATGCCCGATGAACCTGATAAGCCGGTACAATGGTACGCCCGATGAACCTGAAAATCAAATAATTCAGTACAACGACATAGTACAACGGTACGACCGATGAACCTAATAAGCCTATACAACGAGTAGTAAAACTGTACGCCTGATGAACCGAACTCCATAAAAGAACATCGGTCGCTATCCCACAAAAATAAGTTGAATCTCCAAAGAATCAATAGATCGTTAGCCTATAAAAGAAATGAGACAAAACTCAATAAAATGAGGTACAGTCCCCCACATGGACAAAGACACATAGCATATCGCTAGTCTAAATCACAAAATGATCATCATTGATCAAAAAAAGTGTGAATTACACTAAGCTATAAATAAATGAGTTTAGCTTCATGTCCCATAACCATTGGCTGCTTAAATATTTACGAACAAATTGTAGATCTCTATTCGAAAATTTGTCACAAGAGTTTCAATCGAACAAGTCCAAAAATTAACCGATGGGGTAAACACAAGTGTTTCAAACCACTTGATTTGCTAACCCGTTTAATTAGATTTTCTCATACGAACGAGGTAAAGGTTTGTATATACTAATAGGTTAGAAAACAGTGTTATAAAGAGCTTTGTATTAAAAATAGAGTTGAAATCATCTTTGTAAAACAGTTTGAATATTTACTACTAGTATAGAAACCTTTGTATTTCAAAGTGACAAGTCACAGAAATGATTGTACAAATAATCAATCATCAAAAATTCACATACGATAACGTGAATCAAATCCATAGAAATCGATACCAATCCATCAAAATGGATGTTCCCAAAAATCTGAAAAAGAAGTCATCAAAGTCGATAATAAATGATAACAACAAATCGGATCAACACGAATCGATTAAAATTGGAAACCCAAGCAAAATAGGCAAATTGGGCTGAGGCAAGCAGATCAGTCGACTGACCTAGGTGGTCAGTCGACTGACACAATGCCTGAAAACTTTCGATTTCCAGGTCAGTCGACTGAACCATAAGGTCAGTCGACTGATACAGGTACAGAACATTTTCTGTCCCCTGGTTCAGTCGACTGACCTCCTGGTTCAATCGACTGAACCTGCTTCTGCAGCTTGATCAGCCTAGCCCCTAAGTGGGGAAAAATCCAACAAAATGCAATCGGACGAGCGATGGGCGCTAGGGGTTTATGCCAATCGGCAACCCAGCCCTATAAGCTCTTCGTTACACCACCAAAAACATGTTCAAACATCAAAGCTAGGGTTTTTAAAGATTTGACTTCAAAACACCAAAGATTGGGAAATTCATAAAACCATTTCAATGCAAAGCAAATGAACATGAGTAGATGTTAGGAATTCATACCTAACAACCATGAAATCTATAAACATAGATGTGAGTTCAAAAACTCATCTTTTACTCAAAAACACAAGTGAGAAGCAATAAGGCAAGGCAAGAATAACCACTCTTCAATTTTAACCCAAGAAGCTTCAATCTAAGCTCATAAGAAAGACATTTCCTAATTTAGGGTTTAGGAAATTTCTGAAATTAAAGAGGATGCTTACCTAAGCTTCTCTTTGATTTTTAGAGCTAGAACTTGAATTTGCAAAGTAAACTAGGGCTTAGGTTTTTAGTTTCCAATCCCCCCCCCCCCCGGTGTTTCTACTAAAGCTTAAAGTGTTGGGAAATATTATGAAGGAATGAAGAGGAGCGGAGTGGAGTTGGGTTCATATGTTGGGTCAATGGACTGAAACCCGAACCCAAAGCCCTAAATGGAAACATCAAAATTCTACTCAACTTCAAACATATCGATATTTATACTCAAAAAGGTTGCAAATGCCATTTTGAACTCAATGGAAGCGGTCTCGAGTTCAAATTCGACTATTACAAAAGTAACTTTTCGGACTTAAATCCGACTAACGATCCTATATTTAAATTAAATATTTAAATATACAGTCGTAAAATATGTGGTTTGTCACTATAATTGATTTCAATAAATGATTTTGAAAATACTCAAGAGATTGTTTAAAAACTCTGGAGTTGAATTAAAAATGTTGTGGAATATAATGAGTTTGGGAACTTATAAAAATTGAAATTTATTAGAATAAAATTTAACTTGAAGAAGAGTTAAATTAAATAAGTGTGAAAATGAAATAAGTTAGAGAGTAAGCCAATTGGACCAAGTAAATTTAAAAGATTAGTGAATGGAATGCAATTAAGTTGGAAAACTTATAGAAGTTCAAAAAATTTAACGGAAATGGAATTTAACTTGGATTAAGTGGATAAAAGTGAATTACGGAAGTAAGCTTACGTAGACTAAATGAAATGGCCATTGAAATAAAAATTCATTAAGTTGGAAATAAATTCGGGAATGAACAAACTAATTTAAATTGTAAGTAAATGGAATTGAAACTCAATATTAGAATTCAATTTGAATTGTGTTAAGTAAAGTAAAGTTGAAGAATTAGTTCGAAGTGGAATAAAATAAAATAAAGTTCGGAAAGAAAAAATTGTTTGATATATAAATAAATGAGTTAATAGAACTAATTTAAAGAAAAGGTCAATCAAGAATGAGTTTGAGATAATGTGAATGGAGTTCAATATTAAATGTGATTTGGAAATGAATTAAGAATTGATGGTAAATTGAACTGTAAATGGAATTGAAAATTTAAGTTAGATGGAAATAGGTATGAGCCAATGTGGTGAAGTAAAAATAAATATTAAAGTGTATATAATATTTATAATAAACTTAAGAAAAGTAAGAGGGTGAAATTATTAAGTAAAATTTGGTATTGGGGAAATATTCTAAGTTAATATTTGAATGAAGATCAAGTAAATTGTGAAATGGATAATTGTGAACAAGTGATTGGAAATCAAAGTAAATGTGAATAAAAAGAAAATTGATACGGTTAATAATCAACTAAAAATACGTAGGACGTATGTGTATTATTTTATTCGCATAGCGATTTGATCCAGATACGAGCACAGAATTTCGAGATATTTATATCGATCCAAGTTGGGATTTTTCACTCGATTTTTGACAGCGAACCCTGGATATGGATTTTTGATTGATTCTAGAGATTCTCTATCATAGTATATAGCAATGCAAGGAGAATGACGGTTTCTGATCAAGAAACCAGATTGGAGTTTGCACTAGGAAGCCGGGTGGACGTTACTAATTCGGAAGTAAAATTGTGTGATCGAATAAGCGATCGGATTTGGTATTGCATAGGAATGATATATGTGCATCGTACGGGCATAAGTAAAGCAAATATTGAAAATTTATAAAATAAACGAATAAAATAGTTTTGAACTCTGGGATTAGGTATGATTGCTAAGTAGGATATACAGGTGTTTTAAAAGAAAAGAAAATTGGTGTTTTTGATCTTAGAAGATAAATTTGAATTGTCGACAAAAGGTGTGTATTTAAATTGTAAATGAAATTTTATGTTTTTCTGATCTAGCCACTTGGTTTTTGTTTTCTTTTGAAAATTTGGAGCTCGTAGAGGCATTTTGTAGCTTTTTCGATCTAGCCGCGCAAAGGAGATGTTGGCAAAAAAATTTGAAAATTTAAGGAGTTAGAAAAATTTTGAGGAAAATTTTGATAATTTAAAATTTGGTTTAAACTATAATTTGAATTATTTAAGGGGATAATATTATTGGGTACCTATGAATGAGTTTGGAAAGTTAGTTAGAGTGATAGTGTGTTCCTAATAAAAAGATTATTTTGGGAAGTTGTTAGAAACTCTTTGGTTTTGGAAACAGTAAACGGATATTGGTTCATTCTTCTTAACTAGTAGTTTCGGAGACGAAATTCTTTTAAGGGGGAAGGAATGCTACGACCTGGAATTTTTAGGATATTTGAAGTTGGAATATTTAATTGATTCTAAATACTCAGGTGTTGAGTTTTAACTTGAATTTCAAATATCGCTATTTATTGGATGATTTAATTATTGAATTTAATAATTTGGAAATTGGGTAAAATATAAAATCTGGAGTTTCAAGCCTGTTAAAAATATTTCAAAGGCTTATAAAATTTATACTGATAATATTGAAGATAATAAAAGTTTTAAAATTCAAATTGAAAGTGACTTATTCATTTTTGAAAATATATCGTTTAAATTGACATTTAAAAAATAACCTTCCAAGGCACAATCTTGGAATTCGACGAAACCAGTTCCATTGGATCTGTAATAGTGTATTTTTATCGGATTTTAAATTTCATAGCGTTTGCAGTTGTCGTTTGGCCGTATGGTAGGCAAACGCGCTAAAATTTATATCTATTTCAATATAATAACTGGGTTCAAAAAGCTATGCTCTACATACGATCGAACTAGGACTTGAAACCTTTTCCATTGCGTTCGGAATAGGGGTATGACATTATAAACGTCTAGTGGCATGCCTGAATAAGGGTTCGTGATTTTAAGCTATGTAAATCGAGACAATTTGAATTAAATATATGTGTTCACATACACTAGCCAACATTCAGCTGAAATAATTTCACATCAGGACTTTTTGTCTCCTCTTCAATCACTGTAGCTAGTGTGCAGGCATGTTAAACCTTGTCCTCCATTACCAGCTTCAAGCACTATAATATCTCATCTTGTCCCCTCATTCCCATTTTATAAACGTAAGTAGTAGATGAATTCAAAATCAAAAAAAAATGGCCGAACTAAAAAATTATGGCGACAACCCTTCTCTCTTCAATTTAATTTACGAATCAATTCGCTCGAAAAAAATGGCCGCCTTAATTTTAAATTGAGCTACCCTCATTTAAACTCTGATTTATCCCTTTCCTTCTTAAAAATTCAAATCGAATCGAATCAGAACGAGGTTCGATCTTGTTCAAAGCTAAAAAAGGGAAAAGAAATCGATTTCGATTTCATTCGAAATTTAAGTGTGTTTCTCATGTTGGTTTTCCTGACTGACTTGGGTGTTATTTTATTATAATGCTCAAATCAAACCGAGTACTACCGATTCAGTTAAATGCTTTGGAGCCTAGGAGACTAACTAGAGGAGTTTCAGACGTATTTTTCTTAATTGACTTATATTCCGCTGTGTAAGGACAAGTTATGTAACTGTCCAGTTTGATGTGTTGATGGTTGTACTCTGATGATGGTGAGTGTATAAACATTTACAGATTCTTTTGTATAAAATTAGTTATTATGTATTATATTTGTTCCGCTGCGATTGTGAGATTCTATGTTGTTGTTTCAACCTTTTTTTCTACCCCTTTTCTTCTTCTTACCTCTAATTGACTGGTATTTGCAGTACTCGGCTGCTCGGCATTTATACAGTGGACGTATTAATATCGATTTTCGAGGGTCGAGAATCTCGTCCATTACAGAAGTCCAACTATCTCCTTGTGACTGCCTAACTTGTTAGCGTTTTCACACCTACTCACTAAGATAGAAACATCTCTTCATGCCTTCCTACTAGAACATTCATTTCATGCCTCGATACAACTTAGTAATCCCTAAATGTATCGTCAATCACGAATGATTACAACCTATCAGTACCTCTTGCCTAATCATATAAATATAGGGAACACATAACCTTCCATTCATCTTCACTATACCGTGGTTATCTACTTTGAATTCCAACCACCTCTTCGGTGCATCATTCTCACTTACCGCTTTGGCTATCCTAACAACACAAAGATCACTAAGCCGATTTCCTTCGATAAGGCTAATCAGGATTGGATGTACCTCTACATTTTTCATAACTACATATGTCTTATTGAGCACTTTAGTACAACATTAGCTTTTCCCAGCATATACAATATATCTAGATCATAGGCTGTAAGAAACTCCAACCATCGCCGCCGCCTCATATCAAGGTCCTTCTACGTGAAAAGATACTTCAAAGATTTATGGTCCGTATACAACTCGAAACTCGCACCTAGTAGTTGATGCCACCACATCTTCAGTGCATGTACAACCGGTAACAACTCCTAGCCATGCATAGCATACCTCACTTCATGGCCTGTCGACTGAATCAATACAACACCTAAGCATCTGTGTAAACAATCAAACCCTCACCTCCATATGAAATAGTAAGAGTAGAAGCATTAGTCAACCATGCTTTCAGCTCTATAAATGCTTGCTTGTATTTATGAGTCTAAATAAATTTGACGTCTTTCTTCGTCAAATTCGTTAGGCGAGACATAATCTTCGAGAAATCGTATATGAATCTCTTATAATGACCTGCTAACCCCAAGAAGCTCCTAATCTTAATTGTGCTTTCTGGCCTCTTCTAGTCCTAACAACCACAATCTTAGCGAATCAATAGAAATACCCTCAGGCGAAATAACATTACCTAAGAATCTTACTTTTGAATGCCAAAAGTGACACTTCAAGAACTTTCCCTTCAACACGTGCTCTCTTAGCGTGTCTAATACAATCCTAAATTAGGGAGTATGTTCTTCCTTAGTCTTGGAGTCGGAATATCATCAATAAATACAAGAACAAACTTATACAACACATCACGGAAAAATCGATTCATTAATTCCATGAAATATGCTGGAGCATTAGTTAGGCCGAACAACATAACTAACCACTCATAAAACCGATCGAATCTAAAAGCTGTCAAGGGTACACTTTCCTCTACTACTCTAAGTTGATGAAACCCCATAGCAAATCAAGCTAAGAAAATAACCCGAGCACCATGAAGCTGATAAAACAAGTCATATATCCTAGGCAAAGCGTCACGACCCAATCTTCGACCTTCGAAAATCGACATCAATATGTCCATTGTATTACATGCCGAACAACCGAATGCCGGAAATACCAGATCGTTAGAGAAAGAAGAAAGAGGTAGAAGAGAAAATAGGAAACGACATCAGAATCTCACAATCGCAGCGGAACAATATATAATAGATAACAACTAATTTTTATACCAAAGAACTATAACTATTTTTATACATAACATCATCAGAGTACAACACAAAAAAAAAATAGCAAAATACAGGACAGTTATAATAACTTGTCCCCACAAAAGATGACTATATACACCAAGTACTTGTGATAAGTCTCGTCATCCATCTCATCTCCTTAGCTCCATAGCATCCTATCCAGAATCTGTAACACTCGGTCTGACCCGAGCATTATAATAAAATAACACACGAGTCAGTCTGGAAAACCAGTGTGAGAAAAACACACTCAATTGAATTATTAAAATTTTCAAAATCCTTTGAAAATCAAAGGTATCACGTAAGACCACGCCACAAATGAACTTGCCGGGTTTTTACCTACGATAACCAAAACATTTTTATGTCAAAATCCTCTGATATTATAATAGTGTCTAAGTGAACATGCTTATTCAAATAGCTGAAATTCTTGCATCTCATGTTCCAGCATAGTTGGGAAAAAATCATAACCGTATGTCTCTTATTGGAGATTAGAATCATACAATGGCAGGTCTACTAGGATACCGCCCATCGCAGTACCTGGTCTAGATCAGCGTAAGGAGGACCACCCCCGATCCCTTGCAACACAAAACAGGAACTTCTCTTACTAAATAGCCTGAATAAGATCACCCCGCGGTTGGGATCAGCAACTGCCCACACAGCCGAAATAAAGGGACTCCAGATATGGATGACCTTACCCTACTTGGGAGCTACCCACTTAGCCTTGCTGCACCCCCTTTTTTTAGCCATTGCTGATTGGTGAGGCTTGAGGACACGATTACCTTTTTATAAAAATTCACATAGAATGCTCATTATCCTCCAAGGACAATGCACTAATAGCATTCATCCATATAAGGTCGCTCCCAGTCCGAACGGAACCGAAGGCACTATACTCGTTGGATCGAAGTGGTTTTAATCACAAATCTGATCCCGATCTCTTCGAAACAACGTTCGCCATTCCCGGGAAACTCAACCCCTGTTCTTTACGAAATAAACAGACGAAAATAAGAACGGAGTTCACCTCCTAACCGTTTTTGTGGACATATTTCCTTACAACGTCCTAGAAGAAGGAAACGAGTTCATACGTACAGTATAGAACCTCGAACTGTAACTGTACCATATAATTCCTGTACTTCTTCTAAATATTTCCAAAGTTATATCTAGGTCCAGATTTGGTAGTCAGTTATTTAACTTTCAAATAAACAATCAATTCAATCAAATACTTCATATCCAATGAAAAAACGAAGCCTTATTAAATTTAGTTTTTAAATAAATTAAATCACTTTATCCAAACTATACACTTAGAATATTTAAAATAAGCTACTTAAATTCTTTATTCAAAATAATACTTGCAAAATTCCATAAAAATTCTCCAAGTAAAACTTTAGCCAAAAGCTACTTTTTAAAATAAAACTATTATATAATGTATAAATATTTAATAATTACCCTTTAAATCATAATACTAATTTAACCTTTTAAAAATAATTAACTACTATAATTGACTTAATTACTATTCAATTTAACACTTTTAAAGCAAATAAATAATAATTTTTTCTAAAAGAATTCTTTAAAACATCTTTAAAGCTTCTAATTTATGCTTAAAAATCTTTCTTTGAAAACATCCTTAGCTTTTTAGGAAAATACACTTTCCACTCCAATATAGCCCTTCTAACCATTTATAAATCCTTCTCGATTTATCTCCAGTTTAATATACGTCTGAATCCCGTAAATTTTCTTTCTCACATTTTCTGAATATAAACCACCATTTATTTTAAAAAAAAAATTACCATCTCCTTATAAATTCCCATTATGAATTTAAAATCTCAAATATCCACCGATATTTTGTACTTCACTTTATTTCATAACCCTCGCTTATAATTTCCAAAATCTCATCTCCCGTTTATCATTGTTTCAAAAACACTTAATCGATTTCCCTGAATTAAATGCCATTCTAAAAAAATTTCTTAGTTTACCATAATTACCCCCAACCCCCTAATTACAGATTTACTTCCCTCTTTTGACTTAATACCTTATTTAAATCTGAAACGTCAATTCCACACTTTATTTCAAAATTCTCCATTTACTTATCCCAAACAATTAAAATCTTGAATTTAAAAATAAATCCTTTAATTCTTAAAAAATATAGCTTAAGTCCTCAAAACTCTTTTATTCCTATTTATTCAAAATCTCCTTTTCCATACTCAGAATTTATTTAATCGGACTTTAAAATCAAACCATTTACCTTTTTCCCAAATTCATTGTTTTAAGTTATCCATCTACACTATAAATATTTTACTTAAAATTTTCTTCTTATTTTCCTTCAAAAATCCGATCTTTATTTTTTTGATATCTTAAAATACCAAAATATATTCAGCAAAATCATAGCAATCAATAATTTCAATTTTCAGTATAATATATCACAGATTATCAAATAAACCATATCACTGAATATGAAAATAAATTTCAATATTTTTAAGGAATCCCGTTGGGTCCCTCCAACCAGTTTCCCTGCATCCATAGATGTTAGCATAATATACAAATACCAATCCCACTTCAAGGGGGATACCGCAATGTATAGGGTCATCCGCTATTATACGGGACGCATAGGGTCCCATCTGCTATATAATGCGAGAAGATCAATCACTCCAATATATATAATATCACATTAACTGGAATTTTTTTATCAATTCTACCCACCAATTAACTATTTAAAATTTGTTATGGTAATCCAAATTTGAGTGAGATTAACTCACCTTCAATTTTTATTACTTGTAGTCCATTCTAGTTTTAATTTCACAACTACAACTCCGAACAACCATTTCCAAGTGACTTAACCTCGCATAAAGAAATAAATTTATTAACTTTCGAATTCATCTAAGACCCGATAAATCAAACAGTTAATTCCTTGTTAATTAGTTGATTTAAATCTGTTAATGAGAATGTTAATTACCACACAGAACAATCCCCCTTCGCGCGCACTGTCGTCCTGGCACCACTTCAGAGATCGGTTGCTCCCTGAGCATCGCGACTGGCACTTGCCTTCGCGTACACGAGAATCGCTCAAACCACCACCAAGGCCGCCAATCGACCTTGTGGTCCTCCACCTCTTCCAGAATCATACGCGCCCACCTCCTCTACGTCGCATGGCTTCACCTACAAGATGCCCCGCGTGAGCGCCCCCTCCTACTGGCCTTGCGACATCACCGTGCTTGAATCGAGCTGTCAACAACCACTGCCCCCCTTCCCCAAAAATCGATACGACTCAACTTCGGCCATTCGTATGACCTCGAAAAACATCCACGCACCTCCCAAACGAGGTGCACATCCCCTTACTACTTTACCTGCTCGCAGACATCGCGAAACCCCAACCGAGACCACGTCGCCGAACCCATCCACTCACGACCCTACAGTTTCAATTCGAACGCGGCTTCATTTTTTTCATCTTTGAGAATTGAATTCGAATGGGTGAAATTAAATTTGAAGGGGAAGAGATAGAGCCGGGACAAGTTAAACTATAGGGAAGGTAAAGGAATGCGATTCTTTTTCTTTATATGTTTAGGCCATTATTTTACCTTTTGTCTTTTAATTATTCACTGTGTACGGCTTGTAGAAAAAGAGAGGGGATGTGAGCTTTTGAAAAGGAGGTGGCGTGCTTGAGGGATGCTACAGTGACGCTTGAATTGAAATAAAAAAGTTCTGATGTGAATAATTTTTTTAATCAGTATGTATATATATTAATTTTCAATTTTAAATCATCTCGGGTTTGCAACTTAAAATCTTGACCTCCTACCGAGGCATGCTGCTAGGCGTTTATAATATTATACCCCTATTCTGAATGTAATGGAAAAGGTTCCGAGTCCTAATTCGATCGTATAGAGAAGATAGCTTTTTGAACCCAGTTATTATATTGACTTTTCAATACAAATTTCAGCGCGTTCCTAACGCGTACGGAAAACGATAATTCCAAACACTGTGAAACTTGAAATCCGATAATAATACACAATTATGGATCCAATGGAAATAGTTTCATCAAATTCCAAGATTGTACCCCGAAAGGCTATTTTAAATGTCAATTTAAACGATTTATTTTTAAAACTGAACAAATCACCTTTAAATTCAATTTTAGATCTTTCATTATCTTCAGTACTATTAATATAAATTTTACAAGCCTTCCAATTATTTTTAACCAGCTTAAAACTCCAGCCATTTTTTATCCAATTTTCAAATACTAAATTTAATATTTTAATTATGAAATTCAAATTAAAAATTAACTTAAAAAATTTTAAAATCGATTTAATATTCCAATTTCAAATGTCCAAAAGTCTGGGTCCTTACATTCCTCCCCCTTTTAAGAATTTCATCCTCGAAATTGCGAGGGAAGAAGAATGGTCCAATACCCCTTTCCTATTTCCCCAAAACCACACAGTTTCAACAACTTTTGAAAACAATTTTTTATTGAAAGCACATTACCACCCTTACTAACTTCCCAAACTCCTCCGGATTCCAACAATATTATTTCTTAACCAATAAAATTATAATTTAAAACCAAATTTTAAAATCATAATTCTCTTTAAAAAAAAGTTCTAACTCCTTAAATTTTTTGAAAAATTTCGCCAGCGTCACCTTTACGCGGCTAGATCGAAACAACTACAAAACGCCTCTACGGCCCTACATTTTCAAAAGAAAACAAAAGCTAGTTGTCTAGAACGAAAAACCATCAAATTTCATATGACAATTTAAACACATACTTTTTTGCCGGGCATTCAAATTTATCTTCTAAAATCGAAAATATCAATTTTCCTTTTGCTTTTAAATACATACACCTTATCTACCAATAATATTCAATCATACACTTCAAATTTATTTTTCTTATCTCTTTCCAAAATTTTCAAAATTTGCTTTACTTAAGCCCTACGATGTACATATATCATCCGTACGCACTATCAATTCCGATCACTCACTCGATCACATAATTTCACCTTTGAACTAGTATCGTTCACACGACTCTCCAATGCGGACTAAGATCTGATTCCTTGATTAGAAACCGTCATTCTCCTTGCATAGTGATATACTATGATAAAGAATTTCGAGATCAATCAAAAAACCATATTCATGGTTCGAAGTTGAAATCGAGTGACAAATCCTAACTCGGATCGATATAACTATCTCGAAATTCTGTGCTCGAATCTGGACCAAATCATTACACGAACAAAATAATATACGTACATCCTACGTATTTATCTCAATTGATTTTTAACTATATCAGTTTTCTTTTTATTCACATTTATTTCAATTTCCATTCAACTATCCACAATTTCCCTTTTCACCAATTTTTATAAAACCTCCATTCAAATATTTCTTAGTATTATCCCACTACAAATCTTGCTTTAGAATATCACAATTTTCTTCTTAATTCTATTACAGATATTTTATACAACTTCTTATATATTTTTTTACACTTCCTCACTTTAGTTTATATCCATTCTATTCAAATTTTTGTTTTCAATTCCTTTTAACTCAATTTATCCTCTAAATCTTACATATTTAATTCTGCCAACCATACCGCAAAACCATATTTAATCAACCAATTTCTTTAGTTAGTCCATTCACTGATTTACTTCAAATCTCCATCAAACTTTATTTCCAACTTTTATTTTATTTAGTCCACTTTATTTTATACAATTTTAATAAATATCACTCTAATATTTGGTTTCAATCCCATTTACTTACAAATTAAATTAATTTGTTCCTTTACAAATTTATTTCCAACTTAATATATTTTTATTTAAATAGCCATTCATTTAGCCTACTTAGGCCGAACTCTCAAAATTCCCTTTATTTTAACTTAATCCAAGTTATACCCCACTCGACAAATTCAAATTTCAAAATTTCTTGAGTTATCAAACTTACTAATATTCTATTCACCAATTTTCTTAAATTCACTTCCTTTAATTGGTTTACTTTTCTGACTTATTTTCTTATCCCTCTTACTTTAATTTTACTCTTCTTAAATTAAATTTGATCCTAACAAGTTTTAAATTTTATAAGTTTACAAACTCATTTATACCATAAACATTTTAAACCAACTCCAGAGTATTGAAACAATCTCTTAAGTATTTCAAAAACATTTTTGAAATCAATTGTAACCAAAATCCTATGGTATATCAAATTATTCCTTTACATTTTAAAATCAAATAATCTTACCAAACCAAAACTTCAACATTCACAACATTTCGTTAGCAATTCCTCCCTTAGAAACTCGAAAATGAACATTGGTGATGCTGTAGTCATCACCAAAGTTATTTTCTAGCGACCAAAGTGAGTTTAGTGCTTTTACTTCTTTTTATAAAAAAATGGTCAAATATTTTTAATTCTAAATCTCACTAGATTTCATATCCAATTCAAAAATATTTTCAAATAACACCACTATTATTCCTCCAAAGCCTTTGAAAATCATTTTCAAACTCAGAGGGAATTAAATTTCCCAAAGTTTCGAATTTCAAATCCTTTCAATCTATATTCAAATATTACTCTAGAATTGTATCCCACTTCAAAATATAAACAAAATTTATAATTCACATTTGCAAATTCTGTTTTGTGATATAAATTTATTTCTTAATTTTGATTATAATATCAATTTTTTTAGCTCCCACAACAAGAATGATAATAATTTAATATTATTATTTCCTAACAACCAAGCAACCATACATACCTATAATTATTTACGGAAAATTATTTCTTTCATATAAAAATAATTTGGGTAAAATTATTTCATTTACCCAATTTTAAAACAATACTATGTCAAATTGCCCGTTCAAGTGTTTATAGATCACTATTAATTACTCGTATTGACCAGAGTCCATAAGCCACTCAACAAACCAATCAACACAATATAAAATAATTTTATATTCACTAATAAATACACGCTCATATTTATTAATACACTCAAACTCATTCTAGGGTGCTACTAACCCTATCACTAATGAGTAATTCCCACAAAATCCAAGTTTCTCGCTTAACCTTCAGCACCGATACCACAATGTCACGACCCGATCTTCGACCTCTGAAAATCAATATTAATATGTCCTTGTATTACATGCCGAACAATCGAACACCGAAAGTACCAGATTGTTAGAGAAAGAAGAAAGAGGTAGAAGAGAAAATAGAAAACAACATTAGAATCTCATAATCGTAGTGGTACAACTAGATAACAACTGATTTTTATACAAAAGAACTATAGCTAGTTTTATACATAACATCAACGAAGTACAACACAAAACAATAGCAAAATACTGGACCGTTATAATAACTTGTCCTCACAAAAGCTGACTATACAGCTTACAATGCACAGCGGATTATACACCAGGTACATTTGATACGACTCATCATCCAGCTCATCTTTTGAGCTCCATAGCATCCTATCCTGAGTCTGTAATACTCGGTCTGACCCGAGCATTTTAATAGAATAACACCTAAGTCTGCCTGGAAAACCAGCGTGAGAAAAACACACTCAATTGAATTATTAAAGTTTGTAAAAATCCTTTGAAAATCAACCGTATCTCGTAAAACAACACCACAATAAACATGTCGGGTTTTTACCTTACGATAACCAAAACATTTTTATGTCAAAATCGTCTGATGTTATAATAGTGTCTAAGCAAAAATACTTATTCAAATAGCTGAAATGATTGCATCTCACGTTCCAGCATAGTTCGGCATAATCAAAACGGTACGACGCTTATTGGAGATTGGATTCAATACAATGGCATGGCTACTGGGGTAACGTCCATCACAGTACCTGGTCCAGATCAACATACTGAGGACCACTCTAAATCCCCTACAACACAAGACTGGAAATATCCCTTAATAGATAGCCCGAATAACCTCACCCCGCGGTTGGGATCAGCAACCGCCCACACAGCCGAAATAAAAGGACTCTAGACAGGGGTGACCTTACCCTACTTGGGAGCTACATATTTAGCCTTGCTGCACCTCCCTTATTTTAGCCGTTCTCGGTTGGTGAGGCTTGAGGTTACAATTACCCATTTAGAAAAATTCACTTAGAATGCTCGTTGTCCTACGATGACAATGTACTTATAGCATTCATCTATACAAGTCCGTTCCCGGTCCGAACGAAACCGGAGGCACTATTCCTACTACATACATTTTGGAATCACCCTCAAGATTAGTAGCGTTTAGCCCTTGCATTTCACTGCTCCATCTTTGATTCCAGGCTCTTGTCTTCCTTTTGAAAACATACTAATTGGATTGATGTGGTTTTAGGATCACAAATCCGATCTTGGTCTCCTCGAAACAATGTTCGATATTCTCGATAAACTCAACCCCGGTTCTTTAGGAAATAAACAGACGAAACTAAGATCGGATTTCAACTCCTAACCATTTTTGTGGAAGGATTTCCTTACAACTTCCTAGAAGAACGAAACCAGTTTATACGTACAGTATAGCACCTCGAACAGTAACTGTCCATACAATTCCCGTACTTCATCTAGATATTTCCAAAGTTATATCTGGGTCTAGATTTGATAGTCGGTTATTTAGCTATCAAATAAACAATCAATTTAATCAAATAATTTATTTCCAATGAAAAAACCAAGCCTTATTAAATTTAGTTTTTAAATAAATTAAATCACTTTATCCAAACTACACACTTAGAATGTTTAAAATAAGCTACTTAAATTCTTTATTCAAAATAATACTTATTAAATTCTATAAAAAATTTCCAAGTAAAACTTTAGCCAAAAACTACTTTTTAAAATAGAACTATTATATAAAGTATAAATATTTAACAATTTCCCTTTGAATCATAATACCAATTTAACCTTTTAAAATTAATTAACTATAATAATTAACTTAATTACTATTTACTTTCAAACTTTTAAAGAAATTGAATAATAAATTTTTCTAAAAGCATTCTTTTAAAACAATTTTAAAGCTTCTAATTTATGCTTAAAAATCTTTCTTTGAAAATATACTCACCTTTTCAGGAAAGTACACTTTCCACTCCAATATAGCCCGTCTAACCATTTATAAATCCTTCTCGATTTATCTCTAGTTTAATTTACATCCCAATCCCATAAATTTTCTTTCTCATGTTTTCTAAAAATAAACCACCATTTATTCTTAAAAACGATTTACCATCTCCTTATAAATTCCCATTATGAATTTAAAATCTAGAATATACACTGATGTTTTTACTTCACTTTATTTCTTAACCCTCGTTTATAATTTCCAAAATCTCATCTCCTGTTTATCGCTTTTCAAAAACACTTAATCGATTCTCAAATCGATTTCCCTGAATTAAATTCCATTTTAATAAATTTCTTGGTTTACCCAAATTACCCCCAACCCCCTCATTTCAGATTTACTTCCCTCTTCTAATTTAAAATCTTATAAAAATCTGAAACATCAATTCCACACTTTATTTCAAAATTCTCCTTTTATTTATTCCCAAACCATTTAAATCTTGAATTTAAAAATAAATCCTTTAATTCTTAAAAAAATATCGCTTAAGTCCTCAAAACTCTTTTATTCCCATTTATTCAAAATTTCCTTTTCCATACTCAGTATTTATTTAATCGGACTTTAAAATCAAACCTTTTACCTTTTGGCCAAATTCATTCTTTTAAGTTATCCATCTTCATTATAATATTTTACTTAAAATTTTCTTTTTATTTTCCTTCAAAAATCCAATCTTTATATTTTTTATATCTTAAAATTCTAAAATATATTCAGCAAAATCATAGCATTCAATAATTTCAATTTTCAGTACAATCTATCACAGATTATCAAATAAATCATATCACTGAATATGAAAATGAATTCCAATATTTTTGAGGAATCCAGTTGGATCCCTCCAATCTGTTTCCCTGCATCCATAGATGTTAGCGCAATATACAAATACCAATCCCACTTCAAGGGCGATATCGAGGTGTATAGGGTCATCCGCTATTATGCGGGGCGCATAAGGTCTCATCCATAATATAATATGGGAATATCAATTACTCCAATATATATAATATCACATCAACAAGATTTTTTTTATCAATTCTACCCATCAATTAACAATAAATTTTAACTATTTTGATTTTATTATGGTAAATCAGACGTGAGTGAGATTAACTCACCTTCGCTTTTTATTACTTGCAGTCCATTCTAATTTTAGTTTCACAACTACAACTCCGAATGGCCATTTCCAAGCGACTTAACCTCGCATAAAGAAATAAATTTATTAACATTCGAATTCATCTAAGACTCAACAAATCAAACAGTTAATTCCTAGTTAATTAATTAATTTAAATCTGTTAATGAGAATGTTAATTACCTCACAGAACAACCCTCCTTCGCGAGCACTGTCTTCCAGACACCACTTCAGAGCTCGGTTGCTCCCTGAGCATCGCGACTGGCACTTGCCTTCACGTACGTGAGAGTCGCTCGAACCACCAACGAGGCTGCCAATCGACCTTGTGGTCCTCCACCTCTTCCAGAATCTATGCGCCCACCTCCTATACGTTGCATGGCTTAACTTTCTAGCTGCCCCGCGTGAGCGCTCGCTCCTACTAGCCTTGCGACATCACCGTGCTTGAATTAAGCAGCCAGCAACCACCACCCCTCCCCTCCAAAATCGATACGACTTGACTTCGACCATTTAAGCGACCTCGAACAACCCCCACGCACCTCCCAAACAAGGTCAAACATCCCCTCACTGCTTTTTCATGCTCGTAGACATTACGAAACCCCAACCGAGATCACGTCGCCAAAACCATCCACTCACGACCCCGCAGTTTCAATTCGAATGCGGCTTCATTTTTTCTTAGCTATGAGAATTGTTTTCGAATGGGTGTGATTAAATTTGAAGGGGAAAAGATAGAGCTGGGACAAGTTAAACTGGAGGGAAGGTGAAGGAATGTGATTCTTTTTCTTTATCTGCTCGGCCATTATTTTTCTTTTTTTGTTTATTATTCACTGTGTTTGGCCTGTAGAAAAAGACAGGGGACGTGAGCTTTTTAAAAGGAGGTGGCGTGTTTGAGGGATGCTTTAGTGACATTTGAGTTGAAATCAAAAGGTTCTGATGTGAATAAAAATGTCAGTCAATATGTATATATATTAATTTTTAATTTTAAATCGTCTCGGGTTTACGACTTAAAATCTTGACGTCCTATCGAGGCATGGTGCTAGGAATTTATAATGTTATACCCCTATTATGAACGCAATGGAAAAAATTTCGAGTCCTAATTCGATTGTATGGAAAAGATAGCTATTTGAACCCAGTTTTTATATTGAATTTTCGATATAGATTTCAGTGCGTTCCTAACCCGTACGGCCAAACGATAACTCCAAACACTACGAAATTTGAAATACAATAATAATACCCTATTATAGATCCAATGGATCTGGTTTCGTTGAATTTCGAGATTGTGCCTCGGAAGGCTATTTTAAATGTTGATTTAAACGATATGTTTTTGAAACTGAAAAAATCACCGTTAAATTCAATTTTAAAGCTTTCATTATCTTCAGTACTATTAATATAAATTTTACAAGCCTTTCAATTATTTTTAACCAGCATAAAACTCCTTATTCCATATTTTATCCAATTATAAATTACTAAATTCAAAATTTTAATTATCCAATAAACAGTGATACTTGAAGTTTCAAGTTAAAATTAAGTTTTATATATTTAAAATCGATTTAATATTCCAATGTAAAATGTCCAAAAGTCAGGGTCATTACACAAAGGGTACTTTTTTCGAACGATTTTCTTATCAAACTTGCAGTAATCTACGCATGGTTTTAAGGCATCGTCTGCCTTCAGGGCAAAGATGATGGACGCTACCCAATTCAAATGACTTGGTCGGTCAAGACCTTCTACAAAAAATCACTTACCTGATTAGATAGCTTCGACCTCTCCTTCGGTGCTAACCTACGAATAAGAAACACAATAGGTTTTGCATCTTGAACCAAATCGGTGTGAAATTCTATCTCTTGATGATGTGGTAAACACGACACATCTTCGAACACATCCAGAAACTCCTGAACAATCAAGATTGAACCCAATTATCCTTCTGCCGCATCAATAAAATAAAAAAACTAGTCATAAGATAGCTTGGATCTTCAAAAAACACTAACCTTCCTCCCTTTTCTCAATACCACGGTCCACTCAACAAAATTTAGGACTAGCAGATAATTAGAAAACTAGTCCATCCCAAGCAAAACATTAAATCCTAGGAACCTAAGGACATACCTATCACATGGAAGGAGTTGGCCAGGATAAGTGACCCAGACTCCTAAGCATATCATACTGAGATTGGCCGAGACTCCAATAGGTTTTGATACATAAAAAGAATCTAAAGTCATAACTAGCTCTAGCCTCAATCGATTAACTAGGCTATTAGAAATGAAACTAAGAGAATCACCAGTATCAAATAAGACGTGAATAGGAATACTATGAATAGATAAAATGCCTTCCAGAATCTTCTTCCCCTTTGTAGCTGTAGAAGCGGAAGTTGTTATGGCAAGTGCAAAAACTCTAGGCTGCTATCCCTTCTACAACATCAGACAATCCCTAGCACAATTACCAGACTAATGGAAGTTCTATCAACTCTTCAGTGTAAACTATTCCTTGACCGTCTGTGGCTCTAGCTTTGGCACCATAGCAATCAATTTCTTAACTAACGGTGCTCTCGCCACCTACCCTCCCACACTCAAACTACAACCCATAGCAAAGTGCCCCTTCTTTCCACACTTATGACAAGCAAAACAAGAAACGTCAATCAAGGACTGATACTTCTGCTTGTTATCCCCAGTTGATGTATAAATAGACGGTTTTGGTGCTAAGCTCTCAAATCTCAAAACCATGCCTACTAGACTGAAGAACGATCCCTGAATGTGATTAGTCATGTCACTTTAGAACTCTGGACGAATACTCGTGATGAACATCTTGTTCTTCTTCAACAGCATGTCAACTAATCCAACCAAACCGACATAAAGCAATGAACTGGTTCTCATATGCCACTATTACCGTGGCCCCTTTCTTTAGATGAGCAAGCTTCTATACAAAAAATTTTTTGCGGCCTTTGGAACAAACTTCATCTCAAATACCTTCTTAAATTGGGCCCAATAGTAGCCATTCTTCTACACATCAATAGTAATGGCATCATCTATTTCTATGTCTTCAATTATCCTATCACATAATTTAAGCTAAGATTGAACACCTATGGTAATCACTGATCCACTGAACCACTTAAACCCCAACCTCTTGTAATTATGGTAAAGTTGTGACGATCTGATTCTTCGACTTTCGAAAATCGACATTAATACGTCCACTGTATCACTGCCGACCAATCGAAATCTGAAAAACCGAATTGTTAGGGTTAAAGAAGAAGAGGTAGAAGAAGAAAGAAAGAAGAAGCAACAGAAACAATATCAAAAATTCACAATCGCAGCGGAACAACATATAATAGATAAATGAATAATCTTTAAATCAAATGAACTGTGCATTCCATACATTACATCATCTGAGTCAATATACAACACAACACAATAATGTACAGTTATATAAACCTGTCCTTACATGTGGATACACAGCGGATGATAATATCATAAACAAGTGATACGTTTTCCATACAGCTCGCCTCTTGAGCTCCACAACACCTCCTGAATTCTAGAATATCCCGATATCCTGACTCTAGACTGCCCGTGTGCATAATGATGGGCACCCAGAGTTTAGGAAGGGAATAATAAACTCCTGGTCAGTGATGGGACTGGTGTGAGAAATTAAAATATTTTATCTTTAAAATTCAACAAAGAAATATTTAAAATAGATCCGCAATGCTTTTGGAAAATGAAACTACCATAAGGCCTCCCGCCACACACACACAATGCAAACGCAGAATTGGAGGAGATTTCTCCTTATGATAGTCAAAAATGCTTACTACGCATAATCATTTGATTATTATTATTAGTGCATAGTGTAGAAAACATTTCGAAAGTATAATATAAATCTTAGCCAGCATAGGCATTTCGCACTATGCCTACTATAGCTACCATCTATGCAGTGGTGACCACCATAAGCAAATGGTAGGTTCTACAACTAAAACCGTACAAGGTACGTATTGGAAGATTGGATTTCCAACAAATGGTCAGGCCAAGGAACTTCTCATTGCCACATGGGTACGCCTCTGGAGGGATGCCCCGAGAACCTAACCGGATCTCTACCAACACAAAGTCGGGTTACCTCTGCAAAAATAGGTAACTACTGACACGAGTATGTCATCCCCCGGTTGTAAACAACCTTAATCCGAGGATCCTCAATACCAACAACCACAAAGTAATAAATTTGCAGCAACCACTTAGGTCAAGTATCTGGGCTCCATACCATGATACCACCTCTATCCAGAAGGAAATGAACATACCCTAAGGGGCGCTACCCCCTAAAAGCTTGCTGCATTCTTCCTGTTTCGACCATTCCGGGGTGTAAGGTCCGACGAAGTCTCGTCCACAAAGCTACACTTTTCACAAAAGTCATGCTTCGATCAACAAATGATCAGCAATACTTCGTATGCCACATTACCATATTCGGGATGTATCACTAGTAACCATCAGCTACATAACCTCTGAGCTCGTACGTCTCAGAGAAGGGTGTTAAGCTAAGAGAATAAATTCTCCGCCAGCAACAGAAATGTATTTGATAGAAACCAGCTTTTCATCTCAAATTGTAACGTCAGACACACATCCATACAAGTCCGTTCTGGGATCGAGCGGAACCGAAGGCACTTCCAAAGAAGCCTTCGAAATCCGAATATTCACTAATCGCGTCCGGACTTCCCATCACAAAGGGTGATAAAAACTCTGTATCGGAGATCAGCCGATGCAGAGACATTCGACGGAAATCCTTCCATTTTCTAAAATATCCGGTCTTCAACACCAGTTCAACATCGGTCTTCAAATGCTATCTATTACGACGTATCACTAATCGGAATGGGATTTATGACCCAAAGGTCCTCTTCCGGCTAAACCGAATAACGAACGCTTATTTTAAAATAAGTGTAGCATTCAAATTCAAGCAAATCACAACAAATACCCATTTAAAGGTAAATATTGATAGTCGGTTATTTAACTATCAATAGATATGCACAACATCACCAGATTCAAAATAATTTCCCAAGTTATTTATTTTCCAAAAATATCTTTACAATGTATATATATATACATATATATATCAACACTTCAACCATTTGAAAATAAATTTCAAATCACTTTTCACCTTTACAATTTCTGAAAACAAATTTCAAATCATTTTCCTTACGCGGAAACGCTTCCAAATAATTATTCATTTTCACTGAAAATCTGCCGAGTTCAAATAGTTTAAAATAATTTATATCACTTATCCAACATTATATCTGGAAAACACTTTAAAATAAAACTATTATTCTTTAAACACTTTACTGAAAATATTAGTTATAAAAATATTATACTAATATTACATATAAACTTAAGTCCAAACTAATTTTTCAAAATGAAATTAGTAGATAGAGTATAACTATTTAAATGACCTTTTTTTTCCTAAAACAAATATTGATTAGGGGGAATTAATTTAAAGGACAAAAATTTCTATATTTTTTGCCTCAAGGACACGACCTCAATATTTTTACCACAAGGACAAACATTCTTCTAAAAATTATTCACAAGGACAAACATTTTCCAAAATTATTCATAAGGACAACAAAACTGATACCGAGCTAAAAACTGATACCTAAAAACTGCTACCGATAACTACAAACTGATACCTAAAAACTGCTATCAATAACTAAAAACTGATACCTACAGAAAGTTGTCCTTCAGGATAAAATATTGAAGGTCTGTCCTTGAGGTTAAAAAGCTGTAAAATTTTGTCCTTGACAATAATTTCCTGTATTGATTAAATCCTAGAAATAACCATTTCTATAATCAATTCAATAAATTTTTACTTAAAGGATTTTAAAACAATTTAAGAAGTTAATTTCTCCAAAGTATCCTTTTCAAAACCAATTCTAGAATTATATATATATATATATATATATATATATATATATATATATATTTCAAAGTTATTCAGAAACTTTATTCGGCTTTCCAGGGAGAATACACTTTCATTTCAAAATGGTTCATTTAAACCAATTAAACAAATCCTTACCGATTTACTTTAAATTTACATTCCAAATCCATAAATTTATTTCCACACTTCAAAATAAATAAATGTTCATTTTTAAACAAATTTCCCTTTCCTTTATAAATTCCATGGTGAATTTAAATTTCAAATATCCACTGATATACAATTTTCAAATCGATTTCAAATATTCACTTTCAACAACAATTCAATTTTTCAATTGATTTCAAAAACAACCAAATCAAATTCCATATTGATTTTCCAAGAAGTTAAACACTAAGTGAATTTCATTAAAATCTCAAATTGAAATCAATTTCCACTAAACCCAAATTAATTTTCAAATTGATTCCAAATTCTTTTCAAAACAACAAATAAATTTCCAAATGGATTTTCAAAAGATTTAAATTCAATCACCAAAAATCAATTCCCAAATGGGTTTCAAATTTTATTTCCTTTTAAAAATAAATTCCTTTTAAAGAAAACCAATTCTTTTATTTTTCAAACTCTTTAAAATCTGTATTTTGAATAAATTCTTCAACCTTTGAATAATATTACTCGAAATCCATTTATTAAAGCTTTTCCCATATTTTGAAATTTTATTCAATGAGATTAAAAATAAATCTTTATTATTTTAGAATTCCTTCTTTTAAATTTATCCACTTCTCAAAAATAAATTTTAATATAAACTTTCAAACTAAATTTTCAAAAATCAAATTTTTATTTATTTCTGGTATCTAACGATACCAAAATTATATTCGGCTAAAGTTTAGCCTTCAACGATTTCAATCACAAAGAAAATCACACAGAGATTATAAATAATCAACACACAACATTGACACAAATTCAATTATTTGACGAATCCAGTTGGATCCCTCCAACCTGTTTCCCTGCATCCACATCACAATACCAATCCCGTTTCAAGACGGGATATCGCGGTACATGGGTTTATATAAAATATCATTTGCTATTATGTCGTTCAATAGGGTCTCATCCGCTATATGATGCAGGAAATAAACTCCAAGTACATATATAATACCAATTCCACTTCAAGGTGGATTATCGCGGTATATGTGTTTAATAAAATAACCTCCGCTTAATATGCGGCGTATAGGGTTTATTTCAATACAACAGATAGCAATTTATCATCCAAGCATACAATCAACACAATCAGGCAATTTTAAATCAAACTATATAAAATTCAAATCGAAACAAATTCAATTGAGTGAGAAGTTCTCACCTTGCTTCCAATAGCGGTTTCAGCATTATAATCTGAATCAAATTAAACACGCGTTTCATTTTACCCAAAATTCACATTAGATCCAATCAATCCCAATCCAGCTCGCGTAGTGCTCGTCCATACGAACCCAACATAATTTTTTTCATGCGAAACGGACCTCGTACGACAAAGATATGCAATTTTAAAGTTTGTACAAATTTAAAATAATAATTAACAACTTTGAATTTCATTTTTATTTTAAACCTAATATCAATCTGGGCTGTGCATCTCAATTGATGAGATCGGGCCGCATGTTCATCATCTTCTCCAGGCTAGAAAATCGTGTTCGAACCCATTTATCACGTTCGAATCCCTCAAAGTCACGCCCACCTCGCCGCCCTAGAGGCCGATCAAATACGCTCACGTTGAAGCCCTACGCAAGCTTCGCCTTCGACACGAATCGGAAAACTCGGTCGCCTGTAGACTTCGAACAATGCACCGAAACGTGCGACCTTCTGATACGAATTTTCTTCGATTTACTTTGTTTCAAATGATCATAGCCGTTGGATCGATGGATCTTGATGTGCTCATTAATTTTGCAGTTGAAAGTTTTTGAAATTAGTTTGTGGATTTGGAGAAAAACGAAGGAGAAGGAGGCACGTTACCAGCCATTGAAATAAACAAGCAGCGGTTATAACCTAAAACCCTAGGGTTTTGTTAGGTTTAGTGAAAAATTGAGATGTTAAGGTCCTTTTATAGAAAATTGGGCGAAACACTATTCATCTGAGATTTTCCGAACTCCAAACGAAGCATTCTGGTTGACGTTTCTAGGGTTTAACCCGTGTTCTGGAAACAATGGAACATGTTTCGGAAGCTAATTTGATAATATTTGAAAGATAGGTTTTCAAATCGACTATTTAAATTTAAAATTCACTTAAACCGATTTCAGTGCGTTTCAGCTTGCCCCGGACAAGCCGTAATCCGATTGACACGAAATTTGAAATCTTACCATAATTTAACATTACGGATCCAATGAAACTAGTTTCACCAAAATCCGAGACTGTTTGAAAAATTACTATTTTTACTCGTTAATTAAATATTAAAATATTCAATTTCTGCAAATTAACTTTTAATTAAATTTAAAAGTTATATAACATCGTTCTAACTCCAATATGATTTAATACAACTTTACAAATCAATTTTAATCACATTAAACCCAATTTTCAATTATTTATGAAATTTCAAATATTAAATTATCGATTTAATTATCCAATTAAATCTAGATATTCGAAATAAAATTTATTCGACTTACAAATTTTACTTGTTAATACTTAAAATCAATTAAATATAAGGATTTCAAATGATAGAAATTCGGGGTCGTTACAAACTTCCCCCCTTAAAAGAATTTCGTCCTCGAAATTACCAAGTAAGAAAAAGTCTTGAAATCCATTAAACCTTTTTTTTCAAAAACAAACCATTCCAACTTGATTTCAGATTCATTTTAATTTCTTAACTTTTCCAAAATCCGACGGTTACACATTGCTAGTTCAATTCCTACATTTTCATTTCAATATAGAAATTGACTTTTCGTTAACAAAAATTTTCCAAAAATTTTCAAAAATTTTTCTAACTCCCAAAATTTTCGAATTTTTTTGCCCGCGTCTCCTTTTTGCGCCTAGCTCGGTACAACTACAAAATGGCACAACCGGCCCCCAAATTTCAAAAAGAAGAGAAAAAGCCAAGCGGCTAGACAAGAAGATCATCAAATTTCATACTGAAATTCAAATACATACCTTTTGTCGAGCAATTTCAAATTTTCTTCAAAATCAAAATCCAATCTATCCTTTGTCTTTAACATACCTGTATATCCTGCTAGCCACAATATCCAATTACAGTACTCAAATATCATTTTGCACATTCCTTTAAAAAAATTCAATACTTACTTCTTATACCATTTTTTTACTTTACTATTAAAGTTACATATCAATTCTCATTCAATCTTACATTTTTAATTTCATCTGAATTCAATTTACCATTTCAATTCTATCTGGATTCAATTTACCTTTTATTTATAATTATTGAATTCAATTCGTTCTAAACCATATCTATTTGTCCTTCCTTCTATTAGTTTCAGTTACTAATTTTTATTTCAATACTCTACTTTGCTTATAACAAATCAAATTCAATTTTAATTCTATTTTATTTGCTTACAAATTCGAAATGAATTTCAACATTCAATTCACTGTCATTTATTTGCAATTGCAAATTTATTTATTCATTTACAATTTTAATTTCATCCTTAATAGATTTTATTCCAAACTTTTCCGTCTATTAGACTTTTCAAATTCACATTTATTCAAATCAACTCAAATCTTGAATTTCAATTTCATTTTGAATCCATATCATCATTTTATTTGACTTAATTTTTCAATCTCAATTCCTTTATTAAATTTTCATTTTTAATTCCACTTGATTTAAATTTTTTCCTTCCAACTTATTTTGTTTCCACGTATACCTTTATCCAGCTTCTCTTTAAGTTAGATTTTTTTTCTTTTAACAACTTCAAACTTACAAGTTATCAAACTTAATGATATTCCATAAATATTTATATAGTATTCCAGAGTCTTTTCAACCTTTCAAAAATCATTTTTGAAATCAATTTGAATTATTCTTTGAATTCCAAAAATCCAAACCAGTTTTGCAAACAACTTTCATTTAAAATCATTTGGCAGCTATCCCTCTTCTAGAACCCGAAAATGAACACCGATGATGTCGCGATCATCATCGGAATTATTTTCCATCGACCAAAAAGAGTTTAGTGCTTTTATCCCTTCAAACATTTTTTCAAAACCTTGAAAATCATTTCAAAACTTAAAAGGGATTTAATCTTCCAAATTTCAAATCCTATTTGTACATGAATTTGATTTCTCGGAATTAAGTTATGATTTCAATTTCTTATTCAACTTCAATGGTAATAATTTAATATTATCACTTCCTAACAACCAAGCAACCATATACTATAACAATTTTACAAAAATTATTTCTTTTATATACAAAATAGTTTTGGGTAAAATTATTTCATTTACCCTAATTTAAAACAATATCATGTCGAATTAGTCTGTACGATTGTTTAGAGATCCCTATCGATAGGACTATATCGACCAGAATCCATATACCACTCACAAACCAATCATCACAATATAAAACAATTTTATATTCAATGACAAATACGCGCTTATATCTATTATTACACTCAACTCATTCTAGAGTACTACTGACTCTATCTCTAACGAGTAACACCCAACAGAGCCAAGGTTGTCGCTTAATCAAATGCTTTGATACCAAATGTGATGACCCGATTCTTCGACTTCCGAAAATCAATGTTAATACGTCCGTTGTATCACTGCCAAGCAATCGAAGGCCGGAAAACCGAGTTGTTAGAGTTAAAAAAGAAGAGGTAGAAGAAAAAAGAAAGAAGAAGCAACAGAACAATATCAGAATCTCACAATCGCCGCTGAACAACATATAATAGATAAATGAATAATCTTTAAATCAAAAGTACTGAACATTTTATACATTACATCATTAGAGTCAATATACAACACAACACAATAATGGACAGTTATATAAACCTATCCTTACAAGTGGATACACAGTGGAAAAGATAATATCATAAACAAGTGATACGTTTCGCCATCCAGCTCGCCTTTTGAGCTCCACAGCACCTTCTAAATTCCAGAATATCCTGATAACCTGACTCTAGACTGTCCATGTGCAAAATGATGAGCATCTAGAGTTTAGGAAGGGAACAATAAACTCCAGGTCAGTCATAGGACTGGTGGTTTATCTTTAAAAACAAACAAAGAAATATTTTAAAATAGATCCGCAATGCTTAAAATGAAAGTACCATAAGGCCTTCCGCCACACACACAATGCAAACGCAGAATTGGAGGAGATTTCTCCTTATGATAGTCAAAGATGCTTACTAAGCAGAATCATTTGATTATTATCATTATTAGTGCATAGTGTAGAAAACATTTTGAAAGTATAATATAAATCTTAGCCAGCATTTCGCACTATGCCTACTATAGCTACCATCTAAACAGTGGTGACCACCATAAGTAAATGGTAGGTTCTATAACTAAAACCGTACAAGGTACGTATTGGAAGATTGGATTTCCAACAAATGGTCAGGCCAAGGAACTTCCCATTGGCACATGGGTACGCTTCTAGAGGGACGCCCCGAGAACCTAACCGTATCTCTGCCAACACAAAGTCGGGTTACCTCTGCAAAAATAGGTAAATACTGACAAGAGTATGTCATCCCCCAGTTGTAAACAACCTTTATCCGAGGATCCTCAATACCAACAACCACCAAGTAATAAATTTGCAGCAACCACATAGGTCAAGTATCTAGGCTCCATACCATGATACCACCTCTATCCAGAAAGAAATGAACATACCCTAAGGGGCGCAATCCCCTAAAACCTTGCTGCATTCTTCCTGTTTCGACCATTCCGGGGTGAGAGGTCCGAAGAAGTCTCGTCCATAAAGTACGATTTTCACAAAAGTCATGCTTCGATCAACAAATGATCAACAGCACTTCGTATGACACATTACCATATTGGGGATGTATCACTAGTAACCATCAACTACATAACCTCTGAGCTCGTATGTCTCAGAGAAGGGTGTTAAGCTAAGAGAATAAATTCTCCGCCACCAACAGAAATGTATTTTATAGAAACCAGCTTTACATCTCAAATTGTAACGTCAGACACACATCCATACAAGTCCGTTTCGAGATCGAACGGAACCGAAGGCACTTCCAAAGAAGCCCTCGCAATCCGAATATTCACTAATCGCGTCCGGACTTCCCATCACAAAGGGTGATAAAATCTCTATTTCGGAGAACAGCCGATGCAAAGACATTCGACGGTAATCCTTCGGTTTTCGAAAATATCAAGTCTTCAACACCGGTCTTCAAATGCTATCCATTACAACGTATCAGTATTCAGAATGGGACTTATGACCCAAAGGTCCTTTTCCGGCTAAATCAAATAACGAGCGCTTATTTTAAAATAAGTGTAGCATTCAAATTCAAGCAAATCACAACAAATATCCATTTAAAGGTAAATATTGATATCGGTTATTTAACAATCAATAGATATGCACAACATCACCAGATTCCAAATTATTTCCCAAATTATTTACAAAAATATCTTTACATAATATATTTTTCCACACTTCAACCATTTGAAAACAAATTTCAAATCACTTTCCACCTTTACAACTTTTGAAAACAAATTTCAAATCATTTTCCTTACGTGGAAACACTTCAAAATTTTTATTCATTTTCACTGGATATCTGCCAAGTTCAAATACTTTAAAATAATTTATATCACTTATCCAAAATTATATCTGGAAAACACTTTAAAATAAAACTATTTTTCTTTAAACACTTAACTGAAAATATTAGTTGTAAAAATATTATACTAATATTACATATAAACTTAAGTCCAAACTAATTTTTCAAAATAAAATTAGTAGATAGAGTATAACTATTTAAATGACCCTTTTTTCCTAAAACAAATATTGATTAAATTTTAGAAATAACCATTTCTATAATCAATTCAATAAATCTTTACTAAAAGAATTTTAAAACAATTTAAGAAGTTAATTTCTCCAAAGTATCCTTTTCAAAACCAATTCTAGAATTATATATATATATATATATATATATATATATATATATATATATATGTATGTATATGTATATGTATATGTATATGTATATGTATATGTATATGTATATGTATATGTATATGTATATGTATATGTATATGTATATATTTTTCAAAGTTATTCAAAAAAATTATTCGGCTTTCCAGGCAGAATACACTTTCATTTCAAAATGGTTCATTTAAACCAATTAAATAAATCCTTACCGATTTACTTGAAATTTACGTTCCAAATCCGTAAATTTATTTCCACACTTCAAAAATAAATCAATGTTCATTTTTAAACAAATTTCCCTTTCCTTTATAAATTTCATGACGAAATTAAATTTCCAAATATCCACTGATATACGATTTTCAAATCGATTTCAAATATTCACTTTCAACAATAATTCAATTTTTCAATTGATTTCAAAAACAATCAAATCAAATTCCATATAGATTTTCCAAGAAATTAAACACTAAGTGAATTTCATTCAAATTTCAAATTGAAGTCAATTTCTACTAAACCCCAAATCAATTTTCAAATTGATTCTAAATTCTTTTCAAAACACCAAATAAATTTCCAAATGGATTTTCAAAAGATTTAAATTCAATCATCAAAAATCAATTCCCAAGTGGGTGTCAAATTTTATTTCCTTTTCAAGAAACCAATTCTTTTATTTTTCAAACTCTTTAAAATCCTTATTTTGAATAAATTCTTCAACATTTGAATAATATTACCCGAAATCCATTTATTAAAACTTTTCCATATTTTGAAATTTTATTCAATAAGATTAAAAATACAACTTTATTATTTTAGAATACCTTCTTTTAAATTTATCCAATTCTCAAAAATAAATTTTAATATAAACTTTCAACCTAAAATTTCAAAAATCAAATTTTTATTTATTTCTGGTATCTAACGATACAAAAATTATATTCGGCTAAATTTTAGCCTTTAGCGACTTCAATCACAAAGAAAATCACATAGAGATTATAAATAATCAACACACAACATTGACACAAATTCAATTATTTAAGGAATCCAGTTGGATCCCTCTAACCTGTTTCCCTGCATCCACAGATGTTAGCATAATACCAATCCTGTTTCAAGATGGGATATCGCGGTACATGGATTTATATAAAATATCATCCGCTATTATATGGCGCAATAGGGTCTCATCCACAATATAATGCGGGAAATCAACTCCAAGTACATATAATACAAATTCCACTTCGAGGTGGAATATCGCGGTATGTATGTTTAATAAAATAACCTCCGCTTAATATGCGATGTATAGGGTCTATTTCAATACAAGATAGCAATTTATCATCCAAGCATACAATCAACACAATCAAGCAATTTTAAATCAAACTATTTAAAATTTAAATCGAAATAAATTTGATTGAGTGAGAAGTTCTCACCTTGCTTCCAATAGCGGTTTCAGCGTTTCATTCCGAATAAAATTAAACACGCGTTTAATTTTACCCAAAATTCACACTAGCTCCAATAAATCCCAATCCAACTCCATCGCGTAGTGCTCGTCCATACGACGCAATTCATTTCGTGCGAAACGGACCTCGTACGACAAAGACATGCAATTTTAAAGTTTGTACAATTTAAAATAATAATAATTAACAACTTTAAATTTCATTTTTTTAAACCTAATATCAATCTGGGTCATGCATCTCAATTGATGAGATCGGGCCGCATGTTCATCATCTTCTTCAGGCTAGAAAATCGCGTTCGAACCCATTTATCACGTTCGAATCCCTCAAAGTCGCGCCCACCTCGCCGCCCTAGTGGCCGATCAAACACCCTCACATTGAAGCCCTATGCAAGCTACGCCTTCGACTCGAACATCGAAGAACTCGGTCGCCTGTAGACTTCAAAAAATGCACCGAAACATGGGACCTTCCAATACGAATTTTCGTCGATTTACTTTGTTTCAAACGATTATAGCCGTTGGATCGATGGATCTTGATGTGCTCTTTAATTTTTCAGTTGAAAGTTTTTGAAACTAGTTTGTGGATTTGGAGAAAAACGAAGGAGGAGGCACATTATCGGCCATTGAAATAAACAAGTGGCGGCTGTAACTAGAAACCCTAGGGTTTGTTAGGTTTATTGAAAAATTGAGATGTTAAGGTCCTTTTATAGAAAATTTGACGAAACACTATTCATCTGAGATTTTCCAAACTCCAAACGAAGCGTGCCGGCTGACATTTCTAGGGTTTAACCCGCATTCCGGACACAATGGAACATGTTTTGGAAGCTAATTTGATCATATTTGAAAGATAGGTTTTCAAATCGACTATTTATATTTAAAATTCACTTAAACCGATTTCAGTGCATTTCACCTTGCCCCGGACAAACCGTAAATCCGATTGGCACGAAATTTGAAATCTTACCATAATTTAACATTATGGATCTAATGAAACTAGTTTCGTCGAAATCCGAGATTGTTTGAAAAATGAGTATTTTTACTTGTTAATTAAATATTAAAATATTCGATTTCTGCAAATTAACTTTTAATTAAATTTTAAAAGTTCTATAACATCATTCTAACACCAATATGATAATACAACTTTACAAATCAATTTTAATCACATAAGCCCAATTTCCAATTATTTCTATAATTTCAAATATTAAATTATCGATTTAATTATCCAATTAAATCTAGATATTCGAAATAAAATTTATTTGACTTGCAAATTTTACTTGTTAATATTTAAAATCAATTAAATATACGAATTTCAAATAACAAAAATTCTGGGTCGTTACAAAAGTGAAGCAAAACTCATCTGATGCCTAGCCTATATGACCTCCTCCATAATACGTACTCTCGGTTCCTCGATAAAAGCGACAGTCCTCGGTCCTTGAGTCCCACAGTTAGTGACAGTACTCCCATGTCCACCACTACCTCGACCTCCTCTAGCATTGGTAGTCCAAGTACTTATAGTTCTTACTACCTAAGCATAGTAAAATATCGTTAAGGTATGAAAGGATATAGTTATTTCTGAAAGTAACTACTGTACGGCTAGTTATCTCTTATGATCGTGTAATATGGAATGTATTATAATCTAAATGCGGAAACAGATAATAATAGTAAAGTAAATAAGAATAAGCATACCAGGATTTTTATACCGGTTCAACTTCCCATTCTACATCCAGTCCCGGACTTCCCTCTGCAATTTCTCATAGTAACCTCTCACTTAACCCGGAGGAATGGGTATACAACACCTGAGCAACCGATCAGGATTTTTCCGCCTCTAACAACCGAAAGAGGACTTTTACCGCCTCAACAATCGAACAGGACTTCAACAGTTTCAGTAAAAAAATTGACATTTTTTTCCTTGATAACACCGATTTGTCTTTAATAGTACAACCTTCCTATAATCTTTTCCTCATATATATATTGTGTGTGTAAAGATTTAGAAAGGAAAATATTTCTTTGAATCAAAGAATTAGTTAATTGATTCAGAGATTCAAGCAATATATGTAATTGTGATTACTTTTCAGAATGCAGAGATAGTAGAGAGTATGATCAGAAAACAAAATAAAATTCAATGATTTGAGAAGTGAATCTCAAGTGTTTATATAGTAGATAAACAGCTGCAACTATTCACAAAGAGTTTTGACCAGAGGAAGCAGCCACAACCCTTCAAATTGGATCATATCTCTTGGAAAATGGAAGTGTCTGTTCGGAAAAATAGCTATTGGAAAAGTTCAGTCGACTAACCCAAAACGACCAGTCAACTGAATATTCACAGTTTGTGCAAAACAGAGTGTATCTATGCAACTGAGCAGGTTCAGTTGATTGGTCATATTTGATCCGTCGACTAACCTGGCTGTCAGTGCACAATTCACATATAATTTGAAGAATTTGAAGTTTGAAACAATTTTGATTTGTGTGGACTACTTGAGGATATTTTGACAATTCTAAGACTAAAAAACTTCAACAAATAAACATACTATACTCTGTTTTGAAGTCTTGTCTCCTTTGTATTTTTAATAGCATATTACATTCTCTTTTTGTCGCTTTCTCCTATAGTCTAATCAGTGATTTATTTAAGCTCTTTTTCATGAATCAAAACTAATGGTTCAACATTCTCCCCCTTTTTGATTGATAACAACCTGTTACAAGTGATACTATATTTTAAGAAATATATAACGGAAGTTATATATATCTCTCTCTGAATATCTGGCGACATATCTAATCCTGCAAGAAATGGTAAGTCATACAAATTTTCCCCCCTTTGTCATGGACAAAAAGGAAATAACAATAATTTCATCATTGAAGTAAAAAAATTACAATCACAAAAAGAAGTATCGAAATGTTTTGAGCTACTTATACAAGCTCATAGAAATAGAATGTTTGGAATAAATAAAGAAACCATACTACCATCATGAAACAACAATATCAATCAGAGTCAGACTCTGTTTCTTCTTCCACTTGAATTGGTCTTTGCCTCTTGAAGAACTTTCCACAAATTATCTGCCACCCCCATTTCCTCTCGTGTCAGAACTTGTGTGTTCTTCGGATGTAGACCAAGTAAATCGAGGAGTTGGACGTTTACTCGGATCACACAGTGAAGTTTCCATAGTTTTGGAAAAGGAACAAGAGATTGCATCCCCTAAAATTCTGAAAAAGCTTGTCAATTTTCTTGTCAAGATTTTTGATGCGAGAGTCTAAAATGACTTGATTTCGCACAATTAAATCAATGGATTCCTGGGTGCTTTGGGACGGAGTTGGTGTACGAATGTCATCTCTTTGTTGCTGCGGAGTAGAAGTTTGTTGACGAGGTCATGATTGCCAGTCTTGAAAAGACATGATAGAGAGAGGTCTTGGAGGCAATTTCATTAGACTTATTGTGCGGCTATTCAGAGTTTTGGGAATGGAGGTATCGGATTCCGAAATAGGAACTGTAAGTTCATGAGTAGCCACATAATATACTCGTTGTAATAGATAATGTTCATACGACCTTGGTCAAAAGAAAAGAATTCATCCAGAATAAGCTTAGGCCAATTTATTTGGACATCTCCCCAAATAGCATACAACGCCCTAAAATTGTTTGGATATACAAGCTCATAAGAACCAGTACGAGGAAGAATCGTATGCATTAAGGCTCGATGCACAATACGAGCTTTAGGGCGTAAAGCGATAGATTTTAGTTCAATCATGTCATCTTCCAAAAACCGATGACTTACTTCATCTCGTTCGCCTATAGGTACATTTAATTCTTCCAATGGAATACCATTGGTAGGAACATGGAGAATCTGTCCAATTCTATATAATGATAGAAATACATATTGAATGCAAACTAAACTCCATCGCAATTATCACGATTATGTGGATTTTGATGACCTAAATTTAGATTTGCATAAAAGAGTTTTACCAAGGTATGATTAACCTTGAGATTATTTTGATTGTGGTCAAGAAGAGATTCTAGACGACTTCTCCTTGCAAGCTCTTGAATTCTATATGGAGCAAAGTCTGGAAACACAACAAAAGATCCTTCGAAAAAGCATGCTTCTTTCATTTTGTTCCATCTTTGGAGAGCTGTAGCATCATAGATCCATTGAGAAATTTGTGTGCCAATTGACTTAGAGGAAGAGGTAGGGGCATGTCTAGATCATTTTGGTTGACGTGGAGCCATTGAAAATAATAATAGAATAAAGGAATTTGAAATTTTTTGGAAGCTAGGGTTTTGAAAAACTGAAGTGGGAAGGTAAAAGTGAAGAGTGAAAAAGGAGATAGTGGGTTAAATGGGTTAAAAAGGTAGGTGGAATGGTTAAAAAAGGCTCAGAATTGCCATCCAGTCGACTGATCAATATCCCTAAACTCTTTATTTCATGATTTAGTCGACTAGCCATATACGTTCAGTTGACTAAATATAGTATGAAAGCTTTCTATTTTTAAATTCGGTCAACTGGTCAAATATGTTCAGTCGATTGAATTTTTATTTTTTGTATTTTGCAGCATATTTTGGTAAAAAAAATCCAATATTTAAATAATGCATAAAAATAAGAATGAAATTTATTAAATAAAATATAGAAAGAAAATAAATTATTTTGATTAAGGAGTGGATGGAGACTTCGAGTTGTCTGGTTCATCCTTCGTCTTTTCTTCATATGGTTTTAATGGCGACCAGCGATTTCCATGCTCACATGAATTCGAGGATACGGGTGGAGGTTGTGGTGACTGATCCCATAGATTCCGACAGGAAGAGGTTTTAGGTTGATTAAACGCAGATGAAGATGACCTGCAGAATTTCCATCCAAGCTGCTCCAGAAAGCTAAGACATCCTGAATTCATCTACTGTTCATAGTACATTTCATGTTGAATTGCTAAAGATTCCCTCTGATAATGATGTAAATCATCAATTTTTTGTTTTGTTTAAGAAGAACCAAAGAACAGAAAACGTCGCACCTTCTTTTTTTTGGAAGTATGGCTAGTGCGATAGTTTGATGGTCTGGCTGGTTCATGAAAAGGTGTAGATGTAGGTAAACTTGATGAACAAGATTAAGGTGTCGAGAAATCAACAAAAGAATATGTAGAGCCATTTGAGGAGTTTTCTTGTGAAGACAATGCAGTAGAAAGAAAATAATGTATGATTGAATCAAATTTGATGGAAGAATAAAAAGAGAGCTCTTGAGTTATATATAGGTGAAAAAGTAGTTAAAGGTTGATGGAACAGCGGATAACCTGAAAAGTAATTAGAGGATAAAACAAAAACACAAATTTTGTGGCCGAGAATTGTTTCTAAAGAATTTGAAATAGATAAGGAGAAAAAATTATATTATAAATAGTTGTGAAACAACAAATGGTAAAATCGTAGAGACATAGGATTTCCAAACTAGAGGTGCCGAGTTCAAGTACCAGAAGAAAAAAATTATTTTAAAAATTATTTTAGAAATTTTACATTTCTTTTAAAGAAATTATACCTAGTTCTCTTCTTAGTCTTATAAAAAAAATTCATTGAGAGGTTTAGTGAAAATATCAGCTAACTGATTTTTAGAATTTACAAATTCTAAATTTATTATATCCTTCTCAATATTATCATGAAGAAAACGGTGACGAATGTCAATGTGTTTAGTCCGTGAGTGATTGACAGGAATTTTAGATAAATTTATTGCACTTGTATTATCACAATATATTATGGATTTCTTTAATTTTATATCAAAATCTTGTAATGTTTGTTGCAAGTAGATTACTTGAGCACATGCTTAAGCTGCAGATATATATTCTGCTTCACATGTCGATAGTGAAATGCAATTTTGTTTCTTGCTAAACTAAGATACTAAGGATCGTACAATGAAATGACAAGTTCTACTTGTAATTTTTCTATCTGTCCGACTTCCTCCAAAATCAGCATCACCATACGATACTAATTCAAAAGGATGTTCTTTTGGATAAAACAGTCCTAAGTCTATGGTTTCGCTAAGATAATGAGTTATACATTTTACTGCTCACATATGTGATTCTTTAGGATTTTCTTGAAATGAGCACATAAACAAACACTCATCATAATGTCAGGTTGACTAGCAGTTAAGTAAAGTAATGATCCAATCATGCTACGATATAGTTTTTGGTCGACACTTTTACCATTTTCATCTCTATCGAGATGTATAGTTGTACTCATAGGAGTTGGTTTGGCAGAAGTGTTTTCCATACCAAAGCGTTTAACTAGATTATTACAATACTTTTCTTGATTAATAAAAATGCCATTCTGTAATTGCTTGAATTGTAGTCGAAGAAAATATGATAGTTCTCCCATATGTGACATTTCAAACTCATTTGTCATGATAGTCGAAAATTCCAGACATAACTTTTTATTCGTTGAACGAAATATAATATCATCAACTATATTTGTATAATTAAAATATCTTGTTTAGTTTTCTTAATAAATAAAGTTTGATCAACTTTCCCAACTTCAAAACCAGATTCTATTAGATAGCTTTTAAGTTGGTCATACCAAGCACGAGCTGCCTGTTTTAAACCATATAAAGCTTTCTTAAGTTTATAAACGTGATCTGGAAATTTTTCATGAGTAAAAAGAGGAGGTTGTTCAACATAGACATTTTCTTTTATATATCCATTTAGAAAAACACTTTTAACATCCATTTGATATAATTTAAAGTTATGAAAACATGCAAAAGCCAATAGAATACGTATAGCTTCTAATCTTGCGATAGGAACAAACGTTTTTTCATAGTCTATTCCCTCTTCTTGATTATATCCTTGTACTACTAATATGGCTTTATTTATAGTAATGTTACCTTGTTCATCAGCTTTTTTTTGAAAACCCATTTTGTACCAATGACAGATTGATCACTTGTTCTAGGAACTAATTCTCCAACTTCATTTCTTTCAAATTGATTTAGCTCTTCTTGCATAGCTATAATCCAATAGTCATCAGTGAAGGCTTCATTAATATTTTTAGGTTCTATATTTGAGAGAAAACCTATATGGCCCATTTGATTTAATTGATGTCTTGTTCTTACATTTGAATTTACTTCTCCAATTATATTTTGAACAGGGTGACCTCTAAGAATTCTTGGAGGAGATCTTACTATATTTTCATTATGAACAATGTTTTCATTTTCTCTAGTATTATCAATATTATTATTTTGAAAAATAATATCATCTTTTGAATTATTTGTTATAATTTGATTTGAATTATTTTCCAAGTTTGTATTTTTGGAAGAAATTTTGACATTTTCATCGAATGAAACATGAAGAGTTTCTTCGATTACTTTAGTTCTTATATTAAAAACTTGATAAGCTTTGCTTCTTTTCGAATATCCTATGAATATTCCTTCGTCGGATTTTGGATCAAACTTGCCAAGCTGATCTTTAATGTTAAGTATAAAACATTTTGAACCAAAAACTTTGAAATATGATATATTAAGTTATCTACCATTTAAAAGTTCATATGGAGTACATTTAGTAAATGATCGAATTGAAACACGATTCAAAACATAACAGGCATTTGCAACAGCTTCTGCCCAGAAATTCTTAGGTAAAATGCTTCCATTTAATAAAGTTCGTGCACATTCTTGTAATGTTCTGTTTTTCTTTTCTACAACTCCATTTTGTTGTGGTGTTCTAGGAAAGGAGAAATTATGATTAATTCCTTTCTTGTTACAAAAATGTTCGAAAGCTTCATTTTCAAATTCACCTCCATGATCACTTCTAATATTTTTAACTTTTAAATTCTTTATATTTTGAATTACTTTTTACAAAAAATTTAAAATTCTCAAAAGTAACACCTTTATGTTCCATAAAAATAGTCCATGTATATCTTGAAAAATCATCTACAATAACAAACACATATCTATTGTGATTAATAGATTGAACTTGAGTAGGTCCAAGAAGGTCCATATGTAGTAGTTCAAGTGGTTGTGTTGCAGATATGATTTTCTTAGATTTAAAAGAAGATTTTGTTAGCTTTCCTAACTGACATGCATCACAAATATTATCAACTCCGAATTTCATATCAGGTAGTCCTTTAACAAGTTTATTTTTAGCTATTTTATTAATAAGATTAAGATTTATATGACAAAATCTTTTGTGCCATAGCCAAGAATCATTCTCTGTAGCTACTAAACACATGTTTGTGTTATAATTTATATCCATATTTAAAATATAAATATTTCTATCTCTTATACCTTCAAAAATTAATTTTTGATTTTTATCAAAAATATTACATTTATTTTCTAAAAAAGATATATTAAAACCTTTATCACATAATTGACTTATGCTTAATAAATTATGTTTTAAGTTTTTAACTGATAAAACATCAGTAATGAGAGGTGAGTTAGAGATACCGTTATTGCTCACATTACCTTTGCCGATGATATATCCTTTTGAATTATCTTCGAAAGTGATCGATCCTCCATTTGAGTAGACTATGTTTATTAACATGTCTTCATTACCAGTCATGTGTTTCGAGCAACCGCTGTCTAAAATCCATTTTCCTCTCTGTTAAGTGGTATAGGTGGTACCTACAAAAAATAAAGATTAAGATGGTACCCACTTTTTCTTTTTAGGGTCCTAAGAGTTAGGTTTTAAGAAACCAAACCCAAGATGGTTCAGAGTTCCCTTTATAAATATAACTCTCGTTTTATGAACAGTTTCCATAAATGTTTTGATGTGCTTATTCCTAATTAAGTTACTTTTTTAGGAATCCATATTTTAATAGTTTTAAAATCTTTAGAAACTGTTTTCTTAATGTCTTTCTTAATATTTTTTTTAAACTTATTTTTAAATTTTCCAAATGTCTTTGAATTTTCAATTTTCTTATATCCTAACCCATTTTATTTGAAGTAGACTGAGAATTCTCTATAATTTTAGAATGATTTTCTCGTCCTTTAGTAAAATTAGAAATATTTTTATAAATATCTTCTAACTTAGTTTTGAGACTAGATTTTTCTAACTCTAATACTTTAATGTTAGATTTTAAATCATTATTTTCAACTAATAAACCATCATTCCTATTTTTCTGAATTTCTATTTCCTAAGTCATCATAGAAAGTTGAGAAGCTAAAGTAGAATTAGATTCTTGAGATTTTTCAAGTTCTTCTTCCAGAATTTTCTTTTCATCTCTTAGCATACTAATTTCTAATTCAGATCTATTTAGTTTTCCTTGTAACTCCTTATTTTGCTTTTTAGTTTGTTTTACAAAATCTACTAGCTCTAAATTAAGTTCAACCAGATCATCAAAATTCAATTCAGTTACATCATCACTTGTAGCCATGAAGGATACATTCGCTTGCTCTGTGTTACTGTCACGGTCGCTTTCTAATGAAGAAGAATCTAAATCTTCTCACGTTACTAAAAAATTATTCTTCTTGAATTTGTTCTTCTTGAATTTATTTTGTTGTTTCTCTGGACAATCTTTCTTCATATGACCCTTTTTATGACATTCGTAACATTCCATGACATAAGATGATGGTTTATTGCTATTATTGTTGTTGTTAGAGTTATTTTTGTAACACCTGAACTTGTTGTTCCTTTTGAATTTCAAAAACTTTTTGAAATTTTAACAATAAGTGATATCCTCTTCATCTGAGTGTATTTTTGAAACTGAGTAGGTTTAGTCGACTGGTCATATTTGGTCAGTCGACTGACCTGGATGTCAGTGCACAGTTCACATAAAATTTGAAGAATTTGAAGTTTAAAACAACTTTGATATGTGTGGACTACTTGAGGATAGATTTTAACAATTCTAAGACTAAAAAAACTTCAACAAATAAACATACTATACTCAGTTTTGAAGTCTTGTCTCCTTTGTAGTTTTAATAGCATATTACTTTCTCTCTTTTTTTCTTGCCCATATAGTATCATCATTGATTTGTTTAAGATCTTTATCATGAATCAAAACTTATGATTCAATAATTTCAAAGAAGAGTTATTCCTATGGAAAGCTAAAAAAGGGTATATGTTTATAGGAAAATATAAATATGCTCTTGTCTGGTATAATACTCTCAACTCATTCAAGAGTGTCACTTATCCTATCTCTAATGAGACATATCCAACCAAAATTATGATGTTCGCTCAACCTGGGCTCTAATACCAAATATAATGACTTGACTTTTCGACCCTCGAGTGCCGATACTAAATACATCTATGGTATTGGTGCCCCGAGCACCCAAGTGCTGGAAAGAAAAATTGTTAGGGCAAAATAAAAATAAAAAGAATAAAAAAAGAACGAAAAGATTACAATATTAGAATCTCACAGCATAACGATAACATATAATATCAAAAGAACAATATAAAGGTTTACTATGAATAAAAAATAATTTCAGAGTTACTAAACTTAAGTACTATCATCAGTTTGGATAGTTATGACTTCCTGTCCTCATAATGCTAATACATGCATACATAATATAGCGCAAGAGAAATAGAAATCGATAGATAACAAAAGCCTCCAGCTCGTCTTTTAAACTCTGAAACATCCAAAGTAAGACCTGATCTACTTAGCCTACTTGAAAGAGTACACGAGAATTTAAGGAAACAAAAACTTCATGTTAGACATAAGTTTGGTACGAGAAAATTGAAGATATATTCATCCACATAACAGTAAATTTGAAGACCGTAGGAATAATCGTAAGAGTTTTCTCCTCAAAAGAAACCAACCATTTATTACGTTAACATTGTGATGTAGATATTGCCTAGGGTGAAGAATATAAATCATAAAATAACTATGTTGCTTGCATCTCGTGGCACAATAATCTTAGAAGTACAACTAAAACTACTAAAGAACTTCCACAAATGGATTTTCTATGGAGATCTCTTCAGTCAAGTCAAATACAGTCTTATACATAAGGGTAGGAAATTACCATGAACATTGTATATCTCTAGATAAAACATAACAATTTGGAGAAACATTATCGGTCCACGTCAAACACATGATCACAAATATAATCAATTCCTACGAGTAAGATTAATAAGAATACTCTAGATATGTAGTTGATATATCCCGTCGTGGGTTAGAAAAACCATAAACTATAAGGGCTACTCTGTTTTCTATCATTTCCGATGTCGATATTACATTTGGCATCTTTCACACGAGTCTTCACTACTCGAACAGAAACATAAATCCTTTCTATGGATCTCAACATAAGTCGATTGACAAATGCTAACGTTGACCACTCCCTTGGACTTAACCTTAGGATAGATAGTTCAACTCTATAGCATTTGTCTGAAATGTTAATGCTGACCACTCCCGAGGACTTATACATAGGATATATAGTTTAACTCTAAAAAATTCCACTTCACAACTGCTTCCAAAATGTAGACTCATATACCGGCTTTGACGTGGTATTCGATAAGTAAAACACTTGCCGATTCTAGACTCCTCAAACTAAATCGTTGAATTTTTTATAAACCTAATTTCGATTCTTTGGACGTAAGTGAACCATATATAAAGGAGTCCAACCCAAGGGATCTCATATATACACAATTCTTAAAGCTAAAGAAGTTTCATACGAATGAGTCCTCTCAGGGGGATCTTAAACTGTGTGAAGCAATGAAGCTTCCATATACTTCCTAACTAAATTGGTCAAGTTCAATTAGTCAACTAATCGACTATCTAGTTGTAAAAATGATCGCTTATGGAAATCAAGTTTCGTATAGTTAACAAGTTTCTCACCGTCTCAACTTACTATCCCATGGTTAAGAGTGAAGCCGTATGTTAGAGCACTATTGGTTGTAAATCCTACTAGATTATCATTCTTAACTCTCATTGATAGTTAAGTCTGCTTCATCAGCTTTTAATATTAAGTATAGTATTAATGACTTTCTAGAAGTCTAAACAAACAAACATGATTAAGCCACTCGGCACTCTTGAACCACTTTCATATAACATTGTTTTATAATTTAAAACCCTTTCTAAAATGATAATGATGCATGCATAATAATTTATGTATAAAGCTAAGATATTTAAAACAATTAAAAAGACATAAGATATTTAATATTTAATTAATTAATTTTTCAAACTATATACACTTAAAATATACTTTAAAATACTTATATAATATAGTTTAAAACATTTATTTAAATATTACTTAAAAGATATATTTTAAAACTTATTTAAATCTTGAAAACAACATGTTTTACTTTGTATAAAAATAAATAATTTATTTTAATAATTCATAATAAATTATTAAAAATTCATAAAAATTTCTAAACTACTTTTAAAATACTGTAATATATGTTGGGAAAGACTTGTAAAATGATTGAGGTAAAATACTTAAGTTTAAACTCATTTGGAAGCAATTTAAACTCTCAAATAGAAAACACAGCATTCACAGAGTGTTGTGAAAATAGTTCGAAGGCAAAGACGGTGTTTCTAAGGTGTTGTAGGTGATTGTTATAAAAGGCTATGAACTAGGCCAGTTTTGATAGCTTACAAGTTTGATCAATTTTTGGTATGTAAACTAAGTTTTAAGCATCCAATCTTTTTACAGTAATTAGTATACACTTAATAATTCACAACTCTGGCAAAAAACACTTAAGGATCATCCTACAAAAATTTATAGAAAATGTCGAACACAAGGCATTTTCAAAAATTCATAAAAAGCTTTGATTTATTTTCCAAATTTTTGAAAGTGAATTGAAGAGCCAAGTACACACACTTATACAGGCTTTAAATGGTAGCTTCACCCCTTCCCCTCATGCTGGCCATGGAAAGCTCACCCTCTCTCCACATTCCCTATCACATCTTTCACCTCCTTCCCATAGAAAATTACCATACTACCCCTTTAGAAAAATATCTCCTTACCTTTTAGAAGCTTCTAGAAGATTTCAATTTATTTATAAAAAAGCATATTAATTAGCGTTGACCATAAAATTCACTTAAGAGAAAAGGTATGAAAGAAGACTAATAAAGTGCTAGACTCTACTGAAATAGTAGGCATGGGTTTCGACGATGATCATGAAAGAATGTTTCAGAGGCATTAAGAAGGCTTTCGAAGGAGTCGCAAGAACTAGGTTCCCTTAAAAGAGATAAACAGTGTAAAAGCTTCTGATAAGGATGAAAAAGTGGGGCTTCCCTTCCACTTCATTCAAGCCTTTCGATACAGATGGGCTTGTGAACATAGAGAAAGAAAGGGAGGGCTCGGAACCCCTTTCGAAGGCATTGAATAACAACCAGAATACATGCGCCAAACCTTTCGAAACTGAAGGTTTCACCTTCATTCAAATTACTCAAAACAACTCTTTCGAAAGCATAGTTGAGCCTTTTAAATCAATCAAAGCCAATAACATCAGGAGAGGGTTCAGCATCAATCCACAAGCATGCATTCGGAACCTACCTACCACATCGAAACCGTTGGTGCTTCAACACATTTGAAGTCATAGCAAACAACCTATCGACAGAATCGAAATCTCCTACATTTAGTTTTGATGACAACAAAGAAACATGAATAAAAAAGCGCATTATGGCCCTTTTGATGACACCGAAAGCAACTCGGGGAAAAGCATAGAGAAGGAGCGCTTAAAACTCGATGACAGCAAATGGTGGACAAAGGTTCCTTTCGACAAGGTCGAAAGGTCTGGAATGAGAAGAAGAGAAGCATAAGGACGAGTTAGAGAACTTGGAAGAGAAGTCTTTCAACTGCATCAAGGGCAGGCGAGGCCTTCCAACCACGTCGAAAGGAATTATGCGAAAGATAAAAGGACCTTTCGACTAGGTCGAAAGCTTTGGTGCGGAAGAGGGCCGACCAACATCTATAAATAAGACCCAAAGGGTCTGATTTGGGGGACCGGATTTTGGAAATCCAAAGCTCATTTTTTTTACTCAACTTCTATGCAACAACAAGTTCTTTATAACCCTAAATCAATTTGGGGAAAAGCTCTCAAACTTGTAACTCAATTTGGATTAATGGGAATGGAGAAATGCGTGAATTAATTAAGGATTTTGATTATATGGAAGATCATAATGATCGTTAGCTAGACTAATGATCAATTGCACATGATACTATCTTATTTTCTTAACTTCCTTTTCTCCATGCAATTCGATAGGATCAACTTGGAAAATATACATGCGAAACGCATCATTATCAAGCCGAGCACCATATAAAGATCAATAAGGATAATGATGATGTTTCGACACTGAGAAGTTTATAGAACTTACAAATATCAAAGACGGTCTCATATCGAGTATACAAAATGGGGCTTGAGCAATTGTAAATTAGATTTAATTCAAAAGAACAAAACCCCTTTCAACTTGGTTGAAAGGGACACATGAACGAAATCTAGTTTGTAATTGGCAAGCTATCATACGAGGAGTTCGTTCGTTCGAAATGAACCAACACTCTCAACTGCACAAACAACCCTTTAGAAGGGTTTCCTCCATAGAACAAACAAAACCAATGAGGTCGAAAGCAGTTACTTCACTTTAGTAGGCTGATAATATTTTCCGACATAATTGAAAGGGTTAAAATTGAAATTTCAACATAATCGAAAGGGATGGATATTCAGCACGAATAGTTGTTTTCGACACATTCGAAAGATGGGTTTCAAGTGAGATTCTTCTTCCCTTGCCTTCATTTCTAAGCTATCTTCCAAAACTGTTTCGACCAAGTCAACCTCGTCAAAAGGAATGTTTCAAAGGAAGCAATCTTTTTCAAAGGCCTTATTTTATATACCCTTATTTGTCTTTTACTTAGCTTTGGTGATGTTAACAAGTTTTCTTGTTAGCATTTTTGGCACTAAAAGAAGTGCTTGAACCTTCGACCTTGTACATCTTATAGACTAATTATGGATCGTTTGACTTGACATAGGAAAATGAAATCTAAGAGAATTAGCAGAATGAATGAAGAGGCCATCCATGCTAGAACCCTCGAAAAGAACTTAACCCCAACCTTTAACTTGGATGGGGTTGTTCAAGGGCAACCTTCAGCTTAGTAGGATGGAAACACTGCCAAAACCTAGCATTTAGAGCAGAAACTGCATGAAATGCAAGAACTTCTCAAAATGGCATTATCTCAAAAGTTCTCAGAAACAGCGAGGCCAACAAAAGGGGATAAGGTGGTCTCACCAAGAAGGAATTTGAAGGCTCGTTCAAGTGAAAACAAGAGCAAGATTGATCTAACAACTTCAAAGAAGAAGGAGCAACCTCAAACTAAAGTTGATAATCAAGGAAGGGTACTCAATAAATCACTCGACATGTTTATACCATTTTTTTTACCTCATATGAAGTTGTAGTTTGATTAGCTGCTTCTCAAGCTTAGAGTCTTAGTCCCTCATTTGATATGCCACTTCTTGGGCTTGGACATCTCAGACCTTTGTAGGTACGCCACCTCTTAGGCTTGGACGTCTTATTCTATTGTTTGATGAGCCACTTCTATCCAAACCAGAAAAACTATCATGATGCTGAAGCCTATCTGAAGGATGTGGCAGAGAAGGAAATTAATGATGCAATGAATGCAAAGGGGAAGAAGACCATGGACGAAAACATGAATGACAGTGAATGAGTGCAACCCTTTATAGATGAGGTTATGGCAACAATCATCCCATCTTATGTAAAGATTCCCACAATGAGTATCATGGAATCACTGATCTAGATGACCTTTCGATGACTTTCGGTAGCCAGATGGATCTATATAATGCATCAAGAGCTGTTAGATGCAAATTATTTCCTATAACTCTCCAAGGGGCTGCGACCAAATGATATAGACAATACCAAGAGAAGACCGTTTACTCATGAAAGCAATTTTTCTTTGAATTTTCCGCCCGGTTATGCATGTGTAAACCATTGATTACACAGTTCTAGCCAACATAAAATAGTAGGAAGGAAATTCCTTAGGAAACTCTCTTAAAATATTCAACACTAAAGCATTGAAAGCAAAGGTCATGAATGACCGCAATAAACTCATTACGGTACATTCTGGCTTAATAGAGAACACCTCATTCTAGAAATAGCTTTTTATTAATGGGTGTAAAGGTCAGCAAGACTTCCACTTTCAAGCTGATAAGTTCATTCGAATGGATGAGCTATACTACACTAAAATAAAAGCAGTTCCCAAAAAGAATAGAGGAAGATTTGGTCTAGATCAAGGGCATAAAAGAGCGAAATGGGAAGAATCTATTGCTAATGCAATCGCTTTGAACAAGCCAATGTCTTACGTCTATGATGTGGCAAAGGAAAGAATCAACTGCCCAACTTCTTTGAAGGCTAAGAACCACCCAAAACAAAGAAAAGGAGAAGGCTGTTGTGCATGCCCAAAGAAAATGGTCACAAGACCAACGAATGCAGAGTTTTAGCTGGAATCGTCCATAAATTATTCTACAATAGTCACTTAAAAGAGTTTATTCAGGATAAACAAAAGGTTCAACGAGCAGCGGATGGTCCACAAAAGCTCCCTAGTAATGCTATTAATATGCCGGAAGATAAGGACCGTCTGAGCTTATGCCCGCCATTAAACAGGATTGAAGTAATTCATTGTGGGCCGCATCCAGTGGGGAACAACTAATGGGCATGAAACAGATATATCAAGGAGGCTATAGAGGTTGTGTTCTCTATCCAAGAAGAGCCCCCGTTGAAGAATCCACGACTCAATATTCCAATTCCAAATCTTGTCATCGCCCCTCAAGAGTTGAAAAGAGAATTCATCATTTACACAACGATCCACTGATGATCACAGCTCAAACCGGACTATGCATCATGTCCAAAGTTCTTCTAGATACAGGCAGTGCAGTCAATTTATCTTAATTATGCCTTCGATCAAATGAACATCCCTGAAGATAAGATGGAGCCCAGCAAGGAGTCTACTTCCGGATTCAACAAGGGGTCAACTCTAATAGGGCAAGTGAAGATACTGGTGCAAATGGAGGTGTCACCGTTTTGCAGAACTTTCAAGACTCTCATTGTGATTATTAACCGGCTATCCTATTACAAAGCTTTCTTTGGAAGGTCTGCACTTGATTAGATAGATGCATTTCTCTCACCTAAGTACCTGATGGTGAATTTCTTGACAAGAAGAGGCTAGGGCATGGTCCAAGGAGTGTAGTTCAACTCTCAAGAAATGTATTTTGCTACAATCGATCAATATAAAAGGGATTTTTCTGCTTACTTTTATTCTTCCGCTATTTTTCAACCTTTAGAAGATGGATTTTTACATTCGACATTCGAAACAAAAATTAAATCTAACAATCTCATGTATGAAAGGTACATTCCTCCTGGTGGTAAAAGAAAGAGAGTTGATGCTAACCCGTTGAAGAAAGCCCTATCGTCATTGAATTTGATTGTCGAGGGGAAACCGAAAGAATAAAACCTATAGGAGACCTTGAGGAGGCATGCACAGATTCGATCATACCACTAAGTTAGTCAAAGTGGGAAAAGAATTGATGGAAACTAGAAGAAAATTAAATCCAATTTCTTAAGATCAATAAGGACATATTTGCCTGGTCTCATTCAGACATGGTAGGGATTGATCCGTCAGTCATGTGTCATGCGCTCAACGTCAATCTGGAAGCAACCCTGTTAGATAGAAAAAGAGACAGTTAGATAAGGTACGATGTGATGCTTTAAAAGTAGAAGTTAAAATACTCCTCGAGAATGGTTTTATTCGGGAAATATACTACCCGAAATGGCTAGCAAACCCAACCTTGGTAAATAAATTGAATGGAAAATGGAGGACATGCATTGATTATACAGACTTGATCAAGGCTTGCTCGAAAGATAATTTCCCACTACAGCGAATTGATCAGTTAGTCGATGCAACTAGTGGGCACAAATTATTATCTCTCATGGATGCATATTATGGATACAATCAAATACCTATGTTCAAGCCAGACGAAGATCACACTAGCTTCATAACTCAATAGGGAATTTACTACTACAAAAAGATGCCTTTCGGACTAAAGAATGTAGGGGTTGCTTATCAAAGGTTGGTCAACAGAACGTTTAAAGAGCAGATTGGTTGAAATATGGAGGTTTATTTAGATGACATTTTAGTGAAATCTGGCGAGGCTAAGAATCATCTTGAGGATCTAGAAGATATTTTAAGAATACTATGGAAATATCAAATGAAATTGAACCCACATATGCTCCTTCGGAGTCCATTCGGGAAAAAAAATTGGATACCATGTACGTGCCCAAGGGGTTGAAGCTAGTCCTGACCAAATTCAAGCCATTAATGACATGGCCGAACCCAAAACCAATAAATAGGTAATGAGTTTGAATTGGAGGGTGGCCGCTCTAAGCAGGTTCATTTCGAAAGCTACTGATAAATGTATCCTCTTCTTTGACGTAATCAAGAAAAAGAAAAACTTTGAATCGAGGGAAGATTGTAGAAAAGCTTTTCAGGAGTTAAAAAGCCATTTGAAAAAGCCATTGATACTCTTTAGCCTTGAGAATGGAGAGATCTTATACTTATACATGGTAGTTTCAGAGCATGGAGTCAGTTAAGTATTGATTAGAGAAGGTAGTGGAGCTCAATTTCCTATGATTACGTAAGCAGACGATTGGAGTATGCGAAAGTTCGATACCCAGTGATAGAAAAGCTAGCTTATTGCTTGATCCTCACAGCTTGAAAACTTAGAACATACTTTCAAGTACATTCGATCAGAGTATTGACCAATTTCCCCCTTAAACTAGTTTTCAGTAAGCCGAAAACTACGAGAAGGTTGGTAAAATGGAGAATTAAGCTTAGCCAATATGATACAGAGTTTCACCCATAGGCCATAATCAAAGGATAAGCATTGGCATATTTCATTAACAAATGCACTAATTTCATTAAAGAGCAATCAAAAAAAGAAAGGGACGGAAACCTATGTGGTAACTGCTCGTCGATGGTCGTCTAATGAACAAGGGGCCGGTGCAGGGTGATAATAACACCAAACGGACATTGTTTACATTATGCCATGAAATTAGGATTCCCTGCAACGAACAATGTGGCTGAGTATGAATCAATGGTAGCGGGGTTAACTTTGGCATTAGAGCTCAAAATCCCACGGATTCGGATCTTTAATGACTCCCAACTAGTGGTAAATCAGGTGAAGCAGATATATCAAACAAAACACTCCAAGCTATCTTTATATGTAAAGAAGATACTGAAAATGCTTGCTTTGTTTAAAAACTTTTCCATACACCAAGTTTCAAGAGTGGAAAACTCACAGGCAGATTCATTAGCGAAACTAGCTAGCTCAAGAGGAGCCCTAAAAATGTGGATTGTTCCAGTAGGATGTCATGAAACGCCAAGTATTAAAGAGGAACTGACGAGGTCCTGAGCTATGCTACAAGAGAAAGAGGGAAGAGAAATTGGTAAAGAAACATCAAACGAGAGGGTTGATCAATCAAGAGCAAATGACCCATATGATAACACTTAGATGTCACCCATTATTGAATATCTTGCTAAAGTAATACTACCACATGAAAAGAGTGAGGCAAGAAAGATCAGGCAACAAGCTCTAACTTTCATAATAGTGGATGGAATCCTTTATAATAAAGGATATCCACTTCCTTACTTAAGATGCGTAAGCCTGAAAGATGGGGTGAAATTGTTAGCAGAAGTACGTGAGGGATTATGCGGAGACCATTCAAATAGGATAAAATTGGCAAAGATGATAATGAGAAAGGGGTTTTATTGGCCTCATATGGTAAGCCAAGCCATTGATATGTGAGGAGATGTGAGAAACTCCAAAAGTACTCGAAAATTCCCCGGTTACCCCCGAGTTAGTTAACTCCAATCTAAAGTTGTGGCCCTTTGACATATGAGGAATTGATTTAATCGGCTCATTTCCAATTTCAAAAGGGGGAGAAAAATACACTGCAATTGCTACAGATTACTTTATTAAATGGGTTGAAGCAGAAACAATGCCTAAGATCACTTTTGAAAAGCACATGGATTTGTCATCAAAAATATTGTAACCAGATTTTGAATTCCTCATAAGATTATCTCCGACGACGAAACAGAATTTGAGAGTGAGGAATTCTCTTGGTTTTTTCATAAGAATGGAATCATAAAGAGCTTTTCCTCCTTTGCGCATATGAAAGAAAATGGGGTAGTTGAGGCTGCAAATAAAACCATAAAGACAATTTTGAAAAAGCGGCTGAACAAAGCTAAAGGAAACCAGGCAGAAGAGCCGCCACTTGTATTATGGCTTATCGAACATCTACCAAAACGACAATGAGACATACTTCCTACTCAATGACATATGCGTGTGAGGCGATGTTACAAATTGAGATTGAGATACCCTCGTACCAAAGAATCACATATGCATTCAATTTTAAACAAAGAACTTAAAAGAGAATCACCAGATTTGATAGATGAGTTGAGAGATGAAGCAGCAATCAGAACAATAGAATATCAAAGAATAATTTCAAAGTATTACAACTCAAAAGTAAGAACATGATCATTTCAAGAAGGAGATTTAGTGCTTCGAAGAGTAATGACAAATACAAGAAATCTCGCAGATGGATCCCTGGATCCAAATTGGGAAGGTCCACTAATCATTTGCAAAGTAATTCCCTAAAAGCTTATAAGTTATATCGACCGAACTCAATATGGTTCCAAGAACATGAAACGCTGAATAGATGAGACCATTTTTCCTACGATGAATGAATAAAGCATCTCTTTCTTTAAGACAAAAATCTACATAGTTTGGAGTAGAATTCTCCTTGCATTTGGACGCTACCTTTAATGGTCAAAGCCTCTATCCGCGTCGAGTTAGCCAGGGCAGAGCACCTCCTGAAGGGAGGAGTGTAGCCTTTATCTGCACCATGCTATAGCCAGGTTAAAGCATCGACAAGCCCTTGGCCGCACCTCTGGTCAAGTAAAGGCACTTTCTGGATGGAGGAGTGTAACCTTTTTCCGTGCCATGCTATGGCCAGGTTAAAGCATCAACAAGCCCAGGTATGTGCCACGCTATGGCCAGGGCAAGGCACCTCGTAGAGGGAGGAGTGTAAGCTTTTCTCCGCGCCATGCTATGGCCAGGTTAAAGCATCGACAAGCCCTTGGTCGCCCTCTGGTCAGGTCAAGGTGCCTCTTGGAGGGAGGTTGGGTAAGTCTTTGGTTCCAACCTCTGAGAATGATCTAAGCAAAATAAATCACCATACAACAACGTACTAAGACGTCCAAGCCCAAGAAGTGGCTCGTCAAACAATGGACTAAGACGTCCAAGCCCAAGAAGCGGCTCATCAAACAAGGGGTTAAGACGTCCAAGCCTAAGAAGCGGCTCATCAAACAATGGACTAAGACGTCCAAGCCTAAGAAGCGGCTCATCAAACAATGGACTAAGACGTCCAAGCCCAAGAAGCGCCTCATCAAACAATGGACTAAGACGTCCAAGCCTAAGAGGTGGCATATCTACAAAGGACTGAGATGTCCATGCCCAAGAAGTGGCATATCAAATGAGGGACTAAGACGTCTAAGCTTGAGAAGTAGCTAATAAAACTACAACTTCATATGAGGTAAAAAAAAGGGTTTAAACATGTCGATGAAGATAAAATCTGAGGAGAAAATAGAACTCCGCTTATTAATACTCGAATTTGGGTCTCTGATCTCTCACTTCTAGGCTTTATATTTTAATACCTGAATTTGGGTTTCCGGTCTTTACTAATCACTTATGGCTTTCTCATACCCGAATCTGGGTTTCGAGACTAATATCCGACTTCACTTATTAATGCCCGAATTTGGGCTTGAGATTTCTCATATGAAGATAATTACTATGGATTTCCGATCATCCGACACATGCCCAAATCAGGGCTTGAGATTTTTGTCATAAAGATGATTATAACGAATTTTTTTTATCTACCATTACTCGCCGAATATGGGTTTGAGAATGTTACTTTGAAGACTATTTTGAATCTCGCTTATTAAAAACCTGAATCTGGTTTTTGGACATCTTACCGCTAACTTCTAAACTTCACTTGATGATGACCTAATCTGGGTTTAGACTTCATGACTTTCCAATGCCTGAATTTGAATTTAAGGTTTTTTATCATCAGTTTTGGATTTTGTCTATCAATTCCTTAATCTGGGTTTCAAAGCAGAAGTATTAAAACTACAATAGACATCTAAGTTATCAACCAGAAACTTCAAGTTGGTCTTCTTAATTCGCAAATCAGGATATTAGTTTGTGACTCTAAACGATGTTCACCAACATCTGAATTCAGACTCTAGGATTATTCTTATTACCAAGAAGATTTTTTAAATACATATTAAGATTTACAGGTTACAATGACTTATTTGCAGATAATAGCTTATGACCTCCTGTTTCCAGACATTGGCTATCTCCAATAGGATGTTCTTAGACTTCAATTATTATATACATGAACCGCTATTAATTACGGACCTTATATCCTTTATTAAATCGGGATTATGATTAATTAACCATTTAAATTTAGAAGCACCACTATGCTGACTTATCGTGAAGTATATTTATAAGATAATGAGTTTGCAATGGAAAATGCCACTTGCTTTGAATTTTGCAGGATGACAATATTATTAGGAGCAAAGAAGTTGTGAAATTTTTTCCCTAAAGAACAAAAGCTTCTTACATACAAGGGTGGGGGGAAAATATTAACCATAAATCCACTTAAGAGCAATGGTATGAAAGAAGACTAATAAAATTCCAGGATCTACTGAAATAGCAGGCACGGGTTTCGACAGTGATCATGAAAGAATGTTTCGGAGGCATTAAGAACGCTTTAGAAGGAGTCACAAGCACCAGGAACCCTCACAAGAGATAAACAGTTCAAAAGCTTCTGAAAAGGATGAAAAAAAGCAAGGCTTCCCTTCCGCCTCATTCAAGCCTTTCGATACAATGGGCTTATGTATATAGAGAAAGCAAGGATAGGCTCCAAACCCCTTTCAAAGGCAATGAATAATAACCTTTCACATGCGTTCCAAACCTTTCAAAACTGAAGGTTCCGCCTTCATTCAAATTACTCAAAACAACCCTTTCGATAGCAAAGTCGAGCCTTTTGAACCGGTCGAAGCCAATAACATCAGGAGAGGGTTCTGCATTAATCCATAAGCACGTATTTTGAACCTATCTACTGCATCGAAGCCATTGATACTTTCTTCAAAGCCCTACTAAACAACCTACCAATAGAATCGTAAACTCCTACATTTACTTCTTATGATAACAAAGCAACATGAAGAGAAAAGGGCATTTGTGTCCCTTTCGACGAGGTCGAAAGCAATTTAGGGAAAAGCGGAGAGAATGAATGCTTAAAACATGATGAAAACAAAATGTGAACAAAGGACCTGTTAACGTAAAAAGTCTGACGCTAACACCTCGATGCAAATAAAGATTGAATGAAAGCACCACCCGTTAACACGGGAAACAGAAAAAGCAGTAATTCACTGAAAAAAGCAGTAAGAGACACAGAGTTTATAGTGGTTCGGCTTATAATCAAGCCTACATTCACTTCAATCCTTCTTATTGCTTATACGATTATAATCCTTTACAATTTCCTTCAATTACAATTCACTTCAAAAGACAAGTAGCTAGAAAAACTTCGATGCAAGAGAATTCTCCGAATTCATGGTTGAATATGTTGAATCCCTGCTTGAAGTTGATTGAAGCTTCTTGTGAGTTTTGAATGTTGGAGTAAGGCTTGGCTTGAGGATGGCAGAGTCTCAATGCTTTGAAGAAATTGATCGGAAAAAGTCCCTTTCATGTTGGAGCTTAGGGTGTATTTATAGAAGATTTCCGGGGTAAAGTATAGGACGCGCGCGACCTAAGATAGGTCATAGGTCGTTGGCGAGTTAGAGGGAAGCGAGCTACGACTTAACTGGTCCTTCCGTGGTCACCTGAGCTAGCTAACAGGCCGTCGCGACTTAGGAGGAAGCATCGTCACTTATTCACCAAGTGCTAGATCGTGAACGACCTAATGCAAGTCGTAGGTCGGCGGCGATCTAAGGGAGTAGCTAGTAACTTTACAATGTCGAGACAACCAATCTAGCGACTTAAGCTAAGTTGTTAAACCGTAATGCGACTTAACTCGTTAGGTCGTGGATAGCGCCATTCCTTAGGTCGCTAAGTCGCGGACCCCTTGGGTCGTTGAACTCATTAGGCCGCAAACCCCACTTTTAAGTAATTAGGTCGTTGAGTAGTTAGGTCGCTTTGTTCTATAAGTCGTTGGGTTGGTAAGAGGTTAGATCGCTCCATCCCCTACGTCGTGCAATAATTAGGTCGTGCCATTTCTTCTTTAGGTCGCATATATGGTTGAGTCGCTCCACCTTTATCCCGTTAAGTTGCGTACACCCTCGGGCTGTTTTCTTGGTGAAACCTTGGGTCGCTCGGCCACAGAACTCCTTAGGTCGCGAGCCTATCGGAGTTAACATTTGCCCTTCGGAGTACACGCCTATTCCTTAGGTCGTGTGCTCCGATCCAGCTTTTGGGTCGTTGCCGACTTATTGGTCTTGCTAGGTCGCGTGCCATTATGCATTTCTTTCACCCCGTATAAATTGCTTTGCTCGCCACTTCCTCATTTCATCTGTTCCAACTCTTTAAACCTCCATTAATTTAGCTTGAGACTTTCTCCTCCTTCAACCGTTAAGTCCATCGACGAATTTTTAGGTAAACTCGGGCATTTACTTACTGCACTCATCGCCAATTCCACCATAACCGTTTCCACACGATTTTGTTGTTATGTTGCAATTCGATATTCAAACTGGCCCCTTGATTCCTATCGAATTGCTAGCGATTAGCTTCGAAGCTAGTAAGAGCTTTGAATCCGAGAAGTTTGGTAATGGTTCTTGAAGATTCGAAGGGGAAGATGATGCTTTTAGAGGTTTGAGCAGAGGATAGGATTCGCGGCTAATCGGGTTAATGGGTTTTAGGTTTAGACAGAATGCTTCAAACGACACAATGGTTGATAAACACGTGGCAAAGTGTAATTGGTGAGTAGTAGGGCCTATCGGTTCTAACAGGAAATAGCCTTGGGTCGCTGCATCATTCCAGAAACGACTTAAAAGATCTGGGCGACCTAAAAGTCCCTGCGACCTAACTGATTTAGCTGACCTGACAACTTTCGCGACTCAAACTTTTGACCGATTTAACTAGATGCGACATAAGCCTTGAGTCGTGGCCGAGCTAGGAATTAGAGAAATTCACGTTACTTTCAACTGAAGCCTTTTATTCTTACCATGCCTCACGATTTAAAGGACCAACGACTCAACTTAACTCACAAGAAACCTTTTGGGTCGTGGATGATTTAGGCTTTAGGTCGTGCAAGCGACTTAGCCTTTAGGTCGCACAAGCAACTTAGCACTTGGACAATTTTCCACTGCGGAATTGCTTCTTGCGACTTATACCCATTTCATCCTACTCGTTAGGTCGCGAGCGACCTTGGACTTGAGCGAATTTTCACCGCCTTGACTTGAAGCTTTGTGATTTAACCTTCAGATTGTGAACGACTTAGGACTTTGATGTGCATTGCCATGCCTTGTACTTTTAACTCAAACCATACGGCCTAGGACTTGAACAAGTTGGGAACCTAAAAATTTTGATAGGGCTTGATTGCACCTCCAACTCGAACTTTGAACTGTCGAAATAACTTGCATGACTTTGTTATGCTTTCTTAACAGATTATACCAAATTTGATGCTAATAACCTGTTAAATACAAAATTTGCAGGAAACTAGGGTGAATATACTGCCACTAATTACCCACATCAAATGACAGATTAGTCGATAAAGGATAATTAACTTAAAGAAATTGTATGAAATGCTGTGAATCAACAAACTCAAGTGAAGTATTAAAACAATGTTAACCAACTAAAGTCGATTTGTTTGCGCTAACATTGCACTTGTATTTGGACTTAAAGCGACAAGTCTTGAAATATTGCAATTGACACATGTTTAATTTCAATTATATTTGCTTGTTGCTTAGTTAGCTTTACATAGCACTTCACACATTTAGGAAACGTGCACCTTCATGTTTGAATATCCAGTTGTTTATGTAGAATGGCTTCACATCAAGAAGAAGTGGTAGCTCAAGTTGGAGAGATCTTTCAGACAGCTATTCCCATAGTGAATCCTCCAGAAAGAACTCCGACTACCTTAACCCAGAGAGCATTTAACCAGTTACGCATTCAATTTGGCCTTGCTGAGAGTGATGCTCTACTTCCCGAGCCGAATGATACTGCCGATAATCCACCTCACGGTTTTGTCGCAGTCAATCACCAGATGTGCCTAAGTGGAGAAATTTCTCCGTTTAACGATTTTCTTCAAACGCTTCTCCTTCGGTTGACCATCTCTCCGTTCCAACTACATCCCAATGGCTATGCTATCCTGATGGGGTTATGTGTTTTATTTAGGAGAACTCTCGATCGTCTACCGAGTTTCGAAGAAATTTGCTACTTATGCTCATTTTCTAAGAATAAAGGCCACCCTTCCCTAATTCATGTGAGAAGCGCTAGGAATCGCAAGCTTATTACTGATCTTTCCGAAAGTGCTCATGGCTTTTTGAACCAGTTTTTCTTCATGCGCTGCCCCCCAGGGTTTTATGCCATCTAGAGAGTAGGAAGTAAGATTACCTGTTTCTATTTTTTTCCATTTCCGAGCTTTTTCGAGATCCGAATTGTCAGTTGCTAATTTTATTCTTTCTTTTTTCAGCACTTACTCTCCCCTCTAGAGATTCAAGTCACAAACAGATTTTTGAAAGAGTAAATGCCGTGGCTGCTGAGGAGAGGAGTATAAAATTTCTGTCGAAGGATGAGTTTCTACATCAGTTTGGACTTCTACATTCTTCCCGCTGTACACAACGTCACGAAGTCCCTGATTCCCCAGCTAAGGCATTAGATGCCCCAGTTTCTACTCACGAACTCGTACCGAAGGAACTTACAACTGAGGCTTCGTTGGTAAAATGTTCTACTCCAACTGACATTGTAGGGCCATCTTGTAAACTTGCTCTTGCCGCGGTTATCGAAGAAGAAGAAGATCTTTAACAAACCGGGAAGACTACTGATGAAGGAGTTGAGGTGAAGAGCCCTGTTGAACACAGTGGTAATAACACTTTCGAAGGGTTGAGCGACTTTATAGTTACGTCTCAAGAACTCTTTAAAGATGATCTTTCCGCTGCTAAAATTGTATCTCCAGTGGTTGAAGCAACATCTGCTCTTCAACAGACTCCTCCAGCTCAAGAATCGACATTGGCTGTAAAATCTATTACCACCCCCCAACTGAGGAGCGGTTCGTAGTTCGGCGCGTGTAGTTTGCACACACCACACACACTTAGGATTTATTGGCACTAATATGCACTTTACTCCTTGCAATTTGAAGATTCTCAAGTTATGCTTCTTTTTCAATTTATGGTTCTTCAATGGGGCGAAGTGGCTCGTATTATGATGACTTTAAGCAGTATGGAAGGAGCAGTCAATATGATTACTGGCGCTATCTTCCCCCTCATAGGGAAACTGATGAGGAGAGGGCTGCTCGAAAAGCTCAGGAGAGAATAGCAAACGAAGAACGGTACAGGAGAGGGGATGAACGTCGTGACTCTTCCCACAGAGAGGATGATTCCCTTAAACGAAAATCCCATGATGACAAAGGAAAGAGCCATGCCGTCGAAGTTTCAAGTAAACGGACCAAGCATGGTGAAAAGCCATCATTTGACATTCCTAAAGAGCCCATTGCTTCGGTGCCTTCTCAATCTCCTGCTCTCGCTCGTACCGACATTCAGACGATCATTGGCAGGCCCTCATATCAGGTTGGACCAGGCCCAGCTACCCTTCAAAGATGATTTCCAAACTGGTGCTTGAAGGGAGTTCGCTTTGATCTTGATTTGATTCCAATCGACAAACCAGCCATGTTGCAAAATCTTGATGCTGTCAAGCTTGATATTGAGAGAATGTCGAATTGGCATAAACTTGTTGACGAACTCCAGAGAGTGAATCGCGCGAACCTTGAGGCTATGTTGACCATGGAGAACGATAAATCCGAATGGCAAAAGACTCTTGATCAACATGATGCAGAGATGAGGAGCATTGCCGCTTATAATGAAAAGCTTGAAGCGGAAGTTGGAAAACTTAAAGAGGAGCTTGCTACTTCTTCACTTCCTACTCTCAAAGGGAAAGTGTGCTTCAGCAACAAGTGCGGGATGCTCATGCTAGCCAATGAGAGGCCGAAGATAAGCTCAAGTGGCAGGAAAAGGTTGTAGAAGATTATCGCGCTGAAGTTGCACAGTTGCGACAACTGACCAGCTCCCAAGACCTCGAAATTGAGACATTAAAATCTCGACTTGCTACAGTTGAGAAAGAGCGCGATGAGGCTGTTGCCGGTAAAATTGCAGCTGAAGAAGCTCATCAAGCCACTAAAGCCGATGTCAGTTTGACATTATTTGACTTCTACTTGCAAAGTCTCCTAGGGCGTGGCAGTCTCGCATTTTTGGGCCCCAAAATATGAAATCACTTTGGCTGAAGTATGGGAAGCTGCACTTGATATGCTTAAAGATGCTGGGTATGCCGAAGAAGAACTCGAGGCACATTTTTTGGATGACGGAGCTCGTGCAGCCCTTGCCAAAGGAAAAAGCAGCTTGCTAGAGAGCGTGCTGGGACGATGAGAGAGGAGCATCTAGAGAAAAAAGCACCATTAATTGCCCCTGTCCCTCCTCCAATTTCGACCGACGTTTATATCATAGGCTCCGGTTCCCATTCTTCGTCCCCTGCTAAAGTCATAACTGAGATCACAAGTGCACAAGGTGGAGATGAAGGCGAGAAAAGCACTGAAGCACAAGCTTATGGAGTTGACATTAGGAAGCCCACTTCTCCAGTTAATATTAACGTCGAACCAGGTCAAGCGGATTACTCATTTGCTTCGGCCGAGCTTGATGAACTTGTTGCTTATTACTTAAGACTCGATGAGCCGTTATCTCCCCTCTTCGCAGGAGATACTAATATTTTTTGCTTTTCTTCCGTAGCGAGAATGCCTAGTGTCATAGAAACTTCTCCTCCTCCAGCTATTCCTCCTCCATCCTTTCAAATTACTCCTACTTCCCAGCCGGGATCGCAGGAAGAATTAATAGGAGCCCTTCTAGACTTGGACAATCCAACCGCTTCGCAGGAGCAGAAGGCCGAAGGACTTGAAGGAGGCGAAGTATCTCTGGAGCGAACCCTTTCTGATGACATAAAATTGTTTGCACTTGTCACTCCAGGGAGTGAGTCTTCTTCAAAGAGGAGGAGGAAGCGTACAACTTCAAAGAAGAAAGGGAGAAGCATTTCTGTTACTGAAAAGGAAACGGAAGTTGATCCAGCACTAGCTTTCTCTCCTTCTCCCCCAACTCTCCCAAGCCGGCCTGAAAATTGCCTATTAAGCCAGGTGAAGGCTCTAAAGGTGGTGGGAGAAAGAAGTGATGAGTCCCGCTTTTCCTTCTTTGCTCTACGTTTTGCTTTTTGCATGTACTGGCTGGAGATTGTGCGGGTACCGGCCCCCGCTTTTCTTTATCCTGAAACCTGTACCTGTATAAAATTTTCATAGTATTGAATAAAATGTTCCTTTTACCTATACAAACTTCTATCTGTATTTGAGAATACATTTATTCTTTACCTTTATACAAGTTCCTTGTTTCCTTTGTGTGATATTGCAATGAGCCTATGGTATGTTGTTTGAGCATTGTTTCCATTCTTGTACCTATAATGTGCTGCCCTCATACCATGGTTTATTGCAATCTCTTTCACATTGGCAAAGTTTTTAGAGAACAATTCCTCTATTTCGAGAAGACTTGTACTCTTTCTTTAGAGAACAACTTTCTCGTTTGAAGGAGGTTTGCATCTGTACTTTATAGGATAATATTTCCATTTCAAGGAAATATTTTTCATATTTAGTAGGATGCACCTCATTTTGGAGGAGTTTTTTCTCTTTTCTTTTTTGTTGCGAAGTTTTTACACTTCACTTTTTTTTGGAGAAAATCACTTTTGTTTTGGCGAGTGAATTTTCTTTCGTGGTAGAGTGGGCTTCGACTTGCTTGTGCCTCTGGTAAGAGGGCTATTTTGTTTGATTGTGCCTCTGGGGAGAGGGCTTTTTGTTTGATTGCGCCTCTGGGAAGAGGGCTTTTTATTTGATTGTGCCTCTGGGAAGAGGGCTTTTTGTTTCTGCCTCTTGGGAGAGGCTTTTATCTTTTCCCTGTTCGCTGGGAAGCGGGCCTCCGAAGTGGGCTTTTCACATTTTGACTCGTGCGAAGTTTTATTTCAGATCACGGTGAAATGTGTGCCTCTGAGTAGGGCTTTTGCCTGGAAGTTTGGAGCTTCTTTCTCTTCGTTGGATGGATTCACGGGGTGGACACAAGTGTTCTGTGCCACCGATCAGTCCGCAACTTTATGTCGAGAAAGAACTCTCTTTTTCTGGCGAGGCCCGCTCGAGGTCTTTTGGCATTTCAACTATGGTGAAATGGGCGTCCGAAGAGGGCTTTTCACATTCCAGCACTTGTGAAGTTTTATTTCAAATCTCAATGGAATGCGTGCCTCCGATTCTACCTGGAAGTTTCTTCCTCATGGTTGGCTGGATTCACGGGGCGGACGCAAGTTACTTGGATGCTTATTTGCGCAGATTGTCTCAACTAGTGAACAAGCGCCTTGCCTTCCACTTGGGAAGGTGCCTCCGATCATCATATGGATTCACGGGGCGGACGCAAGTTACTTGGACGCTTGTCTGCGCAAACTGTCTCAGCCAGTAAACAAGTGCCTTGCCTTCCAGTCGTGAAGGTGCTCCCGATCATTCCATACCAATCTTTTTTGTTGAGAAAGTCTTCTGGCATGCCGCGTTTGAGGTCTTTATCCTCCGAAGAGTTGTGCCTCCGAAGAGGGCTTGTGCCTCCGAAGAGGTCTTGTGTTGTTTGATGCTTGCTTGGCCATGTCTCTTTGCCATCTATTCATATCGGCGATCCCCGTTATCTTTTCCAAATACCCTTCCCTTTTAGTTGCCAACAATTTCCCTTATCCAAAGAAATATACTTCATAGTTAAGCGAGTTGGTGGTGGTAGACACAGGCTATTTAACTGGATGCTCGTTTGTACAAACATCCACAGTTAGTTAGCAATAGCCCACTTCCAGCCGAATCGCTAACTTTTGTTCGAAGCACTTCTTTCGTAGGATTTGAGTGTGGAAATTTTGAACGGCTTAGCGTTTGCTTGTTGGGTGATGTCGAGGATTGCTTGGTCTTGTGATGGGTAAGCTTTGTTTTTATGGCCTGCGTTATTAAATCGACATTTTAGCAATACAATTGACGTATTTTATATATCAAAACAAAGCAAAGCAGTCTATAATAGTAAAGAACACAAGATTTATAGTGGTTCGGCCAAGAACTGGGCCTACATCCACTTTATTGTTCTTATTATTCACTTGCACTGACTTTACAACGGCTTTCAATACAAGAATCATACATTCATCTTCTTTTACAATATTTCATTAAAGCCTTTAAGTAAAATATGGGTGCAAATGATTGCTGTTCCAAGCTCTTGGAATTGGGTCTCCTTCGACAGTTACAAGTTTGAATGTGCCATTAAGAAGTTTTTGTCCTATAACATACGGCCCTTCCCAGTTTGGTCCAAGCACGCCTGTAGGTGTCATAAGTCTTTTTAAGATTAGATCCCCCACTTTAAAGCTGCGCCGGTGAACTTTGGAATTGAAGTGTCTGGCTATTCTTTGCTGGTGAGCTGCAGTTCTGAGCTCAGCTTCTTCCCTTTTCTCATCAAGGAAGTCAAAGGCTTCAAATTGCAGCTTTTCATTCTCGGGTTGATTGAAATGGATTCTTCTATGTGAAGGGACCTCTATTTCTACCGGAATCATTGCCTCTGATCCATGTGCCAATGAAAACGGAGTGTGCCCCGTCGCAGTTTTATGTGTAGTTCTATATGCCCATAGTGCTAGCGGAAGTTTATCGACCCAACCACCTTTTACTTTTTCCAGCTGTTTTTTGATGGTTGATTTGATAATTTTGTTTACTGCTTCCACTTTCCCGTTTGCCTATGGATGAGCTACTACTGAGAAACTTTTCTGGATCTTGAATTTTTTGCAAAAATCTTGGAACTCTTCACTTTCAAATTGGGTTCCATTGTCTGTGATTATCTTTTGAGGTACTCCATACCTGCAAATGATATTCTTAGTTACAAAGTTTATCATTTTCTTAGAGGTAATAGTAGCTAAGGGTTCAGATTCAGCTCATTTAGTAAAATAATCAATAGCAACTATAGCGTATCTGATTCCGGATTTGGCGGTTGGCAAAGGCCCGATGAGATCTATTCCCCAAATAAAAAATGGCCACGGACTGACCATCTGTGTTATCTCAGTGGAAGGTACTCTTGGTATTTTTGCAAATCTCTGGCATCGGTCACATTTTCGGGCATAACTCGCGGCATCACGATTAATATCCGGCCAAAAGTATCCATAACGGAGAATTTTCTTTGCTAAAGTTTACCACCTGAGTGATCTCCACATTCTCCTCCGTGTACCTCAGTTAGAATTGTCTCAACTTCTTCCTTGGTCACACATCGGAGTAATGGCATTGAGAACCCCCACCTATACAATCGACCATTTTGAATTATGTATCTGGATGCTTTTCTTAAAAACTTCTGCCATTCTTTTGAGTTTTCTGGTAGAGAACCGTCGCGCAGATATTTCAATATTGGAGTCATCCATGATTCCCTCTCCTGTGATATAGTCATGATCCCGTCAATATCCATTTCATCAATGCTTGGAGTTGACAGGACTTCCACAGGAACTAATCCTAATAATTGAGCTTCACCAGTGCTTGCATACTTCGCGAGGGAATCTGCCTTCATGTTTTCTTCCCGAGGTATATGGTTTATCGTATAATGGTCCAGGTGCTCGAGAAGCTCCTAGGCTCTTGACAAGTAAGCGGGCAGTTTCCTCCTTTGGTTTGAAACTCTTTCCTGAATTGACACACAATAAGATGCGAATCACTGAAGATCTGCAACATTTTGATATTCAACTCCTTAGCAATTCTCAAACCGGCAATAAGAGCTTCATACTCCGCTTCATTGTTTGTCGAAGGGAATTCCAATCTTAAAGCATAACACAATGATCGTCCTTCAGGGGTTTCAAGCACAACCCCAGCCCTGGAACAGTAATCGTTTCTTGCGCCATCAACATACAATTTCCATCGAATTGAAGGATTATCGGTCACTACTTCCTCACTATCACCTTTGTCTGTACATTCCGCGATGAAGTCTGCCAAAGCTTGTCCATTGATAGCTCTTCGGGGATGATAAGTGATGTCATATTGACTGAGCTCAATATTCCACTTCAAAAGACGACCCGAAGTCTCAAGATGAAACAGGACTTGCTTCAAGGGCTGATCGGTGAGGACTTTGATGGGATGAGCTTGGAAGTATGGCCTCAATTTCCTTGATGCAATTAGTAGACAATAGGCGAGCTTTTCCAACTTCGAATAGTTCAATTCTACCCTAGTGAATCTCTTGCTGATGTAGTAGACCGGACGCTGAATTTTCGCATCCTCCCGTACCAAAGCTGCGCTGAGGGCATGAGACGAGATTGCCAAATACACAAAAAGATCTTCACCATTGTCAGGCTTAGAAAGTATAGGAGGCGTTTCCATATGACGAATCAGCTCATCGAAAGCTTTCTGGCATTCAGGAGTCCAGTCAAAGTTTTTTCTTCCTTTCTTTAGAGCATCGAAGAATGGAATGCATTTATCAGTAGCTTTGGAAATGAACCGACTCAAAGTAGCAACTTTTCCATTGAGACTTTGCAATTCCTTCTTCGTTCTAGGAGCTTTGACTTCTCTTAAGGCAGTTATCTGAGCAGGATTATCTTCAATGCCCTTGTACTCATAATGAAACCCAAAAACTTTCCAGATTCTACCCCAAATGAACACTTCAAAGGATTCAGCTTAATACCGTACTTTCGGAGGATTGAGAACATCTCTGCCAAGTGATCCATGTGGTCAACTGCTTTCTTTGACTTTACCAGCATATCATCGACATAAAATTCCATAGTCTTGCCAATCTGTGGTTTAAACATGGCATTAACAAGTCTTTGGTAAGTTGCCCCCGGATTCTTGAGTCCGAAAGGCGTGACTCTATAGCAGTAGAGACCAACATCGGTGATAAAGCTTGTGTCCTCTTGGTCTGGCTCATGCATCATGATCTGGTTATATCCGGAGTAGGCATCCATAAAAGATAGCAATTCATGCCCCGCAGTTCCATCAACTAACTGGTCAATCCTGGGAAGCGGAAAGCAGTCTTTGGGGCAAGCCTTGTTTAAATCTGAAAAGTCGATGCATACTCTCCATTTTCCGTTAGCCTTCTTAACCAGTACTGGATTTGAAACCAAGTTCGGATAAGTAGATTCTTTGATAAAGTCATTCTCCATGAGCCGATCCACCTCTTCCTTTAATGTTGCTGACCTTTCGGGACCCTGGGTTCTTCGTTTCTGCTTCACAGGTGTAAACTTTGGATCAATATTCAAGGTATGTACTACAATTTCTGGAGATATTCCACACATATCGGCATGAGTCCAAGTGAATACATCCAGATTTGCTTTCAAAAATGATATCAGAACATTTTGAACCGTCGCATTAAGCTACGAACCCACATTCAATACTTTATTCGGGTCTTTTGGGTCAACAGGTACCGGCACTGTCACTTCAACTGGTACCACTCTATTTTCCCCTGCACTGGCTTTTCTGAGATCTATCTCTCTTCGTGCACCGCTGTGTTTGCCTGTGCAGGGTCCACCCTGTAATTGCTACAAGGTTGATTTTTTGATGCGGACTGGGGCCGACGCATCTTTTCCCATTTCTCTCTTCCTCGTTTCATGAAACTCTGTAAGATAACATTCCTGTCCAGCGTTTTGATCCCCTTTCACCACACCGACTCCATTATCTGTGGGGAATTTTATGGTCAGACACCATGGGGCAAGAACAGCTTTAAATGCTGCCAGAGTTAGTTGGCCTAGGAAGGCATTGTAGGCAGAAAACTCTTCAACAATAACAAAGTCTGTTTTCGATCCACTTTCCTCTGCCCCTCTCCAAAGCTCTACGAACAAATCGATAGTTCCAATTGGCTATTTCGGCTCCCCAGTAAAACCAGCAATCTTTAGTGATGAAGCCTGAACGTCGGCCATTGGAATCTTCATCTGATCAAAAGTCTTCTTGAAGAGGATGTTGCACGAAGCTCCACAATGAACCAGAACTCTTTTCACAGTAGCTGGCCCAACGCCAGCGGAGATGACCAAAGGATCAATGGTAGGAGTTTCCGCACCCATCGAATCCCTAGTGCTGAATATAATGTCGTCATTAAAGGTTTTCTGCTGCTTCAGGGGCGCAGCATCTTCTAACACAAAGACACTTTCATCTGCCGGTGCATACTTCAAAGCACGGGCGTTTCCATCTCACCCCAACTCCTGCCAGCTGGGTGAGGGTCCCCTGTGCCACATTTATAACAGGCCTCTATGATTCATGAGCTGCCGCCTTTTCACTTGAGCTAGGACGATGAACAGGAACCTATTGTCCTTGAGTTGACGAGGTTGGGCCATTCTTGTTCCTTTTTACATATTGCTAGAGCTTGTTTTCCTTCAATAGTTCCTCAATTACCTCCTTCAAGTGACGACACTCGTTAGTATCATGCCCGGGTTGGTTATGGAACCAGCAAAACCTTCCATTCTTCTCAGCTTTCCCATTAACTCTTTGCTTAGCTGGTGTGGGGAATTCGACCGTGTCTTTGTTTGCGAAGTATATGTTTTCCGGGGTATCAGTCAGAGGGGTAAAGTTGAAGGGACGTCCTTTCTTTGCATCTCCTTACTTCTTTTGGGCATCGTTCCCCCTCTTTTGATTGCCAGATTCCTTCTTATTCGGAGCAGCATTACTATTTCCAGCCCTTGTCGACACCACCTTAGCTGGTGCTTGGAGGCTTTCCAGGCGCATGAATTCATCGGCTTTCTTATAGAACTTGTCAAGCGAATTCGGTTCTTTCATTTTCAACCACCTCCCGAACTCACTAGTCTTATCAATAGCCTTCATCAGGTATGTCAAAATCATTCTCGGCTCTGCGTTGTCCACTTCAGCCAGAGCTATATTGAAGAGATTCAAGAAAGCTCTAATGGATTCTCCAGGATTCTGCTCCAAGATGGATAACGACATTATATCCTTTTCCTTTGACGCATACAATCGAAACTGTTCCTTGAATTTCCGAGTCAAATCAGAAAATTGGTCTATTGATCGGACCGGCAGCTTTGTGAACCAAAGTAAAGCAACTCCTTCCAGGTATACCGGAAAATACCAGCATTTGATTTCATCAGAGGCTCTGGCACCCGTCATGTGCCAATCGTACTTATACAGAAACTCATTAGGATTGCTCGTTCCCTTGTAAGCTGGAATAGTTGGAGGGACAAACTTCCTTGGGAATTCTGCTTTCAGGATCATTTCAGTGAATGGAGTTTTGCTCGGAGCGAAACCCCATTCTTTCTCATCTTCATTTCTTTGCATACTTTCCTTCATAATCTGACGAACCATGCCTGAGAAATACTATTCGTCATTTTGAGGCTCAGCGGGACAAACATCTGCCATTCTCTTCGAATTCTGTCTTGACAATCGTTCACGGAGGGTTGGTTGCGGCACCAATCCTCCGGCTTGGGGGGGTGTCCTTTCCACTGGGTCAGCTGGCCTTTGAGGGATATTCCTTCCTTCCACATTCTACACTTCATCGGCAAGGTTTCCCTCCTTAGTTGCCGGCTGGCGGTTTGCCTTAAATAAAGCATTCAACCTTTCCATCACCAGGTTATTCTGAGCTTCCATTTGTCGATGTAGCCCAGATACCACGACATCCAGCTCTGCCCATGTAACTCCAACGGTTGGAGTTATTTGACTTAAAGGAGGAGAAGTGGCAGTAGTCTCGCGAACATCATCGGATCTTACAGACTTGCGTTTTCTTCCGGGGGCCATTATTTCGGATAAACTCCTGGTCTTTAGAGAGATCCTTTCTGCAAATTTTCGTGAAGCTATGATGACAGTATCCTGAGTTGTGCTCTAAATGAAAGCACCAAAAAATGTTAACGTAAAAAGTCTGACGCTAACACCCCGATGCAAATAGAGATTGAATGAAAGCACCACCCGTTATCATAGGAAACAGAAAAAGCAGTAAATCACTGGAAAAAAAAGCAGTAAGAGACACAGAGTTTATAGTGGTTCGGCTTATAATCAAGCCTACGTCCACTTCAATCCTTCTTTATTGCTTATACTATTACAATCCTTTACAATTTCCTTCAATTACAATTCACTTCAAAAGACAAGTAGCTAGAAAAACTTCGATGCAAGAGAATTCTCCGAATTCATGGTTGAATATGTTGAATCCCTGCTTGAAGTTGATTGAAGCTTCTTGTGAGTTTCGAATGTTCGAGTAAGGCTTAGCTTGAGGATGGCAGAGTCTCAATGCTTTGAAGAAAATGGTCGAAAAAAGTTCCTTTCATGTTGGAGCTTAGGGTGTATTTATAGGAGATTTCCGGGGTGAAGTATAGGTCACGCGCGAGCTAAGATAGGTCATAGGTCGCTGGCGAGTTAGAGGGAAGCGAGCTACGACTTAACTGGTCCTTCCGTGGTCACCTAAGCTAGCTAACAGGACGTCGCGACTTAGGAGGAAGCAACATCACTTATTACTAAGTGCTAGATCGTGAACGACCTAATGCAAGTCGTAGGTCGGCGGCGATCTAAGGGAGTAGCTAGTAACTTTACAATGCCGAGACAACCAATCTAGCGACTTAAGCTAAGTTGTTAAACCCTAATGCGACTTAACTCGTTAGGTCATGGATAGCCCCATTCCTTAGGTCGCTAAGTCGTGGACCCCTTGGGTCGCTGAACTCATTTGGCCGCAAACCACCCTTTTAAGTAATTAGGTCGTTGAGCAGTTAGGTCGCTTTGTTCTATAAGTCGTTGGGTTGGTAAGAGGTTAGATCGCTCCATCCCCTAGGTCATGCTATAATTAGGTCGTGCCATTTCTTCTTTAGGTCGCATATATGGTTAAGTCGCTCCACCTTTATCCCGTTAAGTCGCGTACACCCTCGGGCTGTTTTCTTGCTGAAACATTGGGTCGCTCGGCCGTAGAACTCCTTAGGTCGCTAGGTCGTGAGCCTATCGGAGTTAACAGGACCCATGCGACAAGGCCGAAAGGTCTGGAATGAGAAGAAGAGAAGCAAAAGGATGAGGTAGGGAACTCGAAAGAGAAGCCTTTCAACTGCATCGATGGTATGCGGGGCCTTCCGACCTTGTCGAAAGGAATGATGCGGAAGATAAAAGGACTATTCGACTAGGTCGAAAGCATTGGTGCGGAAGGGGGTTGACTTACATATAAAAATAAGACTCAAGGGGTCCGATTTGAGGGACCAGAATTTGGAAATCCAACATTCATGTCTTTTACTTCTACTTTTTTGCAACAACAAATTCTTTGTATCCCTCAATCAATTTGGGGAAAAGCTCACAACTTGTAACTCATTTTGGATTAATGAGAATGGAGAAATGCACGGATTCATTAAGGATTTCGATTATGAGGGTGATCATAACAATCATTAGCTAGGCTAATGATCGATTGCATATGATACTATCTTATTTTCTTAACTTCTTTATGTTTGTGCAATTTGATAGGATTGACTTGGAAATACATGCAAAACACATCATCATCATGCCAAGTACCATATAATGATGAATAAGGATGATGATTATGTTTCAACACTGACAAGTTTATAGAACTTACAAATATCCAAGATGATCTCATATCGAGTATACTAAATAAGGCTTGAGAAATTATAAATTAGATTACATTCGAAAGGACAAAACCCATTTCGACATGGTTGAAAGGGATGTCACGGAGGAAATCTGGTTTATAACCGGATAGCCGTCACATGAGAAGGAGTTCATTTGAAAGGAACCAACACTCAACTATAGCAGCAATCCTTTCGAAGGGGTTCCTCTATAGAAGAAACGAAACCAACGAGATCGAAAGAAATTACTTTACTTTAATAGGCCAATCATACTTTTCGACATTGTCGAAAGGGTTAGAATTGACCTTTCGACATAATTGAAAGGGATGGATATTCAGCACGAATAGCTATTTTCGACTCATTCGAAAGAGTGGTTTCGAGTAAGATGCTTCTTCCCTTGCCTTCATTTTTAAGCTATCTTCCAAAACTGTTTCGACCAAGTCAACCTAGTCGAAAGGAAGGTTTCGAAGGAAGCAATCTTTTCGATAGCCTTATTTTATATACCCTTATTTTTCTTTTACTAAGCTTTGGGGATGTTAACAAGTTTCTTATTAACAATTAGTTTAATGTCTTAATATGTTAATAAGATAAGTAAAAAAGAGTTTGAATTTATATCGAATAAAAATATATTTATCGATAAACCGACTTTCGCTCACATAATAGATATTTCTTCGATATATTTATTTTTGTAAACTAAATTCAAAAACAAGTTCCTTATCATTATTCATTAATTAAAAGATATTTAACAAGGTTATAAAATTACATTTATAATGCTTAACTATATTTCAAAAATTACGACATTTAAAGATAAAGTGTTTAAAATGACGGGTCACTGCAAATAATGACAATTATTATTAATCGAAATGCTCCGACTAGAGACTTTGACTTGACTATAGTTGATCATGATACCAACATCATATAACCAAGGAGTTGAATTCTCTATTAAATAGTGTTTCATTTTTAATGCTTCAACTCAGACCCAGCTATAGTTGTTCGATGAACGCCATGACATGATTTAGCTATAATCAAAGTTGAGTGACCACATTGAAGTTCAACAATATTCTCAAGTTGTGTAACATTGTCACTTCGATATCTCTTCGATCATAGTTATATTAATCAATATAAAACTATTGAGTGAGTCTTTCCATATTTATCAAAAACTATCAGTACGTTATCCCTTGTTCCCTTTAATGAACAGGAGTAGTACACTACCCAACATTTGAAGAGCGTTAATTATTCTAGCCTCAACAGATGTATCGATATTCTATCTCGATACATCTGGATTAGAAATATTTAAAAAAATATGTTCATTTTCATTATGATGATTTTCTCATGATTACAACACAATGTAATTACTATCACAAAACATACCATTTATGGATTTCTTAATAAATATACTTAAATTAAATAAATAATTAATATAACACATTTAACAAGAATATAATAGAAAGAAAAATCACATTTTATTTTGACTGGAATTTATTACGGAGCTAACATTTTATAAAAAATTACGGAATTGCCCCTACAAGATGCCCTTATCTCTATCATAAATAACTATTATAAGTAATTTAATCAAAATATTTCTATTGCAGTTCACAAATTTTTTTGTTTTTACAATGAATCTTGTTGCATTCTGTAAAATGCAAGTCCATTTTTTTTTACTTTTTTCCTACAAAATTGCATTGTAGTTTACAAAATGCAATTAGTTTTTTGTTCGTCCACATGTGGCATTATGATCTCATTCATTCATTTTGTATCATTAGTTCTCATTTAAATAGGGCAAGCTTCACTATTTCATTAACTTATTGTATTAAATGGCTGCGACTTTTTATAGCATAAGAGGTAGAGAACAAGGAGAAATATGAATTTAATAGGAGGTCTCTAAAATGGAAGTCAACTTTTTCACTTTTATTCTACAAAATTTAATTTTATGCAGTCTAGTTTGTACTTCTTTTTTGCTAGGTTAGATTTCATTTTTCCCATGATTTTTTACTTTTCTTCTACAAATTTGTGTTACATTCCATAAAATGTAATCTTAAATAGCACTATTATTTTCAGTGTGGCGCCATCAGCATCCCAATTTGTGCTAGCAGCCAACATAGTCGGTGGACAACCGTCGACCGAACCTTACCTAGTTCGGCGGTTGTCCACCGACCGTAGTTAAAATAAAAGAAAAAAATAATGCGGTGGTCTGTAGCAAAAACCGAGGTGCAAATAGTCGGACACTATTTTTTCTGGAATGTACTGCGTTATGTAAAATGCAAGTCAACACTCTTAAATTTTAAATTACTTCTAATAATAACAAAAAGAGTTTGTAACTGGTGGATGTTTTCTTCTCGATTAGGTTACAGTTTTCACCTTATCCAGAACCTTCCTCTTGTATTTATTCTAAAATTCGTTTAGAATTTGTAATTTCTTCATCGTTTTCTTTTTTTTCAATTCAGTATCTTTATTACATATATATGCGTGATCTTTACAGAAGAAATTTTCCTCGTTTGGTTACTTACATCGTCCGTCTGCTAAAAGAACAACACAAGGTTTCTCATCTTCTAAGCAAGGCATTGTCTGCCATTGCAAAAAGACGGATCAATTTGTGAATTTTTTGTAAACTTAGTTTAACTTCCGCTTGAAAAAACAAACCAAACAAGATACCATATAACCATGTATGGAATATTGACTATGGCTAGTTTTATGTGATTTCAAGAACTGGTTTTTAGAATGGCGAATACATTGCCATTTTATTTTAAAAAACGCATTAAAACGACAAAGACTTTGTGATTTTAACTATTTTTGCAGCTTTGCCGTGTTATTGTAAATTGTATAAAACGACAAAAAATTTACTGCTTTATTTAATTTTCAAAATAAAGTGCCAAAGTGTTTACCGTTTTAATTATTTGTGATTTTTCAATAACTGATTTCGTAATTGTTGGTTTTTTTGGATGTATAAGCTGTTTGCTTCGTGTAAAATGAAGAGAAAGAGGATAAGTGAACAGATGCATTGCTGGTAATGGTCCTACAGTAAAACACTGTATAATTGATATTGAAAGTCCAACCTTTTGTTTGTTGTAATGTGATTTTGCTGATAATGACTACGTTGGCACAGGATGTGCTAAATATTAGGGTGCATTTTTTACGAACCGAAAAGGGACAAATGAAAGGGGCAAACGAAAGCGGCTGGAAAGGAGGAAAGTTCACGAACGGAGAATGCGTTCTTTTTACAAAAGGAGTAATGTGAAAGGGAGAAAGTTATTATTTTATTATTTGTTTATGTTATTATTTTATTTACGTTTATTATTGTTAAATACAGAATAAAAATACAAAAATAAAAATTTATACTCCATAATTCACATTACAAATGCAGATATAAAAGTACCAAATAAAAATACAGAAAATAAAATACATATTAAATAAACTACATTCTCCTTCTCAACTGCCAAAAAAATTAAATAACAGTCTCCCTAAGCTGCTTGGGTTTTCCAGCAGGGCATGCAAAGGTCATGCAAAGGATTGACATCTTTGCCATTATATTCAATCGAACAAATCGCAACCTCCCCTTCTTCAGAATTGTCATGCTCTTGCTTCACTTTCGTAAACCTAGTAAGAGTTAGATCATGCGAGGAACTGCCAACATAAGACCACCAGTTGGTTGTTGCTGTCTAGGCACTCTACGTTGAACTGCAGCTGAACGAGCGGATTCTATGGAATTATGAACTGACATTAGACGGTCCGGATGCAGCCATCAAAAAGCACGTCCAGCTGCATAAAACGAGCAGGCGAAGCATGTCTGTATATGTGGTACCATGCTGCAGCTGTATCCCACCACTCGTCGGATCCGCCGATTGTGTCCTGTTTTTCGTTCCAATAGCCACCTCAAATCCGTAGCAGCTTGTTCCATGAGCTCCACTCATGTTTTAAATTATCGAACTTGTTTTTCATTCGTCCAGCGTTGTAATCCAAGCCAGTTCTTTCGTTGAATAGGAGTGTAATTTCTTCGTACCACTGTGCAACACGGTGGGCATGCATACCAATGTTTTCGAAACAAACATCGATGAAAGAATTTGTCTTGCCGGCGTTCCAATCGACGATGGTGCGGGTATAAGAAGCACCAGAGTAGGTAGACATTCCAAAAAAAGCAATTCAAAAATTAATTCAAAAAAATTCGAAGAAAATATATATGAAAGATAACATAAAAAAAGAAAATGTGAAAAAATTTACCTAAAAAAATCGACGACGAAGCATGTAAAATTGCTGAATTTTCGAATTGTATGGATTTGTTTTGGCGATTTGGGAAGGAAATGGTTTGAGATATATATGGCTTGATATATATATGTTTATATATATATATATATATATATATATATATATATATATATATATATATATATAACGAAAGGGATATGGCGGTTGGGGATGAAACGTTCGCGTCGGACGCTGTCCGACACGTCGGATGCTTCAGACGCAAATGGTTCATTTCCTACCGTTGCTTCAATGTGCAGCCGAGTGGGCCCCACGACACGTGTCAAACGAGCATGCCAACTTTGTTTGTCCATATCAGCAAAAGAATGGTACCTTAAAATGTAGTAAGGATATCATTCAGTATTTTGCGGTAAAGGGATTATAAAAGAAAATCCTCGAATATAAATTAGCTCAATCAACGGATATTCGAAAGAGAACCAAAAGGATAGTAACGGCATATTTATATCTGTATCAGAAATTATTTTAGACTTATAATAAATAACAATGATGGTTAATATGGTTTAGTGCATATAATATAAAATATTAATTTTATAAAAAATAAGTAGATATGTTTAATTAATTGTATTAATTACATAGAATACAATGTCACCTACATGCTACTGGCAAGGTTAATATTTTTCTCAAGCAGGACAACATCCCCTTGGACAATCTTCCTAGAGGCGGCCATTCTAAACCAGCAAAATTTATCACCTCCAAGGGAAGTAAACATGAAAACTTTAATAATAATCCTAACCTAGTTCATATTATGAATAGTAATTATCGATTATTACCTGCTGCAGGTCTGAAGAATTACCGCGCATCCAACAATGTTTCCAAGGAGATAGTGATGCTGTCTATTGAAGATTACAAGCAAGTGAAAGTTAAAGTCAGCAAAAGGAAATGCTTTTTGTACAAGAGCTTGTTAAATAACAAGGTCTATCACTTATCTCGCTGGAATAAAGAAGAAAGCGGCAAATCATCTGTGAATCTTTCATAAAAAAGCGACAAATCCATTATCCATCACTATTCTGCAGAGAATCTAGAGAATAGTAATGAATCGATGAAAGGGGTGGCAGCACAATTAACTATTTGCAGTTATCCAGTGGAAGACAACATCGATCTAAAGGATAATAACGAGTTTAGGATGAGGGAGCAGAGTAAGCTCAACAACTTGTATATCTCGAACAACAAAGAAATCAACTTTGAGGAAGCATATACAAATCTCGCTCCTTCGAGACTTATTAGCATGGAACACAAGACTACAGATCTGCGTCGCATGGATAAGAAAGATTTGTGGCCTCCTTGAGACAGACTGTGATTTTCGTTTATGCCATTTTTGATTTTTTCACTCTCTCCATAAATTAATGGAGGCGCAATATTAACCCTAAGTCGTTAGGGTTTGTGAGATGTGTTGGTATCGTATCGAGTTGTATTGTTCTTGTATGCGGGTTTCTTTACCCGATCTTACTCTTTTGGGCAGGGCCCTTATTTACCTCCTTCAAAAAAAATTACATAGGATATAAACTTTAATCATAAGAAAAACCAAACAAGTAATTTTCATGGATGTATTATAATTTACATTTGTTTTTGTTTTTTATAGCTACAAATCAGTAAAAAAAATATATGAAATTTAGGGTTTCCAATTCAGCCATGGGGAAATCTATTTTTCCTCAAAATTCAACATCTAAGATCTCTACAACAGCTCTAATGGGTAGACCACCTGATAAATATCAATCACTTCATATCAGAAAGCCATTAGGAGTCAACATTGATGAAGAAGGTTTTCAAACTGTTCAATCTAGATCTCAAAGGAGAAGAGAGATCAAGAATGGACATGAGTTGCCACCGGCCATGAATTCCATGTTTTCAAGAGGCAAAGAAATGCCAGGTATACTACAACAACGCAAAAAATTTCAAGAATTACAAAAGCCGGTAGCCTTCTCACTGAATAAAGAACAAGGTTTGAAATCTTGGTCCGACATAGTGTCGACTAAGTCAGATGATCCACCAGAGGAAGAATGTAATCTTGAAGCAATAGCTCCAATAGTGATTAATAACAAGAAGTATGGAGTGATTAAAGAGACAATCTGTAAAAGAACCAGAGAATGCTGGAGCAATTCTGTTCTTGTTCATGTGGTAAGCTCCAAACCATACAACTTGTTTTTTAAGTCTTGCATTCAACATGTGAGGAAACCAACTGGGCAATTTGATGTATATTCGAGAGAGAATGGTTTCTTCCTCAACAAATTTGAAATTCAAAACGATTGTGAATCAGTTTTGAAAAATGGACCATATTTCTACAATGGCATACTCATCATCATGAAAAGATGGTCTGAGTCATTAAAATTAGATAGAGATCTTTAAACAACGATGCCAGTATGGGTAAAGTTATCCAATATGAAACTTAGGCTATGGGACAAAGAGGCTTTCAGTGTCATGGCTAGTATAATCGGCAAACCCGTCAAAATGGATGCAGCAACCACTTTGACAATGAGATTGAATTTTGCTCGTCTTCTAGTAGAAGTTGCGGCAGAAGATGAACTGCCAAATGAAATTAATGTTACAATGTATAATGGAGAAAATATAACTCAAAAGGTGGAATCTGAATGGATCCCACCGAAATGTAATACATGTAAACGTTTTGGGCATGTCAAAGAACAATGCAATTTGAAAAAAGCATGAGTTCCGAAAGAAAATACTCAAGAACATCAAGATAATAATCATCAAGAAAAGGGTGATACATCAATGTTGGTCAGTAATGAAAATACTGAAAATGCTGGGATTGGTGCATCCAATAGTAATGAAAAGCGGATCATCCTAAAAGGAGTCATCTCCGACCAAGAAAAGATGCTCACTGATCAAGAAAACCAGATCACAGCAGAGGGAGTTCATCGAATAGAGAAGTCAACAAAGAACAAAATGAAAGGCAGTCAAGTAATAGAATTGGAGGGAGATGCAAATGTAATGGGCTTCGACGCTGGAACCCCTCCTGTCCCAGAATCTTGTTTAATTACAGACAATCTTGGCAAAGCTAACGACGATAAAATTTTACATTATGCCAATATTTCTAATACTATATCAACAGAGGTCGATCCTCCTTCAGAGAAGGCTGTAGAGACCGAGGAGATTATTAAACCTGACTCAGCCTTGCCTCGCGCATCTTCTGAATTTGATATTTCCTTGATCCAAATTCCAGAATCAGTGGATATGGGAAGCAGTGACTTGTTCTGCCTCAAATATCCGAGCAGTTTGATATTGCACAACCGCACATTCCAAAGATAAACAACAGAGGTAAGAATAAAGAAAAATCTGATTTTAAGCAAAAATATGTTTCTAGCAATCCAGAATGGACAGAAATGTCAACCAGATTAAAGGCAAAGAGCTCTGAGTGTAAGAGGAAAGGTAAGAGTGCCAATGTGACAGGTACAATTTAAACCCCTCTTTTATTATTATTTTATTGTGAAGTTATTTGCATGGAATGTTAGGGGGGTGAATTCCCTAGCTAAGTAGGTTGATATTTCACAGATGTTTAGAATTTATAAACCCTCTATTATTGCTCTTATTGAAAATAAGATGAATAATGATAGTATGGATAAATTTGGTGTGAAACTTGATACAAATTGGAAGTATATAATAATAAGGACTATGGTTGTAAGTGTAGAATAATGCTAATTTGGGACTCTAACATTTGGTCTATAGATAATATTACTAAAGATCTATAGTTTATAGATAGTAGATTTAAAAATGTAGGTGGATTTTCAATTCAAGTCACTTGTATCTATGGTAATAATATTGAAATCGAAAGAAATGGGCTATGGTGTAGACTCAAAGCTATAAATCAGGTCATTGATTTTCCTTGGATTATAATGGGGGATTTTAATATAGTTCCTCATTCTTATGAAAAATCTAGAGGAAGTTATATACCCCAAAGTAAACTTGACAAGATAAATAAATTTATGATTGAAACTAGTTTAATGGAAGCCTGTGTATCTGGAAACAAATTTACTTGGAAATCTGGGGTTGAGAAAAATATTTAATGTAAACTTGATAGGGTGCTAGTTAATAATGAATTTAATAAAACTTTTCCAAATTTTGAATGTAGTACCCTAGAACATAATGCAAGTGATTCATACTCCAATCTTTATAAAGCCTTTAAATAAGATGGATAATTCTTAAAATAAAATATGCCTTTTAGATTTAAAAATGGATGGATTTGTGATGAAAAATATGATGATTTATTTAAAGAATGTCTTTACTTTTATTGTGAGGGTAATAAACAGTTTCAGTTTAGTATGTTTCTGAAACATGCTAAACATAACCTAAAAATTTGGAATAAAACTCATTTTCAGGATAAAAACAATCTGAACAAACTTAAGGAAAAGGGAAAAATTCTACAAGTTCTTGCTGATAAAAATCCTGAGGATCTAAATTCTGTTAAAATGTTTTTTGAGAATCGGCAAAATCTGTCTAGAGAAATGTATATCAACTCTGTTAATGCTAAGCAAAAAGCTAAAGTAGACTGGATTACTTTAGGGGATGACTGTACCAAATTTTTTCATGCTAAGATGTCAACTAGGAAACGTATGAATAATATAGGAAATATTATTGACAGTTCTGGTAAGTCTACCAACTCTTATAACTCTATTGTTGAAGAAGCTTTGAAATTTTATAATGATCTTTACTTTTCTGAAAATCAAATTCATAATTTTCCAAAAATTATTTGCAAACATAAGCTGAACAATGTGGCAGAAGAAATTCTTCTTGCTCCTGTGTTAGAAACTGAAGTTAAAGCAATAATTTTTAATGTTGGGGATAATAAACGTCCTGGCCCAGATGGTTTTAATGCTAAATTCTATAAAAAAACATTGGGATAGCTTAAAAGGACAGGTGGTTGAAGTAGTAAATGAATTTTTTGAAAAACGTAAAATTTTAAAAAGTTTAAACCATACTTTTATTACTTTAATCCCTAAAAATAAAAATCCATCTTGCATAGGAGACTATAGACATATTTCTTGTTGTAATGTTATTTATAAGATTATTGCAAGTGTACTTAGCATTAGAATAAAGGTGGTTCTGCCCTTTCTAATCTCAGAAAATCAGAGTGCTTTTGTTCCTGGCAGGTTGATATATGAAAACTCTATGTTAGCACATGAGATGGTCGAGAACTTTAATACTAATAGAGGGGATAATATGTGCCTTAAATTGATTTACGGAAGGCATATGATAAAGTTAATAGACAATTTATATGCCATATGATGATAAGTTTGGGTTTTCCTATTAAATTTTGTGATTTGGTATATAATGTATTAGCACCCCTACTTTTTCTATCTTAATTCAAGGTAAACCAGTGGGTTTTTCCAAAAGAAATAGAGGTATACGGCAAGGTGACCCTTTATCACTCTATCTCTTCACTATAATAATGGTATATTTCTCCATTCTGACTGAGATAGAACTTTTAAAGGGTCATATTTCTCCTATAAGCAGAGTTCAACCTACTATTTCTCATTTAATATATGCAGGTGACTTGATGATCTTTACAAAAGCAAATGAATAGAATGGCTGTGCTATTTCTCAAATTCTTATGAATTTACATAAGTATGCTGGTTTGCAGGTGAATGAGCTTAAGAGCAAAGCATATTTTAGTAAAGGCAGTAAATATAAAAATGAAATGTTAAATATTCTGCACGTTTCTGAGGGTAAGCTGCCAATTAAATACTTAGGGTTACCTCTTTCAGTTAATCAAATTAAAGATAGGGACTATTCTATGCTTATTAAAAAAATTCAAGAAAGAATGGAGACATGGTCATGTAAACTCCTTTCCATAGTTGGAAGAATGGAGTTGATTAAAACTGTTATTTATGCCATTATTTTATACTGGCTCCAAACATTCAATATCCCAACTGCATCTATTAAAAAACTAGAAAGCAGATGTGCTAATTTTCTTTGGCAAAGGGGGTATCATAAAATCAGCTGGGATAAAATTTGTAAACCCAAAAAAGAAGGGGGGATGGGTATTAGAAATTTAAATGGTTTAAGTATTACTTGTCATTTAAAGATGTTTTGGAAATTTTTGAGTACTGACTCATTATGGTCTAAATGGATGAAGGGTAAGTATCTCAAGAAAGGTAATTTTTGAACCATTTTACCTAAAGATAACCAATCAAATGCTTGGAAACAGATTTTAAAATGCAGAAGCATTGGTAAACCTCTTTTAGAAAGGATTTTTAAATTAGGAAATGAAACTAAATTTTGGTTTGACCCCTGGTTTCAGCATGATTCCTTTGTAAATAGAATTGGTTGGGACAACTTAATTATTTTTGGTGATGCTAATGCAACTGTTTCCATGATTATCAAAAATAATCAATGGCAGCCCCTACCGCATCCCATTACCAATCCACATAGGAATATTATCAGAAATATTCCAATTGATTCTAATGCTGAGAATGACTACTGGGAGTGGACTGCTAGCTGCAAAGGGAAGTTCTTCTTAAAAAAAATTGGGAATGTGTTAGAAACAAGCAGCCTATAGTTGATTGGTATCATTGCATCTGGAACAAAGTGAACAATCCCAAGATGGCAATTTGTTCATATTTTGCTATAAACAACAGATTGTCAACTTGGGATAAAATTAAAAAATGAGATAAAAATTCTAAATGACTTTGTTTCTTATGCAATAGTGAAGATGAAAATATTAATCATCTATTTTTTGAATACAGATATACCTACTATATCTGGAATCTTATCCAAACAACAGTGAAGATTCAGAACAATGGTCTTATGGATCTTAAGCAGTCAGTGCATCATATCAACAATAATTTCAAGGGTAGTTCTTTAGAGAAAGACTTTGCAAATACTCTGCTTACTACAGCTATTTACCATATTTGAAAAGAAAGAAACAATCGCATTCACAACAATGCTAAACTTACTAAAGAGCAAAGATGGTTACTGATAGAGTCGGACAGTAGAATCATGCTTCGTAAATCAAAGAAAAAAGTTAAAATTCAAACCAAATAAGCCCTTCGTGCTGAACAATGGAGCAGAGAAGCGGGCAACAAGCATATGGAGTGTTATTTGCATAACTCGAAAGGCAATTCAAATATGTCGGAGCTTCATCAGAACAGTTCCGATAAAGCTGACAACTTTCGCCCTTCCAAAGCTCAAAAACCAAATTTCTAGAATGACTTTTCATTTCTAGGCAATCGCGAGCTCAGATCTTACCAAATTAGTTTGATCTGAACAATATGAGTCAAGACAGTAGTATAGTAGAGAAGAGAGGCGGATTTATGAGTGTTATGTCTTTCTGGAAAAGAGGAGAGAAGGGTGGAGCTAAAGAATATGGATGAAGCTTTCGAGCTTCCGTCATTTTAGTGTTTTTTGAGTTCGCTAGGGTTTCCTTGTGTTATGTAGGTAGAAACACTTGTTTCTGTGTTATTTGGTTGCTTTCGGGTTTGTACCCTGATTTTGTTTACTTCTGTTTTGGGCCTTGGGCCATGTACCCTTATTCAAAAAAAAAAAAAAAAAAAAAAAAATTATTTTGTTTTCGTCTCAAGATCGAAAATTTATCCGCTTTTAAGATATAATTGGATTTTGATCAAGTATCAATAGAAATATTAAGCATAAACATGATCAATGCGAATCGAAGCAATTATATTCCTTTTTTCATCTAAATCTTTTGTATATCATCAAAGCCAAGTATAACGAACCACCTTAGGAAAAAAACAAAAACAACATAAAACAAACCGTAAAAACAATAAATCGCCGAACTTCACCAATCCTTTTCTTCTAAACCACACTAACATAACGGATAATCCACCGGAGGCGGTCCCAACGACTCCAACTCCCCAACCCCATTATCCACCACAAATACCATCGCCAGCCCCCAAGTTATGTGAACATCCAAATGGCAATGCATAATCCACGTTCCTGGATTATCCGCCACAAACCTAATCACCGCCCACCCATTCACTGGCACACCCACCGTATTCTTCAATGGTGGATCCACCAAATTGAACTTCGCACTATCCCTCGCCTCGTCAAAATTCCCAAACCCAATAGCCAACACATAAAAATCATACCCATGCAGATGTATCGGATGATTCTCCCCAGCCATAATATTCGTCCCTTGCAGCACCAGCTGCACCACCGTGCCATACTTCAATGGGTACACCTTCGTCGCCTGCACCGGATACCACAAACTCCGATCAATGTTATTTGCGGTATAATCAAACTCCACTGGCGGCGTAGCCGGGAAGTCCGTAGTGTAAACCCCAGGCAGTCCAAGCTGGTAAGCGTGAAGTACTGATACAGTAGAAGGGAAGACAAAGGAAACGTTGTTCATGCTTGCGGTTAAACGGGTGCCACCAGGACCGAGGCAGATTTTTCCAGGGGAGCAGCTCAGGAGGCCGACTCCCACCGTAAAGAAGAGATTTTCTTCAACGGGAGAGGGGATTCGGACCGGATTCAGGCTTTTGTAGGCAGCTACAACGGTGGTTGCGGCGGCGGTGTCGGTGTAGTCTGGGAGGAGAGGCATTAAAGGAGGGAGGACAGATTTGCAGATGGAGTCATACTGAAGGATGGCGGTGGTGGTTGTTTTACCGAAGGCGACACCTTCAGCACTGGCATAGGCACGTGCTGCGATGTAATAGCGTCCAGCAGGTGCGTTGGAGATGATCAGGACATCCGTGGTCTGACCTGGGGCGAGCATGAGGTAGGGGGTGAGGAATGGTTTGTTGTAAGTTGCGTCTGATCCAACAACGGTCATGTGGTGGCCGGCGATGGAGATGAAGAACTCGGTGTTGAGTGCAGAGTTTATGAAGCGGAGATGGTTGGTTTCTCCGTATGCCACTGGGATCATTGTGGTGCCTGAAATTAAATTTTAAATTCAAACCCTAATTTTTTATATTTTAAAACCCCACATGAAGAAGTTCGTGAAAACCACTAAAGTTGAAAAATCAAAGAAAATGCGAGGTAGAACCTTCTTTTGAACAATCGTAGAGATCGCCGGGCTGACCATTGATTGTGTATGCATCCGATACTGCCGGAGCGGTGCCTGTTGCGCTTGCCAATCTCACTACTTGAATTGGATCCCCATTCCACCATTCACCTGCATGTTTTTTCTCAATTAGTTCTCCCTTACAGAACAAAAGTAACGAATGCAACAAAGGCGAACACTTGTTAATTTTTGCCGTTAGATAAAAACGGTTCAGTTCATCCGAAACACATGGTTGATCAAGTCACTAATTTTTTAATCTAATAGCCAGTGTTGCACAATGCTGTTTCAGACTTTCAGTTATAACATCCCTCTAAGTAAATAGTTTTTACGTATATGCAGTTAATTAAGCATGAGAGTAGCTAGCTGTTTACCGAGAAGGATAGTGGCTTCTCTATGAGGTTTGGGAAAAGGGTACGAATCTTTCTCCTTAGGGTAAATAACTAGAGCTCCATAAACCGTAGCCCTGAGCCAGGAACTATGTGCATGCCACCAAAGAGTTCCTTCTTGGCCCGTGATTGTGAACCGATAAGTGTAGCTCCCACCAGGCCGGATCGGGCACTGTGTGATAAACTCCGGACCGTCTGCCCATGCACTTCTCAACTGTCTCACGCCATGCCTGCATTATTTAGCATTTTATGTATTGCTGCATGATATATAGATGTGTACTTAAATATAGAGCAGAATATATACCAGTGGATTGTGACATTGTATTTGGCACGGTTCACAACACTGACAACCAATGAATCGCCATTCCTGACCTTAAGTGTAGGCCCAGGAAACATTCCATTTACAGTTATAATAGTGGTCTCCTTGCACAGCCTCTTCACCGGAGTAGCTTGAACCTGGATAAAAAATAGTTATTATAATTTTACTAAGGATCCTAAATATAAGGAATAAAGAGTCGATAATATCTTACAACAAACTCATGGTAGTGAACTTCGGAGCAGACGACAGTGAAGAGAACTGAAACGGAGAGGTGGAAGAAGAAAGACCAATGAACCATAGTGAATTGCATGCAGTGGTGATGAATGGTTGTTTGGAACTTGAAAGATTTGATATAAGTTGAGAAACTGGGATACTCTTATATTGAGTTTTATGGTTGTTTGAGTTGGCAGATTAGGTTTTGATTTATGAAGAGAATGCATGCTTTGATACTTCATTTATTTGAGTTTTTAATTAAGGTAGTCCAGATTATAGTGCTAGCTTGTGCAGTAGAAGTAAGTGGTTACAACCACTGGCCTGTCCTAGCCCATGTTGGAAGTCAATTTTATGCAATTCTTACTTCAATGTATTTGAAACAGTCTAAAGACTGGTAACTTCTTTTACATTATTTTTTTATTTTTATTTGTTGTATAATTAGGGTGGATGTACTAGGAGTATGTAAGAGAGATACAATGGTTGAATCTTAACAACTTTGAGCTAAATTCTTTATTTTATTTTATTTTATTTTATTTTATTTTTTATTGCCGATTCATTCTCTTATTTGGAAAATGAAAATTTTGTTGACCCTGTGAATTGAGAAAAAAGAACTGCAAATATTGTTATTTTTTTCATTCTGTTTTCTAAAACTTTAGTATGTTTAATTCAAGAAATTTTGATATTGCAGCTGAGCTATATAATTCCTTCAGTTGGCTACCAAATAATGTGAAAGATATAAATATAGTAGCATAGACGCTTTCCTACTGATTACATCATTTTCCACAAAAATATGTAGACACTTGTATTTCATACCTCCCACTTTCTTATCAATCTGTTTCCACAATAATAAACTCGGGCAAAAAAGAAATGAAAAGGTTGGTAATGAAAATATTCTTTTTGATGCCTACAGTTAGAAATGGACTGCATTGGAATGTTATTATCCAGATCAGTTTCCTACATCCTTGCTCCATTGCATGTTTCTACTGTTAGCAAAGAAATGCCTAGACAGTGAATTGTGCTGTAAAATGGCAAACATCTTAGTAATAACTCGCTATGTATAATTTATTTTCAAATTTATTGAGCACGAGCATTTTATTGAGACCATAACCAAAATGGACTTGTTCCCTTCTCCTGCCTCTTTTCCTTTTGCACTGATTAACGATTCAATTACGCGTCCGGATAATCTCATAACCAATCACAATACAAACTTTTAAACAAATTACAAACAAATAAAACGGCAAAGTCTTTGTCGTTTTATTCAATTTATTTGCAAATATGAGTTAGAACGGCAAAGACTCTGCCGTTTTAACATATATTTACAATAAATTAAAAAATTCACTCTTCTGCACAGTGAACCAGTTATGAAATAATTTACAACAAACTAAATAAACCACATCCGACTGTGTTATGGTTGATTTTTCAACTAAATAAGGCATTGTTGGTTGTGTTTTGATATTACCCTTAAAAATATAGGTTGGGTATGGAGGAAATTATGTTTATATACCCTTGTTTATCATCTACACATGTAAAGCATATGGTTAAATGTGGTATCAAGTTGCTCACCTTTATTGGATTAGATTGATAGTAGGCACATAGGTAAAGATAAAATATTGAACTGCATAACAACATGCAATGGACTATCGCACCATCAATATGAACTTTAACGAATTGAGTTATAATCGATGTGTTTGGATTGTCATCATGACCACTGTATGTGTATAGATGTATACTGTAATGCTTGTTGTATATGTACTAAAGTGTGTTTGTATGTGAATGGGTTGCCAGAGGTTAAATGATCAGTGCTTGCAGGAGATAATTGATCGGCTTGAACTATTTGGCTCAAACGTTTGCGTAAGCGTCATAAAGAAGTAGACATTCCAAATGAGAATAAAACGGTTTCAAAACAACGTCAGAATTATGACAGATATCAAGATGAATTGTGATACTTAAAAGAAATGGTTTTTACAAATTCTAAAATACAACGTCTTTGCAAACTTCGTTGTAGGTTAAGTTGTAATAAAAATAAGATTTATTATATTAAATCAAATTTAAAATTTACTAATAAAGGTAGTTTGTATAATATTTTGATAATTTAAATTTATTTTAAAATATTACTCTGGTTGTTAGTGTTTGAAATAATATTTTATTACTAATTTGATTTAAAATTAATTTATTAATTTAATTTTATGTTTAATTTTTTGAAATATTCATATTCAAAGTACAAACAACTCAATAATGCTAATTTAAGGGTATAATGGTTGACCATTGTGTCTTACTGTAACGATCTGCAATTTTTAACATTATATAATTAAATATCAGAATTATTAAAGATTTAAATAGTGGATTTAATGTGAGTAAAAATAATTTCGAGGGTTTAATCAAATTCTTTTCAAATAAGAAATGGAATGGTAAAATTTTAATTTATAATTAAATGTGATTAAATTGTTTTGAACAAGAAATGGAATGATCAAATTCTACTTCCCTTGTGAAATTTATTTCACTTTCCGAATTTTACTTAATTTATACTTGGAATTTATTTAAGTCCTTATAATACACTATAAGATCTTCTCTTAAAATCTTATATGTTTTTAATAAACTTCACTTCCCATCTCAAGAGGATTTATAACATTTTTAAAACATTTAAAAGTATATACTTATATAAAATAAGAATAATGGTTTATTTAAAAATTATAGTTTAAGTTAATAATATTCAGTTACTAATAAATTTAAAAAGCTGGTTACAAAATTAGAACTTATTTCAATAGACATTAAGTATACAATAACTAGCTTCAATATTTTTAAAAGTTAAGTGGTATAGTAACTTAAAACAAATTCAGATTCACTCGACAAAAATCTATTTAAGAAATTCAAATATTCTCCAGTTTTCTTTATAAATCCCTCTTGATCCTTGTCACCTTGATCATTAATCACTATTTATCACATTCGAAAATATATTCCACTATTTCTTTCCAAAACAATTCCCATAACCCGATATAAGTTCCCACCATCACTTATATTCTCCACATATCCACTGATATTAATCTATCTCATTTATAAATCCCGTTTATAAATTTTATAAACCTCTTTGAGTTTTTCATTTATTCACAAAAACATTTCTATTTATAATTCCATTTTATAATTTATCCCTTAATAAATTCCATTTTACTTCAATCTACTTTAATTATCAATTCCAATTCTCTTCCAAAATTTCAAATGTCTTTCAAGTCCTTAATATATAATTTTAATTAAAATTTCTATGTAGCCTAATTTACCCATAGTTAAATATAACCATGTTCGATTATGTATTTTCTCATTCCACTTAATTCCTCTACAAAATAACCAAATTTTCAGTTTAAACATTTCATTCAAAATCATCTTTTTATTTGCTTCAAATTTATTACTTATGATATTTAAAAATACCAAATTCAGTTCTCATGCTATTCACCATTTAATAATTCAATTCACATATAGTCCATATCAATTTATCCATCTATCATAGATCAATATATATGAATAATAAATAACTTGAGGAATCCAGTTGGATCGCTCCAACCTGTTTTTCCCTACATCCACCGATGTTAGTCAACAATTAGAAATACTAATCCCACTTCGAGGGGGATATCGCCGTATAAAGAATCATCCATTATTATGCGGGACGCATAGAGTCTCATCCGCTATATAATACGGGAATATCTATCACTCTAATATATATTACTATATATGTATATAATATCATCTAGAAGACAATTATTTAATTCATCCAAGCACATCCAATAATTTAAATTAAACATTTAATTTAAATAGGTAATCCAAATGAGTGAGAAAATCTCACCTTTTTTTTTGTTTTGCAACCCACTTCCATCTCGGCTTGATTCATGATTTTTGACCTTGTATAGACATTATTTGGTTTATTATTATTTGAAATAATTAAACAACTAATTATCATTTAATTTAATTAACTGATAATTTAATTAAACCAATTTTTCCTTTAATAATTTCTTAGTAGCTAAAATAATTAAATAAGTTTATTCAACAAGTTAGTTACTAATATATATTATTTTTCAAAATTAAACTAGTGAATTAAAAATGTATGTTTATGCATATTTATTTTTATTTTTATTTTTGAAAACACAAATACTTATAAAAATAACCCGTATAGATTTAAAAATCCAATCTTTATACAAATCCCTTTTACTGTATATATATACATATATATATATATATATATAAATCTTTAAATTGGAAAAAAAATTGTTCCCTATACCATACTGTAAATATATTTTTCTGTATTCTGTATATTTTTTTTAAATCCTAATGAAAATATAAATCTCTTTCTAACATATATACATATATATTAAATTAGATTTAAATTTGAAAATAAGTTGTTAACAGATATACCTTACTGCCAATCACTCCTCAACCATCGCGAGTGGGTCGCCTTCGATCACGTCATTGGATCGAGCAAGAACACCCAATGCCCATGCGACTTTGGTCTTCTGTCGATGCTCATTACTCGACCACTTCCGAGCACGGCGCCTCATTCGACCTTGCCAAACTACGCAACCCCATCGTGACCGACCACTACTATGCTCGCCTTGCCCTTACGTGCCCCCTTGCTCCTCAATCACACGCGAGCGGCGATGCTCGATCGAAAACCTCGACAGCACCCAACTCAAATCCCCCTGCCCTATTCCATCGCCTTATTCGCATCGCGAACTCTAGCAACCACGGGCCCCTCCTCGATCGAACGAATGATTTGTTCGTTAATCCTTTTTTTCTTTCTCGATCTGGATTCGATTGGCCCTTTTTAATTATTTTTTTAAAATCAATTTCGGTAGACTATGATTTCTATTTCTTTTTCTTTGGCCAATTTGAATACGTGAAAGTGTGGAGGAAAAGGAGATAAGCTTCGTGATTTCAAACGAGAAGGGCGGCTTCAATTTGAGCGAAAAGATAGGTAGTGTGTAGGGCTGCTGGCTATAGAGAAGGCAAAAGCGTTGATGGGGAAAGAAAACAGGCTGGTGGGAGGGAATTTCGGCTGAAGGAAATTTGACTGGTCAAAATATATTATATTTTGAATTTAAATTTAAATTGTCTCGTTTTATGTAGCCTAAAATATCAACCTCCTATCGAGGCGTGCCACTGGGCGTTCATAATGTTATACCTCTATTCCGAACACAATAGAAAAGGTTTCGAGTCCAAATTCGATAGTATGGAGAAGATAGCTTTTAGGACCCAGTTATTATATTGAATTTTGATATATTAGCGCGTTTACAAACCATACGGCCACACGATAACTTAAAAAGCTACAAAATTCGAAATCCAATAATAAAACATTGTTATGGATCTAATGGAACTGGTTTCATCGAAATCCGAGATCTTGCCTCGGAAGGCTATTTTTAAATGTCAATTTAAACGGTATATTTTTAAAATTGAACAGATCACTTCCAAATTCAATTTTAAAACTTGCATTGTCTTCAGTATTACTAATATAAGTTTTAAAAGCGTTTAAATTATTTTTATCGAGCTTAAAACTCAAAATTCGCCATTTTACCCAAATTCTCAATTATTAGATTCAGTAATTTAATTACCCAATAAATAGTTATATTTGAAATTCAAGTTAAAAATTTACACCTGAATAATTAAAATCAATTAAATATTCCAATTTCAAATATTCAAAAATTCCGGATCGTATATTCGTTCCTTCTTAAAAGAATTTCGTCCCCGAAATTACTAAGGCAGAAAGAATGCCCCAAACCCATTAACTTAACGATACTCGCTTAGTGAAAATCTCATATTCACTTTTTTTCCAATCCTTTAACTCCCACCCAAAACAATTTGTTTTCATCCTCTAGTTCAATCCAACATTTTCATTATGATTTGAAAATCAACTTTTCGTTAACAAAATTTTCCAAAAATTTTTTCACTCCCAAAATTTTCGAAATTTTTTTGCAGAGTGTACGAAGGAGCTTTTGCAATTTGACAAGAGAGATAAATATGCATACATCAACCCACACGGTCGGAAAAACAAAATCAAAATAATATTTCATATTTCCTATCTTTTATTGCATAGGCGTACCTTTATTTAGCATTTTTAAGCAAGCGGTGTGACGACCCTCCCTTCTATTCCCAGAAAGACGTATCATCAATAAGAAAGAAAGGGATAGAAATAGAAAAAAATAGAAAAGAAAGAAAAAACAACATCAGAATCTCACAGCGGAACGGAACAAAATATAATACATCACATAACTACTACATAGTTTTGCATATATCGGAGTTATAAAATATCATACACATGACTATCATATATACATCTGTCACTATATACATCAGAGATGTAGCATACATCAAATAACACAGTGGAACTACATAGACATGTATATACGTCTGGAAACTCCTGCTCCAAGCTCCTCCAGAAATCAAAGTCCAAAACCTATCACTTGGCTACTCATAAAAATTTGAGTACCCAAGAGTTTATGAAAAACAAAATATAAACTCCAGGTCAGACATGGGTCTGGTATGGGTAAACGGTTTAAAGTTGTTTAACTTTGAAAAACATTTGAAAATAAAGGTATCGCGTAAGACTCCCCACAAATAAATACGGGTAAGTTTTTACCTTACGCTAACCGAACATTTCATAGGAAATCCAGTGATATTATAATAGTGTCTAGGGTTTTCAAGTAAATAGAAAATAGCCGAAATTGTTACATCTATTAAATTCCAGCTACTAGCCACAAAAGTGGGTAATACAAATCAAAACCGTAGGGTCTCGTAGGGAAAATGAATTTCCAACAATGGCAGGGCTACCGGGGTACCGTCCATTATAGTACGGGGCCTAGATCACCGTAACGAGGATCACTCCGACCCCCTGCAACACAAGGCCGGAACCATTCCTTACTGAACAGTCCCGAATAAAATAACGCCGCGGTTGTAGCTAGCAACCGCCACACAGCCGAAATAAAATAGGACATCTAGACAGGGGTATATCTCGTCCTTCTTGGGCATGACCCACCAAACCTTTCTACACCTCCCATGTTTTAGCTATTCCCGGTTGATGAGGCTTGAGGCTGCGATTACCTTTACAGAACATATTTCTTAGAATGCTCATCGTCCACCTGACGATGTGCTGAAAGCATTCAATCCATACAAGTTCGTTCCGGGTTCGAATGAAACCAAAGGCATTATCTCGTTACACTCATTTTGGAATCACCCTCAAAGTCAACGACGATAACCCTTGCATTCAGAAAACACCATCTCAATCTTCACTTGAGATTCACGACCTATCGTTTAAATTGGATCGATGTGGTTTTCGGAATATCAAATCGACACCCAATCCCGGTCTCATCGAAATCCAAACGCCATTTTAAAGGCCAAGTTTTCTAATTAACTTAAAAAGTTTAATTCAATGATTGAATTCATATAACATTTATCAAGGATAAATCATACACGATCATCATAGATATATCACAGCATATCAGAGAGCATCTCAAAATATCATAAAATAAATGTCACAAATCTGATATTCTACACAACAATCCATAAGCAATCAACTTTTAATTCTTATTATAATTAATTCAAATTAAAAACAATTGCTTGAGAATTAATTACTTAACCCTGTTTAATTAATCATTAATTAACAGTTAATTACTTATTCCATTTCAAATTATTTAATTAATAAATCATTTCTTAATAAATTATTAAGTCTTAATTATTTTATTTCATACTATTTAATTAATCACATCTTAGTCAACTTATTTAACCTTAATTTCTTATTTAACTATTCCTTAATCATTAATTTATTACCTTAATTATTAATAAAACTTAATTACCCATTTATTAACTGCTAATTACTTAATAAATCAATTATTAATTTTTAATTAAATTACTTGATTAATTAACTATTAATCATTCATAAATTAACTTAAGTAGTTAATTACCATTTATTAATCGCTTAATCATTAATCAATCTAAACTCTAAATACCATTATAAAGTAATCAGTATTAATTACTTTCCAAAATAATTAATTAATAGTCATCTTAATTAACATTTTAAAGTTCCTCTTGAACCTTGAAAATCAAATTATTATTAATTATAAACTTAAACGTTAATAAACTTTATACTTAACTGAAAGTAATTACTTAATTAAGATAATAATTAATCCCAATATGTTTCTAAAACCATTTGGATTCAAAAATTCACTTTTAAAACTGTTCCAAAAATCTGTGACTTAACCCATTCCACGTGCAATCCATATTTGTGTGTGTATAAGTGTTGTTCAGGGTTTTACACAGTAAAAGTGCAACATCATCAATTATCACAGATTCAATCACAGTAATATCAATAAGCGGTATATCCTATAACAGTTATGTATATACACAGAATCACAGATAAATAACATAGGTACATCGCAGATAAATAAGTCACAGCTTGAATCAAGATAATTCATATCACACAGCATCATACATCAGGGATACCAGTCAATTCAAAACATTCAGTGCAATCCAATCATCCATAAGTAAGGTAAATTAATCATTGGATTAATTTAAATCAGATTAATCACTAATCCTGATTAATTAACATTAATTAATTACAAATTACTTTAATTAATTATCCATTAATAATAAATTAATTAACCTCCTTTTATTATTAATTAATCAACCTTTAATCATTAATTAATTCTTAATTAAATATCCTTAATTAATTAATCTTCAATTATTTATCATTCTTCATTAATTAATTAAACTTTAAATTAATTAATTATCCTTAAATTAATTACCTTAATTAATCACCATTTAATTAATTACCATTTAATTAATTATCCTTTAATAATAACTACTGATTATCCCTAATCACATAATTTAATTATCACTTGATTAATTAACTTAATCAATAATTAATTACTTTTAAGTAATTATTTTTAAGCAATTAATTACCTTTAATTGTTTTCATTAATTAATTTTCAACAATTATTAATTTATTAATTAATAATTCCTTAATTATAAATTTATTAACCTTATATTAATAATTAATTATCTTTAATTAATTACAATGATTAATTAAATAAATTCTTAATTAATCATTCCTTAATCACTCTCATAAATTTATTTACTTTTAATTTATTAATTAATTTCAAATTAATTATCTTTATTAATTAATCACATTAATTAATTATACTTTAAATTAATTAACCTTTAAACGCTTGTGTAGGATCGATTTCACCCTAGAGGAGGGGGTGGGGTGAATAGGGTGATGGTATAAATTATAAAAATTAATTGCGGAAGCTTATATAAAATGATTTCAACACAGTTCACAGTAGAATAATAGTAGCATAGATATCGTAGAATATAAATAACAGAAACAGAACAACACAGAATTTACCCAGCTTCGGCAAAACCCTGCCTACGTGCTGCCCCCAAGGTTTCTACTAGAAATTAGATAGTCAGACGCTTACACACGTAAACTCGCGACACCCGCTATCGATTAAACATAACTCTACGCTCAAAACCCTGCCACAACTCAGCCACTGAGTTGCGAATTCTCAAACTACGCCACGTAGTTTGTCCCCTAGTCACATGAATAAAAATTACAATGGTTTAAAATTTAAAAATAAATTTACAAATCAATTTAAAAAATAAAAGGCAAAAACCCTAATTAAAAATTAAAAACCCCTTAATAATATAAAGCCGGCCCCCTTTTGATAATTTAACCCGATCCATTTTTATTTGTTTCTTTGAGAAAATGGCGGCCGTTGCTTTCTTTCGATTACAATTAGGGCTTTCGTCCTTGATCCAAATTAGGGCTTTTGGTATGATTGAAGTCGCCGACTCCAGTAGCTTCGATCGAGATCTCTAGTAACTTCGATTGAGATAAATATGTTCCGGTTCCTTGCATTCGTCGATCGTTTGTCTCGTTGAATTTCTATCGGCTACTTCAATTCATCAAGTTCGAATTATAATTGGTATGTTAATTTTTGATTTTTCTTTTACTGGTTTCGGCTTGCTTGAACTGGATGCATTGAATTTGCCGATGATGTTATCCTTTTATAGGAGTCGAATACCTAAATTTTCGTCACATAATTTTTGTTTGAATTTGTCAAAAGATTATCTCGGCCGCTTGATGATGCTTGAACGTTTGATGATTTATCTGACTTTGTCAAATTCGTATATTTCACGTTACTTGATGGTCATGGCTTTGATTTTGAAATTGCGATATATTTGGTCAAAACAGAATTAAGATTTCCTTTCGTGATGACCATGGCTTCGACTCCGTTCCTTTTTCTGTTGACTTGTTTGATTAAAAACACGGCTTTGATTTCCTTTGATTTTGCCCAATTTTTGATTTCATGAATTTTCTTGTACTGGTTCGGCCTTGACTTGGTTACACACGGCTATGTACATGAATTTTTGTATCACTGTAACCTATACTGTTGCCTGACCTTTGTTGCCTCTGTTCATTGTTTAGCTCGGCTAGATCACTTGTTGGCATTTGGTTGTATTTGGTCTTGTTGCGGTTTGGCTTTGTGTACATGTATATAGTTGTGTAGCTTCACTTCCATTTGTATTCTGATTCATCCTTCGATTCAGTGAACATTTGTGGGTGCACTTCAGTTATCCCTTCTGTTTGCTTTGGCTTCATTGACCTCGACCATGTGTTCATCTGAGTGTTGTTAGCTTTGTGTTTGTTGACCACACATGTTTATGGCCACTGGTTCATTGTTTCATTTGGTTACTGGGTATCTTGTGGCTTTGTTCATCATTTTGTATTGACTGCAGCTCCATGACTTCGACTGTTTGCATTACATCACCACTGTTGGATCGATGTTCTTCATGTTGTCACTTGGGCTTGTAGTTGATGTTTATAATTTCATTGATGCAACAATATTTCCATATTGATCCCTCTGTTCATTGGGCTGCACATGTTTCATTGGCACTTTATTGCTTACCTGACTTGTGCATGATGCATATTGCCTGACCATTGTTGTTGTGTTGATCTTGCTTGCTACCTGATCGATACTTGCAGTTCACTGGTCAAGTTGATGTCTTCGTATTCGCTGTGTCACTTACTTGGTGCATTTGTGCATTCATGTGTATTGCGTATTGTTTTTAGTTTTCCTTGATCATTTTGACTAAGTCGTACTGTCCACCTGCCCTTTTTCATATTGCTATTATATTGGTGGCATTGTGCCTTAGCCTTACTTGTGCATTGCCTCATACATATTGTCATTGTTTGATATAGTTTGCATTGCAGTTGTTGTCTTCATATTGTATTCTCTGTTTTGAGTCACTTCCATACTTGGTCGTGCTGTCCACCTGAGTTTGCTTTGGTGCACTGTTTTGGTTTTTCTGTTTTCATGCTTGAAGTCGTAGCCTGTACAACTGCCCTGTGTTGAATCCAGCTAGTAGCTCGGGTTTGATCTTTTGCACGTGTTGTGATTTTATTTATATTGCACCTGAGTTGAACCCGTCCTTTTATTTTAGGTTTGACCTTTTGCTCAACTGTCCCTGTAACATTATCAAGTGTATATCGGTGTGCACGGCCTTATGGCATGTACAGTGATACACTGTGCATGTCACATTGTTCGTGTGTGATGAATTCGAATGTAAATGATGACGAACAACCCAAATAACCGAGGCAAATAATTTTTTTAAAACCCATATTTTATTTTATATTGCAAAAATATTTCTTTTTCAATTTTACTGCGTTAGTGAATATTTTTGCAGATTGCTCAGATGCTGGATTCTAACTGGAATGAAGTTGAAGATAAAATATGAGTGTGAGTGATATGTAGTGAGGAATTTATGTAAATATGAAATTGTGATGTATTGTAATCAAAATTGTATATGTATAGTGAGATCGTGAATTTGTACTATTCAAAAATGTAATAAATATTTGTTTGAATAAAATTTCTGTTTGAATTCAAATTCTGTGTCATTTAATTTTATTCAGCAAATATTTATTTAATCTATGAAAAATAAAATAGTACATTAACAAATACATTTAATGGAATATATATATGTTTATTATCATCAAACAAAAATCATATAAGCGCATATTCAACAATCTCCCCCTTTTGATGATAACAAACATATATTTAAGATTTTGAATATGTTAAATGTATTTGATCATTGATATGCTCTAATTGCTCCCCCTATTTAAATGCTTCCTCTCTACACAAAGCTCCCCTTACATATATGCATACAAATAAAAATATGCAAATGAGCCTAGATGCAAATAGAAAATTATTTGACCTTTGCTTGATTTTATTTGACAAAATCTTAACTTTTCTCTCACCCTTTTGTTATCAGCAAAAGAATAATAGTGTTAGAGAAAATAGAGATAAAGTGATCGATATTAATCCAACATTAAAACTCAACTGAATATAAATATTAAATTTCAATAAAAAAATCAAATAAAAATCATAAATATTTTGTTAGGCGCATATTCCACTTTTAGAATGATAGGAATTATGTCATCATATAAAACCATACAGTTGTGTCTATTTGTGGTATATTTATATCAGGAATTTGAATATCTATTAACCATGCATAACCGTTAGGACATTTAAATGAGATTAGTAGTACTTCAATTTTACTTTAAAAAATGAATTCAAGTATCTTCTAACCAAGCATAACCGTGAGGACTTTTAAATAGGATTAGAATCAACTTGTTTATTTTAAAAATCAACTCTTGATATGCGTTCCATACATGCATAACCATGAGGACTTTTAAATGAGCATGGAAGCACATAACAAATTCCAAGTAATTCACCCATGCATAACCGTGAGGACTTTTAAATGAGAGTGAATACTTTGGTATTTATTTATTATTATTAATTTTTTTTACTATATAATTTTTTTTTTAAAATGTAAAAATGAAAAACGAACGATTCCTGTGTAAAGTACCACACATCGACAAACTATATAGAATTTTGATGAGTGATGGTCGTTAGAAATATGATAGAGATAGAGATGGTCATGGAATTTTTACCAAAAAAAAGTTTTATAACTCTTGTTTAAATTTCTAAAGAAATTTACTAATTATACCGTCTCGAGTCATAATATATAATAAATATCAACACTCATCACTTTTTCAATCACTATTTATATTTTCGATAATTATTAGGGAGTTAGATTAGTCAAAATAGTCATTTAAAATCAAATTCAAAAATAATTATGAAATCGATTTTTCAAAATGACTAATCTGAAAATATGGTCAAAAATGATTTTCTCAAGGGGGTTTTATAAGAAAATTTTCTGCTATTTGAAAAAAGTTTGAAATGAAAAATATGCAGATATTTTCTTTGAAAAACGATGCAGTTACCAAATGTCTCAACAAAAATTCCGTTCAACTAGTAATTTTTCTATCAACTAGATTACCAGTGTAATCTGCATCTGAATTTCTTTTTCACTCAAAAATTATCATTAATTGAATTTGATCGACCAAACCATGAAGTGTGCACCAAAAATTTGAAACTCAATTTAACAGCAATTTAAATGACATTCTCCTGAATTTGAATTGAAGTCGTGTTAATAATCAAAAAACGTGAATATAGAGTTAGCCATATTATAACCAAATGTATTATCATCCAACAAAACACTATTATTAATCCAAAATGATATATATGAAGTAATTCAAAGAATCTAGAGAATTTTATAGTGTTTTGGCATAAGAATATAATTGGCCAACTATTTTGAATAAGTCAGAACCATCATCTTTTCATCATCACATTATTGGCTGATTTAATTCAGAATATGGTGCAGATTATCACATAATATATCATTCAAAATATACCATTATCTGTTTTACCTTTACGATATTTTTCGTTGTTGCCCATTGTGATTCTGTCACCTTTGTACTAGGCTAAGGAACTTTGCTTTGTAACTCGTTGTGTCCTTCGAACAGCCAGAATCCAAGTAACACTATCGTTGTTCCTTAGCCTGCCACCGCACCTACACGTTGAAAGATTTTTGTGACCTATTTGTTTTTATAGGTCCATGATTGTTAGTGGCAGGATATTTTGAAAAATAATTGTGTGGAGACCCAAAACTATTTATAATTGTTCCTTTCGGCACCCAAATTAGTTTTACTTTGAGAGATTTTATATTTGTGCCTTTTGGAACCCAAATCAGTATAGTTTTCACATGTTTGGGTCTATGCCAACAATTATTTTGATTGTGTCCATATTTTCTACAAATTGTGCACATAGAATTAACTTGATTAATATTGCATTCAACAATTTTCGATTTATTATATCCAAGTCCTTGTCTAATCACATTAACAGCTTGCTTTCCTAATAGCATATTCAATGATTTTTCACTTTTGGAAAATTTATCTAAAGTCGTTGACAAAGTTGGACTTGCGTTTTGAGAGATTCATTTTCGTTCAACAATTGAGTGCACTTTTTAATAGAATTTTCTCTCCTAGTATTTTCACTTTCTTTCAATATCAGAATTTCATTTTCAAGTGATTTTATATTAATTTCTGATTTTTTAATTTCTTCTTCGAATGTTGGACACTTATCACACTTAGGGATCCTACTTTGATAGGTTTTAACTAATTGGTCAAGTTGTTCATTTAATTCTATCAAAGTATCTTTTTGCAATTCAAGTTTGGCATATTTCTCCCTAAGTCGTTCAGAACAGCCACTCACTTCGTGGAAATAAATAAGTAATTCAAAGTGAGTAAGTTTTGATACCTCGCTTGGCTCGTCAACGTCGCTATCAGTTATATTTCCTTGAAGGCACATATCTGCTTTCTCACTCTCACTGCTAGTACTTTGATTATCTTCATCACTTGTATTCCACGTGGCTGCAAAACTTTTCCTTTTTGATTTTTTTTAAAGTCGCGTTGATTTTGAGGACAATTGGGCTTAATGTGTCCGGGTTGGTTGCACTTGTGACAGATGATCTTCTGTTCTTCAGTGTAGTCTAGTGCTTTGGCTATTCTGCTTTTCGCTTTTTGAATTCGAGCTGAATTTCCATATTTGTAATTCCATCTTTTGAATTTCTTTATTAATAGCTCCAATTCTACTGTTGCATCATCATCATCACCACCACCATCACTTTCTGTTGTTCCTTTAAGAGCTATTGATTTCTTTCGAGTGTCACTTCCTTCACGCTCTTCCTTGAATTTCATTTCTAGCTCATAAGTGGTGAGATTTTCGATGAGTTCTTCAACTTTCATTTGTTTTAAATCTTTCGATTCTTGAATGGCAGTCACCTTTGCTTCAAATTTTCGTGGAAGGACACTGAGAATTTTTCAGACTATCTCCAACTCTGTGTATGATTTTCCAAGAGCTTTTGATTTGTAAACGATATTGGAAAGTCGTCCATGCATCTCTTTGACATTTTCTTCCTTCGCCATTGTGAAGTTCTCGTATCCGCTACTTGGCATGGCAAGGCGAGATTCTTTGACTTGAGATGTTCCTTCGTGAGTCACTTCTAGTGTATGCCATATTTCCTGCGCAGTTAGACAACGTGAGACACGATTAAATTCAAATTGATCCAATGAACAGATAATAGAATTTATAGCTTTAGCATTAGTATTTTGTAATTTATTTCTAGTTCTGTCCATTGTTCCTTTGGTTTATCTATTTCCTGATTATCTACAGTTATAGTTGATGCTCTATAACCTGTCTCAACAATATTCCAAGCATTAATAGTTTTTAGAAAATTTCCATCCTATTTTTCCAGTAAGCATATTCACCATTGAACATTGGTGGTCTAACTATTGATTGACCCTCAGCAAAAGCAGTATTAAAAGAAGCCATTTTAAAAATTCAACTTTTTAAAAAATTGGCTTTTGTAAAATCAAAATTTTAAAACAAAAATGGCTTTTGTTCCTAGCTCTGATACCACTTGTAGGATCGATTTCACCCTAGAGGGGGGGGTGAATAGGGTGAAGGTATAAATTATAAAAATTAATTGCGGAAGCTTATATAAAATGATTTCAACACAGCTCACAGCAGAATAATAGTAGCACAGATATCGCAGAATATAAATAACAGAAATAGAACAACACAGAATTTACCCAGCTTCGGCAAAACCCTGCCTACGTGCTGCCCCCAAGGTTTTTACTAGAAATCAGATAGTCAGACGCTTACACACGTAAACTCGCGACACCCGCTATCGACTAAACCTAACCCTACGCTCAAAACCCTGCCACAACTCAGCCACAGAGTTGCGAATACTCAAACTACGCCACGTTGTTTGTCCCCTAGTCACACGACTAGAAATTACAACGGTTTAAAACTTAAAAAGCAATTTAAAAAATAAAAGGCAAAAACCCTAATTAAAAATTAAAAACCCCTTAATAATATAAAGCCGACCCCCTTTTGATAATTTAACCCGATCCTCTTTTATTTGTTTCTTTTAGAAAATGGCGGCCGTTGCTTTCTTTCGATTACAATTAGGGCTTTCGTCCTTGATCCAAATTAGTGCTTTTGGTATGATTGAACTTGCCGACTCCAGTAGCTTCGATCGAGATCTCCAGTAACTTCGATTGAGATAAATATGTTCCAGTACCTTGCATTCGTCGATTGTTTTTCTCTTTGAATTTCTATCGGCTACTTCAATTCGATCAAGTTCGAATTATAATTGGTATGTTAATTTTTGATTTTTCTTTTACTGGTTTCGGCTTGCTTGAACTTGATGCATTGAATTTGCCGATGATGCTATCCTTTTATACGAGTCGAATACCTAAATTTTCGTCACATAATTTTTGTTTGAATTTGTCAAAAGATTATCTCGACCGCTTGATGATGCTTGAACGTTTGATGATTTATCAAACTTTGTCAAATTCATATATTTTACATTACTTGATGGTCACGGCTTTGATTTTGAAATTTCGATACATTTGGTCAAAACGGAATTATGATTTTTTTTCGTGATGACCACGGCTTCGACTCCGTTCCTTTTTCTGTTGACTTGTTTGATTAAAAACACAGCTTTAATTTCCTTTAACTTTGCCCAATTTTTGATTTCATGAATTTTCTTGTACTGCTTCGGCCTTGATTTGGTTACACACGGCTATGTACATGAATTTTTGTATCACTGTAACCTATACTGTTGCCTGACCTTTGTTGCCTCTGTTCATTGTTTAGCTCGGCTAGATCACTTGTTGGCATTTGGTTGTAGTTGGTCTTGTTGCAGTTTGGCTTTTTGTACATGTATATAGTTGTGTATCTTCACTTGCATTTGTATTCTGATTCATCCTTCGAGTCAGTGAACATTTGTGGGGGCACTTCAGTCATCCCTTCTGTTTGCTTTGGCTTCATTGACCTCGGCCATGTGTTCATCTGAGTGTTGTTAGCTTTGTGTTTGTTGACCACACATGTTTATGGCCACTGGTTCATTGTTTCATTTGGTTACTGGGTATCTTGTGGCTTTGTTCATCATTGTGTATTGACTGTAGCTCCATGACTTCGACTGTTTGCATTACATCACCACTATTGGATTGATGTTCTTCATGTTGTCACTTGGGTTTGTAGTTGATGTTTATAATTTCATTGATGCAACAATATTGCCATATTGATCCCTCTGTTCATTGGGCTGCACATGTTTCATTGGCACTTTGTTGCTTCCTTGACCTATGCATGATGCACATTGCTTGACCATTATTGCTGTGTTGATCTTGCTTGCTACCTAGTCGACACTTGCAGTTCACTGGTCAAGTTGTTGTCTTCATATTCGCTACGTCACTTACTTGGTGCATTTGTACATTCATGTGTATTGGGTATTATTTTTAGTTTTCCTTGATCATATTGACTAAGTCGTACTGTCCACCTGCCCTTTTTCATATTGCTATTATGTTGGTGGCATTGTGCCTTAGCCTTACTTGTGCATTGCCCCATACATATTGTCATTGTTTGATATAGTTTGCGTTGCAGTTGCTGTCTTCATATTGCATTCTCTGTCTTGAGTCACTTCCATACTTGGTCGTGCTGTCCACCTGAGTTTGCTTTAGTGCACTGTTTTGGTTTTCCTGTTTGCATGCTTGAAGTCGTAGCCTGTACAACTGCCCTGTGTTGAATCAAGCTAATAGCTCGGGTTTGACCTTGTGCACGTGTTGTGATTATATTTATATTGCACCTTTGAACCCATCCTTTTATTTTGGGTTTGACTTTGTGCTCACCTTTCCCTGTAACATTATCAAGTGTATATCGGTGTGCACGGCCTTGTGGCATGTACAGTGATACACTGTGCATGTCACATTGTTCGTATGTGATGAATTTAAATGTAAATGATGACGAATAACCCAAATAACCGAGGCAAATAATTCTTTTAAAATCCATATTTTATTTTATATTGCAAAAATATTTTTTTTTTCAATTTTACCGCGTCAGTGAATATTTTTGAAGATTGCTCAAATGCTGGATTCTAACTGGAATGAAGTTGAAGATAAAATACGAGTGCGAGTGATATGTAGTGAGGAATTTATGTGAATATGAAATTGTGATGTATTGTAATCAAAATTGTATATGTATAGTGAGAGCTTGAATTTGTACTAATCAAAAATGTAATAAATATTTGTTTGAATAAAATTTCTGTTTGAATTCAAATTCCGTGTCATTTAATTTTATTCAGCAAATATTTATTTAATCTATGAAAAATAAAATAGTACATTAACAATTACATTTAATCAAATATATATATGTTTATTATCATCAAACAAAAATCATATAAGCGCATATTCAGCAGCTTGATTTATAAATCTTTAAATCATTAATTATTCATCCTTAATTACTTTCATTACTTAAGTACTTTTAAGAAATTAATCATTCTTAAATTAGTTATTCCTTAATTTCTTGATTTATTAAACTTCTAATCATTCAATAATTATCCTTAATTATATAAGTTAACTTTTAAGTTGACAATTTAGAAGCATTTGATTAACTCCTTTATTACATAGTTAAGTTTATGTAAAATGTAACTCATTTAAAATTATAATTTTAAAACATTTTAAACTTAATCAATTTAAAATATCTACATTTAAAAACCTTTAATTACATGTTTCAACTCAACAACAAGCATTAATTTAAAAATGATAGTTTAGAAATCTTGTCTACTTAGATGTTACAGTTTTCAAAACTGAAAGTTGTGAAACCCGAGCTATTATTGGATTTCCCCGAAACCAACTTCGGGTTGAACCCACCCCCTCTCCTCTTCGAGTCACTCACGCCATTTACTCGAGACCATCACGAATTCCCATCTTCTTCTCCAACTTCACAATCACCAGACATCGAAGATACTTGGTGCACGTGCACCATCAATCGGCCCACCTCCGACCGACGTCGCAAACCTCCTCACACCGACGACAACCCCCTGAACTTCCCAAACATCCATATCCAGACAATTACCACAAAATCGAATTCGAGCATTTTAATCAAACTGGAACCAAACTAGATCATCCAAAATTGCCACGATACGATGCTACCCTGCGCCAGAGACCACGCCACGCCACCAGGACCTCCGCCTAAGTCCTCGGCTTTATTTCCCACCAAAGCGATCAACTCCGTCTCGCCTATGATGATGTAGCGACTCAAATTCCGACCACCGCTAGATTTTAAATTTAAACCCTAAAACGTCATCACGCCATCACCATGATCAACTAGAAAATGTGCGAGTATTTTTCCCTGAATCCCCACTTTTCACCCTACCTCCATGCCAAATCTCAACGGCCAACATAACGTCGATCATCAGAACTTTGACGATGATGTCAATTTCGTTCAACTAAATTTTCTTACTCAATATGATGTAAAAATTCTGATTCTTCTTTTAAATTTTATAGTTTTTGAACACGAACATGATAGTATAGGTGACACCAGAAATCTTACTAGCCAAATTTTTGATAAATTTTGGATTTTATCCGTACTTCCTAATTTCCAGAAGAAACTCAAATCTGTTTACTCAAAAATATTTTGAAACTTGACACTTAATAATATATAACAAGTTTTAGTAAGAAACTAAAGCCTAAAAAGATTTATGGACGAATTCTTTAAATTTTGAAATAGGTTTTATAACCTGTAATCTTAAACGGAGAGACATACTTAATCAAACATGCACAAGGGTATATACACCTATTTGCATAACTATGCAAACATATCCATAGACATTCATTATTCTACTTCACTAAACACTCAGATAATTCACAAATATAAATTAAATAGGTCAGACTAGCTCACCTGTAGTTTAACAGAGAGGAACAGAGAAGTGTTTGAGCCTGGAAAGAAAATTTTTGAGCCTGGAATGTTGAAAACTGAATTGTTTGAAAGCTTGTTTGTTGATGATTCAAGATTTTGATAATTCGTTTGATTCCAGGTAGCAGCTGAAACTTGAATTGATTTCCAAAAGGTTGTTGTTTGAACTTTGTTGAAGCTACTGTTGAGATTCCAGGCTTGATGTTAAGAAATAGATCCTGATTTTTTTTCTTGTTTCAGCTTGCTTTTAACTTGAAAACTGAAGCTCGTTGTTCTGAATTTGAAGTTTCAGTTTTCTATTTTTTTGATTTCTTACAAGTTGCTTGCTGTCTTCAATTTATTTCCAGGTTGCAGTTTGAATTTGTAGTTTTCAATTTTTTTAGAAATGAATGAGAAGCCTGGTTTTACTTTTGTTTTCTGATTATCTTTTTTACTAATTGTGCTTCAGATTTGAGATCTTTTTTACTGTTCTTTTCATATTTGCTGAAAAGTTAAATAACTGCATATGGGGAGATGAAAAGTTTTTGTAATTTTAAATTTCATTATTTTATTCAATTAAATATTGGATGCCATTTGTTCATTCTCCTTATTACATCTTGTAAATTTTTGCTCCCTTATGTATGTTAATTCTTTACTTCATCTTCCATGTGTATGCTTAGCCTCTTTAATTTTTCAAGAGAAAAGAATTTTTCTAAAACAAACTTCATATCATATTTACTTTGTAAATGAATATACCACTTTATTCATTTGTGTATATATATAATGTTAAAAGAATAATTATTTTTAACCAATCTTTATATTATATAAATTTCACCTTAATGATTTTAAAAGGCAAATACTTCTTTAAAACATTTATTTTAAATTTCAGTTCACTTAAATAAAAATCCATTTTTGTCTACCCATATATTCATACACATACTTATGCAATTTTAAATTCAAATTAAATGTATACACTCAAATCTACTCATACATGCATTATATATATATAATTTTAATTCAAATGATTTTTTTAAAATATTTATTATTTCAAGATTTTAAACTCAAACGAAATCCATATATAGTTTTTAACTTATTTTAGTTGTTTGAGATTTTTCAATATATTTTCAAATTAAATTTCAAAAGTTTAAAATACATTATTAATTTTAATTGACAAATTTTGGGATGTTACTTTTTATTAATAAGATATTAAATATCCCATTTCAAAGCCCCAATTAAATTTTAAAATCAATGTCCAAATAAACAAATATCCTATTAAATTTGAAAAATTCAAATTAATTCACAATTTAAATTCACAAATTCATATCAATTACTAAATTTAATTTTACTCAAAAATGGGATCGCTACAGATTCCCCCTTTAAAAAAAATTCGCTCCTGAAATTTGCAAGGGAGACAAGAAAGAATAGAGGATAGATAAAGAAATAATTGATCAGATCAGATCGAAATATTTATTCTGCATTCGGTTTAACAAATCAGAATATCAACAATATGAGAACAAACTCATACAATTATTTCACAAGATACTCGGGTCCACCGGTCTACGAATATGCAAGGGCATTGATTAGTTTAAAGGGATAACTAATCGTTCGTAGAATATATCAGTTCCCAAAGAATAGACAGATATATTTATTCAATCTTCTACAATTCTTAAGCAATATATATGGATTCCGAATTCAAGTCGGAATACCCCAAAGTATATACCAACTTGTCCCTCTTCGGACTTCAGACTACCCAAGAAATTTCAATAGAATTTCGAATTTGGTTTTAATCGATATTGTTTTATTTATGCAATTCATATTTATCCTTATATTTATTAACCAATTTATCTCAATTTAAAATTTCCAATTTATTTAGAATTTTCAATTTCAAATCTCAAATTCATCAAGGTTTTAAGACGAAAAACTGATAAGAAACCAATGAAGATATGAAGTAAGAATTTTTTACAATGATTCCTAAGGACAGTATCACACCAAAACTTCTTTCTGGAGCTGTCACGAAGCAATCAAAAGAATTTGGAATCGAATCAAAGGAGATTGATAGGAAAAGTTATTTTCGCTATTACAGGTTATTGACCATTTGTAGTGGTACTCCCCTGTCCCCTATCTCGTCCTCTTCTTGCACTCATGCTTACTATCAGTGGATAGTAAGAGGATTTACTGAGGCATTCGAACGGATATCATAGGGATGTACTCATTCTAGGGTATACTTCACTTTATCTCTAATGAGTTACTTAATGTGTTATACTCCTGAGCTAAAGTTTCAACCTTTAGCTCTGATACCAAATGAAATGACCCTGACTCGACCTTCGAAAATCGACACCGAATACGACACTCGTATTAAAATGCCGCAGATCCAAACGTCGAATCTGGTTCGGCGGACCTTATAACATATTAAGCACAACACAACGGAAGAAAAAGAATATACATTTCATATACAACATTTGATACAATATTCAGATACAACTTAATGATACAATGAATATCAATATACATCAGAGATATAATACAAGACAATAGCAGCGGAAAGAAAGATAACACCAGCAGCGGAACAATATCTCCCATATGGTCTTCAAGAGAGAACTCCAGTATCGGTAATCTCCATCTCCAAAGCACCAATCCAGAAAGAGCTCGAACTCCCAATAACAATGAAGTGAAGCAAGGTCAGTCCTGATCCAAACACTGAACTAGCTCCAGGTAATCTACTAAACCTAACTATCTGAAAAACCAACTCTAGACTACCCGTATGGGAAAATTGTGGGCACCCAGAGTTTAGGAAAGGAACAACAAACTGCAGGTCATTCGTGGGACTGGTATGAGGAAAAAAAACAGTTTATTTTTAAAACAAACAACAAGAGAATTTAAAATAAATCTGCAATGCTTTTTGAAAAATGAAACTACCATAAGGCCTCCCGCCACATACACAATGCAAACGCAGAATTGGAGGAGATTTCTCCTTATGATAGTCAAATACGCTTGATACGAGAAAACTTCTTTGATATTATTACTAGTGCATAGTGTAGAAAATCATTTCGAAAGTATAATATTGATTTTACCCAGCATACAACCATTATTGTATGCCTACTATAGCTACCATCTAAATAGTGGGGCGCCACCATAAGTAAATGGCAGGTTCTATAACTAAAACCGTACAAGATGCGTATTGTTTAGTTTGGATTTCCAACAAATGATCAGGCTAAGGACTTCCTACTGTCCATGGGAACGCCTCTGGCGGGGCGTCCCGAGAGCTTAACCATCTTTCTGCCAACACAAGGTCGGGTTACCTCTGTAACTAGGTAACAACTACACGAGCATGCCATCCCCCGGTTCTTTGGGACCTTTATCCAAGGTGCCTCTAAACCACAAAGCAATTACAAAGTAATAGATTTGCAGTGACCACATGAGTAAATAATCTGGGCTTTATACCATGATATCACCCTTTTCTAGAAGGGAATGACACACCCTAAAGGAAGCGACCCTCATAACCTTGTCGCATCTTTCCTGTTTCGACCATTTCCGAGGTATGAGGTCCTGATGCAGTCTTGTCCACAAAGCTAGGCTTTATACAAAAGCCATGCTTTGATCATAAATGATCAACAAATGATCATCCATACACAGCAGCACTTAGCATGCCACACTACCAAATTGGGAGTATATCACTGATAACTATGAACTACATAACCTCTGAGCTCGTACGTCCCAGAGAAGGGTGTTAAGCTAAGAGAATAAATTCTCCGCCACCAAGCAGAAATGTATTTGATAGAGGTCAGTTTAATATCTCAAAGTGTAATGTCGGACATACAACCATACAAGTCTATTCTGGGTTCGAACAGAACCGAAGGCACTTCGTCTAATAAAGGAAGAAGCCCTTGCAATTCGGGTATCCACAATCCTTATCAGACTTCCCGTCACTTAGGGAATCTCTATACCGTAGCTATTCGGTGTAGAGACAATCGATAGGTTATCCTAACGTTCTTGCAAATACCCGGTCTTCAACACCGATCTTCAAATGCAATCTATAATGTCGTATCACTATTCGGAATGGGTTATATGACACAAGATCCTCTCCCGGCTAAATCGAATAATGAAAGCAATATTTAAAAATATATGGATATGGGGTTTTTAGTTAAGTCTTAACTTTTAAACCCAAAATCTTTCTTCAAATGGTTAAAAAAATTACCATTTCAAATCTTTAAACAAAAAGATTTATTCCACAAAGTTCACCTAGTTTCACAAAGATCTATTCATAGATTCAAAAACAATTTCCTTTTTAATTGTGTTAGCTCATTAAATCTTTAAATTAAAGATTTAACTTATAGCTTTCAAACCGTTTCCAAAGATTTATTCATGACTTGGAAGACCATTTTCATTTTAGACTTGAAATCCTTTTAACATAAATTGGAAGTTCATTTCTTATATGAAAGCTTTTATTATATGAAAACAAATAGTTTCAGGAAAATCCAATTATATTTGCATGAGTCAAGACCCTTGAATTTAAATTCAAATTCTCAAATCAATACCTTTAAAATGGTTTAACCCATATATAACTTGTATAACATCTTTAATCCCTGGTTTCCAAACATAGAATTCAATTTCATAATTTAAATTTAATTTTAAATCAAATTATTTAAACTTCAAAACTTAATCAGGTTATCCAAAAATAAATTTTATCTTTGAAATTCCTTTTCAAAAACTTTTTACTTTAATCCCAATCCGTTTCCAAAACCATTTGGATTCAAAAATTCACTTTTAAAACTATTCCAAGAATCTGTGACTTAACCCATTTCCACGTGCAATCCATATTTCTGTGTGTATAGGTGTGGTCCAGGGATGTTACATAATAAAAGTGCAACATCATTAATTAGCACAGATTCAATCATAACAATATCGATAAGCGGTATATCCTATAACGCTTATCTATATACACAGAATCACAAATAAATAACATACGTACATTATGGATAAATAAATCACAGCTTGAATCAAGATAATTCATATCAAACGACATCATACATCAGGGATATCAATCAATTCAAAACATTCAGTGCAATCCAAACATCCATAAGTAAGGTAAATTAATCATCGGATTAATTTGAATCAGATTAATCGCTAATCCTGGTTTATTAACATTAATTAATTACAAATTATTTTAATTAATTATCCTTTAATAATAAATTAATTAACCTCCTTCTACTATTAATTAATTCCTAATTAATTATTCTTAATTAATTAATTCTCAATTAATTATCATTCTTCATTAATTAATTAAACTTTAAATTAATTAATTATCCTTAAATAAATTACCTTAATTAATCACCATCTAATTAATTACCATTTACTTAATTATCCTTTAATAATAACTATTGATTATCCCTAATCACATAATTTAATTATCACTTGATTAATTAACTTTGATCAATAATTAATTACTTTTAAGTAGTTATTTTTAAGAAATTAATTATCTTTAATTGTTTTTATTAATTAACTTTAACTACTTATTAATTTATTAATTAATAAATCCTTAACTATAAATTAATTAACCTTATATTAATAATAAATTATCTTTAATTAATTTCAATGATTAATTAGATAAATCCTTAATTAATAATCATTCCTTAATTACTCTCACAAATTTATTTACTTTTAATTAATTAATTAATTTCAAATTAATTTCCTTTATTAATTAACCACATTAATTAATTATTATTTAAATTAATTAACCTTTAAACACTTGATTTATAATTCTTTAAATCATTAATTATTCATCCTTAATTACTTTCATTACATAATTACTTTTAAGAAATTAATCATTCTTAAATTAGTTATTCCTTAATTTCTAGATTTATTAAACTACTAATCATTCATTAATTATCCTTAATTATATAAGTTCACTTAACTTTTAACTTGACAATTTATGTACATTTGATTAACTCCTTTATTACATTGTTAAGTTTATGTAAAATGTAACTATTTTAAAATTATAAGTTTAAAACATTTTGAACTTAATCAATTTAAAACATCTTCATTTAAAAACCTTTAATTACATGTTTCCACTCAACAACAAGCATTAATTTAAAAATGATAGTTTAGAATTCAAGTTTACTTAGAACGTTACAGTTGTCCAAACTGAAAATTATGAAACCCGAGCTATTATTGGATTACCCCAAACCAACTTCAGGTTGAACCCACCCCCTCTCGCCTACGAGTCACTCACGCCATTTACTCGAGACCGTCATGAGTTCCCATCTTCTTCTCCAACTTCACAATCACCAGACATCAGAGATACTTGGTGCACGTGCACTATCATTCGGCCCACCTCCGACCGAGGTCGCAAACCTCTTCACACCGCCGACAACCCCTCGAACTTCCCAAACATCCAGATCCACGCAATAACCACAAAATGGAGTTCAAGCATTTTAATCGAACTGGAACCAAACTTCATCATCCAGAATTGCCACGCTACGATGCTACCCTACGCCGGAGACCACGCCATGCCACCAGGAGCTCCGCCTAAGTCCTCGGCTTCATTTCCCACCGAAGCGATCAACTCTGGTTCGCCTATGATGACACAGCGACTCAAATTCCGACCACCACTAAATTTTCACTTTAAACCCTAAAACGTCATCACGCCATCACCACGATCAACTAGAAAATGTGCGCGAATTTTTCCCTGAATCCCCACTTTTCACCCTACCTCCATGCCAAATTTCGACGGCCAACATAACGTCGATCATCAGAACTTTGACGATGATGTCAATTTCGTTCAACTAAATTTTCTCACTCAATATGATAGTAAAAATTCTGATTCTTCTTTTAAAATTTGTAGTTTTTGAGCACGAACAAGATAGTATAGGTGACATCAGAAATCTTACTTGCCAAATTTTTGATAAATTTTGGATTTTATCTGTACTTCTTAATTTCCAAAAGAAACTCAAAATCTATTTACTCGGAAATATTTTAAAACTTGGCACTTAATAATATATAACAAGTTTTGTTAAGATCCTAAAGCCCAAAAAGATTTGAGGAAGAATTCTTTAAATTTTGAAACAGGTTTTATAACTTGTAATCTTAAATAGAGAGACATACTTAATCAAACATGCACAAGAGTATGTACACCTATTTGCATATATGCAAACATATCCACAGACATTCTTTATTCTACTTCACAAAACACTCAGATAATTCACAAATCCAATTTAATTAGGTCAGATTTGCTCACCTGTAGTTTAATAGGGAGGAACAGAGAAGTGTTTGAGGCTGGAAAGAAAAATTCTGAGCCTGGAATGTTAAAAACTGAATTGTTTGAAAAGCTTTTCTGTTGATGATTCAAGATTTTGATAATTCGTTTGATTCCAGGTTGCAGCTGAAACTTGAATTGATTTCTAGAGTGTTGTTGTTTGAACTTTGTTGAAGCTACTATTGAGATTCCAGGCTTGATGTTGAGAAACAGATCTTGATTTTTCTTCTTCTTGATTCAGCTTGCTTTTAACTTGAAAACAGAAGCTTGTTGACCTGAATTTGAAGTTTCAATTTGCTATTTTTTGGATTTGTTAAAGGTTGCTTGTTGTGTTCAATTTATTTTCAGGTTGCAGTTTGAATTTGTAGTTTTCAATTTTTTTTAGAAATGAATGAGAAGCCTGGTTTTACTTTTGTTTTCTGATTACTTTTTTACTTATTTTGCTTCAGATTTGAGATCTTTTTTACTGTTCTTTTCAGATTTGCTGAAAAGTTAAATAATTGCATATGGGCATATGAAAAGTTTTTGTAATTTTAAATTTCATTAATTTATTCAATCAAATATATTGGATGCCATTTGTTCATTCTCCTTATTACATTGTAACACTTGTAAATTTTTACTCCCTTATGTATGTTAATTCTTTACTCCATCTTCCATGTGTATGCTTAGCCTTCTCAATTTTTCAAGACAAAAGAATTTTTTTTAAACAAACTTCATATCATATTTACTTTGTAAATAAATATACCTCTTTATTCATTTGTATGTGTATATATATATATATAATGTTAAAAGAATAATTGTTTTTAACCAATCTTTATATTATATAGATTTCACCTTAATGATTTTAAAAGCCAAATACTTCTTTAAAACTATTTTAAATTTCAATTCAGATTTTAATTCACTTAAATAAAAATCCATTTATGTCTATTCATATATTCATACACATACTTATGCAATTTTAAATTCAAATTAAATGTATACAATCAAATCTACTCATACATGCATTATATATACATACATATATAATTTTAATTCAAATTATTTTTTTTAAAATATTTATTATTTTAAGATTTTAAACTCAAAAGAAATTGGAGTTTTATCCATATATAGTTTATCACTTCTTTTAGTTTGAGATTTTTCAATATATTTTCAAATTAAATTTCAAAAGTTTAAAATATATTATTAATTTTAATTGAAATTTTTTTTGGGATGTTATTTTTTATTAATAAGATATTATATATCCCATTTCGAAGCCCCAATTAAATTTTAAAATCAATGTCCAAATAAACAAATATACTATTAAATTTGAAAAATTCAAATTAATTTACAATTTAAATTCACAAATTCATATCAACTACTAAATTTAATTTTACTCAAAAATCGAGATCGTTACATCTTATGAGATGCTTTTGTTTTTAAAAGAATTTTGAAACTTTAATAATCAATTTGGGTGTGGTTTTCTCACGCTGGTATTCCAAACTGACTCGGGTGTTACTTAACTATAATGCTCAGGTCAGACCGAGTATTATAGGATACATGAAAGGATGCTGTAGAGCTCAGGAGGCAGCTGGATGGCGATACGTACTTCCATACTATGAAATAATCCGATGTGTTGATTAGCTGTGCATTCAGCTTTGTGAGGATAGGTTATGATTACTATTCAGTTGTGTGTTATGTACACTCTGATGATGTAATATATAAACAGGTATATTTGTTTTTGTGTAAAGATCATTTATTATGTATTATATTTTATTCCACTGCGATGGTTAGATTCTGATGTTGTTTTCGATTTTCTTCTTCTACCTCTTCTTATTTAACCCAAATGGTTCGTATTTCCATACATCTCGAGTTGATTAAGGGAGAATAGTGTCGACTCTAGGGGTACGGATTAGCGAGTCATTACATTAAGCATTTTGAAGTTGTTGTTTAATATATAATATGAGTTGTTTGTTATATATATAGTATGTAGTATAAGTTGTTGTTATATATATGTTCTAGGTTATATATTTTATATAAGTAATAAATATATATGTTAATTTGTTAAGTTCTAATGTACAGATACAATGTTTACTTTATATATATATATATGTACGACTTTAATATTTGAGTTTTTGTGTATACAATGATTTTTGAAACACATATGTGTGTGTATATATATATATATTGTACTAATATGTGTTTGAAATTAGAACATGATTTTTATATATATACAATTTTATATCTATATCAATTTACATATATCAATTCTCTTCATTTATTAAGTTCTGATTAGATTTTGTCTCTTCCTATCTATCAGCTTTGCTTATCAAATTCGCATTCAGTCTTACTTTGCTTCGGAATTCGTGTTTGGATTCATAGCTAAATTTCTCATCGTTCTCTAGCCTCGAAAGGTGAGAAATCACTCACAATTAACGTTCTTATATTTATTAAATTTGATTCTAACCGAAACGACAATTGAAATATGCTGCTGTTAGTTATTTACATAGTTATATATATGCTATCTGTTCACCTGTAACATCTGACACCATTATTTGTTGTTTATATTGATGATATATGCCATTTTTATTTTTATCATATCTGTTATCACTCTATAAGTACCATGTTAGTATAGAATTCACTATGGGTTGAAATGATATGTACCTGAAAGATCTGTACAATAGGAGAAATTCGTTATGGGTTGAAATGACAAACCCAAGCGATTTTCATTTGTATTGAATTTGGAATTACGGGTTGAAATGATATATACTCGTATATTTATTTAAACTGCGGTTGAAATGATAAATATCCGTATCACTTGACCATAAGATAGAAAATATATATAGACACCGCTGGTCAATGTATATATATTTTGAAATGATTTCCAAGGTTTTGAAATTGAGTTCATTAAGAATTATGCTCAAGTAAGTTAATTTGAAAGTTTAAATTTAGGATTTTAAAGAAACGATTTTATAACTTGATTTTTGAATAAAAATGATTTAAGTGAATATTTTAAATTTACATAAATTTAAATGGTATATTTAGTTTTATTTAAATTTGAAATATGAAGTTTTATTTAAATGTTTTTTGAATGATTAAGTAAATATTTCAAAATAAATAATAGTAAAGTGAATTTGATATATATATATATATATATATTGAATTATCAAATCTAGTTTTGAAATGTTTGAACATTTAAAGGTTTGAAAATATTGAAATTGAAATGGTTTATTTTGTGGTTAAAATTCTGTATTTGGAATCGATATAATTGGAAATGGTTTATTGAGAAATTGAAATAAATTGTAATTGATGGTGAGCAATTTGATTAAATTTGAATTTTTGGAATTCGAGTTGATTTGGAATCGATTTGTGAAATTTGAGGAAACTATTTTATTATGTAAAGATTTTTAAATTTTATTTAAAACTATTTTATATTTTACTTTATAAATTATTCTAATACAAAATATTTTAATATAAATCATTTTTAATATAAACTATTTTTTAATATACTAACTATTTTATTATAAACTATTTTAACTTATAACTCTTTGATATAAACTATTTTACTTTATAAACTATTTTATTATATATACTATTTTAATATCTAAACTGTTTAAGCGGTGGAAGTTATGTTTTCAAGGTTATGAATTTCAAAGTATTATGATTTTAAAGTATTATAATTTCAAATGTTTGATTTCAAAAGTGTTATAACCTTGAAAGTGCTATGATTTTGGAAAAGGATATATTTGAAATGGAAATGATATCGTATCTGGTTTTGAAATGGAAATGCTATCGTATTCATATGGTTTTGAAATGGAAATGATATTTTTGTTCTGATGTATAAACTATTTTGATATGACCGCGGTGTTATAATAACGTTTAGTTGTTAAAGAGACCGGGATCGAAAGTTGTCATACTCTCTGCCAACTCCGAAAACCACCTTAACAACTGTATACGCGGTGGAGATTCCAAAATGTAGTAGGATGGTGGCGACATTCTATTAAAGTATATATATGGACCCTACTCTCGTGAGTTGGCATAAGGTGGCTAAAACAGGAGCAATTCTTGGGCCAAGTAAGGTAGCTCCTCCGATTGGACACATTCCTTCGATACTATATTCTGAGTTTGTGATTAATTTGGTGGCCACACTTGATTTTTTTCGATTTGGGACTGTGTTCTGAGGTGGGCGGTGGTGGCTGCTATGTGTTACCACCAGCCGGGATGCGTAATTTGTATATCTACCCTGGCATTACCTTGTTGTGCCGTGTCACCTACCCAAGCACGCCTTATACAAGTTTGTTTTGTACCATACATATGGAGTGCTCTCTAACGACGCCCAGTACAGGGGAGAGTACGGTACAGTATAAACTATGGGAATATATAAAATGTGTTAAGGGGGATATGGGTAACGCCTTAGCGCTATTTTAATAGTTTACTTTACTTTAGACATTATTAAATAGTGTATATTACTACATAGTAGATAGTTTAACTGATCCTTAGAGGATGGACATCCCAAACATCCTTTAAGTTACTTGTATTTCAGTTGATATTTCACTTGAGTTGGATTTATTGATATAAGAACGTTAATCTTGACTCGAGTGTTTTGTGTTTTGCTTTATGCTCGGGTCAGACTTAGTGATACAGCTTTTAAGACTCACCTTTGAAATTGGAGCTTCTTTTGGAGATCCATCTACATCTTTTCAGCTTGTAGTTATTCAGTTGATTCCTCTGATGTATTCTGATCTTGTATTTGAGTATTGTATGTGAGACTTTTGTTGTATCTTGTTTAACTTTGTTATATATATATAGTAGCTTCATGAACTACTATTCTTTTGACTCCGCTGTATGTTGTACATTACTCCGTGTCTGTGATTCTGTGATTTATTTATTTATTGCGTATGTTGAGTTTTGCCAAATATAAATTAACGATCTGGTATTTTGAGCAATTCAAAACCGACATGTGTGGATGCGAATGGTTGAAAATATCAGGTCATTATAGTGAGAATCAAAAAGTATATAGTATCAGCTAGAAGAATATCTGATATCTATCTATGTTTGTATTATTTTATCTTAAAACCCAATGACTCTTCCTTTTGGTTCTCAGGTGTTTACATTAGATTGGGCATCAGACCTTGGGTTGAGAGGGCAAGTTGTTACATCTGGTATCAGAGCATACGTTACGAACTAAGATAAGAATTAACATACTGAGAGAGCATATTTGTACTACTTTTTTGATATATATATACACACACACATATATATATAAGATTTGAATGTATTTGTAGCTGTTCCGATTGAGCTACCTATCTGTTGGGGAGTTGTAAATGAATCCTATTTATAGATAGTACTAGATGAGTAAGTTAGTGAAGATGGAGACAGGAACAGAGACAGATATTAGTGGGATAAGACAAAACAAGAATGGTACTGTTTTCTATCATAGAGATATTGTGGTGTGAATGCCCACGTTCAGTTCCATTGATATCTATATGCGATGAGTCATACGAGTGTAAACCCCACAGTACCTGCATTTGGTGTAGGAGGAGTGTTCTTAGTACTATGTTATAGTCGATGTAGTGGGGATGTGGCTAAGCACTTGCGAGAGTATATGTGATCGCTTAGAGTTGATTTGACGGACGCTCCAGATGGGAAGCTAGTAAGGATGGTTAGAGGATTGAGTTTTGGAAGTAAAATAATTTGAAGAGTAAAAATTTAAAGAAATAGAGAAAGTAATTTTGAAAGTTGAAATTATAAATTTTGTTTATACGGTCATTTAGGAATTGATATTGTATTTATATAAGACAAGAAGCATATGAAGGATTTTTGAAAAATTGATTTAAATCTTAATTCAAAGTAAGTACAATTCTGATATCGTAATGTATATTAACTTTAAGATAGGAAATTGAAAGATCGACGAAATGAGATTTTGGATGCGTTTGTATAATGTATGATTAAAGATTATAGAAATGGACTTCCAAATTGATATAAATATGGTGAGTAACTAAAGTGATTTTTAAATTATATTTGCACATATATAGGACAAGTTATTTAAAAATGTAGAAAATTTTCTATATACGAAATAAATTAAGATATACTTTTATATTTGTGATAAAATGACTATAAAATATTTGAAATAAAACAAGAGTATTTTAAGAACAATCATAATTTATTTAAAATTAAATGTACTTAGTGGTTAATATTAAATTATCGAAGTTAAAAGAAAATGATTAATAATTAAATTAAAAGATAAAATCGAATGTAATGTTTGTTGAATGGATTATATTTTATGGCTTTTTAAATAAATCGGACAATTTTAGTAAAATAATATATTGTAAAATGGTTTTTTAAATGAAAATGGACGTTTTAATTTTGATAAAGTAATGAGCATCTAATCGGAAATGTTTTACTGTTATTTTAAAGTATGAAAAATAATTTTTAATGGTTAAATCAAGATTTGTTGGGTAGTTAGAAAGTAAATAAGAATGGGAATAACTATGCATTGGAAGCAACCTCAAGTTCAAATATGCTACCTTCTATTATAAAGAAGGGAAAACGGATCGTGAAAGGAAGCGAGTTATGATTTTTGATAAGGAATGTAATGGTAAGTAGTTCAAGTGTAAGCCTCATATAGTGCTTGGATTGATTGACTTTGGAGTAGATTGATTGATAGTTATAGGACGATGCTGGATATAGATAGGAATATGGTTTGATAAGGGTTAGTGGACTGGGCATGTTATTGTCATAATTCGTGATCTCAATAGTCGTACATAACTGGATAGAGAAAGAAAGATTATAGCTACGATTAGAAAGAGAAAAATACAAAATCATTATATTGAAGCAATAGAATATACTTCTATATGTACATTTTTCACCGATAATATATGTATCTATGTTGTAACTTGGATATCTACCAATTAATGATTGTATGTTATGTGTAAATAATTTACTTATCTGATGTTTGGCGGTATCTATGATATAACTCAGATAAGTTAAACCCATATTTAATGATTTATTATAGTCGTTGAGCCTTTATTTGGTTTCGTAAAGTAAATATTTGATTTTCTTTTGAAATGGTCTTTAAAGTTATTATATTTTGAATAAGATATTTGAAGAATGATTAAACAATTTGTTTGAGAAGTTTTATAAATGATTTTGGGTTTCAGAAAAGGAGTTTATAAATAGTTTTGAATGTTTAAACAATGATTTTATAAATGGATTTGAATGTCTGTAAAGAGAAGTTTTATGTAAGGTTTGAAAGTTTATAAAGTTATATAACCGGCTTTCTATAATTATAAAGAGTTCGTAATTAAGTATATGAATGTTGATAAATGTTTGGGAAAAGAGATTTAATAAACGAAAAATGGTTTTGAGGTCTAGTGATTACTTTAGGTAATTAAATCTCTAGATTTTGTTGTTGTTATCTCATAGTTAAATTTGACTAAATTTGACTTAGGAAGTAAGAATGTAATTCGAGTTCCACGGTGAGGATGAATACTTACTTCCAAAAGAACCTGGAATGAGTCAACCGAAAATTATTAGTTGTTAGTATGGAGAGGTCGAGATCGGATTTATATATCCGAAAACCACTACGAACTAACATGTACGTTCGAGTGGAAGACATCTTGATGATGATTGAAGACGATGCTCTTTGAAGTGCAAGGGCTACTACTACTAATCCTGAGTTTGATTCCAAAATGGATGTAGTAGAGTTAGTGCCTTCGGTTTCGTTCTGATCCAGAACGAACTTGTATGGATGAATGCTGGCATTGCATTGATGCCTAGTGGGTAGTGCTAGCATTCCAAGATGGTTGCTATTCAGAAAGGTAAAGCGTAACCTCATGCCTCACAATTGGAAGTAATAGCAAAAGCATGGCATGCACCAGAATTATGTGGTTAGCTATCATTCGGAGCGGTCACCCCATTCAAGATGTCCCTCTTAGAGTTGGTTTGTGCGCAAACACCATGGCAGTATAAGGCCTCGGTGTCAAAGGGGTGAGATAATCCCGTTTGCCATGTTAAAGGGGCAGATGGCTCTATGTTAGCGTCAGTGCATTTTCTAGACGTATAGCATCGAAAGATAGTCCTTTACCTCGCCATTGTTGGAATCTAATCTCCAATACATGCCATATGTTTTTGATTGTAGAGCCTAGCATGTTGGAATGTGAGATGCAAGCATATTAGCTATTTTATCTATTTACTTTAAACCTAGACACTATGATAATATCACTAGATTTTGATATAAAATATTTTGGTTATCGTAAGGTAAAAATCCATCCATTTTTGTGTATTGTGTGGTCTTACGAGATACTCTTTGTGAAAAGTTTTCAAATATAGAAGTCAGTCTGGTTGTTACTTGTTACCGAATTTTACTCACGCTGGAGTGACTCGGGCGTTATTCCATGTAATTCTCGAGTCAAACTGAGCATGTTTTTTCCAGGTTAGTTGGATACTTTGGAGTTGAAGAGGAGCTGGACGGTCAAGACGTATTCATGTATATTTTTCTTTTGCTGTATTATAGAGTTTAGATGTTTGTCAATGTAAGGATAGGTTTCTATCACTGTCCAAATTTAGGATAAGTCTAGTGTACTCTAATGTTGTATATATGAACAAATATGTTTCATTTTTGTAAAGATCACTATTGTATTATATTTTATTCGTTGCATTGAGAGATTTTGTGTTGTGTAGTTTTCTTCTATCTTTTATCTTCATCTTTCACCCTAACAAATCAATATTTCTGGCACTTGAATGTTCGACATATAAATAATTAAATTATTGAATTTAATATGATTTTAGGATTTAATATTGAATGAAATTAAATATTTATGATTTGTTAATGAGAAAATAACTAGTATGTAATTTTAGTAATGTTAATTTTAGCTAATTGATAACTATTTTAATATAATTTCAATAAATTGAAATAATTGTAAGGTTAATTTGGTTAGAACTATAAATAAGAGATAAATTGAATGTTGTATTTAAATGTTGTAGTTATATGTTATTAATTGGAATATGAAAATAAATTAACTAGTATATAAATCTAGTAGCTTTCGTATGTAAATGATAAGCTTGGAAATATGTTTGTATTATTAATGTATGATAATTACTTCAACTATCATTTTGTTATCTAATCGGAAAATTAATTTGGAAATCAGTAAAATTTAATATAAGTGAAATATTGCAATTAATCTAATTAAATATTGAAGTTAATATGAGTTAAAATGACAATGGTTGAATGTTGATGTAATAAATGTTAAACCAATGTTAACTATACCCATAAAGTAATGATTGATGGAATAATAAGATGTAAATCGAAATAAATGAATTTATTGGAATTTAAATTATAGTTAATGAATTTATTTCAATTGAAATCGGACACTGTAATTTTAACAACATTTAAATATTGAATTTGACATGGGAAATTTGTTTTAAAACATTTTTTATTTCTATGTAATTAGAATTGATAAAAATTATTAGTTATAAAATTTGAATTTTAAAGGTAATTTAATAATAATTTATCTAATTAACATGAAAATAGACATTTTGGCCATGGTTTCGGATTTCAATGAAACTAGTTTCATCGGATCCGTGATGGTGAATTGTTGTTGGATTTCAAGTATCGTTGCGATCGCACTTATCGTTTGATCGTGTTGGCTCAAAACGCATAGAAATCTATTTAATAATTTCAAATAAAATAAGCAGATTTTAAAAGCTAACTCCTTCATACAATGCAATCAGGACTTGAAACATGTTCCATTAAGTTTAAAAATATCGAGAACATCTACTATGACATATTGGATGACCTAATTTCATATTGGAAACATAACAGGCTTTTCGGGTCGTTATTATCGTTTCGAACCAATTCGATATGTTCATTCTTTCCTATTGGGCCTTGTCTATATAAATAGATTTTTGTTTCTCAAAACATAGAAGCCATTCAGTTATTCTGTACGTACATATTTTTTTCCTTGTCCATTATTCCAATTGCAGAAACCAAATTGCAATTGCATGCCCAAATTCAATTTCAATTTCAAACCGAAAATCAAACTCTTCAAAACTATGTCATACTATATACTACTTCGAAGCTCTTGACAAGCGCAATCCACTGTAGTGATTCATTTTTCGATTCAAATCACCATTCGACCAAAAATCAACGATTTATTCTCGGTCGTTCATATTAGGGTTTGAGATTGGAGGGTGGATCTTCGTCTTGGGAGCGATTGGAGGGCACCGATAGGTAGAGGAGGCGAGTAGCTTGTATTTATGGTATTCGCCCTTGTCAACGGCGTCGTGGTTGCCGAGAATTGCCTTTAAAACGGTGGCGGAGGTGTACTAGATAGGGATGACCAAAGGTCTCGGTGCGTGGGCCATTGTACGGCCTGAGGTGGGCAATGGCACGGTGGTGACTGATTTGAGGTGTGGTGATCCTAGCTGCAGCAATTCATGGTCAGCGACCAGGTTCGTGGCGACTGTGTAGTGGAGATCGCATTCGTGAAAGTTGAGTTTGGGTTTCGTGAGTGATAAGATGCTGACGAGGTATGTATATATTTTATTTTATTTGTTTTATAATTTATATTCTCAAAACTTCTAACGACCACAACTTTTACATACATGCTCTGTCTCATGTGCGGTTTTCTCTATTGCGATCATATCAAAATTTTGGACATTATGGAATTAGTTTGGTTGAATTCTAAGACTATTGAAATTTGGGCTTTTGTTTGGATTTTAAATCGATTTGAAATTAAAGGTGTATGTTTTAATCCACTCACGAATACTAAATTATCGTATGCTAGTTAAAGTAAATTTATGGTTATTAAAAATTTAATGGTTGCTACTTGGTAATATAAATTGTCACTTAAGTTAAATTTGAAATTATATCGAATTGAATTGCCATTTAATTAATATTGAATATAAATTGCTAGTTAAACACCTAATAATGATAACCAATTAATTGTAGTGATTTATTAGCTGATTTGGATGTTGAATTGTGATTGGATGTTATTGTGTGACATTTTGGATGATTGGATGTTTATTGATGTCTATATCTCTGTTATCACTATGGGTTGAAATGATATATACCTAAATGATCTCTCAAATAATCTCTGTTATTTGGATTATGTATTGGAATTGAATTATTTCAAAGGTGTAAGTTAAAGTTTGCATTATTTTATTTAAAGTGGTTAAATTTAGTATTATGAATTACTTAGATCTCTCAAATAATTATATTCACGTTGTACACTTGATAGGAGATGGAAAATCCCGTAACATCTCCAAAGCTATTGCATTCATATTTTTTGTTAAATTAATTTTACTTACATAAGATCTTTTAGTTCTGAATTGAGTGCTTTGTTTTTCATTACGCTCTGTTCAGTCTGAGCTTTTTAGTGCATTGAAGACTATTTTCTAGAGGACGAAGATGAAGATTCAGTATATTATTACTATTTATTATAATTATTCCACAACATCATGTGTTCCACTGCATTATTAGTTTATTTCTGCTGTATGTATAAGTCTAATTTGAATTGTAAAAGTGTAATCAAATGTTATTTGTAAAATAGCTTCATGAACTGTTTATTTGATTATTATATTTTGTCATTCCGCTGCGATATTCTGTGTTTTGTTTTTCCTTCTTTCTATTATTTTCTTATTCACCCCATTGGCAATCCTCCCTCTTGAATTGTTTGAGTTGACATGTGTGGTTTATTGTTGATTTAAATCGTCCAAAAAGGTGGGTAGTTACTGTTGGAATCAGAGTCAGGTTCAGAAATAGCTTAGCCTGTTGGGGTTAACTCATCAGAGATAGGCTAGTAATATCCTGGAATGAGTTTGTTTGAGTGTATATGCAACGACCCGCCTGTTCGACCCTGGAAAATCGACAAAGATACGCTCATTGTATAACATGCCGAACGATCGAGTTTCAAAAAGACAAATTATTAAGGGGAAATAAAGTAGGTAGAAGAAAGAAGAAACAAAACAACAAAATCTCACAACGGACTTAATAACATATAATATAAACAGTTATTTGCACAAATAAAAAACTATAATATACATATCTCACACCAGAGTACAAAAATTAATAGTTACCAGCCCGGGCAGTAATAACAACCTGCCCTCATAATTGATGATAACTTCTACAAAGCACTGTAGCGGAAAAAAAAACCAAATATGAGTAATACATCTTCACCATCCAGCTTGTCTCCTGAGCTCCATAGCATCCCATCCTAAACTTGAAATAGTCGGTCTGATCTGAGCATTATAATAAAGAACAGCCGAGTTTGTCTGGAATACCAGCGTGAGAAAACATACTCAATTTGAATTATTAAAGTTTCAAAAATCCTTTGAAAATCAAAGGTATCTAGTAAGACCAACACGGTACGTTTTTACCTTACGATAACCAAAACATTTCATATCAAATCCTATGATATTATAATAGTGTCTAAGTACAAATACTTATTCAAATAGCTGAAATTTTTACATTAATTAAATTCCTGCATACTAGGCTCTACAATCAAAATCGTAAAGCCATGTGTTGGAAAATGGATCCCATATGAATGACTAGGCACTGGGGTACCACCTGTCACATTACATGTCAAGAACAGCGTACCAAGGATCATGCCGAGATCCCCTGCAACACAAGACCAGACTATCCCTAACCTGGATAGACCGAATATACTACCACCCCACGTGTTCCCACCCTTTCACGATCTCCTTGCATATACCGTAGTAATAATAATATCTAAGGTTATCTACAAAGGTGATAGACATACCATAATTGGGTGCGACACACTTAGCCTTGCTACATCTCCCCTAATTTTTAGCCATTCCTGTTTGATGAGGCAAGAGGCTATGCTTACCTTTTCAAGGATATTTCACTTATAATGCCCACTGTCCTCCAAAAACAATGTACTGATAGCATTCATCCATACAAGTCCGTTCTGGGTCCGAACAGAATCGACGGCACTATTCCTACTACATCCATTTTGGAATCACTCTTAGGATTAGTAGCGATTAACCCTTGTACATCACTGCTCCATCTTTGACTCATTTCTCTTGTCTTCATTTCAAAAACGTACTCGTTGGATCGAAGTGGTTTTTGGATAACAAATCCGATCCCGGTCTCTTCGAAACAACGTTCGATATTTTCGGTAAACTCAACCCCGGTTCTTTAGGAAATAAACAGACAAAAATAAAATCAGAGATCACCTCCAAACCGTTAGTGGACGGATTTGTTCATCGTCATCGTAGAAGAACGAAACGACTTTATACGTACAGTATATCACCTAGATCGATAACTATACCATATAATTCCTGTGCTTCTTCTAGCTATTTCCAAAGTAATATTTACGTCCATATTTGATATTCGATTATTTAACTATCAATAAACAATCAATTCAACCAAAACTTTATTTTCACCAAAAACACCAAGTCTTGTTTAATTTAAATTTAAATAAATTAAATCTCTTTATCAAAGGTCGTGTACTTATCTTATCGAATTCGGTATATTCACAAAGTATCTTTTTTTTCAAAAATATTTGAAAACCCTTTTAAAATAATGCGGAAAGTACCACTATGGTAACAAACCATAGATTCATAACTCAATAGTTATGTCTCTATCCCAGAGAAATCCAAAACTTAAATGCAGGCACTCACTGCCTCCGATTACGCCATGCGAGTATACCATTACTTCACGATAACTTATTTAACAATTATCTAAAAATATTACTTATAAGTTTGTAAAAAAGTTTCCAAGTTTAATCTAGGCAAAAGTACGTAGATAAAAGTTATTATACAATGCCATGTTAATATTTCAATATTTATCCTTCAAAACATAATTGTGACTAGTTTTTGAATAGTAATAAATCTTTAACACTCATTTTTAAGGTTATTAATTAAAAATTTAAAATAATTAAATAACTGGTTTCTAGAATATTTTTATCACTTTTAAAATTACCTAGTTAGTAATTAAAAATACTCTTTTTAAAACAAGCCCAATTTCTCGATTCCAATTTCACTTCGTAAATTTGGAAATCCTACTTGAGTTCTAGTATAACCAATTTTATACTTATTTTTAAATTCACCTATATCCTTTAAAAATATTTAAAATCTCGACTTTTTAGAACTTTTATATTTAACCAAGTACCACTTAAGGATATATCATTTAAAAATCCTTTTGTATATTTTTATCCCTAAATCCCTGTTCACAATATCCCAAAATAGTTAAACACTATCTTAAAACCACTTATTTTATTAAATAAATTTATCCAACGCTCTATATAAATATTTTCTCCGAAATCCCTATTTTACAATTCTCCACCTATTCAAAAACCATATTTTATTGGTATTCAAAAATAATAAAATCCAGCTAAAACTGCCACATCATTCCATCAATTTAAATCACACAATAACCCATCACAGATTATTCAAACAAAACATATATCACTATACATGAAATTAAATTTTATATTTTTGAGGAATCCAGATGGATCTCGGCGACCGATATCCCACCATCCACAAATGTTAGCACAACATAAAAATACCAATTCCGCTTCGAGGCGGAATATCGCGGTATATAGGGTCTTCCGCTATTATATGGGGCACATAAGGTCTCATCCACTATATGTATGCCGATAATATCAATCACTCCAATATATATACAGTACTATATATAATATCTAATCCAATTGATGATAATTTATCAATTTAACCAAACAACCATTTCTTAATTTTTAGCAACTTAAATTAAAGCCAGCAGTCCAAAATTGAGTGATATTAACCCACCTTGAGTTTCAAATTGCTAAACGGTCCAATTTTAAATTAATTCGAACACGTTCAATTTAACCTAAAATTTTGACTAGCTCTGAACGTCTCCAGATCTACTCCAAATCGTAGTAATCGTCGCCGCGATTCCATTGCCGCCTATTTTGCCCGATTGTGGCCACGTATGAAGAAGTTATGATTTTTACACGTTTCGAATTTAAATTATATAAATAAATCTCTTTTTTTTAATTAACCTAAAAGATCTGGCCGCACAATTTCCTATAGAAAAATCAAGGCCGCACATTTCCTGTAATAACCCTGTTTTTATTGCCGTCGAAATAAAAATTTAAAATAGAAATTTTAATTTGAGATTTGAAAAAAATAAAATAAAAAGCAAATCCATTTCAAAGTCAGTTGTATACTTTCCAGTGGTGCACGTTGGAAAATAATCAAGCTATGTTGTAAAATCTTTTCGCTTTCACGTGTAACAAATTGGTCCAATTAAAACAAATATGAACAAGTGCTGTCACCACTCATTGTGTAAAGCATAGTGAACACTTGTATCCTCCATCATTATTTTATGTAGCCTTGTACTATTTTTCTCTAAGGCACGTTATGCCTTAAATGCTTGTGTACTTAAATCCAAGCCAAAACATCTTTTATTTGACTTGTGCGCATTTTGAAAAAAGAAGGTTGCCTGCATCATTCTCTTGTTCACATATTGGTGAAAGAAAATAAACACTGAATCCTTTCTTTTGCTTATTTATCAGTAGCTCGGTAGAAATGCATTAATGGCGGTTCCAAATTCTTGCTCTCTGTTAGATTTTGGTGCTAACAAATTTTGAATCAAATCTAAGGTGAGTGCAAAACTCATGCTTCTAATTTGTTCATCATTTCATTTTTGGGTGCAAATTATATTGCTTTGACCTCTATATTGAATTCAGTTTGCATTTCAGAAAAAAAGAATGAGAACAGGTCACCTTAATTTGCAATTTCTTCATGCGTGCATGCAATACTTGAAAGCCGGGTACTTTTTTTAAATTCGTTTTTACATGCCAAGATATTGCATACGAAATCTAGTTCCTGGACACTTAGTCATAACTTCATTATTCCGTGTAGATTATATGCGTGCATAAAAAAAACTAGGCCGGACCATCTTATTTTCGTGCGTGTAAAACTTGTATTGCCCAGGTCATATTCGTGAGTGCAAATGCATATAGTTACCCAGGCCTTACTTATAATTTATACGTGCATGAAACACATATGGCCAGGTCATTAAAACTTTGTCAATTTCAATTTTTATGCAAGAATATTTTTCACGTATGTTTTGTCTAGACCGTTTATAAATTCATGTGTGCAAAGTATTTAAACCCAGGCCATTGTTTTAGCTATCTATTTATTCACATACGTGCAAGTTCATGTTGCACAAAAAGATTGGTCCAGACCATTTTTATAATGCACGAATAGTTTGATACATGTGCATGTAATACACGAGTCATGCCCATGGCTTTTAAACCTGCGTGAAAATGGTTGGTTTTGCATATAAATATGTTCCAGGTTGTTTTATTTTTTTCAAACTTCATTTTTTGTGTGTAAAAGAGTAGCATAGAAAACTAGGTTCTGGTATGCTACTTACATTTTCTATTTCATTTTGAATACATATTTAGGTAATGCCAGGTTACATTATTTTTGAAATCCAATTACGTGTATCCATGTATACGCGAATGGTGTGGGTAAATCGCTTTATTTTTGCTTTAGATATGTGCGCATATAGCTTTGCCCAGGCAATTTATTTGGGTTGCGTGTGTGCATGACATGCACGAGACAAGCTTTGAGCATATTTTTCTTGCGTGCAAATTGGTGTGCGTTTAACAAATTTTCCTTGAAGCAATTTTTACAATTCTTGTAAAGCTGGTGTAACGACCCAGAATTTCTGTCAATTAAAATTCGTATATTTAATTGATTTAAATTAATAAGTAAAATTTGTAAGTCGAATAAATTTTATTTCGAATAATTGGATTTAATTTGATAATTAAATCGATAATTTAATATTTGAAATTACAGAAATAATTGAAAATTGGGTTAAAGATGATTGAAAATGATTTGTAAAATTTTATTATATCATATTGGAGTTATAATAATGTTATAGAACTTTTAAAATCGAATTAAAAGTTAATTTGTGAAAATTGAATATTTTAATATTTAATTGACGAGTTAAAACAACCACTTTTCAAGCAGTCTCGGATTTCGACAAAACCAGTTTCATCCGATCCGTAATGTAATAATATTGTAGGGTTTCAAATTACGTGTCAATCGGATTTGCCGTTTGTCCAGAGCGAGCCAAAACACATAGAAATTAGTTAATCGGTTTACTTTAAAATCGATCGTTTATTGCCGTAACTCACACAGATGATCGAATTAGCTTTCGAAACTTATTCCAATGTGTCCGAAATGCGGGGTAAACCCTAGAAACGCCAGTCACCGTGTGAGATTTGGAGTTTGAAAAATTGGAGATGAATAGTGTTCGTCGGTTGTCTATAAAAGGACCCACCATTTTTTCACAAACCGCAAACCCTAGCCCCTCTATCTTCAGCCGCCACCTCAAAGATAAATGGCCAGAAATTCACACGCTTCCTCTTCAATTATCTCCAAATCCATTAAGAATTATCAAAAACGTTTAACAACAATATTGTAGAGGGCAGCGAGATCTTCGAATTCAACGGGTATGATCGTAATTGGAGCAAGGATTCAATGGCAATTTGCGTCCAAAGGGGTGTCGTTCGCCCTCGCTTTGCACGCCATAGGGGAGGCCAAGTCGTAGGCCCTTCCAGCTGAAGGTGGCTCTGGTGATGGCCGTTCGAATGGTGGTGGAGTGATGGGGTTTTGGTCAACGTGGAGGGAGCGGCCTTAAACCTTACTTCGGCAGGTAATGGTTTCTTGAGCGTGAATGCCTGTAGATGCGTGTGGACGAGGAAGAGATAGGGAGCGGCCGTGATTTCCCTAACTTGAAACGTGCGACCGTGATTGAATTTTAGGTTAAAATAAAAATAAATTGTAAATTAATTTATATATATTATAATTCGTGTAACTTTAAACTATCATAACTTGTTCATACTAGGTTGGAATTTGACAAAATGACTTGCGTTGGGTTCGTATTGATGAGCACTACACTATGGAACTGGATTGGAGTCATTTGGATGTAGTGAAAATTTCGGGTAAAATTAAAAGTACGTTTAATTTTATTCAAAATAAAATGCTGGAACTGAATTGAAAGAAAGGTGAGAACTTCTCACTCAATCGAATTGTTTCGATTTATATTTTAAATAGGTAGATTTAAAATAGTTGATTGTATGCCTGGATGATAAATTATTATCTATTGATTGCTAAAAATATACACCGTTATTAAGTGGAGGTTATTTATTAAAAACATATACCGCGCTGCAAAGTGAAATTGGTATTATCTATGTACTTGGAGTTGATTTCCTGCAGTATATAGCGGATGAGACCCTATTGCGCCGCATAATAGCGGATAATATTTTATAAATCCCATATACCGCGATATTCCGTATTGGAATGGAATTGGTATTGTGCTAACATCTGTGGATGCAGGGATACAGGTTGGAGGGATCCAACTGGATTCCTCACTAGTATTTATTTGATTACAGATATTGTGATATTTGTTGATTGTCATATACTGATATATGATGTCTTTGTTGTCGTGATTGACTATTTGGTGTTGTTGCATCATCGGATCCATTTTTGAAGTTTAAAAATAACGATTTTGATTTTTAAGGGATTTTTAAAGTGATTTTTTGAAAATATATGTTTTATTAAATTTTGGAATTGATTTATTTTAAATAAATAAACGTTATAATTTTTAATGTTATAAAAATTTTGATTTCTGTAAAATATAACTGAAATGTGATTTTTGAAATAAACAGTTGATAAATTTATAAAATAGTTTAAATTGGAATTTTTGAATTACTATAAACGATTTATATAAAATATTTATAAAATTGATATTTATAAATTAAAATATTGGAATTATAAAACGAGTTTTTATAAGTGTTAAAATGAAGAATAATTGGATTTCATAAGTAATGAAATTTATAGATTTATAAATTGAGAAGTTATAAAATGAATAGATTTTGTAAAATAAAAGATTTATAAGTAATTAACTTATAAATCAGATTTTGGCATTTTAATTGAGATTTTTGAATAAAGATAAATGGTTTATAGATGAGATTTATAAAATATATATTTTATAAATCAAAATAAAGGAATTCTAAAAGGAGTTTTGTTAATGTTGTAAATAAGGTTATAAATAAAATCTTATAAGTAATAAGATTTATAATTTGTGAAGTTTTAAAAGAACAATTTTGTAAATAAATGGATTATAAGTTCTTAACTTATAATATGGACTTCTGGTATATAATTGAGTTATGTAAATTGAGTGGGATAATAATGGAGATTTATAAATCGAAGTTTTATAAATAGAAATGGGATTTATAAACATTTTTTGTAAATTCGAAATCACTTGAATTTGATAAATCAAACATAAAAGTTATTGAAGGAGATATATTCGTGATTTTGGACAGCGAATTATCTTAAAGTTAAATGTTGTAATAATAAGAGTTTGGTTGGGAATTTTATCCACGATTTTGGACGGTGGATAATCTTTTAATAAATGTGTAGAAACATTGAATTGGGTAAATAAAGTATATTCACGATTTTTGGACCGTGAATATATTATGAAATGAAATGGATATGTTTTGGGGAAGTGATGTTTTAAATAGAATTTAAGACGATTTAAAGATGTTTTAAAATGCATTAAGTATCGAACACATAGATTTCAACATTCATTGTTGAAATAGACGTTTTCGAGAAATAAGGAAATTGTGGACTACAACACTGTTGTTATAGTAAATGATTTCTGAAAGAAATTTTTTTTTATATAGTATTAGGATTTATATATTTATCTAAATTTCGAATCCCTATACTAGTGATTTTGGGTCGTCGTAGCGATGTTCTACGCAACATTCTTTTTGACTCAAATAAATGTGTTTAAGCACACGTTTTCGTTAAAGAATGAAATATATACTTAATTTCGATTTAAATGTATTGAATATTTTCCAAGTGTTGAAAATAAATGGATTTGTGAATTACTTATTATTAAATAAGTATGGAAATGTTTTCCAATATGAAGTGAATATTTTGAGATTTTATCTTTTAAAGATAAATTGAAAATGAATATTAGAAATTGGATTGGAAATCTTATATTCATAGATATTTTGGGAAATGTAAATTCACTATGGAATTTATAAAAGAAAGGGAATTTGTTTAAAAATAAATATTGATTTATTTTTGAAGTGTGGAAATTATATATCTTGTAAAGATATTTTTGGAAAATAAATATTTTGGGAAATTATTTGGAATCTGGTGATGTTGAGCACGCTTATTGATAGTTAAATAACCGACTATCAATATTTACCTTTAAATAGGTATTTGTTGTGATTGCTTGAATTTGAATGTTACACTTATTTTTGAATATGCGCTCACTATTCAGGTTAGCCAGGAAAGGATCTTGGGGTCGTATAACCCATTCCAAATATGTGATACGTCGTTATGGATTGCATTTTATGACCGGTGTTGAAGACCGAATATTTGTGAAAACGAAAGGGTTACCGTCGAATGACTCTGCATCGGCTGATCACCGATATAGAGGTTTTATCATCCTTAGTGACAGGAAGACCGGTCGTGATTAGTGAATATCCGGATTGCAAGGACTTCTTTGGAAGTGCCTTCGGTTCTGTTCGAGCCCGGAACAGACTTGTATGGATGTGTATCTAACGTTACAATTTGAGATGTAAAGCTGGTTTCTATCAAATATATTTCCGTTGGTGGCGGAGAATTTATTCTCTTAGCTTAACACCCTTAGAGGTTATGTAGTTGATGGTTACTAGTGATACATTCCCAAATTGGTGATGTGGCATACGAAGTGCTTTTGGGCATTTGGTGATCAAGGTACAACTTTTGTATAAAGCGTGGCTTTGTGGATGAGACTTCGTCGGACCTCACATCCCGAAAATGGTCAAAACAGTAAGGATGCGGCAAGGTTATTAGGGGGTAGCGCCCCTTTAGTGTATGTCATTCCTTCTGGATAGAGGTGGTATCATGGTGTGGAGCCCAGATACTAAACCTATGTTGTTGCTGCAAATTTATTGCTTTGTGGTTGTTGGAAATCGAGGATCCTTGGATGTAGATCGGTTACGATCGGGGAATGACATATTCGTGTCAGTAGTTACCTAGTTTGAAAGGTAACCCGGCCTTGTGTTGGCAGAGATCCGGTTAGGTTCTCGGGTCGTCTTTCCAGAGGCGTACCCATGTGGCAATGGGAAGTTCCTTGGCCTGGCCAATTGTTGGAAATCCAAAGAAACAATACGAACCTTGTACGGTTTTAGTCGTAGAACCTGCCATCTAATATGGTAGCTATAGTATGCATAATATAATGGTACCTATGCTGGCTAAGATTTATATTCTACTTTCGAAATGTTTTCTACACTATGCACTAATAATAATATCAAAAATGATTTGATTTTACGTAGTAAGCATCTTTGACTATCATAAGGAGAAATCTCCCCCAAGTCTGCTTTTGCATTGTGTGTGTGCCGGGAGGCCTTATGGTAGTTTCATTTTCAAAAGCATTGCGAATTGACTTTAAAAATATACCTCTGTTTTGTTTTTTTTAAAATAAACCGTTTTAGTTCTCACACCAGTCACATGACTGACTCGGAGTTTATTGTTTTCCTTCCTAAACTCTGGGTGCCCACCAATTTCCACACGGGCAGTCAAGAGTCAGGTTTATCAGGATATTCAGGAATTCAGGAGTTGCTGGAGGCAAGATGGATGGCATGGCGTATAACTAGTATATAGTATTTCTTTTCCGCTGTTTGTTGTTGTACACTCTGAGGATGTAATGTAATGTAATATGATGTAATGTAATAACTGATATAGTTCTTTGTTTAAAGATTATTCATTTATCTATTATATGTTGTTCCGCTGCGATATGTGAGATTCTGATATTGTTCTATTGTTTCTTTCTATTCTGTTCTATCTTTTTCTCTCTTCTTCTATCTTTTCTTCTTCTTTAACCATAATGTACGGTTTTCCAGCATTCGATTGCTCGGTAGTTGATATAGTGGACGTATTGATGTCGGTTTTCAAGCGTCGAAAAGTCGCAACGTTACATTTGGTATCAGAGCATATGGTTAAGTGGCAACCATGGCTCTGTTGGGAATTACTCATTAGAGATAGAGACAGTAGTACTCTAGAATGAGTGTGAATGTAATAATAGATATGAGCACGTATTTGTTAGTGAATATAAAATGTTTTATGTTGTGATGATTGGTTTGTTGAGTGGTATATGGATTCTGGTCGGTATAGTCTGTACAACTCTATCGATAGGGATCTCTAAACACTTATACAGAACAAATCGACACGATATTGTTTTAAATTGGGTAAATGAAATAATTTTACCTTGATTTTATTTTATATATAAGGGAAATAATTTTTCAAGAATTATTAAAGTGTTTATAATTAATTGTTTGGTTGTTGAATAAGTTAAATAAAAGCAACAGCTGTAAAAGAATGAATTGTATAAGCAAATGAATTATAAGTATGAAGTTATAATTAAAATGATTTAAACTTGTAAAATAATCTTATATAAGTAAAGTTAAATTGTGAATTGTATAAGAAAAAGATTTATAAATGTAATTTATAATAAAAAGGAAAATTTTGGAAGAATATCAAGTACTGAATTCACTATTGTCACTGGGAAATAATAAGGGTGATGACTGCAGCATCATTAGTATCATTTTCGAGTCTCTATGTGATGGATTTGCTACCGTAGTAAATTGGAATTTAAGTTAGTTGTGATAAACAGATTTGAAATTAAAATACAAGTTGTAATTGATGAATATAAGTGAAATGAGTTTTGAACTTATAATATGGATAATAAATTTAGCTTTGGTAAAAGTTAAATGGAATTTACTTTGGAATTGGAATCTGAATTGGATTTATATATGGAATATAACTTAAGTGAAGTTGAATAAAGTTAATTTTGGTGTCGAAGTAAAGTAATAAGTGAATTAATGAAATGAAGTCATTAAGAATTTGAACTTGAGTTATATAAATGAAATTCAATTTGAAATGGTTAAATGAATTACCAACTGAATTAATGGATGGATTGAATGTTAATCAATCTAATGTAAATGAATTGATATGGAATAATGACGAGATATTCAATTTAATATCAACCAATTGGAATTGAAAGTGTTGAACCAAATTGAATGTTGAAAGTAAATTGAATGAATTTGGTTGTTATTTGATTGTTAATTGATTGTGTATATTTAATTAAGTGTTAATGAAAATAAATTAATGAAATGGAAAGCTATGTAATTGAATTCAAATTGGAAGAAAATGAATTTGAATAGAATTGAATTTGATTTGGAAGTGAACTAAATTAAATGTAAATTAGTGAATGCAAACTAATTGAAATTGAATATGATGTATATTGATTGGTTATGGATTTGTTGGATGTTAGTTGGATGATAGTTGTTTGATGGTTGCATTTGTTGCTTTTGTTGCATTTGCTATATTGGCATATGTAGTTGTTGTAGTGATTTATGTTGTATATTGATATTATTTTCATATATACATGTTTCTCATGGTTTGTTGAGTGTTTAATAGGTGCGGATTGCGCTTGCTTCGCATTTGGAGCTCGCTTTCGCGCTATATTAGTCGTATATGCTCGCTAATAAAAATATAAGGTACATATCTCGGATTAAATATCGTACTTTTACACTTTTTCCCTGTGGGATGCCTCATCACTTGATGAGATGTATATTTGTGATATATATACTGTCATTTTTTTTCGGATCGAGCCGCGCAAAGGAAACTCTAGCGAATGTTTCCGAAAATTTAAGGCGTTAGAATATTTTTGAGAAAATTGGGAAATTTTTGAAAACTAAGTTTGGATTAGGAAACGTAGTAAAGTTATTATAAGAGGTTTAACTATGAATTTTGGGAAAGTTAAACACTTAAGAGATTTGAAAAATTCAATTTGAATGGTTTGTTTTGGAAAGTTAATGGATTTTGTAACTATTTCTTACTTGGTAATTTCGAGGACGAAATTCTTTTAAGGGGGGAAGTTTGTAACGACCCATAATTTCTGTCAATTAAAATTTGTACATTTAATTGATTTAAATATTAATAATTAAAATTTAAAAGTCGAATAAATTTTATTTCGAATAATTGGATTTAATTTGATAATTAAATCGATAATTTAATATTTGAAATTGCAGAAATAATTGAAAATTGGGTTAAATATGATTGAAAATGATTTGTAAAATTTTATTATATCATATTGGAGTTATAATAATGTTATAGAACTTTTAAAATCGAATTAAAAGTTAATTTGTGAAAATTGAATATTTTAATATTTAATTGACGAGTTAAAAGAGCCATTTTTGAAATAGTCTCGGATTTCGACGAAACTAGTTTCATCCGATCCGTAATGTGATATTATTGTATGGTTTAAAATTTCGTGTTAATCGGATTTACCGTTTGTCCAGGGCGAGCCAAAACGCATAGAAATTAGTTAATCGGTGTAATTTAAAATCGACCGTTTATTACCGTAACTCGCACAGATGATCGAATTAGCTTTCGAAACCTATTCCATTGTGTCCGAAAAGCGAGGTAAACCCTAGAAACGCCAGTCACTGTGTGAGATTTGGAGTTTGAAAAATTGAAGATGAATAGTGTTCGTCGGTTGTCTATAAACGGAACCCCCTTTTTTCACAAACCGCAAACCCTAGCCCCTCTATCTTCAGCTGCCACCACAAAGATAAATGGCCAGAAATTCGTACTCTTCCTCTTCAATTATCTCCAAATCCGTTAAGAATTATCAAAAACGTTTAACTACAATATTGTAGAGGGCAGCGAGATCTTCGAATTCAACGGGTATGATCATAATTGGAGCAAGAATTCGATGGCAATTTGCGTCCAAAGGGGTGCCGTTCGCCCTTGTTTTGCACGCCATAGGGGAGGCCGAGTCGTATGCCCTTCCAGCTGAAGGTGGCCCTGGTGATGGCCGTTTGAATGGTGGTGGAGTGATGGGGTTTTGGTCAACGTGGAGGGAGCGGCCTTAAACCCTACTTCGGCATGTAATGGTTTCTTGAGCGTGAATGCCTGTAGACGCGTGTGGACGAGGAAAGGATAGGGAGCGGCTGTGATTTCCCTAACTTGAAACGTGCGGCTGTGATTGAATTTTAGGTTAAATAAAAATAAATTGTAAATTAATTTACATATATTATAATTCGTGTAACTTTAAACTATCATAACTTGTTCATACTAGGTCGGAATTTGCGAAATGACTTGCGTCGGGTTCGTATTGATGAGCACTACACTATGGAACTGGATTGGAGTCGTTTGGATTTAGTGAAAATTTCGGGTAAAATTAAAAGTACGTTTAATTTTATTCAAAATAAAATGCTGGAACTGAATTGAAAGAAAGGTGATAACTTCTCACTCAATCGAATTGTTTCGATTTATATTTTAAATAGTTAGATTTAAAATAGTTGATTGTATGCCTGGATGATAAATTATTATCTATTGATTGCTAAAAATATACACCGTTATTAAGTGGAGGTTATTTATTAAAAACATATACCGCGCTGCAAAGTGAAATTGGTATTATCTATGTACTTGGAGTTGATTTCCCGCAGTATCTAGCAGATGAGACCCTATTGCGCCGCATAATAGCGGATAATATTTTATAAATCCCATATACCGCGATATTCCGTATTGGAACGGAATTGGTATTGTGCTAACATCAGTGGATGCAGGAAAACAGGTTGGAGGGATCCAACTAGATTCCTCACCAGTATTTATTTGATTACAGATATTGTGATATTTGTTGATTGTCATATACTGATATATGATGTCTTTGTTGTCGTGATTGACTATTTGGTGTTGTTGCATCATCGGATCCATTTTTGAAGTTTAAAAATAACGATTTTGATTTTTAAGGGATTTTTAAAGTGATTTTTTGAAAATATATGTTTTATTAAATTTTGGAATTGATTTATTTTAAATAAATAAACGTTATAATTTTTAATTAAAAATTTTGATTTTTGTAAAATATAACTGAAATGTGATTTTTGAAATAAACAGTTGATAAATTTATAAAATAGTTTAAATTGAGATTTTTGGATTATTATAAACGATTTATATAAAAGATTTATAAAATTGATATTTATAAATTAAAATATTAGAATTATAAAACATGTTTGTATAAGTGTTAAAATGAAGAATAATTAGATTTCATAATTAAATGAAATTTATATATTTATAAATTGAGAAGTTATAGAATGAATAGATTTTGTAAAATAAAAGATTTATAAGTAATTAACTTATAAATCGGATTTTGGCATTTTAATTGAAATTTTGAATAAAGATAAATGGTTTATAGATGAGATTTATAAAATATATATTCTATAAATCAAAATAATGGAATTCTAAAAGGACTTCTGTTAATGTTGAAAATAAGGTTATAATAAAATCTTATAAGTAATAAGATTTATAATTTGTGAAGTTTTAAAAGAACAATTTTGTAAATAAATGGATTATAAGTTCTTAACTTATAATATGGACTTCTGGTAGATAATTGAGTTATGTAAATTGAATGGGATAATAAAGGAGATTTATAAATCGAAGTTTTATAAATAGAAATGAGATTTATAAACATTGTTTGTAAATTCGAAATCAATTGAATTTGATAAATCAAACATAAAAGTTATTAAAGGAGATATATTCGTGATTTTGGACAGCGAATTATCCTTAAAGTTAAATGCTGTAATAATAAGAGTTTGGTTGGGAATTTTATCCACGATTTTGGACGGTGGATAATCTTTTAATAAACGTGTAGAAACATTGAATTGGGTAAATAAAGTATATTCACGATTTTTGGACCGTGAATATATTATGAAATAAAATGGATATGTTTTGGGGAAGTGATGTTTTAAATAGAATTTAAGACAATTTAATGATGTTTTAAAATGCATTAAGTATCACATAGATTTCAACATTCATTGTTGAAATAGATGTTTTTGAGAAATAAGGAAATGTTGGACTATAACACTGTTGTTATAGTAAATGATTTCCGAAAGGAAATGTTTTTAATATAGTTTTGGGATTTATATATCTATCTAAATTTCGAATCCCTATACTAGTGATTTTGGGTTGTCGTAACGATGTTTTATGCAACATTCATTTTGACTCAAAGAAATGTGTTTAAGCGCACGTTTTCTTTAAAGAATGAAATATATACTTAATTTCGATTTAAGTATATTGAATATTTTCCCAGTGTTGAAAATAAATGGATTTGTGAATTGCTTGTTATTAAATAAGTATGGAAATGTTTTCCAATATGAAGTGAATATTTTGAAATTTTATCTTTTAAAGATAAATTGAAAATGAATATTTAGAAATCATCGGTTTGGAAATCGTATATTCATAGATATTTTGGGAAATGTAAATTCACTATGGAATTTATAAAAGAAAGGGAATTTGTTTAAAAATAAATATTGATTTATTTTTGAAGTGTGGAAATTATATATCTTGTAAAGATATTTTTGGAAAATAAATAATTTGGGAAATTATTTGGAGTCTGGTGATGTTGAGCATGCCTATTGATAGTTAAATAACCGACTATCAATATTTACCTTTAAATAGGTATTTGTGGTGATTGCTTGAATTTGAATGCTACACTTATTTTTGAATAAGCGCTCACTATTCGGGTTAGCCGGGAAAGGACCTTGGGGTCCTGTAACCCATTCCGAATAAGTGATACGTCGTTATGGATTGCATTTGATGACCGGTGTTGAAGACCGGATATTTGTGAAAACGGAAGGATTACCGTCGAATGACTCTGCATCGGCTGATCTCCGATATAGAGGTTTTATCACCCTTAGTGACGGGAAGTTCGGTCGTGACTAGTGAATATCCGGATTGCAAGGACTTCTTTGGAAGTGCCTTTGGTTCTATTCGAGCCCGGAACAGACTTGTATGGATGTGTGTTTGATGTTACAATTTGAGATGTAAAGCTGGTTTCTATCAAATATATTTCCGTTGGTGGCGGAGAATTTATTCTCTTAGCTTAACACCCTTAGAGGTTATGTAGTTGATGGTTACTAGTGATACATTCCCAAATTGGTGATGTGGCATACGAAGTGCTTTTGAGCATTTGATGATCAAAGCACAGATTTTGTATAAAGTGTGGCTTTGTCGACGAGACTTCGTCGTACCTCACACCCCGAAAATGGTCAAAACAGGAAGGATGCGGTAAGGTTATTAGGGGGTAGCTCCCGTTTAGTGTATGTCATTCCTTCTGGATAGAGGTGGTATCATGGTATGGAGCCCAGATACTTAACCTATGTTATTGATGCAAATTTATTGCTTTGTGGTTGTTGAAAATCGAGGATCCTCGGATATAGATCGATTACGATCGGGGAATGACATATTCGTGTCAGTAGTTACCTAGTTTGAAAGGTAATCCGGCCTTGTATTGGCAGATATCCGGTTAGGTTCTCGGATCGTCTTTCCAGAGGCGTACCCATGTGGCAATGGGAAGTTCCTTGGCCTGGCCATTTGTTAGAAATCCAAAGAAACAATAGGAACCTTGTACGGTTTTAGTTGTAGAACCGGCCATCTAATATGGTAGCTATAGTAGGCATAATATAATGGTACCTATGCTCGCTAAGATTTATATTCTACTTTCAAAATGTTTTCTACACTATGCACTAATAATAATATCAAAAATGATTTGATTTTACGTAGTAAGCATCTTTGACTATCATAAGGAGAAATCTCCCCCAAGTCTGCGTTTGCATTGTGTGTGTGCCGGGAGGCCTCATGGTTGTTTCATTTTTAAAAGCATTGCGAATTGACTTTAAAAATATACCTCTGTTTTTTTTTAAATAAACCGTTTTAGTTCTCACACCAGTCACATGACTGACTCGGAGTTTATTGTTTTCCTTCCTAAACTCTGGGTGCCTCCAATTTCCACACGGGCAGTCAAGAGTCAGGTTTATCAGGATATTCTGGAATTCAGGAGTTGCTGGAGGCAAGCTGGATGACATGGCGTATAACTAGTATATAGTATTTCTTTTCCGCTGTTTGTTGTTGTACACTCTGATGATGTAATGTAATGTAATGTAATATGATGTAATGTAATAACTGATATAGTTCTTTGTTTAAAGATTATTCATTTATCTACTATATGTTGTTCCGCTGCGATATATGAGATTTTGATATTGTTCTATTGTTTCTTTCTGTTCTGTTCTATCTTTTTCTTCTTCTTTAACCATAACGGTACGGTTTTTCGGCATTCGATTGCTCGGCAGTTGATACAGTGGACGTATTGATGTCGGTTTTTGAGCGTCGAAAAGTCGCAATGTTACAGCTAGAATTGAATTTCATAAAGACAATGTTGCTTTAACTTTGTCATGTGTTGCTTAGTATCACTCTTCAAACATTTCTAGTTTTTACTTGTGTACGAAACTTGGCCTGACCAAATAATTTTTGTGCAAGTGGGCAGTGCAATATATTTGATACATATATAGTAGTGAAGTCTACTTTTTAATTTACGTTGAATCGATGTTTCGTTTTGGAACGAATTTTGTTGCCGTTATTTTTAAACGGAATTTTTACCCCGGCTTTTAAAATTGAAGCGTGTTGTTTTGATGAGATTTTTGATGAATAAAAATTACTGTTGTTTTGACTTCAGTAACCGTCAATTTAAAGTGAATTTTCAAGCGTCTATCCCGCAACGCTGAGTTTTATATCCATTTTACGTTTTTTTTGTGAAGCGCAATTTCCTTGTCGAAATTGCTATAGATGTTGCTATTTTAATCACGTGTTTTTAAAATCGTTTTATAATAAAATTGTTTCCAAATTTTTTACAGTTTACGCTTTCAAAAGAATGAGGAATCGACTTAAACGCTTCAGCAAAATTAAGGACTATGAACCCTTATTTGTACTGATCTGATTAATTCCGGACTTGTCCATTTGAGAACCTAAATTTTATTTATATAAAACACACAATTTTGCACTTTCAAGGAAATGATGAAGAGATTTAAACGATTTAGAAAAAATGCAGAATATGGAACCACGATTTTACTAATTCGGTTAATTGCGGACTCGTTAATTGAAATATTTGTCGTGGAATTGCTGTTTAAAGATTTTGATGATTTTGTTGGGCTTTCGAGCCACTATGATGGACCTTCGGGTCAACTACCAGTACTAGACCTTCGGGTCATATGTTGGGCTCCAAATATTATGATGACAGTACTTGGTAGGCTTCGGCCATATGAGATGCACGTGCAGCGTAGCTTAAACTCGCCTGGGATCGATCCACTTTTATGCTGATTTTTCTAGTTATCTTATTTTGATTTCTATATTTTTGTGTATTGCTATTTTAAAATCAACTGTGAATTTGAAAGTTGATTTTGATGGATTTTAATGAGATTTCTTCATTTAAATTATGTTGATTATTTATGCTGAATAGTCTCATTCGAGATTATAATTGATTTGCTTTGATGTTGTTAATGTTGCAACACATTTATAAGTTTTAAATTAGACTGATCCGTTTATTATTTTTTGCTTTTAAATAATACTTGGGCCAGACCGAGTTATTTCAGAATAATCGCTATCTCTGATTCAGTTGCTTCTTCAGCTTTTGGGATTTCGCTTCATCTTTTGTTTAGACTTTGAGGTGTCACTTTTGGTGTATTGACTCTCATCTCATGTATGTGTTGATGTCTATGTATATGTATATTTGGTTCGTGTGAACCATCGATTGTTGTAGCATGTATCCAGACTTATCTTCTGCTATATATCTAATATTTCTTTTTGGATGTGATTATACTTATCCGTGTTGTTGTTATTATGAGTTGTTCTGAATTTTTCCTAGGCCACCATGGTTTCGTTTTAGATTTGGATTGAAATTATATCGTTGGGAGTAATTTACACAACTCCTATCGATGTAATCAATACTCGTCTAAGGCAAAACATATGGATGGTCAATTCTAACAAGCCTTATTCTTCGCAATAACAGACGTTATTCCTTATAAAACCTTCGTTATTGTGAGCATAGAGGTGGGGCGTTACAGCTTGGTATCAGAGCTGAGATTCAGAACAAATTATAATAAACACAGAACAGAAGCAGAATGGAACATGTGTTACTACTATTCGAGGGTTTTATTTGTGCCTTTCTAATCTATTCCTTCGTTGTTCTTAAACTTTGGTCCTCTCTAACAAGTTGGAATATGTCTAGGAATGAATCTCATATTTCCGTAGTATTCCATTTGTTAAAATTCCATATCAATCTTGTGTTGTTTTAACTAATCCTTATCTTCTCTTTTTCTCTCAGGCTATGGCTGGAAGAGGTAGAGGGAAACGTTCTTCTACAGGTCCGTTTAGTGGTTCTCATCCAGACGGAGCCTATATGTCAGCTGATCAATTTATGGAGCTATTTCGAGGCACTCAGCCTTCTGTTTCTACTCCCGCACCTCCCTCTCACAAGTCTGCCTTCGCCCGCATGTGTAGTGGCTATTCCCACTTGGAGGAAAGCCTTTCAAGGGATCAGAAAGTGTATTGGACGTTCATACCTGGTTGCGCGCTTGTGAGAGCATATTTTCTTGGATGGATCTTTCTGATCATCATCGTGTTCTCGTGGCATCTAGTATGTTTTAAGAACGTGCACTTGATTGGTATGAGCTTTTGATTGCGGAAGTTGACGAGTCCTCTCTCTCGTGGATTAAGTTTAAGGAATGTTTCAAACATAAGTTCGTTCCTGAATCAGAAAAGGCTAATCTGCCTCGTAGTTTCCTTGAGTTGAAACAAGGAAAGTCCTCTGTTTCTGATTAGTTGCATTTATCAAGGCCTTATCCAAATACGGAGTTGAGTTCATTAACACACCGCGTAAGAAGAATCTTCGTTTTGTTGAAGGTTTGAAAAAGTATTTGTAGAAAGTTCTTTTGCTTCAGCTTAAGCTTCCTTTCGAGGAACTTGTTGATTCGGCACTTTGCCTTGAAGCCATCGAAAAAGAACATGATAGTGGCAACGAGGTCGAGGTTTCTAAGAACCCCAACAAGAAGAGGTTTCCATTTCATAAGCCTAATTCTTCCAACAAGAAGAAGAAGAAGAAGCAAGCTACCTCTAGTTCTCAGCCTATTAGTGCACTTTCTATTCAGAGGGCGTGCTATAATTATGGTTCTCTGGATCATCTTCTTCGTAGTTGTCCTAAGCCTCGCATTTGCCGCTATTGCAAGAAAGAGGGTCATTGGGTTTCTAGTTGTCCTACTGCTCCTAAGGGTTTCAAATTTGGGAAGCTTAATGTTGCTAAAGCTTCTGATGATTCTTCTCAGCCCAAAGGTATTACTCCTTCCGTTTTGGAAAGTTCTATTTTATTTCATGGCCATTCTATTAGAGTTCTTTTCGTTACGGGTGCATCACATTCATTCGTGTCAAAGGAGCTTTTGATGTTATTCCTTTGGATGTTGTTAGTTTTTTCGACCCTTTGAGGATTTTAAATCCTATTGGTGGATCCGCTACTCTTGGTTTGTTGTGTGTTGATGTTGAGATTATTCTTTGTGGTTTTTCTTTTCGTGTGAATCTGCATGTTATGGATCATCTTGGTTTTGATATGATTTTGGGGATGGATTGGCTCGTCCGTTATGAAGTTCAAATCTTATGTCCTGAAAGAACTTTATATCTCAAGCATCCCGATGCTATCGAGCTGTTATCTATTATATTTCAAGGCATGGATCATGCTTCAAATGCTCTCATTTCTTCCTTCGAATCGGAGGATGTCATAGCTAATATTCCGGTTGTTTGTGATTTTTCTGATGTCTTCGAGCCTATTTCGAGTTTGCCTCGAAGAGGGCAATTGAGTTCCGAATTGATCTTTTCTCTGGTGCTCATCCTGTCAGTCGTCCTCCCATGAGGATGTCTGCTACGGAAAATAAGGAACTCAAGTAACAAATATCTGAATTAGAGGCCAAGCAATTTATTTTTTCTAGCTCATCTCCTTGGGGCACCGCTGTTGTCTTTGTTAAGAAGCCAGATGGTACTCTTAGGCTTTGCATTGACTATCGCAAGCTTAACGAGCTCACTATCAAAAATAGGTATCCATTGCCTAGGATCAACGACATGTTCGATCAATTAATTGGCGCTAAGCTCTTCTCCCAGCTCCATCTTGCTACCGGTTTTCATCAGTTACGAGTTATGAAAGATAGCATTCCTCTTACCGCATTCCATACTCGTTGTGTTTCTTACGAATGGCTTGTTATGCCGTTCAGTTTGACGAACGCTACAGCGTATTTTGTTGATCTTATGAATCAGATATTCTGGGAATATCTCGATAAGTTCGTCTTGGTTTTCATTGATGATATTCTTATTTATTCCAAATCTGAAGCCGATCATCTTCAGCATTTGGAGATTGTTTTGAGCACTCTTCGTCAGCATCATCTTTATGCCGAATTCTCCAAGTGTCACTTCTGGGAGAATAATGTGAAGTTTCTCGGTCATATTGTTTCTTCCGATGGTATCTCTGTCGATCCTTCCAAGATCGAATTTATTCAGAATTGGAAGAGGCCCAAGACCGTTATTGAGATCCGTAGTTTCCTGGTTGGTGGGATATTATCGCCGGTTCATTAAGGATATTTCTCATATTGTTTTTCCGCTTACCACTTTTACGAGAAAACTGTTCCTTTTATTTGGTCTGATAAGTGTTAGATTCTATCATGAAGTTAAAAGATCTCCTTACTCATGCTCCTATCTTAGTGGTTCCCGAAGGGAATCATGATCTTGTTATTTATAGCGATGCCAGTGGTTATGGACTCGATGCTGTTCTCATGCAAAAGGATAGAATAGTTGCCTATGCTTCTAGACAACTAAAGCCTAACGAGATTCGTTATGCTACCCATGATTTGGAGTTAGCCGCTATAGTCTTTGCTCTAAAGATTTGGCGACATTATTTATTGGGCTAGCGTTTTATTCTCTTCACTGATCATAAGTCTCTGAAATATCCCTTCACTCAGAAGGAACTTAATATGAGCCAACAGCATTGGCTTGAATTTCTTGCTTCATATGATTTCGATATTCAGTATACCCTTGGTAAGGGTAATCGAGTTGATGTTGCGCTTAGTCGGAAGCAGCAAGTTGTTGTTTTCATGATGCTAGCAGAGTGGAATATGTTGGAAGCTTTATCTCATTGTGATATTAGAGACCTTCCTTCAGTTTTTGATTCTTCCGTTCTTTTATTTAGCATGGAAGCTCGTCCTAGTTTGTTGGATTGTATTGCCGATGCCCAGAAACAAGATCCAGATATCTCTTATCTTATTCAGAGTTGTAAATCAGAATCCCGAAGTGATAATCTAAAGGATTTCGATATTGATATTCATGGTTGTATTCGAAAGAAGGGAAGGTTTATCGTGCCTAATGTTTCTAATCTTAGAAATGTCATTCTTGAGGACTGTCATCGTTCTAAGTATACTATCCATCCAGACAGTAGTAAGATGTATGCTGATATGAAACGCTTATACTTTTGGGAAGGTATGAAGCATGATGTTGCAAGTTATGTGAGTCGTTGCATGACTTGTCATCTTATTAAAGCAGAACACCAGCATCCTAGTGGTCTTTTGCAGCCTCTTGAGATTCTATTATGGAAATGGGATCAGATTTCTATGGACTTCATTGATGGTCTACCTCGTTCGAGGTCGGGCCATACTAGTGTTTGGGTGATTGTTGACAGATAGACCAAATCAGCCCATTTTATTCCTATCAAGTCCAATTGGACTGCTCCTTTGTTGGCTAAGCTTTTTATTAAAGAAGTCGTTCGACTTCATGGAGTTCCTAGTTCCATTGTTAGTGACAGAGATCAGATTTTCACTAGTGGTTTTTGGCAAAGCCTTCAGAAAGATTTAGATACTAAGCTCAATCTTAGTACAACTTATCATTCGCAGTCTGATGGTTAGACTTAAAGGGTGAATCAAGTCTTGGAAGGTCTCCTTCGCGCTTGTATTCTTGATTTTGGTGGTAGTTGGAAAGACCACTTATTTCTTGTTGAATTATGTTATAACAAAAGTTTCCAATCCAGTATCGGTATGGCTCCTTTCGAAGCCCTTTATGGAAGGCCGTGTCGATCACCATCTTATTGGTTGGAATCCGGGGAAAAGTTAGTTCTCGACCCCGATTATATTCTTGAATCTTCTAAGAAGATTGATATTATTAGACAGAGAATGAAAGAGGCTCAGAATATGCAGAAATCTTATGTCGATCATTGTAGGAAGTCTTTGTTCTGTTGGCGATCGTGTGTTCATTAGTGTTTCTCCGATGAAGGGCATGGTGCGTTTTAGTAGCTCCGAGAAATTGGCTCCTCGATATATTGGACCATTTCCTATTACGGAACGCATTGGCCCTGTTACTTAACGTGTATCCCAACCTATTCAGTTTTCGGGAATTCATGACGTATTTCATGTATCCCAGCTTCGTCGATACTTTCGAGATTCAGATTCTATTATTGATCCTCGTGTGTTGCAAGATCTTAAGATCTCACCTGACATATCTATGGTGCAAAATCCTATTCGTGTGCGAGCTTCGGAGGTTAAATGCCTTCGGAATAAAGAAGTCCCTCTTGTGATAAGTCAGTGGTCTACAAACCCCAAAGATTGCACTTGGGAAACCAAAGAATTCATCAAGCGTTCTTATCCCGGTTTTCTCTCCTCTTCGGGTGGGGGTGAGCATTCTTATCCATTTTTTTTAAATCTTTGTTGTGATGAATTAATTTATGTTATAAACAACTTCTAGTATGAAAATTGCAGGGATGCAATTTTTATAAGGGGGAGTGTAACAACCCTGTTTTTATTACCGTCGAAATAAAATTTTAAAATAGAAATTTTACTTTGAGATTTGGAAAAAAAGAAAATCCATTTCAAAGTCAGTTGTATACTTTCCAGTGGTGCACGTTGGAAAATAATCAAGCTATGTTGTAAAATCTTTTTGCCTTCACGTATAACAAATTGGTCCAATTAAAACAAATATGAACAAGTGCTGTCGCCACTCACTTTGTAAAGCATAGTGAACACTTGTATCAGCCATCATTATTTTATGCAGCCGCGTACTATTTTTCTCCGAGGCACGTTATGCCTTAAATGCTTGTGTACTTAAATGCAAGCCAGCACATCTTTTATTTGACTTGTGCACATTTTGAAAAAAGAAGGTTGCCTGCATCATTCTTTTGTTCACATATTGGTGAAAGAAAATAAACACTGCATCCTTTTTTTTGCTCATTTTTTCAGTAGCTCGAAGAAATGCATTAATGGCAGTTCCAAATTCTTGCTCTCTATTGGATTTTGGTGCTAACTGATTTTGAATCAAATCTAAGGTGAGTGCAAAACTCACGCTTCTAATTTACTCATCATTTCATTTTTGGGTGCAAATTATATTGCTTTGACCTCTGTATTGAATTCAGTTTGCATTTCAAAAAAAAAATGAGAACAGGTCACCTTAATTTGCAATTTATTCATGCGTGTATGCAATACTTGGAAGCCAGGTACTTTTGTTTAATTCGTTTTTACATGCCAAGATATTGCATACGAAATGTAGTTCCTAGACACTTAGTCATAACTTCATTATTGCGTGTAGATTATATGCATGCATAAAAAAAACTAGGCCAAACCATTTTTTTTCGTGCGTGTAAAGCTTGCATTGCCCAGGTCATATTCGTGAGTGCAAATGCATATAGTTACCTAGGCCTTACTCATAATTTGTACGTGCGTGAAACGCATATGGCCAGGTCATTAAAACTTTGTCAATTTCAATTTTTTTGTGCAAGAATATTTTTCACGTAAGTTTTGTCAAGACCGTTTATAAATTCATGTGTGCAAAGTATTTAAACACAGGCCATTGTTTTGGCTATCTATTTGTTCACATACGTGTAAGTTCATGTTGCACGAAAAGAATAATCCAGACCATTTTTATAGTGCACGAATAGTTTAATACATGTGCATGTAATACACGAGTCATGCCCAGGGCATTTTACACATGCATATAAAAAGTTAGTTTTGCATAAAAATATGTTCCGGATTGTTTTATTTTTTTCAAACTTCTTTTTTTTCGTGTAAAAGTGTAGCATAGAAAAATAGGTTCAGGTATGCTACTTACATTTTCTGTTTCATTTTGCATGCATATTGAGGTAATACCGGTTATATTATTTTTGAAATCCAATTATGGTTATTCATGTATACGCGAAGGCCGTGGGAAAATCACTTTATTTTTGCTTTAGATATGTGCGCATATAGCTTTGCCCAGGCAATGTATTAGGGTCGCGCGTGTGCATGACATGCACGAGACAAGCTTCGAGCATATTTTTCTTGTGTGCAAATTGGTGTGCGTCAAATTTTTTTTCCTTGAAGCAATTTTTACAATTCTTGTAAAGCTGGAATTGAATTTCATAAAGAAGATGTTGCTTTAAATTTGTCATGTGTTGCTTAGTATTACTCTTCAAATATTTCTAGTTTGTACATATGTACGCAATTTGTCCAGACCAAATAATTTTCGTGCAAGTGGGTAGTGCAATATATTTGATGCATATATAGTATTGCAGTCTACTGTTTAATTTATGTTGAACCGGTGTTTCATTTTGGAACGAATTTTGTTGCCGTTATTTTGTAACGGAATCTTTACCCCATTTTTTATAATTGAAGCGTGTTGTTTTGATGAGATTTTTGACGAATAAAAATTACTGCTGTTTTGACTTCAATAACCGTCAATTTAAAGTGAATTTTCAAGCGGCTATCCCGCAACGCTGATTTTTATATCCGTTTTTACGCTGTTTTGTGAAGCGCAATTTCCTTGTCAAAATTGCTATAGATGTTGCTGTTTTAATCACGTGTTTTTAAAATCGTTTTAAAATAAAATTGTTTCCAAAAATTTTACAGTTTACGCTTTCAAAAGAATGAGGAAACGATTTAAACGCTTCAGCAAAATTAAGGACTATGAACCCTTACTTTTACTGATCCGATTAATTCCGGACTTGTCCATTTGAGAACGTAAATTTTATTTATATAAAATACACAATTTTTCACTTTGAAGGAAACGATGAAGAGATTTATACAATTTAACAAAAGTGCGGAATATGGAACCACACTTTTACTAATTCGATTAGTTCCAGGCCCGTTATTTGAAATATTTGTCGTGGAATTGCTGTTTGAAGATTTTGATGATTTTTTGGGATTTCGAGCCACTATGATGGACCTTCGGTTCAATTACCAGTACTAGACCTTCGAGTCATTTGTTGGGCGCCAAATATTATGATGACAGTACTTGGTAGGCTTCGGCCATATGAGATGCATGCGCGGGCGTAGCTTAGACTCGCCATATGCTGGGATCGATACACTTTTATGCTGATTTTTCTAGTTATCTTATTTTGGTTTCTTGATTTTTGTGTATTGCTGTTTTGAATTCAATTGTGAATTTGGAAGTTGATTTTGATGGATTTTAATGAGATTTCTTCATTTAAACTATGTTGATTATTTATGCTGAATAGTCTCATTCGAGATTATAATTGATTTGCTTTGATGTTGTTGATGTTGCAACTCATTTCTAAGTTTAAATTAGACTGATCCGTTTATTATTTTTTGCTTTTAAATAATACTCGGGCCAGACCGAGTTATTTCAGGATAATCGCTATCTCTGATTTAATTGTTGTTTCAGCTTTTGGGATTTCACTTCATCTTTTGTTTAGACTTTGAGGTGTTACTTTTGGTGTATTGAATCTCATCTCATGTATGTGTTGATGTCTATGTATATGTACATTTGGTTCGTGTGAACCATCGATTATCATAGCATGTATCCAGACTTATCTTCCGCTATATATCTGATATTTCTGTTTTGATGTGATTATACTTATCTGTGTTGTTGTTGTTATGAGTTGTTCTGAATTTTTCCTAAGCCGCCATGGTTTCGTTCTAGATTTGGATTGAGATTATATCGTTGTGCGTAATTTACACAACTCCTATCAATGTAATCAATACTCGTCTAAGGCATAACTTATGGATGGTCGCTTCTAACAAGCCTTACTCTTCGCAATAGCAGACATTATTCCTTATAATAACCTTTGTTATTGTGAGCATAGAGATGGGGCGTTACATTTTCAGTTCCCTTCATCGCCGTTCTTAGATAACCAACGAACCCATCATCACGTCAAACCATAGCTTGCCGCTCCTCCTCCAAGCCGCCGAAACACGATCAACACCCTCCAAATAACGTGCCGCCCCGTGCCTCAGCTACGCCCAGAGACCGCAACCCTTAGCTTTTGCAATGATGGGGAAGACGTAGGCAAACGATACATCGTTCATAGCGATTTTCCATCGCCTCGAGCCACCATGCCAAGATCCACCATTGGATCTACAGAGATCGATGAGTTCTTCAGTTTCCTAGTTGATGACGAAGTCCAATATTGCTTGGATTGATATGATTCGAAGGAAAAGTAGCATTGACTTTCGACCATTGAACTAAAGGAGAGGCGACTACATTATGAACTAGGTTTACTATGCCGCAATACACACACACACACATACACGTATATAACATATTATTTTAATATTATTTCACAATTTACATGATTTTTCAAACGAACTCCAAACTAGACGTGGCCCTTGGCATTCATAATGTTTTACCCCTATTCCGAACACAATGGAACATGTTTCGGGGCCTAATTTGACCGTATGTGGAAGATAGCTTTTTGAATCGAATTAAATTATTAAATTGCGGTATTTATTACAACGCATTTCTATCCCATACGTAATTCCAAATGCGAAGAAATTTGAAATTCAATAATTATAAACTATTACGAATCCAATGGAACTTGTTCATCGAATTTCGAGACTGTGCCACGGAAGGCTATTTCAACACGTCGATCAAATCGATTTTCAAAATCGTCGAAATCATTTAAAATTTCAATTTTTAAAGATTACTTCTCCATTATAAATCACCTGAAATTTATATTCATATTAGAAATCATTCTGATTCATTTTAAATCAAGGTTCAATTATTTACACTATTATTATATATTAATTTCTACTATTAAATTAATATACAAATTTCTAATCCAACTTACAGACTTTTTTTTCTCATTCAAAAGTCTATTACCATCACTTTAATTCAAACAGAGTTTAAAATCAACTTATAAATCATTTCCACTCATATTTTATTCCGAATTCACATTTTTCTCAATTTCAAATATTAATTCTATATTTACCAAATCCAATTAATCATCATATTTGAAACTTTATACCATTTCACCAATTCTTCCATATTCCAAGTCAATTTATAATTCAAACTCAACAATTAAAGATAAATTTAATGTTCGGAATCAAATAACCAAAATTCCAAGTCGTTACAACACACACACACACACACACACACACACATATGAGAGTGCTTATTTGTTAGTGCTATAAAATGTTTTATATAAGTTTAGAAATGGAATAATTTTTCCTACTATTATATGTTATATATAAAGGAATAAATTTTATAACTAATATAATTATTTTTAATGTGTATGATTTTGGAAATGATAATATTTAATTATCATCATTTATTACAATTTGTTGTATTTAGTCAGTTTATAAGCATTGGTTATTATTGTTGATTGAATTTATGGGCTAAAAACTAGCTTAGTAATGATGTATTAAAGGAAATAAGTGAATGATTATATGAACTTGATTTCTAAGTTTAGTCTTAATAAAGAGAATTTAAACTAAAAATTTAGAACAAAACTCTAATGTTTTAGAAACTGGTTTCCTAATATCGTGTAAATAATAGTAGTATTATTCAATAGTGAATAATTCATATACTTATTTATGAAATTGAAATGGGTTGTTGTGAATCCTGTTGTTTGTTGATTGGTAGTTTCAACTATTGAAATAAAATGAAATATCTGGATATTATAGACAGTCAAAAACCTCTGAATTAATATATGAGTTAAAACTTAGTAATTATGTTGAATTATACAGTTGAATTTGATAACCTTGATTTAAAAGAAAGTGAAACAAAGGTTTAATTTGTTATAACTATGTTTAGTAAATGAATAGAATTGTTTTATACGTTCTTGGCGTATAATGTAATAATGTACAAGTGTGAACTTTGAGCCTTGGCATGTTTAAATCGGAATTATGATTAAGGAAATATTGTAATGAAATTAAATTGAAAGGTGTTTAAAAACTTAATCAAAATTTAGGAAATACGTCATAAATAAATTTGAAAAGAAAAAGGTGAAACTAATTGGATAAACAAATATGAACTGAAAGTTAAAAGAATGAATAAAGTCATGACTTGGAAATGGTTAACGAAATAAATGGATGTTGCAACAAATGGTTATAATTAAAGTTGTAATTACTTTAAACTCGAATAATTTCTTATAAAAGAAGTTAGGCCTTTATAAATTGGTTATAAACTTAACGAAATTTCTTACGAAATGAATTGAGTAAAACTATTAATGAAATTGAATATGATTTAAAATTAAGAGACATATAAGCAATGTTATGAGAATGATTATATTAATGTTTTATATTAAATGGAGAATTTTTTTATTTTATTTTAAGTGATATGAGATAAAATATGTATAAATGAATGATATTTATAATGAGAATTGAAAATGTAATTGTGACGAAACTAATTCGGTTAATATGTAAGTTATACGTATGTTGTTTTACTCGTATAATTAATTTGATCCGAATTTGAGTCCACAAGTTCGAGGTGAATTACACCATTTCATGTTAGGATCTTTCATTCGATTCTTGATGGCGAATATTTGATATGGCCTTTTGGTTTGATTCTAAAATTCTCTATCATAGTTTATGGCTATGAAAGGAGAATGATGGCTTATAGTCAAGAAACCTTATCGAAGTCCGCATTAGGTAAGTTAAATGAACTATACTAGTTCGAAAGCGAACTTTTGCGATCGAGTGAGCGAACAAATGTGATATTACGTGATGATGACATATGTAAATCTTATGTTCTAATATATTTGATACGCTTTGACCCTGAGATTGAAAGTTGTTGGGTTGCATATCCTTTGTAATTCAAATTGGAATTTTTTTTAATGCAAAATTGCTATTAAATTAATACTAATTTTATTTTATTTTATATACAAAAATATTTAGAAACTATTTTATATACAAAACTATTTTTTTACTTTATATACAAAACTATTTTACAAACTATTTTATATACAAAACTATTCTAAATTTAAAAGATTTTACAAAGCATTGATGTTCAATCCCATATGGATCTTCATGTAGTGTAATTATTTTGAAAAATAAATTTGATTATTATGTAAGATGGACTTTATATAAGTATTAGGTGAATTTTAAGGCTATTGGTTTTGGAAGGTATTCGATCTGAAGAGATAAATCTTATATACAACGGAATTTATATAAGAATGATTTGATATATCCGAGACTATTGATTTTGGAAAGTATTCGATCTGAAAATGAAATCTTATATATAATGGAATTTATAGAAGTGTGGTAGTTGAAGATATGATTTTGAGTGCGTATTATATATGGTATGTTGTATTTTGAAGTAAAAGGTATGGGGAAGTACCCACCAAGAGATATGCTTTGACCCAGATGGACTTGGGGAATCCAGTAATGTATTCGACCGATAAACCCTAATATACTTGGGTGAATTCAAAAATAAATTCTAACCGATATGGTTTTTCGGACATAAACTCATGAGTTCCTTGATTTTTTAAAGGTAGATGGTTCTTTAGTTTACCCAATGGAGGCACTTTCGATCCTGGGTTCTGTTGTTGTGGATCTTCTGGGAAGGAAGTGCATCCATTGCATAAATTATTGAATCAACAGTTACTATTGTTGCAGGGGTCGATGGTCCCTTGTTTACGAAATGGCTATGATATTTTTCTAGAATCCGAAAGGTGGAAGGTCTTTTGGAAAGTTTGTATCCATTGCGTAAACACTAGATCAACAACATGCCATGCTATCGTAACATCATCATTTGACATCATATTTTGAGCGGTACTTCTCATACCTATTTTTATGTATTTTTCACTAGGTGTTGAAACTGATCTACTAAGTACTTGGAGATTTCTATTCTTACGCCTGATCAATGTGCGACCAAAGTCTGCAAGAATGAGGTTAAACTTGTTAAAACATTGAGTTATAAAACTATTTTGATATGGTATTATATAAAGGTTATTTTGGTCATTTTTTTCATTTCTCAATACTTTAAAATATTGTCTATTTATGTACGACATGGTTTAATAATAAATTATTAGTATTGTAAATATTGTGAGAAGTTATTAATTAAATAAAAAATATTTAAATTTAATGATTATTGATTTATTAATGATGTTTAGAAGTATTTTTAGATTTAAAACTAATAAATTTATAAATAATGGATTTAAGATTTCAATAACTTCTTTTTAAATATAAGTAATGGGGTAAATAATTGTTTGCAAATAGTTTACATACATAAAGATGTTATCTAAATTTTTTAAAATGTCTATAAATGGAGCAAGAAATTTCAGAGATGAATTTTTGTGTGTAGAGAATTAAAGATGATAGATTTGAAAAGGAAGTTTTCAAATGAATATTTCAAGTAAAATTTATACAAGTTTCTTTAATTTTTTTATTTAAAGATATTATATAAAGGGAAAAAAATAATTTGCAATGTTTTATTTATAATAATATACTTGACAAATAAATTTAAATCTCTATTTTGGAAGTATGGTTTGAAATATTTACTTGATTTTGAAGTACTAATAGTAAATTTATAGGTTTATTCACTAGTAGAATTTTGTATTAAACCACGATAAATGTTCTTCCATGATTTAAATATTCATTTTAAAACAAGTGTGCAAAATTAATTATGAAGATATGAAATTTTATACTTTGATTTGGATATTTAATGTAAGATTTGAGTATACGATTAGTTTTAGTTTGATAATCTAGAGTTTATACTTATTTTAAACTAACGAGTCTAATAAATTACTGGATTTAAGGAACTTTATTTTTAAAAGCTTATCATAATATTTTGATATAAATTTCTAACATTGTTTAACTTTTTGGAAAATCCTTGCATAATTCCATGAAGATGTTTTAAATATATCTTGTATTCTTACTAAGTGATTGAGGTTAAATGTTTTAATTGAATTTTTAGATATATTGAAATATTTCTTTTCTATTCAAGGGCGAATACCAAAAAAACGAATTTTTATTCTATAATTTAATTATGTCATAAACTTAAGTAAGGTAGCAGAAGCTTGAGTAATATTTTATGAAACGATTCATTAATGGCTTAAATCTTTAATGGAAAAAATAATATGTAAGTGATTGGTCTTTATATAAATAATAATAATAAAGTAAAAAAATGGAATTTTTCAAATAAAATATATAAAAGTTGGAAATTTGTAACTTGTAAATCAAAAGATATAAAAATTTAGAATATGTAATCATTGAATATTTTGTTACTTAAATTGAATAATATAAACTTGTGTAACATTCAATTACTTTCTTAAAGCATATATATAACCAACTTGAAATGTTTAGAAAGTTGTAATGTTAAATTGGAATATGTAATAGAATATTATACAAGTAAAACTTAAGTAATGAAAGGTTCAAATGGAACTATTTCTATAAATAAGAATTTTGATGTACAAAAAAAAGATTATAAACGTAAGTTAATATTGAATGGAAAATAATTTGTCAATTCAATTACAAGGAAACTTATATACTATTTCAAAATTTTGATTTGTTAATGACTACATATATTCAATGTGAAATAATTTATGTAAGTACATAAAAAAAAGACATGGTATGAATGATTGAAAATAAATAAAAAGTAAATAATGATGTGAAAGGAAACAACTGAATAAACTTAAATAATGTGCTGAAATTCTCGGTTTCTAGGGCTTGTGGGATGTTTGGAAAAGGATACTTCTAATTGTTTAAAATTTTAAGGACAATCTATTTAGTAATTATCCAAGGCTGTGAGTGTACTCTTGGTAGTTTATATATCACCCTTGAATAATGAGAACTTCTAAACCTGAACAAACATAATTTAGTTTGCTATGGATGTATGGTTAATTCCTTTGATTGCATATTATTGTTGCATTGTTTGTTTATGTATGTTTTATATTGATTCGCTTTTGTTGCCAATTGAAAATAACTAAATATTTCTATTTTACATAATTCTCACTATTTTGGATTATATAAGTGAAATATAGGTTTATGGAAGCAATAAATACTGCTTTTGGTTTCATAAATAAAGTTGTTTGCCCGACAATAGATACATTTTCGGATTACGATTTTATAGTGATATTATAAATTTTTCCCATGGTTTGGGATGTTTCATTATTGAATTATGACATATATTGCAATTATTGATATTATTATTTCTCCCGGACCTCTCCGTACAAAGGAGACTCTGTCGAAACTTACCGTGAATTTTGACATAGAAAATTTTGTGAAAGTGAGATATTTTCAAACATTCATTTACTTGAATATGAAGATTTAATTATTTATTAATTGGTATATTTTATTTAAAATACTTAATTATGTAAATTAATTGTTTATAAATTTAATACTTTGAATAAAATATATTAATTCCCTATTTTTTCTTTTTGAGGACAAAAAGTTTTGAGTAGGGGAGAGTGTAATGACCCGTAATTTTTTCGATAATTAAATTATTGAATTTAGTAAGATTTTAGGATTTAATATTGAATGAAATCAAATATTTATGTCTTGATAATGAGGAAATAACTAGTATGTGATTTTAGTAATGTTCATTTAAGGTAATTCATAACTATTTTAATGTAATTTCAATCAATTGAAATAATTATAAAGTTAATTATGTTACAATTGTAAATAAGAGATAATTGAATACTATATTTAAATGTTGTAATTATATGTCATTAATCGTAATATGAAAATAAATTAATATGTACGTAAATCCAGTAGCTTTCGTTGGTAAATGATAATCTTGGAAATGTGAAACACTCCACACCCATTAATATATCCAAAAGGGCACACCAAAGAATATGGTGTGCTGTAGGTATAGCTAAAGCATCACATAGATAAGATTCTCAAGACAAATAAATAAAAACAATAGAAACATTTAAATAATAACTTATCATTAAACTTCAAAAATAAGTCATAAAAACATAGCATGTCTCAGAAACTCAAAATATCTCAAATTCATGTCTCTTGACATTACCTCTCGGTCTCATAAAATCAGAGTATAAAAGTAATATTGATTGTAACAACCCGAATTCTAGTGTGTCCATATTTTTTGCAAAAATGCTAAAATCCAAGCCCACTGAAGCCCAAGTTGGGTATCCGGTATCCTGCAAATAGGAAAAGACAAATAAATCAGAGCTCAATAAATATCTCACAGTGGAAGCGACTAAAATATAATAGTAAGTAAAAATCACCAATATAATAAACTTTCCAAACAAGTGTCTGAAAGTTTGAAAGTCTCTGCCATCAACCAAACTTGCAGGATGTTATGAGGAGGGGATCAGGACTAAAGTTCAGGTGAATGGACAAATTATACACTTCTAAGCTTAATTCTACATATACCATTTTATTTCCATTTACGGTTATAATAGACTCATTGGGTTTATAATACTCTCGCCTCTGCGCGTGAATCATGCCCATCTACTCCATAGTCGATTAAAACCTAATAACTGAATATAGGTAGCTATATACCCAATGACTGCATCGGCCCTAGGTACTACCCATAGTACCTTTCATATCCTCCTCACAATTGACTCCATCATTTTGCTTCCATGGCATTCCGTGACTACATTTATAAAGGACTGCTTCATAAGGCATACAATATAGACGTTCCATCGTCTACTATGAAAACGTAAAACTGCATCCGCATCAGTCTACATTAATGCTTGAACATTCGTAATGTACCACCCAGTGCATACCTTGATGACTACACGCCATCATTCTGTCTACTCCCTAAATCCCGCTTAACAAGGTGCCTTGTACGGAACTCAGTCGGGGATTTTTCTATTTTTGTAAAGGACTTCCTCGTTAGGCCTACAATACAGATAGTCTATTTCTGTAAAGGACTGCCTTATTGGCCTATAATACAGATAGCCTATTTCCGTAAAGGACTGCCTTGTTAAGCCTATAATACATGTATTTTATTTGGTCCGTCTATTTACTTATCATGGCTATGGCCCCACGCAGCCACCCCTCAACTAATCGAAAGACTTCTAAAGAGCTAAGTGGTTGTGCTTTATTGCAAACAATCTAAACATCCAATTAGCGGCGCCCCTCATCCAGTGTCTCAATAGTGAAAGTATCATTGGATTGTTGGTTTAACTCTAGTCGTTTCCAAACGAGCTCTTGGTTTTGATGCTGGCCTGATATCCGCATGCGACTATCCTTTGGGTCCTGCCCACTAAACTAACTTGCAAGTACTAGGACATACGAATATCTTACTCCAAATAGCAACCCTTTTTGACTGTCTACAATGGTCCTGCCATGCAAAAAACAGTCAAGACATACTCTTTTGATGGAACACTTACAGACCTGCCTCTGGAGAACTGCATCACTACGCCTACCCTAGAGGGCCATCCTAGAGTACCCTCACATCTCGTTTAAATCTTGTACTTCCTTTTACCCAAAATAACTAAGTTGGACATGCTTCTTCTGTGCCGAACTAATACGTTGTGCTCTTCATCCTCTAGGCTGCACCAAACACATCTTACTCTTTTATTAGAACATAAGTCTAATCTTTTACATTGCGTATAGTTTACTTTTCTTATTCTATTGCCTACTTATTACCATAATTAGCATAATCTTGTCCCAGCCTCACCATACTATTGTGAGGCCATCTGCTCCTGACTGAAAGGGAATGCTGTTTGTATTAGCCATTTCTATTATCTTGCTTATCAACTTAATTTAAGTCTTAAGTTTATTAAAATAAGTCTCTTATATTATTCCAATTTTATTTGATTATTAACTTAATTTAAGACTTAAATCAGCCTTTTCTGTTCTTTCTACTTTATTATAACCTATGTTATAATTTTACTTGTAATTGCCACTTTTATTTTCTTTTATAATCTGTATATTAAAAACATAATTACAAGCATCTCTTTTCTATTCTAGTCTGTCTACTTTATTATGATGTTGAATTCTCTCTAATTCTCTCAATAATATATGACAAGCTTAGCTTAGGACTACGTCCGCTTGTCACAAGTTTACTTATTGAAACGACCCTAACTCGACCTTCGAAAATCGGCACCAAATACATCACCTGTGTTCGAATGCCGCAGATTCAAACATTGAATCTGTTTCGCTGGAACTTATAACACATTAAGTACAACAACAGTAACAACCCGCATATTTTACGATTGTATATAAAAATATTTTATTAAATATAGCATCATTAGTTGGATTTTAGTCCGAAATGCCACTTTTTGCATATGATCGAATTAGGACTCGAGACCACTTCCATTGAGTTCAAAATAGCGTTTGTGAACTTTTTGGCTATAAACATTGATATGTTTGGAGTTAGCTAGAATTTTGACCTTTTCACTTAGTGCTTTGGGTTTGGGTTTCAACCGATTAACCCCAACTTATCAACCCAACTCCACCCCACTTTTCTTCATTCATTCTAATATTTCCTAACACTTCAAGCTTTAGCAAAAATGATGGAGGAGATTGAAACTTAAAATCCTATGCCCTAGTTTCTTTTGCAAATCCAAGATTTTAGCTCCAAAATCAAAGAGAAGCTTAGGTAAGTATCCTCTTCTTCTTCTCCATCCTAATCTCTCTCCAATTTTAAAAATTTCCTATAACCTAACTTGGGAAATAGTTGTTTAAGATCATAGATTGGAGCTTTTTGAGTTGAAGTTAAAGAGTAGTTGGTCTTCCCTTTGTTTTCAAGCTTCTCCTTTGTTGTTTTTGGGTTTAAAGGTGAGATTTTTATCTCACATCTATGTCTATATCTATCTTTATTGTTAGGTATGAATTCCTAACATCTATTCACGATCATTTGCTTTTGATTTGAAGTGATATGGTGATTTTCTAATTTTTGATTTTGAAGTCCATTTTTTGATGAAAATCCTACTATGGATGTTTGGATACGTTATTTGGGGTGTATCGAACAGCCTATAAGGCTGGGTTGTCGCTCGGCATAAATCCCTAGTCTCAGTTGCTCGCCCGATCGCTTCTGAAACGTTTTGGCCATCATGGCCTAGGCAAATTGTTGCCCAAACCACGTGACCAAACGTCTGGTCGATCAGGTCCAGACGTCTGGTCATGATGTCTGGTTAAAAATAATTATACGGTAGAAAAATAAAAAGGTCAGAAACCAATTCCAGACGTTTGGTTCTTAAATCCAGACGTCTGGATGGTTACAAACGTCTGGTTTGCCGAACCAGACGTCTGGTTGATTTTCTGGAATATTTCCAAAAACCAAAATCAGACATCTGGATTGACCCCCAAGCGTCTGGATCTATGCATTTTTGCCTATTTGCCTAATATTGACTAAAACTCCAATGTTAATCGACTTTTGGTCGATCCGACTAGTTGTTATCACTATTGTCGACTTTGATGACTTCTTTCTTTGGATTTTTAGGAATATCCATTTTGATGGATTTGGTATCAATTTCTTTGGATTTAACTCACGTCTTCATATGTGAATTTTTGGTGATTGATTATTTCTACAATCATTTCTGATACTTGCCACTTTAAAATATAAAGGTTTTTATACTAGTAGTAAATATTCAAACTCTTCCACAAAGACGATTTCAACCCTATTTTTAATGCAAAGTTCGTTTATAAAACCGTTTTCAAATCTATTAGTATATACAAACCTTTACTTCATTCGTTTGAGAAATCTAATTAAATGGCTTAGTAAAACAAGTGGTATGAAACGCTTGCGTTTACTTCGTCGGTTAATTTTTGACTTGTTTGATTGAAATTCTTATGACAATTTGTGAATGGGAATCTACAATATGTTCGTAAATATTTAATTTAAGCCAGTGGTTATGGGACATGAAGCTAAACTCATTTATTTACTAGCTTAGTGTAATCGACACTTCTTGAAGATCGATGATGATCATTTTGTGATTTAGACTAGTAATGTGTGATATCTCTTAGTCTGCGAGGGAGACTAAGCCTCGTTTCTATGGAGGTTCGGCTCAAAATTGGTGGGGTAGCGACCCATGGTCTTTGGGTCGTTTGTGGAGCCTCGGCTCAAAATTAATGGTTAGAAACCATGTAATGGCGTTCCGTTTTGTGATCCACGTATTGGTGAGTTTTTATGCTCCCGTTTTGTGAAAGGCCTCCCCCTTTTGTGATTTTCGGATTTCTAATTGACGATTTTTAGAATTCGTGTCTCACAAATTTTAGTAATTTACATTGATAAGTTTTATCAATATTTGGGCATTGGTGAATTTGTGTTTCACCAACTTTTACGATTGGCATTGTGATGTTTGCCAATATTTGTGGCTTGGTGAATAAAAATAAAGAATATGACATTCTTTTTGGTGTTTGAGAAGATTCTTGTGATATTTTATGATTTTTGTTGCTATTAAATGTACATTTGTCACAGGATGGCATTATTGTTATCGTACGTTTCTGTCATATCTCTTATTCTATCTCATTTTATCTGATATTTATGGTTAGACTGATCCGTTTATCATTTTCTTATTAAATAATACTCATGTCAACCGAGATGTTACAGGTGCTTCTTCTTGACTCCTTATCTAGGGCCATCATCTGACTTTTGTCCAACAACATTAGATTGGTAGTTTTTGTTGTTATACGTTTGAGATAGAGACCCCTTGATGTATACATATTCTTTTGTCTAGCACATGTATCTGTTCTTTTGTGATGTTGTGGATCTTGTTTGACCACTACTCTGATGTACACTTCAATGTGTTATATTCATTTCTGTTTCCACCTTTGTGATATGAACATCTATGACTGATTAATGTTATGCATATTTCCATATTTGTTTTCGAAGACCTCATAGCCACTATGTAGTAGCTTTGAGTTTGTATTGATATGTCGGATTTCCTTTTGAAAAGATATGCATGTTGTTCTATCTGACATATCGATGCTCGCACAAAGCAATTACATGGATGGTCGCTCCTCAATATCCTTATTCTTCGTGCTAGATGATGGCATTACTCTGTAGTGTCCTTGGCTAGCGTTAGTATAGAGGTGTGGCGTCACAGCTTGGTATTGGAGCTAAACTTCGAAACAATGTAGAATAATATAGCAATGATCGTCGTCCTAAGTTCTTCTTAGGAGTCATGCCTTAGGACTTTATTCGAGTCTTAGGACCCATCCTGTCCTAAATTCTTTTATGATTCCTTGTTTTATCAATCATGATTGTTTGATATTCATTTTGAGAATAACCTTCTTCTTCTTTCTTTCTTTCTTAAAGAAAAGAAATGGTTAGATCTAACCGACGCGGTGTCAGTCAATCCAGTGCTACTCTCTAGGATGGAGTATTTACGTCCGCCCAACAGCTTCTTTATCTTGTAAAGAATGCTCAAGCTGTCGCACCCATTCCAGAGCCTACTCACCCAAAATCTGGATTTGCACGCTTATGCAGAGATTATACGAATTTGGATGGAAAGTCATTCAAGGGTTCCGAGGGCGTTATCGAAGTCCAAGCTTGGCTTAGAACATGTGATCGCATCTTTCCTCGCATGAATCTTATCGATCTTCATCGAGTTCATGTGGCTTCTAGTATGCTCCAAGAAAGATCATTAGATTGGTATGAGCTTCTGATTTCTGAAATTATTGAAGCAGATCTTACTTGGGAGCAATTTCGAGAAAGGTTTGAATCGAAATTTGTGCCAGAAGCTGAAAAAGTGACTTTGGCCCGTCGTTTTATTGACCTTGTTCAAGGTGAATGTTCTGTGGCAGATTATATCGCATCTTTTGAATCCCTCTCTAAATATGGGGTTGAGTATGTAAATACCCCTTTGAAGAAAAATCAGAGGTTCGTCTATGGCTTGAATAAGAATCTTAAAAAGCCTTTACTTCTGAAATTGGAAGTTTCTTTTGATCAATTTGTTGATATCCCTCTTCGACTTGAAGAGGCAGATAAAGAGAGTGATGCTGAAATTGGGAGTGCCAAACCAAACTTCAACAACAACAAGAAGAGGGCTAATAAGCTCAAGGGTCCTTATCCCAACAAGAAAGAGAAACAAGTAGCAAAGACTTCTATCTCTAGTGGTGGCCAATGCTACAATTGTGGTTCTAAGGACAATGATGCAAATAAGTGTACAAAGCCCCTTTCTTGTCGCTATTGCAAAAGTTCGGGTCATTATATATCTGCATGTCCCAAACTTCAAAGAAAGAAGGAGGGAAAGCTAAATGTGGTGCAAGCCCCTAGTAACACTTCTTGTGGTCAAGGTATTTCTCATTCTATCCTTGATGGCATTATTATGTTTCGTGATCATCCTATTCGAGTTCATTTTGACACGGGTGCATACCATTCTTTTATATCAAAAGAACTTGTTGATAATTTTATTTAAGTGTTATGGCTTTAATGACTTCTTTGAGAATTGCGAATCCGGTTGGTGGATCCGCAACACTCAGTTTGCTTTGTAAAGATGTCGAGATTATTTTATGTGATTTTTTTTCCAAGCCGATTTGCATGTTATGAATTACTTAGGCTTTGGAATGATTTTGAGAATGGATTGGCTTAACCGTAATGAAGCGCATATCCTATGTCCTGAGCGGACTATTCATCTTCGACATCCTCAATCTGTTAAGCAGATTTCTATTGTTCTTAAAGATTCGGATTCCAACTTGACAGCATCTTTATATTCTTTAAATCCTCATGATGACGATAATGAGGATGAGGGAGATGTCATTTCTCGTATTCACGTTGTTCGTGAATTTTCCGACATATTTGAGCCAGTTTTAAGATTACCACCTAAGCGAGCAATTGAGTTCAGAATCAATCTAATCCTTGAGCTCTACATATCACTCGTCCACCTTATCATATGTCAAAAAAGGAAAATGAAGAGATGCGTAAACAATTATCCAAATTGGAGACGAAGCAGTTTATTCATTCTAGTTCCTCTCCTTAGGGAGCTTCGGCTATTTTTGTGAAGAAATCCGACGGTACACCTAGGCTCTGCGTTGACTATCACAAGCTTAATGATCTCACCATTTAGAATAAATTACCTTTACCTTGGATTGATGATTTATTTGACCAACTTTACGGTCCTAGAGTCTTTTCACAATTAGACTTACCTACCGGTTTTCATCAGCTTCGTATCGCAGAGGATAGCATTCCTTTGAAATATTTTCATAATCATTATGGATCTTATGAATGGCTTGTTATGCCATTTGGTTTAACGAATGCTCCAGTTTATTTCGTTGACCTAATGAATCGAGTTTTCAAAGACTTCCTCGATCGATTTGTTCTCATCTTTATTAATAAATTCTTGTTTATTCTAAAACCGAGGAAGAGCATGAAAAGCATCTTCGGATTGTGTTGGAAACTCTTAGGAGCAATCAATTTAAAGCCAAGTTTTCTAAATGCCATTTTTGGCAATCTCGTGTGAAATTTCTCGGTCGTATTATTTCAGAATCTGAAATTTCGATGGTTCCTTCAAAGATTGAAGCGATTCAAAATTTGAAGAGACCGGAGAGTGTGACGGAAATTTGCAGTTTCTCAGATTGGCGAGTTATCACCGTCGTTTCATAAAAGACTTTTCAAAAATTTCCATGCCTCTTACTAGTTTGACAAAGAAAGGAGTTAAATAAATTTGGTCAGACAAATGTGAAGCTTCTTTTCAAAAATTAAAAGAACTCCTTTCCGATGCTCCTATTCTTGTGATTCCTGAAGGGAACCATGACTTTATTGTTTATACCGATGCTAGCCGTGTTGGTTTTGGAGCTGTTCTTATGCAAAGGGAACATGTTATTGCTTATGCTTCTAGGCAATTAAAGCCTGCCGAGACTAGATATGCCACTTATGATTTAGAGCTTGCGGCTATTGTTTTCGCCCTTAGAATTTGGCATCATTATCTTTTGGGAGAAAAATTTGTTCCCTACATCGATCATAAATCTTTGAAGTATTTATTTTCTCGAAAGGAACTTAATTTGCGTCAACAGCGTTGGCTCGAGTTTCTTGCATCTTATGATCTTGATATTTTTTATACTTCTGAGAAGGGGAATTGTGTTGCCGATGCCCTTAGTCGTAAGCAACAAGCGATTGTTTCTATGATGATATCCGAATGGAATGATCTCGAGACTTTATCCACTTGTGAGATTCGAGATTGTGAATTCGATTTATGTTCATCTTTTGTTTTATATAGCATTGAGGCTCATCCTTCTATTTTAGACCGCATCCTTGATGCTCAAATGGTAGATCCCGAATTGGCTCTTCTTAGCCAAAGTTTTGGGGATAAAATTGATATTGAAGTTTCGAAAACTTTGATATCGATGCTCGTGGCGGCATTCGAAAATTTGACAGACTTATCATGCCAAATATTAGTAATCTTCATAAAGACATTTTAGAAGATTCTCATCGTTCTAAATTTACCATTCATCCCGGTAGTAGTAAGATGTATGTGGATATGAAGCGACTATATTATTGGGATGGAATGAAATCCGTTATTGCTAACTTTATTAAGCATTGCATGACTTACCAACTGGTCAAGGCCGAGCATCAAATGCCCGGTGGGTTATTCCAACCTTTGCACATTCCAATTTGAAAGTGGGATCAAATTTCCATGGATTTCATTGACGGCCTTCCCCGTTCTTGTTCGGGTCATGATAGCATATGAGTAATAGTTGATAGACTAACAAAATCCGCCTATTTTATTCCTGTTCGGTCCAATCGGACCATACCTCTTTTGGCCAAGCTCTTTATTAATGAAATTGTTAAATTGCATGGATTTTCTACTTCAATTGTTAGCGATCGTGATCCATTGTTTACTAGTGGGTTTTGGAAGAGTCTTCAAAAAGCTTTGGGAGCAAAGCTTAATTTTAGCACTTCTTATCATCCTCAGTGCGATGGACAAACCGAGCGTGTGAATCAAACTCTTGTCGTGCATGTGTTATTGATTTCAATGGAAGTTGGGAAGATTATATTTCTCTTGTTGAGTTTTCGTATAATAATAGCTTCCAGTCTAGTATTGGTATAACACCTTTCGAGGCACTCTATGGAAGGCCATGTCGATCTCTTTGTCGTTGACTTGAGGCCGGTGAGAAGCTGGTTTTAGGTCCAGATTTTATTTGTGATTCCATAGAAAACATTGACCTTATTCGTCATAGGATGAAATAAGCTCAAAGTAGGCAAAAATACTATGCCGATAACCGAAGAAGGAAATTAGATTTTTCTGTGAGACAGTTGTTTATTATTCGTGTTTCACCTATGAAGGGTGTTGTGCATTTCAGTCGATCAGGAAAGTTAGTGCCTCGATATATTGGTCCATTTCCCATCACTAAACGCATTGGTTCCGTAACTTATCGTGTAACGACCCAGAATTTTTAGAAATTAAAATTTGAATATTTAATTAATTTTAAATATTAATAAGTGAATTTATAAGTCAAATAAATTTTTATTTGAATTATTGAATTTAATTGAATAATTAAATCGATAAATTAATATGTTGAATTAGGGAAATAATTGAAAATATAGTTAAAAATGATTGAAAATGATTTGTAAAATTTTATTTTATCATATGGGAGTTAGAATGATATTTTAGAACTTTTAAAATCGAATTAAAAGTTAATTTGTGAAAATTGAATATTTTAATATTTAAATCGACTAGTGAAAATAGCCAATTTTTGAACAGTCTCAGAATTGAACGAAACCAGTTCCATTGGATCCGTAATAGTTAGTTATTACCGGATTTCAAATTTCGTGTCAATCGGAGTTATTGTTTGATCGTGGCAGCTCGAAACGCATCGATTTGTTTTTAATTTTAATTTGACGAGTGAAAATAGCCATTTTTCAAAAAGTCTCGGATTTCAACGAAACCAGTTTCATCGGATCCGTAATGTGATATTATTGTAAGGTTTCAAATTTCAAGTCAATTGGATTTACCGTTTGTCCGGTACAAATTAAAACGCCTAGAAATCGACTTAAATCGGTTTAATTCAAATTGAGCGTTTACAGCCATAACTCGCACATACTTCCGAATTAGCTTCCGAAACCTATTCCATTGTGTCCGGAACGCGGGATAAACCCTAGGTACGTCAGTTTCGGCGCGTAAATCGGAGTTCGGAATTTCCGGGATGAATAGTGTTCGATTTTCTTCTATAAATAGGCCCCTACCCCTTCATTAAATTAAAAAAAATAAAAAAAAGAAACCCTAACCCTAATTTATAACTGCAGCCGCCACTTTAGTATGTATGGCCAGAAATCATTCTCACTTTCCCCTCAATCTCTCTCAATCTACAAAGAATTAGCCTTAGGTTTCAACTAGAGAATGGAAGAGCACGACGAGATCTTTAAATCCATACGGCGATGATGGATTTTGGTGCAACGGAGGAGGAGATAGGAGGGGCCGTTTGCTACAGGTTTGGCACATTTTCCTAGGCACATGATGAGGCCGAGTTGGCCAGGGTTCAGGCCGAACATGGTGGAGGAGATGGGCTTCGACATGGAGCTCCCTGATCGAGTTCAAGTGCGATGTGTTGGGCACAAATTTAAACCCTAATGCTATGTGATGGGTTTGATTGAGCACGGCTTGGCCTGGTGAAGGAGAACGTGAGGGAGAGGGAGAGATAGGGACGGCCAGGATGTAAAGAAAGGGGATCTAAGGGCTGAAGTGAGATAGGTTGAAAATAATTAAGTTATGTTGAAATTTGTTTATATAAATCGTGTACAAACTTCAACAATTCATAACTTTTTCATACGAGGTCCGTTTTGGACGAAACCAGTTGCGTTGGAATCGTATGGACGAGCACTACGCGATGGAGTTGGTTTGGAGTCGTTTGGAGTTAGCGAGAATTTTGGGTAAAATTAAACATCCGTTTAATTTTATTCGAAATAAATCGCTAAAACGGAAATAAAACCAAGGTGAGAATTTCTCACTCAATCGAATCAGTTTCGATTTTTATTTTAAATAGTTAGATTTAAAATATTTGAATGCATGTTTGAATGATGATTGGTATCTATTGATTGTTAAAATAGACATTATGCGCCGTTAGTAAGCGGATGTTATTTAATAAAAACGTATACCGCGAATATTTCATAAACAGTGAAATTGGTATTATATATAGTAGCAATATATATATATTGGCATATGTATATATTGGAGTTATTGATTTCCCGCATTTTTTTGTTTAGCGGATGAGACCCTATTACGCCGTTATTAAGCGGATAATATTTAATAAGAACATATACCGCGATAATTTCGTACTGGAGCGAAATTGGTATTGTGCTAATGTTTTTGGATGCAGGAAAACAGGTTGGAGGGATCCAACTGGATTCCTCAACAGTTTTTATTTGATTTCAGATATACTGATATTTGATGGATTATCATATTGATATATGATGTCGTTGTTGTCGGGATTGACTATTTGGTATGTAGCATCATTGGACCAAGTTTTGGAATTTTAAAATGATTTATAAAGTGATTTTTGAAAATATACTATATGTTTTGAATTTGATCTATTTTAAATAAATAAACGTCATAATTTTTAATGTTATAAAAATTATGATTTTTGAGAAAAATAGTTAAAAACTGATTTTTGAGAATATGATGCTAATGATTTTATAAAATAGTTTAATCGGGATTTTAGAATTCATTGTGAAAAGTTTAAATATAGGATTTATAAAATTTAATTATTTTATGAATCAAAATGGTGAAATAATAAAGGGGATTAAAGACGTTTTAAAAGAATAATATAAATTTATTTATATTAAGAGATTTATAAATGGATATTTATAAATTGAAAGGTTGACATTATAAAACGAGTTTTTATAAGTGTTTGAATGAAGTGGAAATGAATTTCATAAATGAATGAAATTTATGGAATTATAAACTGTGAAGTTATAAAAGAAATTTATAAATAGTAAGATTTATAAATTTGGTGAAATTATTTGAAGAATAGATTGGTTAAATAAATGGATCTTATAAGTTATAAGATTTATAAATTGGAAAGTCTTTAAAAGAACGATTTTGTAAAATAATCGTTTTATAAGCATTTAACTTATAATTTGAATTTTTGGTTTATAATGGAGTTATAAAGTGAATAGGTTAATAAAGAAAATTTATAAGGAAGGAAGTTTTTATAAATAAATAGAAATGGAAATTTATAAATGTTGTTTTATAAATTTGCAAACAACTTATTTTGATAAGTTAATTGTTATAACCTAGAAATAGAGTTATATTCACGTTTTTAGACAGTGAATAATCCTTTGAAATAAAATGAATAAAAGGATGAAATTTGTTAACAAAGAATATTCACGTTTTTGAATAGTGAATAAGATGTTAAAGAAATTGTTTTGAATGTGATATTTGAAATAGAATTAAAACGATCTAACGAAGTTTTAATTGTGTTGAGATTCGAAACCATAGATTTCAACATTTATTGTTGAAATAGACGTTTTCGAGAAATGAAAAGGAAATGGTGGACTATAACACTGTTGTTATAGTAAATGATTTCCGAAAGGAAATGTTTTGTATAGTATTGGGATTTATATATCTATTTAATTTCGAATCCCTATACTAGTGATTTTGGGTTGTCGTAACGATGTTTTACGTAACATTCGTTTTGGCCCAAATAAATATGTTAAGAGAATGATTTCCTTAATAGAATGAAATATATACTTAATCTCGATTTAAGTATATCGAATATTTTCTAAGTGTTGAAAATAAAAAGATTTGTGAATTACTTATTTTTAATAAGTATGGAATTGTTTTCCAATATGAAGTGAATAATTAGAATTTATCTTTTTTGAAGATAAATTGAAAATGGATAGTTGAAGTCGTATATGCATGAATATTTTGGAATATAAATTCACTAAGGAATTTATAAAGGAAGTGGAATTGGTTTAAAAATAAATATTGATTTATTTTTGAAGTGTTGAAATTATATATCTTGTAAAGATATTTTGGAAAGTAAATAATTTGGAAAATTATTTGGAAACTGGTGATGTGTGCATATCCATTGATAGTTCAGTAACCAACTATCAATATCTCCCTTTGAATGGGTATTTGATGTGAATTGTTTGAATGTGAATGCTACACTTATTTTTGAATAAGCGCTCACTATTCGGGTTAATCGGGAAAGGACCATGGGGTCGTATAACCCATTCCGAATATGTGATACGTCGTTGTGAATTGCATTGAAGATCGGTGTTGAAGACCCGGTATTTGCGAGAGCGATAGGATGACCTGTCGATTTACTCTGCACCGAGTTGCTCCAGTATAGAGTTCTCCATATGTGATGGTGAATCCGATCAGGATTGTGAATATCCGGATTGCAAGGACTTCTTTGTAAGTGCCTTCGGTTTTGTTCGAGCCCGGAACAGACTTGTATGGATTGTGTGTCTGACATTACAAGTTGAGATATAAAGCCGATTTCATTCAAATATATTTCTGTTGGTGGCGAAGAATTTATTCTTTTAGCTTAACACCCTTCTCTGAGACGTACGAGCTCAGAGGTTATATAGTTGATGTTATCAGCGATATATTCCCAATTTGGTAATGTGATATGCTGAGTGATGCTGAAATGATCATTGTGTTGATTATTGTGATAGGATCATTTATTTGATCGTCTATCTTAGTGATCATTGTGTTGATCATTTGTTGACCCAAAGCATGCCTTTTGTATAAAGTATGTTTTTGTGGACGTGACTTCGTCGAACCTCACACCCCGGAAATGGTCAAAACAGGAAAGATGCGGCAAGGTTATGAGGGGTAGCACCCTTTAGGCTATGTACATTTCCTTCTGGATAGAGGTTGTATCATGGTATGGAGCCCAGATATTTAACCTATGTGGTTACTACGAATTTATTACTTTGTGGTTGTTGGTTTTCGGGATCCCGTGAGAAAGGTCGTTTACGATCGGGGAATGGCGTGCTCGTGTTAGTAGTTACCCAGTTAGGGGTAACCCGGCCTTGTGTTGGCAGAGTTCCGGTTTGGTTCTCGGGGATGTCTTTCCAGAGGCATTCTCATGTGGCAATGGGAAGTTCCTTGGCCTGACCATTTGTTGGAAATCCAAAGAAACAATACGTGACTTGTACGGTTTTAGTTGTATAACCTGCTATGGAATGTGGCGGTAACCTGCTATTGAACATAGTTAGCTATAGTAGGCATAGTTCGAAATGTCTATGTTGGCTAAGATTTATATTCTACTTTCGAAATGAATTTCTTCTACACTATGCACTAGTAATAATATCAAATGTTATTTTAAATGCGTATCAAGCATCTTTGACTATCATAAGGAGAAATCTCCTCCGATTCTGCGTTTGCATTGTGTGTGTGTGTGGGAGGCCTTATGGTAGTCTCATTTTTAAAAGCATTGCGAATTGAATTTAAAAATATTCCTCTATTTTGATTTTAAAAGATAAATAAACTGTTTTGAGTTCTCACACCAGTCACATGACTGACTTGGAGTTTATTGTTTTCCTTCCTAAACTCTGGGTGCCCACCAATTTCCACACGGGCATTCAAGAGTTAAGGTTTATCAGGATATCCTGGATATTCTGGAGTTGCTGGAGGCAAGCTGGATGGCATGGCATATTACTTATATAGTATTTCTTTTTCCGCTGTTTGTTTGATGTTGTATACTCTGATGATATGATGTAATGAAATGTGATGTAATGTAATAACTGATATGGTTCTTTGTTTAAAGATTATTCATTTATTATTATATGTTGTTCCGCTGCGAATTGTGAGATTCTGATGTTGTATCTGTTGTTTTCTGTTCCGTCCTATTTTCTTCTGTTTTTCTATGTTCTCTATTCTCTTTTCCCTCTATTTTAAAATGTTCTTTCTTCTTTCTATTTTCTATTTCCTTCTTTCCTATCTTTTTTTTTCTTCTTATTTTTCTTCTTCTTTCTTCTTCTTTTCTTTTTAAAACCCATAACTATTCGGGTTTTCGGCAACGAAAAATCCGCGTACGTTACAATTTGGTATCAGAGCTTATGGTTAAGCGACAACCATGGTTCTGTTGGGTATTATTCATTAGAGATAGAGTCAGTAGTACTCTAGAATGAATTTGAGTGTAATAATAGCTATGAGAGCGTATTTGTTAGTGAATATAAAATTGTTTTGTATTGTGTTGACTTATCGGTTGATTGTTTATAGATTCCCGTCGATCTAGTCTAGCTAACTATCGTAGATAGGGGTTTCTAAACTCTTAAACAAGATAAATCGACATAATATTGGTTTTAAATTGGGTAAATGAAATAATTTTACCTTGATTATATTTTGTATATGTAAAGAAATAATTTTCAGAATTATTAAAGTGTATATAAGTTGATTGTTTAGATGTTTGAATAATCTAAATAAAAGAAAAATTGTATAAGTAAAAAGAATTATAAGAATTGAATTATAATTAATGTGATTTACAATTGTGAAATAAACTTATATATATAAGAAGTGAAACTATATGGATATATTTAGGAATTTAAGTTATGTATATGAACTTAAGTTATGAAATGAAATTCAACTTTTGTAATAGAATTGAATGAATGGATTGAATGTAAATCAATTAAATGTGAATAGTTGATATGAAATAATGGATATAAGTGTAAATTCATTAAAATCTAATGTTATTGAAAGTTGAATAAATTGGAATGGAAATCAATTTAATGTTAAACCAAATGGAATTAAAAGTGTTGAACCAAATTTAATGTAAAGTGAATAATTTGGTTATGTTGAATATACATTGATTGTAATTAATATACATTGATTGATATATGATTGTTAGTTGATTGTATATGAATTCATTAAGTGTTAATGAAATTGATTAATGAAATTTAAAGCTATGTAATTGAATTCAAATTAGAAGTAAATAAATTTGAATAGAAGTGAATTTGATTTGGTAGTGAACCAACTTGAATATAAACTAATTGAAAATGAATGTTAGTAAGAACATCAACTGTAAATGAATCAAATGTGATTTAAATTGAAAAACCCATTCATGAAATATGAATGAGAATATGAATGAATATTTGTTGGTTATGGATGGTAGTTGGTTGATGTTTGCATTTGTTGTTTTACTACATTTGCTATGTTAACATATATAGTTATTATGTTGCTATATGTTGTACATCGATACTATTATCTACATGCATGATTCTCATGTTGTTTGTTGAGTAATTAGTAGGTGCGGATCGCGTTTGCTTCGCATTTGGAGCTCGCTTTAGCGCTATATTAGCCGTATATGCTTGCTAATAAAATATAAGGTACATATCTCGGATTAAATACTGTACTTTTACACTTTTTTCCCTTCGGGATGCCTCATTACTTGATGAGATGTATATTTGTGATATATATACTGTCATTTTTTTTTTCGGATCGAGCCGCGCAAAGGAGACTATGGCGAATTTTTCCGGAAATTTAAGGCGTTAGAAAAAATTTGAGAAAATTGGAAAATTTTGAAAACTTTAACTTTGATTTGGAATTGAAAGTTAAACAATAGTAGTTGTTTTTGAAAAGATAACTAAGTATAATTTGAAAACTTAGTAAGTTATTGTAAGAAATTTAACTATGAATTTTGGGAAAATTAATAGCTTCTGTAATTTTTCTTACTTGTAATTTCGAGGACGAAATTCTTTTAAGTGGGGAAGATTGTAACGACCCAGAATTTTTAGAAATTAAAATTTGAATATTTAATTAATTTTAAATATTAATAAGTGAATTTATAAGTCAAATAAATTTTTATTTGAATTATTGAATTTAATTGAATAATTAAATCGATAAATTAATATGTTGAATTAGGGAAACAATTGAAAATATAGTTAAAAATGTTTGAAAATGATTTGTAAAATTTTATTTTATCATATGGGAGTTAGAATGATATTTTAGAACTTTTAAAATCGAATTAAAAGTTAATTTGTGAAAATTGAATATTTTAATATTTAAATCGACTAGTGAAAATAGCCAATTTTTGAACAGTCTCATAATTGAACGAAACCAGTTCCATTGGATCCGTAATAGTTAGTTATTACCGGATTTCAAATTTCGTGTCAATCGGAGTTATCGTTTGATCGTGGCAGCTCGAAACGCATCGATTTATTTTTAATTTTAATTTGACGAGTGAAAATAGCCATTTTTCAAAAAGTCTCGAATTTCGACGAAACCAGTTTCATCGGATCCGTAATGTGATATTATTGTAAGGTTTCAAATTTCAAGTCAATTGGATTTACCGTTTGTCCGGTACAAATTAAAACGCCTAGAAATCGACTTAAATCGGTTTAATTCAAATTGAGCGTTTACAGCCATAACTCGCACATACTTCCGAATTAGCTTCCGAAACCTATTCCATTGTGTCCAGAACGCAGGATAAACCCTAGGTACGTCAGTTTCGGCGCGTAAATCGGAGTTCGGAATTTCCGGGATGAATAGTGTTCGATTTTATTCTATAAATAGGCCCCTACCCCTTCATTAAATTAAAAAAAATAAAAAAAAGAAACCCTAACCCTAATTTATAACTGCAGCCGCCACTTTAGTATGTATGGCCAGAAATCATTCTCACTTTCCCCTCAATCTCTCTCAATCTACAAAGAATTAGCCTTAGGTTTCAACTAGAGAATGGAAGAGCACGACGAGATCTTTAAATCCATACGGTGATGATGGATTTTGGTGCAACGGAGGAGGAGATAGGAGGGGCCGTTTGCTACAGGTTTGGCACGTTTTCCTAGGCACATGATGAGGCCGAGTTGGCCAGGGTTCAGGCCGAACATGATGGAGGAGATGGGCTTCGACATGGAGCTCCCTGATCGAGTTCAAGTGCGATGTGTTGGGCACGAATTTAAACCCTAATGCTATGTGATGGGTTTGATTGAGCACGGCTTGGCCTGGTGAAGGAGAACGTGAGGGAGAGGGAGAGATAGGGACGGCCAGGATGTAAAGAAAGGGGATCTAAGGGCTGAAGTGAGATAGGTTGAAAATAATTAAGTTATGTTGAAATTTGTTTATATAAATTGTGTACAAACTTCAACAATTCATAACTTTTTCATACGAGGTCCGTTTTGGACGAAACCAGTTGCGTTGGAATCGTATGGACGAGCACGATGGAGTTGGTTTGGAGTCGTTTGGAGTTAGTGAGAATTTTGGGTAAAATTAAACGTCCGTTTAATTTTATTCGAAATAAATCGCTAAAACGGAAATAAAACCAAGGTGAGAATTTCTCACTCAATCGAATCAGTTTCGATTTTTATTTTAAATAGTTAGATTTAAAATATTTGAATGCATGTTTGAATGATGATTGATATCTATTGATTGTTAAAATAGACATTATGCGCCGTTAGTAAGCGGATGTTATTTAATAAAAACATATACCGCGAATATTTCATAAACAGTGAAATTGGTATTATATATAGTAGCAATATATATATATTGGCATATGTATATATTGGAGTTATTGATTTCCCGCATTTTTTTGTTTAGCGGATGAGACCCTATTACGCCGTTATTAAGCGGATAATATTTAATAAGAACATATACCGCGATAATTTCGTACTGGAGCGAAATTGGTATTGTGCTAATGTTTTTGGATGCAGGAAAATAGGTTGGAGGGATCCAACTGGATTCCTCAACAGTTTTTATTTGATTTCAGATATATTGATATTTGATGGATTATCATATTGATATATGATGTCGTTGTTGTCGGGATTGACTATTTGGTATGTAGCATCATTGGACCAAGTTTTGGAATTTTAAAATGATTTATAAAGTGATTTTTGAAAATATACTATATGTTTTGAATTTGATCTATTTTAAATAAATGAACGTCATAATTTTTAATGTTATAAAAATTATGATTTTTGAGAAAAATAGTTAAAAACTGATTTTTGAGAATATGATGCTAATGATTTTATAAAATAGTTTAATCGGGATTTTAGAATTCATTGTGAAAAGTTTAAATATAGGATTTATAAAATTTAATTATTTTATGAATCAAAATGGTGAAATAATAAAGGGGATTAAAGACGTTTTAAAAGAATAATATAAATTTATTTATATTAAGAGATTTATAAATGGATATTTATAAATTGAAAGGTTGACATTATAAAACGAGTTTTTATAAGTGTTTGAATGAAGTGGAAATGAATTTCATAAATGAATGAAATTTATGGAATTATAAACTGTGAAGTTATAAAAGAAATTTATAAATAGTAAGATTTATAAATTTGGTGAAATTATTTGAAGAATAGATTGGTTAAATAAATGGATCTTATAAGTTATAAGATTTATAAATTGGAAAGTCTTTAAAAGAACGATTTTGTAAAATAATCGTTTTATAAGCATTTAACTTATAATTTGAATTTTTGGTTTATAATGGAGTTATAAAGTGAATAGGTTAATAAAGAAAATTTATAAGGAAGGAAGTTTTTATAAATAAATAGAAATGGAAATTTATAAATGTTGTTTTATAAATTTGCAAACAACTTATTTTGATAAGTTAATTGTTATAACCTAGAAATAGAGTTATATTCACGTTTTTAGACAGTGGATAATCCTTTGAAATAAAATGAATAAAAGGATGAAATTTGTTAACAAAGAATATTCACGTTTTTGAATAGTGAATAAGATGTTAAAGAAATTGTTTTGAATGTGATATTTGAAATAGAATTAAAACGATCTAACGAAGTTTTAATTGTGTTGAGATTCGAAACCATAGATTTCAACATTTATTGTTGAAATAGACGTTTTCGAGAAATGAAAAGGAAATAGTGGACTATAACACTGTTGTTATAGTAAATGATTTCCGAAAGGAAATGTTTTGTATAGTATTGGGATTTATATATCTATTTAATTTCGAATGCCTATACTAGTGATTTTGGGTTGTCGTAACGATGTTTTACGTAACATTCGTTTTGGCCCAAATAAATATGTTAAGAGAATGATTTCCTTAATAGAATGAAATATATACTTCATCTCGATTTAAGTATATTGAATATTTTCTAAGTGTTGAAAATAAAAAGATTTGTGAATTACTTATTTTTAATAAGTATGGAATTGTTTTCCAATATGAAGTGAATAATTAGAATTTATCTTTTTTGAAGATAAATTGAAAATGGATAGTTGAAGTCGTATATGCATGAATATTTTGGAATATAAATTCACTAAGGAATTTATAAAGGAAGTGGAATTGGTTTAAAAATAAATATTGATTTATTTTTGAAGTGTTGAAATTATATATCTTGTAAAGATATTTTGGAAAGTAAATAATTTGGAAAATTATATGGAAACTGGTGATGTGTGCATATCCATTGATAGTTCAATAACCAACTATCAATATCTCCCTTTGAATGGGTATTTGATGTGAATTGTTTGAATGTGAATGCTACACTTATTTTTGAATAAGCGCTTACTATTCGGGTTAACCGGGAAAGGACCATGGGGTCGTATAACCCATTCCGAATATGTGATACGTCGTTGTGAATTGCATTGAAGATCGGTGTTGAAGACCCGGTATTTGCGAGAGCGATAGGATGACCTGTCGATTTACTCTGCACCGAGTTGCTCCGGTATAGAGTTCTCCATATGTGATGGTGAATCCGATCAGGATTGTGAATATCCGGATTGCAAGGACTTCTTTGTAAGTGCCTTCGGTTTTGTTCGAGCCCGGAACAGACTTGTATGGATTGTATGTCTGACATTACAAGTTGAGATATAAAGCCGATTTCATTCAAATATATTTCTGTTGGTGGCGAAGAATTTATTCTTTTAGCTTAACACCCTTCTCTGAGACGTACGAGCTCAGAGGTTATATAGTTGATGTTATCAGTGATATATTCCCAATTTGGTAATGTGATATGCTGAGTGATGCTGAAATGATCATTGTGTTGATTATTGTGATAGGATCATTTATTTGATCGTCTATCTTAGTGATCATTGTGTTGATCATTTGTTGACCCAAAGCATGGCTTTTGTATAAAGTATGCTTTTGTGGACGTGACTTCGTCGAACCTCACACCCCGGAAATGGTCAAAACAGGAAAGATGCGGCAAGGTTATGAGGGGTAGCACCCTTTAGGGTATGTACATTTCCTTCTGGATAGAGGTTGTATCATGGTATGGAGCCCAGATATTTAACCTATGTGGTTACTACGAATTTATTACTTTGTGGTTGTTGGTTTTCGGGATCCCGTGAGAAAGGTCGTTTACGATCGGGGAATGGCGTGCTCGTGTCAGTAGTTACCCAGTTAGGGGTAACCCGGCCTTGTGTTGGCAGAGTTCCGGTTTGGTTCTCGGGGATGTCTTTCCAGAGGCATTCTCATGTGGCAATGGGAAGTTCCTTGGCCTGACCATTTGTTGGAAATCCAAAGAAACAATACGTGACTTGTACGGTTTTAGTTGTATAACCTGCTATGGAATGTGGCGGTAACCTGCTATTGAACATAGTTAGCTATAGTAGGCATAGTTCGAAATGTCTATGTTGGCTAAGATTTATATTCTACTTTCGAAATGAATTTCTTCTACACTATGCACTAGTAATAATATCAAATGTTATTTTAAATGCGTATCAAGCATCTTTGACTATCATAAGGAGAAATCTCCTCCGATTCTGCGTTTGCATTGTGTGTGTGTGCGGGAGGCCTTATGGTAGTCTCATTTTTAAAAGCATTGCGAATTGAATTTAAAAATATTCCTCTATTTTGATTTTAAAAGATAAATAAACTGTTTTGAGTTCTCACACCAGTCACATGACTGACTTGGAGTTTATTGTTTTCCTTCCTAAACTCTGGGTGCCCACCAATTTCCACACGGGCAGTCAAGAGTTAAGGTTTATCAGGATATCCTGGATATTCTGGAGTTGCTGGAGGCAAGCTGGATGGCATGGCATATTACTTATATAGTATTTCTTTTTCCGCTGTTTGTTTGATGTTGTATACTCTGATGATATGATGTAATGAAATGTGATGTAATGTAATAACTGATATGGTTCTTTGTTTAAAGATTATTCATTTATTATTATATGTTGTTCCGCTGCGAATTGTGAGATTCTGATGTTGTATCTGTTGTTTTCTGTTCCGTCCTATTTTCTTCTGTTTTTCTATGTTCTCTATTCCCTTTTCCCTCTATTTTAAAATGTTCTTTCTTCTTTCTATTTTCTATTTCCTTCTTTCCTATCTTCTTTTTTTTTCTTATTTTTCTTCTTCTTTCTTCTTCTTTTCTTTTTAAAACCCATAACTATTCGGTTTTTCGGCAACGAAAAATCCGCGTACGTTACATATCGTCTTTTATTACTAGCTCAGTTTTCTGCTATTCATAACGTATTTCACGTCTCTCAACAGCGGAAATGCCTTCGAGATTTCGATTCTATTCTTGAGCCCGGTGTTATGGAAGAAATTGAAGTTTCGCCTAATTTGACTTATGAGCAACATCCTATTCGTATTATTGCTTCGGAGGTAAAACGCCTTCGAAATAAAGATGTCCCTCTTGTGAAAGTTCAATGGTCCTTAAATCTTAAGGATTGTTCTTGGGAATCTATAACAACATCAGAATCGCACAATCGCAGCGGAACAACATATAATAAATAAATGAATAATCTTTAAACAAAGAACTATATCAGTTATTACATTTTATTCATTACATTACATCATCAGAGTGTACAACAATAAACAACAACAAACAGCGGAAAAGAAAATACTATATACTAGTGATACGCCATGCCATCCAGCTTGCCTCCTGCAACTCCTGAATTCCAGAATATCCTAATAAACCTTAACTCTTGATTGCCTGTGTGGAAATTGGTGGGCACTCAGAGTTTAGGAAGGAAAACAATAAACTCCGAGTCAGTCATATGACTGGTGTGAGAACTCAAAACAGTTTATTTATCTTTAAAATCAAAATAGAGGAATATTTTTAAAGTCAATTCGCAATGCTTTTAAAAATGAGACTACCATAAGGCCTCCCGCACACACACACAATGCAAACGCAGAATCAGAGGAAATTTCTCCTTATTATAGTCAAAGATGCTTGATACGCATAAAAAAAAACATTTGATATTATTACTAGTGCATAGTGTAGGAAAAATTTGTTTCGAAAATAAAGATATAAATCTTAGCCAACATACGACCATTATCGTATGCCTACTATAACTACCATCCAAACAGTGGGGCGCCACCATAAGTGAATGATAGGTTCTACAACTAATACCGTACAAGATCGTATTGTTTCTTTGGATTTCCAACGAATGGTCAGGCCAAGGATATTCCCATTGCCACATGAGAACGCCTCTGGAAGGTCGTCCCCGAGAACCAAACCGGATCTCTGCCAACACAAGGCCGGGTTACCCCTAACTGGGTAACTACTGACACGAGTATGCCATCCCCCGGTCCTTTGGGACCTTTATCCGAGCGCTCGTAATCAACATCACACCAAAATAATAAGTGTTTCAACATGAGTAAGTATCTGGGCTCCATACCATGATACCACCCATTTCCAGAAGGAAATGCACATACCATAAAGGGAGCTACCCCTCATAACCTTGCTGCATCTTTCCTGTTTTGACCATTCCGGGGTGTGAGGCTTGACGAAGTCTCGTCCACAAAGCCACGCTTTATACAAAAGCTGTGCTTTGGGTCAACAAATGACTATAGAAATGATCACAAAGATAAACGATCAAACAAATGATCTTATCACAAATGATCAACACAATAATCATTTCACAGCAACACTCAGCATGTCACATTACCAAATTGGGAATATATCGCTGATAATCTTCAACTACATAACCTCTGAGCTCGTACGTCTCAGAAAAGGGTGTTAAGCTAAGAGAATAAATTCTCTGCCACCAATAGAAATATATTTGAAAGAAATCAGCTTTATATCTCAATTTGTAATGTCAGACATACAATCCATACAAGTCTGTTCCGGGCTCGAACAGAACCGAAGGCACTTACAAAGAAGTCCTTGCAATCCGGATATCCACAATCCTGATCGGATTCCCCATCACATATGGAGAACTCTATACCGGAGCAACTCGGTGCAGAGTCAATCGACAGGTCATCTTATCGCTCTCGCAAATACCCGGTCTTCAACATTGGTCTTCAAATGCTATCCATAACGACGTATCACATACTCGGAATGGGTTATACGACCCCAAGGTCCATTCCCGGCTTACCCGAATAGTGAGCGCTTATTCAAAAATAAGTGTGGCATTCAAATTCAAACAAATCACAACAAATAACTTTCAAAGGTAAATATTGATAGTCGATTATTGAACTATCAATGGATATGCACAACATCACCAGATTCCAAATAATTTTCCAAATTATTTATTTCCCAAAAATATCTTTACAAGATATATAATTTCAACACCTCAAAAATAAAACAATATTTATTTTTGAACAAATTCCACTTTCTTTTGTAAATTCCATAGTGAATTTATATTTTACAATATCTACTGATATACGATTTCAATTATTCATTTTCAATTTATCTTCAAAAAGATAAATTCTCAAATATTCACTTTATATTGGAAAACATTTCCATACTTACTTATTAAGTAATTCACAAATCCATTTATTTTCAACACTTGGAAAATATTCAATATACTTAAATCGAGATTAAGAATATATTTCATTCTTTAAGGAAATCATTCTCTTAAACATAATTATTTGGGCCAAAACAAATGTTGCGTAAAAAATCGTTACGACAACCCAAAATCACTAGTATAGGGATTCGAAATTAAAATAGATATATAAATCCCAATACTATACAAAACATTTCCTTTCGGAAATCATTTACTATAACAATAGTGTTATAGTCCACCATTCCCTTCTATTTCTCGAAAACGTCTATTTCAACAATAAATGTTGAAATCTATGTTTTCGAATCTTAACACATTTTAAAACATCGTTAAATCGTTCTAATTCTATTTAAAACATCACATCCAAAACATTTTCTTTAACATATTATTCACTATTTAAAAACGTGAATATACTTCGTTAACAAATTTCATCATTTCTATTCATTTTATTTTAAAGGATTATTCACTGTCTAAAACGTGAATATAACTCCATAAATAAGTTACAACAATTTTACTTATCAAAATAAGTCGTTTGCGAATTTATAAAACAATGTTTATAAATTCCATTTCTATTTGTTTTATAACAACTTCCTTTATAATTTCCCTTTATTAACCTATTCGATTTATAACTCAATTATATACCGAAAGTCCATAATTTAAGTTAAACACTTATAACTTATAAGATTCCCAAATTTATAAATATCAATTCATAAACCAAAAGTCCTATTCAAAAATCTTTCTTTGAAACTTCCCAAATTATAAATCTTATAACTTATAAGATTCAATTATTTACCCAAAACTTATTCTTCAAATAACTTTACAAATTTTATAAACATACTGCTTATAAAATTTCATCTATAACTTCACCGTTTATAATTCTACAAATTTCATTCATTTATGAAATTCATTCACAATTCATTCTAACACTAATAAAAACTCGTTTTATAATTCCAATATTTTTAATTTATAAATATCAATTTATAAATCTTTTATATAAATCAATTTATATTATTATTTCAAAACGTCTTTAAAGTCCTTTATAATTTCATCATTTTGATTTATAAAATAATTAAATTTTTATAAATCCTATTTTTAAACTTTTCACAATAAATTCAAAAATCACAATTTAAACTATTTTATAAAATTATTAACCCCATATTTTCAAAAATCAACTTTTAACTATATTTCTCAAAAATCATAATTTTTATAACATCAAAATTATAACGTTTATTTATTTAAAATGGATCAATTCCAAAAAATATTTTATAAACGTATACTCTTCAAAAATCACTTTAAAAATCCTTTTAAAATTCCAAAATTTGGCCCAATGATGCTACACACCAAATAGTCAATCACGACTACAACGACATCATATATCGATATGATAATCAACGAATATCGAAATATCCATAATAAAATAAATACTGTTGAGGAATCCAGTTGGATCCCTCCAACCTATTTTCCTGCATCCAAAGATGTTAGCACAATACCAATTCCGTTCCAGTACGAAATTATCGCGGTATATGAGATTTAAAATATTATCCGCTTAATAGATGGCGCAATAGGGTCTCATCCGCTATATACTGCGGGAAATCAATTCCAAGTACATAAATAATACCAATTTCACTGTTTATGAAATATTCACGGTATATGTTTTTAATAAATAACATCCGCTTACTAACGACCCATAATGTCTATTTTAACAATCAATAGATAACAATCATCATTCAACATACATTCAAGAATTTTAAATATAACTATTTCAAATTAAAATCGAAACCGATTCGATTGAGTGAGAAGTTCTCACCTTGATTTCAATTTCGTTTTAGCGATTTATTTCTAATAAAATTAAACGCGCGTTTAATTTTACCCGAAATTCTCACTAATACCAAACGACTCCAATCCAACTCCATTGCGTAATGCTCGTCCATACGATTCCAACCCAACTGGTTTCGCGCGTTTTCGACCTCGTATGAAAAAGATATGATTTTTACAAGTTTCACGAATTTTTTATATATAATTTACAACATATTTTTTATTTTATAAACCTAGATCAACACGGGTCGTCCATCCTCTATCTAGCGATCACGGCTGTTACTGCATGTTCCTTCTCCCTACAGCTTGAACACGCGACTGAAACGTGAAACCCATGAACGCGTCCAATTAGGGTTTGATTTCGAGCCAAAAACAATGATCTTGAACACGATCAGATACCTCCACGTCGTGCGCCTCCACGATCACCACCCTCGGCCAGGAGAACACCAAGCTCGGCCCTCCCCTCATGCCAAAAATCGAGCACGAACGGCAATGTTTGAACCCAAACTACAACCTCCTTGATTCATCAAACACGATCTTGACCGTATAGAATCGAAGCTCTCGTTTAGATCTTCAACTTTGCAGTTGAAGGTTTCTTGAATAAATATGTGGATTTGTATAGATTAATGGAAGAAACTGCAAATTTTCGACCGTTGGTTTCTGTTGGAGGCGGCTAGGGTTTTAAACCCTAATTTTTTTGTGAAGAGATAAGAGTCTATTTATAGAAAATCGAACGAAACACTATTCATTTTAGATTTTTCAAACTCCGGTTTACGCGCGGTGACCAGCGTTTCTAGGGTTTACCCCGCGTTCCAAACGCAATGGAACAGGTTTCGGAAGCTAATTCTGTCATTTGTGCGAGTTATGGCAATAAACGTTCGATTTAAAGTAAACCAATCTAAACGATTTTCTAGGCGTTTTAGCTTGCACCGGACAAACGGTAAATCCGATTGACACGAAATTTTAAACCATACAATAATATCAAATTACGGATCCAATGAAATAGGTTTCGTCGAAATCTGAGACTGTTTGAAAAATGGCTATTTTATCTCACCAACTAAATATTAAAAACAATTTCGATGCGTTTCGAGCTGCCACCGTCAAACGAAAACTCCGATTGCTACGAAAATTGAAATCCGATAATAACAAACTATTATAGATCCAATGGAACTTGTTTCGTTCAATTCTGAGACTGTTCGAAAAACGGCTAATTTCACTAGTCGATTAAATATTAAAATATTCAATTTTCACAATTAAACTCTTAATTCGATTTTAAAAGTTCTAAAATATCGTTCTAACTCCAATATGATAAAATAAAATTTTACAAATCATTTTCAATCATATTTAACCCAAATTTCAATTATTTCTGTATTTTCACATATTAAATTATCGATTTAATTATTCTATTAAATCCAATTATTCGAAATAAAATTTATTCGACTTATAAATTTCACTTATTAATACTTAAAATTAATTAAATATTCAAATTTTAGTTAATTGAAATTCTGGGTCGTTACAATTCCTGGCAGCTCCAAGAAGTAGCTTTGATATATTTGCATGGGACATAAACTCCAGATGGGTCAGAATTGTTTGTTTGGATGAATTGTTTTTATGGTTGATAGGTATATTTTGGTTGTTTAAACTAAAAGGTTTTGAAGTGCATCCATATATCTGTTTATTCTGTTGGGTTCCGGTATATATATACGAGGGGCTAGTTATCTTAGAACTAATCAATACCCCTGTGTACTCGTAGATCTGGTGACCCGAGTATCTTGATTCATTCTTTTATCAATTATTGATATTATGATTTGGAAAGCCAAATTCAGAACAGATATTCAGTTTAATCTGGTGATTCATCTCTCTATCTCTTTATATTCTTTGTCGTCTCCCTACTTTCAAATTTCGAGGACGAAATTTTCTAAGGGGGGGAAACTGTAACATCCCTGAAATTTTAGTTAAGATAATTTGGCAATTAATTTAATTTTAAAATTAAATTGTGAATTTTATTATGAAATAACTAGAAAATTTTTAGAATGAATAAATTTTTTGGATTATAAATAGAATTTGAAAGTTTTAAGATTTATTAAAGATATGTTTTGTTGTTTATTTATATTTATAAATTTAGTTTAAATTAAACTTTGGAACTGAAATTCAAAATTAAAGATCTTATAATATATTAAGTTTGAAACATTATCTTTTCAATAAATAAAAATATGTTTTCCAAATTTTATTAAATAGATATTTTGAATGAGAATTTTAGAACATGTATTTATTAATAAGTTCAATATCTTAAGTTTAAGGTAAATACATTGAAAATAAAGTTTGGATAAAATTTATATTTGTTTACTCATTTATAAATTTTTTTTTGTATATTAATTTTTGAATTGATATCTAAAAATAAATGTTTTAAATAATACATTTGGAAATAATAATAAAATATTGGAACATATGAACATATGTTAAATTATAAAAACATAAGAGATGAATTGATCCGAAAATATTTCAAATAAAAATAAAATAAGGTTTAAATGCGAATGCATGAATTCATTTAAAATAAGGTTTAAATTTTAATTTGTATAAGTATAAATAATACATAAGAAGGTATTAAATAATTTGTTTCAACAATTGTAAACTATTAACAAAGGGAATTAAACATAAATTTAAATATGTAAACAAAGTTGTAAATTTAAAATAAAACAAGGTTAAAAACATAAAAATACATTTGTTTACAAGTGTATAACTTATACATAAGTAGGTTACAAGTGTAAGGGCATGGAGTATGAAATCATACAAGTGGCAAAAGAATATGTTTATTTCAACATAAAATAAGAAAACTTTTTCTTCTCAATATTGTTTCAGAAATTTTAAAAACCAGAAAAACTGCAGAATTATAAAAAAAAAATTCAATCTGAAAAATAATCAATTCAAAGATTTGAGCAAGGCAAAACTCCAGGCAGTTTCAAATTGTCAACAAGTTCTAGCAAAAGAAATTTTCAAATCTGGAAAATGAATTTAACCAGAAAACAAGCTTGAAATCAATTTTGTCTCAATGATTCAAGCAATGCAAATTTCTAGAAATTAAAATAAAGAAACCAGATAACCTATAATCAAGAAAAATCAGTGAGCAATGCAAATCAAATAGCAGAAAGGCAAGATCTTCAACCTGAAGCAATATCAAAATTTTCAAGAAAACATTATCAAGCCTGAACACCAAATCTTCAATAAAACTGGATTTGTAGATCATAATCAAGCTACAGTTCTTTGACCAGAGTAATGCAAGAATCTCTAGAACAAAATGAAAGAAAAATCAAAACCTGAAAATGGATTCAAATCTGTGTTCAAAATCTTCAACCTGGGAAAACTAAAAATTTGAAATTTGAAGTCATGCAAAGGAAACCAGAAGCCTGAAAACCCGAGAATAAAATGAAATACATCTCAGTATGAATTTAAAGCAAATAGATTTGCAAGCTTCAGATCATCAAAATAGAGGAGAAATAGAGACCTGTAAACAACTTCAGATGATCAAGTTTCAAGCCTGTAAGCAAAGCAAAAGTTCAAGCATGCAGATGGCAACTTGACATCTAGTTCTGGAAATCAAACTAATTCAACTCAGAATTAAATCAAAGCAGAGACTAAAGCATCAAGTTCAAACAAAAAAAAACATTGTCTCTGTTTTCTAGGAATCACAGGTGAGCAAACTTAAAATTTTAGACCAGTTTTTCCTTTAAAATCTTGATGATGTGATGAACATTTGAGATGAAGTCGTGGTTATGCATGTTGTTGACTTAAGAACATCTCTATTTTAAGAATACAGGCTGTAAAATAAATAAAAAAAGAAAAACCTGCTTCAGAAATTAAGAGCTTTTCCTTGCATCAGTTTTTGGCTTTGAGATATAAGTGAAATCTGTTAATATGACCATGATTTAAGTTTTAAACATAAATTTAGGTATAAGTTGTTAAAGTATCTTCTCGAAATTATAGAAAAAGAAAAGAAAATAAAAACAGTGGAAAAAAACAAAAAAAAAAGTTTCCTGGCCTGAGTCCTCTGTCAAAAAGAAACTCAGATGAGCAAACCACTTGAGTTTGAATTAATCTCGTGATGTCTGATGAGTTAAATATGCTTGTGTATTACATCAATCTGCCTGCCTATGTTTATATCTGTGTATAAACCTGGGTGCGTGTCAGTATGTATTGCTGACTTCAGGATTTCAGAGTTTACAAACCTATTTAAAAGAAAAAAATTCTTACAACCCAAAAGAAAGAATGTCTAAGCTATGATTTTTAAAAAGAAAATAATGGTAATATGATCTCATTATTTGTTTAAATAAACACAGGGGGATGTATGGAACAATCATTTCAAATTCAGAGATTTACAGTGATAACCAAATTTAAGAAAAGAAAAAAAAAATCAAAGATTTTGATTTCATATTTCGATTTTACAGATCAATTCATAATCCAAGATTATGAATTTAGATAATCATTACATGACAATAGTTTTGAAGATCGTTTGGATTTTAGAGGTTGATCAGAAAAGGAGTAATCATCAATTTTCGGGGATTAACATCAATTCGTGGGTCAAGCTTGATGTTGAAGATTGCTTGAGAGTTTGTGATCCTTAGAAAATTAGTGGATGAATTTTTAGATTACTGGTGGTGGTAGCTGATGTTAATTTAGGGTTTACGATCCCATTTTGATCACTGTCAGAATTGAGGAAATGGTGTCATCACGGTGAACCGGAATAGCTCGAAGGCAGTGGGATCGATGCATCACGTCATGATGCATCTCGAGTTGGGTGGTCGAGATTCCAAATGGTTGGAATAGGCGATGCAAGTTGATTGGGTTGACTGTGTGGTTCCAAGAAGGGGGTTTGATGGCTCGTTTGTGATTCGCTGATGATCTCGCGTTTGTAGGTGCTCAAGTCAATGGTCGGAGTCGTTAGCGACTTGTAGGCACCAGTGAAGTCGACCGGAGTTGGTCGTGGTAGTGTGCACGTTGCACTGGTGTGTGGTTATCTGATTGCGTTATTGGGATTTTGGGAAGATGGATGAAGCACGGGATCATCTCGAAGCAACACACGCATTTACTTGGGGAAAATGAGAAGATAGGGTAACCTGAAGTCAAGCTCGGGAGAATCTCAAAATAACTCGGGGTAGTGCTGCAGTTCGCTTGTGCCTGGGTTCGAGATTGTTTTTCTTTTTCCCAGTTTGCATAAAATTTAAGTTTACTGAAGCTAAAAGAAATAGGGAAGGAAGAAGAGGATGGAACTCAAGTTGTTTCGAGTTTGGGTCAGTCAAACCTAAAGCACATATTGTTTAAAAAGTTTTCAAACTTGTTTTAAATTTTAAAATATAAGATTTATTTAAATTACCTATGATAAATGTTAAACTATTTAATTTAAAGTATTTTAAACTTTGATAGTTAAATTTTGAGATGATTTTGTATTCATTTAGATTTAACTTTTAAAAAAGTAATTAGTTTAAAAAAAATAGAAATGTTTTAAATATGTAATAATTTTAAGTAATTGATGTAATTGATTTGTTTTGAAAGTTAATTAAATTTTATATTACTTTAATTTATAAAGTAATTAAAGTTAAATTAATTAATAATTTTAGATAAATTAGCTATAAAAGTCTAATTAATTAGTTATGGATTAACTAATTGATAATTAAGAATTAAATTAAATTAAATTAAATAGATTACTAGTTAAATAAATAAAGATTAATTAATAAATGATTAGTAATTAATTAATTAAATGATTAGCAATTAATTAATTAGTGATTAAGGATTAATAAATTAAATAATTAAGGTTAATTAATTTATAATTTGTAATTAATTAAGCAATTAATTAAGATTAATTAATTGTAAATTAAGTGTTAATTAGTAATTAATTAAGGAATAAGTAATTAATTTTAATTAATTACAATTAAGGGTTAATTAATTTAGATAATTAATTAGAAATGATTTAAATAATAAAGGTAATTAGGACTTAATTAATTGTAGTTAATGATAATTAATTACTAATGAAAGTAATTATATGGTTGATAAATTTAAAAACCATTCAGATTATTCATCTTAATTGTAAATGTTTGATTGCTATTGAATGTTATGTGATCGATTTATATATTTGATATGCGATGTGATGCTTTGCAAATGCTTTGTGCTGAGTTGCTTTTTGTGATGAATATATTGTTATATGAATATGCAAACGCTTGATCGTAAACGACATTTGAATATGAGTGTTGTATTCGGTGCCGATTTTCGAAGGCCGAGTCAGGGTCGTCACAATCGAAGAGCCTATGAGGTTGGGTTGTCGCTCGGCATAAATCCCTATTCTCGGTTGCTCGTCCGATCGCTTTCGAAACGTTTTGGCCATTATGGCCTGGGCAAATTGTTGCCCGGACCAGGTGACCAGACGCCTAGTTGATCAAGTCCAGACTTCTGGTTATGATGTTTGGTGAAAAATAATTATACGGCAGAAAAGTAAAAAGGTCATAAACCAATTCTAGACGTTTGATTCTTAAATCCAAACTCTGGATAGATTCGGACGTTTAGTTTGTCGAACCAGACGTCTGGTTGGTTTTCTAAAACATTTCCAGAAACCAAAACCAGAAGTCTAGATTGACCCCCAAACGTCTGGATCTGTGCATTTCTGCCAATTTGCCTAATTTTGAGTAAAATTCCAATGTTAATCGTTTTTTGGTCGATCCGACTAGTTGTTATCACTATTATCGACATTGTTGACTTCTTTCTTTGGATTTTTGGGAAAATCCATTTTGGTGGATTTGGTATCGATATTTTTGGATTTAATTCAGGTCTTGATATGTGAATTTTTGGTGATTGATTATTTGTACAATCACTTCTGTGACTTATCACTTTAAAATACAAAGGTTTCTATACTAGTAGTAAGTATTCATGAACTGTTTTTGATAGTGTGTCTTTAATTAAGGTTTCTATGAAGTTGTATATTAATTGGTTGTAAACAATTAAAATTAATGTCGGAACCCTATAAGTTGCTTATAAATATTGTTTAACCTGCATTGCTTATAGAAACTCGTATGTTTAATTGTTAAATATGTAAAATGTTGTTAAGCTACATGATTTTGGCAGTTACATATTTAAATTGAGTAAGTACACTTGCAAGGAAGCCGTGTGACTGGATTTGGTTGCGCTAATTGCTAAAATAATAAGCCGTTGCTTAAAAATGCTAAATAAAGGTACGGCTACTGACGCAGCGTGGGAAGCGAATTCGACGATGTAAATCGAATCCGTCCAGGATCTCACATGATTAGCGGAAATAATCAGTGAATCGACGAAGAATCGATGGATTTAAGAATACCGTAAGACCCAAATCCGTTGATCACGAAGATACCGGATTTTAGCAATATTCGACACGTTGATCGCGCACGATTCCGTGAAGAAAGATCTATAATTCTTTGAGCGTTGATCAAGCGCACTTGATTCCACGAATTGGCTTCAACGTTCGTTGATTCGAGCGCACTCGAATGCCGAAGTGGATATAGGAGTTAACACTCGACTACCAATTTAAAAATGGAGGCACAAAGCACAAACCGAATTTTATTCAATTTTCAACAACCTTTACAAATGACGCATACACCCCTATTTATAGTACAACACACTCCCGACTTAACAAAATTACAACACAATTGGTTTATATAGCAAACGACTTAGGAAAATACAAGCAACGACTTAAAGCAACTCGGCAGGGACTTAAGAAAAAAAAATCAGCGACCTAACTATGTCGCTCGCGACTTATGGAGAAGCTTCATTCGCGACTTACAGTAGGTCGTTCTTCGCGACCTAAAGAATAACAGCGACATAAAGAGTTTGCCGCGACCTAGAAGTGAAGAAATTCTTTCGCGACTTAGGGAAAACAATGAGCTAACTGGATCTCTCGATTTGGAAGAGGAGCGACTTAATTTCGTTCGTGTTTTAGGTCTTAGGTCGGGTAAGGTTTAAGTCGCGGCTATGGGAAAGGGGTGAATTGCAAGTCGTGGAAGTCGTAAAGTTAGGTCGTGGGTCGCGGAATGGAGTTGGATCGTGGATCACGGGATGGAGTTGGGTCGTGGGTCGGGAATGGAGTTTAGGTCGTGGGTCGTGGAGATGTGGTTTAGGTCGTAGGTTTCAGGAAGGAGTTGAATTGGTCGTGGACGACCCAAAGTCGGCCGGTTCTTCAAATGAGGTGAGTATTTTCCCTGCATCATCCTCCTCGGGTACGAAATAATTCGTCCTCGAATTCGGATTTTCTTGATCATCAGCATAATGCGGAATCTAGTGTTTCACATTAAACACATCAGAAGTATGAACCTCTTCTGGCAACCTTAACCGATACGCATTATCATTGATCTTCTTCAGAATTTCTACTGGACCAATCTTTCGTGCTTTTAACTTGTTGTAAGTTCCAACCGGAAAATGGTCTTTGGTCAATATTGCATATACAAAATCTCCCTCTTTGAAGACAACACTTCTTCGTTTCTTATTCGCTATTTGTTTGTAATTCTCATTTGTCTTAAGCAGTTGTTCCTGTACAACTTTGTGGCAATCCCGTAACTCATTCACTAAATCACTAGCCTGCTTAACAACTCCCTTCTGATATGGTACTGTCGCTAAATCCAATGGCCCCTTCGAAATGGTTGAATATACAACTTGAAATGGACTGAATCCAGTACTTCGATTTACTGCGTGATTGTGTGCGAACTCCGCTTGACACAATTTCATATCCTAGCTTTTCAAATTATCTTTCACGAGACATCTCAACAAGTTCCCCAACGACCTGTTAACCACCTCCATTTGCCCATCAGTTTGCGGATGGTAAGCGCTACTAAAATTCAGTTTCGTTCCAACCATCTTCCACAAACTTAACCAAAAATGGCTTAGAAATCTAGTATCTCGATCAGAAACAATAGATTCTGGTAAACCATGCAATCGATACACCTCTTTAAAGAATATGTGAGCAACTCGGACGGCATCAGCTATCTTTTTACAAGCTATAAAATGTGCCATCTTTGAAAACCTGTCCACCATAACAAATATAGAATCATTCCCCCTATGAGTCCTCGGCAAACGCAACACAAAATCCATACTAATATCAACCCATGGTTTAGTAGGCACAGGTAACGGCATATATAATCCCGCATTCGTAGTTGTTCCCTTCGAAACTTGACAAATATGACATCTCTCCACAAATCTCTCTACCTCTTTCCCCATTGACGACCAAAAATAAGATTGTGAAATTAACTGTAAGGTGTGATCTCGTCCAACATGTCCTTCTTCATGCAACTCTTTGACAATCTTCATTCTCAAGCTATAGTCTGGTATGCATAATCGATTCCCCTTGAACAAGAATCCATCAACCAACACAAATTCATCAGTATCCCCATCCTTAACTTTCTCAACAAACTTTGCAAAGTAAGGATCCGCCTCAAACAACTCTGGCAATAATTCGAATCCTGTCACTTCAACCTTCAACGTTGTCAACAAGTGATTCCTCCTGCTCAAAGCATCCGCTACACGATTTGTCACCCATGATTTGTGCTTTACAACGAAAGTAAATTGTTGTAGATATGCTATCCACGAAGCATGTCTCGCTGAAATCTTGTCCTACCCTTGGAGATGTTTTACTGCCTCATGATCAGTGTAAAGAATAAACTCCTTCTGAAACAAGTAATGTCGCCAGTGCGTCACAGCTTGAACAATCGCGTAGAATTCTATATCATAAGTGTTATATCTCAACTTGGCTCCAGACAATATCTCACTGAAATAAGTAACTGGTCTTCCATTATGACTCAACACTCCACCAATTCCCACTTTCGAAGCATCAGTATGCAATTCAAACAACAACTGAAAATTCGGTAGTACCAGAATTGGTGCTGTCGTCAAGAGTGTCTTGATCTTCTCAAAGGCAACCCCTGCTTGCTCTGACCATACCAACTTCTTTCCTTTCATGCAATCGGTTACTGGTTCCATCACATTGCTAAAGTGTGGAATGAATCTTTGATAAAAAGACACCAACCCATGAAAACTCCCCACTTCCGTAATTGTCTTCGGTTGTGGCCAACTCCCGACAGCTTCCACTTTATTTTCATCCACTTGAATTCCTTCCTTTGACAGAACATACCCCAGAAATAAAACACTGTCCTTCATGAACACACACTTCTTTGTTGCTGCATAAAACTGCTCTTGTCGTAGAATCAACAATACTTCTCGCAAATGCTGAATGTGTTCTTCCGTACTCCCACTATAAATCAAAATATCATCAAAGTAAACAACCATGAACTTCCCAACAAATGGTCTAAAAATCTGGTTCATCACTCTCATGAGAGTACTAGGAGCATTTGACAAACCAAATGGCATAACCAACCATTCGTATAAACCCTCTCTGGTTTTAAAAGCAGTCTTTCACTCATCACCCGGTCGAATACGAATTTGATGGTATCCACTCTTCAAGTCAATCTTGGAAAACACAACAGCCCCACTCAACTGATCAATTAAATCATCAAACCTCGGCATAGGAAATCTGTATCCCACAGTGATCTTGTTTAGTGCCCGACTGTCCATACACATCCTCCACGTTCCATCCTTCTTCGGTACTAATAAGGCTGGCACAGCACATGGACTCAAACTCTCCTGGATACGCCCTTGTTCTAGCAACTCCTCCACCTGCCTTCTCAATTCTTCATGCTCCTTCAGACTCATCCGATAATGTGGCCTGTGAGGTAACACTGACCCTGGCACAAGATCAATTTGATGTTGAATATCCCTTAACGGCGGTAATTCCTTTCGCAGCTCCTCTGGAAACACATCACTGAATTCTTCTAATACCGGCTCCACTTCCTCTGGGACTTCAACTGATTCAAGAGCTTCATGTCCAATCAACAAAAACACTTCGGGACTCTCCTCTACTTCTTCAACAAATTCTTTCCAAGTCATAAAGTTTTTAGCTCCTCAGTCACCTCGGATTTACTCTCTTCCTGTTGTCTCTTCTTTGGAACTAAAATAATCTTAACGCCTTCAAACATAAAACTGTAGCTATTGGTTCGACCGTCATGCTGCACTGCTCGATCATACTGCCACGGTCTTCCCAAAAGCAAATGACAAACATCCATCTCAACTACATCACACCAGATCTCGTCTTTATATTTCTTCCCAATAGAAAATGGAACTCGAACTCGCCTATCCACCTTCACCTCTCCTCCTTTTCTCAGCCACGCTAACTTGTAAAGATTAGGGTGTTTCTCCGTCGTCAACTTCAGCTTCCTCACAGCTTCAGTAGAAATAATATTGTCACAACTTCCTGCATCAATCACAAACTTACAAACTTTTCCCAGAATAGTGCATGTAGATTGAAAAATGTTTCTCCTCAACCAACTAGCCTCATCCTCTTGCTTCGGTGTTAAACAAAATCTCCTCATCATTAAATTACATCCTTCATCTCCCAACGCAATATCCTGCTCATCTTCCTCCACTGGACTAGAATCACCTTCACCAACATCCTCGCCTTCAACTTCAGCAATCATCGTTCTCTTCTTTGGTTTTGGACATTCGTTACTTTTATGACCACTTCTTGGCAATTATAACATTTGAAACTGTTGCTGACCCTTGCTTTCGCAGCCTCATTCACAACTGGTTTACTGACAACTTTAGAAACATTGGAACTCCCACTGGCACCCTTCACTTGATTGTTGGAATTTGTAAACACACCACCTCCTCGTCTTCCCTGCTTCTCCCAAGCCAACGCCTTCTGATGCGCTTCAGCAACAGATCTCGGGTCAAACATATTAACCATATCCTGAATCTGCATTCGCAAACCTCCAACAAACCTAGCAGTCAATTGTTCCTCTGTCTCCATAATGTCATTTCGAGCAATTAGTTGATAAAACTCGTCAGCATAATCATTAACAGTCTTTGTCCCTTGCCTCAAGTTCTGCAATCTCTGATACATGAGTGATTGATAATTGTAAGGTAAAATTGTAGCTTTCATCAATTTCTTCATTTTCTCCCAGTCAACGATCTTCGACTTCCCCATCCGTTCTCGTGTAAGTTTGGTTTGCTACCACCACGCCATAGCTCTCCCCCTCAACCTAGTAGCCACCAACTTCACTCGACGATCTTTCGGTACCTCCTTGAAATCAAAGATCTCTTCAACATTAGACAGCCAATCCAAAAATTCTTCTGCAACCATTCCACCCTTGAACTCTGGCATTTCCATCTTCATTCCCGATTCCCATGTACGTTCAAAATCTCTGTCTCGATTTCGTACTTGACCTCGATCTCGATAATGCACACTACCTCTATGACCATCAAACTCCTCATCAAAATCTGAAGTATATTGATGTCGATCACGACCTCCAACCTCTCTTCTACCACCACTTCTTCGATCTTCATTCCTATCACGATTATCAACACTTCTACGATCATGATCTTCTCTTCCCTCCCGATCTGAATGTGGTGAAACTCTGCTTCTCCCATGGCTCGATTCAGGTGAAACTCTTCTTCGATTTTGATTCATTTCAAGCATCATTCTCTCTAATCGACCAATTCCTTCATTCTACTTTTCAGTGAAACTCTCGTCGATTCGTTGTTCCATTTCATCGGCCTCTTCTCTTCCATACAAAGCATTAATGTTGCGATGACGTTGAGCTCGTCTTGGTGGCATGATTGAACTTCAAACAAATTCAAAAAAAAATCAAACACTTTCCAAACTTTGATCCAAAATGATATGGATCGAAACTCCTAACTTGTTGCAACTTCACGATAAACACGATGAACACCAAACTTCAAATGACACAAACTCCTTGCGATCTCGCTCTGATACCAAACTAACGCAGCGTGGGAAGCGAATTCGACGATGTAAATCGAATCCGTCCAGGATCTCACACGATTAGCGGAAATAATCGGTGAATCGACGAAGAATCGATGCATTTAAGAATACCGTAAGACCCAAATCCGTTGATCACGAAGATATCGAATTTTAGCAATCTTCGACACGTTGATCACACACGATTCCATGAAGAAAGATCTACAATTCTTTGAGCGTTGATCAAGCGCACTTGATTCCGGGAATTGGCTTCAACGTTCATTGATTCGAGCGCACTCGAATGCCGAAGTGGAGATAGGAGTTAACAGTCGACTACCAATTTAAAAATGAAGGCACAAAGCACAAACCAAATTTTATTCAATTTTCAACAACCTTTACAAATGATGCATACACCCCTATTTATAGTACGACACACTCCCGACTTAACAAAATTACAACACAAACGGTTGACATAGCAAACGACTTAGGAAAATACAAGCAACGACTTAAAGAAACTTGGTAGCGACTTAAGAAAAAAAAAACATCAGCGACCTAACTATGTCGCTCGCGACTTATGGAGAAGCTTCATTCGCGACTTACAGTAGGTGGTTCTTTGCGACCTAAAGAACAACAGCGACATAAAGAGTTTGCCGCGACCTAGAAGTGAAGAAATTCGTTCGTGACTTAGGGAAAACAACGAGCTATCTGGATCTCTCGATTTGGAAGAGGAGCGACTTAATTTCGTTCGCGTTTTAGGTCTTAGGTCAAGGAAGGTTTAAGTCGCGGCTATGGGAAAGGGGTGAATCGTAAGTCGCGGAAGTGGTAAAGTTAGGTCGTGGGTCGCGAGATGGGGTTAGGTCGTGGGTCGCGGAATGGAGTTGGATCGTGGATCGCGGGATGGAGTTGGGTCGTGGGTCGTGAATGGAGTTTAGGTCGTGGGTCGCGGAGATGGGGTTTAGGTCGTAGGTCGTAGGGAGGAGTTGGATTGGTCGTGGACGACCCAAAGTCGGCCGGTTCTTAAAATGAGGTGAGTATTTTCCTGCATCAGCTACGCAATAAAAATAGAAAATATGAACTGTTTTTGTTTTTCTGACCGTGTGGGTCGTTGTATATATATTTATATCTCTTGTCAAATTGCAAAAGCTCCTCCGTACAAAGGAGGCTGCCAAATTTTTTTGAAAATTTTGGGACTCAGAAAATTTTGGAAAATTTTTGTTAGCGACAAAACGATTTTAAAATTGGAATTGAAATAAGGGATTTTGGAAATGGAAATTGAAACTAATTGTTTAGTTGGAACTAAAGGATTAGGAAAGTGAATTTGGGATTTTTGATTTCAGAGGATAAATTGAAATTTGCTCGGCAAAGGTATGTATTTAAATTTCTGTATGAAATTTGATGATTTTCTGGTCTAGCCACTCGGCCTTTTGTTTTCTTTTTGAATTTGGGGGCCCATAGAGGCATTTTGTAGTTGTACTAAGCTAGCCGCGCAAAGGAGATGCTGACGAAATTTTCCAAAAATTTATGGAGTTAGAAAATTTTTGAGAAATTTTGAAAATTTAAAACTTGGTTTTGAATTATAATTTGAATGGTTGAATAAGTAAAGTTGTTTGGGACTATGGAAAAGTTTGGAAAGTTAGTAAAATGGATAGTGTGTCTTTAATAAAGATTTTTTGGTTGTTGTTAAAAACTGTTTGGTTTTGGAAAAATAGTAAACGTGTATTGGGCCATTCTTCCTAACTAGCAATTTCGGGGACAAAATTCTTTTAAGGTGGGAGGAATGTGAAGACTCGGAATTTTTGGATATTTGAGATTGGAATATTTGATTGATTTTAAATATTTAAAAGTTAATTTTTAACTTGAATACAAATATTATTTTTATTTAGTAATTAAGTTATTGGATTTAATAAACTGAAATTGGGTAAATTATTGAATCTTCAGTTTTAAGCCTGTTAAAAACATTTTAAAGGCTTGTAAAATTTATATTAATAGACCAGAAGATAGTAAAGGTGTTAAAATTTAATTTGAAGTGTTTTGTTCAGTTTTAAAAGTTTATGGTTTAAACTGAATTTAAAAATAGCCTTCCGAGGCATAGTCTCGGAATTCGACGAAACTAGTTCCATTAGGTCCGTAATAGTGTCTTATTATCGGATTTCAATTTTCGTAATGTTTGGGGTTGTTGTGTGATTGTACAGTAAGTAAACGCGCTGAAATTTACCTCAAAAATTAAATATAATAACTGGGTTCAAGAAAGCTACATTCTTCATACGATCGAATTAGGCCTCGAAACCTTTTCCATCACGTTCGGAATAGGGGTATAACATTATAAAAATCTGGCGGCACCCCTAGATAGGAGGTCAAAATTTTGAGTTGCATTTTTTGAGATAATTTGAATTTTAATATACATATATTTGTATATACTAGTCAAACATTCAGCAGTATTCTTTCACGTCTAAACTTTTTGCTTTCTTTTCTGTTACTGTAGCTAACCTTCTTGTGCATGCCAATTCCTGTTCAACATCACGTCTTTATATCTCGCGTCTTCTCTGAAGAATAAATAAACAAGGAGAAGTAAATCAGGCCGAGCCTTCACTCTTCTTTCCCAATCCATAAAAAAAATAATAATAATAATGGCAGCCCCTTTGTTTAAAATCAAACCGAGCCTTTCTCTTATTCGAATCAAAAAAAGAAGAAGGGGGATTTCAAATTAAATCGCTTTAGACGATTATAGGCAGGGAAGGGGCGAATTCTATCGCGAGCTCTCCTTCATGCTCGTCGAGTTCGGAGGCTAGATTCACGATAAAGAACATCTAATTGATTCGAGGTCTCCTCTTCAGAAACAACAATCAAAGCTTGGCGACAAACAGGCGATGGTGTTCCATTCAAATCGCATGATCGAGAAGGATTCCAGTTCGTTATACTATGTTCGATTTTTGGATTCTCGATCGTCGTTAAGGGCAGCGAGTCAAACTTGGGTGCGGTAGTGTTTATCGAGCTGGAGGAGGCTGCAAACACAGTCATTGTCAGGGAGGTCGACTATGATTTTGGGAGGCAGTAAGGTAATTTGTTAATTAGGAATTTATTTAGATTCATTTTTAGTTGAAACCATATCAGAAGAGAAAAAAATATGACAGTAAGGTATCGATCAATTTTATTTAGTTAAATTTAATACATACGGATATGTATGTATGCAGATATATATATATATATATATATATATATATATATATATATATATATATAAAGAAAAAAAAGGTCGGGTCTGGGAAAATTCACTATAAAGCAATTGAAGGTAGTTTTGTTTTTACTTAATTTATCATATTTATATGTAGAAAATAGATATATATGAAATATATATATATATATATATATATAACACATTATTTGGTTTTTATAGTACAGTCTATTTACTAATGATTCTTTTAGGGTTAAGCACTATATATACATAATATACCTATTTTAAATAGTTAAACAGAAATATTTTGAAAATAAAATTTTAAATATTGACGAGTTTATAAAGGAAAGATTTTGGGAAAATAAATAGGGATTTTAAAGTGTTGAAAGTCCATTTTCGAAATCTATAATTTATTTTATTAATGTACATGTAGTTCAAAAAGGGATTTAGTAGTTTAATTTATTCAATGGTCAATTTAAATTTTTTACATAGAGAATTGATTATTAAATTAAGTTAAATATTAATAAATTGCATAATGTCTATACAAGATCAAAAATAATGAAGAACGAACCGGTTTGAATTGGACCGCAAACAAAGCAAAGGTGAGTTAATCTCACTCTTCAGGGTTTTTTAATTTAACTTTAAATGGTTAAATTTAATGATTGAATTGATTTGATGTGCTATATTATATATTGTAGTATATAGTATATATTTGAGTGATTGATTTCCCGCATCATATAACGGATGAGACCCTATGCGCCGCATAATAGCGGATGATATTATATTTAAACCCATATACCGCGATATTCCACCTCGAAGTGGAATTGGTATTGTTCTAACATTTATGGATGCAGGGAAATAGGTTGGAGGGATCCAACCGGATTCCCCAAAATTATTTAGATTGTTAATATTCTATATTATGAATATTCGATATTCTGTGATGAACTATATTGATAGTTGGAATATTGAATGCTATGGTTTGCTTGAATATATTTCAGTTCACCGAGTCATCAAAATATGTAGAATTGGATTTTTGAAAAGAAATAAAAGAGTGAATTTTAAGTGAAATAATTTGAATAAATTTAAGAATGAATTGGAAAATAATGAAAGTGATTTTAAAATTCTAATAAATAAATTCTGGGTATGAAAAGGGATTTTGAATAAACAGAGAAATAATGAATTTTAAATCTTAAGTGATGTTATTTAAAGGGATAAAGAATTTATTTGAAAATTCAAAATTTGAATTTATTTAAAGGATAAATGAGGAATTTAGGGAAATCTGAAATAGGTGTTTTCAGTTAAAGGATTTTAAATCATTATTAAGGAATAAAAATCTGAAGTTAATGGGTTTTGGAATAAATGAGCTAGTAAAGGAAATTATTTCAAAATGGAGTAATTTGGAAATCAATGTGGAAATTGATTTAAGTGTTTGAAATTGGAATTTTAAGAGGATGGGACTAAGAAATTAATAAACTAGGTTTATAATAGCAAAGTGATATACCAGTTGATATTTGGAAGAATAAATCCACGGTGGAAATTGTTAACTCCACCTCGGCCATGACTCAGCGACCTAAAACAGTTACCGACTTAAGACTTAACAGTTACCGACTTAAGACTTAACAGGGATGCCGACTCAGCAGACTTAAGAGGAATGCCGACCTAAGGTTTAAGAGTGATACCTACCTAAGGAGGATACCGATCTAAATACCAAAGAAGGTTGACGACCTAACTGCTCGGAACAGGTTCACGGTCTACACTTAAGTCGTGACCGACTTATGGCCTATGTTAGGTCGTTCCCGACCCAGGCAACGAAGGAGAATCCGGTGCAGCTACTTAGCACGCAGCCTGCTAACTCGGCGACGACTTGGGACTTGTGATTTGAATCCCGAAGAGCATACACTTCCCGTTTAAGCCGTAAGCCATGCAGGGGAAACAGAGGGCGACCTATGATCTATCCTGAGTCGGTGACGACCTACGACCTATTTTAGGTCGGCCACTACTTACAACTTGACACCGAAAATTCCTATAAATACCCCTCGAACTCCAACACTCAGGAGGACTTTTGGAATGATTCTTCTGGGAAGCAACTACATTCTGCCGAGCTACTTCATCAACAATTGCAACACTTAGGACGCCTCAATCAACTTCAACTCGAGATTCAACTTATTGGACATGGATTCAAAGGATTTTCTCGTATCGAAGTTTTAGCTACTTGTCTTTCCAAGTGATGTAATTGAAGATTGTTATAGAATTGTATTTGATCCAGCAATAAAAAAGAATTAAAGTGGACGTAGGCTCAATTGGGAGCCGAACCACTATAAACGCTGTGTTCTTACTGTTTTCTCTGTAATTTCTCCTGCTTAAATCTGATTCCCGTGCAAACGGGTGGTGCTTTCACACTCGCTTTATCACACTGGGGTGTTAGCGTCCGATTTTCACGTTAACATTTTTGATGCTTTCACTGAGAGTTGAACTCAGGATATTTCTACCATTGCTCCGCAAAGGTTTGTTGAAAAGATTTCTTTTAAAACCAGAAGTTTATTGGAAATAATGGCTCCTAGGAGAAAACGAAGTTCTGTAAGATCCGACAATATTCAAGAGAATACTGCTACCTCTCCCTTCAAGTCAAGCAGCTCCAACTGTTGGAGTTACGCGAGCAGAATTGGACGCCGTAGTTTTAGGGTTGAATCAACAATTGAATGCTCAGAATGCACAGTTGGATGCCCAGAATGCCCTGATCTTAAGTAAGTTGAATGATCTACTTGGGGCAAACCGTCAACCGGTTAATAATGATGGAAACCCTACTGTGGGAGTTCAAGATGTTGAAGGAAACATTTCTCAAAGAGCCACAAACCCTATGGAAAGGACACCTCCTCAAGCTGGAGGATCAGGGCCGCAGCCGACCCTCCGTGAACGATTGTCAAGACAGAATTCAGAGAGAGTGGCTGATGTTTGCCCTCCAGAGCCTCTAAATGATGAAGAGTATTTTTTGGGTATGGTTCGTCAAATCATGAAGGAAAATATGCGAAGAGACGAAGATGAGAAAGAGTGGGGTTTTGCTCCAAGCAAAACTCCATTTACTGAAAAAATCTTGAAGGCAGAGTTCCCAAGGAAATTCGTTCCCCCTACTATTCCGGCCTACAAGGGGACGAGTGATCCTAACGAGTTTCTGTATAAGTACGACTGGCATATGACGGGTGCCAGAGCGTCTGATGAAATCAAATGTCGATATTTCCCGGTTTATCTGGAAGGTGTGGCTCTATTGTGGTTTAAAAAGCTGTCGGTCAGGTCCATTGATCAGTTCTCCAATTTGACCAGGAAGTTGAAGGAGCAATTTCGATTATATGCTTCAAAAGCAAAGGATATAATGTCTCTGTCAAGTCTAGAGCAAAATCCAGGAGAATCCATCAGATCATTTTTGAATTGTTTTAACATAGCATTGGCTGAGGTAGATAATGCTGAGCCACGCATGGTCCTAACATACTTGATGAGGGCGATTGACAAATCGAGTGAATTTGGAAAATGGTTGAAAATGAAAGAACCAAACTCACTTGACAAATTCTACAAGAAAGCAGATGAATTCATGCGCCTGGAGAGCCTCCAAACACCGGCTAAGATGGTATCAGTAGAAGCCGGGAGCAATGGTGCTGCTTCGAACAAGAAAGAACCTAACACTCAGAAAAGGGGAAATGATGGTGGAAAGAAACAGGGAGATGCTAAGAAAGGCCGTCCTTTCAATTTCACACCCTTGACCGATACCCCTGAGAACATCTTCTTTGCGACCAAGGATGATGTCAGTTATCCGACACTACCTAAAATGAGAGTTGGGAACAAGATGGAAAAAAGTGCAAGGTTCTGCCAATTCCACAACCAACCCGGCCATGACACCAACGAATGCCGTCAATTGAAAGAAGTAATTGAACAACTCTTGAAGGAAAACAAACTCCAGCAGTATGTGAAAAGGAATATAAATGCCCCAGCCTCATCGACTCAAGGACAACAAGTTCCCGCTCACCGTCCTGGCTCGAGTGAGAAGGCCGTACAACATGAATCGGAAAGACCTGTCATCAATATAATAACTGGAGGACCTCACCCAGCAGGCAAAAGCTGGGGCGAGATGGAAAGGTATGCCCGGGCCTTGAGGCATGTACCAACCGAAGAGAATGTTTTTGTTTTAGAAAATGATACACCTTTAAAGCAACAAAAGACTTCCACAGATGCTATTGTATTTAGTGCCAGAGATTCTTTGGGTATCGAGGCTCCGACCATAGATCCTTTGGTCATATCCGCTGGTATTGGGCCGGCAACTGTGAGAAGAGTTCTAGTTGATTGTGGAGCTTCATGCAACATCCTCTTCAAGAAGGCCTTTGATCAAATGAAAATTCCAATGGCTGACGTTCAAGCTTCATCACTTAAGATTGCTGGGTTTGCTGGAGAACCCAAACAGCCGATTGGGACCATAGATTTGTTTGTAGAACTTGGAAAAGGACTGAGGAAGGTGGCTCGAAAGCAAACCTTTATAATTGTTGAAGAATTCTCTGCCTACAATGCCTTTTTAGGCCGACCAACTCTTGCTGCATTTAAAGTTGTTCTTGCCCCGTGGTGTGTGACTATAAAATTCCTCACAGATAATGGAGTTGGCGTGATTAAAGGAGACCAAGATGCGGGGCGAGAATGTTATCTTACAGAGCTGCGTGAATCAAGGAAAAGAGAGATGGGAAAAGGTGCGGCGACTCAAGTCCGCACCAAAGAACAAACCTTGTAGCAATTACAGGGTGGACCCTACACTGGTGAATGTAGTGCCGCACGAAGAGAGATGGATCCAAGGAAAGCCAGTGCAGGGGAGAATAGGGTAGTACCGGTAGAGGTAACAGTGCCGGTACCCGTTGACCCAAAGGACCCAAACAAAGTGCTAAATGTGGGTTCAAACCTCAACACAACAGTTCAGAATGTTCTGATTTCATTTTTGAAGGCAAATTTGGATGTATTCGCCTGGACTCATGCTGACATGTGTGGAATATCCCCAGAGATTGCAGTACACACTCTGAACATTGATCCAAAGTTTACACCCGTGAAACAGAAAAGAAGAACTCAGGGTCCTGAGAGGACGGCAGCGTTAAAAGAAGAAGTGGATCGGCTCATGGAGAACGGTTTCATCAGAGAATCTACTTATCCAAATTGGGTATCAAATCCAGTGCTGGTTAAAAAAGCTAATGGAAAGTGGAGAGTATGCATTGACTTTTCAGATCTGAACAAAGCCTGCCCCAAAGACTGTTTCCCGCTGCCCAGGATCGATCAGTTGGTGGATGGGACGGCAGGGCATGAATTGTTATCTTTTATGGATGCATACTCCGGATATAACCAGATTATGATGCATGAGCCAGATCAAGAGGATACAAGCTTCATCACAGATGTTGGACTCTACTGCTACAAGGTCATGCCTTTCGGACTCGAGAATGCAGGGGCAACTTACTAAAGGCTTGTTAATGCCATGTTTAAACCACAGATTGGCAAGACAATGGAAGTTTATGTTGATGATATGCTAGTGAAGTCTAAGAAAGAAGTGGACCACATGGATCACTTGGCAGAGATGTTCGCAGTACTCCGAAAGTACAGAATGAAGCTTAATCCCTTGAAATGTTCATTTGGAGTGGAGTCCGGAAAGTTTTTGGGTTTCATTGTGAGCGCTAGGGGCATTGAAGCTAATCCTGCTCAGATCACTGCTCTGAGAGAGGTCAAAGCTCCTAGAACGAAGAAGGAATTGCAAAGTCTCAATGGAAAGGTTGCTGCCTTGAGTCGGTTCATTTCAAAAGCTACTGACAAATGCATTCCATTCTTTGATGCTCTGAAGAAAGGAAGAAAAAACTTTGAGTGGACTCCTGAATGTCATAAACATTTGATGAGTCGGTTCGTCATATGGAAGTGCCTCCGTTACTTTCAAAGCCTGACAATGGTGAAGATCTCTTTATATATTTGGCAATTTCGTCTCATGCTCTCAATGCAGTGTTGGTACGGGAAGACGCAAGGATTCAATGCCCAGTCTATTATATCAGCAAAAGATTCACCGGGGCAGAGATGAACTACTCAAGGTTGGAAAAGCTCGCCTATTGTTTGTTGATCGCATCAAGAAAATTGAGGCCGTATTTCCAAGCTCATCTCATCAAAGTCCTCACTGATCAACCTCTAAAGCAAGTCATATCCCGTCCTGAGACTTTGGGCCGTCTTTTGAAATGGAATATTGAACTCAGCCAATATGACATCACTTACCATCCCCGGAAAGCAATCAATGGACAAGCTTTAGCAGATTTCATCGCAGAATGTACAGATAAAGGTGATAGTGAGGAAGAAGCCACTGATAACGTCCCAATCCAATGGAAATTGTATGTTGATGGCGCAAGGAATGATTACTGTTCTGGAGCAGGAGTTGTCCTTGAAACCCCAGAAGGGAGATCGCTATGTTATGCACTGAGACTAGAATTCCCTTCGACAAATAATGAAGCAGAATATCAAGCTCTCATCGCTGGTTTACGAATCGCTAGAGAACTAAACATCAAAGCATTGCAGATCTTCAGTGATTCTCAGCTTATTGTCTGCCAAGTCAAGAAGGAATTTCAAGCTAAAGGAGGGAATTTACCCACCTATTTATCAAAAGCCTTGGAGCTTCATCAAAATTTTAACCGTTATTCAATAAACCATATACCCCGAGAAGGAAACATGAAGGCGGCTTCTCTCGCAAAGTATTCAAGTACTGGTGAAGCTCAACTATTGGGATTAGTTCACGTCAAAGTCTTGTCAGCTCCAAGCACAGATGAAATGGATGTTGATTGGATTATGAATGTATCCCAAGAGCAAGAATCATGGATGACTCCGATATTTTAATATTTTCTCAATGGTTCTTTGCCAGAAAGTTCAAAAGAACGACAGAAGCTGATGAGGAAAGCATCCAGATATATAGTTCAAGATGGTCGTTTGTACAGACGAGGATTTTCAATGCCATTACTCCGATGCGTGACAAAGGAAGAAGCTAAGACAATTCTGACTGAAGTACACGAAGGGGAATGTGGGGATCATACAGGTGGTCAAACTTTAGCAAAGAAAATCCTCCGTTATGGATATTTCTGGCCAGAAATTAATCAGGATGCTGCTGACTATTCCCGAAAGTGTGATAAATGCCAGAGATTCGCCAAGATTCCTAGAGCACCTTCCACTGAGCTAACACAAATGGTCCGTCCATGGCCGTTCGCCATCTGGGGAATAGATCTCATTGGGCCTTTGCCGACTGGCAAATCGAGGATTAAATATGCTATCGTTGCTGTTGAACCCATTGGCTACTATTACCTCTAAGAAAATGATAAGTTTTGTGACTAAAAATATCATTTGCAGGTATGGTGTGCCTCAGAAGATAATCACAGACAATAGTGCCCAGTTTGAGAGTGAGGATTTCCAAGAATTCTGCAAACGATTCAAGATCTGAAAAAGCTTCTCAGCAGTGGCTCATCCGCAGGCAAACGGGCAAGTGGAAGCAGTAAAAAAAATCATCAAATCAACCATCAAAAAGCAGTTGGAAAAAGCAAAAGGTGGTTGGGTCGATAAGTTACCGCTTGCACTATGGGCATACAGAACCACCCACAAAACTGCGACTGGGCATACTCCATTTTCATTGGCATACGGATCAGAAGCGATGATTCCAGTGGAAACTGAAGTCCCCTCACACAGAAGGATCCATTTTGATCAAGATGAGAATGAAAAATTACAATTGGAAGCACTTGACCTCCTTGATGAAAGAAGAGAAGAGGCTAAGCTTAGAATTGCAGCTCATCAGCAAAGAATAGCCAGGCACTTCAATTCCAAAGTTCGTCAGCGCAGCTTTGAAGTTGGGGACCTAGTCCTGAAGAGAATTATGACAGCCACAGGTGTGTTTGGGCCAAACTGGGAGGGGCCGTATGTTATAGGCACGAAACTTCTTGATGGCACGTTCAAACTCACAACTGTCGAAGGAACCAATCCCAAGAGCTTGGAACAGCAATCATTTGCGTCCATATTTTACTTAAAAGCTTTGCTGAAATGTTGTAAAAGAATTACAAATATATGGTTCTTGTATTGAAAGCAATTGTAAAGCAAGTAAATAATGAAAAGCTATAAAGTGGATGTAGGCCCAGCTTTTGGCCGAACCACTATAAATCTTGTGTTCTCTACTACTATAAACTGCTTTGTTTTATTTCGACATATAAAATACGTTAATTGTGTTACTAAAATGTCGATTTAATAATGCAGGCCATAAAAACAAAGCTAACTCATCGCAAGACCAACCGATCTCCGACATCACCCAGCAAGCAAACGCTAAACCATTCAAAATTTCCATACTCAAATCCTACAAAAGAAGTGCTTCGAACAAAAGTTAGTGATGTGGATGGAAGTGGACCATTTCTAACTAATTGCGAATGTTTGTACAAACGAGCATCCAGTTAAATAGCCTGTGTCTACCACCACCAACTCGCTTAACTATGAAGTATATTTCTTTGGATAAGGAAAATTATTGGCAACTAAAAAGGGATGATACTTGCAAAAGATAACGGAGATCGCCGACATGAATAGATGGTAAAGAGACATTGCCGAGCAAGCATCAAACAGCAAAAGACCTCTTCAGAGGCACAAGCCCTCTTCAGAGGCACAAACCTTCGGAGGATAAAGACCTCGAGCGGGCCTCGCCAGAAAAAGAGAGTTTTTTCTCGACATAAAGTTGCGGACTGATCGGTGATACACTCCCGTGAATCTGTCCAACTGAGAGAAAGAAACTCCAAACTTCCAGGCAAAAGCCCTACTCAAAGGCACACGTTTCACCGAGATTGAAATAAAACTTCCAAGTGTTGAAACGTGAAAAACCCTCTTCGGAGGCCCATTTCACCATAGTTGAAATGCTTAAAGACCTCGAGCAGGCCTAACCAGAAAAAGAGAGTTCTTTCTCGACATAAAGTTGCGGACTGATCGGTGATACACTCCCGTGAATCCGTCCAACTGAGAGAAAGAAACTCCAAACTTCCAAGCAAAAACCCTACTCAGAGGCGCACATTTCACCATGATCGGTGATACACTCCCGTGAGTCGAAATGTGAAAAGCCCTCTTCGGAGGCCCGCTTCCCAACGAACAGGGAAAAAACAAAAAGAACTCTTCCCGGAGGCAGAAACAAAAAGACCTCTTCCAAAAAGACCTCTTCCCAGAGGCACAATCAAACAGAAAGACCTCTTCGGAGGCACACGTTTCACCGAGATTGAAATAAAACTTCCAAGTGTCGAAACGTGGAAAGCCCTCCTCGGAGGCACAGCTCTTCGGAGGCACACGTTTCACCAAGATTGAAATAAAACTTCCAAGTGTTGAAACGTGAAAAAGCTCTCCTCAGAGGTATAACTTTTCAAAGAAGCATTTCATCAGAAATGCAAAGCAAAGATCAGAAAGCCCTCCACCGAGGCGCAATATAAAAAGAAAAAAAAGAAGCCCTCTTTAAAGGCACACTTCAGCTTTCAAAAGAAGATTGGTTCACCCATTCTTCCTCAAAAAAGTTAAAGTGCCCTTCAGAGGCCAGCTTTACCACATAGGAGAATTCATTTTGTAAGAATGTATATATGCAAAAGAAAAAGTGATATCTCTGAAGGGTAGAGTGTGAAAACTCATATGAAACGAGCTGTACTCTATTGTGAGCAGAGTAATATTCCTCCAAGTATGGAATAATTATTCTCCTAAAAATAAGAGTACAAGTCCCTTCAAGGTTGAAAATATTGCAACGAGCTTATGGTATAGGGGCAGCACGGTATAGCCACATTGGTAAGAATTGTGCTCAAACAACATACCACAAGCTCACTGCAATATCGTACAAAGAAACTTGTACAAAAACGAATAGTAAATGCATTCTTAAATACAGACAAAAGTTTGTACAAACAAAAAGAATCATTTTATTCAATACTGTCAAAATTTTGTACAGGTACAGGTTTCAAAATAAAAAGAAAAGCGGAGGCCGGTACCCGCACAATCTCTGGCCAGTACATGCAAAAAGCAAAAAGTAAAAATAAATCGAAGCAGGGCCCCTTACTTCTTCTTGCCACCACCCTTAGAGCCTTCACCTGACCTAATAGGCAGCTTTTCAGGACGGCTTGGGAGAGTCGGGGATGAAGGAGAGAGGGTTACTGCCGGATCAACCTTCGCTTCCTCTTCAGAAACAAGAATGCTTTTCGTTTTCTTCTTGGAAGTGGTACGCTTCCTCCTCCTCCTTGAAGAGGACTCACTTCCCGGAGTAACAAGAGTAGCCAGTTTTACGTCATCATAAATAGTATGCTCCAGGGATTTGTCGTCGCCTTCAGGTCCTTCGCCCTTCTGCTCCTGCGAAGCGATTGGATCATCCAACCCTTAAAGGTCTCCAATCAATTCTTCTTGTGATCCCGGCTGGGAAATAGGAGTGACTTGAGGGAATGGAGGAGAGACAGCTGGAGGAGGAGAAGTCTATGTGGCACTTGGCGTTTTTGCTATAGAAGAAGAAAAGCCAAAAATATTAGTATCTCCCGTGAAGAAAGGAGATAGCGGCTCATTGAGATTTAAGAAATAGTCAAGAAGCTCATCAAACTCATAAGAAGCGAATGAGAAATCTATTTGAGCAAGATCGGCATTAGGATTACCTGGAAAAGTAGACTTTGCTACGTTAATCTCAAAACCTAGCACTTCACCGCTCTCTTGGCTTTCGTCTTCGCTACGGACAGTTGCACCTTCTGTAATAGCTTTAGTAGGGGGTGGAGAATGAGAACTGGAGCCGACAATGTCGATTTCGGCCGAAGGTGAAGGCTGAACTGGATCGGTTGAAGTAGTTTTTCCTAAACGTTCCCCTTCTGCCATTTTGGCTCTTAATTTCACAAGTTGTTCTTTTCCCCTGACGAGAGCGGCGCGAGCTTCGTCATCCAAGTAATGCTCCTAAAGAGCTGATTCGACGTAGCCAGCACCTTTAGCACCAAGCATATCAAGTGCGGCCTCCCACACCTCAGCCAGAGTAATTTCATATTTGGAACCTAGAAAGGCGAGACTACCGCGCCCCAAGACGCTATGCAGGTAGAAGTCAAATAATGTTGAGCTGATGCTTGTTTTCGTTGCCTCATGAGATTCTTCAGCTGCAATTTTATCAGCGACGGCCTCTTCACGCTCTATTTCAGCTTTGGAGAGTTGAAGCTTTAGCATTTGAATCTCCGCCTCTTGGGAGCTGGTTTTCTTTCGAAGCTCTGCAATATCAGCAATATAGCCCTCATTAATTCTTTTTTGCACATCGGGCCTGTCTTCGGCGTCTCTTTGGCCGGCATGAGCATCTCTCACTTGTTTCTGAAGCACTTCTTCTTTTTGAGTGTAGGAAGTAGAAGAAGTGGCAAGCTCTTCTTTAAGCTTCTCGACTTTTGCTTCAAGCTCTTCATTATAAGTAGTGATGCTCCTCATCTCGGTGTCATGCTGCTCAAGAACCTTCTGCCATTCATCTTTTTCATTTTCCATAGTAAGCATGGCCTCGAGATTCGCACGGTTGACCCTTTGAAGCTCGTCAACAAGCTTTTGCCAGCCCGACATTCTTTCAATATCAAGTTTGACGGCATCGAGATTTCGCAGCATGGCAGGCTTGTCAATTGGAACTAAGTCGAGATCGAAGCGAACCCCTTTCAAGCACCATTGTGGAAACTAGCTTTGCAGGGTGGCTGGGCCTAGTCCAATTTGAAATTTAGGCCTGTTAACTATTGCCTGAATGTCTGTCTTCCCGAGAGCAGGAGAGTCAGAAGAGATGTCGAGTGAGACGGGGGCAGTGGCCTTTTCAGGAGTTGTAGATGCATGCTTCTCACCGTGCCGGCCACGCTTGCTTGGGTCCTCAACTATATGGCTTTTTCCCCGATCATCATGCAACTTTCTTTTGTGAGAGTCGTCACCTCTCTGGGAATAATCATGGTGCTCCTCCCTTTCTTTTCTCTCATAACGCTCTTCTTGAGTCCTCCTCTCCTGACCCTTTCGAGCGGCTCTCTCTTCGTCGGTTTCTTTGTGAACGGGAAGGTAGCGCCTATAGTCATATTGACTACGCCTCCCGTAGCGCTGAAAGTCGTCATAGTAAGAGCCGCTGCGTCCCATCGAAGAATCTGAAATTTTTTAAAAAAAAGACAAGTCTTAAAATTCTTCAGAGAAAAAGCGTGACTTTAGAATCTTCAAAGTACAAAGAATTAGGTGCTTAAAAGTTCCAAAAAGTCCTATGTGTGTGTGGTGTGCAAACTACACGCATCAGGCTACAAACCGCTCTTCGTCGCAGCGGTGGTAGTGACTTGAGTGGTAGGCGTCAAAATTTGTTGAAAAGTTGATGTCGCCTCGACAACAGGAGAAGAAGCTTTAGGGACATCATCTTTAAAGAGTTCTTGTGAAGTTATCATCAGGTCACTTAGCCCCTCGAAAGTATCATCACCGCCAAGTTCGACGGGAGCATCTTTTTCGGCTTCCAGTCCAGCCGCATCTTCAGAGCAACGAAGAGATTCTTGCTCTTCAATAACTGGGGCAAGTGCCGATTTGCTGGATGGCCTCGCAACATCGACAGTAGTACAGAACTTCACCAGAGAAGCCTCGAAGGCAGGTTCTTTTAGTATGGGTTCGTTAGTGGAAACTGGGGCATCTAATGCTTTGGGCGAGAAGTCTGGAACCTCATGGGGGTGTGTAGAGCGAGAAGCATGTAAAAGTCCATACTGATGCAAAAATTCGTCCCTCAACAAAAACTTTACACTTCTCTCCCTAGCAGTCACAACACTTAATCTTTCAAAAACTTGCTTATGGCTTGGATCTCTAGAGGGGAGAGGAAGTGCTGAAAAGAGCAAAGAATGAAATTAGCAATTGGTAATTCATATCTCGAAAAAGTTTGAAAAATAGAGAAAATAGAAACAGGTAATCTTACTTCCTACTCTCCATATGGCATATAACCCTTGGGGGCAGCGAGTAAATAAAAACTGGTTCAAAAATCCATGAACACTTTCGGTAAGATCAGAAATAAGCTTGCGGTTTCTAGCACTTCTCACAATAATAAGGGAAGGATGGTCTTTACTCTTTGCAAACGAGCATAAGTAGCGAATTTCTTCAAAACTTGGCAAGCGATCAAGAGTTCTCCTAAACAAAACACACAACCCCATCAAGATGGCGTAGCCATTAGGATGAAGTTGGAACGGAGAGATGGTCAACCGAAGGAGAAGGGTTCGAAGGAAGTCGTTAAAAGGAGGAATCGCCCCGCTTAGGCACATTTGATGATTGACTGCGACAAAACCAGGGGGAGGACTGTCGGCAGTATCATTTGGCCCGGGGAGTAGAGCATCATTTTCAGCAAAACCAAATTGAGTACGTAGCTGAATAAACGCTCTCGGAGTTAGGATAGTCAAAGTTCTCTCTGGAGGATTCTCTATGGGAACAGCTGACTGAAAGGTCTCTCCCGCTTGAATTGCAACTTCTTCTTCTTGGAGGGAAGTCATTCTACACAAACAACTGGATATTCAAACATGAAGGTGCACGTTTCCTAAAATGTGTGAAGTGTTGTGTAAAATCAATCAAGCAATAAGCAAATATGACCGGAATAAAAACTAGCAAGTATTTGTCAGTTATAAAGTCCAGGGTTCGTTGTTTTAATATGCAAGTGTAATGTTGATGCAAACAAATCAGTTCAAGTTAGTGATGCTTTGCATTAATACTTCACTTTAGTTGATTGGTTCACAGCATTTCATACAATGTATTTAAGTTGATTACTTTATGTCGACTAATCTGTCATTTGATGTGGGCAGTCAGTGGCAGTATATTCGCCTTTGTTTTCTGTGATTGTTGTTTTCAGCAGGTTGTTAGCCTATAAGTTAATGTGGTCTGTGAAATAAGGCAACAAAGTTAAAACAATCCAGGATTTAAGCAATTCAGTCCAGCAGATCAAGTTAAGTATTCAAATTGGAATTATGATTTTAAGTGAGAATTCGAGTTGGGCATGCAAGTGTTAACTCGGCTGCGACCCAAGGAATCTCTCGCGAGTTAAGATTAAGTTTCTGATTCCTTAAATCAGTGGTTCTTTAAGTCGTGAGGAGTAGTAAGGAGAAAGGCTCCGGTTCAAAAAGTGGTGCAAGATTCCCCAAGTGCTAGTTCGGCCACGATTTAAAGATTAGGTCGGCAAATTTCCCCGAGTGCTAGTTCGGCCACGACTTAAGGTTTAGGTCGCATCAAATTAGATCGGCCAAAAGTCAGGTCACCCAAAATCACTAGGTCGCGTCCAAACCAATATCTCACTCCACTCAACCCGTTAACCCGATAGTCGCTCCATCAACGACGGCCTTCATGTCATTCATGATATCAGATCATCCAATAAAACAGTTTGAAATCATCACAAAATCAATGCTTTGCCACCCTAACGCAAATCAGAAATCAGTGAGCCTGGAGCAGTAACCCATCGACATCATCTCATCAATCATTTAAAGCCAAAACCAAGCTAACTCGGGTTCATAAACTACAGGTGTAATGAGATTCGCAATGAAGCAGTGCGCAAGGAGGTGGGTTAGTTTTGAATGGAATTCGTGAATCAATGACAATAAAGGATAAAGAAAAGAGCAGGTTCACTTACGCAATGAGTAGCAAAGATTATCGGTCATTGATTGGAATGAAATCGCCTTTTGGAGCTCGAGAAATTTTTTAATGGCAGAATCAAGCAAGAGAGTAAGTAATGAGGAGGAAGAAGAAGATGTGGGACTTATACCTTGCAGTGGAGGGACCTGAAGCGGCACATACGATCTAACTGTTAGGTCGCGTACGACCTACCGACCTAAAGGGGGACGGGTTAAAGGATATCGAAGCACATGACCTAACCATTAGGCGTATACTTCGAGGGGCAAATGTCAACTCCACCACGGCCATGACTCAGCGACCTAAAACAGTTACCGACTTAAGACTTAACAGTTACCAACTTAAGACTTAACAGGGATGCCGACTCAGCAGACTTAAGAGGGATGCCGACCTAAGGTTTAAGAGTGATACCTACCTAAGGAGGATACCGATCTAAATACCTAAGAAGGTTGACGACCTAACTGCTCGGAACAGGTTCACGGTCTACACTTAAGTCATGACCGACTTATGGCCTATGTTAGGTCGTTCCCGACCCATGCAACGAAGGAGAATCCGGTGCAGCTACTTAGCACGCAGCCTGCTAACTCGGCGGCGACTTGGGACTTGTGATTTGAATCCCGAAGAGCATACACATCCCGTTTAAGCCGTAAGCCATGCATGGGAAAGAGAGGGCGACCTATGATCTATCCTGAGTCGGTGACGACCTACGACCTATTTTAGGTCGGCCACTACTTACAACTTGACACCGAAGATTCCTATAAATACCCCTCGAACTCCAACACTGAGGAGGACTTTTGGAATGATTCTTCTGGGAAGCAACTACATTCTGCCGAGCTACTTCATCAACAATTGCAACACTTAGGACGCTTCAATCAACTTCAACTCGAGATTCAACTTATTGGACATGGATTCAAGGGATTTTCTCGTATCGAAGTTTTAGCTACTTGTCTTTCCAAGTGATGTAATTGAAGATTGTTATAGAATTGTATTTGATCCAGCAATAAAAAAGAATTAAAGTGGACGTAGGCTCAATTGGGAGCCGAACCACTATAAACGTTGTGTTCTTACTGTTTTCTCTGTAATTTCTCCTACTTAAATCTGATTCCCGTGCAAACGGGTGGTGCTTTCACACTCGCTTTATCACACTGGGGTGTTAGCGTCCGATTTTCACCTTAACAGAAATTTATTAAGGGAATAAGTAAATTTGTTTAAAAATGAATGGTGATTTATTTTTAAAAGATGTGAAAGTGAAGTGTATTTCCCTAGATAGCCAAATACGTTTTCGAAGCAAATTTTGTTAAAAGTTTTAAGTTGTTTAAAAAGTATATTTAGAAAACTTATTATTTTTAAATGTTTAAATTCTAAAATAAGTATTTTCTTTTAATCTATTATAGCAGTAATTATTTAAAGGTGACTTGGTATTATGTTTTAAAAGAGAAAAAAAAAATTAGTTTATATTTTATAAAGTAGCTTTATTTTGAATATTCTTAAAGTATATATTTTTAATAAAGTATTAAAGTAGTTTTTCTAAATTTAAATGTTAAGGTATATTTTATAATAAAGTATTTTTAAATTAATTTAAAAATCTATGCTTTGTACTTGGTACTTTCAGTGGAAATAAATAGTTGGGATTTATCCCATGAGAAGAGTAGGGTTTGAAACTGTTTTCAAAGGGTTGAAAAATGAAAATATATCTTGCGAAGATATTTTGAGGTTAAATAAATAATTCAAGAGAAATTATTTATGTTTGATGGTTGTTTGTGAATGTTAATTGATAGTTAAATCACCGACTATCAATATTGGCCAATACGTTGATCGTTTCGAACAAACCAGTATCGGGATTTATTTTCTGAAAACCACTTTGATCTAGTTTGTACGTTTTCGTGAGGAAGACGAGTTTGGATTCGAAGATGGAGCAATGAAATGCAAGGGCTAGTCGCTACTAATCCTGAGGATGATTCCAAAATGGATGTAGTAGGAGTAGTGCCTTCGGTTCCATTCGAACCAAGGACGGACTTGTATGGATGAATGCTTTTAAAACATCGTCAGGTGGGCGATGAGCATTCTAAGTGAAACGTTCTTAAAAGGTAACGCTTAGCCTCAAGCCTCATCAACCGGGAATGACTGAAAATCAGGGGTTATGCAGCAAGGCTAGGTGGGTAGCGCCCATTAGGGTGAGGTCATTCCTGTCTAGATCTCCCTTTTTATTCGGCTTAGTGGTGCGGTTGCTGATCCTAACCATAGGGTGATCTTACTCGAGATTATCAAGTAAGGGGTAGTCCTGGTCTTGTGTTGCAGGGTGTCGGTAGTGATCCTCGGTATGCTGATCTAGACCAGGTACCGTGACAGCCCCAGTGCCTAGTCATTAGTTGGAAATCCATTCTCCCGACGCGCCTGTACGGTTTTGATTGTGCCCAACTACTGCTGAAACGTGAGATGCTAGCATTTCAGCTAGATTCTATTTTACTTTCTATAGATACTATTATAATATCAGAGGATTTTGATAAAAAGTGTTTTGGCTATCGTAAGATAAAAACTCGACATGTTTATTTGTGGCGTGGTCTTACGAGATGATTTTGTTTCCAAAAGAATTTTGAAACTTTAATAATAAATACGTGTGTGGTTCTCTCACACTGGTATTCCAGACTTACTCGGGTGTTATTTAACTATAAAGCTCGGGTCAGATCGAGTATTATAGAATACAGGAAAGGATGTTGTGGAGCTCAGAAGACGAGCTGGATGGCGACTTGTACTTCCGTATTTGTTTTAAATATTCCATTGTGTTTATTAGCTGTGTATTCAGATTGTGAGGACAGGTTATGATTACTGTCCAGTTGTGTGTTATGTATACTCTGATGATGTAATGTATAAACAGATTTGTTTTTGTGTGAAGATCCTTTATTATCTATTATATTTTATTCCGTTGCGATGGTTAGATTCTTTTGATGATGTTTTCTATTTTCTTCTTCTACCTCTTCTTCTTTAACCCAAATGGTTCGTGTTTCCATTCATCTTGAGTTGATTGATGGAGAATAGCGGTGACTCAAGGAGTATGGAACTGCGGGCCGTTACAACTTCTATCCTTCAAAATATTTTAAATCTTCATTTTAAAACCTTTTATATTTAAGTAAGTACCATTTAAGAATTAATTATTTAAAAATCCTTTTTATATACTTTTATTCCAAAAATCCTTGTTTCCAATATCCCGAATTCGTTAAGTACAAATTCCAACCCATTTATTTTATCCAATTGATTAACCCAAATTTCTTCATAAACATTTTACTTCAAAAATCCCTTTAATTTTATTTTAAATTTATAACCATATATTATTGGTATTTTAAAATACCCAAAATCAAGTCCAAAACAACCATAGCATTAGATCAATATAAATCCTACGGTTATTTATCATCGATTATTTTCATAGAATATACATCACTATTTATGAAAATAAATGCAACATTTTTTAGGAATCCAGTTGGATCCCTCCAACCTATTTCACTGCATCCAAAGATGTTAGCACAACATAAAAAAACTACCAATTCCGCTTCGAGATGGAATATCACGATATATAGGGTCATCCGCCATTATGTGTGGCGTATAAGGCCTCATCCCTTATATAAATGTGGGAATATCAATCACTCCAATGTATATATACTACTATATATAACATCACATTCAACTGATAAAAATGTATCAATTCAACCAATTTAAATTTAAAACCAGCAATCCAAAATTGAGTGATATTAACTCACCTTGACTTTAATTCGCCAAATCCTCAAATTTTAAAGTAAATCGAACACATTCGATTTAACCCAAAAAATTTCTTTCTTCGATCGACTCCAGAATAATTCCATAGCATTATACTCGTTGCAACGATTTTAGCGCTGCTTGTTTCCTCCGATTTCGACCTCGTATGGAGAAGATATGCATTTTATAAGTTTCAATATAAATTTATATATAAATTTCCTTTTCCCTTTTTATTCTATTTATTTAATATAAAAAAATTTCGTCGTTCAATCTGCAACGAAGAATCTCGGTCGCGCTCCTTTCCTTCCTCTCCCTCATTTTCCCAGTTCGACGAAACCCATCGTGTTGTCCCTATCCTCGAATTTCGCCGCCTCCTCGTCGAGTTCGCCGATAATCAGATCATGCCAAACAAAAGCTCATCTCGTCACCTCCCTTTGACCGAAGGCCGGCCAAGCTCAGTTATCTCTTTCCCCAGAAAAATGCGCATGAACTCGTGGTGAACACACCCCAATATCTCCCTTCATGCAACGCAAAATGCAATCTCTACCGTCGAATTTATAGAGCACATTGAGCTCTACAATAATGCAGTGGGAAGTTTCTTCTAATAGTGTGTAGACTGGAAGAAAAATGAGGGAAAACAAGGGAACACTTCAGTCATTGAAAAATAACACAGCGGATGCGTATTATAGAGCCTAGGGTTTTACTGTGCTACGTATACATGTACGCCTATATATATTATTTTGATATTATGTTCACTTTTAACATGCTTTTTCAAATGAACTCCAAACAAAGCATGCCGCCTACCATTTATAATGTTTTACCCCTATTCCAAACACAATGGCATATGTTTCGAGGCCTAAGTCGATCGTACTTGGAAGATGCTTTTTGAATCGAATCAAAATATTAAATTTTCGATACTTATCAACTCGTTTCTCTTCTGTACGACCAAATGGTAACTCCAAATGCTATGAAATTTGAAATTCGATAATAATATGCTATTACGATCCAAATAGAACTAGTTTCGTTGAATTCCGAGACTATGCCCCGGAAGGCTATTTTAACTCGTCGATTAAATCGAGCGATTTTCAAAATTGTCGAAATCGTTTAAATTTTCAATTTTAAAATTTTCCTAACTCAATTATAATTGAAATAGAATTTATATCCATATTAGAAATCATTCTGATTCATATTAAATCAAAATTCTGTTATTCACACTATTTCCATATAATGAATTTCACTATTAAATTAATACATAAATCTCAAACTTTAAATTTATCGGCTTTTACTTCCATTCATAGTCTAATATTTTTAATTTTGATCCAAAAAGAATTTTAACTCAACTTAGAATTCATTTCTATGACCATTTATTTCCAAATTCACATATTATACCATTTTCGAATATCAATTTATAATTCAATTTCAACAATTAAAATAAATTAAATGTTCAAAATTAAACGACCAAAATTCCGAGTCGTTGCAATTTTTATAAACAACTCTTTTATATTTGAAAAGTATTTCTAAGAGTTTCTTTTCAAAAAATACTTTAAGTTTGAATATATGTTACCTTTGAAAAATACTTTACTTTTAAAACAAATTTTTAGGAATCCTATAACCTTAGGCTCTGATACCAAGTGAAACACCCCACACCCTTTAATATACCCAAAAAGGGCACACCAAATGGTGTGTTATAGGTATAGCTAAAGCATTACAGAGACTAAGATTAATAAGACAAATAAATAAAAACAGGGGAAACTTTTAAATAATAACTTATCATCAAACTACAAATATAATTCACAAAAACATAACATGTCTCAAAAACTCAAAATATCTCAAATTCATTTCTCATGAAAATACATCTCAGTCTCATAAAAACGGAGTACAAAAGTAACAATAATAATCATAATCCCTCTCATAAGTGCCAACCCATCATAAGCAAAATGAAAAGGATGAAAAGTAGAAGACTACATCTGAAACTAGAAAACTCTGGGAATGAATCTCCAACTAACCTGAATCAACTCAACTCTGTTGGCCTATCATGGGGGAAGGGAGAAATGGAAAAGTGGGTTAGACAATAAGTCTGGTGAGTGAAAGTAATTACTAGCATTTCTAAGCAAGGTAAAGATAATAGACTAAGCAACGGTTCTAGTTTGAAAGGAAGTAAAGGAAAGATAAAACTCGGATAAAATACTGTTTTTGATTCTGTTTGACTGTTTGCTTTGATTATTTGATTGTTTCCCTTTTCTTTAAACTGATGTGATTAGGCTGAAACTCTGATCCTATCTCAACTGTTATCTTGATTAGGCTGAAATCCTAATTCTATCCTTTGATCGGCCTTTTATCTCGGTTGTGCCACTGTGAACCTCTTAGCACTTATGTAGTGACCTCTTATTTACCCTAACTGTCGTCCTCTGTTGTGACCTCTTATTTACCCTAATCAGCATAAGTATGCACAGCCCCACCTAACTGTTGTGAGGCCATCAGTCCTAGTCCTAAAAAGGAATGCTGCCTAGCCTCACCTAACTGTCGTGAGACCGTCGGTCCTAGTCCTAAAAGGGAATGCTGCCGGTATAGGTCCTAACAAACATATTATAGTTTGCGCCCCTTACCCTAATCCCCAGATTTGAGTCTCTATCTATTGGCCCATTATTTACCTTAATCAGCATAAGCGTATCCTAGCCCTACCTAACTATTGTGAGACCATCAATTCCTAACTAAAAGGTAATGCTGCCAGTATGGGTCCTACTTCTATGTTTGGTTATTAACTTAATTCAAGATCTAAGTTTTAAAATAAGCCTCTTCTGTTATGTCTGCTATATTTTCTTATTAACTTAATCCAAGATCTAAGTTTTAAAATAAGCCTCTTTTGTTATTTCTTTCTTTCTAATTATAAGATGTGTTATAATTATTCCTGCAGCTGTTATTCTTTTATTTTCTCTTTTTAGTTATAACCACTTGTTATAATTATGCATGCAAATTTACCTATTTCAGTCCATCTCTATTTTTATTTCAGTTTTTCTCATTTTACATAGAATTTCTGCAAATTTAGCATTTTTCTATTTTAATCCATATTTGCGAATTCTTTTTCTTTTTAATATTTTATTCACGTAAAAAGGAATAAAAAGGAACAAACATTTACAGGCTAAATTTCAATATAAAATATATGTAAATAACTATAAATAACTACAATTAACCGAATAAAATAACTGAGTAAAAAATAGATGAATAATATAGACTAAAAAGAACTCCTAAAATTTACTTAAAAGTTAACTGTAAAAAAATTAGATAAAAACCATCTCAAAATTGTAAAAAAAATTACAACTATTGAGAACCCTATTATTTTAAGTTACTTAAATTATAAAATAATTATAAAACACTCATCTGTGGTCTTTAGGTCTAATATTTGGCCTTCCCGGATCTACTTCTAGGGCGTATAATATTTTTATCAAAAAGATCTTCTCCCTAGAAAAAATTTCTATTTAGGGTTCAGCCTCAAGCATTGAACCCAATTGGGAAAAAATCTAAATGAGAAAAATAGCTAGTCCTTGGGTTTTATTTATTGTGTGACTTAGGAATCTCAAACTGTTAAATTTGAAGATTGAATCTGGTGCAACCATGTCATAGGCTCTCTAGGAACCGTCGGATGGAAGCACGAACGCACGGGATTTGAGAAATGACAAGTTATGGCGTGTACGCTTCGATCTAGACGAATCTATGTTCATTAGCTAAGGCGGGTCGACCAAGCTTCCATGGGGGTCGACCCTAAGGTTGACCTGACCATTGGCATGGGTCGACCCATGCCTTGCAATTTATTTTTTTATTTTTTATTTTTCATTTTAGTTGATTTCTTGTTTCTCTCGTATCTTCTCCATACTAATGTGACTACTGAATTTTTTTGAATAATTGAAATTGGAATATTTAATTAATTTTAATATTAGAGAGTTAGTTTAACTTGAATTTCAAATATCATTGTTTATTTGGTAATTAAATTATTGAATTAATAAACTAGAAGTTGGGTAAAATATGGAATCTTCAGTTGTATGCTTGATAAAAATAATTTAACGGCTTAGAAAATTTCTATTAACAATAGTGAAGATAATAGAACTTTTAAAATTGAATTTAAAGATGGTTTTTTCAATTTTGAGATATATCATTTAAATCGATATTTAAAAATAGCCTTCCGAGGCACGGTCTCGGAAGTTGACGAAGTCAGTTCCATTGGATCCGTAATATTGTATTATTATCGGATTCAGTTTTTGTAATTTTCGGAGTTGTCGTGTGATCATACGATATATAAATATGCTAAATTTATATCGAATTCAAATATTATAATTGGATCCAAAAAGCTATCTTCTCCATATGATTGAGTTAAGACTCTAAACCTTTTCCTTTGTGTTCGAAATAAGGGTATAACATTATGAACGTCTAGAGGCACGCCTCAATAGGCTGTCAAGACTTTAAGCTACGAATGGTGATTTAAATTCAAATTTAAAATTTAAATATAATATACTTTATTGGAAAGGTAAAATAAACTTCACATCTGAACTTTTTCTGTCATTGTAGCAAACTGATCGTCGCACGTAAACATCACATCTTGCCCCCATCATTTTCTTTTTATCACGCGAGCAGTTTCTTTATCGTTTAAAAAAAATCATGGTCGAGTAAACCAATCTTTCCTCTTCTTAGAAACGAGTGTACCCTGCAAAATTCTTTTTCATCCGTCTTCTAGTCCGAGATTTCTTTTTCTTTCTTCCCTCTATACAGTTGAATCGAGCGAAAAAAATATTTCCAATCCTTCTTTGAAATTTCAACCAATCCCAATTCCATTAACTTGTCCTTTCCATCACTGCATTGAAGAATCATTGATGCCGCAACAATTTAATCTGCAGCTCATTTTGAAATCCCACTGTGTTTCAATAAGAAGGCATTCGACTCCTCCCAAATTCGAACAGGCATTCTAAAAGAAAAAAAGAGAGAAGATGTCTGCTCCCAAATTGTGAACGAAATCGAGCAAACCAATTCGTGAGCCGGGTGGCTTCACGTTCGTATGGCGATTCGAGATCTAGCTTGGTCGAGAGGGTGTCGATCTAGTGATGTTAGAGGGAGGCAGTTTGTCGTTGTCGAAGTCAAGGCTTGGATCGTTGTTCGTGAACAAGGAGGGTTTCGCCCAGTAAGGTATAAGCCTTTTTTTTCATTTTTTTCTATTACTAAAATATATATACAAAGATTGAAAATAAATTTTTATTTAAAGTTTAAAAACGGAAAGGAAAATTTGTTACAATGAGGGTATTTTTTATTTTTTTCTTATTTTATTTTTATTAAATCACGTATATGTATATAAATATATATACTAGGAAGAAATTGAAAAGTAAGGTCAGCTTTATTTTAATGATAAATATATATATATATATGTAAGGTTTAAAACAGAAAATATGTATATATACATAAGAGTTTGGAATATAAGAGTTTATAAAAAAAATTAGATTTTTTAGCCTATATAAATTGTTTTTATATGCGGTTTAGAAATGAAATATATATATATATGTATATGTATATATGTATATATATATTCATGTACACAATTTTTTAAATCTACTAGTTTATTTCAAATAATGTGTATTAGCGATTAATTAGTTTAATAAACTGATTTAATTTGTTTATGTTACAAAAAGGTTTTTTAAAAAGGGAAATTATTAGTTTAAATTAAATTGTTAGTTAATTAAATGGTAATTAATTGTTCGATCGATTCAAATATTAATAAACCGTATAAATGTTTATACAAGGTCAAAATCTGAAGAAGAAAAAAAGCAAGCCGGATTGGAAATGGGTTGCAAACAAAAATCAAAGACGAGTTAATCTCACTCATTTGGATTACCTTTTACAATTAAATTTTTGGTTGTTTGCATGAATTGATAATATATTATCAGCATGGATGTGATATGTTATAATATATATATATATGTATATATATTGGAGTGATTCCCACATTATATAGCGGATGAGACCTATGCGCCCCGCATAATAGCAGATGACCCCATATACCGCGATATTCCATCTCGAATTGGGACTGGTATTTTATATTATGCTAACATCTGTGGATGTAGGGAAACGGGTTGGAGGGATCCAACTGGTTTCCTCAAAACGTTGAATTTATTTTATATTCAGCCGTGTGATTTATGTGATAACCTATGATGATTATATTAATTATACCGGGAATTGAAATTATTGAATGATATGGCTTGGTTGATTATATATTTGTATTTGAGAGAATGAAAATTAAATAAGTTTGAATTTTTAAAGGAAATAAAAAATGGAAATTTTTAAGTGAAATAATATAGTGAATTTGGGTAAATTGAAGATTGAATTTGGAAAAAAATATAAAAGTTTGATTTTTAAATTCTATTAAATAAATTTTAAGTATGGAAATAAAGATAGTGAATTTAAATAAATGAAAATAAAAGAGTTTTGGATACTTAAGTGATATTATCTAAAAAAATTAAAGGATTTCATTTTCAAAATTTAAGCTTTAAATGTTTGGGAAGAAATTAAAGGGTAGAATTTTGAATGAGGTATGAAGTGGATATTTTAGTTTAAAATAAGATTTTTAAATCATAAATATAGAAGTAAATATGTAATTAATGGGTTTTAAAATAAACTTGGGTAAGTAAAGGAATTATTTTAAAATGGAGTTAGTTTTGAAAATCGATTTGAAAATGGATTAAGTTTTTGAAATTAGGATTAAAGGAGAATGAGATTATGGAATTTATAAACGAGGTTTATAAATTAAGTGAAATATTTATCAGAGGATAATTTGGAATTATAAATTCATGGTGGGAATTTATAAGGGAAGGGCGATTTGTTTAAAAATTAATAGTGGTATATTTTTGAAGGTGTGGAAAGGATAGTGTATTTCCCTGAAAGCTAAGTATATTTTCAAAGAAAAATTTCCAAGTATAAGTTAGGGGTTTTAAAGTGGTTTTGAAAGAATGTTTTAGAAAAAATATATTATTTAGTGGTTTTAAATTATTTTTTAAAAGAAAATATTTATTAATTTAAATATACAAGTAAAGTATTTCAGGATTTGACCAGTATTATGATTTAAAAGATAATTATTAAAATTTGTACCTTATAGAGTAATTTTTTTTTAGTTTCGGCTTAAGTTTTACACGAGAAGTCATTACAAAATTTCATAACTAGTATTTTAAACCGTTTTTGTTTTAAGTGTTTTAAAGTAAATATTTTTTGATAAAGTGATTTAAATTATTTTAAAATCTAAAGTATTTAGACTTGGTGATTTTTAGCGGAAATAAACAATATTTAGGAAATTTATTCGCGAGAGAAAAGTGACTTGAAAACTGTTTTCAAAGGTTTGAAGTGTAGAAAAATATCTTGCGAAGATATTTTGAAATAAATAATTTGGAAAATTATTAAGGCCTGATGGTTGTTTGTGGATGTTATATGATAGTTAAATAACCGACAATCAATATTGGCTAACGCGCTGATCGTTTCGAAGAGACCGAGATCGGGATTAATTTTTCGAAAACCACTTTGATCTGGTTTGAACATTTTCGTGAGGAAAACAAGAGATTGGAGTCGAAGATGGAGCAATGAAGTGCAAGGGCTAATCACTACTAATCCTGAGGGTGATTCCAAAAGGGATGTAGTAGGAGTAGTGCCTTCGGTTCCGTTCGGACCCGAAACAGACTTATATGGATGAATGCTATCAGAACTTCGTCAGGAGGACGATGAACATTCTAAGTGAGATGTGTTCTAAAATGGTAACGCATAGCCTCGAGCCTCATCAACCGGGAATGGCTAAAACATGGGAGGTGCAGTAAGGATTAGTGGTTAGCAACCAATTAGGGTAAGGTCATCCCTGTCTAAATGTCCCTTTTTATTCGGCTCTGTAGGAAGTTGCTGTTCCCAACCGTGAGGTAATCATATTCGGACTATGCAGTAAGGGGTAGCTCCGGACTTGTGTAGCATGGGATCAGGGTGGATCACAGTACGGTGATCTAGACCATGTACTGTGACGGGCTATACCCTAGTAGCCCTACCATTGATGGAAATCCAATCTCCAATAAGTGCCTTCATACTTGTTTGTATACCTATTATGCTAGAATTTAATGAATGTAACAATTTCGGCTATTTGAATTTGTATTTGTATATAGACACTACTATAATATTAGTGGATTTGATAAGAAATGTTTTGGTTATCATAAGGTAAAAACCCGACATATTTATTTGTGGCGTGGTCTTACAAGATACCTTTGATTTCAAAGGATTTCAAAGGTAAAAACCCAACAGTGTGTTTTCTCACGCTGGTTTTCCAGACTGCCTCGGTTGTTATTTCATTATAATGCTCGAGTCTGACCGAGCATTATAGATACAGATTCAGGATGGGCTACTGTAGAGCTAACGAGACGAGTTGGATGGCGAGGCGTATTATCGTAGATTTATATTCCACTGTGCAGTGTAAGCCATATATTCAACTTTGGGAAGACAAGTTATTATAACTGTCCTAAATTGTGTTGTTGATTTGTGTTGTACTCTGATGCTATAATGTAATAAACAATTAGAGGTTCTTTGGTATAAAAATATATTATTATCTATTATATATTGTTCCGTTGCATTTGTGAGATTCTGATGTTGCTTTCTATTCTTCTTCTACCTCTTTCTTCTTAACCCTAATGGTCTGTTTTTTTGGCATTTGATTGTTCGGCATTTAATACAGTGGGCATATTGATATCGAATTTCGGGCGTCTAAAAATCGAGTCGTTACAATTGTTATTAGAGTAGAAGGTTAAGCGAGAGCCTTAGCTCTGGTGGGGATTACTCATTAGAAATAGAGTCAATAGTACTCTATAATGATTTTGAGTGTATTAGTAGATGTGAGCGCGTAATTGTTAGTGAATATAAGAACTGTTTTTTATAATATGTTGATTTATCGGTTGAGTGTTTATGAATTTTGGTCGGTACGGGAAGCATAACCATATCGATAAGGGTTTCTACACTCTTAAACAAGATAACCGACACGGTATTGTTTTAAAATAGGTTAAATGAAATAATTTTACCCAAATTATTTTTGTATGTAAAAGAAATAATTTTTGTAAATAATTATAGCATATGGTTGCTTGGTTGTTAGGGAGTGATAATATTAAACTATTATCATTGTTATGTAGAAATTTAAAATAGGAATTGGTCTTGAAATCCGGTGAGATTTGGAATTCTAAAATATTTGAAGGGGTTTTAAAGAAGATAAAAACACTAAACTCTTTTCGATCGTTGGCAAATAATTTCTATGAAGACTACAACATCATCGATGTTTATTTTCGAGTTTCCAAGAGCGGGATTGCTACCTAAATGTTTTGAATTGGTTGTTTGCAAAATTGGGTTTGATTTTGAAATAAATTGATTTAGATGTATAAATTAATTTCAAAAATGTTTTTGAAATATTGAGTAATTGTTTAAAACACTATGGAATCGTATTTGAAATGCTACGGAATATAAATAAGTTAGAAAAGTAAGTCAATAAAATGAAGTAAATTAAAAGATTAGTGAATGAAATGAAAATAAGTTGGAAAAACTTATTGAAGCTTAAAATTTGAATTGAATTGGAATGTAAGTGAATCTAGCTAAACAAAAGTGAATTTGAGGAAAGAATCTAAGTTGATTAAATGGAATAGGCATTGAAATAAAATTTATTAAGTGGAGATAATTTGTGAATGAACAAATGAATTAACTATTGTTGGTAAATTAATTAAATTGAATATTGGGATGATATTTAATTTAAATTGTGTAAAGTAAAGTGAAGTTGTGGAATTTATTCGAAGCGGGCTAAAGATAATAAAGATTTGGAAATAAAATGGTTTGAGATATGAATAAATTAGTAAGTGGAACTAATTAAAGAAATGGTTAATTAAATATGTTTTGAGATAAATAGAATTCGATATTAGATTTGATTTGGGAAAAAATTAGGAATTGAAGATAAAATTGCATCTAGAATGAAGTTGAAATTTAGGTTAAATGTAAATAGATGCGAAAGCTTAAGTGGTAAAGTAAAAATAAATATTAAAGTATATAGAATATTTATAATAAACTTAAGGAAGGTAAATGGTAAAATTCTTGAGTAAAATTGGTATTAGGGAAAATATACTAAGTTAAAATATGAATGAAGGTTTAATAAGGGTGTGTGAAACGGTGATTGTGAATAAGTGGATAGAAATAAAAATAAAATGTGAATAAAAGAGAATTGATATAGCCAATAATCAATTGAGATAATACGTAGGGGGTACATATATTGTTTTATTTGCATGATGATTCGATCCAGATTTGAGCATAGAATTTCGAGGTAATTATACCGATCCGAGTTGGGATTTTTCATTCGATTTTCATTGGCGAACCCTGGATATGGAGTTTTGATTGGTTCTGGAAATTCTCTATTATAGTTATCGCTATGCAAGGAAATTGACGGTTCTGATTAAAAAACCAAATCTGAGCCCGCACTAGGGAGTCCGGTGAATGATACTAGTTCGAAAATGAAATTGTGTGATCCAGTGAGTGATCGGATATGATATTGCGTATGGATGATATGTGTATATCATACGGGTTTGAATGAAATAAATATTGAAACTTTTCGTAAAGAAATGTATAAAATGATTTTGAAATCTGTAATTGGATATTATTGCTAAGTAGAATGTATAGATGTTTAAAAAGCAAAAGGAAATTGGAGTTTTGAATTCGGAAGATAAATTGAATTGCTCGACAAAAAGGTATTTTCTTAAATTTCTATATGAAATTTGATGGTTTTCTGATCTAGCCACTTAGTTTTTTGTTTTCTTTTGAAATCTTGGGGCCCGTAGAGGCATTTTGTAGTCGTACCGATCTAGCCGTGCAAAGGAGATGCTGGCGAAATTTTTCGAAAATTTAAGGAGTTAGAAAAAATTTGAGGAATTTTTTATAATTTAAAATTTGGTTTTAAATTTAAATTTGAATTGTTGAGTAAGAAATATTGTTCGAAACTTATAGATGAATTTGGAAAGTTAGTAGAGTGATAATGTGTCTTAAATAAAAGATTTGTTTGGGAGGTTGTTGAAACTATTTGGACTAGGAAAATAGTTAACAGGTTATGGATCATTCTTTTTAACTAGTAATTTCGACGACGAAATTCTTTTAAGGGGGAGGAATGTGACGACCTAGAATTTTTGAATATTTGAAATTGGAATATTTAATTAATTTTAATATTTGAGAGTTAGCTTAATTGAATTTCAAATATCACTTTTTATTCGGTAGTTAAATTATTAAATTTAATAAATTGGAAGTTGGGTAAAATATGGAATCTTTGGTTTTAAGCTTGTTAAAAATGATTTAATGGCTTAGAAAATTTGTATTAACAATATTGAAGATAATATAACTTTTAAAATTGAATTTAAAGATGGTTTATTCAATTTTGAAATATATCGTTTAAATCGATATTTAAAAATAGCCTTCCAAGGCACGGTCTCAGAAGTTGACGAAGCCAGTTCCATTGGATCCATAATATAGTATTATTATCGGATTTCAATTTTCATAGTGTTTGGAGTTGTCGAATGATCATGCGGTATATAAATGCGCTAAATTCATATCGAATCCAAATATTATAATTGGGTCTGAAACGCTATCTTCTCCATATGATTGAGTTCGGACTCGAAACCTTTTTCTAGGTGTTTGAAATAGGGGTATAACATTATGAACGTCTAGCGGCATGCCTCAATAGGATGTCAATATTTTAAGCTATGAATTCAAGGCGATTTAAATTTAAAATTTAAATGTAATATACTTTATTGGACTGGTCAAATAAACTTCACATTTGAACTTTTTGCTATCACTGTAGCAAACTGATCGTGGCACGTAAATATCACATCTTGCTCCCTTCGTTTTCTTTTTATCACGCGAGCAGTTTCTTTATTGTTTACAAATAAAAAGAGAATCATAGCCGAGAAAACCAATCTTTCCTCTTCTTAGAAACGAGTATACCCTGCAAAAATCTTTTTCATCCATCTTCTAAATAAAGGTTTCTTTTCCTTTCTTCCCTCTCTACAGTTGAATCGAACGAAAAAAGATATTTCCAATCTTTCTCTGCAATTTCAACCAAGCCCCATTCTATCAACTTGTCCTTTCCATCACCGCATTGAAGAATCATTGATGCCGCAATGATTTAATCTGCAGCTCGTTTTGAAATCCCACCGCATTTCAATAAGGAGGGATTCGACTCCTTCCAAATTCGAATAGGCATTCTAAAAGAAAAAAAGAGAGAAGATGTTTGCTCTCGAATGGAGAACGAAATCGAGAAAATCAATTCGTGACCCGAGTGGCTTCTCGTTCGTGCGGAGATTCGAGATCTAGCTTGGTCGAGAGGGTGTCGATCTAGGGATGTTGGAGGGAGGAAGTTTGTTGTTGTCGAAGTCGAGGCTAGGATCGTTGTTCGTGAAGGAGGAGGGTTTCGTCCAGTAAGTTATAAGCTGTTTTTTTTTTAAATTTACTAAAATATATATACACAGAATGTAAAAGAAATATTTATTTATAGTTTAAAACAGAAAGGAAAATTTGATACAGTAAGGGTATTTTTTATTTTTATCTTATTTTATTTTCATTAAATCACATATATGTATTATATATACTAGGAAGAAATTAAACGGTAAGGTCGGCTTTATTTTAAAGATATATATATATATATAAGGTTTAAAATAGAAAAAAAAATATATATATATACATACATAAGATTTTGGAATATAAAAGCTTGTAAAAAAATGATAGATTTTTAAGCGCATATAAATTACTTTTATATGCGGTTTAGAAATGAAATATATATATATATATATATATATATATATATATATATATGCATGTACACATTTTTTTAAAACTACTAGTTTATTTTATATAATGTATACTAGTGATTAATTAGTTTAATAAAATGATTTAATGTATTTATGTTACAAAAAGGTGTTTAAAAAGTGAAATTATTAGTTTAAATTAAATTTCTAGTTAATTAAATGGTAATTAATTGTTCGATCGATTCAAATATTAATAAACCATGTAAATGTTTATAGAAGGTCAAAATCTGAAGAAGAAAAAAGCAAGCCGGATTGGATGTGGGTTGTGAACAAAAATCAAAGGTGAGTTAATCTCACTCATTTGGATTACCTTTTAAATTTAAATAGATAATTTTAAATTATTGGTTGTTTGCTTGAAATGATAATTTATTATCAGCTTGGATGTGATATGTTATATATATATGTGCATATATGGAGTGATTGATTTCCCGCAATATATAGCGGATGAGATCCTATATGCCCCGCATAATAGCGGATGACCCCATAGATATTCCACTCGAAGTGGGATTGGTATTTTATATTGGGCTAACATCTATGGATGCAGGGAAACGGGTTGGAGGGATCCAATCCTCAAAACGTTGAATTTATTTTATATTCGACGATGTGATTTATGTGATAATCTGTGATGATTATATTGATTATATTAGGGATTGAAATTATTGAATGCTATGGCTTGATTGAATTCACATTGGTATTTGAGAGAATGAAAAATACATAAGTTTGGATTTTTAAAGGAAATAACACGGGAAATTTTTAAGTAAAATAATATAGTGAATTTGGGTAAATTAAAGATTGAATTTGAAAAAAATATAAAAGTTTGATTTTTAAATTCTATTAAACAAATACCGAGTATGGAAATAAAGATAGAGAATTTAAATAAATGAAAATAAAATAATTTTGGAGACTTAAGTGATATTGTCAAAAAAAATTAAAGGATTTCATTTTCAAAATTTAAGATTGAAATGTTTGGGAAGAAATTAAAGGGTAGAATTTTGAATGTGGTATGCAGTAGATATTTCAGTTTAAAATAAGATTTTTAAATCATAAATATAGAAGTAAATATGGAATCAATGCATTTTAAAATAAATTTGGGTAAGCAAAGGAATTTATTTTAAGTGGAGTTAGTTTTGAAAATCGATTTGAAAATTGATTAATTGTTTGAAACTAGGATTAAAGGAGAATGAGGTTATGGAATTTAAAAATGGGGTTTATAAATAAAGCGAAATATTTATCTGCGGATAATTTGGGAAGTATAAATTCAGGATGGTATTTATAAGGGAAGGGTGATTTGTTTAAAAATAAATATTGGTTATTTTTAAAGGTGTCAGGACACGATTCTTCGTCTTCCGAAAATTCGACATCGACACTCACTTTATCGACTGCCGAGAAATCGAACGACGGAAAACCGAACACTGAGGGTTTTTAAGAAAGGATTTTAAGAAAGTAGAAGAGAAGAAGAGAGAAATTAGGGAGGAGAGAAGACAGAAGATAGAAAATTTTAAAATTGAAAGAAAATAGAAGAAAAAGAAAAACAGAACAGAATAGGACGGAACAGAAAACAATAGAACAACATCAGAATCTCACAATTCGCAGCGGAACAACATATAATAATAAATGAATAATCTTTAAACAAAGAACTATATCAGTTATTACATTACATCACATTTCATTACATCATATCATCAGAGTGTACAACAACAACAACAAATAGTGCAGCGGAAAAGAAATACTATATAACTAGTAATACGCCATGCCATCCAGCTTGCCTCCAGCAATTCCTGAATACCCAGAATATCCTGATAAACCTTAACTCTTGACTGCCCGTGTGGAAATTGGTGGGCACCCAGAGTTTAGGAAGGAAAACAATAAACTCCAAGTCAGTCATGTGACTGGTGTGAGAACTCAAAACAGTTTATTTACTTTAAAATCAAAATAGAGGAATATTTTTAAATTCAATTCGCAATGCTTTTAAAAATGAGACTACCATAAGGCCTCCCGCACACACACACAATGCAAACGCAGAATCGGAGGAGATTTCTCCTTATGATAGTCAAAGATGCTTGATACGCATTTAAAATAACATTTGATATTATTACTAGTGCATAGTGTAGGGAAAATTCATTTCAAAAGTAGAATATAAATCTTAGCCAACATACGACCATTATCGTATGCCTACTATAGCTACCATCCAAACAGTGGTGACCACCATAAGTGAATAGCAGGTTCTACAACTAATACCGTACAAGTTTCGTATTGGGAATTGGATTTCCAACAAATGGTCAGGCCAAGGAACTTCCCATTGCCACATGAGAATGCCTCTGGAAAGACATCCCCGAGAACCAAACCGGAACTCTGCCAACACAAGGCCGGGTTACCCCTAACTGGGTAACTACTGACACGAGCACGCCATTCCCCGATCGTAAACGACCTTTCTCACGGGATCCCGAAAACCAACAACCACAAAGTAATAAATTCGTAGTAACCACATAGGTTAAATATCTGGGCTCCATACCATGATACCACCTCTATCCAGAAGGAAATGTACATACCCTAAAGGGTGCTACTCCTCATAACCTTGCTGCATCTTTCCTGTTTTGACCATTTCCGGGGTGTGAGGTTCGACGAAGTCACGTCCACAAAAACATACTTTATACAAAAGCCATGCTTTGGGTCAACAAATGATCAACACAATGATCACCAAGATAGACGATCAAATAAACGATCCTATCACAATAATCAACACAATGATCATTTCAGCATCACTCAGCATATCACATTACCAAATTGGGAATATATCGCTGATAACTTCAACTATATAACCTCTGAGCTCGTACGTCTCAGAGAAGGGTGTTAAGCTAAAAGAATAAATTCTCCGCCACCAACAGAAATATATTTGAAAGAAATCGGCTTTACATCTCAACTTGTAATGTCAGACACACAATCCATACAAGTCTGTTCCGGGCTCGAACAAAACCGAAGGCACTTACAAAGAAGTCCTTGCAATCCGGATATTCACAATCCTGATCGGATTTCCCATCACTTAGGGAGAACTCTATACCGGAGCAACTCGGTGCAGAGTAAATCGACAGGTCATCCTATCGCTCTCGCAAATACCGGGTCTTCAACACCGATCTTCAATGCAATTCATAACGACGTATCACATATTCGGAATGGGTTATACGACCCCATGGTCCTTTCCCGGTTAACCCGAATAGTGAGCGCTTATTTAAAAATAAGTGTGGCATTCACATTCAAACAAATCACATCAATTACCCATTCAAAGGGAAATATTGATAGTCGGTTATTGAACTATCAATGGATATGCACACATCACCAGATTCCAAATAATTTTCCAAATTATTTATTTTCCAAAAATATCTTCACTAAATATAAAATTCAATATCTTAAAAATAAATCAATATTTATTTTCATACAAATTCCACTTTCACATATAAATTCCATAATGAATTTATATTTCAAGATATCAATGAATATTCGATTTCAATTATTCATTTCAATTTTCTTTTCAATTTATCTTCAAAAAGATAAATTCTAAATCTCACTTCATATTGGAAAACAATTCCATACTTATTTAATAAGTAATTCACAAATTTCATTTATTTTCAACACTTGGAAAATATTTAATATACTCTAATCGAAATTAAGTATACATTTCATTCTTTAAGGAAATCCTTCACTTAATCATATTTATTTGGGCCAAAACGAATGTTGCGTAAAACATCGTTACGACAACCCAAAATTACTAGTATAGGGATTCGAATTTTAAGATAGATATATAAATCCCAATACTATACAAAACATTTCCTTTCGGAAATCATTTACTATAACAACAGTGTTATAGTCCATTATTTCCTTCTATTTCTCGAAAACGTCTATTTCAACAATAAATGTTGAAATCTATGGTTTCGAATCTCAACACAATTAAAACTTCGTTAGATCGTTTTAATTCTATTTAAAACATCTTTAACGTATTATTCACTATTCAAAAACGTGAATATACTACGTTAACAAATTTCATCCCTTTATTCATTTTAATTCAAAAGATTATTCACTATTCAAAAATGTGAATATAACTCCATTAATAGGTTATAACAATTAACTTATCAAAATAAATCATTTGCAAATTTATAAAACAACGTTTATAAATTCCATTTCTATTTATTTATAAAAACTTCCTTTTTATAAATTCCTTTATTAACCTGTTCCAGTTCATAACTCAATCATAAACTAAAAGTTCATATTATAAGTCAAATGCTTATAAAACGATTATTTTACAAAATCGTTCTTTTTAAGTTCCCAAATTATAAATCTTATAACTTATAAGATTCATTCATTTATCCAAAATCATTATTTTAATAACTTAATAAATTTTATAAATCTACTGCTTATAAAATTCCATTTATAACTTCACCGTTTAAAATTCTATAAATTCCATTCAATTATGAAATTCATTTTCACTTCACTCAAACACTTATAAAAACTCGTTTTATAATGTCCATATTTCAATTTATAAATATCCATTTATAAATCTCTTAATATAATTCAATTTGTATTATTCTTTTAAAACTTCTTTAATCTCCTTTATTATTTCACCATTTTGATTCATAAAATAATTAAATTTTATAAATCCCATATTTAAACTTTTCACAATAATTCTAAAATATCTCGATTCAACTATTTTATAAACTCAATAGCATCATATTCTCAAAAATCAGTTTTTAACTATATTTCTCAAAAATCATAATTTTCATAACTTTAAAAAGTATAACGTTTATTTATTTAAAATGAATCAATTCCAAAAATATTTTATAAACGTATACTTTCAAAAATCACTTTGAAATCATTTTAAAATTCCAAATTTAGTCCAATGATGCTACACACCAAATAGTCAATCACGACAACAACGATATCATATATCAATATGAAAATCCATCAAATATCAAAATATCTGAAATCAAATAAAAACTGTTGAGGAATCCAGTTGGATCCCTCCAACCTGTTTTCCTGCATCCACAAACATTAGCACAATACCAATTCCGTTCCAGTACGAAATTATCGCGGTATATGTTCTTATTAAATATTATCCGCTTAATAACGGCGTAATAGGGTCTCATCCGCTAAACAAATAAATGCGGGAAATCAATAACTCCAATATATACATATGCCAATATATATATATATATATTGATATTATATATAATACCAATTTCACTGTTTATGAAATATTCGCGGTATATGTTTTTATTAAATAACATCCGCTTACTAACGGCGTATAATGTCTATTTTAACAATCAGTAGATATTAATCAACATTCAAACATGCATTCAAATATTTTAAATCTAACTATTTAAAATAAAATCGAAACTGATTCGATTGAGTGAGAAGTTCTCACCTTGATTTTATTTTCGTTTTAGCGATTTATTTCAAATAAAATTAAACGGACGTTTAATTTTACCCAAAATTCTCACTAACTCCAAACGACTCCAAACCAACTCCATCGCGTAGTGCTCGTCCATACGATTCAAACGCAACTGGGTTTGCATTTTTTCGACCTAGTATGAAAAAGTTATGCATTTTTGAAGTTTGTACACGATTTATATAAACAAATCAACATTATTAAAATTCATAAACCCTCAACTCATCACCACCGTTGGATCCCATCTTGCAAAATCCTGGTCGTGCATCACCTCTCTTCTTCCCCACGCACAAATCTACAGGCCGCACGAACAAAGAATCAAACCCATCTAATATCAATTAGGGTTAGACTTTGCACAATCTATACTCGACTATACTCGATCACACAACCACCATCGCGAAGCTCTCGACCACCACTCCACTCGGCTGAAGCACCATAGGGCTCGGCCCCCTAGATTGCACGCTACACGAGGATGTATGGCCTACTGTCGGCCCCACATAGCTCCTCCATCGTCGCTCCAAATTCGATCATCACCGTATGGAATCGAAGCTCTCGTCGAGCTCTTCGACTTTGTAGTTGAGCACTTCACGTAATTCTTTACGGATTGAGAGAGATTAATGAATGAATGTGGGTGTTTTCTGGCCATTGGTTATGTTAGAGGCGGCTAGGGTTTTGTAATTAGGGTTTTTTTTTCAATTTATGAAGAGGTGGGTGCTATTTATAAAGAAAAATCGAACACTATTCATCCGGAAATTCCGAACTCCGATTTACGCGCCGTAACCAGCGTTTCTAGGGTTTACCCCGCGTTCCGGACACAATGGAACAGGTTTCGGAAGCTAATTCGGACATCTGTGTGAGTTATGGCTGCAAACGCTCAATTTGAATTAAACCGATTTAAGCGATTTTCTAGGCGTTTTAATTTGTACAGGGCAAACGGTAAATCCAATTGACTTGAAATTTGAAATCTTACAATAATGTCACATTACGGATCCGATGGAACTGGTTTCGTCGAAATCCGAGACTTTTTGAAAAATGGCTATTTTAACTCGCCAAATTTAAATTAAAAATAAATCGATGCGTTTCGAGCTGCCACGATCAAACGGCAACTCCGATTGACACGAAATTTGAAATCCGGTAATAACTAACTATTACGGATCCAATGGAACTGGTTTCGTTCAATTCTGAGACTGTTCAAAAATTGGCTATTTTACAGTCGATTATTAAATATTAAAATATTCAATTTTCACAGATTAACTTTTAATTCGATTTTAAAAGTTCTAAAATATCATTCTAACTTCAATATGATAAAATAAAATTTTACAAATCATTTTCAATCATATTTAACTCGATTTTCAATTATTTTCCATAATTTAACATATTAAATTATCGATTTAATTATTCAATTAAATCCAAAAATTCAAATAAAAATTTATTTGACTTATAAATTTCACTTATTAATATTTAAAATAAATTAAATATTCAAATTTTAATTTCTAAAAATTCTGGGTTGTTACAATCTTCCCCCCTTAAAAGAATTTCGTCCTCGAAATTAACAAGTAAGAAAAGTTATAGAATCTATTAATTTTCCCAAAATTCATAGTCAAACTTCTTACAAACCTTTACTAAGTTTTCAAATCATACTTAGTTATCTTTTCAAAAACAACTACTATTGTTTAACTTTCAACTTCAAAACAAAGTTATAGTTTTCAAAATTTTCCAATTTTTTTTCCCAAATTTTTTCTAACGCCTTAAATTTTCGGAAAAATTCGCCATAGTCTCCTTTGCGCGGCTCGATCCGAAAAAAGAAAAATGACAGTATATATATCACAAATATACATCTCATCAAGTAATGAGGCATCCCGAAGGGAAAAAAGTGTAAAAGTACGATATTTAATCCGAGATATGTACCTTATATTTTATTAGCAAGCATATACGGCTAATATAGCGCAAAAGCGAGCTCCAAATGCGAAGCAAACGCGATCCGCACCTACTAATCACTCAACAAACAACATGAGAACATGTACATAGACAATAATCTCAATATACAACATATAGCAACATATCAATTATATATGTCACATAGCAAATGAAACTAAACAACAAATGCAATATATATTCAACCATCAACCAACTAACATCCATAACCAATAAATATTCATTCATATTATCATTAATATTTAATGAAATGGTTTTCACTCTAAATCATATTTGATTTATTTACATTGGATTTTATCAACTTTCATTCTCAATTCAATTAGTTATCATTTACTAATTTAAATCCAATTCACATTCAATTCTATTCAAATTTATTTACTTTCAATTTGAATTCAATTTCATAGCTTTCAATTTCATTAACTACTTAATGAATTTTATACAATCAACTAACAATCATATAACAACCAAAGTATATTAATTACAACCAAATTACTTTGCTTACAATTGGTTTAGTTTAATTGATTTTCATTCAATTATTCAACTTTCTAATAACATTAGATTTTAATGAATTAACACTTAAATTCATATTTCACATCAACTTAAATTTACATTTAATTGATTTACATTTAATCCATTAATTCAATTCAATTTCAAAGTTGAATTTCATTTATATAGCTCAAGTTCATATCCATCACTTAATTTTATTAATTTACTTTGATACTAATATCAACTTTATTCAACATCTTCTAAGTTATATTCCATTTAACTTAAAAAAATTCATTTTTATTTATATAAGTTTATTTCACAATTGTAAATCACATTAATTATAATTCAATTCTTATAATTCATTATACTTATACAATTATTCTTTATTTAGATTATTCAAACAACCTAACAATCAACTTATATACACTTTAATAATTCCAAAAAAATCATTCCTTTATATATAAAAATAGAATCAAGTAAAATTATTTCATTTACCCAAATTAAAACAAATATTGTGCCGAATTGTTCTATTCAAGTGTTTAGAAACCCCTTCGGCATAGTCTTGCGGACCACGCTGACGAAAGTTCATATGCCACTCAATAAACCAACCATCACAACATGAAACAATTTTATATTCACTAACAAATACGCTCTCATAGCTATTATTACACTCAAACTCAATCTAGAGTACTACTGACTCTATCTCTAATGAGTAATACCCAACAGAACCATGGTTGTCGCTTAACCATAAGCTCTGATACCACATTGTCAGGACACGATTCTTCGTCTTCCGAAAATTCGACATCGACACTCACTTTATCGACTGCCGAGAAATCGAACGACGGAAAACCGAACACTGAGGGTTTTTAAGAAAGGATTTTAAGAAAGAAGAAGAGAAGAAGAGAGAAATTAGGGAGGAGAGAAGACAGAAGATAGAAAATTTTAAAATTGAAAGAAAATAGAAGAAAAAGAAAAACAGAACAGAATAGGACGGAACAGAAAACAACAGAACAACATCAGAATCTCACAATTCGCAGCGGAACAACATATAATAATAAATGAATAATCTTTAAACAAAGAACTATATCAGTTATTACATTACATCACATTTCATTACATCATATCATCAGAGTGTACAACAACAACAACAAATAGTGCAGCGGAAAAGAAATACTATATAACTAGTAATACGCCATGCCATCCAGCTTGCCTCCAGCAATTCCTGAATACCCAGAATATCCTGATAAACCTTAACTCTTGACTGCCCGTGTGGAAATTGGTGGGCACCCAGAGTTTAGGAAGGAAAACAATAAACTCCAAGTCAGTCATGTGACTGGTGTGAGAACTCAAAACAGTTTATTTACTTTAAAATCAAAATAGAGGAATATTTTTAAATTCAATTCGCAATGCTTTTAAAAATGAGACTACCATAAGGCCTCCCGCACACACACACAATGCAAACGCAGAATCGGAGGAGATTTCTCCTTATGATAGTCAAAGATGCTTGATACGCATTTAAAATAACATTTGATATTATTACTAGTGCATAGTGTAGGGAAAATTCATTTCAAAAGTAGAATATAAATCTTAGCCAACATACGACCATTATCGTATGCCTACTATAGCTACCATCCAAACAGTGGTGACCACCATAAGTGAATAGCAGGTTCTACAACTAATACCGTACAAGTTTCGTATTGGGAATTGGATTTCCAACAAATGGTCAGGCCAAGGAACTTCCCATTGCCACATGAGAATGCCTCTGGAAAGACATCCCCGAGAACCAAACCGGAACTCTGCCAACACAAGGCCGGGTTACCCCTAACTGGGTAACTACTGACACGAGCACGCCATTCCCCGATCGTAAACGACCTTTCTCACGGGATCCCGAAAACCAACAACCACAAAGTAATAAATTCGTAGTAACCACATAGGTTAAATATCTGGGCTCCATACCATGATACCACCTCTATCCAGAAGGAAATGTACATACCCTAAAGGGTGCTACCCCTCATAACCTTGCTGCATCTTTCCTGTTTTGACCATTTCCGGGGTGTGAGGTTCGACGAAGTCACGTCCACAAAAACATACTTTATACAAAAGCCATGCTTTGGGTCAACAAATGATCAACACAATGATCACCAAGATAGACGATCAAATAAACGATCCTATCACAATAATCAACACAATGATCATTTCAGCATCACTCAGCATATCACATTACCAAATTGGGAATATATCGCTGATAACTTCAACTATATAACCTCTGAGCTCGTACGTCTCAGAGAAGGGTGTTAAGCTAAAAGAATAAATTCTCCGCCACCAACAGAAATATATTTGAAAGAAATCGGCTTTACATCTCAACTTGTAATGTCAGACACACAATCCATACAAGTCTGTTACGGGCTCGAACAAAACCGAAGGCACTTACAAAGAAGTCCTTGCAATCCGGATATTCACAATCCTGATCGGATTTCCCATCACTTAGGGAGAACTCTATACCGGAGCAACTCGGTGCAGAGTAAATCGACAGGTCATCCTATCGCTCTCGCAAATACCGGGTCTTCAACACCGATCTTCAATGCAATTCATAACGACGTATCACATATTCGGAATGGGTTATACGACCCCATGGTCCTATCCCGGTTAACCCGAATAGTGAGCGCTTATTTAAAAATAAGTGTGGCATTCACATTCAAACAAATCACATCAATTACCCATTCAAAGGGAAATATTGATAGTCGGTTATTGAACTATCAATGGATATGCACACATCACCAGATTCCAAATAATTTTCCAAATTATTTATTTTCCAAAAATATCTTCACTAAATATAAAATTCAATATCTTAAAAATAAATCAATATTTATTTTCATACAAATTCCACTTTCACATATAAATTCCATAATGAATTTATATTTCAAGATATCAATGAATATTCGATTTCAATTATTCATTTCAATTTTCTTTTCAATTTATCTTCAAAAAGATAAATTCTAAATCTCACTTCATATTGGAAAACAATTCCATACTTATTTAATAAGTAATTCACAAATTTCATTTATTTTCAACACTTGGAAAATATTTAATATACTCTAATCGAAATTAAGTATACATTTCATTCTTTAAGGAAATCCTTCACTTAATCATATTTATTTGGGCCAAAACGAATGTTGCGTAAAACATCGTTACGACAACCCAAAATTACTAGTATAGGGATTCGAATTTTAAGATAGATATATAAATCCCAATACTATACAAAACATTTCCTTTCGGAAATCATTTACTATAACAACAGTGTTATAGTCCATTATTTCCTTCTATTTCTCGAAAACGTCTATTTCAACAATAAATGTTGAAATCTATGGTTTCGAATCTCAACACAATTAAAACTTCGTTAGATCGTTTTAATTCTATTTAAAACATCTTTAACGTATTATTCACTATTCAAAAACGTGAATATACTACGTTAACAAATTTCATCCCTTTATTCATTTTAATTCAAAAGATTATTCACTATTCAAAAATGTGAATATAACTCCATTAATAGGTTATAACAATTAACTTATCAAAATAAATCATTTGCAAATTTATAAAACAACGTTTATAAATTCCATTTCTATTTATTTATAAAAACTTCCTTTTTATAAATTCCTTTATTAACCTGTTCCAGTTTATAACTCAATCATAAACTAAAAGTTCATATTATAAGTCAAATGCTTATAAAACGATTATTTTACAAAATCGTTCTTTTTAAGTTCCCAAATTATAAATCTTATAACTTATAAGATTCATTCATTTATCCAAAATCATTATTTTAATAACTTAATAAATTTTATAAATCTACTGCTTATAAAATTCCATTTATAACTTCACCGTTTAAAATTCTATAAATTCCATTCAATTATGAAATTCATTTTCACTTCACTCAAACACTTATAAAAACTCGTTTTATAATGTCCATATTTCAATTTATAAATATCCATTTATAAATCTCTTAATATAATTCAATTTGTATTATTCTTTTAAAACTTCTTTAATCTCCTTTATTATTTCACCATTTTGATTCATAAAATAATTAAATTTTATAAATCCCATATTTAAACTTTTCACAATAATTCTAAAATATCTCGATTCAACTATTTTATAAACTGAATAGCATCATATTCTCAAAAATCAGTTTTTAACTATATTTCTCAAAAATCATAATTTTTATAACTTTAAAAAGTATAACGTTTATTTATTTAAAATGAATCAATTCCAAAAATATTTTATAAACGTATACTTTCAAAAATCACTTTGAAATCATTTTAAAATTCCAAATTTAGTCCAATGATGCTACACACCAAATAGTCAATCACGACAACAACGATATCATATATCAATATGAAAATCCATCAAATATCAAAATATCTGAAATCAAATAAAAACTGTTGAGGAATCCAGTTGGATCCCTCCAACCTGTTTTCCTGCATCCACAAACATTAGCACAATACCAATTCCGTTCCAGTACGAAATTATCGCGGTATATGTTCTTATTAAATATTATCCGCTTAATAACGGCGTAATAGGGTCTCATCCGCTAAACAAATAAATGCGGGAAATCAATAACTCCAATATATACATATGCCAATATATATATATATTGATATTATATATAATACCAATTTCACTGTTTATGAAATATTCGCGGTATATGTTTTTATTAAATAACATCCGCTTACTAACGGCGTATAATGTCTATTTTAACAATCAATAGATATTAATCAACATTCAAACATGCATTCAAATATTTTAAATCTAACTATTTAAAATAAAATCGAAACTGATTCGATTGAGTGAGAAGTTCTCACCTTGATTTTATTTCCGTTTTAGCGATTTATTTCGAATAAAATTAAACGGACGTTTAATTTTACCCAAAATTCTCACTAACTCCAAACAACTCCAAACCAACTCCATCGCGTAGTGCTCGTCCATACGATTCCAACGCAACTGGGTTTGCATTTTTTCGACCTCGTATGAAAAAGTTATGCATTTTTGAAGTTTGTACACGATTTATATAAACAAATCAACATTATTAAAATTTATAAACCCTCAACTCATCACCACCGTTGGATCCCATCTAGCAAAATCCTGGCCGTGCATCACCTCTCTTCTTCCCCACGCACAAATCTACAGGCCGCACGAACAAAGAATCAAACCCATCTAATATCAATTAGGGTTAGACTTTGCACAATCTATACTCGACTATACTCGATCACACAACCACCATCGCGAAGCTCTCGACCACCACTCCACTCGGCTGAAGCACCATAGGGCTCGGCCCCCTAGATTGCATGCAACACGAGGATGAACGGCCTACTGTCGGCCCCACATAGCTCCTCTATCGTCGCTCCAAATTCGATCATCACCGTATGGAATCGAAGCTCTCGTCGAGCTCTTCGACTTTGTAGTTGAGCACTTCGCGTAATTCTTTACGGATTGAGAGAGATTAATGAATGAATGTGGGTGTTTTCTGGCCATTGGTTATGTTAGAGGTGGCTAGGGTTTTTTAATTAGGGTTTTTATTTTTCTTTTCAATTTATGAAGAGGTGGGTGCTATTTATAAAGAAAAATCGAACACTATTCATCCGGAAATTCCGAACTCCGATTTACGCGCCGTAACCAGCGTTTCTAGGGTTTACCCCGCGTTCCGGACACAATGGAACAGGTTTCGGAAGCTAATTCGGACATCTGTGCGAGTTATGGCTGCAAACGCTCAATTTGAATTAAACCGATTTAAGCGATTTTCTAGGCGTTTTAATTTGTACAGGACAAACGGTAAATCCAATTGACTTGAAATTTGAAACCTTACAATAATGTCACATTACGGATCCGATGAAACTGGTTTCGTCGAAATCCGAGACTTTTTGAAAAATGGCTATTTTAACTCGCCAAATTTAAATTAAAAATAAATCGATGCGTTTCGAGCTGCCACGATCAAACGGTAACTCCGATTGACACGAAATTTGAAATCCGGTAATAACTAACTATTACGGATCCAATGGAACTTCTTTCGTTCAATTCTGAGACTGTTCAAAAATTGGCTATTTTACAGTCGATTATTAAATATTAAATATTCAATTTTCACAGATTAACTTTTAATTCGATTTTAAAAGTTCTAAAATATCATTCTAACTTCAATATGATAAAATAAAATTTTACAAATCATTTTCAATCATATTTAACTCGAGTTTCAATTATTTTCCATAATTTAACATATTAAATTATCGATTTAATTATTCAATTAAATCCAAAAATTCAAATAAAAATTTATTTGACTTATAAATTTCACTTATTAATATTTAAAATAAATTAAATATTCAAATTTTAATTTCTAAAAATTCTGCGTCGTTACAAAAGGTGTGGAAAGGAAAGTGTATTTCCCTAAAAAGTCAAGTATATTTTCAAAGAAAGATTTCCAAGTACAAGTTAGAGGTTTTAAAGTGGATTTAAAAGAAGTGAATATTAGGCACGCATCCCTAAAAGCAAACTTAATTCACTAAAACTCCTCCCGCGAGAAAACATAATTTGCAGGTCCATGTTTTTCATTTCGGTTGTTTTTTCCCTAAAATACCCCTCCGCTCCTTGCACGATTGATTTTAATAACGAGTTTATCTTTCTTGATTTTATCTTCTTCTTCATTGGTAAACTTATGTTTCTTGATTCCATCTTCTTCTTCAATGGCGATCTCAGCTTGCTCCATTTCAATGGAAAACTGCAAATATACACAATAGTTGCAGCAATGTCTGCAATTATATGCGATAGTTGCAGACAATACAACAACTATATTCAATTGTTGCAAACATGTCTACAACTATATAAAATAGATACAGAAATTTATGCAACTATATGCAATAGTTGCAGACATTTCTGCAAGTATATGTAATATTTGCATTTCTGCAACTATATGCAATAGTTGAGAAATGTCTGCAACTATATGCAATAGTTGTAGACATTTCTGTAACTATACCATATAGTTGCAGAAATTTCTGTAACAATATGCAATAATTGCCGATATTTCTACAAGTATATGCAATATTTGCATTTCTGCAAATATGCAATATTTGCAGAAATGTCTACAACTATATGCAATAATTGCAGACATTTCTTCAACTATACCATATAGTTGTAGAAATTTCTGCAACTATATGCAATAGTTGTAGACATTTCTGCAACTTTACCATACAGTTGCAGAAATGTCTGGAATTATTTGCAAATGTTGTAAATTTGAAAAAAAAATTCGAAATTGTTCAAAATTTGCTGAATTGTCTGCAAATATATGAAATAATTGCACCTTTACTACAAATACGAATTTTTGGTATCAACAATGGATCTCATTTTAAAGATCATAAAATTTGTGATTTTTGTGAAATGGTATGTTGATCCGATTTTTCTACATAAAGTTATACGCGCTTGAAATGTTAAAAAATAATGGATATTTGGGTCTTTTTGCGTGTGCGAATTTGAAAATAAGGACCGGAAATGTATGTTTAGTTTGGGAAGGATGTTTTCTTTATTTTGAAATTTATTAGGGTGTGAGACAAACTTACCCTTAAAAGAATGTTTTAGGAAGAAATTATTATTTAGTGGTTTTAATTTTTTTTTAAAAGCAAATATTTATTAACTTAATTATATAAGTAAAGTATTTAAGGGTTTGACCAGTATTATGATTTAAAAGATAATGCTTTAATATTTGTACCTTATAGAACAATTTTTATTTCAGTTTTCGCTTATGTTTTACATGAGAAGTCATTATAAAATTTTATAACAAGTATTTTAAGTAAATTGTTTTAAATAGTTTTTATTTTATGTGTTTTAAAGTATTTTTTTTTTTGATAAAGTGATTTAAGTTATTTTAAAATCTAAAGTATTTAGACTTGGTATTTTCAGTGGAAATAAATTATATTTGGGAAATTTATTCCACGAGAAAAAAGTGATTTGAGAACTATTTTCAAAGGGTTGAAGTGCAGAAAAATATCTTGCGAAGATATTTTGTAACAAATAATTTGGAAAATTACTAAGGCCTGATGGTTGTTTATGGATGTTATATGGTAGCTAAATAACCAACTATCAATATTGGCCAATGCGCTGATCGTTTCGAAGTGACCGGGATCGTGATTAATTCCCTAAAAACCACTTTGATCCGGTTTGACCGTTTTCGCGAAGAAGACAAGGGCTTGGAGTCGAAGATGGAGAAGTGAAGTGCAATCGCTACTAATCTTGAGGGTGATTCCAAAATGGATGTAGTAGGAGTAGTGCTTTCGGTTCCGTTCGGACCCGGAAAGGACTTGTATGGATGAATGCTATCAGAACATCATCTGGAGGATGATGATCATTCTTACTTAGATGTGTTCTAAAAAGGTAACGGATAGCCTCGTGCCTCATCAACCGGGAATGGCTAAAACTGGGGAGGGGCAGCAAGGCTATGTGGCTAGCAACCAATTAAGGTAAAGTCAACCCTGTCTTGATGTCCATTTTTATTCGGCTGTGTGGGCGGTTTATGATCCCAACCATGAGGTGTTCTTATTTGGACTATCCATTATGGGGTAGCTCCAGTCTTGTGTAGCAGGGGATTAGGGTGGATCCTCGGTACGGTGATCTAAGCCACGTGCTGTGACGGGCGGTACCCCAGTACACCTACCATTGATGGAAATCCAATCTCCAATAAGTGTCTTCGGACTTGTTTGTATACCTATTAAGCTAGAATTTAATGGATGTAACAATTTCGGCTATTTGAATAAGTATTTGTATACAGACACTACTGTAATATCAGAGGATTTGATAAGAAATGTCTTGGTTATCATAAGGTAAAAACCCGGCATGTTTATTTGTGGCATGGTCTTACGAGATACCTTTGATTTCAAAGGATTTTGAAAACTTTGACAATCCAATTGAGTGTGTTTTCTCACGCTGGTTTTCTAGACTGAGGTGATATTTCACTATAAGCTCGGGTCAGACCGAGTATTATAGAGTACAGATTCAGGATGGACTACTGTGGAGCTCAGGAGATGAGCGGAATGACGAGACGTATTCCCGTAGATTTATATTCCGTTGTGCAGTGTAAGCTGTATATTCAACTTTGGGAGGACAAGTTATTATGACTATCCTGAATTGTGTTGCTGATTTGTGTTATACTCTGATGTTGTAATGTAATAAACAGTTACAGATTCTTTTGTATAAAAATCTGTTGTTATTTATTATTTATTGTTCTGCTGCGTTTGTGAGATTCTGATGTTGCTTTCTATTTCTTCTTCTACCTCTTTCTTCTTTAACCCTAACGGTCCATTTTTCCGGCATTCAATTGTTCGACATTTAATATAGTGGACGTATTGATGTCGATTTTCGGGCGTTGAAAAATCGAGTCGTTATAACTGACTCGGATTTCGTTAAGTTATAATGGAAATTAATCAAAAAAATCCCCATTGACCAAATGATGCAACTCCCATAGCTCGATTCTGAAAATATCACAAACTTATTTTATCATTTAATTAATTTTTTAATTAATCAACTTTTGGGTTGTTACAAAATGTGTTTGAATTATTACTGTATGATAATTACCCTAACTATAATTTTGTTATCTAATTAGTAAATTAATTTGGAAATCGCTAAAATTTAATATAAGTGAAATATTACAATTAAACAAATTAAATATTGTAGTTAATAAGAGTTAAAATGATAACTGTAGAATATTGATGTAATAAATGGTAAACCAATGTTAACTATATCCATAAATTAATGATTGATGAAATAATAAGATGTAAATTGGAATAAATGATTTTATTTGAATTTAAATAATAATTAAAGAATTTATTTCAATTGAAATCGAACACTATAATTTGCACAACGTTTAAATATTGAATTTGGCATGAATTTTTTTTAAAGATTTTTTGTTTTCGTGTAATTAGAAATGATAAAATTTATTAGTTATGAAATTTGAATTTTAAAGGTAATTTAATTAATTTAATAATAATTTATTTAATTATTGTGAAAATTGTAATTTTGGCCACTGTCTTGGATTTCGACAAAACCAGTTACATCGAATCCATGACGGACAATTATTGTGTGATTTCAAGTATCGTAGGGATCGTACTTGTTGTTTGATCGTGCGGACTCGAAATGCATGGAAATAATTTAATGAATTTAATTAAAATAAGATGATTTTAAAAGCTAACTTCTCCATACAATGGAACTAGGACTTGAAACCTATTCCATTGAGTTTAAAAATATCGAAACATCTATTTTGATATATTGGATGACCTACTTTCATTTTGGAAATGTAACGGGCTTTTCGGATCGTTATAGTCGTCTAGAACCGATTCGATATGTTCATTCTTTCTTATTGGGCCTTGTCTATATAAATAGATTTTTGTTTCTCAAACCCTAGCAGCCATTCGATTATTCTGTATGTACAAATCTGTCTGCCTATTCATTTCCTCCAATGGAAAAAACCAAATTCCAATTGCATACCCTAATTCAATTTCAAATTCAAATCGAAAATCAAACTCTTCGAAACTATGTCATATTAAATGTCGTTTTGAAGCTCTCAACGAGCACAATCCACTGCAGTGATTCGCTTTTTGATTCGAATCATCGTTTGACTAGAAATCGGTGATTTATTCCTGGCCGTTCATATTAGGGTTTGAGATTGGACGGTGGATCTTTGTCCTATGAGTGATCGGAGGGCACCGGCAAGTAGAGGGGGTCGAGCAGCATGTATCTATGGCATTCGCCCTTGTCAATGACATCGTGGTTACTAGGAATTTCCTTTAAAATGGCAGAAGCGGCGGCCTAGACAGGGACGACCGAAATTCTTGGTGCGTGGGGCTATGGTGCGGCCTGAGGTAGGCAGTGGCACTGCAGTGACATATCTGAGGTGTGGTGAACCCAGTTGCCGCATATCGTAGTCAATGGCCAGGTTCGTGGTGGCTAGGTAGTGGAGATCACGTTCGTAAAATTTGAGTTAGGGTTTCATAAGCGATAAGATGCGGACATGGTATGTATATATTTTATTATATTTCCTTTATAATTTATATTCTCAAACCTTCTAACGACCATATCTTTTACATACATGCTCGAATTCATGCACGGTTTTCTCTGCTACGATCATATCAAAATTTCGGACATCATAGAGCAAGTTTGGATGAATTCTAAGACTGTTGAAATTAAGGCCTTCATTGGATTTTAATTCAATTTGAAATCAAAAGTGAATGATTCAACCCACTCACAAATACTAAATTTTGTTATGTTGGTTAAAGTAAATTTATGATGTGATTAGAAATTTATTGTCGCTTAAGTCAAATTTTAATTTATATTGAATTGAATTGCCATTTAATTAATATTGAATATAAATTGCTAGTTAGACAAGTGATAATGATAACCAATTAATTGTTGTGATTTAGTAGCTGATTTGGATGTTGAATTATGATGGATGTTATTGGTTGACATTTTGGATGATTGGACGTTTATTAATGTCTATATCTCTGTTATCGGTAAGGGTTGAAATGATACATACCCGAACGATCTCTCAAATAATCTCTGTTATTTGGATTATGTATTGGAACTGAATTATTTGAAAGGTTTAAGTTAAATTTTGAATTATTTTATTTAATGTGGTTAAATTTAGTATAACGGCTCAATATTTTCAACCATTCGCATCCATACATGTCGGACTTGAATTATTCAAAATACCAAATTGTAATTTAAATTTGGCAAAACACAGCATAAACCGTAAATAAGTCATCACAGATCACAGACACAGAGTAATAAAATGTGGTGGAAGCAAAGAGATAGTAGTTCATGAAGCTACTATATAAATACATCTGAGTTAACAAGATACACCAGAAGTTCAATACAATAATCAAGTACAAAGCTAAATATATCACTGGAACCAACTGGATAACTGGAATCAACTGAATATTGAAATTTAAATAGATAGTTGGATCTTCAAGCAAAGCTCCAACTCCAAAGGTGAGTCTCTAATGGTGTATCACTCAGTCTGACCCGAGCGTAAAGCAAAACACAAAACACTCGAGTGAGGACATACATACTTATACAATGTAAACCAACTCAAGTGACCTGTAATATAAGGTACAAGTAACTTAAAGGATGCTTGGGACCACCCATCCTCTAAGGATCCATTAAACTATTTACTATGTAGTAATATTTCGCTATTATAATAATATATATAGTAAAATAAACTTACTTTAAAATAGCTTTAAGGAGTGACCCAATATTCCCCTTAACACGTATATAGTGCCAATAGTCTATACAGTACCGTAATACCTCCTGATCAGGAGGCTACCAGAGGAAACTCCATAGGTAAGGCACAAATCAAACTCGTCCATGGAGCGCCAGGGTAGGTGACACGGCACAACTAGGCAATGCCAGGGTAGATATACCAATTATACTTTCGGGCAGGTGGTAACGCGTAGCAGCTACTACCGCCCACCTTGAGTCACACCTCCAAACCAAAAGTGTGACGCCCCACCTCTATACCCGCGCTAGCCAAGAACACTACGGTGTAGTGCTGTCAACTAGCACGGAGAATAAGGCTGTTGAGGAGCGACCATCAATAGTTAGGCCTTATACTAGTATTGGTTATCTCAATGGGAGTGGTATATAAATATGTTTTCTTTCATTTTTCATCTCTGATTTATTTTCTCCCATCGACATACCCCAATTCCAATATAAAACGAACTACGATGGTTCGTAATAGTTTAGAACAGTAAATATAAAATAACAACACAGATAATATAAATGCGGAACACAGATGAAACAGAAAGTCTCATATATATATAATAACTGATGTCAGTTACAATATATTCACACGGTACATATGATACAACTACAACAGTCGACTCAGGAAGTTACATATACAAGTACATTAACGTATATGATATACATGAATACATATCTTCCTATACAATCATACAGATTACTACAAATAACGACGACTACTCCAAAAGATATGAAAGAACTTCATAGCTCTAGCAGCAACCCAAAGCAGAATATCTACAACCTGAAATACTCGGTCTGACCCGAGTATTAAATTCAAAAGAAAATAATACTCGGGTCAGTCTAATTCAAACTCAGTTATTAGTGCACAGAAGCAATAATAATCAAATAATGAATAGACGACAGTAATTAAACCAAATCAGTATGCAATTCATAATATTGAATTGAAACGAACAGAACAGTTCAAACCATTGAAATATCAATTAAAATATTAAGATGAGTAGGGCTGCAGTACACGCACGCGTGTACTGCCTCGCCACTACAGCATATGGAATATGCAAAAGGTCAATTAATCAAAACAAGTTAGATATCATAAAACCATACCGTGTGGCTGCAGTTCACGCTTGCGTGCACTGCCCTGCCACTATAGTGACGATGTACCCAATGAATACCGTGTGGCTGCAGTTCACGCTTGCGTGCACTGCCGTGCCACTACAGTGATGATGTACACAAGTGAATGTAAGAATGTACACAAGTGAATGTACATAACCAACTCAAAACAGTCGCAATACGAAGACAGCAAGTAAAACTGCAACGCTCAAAGTAAAAACATGGATGCAACTAATACCCAGTACCTATATGAAGTACAACAAGGCTCAAGTGCAGTCACAACATAACTGCAAGAAAGCTACAAAATGACCAGAACAACCAAATAGTGAATTAACAATGTCAGAGACCAAAGAATGGCCTGAGACAAGACTCAAGACGAAATACACCTCTATACATACATGAGTGAGGAAATGTAACAGCATATAACAAGCCAACACAGTGAAATTGACTCGCAGCAATATACAGTGACAATATGGTAAAGTGAAGACCAACATGAAATGAAGTCTGTGTGAAACTATCTCAAGTCTGGTAACATGATACTACATAGTGCAAACTACCCCACCCAGAAATAGGCAACAAGTGCAAAAGTATATGTAAATGAAACTGCAACCAAAACTCAGATGCAAGCCCATATAAAGGAACAACAGCAAGTCAGGGTCAAAGCACTAGTGCAGACAGACCTGAAGACCCTATGAAGGATAAAATATGAATGGCAATGCCTCAACAACCATTGCATCATATACATGAAATACAACTAAATTCGCTTGGATAAAATAGTGCAGTGAAGAACTCAAAAAGCCAAATGTATTCGAATACATGAAACCGAAGGGGGAGCAAATACACCATGCAAATGATACACAGTGTGTATGATCAGAGGTGATGCAACATGGAAATTAGATCTCACTAGGCAGAATACCCAGATGAACAACACAATTTCAAGTTCAACCAAGTGCGAGAGTAAAAAGGAAACGCACACTAATATATACATATGAACACATACGTATACAATAGTGGCAGTCCAAAATATTTACATAAATCAAATTATGGAATCGCCTAAACAAAGTCAAGTGTCCAGTAAGAGATCGTCACAACAGAGTTCAAAATTGATGCTGTGAAAATCCAGTAATCAAGCATCACAAAATACATACGAATCGGAAAAGATCAGAAATAGTGCAAGTGGAATCAACAGTGAATCGAAGTCAGTGAGAACCCTGACTCAAACTCGGGACCAATTACAACAAAACCAGTTAAAGATACAGAGGCAGTAGTAACTGCAAATTCCAAATCAGTACACATAACTAAAGATGCAAAAGCCCAAAACTTTTAAACTTAAATCAACAAGAATCCAAGTAAAAAGGGTGCACATTCCAGCACTTGAACCACTGACCAACACCAAGCAACACCCGTGCACAAACATGAAAATACAACATGATTTATAGCAGTAGGCATAAATAATCACTGAACAAAGGAGCAGCCTCAAAGACTAGATAAACAAGTCCGGATGTAATGCATACAAGTGCACAAGAACAAGGTTGAAAATTATCTCCTAAACGAAGGCAGTAAAACAGGTGTGCACAGGGAAGATTCAAGACCGAAGATTAAACAAGTCAGAGCCCAAAATCGAACCAAATCAACTTCAATAAAAAAAATCAAGTTGAAGCATAGTATGGTCCATCAGACAAAAGTCCCCAAAATCAAGTGACTGAAATCACAAAGAAATCAACAGCTTCAACTAAATTCTATGGTACAGATTCTAACCAAAACCATAAATCAATCAAGTCGATTACAAAATCAACATCGTAAATTCAAGCAGCAAAATACACAGATAACTCGAGACATGAATTAGATGTGAGCAAACTCACCTTTGCTTTGTTGAAGTGGCCGAAACCCTGAATCGCCGTTCGAAGTGACGAAGTTGAACTCGAATGAGATGACGAAGCCGGCTCTCTCTCGAAGCCCTAATTTGGAGACGAATGAAAACTTTGAGCCGCCACCATTTTATTTTTTATTTTTTTTTCTTCGTTCGATTTAATGTTTAGGGTTTGAAAAATGAAAATGATCGAGAGAGAGAGTGGAACGGTATTCCCAATTAACACGGCACAAAGAAAAAAAAAGCATGGGCCAAAATTATGAAGCCCACAAATTTTTAAACACATTTTTTTTTAAAAGAATTTACCCGATTAAAACTCCAAATAGCAATTAGCAAGCCACATTAATCGTCTAATGACGAAAATTAATTTCCACAAAAACTCGGGTTGTTACAGACTCCCCTCCTTATAAAAATTGCGTCCCCGCAATTTTCATAATTAAGGTCGTCACTAACAATAAATTTTCTAACATAAACTGGTTAAGCTAGAAAACGAAGGCAGAGAATTCAAACATAAAAGAAATCTTTTAATTTCAATAAAAGAAATTCAAAAATTCTCAACTAAATCTAACTATCAATAGATAGTCAGAAAACAACAAAGGCCTAATTATCAAAAACGATAGTTAGAAATCTCAAATCAGCAAATACTTAATTATCAAAAGCGATGATTAAATCTCAAATCAAAAAATATTCGATTATCAAAAACGATAATCAAATCAACAAATATTCGATTATCAAAAACGATAATCAAATCAACAAATATTCGATTATCAAAAACGATAATCAAATCTCAAATCGCAAATGTTTAATTATCACAAACGATAATTAAACCACAACTATCTAATTATCACAAACGATAATTAGAAACAATAAATATCTGATTATCAAAAACTATAATCAGAAATCATAAATATTTAATTATCACAATTGATAATCAAATCTCAAATCGCAAATGTTTAATTATCACAAACGATAATTAAACCACAAATATCTAATTATCACAAACGATAATTAGAAATCATAAATCAATGAATATTTAATTATCACAACCGATAATCAAATTTTAAATCGTAAATATTTAATTATCACAAACGATAATTAAATCTCAAATATCTAATTATCACAAACGATAATTAGAAACAATAAATATCTGATTATCAAAAACGATAAATCAGAAATCATAAATATTCAATTATCAAAACGATAATTAAATCTCAATTATCTGATTATCACAAGCGATAATAAGAAATCACAAATTTTCAATTAACGAGTCCGAAATTAACCGAAATAGCAAACGCACATGACCCATAACCACGAGTTTTACTAAATCGTTTAATTCACTTCATCGTTTCCTTGAAAGTGCAAAATTGTGTATTTTAAATAAATAACATTTTACGTTCTCAAACGGACAAGTCCGGAATTAAGCGAATCAGTAAAAGAAAGGGGTCATAGTCCTCGATTTTTCTGAAACGTTTAATTCGCTTCCTCATTCTTTTGAAAGCGCAAATCGTAAAAATTTTGAAAACAATTTTGATTTATATTTTGAAATATTTTGAAGAATAATTTTTTTTTTAAAACACGTGATTAAAATAGCAATGTCAGTAGCAACTTCGACATACGTCAAAATTTCATCGAAATAATTGGCATCAAAATATAATACCAATGAATTTTCGTTCATCAAAAATGTCACAAGAATCTTCTCAAAGATAGAAAGGGGTATCATACCCTAAACTTGTATTCATAACAAGTCAATAACACACGAATTCACCAATGCACAAGAATTGATAAAACTTATCAATAGAAATCACGAAAATTGGTGAAGCACAAATTCTAGAAATCCTCACAAGAAATCCAGAAAACACAAGCTAAGAGTATGAGAACTCGAACGCGAGTATGAAAACTCGAACCGGAGTATGAAAACTCGAACGCGAGTATGAAAACTCGAACCGGAGTATGAAAACTCGAACGGAGTATGAAAACTCGAAGGAGAGTATGGAAACTCAAACGGAGTATGAAAACTCAAACGGAGTATGAAAACTCGAACAGAGTATGAAAACTCAAACGGAGTATGAAAACTCAAACGGAGTATGAAAACTCGAACAGAGTATGAAAACTCAAACGGAGTATGAAAACTCGAACAGAGTACGAAAACTCAAACGGAGTATGAAAACTCGAACAGAGTATGAAAACTCAAAGGAGAGTATGGAAACTCACCAACACGCGAGCATGAAAATTCATCAACACATGTAACGCATAACGAGAACGGGAGCACGAAAACTCACCTACATGCGAGCATGAAAACTCACCAACACGTGCAATGCAAAGCGAGAACGGGAGCACAGAATCTCACCTACACGTGAGCATGAAAATCACCAACACGGGCAACGCAAAGCGAGAACGGGAGCACGGAATCTCACCTACACGCGAGCATGAAAAATCATCAACACGTGCAACGCAAAGCGAGAACGGGAGCACGGAATCTCACCTACCCGCGAGCATGAAAAATCATCAACACGTGCAACGCAAAGCGAGAACGGGAGCACGGAATCTCACCTACACGTGAGCATGAAAATCACCAACACGGGCAACGCAAAGCGAGAACGGGAGCACGGAATCTCACCTACACGCGAGCATGAAAAATCATCAACACGTGCAACGCAAAGCGAGAACGGGAGCACGGAATCTCACCTACCCGCGAGCATGAAAAATCATCAACACGTGCAACGCATAACGAGACGCTATCTCATGGTTGCAAGCCATTAATTTTGACACACGAATGGCCCGAAGACCGTGGGGCGCTACCCCACATGTGTGAGTCGAAATCACACAGATTGAGGTCCAGACTAACCAAAAAATCAAAAGAGGTATGTGTGAGTGGAATCACACAAGTGGTGTCTAGTCTAACCTCACAATCAAAAGAAAAGTATGTGTGAATGAAATCACACAAGTAGTGTCTAGACAATCCTCAAAGCCCAAGAGATATGTGTGAGACGAAATCACACCGATGAGGCCTAGTCTAACCGTAAAAATGATCGTCATGATCAACGAGAAGTGTCAATTACACTAAGTCAGTAAATGTAAAAGTTTAGCATCATGTCCCATAACCACTTACTTAACTTAAATATTTACGAACAAACTGTAAATCTTCACTAATAAAATTTGTCACTAGAGGTTCAATCGAACAAGTCCAACAATTAACCGACGAAGTAAATGCAAGCGTTTCATACCACTTGTTTTACTAAGCCGTTTAATTAGATTTCTCATACGAGTGAAATAAAGATTTGTATATACTAATAGATTGAAAAACAGTTTCAAAAACGAGTTTGGTATTGAAAATAGAGTTGAAAACATTTTGATAAAAGAGTTTTTGATATTTACTACTAGTATTGAAACCTTTATATTTTTAAAGTGACAAATCACAAAAATGATTGTAGAAACAATCAATCACAAGAATTCACATACGAAGACGTGAATAGAATCCAAAGAAATCGATACCGAATTCATCGAAAGGTATGTTCACAAAAATCCCGAAGAAAAGGTCATCAAAGTTGCTAATAAATGATAGCAACAAATCGGGAAATAATCAAGAATCGATTAAATTCGAAAACCAAATCAATTCACTAAGATTCACATTCGAAGACGTGAATAAAATACAAAGAATTTCGATTCCAAATCCATCAAAGTAGGAATACCCAAAATTCCTGAAATAGAAGTTATCAAAGTCGACAAAGGTGATAACAACTAACCGAAAAAGAAGAACCGATCAACAATTGGAAAAACAAAGCAGAACGAGTATAAATGCTTGAATGACTTTAGCAAAAGTAAAAGTCAAGTCAACGTCGATATCGACAAGGCAAAGACCAAGACAATTTCTTTTATACCAAAGAAATTTTAAAACTATCAGAGAGAGGCACATGAAAACCAACAAACCATGGATAAACAGACAGAGTCGACAATTGGAATGCAATTTGTCTCAAAGATTGATACCCAAAACCCAATTGTATGGAAACTGCATTAAGTACACGAATCAGAGATAAGAATGCATATATATAGCAGTTCGAATAAACAATGCGAGTTCAAATCGAAGTGGGTACTAGTTGCAGCAATATGCAACTTGATAGAGCATATATACACTGATACTTAGAAGTGTAAACTCAAGTGAGCAAGTGCGACAGAGAATAGCAGTAATGCTCACGAATAAGCGTTAGGAATTCATTCCTAACAAATCAAAGATGATCTTAAGATAAAGATGTGAAATAAAACATCGAAATATAGTTGTAACACATGTACTATCTAAGTTATGTTTTATATTTGTTCTAAACCCCAGGCTCTGATACCAAGCTGTGACGCCCCACCTCTATACCCGCGCTAGCCAAGAACACTACGGTGTAGTGCTGTCAACTAGCACGGAGAATAAGGCTGTTGAGGAGCGACCATCAATAGTTAGGCCTTATACTAGTATTGGTTATCTCAATGGGAGTGGTATATAAATATGTTTTCTTTCATTTTTCATCTCTGATTTATTTTCTCCCATCGACATACCCCAATTCCAATATAAAACGAACTACGATGGTTCGTAATAGTTTAGAACAGTAAATATAAAATAACAACACAGATAATATAAATGCGGAACACAGATGAAACAGAAAGTCTCATATATATATAATAACTGATGTCAGTTACAATATATTCACACGGTACATATGATACAACTACAACAGTCGACTCTGGAAGTTACATATACAAGTACATTAACGTATATGATATACATGAATACATATCTTCCTATACAATCATACAGATTACTACAAATAACGACGACTACTCCAAAAGATATGAAAGAACTTCATAGCTCTAGCAGCAACCCAAAGCAGAATATCTACAACCTGAAATACTCGGTCTGACCCGAGTATTAAATTCAAAAGAAAATAATACTCGGGTCAGTCTAATTCAAACTCAGTTATTAGTGCACAGAAGCAATAATAATCAAATAATGAATAGACGACAGTAATTAAACCAAATCAGTATGCAATTCATAATATTGAATTGAAACGAACAGAACAGTTCAAACCATTGAAATATCAATTAAAATATTAAGATGAGTAGGGCTGCAGTACACGCACGCGTGTACTGCCTCGCCACTACAGCATATGGAATATGCAAAAGGTCAATTAATCAAAACAAGTTAGATATCATAAAACCATACCGTGTGGCTGCAGTTCACGCTTGCGTGCACTGCCCTGCCACTATAGTGACGATGTACCCAATGAATACCGCGTGGCTGCAGTTCACGCTTGCGTGCACTGCCGTGCCACTACAGTGATGATGTACACAAGTGAATGTAAGAATGTACACAAGTGAATGTACATAACCAACTCAAAACAGTCGCAATACGAAGACAGCAAGTAAAACTGCAACGCTCAAAGTAAAAACATGGATGCAACTAATACCCAGTACCTATATGAAGTACAACAAGGCTCAAGTGCAGTCACAACATAACTGCAAGAAAGCTACAAAATGACCAGAACAACCAAATAGTGAATTAACAATGTCAGAGACCAAAGAATGGCCTGAGACAAGACTCAAGACGAAATACACCTCTATACATACATGAGTGAGGAAATGTAACAGCATATAACAAGCCAACACAGTGAAATTGACTCGCAGCAATATACAGTGACAATATGGTAAAGTGAAGACCAATGTGAAATGAAGTCTGTGTGAAACTATCTCAAGTCTGGTAACATGATACTACATAGTGCAAACTACCCCACCCAGAAATAGGCAACAAGTGCAAAAGTATATGTAAATGAAACTGCAACCAAAACTCAGATGCAAGCCCATATAAAGGAACAACAGCAAGTCAGGGTCAAAGCACTAGTGCAGACAGACCTGAAGACCCTATGAAGGATAAAATATGAATGGCAATGCCTCAACAACCATTGCATCATATACATGAAATACAACTAAATTCGCTTGGATAAAATAGTGCAGTGAAGAACTCAAAAAGCCAAATGTATTCGAATACATGAAACCGAAGGGGGAGCAAATACACCATGCAAATGATACACAGTGTGTATGATCAGAGGTGATGCAGCATGGAAATTAGATCTCACTAGGCAGAATACCCAGATGAACAACACAATTTCAAGTTCAACCAAGTGCGAGAGTAAAAAGGAAACGCACACTAATATATACATATGAACACATACGTATACAATAGTGGCAGTCCAAAATATTTACATAAATCAAATTATGGAATCGCCTAAACAAAGTCAAGTGTCCAGTAAGAGATCGTCACAACAGAGTTCAAAATTGATGCTGTGAAAATCCAGTAATCAAGCATCACAAAATACATACGAATCGGAAAAGATCAGAAATAGTGCAAGTGGAATCAACAGTGAATCGAAGTCAGTGAGAACCCTGACTCAAACTCGGGACCAATTACAACAAAACCAGTTAAAGATACAGAGGCAGTAGTAACTGCAAATTCCAAATCAGTACACATAACTAAAGATGCAAAAGCCCAAAACTTTTAAACTTAAATCAACAAGAATCCAAGTAAAAAGGGTGCACATTCCAGCACTTGAACCACTGACCAACACCAAGCAACACCCGTGCACAAACATGAAAATACAACATGATTTATAGCAGTGGGCATAAATAATCACTGAACAAAGGTGCAGCCTCAAAGACTAGATAAACAAGTCCGGATGTAATGCATACAAGTGCACAAGAACAAGGTTGAAAATTATCTCCTAAACGAAGGCAGTAAAACAGGTGTGCACAGGGAAGATTCAAGACCGAAGATTAAACAAGTCAGAGCCCAAAATCGAACCAAATCAACTTCAATAAAAAAAATCAAGTTGAAGCATAGTATGGTCCATCAGACAAAAGTCCCCAAAATCAAGTGACTGAAGTCACAAAGAAATCAACAGCTTCAACTAAATTCTATGGTACAGATTCTAACCAAAACCATAAATCAATCAAGTCGATTACAAAATCAACATCGTAAATTCAAGCAGCAAAATACACAGATAACTCGAGACATGAATTAGATGTGAGCAAACTCACCTTTGCTTTGTCGAAGTGGCCGAAACCCTGAATCGCCGTTCGAAGTGACGAAGTTGGACTCGAATGAGATGACGAAGCCGGCTCTCTCTCGAAGCCCTAATTTGGAGACGAATGAAAACTTTGAGCCGCCACCATTTTTATTTTTTTTCTTCGTTCGATTTAATGTTTAGGGTTTGAAAAATGAAAATGATCGAGAGAGAGAGTGGAACGGTATTCCCAATTAACACGGCACAAAGAAAAAAAAAGCATGGGCCAAAATTATGAAGCCCACAAATTTTTAAACACATTTTTTTTTTAAAAGAATTTACCCGATTAAAACTCCAAATAGCAATTAGCAAGCCACATTAATCGTCTAATGACGAAAATTAATTTCCACAAAAACTCGGGTTGTTACAAAAAGAATCAAAAGTGGCCACCAAATCAATCTCAAAGTCAGAGTATAATAGCGAAGGAATGTGTGCGATCAGAGGAGCGACCTCATTAGCTCGTCAATTGCTCCTATTTTAGCCACCTTATGCCAACTCACGGGAGTTGGGTCCACGTATATACCTCAAAGGAACACCGCCGCCATCCTACTTCATTCTAGAATCTCCGCCACGTACACGGTTTTTAAAGAGGTTTTCGAGGTTGGCAGAGAGTATGACAACTTCCGATTCCGGTCTCTTTAACAACCCAACGTTAATATGTCCCATGGATATTTATATCAAAATCGTTTATGGTTTAAAACCAAAATAACATATCCATTTCAAAAACCGAAGTAATGATATCACATTTAAATTCCAAAACCAAATTAATATATTATTTAAATAAAACCCAAATGTCAAATCACTGAATATTTCCTTCAATTTATTAAGCTTGAAATATTCCTTTAAATCATCTTAAATAAAACCACTTTATAAAATCATATTCTTAAATCTTCAATTTTAATAAGTTCAAATTTATATATTTAAATACAATTATTATTTAAATACACTTTCAAATAAACTCATTTCCAAAGCCAAATTACTTACAAGTTATAATAACTCTGAAACCAAACACTTTGAAACATATATATTTAGACCATTTAAATCCAATGTTAATATCTTCCCAACAAGATTCATTTAACCATTTAAATTCAGTGTCAAATAATATTCATTTCAAAGTTGTAGCATGTATATGTCTATTCATTAAATAATAACTTTTGAAAACATTGTATATTTCAGCTACACTAAAATTTCAATTTTTAGCCAATCTAACTTATAAAAATCACATTTCATGCTTCAGTAATATTCATTTCGATATCATTTAACTTATGATTTAATAAAATTTAATTTTATCAATAAATATCCAAATTAAACTATAATTCATTAATACGTCAAAGTTTACCCTATTTTACTTAACTTTTACTTTTAACAAATAACTTTACACTTTATTTTAAAATATCCATCCCACAAATAAAATACCCTATCACCAAATTTACTTAACTTTCATTTGAAAACTAAATTTCCAATTATCAAGTTAAGTAATTTTAAGTTGCATTTTTCCAGTTAAATCATTATCATTCATTTTTACAAAACATAACCATAAATCAAGTATTTGCTAATAGTTAATATGACAGTCCAATCCTCTTTATATAGCTATTCATTAAGACATCAATTAACTATGATTCCAAATTAAATAAATTTTATTACTAATTCCAATCAGAATTGCAGTTCATTTTTTATCCACTCTAAATACATTATTTACTATACAAACCTTATTTATTTCAAGAAATAACCTTTATTAATTTTACAAGGTTAGATTTTAGATTGCAAATTAAATCAAACTTAATTATTAAAATATTGATCATAAATAAAATCTTTAAATTACAATTAAAAACCAAATAAAGATTTTTAAATTACAATCTAAACAAATTATCAACTCATACAATTTTAACTTATAGGAAACCAATATTTCAATATCTCTTTATATTCAAATCTTTAAATCAACTTTTTAATCAAAATTCCATATATTTAAAATTCAAAATACATAATAATTTTAGAGAACTATTATGAAAATTTATCCATGGGCCTGTATAAATTTTTCTAACGTAGGTCAAGTGATACGGATATGTATCATTTCAATTCGTAATTTAAAAAGAAAAATCCGGGTTCTATCATTTCAAACCCGCAATCCCAAGTAACATAAATACAATAAAAATCACTCGAGCCTATCATTTCAGCCCATAATGATTTTTCCTTATTCTATAGTCCGTTTGGGTATGTATCATTTCAACCCATAGTGGTAGGGAACTGGCAGTGTGATAAACAGTAAATAAAATAACAGTATGACATACAATATCATATCAGATGATGTAACAGGTATATAAACAGCATTTAATATCATATAAACACATTACAGGCAGGTACGAACATAGCATATTAATATCTACAATTCACTTGTCATCATTTCATAATTGTATAAGCACGTAATGTCTAGAGTGAATAACTCACCTTTTTAAAGCGAGGATTGAAATTCAAACCCAAATCTAAACTCCGCAAAGCACGAAAAGGCATGACAAAGCATGACTATATTCTTTTGAGTGGATCAAGAGTCGGAGCCAAATCTTGTATACAAACAATTACACAAACATAAGTGTAAAATTCAACATACAAGATTATGAATCAAACAATGAACAATATGGATCAAAGGGACATAACCTTTTGATAAAACAAAGCAAGATGCAAACTTGAGTGAAAAGAGAGCCAAAATCCTCATCTTGTACATAACAAAATAAAGCAAACAAATATCACAAACATAAGAACATGATTCAATACAAAGAATAGAGATTACAACAATGGAAAGATAGGAACTAAAATGACATAACCTCGATAAATCAAAGCAAAGTGATGAATACATGTGCTTGGCTAAGCTTTGCATCAATTTTGGTGATGTAGTCTTCATCCATGGTCACGACTTGGTCTTTGTGGTGATGAAAGGGTGATGGTTGATGGAGGTGGTCATGGTGATGGCTACAGGCAAGAGGCCGAGCCTAGATTTGAAGAAAAAAACAATAAAAGAAAAAGGAGAAGGAAAGAGAGGAGAAGCCATGGAAATAACCTAGAGCTTGCTGTACTTTCTTCACGCAAATAGAAATGAGGGATAAGAAATTTTTTCACGTGAATAAGAACATTGGGTGGCGGCTAGGGTTTACAAAAAGCACAGCTAAGATGAATGTGCGGCTAGGAGATTTGAATGGTTAGGAAAAGGAAAAGACAAAGAATAAAGAGGCTAGTGAATGCATGGGATTTATTTCCTATTTAATAAAAAAAACTTACTGTAAACTCTTTTAATCAGAAGAGGCAAATGAGGAAGTGAGATATTGAGAAGATTTTTATGTGATTTGAAATAAAGAGTAGGCCATTTAAAAAGGCGAGCAATTAAGATAATATAACGTACACCCTTTTATTTTTTTTCCAAGCCATAAATAAAACATATAAACAAGCAACAATCAAATAAACATGACTGTCTAGACAAAATAAAAATAGAAAGATAAAATAGAGATGAATATTGGAAAAATATAATATATATATATATATATTATATAATAAAAGTATAGAAATTTGTTGAATGTAAAACGCTGTAACTTGTCAAGTTTTAAATTCCTAATAAATCCATATATTTGATTTCTCAACCTTATTTTTGAATCAATTATTAATTTATTCTCTTATGGGTAATATTAACATTGGTTTATATACTAATAGATTAACAATTTCCCAGTTTATGCAAATTTCAAATTTCAATTTACATAGTATTAAATTTTATTTACCTATAATAAATCCATTTATTACGTATTGAATTCCGATTAATTAATTTCCAATAACTGCCTTGCTTCATTTCTACTGTTTTTATTAAATCTATTATCACTCTATAAACCTAGTTATTATTTGTTTATCGTTCATTACGTAAATATATGTTCGAATTTTCTTCTTTCTTTTGTAATAACTGTTATTTTCAATTCTATTGAATTTGCCACATATATACATTTATTATAATTAAAACCTCAATCAATTTATTCAACTTGGTTTCATTCCTTTATTTCATCTTATGAATAAAATATACATTCCCATTTATGTCATTACATTCACACTTTACTGTACAGTTCTATGTCACATTAATCAACATTTACCAACATTTAAATGTAATTGATTTCCTACTCTGAATTTAGCAGCCTAAATAAAAAGGTGACCTACATAAATGTTATCACCAACTTTATATTACACTCAAGTTTATTATTTCCACTAATTATCAGAATTGCTTATATAATGTTGAATTCATTCAATTACCACACATTTATTTACTTATATTCAATTTTATACCCAAATGTAACGGTTACAACTACATTAATAGGCCAATTAAATAGTAACTCACAACCGTTACTATTATTTTAAGTCACATTAATGAATTCGTTATTGTTTACAAATCAAATGTTACAATTACTTAATTAACACTGGTTTACTTCAATTTATATTAATAATATATTATCTCACTAATGATTCAACATTCACACTTGTGATTTCATTGTTCACAAAAAATGTTACCATTCTTATATACTCAATCTTTATCAAGAGTCATTTATTTCATATTATTCCTTTTATAAATTTAAATGTTTGCATTAGTTTTCTTACATTAATTTATAGCACAGTATACCGATTTTCATTACTTCACTAAATTTTAGTTTCATTTCAATTGTTACTAATTAGTTCTAATTACCATCATTCAATTTTTAATTAATAAGGTTTTTTATTAAATTACAAAAACTTATCAACTTGAATTATTGAAAATTTTACGGGTCCTTACATTTAGTATTACGAATTATTTAGATCTCTTAGATAATTATATTCACATTATACACTTGATAGGAGATGGAAAATCCGGTAACATCTCTAAAGCCATTGCACTTTATTTTATGTTAGACTTACATAAGATCTTTTAGTTCAGATTCGAATGTTTTGTTTTTCATTATGCTATGGTCAGTTTGAGCTTTTTAGTGTATTAAGGACTATTTTCTAGAGGACGAAGAGGAAGATTCAGTATATTATTACTATTTTTTATAATTATTCCACTACATCATGTGTTCTGCTACATTATTAGTTTATTCTTGTTGTATGTATAAGTCTGAGTCTAATCAAATGTTATTTGTGAAACAGCTTCATGAACTGTTTATTTGATTATTATATTTTGTTACTCTGCTGTGAGATTCTATGTTTTTTTCCTTCTTTCTGTTATTTTTTTATTCACCCCTTTAACAAACCTTCCTTTTGAATGGTTTGAGTTGAGTTATGTAGTTTATTGTCGATTTAAACCGTCCAAGAAGGTGGGTCGTTACTACTTTTGAAGTTTGAAAATTAGTTTGTTACATTTGGTATCAAAGTATAGGTTGGGCGAACGCTTAGGCCTTGATGGGGTAAGCTCATTAAGGATAGAACTAGTAATGTCCTAGATTGAGTGGAGTGTATTACATATAAGAGCATGTATTTGTTTGTGTATAAAAATATTTTGTATTATGGTGGTTTATCGGTTAAGCGGCTTAAGAATTCTTGTCGAGACGTGGGATGCTACGATATCGATAGGGTATTCCTAAACACTCGAACAAGGCAAGCCAACACAATATCGTTTAAAAATGGTAAATGAAATAATTTTACATGGGGTTATATTTTAAATAAAGGGAAGTTTTCAATATTAATAGACTCTTGGTTGTAATTAATGTTAGGGAGTAATAATGGAAGTGTATTCTAAGGATATTTTACCATGATTAGGGAATAATAAATGGGTATGCAAGAAAGACATGGACAGAGAAAGAGATCAAATAAGTCAACCACAGATTATGGAAATTATGATGGAAAGGCCACCAAAGTAGTCAAAGTTTCAAGTGAAGAGGTGTTGGAAGTATAGAAGAAGCTGACAACCTCAACCAAGAGTAATAGTGTCAATAATCGCAAAAGGTGGAAATTCCTACCGTGTTGGAAGAGACCTTGGGAGGACAAATCAGAAGAGCATAGTCAACAAAGGAAATTCATCAAAAAGGGAAAAGAAATTAGTTGCTATTACTGTCACAAAATGGGACATACCATGGACTATTGTATCGAAGGAAAGGAAGGACCAATAGTTTCTAAAGTTTGGGATAAACATAGCTTCTTTTGTCAACAAGTTGGACACATCAAGAAAGATTGCCCCATGCAAAGAGCCAGAGGAATTATTAAGAAGAAACCAGCCACCTCGAGAGAGATAATTAAGGGAACATATTTATGGAAACTAGAGGATAACAATAGATGTGGATACGTATCTTTAGTATGAACTCTTAATACACAAGGTGTTTGGGAAGTTATGTATAATATGTATACCTTTGGAAATGTATGGAATGATATGCAGTTATCTTTAGTTGCTTTTAAAACCTTTCTTTAGACATATTAAATAGTAAGTAAGAGTTTGAAATCAGAAGTTTGATATGAATTCAGGTAACCCATGAATCATAAATACTGGAATTTTCGAAACTAAGGGATTTATTGTTGAGGAAGATCAAACCCCAATGGACTTTGCTTTATTATGTCGTGATTTTGAGATTTTAAGTCAAAGGAAGTTTTTAGGTTTGGAATCGGTCATGGATTAAGAAATGGTTGCGATGGTGTGACAAGCTACGTAATGACATGATGAATTATATCGACGGATCATTCAAAAAGATTATAAGTAATGCTCTACGGTTTGAAGATTTTGCTCCACAGCCACCTAATACCACACCAATTGAAGATAAGAAGAGGAAATTCAAAGAAACGCCCCAAAGTATGGTTATTTCCTATATGGGGAAAAGGATCGCTTTATTAAAGAATGTAAAGTTGGTAAGAATAATAAATAGGAAAACGTAACGACCTAGGACTTTGGTTATTTGAAATTGGAATGTTTAGTTTATTTTGATTATTTGAAAGTTAATTTTATAGATTTAATAACTTAAATTTCTAACATAACAATTTATTGATAATTTAATTATTGAATTATATAATTGAAATCGTTTAAATAATATAAATCTTAGATTTCAATTGGATAAAAATAGTTTAAAAGCTTATTTAGTTTCTATTAATAAGAAGAAAGATAAAAAAATTTGATTAATAAGTGATTTACTCGATTTTGATAATAACTCATTTTAATTAACGAATAAAAATAGCCTTCCGGGGCACGGTCTCAGATTCTAACGAAACTTGTTCCGTTAAATACATAATATTGTATTATTATCAGATTTTAGATTTCGTAGCATTTGGAGTTATTGTTTGGTCGTACGGGATAAGAACGCGTTGAAAATTATGTCGAAAAATTAATATAATAATTGGGTTCAAAAAGCTATCTTCTCGCTACAATCGAATTGGGACTCGAACTTGTTCCATTATGTTTAGAATAGGGGTATAACATTAGGAACGGCTTGCGGCATGCCTCGATAGGGGTTTGAAATTAATTGTCATTTTAAATAATTTATTTTCATTGATGGGACTAGGTAGCCTACATTCTTTCCTTTTAACCCATATTATTTCTTTTAAGCCGCACCTACATGCTTCAGCCACCCTACTCTACAGTACCTCCCACCCTTATATAACAGGGCAGGCCTTCATATTCAAAACAAATAAGCAAAAATCAAATATAGATACACATATATATGTATATGTATATGTATATGTATATGTATATGTATTGTATATGTATATGTATATGTATATGTATATGTATATGTATATGTATATGTATATGTATATGTATACATAATTAAAAGATGATTTCTTTGATTTGCTATTTCGGTCGCTCTTCAACTAGTTGATAGTGATGAGGTTGCGGTAACCACTTAGGGCATTTGATAGTCTACATGGCAAACTAGGTCTAGCGATTTGGTGAGGTATATGAGGAGATGAAGGGAAAGGAGTGTGGCAAAGAGTCTGTGGTGGCAAGGAGAGTCGGAGACCGAAGTTTGGTGGCGTATGTGATTCTCAGGCTAAACACATCGAGTTGAGATGGTGGTTTGCTGTAGCATGTCGCGATACAATAGGGAGTTTCGGTCGATGATTCATGGGCATGGATGGAGGGAAGGCTCGAAGAGAAGGCCAATGGTGGAATTGAAATTGAGTATAGGTTACCGGAGCGCTGTATCGTGGATGGGACGTGCACACAATGGCATGAAATCGTGTAAAGGGAGAGTGAACGCAAGAGAAGAAGATAATGTAGATGGGTCGGGCTTCTTTTATTGATGGGTAATTAAAATTTAGTTTATAATTAAGTTAATTATTTTTTATAGTTCTATTAAATATTGCATAACTTTAGCACACGAGGTCTGTTTCGAACGAAACAAATTGCATTAGACTCATATCGACAAAGGCTAAGACTTGGAGTTTGTTTGAGATTTATTTGAAGCTGGAAAATTTTTCTGTTTCAAGTAAAAGGTTAGTGTTTTTAATGCTCACGACATATTATAATATTTTTATGTTCGTTAAAATTGAATTGTGAATTTATCGAATGTTATGGACTGTTATTTGAAAATGAAATTGACATATGAATTGACTTTAGGTATTAAAAATGGATATTAAATTTGAAATTGGAATTTAATTGCCAGTAAATTACCTGATATTGATAACTGTGAAATTGTTGTGATTTATTGGCTGATTTGAATGTTGTATGATGGATGCTATTGATTGATGTTTTGGATGATTTGGATGTTTATTTATTTTGATAAATCTTGCTATCATCCAGTATCCTTGAAATTAAATAGAAATAATTGATTCACTTGGCCATATGATAGAAAATTACATACGGACACTGGATTGGTCAAATTAAATGATTCTAGGATTTTAATTTGAAATTATATAAGTTGATTTTGATTTTTTTAAATAAAATCGAATTTATGCAATGGAATCATTTTTGAACTTGAGCTCGAAATGTTAAAAATAAACTTGTCAATCGAAATTATTTAAAGAATCGAGTTTAAATTTTTGAAGTTATAGTTGAGAAACCATTTGGATAGTTGAAATAGATTTGTTCAAGTGATTCAAACTTTTACTTGAACTTTGAAACAAATCAAAATAAAAGTAATATAAATGGATATTTCAAATTTTAAGCTTGGAATTGGATTATTTTAAAGATTTGAACCTTGAATTGAACATTGAAGTTGAATTTATTTAAGTGATTTAAATCGATATTATGAAATCGAACTTGAATTTGTCTAAATCAAAATGATTTGAATTTGAGAATCGAATTGAAATTAATTCTAACTGGAATTGAATTGAAATTAATTTTAACTAAAATCAAAATTGAATTAAGTTGGAATCCAAATTAAAATTGATTTTGAATTAAAATTGGAATCGAAGTAAAGTTCGAATGGAAATCAGAATTGAATCGATTTAAGTGGAAATGGTAATTGATTTGTTTTGAATTGGAAAATTTAGAATTGGTTCAGTTTGACTTTGGAACTATTTTCAAAATTAATTATTTCATTATATAAACTATTTAAAAACCTAACTTTTAGATGTGATTCGAGAGGCGTATGAGAAGGTTAAATTAATTAAGAAGAGGATGAAGGACGCTCAAGATTGCCAGAAACGCTACGTTGATAAAAGACGAAGGGATCTGGAATTTTCTGTTGGAGATCTTGTGTTCGTGAAGATTTCGCCAATTAGAGGAGCGATGAGGTTTGGAAAGGTTGGGAAGTTAGATTCAACGTATATCAGACCTTTCTGTATTCTTGAAAGGATTGGGTCTCTTGCTTATAAGGTTGAGTTGCCGGAAAGGATGGCGGGAGTTCATAATGTATTCCATGAATCTTATCTAAGGTGATATGTTCATGTTCCATCGTTGATTGTGGAGCCATCAGTTTAGGAGGATTTGGAAATAAAATCGAACATGACATTGGTTAGACATCCAGTGCATATTATAGATTAGGATGAGAAGAGACTTCGCAATAAGGTGGTGAAGTTGGTTAAAATTCAATGTAGTAAGGATCCTAGAGACTGTACATGGGAGACTATGGATTGTATGAGGGAAGCCTATCCAGAGATGATTTTGGAATATCTAGTTGTTGTATGTATAGTGTTTGCCTTGTTGTTTAGTGTATGACTTATGTATGTGCTTTATGATATAAATATATGATTTTTTGTATAGCTTGAATTATCTTTTTGCTTTCTAATTTCGGGGATGAAATTCTTTTAGGTTAGAGAAATGTAACGACCCGGGTTTTTAGCTATCTGTTGTTAGAACAATTAAGTAACTTTAAATATTGAAATATTAATTTTTTATAAGTCGAATAACTTAATTTTCTGATATTTGGAATATCTGAATCTATGAATTTTAAAAGCTATACTAAATTTTCAAATGCTAACTGTTGAATATGATAAAACTGGAATTCGAGAATAATTCCATCATGTCCCGAATAAGAGGATTTAGTGTAGAACATTGAGCAGCACGACGCCTTGGCGATCAAGATATTTTCTCGCGAATGACTCAAGACAACATTTAAGTAAAAATATATATATTTATATATACAATCTTCATCATAGCAAAGATCAAATCAAACCCACAAAGAAAAAAATCATGCCCATAAAATAAAGAAAAAACTAATATAAAGTGATGAAGCATGAAAATATCAGACCACCCTCATATGTACCTCCAGCCCCTTTCTTGCTTCACTGTCCCTTACATTCTCTTATATATATGCTTGTTCCTTCATAAAAAATCTTCCATTTTAACAAAAAGAATTGAGTTGTTCAAAGGCTTGGAGTGAGGAGATTAAGTAATGTTCATCTATTTTATAACTGTGAGTAGAACACCTAACTTTTTTTACTGGTTATTACATATATACATATATATAACTATTGATTATTGACACCCCCATAACTCTTAATATACCCAAAGGGACACACTAAAAGGCGTGGTGCATTGTAGGTATAACTGAAACTAATAGAGACCAAGATTAATAAGACAAAAATAGGTAAAAACAGTGGAAACTAAAATAATAACTTATCTAAAAAAAGCATCACAATTGCTTTATAAACCAAATAAGTCAAAATCCAAATACAACATACATGTCTCAAAACCCAACATGTCTCATGAAATAAAAACTTATAGTCTCAATAAAAATCGGAATACAAATATCCCTCATAATAAGCCAGTACACTAAAAGAGATAAAGGTATAATAAAAGAAATACATGATAGAAACCTTCTTGAAAAATCCTTCGAGTAACTACAATCTACAAACCTCTCCCTTGATTGCCTATGGGGGGAAAGGTGAAAATAGAGAAGTGGGTCAGACTAAAAGTCTGGTGAATGATAGTAACTACTAAATCTTTAAGCAAAGTAAAAGTAATAGACTTGTCAATAGTTCTAGTATATAAAAGGAAATAAAGAAAATAAAAAAGAGGTAAAGTAAAAATAAATTCGATTAAACTAGCGTCCAATTAATAAGATAGGTTAACTTTGATTGTTTGCACTTGTCCTTGATAGCTGCTTTGATTAGGCTGAAGTCCTAATTCTATATTTTGATCGGCCTGCTACTGCATAAAATCTACTTTGGACTATACGTTTCCCTACACAGTAGGCTTTGGTGTCTATGAAAGACACACTTACTAAGCGCTTGGAACTCATAATGATTTATGGGCCATCACTAGAAGCCGCACGCGTGATCACCACTAAGCTCGCATTCCTACTGTTCCCTCTTTTGACCTTTTATTTACACTAGACAGCATAAGCATGCCCTCGCCTCACTTCAGGATTATGTGAAGCACCTCGTCTCACTTCAGGATTATGTGAAACACCATGTTCGTAGAAAAATAGGGGAAATGTTGTTTGTACTGGTCCCTATCAAACAAAAATCTAGTTGCTCCCCTTGTTCAAATCCCCTTGTCCTATTATGAATAACATTAACATTATTTTCAATTATTACCTTAATTAAAATTAACTTAATATTTAATTTAGATTTATTGCAATTGATTCGATTCAATTTAATGGATTAAAAATATATCGGTAACTTATAATAATTGTTGCCACTAACTCTTAACCATACTTCATAATTACTTATCTAACATTGATTTTATCAAAATACATTTTATTGTGTATTGTTTCATCAATTAATATAACTTTGAATTATTTCTAAATTTACTCTTTACAAACAATTATAACCCTACAATTGTTTCAATTAATTGGGGTCTGCATTAAATTAGTTATTTATTAACTTGCATTAACATTATTACCTTAATTTACATTCAGTTACAATTAATCAATATATTATTTCATAGGTTAATTCAATACTTACTTTTGTTTACTTATTTTCAATTTTATAACCAAGTGCAACAAATTTGCACTATTTCGTTATTAGGATTTCACTTCAACTGTCAATAGTTAATTTTAATTACCATTGCTACATTTCATTTTAGCGTTCATTTAAATATTAAATTATGAAGTTTTTTTTTATTTCCAAAGTAAATTGCAAAATCTCGTTAAAATAACCAATGTTATTATTGGAAAGTTACGGGTACTTGCACTCTCCCCCACTCAAAACTTTTCGTCCCCGAAAAGGAAAAAGGAGGGAAAAGAAGGAATTGAGTAAGCAATACATCTTATTCAAAAATATTAACTTTATAAACAAATAAATTTACAAAATTAATTAATATAAATAAAATATACCAATTTATAACCATTAAATCTTTTTATACTTAAATTAATAAGGTTTGGAGAACATTTTCCAAAAAAATTCTAAGTCTAAAATTTACGGAAAATTTTGGCAGAGCCTCTCTTGTACGCGGAGGCTCGAAAGAAAATATAACATCAAATATAACAATATATATCATAATATCTCAAAATAAAATATGCCAACAACGGGAAAAATAATATAATAACGCTATAAAACTGTAATCCGAGAACGTATCTATTTGTCGGGCTAACAAACGCTTAATTATGAAACCAAAAGCAGTAACGAGTGCTTCCATAACCTGCATTTCACTTATATAATCTAAAAAGAGTTAATAATTATATAAAATGAAATATTTAAAGTTGTTTCAATCAATAGAAAACAAATCAATATAAAAAACTATCACTTGCAACAAAGCATACAACCATCACATAAAATCAACACAATCAATTATCCATTCATATCAAACACACAAATAGTTGTTTGGGTTCAAAAACTTTAAAGTGTACAGGATGGAAAATAATTACTAAGTGCACCATTTACTGAACAGTCTTAGATGAAACTAGATGGATTATTCATACATCCAAACAAAATTTTAAGTATCCATGCCCAAATAGCCATAAATCAAACAACAACAAATTCTAACATTATTTAAGTTTATTCTTAAAAAAAAATTCATTCATGCAATGATTCATCTTTGTACTTATTCTCATTATAAATAACTTTAACATTTACTTAAGTTTATTATCATTTATTTATAACATTTCTATTGTATTTAATTAGCAGCATTTCAGTCATAACTTAAGTTTCTAACAATTATAACATTAAATTCTTATTTATAAACAAATCCATTGAACACTTTCATTACATAAGTTTACTTGTACAATTTCCATTACATTTTATTATTAGACATTTCAACTTTTAAATCCTTTGGTAAGTTATATATATGCTTTTTAAAAATGCAATAAACATTTTTACAAGTTTATCTCATTTCTTTTAAATAAATTTGATGTTCAAAAATCATATTTTTATTTTTATAGGTTACAAATTTCAACTTTTTTGTTATTTCATTTATAACTTAGCATTTAATCTCTTATTTCATTTAGAGGTTCTAAGTATTAATTAGTTACATTCCATTTCACTACAACAATTGAAACTATTAATTAACGGAACTTAAGAACTAAATAACGGGTTTAATTTCAAATCATTTTAAAATAATAGATAAATATATACTTACAACTTATATCCAATTATATTTAAAATAATTAAAATTTTATATTTGGTTATCAAAATAAATCCATTGTAAAATTGCTACAGTGACCTTCCCACTTTGAAACTCGAAAATGAACGTCCATGATGCGCGCACTCATCGTCGAAATTATTTTCCAGCAAAAGAGAGGGGAGTACTGAACTTATTTCCTTTCAAAATTTCTTTAAATCAATTCTTTCAAATTATATTGAAATATTTGTATCAAAACATACTTCTAATAATATTATCATTATATTTCAAAATCATTCAAAAGAAATTTTCAAAAACCCCGGGACTTAGATTCTAAGTTTCCAATTCATTTATTTTATTTTAAATCTTATTTCCATTCAATATTTATACATTTCGTTACCTAACAACCAATACATTACAACCAAATATAACCTTTATAAAATTTATTACTTTATATACAAAAATATAATAGGCAAAATTATTCATTCACCTATACTCAAAACAAATATTATGTCAGTCTGTCCTATTAAGTGTTTAGAAATCCCTACTGATGTCATAGCGTCCTATGCACCAACCAGAATTTATAAGCACAAAACGGAACAAATTAACGCAATATTAAAACCTTTTATAACACTAACAAATACGCTTTCTCATATATGTACTCTTAGTAACTCATCGTCATAGGGTATTACTACCCTATTAATAAAGAGTCAGACCTCACAAACCAAAGTTTATCGCTAAACCAAAGCTCTAATACCAGATGTAACATCCGCCTTTTTGTGCACTTTAAATCGACGATAAACCACGCATGTCAGACTCAAACCATTCAAATGGACGAATTGTTATTGGGGTGAATAAGAAAAAGGAAGAAAGAAAGAAAACAAAACAGAATCTTGCAGCGGAATGAAAAATATAATAATCAAATACAGTTCATGAAGCTATTTACAAACACTCGATTATACCAATATAATATAAAATTAGAGTTACACATACAAGAGAATAATAATTACAATGCAGCGAGATAGTATGAATGTAGTGGAACAATATAATAAATAATAGTAATACAATCTTCGTTTTCGTCCTCCAGAAATAAAGTCTTCAAATCCTGAAATGCTCAGGTAGACCCGAGAGAATTGAAAAGACAAAACATTCGAGTTAGAACTAAAAGATCTTATGTAAGTTAAATCAACGGTAAATTATATGAGCAGAACGGCGTCAGAGATGTTTACGAGATTTGACATTTCCTATCTAGTGTCAAACGTGAGTGCAGTAACTTGAGATATGTTCGGGATTCACATCTCCTAAGGATCCGTTAAATTATTTACTATGTAGTATATTCCGCTATTATAATAATGTCTGTAGTAAAATAAGTTTACTTTAAATAGCATTAAGGAGTTACCCAATCTCCCCCTTAACATAATAATAGTCCCAGTAGTCCATCCAATATCATAGTCTTTCCTGACCGAGAAGCCACTAGAGGATACCACACGGGCTACGGGAGAAAACCAAACTCGTACAAGGCGTGCTAGGGTAGGTGACACGACACAACTAGGCAATGCCAAGCTAGATATGCCAATTACGCTTCCGGAAGGGTTGTAACGATAGCCGCAACTACCGCCTACCTCGAGCCATACCCCCAAATAAAAAAATCAAAAGTGGCCACCGAATCAATCCAAAAGTCAAAGTATAATATCGAAGGGAGGTGTCCGATCAAAGGTGCTACCTCATTAGCCCGTCAATCGCTCCTGTTTTAGCCACCTTTATAAACTCATATTTACATATTTCAAATTATAAGTCACATTTATAAACTCATATTTACAGATTCCATTTTGTTGTATGAATTACTTTCTTAACCTTTGGTTATAATTTAAATTTTTATTCAATCACCACAACAACGAATGATAACTGTTTAATATTATCATTTCCTAGCAACCAAGTAAACCATATATAACCATAATAATTTTTGAAAAATTTATTCCTTTATATATACAAATAATTTGGGTAAAATTATTTCATTTGCCCCATTTCAAAACAACACCGTGTCGAATTGCTCTGTTCAAGTGTTTAGAGATTCCTGAATAACGTCAATTACTCGTATTGACCAGAATCCATAAGCCACTCAATTGATAAATCAACAAAATGTAAAACAATTTTATATACACTAACAAATACATGCTAATATTTACTAATACACTCAAACTCATTCTAGGGTACTAATTACCCTATCTCAAATCAGTTATCCAACAAGAGCGAAGGTTCTCGCTTCAGCTTTGATATCAAGGGTCACGACCGAGATTTTCGACCTTCAAAAATCGACATCGATACGTTCAGTGTATTAAATGCCGAGCAATCGAATGCCGAAAATACCAGATCGTTGGGGAAAAAGAAGAAAGAGTTAGAAGAAGAACAGAAACAACAACATGGAATCTCAGTATCGTAGTGGAACAATATATAGTAGACAACAACATGCCTTTATACAAAAAGAACTATAATTATTATTTATACTTTACATCATCAGAGTACAACACATAAATAGCATAACAACGGATAGTTGTAATAACTTGTCCATGGAAAAGCTGAATATAAGGCCTACATTTCAATGCGGAATATAAACTAGATACGTGTAATATGTCTTTGCCATCCAGCTCGTCTAATGAGCTCCACAGCATCCTATCCTATATTTGTAATACTCGGTGTGACCCGAGCATTATAATAAGATAACACCTGAGTTAGTCTAGAAAAACAGCGTGAGAAAACACACTGAAATTGAATTATTAAAGCTATCAAAATTAGTTGAAAATCAAAGGTATCTTGTAAGACCATGCCACACATAAAATGACGGGTTTTACCTTACGATTACCAAAACATTTCATATCAAATCCTCTTATATTATAATAGTGTCAAAATGTAAATACTTATTCAAATAGCTGAAATGCTTGCATCTCACGTTCCAGCATAGTTGGGCACAATCAAAACCATACAACGCTTATTGGAGAATGGATTCCATACGAATGACTACGTACTGGGGTACCACCTGTCACAGTACACGTCTAGAACAGCATGTAGTGGACCATGCCGAGATCCCTTGCAATATAAGACCGGAGTGCCCCTAACCTGGATAGACCGAATATGCCATCACCCAGGGTGTTCCCATCCTTTTCGAGCTCTTCCACACACCATAATAGTAATAATATTTAAGGGTACCTAGAAAGGTGATAAACATAACCTAATTGGGTGACCTTTCAAAGGAATTTTCACTTGGAATGCTCATTGTCCTCAAATGAAAATGTACTGATAGTATTCATCCATACAAGTCTGTTCTCTGTTCGAATCAAACCGAAGGCACTATTCCTACTACATCCATTTTGGAATCATCCTTAGGATTAGTAGCGATTAGCCCTTGCACTTCACTGCTCGATCTTTGACTCCATTCTCTTGTTTCACATTGAAAACATACTCATTGGATCAAAGTGGTTTTCGAATAACTTATCCGATCTCGGTCTCTTTGAAACAACGTTCGATATTTCTGGTAAACTCAGCCCCAGCTCTGTAGGGAATAAATGCACGAAAATAAGGTCGGAGATCACCTCCAAACCAATTGTGGGAAGTTTTCCTTGTAAACGTCCTAGAAGAATGAAACGGGTCAATACGTACAGTATAACACCTCGAACGATCATTGTACCGTATAATTCCCACGTTTCTCCAAATATTCCCAAAATTATATTTTGGGTCCATATTTGAAAGTCGGTTATTTAATTATCAAATAAGAAATAATTCAACCAAATATTTCATTTCCACTGAAATCCCAAGTCATAATTTTATTTAGTTTTTATATTAATTAAATCTCTTTATCATAAAGTATGCACTTATCTTATAGAATTTGGTAAATTCACAACAATCTTTCAAAAATTTGGAAGGTCCACTTTGGTGTCAACCATGGATGCACAGCACCATGGCTACGTCTCTATCCTAGAGAAATTCAAAACTTAACTACAAGCACTCATTGCGTACGATTACACCATGAAAGCATACCATTACTTTCCAAAAACTTGATTAAATAGTTTGCCAAAATAATACTTATAAAATTTCTACAATATTCTCCAAGTGTGGTAACCTGGATTTTTGGACATCTAATAATTGGACAATTAATTGATTTTTTGTAGCAACCCTGAATTTTGTGATTCATTTTAATTGTATATTTTAAATTGAATAGTTGATTTAAAAACTTTATTATATTTATTAAAATGAGTAAAAAAATTATTTTAAATATAAATTTTGATTTTTGTGTGAATTATAATTTCAAACCTGAATAAATAGAATACTTCCAGAAAAAGTGGATTTTGGTCAATCAGGTCAAACTTTGACGTTTAAATTTAAAATTTAAAATTTTGAATTTTTGAATTGCATCATTTATTATGAAAATAAATTAAATTTTAAGAATACTGCTTTTCGTTTCGTTGAAATCCGATTTATATTGTGAAAGTTATGCTTTTCACTATATTTTATGTAAATAGATTTATTTAATAAAATTGTCTACTTTAATTTATATAAATAATATTTTTATTTGTCAGATCTTGTTCTAATTTGTATATATATGTGTTATTTGACTTCTAAATATATTTTTTCATTTTAAAACATTTTTAAAGTGATGTTTTAATTTCCAAAGCTTATTGTATTTTATTTTCAATTTTTAAACCCTGGTTTCTATTTTTAAGCTATTTTCTCAATTAATTTATATTTATCTAAAATTTATTTATTTATTTTTATTTATACATTATTTTTTGTGTTATTGTTTTGTTTATATTCATTTTTCTTGTGTTTAAAAATGCAAAAAAAGAAATAAAGAAATACGAAGAGTTTTAACCTTTCACTTGCCTTTGTCTTTTTACCTTCTTCTTACCTATTCATTCCAAATCAACACTTGCATTAATTAGCCGACCTTATCTTCTTTCTCAGCTGAAAATTTTCCATTTCTCATGCACAAAGAAAAATTTCTCAACCCTAAAAACTTCAGCCTTCATTCTGAAGCAAAATTAGGCAAATGTTTTCATTTTTTTTTCCATTCTTTCCTTGTTTTATGTAATTATCTTGCTTTGCTTTCACCTTATATGTTCGGCCTATAACATCCTCCATCACCACCACCTCCACCACCATCATACTCAGCTGTGATCCCCTCCAACACCTCTGTCCTATCATAGCCGTGGCCACCATTGATGTGAAGTTCCACAAAAATTAACAAAGCACCACTTAGAACATGCATTCCCAACCTCCACGTGACTCCACCACTTCATACAACCCCTTGGCCGCCCTTTGCACCACCTTCTCCAGCCTTACCTAACCCAAAGACCACTGTCACATCATTCCTTGACCCCACCAGGCCTAGTCGTGCCAATACATTCCTGTGGCTGAACCTTATTTGCACAAAAATCCACTTGTTTGCCATGTACTTGTATTATCATGCATATCAACTTTCATGCCTTCATTACCTTAGTTAGGCCGAGCATACTTGACCCATACTTGACCAAACACACCCCATGGCCGAGGCTTATCACTCTTTAGGCCGAGCATAGTGATGGTGGAAGCAAGTGCAAGGGTTTGATTGTTTGTTGTATATGATTTCTAGATTGTTTAAAGTTATATTTTGGGTTAAAATTCATGTTATATATATTGTTTTGTTTCATATGCACAAGACAAATAACTTTGACTCTCCCTCACTTGAACCGTAGTCATGTTTTCGTGCCTTTTAGATCTCTATTGTGTGTTTGGTTGTTATCTCCAGCTTGTAGAGGTGAGTATTTCTCACCAGATATTTTGTACTTATATAATTAGTAAATTGACACCCTTCAAATATGTAGATATTATTATTATGTTATAACTGCTTATGCTATGATCATATGATGTTCATCCCTGCTTATACATCTGTCATATCATCTGTTACTATTATATAATGTTATTCTGTTTATTTATATCTGCTTATCACACTGCAAGTTCCCTGTAGATTAGAATCACTATGGGTTGAAATGATACATACCCGAATGAACTTTAGAATAGGGAAAAATCGTTATGGGCTGAAATGATATGCCTGAGAGATTTTTATTTATTTTATTTTACTTGGGATTGCAGGTTTGAAATAATAGAACCCGGATTTTTCCTTTGTAAATTAAGATTTTAAATGATATTATTCGTATCACTTGATTTAGGTTAGAAAATTTTATACAGACCCATGGTTAATATATATTTCTATAATTTTGAAAGTGATTTAGAAATATAAATATTATGATATTTTGATTTAAATTTAAATTAAAAATGATTTTTAGAAGTATTATTGTGACGACCCGGAAATTTCGATCCCGAAAATTCAAGATAGTTAGTGAAAAAAGAAAGAGATAGAAGAAGGACAGAAAAGAAACACACAATCTCACATTTGCAGCGGAAATATATAATGTCAATAATAATAGTTATACCAAAGAAAACTGTATCTATCAATTTACATCGATATATCAGAGTTACAACAATTTTATACAAACATTGGACAGATACAATTCACATGACCTAGATATATACAATATCATAGTGGAAACTCTCCAAACGTCCTTGTCATCCAGCTCGCCTTCTGAGCTCCAGAACGTCCTTACCTGAAAATCTTTAATACTCGGTCTGACCCGAGCATTACACAAAGTAACACCCGGGTCGGGCTGGAAACCAGCGTGAGTAAACCCATCTAACATGTAATACAAAAGTATACAGCTTATATGCTCCCGGGTAATTTGCATCAATATACAATTTCACAAATTGTCATAGTCATCACTTATTTCTCAAATAAATTTCTAAATACCCAAACTTAGATTAAATGGTGCAATTCACTTAAATCATTTCTCTTCAGCCTATTGATTTCACAAAATAATTTATAAAGAATCGAAGTGGTTTCGGGTATTTCCTAATATCCGACTCCGGTCTCTTCGAATTCAAAACCATCTGAACCTATGCTATTCAAGAAACGCAATTAAACCTTTAAACACAAGATGTCACTTTTTACATAGCAATTCATCATCGACAGATAACCTATTGTCACGGTTCAAGATAAAAATATCATGTAACAACATTCCATATCAGAATTGTCAACCAATCATTCATAAGCAAGATTAATTAGTCACCCCCTTTCTTATTAAATCAAATTAATTACTTTTAATCTTGCTTACTTAACAATAATTAATTACAATTCATTAATTAATCATTTCCTAATTATCCTTTTTAATAACATTCAGTAATTAGCCTTTAATTAACTTGACACATTCATTAATCAACCTTGGTTAATCACATTCAGTAATTATTCTCAATTACTAATCATTAATTGATTAACCCCTTAATTAATTAATAAATCCTTTAATTATTCAACTCGATTAATCATCCTTAATTCTGCTTACTTAACCATTGATAAATTAGAAACCAATTAATTTACCCTTCTCTAATTATCCAACTTGATTAATCTCCCTTGATTAATCATTTACTAAATGCATTAAGAATTACACTTTATTAATTACATTGTAATTATACTTATCAAATCATCAAGTGATTATCTTAAATTAATTAAACTAATTAACCAACTTAAACTAATCACATTAATTAATTAATTACATTGAGTAATTAATTCCTTTAATTACCTACTTTAAGTAATTATACTTAACCAATTCCACTAATTATTTTCCTCAATTAATTACTTTAATTAAATGTCCCTAAGTAATTAAGTTAATTATTGAACCCTTTATTACCTATATTAAATAATGATTTAATAATGATAAATTATTCATCATCAATCAAGTCCTTATTCAATTAAGATAAATCATTATCTTAATTAACTACTTAATCATTATTAAATTTCATTTGAAATCTTACAGAAATAAATTAAACTCTGAAACCATTAACTTCATCGGTATCAACAATGCTCGGGTCTGATTCCAAACCACCGAGCTAATTCCAGTTCCAATTTGACAACTAAGTATTTTTGAAACACTTCTATCTCAACCCTTTAAAATCCTCTATTTCTTAATCTAAATTAATTTTTAAACCATCGGCCCGCTACTCTCAGGCCCAAGTTCAAAGTCCACAAAAACAACGATTTCCTCTTCTCCTTACCCTCTTATTCTTCCTATCCTTCCATCCACCTGCACAATGTATCACGGTGTACATGCACACTGTCCCTTGGACGGCGACCATGTCTCCGATCATCTCTGCAAGTCACGTATGATCATCTCATCCCGTCCAACCATTCAGACCATGACGAACTTCCTTGATCGACAAATACAACCTTCGGCACACCTACTGGAACGAATAGGATCCATCGACCACCCCACTTCGACCATTTCTATCGTATTACACCCTCAAACTTCATTGGAAGACCCGCCACCATCTCCTACATCGTTTCCCCCACGTGTGACGCCTTCTATTCTTCCATTTGCTTTACTTTTCAACCTAAAACCTAAAGCCAGTCGAAGATCCCCTAAACCCTACTATTCGATCGACCCGCTTCCTCAAGCACTAGAAAATTCCAGAGGCAATTTTCCCCCATTCCCCATGTCCTATTCCTCCTCCACATCAAGTCTCGCATCCTTGAATTGACCCGGTTGCCCCAAATCACCAACTTGCCCAAATCCGTTCAGCCTCCAATTCCACACAAATTATAAACTTAGAATTCTTGATTTTGTTATCATAAATCAACAATTTCCAAGACTAATTCAACCATATAAAAGAAACATAGGAAAATGATGGTTGAAATTTCCAGTTGAAATTTAATTTACTGTATAATTAAATTTTTCCTATGAAATGCTTAACAAAATTTCTTGATACAATTTTATAAATAATATCACATTCGTACAATCCATTCCCTTTTGATGAAAAAGGTTTGGAGAGGGAGAAAAATTGTTTTAAATCAAATTTGGGTCTGAATACAAAAAGAATTGAGGTATAAATTCTCAGGCATGCAGAGGATCTTTTAATGATTCAGCCATATTTTCCAAGAAAATACACCCATACATTCATATGAATCATATTACTACTTAAATTCATCACATGCACAGATAGAAATGATAAATTTTCTAACATACTTTGAGCTTTCCTATATTTCCTATTTCAGAGAATGTTGTTAACTAATTCCACTTAAAACCATTTTCTAAACTTGAATCTTGTTAATCTAAACAAAATTTGTGCCGGTAAGAGAATGGGTAAAAGATTTGGGGTTTTGAATTTGTTTAAAATACTGTAAACCTGAATAGAGTAATGTTCTTGTTTTCCCAAACATGCATACCTCATTTTCTATGACGACGCAGATTTTTCGCGCTCGAAAATCGACATCCGCACTTCATATCGTATTCGAATGCCATAAATTCTACCGTTCAAATCCGATTCGCCGGAGCTTATAACAACATTAAGTAAACAACACAGCGGAATAAAAGAATAATACATTGATATACAGCTTTGATGCAATATTTGATACAACAGATGATCCAATAGATATCAATATACATCAAAGATATGATACAATAAAATAGCAGCGGAAAAGAAAACGATAACACCAGCAGCGGAACAAATAACTCCAGATAGCCTTCAAAAGAGAACTCCAGCAGCAGCTCGAACCAACATTATGTTTCACCAAGACAAGCAAATCTCGTCCACATCCAAAGACTGAATTAGCTCTAGATAACTTACTAATCTGATTATCTGAAAAACCCAACTCTAGACTGCCCGTGTAGAAAATTTTAAGCACCCAGAGGTTAGGAAAGAAACAATAAACTCTGGATTAGTCATGGGACTGGTGTGAGTAACAAAAAAGTTTCTCTTAAAATAATCAACAGAAGATTTTAAAGTCAATTCGCAATGCTTTTTAGAAAATGAGACTACCATAAGGCCTCCCGCACACGCACACACACAATGCAAACGCAGAATCGGAGGAGATTTCTCCTTATGATAGTCAAAGATGCTCGATACGCATTAAAAAGAAACATTTGATATTATTACTAGTGCATAGTGTAGGAAAAATCATTTCGAAAGCAAAGATATAAATCTTAGCCAGCATAGGCATTTCGCACTTATGCCTACTATAGCTACCATGTTCAATAGCAGGTTACCGCCACATTCCATGGCAGGTTATACAACTAAAACCGTACAGGGTTCGTATTGTTTCTTTGGATTTCCAACAAATGGTCAGGCCAAGGAACTTCCCCCGCCACATGGAAACGCCTCTGGAATGACGTCCCGAGAACCAAACCGGATCTCTGCCAACACAAGGTCGGGTTACCCCTAACTGGGTAACTACTGACACGAATATGCCATCCCCCGATCGTAACCGATCTACATCCGAGGATCCTCGATTTCCAACAACCACAAAGTATTAAGTTTGCAGCAACAACATAGGTTAAATATCTGGGCTCCATCCCATGATACCACCTCTATCCAGAAGGAATGACATACACTAAAGGGGCGCTACCCCCTAATAACCTTGCTGCATCCTTCCTGTTTTGACCATTTCCGGGGTGTGAGGTCCGACGCAGTCTCGTCCACAAAACTACGCTTTATACAAAAGCTGTGCCTTGATTCAACAAATGCTCAACAGCACTCAGCACGCCACATTACCAAATTGGGAATATATTGCTGATAACCTTCAACTACATAACCTCTAAGCTTGTACGTCTCAGAGAAGGGTGTTAATGCTAAGAGAACAAATTCTCCGCCACCAACAGAAATGTATTTGAAAGAAATCTGCTTTATATCTCAATTTGTAATGTCAGACATACAATCCATACAAGTCTGTTCAGGATTCGAACAGAACCGAAGGCACTTCCGAAGAAGTCCTTGCAATCCGGGCATTCACAATCCCGATCGAACTTCCCATCACTTAGGGAGTCTCTATACCGGCGCAACTCGGTGCAGAGACAATCGATATGTCATCCTATCGCTCTAGCAAATACCCGGTCTTCACCACCGGTCTTCAAATGCTATCCATGACGTCGAATCACATATTCGGAATGGGTTATACGACACAAAGGTCCTTTCCCGGCTAAACCGAATAGTGAGCGCAATATTTAAAACATATGGATATGGGATTTCAATTAAGTCACAACTTAATAATTCAAAACTTACTTTCAAATGGTTTAAACCCATTACCATTTCAATTAACTCATTAGATCTTTAAATCAAGATTTAACTTATAGCTTTCAAACTCGTTTCCAAAGATTCATTCATAGCCTTTCAAAAACAATTCCAATTCAAGTTGGATTAATTCATTCGGTCTTTGAACCAAAGACTCATTTCATAGTTTTCAAAACATTTCGATTCCATTTCAAATTTGAAACCTTTTTAACACAATTTGGAAATCCTTTCTTTAAAATGAAAGCTATTATTATTTGAAAACAAGTAGTTTTCGTTTCGGAGAAATTCGATCTCATTTATACAAGTTAAATCTTTGGGTTAATTCAAATTCCCAAAAGAACAATACCTTAAAATTGGTTTGACTCATATATATAACCAGTATAATATCGTCAATCTCTAGTTTCAAATTATAGAATTCAATTTCAAATCTTGAATCTAAGTTTAAATCAAATTATTTAAATTCCAAAAACAAATCAAGCAATTTAAAAATAAATTTTATCTTGAAATTCCATTCCAAAAGCTTTTCACATTTATTCCGTTTCCATTTCCAAAACATTTGAATTTAAAAATTCAAATTTAAAACTATTTCAAACATCTGTGACTTAACCGATTTCCTCGTGAAATCCATAATTGTGTGTGTATGGTGTGGTCCAGAGATTTAACACAATAGTGCAACATCGTTCAATCATGACAGATCAAATGCAACAATATATCTGATAAGCGATATAAACTATAACGCTTATCTTCATTCACAGATCATATATATACATACATACATACATACATACATATATATATATATATATATATATATATATCACAGGTAATGAATTATATCACAGATAATTAATTACATCATAGATAGTTAATTACATTACAGATCATAACATAAACCAGGATATAACACAAAGCATCACATATAAGGGATATCAAACAATTCATCATCCAAAATATAATCCAAACATCCATAAATAGAGTCAATTTAATTATCTGATGGGTTTAAATCAGATTAAGTTCTATGAATTTTTTTTTTCTGGTCATGGTAAATTAATAATCAATTAATTATAAAACATTTAATAACTATCCTTTAATTAATCATTAATTAACCCTTAGTTAATAATTTATCCTTAATTAATTATTCCCAATTAATTTGCAAGAACTAAGTAATTACTCCTTAATTAATAATAAATCTTTAATCACTTTCATTAAATCAATTAACCTTTAATGAATTAATAATTCTTTAATAAATTACCAAATTGATTTATCATATTATCCTTAAATCAATTTATTACTTAATCACTTGATTTATCAATTTTTTCTTTAATCATAAATTAATATCTAATTAATAATCCTTAATGTACAGATTAATTATTCCTTAATTAATAATTAAACCTCATTTAAATAATTTAAACCTTTAATTACTTATTTAATTAATCCGAATCATTAATTAACTAAATAAATAAATTATCCATTTTAATTGATTTAAAAATGAACGAATTACAAATCATCAGTCTTCATTTAATTTAAAGATAAAAACATTTTTCTTATTAATGAATCAAGTATCATTAACAAGTCACTTAAATAATTTACTTTTAAAAGGCTATTTGATTTGAACTTGTTTAAAACATTCAAATTAGAAAACTGATTTAAATCACAAATTTGAATTCAAAGAAACTTGAATCCATCCATTTACCTTTGATTTTTTAAACCTTGATAAAAAATCTAAATTTCATTTTAAAACTTTAAGATTCAAAAGTTTATTTGAATATAAACTTAACTTTGAATTTAATCCATGTTTAAATTTTGTTTTCAAATTTAAATTGAATTTAAAATCTGTAAACTGCCAGGTTTAAAAACCTGAAACCAATATTTAATTATTTAAAACTTTATTACATTTCAGATTAGAATTCAAAAGTGAATTTGAATCCACATTTCAAACTGGAATTAAAAACCTGTTTTTAAATCTGGTTTGAATTTTAAATTTCATTTTAAATTTTCTTTAAATTTTCAAATCTCAGTCAGGTTTTACAAAAATCTATAGCAATACAAATTTACCCGAGACATCTTCAACATGCTTCGAGTCAATTAACAAACAACTCCGATTCCAACGCTCAAATTACCCGAGAGAAACTCGAGCTCAAAAACACTTCAATCCACAAAACTTCACCTGACAAACTACTGCACCGTGCACATGCCGTGGTCCTGGCCACCTCCGATCACCACCCTACCCTCGAGCACGTCGACGATCTTCCACGCAACTCATCACGATCATCAGATCGTGTTCAAAATCTCGAAATCAAATTCGAGGCCATCATTCCAAAACCTGGAACAACGTAAAAACTAGGAACACCATCACCTGTCAACGCTTCGTTCTCCTCATCACGACCACCGGAGACTCTGCAACTTCGGCCTCGACTCCATCTACTACCCAGCTATCACTACACCAAAACACGCTACACTCGAACAACTACACACATCGCAGTGGTCGATGCATCAAACCCAGGGAAAAATTAGGGTTCTAGAAGAAATTCTACTACCGCAATCTTCTCTGGTGAATTGCATCACCATCCACTAATTTTCCTCTGTTCACTGATCACATCTCCACCTCCAAGAAAGACCACGAGCTCCCCGATCCACTTGATCACCAGAAAGACCCAAATTTTCATATTATGTTCACCCTAAAACTGCTCTTCAAATTCCAAACTAAAAATTATGACGTTTGGTTTAAAAATCATGTTATAGGCTAAAGATTCAACTTGTGATTCTGAATTAATAAATTAAAATGTTTGAAACTTGACTTATTTAAAGTTGGGTTCAACTACCCTGATTTTGCAGCAAGATTCATAAGTTGTTTTAGCTAAATTATATTTTTAACCTTAAGTATATTCGATAACCAACAGTTTTGGTTTGAATTTTAAGTCCAAACTATGGGTAGATTGAGAAGAAAAGATTATTTTTTTTGAATCAAAATCATGGTTAATGAACTAAGACAGAGAACCTATGGGAATGATAGCCTGCACACCCATGTCTCAATCATTGAAGTATACACAAAGAATTCATGTTTATGTCCAAACATACTTATCACAATATACTTTGCAACAGATCCATATTTTGAACTTTTAAAACAAATGTTACTCACCTGATTTAGAAATGAACATAGCACTTTTATTTGGGAAGCTACAGGCTTGCTCTTCTTTAGATCTTCTTGATTTTATTTGAGGAAGTTGTATAATGTTTTCAGCTTGTAAAATGATTATTCTTGTTTATATTTTTGATAAATGAAAATGAACTGGAGGATACAAATATATAGAAGAAGTTTACAGTAAAATCTTGTTTGTACAATAGGTATGGTTGAAGATGATCTTGCACTGTGGGCTGACATAATATGTTATGGTGGCTAAGAAAATTTGTTTCGGCTGATATGATATTTTATTGTGTGTGCTAGGGGTAATCTCTTGTTTGTACTTTGTATATATATATATATATAATTTCTATTCATCTGTCTATGCAGATTTTCTTTAGTGGCTGATATATCTTGCTTGGTGTACTAGAGGTATGGTAGATAGGGTATACATTCTTTGTCTATTCTTACCTTTCCTTTGTTTATACTTGAGTAGATGTATCATCTTTTGTTATTATTTTAAATTTTTTTGACTTATACTTTACAATATAAATGTGCTTCTATTTTAATATGTTGCTAATATGTTTTCTTTATATTTTATAATTTATCTTATAAATTTTTTTCCTATTTCTAGCTTAAGTATTTATTTTATCTTCATATAAATCGTCTTGTATTTCTCTATATATTTATTTCAATAGTTTATATTTTGATGTATTTTATAAGTACATTTTGTTTGTGTTTTATTTTTACTATCTTTTTAACTTAAATATTTATTTCAAAAATTTTGTTATATTTACACAACTTCAAAAACCCACTTCATAAGATTGACTTCAAATATCTTTATATTATTTATAAATCTCAATTCAATTTAATTTAAATACATTTTTTTTCAATAATTCATAATTTAACTGATATTTTATATTAATCACCAATTAATTTCACAAATTTTATAAAAAATTAAATTTAATTATCAATGCAAACTTAATAAAATTCGAGATCGTTACATTTTCATAATTTCATGTTCATGCAAACAATTTTTTCCTCATTCACTTCAATGATCATCACATGCAGATCAATATTCAGAGGGTTTTCTTTTTTTTTGAAATGTTAAAGAGTAATCTACTCACCAGACAGAAAGAAAACAAAGGCCGGATTTACTTGTTCCAGGCTTGTTTAATTTCGAACTACTTTTGTTTCAATTTTGCTTGTTGATTGTTGAATTGATCTTGAATTCCTGTTGTATGCTTAATCGATCAAGTTGAAGTTGAATCTGTTGTTGAAGCTTAGTTAAATATTGAAACAAGCTGAAGCTTTTTTTAGAAGGTTCTCTAGTTTTTGAAATAAATTGTTTACAGGCTTGGATTTTTTTTTGAAGTTTGGATATTAACATGTTTTTGATCTAAAATTTCTTTGTTTTAGCTGAGAAAACAAAACATTAAAAATTGGAAGAGAGGAAGTATATGTCTTATAAATTAAAATATGATTTATTGAAAATATAAAAGAAGGTAAAATTAAAGGTTGACACATGTCAAAACCTTAAATTTGTCATTTATTGTTTAATTACATTACACATATTCATATATCCTTTCAATTGCCTTAAAACCACCTTAATACGTTTACAGGTGTTAAATTTCTTTTATTATATAATATTTTTCTTTTTTTTCTATTTTAAAATTATTTAAGTACAAATGCATTTATGTTTTACATTTACATGTATATAATGTTTGTCTCTTACTCCACTTAACTATTAAACACATGTTATTAAAAAGGCTTGTATAACAACACTTGTAATTAGGCACGAATAAATTAGTTTTTAAATGGTTAAAAAGCTTTTATAATTAATTTCCTAATTAATAAATACATATCTTAATTTATATAAAATTAAAACCCTTTAAAAGAAAATAGACAACTATATTCTAAATAAAATCATATAAAAATATATTTAAGATATCTATCCCTTGAATTTCAATAATTTAATCCAACTTCAAATTCAAATTTCAATTCACATATTAAATTTGTAAATAATAAATTCTATTTTAAAATCTGTTTATACCTATATTAAAAAATATCACATTACTATTATTGTTTGAATAATAACAATTTTGTCAAGTCTAAATAATTTGTAAAGGAGATTATTAAATAATTATCTTCCCAGATATGCATATTAATCATCAAATTTATTTGTTTCATTCTTAACAATCAGAATTCCTATTAATTTACCCAATTACTTATCGATTACAGATGTCTAGAATCCCGGGATATCACAATTATTGATTTTCTACAAATTTATAAGTGAAATAAATTAATGGTAAAGTAGAAATTTGAAATATAAGTTACTTTCGGAATTTATGATTTTATTTTTAAATGGAGTTTAAATTAAGTGAGAAAGTATAATAAATAGATTTAAATTTGAATTTAAAATGATTTTATAAAGTGTTAATTTTTTTTCTAATGAATTAAAAATAGTTAAATAAATGAATGAGAAAATGAAATATGAATTATAACTTAACTTGTAAATGTGAAATGTATTGTAAAGATAAAGGTTAAGTTATGAAAATAAAAATGGAATTTAAATTTAACTTATAAAATGGTAAATTTGAAGAATAAGTAAATGAAAATGTTATGAAATGGTATATTGATTTTAATAAGTGAATTATTAAAATTTGATATTAAATTGTGAAATTTCACTTTATAAAATCATGACTTAAAAGGTTATTTAAATGATCATTTTTAAAAGTGTGAAAATATGATTTTAATAAGTTAAAATATGTTCAAATAAAAATTTAATTGTTTATGAAATTTTGTTGAAAACTTGGAATTCAATTAACAGCATTTTTGAAATGCTATTGTTTCTGAAGTAAAAGATATTACAACATTTTGTAAATGTTGTAATTGATATAAATGAACTAAAAGACTAATTTGAACTAAGACCTATTATAGCACTTTGTAAGTGTTGTAGTTGTAGAAACTAAACTAAAACCTTTTATAGCATATCTGTAATGCTATCTTTGTTAAAATGATTTTTTTTAAATGTAAATTTACCGTAGCATTTTCTAAATGCTGCAAAAGTTGAAATTTCACTGTTTTAATAAATTGAAGTAAATAAACAAATTCTGAAAATGGAAAAATTTTGAGAATTGTATATTTGATTAATAAATATGATAACTTCACTTTTAAATGATTTAAATGGAATATTTAAATCGTTTAAATGGAATATTTAATAGGTTTAATTGGAATATTTAATTGGTTTACTTTGAATATTTAATTGGTTTAGTTGGAATATTTAATTGGTTTAGTTGGAATATTTAATTGGAATATTTAATTGGTTTAATTGGAATATTTTCTTTGATATATAAATCATTTTGAAATGTGATTTGAAATGGTAGTTAAATTAAATAAAAACGAATGTGGTTTTGGAATAATATGTTACTTTGATATTAAAATGAATTTGAAATGATATCGAATTTTGAAATGATTTTTGATTTACGAAGTATAAAATACCATTTTGGAATTTTAATCATGGGATGTATTTAATTTATGGTTTAACTGATCCTTAGAGGATGGGGATTCTCAAGCATCCTTTAAGTTATTGTGCATTGCTACATTTCGCTTGAGTTGGTTTACATTATATAAGTATGTATGTCCTGACTCGAGTGTTTTGTGTTTTACTTTACGCTTGGATCAGCTTGAGTATTTCTAGCTTAGCTTTGGATTTCTTTTCTGGAGCTAGGAATTGCTGGAGATTCTGCTTGTCTAGTTATCTATTCCCTTTCAGTTTCAGTTGTTCTATTTTAGCTCTGGTATTTATAAACTTCTATGTATTTGAGATTTCTGTTGTATATGTTTTTTTTTCAAATTGATATTATGTATTTGTTTTGAGATTTTGTTATAGTAGCCTCATGAACTACTATGGTATTTTAGTTTCCGCTGCAAGTTATTCTGATATATCTGTGTCTGTGATTCTATAATTGTTTTCATTTGCTCCAAAATTATTTACAATGCGGTATTTTGAGCAATTCAAGTATGACATGTGTGGATGCGAATGGTTGAAAATATCGGGTTGTTACATTTGGTATCAAAGCTTTGGGTTTTAGGTAAAGAATAGCCTGCGGAGCAAAAAAAAACTCATTAGAGACGGTGTAGAAATACCCTAGAATGAGCAAAATCAATCTCAGAATCATTTCTTTGTGAGAGAATGTATTTTCGAAGTATAAAATGATTTCCAAAGGATTTTAAAGGACTTTCAAAGATTATATTGGTATAAAATTTTCCCTTATTTTGAAATCAAGATTTTCTGAACTTCATTCCTTTGGTATCCACCTTGTTAGTAATCTCTTGGTTAGGATTCTTATCGATTATGATTCCTTAAACTTTGGAAAGCTCCCACTGGTTCTGAAATCCGGTCTTGTCTTCCCTATTTTTATCCGTTTGATTTTGGAGCATTCCGTAACTCCACTTTGGAATGACCTCTCTAAAGATCGGTGATTCCGCCAATCTTGAATGATTTGTAAAGGGGTGAAACTCCTTTACAATTGGCACCGATTCACCAGAGATTTCTATATCGTTGGTTTACGATGCTATTTATCTCCTTCTCTACCCGGATTCTATCTCTGGCGATCGAATGTCGATTTGCCTTAGATTTCAGAATTGATTATATTTCTGAAGTCATGGTTGACCAGTTAAGGTCACCCGTAATTTACCAGTTAATGTCGCCCGCAATTTATAAAGGCTTATCCATCTTCTGTTGGTAATTAAATTATCTCATCTTCGTTCGAGCTTTTCTTCGAATCAGGATTCTATTTGATTAGAGTTCCTCTAAATTTGAATCTCTATTTGTTTGAAATCTATCCTTGAATCATTCTTTGGAAATTTGTGTTTGGTTGAATGTTAAAATTGTGCATACATCGAAATTATTATTTTGATAAGGACGACCACTTTTATATAAAAGTAAATGTTTCCGATAAGGATTATATACCTTTTAAAATGAATATTTGAAGCTTTAAAAGGATTACATATTTTTTCTTTCTTTGAAAATTTGAAACTTTGAAAAGATTTGAAATTTTGAAAATTTATAAGAAGTTGACTTATATAAAATGATTTATAATTGAAGGGTTTTAAAATTTGAATTTCGAGGAATCAAACTTCGGTGTTTTGAAATCGGTTTTAAGATTTTGGAAAATATATAATAATAATATGATTTAAAGACATTTTCCAAGTAAGAATGTTCCGAATGTATTCGAATGAATTCCAATGATTTCGAAGAGATATCAAAGAAAATAAAAGTCCATAACCCACTTATGTCGTTGGAAAATAATTACGGTGATGAATGCATGCGTGATCAACATTAATTTTCGAGTTTCTGAGTGGGGGAGAGGCCACTCTAGTAGCTTTGTTATGCGAGTGATTTTGTGAAACCAAATTTGATTTCAGATTTCGAAGTATGGTTTGATATTCGAAAGATATATGTATGTGTATATATATATATATATTTGAAATTATTTAAAGTAAGCCGATGTTCAGTCCTCGAGTTTAAGTTTTGTTTTGGTATAACCTTATTTATTATAATTGATTTACTGATTTATTACTGATTTCCAACTCTTGGATTTGAAAATTTGATTTCTTTGACTATTTTTAAAAGTTCGAGCACTTCCAAATCAATTTTTAATTTTCAAAGCTAAGTAATCCTGGAAAAATATAAATCATTCGATAAGGTAAATGAGTTGAAACTGTTTTGTTAAGTAAATGAATAAGACTATTTTGAATTTTACTGATATGGAATTTAGTTGTGGAATGTTTTGAATAAATTTAGTTTTAAATAATTTGAAAAAGGTAAATTGATCTTTTGAATTGAAATAAATAGTTTAAAGGTTTTAAAGGGATAATTATAAAGTTGGAAATCATTTTTGGTATAAATTGATTTTGAGAAAATAATTGGTTTTGAAAATAGAATGGATAGCAAAACCCAGGATTTATATGATGTTTTGGAAATGGATTGGTTTGGCATAAATTTTTTTGATTTGGAAAATTGGATTATTTTCTAAACCTATTGTTTTGAGAAACTTTGTAGCTGAATATATAAATTGGAAGAAATGATTTGGCGAAATCATACATGATTTTGAAACTGAAATATTATTGAAATGAATTGAAATTATGAACCTTATTTTATTAAATACTTTGATTTGGGAGTTATCGAACTTATATAAAATGGATTTGTATAAGTATGAAGTTGATTTAAAAACTATTGATTTGGTAAAGTAATCAATTTGTAATGTGAAATCTTATATAATCAAGGTCTATATAAGTATGATTTCGTATATTATTAATTTTGGAAAGTATTTGATTTGAAAATGGAATCTTATATATGATGGACTTTATATAAGTATGATATTTGAAAGTGATTTGAAAAGGTACTATATGATATATATTATTGAAGTAAAGATATGGAAAGTGCCTTCTGCTTGATATCCGCTTTGTGGCCACACTGTAGATTCATTCTATCGATAATATTCTCTCTGATTTGGGTTTCGGATATGATACTCGAGTGTCCATCGACTTCCATGGTGATCTCCATGGTTTTTATTTTGAGCGCGACTGCATAGTGTAATTCACAGGGGCTGCGAGGGCCTACGGGTACGGATGTTTTCTGTGGGATTCAGGCGTAACCATTGTGTATCTACGATCTATTGGGTCGCTTAGTAGCGTAATCCACAGAGGCTGCGAGAGCCTAAGGGTACGGATGCTTCCTGGGGATCCAGGCGTAACCATTGTGTATCTACGGTACTACCAGTCTTCATCGCGTAATCGCAAGGCTGCAGTAGTCAGCCTACGGGTACGGATGTTTCCTGGGGGATCCAGGCGTAACCATTATGTATCCGCGATCCATGATCGACATGATTAGGTTTGGTTGTTTGTTTGAATTGTACTTTCCATATCTGTTTTTAGAAAGTTTTTCAGGTATTTTCACTGGGTGTTGAAACAAGTCAACGAAATACCTGGAGAATTCTAGCTTTGCGCCTGATCAACACATGGCCAGAGTCTGAAGGAATGAAAGTAAACTTGTTAAGACATCGAGTTATAAAAGTATTTTGATAAAGTATTATATAAAGGATATTTCAATCATTTATTTTACTTTTCTAAATAATTTAAAACGTTTTAAATATTTCTTACTTTGAACTATCAAATTTGAGTCAAATGACTATTCATCATATTATAAAATATTTAAAATGTTACAAATATAAAAAACTTAAATTGAAATTTATATAGTTTTAAAAATATGGTTCATCCTTGTCTTTCAACCTATTTTCCCTTTTAGCTATTTCTACCTTCTTCCTCTTTGAAGGTCCTTTCTGTATTATGGAAAGAGTTGGTTCTTTGGCTTATCGTTGGATTTACCTGAGAAGTTTCTGGAGTGAATGTTGTATTCCATGTCTCACATCTTCGCTGGTATCATCATGAAACATCTCTTTTGTTCAATCTTCTGCTCTTAACGGTTTGGGTATTGAGCCTAATCTGACTATCAAGAGGAAACCACTTTGCATTGTCGGTAGAGGTACGAAGCAGCTAAGAAGGAGATCTGTTAGTCTGCTCGAGGCACTATGAAGTACTGATGATCGAAATTGTACCTGGGAAACGGAGGATGGCATTCATGCTTTGAATCCGGAATTGTTTTTCAGGTACTATTTGTTTTTTCTATCTTGCTTTTACTTATTTTCCTTGCTCAATCCTTTTCGGGGACGAAAAGATTTGAGTGGGGGAGAGTGTAACAACCTTGAATTTTGTGATTTATTTTAATTGTACATTTTAAAGTGAATCGTTTATTTAAAAAAATTATTATATTTATTAAAATTATTAAATTTTGTTATTTTAAATATAAATTTTGATTTTGTGTGAATTATAATTTCAAACCTGAATAAACAAAATATTTCCAAAAAAAGTGGATTTTGGTCAATCTGGTCAAACTTTGACTTTTAAATTTAAAATTTAAATATTTGGATTTTTGAATTTTATCATTTATTATGAAAATAAATTAAATTTTAAGAACACTGCTTTTCGTTTTGTTGAAATCCGATTTATACTGTGAAAGTTTATGCTTTTTACAATATTGTATATAAATTGATTTATTTAATAAAATTGCCTATTTTAATTTATATAAATAATATTTTTATTTGTCAAATCTTGTTCTAATTTGTATATATATGTGTCATATGACATGTTAGATATATATTTTTATTTTGAAACATTTTTAAAGTGATGTTGTAATTTTCCAAAGCTTATCGTATTTTATTTTCATTTTTTTGGCAAGGCCAACCGGTTTTATAGTAGACCGTCCACTTTTTATTACGAATTTAATAAAAATTTGAAGTACGGGAGTAAGGTAGAGGCACCTTAAATACTAATAAGAAAGAAGAAAATACAGCACGGGAGTGTGACAGCATGTCACAGCTACTAAATATAACTAACAAGGCTAAGACTCCTCCGAAGAGGAAGAATCACCAACGTCAACATCCACCAGGGAGGAAACCAAAGAGACATTCCCAAGAAGACCAAAATAGGGGAGAAACAGGACTGCAAGTGAAGGATCATAAATCAGAGCATCAAAAATGTAAATATAAGATCGGTCCCAGGTAGTATTAGCTAGCAGGACAGAATTTAAGTCAGCATACAAACCATCCAAGTCAAGGACCAAGGAATCACCAGATGGTCTGTAATATAAGCATTGAAGGTCCATTAGATCATCGGAAACAAATCTAAAATAGGAATTATCCACCAGGTTGAATCGCATATTAGAACGGCGATCAACCCAACAACGTTCAGACTCAGCCCAAACAACAGGCAAATGAGGCAGAGCAACATCCGAAACATCAATGGGAACCGCAGAACCATCACTAGGGACAATGGATGCAGAAGGGGATGCAGGCCGAGCAAAAGGAAGCGGCGGACCAGGGTCAGATAAAGGAACTGCAGGTGGAGGAGCAACCTGAGATTTGGGAACCCATTTCCTGAGCGGAGGCCGGGACAGGGGGATCTTAGGTGCAGCAGCGGAAACAACAGAATGCGAGCAGGTGGTATCTAAGTGGCCAAAGGAGTGACAGGAGGAACAAATGTCAGGGACCCATGCATAGCGAACACGGACTTCCATCACATGGCCAACAGCTAGCTGAACAGGAATAGTGGATGGGAGTTGCTTAAAGGGAGATATCTCAATCAGAGCCTTAGCGTAGACCGGCTTTTCACGCGCAACGGTATTAGCGTCAAAACATTTCAATTTACCAACATTGCAAGCAAGCCAACTCATACCAAGCAGCGGTTGAAGAGAAGAAGGAATTTGAGAAAAATAAACCCAAACGGGGATAGAAAGTACTTGTTCACGAGCACTTGCTACCGTTGGAGACCAGAGAATAATAATAAATGGTTTCCCATCAAAAATGGAAGGCTCATCCTCAAGAACACGTCTGCATTCCTCAGAGGAGGAGAACAACAAGAAGTATATGGAGTCAACCAACTTAACACGTAGATCACCGCGCAGCCGCCAGGCCCTACGACAAACAGCAGACGGATCGAGAAGGCGATGTTTTGGGTCCAAAAAGAAACCAACTAAATATTCAACCAACTTATTTTCAATTTTTAAACCTTGGTTTCTATTTTTAAGCTACTTTCTCAATTAATTTATATTTATCTAAAATTTATTTACTTATTTTTATTTATACATTATTTTGTTGTGTTTTATTTTATTTATATTCATTTTTCATGTGTTTGAAAATGCAAAAAAAGAAATAAAGAAATATGAAGAGTTTAAACCTTTCACTTGCCTTTGTCTTTTCCTTCTTCTTACCTATTCATTCCAAATTAACACTTGCATTCATTAGCCGACCTTATCTTCTTTCTCAGCCGAAATTTTTCCATTTCTCATGAAAAGTTTTCTAACCCTAAAAACTTCGGCCTTCATTCTGAAGGAAAATTTGGGAAACGTTTTCATTTTTTTCCATTCTTTCCTTGTTTTATGTAGTTATCTTGCTTTGCTTTCACCTTATATGTTCGGCCTATAGCCTCCTCCATCACCACCACCTCCACCACCATCATACTCAGCTGTGTTCTCCTCCAACACCTCTGTCATGTCATGGCCATGGCCACCATTGATGTGAAGCTCTATAAAAATTAACAAAGCACCACTTAAAACATGCATTCCCCTTGGCCTCCACAAAAATGTTTTCATTTTTTTTCCATTCTTTCCTTGTTTTATGTAATTATCTTGCTTTTCTTTCACCTTATATGTTTGGCTTATAGCCTCCTCCATCACCACCACCTCCACCACCATTATACTCAGCTGTAATCAGGTCCAACACCTCTGTCCTGTCATGGCCATGGCCACCATTGATGTGAAGCTCCACAAAAATTAACAAAGCACCACTTAAATAAACCTCCACACGACTCCACCACTTCATACAACCCCTTGGCCGCCCTTTGCACCACCTTCTCCAGCCCTACTTGACCCAAAGACCACTGCCACATCATTCCCTGACCCCACCAGGCCTGTCCATGCCAATACATTCCTATGGTCGAACCATATTTGCATAAAAATCCACTTGTTTGCCTTGTACTTGTATTTTCATGCATATCAACTTTCATGCCTTCATTACCTTAGTTAGGCCAAGCATACTTGACCCATGCTTGACCAGACACAACCCATGGCCATTCCTTATCACTCTTTAGGCCAAGCATAGTGATGGTGGAAGCAAGTGCAAGGGTTTGATTCTTTGTTGTATATGATTTCTAGATTGTTTAAAGTTATATATTTTGGGTTAAAATTCATGTTATATATATATTGTTTTGTTTCATATGCACAAGACAAATAGTTTTGGTTCTCCCTTACTTGAATCATAGTCGTGTTTTCGTTCCTTTTAGATCTCTATTGTGTGTTTCGTTGTTATCTCCAGCTTGTAGAAGTGAGTATTTCTCACCAGACATTTTGTACTTATATAATTAGTAAATTAACACCGTGTGAATCTGTAGATATTATTATTATGTTATAACTGCTTATGCTATGACCATATGATGTTCACCCTTGCTTATACACCTGTCATATCATCTGTTACTATTATATAATGTTATTATGTTTATTTATAATAGTTTATCACAATGCAAATTCCTTGTAAATTAGAATCACTATGGGTTGAAATGATACATACCCGAACGGACTTTAGAATAGGGAAAAATCGTTATGGGCTGAAATGATAGGCCTGAGCGATTTTTATTTATTTTATTTTACTTGGGATTGCGGGTTTGAAATAAACTATTCCAAATTTTTCGATTTCAAAACAGATTTGATCCACGGAATAAACCATTTCAAATTCGATATATTTCAACTGTAAGTATTCAACAATTTCCAAATTGAGTATGGTAATTATGATTCAACAATTAAATTTTCTATTAATTAGTTTTGAAATATTTTACATAATAAATCCATTATCATTTAAATAAAACTCAAATTACAAATAACTAAATATTTCCTTCAATTTGTGTATACTTGAACTATTCGTTTAATTCACCTTAAACAAAAATCAAGTTATAAGAATCATACCTTCCGAAATTCCAAATTTTATAAATTTCTCATTAACTTATTTGAGTTTAATTCTTAAATAAATTCAATTTCAAATAAATCTCTAATTTATCTCCCAACCTTAATTTATTTAAATCATTATACACTCTATATTAAAATAAAATTTAAATACTTACCCACATTACATTTAAAAAAATCAAACTCTATTATTAAACTTATTTTTTTAACAAATTTATACATAGCTTAAATTCAAGAATTTAACTATATATAAAAATAATGTTTATATAATACCAAAAATCAATATTTATTAAACCACATATTTATTTCCAAAACCATAGAAATCATTTTCAAAATACTTATATATAGACCGACGGTGTCTGTATATAGTTTTCTATCCTATGGTCAAGTGAGATGGATATTCATCATTTCAATCCGCAATTTAAAATAAAATACGGTTATATATCGCAATCCCGAATGAAATAAAAATCCATAACAACTTGCCGCTTATAACAATATAAAATACAACATCCATTCGTCCAATATCAATCATCAAAAATTTACCACAGTCATCATCCAATTCAATCAATAACACCAATATAGAACAAATAATGAATAACATGTATTTACTGGCAGTTTATATTCAATGATAAATTAAATACTATTTTATCCCAATAATTTCAAATAAACCGAGATGATGATTCAAAATATGCCAAACAGTCATAAATAAATTTCCAATCACATTATACAACAATTTAACAAACATAAGAAATTATATATGTTGTGAGTGGGTTAAAACATTCACCTTTTGAATTTAATGGAATTTAAATCCAATTTAAACCCAAAATTTGAACGGTCTCAGAATTCGCCCAAACCAGCACCAAAATGTCCATAATTCTAATATGATCCCAGTAAAACAAACCGCGCATGAAGCCGAGCTCGTATGAAAATGTTATGAAATTAGAAGATTGAAAAATTCTGGTCCTGGGTCGACTTGGGGCTCAACTTCGGTCCACCGCCTCAAATCCCCGATGCTTGCTTGGAGTTTTTGCCAAAACGACCCGGAGCGACTCGAGTCATTTTCTTCCTGACCCGAAGTTGTTGCAGCATTTTTGCCTCTGAAACTCGAAGCGCGACCTGAAGTTGCTGCAGATCCGTAATTTTTTTTTGAAATTGAAATTGGATTGGGAAGATTAGGGTTTTGGGCCATTGAGGAAGAAGAGCAGTAGAAATTTCTTACGTACAGAAATGAGAAATAGAAAGGATGCTACGGTTTATTACGTTATATATATATATATATATATATATATATATATATATATATATATATAGGCAGAACCAAATAGAAAGGAATGGCCCGATTGGTTTGAGTTTTTAACGATAATTGACTCGAAAAACCCGTTCCGATTCCAAAACGAAAATGAGTCAACCCATATGTCAAAAATATGTTTTAAACATTTTAAACGCAATGGAACAGGTTTCAAGTCCAAATTCCATCGTATGAAGAAGTTATGCTAAAATCAAGTTATTTCAAATTGATTTCAATTAATTGATTTCTAGGCGTTTCGAGCGCGTACGATCAAACAACAAGTTGATCGCTACGAAACTTGAAATCCTACAATAATTCACTGTTACGAATTCGATGAAATTGGTTTCATCGAAAACCGAGTAAATGACCAAATTTGTTATTTTTATATTAATTAAATAATTAATAATTAATTAATTAAATCAAATTTTTAACTTCGATCCTATAATTGATAATTTTATCGTTTTTAAATTTCTTAATCATTTACACAAATTTAAATAAATTTAGATGTCAATTTAGAGTTGATAATTTTATCAATTTCAGTGTTGGTCTCAATTTCATTAAATTCAGAAATTATAAATTTAATTTCCAATAATTCCATTTAATTCGTTTTTCATTCTATTATTCAATTCATTGCTGTCAGCCAGATGAAATTAACATTGGATTCATGATTTATTATATTAATATTCTCAAATTCCATCTAAATTTCAATTAACGTAATATTTAGATATTTAATTTCATTTAATTGCAATTAATCCAATCATTATAGTTCAAATCCCAATAAATTGATAAATTTTTATTTCCGTTCCTTTAATTCAACAAAGTGTCCTATTATGAATAACATTAACATCATTTCCAAATATTACCTTAATTAACATTAACGTAATATTTAATTTAGATTTATTGCAATTGATTCGGTTCAATTTAATGGATTAAAAATGTGTCGATAACTTATAATAATTGTTGCCACTAACTCTTAATCATACTTAATTATCAACAACAAACATTATAATTACTTATCTAACATTGATTTTATCAAAATACGGTTTATTGTGTATTATTTCATCAATTAGTATAACTTTGAATTATTTCTATATTTATAATTTACAATCAATTATAACCCTACAATTGTTTCAATTAATTGGGGTCTGCATTAAAATAATTGTTTATTAACTTGCATTAACATTATTACCTTAATTTGCATTCAGTTACTATTAATCAGTATATTATTTCATAGGTCAAATCAATACTTACTTTTGTTTACTTATTTTCAATTTTATAACCAAGTGCAACAAATTTGCACTATTTCATTTTTGGGATTTCACTTCAATTGTCAATAGTTAATTTTAATTACCATCACTATATTTCATTTTAGCATTCATTTACATTTTAAATTATAAAGTTTTTTTTTCTTTCAAAATTAAATTACAAAATCCCGTTAAAATAACAAATCTTATGATCGGAAATTTACTGGTCGTTACAATAAGTTAAAGGCAGAATTCACCAAATGTTTCGGTCAAGGAGGTTCGTTTTCATGGACATGTTGTCTTCGAGCATGGACCAATGGTCGATCCTAGTAAACTGTAATAGTATATGTTTGGCATGCACCAAGGAATGCTATTGAAATGAGGAGTTTTCTTGTGTTGGCGGGTTACTATAGAGAGTTCATTAAGGACTTCACTAATATTTTCACACCATTGACATGCCTTACCAAGAAGAGTTTAGTGTTCTCATGGAACGTAGAATAAGAGGATGCTTTCATTAAACTGAAAGAGTTGTTGACATGTGCACCTGTTTTGGTAGTCTTTGATGGTTGAAAGCATTCATATATATGATGCTTATGGAAGAGAATTAGGCATCATGTTGATGCATGAGGGTAGAGTTTACTATATGCTAGTCAACAATTGAAAGTTTACAAGAGAAACTCTCCAACCCATGAACTTGAGTTAGTAGCTATTGTATCTTCCCTCAAATCATGGAGGCATTATCTTTTAGGTGACCGGTTTTAGCTATTCACTTATCATAATTCTCTAAAGTAATTATTATCTCAAAAAGATTTGAATTTGAGACAACAAAGGTGGATTGAATTCTTGGCATTGTATGGCTTCATTATCTTATATAATCCAAGTAAGGGAAATGTTGTAGTCAATGCCTTAAGTAGAATCCATGCGATGTTGAATCCTATGTTCTTGGAATGAAATTACTTGGATTTCATTTCTACATTTGATTTTCAAACTTCATCGGACATTACTCTAGGATTGTTTGCAGCTGTGGACGTTCATCCTTCACTTATAAAATGTATTGGTTTGATTCAGAAGCAAGGCAAAGAGTTATTGGTATTCTTAAGAAGCCGAACAAAGGAGTGCACTCGAGTCATTTTGATTGCTATTCCATTTATTCGAAAGGATAATTGGTTGTTTATCCCTCTTATCATGGATTTGTTCGATATGGCATTGGCAATCTCTCATCATTCTACGATAAACATTCGTCCCGGTTGTGATAAAATGTATTGTGATATGAAGAGACTATTTTATTAGCTTAGTATGAAGAGACATGTAGTTGAGTATGTTTCTAAGTGAGTGACTTGTTAGTGGGTAAATGCAAAGAAGAAGAAGCTTGTTGATTGTTACAATCGTTAAATATCCTGCCGGGGAAATGGGAGAGTATCTCTATGGGTTTTGTTGATGGGCTACCTAGGAGTGGAAGGGAGAATGAGAGTATTTGGGTCATAATCGATTGACTAACCAAATGCACTCATTTTATTCCAATAAGGAGTACAAAGACAACTGCATCCATGGTGACTTTATTTGTGAAAGAGATGGTTAGTTGCATGGAGTTCCTTCTAACATTGTTAGTCACCGAGATCCACTTTTTACTAGTGAGTTTTAGAGGAGTCTTCAGAAGGCCTTGGGTACTGAATTGAATTTGAGTACCGCTTATCTTCAATAGATGGATGAGTAGACTAAAAAGGTGAGCCGAGTATAATAGGACTTGTAGCGAATGTGTATCTTAGACTTTGGAGGTTCTTGGGAGAATCACTTCCCATTGTAGTGTTTGCTTATAATAATATTTATCAAGCAAGTATTAGAATGGCATCATTTGAGGCATTGTACAAGATGCTTTATAGGTCACAATTTTGTTGGTGAAAGAATATACTTGGACCGAATATGATAAGGAAGATATAAGAGAAAGCAGACTTGGTACATTGGAGGACAAAGACTGCCTAGGATAGGCAAAAATCTTATATTGACTGAAGATGCATGGAGTTGGAGTTCGCAGTGGGCTACGTGGTCTTTGTGAAAGTCTCATCATTTAAACATGTTATTAGGCTTGGTAGTTCAGGAAAGCTAACACCCAGGTTGTAGGGCATTTTACGATCTTGAAGAGAATAGAGAAGTTAGCTTATAGATTTGAGCTTCCAAAAAAGTTGGCGGTGGTTCACAATTTCTTCCTTATATCACACTTGTGAAAGTGTCTATATGATTTGGCTACTATGGTTAAGCTGAGTCAATTAGAGGAGAATGAAGTGGAGAAAGAGTCACTAGCTTGCCATGCACCTGCTCATTATACTAAGCATGGGACAAAACAAATACAAAATAAAGTCATTGAGCTGTTTAGAGTCTATGGGGGAATGATCTAGTTGAGAGTACATGGGAGCCTGGGTAGAAGGATCCTCCTACCAATCCATAACTCTTTTCTGGCATGCTTCCATTTAAGTTGGTATAATTAATAGTTCATGTAATATTTATCTTAGAATATCCCATTGGTTGCAATGCTCGGATGTTAGGCATGGTTGTGAACGTGTCGGCCGGACATGTTTTTGATGATGATTGCTAACAGATGAATTTTGTTGGCTAGCATTCCAATTATGGGCTAATATACTTGGGTTAGCTTACAACACAAACACACCATGCTTTACTCATTTTATTTTATAAGTTGTATGCACATGGTTGTTGCATTTTGCATCTATAATGAATATTTTTGAGCATAACTTGTATTTAAATGTATTTTCAAAAAATAAAAAAGGCATGGTTTCAACGGTTAAAAGAAATAGAGGAATTTACGTACTAAACATATGTAGTTGAGCAGTGCAAGGCAGTGATGGTATGTTGTGAAATGAAGTTCACTGTTGTTTGAGAGATGCAGTGTTGTATGGGTGGATGGTCATGGGGGTATGGGGATTCGACAGTGACTGTTTGTGGTGAATAGATGTAGGGGGTATTTGTAGGGCGGTTTGAAGTGACCAGAGGAGATGGTACAAGGCAGAGGTGGTAAACATAAGTAGATGTAATTGAACAGTAAGGAAGAATTGTAGGAATGATTCAGTTTCAGGTCATGTTTATGAAAGGGATGTTGTTTCTAGTGTGCTATGGGGGAAATTAAAGTAAGATGGATGGTACAACGACGTGAATGCAGTAGTGGCAAGTTGTACGTGAATGTGAAGTATATATGTTAATGGAAGTGTTGGATTTTGGGCAGAAGGTTGTAGCGTATGTATGGGATGGTATGGCAATGGTATGTGATTGGAAGTGCTAAACTGGAGGTTGGTTGATTGTTGAGGGATAATATGTATGCAAGTATGCAGCAGTTTTGTGCAAGTTGGTGGTTTATGAGGTGTACAGGTTGGTAGCAGCAGTATGCAGAGGAGGGTGTTAGTGTGACAGTAAGTAGTGGTGGAGGTTGTATGTTGTTTGAAGGTGTTGTGGGTAGAGGGATGGTGGTTGCAGTTGAACTGATGATGGAGTTGCAATGTGTAGTGGCTGTGAATGTTGGTTTGTTAAAGAGGAAGGGCAGCAGTATTTTATAGGCAGTATGTTGTGTGAACTATGGGATGTTGTGGTTTGTTGTAGAAGAGAGGCAGAGAAGTAGATTTTCTGGAGTGTGCAGGATGGTTGTGTAGTGGAGCGAGTAGCGGGCAATTAACTGTAAGTGGATGAACTACTTTTTTATATAATGGCACCAAGATGATTGAAACTTTAAGAATAAATTAACTTTATTTGCTTTTATCTATTTAAAAAAACAAAAAAAAACTGTGGGTGGATGAAGTACCAGTTGCAGGAAGCACAATAACCAGTTTATCTGTGAATTTCGTTTCTTTCAATGCTTCAGCCGAAAGCAAGGAAATTTAGTCTAAGTGTTAGGAACAGACTACATAAGTCATAATATCACGTATAAATTTACTAAAATAGATGACAACTTACCTTGTATTCTTTGACTCTGTCGATGTCAAAACCATCAATAATAAAAGGTGTAACAAGTAACAATTCTTTTGAACCCCAATATACCTCGACATCTGCAACAGTTGATGAGTAATCGTTTTTATAGTAAAATGCTATGCTTAAAAAGGAACAAGTTTGACCCCACCTGTATTGTCAATGACCTTTATTAGGCTTTTGCTAGAATTTGGTGTTAATTTTAACTGCAAAAATCAGAGATTATGTAATTTCACAAGCTTGTATTATTCAGATTTGGATCCAGCAGCAAATAGATCAGGTTTAACCTCTCTTGTACCCTCGATCGAGAATACTCCAACGAAAATCGTATTTGCAGATCCTTCAGTGTGTGGTGCTTCTCTTAAAGAGGCAATAACTGAAAAGTACATAAAATCTCCACTTGTATCATGTTTTTTAAGCCTTAATCCTGAATGACGAAGTCAACGGCAACATGGTCTGGTGGGAGCTCCTCTCCATCACCTCCCTACATCTCCTTCGCTTAATTACTTCTCGATTTTTTTTTTCCTTCAGAGTTTAATTACAGCATCATAAATTACCAACAAGGTCAGCGATTTTCAATTCTTTTCAATTCGAATTTGTCCTACTGCTCTTTACATTGATGAAGTTCAAACTCAAATTTCAAATGCCTGAAAGCCCAAGTTTAGTTATTCGCAGCTTCACATCTCTGCTTAATCGCAGGAACACAAACCTATATTCGAAGTCAATCCCAATTCCTCATAAAACAATTGAACAACCCAAAGGAATCGATCATGATTTCATAACGGTTGCATATAGCCATATTATCAATGTAGAGTGGCAAAAGCTCAATTCTTTTGCTCACAAGTTGACACCATTGAGAGTTATCACTTATTAGTTAAACTCCAGAAAGACCCAGTTGTGTCCTTCCAGTTTTACAACTTCGCCCTTTCTGAAAACCCTGATGCTTCATCAGTGGATTCCTATGTCTTGATTCTCCACATTTGATTAAATTTGGAAGATTCAAATCAGCTGAATTGATTTTGAAAGATATTCTGAGGTTAAGGCAGTGAAGATATTCGTTGGTGGAAGAGGATGCTTTGGATGGAACTGTGGTTTGCAGTGAAGTTTAGAGCATGTAGTGTGGCTCGTTTGTGGATCTACTGTAGGCTTGAAGTCAGTAAGCAGAGGTTAAGGCAGTGAAGAAATTTTGTTGTGAAGTTCGTTGTGAAGGCAGTTGTAGTGAATTGTGATGGTAGTATCTGTGCACAAAGCAGTGAAGTTGTTGTTTGGCTGTTGACAGTGGGTTTTGGAGTGGTTTGTCTGTCGATAATAATACTGTGATGAGTTGTGGGAGGTATTGATGTTGTGGTATTGAATGTAGAAACTGTTGTAAGGTAGGGGAAGAATTGTAGATGGTGGTTATGGTGAAAGTGGATTAGGCTAGAAAGTGATAACACAAGTGTATTGTGTGACTGAGTGGGTAGAGGTGAATGTAGTGTTATAGCTAAAGTGATAGTTTATGTTGCTATAATATTTTGATTTCCTACACATATACAATTTTGTGCATTTGATTTTCAGCTTCTTATTTACCTGACTTTAGTGCTGCAGAGAGATAAACACTAGGAACAAACGCACAACAAAATGAGATTTTTACCCAAAATTACATGGTAGCTCTGAATAATAATAATTGTAATGAGATTGGTTATTTAAAAGACTATAGTTGACGAATATCTACAAATTCATGTTTTTGTTTGTATTGATTAGGAAATGATTTTTGTTGTGCAGTCAAGATTCATGGTGGATGAAGCATACAAGGGTTTATTGCTTAAGATGTTAGGAGAACGATGGAGAAATGCAAAGTCAAGATTAGTTTCGTCTATTAAAGTAGCTTCTACTTGCCCTGACGCTTCCTCTAGATTAGCAATGCTAAAACCGGATACTATAGAAAACGTTCAGAGTGGAACGACTTTGTTAAGGAAAAGTTGTCGGAGAAATTTGAGATAATAAGTTGTATTTTATTCGGTATAAATTAAAAGGTAAATAATAGTTTGTTAATGAATTTCTCCTATGTAGGAAACTAGCAAAAAATTCAAAGCGCTAAGAGATAAAAATAAACTTCCACATACAATGAGCAGAAAGGGTTATGCGAGATTAGCTGAAGATATGGTAAGAAATGCATGTACAATTACATCAATAATATATTTTTTTCTTTGGTTGGTCTTCCTACTATTATTATTTGCAGAAAAAGGAAACTGGAATATCAAATATTAGCAGAGACGACCTATGGTGCAAAGCCCATACAAAGAAAAATAGAGACCCACCGAATTCCGTTGTTGCCGATTGCATCGTAAGTTTTTTTTATTCTTTTGAGATATGAGTGTAGATATTTATTCAAAACTCATATGTACTTGACATTGAGGGATCAATATTTCGGCGATTCAGTCATATATCAGCTCGTATATGTTTTCTGCGATCAACATTTCACTACAAATATTAAATACATTGAACTGAACATTGACGGATGATAGTTTATTCATATTTCATTTTTGTTGAAATGGTCTATTTTGATTTGTAGGCTAAGATAAAAGAGCACAGTAATGCTCAGAGCTCTCATGGAACAACATCGGTAAGTGGAGATAGGGTGTCACATGTTTTTGGAAATGAACATAGAGGAAGGGTGAGAGGGCTGGGTTTTGGTGTAGTGCCATCTCAAATGGGTGTTTATTCAACTAATTCAAAAAAGGTGATTGCATTGGAAAATCAACTAACTCATTTGGCGGCTAAAGTAGAAGAGTTGACTAATTCGGTCATGATAGTAAGTTTATATTTAATTAGCTATTGTTAATAAATATGTGATATGTGCTTATGAATTACCAAGTCGTCTCCTGTACTTTTACGGAGAAGAAATGTTAATGCGGCGGATTTGGAGATCGCTGAGGCTCATACATCTCAGGTTAGAATATATAAATAATCTGAAATTAGTACATGAAATTTTGGTTTTTTGCTTAGAGAAATTGTTGTTCGCAAATCATGTAGTAGTTCAATTAATTTAATTAGTTCACATTTCATTTATTTTTAGAAAAAAAGGAAAAAAACCTTTAGGTGACACCGCAACAGTAAGTTCCATAATTACCTTTTGAATCTCAGTATTTTTATATAACCATGTTCCATGGTTTTTTTTTGCAGTCACACCGCGAGAGTAACAATATGCAGGTTCAAGATCAGCTTACTATGGATGGTTTGGTAAAAAAAGTGCAAGCTATCGGGTTGGAAGAAGAACGTAGTTGCAGAGGGGACGATAGCAAGCACTGATCCTGATGCTTCAGTAAATTTTGTAAAGCTTGGAGCGAATGCTTAGAATGCATGGGTTGATGTAGCGGTGGAACCAGAAGCCTTTTTATTTAGGCTAAATTCAGAGATGCAGACTATCAAAGAGGTCGTTGGATCAATCGTTGCGTGGCATAAAGACTTCATCTCTGTGGTATAGTACGATTGTACTTGGAACGTGATATTTGTAGCGGACTGTTATGTGTTAAAGCTTTATGTATTTGGCATGTAAACTTATCTAACTTTTTGGAGTGTTAAAATTTTATCACTCTGGCTTTTAGTCATTTCGTATGTGATTTTAATTATTTTACGACAATATTTAGTATTTGTATGAATGTATTGCATGGATGCTGCTGTAATTTTTTTAAATTTTCATTTATTTTGCAACGGGCAATGTGCGTTGTTATATGAGCTTATTACAACGGTCAACAAACGTTGTTACACAGGTATTTTACAACGGTCAATACATGTTGTGACATAGGCTATTGCAACGGGTTATGGCCGTTGTTATATAGTTTATTGCAACGGGCAAAACAAGTTGTTAAATATGCTTTTTACAACGGTCAATGCATGTTGTGAAAAAGGCTATGCAACTAGTATAGTTAGTCTATTGCAACGGTCTATGACCATTGTATTAGAGTTTATTACAACGGTCATAACACGTTGTAAAAAGGTATACTGCAATGGGCAAAACAAGTTGTTAAATATGCTTTTTACAACGGTCAATGCATGTTGTGAAAAAGGTTATGCAACTAGTATAGTTAGTCTATTGCAACGGGTTATGACCATTGTATTAGAGTTTATTACAACGATCATAACCCGTTGTAAAAAGGTATATTACAACGGTTTTTACAATGGGCTTTGCCCGTTGTAAAATGTGATGGATCTATTACAATGAGGCCTATTACAACGGGCTTTTAGTCTTTTTGTATGTGATTTTAATTATTTTACGACAATATTTAGTATTTGTATGAATGTATTGCATGGATGCTGCTGTAATTTTTTTAAATTTGCATTTATTTTGCAACGGGCAATGTGCGTTGTTATATAAGCTTATTACAACGGTCAACAAACGTTGTTACACAGGTATTTTACAACGGTCAATACATGTTGTGACATAGGCTATTGCAACGGGTTATGGCCGTTGTTATATAGTTTATTGCAACGGGCAAAACAAGTTGTTAAATATGCTTTTTACAACGGTCAATGCATGTTGTGAAAAAGGCTATGCAAATAGTATAGTTAGTCTATTGCAACGGTCTATGACCATTGTATTAGAGTTTATTACAACGGTCATAACACGTTGTAAAAAGGTATACTGCAATGGGCAAAACAAGTTGTTAAATATGCTTTTTACAACGGTCAATGCATGTTGTGAAAAAGGCTATGCAACTAGTATAGTTAGTCTATTGCAACGGGTTTGACCGTTGTATTAGAGTTTATTACAACGATCATAACCCGTTGTAAAAAGGTATACTGCAACGGTTTTTACAACGGGCTTTGTCCGTTGTAAAATGTGGTGGATCTATTACAATGAGGCCTATTACAACGGGCTTTTAGTCTTTTCGTATGTGATTTTAATTATTTTACGACAATATTTAGTATTTGTATGAATGTATTGCATGGATGCTGCTATAAATTTTTTTAAAATTTGCATTTATTTTGCAATGTGCGTTGTCATGTGAGCTTATTACAACGGTCAACAAACGTTGTTAAATAGGTATTTTACAACGGTCAATACATGTGACATAGGCTATTGCAACGGGTTATGGCCGTTGTTATATAGTTTATTGCAACGGGCAAAACAAGTTGTTAAATATGCTTTTTACAACGGTAAATGCATGTTGTGAAAAAGGCTATGCAACTAGTATAGTTAGTCTATTGCAACGGGCTATGACCGTTGTATTAGAGTTTATTACAACGGTCATAACACGTTGTAAAAAGGTATACTGCAACGGGTAAAACAAGTTGTTAAATATGCTTTTTACAATGGTCAATGCATGTTGTGAAAAAGGCTATGCAACTAGTATAGTTAGTCTATTGCAACGGGTTATGACCGTTGTATTAGAGTTTATTACAACGATCATAACCCGTTGTAAAAAGGTATACTGCAACGATTTTTACAACGGGCTTTGCCCGTTGTAAAATGTGGTGGATCTATTACAATGAGGCCTATTACAATGGGCTTTTAGTCTTTTCGTATGTGATTTTAATTATTTTACGACAATATTTAGTATTTGTATGAATGTATTGCATGGATGCTGCTGTAATTTTTTTTAAAATTTGCATTTATTTTGCAATGTGCGTTGTCATGTGAGCTTATTACAACGGTCAACAAACGTTGTTAAACAGGTATTTTACAATGGTCAATACATGTGACATAGGCTATTGCAACGGGTTATGGCCGTTGTTATATAGTTTATTGCAACGGGCAAAACAAGTTGTTAAATATGCTTTTTACAACGGTAAATGCATGTTGTGAAAAAGGCTATGCAACTAGTATAGTTAGTCTATTGCAACGGGCTATGACCGTTGTATTAGAGTTTATTACAACGGTCATAACACGTTGTAAAAAGGTATACTGCAACGGGCAAAACAAGTTGTTAAATATGCTTTTTACAACGGTCAATGCATGTTGTGAAAAAGGCTATGCAACTAGTATAGTTAGTCTATTGCAACGGGTTATGACCGTTGTATTAGAGTTTATTACAACGATCATAACCCGTTGTAAAAAGGTATACTGCAACGATTTTTACAACGGGCTTTGCCCGTTGTAAAATGTGGTGGATCTGTTACAACGAGGCCTACATGTCCATTGCGAAAACCATATTACAACGGGCATTGCCCGTTGTAAAAAGGCTATTTTGTTGTAGTGTGGTTGTGCATCTATGTAGAATTGAAAGTATATAAGGTACTATATACATTTTGGATACATGGCATAAACACTTGCATTGTTGGGAATATATTAGTTTAGGAGACTGCCTAATTTATAATACCTATATTTTTCATATGCATTCCATAACTATATATAAGTGTTGCATTAGAAATTGAAATGAAGGACAATTGTTGCAAGTGACTAGTGACTGAGTAGACGGTTGCAGATATTGATCTGCTTATAAACGAGTTGCATTTATCCATCCTTGGAGATTTCGGGAATGAAATCTATTTAAAGGGAGAAGAATGTAACAACCTAGGAAATTTTAATAAATTAACTAAAATATTTATGGGTAAAAATGTAATTTTACATTAAAAAGGTTAAAAATATAAATTTTCACAAACGTTGGAATTAGGCTACAAAACCTATTCCATTGTGTTCGGAATGCCATTTAAAATTAAGGAATATATATAATTTTTTAAATTTGATAAAATGGGTCAAAATTAGCGGGAAATATAATAAGCAGCCTTTTCATAAATATGGATTTCAAATCTGACTAAGCAAAACCTAAAATTCAACCATAAATTAACACATTACCCTCATATCTGTTCGCTCCAAACTCTAACTGCCACTTTTTACTTACATATCTTCTTTCTCTTTTCTCAAGTACTTCTAAAAAATAAGGCAACATACTTCTATCTTCAAAAATTCACGAAGAAAAATAAATATAAACAAAAGAAGAAATCAAATTAGAAGAAAAAAAGGTGAAAGCTATGAATCAACAACTTGGTAGAGTAGTAGATTCAAGTCAAGAAAAAGGTTTCTACAAACAAGATGAATGGAGTCTATCTACTAAATGCATATTTTGGCAATAAGTAATTGATTTTCAATTGTAAACTTTTTTTGCAATATGAATATGATTTTTATTGTTGAATCTATCCGTTTCTTCTAAATTTGTGAATTGAAATGATTTTGAAAACCCTAGAAAATGATAGATTTAATTATTGAATAGATAAATGAAAAGTCAGCTATCTCTAATCTTATATATTTAAATTGTATAACAAATTTTGGTTGATTTTGACAAATAAAGAATGATTTAGATTGGAACTACCCTAATTTTTATAAGGGTACTTTTGGCACAGGTCCCTGGTAGGTTTCAAAATACACGAAAAGTCCCCGTCTTAAAACTTTATAAATTAGGTCCCTATTTTTCGAAAATCAACAAAAAAACAACAAAAAACATCGTAAAAAGTGGCCAAACTTCAAAACTTATTTCAACATATAATCATCTTCATATCAATGCAAGAAAAACACAAAAAAAATCATCAAAACCCAAAAAAACATCAAAATTCTCACTTTAAGAAATTCTGCAATTTTTCTTGAAATTGCAGATATTTCAGAAACTTTAGTATAAAAAATTGCGTTGTTTCATGCAACTGTTTAGTTCAATCATCCAAATTTACTATCTGCATTTATTCAAACAACACATTATTGCACAACAATCAAGAAAAAATGATGAAATTGCGTATAATTTAAAAATTATCAATATTGCATAGAACACACAGCTTATTCTCAATAATTGCAGGGAAAAAAGCAATAATTCATAAAAGTTGCATACAAATCAACAATAATAAGCCAAAAGTACCTTATTTTATGGAATAGCTGCGCACATATCAGCAACAATGTAAAATAATTGCACATATTGTTGCACTAATATAAATTTTAGTTGATATATAATTATTCAGCAACAATTGCATGATTATCAGCAAAAATATTCAATTATTGCTGACATTTCAGCAACAATATTTACTATCAGCAAGTATTCCTGAATAGTTATTGAAATGTTAGCAATTATTCTGCAGTAAAAACAGGGACTCGTTTTGTAATGAAACTTACACAGGGACCCGTTTTGCAATATTCTTCCGTTTAAAGGATGCGGTCTAAATTTCCACTTTTTATAAACTTGATACTATGATAAATTTGATCTAATTTTTTATATAAATAAAACATATCTGTTGTAGTTTATTTAGATCCATTTCAATTTATATTGAAATATACACAATAATTGATTTGAATATACGTAGATAGCTCTTCGAGTATACATATAATTGGATGAACAACTACATACAAACATTAGAATAATCACTTAAAATTAGGTATAAAATAATAGAACCTATATCAAAGACATTATGAAGCTAAATACCGAACAACATGCTCAAATCAATGGAGAAGATAAGCAAAATAAATAAGGAAAAAATTCATAAAAATATGGAAAAATAACCACGTTTAGATATCTGAATTGTTTAACCAAATGTTTGAATTCAGTTATAAATGTCTGAATGTGTAGACTTTTCGAAACAGAAAGAAAAAATGTAACGACCCGTTAAATTTGATAATATTAAATGGATTAACTTAATATAATTTTTAATCTAATTTATAATAAATGTAGGAGTTGGATATAGTAACTGAGATTAAAGATTTAACAATTGAAATGTTATATGGCAATAGGTAGAATAACGAAAATTTGTGTTTGTGGTTATAAGTCATAATTAGTTGATTAAAATGGTATTAATGAAATAATAACTGAATTGAATTGCAATATATAAACATCAGAAAAATTTAATTGGTGGATTAAATTTGTTAAAGTTCATAAGTTTTGTAATTTAGTTTAGTAGAACTTTAAATTATAAACGAAGATTGAAATAAACGATAAATTTAATTATGTCAATGGTGACTCAAGACCTAGGTTATAGGAATTGGAACATAATCCAATTTGAATTAAGTAGAAGAAGGATTTGGTTAATATGTAAGTTATTGTTCAAGGTATTGAATAAAAAACTTGGAATCCAATCATAATTTAATGATAATAACGTTAGTATTAGAGAATAAATATATTTCAATGCAGTACCCGAATGAACGGAATAAAATGAATATATATTGAATAGAAATGAAATGTAAATTGGCACATTTGGTTGAAAGTTAATTTAAGAAACATATAAATGTTGAATTTGTGAATATTAATATAAATATTAACTTGAATGGGATTCATTAATACAAAGATGTAATAAGTGTAGATAGTAAAAATTTAATGGCTGTAGTGGATAAAAAAAATCTAGTAGTAACATAAAATTTATTTATATGGAAAAAGAGTATATATTTGAACAAATTTATGAAAATTTGATAAGAACAGTGGTTGTAATCAGTTTGGTTATTTAATGTTTGAAGATAGAGATTTGTAAATCCGTTAATGAATTTATAATGGGAAGGAACGGTAAGAATGTAAAAATTATAAGCATTTGATTCAATTAAGGGAATTAAATTTTAAATAAATGGTCATTTAATAAATTCAACGTTCTGTGAGAAATCATAATAGTTGTGTAAAATTTGTACAAACTTCGATTTGGAAATTTATTGGATTTATAACGGTTTTGGTATTACATTAATGAGTTTAAAAGTTATTCCATTTTGTAAAGTAATAAAAGCTTATTTATGTGACTAGAATTTAGCGTAACGACTATTGTGTGTTACCTATTCTTGTTGCTTGTTAATTTAAATTTTGGGAATCAAATTCAATTTATCCGCCAATTTACCGCAGTTAAAATGAAATAAATTGGTGAATGAGTAATGTTAAATACAAATAAGATGTAACCAGAAAATCCCATTTATAATAATTTATGTAGAATAAAGTAAAGAAACGAGGAAATGAAAATGTGAAAATGTGGATGCAATGAGATCTTAAGTAATAATAACTTTGTTTGGTAAGTGATAACGGATTTTTTTTGTATAACCAAATAAAGATCCAAATTTATATGGAAATTTATTGCAATCAATTGAATTTATTATTATTTGGAAGAAATTGGAGTTATTTGTAATAAGTATGAACCTAATGTTAATTTTCTTATAGGATTGACAATCGATATGGAATGAAAAGAAGAAAATTTGGGTCAGTAAAATTTGTAATTTATGCATAATAAAATGGATTCTAACGTTAAATACTACGTTATTAAGATTTAAATTAGACTTAAAGAATAATGATGTGAATCAGGAACTAATGTTTATGGCATCTTTAGTTTAAGTGAAAGTTGAGAATATAAAGATTAAAAATCTAAAGTATGGGTTTTGAGAATATAATTTATAAAATTCTTAAATATAAGAAAGTGTAGAATTAACATTGCAATTAATATACTGTCAACTTTTAATTCACAGCTAAACCTGTTAAATCTTTTCAATTGATTACGAATTATATAAGAAATAAAATTTGGCCAATTTTAGAATTTAATATAAAATTTGGATTTTTATAATTTATTTAATTTATTTAATGAATATTAAAAATAGCCATTTTGGCCTCGGGCTCGGATTTCGACGAAACCAGTTTCATCGGATCCGTATCGGTGAATTATTATAGGGTTTCAAGTTTCGTATCGATCGGACTTGTCGTTTGATCGTACGGGCGTGAAACGCCTTGAAATCGATTTAATTAAAATCAATTTGAAATCAATTTGGAAATTTTGTTTTCAGCATAACTTCTTCATATGATCAAATTTGGACGTGAAACTTTTTCCATCGCGTTCAGAATATTTTAAATTACCTATTTGGATATATAGATTTACGAAATTTCGTTCCGGAGACATAGCGGGCTTTTTGGGCCATAGTTTGCTACGCACGTTCATTCTACGGTCTATCTACTCTATCTCTAACCCCTCTATATAAACCCAGCTACAAGCCCTAGCCTCCGCCTAATTTCATTCCATTTGTGCGTATACTTTCTTCAAGCTCCTCTTCTTCTTCAATGGGTGCAAACCCTATATCCAATCAATTCAAAATTTCAATGAAAATTCAAACTCTTCAGAAAAATTCCAAATTAATATATGTCGATCTTCTCGAAACACGTAATCCCATGGTGAAATTCGTTTTTCAGTTGGAGTTACCGTTTACCCAGAATAAATTCAAAACAGTCCCAACCGTTCATCATCGCCGTAACAAACTTCGTCTGATCGTCGAATGGTTTCTGGGTATTGAAGAGAGGACGATGGAGAGCGCATCTATGTGTTTTGTTTCGAGAATCAACGGTTGGATGTGGAGCAATTTTTGTTTTGGATTTCGTTTTCATAGGCGGCCGGTGGAGTTTTGGGCGACCGGACCTATATGGGGGGGGTGCGGCGTGGCGAGCTGGAGCCCATGGTGGTGGTGGCACGGCGTATGGTGGTGTCTGGTGGAGTGCAAGTTTGGTCAAAGTGGCGGTCAAAGTTGTTGGTTGGGTTCGGTTCCTTGATCTGGAGGGGGGGCCGTGTTTGCCTGTTGCGTGAGGGAGGAAGGAACGCACAAAATTACTGGTGACGTGGCACTATGCATGTTGAGGTGTGTGAATGTGTACCATTTTTGTTTATTTTTAATTTTGAATTCAATCATCATTTTTCGCCATAACTTTCCCATACGATCTCCGATTCACACGAGATTTTTTTTGTTAGGATCGTAATTTAATTCCGGACTTGATGACGCTGGTTTGGACGATTTCCGAGACGGGCGAATTTTTGGGTTTAAATCGAATTTAAATTCGATTTAAATTCAAAAGGTGAGTGTTTAAACCCACTCACAACTACTAGAAGCTTTTATGTTTGTTAAATTAATTTTAGCAATGAATAGAAATTTATTTATGAGTATTTGGCATGTTTATTTTATTCATATCTGTTGAATTGCATTTATTAATTTAACTGTTAATTTAATTAATTTATTGCGTATAAATTTACAGTTAAAATTTATTTGTTTGTATATGAACTGCTAGTTAACAGTTATATAATTTATTACTGAATATAGACTGTAGATTAATAGCTGTTAAATTTAATTTGAATAAAATTGCCAGTATTACCTGTTATGTAGTACCAAAAATAATATTGTTATTGATTGATATTGATTGATGATTGGGATTGGATGATGGATGATGTTGATGAATGGATGTTTATTATATATCATTAAATTTCAAATTATCATGCATACTTCATTTCATTCGGGATTGTGGTTTGAAATGATATACAACCACAAAATTTTATATCTTTTAAATTGCGGATTGAAATGATAAATATCCGTATCACTTGACCATAGGATAGAAAATTATATACAGGCACCGCGGTCTATATATAACTATTTTAATGTGATTTCTATGGTTTGGATGGAATACGGTTTCTAATAATCTTAAATTTTATATTGTATAAATATTATTCTTCCATATATATACATATGAAGTTGAAAATTTTGAAATTAAAAGGTGTATAAATCTCTTTATTAAAAATGGAATTTTTTTTAAGAAAATGAAGTTTGATAATTTATATCATATGTTTAAATATTAAGTTTGGAAATTTTAAGATATGATATTTATAATTGGATTTTTCCCAAATAAATTGAAATGAATATTCTAGTATAATTTGAATTGGGAAAATATATATATTTTATTACTAGAAATTGAAGTCTTATTATTTATGGATTTTATGTGAATATTCAAGACTAATTAATAGAACAATTGATCTGTTGAAAGAATAAAATCCAACTTTAGTTTGAAATATTAATACTCCAAATGGATATACGTATATATATATATATATATAAATTGAAGTGGTTTTGGAACTTGAGAGAGATAATACAAATTTTGGGTTAGACTTAATAAAGAAATGTATTTGTAAAGCCATGAGAACTATTTTCTTTACAAAGTAACATTTAAGTTAAACCTTTTAATTCATATACCGTTGAATATCCAAACCATTCAAGTTTTATAAGTTATGGTTTTAAATTATGAATTTCGAAATATTATGCTTTGAAAGGATATTTGGCTTTCAGACGTTATAAATTTTAAAGCATTTGGATTTTTGAAAAGGTTTATATTTGGGATAAAGGATATCATATTGTTTCGGGTTTTAAAATGATATCGTATTCATAATTTTAAAATGGAAATGTTTATTCTGATTTTTAAAGTATAACCTATTTTTAAATGACCGCGGTGTTATAATAACGATGGGTTGGCAAAGAGACCGGGATCGGATATGGACATACTCTCTGTCGATACCGAAAACCACTTTGACTAACCGTGTACGCGGTGGAGATTCCAGAATGAAGTAGGTGGTGGTGACGTTTCCTGTAAGGTAAATACGTGGACCCGACTCCCGTGAGTTGGCATAAGGTGTCTAAAACAGGAGCGATTCTCAGGCCAATGAGGTCATTCCTCTGATCGGACCCTCCTCTTCGATATTATACTTTGATTTTGGATTGATTCAGTGGCCACTTCTATATTTTGATTTTGGGGAGTTAGTCCGAGGTGGGCGGTAACTGCGGCTACGCGTTTCCACTAGCCTGGATAGCAATTGGTATATCTACCCTGGCATTGCCTAGTTGTGCCGTGTCACCTACCATACCGAGCCTTTACTACGAGTTTCTATTTGTGTCGTACCTATGGAGTATCCTCTGGTAGCTTCCCGATCAGGAGGTATTATGGTACTGTATAGACTATTGGCATTATTTGTGTTAAAGGCTATATGGGTAACCCCTTAACGCTATTAAAAAGTAAGTTTATTTTATAAATAGACACTATTATAATAGCGCAATATACTACATAGTAAATAGTTTAACGGATCCTTAGGAGATGTAAATCCCGAACATCTCTTGAGTTACTGTACTCATATTTATTTCTGTTAATTTAACTCACATAAGATCTTTTAGTCTGACTCGAGTGTTTTGTCTTTTCAAATTCGCTCGGGTCAGTTCGAGCATTTCAGGATAGAAGACTTTAGCTTTGGAGGACGAAGACGAAGGAGTCGTATTATTTTATTTGTAGTATTGCACCACACTCAAAAATTTCCGCTGCATTGATTGTATTGGTATGTGTAACTCTGATATTCATTATATAAGTAAGATAAATATTTTGTAAACAGTTATCATGAAATGTATATTGATTATTATATTTTATCCTTCCGCTGTGAGATTCTATTTTGTTTTATTTCTTCTCTGTTTTTCTTATTTACCCCATAACAATCTGCCCTTGCGTATGCTTTAAAATTGGTACGTGTGTCGGTTTAAAGTGTGCGAAAAGGCGGGATGTTACAGTTGGTATCAAAGCTTTGGTTTAGCGATAAACCTTGGCTTTGTGGGGTTTGACTCTTTGTTAATAGGGTAGTAATACCCTATGGGAGTCGCTGAGTGTATATATATGAGAGAGCGTATTTGTTAGTTTTATAAAAAGATTTTAATATTATGTTACTCTGTTCCGTTTTGTATTTATAAATTCTGGTTGATGCATGGGACGCTATGGCATCAATAGGGATTTCTAAACACTTAATAGGACAGACCGACATAATATTTGTTTTAATATAGGTGAATGAAATAATTTTGCCTATTATATTTTCTATATATAAAAATATTTTTATAAAGATATATTTTGGTTGCTATAGTTGGGTGTTAGGAAATAAAAATATTTATAACAATTAAAGCTAAGTTGAATTTTAATAAATCAAATTGGAGATTTTAGAACTTAAGTCCGGGATTTTTGAAATCTTCTTTCAAAGGATTTATGAAATATAATGATTTGGTTTATAAATATTTTCTTATATAAATATTTAGTATAATTCGGAAAAAAAATTATTTTAAAGAAGATTTTGGAGAATATAAATTTTGTACTTTCCTCTCTGTCGCTAGAAAATAATTTCGGCGATGGCGGCCGCATCAACGACTTCTATTTTCGAGTTTCGAAGGGAAAGGCCACTGTAGTAAATTCTACTGCAGATTTGTTTTGAAATTATTTAAAATTTTAATTGTTTTAAAAGATAATTAGAGATATAAAAGTTGTAAGAAATTAATTATCTATTATTTTTAAAGTAATTTTGAGGTTTGACCCGGTATTTAATTCTTAAATTTCCATTAATTAATTGTTTTAAATTATTTTAGTGAAATAAAAGGTAAGTAATTAATTGAAACCTCTAGTGTAGGTAAGAGAATTAATGAAAAGTTATAAAGAGAAATTTGAAATTGTTACAAAGAGTAATATTGATTAACATTAAATTTAATTAAAAGATGAGATAAAGCTTGTATAAGTTTAATTGCATTTTTCTTTGACATAAATAACTTACCAAATATAAAAGTTGAAATGTTAATTAAGAAATTGGTGTAACGACCCGATATTTTCAACCATTCGCATCCATTATAAGTGTATAGGTAGACACTCATGCCGGAATTGAATTGCTCAAAATACCGCGTTGTTAATAAAATTTTGGCAAATCTCAGAATATACAGTAAATAAAAAATCACAGATCACAGACACAGAGTATATAATAATGCAGCGGAAGTAAAAGATATAGTAGTTCATGAAGCTACTAAAAAAATATAAGATACATCAGAGTTAAATGAGATACAACAGAAGAGTAACAAGATACATCACTGAAACACTGGATACTAAAACAAAATAGAAGGCTGGATCTTCAAGGAAAGCTCCAACTCCGAAGGTGAATCTTGAATGCTAACTCAATCAATCTGACTCGAGCGTAAAGCAAAACACAAAACACTCGAGTCAGGACATAAATACTTATAAACTGTAAATCAACTCAAGTGAACAGTAACAAAATGCATCAGTAACTTAAAGGATGCTTGGGACCGCCCATCCTCTAAGGATCCGTTAAACTATTTACTATGTAGTAATATACGCTATATACGGTAATGTCTAATCAGTAAAGTATAATCATATAGAAAATAGCGTTAAGGGGATGGTGAACCTTAACGCGGTCGGATCTTTAAAACCAAAATCGTAGTGGGCTCGATATAAGGATATGACACGGCACGCAAGGAAATGCCAGGGTGGATACACCGTTTGCACTCCCGGACCGGTGGTGACGGCAAGCCAGCAGCTTCCGCCCACCTCGAACAATACCCCCGAATCAAAAGTGGCGCCACCGAATCGAATCACAAAAGTAATAGAATGGTTTACGATGGAGCATGCTCGATGAAAGGGTGCGACCCTTTGTGTAGCCCGGTATAGCTCCTGTTTAAGTCATATATGCTAACTCACGAGAGTTGGGTCCACGTAATATACCTCGAGAACGTCGCCACCATCCTACTTCATTCTGGAATCTCCACTGCGTACACAGTTGTTAAAGTGGTTTTCGGTATTGGCCGGCTATAAGACAATATCCGATCGCGGTCTCTTTAACAACCAATCGTTATTATAACCCATGGATATTTATTTCAAATAATTTATACTTCCAAGACCAAAATATTATACTCATTTCAAAACAATATCACAATAGTATCATTTCCGTTTCAAAAAAATAATTCAATAAATATATCATTCAAATAAAACCCAAATTTTCAAATCATTGAATATTTCTTTCAATTTATTAAACTTGAAATATTCCTTTAAATTATCATAGTATTTTGGAAATGTTACCTTAAGGAATCATAGCATTTCTGGAATGTACTACTTTCCACTTTACATTGTATATAATCAAAGTATTGATAAGCTTGAAATTTTAACATGTCAATTTATCATAGCCTTATAGTTAGATAAACTTTCTTACTGTAATATCCAATTTAAACCGAAATTCTTATGTTAAGTTAAAAGCACCTTATTAACTTACATTATTATTACAATAAAGAAACTTTATTATTTTAATCATTTAAAGTATGCCATTCACATAAATTAAAACTTGCTTATCAAATGTACGTTATCAACTTACATTTTATTATTACAGTAAGTAACATTTATCATTTTAATCAATTTAAAATACACCATTACATTGATTAAAATCTACGTGTCAAATGTACATTTTAAATTTTATATTCCTATTACAATAATAAACATTTATTAATTAAATCAATACCACACTACTTAAAACTTTACATGTTTCTTTCTTAATTAAAACTTCACACGTTCTTGCATTAATTAAAACTTTCATGTTCTCTCATTAATTAGGACTTTACACGTTTCTTTCATTAATTAAAACCTATACGTTTCTTTCATAAATTAAAATCTATACGTTTCTTTCATAAATTAAAACCTATACGTTTCTTTCATAAATTAAAACCTATACGTTTCTTTCATAAATTAAAACCTATACGTTTCTTTCATAAATTAAAACGTATACGTTTCTTTCATAAATTAAAACCTATACGTTTCTTTCATAAATTAAAACTTATACGTTTCTTTCATAAATTAAAATTTATACGTTTCTTTCATAAATTAAAACCTATACGTTTCTTTCACAAATTAAAACTTATACGTTTCTTTCACAAATTAAAACTTATACGTTTCTTTCATAAATTAAAAATTATACGTTTCTTCACTTTTCAACAAATAAACTTAACATTTCAGATTTATATTACCATTTCACAAATTTAACTAAACTTCCAATTTATTTAATTAATTTAACATCTTTAGTTAAAACTCAAATTTCACATTTCAAGTCAAGTTATCTTTTAAAATTTCATTTTTCAACAGTCATTTATTCAACCACTTAAATTTATAGAAAAATCAAAAATTCTTTAATAAATCACTTAAATTCAAATATAAATCAATTTATCATAATTACCATTTTTCAAATATAATTAAAGTCCATTTTATTCATATAACTTAAATATCATTTTTAGTCAAAATTCCAAATTTCAAACATAAGTTATATTTCAGAAATCCAGTTAAACAATTCATAAATTACATTTTAAACACATAGAAAAATCATATTTTATTTATTTTAAAACCTTTCAAAAACTATTTAAACCAAATTTCATAAATTTATAATTTTTAAAATACTTAAAAATATTCGAAACACTTTATAGAATAACCACGGGTCTATATATAGTTTTCTAACCTAGGTCAAGTGATACGGATATGTATCATTTCAATCCGTAGTTTAAAAAGTAAAATTCCGAGTTCTATCATTTCAAACCCGCAATCCCAAGTTAAAATTAGATAAATAACAATAACTCAGGCCTATCATTTCAGCCCATAATGATTCTATTCTAACTGGAACATGTAGTGTGATCATAAATAGAAATAATATGAACAATGTCAATATCACAATATACAGTCATATATCAGGTGTCAGGTGAAAATTAACAGTTTTAACATGATAATAACATGGCATAGCCTATCATATGATCATCATTAACTTGCATAAACATTTTATATTACTAAACACTTGTCATCAATTCACTTTTTCATAAGTATAAATATCAGAGTGAGAAAGACTCACCTTTCAAGCTGAAGACCAAAACAACAAGCACAAGAGCGATTCCAAAAGCACGACAAGCACGATTTGAATTGAATGAATGGAAAGCCTTGATAATGATCTTGTATACAACAAATAAGCAAGACCATATAAACATATGCGTACAATACAAAACAGCATTGAAACTGATTGAAATAAAACAACAATGGACAAGATGATTTTACCATGCCTCAATCACTTCAACGCTTGGCCTAAGGGACACTTATGCTCGGCTATGATGATGCTTTGGCCCAGGTATGGCATCATATAGGTCAGGTTTTGATATGGTTTGGACCTAGAAGGTACGGCTACATGGCAAGAGCAAGGTGGAGGTTACAAGGCATGAGAATACAAAGGGTTAAGGCAAACAAGTGGGTTTTTGGTGCACATATGGGTTCGGCCTTGACTGATGTGGGCTTGGATATTCATGATACAGGTCAGATCAATGCTGGAGTGGTGCATGGTGGTCAGGCCAGTGGTGGTGGTGGCGGCTATGGTGGTGATTTGGGTGGTGGATGAAGGGAATGAGGCAACAATGGTCAAAAACATTGTTTTTAGGCATATAGGTTGCAATTTGAAGGGTTTGGCCACCATAGATGGCTCGGCCATGGTCATGGTTGGTGGAGTAGATGGTGTTGGAGGCATGGAAGAGATGTAGGAGTTTGTGGCTGCGGCTATGGAGAAGAGGCCGATCCAAACTAGAAGAGAAACAAGGCAAAATTTAGAGAAAACAAGTAGAAAAGTAAGAAAAAGAAAGGGAAGCCATTACCAGATCTTTGAAGCCATGAGAAACAAATGAAAATGATCTTTTTTTTTCACGTGAAAACCTAATGAGATGACGGCTACATTAGTGTTTTACATGGCTAAGGCAATTAATTGAGGAGTTTAAGGAAATGAAGGGTTTGGGCAAATAAAAGGGCTTACGTTTCAAAGTGATTTACAATCTTCCATATTCTTTTCCTTTTAAAACTTTACATAAACAAAATTTCAGGAGAAAATACTTTACAAACCGAAATCAATTAGAAATATGAGGTAACAAATAGTATAATTTGAAAAAAATATAAAATAATAAAGAAAATGCCTTAAAAATACCAAACAGTGTTCTAAAATTGTGCATAAATCACTGTTAGTCTTGGAAAATTATACATTTCATTATAAAATTATTATGAAGTGGAAAGTTGAATTAAATTAATTTATTTAAAGAATTTTCAAGGTGAAATAAATAATTAAATTTTAATTAAATAGAATTTTAAATAAAGAAAAATGCAGTAAATACCAAACTAGGCTTTATAAATTGAAATAAATTCAAATAAACTTTAGAAAAATTATATTATCATTTCAAAAATAATTAAAAGTCAAAATGTACATAATATAACGTATTATCACATATTAAAATAAAATATAACAAAGAAGAAGTAATTTATACAATTTAAAATAGTCATTGTTAAATAACCCTATATACGCACAATATTGTAAAGGGTATAACTTTCACAATTTACATCCGATTTCAACGAAACGAGAAGTGGTGTTCTTAAAATTTTATGTACTTTCATAATAAAAGATAAAATTTAAATTTTGAAACTTTTAAAAATTTAAATTAAAAGTCAAAGTTTGACTATTTTGACCAAAAATTCACTTTACAGTAAAATATTCAAATTATACTAGTTTGAACTATAAATCACTTAATAATCATCATTTATATTAAAAAATGAGATGTTTGAAAAAAAAAATTAAAATAACATAAAAAAAATAAAGTCAATTTAAAAATATAAGCAAAATCTAGGGTTGTTACACTCTCCCCCACTCAAAAACTTTTCGTCCCCGAAAAGGAATGAGGTACGGGAAAGCACAGAAAAATATAAAGTGAAATAAGATTGAGACAAGATAACAAGGAGATTGAAATTATACCTGATAACTATTGTTATAGGTAAGTTTAACAAGGTGCAGATTTATCAAAGATTATACAAAGATTTCTAAACAGAAAGATTATAGAAAGATGCACATACCAGTCTGTAGTAAGATAAGAATAATAGGGACAACAAAATGATAATTTGAAAAACAAAATAAGGAAATAAATTTGAAAGCATGGAAATATCAACTTAATTTTTTTTTATAAGTTAAATAAATCGTTAACTATCTCAAATTTCATTGTTTTATTATCCAATCATCTTAAATTAACAATTTTTAAAACCATGGGTTTGAAAAATAATCATTTATTACACTCACAATGTATTTAATAAATTTAATTCTTCTTTATTCCTAATTAAAATTAAATTTATTCCTCTCACTATATTTATCACTTATGTTAAACATACTTACACTTATTATAACTGCTTTCTTTTATTCTTAGTTCTTTTAACATTATTTTATTGTAAGTTATTCAAATACCCTTTATTATATTTACCTCTGTTAATCATTTTATAATTAAAATTTAAGTGTATAACATTTATTATAACCATTCAAATTTTATTTATAAAATCTTTTTATATCGTATATTATCCAATTACATTTTTAACTTCTGAAATTCTGGTAAGTTATATTTGAATGCAATTGTATTATACAAATAAAATTTCCAATTAAATCATTTCATGCTTGATATTCATCCAAAATTTTGATTTTTATTTTTTGGAATTATTCTTGAAAATAAAATTTAAGAATTAAATTTTCGATTTCTTCAAACCATTTAGAGATAAGTAATAATATATATACATATATAATATGTCAAATCAAATTTCAATCATATATATATATATATATATATATATATATATATATATATATATATTATAAATCAAGTCATATTTTAGAAATTCAAATCAATTTAATTTCCCAAAACAAAGCTGTAGCAAGACTACAGAACAGTCTCTTAACTTCGAAACTCGAAAATGAACGTCGACGATGTCGCGATCATCACCGAAGTTATTTTCCAGCGACAAAGAGAAGAGCACTAATTTTAAACCTTTAAAATTCTTTGAAAACAAATTCTATTCAAAATACTTTAAATAATATAACCTTTTAAAACTTTAAACCCAAGTTCGAAATAATCGGAATTTAAATCCTCAAATTCTTGTTTTAAATTCATTTCAGTTCCCAAATAAATTTATAAACAAATATTTATAGATCTATTTGTAGAACAATAAATGATAAATCAAATATTATCATTTCAAATTATCAATTTAAATCATTTCATTAAGTTCCATAAACTTATATCAAAATTTATTTCATTAACCAATTTTTTTTTAAATATATTGTGTCCGTTTGTTCTGTCAAAGTGTTTTGGAAATCTTATCGATAGCGCTGATCAGACGTATCGATCAGAAACCCAACTCAACATCAACAACTCAAACAACACAATATATAAAACATTTTAATTTTAAATACTAGTTTACAAATACACTATACATGAATAGATTTTCAAAGAAGGATAGAGATTCAAATTTTTGATTAACACAAATCAAAGGAGATTATGATTTAAAAATAAGTTGGAAACAAGGATGACATGATTAAATAACAGAATAGGAAGATGGATAAGCTTATATAAATCACGGGCAACCTTAACCGGGTCAACCGTGACTTAAAGAATAAGATCAATGTTGATTTTTCTAGGGTAAATCTACATTTGATCCCAAGAGTTAGAGTTTGAAATAACAAAAGATATTAGCATCTAAACCAAGGATAGATAAGAATCTCTGGTGAATCGATGCTAACTGCAAAGGAGTTTTCCTCCTTTTTCAATTAAATTTGAAATTGGTGTGATCGCCGAATCACTAGAAAGATCATTCGAAGCGGAGTTATGGAATGCTCCAGAGTCAAAAGAAGATGAATAGTGAGGGATACGAATGGATTTTGGAACTGTAGGGAACGTTCCAAAATACAAAGGAATCGAGTCAAAAGAGAGAGATTCAAACTCGAATGAAAGTGATTCTGTAAATACATTCACTCCATATGCTGAGTTTTGCCTAGAGCTACCAAAGCTCCGATACCAACTGTAACGACCCGATATTTTCAACCATTCGCATCCATTATAAGTGTATAGGTAGACACTCATGCCGGAATTGAATTGCTCAAAATACCGCGTTGTTAATAAAATTTTGGCAAATCTCAGAATATACAGTAAATAAAAAATCACAGATCACAGACACAGAGTATATAATAATGCAGCGGAAGTAAAAGAGATAGTAGTTCATGAAGCTACTAAAAAAATATAAGATACATCAGAGTTAAATGAGATACAACAGAAGAGTAACAAGATACATCACTGAAACACTGGATACTGAAACAAAATAGAAGGCTGGATCTTCAAGGAAAGCTCCAACTCCGAAGGTGAATCTTGAATGCTAACTCAATCAATCTGACTCGAGCGTAAAGCAAAACACAAAACACTCGAGTCAGGACATAAATACTTATAAACTGTAAATCAACTCAAGTGAACAGTAACAAAATGCATCAGTAACTTAAAGGATGCTTGGAACCGCCCATCCTCTAAGGATCCGTTAAACTATTTACTATGTAGTAATATACGCTATATACGGTAATGTCTAATCAGTAAAGTATAATCATATAGAAAAAAGCGTTAAGGGGATGGTGAACCTTAACGCGGTCGGATCTTTAAAACCAAAATCGTAGTGGGCTCGATATAAGGATATGACACGGCACGCAAGGAAATGCCAGGGTGGATACACCGTTTGCACTCCCGGAACGGTGGTGACGGCAAGCCAGCAGCTTCCGCCCACCTCGAACAATACCCCCGAATCAAAAGTGGCGCCACCGAATCGAATCACAAAAGTAATAGAATGGTTTACGATGGAGCATGCTCGATGAAAGGGTGCGACCCTTTGTGTAGCCCGGTATAGCTCCTGTTTAAGTCATATATGCTAACTCACGAGAGTTGGGTCCACGTAATATACCTCGAGAACGTCGCCACCATCCTACTTCATTCTGGAATCTCCACCGCGTACACAGTTGTTAAAGTGTTTTTCGGTATTGGCCGGCTATAAGACAATATCCGATCCCGGTCTCTTTAACAACCAATCGTTATTATAACCCATGGATATTTATTTCAAATAATTTATACTTCCAAGACCAAAATATTATACTCATTTCAAAACAATATCACAATAGTATCATTTCCGTTTCAAAAAAATAATTCAATAAATATATCATTCAAATAAAACCCAAATTTTCAAATCATTGAATATTTCTTTCAATTTATTAAACTTGAAATATTCCTTTAAATTATCATAGTATTTTGGAAATGTTACCTTAAGGAATCATAGCATTTCTGGAATGTACTACTTTCCACTTTACATTGTATATAATCAAAGTATTGATAAGCTTGAAATTTTAACATGTCAATTTATCATAGCCTTATAGTTAGATAAACTTTCTTACTGTAATATCCAATTTAAACCGAAATTCTTATGTTAAGTTAAAAGCACCTTATTAACTTACATTATTATTACAATAAAGAAACTTTATTATTTTAATCATTTAAAGTATGCCATTCACATAAATTAAAACTTGCTTATCAAATGTACGTTATCAACTTACATTTTATTATTACAGTAAGTAACATTTATCATTTTAATCAATTTAAAATACACCATTACATTGATTAAAATCTACGTGTCAAATGTACATTTTAAATTTTATATTCCTATTACAATAATAAACATTTATTAATTAAATCAATACCACACTACTTAAAACTTTACATGTTTCTTTCTTAATTAAAACTTCACACGTTCTTGCATTAATTAAAACTTTCATGTTCTCTCATTAATTAGGACTTTACACGTTTCTTTCATTAATTAAAACCTATACGTTTCTTTCATAAATTAAAACCTATACGTTTCTTTCATAAATTAAAACCTATACGTTTCTTTCATAAATTAAAACCTATACGTTTCTTTCATAAATAAAAACCTATACGTTTCTTTCATAAATTAAAACTTATACGTTTCTTTCATAAATTAAAACCTATACGTTTCTTTCATAAATTAAAACTTATACGTTTCTTTCATAAATTAAAACTTATATGTTTCTTTCATAAATTAAAACCTATACGTTTCTTTCACAAATTAAAACTTATACGTTTCTTTCACAAATTAAAACTTATACGTTTCTTTCATAAATTAAAACTTATACGTTTCTTCACTTTTCAACAAATAAACTTAACATTTCAGATTTATATTACCATTTCACAAATTTAACTAAACTTCCAATTTATTTAATTAATTTAACATCTTTAGTTAAAACTCAAATTTCACATTTTCAAGTCAAGTTATCTTTTAAAATTTCATTTTTCAACAGTCATTTATTCAACCACTTAAATTTATAGAAAAATCAAAAATTCTTTAATAAATCACTTAAATTCAAATATAAATCAATTTATCATAATTACCATTTTTCAAATATAATTAAAGTCCATTTTATTCATATAACTTAAATATCATTTTTAGTCAAAATTCCAAATTTCAAACATAAGTTATATTTCAGAAATCCAGTTAAACAATTCATAAATTACATTTTAAACACATAGAAAAATCATATTTTATTTATTTTAAAACCTTTCAAAAACTATTTAAACCAAATTTCATAAATTTATAATTTTTAAAATACTTAAAAATATTCGAAACACTTTATAGAATAACCACGGGTCTGTATATAGTTTTCTAACCTAGGTCAAGTGATACGGATATGTATCATTTCAATCCGCAGTTTAAAAAGTAAAATTCCGGGTTCTATCATTTCAAACCCGCAATCCCAAGTTAAAATTAGATAAATAACAATAACTCAGGCCTATCATTTCAGCCCATAATGATTCTATTCTAACAGGAACATGTAGTGTGATCATAAACAGAAATAATATGAACAATGTCAATATCACAATATACAGTCATATATCAGGTGTCAGGTGAAAATTAACAATTTTAACATGATAATAACATGGCATAGCCTATCATATGATCATCATTAACTTGCATAAACATTTTATATTACTAAACACTTGTCATCAATTCACTTTTTCATAAGTATAAATATCAGAGTGAGAAAGACTCACCTTTCAAGCTGAAGACCAAAACAACAAGCACAAGAGCGATTCCAAAAGCACGACAAGCACGATTTGAATTGAATGAATGGAAAGCCTTGATAATGATCTTGTATACAACAAATAAGCAAGACCATATAAACATATGCGTACAATACAAAACAGCATTGAAACTGATTGAAATAAAACAACAATGGACAAGATGATTTTACCATGCCTCAATCACTTCAACGCTTGGCCTAAGGGACACTTATGCTCGGCTATGATGATGCTTTGGCCCAGGTATGGCATCATATAGGTCAGGTTTTGATATGGTTTGGACCTAGAAGGTACGGCTACATGGCAAGAGCAAGGTGGAGGTTACAAGGCATGAGAATACAAAGGGTTAAGGCAAACAAGTGGGTTTTTGGTGCACATATGGGTTCGGCCTTGACTGATGTGGGCTTGGCTATTCATGCTACAGGTCAGATCAATGCTGGAGTGGTGCGTGGTGGTCAGGCCAGTGGTGGTGGTGGCGGCTATGGTGGTGATTTGGGTGGTGGATGAAGGGAATGAGGCAACAATGGTCAAAAACATTGTTTTTAGGCATATAGGTTGCAATTTGAAGGGTTTGGCCACCATAGATGGCTCGGCCATGGTCATGGTTGGTGGAGTAGATGGTGTTGGAGGCATGGAAGAGATGTAGGAGTTTGTGGCTGCGGCTATGGAGAAGAGGCCGATCCAAACTAGAAGAGAAACAAGGCAAAATTTAGAGAAAACAAGTAGAAAAGTAAGAAAAAGAAAGGGAAGCCATTACCAGATCTTTGAAGCCATGAGAAACAAATGAAAATGATCTTTTTTTTTCACGTGAAAACCTAATGAGATGACGGCTACATTAGTGTTTTACATGGCTAAGGCAATTAATTGAGGAGTTTAAGGAAATGAAGGGTTTGGGCAAATAAAAGGGCTTACGTTTCAAAGTGATTTACAATCTTCCATATTCTTTTCCTTTTAAAACTTTACATAAACAAAATTTCAGGAGAAAATACTTTGCAAACCGAAATCAATTAGAAATATGAGGTAACAAATAGTATAATTTGAAAAAAATATAAAATAATAAAGAAAATGCCTTAAAAATACCAAACAGTGTTCTAAAATTGTGCATAAATCACTGTTAGTGTTGGAAAATTATACATTTCATTATAAAATTATTATGAAGTGGAAAGTTGAATTAAATTAATTTATTTAAAGCATTTTCAAGGTGAAATAAATAATTAAATTTTAATTAAATAGAATTTTAAATAAAGAAAAATGCAGTAAATACCAAACTAGGCTTTATAAATTGAAATAAATTCAAATAAACTTTAGAAAAATTATATTATCATTTCAAAAATACTTAAAAGTCAAAATGTACATAATATAACATATTATCACATATTAAAATAAAATATAACAAAGAAGAAGTAATTTATACAATTTAAAATAGTCATTGTTAAATAACCCTATATACGCACAATATTGTAAAGGGTATAACTTTCACAATTTACATCCGATTTCAACGAAACGAAAAGTGGTGTTCTTAAAATTTTATGTACTTTCATAATAAAAGATAAAATTTAAATTTTGAAACTTTTAAAAATTTAAATTAAAAGTCAAAGTTTGACTATTTTGACCAAAAATTCACTTTACAGTAAAATATTCAAATTATACTAGTTTGAACTATAAATCACTTAATAATCATCATTTATATTAAAAAATGAGATGTTTGAAAAAAAATTTAAATAACATAAAAAAAATAAAGTCAATTTAAAAATATAAGCAAAATCTATGGTTGTTACACTCTCCCCCACTCAAAAACTTTTCGTCCCCGAAAAGGAATGAGGTACGGGAAAGCACAGAAAAATATAAAGTGAAATAAGATTGAGACAAGATAACAAGGAGATTGAAATTATACCTGATAACTATTGTTATAGGTAAGTTTAACAAGGTGCAGATTTATCAAAGATTATACAAAGATTTCTAAACAGAAAGATTATAGAAAGATGCCCATACCAGTCTGTAGTAAGATAAGAATAATAGGGACAACAAAATGATAATTTGAAAAACAAAATAAGGAAATAAATTTGAAAGCATGGAAATTTCAACTTAATTTTTTTTATAAGTTAAATAAATCGTTAACTATCTCAAATTTCATTGTTTTATTATCCAATCATCTTAAATTAACAATTTTTAAAACCATGGGTTTGAAAAATAATCATTTATTACACTCACAATGTATTTAATAAATTTAATTCTTCTTTATTCCTAATTAAAATTAAATTTATTCCTCTCACTATATTTATCACTTATGTTAAACATACTTACACTTATTATAACTGCTTTCTTTTATTCTTAGTTCTTTTAACATTATTTTATTGTAAGTTATTCAATTACCCTTTATTATATTTACCTCTGTTAATCATTTTATAATTAAAATTTAAGTGTATAACATTTATTATAACCATTCAAATTTTATTTATAAAATCCTTTTATATCGTATATTATCCAATTACATTTTTAACTTCTGAAATTCTGGTAAGTTATATTTGAATGCAATTGTATTATACAAATAAAATTTCCAATTAAATCATTTCATGCTTGATATTCATCCAAAATTTTGATTTTTATTTTTTGGAATTATTCTTGAAAATAAAATTTAAGAATTAAATTTTCCATTTCTTCAAAGCATTTAGAGATAAGTAATAATATATATACATATATAATATGTCAAATCAAATTTCAATCATATATATATATATATATATATATATATATATATATATATATATATATTATAAATCAAGTCATATTTTAGAAATTCAAATCAATTTAATTTCCCAAAACAAAGCTGTAGCAAGACTACAGAACAGTCTCTTAACTTCGAAACTCGAAAATGAACGTCGATGATGTCGCGATCATCACCGAAGTTATTTTCCAGCGACAAAGAGAAGAGCACTAATTTTAAACCTTTAAAATTCTTTGAAAACAAATTCTATTCAAAATACTTTAAATAATATAACCTTTTAAAACTTTAAACCAAAGTTCGAAATAATCAGAATTTAAATCCTCAAATTCTTGTTTTAAATTCATTTCAGTTCCCAAATAAATTTATAAACAAATATTTATAGATCTATTTGTAGAACAATAAATGATAAATCAAATATTATCATTTCAAATTATCAATTTAAATCATTTCATTAAGTTCCATAAACTTATATCAAAATTTATTTCATTAACCAATTTATTTTTTAAATATATTGTGTCCGTTTGTTCTGTCAAAGTGTTTTGGAAATCTTATCGATAGCGCTGATCAGACGTATCGATCAGAAACCCAACTCAACATCAACAACTCAAACAACACAATATATAAAACATTTTAATTTTAAATACTAGTTTACAAATACACTATACATGAATAGATTTTCAAAGAAGGATAGAGATTCAAATTTTTGATTAACACAAATCAAAGGAGATTATGATTTAAAAATAAGTTGGAAACAAGGATGACATGATTAAATAACAGAATAGGAAGATGGATAAGCTTATATAAATCACGGGCAACCTTAACCGGGTCAACCGTGACTTAAAGAATAAGATCAATGTTGATTTTTCTAGGGTAAATCTACATTTGATCCCAAGAGTTAGAGTTTGAAATAACAAAAGATATTAGCATCTAAACCAAGGATAGATAAGAATCTCTGGTGAATCGATGCTAACTGCAAAGGAGTTTTCCCCCGTTTTCAATTAAATTTGAAATTGGTGTGATCGCCGAATCACTAGAAAGATCATTCGAAGCGGAGTTTTGGAATGCTCCAGAGTCAAAAGAAGATGAATAGTGAGGGATACGAATGGATTTTGGAACTGTAGGGAACGTTCCAAAATACAAAGGAATCGAGTCAAAAGAGAGAGATTCAAACTCGAATGAAAGTGATTCTGTAAATACATTCACTCCATATGCTGAGTTTTGGCTAGAGCTACCAAAGCTCTGATACCAACTGTAACGACCCGATATTTTCAACCATTCGCATCCATTATAAGTGTATAGGTAGACACTCATGCCGGAATTGAATTGCTCAAAATACCGCGTTGTTAATAAAATTTTGGCAAATCTCAGAATATACAGTAAATAAAAAATCACAGATCACACACACAGAGTATATAATAATGCAGCGGAAGTAAAAGAAATAGTAGTTCATGAAGCTACTAAAAAAATATAAGATACATCAGAGTTAAATGAGATACAACAGAAGAGTAACAAGATACATCACTGAAACACTGGATACTTAAACAAAATAGAAGGCTGGATCTTCAAGGAAAGCTCCAACTCTGAAGGTGAATCTTGAATGCTAACTCAATCAATCTGACTCGAGCGTAAAGCAAAACACAAAACACTCGAGTCAGGACATAAATACTTATAAACTGTAAATCAACTCAAGTGAACAGTAACAAAATGCATCAGTAACTTAAAGGATGCTTGGGACCGCCCATCCTCTAAGGATCCGTTAAACTATTTACTATGTAGTAATATACGCTATATACGGTAATGTCTAATCAGTAAAGTATAATCATATAGAAAATAGCGTTAAGGGGATGGTGAACCTTAACGCGGTCGGATCTTTAAAACCAAAATCGTAGTGGGCTCGATATAAGGATATGACACGGCACGCAAGGAAATGCCAGGGTGGATACACCGTTTGCACTCCCGGACCGGTGGTGACGGCAAGCCAGCAGCTTCCGCCCACCTCGAACAATACCCCCGAATCAAAAGTGGCGCCACCGAATCGAATCACAAAAGTAATAGAATGGTTTACGATGGAGCATGCTCGATGAAAGGGTGCGACCCTTTGTGTAGCCCGGTATAGCTCCTGTTTAAGTCATATATGCTAACTCACGAGAGTTGGGTCCACGTAATATACCTCGAGAACGTCGCCACCATCCTACTTCATTCTGGAATCTCCACTGCGTACACAGTTGTTAAAGTGGTTTTCGGTATTGGCCGGCTATAAGACAATATCCGATCGCGGTCTCTTTAACAACCAATCGTTATTATAACCCATGGATATTTATTTCAAATAATTTATACTTCCAAGACCAAAATATCATACTCATTTCAAAACAATATCACAATAGTATCATTTCCGTTTCAAAAAAATAATTCAATAAATATATCATTCAAATAAAACCCAAATTTTCAAATCATTGAATATTTCTTTCAATTTATTAAACTTGAAATATTCCTTTAAATTATCATAGTATTTTGGAAATGTTACCTTAAGGAATCATAGCATTTCTGGAATGTACTACTTTCCACTTTACATTGTATATAATCAAAGTATTGATAAGCTTGAAATTTTAGCATGTCAATTTATCATAGCCTTATAGTTAGATAAACTTTCTTACTGTAATATCCAATTTAAACCGAAATTCTTATGTTAAGTTAAAAGCACCTTATTAACTTACATTATTATTACAATAAAGAAACTTTATTATTTTAATCATTTAAAGTATGCCATTCACATAAATTAAAACTTGCTTATCAAATGTACGTTATCAACTTACATTTTATTATTACAGTAAGTAACATTTATCATTTTAATCAATTTAAAATACACCATTACATTGATTAAAATCTACGTGTCAAATGTACATTTTAAATTTTATATTCCTATTACAATAATAAACATTTATTAATTAAATCAATACCACATTACTTAAAACTTTACATGTTTCTTTCTTAATTAAAACTTCACACGTTCTTGCATTAATTAAAACTTTCATGTTCTCTCATTAATTAGGACTTTACACGTTTCTTTCATTAATTAAAACCTATACGTTTCTTTCATAAATTAAAACCTATACGTTTCTTTCATAAATTAAAACCTATACGTTTCTTTCATAAATTAAAACCTATACGTTTCTTTCATAAATAAAAACCTATACGTTTCTTTCATAAATTAAAACGTATACGTTTCTTTCATAAATTAAAACCTATACGTTTCTTTCATAAATTAAAACCTATACGTTTCTTTCATAAATTAAAACTTATACGTTTCTTTCATAAATTAAAAACTATACGTTTCTTTCACAAATTAAAACCTATACGTTTCTTTCACAAATTAAAACTTATACGTTTCTTTCATAAATTAAAACTTATACGTTTCTTCACTTTTCAATAAATAAACTTAACATTTCAGATTTATATTACCATTTCACAAATTTAACTAAACTTCCAATTTATTTAATTAATTTAACATCTTTAGTTAAAACTCAAATTTCACATTTTCAAGTCAAGTTATCTTTTAAAATTTCATTTTTCAACAGTCATTTATTCAACCACTTAAATTTATAGAAAAATCAAAAATTCTTTAATAAATCACTTAAATTCAAATATAAATCAATTTATCATAATTACCATTTTTCAAATATAATTAAAGTCCATTTTATTCATATAACTTAAATATCATTTTTAGTCAAAATTCCAAATTTCAAACATAAGTTATATTTCAGAAATCCAGTTAAACAATTCATAAATTACATTTTAAACACATAGAAAAATCATATTTTATTTATTTTAAAACCTTTCAAAAACTATTTAAACCAAATTTCATAAATTTATAATTTTTAAAATACTTAAAAATATTCGAAACACTTTATAGAATAACCACGGGTCTGTATATAGTTTTCTAACCTAGGTCAAGTGATACGGATATGTATCATTTCAATCCGCAGTTTAAAAAGTAAAATTCCGGGTTCTATCATTTCAAACCCGCAATCCCAAGTTAAAATTAGATAAATAACAATAACTCAGGCCTATCATTTCAGCCCATAATGATTCTATTCTAACAGGAACATGTAGTGTGATCATAAACAGAAATAATATGAACAATGTCAATATCACAATATACAGTCATATATCAGGTGTCAGGTGAAAATTAACAATTTTAACATGATAATAACATGGCATAGCCTATCATATGATCATCATTAACTTGCATAAACATTTTATATTACTAAACACTTGTCATCGATTCACTTTTTCATAAGTATAAATATCAGAGTGAGAAAGACTCACCTTTCAAGCTGAAGACCAAAACAACAAGCACAAGAGCGATTCCAAAAGCACGACAAGCACGATTTGAATTGAATGAATGGAAAGCCTTGATAATGATCTTGTATACAACAAATAAGCAAGACCATATAAACATATGCGTACAATACAAAACAGCATTGAAACTGATTGAAATAAAACAACAATGGACAAGATGATTTTACCATGCCTCAATCACTTCAACGCTTGGCCTAAGAGACACTTATGCTCGGCTATGATGATGCTTTGGCCCAGGTATGGCATCATATAGGTCAGGTTTTGATATGGTTTGGACCTAGAAGGTACGGCTACATGGCAAGAGCAAGGTGGAGGTTACAAGGCATGAGAATACAAAGGGTTAAGGCAAACAAGTGGGTTTTTGGTGCACATATGGGTTCGGCCTTGACTGATGTGGGCTTGGCTATTCATGATACAGGTCAGATCAATGCTGGAGTGGTGCGTGGTGGTCAGGCCAGTGGTGGTGGTGGCGGCTATGGTGGTGATTTGGGTGGTGGATGAAGGGAATGAGGCAACAATGGTCAAAAACATTGTTTTTAGGCATATAGGTTGCAATTTGAAGGGTTTGGCCACCATAGATGGCTTGGCCATGGTCATGGTTGGTGGAGTAGATGGTGTTGGAGGCATGGAAGAGATGTAGGAGTTTGTGGCTGCGGCTATGGAGAAGAGGCCGATCCAAACTAGAAGAGAAACAAGGCAAAATTTAGAGAAAACAAGTAGAAAAGTAAGAAAAAGAAAGGGAAGCCATTACCAGATCTTTGAAGCCGTGAGAAACAAATGAAAATGATCTTTTTTTTTCACGTGAGAACCTAATGAGATGACGGCTACATTAGTGTTTTACATGGCTAAGGCAATTAATTGAGGAGTTTAAGGAAATGAAGGGTTTGGGCAAATAAAAGGGCTTACGTTTCAAAGTGATTTACAATCTTCCATATTCTTTTCCTTTTAAAACCTTACATAAACAAAATTTCAGGAGAAAATACTTTACAAACCGAAATCAATTAGAAATATGAGGTAACAAATAGTATAATTTGAAAAAAATATAAAATAATAAAGAAAATGCCTTAAAAATACCAAACAGTGTTCTAAAATTGTGCATAAATCACTGTTAGTCTTGGAAAATTATACATTTCATTATAAAATTATTATGAAGTGGAAAGTTGAATTAAATTAATTTATTTAAAGCATTTTCAAGGTGAAATAAATAATTAAATTTTAATTAAATAGAATTTTAAATAAAGAAAAATGCAGTAAATACCAAACTAGGCTTTATAAATTGAAATAAATTCAAATAAACTTTAGAAAAATTATATTATCATTTCAAAAATACTTAAAAGTCAAAATGTACATAATATAACATATTATCACATATTAAAATAAAATATAACAAAGAAGAAGTAATTTATACAATTTAAAATAGTCATTGTTAAATAACCCTATATACGCACAATATTGTAAAGGGTATAACTTTCACAATTTACATCCGATTTCAACGAAACGAAAAGTGGTGTTCTTAAAATTTTATGTACTTTCATAATAAAAGATAAAATTTAAATTTTGAAACTTTTAAAAATTTAAATTAAAAGTCAAAGTTTGACTATTTTGACCAAAAATTCACTTTACAGTAAAATATTCAAATTATACTAGTTTGAACTATAAATCACTTAATAATCATCATTTATATTAAAAAATGAGATGTTTGAAAAAAAAATTTTAAATAACATAAAAAAATAAAGTCAATTTAAAAATATAAGCAAAATCTAGGGTTGTTACAATTGGATTAGAATATTATACAAGTAGAAAATTTGGAAATAGTGAAGTATTCAATAAATCGTTGTTATAAATGAGAAATTATTGGTATAAACTTAAGTTATAATTGAAACCTCAAGTTAAAGATAAGTAATATAAATAGGTGATATGAACTTAAGTAGATAAAATGAAATTCTTTATTAAATAAGGATTGATGTGGAGGGTTATAAACTTCAGTACGGTATGAAAGCTACTAGTTTAAAATTAATAAAATGGAATTGAGAAGAAACTTGTAAATTTTCACTTACATTCTTAAAACATACATAACTTACCATATAATAAAAGTTGCAATGTTATTAAGAAAATGAAAGGAGAAATCTTACAAGTGAAGCTTGAGGTAATAAAGGTATTCTATTAATTTGCTATTGTTAATGAGAATTAATTGTATAAGCATAAGTTAAATTGGAAATTTTACTATATAAGTAAAGATATGTATTATAAATAGATAATATAACCGTTAGTCAATAAATTGGAATACCAATATAATGAATTTTGAAATAAATGGAAAATGAAATAGTAAGAAATAAAGAAATCACTCCATAAATGAAAGAAAGAAAATCAAACCATTGAAGCATGAGATAAATGTATAATAAATAAATTTGGGTGTTGGTTTAAATTGTGTTGTTTAATTTATGTTGTTGGGTAAGAAATTTGAAGTGGTTAAATGAATAAGTATCTATCTTTGTTCCATCTAAGACTGTTGAGTAAAGGATGCACTTGATAGTTAATTTCATTTCATACAAATTTCAAGTTTGAACCCAAACAACTATTTGTTTGATGGATTAAATGGTTGCTTTGTTTGAGTATGTATGTTGTTTGTAAGGTTGATGGTTGTTGAATTGTTTGGTTGATTAATGATTGAATCCACTTGAATAGTTCACTTTAAAATAAATATTTAACCTTTTAGATTATATAAGTGAATACAGGTGATGGAAGCAACTACTACTGCTTTTGGTTCCAAAATAATAAGCGTATATTGCCCGACAAATAGGTACGTTTTCGGATTACGCTAAAGCGCTATTTTTCCCGTGTTGGGATATAATATTTTGATAATATATGTAATATATTTGTATATTTTGATATTAAATTTTCTCCAAAGTCTCTCCGTACAAAGGAGACTCTACCAAAATTTTCCGTAAATTTTGGACATAGAATTTTGTGAAAATGTTTTCCAGCTTTAATAATCTAAGTATAAAGGAATATAATGATTATAAACAGGTATATTTTATTTAAGAAAATAAATTTAGTAAATTATTGTTTATAAATAATATGTGAAATAAGATGTACTGTTTTATTCTTCCTTCTCCCTTCTTTTTCCTTTTCGGGGACGAAAAGTTTTGAGTGGGGGAGATTGTAACGACCCGTTAAATTTGATAATATTAAATGGATTAACTTAATATAATTTTTAATCTAATTTATAATAAATGTAGGAGTTGGATATAGTAACTGAGATTAAAGATTTAACAATTGAAATGTTATATGGCAATAGGTAGAATAACGAAAATTTGTGTTTGTTGTTATAAGTCATAATTAGTTGATTAAAATGGTATTAATGAAATAATAACTGAATTGAATTGCAATATATAAACATCAGAAAAATTTAATTGGTGGATTAAATTTGTTAAAGTTCATAAGTTTTGTAATTTATTTTGGTAGAACTTTAAATTATAAACGAAGATTGAAATAAACGATAAATTTAATTATGTCAATGGTGACTCAAGACCTAGGTTATAGGAATTGGAACATAATCCAATTTGAATTAAGTAGAAGAAGGATTTGGTTAATATGTAAGTTATTGTTCAAGGTATTGAATAAAAAACTTGGAATCCAATCATAATTTAATGATAATAACGTTAGTATTAGAGAATAAATATATTTCAATGCAGTACCCGAATGAACGGAATAAAATGAATATATATTGAATAGAAATGAAATGTAAATTGGCACATTTGGTTGAAAGTTAATTTAAGAAACATATAAATGTTGAATTTGTGAATATTAATATAAATATTAACTTGAATGGGATTCATTAATACAAAGATGTAATAAGTGTAGATAGTAAAAATTTAATGGCTGTAGTGGATAAAAAAAATCTAGTAGTAACATAAAATTTATTTATATGGAAAAAGAGTATATATTTGAACAAATTTATGAAAATTTGATAAGAACAGTGGTTGTAATCAGTTTGGTTATTTAATGTTTGAAGATAGAGATTTGTAAATCCGTTAATGAATTTATAATGGGAAGGAATGGTAAGAATGTAAAAATTATAAGCATTTGATTCAATTAAGGGAATTAAATTTTAAATAAATGGTCATTTAATAAATTCAACGTTCTGTGAGAAATCATAATAGTTGTGTAAAATGTGTACAAACTTCGATTTGGAAATTTATTGGATTTATAACGGTTTTGGTATTACATTTATGAGTTTAAAAGTTATTCCATTTTGTAAAGTAATAAAAGCTTATTTATGTGACTAGAATTTAGCGTAACGACTATTGTGTGTTACCTATTCTTGTTGCTTGTTAATTTAAATTTTGGGAATCAAATTCAATTTATCCGCCAATTTACCGCAGTTAAAGTGAAATAAATTGGTGAATGAGTAATGTTAAATACAAATAAGATGTAACCAAGAAAATCCCATTTATAATAATTTATGTAGAATAAAGTAAAGAAACCAGGAAATGAAAATGTGAAAATGTGGATGCAATGAGATCTTAAGTAATAATAACTTTGTTAGGTAAGTGATAACGGATTTTTTTTGTATAACCAAATAAAGATCCAAATTTATTTGGAAATTTATTGCAATCAATTGAATTTATTATTATTTGGAAGAAATTGGAGTTATTTGTAATAAGTATGAACCTAATGTTAATTTTCTTATAGGATTGACAATCAATATGGAATGAAAAGAAGAAAATTTGGGTCAGTAAAATTTGTAATTTATGCATAATAAAATGGATTCTAACGTTAAATACTACGTTATTAAGATTTAAATTAGACTTAAAGAATAATGATGTGAATCAGGAACTAATGTTTATGGCATCTTTAGTTTAAGTGAAAGTTGAGAATATAAAGATTAAAAATCTAAAGTATGGGTTTTGAGAATATAATTTATAAAATTCTTAAATATAAGAAAGTGTAGAAATTAACATTGCAATTAATATACTGTCAACTTTTAATTCACAGCTAAACCTGTTAAATCTTTTCAATTGATTACGAATTATATAAGAAATAAAATTTGGCCAATTTTAGAATTTAATATAAAATTTGGATTTTTATAATTTATTTAATTTATTTAATGAATATTAAAAATAGCCATTTTGTCCACGGGCTCGGATTTCGACGAAACCAGTTTCATCGGATCCGTATCGGTGAATTATTATAGGGTTTCAAGTTTCGTATCGATCGGACTTGTCGTTTGATCGTACGGGCGTGAAACGCCTTGAAATCGATTTAATTAAAATCAATTTGAAATCAATTTGGAAATTTTGTTTTCAGCATAACTTCTTCATATGATCAAATTTGGACGTGAAACTTTTTCCATCGCGTTCAGAATATTTTAAATTACCTATTTGGATATATAGATTTACGAAATTTCGTTCCGGAGACATAGCGGGCTTTTTGGGCCATAGTTTGCTACGCACGTTCATTCTACGGTCTATCTACTCTATCTCTAACCCCTCTATATAAACCCAGCTACAAGCCCTAGCCTCCGCCTAATTTCATTCCATTTGCGCGTATACTTTCTTCAAGCTCCTCTTCTTCTTCAATGGGTGCAAACCCTAGATCCAATCAATTCAAAATTTCAATGAAAATTCAAACTCTTCAGAAAAATTCCAAATTAATATATGTCGATCTTCTCGAAACACGTAATCCCATGGTGAAATTCGTTTTTCAGTTGGAGTTACCGTTTACCCAGAATAAATTCAAAACAGTCCCAACCGTTCATCATCGCCGTAACAAACTTCGTCTGATCGTCGAATGGTTTCTGGGTATTGAAGAGAGGACGATGGGGAGCGCATCTATGTGTTTTGTTTCGAGAATCAACGGTTGGATGTGGAGCAATTTTTTTTGGATTTCGTTTTCATAGGCGGCCGGTGGAGTTTTGGGCGACCGGACCTATATGGGGGGGTGCGGCGTGGCGAGCTGGAGCCCATGGTGGTGGTGGCACGGCGTATGGTGGTGTCTGGTGGAGTGCAAGTTTGGTCAAAGTGGCGGTCAAAGTTGTTGGTTGGGTTCGGTTCCTTGATCTGGAGGGGGGGCCGTGTTTGCCTGTTGCGTGAGGGAGGAAGGAACGCCCAAAATTACTGGTGACGTGGCACTATGCATGTTGAGGTGTGTGAATGTGTACCATTTTTGTTTATTTTTAATTTTGAATTCAATCATCATTTTTCACCATAATTTTCTCATACGATCTCCGATTCACACGAGATTTTTTTGTTAGGATCGTAATTTAATTTCGGACTTGATGACGCTAGTTTGGACGAATTCCGAGATGGGCGAATTTTTGGGTTTAAATCGAATTTAATTTCGATTTAAATTCAAAAGGTGAGTGTTTAAACCCACTCACAACTACTAGAAGCTTTTATGTTTGTTAAATTAATTTTAGAAATGAATAGAAATTTATTTATGAGTATTTGGCATGTTTATTTTATTCATATCTGTTGTATTGCATTTATTAATTTAACTGTTAATTTAATTAATTTATTGCGTTTAAATTTACAGTTAAAATTTATTTGTTTGTATATGAACTGCTAGTTAACAGTTATATAATTTATTACTGAATATAGACTGTAGATTAATAGCTGTTAAATTTAATTTGAATAAAATTGCCAGTATTACCTGTTATGTAGTACCAAAAATAATATTGTTATTGATTGATATTGATTGATGATTGCGATTGGATGATGGATGATGTTGATGAATGGATGTTTATTATATATCATTAAATTTCAAATTATCATGCATACTTCATTTCATTCGGGATTGTGGTTTGAAATGATATACAACCGCAAAATTTTATATCTTTTAAATTGCGGATTGAAATGATAAATATCCGTATCACTTGACCATAGGATAGAAAATTATATACAGGCACCGCGGTCTATATATAACTATTTTAATGTGATTTCTATGGTTTGGATAGAATACGGTTTCTAATAATCTTAAATTTTATATTGTATAAATATTATTCTTCCATATATATACATATGAAGTTGAAAATTTTGAAATTAAAAGGTGTATAAATCTCTTTATTAAAAATGGAATTTTTTTTAAGAAAATGAAGTTTGATAATTTATATCATATGTTTAAATGTTAAGTTTGGAAATTTTAAGATATGATATTTATAATTGGATTTTTCCCAAATAAATTGAAATGAATATTCTAGTATAATTTGAATTGGGAAAATATATATATTTTATTACTAGAAATTGAAGTCTTATTATTTATGGATTTTATGTGAATATTCAAGACTAATTAATAGAACAATTGATCTGTTGAAAGAATAAAATCCAACTTTAGTTTGAAATATTAATACTCCAAATGGATATACGTATATATATATAAATTGAAGTGGTTTTGGAACTTGAGAGAGATAATACAAATTTTGGGTTAGACTTAATAAAGAAATGTATTTGTAAAGCCATGAGAACTATTTTCTTTACAAAGTAACATTTAAGTTAAACCTTTTAATTCATATACCGTTGAATATCCAAACCATTCAAGTTTTATAAGTTATGGTTTTAAATTATGAATTTCGAAATATTATGCTTTGACATGATATTTGGCTTTCAGACGTTATAAATTTTAAAGCATTTGGATTTTTGAAAAGGTTTATATTTGGGATAAAGGATATCATATTGTTTCGGGTTTTAAAATGATATCGTATTCATAATTTTAAAATGGAAATGTTTATTCTGATTTTTAAAGTATAACCTATTTTTAAATGACCGCGGTGTTATAATAACGATGGGTTGGCAAAGAGACCGGGATCGGATATGGACATACTCTCTGTCGATACCGAAAACCACTTTGACTAACCGTGTACGCGGTGGAGATTCCAGAATGAAGTAGGTGGTGGTGATGTTTCCTGTAAGGTAAATACGTGGACCCGACTCCCGTGAGTTGGCATAAGGTGGCTAAAACAGGAGCGATTCTCAGGCCAATGAGGTCATTCCTCTGATCGGACCCTCCTCTTCGATATTATACTTTGATTTTGGATTGATTCAGTGTCCACTTCTATATTTTGATTTTGGGGAGTTAGTCCGAGGTGGGCGGTAACTGCGGCTACGCGTTTCCACCCGCCTGGATAGCAATTGGTATATCTACCCTGCCATTGCCTAGTTGTGCCGTGTCACCTACCATACCGAGCCTTTTCTATGAGTTTCTATTTGTGTCGTACCTATGGAGTATCCTCTGGTAGCTTCCCGATCAGGAGGTATTACGGTACTGTATAGACTATTGGCATTATTTGTGTTAAGGGCTATATGGGTAACCCCTTAACGCTATTAAAAAGTAAGTTTATTTTATAAATAGACACTATTATAATAGCGCAATATACTACATAGTAAATAGTTTAACGGATCCTTAGGAGATGTAAATCCCAAACATCTCTTGAGTTACTGTACTCATATTTATTTCTGTTAATTTAACTCACATAAGATCTTTTAGTCTGACTCGAGTGTTTTGTCTTTTCAAATTCGCTCGGGTCAGTTCGAGCATTTCAGGATAGAAGACTTTAGCTTTGGAGGACGAAGACGAAGGAGTCGTATTATTTTATTTATAGTATTGCACCACACTCAAAAATTTCCGCTGCATTGATTGTATTGGTATGTGTAACTCTGATATTCATTGTATAAGTAAGATAAATATTTTGTAAACAGTTATCATGAAATGTATATTGATTATTATATTTTATCCTTCCGCTGTGAGATTCTATTTTTTTTTATTTCTTCTCTGTTTTTCTTATTTACCCCATAACAATCCGCCCTTGCGTATGCTTTAAAATTGGTACGTGTGTCGGTTTAAAGTGTGTGAAAAGGCGGGATGTTACAAAAAAATTCAAAATATACCTGCTTCGGAAGTTTGAGTTCTCTAACTAGACGTTTGGAACCATAATCTGATATCTAAGAAGATGATCTAACATGTGAATGCTTGGAGATTATTTTTTCTTAAAAATAGGGTTTCAGATGTCTAAATAGAAAATCCAAACGTCTGAGTTACTGCAAAAGGCCAGATGAACGTGGACCTGGTGTAGACCAAGCAGGAAGGATCGGGAAAAAAATTCCCACTTCTTTGTTTCTCGAAAGTACATGCAACTGAATGGAGTTAGGCAGCAAGTTGGAGCCGTACCGCCTTTGTTGATGTCCTAGGCTCTCGCTTCATAAAGTTAGAAAATTACACTCATCGTAGCATATGTTTATATCGAAATTGGAAGTTCTTATTATCCGTAGCCAGTCTTAGTCACCAATGTGTTAAAACTGGAAAGAGTCGAAATAGGATTAGTGAATCTTAGATAAAGGGTGGATCAACCCTTGATTGGTACTAGTGTGATAATGTAGAATTTAGGAAGAGGATTGCAAAGTAGTACACTAGTGCATAGATGGAAAGTATCATCGAATAGTGATTCGATAAATGGGTTGGACATTGATGTATATTCGGTTAGAAGCGACAGTGCATAGATGGCAAGTATCATCGGATAGTGATTTGATGAGTGCTCCCGGCATTGGATGCGTATTCAGATAGATGTAACCCAAGCAATTACTACAAAGGATGTTAAGCTGATGAATAGTCAGGTGGTCTATCATTGAGACCATATGCTATAGATGTTTTCAACGATTACTCAGTTTTAGCATGCTCCACATGTGAGTGGTACTTTCATAAACAATAATTAGATAGTTAGGATAGTTAACTTGTAATGTAGTGAGCACACAAACCACCTTCCTCATCGCTAGAAAAAATTCCATCTTTTGCCTCCAGCGCTTGAAATGGATGCCCTCGAATCTAAAGAGAACAAAAGCGATCATGGGGACTTGAAACATCGAGGTCAGTGCAGCTTCATCAATAGTTGCAGCAGGAGTCATTATTGTCTGGAACGTCTTCAAATTGTTGGGAACAATGAACTTTGGCTGAGTCATGTACCTTGTCACTCTCTTGAAGATGTTTCGGCGTTCTACTCGATGGTGCAAAGCAGTTTTGAAAAAAAAATATTGTCGCTTCTAGGATAAAACAACCTCTCTAATCTGAAGAAATATCAACCTGTTTGCACTGGCAAAGTTGATTCTAATTTGCACTCTGATTTGCACTCTGATTTGCACTCTGAAATACTACTCAAGGTGTTTAATTTTGTTGAAGGAAGAAGAAAAAGAAAAATGTTTGTTATTCTTACCATTTCTCATCTGTCTCTCTATCATTTTAATATGCAAAATGGAAATTGTATACGTTACTAAAGTGATGGAATGTTAATGGATTGTAATTTATTCCCATTTAAAACAATATTTTAATACCATCAGCTTTTGTAACGGCTCAATAATAATGTCACATAAATATATTACCATTGTGCAAGTGTAACGGCTCAATTATAATAAAGCATAAATATATTACCGTTATATACTTGCAATGGCTCGATTATAATAATGGTTCATAAATAAATTAAGATTAACCTGTTTTTTTATTTTTTTTTTTTTTAATAAATTCACTTCATAAACAAAAACATTTCCAACAGTTTACATCATGTAGACATAGATTAAAATGGGTTATAACTTTCCAAAACTTTCAACACCACTTTTTTACTTTCGTGTTTATTATTTGATCCTCCTGCCTCTAACCCAGATGAAAGATGTTCCTTGTGTAACTAATAGTTTGGTACTCTAAACTGAACACATAAATGATTGTCAACGATTGAAAATAATATTATTCATTTATAACAGTATGGGTTCGAAAATTAAGTTAATTATTAACATAATTAAGCAGCATTCCTTCTCCTTGTGAATACTTACATGTCACATATGCATCCTGAGAATTTTCAAACTAATTACACAAATATGAAGTGTATAAATTTATGATGAATGCATGTAATAATACAGATACAAATACATGAGAATAAATACAACTAAACTTATGGTAAATAAACTACTCATTGAATGGAAATTATAGCTCAGAAAATAAAAATTCCTGATACCATTCTTGGATGCGAATGAAAAATATTGCTAACTTTTACTGTTCTTATTTGATGATAGAAGTATAACTAAGGTTAATATTGATGTACCAACTTATTGGCAACTTAATTCTTAAATTTACCAAAAATTATGTCAAATGCTTTGTTTTTGAAAATCCAAGAGAACTCGGCGGTCCGGTAAACTCCTGAGCGGGGTATGTCAAATACACTTATAAAGAGTATAACGTTGTAAAAAAATAATTAATGATTTTGAGCCTACATTATAGTAGATTCATTGAAAATTATATTGGTTTAATGTATTTACATGCAATATGGCATATTTGCGTTTTAAAGAATATCTGAAAGCATTTCTATGTCAAATTGCTAATAAAAAGGTTAAATCGTCCCAATATTACATATATTTGAAGGTAAGGCATTTCGAAAAAACGCTTGAATAGAAATACAACATTATTAAATTAAACCCTTTACGAACAACTTCATTGAAGGTAACTAACGATTGATTAAATACAATGTTAAAACTTTTGCATAAGCCAATTAAAGCCATTCAAAACATCCATTAAACCATTGTAAATCCAAATAAAACTTCTTAAAATGGGTATATATCCAAACTCACATTTTGCAGTGCAAATATGTAATTAAGGGTAATAATAAGGGATCAACAAGATCGCAATGTAAAATTGAAGATTTATACCTTTACCGTCATTTGATGTTTGGAAATGGCAAGGGAATTTGTTGACATTTAAAACAAATAAACCTTTATTTTAATTTTTGAATCTTTAGATTATCAATTGCTCCTTCAACCAAAATATTAACTATAACTAAAAGCAAAATTACTTCAAATTGTGAATATGTGTAAAGAAAACAGAGCATCAATGATAATTTTATTAATTAATTAGCATTAAGATATCAGATATTTTTTATGACCAAGACATTATTCATTATATTTAAGTGGAAGGCTGCAATACTTTTATTATATAATTGGATAAAAGTTATATGGTTTATTTTTACGACATCTAATTATCTATTTCAAAATCATCGTATTGATAATAGTGTACATTTATAGTATCCCCACATAAATGATATTGCAAAGATTGTATGCTCAAACACATCACTGTAGATACCTTGCAACTGTAGAAACTATGTACAACACAATTATATATTTTGGTATAAATCAACTTATATGAGGAACTGAAATCATAGTCTATATGTATATGCGCACAGAAAAATAATTTTGTACCTACCAAAAAATAGGCATGTAGAGTTGTGGTCTTCCACTTAATACTCCTGGTCAAAAAATGTACACTGCACATAAGTAGCAGAATTGAAAAAATACATTGCAACGAACTATCACACACTTGGATCAATTTGTTCTTACATGCTAATGGAGAGAAGTTCGAAACTTGCCTAGCGTGATTCGAACGTTTATTGACATGTGATATGTTGTTACAATGATTTGTTGTATATAAAGTACCATTTCAAAAAAATAAAATTATATATATATATAGACATCAATTGCTTTTTTTGACTTGAATACACATTAGCTCAAAATCATAACTAAGGTAACCTATAAGATACATAGATGATATGAGAACATCACATAACAAAGTTGAATTAGGCAAAGTTTCATTATGTAGACTACCTTGGCTCACACTAATACATACAGATAATAAGATTTTAACTTTTTTGAAAAATTACAGTTTCTATTATTATTTCTTATGTTTTTTTCTTTGCACAAATTTTTTTAACTTGTAAGGAATCTTCACTCAAATTATTGTATACTAGTTTTGCTCACTGAATGTCAGCTTTTGTTTCATTTTCCTTGGTTAATTCATTCTGATAGTTTTTCCCACCTAGGATAAACATGTAAAATATAAAAATAATTATGTTGTACCCATCAGACCAATGATTGCTAAAGATATCTATGGAAAAAATTTGCAACTTCTCTATAAAGCCTCAAATTACAAACAAAGTTTAAAAGTTCAATCCAAAAGTTAGAAGAAACATAGAAATTGATTGATTAGGGATAAAATGAATTAGGGTTTTGAAGTATAGGAGAAGAATTAGACCAATGTCCATGCAAAGATATTCGTGTTGATTACTACTCCCGATCCGACTACGTTGTCACCATTTTCGTCTATGTTGATGAATAAATCAATGACTTCTTCTTAAAGTCTCATCTCATAAACAAAACTTAAAATTTCAATCTGAAAGTTAGAATAAACATTGAAATTGATAAATCAGGGATAAAACAAATTACGATTTCGAAGTATAGAAGAAGAATTAGACTAACCTCTATGTAAAGTTCTTCATGTTGATTACCACTTCCGATCCGACTACGTGGTCACCATTTTCGTCTGGTTTGATGAATAGTTAGTCGAAAGAGTGGATGTAATAAATTAGGGGGAAATCTTTTGATCGTGATGGTGTAGATTTTCCTATGGGGGAAACCTTGTAAGGCGATACGAATGAGGGGTTAGAAGACTTTGAGGACACCCTCCAAAACGATAGAAATTTCTTCGATCATGGAATATTTTCTTCACCATCAAAAGAAGATCTTATGTATTTTTATTTAAAAGATGGTTGATTGTAGAAAGAAAGAAGAATTGAAAGGATGTCAGAAGAAATGTTACCAAAGAAAAAGAAGGAAGTCATGACTGAAAGAAGGGAGTCGTGACTGTTATTTCACAAAATACTTAGGAGACTTGTGCTCTCTTGAAATCTCACTCACTAATAACAATATAGTATATATTTTAATCAATTGTTGTCTCCATTTATTCACCCCTTTAAAATAATATTAAAGAACGAAACTTTCAGATTTTATAAAATATGAAAATTTATCAAGTCTAGCCCATATTGTACTTGACATTTGTTTCAAAAACGAAAAATATCTTTATCAAATATCTTTAAACAAGAAACTTTTGACCATAATAAATTTCAAACTTAGAATTTCGAGACGCAAAATCCGTTTAAGATAGAACTTTTTAATTCATGAACTTTATGAATCTTCAAATTTTCTTGCTCTTTCAAAATAACAACTTCCAAATTTATAAAGTGAGAAAAATCATTAGTTCCAACATATTCCCTATTTTACATTTATTTCAAAAATGAAGAATCTAGAAATTGAAAACTGTTTAACTCAACTAATTTTAAACTAAAAATTTCAAAATTGAAAACCCCTTTCAACTCTTCAAATCATCATATTTACAATATTTTTTTAAAACTTTATCCACTATTTTGTTTTTCAAATGTTCCACCGCTTTTAAAATTACATCATTTTTCCAAACTTCTCGCAAAACAATCAATAGCATATTTCCAAACTAGACTAAAATAACTTTCTTCCAAAAAAATTCAACTCATGATACATAAGATTTTCATTTAATAATCCTTTGGAATACCCTTTCAAAACATTTAAAGGAATTTCAAAACTTTTTATCAAATTCTTTGTCATGGGGTTGAGTTTTAGAAGTTGACGTAAATTGATCCTTCTTTTGAACTTTCCTACTCAACCTTTAGAAATCTTGTTATCTTCTTGTAGTGATTAATGTATAACTTCCTATGGAAGCTTGTTCTCTTCTTTTCACATTTTTCTTCCGGATGTTAACAAATATATTGCCTTATAATATTTAATTACTACCTAACATGTCATTTGCTATATTTATAAATGTCAATTGTGCGTTGTAACAACCCATAATTTTATAAATAATTTTAATTCAATTTTAATTTGAAAATTAGATGTTTAATTATTTAAAATTTTAAATTTTGAAATTTTCCAACGTAATTTTGCATTTTGTTTATAAATTATTTTCCAAATATAATGAAATAAACATTTTCTGAAATTTTTATATTTTGGTCAACTGAAAGTCAAAGTTTGACCACAGTTGAAAATATTAAATTTGAATTTTAAAATTATAACCCTTTTCTTTGAAACTGTATTTTATTCTAATATTAGTTATGCTTTTCGTTTTGTAAAATTTCGTTTTATACTTTTTAAATTTGATAACTTTCAGCATTTTACACGCGGTTCATTTTAGTAAATATTGTCTATTTTATATTTTTATTTTTCTACCTTAATTCTATTTTTCTATTTTGTATTTTATTTTATTTTTCCACTCTCTTTTACATTAGATTTTATTTAGATTTTTGGGCTTGGAAATTCAAAGAGTCTTCGGTTTATTTGCTTGGAAATCAAGTAGGCTCTTCATTTTCTACCCATTTCAATTCCTAGCCGTTCACAACCCTTCCCCATAACCCTAGCCGGCACTCCACTTCACAACTCACGTACAAAAAAATTCTTAACACATCTCATCTCGTATTTGCATCTAGAAAAAAAATACAGTAAGTTATGGCCTCCTCCTTCTCTTCTCTTCTCTCTTTTCTTTTTCCTTTTGTTCTGTGATTATTTAGCTCGGACACACCATGCTAGCCGACCTCATTTCACCACTCCACCACGTCCATGATCGGCCTCCATCTCCTCACATCATCCCCCTACGAAGGCCATGAACCCTAGAACAAAATCCATCACCAAAATTGCAAAAACTCCTCTTGATCCATGCTTTTATCTCCACTTGACCTTTGCCTTGCCACTCATCTTCATATCCTTCCCTAGCCGTGCATTGCTTGACCCAAAGGCCACCTAACCGAGCCTATCTTGCTTCTAAACACCATGACCGAGCCTATGGGTGATGTGGCCGAGCCTATAGATGATGTGGCCGAGCCCACATATTGATTAAATCCATATTTTGTTTCAAATCGTTTCATGTTTTACATTGTCGAATTCATATCTTGTTTGGGTTATGTAACAACCCGCATATTTAACTATTATATATTTTAATGTTTTACTTAGATATAGCGTCATTAGTCGGATTTTTGGATCCGAAATGTTACTTTTTGTAAATGGCCGAATTAGGACTCGAAACCACTTTCATTGAATCCAAACTGGCGTTTGTGATCTTTTTGAGTATAAGCTTTGATATGTTTGGAGCAAGTTGAATTTTGCTACTTTTTCTAGTTGGGCTTTGAGTTTGGGTTCAGCCCACTAACTAACTAAATACCCTAACTCGGTCCCTCTCCTTCCATTCACTCATTTTCCATTCTAAAACTCAAGCTAAAATTGAAAATGGGGGAAAGGAAGAGGAATTAGAAATTCCAAGCCCTAGTTTCTTCTTGCAACTTGAATTCTTGCTCCAAAATCAAAGAGAAGCTATTGGTAAGCCTCCTCTTCATCTTCTTCAACTCTTCTCCTCTTCCATTTCAGAAGTTCCCTAAACCTAATTTGGGGAAATTTGTGTTTTATTCTTAGATTGAAGCTTGTAGAGATAAAGTGAAGAGTGGTTAATCTCCTTCTTGTGTTGTGCTTCTCATCTTTGTTTGTGCGTAAAAAGGTGAGTTTTGAACTCACATCTACTTCTCTTGATTTCATTGATGTTGGGTATGAATTCCTAACAAGTATTCATGTGCTATTGCTTTTGATTTGGAAAGGATTGGAATTCATTAGATATGGCAGGAAGTGCAGGAATTTAGGCTTCGGCCGACCGTACTCAGGGTCCGGTCGATCGACCTGCTACCCCGAGCACTTCTCTGCCTTAGGCTCCGGCCGACCGAACTCAGATCCGGTCGACCGACCTGCTACCCCGAGCACTTCTGTGCCTCTGGTCCGGTCAACCGACTCAGGAAGTCCGGTCGACCGACCTGCTCCTATTTTTCCTGTTTTGCCTATTTTTGCTCATTTTGATTGGTTTTTCAAATTTTATCAATTCAAGTTGGTTCTTAGTGGTTGTTATTGCATCTTTGGCTTTGATAACTTGTTTTTGACTTTATTCATAGGTTTTCATAAATAATCCCTCTAAATCGTATTAAAAGCTCCCTTCTCCAATTCATAAATTCTATTTAAAACACACACAATTTCGCACTCCGAGCGAAGTAGGAGGAGAATTAAATGATTAGATAAAACACGTGCAATGAACACGTGCGTTCATCTTTCCAATTAATTCCCAATCTATTCGTTTGAGCGTTTTGGCCTTCTGGTCTGGTTTACCGATGAAACGAGGTAGACTTTGTACTGCTTTGAGTGTGAAATTAACTAACGGATAATAAACCGTTTAGTGCGAACGAGTGGTTATGGGACTCATGTTGCCACTTTTCGGATTCCTTTTCAAGAGTTGTGACACATTCTTCCAGTTAGTGGTGTCCAGTACTAGGCCTCCGGACCTTCACCACTATGGTTTGTTAACTTTGGGATAGTGTCTTCGGACTGTCTCCTTCAGGTTTGTTGCCTTCGGGTATGTTGCCTTCGGGTTTGTACCTTCGGGTTTGTGCCTTCGGGTTTGTTGCCCTAATAGTGTCACTTTTGGAGTTGGTCTTTATGAGCCGCTCGAGTGATATTTGGGTTTGGACTCGGGCTTATGCATCCTTGTTTATACAGTACTGAGCATGTGCAAATTTTATGATGTTTCATTGATATGTATATTCTCTAGGTATCGCCCTTCGGTGTTGGTCTTTTTGAGCCGCACGATATGTAGCGATTACCTTGTGGAACTTGTGTTACCTTCATTGGTATCTGTTATTGCCTTTTTGGCTTGTTTTGGGATATTCATATCCTTTGTTTGTGGTGTTGCCGACGAGATGAGGCTTGTTATGATATGATTCATCTTTTGTTAGATGATTGTGTTATCTCTTTTAGAGATATTTTTTATACATTGTGACCTTGCAGGTTATTGTTGTTCAGTTTGTCTAACTGATTTATTTAGCTAGACTGACCCTGTATTTTATACTCAGGTCAGACCGAGATGTTTCAGGTTAGGTGCTTTTGGACTTAGCCTATTTTTCTTCCGCATGGACTACTCCGCTAGCTTTTTTTGTCATAGCTTTTTGTGTAGTCCTTTTTGTAACTCTGATATATGTATTATTTTGAATTAATCTGTATATTGTGGTTTGCTATACCACTTGACGTGTATCAGTTTGTAAACTCTGTTATGTATCAATATATGTGTATATGATGATCTACTATTCTGTGATGTATATTACATTTGAGTTGTTATATTCTGCTCTGATAGATCCTCCAACCACCAATGGTTTTGTTTTAAGTATTCATTGGGTATGTCGACCTGCTTGGTATGTCTATTGTTGATGTATTCAATAGATAGTTAGAGCGAGGCTATAGACGGTCGCGCATATCCAGCCTTATTCTCCGTGTTAGTTGACGACATTACCATGTAGTGTCCTTGGCTAGCATGGGTATAGAGGTGGGGCATCACAGCTTAAATCATATACTTATAATTGTTTTATTTATTTGATTACAAGATTTGAATTTGGATATTACTTATTCTCGAATCGAGTCATGCCTTTTCGTTCTTTGTGGATTTTGGATATTGTGTTTTGAATTTGATCTCTAGCTTGAGAAGGTGAGTTCTTCACTCTAGACAATCGTACTTGTATAAATGTAAAACATTGTCACTTGAATTGTAATTGTTGATATGCTATGTTATATGCTCACATCTGCCTGTTATCAGACATTATATGATGATATCACCCGATTATATACCTATTGCATCACCTGACATCATATGATATGTTTTACTGTTCATCTTATTTTCTGTTTCTCACACTGCAAGTTCCCTGTAGAATAGATCACTATGGGTTGAAATGATACGTACCTAAACGGACTTTAGAATAGGTAAACATCGTTATGAACTGAAATGATAGGCTCAAACAATTTTTATTTATTTTATTTGTCTTGGGATTGCGGGTTTGAAATGATAGGACCTGAATTTTTCTTTTAAATTACGGATTAAAATGATACATATCTATATCACTTGACCTAGGTTAGATAATTATATACAGACTCATGGTTAATTTTAAATATGTTCTAAAGATTATCATGTATTTTTGAAATATAAAATAAAAAATTTAAATTGGATTTAAATGATTTAAATAAATATTGTAGTGATTTCTATAAGTTCAATTGTATAAGCAAATTTATGATAAAAATGTAAATTTTGATTTGACTTAATAATTAAAAATTTAGGGTTTAAATGGAATTTTAAGCTTAACTTAGTGATAAGAATATTTATTTATGAAATGGGTATTTTAAATAAAGTATTAAGTTATTTGTTGAAATAATAGCTAAACAATTTATAAAGTATTTGACTTAACAAATGAATATTAATTTAAATTGGATATTTATTAATAAAACGTTATTTTATTAAAATTTATATGTTAAGTAATATCCAATTAAATTTTTTTGAAAAGTGAAATATTTTGATAAGTTAAAAATGAGAAAAGTTGAAGATATATTGTTTTAAAGGGTATAATATAGCTTATATCAGAAATTATAGCATTTCAGAAATGTTGTGGTTTAGTGAACTATGTGTTAAATATACTAAAGATACCTACAGCAGCATTTCTGAAGTGCTACAGTTTCTGAAAATTTGAACTAGGTGTTGAAATTACTAAATAAACCTACAATAGCATTTCTGAAGTGCTGCAGTTTCTGAAATCTGAACTATGTGTTGAAATTACTAAATAAACCTACAACAGCATTTCTGAAGTGCTGCAGTTTCTGAAATTTGAACTATGTATTGAAATTACTAAATAAACCTACAATAGCATTTCTAAAGTGCTGCAGTTTCTGAAAAATTTGAACTATGTGATCAAAATACTAACTAAACCTACCATAGCATTTCTGAAAAGCTGCAGTTTTCGAGTTTGAACTATGTTTTGAATAATACTAAAATACATATCGTAGCACTTTATAAGTGCTACTGTTTTTGAAAAATACAATGTTTTGAAAGGTTGAGATTGAACGATTAAACTTAGAAAATGCTGAAATTTTGGAAATTGGATATTTGATTTGGAAGGATAACTACTTCATATTTAAATGGTTTAAATGGATTATTTTGATTTGAAATATAAACCATTTTGAAATTTTTAACCATGGGTAATAATAACGTTTGGTTGTTAGAGAGACCGGGATCGGATATGAGCATACTCTTTGTCGATACCGAAAACCACTTTAACAACCGTATGCGCAGTGGAGATTCCAAAATGAAGTAAGATGGTTGCGACGTTATATTGAGGTATGTACGTGGGCCCGACCGCCGTGAGTTGGCATAAGGTGGCTAAAACAGGAGCGATTCCAAGCCAGTAAGGTAGCTCCTCTTATCGAACATACTTCTTCGTATGCCATTCTATTACTTTGTGATTGATTGGTGCACACCTTTGATTTTAGGAGTGTGGCTCGAGGTGGGCGCAGTGGCTGCTACGCGTCACCACCAGTCCGGATGCGTAATTGGAATATCTACTCTGGCAATGCCTCGTTATGCCGTGCCACCTACCCTATAGCGACTTATATGATTTTGGTTTTGTGTCGTACCTATGGAATATCCTCTGGTAGCTTCCCGATCTGGAGTTAATACGGTACTGTATAGACTATTGGCACTATGTATGTGTTAAGGGGGATATTGTGTAACTCCTTAACGCTATTTTTAAGTAATTTTACTTTACTAATAGACATTATCATAATAGCTTATATTACTACGTAGTAAATAGTTTAACGGATCCTTAGAGGATGGGCGGTCCAAGCATCCTTTAACTTACTTGTACATTTATCTTACAGTTCACTTGAGTTGGCTTACATTGTATAAGTATGTATGTCCACACTCGAGTGTTTGTGTTTATTTTCTTACGCTCAGGTCAGTCTGAGTATCAGCTTTGAAATCCATCTTCTGGAGCTAGGATTGCTGGAGATCATCAATTATCTAGTTGCGATCTTTTTATTCAGTATTTTCTATTCAGCTATTGTACTAGTAAACAATTATGTATCGAGGATTTCTGTTGTATTTACTTTTCAGACTCTATATTTTGTACTTGTTTTGAGACTGTGTTTGAGATTGTATTGTGGTAGCTTCATGAACTACTGTTGTTATTTAATTTCCATTGCGAGTTACTTTGATTTATCTGTGTCAGTGATTCTGTGATTGGTTTTATTTGCTCCAAATTATATTACAATCTACTATTTTGAATTATTCAAGCCAGACATGTATGGTTTTATTTTCGATTTGAATGGTAACCAAAATAGTGGGTCATTACATTTGGTATCATAGCTTTGGTTTTAGGATAACCTTAGCCCGCGGAGCAAAAACTCATTAGAGATACGGTAGAAATACCCTAGAATGAGTGAAATCAATCCTGGAATCCTTTCTTTGTAAGAGAACGTATTTTAAAGCATAAAATGATTTTTCAAATGATTTTCAAAGCATTTTATAGGATTATTTTGATACAAACCTTTCTTGCTTTAAAATCAAATTTTCCTTAACTTCTTTCTTTTCCTTATCCACCTGTTAGTTATTTATTTATTCGGGATATTTGATTCTCATTGCATCGTATCTTATCTAATTTTGTCTTTGTTTCTCAATTACCTCTGTCCTAAAATTCATTCTTGATTTTTCAGGATGAGTCATAGGAATGCAAGATGTAGGTGCCATAGTATTGCCCCAGCTCCTGAGCCTACTGCCCCAGTCAGGTTTAATAAACTCTGTAAGGAATACACTGAGCTTGGTGGCACCAAGTTCACCGGATCTGAGAGCATTATATAGACTCAATGATGGTTGAAGGATTTGGAGAGTATTTTTCTCCGGTCTTGAGATCACTAATGCCCAGCAGCATCAGTTGGCAGCTTGGCAATTGAAAGGAGCAGCCTTGGATGGTGGGAGTCTGTCACCGCCCACACTACAGAGGCTGACATTTCTTGTGAACAATTTAGGTATCATCTTCTGTTTGTCCTGAATTTGATTCACTTTCTTTTTTTGAAATCTGTCTTATGCTCTTTATCATGCTTTAGGGATTCTTTTCTTGTGAAGTGGATGCCCGAGAAAGGGAAGTCTCGGATGTATCGAGAATTCATGATCGTCTTATCGCTCATGTTCATAGCCCTTTCACTACTCTGATGGGCATGACCATTAGATACAAGAATCCTACTTCTAAAGATCCTCTAGCTGCCCGTTCTACTTCATCTCGGTCTTATTCTAGCAATCCTAGGAATAGAAAGCCCAACTTTCGCCATCAGAAGAGGAATCAGAACAAGACTCCAGGGTTGGGATCATCTTCTTCATCTCAGAGGAATTCTATAGACCTGTCTTCCATCACTTGTTTCAGATGTAATCAGAGGGGACACTATGCTAATAGTTGCCCTATTTTGGTTGGTGCTGCTATCCCTCCTCCAGCTCAGTTGACCAAGCATGATCCCTGCCACATTTTTCTACAGCCTGGCCATTTCAAAGACTGCCCTACTCAGCAGAAGGGCAAGTCATCGGTTATTTTGCTGTGACTTCTGCATCTTCTCCCGCCCCACCTCCTGCACCTACACCTATTCTTGCTCCTGCTCCTGGTGATAACCAAGGTACACTTCAGAGCAATTTTTCTTTGTTTAATTTTCATGTCCATGTTCTATTTAATACTGGAGTTTTCCATTTCTTTATTTCTGTGGATCATTGTAATAAATTTGAGCATCTTCTTTCTCCCTGGTTTGCTTTTGTGCCTTTATTTGTTTGAAATCCTATTAGTGGTCCAGCAAATCTTAGTAGGATTTGTAAGCAAGTGAAGCTTCTCTATCTTGATCATTGTTTTAGTGGTGATTTCTATGTTCTGGGTTTTGATCTTTTGCTTGGGGGTGATTGGCTGAAGAGGTATGATGCCTTTATCTCTTGTAGTACCCGAACTGTTTCTCTTGTGGATGATTTTGGCAATTCTTTGGTGATTCAGTGTAGTTTTTCCAAGGATTTAGCTGGCAGCTGTATTTATTCCCTTGATGCTTCTCCTGGTGATATTTATTCTACTCCTATAGTCAAACTCTATCCCAGTGCAGTTGCTGAAGTCACTTCTTTACCTCCTAAGCAGAAAATTGATTTCGATATTGATCTTATTCTTCGAGCTCGACCTGTAGTTCTTCCACCTAGAAGAATGTCACCCCGTGAGAAGGTCGAGTTAAGGAAGCAAATTGAGGGCTTGTTGTCCAAGGGTCAGATCAGACTAAGCCATTCGGAATGGAGAGCAGTAGTGGTTTTCGTCACTAAGTCTGATGGTTCTTTGAGGAAGTGTGTTGATTATATGGAGCCGAACAAGCTCACTATGAGGAACATATATCCTATGCCTCGCATCAATGATATGTTTGATCAGCTCCATGGAGCTAAGGTTTTCTCTCAGCTTGATCTTGCCACTGGTTTCCACCAGCTCAGAGTTGCTGAGGAAAGTATTCCCAAGACTGCTTTCCGTACTGAGATTGGATTCTATAAGTGGTTAGTAATGCCTTTTGGTTTGACTAATCCTCATTCTTTCTTTGTTGATTTGATGAATCGTGTTTTTCGAGATGTGCTTAATAAGTTTGTTCTAGTCTTTGTTGATGATATTCTTGTGTTCTCCAAGTTTGAAGAAGAGCATAAATCCCACTTGAGATTTGTTCTGGAGACTCTTAGAAATCAGCAGTTGAAGGCTAAATTCTCGAAATGCCATTTCTGGGGAGATAAAGTCTGTTTTCTCAGGCATAGTTTTCTAGTAATGGAGATTTTTTGATCCAGTCAAGACCACTGCGATCAATGATTAGGCAGCACCTAGGATGCCAACTGATATTCGCAGTTTTCTGGGCCTTGCCAGTTATTATCGGAGATTCATTGAGAAATTTGCTTGGATTTCTGCACCCCTCACTACTTTAACTCGAATGAATTCTAAGTTTATATGGAGTGATAAGTGTGAAGCTGCATTCAATAAGTTTAAGCGTAAGCTTACTTCCGCGCCAGTGCTTACCATTCCGAATGGAAATGAGGGATTAACGGTGTACGTTGATGCTTGTCGTAAGGGTTTGGGAGCTGTTTTGAGGCAAGATGGATGGTGATTGCTTATGCTAGTCCCCAGTTGAGGACCCATGAGGCTAATTATGCATCTCATGATCCAGAAATGCTTGCTGTAGTCTTTGCTTTGAAGCTTTGGAGACATCACCGTTTGGGTGCTAAGTTTGAGTTCTTTACTGATCATCAGTCTTTGAAGCATATCTTCATCCAAAAGGTTTTGAATCAGCGTCAGGTCCGTTAGCTTCAGTTTCTTGCTTCTTATGATCTTGATATTAGCTATACCCATAGGAAGGCTAATGTTGTAGCTGATGCTTTGAGTCGGAAGAAGGCCATGTTGTGTCAGCTTGTTCTTTTTACTTCTCCTCTTTTGGACCGTATCAAAGCTAAGCTGGATGAGGATGAGATGCTTAGGCGTATGAAGGAGAGTGTTCGTAACAGAGTTGGTGGTAGTAATCCTGATTGTAGTGGAGCTAGATCAATGATAGAGGTATTTTGAGAATTAATAATCGGATTTGTGTCATGAATGTTGATGGTTTGAGGCAGAAGTTACTTTGGGAACATCATCGATCCCGCTTTCTATTCATCCTGGTGTGTCGAAGATGTATCAGGACATGAAGAAGCTTTATGGGTCGAGAGGTAAGAGGCAAAATATCTCTATCTTTATTAGTAGGTGTGCGACTTGTCAGTAAGTCACGGTAGATCATCAGAAGACCTCGGGTTTGTTACAGCCCCTTGAGATTCCCAATTGAAAATGGGAACGGGTTTCCATGTATTTTGTTGATGGTTTACCGAGGACGCGGAGAGGTAATGAGATCATTTGGGTTATTGTGGATAGATTGACCAAATCAGCTCATTTCATTCCGATCAAATCTACCCGTTCTGCTTCAGTCTGGCTGAGATTTACATGAGGGAGATTGTTCGTCTCCATGATGTTCCTATTAGCATCGTTTGTTATCGAGATCCTATTTTCACCAGTCAGTTTGGAAAGCTTTTCAGGAATCTTTGAGTACTCGTCTGAATTTGAGCACTGTTTACCATCCACAGACCGACGGTCAAACGGAAAGAGTGAATCAGATTCTAGAAGATCTTCTCCGTGCTTGCGTTCTTCATTATGAAGGATCTTGGGAAGATCGTCTCCATCTTGTTGAATTCACCTATAACAACAGTTATCAGGTATATTTTCAGTCTTCTATTTTGATCTTATCTCAATCTTTTATCTATCTCATTCCGTCTTTGAATTCAGGCTAGTATTGAAATGTCTCTGTTTGCTGCTCTTTACGGAAGACCTTGTAGATCTCCATATTGCTTGATTGAATCCGGTAATCATTTGGTTCTTAGTCCTGATGTGATTTTGGAAGCTTCTGAGAAGGTTGAGGAGATTAAGAGGAAGATGATGATTGCACAGGATAGGCAGAAGAAGTATGCTCATCGGTGTGGGAGGAGTTTGTAGTTCTCTGTTGGTGGTTTAGTTTTTCTTAAGGTCTCTCTCTTAAGGAATGTGATTCGGTTTGGTCGTAAAGGGAAGCTTGCTCCTAGGTTTGTTGGCCCTTTCCGTATCTCTGTGAGGATTGGTTCTTTAGCTTATCATCTGGATTTTCTTGAGAAATTTTCTAGAGTACATAATGTATTCCATGTTTCGCATCTTTGTCAATATCTACATAATCCATCGCTTATCGTCCAGCCTTCTGCTCTCGAGAGTTTAGATATTGAGCCTAATCTGACTATCGAGAGGAAGCCACGTCATATTATCAAAACAGATGCGAAGCAGCTAAGAAGGAAATCTATCAACCTAGTCAAAGTGCAGCAGAGTATGGATGATTGGGATTGTACCTGGGAGACGGAGGAGAGCATGCATGCTTCGAATCCGGAATTATTTTTTCAGGTACTATTTTCTTTTCTATCTTATTTTTCCTTGTTTCCGTGCCTCGTTCCTTTTCTTGTTCCTTTTGTTCTCTGATTATTTAGCTCGGCCATACTATGCTAGCCGACCTCGTCTCACCACTACACTACCTCCATGATCGGCCTCCACCTCCTTATATCATCCCCATACCAAGGCCGTGAACCCTAGAACAAACTCCATCACTAAAATTGCAAAAAATCCACTTGATCCATGCTTTCGTCTCCATTTGACCTTTGCCTTGGCACTCCTCTTCATATCCTTCCCTAGCCGTGCATTTCTTGACCCAAAGACCACCCAACCGAGCCTACCTTGCCCTTAAACACCCTTGCCGAGCCAATGGGTGATGTGGCTGAGCCTATAGGTGATGTGGCCGAGCCCATTTGTTGATTAAATCCATATTTTGTTTCAAATTGATTCATGTTTTAAATTGTTGAATTCATATCTTGTTTGGGTTAAATCATATACTTATAATTATTTTATTTATCTGATTAAAAATTTTGAATTTTGGTGTTACTTCTTGTCGAATCTAGTCGTGCCTTTTCGTGCTTTGCGGAGTTTTGATCTTGTGTTTTGAATTTGATCTCTAGCTTGAGAAGGTGAGTTATCTACTCTAGACAATCGTACTTTTATAAATGCGAAACAATGTCACTTAAATTGTAATAATTGATATGCTATGTTATATGCTCACATCTGGTTGTTATCTGACATTATATGATGATATTACCTTAGTATATACCTGTTGCATCACCTGACATCATATGATAAGTTTTACTGTTCATCTTACTTTCTGTAACGACCCAACTTCCTACGCCCAGGAAGACGTATAGTTATTAAGAAAAGAAAGGGGTGAGAAAATAGAAAAGATAGAGAAGAAGAAAAAAACAACAACAGAATCTCAACAGCGGAACGAAGAAAATATAATATATCATATAAGAGAGTACATAGTATCATATACAGTAGAGCTTCACAGAAAATACAACACATACTAGACAGTTATAAACATCTGTCTAGTTAATACAACTCAAACATCACAGAGATACAACACAGCGGAAATACAGAATAAACACTAACACAGCGGAACCAATATATCCACAACGCTGAAGCCTCCTGCTCCATTGCTCCTCCAGAATTCGTCAAAGCTAACCTGAATCCCTTGGCTACCCGTATAAATTTGGGTACCCGAGAGTTTATGAAAAACAAAAATAAACTCCGGGTCAGACATGGGTCTGGTATGAGTAACAGGTTAAAGTTGTTTAACTTTGAAAATCTTTTGAAAATAAAAGGTATCACATAAGACTCCCCACACATAAACATGGAAAAGTTTTTACCTTACGCTAACCAAAACATTTGATAGGAAATTCTGTGATATTATAATAGGTCTAGGGTTTTCAAGTAAATAGAAAATAGCCGAAATTGTTACATGAATAAATTCCAGCTACTAGCCACAAAAGTGGGTAATACAATCAAAACCGTGGCACTTATTGGATTGTGGATTCCATACAATGGCAGGGCTACTGGGGTACCGCCCGTCACAGTACGTGGCCTAGATCAACGTACCGAGGATCACTCCCGACCCCCTGCAACACAAGGCCGAAACCATTCCTTACTGAACAGTCCCGAACAAGATAACCCCGCAGTTGGTGTACATCCAACCGTCCACAAAGCCGAATAAAAAGGGACATCTAGACAGGGGAAAATCTTGTCCTCCTTGGGCATGACCCACCTAACCTTGTTGCAACTCCCCTGTTTTAGTCATTCCCGGTTGATGAGACTTGGGGCTGCGATTACCTTTATAGAAAACATTTCTTAGAATGCTCATCACCCACCTGACGATGTGTTGAAAGCATTCAATCCATACAAGTTCGTTCCGGGTTCGAACGAAACCGAAGGCATCATCTCGTTACACTCATTTTGGAATCACCCTCAGAGTTAACGACAACAACCCTTGCACTCTGATTCTTCATCTTCACTTCAGATTCACGACCTATCGTTAATTTGGAATCGATGTGGTTTTCGGATATTCCAAATAAGGAAAACCGATCCCGGTCTCATCGAAAACCAAAACGTGTCTTTTAGGGCCAAGTTGTCTATTTAGTCTTAACAATTTAATTCAAAATCATCAATATACACACAGATAGATAATTCATAATATCACAGTAGATAATCATATCATCATCATAAACAGATAATCAAAATTATCAACCCAATCAGATAAAAATATGCTATCATACGTAAACAAACATCCAAGTCACCTAAATATTATTCATCTCATATCTGAGTTCACAACCATCAAATGAAATATCTCTAATTAATTTAAAGTAAATTAAATTAATTACTTTATCTATAAATCCTGCTTATACAACCAATAATTAAATTTATACAAATTAATTAATTTATCTCTAGATATTTATCTTGATTAACTCCTCTAATTAATCATTTTCTAATTACAGTAAGTAATTAGTCTTTAATTAATTTTACAAATTAATTATTCTAAATCATTCCTAGTAATTAACTTTTAATTACTTCATTTATAATTAATTACATTTATTCTTAATTAATTACATAAATTAATCTCCACATTATTAATTATTTCTTAATTAAACAATTCTTAATTTACATCATTAATTATATTAATTAATGATCTCTAATTCAGATTAAATTACTTTATTAATCACGTTAAGTGATTAATCTTGTATTAAACACAATTATTAACCATCTTTGATTAATATCAACCAGTAATTAATTATTCTTAATTACTCATATTAATTATCTCCATTAATTAATCCTCTGATTAATTTCAAAAGTAATTATCCAAATTACTTTATTAACATATCATCTTTCACTAATTACATTCAGTAATTAACATTAATTACTTCATTAAGTAATTATGCTCCATTGCATACACTAGTAATTAATCAATTGATCAAATGATTTTCTTTAAATTAATTAAAATAAATTAACTAACTTAAATTAATCATCTTATTAATTACCATAAGTAATTAATCTCTTAATTACTTTTATCAAGTAATTCCATTTAATAGATTATCTAATTAATCTAATTAATTATCCAAAATTAATCCTATATATTAACTAATTAATAATCCTTAGTTAATTGTCTACATTTAATATCATTTCTTAGTTTACTTCTTAGTTGATCTTTAGTTATAAATCAATTTAAATTATTAACTTTAATACATAAGTCATTCCTTAATTACCCTATTATTCTTAAGATAATTTATTTCTTAATTCATTAACATTACATTTTAAATTTAAATTCAAATATTATTTGAATTGAAGAGTCAAAATGATTATAATTAAAATCTTTTAAATAAATGTAAGTAACATTTACACATGAACATACATAAGAAAGTCTTTTAAATTAAACTACTTGAATTTTAATTCAAATTTAAATTTCCAAATTACATTAATATTTAAACTTGCAAACCTCAAGTTAAACAATTTATTTATTTCCTATTCAAAAATCTTTAATCAAAGAATTCTCAAAAATCAAGTTAATTCTTATTGAAACAATTTACTTGTCAACTATTTTATTTTGAACTCATTCTTAAAACATTCATATTTAAACTGATTTAAACTTTCAGATTTTTAATTCTAAGTAAACTTGAATTCCTCAATTTATCTTGATGTAAAACTTCGATTTATCTTTCTTTTGACAACTAGCATTAGGAACTCGATTTTTAAATCCAAATCTATTTTAAACTTTAAAATTCAAATATCCATTTGAATCAAAAACTTTATCAAAAATCGAATTTAACTGTAGCAACATTTTGTTTCAGATCTAATTTTAAAATTTGGATATTATCAAGTTTAAATCTGAAACCCATTTAAATATTTTAAAACTGCATTTTAGATTCAAAACATAAATTTGAATTCATACTTCTAATTAGATTTAGACTTTGTTAAATCTTAGTTGACAAACTTAAATTCAATTCCATCATGATTTCACTAACTTACATTTCATTTTGCTTTAAATTTAGTTTAAATTTATAATCTACAGGCAGTTTATACAACCTGTAGCAAAATCAACTCTCACCTGAACCTAACCAAAATGCTTCGGGTCAACTGCCTCCTTACTTCGAGTAAAAAGGCAAATAACCCGAGATTTCCCCTGAGCCCAAAACTTGCACACTAAAAACTGTAACCATTCAAACCTGGAACCATCTAAATTTACAACCCTATTCACTGCTTCGAGTCCTCCATCACATTGCTTCGAGTCATCTACTCTAGTGACTCGAGTATTCCCTGAGACCAAACTCTGCACACCAAAAACACAACACCACCATACTTCACTGGCACGGTGCACGTGCACCATGGCCCCAGCCACCTCCGGCCATCCTCTGGCACTCCCACACGATGCCAGTCACCTCCAGATCCTAACACAACCCCCAGAAGCTAACCACTTGCTCGAAAACAAAAACAAGCCTTCCCTCTAAACCTGGAAAAACAACAAGCAACAGCCCCCCAAAACCTGTAACCTCCACCGCTCTTCAAACTCCGACCACTGGAGTACCACCGCATCTGGCTACAACTTCTACCATGTCCCCACAACCATCCCCCAGAGTTCCATCGAACTCGATCCCTTCTTGGCCCCGAAACGATCAAATTTCCAGCCATAGTCAAAACTAGGTCTAGGAGATAAAACTAGCTACCATCGTCACCTCCGGTCATAGATCAACTTCCTAACAATTTTCCTGGCCTCACCGACCATCCAACTTCCTCCAAAACGAACCTTAAGCCCTCCGATCAACTACACTTCCAGAGGCAACCCAAAATGCTCGAATGGTTCAAACCAGTAAAGCATGTTCATAGCTCAACTAAAAAATGTAATTTGAGTTTTAAAAATCCTAATTTTGATTTAGTAATCAGATCATAAACTTGAATTGATGGATCATGACAACTGAATTTTTTAATTGTTTTATAATTTGCTCTGTTACTTCATTTTATTTTCTTTTCTGGCTTACTCAAATTTGTATTTAACTTTCATATAAATTTTAACCATCCATCTATGCTAATTCAAAAAATTTAGACTAAGTCCTAATCCAAACAGTAAGGAAGTAAAAAGATGATGACTTTTAAATCACACTGATACTTGAAGTAAGAATAGAATGTTAGAGAAATAGCTATACAGAGATATCACAAACACATACAATATATACATATTACAGACATCAACCAAGCAACCATAGCTAAAATTTTAAACCTCAAAGATGATGTTACTCACCAGTGATGGAGATGGACAGAGCACTTTTATTTGTAAAACTTTGGATGTCAAAACTGGAAAATGGTTTTCTTTCATTTCCTGTTAAATTCATCTTGTTTGCAGTGATGTATTGTTATTATACAAAGCTTCTGTTATAAAAATAAAAAGCCTTGCTATGTTGAGTTGAACGAATGAAAATATAAAAGAGAACATGATATATAAAGAGGAAAACTGTTGAACAGCTGTAGGTTACCATATGTACAAGTTTTACTTGTTTTTGATATAGCAGATTTTTTTTATCTGAGGGTACAGATTTATATTCACTTGAATTGACAAAATTATGTGCTGATACGATAGTAATTAAGACTTGGTTCCTCTATTAGTTGACATAAGTATGATTATGTACAGCTGCAAAAAAGGATATGCATGTGTGTAAGTGTACAATGTGCAGACTAAAGTTTAGCTTGTATATGAAGCTACATGTTTATAAATATCTGTTTTATTGTTTCTAGTTCAAACTATAATATACATCTTTAGTGAGTTGTTATTTTCATACTTTGACTAAATTTCATTTGACTAGAATGAAGATATTTTATTTTGCTTTGCATACTTGTCTTTTTCTTTCCTATTCTTGCCTGCATACATACAAGCAATCCTACATATGTAACTCCCTTTTATTTTGTTTTTTTCTTAACTTAGCTTTACTTTTACTATGAATTTATCCTAAGTATTAAGTTCTATTTTCTAACACGTGTTTCACTTTTATTTTTCTTTTATTTTTTTAAACATAGACTAACAAATATTTGATTACTTATTATTATTTTATTTTATACTTATATTAATATTAATAATTATTTATTTTAATTTGAACATCTTAAAACCTTTATTTTTTTTAATTTCCAAATTATAACTTCCATTCAAATATACATATTCATAATTAAAGTTGAAATAACAATTTCAAAAAAAATTCATTTGTAAACATTTACATAATTAATAGAGCTCATTATTAAGTAAAAATGATTTATAAAAGTATTTATCTTTTTATTAATAAACTGCTTATTTTTATCAAGATAAATTTAAAACAAATTAAACAAACCTTTTTGCTAAATTTAAATGTAAGCTAAAATTATTTTAAACAAACTAAACTTTAATCTTGAGTAATTTAAAACCATATGATCATTTATTAGATAGCTTAATATTCAATTTCTAAGTTATCAAAAATATTAGGATTAGAATACGTGTCTATTTATTAAAATTAAAACAAAGATTATTCATTCACAATATATACAGATATATATATTATAAATAGAAGGCAATTTGATTAACTTTTAAAAGATAAATTATCAGTTAAATATAAATTTAAAAGAAGATTATTAAATTATTAACAAATATTATTGACAAATATTATCAAATCAATTTAATTTTTAATGTAGATTATTAAATTGATATTGTCCCAAATTTCCGGGATATCACATTCTTCCCCCTTAAAAGAATTTCGTCCCTGAAATTTAAAACAAAGGTAATTTAATAATCCAATTTAAAATTTAAATTTTAACACAAGCATATATCAACATAAACTAACAATCATAGCAACCAATTCATCCAAACAAACAAATCTAACTATCCAGACAAAATTCTAAATAGAATTTTCTCGAGTTTCCCCAAGTATAAATACCGGGTTACTCGCCCTATAGAATCCAAACATCCAATACTACTACTAAACTACAGAGTTCCCACTCATCTAAATCTACAAAACAAAACAGGATATCAGACTACAGGCAAGTCTGAATCAACACTACAACTCCCTGAACTGCTGAGCCTAGAATCAGAGATAAATCTTACACGTACTCCCTCAGAGATACGTGAAACACTCCGAATTCCAATTATCCAAACTGACAATCCAATTCTGAAACCAAACACTTATCCAAAATCAAATCCCCAATTACGGACTCTAAATTTCTTCGTCTCTTATCCACAAAATTCTTCGAACGATCCTGGGCTTCCTTCATCTTTCCTGATCAGCTCAACTCTTGCTGATATCCTTATAAACAAACTGAACCAAAGACAATCCAACAAATTGGTCTCAGAATACAACTCTTTTCCAAAATCAGAAAACAGAACTCACATCTCTCGTCCGGAGGGATAAAACAGGTGCACTCCAATCTGGCCTCAGATCCTGAAAAATTTCCCGTACAACTCTCTAATCCAAATACTACAACATCCAATTGCTTCCAAACTAAAACAGCTACCACCATGCTTCCACTGCGCCACTCTGACTGAACAGATGAAAACGCTGATGATGATCTCAAGCACAGACTGGTCAACACATCCCAAAAATAAAACTCAGAAGTTCCTCCAAAATTCTGAGCTGCTTCACCAACTCAATTTCCAGATGTTAACAAAACCCTAACTTCCAGAAGACATCTACAAAAATCTCTGAACCCCAAAAGAACACCCAAACCATCGCAAGTCACTTTTGCGACCACTCCAGCCAAATTCCAAAGATACTGCTCTCTCTTTACAAATCAGAACAGCTTACACTTAGGTGGCCAATCCATCAAAGAAATGGGTCTACATAATTACTTTTGAATTCCATTACAGAAAAACTGCTAAGCCAGAAGATCTCTTGCCAACACCGAAAACATTCCAAGATGAATTGCTGTCACAGATGATAAGATTTCCTATCCAAAGCTCTTTGAGAAACTCGAACCTCAAAACAAACAAAATACCCTGCTGAACACAGCCACAACACCGAAGCAGTCACTCTTCCTTACTTATTCCAAAGAAACATCGCCGGAGATATCCATAGTCACTATGTCTCATCACACAGCTTCTACACCTTGATGTATCAAAATATCTTGACTTACCTTTGTCCACCCGACAGATCCAAATTCTAGCTCAACCAAACTCTTACATTTCAAAGATGAACTCCGAACATTAACAGGTTTCCTTCAGAGATCAATGAAATCCTTGCACCGTCCAAAACTTACTCAAGACAGTATTAGGCCTACAGTCTTGACAATTACACTTCCAACCATTGATAGTTGTGTTACACACACCACTACCTATCTACCTTTATAACACATTGGAAAACCTGAACAGGTAACCCAACAAATAGGTAGAAATAAATATAAATATATATATATCAAAATTATAAATACGCTCTCTCAAGAAGAAATCACTTAAGAGCTAGGTATTCACTCAACCTAGCGCTCTGATACCACTGTAACGACCCAACTTCCTACGCCCAGGAAGACGTATCGTTATTAAGAAAAGAAAGGGGTGAGAAAATAGAAAAGATAGAGAAGAAGAAAAAAACAACAACAGAATCTCAACAGCGGAACGAAGAAAATATAATATATCATATAAGAGAGTACATAGTATCATATACATTAGAGCTTCACAGAAAATACAACACATACTAGACAGTTATAAACATCTGTCTAGTTAATACAACTCAAACATCACAGAGATACAACACAGCGGAAATACAGAATAAACACTAACACAGCGGAACCAATATATCCACAACGCTGAAGCCTCCTGCTCCATTGCTCCTCCAGAATTCGTCAAAGCTAACCTGAATCCCTTGGCTACCCGTATAAATTTGGGTACCCGAGAGTTTATGAAAAACAAAAATAAACTCCGGGTCAGACATGGGTCTGGTATGAGTAACAGGTTAAAGTTGTTTAACTTTGAAAATCTTTTGAAAATAAAAGGTATCACGTAAGACTCCCCACACATAAACATGGAAAAGTTTTTACCTTACGCTAACCAAAACATTTGATAGGAAATTCTGTGATATTATAATAGGTCTAGGGTTTTCAAGTAAATAGAAAATAGCCGAAATTGTTACATAATTAAATTCCAGCTACTAGCCATAAAAGTGGGTAATACAATCAAAACCGTAGGCACTTATTGGATTGTGGATTCCATGCAATGGCAGGGCTACTGGGGTACCGTCCGTCACAGTACGTGGCCTAGATCAACGTACCGAGGATCACTACCGACCCCCTGCAACACAAGGCCGGAACCATTCCTCACTGAACAGTCCCGAACAAGATAACCCCGTAATTGGTGTACATCCAACCGCCCACAAAGCCGAATAAAAAGGGACATCTAGACAGGGGAAAATCTTGTCCTGCTTGGGCATAACCCACCTAACCTTGCTGCACCTCCCCTGTTTTAGCCATTCCCGGTTGATGAGGCTTAAGGCTGCGATTACCTTTATAGAAAACATTTCTTAGAATGCTCATCGCCCACCTGACGATGTGTTGAAAGCATTCAATCCACACAACTTCGTTCCGGGTTCGAACGAAACCGAAGGCATCATCTCGTTACACTCATTTTGGAATCACCCTCAGAGTTAACGACGACAAACCTTGCACTCTGATTCTTCATCTTCACTTCAGATTCACGACCTATCGTTAATTTGGAATCGATGTGGTTTTTGGATATTCCAAATAAGGAAAACCGATCCCGGTCTCATCGAAAACCAAAACGTGTCTTTTAGGGCCAAGTTGTCTATTTAGTCTTAACAGTTTAATTCAAAATCATCAATATACACACAGATAGAAAATTCATAATATCACAGTAGATAATCATATCATCATCATAAACAGATAATCAAAATTATCAACCCAATCAGATAAAAATATGCTATCATACGTAAACAAACATCCAAGTCACCTAGATATTATTCATCTCATATCTAAGTTCACAACCATCAAATGAAATATCTCTAATTAATTTAAAGTAAATTAAATTAATTACTTTATCTATAAATCCTGCTTATACAACCAATAATTAAATTTATACAAATTAATTAATTTATCTCTAGATATTTATCTTGATTAACTCCTCTAATTAATCATTTTCTTATTACAGTAAGTAATTAGTCTTTAATTAATTTTACAAATTAATTATTCTAAATCATTCCTAGTAATTAACTTTTAATTACTTCATTTATAATTAATTACATTTATTCTTAATTAATTACATAAATTAATCTCCACATTATTAATTATTTCTTAATTAAACAATTCTTAATTTACATCATTAATTATATTAATTAATGATCTCTAATTCAGATTAAATTACTTTATTAATCACGTTAAGTGATTAATCTTGTATTAAACACAATTATTAACCATCTTTGATTAATATCAACCAGTAATTAATTATTCTTAATTACTCATATTAATTATCTCCATTAATTAATCCTCTGATTAATTTCAAAAGTAATTATCCAAATTACTTTATTAACATATCATCTTTCACTAATTACATTCAGTAATTAACATTAATTACTTCATTAAGTAATTATGCTCCATTGCATACACTAGTAATTAATCAATTGATCAAATGATTTTCTTTAAATTAATTAAAATAAATTAACTAACTTAAATTAATCATCTTATTAATTACCATAAGTAATTAATCTCTTAATTAATTTTATCAAGTAATTCCATTTAATAGATTATCTAATTAATCTAATTAATTATCCAAAATTAATCCTATATATTAACTAATTAATAATCCTTAGTTAATTGTCTACATTTAATATCATTTCTTAGTTTACTTCTTAGTTGATCTTTAGTTATAAATCAATTTAAATTATTAACTTTAATACATAAGTCATTCCTTAATTACCCTATTATTCTTAAGATAATTTATTTCTTAATTCATTAACATTACATTTTAAATTTAAATTCAAATATTATTTGAATTGAAGAGTCAAAATGATTATAATTAAAATCTTTTAAATAAATGTAAGTAACATTTACACATGAACATACATAAGAAAGTCTTTTAAATTAAACTACTTGAATTTTAATTCAAATTTAAATTTCCAAATTACATTAATATTTAAACTTGCAAACCTCAAGTTAAACAATTTATTTATTTCCCATTCAAAAATCTTTAATCAAAGAATTCTCAAAAATCAAGTTAATTCTTATTGAAACAATTTACTTGTCAACTATTTTATTTTGAACTCATTCTTAAAACATTCATATTTAAACTGATTTAAACTTTCAGATTTTGAATTCTAAGTAAACTTGAATTCCTCAATTTATCTTGATCTAAAACTTCGATTTATCTTTCTTTTGACAACTAGCATTACGAACTCGATTTTTAAATCCAAATCTATTTCAAACTTTAAAATTCAAATATCCATTTGAATCAAAAACTTTATCAAAAATCGAATTTAACTGCAGCAACATTTTGTTTCAGATCTAATTTTAAAATCTGGAAATAATCAAGTTTAAATCTGAAACCCCTTTAAATATTTTAAAACTGCATTTTAGATTCAAAGCATAAATTTGAATTCATACTTCTAATTAGATTTAGACTTTGTTAAATCTTAGTTGACAAGCTTAAATTCAATTCCATCATGATTTCACTAACTTACATTTCATTTTGCTTTAAATTTAGTTTAAATTTATAATCTACAGGCAGTTTATACAACCTGTAGCAAAATCAACTCTCACCTGAACCTAAACAAAATGCTTCGGGTCAACTGCCTCCTTACTTCGAGTAAAAAGGCAAATAACCCGAGATTTCCCCCGAGCCCAAAACTTGCACACTAAAAACTGTAACCATTCAAATCTGGAACCATCTAAATTTACAACCCTATTCACTGCTTCGAGTCCTCCATCACATTGCTTCGAGTCATCTACTCGAGTGACTCGAGTATTCCCTGAGACCAAACTCTGCACACCAAAAACACAACACCGCCATACTTCACTGGCACGGTGCACGTGCACCGTGGCCCCAGCCACCTCCGGCCATCCTCTGGCACTCCCACACGACGCCAGTCACCTCCAGATCCTAACACAACCCCCAGAAGCTAACCACTTGCTCGAAAACAAAAACAAGCCTTCCCTCTAAACCTGGAAACACAACAAGCAACAGCCCCCCAAAACCTGTAACCTCCACCGCTCTTCAAACTCCGACCACTGGAGTACCATCGCCTTTGGCTACAGCTTCTACCATGTCCCCACAACCATCCCCCAGAGTTCCATCGAACTCGATCCCTTCTTGTACCCGAAACGATCAAATTTCCAGCCATAGTCAAAACTAGGTCTAGGAGATAAAACTAGCTACCATCGTCACCTTCGGTCATAGATCAACTTCCTGACAATTTTCCTGGCCTCACCGACCATCCAACTTCCTCCAAAACGAACCTTAAGCCCTCCGATCAACTACACTTCCACAGGCAACCCAAAATGCTCGAATGGTTCAACCCAGTAAAGCATGTTCATAGCTCAACTAAAAAATGTAATTTGAGTTTTAAAAATCCTAATTTTGATTTAGTAATCAGTTCATAAACTTGAATTGATGGATCATGACAACTGAATTTTTGACTTGTTTTATAATTTGCTCTGTTACTTCATTTTGTTTTCTTTTCAGGCTTACTCAAATTTGTATTTAACTTTCTTATAAATTTTAACCATCCATCTATGCTAATTCAAAATTTTTAGACTAAGTCCTAATCCGAACAGTAAGGAAGTAAAAAGATGATGACTTTTAAATCACACTGATACTTGAAGTAAGAACAGAATGTTACAGAAATAGCTATACAGAGATATCACAAACACAAACAATATATACATATTACAGACATCAACCAAGCAACCATAGCTAAAATTTTAAACCTCAAAGATGATGCTGCTCACCAGTGATGGAGATGGACAGAGCACTTTTATTTGTAAAATTTGGATGTCAAAACTGGAAAATGGTTTTCATTCATTTCCTGTTAAATTCATCTTGTTTGCAGTGATGTATTGTTATTATACAAAGTTTCTGTTGTAAAAATAAAAAGCCTTGCTATGTTGAGTTGAACGAATGAAAATATAAAAGAGAACATGATATATAAAGACGAAAACTGTTGAACAGCTGTAGGTTACCATATGTACAAGTTTTACTTGTTTTTGATATAGCAGATTTTTTTTATCTGAGGGTACAGATTTATATTCACTTGAATTGACAAAATTATGTGCTGATACGATAGTAATTAAGACTTGGTTCCTCTATTAGTTGACATAAGTATGATTATGTACAGCTGTAAAAAATGATATGCATGTGTGTAAGTGTACAATGTGCAGACTAAAGTTTAGCTTGTATATGAAGCTACATTTTTATAAATATCTGTTTTATTGTTTCTAGTTCAAACTATAATATACATCTTTAGTGAGTTGTTATTTTCATACTTTGACTAAATTTCATTTGACTAGAATGAAGATATTTTATTTTGCTTTGCATACTTGTCTTTTTCTTTCCTATTCTTGCCTGCATACATACAATCAATCCTACATATGTAACTCCCTTTTATTTTGTTTTTTTCTTAACTTAGCTTTACTTTTACTATGAATTTATCCTAAGTATTAAGTTCTATTTTCTAACACGTGTTTCACTTTTATTTTTCTTTTAATTTTTTAAACATAGACTAACAAATATTTGATTACTTATTATTATTTTATTTTATACTTATATTAATATTAATAATTGTTTATTTTAATTTGAACATCTTAAAACCTTTATTTTTTTTAATTTCCAAATCATAACTTCCATTCAAATATACATATTCATAATTAAAGTTGAAATAACAATTTCCAAAAAAAATTCATTTATAAACATTTACATAATTAATAGAGCTCATTATTAAGTAAAAATTATTTATAAAAGTATTTATCTTTTTATTAATAAACTGCTTATTTTTATCAAGATAAATTTAAAACAAATTAAACAAACCTTTTTGCTAAATTTAAATGTAATCTAAAATTATTTTAAACAAACTAAACTTTTATCTTGAGTAATTTAAAACCATATGATCATTTATTAGATAGCTTAATATTCAATTTCTAAATTATCAAAAATATTAGGATTAGAAAACGTGTCTATTTATTAAAATTAGAACAAAGATTATTCGTTCACAATATATATAGATATATATATTATAAATAGAAGGCAATTTGATTAACTTTTAAAAGATAAATTATCAGTTAAATATAAATTTAAAAGAAGTTATTAAATCATTAACAAATATTATTGACAAATATTATCAAATCAATTTAATTTTTAATGTAGATTATTAAATTGATATTGTCCCAAATTTCCAGGATATCACACTTTCTGTTTCTCACACTACAAGTTCCCTGTAGAATAGATCACTTTGGGCTGAAATGATACATACCCGAACGGAGTTTAGAATAGGAAAAAATTGTTATGATCTAAAATGATAGGTTCAAGCGATTTTTATTTATTTTTTCGACTTGGGATTGCGGGTTTGAAAGGATAGAACCAGAATTTTTTTTTAAAATTATGGATTGAAATAATACATATCTATATCACTTGACCTAGGTTAGATAATTATATATAGATCCGAGGTTAATTTTAAATATTTTCTGAAGATTATCAAGTTATTTTGAAATATGAAATATGAAATTTTAACTTAAACTGGATTTAAATGATTTATATAAATGTTGTAGTGATTTTTATAAGTTCAATTGTATAAGGAAATTTATGATAAAGATGTAAATTTTGATTTGACTTAACAATTAAAAATAGTGGGTTTAAATGGAATTTTAAGCTTAGCTTAGTGATAAGAATAGTTATTTATGAAATGGTTATTTTAAATAGAGCATTAAGTTATTTGTTGAAATAAAAGTTAAGCAATTTATAAAGTATTTGACTTAACAAATTAATTTGAATTTAAATTGGTTATTTATTAATAAAATGTTATTTTATTAAAATTTATAAGTTAAGTAATATGCAAATAAGTTTTTTTTAAAAGTGAAATAAGTTTGATAACTTAAAAATGAGAAAAGTTGAAGATATATTGTTTTAAAGGGTTAGTAAAGCTTATAACAGAAATTATAGCGTTTAAGAAATGCTTGGTTTAATGAACTATGTGTTGAATATACTAAAGATACCTACAGTAGCATTTCTGAAGTGCTGCTTTTTCTGAAAATTTGAATTAGGTGTTGAAATTACTAAATAAACCTACAATAGCATTTCTGAAGTGCTAAATTTTCTGAAATTTGAACTATGTGTTGAAATTACTGAATAAACCTACAAGAGCATTTCTAAAGTGCTGCAGTTTCTGAAAATTTGAACTATGTATTGAAAATACTAACTAAACCTACCATAGCATTTCTGAAGTGCTGTAGTTTCTGAAATTTGAACTATGTGTTGAAATTACTAAATAAACCACAATAGCATTTCTGAAGTACCGCAGTTTTGGAAAATTTGAACTATGTGTTGAAAATACTAACCAAACCTACCATAGCATTTCTTAAATGCTGCAGTTTCTGAATTTGAACTGTTTTGAATAATACTAAAATACCTACCATAGCACTTTATAAGTGCTACTGTTTTTGAAAAATACAATGTTTCGAAAGGTTGAGATTGAATGATTAAACATAGAAAATGCTGAAATTTGGGAAATTGAATATTTGATTTGGAAGGATAACTACTTCAAATTTAAATGGTTTAAATGGATTATTTTGATTTGAAATATAAACCATTTTGAAATTTATAACCATGGGTAATAATAACGTTTGGTTGTTAGAGAGACCGGGATCGGATATGGACATACTCCCTGTCGATACCGAAAACCCCTTTAACAACCGTGTGCGAGGTGGAGATTCCAGAATGAAGTAGGATGGTGGTGACGTTCTATTGAGGTATGTACATGGACCCGACTCCCATGAGTTGGCATAAGGTGGCTAAAACAGGAGCGATTTCAGGCCAGTGAGGTAGCTCCTCTTAACGGACACACTTCTTCGTATGTCATTCTATAACTTTGTGATTGATTGGTGCGTGTAACGACCCGTAAATTTCAGTAATTAAATTGGTTAATTTAATAAGGTTTTGTAATTAAATCTAGAAATAAATAAAAACTTTATAACTTGTAATGAAGCAAATGTTAGAAATGAAATGTTGCATTGGTAATTAGAGATTAATTATTGACAATTGGAGTGAAATCCCAATAATGAAATAGCGTAAATTGTTGCACTTGGTTTTAAAATAGAAAATAAGTAAACAAGAGTAAGAGTATTGAATCAACCAATGGAATAATATTTTGATTTATAGTAATTGAATATAAATTAATGTAATAAGGTTTATGCAAATTGATAAATAACTAATTTAGTACAATACCTATTAATTGAAACAATTGTAAGGTTATAATTGATTGAAATTAGTGAATTAAAAAATAAATTAAAAAGTTATATTAATTGATGAAAAATACTTAATAGATTGCAATTTGATATAATCAATGCTAGATAAGTAATTATAATAGTTGTTAGTTGATATTTAAGTATGAATGTGAGTAAATTTGGCAATAGTGATAATTATTAATTATTTACCCCTTTCATTTAATTTATTGAATTAGATCTAAATCAATTGCAACATTCGTTGTTAATAATAGCTTATAAGTGAAATTAAACGTTAAGGGTAATAATTAGTGTAAGTTAACCATTTATTTAGTATATTAAATTAAAACCGGTAATCAATTGCAATAAATCTAAATTAAAGTTATGGTAGTATAAACTAAGTAAATAATTGGAAATAATGTCAATTCTATTTATAATATGACAATTGATTGAATAAAAGGAATGGAAATAAATTTTTATTAATTTATTGAATTTGAACTATAATAATTGGATTAATTACAATTAAATGAAATTAAAATATCTAACTATTACGTTATTTGAAATTAAGATGGAATGTAACTAATTAATAATTGGAACATCTAATTGAAATAAAAGATTAAATGCTAAGATATAAATAATTCGATTAGGGTTTAAAAATATAGGCGGTGGCTGGATCGAACGTGGGGTCGCGACGTCGTACGAAGTGGCATGAGGTCGAGGCGGTGTCGGAGTCATTGTGGCCAGCAGGCGGCGATGGCCTTAGGCGGCGTTCAAACGACATAGTTGAGGCCAGCTTCGCGTGCGTGGGCTACAGGTCCGGTTGAGTGAGTAGCGTGATGGAGGAAGGTGACATGTGAATTTCTATTATTATTTTATTTGCTGCGTAATTTAAAATAGTAAACCTTCTAACTCGAATAACTTCCACATACAAGGTCTAATTCACGCGCGGTTTTCTCCGCTAGGTTCATATTGGAATTCCATATATTTTGGTGCTGGTTTGTACGAATTTTGGATTGTTTAAATTTTGGGTTTAAATTGGATTTAAATTCAAAAGGTGAGTGTTTTAACCCACTCACAACTTCTAAAATTTCTTATGCATGTTAAATTAGTTTCTGATGTGACGAGAAATTTATTTATTGTTGTTTCGTATATTTTTATCGTGATTCCAATTAAATTGAATTTATTGAATTAAATTGTTATTCAATTTATTATTGCATATAAACTGCCAGTTAAATTAATTTATTATTGAATGTATACTGCTAGTAGTTACCTGTTATTTATTATCTATCCTATATTGACGTTATTGTTTAAATTGGATGATGATTGTGATAGATGGTTGATGATTGATATTGGGTGAATGGATGTTGTAATTTATATTGTTATAGATTGCAAGTTTTTCTACATTTTTAGTTCATTTGAGACTGCGGTTTGAAATAATATATAACCGTATTTTTATTTAAATTACGGATTGAAATGATAAATGTAACATCCCGCAAATCCGTACCCCTTGAGTCTACACTATTCTACAACAATCAACTCAAGTTGTACAGAAATACGAACCATTTGGGTTAAAGAAGAAGAGGTAGAAGAAGAAAGTAGAGAAAACAACAACAGAATCTAACCATCGCAGCGGAATAAAATATAATAGATAATAAATAATCTTTACTCAAAAGTCAAATATTTCTATTTACATATATTACATCATCAGAGTACATCAATCACAACTCAATATCAATATCAAACAATGGATACACAACAACTCAACACAGCGGAATATATACATAAACAGGGAGAATGGATTTCCATCCAATGACTAGGCACTGGGGTACCACCTGACACAGTACGGGGCCTAGATCACCGTACCGAGGAGTACGCCCGCTCCCCTGCAACACAAGACCAGAACTACCCCCTACAGGATAATCCCGAGTGAGATCACCCCGCGGTTGCGATCAGCAACCGCCCACTAAGCAGAAATAAAAAGGGACATCTAGACTGGGATGACCTCACCCTGCTTGGGTGCTACCCACCCAGCCTTGCTGCATAACCCCTGATTTTCAGTCATTCCCATTTGATGAGGCTTGAGGCTAAACGTTACCTTTTATAGAACATATCCCTTAGAATGCCCTTCGTCCACCTGACGATGTTTCGCAAGCATTCATCCATACAAGTCCGTTCCGGGTCTGAACGGAACCGAAGGCACTTTTCCTCCTACATCCATTTGGGAAATATCCTCAGGATTAGTAGCGACTAGCTCTTGCACTTCACTGCTCCATCTTCGAATCCAAAATCGTTTACACGTAACGTACAAACCGGATCGAAGTGGTTTGAAAGAAAATAAATCCCGATCCCGGACTCTTCGAAACGATCAACGCATTTGGCCAATACTGATAGTCGGTTATTTAACTATCAATTAATATTCACAAAACACCCATCACACAATAAACAATTTTCCACATTATTTATTTATTTCAAAAATATCTCCCCAAGATATGTGTTTACTTTTCAAATTACCTTTTGAAAATAGTTTCTAAGGCCATCTGCCTTCTCAGAAAAAAATTTCAAGTATTTTCATTTCTTCTGGAATCACCAAGTACAAAACTCTAGATTTTTAAAATAATTTAAAAACACTTTATTGTAAAGTATATTTAACATTTAATTTAGAAAAAATTTCTTCAATACTTAATTTATAACAATACTTTGAACAAAATATCAAAGCAATCTTTAGATAATTATTACGATAATAGATTAAACAAAATACTTGCTTTGGAATTTACTTTTAAACATTGAAGTTAAAACTACTTCAATAATTTACTAAAAATTCATACTATATAAACATTTGAAAATAAAGTTACTTAATAAAATATAAAACTAGGTTTCTACTTTGAAAACAAAATACTAAATTACTTCTTAATAATTACTACTAAATAGATTAAAGGAAAACACTTACTTTAGACTTAAAATATTAGAAATAATAAATTTTACAAATCTTGCTTTCTTTAAAAACACTTTAAAACATTTAATTTTTTTTATTTAAAAATTTACCTTTAAAAAAAAACATGTACTTGGCTATCTAGAGAAAATTTCAACTTCAATCACTTAAATCAATTCTCCTCAAATTGATCTCCAAATTATTTTATTTGAAATAAATTCTTTTACTTATTAGTTCATTTCCAAATTCAGTAGTTATAGGCTTTATTATTATTATTATTTCCAATTTCTTCTTTACTCTTTCAATATTTCAAATCTTAAATCCCAAATAAATATTTGTTCTTTTTAATTAATAATACAGCATTATAAAATTCATTAACTTTCTGTTTATTCAAATTTTCCTTTCCATTTTCAAGATTCATTTATTAGAATTTTAAAGTCACTTTATTTCTTTTCCAAGTCATTCTTAAAAATTTTCTATAATTATTTTACTTGCAATTTCACTACTTTTATTTTCATTTCAACAATCAAATATATGTTTTTGGCAATTCATTTTACCCAACCAAGCCATAGCATTTAGTACTTCCACGTAATTCATCATAGAATATCAAATAACCAGAACAGAAAATATTAAATAATTTAAATAAAAGTTGAGGGGTCCAGTTGGATCCCTCCAACCTGTTTTCCCTGCATTCACAGATGTTAGCATACATAATATACCAATTCCAAATATACCATAATATAGTACATCAATCTGTCCAATCATTCATACAATTATTTAGATTTAATCATTCAAATTTAAATTTAAATTTAAACTGAGTGAGATTGACCCACTTTTCATTTTTTTTTTGCAATTCGATCCAACCCGGCTAGCTTCTATCAGATTTTGACCTTGAATAACAATTGCACAGTTTATTAATATTTGAAATAATCGACCAGCCAATTTTATTTAAATTTAATCAACTAATATCTTAGTTTTAAATAAATTTTCTTTTCATAACTATTTTATACTAATTTAGTAACTACAATATGTATATGTACATTTGTTTTAGGTTTAGTTTTGAAATCAAATATATGTTTATAAAATAACTTAAATAGATTTTATAGAAACTAATTTATATAAACTTTCACACATTTTCTACTCTTTTTTTTTAATTTCTATTATTATTTATTGTTATATTTTTTTCAAAACTACATATATGCATTTAATTAAAAAAGAAATGTTTATACTTTATTCTACACCCATATATATCTATCTACTTATATTATTAAATATCGAAATATGAAAACTGTATATAAATATACTTTGCTGTAGTCCCTTAAATCTGCCTAGACATACATATAATTAAAACTAATATAAGTGTTAAACTTACTGTTTTAAAAAATTTACCCTTTTTTTTGTTTACAACATAATCGTAGAAAATAAAACTAGGTAAAAAGCAGAATACCTTCAGCAACACGAACCACGAAACCGCTCTTCCCAACCCTAGCTCGCAACCTCCACGCAACATCGTCACCTACCCTCGAATACATCATGACATCGGCGCACCATAAGGTCGCCTCTTCCCTCTCGAATCCATCGACACTCTCGCCTCAGGCCATGATTTCGATTCGTGCTCGATCTCTGCCCCATCGTGACACCAGAGATCGCGACCCCAAACCCTATCCTAAAATCCCCTTGCTTCGACAATGACCCACTTCCGTGCGCACTCGGCATCGATTCGCCTCGATATGAATACGATGCTGAAATAATAAGAAGGGGCGACGAATGAATTTGAAGGGAGGAAGGGAGAAGGGGTTTCGTTCAGCATCTTCTTCTTTTTTTTAAAAAAACCGATCCATTCGTTTCCAAAGGGTTCGGTCCTATTTTTATTTTGTTTTATCTGCTCGTATGAAGGAAGATAAAGGGAAAGTTCACGTTCTAGAAAATGAACGAGGGTTTGCGTGAGTTTATTTATAAATTTTCATCTTTAGCTTGCGAAAGAAGGAAAGAAATCAATTTGAATCTTCAATATAAATTTTCAACGCGTTTATATGCCATATCCTCACACAACAACTCCGTTCAATACGAAATTTGAAACCCGGTAATAACTCAATATTACGGAACCAATGGAACTGGTTTCGTCGAATTCCGAGACTGTGCCTCGGAAGGCTATTTTTAAATATCGATTTAAATGATATAAATTTCAAAACTTAACAAATCATCCTTAAATTTGATATCCACACTTCTATTTTCTTCAGTATTATCAATATAAATTTTATAATCCTTCAAATTATTTTTAACAGGTTTAAAATTCCAGATTCAACATTTAATCAGCTTCAAATTATTTAATTTAATAATTAAATTATCAAATAAATTGTGATATTCGTAATTCAAGTTAAAATTGCTCTATTGAATACTTAAAATAAATTAAATATTCCGATTTTAAATGCTCAAAAATTTCGGGTCGTCACATTCCTCCCCCCTTAAAAGAATTTCGTCCCCGAAATTACTAACTAGGAAGAATGGTCCAAACCCGTTTACTTTTCCCAAAACCAAACAGTTTCTAACAATTCATCATCTTACCAACTATCTTTTAATAAAAGACTCATTATTATTCTTATTAACTCTCCAAACCTTTCCTTAGTTCCTAAATAACTATACTTATTCACTATTCAAATTATAATTCAAAACCAAGTTTAAAATTTTCAAAATTTCTCGAAAAATTTTTAACTCTCTAAATTTTCGAAAAATTTCACCAGCGTCTCTTTTGCGCGGCTAGCTCAGTACAACTACAAAATGGCTCTACGGCCTCCCAAATCCAAAAGAAAACAAAAAGGCCAAGTGGCCCGATCCAAAAACCCAATCCAATTTCATACCAAAATTTAAATACATTCCTTTTGTCGAGCATTTCAAATTTTATCTTTTTGAAACCAAATCCAACTTTCTTTTCCCTTTATAATACCTGCATATCCTGCTTAGCACTAATATCCAATCACAATATTCCAAAATATTTTATCGACTTCCGTACAAAATGTCAATATTTATTTATTCGAATATTAACCTCAAATATATATTTGTAATATCTATTTCCAATTAAGAATTTACCATTCCCTATTTAAGTTAGTATTAGCATTTTATATGCTTCTTATATTTATTTCCACCTTACCACATTAGTTTATATCTATTTATATTCAAATTGATTCTTTCATTTCCATATGAATTCAATTTATCTTTAACTTTGCATATATAAATTTTATTTGTCATATATTACTAACTCATGTCATTACTTTAATTAGTTTCATTTTCTAATATATTTTAGTTTCAAATTTGAATTCGTTTTGTTATTAACTAAAATTTCCAAAATTTCCAAAAATTTTCTAACTCCCAAAATTTCTGAAAATTTTTGGCAGAGTCCCCTTTGTATGGAGGAGCTTTTGCAATATGACAAAAGATATAAATATATATACATCGACCCACACGGTCGGAAAAACCAAAAACAGTTCATATTTCCTATTTTTATTGCATAGGCGTACCTTATTTAGCATTTTAAGCAAGCGGCTTATTATTTTTAGCATCTAGCGCGACCAAAATCCAGCCACACGGCTCTTAGGTACCTGTACTTACTCAATTTAAACATGTAAGTACTAAATATATGAAGTTTTCAATATTTCACTTATTTGCAATAGTTAAATACACATTAAACACATGAATTCTATCAGCAATGCATATTAAACACTTTTTATAAGCAATTTAAATATTCCAACATTAATTTTTATTTGCTTATAACTAATCACATATCGTTTCACTTAATCCGAATGGTTAACAACTCACAAGCTTGCATTGATTTATTTTTTAAGCAAAACGAACTCATATTTAATTCCATTATTCTCAAAATCAGTTTATTTTGCTCCTATCAATTCATAGAATTTTAATTACTTCCATTTACATCCAATGATAATTTATTCTATGCAAATTTGATAAGATCTATGTGAATAAACAAGTATTTATGTTTTATAACCAATTTAAATGGATTAAAACTCAATTTATACATACTTCTATTCCATTTTTAAAATTTATTCACAATTCATATATTCTCATTTCATTGCATTACAGATTTGAATCCGTTCACCTGCATTTCATTTTATTAACCAAAACAGTTTATTCAAAACCATTAACAATTTAGATTCATCTTCATTACCAATTAAAATTCCTTTTTATTTTAATTCATTCACGACCATTTATTTAGCTCGACCAATTCCAAGCCTGCACATTACTACCCATTCCTTAATTAATTCAAACCAAGCTTTAATTTAATGGTCTTCCAATTTTACTCGTAGTCGAGCTTCTAATTATTCTAAACTTAAGTTAATTTACTCAATTTATTTCACTTCAAACTTAAGTTCACTTCCATTTAATTCTTATTTATTCCATCCATTTATTCATTCAATATAATTAGTTTATTCACTCAATTTATTATGAATTTTCGTTACCTTAAATATTATTTTCAACCCACCAAGTTCTTTTTCAATCCAAATTTATTTTACTTGATTCAAATTCAATCCAATTTCATTAAATTTGGTTTAAGTTGAATTAAATTCAACTCTCTTCGATTTATTCAGCTTAAGTCAATTTACTTCAATTTATTCAAATTTATACTTAAGCTCATTTTCATTTTACAAGTAAATTTTTCTCTTTTATTACTCAACTTAACTCGATTGATTACAAGGCCATATCCAATTTATTTCCACATATTTGGATTTTATTTGCAAACCATACCATACTATATCACATTTTCATTCGATACATTTCCAATTATATTAATATGTTAACACTTCACGTTAAATTTTAATTTATAACTCAAGTTCTGAATCCACTATCCATTTCAATTTACCACCCAATTTTATGAACTCACAGTTCAATTTCATTTACTTCACCAACAATTTAAGTCGAATTTAATTTATAACTTGAGTTTTATTTCCAAACTTCAATATTAACTCACCAATTCAGCTTTATTTAACATTTCATTAACAAATTTATTAACAAATTAGTTCTCCCCTATTTATAGTTCAATATTTGATTTTTAATTCCAGATAGCACTTCATTAAATTTTCTTAGTTAAATTTATTTTATAATTCAAGTTTTGATCTTCATTTTATTTTCAATTCATCAAACAATATTTATTTTGGGTTTTCTATCCCATTTTTCAATTTATAAGTCATAACTTATTATTTACGCAATTCCATTCATTGTAGGTTTGGATATATCCTTCCTTTGTTTTTAACTCAAGCCTTATGCTTATTTATATCCCAAGCATATTTTATTCCATGCATTATAATTCTTTTACACGTTATTCTTATTTATCTATTTCAATTCAATCCCTACCCAACTTATTTTTCCATTTATTTAGGTAAGAATTTAATTTCATTCATTAATTCAATTGAATTCCCATTACAATTCAATTTTACTTTAACTCAGATTGATTTAATCTCAATTCGATTTCAACTTAATTCGAATACAACCGGATATCATTTTCAGCCTATTTAATCAATTTCAATCTAGATAAATTTGATTCTCCAATCCAAGTTAATTTCATTTTTAACTTTTCTCTTTAAATTTAAATTCCCAACATCCAAAGCTTATATTTCCCTAATTTAAAAGCCATCTCAATTTATAAGCTTACAACCTATCTCATCAGGATTTTTAAACACCCGGCTTTTGGTTTCAAATCATTTAAAATCTCCAACATCACAAATCACATTTCTCAAAGGCCAACCCAATCCTGGTTTTATTCCCAACAAATTTCCTTTGAAATTTCAAAAACAAACAGGTTTTCCTGAACAAATCAATTTGATAGCAATTCATCACTTAGAAACTCGAAAATGAACATCAATGATGCTGCAGTCATCACCGAAGTTATTTTCCAGTGACTGAAGTGAATTCAATGCTAAATCTCTTCCCAAAATTTATTTAAAACAATTTTCCATTCAGAAATACCCTAAAAACAACAATGCTACTATTTATTTTTCAAAATACTTCCAAAATCCCTGGGGTTTTAAAGTTTCAAATTCTATTTTAATTCTGATTTTAACTATAATGCATTTGTATAGTTTATGCTTAATACAAATTCGTATTTGATTATATTTTCAATTTATAAATTTCATTTATAATTCATATTTATGAATTTTATTTTATAATGAATTTATTTCCTTAAACTTTAGTTATATTTCAATTTCTAGTTAAATTTTCACTTAACAATGATAATATTTTAAATATCATCATTCCTAACATCCAATTAACATCCAAGCAACCATATAATAGCCAAATAGTTTTCAAAAAAAACTATTCTTTATATCAAAATATATTTTTTTTTGGGTAAAAATTATTTCATTTACCCACATTTAAAACAATATCGTGTCAATTGTTCTATTCAAGTGTTTAGAAACCCCTTCGATACAGTTGCGCAGACTGTGTCGACGAAGCTTCATGTACCACTCAATAAATCAATCAACACAATATAAAAACAATTTATATTCACTAACAAATACGCACTCATATTTATTAATGCGCTCAAACTCATTATAGAGTACTACGGACACTATTTTAAATGAGTAATTCCCACCAGAGCCAAGGTTATCACCAACCTAAGCTCTGATACCAAGTGTAACGTCCCGCAAATCCGTACCCCTTGAGTCTACACTATTCTACAACAATCAACTCAAGTTGTACAGAAATACGAACCATTTGGGTTAAAGAAGAGGTAGAAGAAGAAAGTAGAGAAAACAACAACATAATCTAACCATCGCAGTGGAATAAAATATAATAGATAATAAATAATCTTTACTCAAAAGTCAAATATTTCTGTTTACATATATTACATCATCAGAGTACATCAATCACAACTCAACATCAATATCATACAATGGATACACAACAACTCAACACAGCGGAATATATACATAAACAAGTACGTAAGTACGTATCGTCATCCAGCTTGTCTCCTGAGCTCCAAAGCATCATATCTTGTATCCTATAATACTCGGTCTGACCCGAGCATTACAGTTAAATAACACTCGAGTCAGTCTGGATTACCAGCGTGAGAAAATCACACCCAATTGATTATTAAAGTTTCAAAAATCCTTGAAAAACAAAAGCATCTCGTAAGACCACGCCACAAATAAACATGTCGGGTTTTTACCTTACGATAGCTAAAACAATTTTTATAGAAATCCCCTGATATTATAATAGGGTCTATATACAAATACTTATAAAATAGTCGAAATTGCTACATTCGTTAAATTCCAGCTACTAGCCACAGAGTGGGTAATACAAAGAAAACTCGTACAAGGCTCGTAGGGAGAATGGATTTCCAACCAATGACTAGGCACTGGGGTACCACCTGTCACAGTATGGGGCCTAGATCACCGTACCGAGGAGTACGCCCGGTCCCCTGCAACACAAGGCCGGGACTACCCCTTACTGGATAATCCCGAGTGAGGTCACCCCGCGGTTGGGATCAGCAACCGCCCACTAAGCCGAAATAAAAAGGGACATCTAGACTGGGATGACCTCACCCTGCTTGGGTGCTACCCACCTAGCCATGCTGCATAACCCCTGATTTTTAGTCATTCCCATTTGATGAGGCTGGAGGCTAAACATTACCTTTTATAGAACATATCCCTTAGAATGAACTTCGTCCACATGACGATGTTTCGCAAGCATCCATCCATACAAGTCCGTTCCGGCTCCGAACGGAACCGAAGGCACTATTCCTACTACATCCATTTTGGAAATATCCTCAGGATTAGTAGCGACTAGCCCTTGCACTTCACTGCTCCTTCTTCGAATCCAAAATCGTTTACACGAAACATACAAACCGGATCGAAGTGGTTTTCGAGAAATAAATCTCGATCCCGGACTCTTCGAAACGATCAACGCATTTGGCCAATATTGATAGTCGGTTATTTAACTATCAATTAATATTCACAAAACACCCATCACACAATAAATAATTTTCCACATTATTTATTTATCTCAAAAATATCTTCCTAAGATATGTGTTTACTTTTCAAATTCCTTTTTGAAAACAGTTTTTAAGGCTATCTGCCTTCTTAGAAAAAATTTCAAGTATTTTCATTTCTTGTGGAATCACCAAGTACAAAACTCTAGATTTTTAAAATAATTTAAAAACACTTTATTGTAAATTATATTTAACATTTAATTTAGAAAAAATTTCTTTAATACTTAATTTATAATAATACTTTGAACAAAATATCAAAGCAATCTTTAGATAATTATTACGATAATAGATTAAACAAAATACTTGCTTTGGAATTTACTTTTAAACATTGAAGTTAAAACTACTTCAATAATTTACTAAAAATTCATACTATATAAACATTTGAAAATAAAGTTACTTAATAAAGTATAAAACAAGGTTTCTACTTTTAAAACAAAATACTAAATTACTTCTTAATAATTACTACTAAATAGATTAAAGGAAAACACTTACTTTAGACTTAAAATATTAGAAATAATAAATTTTACAAATCTTGCTTTCTTTAAAAACACTTTAAAACATTTAATTTTTTTATTTAAAAATTTACCTTTAAAAAAAACATGTACTTGGCTATCCAGAGAAAATTTCAACTTCAATCACTTAAATCAATTCTCCTCAAATTGATTTCCAATTTATTTTATTTGAAATAAATTCTTTTACTTATTAGTTCATTTCCAAATTCAGTAGTTATGGGCTTTATTATTATTATTATTATTTCCAATTTCTTCTTTACTCTTTCAATATTTCAAATCTTAAATCCCAAATAAATATTTGTTCTTTTTAATTAATAATACAGCATTATAAAATTCATTAACTTTCTGTTTATTCAAATTTTCCTTTCCATTTTCAAGATTCATTTATTAGAATTTTAAAGTCACTTTATTTCTTTTGCAAGTCATTCTTAAAAAATTTCTATAATTATTTTACTTGCAATTTCACTTCTTTTATTTTCATTTCAACAATCAAATCTATATTTTTGGTAATTCATTTTACCCAACCAAGCCATAGCATTCAATACTTCCACATAACTCATCATAGAATATCAAATAACCAGAACAGAAAATATTAAATAATTAAAATAAAAGTTGAGGGGTCCAGTTGGATCCCTCCAACCTGTTTTCCCTGCATCCACAGATGAGAGCATACATAATATACCAATTCCAAATATACCATACTATAGTACATCAATCAATCCAATCATTCAAACAATTATTTAGATTTAATCATTCAAATTTAAATTTAAATTTAAACTGAGTGAGATTGACTCACTTTTCATTTTGTTTTTGCAATTCGATCCAACCCGGCTAGCTTCTATCAGATTTTGACCTTGAATAACAATTGCACAGTTTATTAATATTTGAAATAATCGACCAGCCAATTTTATTTAAATTTAATCAACTAATATCTTAGTTTTAAATAAATTTCTTTTTCATAACTATTTTATAATAATTTAGTAACTACAATATGTATATGTACATTTATTTTAGGTTTAGTTTTGAAATCAAATGTATGTTTATAAAATAACTTAAATAGATTTTATAGAAACTAATTTATTTAAACTTTCACACATTTTCTTCTTTTTTTTTTTAATTTCTATTATTATTTATTATTATATTTTTTTCAAAACTACATATATGCATTTAATTAAAACAGAAATGTTTAAACTTTATTGTACACCCATATATATCTATCTACTTATATTATTAAATATCGAAATATGAAAACTGTATATAAATATACTTTGTTGTAGCCCCTTAAATCTGCCTAGACATATATATAACTAAAACTAATATAAGTGTGAAACTTACTGTTTTAAAAATTTTACCCTTTTTTTATTAACAACATAATCGCAGAAAATAAAACTAGGTAAATAGCAGAATACCTTCAGCAACACGAACCACGAAACCGCTCTTCCCAACCCTAGCTCGCAACCTCCACGCGACATCGTCGCCTACCCTCGAATACATCACGACATCGGCGCACCATAAGATCGCCTCTTCCCTCTCGAATCCATCGACACTCTCGCCTCAGGCCAAGATTTCAATTCGTTCTCGATCTCTGCCCCATCGTGACACCAGAGATCACGACCCCAAACCCTATCCTAAAATCCCCTTGCTTCGACAATGACCCCACTTCCGTGCGCACTCGGCATCGATTCGCCTCGATATGAATACGATGCTGAAATAATAAGAAGGTGCGACGAATGAATTTGAAGGGGGGAAGGGAGAAGGCGTTTCCTTCAGCATCTTCTTTTTTTCTTTTTTCTTTTAAAACCGATACATTCGTTTCCAAAGGGTTCGGCCCTATTTTTATTTTGTTTTATCTGCTCGTACGAAGGAAGATAAAGGGAAAGTTCGCGTTCTAGAAAGTGAACAAGGGTTTGCGCGAGTTTATTTATAAATTTTCATCTTTAGCTTGCGAAAGAAGGAATGAAATCAATTTGAATCTTCAATATAAATTTTCAACGCGTTTATATGTCGTATCCTCACACATCAACTCCGTTCAATACGAAATTTGAAACCCGGTAATAATTCAATATTACGGAACTAATGGAACTGGTTTCATCGAATTACGATACTGTGCCTCAGAAGGCTATTTTTAAATATTGATTTAAACGATATAAATTTCAAAACTTAACAAATCATCCTTAAATTTGATTTCCACACTTCTATTCTCTTCAGTATTATCAATATAAATTTTATGAGCCTTCAAATTATTTTTAACAGGTTTAAAATTCCAGATTCAACATTTTACTCAGCTTCAAATTATTTAATTTAATAATTAAATTATCAAATAAATTGTGATATTCGTAATTCAAGTTAAATTGCTCTATTGAATACTTAAAATCAATTAAATATTCCAATTTTAAATGCTCAAAAATTCCGGGTCGTCACAATAAATATCTGTATCACTTGACCATAGGGTAGGAAATTATATACAGATACCGTGGTCTATATATATAAAAATATTTTGAAATGATTTTCTATGGTATTGTAAAGAAATATATTGTTTATGAGATATTGATTTGAATATTTTATAAAAAAAAAATATAGTTAAATTCTTAGTTTTAAGCTATGTATAAATTGGTTTAAAGTATAAAATAAGTTTAATATTAAAGTTTGATTTATTAAGATATAAGATGGTTAAGTATTTATTTAAATTTTACTTCTGGAGTTTATAGTGACTTAAATAAGAATAAGGTGGGAAGATAAATATGAAACTGATTTGAAATTTAATAAAATTGGGATTTTAGAGGAATGATTTTTATAACTTGATTTTGGTTTAAGATGAATTAAACGAATAATTCAATTTTAAATAAGTTGAAGGAAATATTTGGTTATTTGTAATTTAGTTTTATTTAAATGAAAATGGATTTATCATGCAATTATTTCAAAACTAAAATAGAACATTGAATTGTTGAATCGTAATTACCAACCTTAGTTTGAAATTGTTTAATACTCAAAGTTTTAAATATATGGAAAGTGAAATTGTTTATTGAAACCGAAAATGAGTCGAAAGTTATGAATTGAGATTTAATTTAAAGTGAATAAAACTGTGAAGTCGAAAAATTATTTTACTTTATAAAGAAATTTTAAATTCAAACTATTTGTATTTTATATACTGTTTGAATATCCAAACCATTTAAGCTTTGGAAGTTGTGATTTAGAAGCTACGAAATTCGAAGTATTATGTTTGGAAAGGTTATATTTCAAGCGTTTGGTTTTGAAATATTATAAATTTGAAAGGGCTATGATTTTGGGAAGGAGGATATATTTGAAATAAAAATGATATTATATTTATTTGGGTTTATAAAAATGATATCATGTTGATTTGGGTTTTAAAACGGAAATGATATCATATTTATATGGGTTTGAAATGGATATTAAATTTTGGTTTTAAAAGTATAAACTGTTTTGGAAAGACCACGGTGTTATAATAATATTTGGTTGTTGAAGAGACCAGGATTGGAAGTTGTCATACTCTCTGCCAACTCCGAAAACAAGTTTAACAATCGTGTACGCGGTGGAGATTCCAGAATGAAGTAGGATGGTGGCAGCGATTCCTTTGAGGTAAATACGTGGACCCGTGTGACGACCCGGAATTTTTGAGCATTTGAAATTGGGATATCTAATTGATTTTAAATATTTGAAAGGTTAATTTTAAATTGAATTCCAAATATCACTATTTATTTGATAATTAAATTATTGAATTTAATAGTTGGAAGTTGGGTGAAATATTGAATCTTTAGTTTTAAGCTTGTTAATAATAATTTGAAGGCTTGTAAAATTTATATTAATAGAACTGAAGATAGTAAAAGTGTAAAAATTTAATTTGGAAGTGTTTTGTTTAGTTTTAAAATTTTAAAGTTTAAATTGAATTTAAAAATAGCCTTCCGAGGCACAGTCTCGGAATTTGACAAAACCAGTTTCATTCAAACTTTATTATTAAACTTATTTTATATTAAAAAAATTTATACATAGCTTAAATTAAGAATTTAACCGTATATAGAATAACATAATATCTTAAATCAATATTTATATAAAACCATATATTTCTTTCCAAACCATAGAAATCATTTCAAAATATTTTTATATATATAGACCACGGTGTTTGTATATAATTTTCTATCCTATTGTCAAGTGATACGGATATTTATCATTTCAATCTGTAATTTAAATATATATATGGGTGTTTATCATTTCAACCTGTAATCTCAAATTCAATTCAATGAAAATTGCTTGGCTCTATCATTCCAAACCATAACGATTTTCTCCTATTCTACAGATCATTCGATTATGTATCATTTCAACCCATAGTGAATTCTATACTAACAGGGAACTTGCAGAGTGATAACAAATATGAAAAATAATATAACAGGCATATATCATCAATATAAATAGCAGATAATGGTGTCAGATGTCACAGGAGAACAGATACAGATAATAGCATATAAATAGCAATGTAAATAACTAACAGTAGCATATTTCAATTGTCGTTTCAATTGAAAATAAATTTAATAAATATAAGAACATTATTCATGAGTGATTGCTCACCTTTCGAGGCTAGAGAAGTTTGACCACAGAACAGGCTACGAATTTTGAAGCAAAGAAAAATTGGCACGAATTTGATAAGCTGATAGATAACAAATGATGTACTGAATCAGAATCAGTTTGATATAAACAACAGTTATATTATTATCATTATGAATCAATATTAAATTTTAAAACAAATATTAAAATAACATATGTAATTAAAATCATTGTTTTAAATAATATATTTGAGATAAATACTCATATAGATATAAACATACCATAGGTATATATAACATAAAACAATAATCTAATACTTATATATATATATATCAACAAATATATATATACATACATTACCTATATACAACAAAATTGAAATATTATAATACTATATATATACGTACTTCTTGCTTAAGAAAGCTGCAGATACAATATATTCAAAAAAGTAATTTATATAAATAGCTAACAGTAAACCCAAACACAAAACATATCATACTTTAAAAAAATATAACAGACTAAATATATGAACTACTCAACATTCTATATCATATCTCTATAAATTTATACCTATCGACAAGATAAAATATTATACGTCATACATACCTATACTAGTAAAAATATGTATACATGTTTAAAGTTCTACGCGAATAAATAATCATGGAATATTAATATAAACTGCTATATATACATATAGTCTGTAAAACTATCGAGCAGAGAAAATTTTGCATACTTAAGAATGTGTGTGTGTGTATATAGATACACACACACATTTCATATATAACTAAATATAAAATATATACTAATTCATTATATAAACTATATATACAACTATATATATTTACAGTAACTAAGTAAACTGATATAATTATATTTACATATATATACTAGAACATATATATATATATATATATATATATATATATATATATATATATATATCTCACCAAAAGAAGTGATGCTCGGCTAGCTGTGCAAGCAAAGTGGAAGGGACAGGTGGTCGGTGATGGGTGGGTCCGGCCATGGGATGTCTCGTGCGGTGGTAGGAGAAGCCAAGATCTTGGATGTGGGTTCGGCCGTTATGTGGTGTTGCAGTGGTGGAGGCTGAGGCTAGGGGTGGCACGGCTTGGTTGAAGAGTGGGAGAACAGCAGGGTCGCACGGTTGAGCTGTGACCGAGATGGCTGCTGAATGATGGTGAATGCACTCGGATGTGAAGGAGTTGTGAAGGGACAAGGAAAACTAAAAATGGAAGAATAAGGACAGTTTATAAAGTTATAAGCAATTTGAACAAACCAGACAAAATATAGACGAAAAATATATACGATATTTGCATGCGAAAGAATGCGAGCAACCGAAAATAAATGAAACTTTACTAGTAGATATTGAATGTAGTGAAAACCAAAGGTCAAGTGTTGCCTTTGTAGAAATTTATAAAAAGCAGATGGCTATTGAATTGATATACGGTGGAAATTTGAATGGTCACAAGAAATTTGAAATGCTCGAAACCGCACTGATACTGAAAATTGTTTCATCGAACCCACAGCGAACTGAACTTCAAAATACAAAGTTGAATATACCATAGAGATCGGCTCGATGAGACGATCAAAACGGTGTACAGATATCGGTGGTACGATCATCCGATCAAAAGTCGATGGTCGGTACCGAGAATGTTGCTAATATGCCAGAATTAAGATAAACGGAGCAATAACCGTCCAAATTTGACGGAACGAAAATTGACGACTCGCTTAGAAGATGATTTACAAATTTTATGTGTAAAAATATTCAGGTTTGGAAAATATTTATTATCATCAATTTTAACTGATTTAAATTAAAATAAAATTTCATAATAAAATATACTTTCAAACTATCTAGTGAAAATTTACCAATTACTATATTAAAGTAGATGTATTCCAAATATTAAATTTTTGTTTCCAAAATTTTATTGTTTAAAATTTCACAAAATTCCAATTAAATATATTATTAAAATCATTGAAATTTTTGGGTCGTTACACTCACCCCCACTCAAAACTTTTCGTCCTCGAAAAGGGAGGAGATTGGAGAATAAAAACAACCAAAAAGAAAATAGGTTGAAAACAAATAAAAAAAATTAGTTCAAACCATATAAATTTCAGTTTAAATAAATCTGTATTCAACAATTGGTTTTTTTTATTATATATTCAAGGTTTCCATTAAATTGATTTAATTTTACATTTATTAATGTTAGATACAAAAAGGTTTCTTTCAAAACAAAATTCAATTTAAATTAATTAATATTCAATAATTGAATTTAAATTCAATATATTTTATTAAGTTGATTTTATTTCAATTTTTTAATTCCCTCAAAATAGAATTTATTTTATTTACCTCATTTATTATTCTATTAACTTATTATTCTATTTATCTCTATTAACATTCTATAATTAAAAATTAAGTGTATAATATTTATTATAAACACTCAAATTTATTTATAAAATCATTTTATATTGTATATTATCTAATTACATATTCAACTTCTAAATAATTTAGATAAGTTATATATTGGAAAGTAATTGAGTATCATACAAATAAAATTTAAATTTTTCCAATTCAATTATATAAATCATCCTTTAATAAAAATTCAAGAATTAAATTTTCGATTCACCTCAAACAATTTAGAGATAAATATATCTATATATGTCAAATCAAATATATTTCATCATATACCCGTATAATATATATATATATATATATATATATATATATATATATATATATATATATATATATATATTATAGATCAAGTCATACTTTAGAAATTCAAATCAATTTATTTTCCAAAAAAAAAAGTGTAGCAAAGCTACATAATGGTCTCACAACTTCGGAACTCGAAAATGAATGTCGATGAGGTGGCCGCCATCACCCAAATTATTTTCCAGCGACAAAACAGAAGAGCACTAATTTAAAAATTCTTGGAAACAATTTCTATCCGAAATTACTTTAAATAATATATATTTTAAGACTTTAAGACCAAATTTTGAAATTACCGAAAATTAAATTCTCAATTCTAAATTTAAATTCATTTAAATTCCAAATCAAATTATAACCAAGTTTATAAATTCATTTATTTATATGTTGGTAAAATCAATGGTTTACAAAAAAATAAATGAAAATCAAGTATTATCATTTCTGACAACAAATTCATTAACAATTTAATTTCAAAAAAAAAATACTTATTTATAATATAATCATTCAAAATTATTTTATTTACCAAATTTGAAAACAATATTGTGTCAGTTTGCTCCGTTCAAGTGTTTTGGAGATCCTATCGATAGTGTTGATCAGATGAATCGATCGAAAACCCAAATCAACATCAACAACTCAAACAACATAATATATATATATATATAATATTTTTAATATAAATTTACAAATACACTTCCTCGCTCGACGATACAATAACGGGTTTCAAAGCACGGATAGAGGTTCAAATTTGATGGACTTAAATCAAAGAGAATTTAGATTCGAAGATAGGTCCGAAACAAAGATAAGATGATTAAATAACAAAATAGGAAAATGGGTAAGTTTATATAAATCGCAGGCTGCCTTAACCGGGTCGACCGTGACTTCAAGAAGAAGATCGATGCATAATTCCGAGGCAAATCGACATTCGATCGCAAAAGATAGAATACAGGCATAGCAGATATATAGCGTCGTAAATCGAGAATACAGAAATCTCTGGTAAATCAATGCCTATTGTAAAGGAGTTTCACCCTTTACAAATCATCCAAAGGTTTGCGAGACCACCCAATTATTATAGAATTCATTCGAAGTGGAGTTATTGGATACTCCAAAATCAAGAAACACGAATAAGGAGAGATAAGGATGGAATATGGAACCGAAGGGATCGTTCCAAAATTCAAAGGAAACGAATCAAAGAGGAGGAATTCAAGCTCAAAGAAAGTGATTCCGTGATTAAATTTTCTTTATATGCTAAGTTTTGCCTAAAACCTCGCTCTCGTACCAACTGAAACGATTCGATATTTTGAACCATTTGCATCCAAACATGCCGGAATTGAATTGCTCAAATATCAAGTTGTTAACTTATATTTGGCAAAACTTAGCATATACAGTAAATAAAATAATCACATAATCATAAACACATAGTATTATAACAATAATGCAGAGGAAACGAGAGAATAGTAGTTCATGAAGCTACGATATATATATATATATATATATATATGGAAATTTAGATCGCATCCTTAAAACGGAAGAATATTGCAAAGCGGGTCCATGTGTACGTTTTATTATAAAGCGGGTCCCTGTTTTTGTTGCAGAATAATTGCTAACATTTCAGCAAATATTCAGGAATACTTGCTGATAGTAAATATTGTTGTTGTAATGTCAGCAACAATTGAATATTATTGCTGATAATCTTGCAATTGTTGTTGAATAATTATATATCAACTAAAATATATATTAGTGTAACAATATGTGCAATTATTCTACATTGTTGTTGATATGTGCGCAGCTATTCCATAAAATAAGGTAATTTTGGCTTATTATTACTGATTTGTATGCACCTTTTATGAATTATTCTTTTCGCTGTAAGTATTGGGAATAAGCTGCGTGTTCTTTGCAATATTGATTATTTTTCAATTATACGCAATTTCATCATTTTTCCTTGATTGTTGTGCAATAATGTGTTGTTTGAATAAATGTAGATAGTGGATTTGAAAGATTGAACTAAACAGACAAAATTGCACGAAACGACGCAATTTTTTACTAAAGTTGCTGAAATGTCGGCAATTTCAAGAAAAATTGCAGAATTTCTTGAAGTGCGAATTTTGTTGTTTTTCGGTTTTGATGAATTTTTTTGTATTTTTCTTGCATTGATATAAAGATGATTAAATGTTGAAAAAAGTTTTGAAGTTTGGAAATTTTTACGATTTTTTTGTTGTCTTTTTGTTGATTTTTCGAAAAACAGGGACCTAATTTATAAAGTTTTAAGACAGGGACTTTTCGTATATTTTGAAACCTACCAGGGACATGTGCCAGAAATACCATATGTATATCAGAGTTAAATAAGATACAACAGAAGTCTCAAATACAATAGTCAAATACAAGATCAGAATACATCACTGGAATCAACTGAATATCTGAAAGCTGAAGATGTAGATGATCTCCAAACAAAGCTCCAACTCCGATGGTGAGTCTTAAAAGCTGAGACAGTCGGTCTGACCCGAGCTTAAAGCAAAACACAAAACACTCGAGTTAGGATTAACATTCTTATATCAATAAATTTAACTCAAGAGAAATAACAACTGAAATACAAGTAACTCAAAGGATGTTTGGGATAACCATCCTCTAAGGATCCATTAAACTACCTACTATGTAGTAATATGCGCTATTATAATAATGTCTAAAGTAAAATAAACTTACTTAAAAATAGCGTTAAGGCTTTAGATTTTCCACCTTAACACATAAATAGTGCTAATGTCTATACAGTATGGTAGTCCCTCCTGATCATGAAGCCACTAAATGATACTCCATAGGTATGACACAAATTAAACTCGTAGTAAAGCACGCTAGGGTAGGTGACACGGGACAAGTAGGCAACGCCAGGGTAGACATACCAATTACGCATCCGGAATGGTGGTAACGCGTAGTCGTTGCTACCGCCCATCTCGAGCCACATTCCCAAAAATCAAAGGTGCACCCAATCAATCACAAAGTAATAGAATGGTATCGAAGAAGTGTGTCCAATCAGAGGAGCTACCTCATTGGCACGGAATCACTCCTGTTTTAACCACCTTATGCCAACTTATGGGAGTCGGGTCCACGTATATACCTCAATAGAACATCGCCACCATCCTTCTTCATTCTGGAATCTCCACTGCGTACACGGTTGTTAAAGTGGTTTTCGGAGTTGGCAGAGAGTATGACAACTTCTAATCCCAGTCTCTTTAACAATCAAACGTTATTTTAGCACCGCGGTCATTTCAAGATAATTTATACTTCAAGACCAAAATATCATTGCCATTTCAAAACCATATCAATACGATATCATTTCCATTTCAAAAATAAATATGATATCATTTCCAAAATCATAGTATTTTCAAAGTTATAACACTTTCAAAACCAAATACTTAAAATTATAAAACTTTTAAAACATAATACTTTGAAATTCTTAACTTTGAAAACACAACTTTCACCACTTAAATAGTTTAGATATTAAAATAGTATATATAATAATATAGTTTATAAAGTAAAATTGTTTATATTAAAGAGTTATAAGTTAAAATAACTTATATTAAAATGGTTTATGCTAAAATGATTTATATAAAATAATTTATAAAGTAAAATACATGAATAATTGTAAATAAATTTCAAATACTTATATAATAAAATAACTTCCTTAAATTTTACAAGCCAATTTCAAATCAACTCAAATTCTGAAATTAAATTTAAATCATATCTAAAATCATCAATTTCAATTCAATTAACCCGTTTCAAATTATATCGATTTCAAATACTGATTTGAACCATAAATAAACCATTTCGATTTCAATATATTTCAAAGCTTTAAATATTCCACAACTTCAAAATTTAATTTGATAATTCCGTATATATATATGTATGTATGTATGTATGTATGTATGTATGTATGTATGTATGTATGTATGTATGTATGTATGTATGTATGTATGTATGTATGTATGTATGTATCAAATTCATTTTGCTCCTATTTAGTTTTGGAATATTCATTTAATAAATCCAATATCCTTTAAATAAAACTCAAACTTAAAATATTCATTAATCACTTTAAACCAGCCTCAAGGTATAAAATCTTATCCTTTAAAAATCTCAAATTCAATAAGTTTCAAATTGATTTTAATTAAATATAATTCTTAATTAAATCCAATTTCAAACCAATTTCAAATCTATTTTCCAAACCTTAATTTATTAAAATCATTATAAACTCTATATTAGTATATATAATTTAAATACTTAACCATATTATATTTTGATAAAATCAAACTTTATTATTAAACTTATTTTATATTAAACAAATTTATACATAGCTTAAATTTAGAATTTAACCATATATAGAACAGCAATTATATAATATCTGAAATCAATATTTATATAAAACCATATATATCTTTCCAAACCATAGAAATCATTTCAAAATATTTTTATATATGTGACGACCGCCCAAGACTCCCGCACGGAAAAAAGGGAATGGTGCTGAAAGGCGTGCCAGGCAGCCATGGGTGACCGTCAGGGTAAGGTAAAAAAGCAGACTCTATCATATAACTCACAGCGCATGGACAAAATACAATAGAGAAATATATATATATAGTGAAGCTCATAACAGAATATCCTCATATAGACTTCACAATAGTTTGATACAAGCATCTGAAAAGTCAATACATCAAGCCTCACTACAGCACACTCAAACAATATACAGCAGCGGAACATCCAGTACATATAATAAGAAAATAATATGCAAAAGCCTCCAGCTCGTCTTCGTAATCATCAGCAATGTGAACAATCAAGAACAGCACCTGTCACCTGCTACCTAGTCTGCCCATCCCAAAATGGATGAACAGCCAAAGGTAATAAGAGGTGAACATAAAACCTTGAGTCAGACAACAGTCTTAGTGAGCAGTAAATCAACTATCAAACATACCAAAAGAGCATAAAGGATAAACGGAATAGGAACCCAACCATCCCACTCCATGTCTTACTACAGTGATAGCCCCCAGACACACTAAGCAGAAACAAACATAACAAAGTAGACATTTAAAGTAAAGTAATTATCACTCGAGTCAAGGTCGATGTTTTCCAAGTACAAACCCCCAAGGCCTAAACCAAGATCAGATAAGCACCCAGAAAATACCGCTCTTGAGACCGAATGATGATACAATCAAACATCCATGACTCTGGCTATCACTGTTATCATTGCTTCGATATCACCGTTGATTGAATGAACGACACATTCTTTCAGTCGTCCGTCAAGGGCTAATGGTAACCCCGGTTCTAGACATAACTCCGCACGTCGTCGTAGCCCGTGCCTAGGACTATCAAATCTGCCCATAGTACTTAGCACGCCGTCGCAGCCCGTGCCTGGAACGTCATCGTGACCCGTTCCAATGTACTCTTGCTCTGAGCATGCTAGAACCTCCAATAACGATGAGATCTCAGCCTTCTAGTCATCCTCCTCGACGACTATTCTATACTAGCTCAAGCGCCTCTCGAGCCAACCATTATCAACAAACTCGAACCACATCACCGAGTTATCAACATGCTTGGAATGATCCCGTCTGGATTAAACCAAGGCTTTCTCATATCATGCTTTGCTTTATCGCATCATAGCAAAGTCCCATCTCAATATCATGCTTTGCCTCATCACATCATAGCAAAGTCCCATCTCAATATCATGCTTTGTCTCATCACATCATAGCAAAGTCCCATCTCAATATCATGATCAAATCTATCCATATGAGCTTTATCATCCGCTTCATATGCCACGAGCAGCTTTCCTTATTCAAGAGCATTTCCACTTAGCTTTTGAATCATCTTCGACCAACTTTGTCCAAATTCAATCACTAATCAACTAATCAATCAAATCAGTCATTCATCCAAGTAATCAATCATTCAAATAAGATCTAAATAAACAGTTATAACAATAATGGCAATTTCGTAAATAAAGAATCTAAATCTAACAATCATGAATTCTAAGTAACATCTTGATGAATGAACTAGCATGGGTTAACATATAGTAAAATGGATATCAAAGCTTTATGAACAATGGATCTACATGCAGACTTTAAGGAAAATGCACGAAACCACTATCTTTAACACACAAACAAACCACCAATCCAATATACTCCTTTGGGTCCGTGTGAGAGATAACCACCACTCACCGAATCACCTAAACACATCAAAAACAACAAACTCCAGATCTGGACAGCAAAGGATCTAGCTTGATCCGACAAGATTTCCCTTCAAATGATGAAATCTTTCTTCGATGGATGGAGATCTTCAACTTTGGCTCTTGGATCTTCGATTTGATCTTCAATCTTTAGATGGAAGTAAGTACTAGATTAGAGTGGAGAAAAGAAGTGAAGAAATGTTGTAGTCGAGCTCTCAAAATGGTAGCACTTCATCGCTTCAAAATCCGGTGCCAAAATAGTGAAGATAGGCGCCCCTATTTGTAGCTGATCCTTAACTCGTCCGCCCCATGAGTCGTCCACGACCTAAAATCCCCGACCTACGACTTAGCATAGCTGCCAACTTACGACTCAAACAGACACAGGGTCACACGACTTAACAACTGCCAACCTACCAATCTCCACGACCCACGACCTAACCAGCAGCCGACCTAACAGCTTACGACCTATCTGGTTAAAGAACTCATGCGGCTTAGCGACTTAACAAACCCAACGACCTAAAATACACGCGCGACCTAACGACTTAACCCTATATGCGACCTAACACTCTAACACAGCCGCATCCTTTCCTAAGTCGCCTGGTCGACTTACGACCTAACATAGGTCGTCCCACGACCTAACTAAGACACGAGACCAACGAACATGCGGCACAACCGACCTAACACAGCAACGACTTAACGAGTACGCCTTCACGCGACCTAACAGGTATACTTCCTAACGACCTAACACATCAACCAGATATAGGTCGCTCACGACCTAACTACACCATAGGTCGCTCACGGCCTAAACTACAACAATCTATTCTATAATCCTTAAGTCGCTAACTACTATGGGTCGCTTCCTGTATTTAAGTCGTCTCAATCTATAAGCCGTAACTCGTTAACTCTCTTAAGTCGTAACACGTCAACCTACTTCAACTACTAACTCGTTAACGACTTATTCCTTAACTCGTTAACTCGTTCTAACACACTAACTCGTATAACTTCTATAGGTCGAAGCTTCTATAACTCGTAATCCCTTAAGTCATCTACGACTCAAAAATGCCCGACCTAAGCTTTCCCCACGAGTTAATCTCCTCACAAGCTAACTTTTATACGACTTAAACTCTGGACGAAATACTTAATGCGAAAGACCTAACTACAATTATTTTACGATCTTTCGATCCGTAAAAATACGGGTTGTTACATTCTCTCCCCCTTAGGAATTTCGCCCCCGAAATTCCAAACAAACAAGAGCAATCAGAAACTATTCTACATGCCTACCATCCATAGCAACCAACAAACCATGCATCCAATTACTAGCCTAGCACGCAGAATTCTAATATTAGAACAAGTTACAAATTCATGAGATGCAACGACACCTTAGGGCCATACCTCGAAGAGTTTAGGATGAGCTGCCTTCATCCTCTCTTCCTCCTCCCATGTACAGTCGTTGACATCATCACTCCATTGTACCTTAAGCAACTTAATCGTCTTCCTCCTAAGCTGTTTCGTGCCGGTTTCAACAACATGAAGCGGCTTACGAGGTCTCGTAATAACTGGATCAACCTCCAAATCTTCACAGCTATCAGCAGAAACCATTGTATTCGAGTCGTGCACATACTTCCGTAGATAAGATACATGAAAAACATTGTGCACACTCGCCATCTTTTCTGGTAACTCTAATTTATAAGCGAGCTTTCCAATTCGTTCGATAATCGGGAATGGTCCAACAAATCTTAGAGTCAACTTTCCTTTCTTCCCGAATCGAATGACATTCTTCAGAGGAGAAATCTTCATAAAGACCATATCACCTACGTCGAATTCCAAATCCTTACGACGCTTATCTGCATAACTTTTCTGACGATCTTGGGCTGCCTTCATTCGTTGCCGAATGATCTCTATACAATCCGAAGTCTGTCGAATCATTTCTGGCCCAAGTATCAGCTTTTCTCCAGTTTCTAACCAACATGTCGGAGAGTTACACGGTCTTCCATACAATGCTTCATATGGTGCCATACCAATACTTGACTAGTAACTGTTATTATATGCAAATTCCACCAAATGAAGATGATCTTCCCATGATCCCCCGAAGTCCAAAACACATGCTCTGAGAAGATCTTCCAAAACTCGATTGACTCTCTCGGTCTGACCATCTGTTTGGGGATGATAAGCTGTACTCAAACACAACTCGGTTCCTAAAACTTCCTGGAAGCTCTTCCAAAATTCACTAGTGAACAATGGATCTCGATCGCTCACTATACTCTTCGGAATACCATGGAATCGAACTATCCACTTAACATATAACTCAGCCAATTTCGATGCAGTCCTAGTTGATCGAACAGGAATGAATCTTGCACTCTTAGTCAAACGATCTACAATGACCCAAATCCCTTCATTTCCCGCTCTTGTTCTCGGTAGACCATCGATAAAATCCATCGATATTTGCTCCCACTTCCACGTAGGAACTTCTAACGGCTGAAGCAATCCACTTGGCTTCTTCTGCTCGGCTTTTACCAACTGACAGTTCATGCATTTGGAAATAAAATTTCCAACATCTTTCTTCATACCTTCCCAGTAATAGGTTCTCTTCATATCCCGATGCATCTTATTTCCACCTGGATGAATTGTCAACTTCGAGTGATGACTTTCCCTTAGAACTTCATCTCTCAATCCATCTATATCGGGAACAACTAGTCTTCTTTGCTTCCGAAGCCAACCCTCTCGATCGACTTCGAATCCTTTATGCTTTTCTGGGTTCAATCCAGATTCCAAATCACGGATAATCTTAACAAGCTTATCGTCTTGCTTTTGGCTCTCGCCAATTCTTTCCACCAGAGAAGGTCTTATCGATAAGTTTGCCAACATCTCCGGTTCCAATTCACATCTGGGCCTGAAGTCAAATCCAGCTAAATACTCGAGATTCTTCCATTCTGAAAACATGGCTCCCAATCCTGCATGTCTTCGACTAAACGCATCAGCCACTGCGTTACCTTTTCCCGGAGTATAGGATATATCAAAATCATATGATGCTAAAAACTCTAGCCATCATTGCTGTCGAAGATTCAAATCCTTTTGGGAGAACAGATACTTCAACGACTTATGATCTGTAAACAACTCGAATCGAACTCCTAATAGATAATGTCTCCACATCTTCAGAGCAAATACAATCGCCGCTAACTCCAAATCATGAGTCGGATAATTCCTTTCATGCGGCTTCAGTTTTCGACTAGCATACGCAACAACTTTATCCTTCAGCATCAGCACTGCTCCAAGTCCAGTACCACATGCATCAGTGTAAACCACCATCTCATCGTTCCCACTTGGAATAGTCAAAACAGGAGCACTCGTCAGTCGCTCTTTCAGGATTCCGAAGGATTGCTCACACTTAGCATCCCATCTGAACACTTGATTCTTCTTCGTCAATCCTGTTAATGGTGCAGCTATCTTGGAAAAGTCTTTGATAAACCGACGATAGTATCCTGCTAATCCAAGAAAACTTCTCACATCAGATGCATTCTTAGGTCTAACCCAATCCCGGATTGCTGCCACCTTGGCGGGATCAACCGCTATTCCATATCCAGAGATAACATGGCCTAAGAACCTCACTTCACTCTTCCAGAAGTGACACTTCGAAAACTTAGCCTTCAGCCGATGTTTCCGCAAGATTTCCAAAACAACACGTAAGTGCGTCTTGTGCTCTTCTTCAGTTCTGGAATAAATCAGAATATCATCCACGAACACAAGTACGAACTTGTTCAACTGATCCCTGAATACTCTATTCATAAGATCCACAAAATACGTTGGTGCATTAGTCAATCCAAACGGCATTACCAGCCACTCATAAAAACCGGATGGTGTCCTGAAAGCAGTCTTCGGCACACTATCCTTTGCCACTCTCAACTGGTGAAATCCCGTTGCCAAATCCATCTGAGAAATCACCTTAGCTTCGTGAAGCTGATCAAAAAAGTCATCTATTCTCGGCAATGGATACTTGTTCTTCTTAGTCACTTTATTCAGCTCACGATAATCCACACACAACCTCAACGATCCATCCGCTTTGGTTGCAAACACAATTGGTGCACCCCATTCGGACACACTACGCCGAATGAATCCTTTCCGTAAAAGGTCATCAACTTGCACCTTCAACTCTTGCTGTTCCCTAGGCGCCATTCGCCTAAGCGGCATCACAACAGGTCTGGCTCCTTCAACTTGATCGATACGAAACTCGATCTCTCTATGCGGCGGTAACCCTTTGACCTCGTCAAAGACATCCTCAAATTCATTCACGACAGGCACCGATGACAGTCCATCTCGTGGAACAACCAGCGAATACATGAAGCTCATGAAGACGCCTTCTTCATGCTTACATCGTATCACAACCTTTCGCCCCTCCACATTCTCGACTGTCACCTCCAGCCTCTTACAATCAACCATTGCCGCATACTTCCTAAGCCAGTCCATTCCCAAAATAATTCCGAACCCCGCAAAGTTCAGAACAAAACAATCACAAACAAAAGAGTAATCATGACTCGATACAACTAGACCACGGCATACCATACACAAACAAGACAAATCCCCAACTGGATTAGTCACAACCAATGGTCTATCAACAATATCTGGTTCCAAACCCAACCGGCATACAAGTTCATTACAAACAAAGGAATGCGACGCCCCAGTATCAAATAACACTCGAACTGGAACACCACAAATGGAAAGAGTACCTTGAACCACCACACTCTTCCCCTTCTCTTCAGCAGTAGGAGCTTTCGAAGATGATGGAACAGCCCCCAAAGCATAAGCTTGCACAATCTACTTGTCCTTCCTCGGTTCCGGACAATTCTTCCTGAAATGCCCCGGCTTATCACAGTTGTGGCACTTCGCCGGCGCCTTCTGATTCTTACAATCCCTAGAGAGATGGCCCTTCTGCTGGCAATTGTAGCAGGTCATTTCACCCTTCGGCTTCTTTTCGCCATCCTTACCCTTCTGTTGCTGCTGCTTCCTCTTCTTGTTTCCACTTTGCTCCTTGGTCACAGCAACAACAGATCCTTCTTTGGGAAACAGACTCTCGTGCCTAGAGCTTTCTCCACAAGCTTCTCAAATGCATCGTCCAAATGATCCACCAAATGTCTCCCCAGATAACTGTCCAAGCCTGTCACAAACTTCTCATTCTTCTGATATGAAGATTCAATATACGATCTGGCATACTTGGACAAAGCTTCAAACTCAGAAACATACTCAAGAACTGGCCTTCCACCTTGTTTGAGCTCCACAAACTTCTTGAACAAAATAGATTTCTGAGCTGTAGAAATGAACTTAGCTTCAAATCAGCTTGGAACTGCACCCAAGTAATTTCTTCCTCCGGAGTATCAATGGTGATAGAGTTCCACCAATCAGAAGCTCTTCCCTGAAGCTGCCTTGATGCAAGCTTCCTTTTGGTTGCATCCTCAATTCCCAAGTCACCAAAGATCCTTCTACAAGCATCTATCCATCTCTGAACTTCAATAGTCGATTCTGTTCCCAAGAAGACCTTTCCTCCAAGAGCAGTATAGTCTTTGCACAACTTAGCAAAATCCACTGGTTTTGGAGCTTGAACTTGAACTCCAACATCTACTGATGGTCCTGAAGTTGGTATCCTTCTCATGATCGAAGTCATTATAGCGTCGAACATAGCGGCATAATCAGTAGTTCCCTCAGCAGCTCGGCTTTCTCTAGCAGCTGGTCTCCCTCTTCGACTCATCCTTAATATCTACAAAAAGGAATGATTTAGAACACCTTGAGAAACAACTGCATGAGGAGTTCAAATCCTCCTAAGCTACTATATTATATATAGTAATCATCCATCAAAATACAATTACGTCTCTCATACGTAGTTACGTCAGCGAGCGTTGGCTAAAATCGATTAACCAAAGCTCTGATACCAAATGTGATGACCGCCCAAGACTCCCGCACGGAAACAAGGGAATGGTGCGCTGAAAGGCGTGCCAGGCAGCCATGGGTGACCGTCAGGGTAAGGTAAAACAGCAGACTCTATCGTATAACTCACAGCGCATGGACAAAATACAATAGAGAAATATATATATAGTGAAGCTCGTAACAGAATATCCTCATATAGACTTCACAATAGTTTGATACAAGCATCTGAAAAGTCAATACATCAAGCCTCACTACAGCACACTCAAACAATATACAGCAGCGGAACATCCAGTACATATAATAAGAAAATAATATGCAAAAGCCTCCAGCTCGTCTTCGTAATCATCAGCAATGTGAACAATCAAGAACAGCACCTGTCACCTGCTACCTAGTCTGCCCATCCCAAAATGGATGAACAGCCCAAGGTAATAAGAGTTGAACATAAAACCTTGAGTCAGACAACAGTCTTAGTGAGAAGTAAATCAACTATCAAACATACCAAAAGAGCATAAAGGATAAACGGAATAGGAACCCAACCATCCCACTCCACCTCTTACTACAGTGATAGCCCCCAGACACACTAAGCAGAAACAAACATAACAAAGCAGACATTTAAAGTAAAGTAATTATCACTCGAGTCAAGGTCGATGTTTTCCAAGTACAAACCCCCAAGGCCTAAACCAAGATCAAATAAGCACCTAGAAAATACCGCTCTTGAGACCGAATGATGATACAATCAAACATCCATGACTCTGGCTATCACTGTTATCATTGCTTCGATATCACCGTTGATTGAATGACCGGCACATTCTTTCAGTCGTCCGTCAAGGGCTAATGGTAACCCCAGTTCTAGACATAACTCCGCACGTCGTCGCAGCCCATGCCTAGGACTATCGAATCTGCCCAGAGTACTTAGCACGTCGTCGCAGCCCGTGCCTGGAACGTCATCGTGACCCGTTCCAACGTACTCTTGCTTTGAGCATGCTAGAACCTTCAATAACGATGAGATCTCAGCCTTCTAGTCATCCTCCTCGACGACTATTCATATACTAGCTCAAGCGCCTCTCGAGCCAACCATTATCAACAAACTCGAACCACATCACCGAGTTATCAACATGCTTGGAATGATCCCGTCTGGATTAAACCAAGACTTTCTCATATCATGCTTTGCTTTATCGCATCATAGCAAAGTCCCATCTCAATATCATGCTTTGCCTCATCACATCATAGCAAAGTCCCATCTCAATATCATGCTTTGTCTCATCACATCATAGCAAAGTCCCATCTCAATATCATGATCAAATCTATCCATATGAGCTTTATCATCCGCTTCATATGCCACGAGCAGCTTTCCTTATTCAAGAGCATTTCCACTTAGCTTTTGAATCATCTTCGACCAACTTTGTCCAAATTCAATCACTAATCAACTAATCAATCAAATCAGTCATTCATCCAAGTAATCAATCATTCAAATAAGATCTAAATAAACAGTTATAACAATAATGGCAATTTCGTAAATAAAGAATCTAAATCTAACAATCATGAATTCTAAGTAACATCTTGATGAATGAACTAGCATGGGTTAACATATAGTAAAATGGATATCAAAGCTTTATGAACAATGGATCTACATGAAGACTTTAAGGAAAATGCATGAAACCACTATCTTTAACACACAAACAAACCACCAATCCAATATACTCCTTTGGGTCCGTGTGAGAGATAACCACCACTCACCGAATCACCTAAACACCTCAAAAACAACAAACTCTAGATCTGGACAGCAAAGGATCTAGCTTGATCCGACAAGATTTCCCTTCAAATGATGAAATCTTTCTTCGATGGATGGAGATCTTCAACTTTGTCTCTTCGATCTTCGATTTGATCTTCAATCTTTGGATGGAAGTAAGTACTAGATTAGAGTGGAGAAAAGAAGTGAAGAAATGTTGTAGTCGAGCTCTCAAAATGGCAGCACTTCATTGCTTCAAAATCCGGTGCCAAAATAGTGAAGATAGGCGCCCCTATTTATAGCTGATCCTTAACTCGTCCGCCCCATGAGTCGTCCACGACCTAAAATCCCCGACCTATGACTTAGCATAGCTGCCGACTTACGACTCAAACAGACACAGGGTCACACGACTTAACAACTGCCAACCTACCAATCTCCACGACCCACGACCTAACCAGCAGCTGACCTAACAGCTTACGACCTATCTGGTTAAAGAACTCATGCGGCTTAGCGACTTAACAAACCCAACGACCTAAAACACACGCGCGACCTAACGACTTAACCCTATATGCGACCTAACACTCTAACACAGCCGCATCCTTTCCTAAGTCGCCTGGTCGACTTACGACCTAACATAGGTCGTCCCACGACCTAACTAAGACACGAGACCAACAAACATGCGGCACAACCGACCTAACACAGCAACGACTTAACGAGTACGCCTTCACGCGACCTAACAGTTATACTTCCTAACGACCTAACACATCAACCAGATATAGGTCGCTCACGACCTAACTACACCATAGGTCGCTCACGACCTAAACTACAACAACCTATTCTATAATCCTTAAGTCGCTAACTACTATGGGTCGCTTCCTGTATTTAAGTCATCTCAATCTATAAGCCGTAACTCGTTAACTCTCTTAAGTCGTAATACGTCAACCTACTTCAACTACTAACTCGTTAACGACTTATTCCTTAACTCGTTAACTCGTTCTAACACACTAGCTCGTATAACTTCTATAGGTCGAAGCTTCTATAACTCGTAATCCCTTAAGTCATCTACGACTTAAAAATGCCCGACCTAAGCTTTCCCCACGAGTTAATCTCCTCACAAGCTAACTTTTATCCGACTTAAACTCTGGACGAAATACTTAATGCGAAAGACCTAACTAAAATTATTTTACGATCTTTCGATCCGTAAAAATACGGTTCGTCACAATATATATAGACCACGGTGTCTGTATACAATTTGCTATCATATGGTTAAGTGATACGAATATTTATCGTGTCAATCCGTAATTTAACTATATATACGAGCATATATCATTTCTACCCGTAATCCCAAATTCAATTCAATGAAATTCGCTTGGGTCTATCATTTCAACCTATAACGATTTTCTCATATTCTACAGATAGTTCGGGTATGTATCATTTCAACCCATAGTGAATTCTATACTAACAGCGAACTTGCAGAGTGATAACAGATATGAAAAATAATATAACAATCACACATCATCAATACAAATAACAGATAATGGTGTCAGATGTCATAGGTGAACAGATACAGATAAAAGCATATAAATAGCAATGCAAACAACTAACACAACATATTTCAATTGCCGTCTCAATTGAAAACAAATTTAATAGATATAAGAACGTTAATCGTGAGTGATTGCTCACCTTTCGAGGCTAGAGAAGTTTGATCACTTAACAAGATATGAGTTCCAAGACAAAGCAAAATTGGCACGAATTTGACAAGCTAATAGATGAGAATTTATGAACTGAATCAGAATCAGCTTGATATAAACAACAATTATATTATTATCATTATGAATCAATATTAAATTTTAAAACAAATAATAAAATAACATATATAATTAAAATCATTGTTTTAAATAATATATTTGAGATAAGTACTCATATAGAAATTAACATACCACAGGTATATATACATAAAACAACAATCTAATACTTATATATATATATATATATATATATATATATATATATATATATATCAACAAATATATATACATACATTACCTATATACAACAAAATTGAAATATTATAATACTATATATGTACGTACTTCTTGCTTAAGAAAGGTGCAGATACAATATATTCAAAACAGTAATACATACATACATATATATATATATATATATAGCTAACAGCAAACCCAAACACAAAACATATCATACTTTGAAAAAAATATAACAGACTAAATATATGAACTACTTAACATTCAATGCCATACCTCTATAAATTTATGCATATCGACATGATAAAATATTATTACAATGTTATACATACCTATACTATTAAAAATATATATACAGGTATAAAGTCTACACGAACAAATAATATATAGAATATTAATATAAACTGCTATATATACATATAGTCTGTAAAACTATAGAGTAGAGAAAATTTTGCATACTTAAGAATATATATATATATATATCATTTAGAACTAAATATCAAATATTTACTAATTCATTATATAAACTATATATATAACTATATATATTTACAATAAAATAATTAAACTAATATAATTATATATACATACATACTAGAATATATATATATATATATATGTATATATCTTCCCAAAAGAAGAGATGCGCGGCTAGCTGTGTAAGCAAAGTGGAAGGGATAGGTGGTCGGTGATGGGTGGGTCCGGCCATGGGCTTTCTCACACGATGGTAGAAGAAGCTGAGATCTTGGCTATGCGTTCGACTGTGATGTAGTGTTGCAGTGGTGGAGGCCGAGTGTAACAACCCTGTATTTTGTGATTGTTTTAATTTTATATTTTAATTATTTTAACTTAAATTCCTGATTTAAAAAAAACTTTATTTTATTTATTCAAATGGATAAATTTTTGTTATTTTAAATATAAATTTTGATTTTTGTGTGAATTATAATTCCAAACCTGAATAAATGGAATATTTCCAAAAAGGTTGATTGTTGGTCAAAATGGTCAAACTTTGACTTTTAAATTTAAATTTAAATTTTTGAATTTTTTAATTTTATCTTTTATTATTGAAATAGATTTAATTTCAAGAATACGACTTTTCGTTTGGTTGAAATCGGATTAATATTGTGAAAGTTATGCTTTTTACAATATTGTGTGTAAATGGTTTTATTTAACAAATTTGTTTATTTTAAATTTATATAAATAATATCTTTGTTTGTAAAATCATGTTCTAATTTCTGTAACATGTTATGCTATGCATATATTTTATTTTTAAAACATTTTTAAGTATAGTTATAATTTTCAATTGGTGATTGTATATTATTTTCAATTTTTAATTCTAGTTCCATTAAATAAAGTATTTTCTTTATTTATTTCCTACTTTTCCTTAAACAATTTATTTATTCTTCATAATATCTACCTCTACCTTATTTTTCTTATTTATACATTCATTTAGTAATTAAATGGATAATACTTAGATCCCTATTTATTTCTTGGAAAGAAATTTCATATATTTATATATATATATATATATATATATATATATATATATCACACACGTTATTGTTTTCAAAGGCATACCTTTAAATGTTTATTCTAATTAATATAATAAATATTTTAGGTTGATATATCATGTTATAATTGTGTGTATATATGTAATATTACATGTTATGTATATATTTACAACATTTGTCTGTTTTATTTCTAATTTGGATATATACTTTGTAAATTAAGTAACATACAAAGATGTAAATAGTAATTAATTTATACGTTTCTACAACCGTTTTCTTGTTTATTTATATAATGTTTATATAAATGGTATGTATTTATTGAATTATTTCTTTAGCGTATATTTTATTAAATAGATGGGAAACAAATCAAATTTAGATACGTTACCTATTTTAAATTAAAGGCATGCATTACGTATTGATTTATTACCTTTTTATCTTTTCATCCCTTAATTTTCTACCATTACTTCTCCTTGATAGCCGTGACTTTTTCTTTATAAAATTCACGTGAAAACATCTCTTCTTATCTCACTTTTCACGCAATGTTTTAGATCTGAAAGGAAGAAGGTAATGGCTTCTTAAAAATTTTCTACTCTTTTCCTCTTCTTTTTATTAATTTGCCATTGAAAATTGCCTTGCTTCTTCATGCTTATGCTCGGCCATAGACCCTCCATCATGTCCACGACCAGCATCACCACCACCCACGGCCACATCACCCTCCTCTCCACTTGTCTTGCCCAAGACGTGACCATCCCATGATGCAAACTCCATAAAATGTTGAAGACCTCTCCAAAATTGCCTAGCCTAGCCTAGTTTTCACCAGCTCCTTCATTTCTTTGCCACGGCCACCACCTCTAGCCGCCACCACCGAAAAATACACACCCCTAGCCATCACACTACCCACTGTCCAGACCTATAGCAGCCCCTAGCCGAGCCCATAGGACCATCGGCCGCGACCATGGTTACACCAAAACTCCATTCAAGCCTAGCCTCTTTGCGTTCTTCCTTTTGTAACTCCAAACCCTTTACATTTTTGACCTAGCCGTGCCTATATGTTCCAAACTTGATCCATTTCCCACCTGAAAACATGTTACAACTGAGCCTAAGGCATGTATGGCCTAGAACAAGATGTGTTAGGGTCAAGCAAAATTGATTAAAGGCTAGGTGATGCTCATTGTTGCTTCTGATTTCCACCTTGTTTCAATTTATCTTTGGTATTGTATCCATATTTATATATGGCTTTGTTTTGTTGTTGAATGCAAGATTAACATCTTGGCTCTCTCTCTCCACTTGAATCAAAAGTTGTATCGTGCTTTCTGGAATTCGTTTGTGCGTTTTGTTTTGCTACTCCAGCGTAAAGGTGAGTTTTCACTTATACATTATACATATATAATTAGTGAAGTGACAACAAGTGAATGTGTAGAATTGTTATATCACGATATATCTGCCTTTGATGTTACTTATGTGATGTTAAACCCTGTTATAAACTTGTCTCATCATCTGTTATGTTTTATTCTGTTATACTATAGATTTATTTCTGTTTCTCACACTACAAGTTCCCTATAGAATAGAATCTCCATGGGTTGAAATGGTGCATACCCGAACGGACTTTAGAATAGGAAAAATCATTGCGGACTGAAATGATAGGCCGGTGTGATTTTTATTTATTTGTATTTGTCTTGGGATTTCGGGTTTGAGATAATAAAAACCGGAAATTTTACTGATTATGGATTTAAATGATAATTTCCATATCACTTGATTGTGGTGTGAAATATTATCCGGACCCGTCGTTGATTTCAAAATATGATTTCTCATAAATTTCATGTATTGTAAATGAAAAAATATGAACTTTGACTTATATTGGATTTAAAATGGTTAAGTAGTGATTTTCTAAAAGGTAAAACGGAATAAGTTAATAGATGGTTTGAGTTGTAATGTGAAAGTTTGATTTAACTTAATAGTGGGAATTTAAGAAAAAAATGGAATTATATGCTTAACTTGGTAATTTATATAATTTATGTATGAATTGGATAAATATAAAGTAAAAGAAAATATCAAGTTATTTGTAAAATAAAGTTAAGCAACTTACAGTGTATTTTGAATTATGTAATTAGTTTAAAATGTTAAATAAATGGATGGTTTAAAAGTGTAATTTGAAATATAACTTGACTTGGAAATGGGAAGTTTGGTTTAAAAATAAAAGTTAAGTTAAGGAATAAAATGGAAATTTTATTTAATTTATGAAATGGTAAATTAAATTAATGTGTAAAATAAATGAAAGTTAGGAAAATTGTATATTGACCTTAATAAGTGAAACATTGAGATTTTTGAATTATGTATAAAATTTTACTTTATGAAAATCATAAGTTAAAGGGTATTCAAATGAACATTTTTGAAGTGGAAAAATATGATTTTTCTATAAGTTAAAATTGTAAAAAATTGAAGTTTAATTGTTTCTGAATTTTTTTATATATCTAGAAATTTATTTAGTAACACTTCGGAAATGCTATCGTTTCTGAAAATAAACTAAAACTGAACTATTACAGCAATTTTTAAATGTTGCCTTTACTGAAGTGAATTGTTTTCAATTATAACTTACCGTAGCATTTTCTAAGTGCTGCGAAAAGCTGAAATTTCTATTTGAAGTGTTTAACTGCATAAATGAACTCAGAAAAAGCTAAATTTTTAGGACTTGAATTTTTGATTTGAAGGAATGATGACTTCACTTTTAATGGTTTAAATGAATGATTTTAATTCGGAATTATAAATCATTTAGAAATTTTTAACCATGGGTGTACTTCTCTGTATGTCGTTTGATTTCCTAGTGATTGTTTTGATGCGCATCTTCAATTTGATAGTGTGACTAGAGGTGAGCGATTACTACAGCTCTGCGCTACCCTAGTCACATTTACTCTGCTAGTTGCATGGTTACTTTAATATGGACATTTCTATGATAGCGTTTATTTCTATTTAAATTGATGGTTTAATGGATCCTTAAAGGATGGGCGATCCCAAGTATCCTTTAAGTTATTGTGCATTGCTATTACAATTCACTTGAGTTGGTTTACATTATATAAGTATGTATGTCCTGACTCGAGTGTTCAATTTTACTTTACGCTCAGGTTAGCCTGAGAATCATAGCTTTGGATTCACCTTCTGGAGCTAGAGTTTTGCTGGAGCTTATCTGTCTATTTATTCGTCTACTTCTTCCAGATAGTTCCAATTCAGTATCTATCTCTGTATTTTTGTTTATGTATCCTGACTTCTATTGTATCTATTTTACTATGTTAATTGTATATGTTTTGAGAGTATGTATATAGTAGCTTTATGAACTACTATGGTATTTTATTTCCGCTGCGAGTATTCTGATATTTCTATGTCTATGACTATGTGAATGATTTTATTTTGTTCAAATTTTATTACAATCTGTTATTTTGAATTATTCAAGTCTGACATATATGGATTATTGTCGATTTGAATGGTCCAAAATAGTGGGTCGTTACAATTTGGTATCAGAGTTTTGGCTTTTGGCAAACCTTAGCCTGTGGAGCAAAAACTCATTAAAGATAGGATAAAAATATCCTAGAATGAGTGAAATCAATCTCAGAATCATTTCTTTGTGAGAGAACGTATTTTCGAAGTATAAAATGATTTCCAAATGATTTTAAAGGACTTTCGAAGATTATATTGGTATAAATTTTTCTTATTTGAAATCACGGTTTTCTAAACTTCATCTCTTCTGTATCCACCTTGTTAGAAATCCCTTGGTTAGGATTCTTATCGATTAGGATTTCTTGAACTTTGGAACACTCTCACTTGTTCTGAAATCCAATCTTGTCTTCCCAATTTTATCCTTTTGATTTGGGGCATTCCGCAACTCCACTTTGAATAACCTCTATAAAGATCGGTGATCCCGCAAATCTTTGAATGATTTGTAAAGGGGTGAAACTCCTTTACAATTGGCATTGATTAACCGGAGATTTCTGTATCCTCGGTTTACGATGCTAGCTATCTCCTACTCTACCTGAATTCTATCTTTGGCGATCGAATGTCGATTTGCCTTAGATTTCCATATTGATTATATTCCTGAAGTCACGGTTGACCGGTTAAGGTCATCCGCGATTTACATAGGCTTATCCATCTTCTATTTGGTAATTAAATTATCTCATCTTTGTTCGAGCTTATCTTCGAACCAGAATTCTATTTGATTAGAGTTCCTATAAATTTGAATCTCTATTTGTTTGAAATCCATCTTAAATAATCCCTTGGAAAATTTGCGGTTGATTGTATTTTTGAAATTGTGTATACATCGAAATGATTATTTTAATAAGGATGATCGTATTTTAATATAAAAGTGAAATGTTTTTGATAAGAATTATATACCTTTTAAAAACAAGAGTCTGGAATTTTGAAAGTATCGGAAATTTTGAAAATTTATAAGAAATTTGATTTATATAAAAATGATTTATAACTGAAGGGTTTTGAATTTGAATTTCGAGGAATCGAACTTCGGTGTTTTAAAATCGGTTTTAAGATTTTGGAAATATATAATAATAATGCTATTTAAAAGTATTTTCCGAATAAGAAATGTTTCAAAATAGTTCAAATGAATCTCAATGAAGTATTCAAGAAAATAGAAGTCTAGAACTCACTTTGGTCGCTGGAAAATAATTTCGATGATGAGTGCACGCATCATCAACATTGATTTTCGAGTTTCAAAGTGGGGGAGAGGCCACTCTGGTAGCTTTGCTATGTGAGTGATTTTGTGAAACCAATTTTGATTTCAGATTTCGAATGATTTGGTTTTCGAAAGATGTATGTATCTATATTTGAAATGATTTGAAGTGAGCCCGATGTTCAAGCCTCGAGTTTTCGATTTGATTTAGTATAACTCTATTTATAAAAATTGATTTGCTGATTTGTTGCTGATTTCCAACTCTTGGATTTGAAATTTGATTTCATCGATTATTTTGAAGGTTCGAACACTTCCAAATCGAGGTTTAATTTTCAAAGCTAAGAAATTTCGAAGAGTATAAAATATTTAATAAAGTATATAAGTTTAGTTTTGTATGTTTAAAGTATGAAGAGTATGACTTAAATAAATTTGAAACTTTTGTTAAGTAAATAATTTGCAAAAGGAAATTTGGATCTTTTGAATAGAAATAAATAGTTTAAAGGTTTTAAAGGAATAGATATAAATTTGGAAACCATTTTGGGTATAATTGATTTTGAGAAATATTTGGTTTTGAAAATAGATTGGAATGTAAAACGTTATTTATATAATGATTTTGGAAATGAATTTGTTTGACTTAAATTATGTTAATTTGGAAACTTGGGTTATTTTCTAAACCTATTATTTTTGGAAACTTTGAAATTGAAGATGTTTAATTTGGAAGAAATAACTCGATGAAATCATATATGATTTTGAAACTGAATTGATATTGAAATAGATTGAAATTTGAGAACCTTATTTTACTAAATACTTTGATTTGGGAGTTATCGAACTTATATAAAATGGATTTGTATAAGTATGATGTTGATTTGAAAACTATTGATTTGAAAACTATTGATTTGAAAGGTACTCAATTTGGAAAGAGAAATCTTATACAATCGAAGTCTATATAAGTGTGATTTGATATACTATTGATTTATACTATTGATTTGGAAAGTGTTTGATTTGAAAGTGGAATCTTATATATAATGGGCTTTATATAAGTACGATATTTGAAAGTGATTTGTAAAAGGTAATATATGATATATATTTTCGAAGTAATGATATGGGAAGTGCCTTCTGCTTGATATCCGCTTTGTGGCCATATTGTGGATTCATTCTATCGATATTATTCTCTCTGATTTTTGGTTTTTCGCATGTGATACTCGAGTGTCCCACCGATGCGTAACCCATGGTTTTTTTTTCGAGCATGACTACATAGTGTAATTCGCCTGGCTAAGATGGCCTAAGGGTACAGATTGTTTCCTGGGGGATCCAGGCGTAATCATTGTGTATCCTATGAACTATGTAGGTCGCATTAGTAGCGAAATCCGCCTGGCTGAGAAGGCCTAGGGATACGGATTGTTTCCTGGGGGATCCAGGCATAATCATTGTGTATCATGCGGTCTACTAGTCATCATGGCGTAACTCGCAGGGCCGAGAAAGCTTACGGATATGGATTATTTCTGGGGGGATCCAGGAGTAACCATTGTGTATCTGTGAACCATGGTTAGATAAAGGTTTTGGTTTGGTTATTTTGTTTGGATTGTACTTTCCATATCTATTTTTAAAACTTTTTCAAGTATTTTCACTGGGTGTTGAAACAAGTCTACTAAGTACCTAGAGAATTCTATCTTTGCGCCTGATCAACGCACTCCCAGAGTCTATGGGAACAAGGATAAACTTGTTAAGACATCGAGTTATAAAAGTATTTTGATAAAGTGTTATATAAAGGATATTTTGATAATTTACTTTACCCTTCCAAATTATTGAAATTTATAATCATTTTAAAATAATGGTTCATCCTTCTCTTTCAACCTGTTTTCCCTTCTAGCTATTCCTATCCTCCACCTTGTTAAACTTACCAATAACAATACTTATTAGGTATAATTTTAATCTTCTTGTCATCTTGTCTTAATCCTATTACATTCTATCTTTTTCTGTATTTTCCGCACCTCGTTCCTTTTCGAGGACGAAAAGATTTGGGTGGGGGAGATTATAACAACCCTATATTTTGTGATTATTTTAATTTTATACTTTAATTATTTTAACTGAAATTCCAGATTTTAAAAAAAAACTTTATATTATTTATTAAAATTGATAAATTTTGTTATTTTAAAAATAAATTTTGATTTTTGTGTGAATTATAATTCCAAACCTGAATAAATGGAACATTTTCAAAAAGGTTTATTTTTGGTCAAAATGGTCAAACTTTGACTTTTTAATTTAAAATTTAAAATTTTGAATTTTTGAATTTTATCATTTATTATTGAAATAGATTTAATTTCAAGAGTACTGCTTTTCGTTTCGTTGAAATCGGATTAGTATTGTCAAAGTTATGCTTTTTGCAATATTGTGCGTAAATGTTTTATTTTACAAATTTGTTTATTTTAAATTTATATAAATAATATCTTTGTTTGTAAAATAATATTGTAATTTGTGTAACATGATCTGTTATGCATATATTTTATTTTTAAAATGTTTTTAAGTATAGTTGTAATTTTCAATTGCTGATTGTATATTGTTTTCAATTTTTAATTCTAGCTCCATTAAATAAAGTATTTTCATTATTTATTTCCTACTTTTCCTAAAATTATTTATTTATTCTTCATAATATCTATCTCTACCTTATTTTTCTTATTTATACATTCATTTAGTAATTAAGTGGATAAGTAGTTGGATCCTTATTTATTTTTTGGAAAGAAATTTCAAATACACACACACACACACACACGTTATTGTTTTAAAAGGCATACCTTTAAATGTTTATTTTAATTAATATAAGTAATATTTTTGGTTGATATATCATGCCATAATTGTGCATATATCTGTTTTGTTCCATTTAATTTGGATATATACTTTGTAAATTAAGTAACATATGAGGATGTAAATAGCAATTAATTTATATGTTTCTATCATTGTTTTCTTATTTATTTATATAGTGTGTAACAACCCGATATTTTCAACCATTCGCATCCGCACATGTCGGACTTGAATTGCTCAAAATACCGCATTGTAAATAAAATTTGGCAAATCTCAGAATATACAGTAAATAAAATCATAGATCACAGACACAGAGTATTTAATAATGCAGCGGAAGTAAAAGAAATAGTAGTTCATGAAGCCACTATATAAATATATCAGAGTTAAATAAAATACAACAGACTAAATAAAGTACAATAGAACTCTTAAGATGATAACCAAGTACAGGCTGAATAGAACAACAGAACTGGAATAGATAAAACAAGATAAGCAGATAATCTCCAGCGATTCCAATCTCCAGAAAGTGGAATCCAAATCTGTGAATAACTCAGGCTGACCCGAGCGTAAATAAAAATACAAACACTCGAGTCAGGACAATATGTACTTATATAATGTAAACCAACTCAAATGAACTGTAATAAGTTACAAGTAACTTAAAGGATGCCTGAGACCGCCCATCCTTTAAGGATCCGTTAAACTATTTACTATGTAGTAATATTTCGCTATTATAATAATGTCTACAGTAAAATAAACTTACTTTTAAATAGCGTTCCGGGCTACCCATATCACCCTTCACACATAATAGTCCCAATAGTCCATCCAATATCATGCCATCTCCACTCTGGGTGACTGTCACAGGATACCACACGGGCTACGGGAGAAAAACAAACTCGTACTAAAGGCTCGGTATGGTAGGTGACACGGCACACAAGGCAATGCCAGGGTAGATATACCAATTACGCACACGGGCTGGTGGTAACGCAGCAGCCACATACGCCCACCTCGGAACACACTCCCAATCAAAATCGGAGGATGGCCATCTAATCAATCACAAGTAAGAGTATAGTATCGAAGGAATGTGTCCGATCGTAGGAATGACCTCACTTGGCCCGAGATCGCTCATGTTTTAGCCACCTTATGCCAACTCACGGGAGTTGGGTCCACGTAATATACCTTAAGAACGTCGCCACCATCCTACTTCATTCTGGAATCTCCACCGCGTACACGGTTGTCAAAGTGGTTTTCGGTATCGACAGAGAGTATGCCAGATATTCGATCCCGGTCTCTTTGCCAACCAATCGTTATTATAACCCGTAGTTATAACTTTTAAAATAATGTTTATACTTCAAAATAGGATATCATTTCAAATCCAAATCTTTATCAAAATAATGATTAAATTAATTCCAAACCATTTTAAAACATCATATCTTTCCAGAAATTCTTGTCAAATCATTTTAATATATCAAAATATCATATCTTTTCAAAACCACATTTCAAATCATTTTAATATATCAAAATATCATATCATTTCAAAACCACATTTCAAATCATTTTAATATATCAAAATATCATATCATTTCAAAACCACATTTCAATCATTTTAATATATCAAAAATATCATATCCATTTCATGTCATTTCAATCATTTTAATATATCAAAAATATCATATCTTTCCAAAACTTCATTTCAAATCATTTTAATAAACCAAAATATCATATCTTTTCAAAACCACATTCATTTCAAATCATTATTCATTTTATTCAATTTAAAATACCATTTCAATTTACATTTCCAAACAGTTTATATTTCAAAAATCATTTTAAATAATTAAGACGAAGTTATTATATTTAATAATTAAATTATTAAATTTTCAAAAATTTCAACTTCCAAAGTTCATTTATTCACTTAAGTTTATCAAAACAGTGAAAATTCAATTTTCGCAGCATTTAGAAAACGCTACGGAAAGTTACATTCAAAACAGTTCAATTTAACAAAAGACGGCATTTTTAAAATTGTTGTAATAGGGTTTACTTAATATTTCAAATAAACCTAGTTAAATTCAACAATTATAGCACTTAAAAAGATTGCTATAATAGCCTTTAATTCAATTTAGCTTTTCAGTTCATTATCATCAACTACATCATTTACAAATGCTGTAATATCATTTAAATTGCAATTAATAGCATTTCAAAAATGCAGTTAATTAACTTCAAATATTCAATATAATTTCACAACCAATTATATTTTTATTTAAAACATTTTTAACTTATAAAATCATACATTTTCACATTTATAAACAACATTTAATTTTCCTTAAGTTCATGATTTTATAAAGTTAAATTTCCATTCAAAAATCAAGATTTAATAATAATTCACTTATTAAATTTCAACGTTCAAATTTAAATTCATTAAATTAAATTTCAACTTAACACTTAAGTTTAAATTTCAAAATATAACTTAATTTCAATTTTATTCACTTAACTTAAAATTCACTTTTAAGCCAAATTCACAAATTCCCATTTGGTTATATTTCAAAATTTCAACTTAAATAATCATCCCTTTCATTTTTTTAACTTTACTCAAAAATCATTAATATATTATAAAATCATTTTAAATTCATTTTAAATTCAAATTATCATAAATTTATCATAATTTCATATTTAATTTAATTTCCAATTATAATTAAATCAAAATTTCCAAAATAACTTACATTTAAATTTTCTAACTTTTCCATAATTTATTTAACCTATAAATTTCCAAAAAAATCAATAATACTTTACAAAAATCATTTTTAATTATGTTTTAAATCAAAATATTATAATATTTACATTTCAAACATATTTTTAAAAATTTTAGAAAAATATATTTTAACTACGGGTCTGTATATAATTTTCTAGCCTAGGTAAAGTGATACGGGTAATGTATCATTTCAACCCGTAATTTACAAAGAAAATCCGGGTTTATCATTTCAAAACCGTAGTCCCAAGTAAATGAAATAAAATGAAAATCGCTCAGGCCTATCATTTCAGCCCATAACGATTTTCCCCTATTCTAAAGTCCGTTCGGGTATGTATCATTTCAACCCATAGTGATTCTAATCTAAAGGGAACTTGCAGTGTGATAAACTGATAAAAATAACAGAACAACATAATATAACAGTAAAAGATGTTATAATAGGTGTTTAAGCATGGATGAACATCATATAATCATAATATAGCATATGTAACATGATAATGCATTTTACAGATTCAAAAGGGGTCAATTTACTAGTTATATATGTACATATTGTCTGGAGAGGATAACTCACTTGTTTGAGCTGGAGACACAACAACGAATGCACGAATGAGATCCCAACAAGAACGATAACACGACACAAAGATGAGTGGGAGAGCCAAAGTATCACTTCCCTTAGATACATTCAACAAAACAAGTATAACAACACATAAGTTTCAACACAAAATACCATTAAACAATGATAGAATTGGATGCATAAACAAATCCAAAGTGTTTGCACTTGCTTTCTACCACCTATGCTTCAGCTCCAGATCTGAAATGGCACGGCTAAAGGCATGGTTTGGATCTGGTCTGGGTTCCTAAAGGTCGGCCTAGCATGGGAAAATGATGGAGCAAAGTATGGTAGAGAGATAGGTGCATGGAACTAACACTACAATGCAACTACCATGGATCCTATGCAACATATGGGTTCGGCCACAAGCTAGCATGGTGCGGCCATCACTGTAGTGGGCTGTAGGATGGTGTGGCAGCGGGTTCCAGGTCATCCATGGATGGTGGGGGTGGAGTAGGTGGCGGCCAACGGGTGGTTGAAAGTGATGAAGGCATAGGTGATTGGCTATGGTGCATATAGGTGAAGTTTGTGTAGATATTGTTGGATTTGGTCACATGGGTGCATGGCCAGTGGCTTGGGCTGTAGAGGAGGTGGTGGAGGCTGGCTCAGGTGGTGGTGGTGGCAGCCATGGTGAAGGAGGAGCAAGGGGCTGAGCTACAAGGGTGAGAAAGCAAGTGAAAACAACATAAACAAGTAGAAAAGCAATGGAAAAGAAAAAGAATTTTACCAAACTCTTGGAGATGATGGAGGCTAAAATTTTCAGAGATGAGGAGGAAGAAATTTCGTGAAAAATGAAGAAAAAAAAATACGGCTGAAGATGGTATAAGGAACAGCCCCAATTGAATGCATATGATGAAATTGAAAAGGCAGGGAGGTGAAAAGTCAAAGGTAAATGAATGGTTTTAAACTCTTCATATTTCTCTAATTCTTTTTGTAATTTTAAATACATTTAAAATACTGATAAATAAAGATAAAATAAACTCAGAAATAAATTTAAAAAGTAAACAAAATAAATAAATATTAATTACATATAATTTAATTAATAAAACAGCAAAAATTGCAAACTAGTCTTGAAAATATGAAAAATAAATGCAATGAACTTTGGAAAATCTTTATGTACTTGTAAAAATATTTATAACAAAGATAATAACATAAACTAAAATGCATTCACAAATAAATATATAAATTTTAATTTAAATATAATTTAAATGAAGAAAATAGCAAAGAAAATAGAAACTAGGCTTTAAAAATAGAAATTAATTCAATAAGCTTTGGAAATTTTCAAACATCTCTTTAAAAATATTTAAATGGTAAAAATATATGTAACATAACATATAATACAATTTATAATAAGATATGACAAATAAAAATTATCTATATAATTTAAAATAAACAATATTGTTAAATAAAACAATTTACACCCAATTTTGTAAAAGCATAACTTTCACAGTATTATTCGGATTTCAACGAAACGAAAAGCATTGTTCTTGAAATTTTATTTTATTTCATAACAAAAGGTAAAATTAAAATTTTAAAACTTTTAAAATTTAAATTTAAAAGTCAAAGTTTGACCAGATTGACCAAAATTCACTTTTCTGGAAATATTCAATTTATGCATGATTGAAATTCAAATCCACATCGAAATCAACATTTGTATTTCAATTAACAAAATATATTCATTTTAGTAAATAAAATAAAGTTTTTTTTAATTAGGAATTTAAATTAAAATAATTAAAATATACAATTACAATAATCAGAAAATACAGGGTTGTTACACTCTCCCCCACTCAAAACTTTTCGTCCCCGAAAAGGAATGAGGTAAGGGAAAGCACAGAAAAAGATAGAATGAAATAGTATTAAGACATGATGACAAGAAGATTAAAATCATACCTGATAACTGTTGCTATAGGTAAGTTTAACATTGTGGAGATGATCTTTCCAAGATCTTCCAGAATTCAAGAACACAAGCATGGAAAAAAAAATCTTTTAGAATCTGATTCACTCTTCCCGTTTGACCGACGGTCTGTGGATGGCAAGCAGTGCTTAGATTCAAAGGTGAGTACCAAAGATTTTTAAAGATTATAGAAAGATTTCTAAACAGACTGGTATATGCAATAGCCTCCCATTCTGTAGCAAGATAAGGGAAATAAGGACAACCAAAAGATAGTTTGAAAAACAAAATAAAATAATAAATTTGAAACCATAAAATTTCAACTTAAACTGAAAATTAATTTTACATAAGTCAAATAAATCTTAAGCATCTCTAATTTCATTATCTTATCATCCAATTATCTTAAATTAACAAATCCCTAAAATCATGTATTTGAAAAATCTTTAATTATACTCAAAATGTACCAAATAAAATTTAATTCTTCTTCACTACTAATTAAAATTAAATTTATTCCTCTCAATATATTTTATCACCTATGTTAAATATATTTACACTCATTGTAACTGCCTCAATTTATTCTTAGTTTCTTTAACATCATTTTATATTGTAAATTTATTCAATTACCTTTTTATTCTACTTACCTCAGTTAATCTTTTTATAACTAAAATTTAAGTGTATAACATTTATTATAACCACTCAAATTTCATTTATAAATACTTTTTATATTATATATTATCCAACTACATTGTTAACTTCTGAAAATTAAGGTAAGTTATATTGGAATGAATTTGTGTATTATACAAATAAAACTTTCTAAATTCAATTATCTCAAGTTTGAATCATTTATCCAAATTTTTGATTTTCTTTTTATAATTGAAATTATTCTTCAAGCTAAAATTTAAGAACTAAATTTCCGATTACCTTCAAACCATTTGAAGATAAGTAATTATATATACATAATATGTCAAATCAAATTTTAAATCATATATCTATATAAACCAAGTCATATTTTAGAAATTCAAATCAATTAAATTCCCAAAACAAAGCTGTAACAGGACTACAGAATAGTCTCTTCACTTCGAAACTCGAAAATGAACGTCGATGATGCTGCAGTCATCATCGAAGTTATTTTCCAGTGACAAAGAGAAGAGCACTAATTTTAAACTTTAAAATTCTTCGGAAACAAATTTCTATTCGAAAATACTTTAAATAAGATATCCTTTTAAAACTTGAAAACACAAGGTTTAAAACCATCGAAAATTAAATACTCAAATTATTGATTTAAATTCATTTCAGTTCCCAAATCAATTTATAAACAACTATTTATAAATTCATTTGTAGAACAATAAATGGTAAATCAAGTATTATCATTTCAAATGATTAGTTTAAATCAATTTATTAAGTTCCATAAATTTACTTATATCAAAATTTATTTCATTAACATTATTTTTAAAATAATATTATGTCAGTTTGTTCTGTCAAAGTGTTTTAGAAATCCTATCGATAGCGTTGATCAGACGAATCGATCGGAAACCCAAATCAACATCAACAACTCAAACAACACAATATATAAAACATAGATTTACAAGTATAGTTCAAAATGTTTGGAGATGGTTTAGAAACAAAAGACAAGATGGTCAAAGAGAGTAGGGAGATGGATAAGCTTAAATAAATCGCGGGCAACCTTAACCGGGTTAACCGTGACTTAAAGAATAAGATCAATGTGGATTTTCTGGGGTAAATCTACCTCCAATCTCAAGAGATAGAGTTTGAAATAATAAAGATATTAGCATCTAAACTAAGGATAAAATCTCTGGTGAATCGATGCTAATTGTAAAGGAGTTTCACCCCTTTACATGAAAATTAGAATATTGGCGAGACCGCCAATTCACTATAAAGATCACTCGAAATGGAGTTATGGGATACTCCAGAATCAAAAGAAGAAGAATAGTGAGGGACAAGAATGGATTTTGGAACCGCAGGGAACGTTCCAAAATTCAAAAGAAAACGAACAAAAGGAAGAGGTTTAAACTCGAATGAAAGTGATTCTGTAAATACATTTAACCTATATACTGAGTTTTGCCTAGAGCTACCAAAGCTCTGATACCAACTGTAACAACCCGGTATTTTCAACCATTCGCATCCGCACATGTCGGACTTGAATTGCTCAAAATACCGCATTGTAAATAAAATTTGGCAAATCTCAGAATATACAGTAAATAAAATCATAGATCACAGACACAGAGTATTTAATAATGCAGCGGAAGTAAAAGAAATAGTAGTTCATGAAGCCACTATATAAATATATCAGAGTTAAATAAAATACAACAGACTAAATAAAGTACAATAGAACTCTTAAGATGATAACCAAGTACAGGCTGAATAGAACAACAGAACTGGAATAGATAAAACAAGATAAGCAGATAATCTCCAGCGATTCCAATCTCCAGAAAGTGGAATCCAAATCTGTGAATAACTCAGGCTGACCCGAGCGTAAATAAAAATACAAACACTCGAGTCAGGACAATATATACTTATATAATGTAAACCAACTCAAATGAACTGTAATAAGGTACAAGTAACTTAAAGGATGCCTGAGACCGCCCATCCTTTAAGGATCCGTTAAACTATTTACTATGTAGTAATATTTCGCTATTATAATAATGTCTACAGTAAAATAAACTTACTTTTAAATAGCGTTCCGGGCTACCCATATCACCCTTCACACATAATAGTCCCAGTAGTCCATCCAATATCATGCCATCTCCACTCCGGGTGACTGTCAGAGGATACCACACGGGCTACGGAAGAAAAACAAACTCGTAGTAAAGGCTCGGTATGGTAGGTGACACGGCACACAAGGCAATGCCAGGGTAGATATACCAATTACGCACACGGGCTGGTGGTAACGCAGCAGCCACATACGCCTACCTCAGAACACACTCCCAATCAAAATCGGAGGATGGCCATCTAATCAATCACAAGTAAGAGTATAGTATCGAAGGAATGTGTCCGATTGGAGGAATGACCTCACTTGGCCCGAGATCGCTCCTGTTTTAGCCACCTTATGCCAACTCACGGGAGTTGGGTCCACGTAATATACCTTAAGAATGTCGCCACCATCCTACTTCATTCTGGAATCTCCACCGCGTACACGGTTGTCAAAGTGGTTTTCGGTATCGACAGAGAGTATGCCAGATATCCGATCCCGGTCTCTTTGCCAACCAATCGTTATTATAACCCGTAGTTATAACTTTTAAAATAATGTTTATACTTCAAAATAGGATATCATTTCAAATCCAAATCTTTATCAAAATAATGATTAAATTAATTCCAAACCATTTTAAAACATCATATCTTTCCAGAAATTCTTGTCAAATCATTTTAATATATCAAAATATCATATCTTTTCAAAACCACATTTCAAATCATTTTAATATATCAAAATATCATATCATTTCAAATCATTTTAATATATCAAAATATCATATCATTTCAAAACCACATTTCAAATCATTTTAATATATCAAAATATCATATCATTTCAAAACCACATTTCAATCATTTTAATATATCAAAAATATCATATCCATTTCATGTCATTTCAATCATTTTAATATATCAAAAATATCATATCTTTCCAAAACTTCATTTCAAATCATTTTAATAAACCAAAATATCATATCTTTTCAAAACCACATTCATTTCAAATCATTATTCATTTTATTCAATTTAAAATACCATTTCAATTTACATTTCCAAACAGTTTATATTTCAAAAATCATTTTAAATAATTAAGACGAAGTTATTATATTTAATAATTAAATTATTAAATTTTCAAAAATTTCAACTTCCAAAGTTCATTTATTCACTTAAGTTTATCAAAACAGTGAAAATTCACTTTTCGCAGCATTTAGAAAATGCTACGGAAAGCTACATTCAAAACAGTTCAATTTAACAAAAGACGGCATTTTTAAAATTGCTGTAATAGGGTTTACTTAATATTTCAAATAAACTTAGTTAAATTCAACAATTATAGCACTTAAAAAGATTGCTATAATAGCCTTTAATTCAATTTAGCTTTTCAGTTCATTATCATCAACTACATCATTTACAAATGCTGTAATATCATTTAAATTGCAATTAATAGCATTTCAAAATGCAGTTAATTAACTTCAAATATTCAATATAATTTCACAACCAATTATATTTTTATTTAAAACATTTTTAACTTATAAAATCATACATTTTCACATTTATAAACAACATTTAATTTTCCTTAAGTTCATGATTTTATAAAGTTAAATTTCCATTCAAAAATCAAGATTTAATAATAATTCACTTATTAAATTTCAACGTTCAAATTTAAATTAATTAAATTAAATTTCAACTTAACACTTAAGTTTAAATTTCAAAATATAACTTAATTTCAATTTTATTCACTTAACTTAAAATTCACTTTTAAGCCAAATTCACAAATTCCCATTTGGTTATATTTCAAAATTTCAACTTAAATAATCATCCCTTTCATTTTTTTAACTTTACTCAAAAATCATTAATATATTATAAAATCATTTTAAATTCATTTTAAATTCAAATTATCATAAATTTATCATAATTTCATATTTAATTTAATTTCCAATTATAATTAAATCAAAATTTCCAAAATAACTTACATTTAAATTTTCTAACTTTTCCATAATTTATTTAACCTATAAATTTCCAAAAAAATCAATAATACTTTACAAAAATCATTTTTAATTATGTTTTAAATCAAAATATTATAATATTTACATTTCAAACATATTTTTAAAAATTTTAGAAAAATATATTTTAACTACGGGTCTGTATATAATTTTCTAGCCTAGGTAAAGTAATACGGGTAATGTATCATTTCAACCCGTAATTTACAAAGAAAATCCGGGTTTTATCATTTCAAACCCGCAGTCCCAAGTAAATGAAATAAAATGAAAATCGCTCAGGCCTATCATTTCAGCCCATAACGATTTTCCCCTATTCTAAAGTCCGTTCGGGTATGTATCATTTCAACCCATAGTGATTCTAATCTAAAGGGAACTTGCAGTGTGATAAACTGATAAAAATAACAGAACAACATAATATAACAGTAACAGATGTTATAATAGGTGTTTAAGCATGGATGAACATCATATAATCATAATATAGCATATGTAACATGATAATGCATTTTACAGATTCAAAAGGGGTCAATTTACTAGTTATATATGTACATATTGTCTGGTGAGGATAACTCACTTATTTGAGCTGGAGACACAACAACGAATGCACGAATGAGATCCCAACAAGAACGATAACACGACACAAAGATGAGTGGGAGAGCCAAAGTATCACTTCCCTTAGATACATTCAACAAAACAAGTATAACAACACATAAGTTTCAACACAAAATACCATTAAACAATGATAGAATTGGATGCATAAACAAATCCAAAGTGTTTGCACTTGCTTTCTACCACCTATGCTTCAGCTCCAGATCTGAAATGGCACGGCTAAAGGCATGGTTTGGATCTGGTCTGGGTTCCTAAAGGTCGGCCTAGCATGGGAAAATGATGGAGCAAAGTATGGTAGAGAGATAGGTGCATGGAACTAACACTACAATGCAACTACCATGGATCCTATGCAACATATGGGTTCGGCCACAAGCTAGCATGGTGCGGCCATCACTGTAGTGGGCTGTAGGATGGTGTGGTAGCGGGTTCCAGGTCATCCATGGATGGTGGAGGTGGAGTAGGTGGCGGCCAACGGGTGGTTGAAAGTGATGAAGGCATAGGTGATTGGCTACGGTGCATATAGGTGAAGTTTGTGTAGATATTGTTGGATTTGGTCACATGGGTGCATGGCCAGTGGCTTGGGGCTGTAGAGGAGGTGGTGGAGGCTGGCTCAGGTGATGGTGGTGGCAGTCATGGTGAAGGAGGAGCAAGGGGCTGAGCTACAAGGGTGAGAAAGCAAGTGAAAACAACATAAACAAGTAGAAAAGCAATGGAAAAGAAAAAGAATTTTACCAAACTCTTGGAGATGATGGAGGCTAAAATTTTCGGAGATGAGGAGGAAGAAATTTCGTGAAAAATGAAGAAAAAAAAATACGGCTGAAGATGGTATAAGGAACAGCCCCAATTGAATGCATATGATGAAATTGAAAAGGCAGGGAGGTGAAAAGTCAAAGGTAAATGAAAGGTTTTAAACTCTTCATATTTCTCTAATTCTTTTTGTAATTTTAAATACATTTAAAATACTGATAAATAAAGATAAAATAAACTCAGAAATAAATTAAACAAGTAAACAAAATAAATAAATATTAATTACATATAATTTAATTAATAAAACAGCAAAAATTGCAAACTAGTCTTGAAAATATGAAAAATAAATGCAATGAACTTTGGAAAATCTTTATGTACTTGTAAAAATATTTATAACAAAGTTAATAACATAAAATAAAATGCATTAACAAATAAATATATAAATTTTAATTTAAATATAATTTAAATGAAGAAAATAGCAAAGAAAATAGAAACTAGGCTTTAAAAATAGAAAATAAATTCAATAAGCTTTGGAAAATTTCAAACATCTCTTTAAAAATATTTAAATGGTAAAAATATATGTAACATAACATATAATACAATTTATAATAAGATATGACAAATAAAAATTATCTATATAATTTAAAATAAACAATATTGTTAAATAAAACAATTTACACCCAATTTTGTAAAAGCATAACTTTCACAGTATTATTCGGATTTCAACGAAACGAAAAGCATTATTCTTGAAATTTCATTTACTTTCATAACAAAAGGTAAAATTAAAATTTTAAAACTTTTAAAATTTAAATTTAAAAGTCAAAGTTTGACCAGATTGACCAAAATTCACTTTTTTGGAAATATTCAATTTATGCATGATTGAAATTCAAATCCACATCAAAATCAACATTTGTATTTCAATTAACAAAATATATTCATTTTAATAAATAAAATAAAGTTTTTTTTTAAATTAGGAATTTAAATTAAAATAATTAAAATATACAATTACAATAATTAGAAAATACAGGGTTGTTACATAGTGTTTATATAAATGGTATGTATTTATCGAATTATTTCATTGTCATATATTTTATAAATAGATCGGAAACAAATCAAATTTAGATACGTTGCCTATTTTTAATTAAAGGCATGCGTTACGTTTTGATTTATTACTTTTTTATCTTTCCATCCCTTAATTTTCTACCAAACTTCTCCTTGATAGCCGTGGCTTTTTCTTTATAAAATTCATGTGAAAACATCTCTTCTTATCTCACTTTTCATGCAAGGTTTCAGATCTGAAAGGAAGAAGGTAATGACTTCTTAAAATTTTTCTACTCTTTTCCTCTTCTTTTTATTAATTTTCCATTGAAAATTGCCTTGCTTCTTCATGCTTATGCTCGGCCATAGCCCCTCCACCATCTCCACGACTAGCACCACCACCACCCACGGCAACATCACCCTCCTCTCCACTTGTCTTGCCCAAGCCGTGACCATCTCATGATGCAAACTCCGCAAAATATTGAAAACCTCTACTTAATTGCCTAGCCTAGCCTAGCCTAGTTTTCACCATCTCCTTCATTTCTTTGCCACGGCCACCACCTCTAGCCACGACCACCAATAAGTACACACCCCTAGCCATCACACTACCCACTGTCCAGACCTGTAGCATCACCTAGCCGAGCCCATAGGACCATAGGCCGTGACCATGGTTGCACCAAAACTTCATTAAAGCCTAGCCTCTTTGCATTCTTCCTTTTGTAACTCCAAACCCTTTACAATTTTGACCTAGCTGTACCTATATGTTCCAAACCACATCCATTTCCCACAAGAAAACATGCCAAAGACAAGCCTAAGGCATGAATGGCCGAGCACATGATGTGTTAGGGTCAAGCAAAATTGATTAAAAGCTAGGTGATGCTCTTTGTTGCTTCTAATTTCCACCTTGTTTCAATTTGTCTTTGGTATTGTATCTATATTTACATATGGCTTTGTTTTGTTGTTGAATGCAAGATTAACATCTTGACTCTCTCTCTCCACTTGAATCATAAGTCGTATCGTGCTTTGTGGAATTCTTTTGTGTGTTTTGCTACTCCAGCGTAAAGGTGAGTTTTCACTCATGACATTTATACTTGTATAATTAGTGAAGCGACAACAAGTGAATGTGTAGAATTGTTATATCATGTTATACATGCTAGTGATGTTAATTATGTTATGTTAAACCCTGTTATAAACTTGTCTCATCATCTGTTATGTTTTATTCTGTTATACTATGGATTTATTTCTATTTCTCACACTGCAAGTTTCCTGTAGAATAGAATCACTATGGGTTGAAATGATACATATCCGAATGGACTTTAGAATATGAAAAATCATTACGGGCTGCAATGATAGGCCTGGATGGTTTTTATTTAATTGTATTTGTCTTGGAATTTCGAGTTTGAAATAATCAAAACCCAAAAATTTTACTGATTACGGATTTCAATGATAATTTCTGTATCACTGATTGAGGTGTGAAATATTATCCGGACCCGTGGTTGATTTCAAAATATGATTTCTCATAAATTTCATGTATTGTAAGTGAAAGAAAAAAAATATGAACTTTGACTTATATTGGATTTAAAATGGTTAAGCAATGATTTTCTAAAAGGTAAAATGGTATAAGTTAATAGATGGTTTGAGTTGTAGTGTGAAAGTTTGATTTAACTTAGTAATGCAAATTTAAGAAAAAAATGGAATTATAAGCTTAACTTGGTAATTTATATAATTTATGTATGAATTGGATAAATATAAAGTAAAAGAAAATATCAAGTTATTTGTAAAAATAAAGTTAAGCAACTTACATTGTATTTTGAATTTATGTAATTAGTTTAAAATGTTAAATAAGTGGATGGTTTAAGAGAGTAATTTGAAATATAACTTGACTTGGAAATGTGAAGTTTGGTTTAAAAATGAAAGTTAAGTTAAGAAAATTAAATGGAAATTTAATTTAATTTATGAAATGGTAAATTAAATTAATGTGTAAAGTAAATGAAAGTTGGAAAAATTGTATATTGACCTTAATAAGTAAAACATTGAGATTTCCGAATTAATATATAAAATTTTACTTTATGAAAATCATAAGTTAAAGAGTATTCAAATGAACATTTTTGAAGTGGAAAAATATGATTTTTTTTTATAAGTTAAAATTGTTAAAAATTGAAGTTTAATTGTTTCAGAATTTTATTATAAATCTGGAAATTTATTTAGTAGCACTTCAGAAATGCTATCGTTTCTGAAAATAAACTAAAACTGAACATTACAGCAGTTTTTTAAATGTTGTCTTTACTGAAGTGAATTGTTTTCAATTATAACTTACAGTAGCATTTTCTAATTGCTGCAAAAAGCTGAAATTTCAATATTTGAAGTGTTTAACTGCATAAATGAACTCAGAAAAGGCTAAATTTTTACGAATTGAATTTTTGATTTGAAGGAATAATGACTTCACTTTTAATGGTTTGAATGAATGATTTTAATTTGGAATTGTAAATTATTTTGAAATTTATAACCACGGGTGTACGTCTCTATATGTCGTTTGATTTCCTAGTGATTGTTTTGATGCACACCTTCAATTTGATAGTGTGACTAGAGGTGAGTGATTACTGCAGCTCTGCGCCACCCTAGTCACATTTACTCTGCTAGTTTCATGGTTACTTTAATATGGGCATTTCTATGATAGCGTTTATTTCTGGTTAAATTGATGGTTTAATGGATCCTTAAAGGATGGACGATCCCAATCATCCTTTAAGTTATTGTGTATTGTTATTACAGTTCACTTGAGTTGGTTTACATTGTATAAGTATGTATGTCCCAACTCGAGTGTTTGTGTTTCACTTTACGCTCGGGTCAGCCTGAGAATCATAGCTTTGGATTCACCTTCTGGAGCTAGAGTTTTGCTGGAGCTTATCTGTCTATTTATTCATCTACTTCTTCCAGTTAGTTCCTATTGAGTATCTGTCTCTGTATTGTTGTTTATGTATCTCGACTTCTATCGTATCTATTTTACTATGTTAATTGTATATGTTTTGAGAGTATGTATATAGTAGCTTCATGAACTACTATGGTATTTTATTCCGCTGCGAGTATTCTGATATTTCTATGTATATGATTCTGTAAATGATTTTATTTGCTCCAAATTTTATTACAATCTGTTATTTTTAATTATTCAAGTCTGACATGTGTGGATTATTGTCGATTTGAATGGTCCAAAATAGTGGGTCGTTACACCGAGGCTTGGGGTGGCACGGCTTCGTGGAAGAGTGGGAGAACGGGGGGGAGGGGGGTCGCACGGTTGAGCGGTGACCGAGATGGCTGCTGCATGATGGTGAATGCACTCTGGTGTGAAGGAGTTGTGAAGGGACAAGGCAAAATAAAAATGGAAGAAGAAGGACAGTTTATAAAGTTATATGCAATTTGAACAGACACAGACAAAATATAGACGAAAAATATATATGATATTTGCATGCGAAAGAATTCGAGCAACTGGAAATAAATGAAACTTTACTAGTAGATATTGAATGTAGTGAAAACCAAAGGTCAAGAATGGCCTTTTTATAAAAAAAATTTAAAAGCAGATGGTTATTGGATTGATATATGGTGGAAATTTGAATGGTCACAAGAAATTTGAAATGCTCGAAACCGTACTGATACTGCAAATTGTTTCATCGATCCCGCGGCGAATTTAACTTTAAAACACAGAGTTGAATATACCGTAAAGATCATCTCGATGTGACAATCAAATCGTTGTACAGATATCAGTGGTACGATCATCCGATCAAAAGTCGATAATCGGTACCAAAAATGCTGCTAATATGCCAAAATTAAGATAAACGGAGCAAGAACCATCCAAATTTGATGAAATAAAATAGGACGTCTCACTCAGAAGATGGTTTACAAATTTTCTATGTAAAAATATTCAGGTTTGGAAAACATTTTATTATCATCAATTTTAACTGATTTAAATTAAAATAAAATTTCACAATAAAATAAACTTCCAAACTATCTGCTGAAAATTTACCAATTGCTAAAGTAGACATATTCAAAGTATCAAATTTTTATTTCCAAAATTTTATTGTATAAAATTTCATAAAATTCTAATTAAATATATTATTAAAACCATTGAAATTTTTGGGTCATTACATAACTCCCTATTTATTTCACATTTATCCTCTCTTTAATTTTGGAGTTACAACCTTTTCCATTTACATTTTCAATCCCTATTATTTAATATGCTTATGCAGCCCACAATTATAAGGAAGTCAAGTATCATTCAACTTCTAGGGTGCTTCCATATGTCGTGGTCATGCTCTTCTTAGTCAACCCCTTACGATATGATCTCCGCCCTGTGGGTAATTAGAGCAAGAGTATATATAAATTAAACTCTATTTATTTTTTTCCAGCTCATAGTCGCTTTTCTCATCCTTTCGGAATATGCTCGTAAATACCTCTATAGCTGGAACTCATAGAGTTAAGCGTATACTCAAAGTAAGCACATATATTTATATATAGTAAGGTTTTTGAAAAATACTTTCAAAAATAATACGCCGCTCATACATATACTTTTCTCCACTGATTTGGTAACCTAGGCTTTGATACCAAATGTAAAAATCACTCGAAAACGGTGATGACCACAAATGGTAATCCTAGACACACTGGTTTTATCGCCCGTCCTCTCGACTGCCTAGGCCAAGCCTTTGACTATCTGACCAACCCACATTGCCAGGACGTGTAGGGGTAAGAGATAAAGATTTGCCATAGCTCCTAATGTGAGAACCCATATCATGGTGCATCTACATGCAACCACGTTTGTTGAATAGAAATCTTGAGCAATTCTATATCAGTACTTGGATAGTATAAATTAAATAAGGATATGGCTTTCGTGTTTAAACTATATTCAAAAATATTTAATATTTCAAATAAGGGAAACATGCAGACCCTCAAACAACCACTTAATACCTTCAATCCCCAATTCACAAACCTTCATATTATCCAATCCCCTCAAAGTGGTATTAAGGAAGCAAATGGTCGATTGATGGGTAGCGGTGGTCGACCAGTGAAGGGGAATGACGGCTAGGGTTTTGTGCATTTTGAACGTACCAGATTATATTATTTTAAATCGACTTAAATCCAATGATTTTGCAGCAATTCCACCAATATAAATAAGAAACTAGCACCATCACTTTTGTTCACAAATTATTTTGAGAAACTAGCGAAGCTCTATTAGTTCATCTCTTCCAAGATTCAAAAAACTTCTTTAGGGTTTTAGACAAGAAATCCTATATGTTTATTTTTGTATTGTTTATTTTTTAAACCTCGTCTCCTCCATACCTCTAATTTTCTGAATCTAACATATATACAAATCTCTTGTTGTATATATAAAAAAGAAGAGATATGAAGAAGATTATTGAATGTGTCTCAAATCCAAGAGGTGGCAAAGTTAAAAACCTACCGTGAGTAAAAATCTTAGTTTTCTATTTTAGTAATCGAATAGTATAGTTTAGCTTTGATACATGCCTTGGGAGTTTTGGATTATGAAAATATTATATTAAAACCCAAAATTCATCTAAAGTGAAATATCAATTCTTATGTTGAAATCTTAATTTTTGAGTATTTAAATAATGAAATTTGTGTTGGATTTTCCAATTTAAGTTTTTTTACATTCTGTTCCACGTCTTATTCTTTTTCTTTGAATCTGATTAAAAGATTTGATTAAGAAATGGTGTATAATATATGAATCCTTAATCGTAGTTTGCACTGCTTATTTCTACAGATTAAGTAGAAATTCCCTTATCTAATTTCATGTAAAAGAAGTTGAATAGAGCGTGAAATTATAAGTTTTTATTTTTGGTTTATTCCGTTGTTTTAGTATGAAATAAGTTGGATTTGGATTCTGCATACACGTTTATTGATTTAATTTTGAAATATTGGATTTATGGTACATATGTTATCGAGGAAATGTGACATGTATAATTTTGAAAGATTTGACATTTAAAATGTTAGTTTAGGACATAATCTCCGCATGCATAGAATTTAATAAATGCGGGCGTTCGTGTGTACGTGTGTGTGTATATATGAACTAGCGTAAATAATGTGTAACTATAAGGTATTAATCACCTAATTAAATTGGTTAATAGTTATTATTTAAATTCCCCTAAGAAAAGTAATTAATTGGAGAGACAAATAAGAAGGATTTGTTATAAGGCCTAAATAATTGATACGGTGAGATGTGTGATAACATACTTAGAGAGTGTTATAAAATATGACTAAGTTATAGGAATGTGAGGTCGTTCAAAAGTATATAAAGTCTTCTCGGTTAATCTGCCTATTAACAGTGTGACTTTCGAGTTGATGTGAGACATCATCTATAATAAGTAAATACAGATGACGAGAGGTTAAACCCAATTCTATAAGGTAAATCTATCCAGCTATTCTGGCTAACATACTAATAGTCGAACTAATATGAGACGTCTCTGTGAGGGTATGGGTCATAATATGAAGGACCAACTTCGGGGACTGAAGGTATCAAGTGGTTATTTGAGGGCCACCTTTTCCCTTATAATGAAGTATTAAACGATCGTGATTGAGTTTAGGCAGGGTTGAGGATATCTCAAAAAGGTTTGCTACAATTGAAGTAGTAAGCATCCGAAGAGATTTCTATGCAACGTCAACTAGATATATACTTGTGAGAAGTCCGACTTGGTAATATGTATTAAATGATGGGGCCTACCGCCTACGTCAGTTGAGGTTTTAATTGATCATAGTTTGCCTATTTTGCATTAGAATGTATTATAGTTTGGGTACTATCTCTCGCATAGGTAGACGTTAATAATGATGGTTATGAGTTATGGAATTGGATAATATGAAGGACCTATTTCGGAGATTGAAGGTACTAAGTGGGTGTTTGAGCGTCTTTCTTTTTCTCTTTTCTGAAGTATTAAATGGTTTGAATGTAGTTTAAATGCGAAAAGAATATCTTTATTTAAATTATACTACCCAAATACTAATATAGAAAGACTCATGATTTCCATTCCTCATATGTTGTTGTTCTGACTTCCTCCTCAATAAAATATAGGTTAAGGAAGGAGACGATGATCAAGATGGCGATGGTGATGAGTGGAGCTTATGGCAGTAGTCTATTTACCTATATATGTTATATTTTTATGTACCCATTTAAAGAGGACAATGTATTTTTGAACATGATTATCTAATGATTATTGTTGACATTATGTTATGATTTTTTGACATTTGAGATTTTAAATAAAAAATGATACTGTTTATACTATTTTATTTTATCCTTCTATTGTGAGTTCCGAATGAATAGATAAATAGCTCTGTATTGAGTCCAACAGCCAGCTTTGGATTGGGTTTAAGTTTCGATGGGTCTTTTCTGAATCGAAATTTAAACCGGTTTCGGACGAGTTGTTACAAACTTATTATATCTATTAGGCATATTCTTTTTATGGTATCATTTGAAGACTTCATCTATCAATTGGACTTATGTAGTATTTATTATTTGGATACTCTGCTTGTCCATTGATGTATCGATCATGTTCATATTGAGACTATTATCGGATCTGAATTATTTTCGTTACGTACATTTTATTTCCTTCCAGTGTGTGATCTGTAATTCTAGAGTGTTTTAATATTATATTTGCTTCTGTATCATGTAAATCACTTTTTAAGCCTAGCGATTCACACTTGTTGCACAACTCGAGTCCAAACACCATTTTAGGCTTTGGGCCTTGAGTCACAAGGCCTTGAATCGGTATGTCCGAAGGTGTGGATTGATACACTCGCTCTAAATGCCTACAATCTGTTCAAAAAATTTCTTAGATCTACAATGAGTTTGAAAGCTCACTTGGCTCCTTACTTCCACCAGTTACTGGTGATACTGCAAACTGGATTAACATATGCTCCACGAGAGGCAAAGTTCGGTCGTGCAATCTTGAAGCAGCATATTTAATACAGAATAAAGTGACGAAATAGGTCGTGCAATCTTGAGGTTACGTTGCTAACTCAATTCGAGACGAGTGAATGTAGCTATGAGGAGGGAAAGAGAAGAAAGGTTCAAGCTGCCATGACATTTCTTAGGCAGGTTTAGAATCAAGAAAATATGAGAGTGATTTTAATAATATGTCGACTATGTGGATTAGGGCCCCAATGATATTCTTTAGATAGGGTTAGGGTAAAGAAAATACGAAAGTGACTTTGATAATTAAACAGTCTTTTATGCCTTTTTTTTACAAATCATATAACATTAACCAACTATTGATATACTCTCAAATTCAAAAAACATACCACAAACTAAAAATCCAAAATATTCCACATCATTAACGATTTGAACAACATACGGTAAACCCTAAAAGGAAAGGTAAAATGTCAAACTCCGTATCGATTTTAATAAATTTGAACCCTAATATCCAGAAAATTAAATAACGGAGCGATATCTCTCTTAATCTCTTTGGCGAAAAAATACACTGAAGATAATGAGCATTTAATTAACCTAAAACGCAAGCACATAACCCTAATCTCACAAATCAAACAGAAACTGATCGGGATCGTCCCACAGACAAGAAGCGGAGTAATCATCATATCCCCACATCCCCTCCGCCCCGTAATCTTCCACTACTGGGCCCACCACGTCCGTCGTCCCCGCCACCACCTGCTGCTGCTGCCGCTGACATAAAATATTATCGCTATCGTTAATGTTGCAATAGTCTTGATTAATCAACAAATGATTATTTTGCTGAACATTATCCATCATCCCAAATGAACAAGCAGGAATCGCCATATCGCAGGGCTCATGCTGCATAGGCACATGCACCTGCACCTGCTGCTGTTCCGTAGCCGCAGTAGGGTAAAATGTCGGCTGCACGAAGTGAGTTTGGTAAGGAATCTGGAACCCAGGAGACGGTCTAGGCAGCAAAGGTCGAAGAGTCGTGGTACCACCACCACCAGTAGTAGACGAATTAGATGTACCAGAGCTGGAACAACCGTTATGGACGTTGGCAGCAGAAGGCTGCAAGTTGAGCTGCGCACGGGGGCCGTACAGGATGATGGCTGCGCGGTCGTACGCCCTGGCTGCTTCTTCAGCAGTGGAGAAAGTTCCAAGCCATTTTCTACTGGTTCGTTTTCGAGGTTCACGTATTTCAGCGACCCATTTGCCCCAGCTTCTTTGACGAACGCCACGGTACCGGAACTTGGCGTTGTCCGGACCTCCTTTCCCCTTGCATTTTTTGTTGCTATTTGGACTGCTGTTAATGTTGCTGCTGCTGCTGTTATTGGAATTGCTATTCGAGTTGTAATTATTAGGGCTGTTTGGGTTGATGTGTTCCATTGGGTGATCCATTTTTGGGAAAGAACGATAACCAGCTAGGGTTGCAGAAAGAGAGAGAAGGAGGAAGATGAAAGGTTGCTTGTATTGTATGGGTGAATAGGGCGGTGGTCATGTGCCGTATTTATAGTTTAAAGTTTGAGTTGTTAGCTGCATTTTTCTTTTTTCTTTTTTACTTTATGATGCTTGGATAATTATCATTGTTGGACTTTGCATGTTAGAATAATATATTCACCATTGATTCTAGCCAGTACATATGTCCACAACAGATAGAACGTATATATCCAGAAGCACACAGATAATGGAGGAAGTGTTGGTAAGAAATGTAAATTTGTGTTGGTAAGGGAGCATGGCAGGTTGGACAGGTTTTGTATTTTTGTGATTCTTGAAGAAGGAAAGAATTGTTTTACTTACCTGGAAAGTAAATGCGCGAGTTACTTAATTGGGAAATTTTGTTTTGGTATGTGGTAAATTTGGCTGTATGTACCTATGTCTTCATGTAATGAATCATATTATTTGATTCGATGTCGCGAAATTTGCTTTGAAGTCGACATTTCCACATTTTGAATGTAAGTACAAATTTACAAGGGAATTAGCATTTATCACCGCTGACCAAAAGAAAAAGTAAAAAAAATAAAAAAAAGAATTTATAATTTAATTCAACCATCATTTCAAGCCATTAGTCGAACCGATTCAAGTTTTAAAGTTTTGGTGTAAACGGTCAAATCGTTGGAACCATGATTCCTTTATTTGAGAAAATTGAATATTTAATTACAAATTATATGCAAAAATACCGAAATAACAATGTTAAGTACACGAACTGTAAATGATCTTCAAGATCTACAATCGAAGTTGTGTGCTGCTGCAGTGCACAACTGCACCAACATAACTACAGCTGTGTATGTACTAGAGTAGTACACAACAATAGAAGTTTAATGACGACAAATCTATACTATATTATTACTACTGAGTTCGATTTTAAAAGCACACAAGCCCCTTCAATTTTGGCAACAGAACAGTCACCAAATTTATGTTCATACTATTATATTATTTTCTCAGTTCAATTTGAAGAACGTACAAGCCCTTTGGAATCAACAGTCGCGTTTCTTATTTCTTCCTGTCCGTACCCAAATCTCTGCTTCGTTCTTTTATCTTCCATACCCTAAATATCAACGTCCTCCTTTGCTAATATATCGAAGTCGGCTTTTCCTCTGATAACAGTCGTTTTACTGCAGCTCCAAACCTCCGCCCAATCTACTTCCTCCTTTGTGTATATAGAAAATGATATGATATCCGAGGCGGTTCTGCCATATTGGGTTCATTTTTCTAGGGCTTCTCAGATTCGAATTGTTGCTTTCTTATTTCGGTACTCACTTACTCAAATCTTTTCTTTAGTTTCTAAAATTTGTTGACACTTCATCTAATCGCTTCACGTGATTCCGTTTATTCTTAATTTTTGTCTGCGTTTAATTTTGTAGATATGTTAAAAATAGTCTGCTTCCTCAATTTTTAAACGAATCGAGTTTCGATTTGTTCGACCTTGGAGGTGATAAATTTTTAGATCTGTTTTAAATCGAGGCAGATCTATTAAGGTTTCCTATGTTTTGATTTGATCTGCATATGTTTGTTGATTGATTGTTTGGCTTTTGTTATCGTCATTGTCTGTGGATTGTTTACGTTATCTTACCTGATCTTTTATGATGTTGAACTTTGTAGATCTGGATTGATTTTGGAAAGAATGTAGAATGATCTTTGAATCTGAATTTCATAGGTATACCGCATGTGTTCTACGAAGGTATTAATTTCCATGTTCATCTATATAATGTTGTTCTAATGGATTTTTGTACTAAAATGCTTAGATGGTGCATATAGTTTAGATGAACATCTATTATGGATTACAAATAATTGCATTTGCTGTGTATTATGTCCCATAGCCGCTAACCTCTATAATATTTTCCTACAGATGTGTAAATAACATGATTTCTAACTGTATAGTGGATCTAGAGTGCAGTTCATATTGTGATTGCAGTAATATAAAAGAAGTATGAAGTGAATAAACATGATGAATCTTCGGTTACCTGAGGATTCGGGTTAGAATTTTATGTGATCGTATGTTTTTGATTCAAGTTGTTATGCCATGTGCTCAGGCATTTTAGTCGACATAAAGAAAGAGTTTTGATTGTTGTCAAAATAAAATCAAAAAATGTAAGTAATGTCTCATAAAGATTTGAATTTTCATCGGGTTCTTTTATAACTTGATCACTCCTAATATGTTAGTGCTATACTCACAAAATTCCATACCATGGAAAAATATATTTTTGGTTGCAAGTATTGATTAGGTTATGATTATTTGGAATACAAGAAGTTTGATCATAAAATACCAATTAACTTTAGTTGTGTTTGTTGACGATCAAGAGTTTATTTTATGGAGTGTTTTCATAATGTAATGAACATTAATAACATCAATAAGTGCAACAAAAATGGTAATTATTTTTGAAACATTTATTGAAATAAATGCTTGATAATTTAGACATCAATTAGAGCTGCATAATATATATACACATATATATATTTATATACACATATAACATATTTTATTACATATCTGTTGCTATTTTTAATATTTTTATCTGGCTGTTACTGCATCTGTTTGTTGAAATGCTCATTAATGGTTGCAATCACATAATGCTTCTTAAACTCTTCTGTCTGAATAGGCTTATTACACAAAATCTTTATATTTTGAGCCATGCACAAGATTACGCATGGGAAGGTTTTTCTATTTATATTAAATCTATATTGAAAAGAATTTGTACTTTTTATTACGTCATTATATTTAACTCTTTTATTGTTAAAAATATCAGGTAATGTGAATCGGCTGTAATTCAAAAATGCTATCGAAAACCAAAAAATAAATGATACTCCCCTGTATTGGTTTTATAAACTGCTTTTCAAGTTCTATCTACACTCAGTTAGTTGTTGATTAAAAACAAACTATTTGAGCATTACATCACGTTCGTTGAAAAATCTTATGCAAAATCTTACTATTGCCAACACTACATTTATACATGCCTTAGACACGTCAAAATTTTTCTTCTTTAGCGCAAAAGAACTTAAATATTTGAAAAAAATTTCTAATATCAATTCAGCCTAAGTATATTATATTTAAGAAACAAACAAATGTATAGTTAACATATGTTTAGAAAATCTAAAAAGGCGAAGGAAAAACTACATTTGTTCGACAAAAAGAAGCCATATTGCATGTTGATGCCTGAAAATGAGAGCTGTTGCATGTTCATGCTAGAAATAAAAGTCATGATGGTAACCAATTATAATCCAGAAGATAACATATATGACATTAAAATCGCACTCCAAATGAAATTCTAAAATATGTTTCAAGTGATAATTCAAAAATGTTATGAATGTAAACCCGATAAAGATTTTGGTAATAATGGCAATAAAAAAGGTCTAACAAAAGATAGCGTTTTTCGAAACCAATTGAGCAGAAGTAAGATACGTTGTGAAGTGTATGAGTTGCGTGAAAGTAGAGTATTTCTACTACGTCAGTAGTGAATTAATAGCTATCTATGTGGATAAAGATTTACATTATAATAGGCAAAAACTAACAAATTGAAGAGGATATTTTCTTCCTACAGTGCTGCATTTGCACGTGAAGCCAAAGTAGAAGAATAAAAAGGTGGGGAAATAACTAATTTTGTTATGTTGTCGGTCTTATACTATTGCACACCAAGTTTTGAGTAATGGACGAGAAACATGAGCCAACAAAGAAGCGGTCTTTAAATATATATTTAGGTGGCAAGGTGATCAGGTTATGTAGCATTCCTCTCAAATATAGTTTTTCTAGCGACAGTAAAAGTGGACTTTTAATTCATGGTGTTAGCTAGACTAATTCATAAAGTATGCATAAAAAGTGAATTTTTTTTAATTAAGATGAATGTTTCAATTTCTGATCAAGACCACGATCTCAAATAGTAGATCTTTTGTTACAACAAAATAATATTAAAATATCATAAATTTTTTGTTAATTATGAAGAGATTTCATAGGAAATGTATGTTGGAACATAAAATTATAGAGATTTACCTAATTCAAAAAACATTAGATTATATGCTAAAACTTCATTATATACGTGTGCGTGTGCATACATAAGCATGGAGTTTCAATGAAGAAAACTTGCATACGAGAAGATTGTTGGTACAGTTTTGTAAATCAATACTTGCTTGTGCTAATTGCATCTAATAAAATTAATATAATTTATTTCTTTGTTTGCTTCACTTTTGGATCCTATACCGTAATACCACTAACATTACTTGCGATCGAATTATCATTTTTAAAGATGAGGTGATTCTAAAATTTGCAACTTATTACTATTTGAAACCATTTGTTATGTTTATTTGGGTATAAATTTTGCTAAATACATACACACCGTTATGCATATTATTTATATATCTATGGTAAATTATGTAATATATATAGGTATGTGTGTGTCTATATATATGTATCTATGTATTTATGTACGTATGTATGTATTTGTGCGTGTGCTACAATAAGTAGATGTTCCATCTGATAGAGTTACTCTATATATATTACGTTTGCAGGAAGAAACAAACCGAGTGTTAATACAACTGCATGAAATAGTTGATAAAACAGTAGTTCCTTCTGAGAGAGTTCTAACTGAATCCTCAATAGTCAATAGCTCCATGCCGATGCACAACTGCTGCAATAAGTGCCTACTTCAATAGGGAGTTAAATACTCCAACCATTTATGTAAGAATACCTTTGGCTGCACCACCGAGTTCATTTAGAAGCCGAATTTCAGATTACCAAGCACTTCATCCTGAGCTAAACTACTAGAAAACCCAGTTGACCTTTATATGCTTCTAATTAGCACTCCCCTCATTATTAACAACCAATGTACTGCAAAACCCCTCTTATAAGTATGTTGTTTCCTATAAATATTTGACTTATGTCGAATGTGGTAGCAAAGTGATTGGATTTCGTGAAGTATAATTGGAAGTTAAAACAAAGACTTATGAGTTCATCGATGTAGTCTATGGTATGGAAGATGAGTAGAATTGAATACTAAGAGAGATTTTCTTGATGAGCTGATTAAATTTTAGATTATTATACGATAGTTTATGTGTCATACTATTTTCATTTTTTGTTTTGTGTTGTAATCCCATGAGTTTCATTGATGTGTAAAATAATTGAAAAATACAAAGGATGTTAGATTATAATATCTATTGCTGTTAATGAATTTGTGTAGTATTAGTTACGTTTATTTTTCATGTACTTTCTGGAAAGGCAAACAGAATAAAAAGTAATGATACTAATAAAAACTTATATTCTTGCTTACTAGATAAGATTTATTCTCTTGATTTGTTACGTCCGTTAAACTTTTTAATGTGGCATTTATAGCCATTTGTTATTTACGTAGGTTTTTTTGAATTTGTATGGACGCAGTAATTGCATTTATAGTGCTAATTGGTTTGGTGCACTTTTATTAAATAGAAATTGTATGGTGACTGCAAAATTTTCTCATGCAAAACTAACAATGAGGTTTTGATGCTGTAATCCATGTAACTAATCTATTTATTGGATTTCTATGTACAATTCCTGTATGTTTATAAATCTTTCCTCGATTTTTTAATAAAAATCATAGTTTGAAAAGTTTGAAATATTTTATAAGAATGAATGTCCATCACTGGAAATCATTAAACCCGTTTGCTAATAAATGGCCTAAGTGAAATGGTCAGGTAAATTTTTGCCATAGTTATATATTGAATAAAACAAAGAACGATAACTATGAAAAATAGAGTTGCAAACCTGTATGCGTAGCAATGAGCAATCGAACCATACCCAGTGTGATTGAAATATTTTTACCATGCCCGTGTGCAAAGCACGGGTGCACACTAGTTTAATGGATCTTGCAGTGGTATTAGAGGAGTTTGCTACAGTAAAAACCAAAGTGATGGAGTTTGTAGTTTAGATTTCGGAACGATTATGTTTTTTTGAACATAGATATACTTGTTTTCTTCAAAGAAATACAAAAAATGAAAATAGAAGATAATTACAGGATGAAAAAGTAAGGAAAAACAAAAGAACTGCGGTTCAACCGGTAAAATTAACAGTTGGACCGCTGGTTTAAAAAGTCGATCAGGGTTATTATATGACTGATGTCTCATTGAGTTCTAGACCGCGGTGATCCAAGATTCAGGATTATTCAAGGCCGGACCGAGACGGTCATCAAATCACTACTTGAAACTGTATGACAGTCGGTAAAATCATAGAAGAGAGCATGACCCGTAGCAGTGAAAACAGATTGTAAAAGAAAAATTGAATGCAGAAATTATTGTGAATAGTGCTCGCCAACACTGAACATGGAGAAATTGGAAACCAATAGTCTTGGATTTCACAACACCTACTGGTAGCACTTCTGACAATTCTAGGTCCATTTCAAAAGTTTGTGCTTCGTAGATGCTTTGCTTCAACACTTAATGGTCTATTGGTCACCTAATTTGACATTTAGAAATTAACTACGGTCATTAAAACTTAATAATCTAAATATTTTTAATCAATATTCTCTCTGTAACTCTTCCGTGGTTACTAAAAGAATTTTGTTCTTTAAAATGAATATACGCTATGACTCAAAAATGAATCGCTATAACTAACTTATGCTGTTATATGTATTACAATTTAATTTCCATTAGCATCTTTGCTTGGCTTGAGTTTTGAATTATTGTTCAACTTGGTTAATAATATTTAGATTGTTTTGTTTTATTTTCCATTTGTCAGTAAGGATGTCTAATCCCATAGTAGTGTGTAATACTAGATTGTAATTGGTTAAAGATTCAACTTTTATATTTGGTATCATAGTATCAAGCTAGCGTAAGGTGTACCTGCAAATGGTATGCTTACACGATGGCTCAAAAACTCCTAAAATGACAACTAACTTAGGGTCGATTGTTGCGCATTATGTAAGAGGTTTGTTTGTAGACCTTCATTAGATCTTGCAACAAAGAAGTGGTAGTAATAATTAATTTAGCGAAGTCATGGAAGATGATGTTATCTCAAAGAGTAACGATGAAACCGAATGCCTAGGGATCAAGTCCATGTGTATGGTTAACCAATTAACTACTTAAGTTATAAAAATTATTAGAGTAAATAAGCTAATCAGTGGAATAAAACTAAATAGTTGATATTAAAATAAATAAATATCACATTTATATTGGTTCAGACTGTCATCCCACGTCTAGTTTAAAAACTCCATTTTGAAACTTCACTAACTTGACCCTCACTTGACCCGATGAAAAAGGTTTACAATGACCTTGCGCCTAAGCTACCGGTAAAATTTCACATAAAATTCCTGATGCAAGTGTTTTTATAGACCTTTTATACCTTGCTATACGGATATCTTCTTTTCAGTACAATCTTCTATAACTCACATAGTAAATATTCGAACTGAATGATCAAGAGTTGTAGACATTTATTTAGTATTGATGATGTGGAAATGAATGATCAAAGATTGATTGCTTTGGAAAATTCAAACATAGGAAAGTGAAGAGAAAAAATCAAAAATCAAAATTCAATGAGAAAGAGAAGTAGAATTGTTGTTATGTTATGGAAGAAACAGTCCATTTTATAGATTACGCTGGGATGTTTTTCGGGAGATTAGGTGCCTAACCTCGGATGGAGACTTCGGTAAAACAACATGAATGAAGTTCTTGTTCTGGTTTCACTAGGCCACAACTGTTAGAAACTGAAGAGATGTGACTTCAGAACGAAGAAGAAGAGAAAGAAGATGAAGAGATATGACCAACATTCAGAAAGGAACTTTCAAAACTTATCTTAAGAATACACTTGATCTATATAAATCACATTGGTTGATATGTGAGTTTACATGGTTGGCATGTGAGTTTACATAGGTCGGCCTATCTGTTTTATACGGTTGACATGTGTACGTGTCTTTCCTCTTTTGAGTATATTAAAAACTTCTTTTGCCTTTGATTTTGGTTCAATTTGTTTTCACATTCATAGAAATCCAAAAACATTGGAAAATAATTTATGATGCTTAGAACGATGTATCAAAATTTGGATCAATTCAAAAAATGTTTGTGGAGTTTAACAAAATCAGACTAACATACCTGATTTTAGTGCCTGCTTATCCATCTTTAATGTGATAAGTCGCAACTTCGAACACATCGATTCAAAGCTTATAGCGACTTTCGAACTCGCGTCATACCAAGAAGTACGAGCCACGGTTTAAACATTACATGATGCAGAAACTAACAAAAAATTTAATCACTTTCATATCTCGCAACGGATGGAAATAAAATATAAAAACTGAAAATAAACATCGTAGCTAATATCTCAATAACACATAGCCCACATATAAAGTTCCTAAAATTACCACATGGAGTCTAACTGGAAATAAAATAAGACAGATTGTACATGGAGAGCTACTAAAATAATATAACTCAGGCATATAGCTTCTTCCTCCACATACCGTGTCTGGCCAAATTCACTTGCTGGCATGTCCTCTTGCAGTGGTGTGGGAGGGGGGAGAATGAGACGGGTTAGACCAAAATTCCGGTGAGTGCATTGTTTTACTGGTGAATGGTGCTCAAAAGCAATTACCTTTATTTACAGTCTACACGATCGGGGTGTCCTTTTTGCGTTGTGAATTACCTACCTATGGTTGGCTACCTTAACTTAGGGAATATAGTTCTGATTGCACCTACACCCGAAACATCTTGTAGACGTTTGTATCCAAAGTTCGAACAACGAATCGACTAATAATCTATAGGATTACTTCTAGTATAGATTGCGAGGAGTAGTTTTCTATCATTATTGAGTTGACATTACCCAATTAACAACTACCTATATAGTGCTTCGCTGAGCAGACCTCCTAGTGTTAAGATCATGTCGAAGTTACTACCCCGACAACTTAGGACCTACCTATGTATCCATGTCACAATCTCAATGGTAACGTCCCCTACGCACCGACATCCACAAACATTGTCTAGGTCGAATTACCCACGTACACTGAGGAACCTTCCATCAGTGCCCTAGCCGGACATCCACCAACAGTGTCAAGGTCGAATTGTCCGCTTACATCGAGAAACCTTCCGTTAGTGTCATAATGATGTAGCACGCTGGGTATCCACAAACAATGTCTAAGTAAACTTGCCTGCTTACACCGGTGAACCTCCTGTCAGTGCTGTGCAATCAACACACCATCGTATTCAAACCGCTCTTATGATAAACAATATTTGGGCCTGATTGTCGCATACATGTTTGCATTAGTTCTATGGCGGTTAAAAGTCAAGAAAACGGGAACGATTTTCCCATACTTATAGGATTATTATATATTAAACCAGGGCCATAGGCCGATGTTCAATCTATGTCATTCGTTAATAATAGGTTGACCATTTGTACCTTAGCAGTCAACCGCTTGATGACGATCGGCTAAGGTTGGTCGTCGACCAGTGGAATTGAATTCTAGAATGTAAATATTATTATAACGTTAATTATTCTAGCTAATCCTAAACTTTATGATACCCTTAACTCTATACTTACTCTGATCATATTTTTTTAATTCCATTCATGTATAATTTAAATATATTTCCATGTGTAATCAATAATTTTGTTTACGTAAATTCAAACTGCTAACTTTACGACGTGTGCGCTTACACCATTTTATACAAAATAACTATACATCTCCAACTATAGTTTCATACATATTTAAATCTCAAGCTCAAATCAACGTGAATAGGAAGTTATTGAACTTTTCTCTATTTATTTGTTCAAGTTCTTATCAAAAAGGATCTACGTGGTTTTTAGAAAAAGAAAGAAATTATCCTTTAATTTTTAGTGCATATAAGTGTCACATTTTCCCTTCTGTTTTTACATAGTTGAGCTTGATTTCTTTAATATGGATTTTGAATGGGAATTAATATCTTAAATTAAAAGAAACCAATTCCAGATCAAGTAGAAATATAAACAAATTCAATTACTTGTGAATTAATATCTTTTAGCAATCAACATACTTACCTCTTGAAGCTCTCTTCCTTCCTAACTTGCCTTCAGTCTCCTCTTCTTCTTAATTTTTTGATTTCATTTCTTCGATTTGACTTTATTTTGAATTTTATTTTTATTTTAACTTAGTATTTGAAGAAGGAGATTTTGGAAGAGAAGTAAAATTTGAACGTACTGTTGTTGGCTACTGGATTAGGATTTCAGAATAAGAACAGTGGAGTGAAGGGTTACGTCCTTATTTATAAGCATACGACTACATAGCAGCCTTTTGATTAATACTATAAAATTTAGGTTTTTTAGGCCTAGGTTATCCCTAACCGACTTACATTGATCGGTCAACCGGTTAGTAGGTGAATCGATAGGGTTCGATCGGTAATATACCAGCTGTCGACCGATTGAGTTATGTTATTAACATTGATTTACTTCATTTATTAATTTATTTTGTTAAATATATTTTGAATAGTTTTCAATTTTATATCTTTAAACATTAATAACTTTTCCATTTGAACTTGGATCATGAAACTATATGCATAAGAGTTATCCAGAAAATCGCCATGAACAAAATGATGTAAGTTTCATAGCCATATTCTAACATTTGCTCAACTTCAACTTTTCTTACTCATAATTAATTCATTTTTCTTAATAAATTATTTGTTACTTTTTCAGAGTGTTATGTTCTCTCACTCTTAAAAGGATTTCATCCTTGAAATCTCTAAAGATGAAAAAAATGCAACTCATATACACGATTATCAATATCTACAACAATCTACTCAACCATCAACCACTTGTTATCATCTTTTAGTTAAAATTTCTTATGCAACGTGTAAATATAAATATGGAACGGATAAGAACCTATAACTAATGCAAAAATTAGGCGTCTCTTGAACTAATCAACTCTTGAAATGCTCGTGCTTATGCCATGCATCTAACATGTATGCAACATCCTATAAAGCAACCATTTAATGCATATGCAGAACCATGTGACAATCCATATTTTGGAAGGTTTAAATCGACAATAATCTACACATGTCCAACTTAAACAATCCAGAATATAGATAATCAATGGGGTAATTAAGAAAAATAAGAAAATAAAAAATCAAACAAACACGGAATCTCGCAACGGAACGATAAAATATAATAATCAAATAAACAGTTCACGAAGCTGTTTATATTATACATTTGATTATAATCTATACAACATTTATCAGAGTTATATATACAATAGGAATAAATAAATAATGCAACAGAACAACATGATGTAGGGAATTATAATGTAATAATATACCAAATCTTCATCTTCGTCCTCAAGAAACTGATCTTCGGGGCGCTAAATACTCAAGGCTGACTTGAGCGTAATGAAAAGACAAAACACTCGAGTCAGGACTAAAATATCCTTATATGAGTCAAATCAATACCGCATATAACATGATGTGGCGTTAGAGATGTTTACGGGTTTTGCATCTCTTACCCAGTGTATAACGTGCATGCAATAACTCAAAAGATGTTACGGGATTTTCCATCTCTTAAGGATCCATCAAAATATTTATATGTAGTAGAATACGCTACGTACATAATGTCTAATCAATAAAATAAATATTTTTCTTAGCGTTAAGGCTTTACATTGATCTCCCTTAACGCATTTTTAAGCATTGTCGTACAGTTTGCATATAAACACCAGTAAACCATCGATGGAAAGGGATGCACCATGATATGACAATACTAAATCAAAATCATAGTGGTCTCGTATAGGGATACAAGTATGACAAGGCACATGAGGCAATGTCAAAGGCAGGATACTACTAGTTCGGGTCGTAGGGTTGGTGGTAACGCATCATAGCCATGACCGCCCATCATGTGCATCCATCACATATCGAGTCAAAAAGAAGCTATCCCAAATCAAGGTTCACCAATCAAAACCAACAACAAGAGTAATAATATAGACCGAGTCCAAGAAAATCTAAGAACGGATGTCGGCTAGGGGTAATTAGTCTACTTGGTCCTGTCAAGCCGTCCTGTTTTAGTCATTTCAAATTGTCACAAGTGTCGGGGTCTATCCTTCATTATTCTCTTTCTTCAAATCCAGCAAACGATGCGAAATCCAACCACTTCGTTCTAGAGTCTCCTCCGCGTACATAGTTGTTAAAGTGGTTACAATATTGACAGAGAGTACGCCAATAAGAGGTCCCCATCTCCTTAACAACCAAACATCATTTTACACACCGGTTGGCACTTTTACATTTCGAAAACAATTCATACTTGATATCAAAATATCAAATTCGCTTCGAAATCTGTTTCATTTCCAAATATTCTATTTACTTCAAAAATCATATTCATTTCGATACATCATTTTCACTTGAAATATCATTTCACTCCAATATCTCGATTTAATTTTCAAAATCATTTCGAATTTCGATTTTGTAACTTCATTTTAACCTAATTAGCATTTAAATCCATGATATAAATATAAACATTCACACTCTGGCCAATTTGAATTTTTGGAAAATAGTTCGAATAGTTTTAAGATAGTTTAATAGAAAATAGTTTGGGTATTAAAATGGCTTATATAGTAAATGTAACAACCCACCTTTTTGGACAGTTTAAATCGACAATCAAACACACATCCGATTCCAAACCATTCAAAATGGAGAATTGTTATGAGATAGATAAGAAAAGAAGAGAAATAAAGGAAAGAAAACAAATACAGAATCTCACAGTGGAACGATAAAGTATAATAATCAAATAAATAGTTCATGAAGCTGTTTACTATACTTTTGATTATAATTTATACAACATTTATCAAAGTTATGCATATCCCAGAAGACAAATAAAATAGTGCAGCAGACAGCATGATGCAGAGATAATAATATTAATAGTGGACCAAATCTTCGTCTTCGTCCTCCAGAATAGATCTTCAATAAGATGAAAAACTTAGGACTGGCCTGAGCATAATGAATGGACAAAACACTTGAGTCAGGACTAAATATCCTTATGTATGTTAAATCAATCGTAAATAAATATGAGTGTGACGGCGTCAGAGATGTTTATGGAATTTGACATCTTATATCCAGTGTCAACGTGAGTGCAATAACTCAAGAGATGTTACAGGATTTTCCATCTCCTAAGGATCCATTAAACTATCTACTATGTAGTAAAATACGCTGTTTTAATAGTGTCTACAGTAAAGTAAAGTATTAAAGTAGCATTAAGGCATTACATATAACCCTCTTAGCACATTTTATATATTTCCATAGTCTATACAGTGCGGTACGCTCCTTCGAGAGGTTTACATAGAGGGTATCCCATAGGTATGGTACAAAACCAGCTCGTAGAAGTTGCGATAGGGCATGTGAACATGGCACTCAAGGAAATGCCTGGGTAGATATACCACTCGCACTCCTGGATTGGTGGTAACACATAGCAGCTACTACCGCCCACCTCAGAACACACTCCCAAATCAAAATCGAGGGTGGCTACCAAATCAATCACAAAGCAACAGATATGGTATCGAAGTAATGCGCCTGATAGGGGGAGCGACCCCACTTGGCCCGGTGTAGCTCCTGTTTTAGCCACAAGAAGCCGACTCACGGGAGTCAGGGTCACGTAAATATCTTATACAGGATCGTTCACCAAACCATCCTACTTCATTCCTGGAATCTCCAAGACGTACATAGTTGTTAAAGCGGTTTTCGGTATCGACAAAGTGTATGCCCATATCTGATCCCAGTCTCTTTAACAACCAATCACTTATTACACACCGGATGGCTCTTTTACATTTATAAAATCAATTAATAATTGATATTAAAATATCATATTTGCTTCACAAATCAAGTCCATTCCAAATTCGTCATACCAACTCAAAATATACGATTCCATTTCAAAAATCATTTTCGCCTCAATATCTCATTTCCATTTCAAAATCGCTTCGAATTTCAACGCAGGTTATAACTTCATTTAACCCAATTCGTATTTAAATCCAAGATTTAAATATAAACATTTTCACCCTATTGACCAGCTTGAATTTTTAGAAATAGTTTGAATAGTTTAAAGAATTAAATAGTTAAAATACTCTAAAAAATTTAAAAATTGATTTCAAAATAGTTTTAAATTAATTTAATATAGTTAAATAGATTCAAAATAGATTGAATATAATTAAATAAATTGAATAGCTTTAAAATAGATTAAGTAGATTTAAAATAAATTAAAATAGTTAATTAGTTTAAAATAAATTAAATTGGGTTAAGTAGATTTAAAATAGATTAAAATAAGTTAACATGCTTTAAGATAGGTTATAATTTAGTGCAGTTAATATAGGTTAAAATAGTTTAAGTATTTAAAATGGTTCATATAGCAGAATAATTTGGGAAACAAAAATTGAAATAGCTTCAAAGTCAAACCATTTCAATTCCAAATTCCCAAACCGAATCAAATTCTAATTTCCATTCAGTCGACCCAATCTCGATTTCAATTCAAATCGATTCCGACTTCGATTTCAAATTAATTCAATTCCATTTTCAAATCCAATTGTTTCAATTTCGATTTCAATTTATAACGATTTTCAAACTCGAATTTCAAGATACCAGTTCAAAAAATTTAAATCAAATTCTCCTTCAATATTAAGTTTAAAATCCAATCTGCAATATAATTAAGTTTCTAGCTCAATTTCAAATGTCTTGCTTAATAACTATTTCTTAGTAATATTCAAAGTTCGAATAAAGGTTCCATCTAAAAAAAAAAAAATCTATTTATGAAATTCAATCATATCCCGATTTTAATTTCAAAGTCTCAACTTCAATTATTTAACAATTTCTTTTAACCAAAATTTATTTCAACATTTCGAAATCAAAGCCGCGATAAATTCGATTTCTGTAAATTGATTTTATTTCTTTTAAATCAAAACATTTAAATAATTCCAAATCAACGATTTTTAAAAATTATTTAATTTAACCAATCCAGTGTCCGTACATAATTTTCTATCCTATGGTCAAGTGATCAGTTATTTCAATCCAAATCATAGCGTCATAAGCATAGATCGTTTCAACCTATTTATCAATTTATTCGAAATAATTCAATTTATAGTTTATATACAGTAAATAATACACAGGGTGATAATATGGTATATCAGAATAAATAAACATCCAAATCATCCAAATATCAACCAATAGCATCCATCGCAATAACTCATCTAAGCAGTCAATATAATTCACAACAATTTCATAGTTACTAAAATTGGGTAATTTACTGGCAAATCAATTTCAGTTTCAAATAACTGTCTGTTTATAACGGTTAATTCAAATCTAAAATCAAATCTTCCAAACAACGACCAATAAATTCATATCACTTCATAAATTCAAATTTAACAAGCATAAAAATATTCTAATACGTTGTGAGCGTTATAAAACACTCATCTTGAGTTATCAATTTTTAATCAAATCGAACGACATTCGATTTGACCTAAAATTATAACTAGCTCCAAATAACTCGAAATCAGCTCCAGAACGTAGTACTCGTTGCCACGATTCCATCGCCGCCTGTTTGGTCTCAATCAGACTTCGTATGAGCAACATATGAATTTATAACCGATTGAATATAATTAAGTTTTAAAACACTAATTAAATTTTAAACTAAACTCATTACCCAAAGCCTGGCCCAACATGTACGTGCCCAGCCAAATCGACTCCTTTTACTTCCTCTTTCTTCTTTTCCCTTGCGTGCACACATGAGATACACGACCGTGCACAATTTACTGATACGAAGATTCAGTCACCGAAAACAAGATCTGACTTCGCCATCGACTCTGTCGTGACGATCTCCACCTGCTTATCGTGAACTCGACATCCCCATAGCCATTGTAGGAATCACGACCTGCTACCCGCATCGACCGTGCAAATGTCACCATAGTCCCCACCAAACTGAGCTTGACTAAAACCTCACTCGAGAAGCTATCCTCTACGACAAACCCAAATACGCCCTTCAAATCGTGAATCGACGACTCCATCCCCCTCATGGTCGAGCCCTAGATCGGCTATGACCACACCCAACTTCCAACCATTGCCACACTCCATAACACGCATATCAAATCGATGGAAATTGCAAAACATGAATTTGACAAAAAAGTTTCAAGATTTTTTGTTTGATAACAGTTGAGATATTAATTTTGGAATGTTGATTTTCTTTTTTTTCTTCCTTACTGGGTTCGGCTGTGGTTAAAGGTGAAGAGGGAAGATTGATTAATAAGGAACAGTATAGGCACGTACATAGATTAGGGTGCTTGATGGTGATAGGAAAGCAGCTGAAAAGAAAGGTATGGTCAAGTCAACATATATATATATATATATATATATATATATATATATATATATTATTTAAATATCGAAAATATCTAGCCAAAATTTTTGAACCCCTGTCGAGGCATGCCGCGTAGCATTCATAATGTTATACCCCTATTACGAATGCAATGGAAAAGGTTTCAGGTCCTAATTCGAACGTACGGAGAAGATAACTTTTAGAACCCAATTATTATATTAAATTTTCGATATAAATTTCAACGCATTTATATCTCGTATGACCAAACAATAACTCCAACCGCCATGAAATTTAAAATCCGATAATAACACACTATATCGGGTCCAACGGAATAGGTTTTGTCGAATTCCAAGACTTTGCCCCGAAAGGCAATTTTAACGTCTTGATTATAATATAAAATTTTCAATTTCTAGTTATTCACTCTTAAATCCAATTTTAAATGTGAACAATCTTCATTATTTTATAAATAAAATTTACATCAATTTTCAGTTTCATTTTCAATCATATTATATTCAGAATTCAATTATTCAAATATTTGCAATATTAAATTTAAACAATTCTGATTATTCATTAATTCACCATCTTTTGAAATATTTGAAAATGAACTTATAAGATTTGGTCTTTAAAACTAATTCAAATTCTAGAACAACTATTTCCATTATATAGTTATTCAATTCCCGTGATTCAATTATCCAGTTAATTACAAATATTGAATTTAAACAGTTTAATTATTCAATTTTCGACAAATTTCAATACTGTAATTTTTTTTAATGAATTGTACTTATCAATCAATTACTTTATTTACATTTATTAAATTCATCATTATTATTTAATCCAACTATTGATGGTAAACTCATTTAACAAGTAGCATTTATTTTCAATACTTGATATTAAATTCATTTATTTTCAATTACTTTATTTACATCTATTAAATTCATCATTATTATCTAATCCAACTATTGATGGTAAACTCATTTAATAAGTAGCATTTACTTTCAATACTTTAATAAATCTTCTATATTTGTTTATTTCAAAATTTTATTTCTATCTAAATAATTCACAGTTTACTATTCATCTTCAGTTATTGATCATGAACCCAGCTAAATATATAATTTCATTTCAATCTTATTATCACCAAAACTCCAAATAAGTTTATTTCAAATTTTTATTCAAGTTCATATCAAATACTTACATTCAAAATCATTAAAATGTTATTTTTATCATTTTTATTGAATAATTACATTAAATCTACTAATTTAAAATAGCAAAAAATATAGGTTGTTACAATCTCACCCACTCAAAACTTTTCGTCCTCGAAAAGGAACTAAGTAAAGAATTCAACATTTGATATATTTTATTCAAAATATCAACTTATAAAACAACGATATTTCATTTATAAAGTCGTTACTACGCTTCCACTACGCTACTCCAATTGGCTTACAAAATTTTCAAGTTAGTTAGCAATACAAGTTATAAAAAATTTAAACTTCAAAATTTTTCTAACAACTGGATTTATGAAAAATTTCGACAGAGTCTCCTTTGCATGGCTCGATCAGTACAGCTACAAAACACCACTACGGGCAACCAAACCAACAAAAGAAAACAAAAACAAGTGGCTCCATCATAAAACCATCAAATCAAATGACAAAATAAACATGTACCTTTTGTCGGGCAATCCAAATTTTTCTTAATTTTCAAAAACCTGCATTTTAACTACTAACAATATTCAACCATATAATTACAATCATTTTATGTTTCATATTGTCAATTTCCAATATTTTCTTTTCTTAAGGCCGTATGTGTACATATATCACCTGTAAGCAGTTCAAATCTGATTGCTCACTCGACCACACAATTTCACTTCCAAACTAGTATCGTTCACACGACTCTCTAGTGTGGACTCAGATTTGGTTCCTTGATCGAAAACCATTATTCTACTGGCATAACCATATACTATGATACGTAATTCTAGAATAAAATCAAAAATCCATATCCAGGTTTCGCCGTCGAGAATCGAGTGAAAAATCCTAACTTGGATCGATGTAAATTATGTCGAAATTCTGTGCTCGAATTCGGATCAAATCAATATGTGAATAAAATAATATACGTACACTTACGTATTACCTTTCAATAGATTCCTATCCAATTCATCTATATTAAATTATTTTACCTACCTTCGTTTCATCTACAATTGATTATTCACAATACATTATTCATATCCCCTATTTACTTAGTATCTATTTCTTTACATAGCATATTCTTTAATACTATCATTTCTTAAACATTATTCCACATAATTTACTTACTCACGTTCATTATAAACATTCTATACAATTTAATTAAATTCAATTTCCATCTCCATTGATTCTTAGCTATACTAAATTCCTTTGTTTACGTTACTTCATTTTCATGATTTCAGTTAATAACAAATTTATTTGTGGAATATTTTATTAATCATCACTTTAGTTTATAATCATTCTATAAAAGTCATATATAAGAAGTTGGGCTTTATCTTAGTTTATAATTATCTCAAAAGTCACAAATTCACATTCATAATTTCTTTCCAAATTTATATTCAATTCTATAACAAATTTGCAAAGATATTATTTGATACATTTGTCTTCTTTCTTAAGTTACACTTACTTATTCCATTTAGCCATTCATCATTTCATAATATACTTAAGCATATATGCATTTATTATTACAACTAAATTCCATTTATGAATATTTCAATTACTTTTAGGTTTTTTTTACTTGTATAATATTCCATTACATATCCAAAACATGATTTTAACTTTTTTCACTTGGTAAGTTTTATTATATGCTACTAGAATGCAATTCAGTATCATACAAATTAATAGCATTCATTTTACTTAATTAGAATGTTCACAATTTTACTTGTTTAAATTTTCATTAGTTTTCAATTTTTAAGAGTTACATTTCAACTCTAAACTTTCCTCAAAAACATTAAGCTTAGAATTCTTAATCCTCTTATTTTATAAGTTCTGGTTATTCACATTTCATTTTAATGATTTGAAAAATATAAATTAATGGAACCTAAAAATTTAAATACCCAGCTCTTTTCAAATTGTTTGAAATAAATATATACACTTATATCCTTTGTATATCAAATCATACCTTTGGAGTTTAAACCAAATTCCATTTATCAAAATGATTTCGAAGTAAAGCTTCTCAGAAGTCTCCCCCTCTTCGAGGCTCGAAAATGAATGTCGATGATGCTACGCAGTCATCACCGAAATTATTTTCCAACGACGGAAGAGGGGAGTACCGAATTCATTCCTTTTAAATTTATTTGAAAACATTTTGCAGTTGTATATACTTCTAAACAATAATATTATTATTTTCCAAACGTTGAAAACCTTTTTCAAATCGAAATTTAAATTTCTCAAATTCCCAACTTTATATTCATTTTACTTGCAATTTATATTTCATAAATCACATTTATACAATTTTAATTTCTTACATTTATATAATAGCTAATAGCTTAGGAATATTGACTAATCAACCAATAAACGATAATGGTCAATATTATCATTCCTAACAATCAATTTATTTAACTATCTAGATTTCAAAAAACCATTCTTTTATATATATAAAAATAAATCCTAGGTAAAATCATTTCATTTACCAAACTTTAAAAACAATATTGTGTTGGTTCGCTTTATTCAAGTGTTTTGGAATCCTAATCGATATAGTGGCGTTCCACATACCGATTTGAACCCAAAATTCAAACTTAACAATTCAAACAACACAATATAAAACTTTTTATCCAACAATAACAAATACTCTCTCTCAAATAGATACACTCAAACTGACTCATTCCTGGGTGCTACTGACCCTATCTCTAACGAGTCAAACCCCATAAAGCTAAGGTAATCACTAAACCAAAACTCTGATATCAACTGTAATGACCCACATTTTTGGACAGTTTAAATCAATAATCAAACACACATGCCGATTCCAAACCATTCAAAATGGAGAATTGTTATGGGGTAAATAAGAAAAGAAGAGAAATAAAGGAAAAAAAACAAACATAGAATCTTGCAGCGGGACAATAAAATATAATAATCAAATAAACAGTTCATGGAGCTGTTTACTATACTTTTGTTTGTAATTTATACAACATCTATCAGAGTTATACATATACCACATGACAAATAAAATAATGTAGCAGACAACATGATGCAGGGATAATAATAGTAATAGTATACCAAATCTTCGTCTTCGTCCTCCAGAATAGACCTTCAATAAGCTGAAAAACTCAGGACTGACCTGAGCGTAATGAAAGGACAAAACATTCGAGTCAGGACTAAAATATCCTTATGTAAGTTAGATCAATCGTAAATAAATATGAGTGTAACGGCGTCAAAGATGTTTACAGGATTTGACATCTACTATCCAGTGTCAACGTGAGCGCAATAACTCAAGAGATATTACGGGATTTTCCATCTCTTAAGGATCCGTTAAACTATCTACTATGTAGTACAATATGCTATTTTAATAGTGTCTATAGTAAAGTAAAGTAATAAAGTAGCGTTAAAGCGTTACCTATAGATGATGCCCCACCTCTATACCCACGCTAGCCAAGAACACTACGGTGTAGTGCTGTCAACTAGCAAGGAGAATAAGGCTGTTGAGGAGCGACCATCCATGTAATTGCTTATCACACGGTGGCTATAAATAATCTTCGAAAACAAACATAGAAATAAGCATAACACAAATCAGTCACAGACATCCATATCACAAAGGCGGAAGACGATATGGATATATAACTAACACATGAAAGTGTACATCAGAGTAGTGGTCAAAAAGATCCACAATAATACAAAATAATAGCAACACGTGCTATACAAAATAATACAACTATGAGTCTATATCTCAAGTGTATACAACAAAAATTGCTAATCTAAATAGTTAGCCAAAAGTCAGAGTAGCAAATCCCGGGAAGAAGTCAAGCAGAAGCACCTGTAACATCTCGGTCTGACCCGAGTATTATTTAAGAAAATAATAAACGGATCAGTCTAGCTATAAATATCAGATGACATGATATAAAATAAAAGATATGGCATAAACATAAAATATCCATACTGACATACTACTATAAGTATGCAAATGATGATCAACAGAAGATCAGTCAATAAGAGATAAATCGATATCACAAGAATCTTCTCAAAGATCCAAAGATAGCATCATACCCTAAACTTGTACTCATAACAAGTCAATGATATAAATTCTAGAAATCAACACAAGAAATTCATAAATCACAGAAAAAGGGAAAGAGGCCTATCACATGACGGTCCGAAGACCATGGGGAGCTACCCCATATGGGTGAGTCGGAATCACCCAGATGAGGTCTAGGCTAACCAAAAGAAAAAAGGTATGTGTGAGTGGAATCACACAAATGGTGTCTAGCCTAACCTCGCAACAAAAAGGTATGTGTGAGTGGAATCACACAAATGGTGTCTAGACTAACCTTGCGGACAAAGAGATATGTGTGAGTCGGAATCACACCCATGAGGTCTAGTCTAACCTTGCAAACAAAGAGACATCGCACAATTGCTAGTCTAAATCATAAAATGATCATCATGATCAATGAGAAGTGTCAATTACACTAAGCTAGTAAATATAAAAGTTTATCTTCGTGTCCCATAACCACTTGCTTAACTTAAATATTTACGAACAAACTGTAAATCTTCACTAGAAAATTGTCACAAGAGGTTCAATCGAACAAGTCCAAGAATTAACCGACGAAGTGAACGCAAGCGTTTCATACCACTTGTTTTACTAAGCCGTTTAATTAGATTTCTCATCCGAGTGAGGTAAAGGTTTGTATATACTAGTAGATTGGAAAACGGTTTAAGAAAAGAGCTTTGTTATTGAAAATAGAGTTGAAATCATTTTGTTGAAAGAGTTTTGATATTTACTACTAGTATTGAAACCTTCATATTTCTAAAGTTGTTATCCCGCCTTCTTAGCAAGGCCGTGATACCATAAAATAGACCGAGAAGCCAAAGATAGTTTGTCTCGAAGAAGGGTCAACTCAGCATCTCAACAAAACAAGTTCTGTTGAATGTTTTTCAGATAAGATCCCCTACGGAGGGGGGGTCCAAGGGGGTGGCAACCCCCTAAGTTGGGGGTGCGGGGGCAATGCCCCCGCTACGGGGTTCGACCTTCCCGGTCAGGTCGCGGGGGTCCAGGGGGCAGCGCTCCGTCCAGAACGGTACGACCTAATGAAGACCTAAGGGAGGATAGGATCGAGCGACTTAAGAAGCTCACGACCTATCGTTAGCACGGTCGAGCGACCTAAATAGAACGGCCTAAGGTTGTAAGGGGCCAAGCGGCCTACGAGTTTAAGGGGTCGAGCGACCTAGAGGTGTTCGCGACCTAGAGGTCGAGCGACTTAAGGGGGTACGCGACCTAGTGGATGAGCGACTTATGGGGGTACGCGACCTAGTGGTCGAGCGACTTAAGGGGGTACGCGACCTAATGGAACAAAGGCCGAGCGACCTATGAGGAAAGGCCGAGCAACGACCTAAAGTGCAAGCGCGACTTAATGGGTTAAAGATCATGCGACCTAACGGGTTAAAGTTCATGCGACCTAACGGGGTTGAGGTCATGCGACTTATGGTGCCACGCGACCTAAAGTGCCACGCGACCTAAAAGGGGAACGACCCAACGAGATAAAGGCCGAACGAGATGACACAAGGAGCGACCTAGCAAGACTCGCGACCTAAAAGTGATAAGGCCGAACGAGTTAAGGGGATTGCGCGACCTACGGCCTTGCGACCTGCGACCTAACGACTTAAAGGCTTAAACCATGCGAACGACTCAAGGTCATACGACCTAAAGATGAACGACCTAAGGTCACGCGACCTAACGGTGCCGATGCGACCTACGACCTAGGGGAAACGACCTAATTCCGAGGCATCATTTCAAGGCAGTGTGACCTAACTGCAGTTTTTCACCAAAAACACTAAAAGTTAGAGTTTTTCTCCAATCCAATCCAAACCAAATGCAAATCCACATGCTAAAGTGATGGGAAATCATTCCCAACAGACCAATATAGTTATAGACTAGAATTGTGAGATAAAAATCTTACCTTTTCACCAAATTATGAAGGTAAAGCTTGAAGGTGAATGGAGAAGCAACTACAAGCTTGAACCCAATGTTTTTTCCATGAATTTGGAGTTGAATGATGGAGTTGGAGTTGAAACCTAGGCTTGGAGTTTCTAATTTCCCTTTCCACTCACCATTAATGTTAAATTTTGTGTTTGGTAGGAATTTATGAAGAGTGAGGAGAAGGAGGGAAGTGGATTTGAGTTATAATGGCTAATCTAACCCAAGGTCCAAAGCGGGAAAAGTAAGTGAAATTCCACTAACTCCAAACCTATCAATGTTTATACTTAAAAAAGTTGTAAACGACATTTCGAACTCAATGGAAGTGGTCTCGAGTCCTAATTTGACCGTTTGCAAAAAGTAGCTTTTTGGACCAATATCCGATTAACGATAAAATATTTAAATATAAAATCGATAAATATGCGGGTTGTTACTGACTCCCCTCCTTAAAGAAATTGCGTCCTCGCAATATATAAGATGGAAGTAAAAAGTAACAACCATAAAAGCATATTAACACAAAAGAAATTTGAAATAGGAAGTTCACCTCAAAGAACAAGAGTAAGCAAGTCTGGATGTGTTCGATTGATGAATTCTCTGGATTCCCAAGAGCAATCCTTAGGATTTGAGGACTATTGAACCTTCACAGGCGGAACATCTTTATTTCGAATTCGTTTGACCTCCGAAGCAATAATTCGAACAGGCTGTTGCTCATAAGTTAAATTTGGCGGAACTTCAATTTCTTCCACAATACCAGGCTCAAGAATAGAATCGGAATCTCGAAGGCATTTCCGTAATTGAGAAACGTGAAACACGTCATGCATGGCAGAAACTGAGCCGGTAATGAAAGGCGATAAGCCATGGAACCAATACGTTCAGTGATAGGAAATGACCCAATATATCGAGGCGCTAACTTTCCCGACCGACTGAAACGTACAACACCTTTCATAGTTGAAACACGAATAAAAACAAGATCTCCAACAGAAAATTCTAATTTCCTTCTTCAACTATCGGCACAGGATTTTTGTCTACTCTGGGCTTCTTTCATCCTATGTCGAATAAGTTCAATCTTTTCTGTGGAATGGCGAATAAAGTCTAGACCTAAAACCATCTTCTCACCGGCCTCAAGCCAACAAGAAGGAGATCGGCATGGCCTTCCGTAGAGTGCCACGTAAGGTGCCATACCAATACTAGATTGGAAGCTATTATTATAGGAAAATTCGACAAGTGAAATATGATCTTCCCAACTTCCACCAAAATCAAGCACACAAGCTCGAAGAAGAACTTCAAGAGTTTGATTCACACGCTCGGTTTGTCCATCGGACTGGGGGTGACAAGCGGTGCTAAAATTAAGCTTCGTTCCCAAAGCTTTTTGAAGACTCTTCCAAAACCCACTAGTAAACAATGGATCACGATCGCTAACAATAGAAGTAGGAACTCTATGCAATTTAACAATTTCTTTGATAAAAAGTTTGGCCAAAAGAGGAACGGTTCGGTTAGACCGAACGGGAATAAAATGGGCAGATTTAGTAAGTCTATCAACAATCACTCATAAGCTATCGTGACCCGAACGAGAACGGGGAAGGCCATCAATAAAATCCATGGAAATTTGGTCCCACTTCCACATTGGAATTTCTAAAGGTTGCAATAACCCACCAGGCCTTTGATGTTCGGCCTTGACAAGTTGGCACGCCATGCAACACTTAACAAAGTTAGCAATATCAGATTTCATTCCCTCCCAATAATAAAGTCGCTTCATATCAGCGTACATTTTACTACTACCGGGATGAATGGTGAATTTAGAACGATGAGAATCTTCTAAAATATCTTTACGAAGATCACCAATATTTGGTACGATAAGTCTACCAAATTTTCGAATGCTGCCACGAGAATCAATATTAAAGTCTTTCAAACCTTCAATATCAATTTTATCCTTAACATTTTGGCCAAGAAGAGCCAATTCAGGATCTAGCCCTTGAGCTTCAAGAATGCGGTCTAATAGAGATGGATGAGCCTCAAGGCTACATAAAACAAGTGATGAGCATAAATCGGATACGCGCTCTCGAATCTCACAAGTGGGTAAAATCTCGAGATCGTTCCATTCGGATATCATCATAGAAACAACTTCTTGTTGTTTACGGCTAAGAGCATCAGCGACACAATTACCCTTATCGGTGTATAAAGAATATCAAGATCATAAGTTGCAAGGAACTCGAGCCAACGCTGTTGACGCAAATTAAGTTCCTTTTGAGAAAATAAATATTTCAAAGACTTACGATACGTGTAAAGAATAAATTTCTCTCCCAATAGATAATGACGCCAAATTCGAAGGGCGAAAACAATAGCCACGAGTTCTAAATCATGTGTGGCATATCTAGTCTCGGCCGGTTTTAATTGCCTAGAAGCATAAACAATAACACGTTCTTTTTGCATAAGAACAGCACCCAAACCAACGTGACTAGCATCAGTATAAACAATAAAATCTTAATTCCCTTTGAGAATAACAAGAATAGGAGCATCGGAAAGGAGTTCTTTCAATTTCTGAAAAGAGGCTTCACATTTGTCCGACCAAATGTATTTAGCTCCCTTCTTAGTCAAGCCAGTAAAAGGCACGACAATCTTAGAAAAGTCTTTAATAAAACGACGGTAATAACCCACCAATCCGTGAAAGCTACGGATTTCAGTCACACTCTCAAGTCTTTTCCAATCTTGAATCTCTTCAATCTTTGAAGGATCCATGGAAATTCCGGATTCGAAAATAATATGACCGAGAAACTTCACACAAGATTGCCAAAAGTGGCATTTAGAAAATTTCGCCTTTAATTGATTACTCCTAAGAGTTTCCAATACAATCCGAAGATGTTTCTCATGTTCCTCCTTGGTTTTTAAATACACAAGAATATCATCAATGAATATGAGAACAAATCGATCGAGGAAATCTTTGAAAACTCGATTCATGAGGTCAACGAGATAAGCCGGAGCATACGTTAACCCAAATGGCATAACAAGCCATTCATAAGATCCATATCGAGTACGGAATGATGTCAAAGGAATGCTATCCTATGCGATACGAAGTTGATGGAAACCGGTAGCCAAGTCCAATTGTGAAAAGACCTTAGCACCACTACGCTGATCGAATAGATCATCAATCCGAGGTAAATGACATTTATTTTTAATAGTAAGATCATTAAGCTTGCGATAATCAGCGCAGAGCCTAAGAGTACCATCCGATTTCTTTACGAAAATAGCCGAAGCTCCCCAAGGCGAGGAACTAGAGCGAATAAATTGCTTCGTCTCCAATTCGGATAATTGTTTGCGCATCTCTTCATTTTCCTTATTGGACATGCGATAAGGAGGACGAGTAATAGGTCGAGCTTCAGAGGTAAGAATAATTCTGAACTCAATTGCTCGCTTAGGTGGTAAACCTAAAACGGGCTCGAATATGTCGGAATATTCACGGAAAACGTGAATTTGAGAAATGACGTCTTCCTCATCATCATCATCATCTCAAGGATTTAAAGAATATAAAGATGCAGTCAAAGAAGAATCCGAATCTTTAAGAATAATAGAAATCGGATTTACAGATTGCGGATGTCGGAGATAAATAGTCCGCTCAGGATATGGGATATGAGCTTCATAACAGTTAAGCCAGTCCATACCCAATATCATTCCAAAGCCTAAGTAACGCATAACATGCAAATCGGCTAGGAAAGAAAAATCACATAAAATAATCTCCACATCTTTACAAAGCAAACTAAGAGTTGCGGTTCCACCAACAGGATTCGCAATTTTTAAAGAAGTCATTAATGCAGTAACACTTAAGGAAAAAGTGTCTAACAGTTCCTTTGATATAAAAGAATGGGATGCACCCGTATCAAAGAGAACTCTAATAAGTTGATCATGAAATAAAATAATACCATCAAGAATGGAGTGAGAAATACCTTGACCACGAGATGTGTTGCCGGGGCTTGAGCCACATTCAACTTTCCTTCCTTCTTATCTTCACGTTTGAGGCATTGATGTATGTAATGATCTGGGCTCTTACAATAGCGACAAGATTTGGGCTTAGAGCACTTATTCGCAAAATGATCCCCAGATCCACAGTTGAAGCATCTTGCACCACTGGGAGAAGGAGACTTTACCGCAGGGGTTGCTTGCTTACCCTTTTTGTTGGGATAAGGGCCTTTGAATTTATTGGGCCTCTTTTTGTTGTTGAAGTTGGGTATGGAAGCTACTACTTCAACATCACTTTCTTTATCAGCCTCTTGCAGACGAAGAGCGATATCTATAAGTTGGTCGAAAGGAACTTCTAACTTTAGAAGTAATGGCTTCTTGAGGCTTTTGTTTAAGCCATACACAAACCTCTGGTTCTTCTTCAATGGGATGTTGATGTATTCAACCCCATATTTGAAAAGCGACTCAAAGGCTGCGACGTAATCAGTCACAAAGAACTCACCTTGAACATGGTCTATAAAGCGTCGAGCCAGAGTTACCTTCTCTACTTCTGGTACAAATTTTAACTCGAAGAGTGTCCAGAATTGCTCCCAGGTAAGGTCCGCTTCGTTGACTTCAGAAATAAGAAGTTCATATCAGTCCAATGCTCTCTCTTGGAGCATACTGGAAGCCACCTGAACATGGTGAAGATCGACGAGGTTCACGCGAATGAAGATTCGATCGCAGGTCATCAACCAAGCCTGGACCTCGATGATAGTTTTAGAACCTTTAAATGGCTTTCCACCCAAGTTAGTGTAATCATTGCACAAACATGCAAACCCAGATTTAGGGTGAGTAGGTTCCGGATTAGAACTAGCTGCTTGAGCATTCGTGACAAGGTCAAGAAGTTGCTGGGTAGTCATAAAAACTCCATCTTGGGGTAGAGCACTAGATGGTCCAGCTTTGGGACGACCAGGTCTAACCATTTCTCTTCCTTAAGAAAGAAAAAAGAGAAAGAAGAAGATTATTCACTAATGAATATCAAGCAATCTTGCTAGATAAAACAAGGAATCATAAAGGATATAAGATGAATCGGTACGACGACTCAAATTAATCCTAAGACATAACTCCTAAGGTGGACTTAGGATGATGATCCTTGTTAAGTTATTCTACATTGATCCGAAGTTTGGCTCTGATACCAAGCTGTGACGCCCCACCTCTATACCCACGCTAGCCAAGAACACTATGGTGTAGTGCTGTCATCTAGCACGGAGAATAAGGCTGTTGAGGAGCGACCATCCATGTAATTTCTTATCACACGGTGGCTATAAATAATCTTCGAAAACAAACATAGAAATAAGCATAACACAAATCAGTCACAGACATCCATATCACAAAGGCGGAAGAAGATATGGATATATAACTAACACATGAAAATGTACATCAGAGTAGTGGTCAAAAAGATCCACAATAATACGAAAGAATAGCAACACGTGCTATACAAAAGAATACAACCGTGAGTCTATATCTCAAGTGTATAAAACAAAAATTGCTAATCTAAATAGTTAGCCGAAAGTTAGAGTAGCAAATCCCGGGAAGAAGTCAAGCAGAAGCACCTGTAACATCTCGGTCTGACCCGAGTATTATTAAGAAAATAATAAACGGATCAGTCTAGCTATAAATATCAGATGACATGATATAAAATAAAAGATATGACATAAACACAAAATATCCATACTGACATACTACTATAAGTATGCAAATGATGATGAACAAAAGATCAATCAATAAGGGATAAATCGATATCACAAGAATCTTATCAAAGATCCAAAGAGGGCATCATACCCTAAACTTGTACTCATAACAAGTCAATGATATAAATTCCAGAAATCAACACAAGAAATCCAGAAATCACAGAAAAAGGGAAAGAGACCTATCACATGACAGTCCGAAGACCATGGGGAGCTACCCCATATGGGTGAATCGGAATCACCCAGATGAGGTCTAGGCTAACCAAAAGCAAAAAGGTATGTGTGAGTGGAATCACACAAATGGTGTCTAGCCTAACCTCGCAACAAAAAGGTATGTGTGAGTGGAATCACACAAATAGTGTCTAGACTAACCTTGCGGACAAAGAGATATGTGTGAGTCGGAATCACACCCATGAGGTCTAGTCTAACCTTGAAAACAAAGAGACATCGCACAATTGCTAGTCTAAAAAATAAAATGATCGTCATGATCAATGAGAAGAGTCAATTACACTAAGCTAGTAAATATAAAAGTTTATCTTCGTGTCCCATAACCACTTGCTTAACTTAAATATTTACGAACAAACTGTAAATCTTCACTAGAAAATTGTCACAAGAGGTTCAATCGAACAAGCCCAAGAATTAACCGACGAAGTGAACGCAAGCGTTTCATACCACTTGTTTTACTAAGCCGTTTAATTAGATTTCTCATCCGAGTGAGGTAAAGGTTTGTATATACTAGTAGATTGGAAAATGGTTTAAGAAAAGAGCTTTGTTATTGAAAATAGAGTTGAAATCATTTTGTTGAAAGAGTTTTGATATTTACTACTAGTATTGAAACCTTCATATTTCTAAAGTTGTTATCCCGCCTTCTTAGCAAGGCCGTGATACCATAAAATCGACCGAGAAGCCAAAGATAGTTTGTCTCGAAGAAGGGCCAACTCAGCATCTCAACAAAGCAAGTTCTGTTGAATGTTTTTCAGATAAGATCCCCTACGGAGGGGGGGTCCAAGGGGGTGCGGGGGCAACGCCCCCGCTACAGGGTTCGACCTGCCCGGTCAGGTCGCGGGGGTCCACGGGGCAGCGCCCCGTCCAAAACGGTACGACCTAATGAAGACCTAAGGGAGGATAGGATCGACGACTTAAGAAGCTCACGACCCATCATTAGCACGGTCGAGCGACCTAAATATAACGGCCTAAGGTTGTAAGGGGCCGAGCGACCTACGAGTTTAAGGGGTCGAGCGACCTAGAGGTGTTCGCGACCTAGAGGTCGAGCAACTTAAGGGGGTACGCGACCTAGTGGTCGAGCGACTTAAGGGGGGTACGCGACCTAGTGGTCGAGCGACTTCAGGGGGTACGCGTCCTAATGGAACAAAGGCTGAGCGACCTATGAGGAAAGGCCGAGCAACGACCTAAAATGCAAGCGCGACTTAATGGGTTAAAGATCATGCGACCTAACGGGTTAAAGGTCATGCGACCTAACGGGGTTGAGGTCATGCGACCTAACGGGGTTGAGGTCATGCGACTTATGGTGCCACGCGACCTAAAGTGCCACGCGACCTAAAAGGGGAACGAACCAATGAGAAAAAGGCCGAACGAGATGACACAAGGAGCGACCTAGCAAGACTCACGACCTAAAATTGATAAGGCCGAGCGAGTTAAGGGGATTGCACGACCTACGGCCTTGCGACCTACGACCTAACGACTTAAAGGCTTAAACCATGCGAACGACTCAAGGTTATACGACCTAAAGAGGAACGACCTAAGGTCACGCGACCTAACAGTGCCAATGCGACCTACGACCTAGGAGAAACGACTTAATTCCGAGGCATCATTTCGAGGCAGTGCGACCTAAGTGCAGTTTTTCACCAAAAACACTAAAAATTGGAGTTTTTCGCCAATCCAATCCAAACCAAATGCAAATGCACATGCTAATGTGATGGGAAATCATTCCCAACAGACCAATATAGTTATAGACTAGAATTGTGAGATAAAAATCTCACCTTTTCACCAAATTATGAAGGTAAAGCTTGAAGGTGAATGGAGAAGCAACTACAAGCTTGAATCCAATGTTTTTTCCTTGAATTTGGAGTTGAATGATGGAGTTGGAGTTGAAACCTAGGCTTGGAGTTTCTAATTTCCCTTTCCACTCACCATTAATGTTAAAGTTTGTGTTTGGTAGGAATTTATGAAGAGTGAGGAGAAGGAGGGAAGTGGATTTGAGTTATAATGGCTAATCTAACCCAAGGTCCAAAGCAGGAAAAGTAAGTGAAATTCCACTAACTCCAAACCTATCAATGTTTATACTTAAAAAAGTTGTAAACGGCATTTCGAACTCAATGGAAGTGGTCTCGAGTCCTAATTTGACCATTTGCAAAAAGTAGCTTTTTGGACCAATATCCGATTAACGATAAAATATTTAAATATAAAATCGATAAATATGCGGGTTGTTACACTATATCCCTCTTAACACATTTTATATATTCCCATAGTCTATACAGTACCATACGCTCCTCCGAGAGGTTTACATAGAGGGCCTCCAGAGGTATGGTACAAACCAAGGACGTAGAAGGCACGATAGGGCATGTGAACACGACATTCGAGGCAATGCCAGGGTAGATATACCATTTGCACCCCCAGACTAGTGGTAACACATTGCAGCTACTACCACCCACCTCGAAACACACTCCCAAATAAAATGGAGGGTGGCCACCAAATCAATCACAAAGCAACATATATGGTATCAAAGAAATGTGTCCGCTAGGGGGAGCGACCCCACTTGGCCCGGTGTAGCTCCTATTTTAGCCACGTGAAGTTGACTCACGGAAGTCGGGGTCATGTCAATACCTCATATAGAATCGTTCACCAAACCATCCTACTTCATTTCTGGAATCTCCACCACATACGCAGTTGTTAAAGTGGTTTTCGGTATCGATAGAAAATATGCCCATATCTGATCCCGGTCTCTTTAACAACCAATCGCTTATTACATACGGGATGACTCTTTTACATTTTCAAAATCAATTCATAATTGATATCAAAATATCATATTCGCTTCAAAAATCAAATCAATTCCAAAATCATCATATCTACTCAAAATATACGATTCCATTTCAAAAATCATTTTTGCCTCAATATCTCATTTCGATTTCAAAATCGTTTTGAATTTCAATTTAGGTTATAACTTCATTTAACCCAATTCGTATTTAAATTCAAGATTTAAATATAAACATTTTCACCGTATTGACCTGCTTGAATTTTTAGAAATAGTTTGAATAGTTTAAAATAGTTCAAAGAATTAAATAGTTAAAATACTCTAAAATATTTAAAAATAGATTTCAAAATAGTTTTAAATTGATTTAATATAATTAAATAGATTTAAAATAGATTAAATATAATTAAATAGGTTAATTAGATTTAAAATAGATTAAATAGATTTAAAATAAATTAAATAGGTTAATTAATTTAAAATAAGTTAAATCGAGTTAATTAGATTTAAAATAGACTAAAATAAGTTAACATGGTTTAAGATAGGTTGAAATAATTCAATGTAGTTAATATAGGTTAAAATAGTTTAAGTATTTAAAATGGTTCATATAGCAGAATAATTTGGGAAAACCAAAAATTAAATAGCTTCAAAGTCAAACCATTTTAATTCCAACTTCCCAATCCGACTCAAATTCTAATTTCCATTCAGTCGATTCAATCTCGATTTCAATTCAAATCAATTCCGCCTTCGATTTCGAATTAATTTAATTCCATTTTCAAATCAAATTGCTTCAATTTCGATTTCAGGTCATAATGATTTTTGAGATCGATTTTCAAAAATATCAATTCAAAACATTTAAATCAAATTATCCTTCAATATTCAGTTTAAAATCCAATATGCAGTAAAATACAATTTCGAGCTCAATTTCGAAATGTCGTTCTTATATCACCGTTACTTAGTAATATTCAAAGTTCGAATAAAGGTTCCATCTAAAAAACAAATCAATTTACAAAATTCAATCGTATCCCAATTTTAATTTCAAAGTCTCAACTTCAATTATTTAACAATTTCTTTTAACCAAAATTTATTTCAACATCTCAAACTCAAAGCCGCAATAAAATCAATGTCTATAAATTGATTTTATTTCTTTTAAATCAAAACATTTAAATAATTCCAAATCAAAATTTTTTAAATATCATTTAATTTAACTAATCCGATGTCCGTATATAATTTTCGATCCTATGGTGAAGTGATCAGTTATTTCAATTTAATTTCAGGGATGGATATATATCATTTCAATCCAAATCATAGCATCATAGGTATAGATCTTTTCAACATATTTTTCAACTTATTCAAAATAATTCAATTTACAGTTTATACACTGTAAATAATACATAGGGTGATAATATGGTATATTAGAATAACTAAATATCCAAATCATCTTAAATATCGACCAATAGCATCCATCACAATCACTCATCCAAACAGTCAATATAATTCACAATAATTTCGTAGTTACTAAAATTGGGTAATTTAGTGGTAATTCAATTTCAATTTCAAATAATTTTCTATTTATAGCGGTTAATTCAAATGAAAAATCAAATCTCTAAACAATGACCAATAAATTCATATCACTTCATAAATTGAAATTTAACAAACATAAAAATAATGTAGTACGTTCTGAGCATTATAAAACACTCACCTTGAGTTGTCAATTTTAAATCAAATTAAACGACAATCGATTTAACCTAAAATTTTAACTAGCTCCAAACAACTCCAAATCAGCTCCAGAACGCAGTGCCCGTCGCCATGATTCCATCGCCGCTTGTTTCGTCTCAATCGGACCTCATACAAGCAACATACGAATTTATAACCGATTGAATATAATTAAGTTTTAAAACACTAATTAAATTTTATACTAAACTCATTACCCAAAGCCCGACCCAACACCTACGTACCCAGCCCAACCGACTCCTTATTCTTCCTCCCCCTTCTTTTACCTTGCCTGTACACACGAGATACAAGACCGTGCATAACTTACTGATATGAAGATTCACTCGTCGAAAACAAGATCTGACTTCGCAATCGATTCTCTCATGACAATCTCCACGTACCTATCATGAACTCGACATCCCTAGAGCCATTGTAGGAATCGTGACCTACTGCTCGCGTCGACCGAGCAAATGTCACCATCTTTCCCAAACAACCGAGCTAGACAAAAACCTCACTCGAGAAGCTATCCTCTACGACAAACCCAAATGCACAATTTAAATCGTGAATCGACGATTCTATCTCCCTCACGGCCGAACTCTAGATCGGCCATGACCGCACCCATCTTCCAACCCACTGTTGCACTCCATAACGTACATACTAAATCGAAGGAAATTGCAAAACATGAATTTTACAAAAAGTTTAAAGATGTTTAGTTTGGTAACAGTTGAGATATTAATTCTTGAATGCTGATTTTCTTTTTTTTCTTCCTTACCGAATTCGGCTGTGATTAAAAGTGAAGAGGGAAGATTGATTTAAAAGGAACAGTATAGGCACTACATAGATTAAGGTGGTTGATTGTCATTGGAAAGCAGTTGAAAAGAAAGGTAAGTTCAAGTCAACATAGATATATATTATTTAAATTTCGAAAATATCTAGCTAAAAATTTTGAACCACTATCGAGGCGTGCTGCCAGGCGTTCCGCCAGGCGTTCATAATGTTATACCCCTATCCTAAATGCAATGGAAAAGGTTCTAGATCCTAATTCAATCGTATGGAGAATATATCTTTTTTAACCCAATTATTATATTAAATTTTCGATATAAATTTCAACGCATTTATATCCCGTACGACCAAACAATAAATCCAAACGCTACAAAATTTGAAATCTGATAATAACACACTATTACGGGTCCAATGGAACTACTTTGGTCGAATTTCGAGATTGTGCCCTGGAAGGCAATTTTAACGTCTCTATTATAATATAAAATTTTCAATTTCTAGTTATTCACTTTTAAATCCAATTTTAAATGTCAACAATCTTCACCGTTGTTTAAATAAAATATGCATCAATTTTCGGTTTCATTTGCAATCATATTATATTCAGAATTCATTTATTCAAATATTTGCAATATTAAATTTAAAATGTTCTAATTATTCAGTAATCCACTATCTTTTGAAATATTTGAAAATGAACTTATAAGATTTGATCTTAAAAAATTCAAATTTTAGAACAACTACTTTCATTATACAGTTATTGAATTCCCATTATTCAATTATCAGGTTAATTTCAAAAATTGAATTTAAACAGTTTAATTGTTCAATATTCAACAAATTTCAATATTGGGGTTTTTTAAATGAATTGTACTTATCAATCAATTACTTTATTTACATATATTAAATTCAGCATTATTATTTAATCCAATTATTGATGGTAAACTCATTTTATAAGTAACATTTATTTTCAATACTTGTTACTACTTAAATCTTCGATATTAGTTCATTTCAAAATTTTATTTCTATCTAAATAATTCATAATTTATTATTCAACTTCAGCTATTGATTATGAACCCAACTAATATATATAATTTCATTCAATCTTATTATCACCAACACTTCAAATAAGTTTATTTCAAATTTTTATTCAAGTTCATATCAAATACTTACATTCAAAATCATTAATTTTTTAACCATTTTTATTTAATAATTACATTAAATCTACTAATTTAAAGTAGCAAAAAATATGGGTCGTTACAGTAAATAGCTTGGAAAATCAAGTTTATTTGAATATTTAAAAAGATAGATTTAAATAGTTTATATTAAAATAAGTTATTTGAAAATGGTTTCAAAGTCAAACTGATTTAATTTCAAATTGTCCAATCCTAATCACTTTCATTTTCCATTTCCATTTAAATCAATTCAATTTCGATTTCAATTCGAATTAACTTCGATTCCAATTTTAATTCAAATCAATTTCAATTCCAAATTAATCCAATTTCGATTTCAATTCCAACTAATTTCAATTTTGTTCCAATTTGAATTGATTTCATTTCAATTCTCAATTTCAAACCATTACGATTTATATAAATTCGAGTTCAATTCAGAATATCGATTTAAATCACTTAAATTAAATTTAACTTCAATATTCAATTTAAGACTTAAATCTTTGTAAATAATTCAATTTCGAGCCTAAATTTCAAAATATCCATTTAAATTACTTTTACTTGGATTTATTTAAAAGTTCGAGTAAGAGTTCAAATCTTTTTAAAACAAATCAATTTTCGAAATTCAAGTGGTTTCTCAATTATAACTTTAAAATTTCAAACCCGATTCTTTAAACAATTCCAATTGACATGTTTATTTTTAACATTTCAAGCTCGAGTTCCAAAAATGATTCCATTTCCATAATTTCAAATCACAATTTTTAAAATCATTTAATTTAACCAATCCGGTGTTCGTATATAATTTTCTATCATATGGCCAAATGAATTCATTATTTCAATCTAGATTCAAGGATGGATATATATCATTTCAATCCAAAATAAATATCATAGGTATATATCATTTCAACATCCTTTTAATTTATTCAAAATAATTTGATTTACAGTTTTATATACTATAAATAATATACAGGATGATAGCAGGATATATCAAAATAAATAAACATCCAAACCATCAAAGACATCGATCAATAGCATCCATCACAATCAACCATCCAAACTGTCAAAATATCACAGCAATTAACTAGTCTTTAATAATCAGGAGTTTAACTAACAATTTAATTCCCATTTCACTTTGAACTATCAATTCAAATTCCTATCATTTTAAATTCATATCAATTTAAATATCAACTAAATTTACTCAACAGCAGTCAATAAATTTAAATCACATCACAATATAAATTTAACTAACATCAAAATATTTAGTTCGTCATGAGCGTACTCACCTTTATTTGAAACTGAAAATATTTCAGCTTCAAATAAATACCACTTCAATTGCAAGCCGTAGCCTTCGTCAATACGATTGCAATGCGACTCGTTTCACTCGAAACGGACATCGTATGCAAAATTTATGAAATTTTATATTTGACGATATTTATATATCAATTATTGAACTACTTTCAATCTTAATAAAAATAATTACCCACTAATCACAACCCAACCCAACCCACGGAGCCAAAACCCGACCCATGAACCAACCAGTAGCCCAACTTTCCCTCATCCTTCTTTCCTTTCTCCCTTTCTACTCTTTTTTTTTGTTCAACGGCCCATCCCACCAAAAAGACCTGACCCAACCGTCCTTTTTTCCCTCCTTTCTTCTTCTTCCTCCCCTCTCTACTGCTTCCTTCATATGCTTATGACCAAAACTCGTGCACGCGTATCATTGACAAACCATTCCATCGATGATTCTCCCAACCAACGACGTAATCAAACTTCTCATCGAAAGCTCCACCTTCCAGTGCCCTCAGATCGAAGGCTGAACTTCCCTAATGCACCACGACCCACCCACCTTCCCTTCAGTGCTACCGCTCGATCGCGATCCCCAAACTTTGACCGCGACCCATAAAAACTTTGCCTTAGGTGCGGCCGATCTCGATGAATCGAATTCCACACCTAAATCATCAAACTCTATCTATATCAAGGAAAAATCAAAACCCTAGTTCTAGAGCTTCCACTACTCGATTCGAGCAACACCATACATGGCCTCGCCTTCCCTAAATCGTAACATATCAAAGCTTTAGATGAAGTAGGATTTTTAGAGTAGGCTTCACATTTTTTAGTCGAGTAGAATTCGAGAATTGTATTTTTGAAATTTTCTTTGCTTTATTTATTCTTTCTTCTCTGCTACTTTGGTTTAAATAAAAGAAAAGAAATGCAGATGTGGCTGATGGGACAGTTGGGATGAAAGAATGGGGCTGCTTAGTCCAATCAATAAAAATAAATTATTTAAAATGTCAAAGTATCTAGCATTTTATTTCAATCCCCAATCTAGGTGTACCGCCGCACGTTCATAATGTTATACCCATTCCGAACATAGTGAAACAAGTTTCAAGTCCCAATTTGATCGTATGCAGAAGATAGTATTTCGGACCCAATTAAAATATTAAATATTCGATATTAGTTTCAAAGCGTTTCTATCCCATACGACTAAATGAAAACTCCAAATGTTACAAAATTTGAAATCCAGTAATAATACACTATTACAGACCCAATGAACTAGTTTTTTGAGATTCGAGATTGTGCCCTGGAAAGCTGTTTTTATATGTTAATTTGAACGAGTTATTTTTAAAAAACTTGCTTTTAAATTCAATTTAAAAGTTTTATTACCTTCATTCTTGTTAATATAAATTTAATAAGCTTTTAATTTATTTTTATAAAGCTTAAAACCCAAAATTCAATTATTTAAGCAAATTCCAATTATTAAATTTAAAAATTAAATTACCCAATAAATCATTATATTTGAAATTCAAGTTGCTAAATCTACGAAATTAAATTTTAAATATGTAAAATCAATTAAATATTTCAATTTCAAATAACCAAAATTCTAGGTCATTACAAACTATATGCATATAACTTGATAAAATGAATAAGTGACGTTGTAAGTGTAGACTTTCCTGAATATATTAGCTCATATGTGCAATGATTAACTTAATACTTACATCTGTTAGAAAACATCATCCAAAACATGTCCTAATGACATATTCACAACTATTCCTAGCATTCAAACATTCCTATCTATGGGCACAATATGCTAAAACCTAAGTGTATAAGTAATTAGGTAACTAAAATGGTAGTGCACCATTAAAGAGTTCTAGATAGGTAGTGTAACGATCCCGAATTTTAATTTATTTTAAATTGATAATTTATTTTAATTTTGGATAAAATTGTGAAATTAATTGATAAATTGGTTTGAGTTTCCCCCAAATTCCAATTAAATATGTATTAGATCATTTGAATTTGAGTTTAAGTAAATAGTTTGAAAATAATTTGAATTCATAATATAAATAGGAAAATAAATAAATATCTTAAAATTTTAGTTATGTAAACTATAAAATAAATTCAAACGATATGTTAGTTTTTGAACTTCCTTTATACTATAAAGTAACAAGACAAAAGAAAGAAATCAATTAGACAAATTCAAACAATATATAAAATAAACTATGTAAAATATAAAAAGAATGCACTAGCTAAATTTAAACAATACGGTAACTATAGAGAGTCATTTGAATTACAAAACAATATAACAAAAGAAATGAAATACAGGCCAGGCATAACCACACAAGTAAAAGTAAACATCTATATACATTTAGTTTTGAAAACAATCTGGAAAAAGATAAAATAAAAATAGTACTTGTACAAATACGTAAGCATGTTGCTGCAAGTTATACAAGCAAGACAAAGAAGATAATGCAAGGAAAATAAAATAAAATAAAACAAATAAATATTAAGCTAGAAATAAATTTATATATATATATATATAAGATAAATTGTAAAATATAATACAAACAAATATATATAGGTATGAAGACAAATACTAAAGTAAGAAAATGAAGTATATTTATGTACAAGCAAATGGAGACAGTAATGCACTTCAAGTATGTACCAATTTGACATGAAAACCTGGAAAAAAAAATAAGTTAAAATATCCATAAGCTTGCATAAGAAGACAATAAAAATAATAATAACAAAGCAAAGGAGTGTTGCCTGTAAAGTAAATATGAAACATACATATGGAAGTATTGCAAAACAAAACAAAAGAAGATGTACATTCAAGTATCAAACAAAAGAAACAAATGTAAACATATTCAATAGCTTGCAAAAGAAGTTATACAAATAAACATATCAAAGTGTGAATCAAGACAAAGTTAATTAATACAAAGAAAATCTTAGTACACAAAATATAATCTAGCTCATGACTAAAATTTGCTTTCAGCCGAAATTATGCTTAATCAAATAGAAAAAAATATATATATCTCTGATCAGTGTACAAACCAACATTATCATCCTGTAAAACCATCACCAGTAAACTTCTTTTCTTATTTATATCAAGCTTGTCAGTTCATTTTCATTCCTTCAAAGCCAAGAAAAACTGAAGTATTATCAACTAAAATTTAAACAAAGTTCAAACTTGAACTACAAATTTTCTGGAATCAAAGCATGGGAAAAACATGAATAAAAGCCTGATTCAAATGATGTAGCTCTGTTCTTCTTTTCTGGAAATACAGTGAGTAACATTATTTTCTACAATCTAAGTATCTGGTTGCTTGATTTAAGTATGAAGATAATCAAATTTGTGTTCATTTATTGATGATGTTTGCGTGGGAATTTATAAGTTCACTTCTCTATATAGTTGTGGAGTGGGATATCAGTATGTTGGAACCCTGTTAAACCTCTCTGTATAAAAATTGCACACTCAGATATAATTCAAAGATCATTACTGCTCAATCTATTGATTGTTAGGACAAAGCATCTAAACGAAACATGTTAGTTTGATTATAAAGTAAATTTTAAGATTTGAATTCAAGTTAAACAAACTTGATCTGCTCTGAAAAATCTTAAAGTTTAATATAAGTGACATTTTCGAATATCTTGAATTATCAATTCAAGTTTATAAACCGAATCCCTAAGCAAAATACTGATTTTTAAAACTTAAATCACATTTTTTTAGAAATGATTTGAGTTTGCAATTCTGGTTTGCACTGTTTTGGATATTTTAAGCATTTCTGGCGATCTACTGGAATGGGGTGGTTGGAATTTTGCCTGGAGATGTAGGAGTGTTTGTAGTTGGTGGGAAAAAATGGTCGGAGGCGCTCTCGACTACGGTGGTGACAACGGCGAGCAACTTCTTTCTGTAACCCTAGTTGTGTAAGGCCGAAAACTTTTGATTCGCTCGTCCTATGGGAGGCATCGAGTTTGACATGCCTTTGGGGGATAGTAGAGGGAAGTATGACGAGTGGGTTGCCGGAGTTTGGTGGCGAACGGTGGTCGGAGCGTCGCGCAGTTGGTGTTGACAGGTTCGAAGGGGCATTTGTGCGTGCGTTTCCAGGTTTTGATTCTTTCTCTAATTCACGTTCGAGTTGAACTGGCCGGAGTTGGGAGGTTGGAAGCGGATCTGGGGGTGACCTTTGACTTGCTCGAAGCATGGGTAGCGACCGGAAGTGGCGAACGATGATGTGCACGTGTACGGTGGGGAATATATGGTGAGGCTGTGTTTTTGGGTGGGTTCGAATTTGCGTAGGGGAGACTCGAAGCAGATCGTGGCTTTCTCAGGGGAAGACTCGCGTTTTGACTCGAAGCAAGCATTGTGGGGCTCGAGTCAGTGATGATCAGGTTTAATAAACAGAACTTGTTCTGTTTTCAAAGTTTTTTTTTTAAAAAAAAATTAATTTTGAAACAAAGCTTAAGCTAGGTTAAAAACAGAAGTTTAAATATAAACTTAAGTTAGTTTACAACATGGTTTGGGTATGATTAAGTTTTTAAGTTTAAAATCGTTTTAATAACAATTAATAAATATTTTATTTAAAAGAATTGAATATAAAATTAGAAATTGAGTTGTAAAAGAAAGTTTAAGCAAAGTTGAAAACAAATCTGAAGCCTAGACTTGAACATATAATTGAATTTCAGATTTTGAAATGAAAGAAAGTGATAACTGCAAGTATTTTAAATATTTTAAATAAGTTAAATGTTTTAGGATTTGATTTCAACTCTTTAAAATTTCTTTATAATAAAATATTACTTAAACAAGTAATTTAAAGGATTTTTAAAATTTGTTTAAACTTTACTAAAAAGACAAAGGAGGGTTCATTTTTAAATCTTGGGTTTAAAATAAAATTTAGAAAGATAAGTTGGAATTTAAAAGGTTTTCAAACATATTGGTAAATGAATTTAAATCACCACTAAGAATGAGTTCATCTTAAATTTAATAAAGATTAAATGATTTGTAATACATTTTTATCATTAAGTTAATTAGAATGGATAATTAATGTTTTGTATCAATTTAATTAGTAATTTTAAATTTAACTTCATTAATTAAGATTTAAGTTAATTAATCGAGAGATTAAGTTATAATTACATTTAATATAAGTAAATGTTGATTTGTTTATAAGGGTAATTAATTACTTAAAGATAATTATTTAATGACATTAATTCAGATTAAATGATTATGTAATTAACTTAAGGTTAATCTAATTAAATTATTAATTAAGAATAATTTATTGAAAGGGTTTGATAAATTAATTTATATCAAATGATTTGTGATAAATAAATCAGAATTTAATAATTAATTCATAAGTAATTTATTTAATTTGAAATAAATTGAATTACTTAGGATTAAGTAATAAATTAATCCTGTTTATAAATGATTATTAAATGCTTGACCTTGCTTATGAATGATTGAATTGAATGAGTTGCCTTGAATTGATTGTCATATATGATCTGTGATATTTCGTTCTGTGGATTGAATTGTGTACAATTTATTCATTTATTTACATTTGCCTATTATCTGTGAATTTGTGAATGGTCGATAAGCGTTATAGTTATATCGCTTATCAATTATATTTTTGTGATTTGATCTGCGATGATTGATGATGTTGCACTATTGTGTTAAACCCCTGGACCACACTTATACACACACAAATATGGATTTCACGAGAAAATCAATTAAGTCACAGATTTTGAAATGATTTTCAAAGTTGAATATTTAAAATTCAAATGTTTTGGAAATGGATTGGGTTTTAAAATGAAAAGCTTTTGAAATAGAATTTCAAAGATGAAATATATTTTTGAATAACTCGATTGAGTTTTGATATTTAAATATTTTGATTTAAATTTGAATTCAATGTTTGAAATTGAATACTGTGATCTGGGAACTAGGGACTATAGATGTTATACCAGTTTATATGGATTAAACTATTTTAAAGGTATTGATTTGGAAATTTGAATTTAAATTCAAAGGCTTTAACTCGTGTAAATATAATTGGATATTTCTGGAACGAAAACTATTTGTTTTCAAATGATAAAAGTTTTCACTTAAGTAATGAATGTCCAATTTGTGTTAAAGGGATTTCAAGTAAAAAAATGGAAATGATTTTCCAAGTTATGGAAACGGTTTGAAAGCCATAAGTTAAATCTTTAATTTAAAGATTTAACGAGTTAATCCAATTAAAATGGGAATTGTTTTGAAATCCATAAATGGATCTATATGAAAATGGGTGAACTTAGTAAAATAAATCTTTTTATTTAAACATTTGAAAATGGTAATTTGTTTAAACCATTTGAAAGAAAGTTTTGAATTATTAAGTTGTGACTTAATTGAAATCCAATATCCATATATTTTAAATATTGCGCTCACTATTCGGTTTAGCCGGGAGAGGACCTTTGTGTCATATAACCCATTCCAAATATGTGATTCGTCGTTATGGATAGCATTTAAAGACCGGTGTTAAAGACCAGGTATTTGTGAAAACGATAGGATAACCTATCGATTTTCTTTGCACTGAATAGCTATGGTATAGAGATTCCCTAACTGATGGGAAGTCCGATCGGGATTGTGAATACCCAGATCGCAAGGGCTTCTTCGGAAGTGCCTTCGGTTCTGTTCAAACCCGGAACAGACTTGTATGGTTGTATGTCTGACACTACACTTTGAGATATAAAGCAGATTTCTTTCAAATACATTTCTGTTGGTGGCGGAGAATTTATTCTCTTAGCTTAACACCCTTCTCTGAGATGTACGAGCTCAGAGGTTATGTAGTTGAAGGTTATCAGCGATATACTCCCAATTTGGTAGTATGGCATGCTGAGTGCTGCTGTGTGTAGATGATCATTTGTTGATCATTTGTGATCAGAGCATGGCTTTTGTATAAAGCGTAGCTTTGTGGACGAGACTGCATCAGGACCTCACACCCCGGAAATGGTCAAAACAGGAAAGATGCGTCAAGGTTATGAGGGTCCCGCCCTTTAGGGTGTGTCATTCCCTTCTGGTAAAGGGTGATATTAGGTATGGAGCCCTGATATTTAACCTATGTGGTTTCTCCAATCTCATTTACTGTGTGGTTGTTGCTTAGAGGTACCTCGGATAAAGGTCCCAAAGGACCGGGGAGTGGCATGCTCGAGTAGTAGTTACCTAGTTACAGAGGTAACCCGGTCTTGTGTTGGCAGAGATCCGGATAGGTTCTCGGGACGTCCCGCCAGAGGCGATCCCATTTGGCAGTAGGAAGTTCCTTAGCCAGACCATTTGTTGGAAATCCAATCACAATAATACGCGCCTTGTACGGTTTTAGTTGTATAACCTGCCATTCACTTATGGTGGCGCCCCACTGTTTGGATGGTAGCTATAGTAGGCATAGTTCGAAATGTCTATGCTGGCTAAGATTTATATTCTACTTTCTAAATGGTTTCCTGCACTGTGCACTTATAATAATAATATCCAAGAAATTTTCTACGTATTAAGCATGTTTGACTATCATAAGAAGAAATCTCCTCCAATTCTGCGTTTGCATTGTGTGTGTGGCGGGAGGTCTTATGGTAGTTTCATTTTCTAGAAAAGCATATCGGATTTTCTTTTATAAATCTTGTTTTATTTAAAGGATAAACTGTTTTTGTTACTCACACCAGTCCCATGACTAACCCGGAGTTTATTGTTCCTTTCCTAAACTCTGGGTGCTCACTATTTTCCACACGAGCAGTCTAGAGTTGGGTTTTTCAGATAGTTAGGTTCAGTGGATTATCTGGAGCTAGTTCAGTCTTTGGACATGACTGATCTTGCTTAGCTTAGTGCATTGTTATTTGGAGTTCGAGCTATTTCTGGATTGGTTCTTGGAGATGGAGCTGCAGTTTTGGAGTTCTTTCTTGAAGACTATTCGAGTTATTTGTTCCACTGCTAGTGTTATCTATTTTCTTTTCCGCTGCTATTATATTGTATCATATCTTTGATGTATATCGATATCTATTGTATCAACTGTTGTATCAGGATGTTGTATCAGATGTTGTATATTGGTATTCATTATTTCTTCCGCTGTGTTGTTTACTTAATTGTGTTATAAGCTCCGGCGAATCGGATTTGAACGGTCGAATCTGCGGCATTCGAGTACGATGTAAAGTACGGATGTCGATTTTCGAGCGGGCAAAAATCGCATTCGTTACAGGTAGCTTGGATATTCTCCTCTAGCTCCCATGCACTCTCCTTTAGATCATTTCCCTATTGAAATTTAACTAGTTTTAATGACTTTATTGTGGAGTTTCTTGGTTTAATTCTTAATGATGCCGATAGGTGCACGACAAAAAGTGACTCTCTTTCCACTACCACCTCTTCTAACTGACTTGGCTGGACCACAAATGCGGAATCAATTAAACACTTCCGTAAGTATGACACATGAAAATATTGTGAACTCCCGCTAACTTCTCAGGAATCTCTACCTTAAGGTAACTTCCCTACTCTACCTGTGATTGGAAGAGTCCCTATGAACCCTAAAGCTTACTTTCCCGAACCATCAAATTTCATGACATGTCTAAGCTGCAAGACCTTTACAAATACCATGTCATCCACTACAAACTCAAACTCTGTGCCTCTCCTGCCAGCATAAGATTTCTACATATCCTGTGCGGTATTCATCCTCCTATAAATCAAATCTCTTTTCTCCAAAATCTCTCTTATCATGTTGGATCCAAGAATAATTCTATATGTAGTTTCCAACCAGCAAAATGGTGATTATAAGATCTCCCATATAATGCCTTAAACGGTACCATCTCAATACTTAATTGATAGCTATTATTATATGCAAATTTTACTTACGGAAAGTGGTCTTCCTAGGAGCCTCCAAAATCCAAAATACACATCCATAGCATGTCTTCCAATACTCGATTTACCCTCTTAATCTGTCCATCCGTATAAGGATGATTCACGATATTCAAATTCAGCTCAGTGTCTAAAGCCTCGTGAAGACACCTCCAAAACTCATTAGTGAAAATCGGGTCTCGGTCACTAATAACACTAGAAAAAAATTTGTGTAATTGAACCATCTCTCTCGTGTATAAGGTTGCCAAAGACGCAACCATCCTCGTACTTCTAGCTGGAATAAAGTGAGCCCATTTGTTCAGTCGGTCAACTATGACCTAAATACTCTCATTTTCCATCTTACTCCTAGGCAGTCCATCTATGACACTCTCTCATTTCTATTGCAAAATATCTAATGGTTGTTGCAATCCACCTAGCTTCTTTTGTTATGCCTTCACCCTTTGACACGTCATAGACTTGGACACATTCTCCGCCATATGCCTCTTCATGCCAGGCTAATAAAAGACTCTCTTCATATCAAGATACGTTTTATCATAACATGGATGAATGGTCATCCTGTAATGATGGGACTCCGTTAGTACCATGTCAATCAACGCCATAATGAGAGAAACACATAGTCTACCATCTCTCCACAGCCACCCTTTCGAATTGATGGTATAATGAACCAAATGACTCGAACGTTCTCCTCTACCTAGCTTCTTGAAAACATCCAACAACCCTACATCTCATTTCTGACTTCAACCAATATGGTACACAAGTCTAGGCTGCACATCCAAAGTTGCTAACATTCCTAGGGCTATGTCAGATAAAGGTCGAAAATTGAATGTAGAAATAATATCTGATTTTTCCACTCCATGAACATACGGTTTAATATTGCATGCTTTCTACTCAAGGCATTGGCTACAACATTGCCTTTGCCTAGAATGCAGGAGATACCAAAATCATATGATGCCAAGAAATCCATCCACCTTTGCTGCCTTAAATTCAAATCCTTTTAGGAGAACAGATACTTCAGGGACTTATAATCCATAAATAGCTCAAACAGCTCTCTTAAAGATAATCCCTACATGACTTGAGCGCAAAAATAATGACTGCCAATACAAGATCAGGGTATGATAGTTTCTCATGTGGGATTTCAATTATCGACTAGCGTAACTTGCAACTCTTCTTTCTTGCATCAAAACCGCATCTAGTCTTGTATCTTAAGTATCAGTATATATTCTAAATATCTTCGAACCAATGGGTAGATAAAAACAAATGCGCTAGTTAATGCCTCCTTTAGCTTGTTAAAAGCGATCTCATATAATGAGTCCCACGAGAAAGCCAAAAATTTCTTGGTAAGGTGGGTCAATAAAGTGGAAATTTTAGCGAAGTCTTTAATGAACTTCCTATAATAGCCTGCCAAACTAAGGAAACTTCTCACTTCATGGCATTCTTCGGTGTATGCCGATCCTGTGCAGAATCAACTTTAGTAGGATCGACCACCTATCCATGCTTAGAGACAACATGTCCTAAAATGCGAACCTCTTTGCACCAAAGGTGATAGTTGGAAAATTTCAACTTTAACTTATATCCATGGAGTGTATTGAGCACTTCTTCTAAATGCAATGGACCTACGGTCTTCCTCGCTTTTCGAATATATAGAATGTCATCAACGAATACCACCATGAACTTATTTAATAATACTCTAAAAACTTGACTTATGAGGTTGATAGAATATGTTGGTGCATTGGTCAGTCCAAATGGCATGGCTAACCACTCATAAAATCCGTTGCGTGTGCGAAAAGTAGTTTTTTGAATACTATCATTGGCCACATGCAAATGATGGAACCCGATAGCTATGTCAAGTTGAGAGAATATATTTGATCCAACTAACTGATCAAAGAGATCGTCTATGCGGGGCATTGGATAGCAATTCTTCTTTGTTAGTTTATTGAGCGCACGATTATCGACACAAAGCCTCAGTGTGTCGTTTGCCTTGGTAGAAATACAACTGGTGCTTCCCACTTTAGAATATTTTTCCTAACGAAGCCCTTCTCTAACAGTTCATTCACTTTCTTATTTAGCTTGCAACTTTCTTTAAGAGTTATATTCCTCAAAGGTAAGGCAATAGGTTTGGCATTCTCCTTAAGGTAAATTCAAAACTCGATCACCCTATGGGGTGGAAGACCGATAACTTCGGAGAAGACATCGAGGTAATCACGAACTACTGGCACCGAAGCTAACGTATCATATGACAAGTCTAAAAAATATAGATAACTCAACATAACCGAACTCCTGCGGTTGTAATAAACCCCAAGGCTACGCCCACTAGAAGTACCCAAACAAGTGATCTTCCTATCACAATCTAGAACTGCTCCATATATAGTCTTCCAGTCCATTCCCAATATTAAACCAAACCCAGAATATTCTAAAACAGAAGCATCGCAATCGGACTAGCCCCCTAAAATATACAACTTCAAAATCTTACAAATCATAGATAGGTAAGTCTATCCTCCAACAAGGTTTGATATAACTACATGGTCGGTAACTATGCTAGTTTCTAAGTGTAATTCATCTACTAATCTACTTGATATGAAAGAGCATGAAGCCCTGGTGTCAAATAAGATACGAGTAGATAAATCAGATGAAGTTAACACATCTTCGATTATGACCTTATTCCTCTTGTCCACCATCGGAGGCGTACTCAAGTTAGGAACATCATCCAGTACATAAGCCAATACCACACGGAATGAGGCCTTTGGTGCAGTTGGACACTCCCTCTTCATGTGCCTAAGTTGATTATAGTTATAGCATTTGATCCACGAGAGGTTCATCTTGCAATCTTTCGCAACAATCCCCTTCCTATTACATCTCCTGCACTTGATTTCTTGCTTCTTTATCCTCTGTTGAGCTCCATTCTACCCTTGCACCTATTCTATTGAAATGGCTTTCCTCCTTCCTTCGTGGGCTTATCCGTAGCTTTATCCTTCAAAAGGTATTAAGAAAAGCCATCTCCACAAATCCTTTATAGGCAGCTCCTATCAGAACGTGGCTAAGGGAAAATCTTGAATAGGTTGATTCAAACCCTTTGTAAACTTCATAGCCTTTTCATGTAGGGTATTTATCAAATCAAACCCAAATCTAGCCAGCTCATTGAATTGATTTACATATTCCTTCACCAACATACTTCCTTGCTGCAAATGTATAAACTTCTATAGCTTCAATCCTTAATCTACGAGGGAAAGAAATCACATCCCAAAACACCTCCTAAAATATTCCAAAGTTATATCCTCCTCATTAGTCTCTACTACTACCAAATCCCATCAGTTTAGAGCTTCTACTTGCAAGTGCCAAGTAGCCAATTGCCTTCTAGGGGCATTGTCCAGACCAAACAACCCAAAAATCCTCTCACAAGTACATAATCATGCCTTCGAGTCCACAAAGGATTCAGTTCCTATGTATGGCATCACTCCTATGCTTGAAAAATCTCGACATAGCTTAGCGAAGTTCGTGACCACTGGATTAACAGGAACTGCACCTAATGCTTGCGCTATGGGCCCTCTATTGGGGTTAAGCTCAACTTGCCCTCTTACTTGTAAGTATTGACAGAATCATATCGAAACGTTCTCTCTTGGAACCTCAAATGTTTCGGTTGAATCATTTCCAACATTACAGCTTATTCTCACTATCTATGATTAGGAATATTACCAAATCTCCTCAAAGAGTATTAAGTTATTCGAATTTAGCGGGTATGTTGGTTTTATACTTATGTATATAAATCTTTGTAAAAAATATAAAACAAACAAGTACACTCTCTCAATACGTACATAATCCCTAAGAAACCCTAAACCTAGGTTTTGGTACCAACTATGACAACCCACACTTGCGGATACATTGATTCAAACCTAAAATGACTATCGAACTCGATTCGTGCCAAGATGACAACATTTAATAAATTATGCACTTTCAGACCTCACAAAGGAAGGAACTATAATATGAATACTGAAAATAAGCATCTCAGATAATGTCTCAATAATATGCAATCCATATACAAAGTTCCTAAAATAACAATATAGAGTCTAAATGGAAATAAAATATGATAAATAGTACATAAAAAGGTACTACAATAATATAACTCTAATACCTAGCTTCTTTCTCCACGTACCATGTCTTGCCCAATTCACTTGCTGGCCTATCTTGCTATGGTGGGTGAAAAGAAAGAAAGGGGTAGGTCAAATAAAAGTCTGGTGAAAGAATTGTATTACTAGTGAATGGTACTCAAAAGTAATGAATTTAATTTACAGTCTACCTGACCAAGGGTGTCCTTTTTTTGTTTATGAATTACCTACCTGGGGTTGGTCGCCTAAACTTAAGGAATATTGTCCTAATTGCAACTACACCCAAAATAACCTATAGTGGCTTGTACCTAAGGTTCAAACAATGGATCGACTAATAATTTCTAGGAATACTTCCAGTAATGATTGCAAGAAGTAATATCCTATCGCTATTAGGTTGACATTACCCAATTAACAACTACCTATATTGCACTTACACACTGAACAGACCTTACAATGCCAGGCTAATGTTAAACTTACTACCTCGAGGACTTAAAGCCTACATATGCATCCGTGTCACAATCTCAATAGTAACATCCCCTATGCACCATGCCATATATCCATAAATAGTGTCTAAGTCGAGTTACCCACATATGTTGAGGTACCTTTCATTAGTCCCTTAACTATGCATCGTAGTTGATATCCACCAATTGTGTCCAGGCAGAATTACCCACTTACACCGAGGAACCTTCTGTTAGTGCCCTAACTATGCACTGCTGCAAACACCCACAAACACTGTCTATGATTAGGCCTAATTGCTCACGTACACAGTTGCTTCAGTTCTGTGGCAGTTGAAATTCAAGAAAATAGGAACTGATTTCCCATACTTATGGGATTATTTTGTATTAAACCTGAACCATAAGCCAAGCTTCAATCTACTCCATTTGTCAATAACAGATCGATCACTTTTATCTTAGTGGTCGACCCTTTGTTGTCGACCAACTAAGATCAAACATCAACCAGTGGAACTTAATTCCAGAACGTAAATTTTATTATAACGTTAATTTATATGTTAATTATTCTAGCTAATCCAAAACTTTATTATACCTTTTATTCAATACTTACTTTAATTAGATTTTTGTCATTCCCTTCATCTATGATTCAAATTGATTTCCACTTATAATTGATAATTTTGTTTACGTAAATTCAACTATTAACTTTACGATATGTGTGTATTTACATTGTTTTATACAGAATAACTATACGTCTCCAATTATAGGTTTATACATATTTAAATCTTAAGATCAATTCAAGGTAATAAATAGGAAGTTGTTGAACTTTGCACTATTAATTTAGTCCAAGTTCTTTCCAATAAGGATCTATATGGTTTGTTTAACAGGGAATTTATTTACTGCATATAAAATTCACATTTCCCTTCTATTTATATGTAAATGAGCTTGATTTATTTAATATGAACTTTGAATAGGAACTATTATATTACATTAAAAGAAACCAATTCCAAATCAAGTAGAAATATAAACAAATTCAATTACTTATGAAACAACATCTTTCAGTAATCAACCCACCATTTCAAGTCCTCTTTCTTCCTAGCTTGCCTTCAATCTCCTCTGCTTCTTAATTTGTTGATTTTCTTTCTTCAATTTGACTTTATATTGAATTTTATTTTAATTTTGGTTTAGAATTTGAAGGAGAAAGGGATTTTGGAAGAGAAGGATAATTTGAATGTACTGTTGTTGGCTGCTAAACTAGGGTTTTAGAATAAGAATAGTGGAGTTGAGGATTATGTTCTTATTTGTAAGCACTGGAATACACAATAGCCATTCAATTAGTATTATAAAATATGGGTGGTGCAGGCCTGGGCTAACCCTAACCGATTAACGTTTATGTCAAATAGTAAATAGGTGGCGGTCGACGGCTAGAGGTTGATCGGTCCTATATCGGCTGTCAACTGATTAACTTTATGATAGTAACGTTTATTTATTTCCTTTGTAAATTTATTTCCTTAAATATATTTGAATTACTTTCAATTTCAAATCTTTAAATATTAATAACTTTTCCGTTTGAACTCTGGTCATCAAATTCTATATGTGAAATTTGGCCAGAAAATCGCCACGAACACAATGGAGCAAATTCCATATCCATATTTTGATGTTTTCTCAACTTCAATTTTTATTTTATTTTACTATTAATTAATTAGTTAATTTTTGATGATAAATTCTTCGTTAATTTTTAGGGTGTTACATTTAGCATCTCATAAAAGTTTGTGTTCCATTTGATTTGTTAACTCCGTTAGATATCTTTGAATGCTTACTCCATCATAGATGCCACTATTTGATTTTTTTTTGAAAATTTTCATACATTAACTCTATTGAACTACAATTGATCACCGTCATAACTCATCTTCTGTTTTAGTGCAACTGATATGAGATAACTCAACAAAATAATTAGTATGATTGTCAAATAGTTGTTATCATTAAAACAGAAGAATCATATTCCTAAAAGATACAACAGCAAAGGTACTTTATGTGAGTTAGAAGAGCTCTACATAAAAGGTCGCTTACAACTATTTTATTTGAATGTGCATTGATGGAACACTTGTATACATTCGATAATGTTTTGATGAAGATGACGGAAACAAAATTGGCGATTGGGGAATAATAAAAGGCAATGATTTCATTATGTTCGCTGCAAAAGTATATAGGGTTTGTCAATTGTATTATATATATTAAGATACTATGGTCCCGAGTGATATAAAGGCAAATATTCCTAGTGAGGATTGATTGCATGACAAGATTAAGGTGTTATACTTATGGTTGTGGAGCATGTAGCACCTTGTGTTCCTAGAAATACACACACTTGAATTCTTAATTTTGTGGGTCAAATCCTAAAACCTTAGCAAAACCCTTTATTTTCACTCTTCCTTTACGATTAGGTTGAACTTTAATGCATAACGTGACTTTACCAACTCAAAGTGTTCAATCACTTTTCAATTCCAATCACACTACTTAGTGAGTGATACACATCATTTTCATATATAAATTTAATCCCACGATTGATTCGCATTTCTTACCTCAATTCCTCTCATCTAAAGAAACTCTTAAACTTTTAATTTATAAGAAGTGAATATTAGGCTCAGGTCCATAACAAGTTTCAAAATACACAAAACCCCAGTAAAAAAAAGTATGTAAATTAGGTCCCTAGAATTATGTTACTAAGCTATTACATATAGTTATCCAATTATTCACTGAATAATTGCAGCCACTTATGCAATTATATCCAAAAGGTGCATAAATTTATGCAATTTTTTCGGTGAATAATTGCGGAAATTTTCACGATTTTCTTGGTGAATAATATGGAATTTTCCGCAACTTTTTGAAAAAATTGCATAAATTTCCGCAATTTTTCAGTGAATAATTGCATAAACGCCTGCAATTATTCATTGAATAATTGCATAAGTGTATGCCATTATTTAGTAAATTAATTCTAGGGACCTAATTTACTAACTTTTTTAATGGGGTTTTTGTGTATTTTGAAACTTATTAGGGACCTATGCCAAACTGTCCCTTATAAGAATGTCAATAATTATGAGATGTGGAAATTTAGTGACTAAAATAATGATGAACTTGTTATTCCTTTATGGGGATATTTTCGATGTTTATTCTCACTCAATTCCTTTTTAATTTATGTATTTTTTTATAGGATTTAATGTACAATATTTATCTATACTACTTTGTATTATTTTTTGTTATGCAATTAAATTTTGTTTTCAAATTGATTTTATTGCTAAAAATCTAAAGTGATTATTATGAAGGTAAAGTGAAGAGTTTAATCTTACGTTTTAATAAACAAAATAGATTTTTATAAAATAAGTTTAAAAAGAGATCGAAAATTTTAACCAAACAAGATGTATGTTTTTTTTACATGCGATGATAAAAAATTTGTTATTTTTCAATAGTTATTGCCAGTAATGGAACTTATGATTAATGATTAACTGATGGATCCCAGTAACCTAGGAACCTATTCCAAGGTGAATAATGTTGAAGAGAGTATCTATAAAGTGAGGGGAAGTTCCTTCCGAGGCGAGCATAGTGAATTTCCATCTGATGTCGTAAGTACTTTTCGGGAACTATAAAAAAAATATGTGTTAATCGGGCTTTAAACCAAGTAGAAGTCAATGGAAATTAAAATGATAAGACAAATACAGAATGACTAAAAAAGTTGGAAGAATACTTAGAAAAGCTGCAACAACCGGGAGGAGTTTCATTCAAATTGAAGCTAAGTATATAACTTGGCATCAAGTTATATAGGTCTTTACCGACCAATCTATTCATGACATTTCACCTCCCCAACTCCATACAACTCCTATACTACAACAACTCTTGATCAAGTAGTTTTCCTAGAGTTTGGACGATCAAAAAATTCCAAGGTTGATAAGAAGAAAACCAAGAAAGCAAGATAACTCATGCAATGATGGAAAATCACTAGAATCAACCAAAAGTCAATGAAAAGTGCTTGGAGCATGTCAAGTAGAAGAAAAGCAGGTGAAAATTTGGATTTGCACCAAAAAAATAGGTCGATATTGAGTTAGATGACTAGGCATCGAGTTATCATTTTGACTCATGGAACTCTGATCTCTCTTCTATGACTTTGGGCTATCTCCTAGACCTCAATGCAAGCAAGCTTTAGACCAATACTTCTTGTTTTCTATAAATAAAAATTATAGTGCAACGAAAATAGCATCTTGTCCCTGATCTTCTTTCTTCACTCTGGATCTGGGATTCTACTGCTCTTCACCATCTTCCTCCCTCACAATAGCCAGCAAGGAAGCTACTGTTGGCAGTTCTAGCCTAATAACTTGTCAAGTTCTTCTACTTATGACTCTAATTTTTTGTAATCTCATACAAAATCTCTCTCAGATCCAAAATCGATAAAACTAAAAAGTGGGCGTAGGCTAGAGATTACCGAACCACTATAAAAATCTTAATTCTCCCTATTATTTTTCTTTGATTTCCACTGTTATTTACTAGATCTAGGTCTCACAGGTTCCCTATAACTCATTCTTGGGTGTTGATCCATTTTTTGCTTCTACATTTTTGTGCCATCACCGAGAAAACTGAATCTAGGCTTAGATATTGCTCTCAACTTCAGATGAAGGATTCAAAATTTTTATTTAAAGAATTTTAGGACTTCCTATTAGAGATCCATGGAACCGTAAAGGGAAGATCTTCCTTCAGGAGATCCGTAGGAGTGTAGCGGGTGGTGATGAAGCACACACTCACCAAATGGAAGTTAATAATGGAAATGTAATACTAGGATCATTTGCTCAACATGGCATAATGACCAAAGGAGAGTTTGCTAAGATGATCCATGAATTAACCAAAAGATGTCAGATAGCCAGAAATCTCTCATAGGCAAGATGGACACTTTGCTCAATCTATAAGCCCAAATTACAAGGAGAACTAGAATGGAAACTTCACCTATTATAGGACAAGAGAATTTCTCTACTTATGGCCTAAACAGGGGAGACGGGAAGCAAAAGCAGAAAGAAGTAGTTAATGGAGTTGAAGGAGGACCTATAGGAGGAAGCAGGAGTGCTCCTACCTCTAGAAGACCAATTTGTAACAACACAATTTCTCTCGATACTGAGAGGACCGTTCATGCAAATACTCCTCAAGGAGGCGATGTCATGGATGTATTTCATAAGAAAGTGGACTTGCAGCTTGATGGTGGTGATTTAGAGTTGATTGTTGATGCTGATAAAGGTGGAATTCATACAACTGAACCTCAATTAACTCTACGTCCATGAATACAGTAGGAGTGATACTTCCAAAGATAGGAGGACCTAGATGTCAGTCAAAAATTGATACCGTTTGCAGAGTTAAACACTTGGCGTAGCCCATGACAGTCAGTCAACCTTCGGATTACTGGGCCAACGAGGAGTACATCGCTGACATGGTCAAACGAATTATGAAGGAAAGTAAAGGTGGAAACGATGAAGACTTGAGTTCCATGCCAAGCCAAACTTCATTTATTGAGAATATCCTAAGAGAAGAGTATCCCCGCAAATTCACTATGCCGACAATGCCATCCTACAATGGAACAACTGATCCTAAAAAACATTACTCAAATACAAATGGCATATGGATTGAGCCAGAGCTATATATGCTGTTCGTTAAAGGTAATTCCCTATGCTGTTAGTTGTGCTGAAGTCCATATCACTTTTGATGAATTGGCTAAGAGGTTTTTAGAGCAGTTTAGGCTCCACGCTACACGACCAAAGGACATGATGCCCCCATCCAGCCTTTCTCAAGGACCCAAGGAGTCACTGAAAGCTTTCCTAAATTGCTCTAACATCTTTGTTACAGAGGTTAGCAGTCTGAAGAAGATCTTATATATATGGCGCTTACCCGGGGCATTCACTCGAACATGGATTTCGGTAGGTGGATAAAGATGAAGCAACCCACTAACATGGAGGAATTCCACCAAAAGGAAAATCAATTTATGAGGATGAGAGAAGAAAGTATGGTCGAAAGCAAGTCCATTGATGAGCAATCGAAAGAGGTGGTTCAGAGTAAAGTTGTCCTCAAGCAAAATGGAAATAGTTTCGGAACTGCTTGAGGAAATGCAGGAAAAACTACAAATCAAAATAAGAGGAATCAGAATGCTAATAGGCATTATGGGGATAGGAAAAATATGTGGAATCTAAGACCGCGGATTATACACCGTTGAATGATAGTTTAGAGAACATATATCTTGCCACTCAGGGTACTAAGCATTATAACAAACCACCCAAGAGGGAAGCGATCGAACAACTAGAAATGGTTGGGGAAGTATTGCCACTTCCATGAAACTCAGAAGTATAACACAAATGAATGTCGACATCTGAAGGACATAATTGAGGAATTGAGAGTGAACAACAAGCCTAGCGTTATGTGAATAAATTGTGAAATGCCGATCAACCTATCAGACGCCAATGGCCAGATGCTCAAGGGAAACGCCTGGACCTAGCAGAGAAGGTCTCAGGCGAACAGATCAAAGAATCGTTATAAACACCATTACAGGAGGACCTCACTTAGGGAAGAAGATTTAGGGTGAGATAGAAAGATATGTTAGTTCTTTAAAGCATCCAACGGAGGAGAACTACTGGGCTATCGAAGACGAAGTTCTGGCCAAGCAACAAAGAATGATTACAGATAATATTGTGTTCAGGAATCGAAACGCTAAAGGAGTTAAAGCGCCGACTCTCGACCCAACGGTGATAATGGTCAGGATCGGACCAATAGTTGTGCATCAAGTATTTGTTGACAATGGAAGTTCGATTAACATTTTATTTTGTAAGATGTTCGATCAAATGTTAGCATGAAGGATGTGACCACTTGCCAAACAAAGATTCAGGGTTTTACAGGTGAAGCTAAACAGCTAATTGAAATGATTGATCTCCCTATAGAACTCAAAGAAGGAGAATGAAGGGTATTTCACATGCAGACCTTCGTGATTGTTGATGAGTATTCTACTTAGAATGCTTCCTTGGGCTGAACGTGTTTGGCCGACTTTAGAATCATTTTGGCTTCATGTTATCTCATGATGGAATTCCCGATGGAGAGTAGGATAGGAGTAGTAAGAGGCAACAAAAGTGCTTCAAAGAGTGTTGTTTTTTCGAATTACGTGAAGCTAAATGCTATGAATAGGGGAATAAGTGGGAAAGACTCTTTGCATTTAGAACCACCAGCATAATAATTACAGAAAAGCACCTGGCTCGGGACCATAGTCTGTTTGACAAGGCTATGGATCCCAGGACGAAGTCAGGGGAGATACGGAAAGCACCGATGGAGATTATGGTGGTTATCCCTATTGAGATGGACAACCCAACTCAGGTCTTGAAGATTGGTACTTAGTTAGAAATCAAATTACGAAAGGAATTGATTAACTTTCTTTGACAAAATCTGGAAGTGTTTGTTTCGATGCATTTTGATATGTGCGGTGTTAACACTAAAATGTACGCTAACACCCCGGTGTAAGTTGCAGTATTATGAAAGCACCACCCATTGGTACGGGAACTGAAAATAAGCAGAAAGTAACAGAGAAATAGTAAAGAGACAACAGTTTTTATATTGGTTCGGCTTAAAGTCAAGCCTACGTCCACTTAATCTCTTTTATTGCTGATTTGATTACAACTTTTTCAATGATTCTTCAATTACAACACGATTAAGAGGAATAGCCAGAACTTCAATGTAGAAAAGGTTTCTGAATTCATGTCGAATGAGTTAGATCTTTCTCAAAGTTCGTTGAAGCGTCTTCGGTGTTTGAAGTGTTGAAGGAATCGAGAAAACAACAAAGTACTGGCGTTTCAGAAATAATCCAAAAAAAGTCCCTTTCCTGGTGGAGTAGGCAGGGTATTTATAGTGAAAATCTGGAAGTAGGTCGTAGGTCAGTGGGCGACATAGGGTTAGGTCGTAGGTCGTGGGCGACATAGGGTTAGGTCGTAGGTCGTGAACGACCTAAGGGATATGGGCTATGGCTTAAAATGGTTGTGCTTGATCAACTGCTTCTACTGGTAGGTCGTCGCGACCTATGGGAGTGGAAGGCGACTTATATGGAGCGACTTAGAAGTGGTTGCGACCTAAGGTTGGAGCGACCTATATGAAGCAGCTTTACCCTGTTTCAATGCTGTCCTTTAGTCGCTAGGTCGCTATCCCCTTTAGGTCGCTAGGTCGCTAGCCCCTCTAGGTCGTTAGGTCGCTGCAGAGTTCATTCCACTGTTATGTTGTGTCGTTGATCTGCTTAGATTGTTAGGTCGCTTGCTTCTTAACTCTTTAGGTCGCTAAACCTCTTAACTCGTTAGGTCGCTGAGCCTCTTAACTCGTTAGGTCGCTAAGCCTCTTAACTCATTAGGTCGCTAAGCCTCGTAGGTCATTAGGTCATGAAAAAGAGGAGTTAACACTTGCCCCTCGAAGCATATCCCTAGGTTATAGGTCGTGTGCTTTGATCTAACTCCGCTAAGTCGTGAGCGACCTAAATAGCTCGTTAACTCGAGCGCCTATCCATCTTCTCCTCTTTCTTCTATGTAAGCTGTTAAACCGCTTCGTCCACTTCACTTTGTTGCTTACACTTTGCTGCCATTGCTGTGCTTGAGCTCGAGAACTTCAAAGCAGAATTCCCTTCCCTGTTGCTTCGATCATCATTCCCAACAACAAACTTAGGTAAATCGATCATCTATCCATTGTTTCTACCATCGATTTCTCCATAACCAATTTCACACAGTTTTCGCTACCCTGTTGTAAGATTACCTCCTGATTCGCCCTTCGATCACCATTGAATTGTTGGTAATTGCTTTCAAAATGAATCGGCCTAGGATTTCATAGAGTTGTTTGTTGAGTGTTTTGAATTTTTGGAGTTTAATGATGGCTTCTGGAGATTTGGAGGAGACGATGAGGCTTTAGGTGCTTAGAAGAGATGTAGGGATATTTGGTTAACGGGTTAGTGGATTTTAGGTCAAGCCATGGTGCTTCTGGTGATGCAAGGGTGGTGGACGCGTGGCAAAGTGTGAGTGGAGAGTAGGCCTTAGGGTTTTTTGATGGGTGAAAGTTTGGTACTTCTGAGCTGCTTCAAGAGCGACCTAACGAATCGAACGACCTAAGAGCCTTGCAACTTAAAGGAAACTGAACGACCTTCGAACTTGCGACTTAACTTCTTGCGTCATAACCTTTAGGTCGCTGGTGTATTCGAACGAGCTAACACTTGAACAAATATGCCTTATAGTGACTTAATCTTGCCAGAATAGCATATGAATTCCAAACAGAATGACTTAAGGAAGGCCCGACCTATGATAAGTTGTTTGAGCACAATCTGGACGACCTAAAGAACCCCGAGTTAACTTAAGTCGTTCGTGCGACCTAAGAAGTGAACAGGACTTGAACATTTGTAAAATTTGACAGAACTTGATTGAATTTCTAACTTGAACAGCCAGGATAAACTGCTTGAACATGTTGCATTTTTCCACAGACTGAATTAACTTTTAAGCTAACAACCTATCAAACACAATATTTGCAGAAAAACAGGACGAATATACTACAATTGACTGCCTATATCGAATGACAGATTAGTCGATAAAGAATAATCAACTTAATGGAATTACACGAATGAAGTGCTGCGAATTAACAAGTTCAAGTGAAGTATTAAAGCAAAGCTAAATTAATCAACTAAAGCTGATCAGCTTTCATCGATACTGTACTTGAACTTAAAATAACAAGCCCTGAAACTTTATAATTGACAAATGCCAATTAGTTTAATTCCAGTTATATTTGCTTTTCTTTTTATTAGTTTTGCACAGCACTTCACACTTTTAGGAAACGTGCACCTTCATATTTGAATATCCAGTTCCTTGCGTAGAATGACTTCTCAACAAATACAAGAAGAGATGATAGAGCGGACCGAAGGAGTCTTTCCAATAGCTGATCCTTTAGACAATCCTCCAGAGAGAGTTACAACTTCATTGAGCCAACGGGCTTTCATCCAGTTATGTACTCAATTTGGCATCGCTGAAGCGGATGCTCTGCTTCCAAGAGTAAAAGACACTGCCGATAGGCCACCCCTGGCTTTGTTGCAGTCAACCGTCAAATGTGCTTGAACGGACCTATCCCCCCATTCAATGAGAGTAATCCTCCTTCAATTGACTATCTCTCCGTTCCAGCTGCACCCCAACGGTTATGCCATTTTGATGGGGTTGGGCGTACTGTTTAGGAGGACACTTAATCGCCTCCCAAGCTTTGAAGAGATTTTCTATTTATGCGCATTTGCGAAGAACAAAGATCATCTTTCTATTATACTTGTGAGGGGCGCAAGAAACCGTAAACTAATTACTAATCTTCCTGAAAGTGCCCACGGGTTTTTGAATCAGTTCTTCTTTGTTCGCTGCCCCCCAGGATTCTACGACATCGGAAGAGTAGGAAGTAAGACTACTTATCTTCGTTTACTTGATTTCTGAGCCTTTCAAAACTTGAGTCACCAAGTGTTAACTTCATTCTTTACTATTATAGCGATTCCTCCTCCATCAAGAGATTCTAGCCACAAACCGACTTTTGATAGATTGAGTGTTGTAGCTGCTGAGGAGAGAAGTATTAAATTTCTGCTGAAGGACGAGTTTTTGCACCAATTCGAAAATTTTCACTCTTCCCGATCTATTCAGCCCCGTGATGCCCCTAGTTCTCAGGCAGAAGTGTCAGATGCCCCAGTCTCCGTGAAGGAATCCGCACCGAAGGAATCTATTGCTGAGGTTTCGTTAGTGAAATGCTCAAGTTCCGTTGATGGTGCGGGATTGTTTGGCAAATCTGAACTTCTCCCAGTTATTGAAGAAGAGGAACTTCCTCATCGTTTTGGGAAAGCTACCGGAGAAGCAGGAACCGAGAAAGAAAGTCTCGTTATAAAGAGTGCAAAGTGTGTCGAGGAGGGCATGACTCATTCCATCGGGCACGATGGTGATGATGTCTTTGGGGGACTAAGTGACCTAATGGTGACTTACCAAGAGCTTTTTAAAGACGACACCATCACCTCTAAACTCACTTCTCCATCAATCGAAGCAACGTCTATTTTGCGGTCAACTCTATCAATCCAAGAATTGACTCCTAAGCCGAAGAGCAGTTTGTAGCTTGACGCGCATAGTTCACACGCCACACACACTTAGGATTTTGGCAATTATGTGCACTTAGCTTCTTTATTTCGAAGATTTCTAAACTTGTCTCTTTTTCACTATCAGGTTCTCCAATGGGATGTAGTGGTTCGTACTACGACGACTTTCAACGCTATGGGAGGCGTGATTCTTACGACCCTAGGCGTTACTTTCCTGCCCATAGAGTAACCAATGAGGAAAAACTGCCAGAAAAGCTCACGAGAGGCAGGCTTACGAGGAGCGATATGGAAGAAGAGATGACCGCCATGACTCTCACCAAAGGGATGATGACTCCCATAAAAGAAAGTCACATGATGACAAGGGGAAGAGTTTTGAAGCTGAAGGGTCCAGCAAGCGGGCCAAGCCTGGCGAAAATCTTCATATGAGATTTCCAAAGTGCCTGCTACTTCTATTTCTCTGGATATCCCTTCTAGTTCCCCTGCCCTCAAAAGAACTGAGATTCAGACAATCATTGGTAGGACTGAATATCAAGTTGAGAATGCCCTGCATGCACTCCAAAGCCGGTTTCCAAAAGGGTGTTTAAAAGGAGTACGCTTTGACTTGGACTTGGTCCCCATCGATAAACAGGCTATGCTAAGAAATCTTGATGCTGTTAGGCTTGACATTGAAAGAATGTCCGGGTGGCAAAAGCTAGTCGATGAGCTTCAAAGAGTGAACCATTTAAATCTTGAAGCTATGCTAACCATGGAGAGTGACAAATCTGAATGGAAAAAATTTCTCGACCAGCATGACACGGAGATGAAGAACATCACTACATATAATGAGAAACTCGAAGCTGAAGTCGAGCAACTTAAAGTTGAAATTGCTACCTCTTCCACTTCTTTTACTCAAAAGGAAGAGGTGCTTCAAAAGCAAGTCAGAGATGCCCATGCTAGTCAACGAGATGCTGAGGCAAGACTTGAGGCACAGCAGAGACTTGTGGAAAGCTATCGCACTGATGTTGCTCAGTTGCGGGAAAAGACTAGCTCCCAAGACATGGAGATTGAAATGTTCAAAGCTCAACTTTCTAAAGTTGAAAAAGAGCGCGACGAGGCCATTGCTGGAAAAGCAACAGCTGAACAGTCTCATGAGGAGACAAAGGCCAACGTCAGTTCTACTTTATTTGAGTTTTACATTCATAGCGTCTTGGGGCATGGAAGTCTCTCATTTTTGGGGCCAAAGTATGAAATTACCCTGGCGGAAGTGTGGGAAGCAGCGGTTGAAATGCTTAAAGGTGCCAGCTACGTTGAGGAGGATCTCGAGGCTCATTTTTTAGACGATGAAGGTCAAGCCGCCCTTGGCAGAGGAAAAGAATAGCTCGCCAAAGAACGAGCCGAAGCAGTAGAAAGAGAGCATTCAGGAAAGGCACCTTTTCCTGACCTGACTCATCTTTCAGCTTCGGTTGACGTTGACATTATTGGCTCTAGTTCTCATTCTCCGCCTTCTACTAAAGCCGAGACCGAAAATATGACTGCCCACACTGAGGCCCAAGAAGACATCGAAGCCCACGATTTTGAAATCGACATGATAAAGCCAACTCCTCCAGGGAACTTCAACACTGATCTAGCTTAAGTGGACTGCTTGTTTGCTTCACATGAGTTTGATGAACTTGTTGATTATTACTTAAACCTTGACGTGCCACTATCTCCTCTTTTTGCGGGAAACACTGACACTTAATTCTTCTTCTTCTATAGTGAAAACAACAAGTACTGCGCGAGCTTCGCCTCCTCCAGCTATTGCTCCTTCATCTATTCAAGTTACTCCTTCTTTTGCTTCTCAACCGGGGTCTCAAGAAGAACAGATAGAAGCTCTTCAAGGCTTGGATGACACGCCCGCTTCGCAAGAGTAGAAAACTGAATGGCTTGAGGAGGGTGAAAGGACCCCGGAGGAATTCACCGCCGATGATACAAAGTTGATTGATCTCATGACTCTGGGCAGCGAATCTTCTTCAAAGAAGAGGGGAAAGCGTGGAGTTTCGAAGAAAAGGAAGGAGACTTCTGCTGGTGATGAAAAAGCAGAAGAGGACCCGATTGCGCCTCTTTCTCCTTTTCTCGGACTCGTTCAAGTCGACTTAAGAAGTTAACCATTAGGCCGGATGAAGGCTCCAAAGACGGTGGAAAGAAGAAGTGATGGGCCTGGCTTTACCTTTGTTGTTTTACTTTTTTGCTTTTTGATTGTATTGACCAGAGATTATGCGGCTATCGGCCCCCGCTTTTTGAAACCTGCACATGTATACAGATTTTTTGTAGTATGGAATAAAATGATTCTTTTTACTTGTACAAATTTTGTCTGTATGTATAAATGCATTTATTCCTTTTTATCACACAAGTTTCTTTATTTTCCTTGTATGATATTGCAGTGAGCTCGTGGTATGTTACTTGTGCGTCGCTTTTATTAATGCGGTTATATTATATTGCCCCCATACCATGGCTTATTGCAATCTTCTCCATTTTGAGAAAACTTATACTCTTACTTTGGAGAACAATTCTTCCACTTTGAGAAGATTTGTACTCTTACTTTGGAGAATACTTCTTCTATTTGTGGAAATATTATTCTACTCTAGTAGAGTGTGCTTTGTAATGGAGAAGTTTTTTTTTTTGTTTGAAAAAGTTTTTACAATTCACTTTGGAAGATTGTCACTTTTATTTTTGAGAAGTGGATTCCTGTTCGTCGACGGAAATTCTATCGGTTTAGAAAACTGTCGAACGAATTTGAATTAAAAATAACCGCAAGCGCACGGTGCACGATTGTAGCACGCGGCGAATACGGGTCGATCCACAGGGAATTGATGATTTTAAAATTCTATTCAATCAAATTATACCGAAGTCGAGAGTGAATAGCTAGAAATGTAAGAAACTAACAAAAATTAGCAAAAGAAAATGATAAAAATATGAGAGTTAAAAGAACAATTTAGAGATAAATCCACTCTCTAGATCATATAAATCAATAAAATGAAGTTATGATCTCTCTTTTCTTGTCACTAGTGAATTAGATGATGTGCTTATCATAAGTATGGTATATTTGTGCTATTAATTAGCTCAATATAAACCATCAAACTATAACACAACCACCAATACACTTTAACTCTCATGAAATATGACAACAAAGTTGAAATAAAAATCTATTTTAAGCATAGCTTATTAACTATTGTTTAGAAATATAGGCTATCAAATTTCAATTTCAACATTCACTTCTTTTCCATAATCATATTTAGATGAAGAGGCAATTTGTGTTATGTTTGTTTAAGCATAGCCTATTTGTTATGAACAACATAGACTATCAAATTCAAAGCTAAACAACATCATTAAACCACTTCAAGTGTTTCCATTAAAGCACAAAAAGAGAGCATAAACATCAAAATGTTGCATCTACATACTAGAGAGCTTCATTACCCCTAAATTGTAGGGGTTAAGCTCTCATATTTGTTATCAAATCAACAAATGTAGAAAGCAACATGAAAACAAAAAGAAAGGAAAATGAAAGCTAATGAAAAAGACAACTAATCTAATTGCATAAAGGTAGATCTACACTATTACATAAGAAGAGAAGAAGCATGTAATTAAAAGAGAATTAACATTGCATAAAAGAAAAGAAAATTACATGAAATAAAATGGCTAAGTAGCCACAGAAAGAAAGAGAGCTTTGATTTATTTTCTAAACTAAAAATAACTAACTAAGAGGAAGATGGGTACATGAAACATAAGGGGTATTTATATAAGTTAGAAACCCTAATGCATATTTTTGGGGAGTACCCAAAATGCCCCTTAGGAAGTGTGGAGAACCCAAGTAATCATTAACATGTCTTAATCCCCCATTAAGTGTACATGAAGCCATTATAGCCTTTAATTTGTGCATTAAGGTAGGTGGGTAGGTGGGGTCCTCCATGTTCTTCACTTTGAATTATTTCCATCTTCATTCCTTTGTATTAATTTTGTGCATGCATATCTTCATGAAACCACTTCTACTTGAGATCAAATTCCTACAAAAATATATACAAATTTTCAATTAATTTTTCTCAAAGAAATATATGCACACAAATGACCGTTTTGCCCATATATGAAGATGAATATGTGACAATTTGGAATAATTTGAATTTTTGGTTTAAACAAGTTAAAATACCCGATATGATCATTTATTTAATTCAAATAGATTAAATATGGTGGTAAAAGTATGCACACTTAAGTGCACATCAAATACCCCCACACTTATCTTTTTATTCGTCCTCGAATAAAGATAAACTAAGATAAATCCGTTTTCGTAGGGAGCACGATTGCATTGAGCGTATGCAACAAGCCGTTAAACCTTTGGGTGTCCCCAGTAGGACGAGTGTTGTCTCGTGAGGGTTTTCTGCGAATACTACCCACAAAATCCAAGTGCAGGATGAAAACATTTACAAAATGCCAGATTTATTTACAAAGTGATGAATGCGAGTTTTGAAAATATTTACAAATGAAAGATTTATTTTTAAATTGACACGAATAAGTTAAATATAGGTTTTGGTCATTATCTTGAAATTTAAATTATTTACTCGTTAATATTTCCGACAAAAACGAAGTTATCATAACAAATAGACTATAGTTTAACTCGTTGTTTTGGTTAATAACACAGTGTAACTATAAAATGGATTCTTAGTTGATTGTCAAAGTTTATCAAAGTGGTATTTTCATTTATTTTCAATAACAAATCAAATCAACAAAGTAAAAGTAATGCTAGGATTTCAATTGCTTGCTCTTCCATTATTTGCAAGAAAAATTACACACCTAGCGCAGGTAAACTGAGGCCAGATATATCACCCATGCACTGCCTTTCTGGCTTATGTGAGGGGAGTACAGAGCATGGCGAGTGCACACACTTTCGTGCATACACCTATCGACCGTAGGTGGTTTTTATTATTTTTGTTTTTTACATGTGTTCCATACATGCATAACCGTGAGGACTTTTAAATGAGAGCGAATACTTGGATGTTATTATTTTTTAATTTTTTTTTAAGAGAGAGAGAGAGAGTTTTGCAAAATTGTCTTAGCACCATTTAACTTAGAAGACAAAAAAAATGTTATATCCTTTACTTTAAATCAACCACTTTTTAAAACAAAGATTTTCAATTAGGATATACTTCATAATTAACACGTATGAATCTTCCTATATACTAGTTAAACCATTATTATTTGTAATCAAACTTCAATTTTATTTTTGTTAAGACAAATAAATTTTCAAAAATTTTAATTTAATAAACCAAAACCATATATTTATCCTATAGTGTTTCTTTAAAAATAAATCAAAAACGCTAAAAAAAAAAATTCTTATTTTGTTTTTGGATTTTTTTTTTGATTTTTTGGAAGAAAAATGAAAAATTAATCCTAAAAAATCAAGAAGAAGATGGGTCTCCCCCCACACTTGATTTTGACTGTGCCCCCATAGTCAACCTAAGTCAAAAGGAACGTTTATTATTATTTACATGAAAATGAAATGTATTTACACGACATCAGAAAGTTGAAACGGTCTTCCAAAGACCGATTCATTTGTCTCGTCAAGTATACGAGACAAAGCTTAGGCTCGAAAAACCAAACCGTAAAAGATTTTGAAGTCGAATGTGGCTTTGGAAAAACGAATGTCGTTTTATTGAAAATCTTACGAGTTGTTTTATTTTCGATAATTTTTGGGGTAGATATAACGATTGACTGAAATTCACATTTGTTTTCACCAAATTGAAATTCAAGTTTGTCATTGAAAAATTCTTCAAAATTATTGATTTCAAAATGGTGATGTGAATCGTCCCCTTTGGAATCTAACAACCCATCTTCAAAAAGTCCAAAGAAATCGTGTTCGTTAAATTCGTCTTCCTTTGTTGGATTATCAACAAATTCATTGCGTATCTCTAGTTCAAAATCCAAAGCTGTTGTATTCAAATTTTCGAAATTGAGAAAAGGAAGATTGAATTTTAAATTTAGTTCCACACCCTTAAAAGAATTGAAATCCAACTCAATTACCGTATTTTCAAAAACTTCATTAAGATCATCATTTTCAGTTTCAAAAGTTGTTATTTGAAAATCGTCGGTTGTGGTAAAAGATGGATTATTATTTGACTCGTCACACGTTGGGATTTTATTTTGTTTTTCACGTTGTTTCATATATGTTTCAAACAACAAATCTGTGTGATCATCGTAAATTTCGTTCATTTGTTAAACAAAATCCAATTTGTAGTTATTAACTTGAGAATTTTCGATTTGGACTTGTTGAGTACAAGAATTTTCAATTTCGATAAACGGTAGTTTATTATTTGATTCTTCGCAAGTTGAGTTTTGATTATGATTTTCACGAAATTTTTTGTATTTTTCAAGTAATTAATCCCCGTTATCTTTTTCCATTTCTTCAACAAAATCAAATTCATGATTATTAATTTGAAAACTTTCATTTTGATTTTGTTGATAACCAAAGTTTTCAACCATATCATTATTGAAACAATTCCCATTGTCAAAATTATTTGAAAATTGGTTCACATTTTCGTTTTGATTTTGAAATCCATTTTGAAACTCGAAATTGAATTGGCATGGGTTACACTCGAAATCATTTGAATTTTGAAGTGAATTCAAATTTTGATTATTTTGAAAACTTTGATTTGAGTTATAGCATAAATATGAATTGCACAACTCACTTATCTCTTGATTTTGTTGCGTAGAGAGTTCAAGTAACGACGAAATGCTATTTTCAAGAATTGAGGGTTGACCATTATTTTGGAAATTTTGTGGTTCAAAATTCGAATTATCTAAACAAAAGTTGTTGTTAAAATATCCATACGAATTTGGAGTGAACTCATATGGATTATACTGATTTTCACAACTAAATTCAAGTGAGTAAGAAAAAGGAAGCTCGGACATTTTCAAGATTTTTTTAGGTTTTTTTTATAAAGAAAAATATTTACAAATAGAATTTAATTTTCAAAATGGAAAATTTATTTTTGGATTTTCAAATTTTTTTTGAACTTTTTTTTTTGAATTTTTGGAATTTTGATTTGAAAAAAGGAAGAAAAAAAAAACTAAGTTAAGAAATATTTACAATTTTTTTAGTTTTGAATTTTGAATTTTTTTTTTGTTTTTTTTTTAAAATATGCATGAACTAATGCAACTAAATGAATGCAAGGGTTAGTTACAAATGATTTATTCTAAGTTAACCCAAAATTGTATACTCACAAACTGTCTTAAATAAACAAGATAGTTCTCAGCCAGGTAACGGGCATGATTTATCGGTGCACCACGAATCACTGTAGCAATGCAGCCGAAGGTTTAAGTACCTTCAGAGGAACAACCACTATAATATTTACGAATCACCGTAATATTTATAAATGGTTATTACTCTGCCGTAGCCTAGACACCAAGAAATTAAATTGTTCAAAGAAGACAGATTGTCAATATACAATTAAGAGCTATCGATGTCTAACCGTTATTACTAAACAAAATCCTGGAATGAAATGCAAAGCAGAAATTAAACGTGTATTAACAATGCAACTACGAATGGATTTTCATTTTTATTTTTGAATTTTGTTTTTTTTAAAATGAAAATGCAAACAACCAACGATGCAAGACAAAAAACAATAGATATATACAATGCAAGGCAAATAAAAAGAAAATTATAAATATGCTAGCAGTTTTTTTTTTGGGCAAGCGAAGCGAAGCAATTATTTTTGGCAAGCGTTCTTCTCCTTCTGCTTTGGCAACCTGAAATATAAAAACAAGATATACATACAACAATTTTTTTTTCTGAAAGGAAACTTAAAAGTAGGGTTTTACTTAAAATTTTTTTTTTATAGGAAAAACAGAACTGAACTAAAAGCAAAGAAATTAAACAAATAACTTTTGCAAACCCTTTTTTTTAAATTAAACTAAACCAACAAACTCATTTTTTTAAACAAACCAAAATAAAAATAAAAAACTAAACAGAAAAATAACAAACAAACTCTTTTTTTTTAGAGAAAGTCAAGACATTTCAAAATATAACCCGGCCCAACACTTGTTTGTCAATTTGTAAAAAAAAAAAGAAACCAGCGTTCTAACTTTTCAACAGAACTCACTCTTCTCTTCAACTTCACGAAATGGAATTTCAATTTTCAAATTCAAAACATAAATACGATTTTTGTTTGTTCTTGAGTTCGAATTGGTTTCTTGATTTTGAATTGGTTGTGGCGTTCGGTTGCCGATTATCGAATTAGGTTCGCGTGTTGTCGAATTGGGTTTCGAATCACTGCTCTGGTGAAGGCGAATTGCAGGAGGCGTGAGTCGTGTGGTTTGAATTGCGAAGTTTGGGTTCAGCGTTGTTCGGGCTTGAAGCTGGTGATTGGTGATTTCAGCAACAGTTTGTAGAAATATAGGGTTGCAAGTGGTGATTGGGCAAGGAGATGGAACGATGTGAAAGACAGTGGAGTGGTTTAGCGGCAATCGCTGATTTGGTTTGAGCGAGGTGATGGTTGCGGTTTGTTATGCGAATTGTTGATGAATTAAATTGGGCACGGTTTTGTGAAGTAGGATGAATGGAAGTTGGTATGCGAAATATAACCCTGGTTTGTGGGCAGGAGAAAGTTTGCTGTCGAATTGGAATATGGTTGTGATTGAAGGCAGTCAAGTAGATTGTGGTGACAGGCAATTGGAAGGAGGTGGATGTGGTTTGTGTAATGGTGATAAGGAGAGGGTGCAGCAGTAATGTGGTGAATGTTGCACTGTTTTGGGTGATGAATGATGGGGTTGTTGTTGTTGTGGGGGTATTTGACAGAGAGAAGTGGAATTGATCACTAGTGAATGGGTCAGGGAGTTCAGGCTTGTGTAGTGCAGTGGGCAAGTTGTTTTGTGAAGGTGGTATGTTATGTTTATGGTAGAGGAGGGGGGGATGATGGAACTATGGTATCAGTTGCAAATGAGGTTCGTAGTGTGTAAGGTAGCACTGGTGATTGGGGATGACGAATTGCAGTGGCAACAAATATGTGCACGGTGCACAGTGAGTTGAAGACGACTGAGATGCGCACAACAATGTGTACAGTGGGCTTGTGGTATGTTTGTGATGGTCTTGTAGTCGCAAGGAGAGTGGAGACTTGAATGAAGCAGTAGAATAGTAGAATAGTGAGCGATAGGCAGTTGTGGGGTGGTTCCAATGGCCAAGGAGGCTTGATGTTGGGAAGTGACAGGGTGGTCAGGAATGATGACAGAAGTGGGTGTCAGGGAAGAAGTAGTTGACAGCGAGGAGTAGGGAGAAAGAGATGGTGATATGTGATGAAGGGAATGATGGTATGTTGAGGTATGATGTTATTGGCGGGGGAAAGTGAATTTGTATGATGAAGTGAGTAGGTGAATTTGTTGAATTATAGTGCACAAATATGCACAGTCGCAGGCAGATAGAAACAGAGAGGAAGAAAAGCAACAGCAATGATACAAAACAGTGTTTTTTTTGGTCAATGCAATAGAAGAAGAAAATGAGAGAAAATGTAAATGTTAAAGGATGTGAATGCAATAAAATATATTTCTTGCTTTTTGAAATTGTGTATGCCTCTTTTTTTATATATGTACAAATGCAAATGAACAACACACTTGAAAAAAAACAACAAACAAAATCAAACAACACACAGAGCAATTTTTTTTTAAATGCAAACAAACACACAAAATAGAAACACAAATAAAATCACACAAAAATAATCCGAAGAATAGAAAATCAAAATCGGAACAATTCCCCGGCAACGGCACCAAAAACTTGTTCGTCGACGGAAATTCTATCGGTTTAGAAAACTGTCGAACGAATTTGAATTAAAAATAACCGCAAGCGCACGGTGTACGAATGTAGCACGCGGCGAATACGGGTCGATCCACAGGGAATTGATGATTTTAAAATTCTATTCAATCAAATTATACCGAAGTCGAGAGTGAATAGCTAGAAATGTAAGAAGCTAACAAAAATTAGCAAAAGAAAATGATAAAAATGTGAGAGTTAAAAGAACAATTTAGAGATAAATCCACTCTCTAGATCATATAAATCAATAAAATGAAGTTATGATCTCTCTTTTCTTGTCATTAGTGAATTAGTTGATGTGCTTATCATAAGTATGGTATATTTGTGTTATTAATTAGCTCAATATAAACCATCAAACTATAACACAACCACTAATACACATTTAACTCTCATGAAATATGACAACAAAGTTGAAATAAAAATCTATTTTAAGCATAGCCTATTAACTATTGTTTAAAAATATAGGCTATCAAATTTCAATTTCAACATTCACTTCTTTGCCATAATCATATTTAGATGAAGAGGCAATTTGTGTTATGTTTGTTTAAGCATAGCCTATTTGTTATGAACAACATAGACTATCAAATTCAAAGCTAAACAACATCATTAAACCACTTCAAGTGTTTCCATTAAAGCACAAAAAGAGAGCATAAACATCAAAATGTTGCATCTACATACTAGAGCTTCATTACCCTTAAATTGTAGGGGTTAAACTCTCATATTTGTTATCAAATCAACAAATGTAGAAAGCAACATGAAAACAAAAAGAAAGGAAAATGAAAGCTAATGGAAAAGACAACTAATCTAATTGCATAAAGGTAGATCTACACTATTACATAGGAAGAGAAGAAGCATGTAAATAAAAGAGAATTTACATTGCATAAAAGAAAAGAAAATTACATGAAATAAAATGGCTAAGTAGCCATGGAAAGAAAGAGAGCTTTGATTTATTTTCTAAACTAAAACTAACTAACTAAGAGGAAGATGGGTACATGAAACATAAGGGGTATTTATACAAGTTAGTAACCCTAATGCATATTTTTGGGGAGTACCCAAAATGCCCCTTAGGAAGTGTGGAGAACCCAAGTAATCATTAACATGTCTTAATCCCCCATTAAGTGTGCATGAAGCCATTAACTCCAAAAGCATGTGCATTAGCCTTTAATTTGTACATTAAGGTAGGTGGGTAGGTGGGGTCCTCCATGTTCTTCACTTTGAATTATTTCCATCTTCATTCCTTTGTATTAATTTTGTGCATGCATATCTTCATGAAACCACTTCTACTTGAGATCAAATTCCTACAAAAATATATACAAATTTTCAATTAATTTTTCTCAAAGAAATATATGCACACAAATGACCGTTTTGCCCGTATATGAAGATGAATATGTGACAATTTGGAATAATTTGAATTTTTGGTTTAAACAAGTTAAAATACCCGATATGATCATTTATTTAATTAAAATAGATTAAATATGGTGGTAAAAATATGCACATTTACGTGCACATCAATTCCCCTACGCGGTGAAGTGGGCCTCCGAAGAGGGCTTTGATTTGTTTGTGCCTCCGAAGAGGGCTATTTGTTTGTGCCTCTGGAGAGGGCTTTTTTGTTTGGGCCTCTTAAGAGGGCTTTTTATTTGTGCCTCTGGAGAGGGATTTGATTTGTTTGTGCCTCCGGAGAGGGCTTTTTGTTCGTGCCTTTGGAGAGGGCTTTTTGTTTTTTCGGGCCTTTGAAGAGGGCTTTTTATTTGTGCCTCTAGAGTGGGCTTTTTGTTTTTTCCCTGTACGCGGGGAAGCGTGCCTCCGAAGAGGGCTTTTTATTTGTGCCTCTGGAGAGGGCTTTTTTGTTTTTTCCCTGTACGTGGGGAAACGTGCCTCCAAAGAGGGCTTTTGCACTCGAACTTGGTGAAGTGTGCCTCCGAAGAGGGCTTTTGCCTCCGAGGAAGGCTTTTGGCACTTCAACTATGTTGAAGTGGGCCTCCGAAGAGGGCTTTGGGCTCTTCCCCCTTGTGAGGAGAAGAGGGCCTCCGAAGAGGGCTTTTGGCTCTTCCCCCTTGTGAGGAGAAGAGGGCCTCCGTAGAGGGCTTTTGGCTCTTTCCCATTGTGGGGAGAAGAGGGCCTCCGAAGAAGGATTTTGCCTCCAAAGAGGGCATTGTTGTTCGCCTGGTAGGTTGCATCTCACAGTTAAGTGGATCCACGGAGCAGACGCAAGCTACCTAACTGGATATTTGTTTGCACAAACGATCGCAATTAACTAGCAAGGGCCTGGAACCTTCACTTTGGGAAGGCGCCCCTTCGGTGATTCCACCAACCTTTTTGGTTGAGGCACAAGATTCCATTTTGGCTGTTCTTTGTCTGCTTGCCCATGTCTTTCCACCATCTGCCTCTCAGCGATTCCTCATTATCGTGTCTAAGCACATTTTCTTTTCCTTTGCAAGTTGTTTGCTTTTTTCCAAAGAAGTGCATTTCATTGTTAAATGAATCCACGGGGCAGACGCAAGCTACTTGACCGGATGTCCGTTTGCACAGACGATCACAATCAGTTTGCAAGGGCCTGGAACCTTCACTTTGGGAAGGTGCCCCTCCGGTGGAATCACCAACTACTTATGAGAAGCACTTTTGATGTAGGAACTAAATGTGGGATTTTTGTGGCTTGACATTTAATTGCTGGTGATTTGTAGGAATCGCTTGGCCTTGTGATGTGTTGAATAGATGAGCTTTGCTTTGATAGCCTGCATTATTAAATCGACATGTTAGCAATATGTTCAAGATACATGCACATCGAAATGAGACAGGCATTTTACAGTAGTAAAGAACACAAGATTATAGTTAAATCAGTGTGAACCAATACAAAAATGATACATCCATAATCATTTTACAAATTTAAGCATTGCTTTTAAGTAAACTATGGACGCAAGTGCTCGCTGTTTCAGGCTCTCGGAATTGGATCTCATCAGTACTTGGAGCTGACAAGGCTTCCACAGGGACCAATCCCAATAATTAAACTTTGCTAGAGCTTCAATACTTTGCGAGAGAATCCGCCTTTATGTTCCCTTTCCGGGATATATGGCGCTCCCAGGCCTTTGAAAAATAAGCAGGCAGATTTTCTCCTTTAGTCCGTAACTTTTTCTTGACTTGACATAGAACAATCCGGGGCATATCTCAAAGCGTGAGCATATCTTTCCATCTCACCCCAACTTATGCCCACTGGGTGAGGACCCCCTGTGATAACATTAATGATAGGCCTCTCGGACTCCTGCGCTGCAGTTCTCTCACCTGAGTCGGATTGATAAGCGGGAACTTGTTACCTCTGAGTGGATGAGGTTGGGTCGTTTCTATTTCTCTTCACATATTGTTGAAGTTTATTCTGGCTCAACAGCTCCTCAATCAAACTCTTTAAATGGCGACATTCATTAGTGTCATGGCCGGGTTGATTGTGGAATCGACAGAATCTTCCATTATGCGCAACGTTTTTCCCAAGCCTCAACTTAGGTGGTTTAGGGTATTCAACAACATCCTTTGTTGCGAAATAGATATTCTCTGGAGTATCAGTTAAAGGAGTAAAATCTGAAGGTTTAAAGTAGCGAGTTTTCTTCACATCTTTTTGCTTTTTTCCACCGTCATTTTTCCTCTTCTGACTGCCAGATTCCTTTTTGTTAGAAGCAACGTTGTTATTCTCAACTTCTTCACGACTACTTTTACAGGCACAGGAAGGCTCTCTAAGCGCATAAATTCATCGGCCTTCTTGTAGAATTTCTCAAGCGAATTTGGCTCTTTCATCTTTAGCCATCTTCCGAATTCACTAGATTTGTCGATAGCTCGCATCAAGTAAGTGAGAATCATCCGAGGCTCCGCATTGTCAATTTCAGCCAAGGCTATATTGAAGCGGTTTAAGAAAGATTTAAGAGGCTCTCCAAGGCCTTGTTCGAGGCTGGATAGTGACATTATATCCATGGCCTTTAAAGCATATAACCTAAACTGATCTTTGAATTTCCGAGTGAGGTCAGAGAATTGATCCACATAACGAACTGGCAGCTTCCTGAACCAAAGCAGAGCCACTCCTTCCAAATACACTGGAAAATATCTATACTTGATCTCATCCGATGCTCTGGCACCAGTCATATGCCAGTCATACTTGTATAAGAATTGGTTAGGATCGCTTATTCCCCGATAAGCTTGAATGGTGGGAGGAACAAACTTCTTTGGAAATTCAGCCTTCAGGATCCTTTCAATAAAAGGAGTCTTGCTTGGAGCAAAACCCCAGTCATTCTCATCTTCTTTCCTTTGCATGCTTTCCTTCATAATTTGTCGAATCATTCCCGAGAGGTTTTCCTCATCGTTTAGAGGCCCCATGGGACAGACGTCAGCTACATTTTCGGAAGTTTGCTTGGACAAATGTTCGCGAAGAGTTGGCTATGGCCTTGAATCTCCGGCCTGGGGAGGTTCCCCTTCGGCGGTGCCAGCTGCCCTTTGAGGAATACTCTTTCCTTGAGAATCATGAACATCTTCGACAAAGGTTTCTTCATTATTTTCTGGTTGACGGTTAACTCCAAGTAAAGGATTTATCCTGTCTATCATCAAAGTGTTCTGGGCTTCCATCTGTTGATACAACCCAGACACTGCATCGTCCAATTCGACCCTTGTAATTCCAACACTAGGAGCCGTCTGATCTGACGCGGGAGAAGTGGCGACGATATTCTCATAAGCACTTCCTGATCTAGTAGATCTACCTTTTCTTCCAGGAGCCATAATCTCAGATAGACTTCTGGTTTTTAAAGAAAGTCTTTCAACAAATATTTGCGGAGCAATGATGAGAGTATCCTGAGTTCTTTTTCTCAAAGAAAGCACCAAAAATGTTAACGCTAAAATGTACGCTAACACCCCGGTGTAAGTTATAGTATAGTGAAAGCACCACTCGTTGGTACGGGAACTGAAAATAAGCAGAAAATAGCAGAGAAATAGTAAAGAGACAACAGTTTTTATAGTGGTTCAGCTTAAAATCAAGCCTACGTCCACTTAATCTCTTTTATTGCTGATTTGATTACAACTTTTTCAATGATTCTTCAATTACAACACGATTAAGACGAATAGCTAGAACTTCAATGTAGAAAAGGTCTTTGAATTTATGTCGAATGAGTTAGATCTTTCTCAAAGTTCGTTGAAGCGTCTTTGGTGTTTGAAGTGTTGAAGGAATCGAGAAAATAGCAAAGTATCGGCGTTCCAGAAATGATCCAAAAAAAATTCCCTTTCCTGGTGGAGTAGGCAGGTTATTTATAGTGAAAATCTGAAAGTAGGTCGTAGGTCAGTGGGCGACACAGGGTTAGGTCGTAGGTCGTGGGCGACATAGGGTTAGGTCGTAGGTCGTGAGCGACCTAAGGGATACGGGCTATAGCTTAAAATGGTTTTGCTTGATCAACTGCTTCTGCTGGTAGGTCGTCGTGACCAATGGGAGTGGAAGGCGGCTTATATGGAGCGACTTAGAAGTGGTAGCGATCTAAGGTTGGGAGCGACCTATATGAAGTGGCTTTACTCTGTTTCGATGCTGTCCTTTAGGTCGTTAGGTGGCTAGCCCCTTTAGGTCGCTAGGTCGCTATCCCCTTTAGGTCGTTAGGTCGCTGTAGTGTTCATTCCACTGTTATGTTGTGTCGTTGATCTGCTTAGATCGTTAGGTCGCTTGCTTCTTAACTCTTTAGGTCGCTAAGCCTCTTAGCTTGTTGGGTCGCTGGGCCTCTTAACTCGTTAGGTCGCTAAGCCTCTTTACTCGTTAGGTCGCTAAGCCTCTTAGGTCGTTAGGTCATGAAAAAGAGGAGTTAACATGCGGGACATCGTCGGAGATAGCATGCCATGCACTTTACATTGATCCCAAGTTAAGGCCAATGAGATAGAAGAGGCATAGCCTGGGTCCGGAGCGATCCGCTGCATTGAAGGAAGAAGTGGATAAGCTATTGGCCAATGGCTTTGTCCATGATGCTACATATCCTGAGTAGGTGTCAAACAATGTGTGGTCTGAAAATCGAATTGGAAACGGGGAACTTGCATTGACCACTCAGACTTGAGCAACACTTGCCCAAAGGATAGCTTTTCGTCTCCTAGGATCGACCAACTTTTGATGGAACTATGGGGCATGAACTTCACTCATTTATGGATTCCTACTCAGGGTACAATCAGATTATGATGCATGAAGCAGATCAGAAGAACACCAGTTTCATCATAGACTTGGGACTATTGTTCTATGTGTAATGCCATTCAGTCTAAAGAACGCCATAGCTACTTATTAGAAACTCGCAAACACTATGTTCAAAGACCAGATCGAACGGACGATGGAAGTGTACGCAGACAACATGTTGGTAAAGTTGAAATTGTTTGGAAACCATTTGGATGATCTCTTGGAGATGTTTGAGATCCTTCAGAAGTACGAAATGAAATTGAACCCACTTAAATATTCATTTGGAGTTGCTTCTAGAAAATTTCTTGGTTTTATTGTGGATTCAAAGGGAATGATGCCAATCCAAAGTAGACCGATGCCTTGCAAAACATTAAAGCCCTAAAGTTGAAGGAGTCACAAAGCTTAAACAGAAAGATTGTAGCATTGAGCCGATTTATCTTTAGAGCGACGGATAAATACAAACCGCTCTTTAATGCATTGATGGAAGGTAAGAAGAACTTTGAGAGGAATTAGGCCTCTAGAATGCTTTCAAAATGTTATTGGGATATATGGAGACACCATTGGTTCTACCCAAATTGGTGAAAGGGGAAGACTTATTCATCTATCTTGTGGTGTCTGCCCTTGCATTAAGCACAACACTTGTGCATGAGGAAGCTAGGGTTCAATGACCCATCAACTACATTAGCAAGTGATTCATTGGAGCTGAACGAAACTACCTGAATCTAGAAAATCTAGCATATCACTTGTTAATACCATCTAGGAAACTACAATCATATTTCTAGGCTCACCCTATCAAGGTGTTGATGGATCAAACCTTGAAACAGGTACTGTATCGACCAGAGACTTCAGGATGACTTCTAAAGTGGAACATCGAGTTGAGTGTATGATGTGACTTACCATTCCCAAAGAGCTATTAACGGATAGGCAATGGCTGGCTTTATCAACAATTTCACTATTCGAGATGGTGATGATGAGGAAAACATGGTCATAGTATCTAAGTCAAAATTATTTGTCAATGGGTGCATCAAATGAATTTTTCTAAGGAACGAAAGTTGTGCTTGAAACTCTTGAAATTCGATCCTGAAGGATGATCAATTTTCTATGCTCTGAAGCTGGAATTTCCCTCCACTAATAATGAGGCAGAATACGAGGCGCTGATAGTAAGATTGAAGATTGCAAAGGAACTGGAAATAAAAACACAGCTTATCTATCCCAACTAGTCGTATGTTAGGTTAAAAAGGAATACCAAGCTAATGGAACAAAACTTTCCCCTTACAGGTTGAAGGCTTGGGAGTTGCTTGATGAGGTTGAACACTACATGATATCTCGCATTCCAAAAGAGGAGAATATAAAGGCTGAATCCTTAGCTAAGCTAGCTAGTTTTGGAGAAGCGCATCTAATGAGATTGGTTCCTGTAGAAGTACCGACTTCTCCTAGCATATATCAAATAGATGTTGATTGGGTTTTGGATACTCAAAGGAGGTAGAGCCATGGATGATGCCAATTAAAGACTACTTACTCAAGGAAATAATCCTTAGAGACAGGAACGAACGAAAGAAGCTCCTTCGAAAGGCACCTCGATTCATAATGCAGGAGGAGTGCTATATAGAAGAGGATTTTCTTCACCCTTGCTAATGTATGTAACCAAAGATGAAGCCAAGAAGATTCTTGTGGAAATTCATGAAGGCAGCTGTGGGAATCACACCGAAGGGCAGATGTTAACAAAAAAAAGTGCTCCGTTACAAATACTTCTGCCTGACCCTGAATAGGGATGCAGCCAAATATATAAAGCAGTGTGATCGGTAATAGAGATTCACAAAGATTCTAAGAGCCCTATTGACAGAACTTACAAAGATGGCCAACCCTTGACCATTCATAATCTGGGGAATTAACATTACTGGCGTGCTACCAATTATGAAAGGAGAAGCAAAGTACACGGTTGTAGTTGATTACTTCATAAAATAGGCTGAAGCTGAACCGCTTGCCATGATCACTACTACAAAGGTAATTAATTTTGTAAAGAAAAATATTATTTGCAGATTTGGGGTGCCTTAGAAGATTATCATAGTCAATGGCACTCAATTCGAGAGTGCGGAGTTCAAAGATTTTTGTACGCGGTACTAAATCGAAAAGAGCTTCTCTATGGTAGCACATCCATAGGAAATAGGCAAGTAGAAGCAGTGAACAAGATCGTCAAATCCACCAAAAACAAATGGCAGACGAGTGCTAAAGGGAATTGGCTTTTTAAGCTTCCACTCGCACTATGGCTTACATGACAACGCATAAATCTACGATTGGCACTTGGTGTTCGCCTTGGAATATAGCTCAGAAGCTATGATCCTAGTGAAAATGGAAGTCCCCTCTCATCGTAGAAGACACTTCAATCATAGAAATAATGAGGACCTACTGCTCGAGTCCTTCGACAAATCGATGAGAAGTGGGAAGAAGTTGAACTATGGGTTGCTGCTCACCAGAAAAGGGTGGCACGACATTTCAATGTAAAAGTTGGTAACCGCACCTTTGAATCCTCGTTCTGAAATGAGTTATCCCAGTCATGGGAGCGCTTGGCCCAAGTTGGGAAGGACCCTTTCTGATCGATCAGAATCTTGGAGATGAAACATTCAAGCTGCCGACTGTCGATGGAACTTCGATTTCATTTGCTTGGAACAACGATCTACTTCAGTACAACTATACTTGATCTCTTTATTTCTTATTTTTGCAAACAAGCCATCCTAGGACACTAGGGTAACTGTTAATAGGTAAAACTTGCCATTTCTTCTATTTATCAATAAAATTAGCTTCTTGAGCTAATGGAATCGTGTTCTCGTAAGCAAAACCACCGAGTCAATAGTGCAACTCGACCCTTTCCAATTGAGAATCGTCATTTCTTCAGCAACATCAGGAAGGCCCAAAACCAACAAGTCGACGTTAAAATCGGCTCTTGCCTTTTGGGAACCCGCTTTGCTTTGAAAACGTCGAGAAGGCCTAGAACCACTTGGTCGACTATGAAAATTGACCCTTGCCTTCTAAGAATCGCAGTTACTCCAGCAATGTCGAGAAGGTCCAGAAATGCTGGGTCATGATGGGAGGAATGTATGGTTCATGAGGTACAGCCACTACTTGAGTGGAATCACCTGGGTCGTTACAGAGCTAACTTCCAGTGACGCAGGAATAATTACTGTCGACTCTTGGGATTTTAAAGAAGATATTTTCACTCTAACTTGAAGAGCTCGAGAAACCAACTGCTTTGGCAGCATTTGCAACAGTAGTATTGGCATCCTATTTAGCTGGGAGGGACTTTTAGATAGAAAGAGATTTTATATCTTCAACTTCGAGATATGTGGCTATCAGCTCCTCCTCAGAGCGATGGTCTCCAGCCTGCATCGACCAGTGCAACACTTCCTCCTAAATGCCAGTGAGAGTTTTAGGATAGCCATTTCCCAGCCATATCAAGTTCTTATACATCGCACGTTGGTGTAGTAGAGCAGTATGCTGACATCAAACTCCTCACTTGTCTTCGCCTTCACTTCCTGAAGGTCTTTGAGTTCTTGCTCAGAAATTGCAAGTTGGAGACCGATAACATCTTTTTCGGTATACAACTGCTCCTTTTCTTTGCCATGTTTCCCCTTCTCTTCCCCAAGTTTTTAAATCTCCTCACAGAGCTTAGCGAGTTTGGCAGGTTGTTTCGAAATGACCTTGTCCCGTGCATGGATAATCTTATCTTTTTGGATGAGCGCCAATGGCTTCTTCTCAGCCCGTTTCTTTAACTCTAAACTCTCGGCATGAGAAGCTTTTAATTCATTCATTATTACGACTTCAGTGCTTTCTTGAGTACGCTTTGACTCTTCTATTAATTTGTTAGTGCTAGCCTTTTGTTTGAGAGCAAGGTCTCTATCTCTGGTAACCTTGACTAAATCATCCTTCCATTCCTAATCATTTGCTTTAGGTTAGTTCTCTCTGACTCGAAGGTTTGGATGTTGGTGTAGTGAATTCGATTCACATCAGAGAGGGCTTTGCATAAACTATTCCATTCTTACCCAACCTCTACATCTTCTTGATTAGCTTAGATGGTATTTAAGGCAACTTACTTTGGGATGTCCTTGATATCTTGATCAAACGTAACGTTGTGTAGGAAGAGATTAGGAAATGTGGCTGACAAATGCATAGGACCAGCATGGTGATTAAATAAAGGGGAAAAGACTCCATTAGAAGTAGGCGAGGCAGTTGTAATCATAGCTTAGGCTAACGGAACTTGCCGGGTAATTGAAGTTTGAGCATGGATATTCGGTGGAACATCAACTATAGGAGGACCCCGATGATCAAAGAAATCTCTGTGATGTTTAGGAGCGTATCGAGGGTGCTCGGTCCCAGCTTCCTTTTCCTTCTCTCCTTCTCTTTCCCATATCCTTCTCCCTATCGGCCTTGCAAGCTTCTTTGGCCTCTTGGTCTTACCGTCTCCACCTCTCCTCCTCGTTTCGTAACAATGAGGCAGAGTAGGAGGAGTCCGAGCTCGATGAGAACTAGCAAAGAGGCAAAGCTTCTCATAGTATTCATGCCCTATGGAACCTGAAATAAGAAATAAAACAGAATTAATGTTGGAATTACAAAGTAAAATTCATTACAGGAATGAGTGCCCGTGATCCTAGTGAAGTGTGGAGTGCCGATAACCCGTCTAAGTATTCTTCCAACCATATTGACAAGGAATTAAAATAGGGGTCTCTCCACGTTCACTTAAAAAGCCCATTAGTGAAAGAGTGAAGCCTAAACTAGCATCTCCCAAAATGTCACTAACGGTGAAGTTGATCTCATTGATATCACTCAAGCCAATGAAAACATCATAGTAAGGGAAAATTGAGCTGTATTCTCTCTTGAAGGAATCACAACTTGGACCCTAGCCGCCTCAGAATTTTCAACCACCATGTGCTCCAAAAAAGGCAAGCTGGGGAGAACAGGAGTCAAGCTGGGTGATTGAGTGAAAGATTCACCCCCATCTTCACTAGCGTGATAGTCACTATCCTTGTCACCAAACCGTCTCCTTCCTCTTCAAACACTGCCGCTTTTCCCTCTTTCCTTATGACTTGTTCTACATCCTTTGGAATTGAAAGCATTCCGACTCCTTCGTCCAGGCCTCTTGGAACATTTCCCCTTATGGGATCTTCAGTTTCTATCTCATGGGTCTCCTTTCTATGAATCTCCATTGATTAACCCTTAACATTCCCTTGAAGATTCTCACCGAAGTTTCCAGTAAGGGCATAAGAATGGGTACGATCTCTAGAGCCGCTATGCCCTTAAGTCCCAGGGACAATGAATCTACTGGGTCGGAGCAGACTACACCACCGTAGATTTTAATTTGTCAAAAGGAATGCGATAGTGCATCGACTAGATCTAATTACCTTCAAGGCCTCAAGTGTTGAACAGTGTTAAGCGCTTTCATCTTGAGTCGTGATGCCTACATGGAAACACATATCAAGTTAAAAACTAAGAAATTCTATCATGGGAGGAGCAAGGGAAAAGAGGTGTACATCCAGATGTACAAAACCGTTTGAAACCATGCCGACATTGCATGAAAAATATTCGTTCTTACAGTAAGAATGTTTGTTGTGGAGCTTTTCAATAACTTAGCATCCCCTCGAGGCTTCAATTATCGAGTAGGATGGTGAATCCACCTTTTCTTTAATTAAAGTAAATTGTAAGCTCACCGAGCCTTGGTGGTTGGTTGAACCGACTCATGAAGAGGATGTAAAGCGAGCTCAAAGGAGAATACCCATTGGATAAACTTGGAAAGGAGCTAGTCCGAGTTTTTGTAGCACCATCATGAGGATAGCAATGAATGGTAGGATGGAACCACCTAAGCACGTGTATCTATTGCTGGTTGTAAATTTCGATGGGGGATTGTGTGTGAATTCCCTCATTGGTAGACGAACGACCTCCAATGGAATACTATGTTGAAGGCATATATTCTAGAGTGACCTAGTGGAGAAAATCAAAGGTATTTGCTCTAGCGGGTTGCTCAAAATCCTTAGACCCAAAGGTAGTTGACCCACTATCGGCATGACTGTAACTATTTGACCTTGGAATTTAGGAGTTTTAGGATGGATAGCCTAGCGGGGATGGATGGTAAATCCCAACATGGAGAAGAACCAGCTTCAGGAGGAGTGGATGTGCCTTCACTGAACTTAAGATGTGGGGATTAGCGAGTCATTCTAAACAACAAAACTTGGCATTCAACATGGTCATGTATATTTTATTTTGAATAATAAACCTGTATAACGAACGCTCGAAATCCAAAGGATGTCAGCGTGTGTTGATAAATTGGATTTTAAGCTTTAACCGAGGTAACTGAGAAGTGTCAATCTATGTAGTTAGAGTCTTGCATCCTATGCAACAAGGATGGAACATCCTGTTTAGGTAGCTCATTTGTGCTAGAAAAACAATTCACATCATACTTTGAAATTATATTTCGAAACTTACCCATTATCGATGTGTAATCAATAACGATGCCTCTGTTTGGAGAAATGCGAAAAGCTTTTTTTTAGGTACTCCGACGGTACGGGAACAGATAAAAGCAAGGTGATGGAATCATCCAACATGATTGATCTTGGAATAAGCTATCATACTAGAACTCAGGTGATGATCGGGACTTAGTCGAATATTGAAAAGAGATAGCTGAATCCAGAAAACAAGCCACATCTCCGAAACTGCATGCACTTGACTCGGGCAAAACTCATTTTCACTACCAATCAAATACAATCCAGACTTCAACTGTCTCCCTTCAATTGCAATCGACCAAATAACCATCGCCATCATCATCGCTATCATCACAACATCAACAATTCCCAACCTTAGATCAAAAACAAATCGGTTTTAGGGGTTTGGAGTTTTTGATTCCAATCTAAATGTTGGCCAGTAAAGCTGCGATGACCGTTGCTGAGTGGCGGCGAGGGTTCAAGGTGATGGTGGCAAGCGGCGGCGACACTGGAATAACTTGATGGTGCTGGTTGGGTCGGAGGCAAATTGGATTGGGTCATGGAAGTTCAGGAGGCTCGGTAGCAAGAAGCTTAAGTGCAAACCAAAGGAAAGTGAAAAGTAATTCAAATTTTTTCTAAGTGATGGAACTTATAGGGCTTTGAGTACACTATATAACTCAGTACCGGGTTAAATAACTCGGTGCTCAAATGTTTCTCTCCCTCTATATTATCCATATTATCCAAAAAGCACAGCAAGAAGTTGTGTAAAATAAAGTGTAAAGTGTTCTTCATAGTGCAGATCATGTCCCTAATGTAAAGGAATTAAATTCCAGCTACAACTGTGGCAAACAGTTAAAGAAAAATCTACCAAGTGAAAGTATTGTTTCAAGATGAAACTTGATCAGTTAATTGGGGTTGACAGGATAATAGTCCAGGGCTTGTGTCAATTCAGAGCATGCTTTATTTTTAACAAAAACATACTTTGGAGGCATGTGTTAACCGGATTTTAAACCGAGAAGAAGTCAATAGAAGTTAGAATAACAAGACAAAGATGGAACGACTCAAAAACTTAGAAGCACATTTAGAAGAGCTAGAGAAATAACTGGGAGAAGCTTCATTCAAATTGGAGCTAAGTATATAACTTAGCACCGAGTTATATAGGTTGGTACTAACCTATTTATACCCAGAATTTTACCTCCCAAACTCTATACAATTATATACTACTTCAAGAACTTATGAATCAAATTGTTTCCCTAGAGTTTGAATGACTGTTTCCAAGGTTAATGAGAAGAAAACCAAGGAGGCAGGAAACTAAAGCAATGAAAAGGTCACTAGAATCAACCAAAAGCCGATGAAAAGAGCTTGGAACATGTCAAGTAGAAGGTAGAAGTGCAAAGTAGGTGAAAATTTGGATTTCAACCAAAACAAATAGGTCGGCACCGAGTTAGATCACTCGGTTCTAAGTTATCATTTTGACTCAAGGAACTTCGATCTCTCTTACATGACTTCGGGGCTATCTTCTGGACCGTAGTGCAAGCAGGCATCTGACACAGTGCCTCTATATCTCTATAAATACAAACCATAGTGCAACCAAAATAGGATGTATTCCCTAATCTTATTTCTTCACTTTGGATATGAGATTCCACTGCTCTTCACCATCTTCCTCCTTCACAATAGTCTCTAAGCCAGCTGGCAGTTCTAGGCATAAGAACTTGCCAACTTCATGTACTTTTGACTCTAATTCTATGCAATCTCATACGAACCCTCTCAGTTCCATAATCAATGAAACTATAAAGTGGACGTAAGCCAAAGATTGTCGAACCACTAAAATTTTTTTGTGTCTTCCTGTTATTTTTGTTTGATTTCCATTGTTATCTACTACATCTAGGTCTCACCAATTTTCTATAACTCATTATTTGGTATTGTTCCATTTTTAGCGACAACAATATGAAATAACTTAAGTGAATTAAAAATATAAAGGTTTTGTTGTGTTAAATAACAAAGATAGTACTTGAGTGCCAATTACCTATTGAAGAAAGAAGGGATGATTCTTTTAAAATCCTTTGCCTATGAAAAACTTATGGAAAAATTGAAAAAGTTTTGAGTACTAAGTTTTGTATTAAAGGGTGAAGATTAATATTGAAATATTTGATAAAAACAAGGTATGTTAAATTAAAGATATAAGGTGGATATGATGTATTGTTGATGTGAATATAAACTTTCTATATTGTGATTTAAATAAGTAAACCCTATTTGATGTGATATTTCAAGGTGTACTTGTTAAAGGTTGATTAACATGTGGTTTCTTTGGGGTGATTATGTTAGGCAATTTTCCAAGGAGAATATGCTAGCGGTTTCTCGATGTGTGGTTTCCTAAATTTGACCTGTAAGGTAAGCTCCCGAGGAAAACTTGTTGATGTTTCCCAATATGTGATTCTCTAATGGTTTTTCACTGAAGATTTTGCCTATCTATGTTTACTGATTAGTAAAAATGCTGATGTTTTCACTTCAGAGAGAAGATCCAAGCATCTATATTATACTCAATGGATGTTTTTGCTCCATTAACCCATTATAATTTTATGTTGATTGCAAAATTATTTCTTTAAAATACATGAAAATTGTATATTTTGAGCTAGTGTTATGTATGACCATGTGATGTCTAAAAATAAGCCTGAGAGTCTTACCATTCTAGAATTATGAGCGTGATTTAATTTTTTTCGAAAATTATGTCACTTTCCCTCAGTCGATTCAAAAGGATGGATTGTGGAACTTATAAATAATTACTCGCAAGTGTGATGTTCTTCTTATATTGTTTTAGATGACTAAAAAATGTTATTTTGTATGTTAGCTTACGTAGTATGAAGGGTTACTACGGAAAATGCTATGATGTTAGCAAGAAAGATAGATATATAAAGAGATGAGTTTGGAGAGGACTTGGAAGGACATAGTAGGGGAATTGTCTTAGTACTTTGCGAAAGAACAGATTTAGTAACATGAGTAATATTATCCTTTTGTGATATAACTATATAAAATGTTGGAAGGAAAAATAAGTGGATTTTTTAGTGATATGATAGGGAAATAATCGTGATAAAATGATTATCCTTGGTTCCTTGTAATTGTGATTAATCATTATGGATGTAATAAAGAACTACATGTATGAGTGAATGATCGATTGGTTAAATGTCATTTTATATATACCTAAATTAGCTCACATCATAATGTTTGTTTCAATTTTTGTTATATCATTAAACTTAAACACTTGGGTACCCTTATAAGTGAAATGAGTGTCTAAGTAGTGATATGTGTTAGGAAAAATAAAGATGAGGAGGGATGTTTCTTAATGTAGTTAGTAGCTATATGAACTTGTGATTTTTGTACCCTTACTTGGTAGATAATTTTAAGAAGAACATATAATGATGTTTTGTATGTATAAATGATGAAGTAATGGCATAGTTTATTTTCCTATATATATTTATTTTCCCTTGCACATTTTATTTCATGCTTAAACACACTGATCATATTATATATGGATAATTTTGGACGGGGTGTCATAATTTAATACAAGAATTGGTTGGATGTTTACCACTATAACATGCCATAGAAAGATTTAGAAACTATTTACCTTCAAATTTAAGGGCGAAGGGGACATTAATTATGCACACATACTTGTATTTGTTGTCTTTATGTTGATATATTTTCCTAAATGTTAGTAAATTATCTTACTTAACGTTAGTAAGCAATGATGGTTCAAAATAGAGAATGAAAAATTTAGAAAGTTTTTAAAGGAAGTATTTGCGGTGAAGCTTCTACTGCTAATACATTTTTTCATATTAACAACCCTTTCTCAATCTTATTTAGGCCATTAGCCAGTTGCCTACGGTACCCCTAATGGGGATTATGTGGTGTCTTTTTCTAGAGTAGATCATAAGTTTTTGGATTTGGTGGTGAAACTTTTTATATGAGTACAGAAACCCGAGGAAGCATAAATGTGGATTCGTAAGTGCATAACGGTGTTTGATAACATGGAACTTATTGGTAGAAAGAAGGTTATTATTGTGCAATAACTATAAGACAAAACTAACGTGTTGTGGAGAACATACATATGGAAGAGCAATGGAATGGTAAGACTTTAAATGAAAACGAGGAATAGTTAATTCTAATGACACATAACCAATATGTTAATATATTTAAGGAATTTTCTTGTTTAGGGAATCTTTGGTTAATGTTGATGAACATAATAATGCTAAATTTATTCAAGGGTTTCTCACTACATTGCTGTCCCATTTAGTGAGATATGTAGAGGGAACTTTTGATGACCTTTTGAACAAGGTTGTAATTTTGAAATAGATCCATGAGTGCAATCAACATAAACTTCCCCATGTAGAACTTGTTTGAGGTTTTAGCTTTTAAAGGAGGAGGATTTCTCACTTTCATCCTTTTTCTAGAAGATCACAAGGGGACATTTCGAAGCTATAACACCTAAAGCAAAACCTAGCATACCATTGAGCCTACTTGGCCCAAAAAGATAGATTCCAAGCAAATTCATTGTTAATGGCACGGAAAGAAGGGGAACTTCTCATCCAAATGTATACTAATTAAGAAATAGGAGATTCAATGTTGGGGATGTGAAAATAATATATGCTTAGGATAGAATTTTCTTGGAGCCCCAACTATGAATTCCCATGTTTATATAATTTACCTACTGATGAGACTCCATCGATGTCGAAACAAGTCAACCTTAATGGTACTATTTCTATTTTCCAGATAACCAATTGAATTATTTTTTGTTCTGGATATTTAGTTGAGCACCTTAATTTTCATCCATGTCAATTAAATCGATATTACAAATTCACTAACCCTATATGACGAGTTGCTAATTTAGCTTAAAATGTAAACTAGTTGATGTATGTATTTATGGACAATCAATTCCTACTTATTTGTTGCTACTAGAGTTTTAGGGTTTAGGGTATTACTAAGGATGGATTGTTTATACATATCATGCTAAGATTCATTATGTGGCATAGAAGATTTTGAACGATGACCTAAGTTGAGGAGAATAAGTTCAAGTTATATGTTCATGGAAAAAAGTTATGGTGAGATGTTTTACCTACTATCTACAAATTTCCACAACTAAACTTCAACATATCCATTTAATTTTGAGTATTTTGACATGTTTGATACACAAACCAGATATCCAATGTGAAGTGATGTTAATTTCAATATGAGGCTTAATCTTGAGTCATAACCTAATGTGGAACCTCTTACAGGAATGTTGTGAAGACTAACTGTGACCTATACCTCGTATCGACGCTTTCTTAGCAATTTAATCCGCAGCCATCAGAACACGGTGTTCGTTCAAGTAATAAAAACTTAAACCATCCATCATGCATCTTCATACGCAAACTCACAATGAAAAGCAACATAAATAGAAAATAGTACAATATAACATGACGGATTAATTATATGAGATACATCAGAGTGCTGGAGAAATGGCAATTACATGATGTTTATTAGTACATGAGATATAATTTGATCTGGATAATAGCACAGTGTCTCCATGACCTGCTAGATAATGCACCTGAATAATTGACTGTTAGCCCACTTATGATAGTACCCAGGAGATCTCATAAAAAAATAACAAAGATAAAACATCGTTCATAAGGCCTACCGCGAGGAGGAAACTAACCCTTAATATAAGGTACGTAAATGCATATATAATAAATATATGAAATACGGGTAAGAGACATATGAGTATGTGGATTTGTACTTCAACTTATCTCACATGCATCCAACAAGTTAGAACAATAACAATATCTCTAAAGGTAAATGCATTGTAAATTAAGTGGTCTGTACTACTATATCGCTTGGTAAAGTCTAGTCATCCTATTTTTTTGGGTGTATGGAACCTACAACCATTCGTCCTGAGTGCTATGTGTGAGGAATATTACCTTGATAACCGCACATTTCATGCATCTTATGGATTACCGATCGTATCGAATATGGTTAAACCCAAAACCTAAGGATGAATGCGTCCATGTGTTGTTACACCGTCAGCGTGCAGTCGGTATAGTTTACCTTCAAGAGCTATTTTCACCATCAATATGCATCTTGGTATAGTTTACCTTCAATGTTCATAGATGGATACACACTTTCTCTTCGTCCTTTAACTACTAGCTATGGTGCAGGCCATCAAAACATCGTTTGAGAGCCCATCGGTGTTTGGTTTTCACGCCTTTAACAACATACACAAGAATACGTTGTGTTTTCTTGCTAAGCATTTAGCTCACTATCCGAATATGAATGCTACTTATCTAGTTGCCAACCACTCTCAAGTTGATGCCCTTAACTCTGAGGCATGCATTTACAAATAATAGTAATAATAATAGGACCATAGGACATATCACATGTTCCTATTCTCTTTTGACTATGTAACCAACACGAAATCACATAGAGTAGACCCAAAACTTATAGTCTTACACCTGGAACCTGTTTGTTTTTTCATGACGACCTATTATCATACCATTATACCATTCTACCACTATTCGAGATCCATTGTTTAAGGTATGATATTTTTATTGTGGTTATAAAACCAAGTATTTGGACTCTTTCCAAACTTCATATGATGTAGAATAAATTGTACTAAATACAACATTTCATGTCACGACCCGACTTTCTACTCCTAGAAAATCGCATCATGAATTAAGAAAGAAAGGGATAGAAGAAGGAAAGAAAGAAGAGAAAGAAGAAACAACACAAGAATCTTAACAGCGAAACGAATAAATTATATTAATAACATAAGTATAACATAGTATACATCAAATATCAGAGTTACATAGACATATACAACACATACTAGACAGTTATAAACACCTGTCTAGTTATTACAACTCAATCACAATACAGAAACACTCAGAGATACCAACACAGCGGAACTATATAACTATACGTAGAAGCCTCCTGCTCCATTGCTCCTCCACAATTCGTCAAAGCTAACCTGAATTCTAACCTGAATTCCCTGGACTACTCATAAAAATTTGAGTACCCAAGAGTTAAAGGAAACAGAAATAACTCCGGGTCAGACATGGGTCTGGTGTGAGTAACAGGTTAAAGTTGCTTAATTTTCAAAACCTTTTGAAAGAAAGGTATCACGTAAGACTTCCCACACATAAACATGGAAAAGTTTTTACCTTACGCTAACCAAAACATTTGATAGGAAAATCCGATGATATTATAATAGTGTCTAGGGTTTTCAAATAAATAAAAAATAGCCGAAATTGTTACATTTATTAAATTCCAGCTACTATCCACAAAAGTGGGTAATACAATCAAAACCGTTGGCACTTATTGGATTTTGGATTCCATACAATGGCAGGGCAACTAGGGTACCGCCCATCACAGTACGTGGCCTAGATCACCGTACCGAGGATTACTCCCAATCCCCTGCAAAACAAAGCCGGACCCGTTCCTAACTGAATAGTTCCAAATAAGACAACCTCGACGGTTGTCATGATCAACCGTCCACGCAGCCGAAATATAAAGGGACCTCTAGACAGGGGTAAATCTTACTCTCTAGTGGGTGCGACCACGAAGCTTTGCTGCACCTCCCCTGTTTTAGCCATTCCCGGTTGGTGAGGCTTGAGGCTACAATTACCTTTATAGGACATATCACTTAGAATGCTCATCGTCCACCTGACGATGTTCTGAAAGCATTCAGTCCATACAAGTTCGTTCCAGGTTCGAACGAAACCGAAGGCATTATCTAGTCACACTCATTTTGGAATCACCCTCAGAGTTAACGACAATAACCCTTGCACTCTGAATCACCATCTCGAATCTATAAGTACTATTCCGTCAAACTCATTTCGGAATCACCCACAGAGTTATACTGACGTATAGCCCTTACACCTCGAGTCTTCACTCGCTCCACTTGTATTAACGACCTAACGTTTAATTAGAATCGATGTGGTTTTCGGATGTCCAAATATGGAAACCCGATCCCGGTCTCATCGAAAACCAAAGCGTGTCTTTTAGGTCCAAGTTGTTTTAAGTTAAAACCATTCAATTCATTATCTAAATGTTCACAGATAGATAATTCACAACATAATAGATAATCAACCTTATCATTATCAACAGATAATTCATATCATAATCAGATAATCTATATTATCATTCAAAACAACCAATGCATCCATATCACATACACTACTCATCTCATAATTGTGATTACAACCCATACCAAGCAACCAATACCATTTATCAAACATAAGCAATGATCTAATGATCACACTTCCTATAATAAATTTAAAATGAATTAAATTAATTACTCAATCTCTAATTAATTTAAAATGAATTAAATTAATTACCTCATCATTAAAATTCTCCTTAACTTATCCATCCATTGATTTCAAATCAATTTATAAATCACCATCTCAATATTCATTTCAATTAATCATTACTGATTAACTATCCCTAATTACAATAAGTAATTAGTTTATAAGTTAATTACTCAAGTTCATTATATTAAACCCTTTGCAAATAATTAACTAGTAATTACTTAATTAATTAATCAATTATTCATTATTAATTATACCTTCATTAATCAATTCCAAATTACATCATTAATTAATTAATTAATGATTACATTTAATCAATTTCTAAAATAAATTAATTACATAAGTAATTAATCTTCAATTTAAACCATATATATTAATCACCCATGATTAATAACCTTCAGTAATTAACTACTTTAATTACTCATCCCATAATTAATTATTCTTAATTAATTATCTAAATTAATCACTTTGATTAATTTCAAAGTAATTTTAAATCCAATTTACTTCTATATCAAATATCTTTAATTACATCCTGTAACTATTAATTAATTACTTCCTTAAGTAATTACAAATTCATAAATTACATAAAGTAATTACCAAACAACCAACAAATGTTTAAATTAATTTAACTAAATTAATCTAAACTAATCACATTAATTAAATTAATTACACCAAGTAATTAATTCATTAATTACTTTCATTAAGTAATAAACAATTGATTATTATTAATTAATCTAATTAATTATCAAAATTAATCACATTAATTAATTGTTAAATAATCTTAAGTTAATGACCCTCATTAACATTTCTTAATTACTTAATTAAGACTTAACTTAAATTAATCATTATTAATTATCAATTAAATAATATTTAATTATCATTTAATTAATCTTTAATTATTAATTAATTAAGTATTAATTAAAATCTAAATTATCTCTAATCACTTGATTAAATAAATCTTAATCATAAATTAAAATTTAATAAATCATCCTTAATTATAGATTAATTAACTTTAATTAATTAATCTCAAATCTAATTAATTAACTTAATTAAACATCCACATTATTAATGAATTAAATAATTAATTTTCATCATAATTACCTTAATAAGTAAATGAATCCAATCATTAAATTTTATTTATCTTTTAGACAAACATTTCTTATTTAATTATACATTTAAAAACAAAATGTTTTTAAATTTACTTTAAATTCTATTTAACTTCGTTTTAAACTTAAGACTCAATTTATTTTAAACAATTCAAAACTTAATCTTATATGTTAAATCATCTACCTTATCAATAAGTTAAAACAATTTAAATTTCAATTCAATTTAAATTCAAATCAATAAAAAAAATTACTTTAAATTTTCAAAATTGAAATACAACTTCCAAACTCATTTTAGTTTTAACTCTTTAAATTCTTTCTACAACTTCAATTCAAATGCATATCATTTTAATCATTCAAAAGCAATTTAAATTTAAACCTTTATTTTAAAAACTGAAGTTTACTTTTTATTCCAGATTTAAAAACCCAGATTTAAAGTCACTTTGAATGTCTAATTTAAATATTTAAACTTTCAATTCAAATGCACATCACATATGCATTTACACTTGTGAGTTTGAAAATCAAATTTTAATTTTACAACATAAATGAATTTAAATCTCTGACAAACAAATTTGAATTCATATCCAAATTTCAGATTTTAAAAACTCAGAATAAATTTTCACCTGAAATTTTAAACTTTACCTCATTTAGAAAAAACAGAAAGCAGTTTCTATTTTTATTTAAAACCCAAACGTTGAAATTTTCTGAATTTAAATTATTTCAAAGAAACCAGAATTCAAACTTATTTGAATTCATATTTGAATTCAGTTTTAAAATCCTAAGTTAAAACTTTAGTTTGCATTTATTTCAAACTTTATAAATCTGGAAACAGGTTTCCTGTTTCTCTTTTTTTTTATTTTAAACCAAACTTAAATTTCTTAATTCAAATTATTTCAAAATCAAAATTCAAACTATTTGAATTCATCTTTAGATTCAGGTTTAAATCGTAATTTAAATTTTCAGATTCAATTTAAACTTGACTTTTTAAAATTCTTAAAACAGAACAGGTTCTGTTTTGTTAAACCTGAAACATAAATACACTCGAGCAACCCCATTTTACTTCGGGTCAGTAACCCACTTACTTCGAGTTTCCCCTCAAAAATCCCATGACCATCCCGAGACAAAAACCTACAACTAAAAAAAAAACACCACAAACCTGCACTACTCTTTCCTGTGCATTCTTTAACCATCTCCGGCCACCTCTAACCATCATCTCCGGCCATCCCCCATCGACCACAATCCCCACATCACACTTCAACACTCCAAAATCCAGAATTCAACTTGAATTTAAATTCAAGTTTTTAAAACTCAAGAACCTGGAAACACTTACCCTCCTCAGTATCTAACCTGTCAACATCCAATTCTCCTCTTCCCGACCATCATCAACTTCCATACTCCGGTGACTACTCCATCAACCCATCATCTATCAATTCCCAAAGTATCTCTGAACTCGATTCATTCAAGAAGCCATAGCACCCAAATCCCTTAAACTCAGTAAAAACTAGGGTTCTACACCCTAAATCCCAATTTACAATACCAAAATTGAATTTCAATTAAATTCAGTAATTTTATCATTATCAATGATAACTACACTATCACCAGAAACAATTTCAATCTAAGTTGAAAGCAAGTATCAACAGTACTTAGCAAATATGTAAAATACAGTAATTCCAAAACTGCATTTCCAACTCTTTTCTAAAAATTTATATTTTGATCTTAGAAATCATGTTTTAGTACAGGGTTTCACTTTATATTACTGATTTATCAAATCCTCATACTTGAATTTTTACTAATTTTAATGTTTGCTCAACTGTTTATAAATCCAGAGATAATAATTTACAGCAACTTGAAAATTAAATAAAAATATCATTGTACAGAAAAATGCATACACACACATATATATTCATAAATAAAAATATTCACTGCAAATTTCATAAAATATATCCATTTCAGATTAAAGCATGCAATCAACCTACCTAATTTAATTTTTTTTTGAAAAGAGGAGTTACTCACCTAATTATGCAGAGCCCAGATTCAATTGCCTGTTCCAAAAAAATGCAGGTTGCTTAAATGCAGATGCAACTTGTATTTGTAGTTTCAGATCCAGATTGTCTTGAAAACATGAATGCATACCTTCATGCTTAAAATTGAAATGCAGGCTTCAACTTGATGTAATTTGTATGTCCAGAATTTTGAAAAAAATGAATTAATGCGGGTCTTTTCCCTTTCCAGATTCAATTGCATGTTGCTATGATCTAATTTTGCATGTTCCAGAAGAACTGCAGGTTTTGTATTTTGGAGGATGCAGACTTGTATTTTTGAAAAGAGGAGTTGCAGGGAATGATTTTTAAGAAGAGTGAATAATGCAAATATACTTGAGTTTGAAGTATGGCAGATTTGATTATGGATGTGGAAAAATGAAATTTGGTGTATGCAGATTTTTGATTATGGAAATGAAAAATGAAATTGGGTCTTTCTTTTGATTAAGGAATGTAAAAGAAAATAAATATGAATGAAGAAGCAAGTTTATGTAAAGGAAATTTTCAGATTTAATGAATTAAAAGAAAAATTAAAATAAAATTGACACTTGTGCTAATTTATCAACACATGTAAATCCATGTCCTAAATTACATACACATGTATCTTTTAAATGATGGGTTATCTTAATTAAATGTTAAAGAAAAAATTAAGCTTAATGAATGTTTAGACTTAGTTAATTATTTAGTTCTTAGACTTAGTTATGTATTTAAACAATTTCTAAAGAATAAAGCAAGTTGTTAATATAAATAAAACAACATACTAATAAATCTTTTGAAAAAGATACTTTTAAACAATTAAAATAAATTTACACAAGAGTTTGTAACTTGATCAATACATGTTTCATAAATTAAATTGTATTTTAAACTTCATACTAATTTTACAAATCAAAATTATCAATTAATAATTTAAAAAGAATAACACAAATATTTTATGTAACATATTTTAATATACAAACTTAAGTTAAAATGAAATTTTAAACCAATAAAATATTTATCTTACATATTTAAAATCATATAGTTATTTAATTAAATATTTTTGAAAAGCTTAAATTCCAAAAATAAATCACAATTTCTATCTTCAAAATATTAAGATTATGTTATACTAATTTAATAACTTATCTATTTAAAATATATACAAACATATACATTATTAAATAGAAAATAGATTTATTAACTCATTAGAAATAATTTTCCCAAATTAAATATTTAAATAAAGAAGATTATAGAATCAAATCCAATTTATTAACAAAAATTATCAATTCAATATAAATTTAAACACAGATTATCAAATTTATATTGTCCAGAATTCCGAGATATTACAATCCTTCCCCCTTAAAAGAATTTCGTCCCCGAAATTTAAAACAAAGGTAATTTAATAATCTATTTACAGATTTTATTTTAAAACACAGCATATGTTAATCATACGCCAACAACCAAAGAAACCAATGCACACAATCATAACAAATCTAATTATCCAAAAGAATTTTGGATAAAGCTTTACGAGTTTCCCCGGTATAGATATATATCGGGATACTCGCTCTATAAAATCCAATCAATCAATACTACTAAGCTATAGAGCTCCTAACAATAATTCTATACAGAATATCAGACTACAAATGAGTCTGACTCAACAACCAATCCATCCTAAACTGCTGGTTCTACAACCAGAAATATCAAACACGTACTCCCTCAGAGATACGTCAAACACCTTGAATCCCAGTTATCCAAACTGGCAATTCAACTCTAGAAAACCAAACACTGATTTTACCAAATACAGAAGAAACCAAAACACTATGGAGCTAGCTTCCCAAACTTAGCTCCCTGGATCAGAGAAAAACTTAACCAAAATCCAATCTCCGATGCCAGAATCCAAATCACTCTGTCTCTTATCCATAAAAACTCTTCGGACGATCCTGGGCTACCAACATCCTTCCTAATCAGCTCTACTCTTGCTGATTCCAAAAGAAACAGACTGAATCAAAAACAATCCAATGATCTCCTCAAGATCACTCAAAAACCAAGAACACACCCTGCTTCTCAACAACAGAAGACAGAACAAACTTCTCCTTATCCAGAAAAGAAACATTCCCAAACTACTTCCGCTGCACAACTCTGATCCGAAATAGAAGAAAATGCTGACGAAGAGCACAAGCACAGACTGGACAACCCAGCACAGAAATATGGTTCCACAGATCCAAAAGAAAAATCAGATGTTTCTCCAAAACCAGAGTTACTTCACCAACTTCTATCTCAAGGAACCATCCATCTACTAACTGAACCACCTGTACAAATCCTGAAAAGAAAACTCGATCTCCAAATGCAGATAAACTCTGACTTCCTGAAAGAAATCCGGACAATCTCCAACAATCCAAAGAACATACTATCGCAAGTCACTTTTGCGATCAACTCAGCCTAAATCCAAAGAAAACTGCTCTCTCTCAACCAAACAGAATAGTTTATGCTGGCCTAGCCAACTTTTCAGAGAAACGGATCTACTCTACTGCTTCTGGACTCCACTTCAGAAAAACTACTCAGCTAGAAGGCTCCCTACCAATTCAGAATACTCAGCTAAACTCAACCACATCACCGACAGATTCACTTCTTACTCTTGTTCCAAAGAAACATCTTCGGAAATATCCATAGTCACTGCATCTCATCACGCAGCTACTATTTCCTGAGATATCAAGACACCTTTACTTGCTTGCTTCTGTCCTAAGGACAGATCAAAACTCAATTCTGCACTTCAAAGATGAACTCCGAACCTTAACAGGTTACCTTCAGAGATCGATGAAGTCTTTTTTTACAACAGAACTCACTCGAGACAGTATTAGGTCTACAGTCTCGACTAATACACTTACAACCTCATCCATCAAACTCCAAACAATAGTAGTCGTGTTACACACACTTCTACCTTATCTACCTTTATAACTTATATTGGAAAAACCTGAACGGGTAATCCAACAAATAGGTAGAACCAATTATATATATGCATATATATATATTAAAAATACAAATACACTCTATCAAGATAGACACTACTACAGAGCCTAGGTATTCACTCAACCTAACGCTCTGATACCAAATGTCACGACCCGACTTTCTACTCCCAAAAATCGCATCATGAATTAAGAAAGAAAGGGATAGAAGAAGGAAAGAAAGAAGAAAGAAGAAACAACACAAGAATCTTAACAGCGGAACAAATAAATTATATTAATAACATAAGTATAACATAGTATACATCAAATATCAGAGTTACACAGACATATACAACACATACTAGACAGTTATAAACACCTGTCTAGTTATTACAACTCAATCACAATACATAAACACTCAGAGATACCAACACAGCAGAACTATATAACTATACGTAGAAGCCTCCTGCTCCATTGCTCCTCCACAATTCGTCAAAGCTAACCTGAATTCCCTTGACTACTCATAAAAATTTGAGTACCCAAGAGTTAAAGGAAATAGAAATAACTCCGGGTCAGACATGGGTCTGGTGTGAGTAACAGGTTAAAGTTGCTTAATTTTCAAAACCTTTTGAAAGAAGGTACCATGTAAGACTTCCCACACATAAACATGGAAAAGTTTTTACCTTACGCTAACCAAAACATTTGATAGGAAATCCGATGATATTATAATAGTGTCTAGGGTTTTCAAATAAATAAGAAATAGCCGAAATTGTTACATTTATTAAATTCCAGCTACTAGGCACAAAAGTGGGTAATACAATCAAAACCGTTGGCACTTATTGGATTTCGGATTCCATACAATGGCAGGGCTACTGGGGTACCGCCCGTCATAGTGCGTGGCCTAGATCACCGTACCGAGGATTACTCCCAATCCCCTGCAACACAAAGCCGGACCCGTTCCTTACTGAACAGTTCCAAATAAGACAACCCCGACGGTTGTCATGATCAACCGTCCACACAGCCGAAATATAAAGGGACCTCTAGACAGGGGTAAATCTTACTCTCCAGTGGGTGCGACCCACGAAGCTTTGCTGCACCTCCCTGTTTTAGCCATTCCCGGTTGATGAGGCTTGAGGCTACGATTACCTTTATAGGACATATCACTTAGAATGCTCATCGTCCACCTGACGATGTTCTGAAAGCATTCAATCCATACAAGTTCGTTCCAGGTTCGAATGAAACCGAAGGCATTATCTCGTTACACTCATTTTGGAATCGCCCTCAGAGTTAACGACAATAACCCTCGCACTCTGAATCACCATCTCGAATCTATAAGTACTATTCCGTCAAACTCATTTTGGAATCACCCACAGAGTTATACTGACGTATAGCCCTTACACCTCGAGTCTTCACTCGCTCCACTTGTATTAAGGACCTAACGTTTAATTGGAATCGATGTGGTTTGCGGATGTCCAAATATGGAAACCGGATCCCGGTCTCATCGAAAACCAAAGCGCGTCTTTTAGGTCCAAGTTGTTTTAAGTTTAAAACCATTCAATTAATTATCTAAATATACACAGATAGATAATTCACAACATAATAGATAATCAACCTTATCATTATCAACAGATAATTCATATCATAATCAGATAATCCATATTATCATTCAAAACAACCAATGCATCCATATCACATACACTACTCATCTCATAATTGAGATTACAAACCATACCAAGCAACCAATACCATTTATCAAACATAAGCAATGATCTAATGATCACACTTCCTATAATTAATTTAAAATGAATTAAATTAATTACTCAATCTCTAATCAATTTAAATGAATTAAATTAATTACCTCATCATTAAAATTCTCCTTAACTTATCCATCCATTGATTTCAAATCAATTTATAAATCACCATCTCAATATTCATTTCAATTAATCATTACTGATTAACTATCCCTAATTACAATAAGTAATTAGTTTATAAGTTAATTACTCAAGTTCATTATATTAAACCCTTTGCAAATAATTAACTTGTAATTACTTAATTAATTAATCAATTATTCATTATTAATTATACCTTGATTAATCAATTCCAAATTACATCATTAATTAATTAATTAATGATTTCATTTAATTAATTTCTAAAACAAATTAATTACATAAGTAATTAATCTTCAATTTAAACCATATATATTAATCACCCATGATTAATAACCATTCAGTAATTAACTACTTTAATTACTCATCCCATAATTAATTATTCTTAATTAATTATCTAAATTAATCCCTTTGATTAATTTCAAAGTAATTTTAAATCCAGTTTACTTCTATATCAAATATCTTTAATTATATCCTGTAACTATTAATTAATTACTTCCTTAAGTAATTACAAATTCATAAATTACATAAAGTAATTATCAAACAACCAACAAATGTTTAAATTAATTTAACTAAATTAATCTAAACTAATCACATTAATTAAATTAATTACACCAAGTAATTAATTCATTAATTACTTTCATTAAGTAATAAACAATTGATTATTATTAATTAATCTAAGTAATTATCAAAATTAATCACATTAATTAATTGTTAAATAATCTTAAGTTAATGACCCTCATTAACATTTCTTAATTACTTAATTAAGACTTAACTTAAATTAATCATTATTAATTATCAATTAAATAATATTTAATTATCATTTAATTAATCTTTAATTATTAATTAATTAAGTATTAATTAAAATCTAAATTATCTCTAATCACTTGATTAAATAAAACTTAGTCATAAATTAAAATTTAATTAATCATCCTTAATTATAGATTAATTAACCTTAATTAATTAATCTCAAATCTAATTAATTAACTTAATTAAACATCCACATTATTAATGAATTAAATAATTAATTTTCATCATAATTACCTTAATAATTAAATGAATCCAATCATTAAATTTTATTTATCTTTTAGACAAACATTTCTTATTTAATTATACATTTAAAAACAAAATGTTTTTAAATTTACTTTAAATTCTATTTAACTTCATTTTAAACTTAAGACTCAATTTATTTTAAACAATTCAAAACTTAATCTTAAATGTTAAAACATCTATCTTATTAATAAGTTAAAACAATTTAAATTTTAATTCAATTTAAATTCAAATCAATAAAAAAAATTACTTTAAATTTTCAAAATTGAAATACAACTTCCGAACTCATTTTAGTTTTAACTCTTTAAATTCTTTCTACAATCTACAACTTCAATTCAAATGCATATCATTTTAATCATTCAAAAGCAATTTAAATTAAAACCTTTATTTTAAAAACTGAAGTTTACATTTTATTCCAGATTTAAAACCCCAGATTTGAATTCACTTTGAATTTCTAATTTAAATATTTAACCTTTCAATTCAAATGCACATCACATATGCATTTACACTTGTGAGTTTGAAAATCAAATTTTAATTTTACAACATAAATGAATTTAAATCTCTGACAAACAAATTTGAATTCATATCCAAATTTCAGATTTTAAAAACTCAGAATAAATTTTCACCTGAAATTTTAAACTTTACCTTTACATTTAAAAAAGAAAAGAAAACAGTTTCTATTTTTATTTAAAACCCAAACTTTGAAATTTTCTGAATTTAAATTATTTCAAAGAAACCAGAATTCAAACTTATTTGAGTTCAGTTTTAAAATCCTAAGTTAAAACTTTAGTTTGCATTTATTTCAAACTTTATAAATCTGGAAACAGGTTTCCTGTTTCTCTTTTTTTTTTAATTTTAAACCAAACTTAAATTTCTTAATTCAAATTATTTCAAAATAAGAATTCAAACTATTTGAATTCATCTTTAGATTCAGGTTTAAATCCTAATTTAAATTTTCAGATTCAATTTAAACTTGACTTTTTAAAATTCTTAAAACGGAACAGGTTCTGTTTTGTTAAACCTGAAATATAAATACACTCGAGCAACCCCATTTTACTTCGGGTCAGTAACCCACTTACTTCGAGTTTCCCCTCAAAAATCCTAAGACCATCTCGAGACAAAAACCTGCAACTAAAAAAAAACACCACAAACCTGCACAACTCTTTCCTGTGCATTCTTAAACCATCTCCGGCCACCTCTAACCATCATCTCCGGCCATCCCCCATCGACCACAATCCCCACATCACACTTCAACACTCCAAAATCCAGAATTCAACTTGAATTTAAATTCAAGTTTTTAAAACTCAAGAACCTGGAAACACTTACCCTCCTCAGTATCTAACCTGTCAACATCCAATTCTCCTCTTCCCGACCATCATCAACTTCCATACTCCGGTGACTACTCCATCAACCCATCATCTACCAATTCCCAAAGTATCTCTGAACTCGATTCATTCAAGAAGCCACAGCACCCAACTCCCTTAAACTCAGTAAAAACTTGGGTTCTACACCCTAAATCCTAATTTACAATACCAAAATTGAATTTCAATAAAATTCAGTAATTTTATCATTATCAATGATAACTACACTATCACCAGAAACAATTTCAATCCAAGTTAAAAGCAAGTATCAACAGTACTTAGCAATTATGTAAAATACAGTAATTCCAAAACTGCATTTCCAACTCTTTTCTAAAAATTTATATTTTGATCTTAGAAATCATGTTTTAGTATAGGGTTTCACTTTATATTACTGATTTATCAAATCCTCATACTTGAATTTTTACTAATTTTAATGTTTGCTCAACTGTTTGTAAATCCAGAGATAATAATTTACAGCAACTTAAAAATTAAATGAAAATATCATTGTACAGAAAACTGCATGCACACATATATATTCATAAATAAAAATATTCACTGCAAATTTCATAAAATATATCCATTTCAGATTAAAGCATGCAATCAACCTACCTAATTTAATTTTTTTTTTGAAAAGAGGAGTTACTCACCTAATTATGCAGAGCCCAGATTCAATTGCCTGTTCCAAAAATATGCAGGTTGCTTAAATGCAGATGCAACTTGTATTTGTAGTTTCAGATCCAGATTGTCTTGAAAACATGAATGCAGACCTTCATGCTTAAAATTGAAATGCAGGCTTCAACTTGATGTAATTTGTATGTTCCAGAATTTTTTTAAAAATGAATTAATGCAGGTCTTTTCCCTTTCCAGATTCAATTGCATGTTGCTATGATCTAATTTTGCATGTTCCAGAAGAACTGCAGGTTTTGTATTTTGGAGGATGCAGACTTGTATTTTTGAAAAGAGGAGTTGTAGGGAATGATTTTTAAGAAGAGTGAATAATGCAAATATACTTGAGTTTGAAGTATGGCAGATTTGATTATGGATGTGGAAAAATGAAATTTGGTGTATGCAGATTTTTGATTATGCAAATGAAAAATGAAATTTGGTCTTTCTTTTGATTAAGGAATGTAAAAGAAAATAAATATGAATGAAGAAGCAAGTTTATGTAAAGGAAATTTTCAAATTTAATGAATTAAAAGAAAAATTAAAATAAAATTGACACTTGTCCTAAACTATCAACACATGTAAATCCATGTCCTAAATTACATACACATGTATCTTTTAAATGATGGGTTATCTTAATTAAATGTTAAAGAAAAAATTAAGCTTAATGAATGTTTAGACTTAGTTAATTATTTAGTTCTTAGACTTAGTTATGTATTTAAACAATTCCTAAAGAATAAAGCAAGTTGTTAATATAAATAAAACAACATACTAATAAATCTTTTGAAAAAGATACTTTTAAACGATTAAAATAAATTTACACAAGAGTTTGTAACTTAATGAATACATGTTTCATAAATTAAATTGTTTTTTAAACTTCATATTAATTTTACAAATCAAAATTATCAATTAATAATTTAAAAAGAATAACACAAATATTTTATGTAACATATTTTAATATACAAACTTAAGTTAAAATGAAATTTTAAACCAATAAAATATTTATCTTACATATTTAAAATCATATAGATATTTAATTAAATATTTTTGAAAAGCTTAAATTCCAAAAATAAATCACAATTTCTATCTTCAAAATATTAAGATTATGTTATACTAATTTAATAACTTATCTATTTAAAATATATACAAACATATACATTAGTAAATAGAAAATAGATTTATTAACTCATTAAAAATAATTTTCCCAAATTAAATATTTAAATAAAGAAGATTATAGAATCAAATACAATTTATTAACAAAAATTATCAATTCAATATAAATTTAAACACAGATTATCAAATTTATATTGTCCAAAGTTCCGAGATATTACATTTCAAGTTTCAATAAAATCAGATTTCATATGTAAAATCTATGGCGCATTGAAGATCAATTCTCACTGCCTTAAGCTTGCATTGGAACCCTCTTTGTTTTTCATGTGTAAACCCCAAAGAACTTCAGTGCTAATCAATAGCCTAATCCCCAAATACCGATCGACTATTACACTAGGAATTATCTTGCTTGACTTCGGGCCTGGTCGCCAATTTCCTCAGAGAAATCTTCACGCTTTTATGGATTGGCACCAAGCCATAAACTTAGACAAATTTTCCTCTTGTTCCATTTTTTTGCATTGGACCTCATATATAACAAATCCATAGCATTCAGACATTTCTTGTTACTAATTTCGGTCCTTTTCCCAAAAAAATATCTCTTGCATATTTACCTGAAGTTCACCAAAACCCGATACGTAAACAACATTTATAGCCTTTCCATCGTTGGCTTTATAATTTTATGCAGTTTTCCCAAGTCTACCTTATACTTGAGCTAGGGATTTTCAATATCAATCCATAACTTCGTTTCGACTTGCTTCCATCGTTGTGCCTATTTGGACAACATTTATTAGTAGGTATTGATCCATTATGGATTAGTACCAATCTGTACACTCAGAAGATTTCCTGCTTCATTTTGTTTTAGCAACAAACTTCAACCTTCCGTCAATGCCACTATGCCTCTTTACCTATCCATTGTACCTAAATTTCTTATGAAATATAATCCAAACCAAGCATATAATTCGAACAACAATGCAAACATTTAAGTATACATATCCTATATATCATTCAATTTGCACTGCACCACATATCAATTGTATATTCACATTTTTGGAGTTTTTAGGTGATATTTAGTCATAGCCTAGTTATACAACAACATATAACTAATATGCGGTATATATCTAGTAATATCCCTAAGGTCATTCCATATAAGTAGCACATGCATAAACATTTACCATGATACTATTACAAATAGTCTCCCGCTCACATAAAACCTTCACGCAAACAATAAGAAAGTTCAAATAACCTAAAATATGATGTAAATCCACTGTCCTAGAACCGAACCTCCCCAAAAACGAGATTTTCTTATATAGGTAGATTATTCTTCCCATAATTTGTATGAATACAATTTTACATTGGTTTAAGGAATTTATTTTAGTCTAGAGGTGGATTTCTCTAAGAGGAAGTTAGGGTGATAGAGATGATTGGTGTAGAAATGTATCTAAGGATTTGAAAAAAAATGATCTCTGCACCAGGTTATGGTCTAACTAAAATAAGATGGCGTAATGGGCTAAGCTAAAATTGATTTATTGCTGAAAATATATCCCTTTTAAAAAGCTCTTATTTCGACCATAAATTATCTATAACTTCAAATGTAGCAAATCTACAGTTCATTTCGACTATAAAATTCTCCTCTATGCAATAGTAATGGTTTTAGGCTTTAATTCTTTAATTTGTGAAAATTCCCCTTTTACCCTTTATTATTAAATCAATTATTTTAATTATTATGTGTAAATTTTATGGGTCATTACAGCCCTCCCCAAAAGAATTTCATTCCAAAAATTCTATATCAAAGAGAGTAACTAAACTGCGCTAGCAAACATAACAACCAACTAGCATGCATCAGCTATGACAGGATAATTGATATAAGCAAGTCTACCAACCATAATAATCAAGTAACTAGATTACACTAAACTAGCAATGAAAGCATGTAATCAAACATAACTAGTAAAACATACTGGTGAAAATTTTGGCACATGAAGATCTTAAGGTGTCTTCCCTCTCCCAAGTAGTATCACTTGTACTATCACTCCACCGAACCCAAACTAGTCTGGCACTCTATCGTCTAAGCTACTTCATACTATGTCCGACTATACGAATATGCCTTCATAGTAAGGCTACTTTCGATTCGACTTTTACTTCATTGAGCTGATTTGGTTCGATGATGACTATAACAGCCCATCCTTTGTAATACCCAAAAATCAACGTCTTATAGCAACATCTTATTTTCGAATGCTATAGAAAAACAAATTGTCAGCGTAAAATAAAGAAACACTATATCAAGGCATAACGATATAATCTCACAACGGAATGACAACATATAATATAATGAATCTACAAGAACATAATAGGATGAACAATATATAAGAGACTATACTAGTGGAAGAAACTGATAAGTAAATATCAAAAGAAAGTTAGAATAAAATATTTGATACAAGTCTCGTATACAAGTAACATATATGTCATGTACTACTACAATATGAAGTACATATATCAAGTATCATCTTCGTCTCTAGATCTCCAGCCATGCCACTCTAATAGCCTAGCCCCAAAAGCACTGACTCCCAAGCTATTCATTCGAGTACCCGAGAGTTTCATGACATAAACAAATAATGACAAATGCGGGTAAGACATAAAGCCTGATGTAAGGGGAACTATCTCAAAATACTATATATCAAAACTATAAACATATATCAAATAGGAAGCTACTAAGACATACTTGGTCCTCTCCGCAAACATGTCTTAGGGATAATTCGGATCTTCCATAAGCAAGCAAAGTAAACTTATCCCAAATATAGGGAATCATACCATAACCTACTCTTCTCCTGTGATCAAAGAGTTAACACAACTAGTATAATGTGACTACAACTTAATAGTGTACTATGACAAAGGTAACCTAATATACAAATGCAAGGGTAATACAAATATCACAATATAATCATATCCTAGATTACACAACAATAATATCAGTTAACTACCGCACTACGCATCATATGCAACTTAACAACACACGACGAATAGTGTGTGAAATCAATACTCATCATTGTTGATGAGTAAAGTCCGAAGTAGACATTAATACTGATATAATGATTCCTATGTAGGGTCTAAACTAAATAAAATCAATATCTAAATGTACCATAGACCCCGAGCCCCATCCACTGTGATCAAACTTATATAGATCTCACTGTACCCCATATTAAGTGATATATGACCTGTTTAAGATATTAACAGCTATATAGATCTTAGATAATCTAATGATTCCCATTGAGGGTCCAAAATGAATAGAGTCTACACCTACCTGTACCATAAACTCCAAGCCGCATCTTGATTGATCGAACTCGTGTAGATCTCACCGTACCCTATGGTGAGCATAAGTAATATGCGACCTACTTTAGATTTATGAAACGTGTATGGATCACACCATACCCAAATCGAGCATAAGTGATAAACGATCCACCCATAGATGATCACCATCATCTCCTCCTTAGTCATTATAGTTTTCTTAGCAAATTCACATAAAGTCTCTATAAAAGGTAATGACGAGTGTATCCTGTATAATATGCCATCGGGACCACAAAGGAATGCCGACGCCATACATGTGAAGATGTAGATACACACACACAAATATATATATATATATATATATATATATATATATATATATATATATATACATATATATATATAACACCACATAATCAAATGCCTCTATCACAAACAAACACCATATCTCATTTTTGTCTATCTGTATGGGTGGCCTCTATTGTAAGACAATAATAGGCATGACCACTAATATAAAGCCTATATAGTGTATGATCACTAATACAAGATCAACACCATGTACGAACTCTAATATAAAATTAATACGATTCATCGAACTATGCATTATCGGATCTAGATTAACCCTAGAGGGGGGTGAATAGGGTTATAGCAAATTTTCTCGAATTAAACACAAAAACAAACCGTAGAGAAATATACTGAAAAGTAAATCACACACAAAATTTACCCAGCTTCGGCAACCCCTGCCTACTGCTGCATTCTCAGATTTCTATTAGAATTAAACAGTCTCCCGCTTATAAACACTCTAACAGACACGCACACCCTGCTAACGCCTATAGCGTTTTGCAAACTTGCACACCCTGCTCATTGAACTAATTCTAACTAGACAATCTGACACTACCTAAAACCTAGGTGGTGATTTACCAAGATTTGAACCTTAAAAGAAAATTTAAAACAAACTTAAAAACAATTTAAAACTAAAACCCTATTTGAATATAAACTAAAGCCCTCTTTTATGGAAACAAGGTCGGCCCATTTCTATTTCTTTAACCCGTTCCTCTTTTTAGCTTGTGTAGAAAATGGCGGCTCTGTTCGATCTGAATTAGGGCTTTGTTCCCTTGCAAAAATTAGGGCTTTTTTCAACTTCGATTCTCTGGTTTGTGTTGCGCTTTCTCGCGGCTTCTCTGATGATCAATTCTCTGGTTTGTGTTGCTCTTGCTCGCGGCTTCTCTGATGATCAATTCTCCGGTTGCTTTTGCTTACGCTTATTCGCAGCTGCTCCTCTGATCGAGTTCGATAGATTGTGGTATGTAATCTTTTTCGTTGCTGGTTTAATTGCTTGCTAGACTCGATGCTGATGAAGAATTTTTGGGTGAATATTTATATGGATTCTGAGACCCTATAATTCGTTCGTATCGATTCGATACTTTCCTAATTCTCGGTTTCCTGATATAGTTTCGACTTGATGCACACGACTTTGATTTTCAAACGTTCGATTTTCCTTGATTAGTACGGCAGAGACTTTCCACTTTTAATTTGCTTTGAATTTTTACGTTTTCAATTTACACACACTTGATTTCTGACTTGGTCATCTCTGCACTGTTGAATTTCGTTCATCCACTGTATCATTGATTTACACGGCATTGAATTTGTTATGTGGTCACCATGGTGTTGAATTTATTTGACTTCGGCCATGATCTTTGATGTTGAACACTGATGATTTATTTAAGACTTTGGCTTGAATATGTTTCGAACTTGCATCCTTCTTGCGGCTGTTGTTCATTCTACTGGTATCACTTGTCCATTAATTGGTTTGTTTGAGTCAGTGGTATTTGTATTTGATCATTTTGATACTGCTGTTGCACTCGGTGTTTGTAGCTTGCCACTGACTTGTGTTCCATTTGTGGTCATTGCTGTATTGTTTACTTGATTACTTGAGCTTTTGTGTAGTTATTGACTGCATCACCATATATCTGTTGCTCGGCCCTGTCTTGATTCACTGTTTGTTATTTGAACTTGATGTTGTGTACACTGATACTCCTCTCTGATTTTGCTTCGGTCATGACACTGTAGTTGTATACTTGGGCTTCACTGAGTTGTTTGTCGTGGATATTGTAGTTTGCATTGTATCATGCTCCCTGTTGTATATAAAGTGTATTGATTGTCTGCACTTGCATACTGCTGTCACATTTACTTGTGTTTGTTGCAGTTTTTGTATTGTTGAGTTTCCATATCTTGTGCTCGAGCTCATTGTTTCATATATTCTGGTTGTTGACTCGACTTGATGCTGTAGTCTTCCTTGTTGAGTTCCTGTAGTTGCATTCACTTCATGTTTGTTTAGTTGTGCACTTGCTTGAGTTTCACTGAGCTCGATATCATGATGTATTTGATGTTGCAGTCTCTTGTGGTTTCAAATTAGTTCCATTTTCATTGACTTTCGGTTGCAAGTGCTTTATGATGATTGAATTATATTGTGATATTGTGATCTTGAGATGTTTCACTCAGGTCTACATTATCATCATTTTGCTCTTTGATCTGGTCATTGCTTGCATCACTGGTCTTTGCATCCATTCATGTTGATTTTTGAAATTTCACTTGATTTGAATCCAGTTTCAAAACTCGGGTATGACCTTGTGCTCGCGTCGTGATTTTAAATATATTGCACGTGAGTTGAACCCGGCTTTTCATTTGGGTTTGACCTGTGCTCACCTGTCCTTGTAGCATTATCAAGTGTATATCGATGTGCACGGCCTTGTGGCATGTACAATGATACACTGTACATGTCACATTGTTCGTGTATGATGAATTCAAATGTGAATGATGATGAACAACCCAAATAACTGAGGCAAATCATATTTTCAAAAATCATATTTCATTTTATAATGCAAAAATATTTCTTTTTCAATTTTGCTGTGTTAGTGAATATTTCTGCAGATTGCTCAGATGCTGGATTCTAACTGGAATGAAGTTGAAGATAAACTACGAGTGTGAGTGGTATGTAGTGAGGAATTTATGTAAATTGAATTATGATGTAATTAGAATCAAAATTGTATATGTATAGTGAGAGCTTGAATTTGTACTATTCAAAATTGTAATAAATATTTGTTTGAATAAAATTTCTGTTTGAATTCAAATTCTATGTAATTTATTTTATTCAACAAATATTTATTTAATCTATGAAAAATAAAATAGTACATTAACAAATACATTTAAATGAATGTATATATGTTTACATTAACAAATACATTTAAACGAATGTATATATGTTTATTATCATCAAACAAAAATCATATAAGCGCATATTCAACAATCTCCCCCTTTTGATGATAACAAACATATATTTAAGATTTTGACTATGTTAAATGTATTTGATCAATGATATACTCTAATTGCTCCCCCTATTTAAATGCTTTCCCTCTACACGATGCTCCCCCTACATATATGCATACAAATAGAAATATACAAATGAGCCTAGATGCAAATGGAAAATTATTTGACCTTTGCTTGATTTTATTTGACAAAATCTTAACTTTTCTTGGTATCGGAGCAAAGGTCAAATAATTTTCCATTTGCATCTAGGCTCATTTGTATATTTCTATTTGTATGCATATATGTAGGGGGAGCATCGTGTAGAGGGGAAGCATTTAAATAGGGGGAGCAATTAGAGTATATCATTGATCAAATACATTTAACATAGTCAAAATCTTAAATATATGTTTGTTATCATCAAAAGGGGGAGATTGTCGAATATGCGCTTATATGATTTTTGTTTGATGATAATAAACATATATACATTCGTTTAAATGTATTTGTTAATGTAAACATATATACATTCGTTTAAATGTATTTATTAATGTACTATTTTATTTTTCATAGATTAAATAAATATTTGTTGAATAAAATAAATTACACAGAATTTGAATTCAAACAGGAATTTTATTCAAATAAATATTTATTACAATTTTGAATAGTACAAATTCAAGCTCTCACTATACGTATACAATTGTGATGTAAAGAATCAAAATTTTATATGTATAGTGAGAGCTTGAATTTGTAATATCCAAAATTGTAATAAATATTTGTTTGAATAAAATTTCTGTTTGAATTCAAATTCTGTGTAATTTATTTTATTCAACAAATATTTATTTAATCTATGAAAAACAAAATAGTACATTAACAAATATATTTAAACGAATGTATATATGTTTACATTAACAAATACATTTAAACGAATGTATATATGTTTATTATCATCAAACAAAAATCATATAAGCGCATATTCAACAATCTCCCCCTTTTGATGATAACAAACATATATTTAAGATTTTGACTATGTTAAATGTATTTGATCAATGATATACTCTAATTGCTCCCCCTATTTAAATGCTTCCCCCCTACACGATGCTCCCCCTACATATATGCATAGAAATAGAAATATACAAATGAGCCTAGATGCAAATGGAAAATTATTTGACCTTTTCTTGATTTTATTTGACAAAATCTTAACTTTTCTCTCCCCCTTTTGTTATCAGCAAAAGAATAATAGTGTTAGAGAAAAAATAGAAATAAAGTGATCGATATTAATCCAACATTAAACTCAATTTGGATATAAATATTAAACTTCAATAAAAATCAAACAAAAATCATAACTACCCTTGTTAGGCGCATATTCCACTTTTAGAATGATGGAAATGATGTTCTCATATAAAATCATACAGTTGTATCCACTTGTGGTACATTTATATCAGAAATTTGAATATCTGCTAATCATGCATAACCGTTAGGACTTTTAAATGTGATTAGTAGTATTACAATTTAGTTTTAAAAATGAATTCAAGTATCTTCTGACCACGCATAACCGTGAGGACTTTTAAATGGGATTAAAATCAACTTGTCTATTTAATCAATTAATTTTGATATGCGTTCCATACATGCATAACCGTGAGGACTTTTAAATGAGCATGAAAGCACATAATCAAAAATCCAAATAATTCACCCATGCATAAACGTGAGGACTTTTAAATGAGAGTGAATACTTTGGATATTTATTTATTTTTACAAAAAAATGTGAAGTGAAAAACAAATGATCCCTGATTATACTACCACATATCGACAAACTATATTGCATTTTTGAAAAACAATGGTCGATAGAAATATGATAGATATAGAAATGGTCATGGAATCTTTACCCAACAAAAAGTTTTATAACTCTTGTTTGAATTCCTAAAGAAATTTTCCAAATATACTTTCTTGAGTAATGTTAAATATCAACACTTATCACCTTCTCAATCACTATTTACCTTTTTGATAATAAGTAGGGAGTCAGATTAGTCAAAATTTGTCATTTAAAATCAAATAAAAATGACTAATCTGAAAATATGGTCAACAATGATTTTCTCGAAGGGGTTATACGGAAAAAAAATTCTGGTAATTGAAAATTATTTGTAATGAAAAATATGCAGATATTTTCTTTGAAAAACGATGCAGTTACTAAATGTCTCACCATAAATCACGTTCAACTAGTAATTTTTCTATCAATTAGATTACCAGTGTAACCTGCATCTGAATTTCTTTTTCACTTCAAAACATCACTAATTAAATTTGATAGACCAGACCATGAAGTGTGCATAAAAACTCAAACAGCATTTTAAATGGCATTCTCTTGAATTTGGTTTAAAGCCGTGTAAATAATCAGAAAACCGTGAATATAGAGTTAGCCGAAAAAAATATTTTCATCCAACAAAACACTATTTTTAATCCAAACTAATATACATGAAGTAAATCCAAGAATCTAGAGAATTTTATAGTGTTTTGGCATAAGAATATAATTTGGCCAACTATGTTGAATAAGTCAGAATCATCATCGTTTCATCATCTCATTATTATCTGATTTAATTCAGAATACGGTGTCAGATTATCACATTTAATTTATCGTTCAAAACATACCATTACCTATTTTACCTTTACGATAATCGTTTGTGGTTGCCCATTGTGATTCTGTCACCTTTGTACTAGGCTAAGGAACTTTGCTTTGTTGCCCGTTGTGTTTCTAGAACAGCCAAAATCCAGCGAACACTGTTGTTGTTCCTTAGCCCTCCACCATACCTACACGATGAAAGATTTTTGTGACCTATTTGTTTTTATAGGTCCATGATTGTTAGTGGCTGAAGCATTGTGAATAAATAATCCCTTTGGAACCCAAACTTGTATAGTCCTTTTATTCTTGTTCCAATAGACATGAATTTTTTTTGTAGAATTCTTAAGAACCCAAACTTGTATAAATTTTGTGTTCTTGTTCCTATGACTACAATTTTCAACACGATATCCAATTATTTCACATCTATCTAAGACACTCTTACCTTTTGCATTACCATCAACTTGTGTTTTCCCAAAGCCGAGTCCTTTTCTGTTGTTAGCAAAAATTTGATTTCCCAATAACATGTTGAATGATTTTTCTCCTCTTGAAAAGTTATTCAGAGATTTCTGGACTTTGGTTTTTAATGTTGTGTTTTAGTTACAAGTGAGGTGCATCTATTTATAAAATCCTTTTTCCGAGTGTCAATGATTTCCTTAAGACTCAAGTTATCTTTTTCAAGATTCTCAGAGCTATTCTTAAGTCTTGATAATTCTGAATCTAAAATTTTACATTCTAGGTTTTCAATATTTTCAAGTTCAGTTTCTAACCTAAAATTTTCTCGAGCAAGTTCTCTCCTATCAGATCTCAGTTTTTCAATTTTAGATTCAAGAGTATCAACTACTTTAGTAAGATCAAGACACATAAAAACAAGTTCTTTATAAGAATAGTCACCTACCTCACTAGATTCCTCTGAGCATGCTTCTGAATCTGATTTTGCCACAAGACACACGTTAGCCTCCTCTGAGCTATTATTCGAAACTTCCTCTCCTTCTTCATCATCCCAAGTTGCTGCAAAGGCCTTCTTCTTCTTTTTCTTTCCTTGGTTGTTTTTGAGAAGTGGACATTCTTGTTTGAAGTGGCTAGGCATGTTGCAGTTAAAGCACGTTAGTTCATTATCGAAATTGTCAGAATCTTTTAACCTATTACCACTTGTTTTCTTCTTGCGTGGCTTGAATCTTGACCATTTTCTAATATTATTGACAGCCATTGCAAGCTCTTCAATTGGATCTTCTTCTTCTTCGTCGCTCTCTTCTTTGCTCTTTAAGGCAATCGTCTTCTTCTTTGGTTCGGAGTTGTTGCGTTCCTCCTTTGCTTTTAGCTCAAGCTCATATATCATCAAGTTGCCAATCAACTCCTCCATGCTTAGTTTACTCAGATCTTTCGATTCTTGTATTGTCGTGACTTTTGCCTCAAATTTCATCGGTAAGACTCGTAGCACCTTCCTCACAAGCTCTACCTCAGTGAATACCTTCCTAAGTGCTCTAGCGTTGTACACCAAAGTTGAAAAGCGTCCAAACATGTCTTTTATGCTCTCGCCTTTGTCCATCACAAATTTCTCGTATTCATTGCTGAATAGGGCTAGACGAGACTCATTGACTTGAGAAGTTCCTTCATGTGTCACCTCCAAGGTATGCCAAATTTCCTGTGCAATTTTACAATGAGAAATTCTATTAATTCAGACTTATCAAGAGCACAGATTAAAGCACTCATGGCTTTAGCATTTGTAGTTTTTAATTTCTTATCGTTAGCATCCCACCTATCCTTAGGTTTAGGAATCTCAGTATCACCAACAGTTATAGTGGGAGATTTATAGCCAGTTTCAATAAAGTCCCAAACATCATAATCAACAGAACTAAGATAAATACCCATCCTAACTTTCCAATAAGCATAATCATTTCCATTAAACATGGGTGGCCTAACATTAGATTGCCCCTCACAAAAAGCATTATTTGGTGGATTCATGACTCTAGAGTTAAAGACAAAATACCTCGCTCTGATACCACTTGTAGGATCTAGATTAACCCTAGAGGGGGGATAAATAGGGTTATGGCAAATTTTCTCGAATTAAACACAAAAACAAACCGCAGAGAAATATACTGAAAAGTAAATCACACACAAAATTTACCCAGCTTCGACAACCCCTTCCTACTGCTGCATTCCCAGATTTCTATTAGAATTAAACAGTCTCCCGCTTACAAACACTCTAACAGACTCGCACACCCTGCTACCGCCTATAGAGTTTTGCAAACTCGCACACCCTGCTCACTGAACTAATTCTAACTAGACAATCTGACACAACCTAAAACCTAGGTGGTGATTTACCAAGATTTGAACCTTAGAAGAAAATTTAAAACAAACTTAAAAAAAATTTAAAACTAAAACCCTATTTGAATATAAACTAAAGCCCTCTTTCATAAAAACAAGGCCGGCCCATTTCTATTTCTTTAACCCGTTCCCCTTTTTGGCTTGTGAAGAAAATGGCAGCTCTGTTCGATCTGAATTAGGGCTTTGTTCCCTTGCAAAAATTAGGGCTTTCTTCAACTTCGATTCTCTGGTTTGTGTTGCGCTTGCTCGCGGCTTCTCTGATGATCAATTCTCTGGTTTGTGTTTCTCTTGCTCACAGCTTCTCTGATGATCAATTCTCCGGTTGCTTTTGCTTATGCCTGTTCGCAGCTGCTCCTCTGATCGAGTTCGATAGATTGTGGTATGTAATCTTTTTCGTTGTTGGTTTAATTGCTTGCTTGACTCGATGCCGATGATGAATTTTTGGGTGAATATTTATATGGATTCCGAGACCCTATAATTCATTCGTATCAATTCGATACTTTCCTAATTCTCGGTTTCCTGATATAGTTTCGACTTGATGCACACGGCTTTGATTTTCAAACGTTCGATTTTCCTTGATTAATACGGCAGAGACTTTCCTCTTTTAATTTGCTTTGAATTTTGACTTTTTCAATTTACACACACTTGATTTCTGGCTTGGTCATCTCTGAACTGTTGAATTTCGTTCATCCACCGTATCATTGATTTACACGGCATTGAATTTGTTACGTGGTCACCACGGTGTTGAATTCATTTGACTTCGGCCATGACCTTTGACGTTGAACACTGATGATTTATTTTTGACTTTGGCTTGAATCTGTTTCGAATTTGCATCCTTCTTGCGGCTGTTGTTCATTCTATTGGTATCACTTGTCCATTAATTGGTTTGTTTGAGTCAGTGGTATTTGTATTTGATCATTTTGATACTGTTGTTGCACTCGGTGTTTGTAGCTTGCCACTGACTTGTGTTCCATTTGTGGTCATTGCTGTATTGTTTACTTGATTACTTGAGCTTTTGTGTAGTTGTTGACTGCATCACCATATATCAGTTGCTCGGCCCTGTCTTGATTCACTGTTTGTTATTTGAACTTGATATTGTGTACACTGATACTCCTCTCTGATTTTGCTTTGGTCATGACACTGTAGTTGTATACTTGGGCTTCACTGAGTTGTTTGTCGTGGATATTGTTGTTTTCATTGTACCATGCTCCCTGTTGTATATACAGTGTATTGATTGTTTGCACTTGCGTACTGCTGTCACATTTACTTGTGTTTGTTGCAGTTTTTGTATTGTTGAGTTTCCATATCTTGTGTTCGAGCTCTTTGTTTCATTTATTCTTGTTGTTGACTCGACTTGATGCTGTAGTCTTCCTTGTTGAGTTCCTGTAGTTGCATTCACTTCATGTTTGTTTAGTTGTGCACTTGCTTGAGTTTCACTGAGCTCGATATCATGATGTATTTGCTGTTGCAGTCTCTTGTGGTTTCAAATTAGTTCCATTTTCATTGACTTTCTGTTGCAAGTGCTTCATGATGATTGCATTATATTGTGATATTGTGATCTTGAGATGTTTCACTCAGGTCTACATTATCATCATTTTGCTCTTTGATCTGGTCATTGCTTGCATCACTGGTCTTTGCATCCATTCATGTTGATTTTTGAAATTTCACTTGATTTGAATCCAGTTTCAAAACTCGGGTATGACCTTGTGCTCGCGTCGTGATTTTAAATATATTGCACGTGAGTTGAACCCAGCATTTCGTTTGGGTTTGACCTGTGCTCACCTATCCCTGTAGCATTATCAAGTGTATATCGATGTGCACGGCCTTGTGGCATGTACAATGATACACTGTGCATGTCACATTGTTCGTGTATGATGAATTCAAATGTGAATGATGACGAACAACCCAAATAACTGAGGCAAATCATATTTTCAAAAATCATATTTCATTTTATATTGCAAAAATATTTTTTTTTCAAATTTACTGCGTTAGTTAATATTTTTGCAGATTGCTCAGATGTTGGATTCTAACTGGAATGAAGTTGAAGATAAACTATCAGTGTGAGTGATATGTAGTGAGGAATTTATGTAAATTGAATTGTGATGTAATTAGAATCAAAATTGTATATGTATAGTGAGAGCTTGAATTTGTACTATTCAAAATTGTAATAAATATTTGTTTGAATAAAATTTCTATTTGAATTCAAATTCTGTGTAATTTATTTTATTCAACAAATATTTATTTAATCTATGAAAAATTTAATAGTACATTAACAAATACATTTAAACGAATGTATATATGTTTACATTAACAAATACATTTAAACGAATGTATATATGTTTATTATCATCAAACAAAAATCATATAAGCGCATATTCAACATGCATACCCTGAGGTCAATGCCCTAAGGTACGTATTTACTCCATTCAATTATACACGCTTGTCGGACGCGATCATACGGCTAATCTTCATATCGATCCTATACCCGATCATTGTTGATCCCATAGAACTACTTAATATTCGCATTTGGATCCTGAGACCTGCCTTACTTCCACCTACCAGAGTATCCGTACTCTTCCTTGAAGTTGTGCCGAAGCTTGCACGAGCCTACATATGAAACTGAGAGAGAATCCCCGATGAAATGGCTCCTGACCTGGGCTTTACTGCCCAGGTCAATGCATCACCGGTTTATCGGTGGTAGCATATCTTAGAGAATAAATCCTAGGGCAGGTGCCACCTGGTCCACACCATCATCGATTCGCATGTCGTTCTTCCGTTGTTTCATGCAATAAGCCACTTAGCATTCGAAGCCTATCTCCAACACATTATACCTCCCCCGAAATTCATTAGAGTATGTTTTGAAACTAGTTCCATATGTGTTCCAAATCGGACTTTGAAATGAAATCTACTTATTGCATGCATAGAGTTCATCGGGTAGTTCTAGCGAACCAACTTCCTGTAATCATGCCAAAACATAATCAACTGGCCATCTGGCATCACGTTATGCCTATGCATGCCCATACACTCATTCGTGCACATTTCATACATGTGTACTTAAATACACTACACTACACAAATGACGTTTCATACTTCACCAGAACGATTACTCGACCCAATGTCCTCTCATGCGGCTTAGCGCACACGGTGGTCGGTACCGACTATAGGTGTCTTGAGTCCCAGTTCATCTGTCTTTGAACAAATTAAGTATAAAGGGAGTTACATTAATTAACGATTAAATATTTAAATTAATTATTTAAATATTCGATCGTTACAATGTGGGGTGTTACATTTTCCCTCCTTAAAAGAATTTGTCCCTGAAATTCCCATGAGTACGAGAAAGTAATTGGACTGATCAAAATTCCCGAACCTCAATTTCAAAAAAATTCAACTGTACTTTCACTTATGCAATCAGCATTACGGAAACTCCCAAAATTAGAGTGCATCACACAACTAGCACTACACCAAATAGGTCATTTGGAAACACTTTTATTTCTGTATTTTGTCACAGTTATTATGCAATAAATTTGTCACGGATATTTCCGTTAGCAACTATTACCACACCTATTACCGTGAGGAAATCTGGTATTTTTGTAAATAAACAAAACTGAAGCGGATGAAAATGTAATTTTATCCTTTTTTTGGCTTGTCACGGATCTAACATCCTGTGGTTTTCCGCTTTCATCATTTGTCCTTCATTGTTTCAGCCTAGGGTTACCACACGTCATTGCTTTTATTTAGTCATTTATCACTTTCAGTCAATGCACGTCGTTGCTTCATCTATTCATTTTCTCTTTCGGTCTAAGGTCAACGCATGCCACCGTTCATCCAATCGATTTCCTCTTTCAGTCCAGGGTTACCATGTGCCATCGCTTTGTTCTATCGTTAGGTATTTTTCAATTTTTAATCTTAAATTGTATTTGATTTTCGATATGTGTTCGAGCTTCAATTCATTTTTTTGCTATTGGTGTAATTTTTGTAATTTAATTACAGTCTCATATTTTAAGGCTCTGCTTCTAATTAATCTTGATAGATAGCCATGATGGATGCTTCTAAAAGAGTTAAATAATCAAATTTGTTACTGCTATGTTAAATATATGTGTTATTTCTGAATTGGCTCTATGCCTGTAAGCTATAAAAAGAGAAATAAAAGCATTTCCTGTACAGTTTTCAAACTATAAACTACTTATCCACTCTCTTCACTTTAATTTTACTCTTGTATTGATCTATTTCTTGAGAAAATGGGATGACTATGTGTGGGATTCGGTTTTTGTTTACAAATGATTTCTCATTCTTTGCGTTGCTTAGCTTCTGGTTTCTTAGACTTCATTTCTGCTCAACTAGCTATCTTCCTTTTCTTAATTTATAAGAAATCACTTAGATAACCAAAGTATTTTTTGTATATTTGGTATGTTAAATATATTTCAAGAAGTTAAATGTTTGAGTATTTTTTTACTCTTCATCCATGAACAACCTCTGTAATTTCAGTTCTTGCTTTTCACCAGAAAAAGATGACAATTGCTTAGGAAAATAATTAAAATATTTCTTATATCTGACTGTAATCATGTTTGACGAATTACATTTATTATGATTTTATACAATTACTAACACTTGACAAATAGAACACATGGACTGAAATTGGAGAGAGCAAAGAATATAAAGGCAAGAAGCTATTGGAAATTGAGGGGAATGATTATAAGAAGAAGCTCGACGAAGAAAAAGCTTATATGGATAAGATTCATCAGTTGAAGGTAGCAAAAAAAGTAGAGCCAGGTTCCACTGAGGCATCCCTTGGTGAAAACAATTTTAATTACAAGGTGAAATGGTTATATTATTTTTTTGATTTGCTCAGCTCATTATTATAATTATTAGTTAGTGGTAACTGTATAATGATCGATCCTTGTTACCTGATTGAGTAATATATACACTAGTTGGCAATTCATTTAGTGGAAGATCGGTACGTAACTTATTGCTTGTCAGAAAAAGTTGCATTCTTTAGTTAACATAAAAAACTGATTTTCAAAAATAATGTATTTCAGGAATAAGCTTCATACAAAACTTATTAAAAGAACAGGCCTCGTCTCTAGTTTTGTAAATGCAAATTGAAAATTAGGTATTAATGCCATTTTTAGTCCAAACATGGGTAGGAGCTCAAATCTCATGTTCTCACAGTCTTTTCTTCATGTGCACTCATATATAACTATTGCCTATTTTATCGTCACCAGTTTAGATAATTTAGTTGGTTTCACATATTAATTAAAGCATAGAGATCAAATTTATTTGAATGCAGCAGAAATGAAAAGAAAAGGAAAGAATTTCATTTAATCTAGGAAGTTATGCTACAAAAAGAAGAATAGGTTAAGAAGTAGAAATTAAGAAAATCTCATTATTTTCTATATTGCCAACATATAATAAAATCTATTGGATCTTTATTTGTCTACAAATTTTCATCATTCATCCTTCTATTGGTTTATCTTCTAAAGTGGTATTGCAATTAGACGTAGGACATTAACCTATGATAAAACACAGTTATTTGTAAAGAGAAAGCTGAAATAAATTTGAAATCCTGTCAAAAATTGTCTATTTATACACTAAACTAAATTATTTTTCTTGATTTCCCAACCCAATCAAAATTATTGCTTAATAAACTAAGGTAACTAGAAAAATGAAGACCAATGCAAGCAAAAGAAGAAATATAACACTTTAGAGGGTGCCATTTGACAACAATCATGGAAATGCAGGCGTATTCCATCAACTATTATCAAGTGCTATATGGTATTAAATCAATGTTTACAACATTATATCCAAACAAACCTAAGTCTCGACAACATTTAGATTCATAAACTGTATAAAAAACCTCCATCAAATAAACATATAACACTATCGCTTTATCATCTCATCATCATCGTATATACAATAAAATACCACTTTTTAGATCAAACTGCATGTCCAACATAATAAAAAAAAATCCACATGTATCATGAAGTTCTTCTATGCCCATCATCACCCTAGGAGGTAGTTTTTTCACAGTATAGGGATTGTTTTTCAAACTTAAAATAATTATACTAGAATGCCATCCTATCATTCACAAGATGAGAAAGCAGTTATCAAACAACATTACATATTTTGTTTGGAGTGTGGCCAGAATATGGCCTTATATTTCATGTTTTTAGTGTAACATGTGTATACTATAAGGCATTTATGGTAATTTTAACAACTTTTATAAACAAACGCTAGAATTACTTGTTAATCAAATGCCGAATATGTGAAGATCATCCGAGTACAATGAATATAATGGTTATACCAAATCAAGCACATTCATATGACTAATATTAACTTATTGTTAGAAATAAAGCAATATCAAGAATTTGTTTCTATAATCAGTGTTTTGTACCAACAGCCTGATATCTCTATCAGAAGTGGCATGTTTGATGTAATAGTTTGTGGTGGTACATTAGGCATATTTATTGCGGCCGCATTAGCCTGAAAAGGCCTTTGTGTTGGCGTCGTTGGAAGGAACCTTATCAAAGGGGTAATCTCATTTCTTTGTGGAAGTTTTTTTAGCATATGCCATATTAATATATTCTGCTGACCAATTTACCGATTGTTGTACTTTGCGGAGGGAACAATAATGGAGTATCTTAAAAAAAGAGCTTGTGGAACTTGTTCGGGTTGGCAAAAATTAGAATCTACAAGGTATACAAATCTATCCTGTTACGTAAACCTACGGCCTTTTAACCTATATCTTCATTAGTAAAATATTTGCTTAGTTTTGGAATATTAAAGATTATGTAATGCATATGATATTACCAGTAGTGATATTCAAAATATTTATTTAATTACTAAGTGAAAGTTAGACACGAAATGTTATAAACTACATTGTCATTTGAATTATGTAAAAAAAAGCTTAATTCATTGTTTCATAACTTAATAATTTTAGTTTATATTAAATGAAATTTAAAAATCTTTTAACATTTATCTTAAAAAGATAAAAAAATAAAAAGGAAAAATATTTTTAATCAAAATAATGTATTAACTTTTGTCTATTGATTAACGTAAAATACGATAAATAATTAAAATATAACTTTTTTACAAATATATACTAAGTAAAAGTATTTACTATTTTCCGACATTGTAGGATATAAAAATTTATCGCTACTCATCAGTTGTAATATCATTCTTCACAAAATAATTTTTATCAATGACAAAAATCTGCTTAACACACCAATTTTGAAACGAAAAAATGCTATGTGTTTATAATGGTATACGAATTTTAAAAAGAAAAGGTTGTGTGTATATTTGCTTGTAATGAAGCACCAACTTTAGAAAGAAAAAATTATGAATATATTTCTTTATATTAAAATATTATCGACTACATATTTGATGGATACTGAAATTGTGGAGATTACACGTAGGCTATAACATTTATTATATGACTAAACTACTAAACCTGTAGTGATTTAATGGAGCATAATAATACCACCGAAACCAAACTTAGTACGAACTTTTCAGTATTATTACTACTCTTATGCATAATAAATTCATGATAGGGTATTTTACAGATAAGTCATTGGAGTTGATGTGGGAGAATATTTTGAATTTTCATATATTACCAATCAAATATGAGTTTTAATCATTGTGTTTTGTGGATATGGTGTTTTGCAGATAAGTCATTAGGCTTGACTGCTTTAGTTGTGTGAAAAAAATCCTTCACCCATTATATAATATAAAATATGGAAAAATAAATCGATACTCTATCCCTAATTATTCGAAAGAATTACAATAATGAAAGGAATTAAGTTAGGAACATGTACCTTACTCATGTTACAATGTAAAACATAATCTGGTAGCCTCTTGTAGAACATAAATCTCAGTTTTCATTCTTAATCATGCATTAGACGAATGAGAGCATGTCCGCTGCTCCTGTCAAGGTTTATAAAGCAAGAACACCTTAAATAATAATAAAAAGTTGCCTCATGTCTCAAATAATAAATCAATTTAGCATTTCAAATGTTAATGTTTCTAGTCATCAATATCTACCTATATTTTTGTACAAATGCTTCCTCAAAGTCTTCAAACTCTAATCAAGGAAAAATTAGATGCACTTCACACATTTATCCTAATTTTAATGATGTTGCTGCTTGAGTGTCTGATTTCTATTGCTTTCTTCAGATGGTTAAAACTTTTGTCATTTCCACGATCAAGAATAAGTGAAATGCAGCAATAATATCTTCCAAGCATGGTAAGCAAATAAAAAGAAGGGAAATCTGCATTTTTTTCTCAACTAGTAATGGTTTTCTATCATCATTCTGTCCATAAGTAAACTTTCCCTTCAGTAGTAGCACCAATTAGATAAACATCAATATATGCAAGCTTGCAAGGTACATAAGTCATTAATGTGTTTTTAAAGAAGTTACTTTCTTATCAATTGTAGATATGACATTTTTTGCTCGCTTCTTACTTCCAAGCATCTGCTCAGTAATAACTAAGCTGACTCAGTTTAAACTTTGCCATATAGTGTTCAGTGTGTTTGTATGTTAGTTATGTTGCTCATGTATAGTTGACTATTTCACCCTATAGTGTTCAGTGTGTTTTAGTACTAACAACATTTTGTTACACACTTTCATATATGCTCATACCGACCTATTCAATGAGTGTAAGCGAGTTTTCCCCCTTTCTTTTATGAGTGATCAAATGTTTATCCTTCAAAGGATTTTTTTTCCTAGCCATGAAATAGCATATCAACTTGCACGCAAGCTATTTTTGTTTAATACTTGTAGACATAATTGTATGCACTGTAATCATAAACAAGTGGAATTACTTTGAATAAAAACATTAACACAAATTACAGGGTAATTCAGTAAAATTCACGCATCACTATTGTAATGCCATTACACCGAATTAAAGCATCAATAGACGTTGATTTTTCCATAACTATGTGCATATGATTTATAGAGATGTCTAATATGACTACATATCTATTGCTGGAAACCTATTCTGACATGTCGATACATCAATATAAGACCATTTTCGGTTGGTTTATAGGAATTATCCACTGCTGCAAATTGATGTTTGCTATTAAATAACCATTTGCACATTTTTGCACCTAACAAATTGAGAAGTGGTAGTATTTAGTAGCACGTTTACTGATATCCTTGAAAAACGATGTGAATTTATCATGTAGGTTGGAAAAAAGAGTTTACTTAAACAAAAAAGTGTATGTTTTTCCTTCACTGCTGAAGTTGATGTGCCATCAGAGAAGCTCACAAGTGTATGTCTACAGATAGACAACTTTAGATGAACATGTTTCGTTTGAATTAAATTAATCAAATGTAACATTGCAAAGAAATTGTAATTTGGAAATGAAAAATTAACCTTTTTGTCAAAGCTGGAATGAAACATTATATTCCAGATCTGGATGCAGGAATCCAATTAATTTAGAAAGTTTCAACTAATTTGCATTTGTCACGGTTATAAGTGTTAGAGTTTCCTTTTTGGTAATGGTTATAAATGTTAGAAACTATTGTTCGGTCACGGTTATAAGTGTGATACTATCTAAATTTTCCTCGGTTATAAGCGTTAGTAATAACCATTTTATCACAACTATAACCGTGAGCAAATACTGTTCTGTCACGGTTATAAGTGTGATAATATCTAAATTTATAACGGTTATAAGCGTGAGAAATTACTATTTTTATCACGGTTATAACCGTGAGCAAAAGTGTGACTAAATTTTCCCACGGTACCTATTTTCACGGTTATAACCATGACAAATTAGTTTTTTAACGCTTATAACCATGAGGAAATTGCCTTTCTGGTGTTGTGTAGGAAATATTCGATAACCTACATTATCCCACATTTCCCAAAATACATACCTCTTTTTAAGAAAGCTTCTCACCGTTTAAATGAAAATCTAAACACACAAGCGTTTAAATGTCCATGCTTCAGCTCTCAATTTCATAATTGTATTATACCAAGAGGGTTATGCACCAATTATAAAGCAACACATAATTAAAACATATATAATTTTAGCGTAGTAACTGATACTATCATAACCATATGTTACTATTTATTAAAGAGTAACCAAAAATAGGTCGGTATCTACGCATACCATAGACTCTGAGTCACTCCAAAATGCAATCAGCTTATATACATCTCATATCGACCCCTAAACTGGCCATGGATGACATGTGATCTATCCTAAATAGCCATTGGCATTTTTCTTTGAACATGCTATAAAAAGTAGCTATAGCTAGCATACAAGCAACCATACATACAACAAGTACCAATATACAACAATAATTTACAAATATACTACTAAACGTACAAAGCAATAACAACTAGCAATAAACATCAATACTCAAACAATAGCAAGCAAAGATAACCAATGATAAGCAATAACAAGCGATCAGTAATGAGCAACAATAAAAAATCAACAAGCAACAATAATTAGCATACGCATTACCAATCATACAAAACATGTAACTATGATAAATAATAAAAATAAAATTCAATCAATAATAAAAACAACAAACAACAGCAAGCAACAATAAGCAACAATCAAATAATAATAAGAAATAATAAACAAAAAGCACACAAAACAATGAAACATACCGAAAAGTCGATACCAAAATGCATGATAACCAACAACAGTTGAAGCATGAATATCAAACAATAAACTCCCATGAGCCTCCTCGACTCCCAACATGGACAAAATACATAACTGGTGTAACCCCTTTCGTGAATACTACACGAAAGATTATTACACCTCCTTTTAGGAAAAGGTAAACTTCTACGATATGTTAGATCATCGAGTCTCAGAACTTTCGAATATACCTAGTAACATAAGCCTCTATTTTCCTTTCCTTCCGAACATGACTCATTTTGTAAAGGTGAAAACTGCACTTTACAATAATTATTAAATGACAAGTTACGAATGCTTGAGCTTTCTCGGTTTCAAACTCACTTCAAATGCACAATGTTAATAAGGATAATATACTAAGGGTACCTCGAAGCTTACCTAGACAGGTGCCATATCGCGACATAGAAGATTATCTAAATCTTCGCAAAATTAATTGAGAAGTCCTTCCCCAAATTATCCTAAGTTATCCTAAATTAATACCCTTAAATAATTTTACAATGAAAAAAGGCCATCTAAATAATGTATGATGCCCGATCTAATCCTTTGTTCACTCGCATGACTACTTTGTTTAAATAGGGTTAGCTACCTAACTCCTTTCATGTGAATTCTAATCTAGTTCCTTAGTACGACCACTGAAACTTCCACGTACGACCAAAATCGTGCTTTAGAAATCTCGCAGTCACTTTTAAACTCTAGCTCAAATGCTCGGCTTTAAGAATCAAGTGGGCTGTGCAGTTAATGCTCCCCTACTATCTCACTATAACCCTGCTATATCTCATAGCAGATTTCTACTGCAATGATTTTTCCATATTGCCCCAAATATATCCTTTCCACTTTAAGCCTCGCTATTTCCGCTATATCCAGTTATTCCCACTATATTTCGCTATTTCCGCTATATCTTCCTTAAAAGAAATAAATTGTAAAATGATATTTATACATTATATAAATTATGAAATTGATTTATTTAATTGAAATTTTGATATATTTTCAGAAATGAAAATACTCTAATATTCTTCTAAATTCAATTATGTTATATAATAGCTTTACGTTTATTTACAGTATATTCGCACATGTTTTTATCTAAAACTATTTATGTATTAATTATAATTCCATTGAATTTTAATTTTTCATTTAATTACCATTTCTATATTTTTAAAAATATTAAGTATGAGTTTTATATGTTAGTTTAGAGTTATCTGCTATGTCCTCCTTGTGTCCCCGCTATGACTTTTTGCATCTCCACCACATTGATTCTGCCGAGTGCTTTAACTACACAGTGAGTGAAAAACCCTTGCCTAACTGGTGCAAATCGTTTCAAACCCAAAGCTCAAACCAGTGATTAGGAATCGGTCTGTTAATGGACTAATCCTTAGAAAATACCCTTTCAGAATGTGGGATTACTCCCATCACCTAAGATTTACAACTACAAGGAAAAAGATACAATTCTAATACAAATGACACTAAGCAGATGCCTATAAGTCATCCGCTTGGCCTTTGCTCATTACTGAGCGAACATAGAATCCTACTTAGACACCAACTCCAAGTCACACTTCATCGACCACCCCATTCAAATTTAAAGATCATGCCTCAAGTTCAAACGGTAGTGTTCTCAGTCATTTCACCACAGCTTTGCAACTAAGGTTACTGATATAAGATATATCATTATAGAAGAATTTACCTATTATGAAAGTTTAAAGTTTGGCTTATCTACTAAGTAACTAGCAATAGGTAAATATACCTCTCAAATATAGAATGAGATAAAAATGAGTTCTACAAAAATAGAGCATACCTTACTATTTAACCTCCTTCTGTTTTTTTGAAGCAGTAGACCTACTAGGACCTATTAGTGCCCATAATGCATAAGTCATCACTACTTACCCACCACTTAGCAAAGTAGGACAATCTTTCCTTAAGTAATCGTGTGGATCGCAATTGAAGCACTTAGCTTTGCTTTAGCTTGATGACATCTCCTAGTGAAATGGCCCCACATGCCATAAGAATGACATATTAGCCAACTTTCTTCTTAGCACAAGCTCGATCTTCCCTTTTATCTTGGTCTTTGCACTTCGATTGGCTTTCCACTTTCACTACCTCCAACGATACCTCATGGGTGCTCTCATGGCGGAGAACCATCCCAATGAGACTTTCTAATTCGCCCTTAACAAAGATAAGACTAAATGACCAATGCTTTAATACCTAAGGCAAACTCCTTTACCTGCACTAACGGAGTACCGACCATCTCAATCCCTAATTATCAAAGATTGAATCGGTCAACATACTCTTTAACTAATAAGCTGCCCTTCACAAGATGGATGGAATGCATAAGCTACATGCCCTTCTCGATCTCAAATTTGAACGAAGAACCAAAGCAATGCCTAAATTCATGTCAAGTCATGTTCCTACTTATCAGCCACTTCTAACACTATGTCCTATCAAGCCAAAGTTTCCTCTCTCCATATGCCGACAAGTAACCATCGTTATGAGCACATTCTCTATACCTATATTGAACAAAGTCTTCTCATATACACATGTCCAAGGAGTTAGGCACTATGCACCGGATCAAAGATGGAAAATAGTAGTAAGCAATGTAAATGCAGCGGAATAGTATAGTAGATAACATAATCAATTTTATACTGGTTTGAAACTCCCGTCCTACATGAAGTCCTAGACTCTTCCTCAAATTTCATGGTCAACACCCTCACTTAACCCGAAGGAATATTCTTACATACTATGCCTGTACAATCGACCAAAACTTCAACACTACTTGAAGAAGCTATGAAATGGCATCATTAACTGTGACAACCCACCTTTTAGACCTTCTTAATAAATGCATGGTATTCGTGTGCTGCTACCCAAGAATTCAAAGGAAGAGTTATCATGGGGTAAATTAAAAGAATAGAAAATCTCACAATGGAATGGTTAATTATAATATAACAATAGGATAGTACATAAGGTTAATCCTAACATGGAGTTATAAGAGTTACAACATAAGTAATACAATCAGCCTAGGTAGTTATAACAACCTACCTATGCACTTGCTGATACAAAATAATACACATACATAAATAAACATAACAATGGAAATAGATAGTTTGATAGATAAGGAGCCTCCTGCTCATCCATCACCTCCAAAAGAGCCCAAAGAAACCTGTACTCTCGGACTACTTAAATATAAATGAGTATGTGATAACCCGACTTTTCAACCCTCGAAAATTGTTACATTATTACGTTCACTGTATTATATATAGGTAAAATATAATTTAAGTTTAGACATTTGTAAACATTTAATTAACACTTTTTCCAATTGTAAATTATGATAACATGTGTGAACTTTGTATCATGCAAAAAAAATTAACAAGTGGCAAATTAATCTTTAATCTAAAACAAAATTTTAATTTAATCACACATGTCTAAAAAAGTATACAAAACAAAGATTTTCAGTTCAATTTCTCTCCATTCTTTTGTTCTTCATCTTTTCAATCTAAAAAAAAATCAATCGAAAATCAGGAAAGTGTCAAGGCAAACCAGAAGGAGAAATCAAAGTAGAATTTAACTAAAAGAAAAAAGAAAGAAGAGAGAGAAGCAATCTAGCATGGAGATTCAAGGTTTAACTCAGCAATCAACTAATTAGTGAAAAATTCATCTAGATCCAAGATCAATTACTTTCCAAATTTTTATTCAAGCTCTTTGTCTTCTTCTTATAAAGGTGAATAAACAGTTTTATCTAAAGAATTAAACCTGGTAAATCTAGATGCATGTAGCGTTTATTTAAAGTGAAATATGATATGTGATTGCTCGATTGATTAAACCAGACTGCTGATGTATTTGTATGTGAAAGTTGTTGTGCATGTCCGGAACAAAAAGATTGCTCTGTTCTTTATTCTTAGGTTCTAAAATTTTAAAAGAAATCTACTACTCTTCCTCTGATTTGTTATGTGTTTTGATAATTGAACAAATATTGTTAGAAAAAACAGGATTTAAGTTGTAGAAAATATATTAAGCAGGAATTGATGATAGTTTAACTGGAATGGGAATATTACAGTAAAAAAATCTTATTTTTTTCAAAATTTCAACCTTAAAGAATTATTATTTCGGGATAAAAATCTAAATGGTTATCAAAAACTAAGATTTTCAAAAGGTAGATCATGATTTTTAAGGCTGTTAATCGCGAGTAATCGAGAGTTAGAAGGTAAATGGGTTTTAAGCATTTGCAGTTGATCGAGATGGTGGAGAAGGTCGAAATCGATATCGGAGGGAGGGAAAGGTTGTCGAAGCGGGGAAAATTGTCCAATGACTTTATCACCCATCGAGACATCATCGAGGCTTCGATTTAGGGTTTTAGGTCGATGATGGATTCTTGGCCAATGCGACCTCGCCAATGTGTCGAGTTGAATCAGAGCTGCGGGAAAAGAAGTAGGTGAGCATGGAAAGGGATTGGACGGAGATGAGGGTTCTCTGATGGTCAGAGGTGAAGGTACGGCGAGGATTTCTGGTGATTGATTTCATTTCAATTGGGGTCGATAGTTCGATTTTGATTTTCGTGGTAACTTGTATTTCTGGGTGGCTGATAGGTTAGAGAGGGTTGTAGTTGATAGGATGATGATCGGAGTGATGGTCGGTAGTGAAGGGGTTGTTTTGCATGGTGCACGAGAAACTGTGCTGTCGGGTTGATTATGTGATGAGGGAATGGTGGTGGCTCGAATCCAATCACGAGAGGTTTGGGTCATTGATTCGTGCTAGAGCTCGGGTGGGTTTATGTGTTATGTCTATTTATAACTTGAACAAAACAAAAAAAAGAGAAGAAGAGGAAAGACTCGGGGTTGAGTGTGGGATTTCTCGGGATTTACTCGAGTCAAATGATAAGAGATTGTCAAGTTAATGGTTAACCAAAAATCAAGTTTAAATTTCCTCAACTATTATTCTAAATAGTAACTGTTTAAATCGGGTAATTTATTTTGACTTAATTAATAAAGTTCATTTTTAAGTTGTTTTAAACCTTAATTAATTATGTAAGTAAGAAGTAATTAAGGAAATAAAATGTTTTATCATTAGTTAAACTTAAGATCTTGAATAAATTGAAGTTAATTAATCCAAAGTAATTAAGGATAAAGTTGATAAGTTATTAAAGAGGAATTAATTAATTAAGATAGATAATTAATTAATTAAGGGAATATAAATTAATTAAAGGTTAATTACTTGGTAATTAGAGATTAGTTAATTACTTAAATGATAAATTACTCAATGGAATTAGTTGAGAGTTAATTACTTTGAGTAATTAATTGGAGTATGGATCAAATAAGAAGATTTTTTTTAAGGGTTAATAAATTAATAAGTGTGATTAATTAAAAGATAATTAATCAATGTAAGGGATCAGAGGATAATTTAATTGAGTAACTAATTAAGGATTAATGGAATGGGTGAATGCTAATTAATTTTTTGTAATTAATTGAGAGTTAATAATTTATCATAATCAAAGGATAATTAGTCAAGGGTGATTAATTTAGATGGGAATTAATTAAGGAATTGTTAATTAATTTGTGTTATTAATTAAAGGGAATTACTTAATGTGATTAAAGAATGATAAATCAAGGATGATTAATCGAGATGAATAATTAAAGGATTCATTAATTAATTAAGGGGTTAATTAATTAATGCTAGTAATTGGGAATAATTACTCAAGGTTGATTAATGAATATGGCAAATTAATTAAAGGCTAATTACTGAATTTTATTAGAAAGGATAATTAGGAAATGATTAATTAATGGATTGTAATTAATTATTGTTAAGTAAGCAAGATTAAAAGTAATTAATTTGATTTAATTAGGAATGGGTGACTAATTAATCTTGCTTATGAAAGATTTGTTGATATTTCTGATATGAAATGTTTGTGATATGATATGTTTGCCTTGAACAGAGATAATGTGGTTATCTATCGATAATTAATTGTTGTGTAAAAGTGACATTTTGTATTCAAGGTTTGAATTGTGTTTCACTCGAATAACGTGGGTTCAGATTGTTTTGAATTCGAAGAGACCGGAGTCAGGTATTAGTAAATACCCGAAACCACTTCGATTCTTATAAGTTGATATGTGGAATCAATAGGCTGAATGGAAGGATTTAAGTGAATTGGACCATTTAATCTAAGTTTTGGTACTTAGAAATTGATGTGTGATGTAAGTGATGTCTATAACAATTTTTAATTTATAATTGATACAGGTCACCCGGGTTATATATATGAGTTGTATGATTTTGTAATTCTTGTTAGATAGGTTTACTCACGCTGGTTTCCAGCCTGACCCGGGTGTTACTTCGATATAATGCTCAGATCAGACCGAGTATTACAGATTTTCAGTTAAGGACGTATGGAGCTCAGGAGGCGAGCTGGAGGGCAGGAACGTATGGAGTGTTTCCTGCTGTGATATATTATTGTATAATTAGGACATATTGTTTTAAACTGTCCAGTGATTAGTAATGGTTATAACTCTGATGTATAAAAATATAAGTGTACCGATATAGTTCTTCTTTGTAAAACTGTTATTTATGTGATATTATATTTTGATCCGCTGCGAATGTGAAGTTTCTATGACTTGTTACTGTTTCTTCTTCTTTCTATTTTCTTCTTTTCCTAACTATTTGGAATTTTCGAAATCGAAAATTTCGGGTCGTTGCATCGGTAATACGATCCAAAAAACTAGGACGAGCTTCCATGCTAAATAAAAGCATGGGAGAATCAAAAACTAAAGGACGGTCTCTAATATCACAATGAGATAAAGCTTCCAACATATTCCACTCTGCTAGCATCATAGAAATAACAACATGCTGCTTGCGACTAAGCGCATCAGCAACTCGATTACCCTTACCAATGGTATATTGAATATCAGAATCATATGAAGTAAGAAATTCGAGCCACCGATGTTGCCTCATATTAAGTTCCTTCTAAGTGAATAGATATTTCAGAGACTTGTGACCAGTGAAGAGAACAAAACGCTCGCCCAATAAATAATGTCGCCAAATCTTTATAGGAAAGACTATAGCGCCTAACTCCAAATTATGGGTAGCATAACGAATCTCGTTAAGCTTTAGTTGTCCAGAAGCGTAGGCAACTACTCTTTCTTTATGCATGGGAACAACACTGAGTCCACAACCACTCGCATCAGTATAAACAACAAGATCATGATTCCCTTCGGGAACCACTAAGATAGGAGCCTGAGTAAGGAGATCTTTTAACCTCAAGAAAGAAATCTCACACTTATCCGACCAAATAAAAGGAACAGCTTTTCTCGTGAGAGTGGTAAGCGGTAAAGCAATATGAGAAAAATCCTTAATGAACCGACGATACTATTCCGCCAATCCAAGGAAACTACGGATCTCAGTAACGGTCTCGGGCCTCTTCCAATTCTGAATAGATTCGATCTTGGAAGGATCGACGGAGATACCATCGGAAGAATCATTATGACCGAGAAACTTTACCTTATTCTCCCAGAAGTGACACTTGGAGAATTTGGCATAAAGCTGATGCTGACGAAGAGTGCTCAAAACAATCTCTAAATGCTGAATATGATCGGCTTCAGATTTGGAATAAATAAGAATATCATCAATGAAAACCAAGTTGGACTTATCGAGATATTCCAGGAATATCTGATTCATAAGGTCAACAAAATACGCTGGAGCGTTCGTCAAACCGAACGACATAACAAGCCATTCGTAAGAACCATAACGAGTGCGGAATGCGGTAAGAGGAATGCTATCTTCCGCATCTCGTAACTGATGAAAACCGGTAGCAAGATCGAGTTGGGAGAAAAGCTCAGCGCCACTTAATTGATCGAACATGTTGTCAATCCTAGGTAATGGATACCTATTTTTGATAGTGAGCTCGTTAAGCTTGCGATAATCAATGCAAAGCCTAAGAGTATCATCTGGCTTCTTAACAAAGACAACGACGATGCCCTAAGGAGATGAGCTAGAACAAATAAATCGCTTGGCGTCCAGTTCAGATAATTGTTGCTTGAGTTCCTCATTTTCCATAGTAGACATCCTCGTGGGAGGACGACTGACAGGATGAGCACCAGAGATAAGATCGATACAGAACTCAATTGCCCTCTTCGACGGCAAACACGAAATAGGCTCAAAGACATCAGAAAAATCACAAACAACCGAAATATTAGCTATGACATCCTCTGATTCGAAGGAAGAAATGAAAGCATTCGAAGTATGGTCCATGCTTCGAAATATAATAGATAACTGCTCGATAGCATCGGGATGCTTGAGATATAAAGTTCTTTCGGGACATAGGATTTGAACTTCATAATGGACGAGCCAATCCATCCCCAAAATCATGTCAAAACCAAGATGATCCATAACATGCAGATTCCAATGAAAGGAAAAACCACATAAAGTAATCTCAACATCAACACATAACAAACCAACAGTAGCGGATCCACCAATAGGATTCACAATCCTCAAAGGGACGCAAAGAGTAACAAGATCCAAAAGAATAACATCAACAAGCTCCTTTGACACGAATGATGCGATGCACCCGTATCAAAAAGAACTCTAATAGAACGGCCATGAAATAAAACAAAACCTTCCAAAACAGAAGGAGTAATACCTTTGGGCATAGAAGAATCACAGAAGCTTTAGCAATATTAAGCTTTCCAGATTTGAAACCCTTAGGAGTAGTAGGACAATCAGAAACCCAATGACCCTCTTTCTTGCAATAGTGACAAATGCGAGGCTTAGGGCAACTACGAAGAAGATGATCCAGAGAACCACAATTATAGCATGCCCTCTGAATAGAAGGTGCACTACTAGGCCGAGAACTAGAGGTAGCTTGCTTCTTCTTCTTCTTCTTGCTAGAAGAAGAATTAGGCCTATGAAATGGAAACCTCTTCTTATTGGGGTTCTTAGAAACCTCAACCTCAACCTCATCGCCACTATCACGTTCCTTTTCGACGGCTTCAAGGCAAAGTGCCGAAGCAACAAGTTCCTCAAAAGGAAGCTTAAGCTGAAGCAAAAGAACTTTCTTCAAATACTTCTTCAAACCTTCAACAAATCGAAGATTCTTCTTACGTGGAGTGTTAACGAACTCAACTCTGTATTTGGACAAGGCCTCAAATGATGCCACATAATCAGAAACAGAGGACTTTCCTTGTTTCAACTCAAGGAAACTACGAGCAAGATTAGCCTTTTCTGATTCAGGAACGAACTTAAGTTCGAATCGTTCCTTAAACTGAATCCACGGGAGAGAGGACTCATCAACTTCCGCAATAAAAAGCTCATACCAATCAAGCGCACGTTCTTGCCACATGCTAGATACCACGAGAATGCGATGATGATTAGAAAGATCCATACGAGAAAATAGGGGTGGGCATTTAGCCGATTTAACCGACCGAACCGACTTAACCGACCTTAACCGAACCGCTTTAACCAAAAAAATCGTTTAACCAAACTTTCGGTTAACCGACTGATGTTAGCCGACCAAAATCGGTTCGATTAACGGTTATCCACAGTTATAAATCGGTTAACCGTTAACCGAAGCTATATTTTAAATTATTAAAAAAGCCCAAATCCAATACTATTTGCAACCCAACATGTCCATTTTATCCCAACCCTAATAGTTATCTCATGCCACTGCCAGCCGCTACTCACAATTCGTTCCCAAAATATTTATCCCTTTTTATTTTCCTTCGTTCCCAATTGTGATAAATGGATAGTGAGAATCGAATCGATCCTCCTTCGCCTTAGCCTTCATTCTTTGCTATCTAGATCGTCGACAGAAGCAATGGTGAATGTTTGTAGGAGTAGAAAAAAATGTGAGTTTGATTTATTTTGTGCAGTTTTAATGTTAAACTGTTTTATTTAAATTTTATTGATTGTTTATTGCTTACTGTTTAATTCTTTATGCTTACAGTTATAATAGCAATTCATGTACAAATGCTTAGAAGCACGGTCAAATTTGTTATGTTGGAATGATGAAGAGGATGTTATTTTTTCTTCTTATTTGAATTTTTTTATTTATTTTGGAAGTCTTAATATATCAAGAAGTCTGAGAAAGAATGAAGTCATGAACGATAATTTGATAAATGAGATTGTTTACATTAATATCTGAATTAAAAATGTAGAAGGTGTTTAAGAAAAATGTGATTTTGATCTAGTAAAAGCCAAATACTTTGCAGTTTTATCAAAGTTACCAAGTCTTTATTATTTTCAATTTTTAATCTAACCCATGCATAGTGCATACTCTATTGAAATCAAGTGTTGCAAATGCATGATTTGTTTCTGTGTTAATGTACAAATTGTTTAGCCTGAAGGCTGAAATTGCAAACAGTTGACAATAATAAAAGCTAAAAACTAAAATGCATATGGAAGTTTAGTTAATAAAAGCTATCCTGCTTATGGAAATTGTCATTTGTTTACTCACTTTTTGAATTTTAGAAGGCAGACTCTTGGTGTGTGTAAAACTTGTATTTTATTTACATGTTTACTGCAACTTCAAATATGATTAGTTTGGGGGCATATTTGCATGTTTACTGCAACTTCAAATATGATTAGTTTGGAGGCATATTTGCATGTTTACTGCAACTTCAAATATGATTAGTTTGGGGCATATTTGAATATTTACTACAACTTGCTTTATTGAATTTGTACAGACAATGACTAAGATTAAATCACTTGTTAAGAAAAAATTAGCACACACTATCTTAGTCATAAAATAGCTAGAAATAACAAATAGTACAACATCAATTATCAAACAATAATTTAAGCACAAATCCAATACGCATTATGCATATGCAGTTAAACTTACTATTAACTAACTAGGTCAATAAAACTGAGAAAACCATAAATCCAAAGACTCAAATTCGGAAGAAAAAAATTGATATGAGAAAACTTTTCTTTCTTTTAGAAAAGGATATAATTTTCAAATTATCATGTAATGATATTTTACATTATCAACATTTTAAGTTATCTGCCACATGACTATTAATTGAAAATTACATGTCTATGATAAGAGGGAATCAATGGATGAGGATAGATAAACTTGAAAAGCTTGCATATTTCATTTTCATTTCTGTTCATGACTTTTATTTTCTATGTTTTGTGTACATCTGGATGGAATATTCTTTTAACTGAGTAGTGAGTACATGTTGAGTAACTTTTTTTAGGCTAGCATGACTTGGAATATAAGATGTATGTTAACTCTGCCTCGGCCGAAAGTTACGACCCAGAGGAGTTGCCGACCTAAGGCTATGCCGACCTAACAACCCAAAGGGTTTGCCGATCTAAGAGCTCAGGACTTAATTCGATGCCAACCTAACTGGTTAAGAATCATACTGATCCAATGCCTTATCACGGGTGCCGACTTAGTGCCTCAGAAGAGACTGGCCTAACGACTTAAGAGATAACAAAGGGTCCGACTTAACATGGTTGCCGACCTAACTGCCTAATAGGGTTACCGACCTAAGGGGAATTACAAGGACACCGACCTAAGGCTTGAAGGGATGACGACTTAACTGTTTAACCTTATGAAGCATGCTAACCCAAATGATACCGATCTAAGGCATGAAGGGATGCCGGTCTAACGAGGCTATGCCGACCTAAGGAGAGTTCCGACCTAGTATGGAAGCCGACCTAGTACTTTACAAGGTTTACGACCTAAGGCAGCTACCGATCTAGTGCCTTAGAAGGACCCGATCTAAAAACTTATAAAAGCCCACCGACTTAACCTATTTACCGATTTAACTATCCAAGATGCTTGCCGACTTAACTATCAGGCACAAACTCATCCAATCTAAACCGTTGCCGGCTTATGACTTATGATGAGTCGTGACCGATCTATGGATTTGAGGAATGAAGTTGCGCAGGAGTTTAACACGTAACACATTATCTCGGTAACGACCTAGGACCATGCATAAGAGAGAGGGGGCGACCTACGACCTAGCCTAGCTCGGCACCAACTCACGACCCAGTTTGACCCGGCTACTACCTATAACTCAACACCGAGAACCTCTATAAATACACGACCATCACCAACATTCAAAGGACTTTTGGTGAATCAATTTCAAGCACCATTTCTCTGCCGAATTCCAGACTACTTCAACACTTAAAGCTTTTTGAGATTCAAAGAACGTCTAAAAGAACTTCATGAAGAAATCATCTACATCCACCATGGATTTGAAGATTTTTGTCAACATCGAAGTTTGAGTTACTTGTTCTAAGTCTTTTGTAATTCAAAATGTGTTGTACTTGAGAAGATTTGTATCAACTTGTAACGTGATCATCAATAAAAGTACTTAAAGTGGACGTAGGCTATACCCATAAGCCGAACCACTATAAAATTGCTGTTGTTTACTGCTTTTCCGCTATTACTTGCTTATAATTCTTTCCCGATCTATCGGGTGGTGCTTTCACAACTATACTTCACACACTGGGGTGTTAGCGTTCAAATTTAAGCGTTAACATTTTTGGTGCTTTCACTGAGAATTGAACTCAGGACAGCTGTCATCATTGCTTCGCAGAGATTTGAAGAAAGAATTTCCTTAAAAACCAGAAGTATATCTGAGATTATGGCTCCTGGAAGGAAAAGTAGATCTATCAGATCTGGGAACATTCAAGAGGGAACCTCCGCTTCCCCTGTGCCTAATCTACCCACTCCGTCTGTTGGAGTTACAAAAGCGGAATTGGATGCTGTGATTCTAGGGCTAAACCAGCAGATAAACGCCCAAAATGCACAACTAGAGGCTCAAAGTGCCCAGAATGCTCTGATTCTGAATAAGTTGAACGACTTACTTGGGGCATACAATCAACCGGCTGGTAATGAAAGGAACTATGCTGGCAACATTCATGATGTTAATGAAAGGAATGCTCCTGAAAGGCCTACTAGTCCCTTTGAGCAGGTAGTACCTGACGCCGGTGGATCTAGAACTCGGCATGATGAGGAATATCTTTCTGGAATGGTCCGGCAGATCATGAAAGAAAGTATGCAAAGGGTTGAAGATGAGAAGGAATGGGGTTTCGCTCCAAGTAAAACTCCGTTTACTGAAAAAATCTTGAAGGCGGAATTTCCAAGGAAGTTTGTCCCTCCGACTATTCCAGCTTACAAAGGGACGAGTGATCCGAATGAGTTCCTGTATAAATATGACTGGCACATGACAGGTGCCAGGGCCTCCGATGAAATAAAGTGCCGATATTTCCCCGTATACCTGGAAGGCGTGGCTTTACTGTGGTTCACCAAGTTACCAGTCCGATCTATCGATCAGTTTTCAGACTTGACCAGAAAATTCAAGGAGCAGTTTAGACTGTATGCTTCGAAGGCCAAGGATATTATGTCACTATCGAGTTTAGAGCAGAATCCTGGTGAGTCTATCAGATCCTTCTTGAACCGCTTCAATATAGCACTGGCTGAGGTGGACAATGCTGAACCACGAATGATATTGACTTATCTGATGAGGGCTATCGATAAGTCAAGCGAATTTGGGAAATGGTTAAATATGAAGGAGCCAACCTCTCTCGAAAAGTTCTACAAAAAAGCAGACGAATTCATTCGCTTGGAAAGCCGTCCTTTACCAGTAAAGACAGTGTTGGAAAAAGCAGAAGACAACACTGTCGCTCCACGCAAGAATGAATCGGTGGGGCAAAAAAGGGAGAATAGTAATGGGAAGAAACAGGGTAATCTGAAGAAGCCCCGATCCTTCAAGCCATCAGAATATACTCCATTATCACATACACCGGAGCACATCTACCTCGCCACTAAAGATTCCGTCGATTTCCCTAAACCTATCCCTTTGAGAACTGGGAGAAAAGCCATACAAAGTGGGAAATTCTGCCGCTTCCACAATCAACCAGGTCATGAAACTGATGAATGCCGCCAGCTGAAAAATCTGATTGAAGAGTTGCTAAGAGAAAACAAGTTGCAGCAATTCGTAAAAAAGAATAGCAACAATCCTGCATCGTCAAGTCAGGGGCAGCGGGCCCCTGTTCATCAGCCTGGGGCAGGAGAGAAAGCTACGGGGCATGAATCTGGAAGGCCCGTTATCAATGTCATTTCAGGAGGACCTCACCCAGCTGGCAAGAGTTGGGGTGAAATGGAGAGATATTCCAGGGCTTTGAAATATGCTCCAGCCGAAGAAAACGTCTTTGTTCTAGAAGACACTACGCCCCTTAAACAACAAAAAACTTTCAGTGATGATATTATTTTCAGAGCCAGAGATTCTACAGGTATTGAAGCTCCTACTTTAGATCCCTTGGTCATCTCGGTTGGTATTGGACCAGCCATTGTCAGAAGAGTCCTCATTGACTGCGGAGCATCATGTAATATCCTCTTCAAAAAGACATTTGACCAGATGAAAATCCCTATGATCGATGTGCAAGCCTCATCACAGAAAATCGTGGGCTTCACTGGGGAGCCAAAGCAACCAGTAGGAACCATCGATTTGTTTGTAGAACTTGGGGAAGGAGAAAGGAAAGTGGTCCGAAAGCAAACATTTGTGATTGTCGATGAGTTTTCTGCCTACAATGCTTTTCTTGGCCGTCCAACACTCGCAGCATTCAAAGCTATCCTAGCCCCGTGGTGCCTCACTATTAAATTCCCTACTGACAATGGAGTAGGAGTTATAAAAGGGGATCAAAATGCTGCGCGAGAATGCTATTGGACAGAGCTGCGAGAGTCAAGAAAAAGGGAAATGGGAAAGGATGCGGCAACTCCAGTCCGCATCAAGGAACCAGCTTTGTAGCAATTACAGAGCGGACCCTGCACTGGTGAGCACAGCGGGGCACGGAAAGAAATGGATCCCAGAAAAACCAGTACAGGGGAGAATAGAGTAGTACCGGTGGAAACGACAATTCCGGTACCTGTTGACCCGAAAGACCCAAATAAGGTGTTGAATGTGGGTTCACAGCTTAATGCGTCAATTCAGAATGTCTTGATATCTTTCCTGAGAGCAAATCTGGATGTCTTTGCTTGGACTCATGCCGATATGTGTGGGATATCCCCAGAAGTTGCAGTACACGCTCTGAATATTGACCCAAAGTTTACGCCAGTTAAACAGAAAAGAAGAACCCAAGGTCCAGAAAGGTCAGCAGCATTAAAAGAAGAAGTTGATCGACTTATGGAAAATAACTTCATCAAAGAATCTACATATCCGAATTGGGTTTCAAATCCTGTGTTGGTCAAGAAAGCTAATGGAAAATGGAGAGTGTGCATCGATTTTTCTGATCTAAACAAGGCTTGCCCCAAAGATTGCTTCCCATTACCCAGGATCGATCAACTGGTAGACGGAACTGCGGGACATGAATTGTTATCCTTCATGGATGCCTACTCCGGTTATAACCAAATCATGATGCATGAGCCGGATCAGGAGGATACAAGCTTTATTACAGATGTTGGACTTTATTGCTACAGAGTTATGCCCTTCGGATTAAAAAACGCAGGGGCAACCTACCAAAGACTTGTTAATGCTATGTTCAAACCGCAATTGGGCAAAACTATGGAAGTCTATGTCGACGACATGTTAGTAAAGTCCAGGAAAGCAGCGGATCACATTGAACACTTAGCAGAAATGTTCGCAGTCCTTCGGAAATACAGAATGAAACTTAACCCTCTGAAATGTACATTTGGGGTCGAATCCGGAAAGTTCTTAGGTTTTATCGTCAGTGCTAGGGGCATTGAGGCCAGTCCAGCTCAAATTACCGCCTTAAAAGAAGTTAAAGCTCCTAGAACGAAGAAGGAATTGCAAAGTCTCAACGGAAAGGTCGCCGCTTTGAGTCGGTTCATTTCCAAAGCTACTGATAAATGCATCCCATTCTTCGATGCCCTGAAAAAAGGAAAGAAGAACTTTGAATGGACTCCCGAATGCCAAAAAGCCTTTGAAGAGTTGATCCGTCATATGGAAACGCCTCCGATACTTTCTAGGCCAGGCAATGGTGAGGATCTTCTTATATACCTGGCAGTATCATCTCATGCTCTAAGTGCAGCGCTGATACGGGAAGACAAAAGGATTCAACATCCAGTTTACTATATCAGCAAAAGACTCACTGGGGCAGAGCTGAATTACTCCAAGTTGGAAAAACTCGCCTATTGCCTACTAGTTGCATCGAGGAAACTGAGGCAATATTTCCAAGCTCATCCTATCAAAGTACTCACTGATCAACCTCTGAAGCAAGTCCTGTTTCGCCCTAAAACTTCGGGTCGTCTTCTAAAATGGAACATTGAACTTAGTCAATATGACATCACCTATCACCCCCGAAAAGCAATCAATGGACAAGCTTTAGCTGATTTCATTGCAGAATTCACAGAGAAAGATAATGGTGAGGAAAAAGCGATCAATGATTCTCCAATCCAGTGGAAGATGTATGTTGATGGCGCAAGAAATGACTACTGTTCTGGAGCCGGAGTGGTACTTGAAACTCCTGAAGGTCGATCATTATGTTATGCACTAAGACTGGAATTTCCTTCAACAAACAATGAAGCAGAATACGAAGCTCTTATTGCAGGTCTGAAAATCGCTAAAGAGCTAAACATTCGAGCACTACAAATTTTCAGTGATTCCCAGCTTATTGTATGCCAAGTCAAGAAGGAATTTCAAGCAAAAGGTGGAAATCTGCCTTCCTACTTGTCAAAGGCTTGGGAACTCCTATGTGAACTCGATCACTATTCAATAAGCCACATTCCTCGGGAAGAAAATATGAAGGCAGATTCCCTCGCAAAATATTCAAGTTCTGGTGAAGCTCAACTATTGGGATTGGTCCCTGTAGAAGTCCTTTCAGCGCCAAGTATAGACGAAATGGATATAAACTGGATTATGAATGTATCTCAAGAACAAGAGTCATGGATGGCTCCAATACTGGATTACCTACTCAGAGGTTCTCTGTCGGAAAACTCGATAGAGAGACGAAAGCTATTAAGGAAGGCCTCTCGCTATGTAATTCAGGATGGCCGATTGTACAGACGGGGATTCTCAATGCCATTGCTTCGATGTGTATCCCGGGAAGAGTCCAAAACAATCCTAGCTGAAGTGCATGGAGGAGAATGTGGTGATCATTCAGGTGGTCAAACATTAGCAAAGAAAATTCTCCGATACGGATATTTTTGGCCAGAAATCAATCGGGATGCCGCAGATTACTCCCGAAAATGTGACAAGTGCCAAAGATATGCCAAAATTCCTAGAGCACCTTCTACCGAACTCACACAGATGGTCAGTCCATGGCCATTTGCAATTTGGGGAATGGATCTCATTGGGCCGCTACCAACTGCTAAATCAGGGATTAAATATGCTATTGTTGCAGTTGATTATTTTACTAAGTGGGCTGAAGCTGAACCATTGGCTACTATCACTTCTAAAAAATGATAAGCTTTGTGACCAAGAATATCATTTGCAGATACGGTGTGCCTCAGAAAATAATCACAGACAATGGTACTCAGTTTGAAAGCGAGGAATTCCAGGATTTTTGCAAACGATTCAAAATCCAGAAAAGCTTTTCGGCAGTAGCTCATCCGCAGGCAAACAGGCAAGTGGAAGCAGTGAACAAGATCATCAAATCAACCATCAAAAAGCAACTCGAAAGAGCAAAAGGTGGTTGGGTCGATAAACTACCACTTGCACTATGGGCATACAGAACTACTCACAAAACTGCAACTGGGCATACTCCTTTTTCGTTAGCATACGGATCGGAAGCAATGATCCCGGTTGAAACAGAGGTCCCTTCACACAGAAGAATCCATTTCAATCAAGCAGAAAATGAAAAGTTGCAACTTGAAGCGCTGGATCTCCTTGATGAAAAAAGAGATGAAGCTAACCTCAGAGTTGCAGCTCATCAGCAAAGGATAGCCAGACATTTCAATTCCAAAGTTCGTCAACGCAGCTTTGAAATTGGAGATCTAGTCCTGAAAAGAATTATGACCGCGACAGGTGTGTTTGGGCCAAATTGGGAAGGACCATATGTAATAGGTCAGAAGCTTCTTGACGGCACATTCAAGCTCACCACCGTTGATGGAGATCAAATTCCAAGGGCATGGAACAGCAACCACTTGCGTCCATACTTTACTTGAAAATTTTGTTGAAAAATTGTGAAAAGAATTATGAATGTATGATTCTTGTAATTGAAAGCAATTGTGAAACTGATGCAAGTAAATAATGAAAGAATATAAAGTGGATGTAGGCCCAATTTCATGGCCGAACCACTATAAATCTTGTGTTCCTTATTATCATTATATGTTTGCTTTGTTTTCGATATAAAAATACATAAAATGTATTGCTAAAATGTCGATTTAAATTTTTGCAGACAATGGAAATAAAACTTGCGCATAATAAGACCGAGCGATTCTCACCATCATTCAACAAACAAATTTCAAGTCACAAAGACCCCGAATTCAAATCCTAGATAGGAAATACTTCAATTGAACGGCTAATGATTTCGATAGAAACGAGCCCTTGCTGATAAATTGAGATTGTTTGAACAAACAAACATCCAATTAGGAAGCTAGTGCCCGTTCTCACGAACTTGCCTGGCAATGAAGTACACTTCCTTGGATTAAACAAGCCACTTGTGAGAGAAAGGGGAATGAAAACTTGAAAAGAAAAAAAAAAAAAAGAGGATCGCTGAAAAGGCATAAGCAAGTGAACAGAGGAACAACCAAAGCTACCATCAGCGGCACAAGTCCTCTTCGGAGGCGCAACTCTTCGGAGGATAAAAGACCTCTAATGGGTCATACGCCACAAAAAAGAAAGTTCTCTACTCAACAAAAAAGATTGGAGGAGTCATGACCCTCCAACCATGAGAGAGTAACTTCCAGGCGATGAAAACCCTCTCTGAGGCACATTTCACCAGGAGTTGAAGTGTTATAACCGCTCTTCGGGATTTCACTTCACCAGAGTTGAAATGCAAACAAAATAAAAGCCCTCTTCGGAGGCCCATTTCACCAGGAGTTGAAGTGTTGTGACCGCTCTTCGGAATTTCACTTCACCAGAGTTGAAATGTAAACAAAATAAAAGCCCTCTTCGGAGGCACATTTCGCCAGGAGTTGAAGTGTAACAACCGCTCTTCGGAATTTCACTTCATCAGAGTTGAAATGTAAACAAAATAAAAGCCCTCTTCGGAGGCACATTTCGCCAGGAGTTGAAGTGTAACAACCGCTCTTCGGGATTTCACTTCACCAAAGTTGAAATGCAAAAACAAAGACCTTCTTGAAAGCACACGTTTCACCGAGATTGAAATAAAACTTCCAAGTGTTGAAACGTGAAAAGGCTTTCTTCGAAGGCACAACTCTTTGGGGGTACACGTTTCACCGAGATTGAAATAAAACTTCCAAGTGTTGAAACGTAAAAAAAATCCCTCCTTAGAGGTACGACCCCCTCCCGGGGACACAATCAAAAAAAAAAAAAAAAAAAAGAAGACCTCTTTGGAAGCACACGTTTCACCGAGATTGAAATAAAACTTCCAAGTGTTGAAACGTGAGAAGGCTTTCTTCGAAGGCACAACTCTTTGGGGGTACACGTTTCACCGAGATTGAAATAAAACTTCCAAGTGTTGAAACGTGAAAAATCCCTCCTCAGAGGTACAATTCTGTATAAAAAAAATTCCTCATCAAAAAGCGTACTTTAACTTTCAAATGGAAAATGATTGTAAAAAGAAAAGAAGTTAAAGTACCCTTCAGAGGTCCGCTTTACCACATAGAGGAATTCACTTGGTAAAATATGCACATAAGCAAAAGAGAAAAGTGATTTCTTTGAACGACAAAGCGTAAAAACTTATACGAAGGGAGTTGTACTCAATAAAAATTTTCTTTAAAAAATAAAATAATTATTCTTTAACAAATAAGAGTGCAAGTCCCCTCGAAGTATAAAATATTGCAACAAGCTTAAGGTATGGGGGCAACATGGTATAGTAGTATAGCTGCCTCAGTAAAGTAATACTCAAGCAACATACCATAAGCCCGCTGCAATACTATATAAACAAACTTGTGCAAAAATAAATAGTAAATGCATTCTCAAATTCAAACAGAAGTTTGTACAAACAAAGAATCATTTTATTCAACTATAATGCAGATACAGGTTTCAAAATAAAAGCGGGGGGCCGGTACCCGCACAACTCTCGGCTAGTTCATACAAAAGGCAAAAAGCTAAAATCTTCACTTCTTCTTCCCTCCTTTGGACCCTTTACTCGGTCGAATAACCAGCTTTTCAGGTCGGCCAGTGGGTATAAGGGAAGTAGGAGAGGCAGGTGTAACCGGTTCAACTTCCGGCTCCTCTTCAGTGGCGGTGATTTTCTTCCCCCTCCTCTTTGATGTCCCACGCTTCTCTCTCCTTTGTGAGGAAGACTCACTCCCCGGAGTGACAAGTTTTGATAGAACAATGTCGTCAGAAGGAGTCCGTTCCGGGGAAATGTCACCTCCCTCAGGTCTCTCATCTTTCTGCTCTTGCGAAGCGATGGGATCATCCAAGCCGTGAAGAGCCTCTATTTGTTCCTCCTGTGATCCAGGTTGCGAGGCAGAAGGAGGCACCGCCTGAGGAGATAAAGGAAGGATGACCGGAGGAGTAGAAGTTTGAGCAGTGCTTGGTACTTTCTCTACAGAAGAAAAAAGGTTAAAGTCAGTAAAAAGAGGAGATGAGGGTTCACCAATGAAGTCAGTAAAGAGAGGAGATGAAGGCTCGTCAAGGTTGAGAAAATAGCCAAGGAGCTCGTGAAACTCATGTGAAATAAACGAGTAATCAGCTTGAGCAGAATTGACAGTAGCGAGATTAACAGTGAAGTTACCTGGAGAAGCTGGTTTCCTGATATCGACTTCATAAGCTTGCGCATCAGCGCTCTCTTCACCCTCGTCTCCACCTTGTGTGCTTGTAATATCAGCGGTAACTTTGGTGGGAGATGCGAGATGGGAACTGGAACCAATAATGTCGACTTCAGACGAAGAAGGTGGCTGGACTAGAGTAGTTGAAGTGGTTTTCCCCAGCTGGTCCCCTTCCGTCACTTCGGTTCTTAGTTTGGCAAGTTGTTCCTTTCCCCTGGCAAGAGCAGCGCGAGCGTCTTCATCAAAATAATGCCTTTCCAGGGCTGGCTCGTCATAACCAGCGCCTTCTGCACCAAGCATATCGAGGGCGGCCTCCCACACTTCAGCTAAAGTGATCTCATACTTGGGACCAAGAAAGGCGAGGCTTCCACGACCCAAGACGCTATGCAAGTAGAAGTCGAATAATGTTGAGCCGAAGCTATTTTTGGTCGCCTCATGAGATTCTTCGGCTGCGATTTTGCCGGCGACAGCCTCATCGCGCTCCCTTTCGGTTTTGGCAAACTGAAGCTTAAGCATTTGTATCTCCGCCTCCTGGGAGTTGTTTTTCTTTTGAAGCTCAGCAATATCAAATACATAGCCTTCATTGATTCTTTTTTGTACCTCGAGCCTGTCTTCGGCGTCCCTCTGACTAGCATGAGCATCTCTAACTTGTCTGAGAAGCACTTCTTCTTTTTGAGAGTATGAAGTAGAGGAAGCAGCAAGCTCATCTTTCAACTTCTCAACCTTTGCTTCGAGCTCCTCGTTGTAGGAAGTAATGCTCCTCATTTCGTTGTCGTGCTGCTCAAGGACCTTTTGCCACTCAGCCTTATCATTTTCCATGGTGAGCATAGCCTCTAAGTTGGCGCGGTTAACTCGTTGAAGCTCATCAACAAGCTTCTGCCAGTTTGACATCCTCTCGATATCAAGTTTAACGGCGTCAAGATTTCGTAGCATAGCAGGCTTGTCAATAGGGACTAGGTCGAGATCGAACCTCACACCCTTTAAACACCACTGCGGAAAACGACTTTGTAAAGTGGCAGGGCCCGGTCCCACTTGAAATTTGGGCCTGCTTATTATTGTCTGGATGTCCTCCTTCCCAAGAGCAGGAGAGTCGGAAGTAATGTCAAGAGGGGCAGGGACAGTAGGCTTTTCGGGAATAGTGGAAACATGTCTCTCACCATGTCGGGCTCGTTTGCCTGAATCTTCAGCTACATGACCTTTTCCTCGGTCGTCGTGAGATTTCCTTTTGTGTGAGTCATCACTCCTCTGCAGAGAATCATGGTGCTCATCCCTATCCCTTCTGTCATGACGCTCTTCTGCATCCCTCCTTTCACGAGCCTTTCGAGCAACCCTCTCTTCATCAGACTCTCTATAGGAGGGAAAGTAACGCCGATAATCATATTGACCACGCCCCCCATAGCGTTGGAAATCTTGGTAATATGATCTGCCGCGTGTCATTGAAGAATCTGAAATAAGAAAAGATAAGCTTTAGAAGTCTTTAAAGTACAAGAAGATAAGTGCATAAATGTGCTGGAAAATCCTAAGTGTTGTGTGATGTGCAAGCTACACGCATTAAGCTACAAACCACTCTTTGGTGCAGAGGTGATGAAAGCTTGGGTATGAGGAGTTGATGTTTGTGTTGGTGTTTGTCGAAGAAGAGACGTCGCCTCAATTACAGGAGAGATAGTTTTAGATACGTCATCTCTAAAAAGCTCCTGCGAAGTCACTATTATGTCGCTCAACCCCTCGTAAACATCGTCACCATCATGCTTGGTGGGACTTGTTTTCTCAATTCCTACATCAGCTAACCCCCCGAGAGGCCGTGAAGGTTCTTCTTCTTCCTCGATCGGGGCAAGCACCGTCTTACTGGATGACCCCATAATGTCGGTAGAAGTGGAACACTTCACCAATGAAGCTTCAATATTAGACTCTTTTGATGCGAGTTGTTCGACAGTAACCGGGGCGTCAGGAGTTTTCGTCGGAGAATCGGGAACTTCTGTTGGAACTTCATGAGCATGCGTAGAACGAGAAGCGTGTAGAAGCCCGTATTGGTGTAAAAATTCATCCTTCAGCAGAAATTTTATGCTCCTTTCTTCCGCAGCCACGGCACTCAACCTCTCGAAAACTTGTTTATGAATCGGATCTCTAGAAGGGAGAGGAAGTGCTGAAAAGAGCAAAGAATGAAGTTAGCAACTGAAAGTTCGGACCTCGGAAAAAGTTTCAAAAACGAAAAAATGGAAACACTAGTCTTACTTCCTATTCTCCAGATGGCATAAAACCCTGGAGGGCAGCGAGCAAAGAAAAACTGGTTCAAAAATCCATGAACACTTTCAGTGAGATCGGAAAGGAGCTTGCGGTTTCTGGCACTTCTCACAATAATGAGTGAAGGATGATCTTTACTCTTTGTAAACGAGCACAGATAACGAATTTCTTCAAAACTCGGTAGGCGATCAAGAGTTCTTCTAAACAAAACACATAACCCCATCAAGATGGCATAACCATTAGGATGAAGTTGAAATGGAGAGATCGTCAACCGGAGAAGAAGAGTTCGAAGGAAGTCATTGAAAGGGGGAATTGCCCCACTTAAGCACATTTGGCGATTGGCTGCAACAAAACCGTAAGGAGGATTATCGGCAGTGTCGCTTGGCCCGGGCAATAAGACATCACTTTCAGCAAAGCCGAATTGAGTGCGTATCTGAATAAACATTCTTGGGGTTAGAATGGTTGAAGTTCTCTCCGGAGGATTCTCTATGGGAACAGCCACCGGGAAAGTCTCTTCCTCTTGAGCTACCATTTCTTCTTGTTGATGAGAAGTCATTCTACACAAACAACTGGATATTCAAACATGAAGGTGCACGTTTCCTAAAGTGTGTGAAGTGTTGTACAAGTATCAATCAAACAATAAGCAAAGGCAACTGGAATAAAACCTAGCAAACATTTGTTAGTTATAAAGACCAGGAATCTTTGTTTTGAGTTTGATTATGCAAATACAATGTGGATGCAAACAAATCATTTCAAATTGTTGATACTTTGCATTAATATTTTACTTTAGTCAATTAATTCACAACATTTCATGCAATATATTCATGTCTCTTATCTTGTCTTGACTAATCTGTCATTTGATATGGGCAGTCAATGGCAGTATGTGCGCCTTGGTTTTCTTTGTTTGTCTGTTATTTTCAGCAGGTTAGCAGCTTATAAGTTAATACGATCTGTGAGATAATACATTGAGACTCAAGCAAATTTTAAGTTGAGGCAGTTCAAGATGTTCAAAATAAAGGCAATTTAGTTCGGTAGTCCGGGTCAGAATACTTAAAGAAGGCCTATGCTCCTAAATGTCAATACGTCCAGAGCCTAAGTATTAACTCGGCTACGGTTCAAAAGTCTCATGCGAGATAAGACTAAGTCGGTAACGGGTCAAAGTCTAGGTGGTTCAGCTTGGCGACTTATTTCCCTAGGTCGCAAGGGGAGAAATAAGAAGGCACGTTCCAGTTCAAGAGGCCGAAATTTCCCCAAGTTTTAACTCGGCCACGGTCCAAGCCTTGTTCAGATCGGCGAGTTTCTTTCAAATATTATCTCAACCACAACTTAAGGCCATTTCAAGGTCAGATCGGTCAAAAGTTAGGCCACCCAAATTCACTGAGCCACTTCCGAGTCAAACATCTCTTTCGGTTTCAACCCATTAACCCGATAGTCATTCAATCAACAGCAGCCTTCATTCAAGCTATCGGGTCACCCAATAAAACAACTCCAAATTGCATAAATCCATTGCTCTGCCTTCAGAGATCATTGAACCTGAGTGATAAACCATCTTCATCATCTCAACGATCATCTGAAGCCAAAATCGAGTAACCTAAACTTCATCGACTACAGGTATAGTGGGATTCGTGATGGAACGTTGCGCAAAGAAACGATTCGTATTCAAATGACAGAATTCATGAACCGACAGCAACCTATGATCGAGAAGGGGACGGATTCACTTACGCAATGGATAGTAGTGATTATCGGTGATCGACTGGAATGAGGTCGCTTGTAAGAGCTTGAGAAAATTTTAATGGCGAAATCGAGCAAAGGAGTAAGTGATGAAAAGAAAGAAGAGGATGGATGTTTTATACCTTACATTGGGGAGAACTGTTGGATCGCGTACGATCTAAATACTTACCGACTTGGTGGAGGACGAGTTAAAGAATATCGAAGCACACGACCTAACCAATAGGCGTGTACTTCGAGGGGCAAATGTTAACTCTGCCTCGGCCGAAAGTTACGACCCAGAGGAGTTGCCGACCTAAGGCTATGCCGACCTAACAACCCAAAGGGTTTTCCGATCTAAGAGCTCAGGACTTAATTCGATGCCAACCTAACTGGTTAAGAATCGTACTGATCCAATGCCTTATCACGGGTGCCGACTTAGTGCCTCAGAAGAGACTGGCCTAACGACTTAAGAGATAACAAAGGGTCCGACTTAACATGGTTGCCGACCTAACTGCCTAATAGGGTTACCGACCTAAGGGGAATTACAAGGACACCGACCTAAGGCTTGAAGGGATGACGACTTAACTGTTTAACCTTATGAAGCATGCTAACCCAAATGATACCGATCTAAGGCATGAAGGGATGCCGGTCTAACGAGGCTATGCCGACCTAAGGAGAGTTCCGACCTAGTATGGAAGCCGACCTAGTACTTTACAAGGTTTACGACCTAAGGCAGCTACCGATCTAGTGCCTTAGAAGGACCCGATCTAAAAACTTATAAAAGCCCACCGACTTAACCTATTTACCGATTTAACTATCCAAGATGCTTGCCGACTTAACTATCAGGCACAAACTCATCCAATCTAAACCGTGGCCGGCTTATGACTTATGATGAGTCGTGACCGATCTATGGATTTGAGGAATGAAGTTGCGCAGGAGTTTAACACGTAACACATTATCTCGGTAACGACCTAGGACCATGCATAAGAGAGAGGGGGCGACCTACGACCTAGCCTAGCTCGGCACCAACTCACGACCCAGTTTGACCCGGCTACTACCTATAACTCAACACCGAGAACCTCTATAAATACACGACCATCACCAACATTCAAAGGACTTTTGGTGAATCAATTTCAAGCACCATTTCTCTGCCGAATTCCAGACTACTTCAACACTTAAAGCTTTTTGAGATTCAAAGAACGTCTAAAAGAACTTCATGAAGAAATCATCTACATCCACCATGGATTTGAAGATTTTTGTCAACATCGAAGTTTGAGTTACTTGTTCTAAGTCTTTTGTAATTCAAAATGTGTTGTACTTGAGAAGATTTGTATCAACTTGTAACGTGATCATCAATAAAAGTACTTAAAGTGGACGTAGGCTATACCCATAAGCCGAACCACTATAAAATTGCTGTTGTTTACTGCTTTTCCGCTATTACTTGCTTATAATTCTTTCCCGATCTATCGGGTGGTGCTTTCACAACTATACTTCACACACTGGGGTGTTAGCGTTCAAATTTAAGCGTTAACAATGTACAATGTTCCCTTGTGAAATTGTTCTCTTTGTAATGTTTTTATGGAATTTAAGAATGTTCCAAATACTTTTTATACAATAAGCATATTTAAAAGCAGCTATTTTTTATCATTGTTGAATCTGAATTTATGTTATTAACAACGTATATAAGATGTGATTGTCCTTGGTATATAAGATGTAGAATTATCCATGAAGTCGATATTATATCTTGTTCTATTCCATGCGAATAGCCTTATAGGTTATAACTTGTATTTAACTATTCATGTTTATTGTTAGGCCAGTATTTGATCTTGGACTAACTTGCTAATACAAATAGTTATATTCATATTCAGTTCATTAATATTCATATTCAGGTTAGTATTCATGTTCATTTGATATATTGAAATTCATATTCAGTTATAGTGCAGGTATGCTAACATAAATAATTACTTTTATTTGAACAGACTAGGAGAATAAAAAGTGGAGTCTGGAAACTAAAGTGGTGAAGCTGAAGAATGGAGACTATAGACTAGGAGTTTGAATTTGTAGTCATTGACACTTGACATTTTGTATTATTGTAATGTAATTTGAATTTGAGTTGCTATTGTAATGAAGCAATTATGAACTGAGAGTGACTGAGTGAGAACTTAAGTATATAGCGGTAGCTTGGTTGCCACTGATTCAGTGTTTTATTGCATTGTTACTGTTAATGTATGAAGCAACTTTGCATCATTGCATTGGGTGTGTACTGTATTATTATTGTATGTGTGCGTATGTACTGTATAATGTCTGTAATGTTTGTGTAAATGAATGTATGTAATTTTGTGTTGTGACCCTGTGTAATCATCACTATTTAAAAGATTAAATGAGGATAATATGCTATATTGATCGGTTAACCAGTTTATTTAACCGGTTAACCGACTAATTTGAATGGTTAACCGAACCGTTCAAATTAGTCGGTTAACCGGTTAAATAAACTGGTTAACCGCGGTTAATTTTAACCGGTTCGGTCGGTAGACCAAAACCAAAATTAACCGAAACCGGTTAACCGAATCGAATCTACTTTAGCGGTTAACCGAAAATTTTAACTGATTGAATCGGTTAACCGAACGCGCCCACCCCTACGAGAAAATATGCGCTCACAAGCGCGCAACCAAGTCTGAACCTCCAATACACTTTCCGATCCCTTGAAAGGCTTGCCTCCAAGGCGGGAATAGTCACTACACATGCTGGAGAAGGCAGACTTGTGAAAGGGAGCTGCGGGAGTAGCAACAGAAGGTTAAGTACCCCGAAATAGCTCTATAAACTGATCAGCTGACATATAGACTCCGTTCAGATGAGAACCACTAGATAGGCCTACAGAAGAACGCTTCCCTCTACCTCTTCCAGCCATAGGCTGAGAAAACAAGAGAAGATAAGGATTAGTTAAACAATACAAGATTGATAAGAGAATTAACAAATGGAATACTAGGGAAATATGAAATTCATTCCTTGACATATTCCAACATGTTAAAGTGGAAGTAATAGATTAGAAAGGCACGAATAAAACCCTCGAATAGTTGTAACGCATGTTCCATTCTGTTTCTATTCTGTGTTTATTATAATTTATTCTGAATCTCAGCTTTGAAACCAAGCTGTGGCGCTCCACCTCTATACTCACAATAACAAAGGTTATTATAAGGAATTACGTCTGCTATTGCGAAGAATAAGGCTGGTTAGAAGCGACCATCTGTAAGTTATGCCTCAGACGAGTATTGATTACATCGATGAGAATTATGTAAATTACTCCCAAAGATATATATTCAATCCAAATCTAAAACGAAACTACGGTGGCATATGAAAAATTCAGAACAACTCATAACAACAACAACACTGATAAGTATAATCACATCAAAAATATAAGATATAGCAGAAGATAAGTTTGGATACATGATGAACCAAATGTACATATACATAACCATCAATACGTACACGAGATAAAAGTCAATACACCAAAAGTAACACCTCCAAGTCGAGACAAAAGATGATGTGAAATCCCAAAAGCTGAAGTGGCAATAGAATCAGAGATAGTGATTATCCTAAAATGACTCGGTCTGACCCGAGTATTATTTAAAAGAAAATAATAAACGGATCAGTCTAATTTAAAATTAGAAGTGAATGCATCATAAACAACATCAAAGCAAATCAATCATAACCCCAAATGAGACTATTCAACATAAATAATCAACAAAGTTTAAATGAAGAAATCTCATTAAACTCCATCAAAATCAACTTTCAAATTCAAAATTGAATTCAAAACAACAATACACAAAAATCTAGAAATCAAAAATAAATAACTAGAAAATCAGCATAAAAGTGGATCGATCCCAGCATATGGCGAGTCTTAGCTACACCGCACGTGCATCTCATATGGCCGAAGCCTACTAAGTACTGTCATCATAATATTTGACGCCCAACAAATGACCCGAAGGTCTAGTACTGATAATTGGCCCAAAGGTCCATCATAGTGGCTCGAAAGCCCAACAAAATCATCAAAATCATCAAACAACAAATCCACAGCAAATGTTTCAATTAACGAGTCCGGAATTAACTGAATTAGTAAAAGCGTGGTTCCATATTCCGCACTTTTGCTAAATCATTTAAATCTCTTCATCGTTCCATAGTAAGTGCAAATTTGTGTATTTTATATAAATAAAATTTACGTTCTTAAATGGACAAGTCCGGAATTAAGCGAATCGGTAAAAGTAAGGGTTCATAGTCCTTAATTTTGCTGAAGCGTTTAAATTGCTTACTCATTCTTTTGAAAGCGTAAACTCCAAAATTTTTAGAAACAATTATATTTTAAAACGATTTAAAAATACGTGATTAAAACAACAACTTCTATAGTAATTTCGACAAAGAAATTGCGCTTCACAAAACACCGTAAAAACAGATATCAAATCAGCGTTGTGGGATAACCGCTTGAAAATTCACTTTAAATTGACGGTTAATGAATTCAAAACAACAGTAATTTTTATTCATCAAAAATCTCATCAAAACAACACGCTTCAAAAATATATCACCGGAGTAAAAATTTCGTCATAAAAACAACGGCGCAAAATACGTTTTTAAACCAAACACCGTTTCAAAGTAAACTTTACATCAGACTGCACAATTGATATAAAATATTTAAAATACTGGATAGCCTGGGCAATAACATTCTAACCGTTGCTACCACAACATGCATGCACGAAAATAATGTAAATTTATGTGACATGTACACATTTTAGTGAATGTAACTAATGACCTTCGAACAAAATCAAAAATGATTTGGCCACATATTATTACTACTGATATTCACGCAATGGCTGCATACACAAAATGAAATTCTAAAGATGAAGTAACCTGGCAATACATTGTATCCTACCATTCACAATTAAGACCATAACACACTATGCACGCAAGTTGTACTCTATACAAGCTACAATGTAAACACCCCCACATGCTGACATGTCAAAAATATGTAGCCTGGACTATAAATTTTCACCATACAACAAGCATGCACAGCAAATTGCAATTGTAATACTAGATGACTTGTGCAAATTTTTACTATGCACATATGAAATAACTTGGCAAAGTAAATTGCATGGATATAATTTTGCACACACAGGTTCACCGTATATAATATGAAAATGAAGTGGTCTGGGCATAAACTAATCATTACTACAAAATTTCACCAATTATTTGAAGATAATGACCAGGATTGCTCACTTTGCACGCATGAAGTAAAGCTAACTTACAAGAAAAGAAAAAATGGCCTGGACTCGTTACTACACTCAGTCACGTAATGCAATACACAAGATATAATGAACTGTTTGAACATACTTGTATGCCAAAATGAAGTAAAAGTGATGGCCAGGCAGTATAAAAGCACGCACGCAAATAACGAAACTCACGAATAAAACGACTAATAAAAAGGCCTGGCAACTACCACCATATGCATACGCGAAATGTAAAAGTGGACTGACAACGACCTGGGCTTGATTCAAAATTTGCAAAACATGCTTAATACAAACAATGAAATAATATGCAGGCGCGCAATGAAACAAGATTAGGATATCTTATACATGCACGCAATTGAAGTTGATAAATAAGTGAGCTGGGCAATAAAATTTTTTTTATACACATGCACGTATGAAGGAAAAAGAGTGCCTGGCAACATAGTTTGGATGCAGAAAAAATAAATACAAAGTGGTGAATAAATTAGAAATGTGAGTCTTACACTCACCTTAAATTCGCTTCAAAATCAGTAAGCAGCCCAGATCCAAAAGAGAGTAAGAAATTTATGAACCTCCATTAAAGCGTTTGCAGAGCAACTGAAATTTGACAAAATGAAACCAACGAAAAAAAGGATGAAGGCTACTGGAATTTGAAAACAAAATAAAGATGCAGCATATATATTTTTCAAATCTTAAATTAAAATTTCTTTTTTTAATTTTTTCTTCGATGGTAAATTAAAATCACGTTGTTACATTTCAAATCAGTAAACTCAAATTTGACTTTCAATTCAGATTCTCATTAAAACCATTTAATCAATATCAATATCAAATCCATGTTGAATTATCAATTTAAACTGCTTCCAAATAAATAGATTTCAAAGTTATTTATCCTTCAAAATTCAACTTTGGAATTTCCATTTTAATTCTTTAAACAATCCATTAAATCAATTCTAATTTAAATACTTAACGCTTGGATTTCGAAACTAATTCAGTTTATATAAATCAAATCCTATTTCAAAATATCATTTAACTAAATTCAAAATTTAATGATTTAAAAATCATTTAATTTAACCAATTTGGTGTTCGTATATAATTACCCTACATTATTGCTAAGTAATACAAATATATATATACATATATAATATATATCATTTTCACCCGTAATAATTTAAAATTTACACATATATATCATTTTAACCCACAATCCCAAATTTAACTTCGAATCCATGAAATCGCTCGAGTCTATCATTTCAACCCATAAAGATTTCTCCCTAATCTACCAGATCGTTCGGATACGTATCATTTCAACCGGTAGGGAACTTGCTGTGTTATAACAATATAAAAATGTAACATCCAGTCATCCAGTATCAACAATCAAACATACATCACAATCACCATTCAACCAACCAATAAGTAACATCAATTAACTAATTATCATCAATAGGTATTCAATTGAATTTTAAATTCAGTATTAAATTAAATGATAATTATATGCAATAAAAGTCATATATAACTAAAATGAGAATTTAAATATACCAAACATCAACCCATCAATTTCTAATCACATCATAAATTTAAATTAACTAACATAAGACAATTTAGTAGTTGTGAGTGGGTTAAAACACTCACCTTTGATTTCAAACCGATTTGAAATCCAAAATAAAGCGTAAAATTTTATAGTCTCGGAATTCATCCAAACTAGCTCCATAATGTCCGGAATTTCGATATGATCGTACCACAAGAAACCACACGTAAATTCGACCTCGTACATAAAAGTTATTAACATTAGAAGTTTGATGTTTTCAATATTTTTAAACTTAATGGAATAGGTTTCAAGTCCTAATTCCATCGTATGAAGAAGTTACCTTTTAGAATCATCCTATTTCAATTTAATTGATTTTCGAGCGTTTCGAGTCCGTAAGATTAAATAACAAGTCCGATCGATATGAAACTTGAAATCCTACAATAATTTACCGTTATAGATCCAACAAAATTTGTTCATCGAAATTCGAGACAGTGGACAAAATGGCTATTTCCACGTTAATTAAATAAATTATTATTAAATTAGTTAAATCACTTTTCCATTTCAAATTTAATAACTTACCATTTTTATCCATTCTAATTACACATAAATTAATAACCTTTTAAACAAATTTCCATATTAATTCAGTGTTGAATATTACACTAATATAGTGTTCTGTTTCAAATGTAATAATTTATTAATTATAATCTAAAGTCCAAATAATTTATTTGATTTAATCTCAATCTTATTATTCACTCAATCACTACTTTATAGACATTGTTAACATTGGACTATATCTTATTACATCAATAATCTACAATTATCATCGTAACTCATATTAATACAATATTTAATTACGACCACTCAATCTATTTCCAATTAATTTTCAATGAATTAAACAGTGAATTTACAATTAAACCATTGTTATAACTGTAATATATTAAATAAATGATAATTAAAAATTCCATTAAATTCATTTACTTTGATTTTTCCTTTTTTTATTTAATCAATTATTGTCTTATGAATATAATTGACATTACTATACATTTTATTACTTCACATTTAACAGTTATCGTATTAACTCGTATTAACATAATGTTAACCCTATCTCGGTTACGACTCAGCAGGTCTAGTGCGTGGAGATGGCGCCGACCCAAGAGATGCCGACCTAACTGAGTAAGAATTGTGCAGGGTCTGCCGATCTAAAGGACATACCGACCTAACTGCTTAAGGCTTAAAAAGCAGGCCGACCTAACCATTCGCATGACTTGCCGACCCAATGCCCTCACATAGATGCCGACCTAGTGCTTCAGAAGGAACTGGCCTAACGACTCAAGAAATGACAAGGGATCCGACTTAACATGACGCCGACCTAACTGCCTAATGAAGCTGCCGACCTAATTCGATCCGACTTAAGGACTTAACATGCTTACCGACCTAACTGAGTGGAACAAGTTCGCGACTTACACTTGTGTCGTGACCGACCCATGGTCTGTGCTAGGACGTGCGCGACCTGGGCAAGTGAAGGGGAGTTAGTTCACGTTTAGCTCGTCAATTCTTTAAATCGGTAACGACCTATTTAAACATGCACTTCCCATTTAAGTCGGAGGCCATGCATCAGAGAGAGGGGGCGACCTACGACCTAGCTTGACCCGGTAACGACTTTGGACTTGTGCAAATCCAACGCAGCTTGATCATGTGAGGGCTCCTATAAGCCGGCTGCGACTTAACTGGGTCGGTGAGGAGTTAAGACCGAGCCTAAGTCCATAATCTTTGCCTATAAATACCACCCTACCTTCAACATTAAAAGGACTTTTTGCTCATTCTCTTCAAGCGCCATTACTCTGCCGAATTCCAGACTACTTCAAAGCTTTTCAGATCCAACAAACTTCTAAAGGAACTCCATGAAGGAATCATCCACATTCACCATGGATTTGAAGATGATCGTCAACATCAAAGCTTGAGCCACTTGTTTTACATATCCTATAACTTGAAGTGTGTTGTAATTGAAAGATCTTGTAAAGGATTGTAATCAAACTAGTGATAAAAAGATTAAAGTGGACGTAGGCTGGATTATAAGCCGAACCACTATAAATACTGTGTCTCTTACTGTTTTTCTGCATACTTTCTGCTTATTTCTGATTCCCGTACGAACGGGTGGTGCTTTCACAATCACATCCTATTCACCAGGGTGTTAGCGTTTAAATTTGAGCGTTAACATTTTGGTGCTTTCACTGAGAACTGAACTCAGGACATCTATCATCATTGCTTCAGAAAGATTTGTAGATAAAGTTTCTTTAAGAACCAGAAGTCTATCCGAAATCATGGCTCCTGGAAGGAAAAGTAAATCTGTGAGATCTGCAAACATTCAAGAGGGAACCTCCGCTTCCCCAACACCAAATCAAGCCACTCCAACTGTCGGGGTTACGAAAGCAGAGTTGGATGCCGCAATTTTGGGGTTGAACAGACAGATACATGCTCAAAATGTGCAAATGGAAGCCCAGAATGCCCAAAATGCCTTAATCCTGAATAAGTTGAACGATTTGCTCGGGGCAAACCGTCAATCAACAGCTAATGAAAGGAATTTCGCTGGTAATATTCATGAAACTGAAGAAAGGAATGTTTCCGAAAGGGATACTAACCCCGCTGAGCAAATACTTCCTGAGGTAGGCGGATCTAGGGCTCGTAATGATGAAGAATATCTCTCTGGAATGGTTCGCCAAATTATGAAGGAGAGCATGCAAAGAGTCGAAGATGAGAAAGAATGGGGCTTTGCTCCGAGCAAGACTCCATTTACTGAAAAAATTCTAAAGGCTGAATTCCCACGAAAATTTGCTCCTCCAACTATCCCAGCTTATAGGGGGACAAGTGATCCAAACGAATTTCTGTATAAATATGATTGGCATATGACGGGTGCCCGAGCCTCAGATGAAGTAAAATGCAGATACTTCCCCGTATATTTGGAAGGCGTAGCTCTGCTTTGGTTCACAAAGCTACCTGTCCGGTCCATCGATCAGTTTTCAGACCTAACCAGGAAATTTAAAGAGCAATTTAGGCTATATGCTTCAAAGGCAAAAGACATCATGTCGTTATCCGGTTTGGAGCAGAATCCGGGGGAAACTATCAAGTCTTTCTTAAATCGCTTCAATATAGCGTTAGCTGAGGTTGATAATGCGGAACCTCGCATGGTCTTGACCTATTTGATGAGGGCCATAGATAAATCTAGTGAGTTTGGAAGATGGTTGAATATGAAGGAACCAAGCTCTCTCGAAAAGTTCTACAAGAAAGCAGACGAGTTCATGCGTCTGGAGAGTCGCCCTGTATCGACAAAAGCAGCATTGGAAAAGGTTGAAGCTAACGCCAATGCTCCACGCAAAAATGAGTCTGTGGGACAGAAGAGGGAGAACAATAATGGAAAACAACAGAATAATCAGAAGAAGCTTAGATCCTTCAAGCCATCAGAATACACACCTTTGTCAGATACTCCAGAACGAATCTACCTGGCTACCAAAGATTCTGTCAATTATCCTAAACCCCCAGTCTTGAGAACCGGGAAAAAAGCTGTGCAAAGTGGGAGGTTCTGTCGCTTCCATAATCAGCCCGGTCATGATACTGATGACTGCCGTCAATTGAAGAATCTAATTGAAGAATTGTTAAGGGAAAATAAACTACAACAATTTGTGAAGAAGAATGATAATAATAATCCTGCTTCGTCGAACCAGGGGCAGCAAACTCCTGCTCATCAATCTGGGGCTAATGGCAAAGACGCAGGTTTTGAGTCTGGAAGGCCTGTTATCAATATCATTACAGGCGGACCTCACCCAGCGGGCAAAAGCTGGGGTGAGATGGAAAGGTATTCCCGGGCCCTGAAATATGCACCGGAGGAAGAAAATGTTTTTGTTCTAGAGGACACTATGCCTTTGAAGCAACGAAAGACATTCAACGATGACATTGTATTCAAAACCAGGGATTCCATCGGTATTGAAGCCCCAACCTTGGATCCTTTGGTCATCTCGGCCGGCATTGGACCAGCCATCGTCAGAAGGATTCTTATCGACAGCGGCGCATCCTGTAATATCCTCTTTAAGAAAACCTTCGACCAGATGAAGATTCCTATGGTTGAAGTGCAGGCATCATCGCAAAAAATTGCTGGCTTCGCCGGGGAGCCAAAGCAACCAGTAGGAACCATTGACTTGCTAGTGGAACTCGGAGAAGGAGAAAGAAAAGTAGTCCGCGAGCAGACTTTTGTGATAGTAGATGAATTTTCTGCTTATAATGCTTTCTTTGGTCGTCCTACTCTTGCAGCATTCAAAGCTGTCCTTGCCCCATGGTGTCTTACTATTAAATTCCCTACCGACAATGGAGTAGGAGTTATTAAAGGAGACCAGAATGCTGGACGAGAATGCTATATGACAGAACTGCGAGAAACAAGGAAGAGAGAAATGGGGAAAGATGCGGCAACCCCAATCCGCATCAAAACACCAACCCTATAGCAACTACAGGGCGGACCCTGCACTGGCGAGCATAGCGGGGCACGAAAAGAGATGGATCCTAGAAAGGCCAGTGCGGGGGAGAGTAGAGTGGTACCAGCAGAAACAACGATACCGGTACCCGTTGACCTGAAGGACCCAAACAAGGTGCTAAATGTGGGTTCACAACTCAATGTGACAGTTCAGAATGCCTTGATATCTTTTTTGAAAGCAAATCTGGATGTTTTCGCTTGGACCCATGCTGATATGTGCGGAATATCCCCAGAAGTTGCGGTGCATGCTCTGGATATTGACCCAAAATTCACGCCCGTAAAGCAGAAAAGAAGAATCCAAGGTCCAGAAAGGTCAACAGCATTGAAAGAGGAAGTTGATCGGCTCATGGAGAATAACTTCATCAGAGAATCTACCTATCCAAATTGGGTGTCAAATCCAGTGCTAGTTAAGAAAGCCAACGGTAAATGGAGAGTGTGCATCGATTTTTCAGATCTAAACAAGGCCTGTCCCAAAGACTGCTTCCCATTACCCAGGATCGATCAACTGGTAGATGGAACAGCGGGTCATGAATTGTTGTCTTTTATGGATGCCTACTCCGGATATAATCAGATCATGATGCATGAGCCAGATCAGGAGGATACAAGCTTTATCACCGATGTCGGTCTCTACTGTTACAGAGTTATGCCCTTTGGGTTGAAGAATGCGGGGGCAACATACCAAAGGCTGGTCAACGCTATGTTCAAACCGCAGTTGGGAAAGACTATGGAAGTTTACGTTGATGACATGCTAGTAAAATCTAAGAAAGCAGTGGATCACATCGAACACTTAGCAGAAATGTTCGCAATCCTCCGAAGATACGGAATGAAGCTTAACCCTTTAAAATGTTCTTTCGGGGTAGAATCTGGAAAGTTCTTGGGTTTCATCGTGAGCGCTAGGGGCATTGAAGCTAGTCCAGCTCAAATCACCGCTTTAAAAGAAGTCAAAGCTCCTAAAACAAAGAGGGAATTGCAAAGTCTCAATGGAAAAATTGCCGCCTTAAGTCGGTTCATATCCAAAGCTACTGATAAATGCATTCCATTCTTCGACGCTCTAAAGAAAGGAAAGAAAAACTTTGACTGGACTCCCGAATGCCAGAAAGCCTTTGAAGAATTGATTCAACATATGGAAACGCCTCCAATACTTTCTAGGCCCGGCGATGGCGAGGATCTTCTTATATACTTGGCAGTTTCATCTCATGCTTTAAGTGCAGCGCTGGTACGGGAAGACAAAAGGATTCAACATCCAGTTTACTATATCAGCAAAAGACTCACTGGGGCAGAAATGAATTACTCCAAGTTGGAAAAACTCGCCTATTGTCTATTGATTGCCTCAAGAAAGTTGAGGCAATATTTCCAGGCTCATCCTATCAAAGTCCTCACTGATCAACCTTTAAAGCAAGTCTTGTTTCGCCCCGAGACTTCGGGCCGCCTTTTAAAGTGGAATATTGAATTGAGCCAATATGACATCACTTATCATCCTAGAAAAGCGATCAACGGACAAGCTTTGGCAGATTTTATTGCAGAATTTACAGACAAGGGTAACAGCGAGGAAGAAACAATCGAGAACTCCCCAATCCAATGGAAGTTATTTGTAGATGGCGCAAGAAATGATTACTGTTCAGGTGCTGGAATTGTTCTTGAAACTCCTGAAGGCCGGTCATTATGCTATGCGCTAAGATTAGAATTTCCTTCAACAAACAATGAAGCAGAATATGAAGCTCTGATTGCTGGTTTGAAAATTGCTAAAGAACTAAACATTCGAGCGTTACAGATCTTCAGTGATTCTCAGCTTATAGTATGCCAAGTCAAGAAGGAGTTTCAAACGAAAGGAGGAAATCTGCCCGCTTATGTGTCAAAGGCTTGGGAACTTTTATGTGAATTCGACCATTACACGATAAGTCATATTCCTCGAGAAGAAAACATGAAAGCAGATTCTCTCGCAAAATACTCAAGTTCTGGCGAAGCCCAATCCTTAGGGTTAGTTCCAGTGGAAGTTTTGTCAAATCCAAGCATTGATGAAATGGATATCGATTGGGTTATGAGTATGTCGCAAGAGCAAGAATCATGGATGACTCCAATAACAAAGTATCTACTCAATGGCTCTTTACCAGAAAACTCTAAAGAACGACAAAAGCTACTGAGAAAAGCTTCTCGATATATAATCCAGGATGGTCAATTATACAGACGAGGATTCTCAATGCCACTACTTCGATGTGTATCCAAAGAAGAAGCCAAAATAATCCTATCATAGGTACATGGAGGAGAATGTGGGGATCATTCAGGTGGTCAAACTTTAGCAAAGAAAATTCTCCGATATGGATATTTTTGGCCAGAAATTAATCGAGATGCTGCAGATTACTCTCGAAAATGTGACAGATGTCAAAGATTTGCCAAAATTCCTAGAGCACCTTCTACTGAACTCACACAAATGACCAGTCCGTGGCCGTTTGCAATTTGGGGAATAGATTTGATCGGACCATTACCAACCGCCAAATCTGGAATCAAATATGCCATTGTTGCTGTAGATTATTTCACTAAATGGGCTGAAGCTGAACCATTGGCAACCATCACCTCCAAAAAGATGATAAATTTTGTGACTAAGAATATCATTTGCAGATACGGTGTGCCTCAAAAGATAATTACAGATAATGGTACTCAATTTGAAAGTGAAGAATTCCAAGATTTTTGTAAACGATTCAAAATCCTGAAAAGCTTCTCAGCAGTAGCTCATCCGCAGGCAAACGGGCAAGTGGAAGCAGTAAATAAAATTATCAAGTCAACCATCAAAAAGCAACTTGAAAGAGCTAAGGGTGGTTGGGTCGATAGGCTACCACTAGCACTATGGGCATATAGAACTACCCACAAAACTGCAACTGGGCATACTCCTTTTTCGTTAGCATACGGATCGGAAGTAATGATCCCGGTTGAAACAGAGGTCCCTTCACACAGAAGAATCCATTTCAATCAAGCGGAAAATGAAAAGCTGCAACTTGAAGCGCTGGATCTCCTTGATGAAAAAAGAGATGAAGCTAACCTCAGAGTTGCAGCTCATCAGCAAAGGATAGCCAGACATTTCAATTCCAAAGTTCGTCAACGCAGCTTTGAAATTGGAGATCTAGTCCTGAAAAGAATTATGACCACGACAGGTGTGTTTGGGCCAAATTGGGAAGGACCGTATGTAATAGGTCAGAAACTTCTTGACGGCACGTTCAAGCTCACCACTGTTGATGGAGATCAAATTCCAAGGGCATGGAACAGCAATCACTTGCGTCCATACTTTACTTGAAAATTTTGTTGAAACATTGTAAAAAGAATTATGAATGTATGATTCTTGTAATTGAAAGCAAATGTGAAACTGATGCAAGTAAATAATGAAAGAATATAAAGTGGATGTAGGTCCGATTTCATGGCCGAACCACTATAAATCTTGTGTTCCTTATTATCATTATATGTTTGCTTTGTTTTCGATATAAAAATACATAAAATGTATTGCTGAAATGTCGATTTAAATTTTTGCAGACAATGGAAATAAAACTTGCGCATAATAAGACCGAGCGATTCTCACCATCATTCAACAAACAAATTTCAAGCCACAAAGACCCCGAATTCAAATCCTAGATAGGAAATACTTCAATTGAACGGCTAATGATTTCGATAGAAACGAGCCCTTGCTGATAAATTGAGATTGTTTGAACAAACAAACATCCAATTAGGAAGCTAGTGCCCGTTCTCACGAACTTGCCTGGCAATGAAGTACACTTCCTTGGATTAAACAAGCTACTTGCAAGAAAAGGGGGAATGAAAACTTAAAAACAAAAAAAAAAAAAAGGAGGGGATCGCTGAAAAGGCATAAGCAAGTGAACAAAGGAACAACCAAAGCTACCATCAGCAGCACAAGTCCTCTTCAGAGGCGCAACTCTTCGGTGGATAAAAGACCTCTAATGGGTCATACGCCACAAAAAAAAAGAAAGTTCTCTACTCAACAAAAAAGATTGGAGGAGTCATGACCCTCCAACCATGAGAGAGTAACTTCCAGGCGATGAAAACCCTCTCTGAGGCACATTTCACCAGGAGTTGAAGTGTCATAACCGCTCTTCGGAATTTCACTTCACCAGAGTTGAAATGTAAACAAAATAAAAGCCCTCTTCGGAGGCCCATTTCGCCAGGAGTTGAAGTGTAACAACCGCTCTTCGGAATTTCACTTCACCAAAGTTGAAATGCAAAAACAAAGACCTTCTTGAAAGCACACGTTTCACCGAGATTGAAATAAAACTTCCAAGTGTTGAAACGTGGAAAAGCTTTCTAAGGCAAAACTCTTTGGAGGTACACGTTTCGCCGAGATTGAAATAAAACTTCCAAGTGTTGAAACGTGAAAAATCCCTCCTTAGAGGTACAACCCCCTCCCGGGGACACAATCAAGAAAAAGAAAAGACCTCTTTGGAAGCACACGTTTCACCGAGATTGAAATAAAACTTCCAAGTGTTGAAACGTGAAAAGGCTTTCTTCGAAGGCACAACTCTTTGGGGGTACACGTTTCACCGAGATTGAAATAAAACTTCTAAGTGTTGAAACGTGAAAAATCCCTCCTCAGAGGTACAATTTTGTATAAAAAAAAAATCCTCATCAAAAGCGTACTTTAACTTTCAAAGGAAGAGTAATTTGCCCACTATGGAAAATGATTGTAAAAAAAAAAAAAAAGAAGTTAAAGTACCCTTCAGAGGTCCGCTTTACCACATAGAGGAATTCACTTGATAAAATATGCACATAAGCAAACGAAAAAAGTGATTTCTTCGAACGACAAAGCGTAAAAACTTATACGAAGGGAGTTGTACTCTACCAAAATTTTCTTTAAAGAATAAAATAATTATTCTTTAACAAATAAGAGTGCAAGTCCCCTCAAAGTATAAAATATTGCAGCAAGCTTAAGGTATGGGGGCAACATGGTATAATAGTATAGTTGCATCAGTAAAGTAATACTCAAACAACATACCATAAGCCCGCTGCAATATCGTGTAAATAAACTTGTGCAAAAAATAAAATAAATAGTAAATGCATTCTCAAATTCAAACAGAAGTTTGTACAAACGAAGAATCATTTTATTCAACTATAATGCAGATACAGGTTCTCAAAATAAAAGCGGGGGCCGATACCCGCACAACTCTCGGCCAGTTCATACAAAAGACAAAAAGCTAAAGTCTTCACTTCTTTTTACTGCCTTTGGACCCTTTACCCGACCGAATGACCAGCTTTTCAGGTCGGCCAGTGGGTATAAGGGAGGAAGGAGAGGTGGGCGCAGCTGGCCCAACTTCTGGCTCCTCTTCAGTGGCAGTGATTATCTTCCCTCTCCTCCTTGATGCTCCTTGCTTCCTTCTCCTCTTTGAGGAAGACTCACTTCCTGGAGTGACAAGTTTAGATAAAGTTATATCGTCAGAAGGAGTCCGCTCCGGAGATATGTCACCTCCCTCAAGTCCCTCATCTTTTTGCTCTTGCGAAGCAATGGGATCATCCAGGCCATGGAGAGCCTCTATTTGTTCTTCTTGTGACCCAGGTTGCGAGGCAGAAGGAGGCGCCACTTGAAGAGATGGAGGAAGGATCACCGGGGGAGAAGAAGCTTGAGTTTGACTCGGTGCTTTCTCTACAAAGGAGAAAAAACTTAAAATATCAGTATCTTTCGAAAAGAGAGGGGATGACGGCTCGTCAAAAGTCGGGAATTCATTGACATTTGAGGAATAATCAAAAGTCGGGAATTCATTGACATTTGAAAAATAATCAAGAAGATCGTCAAGTTCACAAGGAGCGAACGAGCAGTTCACCACTTGGGCTGGTCCGGTGTCAAGTTTACCTGGGGCAGTTGGATCTCTGAGGCTGATTTCATATCGCTGTGCTTCGTTGCTTTCACCACCTTCATCCCCGCCTTGTGCACTTGTAGTTTCAGTTACTGTCTTAGTTGCAGGCGGAGTAGAGGAGCTAGAACCCGTGATGTCAACCACAGGAGAAACTGGAGGTTGGACAGAGGAAGTAAGCGTTAATTCCTTTCCAGAACGTTCCTCTTCCGCCATTCCAGTTCTCATCCTGGCAAGTTGTTCTCGCCCCTTCGCAAGAGCAGCGCGAGCTCCCTCATCCATGTAACGCGCCTCAAAATCTTCATCGCCATACCCGGCGTCTTTAAACATGTTAAGAGCAGCTTCCCACACCTCGGCCAGGGTGATTTCATACTTGGGACCAAGAAAAGAGAGGCTACCGCGTCCCAAGACACAGTGTAAATAAAAATCGAATAAAGTCGAATTGATATCGGTTTCCATGGTCTGAGCAGTTTCTTCGGCTGCAATTTTGCCAGCCATGGCCTCATCTCGATCTTTTTCGGTCTGAGCAAGTTGGGCTTTTAGCGCTTCTATCTCCATGTCCCGGGCGCTCAGTTTATTCTGCAACTGGGTGACATCAGTGCGGTGGTTCTCTACAGCTTGTTCTAACCTCTCAGCTTTAGCTTCAGCGTCCCTCTGGCTGGCGTGCGCATCTCGCACTTGTTTTTGCAATACCTCTTCTCTTTGGGTGTAAGTATTAGTAGAAGAGGCAAGATCATCTTTGAGCTGCTTTACTTCAGCTTCGAGTTTTTCATTGTATTCGGCTATCTCCTTCATCTCAGCGTTGTGTTGATCAAGAATCTTCTGCCATTCTGATTTGTCATTTTCCATGGTCAGCATTGCTTCGATGTTAGCCCGATTAACTCTTTGAAGTTCATCAACCAACTTTTGCCATCCAGACATTCTATCGATATCAAGCTTGACAGCATCGAGATTTCTGTACATAGCTTCTTTGTCGATGGGGACCAAATCGAGGTCGAAGCGTACCCCCCTCAAACACCAGTTCGGGAACCGGCTCTGCAAAGTCGGGGGGCCCCTTTCAACATGGTACGAAGGCCTGTTGAGAAGTGTTTGGATGGCACTTCCTTCAAGAGCAGGAGATTTGGAAGGGATGTCAATAGAAACTGAGGCACCAGGTCTCTCAGATGTCACGGGCACGTGCTCCTCGCCAAGTTTGGTCCGCTTTCTCGAATCCTCAATATGGCTCTTCCCCCTATCATCGTGCGTTTTACGTTTATGGGAATCATCATCCCTTGGGAAGGATTCATGTCGCGTGCCCGCTCCCTCATGACGTTCTTCATACCTTCTCCTCTCTTCAGCTTTTCGCGCAGCTCTCTGCTCATTGGTCTCTCTGGGATCGGTATAGTATTGCTTGTAATCATAGCTGCCACGCCCTCCATAGCGTCGAAAGTCTTTGTAATAAGAACCGCTGCCGCTGCGCCCCATAGAGGAATCTGAAAAGGCAAAAATAGCAAGTCTTAGAAACTTCCGGAAAAAAGAAGTTAAATGTGAACAAATGCCAAAAAAATCCTAAGTGTTGTGTGATGTGCAAGCTACGCGCATTAAGCTACAAACCACTCATTGGTGTAGAGGTGATGATAGCTTGGGTATGAGGAGTTGGTGTTTGTGTTGGTGTTAGTCGAAGAAGGGACGTCGCCTCAACTATTGGAGAGATAGTTTTAGACACGTCATCTCTAAAAAGCTCCTGTGAGGTCACTATTATGTCGCTCAACCCATCATAAACATCGTCACCATCATGCTCGGTGAGACTTGTTTTCTCAGTTCCTACATCAGCTAATCCCCCGAGAGGCTGTGAAGGTTCTTCTTCTTCCTCAATCGGGGCAAGTGCCGTCTTACTAGATGACCCCATAATGTCGGTAGGGGTGGAACATTTCACCAATGAAGCTTCGATGTTAGACTCTTTTGATGAGGGTTGTTCGATAGTAACGGGGGCATCCGATGCTTCAGTCGGGGAATCGGGAACTTCAGTCGGAGCTTCACAAAGCTGAGTATAGCGAGAAGGGTGGAGAAGTCCGTATTGATGTAGAAATTCGTCGCTTAGTAGAAACTTGATACTTCTCTCTTCTGCGGCTACAGCGCTCAGTCTATCAAAAGTCTGCCTATGTATCGGATCTCTAGAGGGAAGGGGAAGTGCTGAAAAAAGCAAAGAATGAGATTAGCAATTTGGACCCCGAAAAGAGTTAAAAAAGAAAGTGGAAAGACAGAAATAAATGATCTTACTTCCTACTCTCCAAGAAGCATAAAACTCTGGGGGACTGCGGGCAAAGAAAAATTGGTTTAAAAATCCATGGACACTTTCAGTAAGATCAAGAATGAGCTTGCGGTTTCTTGCACTTCTCACAATGATAAGAGAAGGATGGTCTTTGCTCTTTGCAAACGAGCATAAGTAGCGAATTTCTTCGAAGCTCGGCAGTCGGTCAAGATTTCTTCTGAACAAAACACTCAACCCCATCAAGATAGCGTAACCATTAGGATGAAGTTGGAACGGAGAAATTGACATCCGAAGAAGAAGAATTCGAAGAAAGTCATTGAAAGGTGGGATCGCCCCACTTAAGCACATATGACGATTAACCGCGACAAAACCATAGGGAGGTCTGTCAGCAGTATCATTCGGTCCAGGAAATATGACATCATCTTCAGCAAAGCCGAATTGAGTACGCAACTGAATAAATGTTCTCGAAGATAGAATAGTCGAAGTTTTTTCCGGAGGATTCTCTATAGGAACAGCTATCGGGAAAGTTTCTTCTTCTTGACTTGCTGCTTCTTCTCCTTGATGGGAAGTCATTCTACACAAGCAATTGGATATTCAAACATGAAGGTGCACGTTTCCTAAAGTGTGTGAAGTGTTGTACAAGTATCAATCAAACAATAAGCAAAGGTAACTGGAATAAAACCTAGCAAACATTTGTTAGTTATAAAAACCAGGAATCTTTGTTTTGAGTTTGAATATGCAAATACAATGTTGATGCAAACAAATCAGTTCAAATTGTTGATACTTTGCATTAATATTTTACTATAATCAATTAATTCACAGCATTTCATGCAATATATTCATGTCTCTCATCTTGTCTTGACTAATCTGTCATTCGATACGGGCAGTCAATGGCAGTATATGCGCCTTGGTTTTCTTTGTTTGTTTGTTATTCTCGACAGGTTTACAGCTTAAAAATGAGAATGATCTGTAAAGTAACACAATGGAATTCAAGCAAACTTGAAGCTAGGACAGTTCAAAATGTTCAAAATGTAAACAACTTAGTCGGAAGTCCGGGTCAAAATACTTGAAGAAGGCCTATGTTTCTAAGTGTCAATACGTCCAGAGCCCAAGTGTTAGCTCGGCTACGGTTCAAAAAATTCTCATGCGAGATAAAACTAAGTCGGTAACGGGTCAGAATCTAGGTGGTTCAGCTTGGCGACTCATTTCCTCTAGTTCGCATGGGGGAGATAAGAGGGCAAGCTCCAAGTCGAAGGGCAGGAATTTCTCCAAGTCTTAACTCGGTCACGATCTAAGCTTTAATGTTTAGGTCGGCGAAATTCTCTCAAGCATTATCTCAACCACGATTTAAGGTCGTGTAAGAGCTAGATCGGTCGAAGGCTAAGCCACCTAAACCCACTAACTCGCCTTCGAGCCAACATCCCACAGCATTAAACCCGATAACCCTATAGCCATTCCTTCAACACCCACTTCTACTCATGCTGCCGAATCACCCAATTGAACAATTCGGAATCGAGCTTAAGATGATAAACCATCTTCATCGCCTCAACGACCAATCTGAAGCCAAAACTTCATAACCTAAGTTTCATCAACTATGAATACGATGGGGTTCATAATGAAGCGTCGTGCAAGGAGGCGATTCGGTGCAAGGAGGCGATTCGAGTTCGAACAAACAAGAAATGTGAATCGGCAATAAATTACAATCAGGAAAACCACTTACACGATGCGTAGCAGAGATTATTTGTGATCGATTGAATAAAGTTGCCTTTAAGATCTGAGGGTGCTTTAATGGCGGAATTGAGCAAGGGTTTGAATAAAGAAAAAGGAGGAAGGGGGGTAATTTATATCTCATGGTGAAGGAATGTTAAACAACACTAACTGGTAAGTCGTACGCGATCTACCGACCTAAGAGAAGCCGAGCTAAGATATTTCGAAGCACACGACTTAAGTCTAAGGCGTATACTTCGAGGGGCAAATGTTAACCCTATCTCGGTTACGACTCAGCAGGTCTAGTGCGTGGAGATGGCGCCGACCCAAGAGATGCCGACCTAACTGAGTAAGAATTGTGCAGGGTCTGCCGATCTAAAGGACATACCGACCTAACTGCTTAAGGCTTAAAAAGCAGGCCGACCTAACCATTCGCATGACTTGCCGACCCAATGCCCTCACATAGATGCCGACCTAGTGCTTCAGAAGGAACTGGCCTAACGACTCAAGAAATGACAAGGGATCCGACTTAACATGACGCCGACCTAACTGCCTAATGAAGCTGCCGACCTAATTCGATCCGACTTAAGGACTTAACATGCTTACCGACCTAACTGAGTGGAACAAGTTCGCGACTTACACTTGTGTCGTGACCGACCCATGGTCTGTGCTAGGACATGCGCGACCTGGGCAAGTGAAGGGGAGTTAGTTCACGTTTAGCTCGTCAATTCTTTAAATCGGTAACGACCTATTTAAACATGCACTTCCCATTTAAGTCGGAGGCCATGCATCAGAGAGAGGGGGCGACCTACGACCTAGCTTGACCCGGTAACGACTTTGGACTTGTGCAAATCCAACGCAGCTTGATCATGTGAGGGCTCCTATAAGCCGGCTGCGACTTAACTGGGTCGGTGAGGAGTTAAGACCGAGCCTAAGTCCATAATCTTTGCCTATAAATACCACCCTACCTTCAACATTAAAAGGACTTTTTGCTCATTCTCTTCAAGCGCCATTACTCTGCCGAATTCCAGACTACTTCAAAGCTTTTCAGATCCAACAAACTTCTAAAGGAACTCCATGAAGGAATCATCCACATTCACCATGGATTTGAAGATGATCGTCAACATCAAAGCTTGAGCCACTTGTTTTACATATCCTATAACTTGAAGTGTGTTGTAATTGAAAGATCTTGTAAAGGATTGTAATCAAACTAGTGATAAAAAGATTAAAGTGGACGTAGGCTGGATTATAAGCCGAACCACTATAAATACTGTGTCTCTTACTGTTTTTCTGCATACTTTCTGCTTATTTCTGATTCCCGTACGAACGGGTGGTGCTTTCACAATCACATCCTATTCACCAGGGTGTTAGCGTTTAAATTTGAGCGTTAACACATAATATTCAATTACATTTGACTGTAACTGATTTCCAGTTCAATTTAATAGATTAAATAAATAGGTAACAAATAGCAATTATCACCTTTTACTTAATTTAATCACATTTATAAGTTTGTTATCTACAAAAAAATGTTATAACTACTTACACGACACTGATTTTGTCTAATTACGATTTATTTCACATTATTTCACCAATTAATGCAACATTTGGTTTATTTTCTTATTTACAATTTATAACCAATTTCAACTCTACAATCATTCTAATTAATTGAAATTACATTATAATGGTTATCAATTACCTTACCTTAACACTCTTACATTTACTCTAGTTTTTTCTCTTATTAATAAATCACAAATTTTTATTTCTTCCAATATTAAATTACAAAATCTTATTGAATTCAATAATTAATTATTAGAAAACTATGAGTCGTCACACTCTCCCCCACTCAAAAAACTTTTCGTCCTCGAAAAAGAAAAAGAAGGAATTAATATATCTTATTCAAAATATTTAATACAAGATAATTCATTTATATAATCAAATAATTTAAATAAAATATATCAATTTATAAACAGTTAAATCCTCTCTTATTCAAGTTTAATAAAAGTTTAAAATACATTTCCACTTTCATAAAATTTTCTAAGTCCAAAATTCACGGAAAATTTCGACAGAGTCTCCGTTGTATGGAGAGGTCCGAGAGAAATAATAATAACAATATATATATATCATAATCCAAAATAAATATCACAAACCATGGGAAAAACAATACAATATCTCTAAAAAAACCGTATTCGAAAACAAACCTATTTGTCGGGAAAACAATGCTTATTTATAAAACCAAAAGCAGTAACTATTGCTTCCATAAACTTGCATTTCACTTATGAAATCCCAAAGAAGTTAATAATTATATAAAAGAAAAATATTTTGGTCGTTTCAGTCTCAACATATAATAGTCACTTGCAAACCAAAACCATACAATCATACAGGCAATAAAAGTAGTCAACCATCCATTCATAACATCCAAAACAAATGATTTGTTCGGTTTAGGAACTTTTAATCGTATAAAATGATAAATAAATTACTAGGTATACCATACACTCAACAGTCTTAGATAAAACTTAATAGATTATTTATACACCCCATACAATTTAAAGTACCATTTCCCAAACATCGCATAAGCCAAAACAAACAATAATTTCAAGCATCATTTAAATTCTTTCCTATAAGTTCTTTTCACATCATTTACTGTTCATCTATTTTCATTCATACGATGATTATTTTCTTAATTTAATTCCATTAGTTACAAAATTCATTTCTTTTCCATTCATTCATACAATACTTATTTTCATTTATTTCCATTCATTACTTACAAAATTTCATTTTCCATTAATTTATTCACACAATGCTAATTTTTTGCTTTTCATTACTTTACATTCATTGCTACATATGTTACTTCCATTTTAATTATTAGACTATCCATTATTATTATAATGACCCGGGATTTTGGTTGTTTGAAATTGGAATATTTAACTAATTTTAAATATTTAAAAGTTAATTTTTAACTTTAATTTCAAATATAACGATATATTGGATAGTTAGTTATTGAATTTAATAATAGAATATTGGTTAAATTATTGAATCTTGAGTTTTAAGTTTGTAAAAATAATTTAAAGGCTTAGTGAATTTATATTTATAAGAATGAATATAATAAAAACTTTGTAAATTGAATTTAGATGTAATTTTGTTTGATTTAAAAAATAACTCGTTTAAATTAACGTATAAAAATAGCCTTCCGAGGAACAGTCTCGAAATTAGACGAAATTAGTTCCTTTGGTTCAGTAATAGCGTATTATTTTCGAATTTCAAATTTTGTAGCTTTATGAATTTACCGTTTAGTTGTACAAGACAAAAACACGCTGAATTTAATATCAAAAATTTAATACAACAATTAGGTCCAAAAAGCTATCATCTTCATACGATCGAATTAGGACTCCAAACCTCTTCCATTGTGTTTAGAATAAAGGTATAATATTATAAACGCCTAGCGACACACCATGGCAGGGGTTCGAGTTTTTAAGCTACGTAAATCAGGACATTTTGAAAATTTAATTAATATATTTTGGTCAACCGTGCAAATCCATCAGCCACCCTATGAATTGACCTTACCTTTTTCTTCTGTAACACGCCACCTTCCTTCTTTTCTATATTAGCACACGATAGTGAAATAAATAAATAAAAAAATTTAACATCGTGACATTAAGGTAATCGTGTTTTCGGACTCGAGGGGAGTGGAATGTCGTGACATCAGGGAAGTTAGGTCTTGTTTTTATTGAAGTCTGATGTGGGTATGCTCACAGATGGGTATGGTTTCAATTGTCGAACCTCGGTGGTGTAGGTCATGAACTAATAGTAATTAGGGCTTAGGAAATCGAATGGAGAAGTACTCGATTTGAGTTCTGGGTGTTGTATTTGGGTTTGGGGGAGGAAGGATGTAACATCCCGAAAATTTTGATTTAAATTTTAGTAATGTATTTGAACTTTTTGAAGTTTAAATTGAAAAAGTTATAAAGAAATAGAATATGAACAAAATATAGTGTTTTTAGTTAAAACCTTTAAATAGAATTAAAAACAAATATGGGAATTAAATTACATAAGTTACTAAATGTTAATAACTAAAACAACTTTTCCTATATTTAGCAAAATAACTAAAACAAGTTGTTGTAAACAATATGAAGACATAAGAGAACAAATGAACAAATAATTAAACAAATGAATCAAATGAATATGTTACTATACAAACCAGTAAACCAAAATGTGTAAGCAAAAGGAAAAAACAAAACAAAACAAAACACTTCATCTTAGCAAAGTCAACAAACAAATTGCATAGGAAGTGAACAAACAAAAAATTAAAAGAATATAAACTATACATATAAAAAAGGAAATCAAAACCATAACATACTGCAAATAGAAAAAGTGGAAACCTGAACATTCCCTTTCCATACTTTCATTAAATGCCATCACCTTTAGCAAAGAAACATACTTGCATTAAATGCAAGCCTACATCAGCACTTTGAAGATACAGGGAAGCATGAAACACGGCATGCTATAAAAATACCAGCAACATACTTTCATTTAATGATTTTACTGCAACCATAAAAACAGTTTTGATTTACTTTTATACCATAAAACATTGTACTTGCTTATACTTTACTCTGTACACCACCTCTCACCTATATGTATACATACACAAAGCCTCATGTTCATTTGTTAAAAAAAAAACAACTCCAGTATCATTCAAAATTTTTTTAGCATAGATCAGAAAATAAAAAGAGAAGATTATCACCTTATATTACAAGTTGAAAGAAAGAAGAACAGAGGGGAGTTTCAACTGCAGAATCAAAACAAAACAAATATATAGCTCTGTTTCAATATTTTTCCAGGTGAGTAAATTTACTGCTTGGATAAAAAAAAAATGTATTAGATTTGTGAACAGTTTGCTTAGCTATGTAAGTTTTAAAGGATAATCCTGCATATTGTTCTTCTCTGTAATTTAGTTACAGGATAGATTAAACTGAAACCAATCAAACATCTTCACACAAATTTCTTTAAACTTAAGGACTTGAACAAAGTAAGTTGTTTTTAACTTGATTTACAGTTAAAAATGTTGTTTGGAGTATAGGAATGGAAACTCAACTCTGTATACATGATTACAGTAAAAACAATTTTTTTATGATAAATTCAAGAATGTTAAATCGTTGAATGGATTGCATAAGTTGGATAAGCATACAAAGTTACAATTTTTAGAAGTAATATGATGATTTTTACTAAAGTGGTTTAAGAGCAGTTCTAATTCAAAAAAAAGTTTCATTTTTCTAAATTTCTGATTATCTAGTCAATTATAAATGCTAAAAATTGTTATATAGCAAGTTTAATCCTTTACAAATCCAAGAAAAATGCTTAAAGATTTTTCGAATGCATTGATTTTGAGATTTTCATAAAAGTAGGGTTTGGTTTCTAAGTTTAGTCGTGTCTGTAATGAGATGAATGCGACTCCTAGGCGTGACCGAGTGTCACGAGGCTCTGGTGGAAGGTTGCTGGGGGGTTTGTCGTGGTGTGGACGAAATGCGAGTGCCTCTGATGGCCAGAGGAGGTGGCGCGAGTGGATTTCCTGGGGATGAGGCGTTTTGAGTCGGCTGTAGTTTTTGTAAAAATGGCTACATTTTTGCTTCGAGCAGAAGCCTTCAAATCAATGTTTGATTTCGAGTGTATGGAGTGTTAGTGACTTGACGGAGTCATTGGTGATCGCCAGAGAGGCGTCGCTGCCGTGTACATGTGCACGACTTGACCTCTGTGTCAGTAAGGGGGGTATGGCCTGGGTACTCGGGGATGTTATCGAGCATGAGGGGGGTCAAACTCGGGGTCGAACTCGAAGCACGTGGTGGAGGCATTATTTGCAGTTTTGATTCATAAGCGCGTAAATAAAATAAAAAAAAAGAAACTGGAATGGAATAAGAAACTGGAATGAGGAGAGAAAGGGGAAGGTAACGCAAAGGACCGGGTTGACGCGAGTGAAACGCGGTTTCTACTCGGGTTGTTTTATATGGGCTAAGCCCATTCAAAAAATTTTAAGTCAACAATGAGTAAGAAAATTTTGTGTTTGCAATATAAACAATTTAGATTTTGTTAAGTTAAATTATTTAACAAATGCTTTAGAATTTGTAAATTCCTTAATTAAGTAAAGAAAGTTTAAATGATCAAATTTTAAAAGAAGAATTTTAAATTAATTTACATTGAAATTCCATTGTAACAATAAATTAATTTTTAAAGTATAAAACAGATTTTTCAAATGGAAATTAAGGTAAACAATTTTTATCAATAGTTTTGAAAGGAATTTAGAATGATTTAAAGTTTATGATTAAAATTGATTTAATAAACAATTAAGTACTCAAATAAATTTATAATTAAGAATTTATTGATTAGATAAAGCAAGTTAATTAATTTAATTGGCAGTTAACTAAAATAACTAATTAAGGAAATATCAATGTATCAAGATGATTAAGATTTATTTATTTATCATTAAGAATAATAAATCATTGATTGGAAAAAAAATCAATAAAATAAGTATTTGGTTAATTTATCTCATTCGTTTTGATTGGTAAAAAAATTAACTATTGTTGTTAACTCATATTGATATCTCTGTTCTGCTGTAATTCTGTATGATGTAATTGCCAAGTTATTGCACTGTGATTGGGATTTGTTCTGTATTGATGTGAAAACCCTGTTGTCTGTAAACCGACATTTAAACTTCGATGCGACAGGGAATCGGATTTCATTTGGTTGTCCGAAACCCACATCGAACCTGTGAATATTTATGAATGACATCCACATGTTTTAAAAATTTGACACTCACTATTCGAATTAGCCGGGAAAGGACCTTTGGGTCGTATAACCCATTTCGAATATGTGATTCGATGTTATGGATAGCAATTGAAGACCGGTGTTGAAGACCGGGTATTTGCGAGAGCGATAGGATGACCTGTCGATTGACTCTGCACTGAGTTGCTCCGGTATAGAGTTCTCCATATGTGATGGGGAATCCGATCAGGATTGTGGATATCCGGATTGCAAGGACTTCTTTGGAAGTGCCTTCGGTTCTGTTCGAGCCCGGAACAGACTTGTATGGATTGTATGTCTGACATTACAAATTGAGATATAAAGCAGATTTCTTTCAAATATATTTCTGTTGGTGGCGGAGAATTTATTCTCTTAGCTTAACACCCTTCTCTGAGACGTACGAGCTTAGAGGTTATATAGTTGAAGGTTATCAGCAATATATTCCCAATTTGGTAATGTGACATGCTGAGTGTTGCTGTGAAATGATCATTGTGTTGATCATTTGTGATATGATCATTTGTTTGATCACTTATCTTTGTGATCATTTCTTTGATCATTTGTTGACCCAAAGCATGGCTTTGTACCAAAGCGTGGCTTTGTGGACGAGACCTCATCGGACCTCACAACCCGAAAATGGTCGAACCAGGAAAAATGCGGCAAGGTTATGAGGGTCGCGCCCTTTAGGGTATGTCATTTCCTTCTGGAAAAAGGTAATGTCATGGTATGGAGCCCAGATATTTACCTGTGTGGTAGCTCCAATCTCATTTACTGTGTGGTTGTTGTTTTGGATAGAGGGCCCTCTGATTAAGGTCCCAAAGGACCGGGAGGTGGCATATTCGTGTAGTAGTTACCTAGTGACAAAGGTAACCCGGCCTTGTGTTGGCAGAAAGCTGGTTAAGTTCTCAGGACGTCCCGCCAGAGGCGATCCCATGTGGCAGTAGGAAGTTCCTTAGCCTGACCATTTGTTGGAAATCAAATTCGCAATACGAAACCCTGTACGGTTTTAGTTGTAGAACCTGCCATTTACTTATGGTGGCACCCCACTGTTTAAATGGTAGCTATAGTAGGCATAGTTCGGAATGTCTATGCTGGCTAAGATTAATATTCTACTTTTGAAATGTTTTCCTCACTATGCACTAGTAATAATGTCAAAGAATTCTTTTCTCGTACCAAGCATATTTAACTATCATAAGAAGAAATCTCCTCCAATTCTGCGTTTGCATTGTGTGTGTGGCGGGAGGTCTTATGGTAGTTCCATTTTTAAAAGCATTCCGAAAATTCTTTATAAATCTTGTTTTATTTAAAAGTAACTGCTGTTTTGTTTACTCATACCAGTCCCATGACTGATCCGGAGTTTACTGTTTTCTTTCCTAAACTCTGGGTGCCCATTATTTCCACATGGGCAGCCTAGTAGAAGGTTTCTGTATTTTGGAGTAGCAGTATTTTGGAGCTCTTATCTTGGAGATAGCTTAGGAGCTTTTGGAGACTTCAGGTTTAAGCTTTTGGGAGTTGGTTATCACCTCTTTCATTTGAGGACTTTTGGATATGTGATCACTGTTATGTTATCATGATGTTGTATTTAGATATTGTGGTGTATGTATTATATACTCTGTTGTAGTATGGATATTATGTTGATGTTGCAATAGTGATGTTATTTATGATATTGATTCTGTTCCGCTGTTTTATATTCATCTAATTGTTGTTATAAGCTCCGGCGATGCGAATTTGATGTCGTTTATCGGACATCGAGTTTGGGTCGTCACAAGTGGTATCAGAGCGGTTGGTTGAGTAAGAACTTTAGCTACGGAGTATAACACATTAGATGGCTCATTAGAGATAGGGTGAAGTATACCCTAGAATGAGTATAACCAAGGCTGAAACTTTAAAAAAAATTCTTAGTCTATTTCTTTTTACTGCTGATAGTCCTTAAGATATTTCGTCTGTATATCTAAATCAATTTTCTTACTAATCTCAGATAGTGAAAATGAGTGGACGCAGAGGAAGAACTAGGGGTCAAGGCAATGCTGCAGCACCCAATCAAATTCCCCCAGCCGTAGAAGCAGTAATAGATATTCAGCAGCAGCCGGACTTGGCTGAATTATATAAGAAGTTCGAAAAGCTTGGTGGAAAACCGTTTATTGGCAAGGCGTCAATTATTGACGCTCAAGCTTGGGTAAGATCGTGTGAAAAGATTTTTAAGGGGTTAAAACTGCAGGATGAGCAGAAAAGACTTATAGCTTCTTGGCAACTCCAAGGAGAAGCTTCAGCTTGGTGGGAGACCATCATTATAGATGAACCCGAGGAAGAATTTACATGGGATCGTTTCAAGGAAGTGTTTGAGAAACGTTACATGCCATCGGCGGGAGTTTCCAGAATGTATCAGGAATTTCTGGATTTGAAACAAGGAAGTTGGTCGTTTGAAGAATACTTGAATAAATTCAGTGAACTATCTCGGTTTGGTCCGGAATTGCTAAATACACCTCTTAAGAAAAACTAAAGGTTTATCCATGGTATGAACCAGAAATATCATGGAAGAATGACGGGTCATGTTAAAGAATCTTTCTCAGATTTAGTAGATATGGGTTACAGGTACGCTACTCTTGATATACAGGAAGCAACTATGGAGAAAGGTAATTCAGGCAACCAAAATTGGAAGAAGCGAAAATTCGGAGGCAAGAAACCTTGGCAAGGCAACGAGAAGAAGAAGAGCATTCAGGGAAGCGCGGCAGAAAATGTTACTTGTTATAATTGCTTGGAGAAGGGCCACTATTCGAGAAGATGTACGAAGCCTAAGAAACAAGTCAGTCAATCCGCTCAAGAAAAACCTAGGAAGTGCTATTACTGTCAGAAAGTGGGGCATGAAGTTAAAGACTGTCCAACCATGAAACAAGCTCAAACAGCAAAGGTATACGCAGTCAAGGACCAACCTGCAACTTCCAAAGCAGGAAAAGGAAAAGAAGTTCTGGAAGGTAATCTTAGCATTTATGATAATATTGTTAGAGTTCTATTTGATACGGGCGCTACACATAGTTTTATATCTCAGCAAGCCATTAATGAATTGAATCTTGAACCTGATTTTGTTGATGAGCCTATATGCGTAAGGAATCCAGTTGGAGGTCCTGCGAATCTTTGTCTTCGATGTAGAGACGTTCCTATCTCATATTCTCATTATCAATTCCCCATTGGTCTCTTCGTTCTTGATTTTAGCGAGTTTGAAGTCTTACTCGGAATGGATTGGCTAGCAAAATATGAAGCTAGATTGGATTGCAGCAATCGATTGATTTCGATTAAAACCGAATTTGGGAATTTCATCGAAATTTCTTGTGAGGACCCTAGTCCTAAAAGGGAAGGGTTGATGTATAATTTGGGTTATCCTGAACCCAGTTTGGAGTCTATACCTGTTGTTTGGGATTTTTCCGACGTATTTGAAGAAGTGAAATCTTTACCTCCTCATCGAGAAATAGAATTACGAATTGATCTTGTACCTAATACTCGTCCTATTGTTCACGCAAGTCGCAGGATGGCACCCAGGGAAAAGATTGAATTGGTTCATCAAACTGATGAGCTACGAGCAAAAGGATTAATTCGACCCAGTGTTTCTGAATGGGGCTCAGCCGTCGTATTTGTTGCTAAATCAGACGGATCTTTGAGATTGTGTGTGGATTACCGCGATCTAAATAAACAAACTCTCAAGAATAAATTTCCACTGCCCAGGATTGATGATTTATTTGATCAGTTGCATGGCGCTCGTTTCTTTTCAAAAATGGATCTAGCCCAAGGATTCCATCAGTTACGAATCGCCGAAGATTGTGTACATCTGACCGCTTTCAGAGGTCCTAATATGTTCTATGAATGGTTAGTTATGCCTTTCGGGCTAACCAATGCTCCAGCATACTTCGTAGATCTTATGACTCGTGTGTTTCGGGAAGTTTTGAATAAATTTGTGCTTGTATTCATTGATGATATCTTAATTTTCTCCAAAACTAAAGAAGAGCATGCCGAGCATCTTAGAATTGTTTTAGAAATTTTGAGGAGAAATGTTCTATATGCAAAATTTTCCAAATGCCACTTTTGGGTCAATGAAGTCAAATTCCTTGGCCATATTGTTAATGAAGAAGGAATTTCAGTAGATCCCAGCAAAATTTCCGCTATTCTTGATTGGAAACAACCCACTACTCCAAAAGAAGTTCGAAGCTTTTTGGGTTTAGCAGGCTATTACCGGAAATTCGTTCAAGATTTTTCCAAAATAGCTAGTCTGCTGACTAAGCTAACAATGAAAGATGTAAAATTTGATTGGACTCCGAAATGTGATGAAGCTTTTCAGGAGTTGAAAAAGAGATTGACCACTGCTCCTGTTCTCACTATTGTTAACGGGAACCAGGGATTATCTGTTTATACTGACGCGTGTGGTGAAGGGGTAGGTGCAGTGTTAATGCAGAATGGAAAGGTAGCTGCCTACGCAGGTAGACAATTACGTCCGCACGAGAGAAACTACCCAACACATGATTTGGAGCTTTTGGCTGTTGTTTTCGCTTTAAAAATATGGCGACACTATCTTCTGGGTAAGAATCTTTTCAGCTTTCTTAACAATTTATGAAACTAACTCAACTAAAGAAATATACTTAATCAACTCTCTTTGTTTTAGGTGAAAAATTCGAATTATTCACCGACTATAAACCTTTGAAATATCTCTTCACCCAGAAGGATCTGAATTTGCGACAACAACGTTGGTTGGAATTTCTAGCATCGTACGACTTAGATATTTTGTATACACCCGGAAAGGCCAATGTAGTTGCTGATGCTTTAAGCAGAAGTTATGCTGTTCTTGCTTATCTTGTTATCACTCCTACTCTTCTTAAAAAGATCGCAAACAAGCAATATGAAGATGAGTTTCTTCGGCGAATTTATAAGAGAATTTGCCAAGGAGAAGACACTAGTTTTGAGATGGATAATAGAGGAGTAATAAGATTAAAAGGCAGGATTTGTGTTCCAGACTTCCCTGATCTGAAACGTGAAGTATTGGCCGAATGCCACAAGTCAAAATTCAACATCCATCCAGGAGTCAACAAAATGTATCGTGATGTTAAAAGGACATTCTGGTGGAAAACGATGAAGAGAGACATATCTATTTATGTAAGTCGTTGTGCTACTTGTCAGCAAATCAAGAGCGACCAAAAGAAAGTGGCCGGTTTACTTCAACCTTTGGAAGTACCGAAATGGAAGTGGGATCAGGTATCGATGGATTTCATTGATGGATTGCCTCGTACCAAGAAAGGCAATGAAGCGATTTGGGTTATTGTGGATCGTCTAACCAAAAATGCTCATTTCATTCCAGTTAAATCTACTCGGACTGCAGTAAGCTTGGCAGGTATATATATAAAGGAAATTGTTCGCCTCCATGGTATTCCCAGTAGTATAGTGAGTGATTGTGACCCGATCTTCACTAGTAGATTTTGGGAAGCATTCCAAGATGCTTTGGGAACGAAATTAAATTTCAGTACCGCTTATCACCCACAATCTGATGGGCAGACTGAAAGAGTTAACCGAATTCTAGAAGACCTACTGCGTGCTTGTGTTCATGATTTTGGTGGTTCTTGGGAGGACCATTTGCATCTGGTTGAGTTCTCATATAATAACAGTTATCAGGCCAGTTTAGAAATGGCTCCTTTTAAAGCTTTATATGGTCGTCCGTGTCGATCACCTACATGCTGGATCGAATCAGGTGACAGACTTGTTCTTGGACCGGATATGATAAATGAAGCCACTGAGAAGGTAGAATTTATTCGAAAGAAGTTATTAACTGCCCAAAGCCGTCAGAAGAGCTATTATGACCGTCGAAGGAGAAATTTGGAATTTCAAGTTGGAGATTCTGTATTTCTGAAAGTATCTCCGATGCGGGGAGTGTTGAGATTCGGAAAAAGGGGAAAGCTAGCACCGCGTTATATTGGTCCTTTTCCTATTCTGGAAAGGATTGGTTCTCTAGCATGTAGAGTGCAGTTACCCAGCTGGTTGTCTAGCGTACATGATGTGTTTCACATTTCTAATCTTCGGAAATATGTGCACGATCCAGATGATATTATTGAAGAAGCTGCTCAGCAGGATCTAGAGATCACTCCTAATTTGGCAGTTAGAAGGGAACCGATAAAAATTGTTGATCGTGATGAGAAGCGATTAAGAAATAAGATTGTGAAGCTGGTCAAAGTTCAATGGAGTAGCGATCCGAAGGACTGTACTTGGGAGACCGAAGATAATATGAAGAAATCGTATCCCAATTGCAGAATTGACATCTCGACTTAAAACTGTAAGTCATTTCCTTATTTATAAATTCGTCTACTCTTTGTTTAAGTTTCTCTCTCTTTCAATTTCGAGGACGAAATTTTCTTAAGGAGGGGATATTGTAACATCCCGAAAATTTTGATTTAAATTTTAGTAATGTATTTGAACTTTTTGAAGTTTAAATTGAAAAGGTTATAAAGAAATCGAATATGAACAAAATATAGTGTTTTTATTTAAAACCTTTAAATAGAATTAAAAACAAATATTGGAATTAAATTACATAAGTTACTAAATGTTAATAACTAAAACAACTTTTCCTATATTTAGCAAAATAACTAAAACAAGTTGCTGTAAACAATATGAAGACATAAGAGAACAAATGAACAAATAATTAAACAAATGAATCAAATGAATATGTTACTATACAAACCAGTAAACTAAAATGTGTAAGCAAAAGGAAAAAAAATAAAATAAAACAAAACACTTCATCTTAGCAAAGTCAACAAACAAATTGCATAGGAAGTGAACAAACAAAAAATTAAAAGAATATAAACTATACATATAAAAAAGGAAATCAAAACCATAACATGCTGCAAATAGAAAAAGAGGAAACCTGAACATTCCCTTTCCATACTTTCATTAAATGCCATCACCTTTAGCAAAGAAACATACTTGCATTAAATGCAAGCCTACATCAGCACTTTGAAGATACAGGGAAGCATGAAACACGGCATGCTATAAATATACCAGCAACATACTTTCATTTAATGATTTTACTGCAACCATAAAAACAGTTTTGATTTACTTTTATACCATAAAACATTGTACTTGCTTATACTTTACTCTGTACACCACCTCTCACCTATATGTATACATACACAAAGCCTCATGTTCATTTGTTAAAAAAAAAACAACTCCAGTATCATTCAAAAAAAATTTAGCATAGATCAGAAAATAAAAAGAGAAGATTATCACCTTATATTATAAGTTGAAAGAAAGAAGAACAGAGGGGAGTTTCAACTGCAGAATCAAAACAAAACAAATATATAGCTCTGTTTCAATATTTTTCCAGGTGAGTAAATTTACTGCTTGGATAAAAAAAAAATTGTATTAGATTTGTGAACAGTTTGCTCAGCTATTTAAGTTTTAAAGGATAATTCTGCATATTGTTCTTCTCTGTAATTTAGTTACAGGATAGATTAAACTGAAACCAATCAAACATCTTCACACAAATTTCTTTAAACTTAAGGACTTGAACAAAGTAAGTTGTTTTTAACTTTAATTACAGTTAAAAATGTTGTTTGGAGTATAGGAATGGAAACTCAACTCTGTATACATGATTACAGTAAAAACAATTTTTTTATGATAAATTCAAGAATGTTAAATCGTTGAATGGATTGCATAAGTTGGATAAGCATACAAAGTTACAATTTTTAGAAGTAATATGATGATTTTTACTAAAGTGGTTTAAGAGCAGTTCTAATTCAAACAAAAGTTTCATTTTTCTAAATTTCTGATTATCTAGTCAATTATAAATGCTAAAAATTGTTATATAGCAAGTTTAATCCTTTACAAATCCAAGAAAAATGCTTAAAGATTTTTCGAATGCATTGATTTTTAGATTTGCATAAAAGTAGGGTTTGGTTTCTAGGTTTAGTCGTGTCTGTAATGAGATGAATGCAACTCCTACGCGTGACCGAGTGTCACGAGGCTCTGGTGGAAGGTTGCTGGGGGGTTTGTCGTAGTGTGGACGAAATGCGAGTGCCTCTGATGGCCAGAGGAGGTGACGCGAGTGGATTTCCTGGGGATGAGGCGTTTTGAGTCGGCTGTAGTTTTTGTAAAAATGGCTACATTTTTGTTTTGAGCAGATGCCTTCAAATCAATGTTTGATTTCGAGTGTATGGAGTGTTAGTGACTTGACGGAGTCATTGGTGATCGCCAGAGAGGCGTCGCTGCCGTGTACATGTGCACGACTTGGCATCTGTGTCAGTAAGGGGGGTATGGCCTGGGTACTCGGGGATGTTATCGAGCATTGGGGGGGGGGGGGGGGGTCAAACTCGGGGTCGAACTCGTAGCACGTGGTGGAGGCATTATTTCCAGTTTTGATTCATAAGCGCGTAAATAAAAAAAGAAAAGAAACTGGAATGGAATAAGAAACTGGAATGAGGAGAGAAAGGGGAAGGTAACGCAAAGGACCGGGTTGACGCGAGTGAAACGCGGTTTCTACTCGGGTTGTTTTATATGGGCTAAGCCCATTCAAAAAAATTTAAGTCAACAATGAGTAAGAAAATTTTGTGTTTGCAATATAAACAATTTAGATTTTGTTAAGTTAAATTATTTAACAAATGCTTTAGAATTTGTAAATTCCTTAATTAAGTAAAGAAAGTTTAAATGATTAAATTCTAAAAGAAGAATTTTAAATTAATTTACATTGAAATTCCATTGTAACAATAAATTAATTTTTAAAGTATAAAACAGATTTTTCAAATGGAAATTAAGGTAAACAATTTTTATCAATAGTTTTGAAAGGAATTTAGAATGATTTAAAGTTTATGATTAAAATTGATTTAATAAACAATTAAGTACTCAAATAAATTTATAATTAAGAATTTATTGATTAGATAAAGCAAGTTAATTAATTTAATTGGCAGTTAAATAAAATAACTAATTAAGGAAATATCAATGTATCAAGATGATTAAGATTTATTTATTTATCATTAAGAATAATAAATCATTGATTGGAAAAAAATCAATAAAATAATTATTTGGTTAATTTATCTCATTCGTTTTGATTGGTAAAAAAATTAACTATTGTTGTTAACTCATATTGATATCTCTGTTCTGTTGTAATTCTGTATGATGTAATTGCCAAGTTATTGCACTGTGATTGGGATTTGTTCTGTATTGATGTGAAAACCCTGTTGTCTGTAAACCGACATTTAAACTTCGATGCGACAGGGAATCGGATTTCATTTGGTTGTCCGAAACCCACATCGAACCTGTGAATATTTGTGAATGACATCCACATGTTTTAAAAATTTGACACTCACTATTCGAATTAACCGGGAAAGGACCTTTAGGTCGTATAACCCATTTCGAATATGTGATTCGACGTTATGGATAGCAATTGAAGACCGGTGTTGAAGACCGGGTATTTGCGAGAGCGATAGGATGACCTGTCGATTGACTCTGCACTGAGTTGCTCCGGTATAGAGTTCTCCATATGTGATGGGGAATCCGATCAGGATTGTGGATATCCGGATTGCAAGGACTTCTTTGGAAGTGCCTTCGGTTCTGGTCGAGCCCGGAACAGACTTGTATGGATTGTATGTCTGACATTACAAATTGAGATATAAAGCAGATTTCTTTCAAATATATTTCTATTGGTGGCGGAGAATTTATTCTCTTAGCTTAACACCCTTCTCTGAGACGTACGAGCTCAGAGGTTATATAGTTGAAGGTTATCAGCAATATATTCCCAATTTGGTAATGTGACATGCTGAGTGTTGCTGTGAAATGATCATTGTGTTGATCATTTGTGATATGATCATTTGTTCGATCACTTATCTTTGTGATCATTTCTTTGATCATTTGTTGACCCAAAGCATGGCTTTGTACCAAAGCGTGGCTTTGTGGACGAGACCTCATCGGACCTCACAACCCGAAAATGGTCGAAACAGGAAAAATGCGGCAAGGTTATGAGGGTCGTGCCCTTTAGGGTATGTCATTTCCTTCTGGAAAAAGGTAATGTCATGGTATAGAGCCAAGATATTTACCTGTGTGGTAGCACCAATCTCATTTACTGTGTGGTTGTTGTTTTGGATAGAGGGCCCTCTGATTAAGGTCCCAAAGGACCGGGAGGTGGCATATTCGTGTAGTAGTTACCTAGTGACAAAGGTAACCCGACCTTGTGTTGGCAGAGAGCTGGTTAAGTTCTCGGGACGTCCCGCCAGAGGCGATCCCATGTGGCACTAGGAAGTTCCTTAGCCTGACCATTTGTTGGAAATCAAATTCCCAATACGAAACCCTGTACGGTTTTAGTTGTAGAACCTGCCATTTACTTATGGTGGCACCCCACTGTTTAAATGGTAGCTATAGTAGGCGTAGTTCGGAATGTCTATGCTGGCTAAGATTAATATTCTACTTTTGAAATGATTTCCTCACTATGCACTAGTAATAATATCAAAGAATTCTTTTCTCGTACCAAGCATATTTAACTATCATAAGAAGAAATCTCCTCCAATTCTGCGTTTGCATTGTGTGTGTAGCCGGAGGTCTTATGGTAGTTCCATTTTTAAAAGCATTCCGAAAATTCTTTATAAATCTTGTTTTATTTAAAAGTAACTGCTGTTTTGTTTACTCATACCAGTCCCATGACTGATCCGGAGTTCATTGTTTTCTTTCCTAAACTCTGGGTACCCATTATTTCCACACGGGCAACCTAGTAGCAGGTTTCTGTATTTTGGAGTAGCAGTATTTTGGAGCTCTTATCTTGGAGATAGCTTAGGAGCTTTTGGAGACTTCAGGTTTAAGCTTTTGGGAGTTCGTTATCACCTCTTTCATTTGAGGACTTTTGGATATGTGATCACTGTTATGTTATCATGATGTTGTATTTAGAGATTGTGGTGTATGTATTATATACTCTGTTGTAGTATGGATATTATGTTGATGTTGTAACAGTGATGTTATTTATGATATTGATTCTGTTCCGCTGTTTTATATTCATCTAATTGTTGTTATAAGCTCCGGCGATGCGAATTTGATGTCGTTTATCGGACATCAAGTTTGGGTCGTCACAAAGGACGTCGGTGGCCAAAAATTGGTGGACTTCATCACGTGTTGGTCGTCGCGACATGGCATAGGAAGGGGGTTGCTGCTGCTCGTCACTTTCTAGAGGGAGAGAACGAACCAAGGTTGATGGACATGGGCGCGAAGAGGAGGAGCATAGCAATGCAATTGCGAAGTCAGCTCGAGATTCCGTCAAGGGATGGATGAGGTTGAGGTGAAGATACGATCGACAATGGTGATTTTGAAAGTCTGGAGTGTAACCCAAAAAACAAAAACAAATTTCATAGGAAAGGTTAAGTTGTTTGGGCCAGGCTTCACTTTGGTAATGATAAAAATGTTTTTGAAATTATTTAAACTAACTTTTATTAATAAAAATAAAAATCTTATAAAATCGATAACTCATTCGTATTAGATTGGATTTAAACGAAGCAATTGCACAACATTCGTATTTGTGACATCAATGATATGGAACTGAATTGGTAGAGATCTGGGCTATTGGAATTTCGTGCTAAAATCTAACGTCATTTTTGTTTCAGATAAACTAGATCATGGAAATGTCAACCGAAAATAAATGTGAATAAATCTCACTCATTTGGATGATTAACATTAATTTTAAATAGTTAAAATTAATTATTGATTGGTTGAATAATTATTATTATCAGTTGAATGTGATATATATAGTAGTGTATATTAGTATATATTGGTAGTTGGATTAATATTCTCGCATATTTTTAGCGGATGAGACCATATTTGCCACGCACAATAGCTGATGACTCTATATACCGTGACATCTCCCTCGAAGTGGGAATGATATTTTTATGTTAAATTAACATCTATGGTTACAGGAAAATAGGTTGGAGGGATCCAATTGGATTCATAAAAAATGTTGAATTTAATTCCATATATTGTGACATATGATATGTTTAAATAATCTATGGTAGATTATAGTGTAATTTGAATTTTGTGGATGTTGTAGTAACACTGTTCTAGATTTTGGTATTTTAAAATACCATAAGTATTATGTTTGAATTTGTAAAGAAATAAAAAGGGGATGTTGGAAATGAAATATTATACTGCGTTTGAAATTAATTAAAGAGGTATTGTTTTGGATAAAAATCAATAATTTGGATTTTAAACTTATAATTAATTATTTCACGAAATAATTTTAAATAGAGATTTTAAATTAATGTTCATAGAGGATTTTAAACAATAAACTCAAGTGATTGGTGTTTAACAAGACAAAGGGGTTTAAAAATCGATATTTAAATAGTTGGGAAAAAACAAAAAGGGAATTTGGAAATTAACTTAGAAATCAATTTATGATGAATTTAAGTGAAGTGCAACCATTGTAAACAGAAAATGAGACTATGAGATTTATAAACAAGGTTTTATAAACTAAAGTGAATAATTATCACTTGATAAATTAAAGTTATAAATTTACGATTAGAATTTATAATGAGGTGGGTGAATCGGTTTAAAAATAAATTGTAAATTTACTTTTAGAAATGTGAAAAGGGGGATTTACGAAATTAGGACGTTAATCAATTGGTGATAAATCGAGAGAGATTTATAAATGTTAGATCGGTTATATTAGAATTGGAAAATATATTTTTATCAACAAGTTAAGTTATTTATAAAAATAGGATTATAAATTATGAAACTAGGTAATTTAAAAGTGTTTGAAAGCTTTCCGAAAAGTTAGTTATTTAAATATTTTTAATTTTCAAAATGAATTATAAGTTTTATAAATAAGTCTTGTAAATCGACAAGAATCTTATTAATAAATCGGAATTAATTATTGTTTCAAAGTTTAATAATTATTTTAAACTGTTTAAAGTCAATTTAATTTTTTAATTAAGTTATTTTGTAATGAGTTGATATTAAGTTAATTATTATTTAAGAAGTAATCAGTATTTTTATTTTAAAAGACAAATTATTCAATATTAATAAGTTTTATACAATAACTTTTATTTAAGAGTATTTTTCAAAATTAAATTTGAAAATTAGAATAGAAATTTTACAAGTATTATTTTTTGAAAATTATTAAATAATGTTTTCGAAAAGTAATGGTATACTTCCATGGCAAAATCGAAGGCATAGATTGTCTACAGTAAAGTATTGGATTTCTTTAGGATAAAGATGTAACCATTAAGCTGTGAATCCATGGTTGACACCCCGAGGTGGCTTTCATATTTATTTTAAAAATGTTTTTCAAATATTTTTGAAAAGAATGGTTAGTGAACGTACTTACTCCGATGGATAAGTACATACCTAATGATAAAGAGATTTAATTTATTTAAATTAAATTAAACAAGACTTAGTGTTTTCAGTGGAAAATGAAATATTTGGTTGAATGATTGTAATTTTATAATTAAATAACCGACTATCAAATCTGGACCCAAAACATAACTTTGGGAATTCTAGGAGAAACACGGGGATTATATTATAGAGTTACCACCGAAAGGTGCTATACTATATAAATAAACTCGTTCCATTCTTCTAGGACGATGATAAGGAAATTTGTCCAATAATGGATAGGAGATGATCTCCGACCTTATTTTCGTCTGTTTATTTCTTAAAGAACCGGGGTTGAGTTTATCGAAAATATCGAACGATGTTTCAAAGGCACTGGGACGGAATAACTTATCCGAAACCCACTTCGATCCAATGAATACGTTTTGAAGTGAAGACAAGAGCGTGTAATTGAAGATGGAGGATTGAAGTGCAAGGGCTAATCCGTACTAACCCTGGGGATTATTTCAAAATGAATGTAGTAGGAATAGTGCCTTCGGTTTCGTTCAGACCTAGAATGGACTTGTATGGATGAATGCTATCAGTAAATTATCATTGCAGGAGAATGAGCATTCCAAATATAAATTCCTTAAAAAGGTAATCGTGACGTCAAGTCGCATCAATCGAAAATGACTGAAAATCAGGATAGATGTAGCAAGGCTAGTGGGTCGCGCCTAATTATGTTATGTTTATCACCTTTCTAGATACTCTTGGATTATTACTACGGTGCATGGAAGGAACTCGGAAAGGGTAGGAACACCCGGGGTGATAACATATTCGGTCTATCCAGGTTAGGGGTAGACCGATTGTGTTGTAGGGGATCCTGGTGTGGTCCTTGATGCATTTTTCTAGAAATTTACTTTGATAGGTGGTGCCCCAGTGCCTAGTCATTTGTACGGAACTCATTCTCCAATACGTGCCTTTAAGTTTTTGGTTGGACAGAATAGTATGTTGGAATTTAATTAATGTAACAATTTTGGCTATTTGAATAAGTACTTGTACCTAGATGCTATATCAGATGATTTCGATCCAAAATGTGTTGGTTATCGTATGGTAAAAACCCGCTGTGTTTATGTGTGACGCGGTCTTACGAGATACTTTTTGTTTTCAAAAGGTTTTGATAACTTTAATAATTCAAGTTGAGTGTGTTTTCTCATGTTGGTTTTCCAGATTACTCGGGTATTACTTTATTATAATGCTCGAGTCAGACCGAGTATTACAGATACTGGATAGGATGCTATGGAGCTCAGGAGACGAGCGGGATGACGAAGTCGTATTACACATATTTGATTTTATTCAGCTGTGTATATTATGCTGTATATTTAGCATTTTGTGAGGACAAGTTATTATATCTATCCAGCATTAAGTTATTGATGTGTTGTACTCTGATGATGTAATGTGCAAATAACAATTGTAGTTCTTTTTGTATGAAGACATGTTATTATCTATTATATATTGTTCCGCTGCGATTGTGGGATTTTGTGTTGTTGTTTATGTTTCTTCATCTACCTCTTCCTTCTATTTCCTCTAATGATCTTGTATTTCAATTACTCGATTGCTCGACATGTTATACAGTGGACGTATGGATGTCGATTTTTGAGGGTTGGAAATCTGGTTAGTTACATGTGGTATTAGAGCTGAGGTTAAGCGAGTATCCTAAAATGAGTTTCAGTGTATTAACAGATATGAGCGCGCATTTGTTAGTGAACATAAAACTGTTTTTTATTATGCTAATAGATCTATTGAGTGGCTTATGGATTCTGGTCGATATGAGTAATTAACGTTATTGGTAGGGATCTCTAACACTTATATAGAGCAATTCGATATGGTATTGTTTTAAAATGGGGTAAGTCAAATAATCTTACCCAGATTATTTTTATATATAAAGATATAATTTTCATAAATTATTTTAGTGGTATATGGTATGCTTGGTTCTTCGGAAATGATAATATTAAACTATTACCATTTGTTATTGTGGAGATTGAATAAAAATTTATATTATAATCAAAGGTTAAGAAAGAAATTTATATAACAAAATGGGACTTTGAAAATATGGTTTTGTAAATGCGATTTAAAAATTGATATGATTTATAACAACAATTTATAAAGGATTTAAAAGTTAGGAATTTAGGGATTTAATTCCCGTCGGTTTTGAAATGTTTTTTCAAAGTTGTGAAAATAATTATGGTATTATTTGGAGAATATTCTTAACAGGAAATATTTAAAATGGTTTTAAAAGGAATAAAAGCATTGAACTCTCTTCAGTCGCTGAAAAATAATTTCAGTGATGACTGCAGCATCATTGACATTCATTTTCGAGTCTCTAAGGGAGGAATTTCTACCTTAATGACTTGCAATTGGAGTTGGTTTGGTAAAACTGGATTTGGTTTAGAATTCAAAGAAATGATTTGGCATACCAAGGGATTTTGTGTGCGTGTGTATGATTTCTAAAAGGATTTGAAATACTTCGAACAAATTATTAAGCTCTGGGATTTGATTTGAAATTTTTATTTGAAAATATGAGAAAATAAGATCGAACTTATAAAATCTAGAAAAAAAATTGAATTGAATCTCACCATAAGTAAGTTAAATAGAGTGGATGAAATTGAGTGTGAAAATGGAGAATAAAGTTTAACTTAAGAAAAGTGAAATGAAAGTTAGTGTGAAAATGGAATAAATTGGTAAAGTAAACTAATTAAATGAAGTGAATTGGAAGAAAATTAGTGAATGGAAGAGAAATAAGTTGATAACTTATAAAGTTTGTAAATTTGCAAGACAAAGCAATGTTTTAATTGTTGATTAAGAATGCAAGAAAAGTAAAAATTTGAAATTGAATTGTAGAATAGAAATTTAAATTGAATTAAGTTAAATAAAGTGGAATTGAAAATTTAAACTAAGTTAAGCTGAATGTGAAAATTGTCAAAAATAGGATTTATTAAGATTGGAAATAAATTTATGGATGAACTAACTAATTTAATTAGTATGTTAAATGGAAAATTGAATTGAATTTTGATTAAATAGGTAAGGAATTTAGTTGTGAAGCGGTACTTAACTAAGAACACTTGTATAAAATGTTTAAAATAGACTAAAGAAAATTGATGGGGAAATTTCTTAGGTGAAATTGGTATTAGAGAAATGTACTAAGAAAACAGTGAATGTTGATAATTGGTTAAAAATGAAATGAGTGTGGAATAATTCTTAAATGATACCGGTTGGGGAAGGATATACTAAATGAAATGACGAATGTGAATTAAGCAATGATAATAATAATTATGCATAATTAATTATAAATAAAATGCATGTGAATAAAAGGAATTTGATATAGCTAAGATTAAATTGAAATGAATATGCATATATTATTTTATTCGCATAACGATTTGATCCAAATTCGAGCACAGAGTTTCGAGATAACTTATATCGATCCGAATGAGGATTTTTCACTCCATTTTTGATGGCGAACATTGGATGTGTATTTTTGATCGATTCTAGAATTTTCTATCATATATACGGCTAAGCAAGGAGAATGACGGTTTCTAATCAAGGAACCAGATCAAAGTCTGAATTGAGAGTCGTGTGAACGATAATAGTTCGGAAGTGAAATTATGTGATCGGCTGAGCGATCAGATTTTAGTTTTGTATACGGATGATATATGTACATCGTACGGGTTTTGGTGAAATAAATATTGGGAAAATGCTGAATAAAATGATTTTCAATTGTATGATTGGATACTATTGGTAAGTAAGGTGCGGGTACTTAAAATCAAAAGCTAAATTGTTGTCTTCAATTTGAGAAGTAAAATCCGATTGCCCGACAAAAAGGTAAATGTTTAAATTATTGTTTGAATTTGATGATTTTATGATTGAGCCACTTGGCTTTTGTTTTCTTTGATGATTGGGGCCCGTAGTGGCGATTTGTAGTTGTTTGGATCTAGCCGCGCAAAGGAGACGCTGGCGAAATTTCTCGAAAATTTTGTTAGTAAATTTTGAAGAATTTTTTTTTAACTAAAATTTGATTTCGGATTATAATTTGAAATGGTTAAGTAAATAATATTATTCGAAATCTGTGGATGAATTTGGAGACCAGTAAAAGTGATAACGTGGTTTCAATAAAATTGTTTTCGGGAAGTTGGTTAAAACTATGTGGTTTTGGGAAAAGTTAATGGGTTTTGGCCCATTCTTCTTACCTTGGCAATTTCGAGGATGAAATTCTTTTCGGGGAGGAGGAATATAACGACCCATAATTTCGTTTATTTGAAATTAGAATATTTAATTGATTTCAAATATTTAAAAGATAATTTTTAACTTGAATTTCAAATATAATGATATATTGGATAATTTAGTTATTGAATTTAATAATTGGATATTGGTTAAATTATTGAATCTTGAGTTTTAAGTTTACAAAAATAATTTTAAGGTTTATTAAATTTATACTAATAAGAATGAAGATAATAAAAACTTTTTAAATTGAATTTAAAAGTAATTTTGTTCGATTTTAAAAACGACTCGTTTAAATTAACGTATAAAAATAGCCTTCTGAGGCACAGTCTCAGATTTCGGCGAAACCAATTCCACTGGATCCGTAAAAGTGTATTATTATCGAATTTCAAATTTCATAGCCTTTGAAGTTATTATTTGATCGTATGAGATAAAAACGTGCTGAATTTGATATCGAAAATTCAATATAATAATCGGGTCCAAAACGCTATCATCTCCATACGATCGAATTAGTACTCGAAAACTCTTCCTTTATGTTTGGAATAAAAGTATAACATTATAACTGCCTACGGCATGCCTCGATAGGGGTTCGAGTTTTTAAGCTACGTAAATCGGGACATTTTGAAATTTTAATTAATATATTTTGGTCAACCCTTCAAATCGATCAGCCACCCTATGAATTGACCTTACCTATTCCCTCTATAACATGCCAACTCCCTTCTTTTCTATATCAGCATGCGATAGTGAAATAAAAAAATTAACATCGCAACATTAGGCGAATCGTGTCTTCGGGCTCGAGGGGAGTGGAACGTCGCGACATCCGGGAGGTTGGGTCTTGTTTCTATTGAAGTCTAATGTAGGTATGCTCATAGATGGGTGCGGTTTCGATTGTCGAAGTTCGATAATGCATGTTGTGAAGTAATGGCAAATAGGGCTTGGTCAATTGAATGGAGAAGTACTCGATTTGAGTTCTGGGAATCACATTTGGGTTCGGGGAGGAAGGCACATGGTGGCTAGAAATTGGTGGATTTCGATAGCGTGTTGGTCGTCGCGACATGGCACAGAAGGGGGTCACTGCTGCTCGTCACTTTCTGGAGGAAGAGCGCGGACCAAGGTTGATGGCTTTGGGCGCGAAGAGGAGGAGTGTAGCAATTTATTGGCGAAGTGAGCTTTGAATTCCATCAAGGGATGGACGCGGTTGACATGAGGATACAATCGGCAATGATGATGTTAAAAGTATGGAATGTAAGTGGAAAAAAAAACAAATTTTCATGAGGAAGATGAAGCTGTTTGGGCTGGGTTTCAGTTCAGGTAATGATAAAAATGTTTTTGAAATTTGGTTAAACTAATTTTTATTATAAAAATTGAAATCTTATAACATCGTAACTCGTTCGTATTAGAATGGGTTTTCGAAACAAATTGCATGACGTTCGTATCTGTGAGTCTATGATATTGAACAAAATCTATTAAGATTTGGGCTATTGGAATTTCATGCTAAAATCAAACGCCTATTTGATTTTAGACGAACTAGAGCACAGAAGCATCAACTGAAAATAAATGTGAGTAAATCTCACTCATTTGGATGATTAACATTAATTTTAAATAGTTAAAATTAATTATTTATTGGTTAGATAAATATTATTATCATTTGAATGTGATATTATATACAGTAGTATATATTGGTAGTAGGATTGATATTCTCGCATATTTTTAGCGGTTGAGACCCTATGCGCCCCGCATAATAGTGGATTACTATATATACCACGATATCCCCCTCAAAGTGGGATTGGTATTTTTATGTTGTATTAACATCTGTGGTTGCAAGACAACGAGTTGAAGGGATCCAACTGGATTCCACAAAATTGTTGAATTTGATTCCATATATTGTGATATATGATATGTTTGAATAATCTGTGATAGATTATAGTGTAATTTGAATTTTTTGGATGCTATAGTAACAATGGTCTAGATTTTGGTATTTTAAAATACCACAAGTATTATTTTTGAATTTGTAAAGAAATTAAAAGGGGATGTTGGAAGTGAAATATTATTGAGTTTGGAATTTATTAAAGAGGTATTGTTTTGGATAAAAATTAATAATTTGGATTTTAAATTTATAATTAACTATTTCACAAAATAATTTGAAATAGAGATTTCAAATTAATGTATATGAAGGATTTTAAACAATAAACTCAAGCGATATGTGTTTAAAAAGAAAAAGGGGTTTAATAATTGATATTTAAATAGTTGGGAAAAATTAAAAGGGAATTTGGAAATTAATTTAGAAATCAATTTATGATGGATTTAAGTGAAGTGCAACAATTGTAAAGGGAAGATGAGACTATGGGATTTATAAACAGGGTTTTATAAAGTAAAGTGAATGATTATCGCTTGATAAATTGAAGTTATAGATTCACGGTAAGAATTTACAATGAGGTGGGAAAACCGGTTTAAAAATAAATGATAGATTTACTTTTAGAAATGTGAAAAAGGGGATTTATGAAATTGGGACGTAAATCATTTGGTGATAAATCGAGAGAGATTTATAAATGTTAAATCGGTTATATTGAAATTGGAAAATATACTTTTATCAACAAGTTGAGTTGTTTGTAAAAAGAGGATTTTAAATTATGAAAGTAGGAATTTAAAAGTGTTTAAAAATATTTCAAAAAGTCAATTATTTAAACATTTTTAATTATAAAAATGAATTATAAGTTTTATAAACAAGTCTTGTAAATCGACTAGAATCCTATTAATAAATCAAAATTAATTATTGTTTCAAAGTTTAGTGATTATTTTAAACTGTTTAAAGACTATTCAATTTTTAATTAAGTTAGTTTATATTGAGTTGATATTAAGTTAATTATTACTTAATAATAAATCGGTATTTTTATTTTAAAAGATAAATTATTCAATATTAATATAGTTTTATATAATAACTTTTATTTAAGAGTACTTACCTAAATTAAACTTGGAAAATTATTATAGAAATTTTACAAGTATTATTTTGAGAAAATCACTAAATAAAGTTTTCAAAAAGTAATGGTATACTTTCATGGTGAAATCGGAGGAAGAGTTTGTCTGCAGTTAAGTTTTGGATTTCTCCGGGATAGAGACGTAACCATTGAGCTGTGAATCGATGGTTGATATAGCGAGGTGCTTTCTATGTTTAGTTTAAAAAGGTTTTTCAAATATTTTTGAAAAGAATGATTAGCGAATGTACTTACTTACTCCAATAGTTAAGTACATACCTTATGAAAAAGAGATTTAATTTGTTAAAATTAAATTAAACGAGACTTAGTGTTTTCAATGGAAAATGAAATATTCGGTTGAATGATTGTTTATTTGACAGTTAAATGATCGACCATCGAATCTGGACCTAAGACATAACTTTTGGAATATCTAGGAGAAACATGGGAATTTTATGGTATAGTTGTTGTCGGTAGGTGCTATACTGTACGTACAAACCCGTTTCGCTTTTATAGGACGATGATACACAAATCCGTCCTCTAACAGTTTGGAGGTGATCTTCGATCTTTTTTTCGCCTGTTTATTTCCTAAAGAACCAGGCTTGAGTTTACTATAAATATCGAACTGACTCGGATGTTACTTTATTATAATGCTTGGGTCAGCCGAGTATTACCGATACAAGATAGGATGCTATGAAGCTCAGGGGATGAGCTGGATAACGAAGATGTATTACACGTATTTGTTTTTATTCCATTGTGTACTGTATGCTGTATATTCAGAATTTCTTAATGACAAGTTATTGTAACTGTCGAGTGTTGAGTAATTGATGTGTTGTACTCTGATGATGTAATGTGTAAATAACAATTGTAGTTCTTTTTGTATAAAGACATGTTATTATCTATTATATATTTCCCGTTGTAATTGTGAGATTCTGTGTTGTTGTTTCTATTTCTTCTTCAACCTTTTCCTTCTTTTCCCTCTAACGATCTTGTATTTAAGACACTTGATTGCTCAACATGTTATACAGTGGACGTATGGATGTCGATTTTTGAGGGCTAGAAACCCGGTTTGTTACATGTGATATCGGAGCTAATGGTTAAGCGAGAACCTTGGCTTTGATGGGGTAACTCATTAAAGATACGGTCAGTAGTACCCTAAAATGAGTTTGAGTGTATTAATAGATATGAGCGCGTATTTATTAGTGACTATAAAACTGTTTTATATTGTACTGATAGATCTATTGAGTGGCTTATGAATTCTGGTCAATACGAGTAATTAACGTTACTGATAGGGATCTCTAAACACTTATATGGAGCAATTCGACATGGTATTATTTTAAAATGGGATAAGTGAAATAATTTTACCTAGACTATTTTTATATATAAAGAAATAATTTTCATAAATTATTATAGTGGTATATGGTATGCTTGGTTGTTAGGAAATGATAATAGTAACTATTACCATTTGTTGTTATGGAGATTGAATAAAAATATATTATAATTAAAGGTTAAGAAAAAATTCATATAATAGAATAGGATTTTATAAAGTGAATATTAGGCTCAGGTCCCTAATAAGTTTCAAAATACACAAAAACCCCAGTAAAAAAAAGTATGTAAATTAGGTCCCTAGAATCAAGTTACTAAGTAGTTGCATATAGTTATGCAATTATACACTGAATAATTGCAGATATTTATGCAATTATATCCAAAAGTTTCATAAATTTATGCAATTTTTTGGTGAATAATTGCGGTAATTTCCGCAATTATTCACCAAATAAATTGCATAAATTTATGCAACTTTTGGATATAGTTGCATAAATGTTTGCAATTATTCAGTGAATAATTGCATAACTATATGCAAATACTTAGTAACTTAATTTTAAGGACTTAATTTACTTACTTTTTTACTGAGGTTTTTGTGTATTTCAAATCTTATTAGGGACCTTGTAATATCCTGGAATTTCCAGTAGTTTAAAATGTTGATAATCTCTTAATTTAAATTATTTGAATTGATAAAATTGTTATTTTCAAAGATAATTAATCAAGTAATATAATACAATATTTTAATTTTGGTTATAAATTAGTATATTGTTTTCAAAATCTATAAGTGTGTTTAAATTGTATTTAAATCTGTGTATTTTAAATTGATTTTAAAATAGGATATATTATTTGTAAATAATAATAAGCTTGTTTAAAAATAGATGTTTATATTTATTTTAGATTTGGATTTTTAAATTGGACTTTGAAAATGAATATAAATTTGAATTCAAAGGAATACATACATATTACTAATATAGTTTGAGTTGAAAATATATAGATAATGTTTTTTAATTAAAAATAAGATTTTTTATTTTTTTCTTTTTAAGGAAATTTGGAATTTTATTTAATTAATAAAATAAATACAAGGCTTTTGAAATAGCATTTTTTTTCAAATGAGTTTGCAATGTTTTATAACTTTATTTAAATTATAATTGATTTTTATTTTATGTTCTTTTTAAAGATTGTACTTATATAAATTTAGCATACTTTTATAAATGTAAAAATGTATTTGTTTATTAGATATTTAAATAGAAAAGCATTTTTCAAATTAAGAAAAATGATTGTTAATTTGGAAAAAAATTTAAAAAGTCTTTTAAATTTCTTTTAAATTAAATACATAAGAAGTGACAAATGTTTAATTTTAAAACACTAGTTAACAAGTGTAAAACATTCATGCAATTAAATGACAAGTGGCCATTATTATTTCTGATTTTCTTTTTAATTTATTAAATCTGAAATTATCCTATATAAACACTCTTTCTCATTATCTTTAATTCTTTGTTCATTCCTAGGAAAGAAAACTAAAATCATCATGCAACTTTCACTCATCTAAAACCAGAAAAAAACTTCAAAACAATTCCTCAAAACAAAAACCTGATCAATCTTCAAAAACAAATTCTGCAAATTTGTTAACCTGAAACATTTTTGTGATTCAAAAATCAGAAAATTCATGCACCTTTACTCAAACCATTTCTGTGATCAATGCCTGAAACAATATCCTCAAATTCAAACACTCTTCAAACTCAAACACTACTCCCTGTTACCAAAACCTGAAAGCATCACAGTTTAAACCCAAATCTGCATCATGTTTTCAAATATTTTTGCAAGCTATCAACCCAGTTCTGCATACTTGAATGTCTGCATCATTTTCTAGTGCATGCAAATGAATTTGGGGTCAAAGGCACCTGAAGTACTCCAGTTTTTAAAGGCTTCAAGTTCAAATTCTTTTGCAATTTCCAGTTCCAGTTTTATCACCTCTGCATCTCCTTATAAAAAGGTAGGTAAACTTTTTATTAAAATTTGAAATAGTAATAATCTGTTGCAATTAAGTAGTGATGGTGTATATGAGATGTCTCTGAGTAGATATATGAATATGCAATAGGTTTGTTTAGTTAAAACTGTGCAGGTTGATTTGCATTTTCTTTTCTTCTCTGTATTTCACTATAGAATCTGAGACAAAGATTTAATCTTCAAACAATCCATTCAAAAATTGTTAAGTCATAGTTTTAAACTAAACAAGTTGTTCAAGTATAAACTAAAAACAAAATAATAAATTTAAGTCTCTGGTTTTTGAAATGTACCTGGGAATCAAAAATGCAGTAACAAATTATTACCAAATGTTGAAACCAAATTTTAAAATTTGATGAAATAACTATATGATCTAGATTGGCATCGAAAAGTATGAATTTTGGAAAGAAATTTACAATTTTCAAAATTGTAGTGAGGGAGTATTTTAGGGTTTCCTGCAAATTGAGTTTTGGTCTTTAACTGATGATCCTTGCATCTGGAATGCTTGAGATTCTTCATGGAGTTAGTGTTTGGATTATAGAGTGTTGCAAAAATGGTTAAAGAATTTTTAAATCACCGAGAAGTTTGAATTTGCTCAAGATTGATTTTTAACCTAGTTATGGGGTTCTTGCTGTAAATTGGCTGCTGTATCTACATCTCTGCATCGAGCTTGATAGAATTTTGGGAGAATGATGTGCTATGGGTCAGCAACCGATGGCCGGAGTTGTGGCATTTGTAGTTGACCGGAGGTGGTGATGTTGGGGTTTACTGATGAGGGTGTTTGGGTTCTGTACCTCAAGGATGCTCGAATTCGATTTGGGGTAGATGTTGGAGAGTGGTTAGTCGTGGAAGCTTGTAGGGCGGTGGAATGACTTGTCGGTGGGTTCGACGTTGGTCGGACTGGAGCCGGCACCAGTGCAGGTTGCACGGGGGAGTTGGTTGTTCTCAGGGTGATTAGGTTTTGTTTTGGGTTTGTGTTACTGGGATTTAGCTCAGGTAGTAAGGGAGGAGACTCGGGGTAAAGCTCTAGAATTTTTGGTTGTGGATTGGGTAATTCTCGCGTGGTCGTAGGGGTTTTGTATTGTGGTGTTAAACTGTTTGTTTTAACAGTTTTTGATTTTAAATTTAAAACAGTTTTAAAATTTTAAAAAGGGCAGATTGTTTTAAAAAAAAATGTACTTGTACCTGAATTCAAATACATATGGGTTGAACCCAAATTAATGTTCAACCTGATTTTTAGCTTTAAAATATAAAATAAGTTTTAAACTTTAAATAGTTTAAATTGAATTAAAATTCTTGTCTTGAATTGAATTTTTTTTTTAAATAAATTTTTACGATGTTTTAAATGTCTTAAGTTAAAATCTTAATGTTATTTTTAAATCTTATTTTGAAATATAAAAGAGAATTTTAAGTAAATGTTCTATTTAAATTAATTAGTGTAAAATGATTTAAAATTAACAATTAAAGATTAAGATAATTATTTTACTTGAAATTAGAACTGTTAATTAATAATTAAGGAAAGTAATTAATGATTTCTTTGTAATTTAATTTAATTAACGAATTAAGTTAAGTAAAGATTTTAAGATTTATTTAAGATAATGTTTTATCTTAAACAATAATTAAGTATTAATAATTTGTAATTAGTTAATTAATTAAGAAATTTTAAGTTAATTAATTTATTTAATTATTATTTAAAGGGGGTTAATTAAGTAATTAATTAAGTATAATTATTTATTTAATTAACTATTAATTAAGATGATGATTTAATTAATGTCTAATGATTAATTAAATTGTAATTACTTATTAATTAAGTAATTAAGAGTTAATTAAAATAATAATTAATTTATACTTAATAAAGGTTTTATTAAGTTATAATTAGGTTTTCTTGATTAATAATTAAAGGCTATTAATATATAATACAAGTTAATTAGAAATTAATTAAATATTATTAAAAGTTAATTAAGAATTAATTAATTATGGATTAATTAATTTGTAATTAAGATTTGTTAATTAATAATTAAGTTTATTAATTAATGATTAAGAGGTAATTAATTAGTTAATTAACGTTAACTAATTAATTATTAAAGTAATTAATGATTAATTATTCTGTATTAAAGGATTGATTAATAATTAAGGTTTATTAATTAATAGTTGATGATAGTTAATCTGTTAATTGAAGATTAATTTGGTTAATGAGTAATTAAGGGATGAATTATACAATTATAATTAATGAGATAAGTATGATCAAGTACGTTAATTAATTTGTTAATTAATTAATGATAGACACTTGATATAGGATTAAGTATGTTTACTTAATAAAATTTTGATAAGGCTAATCACTTAAGATAAGTAATTGATAAATTACAGAGGTAATTGAGATAAGTAAAACTATTGATTGGGAAGTAATTTTCAATGAATAATTAATTGTTAAACTAATCAAAAGTTTATGACTCGGTGTAATAAATAAATGAATTTATGAAGTAATTATGAAGTAATTAAAATAATTAATTAATGTTTATATTTGATTAATTGAAAATAATTAATTTAAGCACGATTAATTAATGTAATTAATTAAGAAATAATGTAATTAATTATAGTTAATTAATTAATGGAAGTAATTAATTAAGGTTCATTAATTGATATGATTAATGAGAATAATTAAGATTTAATTACTTGATTTAGAGTTAATTAATCAAGGTTGATTAATTAGGATGATGACTAATTAATTTGTTTAATTGAAAAATAAGTAAGCAAGATTTATTATGATGAAGGTAATTAATTTAATTAATTTTAAATTAATTAAGAGATGAAGTAATTAATTTAATTCACTTTAAATTAATTAGAGATAGATATAGTTAATTTAATTTGTTTTAAATTAATTATATTGTGGTATGAGTAAATCATTGCTTATGTATGAATGGATGACATTGATTGTGTTGAATGCTTTATGATCTCAGTAATGAGATAAGTATGGTTGTGTGATATGAATGCTTGGTTGCATTGTGATGGTAATATAGATTATCTATTATAATAATTATGTGGATTACCTGTTTTGATATAAATCATCTGTTTATTTGATAATGTTGATTATCAGTTGTGATTTGTGAGTTATCTATCTGTGTATATAGATACTGTATTGAATTTGTTTTAAAACCTTTAAAACAACTTGGACCTAAAAGACACGCTTTGGATTTCGATGAGATCGGGTTTCCATATTTGGATATCCGAAAACCACATCGATTCTAATTAAACGTTAGGTCGTGAATCAAAGTGGAGCTTTGTGAAGACTCGAGGTGTAAGGGCTATACGTCAGTATAACTCTGTGGGTGATTCCGTAATGAGTTGAAAGATTAGTTCTTATAGGTTCGAGATGGTGGTTCAGAGTGCAAGGGTTATTGTCGTTAACTCTGAGGTTGATTCCAAAATGAGTGTAACGAGATAATGCCTTCGGTTTCGTTCGAACACGGAACGAACTTGTATGGATTGAATGTTTTCAGAACATCGTCAGGTAGACGATGAGCATTCTAAGTGATGTGTTCATTAAAGGTAATCGTAGCCTCAAGCCTCAACAACCGGGAATGGCTAAAACAGGGGAGGTGCAGCAAGGCTTCGTGGGTAGCCCCCACTTGAGAGGAAGATTTACCCCTGTCTAGGGATCCCTTTTATTTCGGCTGTGTGGGCGATTGATAGCTAGAATCGTCGGGGTTGTCTTATTTGAAACTGTTCATTAAGGAATGGGTCCGGCTTTGTGTTGCAGGGGAGCAGGCGTACTCCTTGGTACGGTGATCTAGGCCGCGTACTGTGACGGGCGGTACCCCAGTAGCCCTACCATTGTATGGAATCCAAAATCCAATAAGCGCCAACGGTTTTGATTGTATTACCCACTTTTGTGGCTAGTAGCTGGAATTTAATGAATGTAACAATTTCGGCTATTTCTTATTTATTTGAAAACCCTAGACCTACTATAATATCATTGAATTTCCTATCAAATGTTTTGGTTAGCATAAGGTAAAAACTTTTCCATGTTTATGTGTGGGAAGTCTTACGTGATATCTTTTGTTTCGAAAGGTTTTTAAAGTTAAGCAACTTTAACCGTTTACTCACACCAGACCCATGTCTGACCCGGAGTTTATTCTATTTTTCTTAAACTCTTGGGTAATCAAATTTTTACGAGTAGCCAAGGGATTCAGGTTAGGATTTTAGGTTGGCTTGACGAATTCTGGAGGAGCAATGGAGCAGGAGGCTTCTGCGTATAGCTATAGAGTATTCCGCTGTGTGTTCTCTGAGTTGTTGTCTTTGAGTTGTATCGAGTTGTATAACTAGACAGGTGTTTATAACAGTCTAATATGTGTTGCTTTAGCTGTGTATCTCTGATATATATGATACTATGTAAAGTATTATGTGATTAATATAGTTTATTCATTCCGATGTTTAGATTCTGATGTTTGTTTCTTTCTTCTTCTCTTTCTTTCTCTTTTCTATCCCTTTCTTTCTTAAAGATGATGCGATTTTCTGGAGATAGGAAGTCGGGTCGTCTCATTTGGTATCAGAGCATTAGGTTGAGTGAATACCAATGCTCTGTAGTAGTGTCTTTCTTGAGAGAGCGTACTTGCAATTTTTATATATAACAATATATATATATATATATATATATTTCTACCTATCTGTTGGGTTACCTGTTCCGGTTTTCCAATATAAGTTATAAAGGTAGATGAGATAGCGGTGTGTGTAACATGACTATCATTGGTTGGAGTTTAAATGTTGGAGGTTGGAAGTGTATTTGTCTAGACTATAGACCTAATACCGTCTCGAGTAATCTTTGTAGTTTGGTGTAAGGATTTCATTGATCTCTGAAGGAAACCTGTTAAGATTCGGAGTTCATCTTTGAAGTGTAGGTTTGATTGCGCTCGTGTGAGCGGATTTTTGAGAATTGGGATCTGTCAGTTAGGCAGAAGTAAGTGACGGTATTTTGATACCTTAGGAAGTAGTAGCTGCGTGATGAGATGCAGTGGATATGGATGTTTCCGAAGATGTTTTCTTTCGGAGCAAGTTTAAGGAAGTGTGTCTGCTTCGGAGTTGTAGCTGAGTTCAGCAGGATGTTTGTGTTTAGTTGGAGGTCCTAGTTTCTCAAAGAACATTAGATAAGAAGTCTTTGGCATCTGTGTTAGCGGTGCAGCTCGGGAATGTTCTGTGTTTCAGCAGGAAGATCTTTTTGACTTAGCATTTCCTGGAGGTAGAATTCAGAAACAGCAGTGAGAATCTGTTTCTTCGATGGATTAGTTGGTCAAGGATAAACTGTTATGATTAGTGGAAAGAGAACAGTATCTTGGATATTTGATTGGTTGATTGCAAAAGTGACTTGCAATAGTTGGATGATTATCTTAGATAGTATTTTCCTTGGATTTGTGGCATCTCTAGAGGATGTAGAAGTTATGGAGTTGCTGAAGATTGTCCGGGTATATCTTCAGGGAAGTTATAGATTTGCCTGCATTAGAGTTTGAGTTCTGAATCAACTTGATGTCAGGAGTGATACCAGTGATTCAGCTGGTTAGAAGGTTGTTTCCTAGATTGGTTGTTTGATGAAGCAGCTCTGTATTTCTTGGAATTTCTGTTGAACCTTATTTCCGAGATATGATGTTTAGTCTGTGCCTGTGTTTATTCAACGGCATTTTCATCTGCTCCAGATCAGAGTTGTGCAGCGGAAGCAAGGTGGCTATTGTTCTTGAGTAGAAGCAATTGGAAATTGCAGTATTTTGGATTAGAGAGTTTCTACTGAATTTATTTTTCAGGATCTGAGGCAAGTTGGCATGTGATTCTGTTCTGTCTTTTCCAGGATAGGAGAAGTTGTTTTCTACTATTGATAGTAAAGTTTAGTTTTGATTGTGGATTGATCTTGTGGGGATCTGTTTGTTGAGTTGTTTTGATGCAGTTTGTTTGTAGGAGAATCAGCGAAGGTTGAGCTGATCAGGAAGGATCTGTTGGTAGCCTGGATCATCCAGGGAGTTTTGAGGTTAAGTAACGGAAGAGTTTGGAATCCAAAGTTGAAGGCTTCGATGTTGTTCAGGTTTTCTCCGGTAAAAGGGTGCAATAAGATTTGGAGAGCTACGAGGCATATTGGATTCTTCTGAGTTTTTGTAGGATCGGTGCTTTGGTTTGAAGAGTTGAATTGTCAGTTTCGAAGACTGGAATTCAAATTATTTCACGTGTCTCTGAGGGAGTACGTGTTTTGGTTCATCACTGGTTTTGAGACCAGTAGTTCTGTGAAGGTTTTAGTTGTTGACCAGTCTTGTCTATGGTCTGGTATCTTGTGTAGATTTTAGATCTAGCTGAGTAGGAACTCAGTAGCTCAGAAGTATAACTAGTTTGGGTTTAGTAGAGCGAGTATCCCTGTGTCTGTACTGGAGAAACTCGAGATAATTTTAGGAAATTTATCTGGATCTTTGTCCGGATAGCTAGTGTTGTTTATTTGATTGAATTGGTTGTTTGGATGAAACTGTTTGTTTGATTGATAGTGTATGGCTGTTATGAATGTTTGAATTGGTTGAAATAAAATAAAAATGTGGATTATCTTTGTTTTAAATTTCGAGGACGAAATTCTGTTAAGGGGGAAGGATTGTAATATCCCGAAATTTCCAGGAGTTTAAAATGTTGATAATCTGTAACAACCCGCATATTTATCGATTTTATATTTAAATATTTTATGTAAATATTTTATCGTTAGTCGGATTTTAGTCCGAAAAGCTACTTTTTGCATACGGTCGAATTAGGACTCGAGACCACCCCCATTGAGTTCAAAATGACGTTTGCGACCTTTTTGAGTATAAACTTCGATATGTTTGGAGAAAGTTGAATTTTGCTACTTTTCACTTAGGGTTTTGGTTTGGGCTGAGCCCACTTATGTATTCAGTCCCAACCCCTCTCCTCTTCATTCACTTCTTTTCTATTTTCCTAACACTCAAGCTTCTTCAAAAATGGGGGAAGAGAAAAAGAATTAAGAAATCCTAGCCCTAGTTTCCATTAGCAAATCCATCTTCTAGCTCCAAACACAAGAGAACCCATTGGTAAGCTTCCTCTTCATCTTCTCCGACTCATTCTCTCTTTGATTTTAGAAATTTCCTAAACCTAATTTAGGAAATGTTTCTCTTTTAAGCTTAGATTGAAGCTTCTTGAGTTGTTATTGAAGGGGAATTGATCTTAGCTTGCTTTCAAGCTTCTTCTTCTATTGTTTGGGTTCAAAGGTGGGATTTTTAATATCACATCTATGCTTATAATTCTCTTCTATTGTTTGGTATGAATTCCTAACACTTATTCATGTGCATTTGATTTTGATTTGGATTGCTTTTGTGAATATTCCAATTTTTAATGTTTTGAGTTCAATTCGTTAAAAATCCTAACTTTGATGTTTGAACATGTTTTTGGTGATGCATCGAAGAGCTTATAGGGCCGGGTAGTCGATTGGCATAATCCCTTAGTGCCGTTGCTCGAGAGAATGCATTTGATCAAGATTGAACCTCATTTGTAATAGGAAGGGAAGAGGCTGGAATCAGGTCCGGCCGACCGACCCCCCTGGCTCGGTCGACCGACCTGCTTCCAAATGTGCAGTTGCACTTCTGTTTCTGGTTCGGCCGACCGACCCCCCTGGTTCGGTCGATCGACCTGGTGCCCGAGAAGTTTCCAACCTATGTTTCGGTCGACCGACTCAGGGAGTACGGTCGACCGACCTGCTCAAATTTGCCAGATTAGCCTATTTTGCTAATTCGTTTGAATATCCAACTTTAATCGATTCGTGTTGTCTCCCTTTTTGTTGTTGTCATTTATTATCGACTTTGATGACCTTTTCTTTTGGAATTTTAGATATATCCACTTTGATGGATTTTATATCGATTTCATTGGATTTTATTCACGTTTTCGAATGTGAATCTTAGTGATTGATTGTTCCTTCAATCTTCTTTGTGATTTGTCACTTTAAAAATATAAAGGTTTTCTATACTAGTATTAAATATCAAAACTCTTTCCTCAAACGATTTCAATACTATTTTAATACCAAATTCGTTTATAAAACCGTTTTCCAATCTATTAGTACATATAAGCCTTTACATCACTCGTATGAGAAATCTAATTAAACGACTTAGTAAAACAAGTGGTATGAAACACTTGCGTACACTTTGTTGGTTAATTCTTGGACTTGTTCGATTGAAACACTTGTGACAATTTTCTAGTGGAGATCTACAATTTGTTCGTAAATAGTTAAGTTAAGCTAGTGGTTATGCGACATGAAGCTAAGCTCATATATTTACTAGCTTACTGTAATTGACACTTCTCTTTGATCATGATGATCATTTTATGTTTTAGACTAGCATTGAGCAATGTCTTAGAGATTTTGGTTCATCGGATGTCCCGCTGTACGACGTCGTTGTTCCCTTTGATTGTGATTTGGTTCATCGGATGTCCCGCTGTACGACGTCGTTGTTCCCTTTGATTGTGATTTGGTTCATCGGATGTCCCACTGTACGACGTCGTTGTTCCCTTTGATTGTGATTTCTGAATTTCGTGTGTTGAATTCTGGAACTTATGTTTCACCAACTTTTACGATTGGCATGAATATATATGTCATTTGTTGTGGCTTGGTGAATGAAATTAGGAGTATGACATTCCTTTTTATCTTGAGTAGATTATTGTGATATTGATTATCTTTTGTTGATTTTCAATTACTTATTTATCACAGCTTGGCCTTGTGATTATTATATGTTTATGTCATATCTCTTATTATATATCACTTCATCTGATATTTATAGCTAGACTGATCCGTTTATTATTTTCTTCTTAAATAATACTCGGGTCAGACTGAGATATTACAGGTGCTTCCTCATGGCTTCCTATCTGGAACCATCTTCTGACTTTTGGCTAACTACTCTAGTTTGGTAGTTTTTGTTGTATACATTTAAGATACAGACTCCTTGATGTATACATATTTTTGTCTAGCTCTTGTATCTATTCCTTTGTATTATTGTGGAACTTTTTGACCACTACTCTTATGTACACTTTCATGTGTAATATTCATATCTATTTCCGCCTTTGTGATATGAATTATCTGTGACTGATTTATGTTATGTTTATTTCTATATTTGTTTCTGAAGATATTATAGCCACTGTGTAGTAGCTTTGAGTTTGCGTCGGTATGTCGGATTTCCCTCTTGATAAGAAATGCATGTTATACTATCTGACATATCGATGCTCGCGCAAAGCAATTACATGGATGGTCGCTCCTCAACAGCCTTATTCTCCGTGCTAGTCGACAGCATTACACCGTAGTGTTCTTGTCTAGCGTGGGTATAGAGGTGGGGCATCACAGCTTGGTATCGGAGCCAAACTTCGGAACAATATAGAATAATTTAGCAAGGGTCATGTCCTAGGTCTTTCTTAGGAGTTGTGCTTTAGGATTTTATTCGGGTCTTCGTACCGTTCTATCCTATTTTCTTTATGATTCCTTGTTTTATCAATCAAGTTTGACTGAAATTTATTTTGAGAATAACTCTTTCCTCTTCTTTCTTTCTTTCTTAAAGAAGAGAAATGGTTAGACCTGTCCGCCCCAGCGCGGGTCAATCTAGTGCTACTCCCCAAGATGGAGAATTTATGTTTGCTCAACAACTTTTGTGTAAAGAATCAAGAGTTTATCTGTGCTTTGAGTAAGAACCCCGAAATGGTTCTACCTTTGAAACTTGAAGTTTCTTTCAATCAGCTTGTTGATGTTACTCTTCTTCATGGAGAGGTTGGTAAAGGAAGCGTTTATGATATTGGGACTTCCAAGAAGAGGCATATTAAGTTCAAGGGCCTTAATCCCAATAAGAGAGTGAAGCAAACTACTTTTGTAGCAAAGACTCCAATCCCTAATCGTGGAGGATGCTACAATTGTAATTCTAAGGAACACTATGCGAATATGTGTCCAAAACCCCATTCTTGTCGCTATTGCAAGAAACCGGGTCATCTTTTATCTGCGTGTCCCAAACTTTTGAACAAGGACATGAGAAAGCTAAATATTGTGCAAGCCCCTAACAACACTTCTCATGGTCAAGGTATTTCTCATTTAATCCTTGACTACATTTGTTTTGTGATCTTCTTATTTGAGTTCTTTTTGATATGGGTTTCATCTCACTATTTTATATCAAAAGAACTTGTCGATTCTTTTTCTTTGAATATTTTGGGCTTGTTGACTTCCTTGAGAGTTGCGAATCCGGAAGGTTGATCCGCAACACTCAATTTGCTTTCTTTTAATGTCGAAACTATTGTATGTGATTTTTCTTTCCGAGCCGATATTTTTACTTAGGCTTCGGAATTGATTTTTTTGTAAGGATTGGCTTAATCGTTGTGAAGCTCATATCCTATTTTCCGTGTGGACTATTCATCTTTGACATTTTCAATCTGTTAAGCAGATTTCTATTTTTCCTTTATGATTTTGATTTCAACTTGATGGCATCATTTTATTTCTTAAGCCCACTTATAAGGAAAGTGTTATTTCTCTCATTCATGTAGTTTGAGATATTTTCCGGTATTTTTGAATTTTGTCTTAGGACTGTCACCTAAGCAATCTTTTGAGTAGTGTTAAGGTCTTTTCAGTTTGACCTTACCACCGGTTTTCATTTGCTACGAGTTGCGGAAGTTAGCATTCCACTTACCGCATTCCGCACTTGTTATGATTCCTATGAATGACTTATTTTGTCATTCAATTTGTCCAACTTATTTCATCCATTTTATATATCAAATATTCTATGAATATTTCGATGAGACCATTCTTTTACTTATTGATTTTTGGATGAGAATAACAATTTAAAATTTTGAAAATCTTTTTTCATAAGATTTAATTATAAGTACAATTTGATTTTTGTTCTTAAAATGAACAAAGAATATTCTTAAAAGTTTTTAAGAAGCATGTTTATTATCTAGAATACGATTTTGTGATTGTATTGCCCATTTAGTGTTTTAAGAATTTTGGTCGGTGCGCTTGATCAACGTTATCGATAGGAATTTCCTAAACGCTTTGATGAGACAATCAGACACAGTATATTAACTTGAAAATAGTAAATTTTTCTAGAATGATTATTACATGATAAATGTAATTTTGAAAGTTTAAACTTTTCAGGAAAGAAGATTATTTAAAAAGAAATTCTTTCTTTTTAATACTCTTATTCTTGTGATTCCAGGAGGGGAACCAAGACTTTGCTATTTGATACATTGGATGTACCGTTTGTACTACATCAATGTCTTTGCTATTTGATTCATTGGATGTACCGTTGTACTACATCAATGTCTTTCCTTTTGATACATTGGATGTACCGTTTGTACTACATCAATGTCTTTGCTATTTGGTTCATTGGATGTACCGTTGTACTACATCAATGTCTTTCCTTTTGATACATTGGATGTACCGTTTGTACTACATCAATGTCTTTGCTATTTGATTCATTGGATGTACCGTTGTACTACATCAATGTCTTTCCTTTTGATACATTGGATGTACCGTTTGTACTACATCAATGACTTTGCTATTTGATTCATTGGATGTACCGTTGTACTACATCAATGTCTTTCCTTTTGATACATTGGATGTACCCTTTGTACTACATCAATGTCTTTGCTATTTGATTCATTGGATGTACCATTTGTACTACATCAATGTCTTTGCAATTTGATACATTGGATGTACCGTTTGTACTACATCAATGTCTTTGCTATTTGATTCATTGGATGTACCGTTTGTACTACATCAATGTCTTTGCAATATTATACATTGGATGTACCGTTTGTACTACATCAATGTCTTTGCTATTTGATTCATTGGATGTACCGTTGTACTACATCAATGTCTTTGCTATTTGATACATTGGATGCACCGTTTGTACTACATCAATGTCTTTGCAATTTGATACATTGGATGCACCGTTTGTACTACATCAATGTCTTTGCTATTTGATTCATTGGATGTACCGTTGTACTACATCAATGTCTTTCCTTTTGATTCATTGGATGTACCGTTTGTACTACATCAATGTCTTTGCAATTTGATACATTGGATGTACCGTTGTACTACATCAATGTCTTTGCTATTAGATTCATTGCATGTACCGTTGTACTGCATCAATGTCTTTCCTTTTGATTCATTGGATGTACCGTTGTACTACATCAATGTCTTTGCTATTTGATACGTTGGATGTACCGTTTGTACTACATCAATGTCTTTGCTATTTGATTCATTGGATTTACCGTTGTACTACATCAATGACTTTGCTATTTGATACATTGGATGTACCGTTTGTACTACATCAATGTCTTTGCTATTTGATTCATTGGATGTACCGTTGTACTACATCAATGTCTTTCCTTTTGATACATTGGATGTACCGTTTGTACTACATCAATGTCTTTGCTATTTGGTTCATTGGATGTACCGTTTGTACTACATCAATGTCTTTGCAATTTGATACATTGGATGTACCGTTTGTACTACGTCAATGTCTTTGCTATTTGATTCATTGGATGTACCGTTGTACTACATCAATGTCTTTCCTTTTGATTCATTGGATGTACCGTTTGTACTACATCAATGTCTTTGCAATTTGATACATTGGATGTACCGTTTGTACTACATCAATGTCTTTGCAATTTGATACATTGGATGTACCGTTTGTGCTACATCAATGTCTTTGCTATTTGATTCATTGGATGTACCGTTGTACTACATCAATGTCTTTCCTTTTGATTCATTGGATGTACCGTTGTACTACATCAATGTCTTTCCTTTTGATTCATTGGATGTACTGTTGTACTACATCAATGTCTTTCCTTTTGATTCATTGGATGTACCGTTTGTACTACATCAATGTCTTTGCAATTTGATACATTGGATGTACCGTTTGTACTACATCAATGTCTTTGCTATTTGATTCATTGGATGTACCGTTGTACTACATCAATGTCTTTCCTTTTGATTCATTGGATGTACCGTTTGTACTACATCAATGTCTTTGCAATTTGATACATTGGATGTACCGTTGTACTACATCAATGTCTTTGCTATTTGATTCATTGGATGTACCGTTTGTACTACATCAATGTCTTTGCAATTTGATACATTGGATGTACCGTTTGTACTACATCAATATCTTTGCTATTTGATTCATTTGATGTACCGTTTGTACTACATCAATGTCTTTACTTTTGGATTCATTGGATGTACCGTTTGTACTACATCAATGTTTTTGCTATTTGATTTGTTGGATGTACCGTATGTACTACATCAATGTCTTTGCTTTGGTTCATTAGGCGTACCGTTTTTGTACTACGCTGATGTCCCAAATTATTTGAGTTTCTAGTTTCTCGGGCGGATGGTTATTATACCACATCGTTGCACCGGCTCAATTTTCTGCTATTCTTGACGTTCCCCACGTCTTTTATCTACGGGAATGCCTTAGGGATTCCAGTTTTCATTCTTGAGCCCGGTAATATTGTGGAAATTGAAGTTTCACCAGATTTCTTGCTAACTCTTTCGTGCACTTTATGGTGAACTTCCTATATCAAATTTTCTTTTGTGTTGATATGCTTCCATGGTTGTTACTTCTTATTTTCCTCTTAAGTATTGTGAGGATGCAACTTCTTTGAGGAGGGGAGTCTGTAACAACCCGCATATTTATCGATTTTATATTTAAATATTTTATTTAAATATTTTATCGTTAGTCGGATTTTAGTCCGAAAAGCTACTTTTTGCATACGGTCGAATTAGGACTCGAGACCACCCCCATTGAGTTCAAAATGACGTTTGCGACCTTTTTGAGTATAAACTTCGATATGTTTGGAGAAAGTTGAATTTTGCTACTTTTCACTTAGGGTTTTGGTTTGGGCTGAGCCCACTTATGTATTCAGTCCCAACCCCTCTCCTCTTCATTCACTTCTTTTCCATTTTCCTAACACTCAAGCTTCTTCAAAAATGGGGGAAGAGAAAAAGAATTAGGAAATCCTAGCCCTAGTTTCCATTAGCAAATCCATCTTCTAGCTCCAAACACAAGAGAACCCATTGGTAAGCTTCCTCTTCATCTTCTCCAACTCATTCTCTCTTTGATTTCAGAAATTTCCTAAACCTAATTTAGGAAATGTTTCTCTTTTAAGCTTAGATTGAAGCTTCTTGAGTTGTTATTGAAGGGGAATTGATCTTAGCTTGCTTTCAAGCTTCTTCTTCTATTGTTTGGTTTCAAAGGTGAGATTTTTAATCTCACATCTATGCTTATAATTATCTTCTATTGTTTGGTATGAATTCCTAACACTTATTCATATGCATTTGATTTTGATTTGGATTGCTTTTGTGAATATTCCAATTTTTAGTGTTTTGAGTTCAATTCGTTAAAAATCCTAACTTTGATGATTGAACATGTTTTTGGTGATGCATCGAAGAGCTTATAGGGCCGGGTAGTCGATTGGCATAATCCCTTAGCGTCGTTGCTCGAGAGAATGCAATTTGGTCAAGATTGAACCTCATTTGTAATAGGAAGGGAAGAGGCTGGAAACAGGTCCGGCCGACCGACCCCCCTGGCTCGGTCGACCGACCTGCTTCCAAATGTGCAGTTGCACTTCTGTTTCTGGTTCGGCCGACCGACCCCCCTGGTTCGGTCGACCGACCTGGTGCCCGAGAAGTTTCCAACCTATGGTTCGATCGACCGACTCAGGGAGTCCGGTCGACCGACCTGCTCAAATTTTCCAGATTAGCCTATTTTGCTAGTTCGTTTGAATATCCAACTTTAATCGATTCGTGTTGTCTCCCTTTTTGTTATTGTCATTTATTATCGACTTTGATGACCTTTTCTTTGGGAATTTTAGATATATCCACTTTGATGGATTTTATATCGATTTCATTGGATTTAATTCACGTTTTCGAATGTGAATCTTAGTGATTGATTGTTCCTTCAATCTTCTTTGTGATTTGTCACTTTAAAAATATAAAGGTTTTCTATAAGTATTAAATATCAAAATTCTTTCCTCAAACGATTTCAATACTATTTTAATACCAAATTCGTTTATAAAACCGTTTTCCAATCTATTAGTATATATAAGCCTTTACATCACTCGTATGAGAAATCTAATTAAACGACTTAGTAAAACAAGTGGTATGAAACACTTGCGTTCACTTTGTTGGTTAATTCTTGGACTTGTTCGATTGAAACTCTTATGACAATTTTCTAGTGGAGATCTACAATTTGTTCGTAAATATTTAAGTTAAGCTAGTGGTTATGGGACATGAAGCTAAGCTCATATATTTACTAGCTTACTGTAATTGACACTTCTCTTTGATCATGACGATCATTTTATGTTTTAGACTAGATTGAGCAATGTCTTAGAGATTTTGGTTCATCGGATGTCCCGCTGTACGACGTCGTTGTTTCCTTTGATTGTGATTTGGTTCATCGGATGTCCCGCTGTACGACGTCGTTGTTCCCTTTGATTGTGATTTGGTTCATCGGATGTCCCGCTGTACGACGTCGTTGTTCCCTTTTATTGTGATTTCTGGATTTCGTGTGTTGAATTCTGGAACTTATGTTTCACCAACTTTTACGATTGGCATGAATATATATGTCATTTGTTGTGGCTTGGTGAATGAAATTAGGAGTATGACATTCCTTTTTATCTTGAGTAGATTATTGTGATATTGATTAATCTCTTGTTGATTTTCAATTACTTATTTATCACAGCTTGGCCTTGTGATTTTTATATGTTTATGTCATATCTCTTATTATATATCACTTCATCTGATATTTATAGCTAGACTGATCCGTTTATTATTTTCTTCTTAAATAATACTCGGGTCAGACTGAGATATTACAGGTGCTTCCTCATGGCTTCCTATCTGGAACCATCTTCTGACTTTTGGCTAACTACTCTAGTTTGGTAGTTTTTGTTGTATACATTTAAGATACAGACTCCTTGATGTATACATATTTTTGTCTAGCTCTTGTATCTATTCCTTTGTATTATTGTGGATCTTTTTGACCACCACTCTGATGTACACTTTCATGTGTAATATTCATATCTATTTCCGCCTTTGTGATATGAATTATCTGTGACTGATTTATGTTATGTTTATTTCTATATTTGTTTCTGAAGATATTATAGCCACTGTGTAGTAGCTTTGAGTTTGCGTCGGTATGTCGGATTTCCCTCTTGATAAGAAATGCATGTTATACTATCTGACATATCGATGCTCGCGCAAAGCAATTACATGGATGGTCGCTCCTCAACAGCCTTATTCTCCGTGCTAGTCGACAGCATTACACCGTAGTGTTCTTGTCTAGCGTGGGTATAGAGGTGGGGCGTCACATAATCTCTTAATTTAAATTATTTGAATTGATTAAATTGTTATTTTCAAAGATAATTAATCAAGTAATATAATACAATATTTTAATTATGGTTATAAATTGGTATATTATTTTCAAAATCTGTAAGTGTGTTTAAATTGTATTTAAATCTGTGTATTTTAAATTGATTTTAAAATAGGATATATTATTTGTAAATAATAATAAGCTTATTTGAAAATAGATGTTTATATTTATTTTAGATTTGGATTTTTAAATTGGACTTTGAAAATGAATATAAATTTGAATTCAAAGGAATACATACATATTACTAATATAGTTTGAGTTGAAAATATATAGATAATGTTTTTTAATTAAAAATAAGATTTTGTATTTTTTTCGTTTTATGGAAATTTGGAATTTTATTTAATTAATAAAATAAAGACAAGGCTTTTGAAATAGCATTTTTTTTCAAATGAGTTTGCAATGTTTTGTAACTTTATTTAAATTATAATTGATTTTTATTTTATGTTCTTTTTAAAGATTGTACTTATATAAATTTAGCATACTTTTATAAATGTAAAAATGTATTTGTTTATTAGATATTTAAATAGAAAAGCATTTTTCAAATTAAGAAAACATGATTGTTAATTTGGAAAATAATTTAAAAAGTCTTTTAAATTTCTTTCAAATTAAATACATAAGAAGTGACAAATGTTTAATTTTGAAACACTATGTTAAAAAGTGTAAAACATTCATGCAATTAAATGACAAATGGCCATTATTGTTTTTAATTTTCTTTTAATTTATTAAATCTGAAATTATACTATATAAACACTCTTTCTCATTTTCTTTAATTCTTTGTTCATTCCTAGGAAAGAAAACTATAATCATCATGCAACTTTCACTTGTCTAAAACCAGAAAAAAACTTCAAAACAATTCCTCAAAACAAAAACCTGATCAATCTTCAAAAACTAATTCTACAAATTTGTTAACCTGAAACATTTCTGTGATTCAAAAATCTGAAAATTCATGCACCTTCACTCAAACCATTTCTGTGATCAATGCCTGAAACAATCTCCTCAAATTCAAACACTCTTCAAACTCAAACACTACTCCCTGTTACCAAAACCTGAAAGCATCACAGTTTAAAACCAAATCTGCATCATGTTTTCAAATATTTTTGCAAGCTATCAACCCAGTTCTGCATACTTGAATGTCTGCATGATGCAGCCAAGACCAGAGAAGAAGCTGTGCAAACTCTAATTCCAGAAAACATGAATTTATGGTGTGGTGTGATGAGTCGTTCGCGACTTAGTGAAAGCTTGGGTCGTTGCCGATCTAAGGAAGAAAGGACACGAGTTAACAAGCCAAGGGGGAAGATAAGCCGACTCAACAGAAACATATGGGGATGTTTCCGACCTAACGGGTTACATGGGCAAGAGCATGCTTTAGGTCGTTTCCGACCTAAGGACAAGAAGTTACGAGTTGATGGGAGCATAGGTTGTTTCCGACCTAAGGCCTTGAGTCGAAGGAAGTTGAGTCGGCATGCGCCTGAGTCGGCCATAGGAGCAGATGTGTTGTTGGCCTTGAGTCGTTAGGTCGTATACGACCTAACTGTTGTAGCTTGAGTTGTTTGATTCGTTAAATGTAAGTCGGTCGTGTTGAGTCGTATGAGCCATTGTACTTTTAAGTCGTATGTCGTATACTATGTACTGTGTGTGGAAGTGATGTGTTGAGTCGTGTGCGACTCAAGGGTTGAATCGGCAAAGAGCTTGAGTCGGTTGTATTTTGTTCTATTGTAAAGGCGTTGAGTCGCGTGAGTTAAGTCGGTCACGATCTAAGTTGGGTCGTGAGTCGGTGCCGACCTAGGAGTCAGGTGAGAATTTGTGTGTGTCGAGTTGAGAAAGCTATAAATAGCGCGTGTGTTGTACATTGTAGGTTGTTGATTTTGGAATAAAATTTCTCTTTTGTTAGCTTTGTGCTTTCATACCAATTGGTAGTTGAGTGTAATCTCCTATCTCCTCTTTCGGTTAATCGAGTGCGCTCGATTCAACGATCGAAGAAGCCGATTCACGGAATCTAGTGCGCTAGATCAACGTGCGAAGAATCGTAGATCTTTGAACACGGTATAGTGCGCTATCAACGTGTTTGAGATAGCTAGAGTTCGGTATCTTTGGATCAACGAACTTGGGCATTTTGGTATCTTCAACTCACCGATTGCTACATTTCACCGATCGAAGTTTTGTTTTCGAATCATCCGCTGCGTCAGTTTGGTATCAGAGCCATTCTTAGCCAATCATAGCTAAGTTTGATTCTTGGAGCCAATTTTTTGAAGTTTTTGAAGTTGAAGGAGTTCATCGTGTTCATATTGAAGTTGCATCAAGTTAGGAGTGTTTGATCCATTTCATTTTGGATCGAGGAGTTGGACTTTGTTTGGATTTTGACTTGGGGTTTTTGCGCGCCAAGGAGTTTGAATTTGAAGAAGGCCGTGTATACTTGGGAGTAGCCGTGCCTTGTTGATTGCATTGAAGTGTTTGTAGTAGGTGGCCAAGACAAGTTGTACCGAGGCAAGTCATAGCGAGTCAAGGTAGAGCCGACCTAACTTGAACCGAGTTAGTGTGAGCCGTGAACATCTATTGCGATCTAAGGTTGAGCCTAGATTGCTTTATTGTGTGAAATTTTGAAGTATTGTGTTCAATTTATTGAAGTTTGTGAAGTTTACAACCATGCCACCAAGGAGAGCTAACCGACATCAAAACGTTGAAGCTTTGTATCGTAGAGAAGAAGCCGAGCTTATGGAACAACGTATTAATGAAAAGTTTGATGAAGGCATTGGTAAATTAGAGAGATTGATGACTGATTTGAATCAAAGGAGGAGATCACCAAACTCGAACCATGGAGGAAACCGAGTTTCGCCATTGGTTACGGAAGCGAGGAGGGTATCACCACATTCTTGTAGAGATAGAAGAGAAACATCAATTTCATCACGAAGAGATCATCATGACTATGCACATGAAGAAAGAAGAAGTCATCGAGAATTTGACCATGAAGCATATAGAGATGAAGAGAGACATAGTCAAAGAAGCATGCATGAGAGAAGGGATGATGTTAGTCGAGATCGATGTAGGCGTACCTTTGATTTTGTTGAAGAGGGTGATAGAGCAAGTATTCATTATAGAGATCGAGACCAAATTCGAAATTCTTACCGTGATGTGGAGGATGATCGTCGTTGGGAGTCGGGTATGAAAATGGAAATTCCAGAATTTAAAGGCGGGATGGTTGCTGAGGAGTTTTTAGATTGGTTGTCTAATGTGGAGGAAATCTTTGATTTCAAGGAGGTGCCGGAGAATAGAAGGGTGAAGTTAGTTGCTACAAGGCTGAGGGGAAGAGCATTGGCATGGTGGCAGCAAACTAAACTTACTCGAGAACGAATGGGGAAGGCAAAGATAGAATCTTGGGAGAAGATGAAAAAGTTGATGAGATCTACTTTCTTACCTTACAACTACCAGTCACTTATGTACCAAAGGTTGCAGAATCTGAGGCAAGGGACGAAATCTGTTAGCGATTATGCTGATGAATTTTACCAACTCATTGCCAGGAATGATATTATGGAGACAGAAGAACAGCTAACTGCTAGATTCATTGGGGGTTTGAGAATGCAGATCCAGGATATGGTTAATATGTTTGATCCTAGATCCGTTGCAGAGGCACATCAGAAAGCGTTAGCTTGGGAGAAACAAGGAAGGCGTGGAGGTGGTGTGTTTACTAATTCCAATAATCAAGCAAGGGGTGTTGGCGGAAGTTCTAATGTTCCTAAACCAGTTACCAAGCCAGTGGTGAAGGAGGTTGAGAAGGCGAAGGCTAGTAGTGTTTTCAAATGTTATAATTGTCAGGAGTTGGGTCACAAAAGCAACGAATGTCCGAAGCCGAAGAAGAGAACCATGGTTGCAGAGGTTGAAGCAGATGATGGTGAGGAGGCAGAGTATTCAAATGTACCATATGTTGAGGAGGAAGAAGAAGTGTCGGGTGATGAAGGTTGTAATCTTATGATGAGGAGAAGTTGTTTGACACCTAAGCAAGAGGAGGATTGTAGTTGGCTGAGAAGCAATATTTTTCAATCGACATGTACTATTCTGGGGAAAGTTTGCAAGTTCGTTATTGATGCGGGAAGTTGTGATAATATTATTTCTACAGAGGCAGTGAGAAAGTTGAACTTGAAGACCGAGAAGCATCCTAAACCATACAAGCTTGCATGGTTAAGAAAAGGGGGTGAAGTGAAAGTGTGTCGAAGGGCTTGTGTTAATTTTTCGATTGGGAAGAAGTACAAAGATGAAATCTGGTGTGATGTCGTAGATATGGATGTTTGTCACTTATTGTTGGGTAGGCCATGGCAGTTTGATAGAGCAGTTCAGCATGACGGTCGTGCCAACAGTTACAGTTTCATGTACGAGGGTACTAAAATCACGTTAGTTCCTAAGAGACAGCAGCAGAAGGAGAGCAAGCTAGAAGAGATTGAAGAATTGAAAACTCTGTTGACTTTGAAGGAGTTTGTTAAAGAAGTGGAGGAAGAACCGGAAGTGTTTTTGTTGATTGGGAGAGAGAGTAGTGAAGAAGTTGAGATTCCCGAAGAAGCAAAGCCAGTTTTGAAAGAATTTGAAGATGTCTTTCCAGAGGAGTTGCCAAAGGAGTTACCGCCCCTTAGAGACATTCAACATCAGATTGATCTTGTTCCAGGAGCAGTGTTACCACATCGACCACATTACCGTATGAGTCCGAAGGAACATGAGGAGTTACGAAGGCAAGTGGAAGAGTTGCTTGAGCAGGGGCGTATTCAGGAAAGTTTGAGTCCATGTGCTGTGCCAGCATTGTTGGTACCCAAGAAGGACGGAACTTGGAGAATGTGCACTGATAGTAGGGCTTTGAATAAGATCACTGTTCGTTACAGATTTCCTATGCCGAGGTTGGATGATTTGCTGGATCAGCTGAGTGGGGCAACTATATTCTCGAAGATTGATTTGAAAAGTGGTTACCATCAAATTCGAATCAGACCTGGAGATGAATGGAAGACAGCTTTCAAAACAAGAGAAGGGTTGTACGAATGGTTGGTTATGCCATTTGGTTTGTCAAATGCACCTAGTACATTCATGCGGGTGATGAATCAAATCTTTCGACCATTCATTGGGAAGTTCGTTGTGGTTTATTTCGACGATATTCTGATTTATAGCAGGAGTACGGAAGAACATGTTCTACATTTGAGGGAAGTGTTGCTTATTCTTCGTGAAGAACAATTTTATGCTGCTACAAAGAAATGTGTGTTTATGACACCCAGTGTTTTATTCCTGGGTTATGTTGTTTCAGGGAAAGGTATTCAAGTTGACCAGAGCAAAGTTGAAGCAGTCAGGAATTGGCCACAGCCAAAGACAATTACAGAAGTGAGAAGTTTTCATGGGCTAGCGTCATTCTACCGAAGATTCATTCCACACTTCAGTAGCGTGATGGCTCCAGTTACTGATTGCATGAAGGGTAAACAGTTTACGTGGTCAGAGGAAGCGGGAATTGCTTTTGAGAGAATCAAGGAATTGTTGACGTCTGCACCGATTCTTGTTCTACCTAATTTTCAGTTGTTGTTTGAATTGCATACTGATGCTTCGAAGGTTGGAATTGGAGGAGTTCTGAGTCAGAATGGGAAGCCAGTTGCATATTTCAGTGAGAAACTGTCAGGGGCAAAGATGAGATACAGTACATACGATGTTGAGTTTTATGCTGTTGTTCAGGCTGTTAAGCATTGGAGACATTACTTATTTCAGAAGGAATTTGTTCTGTACACTGATCACGAAGCTTTGAAACATTTACAGGGACAGGATAAAATTTCAGCGAGACATGCGTCATGGATTGCTTATTTGCAGCAGTTTACTTTTGTCGTTAAGCACAAATCAGGGGTGACAAATCGAGTAGCAGATGCTTTGAGTAGGAGGAGTCATTTACTAACGACAATGAAGGTGGAAGTGACGGGGTTTGAAATGTTGCCAGAGATGATTGAAGAAGATCCTTACTTTGTGAAATATGTTGAAAAAGTGAAGGATGGGAGTACCGATGAATTCATGTTGGTTGATGGTTTTCTGTTTAAAGGAAATCGATTATGTATTCCGGACTGTAGTTTGAGGATGAAGATTGTGAAGGAATTGCACGATGAAGGACATGTTGGCCGTGATCATACTTTACAGTTGATTTCGCAGTCTTACTTTTGGCCGTCGATGAGGAAAGAGGTTGAAAGATTCGTGGAGCGATGTCATATTTGCCAAGTTTCAAAGGGAACAGCAACGAATGCAGGATTGTATATGCCATTACCAGTACCATCTAAGCCATGGGTTGATATTAGCATGGATTTCGTTTTGGGTTTGCCGAGAACTCAAAGGGGAAATGATTCAATATTTGTTGTGGTGGACAGGTTTTCAAAGATGGCACATTTTGTTGCTTGCAAGAAGACAGCGGATGCAGTTCGAGTGGCACAGTTATTTTTCAAGGAGATTTATCGACTTCATGGTTTACCAGAATCTATTGTTTCTGATCGAGATACTCGTTTCTTGAGTCATTTTTGGTTGAGTTTGTGGAAGATGGTGGGAACGAAACTGAAATTTAGCAGTGCTTATCATCCACAAACTGATGGGCAGACAGAAGTTGTTAACAGATCATTGGGAAATTTGTTGCGTTGTCTTGTACAAGATAATTTGAGAAGTTGGGACATGAAGCTATGCCAGGCAGAATTTGCTCATAATCATGCAGTAAATCGAAGCACAGGATTCAGTCCGTTTCAGATTGTTTATTCAAATTTACCCAGGGGGCCGTTGGATTTAGCAGTTGTACCACAGTCAAAGGGAACAGTTAAACGAGCTGCTGATTTTGTTGAAGAGCTGAATGAATGTCATAAAATCGTTCAGGAACGATTGGAGAAATCGAATGAGAAGTATAAGAAGTTGGCAGATTCGAAACGACGAAATGTTGAATTTAAAGAAGGAGATTTGGTTTATGCTATATTGACAAGGGATCGTTTTCCGATGGGTGCTTATAACAAGTTGAAAGCGCGAAAAATTGGTCCAGTTGAAATTTTGAAGAAAATCAATGAGAATGCTTATCGATTAAAGTTACCAAATGATGTTTATACTTCTGATGTTTTTAACGTCAAACATTTAGTTCCATATCATGGAAATGAGATTGTTGAGGAAGAATTTACAAATTCGAGGTCGAATTTTTCTCAACCAGGGGAGGATGATGCAGCCAAGACCAGAGAAGAAGCTGTGCAAACTCTAATTCCAGAAAACATGAATTTATGGTGTGGTGTGATGAGTCGTTCGCGACTTAGTGAAAGCTTGGGTCGTTGCCGATCTAAGGAAGAAAGGACACGAGTTAACAAGCCAAGGGGGAAGATAAGCCGACTCAACAGAAACATATGGGGATGTTTCCGACCTAACGGGTTACATGGGCAAGAGCATGCTTTAGGTCGTTTCCGACCTAAGGACAAGAAGTTACGAGTTGATGGGAGCATAGGTTGTTTCCGACCTAAGGCCTTGAGTCGAAGGAAGTTGAGTCGGCATGCGCCTGAGTCGGCCATAGGAGCAGATGTGTTGTTGGCCTTGAGTCGTTAGGTCGTATACGACCTAACTGTTGTAGCTTGAGTTGTTTGATTCGTTAAATGTAAGTCGGTCGTGTTGAGTCGTATGAGCCATTGTACTTTTAAGTCGTATGTCGTATACTATGTACTGTGTGTGGAAGTGATGTGTTGAGTCGTGTGCGACTCAAGGGTTGAATCGGCAAAGAGCTTGAGTCGGTTGTATTTTGTTCTATTGTAAAGGCGTTGAGTCGCGTGAGTTAAGTCGGTCACGATCTAAGTTGGGTCGTGAGTCGGTGCCGACCTAGGAGTCAGGTGAGAATTTGTGTGTGTCGAGTTGAGAAAGCTATAAATAGCGCGTGTGTTGTACATTGTAGGTTGTTGATTTTGGAATAAAATTTCTCTTTTGTTAGCTTTGTGCTTTCATACCAATTGGTAGTTGAGTGTAATCTCCTATCTCCTCTTTCGGTTAATCGAGTGCGCTCGATTCAACGATCGAAGAAGCCGATTCACGGAATCTAGTGCGCTAGATCAACGTGCGAAGAATCGTAGATCTTTGAACACGGTATAGTGCGCTATCAACGTGTTTGAGATAGCTAGAGTTCGGTATCTTTGGATCAACGAACTTGGGCATTTTGGTATCTTCAACTCACCGATTGCTACATTTCACCGATCGAAGTTTTGTTTTCGAATCATCCGCTGCGTCACTGCATCATCTTCTAGTGCATGCAAATGAATTTGGGGTCAAAGGCACCTGAAGTACTCCAGTTTTTAAAGGCTTCAAGTTTAAATTCTTTTACAATTTCTAGTTCCAGTTTTATCACCTCTGCATCTCCTTATAAAAAGGTGAGTAAACTTTTTACCAAAATTTAAAATAGTAATTATCTGTTGCAATTAAGTAGTGATGGTGTATATGAGATGTCTCTGAGTAGATATATGAATATGCAATAGGTTTGTTTAGTTAAAACTGCGTAGGTTGATTTGCATTTTATTTTCTTCTCTGTATTTTACTATAGAATCTGAGACAATGATTTAATCTTCAAACAATCCATTCAAAAATTGTTAAGTCGTAGTTTTAAACTAAACAAGTTGTTCAAGTATAAACTAAAAACAAAATAATAAATTTAAGTCTCTGGTTTTTGAAATGTACCTGGGAATCAAAAATGCAGTAACAAATTTATTACCAAATGTTGAAACCAAATGTTAAAATTTGATGAAATAACTATATGATCCAGATTGGCATTGGAAAGTATGAATTTGGAAAGAAATTTACAATTTTAAATTGTAGCGAGGGAGTATTTGGGGGTTTCCTGCAAATTGAGTTTTGGTCTTTAACTGATGATCCTTGCATCTGGAATGCTTGAGATTCTTCGTGGAGTTAGTGTTTGGATTAGAGAGTGTTGCAAAAATGGTTAAAGAATTTTTAAATCACCGAGAAGTTTGAATTTTCTCAAGATTGATTTTTAACCTAGTTATGGGGTTCTTGCTGTAAATTGGTTGCTGTATCTACATCTCTGCATCGAGCTTGATAGAATTTTGGGAGAATGATGTGCGGTGGGTCATCAACCGATGGCCGGGGTTGTGGCATTTGTAGTTGACCGGAGGGTGTTTGGTTTCTGTACCTCAAGGATGCTCGAATTCGATTTGGGGTAGATGTTGGAGAGTAGTTGGTCGTGGAGGCTTGTAGGGCGGTGGAATGACTTGTCGGTGGGTTCGACGTTGGTCGGAGTGGAGCCGACACCGGTGCAAGTTGCACGGGGGAGTTGGTCGTTGTCAGGGTGATTGGGTTTTGTTTTTGGGTTTGTGTTACTGGGATTTAGCTCGGGTAGTAAGGGAGGAGACTCGGGGTGAAGCTCGAGAATTTTTGGTTGTGGCTTGGGTAATTCTCGCGTGGTCATAGGGGTTTTGTGTTGCAGTGTTAAACTGTTTGTTTTAACAGTTTTTGATTTTAAATTTTAAACAGTTTTAAAATTTTAAAAAGGGCAGATTGTTTTTAAAAAAAATGTACTTGTACCTGAATTCAAATACATATGGGTTGAACCCAAATTAATGTTGTAACATCCCGAAAATTTTCGACTTTCGAAAATTCAACATCGATACTCACTTTATCGACTGCCGAGAAATCGAAGGCCGGAAACCCGAAATGTTATGGTTTAAGAAAGAAGAAAAGACATAAGAAGAGAGAGAATATAGAAAAATAGAGAGGAAAGAGAATAAGAAAAATAGAGAGAAGAAGGACAATAGAAAATAGAACGGAACAGAACAATAACAGAATCTCACAATTCGCAGCGGAACAACATATAATAATAAATGAATAATCTTTAAACAAAGAACTATATCAGTTATTACATTTTATACATTACATTTCATTACATCATATCATCAGAGTGTACAACAACATACAACATCAAACAGTGCAGCGGAAAAGAAATACTATAAACTAGTAATACGCCATGCCATCCAGCTTGCTTCCAGCAATTCCAGAATATCCAGAACATCCTGATAAACCTAACTCTTAACTGCCCGTGTGGAAATTGGTGGGCACCCAGAGTTTAGGAAGGAAAACAATAAACTCCAAGTCAGTCATGTGACTGGTGTGAGAACTAAAAACAGTTTATTTATCTTTAAAATCAAAAATAGAGGAATATTTTTAAAGTCAATTCGCAATGCTTTTAAAAATGAGACTACCATAAGGCCTCCCGCACACACACACAATGCAAACGCAGAATCGGAGGAGATTTCTCCTTATGATAGTCAAAGATGCTTGATACGCATTAAAAAGAGCATTTGATATTATTATTAGTGCATAGTGTAGGAAAAATTCACTTCGAAATTAGAATATAAATCTTAGCCAACATAGACATTCCGCACTTATGCCTACTATAGCTACTATGTTCAATAGCAGGTTACCGCCACATTCCATAGCAGGTTATACAACTAAAACCGTACAAGTCTCGTATTGTTTCTTTGGATTTCCAACGAATGATCAGGCCAAGGAACTTCCCATTGTCACATGAGAATGCCTCTGGATGGACATCCCCGAGAACCAAACCGGATCTCTACCAACACAAGGCCGGGTTACCCCTAACTGAGTAACAACTGACCGAATATGCCATCCCCTGGTCCTTTGGGACCTTTCACCGAGCGCTCGTAATCAATTCACACAATCATAAAGTGTTTTCAACATGAGTAAGTATCTGGGCTCCATACCATGATACCACCCTTTTCCAGAAGGAAATGCACACATCCTAAAGGGAGCTACCCCTCATAACCTTGCCGCATCTTTCCTTTTTTGACCATTCCGGGGTGTGAGGCTCGACAAAGTCACGTCCACAAAAACATACTTTATACAAAAGCCATGCTTTGGGTCAACAAATGATCATAGAAATGATCACCAAGATAGACGATCAAATAAATGATCCTATCACAAATAATCAACACAATGATCATTTACAGCAACACTCAGCATGTCACATTACCAAATTGGGAATATATCGCTGATAACATTCAACTACATAACCTCTGAGCTCGTACGTCTCAGAGAAGGGTGTTAAGCTAAGAGAATAAATTCTCCGCCACCAATAGAAATATATTTGAATGAAATCTGCTTTATATCTCAATTTGTAACGTCAGACATACAATCCATACAAGTCTGTTCCGGGCTCGAACAAAACCGAAGGCACTTACAAAGAAGTCCTTGCAATCCGGATATTCACAATCCTGATCGGATTTCCCATCACTTAGGGAGTCTCTATACCGTTGCAACTCAGTGCAGAGACAATCGATAGGTCATCCTATCGCTTTCGCAAATACCGGGTCTTCAACACCGATCTTCAAATGCAATTCATAACGACGTATCACATATTCGGAATGGGTTATACGACCCCATGGTCCTTTCCCGGTTAACCCGAATAGTGAGCGCTTATTCAAAAATAAGTGTGGCATTCAAATTCAAACAAATCACATCAAATACCCATTCATAGGGAAATATTGATAGTCGGTTATTGAACTATCAATGGATATGCACAGCATCACCAGATTCTAAATAATTTTCCAAATTATTTATTTTCCAAAATATCTTTACAAGATATATTATTTTCAATACTTCAAAAATAAATCAATATTTATTTTTAAACAAATTTCCCCACTCTTTTATAAATTCCATAGTGAATTTATATTCCAAAATATCTATGAATATACGATTTCAATTATTCATTTCAATTTATCTTCAAAAAGATAAATTCTCTAATATTCACTTTATATTGGAAAACATTTCCATACTTATTTATTCATAAGTAATTCACAAATTTTATTTATTTTCAACACTTGGAAAATATTCAATATACTTAAATCGAGATTAAGTATATATTTCATTCTTTAAGGAAATCATTCTCTTAAACATATTTATTTGGGCCAAAACGAATGTTACGTAAAATATTGTTACGACAACCCAAAATCACTAGTATAGGGATTCGAAATTAAAATAGATATATAAATCCCAATACTATACAAAACATTTCCTTTCGGAAATCATTTACTATAACAATAGTGCTATAGTCCACCATTTCCTTTTATTTCTCGAAAACGTCTATTTCAACAATAGATGTTGAAATCTATGGTTTCGAATCTCAACACATTTTAAAACATCGTTAGATCGTTTTAATTCTATTTAAAACATCAAATCTAAACATTTTCTTTAACATATTATTCACTATTCAAAAACGTGAATATACTACGTTAACAAATTTCATCCTTTTATTCATTTTATTTCAAAGGATTATTCACAGTCAAAAACGTGAATATAACTCCATTAATAGGTTTCAACAATTAACTTATCAAAATAAGTCGTTTGCGAATTTATAAAACAACGTTTATAAATTCCATTTCTATTTATTTTATAACAACTTCCTTTTTATACATCTCCTTTATTAACCTATTCGATTTATAACTCAATTATAAACAAAAAGTTCACATTATAAGTTAAATACTTATAAAACGATTATTTTACAAAATCGTTCTTTTTAAGACTTTCTAAATTATAAATCTTATAACTTATAAGATTCATTTATTTATCAAAAATCCATTCTTCAATTAGCTTTTCAAATTTTATAAACCTACTGCTTATAAAATTCCATTTATAACTTCACCGTTTATAATTCTATAAATTCCTTTCACTTATGCAATCCATTTTCACTTCATTCAAACACTTATAAAACTCGTTTTATAATTCAAATCTTTTAATTTATAAATTATCAGTTTATAAATCTTTTTATATAAATCAATTTATACTATTATTTTAAAACATCTTTAAACTCCTTTATAATTTCACCCTTCTCTTGATTTATAAAATAATCAAATTTTATAAATCCTATATTTCAACTCTTTATAATAATTTCAAAAATCCCGATTAAACTATTTTATAAAATCATTAGCCTCATATTTTCAAAAATAAATCTTTAATCGTATTTCTCAAAATCATAATTTTTATAACTTTAAAAATCATAACGTTTATTTATTTAAAATGGATCAATTCAAAAAAAATATTTTATAAACGTTTTCTTTCAAAAATCACTTTAAAATCATTTTAAAATTCCAAAATTTGGTCCAATGATGCTACACACCAAATAGTCAATCACGACAACAACGACATCATATATCGATATGATAGTCCATCAAATATCAAAATATCTGAAATCAAATAAATATTGTTGAGGAATCTAGTTGGATCCCTCCAACCTGTTTTCCTGCATCCACAAACATTAGCACAATACCAATTTCGCTCCAGTACGAAATTATCGCGGTATATGGGATTAATAATATTATCCGCTTAATAACGGTGCAATAGGGTCTCTTCCGCTAAACAAATGCGGGAAATCAATAACTCCAATATATACATATGCCAATATATATAAATTGCTATTATATATAATACCAATTTCACTGTTTATGAAATATTCGCGGTATATGTTTTTAATAAATAACATTCGCTTACTAACGGCGTATAATGTCTATTTTAACAATCAATAGATATCAATCATCATTCAAACATGCATTCAAGTATTTTAAATATAACTATTTAAAATAAAATCGAAACCGATTCGATTGAGTGAGAAGTTCTCACCTTGATTTCAATTCGTTTTAGCGATTTATTTCGAATAAAATTAAACGCGCGTTTAATTTTACCCAAAATTCTCACTAACTCCAAACGACTCCAATCTAATTCTATCACGTAGTGCTCGTCCATACGATTCCAACGCAACTGGTTTCGCGCATTTTCGACCTCGTATGAAAAAGTTATGAATATTTGAACATTACACAAATTTTTATATAATAATTTAAACATAAATTTCTTTTTATCACCTACACTAAAACCAGGCCGTTAGATCCTACACCCCCCCTCATCTCATCCGTGCGCACCATCATCTCTCCCACGCAAACCATCTCCAGGTCACGCAAACAAAACCGAACCCATCAACTCCTAATTAGGGTTTGAAACTCGAGCCTCTTCACTCGATTAAAACTCGATCAGAGACTTGCATTCTCCTCGCCTCCCCACACTACACCTTCGGCCCAAGGAGCTTTGAGCTCGGCCCTGTATATGCCTCGTAATTCATGCACGAAGGCCGTGACTTTTCCCTTGAATTGCCGCCACATCATCGCTCAAATACTCATCATCCCCGTATGGATCGAAAGATCTCGGCTAGCTCTACCAATCTCTAGTTGGAAGTTGTTGTTAATTATTTGTAGATTGGAAGATTATAAGGGATGAATATGGAAAGATTTCAGCCCTTGAATATGAAGATGGCGGCGGCTCTGTTAGGTTTAGGGTTTATTATTATTATTATTTTAATTTATGAAGGGTAGGGGTCTATTTATAGGAAACGAACGAAACACTATTCATTCCGGTAATTCCGAACTCCGATTTACGCGCCGTAACCAGCGTTTCTAGGGTTTACCCCGCGTTCTGGACACAATGGAATAGGTTTCGGAAGCTAATTCGGACATCTGTGCGAGTTATGGCTACAAACGTTCAATTTAAATTAAATCGATTTAAACGATTTTCTAGGCGTTTTAATTTGTACCGGACAAACGGTAAATCCAATTGACTTGAAATTTAAAACCATATAATAATATCACATTACGGATCCGATGAAACTGGTTTCGTTGAAATCCGAGACTTTTGAAAAATGGCTATTTTAACTCGCCAAATTAATATTAAAAATAATTCGATGCGTTTCGAGCTGCCACGATCAAAGGTAACTCCGATTGACACGAAAATTGAAATCCGGTAATAACTAACTATTACGGATCCAATGGAACTAGTTTCGTCCAATTCTGAGACTGTTCAAATATTGACTATTTTCACTAGTCGATTAAATATTAAAATATTCAATTTTCACAAATTAACTTTTAATTCGATTTTAAAAGTTCTAAAATATCCTTCTAACTCCCATATGATAAAATAAAATTTTACAAATCATTTTCAATCATATTTAACTCAAATTTTCAATTATTTCCATAATTTAACATATTAAATTATCGATTTAATTATCCAATTAAATCCAATTATTCAAATAAAAATTTATTCGACTTATAAATTTCACTTATTAATATTTAAAATTAATTAAATATTCAAATTTTAATTAAATAAAATTCTGGGTCGTTACAATCTTCCCCCCTTAAAAGAATTTCGTCCTCGAAATTATTAAGTAAGAAAAGTCATAGAATTTATTAACTTTCCAAAATCCATAGTTAAACTTCTTATAAAACTTTACTAAGTTTTCAAATCATACTTTGTTATCTTTTCAAAAACAATTACTATTGTTTAACTTTCAATTCCAAATAAAAGTTAAAATTTTCAAAATTTTCCAATTTTCTCAAAAAAAATTCTAACGCCTTAAATTTTCGGAAAAATTCGCCATAGTCTCCTTTGCGCGGCTCGATCCGAAAAAAAAATGACAGTATATATATCACAAATATACATCTCATCAAGTAATGAGGCATCCCGCAGGGAAAAAGTGTAAAAGTACGATATTTAATCCGAGATATGTACCTTATATTTTATTAGCGAGCATATACGGCTAATATAGCGCGAAAGCGAGCTCCAAATGCGAAGCAAACGCGATCCGCACCTAAAACACTTAACAAACAACATGAGAACATGCATATATGAAAATAATCTCAATATACAACATATAGCAACATAATAACTACATATGTTAACATAGCAATTGAAACAAAACAATATATTCAACCATCAACCAACTAGCATTCATAACCAATAAATATTCATTCATATTCTCATTAATATTTAATGAAATAGGTTTTCAATTTAAATCATATTTGATTCATTAATAGTGGATGTTTCTACTAACATTTATTCTCAATTAGTTTATATTCACTAATTCATATTCAAGTTGGTTCACTTCCAAATCAAATTCAATTCTATTTAAGATTCACTTAACTTCCAATTGGATTTCAATTACTTTAGCTTCCAATTCCATTAACTTAATGAATTATATACAATCAACTAACAACCATATAACAACCAATGTATATTAATTGCAACCAAATTCCTTTGCTTATATTCATTTAATTTTTCAACTTCTAATAACATTAGATTTTGATGAATTAACACTTATATTCATTATTTCATATCAACTAAATTCACATTCAATTGATTAACATTTAATTCATTAATTCAATTCAATTACAAAGTTGAATTTCATTACATAACTCAAGTTCATATTTATCACTTAACTATATTAATCTATTTTGATATCAATATCAACTTCATTCAACATCTCTTAAGTTATACTTCTCTTTAACTTTAAATTCATTTTTATTTACAACTCATATTCATAAATATATTCATATAGTTTCACTTCTTATATATATATAAGTTTATTTCGCAATTGTAAATCACTTTAATTATAATTCAATTCTTATAATTCATTTTACTTATACAATTATTCTTTTATTTAGATTATTCAAACAACTAAACAATCAGCTTATATACACTTTAATAATTCTGAAAAATTATTCCTTTATATATAAAATATACTCAAGGTAAAATTATTTCATTTACCTAATTTAAAACAATATTGTGTCGAATTGTTCTATTCAAGTGTTTAGAGATCCCTATCAACAACGTTAATTACTCGTATTAACCAGAATCTATATACCACTCAACAAACCAATCATCACAATATAAAACAATTTTATATTCACTAACAAATACGCTCTCATAGCTATTATTACACTCAAACTCAATCTAGAGCACTACTGACTCTATCTCTAATGAGTAATACCCAACAGAGCTAAGGTTGTCGCTTAACCATATGCTCTGATACCAAATGTAACGTCCCGAAAATTTTCGACGGCAGTGGTCACAACCGGTAGGCTTTTCAACCATCCCAGCCCCACTGTGGCTTACACTGATATCCCAAACTTGCTTTAACGGCCACCCTTTCGAATGTCACGGCTTCGCCTAACCAACCCCGTAAAGAGGACGTGTGGGGGTAAGAGTCTCCCGTTCGCCACCAAACCGCGAAGCGAGAACCCCCCATCACATATCACCTAGCATAAGCAAGACTGGTGTGAGAACTCAAAACAGTTTATTTATCTTTAAAATCAAAAATAGAGGAATATTTTTAAAGTCAATTTGCAATGCTTTTAAAAATGAGACTACCATAAGGCCTCCCGCGCACACACACAATGCAAACGCAGAATCGGAGGAGATTTCTCCTTATGATAGTCAAAGATGCTTGATACGCATTAAAAAGAGCATTTGATATTATTATTAGTGCATAGTGTAGGAAAAATTCACTTCGAAAGTAGAATATAAATCTTAGCCAACATAGACATTCCGCACTTATGCCTACTATAGCTATTATGTTCAATAGCAGGTTACCGCCACATTCCATAGCAGGTTATACAACTAAAACCGTACAAGTCTCGTATTGTTTCTTTGGATTTCCAACGAATGATCAGGCCAAGGAACTTCCCATTGCCACATGAGAATGTCTCTGGATGGACACCCCCGAGAACCAAACCGGATCTCTACCAACACAAGGCCGGGTTACCCCTAACTGAGTAACAACTGACCGAATATGCCATCCCCCGGTCCTTTGGGACCTTTCACCGAGCGCTCGTAATCAATTCACACAATCATAAAGTGTTTTCAACATGAGTAAGTATCTGGGCTCCATACCATGATACCACCCTTTTCCAGAAGGAAATGCACACATCCTAAAGGGAGCTACCCCTCATAACCTTGCCGCATCTTTCCTGTTTTGACCATTTCGGGGTGTGAGGCTCGACAAAGTCACGTCCACAAAAACATACTTTATACAAAAGCCATGCTTTGGGTCAACAAATGATCATAGAAATGATCACCAAGATAGACGATCAAATAAATGATCCTATCACAAATAATCAACACAATGATCATTTACAGCAACACTCAGCATGTCACATTACCAAATTGGGAATATATCGCTGATAACATTCAACTACATAACCTCTGAGCTCGTACGTCTCAGAGAAGGGTGTTAAGCTAAGAGAATAAATTCTCCGCCACCAACAGAAATATATTTGAATGAAATCTGCTTTATATCTCAATTTGTAACGTCAGACATACAATCCATACAAGTCTGTTCCGGGCTCGAACAAAACCGAAGGCACTTACAAAGAAGTCCTTGCAATCCGGATATTCACAATCCTGATCGGATTTCCCATCACTTAGGGAGTCTCTATACCGTTGCAACTCAGTGCAGAGACAATCGACAGGTCATCCTATCGTTTTCGCAAATACCGGGTCTTCAACACCGATCTTCAAATGCAATTCATAACGACGTATCACATATTCGGAATGGGTTATACGACCCCATGGTCCTTTCCCGGTTAACTCGAATAGTGAGCGCTTATTCAAAAATAAGTGTGGCATTCAAATTCAAACAAATCACATCAAATACCCATTCATAGGGAAATATTGATAGTCGGTTATTGAACTATCAATGGATATGCACAACATCACCAGATTCCAAATAATTTTCCAAATTATTTATTTTCCAAAATATCTTTACAAGATATATTATTTTCAATACTTCAAAAATAAATCAATATTTATTTTTAAACAAATTTCCCCACTCTTTTATAAATTCCATAGTGAATTTATATTCCAAAATATCTATGAATATACGATTTCAATTATTCATTTCAATTTATCTTCAAAAAGATAAATTCTCTAATATTCACTTTATATTGGAAAACATTTCCATACTTATTTATTCATAAGTAATTCACAAATTTTATTTATTTTCAACACTTGGAAAATATTCAATATACTTAAATCGAGATTAAGTATATATTTCATTCTTTAAGGAAATCATTCTTTTAAACATATTTATTTGGGCCAAAACGAATGTTACGTAAAACATCGTTACGACAACCCAAAATCACTAGTATAGGGATTCGAAATTAAAATAGATATATAAATCCCAATACTATACAAAACATTTCCTTTCGGAAATCATTTACTATAACAATAGTGCTATAGTCCACCATTTCCTTTTATTTCTCGAAAACGTCTATTTCAACAATAGATGTTGAAATCTATGGTTTCGAATCTCAACACATTTTAAAACATCGTTAGATCGTTTTAATTCTATTTAAAACATCAAATCTAAACATTTTCTTTAACATATTATTCACTATTCAAAAACGTGAATATACTACGTTAACAAATTTCATCCTTTTATTCATTTTATTTCAAAGGATTATTCACAGTCAAAAACGTGAATATAACTCCATTAATAGGTTTCAACAATTAACTTATCAAAATAAGTCTTTTGCGAATTTATAAAACAACGTTTATAAATTCCATTTCTATTTATTTTATAACAACTTCCTTTTTATACATCTCCTTTATTAACCTATTCGATTTATAACTCAATTATAAACAAAAAGTTCACATTATAAGTTAAATACTTATAAAACGATTATTTTACAAAATCGTTCTTTTTAAGACTTTCTAAATTATAAATCTTATAACTTATAAGATTCATTTATTTATCAAAAATCCATTCTTCAATTAGCTTTTCAAATTTTATAAACCTACTGCTTATAAAATTCCATTTATAACTTCAACGTTTATAATTCTATAAATTCCTTTCACTTATGCAATCCATTTTTACTTCATTCAAACACTTATAAAACTCGTTTTATAATTCAAATCTTTTAATTTATAAATTATCAATTTATAAATCTTTTTATATAAATCAATTTATACTATTATTTTAAAACATCTTTAAACTCCTTTATAATTTCACCCTTCTCTTGATTTATAAAATAATCAAATTTTATAAATCCTATATTTCAACTCTTTATAATAATTTCAAAAATCCCGATTAAACTATTTTATAAAATCATTAGCCTCATATTTTCAAAAATAAATCTTTAATCGTATTTCTCAAAATCATAATTTTTATAACTTTAAAAATCATAACGTTTATTTATTTAAAATGGATCAATTCAAAAAATATATTTTATAAACGTTTTCTTTCAAAAATCACTTTAAAATCATTTTAAAATTCCAAAATTTGATCCAATGATGCTACACACCAAATAGTCAATCACGACAACAACGACATCATATATCGATATGATAGTCCATCAAATATCAAAATATCTGAAATCAAATAAATACTGTTGAGGAATCCAGTTGGATCCCTCCAACCTGTTTTCCTGCATCCACAAACATTAGCACAATACCAATTTCGCTCCAGTACGAAATTATCGCGGTATATGGGATTAATAATATTATCCGCTTAATAACGGCGCAATAGGGTCTCATCCGCTAAACAAATGCGGGAAATCAATAACTCCAATATATACATATGCCAATATATATATATTGCTACTATATATAATACCAATTTCACTGTTTATGAAATATTCACGGTATATGTTTTTAATAAATAACATCCGCTTACTAACGGCGTATAATGTCTATTTTAACAATCAATAGATATCAATCATCATTCAAACATGCATTCAAGTATTTTAAATATAACTATTTAAAATAAAATCGAAACCGATTCGATTGAGTGAGAAGTTCTCACCTTGATTTCAATTCGTTTTAGCGATTTATTTCGAATAAAATTAAACGCGCGTTTAATTTTACCCAAAATTCTCACTAACTCCAAACGACTCCAATCTAATTCTATCACGTAGTGCTCGTCCATACGATTCCAACGCAACTGGTTTCGCGCATTTTCGACCTCGTATGAAAAAGTTATGAATATTTGAACATTACACAAATTTTTATATAATAATTTAAACATAAATTTCTTTTTATCACCTACACTAAAACCAGGCCGTTAGATCCTACACCCCCCCTCATCTCATCCGTGCGCACCATCATCTCTCCCACGCAAACCATCTCCAGGTCACGCAAACAAAACCGAACCCATCAACTCCTAATTAGGGTTTGAAACTCGAGCCTCTTCACTCGATTAAAACTCGATCAGAGACTTGCATTCTCCTCGCCTCCCCACACTACACCTTCGGCCCAAGGAGCTTTGAGCTCGGCCCTGTATATGCCTCGTAATTCTTGCACGAAGGCCGTGACTTTTCCCTTGAATTGCCGCCACATCATCGCTCAAATACTCATCATCCCCGTATGGATCGAAAGATCTCGGCTAGCTCTACCAATCTCTAGTTGGAAGTTGTTGTTAATTATTTGTAGATTGGAAGATTATAAGGGATGAATATGGAAAGATTTCAGCCCTTGAATATGAAGATGGCGGCGGCTCTGTTAGGTTTAGGGTTTATTATTATTATTATTTTAATTTATGAAGGGTATGGGTCTATTTATAGGAAACGAACGAAACACTATTCATTCCGGTAATTCCGAACTCCGATTTACGCGCCGTAACCAGCGTTTCTAGGGTTTACCCCGCGTTCTGGACACAATGGAATAGGTTTCGGAAGCTAATTCGGACATCTGTGCGAGTTATGGCTACAAACGTTCAATTTAAATTAAATCGATTTAAACGATTTTCTAGGCGTTTTAATTTGTACCGGACAAACGGTAAATCCAATTGACTTGAAATTTAAAACCATATAATAATATCACATTACGGATCCGATGAAACTGGTTTCGTTGAAATCCGAGACTTTTGAAAAATGGCTATTTTAACTCGCCAAATTAATATTAAAAATAATTCGATGCGTTTCGAGCTGCCACGATCAAAGGTAACTCCGATTGACACGAAAATTGAAATCCGGTAATAACTAACTATTACGGATCCAATGGAACTAGTTTCGTCCAATTCTGAGACTGTTCAAATATTGACTATTTTCACTAGTCGATTAAATATTAAAATATTCAATTTTCACAAATTAACTTTTAATTCGATTTTAAAAGTTCTAAAATATCCTTCTAACTCCCATATGATAAAATAAAATTTTACAAATCATTTTCAATCATATTTAACTCAAATTTTCAATTATTTCCATAATTTAACATATTAAATTATCGATTTAATTATCCAATTAAATCCAATTATTCAAATAAAAATTTATTCGACTTATAAATTTCACTTATTAATATTTAAAATTAATTAAATATTCAAATTTTAATTAAATAAAATTCTGGGTCGTTACAAATGTTCAACCTGATTTTTAGCTTTAAAATATAAAATAAGTTTTAAACATTAAATAGTTTAAATTGAATTAAAATTCTTGTCTTGAATTGAATTGTTTTTTTAAATAAACTTGTATGATGTTTTAAATGTCTTAAGTTAAAATCTTAATGTTATTTTCAAATCTTATTTTGAAATATAAAAGAGAATTTTAAGTAAATGTTCTATTTAAATTAATTAGTGTAAAATGATTTAAAATTAACAATTAAAGATTAAATAATTATTTTACTTGAAACTATAATTGTTAATTAATAATTAAGGAAAGTGATTAATGGTTTCTTTATAATTTAATTTAATTAATAAATTTAGTTAAGTAAAGATTTCAAGATTTATTTAAGATAATGTTTTATCTTAAATAATAATTAAGTATTAATAATTTGTAATTAGTTAATTAACTAAGAAAATTTAAGTTAATTAATTTATTTAATTATTATTTAAAGGGGGTTAATTAAGTAATTAATTAAGTATAATTATTTATTTAATTAACTATTAATTAACATGATGATTTAATTAATGTCTAATGATTAATTAAATTGTAATTACTTATTAATTAAGTAGTTAAGAGTTAATTAAAATAATAATTAATTTATACTTAATAAAGGTTTTATTAAGTTATAATTAGGTTTTCTTGATTAATAAGTAAAGGCTATTAATCTATAATACAAGTTAATTAGAAATTAATTAAATATTATTAAAATTTAATTAAGAATTAATTAATTATGGATTAATTAATTTGTAATTAATATTTGTTAATTAATAATTAAGTTTATTAATTAATGATTAAGAGGTAATTAATTAGTTAATTAAGGTTAATTAATTAATTATAAAAGTAATTAATGATTAATTACTATGTATTAAAGGATTGATTAATAATTAAGGTTTATTAATTAATAGTTAATGATAGTTAATCTGTTAATTGAAGATTAATTTGGTTAATGAGTAATTAAGGGATGAATTACACCATTATAATTAATGAGATAAGTATGATCAAGTAAGTTAATTAATTTGTTAATTAATTAATGATAGACACTTGATATAGGATTAAGTATGTTTACTTAATAAAGTTTTAATAAGGCTAATTACTTAAGATAAGTAATTGATAGATTACAGAGGTAATTGAGATAAGTAAAATTATTGATTGGGAAGTAATATTAAATGAATAATTAATTGTTAAAGTAATCAAAGGTTTATTACTTGGTGTAATAAATAAATGAATTTATGAAGTAATCAGGAAGTAATTAAAATAATTAATTAATATTTATATTTGATTAATTGAAAATAATTAATTTAAGCACGATTAATTAATGTAATTAATTAAGAAATAATGTAATTAATTATAGTTAATTAATTAATGGAAGTAATTAATTAAGATTCATTAATTGATATGATTAATGAGAATAATTAAGATTTAATTACTTGATTTAGAGTTAATTAATCAAGGTTGATTAATTAGGATGATGACTAATTAATTTGCTTAATTGAAAAATAAGTAAGCAAGATTTATTATGATGAAGGTAATTAATTTAATTAATTTTAAATTAATTAAGAGATGAAGTAATTGATTTAATTCACTTTAAATTAATTAAAGATAGAGACGGTTAATTTAATTCGTTTTAAATTAATTATATTGTGGTATGAGTAAATCATTGCTTATGTATGAATGGATGACATTGATTGTGTTGAATGCTTTGTGATCTCAGTAATGAGATAAGTATGGTTGTGTGATATTAATGCTTGGTTGCATTGTGATGGTAATATAGATAATCTATTATGATAATTATGTGGATTACCCGTTTTGATATAAATCATCTGTTTATTTGATAATGTTGATTATCAATTGTGATTTGCGAGTTATCTATCTGTGTGTATATAGATACTGTATTGAATTTGTTTTAAAACCTTTAAAACAACTTGGACCTAAAAGACACGTTTGGATTTCGATGAGACCGGGATCGGGTTTCCATATTTGGATATACCAAAACCACATCAATTCCAATTAAACGTTAGGTCGAGAATCAAAGTGGAGCTTTGTGAAGACTCGAGGTGTAAGGGCTATACGTCAGTATAACTCTGTGGGTGATTCCGTAATGAGTTGACGGATTAGTTCTTATAGGTTTGAGATGGTGGTTCAGAGTGCAAGGGTTATTGTCGTTAACTCTGAGGGTGATTCCAAAATGAGTGTAACGAGATAATGCCTTCGGTTTCGTTCGAACCCGGAAAGAACTCGTATGGATTGAATATTTTCAGAACATCGTCAGGTGGACGATGAGCATTCTAAGTGATGTGTTCACTAAAGGTAATCGTAGCCTCAAGCCTCATCAACCGGGAATGGCTAAAACAGGGGAGGTGCACAAGGCTTCGTGGGTAGCCCCCACTTGAGAGTAAGATTTACCCCGTCTAGGGATCCCATTTATTTCGGCTGTGTGGGCGATTGATAGCTAGAATCGTTGGGATTGTCTTATTTGGAACTATTCAGTAAGGAATGTGTCCGTCTTTGTATTGCAGGGGAGCGGGCGTACTCCTCGGTATGGTGATCTAGGCCACGTACTATGACGGGCGGTACCCCAGTAGCCCTGCCATTTTATGGAATCCAAAATCCAATAAGTGCCAACGGTTTTGATTGCATTACCCACTTTGTGGCTAGTAGCTGGAATTTAATGAATGTAACAATTTCGGCTATTTCTTATTTATTTGAAAACCCTAGACCTATTATAATATCATTGAATTACCTATCAAATGTTTTGGTTAGCGTAAGGTAAAAACTTTTCCATGTTTATGTGTGGGAAGTCTTACGTGATAACTTTTCTTTCAAAAGGTTTTTATAGTTAAGCAACTTTAACCGTTTACTCACACCAGACCCATGTCTGACGCGGAGTTTTTTTTTCTTAAACTCATGGGTACTCAAATTTTTACGAGTAGCCAAGGGATTCAGGTTAGGATTTTAGGTTGGCTTGACGAATTTTGGAGGAGCAATAGAGCAGGAGGCTTCTGCGTGTGGCTATAGAGTATTCCGTTGTGTGTTCTCTGAGTTGTGGTCTTTGAGTTGTATCGAGTTGTATAACTAGACAGGTGTTTATAACTGTCTAGCATGTATTGTTTTAGCTATGTATCTCTGATATATATGATACTATGTAAAGTATTATGTGATTAATATAGTTTATTCGTTCTGCTGTTTAGATTCTGATGTTTGTTTCTTTCTTCTTCTCTTTCTTTCTCTTTTCTATCCCTTTCTTTCTTAAAGATGATGCGATTTTATGGAGATAGGAAGTCGGGTCGTCTCAGACCTGAGCCTAATATTCACAATATTTAAAATGGTTTTAAAAGTAATAAAAGCATTGACTCTCTTCAGTCGGTGGAAAAAAAATTTGGTGATGACTGCACCATCATCGACATTCATTTTCAAGTCTCAAAGGAAGGAATATCTACGTTAATGATTTGCAATTGGAGTTGGTTTCGTAATACTGGATTTGGTTTGGAAATCAAAGAAATGACTTGACGTACCAAGGGATTTTGTGTGTGTGCATGGTTTCAAAATTGATTTGAAATACTTAGAACAGACTGTTAAGCTTTGGGATTTTAATTTGAATTGTTTATTTGGAAATATGAGAAAATAAGATCGAACTTATAAAATCTGGAAAAAAATTGAAATGAATCTTACATTAAGGTAAGTTAAATAGAGTGGATGAAATTGAATGTGAAAAAGGAGAACAAAATTTTAACTTAAGAAAAGGTAATGAAAGTGAGTGTGAAAATGGAACTAATAAGTAAAGTAAACTAATTAAATGAAGTAAATGGGAAGAAAATTAGTGAATGGAATAGAAATAAGTTAATAACTTATAAAGTTTGTAAATTTTCAAGTCAAAGCAAAGTTCAAATTGTTGATTAAGAATGAAAGAAAAGTAAAAATTTGAAATTAAATTATAGAATAGAAATTTAACTTGAATTAAGTTAAATAAAGTGGAATTGAAAATTTAGCCTAAGTTAGGCTGAATGAAGAAATTATTGAAAATAGGATTTATTAAGATTGGAAATAAATTTGTGGATGAACTGACTAATTTAATTAGTAAGTTGAATGGAAGATTGATAAAAATAGGTAAGGAATTTAGTTATGAAGTGGTAATTAATTGAGAACACTTGTATAAACTGTTTATAATAGACTTAAGAAAAGTGATGGTGAAAGTTCGTAAGTAAAATTGGTATCAAAATAATGTACCAAGAAAATAGTGAATGTTGATTGGTCAAAAATGAAATGAATGTGGAATAATTCTTAAATCATATCAGTTTGGGAAGGATATACTAAGTGAAATAACGAATTTTAATTAAGCAATGAGAATAATAATTATGGATGATTAATTATAAGTTAAATGCATGTGAATAAAAAGAATTTGATATAGATAAGAATCAATTGAAATGAATAAGTAAGTTGTACGTATATTATTTTATTTGCATAATGATTTAGTGCAGATTCGAGCGTAGAATTTCCAGATAATTTATATCAATCCGAATGAGGATTTTTCACTCGATTTTCGATGGCGAATACTGGATGTGGATTTTTAATTAATTTTGGAATTCTCTATCATAGTATACGGCTATGCAAGGAGAATAAAGGTTTCAAATCAATGAACCAGATCTGAGTCTGCATTAAACAGTCGTGTGAACGATACTGGTCGGAAGTGAAATTATGTGATCGAGTGAGCGATCAGATTTTGATTTTGCGTACGAATGATATATGTACACATAAGGGTTTTAGTGAAATAAATATTAAAAACTTAAAGTGCCGAATAAAATGATTTTGAATTGTATGATTGGATACTATTGGTAAGTAAGGTGCAGGTAATTAAAGGCTAAATTGATGCCTTCGATTTCAGAAGTAAAATTTGATTACCCGACAAAAAGGTACATGTTTAAACTGTAGTTTGAAATTGATGATTTTATGATTGCGCCACTTGGCTTTTGTTTTCTTTAATGATTTGGTCTCGTAGTGGCGTTTTGTAGTTGTTTGGATCCAGCAGCGCAAAGGAGACGCTGGCGAAATTTTTCAAAAATTTAAGGAGTTAGAAAATGTTGAAGAAAGTTTCTAATAGCTAAATTTGATTATGGATTAGAATTTGAAATGGTTGAGTAAATAATATTATTTAGAATCTATGGATGAAATTGGAGATTAGTAGAAGTGATAACGTAGTTTCGATAAAATTGTTCTTGGGAAGTTGTTTAAAACTGTGTGGTTTTATGGAAAGTTAATGTGTTTTGGACCATTTTTCTTACCTTGGCAATTTCTTGGATGAAATTCTTTTAAGCGGGAGGAATGTAAATACAAGAATTTTGGTTATTTGAAAATGAATATTTAACTTATTAAAAGTATTTAAAAGTTAATTTTTAACTTGAATTTCAAATATAACGATATATTGGATAATTTAATTACTGAATTTAATAATTGTGGTTAATTTATTGAATCTTGAGTTTTAAGCTTGTAAAAAAAGCTAAAGGCTTATTTAATTTATACTAATATAAGAATGAAGATAACAAAATTACTTTTAAATTGAATTTAAAAGTAATTTTGTTCGATTTTAAAAATAAAACGTTTAAATTAACGTATAAAAATAGCTTCCCAAGGCACATTCCCGGAATTCAACAAAACCAGTTCCATTGGATCCGTAATAGTGTATTATTGTCGGATTTCAAATTTCGTAACTTTTGAAGTTATCGTTTGGTTGTACGAGATAGAAACGCGCTGAATTTAATATCGAAAAATTTAATATAATAATTAGGTCCAAAAAGATATCTTCTCCAGACAATCGAATTAGAATTCGAAACATTTCCATTGCGTTCAAAATAGAAGCATAATATTATAAACGCCTACGGCATGCCTCGATAGGGTTACGAGTTTTTAAGGCTACGTAATCTGAAAATTTTGAAAATTTAATTAATATATTTTGGTCAACCCGTCAAATCCATCAACCGCCCTATGAATTAGCCTTACCTATACCTTCTGTAACACACCACTTCCCTTCGTTTCTATATCAGCATGCGACAATGAAATTAAAAAAAATTAACATCGCGACATCAGGGAAATCGTGTTTCCGGCTTGAGGGGAGTGAAACATCGTGACATCAGGGAGGTTGAGTCTTGTTTTTGTCGATGTCTGATGTGGGTGTGCTCATAGACGGGTGCGGTTTCAATTATCGAAGCTCGATAGTGCACGTCGTGAACTAATAGCAACAAGGGCTTGGGAAAATCAAATGGAGAAATACTCGATTTGAGTTCTAGGCTTCGTATTTGGGTTCGAGGGAGGAAAGCGCGTCGGCGGCCAGAACATAGTGGACTTCAATCGCATGTTGGTCATCGTGACATGGCATAGAGGGGGAGTCGTTGCTGCTCGTCACTTTCTGTACGGAGTGTAACGACCCGAAATTTTCGAACCCGAAAATTCCAGATAGTTATGAAAAAGAAGAAAGAGATAGAAGAAGAAGAACAGAAACACCAAACATCTCACATTCGTAGCAGATAAAATATAATAATAAATAATAACAGTTTAGAAAAGAATACTATATCCGTCGATTACATTTAATATAAATCAGAGTTTTACATACATACAGTCACTGAATATATACAATTATCATGTCTCAGATTAATAATAATATAAATATAGCGAAAATACTCTATACGCTTTAGCCATCCACCTTGCCTCCTGAGCTCCAGAAAATACCTACCTGAAAATCTATAATACTCGGTCTGATCCAAGCATTACACCAAAATAACACCCGGGTCAGGCTGGAAGCCAGCGTGAGTAAGCCCATCTAACATGTAATACCAAAGCATACAACTTAATTAATTCGGGTAACTCATAGCAATTTTCACATTCACAATTTGTTATAGACATCACTTATTTCACACATCGATTTTCTAAGTACCAAACTTTATATTTAAATTTCAAGTTCGCTTAAATCATTTCATTCAGGCCTATGGGTTTCACATATCAATCTATAAAAAATCGAAGTGGTTTTGGGTATTCCCAATACCCGATCCCGATCTCTTCGAGTCTCATTCAAGGCATCCAAAACCATCCAATCATCCATACACAAAGTTGATCACTTCCAAATTAATTTAATGAATTCTGATTGAATTCCTAATCTCAATCACTTAGATTCCATCATTTAACATTAATTAATTCAAGTAAATAACTTTAATTAATTTCACGATATTAATTCTTCTTAACCAGAATCAATAAGAAATCTTAATTACTTCATGAATTAATTTTCTACTTTAATTATATTAATTCTTAATTACTTATATTAGTTAACTTCTCATAAGTCACTTATTACTATTTAATTAATCTTAATTTAATCAATCTTTAATTACATCATTAATTATATAGGTTAAAATTTCCCATTATATTCAATTTATCTTAATCTAAATTGATTTCGTTAATTAAACCAAAATACGAATCATTCTTAATTTATCTCAACCCGTTATTAACTATTCTTTTTATTTATTTCATTCATCAATCAGTTTCTCCTTAATCAATCATCTTAATTAATCTCCTGATTTTTTTTCTTTTTTCTTTTTACAAAGTAATTATATTTTATTAATTTCATTAAGTAATTATTTATCAAACTATCCAATGATTATTCTGAATTACTTACACTTAATTAATTAACTTAAACTTAATTTATTAATTAAGTCCAACCCTTAATTACTAAATTCATTAACCCAAATTAGTAATTAATTGAATTAATTAATTATTTGTTTAATTACCTTACTATAAATGAACCACAATTCATTAAGCCCTTATTAACTTAAAAATAAAACAGTTTCTTAATTATGAGTTAAGTTAAAAACAACTTAAACCCCAATATTCGAGTCAAACCATAACTAACTCGAGAATCAATCAAAATCAAATTCATATCATCATCAGTGCACATCCAATCAATTTAAGAACTCAACCAATTATTTAAATTTAAGTAAAAATCCATCAGAGTGGGATTTACTCACCTTTGCTTTTATTTGCAATCCACCTCAATATTGCCTTGGTTTTCGCGATTATTGACCTTGAATAACAATTTATAAAATTTATTAAATTATTTAATTGATTAAAATTTATTCAACTAATCATCTTCCCCCTTTTTTCTTTTTATATAAAACCTAATCAACTAATAATTTAAATTTTAAACAATGATCCAATTTGAATGAAGGAATTAAATTTTAAACCAGTTTTCCTTTTAAATAACTTCCTTGGTAACTAGATTAATTTATATTTAATTAAACAAATAAATCTTCACTATGTGTATATAAAACGTAAATAGGTATATTTACTTTATTCTACATTTTCAACTATTTAAAAAAATGATCAATATTCTTTTGAATGAAAATATATTCATGTTTATATTTTTAAACGAAAACATTTACACACATCTTTAAACCAAAATTTATTCACTGTAAATTTAAACTGAAACTGAAATGTATATATATATTTTCTTTGAAAACACATATGTGTGTGTGTGTGTGTGTGTATCTTTCTAAATATAGTTATATCTATAAATCCATTCTTGTATATATGTAGAAACAAAACTGCTTTACTTGTAAACATAAATACATACATACATACATACATACATACATATATATATATGTGTGTGTGTGTGTGTGTGTGTGACCCCCCACCTCTATGCTCACAATAACAAAGAGTATTAAAGAAAATATTGTCTGTTATCACGAAGAATAAGGCTGGATAGGAGTGGCCAACCGTAGTTAGACCTTACACTAGTATTGGTTATCTCGATAGGAGTGGTATATATTTTTACTTTTCATCCCTTATTTGTTTACTCCCGTCGACATACCCAATTCCAATATTAAATGAACTACGATGGTTCATAATAGTTTAGGACAATATATATAATAACAACACAGATACTATAAATGCGGAACACGGATAAAACAAAATGTCTCATATATATAATAACTTATGTCAGTTACAATACATTTTGACACAATACATATGATACAACTACAACTGTCGACTCTGGAAGTTACATATACAAGTACATTATCGTGAATAATATACATGAATATACAACATCCTATACAAATACACTGACTACTAAACATGACGACGACTACTCCAAAAGATATAAAGAAACTTCATAGCTCTAGCAGCAATCCAAAGCAAGATATCTACAACCTGTAATAACTCGGTCTGACCCGAGTATTACATTCAAAAGAAAATAATACACGGGTCAGTCTAATTCAAACTCAGTTATTAGTTCACAGAAGCAATAATAATTAAATAATGAATAGACGACAGTCACAATAAATTTCGTCTATCCGATCCTTAAATAAAGAAATCGGATAACGATAAATATAACACATAACAGTGTTAAACAACAAATCAGCAAATTAAACCAAATCAGAATACAATTCAGAATATTGAATTGAATAAACAAAACAGTTCAAACCATTGAAATATCAATTAAAATATTAATTCGGGTAGGGCTGCAGTACACGCACGCGTGCACTGCCTCGCCACTACAGTATATGGAATATGCAAAAGATCAAATAATCAAAACAAGATAGAATATCATAAAAGCCATACCGTGTGGCTGCAGTTCACGCTTGCGTGCACTGCCTTGCCACTACAGTGACGATGTACCCAATGAATACCGTGTGGCTGCAGTTCACGCTTGCATGCACTGCCTTGCCACTACAGTGATATGTACAATGAAAATTCACAAACGAACACAAGGTCAAACCCAAGCTACAAGTTGGATTCAACTCAAGTGAATTCGATAAATAACACAATGCAAAGGTCAAGTCACTGCTGTCATGACTCAACACTATGCAACAATTCAAGTTCCGAAATGTCAACGGAAGGAGACAACAGTGGTACAACAAGAGTGGTCGGTGAAGCCCAGAGCTAACAGCAATGCAAAGGAACAAGCCTGAACAACATGAATGCGAACCCAAATGTACACAATGGATGTACACTACTAGTTGCACATGGATAAAATGAAACAGAGGTGTAACATGGAACTGCACACGGCAGTGATACACATGAGGGAACCGCCGAATGAAGGTGTAAGCAAACAAGGATATGGCCAAAACCAAACAGCATACTCAAGGCATTAACAAGTATGACAGGGATGCATATACGCACCAGAGATGAAGACTAAACAACATGGTTCTTGTAGGACTACAAATATAAACAGGTGCAACTACAAAGGACAACAAGTATGAAGTGCACAACAGGCTGAAGCCAGTGTATGAAGTGCACAACAGGCTAAAGCCAGTGCACAACAACAACATACATATATTTACTTATATGTAGATGAACAAATGTGACAACAATGTCACAATATCAAAGAAATAACACCTGCCTCAAAAATGAAGAAATCAAAACCAGAATTCAAGTGGATGAACAGAGGCAACAATAAGTGATGTAATATCACACAATACAGTGTAATGAGGACTACAAAGAAAAGTACCAAGAAGTGATATCAGTGCAACAGTGAATTCAAGTGAATGTTAACACGTGATAATAGCAGGAGTACCAAAGGTAAGGCAACACAGCCACAAATCACAAGGGCTATAGGTGAAACAAGCATGTGCACCCAGATGAGTCAAACAACAAGACACAACAACAAATTCCAATGAAGTCAGAATGAAATCAAGGCATCAAGTATGCACAATTTAATGCACTAGTACAGTTCAGTGAACTGAAGTGAAGTCACAAGTGTAAAACTACAACAGACCAAGTGCCATCAAGTGAACAAGACTCAACATGAATGATCAGGTAATAGGCATATAACCATCAAGTTAGAGCATGCTAGAGAATCATAAACCAAGCGTACCCAAATGTACTACATGTATTCAACATGAAATGAAGTTTATATGCCAAAAGGTCAGAGGCAATGCAAACACAACATAGCAGTATAAATGGTGAATGCAACATATTACAAGAAGTTACAGTATGGATCGACATGAAATGAAGTTTATATGCCAAAAGGTCAGAGGCAAGAAAAATATCAGACGCACACAAGGCCAAATTGATACAATGAAGGTAAACACAAAAACTGGTGCAACAATAAGTGCACAGTTCAATCGCAACTGAAGCTATGGCGGCCATAAAATTCAACAGTGCCGAGATGACCGAGGCTGAAGATAATACGAAGGAATCACATACACAAAATCATATAACCAAAATCAAATGAAAATCAGGCCGAGAGTATCAAATATCAAAATAATTCAATTTTGTTAAAATCAGAGGGACATCAACCTCGAATTAAAATCGAATACTGAAGCACTGTTGTATTAGATGTGGGTGAAATAAAATTACTCACACGAAATCAAATGGCCGAAGCTAAATACTGAAGATGAATTAGGATGTGAGTGAAAGGAATCACTCACCTTGCTTCCCTTAGCAGGAATCGAATTCAACATCCAAAGTCACTGAATTGCCTACTCACGCAACCTCGAACTTCGACTGAGAAGGAGCAGCCGCGCGCATCTCAGAGACGAGCAACATCGAGTCGTAATCGACATCTACAAATTTGCGAAAACCCTAATTTTGAGATGAGGAACAAACGACGAACGAGAGCCGCCATTTTTCATTTTCTTTTGTTTTAGGGTTCGAATTGAAAAAAATGGGTAGAGGGATGATGGTATCGGCCTTAGATAGATTTCACAACACCAATATCAAACGTGGGCCGAGACTAATTTAATTTTTTTTTTAAAGCCCAAACTACACTTAACAAATTTTTAAACGAATTTCGATTGGTTAATTGCCAAAAGCAATTAGCAACCAAATTAAATCGTCATTTGACGATACTTAATTATCACAAATCCCTGGGTTGTTACAGACTCCCCTTCTTATAAAAATTGCGTCCCCGCAATTTTCGTAATTAAGGTTGTCTATAACAATTATTTTTCTAACATAAACTGGTTAAGTTAGAAAAATAAAGGTCGAGAACACAAACCCCAAAGAAATCCTTTAATTTCATAAAAGAAATTCACAATCTCTCAACAAAATCTAATTATCAATAGATACTTCAGAAAACAGCAATTCAATATAATCAACATAATCTAGAATCAATTTGAGACTAGAAAATCCTATAATCAGCAAAATTAGCAATTATCTAATTATCAAAAGCGATAATCAGAAATCTCAAATCACAAATATCCGATTATCAAAAACGATAATCAAATCAACAAATATTTCGATTATCAAAAACGATAATCAAATCAATAAATATTCGATTATCAAAAACGATAATCAAATCAACAAATATTCGATTATCAAAAACGATAATCAAATCAACAAATATTTCGATTATCAAAAACGATAATGAAATCTCAAATCAACAAATATTCGATTATCAAAAACGATAATCAAATCTCAAATCAACAAATATTCGATTATCAAAAACGATAATCAAATCTCAAATCAGCAAATATCGATTATCAAAAACGATAATCAAATCAACAAATATTTCGATTATCAAAAACGATAATCAAATCAACAAATATTCGATTATCAAAAACGATAATCAAATCAACAAATATTCGATTATCAAAAACGATAATCAAATCAACAAATATTTCGATTATCAAAAACGATAATCAAATCTCAAATCAACAAATATTCGATTATCAAAAACGATAATCAAATCTCAAATCTTAAAATATTCGATTATAAAAAACGATAATCAAATCTCAAATCAACAAATATTCGATTATCAAAAACGATAATCAAATCAAAAAATATTCGATTATCAAAAACGATAATCAAATCTCAAATCAACAAATATTCGATTATCGAACACGATAATCAAATCTCAAATCAACAAATATTCGATTATTGAAAACGATAATCAAATCTCAAATCAACAAATATTCGATTATCCAAAACGATAATCAAATCTCAAATCAACAAATATTCGATTATCAAAAATGATAATCAAATCAACAAATATCTAATTATCACAAACGATAATTAGAACTCATATCAACAAGTATTTAATTATCACAAGCGATAATCAAATCAACAAATATCTAATTATCAAAAACGATAATTAGAACTCATATCAACAAATATTTAATTATCACAAGCGATAATCAAATCAACAAATATCTAATTATCAAAAACGATAATTAGAACTCATATCAACAAATATTTAATTATCACAAGCGATAATTAGAACTCATATCAACAAATATTTAATTATCATAAGCGATAATCCAATCAACAAATATCTAATTATCAAAAATGATAATTAGAACTCATATCAACAAATATTTAATTATCACAAGCGATAATCAAATCAACAAATATCTAATTATCAAAAACGATAATTAGAAGTCATATCAACAAATATCCAAATACCTACAGAAAATTGGAAACAACAAATATCTAGAAATCAATTAAGATGATCTAGAAAATCAACATAAAAGGTGGATCGATCCCAACAAATGGCGAGTTTTAGCTACGCCGCACGTGCATCAACATATGGCCGAAGCCTACCAAGTCCCCAACATACTTTTGGCGCCCAACAAATGACCCGAAGGTCCAACATATGACCCGAAGGTCCGGTACTGGTACTGACCCGAAGGTCCAACATATGACCCGAAGGTCTAACATAGTGGCTCGAAAGCACACGAAAATCATCAAATATTCAATTAACGAGTCCGGAATTAACCAAAATAGAAAACGCACATGTCCCATACTACGTTTTTTACTAAATCGTTTGATTCTCTTCATCGTTTCCTTGAACGTGTAAAATCATCAAAATCATCAAAACAGCAAATATTTCAATTAACGAGTCTGGAATTAACCGAAATAGTAAAAGTGTGGTTCCATACTCCGCACTTTTGCTACATCGTTTAAATCTCTTCATCGTTTCCTTGAAAGTGCAAATTGTGTATTCCAAAAATAACATTTCACATTCTCAAACAGACAAGTCCGGAATTAAGCGAATCAGTAAAAGAAATGGGTCATAATCCTCGATTTTTCTAAAACGTTTAAGTCACTTTCTCATTCTTCTGAAAACGCAAACTGTAAAAATTCTGGAAACAATTTCATTTATTTTATAAAAGTAATAATTTACATTCTCAAACGAACAAGTACGGATTTGAGCGAATCAGCAAAAGAAAGGGTTCACAGTCCTCGATTTTGCTGAATCGTTTAAATCTCTTTCTCATTCTTTTGAAAACGTAACTGAAAAATTTTGAAAACAATTTTTATTTTTGAAACCATTTGAAAATATGTGCTCAAAATAGCAACATCAAAAACAATATCGATATGGAAATTGTACTTCTCAAAACACCGTAAAAACGGATCTCAAAATCAGAATTGCGGAATAACCGCTTGAAAATCCACTTTAAAACTTGACGATTACTGAAGTCAATGCGACAGTAATTTTTTTTTTATACATCAAAATCTCATCAAAATAATTCGCAACAAAATATAACACTAGTGAATTTTCATTCATAAAAAACATTCATCAAAAATGTCAACAAGACACCGTACTTCAAAAATTTAGCACAAGTGTTAAAATCCCGTTATAAAAATAACGGCAACAAAATACGTTCCATAGCCAAGCATCGGTTCAACGTAAAATTAATATAGTAACGTGCAACTCATGTTTGCTCGCACACTACAAAATAAACAAAGAAATTACTCAAATATATCTTCGATGAAAATATTTTAAAACAGCAGAAATCTAATCAGATATGATTAGCATCAAAGAAAACCAGCAAAAATTTCAACAAATCAGAACCACTAGTTAAACAACATAATGAAATTAAATTCATTTTCATATTTTGATTTTTAAATCAAAATAATTATCAGCCGTACTCAGCGAAGCAGTCTTACTATTTTCGCTGCGCACTCTGATAAACAAAACACAATTCAATCAATCATCAAAACACAAATTCACTTTTATTTTTAAATAAAGATGTTTAAAAATTCCATCCTAATTTCAAAACTTTATTTTTGACTCAAAACATAATAAAACAACGACATATAGTTGTAACACATGTTCAATCTAAGTTATGCTTTATATTATGTCCATAACCCCAAGCTCTGATACCAACTGTGACGCCCCACCTCTATGCTCACAATAACAAAGAGTATTAAAGAAAATATTGTCTGTTATCATGAAGAATAAGGCTGGATAGGAGCGGCCATCCGTAGTTAGACCTTACACTAGTATTGGTTATCTCGATAGGAGTGGTATATATTTTTACTTTTCATCTCTTATTTGTTTACTCCCGTCGACATACCCAATTCCAGTATTAAATGAACTACGATGGTTCATAATAGTTTAGTACAACATATATAATAACAACACAGATACTATAAATGTGGAACACGGATAAAACAAAAAGTCTCATATATATAATAACTTATGTCAGTTACAATACATTTTGACACAATACATATGATACAACTACAACTGTTGACTCTGCAAGTTACATATACAAGTACATTATCGTGAATAATATACATGAATATACAGCATCCTATACAAATACACTGACTACTAAACATGATGACGACTACTCCAAAAGATATAAAGAAACTTCATAGCTCTAGCAGCAATCAAAGCAAGATATCTACAACCTGTAATAACTCGGTCTGACTCGAGTATTACATTCAAAAGAAAATAATAGACGGGTCAGTCTAATTCAAACTCGGTTATTAGTGCATAGAAGCAATAATAATTAAATAATGAATAGACGACAGTCACAATAAATCTCGTCTATCCGGTCCTTCAATAAAGAAATCGGATAACGATAAATATAACACGTAACAGTGTTAAACAACAAATCAGCAAATTAAACCAAATCAGAATACAATTTAGAATATTGAATTGAATAAACAAAACAGTTCAAACCATTGAAATATCAATTAAAATATTAATTCGGGTAGGGATGCAGTACACGCACGCGTGCACTGCCTCGCCACTACAGTATATGGAATATGCAAAAGATCAAATAATCAAAACAAGATAGAATATCATAAAAGCCATACTGTGTGGCTGCAGTTCACGCTTGCGTGCACTGCCTTGCCACTACAGTGACGATGTACCCAATGAATAACGTGTGGCTGCAGTTCACGCTTGCGTGCACTGCCTTGCCACTACAGTGATCTGTACACAATGAAAATTCACAAACGAACACAAGGTCAAACCCAAACTACAAGTTGGATTCAACTCAAGTGAATTCGAAAAATAACAAAATGCAAAGGTCAAGTCGCTGCTGTCATGACTCAACACAATGCAACAATTCAAGTTCCGAAATGTCAAGGGAAGGAGACAACAGTGGTACAACAAGAGTGGTCGGTGAAGTCCAGAGCTAACAACAATGCAAAGGAACAAGCCTGGACAACATGAATGCGAACCCAAATGTACACAATGGATGTACACTACTAGTTGCACATGGATAAATGAAACAGAGGTGTAACATGGAACTGCACACGGCAGTGATACACATGAGGGCACCGCCGAATGAAGGTGTAAGCAAACAAGGATATGGCCAAAACCAAACAACATACTCAAGGCATTAACAAGTATGACAGGGATGCATACACGCAACAGAGATGAAGACTAAACAACATGGTTCCTGTAGGACTGCAAATATAAACAGGTGCAACTACAAAGGACAACAAGTATGAAGTGCACAACAGGCTGAAGCCAGTGTATGAAGTGCGCAACAGGCTAAAACCAGTGCACAACAACAACATACATATATTTACTTATATGTAGATGAACAATTATGACAACAATGTCACAATATCAAAGAAACAACACCAGCCTCGAAAATGAAGAAATCAAAACCAGAATTCAAGTGGATGAATAGAGGCAACAATAAGTGATGTAATATCATACAATATAGTGTAATAAGGACTACAAAGAAAAGTACCAAGAAGTGATATCAGTGCAACAGTGAATTCAAGTGAATGTTAACACGTGATAATAGCAGGAGTACCAAAGGTAAGGCAACAGAGCCACAAATCACAAGGGCTATAGGTGAAACAAGCATGTGCACCCAGATGAGTCAAACAGCAAGACACAACAACAAATTCCAGTGAAGTCAGAATGAAATCAAGGCATCAAGTATGCACAATTTAATGCACCAGTACAGTTCAGTGAACTGAAGCGAAGTCACAAGTGTAAAACTACAACAGACCAAGTGCCATCAAGTGAACAAGACTCAACATGAATGATCTGGTAATAGGCATATAACCATCAAGTTAGAGCATGCTAGAGAATCATAAACCAAGCGTACACAAATTTACTACATGTATTCAACATGAAATGAAGTTTATATGCCAAAAGGTCAAAGGCAATGCAAACACAACATAGCAGTATAGATGGTGAATGCAACATATTACAAGAAGTTACAGTATGGATCGTCATGAAATTAAGTTTATATGCCAAAAGGTCAGAGGCAAGAAAAATATCAGATGCACACAAGGCCAAATTGATACAAAGAAGGTAAACACAAAAACTGGTGCAACAATAAGTGCACAGTTCAATCGCAACTGAAGCCATGGCGGCCATAAAATTCAACAGTGCCGAGATGACCGAGGCTGAAGATAATAAAAAGGAATCACATACACAAAATCAAATGAAAATCAGGCCGAGAGTATCAAATATCAAAATAATTCAATTTTGTTAAAATCAGAGGGACATCAACCTCAAATTAAAATCGAATACTGAAGCACGGTTGTATTAGATGTGGGTGAAATAAAATTACTCACACGAAATCAAATGGCCGAAGCTAAATACTGAAGATGAATTAGGATGTGAGTGAAAGGTATCACTCACCTTGCTTCCCTTAGCACGAATCGAATTCGACATCCAAAGTCACTGAATTGCCTACTCACACAACCTTGAACTTCGACTGAGAAGGAGCAGCCGCGCGCATCTCAGAGATGAGGAACATCGAGTCGTTATAGACATCTACAAATTTGCGAAAACCCTAATTTTGAGATGAGGAACAAACGATGAACGAGAGCCGCCATTTTTCATTTTCTTTCGTTTTAGGGTTCGAATTGAAAAAAATGGGTAGAGGGATGATGGTATCGGCCTTAGATAGATTTCACAACACCAATATCAAACGTGGGCCGAGACTAATTTAATTTTTTTTTAAAGCCCAAACTACACTTAACAAATTTTTAAACGAATTTCGATTGGTTAATTGCCAAAAGCAATTAGCAACCAAATTAAATCGTCATTTGACGATACTTAATTATCACAAATCCCTGGGTTGTTACAATATATATATATATATATATATATATATATATATAATCTTCTCTTTTACTTCCTGTAAAATTATTTCTCTTATACAATTTGTACGATAATGAAAGAAAAGAAAAAAACCCATACCTCAAATCAAATACCAATCAACACGAACTCGAACAGTCCCCACAACCTGCTTTCCATATGGCCGCGTGCGCGAGGCAATAACCAAATCGATGTCGAAACTTCCAAAATTTCAAGCCCTAAAACCAACGTACTCGATTCGAACTTGAAGTTGGGCCTTGAATTGCTACTGCACAGCTTCCCATGTCGGCGCACCGAAACCCTAGCTCTCGCGTCAGCTTCCATCATCGTCGCGGCTTCTCGGCATGAAATCGGCTGAAATTGGAGACGAGGAAAGCACGGCCTCGTTTCGAATCAAGTTCGATGATTGTCTGAATCGTTTCTTAATTTAGAGAGTAGCTTCGATTATTAAATGGTGGGGAATGTACGAAATCGATTTGGAAGAAATACTGGGAAGAGGATGTGATTTAGCAGAGACAAGGAACCTAGAATGAAGGACTTCGGCCATTTTTCGTTCTCTCTGATTTGATTCATTTTTTTTTTTAAAAATGAGTTCGATTTCTGTTTAAGCTTAGAGAGGAAGACGGGATAAAATAGAAATTTGGAGAAACTTCTCGAGTAAGCGTGTAAATGAAAATATCTTTTGACTGTTTAACCACAAATTTATTATATTATAAAATTTCAAAACGTCTCGTTAATTTCCCTTTAAAATTTTGAACTCCTCTTAAGGAATGCCGCTAGGCGATTATAAGGTTTTACCCATGTTCCGAACACGATGGAACTTGTTTCGACGCCTAATTCGATCATATATGGAAGTTAGCTTTATAAATCGACATAGAATATTAATTTATCGATTTTAATTTCAACGCGTTTCTCACCCGTACGAGCAAACGGTAAATCCAAACGCTATGAAATTTGGAATCCGATAATAACTAACTATTACGGATCAAATAGAACTGGTTTTGTCTAATCCCGAGACTGTGCCTTGGAAGGATATTTTTAAATATCGATTTAAACGATATATTTTCAAAACTGAACAAATCACCCTTTAATTTAAATTTCATCCATTCTATTATCTTCAGTATCATCATTATAAATTTTATAAGCCTTAAAATTATTTTTAATAGGTTTAGAGATTTCATATTCAATATTTTACCCAATTTTAAATTACATAATTCAATAATTTAATTATCAAGTAAATATTTATATTTGAAATTCAAGTTAAAATTACCCTTTAAATATTTAAAATCAATTAATTATTCCAATTTGAGTTGTTAGAAATTCCGGGTCACCACATTCCTCCCCCTTAAAAGAATTTCGTCCCCGAAATTACTAGTTAGGAAGAATGGTTCAAACCCGTTTACTTTTCCAAAAACTCTCAATTCAACGTCCTTCCAACTATCTTTTATTAAAGACCCACTATCACCTTAACCAACTTCCCAAAACCCTCTATAGTATCAAATAATATCATTTTGCTCAATCATCTAAATTTTAATTTAAAAGCAACTTTGGAATTATCAAAATTTTCTCAAAATTTTCAAAAATTTTCTAACTCCTAAAATTTCCGAAACTTTTTGCCAGCGTCTCCTTTGCGCGGCTAGCTCGGTACAACTACAGAAGGCCTCTACGGGCTCCCAAATTCCAAAAGAAAACAAAAGCCAAGTGGCTACATCAAAAATCCAATCCAATTTCATTCAGAAATTTTAAATACATACCTTTATGTCGGGCAATACCAATTTATCTTTTGGAATCAAATCTAATTCCTTTCCCTTTAATACCTGCATATCTTGTTTAGCAACAATATTCAATCGAAACTTTACAAATCATTTTGTATATTCTCTTATATAGCTTTTCATATTTACTTCTATTCAAATTTGTTTTTCCTATTTTAATATGAATTCAACTTATTTTAATTTTGAATATTAAATTTTTACTTTCCATTTATAACTGAGTCTTATTAGTTCCATCTGCTAATCTATTTCAGTTTCATATTTAAAATCATTTATTGCTTAACAAAAATTTTCTCAAGAATTTTTTTTAAAATTTCTAACTCTCAAAATTTTCGGAAAATTTTGGCAGAGTCTCCTTTATACGAAGGAGCTTTTTCAATTTAACAAGAGATATAAATATATATACATCGACCCTCCCAGTCGGAAAAAGCAAAAACAGTTCCTATTTCCTATTTTTATTGCGTAGGCATACCTTATTTAGCGTTTTAAGCATGCAGCTTACTTATTTTAGCAATTAGTGCATCCAAATCCAGCCAAACGGCTTCTCGGTACCTGTACTTACTCAATTTACACATATAAGCATATATATATATGAAGTTTATAACATTTCCCTTACTTAAACAACTATAACGCTTCAATTCTAAAAGAAATGCATTCAAAATAACTTCCACAAGCAATTTATATGATTCAACCCTGATTCAATTGCTTTCAACCAATTTATAAACCGTTTCATTCAATTTCAATGGTTTTCAACTCAATTTCTTACATTCCATTGATTTTTAATCCAAACAAGCTCATATTCACTTCAAATGATTCAAAACTAATAGTATTTAACTTCTCTCAACCCATATAATTTTAATTGCCTTTTTACAACAACGACAGCTATTTTTACGAAAATTTTGGCGATATTTGCTTAACAGAATATCCATTTAAGTTTATAACTACTTTAAATTAATTTCAACTCATCTTATATGTAATCCCATTTCATTTCAAATTTATTTACCAACCATTCATTTAACTCGACAGATTCCATTCTTGTATACCTCTAGCCATTCCCAAATTAATTCAATCCAAGCTTTTATTTAATGGGCTTTCACTCTTATTCTTCCATAAATTTTAAACTTAAGTTAATTTACTTTAATTTATTCCAACATCAAACTTAAGTTTACTTCTATTTGATTCTCATTTAATCCACCTCCATTAAATTCAGTTAGCCCATTCATTTTAAATTTTAATTTTAAATTCACCTACTCAATTTATCAAAATAATATCCAACACATACATAACTCGTTTATACTTCAAATTAATATACCACCAAATTTAAGTTCAGTCTGATAATCCAATTCCAATCACAACTTGATTTAGTTTTTATTTAATCAGACGTCATCCAATTATTATTTAATTCAATTACCCATTTTAAAATTTTAATTTACTTACTTAGTTCATTTCGAATTTATTTTACTATTACAAAGTCATTCTCAATTTATTTCTATTCATTTAGGTTTTGTTTGCATTCAATCCATTTCTATTATAATTCACTTTCATTTCATTCGACAACACTTCTCTTTTATCTAATTTATTTGCAAATTTCGTTAAATACTATTCATATCACACTTGAAATTTGTTTGTTATTCAAACCATCTCTCTTTCGATCCAACTCCATTTTATTTCTATTTTTATAGCATCTCCACTATTTAATTCATTATCAAATCCAGGTCAAATTCTATTTACAATTCGAATACAATTCCAAGCTCCATTATTAACTTACAATCCATTTTGTTCAACCGAATTAAATTTTATTAACATACTCTATTAAATAATTTATTTAGCTGATTAGCTTACTTCCACTTTTAACTTAATATTCTATTTTTATTAGTAAATCCCTTTATTAAATTTTCCTGAGTTCAGTTTTATTTTATAATTCCAGTTTGGATTTTCCCTTTTATTTTCCCAAAATTTCAACACTTCTATTTTAAAAATTTAGAAATGCGTTTAAACCTACCTCATTCTATTAAAATAGCTTTTATAAAAATATTTCTCATAACTTGATGTCTCAACCAGTCCATCCTTGTTCTCATAGAAATTCAGTCATACGTTGATCAGGCGTAGGACTGAAAATCTATAAGTACTTGGTAAACCGTTTTTAACATCCAGTGAAAATACTTAGAAAATAATTTTATTGAAAATATAGAAAACAGTTTTTGAAAATAGAGGAAATATCTTTGGTGAGAATGCTCTGGAAATCATCACCCCCATCCATGGTCACAGTTACATTCCAGGGTTACGTTGTCGTCGTAGAAAAAGTCCATGCAACTGCAGGCTCTCCGCGGCCTCTCGATTACGCCATGGAACCCACAACAGATCACAGTTACATTCAGGGTTACGTTGCCGTCATAGCAAAAGTCCATGTAACCATTGGCTCTCAGCGGCACACATGACTTTCGCTATGGTATACACTACTCGTAATCCTTAAGAACTAGTTTTGTCCGGACTCCTCACAGGATCTACTTTAGAACCCCCCCTTGGGGCTCAAGGCAGCACCACCCGGTGGCACTCCTGAGAATTTCATTTCAAGGGAGCGCCTTTTTCCCTAGAGCCATCATCAAAACATTTTATACTATACATATATAGTATCTTTCAAATCATACACCTAGTATGATTTCATACCAAGCTCCTTTACACAAAATCGATAATTCTCAAACTAGGCTTTCCAAATTTGAATTTTGATTTTACCCAAAAATCAAAAGCCTTTCCAATCCAAAGTTCCCAAAACCTTTTTCCCAATTCCTCATATGATCCTTTATATATATATATATATATATATATATATTCAGATATATAAAATTTTAAAAACTTTGGATCTTTTCAATCTTGTATAAACTCCTTTTATACTTCAAACACCTTCAAAAAACAAATCATTTTCTTTCGGCAATAGATTTAACAAGGAAAGATTTATCTTATATAAAAAAGATATATAACTTTGTTTATCCAAAATCAAATATTCAAATTTGATTACTCACTTTCACTTATTTACAATTGCCTTCATTCTCATTGAATTATCACTTCAATTCCTATCTCGGTTGGGTATTTAAATCAATAACAGTTTGAACTCTAACCAATTTTTATTTAGAAAATAGCTTGAAAATTTTAAAAAAAGATAAGTAGTTGAAAAATAGTGATTAGTTTATAAAACAGTTGAAAATTGTTAAATAGTTCCAAAAATAATGGTAAAACGAATATATAAAATAAGTTAGCTTTGAAAAGAAAGGTTGTATATATTTAATAGCTTAGAAAAAATAAGTTTATATCAAAACAATTTATATTGAAAATAGTCAAGAGTCAACTGTTCACTTCCATTTAATTTACCCAATTCTGACTTGAATAACTCCAATTTCCATTGAAATTTATTTAAACCCAATTCAAGTTGAATCAATCTTGATTCCTTTCCCAATTTAAATCAAATTCCATTTGATTTTAATCATGTTCACTTTAATTATAATTTCAAATTATTCCAATCAATTTGAATTATTATCAATTAAACCCATTTCAAATTCAAATCATTTCAATATAATCCAATTCAATTTTCCCATTTAAATTCTTAAACTTATACATCCTCAATCACCAATCCACTTAATTCAAACCAAATTCAATTTTTAACTAATTCAACTTCAATCTTGAATTTAAACTATCTCGAATTATATAAATTCGAGTTAGATTCTCAAAGGTTGGTTTAACCTCATAAACCAAATTAACTTTTATTCAAAGTTTTTAATCAATTTACTTTCTGAGTTCAATTCTCAAAATTCCATTTTAAATTATTTTCACTTATGTATTTCAAGGTTCAAATAATAATTCAATACAATTTTATTTTAATTTTTTTAATTTATTATTCAATTTTATCTTCCAGTTTGAAGCCAGTTCTTAAACAAGTTTACTTTACAATTCAATTATTCAATTTTATTTTGTTTATACAGTACCATTCTCAATTTAAAGATTTTTATTAACAGTAGGATGATATCATCCAATTTATTTTAAAAACGTCCATCCATTTTCAATTTTCAAATCTCAGACCCGTTTTGAGATCACACAAATTTCCAATTCAAATCAACCATTTAACTTTCCAAGTTAAATTCCAATTTCATCTTGAAATTTCCAATTCAGGTTGCCTTTTCTACGCTTATTTAACATTCCCAGAGTTAAATTCTAATTTACTTAATCCAAACAACCTTACTTCAATTTGAATTCTCGCTTCAACTTCAAAATTCTTTCCCTTTTATAAGTTCAATACTTATATTACTTTGGGTTTTTACATCACACTTCAGGGAAAATCAAAACTCAATACCTTAGAGTTTATTTCAAATTATCTTGGATATCATGTATATCCATACATATATACATATTTATTTCTTGGCCTTCCCAGCCATATTTTAAAATTTTAAACCACCTTTGGTTTTAAATTCAAATCAAATTTTTAAACAACCCATTGTTTGCAACAAGTCTCTTATATTCAAATAATACTTATTTATTACTTCTTTTAGAACTTTGAAACAAGTTTCAAATTTATGGACCTAGATCTAAAATTCCACAATTTAGGTATTTTCAATTTTATAAGTCTTACTTTACTAAATGTTTACGCCTTTAGAATATTTCATTTTTCTTATTCATTAATACACATCTTATTATTAAACACACTCCAATCATTTATGATAATAACCAAGATTATCATATCTAAAATCATCCATTATCATCTTATTCTGAAATACTTTTCCTATTCAAGATTTCAACTTCAGTTTCAATCCATGTCAAACTTATCTTTATTTAGTTTTAATTTGATTGTATTATATTACTTCTTAATTTAAGTCTAATAATTTAACAGCCAATTTCATTAATATTTATTAGAATGAATTATTGCTTTATATATCAAAATATAACCTTACATAAAATCATTTAAAACCCTTATATAAGGAAATAATAAGTACGCTCTCTCATATATATATAATCAACTCATCCTAGGGTACCATTGACCCTATCCTTAATGAGTACACCCACCGGAGCCAAGGTTCTCGCTTAACCTCGCTTTGATACCAACTATAACGACCCGAAATTTTCGAACCCGAAAATTCCAGATAGTTATGAAAAAGCAGAAAGAGATAGAAGAAGAAGAATAAAAACACCAAACATCTCACATTCGCAACGGATAAAATATAATAATAAATAATAACAGTTTACAAAAGAATAGTATATCTATCGATTACATTTAATATACATTAAAGTTTCACATACATTCAGTCACTGAATATAACAATTATCAAATGTAACGACCCGAAATTTTCGAACCTGAAAATTCCAGATAGTTATGAAAAAGAAGAAAGAGATAGAAGAAGAAGAACGGAAACACCAAACATCTCACATTCGCAGCGGATAAAATATAATAATAAATAATAACAGTTTACAAAAGAATACCATATCTGTCGATTACATTTAATATACATCAGAGTTTCACATACATTCAGTCACTGAATATATACAATTATCATGTCTTTGATTAATAATAATATAAATACAGCGGAAATACTCTATACGTTGTAGCCATCCAGCTCGCCTCCTGAGCTCCAGAACGTACCTACCTGAAAATCTGTAATACTCGGTCTGACCCGAGCATTACACCAAAGTAACACCCGGGTCAGGTTGGAAGCCAGCGTGAGTAAGCCCATCTAACATGTAGTACCAAAGCATACAACTTAATTAACCCGGATAACTCATAGCAATTTTCACATTCACAATTTGTTATAGAAATCACTTATTTCACACACCGATTTTTTATCTACCAAACTTTATATTTAAATTTCCAATTCGCTTAAATCATTTCATTCAGGCCTATGGGTTTCACATATCAATCTATATAAAACCGAAGTGGTTTCGGGTATTTCCAATGCCCGTTCCCGATCTATTCGAGTCTCATTCAAGGCATCCAAAACCATCCAATCATCCATACACAAACTTGATCACTTCCAAATTAATTTAATGAATTCTGATTGAATTCCTAATCTCAATCACTTAGATTTCTTCATTTAACATTAATTAATTCAAGTAAATAACTTTAATTAATTTCATGATATTAATTCTTCTTAACCAAAATCAATAAGAAATCTTAATTACTTCATGAACTAATTTTCTACTTTAATTATATTAATTCTTAATTACTTATATTAATTAACTTCTCATAAGTCACTTATTACTATTTAATTAAATCTTAATTTATTCAATCTTTAATTGCATCATTAATTATATAGGTTAAGAATTTCCCATTATATTCAATTTATCTTAATCTAAACTGATTTCATTAATTAAACCAAAATATTAATCATTTTTGATTTATCTCAACCCGTTATTAACTATTCTTTTTATTTACTTCATTTATCAATCAATTTCTCCTTAATTAATCATCTTAATTAATCTCCTGATTTTTTTCTTTTTTCTTTTTACAAAGTAATTATATTTTATTAATTTCATTAAGTAATTATTTATCAAACCATCCAATGATTATTCCGAATTACTTACACTTAATTAATTAACTTTAACTTAATATATTAATTATGTCCAACCCTTAATTACTAAATTCATTAACCCAAATTAGTAATTAATTGAATTAATTAATTATTTGTTTAATTACCTTACTATTTAAATGAACCACAGTTCATTAAGCCCTTATTAACTTAAAAATAGAAGAGTTTCTTAATTATGAGTTAAGTTAAAAACAACTTAAACCCCAATATTCGAGTCAAACCATAACTAACTCGAGAATCAATCAAAACCAAAGTCATATCATCATCAGTGCACATCCAATCAATTTAAATACTCAACCAATTATTTAAATTTAAATAAAAATCCATCAGAGTGGGATTTACTCACCTTTGCTTTCATTTGCAATCCACCTCAATATTACCTTGGTTTTCTCGATTATTGACCTTGAATAACAATTTATTAAATTATTTAATTGATTAAAATTTATTCAACTAATCATCTACCCCCTTTTTTCTTTTTATATAAAACCCAATCAACTAATAATTTAAATTTTAAACTAATGATCCAATTTGAATGAAGGAATTAAATTTTAAACCAGTTTTCCTTTTAAATAACTTCCTTGGAAACAAGATTAATTTATATTTAATAAAACAAATAAATCTTCACTATGTGTACATAAATCGTAAATAGGTATATTTACTTTATTCTACATTTTCAACTGTTTACAAAAATGATCAATATTCTTTTGAATGAAAATATATTCCTGTTTATATTTTTAAACGAAAACATATACACACATCTTTAAACCAAAATTTATTCACTGTAAATTTGAACTGAAACTGAAATGTATATATATATATTTTCTTTGAAAACACACATGTATATATATATCTTTCTAAATATAATTATATCTATAAATCCATTCTTGTATATATGTAGAAAAAAAACTGCTTTACTTGTAAACATAAATACATACATACATACACACACACACACACATATATATAATTTTCTCTTTTACTTCCTGTAAAATTATTTCTCTTATACAATTTGTATGATAATGAAAGAAAGAAAAAAAAGCCATACCCCAAATCAAATACCAATCAACACGAACTCGAACAGTCCCCACAACCTGCTTTCCATATGGCTGCATGCGCGAGACAATACCTAAATCGACGTCGAAACTTCCAAAATTGCAAACCCTAAAGTCCAACGTACTCGAGTCGAACTCGAAGTTGCAGCCCTGAATCTCTACTGCACAGCTTCCCATGTCGGCGCACCGAAACCCTAGCTCTCGCGTCAGCTTCCATCATCGTCGCGGCTTCTCGGCATGAACTCGGTTGAAATTGGAGACGAGGAAAGCACGGCCTCGTTTCGAATCAAGTTCGATGATTGTCCGAATCGTTTCTTAATTTAGAGAGTAGCTTCGATTATTAAATGGTGGGGAATATACTAATTTGATTTGGAAGAAATACTGGGAAGAGGATGTGATTTAGCAGAGACAAGGAACCTAGAACGAAGGGCTTTGGCCATTTTTCGTTCTCTCTGATTTGGTTTGATTTTTTTTTTAAAAAAAAATGAGTTCGGTTTCTGTTTAAGCTTAGAGAGGAAGACGAGATAAAATAGAGATTTTGGCAAACTTCTCAAGTAAGCGTGTAAAGGAAAATACCTTTTGACTGTTTGACCACAAATTTATTATATTATAAAATTTCAAAACGTCTCGTTAAGTTCCCTTTAAAATTTCGAACTCCTCTTAGGGAATGCCGCTAGGCGATTATAAGGTTTTACCCGTGTTCCGAACACGATGGAACTTCTTTCGAAGCCTAATTCGATCATATGTGGAAGTTGGCTTTATAAATCGGCTTAGAATATTAATTTATCGATTTTAATTTCAACGCGTTTTTCACCCATACGAGCAAACGTTAAATACAAACACTATGAAATTTGAAATCCAATAATAACTTACTATTACGGATCCAATGGAAATGGTTTCGTCTAATCCCGAGACTGTTCCTCGGAAGGCTATTTTTAAATATCGATTTAAACAATATATTTTCAAAACTGAACAAATTACCCTTTAATTTAAATTTCATCTGTTCTATTATCTTCAGTAACATCATTATAAATTTTATAAGCCTTCATATTATTTTTAATAGGTTTAGAGATTTCATATTCAATATTTTACCCAATTTTAAATTATATAATTCAATAATTTAATTATCAAGTAAATATTTATATTTGAAATTCAAGTTAAAATTACCCTTTAAATATTTAAAATCAATTAATTATTCCAATTTGAGTTGTTAGAAATTCCGGGTCGTCACAGGGAGAGCTCAGACCAAGGTTGATGGGTATGGGCGCGAAGAGGAGGAGCGTAGCAATGCACTGGTGAAGTCAGCTCGAGATTCCGTCAAGGGATGGACGAGGTTGAGGCGAGGATAAGATCGGGAATGGTGATGTTGGGAGTCTAGAATGTAAGCGAAAAGAAAAAAATTCATGGGGAGGATGAAGTTGTTTGGGTCGGGCTTCAGTTTGGGTAATGATAATAATGTTTTTGAAATTTTTTTAAAGCAATTTTTATTATAAAAATTGAAATCTTATAACATCGATAACTCATTCGTATTAGATCAAATTTGAACAAAACAAATTTCATGACCTTCGTATCAGTGAGATGATCTATGATATGGAACTGAATTGGTTGAAATCTGGGATATTGGAATTTCGCGCTAAAATCGAATGTCTGTTTGATTTTAGACGAACTAGAGCATGGAAGCTTCAATGGAAAGTAAATGTAAGTAAATCTCACTCATCTGGATGATTATCATTAATTTTAAATAGTTAAAATTAATTATTGATTGGTTAGATAATTAATATTATCAGTTAAATGTGATATTATATATATTAGTATATATTGGTAGGTGGATTGATGTTTCTTGCATATTTTTAGCGGATGAGACCCTATGCGCCTCGCATAATAGCGGATGACCCTGTATACCACGATATCCCCCTCGAAGTGGATTGGTTTTTTTATGTTGCATTAACATCCGTGGTTGCACGAAAATAGGTTGGATGGATCTAACTGGATTTCACAAAAATGTTGAATGTAATTCCCTATATTGTGATATATGATATATTTGAATAATCTGTGATAGATTATAGTGTAATTTGAATTCGTTAGATTCTATAGTACCTCTGATCTACATTTTGGTATTTTAAAATACAATAAGTATTATTTTTGAATTTGTAAAGAATTTACAAGGGGATGTTGGAAGTGGAATATTATATTGAGTTTGGAATTTATTAAAGAGGTATTGTTTTGGATAAAAATCAATAATTTGGATTTTATATTTATGATTAATTATTTCACAAAATAATTTTAAATAGAGATTTTAAATTAATATATATAAAGGTTTTTAAACAATAAACTCAAGTGTTATGTGTTTAAAAATAAAAGGGGGTTTAAAAACCGATATTTAAATAGTTGGGAAAAATAAAAAGGGAAATAGGAAATTAATTTAAAAATTAATTTATTATGGATTTAAATGAAGTGAAACCATTGTAAACGGGAGATGAGACTATGGGATTTGTAAACAAGGTTTTATAAAGTGAATAGTTATCACTTGTTAAATTGAAGTTATAAATTCATGGTAAGAATTTCTAATGAGGTGGGTAAATCAGTTTAAAAATAAATGATAGGTTTACTTTTAGAAATGTTAAAAAGGAGATTTATGAAATTGGGACGTAAATCAACGGGTGATAAATCGAGAGAGATCTATAAATGTTAAATCGGTTATATTGGAATTGGAAAATATATTTTTATCAACAAGTTGAGTTGTTTGTAAAAAGAGAATTTCAAATTATGAAACTAGGTAATTTAAAAGTGTTTAAAAATATTTCAAAAGGTTAGTTATTTAAATATTTTTAATTTTCAAAATGAAATATAGGTTTCCTAAACAAGTCTTCTAAATCGACTAGAATCTTATTAATAGATCGGAATTAATTATTATTTCAAAGTTAAATAATTATTTTAAACGTATTAAAGTCTATTTAATTTTAACCAAGATAGTTTATAATGAGTTGATATTAAGTTAGCAATGATTTAAGAACTAATAAGTATTTTTATTTTAAAAGATAAATTTTTCAATATTAATATAGTTTTACATAATAACTTTTATTTAAGTGTATTTGCGTAAATTAAACTTGGAAAACTATTTTAGAAATTTTACAAGTATTATTTTAAGAAAATTATTAAATAAAGTTTCCAGAAAGGAATGGTATACTTCAATGGCAAAATCGGAAGCAGAGATTGCCTGTAGTTAAGTTTTGGATTTTTTTAGGATAGAGACATAACCATTGAGATATGAATCCATGGTTGATACCGCAAGCCGCTTTTTGTGTTTATTTTAAATGTTTTTTAAATATTTTTGAAAAGAATAGTTATAACATGCTTCCTCCGAAAGATAAGTACATACCTTATGATAAAGAGATATAATGTATTAAAATTAAATTAAACGAGACTTAGTGTTTTCAGTGGAAAATGAAATATTCGGTTGAATGATTGTTTATTTGATAGTTGTAATGATCCCATTTTGAATCATATTTAAATTGATGATTGAAATAAATTTTTGGATTAAATTGTGAATTAATTTGAATCTTTTAAATTAAATAAATATTGTGTCTGTTTAATTATATAAATAAATTGTAAATTGAATTATGGGTTTGAAATTCAAATAAATATTTATTAATAAGTATAGTAGTTCAAGATAATATGATATTTAATAAGGTTTAATAGTTTAACTAGAAATAGGATTTGATAAAAAGATTTAATCTTTTATAAATGTAACATGAATCATTGTGATTTGTATATAATAAATAAAATAATATACTGCATATAGATTTTAAATTTAATTGTGGATTTGAAATTCTAAATTAAATATCATATAAATAAAGATTTGAATTTGAAATTTGATTTGAAGTTCAAAAATAAATATTTTGAAAATAAATTGGATTTATATGATTTTTTAAATTAAAAAGATTTTAAAATATATTTTTCTTCTAAAATGAACAAATGTAGTTTGTATAGTAATAAATTTAAAACATAATTTATAATGACATAAGGTTTAAAATGAAATTCATAAATTAAGTTAAGTTAAGGGTTTTAAACAAAATTTATAAACTAATTAAAGATTAAGAACTTTAAAAACTAATAGGAATTTGTTTTCTATTATATATATGTATATATATATATATATACATTGTGATTATGTGTGTATATATATACATTGTGATTTGAAAGTTATGTTTTGAATTTACTATAATTATTTTCAAAATCTATTTTTAAGTAAAATTCTATATATTTATATGTTATATACATGTGTGTGTATTTACTAATGCATAACTTTTTAAAAATCATTTTTTCCTTAAAATAAATAAATATATAGATAAGAGAAATAATTATTAAAAACATAAGAGATGGATAAATTCACAAATTATAAAATGATAGGGTTTAAAATATAATTTGTAAATAAATTCAAGAAAAGTTTAAACATAAATTTGCTTGTTTTTAACAAATGTAAGTAAAATAACTTGGAAAATTAACAAGTGTTAGCTTGATCTCAACATATGTTAACAAGTGTCATGTTAATTCATTTTCTTTTTATTGAAATTTATGAAACAAAACCAAAGAAAACAAAATTTCAAAGCTCAAAAACAAGTTCAGATCAAACAATAGAAAATTGGTACTAGGTTATAAATCTGAAACCTGGGAATAAAATGAGAACCTCAATTCAAATTCTTCAAGATCAATCACTAATTAGTTAATTAAAGCGACTTAAAGATCAAAGAAAACATCTTCAAACTTGAGGAATGCAATGCAAAGCAATTCAAAGTCCTCAACCTCGAAGCAATAGCTTAAAGTAGCAGATCATCTCAGTAATCAAACTACAACCTGAATTATCAAAGTTCAAGTTCAACTCTATGTTCTATGCTTCCAGTTCCAGGCCCAAAATCTATTCCTCTGTCCTCTGTCTTCGTTTTAATGGTGAGCAAGCTACCCCCTTTAAATTTCAACCCTATTATGTTTTGATTGTGTAATGAATATCCTGATGCTTGTGTTTGAAATTATCATTGCATGTTTGTATTGATGCAAATATCAGAGTGTATATGTCTGTATATACATAATACACATATCTCTGTTGTATTCAGGTTCCATCACACTTAAATTAAATTCAATTTCTTGATATACCATCAATTTGTGGTTTTTATTTTTAAATAAAAGATGAGGGTAAGAATGTAAACTTAATTTTAAAATCAACAATAAATTTAACTAGTTAAAGAATTACTGGAAAAGACGAAAACATAGTAGAATCAAAAAAAATTTACAAAATTTAATTGAATTAAATCTGAGTTTTGATTACATAATCTTGTTAGTCTTCCTAAATCATGAATTGCATCGTTCGAGAAATTCAAAGTAGCATCGTTCGAGAAATTCAAAGTTGAACGGTAAATGGAAATTAGCCGATTTCCGGCAATCTATGACGAATGACAAGTCGTGATTGATCATGATGAAAACTGGTACGAAAGAGATTGCAGGAAAAATGATCGGAAAATTTTTCAATCATCAAAGCGACGACACGATAGCTTGATAGGGTTTTAGGGACAGTTTTTCTCGAGAGGTTTCAGTGGCAATTCTGTCGCCAATGGTGGATCAGACGAAGCCGGTCCAGGTGGAATAGAAGCCGGAGGTCGAGATGTTGCTATGGTGTGGTCGGCGTGGTCGAAGGTGGCTTAGATCGTCTGTGCAAGGATGAATTTCCAATCGATGTGTTCATGTATTTCTCTGTTCAACTCGATTTCAAGTTCACCGTTGTCTCACTAATCTGGGTGGTTGAGTTTGTTGTCGAGGTCAGGTTTGACTTGTGGGTGGTTGCGATGTTGATTGAAGGACGCCAAGGCATCGGTGCACGTGTATATGGTGCCGTTCGTGTTAGTTATTTTCAACGGTTTGGGGAATACGATGATGACTCGAGTTTGCTCTCAGGGATTTGGGTAGCTGGCTCGTGTTTGTTCCCGGGTCCATTCGTGTGTAACCAACTGATAATAAGTTTAAAATTTAAAGCAAAGTTTTAAAAGAAAGAAGAAGAAAATAGATTTGCTCGGGTATTTAGGGTTGTGGACTCGGGTATTCACGAGTGTGGCTCAGGTTTTCTTATTTTTGTTGCCAGAATTTTGAAATTTTAAAAAAAAGAAACAGGCTTGAATAAAAGAAGAGCATGAACAAATTTTCTAAGCATTTATTAAATAAAGTTTTCGATGCATAATGAAAATAAACAAGTTTTCAAATTAAATTTATAAACAAGTTTTTTTAACATGTTTCAAAGATTTAATTTTTAAGTCAAATGTTTAAAATTGATTTGTTTCAAAGTTGAATTTTGAATTCATATGTTAGGTAAAAAAATTAATTAATTTCTAAATGCTTTCAAATGGAATTTGATGATTAATTAATTTAGGAAGGTGATTAATAAGTGGAAAATTTATCAAGGCAATTTATTAATCAATATGATAATTAAAAGTTAATTGTTTCAACCAAGGTGATTAATTAATTAATGTGATTAATTAATTAATGTGATTGATTAAAGGTTAATTAATTAATGAAAGTAATTAAAGATAATTAATTACTTAAAGGTAATTACTTAATTAAAAGTAATTAATTAATGATTGAAGTCAATTAATCAAGTAACTAAAGAATAATTACTCAAAGTAATTCAATTATGATATATTAATATAAGTGATTAGGATAATCACTTATTATAATTAATCAAGGATAATTAATTTAGTGGTAATTAATTAAGGGTTAATTAATTAATTAATTAAGGATAATTAATTGAATAATAATTAAATAATTAAAGAATAATTATTTAATGATTAAGGGTTGATTTATTTATTAATTAAGATTGATTAATTAATAATTAAAGGTTAATTAATAAATGATTAAAGGATAATTAATTAAAGGTTTGTAATTAATTAATATTAATGAACTAAGATTAATAGTTATTCTTAAGTAATTAAATATGATTTAAAATTAATCAGATTATTAATTAATCTTACTTATGAATGTTTGGATTCAATTGGATGTGGAATTGCTTGACATCCCTGATGTGTGTTGCTTTGTGATATGAATTATTTTGATTCGTGCTGTGATGAATGTAATTTATTTTACCTATGATGAATGTATATTATTTATCTGTAAATCTTTGAATGGAAGATAAGCGTTATAGATTATATCTCTTATCCATATTGCTGTGCTTAAATCTGTAATGATTAATGATGTTGCACTATTGCGTAAAACCCCTGGACTACACCTTACACACACAAATATGGATTGCACGAGGAAATTGGTTAAGTCACAGATTTTTGAAATGGTTTTAAAGTTGAATTTTTAATCCGAACGGTTTTGAAAATGGAATTGGGTTAAATATGAAAAGCTTTTGAAAAGGAGTTTCGAAGATAAAAGTTATTTTGAATAACTTGATAAAGTTTTGAAATTTAAATAGTTTGATTTGAATTTAAATTCAAGATTGGAAACTGAATTCTATGTTTGAAAATTATGGTTTAAAAGGTTATACAAGTTATATAATGTATCTATATGGGTTTTAAACCATTTTAAAAGTATTATTTTTGAGAATTTAAATTCGACCCAAGTTTATAATTGAAGGGTTTTAACTTGAGCAAATGTAATCGGATTTTCCCGAAACGAAAACTCTTGCTTTTCAAATAATAATAGCTTTCATATAAAGAAAGGATTTCCAGTTTGTTTTGAAAGGATTTCAAATTTTAATGAAACTGTTTTAAAAGCTATGAATGAATCTTTGAAAATGGTTTTGAAAGCTATGAATTGAATCTTTGATTTAAAGATTGGATGAGTTAATCCAATTTGAAACGGGAATTGTTTTGAAAGCTATGAATAAACCTTTGTGAAAGATTGTTGAACTTTGTTTTGAAATTAAAGAGGATCTTTAAGGTTTATCTTTTGTATAAAGATTTGGAATGGAATTATTTCGAAAACTATGAATTAATCTTTGTGAAAGATTGGTGAACTTTGTGAAGTGAATCTTTTTGTTTAGAAGATAAAAATGGATATTTGTTCAAACCATTTAAAGAAAGGTTTTGGGCTTTAAGTTGTGACTTAACTAAGATCTCAATATCCATATGCTTTCTAAATTAAGCGCTCATTATTCGGTTTAGCCGGGAAAGGACTTTGTGTCATAAAACCCATTCCGAATAATGATATGACGATATCGATAGCATTTGAAGACCAGTGGTGAAGACAGGATATCTTCGAAAGCGAAAGGATTACCTGTCGAATGTCTCCACACCGACTGGTTTCCAGTATAGAGATTTGATCACCCTTTATGATGGAGAGTCCGGACGTGATTAGGGATTATCCCGATGTGCAAGGGCTTCTTTTTAAGTGCCTTCGATTTTGTTCAAACCCGAAATAGACTTGTATGGATTTATGTCCGACGTTACACTTTGAAATGTAAAGCTTATTTCTATCAAATACATTTCTGTTTGGTGGCGGAGATTTATTCTCTTAGCTTAACACCCTTCTCTGAGACGTACGAGCTCAGAGGTTATGTAGTTGATGGTTACTAGTGAGCCATTCCCAATTTGGTAATGCGCCTCTATACCCACGCTAGCCAAGAACATTACGGTGAATGTTGTCAACTAGCACGGAGAATAAGGCTGTTGAGGAGCGACCATCCGTGTAATTGCTTTGCGCGAGCGTAGATATGTAAGATAGTATAACGAAATCCGACATGCCGACACAAACTCAAAACTACTACACAGTGGCTATAATATCTTCAGAAACAAATATAGAAATACACATAACGTAAATCAGTCACAGACAATTCATATCACAAAGGCGGAAATAGATATGAATATTACACTAGGAAGTGTACATCAGAGTAGTGGTCTAAAAAGATCTACAATATCACAAAAGAATAGTTACACGAACTACACAAAAGAATAAGTATACATTATGGAGTCTATATCTCAAATGTATACAACAAAAACTACTAATCTAAGTAGTTAACCAAAAGTCAAGGAGGTAATCCCGGATGTAAACTCAAGCATAAGCACCTGTAACGTCTCGGTCTGACCCGAGTATTATTTAATAAGAAAATAATAAACGGATCAGTCTAACTATAAATATCAGATGAAACGATATAGAGTAAGAGATATGACTAAACACATAATAATCACAATGCCAAGCTGTGATATATATAAGTAATTGAAAATCAACAAGAGATTAATCAATATCACCAAATCTACACGAGAATCAAAGGAAATGTCATACTCCTTATTTCGTTCACCAAACCATAAATATTGATGATTATATCAATGTCAATCACAAAAGTCAATGACACACAAATTCACCAATGCACACATATTAATAAAACTTATCAATGGAAATCACGAAAATTGGTGAAGCACAAATTCTAGAAATCATCTCAAGAAATCCAGTCAATGACACACGAATGCACCTATGCACAAAAATTGATAAATCATATCAATAGAAATCACAAAAATAGGCGAAGAAGAAAATTCCAGAATTCGACACACGAAATCCAGAAATCACACAAAATAAGGGGGAGGCCTATCACACGAACGGGAGCATGAAAACTCACCAACATATGTATCACACGAATGAGACGCTATCTCATGGTAGCTAGCCATTATTTTTTGACACACGAACGGCCCGAAGACCATCGGGCGCTACCCCATCAATTTGAGTCGAAGCTCCACAAAACGGGGTTTAGTCTCCCTCGCAGACAAAGAGACATCGCACATTGCTAGTCTAAATCACAAAAATGATCGTCATGATCATTAAGAAAGCGTCAATTACACTAAGCTAGTAAATATATAAATTTAGCTTCATGTCCCATAACCACTAGCTTAACTTAAATATTTACGAACAAATTGTAGATCTCCACTAGAAAATTGTCACAAGAGGTTCAATCGAACAAGTCCAAGAATTAACCGACGAAGTAAACGCAAGCTTTCATACCACTGGTTTTACTAAGTCGTTTAATTAGATTTCTCATACGAGTGAGGTAAAGGTTTGTATATACTAATAGATTGGAAATCGGTTTGAGAAAATGAGCTTTGTAATAAAATAGTGTTGAAATCGTTTTGATGAAAGAATTTTTATATTTACTACTAGTATTGAAACCTTTATATTTTTAAAGTGACAAATCACAAAGAAGATTGTAGGAACAATCAATCACTAAAATTCACATTTGAAGACGTGAATAAAATCCAAAGAAATCGATACCGAATCCATCAAAATGGACATTCCCAAAAATCACGAAGAACATGTCATCAAAGTCGATAATAAGTGATAATAACGAAAGGGAATCAACACGAATCGATTAACATTGGAAATTCAATCCAAAAAGGCAAAATGGACTCAAACAGCAGGTTCAGTCGATGTTAACGCTAAAAATTGAACGCTAACACCCCGGTGTGTGAAATGTGAGTATGAAAGCACCGCCCAATGGTTCGAGAACAGAATATCAGCTGAGATAACAGAAAATACAGTAAGAAACAGCGATTTTATAGTGGTTCGGCTTAAGGAGTAGCCTACGTCCACTTTAGATATCTTTATTACTGATCTTGTTACAAAACAATACAATGCTCTTCAAGTACAAATCTCATTAGTTACAAAACACTTTGAGCAAGTAACTTAAGCTTCGATGTAGATGAAAATCTTTAAATCCATGTCGGATGTGTGAAAATTTTTCAAAGTAGCTTGTAGTGTTCTTCGAAACATCAAGTATGGAGTTGGTTTAGAAACTGGCAAAGTATCGGCGCTTGAAGAGATTGTCCAAAAGTCCCTTGAAAGTTGGAGATGGAAATTTATTTATAGAGAATTCTGGGCAGGAAACATTACCAAGTCCTAAATCGGAACCGGCCTAAGTTGGGTCGCGGACGACTTAAACTAAGTCGTGGGTCGGCTGTGACCTAAATGCTGGGTCGAGACTTCGGAAAGGCATCCTCGCTGAACTCTGGATATATCATAAGTCATGAACCATGTACGAGTTAAGAGGCTGCGTGCTAAGTAGCTGTATCGGACTTGCCTTCCTTTGTCTGGGTCGTGAACGACCTAGCATAGGTCGTAAGTCGGTCGTGACTCAAGTGTAGTTCGTGATCTTGTCCCTATCCTGAGCAGTTTGGGCGGCAACCTCCTTGGATAGTTAGATCGGAATCTATCTTAGGCCAGCATCCATGTTAGATCGGTAACCTACCTAAGCCTTGAGTCGGTATCCCCTCAAATCTTAAGTCGGCATCCTTGTTAAGTCGGCAACCTTTACGGCATTAGGCCGGTACCCATGTTAGGTCGGTAGCTATCTTAGGTCTGTATCCTTTAAGTCTTAGGTCGGCATTCCTGTTTTAGGCAGGTAGGTCGGTAGCTATCTTAGGTTGTCGAGTCATGGCCGAGACGGGGTTAATATTTGCCCCTCGAAGTACACGCCTAATGGTTAGGTCGTGTGCTTCGATATGATTTAACCCGTCCCCCTCTAGGTTGGCAGGTCGTACGCGACTTAACAGTTAGACCATTTGCGCCGCTTCAGGTTCCTCCATTTCAAGGTATAAGTCATACATCTACTCCTTCCTCTTCATTCAATTCTCCCATTAACATTTCCCTGAGCTCTCAAAGGCGATTTCGTTCCATCAATCACCGATAATCATTACGTAAGTAAACCTACTCCCTTCTCGACCCCCTATTGTCTCATGAATCCGTTTCAAACTTCACCCACCTCCTCGTGCAATGCTTCATCACGAATCTTGTCATACCGATAGTTGATGATCCTGAGGTGGCTTAATTCGGATTCAAACGGTTGACAAAACGATGCCGATGGGTTACTGCTTCGGGCTAATCAATCTTGATTTACGTTAGGATTGTGAGGTGTTGAATTCGTGGGGGTTTTGAACTGGTTTAATGGATGATCCGATGGCATGAAATAACATGAATGAAATGAGGGTTTTTTTGTTGATGGAGTGGCTATCGGGTTAACGGGTTGGGTGGAGTGAGATATTGGTTTGGACGCGACTCAACAACTTTGGGTGACCTAACTTTTGGCCGATCTGATTCGATGCGACCTAAACCTTAAGTCGCGGCCGAGATAAGACTTGGGGAAACTTACCGACCTAATTTATTGTAACCAGAGCCTTAAACCGTTGTCGAGTTAGAACTTAGGGAAACTCACCGACCTTAAATCGTTGCCGAGTTAGAACTTGGGGAAACTCACCGACCTAATTTAATGTAACCAGAGCCTTAAATCGTTGCCGAGTTAGAACTTGGGGAAACTCACACCACTTTGAACCGAAGCCTCCTACGACTTAAAAGACCAACTATTTAAGGAACCAGAGACTTATTCTTAACCCACGAGAGATTCCTTGGGTCGCAGCCGAGTTAACACTTGGATGCTTAACTTGAATTCTCACTCAAAAGCATAATCCCAAATTGAATACTTAACTTGATCTGCTGGACTGAATTGCTTAAATCCTAGATTGTTTTAACTTTGTTGCCTTATTTCACAGATCATGTTAACTTATAGGCTAACAACCTGCTGAAAACAATAATCACAGAAAACCTAGGCGAATATACTGCCATCGACTGCCCACATAAATGACATATTAGTCTACCTAGAGTAATCAACTTAAACACACTGTAAGAAATGCTGTGAACCAATCAACTAAAGAGAAGTATCAATGCAAAGCATCGCTATCTTGAACTGATTTGTTTGCATCTACATTTCACTTTCATATTTAAAACAACAAATCCTGGACTTTATAAATGACAAATGCTTGCTAGTTTTTATTCCAGTTATATTCGCTTATTGCTTTGTTGATTTTACACAACACTTCACACATTTTAGGAAACGTGCACCTTCATGTTTGAATATCCAGTTGTTTGTGTAGAATGACTTCCCTCCAAGAAGAAGAAGTGGTAGCTCAAGCGGGAGAGACCTTTCAGGCAGCTGTTCCCATAGAGAATCCTCCAGAGAGAACTTCGACTATCCTAACTCCGAGAGCGTTTATTCAGCTACGTACTCAATTTGGTTTTGCTGAAAATGATGCCCTACTTCCCGGGCCAAATGATACTGCCGACAGTCCTCCCCACGGTTTTGTCGCAGTCAATCGTCAAATGTGCCTAAGCGGGGCGATTCCTCCCTTTAACGACTTCCTTCGAACCCTTCTCCTTCGGTTGACAATCTCTCCGTTCCAACTTCATCCTAATGGCTACGCCATCTTGATGGGGTTGTATGTTTTGTTTAGGAGAACTCTTGATCGCTTGCCAAGTTTTGAAGAAATTCGCTACTTACGCTCGTTTGAAAAGAGTAAAGATCATCCTTCCCTTATTATTGTGATAAGTGCTAGAAACCGCAAGCTTATTTCTGATCTTACCGAAAGTGTTCATGGATTTTTGAACCAGTTTTTCTTTGCTCGCTGCCCCCCAGGGTGTTATGCCATTTGGAGAGTAGGAAGTAAGATTAACTGTTTCTATCTTCTCCATTTTCAAACTTTTTTGAGGTTCGAATTACCAATTGCTAATTTCATTCTTTTCTCTTTTCAGCACTTCCTCTCCCCTCTAGAGATCCAAGCCATAAGCAAATTTTTGAAAGATTACGTGTTGTGACTGCTAAAGAGAGAAGTATAAATTTTTTGTTGAGGGACGAATTTTTGCATCAGTATGGACTTTTACACGCTTCTCGCTCTACACACCCCCATGAGGTTCCAGACTCCCCATCTAAAGCATTAGATGCCCCAGTTTCCACTGACGAACCCATACCAAAAGAACCTGCCTCCGAGGCTTCTCTGGTGAAGTGCTCTACTACTGTCGATGTTGCGGGGCCATCCAGCAAATCGGCACTTGCCCCAATTATTGAAAAGGAAGAATCTCTTCGTTGCTCTGAAGATGCGGCTGGTCTGGAAGCCGAAAAAGGTACTCCCGTCGAACTTGGCGGTGATGATACTTTCGAGGGGCTAAGTGACCTGATGATAACTTCACAAGAACTCTTTAAAGATGATGTCCCTAAAGCTTCTTCTCCTGTTGTCGAGGCGACATCAACTTTTCAACAAATTTTGACGCCTACCACTCAAGTCACTACCACCGCTGTGTCAAAGAGCGGTTTGTAGCCTGATGCGTGTAGTTTGCACACCACACACACATAGGACTTTTCGGCACTTTCATGCACCTAATTCTTTGTACTTTGAAGATTCTAAAGTCACGCTTCTTTTCTTTGAAGACTTTTAAGACTTGTCTTTTTTTTTTAAAATTTCAGATTCTCCGATGGGACGCAGCGGCTCTTACTATGACGACTTTCAGCGCTACGGGAGGCATAGTCAATATGACTATAGGCGCTACCTTCCCGTTCACAGAGAAACCGACGAAGAGAGAGCCGCTCGAAAGGCTCAGGAGAGGAGGGCTCAAGAAGAGCGTTATGAGAGAAAAGAAAGGGAGGAGCACCATGATTCTTCCCAGAGAGGTGACAACTCTCACAAAAGAAAGTCGCATGATGACCGGGGAAAAAGTCATATAGTTGAGGACCCAAGCAAGCGTGCCCGGCACGGTGAGAAGCATGCATCTACAACTCCTGAAAAGGCCACTGCCCCCATCTCACTTGACATCCCTTCTGGCTCCCCTGCTCTCGGAAAGACAGACATTCAGACAATAGTTAACAGGCCTAAATTTCAAATTGGACCAGGCCCGGCCACTCTGCAAAGCCGGTTCCCACACTGGTGCCTAAAGGGAGTGCGGTTCGATCTTGACTTGGTCCCTATTGACAAACAAGCAATGCTGCAAAATCTTGATGCTGTTAGGCTTGATATCGAGCAGATGTCAGGGTGGCAAAAGCTTGTTGATGAGCTTCAGAGGGTCAACCGCGTGAATATAGAGGCTATGCTAACCATGGAAAATGATAAGGCCGAGTGGCAGAAAATTTTAAGCCAGCACAATACCGAAATGTGGAACATCGCCGATTACAACGAGAAGCTTGAAGCGGAAGTTGAAAAACTTAAGCAAGAGCTTGCTACTTCTTCTACCTCATATACCCAAAAAGAAGAAGTACTTCAAAAGCAAGTTCGCGATGCTCACGCTGCTCAGCGACATGCCGAGTGGCAACTTGAGGCTGAGCAGAAAACAACGGAAAGGTATCGTGCTGACGTTGCAGAGTTAAGGGCGAAGGTCAACTCCCAGGATTTGGAGATTATGAGGCTGAAGGCCCAATTATTAAAGACCGAGAAGGAACGCAATGAAGCTATCGCTGGAAGGCAGGCTGCCGAACAGTCGCATGAGGCGACTAAAGCCAATATCAGCTCCACTCTATTTGACTTCTACATACGTAGCGTTATGGGGCGCGGGAGCCTTTCATTCTTAGGACCGAAGTATGAGATTACCCTGGCCAAGGTTTGGGAGTCAATTCTTGACATGCTTGGAGGTAAAGGAGTCGGCTATGCTGAAGCATCTCTTGCAGAACACTTTCTAAATGATGATGCCAGAGCTGCCCTAGCCCGGGGAAAAGAGCAGCTTGCCAAAGCGCGATCTGAGGTAGGGGAGCAGCACTTTGCGAAAGAAGCACCATTAAATGCCCCGGTCCCTCCTTCGGTTTCGGCCGATGTTGACATCACAGGCCCTGGTTCCCATTCTCCATCCCCTGTTAAAGTTACAACTGAGATCACAAGCACGCAGGGTGGAGATGAAGGCGAAGAGAGCACTGAAGCACAGGCTTATGAGGTTGACATTAGGAAGCCGACTTCTCCATGTAACTCTACCGTTAATCTTGCTCAAGTGGACTGTTTGTTTGCTCCTCATGAGTTTGATGAACTTTTTGATTATTTCTTAAATCTCAATGAGCCGCTATCTCCTTTCTTCACGGGAGATACTAATATTTTTGGCTTTTCTTCTTCTGTAGCAAAAAGCCAAGTGCCGCACAGACTTCTCCTCCTCCAGCTGTCCCTCCTCCTTTCCCTCAAATCACTCCTATTTCCCAGCCGGGATCACAAGAAGAATTGATAGGAACCCTTCAAGGGTTGGATGATCCCATCGCTTCGCAGGAGCAGAAGGACGAAGGACCTGAAGGAGGGGACAAATCCCCAGAGCATACTATTTCTGATGACGTAAAACTGTCTGCTCTTGTTACCCCGGGAAGTGAGTCTTCTTCAAGGAGGAGGAGGAAGCGTGCCACTTCCAACAAAAGGAAAAACATTCTTGTTTCTGAAGAGGAAGCGAAGGTTGATTCGGTAGTGACCCCCTCTCCTTCTTCCCCAACTCTCCCAAGTCGTCCTGAAAAACTGCCTATTAGGTCAGGTGAAGGCTCTAAAGGTGGTGGCTAGAAGAAGTAACGGGCCCTGCTTCCCCTTATTTTCACTTTTTGCTTTTTGCATGTATTGGCCGGAGATTGTGCGGGTACCGGCCTCCGCTTTTCTTTTATTTTGAAACCTGTACCTGTACAAAATTTTGACAGTATTGAATAAAATGATTCTTTCTATTTGTACAAACTTCTGTCTGTATTTGAGAATGCATTTACACTTTGTTTTTGTACAAGTTTCTTTATATGATATTGTAGTGAGCTTGTGGTATGCTGTTCGAGCGTAATTTTTACCAATGTAGCTATACCATGTTGCCCTTATACCATAAGCTTGTTGCAATATTTTCAACTTTGAGGGGATTTGTACTCTTATTTTCTGGAGAATAATTATTCCATACTTGGAGGAATATTATTCTGCTCAAAATAGAGTACAGCTCGTTTCATATAAGTTTTCAAGCTCCACCCTATGGAGATATCACTTTTTCTTTTACATGTATACATTTTTACAAAGCGAATCCTCTTATGTGGTAGAGCGGGCCTCTGAAGGGCACTTTAACTTTTTTTTTGAGGAAGAGTATTTCCAAGAATAGAAGAACCAATCTTCTTTTGAAAGCTAAAGTGTGCCATTATAGAGGGCTTTTTTTTTATATTGCGCCTCGGTGGAGGGCTTTTTGATCTTTGTTTTGCATTTCTGATAAAATGCTTCTTTGAAAAGTTGTACCTCTGAGGAGGGCTTTTTCACGTTTCAACACTTGGAAGTTTTATTTCGATCTCGGTGAAACGTGTGCCTCCGAAGAGTTGTGCTTCCGAAGAGGGCTTTTTCACGTTTCAACACTTGGAAGTTTTATTTCGATCTCGGTGAAACGTGTGCCTCCGAAGAGGTCTTTTTGTTGATTGTGCCTCTGGGAAGAGGTCTTTTGTTTGATTGTGCCTCTGGGAAGAGGTCTTTTTGTTTCTGCCTCTTGGGAGAGGCTTTTATTTTTTCCCTGTTCGCTGGGAAGCGGGCCTCCGAAGAGGGCTTTTCACATTTCGAATCGTGTGAAGTTTTATTTCAGATCACGGTGGAATGTGTGCCTCTGAGTAGGGCTTTTGCCTGGAAGTTTGGAGTTTCTTTCTTTTAGTTAGACGGATTCACGAGAGTGTATCACCGATCAGTCCGCAACTTTATGTCGAGAAAGAACTCTTTTTTTTCTTGCGAGGCCCGCTCGAGGTCTTTTAGCATTTCAACTGTGGTGAAATGGGCCTCCGAAGAGGGCTTTTCACATTTCAACACTTGAAAGTTTTATTTCAATCTCGGTGAAACGTGTGCCTCTGAGTAGGGCTTTTGCCTGAAAGTTTGGAGTTTCTTTCTCTTAGTTGGACGGATTCATGGGAGTGTATCACCGATCAGTTCGCAACTTTATGTCGAGAAAGAACTCTCTTTTTCTGGCGAGGCCCGCTCGAGGTCTTTATCCTCCGAAGAGTTGTGCCTCTAAAGAGGGCTTATGCCTCCGAAGAGGTCTTTTGCTGTTTGATGCTTGCTCGCCCATGCCTCTTTGCCATCTATTCATGTCGGCGATCTCCGTTATCTTTTGCAAGTATCATCCCTTTTTAGTTGCCAATAATTTTCCTTATCCAAAGAAATATACTTCATAGTTAAGCAAGTTGGTGGTGGTAGACACAGGCTATTTAACTGGATGCTCGTTTGTACAAACATTCGCAGTTAGTTAGAAATGGTTCACTTCCATCCACATCGCTAACTTTTTTTCGAAGCACTTCTTTCGTAGGATTTGAGTATGGAAATTTTGAATTGTTTAGCGTTTGCTTGCTGGGTGATGTCGGAGATCGCTTGGTCTTGCGATGGGTAAGATTTGTTTTTATGGCCTGCATTATTAAATCGACATTTTAGTAACACAATTAACGTATTTTATATGTCGAAATAAAACAAAGCCGTTTATAGTAGTAGAGAGCACAAGATTTATAGTGGTTCGGCCAAAAGCTGGGCCTACATCCACTTTATAGCTTTTCATTATTCACTTGCTTTACAATTGCTTTCAATACAAGAATATATATTCGTAATTCTTTTACAACATTTTCAGCAAAGCTTTTAAGTAAAATATGGACGCAAATGATTGCTGTTCCAAGCTCTTGGGATTGGTTCTCCTTCGACAGTCGTAAGTTTGAATGTGCCATCAAAAAGTTTCGTGCCTATAACATACGGCCCCTCCCAGTTTGGCCCAAACACACCTGTGGCTGTCATAATTCTCTTCAGGACTAGGTCCCCAACTTCAAAGCTGCGCTGACGAACTTTGGAATTGAAGTGCCTGGCTATTCTTTGCTGATGAGCTGCAATTCTAAGCATAGCCTCTTCTCTTCTTTCATCAAGGAGGTCAAGTGCTTCCAGTTGCAGTTTTTCATTCTCATCTTGATCAAAATGGATCCTTCTGTGTGAGGGGACTTCAGTTTCTATTGGAATCATCGCTTCTGATCCGTATGCCAATGAAAATGGAGCATGCCCAGTAGAAGTTTTATGGGTAGTTCTGTATGCCCATAGTGCAAGCGGTAACTTATCGACCCAACCACCTTTTGCTTTTTCCAGCTGCTTTTTGATGGTTGATTTGATGATTTTGTTTACTGCTTCCACTTGCATGTTCGCCTGCGGATGAGCCACTGCTGAGAAGCTTTTTGGATCTTGAATCGTTCGCAGAAATCTTGGAACTCCTCACTTTCAAACTGGGTACCATTGTCTGTGATTATCTTTTGAGGCACACCATACCTGCAAATGATATTTTTCGTCACAAAACTTATCATTTTCTTAGAGGTAATAATAGCCAATGGTTCGGCTTCAGCCCATTTAGTGAAATAATCAACAGCAACGATAGCATATTTAATTCCCGATTTAGCAGTCGGCAAAGGCCCAATGAGATCTATTCCCCAGATGGCAAACGACCAGGGACTGACCATTTGTGTTAGCCCAATGGTAGGTGCTCTAGGAATTTTGGCAAATCTTTGGCATTTATCACACTTTCGGGAATAGTCAGCGGCATCTCGATTAATCTCTGGCCAAAAATATCCATAACGAAGAATTTTGTTTGATAAAGTTTGACCTCCTGTATGATCTCCACATTCCCCTCTGTGTACTTCAGTTAGAATTGTCTTAGCTTCTTCCTTTGTCACGCATCGGAGTAATGGCATTGAAAATCCTCGTCCGTACAAGTGACCATCCTAAACTATATATTTGGAGGCTTTCCTTACCAGCTTCTGTCGTTCTTTTGAACTTTCTGGAAAAGAACCATTGAGCAAATATTCGAATATCGGAGTCATCCATGATTCTTGCTCTTGGGATACATTCATAATCCAATCAACATCCATTTCATCTGTGCTTGGAGCTGACAAGACTTCGACGGGAACTAATCCCAATAGCCGAGCCTCACCAGTACTTGAATACTTTGCGAGAGAATCCGCCTTCATGTTCTCTTCTCGGGGTATATGGTTTATTGAATAACGGTCAAAATCTTGAAGAAGCTCCCAGTCTTTTGATAAATAGGCGGGTAGATTCCCTCCTTTAGCTTGAAATTCCTTCTTGACTTGGAAGACAATAAGCCGAGAATCACTGAAGATCTGCAATGCCTTGATGTTTAGTTCTTTAGCGATCCTTAAACCAGCGGTGAGAGCTTCATATTCTGCTTCATTATTTGTTGAAGGAAATTCTAGTATCAGTGCATAACATAGCGATCGCCCTTCTGGGGTTTCAAGGACAACTCCTGCTCCAGAACAGTAATCATTCCTCGCGCCATCAACGTACAATTTCCATTGGATTGGGATGTTATCAGTGGCTTCTTCCTCACTATCACCTTTATTCATACATTCTGCGATGAAATCTGCTAAAGCTTGTCCATTGATTGCTTTCCGGGGATGATAAGTGATGTCATATTGGCTGAGTTCAATATTCCATTTCAAAAGACGGCCCGAAGTCTCAGGACAGAATAGGACTTGCTTTAGAGTTTGATCAGTGAGGACTTTGATGGGATGAGCTTGGAAATACGGCCTCAATTTCCTTGATGCGATCAACAAAAAATAGGAGAGCTTTTCCAACCTTGAATAGTTCATCTCTGCCCTAGTGAATCTTTTGCTGATATAATAGACTGGCGTTGAATCCTTGCGTCTTCCCGTACTAACACTGCACTGAGAGCATGAGATGAAATTGCCAAATATATGAAGAGATCTTCACCATCGTCAGGCTTTGAAAGTATCGGAGGCACTTCCATATGACGAACCAACTCATCAAATGCCTTCTGACATTTAGGAGTCCACTCAAAGTTTTTTCTTCCTTTCTTCAGAGCATCAAAGAATGGAATGCATTTGTCAGTTGCCTTTGAAATGAACCGACTCAAGGCAGCAACCTTTCCATTGAGACTTTGCAATTCCTTCTTCGTTCTAGGAGCTTTGACCTCTCTCAGGGCAGTGATCTGAGCGGGATTAACTTCAATGCCCCTAGCGCTCACAATGAAACCCAAAAACTTTCCGGACTCCGCTCCAAATGAACATTTCAAGGGATTAAGCTTCATTCTGTACTTTCGGAGTACTGCGAACATCTCTGCCAAGTGATCCATGTGGTCCACTACTTTCTAGACTTCACTAGCGTATCATCAACATAAACTTCCATTGTCTTACCAATTTGCGGTTTAAACATGGCATTAACAAGCCTTTGGTAAGTTGCCCCTGCATTCTTGAGTCCGAAAGGCATGACCTTGTAGCAGTAGAGTCCAACATCTGTGATGAAACTTGTATCCTCTTGATCTGGCTCATGCATCATAATCTGGTTATATCCGGAGTATGCATCCATAAAAGATAACAATTCATGCCCTGCCGTCCCATCCACCAACTGATCGATCCTGGGCAGCGGGAAACAGTCTTTGGGGCAGGCTTTGTTCAGATCTGAAAAGTCAATGCATACTCTCCATTTTCCGTTAGCTTTTTTAACCAGCACTGGATTTGATACCCAATTTGGATAAGTGGATTCTCTGATGAAACCGTTCTCCATGAGCCGATCCACTTCTTCTTCTAATGCTGCTGTCCTCTCAGGACCCTGGGTTCTTCTTTTCTGTTTCATAGGTGTAAACTTTGGATCAATGTTCAGAGTGTGTACTGCAATCTCTGGGGATATTCCACACATGTCAGCATGAGTCCAAGCGAATACATCCAAATTTGCCCTTAAAAATGAAATCAGAACATTCTAAACTGTTGTGTTGAGTTGTGAACCCACATTCAGCACTTTGTTTGGGTCCTTTGGGTCAACGGGCACCAGCACTATTAATTCTACCGGTACTACCCTATTCTCCTCTGCACTGGCTTTCCATGGATCCATCTCTCTTCGTGTGCCACTATATTCACCAGTGCAGGGTCCACCCTGTAATTTCTACAAGGTTGGTTCTTTGATGCGGACTGGAGCCGCCACACCTTTTCCCGTTTCTCTTTTCCTCGATTCACGCAACTCCATAAGATAACATTCTCGCCCCGCATCTTGGTCTCCTTTAATCACACCAACTCCATTATCCATGGGGAATTTTAGAGTCAGGCACCATGGGGCAAGAACAACTTTGAACGCAGCAAGAGTTGGTCGGCCTAAAAGGCATTGTAGGCAGAGAATTCTTCAACAATTATAAAGGTTTGCTTTCGAGCCACCTTTCTCAGTCCTTTTCCAAGTTCTACAAACAAATCTATGGTCCCAATCGGCTGTTTGGGTTCTCCAGCAAACCCAGCAATCTTAAGTGATGAAGCTTGAACGTCGGCCATTCGAATTTTCATTTGATCAAAAGTCTTTTTGAAGAGAATGTTGCATGAAGCTCCGCAATCAACTAGAACTCTTCTCATAGTAGCCGGTCCAATAGCAGCGGATATGACCAAAGGATCTATGGTAGGAGCTTCGATAGCCAAAGAATCTCTGGCACTGAATACAATGTCATATGTGGAAGTCTTTTGTTGCTTTAAAGGCACATCATTTTCTAAAACAAAAACACCCCCTTCATCCGGTATATGCCTCAAGGCCTGGGCATACCTTTCCATCTCGCCCCAGCTTTTGCCTGCTGGGTGAGGTCCTCCGGTTATTATATTGATGATAGGTCTTTCCGATTCATGTTCTACGGCCTTCTCACTTGAGCCAGGACGGTGAGCGGGAACTTGTTGTCCTTGAATCGACCTACTATGATAAATATTTGTCAGAATCAAAATTTTATATGTATAGTGAGAGCTTGAATTTGTAATATCCAAAATTGTAATAAATATTTGTTTGAATAAAATTTCTGTTTGAATTCAAATTCTGTGTAATTTATTTTATTCAACAAATATTTATTTAATCTATGAAAAACAAAATAGTACATTAACAAATATATTTAAACGAATGTATATATGTTTACATTAACAAATACATTTAAACGAATGTATATATGTTTATTATCATCAAACAAAAATCATATAAGCGCATATTCAACAATCTCCCCCTTTTGATGATAACAAACATATATTTAAGATTTTGACTATGTTAAATGTATTTGATCAATGATATACTCTAATTGCTCCCCCTATTTAAATGCTTCCCCTCTACACGATGCTCCCCCTACATATATGCATAGAAATAGAAATATACAAATGAGCCTAGATGCAAATGAAAAATTATTTGACCTTTTCTTGATTTTATTTGACAAAATCTTAACTTTTCTCTCCCCCTTTTGTTATCAGCAAAAGAATAATAGTGTTAGAGAAAAAATAGAAATAAAGTGATCGATATTAATCCAACATTAAACTCAATTTGGATATAAATATTAAACTTCAATAAAAATCAAACAAAAATCATAACTACCCTTGTTAGGCGCATATTCCACTTTTAGAATGATGGAAATGATGTTCTCATATAAAATCATACAGTTGTATCCACTTGTGGTACATTTATATCAGAAATTTGAATATCTGCTAATCATGCATAACCGTTAGGACTTTTAAATGTGATTAGTAGTATTACAATTTAGTTTTAAAAATGAATTCAAGTATCTTCTGACCACGCATAACCGTGAGGACTTTTAAATGGGATTAAAATCAACTTGTCTATTTAATCAATTAATTTTGATATGCGTTCCATACATGCATAACCGTGAGGACTTTTAAATGAGCATGAAAGCACATAACCAAAAATCCAAGTAATTCACCCATGCATAAACGTGAGGACTTTTAAATGAGAGTGAATACTTTGGATATTTATTTATTTTTACAAAAAAATGTGAAGTGAAAAACAAATGATCCCTGATTATACTACCACATATCGACAAACTATATTGCATTTTTGAAAAACAATGGTCGATAGAAATATGATAGATATAGAAATGGTCATGGAATCTTTACCCAACAAAAAGTTTTATAACTCTTGTTTGAATTCCTAAAGAAATTTTCCAAATATACTTTCTTGAGTAATGTTAAATATCAACACTTATCACCTTCTCAATCACTATTTACCTTTTTGATAATAAGTAGGGAGTCAGATTAGTCAAAATTTGTCATTTAAAATCAAATAAAAATGACTAATCTGAAAATATGGTCAACAATGATTTTCTCGAAGGGGTTATACGAAAAAAAATTCTGGTAATTGAAAATTATTTGTAATGAAAAATATGCAGATATTTTCTTTGAAAAACGATGCAGTTACTAAATGTCTCACCATAAATCACGTTCAACTAGTAATTTTTCTATCAATTAGATTACCAGTGTAACCTGCATCTGAATTTCTTTTTCACTTCAAAACATCACTAATTAAATTTGATAGACCAGACCATGAAGTGTGCATAAAAACTCAAACAGCATTTTAAATGGCATTCTCTTGAATTTGGTTTAAAGCCGTGTAAATAATCAGAAAACCGTGAATATAGAGTTAGCTGGAAAAAATATTTTCATCCAACAAAACACTATTTTTAATCCAAACTAATATACATGAAGTAAATCCAAGAATCTAGAGAATTTTATAGTGTTTTGGCATAAGAATATAATTTGGCCAACTATGTTGAATAAGTCAGAATCATCATCGTTTCATCATCTAATTATTATCTGATTTAATTCAGAATACGGTGCAGATTATCACATTTAATTTATCGTTCAAAACATACCATTACCTATTTTACCTTTACGATAATCGTTTGTGGTTGCCCATTGTGATTCTGTCACCTTTGTACTAGGCTAAGGAACTTTGCTTTGTTGCCCGTTGTGTTTCTGGAACAGCCAAAATCCAGCGAACACTGTTGTTGTTCCTTAGCCCTCCACCATACCTACACGATGAAAGATTTTTGTGACCTATTTGTTTTTATAGGTCCATGATTGTTAGTGGCTGAAGCATTGTGAATAAATAATCCCTTTGGAACCCAAACTTGTATAGTCCTTTTATTCTTGTTCCAATAGACATGAAATTTGTTTGTAGAATTCTTAAGAACCCAAACTTGTATAAATTTTGTGTTCTTATTCCTATGACTACAATTTTCAACACGATATCCAATTATTTCACATCTATCTAAGACACTCTTACCTTTTGCATTACCATCAACTTGTGTTTTCCCAAAGCCGAGTCCTTTTCTGTTGTTAGCAAAAATTTGATTTCCCAATAACATGTTGAATGATTTTTCTCCTCTTGAAAAGTTATTCAGAGATTTCTGGACTTTGGTTTTTAATGTTGTGTTTTAGTTACAAGTGAGGTGCATCTATTTATAAAATCCTTTTTCCGAGTGTCAATGATTTCCTTAAGACTCAAGTTATCTTTTTCAAGATTCTCAGAGCTATTCTTAAGTCTTGATTATTCTGAATCTAAAATTTTACATTCTAAGTTTTCAATATTTTCAAGTTCAGTTTCTAACCTAAAATTTTCTCGAGCAAGTTCTCTCCTATCAGATCTCAGTTTTTCAATTTTAGATTCAAGAGTATCAACTACTTTAGTAAGATCAAGACACATAAAAACAAGTTCTTTATAAGAATAGTCACCTACCTCACTAGATTCCTCTGAGCATGCTTCTGAATCTGATTTTGCCACAAGACACACGTTAGCCTCCTCTGAGCTATTATTCGAAACTTCCTCTCCTTATTCATCATCCCAAGTTGCTGCAAAGGCCTTCTTCTTCTTTTTCTTTCCTTGGTTGTTTTTGAGAAGTGGACATTCTTGTTTGAAGTGGCTAGGCTTGTTGCAGTTAAAGCACGTTAGTTCATTATCGAAATTGTCAGAATCTTTTAACCTATTACCACTTGTTTTCTTCTTGCATGGCTTGAATCTTGACCATTTTCTAATATTATTGACAGCCATTGCAAGCTCTTCAATTGGATCTTCTTCTTCTTCGTCGCTCTCTTCTTTGCTCTTTAAGGCAATCGTCTTCTTCTTTGGTTCGGAGTTGTTGCGTTCCTCCTTTGCTTTTAGCTCAAGCTCATATATCATCAAGTTGCCAATCAACTCCTCCATGCTTAGTTTACTCAGATTTTTCGATTCTTGTATTGTCGTAACTTTTGCCTCAAATTTCATCGGTAAGACTCGTAGCACCTTCCTCACAAGCTCTACCTCAGTGAATACCTTCCTAAGTGCTCTAGCGTTGTACACCAAAGTTGAAAAGCGTCCAAACATGTCTTTTATGCTCTCGCCTTTGTCCATCACAAATTTCTCGTATTCATTGCTGAATAGGGCTAGACGAGACTCATTGACTTGAGAAGTTCCTTCATGTGTCACCTCCAAGGTATGCCAAATTTCCTGTGCAATTTTACAATGAGAAATTCTATTAATTCAGACTTATCAAGAGCACAGATTAAAGCACTCATGGCTTTAGCATTTGTAGTTTTTAATTTCTTATCGTTAGCATCCCACCTATCCTTAGGTTTAGGAATCTCAGTATCACCAACAGTTATAGTGGGAGATTTATAGCCAGTTTCAATAAAGTCCCAAACATCATAATCAACAGAACTAAGATAAATACCCATCCTAACTTTCCAATAAGCATAATCATTTCCATTAAACATGGGTGGCCTAACATTAGATTGCCCCTCACAAAAAGCATTATTTGGTGGATTCATGACTCTAGAGTTAAAGACAAAATACCTCGCTCTGATACCACTTGTAGGATCTAGATTAACCCTAGAGGGGGGTGAATAGGGTTATGGCAAATTTTCTCGAATTAAACACAAAAACAAACCGCAGAGAAATATACTGAAAAGTAAATCACACACAAAATTTACCCAGCTTCGACAACCCCTTCCTACTGCTGCATTCCCAGATTTCTATTAGAATTAAACAGTCTCCCGCTTACAAACACTCTAACAGACTCGCACACCCTGCTACCGCCTATAGAGTTTTGCAAACTCGCACACCCTGCTCACTGAACTAATTCTAACTAGACAATCTGACACAACCTAAAACCTAGGTGGTGATTTACCAAGATTTGAACCTTAGAAGAAAATTTAAAACAAACTTAAAAACAATTTAAAACTAAAACCCTATTTGAATATAAACTAAAGCCCTCTTTCATAAAAACAAGGCCGGCCCATTTCTATTTCTTTAACCCGTTCCCCTTTTTGGCTTGTGAAGAAAATGGCAGCTCTGTTCGATCTGAATTAGGGCTTTGTTCCCTTGCAAAAATTAGGGCTTTCTTCAACTTCGATTCTCTGGTTTGTGTTGCGCTTGCTCGCGGCTTCTCTGATGATCAATTCTCTGGTTTGTGTTTCTCTTGCTCACAGCTTCTCTGATGATCAATTCTCCGGTTGCTTTTGCTTATGCCTGTTCGCAGCTGCTCCTCTGATCGAGTTCGATAGATTGTGGTATGTAATCTTTTTCGTTGCTGGTTTAATTGCTTGCTTGACTCGATGCCGATGATGAATTTTTGGGTGAATATTTATATGGATTCCGAGACCCTATAATTCATTCGTATCAATTCGATACTTTCCTAATTCTCGGTTTCCTGATATAGTTTCGACTTGATGCACACGGCTTTGATTTTCAAACGTTCGATTTTCCTTGATTAATACGGCAGAGACTTTCCTCTTTTAATTTGCTTTGAATTTTGACTTTTTCAATTTACACACACTTGATTTCTGGCTTGGTCATCTCTGAGCTGTTGAATTTCGTTCATCCACCGTATCATTGATTTACACGACATTGAATTTGTTACGTGGTCACCACGGTGTTGAATTCATTTGACTTCGGCCATGACCTTTGACGTTGAACACTGATGATTTATTTTTGACTTTGGCTTGAATCTGTTTCGAATTTGCATCCTTCTTGCGGCTGTTGTTCATTCTATTGGTATCACTTGTCCATTAATTGGTTTGTTTGAGTCAGTGGTATTTGTATTTGATCATTTTGATACTGTTGTTGCACTCGGTGTTTGTAGCTTGCCACTGACTTGTGTTCCATTTGTGGTCATTGCTGTATTGTTTACTTGATTACTTGAGCTTTTGTGTAGTTGTTGACTGCATCACCATATATCAGTTGCTCGGCCCTGTCTCGATTCACTGTTTGTTATTTGAACTTGATATTGTGTACACTGATACTCCTCTCTGATTTTGCTTTGGTCATGACACTGTAGTTGTATACTTGGGCTTCACTGAGTTGTTTGTCGTGGATATTGTTGTTTGCATTGTACCATGCTCCCTGTTGTATATACAGTGTATTGATTGTTTGCACTTGCGTACTGCTGTCACATTTACTTGTGTTTGTTGCAGTTTTTGTGTTGTTGAGTTTCCATATCTTGTGTTCGAGCTCTTTGTTTCATTTATTCTTGTTGTTGACTCGACTTGATGCTGTAGTCTTCCTTGTTGAGTTCCTGTAGTTGCATTCACTTCATGTTTGTTTAGTTGTGCACTTGCTTGAGTTTCACTGAGCTCGATATCATGATGTATTTGCTGTTGCGGTCTCTTGTGGTTTCAAATTAGTTCCATTTTCATTGACTTTCTGTTGCAAGTGCTTCATGATGATTGCATTATATTGTGATATTGTGATCTTGAGATGTTTCACTCAGGTCTACATTATCATCATTTTGCTCTTTGATCTGGTCATTGCTTGCATCACTGGTCTTTGCATCCATTCATGTTGATTTTTGAAATTTCACTTGATTTGAATCCAGTTTCAAAACTCGAGTATGACCTTGTGCTCGCGTCGTGATTTTAAATATATTGCACGTGAGTTGAACCCAGCATTTCATTTGGGTTTGACCTGTGCTCACCTATCCCTGTAGCATTATCAAGTGTATATCGATGTGCACGGCCTTGTGGCATGTACAATGATACACTGTGCATGTCACATTGTTCGTGTATGATGAATTCAAATGTGAATGATGACGAACAACCCAAATAACTGAGGCAAATCATATTGTCAAAAATCATATTTCATTTTATATTGCAAAAATATTTTTTTTTCAAATTTACTGCGTTAGTTAATATTTTTGCAGATTGCTCAGATGTTGGATTCTAACTGGAATGAAGTTGAAGATAAACTATCAGTGTGAGTGATATGTAGTGAGGAATTTATGTAAATTGAATTGTGATGTAATTAGAATCAAAATTGTATATGTATAGTGAGAGCTTGAATTTGTACTATTCAAAATTGTAATAAATATTTGTTTGAATAAAATTTCTGTTTGAATTCAAATTCTGTGTAATTTATTTTATTCAACAAATATTTATTTAATCTATGAAAAATTTAATAGTACATTAACAAATACATTTAAACGAATGTATATATGTTTACATTAATAAATACATTTAAACGAATGTATATATGTTTATTATCATCAAACAAAAATCATATAAGCGCATATTCAACATGCATACCCCGAGGTCAATGCCCTAAGGTACGTATTTACTCCATTCAATTATACACGCTTGTCGGACGCGATCATACGGCTAATCATCATATCGATCCTATACCCGATCATTGTTGATCCCATAGAACTACTTAATATTCGCATTTGGATCCTGAGACCTGCCTTACTTCCACCTACCAGAGTATCCATACTCTTCCTTGAAGTTGTGCCGAAGCTTGCACGAGCCTACATATGAAACTGAGAGAGAATCCCCGATAAAATGGCTCCTGACCTGGGCTTTACTGCCCAGGTCAATGCATCACCGGTTTATCGGTGGTAGCATATCGTAGAGAATAAATCCTAGGGCAGGTGCCACCTGGTCCACACCATCATCGATTCGCATGTCGTTCTTCCGTTGTTTCATGCAATAAGCCACTTAGCATTCGAAGCCTATCTCCAACACATTATACCTCCCCCGAAATTCATTAGAGTATGTTTTGAAACTAGTTCCTTATGTGTTCCAAATCGGATTTGAAATGAAATCTACTTATTGCATGCATAGAGTTCATCGGGTAGTTCTAGCGAACCAACTTCCTGTAATCATGCCAAAACATAATCAACTGGCCATCTGGCATCACGTTATGCCTATGCATGCCCATACACTCATTCGTGCACATTCATACATGTGTACTTAAATACACTACACTACACAAATGACGTTTCATACTTCACCAGAACGATTACTCGACCCAATGTCCTCTCATGCGGCTTAGCGCACACGGTGGTCGGTACCGACTATAGGTGTCTTGAGTCCCAGTTCATCTGTCTTTGAACAAATTAAGTATAAAGGGAGTTACATTAATTAACGATTAAATATTTAAATTAATTATTTAAATATTCGATCGTTACAATGTGGGGTGTTACATTTTCCCTCCTTAAAAGAATTTGTCCCTGAAATTCCCATGAGTACGAGAAAGTAATTGGACTGATCAAAATTCCCGAACCTCAATTTCAAAAAAATTCAACTGTACTTTCACTTATGCAATCAGCATTACGGAAACTCCCAAAATTAGAGTGCATCACACAACTAGCACTACACCAAATAGGTCATTTGGCAACACTTTTATTTCTGTATTTTGTCACAGTTATTATGCAATAAATTTGTCACGGATATTTCCGTTAGCAACTATTACCACACCTATTACCGTGAGGAAATCTGGTATTTTTGTAAATAAACAAAACTGAAGCGGATGAAAATGTAATTTTATCCTTTTTTTGGCTTGTCACGGATCTAACATCCTATGGTTTTCCGCTTTCATCATTTGTCCTTCATTGTTTCAGCCTAGGGTTACCACACGTCATTGCTTTTATTTAGTCATTTATCACTTTCAGTCAATGCACGTCGTTGCTTCATCTATTCATTTTCTCTTTCGGTCTAAGGTCAACGCATGCCACCGTTCATCCAATCGATTTCCTCTTTCAATCCAGGGTTACCATGTGCCATCGCTTTGTTTTATCGTTAGGTATTTTTCATTTTTTAATCTTAAATTGTATTTGATTTTCGATATGTGTTCGAGCTTCAATTCATTTTTTTGCTATTGGTGTAATTTTTGTAATTTAATTACAGTCTCATATTTTAAGGCTCTGCTTCTAATTAATCTTGATAGATAGCCATGATGGATGCTTCTAAAAGAGTTAAATAATCAAATTTGTTACTGCTATGTTAAATATATGTGTTATTTCTGAATTGGCTCTATGCCTGTAAGCTATAAAAAGAGAAATAAAAGCATTTCCTGTACAGTTTTCAAACTATAAACTCCTTATCCACTCTCTTCACTTTAATTTTACTCTTGTATTGATCTATTTCTTGAGAAAATGGGATGACTATGTGTGGGATTCGGTTTTTGTTTACAAATGATTTCTCATTCTTTGCGTTGCTTAGCTTCTGGTTTCTTAGACTTCATTTCTGCTCAACTAGCTATCTTCCTTTTCTTAATTTATAAGAAATCACTTAGATAACCAAAGTATTTTTTGTATATTTGGTATGTTAAATATATTTCAAGAAGTTAAATGTTTGAGTATTTTTTTACTCTTCATCCATGAACAACCTCTGTAATTTCAGTTCTTGCTTTTCACCAGAAAAAGATGACAATTGCTTAGGAAAATAATTAAAATATTTCTTATATCTGACTGTAATCATGTTTGACGAATTACATTTATTATGATTTTATACAATTACTAACACTTGACAAATAGAACACATGGACTGAAATTGGAGAGAGCAAAGAATACAAAGGCAAGAAGCTATTGGAAATTGAGTGGGAATGATTATAAGAAGAAGCTCGACGAAGAAAAAGCTTATATGGATAAGATTCATCAGTTGGAGGTAGCAAAAAAAGTAGAGCCAGGTTCCACTGAGGCATCCCTTGGTGAAAACAATTTTAATTACAAGGTGAAATGGTTATATTATTTTTTTGATTTGCTCAGCTCATTATTATAATTATTAGTTAGTGGTAACCGTATAATGATCGATCCTTGTTACCTGATTGAGTAATATATACACTAGTTGGCAATTCATTTAGTGGAAGATTGGTACGTAACTTATTGCTTGTCAGAAAAAGTTGCATTCTTTAGTTAACATAAAAAACTGATTTTCAAAAATAATGTATTTCAGGAATAAGCTTCATACAAAACTTATTAAAAGAACAGGCCTCGTCTCTAGTTTTGTAAATGCAAATTGAAAATTAGGTATTAATGCCATTTTTAGTCCAAACATGGGTAGGAGCTCAAATCTCATGTTCTCACAGTCTTTTCTTCATGTGCACTCATATATAACTATTGCCTATTTTAGCGTCACCAGTTTAGATAATTTAGTTGGTTTCACATATTAATTAAAGCATAGAGATCAAATTTATTTGAATGCAGCAGAAATGAAAAGAAAAGGAAAGAATTTCATTTAATCTAGGAAGTTATGCTACAAAAAGAAGAATAGGTTAAGAAGTAGAAATTAAGAAAATCTCATTATTTTCTATATTGCCAACATATAATAAAATCTATTGGATCTTTATTTTTCTACAAATTTTCATCATTCATCCTTCTATTGGTTTATCTTTTAAAGTGGTATTGCAATTAGACGTAGGACATTAACCTATGATAAAACACAGTTATTTGTAAAGAGAAAGCTGAAATAAATTTGAAATCCTGTCAAAAATTGTCTATTTATACACTAAACTAAATTATTTTTCTTGATTTCCCAACCCAATCAAAATTATTGCTTAATAAACTAAGGTAACTAGAAAAATGAAGACCAATGTAAGCAAAAGAAGAAATATAACACTTTAGAGGGTGCCATTTGACAACAATCATGGAAATGCAGGCGTATTCCATCAACTATTATCAAGTGCTATATGGTATTAAATCAATGTTTACAACATTATATCCAAACAAACCTAAGTCTCGACAACATTTAGATTCATAAACTGTATAAAAAACCTCCATCAAATAAACATATAACACTATCGCTTTATCATCTCATCATCATCGTATATACAATAAAATACCACTTTTTAGATCAAACTGCATGTCCAACATAATAAAAAAAAATCCACATGTATCATGAAGTTCTTCTATGCCCATCATTACCCTAGGAGGTAGTTTTTTCACAGTATAGGGATTGTTTTTCAAACTTAAAATAATTATACTAGAATGCCATCCTATCATTCACAAGATGAGAAAGCAGTTATCAAACAACATTACATATTTTGTTTGGAGTGTGGCCAGAATATGGCCTTATATTTCATGTTTCTAGTGTAACATGTGTATACTATAAGGCATTTATGGTAATTTTAACAACTTTTATAAACAAACGCTAGAATTACTTGTTAATCAAATGCCGAATATGCGAAGATCATCCGAGTACAATGAATATAATGGTTATACCAAATCAAGCACATTCATATGACTAATATTAACTTATTGTTAGAAATAAAGCAATATCAAGAATTTGTTTCTATAATCAGTGTTTTGTACCAACAGTCTGATATCTCTATCAGAAGTGGCATGTTTGATGTAATAGTTTGTGGTGGTACATTAGGCATATTTATTGCGGCCGCATTAGCCTGAAAAGGCCTTTGTGTTGGCGTCGTTGGAAAGAACCTTATCAAAGGGGTAATCTCATTTCTTTGTGGAAGTTTTTTTAGCATATGCCATATTAATATATTCTGCTGACCAATTTACCGATTGTTGTACTTTGCGGAGGGAACAATAATGGAGTATTTTAAAAAAAGAGCTTGTGGAACTTGTTCGGGTTGGCAAAAATTAGAATCTACAAGGTATACAAATCTATCCTGTTACGTAAACCTACGGCCTTTTAACCTATATCTTCATTAGTAAAATATTTGCTTAGTTTTGGAATATTAAAGATTATGTAATGCATATGATATTACCAGTAGTGATATTCAAAATATTTATTTAATTACTAAGTGAAAGTTAGACACGAAATGTTATAAACTACATTGTCATTTGAATTATGTAAAAAAAGCTTAATTCATTGTTTCATAACTTAATAATTTTAGTTTATATTAAATGAAATTTAAAAATCTTTTAACATTTATCTTAAAAGGATAAAAAAATAAAAAGAAAAAATATTTTTAATCAAAATAATGTATTAACTTTTGTCTATTGATTAACGTAAAATACGATAAATAATTAAAATATAACTTTTTTACAAATATATACTAAGTAAAAGTATTTACTATTTTCCGACATTGTAGGATATAAAAATTTATCGCTACTCATCAGTTGTAATATCATTCTTCACAAAATAATTTTTATCAATGACAAAAATCTGCTTAACACACCAATTTTGAAACGAAAAAATGCTATGTGTTTATAATGGTATACGAATTTTAAAAAGAAAAGGTTGTGTGTATATTTGCTTGTAATGAAGCACCAACTTTAGAAAGAAAAAATTATGAATATATTTCTTTATATTAAAATATTATCGACTACATATTTGATGGATACTGAAATTGTGGAGATTACACGTAGGCTATAACATTTATTATATGACTAAACTACTAAACCTGTAGTGATTTAATGGAGCATAATAATACCACCGAAACCAAACTTAGTACGAACTTTTCAGTATTATTACTACTCTTATGCATAATAAATTCATGATAGGGTATTTTACAGATAAGTCATTGGAGTTGATGTGGGAGAATATTTTGAATTTTCATATATTACCAATCAAATATGAGTTTTAATCATTGTGTTTTGTGGATATGGTGTTTTGCAGATAAGTCATTAGGCTTGACTGCTTTAGTTGTGTGAAAAAAATCCTTCACCCATTATATAATATAAAATATGGAAAAATAAATCGATACTCTATCCCTAATTATTCGAAAGAATTACAATAATGAAAGGAATTAAGTTAGGAACATGTACCTTACTCATGTTACAATGTAAAACATAATCTGGTAGCCTCTTTAGAACAGAAATCTCAGTTTTCATTCTTAATCATGCATTAGACGAATGAGAGCATGTCCGCTGCTCCTGTCAAGGTTTATAAAGCAAGAACACCTTAAATAATAATAAAAAGTTGCCTCATGTCTCAAATAATAAATCAATTTAGCATTTCAAATGTTAATGTTTCTAGTCATCAATATCTACCTATATTTTTGTACAAATGCTTCCTCAAAGTCTTCAAACTGTAATCAAGGAAAAATTAGATGCACTTCACACATTTATCCTAATTTTAATGATGTTGCTGCTTGAGTGTCTGATTTCTATTGCTTTCTTCAGATGGTTAAAACTCTTGTCATTTCCACGATCAAGAATAAGTGAAATGCAGCAATAATATCTTCCAAGCATGGTAAGCAAATAAAAAGAAGGGAAATCTGCATTTTTTTCTCAACTAGTAATGGTTTTCTATCATCATTCTGTCCATAAGTAAACTTTCCCTTCAGTAGTAGCACCAATTAGATAAACATCAATATATGCAAGCTTGCAAGGTACATAAGTCATTAATGTGTTTTTAAAGAAGTTACTTTCTTATCAATTGTAGATATGACATTTTTTGCTCGCTTCTTACTTCCAAGCATCTGCTCAGTAATAACTAAGCTGGCTCAGTTTAAACTTTGCCATATAGTGTTCAGTGTGTTTGTATGTTAGTTATGTTGCTCATGTATAGTTGACTATTTCACCCTATAGTGTTCAGTGTGTTTTAGTACTAACAACATTTTGTTACACACTTTCATATATGCTCATACCGACCTATTCAATGAGTGTAAGCGAGTTTTCCCCCTTTCTTTTATGAGTGATCAAATGTTTATCCTTCAAAGGATTTTTTTTCCTAGCCATGAAATAGCATATCAACTTGCAAGCAAGCTATTTTTGTTTAATACTTGTAGACATAATTGTATGCACTGTAATCATAAACAAGTGGAATTACTTTGAATAAAAACATTAACACAAATTACAGGGTAATTCAGTAAAATTCACGCATCACTATTGTAATGCCATTACACCGAATTAAAGCATCAATAGACGTTGATTTTTCCATAACTATGTGCATATGATTTATAGAGATGTCTAATATGACTACATATCTATTGCTGGAAACCTATTCTGACATGTCGATACATCAATATAAGACCATTTTCGGTTGGTTTATAGGAATTATCCACTGCTGCAAATTGATGTTTGCTATTAAATAACCATTTGCACATTTTTGCACCTAACAAATTGAGAAGTGGTAGTATTTAGTAGCACGTTTACTGATATCCTTGAAAAACGATGTGAATTTATCATGTAGGTTGGAAAAAAGAGTTTACTCAAACAAAAAAGTGTATGTTTTTCCTTCACTGCTGAAGTTGATGTGCCATCAGAGAAGCTCACAAGTGTATGTCTACAGATAGACAACTTTAGATGAACATGTTTCGTTTGGATTAAATTAATCAAATGTAACATTGCAAAGAAATTGTAATTTGGAAATGAAAAATTAACCTTTTTGTCAAAGCTAGAATGAAACATTATATTCCAGATCTGGATGCAGGAATCCAATTAATTTAGAAAGTTTCAACTAATTTGCATTTGTCACGGTTATAAGTGTTAGAGTTTCCTTTTTGGTAATGGTTATAAATGTTAGAAACTATTGTTCGGTCACGGTTATAAGTGTGATACTATCTAAATTTTCCTCGGTTATAAGCGTTAGTAATAACCATTTTATCACAACTATAACCGTGAGCAAATACTGTTCTGTCACGGTTATAAGTGTGATAATATCTAAATTTATAACGGTTATAAGCGTGAGAAATTACTATTTTTATCACGGTTATAACCGTGAGCAAAAGTGTGACTAAATTTTCCCACGGTACCTATTTTCACGGTTATAACCATGACAAATTAGTTTTTTAACGCTTATAACCATGAGGAAATTGCCTTTCTGGTGTTGTGTAGGAAATATTCGATAACCTACATTATCCCACATTTCCCAAAATACATACCTCTTTTTAAGAAAGCTTCTCACCGTTTAAATGAAAATCTAAACACACAAGCGTTTAAATGTCCATGCTTCAGCTCTCAATTTCATAATTGTATTATACCAAGAGGGTTATGCACCAATTATAAAGCAACACATAATTAAAACATATATAATTTTAGCGTAGTAACTGATACTATCATAACCATATGTTACTATTTATTAAAGAGTAACCAAAAATAGGTCGGTATCTACGCATACCATAGACTCTGAGTCACTCCAAAATGCAATCAGCTTATATACATCTCATATCGACCCCTAAACTGGCCATGGATGACATGTGATCTATCCTAAATAGCCATTGGCATTTTTCTTTGAACATGCTATAAAAAGTAGCTATAGCTAGCATACAAGCAACCATACATACAACAAGTACCAATATACAACAATAATTTACAAATATACTACTAAACGTACAAAGCAATAACAACTAGCAATAAACATCAATACTCAAACAATAGCAAGCAAAGATAACCAATGATAAGCAATAACAAGCGATCAGTAATGAGCAACAATAAAAAATCAACAAGCAACAATAATTAGCATACGCATTACCAATCATACAAAACATGTAACTATGATAAATAATAAAAATAAAATTCAATCAATAATAAAAACAACAAACAACAGCAAGCAACAATAAGCAACAATCAAATAATAATAAGAAATAATAAACAAAAAGCACACAAAACAATGAAACATACCGAAAAGTCGATACCAAAATGCATGATAACCAACAACGGTTGAAGCATGAATATCAAACAATAAACTCCCATGAGCCTCCTCGACTCCCAACATGGACAAAATACATAACTGGTGTAACCCCTTTCGTGAATACTACACGAAAGATTATTACACCTCCTTTTAGGAAAAGGTAAACTTCTACGATATGTTAGATCATCGAGTCTCAGAACTTTCGAATATACCTAGTAACATAAGCCTCTATTTTCCTTTCCTTCCGAACATGACTCATTTTGTAAAGGTGAAAACTGCACTTTACAATAATTATTAAATGACAAGTTACGAATGCTTGAGCTTGCTCGGTTTCAAACTCACTTCAAATGCACAATGTTAATAAGGATAATATACTAAGGGTACCTCGAAGCTTACCTAGACAGGTGCCATATCGCGACATAGAAGATTATCTAAATCTTCGCAAAATTAATTGAGAAGTCCTTCCCCAAATTATCCTAAGTTATCCTAAATTAATACCCTTAAATAATTTTACAATGAAAAAAGGCCATCTAAATAATGTATGATGCTCGATCTAATCCTTTGTTCACTCGCATGACTACTTTGTTTAAATAGGGTTAGCTACCTAACTCCTTTCATGTGAATTCTAATCTAGTTCCTTAGTACGACCACTGAAACTTCCACGTACGACCAAAATCGTGCTTTAGAAATCTCGCAGTCACTTCTAAACTCTAGCTCAAATGCTCGGCTTTAAGAATCGAGTGGGCTGTGCAGTTAATGCTCCCGTACTATCTCACTATAACCCTGCTATATCTCATAGCAGATTTCTACTGCAATGATTTTTCCATATTGCCCCAAATATATCCTTTCCACTTTAAGCCTCGCTATTTCCGCTATATCCAGTTATTCCCACTATATTTCGCTATTTCCGCTATATCTTCCTTAAAAGAAATAAATTGTAAAATGATATTTATACATTATATAAATTATGAAATTGATTTATTTAATTGAAATTTTGATAAATTTTCAGAAATGAAAATACTCTAATATTCTTCTAAATTCAATTATGTTATATAATAGCTTTACGTTTATTTACAGTATATTCGCACATGTTTTTATCTAAAACTATTTATGTATTAATTATAATTCCATTGAATTTTAATTTTTCATTTAATTACCATTTCTATATTTGTAAAAATATTAAGTATGAGTTTTATATGTTAGTTTAGAGTTATCTGCTATGTCCTCCTTGTGTCCCCGCTATGACTCTTTGCATCTCCACCACATTGATTCTGCCGAGTGCTTTAACTACACAGTGAGTGAAAAACCCTTGCCTAACTGGTGCAAATCGTTTCAAACCCAAAGCTCGAACCAGTGATTAGGAATCGGTCTGTTAATGGACTAATCCTTAGAAAATACCCTTTCAGCATATGGGATTACTCCCATCACCTAAGATTTACAACTACAAGGAAAAAGATACAATTCTAATACAAATGACACTAAGCAGATGCCTATAAGTCATCTGCTTGGCCTTTGCTCATTACTGAGCGAACATAGAATCCTACTTAGACACCAACTCCAAGTCACACTTCATCGACCACCCCATTCAAATTTAAAGATCATGCCTCAAGTTCAAACGGTAGTGTTCTCAGTCATTTCACCACAGCTTTGCAACTAAGGTTACTGATATAAGATATATCATTATAGAAGAATTTACCTATTATGAAAGTTTAAAGTTTGGCTTATCTACTAAGTAACTAGCAATAGGTAAATATACCTCTCAAATATAGAATGAGATAAAAATGAGTTCTACAAAAATAGAGCATACCTTACTATTTAACCTCCTTCTGTTTTTTTGAAGCAGTAGACCTACTAGGACCTATTAGTGCCCATAATGCATAAGTCATCACTACTTACCCACCACTTAGCAAAGTAGGACAATCTTTCCTTAAGTAATCGTGTGGATCGCAATTGAAGCACTTAGCTTTGCTTTAGCTTGATGACATCTCCTAGTGAAATGGCCCCACATGCCATAAGAATGACATATTAGCCAACTTTCTTCTTAGCACAAGCTCGATCTTCCCTTTTATCTTGGTCTTTGCACTTCGATTGGCTTTCCACTTTCACTACCTCCAACGATACCTCATGGGTGCTCTCATGGCGGAGAACCATCCCAATGAGACTTTCTAAGTCGCCCTTAACAAAGATAAGACTAAATGACCAATGCTTTAATACCTAAGGCAAACTCCTTTACCTGCACTAACGGAGTACCGACCATCTCAATCCCTAATTATCAAAGATTGAATCGGTCAACATACTCTTTAACTAATAAGCTGCCCTTCACAAGATGGATGGAATGCATAAGCTACATGCCCTTCTCGATCTCAAATTTGAACGAAGAACCAAAGCAATGCCTAAATTCATGTCAAGTCATGTTCCTACTTATCAGCCACTTCTAACACTATGTCCTATCAAGCCAAAGTTTCCTCTCTCCATATGCCGACAAGTAACCATCGTTATGAGCACATTCTCTATACCTATATTGAACAAAGTCTTCTCATATACACATGTCCAAGGAGTTAGGCACTATGCACCGGATCAAAGATGGAAAATAGTAGTAAGCAATGTAAATGCAGCGGAATAGTATAGTAGATAACATAATCAATTTTATACTGGTTTGAAACTCCCGTCCTACATGAAGTCCTAGACTCTTCCTCAAATTTCATGGTCAACACCCTCACTTAACCCGAAGGAATATTCTTACATACTATGCCTGTACAATCGACCAAAACTTCAACACTACTTGAAGAAGCTATGAAATGGCATCATTAACTGTGACAACCCACCTTTTAGACCTTCTTAATAAATGCATGGTATTCGTGTGCTGCTACCCAAGAATTCAAAGGAAGAGTTATCATGGGGTAAATTAAAAGAATAGAAAATCTCACAATGGAATGGTTAATTATAATATAACAATAGGATAGTACATAAGGTTAATCCTAACATGGAGTTATAAGAGTTACAACATAAGTAATACAATCAGCCTAGGTAGTTATAACAACCTACCTATGCACTTGCTGATACAAAATAATACACATACATAAATAAACATAACAATGGAAATAGATAGTTTGATAGATAAGGAGCCTCCTGCTCATCCATCACCTCCAAAAGAGCCCAAAGAAACCTGTACTCTCGGACTACTTAAATATAAATGAGTATGTGATAACCCGACTTTTCAACCCTCGAAAATTGTTACATTATTACGTTCACTGTATTATATATAGGTAAAATATAATTTAAGTTTAGACATTTGTAAACATTTAATTAACACTTTTTCCAATTGTAAATTATGATAACATGTGTGAACTTTGTATCATGCAAAAAAAATTAACAAGTGGCAAATTAATCTTTAATCTAAAACAAAATTTTAATTTAATCACACATGTCTAAAAAAGTATACAAAACAAAGATTTTCAGTTCAATTTCTCTCCATTCTTTTGTTCTTCATCTTTTCAATCTAAAAAAAAAATCAATCGAAAATCAGGAAAGTGTCAAGGCAAACCAGAAGGAGAAATCAAAGTAGAATTTAACTAAAAGAAAAAAGAAAGAAGAGAGAGAAGCAATCTAGCATGGAGATTCAAGGTTTAACTCAGCAATCAACTAATTAGTGAAAAATTCATCTAGATCCAAGATCAATTACTTTCCAAATTTTTATTCAAGCTCTTTGTCTTCTTCTTATAAAGGTGAATAAACAGTTTTATCTAAAGAATTAAACCTGGTAAATCTAGATGCATGTAGCGTTTACTTAAAGTGAAATATGATATGTGATTGCTCGATTGATTAAACCAGACTGCTGATGTATTTGTATGTGAAAGTTGTTGTGCATGTCCGGAACAAAAAGATTGCTCTGTTCTTTATTCTTAGGTTCTAAAATTTTAAAAGAAATCTACTACTCTTCCTCTGATTTGTTATGTGTTTTGATAATTGAACAAATATTGTTAGAAAAAACAGGATTTAAGTTGTAGAAAATATATTAAGCAGGAATTGATGATAGTTTAACTGGAATGGGAATATTACAGTAAAAAAATCTTATTTTTTTCAAAATTTCAACCTTAAAGAATTATTATTTCGGGATAAAAATCTAAATGGTTATCAAAAACTAAGATTTTCAAAAGGTAGATCATGATTTTTAAGGCTGTTAATCGCGAGTAATCGAGAGTTAGAAGGTAAATGGGTTTTAAGCATTTGAAGTTGATCGAGATGGTGGAGAAGGTCGAAATCGATATCGGAGGGAGGGAAAGGTTGTCGAAGCGGGGAAAATTGTCCAATGACTTTATCACCCATCGAGACATCATCGAGGCTTCGATTTAGGGTTTTAGGTCGATGATGGATTCTTGGCCAATGCGACCTCGCCAATGTGTCGAGTTGAATCAGAGCTGCGGGAAAAGAAGTAGGTGAGCATGGAAAGGGATTGGACGGAGATGAGGGTTCTCTGATGGTCAGAGGTGAAGGTACGGCGAGGATTTCTGGTGATTGATTTCATTTCAATTGGGGTCGATAGTTCGATTTTGATTTTCGTGGTAGCTTGTATTTCTGGGTGGCTGATAGGTTAGAGAGGGTTGTAGTTGATAGGATGATGATCGGAGTGATGGTCGGTAGTGAAGGGGTTGTTTTGCATGGTGCACGAGAAACTGTGGTGTCGGGTTGATTATGTGATGAGGGAATGGTGGTGGCTCGAATCCAATCACGAGAGGTTTGGGTCATTGATTCGTGCTAGAGCTCGGGTGGGTTTATGTGTTATGTCTATTTATAACTTGAACAAAACAAAAAAAAGAGAAGAAGAGGAAAGACTCGGGGTTGAGTGTGGGATTTCTCGGGATTTACTCGAGTCAAATGATAAGAGATTGTCAAGTTAATGGTTAACCAAAAATCAAGTTTAAATTTCCTCAACTATTATTCTAAATAGTAACTGTTTAAATCGGGTAATTTATTTTGACTTAATTAATAAAGTTCATTTTTAAGTTGTTTTAAACCTTAATTAATTATGTAAGTAAGAAGTAATTAAGGAAATAAAATGTTTTATCATTAGTTAAACTTAAGATCTTGAATAAATTGAAGTTAATTAATCCAAAGTAATTAAGGATAAAGTTGATAAGTTATTAAAGAGGAATTAATTAATTAAGATAGATAATTAATTAATTAAGGGAATATAAATTAATTAAAGGTTAATTACTTGGTAATTAGAGATTAGTTAATTACTTAAATGATAAATTACTCAATGGAATTAGTTGAGAGTTAATTACTTTGAGTAATTAATTGGAGTATGGATCAAATAAGAAGATTTTTTTTAAGGGTTAATAAATTAATAAGTGTGATTAATTAAAAGATAATTAATCAATGTAAGGGATCAGAGGATAATTTAATTGAGTAACTAATTAAGGATTAATGGAATGGGTGAATGCTAATTAATTTTTTGTAATTAATTGAGAGTTAATAATTTATCATAATCAAAGGATAATTAGTCAAGGGTGATTAATTTAGATGGGAATTAATTAAGGAATTGTTAATTAATTTGTGTTATTAATTAAAGGGAATTACTTAATGTGATTAAAGAATGATAAATCAAGGATGATTAATCGAGATGAATAATTAAAGGATTCATTAATTAATTAAGGGGTTAATTAATTAATGCTAGTAATTGGGAATAATTACTCAAGGTTGATTAATGAATATGGCAAATTAATTAAAGGCTAATTACTGAATTTTATTAGAAAGGATAATTAGGAAATGATTAATTAATGGATTGTAATTAATTATTGTTAAGTAAGCAAGATTAAAAGTAATTAATTTGATTTAATTAGGAATGGGTGACTAATTAATCTTGCTTATGAAAGATTTGTTGATATTTCTGATATGAAATGTTTGTGATATGATATGTTTGCCTTGAACAGAGATAATGTGGTTATCTATCGATAATTAATTGTTGTGTAAAAGTGACATTTTGTATTCAAGGATTGAATTGTGTTTCACTCGAATAACGTGGGTTCAGATTGTTTTGAATTCAAAGAGACCGGAGTCAGGTATTAGTAAATACCCAAAACCACTTCGATTCTTATAAGTTGATATGTGGAATCAATAGGCTGAATGGAAGGATTTAAGTGAATTGGACCATTTAATCTAAGTTTTGGTACTTAGAAATTGATGTGTGATGTAAGTGATGTCTATAACAATTTTTAATTTATAATTGATACAGGTCACCCGGGTTATATATATGAGTTGTATGATTTTGTAATTCTTGTTAGATAGGTTTACTCACGCTGGTTTCCAGCCTGACCCGGGTGTTACTTCGATATAATGCTCAGATCGGACCGAGTATTACAGATTTTCAGTTAAGGACGTATCGAGCTCAGGAGGCGAGCTGGAGGGCAGGAACGTATGGAGTGTTTCCTGCTGTGATATATTATTGTATAATTAGGACATATTGTTTTAAACTGTCCAGTGATTAGTAATGGTTATAACTCTGATGTATAAAAATATAAGTGTACCGATATAGTTCTTCTTTGTAAAACTGTTATTTATGTGATATCATATTTTGATCCACTGCGAATGTGAAGTTTCTATGACTTGTTACTGTTTCTTCTTCTTTCTATTTTCTTCTTTTCCTAACTATTTGGAATTTTCGAAATCGAAAATTTCGGGTCGTTGCATCGGTAATACGATCCAAAAAACTAGGACGAGCTTCCATGCTAAATAAAAGCATGGGAGAATCAAAAACTAAAGGACGGTCTCTAATATCACAATGAGATAAAGCTTCCAACATATTCCACTCTGCTAGCATCATAGAAATAACAACATGCTGCTTGCGACTAAGCGCATCAGCAACTCGTTTACCCTTACCAATGGTATATTGAATATCAGAATCATATGAAGTAAGAAATTCGAGCCACCGATGTTGCCTCATATTAAGTTCCTTCTAAGTGAATAGATATTTCAGAGACTTGTGACCAGTGAAGAGAACAAAACGCTCGCCCAATAAATAATGTCGCCAAATCTTTATAGGAAAGACTATAGCGCCTAACTCCAAATTATGGGTAGCATAACGAATCTCGTTAAGCTTTAGTTGTCCAGAAGCGTAGGCAACTACTCTTTCTTTATGCATGGGAACAACAATGAGTCCACAACCACTCGCATCAGTATAAACAACAAGATCATGATTCCCTTCGGGAATCACTAAGATAGGAGCCTGAGTAAGGAGATCTTTTAACCTCAAGAAAGAAATCTCACACTTATCCGACCAAATAAAAGGAACAGCTTTTCTCGTGAGAGTGGTAAGCGGTAAAGCAATATGAGAAAAATCCTTAATGAACCGACGATACTATTCCGCCAATCCAAGGAAACTACGGATCTCAGTAATGGTCTCGGGCCTCTTCCAATTCTGAATAGATTCGATCTTGGAAGGATCGACGGAGATACCATCGGAAGAAACATTATGACCGAGAAACTTTACCTTATTCTCCCAGAAGTGACACTTGGAGAATTTGGCATAAAGCTGATGCTGACGAAGAGTGCTCAAAACAATCTCCAAATGCTGAATATGATCGGCTTCAGATTTGGAATAAATAAGAATATCATCAATGAAAACCAAGTTGGACTTATCGAGATATTCCAGGAATATCCGATTCATAAGGTCAACAAAATACGCTGGAGCGTTCGTCAAACGGAATGGCATAACAAGCCATTCGTAAGAACCATAACGAGTGCGGAATGCGGTAAGAGGAATGCTATCTTCCGCATCTCGTAACTGATGAAAACCGGTAGCAAGATCGAGTTGGGAGAAAAGCTCAGCGCCACTTAATTGATCGAACATGTTGTCAATCCTAGGTAATGGATACCTATTTTTGATAGTGAGCTCGTTAAGCTTGCGATAATCAATGCAAAGCCTAAGAGTATCATCTGGCTTCTTAACAAAGACAACGACGATGCCCTAAGGAGATGAGCTAGAACAAATAAATCGCTTGGCGTCCAGTTCAGATAATTGTTGCTTGAGTTCCTCATTTTCCATAGTAGACATCCTCGTGGGAGGACGACTGACAAGATGAGCACCAGAGATAAGATCGATACAGAACTCAATTGCCCTCTTCGACGGCAAACACGAAATAGGCTCAAAGACATCAGAAAAATCACAAACAACCGAAATATTAGCTATGACATCCTCTGATTCGAAGGAAGAAATGAGAGCATTCGAAGTATGGTCCATGCTTCGAAATATAATAGATAACTGCTCGATAGCATCGGGATGCTTGAGATATAAAGTTCTTTCGGGACATAGGATTTGAACTTCATAATGGACGAGCCAATCCATCCCCAAAATCATGTCAAAACCAAGATGATCCATAACATGCAGATTCCAATGAAAGGAAAAACCACATAAAATAATCTCAACATCAACACATAACAAACCAACAGTAGCGGATCCACCAATAGGATTCACAATCCTCAAAGGGACGCAAAGAGTAACAAGATCCAAAAGAATAACATCAACAAGCTCCTTTGACACGAATGATGCGATGCACCCGTATCAAAAAGAACTCTAATAGAACGGCCATGAAATAAAACAAAACCTTCCAAAACAGAAGGAGTAATACCTTTGGGCATAGAAGAATCACAGAAGCTTTAGCAATATTAAGCTTTCCAGATTTGAAACCCTTAGGAGTAGTAGGACAATCAGAAACCCAATGACCCTCTTTCTTGCAATAGTGACAAATGCGAGGCTTAGGGCAACTACGAAGAAGATGATCTAGAGAACCACAATTATAGCATGCCCTCTGAATAGAAGGTGCTCTACTAGGCCGAGAACTAGAGGTAGCTTGCTTCTTCTTCTTCTTCTTGCTAGAAGAAGAATTAGGCCTATGAAATGGAAACCTCTTCTTATTGGGGTTCTTAGAAACCTCAACCTCAACCTCATCGCCACTATCACGTTCCTTTTCGACGGCTTCAAGGCAAAGTGCCGAAGCAACAAGTTCCTCAAAAGGAAGCTTAAGCTGAAGCAAAAGAACTTTCTTCAAATACTTCTTCAAACCTTCAACAAATCAAAGATTCTTCTTACGTGGAGTGTTAACGAACTCAACTCTGTATTTGGACAAGGCCTCAAATAAAGCCACATAATCAGAAACAGAGGACTTTCCTTGTTTCAACTCAAGGAAACTACGAGCAAGATTAGCCTTTTCTGATTCAGGAACGAACTTAAGTTCGAATCGTTCCTTAAACTGAATCCACGGGAGAGAGGACTCATCAACTTCCGCAATAAAAAGCTCATACCAATCAAGCGCACGTTCTTGCCACATGCTAGATACCACGAGAATGCGATGATGATTAGAAAGATCCATACGAGAAAATAGGGGTGGGCATTTGGCCGATTTAACCGACCGAACCGACTTAACCGACCTTAACCGAACCGCTTTAACCAAAAAAATCATTTAACCAAACTTTCGGTTAACCGATTGATGTTAGCCGACCAAAATCGGTTCGATTAACGGTTATCCACAGTTATAAATCGGTTAACCGTTAACCGAAGCTATATTTTAAATTATTAAAAAAGCCCAAATCCAATACTATTTGCAACCCAACATGTCCATTTTATCCCAACCCTAATAGTTATCTCATGCCACTGCCAGCCGCTACTCACAATTCGTTCCCAAAATATTTATCCCTTTTTATTTTCCTTCGTTCCCAATTGTGATAAATGGATAGTGAGAATCGAATCGATCCTCCTTCGCCTTAGCCTTCATTCTTTGCTATCTAGATCGTCGACATAAGCAATGGTGAATGTTTGTAGGAGTAGAAAAAAATGTGAGTTTGATTTATTTTGTGCAGTTTTAATGTTAAACTGTTTTATTTAAATTTTATTGATTGTTTATTGTTTACTGTTTAATTCTTTATGCTTACAGTTATAATAGCAGTTCATGTACAAATGCTTAGAAGCACGGTCAAATTTGTTATGTTGGAATGATGAAGAGGATGTTATTTTTTCTTCTTATTTGAATTTTTTATTTATTTTGGAAGTCTTAATATATCAAGAAGTCTGAGAAAGAATGAAGTCATGAACGATAATTTGATAAATGAGATTGTTTACATTAATATCTGAATTAAAAATGTAGAAGGTGTTTAAGAAAAATGTGATTTTGATCTAGTAAAAGCCAAATACTTTGCAGTTTTATCAAAGTTACCAAGTCTTTATTATTTTCAATTTTTAATCTAACCCATGCATAGTGCATACTCTATTGAAATCAAGTGTTGCAAATGCATGATTTGTTTCTGTGTTAATGTACAAATTGTTTAGCCTGAAGGCTGAAATTGCAAATAGTTGACAATAATAAAAGCTAAAAACTAAAATGCATATGGAAGTTTAGTTAATAAAAGCTATCCTGCTTATGGAAATTGTCATTTGTTTACTCACTTTTTGAATTTTAGAAGGCAGACTCTTGGTGTGTGTAAAACTTGTATTTTATTTACATGTTTACTGCAACTTCAAATATGATTAGTTTGGGGGCATATTTGCATGTTTACTGCAACTTAAAATATGATTAGTTTGGAGGCATATTTGCATGTTTACTGCAACTTCAAATATGATTAGTTTGGGGCATATTTGAATATTTACTACAACTTGCTTTATTGAATTTGTACAGACAATGACTAAGATTAAATCACTTGTTAAGAAAAAATTAGCACACACTATCTTAGTCATAAAATAGCTAGAGATAACAAATAGTACAACATCAATTATCAAACAATAATTTAAGCACAAATCCAATACGCATTATGCATATGCAGTTAAACTTACTATTAACTAACTAGGTCAATAAAACTGAGAAAACCATAAATCCAAAGACTCAAATTCGGAAGAAAAAAATTGATATGAGAAAACTTTTCTTTCTTTTAGAAAAGGATATAATTTTCAAATTATCATGTAATGATATTTTACATTATCAACATTTTAAGTTATCTGCCACATGACTATTAATTGAAAATTACATGTCTATGATAAGAGGGAATCAATGGATGAGGATAGATAAACTTGAAAAGCTTGCATATTTCATTTTCATTTCTGTTCATGACTTTTATTTTCTATGTTTTGTGTACATCTGGATGGAATATTCTTTTAACTGAGTAGTGAGTACATGTTGAGTAACTTTTTTTAGGCTAGCATGACTTGGAATATAAGATGTACAATGTTCCCTTGTGAAATTGTTCTCTTTGTAATGTTTTTATGGAATTTGAGAATGTTCCAAATACTTTTTATACAATAAGCATATTTAAAAGCAGCTATTTTTTATCATTGTTGAATCTGAATTTATGTTATTAACAACGTATATAAGATGTGATTGTCCTTGGTATATAAGATGTAGAATTATCCATGAAGTCGGTATTATATCTTGTTCTATTCCATGCGAATAGCCTTATAGGTTATAACTTGTATTTAACTATTCATGTTTATTGTTAGGCCAGTATTTGATCTTGGACTAACTTGCTAATACAAATAGTTATATTCATATTCAGTTCATTAATATTCATATTTAGGTTAGTATTCATGTTCATTTGATATATTGAAATTCATATTCAGTTATAGTGCAGGTATGCTAACATAAATAATTACTTTTATTTGAACAGACTAGGAGAATAGAAAGTGGAGACTGGAAACTAAAGTGGTGAAGCTGAAGAATGGAGACTATAGACTAGGAGTTTGAATTTGTAGTCATTGACACTTGACATTTTGTATTATTGTAATGGAATTTGAATTTGAGTTGCTATTGTAATGAAGCAACTATGAACTGAGAGTGACTGAGTGAGAACTTAAGTATATAGCGGTAGCTTGGTTGCCACTGATTCAGTGTTTTATTGCATTGTTACTGTTAATGTATGAAGCAACTTTGCATCATTGCATTGGGTGTGTACTGTATTATTATTGTATGTGTGCGTATGTACTGTATAATGTCTGTAATGTTTGTGTAATTGAATGTATGTAATTTTGTGTTGTGACCCTGTGTAATCATCACTATTTAAAATATTAAATGAGGATAATATGCTATATTGATCGGTAAACCAGTTTATTTAACCGGTTAACCGACTAATTTGAATGGTTAACCGAACCGTTCAAATTAGTCGGTTAACCGGTTAAATAAACTGGTTAACCGCGGTTAATTTTAACCGGTTCGGTCGGTAGACCAAAAGCAAAATTAACAGAAACCGGTTAACCGAATCGAATCTACTTTAGCGGTTAACCGAAAATTTTAACCGATTGAATCGGTTAACCGAACGCGCCCACCCCTACGAGAAAATATGCGCTCACAAGCGCGCAACCAAGTCTGAACCTCCAATACACTTTCCGATCCCTTGAAAGGCTTGCCTCCAAGGCGGGAATAGTCACTACACATGCTGGAGAAGGCAGACTTGTGAAAGGGAGCTGCGGGAGTAGCAACAAAAGGTTAAGTACCCCGAAATAGCTCTATAAACTGATCAGCTGACATATAGACTCCGTTCAGATGAGAACCACTAGATAGGCCTACAGAAGAACGCTTCCCTCTACCTCTTCTAGCCATAGGCTGAGAAAACAAGAGAAGATAAGGATTAGTTAAACAATACAAGATTGATAAGAGATTTAACAAATGGAATACTACGGAAATATGAAATTCATTCCTTGACATATTCCAACATGTTAAAGTGGAAGTAATAGATTAGAAAGGCACGAATAAAACCCTCGAATAGTTGTAACGCATGTTCCATTCTGTTTCTATTCTGTGTTTATTATAATTTATTCTGAATCTCAGCTTTGAAACCAAGCTGTGGCGCTCCACCTCTATACTCACAATAACAAAGGTTATTATAAGGAATTACGTCTGCTATTGCGAAGAATAAGGCTGGTTAGAAGCGACCATCTGCAAGTTATGCCTCAGACGAGTATTGATTACATCGATGAGAATTATGTAAATTACTCCCAAAGATATATATTCAATCCAAATCTAAAACGAAACTACGGTGGCATATGAAAAATTCAGAACAACTCATAACAACAACAACACTGATAAGTATAATCACATCAAAAATATAAGATATAGCAGAAGATAAGTTTGGATACATGATGAACCAAATCTACATATACATAACCATCAATACGTACACGAGATGAAAGTCAATACACCAAAAGTAACACCTCCAAGTCTAGACAAAAGATGATGTGAAATCCCAAAAGCTGAAGTGGCAATAGAATCAGAGATAGTGATTATCCTAAAATGACTCGGTCTGACCCGAGTATTATTTAAAAGAAAATAATAAACGGATCAGTCTAATTTAAAATTAGAAGTGAATGCATCATAAACAACATCAAAGCAAATCAATCATAACCCCAAATGAGACTATTCAACATAAATAATCAACAAAGTTTAAATGAAGAAATCTCATTAAACTCCATCAAAATCAACTTTCAAATTCAAAATTGAATTCAAAACAGCAATACACAAAAATCTAGAAATCAAAAATAAATAACTAGAAAATCAGCATAAAAGTGGATCGATCCCAGCATATGGCGAGTCTTAGCTACACCGCACGTGCATCTCATATGGCCGAAGCCTACTAAGTACTGTCATCATAATATTTGACGCCCAACAAATGACCCGAAGGTCTAGTACTGATAATTGGCCCAAAGGTCCATCATAGTGGCTCGAAAGCCCAACAAAATCATCAAAATCATCAAACAACAAATCCACAGCAAATGTTTCAATTAACGAGTCCGGAATTAACTGAATTAGTAAAAGCGTGGTTCCATATTCCGCACTTTTGCTAAATCATTTAAATCTCTTCATCGTTCCATAGTAAGTGCAAATTTGTGTATTTTATATAAATAAAATTTACGTTCTTAAATGGACAAGTCCGGAATTAAGCGAATCGGTAAAAGTAAGGGTTCATAGTCCTTAATTTTGCTGAAGCGTTTAAATTGCTTACTCATTCTTTTGAAAGCGTAAACTCCAAAAATTTTAGAAACAATTATATTTTAAAACGATTTAAAAATACGTGATTAAAACAGCAACTTCTATAGTAATTTCGACAAAGAAATTGCGCTTCACAAAACACCGTAAAAACAGATATCAAATCAGCGTTGTGGGATAACCGCTTGAAAATTCACTTTAAATTGACGGTTAATGAATTCAAAACAACAGTAATTTTTATTCATCAAAAATCTCATCAAAACAACACGCTTCAAAAATATATCACCGGAGTAAAAATTTCGTCATAAAAACAACGGCGCAAAATACGTTTTTAAACCAAACACCGTTTCAAAGTAAACTTTACATCAGACTGCACAATTGATATAAAATATTTAAAATACTGGATAGCCTGGGCAATAACATTCTAACCGTTGCTACCACAACATGCATGCACGAAAATAATGTAAATTTATGTGACATGTACACATTTTAGTGAATGTAACTAATGACCTTCGAACAAAATCAAAAATGATTTGGCCACATATTATTACTACTGATATTCACGCAATGGCTGCATACACAAAATGAAATTCTAAAGATGAAGTAACCTGGCAATACATTGTATCCTACCATTCACAATTAAGACCATAACACACTATGCACGCAAGTTGTACTCTATACAAGCTACAATGTAAACACCCCCACATGCTGACATGTCAAAAATATGTAGCCTGGACTATAAATTTTCACCATATAACAAGCATGCACAGCAAATTGCAATTGTAATACTAGATGACTTGTGCAAATTTTTACTATGCACATATGAAATAACCTGGCAAAGTAAATTGCATGGATATAATTTTGCACACACAGGTTCACCGTATATAATATGAAAATGAAGTGGTCTGGGCATAAACTAATCATTACTACAAAATTTCACCAATTATTTGAAGATAATGACCAGGATTGCTCACTTTGCACGCATGAAGTAAAGCTAACTTACAAGAAAAGAAAAAATGGCCTGGACTCGTTACTACACTCAGTCACGTAATGCAATACACAAGATATAATGAACTGTTTGAACATACTTGTATGCCAAAATGAAGTAAAAGTGATGGCCAGGCAGTATAAAAGCACGCACGCAAATAACGAAACTCACGAATAAAACGACTAATAAAAAGGCCTGGCAACTACCACCATATGCATACGCGAAATGTAAAAGTGGACTGACAACGACCTGGGCTTGATTCAAAATTTGCAAAACATGCTTAATACAAACAATGAAATAATATGCAGGCGCGCAATGAAACAAGATTAGGATATCTTATACATGCACGCAATTGAAGTTGATAAATAAGTGAGCTGGGCAATAAAAATTTTTTTATACACATGCACGTATGAAGGAAAAAGAGTGCCTGGCAACATAGTTTGCATGCAGAAAAAATAATTACAAAGTGGTGAATAAATTAGAAATGTGAGTCTTACACTCACCTTAAATTCGCTTCAAAATCAGTAAGCAGCCCAGATCCAAAAGAGAGTAAGAAATTTATGAACCTCCATTAAAGCGTTTGCAGAGCAACTGAAATTTGACAAAACGAAACCAACGAAAAAAAGGATGAAGGCTACTGGAATTTGAAAACAAAATAAAGATGCAGCATATATATTTTTCAAATCTTAAATTAAAATTTCTTTTTTTAATTTTTATTTCGATGGTAAATTAAAATCACGTTGTTACATTTCAAATCAGTAAACTCAAATTTGACTTTCAATTCAGATTCTCATTAAAACCATTTAATCAATATCAATATCAAATCCATGTTGAATTATCAATTTAAACTGCTTCCAAATAAATAGATTTCAAAGTTATTTATCCTTCAAAATTCAACTTTGGAATTTCCATTTTAATTCTTTAAACAATCCATTAAATCAATTCTAATTTAAATACTTAACGCTTGGATTTCGAAACTAATTCAGTTTATATAAATCAAATCCTATTTCAAAATATCATTTAACTAAATTCAAAATTTAATGATTTAAAAATCATTTAATTTAACCAATTTGGTGTTCGTATATAATTACCCTACATTATTGCTAAGTAATACAAATATATATATATACATATATAATATATATCATTTTCACCCGTAATAATTTAAAATTTACACATATATATCATTTTCACCCACAATCCCAAATTTAACTTCGAATCCATGAAATCGCTCGAGTCTATCATTTCAACCCATAAAGATTTCTCCCTAATCTACCAGATCGCTCGGATACGTATCATTTCAACCGGTAGGGAACTTGCTGTGTTATAACAATATAAAAATGTAACATCCAGTCATCCAGTATCAACAATCAAACATACATCACAATCACCATTCAACCAACCAATAAGTAACATCAATTAACTAATTATCATCAATAGGTATTCAATTGAATTTTAAATTCAGTATTAAATTAAATGATAATTATATGCAATAAAAGTCATATATAACTGAAATGAGAATTTAAATATACCAAACATCAACCAATCAATTTCTAATCACATCATAAATTTAAATTAACTAACATAAGACAATTTAGTAGTTGTGAGTGGGTTAAAACACTCACCTTTGATTTCAAACCGATTTGAAATCCAAAATAAAGCGTAAAATTTTATAGTCTCGGAATTCGTCCAAACTAGCTCCATAATGTCCGGAATTTCGATATGATCGTACCACAAGAAACCACGCGTAAATTCGACCTCGTACATAAAAGTTATTAACATTAGAAGTTTGATGTTTTCAATATTTTTAAACTTAATGGAATAGGTTTCAAGTCCTAATTCCATCGTATGAAGAAGTTACCTTTTAGAATCATCCTATTTCAATTTAATTGATTTTCGAGCGTTTCGAGTCCGTAAGATTAAATAACAAGTCCGATCGATATGAAACTTGAAATCCTACAATAATTTACCGTTATAGATCCAACAAAATTTGTTCATCGAAATTCGAGACAGTGGACAAAATGGCTATTTCCACGTTAATTAAATAAATTATTATTAAATTAGTTAAATCACTTTTCCATTTCAAATTTAATAACTTACCATTTTTATCCATTCTAATTACACATAAATTAATAACCTTTTAAACAAATTTCCGTATTAATTCAGTGTTGAATATTACACTAATATAGTGTTTTGTTTCAAATGTAATAATTTATTAATTATAATCTAAAGTCCAAATAATTTATTTGATTTAATCTCAATCTTATTATTCACTCAATCACTACTTTATAGACATTGTTAACATTGGACTATATCTTATTACATCAATAATCTACAATTATCATCGTAACTCATATTAATACAATATTTAATTACAACCACTCAATCTATTTCCAATTAATTTTCAATGAATTAAACAGTGAATTTACAATTAAACCATTGTTATAACTGTAATATATTAAATAAATGATAATTAAAAATTCCATTAAATTCATTTACTTTGATTTTTCCTTTTTTTATTTAATCAATTATTGTCTTATGAATATAATTGACATTACTATACATTTTATTACTTCACATTTAACAGTTATCGTATTAACTCGTATTAACATAATATTCAATTACATTTGACTGTAACTGATTTCCAGTTCAATTTAATAGATTAAATAAATAGGTAACAAATAACAATTATCACCTTTTACTTAATTTAATCACATTTATAAGTTTGTTATCTACAAAAAAATGTTATAACTACTTACACGACACTGATTTTGTCTAATTACGATTTATTTCACATTATTTCACCAATTAATGCAACATTTGGTTTATTTTCTTATTTACAATTTATAACCAATTTCAACTCTACAATCATTCTAATTAATTGAAATTACATTATAATGGTTATCAATTACCTTACCTTAACACTCTTACATTTACTCTAGTTTTTTCTCTTATTAATAAATCACAAATTTTTATTTCTTCCAATATTAAATTACAAAATCTTATTGAATTCAATAATTAATTATTAGAAAACTATGAGTCGTCACACTCTCCCCCACTCAAAAAACTTTTCGTCCTCGAAAAAGAAAATGAAGGAATTAATATATCTTATTCAAAATATTTAATACAAGATAATTCATTTATATAATCAAATAATTTAAATAAAATATATCAATTTATAAACAGTTAAATCCTCTCTTATTCAAGTTTAATAAAAGTTTAAAATACATTTCCACTTTCACAAAATTTTCTAAGTCCAAAATTCACGGAAAATTTCGACAGTCTCCGTTGTATGGAGAGGTCCGAGAGAAATAATAATAACAATATATATATCATAATCCAAAATAAATATCACAAACCATGGGAAAAACAATACAATATCTCTAAAAAAACCGTATTCGAAAACAAACCTATTTGTTGGGAAAACAATGCTTATTTATAAAACCAAAAGCAGTAACTATTGCTTCCATAAACTTGCATTTCACTTATGAAATTCCAAAGAAGTTAATAATTATATAAAAGAAAAATATTTTGGTCGTTTCAGTCTCAACATATAATAGTCACTTGCAAACCAAAACCATACAATCATACAGGCAATAAAAGTAGTCAACCATCCATTCATAACATCCAAAACAAATGATTTGTTCGGTTTAGGAACTTTTAATCGTATAAAATGATAAATAAATTACTAGGTATACCATACACTCAACAGTCTTAGATAAAACTTAATAGATTATTTATACACCCCATACAATTTAAAGTACCATTTCCCAAACATCGCATAAGCCAAAACAAACAATAATTTCAAGCATCATTTAAATTCTTTCCTATAAGTTCTTTTCACATCATTTACTGTTCATCTATTTTCATTCATACGATGATTATTTTCTTAATTTAATTCCATTAGTTACAAAATTCATTTCTTTTCCATTCATTCATACAATACTTATTTTCATTTATTTCCATTCATTACTTACAAAATTTCATTTTCCATTAATTTATTCACACAATGCTAATTTTTTGCTTTTCATTACTTTACATTCATTGCTACATATGTTATTTCCATTTTAATTATTAGACTATCCATTATTATTATAATGACCCGGGATTTTGGTTGTTTGAAATTGGAATATTTAACTAATTTTAAATATTTAAAAGTTAATTTTTAACTTTAATTTCAAATATAACGATATATTGGATAGTTAGTTATTGAATTTAATAATAGAATATTGGTTAAATTATTGAATCTTGAGTTTTAAGTTTGTAAAAATAATTTAAAGGCTTAGTGAATTTATATTTATAAGAATGAATATAATAAAAACTTTGTAAATTGAATTTAGATGTAATTTTGTTTGATTTAAAAAATAACTCGTTTAAATTAACGTATAAAAATAGCCTTCCGAGGAACAGTCTCGAAATTAGACGAAATTAGTTCCTTTGGTTCAGTAATAGCGTATTATTTTCGAATTTCAAATTTTGTAGCTTTATGAATTTACCGTTTAGTCGTACAAGACAAAAACACGCTGAATTTAATATCAAAAATTTAATACAACAATTAGGTCCAAAAAGCTATCATCTTCATACGATCGAATTAGGACTCCAAACCTCTTCCATTGTGTTTAGAATAAAGGTATAATATTATAAACGCCTAGCGACACACCATGGCAGGGGTTCGAGTTTTTAAGCTACGTAAATCAGGACATTTTGAAAATTTAATTAATATATTTTGATCAACCGTGCAAATCCATCAGCCACCCTATGAATTGACCTTACCTTTTTCTTCTGTAACACGCCACCTTCCTTCTTTTCTATATTAGCACACGATAGTGAAATAAATAAATAAAAAATTTCAACATCGTGACATTAAGGTAATCGTGTTTTCGGACTCGAGGGGAGTGGAATGTCGTGACATCAGGGAAGTTAGGTCTTGTTTTTATTGAAGTCTGATGTGGGTATGCACACAGATGGGTATGGTTTCAATTGTCGAACCTCGGTGGTGTAGGTCATGAACTAATAGTAATTAGGGCTTAGGAAATCGAATGGAGAAGTACTCGATTTGAGTTCTGGGTGTTGTATTTGGGTTTGGGGGAGGAAGGATGTAACATCCCGAAAATTTTGATTTAAATTTTAGTAATGTATTTGAACTTTTTGAAGTTTAAATTGAAAAAGTTATAAAGAAATAGAATATGAACAAAATATAGTGTTTTTAGTTAAAACCTTTAAATAGAATTAAAAACAAATATGGGAATTAAATTACATAAGTTACTAAATGTTAATAACTAAAACAACTTTTCCTATATTTAACAAAATAACTAAAACAAGTTGTTGTAAACAATATGAAGACATAAGAGAACAAATGAACAAATAATTAAACAAATGAATCAAATGAATATGTTACTATACAAACCAGTAAACTAAAATGTGTAAGCAAAAGGAAAAAATAAAACAAAACAAAACACTTCATCTTAGCAAAGTCAACAAACAAATTGCATAGGAAGTGAACAAACAAAAAATTAAAAGAATATAAACTATACATATAAAAAAGGAAATCAAAACCATAACATACTGCAAATAGAAAAAGAGGAAACCTGAACATTCCCTTTCCATACTTTCATTAAATGCCATCACCTTTAGCAAAGAAACATACTTGCATTAAATGCAAGCCTACATCAGCACTTTGAAGATACAGGGAAGCATGAAACACGGCATGCTATAAAAATACCAGCAACATACTTTCATTTAATGATTTTACTGCAACCATAAAAACAGTTTTGATTTACTTTTATACCATAAAACATTGTACTTGCTTATACTTTACTCTGTACACCACCTCTCACCTATATGTATACATACACAAAGCCTCATGTTCATTTGTTAAAAAAAAACAACTCCAGTATCATTCAAATTTTTTTTAGCATAGATCAGAAAATAAAAAGAGAAGATTATCACCTTATATTACAAGTTGAAAGAAAGAAGAACAGAGGGGAGTTTCAACTGCAGAATCAAAACAAAACAAATATATAGCTCTGTTTCAATATTTTTCCAGGTGAGTAAATTTACTGCTTGGATTAAAAAAAAAATTGTATTAGATTTGTGAACGGTTTGCTTAGCTATGTAAGTTTTAAAGGATAATTCTGCATATTGTTCTCCTCTGTAATTTAGTTACAGGATAGATTAAACTGAAACCAATCAAACATCTTCACACAAATTTCTTTAAACTTAAGGACTTGAACAAAGTAAGTTGTTTTTAACTTGATTTACAGTTAAAAATGTTGTTTGGAGTATAGGAATGGAAACTCAACTCTGTATACATGATTACAGTAAAAACAATTTTTTTATGATAAATTCAAGAATGTTAAATCGTTGAATGGATTGCATAAGTTGGATAAGCATACAAAGTTACAATTTTTAGAAGTAATATGATGATTTTTACTAAAGTGGTTTAAGAGCAGTTCTAATTCAAACAAAAGTTTCATTTTTCTAAATTTCTGATTATCTAGTCAATTATAAATGCTAAAAATTGTTATATAGCAAGTTTAATCCTTTACAAATCCAAGAAAAATGCTTAAAGATTTTTCGAATGCATTGATTTTGAGATTTGCATAAAAGTAGGGTTTGGTTTCTAAGTTTAGTCGTGTCTGTAATGAGATGAATGCGACTCCTAGGCGTGACCGAGTGTCACGAGGCTCTGGTGGAAGGTTGCTGGGGGGTTTGTCGTGGTGTGGACGAAATGCGAGTGCCTCTGATGGCCAGAGGAGGTGGAGCGAGTGGATTTCCTGGGGATGAGGCGTTTTGAGTCGGCTGTAGTTTTTGTAAAAATGGCTACATTTTTGTTTCGAGCAGATGCCTTCAAATCAATGTTTGATTTCGAGTGTATGGAGTGTTAGTGACTTGACGGAGTCATTGGTGATCGCCAGAGAGGCGTCGCTGCCGTGTACATGTGCACGACTTGACCTCTGTGTCAGTAAGGGGGGTATGGCCTGGGTACTCGGGGATGTTATCGAGCATGAGGAGGGTCAAACTCGGGGTCGAACTCGAAGCACGTGGTGGAGGCATTATTTGCAGTTTTGATTCATAAGCGCGTAAATAAAAAAATAAAAAAAGAAACTGGAATGGAATAAGAAACTGGAATGAGGAGAGAAAGGGGAAGGTAACGCAAAGGACCGGGTTGACGCGAGTGAAACGCGGTTTCTACTCGGGTTGTTTTATATGGGCTAAGCCCATTCAAAATTTTTTAAGTCAACAATGAGTAAGAAAATTTTGTGTTTGCAATATAAACAATTTAGATTTTGTTAAGTTAAATTATTTAACAAATGCTTTAGAATTTGTAAATTCCTTAATTAAGTAAAGAAAGTTTAAATGATTAAATTCTAAAAGAAGAATTTTAAATTAATTTACATTGAAATTCCATTGTAACAATAAATTAATTTTTAAAGTATAAAACAGATTTTTCAAATGGAAATTAAGGTAAACAATTTTTATCAATAGTTTTGAAAGGAATTTAGAATGATTTAAAGTTTATGATTAAAATTGATTTAATAAACAATTAAGTACTCAAATAAATTTATAATTAAGACTTTATTGATTAGATAAAGCAAGTTAAGTAATTTAATTGGCAGTTAACTAAAATAACTAATTAAGGAAATATCAATGTATCAAGATGATAAGATTTATTTATTTATCATTAAGAATAATAAATCATTGATTGGAAAAAAAATCAATAAAATAATTATTTGGTTAATTTATCTCATTCGTTTTGATTGGTAAAAAAATTAACTATTGTTGTTAACTCATATTGATATCTCTGTTCTGCTGTAATTCTGTATGATGTAATTGCCAAGTTATTGCACTGTGATTGGGATTTGTTCTGTATTGATGTAAAAACCCTGTTGTCTGTAAACCGACATTTAAACTTCGATGCGACAGGGAATCGGATTTCATTTGGTTGTCCGAAACCCACATCGAACCTGTGAATATTTATGAATGACATCCACATGTTTTAAAAATTTGACACTCACTATTCGAATTAGCCGGGAAAGGACCTTTGGGTCGTATAACCCATTTCGAATATGTGATTCGACGTTATGGATAGCAATTGAAGACCGGTGTTGAAGACCGGGTATTTGCGAGAGCGATAGGATGACCTGTCGATTGACTCTGCACTGAGTTGCTCCGGTATAGAGTTCTCCATATGTGATGGGGAATCCGATCAGGATTGTGGATATCCGGATTGCAAGGACTTCTTTGGAAGTGTCTTCGGTTCTGTTCGAGCCCGGAACAGACTTGTATGGATTGTATGTCTGACATTACAAATTGAGATATAAAGCAGATTTCTTTCAAATATATTTCTGTTGGTGGCGGAGAATTTATTCTCTTAGCTTAACACCCTTCTCTGAGACGTACGAGCTCAAAGGTTATATAGTTGAAGGTTATCAGCAATATATTCCCAATTTGGTAATGTGACATGCTGAGTGTTGCTGTGAAATGATCATTGTGTTGATCATTTGTGATATGATCATTTGTTTGATCACTTATCTTTGTGATCATTTCTTTGATCATTTGTTGACCCAAAGCATGGCTTTGTACCAAAGCGTGGCTTTGTGGACGAGACCTCATCGGACCTCACAACCCGAAAATGGTCGAACCAGGAAAAATGCGGCAAGGTTATGAGGGTCGCGCCCTTTAGGGTATGTCATTTCCTTCTGGAAAAAGGTAATGTCATGGTATGGAGCCCAGATATTTACCTGTGTGGTAGCTCCAATCTCATTTACTATGTGGTTGTTGTTTTGGATAGAGGGCCCTCTGATTAAGGTCCCAAAGGACCGGGAGGTGGCATATTCGTGTAGTAGTTACCTAGTGACAAAGGTAACCCGGCCTTGTGTTGGCAGAGAGCTGGTTAAGTTCTCGGGACGTCCCGCCAGAGGCGATCCCATGTGGCAGTAGGAAGTTCCTTAGCCTGACCATTTGTTGGAAATCAAATTCCCAATACGAAACCCTGTACGGCTTTAGTTGTAGAACCTGCCATTTACTTATGGTGGCACCCCACTGTTTAAATGGTAGCTATAGTAGGCATAGTTCGGAATGTCTATGCTGGCTAAGATTAATATTCTACTTTTGAAATGTTTTCCTCACTATGCACTAGTAATAATGTCAAAGAATTCTTTTCTCGTACCAAGCATATTTAACTATCATAAGAAGAAATCTCCTCCAATTCTGCGTTTGCATTGTGTGTGTGGCGGGAGGTCTTATGGTAGTTCCATTTTTAAAAGCATTCCGAAAATTCTTTATAAATCTTGTTTTATTTAAAAGTAACTGCTGTTTTGTTTACTCATACCAGTCCCATGACTGATCCGGAGTTTACTGTTTTCTTTCCTAAACTCTGGGTGCCCATTATTTCCACACGGGCAGCCTAGTAGAAGGTTTCTGTATTTTGGAGTAGCAGTATTTTGGAGCTCTTATCTTGGAGATAGCTTAGGAGCTTTTGGAGACTTCAGGTTTAAGCTTTTGGGAGTTGGTTATCACCTCTTTCATTTGAGGACTTTTGGATATGTGATCACTGTTATGTTATCATGATGTTGTATTTAGATATTGTGGTGTATGTATTATATACTCTGTTGTAGTATGGATATTATGTTGATGTTGTAACAGTGATGTTATTTATGATATTGATTCTGTTCCGCTGTTTTATATTCATCTAATTGTTGTTATAAGCTCCGGCGATGCGAATTTGATGTCGTTTATCGGACATCGAGTTTGGGTCGTCACAAGTGGTATCAGAGCGGTTGGTTGAGTAAGAACTTTAGCTACGGAGTATAACACATTAGATGGCTCATTAGAGATAGGGTGAAGTATACCCTAGAATGAGTATAACCAAGACTGAAACTTTAAAAAAAATTCTTAGTCTATTTCTTTTTACTGCTGATAGTCCTTAAGATATTTCGTCTGTATATCTAAATCAATTTTCTTACTAATCTCAGATAGTGAAAATGAGTGGACGCAGAGGAAGAACTAGGGGTCAAGGCAATGCTGCAGCACCCAATCAAATTCCCCCAGCCGTAGAAGCAGTAATAGATATTCAGCAGCAGCCGGACTTGGCTGAATTATATAAGAAGTTCGAAAAGCTTGGTGGAAAACCGTTTATTGGCAAGGCGTCAATTATTGACGCTCAAGCTTGGGTAAGATCGTGTGAAAAGATTTTTATGGGGTTAAAACTGCAGGATGAGCAGAAAAGACTTATAGCTTCTTGGCAACTCCAAGGAGAAGCTTCAGCTTGGTGGGAGACCATCATTATAGATGAACCCGAGGAAGAATTTACATGGGATCGTTTCAAGGAAGTGTTTGAGAAACGTTACATGCCATCGGCCGGAGTTTCCAGAATGTATCAGGAATTTCTGGATTTGAAACAAGGAAGTTGGTCGTTTGAAGAATACTTGAATAAATTCAGTGAACTATCTCGGTTTGGTCCGGAATTGCTAAATACACCTCTTAAGAAAAACTAAAGGTTTATCCATGGTATGAACCAGAAATATCATGGAAGAATGACGGGTCATGTTAAAGAATCTTTCTCAGATTTAGTAGATATGGGTTACAGGTACGCTACTCTTGATATACAGGAAGCAACTATGGAGAAAGGTAATTCAGGCAACCAAAATTGGAAGAAGCGAAAATTCGGAGGCAAGAAACCTTGGCAAGGCAACGAGAAGAAGAAGAGCATTCAGGGAAGCGCGGCAGAAAATGTTACTTGTTATAATTGCTTGGAGAAGGGCCACTATTCGAGAAGATGTACGAAGCCTAAGAAACAAGTCAGTCAATCCGCTCAAGAAAAACCTAGGAAGTGCTATTACTGTCAGAAAGTGGGGCATGAAGTTAAAGACTGTCCAACCATGAAACAAGCTCAAACAGCAAAGGTATACGCAGTCAAGGACCAACCTGCAACTTCCAGAGCAGGAAAAGGAAAAGAAGTTCTGGAAGGTAATCTTAGCATTTATGATAATATTGTTAGAGTTCTATTTGATACGGGCGCTACACATAGTTTTATATCTCAGCAAGCCATTAATGAATTGAATCTTGAACCTGATTTTTTGATGAGCCTATATGCGTAAGGAATCCAGTTGGAGGTCCTGCGAATCTTTGTCTTCGATGTAGAGACGTTCCTATCTCATATTCTCATTATCAATTCCCCATTGGTCTCTTCGTTCTTGATTTTAGCGAGTTTGAAGTCTTACTCGGAATGGATTGGCTAGCAAAATATGAAGCTAGATTGGATTGCAGCAATCGATTGATTTCGATTAAAACCGAATTTGGGAATTTCATCGAAATTTCTTGTGAGGACCCTAGTCCTAAAAGGGAAGTGTTGATGTATAATTTGGGTTATCCTGAACCCAGTTTGGAGTCTATACCTGTTGTTTGGGATTTTTCCGACGTATTTGAAGAAGTGAAATCTTTACCTCCTCATCGAGAAATAGAATTCCGAATTGATCTTGTACCTAATACTCGTCCTATTGTTCACGCAAGTCGCAGGATGGCACCCAGGGAAAAGATTGAATTGGTTCATCAAACTGATGAGCTACGAGCAAAAGGATTAATTCGACCCAGTGTTTCTGAATGGGGCTCAGCCGTCGTATTTGTTGCTAAATCAGACGGATCTTTGAGATTGTGTGTGGATTACCGCGATCTAAATAAACAAACTCTCAAGAATAAATTTCCACTGCCCAGGATTGATGATTTATTTGATCAGTTGCATGGCGCTCGTTTCTTTTCAAAAATGGATCTAGCCCAAGGATTCCATCAATTACGAATCGCCGAAGATTGTGTACATCTGACCGCTTTTAGAGGTCCTAATATGTTCTATGAATGGTTAGTTATGCCTTTCGGGCTAACCAATGCTCCAGCATACTTCGTAGATCTTATGACTCGTGTGTTTCGGGAAGTTTTGAATAAATTTGTGCTTGTATTCATTGATGATATCTTAATTTTCTCCAAAACTAAAGAAGAGCATGCCGAGCATCTTAGAATTGTTTTAGAAATTTTGAGGAGAAATGTTCTATATGCAAAATTTTCCAAATGCCACTTTTGGGTCAATGAAGTCAAATTCCTTGGCCATATTGTTAATGAAGAAGGAATTTCAGTAGATCCCAGCAAAATTTCCGCTATTCTTGATTGGAAACAACCCACTACTCCAAAAGAAGTTCGAAGCTTTTTGGGTTTAGCAGGCTATTACCGGAAATTCATTCAAGATTTTTCCAAAATAGCTAGTCCGCTGACTAAGCTAACAATGAAAGATGTAAAATTTGATTGGACTCCGAAATGTGATGAAGCTTTTCAGGAGTTGAAAAAGAGATTGACCACTGCTCCTGTTCTCACTGTTGTTAACGGGAACCAGGGATTATCTGTTTATACTGACGCGTGTAGTGAAGGGGTAGGTGCAGTGTTAATGCAGAATGGAAAGGTAGCTGTCTACGCAGGTAGACAATTACGTCCGCACGAGAGAAACTACCCAACACATGATTTGGAGCTTTTGGCTGTTGTTTTCGCTTTAAAAATATGGCGACACTATCTTCTGGGTAAGAATCTTTTCAGCTTTCTTAACAATTTATGAAACTAACTCAACTAAAGAAATATACTTAATCAACTCTCTTTGTTTTAGGTGAAAAATTTGAATTATTCACTGACCATAAACCTTTGAAATATCTCTTCACCCAGAAGGATCTGAATTTACGACAACAACGTTGGTTGGAATTTCTAGCATCGTACGACTTAGATATTTTGTATACACCCGGAAAGGCCAATGTAGTTGGTGATGCTTTAAGTAGAAGTTATGCTGTTCTTGCTTATCTTGTTATCACTCCTACTCTTCTTAAAAAGATCGCAAATAAGCAATATGAAGATGAGTTTCTTCGGCGAATTTATAAGAGAATTTGCCAAGGAGAAGACACTAGTTTTGAGATGGATAATAGAGGAGTAATAAGATTAAAAGGCAGGATTTGTGTTCCAGACTTCCCTGATCTGAAACGTGAAGTATTGGCCGAATGCCACAAGTCAAAATTCAACATCCATCCAGGAGTCAACAAAATGTATCGTGATGTTAAAAGGACATTCTGGTGGAAAACGATGAAGAGAGACATATCTATTTATGTAAGTCGTTGTGCTACTTGTCAGCAAATCAAGAGCGACCAAAAGAAAGTGGCCGGTTTACTTCAACCTTTGAAAGTACCGAAATGGAAGTGGGATCAGGTATCGATGGATTTCATTGATGGATTGCCTCGTACCAAGAAAGGCAATGAAGCGATTTGGGTTATTGTGGATCGTCTAACCAAAAATGCTCATTTCATTCCAGTTAAATCTACTCGGACTGCAGTAAGCTTGGCAGGTATATATATAAAGGAAATTGTTCGCCTCCATGGTATTCCCAGTAGTATAGTGAGTGATTGTGACCCGATCTTCACTAGTAGATTTTGGGAAGCATTCCAAGATGCTTTGGGAACGAAATTAAATTTTAGTACCGCTTATCACCCATAATCTGATGGGCAGACTGAAAGAGTTAACCGAATTCTAGAAGACCTACTGCGTGCTTGTGTTCATGATTTTGGTGGTTCTTGGGAGGACCATTTGCATCTGGTTGAGTTCTCATATAATAACAGTTATCAGGCCAGTTTAGAAATGGCTCCTTTCAAAGCTTTATATGGTCGTCCGTGTCGATCACCTACATGCTGGATCGAATCAGGTGACAGACTTGTTCTTGGACCGAATATGATAAATGAAGCCACTGAGAAGGTAGAATTTATTCGAAAGAAGTTATTAACTGCCCAAAGCCGTCAGAAGAGCTATTATGACCGTCGAAGGAGAAATTTGGAATTTCAAGTTGGAGATTCTGTATTTCTGAAAGTATCTCCAATGCGGGGAGTGTTGAGATTCGGAAAAAGGGGAAAGCTAGCACCGCGTTATATTGGTCCTTTTCCTATTCTGGAAAGGATTGGTTCTCTAGCATATAGAGTGCAGTTACTCAGCTGGTTGTCTAGCGTACATGATGTGTTTCACATTTCTAATCTTCGGAAATATGTGCACGATCCAGATGATATTATTGAAGAAGCTGCTCAGCAGGATCTAGAGATCACTCCTAATTTGGCAGTTAGAAGGGAACCGATAAAATTTGTTGATCGTGATGAGAAGCGATTAAGAAATAAGATTGTGAAGCTGGTCAAAGTTCAATGGAGTGGCGATCCGAAGGACTGTACTTGGGAGACCGAAGATAATATGAAGAAATTGTATCCCAATTGCAGAATTGACATCTCGACTTAAAACTGTAAGTCATTTCCTTATTTATAAATTCGTCTATTCTTTGTTTAAGTTTCTCTCTCTTTCAATTTCGAGGACGAAATTTTCTTAAGGAGGGGATATTGTAACATCCCGAAAATTTTGATTTAAATTTTAGTAATGTATTTGAACTTTTTGAAGTTTAAATTGAAAAGGTTATAAAGAAATCGAATATGAACAAAATATAGTGTTTTTAGTTAAAACCTTTAAATAGAATTAAAAACAAATATTGGAATTAAATTACATAAGTTACTAAATGTTAATAACTAAAACAACTTTTCCTATATTTAGCAAAATAACTAAAACAAGTTGCTGTAAACAATATGAAGACATAAGAGAACAAATGAACAAATAATTAAACAAATGAATCAAATGAATATGTGACTATACAAACCAGTAAACTAAAATGTGTAAGCAAAAGGAAAAAAAATAAAATAAAACAAAACACTTCATCTTAGCAAAGTCAACAAACAAATTGCATAGGAAGTGAACAAACAAAAAATTAAAAGAATATAAACTATACGTATAAAAAAGGAAATCAAAACCATAACATGCTGCAAATAGAAAAAGAGGAAACCTGAACATTCCCTTTCCATACTTTCATTAAATGCCATCACCTTTAGCAAAGAAACATACTTGCATTAAATGCAAGCCTACATCAGCACTTTGAAGATACAGGGAAGCATGAAACACGGCATGCTATAAATATACCAGCAACATACTTTCATTTAATGATTTTACTGCAACCATAAAAACAGTTTTGATTTACTTTTATACCATAAAACATTGTACTTGCTTATACTTTACTCTGTACATCACCTCTCACCTATATGTATACATACACAAAGCCTCATGTTCATTTGTTAAAAAAAAAAAACAACTCCAGTATCATTAAAAAAAATTTTAGCATAGATCAGAAAATAAAAAGAGAAGATTATCACCTTATATTACAAGTTGAAAGAAAGAAGAACAGAGGGGAGTTTTAACTGCAGAATCAAAACAAAACAAATATATAGCTCTGTTTCAATATTTTTCCAGGTGAGTAAATTTACTGCTTGGATAATAAAAAAAAATTGTATTAGATTTGTGAACAGTTTGCTTAGCTATTTAAGTTTTAAAGGATAATTCTGCATATTGTTCTTCTCTGTAATTTAGTTACAGGATAGATTAAACTGAAACCAGTCAAACATCTTCACATAAATTTCTTTAAACTTAAGGACTTGAACAAAGTAAGTTGTTTTTAACTTTAATTACAGTTAAAAATGTTGTTTGGAGTATAGGAATGGAAACTCAACTCTGTATACATGATTACAGTAAAAACAATTTTTTTATGATAAATTCAAGAATGTTAAATCGTTGAATGGATTGCATAAGTTGGATAAGCATACAAAGTTACAATTTTTAGAAGTAATATGATGATTTTTACTAAAGTGGTTTAAGAGCAGTTCTAATTCAAACAAAAGTTTCATTTTTCTAAATTTCTGATTATCTAGTCAATTATAAATGCTAAAAATTGTTATATAGCAAGTTTATCCTTTACAAATCCAAGAAAAATGCTTAAAGATTTTTCGAATGCATTGATTTTGAGATTTGCATAAAAGTAGGGTTTGGTTTCTAGGTTTAGTCGTGTCTGTAATGAGATGAATGCGACTCCTACGCGTGACCGAGTGTCACGAGGCTCTGGTGGAAGGTTGCTGGGGGGTTTGTCGTAGTGTGGACGAAATGCGAGTGGATTTCCTGGGGATGAGGCGTTTTGAGTCGGTTGTAGTTTTTGTAAAAATGGCTACATTTTTGTTTCGAGCAGATGCCTTCAAATCAATGTTTGATTTCGAGTGTATGGAGTGTTAGTGACTTGACGGAGTCATTGGTGATCGCCAGAGAGGCGTCGCTGCCGTGTACATGTGCACGACTTGGCATCTGTGTCAGTAAGGGGGGTATGGCCTGGGTACTCGGGGATGTTATCGAGCATGGGGGGGGGGGGGTCGAACTCGGGGTCGAACTCGAAGCACGTGGTGGAGGCATTATTTCCAGTTTTGATTCATAAGCGCGTAAATAAAAAAAAAAGAAACTGGAATGGAATAAGAAACTGGAATGAGGAGAGAAAGGGGAAGGTAACGCAAAGGACCGGGTTGACGCGAGTGAAACGCGGTTTCTACTCGGGTTGTTTTATATGGGCTAAGCCCATTCAAAAAATTTTAAGTCAACAATGAGTAAGAAAATTTTGTGTTTGCAATATAAACAATTTAGATTTTGTTAAGTTAAATTATTTAACAAATGCTTTAGAATTTGTAAATTCCTTAATTAAGTAAAGAAAGTTTAAATTATTAAATTCTAAAAGAAGAATTTTAAATTAATTTACATTGAAATTCCATTGTAACAATAAATTAATTTTTAAAGTATAAAACAGATTTTTCAAATGGAAATTAAGGTAAACAATTTTTATCAATAGTTTTGAAAGGAATTTAGAATGATTTAAAGTTTATGATTAAAATTGATTTAATAAACAATTAAGTACTCAAATAAATTTATAATTAAGACTTTATTGATTAGATAAAGCAAGTTAAGTAATTTAATTGGCAGTTAACTAAAATAACTAATTAAGGAAATATCAATGTATCAAGATGATTAAGATTTATTTATTTATCATTAAGAATAATAAATCATTGATTGGAAAAAAAAATCAATAAAATAATTATTTGGTTAATTTATCTCATTCGTTTTGATTGGTAAAAAAAATTAACTATTGTTGTTAACTCATATTGATATCTCTGTTCTGCTGTAATTCTGTATGATGTAATTGCCAAGTTATTGCACTGTGATTGGGATTTGTTCTGTATTGATGTGAAAACCCTGTTGTCTGTAAACCGACATTTAAACTTCGATGCGACAGGGAATCGGATTTCATTTGGTTGTCCGAAACCCACACGAACCTGTGAATATTTGTGAATGACATCCACATGTTTTAAAAATTTGACACTCACTATTCGAATTAACCGGGAAAGGACCTTTAGGTCGTATAACCCATTTCGAATATGTGATTCAACGTTATGGATAGCAATTGAAGACCGGTGTTGAAGACCGGGTATTTGCGAGAGCGATAGGATGACCTGTCGATTGACTCTGCACCGAGTTGCTCCGGTATAGAGTTCTCCATATGTGATGGGGAATCCGATCAGGATTGTGGATATCCGGATTGCAAGGACTTCTTTGGAAGTGCCTTCGGTTCTGGTCGAGCCCGAAACAGACTTGTATGGATTGTATGTCTGACATTACAAATTGAGATATAAAGCAGATTTCTTTCAAATATATTTCTGTTGGTGGCGGAGAATTTATTCTCTTAGCTTAACACCCTTCTCTGAGACGTACGAGCTCAGAGGTTATATAGTTGAAGGTTATCAGCAATATATTCCCAATTTGGTAATGTGACATGCTGAGTGTTGCTGTGAAATGATCATTGTGTTGATCATTTGTGATATGATCATTTGTTTGATCACTTATCTTTGTGATCATTTCTTTGATCATTTGTTGACCCAAAGCATGGCTTTGTACCAAAGCGTGGCTTTGTGGACGAGACCTCACCGGACCTCACAACCCGAAAATGGTCGAAACAGGAAAAATGCGGCAAGGTTATGAGGGTCGTGCCCTTTAGGGTATGTCATTTCCTTCTGGAAAAAGGTAATGTCATGGTATGGAGCCCAGATATTTACCTGTGTGGTAGCACCAATTTCATTTACTGTGTGGTTGTTGTTTTGGATAGAGGGCCCTCCGATTAAGGTCCCAAAGGACCGGGAGGTGGCATATTCGTGTAGTAGTTACCTAGTGACAAAGGTAACCCGGCCTTGTGTTGGTAGAGAGCTGGTTAAGTTCTCGGGACGTCCCGCCAGAGGCGATCCCATGTGGCAGTAGGAAGTTCCTTAGCCCGACCATTTGTTGGAAATCAAATTCCCAATACGAAACCCTGTACGGTTTTAGTTGTAGAACCTGCCATTTACTTATGGTGGCACCCCACTGTTTAAATGGTAGCTATAGTAGGCATAGTTCGGAATGTCTATGCTGGCTAAGATTAATATTCTACTTTTGAAATGATTTCCTCACTATGCACTAGTAATAATATCAAAGAATTCTTTTCTCGTACCAAGCATATTTAACTATCATAAGAAGAAATCTCCTCTAATTCTGCGTTTGCATTGTGTGTGTAGCGGGAGGTCTTATGATAGTTCCATTTTTAAAAGCATTCCGAAAATTCTTTGTAAATCTTGTTTTATTTAAAAGTAACTGCTGTTTTGTTTACTCATACCAGTCCCATGACTGATCCGGAGTTTATTGTTTTCTTTCCTAAACTCTGGGTACCCATTATTTCCACACGGGCAGCCTAGTAGCAGGTTTCTGTATTTTGGAGTAGCAGTATTTTGGAGCTCTTATCTTGGAGATAGCTTAGGAGCTTTTGGAGACTTCAGGTTTAAGCTTTTGGGAGTTCGTTATCACCTCTTTCATTTGAGGACTTTTGGATATGTGATCACTGTTATGTTATCATGATGTTGTATTTAGAGATTGTGGTGTATGTATTATATACTCTGTTGTAGTATGGATATTATGTTGATGTTGTAACAGTGATGTTATTTATGATATTGATTCTGTTCCGCTGTTTTATATTCATCTAATTGTTGTTATAAGCTCCGGCGATGCGAATTTGATGTCGTTTATCGGACATCAAGTTTGGGTCGTCACAAAGGACGTCGGTGGCCAAAAATTGGTGGACTTCATCACGTGTTGGTCGTCGCGACATGGCATAGGAAGGGGGTTGCTGCTGCTCGTCACTTTCTAGAGGGAGAGAACGAACCAAGGTTGATGGACATGGGCGCGAAGATGAGGAGCATAGCAATGCAATTGCGAAGTCAGCTCGAGATTCCGTCAAGGGATGGATGAGGTTGAGGTGAAGATACGATCGACAATGGTGATTTTGAAAGTCTGGAGTGTAACCCAAAAAACAAAAACAAATTTCATAGGAAAGGTTAAGTTGTTTGGGCCAGGCTTCACTTTGGTAATGATAAAAATGTTTTTGAAATTATTTAAACTAACTTTTATTAATAAAAATAAAAATCTTATAAAATCGATAACTCATTCGTATTAGATTGGATTTAAACGAAGCAATTGCACAACATTCGTATTTGTGACATCAATGATATGGAACTGAATTGGTAGAGATCTGGGCTATTGGAATTTCGTGCTAAAATCTAACGTCATTTTTGTTTCAGATAAACTAGATCATGGAAATGTCAACCGAAAATAAATGTGAATAAATCTCACTCATTTGGATGATTAACATTAATTTTAAATAGTTAAAATTAATTATTGATTGGTTGAATAATTATTATTATCAGTTGAATGTGATATATATAGTAGTGTATATTAGTATATATTGGTAGTTGGATTAATATTCTCGCATATTTTTAGCGGATGAGACCGTATTTGCCACGCATAATAGCTGATGACTCTATATACCGTGACATCTCCCTCGAAGTGGGAATGATATTTTTATGTTAAATTAACATCTATGGTTACAGGAAAATAGGTTGGAGGGATCCAATTGGATTCATAAAAAATGTTGAATTTAATTCCATATATTGTGACATATGATATGTTTAAATAATCTATGGTAGATTATAGTGTAATTTGAATTTTGTGGATGTTGTAGTAACACCGTTCTAGATTTTGGTATTTCAAAATACCATAAGTATTATGTTTGAATTTGTAAAGAAATAAAAAGGGGATGTTGGAAATGAAATATTATACTGCGTTTGAAATTAATTAAAGAGGTATTGTTTTGGATAAAAATCAATAATTTGGATTTTAAACTTATAATTAATTATTTCACGAAATAATTTTAAATAGAGATTTTAAATTAATGTTCATAGAGGATTTTAAACAATAAACTCAAGTGATTGGTGTTTAACAAGACAAAGGGGTTTAAAAATCGATATTTAAATAGTTGGGAAAAAACAAAAAGGGAATTTGGAAATTAACTTAGAAATCAATTTATGATGAATTTAAGTGAAGTGCAACCATTGTAAACAGAAAATGAGACTATGAGATTTATAAACAAGGTTTTATAAACTAAAGTGAATAATTATCACTTGATAAATTAAAGTTATAAATTTACGATTAGAATTTATAATGAGGTGGGTGAATCGGTTTAAAAATAAATTGTAAATTTACTTTTAGAAATGTGAAAAGGGGGATTTACGAAATTAGGACGTTAATCAATTGGTGATAAATCGAGAGAGATTTATAAATGTTAGATCGGTTATATTAGAATTTGAAAATATATTTTTATCAACAAGTTAAGTTATTTATAAAAATAGGATTATAAATTATGAAACTAGGTAATTTAAAAGTGTTTGAAAGCTTTCCGAAAAGTTAGTTATTTAAATATTTTTAATTTTCAAAATGAATTATAAGTTTTATAAATAAGTCTTGTAAATCGACAAGAATCTTATTAATAAATCGGAATTAATTATTGTTTCAAAGTTTAATAATTATTTTAAACTGTTTAAAGTCAATTTAATTTTTTAATTAAGTTATTTTGTAATGAGTTGATATTAAGTTAATTATTATTTAAGAAGTAATCAGTATTTTTATTTTAAAAGACAAATTATTCAATATTAATAAGTTTTATACAATAACTTTTATTTAAGAGTATTTTTCAAAATTAAATTTGAAAATTAGAATAGAAATTTTACAAGTATTATTTTTTGAAAATTATTAAATAAAGTTTTCGAAAAGTAATGGTATACTTCCATGGCAAAATCGAAGGCATAGATTGTCTACAGTAAAGTATTGGATTTCTTTAGGATAAAGATGTAACCATTAAGCTGTGAATCCATGGTTGACACCCCGAGGTGGCTTTCATATTTATTTTAAAAATGTTTTTCAAATATTTTTGAAAAGAATGGTTAGTGAACGTACTTACTCCGATGGATAAGTACATACCTAATGATAAAGAGATTTAATTTATTTAAATTAAATTAAACAAGACTTAGTGTTTTCAGTGGAAAATGAAATATTTGGTTGAATGATTGTAATTTGATAATTAAATAACCAACTATCAAATCTGGACCCAAAACATAACTTTGGGAATTCTAGGAGAAACACGGGGATTATATTATAGAGTTACCACCGAAAGGTGCTATACTATATAAATAAACTCGTTCCGTTCTTCTAGGACGATGATAAGGAAATTTGTCCAATAATGGTTAGGAGATGATCTCCGACCTTATTTTCGTCTGTTTATTTCTTAAAGAACCGGGGTTGAGTTTATCGAAAATATCGAACGATGTTTCAAAGGCACTGGGACGGAATAACTTATCCGAAACCCACTTCGATCCAATGAATACGTTTTGAAGTGAAGACAAGAGCGTGTAATTGAAGATGGAGGATTGAAGTGCAAGGGCTAATCCCTACTAACCCTGGGGATTATTTCAAAATGAATGTAGTAGGAATAGTGCCTTCGGTTTCGTTCAGACCTAGAATGGACTTGTATGGATGAATGCTATCAGTAAATTATCATTGCAGGAGAATGAGCATTCCAAATATAAATTCCTTAAAAAGGTAATCGTGACGTCAAGTCGCATCAATCGAAAATGACTGAAAATCAGGATAGATGTAGCAAGGCTAGTGGGTCGCACCTAATTATGTTATGTTTATCACCTTTCTAGATACTCTTGGATTATTACTACGGTGCATGGAAGGAACTCGGAAAGGGTAGGAACACCCGGGGTGATAACATATTCGGTCTATCCAGGTTAGGGGTAGACCGATTGTGTCGTAGGGGATCCTGGTGTGGTCCTTGATGCATTTTTCTAGAAATTTACTTTGATAGGTGGTGCCCCAGTGCCTAGTCATTTGTACGGAACTCATTCTCCAATACGTGCCTTTAAGTTTTTGGTTGGACAGAATAGTATGTTGGAATTTAATTAATGTAACAATTTTGGCTATTTGAATAAGTACTTGTACCTAGATGCTATATCAGATGATTTCGATCCAAAATGTGTTGGTTATCGTATGGTAAAAACCCGCTGTGTTTATGTGTGAGGCGGTCTTACGAGATACTTTTTGTTTTCAAAAGGTTTTGATAACTTTAATAATTCAAGTTGAGTGTGTTTTCTCATGTTGGTTTTCCAGATTACTCGGGTATTACTTTATTATAATGCTCGAGTCAGACCGAGTATTACAGATACTGGATAGGATGCTATGGAGCTCAGGAGACGAGCGGGATGACGAAGTCGTATTACACATATTTGATTTTATTCAGCTGTGTATATTATGCTGTATATTTAGCATTTTGTGAGGACAAGTTATTATATCTGTCCAGCATTAAGTTATTGATGTGTTGTACTCTGATGATGTAATGTGCAAATAACAATTGTAGTTCTTTTTGTATGAAGACATGTTATTATCTATTATATATTGTTCCGCTGCGATTGTGGGATTTTGTGTTGTTGTTTATGTTTCTTCATCTACCTCTTCCTTCTATTTCCTCTAATGATCTTGTATTTCAATTACTCGATTGCTCGACATGTTATACAGTGGACGTATGGATGCCGATTTTTGAGGGTTGGAAATCTGGTTAGTCACATGTGGTATTAGAGCTGAGGTTAAGCGAGTATCCTAAAATGAGTTTCAGTGTATTAACAGATATGAGCGCGCATTTGTTAGTGAACATAAAACTGTTTTTTATTATGCTAATAGATCTATTGAGTGGCTTATGGATTCTGGTCGATATGAGTAATTAACGTTATTGGTAGGGATCTCTAACACTTATATAGAGCAATTCGATATGGTATTGTTTTAAAATGGGGTAAGTCAAATAATCTTACCCAGATTATTTTTATATATAAAGATATAATTTTCATAAATTATTTTAGTGGTATATGGTATGCTTGGTTCTTCGGAAATGATAATATTAAACTATTACCATTTGTTATTGTGGAGATTGAATAAAAATTTATATTATAATCAAAGGTTAAGAAAGAAATTTATATAACAAAATGGGACTTTGAAAATATGGTTTTGTAAATGTGATTTAAAAATTGATATGATTTATAACAACAATTTATAAAGGATTTAAAAGTTAGGAATTTAGGGATTTAATTCCCGTCGGTTTTGAAATATTTTTTCAAAGTTGTGAAAATAATTATGGTATTATTTGGAGAATATTCTTAACAGGAAATATTTAAAATGGTTTTAAAAGGAATAAAAGCATTGAACTCTCTTCAGTCGCTGAAAAATAATTTCAGTGATGACTACAGCATCATTGACATTCATTTTCGAGTCTCTAAGGGAGGAATTTCTACCTTAATGACTTGCAATTGGAGTTGGTTTGGTAAAACTGGATTTGGTTTAGAATTCAAAGAAATGATTTGGCATACCAAGGGATTTTGTGTGCGTGTGTATGATTTCTAAAAGGATTTGAAATACTTCGAACAAATTATTAAGCTCTGGGATTTGATTTGAAATTTTTATTTGAAAATATGAGAAAATAAGATCGAACTTATAAAATCTAGAAAAAAAATTGAAATGAATCTCACCATAAGTAAGTTAAATAGAGTGGATGAAATTGAGTGTGAAAATGGAGAATAAAGTTTAACTTAAGAAAAGTGAAATGAAAGTTAGTGTGAAAATGGAATAAATTGGTAAAGTAAACTAATTAAATGAAGTGAATTGGAAGAAAATTAGTGAATGGAAGAGAAATAAGTTGATAACTTATAAAGTTTGTAAATTTGCAAGACAAAGCAATGTTTTAATTGTTGATTAAGAATGCAAGAAAAGTAAAAATTTGAAATTGAATTGTAGAATAGAAATTTAAATTGAATTAAGTTAAATAAAGTGGAATTGAAAATTTAAACTAAGTTAAGCTGAATGTGAAAATTGTCAAAAATAGGATTTATTAAGATTGGAAATAAATTTATGGATGAACTAACTAATTTAATTAGTATGTTAAATGGAAAATTGAATTGAATTTTGATTAAATAGGTAAGGAATTTAGTTGTGAAGCGGTACTTAACTAAGAACACTTGTATAAAATGTTTAAAATAGACTAAAGAAAATTGATGGGGAAATTTCTTAGGTGAAATTGGTATTAGAGAAATGTACTAAGAAAACAGTGAATGTTGATAATTGGTTAAAAATGAAATGAGTGTGGAATAATTCTTAAATGATACCGGTAGGGGAAGGATATACTAAATGAAATGACGAATGTGAATTAAGCAATGATAATAATAATTATGCATAATTAATTATAAATAAAATGCATGTGAATAAAAGGAATTTGATATAGCTAAGATTAAATTGAAATGAATATGCATATATTATTTTATTCGCATAACGATTTGATCCAAATTCGAGCATAGAGTTTCGAGATAACTTATATCGATCCGAATGAGGATTTTTCACTCCATTTTTGATGGCGAACATTGGATGTGTATTTTTGATCGATTCTAGAATTTTCTATCATATATACGGCTAAGCAAGGAGAATGACGGTTTCTAATCAAGGAACCAGATCAAAGTCTGAATTGAGAGTCGTGTGAACGATACTAGTTCGGAAGTGAAATTATGTGATCGGCTGAGCGATCAGATTTTAGTTTTGTATACGGATGATATATGTACATCGTACGGGTTTTGGTGAAATAAATATTGGGAAAATGCTGAATAAAATGATTTTCAATTGTATGATTGGATACTATTGGTAAGTAAGGTGCGGGTACTTAAAATCAAAAGCTAAATTGTTGTCTTCAATTTGAGAAGTAAAATCCGATTGCCCGACAAAAAGGTAAATGTTTAAATTATTGTTTGAATTTGATAATTTTATGATTGAGCCACTTGGCTTTTGTTTTCTTTGATGATTGGGGCCCGTAGTGGCGATTTGTAGTTGTTTGGATCTAGCCGCGCAAAGGAGACGCTGGCGAAATTTCTCGAAAATTTTGTTAGTAAATTTTGAAGAATTTTTTTTTAACTAAAATTTGATTTCGGATTATAATTTGAAATGGTTAAGTAAATAATATTATTCGAAATCTATGGATGAATTTGGAGACCAGTAAAAGTGATAACGTGGTTTCAATAAAATTGTTTTCGGGAAGTTGGTTAAAATTATGTGGTTTTGGGAAAAGTTAATGGGTTTTGGCCCATTCTTCTTACCTTGGCAATTTCGAGGATGAAATTCTTTTCGGGGAGGAGGAATATAACGACCCATAATTTTGGTTATTTGAAATTAGAATATTTAATTGATTTCAAATATTTAAAAGATAATTTTTAACTTGAATTTCAAATATAATGATATATTGGATAATTTAGTTATTGAATTTAATAATTGGATATTGGTTAAATTATTGAATCTTGAGTTTTAAGTTTACAAAATTAATTTTAAGGTTTATTAAATTTATACTAATAAGAATGAAGATAATAAAAACTTTTTAAATTGAATTTAAAAGTAATTTTGTTCGATTTTAAAAACGACTCGTTTAAATTAACGTATAAAAATAGCCTTCCGAGGCATAGTCTCAGATTTCGGCGAAACCAATTCCACTGGATCCGTAAAAGTGTATTATTATCGAATTTCAAATTTCATAGCCTTTGAAGTTATTATTTGATCGTATGAGATAAAAACGTGCTGAATTTGATATCGAAAATTCAATATAATAATCGGGTCCAAAACGCTATCATCTCCATACGATCGAATTAGTACTCGAAAACTCTTCCTTTATGTTTGGAATAAAAGTATAACATTATAACTGCCTACGGCATGCCTCGATAGGGGTTCGAGTTTTTAAGCTACGTAAATCGGGACATTTTGAAATTTTAATTAATACATTTTGGTCAACCATTCAAATCGATCAACCACCCTATGAATTGACCTTACCTATTCCCTCTATAACATGCCAACTCCCTTCTTTTCTATATCAGCATGCGATAGTGAAATAAAAAAATTAACATCGCAACATTAGGCGAATCGTGTCTTCGGGCTCGAGGGGAGTGGAACGTCGCGACATCCGGGAGGTTGGGGTCTTGTTTCTATTGAAGTCTAATGTAGGTATTCTCATAGATGGGTGCGGTTTCGATTGTCGAAGTTCGATAATGCATGTTGTGAAGTAATGGCAAATAGGGCTTGGTAAATTGAATGGAGAAGTACTCGATTTGAGTTCTGGGAATCACATTTGGGTTCGGGGAGGAAGGCACATGGTGGCTAGAAATTGGTGGATTTCGATAGCGTGTTGGTCGTCGCGACATGGCATAGAAGGGGGTCACTGCTGCTCGTCACTTTCTGGAGGAAGAGCGCGGACCAAGGTTGACGGCTTTGGGCGCGAAGAGGAGGAGTGTAGCAATTTATTAGCGAAGTTAGCTTTGAATTTCATCAAGGGATGGACGCGGTTGACATGAGGATACAATCGGCAATGATGATGTTAAAAGTATGGAATGTAAGTGGAAAAAAAAACAAATTTTCATGAGGAAGATGAAGCTGTTTGGGCTGGGTTTCAGTTCAGGTAATGATAAAAATGTTTTTGAAATTTGGTTAAACTAATTTTTAATATAAAAATTGAAATCTTATAACATCGTAACTCGTTCGTATTAGAATGGGTTTTCGAAACAAATTGCATGACGTTCGTATCTGTGAGTCTATGATATTGAACAAAATCTATTAAGATTTGGGCTATTGGAATTTCATGCTAAAATCAAACGCCTATTTGATTTTAGACGAACTAGAGCACGGAAGCATCAACTGAAAATAAATGTGAGTAAATCTCACTCATTTGGATGATTAACATTAATTTTAAATAGTTAAAATTAATTATTTATTGGTTAGATAAATATTATTATCATTTGAATGTGATATTATATACAGTAGTATATATTGGTAGTAGGATTGATATTCTCGCATATTTTTAGCGGATGAGACCCTATGCGCCCCGCATAATAGTGGATTACTATATATACCGCGATATCCCCCTCAAAGTGGGATTGGTATTTTTATGTTGTATTAACATCTGTGGTTGCAAGACAACGAGTTGAAGGGATCCAACTGGATTCCTCAAAATTGTTGAATTTGATTCCATATATTGTGATATATGATATGTTTGAATAATCTGTGATAGATTATAGTGTAATTTGAATTTTTTGGATGCTATAGTAACAATGGTCTAGATTTTGGTATTTTAAAATACCACAAGTATTATTTTTGAATTTGTAAAGAAATTAAAAGGGGATGTTGGAAGTGAAATATTATTGAGTTTGGAATTTATTAAAGAGGTATTGTTTTGGATAAAAGTTAATAATTTGGATTTTAAATTTATAATTAACTATTTCACAAAATAATTTGAAATAGAGATTTCAAATTAATGTATATGAAGGATTTTAAACAATAAACTCAAGCGATATGTGTTTAAAAAGAAAAAGGGGTTTAATAATTGATATTTAAATAGTTAGGAAAAATTAAAAAGGAATTTGGAAATTAATTTAGAAATCAATTTATGATGGATTTAAGTGAAGTGCAACAATTGTAAAGGGAAGATGAGACTATGGGATTTATAAACAGGGTTTTATAAAGTAAAGTGAATGATTATCGCTTGATAAATTGAAGTTATAGATTCACGGTAAGAATTTACAATGAGGTGGGAAAACCGGTTTAAAAATAAATGATAGATTTACTTTTAGAAATGTGAAAAAGGGGATTTATGAAATTGGGATGTAAATCATTTGGTGATAAATCGAGAGAGATTTATAAATGTTAAATCGGTTATATTGAAATTGGAAAATATACTTTTATCAACAAGTTGAGTTGTTTGTAAAAAGAGGATTTTAAATTATGAAAGTAGGAATTTAAAAGTGTTTAAAAATATTTCAAAAAGTCAATTATTTAAACATTTTTAATTATAAAAATGAATTATAAGTTTTATAAACAAGTCTTGTAAATCGACTAGAATCCTATTAATAAATCAAAATTAATTATTGTTTCAAAGTTTAGTGATTTTTTAAACTGTTTAAAGACTATTCAATTTTTAATTAAGTTAGTTTATATTGAGTTGATATTAAGTTAATTATTACTTAATAATAAATCGGTATTTTTATTTTAAAAGATAAATTATTCAATATTAATATAGTTTTATATAATAACTTTTATTTAAGAGTACTTGCCTAAATTAAACTTGGAAAATTATTATAGAAATTTTATAAGTATTATTTTGAGAAAATCACTAAATAAAGTTTTCAAAAAGTAATGGTATACTTTCATGGTGGAATCGGAGGAAGAGTTTGTCTGCAGTTAAGTTTTGGATTTCTTCGGGATAGAGACGTAACCATTGAGCTGTGAATCGATGGTTGATATAGCGAGGTGCTTTCTACGTTTAGTTTAAAAAGGTTTTTCAAATATTTTTGAAAAGAATGATTAGCGAATGTACTTACTTACTCCAATAGTTAAGTACATACCTTATGAAAAAGAGATTTAATTTGTTAAAATTAAATTAAACGAGACTTAGTGTTTTCAATGGAAAATGAAATATTTGGTTGAATGATTGTTTATTTGACAGTTAAATGATCGACCATCGAATCTGGACCTAAGACATAACTTTTGGAATATCTAGGAGAAACATGGGAATTTTATGGTATAGTTGTTGTCGGTAGGTGCTATACTGTACGTACAAACCCGTTTCGCTTTTATAGGACGATGATACACAAATCCGTCCTCTAACAGTTTGGAGGTGATCTTCGATCTTTTTTTCGCCTGTTTATTTCCTAAAGAACCAGGCTTGAGTTTACTATAAATATCGAACGTTGCTTTAAAGGAACTGGGATCAGATAAGTTACCTGAAAACCACTTTGGTCCAGCGAATATGTTTCTAAGTGAAGACAAGAGCGTGTAATTGAAGATGGAGCATTAAAGCGCAAGGGCTAATCGCTACTAACCCTGAGGATTATTCCAAAATTGATGCAGTAGAAATAGTGCCTTCGGTTTCATTCTGACCCAGAACGGACTTGTATAGATGAATACTATCAGTACATTTGTATGGAACCCATTTTCTAATACGTGCCTTTATAGTTTTTGTTGTAGAGTTTAGTATGCTGGAATTTAATTAATGTAACAATTTCGACTATTTGAATAAATATTTGTACCTTGACACTATTATAATACCAGATGATTTTGATATAAACTGTTTTGCTTATCATAAGGTAAAAACCCATCGTGATTATGTGTGATACGGTCTTACGAGATACTTTTTTCAAAGGGTTTTGATAACTTAATAATTCAAATTGAGTGTATTTTGTCATGCTGATTTTCCGGACTGACTCGGATGTTACTTTATTATAATGCTTGGGTCAGCCGAGTATTACCGATACAAGATAGGATGCTATGAAGCTCAGGGGATGAGCTGGATAACGAAGATGTATTACACGTATTTGTTTTTATTCCATTGTGTACTGTATGCTGTATATTCAGAATTTCTTAATGACAAGTTATTGTAACTGTCCAGTGTTGAGTAATTGATGTGTTGTACTCTGATGATGTAATGTGTAAATAACAATTGTAGTTCTTTTTGTATAAAGACATGTTATTATCTATTATATATTTTCCGTTGTAATTGTGAGATTCTGTGTTGTTGTTTCTATTTCTTCTTCAACCTTTTCCTTCTTTTCCCTCTAACGATCTGGTATTTAAGACACTTGATTGCTCAACATGTTATACAGTGGACGTGTGACGCCCCACCTCTATACCCACGCTAGCCAAGAACACTCCGGAGTAGTGCTGTCAACTAGCACGGAGAATAAGGCTGTTGAGGAGCGACCATCCATGTAATTGCTTATTACACGGTGGCTATAAATAATCTTCGGAAACAAACATAGAAATAATCATATCACAAATCAGTCACAGATATCCATATCACAAAGGCGGAAGAAGATATGAATATATAACTAACACATGAAAGTGTACATCAGAGTTGTGGTCAATAAGATCCACGATAATACAAAAGAATAGCAACACGTGCTATACAAAAGAATACAACTATGAGTCTATATCTCAAGTGTATACAACAAAAAACTGCTAATCTAAACAGTTAGCCAAAAGTCAGAGTGATGAATCCCTGGGAAGAAGTCAAGCAGAAGCACCTGTAACATCTCGGTCTGACCCGAGTATTATTTAAGAAAATAATAAACGGATCAGTCTAGCTATAAATATCAGATGACATGATATAACATAAAAGATATGGCATAAACATAAACATCCATAACGACATACCACTATAAGTATGTAAATAATGATCAACAGAAGATCAATCAATAAGAAATAATCAACATCACAAGAATCTTCTCAAAGATTCGAAGAGGGCATCATACCCTAAACTTGTACTCATAACAAGTCAATGTCATAAATTCCAGAAATCAACACGAGAAATCCAGAAATCATAAAAAGGGAAAGAGGCCTATCACATGACGGTCCGAAGACCAAGGGGAGCTACCCCGCATGTGTGAATGGAATCACACAGATTGAGGTCAAGACTAACCAAAAAGCAGAAAGGTATGTGTGAATGTAATCACACAAGTGGTGTCTAGTCTAACCTTGCAATGAAAGAGACATCGCGCAATTGCTAGTCTAATTCATAAAGCGATCATCAAGATCAACGAGAAGTGTCAATTACACTAAGCTAGTAAATATAGAAGTTTAGCTTCATGTCCCATAACCACTTGCTTAACTTAAATATTTACGAACAAACTGTAAATCTTCACTAATAAAATTGTCACAAGAGGTTCAATCGAACAAGTCCAAGAATTAACCGACGAAGTAAGCGCAAGCGTTTCATACCACTTGTTTTACTAAGTCGTTTAATTAGATTTCTCATCCGAGTGAGGTAAAGGCTTGTATATACTAATAGATTGGAAAACGGTTTAAGAAAAGAGCTTTGTTATTAAAAATAGAGTTGAAATTGTTTGTTAAAAGAGTTTTGATATTTACTACTAGTATTGAAACCTTTATATTATAAAGTGACAAAACACATAAGCAAGTGTAGAAACAATCAGTCACAAAGATCGCATACGGAGATGCGAATAAAATCCAAGGAAATCAGCTCACTGTTTTTCAGATAAGATCCCCTACGGAGGGGGGGTCCAGGGGGGGTGGCAACCCCCCAAGGTGGGGGTGCGGGGGCAACCTAGTGAAGACAAAATGAGGTCTAACGACCTAAGGGGAATAGGGTCGAGCGACCTAAGGGTTGCGACCTAAGGGTCCAAGGGGTCAAGCGACTTAGTGGTTGCGACCTAGAGGTGTTCGCGACCTAACGATGACTCACGACCCAACATGGCCGACTTAACAGAGTCAAGCGACCTAAGGTAAATGGTCCAACGACCTAACTCGAACGACTTATCTGGAGCTTAGGTCGGAGACGACCTACGAGATAAACCAGGCCGACTTAGTGGACGAGCGACCTAAGGTAAATGGTCCAACGACCTAACTCGAACGACTTATCTGGAGCTTAGGTCGGAGACGACCTACGAGATAAACCAGGGCGAGCGACTTAACGTTTGCCTAGAGATTATAGGTCGGAAACGACCTAAGACTTAAAGCTTAACTCGCGAGCGACCTACGGCTTAAGGCCAAACTCGTGAGCGACCTATGACTTAAGGCTTAACTCGCGAGCGACCTAACTCCGAAGTGCCAATACTTCCAGAATGACCTAAAGCCCTGCGACCTATGGTACTAACTCGCGAGCGACCTAACGACTTAACTCGTGAGCGACCTAATTCCGAAGTGCCAATTCTTCCAGAACGACCTAAAGTTAACTCGTGAACGACTCACGACCCATGGACGAACGACTTAACTCCGTACGACCTAAAAATGGCCAGAACGACCTAAGTGCAGAAAATTCACCAAAATGCTAAAAATTGGAGTTTTTCGCCAATCCAATCCAAACCAAATGCAAATGTGCATGCAAAAGTGATAGGGAATCATTCCCAACAGTCCAATATAGTTATAGACTAGATTTGTGAGACAAAAATCTCACCTTTGCACTAAAGTTTATGAAGATGAAGCTTGAAAGCAAGGAGAAGCAATCCAAAGCTTGAATCCAATATCTTCTACTTGAATTTGGAGTTGAATGTTGGATTTGCAATTGAATTTGTGCTTGGAGTTTTAATTTCCCATTCCCTCCACCATTAATGCCAAAGCTTGATTAGTTAGGAAATTTATGAAGAGTGAGGAGAAGAGGGTTGGAACTTGGGCTTAATAGGCTAAACTAACCCAAAGTCCAAAGCGGGAAAAGTTAGTGAAATTTCACTAACTCCAAACCTATCGATGTTTATACTTAAAAAGTTGTAAACGACATTTCGAAGTCAATGGAAGTGGTCTCGAGTCCTAATTTGACCGTTTGCAAAAAGTAGCTTTTCGGACCAAAATCCGATTAACGAGTTAATATTTAAATAAAATATTTAAATACAAACTCGATAAATATGCGGGTTGTTACAGGACGTATGGATGTCGATTTTTGAGGGCTAGAAATCTGGTTTGTTACATGTGATATCGGAGCTAATGGTTAAGCGAGAACCTTGGCTTTGATGGGTAACTCATTAAAGATACGGTCAGTAGTACCCTAAAATGAGTTTGAGTGTATTAATAGATATGAGCGCGTATTTATTAGTGACTATAAAACTGTTTTATATTGTACTGATAGATCTATTGAGTGGCTTATGAATTCTGGTCAATACGAGTAATTAACGTTACTGATAGGGATCTCTAAACACTTATATGGAGCAATTCGACATGGTATTATTTTAAAATGGGATAAGTGAAATAATTTTACCTAGACTATTTTTATATATAAAGAAATAATTTTCATAAATTATTATAGTGGTATATGGTATGCTTGGTTGTTAGGAAATGATAATAGTAACTATTACCATTTGTTGTTATGGAGATTGAATAAAAATATATTATAATTAAAGGTTAAGAAAAAATTCATATAATAGAATAGGATTTTATAAAGTGAATATTAGGCTCAGGTCCCTAATAAGTTTCAAAATACACAAAAACCCCAGTAAAAAAAAGTATGTAAATTAGGTCCCTAGAATCAAGTTACTAAGTAGTTGCATATAGTTATGCAATTATACACTGAATAATTGCAGATATTTATGCAATTATATCCAAAAGTTTCATAAATTTATGCAATTTTTTGGTGAATAATTGCGGTAATTTCCGCAATTATTCACCAAATAAATTGCATAAATTTATGCAACTTTTGGATATAGTTGCATAAATGTTTGCAATTATTCAGTGAATAATTGCATAACTATATGCAAATACTTAGTAACTTAATTTTAAGGACTTAATTTACTTACTTTTTTACTGAGGTTTTTGTGTATTTCAAATCTTATTAGGGACCTTGTAATATCCTGGAATTTCCAGTAGTTTAAAATGTTGATAATCTCTTAATTTAAATTATTTGAATTGATAAAATTATTATTTTCAAAGATAATTAATCAAGTAATATAATACAATATTTTAATTATGGTTATAAATTAGTATATTGTTTTCAAAATCTATAAGTGTGTTTAAATTGTATTTAAATCTGTGTATTTTAAATTGATTTTAAAATAGGATATATTATTTGTAAATAATAATAAGCTTGTTTAAAAATAGATGTTTATATTTATTTTAGATTTGGATTTTTAAATTGGACTTTGAAAATGAATATAAATTTGAATTCAAAGGAATACATACATATTACTAATATAGTTTGAGTTGAAAATATATAGATAATGTTTTTTAATTAAAAATAAGATTTTTTATTTTTTTCTTTTTAAGGAAATTTGGAATTTTATTTAATTAATAAAATAAATACAAGGCTTTTGAAATAGCATTTTTTTTCAAATGAGTTTGCAATGTTTTATAACTTTATTTAAATTATAATTGATTTTTATTTTATGTTCTTTTTAAAGATTGTACTTATATAAATTTAGCATACTTTTATAAATGTAAAAATGTATTTGTTTATTAGATATTTAAATAGAAAAGCATTTTTCAAATTAAGAAAAATGATTGTTAATTTGGAAAAAAATTTAAAAAGTCTTTTAAATTTCTTTTAAATTAAATACATAAGAAGTGACAAATGTTTAATTTTAAAACACTAGTTAACAAGTGTAAAACATTCATGCAATTAAATGACAAGTGGCCATTATTGTTTCTGATTTTCTTTTTAATTTATTAAATCTGAAATTATCCTATATAAACACTCTTTCTCATTATCTTTAATTCTTTGTTCATTCCTAGGAAAGAAAACTAAAATCATCATGCAACTTTCACTCATCTAAAACCAGAAAAAAACTTCAAAACAATTCCTCAAAACAAAAACCTGATCAATCTTCAAAAACAAATTCTGCAAATTTGTTAACCTGAAACATTTTTGTGATTCAAAAATCAGAAAATTCATGCACCTTTACTCAAACCATTTCTGTGATCAATGCCTGAAACAATATCCTCAAATTCAAACACTCTTCAAACTCAAACACTACTCCCTGTTACCAAAACCTGAAAGCATCACAGTTTAAACCCAAATCTGCATCATGTTTTCAAATATTTTTGCAAGCTATCAACCCAGTTCTGCATACTTGAATGTCTGCATCATTTTCTAGTGCATGCAAATGAATTTGGGGTCAAAGGCACCTGAAGTACTCCAGTTTTTAAAGGCTTCAAGTTCAAATTCTTTTGCAATTTCCAGTTCCAGTTTTATCACCTCTGCATCTCCTTATAAAAAGGTAGGTAAACTTTTTATTAAAATTTGAAATAGTAATAATCTGTTGCAATTAAGTAGTGATGGTGTATATGAGATGTCTCTGAGTAGATATATGAATATGCAATAGGTTTGTTTAGTTAAAACTGTGCAGGTTGATTTGCATTTTCTTTTCTTCTCTGTATTTCACTATAGAATCTGAGACAAAGATTTAATCTTCAAACAATCCATTCAAAAATTGTTAAGTCATAGTTTTAAACTAAATAAGTTGTTCAAGTATAAACTAAAAACAAAATAATAAATTTAAGTCTCTGGTTTTTGAAATGTACCTGGGAATCAAAAATGCAGTAACAAATTATTACCAAATGTTGAAACCAAATTTTAAAATTTGATGAAATAACTATATGATCTAGATTGGCATCGAAAAGTATGAATTTTGGAAAGAAATTTACAATTTTCAAAATTGTAGTGAGGGAGTATTTTAGGGTTTCCTGCAAATTGAGTTTTGGTCTTTAACTGATGATCCTTGCATCTGGAATGCTTGAGATTCTTCATGGAGTTAGTGTTTGGATTATAGAGTGTTGCAAAAATGGTTAAAGAATTTTTAAATCACCGAGAAGTTTGAATTTGCTCAAGATTGATTTTTAACCTAGTTATGGGGTTCTTGCTGTAAATTGGCTGCTGTATCTACATCTCTGCATCGAGCTTGATAGAATTTTGGGAGAATGATGTGCTATGGGTCAGCAACCGATGGCCGGAGTTGTGGCATTTGTAGTTGACCGGAGGTGGTGATGTTGGGGTTTACTGATGAGGGTGTTTGGGTTCTGTACCTCAAGGATGCTCGAATTCGATTTGGGGTAGATGTTGGAGAGTGGTTAGTCGTGGAAGCTTGTAGGGCGGTGGAATGACTTGTCGGTGGGTTCGACGTTGGTCGGACTGGAGCCGGCACCAGTGCAGGTTGCACGGGGGAGTTGGTTGTTCTCAGGGTGATTAGGTTTTGTTTTGGGTTTGTGTTACTGGGATTTAGCTCAGGTAGTAAGGGAGGAGACTCGGGGTAAAGCTCTAGAATTTTTGGTTGTGGATTGGGTAATTCTCGCGTGGTCGTAGGGGTTTTGTGTTGTTGTGTTAAACTGTTTGTTTTAACAGTTTTTGATTTTAAATTTAAAACAGTTTTAAAATTTTAAAAAGGGCAGATTGTTTTAAAAAAAAATGTACTTGTACCTGAATTCAAATACATATGGATTGAACCCAAATTAATGTTCAACCTGATTTTTAGCTTTAAAATATAAAATAAGTTTTAAACTTTAAATAGTTTAAATTGAATTAAAATTCTTGTCTTGAATTGAATTTTTTTTTTAAATAAATTTTTACGATGTTTTAAATGTCTTAAGTTAAAATCTTAATGTTATTTTCAAATCTTATTTTGAAATATAAAAGAGAATTTTAAGTAAATGTTCTATTTAAATTAATTAGTGTAAAATGATTTAAAATTAACAATTAAAGATTAAGATAATTATTTTACTTGAAATTAGAACTGTTAATTAATAATTAAGGAAAGTAATTAATGATTTCTTTATAATTTAATTTAATTAACGAATTAAGTTAAGTAAAGATTTTAAGATTTATTTAAGATAATGTTTTATCTTAAACAATAATTAAGTATGAATAATTTGTAATTAGTTAATTAATTAAGAAATTTTAAGTTAATTAATTTATTTAATTATTATTTAAAGGGGGTTAATTAAGTAATTAATTAAGTATAATTATTTATTATTTAACTATTAATTAAGATGATGATTTAATTAATGTCTAATGATTAATTAAATTGTAATTACTTATTAATTAAGTAATTAAGAGTTAATTAAAATAATAATTAATTTATACTTAATAGAGGTTTTATTAAGTTATAATTAGGTTTTCTTGATTAATAATTAAAGGCTATTAATATATAATACAAGTTAATTAGAAATTAATTAAATATTATTAAAAGTTAATTAAGAATTAATTAATTATGGATTAATTAATTTGTAATTAAGATTTGTTAATTAATAATTAAGTTTATTAATTAATGATTAAGAGGTAATTAATTAGTTAATTAACGTTAACTAATTAATTATTAAAGTAATTAATGATTAATTATTCTGTATTAAAGGATTGATTAATAATTAAGGTTTATTAATTAATAGTTGATGATAGTTAATCTGTTAATTGAAGATTAATTTGGTTAATGAGTAATTAAGGGATGAATTATACAATTATAATTAATGAGATAAGTATGATCAAGTACGTTAATTAATTTGTTAATTAATTAATGATAGACACTTGATATAGGATTAAGTATGTTTACTTAATAAAGTTTTGATAAGGCTAATCACTTAAGATAAGTAATTGATAAATTACAGAGGTAATTGAGATAAGTAAAACTATTGATTGGGAAGTAATTTTCAATGAATAATTAATTGTTAAAGTAATCAAAAGTTTATTACTCGGTGTAATAAATAAATGAATTTATGAAGTAATTATGAAGTAATTAAAATAATTAATTAATGTTTATATTTGATTAATTGAAAATAATTAATTTAAGCACGATTAATTAATGTAATTAATTAAGAAATAATGTAATTAATTATAGTTAATTAATTAATGGAAGTAATTAATTAAGGTTCATTAATTGATATGATTAATGAGAATAATTAAGATTTAATTACTTGATTTAGAGTTAATTAATCAAGGTTGATTAATTAGGATGATGACTAATTAATTTGTTTAATTGAAAAATAAGTAAGCAAGATTTATTATGGTGAAGGTAATTAATTTAATTAATTTTAAATTAATTAAGAGATGAAGTAATTAATTTAATTCACTTTAAATTAATTAGAGATAGATATAGTTAATTTAATTCGTTTTAAATTAATTATATTATGGTATGAGTAAATCATTGCTTATGTATGAATGGATGACATTGATTGTGTTGAATGCTTTATGATCTCAGTAATGAGATAAGTATGGTTGTGTGATATGAATGCTTGGTTGCATTGTGATGGTAATATAGATTATCTATTATAATAATTATGTGGATTACCTGTTTTGATATAAATCATCTATTTATTTGATAATGTTGATTATCAGTTGTGATTTGTGAGTTATCTATCTGTGTATATAGATACTGTATTGAATTTGTTTTAAAACCTTTAAAACAACTTGGACCTAAAAGACACGCTTTGGATTTCGATGAGATCGGGATCGGGTTTCCATATTTGGATATCCGAAAACCACATCGATTCTAATTAAACGTTAGGTCGTGAATCAAAGTGGAGCTTTGTGAAGACTCGAGGTGTAAGGGCTATACGTCAGTATAACTCTGTGGGTGATTCCGTAATGAGTTGAAAGATTAGTTCTTATAGGTTCGAGATGGTGGTTCAGAGTGCAAGGGTTATTGTCGTTAACTCTGAGGTTGATTCCAAAATGAGTGTAACGAGATAATGCCTTCGGTTTCGTTCGAACACGGAACGAACTTGTATGGATTGAATGTTTTCAGAACATCGTCAGGTAGACGATGAGCATTCTAAGTGATGTGTTCATTAAAGGTAATCGTAGCCTCAAGCCTCAACAACCGGGAATGGCTAAAACAGGGGAGGTGCAACAAGGCTTCGTGGGTAGCCCCCACTTGAGAGTAAGATTTACCCCTGTCTAGGGATCCCTTTTATTTCGGCTGTGTGGGCGATTGATAGCTAGAATCGTCGGGGTTGTCTTATTTGAAACTGTTCATTAAGGAATGGGTCCGGCTTTGTGTTGCAGGGGAGCAGGCGTACTCCTCGGTACGGTGATCTAGGCCGCGTACTGTGACGGGCGGTACCCCAGTAGCCCTATCATTGTATGGAATCCAAAATCCAATAAGCGCCAACGGTTTTGATTGTATTACCCACTTTTGTGGCTAGTAGCTGGAATTTAATGAATGTAACAATTTCGGCTATTTCTTATTTATTTGAAAACCCTAGACCTACTATAATATCATTGAATTTCCTATCAAATGTTTTGGTTAGCGTAAGGTAAAAACTTTTCCATGTTTATGTGTGGGAAGTCTTACGTGATATCTTTTGTTTCGAAAGGTTTTTAAAGTTAAGCAACTTTAACCGTTTACTCACACCAGACCCATGTCTGACCCGGAGTTTATTCTATTTTTCTTAAACTCTTGGGTACTCAAATTTTTACGAGTAGCCAAGGGATTCAGGTTAGGATTTTAGGTTGGCTTGACGAATTCTGGAGGAGCAATGGAGCAGGAGGCTTCTGCGTATAGCTATAGAGTATTCCGCTGTGTGTTCTCTGAGTTGTTGTCTTTGAGTTGTATCGAGTTGTATAACTAGACAGGTGTTTATAACAGTCTAATATGTGTTGCTTTAGCTGTGTATCTCTGATATATATGATACTATGTAAAGTATTATGTGATTAATATAGTTTATTCATTCCGATGTTTAGATTCTGATGTTTGTTTCTTTCTTCTTCTCTTTCTTTCTCTTTTCTATCCCTTTCTTTCTTAAAGATGATGCGATTTTCTGGAGATAGAAAGTCGGGTCGTCTCATTTGGTATCAGAGCATTAGGTTGAGTGAATACCAATGCTCTGTTGTAGTGTCTTTCTTGAGAGAGCGTACTTGCAATTTTTATATATAACAATATATATATATATATATATATATATATATATATTTCTACCTATCTGTTGGGTTACCTGTTCCGGTTTTCCAATATAAGTTATAAAGGTAGATGAGATAGCGGTGTGTGTAACATGACTATCATTGGTTGGAGTTTAAATGTTGGAGGTTGGAAGTGTATTTGTCTAGACTATAGACCTAATACCGTCTTGAGTAATCTTTGTAGTTTGGTGTAAGGATTTCATTGATCTCTGAAGGAAACCTGTTAAGGTTCGGAGTTCATCTTTGAAGTGTAGGTTTGATTGCGCTCGTGTGAGCGGATTTTTGAGAATTGGGATCTGTCAGTTAGGCAGAAGTAAGTGACGGTATTTTGATACCTTAGGAAGTAGTAGCTGCGTGATGAGATGCAGTGGATATGGATGTTTCCGAAGATGTTTTCTTTCGGAGCAAGTTTAAGGAAGTGTGTCTGCTTCGGAGTTGTAGCTGAGTTCAGCAGGATGTTTGTGTTTAGTTGGAGGTCCGAGTTTCTCAAAGAACATTAGATAAGAAGTCTTTGGCATCTGTGTTAGCGGTGCAGCTCGGGAATGTTCTGTGTTTCAGCAGGAAGATCTTTTTGACTTAGCATTTCCTGGAGGTGGAATTCAGAAACAGCAGTGAGAATCTGTTTCTTCGATGGATTAGTTGGTCAAGGATAAACTGTTATGATTAGTGGAAAGAGAACAGTATCTTGGATATTTGATTGGTTGATTGCAAAAGTGACTTGCAATAGTTGGATGATTATCTTAGATAGTATTTTCCTTGGATTTGTGGCATCTCTAGAGGATGTAGAAGTTATGGAGTTGCTGAAGATTGTCCGGGTATATCTCAGGGAAGTTATAGATTTGCCTGCATTAGAGTTTGAGTTCTGAATCAACTTGATGTCAGGAGTGATACCAGTGATTCAGCTGGTTAGAAGGTTGTTTCCTAAGTTGGTTGTTTGATGAAGCAGCTCTGTATTTCTTGGAATTTCTGTTGAACCTTATTTCCGAGATATGATGTTTAGTCTGTGCCTGTGTTTATTCAACGGCATTTTCATCTACTCCAGATCAGAGTTGTGCAGCGGAAGCAAGGTGGCTATTGTTCTTGAGTAGAAGCAATTGGAAATTGCAGTATTTTGGATTAGAGAGTTTCTACTGAATTTATTTTTCAGGATCTGAGGCAAGTTGGCAAGTGATTCTGTTCTGTCTTTTGCAGGATAGGAGAAGTTGTTTTCTACTATTGATAGTAAAGTTTAGTTTTGATTGTGGATTGATCTTGTGGGGATCTGTTTGTTGAGTTGTTTTGATGCAGTTTGTTTGTAGGAGAATCAACGAAGGTTGAGCTGATCAGGAAGGATCTGTTGGTAGCCTGGATCATCCAGGGAGTTTTGAGGTTAAGTAACGGAAGAGTTTGGAATCCGAAGTTGAAGGCTTCGATGTTGTTCAGGTTTTCTCCGGTAAAAGGGTGCAATAAGATTTGGAGAGCTACGAGGCATATTGGATTCTTCTGAGTTTTTGTAGGATCGGTGCTTTGGTTTGAAGAGTTGAATTGTCAGTTTCGAAGACTGGAATTCAAATTATTTCACGTGTCTCTGAGGGAGTACGTGTTTTGGTTCATCACTGGTTTTGAGACCAGTAGTTCTGTGAAGGTTTTAGTTGTTGACCAGTCTTGTCTATGGTCTGGTATCTTGTGTAGATTTTAGATCTAGCTGAGTAGGAACTCAGTAGCTCAGAAGTATAACTAGTTTGGGTTTAGTAGAGCGAGTATCCTTGTGTCTGTACTGGAGAAACTCGAGATAATTTTAGGAAATTTATCTGGATCTTTGTCCGGATAGCTAGTGTTGTTTATTTGATTGAATTGGTTGTTTGGATGAAACTGTTTGTTTGATTGATAGTGTATGGCTGTTATGAATGTTTGAATTGGTTGAAATAAAATAAAAATGTGGATTATCTTTGTTTTAAAATTCGAGGACGAAATTCTGTTAAGGGGGAAGGATTGTAATATCCCGAAATTTCCAGGAGTTTAAAATGTTGATAATCTGTAACAACCCGCATATTTATCGATTTTATATTTAAATATTTTATGTAAATATTTTATCGTTAGTCGGATTTTAGTCCGAAAAGCTACTTTTTGCATACGGTCGAATTAGGACTCGAGACCACCCCCATTGAGTTCAAAATGACGTTTGCGACCTTTTTGAGTATAAACTTCGATATGTTTGGAGAAAGTTGAATTTTGCTACTTTTCACTTAGGGTTTTGGTTTGGGCTGAGCCCACTTATGTATTCAGTCCCAACCCCTCTCCTCTTCATTCACTTCTTTTCTATTTTCCTAACATTCAAGCTTCTTCAAAAATGGGGGAAGAGAAAAAGAATTAAGAAATCCTAGCCCTAGTTTCCATTAGCAAATCCATCTTCTAGCTCCAAACACAAGAGAACCCATTGGTAAGCTTCCTCTTTATCTTCTCCGACTCATTCTCTCTTTGATTTTAGAAATTTCCTAAACCTAATTTAGGAAATGTTTCTCTTTTAAGCTTAGATTGAAGCTTCTTGAGTTGTTATTGAAGGGGAATTGATCTTAGCTTGCTTTCAAGCTTCTTCTTCTATTGTTTGGGTTCAAAGGTGAGATTTTTAATATCACATCTATGCTTATAATTCTCTTCTATTGTTTGGTATGAATTCCTAACACTTATTCATGTGCATTTGATTTTGATTTGGATTGCTTTTGTGAATATTCCAATTTTTAGTGTTTTGAGTTCAATTCGTTAAAAATCCTAACTTTGATGTTTGAACATGTTTTTGGTGATGCATCGAAGAGCTTATAGGGCCGGGTAGTCGATGAACAAAGAATATTCTTAAAAGTTTTTAAGAAGCATGTTTATTATCTAGAATACGATTTTGTGATTGTATTGCCCATTTAGTGTTTTAAGAATTTTGGTCGGTGCGCTTGATCAACGTTATCGATAGGAATTTCCTAAACGCTTTGATGAGACAATCAGACACAGTATATTAACTTGAAAATAATAAATTTTTCTAGAATGATTATTACATAATGATAAATGTAATTTTGAAAGTTTAAACTTTTCAGGAAAGAAGATTATTTAAAAATAAATTCTTTCTTTTTAATACTCTTATTCTTGAGATTCCAGGAGGGGAACCAAGACTTTGCTATTTGATACATTGGATGTACCGTTTGTACTACATCAATGTCTTTGCTATTTGATTCATTGGATGTACCGTTGTACTACATCAATGTCTTTCCTTTTGATACATTGGATGTACCGTTTGTACTACATCAATGTCTTTGCTATTTGGTTCATTTGATGTACCGTTGTACTACATCAATGTCTTTCCTTTTGATACATTGGATGTACCGTTTGTACTACATCAATGTCTTTGCTATTTGATTCATTGGATGTACCGTTGTACTACATCAATGTCTTTCCTTTTGATACATTGGATGTACCGTTTGTACTACATCAATGTCTTTGCTATTTGATTCATTGGATGTACCGTTGTACTACATCAATGTCTTTCCTTTTGATACATTGGATGTACCCTTTGTACTACATCAATGTCTTTGCTATTTGATTCATTGGATGTACCATTTGTACTACATCAATGTCTTTGCAATTTGATACATTGGATGTACCGTTTGTACTACATCAATGTCTTTGCTATTTGATTCATTGGATGTACCGTTTGTACTACATCAATGTCTTTGTAATTTGATACATTGGATGTACCGTTTGTACTACATCAATGTCTTTGCTATTTGATTCATTGGATGTACCGTTGTACTACATCAATGTCTTTGCTATTTGATACATTGGATGTACCGTTTGTACTACATCAATGTCTTTGCAATTTGATACATTGGATGTACCGTTTGTACTACATCAATGTCTTTGCTATTTGATTCATTGGATGCACCGTTGTACTACATCAATGTCTTTCCTTTTGATTCATTGGATGTACCGTTTGTACTACATCAATGTCTTTGCAATTTGATACATTGGATGTACCGTTGTACTACATCAATGTCTTTGCTATTAGATTCATTGGATGTACCGTTGTACTGCATCAATGTCTTTCCTTTTGATTCATTGGATGTACCGTTGTACTACATCAATGTCTTTGCTATTTGATACGTTGGATGTACCGTTTGTACTACATTAATGTCTTTGCTATTTGATTCATTGGATTTACCGTTGTACTACATCAATGACTTTGCTATTTGATACATTGGATGTACCGTTTGTACTACATCAATGTCTTTGCTATTTGATTCATCGGATGTACCGTTGTACTACATCAATGTCTTTCCTTTTGATACATTGGATGTACCGTTTGTACTACATCAATGTCTTTGCTATTTGATTCATTGGATGTACCGTTGTACTACATCAATGTCTTTCCTTTTGATACATTGGATGTACCGTTTGTACTACATCAATGTCTTTGCTATTTGATTCATTGGATGTACCGTTTGTACTACATCAATGTCTTTGCAATTTGATACATTGGATGTACCGTTTGTACTACATCAATGTCTTTGCTATTTGATTCATTGGATGTACCGTTGTACTACATCAATGTCTTTCCTTTTGATTCATTGGATGTACCGTTTGTACTACATCAATGTCTTTGCAATTTGATACATTGGATGTACCGTTTGTACTACATCAATGTCCTTGCAATTTGATACATTGGATGTACCGTTTGTACTACATCAATGTCTTTGCTATTTGATTCATTGGATGTACCGTTGTACTACATCAATGTCTTTCCTTTTGATTCATTGGATGTACCGTTGTACTACATCAATGTCTTTCCTTTTGATTCATTGGATGTACCGTTGTACTACATCAATGTCTTTGCAATTTGATACATTGGATGTACCGTTTGTACTACATCAATGTCTTTGCTATTTGATTCATTGGATGTACCGTTGTACTACATCAATGTCTTTCCTTTTGATTCATTGGATGTACCGTTTGTACTACATCAATGTCTTTGCAATTTGATACATTGGATGTACCGTTGTACTACATCAATGTCTTTGCTATTTGATTCATTGGATGTACCGTTTGTACTACATCAATGTCTTTGCAATTTGATACATTGGATGTACCGTTTGTACTACATCAATATCTTTGCTATTTGATTCATTTGATGTACCGTTTGTACTACATCAATGTCTTTACTTTTGGATTCATTGGATGTACCGTTTGTACTACATCAATGTTTTTGCTATTTGATTTGTTGGATGTACCGTATGTACTACATCAATGTCTTTGCTTTGGTTCATTAGGTGTACCGTTTTTGTACTACGCTGATGTCCCAAATTATTTGAGTTTCTAGTTTCTCGGGCGTATGGTTATTATACCACGTCGTTGCACCGGCTCAATTTTCTGCTATTCTTGACGTTCCCCACGTCTTTTATCTACGGGAATGCCTTAGGGATTCCGGTTTTCATTCTTGAGCCCGGTAATATTGTGGAAATTGAAGTTTCACCAGATTTCTTGCTAACTCTTTCGTGCACTTTATGGTGAACTTCCTATATCAAATTTTCTTTTGTGTTGATATGCTTCCATGGTTGTTACTTCTTATTTTCCTCTTAAGTATTGTGAGGACGCAATTTCTTTGAGGAGGGGAGTCTGTAACAACCCGCATATTTATCGATTTTATATTTAAATATTTTATGTAAATATTTTATCATTAGTCGGATTTTAGTCCGAAAAGCTACTTTTTGCATACGGTCGAATTAGGACTCGAGACCACCCCCATTGAGTTCAAAATGACGTTTGCGACCTTTTTGAGTATAAACTTCGATATGTTTGGAGAAAGTTGAATTTTGCTACTTTTCACTTAGGGTTTTGGTTTGGGCTGAGCCCACTTATGTATTCAGTCCCAACCCCTCTCCTCTTCATTCACTTCTTTTCTATTTTCCTAACACTCAAGCTTCTTCAAAAATGGAGGAAGAGAAAAAGAATTAGGAAATCCTAGCCCTAGTTTCCATTAGCAAATCCATCTTCTAGCTCCAAACACAAGAGAACCCATTGGTAAGCTTCCTCTTCATCTTCTCCAACTCATTCTCTCTTTGATTTCAGAAATTTCCTAAACCTAATTTACGAAATGTTTCTCTTTTAAGCTTAGATTGAAGCTTCTTGAGTTGTTATTGAAGGGGAATTGATCTTAGCTTGCTTTCAAGCTTCTTCTTCTATTGTTTGGTTTCAAAGGTGAGATTTTTAATCACACATCTATGCTTATAATTATCTTCTATTGTTTGGTATGAATTCCTAACACTTATTCATATGCATTTGATTTTGATTTGGATTGCTTTTGTGAATATTCCAATTTTTAGTGTTTTGAGTTCAATTCGTTAAAAATCCTAACTTTGATGATTGAACATGTTTTTGGTGATGCATCGAAGAGCTTATAGGGCCGGGTAGTCGATTGGCATAATCCCTTAGCGTCGTTGCTCGAGAGAATGCAATTTGGTCAAGATTGAACCTCATTTGTAATAGGAAGGGAAGAGGCTGGAAACAGGTCCGGCCGACCGACCCCCCTGGCTCGGTCGACCGACCTGCTCCCAAATGTGCAGTTGCACTTCTGTTTCTGGTTCGGCCGACCGACCCCCCTGGTTCGGTCGACCGACCTGGTGCCCGAGAAGTTTCCAACCTATGGTTCGATCGACCGACTCAGGGAGTCCGGTCGACCGACCTGCTCAAATTTTCCAGATTAGCCTATTTTGCTAGTTCGTTTGAATATCCAACTTTAATCGATTCGTGTTGTCTCCCTTTTTGTTGTTGTCATTTATTATCGACTTTGATGACCTTTTCTTTGGGAATTTTAGATATATCCACTTTGATGGATTTTATATCGATTTCATTGGATTTTATTCACGTTTTCGAATGTGAATCTTAGTGATTGATTGTTCCTTCAATCTTCTTTGTGATTTGTCACTTTAAAAATATAAAGGTTTTCTATACTAGTAGTAAATATCAAAACTCTTTCCTCAAACGATTTCAATACTATTTTAATACCAAATTCGTTTATAAAACCGTTTTCCAATCTATTAGTATATATAAGCCTTTACATCACTCGTATGAGAAATCTAATTAAACGACTTAGTAAAACAAGTGGTATGAAACACTTGCGTTCACTTTGTTGGTTAATTCTTGGACTTGTTCGATTGAAACTCTTGTGACAATTTTCTAGTGGAGATCTACAATTTGTTCGTAAATATTTAAGTTAAGCTAGTGGTTATGGGACATGAAGCTAAGCTCATATATTTACTAGCTTACTGTAATTGACACTTCTCTTTGATCATGACGATCATTTTATGTTTTAGACTAGATTGAGCAATGTCTTAGAGATTTTGGTTCATCGGATGTCCCGCTGTACGACGTCGTTGTTCCCTTTGATTGTGATTTGGTTCATCGGATGTCCCGCTGTACGACGTCGTTGTTCCCTTTGATTGTGATTTGGTTCATCGGATGTCCCGCTGTACGACGTCGTTGTTCCCTTTGATTGTGATTTGGTTCATCGGATGTCCCGCTGTACGACGTCGTTGTTCCCTTTTATTGTGATTTCTGGATTTCGTGTGTTGAATTCTGGAACTTATGTTTCACCAACTTTTACGATTGGCATGAATATATATGTCATTTGTTGTGGCTTGGTGAATGAAATTAGGAGTATGACATTCCTTTTTATCTTGAGTAGATTATTGTGATATTGATTAATCTCTTGTTGATTTTCAATTACTTATTTATCACAGCTTGGCCTTGTGATTTTTATATGTTTATGTCATATCTCTTATTACATATCACTTCATCTGATATTTATAGCTAGACTGATTCGTTTATTATTTTCTTCTTAAATAATACTCGGGTCAGACTGAGATATTACAGGTGCTTCTTCATGGCTTCCTATCTGGAACCATCTTCTGACTTTTGGCTAACTACTCTAGTTTGGTAGTTTTTGTTGTATACATTTAAGATACAGACTCCTTGATGTATACATATTTTTGTCTAGCTCTTGTATCTATTCCTTTGTATTATTGTGGATCTTTTTGACCACTACTCTGATGTACACTTTCATGTGTAATATTCATATCTATTTCCGCCTTTGTGATATGAATTATCTGTGACTGATTTATGTTATGTTTATTTCTATATTTGTTTCTGAAGATATTATAGCCACTGTGTAGTAGCTTTGAGTTTGCGTCGGTATGTCGGATTTCCCTCTTGATAAGAAATGCATGTTATACTATCTGACATATCGATGCTCGCGCAAAGCAATTACATGGATGGTCGCTCCTCAACAGCCTTATTCTCCGTGCTAGTCGACAGCATTACACCGTAGTGTTCTTGTCTAGCGTGGTTATAGAGGTGGGGCGTCACATAATCTCTTAATTTAAATTATTTGAATTGATTAAATTGTTATTTTCAAAGATAATTAATCAAGTAATATAATACAATATTTTAATTATGGTTATAAATTGGTATATTATTTTCAAAATCTATAAGTGTGTTTAAATTGTATTTAAATCTGTGTATTTTAAATTGATTTTAAAATAGGATATATTATTTGTAAATAATAATAAGCTTATTTGAAAATAGATGTTTATATTTATTTTAGATTTGGATTTTTAAATTGGACTTTGAAAATGAATATAAATTTGAATTCAAAGGAATACATACATATTACTAATATAGTTTGAGTTGAAAATATATAGATAATGTTTTTTAATTAAAAATAAGATTTTGTATTTTTTTCGTTTTATGGAAATTTGGAATTTTATTTAATTAATAAAATAAAGACAAGGCTTTTGAAATAGCATTTTTTTTCAAATGAGTTTGCAATGTTTTGTAACTTTATTTAAATTATAATTGATTTTTATTTTATGTTCTTTTTAAAGATTGTACTTATATAAATTGAGCATACTTTTATAAATGTAAAAATGTATTTGTTTATTAGATATTTAAATAGAAAAGCATTTTTCAAATTAAGAAAACATGATTGTTAATTTGGAAAATAATTTAAAAAGTCTTTTAAATTTCTTTCAAATTAAATACATAAGAAGTGACAAATGTTTAATTTTGAAACACTATGTTAAAAAGTGTAAAGCATTCATGCAATTAAATGACAAGTGGCCATTATTGTTTTTAATTTTCTTTTAATTTATTAAATCTGAAATTATCCTATATAAACACTCTTTTTCATTTTCTTTAATTCTTTGTTCATTCCTAGGAAAGAAAACTATAATCATCATGCAACTTTCACTTGTCTAAAACCAGAAAAAAACTTCAAAACAATTCCCCAAAACAAAAACCTGATCAATCTTCAAAAACAAATTCTACAAATTTGTTAACCTGAAACATTTCTGTGATTCAAAAATCTGAAAATTCATGCACCTTCACTCAAACCATTTCTGTGATCAATGCCTGAAACAATCTCCTCAAATTCAAACACTCTTCAAACTCAAACACTACTCCCTGTTACCAAAACCTGAAAGCATCACAGTTTAAAACCAAATCTGCATCATGTTTTCAAATATTTTTGCAAGCTATCAACCCAGTTCTGCATACTTGAATGTCTGCATCATCTTCTAGTGCATGCACATGAATTTGGGGTCAAAGGCACCTGAAGTACTCCAGTTTTTAAAGGCTTCAAGTTTAAATTCTTTTACAATTTCTAGTTCCAGTTTTATCACCTCTGCATCTCCTTATAAAAAGGTGAGTAAACTTTTTACCAAAATTTAAAATAGTAATTATCTGTTGCAATTAAGTAGTGATGGTGTATATGAGATGTCTCTGAGTAGATATATGAATATGCAATAGGTTTGTTTAGTTAAAACTGTGTAGGTTGATTTGCATTTTATTTTCTTCTCTGTATTTTACTATAGAATCTGAGACAATGATTTGATCTTCAAACAATCCATTCAAAAATTGTTAAGTCGTAGTTTTAAACTAAACAAGTTGTTCAAGTATAAACTAAAAACAAAATAATAAATTTAAGTCTCTGGTTTTTGAAATGTACCTGGGAATCAAAAATGCAGTAACAAATTTATTACCAAATGTTGAAACCAAATGTTAAAATTTGATGAAATAACTATATGATCCAGATTGGCATTGGAAAGTATGAATTTGGAAAGAAATTTACAATTTTTAAATTGTAGCGAGGGAGTATTTGGGGGTTTCCTGCAAATTGAGTTTTGGTCTTTAACTGATGATCCTTGCATCTGGAATGCTTGAGATTCTTCGTGGAGTTAGTGTTTGGATTAGAGAGTGTTGCAAAAATGGTTAAAGAATTTTTAAATCACCGAGAAGTTTGAATTTTCTCAAGATTGATTTTTAACCTAGTTATGGGGTTCTTGCTGTAAATTGGTTGCTGTATCTACATCTTTGCATCGAGCTTGATAGAATTTTGGGAGAATGATGTGCGGTGGGTCATCAACCGATGGCCGGGGTTGTGGCATTTGTAGTTGATCGGAGGGTGTTTGGTTTCTGTACCTCAAGGATGCTCGAATTCGATTTGGGGTAGATGTTGGAGAGTAGTTGGTCGTGGAGGCTTGTAGGGCGGTGGAATGACTTGTCGGTGGGTTCGACGTTGGTCGGAGTGGAGCCGACACCGGTGCAAGTTGCACGGGGGAGTTGGTCGTTGTCAGGGTGATTGGGTTTTGTTTTTGGGTTTGTGTTACTGGGATTTAGCTCGGGTAGTAAGGGAGGAGACTCGGGGTGAAGCTCGAGAATTTTTGGTTGTGGCTTGGGTAATTCTCGCGTGGTCATAGGGGTTTTGTGTTGCAGTGTTAAACTGTTTGTTTTAACAGTTTTTGATTTTAAATTTAAAACAGTTTTAAAATTTTAAAAATGGCAGATTGTTTTTAAAAAAAATGTACTTGTACCTGAAATCAAATACATATGGGTTGAACCCAAATTAATGTTGTAACGTCCCGAAAATTTTCGACTTTCGAAAATTCAACATCGATACTCACTTTATCGACTGCCGAGAAATCGAAGGCCGGAAACCCGAAATGTTATGGTTTAAGAAAGAAGAAAAGACATAAGAAGAGAGAGAATATAGAAAAATAGAGAGGAAAGAGAATAAGAAAAATAGAGAGAAGAAGAGACAATAGAAAATAGAACGGAACAGAACAATAACAGAATCTCACAATTCGCAGCGGAACAACATATAATAATAAATGAATAATCTTTAAACAAAGAACTATATCAGTTATTACATTTTATACATTACATTTCATTACATCATATCATCAGAGTGTACAACAACATACAACATCAAACAGTGCAGCGGAAAAGAAATACTATAAACTAGTAATACGCCATGCCATCCAGCTTGCTTCCAGCAATTCCAGAATATCCAGAACATCCTGATAAACCTAACTCTTAACTGCCCGTGTGGAAATTGGTGGGCACCCATAGTTTAGGAAGGAAAACAATAAACTCCAAGTCAGTCATGTGACTGGTGTGAGAACTAAAAACAGTTTATTTATCTTTAAAATCAAAAATAGAGGAATATTTTTAAAGTCAATTCGCAATGCTTTTAAAAATGAGACTACCATAAGGCCTCCCGCACACACACACAATGCAAACGCAGAATCGGAGGAGATTTCTCCTTATGATAGTCAAAGATGCTTGATACGCATTAAAAAGAGCATTTGATATTATTATTAGTCCATAGTGTAGGAAAAATTCACTTCGAAATTAGAATATAAATCTTAGCCAACATAGACATTCCGCACTTATGCCTACTATAGCTACTATGTTCAATAGCAGGTTACCGCCACATTCCATAGCATGTTATACAACTAAAACCGTACAAGTCTCGTATTGTTTCTTTGGATTTCCAACGAATGATCAGGCCAAGGAACTTCCCATTGTCACATGAGAATGCCTCTGGATGGACATCCCCGAGAACCAAACCGGATCTCTACCAACACAAGGCCGGGTTACCCCTAACTGAGTAACAACTGACCGAATATGCCATCCCCCGGTCCTTTGGGACCTTTCACCGAGCGCTCGTAATCAATTCACACAATCATAAAGTGTTTTCAACATGAGTAAGTATCTGGGCTCCATACCATGATACCACCCTTTTCCAGAAGGAAATGCACACATCCTAAAGGGAGCTACCCCTCATAACCTTGCCGCATCTTTCCTTTTTTGACCATTCCGGGGTGTGAGGCTCGACGAAGTCACGTCCACAAAAACATACTTTATACAAAAGCCATGCTTTGGGTCAACAAATGATCATAGAAATGATCACCAAGATAGACGATCAAATAAATGATCCTATCACAAATAATCAACACAATGATCATTTACAGCAACACTCAGCATGTCACATTACCAAATTGGGAATATATCGCTGATAACATTCAACTACATAACCTCTGAGCTCGTACGTCTCAGAGAAGGGTGTTAAGCTAAGAGAATAAATTCTCCGCCACCAACAGAAATATATTTGAATGAAATCTGCTTTATATCTCAATTTGTAACGTCAGACATACAATCCATACAAGTCTATTCCGGGCTCGAACAAAACCGAAGGCACTTACAAAGAAGTCCTTGCAATCCGGATATTCACAATCCTGATCGGATTTCCCATCACTTAGGGAGTCTCTATACCGTTGCAACTCAGTGCAGAGACAATCGACAGGTCATCCTATCGCTTTCGCAAATACCGGGTCTTCAACACCGATCTTCAAATGCAATTCATAATGACGTATCACATATTCGGAATGGGTTATACGACCCCATGGTCCTTTCCCGTTTAACCCGAATAGTGAGCGCTTATTCAAAAATAAGTGTGGCATTCAAATTCAAACAAATCACATCAAATACTGACGCAGCGGATTAATCAAACAAAACTTCAATCGATGAATGTAGCAATCGGTGAGTTAAAGATACCAAAACGCCCAAGTTCGTTGATCCAAAGATACCGAACTCTAGCTATCTCAAACACATTGATAGCGCACTATACCGTGTTTCAAGATCTACGATTCTTCGCACGTTGATCTAGCGCACTAGATTCCGTGAATCGGCTTCTACGATCGTTGAATCGAGCGCACTCGATTAACCGAAAGAGGAGATAGGAGATTACACTCAACTACCAATTGGTATGAAAGCACAAAGCTAACAAAAGAGAAATTTTATTCAAAATCAACAACCCAAAAATTTACAACACACCCGCTATTTATAGGCATTACAACTCAACACAACATACAACACTCAACTCCTAGGTCGGCACCGGCTCAACAAATACGACTCATCTCGGCCGACTCAACATAAGTCGCTGCCGACTCAACAAGGCACGACTTAAAGACACAGCGGGTCACACGACTCAACACATGTACAGCCCCAACAATACACGACTCAAAAAATGCAACCGACTCATCAAACCCAGCAACCCACGACTCAATTATATACCGACTTAAAACTCGCGACATACGACTCATACAAGACCGACTCATATAGTATATACATGACTCGTCTCAACACGACCGACTCAAGATACACAGCTTATCTCCTTGCCGACTCATCTTAGGTCGTAGCCCCTTAGCTCGGTCCCGACTCATCCTTTCTGCATTAACTCGCACCTTTCCTTCCTGTGTTCCATTGAATCGGGAACGACTCATACTAAGTCGTAAACGACACATCTCCGAAGCCCACTTTGCTCGACCTATGTTATCTCCCCCTTGTAAACTCTTAAACCGGAAACGACTCATCACTTTAAATTGTGGACGACTCATCAAGCAGGAACTCCTCCAAGCTTTGTTAAATCGGCACCGTCTCATGCTCCCCCTATCTCGTGACCGACTCATCAAGCATGCATGTTTTAAACTTGTGTACGCCTTACGAGTTAAATCCGAAGCTCCTTGACTCGTGCATGATTTAATATGGTTTAACTTCTGAATTCCTATATGCCTTGCTGCATCATCCTTCCCAGGTTGAGAAAAATTCGACCTCGAATTTGCAAATTCTTTCTCATCAAAATGTTCATCCCCATGATACGGAATTAAATGTTTAACGTTAAAAATATCAGAAGTATAAACATCATCTGGTAGCTTTAATCGATAAGCATTCTCATTAATTTTCTTCAAAACTTCCACTGGACCAATTTTTCTGGCTTTCAACTTGTTGTAAGCACCCACTGGAAAACGATCCTTTGTCAATATAGCATAAACCAAATCACCTTCGTTAAATTCAACATTTCGACGTTTCAAATCTGCAGACTTCTTATACTTCTCATTCGACTTCTCCAATCGTTCCTGAACGATTTTATGACATTCATTCAGCTCTTCAACAAAATCAGTAGCTCGTTTAACTGTTCTCTTTGACTGTGGTACAACTGCTAAATCCAACGGCCCCCTGGGTAAATTTGAATAAACAATCTGAAACGGACTGAATCCTGTGCTTCGATTTACTGCATGATTATGAGCAAATTCTGCCTGGCATAGCTTCATGTCCCAACTTCTCAAATTATCCTGTACAAGACAACGCAACAAATTCCCCAATGACCTATTAACAACTTCTGTCTGCCCATCAGTTTGCGGATGATAAGCACTACTAAATTTCAGTTTCGTTCCTACCATCTTCCACAAACTCAACCAAAAGTGACTCAGAAAACGAGTATCTCTATCAGAAACAATAGATTCTGGTAAACCATGAAGTCTATAAATCTCCTTGAAAAATAACTGTGCTACTCGAACTGCATCTGCTGTCTTCTTGCAAGCAACAAAATGTGCCATCTTCGAAAATCTGTCCACCACAACAAATATCGAATCATTTCCCCTTTGAGTTCTCGGCAAACCCAAAACGAAATCCATGCTGATATCAACCCATGGCTTAGATGGTACTGGTAATGGCATATACAACCCTGCATTCGTTGCTGTCCCTTTTGAAACTTGGTAAATATGACATCGCTCCACAAATCTCTCAACTTCTTTTCTCATCGATGGCCAAAAGTAAGATTGCGAAATCAACTGTAAAGTACGATCACGGCCCACATGCCCTTCTTCATGTAATTCCTTCACAATCTTCATCCTCAAACTACAATCCGGAATACATAAACGATTTCCTTTAAACAGAAAACCATCAACCAACATGAATTCATCGGCAATCCCATCCTTCACTTTTTCAACATATTTCACAAAGTAAGGATCTTCTTCAAGCATCTCTGGCAACATTTCAAACCCCGTCACTTCAATCTTCATTGTCGTTAGTAAATGACTCCTCCTACTCAAAGCATCTGCTACTCGATTCGTCACCCCTGATTTGTGTTTAACGACAAAAGTAAACTGCTGCAAATAAGCAATCCATGACGCATGTCTCGCAGAAATCTTATCTTGCCCCTGTAAATGTTTCAAAGCTTCGTGATCAGTGTACAGAACAAATTCCTTCTGAAATAAGTAATGTCTCCAATGCTTAACCGTCTGAACAACAGCATAAAACTCAACATCGTATGTACTGTATCTCATCTTTGCCCCTGACAACTTTTCGCTGAAATAAGCAACTGGCTTCCCATTCTGGCTCAGAACTCCTCCAATACCAACCTTCGAAGCATCAGTATGCAATTCAAACAACAACTGAAAATTAGGTAGAACAAGAATTGGTGCAGACGTCAACAATTCCTTGATCCTTTCAAAGGCAACCCCCGCTTCCTCTGACCACACAAACTGTTTACCCTTCATGCAATCAGTCACTGGAGCCATCACGCTACTGAAGTGTGGTATGAACCTTCGGTAGAATGACGCTAGCCCATGAAAACTTCTCACTTCTGTAATTGTCTTTGGCTGTGGCCAATTCTTGACTGCTTCAACTTTGCTCTGGTCAACTTGAATACCTTTCCCTGAAACAACATAACCCAGGAATAAAACAGTAGGTGTCATAAACACACATTTCTTTGTAGCAGCATAAAATTGTTCTTCACGAAGAATAAGCAACACTTCCCTCAGATGTAGAACATGCTCCTCCGTACTCCTGCTATAAATCAAAATATCATCGAAATACACCACGACGAACTTTCCAATGAATGGTCTAAAAATTTGATTCATCACCCGCATGAATGTACTAGGTGCATTAGACAAACCAAATGGCATAACCAACCATTCGTACAACCCCTCTCTAGTTTTGAAAGCTGTCTTCCATTCGTCTCCAGGTCTGATACGAATTTGATGATAACCACTCTTCAAATCAATTTTCGAGAATATAGTTGCCCCACTCAACTGATCCAACAAATCATCCAACCTCGGCATAGGAAATCTGTAACGAACAGTGATCTTATTCAAAGCTCTACTATCAGTGCACATTCTCCAAGTTCCGTCCTTCTTTGGTACTAACAATGCAGGTACAGCACACGGACTCAAACTTTCCTGAATACGACCCTGTTCAAGTAATTCTTCCACCTGCCTTCGTAACTCCTCATGTTCCTTCGGACTCATACGGTAATGTGGTCGATGTGGTAACACTGCTCCGGGAACAAGATCAATCTGATGTTGAATGTCTCTAAGTGGTGGTAACTCCTTTGGCAACTCCTCTGGAAAGACATCTTCAAACTCTTCCAAAACTGGCTTTGCTTCTTCGGGAATCTCAACTTCTTCACTACTCTCTCTCCCAATCAACAAAAACACTTCCGGTTCTTCCTCCACTTCTTTAACAAACTCCTTCAAAGTCAACAGAGTTTTCAATTCTTCAATCTCTTCTAGCTTGCTCTCCTTCTGCTGCTGTCTCTTAGGAACTAAAGTGATTTTAGTACCCTCGAACATGAAACTGTAACTGTTGGCACGACCGTCATGCTGAACTGCTCTATCAAACTGCCATGGTCTGCCCAACAATAAGTGACAAACATCCATATCTACGACATCACACCAGATTTCATCTTTGTACTTCTTTCCGATTGAAAAATTCACACAAGCTCTTCGACACACTTTCACTTCACCTCCTTTCCTTAACCATGCTAGCTTGTATGGTTTAGGATGCTTCTCGGTCTTCAAATTCAACTTCCTAACTGCCTCTGTAGAAATAATATTATCACAACTCCCCGCATCAATAACGAACTTGCAAACTTTCCCCAGAATAGTACATGTCGATTGAAAAATATTGCTTCTCAGCCAACTACAATCCTCCTCTTGCTTAGGTGTCAAACAACTTCTCCTCATCATAAGATTACAACCTTCATCACCCGACACTTTTTCTTCCTCCTCAACATAAGGTACATTTGAATACTCTGCCTCCTCACCATCATCTGCTTCAACCTCTGCAACCATGGTTCTCTTCTTCGGCTTCGGACATTCGTTGCTTTTGTGACCCAACTCCTGACAATTATAACATTTGAAAATACTGCTAGCCCTTGCCTTCTCAGCCTCCTTCACCACTGGCTTGGTAACTGGTTTAGGAGTATTAGAACTTCCGCCAACACCCCTTGCTTGGTTATTGGAATTAGTAAACACACCACCTCCACGCCTTCCTTGTTTCTCCCAAGCTAACGCTTTCTGATGTGCCTCTACAACGGATCTAGGATCAAACATATTAACCATATCCTGGATCTGCATTCTCAAACCCCCAACGAATCTAGCTGTCAGCTGTTCTTCTGTCTCCATAATATCGTTTCTAGCAATGAGTTGGTAAAATTCATCAGCATAATCACTAACAGACTTCGTCCCCTGCCTCAGATTCTGCAACCTCTGATACATAAGTGACTGGTAATTATAAGGTAAGAAAGTAGATCTCATCAACTTTTTCATCTTCTCCCAAGATTCTATCTTTGACTTCCCCATTCGTTCTCGAGTAAGTTTAGTTTGCTGCCACCATGCCAATGCTCTCCCCCTCAGCCTTGTAGCAACTAACTTCACCCTTCGATTCTCCGGCACCTCCTTGAAATCAAAGATTTCCTCCACATTAGACAACCAATCTAAGAATTCCTCAGCAACCATCCCGCCTTTAAACTCCGGAATCTCCATTTTCATACCCGACTCCCAACGACGGTCATCCTCCACATCACGGTAAGAATTTCGAACTTGGTCTCGATCTCGATAATGAATACTTGCTCTATCACCCTCTTCAACAAAATCAAAAGTACGCCTACATCGATCTCGACCAATGTCATCCCTTTGTTCATGCATGCTTCTTTGACTATGTCTCTCCTCATCTCTATATGCTTCATGGTCAAATTCACGTTGACTTCTTCTCTCTTCATGTGCATAGTCATGATGATCTCTTCGTGATGAAATTGATGTTTCTCTTCTATCTCTACAAGAATGTGGCGATACCCTCCTCGCTTCCGTAACCGATGGCGAAACTCGGTTTCCTCCATGGTTCGAGTTTGGTGATCTCCTTCTTTGATTCAAATCATTCATCAATCTCTCCAATTTACCAATGCCTTCATCAAATTTTTCATTAATACGTTGTTCCATAAGCTCGGCTTCTTCTCTACGATACAAAGCTTCAACGTTTTGATGTCGGTTAGCTCTCCTCGGTGGCATGGTTAAAAACTTCACAAAACTTCACACAATACAACCAACAATGTCTCGGCTATGCTTATATACGGCTCTACCTTAACTCGGCGCACTTGTCTCGGCAAGGCTTCACGACTTAACTTGGCTCAGTCCAAACTTGTCTCGGCTACCCATTACAAACACTTCAATGCACACAACAAGGCACGGCCACTCCCAAGTATACACGGCCTTCACACTTTAATCCTTGGCGCGCAAAAACCCAAGACCAAATTCAAACACCTTTGCTCCTTTTGATCCAAAATGAAATGGATCCAACACTCCAAACTTGATGCAATCCAATATGACACGATGAACTACTTCAAACTTCAAAAACTTGGCTCCAAGAATCAAACTTAGCTATGATTGGCTAAGTATGGCTCTGATACCAAACTGACGCAGCGGATTAATCAAACAAAACTTCAATCGATGAATGTAGCAATCGGTGAGTTAAAGATACCAAAACGCCCAAGTTCGTTGATCCAAAGATACCGAACTCTAGCTATCTCAAACACATTGATAGCGCACTATACCGTGTTTCAAGATCTACGATTCTTCGCACGTTGATCTAGCGCACTAGATTCCGTGAATCGGCTTCTACGATCGTTGAATCGAGCGCACTCGATTAACCGAAAGAGGAGATAGGAGATTACACTCAACTACCAATTGGTATGAAAGCACAAAGCTAACAAAAGAGAAATTTTATTCAAAATCAACAACCCAAAAATTTACAACACACCCGCTATTTATAGGCATTACAACTCAACACAACATACAACACTCAACTCCTAGGTCGGCACCGGCTCAACAAATACGACTCATCTCGGCCGACTCAACATAAGTCGCTGCCGACTCAACAAGGCACGACTTAAAGACACAGCGGGTCACACGACTCAACACATGTACAGCCCCAACAATACACGACTCAAAAAATGCAACCGACTCATCAAACCCAGCAACCCACGACTCAATTATATACCGACTTAAAACTCGCGACATACGACTCATACAAGACCGACTCATATAGTATATACATGACTCGTCTCAACACGACCGACTCAAGATACACAGCTTATCTCCTTGCCGACTCATCTTAGGTCGTAGCCCCTTAGCTCGGTCCCGACTCATCCTTTCTGCATTAACTCGCACCTTTCCTTCCTGTGTTCCATTGAATCGGGAACGACTCATACTAAGTCGTAAACGACACATCTCCGAAGCCCACTTTGCTCGACCTATGTTATCTCCCCATTGTAAACTCTTAAACCGGAAACGACTCATCACTTTAAATTGTGGACGACTCATCAAGCAGGAACTCCTCCAAGCTTTGTTAAATCGGCACCGTCTCATGCTCCCCCTATCTCGTGACCGACTCATCAAGCATGCATGTTTTAAACTTGTGTACGCCTTACGAGTTAAATCCGAAGCTCCTTGACTCGTGCATGATTTAATATGGTTTAACTTCTGAATTCCTATATGCCTTGCTGCATCAAATACCCATTCATAGGGAAATATTGATAGTCGGTTATTGAACTATCAATGGATATGCACAACATCACGAGATTCCAAATAATTTTCCAAATTATTTATTTTCCAAAATATCTTTACAAGATATATTATTTTCAATACTTCAAAAATAAGTCAATATTTATTTTTAAACAAATTTCCCCACTCTTTTATAAATTCCATAGTGAATTTATATTCCAAAATATCTATGAATATACGATTTCAATTATTCATTTCAATTTATCTTCAAAAAGATAAATTCTCTAATATTCACTTTATATTGGAAAACATTTCCATACTTATTTATTCATAAGTAATTCACAAATTTTATTTATTTTCAACACTTGGAAAATATTCAATATACTTAAATCGAGATTAAGTATATATTTCATTCTTTAAGGAAATCATTCTCTTAAACATATTTATTTGGGCCAAAACGAATGTTACGTAAAATATTGTTACGACAACCCAAAATCACTAGTATAGGGATTCGAAATTAAAATAGATATATAAATCCCAATACTATACAAAACATTTCCTTTCGGAAATCATTTACTATAACAATAGTGCTATAGTCCACCATTTCCTTTTATTTCTCGAAAACGTCTATTTCAACAATAGATGTTGAAATCTATGGTTTCGAATCTCAACACATTTTAAAACATCATTAGATCGTTTTAATTCTATTTAAAACATCAAATCTAAACATTTTCTTTAACATATTATTCACTATTCAAAAACGTGAATATACTACGTTAACAAATTTCATCCTTTTATTCATTTTATTTCAATGGATTATTCACAGTCAAAAACGTGAATATAACTCCATTAATAGGTTTCAACAATTAACTTATCAAAATAAGTCGTTTGCGAATTTATAAAACAACGTTTATAAATTCCATTTCTATTTATTTTATAACAACTTCCTTTTTATACATCTCCTTTATTAACCTATTCGATTTATAACTGTATTATAAACAAAAAGTTCACATTATAAGTTAAATACTTATAAAACGATTATTTTACAAAATCGTTCTTTTTAAGACTTTATAAATTATAAATCTTATAACTTATAAGATTCATTTATTTATCAAAAATCCATTCTTCAATTAGCTTTTCAAATTTTATAAACCTACTGCTTATAAAATTCCATTTATAACTTCACCGTTTATAATTCTATAAATTCCTTTCACTTATGCAATCCATTTTCACTTCATTCAAACACTTATAAAACTCGTTTTATAATTCAAATCTTTTAATTTATAAATTATCAATTTATAAATCTTTTTATATAAATCAATTTATACTATTATTTTAAAACATCTTTAAACTCCTTTATAATTTCACCCTTCTCTTGATTTATAAAATAATCAAATTTTATAAATCCTATATTTCAACTCTTTATAATAATTTCAAAAATCCCGATTAAACTATTTTATAAAATCATTAGCCTCATATTTTCAAAAATAAATCTTTAATCGTATTTCTCAAAATCATAATTTTTATAACTTTAAAAATCATAACGTTTATTTATTTAAAATGGATCAATTCAAAAAAAATATTTTATAAACGTTTTCTTTCAAAAATCACTTTAAAATCATTTTAAAATTCCAAAATTTGGTCCAATGATGCTACACACCAAATAGTCAATCACGACAACAACGACATCATATATCAATATGATAGTCCATCAAATATCAAAATATCTGAAATCAAATAAATACTGTTGAGGAATCCAGTTGGATCCCTCCAACCAGTTTTCCTGCATCCACAAACATTAGCACAATACCAATTTCGCTCCAGTACGAAATTATCGCGGTATATGGGATTAATAATATTATCCGCTTAATAACGGTGCAATAGGGTCTCATCCGCTAAACAAATGCGGGAAATCAATAACTCCAATATATACATATGCCAATATATATAAATTGCTATTATATATAATACCAATTTCACTGTTTATGAAATATTCGCGGTATATGTTTTTAATAAATAACATCCGCTTACTAACGGAGTATAATGTCTATTTTAACAATCAATAGATATCAATCATCATTCAAACATGCATTCAAGTATTTTAAATATAACTATTTAAAATAAAATCGAAACCGATTAGATTGAGTGAGAAGTTCTCACCTTGATTTCAATTCGTTTTAGCGATTTATTTCGAATAAAATTAAACGCGCGTTTAATTTTACCCAAAATTCTCACTAACTCCAAACGACTCCAATCTAATTCTATCGCGTAGTGCTCGTCCATACGATTCCAACGCAACTGGTTTCGCGCATTTTCGACCTCGTATGAAAAAGTTATGAATATTTGAACATTACACAAATTTTTATATAATAATTTAAACATAAATTTCTTTTTATCACCTACACTAAAACCAGGCCATTAGATCCTACACCCCCCCTCATCTCAGCCGTGCGCACCATCATCTCTCCTGCGCAAACCATCTCCAGGTCACGCAAACAAAACCGAACCCATCAACACCTAATTAGGGTTTGAAACTCGAGCCTCTTCACTCGATTAAAACTCGATCAGAGACTTGCATTCTCCTCGCCTCCCCACACTACACCTTCGGCCCAAGGAGCTTTGAGCTCGGCCCTGTATATGCCTCGTAATTCATGCACGAAGGCCGTGACTTTTCCCTTGAATTGCCGCCACATCATCGCTCAAATACTCATCATCCCCGTATGGATCGAAAGATCTTGGCTAGCTCTACCAATCTCTAGTTGGAAGTTGTTGTTAATTATTTGTAGATTGGAAGATTATAAGGGATGAATATGGAAAGATTTCAGCCCTTGAATATGAAGATGGCGGCGGCTCTGTTAGGTTTAGGGTTTTTTTTTTTTTTTTAATTTATGAAGGGTAGGGGTCTATTTATAGGAAACGAACGAAACACTATTCATTCCGGAAATTCCGAACTCCGATTTACGCGCCGTAACCAACGTTTCTAGGGTTTACCCCGCGTTCTGGACACAATGGAACAGGTTTTGGAAGCTAATTCGGACATCTGTGCGAGTTATGGCTACAAACGTTCAATTTAAATTAAATCGATTTAAACGATTTTCTAGGCGTTTTAATTCGTACCGGACAAACGGTAAATCCAATTGACTTGAAATTTAAAACCATACAATAATATCATATTACGGATCCGATGAAACTGGTTTCGTCGAAATCCGAGACTTTTTGAAAAATGGCTATTTTAACTCGCCAAATTAATATTAAAAATAATTCGATGCGGTTCGAGCTGCCACGATCAAACGGTAACTCCGATTGACACGAAAATTGAAATCCGGTAATAACTAACTATTACGGATCCAATGGAACTAGTTTCGTCCAATTCTGAGACTGTTCAAATATTGACTATTTTCACAAGTCGATTAAATATTAAAATATTCAATTTTCACAAATTAACTTTTAATTCGATTTTAAAAGTTCTAAAATATCCTTCTAACTCCCATATGATAAAATAAAATTTTACAAATCATTTTCAATCATATTTAACTCAAATTTTCAATTATTTCCATAATTTAACATATTAAATTATCGATTTAATTATCCAATTAAATCCAATTATTCAAATAAAAATTTATTCGACTTATAAATTTCACTTATTAATATTTAAAATTAATTAAATATTCAAATTTTAATTAAATAAAATTCTGGGTCGTTACAATCTTCCCCCCTTAAAAGAATTTCGTCCTCGAAATTATTAAGTAAGAAAAGTCATAGAATTTATTAACTTTCCAAAATCCATAGTTAAACTTCTTATAAAACTTTACTAAGTTTTCAAATCATACTTTGTTTTCTTTTCAAAAACAATTACTATTGTTTAACTTTCAATTCCAAATAAAAGTTAAAATTTTCAAAATTTTCCAATTTTCTCAAAAAAAATTCTAACGCCTTAAATTTTCGGAAAAATTCGCCATAGTCTCCTTTGCGCGGCTCGATCCGAAAAAAAAATGACAGTATATATATCACAAATATACATCTCATCAAGTAATGAGGCATCCCGCAGGGAAAAAGTGTAAAAGTACGATATTTAATCCGAGATATGTACCTTATATTTTATTAGCGAGCATATACGGCTAATATAGCGCGAAAGCGAGCTCCAAATGCGAAGCAAACGCGATCCGCACCTACTAAACACTTAACAAACAACATGAGAACATGCATATATGAAAATAATCTCAATATACAACATATAGCAACATAATAACTACATATGTTAACATAGCAATTGAAACAAAACAATATATTCAACCATCAACCAACTAGCATTCATAACCAATAAATATTCATTCATATTCTCATTAATATTTAATGAAATAGGTTTTCAATTTAAATCACATTTGATTCATTAATAGTGGATGTTTCTACTAACATTTATTCTCAATTAGTTTATATTCACTAATTCATATTCAAGTTGGTTCACTTCCAAATCAAATTCAATTCTATTTAAGATTCACTTAACTTCCAATTGGATTTCAATTACTTTAGCTTCCAATTCCATTAACTTAATGAATTATATACAATCAACTAACAACCATATAACAACCAATGTATATTAATTGCAACCAAATTCCTTTGCTTATATTCATTCAATTTTTCAACTTCTAATAACATTAGATTTTGATGAATTAACACTTATATTCATTATTTCATATCAACTAAATTCACATTCAATTGATTAACATTTAATTCATTAATTCAATTCAATTACAAAGTTGAATTTCATTACATAACTCAAGTTCATATTTATCACTTAACTATATTAATCTATTTTGATATCAATATCAACTTCATTCAACATCTCTTAAGTTATACTTCTCTTTAACTTTAAATTCATTTTTATTTACAACTCATATTCATAAATATATTCATATAGTTTCACTTCTTATATATATATATAAGTTTATTTCGCAATTGTAAATCACTTTAATTATAATTCAATTCTTATAATTCATTTTACTTATACAATTATTCTTTTATTTAGACTATTCTAACAACTAAACAATCAGCTTATATACACTTTAATAATTCTGAAAAATTATTCCTTTATATATAAAATATACTCAAGGTAAAATTATTTCATTTACCTAATTTAAAACAATATTGTGTCGAATTGTTCTATTCAAGTGTTTAGAGATCCCTATCAACAACGTTAATTACTCGTATTAACCAGAATCTATATACCACTCAACAAACCAATCATCACAATATAAAACAATTTTATATTCACTAACAAATACGCTCTCATAGCTATTATTACACTCAAACTCAATCTAGAGCACTACTGACTCTATCTCTAATGAGTAATACCCAACAGAGCTAAGGTTGTCGCTTAACCATATGCTCTGATACCAAATGTAACGTCCCGAAAATTTTCGACGGCAGTGGTCACAACCGGTAGGCTTTTCAACCATCCCAGCCCCACCGTGGCTTACACTGATATCCCAAACTTGCTTTTACGGCCACCCTTTCGAATGTCACGGCTTCGCCTAACCAACCCCGTAAAAAGGACGTGTGGGGGTAAGAGTCTCCCGTTCGCCACCAAACCGCGAAGCGAGAACCCCCCATCACATATCACCTAGCATAAGCAAGACTGGTGTGAGAACTCAAAACAGTTTATTTATCTTTAAAATCAAAAATAGAGGAATATTTTTAAAGTCAATTCGCAATGCTTTTAAAAATGAGACTACCATAAGGCCTCCCGCACACACACACAATGCAAACGCAGAATCGGAGGAGATTTCTCCTTATGATAGTCAAAGATGCTTGATACGCATTAAAAAGAGCATTTGATATTATTATTAGTGCATAGTGTAGGAAAAATTCACTTCGAAAGTAGAATATAAATCTTAGCCAACATAGACATTCCGCACTTATGCCTACTATAGCTACTATGTTTAATAGCAGGTTACCGCCACATTCCATAGTAGGTTATACAACTAAAACCGTACAAGTCTCGTATTGTTTCTTTGGATTTCCAACGAATGATCAGGCCAAGGAACTTCCCATTGCCACATGAGAATGCCTCTTGATGGACATCCCCGAGAACCAAACCGGATCTCTACCAACACAAGGCCGGGTTACCCCTAACTGAGTAACAACTGACCGAATATGCCATCCCCCGGTCCTTTGGGACCTTTCACCGAGCGCTCGTAATCAATTCACACAATCATAAAGTGTTTTCAACATGAGTAAGTATCTGGGCTCCATACCATGATACCACCCTTTTCCAGAAGGAAATGCACACATCCTAAAGGGAGCTACCCCTCATAACCTTGCCGCATCTTTCCTGTTTTGACCATTCCGGGGTGTGAGGCTCGACGAAGTCACATCCACAAAAACATACTTTATACAAAAGCCATGCTTTGGGTCAACAAATGATCATAGAAATGATCACCAAGATAGACGATCAAATAAATGATCCTATCACAAATAATCAACACAATGATCATTTACAGCAACACTCAGCATGTCACATTACCAAATTGGGAATATATCGCTGATAACATTCAACTACATAACCTCTGAGCTCGTACGTCTCAGAGAAGGGTGTTAAGCTAAGAGAATAAATTCTCCGCCACCAACAGAAATATATTTGAATGAAATCTGCTTTATATCTCAATTTGTAACGTCAGACATACAATCCATACAAGTCTGTTCCCGGCTCGAACAAAACCGAAGGCACTTACAAAGAAGTCCTTGCAATCCGGATATTCACAATCCTGATCGGATTTCCCATCACTTAGGGAGTCTCTATACCGTTGCAACTCAGTGCAGAGACAATCGACAGGTCATCCTATCGCTTTCGCAAATACCGGGTCTTCAACACCGATCTTCAAATGCAATTCATAATGACGTATCACATATTCGGAATGGGTTATACGACCCCATGGTCCTTTCCCGTTTAACCCGAATAGTGAGCGCTTATTCAAAAATAAGTGTGGCATTCAAATTCAAACAAATCACATCAAATACCCATTCATAGGGAAATATTGATAGTCGGTTATTGAACTATCAATGGATATGCACAACATCACGAGATTCCAAATAATTTTCCAAATTATTTATTTTCCAAAATATCTTTACAAGATATATTATTTTCAATACTTCAAAAATAAGTCAATATTTATTTTTAAACAAATTTCCCCACTCTTTTATAAATTCCATAGTGAATTTATATTCCAAAATATCTATGAATATACGATTTCAATTATTCATTTCAATTTATCTTCAAAAAGATAAATTCTCTAATATTCACTTTATATTGGAAAACATTTCCATACTTATTTATTCATAAGTAATTCACAAATTTAATTTATTTTCAACACTTGGAAAATATTCAATATACTTAAATCGAGATTAAGTATATATTTCATTCTTTAAGGAAATCATTCTTTTAAACATATTTATTTGGGCCAAAACGAATGTTACGTAAAACATCGTTACGACAACCCAAAATCACTAGTATAGGGATTCGAAATTAAAATAGATATATAAATCCCAATACTATACAAAACATTTCCTTTCGGAAATCATTTACTATAACAATAGTGCTATAGTCCACCATTTCCTTTTATTTCTGGAAAACGTCTATTTCAACAATAGATGTTTAAATCTATGGTTTCGAATCTCAACACATTTTAAAACATCGTTAGATCGTTTTAATTCTATTTAAAACATCAAATCTAAACATTTTCTTTAACATATTATTCACTATTCAAAAACGTGAATATACTACGTTAACAAATTTCATCCTTTTATTCATTTTATTTCAAAGGATTATTCACAGTCAAAAACGTGAATATAACTCCATTAATAGGTTTCAACAATTAACTTATCAAAATAAGTCTTTTGCGAATTTATAAAACAACGTTTATAAATTCCATTTCTATTTATTTTATAACAACTTCCTTTTTATACATCTCCTTTATTAACCTATTCGATTTATAACTCAATTATAAACAAAAAGTTCACATTATAAGTTAAATACTTATAAAACGATTATTTTACAAAATCGTTCTTTTTAAGACTTTCTAAATTATAAATCTTATAACTTATAAGATTCATTTATTTATCAAAAATCCATTCTTCAATTAGCTTTTCAAATTTTATAAACCTACTGCTTATAAAATTCCATTTATAACTTCAACGTTTATAATTCTATAAATTCCTTTCACTTATGCAATCCATTTTTACTTCATTCAAACACTTATAAAACTCGTTTTATAATTCAAATCATTTAATTTATAAATTATCAATTTATAAATCTTTTTATATAAATCAATTTATACTATTATTTTAAAACATCTTTAAACTCCTTTATAATTTCACCCTTCTCTTGATTTATAAAATAATCAAATTTTATAAATCCTATATTTCAACTCTTTATAATAATTTCAAAAATCCCGATTAAACTATTTTATAAAATCATTAGCCTCATATTTTCAAAAATAAATCTTTAATCGTATTTCTCAAAATCATAATTTTTATAACTTTAAAAATCATAACGTTTATTTATTTAAAATGGATCAATTCAAAAAAAATATTTTATAAACGTTTTCTTTCAAAAATCACTTTAAAATCATTTTAAAATTCCAAAATTTGGTCCAATGATGCTACACACCAAATAGTCAATCACGACAACAACGACATCATATATCGATATGATAGTCCATCAAATATCAAAATATCTGAAATCAAATAAATACTGTTGAGGAATCCAGTTGGATCCCTCCAACCTGTTTTCCTGCATCCACAAACATTAGCACAATACCAATTTCGCTCCAGTACGAAATTATCGCGGTCTATGGGATTAATAATATTATCCGCTTAATAACGGCGCAATAGGGTCTCATCCGCTAAACAAATGCGGGAAATCAATAACTCCAATATATACATATGCCAATATATATATATTGCTATTATATATAATACCAATTTCACTGTTTATGAAATATTCACGGTATATGTTTTTAATAAATAACATCCGCTTACTAACGGCGTATAATGTCTATTTTAACAATCAATAGATATCAATCATCATTCAAACATGCATTCAAGTATTTTAAATATAACTATTTAAAATAAAATCGAAACCGATTCGATTGAGTGAGAAGTTCTCACCTTGATTTCAATTCGTTTTAGCGATTTATTTCGAATAAAATTAAACGCGCGTTTAATTTTACCCAAAATTCTCACTAACTTCAAATGACTCCAATCCATTTCCATCGCGTAGCGCTCGTCCATACGATTCCAACGCAACTGGTTTCGCGCGTTTTCGACCTCGTATGAAAAAGTTATGAATATTTGAACATTACACAAATTTTTATATAATAATTCAAACATAAATTTCTTTTTATCACCTACACTAAAACCAGGCCGTTAGATCCTACACCCCCCCTCATCTCAGCCGTGCGCACCATCATCTCTCCCACGCAAACCATCTCCAGGTCGCGCAAACAAAACCGAACCCATCAACACCTAATTAGGGTTTGAAACTCGAGCCTCTTCACTCGATTAAAACTCGATCAGAGACTTGCATTCTCCTCGCCTCCCCACACTACACCTTCGGCCCAAGGAGCTTTGAGCTCGGCCCTGTATATGCCTCGTAATTCGTGCACGAAGGCCGTGACTTTTCCCTTGAATTGCCGCCACATCATCGCTCAAATACTCATCATCCCCGTATGGATCGAAAGATCTCGGCTAGCTCTACCAATCTCTAGTTGGAAGTTGTTGTTAATTATTTGTAGTTTGGAAGATTATAAGGGATGAATATGGAAAGATTTCGGCCCTTGAATATGAAGATGGCGGCGGCTCTGTTATGTTTAGGGTTTATTATTATTTTTTTTAATTTATGAAGGGTAGGGGTCTATTTATAGGAAACGAACGAAACACTATTCATTCCGGAAATTCCGAACTCCGATTTACGCGCCGTAACCAGCGTTTCTAGGGTTTACCCCGCGTTCCGGACACAATGGAACAGGTTTCGGAAGCTAATTCGGACATCTGTGCGAGTTATGGCTACAAACGTTCAATTTAAATTAAATCGATTTAAACGATTTTCTAGGCGTTTTAATTCGTACCGGAAAAACGGTAAATCCAATTGACTTGAAATTTAAAACCATACAATAATATCACATTACGGATCCGATGAAACTGGTTTCGTCGAAATTCGATACTTTTGAAAAATGGCTATTTTAACTCGCCAAATTAATATTAAAAATAATTCGATGCGTTTCGAGCTGCCACGATCAAACGGTAAATCCGATTGACACGAAAATTGAAATCCGGTAATAACTAACTATTACGGATCCAATGGAACTAGTTTCGTCCAATTCTGAGACTGTTCAAAAATTGACTATTTTCACTAGTCGATTAAATATTAAAATATTCAATTTTCACAAATTAACTTTTAATTCGATTTTAAAAGTTCTAAAATATCCTTCTAACTCCCATATGATAAAATAAAATTTTACAAATCATTTTCAATCATATTTAACTCAAATTTTCAATTATTTCCATAATTTAACATATTAAATTATCGATTTAATTATCCAATTAAATCCAATTATTCAAATAAAAATTTATTCGACTTATAAATTTCACTTATTAATATTTAAAATTAATTAAATATTCAAATTTTAATTAAATAAAATTCTGGGTCGTTACAAATGTTCAACCTGATTTTTAGCTTTAAAATATAGAATAAGTTTTAAACATTAAATAGTTTAAATTGAATTAAAATTCTTGTCTTGAATTGAATTGTTTATTTAAATAAACTTGTATGATGTTTTAAATGTCTTAAGTTAAAATCTTAATGTTATTTTCAAATCTTATTTTGAAATATAAAAGAGAATTTTAAGTAAATGTTCTATTTAAATTAATTAGTGTAAAATGATTTAAAATTAACAATTAAAGATTAAATAATTATTTTACTTGAAACTATAATTGTTAATTAATAATTAAGGAAAGTAATTAATGGTTTCTTTATAATTTAATTTAATTAATAAATTTAGTTAAGTAAAGATTTCAAGATTTATTTAAGATAATGTTTTATCTTAATAATAATTAAGTATTAATAATTTGTAATTAGTTAATTAACTAAGAAAATTTAAGTTAATTAATTTATTTAATTATTATTTAAAGGGGGTTAATTAAGTAATTAATTAAGTACAATTATTTATTTAATTAACTATTAATTAACATGATGATTTAATTAATGTCTAATGATTAATTAAATTGTAATTACTTATTAATTAAGTAGTTAAGAGTTAATTAAAATAATAATTAATTTATACTTAATAAAGGTTTTATTAAGTTATAATTAGGTTTTCTTGATTAATAAGTAAAGGCTATTAATCTATAATACAAGTTAATTAGAAATTAATTAAATATTATTAAAATTTAATTAAGAATTGATTAATTATGGATTAATTAATTTGTAATTAATATTTGTTAATTAATAATTAAGTTTATTAATTAATGATTAAGAGGTAATTAATTAGTTAATTAAGGTTAATTAATTAATTATAAAAGTAATTAATGATTAATTACTATGCATTAAAGGATTGATTAATAATTAAGGTTTATTAATTAATAGTTAATGATAGTTAATCTGTTAATTGAAGATTAATTTGGTTAATGAGTAATTAAGGGATGAATTACACCATTATAATTAATGAGATAAGTATGATCAAGTAAGTTAATTAATTTGTTAATTAATTAATGATAGACACTTGAAATAGGATTAAGTATGTTTACTTAATAAAGTTTTAATAAGGCTAATTACTTAAGATAAGTAATTGATAGATTACAGAGGTAATTGAGATAAGTAAAATTATTGATTGGGAAGTAATATTAAATGAATAATTAATTGTTAAAGTAATCAAAGGTTTATTACTTGGTGTAATAAATAAATGAATTTATGAAGTAATCAGGAAGTAATTAAAATAATTAATTAATGTTTATATTTGATTAATTGAAAATAATTAATTTAAGCACGATTAATTAATGTAATTAATTAAGAAATAATGTAATTAATTATAGTTAATTAATTAATGGAAGTAATTAATTAAGATTCATTAATTGATATGATTAATGAGAATAATTAAGATTTAATTACTTGATTTAGAGTTAATTAATCAAGGTTGATTAATTAGGATGATGACTAATTAATTTGCTTAATTGAAAAATAAGTAAGCAAGATTTATTATGATGAAGGTAATTAATTTAATTAATTTTAAATTAATTAAGAGATGAAGTAATTGATTTAATTCACTTTAAATTAATTAAAGATAGAGACGGTTAATTTAATTCGTTTTAAATTAATTATATTGTGGTATGAGTAAATCATTGCTTATGTATGAATGGATGACATTGATTGTGTTGAATGCTTTGTGATCTCAGTAATGAGATAAGTATGGTTGTGTGATATTAATGCTTGGTTGCATTGTGATGGTAATATAGATAATCTATTATGATAATTATGTGGATTACCCGTTTTGATATAAATCATCTGTTTATTTGATAATGTTGATTATCAATTGTGATTTGTGAGTTATCTATCTGTGTGTATATAGATACTGTATTGAATTTGTTTTAAAACCTTTAAAACAACTTGGACCTAAAAGACACGTTTGGATTTCGATGAGACCGGGATCGGGTTTCCATATTTGGATATACCAAAACCACATCAATTCCAATTAAACGTTAGGTCGAGAATCAAAGTGGAGCTTTGTGAAGACTCGAGGTGTAAGGGCTATACGTCAGTATAACTCTGTGGGTGATTCCGTAATGAGTTGACGGATTAGTTCTTATAGGTTTGAGATGGTGGTTCAGAGTGCAAGGGTTATTGTCGTCAACTCTGAGGGTGATTCCAAAATGAGTGTAACGAGATAATGCCTTCGGTTTCGTTCGAACCCGGAAAGAACTTGTATGGATTGAATATTTTCAGAACATCGTCAGGTGGACGATGAGCATTCTAAGTGATGTGTTCACTAAAGGTAATCGTAGCCTCAAGCCTCATCAACCGGGAATGGCTAAAACAGGGGAGGTGCACAAGGCTTCGTGGGTAGCCCCCACTTGATAGTAAGATTTACCCCGTCTAGGGATCCCATTTATTTCGGCTGTGTGGGCGATTGATAGCTAGAATCGTCGGGATTGTCTTATTTGGAACTATTCAGTAAGGAATGTGTCCGTCTTTGTATTGCAGGGGAGCGGGCGTACTCCTCGGTATGGTGATCTAGGCCACGTACTATGACGGGCGGTACCCCAGTAGCCCTGCCATTTTATGGAATCCAAAATCCAATAAGTGCCAACGGTTTTGATTGTATTACCCACTTTTGTGGCTAGTAGCTGGAATTTAATGAATGTAACAATTTCGGCTATTTCTTATTTATTTGAAAACCCTAGACCTATTATAATATCATTGAATTACCTATCAAATGTTTTGGTTAGCGTAAGGTAAAAACTTTTCCATGTTTATGTGTGGGAAGTCTTACGTGATAACTTTTCTTTCAAAAGGTTTTTATAGTTAAGCAACTTTAACCGTTTACTCACACCAGACCCATGTCTGACGCGGAGTTTTTTTTTTCTTAAACTCATGGGTACTCAAATTTTTACGAGTAGCCAAGGGATTCAGGTTAGGATTTTAGGTTGGCTTGACGAATTTTGGAGGAGCAATAGAGCAGGAGGCTTCTGCGTGTGGCTATAGAGTATTCCGTTGTGTGTTCTCTGAGTTGTTGTCTTTGAGTTGTATCGAGTTGTATAACTAGACAGGTGTTTATAACTGTCTAGCATGTGTTGTTTTAGCTATGTATCTCTGATATATATGATACTATGTAAAGTATTATGTGATTAATATAGTTTATTCGTTCCGCTGTTTAGATTCTGATGTTTGTTTCTTTCTTCTTCTCTTTCTTTCTCTTTTCTATCCCTTTCTTTCTTAAAGACGATGCGATTTTATGGAGATAGGAAGTCGGGTCGTCTCAGACCTGAGCCTAATATTCACAATATTTAAAATGGTTTTAAATGTAATAAAAGCATTGACTCTCTTCAGTCGGTGGAAAAAAAATTTGGTGATGACTGCACCATCATCGACATTCATTTTCAAGTCTCAAAGGAAGGAATATCTACGTTAATGATTTGCAATTGGAGTTGGTTTCGTAATACTGGATTTGGTTTGGAAATCAAAGAAATGACTTGACGTACCAAGGGATTTTGTGTGTGTGTATGGTTTCAAAATTGATTTGAAATACTTAGAACAGACTGTTAAGCTTTGGGATTTTAATTTGAATTGTTTATTTGGAAATATGAGAAAATAAGATCGAACTTATAAAATCTGGAAAAAAATTGAAATGAATCTTACATTAAGGTAAGTTAAATAGAGTGGATGAAATTGAATGTGAAAAAGGAGAACAAAATTTTAACTTAAGAAAAGGTAATGAAAGTGAGTGTGAAAATGGAACTAATAAGTAAAGTAAACTAATTAAATGAAGTAAATGGGAAGAAAATTAGTGAATGGAATAGAAATAAGTTAATAACTTATAAAGTTTGTAAATTTGCAAGTCAAAGCAAAGTTCAAATTGTTGATTAAGAATGAAAGAAAAGTAAAAATTTGAAATTAAATTATAGAATAGAAATTTAACTTGAATTAAGTTAAATAAAGTGGAATTGAAAATTTAGCCTAAGTTAGGCTGAATGAAGAAATTATTGAAAATAGGATTTATTAAGATTGGAAATAAATTTGTGGATGAACTGACTAATTTAATTAGTAAGTTGAATGGAAGATTGATAAAAATAGGTAAGGAATTTAGTTATGAAGTGGTAATTAATTGAGAACACTTGTATAAACTGTTTATAATAGACTTAAGAAAAGTGATGGTGAAAGTTTGTAAGTAAAATTGGTATCAAAATAATGTACCAAGAAAATAGTGAATGTTGATTGGTCAAAAATGAAATGAATGTGGAATAATTCTTAAATCATATCAGTTTGGGAAGGATATACTAAGTGAAATAACGAATTTTAATTAAGCAATGAGAATAATAATTATGGATGATTAATTATAAGTTAAATGCATGTGAATAAAAAGAATTTGATATAGATAAGAATCAATTGAAATGAATAAGTAAGTTGTACGTATATTATTTTATTTGCATAATGATTTAGTGCAGATTCGAGCGTAGAATTTCCAGATAATTTATATCAATCCGAATGAGGATTTTTCACTCGATTTTCGATGGCGAATACTGGATGTGGATTTTTAATTAATTCTGGAATTCTCTATCATAGTATACGGCTATGCAAGGAGAATAAAGGTTTCAAATCAATGAACTAGATCTGAGTCTGCATTAAACAGTCGTGTGAACGATACTGGTCGGAAGTGAAATTATGTGATCGAGTGAGCGATCAGATTTTGATTTTGCGTACGGATGATATATGTACACATAAGGGTTTTAGTGAAATAAATATTAAAAACTTAAAGTGCCGAATAAAATGATTTTGAATTGTATGATTGGATACTATTGGTAAGTAAGGTGCAGGTAATTAAAGGCTAAATTGATGCCTTCGATTTCAGAAGTAAAATTTGATTACCCGACAAAAAGGTACATGTTTAAACTGTAGTTTGAAATTGATGATTTTATGATTGCGCCACTTGGCTTTTGTTTTCTTTAATGATTTGGTCTCGTAGTGGCGTTTTGTAGTTGTTTGGATCCAGCAGCGCAAAGGAGACGCTGGCGAAATTTTTCAAAAATTTAAGGAGTTAGAAAATGTTGAAGAAAGTTTCTAATAGCTAAATTTGATTATGGATTAGAATTTGAAATGGTTGAGTAAATAATATTATTTAGAATCTATGGATGAATTTGGAGATTAGTAGAAGTGATAACGTAGTTTCAATAAAATTGTTCTTGGGAAGTTGTTTAAAAATGTGTGGTTTTATGGAAAGTTAATGTGTTTTGGACCATTTTTCTTACCTTGGCAATTTCTGGGATGAAATTCTTTTAAGCGGGAGGAATGTAAATACAAGAATTTTGGTTATTTGAAAATGAATATTTAACTTATTAAAAGTATTTAAAAGTTAATTTTTAACTTGAATTTCAAATATAACGATATATTGGATAATTTAATTACTGAATTTAATAATTGTGGTTAATTTATTGAATCTTGAGTTTTAAGCTTGTAAAAAAAGCTAAAGGCTTATTTAATTTATACTAATATAAGAATGAAGATAACAAAATTACTTTTAAATTGAATTTAAAAGTAATTTTGTTCGATTTTAAAAATAAAACGTTTAAATTAACGTATAAAAATAGCTTCCCAAGGCACATTCCCGGAATTCAACAAAACCAGTTCCATTGGATCCGTAATAGTGTATTATTGTCGAATTTCAAATTTCGTAACTTTTGAAGTTATCGTTTGGTTGTACGAGATAGAAACGCGCTGAATTTAATATCGAAAAATTTAATATAATAATTAGGTCCATAAAGTTATCTTCTCCAGACAATCGAATTAGAATTCGAAACATTTCCATTGCGTTCAAAATAGAAGCATAATATTATAAACGCCTACGGCATGCCTCGATAGGGTTACGAGTTTTTAAGGCTACGTAATCTGAAAATTTTGAAAATTTAATTAATATATTTTGGTCAACCCGTCAAATCCATCAACCGCCCTATGAATTGGCCTTACCTATACCTTCTGTAACACGCCACTTCCCTTCGTTTCCATATCAGCATGCGACAATGAAATTAAAAAAAATTAACATCGCGACATCAGGGAAATCGTGTTTCCGGCTTGAGGGGAGTGGAACATCGTGACATCAGGGAGGTTGAGTCTTGTTTTTGTCGATGTCTGATGTGGGTATGCTCATAGACGGGTGCGGTTTCAATTATCGAAGCTCGATAGTGCACGTCGTGAACTAATAGCAACAAGGGCTTGGGAAAATCAAATGGAGAAATACTCGATTTGAGTTCTAGGCTTCGTATTTGGGTTCGAGGGAGGAAAGCGCGTCGGCGGCCAGAACTTGGTGGACTTCAATCGCATGTTGGTCATCGTGACATGGCATAGAGGGGGAGTCGTTGCTGCTCGTCACTTTCTGTACGGAGTGTAACGACCCGAAATTTTCGAACCCGAAAATTCCAGATAGTTATGAAAAAGAAGAAAGAGATAGAAGAAGAAGAACAGAAACACCAAACATCTCACATTCGTAGCAGATAAAATATAATAATAAATAATAACAGTTTAGAAAAGAATACTATATCCGTCGATTACATTTAATATAAATCAGAGTTTCATATACATACAGTCACTGAATATATACAATTATCATGTCTCAGATTAATAATAATATAAATATAGCGAAAATACTCTATACGCTTTAGCCATCCACCTTGCCTCCTGAGCTCCAGAAAATACCTACCTGAAAATCTGTAATACTCGGTCTGATCCAAGCATTGCACCAAAATAACACCCGGGTCAGGCTGGAAGCCAGCGTGAGTAAGCCCATCTAACATGTAATACCAAAGCATACAACTTAATTAATCCGGGTAACTCATAGCAATTTTCACATTCACAATTTGTTATAGACATCACTTATTTCACACATCGATTTTCTAAGTACCAAACTTTATATTTAAATTTCAAGTTCGCTTAAATCATTTCATTCAGGCCTATGGGTTTCACATATCAATCTATAAAAAATCGAAGTGGTTTTGGGTATTCCCAATACCCGATCCCGATCTCTTCGAGTCTCATTCAAGGCATCCAAAACCATCCAATCATCCATACACAAAGTTGATCACTTCCAAATTAATTTAATGAATTCTGATTGAATTCCTAATCTCAATCACTTAGATTCCATCATTTAACATTAATTAATTCAAGTAAATAACTTTAATTAATTTCACGATATTAATTCTTCTTAACCAGAATCAATAAGAAATCTTAATTACTTCATGAATTAATTTTCTACTTTAATTATATTAATTCTTAATTACTTATATTAGTTAACTTCTCATAAGTCACTTATTACTATTTAATTAATCTTAATTTAATCAATCTTTAATTACATCATTAATTATATAGGTTAAAATTTCCCATTATATTCAATTTATCTTAATCTAAATTGATTTCGTTAATTAAACCAAAATACGAATCATTCTTAATTTATCTCAACCCGTTATTAACTATTTTTTTTATTTATTTCATTCATCAATCAGTTTCTCCTTAATCAATCATCTTAATTAATCTCCTGATTTTTTTTCTTTTTTCTTTTTACAAAGTAATTATATTTTATTAATTTCATTAAGTAATTATTTATCAAACTATCCAATGATTATTCTGAATTACTTACACTTAATTAATTAACTTAAACTTAATTTATTAATTAAGTCCAACCCTTAATTACTAAATTCATTAACCCAAATTAGTAATTAATTGAATTAATTAATTATTTGTTTAATTACCTTACTATAAATGAACCACAATTCATTAAGCCCTTATTAACTTAAAAATAAAATAGTTTCTTAATTATGAGTTAAGTTAAAAACAACTTAAACCCCAATATTCGAGTCAAACCATAACTAACTCGAGAATCAATCAAAATCAAATTCATATCATCATCAGTGCGCATCCAATCAATTTAAGAACTCAACCAATTATTTAAATTTAAGTAAAAATCCATCAGAGTGGGATTTACTCACCTTTGCTTTTATTTGCAATCCACCTCAATATTGCCTTGGTTTTCGCGATTATTGACCTTGAATAACAATTTATAAAATTTATTAAATTATTTAATTGATTAAAATTTATTCAACTAATCATCTTCCCCCTTTTTTCTTTTTATATAAAACCTAATCAACTAATAATTTAAATTTTAAACAATGATCCAATTTGAATGAAGGAATTAAATTTTAAACCAGTTTTCCTTTTAAATAACTTCCTTGGTAACTAGAATAATTTATATTTAATTAAACAAATAAATCTTCACTATGTGTATATAAAACGTAAATAGGTATATTTACTTTATTCTACATTTTCAACTATTTAAAAAAATGATCAATATTCTTTTGAATGAAAATATATTCATGTTTATATTTTTAAACGAAAACATTTACACACATCTTTAAACCAAAATTTATTCACTGTAAATTTAAACTGAAACTGAAATGTGTATATATATATTTTCTTTGAAAACACATATGTGTGTGTGTGTATGTGTATCTTTCTAAATATAGTTATATCTATAAATCCATTCTTGTATATATGTAGAAACAAAACTGCTTTACTTGTAAACATAAATACATACATACATACATACATACATACATATATATATGTGTGTGTGTGTGTGTGTGTGACGCCCCACCTCTATGCTCACAATAACAAAGAGTATTAAAGAAAATATTGTCTGTTATCACGAAGAATAAGGCTGGATAGGAGTGGCCAACCGTAGTTAGACCTTACACTAGTATTGGTTATCTCGATAGGAGTGGTATATATTTTTACTTTTCATCCCTTATTTGTTTGCTCCCGTCGACATACCCAATTCCAGTATTAAATGAACTACGATGGTTCATAATAGTTTAGGACAATATATATAATAACAACACAGATACTATAAATGCGGAACACGGATAAAACAAAATGTCTCATATATATAATAACTTATGTCAGTTACAATACATTTTGACACAATACATATGATACAACTACAACTGTCGACTCTGGAAGTTACATATACAAGTACATTATCGTGAATAATATACATGAATATACAACATCCTATACAAATACACTGACTACTAAACATGACGACGACTACTCCAAAAGATATAAAGAAACTTCATAGCTCTAGCAGCAATCCAAAGCAAGATATCTACAACCTGTAATAACTCGGTCTGACCCGAGTATTACATTCAAAAGAAAATAATACACGGGTCAGTCTAATTCAAACTCATTTATTAGTTCACAGAAGCAATAATAATTAAATAATGAATAGACGACAGTCACAATAAATCTCGTCTATCCGATCCTTAAATAAAGAAATCGGATAACGATAAATATAACACATAACAGTGTTAAACAACAAATCAGCAAATTAAACCAAATCAGAATACAATTCATAATATTGAATTGAATAAACAAAACAGTTCAAACCATTGAAATATCAATTAAAATATTAATTCGGGTAGGGCTGCAGTACACGCACGCGTGCACTGCCTCGCCACTACAGTATATGGAATATGCAAAAGATCAAATAATCAAAACAAGATAGAATATCATAAAAGCCATACCGTGTGGCTGCAGTTCACGCTTGCGTGCACTGCCTTGCCACTACAGTGACGATGTACCCAATGAATACCGTGTGGCTGCAGTTCACGCTTGCATGCACTGCCTTGCCACTACAGTGATATGTACACAATGAAAATTCACAAACGAACACAAGGTCAAACCCAAGCTACAAGTTGGATTCAACTCAAGTGAATTCGATAAATAACAAAATGCAAAGGTCAAGTCACTGCTGTCATGACTCAACACTATGCAACAATTCAAGTTCCGAAATGTCAACGGAAGGAGACAACAGTGGTACAACAAGAGTGGTCGGTGAAGCCCAGAGCTAACAGCAATGCAAAGGAACAAGCCTGAACAACATGAATGTGAACCCAAATGTACACAATGGATGTACACTACTAGTTGCACATGGATAAAATGAAACAGAGGTGTAACATGGAACTGCACACGGCAGTGATACACATGAGGGAACCGCCGAATGAAGGTGTAAGCAAACAAGGATATGGCCAAAACCAAACAGCATACTCAAGGCATTAACAAGTATGACAGGGATGCATATACGCACCAGAGATGAAGACTAAACAACATGGTTCTTGTAGGACTACAAATATAAACAGGTGCAACTACAAAGGACAACAAGTATGAAGTGCACAACAGGCTGAAGCCAGTGTATGAAGTGCACAACAGGCTAAAGCCAGTGCATAACAACAACATACATATATTTACTTATATGTAGATGAACAAATGTGACAACAATGTCACAATATCAAAGAAACAACACCTGCCTCAAAAATGAAGAAATCAAAACCAGAATTCAAGTGGATGAACAGAGGCAACAATAAGTGATGTAATATCACACAATACAGTGTAATGAGGACTACAAAGAAAAGTACCAAGAAGTGATATCAGTGCAACAGTGAATTCAAGTGAATGTTAACACGTGATAATAGCAGGAGTACCAAAGGTAAGGCAACACAGCCACAAATCACAAGGGCTATAGGTGAAACAAGCATGTGCACCCAGATGAGTCAAACAACAAGACACAACAACAAATTCCAATGAAGTCAGAATGAAATCAAGGCATCAAGTATGCACAATTTAATGCACCACTACAGTTCAGTGAACTGAAGTGAAGTCACAAGTGTAAAACTACAACAGACCAAGTGCCATCAAGTGAACAAGACTCAACATGAATGATCATGTAATAGGCATATAACCATCAAGTTAGAGCATGCTAGAGAATCATAAACCAAGCGTACCCAAATGTACTACATGTATTCAACATGAAATGAAGTTTATATGCCAAAAGGTCAGAGGCAATGCAAACACAACATAGCAGTATAAATGGTGAATGCAACATATTACAAGAAGTTACAGTATGGATCGACATGAAATGAAGTTTATATGCCAAAAGGTCAGAGGCAAGAAAAATATCAGACGCACACAAGGCCAAATTGATACAATGAAGGTAAACACAAAAACTGGTGCAACAATAAGTGCACAGTTCAATCGCAACTGAAGCCATGGCGGCCATAAAATTCAACAGTGCCGAGATGACCGAGGCTGAAGATAATACAAAGGAATCACATACACAAAATCAAATGAAAATCAGGCCGAGAGTATCAAATATCAAAATAATTCAATTTTGTTAAAATCAGAGGGACATCAACCTCGAATTAAAATCGAATACTGAAGCACGGTTGTATTAGATGTGGGTGAAATAAAATTACTCACACGAAATCAAATGGCCGAAGCTAAATACTGAAGATGAATTAGGATGTGAGTGAAAGGAATCACTCACCTTGCTTCCCTTAGCAGGAATCGAATTCAACATCCAAAGTCACTGAATTGCCTACTCACGCAACCTCGAACTTCGACTGAGAAGGAGCAGCCGCGCACATCTCAGAGACGAGCAACATCGAGTCGTAATCGACATCTACAAATTTGCGAAAACCCTAATTTTGAGATGAGGAACAAACGACGAACGAGAGCCGCCATTTTTCATTTTCTTTTGTTTTAGGGTTCGAATTGAAAAAAATGGGTAGAGGGATGATGATATCGGCCTTAGATAGATTTCACAACACCAATATCAAACGTGGGCCGAGACTAATTTAATTTTTTTTTAAAGCCCAAACTACACTTAACAAATTTTTAAACGAATTTCGATTGGTTAATTGCCAAAAGCAATTAGCAACCAAATTAAATCGTCATTTGACGATACTTAATTATCACAAATCCCTGGGTTGTTACAGACTCCCCTTCTTATAAAAATTGCGTCCCCACAATTTTCGTAATTAAGGTTGTCTATAACAATTATTTTTCTAACATAAACTGGTTAAGTTAGAAAAATAAAGGTCGAGAACACAAACCCCAAAGAAATCCTTTAATTTCATAAAAGAAATTCACAATCTCTCAACAAAATCTAATTATCAATAGATACTTCAGAAAACAGCAATTCAATATAATCAACATAATCTAGAATCAATTTGAGACTAGAAAATCCTATAATCAGCAAAATTAGCAATTATCTAATTATCAAAAGCGATAATCAGAAATCTCAAATCACAAATATCCGATTATCAAAAACGATAATCAAATCAACAAATATTTCGATTATCAAAAACGATAATCAAATCAACAAATATTCGATTATCAAAAACGATAATCAAATCAACAAATATTCGATTATCAAAAACGATAATCAAATCAACAAATATTTCGATTATCAAAAACGATAATGAAATCTCAAATCAACAAATATTCGATTATCAAAAACGATAATCAAATCTCAAATCAACAAATATTCGATTATCAAAAACGATAATCAAATCTCAAATCAGCAAATATCGATTATCAAAAACGATAATCAAATCAGCAAATATTTCGATTATCAAAAACGATAATCAAATCAACAAATATTCGATTATCAAAAACGATAATCAAATCAACAAATATTCGATTATCAAAAACGATAATCAAATCAACAAATATTTCGATTATCAAAAACGATAATCAAATCTCAAATCAACAAATATTCGATTATCAAAAACGATAATCAAATCTCAAATCTTAAAATATTCGATTATAAAAAACGATAATCAAATCTCAAATCAACAAATATTCGATTATCAAAAACGATAATCAAATCAAAAAATATTCGATTATCAAAAACGATAATCAAATCTCAAATCAACAAATATTCGATTATCGAACACGATAATCAAATCTCAAATCAACAAATATTCGATTATTGAAAACGATAATCAAATCTCAAATCAACAAATATTCGATTATCAAAAACGATAATCAAATCTCAAATCAACAAATATTCGATTATCAAAAACGATAATCAAATCAACAAATATCTAATTATCACAAACGATAATTAGAACTCATATCAACAAGTATTTAATTATCACAAGCGATAATCAAATCAACAAATATCTAATTATCAAAAACGATAATTAGAACTCATATCAACAAATATTTAATTATCACAAGCGATAATCAAATCAACAAATATCTAATTATCGTTGATAATCAAATCAACAAATATCTAATTATCAAAAACGATAATTAGAACTCATATCAACAAATATTTAATTATCACAAGCGATAATCAAATCAACAAATATCTAATTATCAAAAACGATAATTAGAACTCATATCAACAAATATTTAATTATCATAAGCGATAATCAAATCAACAAATATCTAATTATCAAAAACGATAATTAGAACTCATATCAACAAATATTTAATTATCACAAGCGATAATCAAATCAACAAATATCTAATTATCAAAAACGATAATTAGAAGTCATATCAACAAATATCCAAATACCTACAGAAAATTGGAAACAACAAATATCTAGAAATCAATTAAGATGATCTAGAAAATCAACATAAAAGGTGGATCGATCCCAACAAATGGCGAGTTTTAGCTACGCCGCACGTGCATCAACATATGGCCGAAGCCTACCAAGTCCCCAACATAATTTTGGCGCCCAACAAATGACCCGAAGGTCCAACATATGACCCGAAGGTCCGGTACTGGTACTGACCCGAAGGTCCAACATATGACCCGAAGGTCCAACATAGTGGCTCGAAAGCACACGAAAATCATCAATTATTCAATTAACGAGTCCGGAATTAACCAAAATAGAAAACGCACATGTCCCATACTACGTGTTTTACTAAATCGTTTGATTCTCTTCATCGTTTCCTTGAACGTGTAAAATCATCAAAATCATTAAAACAGCAAATATTTCAATTAACGAGTCTGGAATTAACCGAAATAGTAAAAGTGTGGTTCCATACTCCGCACTTTTGCTACATCGTTTAAATCTCTTCATCGTTTCCTTGAAAGTGCAAATTGTGTATTCCAAAAATAACATTTCACATTCTCAAACAGACAAGTCCGGAATTAAGCGAATCAGTAAAAGAAAGGGGTCATAATCCTCGATTTTTCTAAAACGTTTAAGTCACTTTCTCATTCTTCTGAAAACGCAAACTATAAAAATTCTAGAAACAATTTCATTTTTTTGATAAAAGTAATAATTTACATTCTCAAACGAACAAGTACGGATTTGAGCGAATCAGCAAAAGAAAGGGTTCACAGTCCTCGATTTTGCTGAATCGTTTAAATCTCTTTCTCATTCTTTTGAAAACGTAACTGAAAAATTTTGAAAACAATTTTTATTTTTGAAACCATTTGAAAATATGTGCTCAAAATAGCAACATCAAAAACAATTTCGATATGGAAATTGTACTTCTCAAAACACCGTAAAAACGGATCTCAAAATCAGAATTGCGGAATAACCGCTTGAAAATCCACTTTAAAACTTGACGATTACTGAAGTCAATGCGACAGTAATTTTTTTTTATACGTCAAAATCTCATCAAAATAATTCGCAACAAAATATAACACTAGTGAATTTTCATTCATAAAAAACATTCATCAAAAATGTCAACAAAACACCGTACTTCAAAAATTTAGCACAAGTGTTAAAATCCCGTTATAAAAATAACGGCAACAAAATACGTTCCATAGCCAAGCATCGGTTCAACATAAAATTAATATAGTAACGTGCAACTCATGTTTGCTCGCACACTACAAAATAAACAAAGAAATTACTCAAATATATCTTCGATGAAAATATTTTAAAACAGCAAAAATCTAATCAGATATGATTAGCATCAAAGAAAACCAGCAAAAATTTCAACAAATCAGAACCACTGGTTAAACAACATAATGAAATTAAATTCATTTTCATATTTTGATTTTTAAATCAAAATAATTATCAGCCGTACTCAGCGAAGCAGTCTTACTATTTCCGCTGCGCACTCTGATAAACAAAACACAATTCAATCAATCATCAAAACACAAATTCACTTTTATTTTTAAATAAAGATGTTTAAAAATTCCATCCTAATTTCAAAACTTTATTTTTGACTCAAAACATAATAAAACAACGACATATAGTTGTAACACATGTTCAATCTAAGTTATGTTTTATATTATGTCCATAACCCCAAGCTCTGATACCAACTGTGACGCCCCACCTCTATGCTCACAATAAAAAAGAGTATTAAAGAAAATATTGTCTGTTATCACAAAGAATAAGGCTGGATAGGAGCGGCCATCCGTAGTTAGACCTTACACTAGTATTGGTTATCTCGATAGGAGTGGTATATATTTTTACTTTTCATCTCTTATTTGTTTACTCCCGTCGACATACCCAATTCCGGTATTAAATGAACTACGATGGTTCATAATAGTTTAGTACAACATATATAATAACAACACAGATACTATAAATGTGGAACACGGATAAAACAAAAAGTCTCATATATATAATAACTTATGTCAGTTACAATACATTTTGACACAATACATATGATACAACTACAACTGTCGACTCTGGAAGTTACATATACAAGTACATTATCGTGAATAATATACATGAATATACAACATCCTATACAAATACACTGACTACTAAACATGATGACGACTACTTCAAAAGATATAAAGAAACTTCATAGCTCTAGCAGCAATCAAAGCAAGATATCTACAACCTGTAATAACTCGGTCTGACTCGAGTATTACATTCAAAAGAAAATAATAGATGGGTCAGTCTAATTCAAACTCAGTTATTAGTGCATAGAAGCAATAATAATTAAATAATTAATAGACGACAGTCACAATAAATCTCGTCTATCCGATCCTTCAATAAAGAAATCGGATAACGATAAATATAACACGTAACAGTGTCAAACAACAAATCAGCAAATTAAACCAAATCAGAATACAATTTAGAATATTGAATTGAATAAACAAAACAGTTCAAACCATTGAAATATCAATTAAAATATTAATTCGGGTAGGGATGCAGTACACGCACGCGTGCACTGCCTCGCCACTACAGTATATGGAATATGCAAAAGATCAAATAATCAAAACAAGATAGAATATCATAAAAGCCATACTGTGTGGCTGCAGTTCACGCTTGCGTGCACTACCTTGCCACTACAGTGACGATGTACCCAATGAATACCGTGTGGCTGCAGTTCACGCTTGCGTGCACTGCCTTGCCACTACAGTGATATGTACACAATGAAAATTCACAAACGAACACAAGGTCAAACCCAAACTACAAGTTGGATTCAACTCAAGTGAATTCGAAAAATAACAAAATGCAAAGGTCAAGTCGCTGCTGTCATGACTCAACACAATGCAACAATTCAAGTTCCGAAATGTCAAGGGAAGGAGACAACAGTGGTACAACAAGAGTGGTCGGTGAAGTCCAGAGCTAACAGCAATGCAAAGGAACAAGCCTGGACAACATGAATGCGAACCCAAATGTACACAATGGATGTACACTACTAGTTGCACATGGATAAATGAAACAGAGGTGTAACATGGAACTGCACACGGCAGTGATACACATGAGGGCACCGCCGAATGAAGGTGTAAGCAAACAAGGATATGGCCAAAACCAAACAACATACTCAAGGCATTAACAAGTATGACAGGGATGCATACACGCACCAGAGATGAAGACTAAACAACATGGTTCCTGTAGGACTGCAAATATAAACAGGTGCAACTACAAAGGACAACAAGTATGAAGTGCACAACAGGCTGAAGCCAGTGTATGAAGTGCGCAACAGGCTAAAACCAGTGCACAACAACAGCATACATATATTTACTTATATGTAGATGAACAAATATGACAACAATGTCACAATATCAAAGAAACAACACCAGCCTCGAAAATGAAGAAATCAAAACCAGAATTCAAGTGGATGAACAGAGGCAACAATAAGTGATGTAATATCACACAATACAGTGTAATAAGGACTACAAAGAAAAGTACCAAGAAGTGATATCAGTGCAACAGTGAATTCAAGTGAATGTTAACACGTGATAATAGCAGGAGTACCAAAGGTAAGGCAACACAGCCACAAATCACAAGGGCTATAGGTGAAACAAGCATGTGCACCCAGATGAGTCAAACAGCAAGACACAACAACAAATTCCAGTGAAGTCAAAATGAAATCAAGGCATCAAGTATGCACAATTTAATGCACCAGTACAGTTCAGTGAACTGAAGCGAAGTCACAAGTGTAAAACTACAACAGACCAAGTGCCATCAAGTGAACAAGACTCAACATGAATGATCTGGTAATAGGCATATAACCATCAAGTTAGAGCATGCTAGAGAATCATAAACCAAGCGTACACAAATTTACTACATGTATTCAACATGAAATGAAGTTTATATGCCAAAAGGTCAAAGCCAATGCAAACACAACATAGCAGTATAGATGGTGAATGCAACATATTACAAGAAGTTACAGTATGGATCGTCATGAAATTAAGTTTATATGCCAAAAGGTCAGAGGCAAGAAAAATATCAGACGCACACAAGGCCAAATTGATACAAAGAAGGTAAACACAAAAACTGGTGCAACAATAAGTGCACAGTTCAATCGCAACTGAAGCCATGGCGGCCATAAAATTCAACAGTGCCGAGATGACCGAGGCTGAAGATAATACAAAGGAATCACATACACAAAATCAAATGAAAATCAGGCCGAGAGTATCAAATATCAAAATAATTCAATTTTGTTAAAATCAGAGGGACATCAACCTCAAATTAAAATCGAATACTGAAGCACGGTTGTATTAGATGTGGGTGAAATAAAATTACTCACACGAAATCAAATGGCCGAAGCTAAATACTGAAGATGAATTAGGATGTGAGTGAAAGGTATCACTCACCTTGCTTCCCTTAGCACGAATCGAATTCGACATCCAAAGTCACTGAATTGCCTACTCACGCAACCTTGAACTTCGACTGAGAAGGAGCAGCCGCGCGCATCTCAGAGACGAGGAACATCGAGTCGTTATAGACATCTACAAATTTGCGAAAACCCTAATTTTGAGATGAGGAACAAACGATGAACGAGAGCCGCCATTTTTCATTTTCTTTCGTTTTAGGGTTCGAATTGAAAAAAATGGGTAGAGGGATGATGGTATCGGCCTTAGATAGATTTCACAACACCAATATCAAACGTGGGCCAAGACTAATTTAATTTTTTTTTAAAGCCCAAACTACACTTAACAAATTTTTAAACGAATTTCGATTGGTTAATTGCCAAAAGCAATTAGCAACCAAATTAAATCGTCATTTGACGATACTTAATTATCACAAATCCCTGGGTTGTTACAATATATATATATATATATATATATATATATATATAATCTTCTCTTTTACTTCATGTAAAATTATTTCTCTTATACAATTTGTACGATAATGAAAGAAAAGAAAAAAAACCATACCTCAGATCAAATACCAATCAACACGAACTCGAACAGTCCCCATAACCTGCTTTCCATATGGCCGCGTGCGCGAGGCAATAACCAAATCGATGTCGAAACTTCCAAAATTGCAAGCCCTAAAACCAACGTACTCGAGTCGAACTTGAAGTTGGGCCCTGAATCGCTACTGCACAGCTTCCCATGTCGGCGCACCGAAACCCTAGCTCTCGCGTCAGCTTCCATCATCGTCGCGGCTTCTCGGCATGAAATCGGCTGAAATTGGAGACGAGGAAAGCACGGCCGCGTTTCGAATCAAGTTCGATGATTGTCTGAATCGTTTCTTAATTTAGAGAGTAGCTTCGATTATTAAATGGTGGGGAATGTACGAAATCGATTTGGAAGAAATACTGGGAAGAGGATGTGATTTAGCAGAGACAAGGAACCTAGAATGAAGGACTTCGGCCATTTTTCGTTCTCTCTGATTTGATTCATTTTTTTTTTTAAAATGAGTTCGATTTCTGTTTAAGCTTAGAGAGGAAGACGGGATAAAATAGAAATTTGGAGAAACTTCTCGAGTAAGCGTGTAAATGAAAATATCTTTTGACTGTTTAACCACAAATTTATTATATTATAAAATTTCAAAACGTCTCGTTAATTTCCCTTTAAAATTTTGAACTCCTCTTAAGGAATGCCGCTAGGCGATTATAAGGTTTTACCCATGTTCCAAACACGATAGAACTTGTTTCGAAGCCTAATTCGATCATATATGGAAGTTAGCTTTATAAATCGACATAGAATATTAATTTATCGATTTTAATTTCAACGCGTTTCTCACCCGTACGAGCAAACGGTAAATCCAAACGCTATGAAATTTGGAATCCGATAATAACTAACTATTACGGATCCAATAGAACTGGTTTCGTCTAATCCCGAGACTGTGCCTTGGAAGGATATTTTTAAATATCGATTTAAACGATATATTTTCAAAACTGAACAAATCACCCTTTAATTTAAATTTCATCTATTCTATTATCTTCAGTATCATCATTATAAATTTTATAAGCCTTAAAATTATTTTTAATAGGTTTAGAGATTTCATATTCAATATTTTACCCAATTTTAAATTACATAATTCAATAATTTAATTATCAAGTAAATATTTATATTTGAAATTCAAGTTAAAATTACCCTTTAAATATTTAAAATCAATTAATTATTCCAATTTGAGTTGTTAGAAATTCCGGGTCGCCACATTCCTCCCCCTTAAAAGAATTTCGTCCCCGAAATTACTAGTTAGGAAGAATGGTTCAAACCCGTTTACTTTTCCAAAAACTCTCAATTCAACGTCCTTCCAACTATCTTTTATTAAAGACCCACTATCACCTTAACCAACTTCCCAAAACCCTCTATAGTATCAAATAATATCATTTTGCTCAATCATCTAAATTTTAATTTAAAAGCAACTTTGGAATTATCAAAATTTTCACAAAATTTTCAAAAATTTTCTAGCTCCTAAAATTTCCGAAACTTTTTGCCAGCGTCTCCTTTGCGCGGTTAGCTCGGTACAACTACAGAAGGCCTCTACGGGCTCCCAAATTCCAAAAGAAAACAAAAGCCAAGTGGCTACATCAAAAATCCAATGCAATTTCATTCAGAAATTTTAAATACATACCTTTATGTCGGGCAATACCAATTTATCTTTTGGAATCAAATCTAATTCCTTTCCCTTTAATACCTGCATATCTTGTTTAGCAACAATATTCAATCGAAACTTTACAAATCATTTTGTATATTCTCTTATATAGGTTTTCATATTTACTTCTATTCAAATTTGTTTTTCCTATTTTAATATGAATTCAACTTATTTTAATTTTGAATATTAAATTTTTACTTTCCATTTATAACTGAGTCTTATTAGTTCCATCTGCTAATCTATTTCAGTTTCATATTTAAAATCATTTATTGCTTAACAAAAATTTTCTCAAGAATTTTTTTTAAAATTTCTAACTCTCAAAATTTTCGGAAAATTTTGGCAGAGTCTCCTTTATACGAAGGAGTTTTTTCAATTTAACAAGAGATATAAATATATATACATCGACCCTCCCAGTCGGAAAAAGCAAAAACAGTTCCTATTTCCTATTTTTATTGCGTAGGCATACCTTATTTAGCATTTTAAGCATGCAGCTTACTTATTTTAGCAATTAGTGCATCCAAATTCAGCCAAACGGCTTCTCGGTACCTGTACTTACTCAATTTACACATATAAGCATATATATATGAAGTTTATAACATTTCCCTTACTTAAACAACTATAACGCTTCAATTCTAAAAGAAATGCATTCAAAATAACTTCCACAAGCAATTTATATGATTCAAACCTGATTCAATTGCTTTCAACCAATTTATAAACTGTTTCATTCAATTTCAATGGTTTGCAACTCAATTTCTTACATTCCATTGATTTTTAATCCAAACAAGCTCATATTCACTTCAAATGATTCAAAACTAATATTATTTAACTTCTCTCAACCCATATAATTTTAATTACCCTTTTTTACAACAACGACAGCTATTTTTACGAAAATTTTGGCGATATTTGCTTAACAGAATATCCATTTAAGTTTATAACTACTTTAAATTAATTTCAACTCATCTTATATGTAATCCCATTTCATTTCAAATTTATTTACCAACCATTCATTTAACTCGACAGATTCCATTCTTGTATACCTCTAGCCATTCCCAAATTAATTCAATCCAAGCTTTTATTTAATGGGCTTTCACTCTTATTCTTCCATAAATTTTAAACTTAAGTTAATTTACTTTAATTTATTCCAACATCAAACTTAAGTTTACTTCTATTTGATTCTCATTTAATCCACCTCCATTAAATTCAGTTAGCCCATTCATTTTAAATTTTAATTTTAAATTCACCTACTCAATTTATCAAAATAATATCCAACACATACATAACTCGTTTATACTTCAAATTAATATACCACCAAATTTAAGTTCAGTCTGATAATCCAATTCCAATCACAACTTGATTTAGTTTTTATTTAATCAGACGTCATCCAATTATTATTTAATTCAATTACCCATTTTAAAATTTTAATTTACTTACTTAGTTCATTTCGAATTTATTTTACTATTACAAAGTCATTCTCAATTTATTTCTATTCATTTAGGTTTTGTTTGCATTCAATCCATTTCTATTATAATTCACTTTCATTTCATTCGACAACACTTCTCTTTTATCTAATTTATTTGCAAATTTCGTTAAATACTATTCATATCACACTTGAAATTTGTTTGTTATTCAAACCATCTCTCTTTCGATCCAACTCCATTTTATTTCTATTTTTATAGCATCTCCACTATTTAATTCATTATCAAATCCAGGTCAAATTCTATTTACAATTCGAATACAATTCCAAGCTCCATTATTAACTTACAATCCATTTTGTTCAACCGAATTAAATTTTATTAACATACTCTATTAAATAATTTATTTAGCTGATTAGCTTACTTCCACTTTTAACTTAATATTCTATTTTTATTAGTAAATCCCTTTATTAAATTTTCTTGAATTCAGTTTTATTTTATAATTCCAGTTTGGATTTTCCCTTTTATTTTCCCAAAATTTCAACACTTCTATTTTAAAAATTTAGAAATGCTTTTAAACCTACCTCATTCTATTAAAATAGCTTTTATAAAAATATTTCTTATAACTTGATGTCTCAACCAGTCCATCCTTGTTCTCATAGAAATTCAGTCATACGTTGATCAGGCGTAGGACTGAAAATCTATAAGTACTTGGTAAACCGTTTTTAACATCCAGTGGAAATACTTAGAAAATAATTTTATTGAAAATATAGAAAACAGTTTTTGAAAATAGAGGAAATATCTTTGGTGAGAATGCTCTGGAAATCATCACCCCCATCCATGGTCACAGTTACATTCCAGGGTTACGTTGTCGTCGTAGAAAAAGTCCATGCAACTGCAGGCTCTCCGCGGCCTCTCGATTACGCCATGGAACCCACAACAGATCACAGTTACATTCAAGGTTACGTTGCCGTCATAGCAAAAGTCCATGTAACCATTGGCTCTCAGCGGCACACATGACTTTCGCTATGGTATACACTACTCGTAATCCTTAAGAACTAGTTTTGTCCTGACTCCTCACAGGATCTACTTTAGAACCCCCCCTTGGGGCTCAAGGCAGCACCACCCGGTGGCACTCCTGAGAATTTCATTTCAAGGGAGCGCCTTTTTCCCTAGAGCCATCATCAAAACATTTTATACTATACATATATAGTATCTTTCAAATCATACACCTAGTATGATTTCATACCAAGCTCCTTTACACAAAATCGATCATTCTCAAACTAGGCTTTCCAAATTTGAATTTTGATTTTACCCAAAAATCAAAAGCCTTTCCAATCCAAAGTTCCCAAAACCTTTTTCCCAATTCCTCATATGATCCTTTATATATATATATATATATATATATATATATATATATATATATATATATATATATATTCAGATATATAAAATTTTAAAAACTTTGGATCTTTTCAATCTTGTATAAACTCCTTTTATACTTCAAACACCTTCAAAAAACAAATCATTTTCTTTCGGCAATAGATTTAACAAGGAAAGATTTATCTTATATAAAAAAGATATATAACTTTGTTTATCCAAAATCAAATATTCAAATTTGATTACTCACTTTCACTTATTTACAATTGCCTTCATTCTCATTGAATTATCACTTCAATTCCTATCTCGGTTGGGTATTTAAATCAATAACAGTTTGAACTCTAACCAATTTTTATTTAGAAAATAGCTTGAAAATTTAAAAAAAAAAAAAGTAGTTGAAAAATAGTGATTAGTTTATAAAACAGTTGAAAATTGTTAAATAGTTCCAAAAATAATGGTAAAACGAATATATAAAATAAGTTAGCTTTGAAAAGAAAGGTTGTATATATTTAATAGCTTAGAAAAAATAAGTTTATATCAAAACAATTTATATTGAAAATAGTCAAGAGTCAACTGTTCACTTCCATTTAATTTACCCAATTCTGACTTGAATAACTCCAATTTCCATTGAAATTTATTTAAACCCAATTCAAGTTGAATCAATCTTGATTCCTTTCCCAATTTAAATCAAATTCCATTTGATTTTAATCATTTTCACTTTAATTATAATTTCAAATTATTCCAATCAATTTGAATTATTATCAATTAAACCCATTTCAAATCCAAATCATTTCAATATAATCTAATTCAATTTTCCCATTTAAATTCTTAAACTTATACATCCTCAATCACCAATCCACTTAATTCAAACCAAATTCAATTTTTAACTAATTCAACTTCAATCTTGAATTTAAACTATCTCGAATTATATAAATTCGAGTTAGATTCACAAAGGTTGGTTTAACCTCATAAACCAAATTAACTTTTATTCAAAGTTTTTAATCAATTTACTTTCTGAGTTCAATTCTCAAAATTCCATTTTAAATTATTTTCACTTATGTATTTCAAGGTTCAAATAATAATTCAATACAATTTTATTTTAATTTTTTAATTTATTATTCAATTTTATCTTCCAATTTGAAGCCAGTTCTTAAACAAGTTTACTTTACAATTCAATTATTCAATTTTATTTTGTTTATACAGTACCATTCTCAATTTAAAGATTTTTATTAACAGTAGGATGATATCATCCAATTTATTTTAAAAACGTCCATCCATTTTCAATTTTCAAATCTCAGACCCGTTTTGAGATCACACAAATTTCCAATTCAAATCAACCATTTAACTTTCCAAGTTAAATTCCAATTTCATCTTGAAATTTCCAATTCAGGTTGCCTTTTCTACGCTTATTTAACATTCCCAGAGTTAAATTCTAATTTACTTAATCCAAACAACCTTACTTCAATTTGAATTCTCGCTTCAACTTCAAAATTCTTTCCCTCTTATAAGTTCAATACTTATATTACTTTGGGTTTTTACATCACACTTCAGGGAAGATCAAAACTCAATACCTTAGAGTTTATTTCAAATTATCTTGGATATCATGTATATCGATACATATATACATATTTATTTCTTGGCCCTCCTAGCCATATTTTAAAATTTTAAACCACCTTTGGTTTTAAATTCAAATCAAATTTTTAAACAACCCATTGTTTGCAACAAGTCTCTTATATTCAAATAATACTTATTTATTACTTCTTTTAGAACTTTGAAACAAGTTTCAAATTTATGGACCTAGATCTAAAATTCCACAATTTAGGTATTTTCAATTTTATAAGTCTTACTTTACTAAATGTTTACGCCTTTAGAATATTTCATTTTTCTTATTCATTAATACACATCTTATTATTAAACACACTCCAATAATTTATGATAATAACCAAGATTATCATATCTAAAATCATCCATTATCATCTTATTCTGAAATACTTTTCCTATTCAAGATTTCAACTTCAGTTTCAATCCATGTCAAACTTATCTTTATTTAGTTTTAATTTGATTGTATTATATTACTTCTTAATTTAATTCTAATAATTTAACAGCCAATTTCATTAATATTTATTAGAATGAAATATTGCTTTATATATCAAAATATAACCTTACATAAAATCATTTAAAACCCTTATATAAGGAAATAATAAGTACGCTCTCTCATATATATATAATCAACTCATCCTAGGGTACCATTGACCCTATCCTTAATGAGTACACCCACCGGAGCCAAGGTTCTCGCATAACCTCGCTTTGATACCAACTATAACGACCCGAAATTTTCGAACCCGAAAATTCCAGATAGTTATGAAAAAGCAGAAAGAGATAGAAGAAGAAGAATAAAAACACCAAACATCTCACATTCGCAACGGATAAAATATAATAATAAATAATAACAGTTTACAAAAGAATACTATATCTATCGATTACATTTAATATACATTAAAGTTTCACATACATTCAGTCACTGAATATAACAATTATCAAATGTAACGACCCGAAATTTTCGAACCTGAAATCTCCAGATAGTTATGAAAAAGAAGAAAGAGATAGAAGAAGAAGAACGGAAACACCAAACATCTCACATTCGCAGCGGATAAAATATAATAATAAATAATAACAGTTTACAAAAGAATACCATATCTGTCGATTACATTTAATATACATCAGAGTTTCACATACATTCAGTCACTGAATATATACAATTATCATGTCTTTGATTAATAATAATATAAATACAGCGGAAATACTCTATACGCTGTAGCCATCCAGCTCGCCTCCTGAGCTCCAGAACGTACCTACCTGAAAATCTGTAATACTCGGTCTGACCCGAGCATTACACCAAAGTAACACCCGGGTCAGGTTGGAAGCCAGCGTGAGTAAGCCCATCTAACATGTAATACCAAAGCATACAACTTAATTAACCCGGATAACTCATAGCAATTTTCACATTCACAATTTGTTATAGAAATCACTTATTTCACACACCGATTTTTTATCTACCAAACTTTATATTTAAATTTCCAATTCGCTTAAATCATTTCATTCAGGCCTATGGGTTTCACATATCAATCTATATAAAATCGAAGTGGTTTCGGGTATTCCCAATGCCCGTTCCCGATCTATTCGAGTCTCATTCAAGGCATCCAAAACCATCCAATCATCCATACACAAACTTGATCACTTCCAAATTAATTTAATGAATTCTGATTGAATTCCTAATCTCAATCACTTAGATTTCTTCATTTAACATTAATTAATTCAAGTAAATAACTTTAATTAATTTCATGATATTAATTCTTCTTAACCAAAATCAATAAGAAATCTTAATTACTTCATGAACTAATTTTCTACTTTAATTATATTAATTCTTAATTACTTATATTAATTAACTTCTCATAAGTCACTTATTACTATTTAATTAAATCTTAATTTATTCAATCTTTAATTGCATCATTAATTATATAGATTAAGAATTTCCCATTATATTCAATTTATCTTAATCTAAACTGATTTCATTAATTAAACCAAAATATTAATCATTTTTGATTTATCTCAACCCGTTATTAACTATTCTTTTTATTTACTTCATTTATCAATCAATTTCTCCTTAATTAATCATCTTAATTAATCTCCTGATTTTTTTCTTTTTTCTTTTTACAAAGTAATTATATTTTATTAATTTCATTAAGTAATTATTTATCAAACCATCCAATGATTATTCCGAATTACTTACACTTAATTAATTAACTTTAACTTAATATATTAATTATGTCCAACCCTTAATTACTAAATTCATTAACCCAAATTAGTAATTAATTGAATTAATTAATTATTTGTTTAATTACCTTACTATTTAAATGAACCACAGTTCATTAAGCTCTTATTAACTTAAAAATAGAAGAGTTTCTTAATTATGAGTTAAGTTAAAAACAACTTAAACCCCAATATACGAGTCAAACCATAACTAACTCGAGAATCAATCAAAACCAAAGTCATATCATCATCAGTGCACATCCAATCAATTTAAATACTCAACCAATTATTTAAATTTAAATAAAAATCCATCAGAGTGGGATTTACTCACCTTTGCTTTCATTTGCAATCCTCCTCAATATTACCTTGGTTTTCTCGATTATTAACCTTGAATAACAATTTATTAAATTATTTAATTGATTAAAATTTATTCAACTAATCATCTACCCCCTTTTTTCTTTTTATATAAAGCCCAATCAACTAATAATTTAAATTTTAAACTAATGATCCAATTTGAACGAAGGAATTAAATTTTAAACCAGTTTTCCTTTTAAATAACTTCCTTGGAAACAAGATTAATTTATATTTAATAAAACAAATAAATCTTCACTATGTGTACATAAAACGTAAATAGGTATATTTACTTTATTCTACATTTTCAACTGTTTACAAAAATGATCAATATTCTTTTGAATGAAAATATATTCCTGTTTATATTTTTAAACGAAAACATATACACACATCTTTAAACCAAAATTTATTCACTGTAAATTTGAACTGAAACTGAAATGTATATATATATATTTTCTTTGAAAACACACATGTATATATATATCTTTCTAAATATAATTATATCTATAAATCCATTCTTGTATATATGTAGAAACAAAACTGCTTTACTTGTAAACATAAATACATACATACATACATACACACACACATATATATATATATAATTTTCTCTTTTACTTCCTGTAAAATTATTTCTCTTATACAATTTGTATGATAATGAAAGAAAGAAAAAAAAGCCATACCCCAAATCAAATACCAATCAACACGAACTCGAACAGTCCCCACAACCTGCTTTCCATATGGCCGCATGCGCGAGACAATACCTAAATCGACGTCGAAACTTCCAAAATTGCAAACCCTAAAGTCCAACGTACTCGAGTCAAACTCGAAGTTGCAGCCCTGAATCTCTACTGCACAGCTTCCCATGTCGGCGCACCGAAACCCTAGCTCTCGCGTCAGCTTCCATCATCGTCGCGGCTTCTCGGCATGAACTCGGTTGAAATTGGAGACGAGGAAAGCACGGCCTCGTTTCGAATCAAGTTCGATGATTGTCCGAATCGTTTCTTAATTTAGAGAGTAGCTTCGATTATTAAATGGTGGGGAATATACTAATTTGATTTGGAAGAAATACTGGGAAGAGGATGTGATTTAGCAGAGACAAGGAACCTAGAACAAAGGGCTTTGGCCATTTTTCGTTCTCTCTGATTTGGTTTGATTTTTTTTTTAAAAAAATGAGTTCGATTTCTGTTTAAGCTTAGAGAGGAAGACGGGATAAAATAGAGATTTTGGCAAACTTCTCAAGTAAGCGTGTAAAGGAAAATATCTTTTGACTGTTTGACCACAAATTTATTATATTATAAAATTTCAAAACGTCTCGTTAAGTTCCCTTTAAAATTTCGAACTCCTCTTAAGGAATGCCGCTAGGCGATTATAAGGTTTTACCCGTGTTCCGAACACGATGGAACTTCTTTCGAAGCCTAATTCGATCATATGTGGAAGTTGGCTTTATAGATCGGCTTAGAATATTAATTTATCGATTTTAATTTCAACGCGTTTTTCACCCATACGAGCAAACGTTAAATACAAACACTATGAAATTTGAAATCCAATAATAACTTACTATTACGGATCCAATGGAAATGGTTTCGTCTAATCCCGAGACTGTTCCTCGGAAGGCTATTTTTAAATATCGATTTAAACAATATATTTTCAAAACTGAACAAATTACCCTTTAATTTAAATTTCATCTGTTCTATTATCTTCAGTAACATCATTATAAATTTTATAAGCCTTCATATTATTTTTAATAGGTTTAGAGATTTCATATTCAATATTTTACCTAATTTTAAATTATATAATTCAATAATTTAATTATCAAGTAAATATTTATATTTGAAATTCAAGTTAAAATTACCCTTTAAATATTTAAAATCAATTAATTATTCCAATTTGAGTTGTTAGAAATTCCGGGTCGTCACAGGGAGAGCTCAGACCAAGGTTGATGGGTATGGGCGCGAAGAGGAGGAGCGTAGCAATGCACTGGTGAAGTCAGCTCGAGATTCCGTCAAGGGATGGACGAGGTTGAGGCGAGGATAAGATCGGGAATGGTGATGTTGGGAGTCTGGAATGTAAGCGAAAAGGAAAAAATTCATGGGGAGGATGAAGTTGTTTGGATCGGGCTTCAGTTTGGGTAATGATAATAATGTTTTTGAAATTTTTTTAAAGCAATTTTTATTATAAAAATTGAAATCTTATAACATCGATAACTCATTCGTATTAGATCAAATTTGAACAAAACAAATTTCATGACCTTCGTATCAGTGAGATGATCTATGATATGGAACTGAATTGGTTGAAATCTGGGATATTGGAATTTCGCGCTAAAATCGAATGTCTGTTTGATTTTAGACGAACTAGAGCATGGAAGCTTCAATGGAAAGTAAATGTAAGTAAATCTCACTCATCTGGATGATTATCATTAATTTTAAATAGTTAAAATTAATTATTGATTGGTTAGATAATTAATATTATCAGTTAAATGTGATATTATATATATTAGTATATATTGGTAGGTGGATTGATGTTTCTTGCATATTTTTAGCGGATGAGACCCTATGCGCCTCGCATAATAGCGGATGACCCTGTATACCACGATATCCCCCTCGAAGTGGATTGGTTTTTTTATGTTGCATTAACATCCGTGGTTGCAAGAAAATAGGTTGGATGGATCTAACTGGATTTCACAAAAATGTTGAATGCAATTCCCTATATTGTGATATATGATATATTTGAATAATCTGTGATAGATTATAGTGTAATTTGAATTCGTTAGATTCTATAGTACCTCTGATCTACATTTTGGTATTTTAAAATACAATAAGTATTATTTTTGAATTTGTAAAGAATTTACAAGGGGATGTTGGAAGTGGAATATTATATTGAGTTTGGAATTTATTAAAGAGGTATTGTTTTGGATAAAAATCAATAATTTGGATTTTATATTTATGATTAATTATTTCACAAAATAATTTTAAATAGAGATTTTAAATTAATATATATAAAGGTTTTTAAACAATAAACTCAAGTGTTATGTGTTTAAAAATAAAAGGGGGTTTAAAAACCGATATTTAAATAGTTGGGAAAAATAAAAAGGGAAATAGGAAATTAATTTAAAAATTAATTTATTATGGATTTAAATGAAGTGAAACCATTGTAAACGGGAGATGAGACTATGGGATTTGTAAACAAGGTTTTATAAAGTGAATAGTTATCACTTGTTAAATTGAAGTTATAAATTCATGGTAAGAATTTCTAATGAGGTGGGTAAATCAGTTTAAAAATAAATGATAGGTTTACTTTTAGAAATGTTAAAAAGGAGATTTACGAAATTGGGACGTAAATCAACGGGTGATAAATCGAGAGAGATCTATAAATGTTAAATCGGTTATATTGGAATTGGAAAATATATTTTTATCAACAAGTTGAGTTGTTTGTAAAAAGAGAATTTCAAATTATGAAACTAGGTAATTTAAAAGTGTTTAAAAATATTTCAAAAAGTTAGTTATTTAAATATTTTTAATTTTCAAAATGAAATATAGGTTTCCTAAACAAGTCTTCTAAATCGACTAGAATCTTATTAATAGATCGGAATTAATTATTATTTCAAAGTTAAATAATTATTTTAAACGTATTAAAGTCTATTTAATTTTAACCAAGATAGTTTATAATGAGTTGATATTAAGTTAGCAATGATTTAAGAACTAATAAGTATTTTTATTTTAAAAGATAAATTTTTCAATATTAATATAGTTTTACATAATAACTTTTATTTAAGTGTATTTGCGTAAATTAAACTTGGAAAACTATTTTAGAAATTTTACAAGTATTATTTTAAGAAAATTATTAAATAAAGTTTCCAGAAAGGAATGGTATACTTCAATGGCGAAATCGGAAGCAGAGATTGCCTGTAGTTAAGTTTTGGATTTTTTTAGGATAGAGACATAACCATTGAGATATGAATCCATGGTTGATACCGCAAGCCGCTTTTTGTGTTTATTTTAAATGTTTTTTTAAATATTTTTGAAAAGAATAGTTATAACATGCTTCCTCCGAAAGATAAGTACATACCTTATGATAAAGAGATATAATGTATTAAAATTAAATTAAACGAGACTTAGTGTTTTCAGTGGAAAATGAAATATTCGGTTGAATGATTGTTTATTTGATAGTTGTAATGATCCCATTTTGAGTCATATTTAAATTGATGATTGAAATAAATTTTTGGATTAAATTGTGAATTAATTTGAATCTTTTAAATTAAATAAATATTGTGCCTGTTTAATTATATAAATAAATTGTAAATTGAATTATGGGTTTGAAATTCAAATAAATATTTATTAATAAGTATAGTAGTTCAAGATAATATGATATTTAATAAGGTTTAATAGTTTAACTAAAAATAGGATTTGATAAAAAGATTTAATCTTTTATAAATGTAACATGAATCATTGTGATTTGTATATAATAAATAAAATAATATACTGCATATAGATTTTAAATTTAATTGTGGATTTGAAATTCTAAATTAAATATCATATAAATAAAGATTTGAATTTGAAATTTGATTTGAAGTTCAAAAATAAATATTTTGAAAATAAATTGGATTTATATGATTTTTTAAATTAAAAAGATTTTAAAATATATTTTTCTTCTAAAATGAACAAATGTAGTTTGTATAGTAATAAATTTAAAACATAATTTATAATGACATAAGGTTTAAAATGAAATTCATAAATTAAGTTAAGTTAAGGGTTTTAAACAAAATTTATAAACTAATTAAAGATTAAGAACTTTAAAAACTAATAGGAATTTGTTTTCTATTATATATATTTATATATATATACATTGTGATTATGTGTGTATATATATACATTGTGATTTGAAAGTTATGTTTTGAATTTACTATAATTATTTTCAAAATCTATTTTTAAGTAAAATTCTATATATTTATATGTTATATACATGTGTGTGTATTTACTAATGTATAACTTTTTAAAAATCATTTTTTCCTTAAAATAAATAAATATATAGATAAGAGAAATAATTATTAAAAACATAAGAGATGGATAAATTCACAAATTATAAAATGATAGGGTTTAAAATATAATTTGTAAATAAATTCAAGAAAAGTTTAAACATAAATTTGCTTGTTTTTAACAAATGTAAGTAAAATAACTTGGAAAATTAACAAGTGTTAGCTTGATCTCAACATATGTTAACAAGTGTCATGTTAATTCATTTTCTTTTTATTGAAATTTATGAAACAAAACCAAAGAAAACAAAATTTCAAAGCTCAAAAACAAGTTCAGATCAAACAATAGAAAATTGGTACTAGGTTATAAATCTGAAACCTGGGAATAAAATGAGAACCTCAATTCAAATTCTTCAAGATCAATCACTAATTAGTTAATTAAAGCAACTTAAAGATCAAAGAAAACATCTTCAAACTTGAGGAATGCAATGCAAAGCAATTCAAAGTCCTCAACCTCGAAGCAATAGCTTAAAGTAGCAGATCATCTCAGTAATCAAACTACAACCTGAATTATCAAAGTTCAAGTTCAACTCTATGTTCTATGCTTCCAGTTCCAGGCCCAAAATCTATTCCTCTGTCCTCTGTCTTCGTTTTAATGGTGAGCAAGCTACCCCCTTTAAATTTCAACCCTATTATGTTTTGATTGTGTAATGAATATCCTGATGCTTGTGTTTGAAATTATCATTGCATGTTTGTATTGATGCAAATATCAGAGTGTATATGTCTGTATATACATAAATACACATATCTCTGTTGTATTCAGGTTCCATCACACTTAAATTAAATTCAATTTCTTGATATACCATCAATTTGTGGTTTTTATTTTTAAATAAAAGATGATGGTAAGAATGTAAACTTAATTTTAAAATCAACAATAAATTTAACTAGTTAAAGAATTACTGGAAAAGACGAAAACATAGTAGAATCAAAAAAATTTTACAAAATTTAATTGAATTAAATCTGAGTTTTGATTACATAATCTTGTTAGTCTTCCTAAATCATGAATTGCATCGTTCGAGAAATTCAAAGTAGCATCGTTCGAGAAATTCAAAGATGAACGGTAAATGGAAATTAGCCGATTTCCGGCAATCTATGATGAATGACAAGTCGTGATTGATCATGATGAAAACTGGTACGAAAGAGATTGCAGGAAAAATGATCGGAAAATTTGTCAATCATCAAAGCGACGACACGATAGCTTGATAGGGTTTTAGGGACAGTTTTTCTCGAGAGGTTTCAGTGGCAATTCTGTCACCAATGGTGGATCAGACGAAGCCGGTCCAGGTGGAATAGAAGCCGGAGGTCGAGATGTTGCTATGGTGTGGTCGGCGTGGTCGAAGGTGGCTTAGATCGTCTGTGCAAGGATGAATTTCCAATCGATGTGTTCCTGTATTTCTCTGTTCAACTCGATTTCAAGTTCACCGTTGTCTCACTAATCTGGGTGGTTGAGTTTGTTGTCGAGGTCAGGTCTGACTTGTGGGTGGTTGCGATGTTGATTGAAGGACGTCAAGGCATCGGTGCACGTGTATGTGGTGCCGTTCGTGTTAGTTATTTTCAACGGTTTGGGGAATACGATGATGACTCGAGTTTGCTCTCAAGGATTTGGGTAGCTGGCTCGTGTTTGTTCCCGGGTCCATTCGTGTGTAACCAACTGATAATAAGTTTAAAATTTAAAGCAAAGTTTTAAAAGAAAGAAGAAGAAAATAGATTTGCTCGGGTATTTAGGGTTGTGGACTCGGGTATTCACGAGTGTGGCTCAGGTTTTCTTATTTTTGTTGCCAGAATTTTGAAATTTAAAAAAAAAGAAACAGGCTTGAATAAAAAAAGAGCATGAACAAATTTTCTAAGCATTTATTAAATAAAGTTTTCGATGCATAATGAAAATAAACAAGTTTTCAAATTAAATTTATAAACAAGTTTTTTTAACATGTTTCAAAGATTTAATTTTTAAGTCAAATGTTTAAAATTGATTTGTTTCAAAGTTGAATTTTGAATTCATATGTTAGGTAAAAAAATTAATTAATTTCTAAATGCTTTCAAATGGAATTTGATGATTAATTAATTTAGGAAGGTGATTAATAAGTGGAAAATTTATCAAGGCAATTTATTAATCAATATGAGTAATTAAAAGTTAATTGTTTCAACCAAGGTGAGTAATTAATTAATGTGATTAATTAATTAATGTGATTGATTAAAGGTTAATTAATTAATGAAAGTAATTAAAGATAATTAATTACTTAAAGGTAATTACTTAATTAAAAGTAATTAATTAATGATTGAAGTCAATTAATCAAGTAACTAAAGAATAATTACTCAAAGTAATTCAATTATGATATATTAATATAAGTGATTAGGATAATCACTTATTATAATTAGTCAAGGATAATTAATTTAGTGGTAATTAATTAAGGGTTAATTAATTAATTAATTAAGGATAATTAATTGAATAATAATTAAATAATTAAAGAATAATTATTTAATGATTAAGGGTTGATTTATTTATTAATTAAGATTGATTAATTAATAATTAAAGGTTAATTAATAAATGATTAAAGGATAATTAATTAAAGGTTTGTAATTAATTAATATTAATGAACTAAGATTAATAGTTATTCTTAAGTAATTAAATATTTAAAATTAATCAGATTATTAATTAATCTTACTTATGAATGTTTGGATTCAATTGGATGTGGAATTGCTTGACATCCCTGATGTGTGTTGCTTTGTGATATGAATTATTTTGATTCGTGCTGTGATGAATGTAATTTATTTTACCTATGATGAATGTATATTATTTATCTGTAAATCTTTGAATGGAAGATAAGCGTTATAGATTATATCTCTTATCCATATTGCTGTGCTTAAATCTGTAATGATTAATGATGTTGCACTATTGCGTAAAACCCCTGGACTACACCTTACACACACAAATATGGATTGCACGAGGAAATTTGTTAAGTCACAGATTTTTGAAATGGTTTTAAAGTTGAATTTTTAATCCGAACGGTTTTGAAAATGGAATTGGGTTAAATATAAAAAGCTTTTGAAAAGGAGTTTCGAAGATAAAAGTTATTTTGAATAACTTGATAAAGTTTTGAAATTTAAATAGTTTGATTTGAATTTAAATTCAAGATTGGAAACTGAATTCTATGTTTGAAAATTATGGTTTAAAAGGTTATACAAGTTATATAATGTATCTATATGGGTTTTAAACCATTTTAAAAGTATTATTTTTGAGAATTTAAATTCGACCCAAGTTTATAATTGAAGGGTTTTAACTTGAGCAAATGTAATCGGATTTTCCCGAAACGAAAACTCTTGCTTTTCAAATAATAATAGCTTTCATATAAAGAAAGGATTTCCAGTTTGTTTTGAAAGGATTTCAAATTTTAATGAAACTGTTTTAAAAGCTATGAATGAATCTTTGAAAATGGTTTTGAAAGCTATGAATTGAATCTTTGATTTAAAGATTGGATGAGTTAATCCAATTTGAAACGGGAATTGTTTTGAAAGCTATGAATAAACCTTTGTGAAAGATTGTTGAACTTTGTTTTGAAATTAAAGAGGATCTTTAAGGTGTATCTTTTGTATAAAGATTTGGAATGGAATTATTTCGAAAACTATGAATTAATCTTTGTGAAAGATTGGTGAACTTTGTGAAGTGAATCTTTTTGTTTAGAAGATAAAAATGGATATTTGTTCAAACCATTTAAAGAAAGGTTTTGGGCTTTAAGTTGTGACTTAACTAAGATCCCAATATCCATATGCTTTCTAAATTAAGCGCTCATTATTCGGTTTAGCCGGGAAAGGACTTTGTGTCATAAAACCCATTCCGAATAATGATATGACGATATCGATAGCATTTGAAGACCAGTGGTGAAGACAGGATATCTTCGAAAGCGAAAGGATTACCTGTCGAATGTCTCCACACCGACTGGTTTCCAGTATAGAGATTTGATCACCCTTTATGATGGAGAGTCCGGACGTGATTAGGGATTATCCCGATGTGCAAGGGCTTCTTTTTAAGTGCCTTCGATTTTGTTCGAACCCGAAATAGACTTGTATGGATTTATGTCCGACGTTACACTTTGAAATGTAAAGCTTATTTCTATCAAATACATTTCTGTTTGGTGGCGGAGATTTATTCTCTTAGCTTAACACCCTTCTCTGAGACGTACGAGCTCAGAGGTTATGTAGTTGATGGTTACTAGTGAGCCATTCCCAATTTGGTAATGCGCCTCTATACCCACGCTAGCCAAGAACATTACGGTGAATGTTGTCAACTAGCACGGAGAATAAGGCTGTTGAGGAGCGACCATCCGTGTAATTGCTTTGCGCGAGCGTAGATATGTAAGATAGTATAACGAAATCCGACATGCCGACACAAACTCAAAACTACTACACAGTGGCTATAATATCTTCAGAAACAAATATAGAAATACACATAACGTAAATCAGTCACAGACAATTCATATCACAAAGGCGGAAATAGATATGAATATTACACTAGGAAGTGTACATCAGAGTAGTGGTCTAAAAAGATCTACAATATCACAAAAGAATAGTTACACGAACTACACAAAAGAATAAGTATACATTATGGAGTCTATATCTCAAATGTATACAACAAAAACTACTAATCTAAGTAGTTAACCAAAAGTCAAGGAGGTAATCCCGGATGTAAAGTCAAGCATAAGCACCTGTAACATCTCGGTCTGACCCGAGTATTATTTAATAAGAAAATAATAAACGGATCAGTGTAACTATAAATATCAGATGAAACGATATAGAGTAAGAGATATGACTAAACACATAATAATCACAATGCCAAGCTGTGATATATATAAGTAATTGAAAATCAACAAGAGATTAATCAATATCACCAAATCTACACGAGAATCAAAGGAAATGTCATACTCCTTGTTTCGTTCACCAAACCATAAATATTGATGATTATATCAATGTCAATCACAAAAGTCAATGACACACAAATTCACCAATGCACACATATTAATAAAACTTATCAATAGAAATCACGAAAATTGGTGAAGCACAAATTCTAGAAATCATCTCAAGAAATCCAGTCAATGACACACGAATGCACCTATGCACAAAAATTGATAAATCATATCAATAGAAATCACAAAAATAGGCGAAGAAGAAAATTCCAGAATTCGACACACGAAATCCAGAAATCACACAAAATAGGGGGGAGGCCTATCACACGAACGGGAGCATGAAAACTCACCAACATATGTATCACACGAACGAGACGCTATCTCATGGTAGCTAGCCATTATTTTTTGACACACGAACGGCCCGAAGACCATGGGGCGCTACCCCATCAATTTGAGTCGAAGCTCCACAAAACGGGGTTTAGTCTCCCTCGCAGACAAAGAGACATCGCACATTGCTAGTCTAAATCACAAAAATGATCGTCATGATCATTAAGAAAGCGTCAATTACAATAAGCTAGTAAATATATAAATTTAGCTTCATGTCCCATAACCACTAGCTTAACTTAAATATTTACGAACAAATTGTAGATCTCCACTAGAAAATTGTCACAAGAGGTTCAATCGAACAAGTCCAAGAATTAACCGACGAAGTAAACGCAAGCTTTCATACCACTGGTTTTACTAAGTCATTTAATTAGATTTCTCATACGAGTGAGGTAAAGGTTTGTATATACTAATAGATTGGAAATCGGTTTGAGAAAATGAGCTTTGTAATAAAATAGTGTTGAAATCGTTTTGATGAAAGAATTTTTATATTTACTACTAGTATTGAAACCTTTATATTTTTAAAGTGACAAATCACAAAGAAGATTGTAGGAACAATCAATCACTAAAATTCACATTCGAAGACGTGAATAAAATCCAAAGAAATCGATACCGAATCCATCAAAATGGACATTCCCAAAAATCACGAAGAACATGTCATCAAAGTCGATAATAAGTGATAATAACGAAAGGGAATCAACACGAATCGATTAACATTGGAAATTCAATCCAAAAAGGCAAAATGGACTCAAACAGCAGGTTCAGTCGATGTTAACGCTAAAAATTGAACGCTAACACCCCGGTGTGTGAAATGTGAGTATGAAAGCACCGCCCAATGGTTCGAGAACAGAATATCAGCTGAGATAACAGAAAATACAGTAAGAAACAGCGATTTTATAGTGGTTCGGCTTAAGGAGTAGCCTACGTCCACTTTAGATATCTTTATTACTGATCTTGTTACAAAACAATACAATGCTCTTCAAGTACAAATCTCATTAGTTACAAAACACTTTGAGCAAGTAACTTAAGCTTCGATGTAGATGAAAATCTTCAAATCCATGTCGGATGTGTGAAAATTTTTCAAAGTAGCTTGTAGTGTTCTTCGAAACATCAAGTATGGAGTTGGTTTAGAAACTGGCAAAGTATCGGCGCTTGAAGAGATTGTCCAAAAGTCCCTTGAAAGTTGGAGATGGAAATTTATTTATAGAGAATTCTGGGCAGGAAACATTACCAAGTCCTAAATCGGAACCGGCCTAAGTTGGGTCGCGGACGACTTAAACTAAGTCGTGGATCGGCTGTGACCTAAATGCTGGGTCGAGACTTCGGAAAGGCATCCTCGCTGAACTCTGGATATATCATAAGTCATGAACCGTGTACAAGTTAAGAGGCTGCGTGCTAAGTAGCTGTATCGGACTTGCCTTCCTTTGTCTGGGTCGTGAACGATCTAGCATAGGTCGTAAGTCGGTCGTGACTCAAGTGTAGTTCGTGATCTTGTCCCTATCCTGAGCAGTTTGGGCGGCAACCTCCTTGGATAGTTAGATCGGAATCTATCTTAGGCCAGCATCCATGTTAGATCGGTAACCTACCTAAGCCTTGAGTCGGTATCCCCTCAAATCTTAAGTCGGCATCCTTGTTAAGTCGGCAACCTTTACGGCATTATGCCGGTACCCATGTTAGGTCGGTAGCTATCTTAGGTCTGTATCCTTTAAGTCTTAGGTCGGCATTCCTGTTTTAGGCAGGTAGGTCGGTAGCTATCTTAGGTCGTCGAGTCATGGCCGAGACGGGGTTAATATTTGCCCCTCGAAGTACACGCCTAATGGTTAGGTCGTGTGCTTCGATATGATTTAACCCGTCCCCCTCTAGGTTGGCAGGTCGTACGCGACTTAACAGTTAGACCATTTGCGCCACTTCAGGTTCCTCCATTTCAAGGTATAAGTCATACATCTTCTCCTTCCTCTTCATTCAATTCTCCCATTAACATTTCCCTGAGCTCTCAAAGGCGATTTCGTTCCATCAATCACCGATAATCATTACGTAAGTAAACCTACTCCCTTCTCGACCCCCTATTGTCTCATGAATCCCTTTCAAACTTCACCCACCTCCTCGTGCAATGCTTCATCACGAATCTTGTCATACCGATAGTTGATGATCCTGAGGTGGCTTAATTCGGATTCAAACGGTTGACAAAACGATGCCGATGGGTTACTACTTCGGGCTAATCAATCTTGATTTACGTTAGGATTGTGAGGTCTTGAATTCGTGGGGGTTTTGAACTGGTTTAATGGATGATCCGATGGCATGAAATAACATGAATGAAATGAGGGTTTTTTTGTTGAGGGAGTGGCTATCGGGTTAACGGGTTGGGTGGAGTGAGATATTGGTTTGGACGCGACTCAACAACTTTGGGTGACCTAACTTTTAGCCGATCTGATTCGATGCGACCTAAACCTTAAGTCGCGGCCGAGATAAGACTTGGGGAAACTTACCGACCTAATTTAATGTAACCAGAGCCTTAAACCGTTGTCGAGTTAGAACTTGGGGAAACTCACCGACCTTAAATCGTTGCTGAGTTAGAACTTGGGGAAACTCACCGACCTAATTTAATGTAACCAGAGCCTTAAATCGTTGCCGAGTTAGAACTTGGGGAAACTCACACCACTTTGAACCGAAGCCTCCTACGACTTAAAAGACCAACTATTTAAGGAACCAGAGACTTATTCTTAACCCACGAGAGATTCCTTGGGTCGCAGCCGAGTTAACACTTGGATGCTTAACTTGAATTCTCACTCAAAAGCATAATCCCAAATTGAATACTTAACTTGATCTGCTGGACTGAATTGCTTAAATCCTAGATTGTTTTAACTTTGTTGCCTTATTTCACAGATCATGTTAACTTATAGGCTAACAACCTGCTGAAAACAATAATCACAGAAAACCTAGGCGAATATACTGCCATCGACTGCCGACATCAAATGACATATTAGTCTACCTAGAGTAATCAACTTAAACACACTGTAAGAAATGCTGTGAACCAATCAACTAAAGAGAAGTATCAATGCAAAGCATCGCTATCTTGAACTGATTTGTTTGCATCTACATTTCACTTTCATATTTAAAACAACAAATCCTGGACTTTATAAATGACAAATGCTTGCTAGTTTTTATTCCAGTTATATTCGCTTATTGCTTTGTTGATTTTACACAACACTTCACACATTTTAGGAAACGTGCACCTTCATGTTTGAATATCCAGTTGTTTGTGTAGAATGACTTCCCTCCAAGAAGAAGAAGTGGTAGCTCAAGCGGGAGAGACCTTTCAGGCAGTTGTTCCCATAGAGAATCCCCCAGAGAGAACTTCGACTATCCTAACTCCGAGAGCGTTTATTCAGCTACGTACTCAATTTGGTTTTGCTGAAAATGATGCCCTACTTCCCGGGCCAAATGATACTGCCGACAGTCCTCCCCACGGTTTTGTCGCAGTCAATCGTCAAATGTGCCTAAGCGGGGCGATTCCTCCCTTTAACGACTTCCTTCGAACCCTTCTCCTTCGGTTGACAATCTCTCCGTTCCAACTTCATCCTAATGGCTACGCCATCTTGATGGGGTTGTATGTTTTGTTTAGGAGAACTCTTGATCGCTTGCCAAGTTTTGAAGAAATTCGCTACTTACGCTCGTTTGAAAAGAGTAAAGATCATCCTTCCCTTATTATTGTGATAAGTGCTAGAAACCGCAAGCTTATTTCTGATCTTACCGAAAGTGTTCATGGATTTTTGAACCAGTTTTTCTTTGCTCGCTGCCCCCCAGGGTTTTATGCCATCTGGAGAGTAGGAAGTAAGATTAACTGTTTCTATCTTCTCCATTTTCAAACTTTTTTGAGGTTCGAATTACCAATTGCTAATTTCATTCTTTGCTCTTTTCAGCACTTCCTCTCCCCTCTAGAGATCCAAGCCATAAGCAAATTTTTGAAAGATTACGTGTTGTGACTGCTAAAGAGAGAAGTATAAATTTTTTGTTGAGGGACGAATTTTTGCATCAGTATGGACTTTTACACGCTTCTCGCTCTACACACCCCCATGAGGTTCCAGACTCCCCATCTAAAGCATTAGATGCCCCAGTTTCCACTGACGAACCCATACCAAAAGAACCTGCCTCCGAGGCTTCTCTGGTGAAGTGCTCTACTACTGTCGATGCTGCGGGGCCATCCAGCAAATCGGCACTTGCCCCAGTTATTGAAAAGGAAGAATCTCTTCGTTGCCCTGAAGATGCGGCTGGTCTGGAAGCCGAAAAAGATACTCCCGTCGAACTTGGCGGTGATGATACTTTCGAGGGGCTAAGTGACCTGATGATAACTTCACAAGAACTCTTTAAAGATGATGTCCCTAAAGCTTCTTCTCCTGTTGTCGAGGCGACATCAACTTTTCAACAAATTTTGACGCCTACCACTCAAGTCACTACCACCGTTGTGTCAAAGAGCGGTTTGTAGCCTGATGCGTGTAGTTTGCACACCACACACACATAGGACTTTTCGGCACATTCATGCACCTAATTCTTTGTACTTTGAAGATTCTAAAGTCACGCTTCTTTTCTTTGAAGACTTTTAAGACTTGTCTTTTTTTTTAAATTTCAAATTCTCCGATGGGACGCAGCGGCTCTTACTATGACGACTTTCAGCGCTACGGGAGGCGTAGTCAATATGACTATAGGCGCTACCTTCCCGTTCACAGAGAAACCGACGAAGAGAGAGCCGCTCGAAAGGCTCAGGAGAGGAGGGCTCAAGAAGAGCGTTATGAGAGAAAAGAAAGGGAGGAGCACCATGATTCTTCCCAGAGAGGTGACAACTCTCACAAAAGAAAGTCGCATGATGACCGGGGAAAAAGTCATATAGTTGAGGACCCAAGCAAGCGTGCCCGGCACGGTGAGAAGCATGCATCTACAACTCCTGAAAAGGCCACTGCCCCCGTCTCACTTGACATCCCTTCTGGCTCCCCTGCTCTCGGAAAGACAGACATTCAGACAATAGTTAACAGGCCTAAATTTCAAATTGGACCAGGCCCGGCCACTCTGCAAAGCCGGTTCCCACACTGGTGCCTAAAGGGAGTGCGGTTCGATCTTGACTTGGTCCCTATTGACAAACAAGCAATGCTGCAAAATCTTGATGCTGTTAGGCTTGATACCGAGCAGATGTCAGGGTGGCAAAAGCTTGCTGATGAGCTTCAGAGGGTCAACCGCGTGAATATAGAGGCTATGCTAACCATGGAAAATGGTAAGGCCGAGTGGTAGAAAATTTTTAGCCAGCACGATACCGAAATGTGGAACATCGCCGATTACAACGAGAAGCTTGAAGCGGAAGTTGAAAAACTTAAGCAAGAGCTTGCTACTTCTTCTACCTCATATACCCAAAAAGAAGAAGTACTTCAAAAGCAAGTTCGCGATGCTCACGCTGCTCAGCGACATGCCGAGTGGCAACTTGAGGCTGAGTAGAAAACAACGGAAAGGTATCGTGCTGACGTTGCAGAGTTAAGGGCGAAGGTCAACTCCCAGGATTTGGAGATTATGAGGCTGAAGGCCCAATTATTAAAGACCGAGAAGGAACGCAATGAAGCTATCGCTGGAAGGCAGGCTGCCGAACAGTCGCATGAGGCGACTAAAGCCAATATCAGCTCCACTCTATTTGACTTCTACATACGTAGCGTTATGGGGCGCGGGAGCCTTTCATTCTTAGGACCGAAGTATGAGATTACCCTGGCCGAGGTTTGGGAGTCAATTCTTGACATGCTTGGAGGTAATGGAGCCGGCTATGCTGAAGCATCTCTTGCAGAACACTTTCTAAATGATGATGCCAGAGCTGCCCTAGCCCGGGGAAAAGAGCAGCTTGCCAAAGCGCGATCTGAGGTAGGGGAGCAGCACTTTGCGAAAGAAGCACCATTAAATGCCCCGGTCCCTCCTTCGGTTTCGGCCAATGTTGACATCACAGGCTCTGGTTCCCATTCTCCATTCCCTGTTAAAGTTACAACTGAGATCACAAGCACGCAGGGTGGAGATGAAGGCGAAGAGAGCACTGAAGCACAGGCTTATGAGGTTGACATTAGGAAGCCGACTTCTCCATGTAACTCTACCGTTAATCTTGCTCAAGTGGACTGTTTGTTTGCTCCTCATGAGTTTGATGAACTTTTTGATTATTTCTTAAATCTCAATGAGCCGCTATCTCCTTTCTTCACGGGTGATACTAATATTTTTGGCTTTTCTTCTTCTGTAGCAAAAAGGCCAAGTGCCGCACAGACTTCTCCTCCTCCAGCTGTCCCTCCTCCATTCCCTCAAATCACTCCTATTTCCCAGCCGGGATCACAAGAAGAATTGATAGGAACCCTTCAAGGGTTGGATGATCCCATCGCTTCGCAGGAGCAGAAGGACGAAGGACCTGAAGGAGGGGACAAATCCCCCGAGCATACTATTTCTGATGACGTAAAACTGTCTGCTCTTGTTACCCCGGGAAGTGAGTCTTCTTCAAGGAGGAGGAGGAAGCGTGCCACTTCCAACAAAAGGAAAAACATTCTTGTTTCTGAAGAGGAAGCGAAGGTTGATTCGGTAGTGACCCCCTCTCCTTCTTCCCCAACTCTCCCAAGTCGTCCTGAAAAATTGCCTATTAGGTCAGGTGAAGGCTCTAAAGGTGGCGGCTAGAAGAAGTAACGGGCCCTGCTTCCCCTTATTTTCACTTTTTGCTTTTTGCATGTACTGGCCGGAGATTGTGCGGGTACCGGCCTCCGCTTTTCTTTTATTTTGAAACCTGTACCTGTACAAAATTTTGACAGTATTGAATAAAATGATTCTTTCTATTTGTACAAACTTCTATCTGTATTTGAGAATGCATTTACACTTTGTTTTTGTACAAGTTTCTTTATATGATATTGTAGTGAGCTTGTGGTATGCTGTTCGAGCGTAATTTTTACCAATGTAGCTATACCATGTTGCCCTTATACCATAAGCTTGTTGCAATATTTTCAACGTTGAGGGGATTTGTACTCTTATTTTCTGGAGAATAATTATTCCATACTTGGAGGAATATTATTCTGCTCAAAATAGAGTACAGCTCGTTTCATATAAGTTTTCAAGCTCCACCCTACGGAGATATCACTTTTTCTTTTACATGTATACATTTTTACAAAGCGAATCCTCTTATGTGGTAGAGCGGGCCTCTGAAGGGCACTTTAACTTTTTTTTTGAGGAAGAGTATTTCCAAGAATAGAAGAACCAATCTTCTTTTGAAAGCTAAAGTGTGCCTTTATAGAGGGCTTTTTTTTTATATTGCGCCTCGGTGGAGGGCTTTTTGATCTTTGTTTTTCATTTCTGATAAAATGCTTCTTTGAAAAGTTGTACCTCTGAGGAGGGCTTTTTCACGTTTCAACACTTGGAAGTTTTATTTCGATCTCGGTGAAACGTGTGCCTCCGAAGAGTTGTGCCTCCGAAGAGGGCTTTTTCACGTTTCAACACTTGGAAGTTTTATTTCGATCTCGGTGAAACGTGTGCCTCCGAAGAGGTCTTTTTGTTGATTGTGCCTCTGGGAAGAGGTCTTTTGTTTGATTGTGCCTCTGGGAAGAGGTCTTTTTGTTTCTGCCTCTTGGGAGAGGCTTTTATTTTTTCCCTGTTCGCTGGGAAGCGGGCCTCCGAAGAGGGCTTTTTACATTTCGAATCGTGTGAAGTTTTATTTCAGATCACGGTGGAATGTGTGCCTCTGAGTAGGGCTTTTGCCTGGAAGTTTGGAGTTTCTTTCTTTTAGTTAGACGGATTCACGGGAGTGTATCACCGATCAGTCCGCAACTTTATGTCGAGAAAGAACTCTTTTTTTTCTTGCGAGGCCCGCTCGAGGTCTTTTAGCATTTCAACTGTGGTGAAATGGGCCTCCGAAGAGGGCTTTTCACATTTCAACACTTGAAAGTTTTATTTCAATCTCGGTGAAACGTGTGCCTCTGAGTAGGGCTTTTGCCTGGAAGTTTGGAGTTTCTTTCTCTTAGTTGGACGGATTCATGGGAGTGTATCACCGATCAGTCCGCAACTTTATGTCGAGAAAGAACTCTCTTTTTCTGGCGAGGCCCGCTCGAGGTCTTTATCCTCCGAAGAGTTGTGCCTCTAAAGAGGGCTTATGCCTCCGAAGAGGTCTTTTGCTGTTTGATGCTTGCTCGCCCATGCCTCTTTGCCATCTATTCATGTCGGCGATCTCCGTTATCTTTTGCAAGTATCATCCCTTTTTAGTTGCCAATAATTTTCCTTATCCAAAGAAATATACTTCATAGTTAAGCGAGTTGGTGGTGGTAGACACAGGCTATTTAACTGGATGCTCGTATGTACAAACATTTGCAGTTAGTTAGAAATGGTTCACTTCCATCCACATCGCTAACTTTTGTTCGAAGCACTTCTTTCGTAGGATTTGAGTATGGAAATTTTGAATTGTTTAGCGTTTTCTTGCTGGGTGATGTCGGAGATCGCTTGGTCTTGCGATGGGTAAGCTTTGTTTTTATGGCCTGCATTATTAAATCGACATTTTAGTAACACAATTAACGTATTTTATATGTCGAAATAAAACAAAGCCGTTTATAGTAGTAGAGAGCACAAGATTTATAGTGGTTCGGCCATAAGCTGGGCCTACATCCACTTTATATCTTTTCATTATTCACTTGCTTTACAATTGCTTTCAATACAAGAATCATATATTCGTAATTCTTTTACAACATTTTCAGCAAAGCTTTTAAGTAAAATATGGACGCAAATGATTGTTGTTCCAAGCTCTTGGGATTGGTTCTCCTTCGACAGTCGTAAGTTTGAATGTGCCATCAAGAAGTTTCGTGCCTATAACATATGGCCCCTCCCAGTTTGGCCCAAACACACCTGTGGCTGTCATAATTCTCTTCAGGACTAGGTCCCCAACTTCAAAGTTGCGCTGACGAACTTTGGAATTGAAGTGCCTGGCTAATCTTTGCTGATGAGCTGCAATTCTAAGCATAGCCTCTTCTCTTCTTTCATCAAGGAGGTCAAGTGCTTCCAGTTGCAGTTTTTCATTCTCATCATGATCAAAATGGATCCTTCTGTGTGAGGGGACTTTAGTTTCTACTGGAATCATCGCTTCTGATCCGTATGCCAATGAAAATGGAGCATGCCCAGTAGAAGTTTTATGGGTAGTTCTGTATGCCCATAGTGCAAGCGGTAACTTATCGACCCAACCACCTTTTGCTTTTTCCAGCTGCTTTTTGATGGTTGATTTGATGATTTTTTTTACTGCTTCCACTTGCCTGTTCGCCTGCGGATGAGCCACTACTGAGAAGCTTTTTCGGATCTTGAATCGTTCGCAGAAATCTTGGAACTCCTCACTTTCAAACTGGGTACCATTGTCTGTGATTATCTTTTGAGGCACACCATACCTGCAAATGATATTTTTCGTCACAAAACTTATCATTTTCTTAGAGGTAATAATAGCCAATGGTTCGGCTTCAGCCCATTTAGTGAAATAATCAACAGCAACGATAGCATATTTAATTCCCGATTTAGCAGTCGGCAAAGGCCCAATGAGATCTATTCCCCAGATGGCAAACGGCCAGGGACTGACCATTTGTGTTAGCCCAGTGGAAGGTGCTCTAGGAATTTTGGCAAATCTTTGGCATTTATCACACTTTCGGGAATAGTCAGCGGCATCTCGATTAATCTCTAGCCAAAAATATCCATAACGAAGAATTTTGTTTGATAAAGTTTGACCTCCTGTATGATCTCCACATTCCCCTCTGTGTACTTCAGTTAGAATTGTCTTAGCTTCTTCCTTTGTCACGCATCGGAGTAATGGCATTGAAAATCCTCGTCCGTACAAGTGACCATCCTGAACTATATATTTGGAGGCTTTCCTTACCAGCTTCTGTCGTTCTTTTGAACTTTCTGGAAAAGAACCATTGAGCAAATATTCGAATATCGGAGTCATCCATGATTCTTGCTCTTGGGATACATTCATAATCCAATCAACATCCATTTCATCTGTGCTTGGAGCTGACAAGACTTCGACGGGAACTAATCCCAATAGCCGAGCCTCACCAGTACTTGAATACTTTGCGAGAGAATCCGCCTTCATGTTCTCTTCTCGGGGTATATGGTTTATTGAATAACGGTCAAAATCTTGAAGAAGCTCCCAGGCTTTTGATAAATAGGCGGGTAGATTCCCTCCTTTAGCTTGAAATTCCTTCTTGACTTGGAAGACAATAAGCTGAGAATCACTGAAGATCTGCAATGCCTTGATGTTTAGTTCTTTAACGATCCTTAAACCAGCGATGAGAGCTTCATATTCTGCTTCATTATTTGTTGAAGGAAATTCTAGTATCAGTGCATAACATAGCGATCGCCCTTCTGGGGTTTCAAGGACAACTCCTGCTCCAGAACAGTAATCATTCCTCGCGCCATCAACGTACAATTTCCATTGGATTGGGATGTTATCAGTGGCTTCTTCCTCACTATCACCTTTATTCATACATTCTGCGATGAAATCTGCTAAAGCTTGTCCATTGATTGCTTTCCGGGGATGATAAGTGATGTCATATTGGCTGAGTTCAATATTCCATTTCAAAAGACGGCCCGAAGTCTCAGGACGGAATAGGACTTACTTTAGAGTTTGATCAGTGAGGACTTTGATGGGATGAGCTTGGAAATACGGCCTCAATTTCCTTGATGCGATCAACAAAAAATAGGAGAGCATTTCCAACCTTGAATAGTTCATCTCTGCCCCAGTAAATCTTTTGCTGATATAATAGACTGGCGTTGAATCCTTGCGTCTTCCCGTACTAACACTGCACTGAGAGCATGAGATGAAATTGCCAAATATATGAAGAGATCTTCACCATCGTCAGGCTTTGAAAGTATCGGAGGCACTTCCATATGAGAACCAACTCATCAAATGCCTTCTGACATTCAGGAGTCCACTCAAAGTTTTTTCTTCCTTTCTTCAGAGCATCAAAGAATGGAATGCATTTGTCAGTTGCTTTTGAAATGAACCAACTCAAGGCAGCAACCTTTCCATTGAGACTTTGCAATTCCTTCTTCGCTCTAGGAGCTTTGACCTCTCTCAGGGCAGTGATCTGAGCGGGATTAGCTTCAATGCCCCTAGCGCTCACAATGAAACCCAAAAACTTTCCGGACTCCGCTCCAAATGAACATTTCAAGGGATTAAGCTTCATTTTGTACTTTCGGAGTACTGCGAACATCTCTGCCAAGTGATCCATGTGGTCCACTGCTTTCTTAGACTTCACTAGCGTATCATCAACATAAACTTCCATTGTCTTACCAATTTGCGGTTTAAACATGGCATTAACAAGCCTTTGGTAAGTTGCCCCTGCATTCTTGAGTCCGAAAGGCATGACCTTGTAGCAGTAGAGTCCAACATCTGTGATGAAACTTGTATCCTCTTGATCTGGCTCATGCATCATAATCTGGTTATATCCGGAGTATGCATCCATAAAAGATAACAATTCATGCCCTGTCGTCCCATCCACCAACTGATCGATCCTGGGCAGCGGGAAACAGTCTTTGGGGCAGGCTTTGTTCACATCTGAAAAGTCAATGCATACTCTCCATTTTCCGTTAGCTTTTTTAACCAGCACTGGATTTGATACCCAATTTGGATAAGTGGATTCTCTGATGAAACCGTTCTCCATGAGCCGATCTACTTCTTCTTCTAATGCTGCTGTCCTCTCAGGACCCTGGGTTCTTCTTTTCTGTTTCATAGGTGTAAACTTTGGATCAATGTTCAGAGTGTGTACTGCAATCTCTGGGAATATTCCACACATGTCAGCATGAGTCCAAGCGAATACATCCAAATTTGCCCTTAAAAATGAAATCAGAACATTCTGAACTGTTGTGTTGAGTTGTGAACCCACATTCAGCACTTTGTTTGGGTCCTTTGGGTCAACGGGCACCAGCACTATTACTTCTACCGGTACTACCCTATTCTCCTCTGCACTGGCTTTCCATGGATCCATCTCTCTTCGTGTGCCACTATATTCACCAGTGCAGGGTCCACCCTGTAATTTCCACAAGGTTGGTTCTTTGATGCGGACTGGAGCCGCCACACCTTTTCCCGTTTCTCTTTTCCTCGATTCACGCAACTCCGTAAGATAACATTCTCGCCCCGCATCTTGGTCTCCTTTAATCACACCAACTCCATTATCCATGGGGAATTTTAGAGTCAGGCACCATGGGGCAAGAACAACTTTGAACGCAGCAAGAGTTGGTCGGCCTAAAAAGGCATTGTAGGCAGAGAATTCTTCAACAATTATAAAGGTTTGCTTTCGAGCCACCTTTCTCAGTCCTTTTCCAAGTTCTACAAACAAATCTATGGTCCCAATCGGCTGTTTGGGTTCTCCAGCAAACCCAGCAATCTTAAGTGATGAAGCTTGAACGTCGGCCATTCGAATTTTCATTTGATCAAAAGTCTTTTTGAAGAGAATGTTGCATGAAGCTCCGCAATCAACTAGAACTCTTCTCATAGTAGCCGGTCCAATAGCAGCGGATATGACCAAAGGATCTATGGTAGGAGCTTCGATAGCCAAAGAATCTCTGGCACTGAATACAATGTCATATGTGGAAGTCTTTTGTTGCTTTAAAGGCACATCATTTTCTAAAACAAAAACACCCCCTTCAGCCGGTATATGCCTCAAGGCCCGGGCATACCTTTCCATCTCGCCCCAGCTTTTGCCTGCTGGGTGAGGTCCTCCGGTTATTATATTGATGATAGGTCTTTCCGATTCATGTTCTACGACCTTCTCACTTGAGCCAGGACGGTGAGCGGGAACTTGTTGTCCTTGAATCGACGAGGCTGGGGCATTTCTATTCCTTTTCACATACTGTTGGAGCTTGTTTTCCTTCAAAAGTTGTTCAATTACCTCTTTCAACTGACGGCATTCGCTGGTGTCATGGATGGGTTGGTTGTGGAACCGGAAGAACCTTCCACTCTTCTCCATCTTATTTTCCACTCTCATTTTAGGCGGTGTCGGATAATTGACATCATCCTTGGTCGCAAAGAAGATGTTCTCAGGGGTATCAGTCAAGGGTGTGAAATTGAAAGGACGACCTTTCTTAGCATCTCCCTGTTTCTTTCCACCATCATTTTCCCTTTTCTGAGTGTTAGGTTCTTTCTTGCTCGAAGGAGCACCATTGTTCCCGGCTTCTGCCGATACCACCTTAGCCGGTGTTTGGAGGCTCTCCAAGCGCATGAATTCATCCGCTTTCTTGTAGAATTTGTCAAGTGAGTTTGGTTCTTTCATTTTCAACCATTTTCCAAATTCACTCGATTTGTCAATCGCCCTCATCAAGTATGTTAGGACCATGCGTGGCTCAGCATTATCTACCTCAGCCAATGCTATGTTAAAACGATTCAAAATTGATCTGATGGATTCTCCTGGATTTTGCTATAGACTTGACAGCAACATTATATCCTTTGCCTTTGAATCATACAATCGAAATTGCTCCTTGAATTTCCTGGTCAAATCGGAGAATTGATCAATGGACCTGACCGGCAGCTTTGTAAACCACAATAGAGCCACATCTTCCAGATATACCGGGAAATATCGACATTTAATTTCATCAAACGCCCTGGCACCCATCATATGCCAGTCGTACTTCTACAGAAACTCGTTAGGATCACTCGTCTCCTTGTAAGCCGAAATAGTAGGGGGAACGAATTTCCTTGGGAACTCTGCCTTCAAGATCTTTTCAGTAAATGGAGTTTTGCTTGGAGCAAAACCCCACTCTTTCTCATCTTCATCTCTTCGCATATTTTCCTTCATGATTTGACGAACCATGCCTGAAAAATACTCTTCATCATTTAGAGGCTCTAGAGGGCAAACATCAGCCGCTCTCTTTGAATTTTGTCTTGACAATCGTTCACGGAGGGTCGGCTGCGGCTCTGATCCTCCAGCTTGGGGAGGTGTCCTTTCCAAAGGGTCTGCGGCTCTTTGAGAAATGTTCCCTTCAACATCCTGAACTCCCACGGTAGGGTTTCCATCATTATTAACCGGTTGACGGTTTTCCCCAAGTAGATCATTCAACTTACTTAAGATCAGGGCATTCTGGGCTTCCAACTGTGCATTTTGAGCATTCAATTGTTGATTCAACACCAAAACTACGGCGTCCAATTCTGCTCGCGTAACTCCAACAGTTGGAGCTACTTGACTTGAAGGAGGAGAGGTAGCAGTATTCTCTTGAACATTGTCGGATCTTACAGAACTTCGTTTTCTCCCAAGAGCCATTATTTCCAATAAACTTTTGGTTTTAAAAGAAATCCTTTCAACAAACCTTCGCGGAGCAATGGTGGAAGTATCCTGAGTTCAATTCTCAGTGAAAGCCCAAAAAATGTTAACGCTAAAAATCGAACACTAACACCCCGGTGTGTGAAATGTGAGTATGAAAGCACCACCCGATGGTTCGGGAACAGAATATCAGCTGAGATAACAGAAAATACAGTAAGAAACAGCGATTTTATAGTGGTTCGGCTTAAGGAGTAGCCTACGTCCACTTTAGGTATCTTTATTACTGATCTTATTACAAAACAATACAATGCTCTTCAAGTACAAATCTCTTTAGTTACAAAACACTTTAAGCAAGTAGCTTAAGCTTCGATGTAGATGAAAATCTTTAAATCCATGTCGGATGTGTGAAAATCTTTCAAAGTAGCTTGTAGTGTTCTTTGAAACTTCAAGTATGGAGTTGGTTTAGAAACTGGCAAAGTATCAGCGCTTGAAGAGATTGTCCAAAAGTCCCTTGAAAGTTGGAGATGGCAATGTATTTATAGAGAATTCTTGGCAGGAAACATTACCAAGTCCTAAATCGGAACCGGCCTAAGTTTGGTCGCGGACGACTTAAACTAAGTCGTGGCTCGGCTGCGAGCTAAATGCTGGGTCGAGACTTCGGAAAGGCATCCTCGCTGAACTCTGGATATATCGTAAGTCATGAACCGTGTACGAGTTAAGAGGCTGCGTGCTAAGTAGCTGTATCGGACTTGCCTTCCTTTGTCTGGGTCGTAAACGACTTAGCATAGGTCGTAAGTCGGTCGTGACTCAAGTGTAGTTCGTGATCTTGTCCCTGTCCTGAGAAGTTAGGGCGGCAACCTCCTTGGATAGTTAGATAGGCATCTATCTTAGGCCAGCATCCATGTTAGATCGGTAACCTACCTAAGCCTTGAGTCGGTATCCCCTCAAATCTTAAGTCGACATCCTTGTTAAGTCGGCAACCTTTACGGCATTAGGCCAGTACCCATGTTAGGTTGGTAGCTATCTTAGGTCGGTATCCTTTAAGTCTTAGGTCGGCATTCCTGTTTTAGGCAGTTAGGTCGGTAGCTATCTTAGGTCGTCGAGTCATGGCCGAGACGAGGTTAACAGTCGACTGAACTGAGTTTTCAGTCGACTGATCCTATACCTGGAAATTTTCCAGGTTCATGAAACTTTCTGTTTCCTGGTTCAGTCGACTGAACAGAGGATTCAGTCGACTGAATCATGCCTGGAAACTTTCGGGTTTCGGATTCAGTCGACTGAACAGACTTTTCAGTCGACTGAATCTTACCTGGGCTGTTTTTCAGCCTATCCAAATGAAGAGCAAACTCTTTCAAAAAGCAACCGGATGAACATTGGCTCTAAGGGTTTATGCCAATCGGCAACCCGGCCCTATATGCTCCTCGATGCATCACCAAAAGCATGATCAAACGGCTATAAAAGGATTTTCACACAAATTTGACTTAAAAACCCAAAAATTGGAACATTCACAAAACCAATCCAAATCAAGGGCAAATTCACATGAACAAGTGTTAGGAATTCAAACCTAACAACCAAAGATAATTATAGTCATAGATGTGAGATAAAAATCTCACCTTTGAACCTAAACGATTGAAGAAGATGCTTGAAAGCAAAGGAGAATCAACCACTCTTCAAATCCAACTCAAGAAGCTTGATTCTAAGCTTTAAAAGAAGGACATTCCCAAAGTTAGGTTTAGGAATTTCTGAAATTGATAAGAGAATGAGTTGGAGAAGAAGAAGAGAAGCTTACCAATGGGTTCTTCTATTAGTTTGGAGCTAAAGTTTGATTAGTAAAAGAAAACTAGCGTTTTGGAGTTTTAATTTCCCATCTCTCCCACCATTGATGCTTTAGAACTGAAAAGAGGAGAAAGTGAGGGTGAATGGGGATGAGTGGCTCAGATTTGAGTATAAGTTAAACATAGGGTTGAACCCAAACCCAAACCCAAAGTGAAAAAGTAGCAAAAATCAACTTTCTCCAAACATATCGAAGCTTATACTCGAAAAGGTCGCAAACGGCATTTTAAACTCAATGGAAGTGATCCCAAGTGCTAATTCGACCGTATGCAAAAAGTAGCTTTTCGGACTAAATCTCGAGTATCGATAAAATATTCAAATAAAATATTTAAATATAAATATCGACAAACATGCGGGTTGTTACAGACTCCCCTCCTTAAAGAAATTGCGTCCTCGCAATATTTAAGAAGAAGATATATAGTAACAACCATAAAAGCATATTCAACACAAAAGAAATTTGAAATATAAGGTTCACCTTAAAGAGCACGGGAAAGTAAGTCCGAATGTGATCGCTCGATGAACTCTCTAGACTCCCAAGAACAATCCTTAGGATTTGAAGACCATTGAACTTTCACAAGCGGAACATCTTTATTTCGAAGACGTTTGACCTCCGAAGCAATAATTCGAATAGGATGCTGCTCATAAGTTAAATTAGGCGAAACTTCAATTTCTTCCACAACACCGGGCTCAAGATTAGAAGAGGAATCTCGAAGACATTTCCGAAGTTGAGAAACGTGAAACACGTCATGGATAGCAGAAAATTGAGCCGGTAATAAAAGGCGATAAGCCATGGAACCATACATTCAGTGCTAGGAAATGGCCCAATATATCGAGGCGCTAATTTTCCCGATCGATTGAAACATACAACACCTTCATAGGTGACACACGAATGAACACAAGATCTCCCACAGAAAGTTCTAACTTCCTTCTTCGGTTATCGGCATAGGATTTTTGTCTACTCTGGGCTTCTTTCATCCTATGACGAATAAGATCAATCTTTTCTGTGGAATCCCGAATAAAATCTGGACCTAAAACCAGCTTCTCACCGGCCTCAAGCCAACAAGAAGGAGATCGGCATGGCCTTCCATAGAGTGCCTCAAAAGGTGTCATACCAATACTAGATTGGAAGCTATTATTATAGGAAAATTCAACAAGGGAAATATGATCTTCCCAACTTCCACCGAACTCAAGCACACAAGAACGAAGGAGATCTTCAAGAGTTTGATTCACACGCTCAGTTTGTCCATCGGACTGGGGATGATAAGCGGTGCTAAAATTAGGCTTCGTTCCCAAAGCTTTTTGAAGACTCTTCCAAAATCCACTAGTAAACAATGGATCACAATCACTAACTTTAGAAGTTGGCACTCCATGTAATTTAACAATCTCTTTAACAAAGAGTTTGGCCAAAAGAGGAACGGTTCGGTTAGACTGAATGGGAATAAAATGGGCGGATTTAGTAAGTCTATCAACAATCACCCATAAGCTATCATGACCCGAACGAGAACGGGGAAGGACGTCTATAAAATCCATGGAAATTTGGTCCCACTTCCAAATTGGAATCTCTAAAGGTTGCAATAACCCACCGGGCCTTTTATGTTCGGCCTTAACGAGTTGGCAAGTCATGCAACGCTTAATGAAGTTAGCGATGTCAAGTTTCATTCCCTCCCAATAATAAAGTCGCTTCATATCCGCGTACATTTTACTACTACCGGGATGAATGGTAAATTTAGAACGATGTGAATCTTCTAAAATATCTTTACGAAGATCACTAATATTTGGTACGATAAGTCTACCAAATTTTCGAATGTCGCCACAAGAATCAATATCAAAGTCTCTCAAACCTTTAATATCAATTTTATCCTTAATATTTTGGCCAAGAAGAGCCAATTTGGGATCTAGCCTTTGAGCTTCAAGAATGCGGTCTAAAAGAGAAGGATGGGCCTCAAGGCTACATAAAACAAGAGATGAACATAAATCGGAAACACGGTCTCGAATTTCGTAAGTGGATAAAATCTCGAGATCGTTCCATTCGGATATCATCATAGAAACAACCGCTTGTTGCTTTCGACTAAGTGCACCCGCAACGCGGTTTCCCTTTCCGGTAGTATAAAGGATATCAAGATCATATGGTGCAAGAAATTTGAGCCAACGCTGTTGACGCAAATTAAGTTCCTTTTGAGAGAATAAATACTTCAAGGACTTATGATCGGTATAAAGAACAAATTTCTCTCCTAAAAGATAATGACGCCAAATCCCAAGAGCAAAAACAATAGCCGCGAGTTCTAAATCATGTGTGGCATATCTAGTCTTGGCAGGCTTCAATTGCCTAGAAGCATAAGCAATAACACGTTCTTTTTGCATAAGAACGGCACCCAAACCAACGCGACTAGCATCGGTATAAACAACGAAATCTTGATTCCCCTCGGGAATAACAAGAATAGGAGCATCTGAAAGAAGTTCCTTTAGTTTCTGAAAAGAAGTTTCACATTTATCCGACCAAATGTATTTAATACCTTTCTTCGTTAAGCTAGTGAGAGGCACGGCAATCTTAGAAAAGTCTTTGATAAAACAGCGGTAATAACCCGCCAATCTAAGAAAACTACAAATCTCCGTCACACTCTCCGGTCTCTTGCAATCTTGAATCGCTTCAATCTTTGAAGGATCCACGGAAATTCCAGATTTGGAAATAATATGACCGAGAAACTTCACACGAGCTTGCCAAAAGTGGCATTTAGAAAATTTCGCCTTTAATTGATTACTCCTAAGAGTTTCCAACACAATCCGAAGATGCTTTTCATGCTCCTCCTCGGTTTTTGAATACACAAGAATATCATCAATAAAGATGAGAACAAATCGGTCGAGGAAGTCTTTGAAAACTCTATTCATAAGGTCAACGAAATAAGCCGGAGCATTCGTTAGACCAAATGGCATAACAAGCCATTCATAAGATCCATAACGAGTACGGAACGATGTCAAAGGAATGCTATCCTCTGCAATACGAAGCTGATGAAATCCAGTAGCCAAGTCTAATTGTGAAAAGACTCTAGCACCACTAAGTTGATCGAATAGATCATCAATCCGAGGTAAAGGATATTTATTTTTGATAGTAAGATCATTAAGCTTGTGGTAGTCAACGCAAAGCCTAAGTGTATCATCGGATTTCTTCACAAAAATAGCTGAAGCTCCCCAAGGCGAGGAACTAGAGCGAATAAATTGCTTCGTCTCCAATTCGGACAATTGTTTGCGCATCTCTTCATTTTCCTTATTGGACATGCGATAAGGAGGACGAGTAATAGGTTGAGCTCCAGGAATAAGGTTAATTTTGAACACAATTGCTCGCTTAGGCGGTAATCCTAAAACGGGCTCAAATATGTCGGAAAATTCACGAACAACGCGAATAAGAGAAATAATACCTTCCTCGTCATCATTATCGTCATCATGAGGATTTAAAGAATATAAAGATGCAACCAAGCTGGAATCCGAATCTTTAAGATTAATAGAAATCTGCTTAACAGATTGAGGATGTCGAAGATGAATAGTCCGCTCAGGACATAGGATATGAGCTTCATAACGGTTAAGCCAATCCATTCCCAAAATCATTCCAAAGCCTAAATAACGCATGACATGCAAATCGGCTCGGAAAGAAAAATCACACAAAATAATCTCGACATCTTTACACAATAAACCGATTGTCGCGGATCCACCTACTGGATTCGCAATTCTCAAAGAAGTCATTAAACACAAAACATCCAAAGAAAAAGTATCAACAAGTTCTTTTGATATAAAAGAATGGGACGCACCTGTATCAAAAAGAACTCGAATAGGATGATCACGAAATAAAATAATTCCATCCAGAATAGAATGAGGAATACCGTAGCCACGAGATGTTTTTGCCAGGGGCTTGAGCAACAATAAGCTTTCCCTCCTTCCTATTTTGAAGTTTGGGACATACATGCATAAAATGGTCCGGGCTTTTACAATAGCGACAAGTACGAGGCTTTGAACACTTGTTCGCAAAATGGTCTCTGGAACCACAGTTAAAGCATTTCCCTTCAGTAGAGGAAAAGGTCTTTGCAGCAGGAGTTGTTTGCCTCCCTTTCTTATTGGGATAAGAACCTTTGAATTTGTTTGGCCTCTTCTTGCTGTTGAAGTTTGGTTTGGAACCTACCACTTCAACATCATTCTCCCTATCCGCCTCTTCAAGACGAAGAGCGATATCTATGAGTTGGTCGAAAGAAACTTCTAACTTTAGAAGTAATAGCTTCTTGAGATTTTTGTTTAAGGCATAGACGAGCCTCTGGTTCTTCTTTAAAGGGGTGTTGATGTATTCAACCCCATATTTGGAAAGCGACTCGAAGGAGGCGACATAATCAGTCACGGAGGACTCACCTTGAACAAGGTCTATAAATCGTCGAGCCAATGTCACTTTCTCGACTTCTGGTACAAATTTCAACTCGAAGCGTTCCCGGAATTGCTCCCAGGTGAGACCCGCTTCATTAATCTCAGAAATAAGAAGCTCGTACCAGTCCAATGCTCTTTCTCGGAGCATACTAGAGGCCACCTGAACTCGGTGAAGGTCAATAAGATTCATGCGAGAAATGATTTGATCGCATGACCTTAGCCAAGCTTGTACTTCAATAATAGTTTCAGAACCTTTGAATGGCTCCCTACCCCAATTAGTGTAATCGATGCACAAGCGTGCAAACCCCGACTTTGGGTGAGTAAGTTCCGGGTTAGCTCCAACTGCTTGAGCATTCGTCACTAAATCAAGAAGCTGTTGAGCAGTCATAAAAACTCCATCCTGGGGTGGAGTGCTAAATGGTACGGCTCTGGGGAGTCCTGGTCTAGACATTTCTCTTCCTTTAGAAAGAAAGAAGAACAAGAAGAAGATTATTCACTAATGAATATCAAGCAATCTTGGTAGATAAAACAAGGAATCATAAAAGAAAATAGGATGAATCGGTACAAAGACTCGAATAAAATCCTAAAGCACGACTCCTAAGAAAGACTTAGGACGATGATCCTTGTTATAATATTCCATATTGTTCCGAAGTTTGGCTCTGATACCAAGCTGTGACGCCCCACCTCTATACCCACGCTAGCCAAGAACATTACGGTGAATGCTATCAACTAGCACGGAGAATAAGGCTGTTGAGGAGCGACTATCCGTGTAATTGCTTTGCGCGAGCGTCGATATGTCAGATAGTATAACGAAATCCGACATGCCGACACAAACTCAAAGCTACTACACAGTGGCTATAATATCTTCAGAAACAAATATAGAAATACACATAACGTAAATCAATCACAGACAATTCATATCACAAAGGCGGAAATAGATATGAATATTACACTACGAAGTATACATCAGAGTAGTGGTCTAAAAAGATCTACAATATCACAAAAGAATAGTTACACGAACTACACAAAAGAATAAGTATACATTATGGAGTCTATATCTCAAATGTATACAACAAAAACTACTAATCTAAGTAGTTAACCAAAAATCAAGGAGGTAATCCCGGATGTAAAGTCAAGCAGAAGCACCTGTAACATCTCGGTCTGACCCGAGTATTATTTAATAAGAAAATAATAAACGGATCAGTCTAACTATAAATATCAGATGAAACGATATAGAGTAAGAGATATGACTAAACACATAATAATCACAATGCCAAGCTGTGATATATATAAGTAATTGAAAATCAACAAGAGAATAATCAATATCACCAAATCTACACAAGAATCAAAGGAAATGTCATACTCCTTATTTCGTTCACCAAACCATAAATATTGACGATTATATCAATGTCAATCACAAAAGTCGATGACACACAAATTCACCAATGCACACATATTGATAAAACTTATCAATGGAAATCACGAAAATTGGTGAAGCATAAATTCTAGAAATCATCTCAAGAAATCCAGTCAATGACACACGAATGCACCTATGCACAAAAATTGATAAATCATATCAATAGAAATCACAAAAATAGGTGAAGAAGAAAATTCCAGAATTCGACACACGAAATCCAGAAATCACACAAAATAGGGGAGGAGGCCAATCACACGAACGGGAGCATGAAAACTCACCAACATATGTATCACACGAACGAGACGCTATCTCATGGTAGCTAGCCATTAATTTTTGACACACGAACGGCCCGAAGACCATGGGGCGCTAACCCATCAATTTGAGTCGAAACTCCACAAAACGGGGTTTAGTCTCCCTCGCAGACAAAGAGACATCGCACATTGCTAGTCTAAATCACAAAAATGATCATCACGATCATTAAGAAAGCGTCATTACACTAAGCTAGTAAATATATAAATTTAGCTTCATGTCCCATAACCACTAGCTTAACTTAAATATTTACGAATAAATTGTAGATCTCCGCTAGAAAATTGTCACAAGAGGTTCAATCGAACAAGTCCAAGAATTAACCGACGAAGTAAACGCAAGCGTTTCATACCACTTGTTTTACTAAGTCGTTTAATTAGATTTCTCATACGATTGAGGAAAAGGTTTGTATATACTAATAGATTGGAAATCAGTTTGAGAAAACGAGCTTTGTAATAAAATAGTGTTGAAATTGTTTTGATGAAAGAATTTTGATATTTACTACTAGTATTGAAACCTTTATATTTTTAAAGTGACAAATCACAAAGAAGATTGTAGGAACAATCAATCACTAAAATTCACATTCAAAGACATGAATAAAATCCAAAGAAATCGATACCGAATCCATCAAAATGGACATTCCCAAAAATCACGAAGAAAATGTCATCAAAGTCGATAATAAGTGATAATAACAAAAGGGAATCAACACGAATCAATTAGCATTGGAAATTCAATCCAAAAGGGCAAAATGGACTCAAACAGCAGGTTCAGTCGACTGACCCTATACCTGGAAATCTTCCAGGTTCAGGAAACTTTCTGTTTCCAGATTCAGTCGACTGAACAGATGATTCAGTCGACTGAATCATGCCTGGAAACTTTCGGGTTCCAGGTTCAGTCGACTAAACAGACTTTTCAGTCGACTGAATCTTGCCTGGGCTGTTTTTCAGCCTATCCAAATGAAGAGCAAACTCTTCCAAAAAGCAACCGGACGAACATTGGCTCTAAGGGTTTATGCCAATCGGCAACCCGGCCTTATATGCTCCTCGATGCATCACCAAAAGCATGATCAAACACCCATAAAAGGATTTTCACACAAATTTGACTTAAAAACCCAAAAATTGGAACATTCACAAAACCAATCCAAATCAAGGTCAAATTCACATGAATAAGTGTTAGGAATTCAAACCTAACAACCAAAGATAATTATAGTCATAGATGTGAGATAAAAATCTCACCCTTGAACCCAAACGATTTAAGAAGATGCTTGAAAGCAAAGGAGAATCAACCACTCTTCAAATCCAACTCAAGAAGCTTGATTCTAAGATTTAAAAGAAGGATATTCCCAAAGTTAGGTCTAGGAATTTTTGAAATTGATAAGAGAATGAGTTGGAGACGAAGAAGAGAAGCTTACCAATGGGTTCTTCTATTAGTTTGGAGCTAAAGTTTGATTAGTAAAAGAAAACTAGCGTTTTGGAGTTTTAATTTCCCATCTCTCCCACCATTGATGCTTTAGAACTGAAAAGAGGAGAAAGTGAGGGTGAATGGGGATGAGTGGCTCAGATTTGAGTATAAGTTAAACATAGGGTTGAACCCAAACCCAAACCCAAAGTGAAAAGGTAGCAAAAATCAACTTTCTCTAAACATATCGAAGCTTATACTCAAAAAGGTCGCAAACGGCATTTTAAACTCAATGGGAGTGGTCCCGAGTCCTAATTCAACCGTATGCAAAAAGTAGCTTTTCGGGCTAAATCCCGAGTATCGATAAAATATTCAAATAAAATATTTAAATATAAATATCGACAAACATGCGGGTTGTTACATGCGGCATATAAAGTGCTGTTGATCATGTGTTCATCGAAGCATGGCTTTTGTGAAAAGCGTAGCTTTGTGGACGAGACTTCGTCGAGCCTCACAAACCAGAATGATCGAAACAGGAAAGATGTAGCAAGTTTATTTGGGGGTAGCGCTTCCCTGAGGCTATGTCCATTTCCTTCTGGATAAAGGTGGTATCATGGTATGGAGCCCAGATACTTAACCTATGTGGTTACTACAAATTTATTACTTTGTGGTTGAGGGCCCACGGATAAAGGTTGGTTACGACCGGGGGGGAGGGGGGAATACTCGTGACAGTTCGTTACCTAGTTTCAGGGGTAACCGACCTTTTTTTGGTAGAGAAATGGTTAAGTTCTCGTGGCGTCCCTCTAGAGGCGTACCCTTGTGGCCTAAGAAGTTTCATTGCCTGAACATTTGTTGGAAATCCGATCACCAATACGCGCCTTGTACGGTTTTAGTTGTAGAACATGCCATCTAATATGGTTGCCATAGTAGGCATACTATAATGTTACGTATGATATCTAAGATTAATATTATACTTGCAAATATTTTCCACTATGCACTAATAATATTATCCAAAGGATTTTGGCGTAGTAAGCATGTTTGGCTATCATAAGGAGAAATCTCCCCCAAGTGGTGATTGCACTGTGTGTGTGCCGGTAGGCCTTATGGTAGTTTCATTTTTCAAAAAGCATCGCGAATTTCAATTATTAAATGCTTTTGTTGTTGTTTCAAAGATAAACTGTTTTAGTTTGCTCATACCAGTTCCATGACTGACCCAGAGTTTATTGTTCCGTATCTAAACTCTGGGTGCCTACAATTTTCCACACGGGCAGTCTAGAGTTGGATTTTTCAAACGGTTGAATAGTAGGTGTAGATACGATAGCATTCAATCTCTAGATATTGGTAATAGCACTGGGATCAGATTTGCTTCACTTCAGCATTGATGGAGCTTTCGATTGGAATTTGGAGTCTTTCTAAGCTTTGGAGCTTTGGTTATGTAGATGCGGGCTATCTTTCTCTCTATCTCTTTAAAACTCTGTGTGGATATCATTCTGCTGTTATATCTATGATGTCTATTTATATCATTTGTGTAAATGTGTTGTATCAAGTGCTATTGTGTGTCAATGATATTCATTTTTCTTCTGTTGTGTTGTTGTACTTAATGTGTTATAAGCTCCGGCGAACCAGATTCGACGTTTGGATCTGCGGCATTCGAATACGAGTAAAATATTTGGTGCCGATTTTCGATGGTCGAGTCAGGGTCATTATAATTGATATCAGAGTTGAAGGTTGAAACTTTAGTTCAGGAGTATAACACATTAGGTAACTCACTAAAGATAGGGTGAAGTATACCTTAGAATGAGTATATCCCTAAGATATCCATCCGTATGCCTCAGTAAATTCTCTTACTATCCACTGATAGTAAGTATGAGTGCAAGAAAAGGACGAGGTATGGGACATGGGAGTACCAGTACAAATGATCAATACCCTGTAAAAAATAGCAAGCAACTTTCTCTATCAATCTCCTTTATTGATCATCCAATTTCAAATTCTTTAATGGCTTCGTAGCAGCTCCAGAAAGAAGATTCGATGCGACGGTGGCCCTGCGAATCGTTGTAAAAAAGGTTCCAATTCTTATTTCGTATTCTCTTTATCGGTTCCCTATCAGTTTTTTGTTTTTAAACAGTAATAAATTTAAATTTCTATTTAAAATGAATTGATGAATAGGATATGAAGATTTGTACCGATAAAATGATTTCGATTAAAACAAAATTTGAAATTCTATTGTAATTTCTTGTGAGGATCAAAGTCCGAAGAGGGACAAGTTGGTGTATACTTTGGGATTTTACAACCTGAATTGAGTATCCATTATTTGTTCTGCTGGATCCAGATATATTGTACGAGTGGTTAGTTATCCTTCGGACTAACAATACCCCTGTATAATTGGTAGACTGGATGACCTGAGTATTTCGTGAAGTGTTGAATGAGTTTGTTCTCGTATCTATTAGTGATATTCCGATTTGGTAAGCCAAATGAAGAATAGATATTCGGCTTAATTTGGTAAATCAATTTTCTATCTCAGATGTGTTCATCTGCTCTTTGTTGTCTCCCTATCTAGCAAATTTCGAGTACGAAATTTTCTTAAGGGGGAATCTGTAACGATCTTGATTTTGAGTCAGATTTAAATTAATGATTAAAATAAATTTTTGGATTAAATTGTGCATTAATTTAATTTTTCAAAATAAATAAATATTGTGCCTGTTTAATTATATAAACAGATTGTAAATTGAATTATGCGTTCGAAATACAAATAAATATTTATTAATAAGTATAGTAGTTCAAGATAATATGATATTTAATAAGGTATAATAGTTTAACTAAAAATAGGATTTGATAAAAAGATTTAATCTTTTATAAATGTAACATGAATAAATATGATTTGTATTTAATATATAAAATAATATATTGGATATTGATTTTAAATTTAATTGTGGATTTGAAATTCTAAATTAAATATCTTAAAAATAAAGATTTGAATTTGAAATTTGATTTCAAGTTCAAAAATAATATTTTGAAAATAAATTCGATTTATAAGATTTTTTTAATTCAAAAGATTTAAAATATATTTTTCTTTTAAAATGAATAAATGTAGTTTTTATAGTTATAAGTTTAAAATATAATTTATAATTTTTCTTTTAAAATGAATAAATGTAGTTTGTATAGTTATAAATTTAAATTATAATTTATAATGACATAAGGTTTAAAATGAAATTTATAAATTAAGTTAAGTTAAGGGTTTAAAAAAATTGATAAACTAATTAAAGATTAAGAACTTAATAAACTAATAGGAATTTGTTTTCTATTATATATATGTATATATAAACATTGTGATTATGTGTGTATATGTATATATATACATTGTGATTTGAAATTTATGATTTGAACTTAGTATAATAATTTTCAAAATCTATTTTTAAGTAAAATTATATATATATATATATATATGTGTGTGTGTGTGTGTGTGTGTGTGTGTTATATGCATGTGTGTATATTTACTAATGTATAATTTGTTTTAAAATCATTTTTTTCTTAAGATAATAAAAATATATAGATAAGAGAAATAATTATTAAAACATAAGAGATGGATGAATTCACAAATTATAAAATTATAGGGTTTAAAATATAATTTGTAAATAAATTCAAGAAAAGGTTTAAATATAAATTTGCTTGTTTTTAACAAATGTAAGTAAAATAACTTGGAAAATTAACAAGTGTTAGCTTGATCTCAACATATGTTAACAAGTGTCATGTTAATTCATTTTCATTTTATTGAAATTTATGAAACAAAACCAAAGAGAAAAAAATTCAAAGCTCAAAAACAAGTTCAGATCAAACAAAAGAAAATTGGTACCATGTTATAAATCTGAAACCTGGGAATAAAATGAAAACTTCAGTTTAAATTCTTCATGATCAATCAATAATCAGTTAATTAAAGCAACTTAAAGATCAAAGCAAACATCTTCAAACTTGAGGAATGCAATGCAAAGTAATTCAAAGTCCTTAACCTCAAAGCAACAACTCAAAGTAGCAGATCATCTGAGTAATCAAACTACAAACTGAATTATCAAAGTTCAAGTTCAATACTCTGTTCTTTGCTTCCAGTTCCAGGCCCAAAATCTATTCCTCTGTCCTTTATCTTCCTTTTAAAGGTGAGCAAACTAACCCCTTTAAATTTCAACCCCGTTATGTTTTGATTGTGTGATGAATATCCTGATGCTTGTGTTTGAAATTGTCATTGCATGTTTGTATTGATGCACATATCAGAGTGTATATGTCTGTATATAAATAAATACACATATCTATGTTGTATTCAGGTTCCATCACACTTAAATTAAATTCAATTTATTGATATACCATCAATTTAAGGCTTTGATTTTCAAATAAAAGATGATGGTAAGAATGTAAACTTTATTTTGAAATTAATAATATGTATAATTAGTTAAAGAATTACTGGAAAAGACGAAAATACAGTAGAATCAAAAAAAATTACAAAATTTAATTGATTCAAACCTGACTTTTGATTACATAATCTTGTTTGTCTTCCTAAATCATGAATTTTAAAGAAAGAATCGAGATTTTTAATATTGCATCGTTCAAGAAATTAAAAGTTGAATGGTAAATGGAAATTAGCAGATTTTCGGCAATCTATGACGAATGGGATGTCATGATTGATCATGATGAAAGTTGGTAAGAAGGTGATTACAGGAAAAATGATCAAAAAATTTCTCGATCATCAGAACGACGACACGATAGCTTGGTAGGGTTTTAGGGACAGTTTTACTCGAGAGGTTTCATTGGCAATTCCGTCGCCAATGGTGGATCGAATGAAGCCGGTCCATGTGAAATAGAAGCAGGAGGTCGAGAAGAGGCCATGGTGTGGTTAGCGTGGTCGATGGTGGCTTAGATCTTCGGTGCGAGGATGAATTTCCAATCGATGTGGTTCCAGTATTTCGCTGTTCGAATCGATTTCGAGTTCACCGTTGTCTCACCAATATGGGTGGATGAGTTTGTTGTCGAGGTCAGGTTTGACTTGTGGGTGGTCGCGATGTTGATCGGAGGACGTCAGGAATTGGTGCACGCATATTGGTGTCGTTCGTGTCAGTTATTTTCAATGGTTTGGGAAAGACGATGATGACTCGAGTTTGCTCTCAGGGATTTAGGGTTTTAAAATTGAACACAAAGTCATTTTCAAGTGATAATATGTTTTAAAATTTAAAACGAAGTTTCAAAAGAAAAGAAGAAGAAAAAGATTTGCTCGGTTATTTGGCGTTGTGGGATCGGGTATTCATGAGTGTGGCTCGAGTTTTCTTATTTTAGTTGCCAGGATTTTGTTATTTGAAAAAAAAGAAACAGGCTTGAATAAAAGAAGAAAATGAACAAGTTTCAAAGCATTTATTAAATAAAGTCTTCAATGCATAATGAAAATAAACCAGTTTTCAAATTAAATTTATAAACAAGTTTTTTAACAAGTTTCGAAGGTTTAATTTTTAAGTCAAATGTTTGAAATTGATTTGTTTTGAAGTTCAATTTTGAATTCATATGTTAGGTCAATTTTTTAATTAATTTCGAAATGCTTCCAAATTGAATTTGATGGTTAATTAATTTGAGAAGGTGAGGCAATTTATTAATCAATCTGAGTAATTAAAAGTTAAACTGTTTTAAGCAAGGTGAGTAATTAATTAATGTGATTAATTAATTAGTGTAACTGATTATAGGTTAATTAATTAATGAAAGTAATTAAAGGTAATTAATTACTTAAAAGATAATTATTTAATTAAAAGTAATTAATTAATGATTAAACTTAATTAATCAAGTGATTAAAGAATAATTACTCAATGCAATTCAATTGTGATTTATTAATATAAGTGAATACGATAATCACTTATGGTAATTAATTAAGGATAATTAATTTAATGGTAATTAATTAAGGGTTAATTAATTTATTAATTATTTAATTAAGGATAATTAATTAAAGAATAATTAAATAATTAAAGGATAATTATCTAACGATTAAGGATTGATTTATTTATTAACTAAGATTGATCAAAGGTCAATTAATAAATGATTAAAGGATAATTAATTAAAGGTTTGTAATTAATTTATATTTATTAACTAAGATTAGTTGTTATCCATAAGTAATTAAATCTGAATTAAAATTAGTCAGGTGAATAAATAATCTTACTTATGAATGTTTGGATTCAATTGAATATGGCATTGTTTGATATCCATGATGTGTGTTGCGTTTTAATATGAATTATTTTGATTCGAGCTGTGATGAATGTAATTTATTTTATCTATGATGAATGTATATTATTTTTCTATGAATCTTTGAATGGAAGATAAACGTTATAGATTATACCACTTATCGATATTGTTGTGCTTGAATCTGTAATGATTAGTGATGTTGCACTATGAGCACACCTAACACATACAAATATGGATTGCACAAGGAAATTGGTTAAGTCACAGATTTTTCAAATGGTTTTAAAGTTGAATTTTTAATCCAAACGGTTATGGAAATGGAATTGGGTTAAATATGAAAAGCTTTTGAAAAGGACTTCCAAAGATAAAAGTTATTTTGAATAACTTGATAAAGTTTTGAAATTTAAATAGTTCGATTTGAATTTAAATTCAAGATTTTAAATTGAATTCTATGTTTGAAAATGGTTTAAAAAGGTTATACAAGTTATAAAATGTATTTATATGGGTTTTAAACCATTCTAAAAGTATTATTTTTGACAATTTAAATTCGACCCAAGTTTATAATTGAAGGGTTTTAACTTGAGCAAATGTAATCGGATTTACCCGCCCTTGCTTTTCAAATAATAATAACTTTCATATAAAGGAAGGATTTCCAGTTTGTTTTGAAAGGATTTCAAGTTTGCAACGAAATTATTTTAAAAGCTATGAATGAACCTTTGGAAATGGTTTTGAAAGCTATGAATTGAGTCTTTAATTTAAAAATTGGATAAGTTAATCCAATGTGAAAGGGGAATTGTTTTGAAAGCTATGAATAAACCTTTTTGAAAGACTGTTGAACTTTGTTTTGAAATTAAAGAGGATCTTTAAGGTGTATATTTTGTATAAAAGATTTGAAATGGAATTATTTCGAAAACTATGAATTAATCTTTGTGAAAGACTGGTGAACTTTGTGAAGTGAATCTTTATGTTTAAAAGATTAAAATGGTAATTTGTTTAAACCATTTAAAGAAAGGTTTTGGGCTTTAAGTTGTGACTTAACCAAGATCCCAATATCCATATGCCTTTTAAATTAAGCGCTCATTATTCGGTTTAGCCGGAAGAGGTCTTTGTGTCATAAAACCCATTTCGAATAACGATACGACGATATGAATAGCATTTGAAGACCGATGGTGAAGACCGGATATTTTCGAAAGCGATAGAATTACCCGTTGAATGTCTCTGCACCGACTGGTCCCCGGTATAGTGATTTGATCACCCTTTGTGATGGGGAGTCCGGACGTGATTAGGGATTATTCGGATGTGCAAGAGCTTCTTTTGAAGTGCCTTCTGTTCTGTTCGAACCCGGAACAGACTTGTATGGATGTATGCCTGACATAACACTTTGAGACATAAATCTTGTTTCTATAAAATACATTTCTGTTTGGTGGCGGAAATTTATTCTCCTAGCTTAACACCCTTCTCAGAGACGTACGAGCTCAGAGGATATGTAGTTAATGGTTACTTGTGATACATTCCCGATTTGGTAACATGGCATACGAAGTGCTGCTGATCATGTGTTGATCAAAGCATGGCTTTTGTGAAAAGCGTAGCTTTGTGAACGAGACTTCATCGAGCCTCACAAACTGCAATGGTCGAAACAAGAAAGATGCAGCAAGGTTATTTGGGGGTAGCGCCCCGTAAGGGTATGACCATTTCCTTCTGGATAGAGGTTGTATCATGGTATGGAGTCCAGATACTTAACCTATGTGGTTGCTGCAAATTTATTACTTTGTGGTTGTTGCTTTGTGGTTGAGGGCACTTGGATAAAGTTCGGTTACGACCGGGGGGTGGCATACTCGTGACAGTTAGTTACCTAGTTACAGAGGTAACACAGCCTTGTGTTGGCAGAGAGCCGATTAAGTTCTCGGGGCATCCTTCCAAAGGCGTAACCATGTGGCCCAGGAAGTTCCTTTGCCTGGCCATTTGTTGGAAATCCAATCACCAATACACGCCTTGTACGGTTTTAGTTGTAGAACCTGCCATCTAATATGGTAGCTATAGTAGGCATACTATAATGGTGCGCATGCTGGCTAAGATTAATATTATACTTGCAAATGTTTTCCACTATGCACTAATAATGGTATCCAAAGGATTTTGGCATACTAAGCATATTTGACTATCATAAGGAGAAATCTCCCCCAAGTGTGCGATTGCATTATGTGTGTGCCGGGAGGCCTTATGGTAGTTTCATTTTCCAAAAAGCATTGCGGATTTCAATTATTAAATGCTTTTGCTGTTGTTTCAAAGATAAACTGTTTTTGTTTCCTCATACCAGTCTCATGACTGACCCAGAGTTTATTGTTCCCTATCGAAACTCTAGGTGCCCACAATTCTCCACACGGGCAGTCTAGAGTTGATTTTTTAGATAGTTGAATAGTAGGTGTGGATACGATAGCATTCAATCTTTGGATATTAGCAATCGCGTTGGGATCGGATTTGCTTCACTTCAGCATTGATGGAGCTTTCGGTTTTGAATTTGGAGACCTTCTAAGCTTTGGAGCTTTGGCTATGGAGATGCAGGCTATCTTTCTCTCTATCTCTTTAAAACTCATGTGGATATCATTCTGCTGTTATATCTCTGATGTATATTGATATCATTTGTGTAAATATGTTGTATCAAATACTATTGTGTAACAATGATATTCATTTTGCTTCTATTGTGTTGCTATACTTAATGTGTTATAAGCTCTGGCGAACAAGATTCGACGTTTGGATCCGCGGCATTCGAATACGAGTAAAATATTTGGTGTTGATTTTCAAAGGTCGAGTCAAGGTCGTTATAATAGTTAAATAACCGACTATCAAATTTGGACCCAAATCATAACTTTGGGAATAACTAGGAGAAAAATGAGAATTATATGGTACATTTACCGTCGAAAGATGCTATACTGTACATATAAACTCGTTTCATTCTTCAAGGACTATGATAAGGAAATCCGTCAACTATTGGTTAGGAGGTGATCTTCGATCTTATTTTCGTTTGTTTCCTAAAGAACTAGCGTTGAGTTTACCAAAAATATCGAAGTTTCGAAGGGACTAGGGTTGGATAAGTTATCCGAAAATAACTTCGATTCGATGAATGCGTTTCGAAGTGAAGACAAGAGCGTGTAATTTAAGATGGAGCATTGAAGTGCAAGGGCTAATCGCTACTAGCCCTAAGGATTATTCCAAAATGGATGTAGTAGGAATAGTGACTTCGGTTTCATTCAGACAGAACGGAATTGAATGGATGAATGCTATTAGTAAACTATCATTGGAGAACAATGAGCATTCCAAGTATAAATTTCTTGAAAAGGTAATTGTAGCCTCAAGCCTCATCAACCGGAAATGACTGAAAATCAGGGGAGATGCAGCAAGGCTAAGTGGGTCATACCCAATTAAAGTTTGTTTATCACATTTCTAGATACCCTTGGATTATTACGAAGGTGCATGGAAGGAACCCGGAAAGGATGTGGTCCTCGGTACATTTTTGTGAATGTGTACTATGATAAGTGATACTCCAGTGCCTAGTCATTTGTTTGGAATCCATTCTCCAATACATGCCATTACGGTTTTGGTTGTGGAGCCTAGTATGCTGGTGTTCGTACTAAAATTAGGCATAATACTCTTCGGATGTGTTTGAAGAGATAAAATGAAGAAAGTAAATGTCAAATGTGGCAGATCTAACAAACACATCAATTGACAGATAAGAAAAAGCGATCAAACACACGAATTTAGAGTGGTTCGGCGTATGGCCTACGTCCACTATGGAATGGTTGATGTTTATTGATTATAACTCGCTGGACACAAAAGATTAACATCAGTACAATCAAAGTACAATAGAAATTTTAGCAGAGTATCGGCATAGAGAGGAAAAATGTCCCTTTTCTGGAGATCTTAGGCTGCTATTTATAGGTGTAGGTTGAGAATATCCATCCCAAACTTTGGAGTACTCCCGCCCTGGTGGGCCCACGTGATCGATCCCTGGTCGTTTGGACTGGATGCATGATCGATACAAGATTTAGCCCAATCGAGTCGAGATCAATCGTGAACATTCCTGAGGTTGTACGCATGCTCCTGTGAAACTTTGGTATCATTTGGACTTGTAGATTTTGAATTGTGATCGATGCAAGTTTGAATTTGTTGAAGGCTGTTGAGTTCAAATCGCTTCTATTCGCATCACTTCTGTTCGCATCACATCGCTTCTGCTCGCATTGCTTCTGTTCGCACTACTTCTGTTTGCATAGAGAGAAAAAGGCCCCTTTTCTAGAGATCCTAAGCTACTATTTATAGGTGTAGGCTGAGAATATCTGTCTCAAACTTCGGAGGACTCCTTCCCTTACGTGGATAGGCCCATGTGATCGATCCCTGGTCGTTTGGACTCGATCCATGATCAATACGAATGAGATTCGTATCAATCAAGATTTAGCCCAATTAATTCAAGATCGGTCATGAGAATTCCTGAAATTGTACGCAAGCTCCTGTGAAAATTTGGTAGCACTTAGACTTGTAAATCTTGAGTTATGATCGATGCAAGTTTGAATTTGTTGAAGGCTGTCGAGTTCGCATTGCTTCTGTCCGCGTCGCTTCTGTTCGCATCACTACTATTTGCATTACTCCTGTTTGCATCGATACGAGTAGCATGTATAGGTGGATCGATATGAATAAGTTGGTGGACGATGGATGCGATGCAGGATGAATACAAACCGATATGAAGTGAGGTGCGCTTGATGGATTCAAACTAATGAATGTTTGATGGATACGAACAAAATTTCCTTTCATGGATGTGAACTGCCGCTTACTGGATACGAATTAGTGTTGTTATAGTGGATACAAACTGTGCTAGTTTTCCTTGATGGATTGAACTAAAACCGATACGAAGGAGGTTTACTGATGGATACGAATGAGAGCATTGCATGATTTGCATCGATCAAATCTTGAGCATATGAACTCCGATCTACTTGAAATTTGGAATTTGGCTTTCATAACTTTGTTCGTCATGTCATATCAATTGTAGCTCGATCCATACTTGGGAAAAATTTACCAGCATCCATAGTGGACCTGTGTATAACTGGTATTCGGGATGAACTGTCCTTGGTTTCAAGTCAATTCCTTGGTGTCACGCCTTGCCAAAAGGCGGGATAACATTTGCCCCAAAGTATGTCTTGTATGGACATGACGTGCTTTGAAAATCTGCAATCTTTATTCCGAAATGTCCTATCTGATTCGTTGAACAGTTTTTGTCTTCTTGTCAAAAATGTAACCCTCGATTGATCTCAGCAATAAGTAATTGCTGACTTCCAATCATTGTACTGTGTACTGTTTTAATTGAGTGTTGAGTGCTGGAAGTCTATCGCTCATCGCTGTAATTGTTGTCAGGTAAGCATTTAATTCCTTTGAATTTCGAAAATTAAATGTTGATTCGTGGTACATAAAACATATGTTAATCGGAGTCTCGTTAACGTTTGTACGTTCACAAGTTATTGTCAGTTTCCTTGCATCGAATCCCGTATCGATCTTCTCCTGAATCGATGAGAAATTCGAGTTGTAACAGCAGTGAATGGTCATTTTAGAGACTTCCTTCATACCGATCCTCTCCTAGATCGATTCAAGAAGTTAGAAAGCTATCTTCGTAATTTCGATACGAATCATTTGTCCTTTTAAAATATTTCATATCGATGGAGTTGAGTGGCTCAAACATGATCATGTAGTGACTTTCGTATCAATTGGCTTCACATTGATGGATATGAAGTTAATGGCTGGTTATCGATCAACACAAAAAACGTACAAGTATTAACTTATAGGACAGCTTCATGAAGGATATGCCATTTCTCATTCAACTGTTCAAGAAGGATTCCTTGTTGTACATAATCTTTGATAGGAGTCATCCATGACTCCATTTTTGGCTCCGCCTCTTAGATCCAGTCAATCTTCATCTCTCAATGGCTGGAATAACAAGTATTTCAACTGGGAAAAAGGTTGTTTGTTGTGCACCCCTAGAACTGGCTAGCTTGGCTAGTGACTTAGCCTTTTCATTTTTTTCCAAGGATATGGTAATGGAATAATACTCGAAGTCCACTAGTAGCTTTTGAACCCAACTGGGATAAGGAGAAAGATGTTGCCCCCTAGTCAGATAATCTTCCCTGACTTGGCATACTACTAAACGGTAATCACATAAGATATGTAAAGTTTCCACTCCTAGTTTTCTTGCAAATTTGAGCGCGGCGACCAAGGCTTCATACTTAGCTTGGTTATTGGTTGTAAGGAAGTTGAGATTCAAGGCGTAGTAGATCAATCGTTCTTTAGAATTCATTAACGCAACTTCGATGTTAGAAAGCCGATTATTGGAAGTTCCAGGTTCTCCATTGATTGGATGGTTTTCCACTGCTCTTCGGATAGAAGTCTACTGTAGTGAATTCGGATACGAAATATGCTAATGATTGACCATGGATAGCTTTCCGAGGGAAATAAGTAATGTCAAATTCCCTTATCTTAATATTCCAATTGAGTAAGCTTCTAGACATTTAAGATTTCTATAGGACCTTTCGAGACTGGTCGGTATAGCCCTAATGCGGTGAGCCTGTCGATAACTAGTTTTCATTATATATCGATCTTTGGATTCGTTTCTCTTCACATAACATTGAGATGCTTATGGCGTGTATTGACACGGACCAATTAATGTATAAATCTTCGCAATCCAACGACTTAGGTAAAATAGAAGGTCTCCCTAAGAGATCTATCAGATCTGCAATTGCATCAAAGCAGTTGTTAGTCCATTCAAAAGTTCTCTTCCCTCTCTTGGTCAGGTTGAAGAAGATAATACACTTGTAGATGACCCTAGAGTGGAACCAGCTTAGGACGGTAATCTTCTGACTTAGGTTCTAAACCTGCTTGGTTGTCCTTGGTGCATAGATGCCTCTAATTGTTGGATTTTTTTTGGAAATTAGCCTCAATTCCACGAGAATTAATGGTGAAAACAAAGAATCTTTCTGATGTAATGCTGAACGAGCATTTCAAAGGATCGAGTTTCATCCTGCATTTTTTGGAGAGCACTGAATATCTCTGCCAAGTCATCGATGTGGTCATTTGATAGTCATGATCTCACGAGTATACTAACCGCATATAATTTCTTCGATCGGTTAATCTGATATTTGAACGATTTGTTAACCATCCTTTAGTAAATAGCACCAGTGTTCTTAATTTTGAATCCGAGGATTGCAGCATAGCACTATAAGCCCAAGTCAATAACGAATCTATTGTATTCCTTCTCTGGGACATGCTTCGGTATCTGATTGAGTTTGCATCCATGGAAGTGAGTAATTCATGTCTGATGGTCAAGTTCATCAATTGGTTGATTCTTGGAAGTGGAAAGTTGTGCTTTGTCATGCCTCATGAAAATTTGAGTAATTAACGTATGTCTGCCGCTCTCTGTTCATTCTTCTTATAAGTAAAGGATTGGATACTCATTTTGGGTAGAGGAACCCATCTGTTTTGAGTAGATTCACCTCTTTTTCAAGTGCAGCAGAGCACTTCGGATCCATGTTGCATCACTTTTATTCGCAAAGACAAGCCTCGGGTTGACATTTAATTCAAGGTTCTCAATAGCTGGTGAGAGTCCATATGTATATATGAGGTTGAGTCCAAGAGAACACGTCAAGATTCAACTAGAGCAAAGCATTTAACTCTTTCATCATCATCGCGTTGAGTTGTGATCTGATCTTCAAAACTCGTGATGGGCTATAGGCACTTGATGTGCTTATTTGCAATGGTAAATGATCAGGCTTGTAGGGACGTTGAATCAAAGGCATAGTAGAGTTTAGCCTTGTATAGCTGGCTCCAGCTATGAGTTTGAATCTACTTGTGTTTTCGAGCAATGCGCTTTCCATTCAATGTACTCACGATCCATTGCTCATCGGATGGTTCAGAATGATGATCAGTTGCCCATAAGTCCAGGCGGCGATCAGATGATTCTATCTCTAAGCATCCTTTTGGTCATAACTTCAAGTTGTCATAAATACCGGGCATCAGCTATAGGATTGAGTAGTAGTATCCAGCTCTTGGATGATCACACTAGTCCCCCAGTCTTTGGTTGATGGACTATTGTGCGAATGATCAAGCCTAGACTCTGCTATGCCATACTGTAGTCCAAGTTGTAAGAGCCAGAGTTATTTGATGAATGATCAAATTACATTCATCTTATTTCTCATGTGTGCCCCCAAGTCTAGGGAATATCTCGATAAGTGGTAAGGTGGATAATGTCTGCTACAATTTCGCATTATATCTCTTTGATCCATGGGATCAAGTTAACTAATGGAAGGCCGAGTCATGCATTACCATGCATTGTGTCCTAGTTCTTTCCTCTAGGCAGAATACTTCATTGCCTTGCCGATATTTAAACATAAGCTAGGTTCGAATGGTCAATGACATTCACTTTGTTGCTTATGTTGCCATACTCTAGGCGGAAACTGAAGAGTGAATGGTCCAGTCAGATCCAATGCAGGATTGATACTTCCCTTATTGAATCTAGGGCAAGAATCGGTGTGCAAACATTTAGGTTGCACTTGTTTTGAATTGCTCTTTTAGTCGGACCATGGTAAGAGTCAATGAATGATGGTCACATTGCATTCATTTGGAGTTGGGCGATTAACCACAACCATTTTGAATTATGTTCTCTTGTCAGATCTAGGAATAAAGTCATCTCAAATGCAGTCAGGTCATGCCCATTCGGTCTCATGCTCTTTCTGACGGTTCGAAGGAAGGTGATGTAGGATGAATGGTCAAATCACAGGGATTCGTGGTTCTATCCATGCTCTGGTGGTCGAAGGTATTCGATGGACACTCGGGTCACATCGATTTGTAGTCGAAGAGGATTGATATTGACCGTCGATTCAGCGACACGATGTAGAATGCTCGGACATCATTGCATATCGATCCATTGGCATGATATGAAAGGTGCAGATCGATATTGCCCTCGATCTGGCGGTACGATATAATTGGTTGCCCATAACTTCGGGCATCGTTCTAATTAGTTGGCATTAAGGCCTCCTTGTAGTCATTACTTTAAGTTCTAAAACACGCTAAGCAGAAGATGTAGCGAGTCATCTTTCTCTTCTTTCGGTGTTTTGTACTTCTGCCCCTATTCTTGGATTAGCAGAGTTAGTTCATGGATAGTCTATTTTCACCTATAGTGAGTTTATACTCCTCATGTCAAGTTTAGGTAAGAGTTGGTGAATGAATGGTCGAGTCACATTCATTCATTTGTCTATGCTTATAGCCGCACCTTGGCGACCAGAGTTAGTTGAAGGACCATTATCACACCTATTTGACGTTTATACCCTTGTCCGCACTCTAGGGACTAAGAGTTTTAGTAGAAAATGGTCGGACCGCATTTTCCTTAATTAATTCCTCTCACATTGGTCAATGGTGAAAGCCAAAGTGTAGTCGGTCACATTATGACAACTTTAATTTGATGTTTCTCCTACTGAATTATAGGAATGAATTGATTGGTGGGTGGTTAGGTCACACCAGTTCATGTTGCATGCACAATCCATCGAATCACAAGCAAGATTTAGTGGATGAATGGTCATGTCACATTCATTTGCAGTTGGACGGTAGTAATATCAATTCAGAATAGGACATCCAGCTAGGTCCATTTTGCAAATCTGCATCTCCTTTTAGAATTGATCAAGAAAATTTATCTTGTAGGGTTAGAGTGCATCCGTATAAATTTATGTCATGGGTCCCATGCCGAGGACAATAATTGATGCATGGACAGTCATGTCGTGCCCACTTAGTGCTGGATGGTCGAAACGCATCTGATTTTGTGTGATAAGTATGCCCCCAAGTGAGGGTAAAATTGGAAAGTAGACGGTCAAACCACATCCATTTTTATACTACTGAACTTGCTGAGGATAAGAGTCAATAGATGGACGGTAAAATTGAATTCCTTATGGGGTGTGTGTGTGTGTGTGTTCTAGTCCATGCTTTGAGGACTAAAGTGGCTGATGGGTGGTCAATCACACCCAGTTGGTGTTCATACTCCAATCCACGCTCTCAGGACCAAAGTTAGTTGATCTTTATACTCCAGTTTGTAGTTTGAGAATCTAGAGTTAGTTGATGGGTGGTCAGTCACACCCATTATGGTGTTTTTACTCTAGTCTGTGCTCTAGGGACTTAGAGTTAGTTAATTTTTATACTCCAGTTCGTACTTTGGGAATCTGGAGTTAGTTGATGGGTGGTCAGTCACACCCATTTGGCAATTGTGCTCCAGTCTGCTGTCCTGGGACTAGAGTGAGTTGGTGTTTTATACTCCAGTTCACGCTTTAGGAATATGGAGTTAGTTGACGGGTGGTCAGTCACACCCAATTGGTATTATACTCCAGTCCGTGCTCTTGGGACCAGAGTTAGTTAATGTTTATACTCTGCTATGGGAATCTTGAGTTGGCCGACAGATGGTCAGTCATATCAGTTTAGGCTTTTGGATTTCGTTCACACTCTGGGAACAAGAAGTTGATCAGGTACGTGGATGGTCATATCACATCCACCCTGAGTAGGCAAGTGAAGTCATTAGATGGATGGATCCACCCTTCTCGAGCTTGTAAATATGAAAGGAGAGGTAATTAGATGGACTGATCAAACCTCCTCGGGTTTAGGTCGAACACGGGCGAAGTCATTAGGTGGACGGATCCACCCTCCTCGAGCCCATGTCCGTAAGTTATACTCTATCTTGCACTTTGGGAGCTGGAGTTAGTTAGATGATTGTCGTGTATCAATCCCTTTTGGCTATAGTGTGACGGCTTGTCCCTAAGGTCGGGGTTTCACTGAGCAAATTATTGGTGGGATCCTGATTACTTTCCACTTATCTACCCTCAACAAAAGATGAGATTTAGTTTATTGAATCACATTCATGTTCTTTTGGATTCCGCTTCTGCCAAGCCTGAGGAGTAAGATTAGTGTTCTGGAAAGTTTTGAGCTCGAGCGGAGGAGAGGATGGTCAAACTTCTCCGCTTTGAGTTGTGTATTTTTCCCATAAGTCAGGGGCAAGAGTTGGAGAGCAGACAGTTGAGTCACATCCACTTTATGCTTTGCACTCTTTCGGTCGAATTGAGGAAGAGAGTTGGAATGATGGATCATAATGGTTGGCGAGTAGGTAGTCAGTCATTGATGACCTTAAATTGAGGCTTGGGCCCCGATGAAGTCGGTTTAAGGCATGATTGTTTTTGCTAAATCACAGACGCAAGTTGGAAAGTGAATGGTCAAATCATATCCACTTTAAATATATGTTCCCAAATTACCCCAAGTGTCTAATACAGGATTAGGTGCATGGACGGTTGCATCACATTCGCCCTTGTTGTGATTCCAATTTTACTGGACATCAGAAGAGGCATAAGTATTTTGGCAGCTTCATGTACGAGATGGAGAGTACATTGTTGGCCCATATCACTCCAAGTTTTTCCTAGATCTCCAATTAAATTGCATAGGCAGATGAGTGGATGGTCGGTTATGTCCACGTTATACTAGAGTCCTAACCTTGTCGGTCTCTTCTGCTTTGATGCCTTGCCCCCAATAAGGGGCATATAGTATCCGATGAATGGTTGAATCATGCTCCTCATGATGATACCTCAATGATTTGATCATAGTCAGAGAAGGTTGTTTGGCACCCAACCTTAAGTACTCGGTTACCTACATCATTTGCAAGTAGTTTAACTCAAGTCGGTCATATTTAGCAACATAAACGAAATTGAAACAGAAATAATACAAAAGAGGTTGGATTAAAGCTCATTGATAAGTGAAGCAGCGGCATCGTATGCTCGCTATTGCACTTCTGCCTAGCCCTTCGAAGTTGGAAGTCTAACGCAAGTGGTTCAGTTTGATCAAAGTCATTGATCAATAGGGGTCAGGGGTTCCCGGCGCTTCGTTTTATGGGACTTGCACATATTGTCGGAGCTATCCTTTCTGGAGCAACCTTATGGCATTGGCGTCCACGGTAGCTATCTAAGGAAGAGGAGTTTTTCGATCTAGAGTATGGAGTTGTTTCCCTCCTTATTCGCTATGTTGATCCTTCATCTGGTTTATCAACTCAATATCGGCTTGGACATGTTGGTGTAGTTATTGGTGGCTACCCACCAGTTCTCTTATCAAAGTCTAGAAAAAAGCTCTTGTGATTAATTCATTTATGGGTATTGACAGCAGCTAGCTATGGACTTTGGATAAATTCGTTGGCTGTCAGCTTCTTTATTCCTTTCAGCAATATGAGAAATATAACTGGTATGTTTAGCCACAATTGACAGTGTTCTTTGAGGAATAAGGGAAGATATCTATGTTTGATGGCATTCATCACTATTGGCGGAATCCATGTGCCATTCTCACTTCATGAGGTAGTGTCAAGGGTTGTATTTCCATAGTATACTGACAGTCAACATGTTGAATTTTCACTAAAAATTCTTCATGTAGGATGATTTCAATGAATAGGTCTCGACTGGGTAAGGTTTTCCAATTGTCATTATGATCAGGTCCATTTTATGGCTACATGGTATTGGAATACTGGTGAATGATGCATGCATGGTTGTCCAACGTTTGAGTAGTTGGTAACCCCGATTGGACGGCGAGTTGGTTAAGATGGGCTAGTAGATTGGTAATTGTCCCAAGTTTTCATCTAGATAGGAGACTTATATAGGGTATTAAGGGAGTCCTCCTGAGATTGTATGATAGGCTTTTAGTCGTATGGACATGGTATAATTAAGATGTGGGCATTTGAAGATGGTTTCGTGGTGACCAGCTATGCTTTGAGTTGGCAGAGTAGACAATGTAGGGCAGCCGTCATATTAGCCATCGTACCATAGTTGTCAATTCAGGAGTATAAAAGCTAATTGGTTGGGGGAAGTTGCAGTCCACCTTAGAAGCATGATATATTAACCAATTCTAGTTCATGGCATATTGGCTAGGTTCTCCAGCCTTTGGGAGCGCCGGTCAAGTAGTATTTCTTTACCCATTCCTAGATTGCAATTCAGCATTTGCTGCTGCAACCCTATGTCCCATTCAGTCATGGAACGATCAGGAGCATGGATATAATGTTCCTTTATTAATTTGGGCTTGGAATTCACCATGCAGGTGCTCAGCAATGTTTGAACAATACAATTGTTGGTGAAATTGGACGATCCAAAAAGTGGAAACTTGGATCGATACGAAAGGCGCACAGTTGGATCGATACGAAGTGGTATTTGAGGATCGATATGAAATGTACACAGCTTGATCGATACGAAGTGGTATTTGAGTATCGATACGAATTGGACAAAGCTGCATCGATATAAAGTGTATTGGAGTATCGATACGAATTGGACACAGCTGGATCGATGCGAAGTGTATCTGAGTATCGATATGAATTGGACAAAGGTAGATCGATACAAAGTGTATTCGAGTATCGATACGAATTGGACATAGTTGGATTGATACGAAGTGTATCTGAGTACTGATAAGAATTGGACGTAGCCAGATCGATACGAAGTGTATCTAAGTATCGATATGAATTGGACGCAGCTGGATCGATATGAAGTGTATCTGAGTATCGATACAAATTTGATGTAGCTAGATCGATATAAAAGCTGATCAATACGGATGTTGATCAATACGAAATTTGATCCATATGAAAACTGACCGATATGAAAACTGGTCGATACGGATGTTGATCGATATGAAATTCGATCGATACGAAAACTGACCAATACGAATTTCGATCGATACGAAATTCGATCAATACTAAAGTTGATCGATACGAAATTTGAACGATACGGAAGTTGATCAATACGAAAACTGATCGATACGAAATTCAATCGATACGAAAACTGATCGATACGAAGTTCGATCAATGTGAATGTTAAATTCAACCGATAAGAAAACTGACCGATACGAAAACTGGTCGTTACGAATGTTGATCGATAAGAAATTCGATTGATACAAAAGTTGATCGATACGAAATTCAATCGATAAAGAAGTTGATCGATACGAGAACTAATCGATATGAAATTTGATTAATACAAAAATTAATCGATACGAAGTTCGATCGATACGAATGTTGATCGATACGAAGTTCGATCGATACGAATGTCGATCTATACGAAGTTTGATCGATACGAAGTTTGATCGATACGAATATTGTCATATTTTTTGGATAAGAAAATATGGATACGAAAATCTTCATATTTTCTAAATACGAAAATATGGATACGAAATCACCATATTTTCTCGATATGAAAACATGGATGCAAAAATCACCATATTTCCAGGATATAAAAACATGGATGCTAAAATCACCATATTATCTAGATACGAAAATCACCATATTTTCTGGATACGAAAATCTTCATATTTTATGGATACGAAAATCGCCATATTTTCTAGGTACGAAAACATAGATACGAGAATCGCCATATTTTCTAGTTGAACGTGGTTCTTCTTAGATCTAGAGCAATCTGAATGGAATAGAAGAAACCACCAAAAGCTAGATCTTGATCTCCTTCTTAGATTTTAACAATCCAATGACGGCAGTAGGTCCAATGAATAGTAGAAAAACAAGGTTTTCTCAATGAAAGCGCCAAAGTGTTTGTACCAAAATTGGGCACAACACTCTTCGGATGTATTTGAAGAGATAAAATGAAGAAAATAAATATCAAATGAGGCAAATTTAATAAACACATCAATTAAATGTTAAGAAAAAGTGCTGAAACACACAAATTTAGAGTGGTTCGACGTATGGCCTACGTCCATTATGGAATGATTGATGTTTATTGATTATAAATCGTTGGGTACAAAAATTTACATCAGTACAATCAAAGTACAATAGCAATTTTAGCCGAGTATCTGCATTGAGAGGAAAAAGGTCCCTTTTCTAGAGATCTTAGGCTGCTATTTATAAGTGTAGGCAGAGAATATCTGTCTCAAATTTTGGAGGACTCCTTCCCTCTCGTGGATGGGCTCACGTGACGGATCCCTGGTCACTTGGACTCGATCCATGATCGATACAAATGAGATTTGAATCGATCAAGATTTATCCCAATTAAGTCGAGATTGATCATGAGCATTCCTGAGGTTGTACGCAAGCTCCTATAAAAATTTGGTAGCACTTGGACTTGTATATCTTCAGTTATGATCGATGCAAGTTTGAATTTGTTGAAGGCTATCGAGTTCGCATTGCTTCTGTTCGCATCGCTTTTGTTCGCAACGCTTCTTTTCGCATCGCTTCTGTTCGCATCGCTACTATTCGCATTGCTTCTGTTCGCATCGATACTAGTAGCATGTGTAGGTGGATCGATACGAATATGTTGGTAGACGATGGATGCGATGCAGGATGAATACAGACCGAAATGAAGTGAGGCGTGCTTGATGGATTCAAACTAATGAATGTTTGATGGATATGAACGAGATAAGAACCACCACTTATTGGATACAAATTAGTGTTGTCATGATGGATACGAACTTTGATAATTTTCCTTGATGGATTCAAATAAGACCGATATGAAGGAGGTTTATCGATGGATACGAATGAGGGCATTGCATGATTTGCATCGATCATATCTTGAGCATATGAACTTCGATCGACTTGAAATTTTGAATGTTGGCTTTCATAACTTTGTTTGTCTTATTATATCAATTGTAGCTTGATTTGGACTCGAGCAAAATTTACCAGCATCCACAGCGGACCTGCGTATAACTGGTTTTCAAGATGAAATGTCTTTGGTTTCTAGTCAATTCCTTGGTGTCACGGCCTTGCCAAAAGGCGGGATAACAATTGGAATTTAATTGATGTAACAATTTCGGCTATTTGAATAAGTATTTGTACCCAGACACTATTATACTATAAGATGATTATTGATATAAAATGTTTTCGTTATCGTAAGGGTAAAAACTATCGCATTTATGTATGACGCGGTCTTACGAGTTACTTTCGTTTTTCAAAGGGTTTTGATAATTTTAATAATTCAAGTTGAGTGTGTTTTCTCACGTTGGTTTTCCGGGATGACTCGGGTTTACTCTATTATAATGCTTGGGTCACATTGAGTATTACAGATACAGGAAATGATGTTATGGTGCTCAAGAGATGAGCTGAATGACGAAAATGTATTACACATATTTGATTTTATTCCGTTGTATATTGTACATTGTACATTCAACATTTGTGAGGAAAAGTTATTATAACTATCCAGTATTGAGTTATTGACATATTGTACGTTGATGATGTAATGTGTAGATAGAAGTTGTAATTCTTTTTGTATAAAGACATGTTATTATCTATTATATATTGTTCCGCTGGGATTGTTAGATTCTGTGTTGTTGTTTCTGCTTCTTCTTCTACCTCTTCCTTCTTACCTCTAAGGATATAGTATTTTCGACACCCGATTGCTCGGCATGCTATACAGTGGACGTATAGATGTCGATTTTCGAGGGTCAAAAATCTAGTTTGTTACGATTATGTAAGCCTCTTTTACAATTTATCCCACCATTAATAGATTATTTCTTTTTCACATCCATTTCTTCCATATATAGAATTATTGAATGTTAAATCCATTTCTAAATAATTCCAACAAAGTTAAAAACATTCAATTATTATAGTCTTCACTTTTACTATTCATTTTAATTACAAATAGTTGCAACACTAACTTAAGTTCATAATCTTTTACTTATAGTATTCAATGTTCTATTAATTTTAATTACTAGTATCTCAGATTATTAACTTAAGTTTATAACATCTTTGTAACATCTGAATTTTTATTTATAGAAGTAATTCCATCGAACACTTCCATAATTTTAGTTTTACTTGTATAATATTCCATCGCATATTTCTATTTAACATTTCAACTTTTAACATTTTTGTATGTTATATATGTCTTTTATAATGTAATTGAATGTTACACAAGTTTACCATGTTCATTTAGTTTCGATAATTACGTCTTCTAAATCTTCATATCTATAAGTTACAGATTTTCAATTTCTTGCTCATTTCATTAATCACTTAGCATCAAATTTCCTTTTTTTTCTTTTTTTAGAAGTTTCCAACTATTAAAAGGTTAAGATTTCATTCATTACAATAATTGAAACTACTAATTTATAGAAACTTAAGAACTAAATACCGGGTTCCATTTTCAAATCATTAAAATAATATATATAATCATATCTTTCATATATCCAAATCATATTTAGAAAAATTTAGATTTGTTATCAAAACACATGTGTAATGAAACTACTACAGCGGTCTTCCCACTTTGAAACTCGAAAATGAACGTCGATGATGCATGCACTCATTACTGGAATTATTTTCCAACAATAATAAGGGACTATAGAACTTATTTCCTTCAAAAATTCTTTTAAAAAATTTCTTTTCAATCACATTGAAAATATTTATCCCAAAATACTTTCAAATAATACTAATATTATATTCCAAAATCCTTTGAAAAACAATTTCAAACCCCAAACTTAAATTCTCAAATTTCCAATAAAATTTCATTTTAGTTATAAATCATATTTGTAGTCAATATTTATAAATTACACTTTCTAACAAATAATTATATCACATCCAACTATATCATTTATAAAATTATTCCTTTATATACAAAATATAATACTAAGTAAAATTATTTCATTCACCTATATTTCAAAACCATATTGCGTCGGTCTGCTCTATTAAGTGTTTAGAAATCCATACCGATGCAATAGCGTCATATGTACTGACCAGAATTTATTAATACCAAACAAAACAAATTAACACAATACAAAAACCTTTTATAGCACTAACAAATATGCTCTCTCATATATACACACTCAATGACTCGCTCTAGGGTATTAATAACGGTCAGACCGCACAAAGCTAAGGTCGTCGCTAAACCGGGCTCCGATACCAAATGTAGCGACCCACCTTTTTGGGCGATTTAAATCGATGATAAACCACACACCTCAGACTCAAACCCATCAAAAGAGAGGATTGTTATGGGGTAAATAAGAAAAAGCAGAGAAAGAATGAAAATAAGCATAGAATCTCATAGCGGAATGACAAAATATAATAATCAAATAAATAGTTCATGAAGCTGTTTTAAAAATAACATTTGACTACACTTTTACAATATAGATCATAGTTATATACAACATGAATAAATAAATAAATGAAGCAGGCAATGAGTAAATGTAATAAGCCAATAGTAAAGATATATTGAATCTTCGTCTTCGTCCTCCGAAAATAGTCTTCAATACACTAAAAAGCTCAGACTGACCCAAGCGAATTGAAAAGACAAAACATTCAAGTCAGAGCTAAAAGATCTTATGTAACTTAAATCAACAGTAAATAAATATGAGTATAATGGCATCAGAGATGTTTACAGGGTTTGACATCTCCTATCTAGTGTCTAACATGAGTGTAATAACTTAAGAGATGTTTGGGATTTCCATCTCTTAAGGATCCGTTAAACAATCTACAAACATAGTATAGTACGCTATTATAATAGTATCTACAGTAAAGTAAAGTATTAAAATAGCATTACAGCATTACCTATATCCCCCTTGACATGTTTTAAATAATGTCGAAGTCTATACAGTAATGTAACTCCAACAAACTGGTGTGCAATCAGGGAGCGACATAAAAAAACTCGTAGAAGGCGCGATAAGGCATGTGACAAGGCACGCGAGGCAATGCCTGTGTAGGATTCTATCGTTTGCACTCCGGATTGGTGGTAATGCGTAGCAGCTAGTACCGCCCACCTCGGAACACACTACCATAATCAAAATAGAGGGGTGGCCACCAAATCAATCACAAATTCATAATATGGTATCGAAGAAATGTGACCGACAAGAGGAGCGACCTCACTTGGCCTGGTATAGCTCCTGTTTTAGCCACATCAAGCTGACTCATGGGAGTCAATGCTATGTAAATACCTCAATAGAATCGTTTGCCAAACCATCCTACTTCATTCTGGAATCTCCACCACATGCACAGTTGTTAAAGTGGTTTTTGGTATTGTCAGAGAGTATGACAATATCCGATCCCGGTCTCTTTAACAACCAAACGCTTATTTCACACCGGATGCTTCTTTTACATTTCCAAAAATTAATTCATAATTGATATCAAAATATCATATTCTCAAAAGCATACCACTTTCAAAATCAAATTTACTTCGAAATCATACCACATTTGAAATCATATCACTTTCGAAATCATATTTTCAAAATAAATTAAACCTTAAATTTTAAAACCATCATATTCCTCAAATATATCATTTAAATCCCCTTTGGTCATAACATCATTTAACCGTATTCGCTTTTAAACATTTCACTTTACAAAGTCTGAATTTTTGAAAATAGTTTAGGTAGTTACAAATAGTTTAGCATAGATTAAAATAAATTTTAAATAGTTAAAATACTCTAAATAGTTTAAAAATAGATTAAAATAGCTTAGATGGATTTAAGATAGTTTAAATGGATTTAAAATAGTTTAAATGGATTTAAATAGATTAAATAAATTTAAAATCGATTAAATAGATTTAAAAGATTTAAAATATATTTAACATAGATTAAAAGAAATTAAAATAGTTTAAATTGTTAAAATAGTTTAAAATAATTAAAATAGATTAAAATAGTTAATAGTTTAAAAATCAAGATTTTAAGATAATAAGTTTAAAATAGTTTATTTTAAAATAATAAATTTGAAATTTATATCAAATTAAACTATTTCTTTCATTTCAACACATGTAAACCATGTCCAACTTTCAAATCAGCAGACACATGTTTGTCTTTCAATGCAGATTCTAATTTAAAACCATTTAATCAATATCAACATCAAATCCATGTTGAATTATCAATTTAAACCGCTTTAAATAAATAGATTTCAAAGTTATATTCAACATTTCAATGACTCAATTTCAATAAACTTCATTTATCCTGCAAAATTCAACTTTGAAGTTTCCATTTTAATTTTAAAACAATCCATTAAATCAATTCCAATTTCAACATTTAATGCTTGGATTTCAAAAATAATTCAGTTAATATAAATCAATTCTATTTCAAAATATCATTTAACCGAATTCAAAATTTAATGATTTAAAAATCATTTAATTAAACCAATGTGGTGTCCGTATACAATTGTCTACCTTATGGTTAAGTGATATAGATATATATATCATTTCAACCCGCAATAATTTAAAATTTACGGATACATATCATTTCAACCTGCGATCCCAAATTTAACCAAATCTATGAAATCGCTGGAGTCTATCATTTCAACCCATAACGATTTCTCCCTAATCTACCAGATCATTTCGGTATGTAACGTTTCGACCCATAGGGAACTTGCAGTGTTATAATAACATAAAAATATAACATCTAATCATCAAATATCAACAATCAAGAATACATCACAATCACTATTCAATCAACCAATAAGTAACATTAATTAACTGATTATCATCAACAGATATTCAACTGGCAATTAAATTCAATATTAAATAAAATGCCGATTAAATGCAATTAAAGTCATATTTAATTACAATGAAAATTTAAATATACCAAACATCAACCAATCAATTTCTAATCACATCATAAATTTAAATTAACTAACATTAGACAATTTAATAGTTGTGGGTGGGTTAAAACACTCACCTTTGATTTAATTCGATTTGAATCCTAAGTATGGGCCCAAAATTGACCAGTCTCAGAATTCAGCCAAGCTAGTTTCATAATGTCCAAAATTTTGATACGATCGCAGTGGAACTAATCGGGCGTAATTCCGATCTTGTATGTAAAATTTATTAACATTAGAAGTATGAACTTCAAGATTTGAATAAAACAATTAATAAAATTAGTGGCCTACCACAACACGCTACGTCACAACCCTCATGCGGCAAAGCCCTGGAGACGAATGCATGAACCCATCCTAAGCTGGCCTTTCATCAACTTTGACCAACGAATTCTCCCTCCTCCGACCATCTTAGCCAACGCCGCCGCCTGCATCATGACCGTCCTCCTCGCCGCACCTGTTAGTGCACCTAACTCCACCTCTGACCTCCCCACCCCTATCAACGCCACCGCTACATTAAAAACCTAGGGTTTTGAACCTAAATTCCTCAATTCTGATCGCCACATGCTAAACTAGGTGATGCTACCACCACCATTAGACTCCAAACGACAAGCTCTACAAAACCCATATCTCAATTTCGATAATTTCTGTCCAGATTGAAAACCCCCAACTTGACTTTGACCATGATTTCTGATTAATTCATGCACCCTTCATGCACTATTACGAAAACGAACACTTTCCATAAATTCCATTCGTCGAGACCTTTCCAACGATATATAATATGATATAATTTGAGGAGTTTTAAATTTTCGACTTGATTTTGATTTGCAATTTGAACCTAGGAAAAGGAGTTCCTGCCATTAAGTAGGAGAAACAGATAGATAGAATTGTACATACTGAGATAAGAAATAAAAAGGTTGCTAGGGTTTAGAAAGATCTATTTATATGAACAAAGCCCGATAAGAACATGAACACATATCGAATTGATTTTAAATAATAATGACGAGCCGAATAGCCTGTTTCTCTTTTGAATTGATAGTGGATCATCTTATATATCAAAATAGATGTTATCGATATTTTTAAACTCAATGGAACAAGTTTAATTCCTAATTCTATCATATGAAGAAGTTAGCTTCTAAAATTAGCCTATTTCAATTGAATTCAATTTAATTGATTTCTGCGCATTTCGAGTCCGTACGATCAAACGGCATGTCCAGTCGATACAAAATTTGAAATCGTACGATAATTCATTGTTACGGATCCGATGAAACTAGTTTTGTCAAAATCCGAGATAGTGGCCAAATGGCTATTTCCACGTTAATTAAATAAATTATTATTAAATTAATTTAATCACTTTTCCATTTCAAATTTAATAACAAACAATTTTTATCCATTCTAATTACACAGAAATTAATAACCTTTTAGACAAATTTCCATATTAGTTCAATGTTGAATATTACACTAATTACAGTGTATTGTTTCAACTGTAATAATTTATTAATTACAATCTAAAATCCAAACGAATTCATTTAATTTGATCACATCTTATTCCTTACTCAATCATTACTTTATAGACATTGATAACATTGGATTATATCTTATTACATCAATAATCTACAGTTATCATCTTAATTTGTACTAATACAATATTTAATTACATTTATTGCAACTTATTTCCAATTAATTTTGAATGAATTAACTAGTGAATTTATAATTAAACAATTGTTATAACTGTAATATATTAAATAAATTATTATTTAAAAATTCCATTAGATTCATTTATTTTGATTTTGCCTTTTTTATTTAATCAGTTACTGCCTTATGAATGTAACTGACATTACTATACATTTTATTACCTTCATATTTTATAGTTATCGTCTTAACTCATGTTAACGTAATATTCAATTACATTTAATTGTAATTGATTTACAATTCAATTCAATTAATTAAACAAATAGGTAATAAATAGCAATTGTCACCTTTTACTTAATTTAATCACATTTATAAGTTTATTATTTATAAACAAATATTATAACTACTTATACAACACTATTTTTATCCTATTACATCATATTATTTCACCAATTAATAAAACATTTGGTTTATTTCCTTATTTACAATTTATAACCAACTTAACTCCACAATCATTTCAATTAATTGAAATTGCATTAGAATGGTTATCAATTAGCTTACCTTAACATTATTGCATTTATTCTAATTATTTCTCTTATTAGTAAATCATAAATTTTTATTTCTTCTAATATTAAATTACGAAATCTTATTGAATTCAATAATTAAATTATCAGAAAATTATGGATCGTCACTCTCCCCACTTAAAAAACTTTTTGTCCTCGAAAAGGGAAAACAAGGAATTATTATATCTTATTCAAAGTATTCAATATAAAACAATTCATTTACATAATTAAATAATTTAAATAAAATATGCCAACTTATAAAAAAATAAATCCTTTCATATTCAAGTTTAATAAAAGTTTGAAAAAACATTTCCACTTTCAAAAAAATTTCTAAGTCCAAAATTCATGAAAAATTTCGACAAAGTCTCCTTTTTATGGAGAGGTACGACAGAAAAAATATATCAAAAATAACAATATATATATTTATATATATATATATATATGTATATATCATATTTCAAAATAAATATCCCAAACAACGAGAAAAAACAGTACGATATCGCTAGAAAACCATAGTATGAACAGTACCTATTTGTCGGGCAAACAATGCTTATTTATGAAACCAAAAGCAGTAGCTTTTGCTTCCACAACCTGCATTTCACTTATAAAATCCCAAAGAAGTTAATAATTATATAGAAGAGAAATATTTAGGTCATTTCAATTAATAACAAAACAAATCACCTCTACAATAGTCACTTGCAAACCAAAATCATACAATCATCACATGCAATGAAAATAGTCAACCATCCATCCGTAACATCCAAAACAATTGGTTTGTTCGAATTTAGAAATTTTAACATATAAAATGATAAATAAACTTCTAAGTATACTATACACTCAACGGTCTTAAATAAAACTTAATAAATTATTTCTACACCTTATACAATTTAAAGAATCACTTCCCAAAGATCCCATAAGCCAAAAAAACAATAGTTTCAAGTATCGTTTAAGTTCATTATTATAAGTTTCTTTTCACATCATTTACTGTTCATATATTTTCATTCATACAATGATTATTTTCTTAATTTAATTCCATTTGTTACAAAATTCATTTCCTTTCCACTCATTCATACAATACTTATTTTCATTTATTTCCATTCATTACTTTCAAAATTTCATTTCCCATTCATTTATTCATACAATGCCAATTTTTTTCTTTTTATTACTTTACATTCGTTGCTTACATATGTTATATCCATTTTAATTATTAGATTAGCTGTTATTATGTAAGCCTCTTTACAATTTATTTCACCATTAATAGATTATTTCTTTTTCACATCCATTTCTTCCATATATAGCATTATTGAGCTTTATTAAATATTAAATACATTTCTAAATCATTCCAACATTTTCTAAAGTAAAAATCATTCAATTAATATAGGATTCACTTTTACTTTCATTTTAATTACAAACAGTTGCAACAGTAACTTAAGTTCATAACCATTTACGTACAGTATTCACTGTTCTATTAATTTTAATCACTAGTGTCTCAATTGTTAACTTAAATTTATAACATTTTGTTAACATCGGAATTCTTATTTATATAGGTAATTCCATTGAACACTTCCGTAATTTAAGTTTTACTTGTATAATATTTCATCACATATTTCTATTTAACATTTCAACTTTTAACATTTTGGTAAGTTATATATGTCTTTTAGAATGTAATTGAATGTTACACAAGTTTATCTTTTTCATTTAGTTAATAAATGTTCAATAATTACATCTTATAAATCTTCATATCTATAAGTTATAGATTTTCAATTTGTCATATATTTCATTAATCACTTAGCATCAAATTTCCCATTTTTTCCGTTTTTAGAAGTTTCCAATTATTAAAAGGTTAAGATTTCATTCATTACAATAATTGAAACTACTAATTAATAGAAACTTAAGAACTAAATATCGGGTTCCATTTTCAAATCATTAAAATAATATATATAATGATATCTTTCATTTATCCAAATAATATTTAGAAAAAATTAGATTTGTTATCAAAACACATGTGTAGTGAAACTACTATAGTGGTCTTCCCACTTTGAAACTCAAAAATGAACGTTGATGGTGCGTGCACTCATCACCGAAATTATTTTCCAGCGATAGAAATGAGAGTACTTTGAAAATATTTTTCCAAAAATACTTCTAAATAATACAAGTATTATATTCCAAAATCCTTTGAGAAACAATTTCAAACCCTAGAACTTAAATTCTCAAATTTTCGATAAAATTTCTTTTTAGTTATAAATCGTGTTTGAAATCAATATTTACAAATTTCACTATCTAACAACAATTATATCACTTCCAACTATATCATTTATAAGGTTATTCCTTTATATATAAAATATAATACTAGGTAAAATTATTTCATTCACCTATATTTTAAAACCATATTGTGTCGGTCTGCCCTATTAAGTGTTTAGAAATCCATGCCGATGCCATAGCGTCCTATATACCGGCCGAAATTTATAAATACCTAACAAAACAAATTAACACAATACAAAAACCTTTTATAGCACTAACAAATAGCTCTCATATATATATATATATATATATATATATATATATACACACTCAATGGCTCATTCTAGAGTTTTACTATCTTATTTCTAATGAGTCAGACCCCCAAAGCTAAGGTTGTCACTAAACCTAGCTATGATACCAAATCTAATGACCTACCTTTTTGGACGGTTTATCGACGATAAAGTACACACGTCAGACTCAAAACATTCAAAAGGGAAGATTGTTCTGGGGAAAATAAGCAAAAGCAAAGAAAGAAAGAAAAACAAACATAGAATCTCAAAGCGGAATGAGAAAATATAATAATCAAATAAACATTTCATGAAGTTGTTTTACAAATAACATTTGACTAAACTTTTTGTAACGAACCATAAAATTTTATTAATTTTTAATTGGTTTTATGACGTATTTAATTTGGATTTTGAGAAATTTTAATGATGATATTTTGAAATAAAGTTTTAATATTTGGTTTACGTATAATTAAATATAGCAAATGGTAAATTTTCAATTAATTATATGAAGGTTTATTTATTACATAATTCTATTAAATTCAAATAGGTTAATAATTGGTGAAAATAAATTATTTTCAAGACCTGAATATTTTTTACATAGAAAAATTCTAAATCATCTTTTGATTGAGACGTCATTTTCCGTTTTCCCAAATTTGGACTTCTATAGCTCCGTCGATCTTATTTTCTGCGTTTTTACTGCATTTTTTCTGCTAGTGAAAATTCGAATTTTTATAATTCAATCGTACCACCAATATCTATATACCATTTTGATCGTCTCGTTGTACTGACCACTATGGTATATTTATTTCTGTATTTTGAGATCCGATACGCGACGGAAACAATAAAAACGTGCATCATCGGTGCTGAAATTTGTGACTTGGATTTATCTACTTTTCAAATTTGAAACCATACAACTCATACCATATTAAATTTCTTTTAAAGGTTTTAACTAAATCTATGAGTGAGCGTTGCCACACCTTTCCACTTTATATTTGATTCTCTGCCGTTTCAATTTGCATTCTATCCATTCACATTTCATTTATTCCTTTTCTACCATATATTCCATTATCTCTTTCTGCTATTTGCTAATTGCTATTTGCTCATTCACGCGATCATTTAATTGAAATCAAAATTTCAACCCTTCTCTCTTCTTTTCAAATTTGAAACGTACTATTAAATCAAGCCATTAATTGCTTTTATTTTTTTCCTTAAATCAACGTACAGCTCACACAATTATAAATTGCATTAAATTTTCTGATGAACCACACCATGACCGTTATATTACATTCATTTGGAATATATTCATTTGTTTGAAATCTTTCCCTTTCTCTCTCGTCTCAGTTGGGAATAAAATAAATTTCAGCGGAAACCACGTTTCAATGCTTTTAACTCTTTATAACTTTTGATAAAATTTTCTGTCCTTTTTGAAACTAAAACGTGTAGGGATATACGTTTCTCATTTATTAATTTATAAATCGTCCTGTTGTCCTTTTCATGTCTGTTATATTTATTTATATTTTAACATTTTCTATTTATTTCACTCCTCTCCCTACACGTTTCTATTTATTTGCTAATTTGTTGCATACATTTCGTTTTGAAAAAATGCGGTTCATTCCTATTTATTTCATTTCTCACATTTATTTCATCTTTTACTAAAGTTCGACCGTTGCCACGTCATACCATTTTGGAAGTATGAATGTACAAGACATGCATACGTTTTATCTTTGCTTAAATTTCTATGTCCATTCCTTTTTGCATTTTAATATCCTTGCCTTTCCAAACTCATTACGTACTATCCAAACAAACAAAAAATTATTGCTTTAATTATTCAGCTCAATCTGAGGGACCGTTACTATTCAAATCACTTTATATTTATGGTATAGATTTCTTATCTTTATTTGGCAACGGTGCTTTTTTTTATTACCTTAAACACTTTGCTGAATCAATGGACAACCGTTCCTATTAAAATTTTCTTTTGACCTGATCTGTGGCGTACGTTACTTTGAAATAAATTTTTAGATATCATAGCGTCTGTCACTTCCATTTTCCACTTTAAATCATTTATTTACCTATTCCTTTTCTGTACTTACACATATCAAATAAATAAAGTATATATTTATAATCAAGCTTTCATCTTCCTAGATCCAATTCATGTTGTTGAAAACTTTTGCATCCTCTTCCCCTGTTTCAACCTGAAGGTCGTGCAAACCATCCTTCTTCCCTGATGCCATCTCCAACCTTTTGTTCCTCCTCCTCTTTTTCTAGTGTAGTAGGTGAGTAATATATAAGTTAGAACTATATATATATATATATATATATATATATTTGTTTTTGTTTTTTCCAACTGTTTACAATTAATACAAGGCGTATCTATGTGAAAGTATTATATGATTTTCTATGTTCAAAGATATATTTTCTTTGTATGTTTTAAACTGATTTTTGTTTGTATATATATATTTCATATGGGACGGAGAATACATATGTACATGTTTTGTATTATAATAGTATATAAGTTGATATTATATGTAGTTTTAAGTATTATATAGATTACTTATTTCATTTGCAGTAATATATATAGGGATAAAGTACTGTTTATTTGAGATTCAATTGTTTATATCCTACTTACTTACAAATTTTAATAGTATACGTATGATTTTATATTATTCGTTTATGCATGAGTTTACAACTGTGTATACGTGTAATTATATACTTTAGCCATAAAATTTCTAAGTATATATACATTGGTTTGTAGTGATTTATAGTATTGATTCTTATAAAATATATACGTACGTGGTTTACAAAGTCTTGGGATTTAACAGTTCTGTTACATATGTTATATTGTTTTAAATAAAATAATAAAACTGTTATATTAGCGTTTGTAGCTTTCTTTGTTACAGTAATATATAAAGTTATTTTGAAAAGTATCATTTTTCTTTAAACTTGTATATGTTTATGTATATTTCTATATGAAAGTTACGACATTTATTTCAATTTTTATTATACTTGATTTTAATACATGTGTTTAATACAAACCAATGATTTTTCTCATATACGTATTTTGTTTTGATAAGTATTAATTTAATAAGAAAATAATGATGTTATATTTTCAATTTATGTCAATCTGATTTGGATTTGTTCTCGTAAAATTCTATTGTCAGCTCTATCCATCGAATTTGTGTCAGTCCTGCTTTGCTTTGAAACTTGTGCTTGGATTCGTAATTTACCCTACTTTCGTTCATCTCTAGCCTCGAAAGGTGAGCAATCACTCACGATTAACTTTTTTTATTCATTAAATTTGATTTCAATTGAAACGACAATTGAAATATGTTGCTGTAGTTATTTAAATTTGTTATATATGCTATTATCTGTAACTATTCTCCTGCGGGATATGACACCATATCCTGTTGTTTATATTATATTGTTATTGATGATATATGCCTGTTATTTTATTGTATTTTCTGTTATCACTCTGCAAGTTCCATGTAGTTTAGAAATCACTATGGGTTGAAATGATACATACCCGAACAGACTTTAGAATAGGAGAAAATCGTTATGGGTTGAAATGATAAACCCAAGCGATTTTCATTTAATTGAATTTGGGATTACGGGTTGAAATGATATCCACCCGCATATATTTAGTATACGAATTGAAATGATAAATATCCGTAGCACTTGACTATATGACAGGAAATATATACAGACACTATTGGTCCATATAAATATTTTGAAAATAATTTCTATAATTTTGGAAAGAAATATATGGTTTGAACAATTTGATTCTTAAGATATTATATAAATGAAAATTGTATATATGGAATTAGTAGTAATATTTGATTTAAATTAGATTGATTTAATACATATAATATGGTTAAGTATTTATGTAAATCTATATTTCAAATAGATTCTCTTGTAATAAATTGAACAATTAAGATTGGGAGATAAATTTGGGTGTATAAAAATGGTATTTAAATAAGGATTTATTTAATTAAATCGATTTGAAATTTTTGAATGGGAAATTTAAAGGGTATGATTTTATAACTGGATTTTTGATTTAAGTGATTTAATGAATAATTCATTTTTAAATAAATTAAAGAAAATATTAAGTAAAATGTAATTTAAGGTTACTTAAATGATATTGAATCTAATAAGGGAGTATTTCAAGGCTAAATAATAATGAGGTTAAATCGAGATCTATATGAAACTGTTATATAGAACGTTTAAATATTAAAGCCTTGAACTATATTGGAATTTAAATGGTTTATGTTGAGATTCAGATCTGTATTTGAAATCAACGTAGTTGAATTTGTTATTTAACAACTAAATTAAATTAAAATGAAAATTTAGGTTGAACTAAATTTGAATTTATTATTTAGAAAACTAAATTGAATGAAAATTTAGATGAAACGTTGGATACTTAAACTTTTGAAATATATGGAAATATAAAGGGGTTTTTGTGATTATAAATCCGAATTTGAGATCGATAAAATTTAAGTGGTTATTTTAGAAATTGAGTTGAATTTAAATTGATCAATTGAGATTTAATTTAATTTGAATGGGAAGGTCGGGTTGATGTTAGAACGATTTGTTAAGTTGAGGAAATTGAAAATACTTTACTGTCTAAATTATTTAATATATATAAATACTATTTTGGGAAATATAGAGATATTTGAAGTGAAAATGAGATTTGGTTTTGATGTATAAATGAAGCTGAAATGACCACGGTGTTATAGTGTATATTTCTACCTTGTAGAAAGTTCCATGGACCCTTATAGGATGGTTATCCCAAACATCCTTTAAGTTATTTGTGTTTCAGTTGATATTTCACTTGAGTTGGATTTATTGATATAAGAATGTTAATCCTAACTCGAGTGTTTTTTGTTTTGCTTTACGCTCGGGGTCAGACTGAGTGATACAGCATTTGAGACTCACCTTTAGAGTTCAGAGCTTAATTTGGAAATCCAACTATCGATTCAGATTCCAGCCTTTCCAGTTGATTGGTTCAGAGAAATCATCTGTTGCATTGGAGACTTCACTGCATTTGAACTATTCGGTTGTATTTTTCCAACTCTGATGTATATAGTAGCTTCATGAACTACTATTCTTTATCTATTCCGCTGCATTATATTACTCTGTGATCTGTTATTGATTTATTTACTGTATATTTTAAGATTTACCAAATTTTAATTAACAATTCGGTATTTTGAATTATTCAAGTCGGATATGTATGGTTTTATTGTCGATTTAAATGGTCCAAAATAGCGGGTCGTTACACTTTTACAATACATATCGGAGTTACGTACAACATGAATAAATAAATAAATGCAGCAAAACTACATGATGCGGTGGAGTAAATACAATAAGCCATATTAGTAAACATATACAGAATCTTCATCTCCGTCCTTCGAAAAATAGTCTTCAATACGCTGAAAAGCTCATACTGACCTGAGAAAATTGGAAAGACAAAGCACTCGAGTCAGAACTAGAAGATATTATGTAAGTTAAATCAACGGTAAATAAATATAAATGTAACGGCGTTAAAGATGTTTACGGAGTTTGACATCTCCTATCCAGTGTCTAACATGAGTGCAATAACTTAAGAGATGTTAGGGATTTCCATCTCTTAAGGATCCCTTAAACTATCTACATACATAGTACAATACGCTGTTATAATAGTGTCTACAGTAAAGTTTTAAAATAGCGTTAAGGCTTTACCCATATCCCCTTAACACATTTTATATAATGCCGTAGTCTATACAGTACTGTAAACTCTACCAAACTGGTGGGGTATCAGAGAGCACTCCATGGGTATGGCACAAAAGAAACTCATAGAAGCACGATAAGGCATGATACAAGGCATGCAAGGCAAAGCCAAGGTAGGATTATACCGTTTGCACTCCGAACTGGTGGTAACGCACAGCAGCTACTACCGCCCACCTCAGAACACACTTCCATAATCAAATTGTGGTATGGCTACCAAATCAATCACAAAGTCAAAATATGATACCGAAGAAATGTCCCCAATAGGAGGAGCGACCTCATTTGGCCCGGTATAGCACATATTTTAACACATCAAGCTAACTCACAGGAATCAGGGCTACATAAATCCCTTGAACATAATCGTTCGCCAAATCATTCTACTTCGTTCTAGAATTTTCACCACGCATACAGTTGTTAAAGTGATTATCGGTATTGGCAAAGAGTATGACAATATTCAATCCCGGTCTCTTTAACAACCAAACGCTTATTTCACACTGGATGGTTCTTTTACATTTCCAAAAATCAATTCATAATTGATATCAAAGTATCATATTCTCAAAAGCATATCACTTTCGAAATCAAATTTACTTTGAAATCATACCACATTTGAAATCATATCACTTTCGAAATCATATTTCCAAAATAGGTTAAACCTTAAATTTTAAAATCATCTTATTCCTCAAGTATATCATTTAAATCCCCTTAGTTCATAACATCATTTAACCGTATTCGCTTTTAAATATTTTCACTTTACATAGTCTAAATTTTTGAAAATAGTTTAGATATTTACAAATAGTTTAAATAGTTTAGCATAGTTTAAAATAAATTTTAAATAGTTAAAATACTCTAAATAGATTAAAATTGTTTAAATAGATTTGAGATAGTTTAAGTAGATTTAAAATAAATTAAATAGATTTAAAATAGATTAAATAGATTCAAAATGGATTAAATATATTAAAATAGTTTAAATTAATTAAAATTGTTTAAAATTGTTTAAATAGATTAAAATAGTTAATAGTATGAAAATCATGATTTTAAGATAATATGTTTAAAATAGTTTATTTTAAAATAATAAATTTGAAACTTATAACAAATTAAACTATTTCTTTCACTTCAACACATCTGGACCATGTCCAACTTTCAAATTAGCAAACTCAAATTTTTCTTTCAATTCAGATTCTCATTTAAAACCATTTAATCAATATCAATGTTGAATTGTCAATTTAAACCGCTTCAAAATAAATAGATTGCGAACTTATATTCAGCATTTCATTAACTCAATTTCTATAAATTTCGTTTGTCCTTCAAAATTCAACTTTGAAACTTCCATTTTAATGCTTTAAACGATCCATTAAATCAATTCCAATTTAAACATTTAACGCTTAGATTTTGAAAATAATTCAGTTTATATAAATCAAATTCTATTTCAAAATATCATTTAACTAAATTCAAAATTTATTGAGTTAAAAATAATTTAATTTAACCAAACCGGCGTTTGTATATAATAGTCTACCCTGTGGTCAAGTGACACGAATATATATCATTTCAACCCGCAATCCCAAATTTAACTTCAATTCCATTTAATTTTAGAGAAAGTTGATTTTGAATCCTTTTTGCAAAGTTCTTAAAACATTCAAAAGTATCACTTTTATATTTCAAAAATACTGTCCATGTAAACCTAGAATAATCATCTACAATTACAAAAACATATTTACTATGATTTATTGACGGAATTAGGAAAATTTAGAAAAAGTTCCTTTAAATTAAAAGATATGATTTCAACTTCAAAACCTCTTGAATTACTTCACCTTGATTTATTTAGTCCATCTCAAATTCTGTCAATAAATCATAATAAATATATTTTTGTAATTGTAGATGATTATTCTGGATTTACATGGACAATATTTTTAAAATATAAAAGTGATACTTTTGAATGTTTTAAGAACTTTACAAAAAGGATTCAAAATCAACTTTCTCTAAAAATTATAATGTATTTGAAGTTAAATTTACCCGCAATCCCCCTTTGTCATCAACAAAATAAATTAACTCTAAAGTATATAACTTCAAACTATATAACTCCCCCTAAATCTAATACTCTATGACATGTGATTATAATGATAGTGTTATCATAAATAATCAACACTTAGATCTAATAATAAACCTAATCCTAAACTACTAACTATTCTAAGTATATAATAACCATATAGTTATGTTTATTAATAGGGAAGAACACATATAAGAATACAATTTATTTATTAATCATATAGTTATATTTACATTTTCGTGGGAAACGTAAGAAGAAACATACAACAATGGTAAAGAAAGATAAGAAACTAGTGTGTGTTATTGAACGTAGGAGATCTATGAATCGAACAGTTTGGATAGTGGAAACAGAAATTTCCATGTTGTTCGACAAGATTCCCATCTTTGTCAAAACACACTTCTCCAACGCACACGACTTTGTCGGCATCCTCCGCGTGCACATCTTCCATTGGTTCTTCTTCTTCGCTGGCCTCTTGTACATGATCTCCTGAAGAGTCTTCTTCAATCAAGATCGGGTTAGCATGATTGTCCATTAGAAATTTTTGCAAATTCCTAAGGATTTTTCCTTGCCTCTCTTGTTCCTTGGCCATTCGAAGTTGCATTACTTGGATTTCAGTCATTAACTGAAGTGCATCCTTTAGAGAATCCTCCATTTTTGTCACACGAGCGAGAATAGTACGTTTAAATGGACCAGAAGTGGGAGAAGGAAACGAAAGGGTAGAATTTTTGTTTCATTTTGAAGAGGAGGCCATTGATTATTTGATTTCAGAGGATAGAACAGAGAAATAACAGAAAGGATGAATAAAATTTCGAAAATGAGAAGAATATATAACCAATTATTTTGAATTTTGGTAGGAAAAAATTTAGAAATAAAAAACGTTATATGTAGACATGGGTTGGGGGGTATGTCGACAAGGTCCTTTAAAAAATTTATTAATTGATTTATTTTGATATAATTTTAATTATGCTTTTGTTTATTTATATTTTATATTTCAGTTATTGAACAAATACCTAATTCTCTTCTTAATTTAGTAAATATAGAATCATTTAAAGTTTTTGTTAGGATATCGGCAATTTGATTTTCAGAATTAACATAATCTAGACTGATTACTTCCTTACTTATATTATCTCTGAGAAAATGATGTCTAATATCAATATGTTTGGTTCGAGCATGTTGAGTAGTATTTTTGGATAAATTTATCACACTAGTATTATCACAATAAATTGGTGATTTCGAAAAATTTAAACCATAATCTTTTAAAGTTTGTTGCATATATATTACTTGAGAACAAGCTAAAGCAGCAGAAATATATTCTGCTTCAATTGTTGATAAAGAAACTGCGTTTTGCTTTTTACTGAACCAGAAAATCAGAGAATGCCCTAAAAAGTGACAAGTTCCACTTGTACTTTTTCGGTTTGATTTACAACCAGTATAATCAGCATCATAGTAAGATATTAAGTCAAAGGAATCATTTTTAGGGTAAAATAAGCTATAGTCGGAAGTGTGTTTAACATATCTTATTATACGTTTTACGGCTTTTAATTGGGTCTCTTTAGGTTGGGATTGATACCTTGCACAGAGACAAACACTATGCATGATATCAGGTCCACTAGCGGTAATATAGAGTAGTGATCAAATCATTCCTCTATATAACTTTTGATCTACATCTTTCGAGAGATCTTCTTTACTAAGGTACTCATTGGTTGCCATGGGAATGGATTTTCCACTCGTAGTAGTCAAACCAAATTTATTAATTAGGTCTTTAGCATATTTTTCCTGACTAATAAAGATACCATTATCTAACTTTTTATTTGTAATCCTAAAAAGAAATTTAATTCACCCATATAAATCATCTCAAACTCTTTTGTCATTATTTCAGAAAATTCTTTATTCATTTCAAAGTTAGTTTATCCAAAAATGATATCATCTACGTAAACTTGTACTAGTTGAACATCATTTTTATTTCTTTTAATAAAAAGAGTATTATCTACTTTACCAATTTCAAAATATGATTCTAATAAGTAAGATCTTAGTTTATCATACCAGGCTCTAGGAGCTTGTTTTAGGCCATATAAAGCTTTCTTGAGTTTGTAAACATGATTAGGTAATTTTTCATTTTCAAAAAGTGGTGGTTGCTCGACATGTACTGTAACAACCCGCATATTTATCGAGTTTGTATTTAAATATTTTATTTAAATATTAACTCGTTAATCGGATTTTGGTCCGAAAAGCTACTTTTTGCAAATGGTCAAATTAGGACTCGAGACCACTTCCATTGAGTTCGAAATGTCGTTTACAACTTTTTTAAGTATAAACATCGATAGGTTTGGAGTTAGTGAAATTTCACTAACTTTTCCCGCTTTGGACTTTGGGTTAGTTTAGCCTATTAAGCCCAAGTTCCAACCCTCTTCTCCTCACTCTTCATAAATTTCCTAACTAATCAAGCTTTGGCATTAATGGTGGAGGGAATGGGAAATTAAAATTCCAAAACTCAAATTCAATTGCAATCCATCTTTCTACTCCAAATTCAAGAAGAAGACATTGGATTCAAGCTTCTTATGCTTAGATAGAAGAAGGATTGATTCTTGCTTGCTTAAAACTTCATTTTCATTGATATTTGGTGCAAAGGTGAGATTTTTATCTCACAATTCTAGCCTATAACTATATTGGACTGTTGGGAATGATTCCCTATCATTTTTGCATGCATGTTAGCATTTGGTTTGGATTGGATTGGCGAAAAACTCCAATTTTTAGCGTTTTGTTGAATTTTCTGCACTTGAGTCGTTCTGGCCATTTTTAGGTCGTTCGGAGTTAAGTCGTTCGTCCATAGGTCGTGAGTCGTTCACGAGTTAACCCTAGGTCGTTCTGGCCATTTTTAGCTCGTTCGGAGTTAAGTCGTTCATCCTTAGGTCGTGAGTCATTTACGAGTTAACCCTTAAGTCGTGCAGCCCTTCAGTCACGCAACCCTTAAGTCGGTTACGAGTTATCCCGATAGGTCGCTGGACACTTAACTCGTTGGGTCGTATGACCCTTGAGTCGTTAGGTCGTATGACCCATGAGTCGTTAGGTCGTATGACCCTTGAGTCGTTAGGTCGTATGACCCTTGAGTCGTTAGGTCGTATGACCCATGAGTCGTTAGGTCGTATGACCCATGAGTCGTTAGGTCGTATGACCCATGAGTCGTTAGGTCGTATGACCCTTAAGTCGTTAGGTCGTATGACCCATGAGTCATTAGGTCGTATGACCCTTAAGTCGTTAGGTCGTATGACCCTTGAGTCGTTAGGTCGTATGACCCTTGAGTCGTTAGGTCGTATGACCCTTGAGTCGTTAGGTCGTTAGACCTCATTTTGTCTTCACTAGGTCGTACCGTTTTGGTCGGGGCGCTGCCCCGCACCCCGCCGGGGGCGCTGCCCCCTGGACCCCCGCGACCTGACCGGGCAGGTCGAACCCCGTAAGCGGTGGCGCTGCCCCCGCACCCCCACCTTGGGGGGTTGCCACCCCCCTGGACCCCCCCTCCATAGGCGATCTTATCTGAAAAACATTCAACAGAACTTGCTTTGTTGAGATGCTGAGTTGACCATTCTTCGAGACAAACCATCTCTGGTTATCTCGGCCACGTTTGGTCGTTGGGGAACTTCCACTTTGATGCTTTTGAGCTGATTTCCTTGGATTTTATTCACATCTCCGAATGTGATCTTTGTGACGATTGTTTCTACAATCTCTTCTGTGATTTGTCATTTTAAAAATATAAAGGTTTTAATACTAGTAGTAAATATCAAAACTCTTTTAACAAACAATTTCAACTCTATTTTTAATAACAAAGCTCTTTTCTTAAACCGTTTTCCAATCTATTAATATATACAACCCTTTACCTCACTCGGATGAGAAATCTAATTAAACGACTTAGTAAAACAAGTGGTATGAAACGCTTGCGTTCACTTCGTCGGTTAATTCCTGGACTTGTTCGATTGAACCTCTTGTGACAATTTTATTAGTGAAGATTTACAGTTTGTTCGTAAATATTTAAGTTAAGCAAGTGGTTATGGGACATGAAGCTAAACTTCTATATTTACTAGCTTAGTGTAATTGACACTTCTCGTTGATCATGACGATCATTCTGATGATTTAGACTAGCAACTGTGCGATGTCTCTTGTTGCGAGGTTAGACTAGACACTACTTGTGTGATTCCACTCACACATACCTTTTTGCTTTTTGGTTAGTCTGGACCTTAATCTGTGTGATTCCATTCACACATGTGGGGTAGCTCCCCTTGGTCTTCGGACCGTCATGTGATAGGCCTCTTTCTCTTTTCTATGATTTCTGGACATCTTGCATTGATTTCTAGAATTTATGTCGTTGACTTGTTATGAGTACAAGTTTGGGGTATGATGCCCTTTCCGAATCTTTGAGAAGATTCTTGTGATATTGATTATCTCTTATTGATTGATCTTCTGTTGATCATTATTTACATACTTATAGCGGTATGTCATTATGGATGTTTATGTTTATGCCATATCTTTTATGTTATCTCATGTCATCTGATATTTATAGCTAGACTGATCCGTTTATTATTTTCTTAAATAATACTCGGGTCAGACCGAGATGTTACAGGTGCTTCTGCTTGACTTCTTCCCAGGGATTCATCACTCTGACTTTTGGCTAACTGTTTAGATTAGCAGTTTTTGTTGTATACACTTGAGATATAGACTCATAGTTGTATTCTTTTGTATAGCACGTGTTGCTATTCTTTTGTATTATCGTGGATCTTACTGACCACTACTCTGATGTACACTTTCATGTGTTAGTTATATATTCATATCTTCTTCCGCCTTTGTGATATGGATATCTGTGACTGATTTGTGATATGATTATTTCTATGTTTGTTTCCGAAGATTATTTATAGCCACCGTGTGATAAGCAATTACATGGATGGTCGCTCCTCAACAGCCTTATTCTCCGTGCTAGTTGACAGCACTACTTCGGAGTGTTCTTGGCTAGCGTGGGTATAGAGGTGGGGCGTCACATGTACTTCCTCTTTTACAAATCCATTTAAAAATGCACTTTTAACATCCATTTGATATAATTTGAAATTATTATGATTTGTGAAAGCAAGTAGAATCATAATGACTTCTAATCTTGCTACGGGAGCAAAGGTTTCATCAAAATCTATTCCTTCTTCTTGACAAAAACCTTGAGCGACTAAACATGCTTTATTTCTAACTACCTCTCCTAGTTCATTAATTTTATTTTTATAAACCCATTTAGTTCCAATTATAGTTTTATTTTTGTGATATCCCGGGATTTCACACCGAATTTAAATATGATAATCTATATAATAAACCAATTTAATTTGATAAATTTGTTATTTTATTCAACAGCAAATAAATGAATTGTAAATATAAATTTATTCTAATTAAAAACTAATACATATATAAGGGTAATGAATGTGTTAAAATTCTATTCATATCAAATTTGATTTTTGAATTGGATTTTAAAATTTAATTTGTGTTTGAATTGATAAATTAAAAGATTTAAAATATGTCAATTTTTATTCTAAATTTTACTTTGAATATTAAGAATATTCTCATGATTTTATTTAAGTTATAACATTTTCTTTATATTCATTCTTAAAGGGAATTGATTTTTATAGGAATTTAAAATATAAATTTATATAAGAAAAATCAATTTAAGAAAACATCTTAATTTCTGTTTGCATGAATAAACACTTGTTAACATTTAAAACCTATTATTAACAAGTGTTAGAAAATTAGTTAGGTTTTGTGACAAGTGTCATAATTTAGGTTTTATTTTCTTTAAATTTTATAAAGCAAATTTTTAAAAGACATTTCTTATATACTTCCTCATTTTATTAAGCAAGAAATTTTACATTCTTCATTTTTCAAAATCTGAACTTCATAAATCTATACATCTTCAACCAAATTCTCAAACAATCTCAGTTTTATCACTAACTAATTCAAGATCTGAAGCATCATCAACAATAATCTTGCAAATTTCAAGAGGTGGGAAGAAATCTGCAGTAATATTCTTTCCTGCAACTTGAGCCTTTACAAAAACAAGTGAGTAAATTCTTAAATCAAATTTTAAGTATAAGATCTGTTGCATGTGAAAGTTAGTTATGGAAATGCTTGCATGCTATTTATCTTGTGAGATATTGGTTTACAGTTTTTGGTTTAACTGTGTATGTTTAAAATTGAAACAGTGGAACTCTGTCTCTTCAGGATTCCAAAGAAAATTTAAACCTTAAATTTATATGAAGTAAAACATTGTTAGGTTGAAATATTTAATATAGGAGTTTGATTCAATATGATTTAAAGTGTTAAAAAAATATGTGCAACGAAACAGTTTAGAAAAACTACAGAAAGTAGATATGTAGTAAAACAAATAATTATAGCATGTAAATTTTGTTAATTTTTAATGAATCAAATGTATATCTTGAATCTATAATGCATGACATGAATTTTAAAATTGAATTCAGAATTTTTAACTTACAGTTGAATATGAATTTTTGAATTAACTAAATTTGGGGTTTTTGTCAAATTCTGTGACTGGATTATTTATAGGCCTTGGAATTTGAATCAAGGCTGTGTTTAGTGTTGTATAACACTAGAAAAATACTGATTGAATTTATTATACAACACAGAATTGGGAATTTAGATTTTAGGGTAATTTGCTCTGTGTCTTTTCGAGCTTGAGAAATTCGATTGTAGGAAGCACGTAGATGATCGAGTTGGGGTTGGCTTGGGGTGGAGACGTGTTTGGGTGGTGTGAGTTCATGGACGGAGTAGGGAGGCGTAAGGTGGTCGGTGCCGTGGGTGATGGGGTTTCTTTCCATGCGTCGGCAGTATTGTTTTGGGTTCGAACACCCAAATTTCGTTCGAGTTCGAATTGTCGAATTCTGGGTTATGGGATTTGGTCGAGATTTGGTTCGTGGTTTGTGCGAGTGGTCGGCGGCGTCGATGGAGACGCCGGAGCTCCGTGCATGTGCACGAGGTAGCGGTTGTGTCAGTGGTGTTGTCGCGTGCGAGTGTTTCTTTTTCTCGAAGCAATGCTCGTGTTTAGTGTCGTGAGGCCCGTGAGTATGCTCAGGTGTGTGAGTGATTGAGCATGTGATTTGTTGGGTTCAGGTAGAAGAAGGTAGGGAAGAGATGTAGTTGGGGTTATGTTAGTTGAATTTTGTTCGAGTTTAACCAAGTAAATGAATCAAACTTTAAAACTTGTTTAAATCTAAAATTAGTTTTAAGTTTAAATTTAAAACTTTATATTTTCACCACTTTATAAAATGTCAATATTTTATTTCAAAAGTAAATCACATTTGATTTGTTGAAGTTTTGAAATAATTCTACATCTTTAAATTTAACTCTTTAAAAAGTAATTTGTTTTAATGAATTGAAATATTTAAATATGTAAGAGTTTTAAAAATGAATGAAAATTCTTTTGTTTTGAAAGTTAATTAGATTTGAAATTAAAGTTTACTTTAATTAATTAAAAATTAGAGTTGGAATTAATTAATTTATTTTGGTTAATTAATTTGTTAAGATTTAATTAATTACTTATAAATTATTTAATGGATAATTAAGGATTAAATTAAATAACAATTAATAGGTTATTAATTAATTTATTAATTAATTTAAGGTTAATTCATAAGTGATTAATAATTGATTAATTAACTGATTAATGATTAATAAATTAGTGATTGAGAAGTTAATCAATTAATTGATTAGGAGTTAATTAATTAAGTAATTAAACATTAATTATGTTAACGCTAAAATGTGAACGCTAACACCCCGGTGAGTAAAGTGTAGTTGTGAAAGCACCACCCGATAGATCGGGAAAGAATTACAAACAAGTAATAGCAGAAAAGCAGTAAACAACAACGATTTTATAGTGGTTCGGCTTAAGGGTATAGCCTACGTCCACTCTAAGTACTTTTATTAATAATCCCGTTACAAACTGAAACAATTCTTCTCAAGTACAATACACCTCAAGTTACAAGTGATTTGGAACAAGTCTTAAGCTTCAATGTCGATTAAAGCTCTTAGATTCATGTTGAAGATATGTGGTTTCTTCGTGAATTTCTTTGATGTATTCCTCTAATCTTGGAAGCTCTAAGTGTTGATGAAGTTCTCAATGCAGCAAGGTAACGGTGTGTGAAGAGAATGTGCCAAAAGTCCTTTGAATGTTGGAGGTGGTTGCCTATTTATAGAGAGTTCTGGTCTGAAATTTTTGCCAAGTCCTAAGTCGTGGCTGATCTAAGTTAAGTCGTAGCCGACTTAATATGAGTCGTGGCCGGTCCATCTGGCCCCCTTCTGGCTTCACAGGAGTTCACTTGTACAAGTCCTAGGTCGCCTCCGAGTCAACACTACTCCTTCTCAGTAATATGGCATCGGGCTTATACTTAGTGGCTTTAGGTCGTGGACGAGTTAACTTGGTAAGTCGCAAGTCACGGTCCAACTGGTAAGTCCTGGATCGTGTACGAGTTAAGAGGCCACTGTGCCAAGTAGCTGCATTGAACTTACCTTCCTTTGCTTAGGTCGTGACCGACTTAACATTGGTCATAGGTCGGTAGCTATCTTGGGTCGGCGTTCCTTAAGTCTTAGGTTGGTATACATGCTAGAGCATTGGGTCGGCACCTCTCTTAAGTCGGTATCCCTTTTCGGCCTTAGGTCGGCATTCCTGTTAAGGCAGTTAGGTCGGCAACCAGTTAAGTCGGCAATCTCCCTAGACTGTTAAGTCGGTATCTATGTTAAGTCAGTAGCCTCATTGAAGTGTTAGGTCGGCAACCCTTTGAATCTTAGGTCGACACCCCTGTTGAGCCTTAGGTCGGCACCCTTGTTGAGCCTTAGGTCGGCATCTCCTTGAGTCGCAGAGTCTAAACCGAGGCGGAGTTAACAATTGCCCCTCGAAGTATACGCCTACTGGTTAGGTCGTGTGCTTCGATAGTTCTTAACCCGTCCCCTCTTAGGTCGGTAGGTCGTACGCGACCCAACAGTTAGACCGCATCTGCCGCTTCAGTTCTCCCTACTGTAAGGTATAAAACATCCATCTTCTTCTTCCTTTTCATTACTTACTACCTTGCTCAATTCTGCCATTAAAATTCTTCCGGGCTCAAAAAAGACGATTTAATTCCAATCAACTACTGAAAACATCTACTATTCATTGCGTAAGCGATTTCATTCTTTTTTCGACCATAGATTACCATTGATTCGTGAATTCTGTTGCCTAAACTCGAATCGCCTCCCTATATGACGCTCCATCACGAATCTCATCACGTTTATAGCTGATGGAGCCTAGGTTACTCAATCCGGCTTCATATGATTGCTGATACAACGAAGGTGATTTATCACCTTAGGCTCGATGATCTCTGATGGCAGGGTATTGGATTTGTGACAACTTCGAACTGTTGTATTGGGTGATTCGATAGCACGAATGAAGGCTGTTGTTGATGGAATGGTTATCGGGTTAATGGGTAGATGGAGTGTGATATTGGTTCGGGAGCGAGTCAGTGATTTTGGGTGGCTTATCCTTTAGCCGACCTGGTTCTTAGCAACCTTAAGTCGTGGCTGAGATAGTGCTTGAAGAACACTTGCCGATTTAAACTTTAAGGCCTGAATCGTGACCGAGTTAATACTTGGAAAAGTTCCTGTCTTTCGGACCGGAGCTTACATTCTTATCTCTCCCTTGCGACCTAGAGGACTGAGTTGCCAAATTAAAATGCTTAGACTCTGACCCGCTACCGACCTAGCCTTATCTCGCGAAAAACTTTTGAACCGTAGCCGACTTAATACTTGGGGAAATCTGCCGATTTAACCTTCTACTGATTTATCCTTGAACCGCAGCCAAGTTAACCCCTAAGTCGTGACCGAGCTAAGCCCTTAAACCGTGACCGAGTTGGCTCTTAAACCGCTGCCGAGTTAACACTTAAGCTTTGGGCATGCCGACTTGTTGAGAGCATAGATCCACTTTGAGTTTCTAACTTGAACTGCCAAACTAAGTTGCCTAAATTTTGAACTGCCCCAACTTTAAATTTGCTTGAATCTCAGTGTATTATTTCACAGATCGCATTAACTTATAAGCTGCTAACCTGCTGAAAATAACAAACAAAGAAAACCAAGGCGAAAATACTGCCATTGACTGCCCATGTCAGATGACAGATTAGTCAAGACAGGACAAGCAACTCAATTACACTGCATGAAATGTTTGTGAATCAATCAATTAAAGTTAAACATTAATGCAAAGTATCAATAATCTGAACTGATTTATCTGCATCAACATCTTACTTGCATATTTAGGCCTAAAACAATAGTCCCTGAATTTCATAACTAACAAATGCTTGCTAGTTTTCATTCCAGTTATATTTGTTCACTGCTTGATTGATTTTACACAACACTTCACACACTTTAGGAAACGTGCACCTTCATGTTTGAATACCCAGTTGTTTATGTAGAATGACTTCCCACCGAGAAGAAGAAGTGGTAACTCAAGAGGAAGAAACTTTTCCGATAGCTGTTCCCATAGAGAATCCTCCGGAGAGAACCCCGACTATTCTAACTTCGAGAGCGTTTGTCCAGCTGCGCACTCAATTTGGCTTTGCTGAAAGTGATGTTCTTCTCCCTGGGCCAAGTGATACTGCTGACAATCCTCCCTATGGCTTTGTTGCAGTCAATCGCCAAATGTGCTTAAGTGGGGCGATTCCTCCTTTTAACGACTTCCTTCGAACTCTTCTCCTTCGGTTGACAATCTCTCCGTTTCAACTTCATCCCAATGGCTATGCCATCTTGACGGGGTTATGTGTTTTGTTTAGAAGAACCCTTGATCGCCTACCGAGTTTTGAAGAAATTCGTTATCTGTGCTCGTTTGCAAAGAGTAAAGATCATCCTTCCCTTATTATTGTGAGAAGTGCCCGAAACCGCAAGCTCATTTCCGATCTTACTGAAAGCGTTCATGGATTTTTGAACCAGTTTTTCTTTGCCCGCTGTCCCTCAGGCTTTTATGCCATCTGGAGAGTAGGAAGTAAGATTAGCGTTTCTATTTTCTCCGTTTTGAAACTTTTTCGAGATCCGAACTTTCAGTTGCTAATTTCATTCTTTGTTCCTTTCAGCACTTCCTCTCCCCTCTAGAGACCCAATTCACAAGCAAGTTTTTGAGAGGTTGAGTGCCGTGGCCACAGAAGAGAGGAGCATAAAATTTCTGTTGAGGGATGAATTTTTACATCAACATGGGCTTCTACACACTTCTCGCTCTATGCATGCTCATGAAGTTCCAACGGAAGTCCCCGATTCTCCGATAAAGACTCCTGAATCTTCGCTGGTGAAGTGCTCCACTTCTGTCGATGTTGCGGGGCCATCTGGTAAACTTGCCCCGGTTATCGAGGAAGAAGAGCCTCAGGGATCCTCTCACCATTCACAAGAATCTGGTGAAAAGGCTAAGAAATCCAGTCCTGTCAAGCAAAGCAGGGACGATACCTTCGAAGGATTGAGCGACCTCTTCGCTACTTCACAAGAGATCTTCAAAGATGACCCTACTACTGCCGGGATTTCTTCTTCAGTAGTTGAAGCTACTTCTATTTTGCAACAGCCGTCGTCGACTCAAGAGTTGACGTTAACTATTACACCCACAACCACTCCCCAAATAAAGAGTGGTTCGTAGATGAATGCGCGTAGTTTGCACAACACACACACTTAGAATTTCTCATCACTTCTATGCACTTATCTTCTTGCACTTTAAAGATTTCTAAAGCTTATTATTTTAATTCCAGATTCTCCTATGGGGCGCAGCGGCTCGTATTATGACGATTTCCAGCGCTACGGGAGGCGTAGCCAGTATGATTACAGGCGTTACCTTCCTTCCTACAGAGAGTCGGATGAAGAGAGGGCTGCCTGAAAGGCTCATGAAAGGAGGACTGAAGAAGAACATCGTGAAAGAAGGGAGAGAGAAGAGCGCCATGATTCTTGGCAAAAAGGCGATGACTCTCACAAGAGAAAATCTCATGACGATCGAGGAAAAGGTCACATGAGTGAAGACTTAAGCAAACGAGCTCGTCACAGTGAAAAGCAGGCATCTACTACTCCTGAGAAAGTTACTATTCCTGCCTCACTCGACATCCCTTCTGACTCTCCCGCTCTTGGGAAATCAGATATTCAAACGATAATTAGCAGCCCCAAATTTCAAGTTGGACCGGGTCCTGCCACTCTGCAGAGCCGATTTCCTCAATGGTGCCTTAAGGGGGTGAGGTTCGACCTAGACTTGGTCCCCATCGACAAGTCTGCTATGTTGCGCAATCTTGATGCAGTCAAGCTCGATATCGAGAGGATGTTAAACTGGCAGAAGCTTGTCGATGAGCTTCAAAGAGTTAACCGTGCCAACATAGAGGCCATGCTTACTATGGAAAACGATAAGGCCGAATGGCAAAAGGTCGTTGAGCAACACGACACCGAGATGAGGAACATTGCTTCTTACAATGAGGAGCTTGAAGCAAAAGTCGAGGAATTGAAACATGAACTTGCTGCTTCCTCTACTTCCTATTCTCAAAAAGAAGAAGTGCTCCTGAAACAAGTGAGAGACGCTCACGCTAGCCAAAGGGATGCCGAAGACAGGCTAGAAGTACAAAAAAGAATCAGTGAAGGCTATGCTACTGATATTGCTGAGCTCCGAAAGAAAAACAACTCCCAGGAGGCGGAGATACAAATGCTTAAGCTTCAGCTTGCCAAAACTGAAAGGGAGCGTGATGAGGCTGTCGCCGGCAGACTCGCAGCTGAAGAATCTCATGAGGCGACTAAAAACAGCATCAGCTCAACATTATTCGACTTCTATTTGCACAGCGTCTTGGGGCGTGGAAGCCTTGCCTTTCTAGGCCCCAAGTATGAAATCACACTGGCTGAAGTTTGGGAGACAGCACTTGATATGCTCGGTGGTAAAGGTGCTGGATATGCTGAGTCAGCCCTTAAAGAGCATTATCTTGATGACGAAGCCCGTGCCGCTCTTGCCAAGGGTAAGGAGCAGCTTGCCAGAGCGCGGGCCGGGATGGCGGAAGAAGAGCGTTCTGAAAAAGAAGTACCGCCTACAATCTCCGAACGTCCTCTAGTTTCTCCCGAGGTGGACATTACAGGCCCTAGTGCTCATTTGCCGCCTCCTACAAGAACTGGGGTAATCACCCCTACTGATGAAGAGGCTTTGGAGGACATTGGGGCTCAGAATTATGAGATTGAACTGACAAAGCCAATATCTTCAGGTAATTTCGACATTGGTCCGATTCAGGTGGATTGCTTGCTTATTCCTCAAAAATTTGATGAGCTTCTCGATTACCTCCTGAATCTCGATGAACCCATATCTCCCTTCTTTCGGGAAGATACTAACATTTTCAATTTTTCTTCTTCTGCAGTTGAAACAACAAGTGCCGTGTAGACTTCGCCTTCTCTGGTTATTCCTCCTCCATCTCTTCAGGTGACTCCTCCTTCTGTTTCACAACCTGGGTCACAAGAGGAGAAAATTGAGGCTCTTCATGGTTTGGATGACCCTGTTGCCTCGCAGGAGCAAAAAGATGAGGGACTCGAAGGAGGCGAGATCTCTCCGGAGCGGACTCCTTCTGACGACGTAGTTTTGTCCGCTCTCGTTACTCCGGGGAGTGAGTCTTCTTCGCAGAGAAGAAAGAAGCTTGGGACATCGAAGAGGAGGGGGAAGAAAATTATCACCACTGAAGAGGAACCGGAAATTGCGCCAGTTGTACCTCCCTCCCCTTCTTCCCTCATGCCTTCAGACCAACCTGGAAGACCCGAAAAGCTAACCACTCGGCCGGGTAAAGGGTCTAAAGGCGGCAAGAAGAAATGAAGAGTTGAGCTTTTTGATTCCTTTTTTGTGTAATGGTCGGATGTTGTGCAGGCACCGGCCCCTGCTTCCTATTTTGAAACCTGTATCTGCAATATCTGCAATTGAATAAAATGATTCTTTATTTGTACATACTTCTGTTTGAATTTGAGTATGCATTTATTATTCATTTTTGCACAAGTTTATTTATATGATATTGCAGCGGGCTTATGGTATGTTGTTTGAGTATTACTTTACTGATGCAGCTACACTATTATACCATGTTGCCCCCATACCTTAAGCTTGCTGCAATATTTTATGCTTCGAGGGGACTTGCACTCTTATTTGCTAAAGAATAATTATTTTATTCTTTAAAGAAAATTTTTGTAGAGTACAACTCCCTTCGTATAAGTTTCTACGCTTTGTCGTTCGAAGAAATCACTTTTTTCTTTTGCTTATGTGCATATTTTGCCAAGTGAATTCTTCTATGTGGCAAAGCGGACCTCTGAATGTACTTTACCGTAATAGGTAAATTACTCTTCCTTTGGAAGTTAAAGTATGCTCTTGATGAGGTTCTTCTTTTTTTTATACAAAGTTGTACCTCTGAGGAGGGATTTTTCACGTTTCAACACTTGGAAGTTTTATTTCAATCTCGGTGAAACGTGTACCTCCAAAGAGTTGTGCCTTTGAAGAAAGCCTTTTCACGTTTCAACACTTGGAAGTTTTATTTCAATCTTGGTGAAACGTGGGCTTCCGAAGAGGTCTTTCTTCTTGATTGTGCCTTCGAAGAGGTCTTTACTTTGAATTGTGTCCCCGGGAGGGGGTTGTACCTCTAAGGAGGGATTTTTCACGTTTCAACACTTGGAAGTTTTATTTCAATCTTGGTGAAACGTGTACTTCCAAAGAGTTGTGCCTTCGAAGAAAGCCTTTTCACGTTTCGACACTTGGAAGTTTTATTTCAATCTCGGTGAAACGTGGGCTTTCAGGAAGGTCTTTATTTTGTTTTTGCATTTCAACTTTGGTGAAGTGAAATTCCGAAGAGCGGTTGTTACACTTCAACTCCTGGCGAAATGTGCCTCCGAAGAGGTCTTTCTTTTGTTTGCATTTCAACTCTGGTGAAGTGAAATTCCGAAGAGCGGCTGTTACACTTCAACTCCTGGTGAAATGTGCCTCCGAAGAGGTCTTTCTTTTGTTTGCATTTCAACTCTGGCGAAGTGAAGTTCCGAAGAGCGGCTGTTACACTTCAACTCCTGGTGAAATGTGCCTCAGAAAGGGTTTTCATCGCCTGGAAGTTACTCTCTCATGGTTGGAGGGTCATGACTCCCCCAATCTTTTTTGTTCAGTAGAGAACTTTCTTTTTTGTGGCGTATGACCCATTAGAGGTCTTTTATCCTCCGAAGAGTTGTGCCTCCGAAGAGGACTTGTGCTGCTGATGGTAGCTTTGGTTGTTCCTCTGTTCACTTGCTTATGCCTTTTCAGCGATCCCCCTCTTTTTTTTTTCTTTTCAAGTTTTCATTCCCCTTTTCTCGCAAGTGGCTTGTTTAATCCAAGGAAGTGTACTTCATTGTCTGGCAAGTTCGTGAGAACGGGCACTAGCTTCCTAATTGGATGTTTGTTTGTTCAAACAATCTCAATTTATTAGCAAGGGCTCGTTTCTATCGAAATCATAAGCCGTTCAATTGAAGTATTTCCTATCTAGGATTTGAATTCGGGGCCTTTATAACTTGAAATTTGTTTGTTGAATGATGGTGAGAATCACTCGGTCTTATTATGCGCAAGTTTTATTTCCATTGTCTGCAAAAATTTAAATCGACATTTCAGCAATACATTTTATGTATTTTTATATCGAAAACAAAGCAAACATATAATAATAATAAGGAACACAAGATTTATAGTGGTTCGGCCATGAAATTGGGCCTACATCCACTTTATATTCTTTCATTATTTACTTGCATCAGTTTCACAATTGCTTTCAATTACAAGAATCATACATTCATAATTCTTTTTACAATGTTTCAACAAAATTTTCAAGTAAAGTATGGACGCAAATGGTTGCTGTTCCATGCCCTTGGAATTTGATCTCCATCAACAGTGGTGAGCTTGAATGTGCCGTCAAGAAGCTTCTGACCTATTACATACGGTCCTTCCCAATTTGGCCCAAACACACCTGTCGCGGTCATAATTCTTTTCAGGACTAGATCTCCAATTTCAAAGCTGCGTTGACGAACTTTGGAATTGAAATGTCTGGCTATCCTTTGCTGATGAGCTGCAACTCTGAGGTTAGCTTCATCTCTTTTTTCATCAAGGAGATCCAGCGCTTCAAGTTGTAGCTTCTCATTTTCTGCTTGATTGAAATGGATTCTTCCGTGTGAAGGGACCTCTGTTTCAACCGGGATCATTGCTTATGCTAACGAAAAAGGAGTATGCCCAGTTGCAGTTTTGTGAGTAGTTCTGTATGCCCATAGTGCAAGTGGTAGTTTATCGACCCAACCACCTTTTGCTCTTTCGAGTTGCTTTTTGATGGTTGATTTGATGATCTTGTTCGCTGCTTCCACTTGCCCGTTTGCCTACGGATGAGCTACTGCCGAAAAGCTTTTCTGGATTTTGAATCGTTTGCAAAAATCCTGGAATTCCTCGCTTTCAAACTGCGTACCATTGTCTGTGATTATTTTCTGAGGCACACCGTATCTGCAAATGATATTCTTGGTCACAAAGCTTATCATTTTCTTAGAAGTGATAGTAGCCAATGGTTCAGCTTCAGCCCATTTAGTAAAGTAATCAACTGCAACAGTAGCATATTTAATTCCTGATTTAGCAGTTGGTAGCGGCCCAATGAGATCCATTCCCCAAATAGCAAATGGCCATGGACTGACCATCTGTGTGAGTTCGGTAGAAGGTGCTCTAGGAATTTTGGCAAATCTTTGGCATTTGTCACATTTTCGGGAGTAATCTGCAGCATCTCGATTAATTTCTGGCCAAAAATGTCCGTATCGGAGAATTTTCTTTGCTAATGTCTGACCACCTGAATGATCACCACATTCTCCTCCATGCACCTCAGCTAGGATTGTTTTGGACTCTTCCCGGGATACACATCGAAGCAATGGCATTGAGAATCCCCGTCTGTACAATCGGCCATCCTGAATTACATAGCGAGAGGCTTTTCTTAGTAGCTTTCGTCTTTCTATCGAATTTTCTGGCAGAGAACCTCTGAGTAGGTAGTCCAGTATTGGAGTCATCCATGACCCTTGTTCTTGAGATACATTCATAATCCAGTCTATATCCATCTCGTCTATACTCGGTGCTGAAAGGACTTCTACAGGGACCAATCCCAATAGTTGAGCTTCACCAGAACTTGAATACTTTGCGAGGGAATCTGCCTTCATATTCTCTTCCCGAGTAATGTGGCTTATTGAATAGTGATCAAGTTCACATAGGAGTTCCCAAGCCTTTGACAAGTAGGAAGGCAGGTTTCCACCTTTTGCTTGAAATTCCTTCTTGACTTGGCATACAATAAGCTGAGAATCACTGAAGATCTGTAATGCTCGAATGTTTAGTTCTTTAGCGATTTTCAGACCTGCAATAAGAGCTTCATATTCTGCTTCATTGTTTGTTGAAGGAAATTCCAATCTTAATGCATAACATAATGATCGACCTTCAGGAGTTTCAAGTACCACTCCGGCTCCAGAACAGTAGTCATTTCTTGCGCCATCAACATACATCTTCCACTGGATTGGGGAATCATTGATCGTTTCTTCCTCACCATTATCTTTCTCTGTGAATTCTGCAATGAAATCAGCTAAAGCTTGTCCGTTGATTGCTTTTCGGGGGTGATAGGTGATGTCATATTGACTGAGTTCAATGTTCCATTTTAGAAGGCGACCCGAAGTTTCAGGGCGAAATAGGACTTGCTTTAGAGGTTGATCAGTGAGTACTTTGATAGGATGAGCTTGGAAATATTGCCTCAGTTTCCTTGATGCAACTAGTAGGCAATAGGCGAGTTTTTCCAACTTGGAGTAATTCAGCTCTGCCCCAGTGAGTCTTTTGCTGATATAGTAAACCGGATGTTGAATCCTTTTGTCTTCCCGTATCAGCGCTGCACTTAGAGCATGAGATGATACTGCCAAGTATATAAGAAGATCCTCACCATTGCCTGGCCTAGAAAGTATTGGAGGCGTTTCCATATGACGGATCAACTCATCGAAGGCTTTTTGGCATTCGGAAGTCCATTCAAAATTCTTCTTTCCTTTTTTCAGGGCGTCAAAGAATGGGATGCATTTATCAGTGGCTTTGGAGATGAACCGACTCAGGGCGGCGACCTTTCCGTTGAGACTCTGCAATTCCTTCTTTGTTCTAGGAGCTTTAACTTCTTTCAAGGCAGTAATTTGAGCTGGACTAGCCTCAATGCCCCTAGCACTGACGATGAAACCTAAGAACTTTCCGGACTCGACCCCAAATGTACATTTCAGAGGGTTAAGTTTCATTCTGTATTTCCGGAGGACTGCGAACATTTCTGCTAAGTGTTCAATGTGATCCGCTGCTTTCCTGGACTTCACTAACATGTCGTCGACGTAGACTTCCATAGTTTTGCCCAATTGCGGTTTGAACATAGCATTAACAAGTCTTTGGTAGGTTGCCCCTGCATTCTTCAATCCGAAGGGCATAACTCTGTAGCAATAAAGTCCAACATCTGTGATAAAGCTTGTATCCTCCTGATCCGGCTCGTGCATCATGATTTGATTATAACCGGAGTAGGCATCCATGAAAGATAACAATTCATGTCCCGCGGTTCCGTCTACCAGTTGATCGATCCTGGGTAATGGGAAGCAATCTTTGGGGCAAGCCTTGTTTAGATCAGAAAAATCAATGCACACTCTCCATTTTCCATTAGCTTTCTTGACCAACACAGGATTTGAAACCCAATTCGGATATGTAGATTCTTTGATGAAGTTATTTTCTATGAGTCGATCAACTTCTTCTTTTAATGCTGCTGACCTTTCTGGACCTTGGGTTCTTCTTTTCTGTTTAACTGGCGTAAACTTTGGGTCAATATTCAGAGCGTGTACTGCAACTTCTGGGGATATTCCACACATATCGGCATGAGTCCAAGCAAAGACATCCAGATTTGCTTTCAGGAAAGATATCAAGATATTCTGAATTGACACATTAAGCTGTGAACCCACATTTAACACCTTATTTGGGTCCTTCGGGTCAACAGGTACCGGAACTGTCGTTTCCACCAGTACCACTCTATTCTCCCCTGCACTGGCTTTTCTGGGATCCATTTCTTTCCGTGCCCCGCTGTGCTCGCCAGTGCAGGGTCCGCCCCGTAATTGCTACAAGGCTGGCTCTTTGATGCGGACTGGGGTTGCCGCATCCTTCCCCATTTCTCTTTTTCTTGACTCTCGCAGCTCTGTCAAATAGCATTCTCGCGCAGCATTTTGATCCCCTTTTTTAACTCCTACTCCATTGTCAGTAGGGAATTTGATAGTGAGGCACCACGGGGCTAGGATAGCTTTGAATGCTGCGAGTGTTGGACGGCCAAGAAAAGCATTATAAGCAGAAAACTCATCGACAATCACAAATGTTTGCTTGCGGACCACTTTCCTTTCTGCTTCTCCAAGTTTTACAAGCAGATCAATGGTCCCAATTGGTTGTTTTGGTTCCCCAGTGAAGCCAGCGATCTTCTGTGATGAGGCTTGTACATCAATCATAGGGATTTTCATCTGGTCAAATGTCTTCTTGAAGAGGATATTACATGATGCTCCGCAGTCAATGAGGACTCTCCTGACAATGGCCGGTCCAATACCAGCCGAGATGACCAAGGGATCTAGGGTAGGAGCTTCTATACCTGTGGAATCTCTGGCTCTGAAAACAATATCATCGCTGAAAGTTTTCTGTTGTTTCAGGGGTGTAGTGTCTTCTAAAACAAAGACGTCTTCTTCGGCTGGAGCATATTTCAAAGCCCTGGAATATCTCTCCATCTCACCCCAGCTCTTGCCAGTTGGGTGAGGCCCTCCTGTAATGACATTGATAACGGGCCTTCCAGATTCATGTCCCGTAGCTTTCTCACCTGTCCTAGGCTGATGAACAGGAACCTGTTGCCCCTGACTTGACGATGCAGGATTGTTGCTATTTTTCTTCACGAATTGCTGCAGTTTGTTTTCTCTTAGCAACTCTTCGATCAGATTTTTCAACTGGCGGCATTCATCAGTTTCATGACCGGGTTGATTGTGGAAGCGGCAGAATTTCCCACTCTGTATTGGTTTTTTCCCGGTTCTCAAAGGGATAGGTTTAGGGAAATCGACGGAATCTTTAGTGGCCAGGTAGATGTGCTCCGGTGTATGTGATAATGGAGTATATTCTGATGGCTAGAAGGATCGGGGCTTCTTCAGATTACCCTGTTTCTTCCCATTATTATTCTCCCTTTTTTGCCCCACCGATTCATTCTTGCGTGGAGCGACAGTGTTGTTTTCTACTTTCTCCAACACTGTCTTTACTGGTAAAGGACGGCTTTCCAAGCGAATGAATTCATCTGCTTTTTTGTAGAACTTTTCGAGAGAGGTTGGCTCCTTCATATTTAACCATTTCCCAAATTCGCTTGACTTATCAATAGCCCTCATCAGATAAGTCAATATCATTCGTGGTTCAACATTGTCCACCTCAGCCAGCGCTATATTAAAGCGGTTCAAGAAGGATCTGATAGACTCACCAGGATTCTGCTCTAAACTCGATAGTGACATAATGTCCTTGGCCTTCGAAGCATATAGTCTAAACTGCTCCTTGAATTTTCTGGTCAAGTCTGAAAACTGATCGATAGATCGGACTGGCAACTTGGTGAACCATAGTAGAGCCACACCTTCCAGGTATACGGGGAAATATCGACACTTTATTTCGTCAGAGGCCCTGGCACCTGTCATGTGCCAATCATATTTATACAAGAACTCATTCGGATCACTTGTCCCTTTGTAAGCTGGAATAGTCGGAGGGACAAACTTCCTTGGAAATTCCGCCTTCAAGATTTTTTCAGTAAACGGAGTTTTACTTGGAGCGAAAACCCATTCCTTCTCATCTTCAACCCTTTGCATACTTTCTTTCATGATCTGCCGGACCATTCCAGAAAGATATTCCTCATCATGCCGAGTTCTAGATCCACCAGCCTCAGGAACTGCCTGCTCAAAGGGACTAGTAGCCCTTTCCGGAGCATTCCTCTCACTAACATCATGAATGTTGCCAGCATAGTTCCTTTCATTACCAGCTGGTTGATTGTTTGCCCCAAGTAAATCGTTCAACTTATTCAGAATCAGAGCATTCTGGGCACTTTGAGCCTCTAATTGTGCATTTTGGGCGTTTATCTGCTGGTTTAGCCCTAGAATCACAGCATCCAACTCCACTTTCGTAACTCCAACAGACGGAGTGGGTTGATTAGCTACAGGGGAAGCGGAGGTTCCCTCTTGAATGTTTCCAGATCTGATAGATCTACTTTTCCTTCCAGGAGCCATAATCTCAGATAGACTTCTGGTTTTTAAGGAAATTCTTTCTTCAAATCTCTGTGAAGCAATGATGACAGTTTTCCTGAGTTCAACTCTCAATGAAAGCACCAAAAATGTTAACGCTAAAATGTGAACGCTAACACCCCGGTGAGTAAAGTGTAGTTGTGAAAGCACCACCCGATAGATCGGGAAAGAATTACAAACAAGTAATAGCAGAAAAGCAGTAAACAACAACGATTTTATAGTGGTTCGGCTTAAGGGTATAGCCTACGTCCACTCTAAGTACTTTTATTAATAATCCCGTTACAAACTGAAACAATTCTTCTCAAGTACAATACACCTCAAGTTACAAGTGATTTGGAACAAGTCTTAAGCTTCAATGTCGATTAAAGCTCTTAGATTCATGTTGAAGATATGTGGTTTCTTTGTGAATTTCTTTGATGTATTCCTCTAATCTTGGAAGTTCTAAGTGTTGATGAAGTTCTCAATGCAGCAAGGTAACGGTGTGTGAAGAGAATGTGCCAAAAGTCCTTTGAATGTTGGAGGTGGTTGCCTATTTATAGAGAGTTCTGGTCTGAAATTTTTGCCAAGTCCTAAGTCGTGGCCGATCTAAGTTAAGTCGTAGCCGACTTAATATGAGTCGTGGCCGGTCCATCTGGCCCCCTTCTGGCTTCACAGGAGTTCACTTGTACAAGTCCTAGGTCGCCTCCGAGTCAACACTACTCCTTCTCAGTAATATGGCATCGGGCTTATACTTAGTGGCTTTAGGTCGTGGACGAGTTAACTTGGTAAGTCGCAAGTCACGGTCCAACTGGTAAGTCCTGGATCGTGTACGAGTTAAGAGGCCACTGTGCCAAGTAGCTGCATTGAACTTACCTTCCTTTGCTTAGGTCGTGACCGACTTAACATTGGTCATAGGTCGGTAGCTATCTTGGGTCGGCGTTCCTTAAGTCTTAGGTTGGTATACATGCTAGAGCATTGGGTCGGCACCTCTCTTAAGTCGGTATCCCTTTTCGGCCTTAGGTCGGCATTCCTGTTAAGGCAGTTAGGTCGGCAACCAGTTAAGTCGGCAATCTCCCTAGACTGTTAAGTCGGTATCTATGTTGAGTCAGTAGCCTCATTGAAGTGTTAGGTCGGCAACCCTTTGAATCTTAGGTCGGCACCCCTGTTGAGCCTTAGGTCGGCACCCTTGTTGAGCCTTAGGTCGGCATCTCCTTGAGTCGCAGAGTCTAAACCGAGGCGGAGTTAACAAATTAATTTATAATTAATTGTAAATTAATTAAGGGTTAAGATTTAATTAATTAAATAATTAAGGTTAATTAATGAATAATTAATTATGTAATTAAGATAAATTAATTTGTGATTAATTAAGATTTAATTAAGGTTAACTAATTATAAATTAAGGGTTAATTAATAATCAGTTAAGGAATGATTAATCTTTAATTAAATTTTAATTATAGTAATTACTTGATAATTAAATAAAGATTATTAATTAATTAAGGATTAATTAATTAATAATGAGATAATTAAGAGGTGATTAATTAATTAAATGATTGTGAATAATTAATTAATGTTTGGTTAAGCAAGATTAAGTGATAAATTCTTAAGTAATTAAATTAAATTAAATTAATTGAATTAATTATAATATGAATTAAGTAGTGCTTGCTTGTGGATGATTGTTTGAATTGAATATCTGAATATGGTTGATATCTGTTGAATGACAGTTGAGATATTCTGTGATGAGATGTTGTATATCTGTGATAGATATTAGTTATTATCTGTTAATAATGCTGTGTGATGTTATGTTTAAATCTGAATTGAATTGTTTAAATCTTTAAAAAAAACTTGGCCTTTAAGGCACGTTTGGATTTCGATGAGACCGGGATCGGGGATCAAATTTGATTTTCTGAAAACCACATCGATCCAAGTTAAACGTTAGGTCGTGACATCTCAAGTGAGGATCGAGATGGAGTTTTAGAGTGCAAGGATTACTATCGTTAACTCTGAGGGTGATTCCAAAATGAGTGTAACGAAATAATGCCTTCGGTTTCATTCGAACCCGAAACGAACTTGTATGGATTGAATGCTTTCAGAACATCATCAGGAGGACGATGAGCATTCTAAGAGATGTATTCTTTATAAAGGTAATCGTAGCCTCAAGCCTCATCAACCGGGAATGGCTAAAACAGGGGAGGTGCAGCAAGGCATCGTGGGTAGCCCCCACTTAAGAGTGAGATTTACCCCTGTCTAGAGTCCCTTATATATTCGGCTGTGTGGGCAGTTGTTGGCCACAACTACGGGGTTGTCTTGTTCGAAACTGTCCAGTAAGGGATGGGTCCGGCCTTGTGTTGCAGGGAATGGGGAGTGGTCCTCGATACGATGATCTAGGCCCTGTACTGTGACGGGCGGTACCCCAGTAGCCCTGCCGTTGTATGGAATCCAATCTCCAATAAGTGTCGTACGATTTGATTGTGCCCAACTATGTTGGAATGTGAGATGTAAGCATTCCAGCTATTTCTGTATTTTATTTTAAAACCCTAGACCCTATTATAATATCACTGAATTTCCTATCAAAGGTTTTGGTTAGCGTAAGGTAAAAACTTACCCGTATTTATTTGTGGGAAGTCTTACGTGATACCTTTTGTTTTCAAGATGATTTTTAAAGTTAAACAATTTTAACTGATTTACTCACACCAGACCGATGTCTGACCCGAAGTTTATTTTGTTTTTCATAAACTCTTGGGTACTCAAATTTTATGAGTAGCCAAGTGATTTAGGTTTGGATTAGCAAATGTTTTGGAAGCTAGAGCTGGAGTCCAGACATACTATCTATCTATATTCGCTGTAGTAGCATTTTGGTGTTATGTTTTGAGTTATATGGGTTGGTCTTATTAATGTCAGATGTAATGAAGTGGAATTATTTTGTGTACTCTGATATGTAGAACTATGTAAGGGATATATGTAATATTATATTTTGTTCGTTTCCGCTGTGAGATTCTGATGATTGTTGTTTCTTTTCTTTCTATCTTTCTATTTCTATCTTTTCTTTTCTTATTGATGATACGTCTTTCTGTGGAATGAAAGACGGATCGTCATGGTTGGTATCAAAGCAATGGTTGAGAAACACCTAGTGATGCAGCAAGGCCTATGGAAGTTTTACGACTCAGCAGGAATTTGTGGTGTAGTGTGATAAGTCGTCCACAACCCATCAGTGACTTGAGTCGTTCGTGCTTTATGAGTCGTACACGACTCAACAATTCAACCATAAGTCGTTTACGGCTTAACATGAGAAAGGTGAACGTTTCAGCAAGTAGAGATCTTGAGACAAAGGAAGGACACGAGTCACGACTCAATGGGAGTTTCAATAAATCTGAATTGATGAGTCGTATACGACCTAATTGCAAGGCCATGAGTCGTTCACGACTCATCAGGAAACAACAGGGAATAACAGTAATGGGTGGCCATAAGGCGGGGACGAGTTACGACATAGAAGAGTCGTCCAGAGTTGACTCGCTTGAAGGGTTTTGCCGCAGGGGACTTGGAAGCTTGAGTCGTAGGAAGGATGTTGAGTCGCTGAAGCTATGAGTCGTGAGTCGTATCTTGTTGTGTCGCGTATTATGTCTGGTGTGTTGTAATAGTGAGTCGGTTGTGTCATAAGTCGTTCATAAGTTGAGTCGTTATGTTTTCTTGAGTCGTGTAACTTGAATGGTTTGATGAGTCGTATACCGTGTTGTATGGTAAGTCGTGTAATGCATAAAGGTGTGGTGTGTTGCTAAGTCGTTAACGACTTATGATGAGTCGTAGGTCGTGAGTCATGAGTCGGTCACGACTCAAGGGCTGTGTTGTGAAAACCCTATAAATACGCGTGTGTTGTACATTTTGTGGTTGTTGATTTTGAATAAAATTTCTCTTTTGTTAGCTTTGTGCTTTCATACCAATTGGTAGTTGAGTGTAATCTCCTATCTCCACTTACGTCGTTCGAGTGCGCTCGAATCCACGTTTGTTGAAGCCGATTCACGGAATCTAGTGCGCTAGATCAACGTGCGAAGAATCGTAGATCTTTGAACACGGTATAGTGCGCTATCAACGTGTTTGAGATAGCTAGAGTTCGGTATCTTTGGGTCAACGAACTTGGGCATTTTTGGTATCTTCAACTCACCGATTGCTACAATCCATCGATTGAAGTTTTGTTTGATTAATCCGCTGCGTCAGTTTGGTATCAGAGCCATACTTAGCCAATCATAGCTAAGTTTGATTCTTGGAGCCAAGTTTTTGAAGTTTTTGAAGTTTATGAAGTTTGAAGGAGTTCATCGTGTTCATATTGAAGTTGCATCAAGTTTGGAGAGTTTGATCCATTTCATTTTGGATCGAGGAGTTGGATTTTGTTTGGATTTTGAATTGGTGATTTGCGCGCCAAAGTTTTGAAGGTTTTGGAGTGAGCCGAGGCAAGTCTTGACCGAGCCAAGCAAAGTTGTGAAGAGTCAAGGCCGAGACAAGCATTGCCGAGACAGTTGAGCCTAGATTGCCTTATCGTGTGAAATTTTGAAGTATTGTGTTCAATTTGTTGAAGTTTGTGAAAATTTTAACCATGCCACCGAGGAGAGCTAACCGACATCAAAACGTTGAAGCTTTGTATCGTAGAGAAGAAGCCGAGCTTATGGAACAACGTATTAATGAGAAATTTGATGAAGGCATTGGTAAATTGGAGAGATTGATGAATGATTTGAATCAAAGAAGGAGATCACCAAACTCGAACCATGGAGGAAACCGAGTTTCGCCATCGGTTACGGAAGCGAGGAGGGTATCGCCACATTCTTGTAGAGATAGAAGAGAAACATCAATTTCATCACGAAGAGATCATCATGACTATGCACATGAAGAGAGAAGAAGTCAACGTGAATTTGACCATGAAGCATATAGAGATGAGGAGAGACATAGTCAAAGAAGCATGCATGAACAAAGGGATGACATTGGTCGAGATCGATGTAGGCGTACCTTTGATTTTGTTGAAGAGGGTGATAGAGCAAGTATTCATTATCGAGATCGAGACCAAGTTCGAAATTCTTACCGTGATGTGGAGGATGACCGTCGTTGGGAGTCGGGTATGAAAATGGAGATTCCGGAGTTTAAAGGCGGGATGGTTGCTGAGGAGTTCTTAGATTGGTTGTCTAATGTGGAGGAAATCTTTGATTTCAAGGAGGTGCCGGAGAATCGAAGGGTGAAGTTGGTTGCTACTAGGTTGAGGGGGAGAGCTTTGGCGTGGTGGCAGCAAACTAAACTTACTCGAGAACGAATGGGGAAGTCAAAGATAGAATCTTGGGAGAAGATGAAAAAGTTGATGAGATCTACATTTTTGCCTTATAACTACCAATCACTTATGTACCAGAGGTTGCAGAATCTGAGGCAAGGGACAAAATCTGTTAGTGATTATGCTGATGAATTTTACCAACTCATCGCCAGGAATGATATCATGGAAACAGAAGAACAGCTAACTGCTAGATTCATTGGGGGCTTGAGAATGCAGATCCAAGATATGGTTAATATGTTTGATCCTAGATCAGTAGCAGAGGCACATCAGAAAGCGTTAGCTTGGGAGAAACAAGGAAGGCGTGGAGGTGGTGTGTTTACTAATTCCAATAATCAAGCAAGGGGTGTTGGCGGAAGTTCTAGTGTTCCTAAACCTGTTACAAAGCCAGTGGTGAAGGAGGCAGAGAAAGCGAAGGCTAGTAGTGTTTTCAAATGTTATAATTGTCAGGAGTTGGGTCACAAAAGCAACGAATGTCCGAAGCCGAAGAAGAGAACCATGGTTGCAGAGGTTGAAGCAGATGATGGTGAGGAGGCAGAGTATTCAAATGTACCTTATGTTGAGGAGGAAGAAAAAGTGTCGGGTGATGAAGGTTGTAATCTTATGATGAGGAGAAGTTGTTTGACACCTAAGCAAGAGGAGGATTGTAGTTGGCTGAGAAGCAATATTTTCCAATCGACATGTACTATTCTGGGAAAGGTCTGCAAGTTTGTTATTGATGCAGGAAGTTGTGATAATATTATTTCTACAGAAGCAGTGAGAAAGTTGAATTTGAAGACCGAGAAGCATCCTAAACCATACAAGCTAGCATGGTTAAGAAAAGGAGGTGAAGTGAAAGTGTGTCGAAGAGCTTGTGTGAATTTTTCGATTGGGAAGAAGTACAAAGATGAAATTTGGTGTGATGTTGTGGACATGGATGTTTGTCACTTGTTATTGGGCAGGCCATGGCAGTTTGATAGAGCAGTTCAGCATGACGGTCGTGCCAACAGTTACAGTTTCATGTTCGAGGGTACTAAAATCACTTTGGTTCCTAAGAAGCAACAGCAGAAGGAGAACAAACTGGAGGAGATTGAAGAATTGAAAACTCTGTTGACTTTGAAGGAGTTTGTTAAAGAAGTGGAGGAAGAACCGGAAGTGTTTTTGTTGATTGGGAGAGAGAGTAGTGAAGAAGTTGAGATTCCCGAAGAAGCAAAGCCAGTTTTGGAAGAGTTTGAAGATGTCTTTCCAGAGGAGTTGCCAAAGGAGTTACCACCACTTAGAGACATTCAACATCAGATTGATCTTGTTCCGGGGGCAGTGTTACCACATCGACCACATTATCGTATGAGTCCGAAGGAACATGAGGAATTGAGAAGGCAGGTGGAAGAATTACTTGAACAGGGTCGTATTCAGGAAAGTTTGAGTCCGTGTGCTGTACCTGCATTGTTAGTACCAAAGAAGGACGGAACTTGGAGAATGTGCACTGATAGTAGAGCTTTGAATAAGATCACTGTTCGTTACAGATTTCCTATGCCGAGGTTGGATGATTTGTTGGATCAGTTGAGTGGGGCAACTATATTCTCGAAAATTGATTTGAAGAGTGGTTATCATCAAATTCGTATCAGACCTGGAGACGAATGGAAGACAGCTTTCAAAACTAGAGAGGGGTTGTACGAATGGTTGGTTATGCCATTTGGTTTGTCTAATGCACCTAGTACATTCATGCGGGTGATGAATCAAATTTTTAGACCACTCATTGGAAAGTTCGTCGTGGTTTATTTCGATGATATTTTGATTTATAGCAGGAGTACGGAGGAACATGTTCTACATCTGAGAGAAGTGTTGTTTATTCTTCGTGAAGAACAATTTTATGCTGCTACAAAGAAATGTGTGTTTATGACACCTAGTGTTTTATTCCTGGGGTATGTTGTTTCAGGGAAAGGTATTCAAGTTGACCAGAGCAAAGTTGAAGCAGTCAAGAATTGGCCACAGCCAAAGACAATTACAGAAGTGAGAAGTTTTCATGGGCTAGCGTCATTCTACCGAAGGTTCATACCACACTTCAGTAGCGTGATGGCTCCAGTGACTGATTGCATGAAGGGTAAACAGTTGGTGTGGTCAGAGGAAGCGGGGGTTGCCTTTGAAAGGATCAAGGAATTGTTGACGTCTGCACCAATTCTTGTTCTACCTAATTTTCAGTTATTGTTTGAATTGCATACTGATGCTTCGAAGGTTGGAATTGGAGGAGTTCTGAGCCAGAATGGAAAGCCAGTTGCTTATTTTAGTGAGAAACTGTCAGGGGCAAAGATCAGATACAGTACATATGACGTTGAATTTTATGCTGTTGTTCAGGCTGTTAAGCATTGGAGACATTACTTATTTCAGAAGGAATTTGTTCTGTACACTGATCACGAAGCTTTGAAACATTTACAGGGGCAAGATAAGATTTCAGCAAGACATGCATCATGGATTGCATATTTACAGCAGTTTACTTTTGTCGTTAAGCACAAATCTGGGGTGACCAATCGAGTAGCTGATGCTTTAAGTAGGAGGAGTCATTTACTGACGACAATGAAGGTGGAAGTGACGGGGTTTGAAATGTTACCAGAGATGATTGAAGAAGATCCTTACTTTGTGAAATATGTTGAAAAAGTGAAGGATGGGAGTACCGATGAATTCATGTTGGTTGATGGTTTTCTGTTTAAAGGAAATCGTTTATGTATTCCGGACTGTAGTTTGAGGATGAAGATTGTGAAGGAATTGCACGATGAAGGACATGTTGGCCGTGATCGTACTTTACAGTTGATTTCGCAGTCTTACTTTTGGCCGTCGATGAGGAAAGAGGTTGAAAGATTCGTGGAGCGATGTCATATTTGCCAAGTTTCAAAGGGGACAGCAACGAATGCAGGGTTGTATATGCCATTACCAGTACCATCTAAGCCATGGGTTGATATTAGCATGGATTTTGTCTTGGGTTTGCCGAGAACTCAAAGGGGAAATGATTCGATATTTGTTGTGGTGGACAGGTTTTCAAAGATGGCACATTTTGTTGCTTGCAAGAAGACAGCAGATGCAGTACGAGTGGCGCAGTTATTTTTCAAGGAGATTTATCGACTTCATGGGTTACCAGACTCTATTGTTTCTGATCGAGATACTCGTTTTCTGAGTCACTTTTGGCTGAGTTTGTGGAAGATGGTGGGAACGAAACTGAAATTTAGTAGTGCTTATCATCCGCAAACTGATGGGCAGACAGAAGTTGTTAACAGGTCATTGGGAAATTTGTTGCGTTGTCTTGTACAGGATAACTTGAGAAGTTGGGACATGAAGCTATGCCAGGCAGAATTTGCTCACAATCATGCAGTGAACCGTAGCACGGGATTCAGTCCGTTTCAGATTGTTTATTCAAATTTACCCAGGGGGCCGTTGAATTTGGCAGTAGTACCACAGGCGAAGGGAACAGTTAAACGAGCTGTTGATTTTGTTGATGAGCTGACTGAATGTCATAAAATCGTTCAGAAACGATTGGAGAAATCGAATGAGAAGTATAAGAAGTCTGCAGATCTGAAACGTCGAAATGTTGGATTTAAGGAAGGTGAGTTGGTTTATGCGGTATTGACGAAGGATCGTTTTCCGGTTGGTGCATACAATAAATTGAAAGCACGGAAAATTGGTCCAGTTGAAGTTTTGAAGAAAATCAATGAGAATGCTTATCGATTAAAGTTACCAGATGATGTCTATACTTCTGATGTTTTTAACGTCAAGCATTTAATTCCATATCATGGAAGTGAGTTTGTTGTAGAAGAAGTTACAAATTCGAGGACGAATTTTTCTCAACCAGGAGAGGATGATGCAGCAAGGCCTATGGAAGTTTTACGACTCAGCAGGAATTTGTGGTGTAGTGTGATAAGTCGTCCACAACCCATCAGTGACTTGAGTCGTTCGTGCTTTATGAGTCGTACACGACTCAACAATTCAACCATAAGTCGTTTACGGCTTAACATGAGAAAGGTGAACGTTTCAGCAAGTAGAGATCTTGAGACAAAGGAAGGACACGAGTCACGACTCAATGGGAGTTTCAATAAATCTGAATTGATGAGTCGTATACGACCTAATTGCAAGGCCATGAGTCGTTCACGACTCATCAGGAAACAACAGGGAATAACAGTAATGGGTGGCCATAAGGCGGGGACGAGTTACGACATAGAAGAGTCGTCCAGAGTTGACTCGCTTGAAGGGTTTTGCCGCAGGGGACTTGGAAGCTTGAGTCGTAGGAAGGATGTTGAGTCGCTGAAGCTATGAGTCGTGAGTCGTATCTTGTTGTGTCGCGTATTATGTCTGGTGTGTTGTAATAGTGAGTCGGTTGTGTCATAAGTCGTTCATAAGTTGAGTCGTTATGTTTTCTTGAGTCGTGTAACTTGAATGGTTTGATGAGTCGTATACCGTGTTGTATGGTAAGTCGTGTAATGCATAAAGGTGTGGTGTGTTGCTAAGTCGTTAACGACTTATGATGAGTCGTAGGTCGTGAGTCATGAGTCGGTCACGACTCAAGGGCTGTGTTGTGAAAACCCTATAAATACGCGTGTGTTGTACATTTTGTGGTTGTTGATTTTGAATAAAATTTCTCTTTTGTTAGCTTTGTGCTTTCATACCAATTGGTAGTTGAGTGTAATCTCCTATCTCCACTTACGTCGTTCGAGTGCGCTCGAATCCACGTTTGTTGAAGCCGATTCACGGAATCTAGTGCGCTAGATCAACGTGCGAAGAATCGTAGATCTTTGAACACGGTATAGTGCGCTATCAACGTGTTTGAGATAGCTAGAGTTCGGTATCTTTGGGTCAACGAACTTGGGCATTTTTGGTATCTTCAACTCACCGATTGCTACAATCCATCGATTGAAGTTTTGTTTGATTAATCCGCTGCGTCACCTAGGCTCTAGAGTAGTATTTATCTTGAGAGTGCGTATTTTTAATTTTCTTATATAACTATATCCCTATCTAAATTGGTTGATTACTTGTTCAGATAGCCAATATGAGTACAAGAGGCCGAAGGGGAAGAGTTGTTGGAAGTGCATCAACTGGTAACAGAAGAGAGCAGAATGATAATGAGACTGCTAATCCAGTTACGTGTTCATCCAGTTTTGCCGCATTTTGCAAGGAATTTGTTCATCTTGGAGGAAAACCATTTCAGGGATCAGAAACTATAATAGAAGTTCAAGCATGGATTCGCTCGTGTGAGAAGATTTTTAAGAGCATGAGGTTATCAGATGAGCAGAAGAGAATAATGGTTGCATGGCAATTACAAGGTGGTGCTGCAGTATGGTGGAATTCAGTGACTGCTAATATCTCGGAAGATGGTATGTCTTGGGAAGAATTTAAGGAGATGTTTGAGGAAAAGTTTATGCCTGCTGCAGGAAGAACTCAGCTTTATCAAGATTTTCTGAATCTGAAACAAGGAAATATGTCTATAGCTGAATACGAGACAAAATTCAATGAGTTATCTTGCTACGGTCCAGGACTTATTGACACCTCTCTTAAGAAGAACGAGATGTTTGTCCAAGGGTTGAGGCCTGAGTATCATGAGAGAATGACAGCACATCTGAAAGGGTCTTTTGTGGAGCTTATTGATATGGCATTAAGGTATGAAGATTTGATGAAGAAGAGGTCAGTGGCACAAGTTGCTGCATCAGGAGGGAATTCTTCTAACCAGAATAATAGAAAATTCAATCCTAACTGGAAGAAACAAAACAAGAAGAAGTCTAGGAATAATAATGGACCCCGAAAGTGTTATATTTGTCAACAAGAAGGTCACCTAGCAAATAAGTGTCCCAACAAAGGATCTTAGCAACAGCGACAGCAGTATAGTGGACCAGGGTGATTCTTAGTGCAGAAGTCTCTTTGCTTTAACTGTCACCAACCAGGACACATGATTAAAGACTGACCGCTCTTTCATAAGGTTCAACAGAACAAAGTATTTGCTTTAGAAGGCGCACCATCAAACTCATCGAAAGGCAAGGGAGTTTTAGAAGGTACCTTACTTTTAAATGGAAAATATATTAAAGTCTTATTTGATTCTGGTGCTTCCTTAAGTTTTATTTCCCTGGGAACTGTAGAGAATTTCTTACTTATCCCTAGTATCGTAGACAATTCCATTTGTGTATCAAATCCTATAGGAGGGGTAACCAAATTAGATAGGATTTGTAAAGATTTGAGAATTTCCTATCTATCACATAGTTTTTCCTGTGATCCTTATGTATTGGATTTTAAAGGCTTTGACCTTATATTGGGAATGGATTGGCTTGACAAATATAAGGCTATTTTAAATTATGATGAAAGAACAGTTTCGTTGGAAACTGATCTGGGTAGGATTGCCAGAGTAATGTGTGATAACTCTGGAATCCACTTAAGTAGTCTTTTACATGGAATAGAGACTTATCAAGAAGTGGTTGTAGATATTGAAGTAGTCCGGGATTTCTTTGACGTATTTGAAGAAGTTAAGTGTTTGCCACCGCATCGGGAAATAGAGTTTCGTATAGATTTGGTTCCTGGAGCAGTTCCTGTAATTCAACCTAGTAGAAGAATGGCTCCAAGAGAGAGAGAGGAATTAGTGAAGCAAACTCAAGATTTGTTGGAGAAGGGTTTGATTAGACCAAGTTTTTCCTGTTGGGGTTCTGCTGCAGTTTTTGTCACCAAGTCGGATGGGTCGCTAAGGTTCTGTGTAGACTACCGTGAATTGAACAAGGTGACCATTCAGAATAAGTATCCTCTTCCTCGCATTGATGATCTCTTCGACCAGCTTCATGGTGCATCTGTCTTTTCTCAGTTAGATCTAGCATCAGGTTTCCATCAGTTAAGGGTAGCTGAAGACAGTATTTCCTTAACTGCATTTAGGGGACCTAATTGTTTCTATGAGTGGTTGGTTATGCCATTTGGATTAACCAACGCTCCTGCCTACTTTGTAGATCTGATGAACCGAGTCTTTAGGGATGTTCTGAATAAGTTTGTTTTGGTATTCATCGATGATATTTTGGTTTATTCTAAATCGGAAGAAGAGCACAAGCAACACTTGAGAATAGTTTTGGAAACTCTGAGAAGGCAAAGTTTTCTAAGTGTCATTTTTGGAAATCATAAGTAAAATTTTTTGGGCCACATTGTTTCTGGTGAGGGAATATCTGTAAATCCAGCTAAAGTTGAGACTATTCTGGAATGGAAGCAGCCTCGGACTCCTACAGAAGTTCGCAGTTTTCTTGGATTGGCCGGTTACTACAGGAAATTTATTAAGGATTATTCTAAGATCTCTTCTCACCTAATGAAGCTGACAAGGAAGGGAGCTAAATTCAAGTGGACACCGGAATGTGAGGAAACTTTCCAGAAACTGAAGACAAAATTGACAAGTGCTCCTGTTTTGGCTATTCCTGATGATAAGAGAAAGTTTGAAGTGTATACTGATGCCTGTATTGTTGGATTGGGAGCTGTGCTTATGCAGAATGGTAGGGTTATTGCGTATGCGAGTCGGCAATTGAAGCCACATGAGAGGAACTACGCTACGTATGATCTAGAGCTGTTGGCTATTGTTTTTGCTCTAAAGATATGGAGGCATTATCTTTTAGGAGAAAAGTTTGAGTTATTCACGGATCACAAACCGTTGAAATATCTTTTCTCTCAAAAAGATCTTAATCTAAGATAGCAGTGATGGGTTGAGTTCTTGGCATCATATGATTTGGATATTCTGTATACTCTGGGGAAGGCGAAGTTGTGGCAGACGCTCTTAGCAGAAATGCATTTCTTTCTCTTTTGGAAGCTGTTCCGTCTCTCCAGGAAAGAATAATAAGCAAGCAAATGGAGGATAGGTCTTTTGAAGATTTGATTCTTGGAACTAAGGATGGTCGATATTCGGATTTCAAGATAGACAATCAAGGAGCATTGAGAATTAATGGTCGATTGTGTGTACCGTATATAGATGGATTGAGAGACGAAGTATTGTCAGAATGCCATCGCTCCAGATTGAATATCCATCCAGGAATCTCGAAGGTGTACAAGGATATGAAGAGATTTTTTTGGTGGCCGAGTATGAAGAGAGATGTAGCCAGATTCATCAATAGCTGTGCAATCTGCCAGCAAGTGAAAGGAGATCAACAGAAGCCAGCCGGTTTGTTACAACCTTTGGAGGTCCCGACATGGAAATGGGAGATGATTTCGATGGACTTCATCGACGGTCTGCCTAGAACTAAGAAGGGGAATGAAGGAATATGGGTGATCGTAGATCGTCTAACCAAGAGCGCCCATTTTATACCACTTAAGGCAAACCGTACTGCAGTTTCTTTGGCTGAAATTTTCTTGAAAGAGATTGTGAGATTGCATGGTGTTCCAGTCATCATTGTAAGTGATCGAGATCCGATTTTCACCACCAAATTCTGGGAGGCATTGCAATCAGCGTTGGGGACTAAATTGAGATTGAGTACAACATATCATCCACAAACAGATGGACAAACGGAAAGGCTAAACCGAACTCTAGAAGATATGCTGAGAGCCTGTGTATTAGATTTTGGAGGATCGTGGGAAGACCATCTACATCTAGTGGAGTTCTCTTATAATAACAGTTACCAAGCAAGTATCAAGATGGCTCCTTATGAAGCATTGTATGGAAGACCGTGTAGATCTCTAGCTTGTTGGATAGAGTCAAAAGACCGTATTGTGCTTGGACCAGATCTGATCCGTGAAGCATCTGCTAAAGTAGAGCTTATCAAGAAAAGGATGAGAACTGCTCAGGATTGAAAAAGGAAATATGCTAATAAAAGACGAAAACAATTGGAGTTCGAGATTGGTGATTTAGTCTTTGTCAAAGTTTCCCCTATTAAAGGAGCTGTAAGATTCGGGAAGATAGGGAAACTCGCTTCGAGATACATTGGTCCGTTCCGAGTTCTCGAGAGGATTGGTGTTGTAGCATACAGGATTGAATTGCCAGTCCGGATGGCTGGAATTCATAATGTTTTCCATGTATCTCATCTATGGAAATATGTGCACGATCCATCTCTTATTGTGGATCCAGCTATGCAGGAAGACTTAGAGGTTGAGCCGGACTTATCAGTTGTCAAACATCCTGTTCGAATTGTTGATCATGACGAGAGGCAACTCAGAAGCAGGATAGTGAAGCTCGTTAAAGTTCAATGGAGTGAGAATCCCAGAGATTGTACCTGGGAGACTCTGGATAGCTTTAGGAAGGCTTATCCGGAAATGTGTCCGGATAGCTAGTGGTGTTTGTATTGAATGTATGATTGTTTGGATGTTTTGTTTGATGTTTGCTTATGTATGGATGTTATGTATGTTTGAAGTGTTGAATAAATGAAATTTCGAATTATCTTTTGTTTAAATTTCGGGGACGAAATTCTTTTAAGAGGGGAGGATTATGATATCCCGGGATTTCACACCGAATTTAAATATGATAATCTATATAATAAACCAATTTAATTTGATAAATTTGTTATTTTATTCAACAGCAAATAAATGAATTGTAAATATAAATTTATTCTAATTAAAAACTAATACATATATAAGGGTAATGAATGTGTTAAAATTCTATTCATATAAAATTTGATTTTTGAATTGGATTTTAAAATTTAATTTGTGTTTGAATTGATAAATTAAAAGATTTAAAATATGTCAATTTTTATTCTAAATTTTACTTTGAATATTAAGAATATTCTCATGATTTATTTAAGTTATAACATTTTTTTTATATTCATTCTTAAAGGGAATTGATTTTTATAGGAATTTAAAATATAAATTTATATAAGAAAAATCAATTTAAGAAAACATCTTAATTTCTTTTTGCATGAATAAACACTTGTTAACATTTAAAACCTATTATTAACAAGTGTTAGAAAATTAGTTAGGTTTTGTGACAAGTGTCATAATTTAGGTTTTATTTTCTTTAAATTTTATAAAGCAAATTTTTAAAAGACATTTCTTATATACTTCCTCATTTTATTAAGCAAGAAATTTTACACTCTTCATTTTTCAAAATCTGAACTTCATAAATCTATACATCATCAACCAAATTCTCAAACAATCTCAGTTTTATCACTAACTAATTCAAGATCTGAAGCATCATCAACAATAATCTTGCAAATTTCAAGAGGTGGGAAGAAATCTGCAGTTCATATTCTTTCCTGCAGCTTGAGCCTTAACAAAAACAAGTGAGTAAATTCTTAAATCAAACTTTAAGTATAAGATCTGTTGCATGTGAAAGTTAGTTATGGAAATGCTTGCATGTTATTTATTTTGTGAGATATTGGTTTACAGTTTTTGGTTTAACTGTGTATGTTTAAATTTGTAACAGTGGAACTCTATCTCTTTAGGATTCTAAAGAAAATTTAAACCTTAAATTTATATGAAGTAAAACATTGTTAGGTTGAAATATTTAATATAGGAGTTTGATTCAGTATGATTTAAAGTGTTAAAAAAATATATGCAATGAAACAGTTTAGAAAAACTGCAGAAAGTAGATATGCAGTAAAACAAATAATTATAGCATGTAAATTTTGTTAAATTTTAATGAATCAAATGTATATTCTGAATCTATAATGCATGACATGAATTTTAAAATTGAATTCAGAATTTTTAACTTACAGTTGAATATGTATTTTTGAATTAGCTGAATTTGGGGGTTTTGTCAAATTCGTGTGACTGGATTGTTTATAGGCCTTGGAATTTGAATCAAGGCTATGTTTACTGTTGTATAACACTAGAAAAATACTGATTGAATTTATTATACAACATAGAATTGGGAATTTAGATTTTAGGGTTATTTGCTTTGTGTCTTTTCGAGCTTGAGAAATTCGATTGTATGAAGCGCGTAGATGATCAAGTTGGGGTTGGCTTGGGGTGGAGACGTGTTTGGGTGGTGTGAGTTCATGGCTGGAGTGGGGAGGCGTAAGGTGGTCGGTGCCGTGGGTGATGGGGTTTCTTTCTAGGCGTCGGCAGTATTGTTTTGGGTTCGAACACCCAAATTTCGTTCGAGTTCGAATTGTCGAATTCTGGTTTTGGGATTGGGTCGAGATTTGGTTTGGGGTTAGCGCGAGTGGTCGGCGGGGGCTATGGAGACGCCGGAGCTCCGTGCATGTGCACGAGGTAGAGGTTGTGTCAGTGGTGTTGTCGCGTGCGAGTGTTTCTTTTTCTCGAAGCAATGCTTGTGTTTAGTGTCGTGAGGCCCGTGAGTATGCTTGGGTGTGTGAGTGATTGAGCGTGTGATTTGTTGGGTTCAGGTAGAAGAAGGTAGGGAAGAGATGTAGTTGGGGTTATGTTAGTTGAATTTTGGTCGAGTTTAACCAAATAAATGAATCAAACTTTAAAACTTGTTTAAATATAAAATTAGTTTTAAGTTTAAATTTAAAACTTTATGTTTTCACCACTTTATAAAATGTCAATATTTTATTTCAAAAGTAAATCACATTTGATTTGTCGAAGATTTGAAATAATTTTACATCTTTAAATTTAACTCTTTAAAAAGTAATTTTTTTAATGAATTGAAATATTTAAATATGTAAGAGTTTTGAAAATGACTGAAAATTGTTTTGTTTTGAAAGTTAATTAGATTTGAAATTAAAGTTTACTTTAACTAATTAAAAATTAGAGTTGGAATTAATTAATTTATTTTGGTTAATTAATTTGTTAAGATTTAATTAATTACTTATGAATTATTTAATGGATAATTAAGGATTAAATTAAATAACAATTAATAGGTTATTAATTAATTTATTAATTAATTTAAGGTTAATTCATATGTGATTAATAATTGATTAATTAATTGATTAATGATTAATAAATTAGTGATTAAGAAGTTAATTAATTAATTGATTAGGAGTTAAATAATTAAGTAATTAAACATTAATTAATTTATAATTAATTGTAAATTAATTAAGGGTTAAGATTTAATTAATTAAATAATTAGGGTTAATTAATGAATAATTAATTATGTAATTAAGATAAATTAATTTGTGATTAATTAAGAATCAATTAAGATTAATTAATTATAAATTAGGGGTTAATTAATAATCAGTTAAGCAATGATTAATCTTTAATTAAATTTTAATTATAGTAATTAATTGATAATTAAATAAAGATTATTAATTAATTAAGGATTAATTAATTAATTGATAATGAGATAATTAAGAGGTGATTAATTAATTAAATGATTGTGAATAATTAATTAATGTTTGGTTAAACAAGATTAAGTGATAAATTCTTAAGTAATTAATTTAACTTAAATTAATTAAATTAATTATAATATGAATTAAGTAGTGCTTGCTTGTGGATGATTGTTTGAATTGAATATCTGAATATGGTTGATATCCATTGAATGATAGTTGAGATATTCTGTGATGAGATGTTGTATATCTGTGATAAATATTGGTTATTATCTTTAATAATGATGTGTGATGCTATGTTTAAATCTGAATTGAATTCTTTAAATCTTTAAAAAAACTTGGCCTTTAAGACACGTTTGGATTTCGATGAGGCCGGGATCGGGAATCAAATTTAATTTTCCGAAAACCACATCGATCCAAGTTAAACGTTAGGTCGTGACATCTCAAGTGAGGATCGAGATGGAGTTTTAGAGTGCAAGGATTATTGTTGTTAACTCTGAGGGTGATTCCAAAATGAGTGTAACGAAATAATGCCTTCGGTTTCATTCGAACCGGGAACGAACTTGTATGGATTGAATGCTTTCAGAACATCGTCAGGAGGACGATGAGCATTCTAAGAGATGTGTTCTTTATAAAGGTAATTGTAGCCTCAAGCCTCATCAACCGGGAATGGCTAAAACAAGGGAGGTACAGCAAGACTTCGTGGGTAGCCCCCACTTGAGAGTGAGATTTACCCCTGTCTAGAAGTCCCTTATATATTCGGCTGCGTGGGCAGTTGTTGGCCACAACTGCAGGGTTGTCTTGTTCGGAACTGTCCAATAAGGGATGGGTCTAGCCTTGTGTTGCAGGGGATCGGGAGTAGTCCTCGGTACGGTGATCTAGGCCCTGTACTGTGACGGGCGGTACCCCAGTAGCCCTGCCATTGTATGGAATCCAATCTCCAATAAGTGTCGTATGATTTGATTGTGCCCAACTATGTTGGAATGTGAGATGTAAGCATTCCAGCTATTTCTGTATTTTATTTTAAAACCCTAGACCCTATTATAATATCACTGAATTTCCTATCAAAGGTTTTGGTTAGCGTAAGGTAAAAACTTACCCGTATTTATTTGTGGGAAGTCTTACGTGATACCTTTTGTTTTCAAGATGATTTTTAAAGTTGAACAATTTTAACTGATTTACTCACACCAGACCAATGTCTGACCCGAAGTTTATTTTGTTTTTCATAAACTCTTGGGTACTCAAATTTTTATGAGTAGCCAAGTGATTTAGGTTTGGATTAGCAAATGTTTTGGAAGCTGGAGCTGGAGTCCAGACGTACTATCTATCTATATTCGTTGTAGTAGCATTTTGGTATTATGTTTTGAGTTGTATGGGTTGGGAAAACTCTTATGAATGTCAGATGTAATGAAGTGGTATTATTTTGTGTACTCTGATATGTAAAACTATGTAAGGGATATATGTAATATTATATTTTGTTCGTTTCCGCTGTGAGATTCTGATGATTGTTGTTTCTTTTCTTTCTATCTTTCTATTTCTATCTCTTTCTTTTCTTATTGATGATACGTCTTTCTGTGGAATGAAAGACGGGTCATCACAATTTTCAGGTCTAGGAACAAGTTTCCAAACATCATTTCTAGTAAACTGATCTTTTTCTTCTTACATAGCCAAAATTCATGAATCATCAGTTGATGCTTCTTTTGTATTTTTGGGTTCAATAGTTGATATAAAAGCTTCATTACTCATTTGACTTTGTTGATTTCTATTTTTAACTATAGATTGCATATCTCCTAGTATATTTTCAATAGGATGGTCTATTGAAAGTTTAGTCATTTTATTAGGATGATTAATTTCATTATTAGTTTTCGTTGACTCTTGATTTTGAGTAATTAAATCATCTTCATCATTTGAATCTTCAAAATTTTTGAAATTTTCATCGAATGACACATGCATTGTTTCTTCGATGTTGTTAGTTCTTACATTAAATACTCTGCACGCTTTACTTCCATTAGAATATCCGATAAAGATACCTTCGTCGGATTTAGGATCAAATTTAACTAAGTTATCTTTAGTATTTAAAATAAAACATTTACTTAAAAAATTCTAATTTAAGATACTTTAGGTTTCTTTGAGTGAAGAATTTCATAAGAAGTCTTGTTAGTTAAAGGTCTAATTAAAATTCTATTTAAAATATAACAGGCGGTCGCAATTGTTTCTGCCCAAAAATTCTTTGGTAATTTACTGTCTGAAAGCATAGTTCTCGCACACTCTTGAATCGTCCTATTTTTACGTTCTACTACTCCGTTTTGTTGTGGAGTTCTTAGAAATGAAAAAATGTGAGTTATTCCCCATTTATTGCAGAATTCCTCAAACTTTTCATTTTCAATTCACCACTGTGATCACTATTAAAGGTTATAATTTTTAGAGAAAGTTGATTTTGAATCCTTTTTGTAAAGTTATTGAATCATTCAAAAGTATCACTTTTATATTTCAAAAATATTGTCCATGTAAATTTAGAATAATCATCTACAAATACAAAAACATATTTACTATGATTTATTGACAGAATTTGAGATGGACCAAATAAATCAAGGTGAAGTAATTCAAGAGGTTTTGAAGTTGAAATCATATCTTTTAATATAAAGGAACTTTTTCTAAGTTTTCCTAATTGACATGCATCACATAGACTATCTACTTTAAAATTCATTTTAGGGAGACCTCTTACTAGATCATGTTTTGAAAGTCCAGATAAGAGTTTGAAATTCAAATGCCCAAATCTCTTATGCCAAATCCAAGGGTCACTTGTATTTGCCAAAAGACATAAGTTATCATTTGAAACTTCCATACTAAGAATATAAATATTCTTTTTCCTAACTCTCTCAAATATTATGGTCGAATTGTTATCTTCAATGTGACATTTATCCTTTTCAAATTTAATTTTATATCCTTTATCGCAAAGTTACTTATACTTAGCAGATTATGTTTCAGATTTTTAACTAGCAAAACATTAGTAATAATTGGAGTTTCAGAGTTACCGACTTTGCCGATGCCAATCACATATCCTTTCGAATTATCTTCAAAGTTAACCAGTCCTCCGTCTTTGTATATTATATCATTTAACATATCTGCATTCTCAATCATGTGTCTAGAACATCCACTATCGACTATCCATTTGTCCTTTTTGATCTACATAATTTGTCCGTTGTGTATTGATTCCTCAATAGCCATAAAGCATGATTCCTGCACATCAAAAAAATTTGGTAGATTATGCAGACTCAAAAGAAAATGATGATCTGAATATTTCTAAACTAGTATTAACAAATATAGCCATTTTAAAAAATATTCAAAAATCGGATTATAAAACTTTGAAAACCTCGCTCTGATACCAAATGTGAGAATTGCGGATTAAGGATCTTAAGGCTTGAATAAACACTATAAGGGGGTGAATAGAGTTTTAGAGAATTGTTAAATCTTTTTGAGTTTTCTTAAATTTGAACACAAATGTATGCAATATTCAGACACAGATATGATCATAGAATCAAAAACAGATGCAAATATAAAGTAAAAGCAGTAAAGGAAAGAACACACCGAATTTTATACTGGTTTGGAGTTACCCTACATCCAGTCCCGCACACAAGTACGAATTTCGTTTCAAAAAACAATCTTTACAATTACACCCTCGATTTCAAGGCAACGAGGTACACCCTCTAGAATCACAATCCTCTGGGTAGAAATACTTGATTTCCCGATCAATAAGTTCACCCAATTGATTTCCTAAGGCTACAATCACACCTTATCTCGCTTGATTGATTTCCAAGGCCAAAATCACACCTTTTCTCGCTAAGTTGATTACAAAAGCCTATAACCCTGAATAGCACTGAGGATGTTGTTGTGTCAGTAATAGAGAATCAAACCAGAGATAATCTAGTTAGATTTAATGTTGATTTCGACAGAGTAATGGTAAGAATATGTACATAGAAATATGAAAGAAGAAGAGGAGTGAAAAACCAGAAAAACTAAATTAAAATTCGTTGAAACTAACCCCTATTTATAGAAGAACAACAGCCATGTCCATTCGTGAAGAGTTATGACGAATAGACACTTCTTTTGAAATTTAAATTTTGAACTCAACTGGCACCATATCGACATAGGGTATTTGAGTATGTCGACATCCCAAAGAGATTTTTGGTGTTTTTATTTTCTTTGAAAATAACCTTTATCTTATATTGAAACTATTTTAAACTTTATAAATATACTTGACTATAATTAAAATACATAGTAAATATTAAGAATAATATATATATATGGAATTTTACTATAATTTTATATTTAAATCTAAATATATAAATACTAAAAAAATTAAATATTCTTTTATTTTAAAAGATAGTTTAAAACCAAGGATAATTTGATTTTCAAACTCAAGATTATTTTGAGGCTAAAAGTATTTGAAATCAGGATAGATGTTTATGATGCTTTTAAAAGGAAGGTTTTGAAATCCTTTTCAAAACAGGATATAATTTTGAAAAATCATTTTGAATAAAAAGTTAGTGGATACAAAATAATGTTCCGCTAGATTTTTCGAAGGTTCCATCCTACTTAGGGTTCCATCCCTTTAACAGGCTCGAAATAGATTCCATTCCACGAATAAATTGGATTTTAAGATGCAGTGCTTTTCTAGGAGTTTTAACAAAATTTCTAATTAAAAAATAATAAATTACTTGAACTCTTGATAATCTTAATACCCATGAGTCTTCAATCTTGATATCTTGAATCTCTATACTATATAGTCTTTATTCTTGTTACCTGCATGGTTAAATCCTGCATATACATATATCTAAACTTATACTGTTAGTATTTATATTTTATAATCTATTCTAAGGTTGTTGTCATCAAAACCATCATCTCACGGACTAACACGCCGCACCTATCAGTGCACCTAGCTCCACCTTCGACCCTCCCTATCGACGCCGCTGCCACATTAAAAAACTAGGGTTTCGAACCTAACTTCCCAATTCTGACCGACCAAACTAGGTGATGCGACCACCACCATTAGACTCCAAACGACGAGTACAAAACCCATATCTCAATTTCGCCAATTGCTCTCCAGATTAAAAACCCCTAATTTGACTTTGACTGTGATTTCTAATTGATTCATGTACTGTTATAAAAATGAACAGTTGCTGTAGATTCCATTCGTTGAGATCTTTCTAACAATATATAATATGATATAGTTTGAGGGGTTTTTAAATTTTCGATTTGATTTTGATTTGCAATTTGAATCTAGGAAATAGAGTTCCTACCATTGAGAAGGAGAAGTAGATATGGAATTGTACGTACTAAGATAAGAAATAAAAAGGCTGCTAGGGTTTAGAAAGATCTATTTACATGAACAAATCCCAATAAGAAAATGAACACGTATCGAATTGGTTTGAAACGACAATAACGACCTGAAAAGCCCGTTTCGCTTCCCAAATGATAGTGAATCATCCCATATATCAAAATAGATGTTTTCGATACTTTTAAACTCAATGAAATAGATTCATGTCCTAATTCACTCATATGAAGATGTTAGCTTTTAAAATCGGCTTATTTCAATTGAATTCATTATAATTGATTTATGCACGTTTCGAATCCATACGATCAAACTACATGTCGAATCGGTACGAAACTTGAAATCCTATAATAATTCACTACTATGGATCCAATGAAACTGGTTTCATCGTAATCCGAGACAGTGGCTAAAATGGCTATTTCCGTGTTAATTAAATAAATTATTATTAAATTAATTAAATCACTTTTCCATTTCAAATTTAATAACTTACAATTTTTATCCATTCTAATTACACAGAAATTAATAGCCTTTTAAGCAATTTCCATATCAATTCAATGTTTAATATTACACTAATTACAGTATTTAGTTTCAACTGTAATGGTTTATTAGTTATAATCTAAAATCCAAAGTAATTAATTTAATTTGATCTCAATCTTATTAATCACTTAATCATTACTTTATAGACATAAATAACACTAGATTATATCTTATTACATTAATAATCTACAATTATCATCTTAATTCATATTAGTACAATATTTAATTACATTTATTGCAATTTATTTCCAATTAATTTTCAGTGAATTAAATAGTGAATTTATAATTAAACCATCGTTATAACTGTAATATATTAAATAAATTATAATTCAAAAATTCAATAAAATTCATTTATTTTGATTTTTCCTTTTTTATTTAATCAATTATTGTCTTATGAATATAATTAGCATTACTATACATTTTATAACCTTCATTTGTTATAGTTATCATCTTAACTCATGTTAACGTAATATTCAAGTACATTTAATTGTAGTTGATTTCCAGTTCAATTCAATGAATTAAATAAATAGTAACAAATAGCAATTCTCACCTTTTACTTAATTTAATCACATTTATAAGTTTATTATCTACAAACAAATGTCATAACTACTTACATGACAATGATTTTATCCAATTACAATTTATTTCATATTATTTCAATAATTAATACAACATTGGTTTATTTCCTTATTTATAATTTATAACAAATTTTAACTCTACAATCATTTCAATTAATTAAATTACATTTGAATGGTTATCAACTACCTTACATTAATATTATTGCATTCATTCTAGTTATTTCTCTAATTAATAAATCACAAATTTTTATTTCTTTCAATATTAAATTACAAAAAATTGTTAAATTCAATAATTTAGTCATCGGAAAATTACAGGTTGTTACAGCTTGTTTCATGCGAAACAGACCTCGTGGAAGAAGTTACGAATTTTTTTGAACATTCGAATTATATAATATAATTAACAGCATCATTAACTCAATTAATTAACCTTAATTAATTTACTAACTCGTCTCTTTCATTTGTTAATACGCGCACACGAAGAACCCAAACGAAGCATGTCGCCTGGCATTCTAATGTTATACCCTTATTCCGAACACAATGGAATATATATCGAGAGCCAATTCCATCGTATTTGGAAGATAACTTTCCAAAATCGATTTATATAAATTTAAATTATTTAAATAAATTTTCCAACGTTTTAGCTTTGCAAGACCAAATCGTATGTCCAATCAGTACGAAATTTGAAATCCTATAATATTATGCTATTACGAATCCAATGAAACTGCTTTCATCCAATTCTAAGACAGTTGCCCGGATGGCTATTCTTACACATTTAAATAAACAATAAAATTTCCAATTTCCATTTATTAACTTTTAAATTCAACTTTGAAAGTTTACTAACTTTATTATAATTCGAATAGAATATAAATCAGTTTAGAATTCATTTTTATTCTCATTAAATTCAATATTCAATTATTTAGCCAATTCTATTATTCAAATAACATTTATATTTAGATTTAAATTGTCTAACTTATAAACTTAAGTTTTCAATATTTAAATTCAATTAAATATTCTAAATTCGAATAATTGAAAAACTAGATTTTTACAGAATTATTAAGTTCGCTCATGCTATCAAGTATGCTGATGAATATTTTTATCCTATATGTTGATAAAAGCGATGTTTAAATTGTCCTGTTTATATTTGAGAACTTATGAATAAAATCAGTAAATGTATACTTAATTTGTTTAATATATAATTGTGTAAAGGAATTTTAATTCATCAACATATGATTTTATAAATGAGGTTCAACTCATTTTTATGCAATACTAATTATTATTAAATGATCTTGAAAAGGAACATCAAGTGTATTTTTGAAACATGAATATGTTTTACAAAATGTGAAAATAAGTACAAATTGGGTGAACAAAGAGTTGTTTATTTTACTTTCATGCATAAGATTAAATATTTGTATTTCACCCACGATATGTAAACATGCTCTTTATAATAAGTGATAGAAATGCTAACTTGATTTGGATTTGAATGAATTAAGTGATACTTGGTTATGGTTGATGTATGAAATATATCTAATTTATAATTAATTACCAAGTGTGATTTGAATGAAATGTGTGCTTTGAATGGTTATGGTTATTTTTGGATGCTTGTTTGATTTTATGCAAGTACAGTAGTGATGTTTGATTTAACCATGTTATATACGTACAATTTTATAAGCATTGAGTTTTTTATGCTGATATGCATGTACATGACATTTATTTAATGAAAATGAGATATAACATAATTTTGAGGAATATTGATGTTTTGGACAGTCAAATGTTTTTGAAAGTTAAAATTTAACATTTAATGAGAGTAGTACGAGTTTTTGACCACTGGACTGCTAGTTCCCATTCTAGTGGACTGATTCGAGGATCGCAACTCAAATCGTAATGACCATGTCTCTCGTCACAATGTCCAAATGATACATTGCCAAGACAAATGAAGTTAATGAAGATAGTCAGAGACGTAGTGCAAACGTAGAGAAGTGGCGCCACCAAATGGAGAGATGATGGTGAACTTGACTAAAACATGAGTAAGATTTATCATGTCTTTAGATACCTGAATGGTATGACGATAAAGGGATTGTGTAGGGGCCATCAACAACTGACCAGAAGTATATTCGTTAAAAAGACCATGATGACTTATCACGGCAGATAGCCTACATAGAGGGTAAATCCACTAAGGATATTTATTAACGTGATATCCTTCTAGGATTCACAAATGAGAAGATGAATTGGCCTTCTCATGAGAAGATGATTTATCCTTCTCTTAAGTATAACACGAAAAATGGACCTCGAAAAATGAATATTTTGAAATGATGATTTGAATTTTTACAACAAAAAGCAGCTCATATAATATGGATAGATTCTGATATCTCAGTTGAATAGTGTTGCAACTATGAGTCACCTGTGACACATATGTTATCACGATTTTAGAAAACGAATTATGGGCAGGATTTGGAATGGTGGGAGTGACATCTGTATGCTTGAAAATGTCGCATTTAAACCTGAACTACACATTTCTTGTTTATGATTTTTCTATGCTCACTGCTAGATTTCTAGTTTGACTCGGGGTTTTTTATATACTTAACAACCTCAAATCAAATTGTATAGGTCAATAGTATGACTGTACCCATTTCATGGACTGTGATATGAAGTTGGAGTGGATGACGGTGGCGAGTTGTAACGACCTAGAATTTTGGATATTTGAAATTGGAATACTTAATTGATTTTAAATATTTTAACTTGAATTTCAAATGTAACTATTTATTTGATAATTAAATTATTGGATTTAATAACTGGAAATTGGGTAAAATATTGAATCTTGGTTTTTAAGCTTGTTAAAAATGATTTGAAGGCTTATAAAATTTATATTGATAATACTGAAGATAATAAAAGTTTTAAAATTGAATTTAATAGTGATTTGTTCAGTTTTGAAAATATACCGCTTGAACTGATTTTTAAAATAGCCTTCTGGGGCATAGTCTCAGATTTCGACAAAACTAGTTCCATTGATTCCATATTAGTGTATTATTATCCAATTTCAATTTTCGTTACATTTGGAGTTATCGTGTGATCGCACGGTGTATAAACGCGCTGAAATTTGTATCTAAAATTCAATATAATAATTAGACCCAAAAAGCTATCTTCTCCCTTCGATCGAATTAGGACTCGAAACATTTACCATTGCGTTCGGAATAGAGGTATAACATTATAAACGCCTAGCAGCATTCTTGGATAGGAGGTTAAACTTTTAAGTGGCAAAATCAAGACGGTTTAAAAATTAAATAAATATATATATATAAATTGATTAACACTTATAATCACATCAGCCTTTTTTTTAGATCACTGTATCATATCCATTCCAACACGTAAGCTTCACATCTCCTTCATCCTATATCTCATGCAACCATTCTTCCTTGTTCCTTTCAGTCGCAACCTTCTTTTCAAAATCCAGTAGAGAAATCGAATTCAGTTAAAAAAATTATAAACGCGTACGATCCTTCACTGTTGCATTGCGATTTCATTTATGCTTTCTCTAATTTGAATCGAAAAGGAAAAATCATGATCGTTCCTCTAATAATAATAAAAAGTATTATGAATGGAAAATCGATTCGCACTGACGCCATGGAGTCGTGATAAGAGGGAAGTGCTCGAGAATCTGGGGTCGCCGTGGGTTGCATGCACAAGGAAAGGGGTTGGTTGCCGTCCCTCGCAATTTTGGGGAAGAAAGTCACACACGAGCACAGTTGTAGGGCTTGCGAGATGGCTGGTGTGACGCCCCACCTTTATACCCACGCTAGCCAAGAACACTCCGGAGTAGTGTTGTCAGCTAGCACGGAGAATAAGGCTGTTGAGGAGCGACCATCCATGTAATTGCTTATCACACGGTGGCTATAAATAATCTTCGGAAACAAACATAGAAATAATCATATCACAAATCAGTCACAGATATCCATATCACAAAGGCGGAAGAAGATATGAATATATAACTAACACATAAAAGTGTACATCAGAGCAGTGGTCAGTAAGATCCACGATAATACAAAAGAATAGCAACACGTGCTATACAAAAGAATACAACTATGAGTCTATATCTCAAGTGTATACAAAAAAAACTGCTAATCTAAACAGTTAGCCAAAAGTCAGAGTGATGAATCCCTGGGAAGAAGTCAAGCAGAAGCACCTGTAACATCTCGGTCTGACCCGAGTATTATTTAAGAAAATAATAAACGGATCAGTCTAGCTATAAATATCAGATGACATGGTATAACATAAAAGATATGGCATAAACATAAACATCCATAACGACATACCACTATAAGTATGTAAATAATGATCAACAGAAGATCAATCAATAAGAGATAATCAATATCACAAGAATCTTCTCAAAGATTCGAAGAGGGCATCATACCCTAAACTTGTACTCATAACAAGTCAATGACATAAATTCCAGAAATCAACACGAGAAATCCAGAAATCATAAAAAGGGAAAGAGGCCTATCACATGACGGTCCGAAGACCATGGGGAGCTACCCCGCATGTGTGAATGGAATCACACAGATTGAGGTCAAGACTAACCAAAAAGCAGAAAGGTATGTGTGAATGGAATCACACAAGTGGTGTCTAGTCTAACCTTGCAATGAAAGAGACATCGCGCAATTGCTAGTCTAATTCATAAAGCGATCATCAAGATCAACGAGAAGTGTCAATTACACTAAGCTAGTAAATATAGAAGTTTAGCTTCATGTCCCATAACCACTTGCTTAACTTAAATATTTACGAACAAACTGTAAATCTTCACTAATAAAATTGTCACAAGAGGTTCAATCGAACAAGTCCAAGATTTAACCGACGAAGTGAACGCAAGCGTTTCATACCACTTGTTTTACTAAGTCGTTTAATTAGATTTCTCATCCGAGTGAGGTAAAGGCTTGTATATACTAATAGATTGGAAAACGGTTTAAGAAAAGAGCTTTGTTATTAAAAATAGAGTTGAAATTATTTGTTAAAAGAGTTTTGATATTTACTACTAGTATTGAAACCTTTATATTATAAAGTGAGAAAACACATAAGCAAGTGTAGAAACAATCAGTCACAAAGATCGCATATGGAGATGCGAATAAAATCCAAGGAAATCAGCTAAATGTTTTTCAGATAAGATCCCCTACGGAGGGGGGTCCAGGGGGGGTGGCAATCCCCCAAGGTGGGGGTGCAGGGGCAACGCCACCGCTTACGGGGTTCGACCTGCCCGGTCAGGTCGCGGGGGTCCAGGGGGCAGCGCCCCATCCAAAACGTTACGACCTAAGTGAAGACAAGCCGCCTATGACCTAAAGCAAAATGAGGTCTAACGACCTAAGGGTTCACGCGACCTAACACAATGGCCGAGCGACCTAAGTGGAGTTAAGGGAGGCAAGCGACTTAAGGTCCAACGACCTACGACTCAAGCAGGCCGAGCGACCTAGTGTGGAGGGGTCGAGCGACTTAAGGAAGGCGAACGACTTAACAAGGTTCGCGGGCTAAGGATGAGCGACCTAACAAGGTTCACGACCTAACGGAGATGAGGTCATGCGACCTAAAGTGGTTCACGACCTAAAGGGGAACGACCCATCGAGTTATAGGTCTAACGACCTAACGGTTTAATGGTCATGCGACCTAAAAGTGAAACGACCTAAGGTCGAAAACAAGGCCACGCGACCTAACAGGAAACAAGGTCAAGCGACCTAAGGGGTTACGCGACCTAACGTAACACGGGTCAAACGACCTAAGGCATCACAGGACGAACGACCTAACTGCTTAAGCGACAGGCGACCTAAAGAGGTTCGCGACCTAATAGGGTTCGTGACCTAAAGGTGCACGACCTAAGGTCTTTCAACCTAAGGGTATATAGGTAACGCGACCTAAAAATAGAAAGCATGGCCGAACGACCTATCGAAATAGAAAGGCATGCGACCTAACGGTCAAAAGGCCAACGACCTACGACCTAAAAGCCATACGACTTACGACCTAAAAGCCATACGACCTACGACCTAAAAGCCATACGACCTACGACCTAAAAGCCATACGACCTAACGTGAAACGACCTAACTCCGAAGTGAAGATTCAAGGCAGTGCGACTTAGCGCGATAACACGCGAACGACCTAAGGGTTAGGTCGCGAGCGACCTAACTCCGAGCACCAAAAATGGCCAGAACGACCTAAGTGCAGAAAATTCACCAAAACGCTAAAAATTGGAGTTTTTCGCCAATCCAATCCAAACCAAATGCTAATGTGCATGCAAAAGTGATAGGGAATCATTCCCAACAGTCCAATATAGTTATAGACTAGATTTGTGAGATAAAAATCTCACCTTTGCTCTAAAATTTATGAAGATGAAGCTTGAAAGCAAGGAGAAGCAAGGAGAAGCAATCCAAAGCTTGAATCCAATATCTTCTACTTGAATTTGGAGTTGAATGTTGGATTTGCAATTGAATTTGTGCTTGGAGTTTTAATTTCCAATTCTTTTCACCATTAATGCCCAAGCTTGAGTTAGTTAGGAAATTTATGAAGAGTGAGGAGAAGGGGGTTGGAACTTGGGCTTAATAGGCTAAACTAACCCAAGGTCCAAAGCGGGAAAAGTTAGTGAAATTTCACTAACTCCAAACCTATCGATGTTTATACTTAAAAAAGTTGTAAACGACATTTCGAACTCAATGGAAGTGGTCTCGAGTCCTAATTTCACCGTTTGCAAAAAGTAGCTTTTCGGACCAAAATCCGATTAACGAGTTAATATTTAAATAAAATATATAAATACAAACTCGATAAATATGCGGGTTGTTACAGCTGGGGGGGTTCACGGTCATGTAATGGGGGCTCGACATGGTGGAAGTGGGTCGCGATTTCTGATATGGTGGATGGCGCACACAAGAGATGCTAGAGGAGGGTGGACACGGTCGCATGATGTTGGGTTTGTCGTCGGGTTCGTCAGGTGACTACGAAGCTCGATTGGAGGGAAACCGATGTTTCCTGTGCTCGATGTCGATAGCTGAGGTAGGTACACTAGGCAGTTCGTCTGCGATTTTAGGGTGGAGGTATTTTCTAAATTTAATTTAAATTGTACAATTAGTTATATAAAAAATAGCTAACATAAATTTTATAAAAATCATTCGAGGTTCAAAATAAATAAAATGAGATGAGGATGGATTCGTAGATAAGGGTTATACAAGCTGGATTAATTTTGAGTGGCCAACAAACTCGAAAAATAAAGGTAAGGATTTTCTCACTCATTTGGATCACCTCTTTTTAATTTAGATGTTTAAATTGAAATCACTACTGTTTAATTGATAGATTTATAATTTATCAGTTGGATGTTATATTATATATAGAATGTAACGTTGAGATTTTCGACTCACGAAAGTCGACATTAATACGTCCACTGTATCAACTGCCGAGCAATCGAATGCTGGAAAACCGTACCGTTATGGTTAAAGAAGATAGAAGAAGAAAGAATGAAAGAAGAAAACAGAAACAATAACAGAATCTCACAATTGCAGCGAAACAACATATAATAGATAAATGAATATCTTTAAAACAAAGAACTATATCAGTTATTACATAACATCACATTATCATTACATTATCGGAGTGTACAACAACAAACAGCTGAAAGGAAATACTATATACTAGTTGATACGCCATGCCATCTAGTTTGCTCCTGAACTCCACAGCATCTCTTGAATTCCAGAATGACCTGATAACCTGACTCTAGACTGCCCGTGTTAAAATTGGTGGGAACCCAGAGTTTAGGAAGAGAACAATAAACTCCAGGTCAGTCATGGGCCTGGCATGAGAACTTAAACAGTTTATCTTTTAAAAATAAGCAAAGAAATATTTTTAAATTAGATTCGCAATGCTTTTAGAAAATGAAACTACCATAAGGCCTCCTGCACACACACACAATGCAAACACAGAATCAGAGGAGATTTCTTCTTATGATAGTCAAACATGCTTGATACGCAAATTTTCTTTGATATTATTATTATAAGTGCAAAGTGTAGGAAAACATTTTGGAAGTATAATGTAAATCTTAGCAAACATACGACCAGTATCGTATGCCTACTATAGCAACCATCTAAATAGTGGGGCGCCACCATAAGTAAATGGCAGGTTCTACAACTATAACCGTAGAAAGCTCGTACTGTTTCTTTGGGTTTCCAACAAATGGTCAGGCCAAGGAACTTCCCATTACCACATGGGTACACCTCTGGAAGGACGCCCCGATAACCTAACCGGATTCTTCCAACACAAGGCCGGGTTACCCCTAGCTAGCTAACAACTGACACGAATATGTCATCCCCCGGCCGCAACTGACCTAAATCCCGGGATTCACCAATAACCACAAAATAATAGGTTTGCAGAAACAACATAGGTTAAGTATCACGGCTCCATACCATAATACCACCTCTATCTAGAAGGAAATGACATACACTAAGGGGGCGCTATCCCCTAATAACCTTGCCGCATCTTTCCTGTTTTGACCATTACTGGGGTGTGAGATCAGACGAAGTCTCATCCATAAAGCTACGCTTTATACAAAAGCTGTGCTTTGATCAACAAATGATCAGCAACACTTCGTATGCCACATTACCAATTTGGGAATGTATCACAGTAACCTTCAACTACATAACCTCTGAGCTCAATTAAATATACGAATTTCAATTGATAGAAATTCTAGGTCGTTACAAACTTCCCCCCTTAAAAGAATTTCGTCCTCGAAATTACCAAGTAAGAAAAAGTCTTGAAATCCATTAATTTTTCAAACATCCATTCAAATTAGATTTCAAATTCACTTAAGTGTTTAACTTTTCCAAAATTCATAGTTAAACTTCTTACAATAACTTTACTAAGTTTTTAAATCATACTTAGTAATCTTTCCAAAAGTACTATTATCATTTAACTTTCAACACGAAATCAAAATTTTAGTTTTCACAAATTTTCCTAATATTCCCAAAAAAAAATCTAACGCCTTAAATTTTCAAAAAAATTCGCCATGGTCTCCTTTGCGCGGTTCGATCCGAAAAAAATGGCAATATATATATATATATATCACAAATATACATCTCATCAAGTAATGAGGCATCCCGCAGGGAAAAAAGTGTAAAAGTACGATATGTAATCCAAGATATGTACCTTATATATCATTAGCGAGCATATACGGCTAATATAGCATGAAAGCGAGCTCCAAATGCGAAGCAAGCGCAATCCACCCTACTAAACACTCAACAATAATGAAAAACATGTTTATATGAAAATAATGTCAATATACAACATATACCAACAACTATATGTCCCAATATAGCAAATGCAATCAAAAGCAATAAATTCAACCTTCAACCAACTAGCATTCATTCATATTCAATTTCAATTAGTTTGCATTCACTAATTTATATTCAAGTTTGTTCACTTTCACATCAAATTCAATTCTATTTAGATTTACTTCCAATTTGAATTCAATGATTTATAGCTTTCATTTTCATTTATTCAATTTCATATGAGCTTCTATAAAATCAACTAACCATCATCTAACAATCAATGTATATTCAATACAACCAAATTCATTCAATTTTCTATACTTTACATTCAATTTGGTTCAACACATTTAATTTAGCTTTGATGAATTAACACTTACTTCCATTATTTCATATCAATTTATTTACATTCAATTGATTTACATTCAATTCGTTCATTAATTCAATTGCTAATTCATCTAACCACAAAAGTTGAATTTCATTACATAACTCAAGTTCATATTCATCACTTCACTTTATTAATTTACTTCGATACCAAAATCAACTTCATTCAACACCACTTAAGTTATATTCCATTTCAAACATCATTTGTTTAACTGAACTTAAATTTCCACTTATAAATCCAATTCAGATTCCAATTCTAAAATAAATTCTATTTAACTTTTACCAAAGTATAATTTATTATCTCATATTATAAGTCCAAAACTCGTTTCACTTATATTCAACAATTACAGCTTGGATTTTAATTTCAAATTTTCTTATCACAACCGAACTTCAATTTTCAATTTACTGTGGTAGCAAATCCATCACAGAGAAACTTGAAAATGATACGGATGATGCTGCAGTCATCACCCTTATTATTTCCCAGTAACAGTAGTGAATCGAGTGCTTTAAATTCTTTCAAAAAAAATTCTTTTATTCATAAATCACATTTATAAGTCTTTTACTTATATAATTTCACTATTTTTCTCTTTACTTATATAAGATCATTTCACAAATGTAAATCATATTAATTATAATTCCATAATAATTCATTTGCTTATACAATTAACCTTTTCTAATATGTTTTATTTAACTTACATATATTCTTACATTTTCAACAGCCAAACAATCAATTTATATACACTTCAATAATTTCTGAAAAATTATTCCTTTATATATAAAATATAATAAAGGTAAAATTATTTCATTTACCCAATTTAAAATGATACTATGTTGGTTTATCTCATTTATGATTTTAGAAACCCCTATCGAAACAGTTAGCTAGACTGCATCGACTAGAATCTATAAACAGCTCAACAGATAAGTCAACACAATACAAAACAATTTCATATTCACTAACAAATACGCGCTCGTATCTATTATTACACTCAAACTCATTCTAGAGTACTGCTGACTCTATCTCTAATGAGTAATTCCCAACAGAGCCAAGGTTATCGCTTAACCATATACTCTGATACCAAATGTAACAAACAGGATTTTCGACCCACGAAAGTCGACATTAATAAGTCCACTGTATCAACTACCGAGCAATCGAATGCTGGAAGACCGTACCGTTATGGTTAAAGAAGAGGTAGAAGAAAGAAAGAAAGAAGAAAACAGAAACAATAACAGAATCTCACAATCGCAGCGGAACAACATATAATAGATAAATGAATATCTTTAAAACAAAGAACTATATCAGTTATTACATAACATCACATTATCATTACATTATCCGAGTGTACCACAACAAACAGTGGAAAGGAAATACTATATACTAGTTGATACGCCATGTCATCTATTTTGCTCCTGAACACCACAGCATCTCCTGAATTCCAGAATGACCTGATAACCTGACTCTAGACTGCCCGTATTAAAATTGGTGGGCACCCAGTGTTTAGGAAGAGAACAATAAACTCCAGGTCAGTCTTGGTGCTGGCGTGAGAACTTAAACAGTTTATCTTTTAAAAATAAGCAAAGAAATATTTTTAAATTAGATTCGCAATGCTTTTAGAAAATGAAACTACCATAAGGCCTCCCGCACACACACACAATGCAAATGCAGAATCGGAGGAGATTTCTCCTTATGATAGTCAAACATGCTTGATACGCAAATTTTCTTTGATATTATTATTATAAGTGCAAAGTGTAGGAAAACATTTCGGAAGTATAATATAAATCTTAGCCAACATACGACCAGTATCGTATGCCTACTATAGCTACCATCTAAATAGTGGGGTGCCACCATAAGTAAATGGCAGGTTCTACAACTAAAACCGTAGAAAGCTCGTATTGTTCTTTGGATTTTCAACAAATGGTCAGGCCAAGGAACTTCCCATTACCACATAGGTACACCTCTGGAAGGACGCCTCGAGAACCTAACCAGATTCTACCAACACAAGGCCGGGTTACACCTAGCTGGCTAATAACTGACACGAATTTTCCATCCCCCGGTCGCAACTGACCTAAATCCCGGGATTCACCAATAACCACAAAATAATAGATTTGCAGAAACAACATAGGTTAAGTATCACGGCTCCATACCATAATACCACCACTATCCATAAGGAAATGACATACACTAAGGGGGCGCTATCCTCTAATAACCTTGCCGCATCTTTCCTATTTTGACCATTACTGGGGTATGAGGTCCGACGAAGTCTCGTCCACAAAGCTACGCTTTATACAAAAGCTGTGCTTTGATCAACAAATGATCAGCAACACTTCGTATGCCACATTACCAATTTGAGAATGTATCACAGTAACCATCAACTACATAACCTTTGAGCTCAATTAAATATACGAATTTCAATTGATAAAATTCTGGGTCGTTACAAACTTCCCACTTAAAAGAATTTCGTCCTCGAAATTACCAAGTAAGAAAAAGTCTTGAAATCCATTAATTTTTCAAACATCCATTCAAATTAGATTTCAAATTCACTTAAGTATTTAACTTTTCCAAAATTCATAGTTAAACTTCTTATAATAACTTTACTAAGTTTTTAAATCATAATTAGTTATCTTTCCAAAAGTACTAATATCATTTAACTTTCAACACAAAATCAAAATTTTATTTTTCACAAATTTTCCTAAAATTCCCAAATTTTTTCTAACGCCTTAAATTTTCAAAAAAATTCGCCATGGTCTCCTTTGCGCGGTTCGATCCGAAAAAAATGGCAATATATATATATATATATATATATATATATATATATATATATATATCACAAATATACATCTCATCAAGTAATGAGGCATCCTGTAGGGAAAAAAGTGTAAAAGTACGATATGTAATCCAAGATATGTACCTTATATATTATTAGCGAGCATATACGGCTAATTTGCGTGAAAGCGAGCTCCAAATGCGAAGCAAGCGCAATCTACGCATACTAAACACTCAACAATAATGAGAAACATGTTTATATGAAGATAATGTCAATATACAACATATACCAACAACTATATGTGCCAATATAGCAAATGCAATCAAAAGCAATAAATTCAACCTTCAACCAACTAGCATTCATTCATATTCAATTTCAGTTAGTTTGCATTCACTAATTTATATTCAAGTTTGTTCACTTTCACATCAAATTCAATTCTATTTAGATATACTTCCAATTTGAATTCAATGATTTATAGCTTTCATTTTCATTTATTCAATTTCATATGAATTTCTATAAAATCAACTAGCCATCATCTAACAATCAATGTATATTCAATACAACCAAATTCATTCAATTTTCTTTACTTTACATTCAATTTGGTTCAACATATTTAATTTAGCTTTGATGAATTAACACTTACTTCCATTATTTCATATCAATTTATTTACATTCAATTGATTTGCATTCAATTTGTTCATTAATTCAATTGCTAATTCATCTAACCACAAAAGTTGAATTTCATTACATAACTCAAGTTCATATTCATCACTTCACTTTATTAATTTACTTCGATACCAAAATCAACTTCATTCAACACCACTTAAGTTATATTCCATTTCAAACATCATTTGTTTAACTGAACTTAAATTTCCACTTATAAATCCAATTTAGATTCCAATTCTAAAATAAATTCTATTTAACTTTTACCAAAGTATAATTTATTATCTCATATTATAAGTCCAAAACTCGTTTCACTTATATTCAACAATTACATCTTGGATTTTAATTTCAAATTTGCTTATCACAACCAAACTTCAATTTTCAATTTACTGTGGTAGCAAATCCATCACAGAGAAACTTGAAAATGATACGGATGATGCTGCAGTCATCACCCTTATTATTTCCCAGTAACAGTAGTGAATCGAGTGCTTTAAATTCTTTCAAAAAGAATTCTTTTATTCATAAATCACATTTATAAGTCTTTTACTTATATAATTTCACTATTTTTCTCTTTACTTATATAAGATCATTTCACAAATGTAAATCATATTAATTATAATTCTATAACAGTTCATTTGCTTATACAATTAACCTTTTCTAATATGTTTTATTTAACTTACATATATTCTTACATTTTCAACAGCCAAACAATCAATTTATATACACTTCAATAATTTTTGAAAAATTATTCCTTTATATATAAAATATAATAAAGGTAAAATTATTTCACTTACCCAATTTAAAATGATACTATGTCGGTTTATCTCATTTAAGAGTTTAGAAACCCCTATCGAAACAGTTAGCTAGACTGCATCGACTAGAATCTATAAATAGCTCAACAGATAAGTCAACACAATACAAAACAATTTCATATTCACTAACAAATACGCGCTCGTATCTATTATTACACTTAAACTCATTCTAGAGTACTGCTGACTCTATCTCTAATGAGTAATTCCCAACAGAGCCAAGGTTATCGCTTAACCATATACTCTGATACCAAATGTAACAAACTGGATTTTCGACCCACGAAAGTCGACATTTATAATTCCACTTTATCAACTACCGAGCAATCGAATGCCGAAAAACCGTACTGTTATGGTTAAAGAAGAGGTAGAAGATAGAAGAAGAAAGAAAGAAAGAAGAAAACAAAAACAATAACAGAATCTCACAATCACAGCGGAACTACATATAATAGATAAATGAATATCTTTAAAACAAAGAACTATATCAGCTATTACATTACATCACATTATCATTACATTATCGGAGTGTACAATAACAAACAGTGGAAAGGAAATACTATATACTAGTTGATACGTCATGTCATCCAGCTTGCTCCTGAACTCAACGGCAGCTCCTGAATTCCAGAATGACCTGATAACCTGACTCTATGCTGCCCGTGTTAAAATTGGTGGGCACCTAGAGTTTAGGAAGAGAACAATAAACTCCAGTCAGTCATGGGACTGGCGTGAGAACTTAAACAGTTGATCTTTTAAAAGTAAACAAAGAAATATTTTTAAATTAGATTCGCAATGCTTTTAGAAAATGAAACTACCATAAGGCCTCCCGCACACACACAATGCAAACGCAGAATCGAAGGAGATTTCTCCTTATGATAGTCAAACATGCTTGATACGCAAATTTTCTTTGATATTATTATTATAAGTGCAAAGTGTAGGAAAACATTTCGAAAGTATAATATAAATCCTAGCCAACATACGACCAGTATCGTACGCCTACTATAGCTACCATCTAAACAGTGGGGCGCCACCATAAGTAAATGGCAGGTTCTACAACTAAAACCGTACAAAGCTCGTATTGTTTCTTTGAATTTCCAATAAATGGTCAGGCCAAGGAACTTCCCATTGCCATATGGGTACGCCTCTGGAAGGACGCCCCGAGAACCTAACCGGATCCCTGCCAACACAAGGCCGGGTTACCCCTAGCTGGGTAACCACTGACACGAATATGCCATCCCCGGGTCGCAACCGACCTAAATCCCGGGATACACCAACAACCACAAAATAATAAGTCTGCAGCAACAACATATGTTAAGTATCAGGGCTCCATACCATAATACCACCTCTATCCAGAAGAAAATGACATACACTAAGGGGGCGGTATCCCCTAATAACCTTGCCGCATCTTTCCTGTTTTGACCATTACTGGGGTGTGAGGTCCGATGAAATCTCGTTCACAAAGCTACGCTTTATACAAAAGTTGTGCTTTGATCAACAAATGATCGGCAACACTTCGTATGCCACATTACCAACTTGGGAATGTATCACTAGTAACCATCAACTACATAACCTCTGAGCTCATACGTCTCAGAGAAGGGTGTTAAGCTAAGAAAATAAATTCTCCGCCACCAAAAGAAATATATTTGATAAAAACCAGCTTTACATCTCAAATTGTAATGTCAGACACACATCCATACAAGTCCATTCTGGGTTCAAACAGAACCGAAGGCACTTCCAAAGAAGCCCTTGCAATCCGGATACTCAGTAGTCACGACCGGAATTCCCATCGCAAAGGGTGATGAAATCTCTATATCGGAGATCAACCGATGCAGAGATTCGACGGTTATCCTTCCGTTTTCGAAAATATCTGGTCTTCAACACTGGTCTTCAAATGCTATCCATTACGACATATCACTTATTCAGAATGGGATTTATGACACAAAGGTCCTCTCCCGGCTAAACCGAATAACGAGCGCTTATTTTAAAAAAATAAGTGTAGCATTCAAATTCAAGCAAATCACAACAAATACCCAATTAAAGGTAAATATTGGTAGTCAGTTATTTAACTATCAAGGCCAACAACCAAATATCCAGCACCATAACAATCAGTAGGTCCTTTTTATTAATCTTCCATAAATTAATAACTTGCCAGATATTCACTTCAATTTATCTTTAAAAAGATATATTCTCTAAACCATTTCAATTTTTTCATTGGAAAACATTTCCAAATACTTATTTAACAATAGGTAATTCACAAATCTATTTATTTTCAATACTTAGAAAATATTCAATACTTAAAACACGATTAAGTATATATTTTATTCTTTAAAGAAAACATTCTCTTAAACACATTTATTTGGGTCCAAACGAATGTTTCGTAAAACATCGTTACGACAACCCAAAATCACTAGTATAGGGATTCGAAGTTAAGACAGATATATAAATCCCAATACTATATAAAAATTTCCTTTCGAAAATCATTTACTATAACAACAGTATTATAGTCCATCTTTTCCTTATTCCTCGAAAACGTCTATTTCACAATGAATGCTGAAATCTATGATTTCGATCCTTAGCACATTTTAAAACAACTTCAAATCGTTTTAATTCTATTTAAAAGATCACTTCCTAAAACATTTCTTTAACATATCATTCATTGTCCAAAATCGTGAATATAAATCATTTACCAAATTCAACACTTCTACATATTTAATTAAAGGATTATCCACTGTCCAAAATCGTGGATATGCTTCCTTTAATAAGCTATAATAATTAACTTATCAAAATAAGTCGATTTCAGATTTATAAAACAACGTTTATAAATTCACATTTATATATTTTATAAAAACTTCAACTTATAAAATCCCTTAAGTAACAAATTCTATTTAAATGCCAAAAATCCAATTTATAAGTTAATTACTTATAAATCTTTTATTTTACAATATCTATTCATTTTATAACTTCACGATTTATAAATCTATAAATGTCATTCACTTATGAAATCCATTTATACTTCATTTTAACACTTATAAAAACTCGTTTTATAATTCCAATATTTTAATTTATAAATATCAATTTTGTAAATCTTTTATATAAACAGTTTATAATAATTTCAAAAATCTCAATTTAAACTATTTTATAAAATTCATTAACTGCATATTTCAAAAATCAATTTTCAACTATATTTCTCAAAAATCCTAATTTTTATAACATCAAATTTATAACGTTTATTTATTTAAAATGAATAAATTCTAAAATTCAATAAAACGTATACTTTCAAAAATCACTTTAAAATCCTTTTAAATTTGAAAATCATCACTTTAACACTTTTAATTTTTCAAAATAGGCCCAATGCTGCAACAGCACTAAATATAACAATCACGACACCCAAAACATCATATATCATATGATAACAGAATACATCACAATATTTGTAAATAAATCAATACGGGTGAGGAATCTAGTTGGATCCCTCCAACCTGTTTCCCTGCATCCACAGATGTTAGCACAATACCAATCCCGCTCCTAGGCCGAATATCGCGGTATATGAGATTTATAATATTATCCGCTATTATGCGTCGCAATAGGGTCTCATTCACTATATAATGTGGGAAAATCAACTCCAAGTACATATATAATACTAATTCCACTTCAAAATGGAATATCGCGGTATATGTGTTTAATAAATAACATCCGCTTAATATACGGCGTATAGGGTCTATTTCAACACAACATACAGCAATTTATCATCCAAGCATACAATCAAGCAATTTTAAATCTAACTATTTAAAATTTAAATCGAAACAATTTCGATCGAGTGAGAAGTTCCACATTGTTTCCAATAACAGTTTCAGCGTTTATTTCGAATAAAGTTAAACGTGCGTTTAATTTTACCCAAAATTTTCACTAGCTCCAATCAACTCTAATCCAGCTCCATCGCGTAGTATTCATCAATACGAACCTAACGCAATTCATTTTTTCAAATTCCGACCTCATATGAAAAAGATATCCCGTTTTAAAGTTCAAACAAATTTAAATAAAATAATTAACAATTTTTTTTTTTTAAACCTTCTCTAATCAGGGCCGCACGTTCAAGCCCCCTGCAACCTGGCCGCTAAATCCATCTTCTTCCTCTATAGGTTATTGCGCATGAAGAACCCATATGTATGCCTAAAACCTTAGCTAGCCGCAACTACCACGTCGATTTTGAAGATGATCAGAAACCACCATTGCGAAGCCCAACTCGAGAGCCACCTACGGCCATGAGCATGTCAAGCTCCATCCCCTATGCTTCTCGATTTTCGTGCTTGAAACGAGCACGAAAGCGGCCTTCTAGCGTCGCCTCCGATCGACGGAAATCCATCTCCACCGCTGAGATTATAGAGCGTCTCAAGCTCTACAAGTTTCATTCAGAAATCGAAGCTCGAAAATGTATGGATTAAGAAATAATTGAGGAAGTAGAATTAAATGATTTCAGCCATCGAAATTATAACTGGCGGCTAGGGTTTCTGAATTAGGGTTTGTGCAAATGTGAATGTTTAAGGCCTTTTATAGAAAATTTCGCGACACTATTCACCCGAAATTTTTCAGAACTCCAAACCAAGCGTGCCGCCTGGCGTTTATAATGTTTTACTCCCATTCACACAATGGAATATATATCGGATGTTAATCCGATCAAATTTGGAAGATAAGTTTTTGAATCGACTATTTAAATTCAAAATTCACTCGAATCGATTTCTACACGTTATAGCTTGCCCCTGACAAACCGTAAATCTGATTGACACAAAATTTGAGACTATACAATAATATAACATTACAGATTCGATGAAACTGGTTTCGTCGAAATCCGAGACTGTTTGAAAAATGGCTATTTTAAATCGTCAATTAAATATTAAAACATTCAGTTTCTACAAATTAACTTTTAATTCAATTTTAAAAGTTCTACAACATCATTCTAACTCCAATATGATTTAATACAACTTTACAAATCATTTTTAATCATATTAAACCCAATTTCCAATTATTTCAGTAATTTCAAATATTAAATTATCGATTTAATTATCCAATTAAATCTAGATATTTGAAATAAAATTTATTCGACTTTCAAATTTTACTTGTTAATACTTAAAATCAATTAAATATACGAATTTCAATTGATAGAAATTCTGGGTCGTTACATAGATGTGTGTGTGTATTGGAGTGACTGATATTCCCGCATTATATAGCGGATGAGACCTTATACGTCCCGCATAATAGTGGATGACCCTTTAAACCACGACATTGCCTTTGAAGTGGGATTGGTATTTTTATATTGTGCTAACATCTATGAATGTAGGGAAATAGGTTAGAGGGATCCAACGGGATTCCTCAAAAATGTTGAAATTATTCATATATTCAGTGATATGATTTATGTGATTGTTCTATGACAGATTATGTTGGAAAAATTAAATTTATTGGATGCTATGATATTGTTCGATATATTTTTGGAATTTTAAAATATCAAAAATATAAACGTTGGATTTTTGAAAGAAAATAAAAAGGAAATTTTTAAGTAAAGTATGTATAGTAAGTTGGATTAATTAAAAAGAAAAGAATTTGGAAAATAAATAGTTTGATTTTAAAATCCTATTTAATAAATTCCGAAATATGGTAAAAAATAGTGATTTTGAATAAATGTGCATTAAAGGGTTTTAAAAATAAGGAGTTAAGCAATATTATCTTTAAGTACAAAGGAATATATTTTTAAACGTAAGATTTAAATGGTTTGGGAAAAATAAAAGGAGAATTTTGAAATAAGGTATGAAATTGGCATTCCAGTTTTAAATAAGATTTTAAACCAGAAAAGGGAAGTGAATATGAAATTAGGGGGTTTGGGGGTAATTTGGGTAAATCAAGAAATAAATTTCAAAATGAGATTAATTTAGAAAAACAGTTAAGTGTTTTGAAACAGTGATTAAAACGAGAATGAGACTATGGAATTTATAAATTGGGTTATAAATAAAGTGAAATGTTTATTAGTGGATAATTTGGGATTATAAATTCACAATGGAAATTTATAATGGGAAATCATTTTAAAAATAAATGGTAGTTTATTTTTAGAAAAGTGAAAGATGGAATTTATGGAACTGGAATGTAAATTAAGTTAGAAATAAATCAAGAGGGATTTATAAAATATTTGGACTGGCTATATTTGTATCGGAAATATACTTTTCGAAAAAGTTAAATTGTTTTAAAATAGTTATAGTAAATATTAATCAAGTTAGTTATAATAGTTAATTATTTTTAAAGGTTAAATTACTATTATGATTTAAAGGAAAATTTTCAAATATTTATACTTTATATAATAGATTTAGTTTTAAAATAGTTTTTGGCTAAAGTTTTACTTGGAGAATTATTATAGATTTTAATAAGTATTATTTTAAATAAAGTGATTTAAGTAGCTTTATTTTTAATATTTTAAGTGTATATTTTTGGATAAAGTGATTTAATTTATTTAAAATCTAAATTAAATAAGACTTGGTGTTTTTCAGTGGGAATAAAGTGATTGATTGAATTGATTGTTTATTTGATAGTTAAATAACCGACTATCAAATCTGGACCCAAATATAACTTTAGAAATATCTAGGAGAAGTATGAGATTATATGGTAAGGTTACAGCTCGAGTTGCTATACTATACGTGTAAACTTGTTTCGTTCTTCTTGGACGTTTATATGGAAATTCGTCCACTAATGGTTAGGACGTGATCACCAATCTTATTTTTGTCTGTTTATTTCCCAGAGAAACGGGGTTGAATTTACCAAAAATAGCGTATATTGTTCGAAGAGACTGGGATCGGATTTGTGATCCGAAAACCACTTTGATCCAACGAGTACGTTTTCTGTGATAACCCGGATTTTTAATATTTATTAATTAGAAAATTAACTGATTATAAATCATTGAGATACTGATTTCATTTGGTTAAACAAATAAAATTTGATAAATAAAAATATCTGAATATATATATAAGTGGATTTGAAACTATAATAATTTTTAGATTAACATGATGAATCTTATAGTAAATTAATATAAATAAATAGTGATGTGCAAACTATATAAATGTTGAAAATTTTAAGTGTGCTCATATACAAGTGTATAAGTATATATATGGTTTTGTGAACTGAGAACATTTATTTGAATTCAATACATTAAATTTTTAAAGGAGATTTAAAGATAGAATTCTGTATTTATAAACACTAGAGATAAATACTTATTAGGTTTGAATATGGTGGCTCAAGTTTAAAATAAGATTAATAAAGGATCATTCTTCCTCTAAAATATATGTATGTTGTATATATATAAGGTATTAAATATGAAAGGTAAATTTCACAAATTTAAAAAGTAAAAGGTTTAAAACACAATTTTTGAATTGATTAGGATATAGGAATTTAACATAAGAGGTATTCGATATGAGTTTAAACACTTATAAATATTTCATTATTGCATACTAACACTTGTAAGAAAATGATTACATGTACGGACAAATGTAAGCAGAGTTTTACAAATGGCATTTTCTTTTCATTTAAAATTAGATAATATGTAATAAAAAAAAAGGCAAACTATTTTCTTTAAAAACCTGAATCCATTAAAAAAAGAAACAAAAGACAAAATTCAAAACCTGGAAACAAAAGTGAAGATCTCAATCCGGAATCAAGCCAATTAAAGTATCAAGATCAACATCAGATTTAAGCTCAGATTTAAATCCAGATATCAAATTTCCAATTTTAAAAAGCATTTGCAGATCATCAAAAACTCTCCTATCTTATTTCAAAAAAATAAAGCAAGTGAGTAAACAAATTTCTAATCTGTTTTAAAAATCTTATTGCATGCAGTAATTTGAAATGAAGTGTTATAAATGTTCATATGATTGTTTAATATGAAATTTATATATATTTATATGAATTAAATGGGTGCATGTGTCTATTTACAGAACATTTGTTCTGTTCTTGTTGTTTAGGTTTAAGGTTTGATAAAAGAAAATCATGATTTCCTTCCCTGATCTCCTTGAGGACATAATGTATGAACAAAACTTGTTAGTTATACCATAATGTCAAATTTAAAAATAATTTTAAGCTAAAACCGTCGCCAGATTTTTACAGAGAGGAAGAAGTACAGTAAAAATCCCAATCTTATCAAATTTCGACTTGAATGATTTCTTGTTTCATGTTTATAATTTGAATTGTAATTGCAAACTAGGATTTTTAAAACTAAAATCAAGATTTTTAGGCTTTTAATTCGAGGGGAATTGCATGTTGATCAGAAAGTGGGTTTTAAACGTTTCCTGGTGATCGGTGTAAATTTGGAGTCGGGACCACTGTCGGAGGTGGCAAAGAGGTAGATGGCCTTGGCAAAAATTATGGAAGGGTTTATTAACTACCCTGGCAGGGGCTTAACGTTGATGTAGGGTTTAGTGGAACTGTCGAGTTGTCAAGGAGGTCAGAGGAATTTCTATGTCGTGGATGATCGAGAGATGATCGGTGTAGGGGAATTAGTTGAGCGATCAGATTTGCTATATTACAGCATGATAGGGGGTTCTTGTTTTGTGTTTCGTCGCGAGCAGGAGACTCTTACCCCTACATATCCCTTTGAGGTAGTATAAGGCTTTGGGTTGGTTGCGAGTCGAGAGGCTGGCCGTAAAAGCAAATTTGAGGTACCAATGTATGCCGCGGTGGGTCTGGAACGATTGCAAAGCCTACCGGTCGCCACTGCCTTGGGTCGTTACAGTTGGTATCGGAGCAGAAGGTTAAGCGAGAACCTCGGATGTGGTGGGTTTACTCATTAAGGATAGGGTCAATGGTACCCTAAGATGAGCAGAGTGTGTGTTTATATATATATATATATATATATATATATGAGAGTGTACTTGTTATTTTCTTATATAATGATTTTAAAAATGGTTTTAAAATTGAATGATTTTTATATAAGCAAATTTTTCCAATTATAAATGTATTAAAGAAATTGGTTGTTGTATATGGGAATTAAATAAAATAATGAGTATTAAGCCAATAGTAATACAACCATATTTAAATTGAATAAAGATAAGCTTGAAATGGATCGAAGCTGAAAATAAAATCCTAAATTTGTAAAAGTATTTTCAGAATAAGAAAAAAAATGAATTGGTATTCAAATATGATAATCTTGGTTATTATCATAAATGGTTGATGTGTTCAATAATGTAATGTTTGTTAACGATTAAGCAAAATGAAATGTTTAAGGAACAAACATTTAGGTGAGTATGACTTATAAATTGAAATTGAAAAATGGCTTAAGTGGTGAAGTTTTAAATCTATGTCCAGAAATTTGGAATTTGTTTTCAAGTGCTAAAAGAAATAATATGTATTTGAATGAAAGGGTCCTATTTCAAACAAGAGGTGTTTGAAAATTTAAAGGAATTTGTTTTGAATTAAAAACCAAAGGTAGTTTAAAATTTAAGGATAACTTGGTGTGTAAAGGAAACAAATATGTATAAATGAGGGATATACATAATATCAAAGATGATTTGAAATAAACTCTAAAGTGTTGAGTTTTGATTTTCCCTGAAGTGTGATAACCCAAAGTGATATAAGTTTTGAGCTTATAAGTGGGAAAGAATATTGATAAGAAGTTTAAAATTTTGAAATTTTTAGTAGGAATTCAAATTTAAGTAAGTTTAATGGGATTAAATTGAATTTAACTTAGAAGAAGTTAAATAAGTTGAGGACAAACAACCTAAATTAGAAATTTCAAGATGAAATTGAGATTTAACTTGGGAAGTTAAATGGTTGATTTGAATTTGGAATTTGTGTGATCTCAAAATGGGTTTGAGATCTGGGACTGGGAAATGAATGCTATTTATGGATGTTTTATATAAATAGGATGTTTATTTATTTTGACATATTCTGCCATCATCTTGTTATTATTAATAAATCTATGGGATTGTGAGTCAAATTGTTTGAAATGAATTAAGAAACAGATTGAAATAGTATACATCCAGTGTAGATAAATGGAAACAAAACTTAAATTGGAAATTATTTAAGTTATATTGATTTTTAGAAATAAAAATTTAACTTGTAAAAAATGAAATCATTTTGAGTTTAAGAGTTGAATATTTAGAATGAAGTTGCAAACTGAAATTGTTGAAATTTTGTTTCAAAGTTGAAATTGGGTAGTAAATTGGATTTCAAAGATTGGATTATTTAAAAAGGATGTGAACTATTATTTGAACCTAGAAATAAGTTTATGTGGAAGTAAAGGCAATTTAAAATGGAACTTTGAAATTTGGACTAAGAATTAAATTGTTCAAAGACTTTAAAAATAAAGGTTAATTTGGTTTAAGAGGTTAAACCAACATTTGAAAATTAAACTCGAATTTATATAATTCAAGATGATTTAAAGTGAGATTGAATTTGAAATTAGTTCAGATTGAAATTTGATTTAAATAATTTGGTTTGGTGATTAAAGTTGAATAGTTTTAAATTCAAAATGGAATTTGATTTGAATTTGGAAAGAATTGGGATTGATTCAAACTGGAGTTGAAATGAATTGAAATGGAAAATTGGTTCAATTTGAAAATTATTTGAATAAATTGAGATTGAAATCGAAGTTGAATAAAGTTAAATTTGGAGTGGGAATTGAAGTTGTTTAAATTGATTTGGTATTGAATCAATGTTAAGAGGAAGTGGAAATTTAAATAGAATTAATGGGAATGGAGGTTGGGAATTAAACGGTTTGCTCTGGACTATTTTCAAAATAAATTATTTTAATATAAACTTTCTTAAATATAATCTTCCAAACTATTTACTATGTACAACCTTTCTTTTGAAGCCAAACTATTTTATACTTATTTTACAATTATTTTTGGAACTATTTAACTATTTTGCAACTGTTTTCTAAACTAATTACTATTTTTTAATTACTTATAACTAATCACTATTTTAAAAACTATTTTGCAATTATCTAACTATTTTATAACTACTTAACTATTTTACAGCTATTTTACAAACTAATAATTATTTTTCAAGTACTTATCTATTTTTTAACTTTTAAGCTGTTTTCTAAATTCAAGCTGGTCGGAGTGCAAACTGTTTATGATCAATTACCAATTGGGATAATGATTAAAGTGATAAACCAAATGGAATTGAAACAATTGTGAATAAGTGGATAGAAATTAAGGTGAATGTGAACAGAAAAGGAGATTGATTTAGGTTAATAATCAATGGGGATAGATACGTAGGATGTACGTATATTATTCTATTCGCATAATGATTTGATCCAAATTCGAGCACAGAATTTTGAGATAGTTATACCGACCCGAGTTGGGATTTTTCACTCCATTTTTGACGGCGAACCCTGGATATGGATTTTTGATTGGTTCTAGAAGTTCTCTATCATAGTTGTGACTATGCAAGGAGAATGAAGGTTTCTGATCCAGACACCAGATCTGAGTCCGCAATAGGAAGTCGGATGGACGATACTAGTTCGAAAGTGAAATTGTGTGATCGCGTGAGCGATCGGATTGCTATTGTTATGAATGAAATGTGTACATCGTACGGATTTTAATGAAATTTATATTGGAAATTTGTCCATAAGAACTATAAAATGGTTTTTGAAATGAATATATTGTGAAATATATGATGAAATAAAGTGGAAATTTGATATTTCTATGATTAAAGGTTCACTTTATGAAGAAAAGTGATGAGTAATCAAAATTGAATATTTTATTTGGAATAAACAAAGTTATATATCTTTTTTAAGATAAATCTCCCCTTGTTGAATCTATTGCCGAAAGGAAATGGTATTTGGAAAAAATATTTGAAGTATGAAAAGGAGTTCATACAAGTATGAAGTGATCCAAAGATTTTTAAAGTTATATATGTATCTATATATGTATATGAAGGATCTTATGAAATTGATTTTGAGGAAAGGTTTTTGGAACCTATGGATTTGGAAAGGCTTTTGATTTTTGGGAAAAAATAATTTTGGAAATTTGGAAAGCCTGGTTTGAGAATTATCTATTCTGGGATAATGGATTTTGAGAAAGAGATTTATATGAGATTCATAATAGGTTTATGATTTGGAAGATACTATATGTGTGTAGTGTAAAGTGTTTCGAAAATGGCTTTGGAGAAAAAGGCGCTCCCTCGAAATGAACTTCTTTGGTGTACCATAGGTTGGTACTGCCATGAGCCTCAAATGGGGGAGGCTCTAAAGTGGATCCTGTGAGGAAGTCCGAAAAAACTATAGTTCCTGAGGATTATTGGGTAGCAAAATTCGAGGGCACTGATGCCTACAGAGGCATTTGGGTTATGCTGTGACGATAGCGTAACTTGTTGTCACTGCGATTTTCTATAGACCATGGAGGAAATAGTGTGGAGGTGAGTGTCAACGATCTACGCTTGATTTTACCGGGAAGGCAACGTAACATCAGTAGACTGCGATCTATGGTCGAGTGGAGTGGAGAAGTTTCATTTTTTTGGCTATGGAATTCGAGGGCGTGGATGCCTACAGTTAAATGGGTTTTTTTCTGTGATAGCAACGTAACCTTAGATGTAGCCACAATCTGTAGCGGGTTCCATGGGGTAATCAAGGGGCGCCGAGTGCCTATTGTTATCTATGGATTTTGCCGGGATGGCAATGTAACCATCGGGTTAACTGCGACCATGGATGAGGGTGATGATTTCCAGAGCATTCTCACCAAAAGATATTTCCTCTATTTTCAAAATTGTTTCCTATATTTTCAATTAAATAATTTTCCAAGTATTTTCACTAGGTGTTGAAAATGGGTCTGCTAAGTACATATAGATTTTCAGTCGTACATCTAATCAACGTATGACTGAATTTTTGTGAGAACAAGGATGGACAGACTGAGACATCGAGTTATAAAAATTATTTTTATAGAAACTATTTTGTAATATTATGTAGATTTTAAAAGTGTTATAAAAATGATAAAAGAATAATTTTTCTAATAATAAGCATTTTAATAATTCTGGCTTCGTTCCTTTTCGAGGATGAAAAGATTCAAAGGGGGAGGAATGTGATAACCTGGATTTTTAATATCTGCTAATTGGATAATTAACCATTTAAATTTATTGAGATACTAAATTCATTTGGTTAAACAAATAAAATTTGATAAATAAAAATATTTGAATATATATAAGAGGATTTGAAACTATAATAATTTTTAGATTAACATGATGAATCTTACAGTAAATTAATATAAATAAATAGTGATGTACAAACTATATAAATGTTGAAAATTTTAAGTGTGCTCATATACAAGTGTATAAGTATATATATGTTTTGTGAATTGAGAACGTTTATTTGAATTCAACACACTAAATTTTTAAAGGAGATTTAAAGATAGAATTTTATATTTATAAACACTAGAGATAAATACTTATTAGGTTTGAATATGGTGGCTTAAGTTTAAAATTAGATTAATAAAGGATCATTCTTTCTCTAAAACATACGTATGTTGTATATATATAAGGTAAGTGCCAACAGGGTTGGCGCAGTTGGTTGATGGTCCGGACTGCGTGATCGAAGGTCACGAGTTCGAGCCCCGAAACTGACAACCCTGTAACAAGTACCCGAAGTATGTGTTTGGCAGGCACATACTTCCCTAGAGTTTACCAGCGAAGCTTAGTTCTCTAGGTAATTCAAAAAAAAAAAAATATGAAAGGTAAAGTAATTCACAAATTTTAGAAGGAAAAGGTTCAAACACAATTTTTGAACTAATTAGGGTACTTTAACATAAGAGGTATTTGATATGAGTTTAAACACTTGTAAATGTCTCATTATTGCATACTAACACTTATAAGAAAATGATTATATGTATGGACAAATGTAAGCTTAGTTTTACAAATGGCATTTTCTTTTAATTTAAAATTAGGTAAAATCTAATAAAAAGAAAAAAAAGAGCCAGACTATTTTCTTCAAAAACCAAAAACCATTAGAAAAAGAAACTGAAAACAAAATTCAGAACCTGGAAACAAAAGTGAAGATCTCAATCCGGAACCAAGCCAATCAAAGTCTTAAGATCAACATCAGATTCAAGCTCAGATTTAAATCAAGAGATCAAATTTCCAGTTTTAAAATGCATTTCCAGATCATCAAAAATTATCCTCTTTTATTTCAAAAATATAAAGTAGGTGAGTAAACAAATTTCTCGTCTATTTTAAAAATCTTGTTGCATGTAGTAATTTGAAGTGAAGTGTGATAAATGTTCATACGATTGTTAATATGAAATTTATATATATTTATATGAATTAAATAGGTGTGTGTATCTGTTTACAGAACATTTGTTCTGTTTTTGTTGTTTAGGTTTAAGGTTTGATCAAAGAAAATCATGATTCTCCTTCCCTGATTTTCTTGAGGATGTAATGTATGAACAAGACTTGTTAGTTATACCATAATATCAAATTAAAAAATATTTTTAAGCTAAAACAGTAGCTAGATTTTTATAGAGAGGAAGAAGTACAGTAAAAATCCTAATCTTATCATCTTTCGACTCAAATGATTTCTTGTTTCAGGTTTATAATTTGAATTGTAATCGAAAACTAGGATTTTTAAAACTAAGATCAAGATTTTTAGGCTATTAATCGAGAGGAATTGCATGTTGATCGGAAAGTGGGTTTTAAACGTTTTTGGTGATTGGTGTAGATTTGGGGGTCGGGACCACTATCGGAGGTGGCGAGGAGGTAGATGGCCTTTGCGAAAATGTTGGAAGGGGTTATTGACCACCGTGGCAGGGGCTTAACGTCGATGTAGGGTTTAGTGGAACTTTTGAGTTGTCAAGGATGTCAAAGGAATTTATGGTCCGTGGATGATCGAGAGATGATCAATGTAGGGGAACTAGTTGAGGGAGAGGAAGACGAGGCCTGGGATGGAGTTTCATGGCCACTAGTGGTCTGTGGTGGCGCTATGGAAGGTTTTTAGATGGTCGATCTTGTTCTGGTGTTCACTCTGGGTGCTTGATTTTGAGTTATTGGGTTTTAGTGTTTTCTAGGTGGTCGGGCGGCTCGTCGATGACATCGTCGACATGATAAGGGTTGCGGCGCCGGTCGGAGGTAACAGGATTGATTATGCACATGCATGGTGCAACTTGTGGTACCTGGTTTTAGCTGGACTTGGGAAGAAGGTAGATGTGCGTGTCGATCTCGATATGGTTATGGGTTTGACTCAGAGCAGTTTGGGTTTGTGAATGCACGAGTGTTGCTCGGGGTATGTTCAGGTTTTATCTCGTTGGCTCGGGAAAGTTGAAGTAACTCGAGTTTTGTTGGGTAATACTCGTGTTTTGTTGGGTAATACTCGGGTTTGTTCTCAGGTTATAAATTAGATGTTAAAGTTTTTAAAATTTAACAAAGCCAAGATCAATTGATTATCTTAAAACTATTTTAAGTAATAAATTGATTTTTATGTTTTGTTAATTTAAGTTGATAAAAGTATTTTAAGATATTAATCAAGTTAATCCTTAAGTTGTTTAAAAGCCTAATTAATCAGATAATTAAATAGTTTAATTAAAAGATTAAGTGTTTTAAACTATAATTAAACTTAAAGCTATTTGGTTCCAAGGCTATTAGGTAAGATCTTGAAATAATTAAGATAAATGATTATCATTTAGATTCATTAATTGATTGATAATTAAAGATTAATTAATAAGTAATTAAAGATTAATTATTGATTAATAAATTAGTAATTAAAGAGAAATTAATTGTTAGCAAAAGAATAATTAATAGTTGTGATTAATTATTGATTTATTTTAATTTATTAAGTGTAGCTAATTAGGGTTAATTAATATAATTAAACAATGTAATTAATTAACCAATGGAATAATTACTTGATGGAAGTAATTAAAGGTTAGTTACTTAAGATAAGTAATTAAGGATTAATTACTTAGTGTAGTTAATTAAAGGATTGATAAATTAAGGGAATTAATTAAGAATTAGTTAATTAATGAGTATGATTAAGTGAAGGATAAATAATCAATATAAGTGATTATAAGATAATTAATTTGAGTAATTATTTAAGGTTAATTACTGTAAATGGTTAAAGATAATTAATTTGTGAAATTACTTAAAGGCTAATTACTTAATGTAATTAAAGTATAATTAATCAAGGATGATTAATTAAGATGGATAATTATTGGATGGTTAATTAATTGGTTTGTAGTTAATCAATAAGCATGATTTAAAAGTAATTAAATTAATTAATTTAATTCATTTGTGGTTAATTAAATTAATTAGAGATGGTGTGGTTGATTAATCTTACTTATGAATGATTGAATGATATTGTATGCCTTAGATTAGTTGATATCTCTGGTATGTGATGTGTGATGCTATGTGATATAATTTGTTTGGGTTAAAACAGTGATATCCTGTATTAAAAGTTTGAATTGAATTTCATTTGAATAACTTGGGTTAAGATGACTTGGGATTCGAAGAGACTGGGGTCGGTTATCAGTAAATACCCGAAATTACTTCGATTCTTTATAAACTTGAGTTTAGAAGAAAACATGCTGGAATGAAATAAGTTAAGTTTCCTGCATATTTAAACAGGATAATGATTCCTGGATATTGTTTTGAGATAAATGATTGTCTTAAATCAAAATAGAACTCGTAGAAAAGTACGAGTTAGCCTAGTAATTCACTGGAGTTGTATAGCTTGGTATTTCACATTATATGGGTTTACTCACACTGGTTCCAGCCTGACCCAGGTGTTACTTTGATGTAATGCTCGGGTTAGACCGAGTATTACAGATTTCTAGGTAAGGACGTTCTGGAGCTCTGACGGCGAGCTGGATGACAGGTACGTATAAAGTATCCGCTGAGAGATATTATTATTTATCTGGGACAAGTTATTTTAACTATCCAATGATTGTGAAATGTTGTAACTATGATGTATTAATGTAAATTAACTGATGAAGTTTTCCTCGTATAAGTGTTATTTTATTTGATATTATATTTGGATTCGCTGCGAATGCGAGATTCTGTGTTTCATTTCTGTTTCTTTTTCCATCTCTTTTCTTCTTTTCCTAACTATCCGGAATTTTCGAGATCGAAAATTCCAGGTCATTACATTTTCGAAAGGAAAACAAGGGTATGAAGTTGAAGACGGAGCATTGAATCGCAAGGGCTAATCGCTACTAATCCTGAGGGTGATTCCAAAATGGATGTAGTAGGAATAGTGTCTTCAGTTCCGTTCGGACAAGGAATAAACTTGTATGGATGAATGCTATCAGAACATTGTCATTGGAGGACAATGAGAATTCTAAGTGAATCTTTCTAAACACATAATGTAACCTCTAGCCTCGTCTGTTGGAAATGACTGAAAATCAAGGATGCGGTAAGGCTGAGTGGGTCGTGCCTAAGTAGGGTATGGCTATCATCTTTCTTGATAACCTCAGATATTATTACTACATGGTAGGAGCTCAGAGAAGGGTGGGAACACCTAGGGTGATAGCATATTTGGTCTATCCAGTAAGGGATAGTCCCGGTCTTGTGTTGTAGGAGATTAGAAGTGGTCCTCGGTATGGTGTTTCTAGACATGTACTGTGACAGGTGGTACCCCAGTGCCAAGTAATTTGATTGGATTCCATTCTCCAATAAGCGCCGTACGGTTTTGATTATGCCCAACTATGCTAAAACTTGAGATGCAAGCATTTCAGCTATTTGAATAAGTATATGTACTTAGACACTATTATAATATCAGAGGATTTTGATATAAAATGTTTTGGTTATCGTATGGTAAATACCCGACATGTTAATTTGTGGCATGGTCTTCCCAGATACCTTTGATTTTCAAAGGATTTTGAAACTTTAATAATTCAATTTGAGTGTGATTTCTCACGCTGGTTTTTCAGACTAACTCGGGTGTTATTTTATTATAATACTCGGGTCAGACCGAATATTACAGATATAGGATAGGATGTTATGGAGCTCAGGAGTTGAGCTGGATGACGAGATGTATCACACGTACTTGGTGTGTAATCTACTGTGCATTGTAAGCTGTATAGTCAGCTTTTGTGAGGACAAGTTTTTATAACTGACCGGTATAGTGCTATTGATTTGCGTTGTACTCTGATGATGTAATGTTCAAAAAATTTATAGTACTTTTGTACAGAGATCAATTGTTACCTATTATATATTGTTCCATTGCGATTGTGAAATTCTGTGTTGTTATTTTTATTTTTCTTTTTCTACCTCTTTCTTCTTTTCCTAACGATTAGATATGTAACAACCCCGGATTTTTATGAATTTAAATTGATAATTTAAATGAATTTTTGAATTAAAATTTGTAAAATTGATTTTAAATGGGAGCGAGTTTCCCCGATTCAAATAGAAAATATATTAAGTCGTATGAATTTGGAAATTTGTATATATGTGAATATATATGTATATATTGGATTTGAGATAAAATCTTAAATAAATGGTTTTAAAATAAATAGAAATAGTTACAAATGGTTTGAAATAATAGTAAGTATTAACATAAGTATGAACACTAACACAAGTAAAAAGCAACATGGAAAAAAAATGAACAAAACAAAGCAAAAATAAAATATCTTAACATAAATGTGCAGGTAATCAAAGTAAAGCGTTGCAGGCAGAAATAAAGAAATGCAAAGCTAAAGTAACAACATATTTATGCATAAAATAAGCTAGTAGTAGACACAAAAGGACCCTTCCATTAAATGCTAGCAAACCAAAGTCAAATTTCAAGTTGTTTAAATCAATTCAGCCTCCCTTTATAAAGTAACCTCTGATATAAATATGACAGGAAAGTATATATGCATGCACACTTGCAAAATGATGAAAACCAATCAAAGTACATACGAATAGGAGCTAAAATTATCTTCAGCCATAACTGTTGTACAACATAAACCATCACCATATACACTACAACATTACCTATAACTTCATTTTTATATACATCACCTTCTCATCTCAGTTTTGTTCACCATTATAAACCGAAGTATAAAGGTCATTCTTTAACTCAAACAATCATTCAACATAAAACATTTTCCCATCAATCAAAGCTTGATAGTTTAGAAGCAAAGAAAAGCTTCAGATAAAACAGATTTCAACCTCAACTCTTGGAGTCAACATGATCTGGAAAGTGAGTAACTCCACCTTTAAAAATTTTAAAGTGTGATATAGTTGAATATTATTGTTGTGATCAATATTGTTTTGAGATATGGGTTTGCAAATTTCTGAAGCTTGATGTATGCAGGCATTAGAAAATAAATTGTAACTTCTCTGTTAAATCTCAGAGTGCAAAACAACAAAGAAATTCAACTTCTTCTTTTTTAAATCAATATTAGGCTTTGGTTTTAAAATGAAATATTCGTATTTAAGAATGAGATATAACCTAAAAATGGTTTCGTGGAATATAAATGCATATGAAGTAGGAAAATCAAATGTTTACAGTAAAAACTTAAGTCTCTGGAAATTTCGAATATCTTGAATCATGAATTCAATCATATAGCTTGAATTAACAGCCCAAGATAGGATTTTAAAAACAAATATAGTGATTTTTAGTTGTGTGTATCATGAGCTGTCTACAATAGAACAAAATCTGCTTTTAAATCATTTTCTCGTGATTGAGTGATTCGAGTTGGTCAGGGTTGCTGGTGGGGGTGGTCGAGCCTACGGTCGTGGTAGGAAAAATGTATGGAGGTGGCAACGACCACAGTGGCGACGGCGGCGGAGCTTTGAAAATTTTAAACCTAGTTTTGTCAGGGGGTAAATGTTTTGTTCGTTCGACCTCCCCTATTGATCGAGTGCTATCAGGTTTGGGGTGATGGTAGGGGGGCAATGACGAATAGATGGCCGGAATTTCAAAATCTCTGGTGGACGAGGTGATGAGAATAGCGTGTTGACAGGTTTCGAGGTACTGCGTTTTCGAGTTTTCCAGGCTTCGAATTTTTAATTCGAAATTCGATCTCGGCGACGTGGCGGAGCTTTGATGATCGCAGGTTGGTACAGGGATGGATTACGACTTGGGGAGGCTAGCAGCGTTGATCGGAGACGCCTCCGTTGTTGGTGCACGCGCACGCGGTATCATCAGTGCCTGATGATGTTGAAGTTTGGGGGAAGACAAAGATGGGAACTCGGGAAATTCTCGTGTGTTTCGAATTTTTGCTCGAAGCAAATAGAAGAGGGGCTCGGGTATTAAAGTTGTTGCAGGTTTCTTTGGAAAACTGTTTGTTCCCAATTCAAAATCAAGTTTTAAAATCTGGTTCAAAAGCAAATGTTTTGAATTTCTTTAAGCCTGAGATTAAGAAGTTTATGTGGTTTTTGGAAAATTTTGTTAAAATTGGGATTTACTCATTTTAACCCTTAAGTTTAAAATGAAATATGAAAAAAAAAAATTGAAACAAAATGTTTAAATTTGTTTTGTGATGATAATTAAAACATTAGATAGAAAATGTTTAAATTTGAATTAGTAAAGATAAAATGATATGCACTCATTAAATTAGTTCAAGTGAATAATTGATTTAATAAAATAATCAAGTAATTAAGATATAATAATTAATTAAGAAATGATTTTAAGGATTAATCACTTATTAAAATTAAAGTTGGATATTTTGATTTATTAAAGATAATTAATTATGAAATTGGTTTAAAAGGTTGATTTAATTGATATGATTAATCAAGAATAATTTAATTAATTAAGGTGATTGATTAATTTATTAATATCAAATGATTTGTAATTAATAAATCAGGATGGCATAATTAATTCATAAGTAATAAATTTACTTGGAAATAAATTGAATTGATTAGGATTAAAAACGATTTAATTAATCCTGCTTATAGATAACTATTGAATATTTGACTTACTCATGAATGGTTGTATTGTATGAGATGCCTTGAATTGATTTTTCCTATCTGATCTGTGATATTTTGTTCTGTGAATTGAGCTGTGTATTTATTCATTTATTGATGATACATTTGTATATTATCTGTGAATCTGTGAATGGACGATAAGAGTTATAGTTTGCATCGCTTATCAATTATATTTCTGTGTTTTAATCTGTGATGACTGAATGATTGTGCACTATTGTGTAAAACCCCTGGACCACACCATACACACACAATGATGGATTTCACGAGGAAATCGGTTAGGTCACAGATTTTGAAATAGTTTAAAATTTGGATTTTTAAATTCAAATGTTTTGGAAATGGAATCGGAATAAATGTGAAAAGCTTTTGGAAAGGAATTTCAAAATAAAAAAAATTATTTTTAAATTACTTGATTAAGTTTTAGAATTTAAATACCTTGATTTAAATTTGAATTCAATATTGAAATTGAATTCTGTAATTTGAAACTAGGGATTAATGATGTTATACTAGTCATTATGAGTTAAACCATTTTTAAAGTATTATTTTTGAAAATTTGAATTAACCCAAAGATTGTAACTTGTATAAATGAAATCGGGTTTTTCGAAATAAGACAGTTGTTTCTAAATGATAAAAAGGCTTTCATAGGAGAAACGAATTTCAAATTATATAAAAAGGGAATTCAAGTTTAAACTGAAATAGTTTACCAAGTTATTGATGAATATTTGGAAATGAATTTTGAAAGTGAATATTTAGGAACGGTTTCAAAGCTATAAGATAAATCTTTAATTTAAAGATTTTAAACGAGTTAATCCAAATGAAATGGAAATTGTTTTGAAATCCGTAAATGGAATTTTGTGAAATAAATCTTTTTGTTAAAGATTCAAAATGGTAATTGGTTTAAACCATTTGAAAAGAAAGTTTTGAATTATTAAGTTGTGACTTAATTGAAATCCCATATCCATATGTTTTAAATGTTTTCGCTCACTATTCGGTTTAGCCGGGAAAGGACCTTTGTGTCGTATAACCCATTCCGAACATGTGATTTGACGTTATGGATAGCATTTGAAGACCGGTGATGAAGACCGGGTATTTGCGAAAGCGATAGGATGACCTATCGATTGTTTCGGCACCGTGTCGCGCCGGTATAGAGACTCCCTAAGTGATGGGAAATCCGATCGGGATTGTGAATATCCGGATTGCAAGGACTTCTTTGGAAGTGCCTTCGGTTCTGTTCGAACCCAGAACAGACTTGTATGGATTATTATGTCCTACATTACAATTTGAGATATAAAGCTGATTTCTTTCAAATATATTTCTATTGGTGGAGGAGAATTTATTCTCTTAGCTTAACACCCTTCTCTGAGACGTACGAGCTCAGAGGCTATGTAGTTGATGGTTATCCGCGATATATTCCCAATTTGGTAATGTGACATGCTGAGTGTTGCTGTGAAATGATCATTGTTTGATCATTTGTGATATGATCATTTGTTTGATCATTTGTTGACCCAAAGCATGGCTTTGTACCAAAGCGTGGCTTTGTGGACGAGACTTCGTCGAGCCTCACACCCCGAAATGGTCAAAACAGGAAAGATGCAGCAAGGTTATGAGGGGTAGCTCCCTTTAAGGTATGTGCATTTCCTTCTGGAAAAGGGTGGTATCATGGTACGGAACCCAGATACTTACTCATGTTGAAACACTTATTATTATGGAGTGATGTTGATTACGAGCGCTCGGTTAAAGGACCCAAAGGACCGGGGGATGGCATACTCGTGTGAGTAGTTACCCATTTAGGGATAACCCGGCCTTGTGTTGGCAGAGATCCGGTTTGGTTCTCGGGGACGTCCTTCCAGAGGCGTTCTCATGTGGCAATGGGAAGTTCCTTGGTCTGACCATTTGTTGGAAATCCAAAGAAACAATACGATCTTGTACGGTTTTAGTTGTATAACCTGCCATGGAATGTGGCGGTAACCTGCTATTGAACATGGTAGCTATAGTAGGCATAAGTGCGGAATGCCTATGCTGGCTAAGATTTATATCTTTACTTTCGAAATGATTTTTACTACACTATGCACTAGTAATAATATCAAATGTTTCTTTTAATGCGTATCAAGCATCTTTGACTATCATAAGGAGAAATCTCCTTCGATTCTGCGTTTGCATTGTGTGTGTGTGTGTGCGGGAGGCCTTATGGTAGTCTCATTTCTAAAAAGCATTGCGAATTGATTTTTAAATATTTTGTTGATTGTTTTAAAAGATAAACTGTTTTTGTTGCTCACACCAGTCCCACGACTGATCCGGAGTTTATTGTTTCTTTCCTAAACTCTGGGTGCTCATTATTTTCTACACGAGCAGTCTAGAGTTTGGGTTTTTCAGATAGTCGGGTTTAGTAGATTATCTAGAGTTAGTTCAGTCTTTGGACCACACCAGTCTTCTTAGCTTGGTGCATCGTTATTGGGAGTTCGAGCTATTGCTGGATTGGTTCTTGGAGTTGGGAGTTGCGGTTTTGGAGTTCTCTTTTGAAGACTATCTTAGAGTTATATTGTTCCGCTGCTAGATGTTATCTATTTTTCTTTTCCGCTGCTATTTTATTGTATCATATCTCTGATGTATATTGATATCTATTGGATCATCTGTTGTATCAGATATTGTATCAAAGTTGTATATCAATGTATTATTCTTTTATTCCGCTGTGTTATTTACTTAATGTTGTTATAAGCTCCGGCGAATCAGATTTGAACGGTCGAATCTATGGCATTCGAATACGATTTGGAGTATGGATGTCGATTTTCGAGCGGGCAAAATCCATCTCGTCACATTTGGTATCAGAGCTAAGGTTAAAACTTTAGCTCAGGAGTATAACACGTTAAGTAGCTCATTAAAGATAGGATGAAGTAAATCCTAGAATGAGTAATCCCTAAGATATCCGTTTGAATGCCTCGGTAAATTCTCTTACTATCCACTGATAGTGAGTATGAGTGCAAGAAGAAAACGAGATAGGGACAGGGGGATACGACTATAAATGGTCAATACCCTACAACGGTGAAAATGACTTTCTTATTAATTTTCTTTGATTCATTTCTAAATTCTTTTGATTGTTTCGTGACAATTAAAAGAAGAAGATTCGGTGTGATGAGGACCCTATGAATCGTTGTAGAAATTCTTTCTTCGTATTTCATCGATTTCTTATCAGTTTTGGATTTAAACCTTAATGAATAAGAATTTGAAATTTGAAATTTGAAATTAGGAATCTTAAATAAAATTGGAAATTTTAAATTGAGTTAAATTGATAAATGGAATATGAAGGATAAATTGAATTGTGTCGATAAAACGATTTCATTTAAAACCAAATTTTAGATTTCTGTTATAACTTCTTGGGTAGAATAAAATCTGAAATATAAACTTTGTTGTATTTCTCAACCTATAAAATTCTAAAACCATTAGGATCTTAATATTTAGATTTTTATTTTAATTGTAGAGAACAAATAGCATCAGCCGAGGTGGAAAGGCCAGAAGGGTTGGTGATTTTGGTTCATCTAGTAGGATTCAAGATAATTTGGGTGAACCATCAGCATACGAGGAGGTGCCAGAGGAGCCTGTGGTGCAGCCACAACCTCAAGTTGAAGAACCCAAGGAGGAGTCCGGAAATGAAGAAGAGTTCGAAGAGGAATTCGAAGAAGAATTTGAAGAAGAGTTCGACGAAGAATTTGAGGAAGAGTTTGAGGTGGAAGAAGAACCTAAAATGGAGATAGAGTCCGAAGGTGATGAAGAAATTCACTGGGATTTAGATAATGCCATAGAGGATGATGATGCCATAGAAGACGAGGAGCTAGATGGTGGAGGTTTTATTCAGATAGACTCTGACCTAGAGGAATTTTTTGAGACAGACGATGAGGCTGAAGTTATAGAACTGTCAGGGCCTGAGAGAGGAAGTTCTGACAGTGAGGAACTGTAATTGGTTGGATTGACTTCTTTTGGTTAAGGTATGTTTATGTACGTGTTTTGGAATTAAAATTGTAGTGAAGGTTGGATGTTAATAGAGTTATGTATGACTATAACTTGTGTACTAATATTATTAGTAGCATTTTATATGAGATATATTATGAATTACTCGAAAATATCCATATGATTACTAGTATAGTTTGAATTAGCATTAGTCTTTTCTGTGGGTGTATAATTCATGAAAAGAGCGGTGCAATTTCAAGGATGAAATTCTTTTAAGGGGGAAGGTTGTAACGACCCCGGATTTTTATGAATTTAAATTGATAATTTAAATGAATTTTTGAATTAAAATTTGTAAAATTGATTTTAAATGGCAGCGAGTTTCCCCGATTCAAATAGAAAATATATTAAGTAATATGAATTTGGAAATTTGTATGTATGTGAATATATATTTATATATTGGATTTGAGATAAAATCTTAAATAAATGGTTTTTAAAATAAATAGAAATAGTTACAAATGGTTTGAAATAATAGTAAGTATTAACATAAGTATGAACACTAACACAAGTAAAAAGCAACATGGAAAAAAATGAACAAAACAAAGCAAAAATAAAATATCTCAACATAAATGTGCAGGTAATCAAAGTAAAGCGTTGCCGGTAGAAATAAAGAAATGCAAAGCTAAAGTAACAACATATTTATGCATAAAATAAGCTAGTAGTAGACACAAAAGGACCCTTCCATTAAATGCTAGCAAACCAAAGTCAAATTTCAAGTTGTTTAAATCAATTCAGCCTCCCTTTATAAAGTAACCTCTGATATAAATATGACAGGAAAGTATATATGCATGCACACTTGCAAAATGATGAAAACCAATCAAAGTACATACGAATAGGAGCTAAAATTATCTTCAGCCATGACTGTTGTACAACATAAACCATCACCCTATACACTACAACATCACCTATAACTTCATTTTTATATACATCACCTTCTCATCTCAGTTTTGTTCACCATTATAAACTGAAGTATAAAGGTCATTCTTTAACTCAAACAAGCATTCAACATAGAACATTTTCCCATCAATCAAAGCTTGACAGTTTAGAAGCAAAGAAAAGCTTCAGATAAAATAGATTTCAACCTCAACTCTTGGAGTCAACATGATCTGGAAAGTGAGTAACTCCACCTTTAAAAATTTTAAAGTGTGATATAGTTGAATATTATTGCTGTGATCAATATTGTTTTGAGATATGGGTTTGCAAATTTCTGAAGCTTGATGTATGCAGGCATTAGAAAAAAAATTATAACTTCTCTGTTAAATCTCAGAGTGCAGAACAACAAAGAAATTTAACTTCTTCTTTTTTTAAATCAATATTAGGCTTTGGTTTTAAAATGAAATAGTCGTATTTAAGAATGAGATATAACCTAAAAATGGTTTCGTGGAATATAAATGCATATGAAGTAGGAAAATCAAATGTTTACAGTAAAAACTTAAGTCTCTGGAAATTTCGAATATCTTGAATCATGGATTCAATCATATAGCTTGAATTAACAGCCCAAGATAGGATTTTTAAAACAAATATAGTGATTTTTAGTTGTGTGTATCATGAGCTATCTACAGTAGAACAAAATCTGCTTTTAAATCATTTTCTCATGATTGAGTGATTCGAGTTGGTCATGGTTGCTGGTGGGGGTGGTCGAGCCTACGGTCGTGGTAGGAAAAATGTTTGGAGGTGGCAATGACCACAGTGGCGACGGCGGCGGAGCTTTGAAAATTTTAAACCTAGTTTTGTCAGGGGGTAAATGTTTTGTTCGTTCGACCTCCCCTGTTGATCGAGTGCTATCAGGTTTGGGGTGATGGTAGGGGGGCAATGACGAATAGATGGCCGGAATTTCAAACTCTCTAGTGGACGAGGTGATGAGAATAGCGTGTTGACAGGTTTCGAGGTACTGCGTTTTCGAGTTTTCCAGGTTTTGAATTTTTAATTCGAAATTCGATCTCGGCGACGTGGCGAAGCTTCGATGATCGGAGGTTGGTACAGGATGGATTACGACTTGGGGAGGCTAGCAGCGTTGATCGGAGACGCCTCCGTTGTTGGTGCACGCGCACGCGGTATCATCAGTGCCTGATGATGTTGAAGTTTGGGGGAAGATAAAGATGGGAACTCGGGAAATTCTCGTGTGTTTCGAATTTTTGCTCGAAGCAAATAGAAGAGGGGCTCGGGTATTAAAGTTGTTGCAGGTTTCTTTGGAAAACTGTTTGTTCCCAATTCAAAATCAAGTTTTAAAATCTGGTTCAAAAGCAAATGTTTTGAATTTCTTTAAGCCTGAGATTAAGAAGTTTATGTGGTTTTTGGAAAACTTTGTTAAAATTGGGATTTACTCATTTTAACCCTTAAGTTTAAAATGAAATATGAAAAAAAAAATTGAAACAAATTGTTTAAATTTGTTTTGTGATGATAATTAAAACATTAGATAGAAAATGTTTTAAATTTGAATTAGTAAAGAAAAAATGATATGCACTCATTAAATTAGTTTAAGTGAATAATTGATTTAATAAAATAATCAAGTAATTAAGATATAATAATTAATTAAGAAATGATTTTAAGGATTAATCACTTATTAAAATTAAAGTTGGATATTTTGATTTATTAAAGATAACTAATTATGAAATTGGTTTAAAAGGTTGATTTAATTGATATGATTAATCAAGAATAATTTAATTAATTAAGGTGATTGATTAATTTATTAATATCAAATGATTTGTAATTAATAAATCAGGATGGGATAATTAATTCATAAGTGATAAATTTACATGGAAATAAATTGAATTGATTAGGATTAAAAACGATTTAATTAATCTTGCTTATAGATAACTATTGAATACTTGACTTACTCATGAATGGTTGTATTGTATGTGATGCCTTGAATTGATTTTTCCTATCTGATCTGTGATATTTTGTTCTATGAATTGAGCTGTGTATTTATTCATTTATTGATGATACATTTGTATATTATCTGTGAATCTGTGAATAGACGATAAGCGTTATAGTTTGTATCGCTTATCAATTATATTTCTGTGTTTTAATCTGTGATGACTGAATGATTGTGCACTATTGTGTAAAACCCCTGGACCACACCATATACACGCAATGATGGATTTCACGAGGAAATCGATTAAGTCACAGATTTTGAAATAGTTTAAAATTTGAATTTTTAAATTCAAATGTTTTGAAAATGGAATCGGAATAAATGTGAAAAGCTTTAGGAAAGGAATTTCAAAATAAAAAAAAATTATTTTTAAATTACTTGATTAAGTTTTAGAATTTAAATACCTTGATTTAAATTTGAATTCAATATTGAAATTGGATTCTGTAATTTGAAACTTGGGATTAACGATGTTATACTAGTCATTATGAGTTAAACCGTTTTTAAAGTATTATTTTTGAAAATTTGAATTAACCCAAAGATTGTAACTTGTATAAATGAAATCTGGTTTTTCGAAATAAGACAGTTGTTTCTAAATGATAAAAAGGCTTTCATAGGAGAAATGAATTTCAAATTATATAAAAAGGGATTTCAAGTTTAAACTGAAATAGTTTACCAAGTTATTGATGAACATTTGGAAATGAATTTTGAAAGTGAATATTTGGGAACGGTTTGAAAGCTATAAGATAAATCTTTAATTGAAAGATTTTAAATGAGTTAATCCAAATGAAATGGAAATTGTTTTGAAATCCGTTAATGGAATTTTGTGAAATAAATCTTTTTGTTAAAGATTTAAAATGGTAATTGGTTTAAACCATTTGAAAAGAAAGTTTTGAATTATTAATTTGTGACTTAATTGAAATCCCATATCCATATGTTTTAAATGTTTTCGCTCACTATTCGGTTTAGCCGGGAAAGGACCTTTGTGTCGTATAACCCATTCCGAATATGTGATTTGACGTTATGGATAGCATTTGAAGACCGGTGATGAAGACCGGGTATTTACGAAAGCGATAGGATGACCTACCGATTGTTTCTGCACCGAGTCGCGCCGGTATAAAGACTCCCTAAGTGATGGGAAATCCGATCGGGATTGTGAATATCCGGATTGCAAGGACTTCTTTGGAAGTGCCTTCGGTTCTGTTCGAACCCAGAACAGACTTGTATGGATTGTTATGTCTGACATTACAATTTGAGACATAAAGCTGATTTCTTTCAAATATATTTCTGTTGGTGGCGGAGAATTTATTCTCTTAGCTTAACACCCTTCTCTGAGACGTACGAGCTCAGAGGTTATGTAGTTGATGGTTATCCGTTCCCAATTTGGTAATGTGACATGCTGAGTGTTGCTGTGAAATGATCATTGTTTGATCATTTGTTTGATCATTTATCTTTGTGATCATTACTTTGATCATTTGTTGACCCAAAGCATGGCTTTGTACCAAAGCGTGGCTTTGTGGACGAGACTTCGTCGAGCCTCACACCCCGAAATGGTCAAAACAAGAAAGATGCAGCAAGGTTATGAGGGGTAGCTCCCTTTAGGGTATGTGCATTTCCTTCTGGAAATGGGTGGTATCATGGTATAGAGCCCAGATACTTACTCACGTTGAAACACTTATTATTATGGTGTGATGTTGATTACGAGCGCTCGGTTAAAGGTCCCAAAGGACCGAGGGATGGCATACTCGTGTCAGTAGTTACCCAGTTAGGGGTAACCCGGCCTTGTGTTGGCAGAGATCTGGTTTGGTTCTAGGGGACGTCCTTCCAGAGGCGCTCTCATGTGGCAATGGGAAGTTCCTTGGCCTGACCATTTGTTGGAAATCCAAAGAAACAATACAATCTTGTACGGTTTTAGTTGTATAACCTGCCATGGAATGTGGCGGTAACCTGCTATTGAACATGGTAGCTATAGTAGGCATAAGTGCGGAATGCCTATGCTGGCTAAGATTTATATCTTTACTTTCGAAATGATTTTTACTACACTATGCACTAGTAATAATATCAAATGTTTCTTTTAATGCGTATCAAGCATCTTTGACTATCATAAGGAGAAATCTCCTCCGATTCTGCGTTTGCATTGTGTGTGTGTGCGTAAGGCCTTATGGTAGTCTCATTTCTAAAAAGAATTGCGAATTGATTTTTAAATATTTTGTTGATTGTTTTAAAAGATAAACTGTTTTTTTTGCTCACACTAGTCCCACGACTGATCCGGAGTTTATTGTTTCTTTCCTAAACTCTGGGTGCTCATTATTTTCTACACGAGCAGTCTAGAGTTTGGGTTTTTCAGATAGTCAGGTTTAGTAGATTATCTAGAGTTAGTTCAGTCTTTGGACCACACCAGTCTTGCTTAGCTTGGTGCATCGTTATTGGGAGTTCGAGCTATTGCTGGATTGGTTCTTGGAGTTGGGAGTTGGGGTTTTGGAGTTCTCTTTTGAAGATTATCTTAGAGTTATATTGTTCCGCTGCTAGATGTTATCTATTTTTCTTTTCCGCTGCTATTTTATTGTATCATATCTCTGATGTATATTGATATCTATTGGATCATCTGTTGTATCAGATATTGTATCAAAGCTGTATATCAATGTATTATTCTTTTATTCCGCTGTGTTATTTACTTAATGTTGTTATAAGCTCCGGCGAATCAGATTTGAACGGTCGAATCTATGGCATTCGAATACGATTTGGAGTATGGATGTCGATTTTCGAGCGGGCAAAATCCGTCTCGTCACAAGATATTTCTGGCATTCGATTGTTCGATGTGTAATATAGTGGATATGTTGATATCGATTTTCTAGCGACGAAAATCTGTTTTTGCTACACTTGGTATTAGAGTTGAAGGTTAAGATAGAACCTTGGCTTTAGTGGGGATTAGAGATAGGGTCAGTAGCGCTCTAGAATGAGTTTTAGTGTATTAATACATAAAAGCGCGTATTTGTTAGTGAATATAAAATTGTTTTATATTCTGTTGATTGATTTGTTAAGTGGTTAATGGATTCTGGTCAATACGAGTAATTAACCTTATTGATAGGGATCTTTAAACACTTGAACAGATCAATTCGATATAGTATTGTTTTAAAAATAGGGTAAATGAAATAATTTTACCCAAATTATTTTATATATAAAGGAAATAATTTTTGAGAAACTATTATTGTTATATATGGTTACTTGGTTGTTAGGAGATGATGATATTAAATAATTATCATTGTTGTCGTGGTAATCGAAATAAAAGATGATAATATAACCAAAAGTTAAGAAATAAATTCATATAACAAAATTGAATTTGTAAATGTGAGTTATAAATGTGATTTATTATTTGAAATAGAATTCCAAAGTAATATTTAAATACAGAGTTAAAAGGATTTGAAATTGGAAATTTTGGAATTTAATTCCCTTTGATTTTGAAATGTTTTCCTAAAATCTTGGAAATAATAATAATAGTATTGGTTGGAATACTTTGAATTGGAAATGAATATATTGAGATTTTTGATAAAAATATTTAAAAGTGGTTTTTAAAGGAATAAAATCACTGACTCACTTCGGTCGTTGGAAAATAATTTTGGTGATTGCTACAGCATCATCGATGTTCATTTTCGAGTTTCCAAGGGAGAAATTGCTACCTGAATGTTGTAAATTGAAGTTTTGGTTTGGTAGAACTATTTTGATTTTGAAATGCAAAGGAATAATTTGATATACCAAAGGATTTTCGTATAATGGATTTCAAAATTTTGAAATACTTAAGAAATTGTGTAAACTCCAGGGTTTTATTTAAAAATGTTTATGGAATATAAATAAGATTAAAAACTTGTAAAAAGTTTGAAATTTGTTTAGAATAAAATTTAACTTAAGAAGAGTTAAATTAAAGTAATTGTGATAATGAAATAAGTCAGAAAAGTAAACCAATTAAATGAAGTGAATTAAAGAAAAGAATATTAGTAAGTTTGGTAACTTAAGAAATTTTGAAATCTGATTTTGTGAAATGAAATTTAACTGAATTAAGTTTAATAAAGGTCAGTTTTGAGGGAATCAACCTAAGAAGGCTAAATGAAATAGTATTGAAAAAAAATTTATTAAGTTGAGAATAAATTAGGATATGAACAAATTAATTTGATTTGTAAGTAAATGAAATTGAAGTTTAATATTGGAATAATATTTATCTATTTATTTAAATAAAGTAAAAAATTATGAATTTGTTGAGTTGGACTAAATTAAATAGAAAGTTGGAAAAAAATTCATTGAGATATGAAATAAATTTATAGAGGGAAGACAAATTGATTTCAAATGTAATTGAAATTTGATTTTTGAATAAAAATGGATATAAGCAAAAGTGATTAAGTGGGGATAAACATAAGAAGTATATGAAATATTTATAATAAATTAAAGAAAATTGAGGGAGAAATTCTTAAGTAAAATTGGTATTGGGAAAATATATTAAGAAGTATGTGAATGAAGATCGAATGAAAGTTGGGTAAAAAGGGAAATTGTGGATAAGAGAATGGAAACTGGAATAACTTTGAGTAGAAAGAAATTGCTACAAATATTAATCAATTGGAAATTAATACATAAGTTGTACGTATATTATTTATTTGCATAACGATTCGATCCAGATTCGAGCATAGAATTTCGAGATAGTTATATCAATTCGAGTTGGGATTTTTCACTCGATTTTTTAGGGCGAACCGTATGTATGAATTTTGGTTGATTCTAGAGTTCTCTATCATAGTATTTGGCTATGCAAGGAGGATGACAGTTTTTGATCAATAAACTAGATCTGAGTCCGCACTAGGAAGTTAGGTGGACGATACTAGTTCGGAAGTGAAATTGCATGATCAAGCGAGCGATCGGATTTGATATTGCGTAAAGATGATATATGTACATCGTACGGGCTTAAGAAGAGCAAATTTTGAATTTTTTTGAAAAGGGATAAGTAAAATAATTTTGAATATTACGATTGAACACTATTGGTGGATAAGGCACAGGTATTTAAAAGCAAATGGAAATTTGATGTTTTCGATTTTGAAAGATAAATTTGATTGCCCGACAAAAAGGCATGTGTTTAGATTACTATATGAAATTGATGTTTTACTGATCTAGCCACTAGGATCTTGTTTTGTTTTGTAAAATTTAGGGTCGTAGAGGTAATTTTGTTGTTGTTCCGATCTAGCCGTGCAAAGGAGATGATGGCGAATTTTTTCTGAAATTTAAGGAGTTAGAAAATTTTAAAGAAAACTTTGATAATTTAAAATCTGGTTTTAAAATATAATTTGAATTATTAAGGGGATAATAATATTTTGGAACCTATAGATGAGTTTGGAAAGTTAGTAAGAATGATAGTGTGGCTTCAATAAAAAAATTTTTAGGAAGTTGTTGAAAATGTGTGGTTTTGGGAAAATAGTAAACGGGTATTGGACCATTCTTCTTACCTAGCAATTTTGGGGACGAAATTCTTATAAAGGGGAGGAATGTACCGACCGGGAATTTTGGATATTTGAAATTAGAATATTTAGTTGATTTTAAATATTTAAAAGTTTGTTTTTAACTTGAATTTCAATTGTAACTATTTATTTGATAATTAAATTATTGAATTTAATAATTGGAAATTGGGTAAAATATTGAATATTGGTTTTTAAGCTTTGTTAAAAATAATTTGAAGGCATATAAAATTTATATTGATAATACTGAAGATAATAAAAGCATTAAAATTGAATTTAATAGTGATTTGTTCATTTTTGAAAATATATCGTTTGAATTGGCTATTAAAATAACCTTCCGGGCCACAGTCTCGGATTTTGATGAAATAAGTTCCATTGGATCCATAATAGTGTATTATTTCAGATTTCAATTTTTGTAGCATTTGGAGTTATCGTGTGATCGCACGGTGTATAAACGCGCTGAAATTTATATCGAAAATTCAGTATAATAATTGGGCCCAAAAAGCTATCTTCTCCGTACGATCGAATTAGGACTCAAAACTTTTTCCATTACATTCGTAATAGGGGTATAACAATATAAACGCCTAGCGGCACGTCTCGATAGGAGCTCAAGATTTTACGTTGCGAAATCGAGACGGTTTAAAAATTAAATAAATATATATTTAAATTGATTGACATTTATAATCACATCAGCCTTCTTTTTTCAAACCACTGTACCATACCAATTACAACACGCAAGCTTCACATCTCCTTCATCCTATATCTCACACAACTGTTCTTCCCTGTTCCTTTCAGTGGCGCCCTTCTTTTCAAAATCCACCAGACAAATCGGATTCAATTAAAAAAAATAAACATGTATAAGCCTTCACTGTTGTATCGAGATTTTATTTCTTCTTTCTTTAATTTAAATCGAAGAGAAAAAAATGGCGATCGTTCCTCTAATAAAAAAAAGTATCACGAATGGAAATTTAATTTGTACTAACACCATGGAGTCGCGGTGAGGGGGCAGTTCCCGAAAATCTAGGGCCGCCGCGGGTTTCGTGCATGAGGAAAGGGGTTGGTTGCTGTCTTCGCAATTTGGGGAAAGATGGTCACGTACAAGTGCGGTTGTAGGGCTTGCGGAATGGCTGCGGGGTTCGCGGCCGTGCAACGGGGGCTCGAAGTGGTGGAAGTGAGTCGCGATTTTTGAGATGCGGATGGCTCACGTGAAAGATACTGGAGGAGGGTGGACGTGGTCGCATGATGCTGGGTTTATCATGGGGTTTGTCAAGGGACTGTGATGCTCGACTGGAGGGAGACCGATGTTTGCTCTGCTCGACGTGGATAATGGAGGTGGGTACAGTAGGCAGTTCGTCTTCGATTTTAGGGTGGTGGTATTTTGTGACGCCCCACCTCTATACCTACATTGGCCAAGGACACTACGGGGTAATGCCGTCAACTAACGCGGAGGATAAGGCTGTTGAGGAGCGACCATCCGTGTAATTGCTTTGTGCGAGCATCGATATGTCAGATAGCACAACAAGCATCTGGTTTCAGGAGGAAATCAGACATACTGATACAAACTCAAAGCTACTACCCGATGGCTATATGTATTCTTCGGAAACAAATATAGAAATAAACATAACACAAATCAGTCACAGACATCCATATCACAAAGACGGAAATAGATATGAATATATAACACATTAAAATATCCATCTGGTTTAATAAGAAAATACAAGGTAACAACCATGAAAGCATATCAACACAAAAGAAATTTGAAATAAGAAATTCACCTCATGGAGCACGAGAAAGTAAGTCCGGATGTGTTCGCTCGATGAACTCTCTAGATTCCCAAGAGAAATCCTTAGGATTTGAGGACCATTGGACTTTAGCAAGCGGAACATCTTTATTTCGAAGGTGTTTGACCTCCGAAGCAATAATACGAATAGGATGTTGCTCATAAGTCAAATTAGGTGAAACTTCAATTTCTTCCACAACACCGGGCTCAAGAATAGAATCGGAATCTCGAAGGCACTTCCATAATTAAGAAACGTGAAACACATCATGAATAACAGAAAATAGAGTCGATAATAAAAGGCGATAAGCCACGAAACCAATACGTTCGGTGATAGGAAATGGCCCAATATATCGAGGAGCTAACTTTCCCGATCGACTGAAACGTACAACGCCCTTCGTAGGTGAATCACGGATAAACACAAGATCTCCCACAGAAAATTCTAACTTTCTTCTCCGGTTATCGGCATAGGATCTTTGCCTGCTCTGGGCTTCTTTCATCCTATGACGAATAAGGTCCATCTTTTCTGTGGAATCACGAATAAAATCTGGACCTAAAACCAGCTTCTCACCGGCCTCAAGCCAACAAGAAGGAGATCGGCATGGGCTTCCATAGAGTGCCTCGAAAGGTGCCATACCAATACTAGATTGGAAGCTATTATTATAGGAAAACTCAACAAGAGAAATATGATCTTCCAAACTTCCACCAAAATCAAGAACACATGCATGAAGAAGATCTTCAAGAGTTTGATTCACACGCTCAGTTTGTCCATCAGACCGGGGATGATAAGCAGTGCTAAAATTAAGCTTCATTCCCAAAGCTTTTTGAAGACTCTTCCAAAATCCACAAGTGAACAATGGATCACGGTCACTAACAATAGAAGAAGGAACTCCATGCAATTTTACAATTTCTTTAATAAAGAGTTTGGCCAAGAGAGGAACGATTCGATTGGACCGAACGGGAATAAAATGGACGGATTTAGTAAGTCTATCAACTATCACCCATAAGCTATCATGACCCGAACGAGAACGGGGAAGGCCGTCTATAAAATCGATGGAGATTTGGTCCCACTTCCAAATTGGAATTTCTAAAGGTTGCAATAATCCACCGGGCCTTTGGTGTTCGGCCTTGACAAGTTCGCAAGTCATGCAACACTTAACAAAGTTAGCAATATCAGAATTCATTCCCTCCCAATAATAAAGTCGCTTCATATCTCTATACATTTTACTACTACCGGAATGAATGGTAAATTTAGAACGATGAGAATCTTCTAAAATGTATTTACGAAGATTACTAATATTTGGCACGATAAGTCTACCAAATTTTCGAATACCGCCACGAGAATCAATATCAAAGTCTTTCAAACCTTCAATATCAATTTTATCCCTAATATTTTGGCCAAGAAGAGCCAATTCGGGATCTAGCTTTTGAGCTTCAAGAATGCGGTCTAAAAGAGAATGATGAGCCTCAAGGCTACATAAAATAAGAGATGAACATAAATCAGAAACACGATCTCGAATCTCACAAGTGGACAGAATTCCGAGATCATTCCATTTGGATATCATCATAGAAACAACCGCTTGTTGCTTACGACTAAGTGCATCCGCGACACGATTTCCTTTCCCGGGAGTATAAAGAATATCAAGATCATAAGCTGCAAGAAATTCGAGCCAACGTTGTTGACGCAAATTAAGTTCCTTTTGAGAAAATAGATACATCAAGGATTTATGATCGGTGTAAAGAAAAAAATATTCTCCTAAAAGATATTGACGCCAAATATGAAGGGCGAAAACAATAGCCGCGAGTTCTAAATCATGAGTGGCATATCTAGTCTTGGCTGGTTTCAGTTGCCTAGAAGTATAAGCAATAACACGTTCTCTTTGCATAAGAACGGCACCCAAACCAATGCGACTAGCATCGGTATAAACAATAAAATCTTGATTTCCCTCGGGAATCACAAGAATAGGAGCATCGGAAAGGAGATCTTTTTATTTCTAAAAAGAAGCTTCACATTTGTCCAACGAAATGTATTTAACTCCCTTCTTTGTCAAGCTAGTAAGAGGCACGTAAATTTTGGAAAAGCCCTTTATGAAATGTCGGTAATAACCGGCCAATCCAAGGAAACTACGAATTTCCGTCACACTCTCCGGTCTCTTCCAATTTTGAATCGTTTCAATCTTTGAAGGATCCGTGGAAATTCCGAATTCGGAAATAATATGACCGAGAAACTTTACACGAGATTGCCAAAAATGGCATTTAGAAATTTTTTCTTTTAATTGATTGCTCCTAAGACTTTCCAACACAATCCGAAGATGTTTTTCATGCTCCTCCTCGGTTTTAGAATACACAAGAATATCATCAATAAAGATGAGAACAAACCGATCGAGGAAGTCTTTGAAAACTCTATTCATAAGGTCAACGAAATAAGCCGAAGCATTCGTTAAACCAAATGGCATAACAAGCCATTCATACGATCCATAACCGGTACGGAAAGATGTCAAAGGAATGTTATCCTCTTCAATACGAAGCTGATGAAAACTGGTAGCTAAGTCTAATTATGAAAAGACTCTAGCACCACTAAGTTGATCGAATAGATCATCAATCCGAGGTAAAGGATACTTATTCTTGATAGTAAGATCATTAAGCTTGCGATAGTCAACGCAAATCCTAAGTGTACCATCAGATTTCTTCACAAAAATAGCCAAAGTTCCCCAAGACGAGGAACTAGAGCAAATAAATTGCTTCGTCTCCAATTCGGATAATCGTTTGCGCATCTTCTCATTTTCTTTATTCGACATACGATAAGGAGGATGAGTAATAGGTTGAGCTCCAGGGATGAGATTAATTCTGAACTCAATTGCTCGCTTAGGTAGTAATCCTAAAACGGGCTCAAATATGCGGAAAATTCACGAACAACGTGAATAAGAGAAATAATATCTTCCTCATCATCGTTATCGTCATCATGAGGATTTAAAGAATATAAAGATGCAACTAAGATGGAATCTGAATCTTTAATGTCAATAGAAATCTGCTTAACAGATTAAGGATGTCGAAGATAAATAGTCCGCTCAGGACATAGGATTTGGGCTTTATAGCGGTTAAGCCAATCCATTCCTAAAATAATTCCAAAGCCTAAGTAGCGCACAACATGCAAACCGGCTCGGAAAGAAAAATCACACAAAATAATCTCGACATCTTTACACAATAAACTTATTGTTGCGGATCCACCAACTGGATTCGCAATTCTCAAAGTAGTCATTAAATACAAAACATCCAAAGAAAAAGTATCAACGAGTTCTTTTCAAATAAAAGAATGGGACGCACCCGTATCAAAAAGAACTCAAATAGGATGATCACGAAATAAAATAATGTCATCAAGGATAGAATGAAAAATACCTTTACCACGAGATGTGTTACCAGGGGCTTGAGCAACATTAAGCTTTCCCTCCTTCCTATTTTGAAGTTTGGGACAAGAAGATAAATAATGATCCAGGTTTTTCCAATAGTGACAAGTACGAGGCTTCGAACACGTGTTCGCATAATGGTCCTTAGAACCATAGTCGTAGCATTTCCCACTACTTGAGGTAGAAGTCTTAGCTACCGGAGAGGATTGCTTCCCTTTCGTACTATTGGGATAAGGACGCTTGAATTTATTAGGCCTTTTCTTGTTGTTGAAGTTCGGTTTGGCACACATAACTTCAACATCACTCTCCCTATCTGCCTCCTCAAGACGAAGAAGGATATCAACGAGTTGATGAAAAGAAACTTCTAATTTTAGAAGTAATGACTTCTTGAGATTTTTATTCAAGCCATAGACAAATCGTTGGTTTTTCTTCAATGGGTTGTTTATATATTCGACCCCGTATTTTGAAAGTGACTCGAAGGATGCGACGTAATCCGTCATAGAGGATTCACCTTGAACAAGGTCAATGAAACGGCGAGCCAAAGTCACCTTCTCAGCTTCTGGCACAAATTTTAATTCGAAGCGCTTTCGGAATTTCTCCCAAGTAAGATCTGCTTCATTTATCTCAGAAATCAGAAGATCATACCAATATAATGCTCTTACTTGGAGCATACTAGAGGCCACCTGAACATGGTGAAGATCAATAAGATTCATGTGAGAAAAGGTTCGATCGCATGATCTCAGCCAAGCGTGGACTTCAATAATGGTATCAAAACCATTGAATGGCTTTCCACCCAAATTAGTATAATCGCTGCACAAACGTGCAAATCCAAACCTAGGGTGAGTAGACTCTGGATTAGATCTGGCTGATGAGCATTCCTTACTAGATCAAGAAGCTGCTGGGTAGACATAAATACTCCATCTTGGGGAGTAGCACGAGATTGAGTGGCGCTGGGACGGCCAGGTCAAACCATTTCTCTTCCTTTTTGAAAGAAATAAAGAAGAAGGCTAAGGTTATTCACCAAATGAATATCAAGCAATCTTGATAGATAAACAAGGAATCATAAAGAAAATAGGAAGAATCGGTATGAAGACTCGAATTAAATCCTAAACACGACTCCGAAGATGGACTTAGGAGGATGATCCTTACTAGATTATTCTACATTGTTCTGAAGTTTGGCTCTGATACCAAGCTGTGACGCCCTACCTCTATACCCACACTGGCCAAGGACACTACAGGGTAATGCCGTCAACTAGCGCGGAGGATAAGGCTGTTCAGGAGTGACCATCCGTGTAATTGCTTTGTGCGAGGACCGATATGTCAGATAGTACAACAAGCATCTGGTTTCAGGAGGAAATCCGACATACCGATACAAACTCAAAGCTACTACCCGGTGGCTATATATATTCTTCGAAAACAAATATAGAAATAAACATAACACAAATCAGTCATAGACGTCCATATCACAAAGGCGAAAATAGATATGAATATATAACACATGAAAGTGTACATAAGAGTAGTGGTCAAACAAGATCCACAATATCACAAAAGAATAGCTACAAGTGCTAGACAAAAGAATATGGATACATCCATGAGTCTATATCCCAAATGTATGCAACAAAAACTACTAATCTAAGTAGTTACCCAAAAGTCAGGGTGATAATCCCAGATGTGAAGTCAAGCAGAAGCACCTGTAACATCTCGGTCTGACACGAGTATTATTTAATAAGAAAATAATAAACGGATCAGTCTAGCTATAAATATCAGATAAAATGATATAGAATAAGAGATATGACATAAATATATAATAACCATAAAGCCATACTGTGATAAGTACGCAATTGAAAATCAACTAGGAATTAATCAATATCACAAGAATCTTCTCAAAGATAAAAAGGAAAGCCATACTCCTTATTTACCAAACCACCAAACTATAAATATTGACAATGATACCAATGCCAATCACAAAAGTTGATGACACACAAATTCACCAATACACAAATATTGATAAAACTTATCAAAGTAAATCACGAAAATTGGTGAAAACACAAATTCCATAAATCATCAATGGAAATCCAGAAATCACAAAAAAAGGGAGGCCTATCACAAAACGGGAGCATGAAAACTCACCAACACGTGTATCACAAAATGGAACGCTATTCCATGGTTGCTAACCATTAATTTTGAGCCGAAGCTCCACAAAATGGCCCGAAGACCATGGGTCGCTACCCCACCAATTTGAGCCGAAGCTCCACAGAAACGGGGTTTAGTCTCCCTCGTAGACAAAGAGACATCGCACATTTGCTAGTCTAAATCACAAAAATGATCATCAACGGTCATCAAGAAGTGTCAATTACAATAAGCTAGTAAATATATAGGCTTAGCATCATGTCCCATAACCACTAGCTTAACTTAAATATTTACGAACAAATTGTAGATCTTCACTCGAAAATTGTCACAAGAGATTCAATTGAACAAGTCCAAGAATTAATCGGCGAAGTAAATGCAAACATTTCATACCATTTGTTTTACTAAGCCGTTTAATTAGATTTCTCGTACGAGTGAGATGAAGTGACATATCACAAAAATGATCGTAGAAACAATAAATCACAAAAATTCACCTTCGAAGACATGAATAAAACCCAAAGAATTCGATTCCAAGTTCATCAAAGTGGAAATACCCCCGCTACTCGACACGGCGCGACCTAACAGATGAGCGACCTAAGAGGTAACGGCATAAGTGCAGGGGCGAGCGACCTACTGATGCAAATGACCAAAGTGGTTGCAGCGTAAGTGCAGGGGCGAGCGACTTAGAAAATGGTGCGACCTAAGGGGTACGTGACCTAAGATGAACGTGCGATTTAATAGGCCAAGCGACCTAACTATGCAAGCAAGCCGATCGACCTATGGATCGTGACCTAACTACGAGGCGACTTAAAGCATGGTGCATCTTAACAGGCCGAGCGACCTATGTTGGCACGACCTAAGCAAGACGACCTAGCCGAGCGATCAAAGGCAGGCCGACCTAGGACCAGCGACCTATGGTGGTAAGGATAGACCGAGCGACCTAGCGACGAAACAACCTAAGGGGTAAAGAAGACCGAGCGACCTAGCGACCTATGGGTTACGACCTATGGCCGAGCTACCTAAATTGACGCGACCTAAGCAAGGTGCGACCTAACTGCATGCCGAGTACTTCAAATTATGCAGGTCGAACGACCCAGTGGTTTTGGAGTGCAAAACTCACTCAATTTGCAACCGATCGAGCACGAACGCTAGGGGATTACGCCTATCGGCTACCCGGTCCTATTGGCTCCTCGATTCATCACCAAAAGCGTGTTCAAATATCAAAGATTGGATTTTTAAAGATTTTAACCCAAAACACCAAAAATTGGGATTTTCACCAATTCAATCCAAACCACAAGCAAATGCACATGAATAAGTGTTAGGAATTCATACCCAACAATCAAAGATAGTTATAGACAAAGATGTGAGATAAAAATCTCACCTTTACACGAAATCAATGAAGAAGAAGCTTGAAATCAAAGGAAGAATCAATGGCTTCTCTTTGAATTTGGAGTTAGATGTTGGATTTGCAAATGAACTTGAGCTTGGAGTTTAATTTCCCATTCCTTCCTCCATTTCTGATGAAGCTTGAGTGTTAGGAAATGAAAGTGAAGTTATGAAGGGCAGGGGGGTTTGAGCTAGAGTTAATAGTTTAGGCTAATGGGCTAAACCAAACCCAAAGCCCAAAGTGAAAAAGTGGCAAAATTCCCTTAACTCCAAAGATATCAAAGTTTATACTCAAAAATATCGCAAACGGTGTTTTGGACCCAATGGAAGTGGTTCCGAGTCCTAATTCGACCGTATGCAAAAAGTAACTTTTCGGACGAAAACCCGACTAATGATAAAATATTAAAATAAAATATTTAAATATTCAATCGTAAAATATGCGGGTTGTTACATATTTTTTGAGTTTAATTTAAATTGTACAATCAGTTATATAAAAAAAGATAGCTAATATAAATTTTATGAAAACCATTATAGGTTCAAAACAAATAAAATGAGACGAGGCTGGATTCGTAGATGAGGGTTATGCAAGCTGGGATTAATTTGGTGCGGTTAACAAACTCGAAAAATAAAGATGAAGATTTTCTCACTCATTTCGATGACCTCTTTTAAATTTAAATGTTTAAATTTAAATCACTGGTGTTTGATTTGTAGATTTATAATTTATCGGTTGGATGTGATATTATATATAATGTGCATATATATATTGAAGTGATTGATATTCCCGCATTGTGTAGCGGATGAGACCCGACACGCTCTGCATAATTGCGGATGACCCTTTATACCGTGATATCCCACTCGAAGTGGGATTGGAATTTTTATATTTTGCTAACATCTATGGATGTAGAAAAACAGGTTGGAGAGATCCAACTGATTCCTCAAAAATGTAGAAATTATTTATATATTCAGTAATATGATTTATTTGATTGTTCTGTGATAGATTATGTTGGAAAAATTAAATTTATTGGATGCTATGATATTTTTGGATATATTTTTGGCATTTTAAAATTTTAAAAATATAATATTGGATTTTTGAAAGAAAATAAAAAGGAAATTTTTAAGTAAAGTATTTATAGTAAGTTGGATTAACTAAAAAGAAAATAATTTAGAAAATAAATAGTGTGATTTTAAAATCCTATTTAATAAATTCCAGAATATGGGATAAAAATAAATATTTTTAATAAATCTAAATTAAAGGGTTTTAAATATGAGGACTTAAGCAAAATTGTTTTTAAGTACAAAGGAATATATTTTTAAATGTAAGATTTAAATGGTTTGTGAAAAATAAAAGAAGAATTTTGAAATAAAGTATGAAATTGATGTTCCGGATTTAAATAAGATTTTAAATTAGGAAAGGGAAGTGAATATGAAATTAGGGGTTTGGGGTAATTTGCGTAAATCAAGAAATAAATTTCAAAGTGGAATTAATTCAGAAAATCGATTTGAAGATTGATTAAGTGTTTTGAACAGTGATGAAAAGGAGAATGAGACTGAAATTTACAAACTAGGTTATAAATAAGGTGAAGTGTTTATCGGTGGATAATTTGGGATTATATATTCACGATGGAAATTTATAAGGAAATGGGAAATCATTTAAAAGTAAATGGTGGTTTATTTTTAGAAAACTAAAAGAGGGGAATTGGAATGTAGATTAAGTTGGAAATAAATCGAGAGGGATTTATAAAATATTTGGACTGGCAATACTTGTATTGGAAATATACTTTCCGGAAAAGTTAAGTCTATTTTGAAAGAAAGATTTTTAAGTATTAATTAGAAAATGTTAAAGTGTTTAAAGAATGTTTTCTAAAATTATTATTTAATTGTTTTCAAATTGTTAAAGTAAATATTAATTAAGTTATTTATATTAGTTAATTATTTTTGTAGGTTAAATTAGTACTATGATTTAAATGATATTTTTTAACTATTTATACTTTATATAATAGCTTCATTTTGAATAAAGTGATTTAAGTAGCTTTATTTTATGTATTTTAAGTGTATATTTTTGGATAAAGTGATTTAATTTATTTAAAATCTAAATTAAATAAGACTTGGTGTTTTTCCGTGGAAATAAAGTAGTTGATTGAATTGATTGTTTATTTGATAGTTAAATAACCGTCTATCAAATCTGGACCAAAATATAACTTTGGAGATATATAGGAGAAGTACGTGGATTGAATGCTACAGTTACAGTTCGAGGTGTTATACTATACGTATAAACTCGTTTCATTCTTCTAGGACGTTTGTAAGAAAATCCGTCCACTAACGATTAAGAGGTGATCTCGGATCTTATTTTCGTATGTTTGTTTCCTAGAGAACCAGGATTGAGTTTACCGAAAATAGCGAACTTTGTTTCAAAGAGACCGGGATTGGATTTGTGATCCCAAAACCACTTCGATCCAGCGTGTACGTTTTCGAAAGGAAAACAGGGCATTGAGTCGAAAATGGAGTAGTGAAGTGCAAGGGCTAATCGCTACAAATCCTGAGGGTGATTCTAAAATAGATGTCATAGGAATAGTGCATTCGGTTCCGTTCAGAACATGAACGGACTTGTATGGATGAATGCCATCAGAACATTGTCATTGGAGGAAAATGAGCATTCTAAGTGAATCTTTCTAAAAGGTAATCGTAACCTCTAGCCTCATCAGCCAGAAATGACTAAAAATCAGGGATGCAGTATGGCTAAGTGGGTCGTACCCAAGTAGGGTATGGCTATCACCTTTCTAGATAACCTTGGATATTATTACTACATGGAAGGAACTCAGAGGAGGGTGGAAACACCTAGGGTGATAGCATATTCGGTCTATCCAGTAAGGGATAATTTCGGTCTTGTGTTGTAGGGGACCAGGAGTGGTCCTCGGTACGGTGTTTCTAGACAGGTACTTTGACAGGTGGTACCCCTGTGCCAAGTCATTTGGTTAGAATCCATTCTCCAATGAGCGCCGTACGGTTTTGATTATGCCCAATTATGCTAGAACATGAGATGCAAGCATTTCAGCTATTTGAATAAGTATTTGTACTTGGACACTATCATGGTATCAGAGGATTTTGATATAAAATATTTTGGTTATCGTAAGATAAATACCTGACATGTTTATTTCTGGCGTAAACTTACCAGATACCTTTGAATTTTAAAGGATTTTGAAACTTTAATAATTCAATTTGAGTGTGATTTCTCGCGTTGGTATTCCAAACTGACTCAGGTTTTACCTTATTATAATACTCGGGTCAGACCGATTATTACAGATATAGGATAGGACTCTATGGAGCTCAAGTGATAAGCTGGATGACGAGACATATCACACGTACTTGGTGTATAATCTTCTATGCATTGTAAGCTGTATAGTCAGCTTTTGGGAGGACAAATCAGGTATTGTGCTATTGATTTGTGTTGTACTCTAATGATGTAATGTATAAAAACAGTTATAGTTCTTTTGTATAAAGGTCAATTGTTATCTATTATATATTGTTCCGTTGTGATTGTGAGATTCTATGTAGTTTTTTCCTTCTTCTACCTCTTTCTTCTTTCCCTAACAATCTGGTATTTCCGGCATTCGATTGTCTGGCGTGTAATATAGTGGACGTGTTGATGTCGAATTTCGAGCGTCGAAAATCTGGTTTGCTATATGAGTATTTAATCTGCTCATATTTTGTATTGGTTGATGTGATTTATTTATGTGACGAGTTGTGTATAGGAAAATAATGTATCGGATTTTGAATATGATATAAAGTTCATTATTTTTATTCACTTCGATTCTATTAGTTGAGAAATTTTTAACTCTGTCTTTAATACTGTATTATTCAATTTTATAACTCATGTACACTATTCTGATCAAGACAAGATACATACTATTTCAGATGTGTCAAGATACAAGAACATATCTGTGTTCACCCAAAGTAGTGAATACGAGAGATCACTACTTTTGGTTCATTGATCCAAGCTATCGGCAGTAAACTCCTTTTGATATTTCAGTCACTAGAGCCGGAGATTACAATTAGTATCAGAGTTAAGGTTAGAATAATACATAGATATGATTTGTCCTTAAAGAGTGGGACTTAAGATGTTTACCCATTTTTGTTCGACTCTCACCTGTGCGGTATGAATGATTGAAAGGGTCGATCATTGAGAAGAATGTATGTGTGTCTATATATGCATATTTGTGTGGAAATAAAATTATTTATTAGTAGTTACTTATTATTTGAAAGAAAAATAAGATAATATTCATAGGTATGATATGAATATTAGTGTGTGATTTTAATGTGAAAATAAATTTTGATTTGGATGATATGGATGTTTGCTTGATATGATATATGATTTATTTGGATGTTTGATTGGTAGTGTTGCATATGATTTTAAATGAATATTAAAAATGAGAATGAGTCGTGACCTTAAAAGCAAGCTTTTGATTTTCAAAGAATAAAGAAATTTGTTTGTAAAAATATTTTGATGAGAAATATGTGTTTTGAAAAAAAAAGTTTGAAGACATATCTATATAAGGATATTTTGGAGAGAGAGATATAATTTTTGGAGTGGACAAGTATTTAAAAAAATTAGTGCTTATTTTATATATGTTGGTGCATATATGAAAATTTGAAAATACCACAAGAATAAAATTTGATGAGTTTTGTTTATAAAAAAGTGATATTGAAATTTATTTTCAAGAATGATGATTTGGTAATTTGTTGCACCAACCAATCCGTCTAGTGTTTTAAGAATTCTAGTCAACACGAGTAACTAACGTATTGACATGGATTCCTAAACATTAAAACGAGATAGTATGACATAACCGTATTTTGAAAAACTAAATTTATACACATGATACTTTGAAGAAAAAAAGGAATGCATCATTTTAGGAAGATAAAATTTATATAGAAAAGTGATCAATTATTTTATTAAGTGATTTTATAGTTACAATAGCCAATTTTGAGCAAGTTTATTAATAAAGATATATGAGGAGAATATCTTTGAGTTGGTATATACAAGATTTTGAAAGAGTATTAAACTCATTTGCTATACAACTTCAAAGATATTTGAGTAAAGCACATTATTTACTAATAGATGTAGGCTTGGTTGTCTTAGTGTTAAGAGCATGTTAAAATTTGTCAAATGGTATGTGTTCAAGTCTTAATAATGGGCATTTTTATTTCTTTTTATCGCAAAAGATATTTTTGCTCATTTTATAACCTAAGTAGGCTGGGGCAACCAAAATTTATGGCCGGATTTGTTTACTAAATGTTTGCTTATGCATGGTTAGATGTTTATGTAAATTTAGAAGAATCTAAATACGCTTAGTTGAGCTAGTTCTTTGACCAAAATGAATCTTTAATAGTGTTTACAACTTCCAATTTAGCTTAGTCATCAACTTGTTTGCTTGACATAAAAAGTTAGCATATCAAAACATATAGCATGTTTTACACTTTCTACCATGATTACTATGAATATAGTTAATGCAGCTGTATAGGCAAAGTTCAAATGATTAGCAATCATTCCATTTTTTAAAACTTACACCTGAAAATTTATATTTACAGCTTGTATATACTGTTCTTTTTTATTTATATTTTCATTAGGATTTCTTCCTTCACGAAAGCGATTTGTCCAGAAAAAGGAAAAAAATTATGATGCCTATAAAGCAGCAGCTGCATCAAGCTACTACGGCGCTATTCTGATCATCAAGGTTATATTTTGAGGTGGTATAATGTTAAATCATGCAATTTCGTATCACTTCACGTAATCAAAAATGAGAATATCTTTGTATATTGGAAGACTTTCATGTGATAATATTTCTTCAATGGGTCCGTATTGATTTTTCTCATCGATATTCAAACTCTAAAAAAGTTCCACCGATAAACTTGACCCTTCACGGCTGACCAACTCCCTATGCTTTACCCTTTTAAATATATCACTGCTTATAAGCTACACATTCAGAAGTCGGATACAACTAGTAGGTTATTTTTTACTGCTCCATTTGAAGTAGCAAAATCTCAGCTACAAATACTCATCCATACGCTCCCACAATGTCCGGTTCATTAAAATAATAATAATAATAATAATAAATTATGATGTGTTTTGTTCTAAATTAAATTATGTGTAAAGGAAAATAACGTGTAGCATGAATATCTAGTTTTTTTTTTTTTTTTTGAAAAGAAGTAAAAGGGCCCAGCCCAAATATTACACATAAGATATCGGGTAGCAAACTTTTCTACCCGAACACACTTATACAAACCCTAGCCCTAAGGAGAAGCCGACATAATACAAACCAAAAAACAAAAACAAAAAACAATGGCGGAGGCGATTTAGAGAGCCGAAACCATTTCCTCTCCATTCTTTACACCGCTGTTTCGCCACGTTCCTAATATGATAAACTCTCATTCATATCATCTCTCATACATCTACGTCTTTTAAAGTTGCTCGAGTAGATGGATCTGTTGAATCTGATGCAAACAAGAGTATGAATGTCAGATCTAGCGTCACTGCGACCTAGATCTGACATTTTTTTCTTCCAATCACTGTTGTTACCCAAGCCATCACTAGGATTCGTATTATTGGCTTTTGGAGCTTGATTGAAGTGAGATTCACTTTTATTAGCTATATAAAAGTTTCTATTCACAGTGTTGGCCACAAAATCTTGTGGTTTTTTCAAATTTTCAAATAAAGAAGTAAAATCTTCCGATAAGAAACTCAGCATATGTATAGAAAAATCATGGGTTTATGTGGAATTATTATTGAACTAATATCGATGTTTAAATTCTTTCTAATGTATAAATTCTTAATTTGAAACTCCAAGTTTTATGATTTTTTGTTAAAAGATCAAACATAATTGATAAGTTTTACTTTGTTAATCAAGAACAGATTATATGTAGGTATGAATAATTGTTGGAAAACATTAATAGAATATTACTTAGTACGCTTGAGGTTACTTGTACCCTTCTTTCCAACCTTGAATTCAAAGTTTTGTTACCATATATGTGCTGCTTAATGAAGCAAGCAAGAACCTCTTATTCATTCCATGCGTACTATTGCAAATAGTTGGTACTTTGTTCAAGACAAAAATATACAAGCAATGAATAGTTCATTTTTTTCAAACGGAAAGTTGCATAACTACACACGGGATTCATTCAATATGTGAATGCATGCTTATTTGAATTTCTACACATATGATCTTATATAATTTGTACGATTTAAGTACGGCTAAACGAAAATTATTTGGGTTGGTTTGTGGGTTAAACTCGCTTTTGCTCGCATAAAACTAAATAAATTGGTTTAAAATGTCAAAAACAAGGCAGTTTTTAAAGGGTTATATATTATCATTTATATGCATCGTGGCAAGTTTTGATATATAAATTTTTTTCGACCATGTTTTGGTCAACGAATATCTATTTTATCATATTGTAATTGTTCAAAAGCCTCTACATCCAAAAGAGATTCTGTCGAAATTTTCGACACTTAAATATATTTTGAACATATTATACGTTTTGAAGTATTAAAAAAGAATCACTGAAAGCTATACGTATATTTATAATATTGTGGTACATACTTGAATGTAGTTGGAATAATAAGATAAATTCGAACAAGTAATACATATTATACGAGATTTTATCACAGCGTGCAACGAAAGCACAGTAAAGATTGATGTTATATTATATTTTCTAATTATTGTTATTTGTTAAATCAACTATGATACTCTCCAGTAAATTGCGATGACACAATTTCTTTAAAGAGGTTAGTCTGTAGTATTTATTTGTTCCAGAGTTAAAATAAAATAAATGTATTAAAATGAGTTTGAGAATTTAATTGAATATTTTATTTTATTTAATTCAATAAATTGTATTTTTATGGAATATTGATTTAATATTCAAATTTGGAATTTGAATTGTGTTTTAAGTCCAAAAGTTGGTTGGAAATTCGTTTTGTCAAAATAAATGATATTTTGAAATTTTGGAATTACTTCTAAAAATAAAAAAATTATTTTAAATTTGTTAAACATTGAAAGTCACTGTTTTAATAAAAGACAGGTCATTACGAAAATCAAATAAACATTTGATAGAACGTCTAATTGGGTCGAATTTTTAAATGGTTGTAACACGTAGATTAATGACAATTAGTTTTAATAGCAGTTAGGGATGTTCTTTTTATTTAAAGGAAAAAATCTCTTTTTATTATTATTGGACCGCATCCTTTGAATTGGTGCACCCCATACCGTTCAATCTTATGCCATGCCCTAATCCCAAATACTGCTCAAACAAAAAAAGATCGTGCGACGTAAAGAACGGCTGCCTTAGGTATCGCGATTGGCGGAGTACACAAGTAGGTGGAGGTCGAGGCTTGGTCGATGACGATGAGGCAAGGGTGCGACCAAAGGATTGCGACATCATGAAAGACTAACGCTCACGGTGAAGCAAGGCTGAGGCATGGTTTTTTGTTTAGAGGGGTTGGCGTCAATGTGATAGGTAGAGGTGGGCTGCCAACTGTGTTTGTTAGCGATGAAGGAAGTGTGACTAAAAATTGTAGCATCGATATTCGATGAATATTGGTGGTAAGAAAACATGAAATTTTGATGAGTATAACAACCTAATTTCAATTATAGAGTGATTATATTATTATCCAATTTAACAATGAGTATATCAATCTATTTTTGAATATGACATGCTTTATTAATTTATATCAAGTATGACCTTTAAATTAATTTTATACAGCGAATATACTGATTCCCTAATGGTTGATTTACATTGATTATAACTATACAAATTAAGTTTTATAGTAATATATTATGATATTTTGATTTACAATGAGTTAATAGATTTAATAATTTGATGATTTCTATGCTAATTGATGATGCCTTGGTAGCCTTGATTGTTGTTTGTATGTGTATGTGTGTGTGTATATGTATGTGTGTGTGTGTGTATTTGAGAAAATACTAGTTTGAGGAAGAGAAATGAAGGGCAAACTTCATACGATTAGATTGAAATGAACCTGAATAGTCAAAAAAATACAAACAATATTCAAGAAGTAAACTTATTTTTAAATCAATTATTGAAATTATTTAGAGTTATTTTCGAATATTAAAGAAAAAATTAAAGCGAAGAATTTTTAATCTATTATAGATAATATTGAAATACGAATTTGGTTAGCTTATATTGGAACATTATTTAAAAATATTAAGATCTTTGAAAGAAATTTTATCTCATTTCTTCGTGGAAAAAAAGGTGTGCACATGCTCGATGACACATCGTGCACTACATTTGAATTATAGTGAATTATTGGCTAGTGATATATGGTAGGTGATGAAGTTTGATTAATATTGATGTGAATACATGAGTATAATACATGAATGGTGATGCATGAATCTATTTTGGGTGATTAAGGTTGTTTGTTGATTTTTGATATGATTGGTTGAATTATTGTGTTCACTCAAGCTATCAAGTATAATCAGGAATATTCATATCTCATATGTTGATAATAGTTATAGTTTAACTCGTCGTGTGTATATTTGATGAGTTATGAATAAAATAAGTTGATGTATACTTGTTTTGTTAAATATATAATGTGAATATTAGGCTTAGGTCCTTAAAATCAAACTTAATACACGGAAACTCCTCCCCAAAATCGCGTAATACAAGCTCCAACCGAGCCTCTTCTTCCTCATTTCAGAAAACCAAAACCTAATTGCAAATTCCCAAATTCACTCCCCAAGCCTCCAATCACTAATTTCATATTTTTGCATCCTCCCCAGCTAAAAATTCAACCTCTCTTGCTTTCTAGCTTAGGTATAATCTTTTATCTTCACGAAAAATTCAATTGTTATCCTATTTCTATATTTGCAAAAGTTGATAAATTAGGGCTAATTGGTGATTGAAATTGTTTTCAATAGTGTTATAATAGTTTCTACATTCCATGGTATAACTATTTCATCTTTTATCTTGAAATTATGAAAAACATGTATAATTTGTGGTTGTTTGTGTATATGTAAATCGTTGTGTATGCCTTGATTCTACGATTGTATATATGTGTAGCATTGCTATCACTGTATTGTGTTAGCTGGAATAAGATAAATGAATGTACAAGCTAGGAGTATTATATTATGCACGTATTGACATATGCAATAAAAAAAGCACGAGTCTAAATTATAATTGTGTGTATTGAAAAATGACAAAAATTGTTAAAGCAGCCTTAAGTTGATGTAATACGTCGAATAAATGTGTTAAGTTAAAATATATTTTTGTAAGTGCGAACAGTTAGTAAAACTGTATTTTTTCGTAAAATGCGCACATTTAATTAACTAATATCCCATAAAGAGTTTTTGACCCTGTTTAACGAGTGTTGTACATGATCGTTATATAAATAGTCATTTTTTTCAAAAAACGACCATTCATACTCATATGTACGATCTTTGTTGGATTTGTCCCTCTATTGGACAAGTTATGAATGCAGTAAGCATTTACATATTGTATACTACTTCATCTCAAACGGTTCATAAAATTTTGGCCTAACTTTTCTTTTTTGTTTTTTGCGTTCACACATTTGTGTACAATGCAGGGAACAAAGGGAAATGCTGCCGAAATTTTGTGAATCGTTTGAGATGAACTAATGTATGAAATGTAAATGCTTACTGTGTTGTAATGGGAAGTAGGATGCTTGACCGTGGAAAAAAAAAATTTGTATAAAATTTTGTATCGATATGTTAAAAAATAAAACGTGTCACATTTGAAAATATTTTTTAATATGTGAAATAGTTCTTTAAATTAACATATTATACGACCATGAAAATAATTTTTTTCGAATTTGTATTCTTGAAAATAAATATTAAATTTTGAACTTGAGTCTCATTTTGCCAAGTAGGAAAAATGATTGATTATTTTGTTGATCGGAGGAGATGGATGTACCAAAGAAAAGGTCTAAGAGGCTCAATAAAAGAAGATTTTTATAATGGTATAAACATATTTGTTGAATTCGCTTTAAATAATAATGGAAACGATCCAGAAATTCATTGTCCATGTAGTATGTATAGACATTTGAAGTATTTGTTACCAGATATTGTGAAAGTTCATTTATGCCAAAACGGTTTCATACCCGAGTATTATATTTGGGATTAGCTTGGAGAAGTTGTAGAAAATACTTCTGTAGAGTTTAAAAGTGTCGTTAATGAAGTAGTTACAACGACCCGTATAGAAAATGTGGTCGAAGATGTAGCACGATCAATGTTTCATATGGTTGAAGTTGACGACGATGAAGGAAATATTGAAGAACCAAATATTGAAGTAGAAAAAATTATGATTTACTAGATGTTGCTAAGAAACCTATTTGGGATGGTTGTAAAAGCGGCACACAACTGTCAGTAATCGCAGAATACATTACGATGGATTCAAAATACAACATCACTAAGCTGGGTTTACGGGTGTTGTACATGCTGCAAAAAGACATATGCTGCTTGATAACCTATTATGTCAAAATCACTATGAAGTTAAAAACTTATGTCTGCTTTTGGTTTACCTTATCAGAAAATAGATACATGTTTAAAAGGCTGCATGTTGTGTTAGAAAGAAGACGCAAACCCTAGAAATTGTAAAATCTGTAATCAGGAGAGATACGAACCAATAAAAAAGAAGGGGAAGGAAGCTCCGTACAAGCGTATGCATTACTTACCCATCACTCCAAGGATTCAAAGATTATATGCATCTTCTGTAACTGCATCTAATATGAGATGGCGTAGTGTGAGAACGATGGAAGAGGGTACGTTGACACATCCGACCGATAGAGAAGCATTTCGATAAAACGTATCCAAATTTTACCGCGGAGAGTCGAAATGTTAGCTTAGGATTATGTACGGATGGTTTTTTTATCATTTCCTAAATTTGGTTCTAAATATTCATCCTGGCCCATTATCGTCACACCGTATAATTTACCTCCATGATTTTGTATGTGTATCGACCCGGATTTTTCAACGTTGAATCTGGAATATTTAAATGGTTTTAAATGTAGAAATTGAATTATAAATTCGTTTGAATATGGAAAACTTGGAGTTATCTATTCAGAATGTAGATACAGCAATTTGTTGAATAATATAATTATTCAATAATTGAAGATCGAGTAAAATATTTAATCTAGAGTTATAAGCTTGTAAAAAATATTTAGGATTATAAAATTTATATTGATAATCCTGAAAGTAATAGATGGGGTAAAATTGAATTTAATAGCAGTTTGTTCAATTTTAAAACACATCGTTTAAATTGATATTTAAAAACAGCCTCCCGAGGCACAGTCTTGGAATTTGACGAAACCAGTTGCATTGGATCCGTAATAGTGTATTATTATTGGATTTCAACTTTCGTAGTATTTGGAGTGATCGTTTGGCCATATGGTAGATAAACGCGCTGAAATCTATATCGAAAATTCAATCTGATAATTGGTCCAAAGAGCTATCGTCTTCATACGATCGAATTAGGACTCGAAACCTTTTCCATTGCGTTCGAAATAGGGGTTTAACATTATAAACGCCTAGCGACACGCCTCGATAGAAGTTCGAAATTTGAGTTGCGAATTGAAGTCAATTTAAATTTGAATTTGAATTCAAATAAAAAATAATTTATTTTGACTAGTCAAATTCCCTTCACGTCAATTTTTTTCATCAGCTGAGATTCCTTTCCTTCATCTTGTTTCCTTTCACCATCAACGCTTTTTGTTTTCTCTATAGCTAGCAGCCCTACACCACCTATCCCTTCGTTCAAATCGAAGCCGCCTATTGTCTGAAGCAAGCCGACAACTTCCTTCCTTAAATCGCATTCTTCTTATCCACTTCCATTTCGAGTTAAAAAATCAAATCGAAGAGAAAATCATAGCCGAGCTGTTTAAAAAAATTTATAGCCTGCAATTCTTCTCACCCTTCTTCAAAATCGAGAAAATGGAACCACGTTTGAAATCGAAAAAATCGGCGAGGTCGCGAGTTGAAATCACGATGTCTGCAAGCACGGCGAAGCAACATGGGGATGTCGACTTCGAATGGAGGCGAGTGGCACGACAATTCGAGGAGGTCGTATCATGGCTACTAAGGGCGATTAGCGTGAGCTCCTGCTCGAATTCGCGTGGCTGAAGCTGGATTCGAGGAGCAGTTCGATCGACGCTAGGGTTTGAATTTCCTTTTGGTGACCGTACTTGTGGCCGTAGGTATGTTCTTTGATTTTTTTTTATATATGTATTTATATATATATATATATATATATAAGTTGGGGAAATTATCTCAATACCGGATCTTACAATAAGTTTTATAAACTTCAGATTATAAATATATATATATACACACATATACAATAAAGTGTTTCATATTTTTTCTTCATAGTTAAAAAATTGATGAAACTTGTGTGGAGTGAAAGGAATAAAAGGGTGTTTGAAGGAAATTGCAGGAGTGTGCTTGTGCTGTGGCCAGTCCTTAAACATGAAATATTAAGTGGTATGAGAACTAGTAAGCATGAATTCTTGGACCATCGGATTGAACCATGGATTCCTTAGTTCCATTTCTGCTTCTTTTTTTGGTCTGTCTTTCTTTTCGTTTAGATGTAGACTCTCCTCTGTTTATTAATAAATTTGGTAGGGGCCCAGTTTTCAACCCCGCTTACTCTGCAAAAAAAAAAAAAGTTTTTCAGCGGTAAGGATTTTGGAAAATATGTTGGAATTAATATAAGTTGGACTTATCCAGATTATGTTGATATATACAGTTTTAAGAAAGTAATTATATATGATGATTTTGGGAAAATGTGGAAATATTGGGGTGTTGTAGTGCTATTTGAAATTATAAGTACACATATAAAACCTGCTTGGTTGTTTAAAAATAAGGTATTTTGAAAATCTATTTATTTAACTATTTTGTAACTTAAAATTTATTTATTTAGGAAATTTAGTTTAAATAAAATAATTAGTTCTTCTAAATAAGGTGTTATAGTAATTAAGTTGATCAATAAACATACGTAATTTATTTTAGTTACAGAAAGGTTTCTAAAAGAAAATGTTAGTTTAAAAGTATATTATTTAATTTAAAATAAATTTATTAAATGGTAAATTATTTTTCAATTTGTGTGAATATTAATAAATCGTACAATTTTTATATAAGGTTTAAAACTATGAAGGAAACAAGTCGAGAATTGGATTGGGATAGCAAACATCAAGGTGAGTAAATCTCACTCTTCTGGATTGCTATTTAAATTCAAATGGTTAAATTTAAATAATTGGTTGAATGATTGAACTGATTTGATATGCTATATTATATATAGTAGTATATATATAGCATGTATTGGAGTGATTGAGTTTCACGCATTGTATAGCGGATGGGACTCTATGGGCCGCATAATAACGGATGATATTATATAAAACTCATATACCGCGATATTCCACCTCGAAATGGAATTGGTATTTTATGTTGTGCCAACATCTGTGGATGTAGGGAAACAGGTTGGAGGGATCCAACTGGATTCCTCAAAATTATTTAGATTGTTTAATATTTTGTGTTATGAATATTTGATATTTTATGATGAATTATATTGATAATTGGAATATTGAATGCAATGGTTTGCTTGAATATATTTCGGTACAATGAGTTATCAAAATATGTAGAATTGGATTTTTGAAAAGAAAATAGAGTGAATTTTTAAGTAAAATAATTTAGAGAATTTGAATAAATTTAAGAATGAACGGGATAAGAATGAAAGTGATTTTAAAATTCTAATAAATAAGTTCCGAGTATGGAAAAGGGGATTTTGAATAAACAGAGTAATAATGAATTTTAGAACTTAAGTGGTGTTATTTAAAGGAATAAAAGAATTTACGTTAAACAATTCAAGGTTTTAAATTTAGTGAAAAGGATAAAGAAGGAGTTTGGGAAATATGAAATTGGTATTTTCAGTTAAAAGATTTTAAAGCATAAGTAAGAATTAAAAATCTGAAGTCAATGGGTTTTGAAATAAATTGAGTAAGTAAAGAATTTATTTCAAAATGGGGTAAATTGGAAATCAATTTGGAAATTGATTGTAACGACCCATGAATTTCGGCAATTTAATTTGCTTATTTAATAGGATTTTTGTAATTTATTTTAGTAGAAAAATAAAGGGGATAAATAAATGTTAAAATGAAGGTTAAAATAAATTATGTAAATGGTGACTTAAAACCTATTTATAGAAATCTGAATAAAATCCAAATTGAATTAAGTAGAAAAAGAATTCTTACCTGGATATAAAATTTAATATGAGAAATTTATGAACATATTAAATTGATTTTATGCAATAAAAGAGTGTAAACGACAATTGGAATAAATTAAGGAATCATGTTATTGCAAGTTAATAATTTACGACTTGAATGAAACTCCAATTCATTAAAATCATTTAAAATGTTATGATTTGATTTTAAATGGAATATGAGAAAAACAAATGTAAGGATTTGATTAATCTATAGGTTATTTATTCAGGGTATTGAATAAAATTGGGATCCAGTTGTAATTAATGGTAATAATGTTGGTATTAGCTAATAAATTAAATTTCAATGCAATACCCATAAATGAATGGAATAAAATGAATGTATGTAAATGTATACTAGGTTATTTATCAAATAGAAGGAAAGAAAAGTAAATATCGGATTTGATTGATGAATAAATATACATTGAATAGAAGTTGAATGTAAAGTTAATGGTAATTGGATAAAATCAATATAAGATAATGAATTGCAATAATTGTGGGTTGATAAAAAGGTGTGAATGTGAAAGTGATTGTTATATTAATTGAATGGAATTCAAATTTGATGGGAAAGGCAAATGGATATTTGGTAATAAATTTAAAACGGACTTAAATAGTGAATTTATCTAATTAATATGTAATAAATAATGACTGAATAAAAACATATACCTGTAAATATCTATAATATTTGAGTGGAAATAACAAACTTATAAATGTGGGATTGAGAGTTTTACAACAATTATTATGAGTTATATATTTAGTTCGTTCAATTAAATCAGAAACCGTTTCAATAAATATAAATTTAATGTTATGCAATTGAGATAAACAATTGGAAAATGTTAAAGTATCTGGATATATATACTAAAATAAATGGTACCCAGGATGGTATTAAGATAAATAGTGAATTTAAGAATAGAAATCAGGATTTATTTATTTATATGGAAACTTAAAGTCTAATAATTTAATTTAATTGCAATTAAATGAGATTCAATGTAGTTAAATAATTCGTTATTTGAAATAAAGATAATGTGAGAAATTTGTGTGATAATTTGGAATCCAATATTTAATCCATCTGTTTGACAAGAATGAATGGAATACGAATTAAATTTATTTAACCAAACGAAATTTTAGGATATTATTTATAATTTGGGTATTTAATGAATTAAGGATTTATGTTGAAATTTATGAATTTACCTTCTTTCAATTTGACATCTAAACTTGTTGGAATTTTGTAAATGATTAAGAATTTTTAAAAGTGATAAAATGGGTCAATTTTAGAATTTAAATTATAAAATTGGATTTAATCAATTTATTTAGTTAATTTAAAAATAGCCATTTTGGCCACTGACTCGGATTTCGACGAAAGCAGTTTCATCGGATCCGTATCGGTGAATTATTGTAGGGTTTCAAGTTTCGTAGCGATCGGACTTGTCGTTTGATCGTACGAACGAGAAACGCTTGAAATCGATTTAATTGAAATCAATTTGAAAATCAATTTGGAAATTATTATTTTCAACATAACTTTTTCATACGATGGAATTTGGATGTGAAACTTTTTCCATCGCGTTCGGAATATTTTAAAACACCTATTTGGATATATGGGTTTACCCAATTTCGTTCCGGGGTCAGAATGGGCTTTTGGGCCACGTTAGCGTTAGCACGTATATTCAACAGATCCATCTATTCAAATTTCCAACCTATCTATATAAACCCAGTTATAAACCATAGCCCCATCTATTCTCATTTGTTTGTGCGTTTATTTCATCAGTTCCTTCTCTTCTTCCAACTGCAAACCCTAGATCCAGTTTCAATCCAAATCAAAAGTCAAAAATTCAAAGTCCTCGGAAAATTTCCAAAAAATTATATGTTGAAGTTCTCAATGAGCATAATCTTCTACTGAAATTCGTTTTTCAATCCGATTCACCGTTTGTCCGGAATATTCGAATCAACTCAGACCGTCTATATTAGGGTTTTATGTTTCGACGGTGGATCTTCGTCCTGGCAACAATCGGGGGGGCACCATCGCGTAGAGATTCTTGAGTAGGGCACATCGGTACGGTCAGTTCGACGAGATGGGCATCAGAACCACCGAGTTTTGGCCACCTTTTGAGCGGCGGCGGAGGGGGGGTCTCGGCCTCGATTTCATCGCGCATTGGGAGGGTCTGGTCGGCCGAAGCTTGGTAGGCCAGGGGTGATGTTCGATCGAGTGGCAAGTGCTTCGAGGCGGCGAATTTTTTTTTTTTTTGTAAAGGTCGGCGGCTTCAAGCATTTCACGACTTGTAGAGGGAAGATTAGGGTTCTATGCGCGTGGGAGTGGAAGGGACCGCGTGTGACGTGGCATTGATTTTTGGGTAAGTTTATTTTTAATTTTATTTTGTGTTTCAAACGATTTGAATCAAATAACTTTCGCATACGAACTCCGTTTCACGTGCGATTTTTTTGTTAGGATCGTAATAAAATTCCGGATCTTTTGGTGCTAGTTTGGACAGATTTAGAGACCGTCGAATTTTAGGATTTTAATCGGATTTAAATTCGATTTAAATCCCGAAGGTGAGTGTTTTAACCCACTCACAACTTCTAAATTTTCTTATGTTTGTTAAATTGATTTATGATATGAGTATAAATTCATTTATGACTGTTTGCCATGTTTTATTCATCATCTCAGTTAAATCGCGTTTATTTAGTTTAACTGTTAATTAATTTTATTTATTGCATATAAATTGACAGCTAGAATTTATTTATTTGCATATAAACAGCTAGTTAAACAGTTATTAAATTTATTACTGAATGTAACTGTTAGTTAATGCTGTTATTGATTCCCTGTTATATTTATATGCTCTATATTGATGTTTGTTTGAAATTGGATGATGATTGTAATTAATGGTTGTTGATTGATGTTTGGTGAATGGATGATGTGTACTATATTTTAAAAATCTGCAAGTTATCATGCATTTCATTTTAGTCGGGATTGCGGTTTGAAATGATATACAACCGCAATTTTTTTTATTTTTAAAATTGTGAATTGAAATGATAAACATCTGTATCACTTGACCATAGGATAGAAAACTTTATACAGACACTGCGGTCTATATATATATAAAATATTTTAAAGTGATTTCTATGGATCGGTAGAGCTATATATATATATATATGGTTTATGGGATATTGATTTTGTTATTGATAAAGGTTATTTATATATAGTAATTTCCAGGTTTAAGCTTTGTATAAAATTGATTTGAAGTATAAAATAAGTTTGATTTTTTTGAGATCAAATATGATTAAGCATTTATTTAAAATTTAGTTTCTGGAGTTTTAATGACTTAAATGAGAATAAGGTTGGAAGATGAATATTAAGTTAAATTGGAATTTAATATAAAGTTAGAACTTTTTTTAAAGGATATGATTTTTATAGCTTGATTTTTTTGTGTAGAGTGATTAAATGAATATCAGGTGGATTTAAATGAATATATAATAAATTGAAAGATTTTCCAGTTGTGTGAAGTTAAAGGTTTTTCTTAAATTATATTGAATTCATTAAGTAAACTTTTCAAGTCTAAATAATAAGTAATTGAATTTAATATATATGGGATTGTCAAATGAGTTTGTTTTTGAAATGGTGAAATATTTAAAGTTTTGAAACATAAGAACTGAAATGGTATTTGGAAGTTTAAATCGATATTTGGAATTGGTTTGTGAAATCTAAAGAAGCTATTTTGTTTTATAAAAGTAATTTAATATTTAACCATTTAAGAGATGGAAATTTGTTTCAAAGTTATGATTTTCAAGTAGTATAATTTGGAAATATTATATTCAAGAGTTTTGATTTCTAAATATTTTATTTTGAAAACACTATGATTTTTGGAAAAGAATATATTGGAAAATAAAATGACATTATATTGGTAAGGGTCTAAATGATATCGTATTGATTTGGGTTTTAAAATATAAATGATATCGTATTTATATGGGTTTAAAATGGATATTTTATTCTGGTTTTAAAGTATAAATTATTTTAAATGACCGCGGTGTTATAATAACGTTTGGTAGTTAAAGAGACCGGGATCGGAAGTTGTCATACTCTCTGCCAACTCGGAAAACCACTTTAACAACCGTGTACGCGGTGGAGATTCCAGAATGAAGTAGGTTGGTGGCGGCGTTCCCTGTAAGGTAAATACGTGGACCCAACTCCTGTGAGTTGGCATAAGGTGGCTAAAACAGGAGCGATTGACGTGTTAATGTAACAGCCCACTATTTTGGACCATTCAAATCGACAATAAAACCATACATGTCCGACTTGAATAATTCAAAATACCGAATTGTTAATAAAATTTGGCAAAACTTAAAATATACAGTAAATAAATCAATCATAGATCACTTACACAGAGTAATACAATGCAGCGGAATAGATAAAATAGTAGTTCATGAAGCTACTGTATACCTCAGCGTTAGAAATAAAATACAACCGAATAGTTCAAATGCCATGAAGTCTCCAATGCAACAGATGGCTTCTCTGAACAAATCAACTGGATGACTGAAGGGATAGATAGCTGGATCTTCCAGCAAAGCTCCAACTTCAAAGGTGAGTCTCAAATGCTGTATCTCTCAGTCTGACCCGAGCGTAAAGCAAAACACAAAACACTCGAGTCAGGATTAACATTCTTATATCTATAAATCTAACTCAAGTGAGATATCAACTGAAATATAATTAACTTAGAGGATGTTTGGGATAACCATCCTCTAAGGGTCCATGGAACTATCTAAAAGATAGAAATATACACTATAACACCGTAGTCTTTTCAACTTAATTTGTACTTCAAAACCAAATATCATTTTCACTTCAAATATCTCTATACTTCCCAAATAGTATTTTTATATATTAAATAATTTGTACAGTAAAGTAATTTCAATTCCCTCAACTTAACAAATCGTTTAACATCAACCCGACCATCCTATTTAAATCTATTTCAATCTCAATTTATTAATTTAAATTCAACTCAATTTCTAAAATAACCACTTCAATTTTATCGATCTCAAATTCGGATTTGAAATCACAAAATACCTTTTATATTCAATATATTTCAAAACTTTAAGTATTCAACGTTTCAAACTAACTTTTTAATCAATTTAGTTTCTAAATAATAAATTCAACTATACTGATTTCAAATACATATCCGAATCTCAAAATAAACCACTTAAATCCCAATATAGTTCAAAGCTTTAATATTTAGTTAAATGTTCAATTTAATAGTTCCATATAGATCTCGATTTAACCTCATTATTATCTAGTCTTAAAATAATCCCTCATTAGATACAATATCATTTAAGTAACCTTATATTACATTTTACTCAATATTTTCTTTAATTTATTTAAACGTGAAATATTCATTAAATCACTTAAATAAAAATCCAGTTACAAAATCATACCCTTAAATTTCCCATTCAATAATTTTAAATTGATTTAATTGAATAAATCCTTATTTAAATACCATTTAGATAAACCCACATTTATCTCCCAATCTTAGTAAATTGCAGAATACTTTTTGGAATAAAATTTACATAAATATTTAACATAATTTATGTATTAAATCAAATTTTGGCTAAATTAAATATTATTAAATCTATATATCATTACCCTTCATATGTAAAAAAATTTAAGGATTAACGTTTAATAAGACCATATATTTCTTTCCAAAACAATGAATTAAATTTCAAAATATTTATATATATGGACCAACGATGTCTGTATATATTTCTTATCCTATGGTCAAGTGTTACAGATATTTATCATTTCAATCCGGACACTAAATGTATACGGGTGGATACCATTTCAACCCGTAATCCCAATTCAATTAAATGAAAATCGCTTGGGTTTATCATTTCAACCCATAACGATTTTCTCCTATTCTAAAGTCTGTTCGGGTATGTATCATTTCAACCCATAGTGATTTCTATACTAACAGGGAACTTGCAGAGTGATAACAGATATGTAAATAATAATAACAACAGGCATATATCATCAAAATAAATATATAAACAATAGGATATGGTGTCTTATCCCATAAGTGAATACTTACATATAATAGCATATATAACAATTTAAATAACTACAGCGTCATATTTCAATTGTCGTCCTAATTGAAATCAAATTTAGTAAATAAAAGAACGTTAATCGTGAGTGATTTCTCACCTTTCGAGGCCAGAGAAAAAGAAGTTACCGAAAATTGAAATACTATATTTTATATATCTAACATATGAAAGCTAATAAAATAACATATTTTATTATAGTTGAAACTGTTATAACCAAATATATAAAAACATATAAAAATATGTATATTAATAGAAGGCTGCCAAACTTATACCATATATACCGTAAGCTATCAATAGTAAAATAAAACGCGTATATATATATATATATATATATATATATATATATTTAACTTATCAACTAGTTAGTAAAACATACGTATCTAAAAGCCGTACGATAACTATATGCTAACAAAAGTCAAAAACTATATACCGTAAAATCTTAAAATAATATACATAATACAGTATAAATATATACTAAACTTTATATATGAACATAAGTTAAATATTTATATACACGTTTATAAATATAACAATTAACATATATATACTATTATGAAATATATTATTATTTTTAAAGTTCAACTGTTAGGGAATTCAAAATCCACATAGTTGCAGTAAACATATAAAACAAAACTTATGCACAATCTATACTGTTCTTAATATATAAAATAGACTTATATCAAATAAAATGCGTACTTACTTTTAAAAACCAGAGAGGAAATGTTTTGCCAACTAATGCATGCGGCTATGGGGAGGAGGCAGGCCAAGGAAAAGAGAGAGCTCATGCTCAGGTTTGGAAGAAATAAGAAAAGATGGAGGGGAGATGAGAACAGGCGATCTTTAAAGGAAGAATGCATGCGTGATTCAAGAAACATGACATGGCGAAGGGCATTCTTCAGGCAACAGAGAAAATGCTAGTTTCTTAAATATAAAGGTAGGTCTGCATCTGATATGTGAACGTGTTATATGACTATATAATATTTACAAAGCTCTCTCCTCTTTTAATATTAATTTAAGGGCAACGAATAGCCTATAGAGAGAAAAGAAGATGCAATCTATGCTATACTATATATATATATATATATATATATATATATATTCCTAGAAACACGGAAACGAAGAGGTAAAAGGGGGAAGAGAAAGAGGCGTATAAATGAATGGTAAATAAATTTAGATTTTAAATGAAATAAATGGAACAGCAGAGATTAAAGTATGGATGTAAATCCCGGAATAATAAAAAGCAACGGTTATATGTTGATTAAGAAAAATAATTAAAACAATTAATGGCTTAAATGGGGCAGCATGTTTCAAATTTTTGAAATGCAAAAGAAACGTACACTATAAATATAAAGTTTTCAAAAGAAAAAGAAACGTAAAGCTGTCCATTAATTCATCAAAACGTTATTTAAGTAAAAAATTGAAATGAATATAAAAATAAAAGTAATTGTAACGGTCAATAGTTGATTTAGCTATACAAAGCAATAAATTTTTGTTTGTTTGTACAACACATAATGAGTTTTGAAAGTCAAGGATATAAAAATGGATAAAAGGAAAGAAATCAGGAAATTTTGTGAGCAATAGCTTTCCAAGGAAAGGTAGGCTTACATTATATATACATGCTGAGATGATTAGGCACGTTCAAAAATTTTGAAGCAAATGAAGGAATTGGAAATATATAAAAAAATGAAAGAAATTTGAAAAGTCCGTAGCTATGATTTAGCCAAAATTTATTAAAGCCATTTACTAGAAAGGTTGGAACCGAAATAATAGGGAGAGGAAGGCGCATTAAATTTGATGGCAAAGTTGTGTTCAGATCTACAAGCAAGTGGTTTATATATTATAGGCCTTATGAAAGCGAGGGAAGGAACGGATGCTACTAGCTTGATGATTTGAGATTCTTTCAAGCGTTAAAAACAAATAAGGAGAGACCAGAATAAACGCACCACCATAAATATAAATATATGCTTCAATTGCAAAAGAAACGTATAGAGAAAATTATGGGTAGTGGGAAAGGTAAAGTCAGTGCACGAAACTACAAGGAATAATAAAAGCAAGGTCGATGATCTCAAATTTATTAATGGTTACGAATGGAAAAGTCTACCTGAATTGGAAAAGTATTAAGCAATAGAAATCTTTAACGGTAGTAAAAAAGAAACCGTTACGCACTGATTCAGAAATCAATTAAAGCAATTAATAGCTTGAATTGGACAGCACGTTTTCTCAATTAAATAAACTTTCATAAAATTATTTGAAAATTTACAATCTGCTATATTTAAATATACGTATTCTAAATATATAAACATTTTATTTAAAAATTCAATTATTATAAGATTTCACAAGTATTCAATTAAATACGTTATAGAATCAATTAAAATTGTTAAAATTTTCCGGGTCGTTACACTCTCCCCCACTCAAAACTTTTCGTCCTCGAAAAGGAAGGAGGTAGGAGAATAAAACAACCAGAAAAAAAAATAGATTGAAAGCCAAGATAAACAATAAATTTTAAAACTATATAAATTTTATTTAAAATATTTATTTGAAAATTTCATTTGAAATTAAATTTTCTTTAATATTTAATACTTCTCAAACTCCTTTGCAAACAATTATTTACATTATTACTTCTATTTACAAAGACTATTGAAAATATTAAATCCAAAATTTATGAAATTTTTAATTTATCTCAAGATACCTTTCAAATATTATCAATAAATTAATAATCATTTTCTTTAAAGATGTTTTATTTAATTTATAACTTCAAAAATATTTATAACACTAAAATTTTATATAAAACAATGTAGTATACAAATAAGCAATATTTAAAAGATTTATTCAAAAAGGAAAGGAAGGTAGATTCCGAAAACGGAATATAGGTGAAAAATAAAGCTGAGCAGATGAGGTAGATTCAAAAAAATAGAATCGGGCACGAATAATTTATTTCAAACCATAAGAATTTAAATTTCAAATATTAATACAAAATTTCTTTGTTGAAAATACTTTTACAATAAAATACCTTTATAAATAAAATACTTTTATATCAAAACCAATTTTTCTTTCGAAAATACTTTTATAACTCAATGTTTTAACAAGTTTATCCTCGTTCTTGCAGACTCTGGCCATGCGTTGATCAGGCGCAAAGCTAGAATTCTTCAAGTACTTAGTAGACTTGTTTCAACACCCAGTGAAAATACTTGAAAACCTTTAAAAACAGATATGGAAAGTACAATCCAAACAAAACAACCAAACCAAAACCTTTGTCCGATCATGGTTCGCAGATACACAATGGTTACGCCTGGGTCCCCCAGGAAACAATCCATATCCGTAAGCTTTCTCAGCCCTGCGAGTTACGCCATGATGACTAGTAGAGTGCAGGATACACAATGGTTACGCCTGGATCCCCCAGGAAACAATCCGTACCCCTAGGCAAGACTCAGCCAGGCACTTGCGCTACTATTCGCGACCTACACAGATTGCAGGATACACAATGGTTACGCCTGGATCCCCCAGGAAACAATCTGTACCCCTAGGCAAGACTCAGCCAGGCAATTGCGCTATGCATTCGCGAGAGAAAAAAAACCATGGGTTACGCCACGGTGGGAAACACTCGAGTATTACATCCGGAAAACCGAAAATCAGAGAGAATAATATCGATAGAATAAATCCACGATGTGGCCACAAAGTGGATATCAAGCAGAAGGCACTTTCCATATCTTTACTTCGAAAATATATATCATATAGTACCTTTTCAAATACTTTCAAATATCCTACTTATATAAAATCCATATATAATATATAAGATTCCATTTCAAATCGAATACTTTCCGAATCAATAGTATATCAAATCATACTTATATAGACTTCGATTTATAAAAAAAAATTCTCTTTCCAAATTGAGTACCTTTGAAATCAATAGATTTCAAATCACTTCATACTTATACAAATCCATTTTATATAAGTTCGACCACTCCCAAATCAAGTGCTTAACAATATAAGGTTCTCAATTTCAAATCATTTCAATATCAATTCAGTTTCAAAATCATATAGGATTTCACCAAATTTTCTTCCAAATTAAGTATCTAAATTTCAAAGTTCCCAAAATAATAGGTTTAGAAAATTATCCCAGTTTCCAAATTAAAATAATTCAAGTCAAACAAATTCATTTCCAAAATCACCATATAAGTACTAGTTTTTAATTTCAATTTAATTTCAAAACCAAATATTTTCTCAAAATCAATTATACTCAAAATGGTTTCCAAATTTATAATCATCACTTTAAAACTTTTAAACTATCTATTTCTATTAGAAATATCCAATTTACCTTTCTGAAAACCATTATTTGAAATTAATTTTTTTTTTCCAAAACATTTCAAAATTAAATCCATATTAGTATAATTAAAAATAGTCATATTCACTTACTTAACAAAAGGTTCAAACTTACTTAAGTCATACTCTTCAAAACTAAACTTATATGCTTTATCAAAAATTTTATACTTTTCGAAATTTCTTAGTTTAAAACTTTTAAACCTTGATTTGGAAGTGGTCGAACTTCAAAATAGTCGATGAAATCAAATTTCAAATCTAAGAGTTGGAAATCAATTTTTTTTTATAAATAGAGTTATTATTAGTCAAATCGAAAACTCGAGGACTGAACACCGGTCTCACTTTAAATTGTTTCAAATATATACATATATCTTTCGAAAATATCAAATTATACTTCGGAATTTGAAATCAAAAACGGTTTCACAAAATCACTCGCATAGCAAAGCTATTAAAGTGGCCTCTCCCCCACTCTGAAACTCGAACATCAATGTCGATGATGCGTGCACTCATCACCAAAATTATTCTCCAGCGACATAAGTGAGTTCTGGACTTCTATTTTCTTGAAAATTTCTTTGAAATTTCTTCAAAATTATTGGAATTCATTTGAACCCATTTGAAACATTTCTTATTCGGAAAAATACTTTTAAATCGTATTATTTTTATATATTTTCCCAAAATCTAAAAACCATTTCAAAATATCGGAATTCAATTCTCGAATTTCAAATTTAACCCTTCAGTTATAAATCCTTTTTATATAAATCACTTTCTTATAAATTTTCAAAATTTCCAATCCTTTCAAAACTTTTATATATAGAATAACATTTCTTATTCGTTTTATATATAGGTATATAATCCTTATCGAAAACATTTTCACTTTTATATATAGAATAAAATCATAGTTATCAAAATAATAATTTCGTATAAAACAATTTTAAAATACAACAAACCCGATTTTCAAAGGATGATTCAAGAATGGATTTCAAAACAAAGATAGAGATTTAATTTAGAGGAACTCTAATCAATAGAATCCTGATTCGAAGATAGGCTCAAGCAAAGTTGAGAAAATCAAATTACAAAATAGAAGATGGATATACTTCTATAAATCTTGGGCGACCTTAACTGGTTCAACCGTGACTTCAGGAATATAATTGATGCAGAATTCTAAAGCAAATCGACATTCGATTGCCAGAGATAGAATTCGGCATACCAAGATATAGCAGCATCGTAAACCGAGGATACAGAAATCTTCGGTGAATCAACGCCAATTGTAAAGGAGTTTTCACCCCCCCTACAAAACATTCAGTGGAGTTGTGGGATACTCCAGAATCAAACGAATATAAATAGGGAGAGACAGAATGAATTTCGGAACCGAGGGACATTCCAAAATTCAAAGGAAATCGAGTCAAAAGGAAGAGATTCAACTCGAGCGAAAGTGATTCTGTAAATAAATTTACCGTATATGCTAACTTTTGCCTGGAGCCAAAGCTCAGATACCAACTGTAACAGCCCGCTATTTTGGACCATTCAAATTGACAATAAAACCATACATGTCCGAATTGAATAATTCAAAATACCGAATTGTTAATAAAATTTGGCAAAACTTAAAATATACAGTAAATAAATCAATCATAGATCACTTACACAGAGTAATACAATGCAGCAGAATAGATAAAGAATAGTAGTTCATGAAGCTACTGTATACCTCAGCGTTAGAAATAAAATACAACCGAATAGTTCAAATGCCATGAAGTCTCCAATGCAACAGATGGCTTCTCTGAACAAATCAACTGGATGACTGAAGGGATAGATAGCTGGATCTTCCAGCAAAGCTCCAACTTCGAAGGTGAGTCTCAAATGCTGTATCTCTCAGTCTGACCCGAGCGTAAAGCAAAACACAAAACACTCGAGTCAGGATTAACATTCTTATATCTATAAATCTAACTCAAGTGAGATATCAACTGAAATATAATTAACTTAGAGGATGTTTGGGATAACCATCCTCTAAGGATCCATGGAACTATCTAAAAGATAGAAATATACACTATAACACCGTAGTCTTTTCAACTTAATTTGTACTTCAAAACCAAATATCATTTTCACTTCAAATATCTCTATACTTCCCAAATAGTATTTTTATATATTAAATAATTTGTACAGTAAAGTAATTTCAATTCCCTCAATTTAACAAATCGTTTAACATCAACCCGACCATCCCATTTAAATCTATTTCAATCTCAATTTATTAATTTAAATTCAACTCAATTTCTAAAATAACCACTTCAATTTTATCGATCTCAAATTCGGATTTGAAATAACAAAATACCCTTTATATTCAATATATTTCAAAACTTTAAGTATTCAACGTTTCAAACTAACTTTTTAATCAATTTAGTTTCTAAATAATAAATTCAACTATACTGATTTCAAATACATATCCGAATCTCAAAATAAACCATTTAAATCCCAATATAGTTCAAAGCTTTAATATTTAATTAAATGTTCAATTTAATAGTTCCATATAGATCTCGATTTAACCTCATTATTATCTAGTCTTAAAATAATCCCTCATTAGATACAATATCATTTAAGTAACCTTAAATTACATTTTACTCAATATTTTCTTTAATTTATTTAAACGTGAAATATTCATTAAATCACTTAAATAAAAATCCAGTTACAAAATCATACCCTTAAATTTCCCATTCAATAATTTCAAATTGATTTAATTGAATAAATCCTTATTTAAATACCATTTAGATAAACCCACATTTATCTCCCAATCTTAGTAAATTGCAGAATACTTTTTGGAATAAAATTTACATAAATATTTAACATAATTTATGTAGTAAATCAAATTTTGACTAAATTAAATATTATTAAATCTATATATCATTACCCTTTATATATAAAAAAATTTAAGGATTAACATTTAATAAGACCATATATTTCTTTCCAAAACAATGAATTAAATTTCAAAATATTTATATATATGGACCAACGATGTCTGTATATATTTCTTATCATATGGTCAAGTGTTACGAATATTTATCATTTCAATCCGTACACTAAATGTATACAGGTGGATAGCATTTCAACCCGTAATCCCAATTCAATTAAATGAAAATCGCTTGGGTTTATCATTTCAACCCATAACGATTTTCTCCTATTCTAAAGTCTGTTCGGGTATGTATCATTTCAACCCATAGTGATTTCTATACTAACAGGGAACTTGCAGAGTGATAACAGATATGTAAATAATAATAATAACAGGCATATATCATCAAAATAAATATATAAACAATAGGATATGGTGTCATATCCCATAAGTGAATACTTACAGATAATAGCATATATAACAATTTAAATAACTACGGCCTCATATTTCAATTGTCGTCCCAATTGAAATCAAATTTAGTAAATAAAAGAACGTTAATCGTGAGTGATTTCTCACCTTTCGAAGCCCGAGAAAAAGAAGTGAGTTATGAAATCCAGATCCGAATTCCAAAATAAAGCTAGATGGACACGGTTCAATGATCGAAGCTGATAATAGGAATAGACGAATTCAAATCAGAATTGGATCAAGGAAGATAAATAGGATAAGTGAGCTTATATACAACTAGCCAACATATGCAGACACAGTTTATAAAATATGCAACAAAATATGCATACCTCGGTTAATATATATACATAGGTGTGTAGACCGACTATATTAATATAACCATATATATACTATATAACATTTCCTCTACCAATTTGTATATGACTATACATATGACTATACTTGAAATCAAAATGCACATCCCAAAAAAAAAATCCAACGTATATCAGTCAGTGCAAACAACCTTAAGGCTGACATGAAATAAACTTTTGAAAGCATATACTGTTGAAATTATAAAATATTGATATAACTTATACTGTAAAACTACCATAGAAAATTTTTATATATACCTACATTTAAATATAACTTATGTAAATTGTTGAAAATAAAATAAAATATAGTACGGTAGACTCTAAAATACTAAAACAATCATAAAAATATATATATTATAAATTGACCTATCAACCTTGTACCCACCAATTTTATATAATATATATACCAAAACAGTACCGAAAATTGAAATACTATATTTTATATATCTAACATATGAAAGCTAATAAAATAACATATTTTATTATAGTTGAAACTGTTATAACCAAATATATAAAAACATATAAAAATACGTATATTAATAGAAGGCTGCCAAACTTATACCATATATACCGTAAGCTATCAATAGTAAAATAAAACGCGTATATATATATATATATATATATATATATATATATATATATATTTAACTTATCAACTAGTTAGTAAAACATACGTATCTAAAAGCCGTACGATAACTATATGCTAACAAAAGTCAAAAACTATATACCATAAAATCTTAAAATAATATACATAATACAGTATAAATATATACTAAACTTTATATATGAACATAAGTTAAATATTTATATACACGTTTATAAATATAACAATTAACATATATATACTATTATGAAATATATTATTATTTTTAAAGTTCAACTATTAGGGAATTCAAAATCCACATAGTTGCAGTAAACATATAAAACAAAACTTATGCACAATCTATATTGTTCTTAATATATAAAATAGACTTATATCAAATAAAATGCGTACTTACTTTTAAAAACCAGAGAGGAAATGTTTTGCCAACTAATGCATGCGGCTATGGGGAGGAGGCAGGCCAAGGAAAAGAGAGAGCTCATGCTCAGGTTTGGAAGAAATAAGAAAAGATGGAGGGGAGATGAGAACAGGCGATTTTTAAAGGAAGAATGCATGCGTGATTCAAGCAACATGACATGGCGAAGGGCATTCTTCAGGCAACAGAGAAAATGCTAGTTTCTTAAATATAAAGGTAGGTCTGCATCTGATATGTAAACGTGCTATATGACTTTATATAATATTTACAAAGCTCGCTCCTCTTTTAATATTAATTTGAGGGCAACGAATAGCCTACAGAGAGAAAAGAAGATGCAATCTATGCTATACTATATATATATATTCCTAGAAACACGGAAACGAAGAGGTAAAAGAAGGAAGAGAAAGAGGCGTATAAATGAATGGTAAATAAATTTAGATTTTAAATGAAATAAATGGAACAGCAGAGATTAAAGTATGGATGTAAATCCTGGAATAATAAAAAGCAACGGTTATATGTTGATTAAGAAAAATAATTAAAACAATTAATGGCTTAAATGGGGCAGCATGTTTCAAATTTTTGAAATGCAAAAGAAACATACACTATAAATATAAAGTTTTCAAAAGAAAAAGAAACGTAAAGCTGTCCATTAATTCATCAAAACGTTATTTAAGTAATAAATTGAAATGAATATAAAAATAAAAGTAATTGTAACGGTCAATAGTTGATTTAGCTATACACTTAAAGCAATAAATTTTGTTTGTTTGTACAACACATAATGAGCTTTGAAAGTCAAGGATATAAAAATGGATAAAAGGAAAGAAATCAGGAAATTTTGTGAGCAATAGCTTTCCAAGGAAATGTAGGCTTACATTATATATACATGCTGAGATGATTAGGCACGTTCAAAAATTTTGAAGCAAATGAAGGAATTGGAAATAAAAAAAAATGAAAGAAATTTGAAAAGTCCGTAGCTATGATTTAGCCAGAATTTATTAAAGCCATTTACTAGGAAGGTTGGAACCGAAATAATAGGGAGAGGAAGGCACATTAAATTTGATGACAAAGTTGTGTTCAGATCTATAAGCAAGTGGTTTATATATTATAGGCCTTATGAAAGCGAGGGAAGGAACGGATGCTACTAGCTTGATGATTTGAGATTCTTTCAAGCGTTAAAAACAAATAAAGAGAGACCAGAATAAACGCACCACCATAAATATAAATATACGCTTCAATTGCAAAAGAAACGTATAGAGAAAATTATGGGTAGTGGGAAAGGTAAAGTCAGTGCACGAAACTACAAGGAATAATAAAAGCAAGGTCGATGATCTCAAATTTATTAATGGTTACGAATGGAAAAGTCTACCTGAATTGGAAAAGTATTAAGCAATAGAAATCTTTAACGGTAGTAAAAAAGAAACCGTTACGCACTGATTCAGAAATCAATTAAAGCAATTAATAGCTTGAATTGGACAGCACGTTTTCTCAATTAAATAAACTTCCATAAAATTATTTGAAAATTTACAATCTGCTATATTTAAATATACGTATTCTAAATATATAAACATTTTATTTAAAAATTCAATTATTATAAGATTTCACAAATATTCAATTAAATAGGTTATAGAATCAATTAAAATTGTTAAAATTTTCCGGGTCGTTACAGTTAATGAGGTAGCACCTTTGATCGGACACTTCCCTTCGAAACTATACTCTGACTTTGGATTGATTCGGTGGCCACCTTCATTTTTGATTTCTTTGATGTGGGAAGTTTGTTCGAGGTGGGCGGCAGCTGTGCGCTGCGCGTTTCCATCGGCCGGGAAGCGTAAATGGTATATCTACCCTGGCATTGCCTAGTTGTGTCGTGTCACCTACCATACCGAGCCTTGTACGAGTTTGAATTTCTCCCGTAGCCCGTGTGGTATCCTCTGGTGGCTTCCTGATCAGGAGGGACTATGATAGTGGATGGACTACTGGGACTATTACATGTTAAGGTGGAAAATGTAAAGCCTTAATGCTATTTAAAAGTATGTTTATTTTACTATAGACGCTATTATAATAGCGAAATATACTACATAGTAAATAGTTTAACGGATCCTTAAGAGATGTAAATCCCAAGCATCTTTTGAGTTACTGCACTCATATTTATTTCTGTTAATTTAACTTACATAAGTTCTTTTAGTTCTGACTCGAGTGTTTTGTCTTTTCAATTTCTCGGGTCAGTCCGAGCGTTTCAGGATTTGAAGATTTAGCTCTGGAGGATGAAGACGAAGATCTGTATTATTATTATTTATATTATTGCACTACACTCATAATGTTCTGCTGCATTTTTATTGGTAGGTGTACTCTGATATGTATTGTATAAATATATTCAAAAGTTTTGTAAAACAGTTTCATGAACTGTATATTGATTATTATATTTTATCCTTCCGTTGTGAGATTCTATTTTCTTTTATTTCTTCCTTGTTTTCTTATTTACCCCATAACAATCCGCCCTTTTGTATGGTTTGAATTGGCATGTGTGTCGATTTAAAGCGTGCGAAAAGGCGGGACGTTACACCTGGTATCAGAGCTTTGGTTTAGCGATAAACCTTAGCTTTGTGGGGTTTGACTCTTTACTAATAGGGTAGTAATACCCTATGTGAGTCGCTTAGTGTATATATATGAGAGAGCGTATTTGTTAGTGTTACAAAAAGTTTTTAATATTGTGTTAATTTGTTCCGTTTTGTATTTATAAATTCTGGTTGATGCATGGAACGCTGTGATATCAGTAGGGATTTCTAAACACTAAATAGGGCAGACCGACATAATATTTGGTTTTAATATAGGTGAACGAAATAATTTTGCCTATTATATTTTCTATATAAAATAAAAAATTTCAAATGATATCTATATTTGGCTGCAATAGATTGGGCGTTAGGTATTAAAATGTATAAATAATAATAGAAATAAGATTGAAAAATAAAATAAATGAATTTGGGAAATTTAGAACTTAAGATCCGGGGTTTTGAAATTTCTTTCGAATAAATTTTGAAATATAGTAATATTGTTTATAAGTATCTTCTGATATAAATATTTATTATAATTCGGAAGAATTGTTTTAAAAGAAGATTTTGGAGAAAATAAGTTTGTACTTTCCTTTATGTCGTTGGAAAATAATTTCGGTGATGGTGGCCGCATCATCGACTTTCATTTTCGAGTTTCGAAGGGGAAAGGCCACTGTAGTAGTTCTACTATAGATTTATTTTTGAAAAATATAAAATTTTGAATTGTTTTTAAATATAATTAGAGATATATAAGTGTAAGAATATATTTATCTATTATTTAAAATAAATTGAGATTAACCCGATATTAAATTCTTAAATTTCCATTGATTAATTGTTTCAATTACTGTAGTGAAATGAAAGGTAAGTGATTAATAATTGAAACCTCTAATTTAAGAAAGAGATTTAAGGCTAAGTTATAAAGGAAATAAAAAGTAAGTTGAAATTGTAACTTATAAGAAAAAGGTAAAAATTTATTGATCAATGAATTAATTAAAGGAAATGAGAAAACTTGTATAACTTTCAATTACATTCTTTAAAGGCATATATATATATAACTTACCAAATATTAGAAGTTGAAATGTTTAATAAGAAATGTAATGGAAATTGTACAGTAAAAATATGTAATGAACTTAAGTAAATAGTTGAAGCTATTTATAAATGAAATTAACTTGAGGTAATGAAAATAATTAATGAAATTCCTTAATAAATCAGAATTGATGTGTAGTTGTATAAACTTAAGTATAATTGAACGCTACTAATTAAATATAATGGAAAGCAGGTATTGTAAGTAAGCAATTATAAACTTAAGTGAATACATTGGGGTTAATTCTGAATAAAATAAGAAATTTTTTGAATATAAACTTAGGTTAATTAATTTACCTACTAAGAATTCGATTGAATAGGAATGAAATAAATACATGAATAAAAACAAGAAACTTACATGACATTAAAATGGAAAATTTTGAATATTGTAAGTAATAAATGGAAAAAATTTAAGTAATCACTGAATGAATGAAGGAAAGGAAATCAAACAACTAATGTATGAAGTAAAATTTATAATAAGTAAATTTGATTTGTATTGTTGATTAGTTATGGTTGTTTGGGTAAGATACTTTAAAAAAATTGGGTTTGGGAGAATGAATAATCTATTTAGTTTTATCTAAGACTGTTAAGTAAATGATGCGCTAGTAGTTTATTCTTCATTCCGTATAATTAAAAGTTTTGAACTCGAACAACTATTTGTTTGTTTGATTGTATGGTTGTTTTGTATTTGTTGTGTATGCTATTTGTTGAAATTGACGGTTGTTGTATTGATTGGTTGTTAGTGATTGAAACTACTTAATTTTTCACTTTATATAAACTGTTAACCCTTTAGATTTTATAAGTGTTTATAAGTGAAATGCAGGCTATGGAAGCAATTGCTACTGCTTTTGGTTCCATAAATTAAGCGTAAAATGCTCGACAAATAGGTACGTTTTCGGATTACGGTTTATAGCGCTATTTTATATATTTTCCCGTGTAGGAATATATATTATTTTGGAAAATATTTGTGTATATTGTTATATTTATATTAAATTTTCTTCCGAGCCTCTCCGTACAAAGGAGACTCTGCCAAAAATTTTCGTAAATTTTGGGACTTAGAAATATTTGATAATGTTTACAAACTTTAACAATTTATGTATAAAGGATTTAAATAGGTATAAATTGGTATATTTTATGTTAAATTATTTTATTTTGTAAACTTATTTGTTTATAAATTTAATTAAGAAAGATATATTGTTTTCTTATTTCTTCTTTTCCTTTTCGGGGATGAAAAGTTTTGAGTCGGGGAGAGTGTAACGACCCGTAAATTTCGATAATTTAATTTGCTTATTTAAAAGGATTTTTGTAATTTATTTTAGTAGAAAAATAAACGGCATAAATAAATGTTAAAATGAAGGTTAAAATAAATTATGTAAATGGTGACTTAAAACCTATTTATAGAAATTTGAATAAAATCCAAATTGAATTAAGTAGAAAAAGAATTCTTACCTGGATATAAAATTTAATTTGATAAATTTATGTAAATAATAAATTGATTTAATGCAATAAAAGAGTGTAAATGGTAATTGGAATAAATTAAGGAATCATGTTATTGCAAGTTAATAATTTACGACTTGAATGAAAGTCCAATTCATTAAAATCATTTAAAATGTTATGATTTGATTTTAAATGGAATATGAGAAAAACAAATGTAAGGATTTGATTAATATATAGGTTATTTATTCAGGGTATTGAATAAAATTGGGAATCCAGTTGTAATTAATGGTAATAATGTTGGTATTAGCTAATAAATTAAATTTCAATGCAATACCCATAAATGAAGGGAATGAAATGAATGTATGTAAATGTATACTAGGTTATTTATCAAATAGAAGGAAAGAAAAGTAAATATCGAATTTGATTGATGAATAAATATACATTGAATAGAAGTTGAATGTAAAGTTAATGGTAATTGGATAAAATCAATATAAGATAATGAATTGCAATAATTGTAGGTTGATAATAAGGTGTGAATGGGAAAGTGATTGTTATATTAATTGAATGGAATTCAAATTTGATGGGAAAGGCAAATGGGTATTTGGTAATAAATTTAAAACGGACTTAAATAGTGAATTTATCTAATTAATATGTAATAAATAATGACTGAATAAAAACATATACCTGTAAATATCTATAATATTTGAGTGGAAATAACAAACTTATAAATGTGGGATTGAGAGTTTTTCAACAATTATTATGAGTTATATACTTAGTTCGTTCAATTAAATCAGAAACCATTGCTATAAATATAAATTTAATGTTATGCAATTGAGATAAATAATTGGAAAATGTTAAAGTATCTGGATATATATATACTGAAATAAATGGTACCCAGGACGGTATTAAGATAAATAGTGAATTTAAGAATAGGAATCAGGATTTATTTATTTATATGGAAACTTAAAGTCTAATAATTTAATTTAATTGCAATTAAATGAGATTCAATGTAGTTAAATAATTCGTTATTTGAAATAAAGATAATGTGAGAAATTTGTGTGATAATTTGGAATCTAATATTTAATCCATCTGTTTGACAGGAATGAATGGAATACGAATTAAATTTATTTAACTAAACGAAATTTTAGGATATTATTTATAATTTGGGTATTTAATGAATTAAGGATTTATGTTGAAATTTATGAATTTACCTTCTTTCAATTTGACATCTAAACTTGTTGGAATTTTGTAAATGATTAAGAATTTTTAAAAGTGATAAAATGGGTCAATTTTAGAATTTAAATTATAAAATTGGATTTAATCAATTTATTTTATTAATTTAAAATTAGCCATTTTGGCCACTGACTCGGATTTCGACGAAGCCAGTTTCATCGGATCTGTATCGGTGAATTATTTTAGGGTTTCAAGTTTCGTAGCGGTCGGACTTGTCGTTTGATCGTACGAACGAGAAACGCTTGAAATCGATTTAATTGAAATCAATTTGAAAATCAATTTGGAAATATTATTTCCAGCATAACTTCTTCATACGATGGAATTTGGACGTGAAACTTTTTCCATCGTGTTCGGAATATTTTAAAACACCAATTTGGATATATGGGTTTACCCAATTTCGTTCCGGGGTCAGAACCGGCTTTTGGGCCATGTTAGCGTTAGCACGTATATTCAACAGATCCATCTATTCAAATTTCCAACCTGTCTATATAAACCCAGTTATAAACCTTAGCCCCATCTATTCTCATTTGTTTGTGCGTTCGTTTTATCAGTTCCTTCTCTTCTTCCAATGGCTGCAAACCCTAGATCCAGTTTCAATCCAAATCAAAAGTCAAAAATTCAAAGTCCTTAGAAAATTTCCAAAAAATTATACGTTGAAGTTCTCAATGAGCTTAATCTTCTACTGAAATTTGTTTTTCAATCCGATTCACCGTTTGTCCGGAATGTTCGAATCAACTCAAACCGTCCATATTAGGGTTTTATGTTTCGACGGTGGATCTTCGTCCTGGCAACGATCGGGAGGGCACCATCGCGTAGAGATTCTTGAGTAGGGCACATCGGTATGGTTAGTTCGGCGAGATGGGCATCAGAACCACCCAGTTTTAGCCGCGTTTAGAGCGGCGGCGGAGGGGGGATCTCGGCCTCGGTTTCATCGCGCATGGGGAGGGTCTGGTCGGCCGAAGCTTGGTAGGCCAGGGGTGATGTTCGATCGAGTGGCAGGTGCTTCGAGGCGGCGATTTTTTTTTGTAAAGGTCGGTGGCTTCAAGCATTTCACGACCTGTAGAGGGAAGATTAGGGTTCTATGCGCGTGGGAGAGGAAGGGACCGCGTGTGACGTGGCATTGATTTTTGGGTAAGTTTATTTTTAATTTTATTTTGTGTTTCAAACGATTTGAATCGAATAACTTTCGCATACGAACTCTGTTTCACGTGCGATTTTTTTTGTTAGGATCGTAATAAAATTCCGGATCTTTTGGCGCTTGTTTGGACAGATTTAGAGACCGTCGAATTTTAGGGTTTAAATCGGATTTAAATTCGATTTATATCCCAAAGGTGAGTGTTTTAACCCACTCACAACTTCTAAATTTTCTTATGTTTGTTAAATTGATTTATGATATGAGTATAAATTCATTTATGACTGTTTGCCATGTTTTATTCATCATCTCAGTTAAATCGCATTTATTTAGTTTAACTGTTAATTAATTTTATTTATTGCATATAAATTGACAGTTAGAATTTATTTATTTGCATATAAACAGCTAGTTAAACAGTTATTAAATTTATTACTGAAAATAACTGTTAGTTAATGCTGTTATTTATTCTCTGTTATATTTATATGCTCTATATTGATGTTTGTTTAAAATTAGATGATGATTATAATTAATGGTTGTTGATTGATGTTTGGTGAATGGATGATGTGTACTATATTTTAAAAATCTGCAAGTTATCATGCATTTCATTTTATTCGGGATTGCGGTTTGAAATGATATACAACCACAATTTTTTTTATTTTTAAAATTGCGGATTGAAATGATAAACATCCGTATCACTTGACCATAGGATAGAAAACTTTATATAGACACTACGGTCTATACATATATATAATATTTTAAAGTGATTTCTATGGTTTGGTAAAGCTATAAATATATGGTTTATGGGATATTGATTTGGTTATTGGTAAAGGTTATTTATATATTGTAATTTCCGGGTTTAAGCTTTGTATAAAACTGATTTGAAGTATAAAATAAGTTTGATTTTTTTGAGATCAAATACGATTAAGCATTTATTTAAAATTTAATTTCTGGAGTTTTAATGACTTAAATGAGAATAAGGTTGGAAGATGAATATTAAGCTAAATTGGAATTTAATATAAAGTTAGAACTTTTTTTAAAGGATATGATTTTTATAACTTGATTTTTCTGTGTAGAGTGATTTAAATGAATATCAGGTGGATTTAAATGAATATATAATAAATTGAAAGATTTTCCAGTTATGTAAAGTTAAAGGTTTTTCTTAAATTATATTGAATTCATTAAGTAAACATTTCTAGTCTAAATAATAAGTAATTGAATTTAATATATATGGGATTGTTAAATGAGTTTGTTTTTGAAATGGTGAAATATTTAAAACTTTGAAACATAAGAACTGAAATGGTATTTGGAAGTTCAAATCGATATTTGAAATTGGTTTGTGAAATCTAAAGAAGCTATTTTGTTTTATAAAAGTAATTTAATATTTAACCATTTAAGAGATGGAAATTTGTTTCAAAGTTATGATTTTCAAGGTAGTATAATTTGGAAATATTATATTCAAGAGTTTTGATTTCTAAATATTTTACTTTGAAAACACTATGATTTTTGAAAAACAATATATTGGAAAATAAAATGACATTATATTGGTTTGGGTCTAAATGATATCGTATTTATTTGGGGTTTTAAAATATAAATGATATCGTATTTATATGGGTTTAAAATGGATATTCTATTCTGCTTTTAAGGTATAAATTATTTTAAATGACCGCGGTATTATAATAACGTTTGGTTGTTAAAGAGGCCGGGATCGGAAGTTGTCATACTCTCTGCCAACTCTGAAAACCACTTTAACAACCGTGTACGCGGTGGAGATTCCAGAATGAAGTAGGTTGGTGGCGGGGTTTCCTGTAAGGTAAATACATGGACCCAACTCCCGTGAGTTGGCATAAGGTGGCTAAAACAGGAGCGATTGACGGGTTAATGAGGTAGCACCTCTGATCGGACACTTCCCTTCGATACTATACTCTGACTTTGGATTGATTCGGTGGCCACCTTCATTTTTGATTTCTTTGATGTGGGAAGTTTGTTCGAGGTGGGCAGCAGCTGCGCGCTGCGCGTTTCTGTCGGCCCGGAAGCGTAATTGGTATATATACCCTGGCATTGCCTAGTTGTGCCGTGTCACCTACCATACCGAGCCTTGTACGAGTTTGGATTTCTCCCGTAGCCCGTGTGGTATCCTCTGGTGGCTTCCCGATCAGGAGGGACTATGATAGTGGATGGACTACTGGGACTATTACATGTTAAGGTGGAAAATGTAAAGCCTTAATGCTATTTAAAAGTATGTTTATTTTACTATAGACGCTATTATAATAGCGAAATATACTACATAGTAAATAGTTTAACGGATCCTTAAGAGATATAAATCCCGAGCATCTTTTGAGTTATTGCACTCATATTTATTTCTGTTAATTTAACTTACATAAGTTCTTTTAGTTCCGACTCGAGTGTTTTGTCTTTTCAATTTGTCGGGTCAGTTCGAGCGTTTCAAGATTTGGAGATTTAGCTCTGGAGGATGAAGACGAAGATCTGTATTATTATTATTATTTATATTATTGCACTACACTCATAATGTTCCGCTGCATTTTTATTGGTAGGTCTACTCTGATATGTATTGTATAAATATAATCAAAAGTTTTGTAAAACAGTTTCATGAACTGTATATTATTATATTTTATCCTTCCGCTGTGAGATTCTATTTTGTTTTATTTCTTCCTTGTTTTCTTATTTACCCCATAGCAATCCACCCTTTTGTATGGTTTGAATTGGCACGTGTGTCGATTTAAAGCGTGCGAAAAGGCGGGACGTTACATTGATCTAAGTGTTTGGAATCGGAATTTTAAAGGTAAGTTGAGTCTATGAAACTTATAAATGGGGTTTATAAAAATAAAGCAATATATCAATGGATATTTGAAAGAATAAATTCACGGTGGGAATTTATTAAAGGAATGGATAAATTTGTTTAAAAATAAATAGTGATTTATTTTTAAAAAGATGTGAAAGAGAAGTATATTTTCCTGGATAGGCAAGTACATTTTCAAAGCTAATTTTTAAGTATAAGTTAAAAGTTTAAGGTTGTTTTAAAAGCATGTTTTAGAAATTTATTATTTTAAAATGTTTAAATTTTAAAGTAAGTAATTTGTTCAAATATATTTTAGTAGTAATTATTTAAAGGTGACTTGGTATTATGTTTTAAAAGGATAAAGGTTTAGTTTTATTATTTTATTAAGTAGCTTTATTTTAAATGTTATTAAAGCATATATCTTTGAATAAAGTATTAAGGTGGTTTTTATTTAAATGTTTTAAAGTATATTTTATAATAAGTGTTTTAAATTATTTGTACTTGGTGATTTCAGTGGGAATATAAAATATTTGGGGAATGTATTCCGTTAGAGGAAGATAGTTTGAAAACTGTTTTCAAAAAGGTTTGAAAGTGTAAATATAACTTGCGAAGATATGTTGAGATTAATAAATAATTTGGAAGATTATTTATTCCTTGATGGTTGTTTAAGAATGTTAATTGATAGTTAAATAACCGACTATCAATATTGGCCAATGCGTCGATCGTTTCGAAGAGGCCGGGATCGAGACTAAATTCTCAAAAACCACTTCGATCCGATTTGCACGTTTTCGTGAGGAAGACGAGTTTGGATTCGAAGGTGGAGTAGTGAAGTGTGTGGGCTAGTCGCTACTAATCCTAAGGAGATTCCAAAATGAATGTAGTAGGAGTAGTGCCTTCGGTTCCATTCGAAACTAAAACGGACTTGTATGTGTGAATGCTTTCAGAACATCGTCAGGTGGACGGTGAGCATTCCAAGTGTTATGTTCTAAAAAGGTAATGCTTAACCTCGAGCCTCATCAACTGGGAATGATTGAAAATCAGGGGTTATGCAGCAAGATTAACTGGGTAGCACCCATTAGGGTGAGGTCATCCCTGTCTAGATGTCCCTTTTTATTTCGGCTTAGTGGGCGGTTGCTAATCCCAACCGTCGGATGATCTTACTCGGGATTATCCAGTAAGGGCTAGTCCCGGTATTGTGTTGCAGAGGATTGGGAGTAATCCTCGGTACGGTGATTTAGGCCACATACTGCGATAGGTGGTACCCCAGTGCCTAGTCATTAGTTGGAAATCCATTCTCCCTACACACCTTTTACGGTTTTTGTTTGTAGAACCCACTTTGTGGCTATTATGCTGGAATATAATAAATGTAACAATTTCGGCTATTTGAATAAGTATTTGTATGTAGACCCTATTATAATATCAGAGGATTTTGATAAAAAAGTGTTTTGGCTATCGTAAGGTAAAAACCTGACATGTTTATTTGTGGCGTGGTCCTACGAGATGCTTTTGTTTTCAAAAGAATTTTAAAACTTTAATAATCAATTTGAGTGTGGTTTTCTTACGCTGCTATTCCAGACTGACTCGGGTGTTATTTAACTATAATGCTTGGGTCAGACCGATTATTATAGGATACAGGAAAGGATGTTGTGGAGCTCAGGAGGCGAGCTGGATGGCGATACGTACTTCCGTATTTGTGTTAAATATTCCGATGTTTATTCAGATTGTGAGGATATGTTATGATTATTGTCCAGTTGTGTGTTATGTATGCTCTGACGATGAAATGTATAAACAGATTTGTTTTTGTGTAAAGATCATTTATTATCTATTATATTTTATTCCGCTGCGATGGTTAGATTATGATGTTGTTTTCTATTTTCTTCTTCTACCTCTTCTTCTTTAACCCAAATGGTTCGTATTTTCGTTCATCTTGAGTTGATTGATGGAAAATAGTGTCAACTCAAGGGGTACAAAACTGCGGGTCATTTCACTTGGTATCAGAGCTGAGGTTAAGCGAGAACCCTGGCTCTGGAGGGGATTACACATTTGAAATAGAGTCGGTAGTACTCCAGAATGAGTTTGAGCATATTAATAGTATGAGCGCGTATTTGTTACTGGATATAAAAATGGTTTTATATTATGTTGATTGATTTATTGAGTGGCATATGAAACTTCATCGGCATAGTCTGGACAACTGTATCGAAGGGTTTTCCAAACACTTGAATAAAACAATTCGGCACAATATTGTTTTCGAAAGGAGGTAAATGAAATAATTTTACCCAAAAATATATTTTGATATAAAAGAAATATTTTCTTAAATTGTTATATAACTTGGATGTTTGGATGATTATATTTTTAACAAATAAGATTATAAAAATTGGAATGACTTGTATAATCAAATGGAAAAATTGTATAAGCATAAATTATATAAATGGATTATAGTTAAAATTGGATTCAAATTAAATTTAAATTTAAATCTCGGAAATTTTGGAAGTGTTTTTCGAAGTGTTTTGAAGATAAATAATAGCATTATTATTTTCGAGGTATTTCTGAAAGGAAATTGTTTCAAATAAATTTTGGGAAGGGATATAACATTGAGCCATTCAGTCGCTGGAAAATAACTTCGGTGATGACTGCAGCATCATCGATGTTCATTTTCGAGTTTTTAAGTGACGGATTGCTGCCAAAATGATTTGTTCAGAAGGCCTAGTTTTGTTTGAAATTTCAAAGGAAATTTGTTGGGGATAAAAACCAGGATTGGTTTAAAATTTTGAGAAGTGTGATTTTGAGATATTGGTGATTTCAAAATGATTTGAAACCAAAAGCCGGGTGTTTAAAATCCTGTATCCTTATTTGAATTGAAAATCCTGATGAGATAGGTTATAAGCTTATAAATTGAGATGATTTTTTTAAACAAGGAAGGAAAATAGGAGATGTGAATGTTGTAATCAAAATTTAAAGTAAAAAAAAGAAGAGTGGGTTAAATTAATTTAGCTTGGTTAATGGTGAAGGAAATTAAATTATTGGAAAATTTAATTGATTATGGCTTGAATGGAGAATTTTTAGCGAAGTAAATGGATTAGAAAAAATTAGATATAAATTGGAATTGAATTGGATGAAGAAATAAAATTAAGTTGAAATGAATGAACTTAAGCTAAGTTTAATATTGAATTGGATTTGAATTAAACTGAAAATAAAATTTAGTTGTATTTGAATAAATTTGGAATGAAATTGAATTAAAATGAATTCAGAGAGCTATTGATAATATAGAATGAAATTAAAAAAATTCTTACTTAAAAAAATGGAAGTAAGTTTAATAAAAATTAGAATAGAAGTGAATTGAATAATATTCAAATGAATTGTAGATGATATTAAATAAATTAAATTCTTACCCAGATAAATTTAAGACAGAAGGGTATGAAGTTGAATTAGTGTAAGCGAAGTTGGATGGAAATAAAACTGAATTTGGATAAATAAGCTTCGATAACATATCAAAGAATTGAAAATGTGTAAATAAAAATGTCCTTGGGCTAAATAAAGATCTCAAGTTAAAATAAAAATGGAAAAGTAAAATAATAGTCTAAAATAATATTGTTTGATGCTTTAGAAATGAAAAAAATTCCAAACTTGGGATGTAAAATAATATTGAACTCAAGCAAATTAAATGAAGTTATTTTTGAAGATAAAAATCAAATATTGAATTTGCAAGTGGGAAGGGGACTAATTTGAAATAAATGAGTTGATTGGATATGTTAATGGGGTTTAAATTGGTTAAATAAAAGTTGAATTGTGAGTTAATAAAATTGATTTGTGAATTAAATGATAGGAATTGAACTTGAGTATAAAGAATATTCATCGCATATTGCAAGTGGATTAATTATGAATCGAAGTTGTCAAATGAAATGGAATTGGATTATAATAGGAATGATTTGAGTTGCAAATAAAATCCAATTCGAGTATAAATGTGTTAAATATGTGCTTGGATATTATTTTGATAAATTGAGAATGTGAATTAAAATTAAAATTAAAATGGATGGGCTAGATGAATTAAATGGAATTATATTTTACGAGAATCAAATTAAATAGATGTGAACTTAAGTTATGAAGTTGAAAAAGTTTGAAGAAAGTAAATTAACATAAGTTTAAAAATAATAGAAGCAGGCTTCAAGTAAGGGTGAAAGCCCATTAAATAAAAGTTTGGGTTAAATTAATTTGGGAAATGGTTATTAATATTAGCATGGAATGTTGTCAAGATTAATGGAATGGGTTTAAAAGAAACCAACGCGGGAATGAATGAAATGCAAGTGAATGGTTTATAAATAAGTTAGAATGGAATATAATTTAGTACAAATTGTATTGGAATCAATTTAAAATGATTATAAGCTTAAGTAATTGTTTATTCACATAAATATCATCGAATTTGCATAAAATGAATTGTCGTTTGACGTAAACGAAGGTAATTAAAATTCTATGAGTTGATAGGGGTTAAATAAATTGATTTTGAGATCAATTGAATTTAATATGACTTTGTTTTGCTTAAAAATAAATTGAGTGTAAGCATGTGAGTTGTTAACCATTTGGATTGAGTAAAACGATGTGTGGTTGGTTGTAATTAAAATTAATGTTGGAACATTAAAATTGCTTATGAAAAGGGTTTAATGTGCATTGCTTTTAATATTCATGAGTTGTAGTTGTTTAAAAGAGTGAAGTGATAACGAATTTCATATACATGGCACTTACATATTTTATTGAGCAAGTACAGGTACAAGGAAGCCGTGTGACTGGATCTGGTTGTGCTAATTGCTAAAATAATAAGCCGCTTGCTTAAAAATGCTAAATAGAAGTGCGCCTACGCAATAAAAGTTAGGAAATATGAACTATTGTTTGTTTTTTGTTTTTCCGACCGTGTAGGTCGATGTATATATATTTATATCTCTTGTTATATTGCAAAAGCTCCTCCGTACAAAGGAGACTCTGCTTAATTTTTCGAAAATTTTGGAAGTTAGAAAATTTTGAAAAAAAATTTGTTAGCGACAAAACGATTTCAAATTGGAGTTGAGATAAAAGGATTTTGAAATGGAGTTAAGGGTAAATTGTTTTGGTCGAAACTAATTGTTTAGTTGGAACTAAAGTTTAGAAAAATTGAATATAAGATTTTCACTAAGTGTGTTTCGTAAAGTTAATGGGTTTGGAGCATTCTTTGCCTTAGTAATTTCGGGAACGTAATTCTTTTAAAGGGGCGGAATGTAACAACCTAGATTTTTCAGCGTTGAATCTGGAATATTTAAATGGTTCTAAATATAGAAATTGAATTATAAATTCGTTTGAATATGGAAAACTTGGGTTTATCTATTGAGAATGTAGATATAGCAATTTGTTGAATAATATAATTATTCAATAATTTGAAGATCGAGTAAAATATTTAATATGGAGTTATAAGCTTGTCAAAAATATTTCAAAGGCTTATAAAATTTATATTGATAATACTGAAAGTAATAGATGGGGTAAAATTGAATTTAACAGTAGTTTGTCCAATTTTAAAAATACATCGTTTAAGTTGATATTTAAAAATAGCCTTCCAAGGCACAGTCTTGGAATTTGACGAAACCAGTTCCATTGGATCCGTAATAATGTATTATTATTGGATATCAATTTTCGTAGTTTTTGGAGTGATCGTTTGGCCATACGGTAGATAAACGCACCGAAATCTATATCGAAAATTCAATTAATAACTGGTCCAAAGAGCTATCTTCTTCATACGATCGAATTACGACTCGAAACATTTTCTGTTGCATTCAAAATAGGGGTTTAACAATATAAACGCCTAGAGGAACACCTCGATAGGGGTTCGAAATTTTGAGTTGCGAATTGAAGACAATTTAAATTTGAAATCAAATAAAAAATAATTTATTTTGACTAGTCAAATTCCCTTCACGTCAATTTTTTTTTCATCAGCTGAGATTTTTTTCCTTCAGCCTTTTTCCTTTCATCATCAACGCTTTTTGATTTCTCTGTAGCTAGCAGCCCTACACCACCTATCCCTTCGTTCAAATCGAAGCCGCCTATTATCTGAAGCAAGCGGACAACTTCCTTCATTAAATCGCTTTTTTATCCTCTTCCAGTTTGAGTTAAAAATCAAATCGGAGAGAAAATCATAGCCGAGCTATTTAAAAAAGAATTATAGCCTACAATTCTTTTCACCCTTCTTCAAAATCGAGAAAATGGAACCACGTTCGAAATCGAAGAAATCGGCGAGGTCGCGAGTTGGAATCGCGATGTCTTCAAGCACGGCGAAGCAACGTGGGGTGTCGACTTCAAATGGAGGCGAGTGGCATGTCAATTCGAGGAGGTCGCGTCGTGGCTACTGGTGGCGATTCAACGTGAGCTCCTGCTTGAATTCGCATGGCCGAAGCTGGGTTCGAGGAGCAGTTCGATCGACGCTAGGGTTTGAATTTCCTTTTGGTGACCGTACTTGTGACTGTAGGTATGATTTTTTATTTTTTTATATATGTATTGATATATATTTATATACAAATTGTTGAAATTATCTCAATACTATACCTTAAAGTAAGTTTTAAAAACTTCATATTATAAATATATATATTTATATATATACGTATACAGTAATGTGTTTCAGCAGCAAGGATTTTGGAAAATATGTTTGAAGTAATATAAGTTGGACTTATCCAGATTATGTTGATACATACAGTTTTAAGAAAGTAATTATATATGATGATTTTGGGCAAATATGGAAATATTGGGGTGTTGTAGTGCTATCTGAAATTATAAGTATACATATAAAACTTGCTTGGTTGTTTAAAAATAAGGTATTTTGAAAATCTATTTATTTAATTATATTGTAACTTAAATTTTATTTATTTAGGAAATTTAATTTAAATAAAATAATTAGTTCTTTTATATAAGGTGTTATAGTGATTAAGTTGATCAATAAACTTATGTAATTTATTTTAGTTACAAAAAGGTTTCTAAAATAAAATGTTAGTTTAAAAGTAAATTATTAATTTAAAATAAATTTTCAAACGGTAAATGATTTTTTGATTTTTTTGAATATTAATAAATCGTATAATGTTTATATAAGGTTTAAAACTATGAAGGAAACAAGTCGAGATTTGGATTGGGATTGCAAACATCAAGGTGAGTTAATCTCTCTCTTTTGGATTGCTATTTAAATTTAAATGGTTAAATTTATATAATTGGTTGAATGATTGAATTAATTTGATGTGCTATATTATATATAGTAGTGTATATATATATAACATGTATTGGAGTCATTTATTTTCACGCATTGTATAGCGGATGGGACCCTATGCGCCGCATAATAGCGGATGATATTATATAAAACCCATATACCGCGATATTCCACCTCGAAGTGGAATTGGTATTTTATGCTGTGCTAACATTTGTGGATGCAGGAAAACAGTTTGGAGGGATCCAACTGGATCCCTCAAAATTATTTAGATTGTTTAATATTTTGTGTTATGAATATTTGATATTATGTGATTAATTATATTGATAATTGGAATATTGAATGCTATGGTTTGCTTGAACATATTTCGGTACTCTCAGTTATCAAAATATACAGAATTGGATTTTTGAAAAGAAAATAAAAGAGTGAATTTTTAAGTAAAATAATCATAGAGAATTTGACTAAATTTAAGAATGAACTGGATAAGAATGAAAGTGATTTTAAAATTCTAATAAATAAGTGCTGAGTATGGAAAAGGGGATTTTGAATAAACAGAGTAATAATGAATTTTAGAACTTAAGTGATGTTATTTAAAGGAATAAAAGAATTTGCTTTAAACAATAGGTTTTAAATTTAGTGGAAGGATAAAGAAGGTGTTTGGGAAATATGAAATTGGTATTTTCAGTTAAAAGATTTTAAAGAAGAAGTAAGAATTAAAAATCTGATGTCAATGGGTTTTGAAATAAATTAAGTAAGTAAAGAAATTTATTTCAAAATGGAGTAAATTGGGAATCAATTTGGAAATTGATCTAAGTGTTTGGAATCAGAATTTTAAAGGGAAGTTGAGTCTATGAAACTTTTAAACGGGGTTTATAAAAGTAAAGCAATATATCATTGGATATTTGGAAGAATAAACTCACGGTGGGAATTTACTAAAGGAATGGGTAAATTTTTCTAAAAATAAATAGTGGTTTATTTTTAAAAACATGGGAAAGAGAAGTATATTTTCCTGGATAGCCAAGTACTTTTTCAAAGCAAATTTTTAAGTATAAGTTTAAAGTTTAAAGTTGTTTTAAAAGCATGTTTTAGAAATTTATTATTTTTAAATGTTTAAATTTTAAAGTAAGTATTTTGTTCAGATATATTTTAGTAGTAATTATTTAAAGGTGACTTGGTATTATGTTTTAGAAGGATAAAGATTTAGTTTTGTTATTTTATCAAGTAGCTTTATTTTAAATATTCTTAAAGCATATATCATTGAATAAAGTATTAAAGTAGTTTTTGTTTAAATGTTTTAAAGTATATTTTATATTAAGTGTTTTAAATTATTTGTACTTGGTGATTTCAGTAGGAATAGAAAATATTTGGGTAATGTATTTCGTGAGAGGAAGATGGTTTGAAAACTGTTTTCAAAAATATTTGAAAGTGGAAATATATCTGGCGAAGATATTTTGGGATTAATAAATAATTTGGGAGATTATTTATTGTTTGATGGTTGTTTGAGAATGTTAACTGATAGTTAAATGACCGACAACCAATGTTGGCCAATGCGTCGATCGTTTCGAAGAGACCGAGATAGGGATTAAATTCTCAAAAACCACTTCGATCCGGTTTGTACATTTTCGTGAGGAAGACAAGTTTGGATTCGAAGATGGAGCAGTGAAATGCAAGGGCTAGTCGCTACTAATCCTGAGGAGATTCCAAAATGGATGTAGTAGGAGTAGTGCCTTCGGTTCCGTTCGAACCCGGAACGGACTTGTATGGGTGAATGCTTTCAGAATATCGTCAGGTGGACGGTGAGAATTCTAAGTGGTATGTTCTAAAAAGGTAACGCTTATCCTCGAGCCTCATCAACCGGGAATGACTAAAAATCAGGGGTTATGCGGCAAGGCTAAGTAGGTAGCAACCATTAGGGTGAGGTCATCCCTGTCTAGATGTCCCTTTTTATTTCGGCTTAGTGGGCGGTTGCTGATCCCAACCGCGGGGTGATCTTACTAGGGATTATCCAGTAAGGGGTAGTGCCGGTCTTGTGTTGTAGGGGATTGGGAGTAATCCTCGGTACGATGATCTAGGCCATGTACTGTGATAGGTGGTACACTAGTGCCTAGTCATTAGTTGGAAATCCATTCTCCCTACGCGCCTTTTACGGTTTTGTTTGTAGAACCCACTTTGTGGCTAATATGCTGGAATTTAATAAGTGTAACAATTTCGGCTATTTGAATAAGTATTTGTATGTAGACCCTATTATAATATCAGAGGATTTTGATAAAAAGTGTTTTGGCTATCGTAAGGTAAAAACACGATATGTTTATTTGTGGCGCGGTCTTACGAGATGCTATTGTTTTCAAAAGAATTTTGAAATTTTAATAATCAATTTGAGTGTGGTTTTCTCACGCTGGTATTCCCGACCGACTCGGGTGTTAGTAAACTATAATGCTCAGGTCTGACCGAGTATTATAGGATACGGGAAAGGATGTTGTGGAGATCAGGAGGCGAGCTGGATGGTGATACGTACTTCCGTATATGTGTTAAATATTCCGTGCAGATTGTGAGCATAGGTTATGATTACTGTCCAGTTGTGTATTATGTATACACTGACGATGAAATGTATAAACAGATTTGTTTTTGTGTAAAGATCATTTATTATCTATTATATTTTATTCGGCTGCGATAGTTAGATTCTGATGTTGTTTTCTATTTTCTTCTTCTACCTCTTCTTCTTTAACTCAAATGGTTTATATTTCCATTCATTTTGAGTTGATTGATGGAGAATAGTGTCGACTCAAGGGGTATGGAACTGCGGGTCGTTTCAGCATGAAAATGGAATATATGTTACTTGCTGTTGTCGTTTCTGGCCCCGACTATCTGACACAAGGAATCTATGTACATTTACAACTGTTGATTGAGTAGTTAAAAATATTGTGGAATGAAGGAGTAGAAACATACGATGTGTCCAAGAAGAATTTTTTTGTATGTTTGCTTCTTTTTTGTGGACTATAAGCGATTTTCCTACCTATGCAATGCTTGCAGGATGGAGAACTGCCGGTCATCTAGCATGTCTATACTGCATGGATGAAACACGAGCGTTTTCTTTACCTCATGGTAAGAAAATTTCATGGTTTGACTATCATCGATATTTTCTCCATGTAAATCATCCCTTCAGAGGGGACAAGAAAAACTTTTTAGCTAATAGAGAAGAAACCAGACAACCACCGACGATATGGTCAAGCGAAGACGTATATTGAATTGTTAGGGGCTATCCAAAGACATATGAAACTGGAGTGCATATAGAAATTGAAGGCAAATCGATTGTTCATAACTGGTGCAAATAAACTATTTTTTGGGAGTTGCCATATTGGAAACATCTTCTGCTTCGTCATAATATAGACGCGATGCACAATGAGAAAAATGTATTTGATAATATTTTTAACATAATTTTGAATGTGAAAGGGAAGACGAAGGATGATTTGAAATCAAGACGCGATATAGAAGAATTATGCAAACGTCCTAAACTTCATATGAAACCAAATGAGAGTAAAAACCCAAAACATGTTACGAATTAGATAATAATCAAGTTAAAGTTGTGTTAAAATGGGTGGAAGGCTTAAGATTTCCTGATGGGATATCATCAAATCTTCGTAGAGGTTTTGACTTTAAAAATGGTAGATTGAGCTGAATGAAAAGCCATGACTGTCACATAATGATAGAAAAGTTATTTCCCGTTATGTTCAAAGAAATACTGCCGTTAAAAGTTAACGGAGCTTAGTATGTTTTACAAAGAACTATGTTCGACTACTTCAAAAGTGTGATGTTTACGTAAACTTGAAGTAGATATTCCTATATTGCTTTGCAAATTAGAGAAAATATTTCCGCCAGGTTTTTTTAATGTAATGGAACATTTACATGTTCATCTCCCATCTAAAGCACTACTTCGAGGTCCTATCCAATATGGATGGATGTATCCATTATGTAATATGTTATCACGTAATTTAATTGCATTTGAAAGATGAAGTTAATGTAAATTAATTTTGTATAGATATCTAAATCATATGAAGAAAAAAGTGAGGCAAAAAGCATGAGTTGAAGGTTCGATATGTGAATCTTACATCGAAGAAGAAGCTACATTCTTTTTCTCTCTCTATTTCAGTGACCATGTGAATATATCGTTTAAAAGATTTCCTCGTAATGATGAAGGTGACAAACAAGAGTCCTATCAAGCAATGTTATCTATTTTTAGACAACATGGTTGGCCTTTTGGAAAATGTGTAGAAATATGGCTAGTCGATAGAGATCTTCATGTAGCATACACTTATATTCTTCTAAATATGCCGAGGTTGCACTGTTTGTTAGGTACTCTGACATAATAATTTGTGTTTTATTGTTTTCTATAATGCATGCGCGTGTATAACCTAATGTAATAATTTGTTTATATATACAGTGTTTATGAACATGAACATCCAAACGGAGATCTTCGTAAAGAATTTTCCGGTTGGTTTTCAAATTATGTTTCTAAGCCGAGAAATTATGTTGGTGGCGAAGGGTTGAAACCGATGGGACCAAAAAGAGTGGTCAGGACATATCCAATATATTTCGTCAATGAATATAAATTTAACACCAAAAAATACGGTGTAGAAAAATTAACGAATAATACTAGTGTATTTGTTAAAGGTAGTGACGATCCAGAAAATCACTAAATGATTTTTATGGCGTTCTAACACAAATTTTGCAACTGACATATTTCTCACGACCCACGGAGGAGGTGTTTCTATTTAGATGAAATTGGTTTAGCAATGTTCCAGGATCTGGAATTAATGTGCACAAAGATTATAATCTTATCGAAATAAAGCATACATCGCACTATCACAAGTACAATCCTTTTATACTAGGCAAACAAGCATTGCAAGTTTATTATGCTCCTTATCCATCTGTAAAAAGAGATAAAGCAGATTGATCTGTGGTTTTTAAAACAAAGGCCAGATTTACATTCGATGGAAGAATACTGTAACGACCCGGATTTTTGAACAGCTAATTTGCAATATTTAAAATGAATTTAAATATTTAATTCGAACTATGAATTGATTATAATATGAACAGTTTGGTTTTATATGATAGAAAGGATTTAGAATTTAAATATAACGACCTGTTGAATTAATTAATTATAAAAATAGTAATTGAATATCGGGTAAAATATTAAATCGGGGGTAGTTAGCTTGTTTAAATTATTTTAAAGGCTTATAGAATTTATATTAATAATACTGAAAATAATAGATGAGTTAAAATTTGAATTTAACAGTGGTTTGTCCAATTTTAAAAATATATCGTTTAAATTAATATTTAAAAATAGCCTTCCGAGGTACAGTCTCGAAATTCGACGAAAGCAGTTCCGCTGGATCCGTAATATTGAATTATTGTCGGATTTCAAATTTCATAGCTTTCGGGCCTATCATGTAATCGTACGAAATGTAAACACCTAGAAAATAATTAATTGAATTATTTTTAATAGTCGATTTAAAAGCTATCTTCTCTATACGATCAAATTAGGACTCGAGACCTTTTTCATTGCGTTCGGAATAGGTGTATAACATTATAGACGCCGAGCAGCACGTGTCGATAGGTCAGGATTTTGAATTGCGTAATTCGAGAAGATTTTATATTTAAAGTTTAAAATAAATTAATCAAGCTTCCACAACACACTTTCATCCCATCAGAACGCTGTAGCTCGTCTTCTTCCATAAGCTTCCCATTTTTCTTTAAATCGCGACGTTTCTTTCTTCACTCTGAAATAAAATTCACTCCTCGAATAATGGCCGCCTTCCCTTCCTTTTAATCGCGATACTAAACCTCTTCTCATATTTTAATTCTACCTTTTTTTTTTCGTTTCCCCTTTTCTTGCTTTAAGCCGAATTCATCGGCATATTAAAAAAATGAAAACCCTAAATCAAATCACGTTCCAGCGAAATCGAATAAAGCCGAACCTTTCTCTTCCACTTCAATGATTTTGTTCAAATCGAAAATCTAATCGATTGGAAAAGGAGATCGCGCACGAGCATGGGTTCATCTCTATAGGAGGACGCGGCTGCTATCGCGAACCCTCTAGGCCATCGGGACATCAACTTGACCTAGGGGTTTGCCTAGCTTTGGGAAGTGGAGCGGCGTGCATTCGTGTTCGAGGTCGGAGTTTGTCAACCAAAGGGGGGACCGCATATTGGGATTCGTGTGTTCAAGAGTTTCAAGGATTTGGGTTCGTTCGAAGCTTTGCTCTTGCTGTTAGGTATATTTACTATTTACCCATTTCAGTTCCAATTTGAAATATAATAATATTTATATGTGTATATGCAGCGAAAGAAATTTTAAAATCGGATTTTTTTATAGAAATTTTACAAGATAGATATTAAGGAAGAAGTTTTTACAGTAAAGAAAAACTGTTATGAACAGAAAACAGAAGAAAAAAAATACGTATAAGTAAAATAGTAAATATGTGTATATATATAGGATTTTTAGGAGTAAATATGAATTTTAAACTATTTGAAGTCTATATAAAAATTTGATTTTTGAAATCTATTTACTTATTTTTATGAGTATATATATGTAGTTTCAAAAATAAAATCAATATATGTCAATTTGGGATAAGTAGTTTCAAAGAGAAAAATATAAAAATAAAAATAAAATAAATATACATCTCTACATTTTAAATATTACTAGTTCATTTTAAAGGGATATGAAATTGGTGAATAATTTGTTTAGTTAACTTATTTAAATTATTTTAGTTACTAAATGATATTTTTTTTAAAAAGAATTAGTTTAAATATAATTAATTGTTAAAACAAATCATTAGTTGAAAACTAAATTATTATAGTTAAACAATAAATTTATTAAACGATAAATAATTATTCAATTTGTCCACATATTAATAAAATTCATACAATTGTTATTCAAGGTCAAAAGTATGGAAACGAGTTGAGATTGGGAAGGATTGCAACTTAAAAGCAAAGGTGAGACTTTCTCACTCATTTGGATGCCATAGTTAAAAATTTAAATGTTAAATTTAAATCATTGGATGTGTTTGGATGATTTATAATAGTTTATTCACTTAATGATATTATAAACCCATATACTATAATATCCACCGGAAGTGGAATTGATATTTTATTTTCTGCTAACATCTGTGGATGCAGGGAAAACAGGTTGGAGGGATCCAACAGGATTCCTCAAATATTTACTTGTCATATATATATATATATATATATATATATATATATATATATGCTGATATGTGACAGGGTGATGAATTGGTATGGATTTATATAAGTTGAATGGTTAACCGTTTAATAACATGTAAGTGAAATTTGGAGTTCTTAAATTCTATCAATAATTTTATTAAAGGAAGTGAAATGGAACTTGAATAGAAATAATTATTAAGGATTTGGATTTACTTCTATTTGGAAAAAAAATAGGGAAGATAAAAGTTTATTGTTACTTAATTGGTTAAAGTTAAGTTTTGGACAATTTAACTTATATATTAATAACTAATGTATAAAAGTGAAATTCTAATTAAGGGAATAAAATGAAAATTTATTAAGAGATAAAAAGGGAATTCTATTATGGAATAAAAAGGCATTTTATTAAGGAATGAATTTCTAAGCAATGATATGAAATTTTATTGAGAAATAAAATTATAAAAGATGGAATTTTTGAATAAAATTATTTTATAAATAAATGAAAACTCAGAGGAGTTTATCAAAAGCAACTTACGAAACGAAGAAGACGAAACAGGAACAAGAGGGATCCACTAAAGATTCTTATCTTGATATCCATCAATTTATAAACGGGTTTTATAAATGGAAAGGAAGATACCAGTAAATATGGGAAAAGATAAGTCAAGGAGAAATCTTATATTGAGTTATAAATTTGTTTGAAATGGAAATAGTAGAATATTTCCGAAAGTAAGAAGTGTGAATTGGGACAAGAGGCACTTATAGATGGATATTGGGTTTTCCAAAATTATAAATTTATTTTAAAAGGGGATATTTTTTTAACTACTATACTATATAAATTTTTATAAACTATTATTTGAATGTAAAGTATTTTCGAATTAGTTACTTTGAAGGCTTGGCAAATATTTATTAATAAACTCTAATTTTCTAAAACCAGTTTTGAATTTTATCATTAATTGGATATGAACTTTAATAATACTTTCAAACCATAATTTGTATAAAACATACTTCTTATTTTATAAATATAGATGTTTTCAAATTGTTTTTAAAATCCAATTAAAATCCTCTTGTGATGGTAAGCAAGTTTATTAAATGAGATAAGATTTAGGAGAAATCTTATAAAATGGAGAAATTGAGTTTGAGAGTTTATAAGATGAGTGAAATTGATTTTGGAGAAAGGAATGGAAAAATAAAGAATACTTTCAAGGGTAAATCAAAATGTGATTGAGTATAGGAAATCATTTAAATGATTTCATGGAAATAAAAGGGCTTTGAAAATCGTCTCAAATGGGTTAAAATGGAAATAATATCTGAATGATATTTGAGGAAATTATTTTATGGTTGCTTGTGAATGATTAATTGATAGTTAAATCACCGATTATCAATATTGGACAATGCGCTGATCGTTTCGAAGAGTCCGGGATCGGATTTAATTATCCGTAAACCACTTAGATCCGGTTTGAACGATTATGAATGAAGACCGTGAAGAGTTGAAGACGGTGATTCGGTTTGTCCGGACCCAGGGAAACTTGTATGGACGAATGTTTTCAGAACATCGTCAGGGGGACGATGAGCATTCTAAGTAGGACTCGTTCTTGAAAGGTAACGCTTAACCTCAAGCCTCATCAATCGGGAATGGCTAAAACAGGGGAGGTGCAGCAAGGCTTCGTGGGTAGCCCCCACTTGAGAGTAAGGTTTCTCCTGTCTAGATGTCCCTTTTTATTTCGGCTTAGTGGGTGGTTGGTCGAGCCAACCACAGGGAGATCTTGCTTGGGACTGTCCAGTAAGGGATGGTTCCGGTCTTGTGTTGTAGGGGAGTTAGGGTGGATCCTCGGTACTCTGATCTAAACCAGGTACTATGACGGGCGGTACACCGGTAGCCCTACCATTGTATGGAATCCAATCTCCAATAAGCGCCGTTACGTTTTTGATTGTGCCCAACTATTGCTGAAACGTGAGATGCAAGCATTTCAGCTAGATTCTATTTTACTTTCTATAGACACTAGTATAATATCAGAAGAATTTGATAAAAATGTTTTGGCTATCGTATGGTAAAAACCCGACATGTTTATTTGTGGCGTGGTCTTACGAGATGCTTTTATTTTTCAAAGGATTTTTGAAAATATAATAATCCAATTGAGTGTAAATTTCTCACGCTGGTTTTCCAGACTGACTCGGGTGTTGTTTTATATGATGCTCGGGTCAGACCGAGTTAAACAGGATCAGGTTAAAAGCTGAGGAGTTCAGGAGACGAGCTGATGACAGAGCGTACTTCCGTATTTGACTATTATTTCCGTTATGTATGGAAAAAATATTAAGTTGTCTCTGTATGGATGTTTTTTATACTCTGATGATGGTATGTGTGTATATGTATACAGTATAGATTTCTGTGTATTTAAAAGTTGTTATTATATATTATATTTTATTTCGCTGCGATCTGTGAGACTCTGATGTTGTTTTTATTTCTTCTTCTTCTACCTCTTTCTTCTTTTTCCCGAAGGCTCGTACTTTTGTGCCATTTTTGACAGAACTGTTGTGAAACTTTGTTAGTTCAAAGGGGTACGGATTTGCGGGCCTTCACAGATACTCCAGACGAACAAGCTTATCAGGCGGATATTAAAGAAAATAACGAAAAATCTTATAAAAATCTTCTTTTGATGGTAAGCACGTTTATTAAATGAGATAAGATTTAGGAGAAATCTTATAAAATGGAGAAATTGAGTTTGAGAATTTATAAGAAGAGTGAAATTGATTTTTGAGAAAGGAATGGAAAAATAAAGAATACTTTCAAGGGTAAATCAAAATGTGAGTGAGTATAGCAAATCATTTAAATGATTTCATGGAAATAAAAGGGCTTTGAAAATTGTCTCAAATGGGTTAAAATGGAAATAATATCTGAATGATATTTGAGGAAATTATTTGATCGTTGCTTGTGAATGATTAATTGTAGTTAAATCACCGACTATCAATATTGGACAATGCGCTGATCGTTTCGAAGTGTCCGGGATCGGATTTAATTATCCGGAAACCGCTTCGATCCGGTTTGAACGATTACGAATGAAGACCGTGAAGAGTTGAAGACGGTGATTCGGCTTGTCCAGACCCAGGGCAACTTGTATGGACGAATGCTTTCAGAACATCGTCAGGGAGACGATGAGCATTCTAAGTGGGACTCGTTATTGAAAGATAACGCTTAACCTCAAGCCTCATCAACCGGGAATAGCTAAAATAGGGGAGGTGCAGCAAGGCTTCGTGGGTAGCCCCCACTTGAGAGTAAGGTTTCCCCTATCTAGATGTCCCTTTTTATTTCGGCTTAGTGGGTGGTTGGTCACGCCAACCACGGGGTGATCTTGCTTGGGACTGTCCAGTAAGTGATTGTTCCAGTCTTGTGTTGCAGGGGAGCTAGGGTGGCTCCTCGGTACTCTGATCTAGACCAGGTACTGTGACGGGCGGTACCTCGGTAGCCCTACCATTGTATGGAATCCAATCTCCAGTAAGCGCCGGTACGGTTTTGATTGTGCCCAACTATTGCTGAAACATGAGGTGCAAGCATTTCAGCTACATTATGTTTTACTTTCTATAGACACTATTATAATATCAGATGAATTTGATAAAAATGTTTTGGCTATCGTAAGGTAAAAACCCGACATGTTTATTTGTGGCGCGGTCTTACGAGATGCTTTTGTTTTTAAAAGGATTTTTGAAAATATAATAATCCAATTGAGTATGATTTCTCACGCTGGTTTTCCAGACTGACTCGGGTGTTGTTTTATATGATGCTCGGGTCAGACCGATTTAAATAGGATTAGGTTAAAAGCTAAGGAGTTCAGGAGACGAGCTGATGAAGAGCGTACTTCCGTATTTGACTATTATTTCTGTTGTGTATGGAAAAAATATTAAGTTGTCTCTGTATGGATGTTTGTTATACTCTGATGATGGTATTTATGTATATGTATACAATATAGATTTCTGTGTATTTAAAAGCTGTTGTTATATATTATATTTTATTCCGCTGCGATTGTGAGACTCTGATGTTGTTTTTATTTCTTCTTCTTCTACCTCTTTCTTCTTTTTCCCGAAGACTCGTACTTTTGTGCCACTTTGGACAGAACTGTTATGAAACTTTGTTAGTTCAAAGGGGTACGGATTTGCGGGCCTTCACACTTGGTATCAGAGCTGAAAGGTTAAGCGAGAACCTTGGCTCTGGTGGGAATTACTCATTAGAGATAGTGTCATTAGTACTCTAAAATGAGTTGAGCATATTAATAGATATGAATGCGTATTTGTTAGTGAATATAAAATGGTTTTATATTGTGTTGATTGATTTATTGAGTGGCATATGAACCTTCGTCATCATAGTCTGTACAACTGGGCCGAAGGAGTTTCTAAACACTTGAATAGAACAATTCGACACAATATTGTTTTCGAATGTGGGTAAATGAAATAATTTTACCCAAAATATATTTTGATATAAAAAGAAATAATTTTCTGCAAATTATTATATATAATTAAAGTGTTTGAATGATAGTATGATAGAAAAATAAGATTATAAGGATTTAAAATGGCTTATATAACCAAGAACAGTATGAGATTGAATTTTGGAGTTAAAATTGAAAATGAAGTCAAAAATAAGGATTTAACTTGGATTAAGTTGAAAATTTAACTTTTGAAATTTAACTAATGATGGGAAATAATAATATGAGTAAATTGGTGAAGTAAATAAAATTTATAATGTAGATGAATTGGATTGAGAAAATTTAATAGAAATAAATTAATAAAATTTGAAGTGGTAAAATAGAAATTAAATGTGAATTGGGAGACAAAATCAAATTGGGTTGAAATTAATTTAAGCTAAGTAAATGAAGGTAAGTTGAATTAATCTGGAATAAAATTCAGTTGTATTTGAATTAAGTTGAAATCGAATTGAGAGGAAATGAATGGAGATATGGATGATACTAAATGAAATTATGTTCTTACTTAATCAAATCCAAGTGAATTGGTGGATTAAAGAATATAGTATGATGCTAGATGTAACTGAAGTTAAGTAAAATTGAATTGTAATAAAATTCAATTGAGATTATAAATAATATTGAGTGGAATTGAATTCTTACTTTAACAAGTGAAAGTAAATTGAATAAGAGATTATTTGGGGTGAATGGATTTAAAATAGCCCATAAAGGTTAAAAAAGCATTGAAATAAAATATATATACTTGACTAAGTAAAATATATAATCCCTAATTAAAAGTAGAAGGTGAATAGGATTGATTGTTAATGGATGGAAATGTGAATATAAATAAGTGTGTGACTTATAAATCTAAGGAGTGAAATTCCAACCCAAATAGAATAAATGAAATATGAATATATTCAAGCTTAAATGAGTAGAAACGTGAGAAAATATAATTCAGTGACTTATAAGAAAAAAAATGGAGAAGTTAAATAATAAGCCAAAATAAAATTGTTTTGCATTTGGAGAATGAAATAAAAATCCAAACTTGAATTATAAAATAAAATTGAACTCAGGTAAAATAGTAAGATGATTTTAAAAATAAATATCCAATAGGAAATGGGAAGTGGAAGTGAACTAAATTGGATAATTAATTAGTTAATGAATATGGAAATGGTGTGGAATTGGATTGGAATAATGATGATTTGAATTTGCGAATAAAATCCAATTCGAATATAAATAAGTTAAACATGATCTTGTTATTAATAAAATAAATTCAGATGAATTAGATTTGGGGTTTGGAATTTAAATGGATTATGATAATGGTTAATTGGATTAAATGGAATTTGATTAGATGAGAATCAAATTAGAATGAAAATGAACTTAATTATGAAGTTGAAATAAGTAAATTAACTTAAGTAAAAAAATTAATAGAAGCTTGACTACGAAAAAGGGTGAAAGCCCATTAAATGAAAACTTGGGTGAATTTAATTTGGGAAACGATTATTAATTTATAAGCATGGAATATCGAGCTTAATAAAATGGTTTGAAAGGAATCAATGCGAGCATAGAATAAAATGCTAATGTATGGTGTGTAAATAAATTAAATGGAGATTGTTCACAAGTAAAATAAACTTGGGTTATGGGATTGAAATAAGTTGAAGAAAAATAGATAACTTAAGCAAATCATTGAATAGAAGCTCAGCTTAAGTAAATACATTAATGGTTATTTAATCGGGTGTTTCCAAGCTGAATAAAATGGTTTGAATGAAACCAGGTGAATATGAAATAAAATGCAAATATATAGTATGTAAATAAAATAGAATGAAATTAAAAATAATTGAGTTGGAATCAATTTTAAATGATTGTAAAACTAAAGGAATTGATGTTTGAATAAATATTGTTGAATTACTTAAATTAATCGTTCGACGTAAACGAGAATAAATAAAAATTTGACTTGTGAATCAAATGCAATGAATATGTATTGGTTAGATTAAAAATGAATAGAATGTAAGAAAATGATGTTAAAAATCATTCCGAATTGGATATGATAATAAAGAAATCGAGTAAAGCAGTTGGGTTAATATTGAGACTTTATTAATTGCTTATGGAAACTGGTTGAGTATATTGTTTATAAAAAAATAAGCTTGTGATTATTAACTGATAGAAGTAGCATGGATTGATTTTGAAATCAATTAACTTTGAAATGAATTGTTTGGACATAATTATGAATTGAAGATAACAAATGAGTTGTTAGTCACTTGTGTTGAATGCAAATGGTATATGAAACAGTTAAAAACAAATTGAACTAGTTGAAAACTTCGCAAATGGCTTATGGAAGTATTTCTAATGCATTTCATGTGTTATAGTTGTGTTGTAGCTGTTTAAATGAATGAAATGTTATAAATTTCATGAATATGTTACTTATGTGTTTAAATTGAGTAAGCACAGGTACCAGAAGACTGTTTAGCGAGAGTTTGGGCACACAAATGCTTAAATAATTACGCCGCTTGCTTAAAATGCTAAATAAGGTACGCCTACGCAATACAAACTAGGAAATATGAACTGTTTTTGGTTTTTCCCACCGTGTGGGTCGACGTATATATATTTATATCTATTGTCAAATTGAAAAAGCTCCTCCGTACAAAGGGGACTCTGCCAAAAAATTTCAAAAATTTTGGGAGTTAGAAATTTTTTGAAGTTTTTGAAAATTCTGTTAACGACAAACGTTTTCAAATTGGAAATTGAAATAAATTAGTGAATGAAACTAATTTAAAATAATTACATGAATTTGTTATAAATGAAAAATAGAATTTAAATATTCAGAATTAAAGATAAATTGAATTCATATGGAAATGGAAGAATCAATTTGAATAGGAATGGATATAAACTAAAGTGGTAAGATGAAAATAAATATAAGAAACACATAAAATGCTTGTACAAACTTAAGTAAGGAATGATGTATTCTCAATTGGGAATTGATATTTCAAATATAATCTAAAATAATATTTGAATGAATAGATATTGACATTTGTAAGAAAGTCGATAAAATGTTTTTGAATATTGTGATTGGACATATTGCTGTATAAGATATGCAGGTAATATAAAGGGAAGGAGAATTGATTTTGATTTCAGAAGATAAATTTGAAATGCTCGACAAAAAGGTACGTGCTTAAATTTCTATATGAAAATTGATTGGGATTTTGATCGAGCCACTTGGCTTTTTGTTTTCTTTTGGGATTTGGGAGGCCCTAGGGCCATTTTGTAGTTGTTCCGAGCTAGCCGCGCAAAGGAGACGCTGGCAAAAAATTTCGGGAATTTAGGGAGTTAGAAAAATTTTGAGAAAATTTTGATAATTCAAAATTTGGTTTTAAATTGAAACTTGAATGGTTAAACAAATAGTATAGTTTGAAACTAGGGAAAAGTTTGGAAAGTTAATAGAAGGGTAATGCGTCTTTTATTAAAAAGATAGTTGGTAGGATGTTGAATAGTTGGTTTTGGAGAAATAGTAACGGATATTGGACCATTCTTCCTAACTAGTAATTTCGGGAACGAAATTCTTTTAAGGGGGGAGGAATGTATTGACCCGAATTTTAGAACGGCTAATTTGCAATATGTAAAATGAATTTAAATATTTAATTCGAACTATGAATTGATTATAATATAAACAGCTTGGTTTTATATGATAGAAAGGATTCAGAATTTAAATATAACGACTTGTTGAATTAATTAATTATTAAAATAGTAATTGAATATCGGGTAAAATATTAAATCGGGGGTAGTAAGCTTGTTTAAATTATTTTAAAGACTTATAGAGTTTATATTAATAATACTGAAAATAATATATGAGTTAAAATTTGAATTTAACAGTGGTTTGTCCAATTTTAATAATATATCGTTTAAATTAATATTTAAAAATAGCCTTCCGAGTTACAATCTCGGAATTCGACGAAACTAGTTCCGTCGGATCCGTAATATTGAATTATTGTCGGATTTCAAATTTCGTAGCTTTCGGAGCTATCGTGTAATCGTACGAAATGTAAACACCTAGAAAATAATTAATTGAATTAATTTTAATAGTCGATTTAAAAGCCATCTTCTCCATATGATCAAATTAGGACTCGAAACCTTTTTCATCACGTTCGGAATAGGTGTATAACATTATAGGCGCCGAGCGGCACGTGTCGATAGGAGGTCAGGATTTTGAATTGCGTAATTCGAGAAGATTTTAAATTTAAAGTTTAAAATAAATTAATCAAGCTTCCTCAACACACTTTCATCCCATCAGAACGTTGTTGCTCGTCTTCTTCCATAAGCTTCTCATTTTCTTTAAATCGCGGCGTTTCTATCTTCACTCTGAAATAAAATTCACTCCTCGAATAATGGCCGCCTTCCCTTCCTTTTAATCGCGATACTAAACCCCTTCTCATATTTTAATTCTACCAATTTTTTTCGTTTCCTCCTTTTCTTCCTTTAAGCCGAATTCCTCGGCATATTAAGAAAAATGAAAACCCTAAATCAAATCACGTTCCAACGAAATCGAATCAAGCCGAGCCTTTCTCTTCCACTTCAGTGATTTTGTTCAAATTGAAAATCTATTCAATTGGAAAAGGAGATCGTGAAGGAGCATGGGTTCATCTCTATAGGAGGATGCGGCTGTTATCACGAGCCCTCTAGGCCATCGCGGCATCAACTTGAGCTAGGGGTTCGCCTAGCTGTGGGAAGTGAAGCGGCGTGCTTTCGTGTTCGAGGTTGGAGTTTGTCAACCGAAAGCGGGACCGCATACTGGGATTCGTGTGTTCGAGAGTTTCAAGGATTTAGGTTCGTTCGAAGCTTTGTTCTTGCTGTTAGGTATATTTACAATTTACCCATTTCAGTTCCAATTTGAAATACAATAATATTTATATGTATATATGCAGCGAAAGAAATTTTAAAATCATATTTTTCTTTATATATAGAAATTTTACAAGATAGATATTAAGGAAGAAGTTTTTATAGTAAAGAAAAACTGTTATGAACAGAAAACGGAAAACAGAAGAAAAAAAATACGTATAAGTTAAATAGTAAATATGTGTATATATATAGGATTTTTAGGAGTAAATATGAATTTTAAACTATTTGAAGTCTATATAAAAATTTGATTTTTGAAATCTATTTACTTATTTTTATGAGTATATATATGTAGTTTCAAAAATAAAATCAATATATGTCAATTTGGGATAAGTAGTTTCATTTTAAATAAAAATAAAATAAATATACATCTCTACATTTTAAATATTACTAGTTCATTTTAAAGGGATATGAAATTGGTGAATAATTTGTTTAGTTAACTTATTTAAATTATTATTTTTTTGCAAGGCCGGCCGGTTTTATAGTGGGCCGTCCACTTTTTATTACGAACGTAATAAAAATTGAAGTACAGGAGCAAGGTAAAAGCACCTTAACTACTAAAAAAACAGAAAATACAGCACAGGTACATGACAACTATGTCACAGTAGCTAAAATTAGCATAAAAAACTAGCACTCCTCCGAGGAGGAAGAGTCACCAACAACCCCAGACACCAAGGCAGAGCACAAAGTGTCAGACCCAGAACGACCAGCAAAAGGGCGGAACCGGAGAGCAAGACAAGGTCATAATCCACATAATCAACAGAGTAGATAAAAGATCTATCCCAGGATGGATCAGCAAGCATGTCATAGTTCAAACTCGCGTCTAGACCGTCCAAATTAAGAACTAGAGAATCACTAGACAGCTTGTATCGAAGGCATCTAAGGCCCAGTTGATTATCAGAGACGAACCGAAAGAAGGATTCATTAACCGGGTTATACCTCATATCAAAAATGGAATCAATCCAACACCCTTCGGCCTCATCCCAAGCAACAGGAGGCAGCAGCGAGGCAGGGTCTGAAGCTACAAAAGGGATGACAGGAGCAACACTAGGTACCTCAAAAGGAGGTGTAACATGCGAAACAATAGGCAAAGTAGGAAATCTAAGATCTAGCAATGAAACCTCAGGAGCTGGAGAGGCAGGGATAGTAACCTTTGGGACCCAGATACAACGACGTGGGTGCAGCAGAGGAATCTTCGGAGCGGCTACGGAGGCATCAGAATGATGGCAATCGATAGACAGATGGCCAAAAGAGTGAAAGGAGATACAAATATCCGGAACCCAGCCATAGCGAACTCTGACTTCCACCACATGGCCAACGGCAAGCTGGACAGGAATAGTAGTAGGAAGAGGCTACGAGGGGGATATCTCTACGTGAGCCTTCGCATACATCATCTTATCACGCGCCACTGTATTAGAGTCAAAATATTTCAGCTTACCAACATTACAAGCTAACCAATTCAAACCAATAAGAGGCTGTAGTGCAGAGGGAATCTGAGAGAAATAAACCCAAACAGGGATAGAGAATACTTGTTCACGAGCACACGCCACGGTAGGAGACCAATGGGTAACAATAAAAGGCCTTCCGTCAACGAATGAAGGCTCAGCGTCCAGAACAAGCCGACGTTCCTCAGAAGAGGAAAACTTTAAGTAATACATCGAATCAATCAGTTTCACTTGCAAATTACCACGAAGCTTCCAAGCCCTCCGAAGAACCGAAATCGCATTAGCAAGTCGGTGATTTGGTTCCAAAAAAAACCAACCAAATAGTCAGACCAAAATTTCTCACCAGCTTGCATTACACAAAGGGGAGGAATCATTACTCAATTTTTCTCAACCAATTCAAATTCAATCGGGATGTAGGCACCCGCATTTCGAGGCAAGGTCGAGAATAAAGAAGACCACAATTTTGAGGCAGTCTTCGAAACATCTGTTTCACGGCTCACATCAACTCTAGGGCAATATTGGCAGTAGATATTGTGGCATCAGAGCATAAATCAGTGTCAATAGGAACAGCTTTGACAGGGGAATTAATACAAACGGTTGATGTGCCTAGACCACAACAAGGGAGACCAGCAGATTCACTCCCCAGAACACGCGCAGTCACACCATCGACCACAGTAGCTTCATTTACATCAAACAATGAAACATTTCCCACATCACAACTCAGCGAAACTGGTTTGCAAAAATCGTGCCCAAACACAACAGAACGAGGCAGTGATTCAGGTAAAAACTCACCAGCATCCACGACACAGGGCAGCAAAGGAGGAAACTCTGTAGACGAATGAAGGGGAGGGGGATGCACATACACCATCTTCATAAGCTTGAAGACATGTCCAGACCTTGTCGAAGAGGGAGAGAGGGGAATGGAATTGAGAACGGGATGAGAGGGATCGGGCATAGGAGATGGAGCGGGGAGAAGAATTTAGAGTAGTGGCAGAAAAGATGCGATGGAAGAGATTGGTCTGAACGCCAATTCCAGGTCGCGAATCCAGGTCGCCATTGGAATTAAATATAGGTCGCCATTGAAAATAGAAAACTCATTTATTTGTTACTAAAAGATTTTTTTAAACGATAAATAATTATTCAATTTGTCCACATATTAATAAAACTCATACAATTGTTATTCAAGGTCAAAAGTATGGAAACGAGTTGAGATTGGGAAGGATTGCAACTTAAAAGCAAAAGTGAGACTTTCTCACTCATTTGGATGCCATAATTAAAAATTTAAATGTTAAATTTAAATCATTAGATGTGTTTAGATGATTTATAATAGTTTATTCACTGAATGATATTATAAACCCATATACTATAATATCCACCGGAAGTGGAACTGATATTTTATTTTGTGCTAACATCCGTGGATGCAGGGAAAACAGGTTGGAGGGATCCAACAGGATTCCTCAAATATTTACTTATCATATATATATATATATATATGTATATATGTATATATACATATATATATGCTGATATGTGACAGGGTGATGAATTGATATGGATTTATATAAATTGAATGGTTAACCTTTTAATAACATGTAAGTGAAATTTGGAGTTCTTAAATTCTATCAATAATTTTATTAAAGGAAGTGAAATGGAACTTGAATAGAAATAATTATTAAGGATTTGGATTTACTTCTATTTGGAAAAAAAATAGGGAAGATAAAGGTTTATTGATACTTAATTGGTTAAAGTTAAGTTTTGGACAATTTAACTTATATATTAATAACTAAGGTATAAAAGTGAAATTCTATTTAAGGGAATAAAATGAAATTTTATTAAGAGATAAAAAGGGAATTCTATTATGGCATAAAAAGGAATTTTATTAAGGAATGAATTACTAAGCAATGATATGAAATTTTATTGAGAAATAAAATTATAAAAGATGAAATTTTTGAATAAAATTATTTTATAAATAAATGGAAACTCAGGGGAGTTTATCAAATTTATAAACGAGTTTATAAATGGAAAGGATGAAAACAGTAAATATGGGAAAAGATAAGTCAAGGAGAAATCTTATATTGAGTTATAAATTTGTTTGAAATGGAAATAGTAGAATATTTCCGAAAGTAAGAAGTGTGAATTGGGACAAGAGGCACTTATAGATGGATATTAGGTTTTCCAAAATTATAAATTTATTTTAAAAGGGGGTATTTTTTTATTTACTATACTATAAATTTTTATAAACTATTATTTGAATATAAAATATTTTTGAATTAGTTACTTTGAAGGCTTGGCAAATATTTATTAATAAACTCTAATTTTCTAAAACCAGTTTTGAATTTTATCATTAATTGGATATGAACTTTAATATTACTTTCGAACCATAATTTGTATAAAACCATACTTCTTCTTTATAAATATAAATGTTTTCAAATTGTTTTTAAAATCCAATTAAAATCTTCTTTTGATGGTAAGCACGTTTATTAAATGAGATAAGATTTAGGAGAAATCTTATAAAATGGAGAAATTGAGTTTGAGAGTTTATAAGATGAGTGAAATTGATTTTGGAGAAAGGAATGGAAAAATAAAGAATACTTTCAAGGGTAAATCAAAATGTGATTGAGTATAGGAAATCATTTAAATGATTTCATGGAAATAAAAGGGCTTTGAAAATCGTCTCAAATGGGTTAAAATGGAAATAATATCTGAATGATATTTGAGGAAATTATTTTATGGTTGCTTGTGAATGATTAATTGATAGTTAAATCACCGATTATCAATATTGGACAATGCGCTGATCGTTTCGAAGAGTCCGGGATCGGATTTAATTATCCGTAAACCACTTAGATCCGGTTTGAACGATTATGAATGAAGACCGTGAAGAGTTGAAGACGGTGATTCGGTTTGTCCGGACCCAGGGAAACTTGTATGGACGAATGTTTTCAGAACATCGTCAGGGGGACGATGAGCATTCTAAGTAGGACTCGTTCTTGAAAGGTAACGCTTAACCTCAAGCCTCATCAATCGGGAATGGCTAAAACAGGGGAGGTGCAGCAAGGCTTCGTGGGTAGCCCCCACTTGAGAGTAAGGTTTCTCCTGTCTAGATGTCCCTTTTTATTTCGGCTTAGTGGGTGGTTGGTCGAGCCAACCACAGGGAGATCTTGCTTGGGACTGTCCAGTAAGGGATGGTTCCGGTCTTGTGTTGTAGGGGAGTTAGGGTGGATCCTCGGTACTCTGATCTAAACCAGGTACTATGACGGGCGGTACACCGGTAGCCCTACCATTGTATGGAATCCAATCTCCAATAAGCGCCGTTACGTTTTTGATTGTGCCCAACTATTGCTGAAACGTGAGATGCAAGCATTTCAGCTAGATTCTATTTTACTTTCTATAGACACTAGTATAATATCAGAAGAATTTGATAAAAATGTTTTGGCTATCGTATGGTAAAAACCCGACATGTTTATTTGTGGCGTGGTCTTACGAGATGCTTTTATTTTTCAAAGGATTTTTGAAAATATAATAATCCAATTGAGTGTAAATTTCTCACGCTGGTTTTCCAGACTGACTCGGGTGTTGTTTTATATGATGCTCGGGTCAGACCGAGTTAAACAGGATCAGGTTAAAAGCTGAGGAGTTCAGGAGACGAGCTGATGACAGAGCGTACTTCCGTATTTGACTATTATTTCCGTTATGTATGGAAAAAATATTAAGTTGTCTCTGTATGGATGTTTTTTATACTCTGATGATGGTATGTGTGTATATGTATACAGTATAGATTTCTGTGTATTTAAAAGTTGTTATTATATATTATATTTTATTTCGCTGCGATCTGTGAGACTCTGATGTTGTTTTTATTTCTTCTTCTTCTACCTCTTTCTTCTTTTTCCCGAAGGCTCGTACTTTTGTGCCATTTTTGACAGAACTGTTGTGAAACTTTGTTAGTTCAAAGGGGTACGGATTTGCGGGCCTTCACAGATACTCCAGACGAACAAGCTTATCAGGCGGATATTAAAGAAAATAACGAAATAATAATTATAGACGATGATACAGATTTTGTTCGATGAACCATTAGTAGAAGCGTTTGACAGAGCAGAGGAAAATATCGTAGAAAACGAGACCGAATCTGAATCAGAAGACGATGATGACTGATAAAAATCCGAATCCAATTACTTTGCAATTGATGTAACTATGTTCAATTCTTGATGTTCTATGAAATTGATGTAGCTATGAAACCAAATCTGTACGTTTACCGTTGTTTATATGTTTTATGTCATTTCCATTTGTCATTTATTTAGAAGTTTTTATTAAAAATGCAATGTAATCTGCTTATCTTCGGAACATGAGACCCATTATGAATCAGGTATAACACACTTCCATTTCTATTTCCATTTCAGTCATTAATTTAGCAATTTATACCGTTGATGTCATTTACATATGAAATATATTTCATTATCATGTAATTATTCTCTTTTGAAATGATTTGTATATATGTCATAGGTTTATCGTAATATTATCTAGAGGTAGGAGCTTTTTTCGATCTTCAAGGGGAGATGGCAGTGGTCCATCGCAAGCATCACAACATCATGTAGTTTCTTTAGTATCTAGAGAAGAGGGGTAAGAAATAAATTTTATTCAGCATCTTATTTTTATATATATACATACATACTTATTTGTATCATATTTAAAAACAGGGGGTTCGACCTACTTCCCTCGAAGTTTGTGTTGGATGTTTCTAGAGCTTCTTGCCGAAGTAGGATGAGTGTGTGTTGACCGAAGTGGGATAACATCCCTCCCCACATAGTAGAGTGTATTTGGCAGGATGTCCTAGTAAGTATATTTTTTTGTTTTAAGTTTAATATTCTTTTTGCACTTTATCATGAAACACAGGCTGAGATAGACATTCAAATAGACGATATGCAGTTAGCACGAGAATATTGGATGAAGAAGATGCGTAAAAACTATGGGGACTCGATATTCGAAATTAAGAAATCAGATAAGAAACCATGTTGGATGGAGGAGAGCGTCTGGCAAGCATGGTTGGGATACTGGAAAACTGATGAGGCGAACGCAAGTATGCTAATTTTTTTAAATTATTTGACTGGTCGTAAATATCAAAAAATACATGATTGATAAATAATGTATCAAATTTTGAATGTACAGGCAGAGTCGGAAAGAAACTCTGCAAACAAAAATAAAAATCCCATCACTCATCGCGGAGGGTCAAAGTCATTTCAGCAGTATCGGCAGGAGTTGGTAAATTTACTGAATGCAAATTATAAATAATTTGTGCTATATAATTTTAAATGTACAATAATTGTATGTAAAAATCAATTTCAAGAAGCTGAGGCGCATGGCCACGTGGGCTATATGGACGTGTTCAGTCGTACACATGCTGTCGAGCATGTAAATCCGGACTGGATAATTTCGTATACATGGCACGAGGATAAATCCAGCAAGAGCCATGTAAGCATATTTCATTTTATACAGTATTAGTAATTGTTCTACTTGTTAAAGTATAATGAAATAAGATATGGTGATATTAATTTATTAATGCAGGAAAAGTTTATGGAGCAGCGCTAGAAACTCCTTGCTGATACGGGTCGAGATCAGCTGACGACAGATGAGGAGGATGCTATTTTTAAGTCAGTTATCGATCCATCGGAGCATGACAGACGATACGGATTTGGCAATCGAGCCGTAAGTAAATAATATTTTAGGTATCATATAAGTTTCCAAATTCAGTACATTGGTTTTGATCACTTCGTTATGAAAGCATTACACATTACCAAAACACGTATATCCATTACTTGTATGTCATTTCAAAAAAATTAACGAAAAAGACATGTTATTTAATTTAGTTTGCTTGATATATGTTGTTTACATGCATAAATTTGTCACGTTTACTGTTAAAGAGATCAAAAGCAGTGATATCTCGTAATGTAACGTACTAATATTATTGTTAATAAATTTGTCTCATCCTTCCCTATATTTACTTTACTTATGCTAAAATTTTCCAAAGTTATAGTATTTTACAATATAAATCAACAATCTTGTCACTATAGTTATTCGGTGTTACCACAATCTAAGATGTTATCAGCATGCACATACACTTACATAAACATGCATAAACTAAATTAAATAACATTATCACACTGCTAATCATTCACATACCTACACATACACGTACAAAGATCACACAGTTAAATTAAAAATTTATTACAGGTCAGTAGTCAGAGATGGGGTAGACAGACTAGAGCTTAGATCGATCTAGTAGAGATTGAAGATTTGCGGGCTAGAGTGGCGCAGCTGGAGGAGCAGAACCGTCGGCATGCCATAGAGACAACACAGTTGCTAGACCATCGTATCGTCGAGTACATGCAGGAGCATGGTGGCTGCTTCCCTTCCTCTACAGGCTTAGGTTCTAGAGGAGATTGATATCTTGCTTTGGTCGGTATGTTTTTTCTGTTTTGTATTATTTGGTAGATGGTGGAGGAAGTTTTTGATTTATGTACTATGTTATCATACACTTGGCTGTTTTGTTGTATAATTATGTGGATGTTGGGGATGTTGTAGATGTATGAATTGATAAAACATTTGGTGTTGTAGATATTATTATGTATTGTACATTAGTTTGGGTGATGATTATGTGTTTTGACTTAATTATATTATTTTTTTGGTGAATTGTGTATAGTTTGGTTTTTTGATATATGTTTGGAATATTATATATTGGATTCTGCAGTATTGGTGGAAAAGTTTTTGTATGGTAAATGTGGATGGAAGGCTATATTGCAGCAGAAATAAAAAAATGCAGTAGATTTCCAAAGGCTTCCGATGGCTTCCGACAGCTTTCAGGTTATATTTTTCCAACGGCTTCCGACAGCTTTCAAATCAATTTTTCCAACTGCTTTCGACAAGTGTCGGAATCCGTCAGAAGCCGTCGGAAGTTGTCAGAAATACGAACGGTGAGATGTTTCGGAAGCCGTCGGAAACACTACACCCTTACGCCTTATTTTCCTACAGCATTTTTCGACGGCTTCCGACGGCCTCCGACGCCCGTCGACGGTTGTCTACTGTCGAAAAATGCCTTTCTCCTTGTAGTGATATATAATTGTATAAAGGTATTTTAATTCGTTAACATATGATTTTATAAATCAGGCTTAACTCGTTTCTATGCAATAATAATTATTATTATAAGATAATGAAAAGAAATATCAAATGTATTTTTGAAACATGAATATATTTTACGAAACATGAAAATAAGTAAATTGGGTGAACAGAGAGTGAATTATTTTATTTTGATGCAAGAGGTTAAATATTTGTATTTCACCCATGATATGTAAACATACTCTTTTATTGATAGAAATACTAGCTTGATTTTTGATTTGAATGAACTGAATGATATTTGGTCATGATTGATGTATGAAATACATCAAGTTTATAATTAATTACCAAGCATGATTTGAATGAAATGTGTGCTTTGAATCGTTATGGGTAATTTTTAGATGCTTGTGTTATTTTATGCAAGTATAGCAGTGATGTTTGATTCACCCATGTTATGTACATACAATTTTATCATTTCATATATTGTGTATTGATGTAAATATATGAATTTGTCATGTTTAAATTGCCAAGATTTAAGCATTGATATTTTGTTTTGCTAATATGCACGTACACGGCATTTATTTGATGCAAATGGGATATAACATCATTTTAGGGAAAATTGATGTTTTGGAAAGCCAAATGTTTTTGCATATTTAAATTTAACATTTTGACGAGGAAAGTACGAGGTGTTGACTACTAGGCTACAAGTTTCCCTCATACCGGACTAGTTCGAGTATCACAAATCAAATCATGAAGTCCTTGTCCCTTTCATAATTCCAAATGATTTGTTGCTGGGACATATGAACTTATTGAAGTAGTCGGAGACGTAATGAAAACGAAGTGAAGTAGTGCCCCCATATGGAGAGATGATGATGAATTGGACAACAACATGCGTAAGATTTATCACATCTTCATATGCCTGAAAAGTATGCCAAAAAGGGATCGTGTAGGGGTCAACCACAACTGACCGGAAATATAAGGGTGAAAAATACCATGATGACTTACTAGGGCAAGTTGTCTACATAGAGGGTAAATCCATTAAGGATATTTATTAACGTGATATCCTGCTAGGATTCACAGATGAGAAGATGAACTAGCCTTCTTATGAGAAGATGATTTATCCTTCTCTTAGGTATAACTAGGAATACTGACCTCGTAAATGATTCTTTAGAAATGGTGATTTTAATTTATACAACAAAAAGCAACTCATATATGGATACATTATGATATCTCAATTTGCTAGAGTTGTAGATGTGTGCCATGAATAGAGCCATGAAACGTGTGTTATCATCCATTTTTTAAAATGAATTGTGGGTGGCATTTGGTATGGTGTTTGCGACATCTATGTGCTTGAAAATATCACATTTAAACTCGAACTGCACATTTCTTATCTATGATTTTGTTGTACCCATAGCTAGATTTATAGCCTGACTCGGGGTTTGTTATTTACTTAAAAGCTTCGAGTTAGACTGAGATTGTTTCATAGGTCAATAGTGTATCTGTTTTATAGGCTGCCATAAAGGGGGTATTTTGTGATTTCAAATTTGAATTTGAGATTGATAAATTGGGATTTGAATTTAATTTGAATGGGAAGGTTGGGTTAATGTTGAAACGATTTGTTAAGTTGAGGGAATTGAAAATACTTTACTGTATAAATTATTTAATATATATAAACACTATTTGGGAAATATAGAGATATTTGGAGTGAAAATGATGTTTTGGTTTTGAAGTATAAATTAAGATGAAAGAACCACGGTGTTATAGTGTATATTTCTACCCTGTAGATAGTTCCATGGACCCTTAGAGGATGGTTATTCCAAACATTCTTTGAGTTAATTATATTTCAGTTGATATTTCACTTGAGTTAGATTTATAGATATAAGAATGTTAATCCTGACTCGAGTGTTTTGTGTTTTGCTTTACGCTCGGGTCAGACTGAGTGATACAGCATTTGAGACTCACCTTCGAAGTTGGAGCCTTGCTTGAAGATCCAGCTATCTATCCTTTCAGTCATCCAGTTGATTGGTTCAGAGAAGTCATCTGCTCGTACTAGAGACTTCACTGCATCTGGGATATTCTGATGTATTTTATTTCTAACTCTGATGTATATGGTAGCTTCATGAACTACTATTCCTTATCTATTCCGCTGCATTTTATTACTCTGTGCCTGTGATCTGTGACTGATTTATTTACTGTATATGTTACGTTTGCCAAATTTAAATTAACAATTCGGTATTTTGAATTATTCAAGTCAGACATTTATGGTTTTATTGTCGATTTGAATGGTCCAAAATAGCGGGTCGTTACAGTTGGTATCAGAGCTTTGGCTCTAGGCAAAACTTAGCATATATGGTAAATTTATTTACAGAATCACTTTCGTTCGAGTTGAATCTCTTCCTTTTTGACTCAATTTCCTTTGAGTTTTGGAATGTCCCTCGGTTTCGAAATTCATTCTGTCTCTCCCTATTTATATTCGTTTGATTCTGGAGTATCCCATAACTCCATTGAATGATTTGTAAAGGGGGTGAAAACTCCTTTTCAATTGGCATTGACTCACCGAAGATTCCTGTATCCTCGGTTTACGATGCTGATATATCTTGTTATGCCGAATTCTATATCTCCGACGATCGAATGTCGAATTGCCTCAGAATTCTACACCGATCTAATTTTGGAATCACGGTTGACAGGTAAAGGTCGCCCGCGATTTATAGAAGTATATCCATCTTCTATTTTGTAACTTAATTATCTCATCTTCGATCGAGTCTATCTTCGAATCAGGATTCTATTGATTAGAGTTCCTTTAAATTAAATCTCTATCTTTGTTTTGAAATCCATCCTTAAATCATCCTTTGAAAATCGGGTTTTGTTTGTATTTTAGAAATTGTTTATACCGAAATTATTATTTTGATAACTATGATTTTATTCTATATATATAAAGAAAATGTTTTCGGTAGAGATTATATACCTATATATAAAGCAAATAAGAAATGTTATTCTATATAAAAAGGGTTTTGAAAGGATTTGAAATTTTGAAAAAATTATAAGAAATTGATTTATATAAAAATGATTTATAATTGAAGTGTTAAATTTGAAATTCGAGAATTGAATTCCGGTATTTTGAAATTGGTTTTAAGATTTTGGAAATTATATATAAATAATACGATTTAAAAGTATTTTTCCGAATAAGAAATATTTCAAATGAATTCAAATGAATTCCAATAATTTTGAAGAAATTTCAAAGAAGTTTTCAAGAAAATAGAAGTCCAGAACTCACTTATGTCGCTGGAGAATAATTTCGGTGATGAGTGCACGCATCATCGACATTGATTTTCGAGTTTCAGAGTGGGGGAGAGGCCACTTTAATAGCTTCGCTATGCGAGTGATTTTGTAAAACCGTTTTTGATTTCAAATTCCGAAGTATAATTTGATATTTTCAAAAGATATATGTATATATTTGAAACAATTTGAAGTAAGACCGGTGTTCAGTCCTCGAGTTTTTGATTTGACTTAGAATAACTCTATTTATAAAAATTGATTTCCATCTCTTGGATTTGAAATTGATTTTCACCGACTATTTTGAAGGTTCGAGCACTTCCAAATCAAGGTTTAAAGGTTTAAAAACCAAGATATTTCGAAAGGTATAAAATATTTGATAAAGTATGCAAGTTTTGTTGTATGAGGTTAAACCTTTTATTAAGTAAGAGAATATGGCTATTTTAATTATACTAATATGGAATTTAGTTTTTAAATGTTTTGAAAGAATTTTAGTTTTAAATAATGGTTTTCAAAAAGGTAAATTGGATATTTCAAATCGAAGTAAATAGTTTAAAGGTTTTAAAGGGATAATTATAAATTTGGAAACCATTTTGAATATAATTGATTTTGAGAAAAATATTTGGTTTTGAAAATTAAATTGAAAAAAATAACCCAGTACTTATATGGTGATTTTGGAAATGAATTTGTTTGACTTGAATTATTTTAATTTGGAAACTGGGATAATTTTCTACACCTATTATTTTGGGAACTTTGAAATTCAGACATTTATTTGGAAGAAAATTTGGTGAAATCATATATGATTTTGAAACTGAATTGGTATTGAAATAATTTGAAATTGAGAACCTTAGATTACTAAGCACTTGATTTGGGAGTGGTCGAACTTATATAAAATGGATTGTATAAGTATGATGTTGATTTGAAATCTATTGATTTGAAAGGTACTCAATTTGGAAAGAGATTTTATTTAATCGAAATCTATATAAGTATGATTTGATCTACTATTGATTTGGAAAGTATTCGATTTGAGAAAGGAATCCTATATATATGGACTTTATATAAGTACAATATTTGAAAGTGATTTGAAAAGGTACTATATGATATATATTTTCGAAGTAAAGATATGGAAAGTGCCTTCTGCTTGATATCCGCTTTGTGGCCACATCGTGGATTCATTCTATCGATATTATTCTCTCTGATTTTCGGTTTTCCGGATGTAATACTCGAGTGTTTCCCACCGTGGCGTAACCCATGGTTTTTTTTCTCTCGTGAATGCACAGCGCAATTGCCTGGCTGAGTCTTGCCTAGGGGTACGGATTGTTTCCTGGGGGATCCAGGCGTAACCATTGTGTATCCTGCAATCTGTGTAGGTCGCGAATAGTAGCGCAAGTGCCTGGCTGAGTCTTGCCTAGGGGTACGGATTGTTTCCTGGGGGATCCAGGCGTAACCATTGTGTATCCTGCACTCTACTAGTCATCATGGCGTAACTCGCAGGGCTGAGAAAGCTTACGGATATGGATTGTTTCCTGGGGGACCCAGGCGTAACCATTGTGTATCTGCGAACCATGATCGGACAAAGGTTTTGGTTTGGTTGTTTTGTTTGGATTGTACTTTCCATATCTGTTTTTAAAGTTTTTTTCAAGTATTTTCACTGGTTGTTGAAACAGGTCTACTAAGTACTTGAAGAATTCTAGCTTTGCGCCTGATCAACGCATGGCCAGAGTCTGCAAGAACGAGGATAAACTTGTTGAAACATCGAGTTATAAAAATATTTTTGAAAGAAAAGATTTATTTCGATATAAAAGGTATTTATTATAAAAGTATTTCCAACAAAGAAATTTTGTGTTAATATTTGAAATTGAAACTCTCATGGTTTGAAATGTACGATTCTTGCCCGATTCTATTCTTTTGAATCTACCTTATCTGCCCTGCTTTATTTATTCAACTATATTCTCTTTTCCGAATCTATCTTCTTTCCTTCTTTCCTTCTTTTGAATATATCCTTTAAAACATTGTTTATTTATATTCTACCTGGTTTAATAAGAGAGAAAAATTAGTGTTTTATAAATAATTGATCTCATAATTAATTGAATGGATTTGATAAAATGAGTAATCTATTAAATATTAATCAATTTAAATAATAACAAAAGAAAAAGTATATGGTTTTAAATAAATTTTTTTAATTTGTTTTTCAAAGTCTAAATTTTTCATCTGGTTGTTTCTACTCTCCTACTTTATTCCTTTTCGGGGACGAAAAGTTTTAAGTGGGGGAGAGTGTAACGACCCATAAAATTTTAGCAATTTTTAATTGGTATTTAACGTATTGAATTGGATTTTGAGAAATTATTAATAATAAAATTTTGAAAAAAAAAAGAAAATATGTTATGTATATTAATGATTTGTAGTACGAGCTGTGTACATATATTTTAAAGTTTGGTTGTGGTTATACCTATAAGATCTAGTACAAAAACTTTATAAACTATTATTTATACTATAATATAAGTTAAGTTTGATGTAAATTTGGTAGCATAGTTCATTTCTATTGGGTATAAATATCAATAGCGTGGGTAATAAATTTACGGTCTCCTTTTGCTTTTCAGCAAGGTGTGTAAATTTTAAGTATGTTGAGTACGTTCCATATATAGTTATTTTGGAAAACCACTGTATATGTATGATGGTCTATTTGAAGTGTATATATAGTAAAGCGTATTTATACCAAGTTTTATTTAATTTATATGTGTTATAATAGCTATATATATATGTTAGTCTTGATACTAGTATATAGTTTTACTGAAGTTTGATTTCTAGTCATGTTAAATATATATATATATATATTTGATTTTGGGTTTTTGTGTCACCATTTCCAGTTTATTTTAGTGCATATTTAGTATATCTATACATATGTCGTCAGCTATAAATACGATAGTTAAGGGTTTCATATATCATATGAATCAAAGAAGAAGAGAAGTATATACTATATTTAACTACATATATGAAGTATATGTTTTAAGGGTTGATTTAAGGTCTGCATTAAAAAAAGTAGTTGTGATTACCATTATTTCATATTGTACCTTCTATATTCCTGACTGACTTTCAGCGTTCATTCATTCATTTTAATTGTGGGTTTTTCTTTTCTCTCTCTTTTCTTATAAATAATTGTACGCATTCATCTCTTTCCCTTTCTTATATTTTGTCCCTTCATCATCTTTTAGCCGTTAATTTTGTTTCGAAAATCAAGAAAATTTGTATACGTTTTATTCTTTTTGAACGTTTAATAATAAAGATAAATCTGCATAGTATAATCAGATATGAATTGAGATCTAGGAAATAAATAAATATAAAAACGTATAACATGCCACTAATAATAAATTGCTTTAATAGCTTCTCAATTAGCGTACAGCTGTTTCCATCCCATGCCATGTCAAAAGTTTGAAACGTAATAAATGCTATATGATTATTTCGCATTTATTTTTTTTTCCTTTATTATTTCCTGTACGTTTTCATTCCAATCTAAATTATAACTTTTTGATTTCCATGCCTTTTCGGATCTCAAACGCGCAGCCCAAGGAATATTTCTTTAATAATTTTCCTAAAAATCAGCTTTTGGCCGTTTTATTGCATTGTTCTCAAATTGTGCCCGTTTGTTTTTCTCATTCCTCTCATACGTTACCACTTTTATTTATGCTCGGGACACAGCTCATTTTTTTTCCTTCGTTCCCTTTCTTTTATTTGCTTCCTTCGTTTCCGTCGGTTCAATTATATAGATTTTTATATTCGTTGCACGTTTACATTCATTTATTTTGACCAGTCCTTTCCTTTGTTATTCCCCTAATTTTGTGCGTTACTTTACCATAACCAATGCTCCGTATTTATTCGCTTTAATCTTTTCAGCTGAATTTGACCATTACTATTCAAATCAATTCATATTTATTGTATACGTTTCGTATGCAACGGTTCTTTTCTTTATTTATTTTGCCTTTATAACCTTGTTTGACTTCGTTTCTTTCATATTGCAAACTGCTGTCACTTCCAATCTCATTCCTCATTTTAAGTTTTCTTCCTCCTCCTTCTTCCATTTTTCTTTCTACAGATCCACCTATTTTCTCCCTTCTTTTACCGTGCTTCCACCTCCCATCGCTTCGTCACCCACCACATCCAACTCATCCCTCTCCCTCCGCGTTTTTCTCTCCTCCTCTCATGCACATATCTCTCTACACGTGTTGTCATCGCCTGCATGCTCAGCCATCCTCAGAGCCTTCACCATCAACAATCATGCCACACGTTATCTTTGAGTAATAGGTTAGCATATATTTATAATATATATGTGTTATTGTATATTTTCTATAAGTCTGTATTTGGAATATGTGATCTGTCCTACATGATTTTAAATTCATGTTAGTTATGTATCATATGGTATTATATATATGAGTTCATAACAGTATTCTTTTTTTTTTTTTTCTTTTTTTTTCGTTCATAGTGTGTATGATATTATACTATGTATAGAGATTTGATAACTTGATTGTTTTATACTTTATGTGTCACGTTGGTATTCAATTTTAAAAGTTTGAAGGTTATATATTAGTTAATATATAGTTTAATATATGTCAGTAATGTATATCTATGCAGTAATATTGTATGTATTATAGCAAAGTAAGTTTTTTTTTTTTTTTGATTTAAGATATCATATATACATCTTATAAATATAGTATGGTTCCAAGTATGAAATGTTTGCAGTTTTCAGATTCTATATAATATAAAATTTTGTTCGCATGTTATAAAATTTGATAAGTGTATATATAAATATTATATAAAAAGTTAGTACATATATAAAACGTAAAGCATACTCATCTTATCAGTCGATTGTATATGTATTTAAATATATGATATGTTTAAAGCTATGTATTTTGTGAATAACTGGTTATAAGTATATATATACACATTTGATTTAAAGTTATAAAGGTATGCATATTGTGAATTAGACTATATTAATGGTTAGCTTACAAATATTTATATAGTTTTATAGGGAAGTACGAGCTATGTGGGTTATATTTTTAGCAAGCGTATTGTTACCACTTTAAAATAGGTGAAGTTTTACAGTTTACGGTCTATTTGTGTAAGTGTGTAATGTATGTTTAATTTAATAAAGTTATGATAGTTTTGTATAAAATGTTTAACTATTTATATATCTGATATAATGATAGTTCATATCTGATATAGCTTATATATTATAAAGTTACAGGATACGTTAGTTTTATACGCTAGTTAATATATATATTTAATAATTGACTAAAATGTTTTCAGTGTGAGTTTACTTTTTTTAGTGTTGGATTTTATACGGCATAGTATGTATACTTGTTCACAGTCTATATAAGTATATGAGTGCATGTGTCATTATAAGTATTTTGTTGTTCATAAATCTCGAGACATATATATGCGTTTAGGTGTTTGTTTCAGACTTACGTAATATATATATATATATATATATATATAACCGAATATAGGCTATGCATTTGGAATTTCTATATATACATTTTTATTATGAACATATATAGGTTGCTTTCATGGGTTTTTTTTTAAGTAATATATATTACAATAAGTGGTTATATTGTTTTTATAATAATTATTGACTATAAAATATAATACAATGGTTTTTTTTTGGACGAATTATGTTTAAATTACATATAGGTATATATAGATTTTAAATATACATTTTTAATTTGAAAATTGGTTTTGGGAGAATTAATATCATAATAATTTATATTTTTTTCTGTAATATCAAAATTGATTCGATTCATTCTCATCGATTTCCCATTATCAGCCTTGTCCGTCGTGCCTATTTTCTGCATCAAATCTTGTCCATCCAGCGTTGCTTTGGATTTCGTAGCTTATTTCATCATCATATATCTCTAGCCTCGAAAGGTGAGCAATCACTCACGATTAACGTTCTTTTATTTATTAAATTTAATTTCAATTGAAATGACAATTGAAATATGCTGCTGTTAGATTTAAATTGTTATATATGCTTTTATCGGTAACTGTTCACTTATGGGATATGATACCATATCTTATTGTTTATATTTATTTTGATGATATATGCTTGTTGTTATTATTATTTTCGTATCTGTTATCACTCTGCAAGTTCCCTATTAGTATAGAAATCACTATGGGTTGAAAAGATACATACCCGAACGGACTTTAGAATAAGATAATTTCGTTACGGGTTGAAATGATAGACCCAAGCGATTTTTGATTTAATTTAAAATTTTGGATTTCGGGTTGAAATGATATCCACCCGAATATATTTAGTGTACGGATTGAAATGATAAATATCCGTAGCACTTGACTATATGGTAGGAAATATATATACAGACACCGTTGGTCCATATAAATATTTTGAAATTATTTCTATAATTTTGGAAAGAAATATACGGTTTAATAAATTTTGATTCTTAAGATATTATATAAATGGAAATTTTATATATAGATTTAGTCGTAATATTTGATTTAAATTAGATTGATTTAATACATATAATATAGTTGAGTATCTATGGAAATCTATATTTCAAATAGATCTTTCTCGTAATAAATTGAAAAAATAGGATTGGGAGGTACATTTGGGTTTATTAAAAATGGTATTTAAATAAGGATTTATTTAATTAAATCGACTTGAATTGAACTTGTAAATACTAAAGCTTTGAGCTATATTGGAATTTAAATGGCGATTTCGAGATTTAGATCTGTATTTGAAATAAATATAGTTGAATTTGTTATTTAGAAACTAAACTGAATTAAAATATAAATTTAGGTTGGACTAAATTTGAATTTATTATTTAGAAGCTAAATTGAATAAAAATTAGTTTGAAACGTTGAATACTTAAAGTTTGAAATATATTGGAATATAAAGGGGGTATTTTGTGATTTCAAATTTGAATTTGAGATTGATAAATTGGGATTTGAATTTAATTTGAATGGGAAGGTTGGGTTAATGTTGAAACGATTTGTTAAGTTGAGGGAATTGAAAATACTTTACTGTATAAATTATTTAATATATATAAACACTATTTGGGAAATATAGAGATATTTGGAGTGAAAATGATGTTTTGGTTTTGAAGTATAAATTAAGATGAAAGAACCACGGTGTTATAGTGTATATTTCTACCCTGTAGATAGTTCCATGGACCCTTAGAGGATGGTTATTCCAAACATTCTTTGAGTTAATTATATTTCAGTTGATATTTCACTTGAGTTAGATTTATAGATATAAGAATGTTAATCCTGACTCGAGTGTTTTGTGTTTTGCTTTACGCTCGGGTCAGACTGAGTGATACAGCATTTGAGACTCACCTTCGAAGTTGGAGCCTTGCTTGAAGATCCAGCTATCTATCCTTTCAGTCATCCAGTTGATTGGTTCAGAGAAGTCATCTGCTCGTACTAGAGACTTCACTGCATCTGGGATATTCTGATGTATTTTATTTCTAACTCTGATGTATATAGTAGCTTCATGAACTACTATTCCTTATCTATTCCGCTGCATTTTATTACTCTGTGCCTGTGATCTGTGACTGATTTATTTACTGTATATGTTACGTTTGCCAAATTTAAATTAACAATTCGGTATTTTGAATTATTCAAGTCAGACATTTATGGTTTTATTGTCGATTTGAATGGTCCAAAATAGCGGGTCGTTACAGAAGTGAATGCATCATAAACAACATCAAAGCAAAATAATCATAATCTCGAATGTGACTATTCAACATAAGTAATCAACATAGTTTAAATGAAGAAATCTCACTAAACTCCATCAAAATCAACTTTCAAATTCATAATCTTCTAAACGGCAATTCACAAAATCTAGAAATCAAAAATAGATAACTAGAAAAAATAGCATAAAAGTGGATTGATCCCCATCATATGGCGAGTCTAAGCAACGCCGCATGTGCATCAACATTTGGCCGAAGCCTACCAAGTACTGTCATCATAATTTTTGGCGCCCAACAAATGACCCGAAGGTCTAGTATTGGTAATTGATCCGAAGGTCCATCATAGTGGCTCGGAAGCCCAACAAATCATCAAAATCATCAAACAACAAATCCACAACAAATATTTCAATACGAGTTCGGAATTAACCAAGTTAGTAAAAGCGTGGTTCCATATTCCGCACTTTTGCTAAATCGTTTAAATCTCTTCATCGTTTCTTTGAAAGTGAAAAATTGTGTATTTTATATAAATAAAATTTACATTCTCAAACAGACAAGTCTGGAATTAAACGAATCAGTAAAAGTTGGGGTTCATAGTCCTCAATTTTGCTGAAGCGTTTAAATCGCTTCCTCATTCTTTTGAAAGCCTAATCTGTAAAATTTTTGGAAACAATTTTATTTTAAAATGATTTTTAAAACACGTTATTAAAACAGTAACAACTATAGCAATTTCGACAAAGAAATTGCGCTTCACAAAACACCGTAAAAGCGGATACCAAATCAGCGTTGCGGGATAACCGCTTAAAAAATTCACTTTAAATTGACGGTTACTAAAGTCAAAATAACAGTAATTTTTATTCATCCAAAATGCCGTCAAAACAACACGCTTCCAAAATTTAACACCGGAGTAAAAATTTCCGTTATAAAAATAACGGCGCAAAATACGTTTTAAAACCAAACACCGGTTCAACGTAAATTAAACACTGGTATTTAAAACACTTTCATGCAATTCAACATGCACGTTCATATTGAAACTGTGATGGCCTGGCATAGTTTTTTTTTTTGTGAAATGCATTCAACGCTACATACACACATGACATAATTAAGCAATATAATTTATGAACCCATGCATGGATTAACATGAGAACACCTGGACAACACTACACTCTGCATGCACGTAACGAAACAAAGGTCTTGGCAATTCTTCATTAGTGCACACATATTTGCCCACGATCTGGATATAAAATGCTCCAACGGACAATGCAAATTTTTACACATTTGTGCACTACTTGGTCGTGTGCGCTACGTGCAAGTACAAATGAAAAGATGCCTAACATGCTGACACATCATAAGATGTGCTACAACAGGTGCCCACAAAAATATATCTGGGCAATACCATAATGCACACTACAAAATGTAGGTAGATACAACTGTTTTCTATACTTTATAACACAACGTAAAAAATAATGGCCAGGCAATCATGCAAACACGTAAATTTTTAACCAGGTATAAAAATGCAAACTCAATTTTCACTAAAATAAAATACACTTTATAACACGCACGCACACTTTTAAACAAACACACCTGGCACTCTACTCTTTGTTACCTCACCAATATACACGCAAGGAAATGTAGAGGTAACTTCAACATAGTTTTATATGCAACCCATTTGCATGCAAGTAAGAAAATTGCACGCATGCATTGCATTAAAACAACAACACACGCACGCAAAAATGGGTTTCAAAATATCTGGACACTATAATAATGCACGCACATGTGAAAATTAAAATGGTCTATAATTTCGTGCAATACGACACTGTCACGCATGTAAACAAACTTTGCTTTGAAAAGTAAAACACAGCTATATAATTTGAGCTATATTCGTGCTTTACTGATAAAAAAGATGGCCATACTTTCGTTTGTTACATTAATACAGGTAGATAAATTTTCAAAAAATATAGTAACTTAGTGCACATGTACAGCGACGTGTGCGACTGCAAGGCCACTTTTACAGTATCGCTAAAACATGGACAATGGATAATATATCTACATGGAACAGCAAGTAAGTGTCAAACTGGTCGAAAGTGCTAACAAAAATAAAGTGATGTATAAATTAGCAATGTGAGTTTTACACTCACCTTTAACTCGTTTCAAAAGCAACTAGCAAGTAGAAATCCAAAGGAAGCAAGAATGACTGCCACTAATGTGTTTTACTGAGCAGCTGGAACAAAATGAAATGAGACAAAGAAAGATGTAGCTACTCTTACTTTTCCTTTACCAAAATGAGTACAAGTCAAAAATGAAGTGTGCTGGAAAGAGTTTTGTACCAATTAATGTTGACGTGCATATTTGAATTTGCAATTTTGTTGACAGCCAAGAAAATGTTCCAACTCTTTGTTTTAATAAAATGAGACAGCACTTGCTCATTTTTGCTTTTCAAACTTTAGTGACAGCTAGCCAAAAATGTTGGACCTTTTTTTTTGAAATAGGTGACAGCAAATGTTTATATTTGCTTTTGTAAAATGTAGTGACAGCAAAAGGCAAAAATTTGTTCAAACTTTATGTTTTAATATGGACCTATTTGTTACACTTGAAAGGCAATTGCATTACATTTCAACGTGTACCACTTGAAGTATGCACCGACTTTACAAAATGATTTGCACTTTCTTTTTCCAAATTTTTTATTTAAAAATTTCTATTTTAAATTTTTATTACGACGGTAATAAAACAGGGCTGTCCCAAACTCCCCCTTATAAAAATTGCATCCCCGCAATTTTTATACTAGAAGTTGTTTTTAACACAAATTAATTCACCACAACAAATATTTAAGATAAAAAAGATGAATAAGAATGCTCACCCCCACCCGAAGAGGAGAGAAAGCCGGGATAAGAACGCTTGTTGAATTCTTTGGTTTCCCAAGTGCAATCTTTGGGGTTTGCGGACTATTGAATTTTCACAAGCGGGATTTCTTCGTTTCGAAGGCGTTTAACCTCCGAAGTTAGCACACGAATATGATTTTGCACAATAGACAAGTCGGGTGAGATCTCAAGATCTTGCAACATAGGAGGATCAATAATAGAATCTAAATCTCGAAGGCATCGACGAAGCTGGGATATATGAAATATGTCATGAATTCCCGAAAACTGAATAGGTAGCGATACACGATAAGCAACATGGCCAATGCGTTCCGTAATAGGAAATGGTCCAATATATTGAGGAGCCAATTTACCGGAGCTACTAAAACGAATCACACCTTTCATCGGAGAAACACGAATGAATACGCAATCGTCAACAGAAAATTCCAAAGGTTTCCTACGATGATCAGCATACGATTTCTGCCTATTCTGAGCCTCTTTCATTCTCTATCTAATAATATCAATCTTCACAGAAGGTTGACGAATATAATCGGGGCCGAGAACTAACTTTTCCCCGGATTCCAACCAATAGATAGTGATCAACACGGTCTTCTGTAAATAGCTTCGAAAGGAGCCATACCGATACTGGATTGGAAATTGTTGTTATACGAAAATTCAAAAGAGATAAGTGGTCTTCCCAACTACCACCAAAATCAAGAATACAATCTCGAAGGAGATCTTCAAGACTTGATTCACCCTTTCAGTTTGACAATCACACCGTGGATGATAAGCTGTACTGAGATTGAGCTTAGTGCCCAAAGCTTTCTGAAGGCACTACTAGAAACCACTAGTAAAAAGCGGATCTCTGTTACTAACAATGGAACTAGGAACTCCAAGAAGTCGAACGAATTCTTTAATAAAAAGCTTAGCCAATAAAGGAGCAATTCGATTGGACTTGACAGGAATAAAATGGGATGATTTGGTCAATCTATCAACAATCACCCAAATACTAGTATGGTCCGACCTCGAACGAGGTAGACCATCAATGAAGTCCATAGAAATCCGATCCCATAATGGAATCTGAAGAAGCTACAAAAGGCCACTAGGACGATGGTGTTCAACTTTAATTAGTTGACAAGTCATGCAACGACTTACATAACTTGCAACATCACGCTTCATGCCCTCCCAAAAGTATAAGCGTTTCATATCAGCATACATCTTACTACTACCCGGATGAATAGTATATTTAGAACGATGACAATCCTCAAGAATATCATTTCTAAGACTAGGAACATTAGGCATAATCAACCTACCCTTCTTCCGAATACAACCATGAATATCAATATCGAATTCCTTTAGAGCATCATTTCGGGATTCCGATTTACAACTCTAAATAAGATAAGAGATATTTGGATCTTGTTTGTGGGCATCGGCAACACGATCCAACAAAGTAGGACGAGCTTCCATGCTAAATAAAAGCACGGGAAAATCAGAAACTGAAAGACGGTGTCTAATATCACAATGAGATAAAGCTTCCAACATATTCCACTCTGCTGGCATCATGGAAACAACAACCTGCTGCTTGCGACTAAGCGCATCGCAACTCGATTACCCTTACCAGGGGTATACTGAATATCAAAATCATATGAAGTAAAAATTCAAACCAACGTTGTTGCATCATATTAAGTTCTTTCTGAGTAAATAGTTATTTCAGAGATTTCTGATCAGTGAAGAGAACAAAACACTCGTCCGATAAATAATGTCGCCAAATCTTTAGAGCAACGACTATAGCGGCTAACTACAAATCATGGGTAGCATAACGAATCTAGTTAGGCTTTAGTTGTCTAGAAGCATAGAAAAATACTATATCCTTTTGCATGAGAACAGCACCGAGTCCATAACCACTGGCATCGGTATAAACAACAAGATCATGATTCCCTTCTGGAACCACTAAGATAGGAGCATGAGTAAGGAGATCTTTTAACTTCATGAAAGATGTCTCACACTCATCTGACCAAATAAAAGGAATAGCTTTTCTCGTGAGAGTGGTAAATGGTAAAGCAATACGAGAAAAGTCCTTAATGAACCGACGTTAATAACCCGCCAATCCAAGAAAACAACGGATCTCAGTAACGGTCTCAGGCCTCTTCCAATTCTGAATAGATTCGATCTTAGAGGGATCGATAGAAATACCATCGGAAGGAACAATATGACAGAGAAACTTCACCTTATTCTCCCAGACGTGCATATTTGAAGGAAAAGGACTCAACTACATTAATGAGATCATGGCTGCAAGTGTTTATATTTTTCCTTTTTCAAAACTTTGGTGACAACACATTCCACTTTGATTTAACATTGGACCCACACTTACTTTCATACGTGAAGGCAAAGATAAATTACAACATGGTTTGGCAATTGATCAACTGACTTTGCAATTTTGTTGACAGCCAAGAAAATGTTCCAACTCTTTGTTTTAGTAAAATGAGACAACACTTGCTCATTTTTGCTTTTCAAACTTTAGTGACAGCTAGCCAAAAATGTTGCACTTTGTTTTTGAAATAGGTGACAACAAATGTTTATGTTTGCTTTTGTAAAATGTAGTGACAGCAAAAGGCAAAAATGTGTTCAAACCTTTTGTTTTAATATGGACCTATTTCTTACACGTGAAAGGCAATTGCATTACATTTCAACGTGTACCACTTGAAGTATGCACTAACTTTACAAAATGATTTGTACTTTTTTTCTCCAAATTTTTTATTTAAAAATTTCTATTTTAAATTTTTATTACGATGGTAATAAATTAGGGTTGTTACAATTAATTTAAATGTATGGACTTAAATGTAAAATATTAGAAGAAAACTAAGAAGACATTTGTGAATAATCATAGAAAAATTTAAAAGTATATGTATTTGATTGTAACTGGCATTAGACGTTTAGTAGAATAACTATAAATTAATAAATTATAAAAATTTAAAACTAAAATATCTAGAGAGAGAATTAAGAAGGGTAGAGAAAACTCCTACAACCAATAATTTCTTCCGCTTTACTATTATTAATAGATCCTTTAAAAGTTGTAAGAAATGAAATTTTGTACTGTAATGCATTGTATTTTTTTAACATAAATGAATTAAAAATTAAAAATATATTATTGCTTATGTTTGCATTTTCGTTAAGCGGTTCATATATCTTTAATTATATATGAATAAAAATAACAATTTTATCATCTTCGCTTATATAAATGAGTGTTGTATACATGCTTAAATCGGTATATTTTAAGAATTGTTAGATGAATTAACAAAATATTAGTTTGTTGAATTTATTTGAATTATTTAAAATAAAGATTACATAATTGGTTAATACGTACATGGATATGTGTAAAATATATTAGGAGAGAATCGAAAAGGGTTTGTAAGTAACTATGGAAATTTAAAGTATAGGTGTTTAAAGCTAAAAATGTAATTTTTCAGTGTATTGCATGATAACTTCATTGAGATAAATGAATTAGGAAATATTTTTTTTATTATTATTGATATGTATAATTTTTTTTATGATATACATATCTTTGAATGCAAATTAAAATTTTGTTTTACCAGTTTGTTGATGCTACTATGGTATACTATTGAATTTGTTATATTTTAGGATTTACATGATGTATCGAATATTAGTTAACTGAATTTATCGAATGAATTAAATTTTGATCAACCTCATTAATTTAAATGTATGGACGTAAATGTAAAATATTAAAAGAGAACTAAGAAGATATTTGTGAATAATCATAGAAATTTTTAAAAGTATATGTATTTGATTGTAATTGGCATTAGAAGTTTTGTAGAATAACTATAAATTAATAAAATTTAAAAATTTAAAACTAAAATATCTAGGGAGAGAATTAAGGAGAGTAGAGAAAACTCCTACAATTAATAAGAGAGCTTGAATTTCTTCCGTTTTACTATTATTTAATAGATTTGATGATTTTGAATTTTCTAGTATTATTTGTTAAATTGGCCGCCGCATTTTACTTATTTTATAATACACATGTTCGCAAGTTGTGTTTGAAGCTGAAGCCAGCCTCTAAAATGGTCAACAATCGTTTGGAAAATTTCTCGGTTGTAATTAGTAAGGAACATAAGAACTCTTACAAAGTTTAAATAAGTATCCAGGATATTCATAATCATTTGAGATGCAACATTCTATTATAGAAAATCTTGAGAAAATCAGTATTGTCACCAAGTGCTTTTTAGAGAAAATATATAATTGTTGCATTCTTTTTCCAACATTTATTGAGATATCATATAGCTAAAGGAGTTTTGGGAGGTATATCTCCGTGCTTTGAAAATTCATAAATCCTTAAGTCAAATCATTTCTAATGGTCAATGGCTTCTCTAAAATCTCACTGATAGCTCCAACAACCTCAACATCGTATCTGCGGTTCATAATGGTTACATTGAAGGCAGCCCAATCTGCAACATAAACAATAACAAAATAAATATAAAATGGCATTTCTCGTTGCTTCTTTGGGTGAATCCTAACATTTTTTTCAGAATAAGTAGCCATGTCGTAACTTTTTAATTGATATTTCAATTGGTATATTTAGTATTAAGAAATTCAATTCCAACATTAAAAAATCACTGAAACACAATTATTTCATGTATGTTTATCGTAAGAACTTTTATCTTGGTTAACTAAAAATTCAAATGATGCATTCTTAAAAGAAAAAAAAAATTTAGATCAAAATGAGACATTGTAATTATCTACATGATCCCTTTTAGATAATGAGTCAAATAATAGTAACAATTATCATTTCACCAATAAATTTCACAAAGTGAATATGCATATCTTCTTAGCAATTGTATTGTTTAGGGCACTGTCAAGGCGCCGTTGAGCATTGATTAGGCACTGCTTTGTAATTTTAACACCCTACATTTTATTATAATGCTTTATTACATCTTTTGCTTGAAGTGTCGTTTGAGCGCTCATCTCTTCTTGGACCACCAAAAAGTAGACGTTTTTAGTATAACTTTATTTTTTATTCGACTAAATTAAATACATTTATAACAAAATCATCTAATTACTTTTTATATTTATTGTATATCTTTGCATTTCAAGAATTTAAATTCTTGAATTATTTTTCTATATCTTTTTTAAAATATACAAACAGTCATATTCCTTCTGTGCAAAAAAAGTTATGTTAAAAGAAACGAAGATAAGAATAACCCTAAAGACTATTCCTTTGGTGTTAAGTGTGGAAAGAAAGTTAAAAACCACTATTCATAAGAAGGTCGTTAAGTGAAATCCAATTTCAAATTCTCTTATAATTTAATTCTATAAATCCTCTTAATAAATCTCTTTCATTTATGAAATCTCCTTTACTTAAATTCCAAATCTATTTATGAAATTCTTTATAAGTCTCTAAGTTTATTTATAAAACTTCTTTATAAATATTCCAAAATCATTTATATAACCCTTTTCTAAATATCCAATATCATTCATAAACTCTTCTATAAATATCTAAAACCATTTATAAAACTTCTTTTATAAATAATCTGAAATCATTAATAAAACTTTTTTTATAAACTTTAATCAATAAAGTTACTTCGATAAATAGTCAATTATTTAAAACACCTTTAAATAAATAAGTTATTTTTTAAAAAGATCCTTTAAGATTGACAAGCACCATTGTCCAAGTGGTTAAGTGATTCGGCTTTGATGTGAGAGATCACAAGTTTGAAACATGCGTAGCGTGATTCGAATGTTTATTTGAAAGTGACTATTGTGGCTAGTTATCACTTAGGATCGTGTAATATGGAATATAATTAAATATAAATGCGGAAATAGATGATATATCAAAGTAAATAAAAATGAGCATACCAGGAATTTTTATGCTGGTTCGAACTTCCCGTTCTACATCCAGTCCCAGACTTTCCTCTGGAATTTCTCACAATAACCCCTCTCTTAACCCGAAGGAATAGGTATACAACACCTGAACAACGGAACAGGATTTTTCCGCCTCTAACAACCGAAAGAGGACTTTACCCACCTGAACAACAGAACAGGACTTTACCGCCTAAGCAACAGAACGGGACTTTACCGCCTGAGCAACCGAACAGGACTTTGATTACAAAGTAGATTGTCTTGACTTTGTATGTTCTAATAATACGGATTTGTCACTTGTAGTATAACCTTCCTATAATCTTTTCCTCAAGTATAATGTGTATAGTTTGTATGTGATGATTAGGAAGTTTCAAATTTCTTTAGAAATATAGAATTGTGATTGTAAGCAATGAATATATGAATTCAAGAGAGTAGTTAATTCAGAAAATATAATTCAAGTATAAGCAAGTAAGTGTAGTTAATCAAGTGATTTGATCTTGAAATTCATGCATATATATAGCAGTTAAGAAGTTGCAGCTGCTGGTGAAGAGATCTCTGCGAATAGCAATGGTTGCTGTGACAACCAGTCCTTCTACTACCAGAAAGACATATCATCATTAAGAAAGAAAGGGATAGAAATAGAAAAGAAAGAGAAAGAATGAACAGAAACATCAGAATCTCACAGCGGAATGGAACAAAATATAATATATCACATAAAATATTATATAGTTTTACATATATCAGAGTTATACAATATCAATACACATGATAGTCATATACATACATCTATCACTGTATACATCAGAGTTATACAGTATCAATACACATGACAGTCATATACATACATCTATCACTGTATACATCAGAGGTATAGTACATATCAACTAACACAGCGGAACCACACAAATAGCTATATACGTCTGGTGTAACGACCCAGGATTTTTAGTAATTAAAATTTGAATATTTAATTAATTTTAAATATTAATAAGTGAAATTTATAAGTTGAATAAATTTTTATTTCGAATAATTGGATTTAATTGAATAATTAAATCGATAATTTAATATGTTAAATTATGGAAATAATTGAAAATTGAGTTAAATATGATTAAAAATGATTTGTAAAATTTTATTATATCATATTGGAGTTAGAACGATATTTTAGAACTTTTAAAATCGAATTAAAAGTTAATTTGTGAAAATTGAATATATTAATATTTAAATCGACTAGTGAAAATAGTCAATTTTTGAACAGTCTCAGAATTGGACGAAACTAGTTCCATTGGATCCATAATAGTTAGTTATTACCAGGTTTCAATTTTCGTAGCAATCGGAGTTATCGTTTGATCATGTCAGCTCGAAACGCATCTAAATTGTTTTAATATTAATTTGGCGAGTTAAAATAGCCATTTTTCAAAAAGTCTAGGATTTCGACGAAACCAGTTTCATCGGATCCGTAATGTGATATTATTGTAAGGTTTAAAATTTCGTGTCAATCAGATTTACCGTTTGTCCGGTACAAATTAAAACGCCTAGAAAATCGTTTAAATCGGTTTAATTTAAATTGAACATTTATTGCCATAACTCGCACAGATATCCGAATTAGCTTCCGAAACCTATTCCATTGTGTCCGGAACGCGGGGTAAACCCTAAAAACGCTGGTTACGGCGCGTGAATCGGAGTTCGGAATTTCCGGAATGAATAGTGTCGTTCGTTTTCCTATAAATAGCCTCCATTCACAAATAAAAAAAAAAAACTAAACCTAACCCTAATTCTACAGCCGCCTCCACCAGAAACCAATGGCCGAAAAGCAATGTTCTATCTCCCCAAAAATCTTCAAATCCATCAAGTAATTCGAGAAACTTTCTAAATGAAAGTTGTAGAGCACAGCACGATCTATAAATCCAACGGTGGAGATCGTGTTTGGAGTTGTGGATTGGTGGCGAGTTGAGTTGGAAGTGTGGTCGTTCGGCCTCGAACTGCGTGCGTATGTGATGACCGAGCTTCATGGTGGCTCTGGCGAGTGGTGTGTGGGGCATGGGCTTCACGATGGCGCATTCTGATCGACTTCAAAGTCGACGAAGAGGGAGCAAAATCGAACCCTAGTTAGGGCTTTGATGGGTTCAGTTACGTGATGGTTACTGGGTTAAACGCGCGTAAGGGAAGGAGAAACAATCGCGTGCGGCCTGGATCTGAAGCCTGGAAGCAACGGCCATGATTGAGTTGGGTTTCAAAATTTAATAAGAAATAGTTTTAAATTGTAATTGAAACTAATAAAATCATAACTTTTTCATACAAGGTCGAAAACGCGCGAAACTTGTTGCGTTGGAATCGTATGGACAAGCACTACGCGATGGAGTTGGATTGGAGTTGTTTGGAGTTAGTGAGAATTTTGGGTAAAATTAAACGTCCGTTTAATTTTATTCGAAATAAATCGCTAAAACGAAATTGAAATCAAGGTGAGAACTTCTCACTCAATCGAATCAGTTTCGATTTTATTTTAATAGTTAGATTTAAAATATTTGAATGCATGTTTGAATGATGATTGTTATCTATTGATTGTTAAATAGACATTATGCACCGTTAGTAAGCGAATGTTATTTATTAAAAACATATACCGCGAATATTTCATAAACAGTGAAATTGGTATTATATATAATAGCAATATATATATTGGCATATGTATATATTGGAGTTATTGATTTCCCGCATTTGTATAGCGGATGAGACCCTATTGCGCCGTCTATTAAGCGGATAATATTTTAAATCCCATATACCGCGATAATTCCGTACTGGAGCGAAATTGGTATTGTGCTAATGTTTGTGGATGCAGGAAAACAGGTTGGAGGGATCCAACTGGATTCCTCAACAGTATTTATTTGATTATGGATATTTTGATATTCGCTGATTATCATATTGATATATGATATCGTTGTTGTCGTGATTGACTGTTTGTAGCATCATTGGACCAAATTTTGGAGTTTTAAAATGATTTTTAAAGTGATTTTTGAAAATATACTATATGTTTGGAAATTGATTCATTTTAAATAAATAAACGTTATAATTTTTAAAGTTATAAAAATTATGATTTTTGAGAAATATAGTTAAAGGTTGATTTTTGAAAATATGAGGCTAATGATTTTATAAAATAGTTTAATCGGGATTTTTGAAATTATTGTGAAAAGTTGAAAATATAGGATTTATAAATTTTGATTATTTTATAAATCAAAATGGTGAAATTATAAAGGGGATTAAAGATGTTTTAAAATAATAATAGTATAAATTGATTTACATAAGAAATTTATGAATAGTTATTTATAAATTAAATATTTGAATTATAAAACGAGTTTTTATAAGTGTTTGAAGGAAGTGAAAATGGATTGCATAAGTGAATGGAATTTATAAAATTATAAATGGTGAAGTTATAAATGAAATTTATAAATAGTAGGATTTATAAATTTTGTGAAGTTATTAAAGAATATATTTGGGTAAATAAATGAATCTTATAAGTTATAAGATTTATAATTATGAAGTTCAAAGGAACGATTTTGCAAGCAAATAAATTATAAGTATTTAACTTATAATATGAATTTTAGTATATAATTGAGTTATAATTTGAAATAGGTTAATAAAGGAGATTTATAAAGGAAGTAGTTATAAAATAAATAGAAATGGAATTTATAAACGTCATTTTATAAATTCGCAAACGACTTATTTTGATAAGTAAATTGTTGAAACCTATTAATGGAGTTATATTCACATTTTTTACTGTGAATAATCCTTTAAAATAAAATGAATAAAAGGATGAAATTTGTTAACAAAGTATATTCACGTTTTGAATAGTGAATATTATGTTAAAGAAAATGTTTAGAATGTGATGTTTTAAATTGAATTAAAACGATCTAACGATGTTTTAAAATGCATTGAGATTCGAAACCATAGATTTCAACATTCATTGTTGAAATAGACGTTTTCGAGAAATAGAAGGAAATGGTGGACTATAACACTGTTATTATAGTAAATGATTTCCGAAAGGAAATGTTTTGTATAGTATTGGGATTTATATATCTATTTTAATTTCGAATCCCTATACTAGTGATTTTGGGTTGTCGTAACGATGTTTTACGTAACATTCGTTTTGGCCCAAATAAATATGTTTAAGAGAATGATTTCCCTAAAGAATGAAATATATACTTAATCTCGATTTAAGTATATTGAATATTTTCCAAGTGTTGAAAATAAATGGATTTGTGAATTACTTATTAAATAAGTATGGAAATGTTTTCCAATATAAAGTGAATATTTTGAGAATTTATCTTTTCGAAGATAAATTGAAAATGAATAATTGAAATTGTATATTCATAGATATTTTGGAATATAAATTCACTATGGAATTTATAAAAGAAAGTGGAATTCGTTTAAAAATAAATATTGATTTATTTTTGAAGTGTGAAAATTATATATCTAGTAAAGATATTTTTGGGAAATAAATAATTTGGAAAATTATTTGGAATCTGGTGATGTCGTGCATATCCATTGATAGTTCAATAACCGACTATCAATATTTACCTTTGAAAGGTATTTGTTATGATTTGCTGAATTTGAATGCTACACTTATTTTTAAATTATTGCGCTCATTATTCGGATTACCCATTCCGAATAGTGATACGACGTAATGGATAGCATTGATGACCGGTGTTGAAGATCGGATATTTTTGAAAGCGAAAGGACAACTCGTCGATTGTCTTTGCACCGAGTAGCTACGGTATAGAGACTCCCTATGTGATGTTAAGTCCGGACGTGATTAGTGAATATCCGGATTGCAAGGACTTCTTTGTAAGTGCCTTCGGTTCTGTTCGAGCCCGGAACAGACTTGTATGGATTGTATGTCTGACCTTACAAATTGAGATATAAAGCAGATTTCTTTCAAATACATTTCTGTTGGTGGCGAAGAATTTATTCTTTTAGCTTAACACCCTTCTCTGAGAAGTATGAGCTCAGAGGTTATGTAACAAACGTAAATTTTCGACTTCCGAAAATTCAACATCGACACTCACTTTATCGACTGCCGAGAAATCGAAGGCCGGAAACCCGAAATGTTATGGTTTTAAGAAAAAGAAAAGGAGAGAAGAAGGTAGAAGATAGAGGGAAAAGAAAATAGAAAATTTAGAAAATAGAAAATGGAGGGGAAAGAAAAATAGAACGGAACAGAAAACAACAGAACAACATCAGAATCTCACAATTCGCAGCGGAACAACATATAATAAATAAATGAATAATCTTTAAACAAAGAACTATATCAGTTATTACATTACATCACATTTCATTACATCATATCATCATATCATCAGAGTGTACAACAACATACAACAAACAGCGGAAAAAGAAATACTATATAAACTAGTAATACGCCATGCCATCCAGCTTGCCTCCAGCAACTCCAGAATATCCAGAATATCCTGATAAACCTTAACTCTTGACTGCCCGTGTGGAAATTGGTGGGCACCCAGAGTTTAGGAAGGAAAACAATAAACTCCAAGTCAGTCATGTGACTGGTGTGAGAACTCAAAACAGTTTATTTATCTTTAAAATCAAAATAGAGGAATATTTTTATTTTCAATTCGCAATGCTTTTAAAAATGAGACTACCATAAGACCTCCTGCCACACACACAATGCAAACGCAGACTTGGAGAAGATTTCTCCTTATGATAGCCAAACATGCTTGATACGCATTTAAAAAGAACATTTGATATTATTACTAGTGCATAGTGTAGAAAATTCATTTCGAAAGTAGAATATAAATCTTAGCCAGCATAGGTACCATTATATTATGCCTACTAATAGCTACCATATTAGATGGCAGGTTCTACAACTAAAACCGTACAAGTTTCGTATTGTTTCTTTGGATTTCCAACAAATGGTCAGGCCAAGGAACTTCCCATTGCCACATGAGAATGCCTCTGGAAAGACATCCCCGAGAACCAAACCGGAACTCTGCCAACACAAGGCCGGGTTACCCCTAACTGGGTAACTACTGACACGAGCACGCCATTCCCCGATCGTAAACGACCTTTCTCACGGGATCCCGAAAACCAACAACCACAAAGTAATAAATTCGTAGTAACCACATAGGTTAAATATCTGGGCTCCATACCATGATACCACCTCTATCCAGAAGGAAATGTACATACCCTAAAGGGAGCTACCCCTCATAACCTTGCCGCATCTTTCCTGTTTTGACCATTTCCGGGGTGTGAGGTTCGACGAAGTCACGTCCACAAAAACATACTTTATACAAAAGCCATGCTTTGGGTCAACAAATGATCAACACAATGATCACCAAGATAGACGATCAAATAAACGATCCTATCACAATAATCAACACAATGATCATTTCAGCATCACTCAGCATATCACATTACCAAATTGGGAATATATCGCTGATAACTTCAACTATATAACCTCTGAGCTCGTACGTCTCAGAGAAGGGTGTTAAGCTAAAAGAATAAATTCTTCGCCACCAACAGAAATATATTTGAAAGAAATCGGCTTTATATCTCAACTTGTAATGTCAGACACACAATCCATACAAGTCTGTTCCGGGCTCGAACAAAACCGAAGGCACTTACAAAGAAGTCCTTGCAATCCGGATATTCACAATCCTGATCGGATTTCCCATCACTTAGGGAGTCTCTATACCGCTGCAACTCAGTGCAGAGACAATCGACAGGTCATCCTATCGCTCTCGCAAATACCGGGTCTTCAACACCGATCTTCAAATGCAATTCATAACGACGTATCACATATTCGGAATGGGTTACACGACCCCATGGTCCTTTCCCGGTTAACCCGAATAGTGAGCGCTTATTCAAAAATAAGTGTAGCATTCACATTCAAACAAATCACATCAATTACCCATTCAAAGGGAAATATTGATAGTCGGTTATTGAACTATCAATGGATATGCACACATCACCAGTTTCCAAATAATTTTCCAAATTATTTATTTTCCAAAATATCTTCACTAGATATATAATTTCAAAACTTCAAAAATAAATCAATATTTATTTTTAATCAAATTCCACTTTCTTTTATAAATTCAATAGTGAATTTACATTCCAAAGTATTAATGAATATACGACTTCAATTCGATTTCTAATATTCATTTTCAATTTATCTTCAAAAAGATAAATTCTCAACATATTCACTTTATATTGGAAAACATTTCCATACTTATTAAATAAGTAATTCTCTAATCTTTTTATTTTCAATCACTTGGAAAATATTCCATATACTTAAATCGAATTAAGTATATATTTCATTCTTTAAGGAAATCATTCTCTTAAACATATTTATTTGGGCCAAAACGAATGTTGCGTAAAACATCGTTACAACGTCCCAAAATCACTAGTATAGGGATTCGAATTTAAAATAGATATATAAATCCCAATACTATACAAAACATTTCCTTTCGGAAATTATTTACTATAACAACAGTGTTATAGTCCACTATTTCCTTTTATTTCTCGAAAACGTCTATTCCAACAATAAATGTTGAAATCTATGGTTTCGAATCTCAACAGATTTTAAAACATCGTTAGATCGTTTTAATTCAATTTAAACATCAAATCTAAACATTTTCTTTAACATATTGTTCACCATTCAAAAACGTGAATATATTACGTTAACAAATTTTCATTCTTTTATATATTTCATTTTAAAGGATTATTCACAGTCAAAAATGTGAATATAACTCCATTAATAAGTTTCAACAATTAACTTATCAAAATAAGTTTGCGAATTTATAAACAACGTTTATAAATTCCATTTCTATTTATTTTATAAAAACTTCCTTTTTATAAATCCTTTTATTAACCTATTCCAGTTTATAACTCAATTATAAACTAAAAGTTCACATTATAAGTTAAATGCTTATAAAACGATTATTTTACAAAATCGTCCTTTTAAACTTCATAGTTATAAATCTTATAACTTATAAGATTCAATTATTCATCCAAATATATTCTTTAATAATTTCACAAAATTTATAAATCTTACTATTTATAAATTTCATTTATAACTTCACCATTTATAATTTTATAAATTCCATTCATTTACAAAATTTATTTTCACTTCATTCAAACACTTATAAAAACTCGTTTTATAATGTCAATATTTCAATTTATAAATATCCATTTATAAATCTCTTAATATAAATCAATTTATATTATTCTTTAAAACGACTTTAATCTCCTTTATTATTTCACCATTTTGATTCATAAAATAATTAAATTTTATAAATCCTATATTTAAACTTTTCACAATTATTTCAGAAATCCCAATTTAACTATTTTATAAAGTCATTAATTCCTTATTTTCAAAAATCAGCTTTTAACTATATTTCTTAAAAATCAAAATTTTTATAACTTTTAAAAAATTATAACGTTTATTTATTTATAATGGATCAATTCCAAAATATAGTATATTCTCAAAAATCACTTAAAAAATCATTTTAAAATTCCAAATTTGGTCCAATGATGCTACACACCAAATAGTCAATCACGACAACAACGATATCATATATCAATATGAAAATCCATCAAATATCAAAATATCTGAAATCAAATAAATACTGTTGAGGAATCCAGTTGGATCCCTCCAACCTGTTTTCCTGCATCCAAAAACATTAGCACAATACCAATTTCGCTCCAGTACGAAATTATCGCGGTATATGGGATTTAAATATTATCCGCTTAATAACGGCGCAATAGGGTCTCATCCGCTAAACAAAAAATGCGGGAAATCAATAACTCCAATATATACATATGCCAATATATATATATTGCTACTATATATAATACCAATTTCACTGTTTATGAAATATTCGCGGTATATGTTTTTAATAAATAACATCCGCTTACTAACGGCGTATAATGTCTATTTTAACAATCAATAGATATCAATCAACATTCAAACATGCATTCAAATATTTTAAATCTAACTATTTAAAATAAAATCGAAACTAATTCGATTGAGTGAGAAGTTCTCACCTTGATTCCAATATCGTTTTAGCGATTTATTTCGAATAAAATTAAACGGACGTTTAATTTTACCCAAAATTCTCACTAACTCCAAACGACTCCAAACCAAATCCATCGCGTAGTGCTCGTCCATACGATTCCAACGCAACTGGTTTCGCGCGTTTTCGACCTCGTATGAAAATGTTATTAATTTTTGAAGTTACACACGAATTATATTTACAAATTTCTTATATAAAATTTACAACCTTCAATCTGGGCCGTTAGATCTCAATCCAAGGCCTCTCCCCCTTCTTCCCAAATCACGCACGTTACCTCCAGTATCATGAACGCGCACAAACCCATGAAGCCGTAGAACTAGGGTTTGATAATACACCACCAATACTCGACGAAATCACGTCAAACCACTTGCAAATCGAAGCTCTTCGCCACCACAACACTCGCCCCCAACCACCTGAAGCTCGGCCATGCCTACAGCCTCGAAATGCGTGCAAAGGCTGTAGAGAACGCGGCCCCATATCTCCCAATCTATAGCTCCATTCGCGATCTCCACCGTTGATCTTGTAGTTCGTGTTGCCCTCTACATCTTTCATGTTGAAAGTTTTAGCCAAAACTTGATGGATTGAGAGATCAAAGGGGAAAAATTTCATGCATTTCTGGCCATCAGTTAATGGGGTGGCGGATAGGTTTAATAGATTAGGGTTTTAGTATTTTTTTTTCTAAATTTATGAAGGGGTGGTCTATTTATAGAATTTCGTTCGACACTATTCATCCGGAAATTCCGAACTCCGATTTACGCGTCGAAACTGACGTTCCTAGGGTTTGTCCCGCGTTCCGGACACAATGGAATAGGTTTCGGAAGCTAATTCGGACATCTGTGCGAGTTATGGCTAAAAACGCTTAATTTAAATTAAACCGATTTAAGTCGATTTCTAGGCGTTTTAATTTGTACCGGACAAACGGTAAATCCAATTGACACGAAATTTGAAACCTTACAATAATATCACATTACGGATCCGATGAAACTGGTTTCGTCGAAATCCGAGACTTTTTGAAAAATGGCTATTTTAGCTCGCCAAATTAAAATTAAAAATAATTCGATGCGTTTCGAGCTGCCACGATCAAACGATAACTCCGATTGACACGAAAATTGAAATCCGGTAATAACTAACTATTACGGATCCAATGGAACTAGTTTCATTCAATTCTGAGACTGTTCAAAAATCGACTATTTTTACTAGTCGATTTTAATATTAAAATATTCAATTTTCACAAATTAACTTTTAATTCGATTTTAAAAGTTCTAAAATATCGTTCTAACTTCCATATGATAAAATAAAATTTTACAAATCATTTTCAATCATATTTAACCCAATTTTCAATTATTTCCATAATTTAACGTATTAAATTATCGATTAAATTATTCAATTAAATTCAATAATTCAAATAAAAATTTATTTGACTATAAAATTCACTCATTAATATTTAAAATTAATTAAATATTCAAATTTTAATTAATAAAAATTCTGGGTCGTTACAATCTTCCCCACTTAAAAGAATTTCGTCCTCAAAATTACAAGTAAGAAAAGTTACAGAATCCATTAATTTTCCCAAAATTCATAGTCGAACTTCATACAATAACTTTACTAAGTTTTCAAATCATACTTAGTTATCTTTTCAAAAACAACTACTATTGTTTGACTTTCAATTCCTAAATAAGGTTAAAGTTTTTAAAAATTTTCCAAATTTCTCAAAAATTTTCTAACGCCTTAAATTTCCGGAAAAATTCGCCATAGTCTCCTTTGCGCGGCTCGATCCGAAAAAAAAATGACAGTATATATATCACAAATATACATCTCATCAAGTAATGAGGCATCCCGCAGGGAAAAAAGTGTAAAAGTACTGTATTTAATCCGAGATATGTACCTTATATTTTATTAGCAAGCATATACGGCTAATATAGCGCGAAAGCGAGCTCCAAATGCGAAGCAAACGCGATCCGCACCTACTAATCACTCAACAAACAACATGAGAATCATGCATATAGATAATAGTATCGATATACGTCATATAGCAACATAATAACTATATATGCTAACATAGCAAATGCAACTAAGCAACAAATGCAATATATATTCAACCATCAACCAACTACCATTCATAATCAATAATATTCATTCATATTCTCATTAATATTCAATGAAAGGGTTTTCAATTCAAATCACATTTGATTTATTTACATTGGATTTTATCAACATTCATTCTCAATTTTAATTAGTTTGCATTCACTAATTAAATTCAATTCACGTTCAATTTGAATTTCAATTACTTTAGCTTTAAATTTCACTAATTCAATTTCATTAACACTTAATGAATTTTTTTACAATCAATCAACTAACAATCATATAACAACCAATGTATATCAATTACAACCAAACTTCTTTGCTTATATTCATTCAATTTGGCTTAACACCATCACTTTCAATTGGTTTAATCAAATTGATTTTCATTCAATTTTTCAACTTCTAATATCATTAGATTTTAATGAATCAACACTTATATTCATTATTTCATATCAATTATTCACATTTAATTGATTAACATTCAATCCATTAATTCAATTCAATTACAAAAGTTGAATTCTGTTACATAACTCAAGTTCATATTCATCACTTAACTTTATTACTTTACTTCGATACCAATATCAACTTCATTCAACAACTCTTAAGTTATATTCCATTTAACTTTAAATTCACTTTTTTTTTATTTACAACTCATATTCATAAATATATTCATATAGTTTCACTTCTTGTATATATAAGTTTATTTCACAATTGTAAATCACTTTAATTATAATTCAATTCTTATAATTCATTTGCTTATATAATTATTCTTTTATTTAGATGTTCTTATTCAACAACCAAACAATTTATATACACTTTAATAATTCTGAAAAATTATTTCTTTTATATATAAAATATAATCAAGTAAAATTATTTCATTTACCCAATTTTAAAATCAATATTGTGTCGATTTATCTTGTTTAAGAGTTTAGAAACTCCTATCTACGATAGTTAGCTAGACTACATCGACTGGAATCTATAAACAATCAACTGATAAGTCAACACAATATAAAACAATTTATATTCACTAACAAATACGCTCTCATAGCTATTATTACACTCAAATTCATTCTAGAGTACTACTGACTCTATCTCTAATGAATAATACCCAACAGAACCATGGTTGTCGCTTAACCATAAGCTCTGATACCAAATGTAACAAACGCAAATTTTCGACTTCCGAAAATTCAACATCGACACTCACTTTATCGACTGCCGAGAAATCGAAGGCCGGAAACCCGAAATGTTATGGTTTTAAGAAAAAGAAAAGGAGAGAAGAAGGTAGAAGATAGAGGGAAAAGAAAATAGAAAATTTAGAAAATAGAAAATGGAGGGGAAAGAAAAATAGAACGGAACAGAAAACAACAGAACAACATCAGAATCTCACAATTCGCAGCGGAACAACATATAATAAATAAATGAATAATCTTTAAACAAAGAACTATATCAGTTATTACATTACATCACATTTCATTACATCATATCATCATATCATCAGAGTGTACAACAACATACAACAAACAGCGGAAAAAGAAATACTATATAAACTAGTAATACGCCATGCCATCCAGCTTGCCTCCAGCAACTCCAGAATATCCAGAATATCCTGATAAACCTTAACTCTTGACTGCCCGTGTGGAAATTGGTGGGCACCCAGAGTTTAGGAAGGAAAACAATAAACTCCAAGTCAGTCATGTGACTGGTGTGAGAACTCAAAACAGTTTATTTATCTTTAAAATCAAAATAGAGGAATATTTTTATTTTCAATTCGCAATGCTTTTAAAAATGAGACTACCATAAGACCTCCTGCCACACACACAATGCAAACGCAGACTTGGAGAAGATTTCTCCTTATGATAGCCAAACATGCTTGATACGCATTTAAAAAGAACATTTGATATTATTACTAGTGCATAGTGTAGAAAATTCATTTCGAAAGTAGAATATAAATCTTAGCCAGCATAGGTACCATTATATTATGCCTACTAATAGCTACCATATTAGATGACAGGTTCTACAACTAAAACCGTACAAGTTTCGTATTGTTTCTTTGGATTTCCAACAAATGGTCAGGCCAAGGAACTTCCCATTGCCACATGAGAATGCCTCTGGAAAGACATCCCCGAGAACCAAACCGGAACTCTGCCAACACAAGGCCGGGTTACCCCTAACTGGGTAACTACTGACACGAGCACGCCATTCCCCGATCGTAAACGACCTTTCTCACGGGATCCCGAAAACCAACAACCACAAAGTAATAAATTCGTAGTAACCACATAGGTTAAATATCTGGGCTCCATACCATGATACCACCTCTATCCAGAAGGAAATGTACATACCCTAAAGGGAGCTACCCCTCATAACCTTGCCGCATCTTTCCTGTTTTGACCATTTCCGGGGTGTGAGGTTCGACGAAGTCACGTCCACAAAAACATACTTTATACAAAAGCCATGCTTTGGGTCAACAAATGATCAACACAATGATCACCAAGATAGACGATCAAATAAACGATCCTATCACAATAATCAACACAATGATCATTTCAGCATCACTCAGCATATCACATTACCAAATTGGGAATATATCGCTGATAACTTCAACTATATAACCTCTGAGCTCGTACGTCTCAGAGAAGGGTGTTAAGCTAAAAGAATAAATTCTTCGCCACCAACAGAAATATATTTGAAAGAAATCGGCTTTATATCTCAACTTGTAATGTCAGACACACAATCCATACAAGTCTGTTCCGGGCTCGAACAAAACCGAAGGCACTTACAAAGAAGTCCTTGCAATCCGGATATTCACAATCCTGATCGGATTTCCCATCACTTAGGGAGTCTCTATACCGCTGCAACTCAGTGCAGAGACAATCGACAGGTCATCCTATCGCTCTCGCAAATACCGGGTCTTCAACACCGATCTTCAAATGCAATTCATAACGACGTATCACATATTCGGAATGGGTTACACGACCCCATGGTCCTTTCCCGGTTAACCCGAATAGTGAGCGCTTATTCAAAAATAAGTGTAGCATTCACATTCAAACAAATCACATCAATTACCCATTCAAAGGGAAATATTGATAGTCGGTTATTGAACTATCAATGGATATGCACACATCACCAGTTTCCAAATAATTTTCCAAATTATTTATTTTCCAAAATATCTTCACTAGATATATAATTTCAAAACTTCAAAAATAAATCAATATTTATTTTTAATCAAATTCCACTTTCTTTTATAAATTCAATAGTGAATTTACATTCCAAAGTATTAATGAATATACGACTTCAATTCGATTTCTAATATTCATTTTCAATTTATCTTCAAAAAGATAAATTCTCAACATATTCACTTTATATTGGAAAACATTTCCATACTTATTAAATAAGTAATTCTCTAATCTTTTTATTTTCAATCACTTGGAAAATATTCCATATACTTAAATCGAATTAAGTATATATTTCATTCTTTAAGGAAATCATTCTCTTAAACATATTTATTTGGGCCAAAACGAATGTTGCGTAAAACATCGTTACAACGTCCCAAAATCACTAGTATAGGGATTCGAATTTAAAATAGATATATAAATCCCAATACTATACAAAACATTTCCTTTCGGAAATTATTTACTATAACAACAGTGTTATAGTCCACTATTTCCTTTTATTTCTCGAAAACGTCTATTCCAACAATAAATGTTGAAATCTATGGTTTCGAATCTCAACAGATTTTAAAACATCGTTAGATCATTTTAATTCAATTTAAACATCAAATCTAAACATTTTCTTTAACATATTGTTCACCATTCAAAAACGTGAATATATTACGTTAACAAATTTTCATTCTTTTATATATTTCATTTTAAAGGATTATTCACAGTCAAAAATGTGAATATAACTCCATTAATAAGTTTCAACAATTAACTTATCAAAATAAGTTGTTTGCGAATTTATAAACAACGTTTATAAATTCCATTTCTATTTATTTTATAAAAACTTCCTTTTTATAAATCCTTTTATTAACCTATTCCAGTTTATAACTCAATTATAAACTAAAAGTTCACATTATAAGTTAAATGCTTATAAAACGATTATTTTACAAAATCGTCCTTTTAAACTTCATAGTTATAAATCTTATAACTTATAAGATTCAATTATTCATCCAAATATATTCTTTAATAATTTCACAAAATTTATAAATCTTACTATTTATAAATTTCATTTATAACTTCACCATTTATAATTTTATAAATTCCATTCATTTACAAAATTTATTTTCACTTCATTCAAACACTTATAAAAACTCGTTTTATAATGTCAATATTTCAATTTATAAATATCCATTTATAAATCTCTTAATATAAATCAATTTATATTATTCTTTAAAACGACTTTAATCTCCTTTATTATTTCACCATTTTGATTCATAAAATAATTAAATTTTATAAATCCTATATTTAAACTTTTCACAATTATTTCAGAAATCCCAATTTAACTATTTTATAAAGTCATTAATTCCTTATTTTCAAAAATCAGCTTTTAACTATATTTCTTAAAAATCAAAATTTTTATAACTTTTAAAAAATTATAACGTTTATTTATTTATAATGGATCAATTCCAAAATATAGTATATTCTCAAAAATCACTTAAAAAATCATTTTAAAATTCCAAATTTGGTCCAATGATGCTACACACCAAATAGTCAATCACGACAACAACGATATCATATATCAATATGAAAATCCATCAAATATCAAAATATCTGAAATCAAATAAATACTGTTGAGGAATCCAGTTGGATCCCTCCAACCTGTTTTCCTGCATCCAAAAACATTAGCACAATACCAATTTCGCTCCAGTACGAAATTATCGCGGTATATGGGATTTAAATATTATCCGCTTAATAACGGCGCAATAGGGTCTCATCCGCTAAACAAAAAATGCGGGAAATCAATAACTCCAATATATACATATGCCAATATATATATATTGCTACTATATATAATACCAATTTCACTGTTTATGAAATATTCGCGGTATATGTTTTTAATAAATAACATCCGCTTACTAACGGCGTATAATGTCTATTTTAACAATCAATAGATATCAATCAACATTCAAACATGCATTCAAATATTTTAAATCTAACTATTTAAAATAAAATCGAAACTAATTCGATTGAGTGAGAAGTTCTCACCTTGATTCCAATATCGTTTTAGCGATTTATTTCGAATAAAATTAAACGGACGTTTAATTTTACCCAAAATTCTCACTAACTCCAAACGACTCCAAACCAAATCCATCGCGTAGTGCTCGTCCATACGATTCCAACGCAACTGGTTTCGCGCGTTTTCGACCTCGTATGAAAAAGTTATTAATTTTTGAAGTTACACACGAATTATATTTACAAATTTCTTATATAAAATTTACAACCTTCAATCTGGGCCGTTAGATCTCAATCCAAGGCCTCTCCCCCTTCTTCCCAAATCACGCACGTTACCTCCAGTATCATGAATGCGCACAAACCCATGAAGCCATAGAACTAGGGTTTGATAATACACCACCAATACTCGACGAAATCACGTCAAACCACTTGCAAATCGAAGCTCTTCGCCACCACAACACTCGCCCCCAACCACCTGAAGCTCGGCCATGCCTACAGCCTCGAAATGCGTGCAAAGGCTGTAGAGAACGCGGCCCCATATCTCCCAATTTATAGCTCCATTCGCGATCTCCACCGTTGATCTTGTAGTTCGTGTTGCCCTCTACATCTTTCATGTTGAAAGTTTTAGCCAAAACTTGATGGATTGAGAGATCAAAGGGGAAAAATTTCATGCATTTCTGGCCATCAGTTAATGGGGTGGCGGATAGGTTTAATAGATTAGGGTTTTAGTATTTTTTTTTCTAAATTTATGAAGGGGTGGTCTATTTATAGAATTTCGTTCGACACTATTCATCCGGAAATTCCGAACTCCGATTTACGCGTCGAAACTGACGTTCCTAGGGTTTGTCCCGCGTTCCGGACACAATGGAATAGGTTTCGGAAGCTAATTCGGACATCTGTGCGAGTTATGGCTAAAAACGCTTAATTTAAATTAAACCGATTTAAGTCGATTTCTAGGCGTTTTAATTTGTACCGGACAAACGGTAAATCCAATTGACACGAAATTTGAAACCTTACAATAATATCACATTACGGATCCGATGAAACTGGTTTCGTCGAAATCCGAGACTTTTTGAAAAATGGCTATTTTAGCTCGCCAAATTAAAATTAAAAATAATTCGATGCGTTTCGAGCTGCCACGATCAAACGATAACTCCGATTGACACGAAAATTGAAATCCGGTAATAACTAACTATTACGGATCCAATGGAACTAGTTTCATTCAATTCTGAGACTGTTCAAAAATTGACTATTTTTACTAGTCGATTTTAATATTAAAATATTCAATTTTCACAAATTAACTTTTAATTCGATTTTAAAAGTTCTAAAATATCGTTCTAACTTCCATATGATAAAATAAAATTTTACAAATCATTTTCAATCATATTTAACCCAATTTTCAATTATTTCCATAATTTAACGTATTAAATTATCGATTAAATTATTCAATTAAATTCAATAATTCAAATAAAAATTTATTTGACTATAAAATTCACTCATTAATATTTAAAATTAATTAAATATTCAAATTTTAATTAATAAAAATTCTGGGTCGTTACAATCTTCCCCACTTAAAAGAATTTCGTCCTCAAAATTACAAGTAAGAAAAGTTACAGAATCCATTAATTTTCCCAAAATTCATAGTCGAACTTCATACAATAACTTTACTAAGTTTTCAAATCATACTTAGTTATCTTTTCAAAAACAACTACTATTGTTTGACTTTCAATTCCTAAATAAGGTTAAAGTTTTTAAAAATTTTCCAAATTTCTCAAAAATTTTCTAACGCCTTAAATTTCCGGAAAAATTCGCCATAGTCTCCTTTGCGCGGCTCGATCCGAAAAAAAAATGACAGTATATATATCACAAATATACATCTCATCAAGTAATGAGGCATCCCGCAGGGAAAAAAGTGTAAAAGTACTGTATTTAATCCGAGATATGTACCTTATATTTTATTAGCAAGCATATACGGCTAATATAGCGCGAAAGCGAGCTCCAAATGCGAAGCAAACGCGATCCGCACCTACTAATCACTCAACAAACAACATGAGAATCATGCATATAGATAATAGTATCGATATACGTCATATAGCAACATAATAACTATATATGCTAACATAGCAAATGCAACTAAGCAACAAATGCAATATATATTCAACCATCAACCAACTACCATTCATAATCAATAATATTCATTCATATTCTCATTAATATTCAATGAAAGGGTTTTCAATTCAAATCACATTTGATTTATTTACATTGGATTTTATCAACATTCATTCTCAATTTTAATTAGTTTGCATTCACTAATTAAATCCAATTCACGTTCAATTTGAATTTCAATTACTTTAGCTTTAAATTTCACTAATTCAATTTCATTAACACTTAATGAATTTTTTTACAATCAATCAACTAACAATCATATAACAACCAATGTATATCAATTACAACCAAACTTCTTTGCTTATATTCATTCAATTTGGCTTAACACCATCACTTTCAATTGGTTTAATCAAATTGATTTTCATTCAATTTTTCAACTTCTAATATCATTAGATTTTAATGAATCAACACTTATATTCATTATTTCATATCAATTATTCACATTTAATTGATTAACATTCAATCCATTAATTCAATTCAATTACAAAAGTTGAATTCTGTTACATAACTCAAGTTCATATTCATCACTTAACTTTATTACTTTACTTCGATACCAATATCAACTTCATTCAACAACTCTTAAGTTATATTCCATTTAACTTTAAATTCACTTTTTTTTTATTTACAACTCATATTCATAAATATATTCATATAGTTTCACTTCTTGTATATATAAGTTTATTTCACAATTGTAAATCACTTTAATTATAATTCAATTCTTATAATTCATTTGCTTATATAATTATTCTTTTATTTAGATGTTCTTATTCAACAACCAAACAATTTATATACACTTTAATAATTCTGAAAAATTATTTCTTTTATATATAAAATATAATCAAGTAAAATTATTTCATTTACCCAATTTTAAAATCAATATTGTGTCGATTTATCTTGTTTAAGAGTTTAGAAACTCCTATCTACGATAGTTAGCTAGACTACATCGACTGGAATCTATAAACAATCAACTGATAAGTCAACACAATATAAAACAATTTATATTCACTAACAAATACGCTCTCATAGCTATTATTACACTCAAATTCATTCTAGAGTACTACTGACTCTATCTCTAATGAATAATACCCAACAGAACCATGGTTGTCGCTTAACCATAAGCTCTGATACCAAATGTAACAAACGCAAATTTTCGACTTCCGAAAATTCAACATCGACACTCACTTTATCGACTGCCGAGAAATCGAAGGCCGGAAACCCGAAATGTTATGGTTTTAAGAAAAAGAAAAGGAGAGAATAAGGTAGAAGATAGAGGGAAAAGAAAATAGAAAATTTAGAAAATAGAAAATGGAGGGGAAAGAAAAATAGAACGGAACAGAAAACAACAGAACAACATCAGAATCTCACAATTCGCAGCGGAACAACATATAATAAATAAATGAATAATCTTTAAACAAAGAACTATATCAGTTATTACATTACATCACATTTCATTACATCATATCATCATATCATCAGAGTGTACAACAACATACAACAAACAGCGGAAAAAGAAATACTATATAAACTAGTAATACGCCATGCCATCCAGCTTGCCTCCAGCAACTCCAGAATATCCAGAATATCCTGATAAACCTTAACTCTTGACTGCCCGTGTGGAAATTGGTGGGCACCCAGAGTTTAGGAAGGAAAACAATAAACTCCAAGTCAGTCATGTGACTGGTGTGAGAACTCAAAACAGTTTATTTATCTTTAAAATCAAAATAGAGGAATATTTTTATTTTCAATTCGCAATGCTTTTAAAAATGAGACTACCATAAGACCTCCTGCCACACACACAATGCAAACGCAGACTTGGAGAAGATTTCTCCTTATGATAGCCAAACATGCTTGATACGCATTTAAAAAGAACATTTGATATTATTACTAGTGCATAGTGTAGAAAATTCATTTCGAAAGTAGAATATAAATCTTAGCCAGCATAGGTACCATTATATTATGCCTACTAATAGCTACCATATTAGATGACAGGTTCTACAACTAAAACCGTACAAGTTTCGTATTGTTTCTTTGGATTTCCAACAAATGGTCAGGCCAAGGAACTTCCCATTGCCACATGAGAATGCCTCTGGAAAGACATCCCCGAGAACCAAACCGGAACTCTGCCAACACAAGGCCGGGTTACCCCTAACTGGGTAACTACTGACACGAGCACGCCATTCCCCGATCGTAAACGACCTTTCTCACGGGATCCCGAAAACCAACAACCACAAAGTAATAAATTCGTAGTAACCACATAGGTTAAATATCTGGGCTCCATACCATGATACCACCTCTATCCAGAAGGAAATGTACATACCCTAAAGGGAGCTACCCCTCATAACCTTGCCGCATCTTTCCTGTTTTGACCATTTCCGGGGTGTGAGGTTCGACGAAGTCACGTCCACAAAAACATACTTTATACAAAAGCCATGCTTTGGGTCAACAAATGATCAACACAATGATCACCAAGATAGACGATCAAATAAACGATCCTATCACAATAATCAACACAATGATCATTTCAGCATCACTCAGCATATCACATTACCAAATTGGGAATATATCGCTGATAACTTCAACTATATAACCTCTGAGCTCGTACGTCTCAGAGAAGGGTGTTAAGCTAAAAGAATAAATTCTTCGCCACCAACAGAAATATATTTGAAAGAAATCGGCTTTATATCTCAACTTGTAATGTCAGACACACAATCCATACAAGTCTGTTCCGGGCTCGAACAAAACCGAAGGCACTTACAAAGAAGTCCTTGCAATCCGGATATTCACAATCCTGATCGGATTTCCCATCACTTAGGGAGTCTCTATACCGCTGCAACTCAGTGCAGAGACAATCGACAGGTCATCCTATCGCTCTCGCAAATACCGGGTCTTCAACACCGATCTTCAAATGCAATTCATAACGACGTATCACATATTCGGAATGGGTTACACGACCCCATGGTCCTTTCCCGGTTAACCCGAATAGTGAGCGCTTATTCAAAAATAAGTGTAGCATTCACATTCAAACAAATCACATCAATTACCCATTCAAAGGGAAATATTGATAGTCGGTTATTGAACTATCAATGGATATGCACACATCATCAGTTTCCAAATAATTTTCCAAATTATTTATTTTCCAAAATATCTTCACTAGATATATAATTTCAAAACTTCAAAAATAAATCAATATTTATTTTTAATCAAATTCCACTTTCTTTTATAAATTCAATAGTGAATTTACATTCCAAAGTATTAATGAATATACGACTTCAATTCGATTTCTAATATTCATTTTCAATTTATCTTCAAAAAGATAAATTCTCAACATATTCACTTTATATTGGAAAACATTTCCATACTTATTAAATAAGTAATTCTCTAATCTTTTTATTTTCAATCACTTGGAAAATATTCCATATACTTAAATCGAATTAAGTATATATTTCATTCTTTAAGGAAATCATTCTCTTAAACATATTTATTTGGGCCAAAACGAATGTTGCGTAAAACATCGTTACAACGTCCCAAAATCACTAGTATAGGGATTCGAATTTAAAATAGATATATAAATCCCAATACTATACAAAACATTTCCTTTCGGAAATTATTTACTATAACAACAGTGTTATAGTCCACTATTTCCTTTTATTTCTCGAAAACGTCTATTCCAACAATAAATGTTGAAATCTATGGTTTCGAATCTCAACAGATTTTAAAACATCGTTAGATCATTTTAATTCAATTTAAACATCAAATCTAAACATTTTCTTTAACATATTGTTCACCATTCAAAAACGTGAATATATTACGTTAACAAATTTTCATTCTTTTATATATTTCATTTTAAAGGATTATTCACAGTCAAAAATGTGAATATAACTCCATTAATAAGTTTCAACAATTAACTTATCAAAATAAGTTGTTTGCGAATTTATAAACAACGTTTATAAATTCCATTTCTATTTATTTTATAAAAACTTCCTTTTTATAAATCCTTTTATTAACCTATTCCAGTTTATAACTCAATTATAAACTAAAAGTTCACATTATAAGTTAAATGCTTATAAAACGATTATTTTACAAAATCGTCCTTTTAAACTTCATAGTTATAAATCTTATAACTTATAAGATTCAATTATTCATCCAAATATATTCTTTAATAATTTCACAAAATTTATAAATCTTACTATTTATAAATTTCATTTATAACTTCACCATTTATAATTTTATAAATTCCATTCATTTACAAAATTTATTTTCACTTCATTCAAACACTTATAAAAACTCGTTTTATAATGTCAATATTTCAATTTATAAATATCCATTTATAAATCTCTTAATATAAATCAATTTATATTATTCTTTAAAACGACTTTAATCTCCTTTATTATTTCACCATTTTGATTCATAAAATAATTAAATTTTATAAATCCTATATTTAAACTTTTCACAATTATTTCAGAAATCCCAATTTAACTATTTTATAAAGTCATTAATTCCTTATTTTCAAAAATCAGCTTTTAACTATATTTCTTAAAAATCAAAATTTTTATAACTTTTAAAAAATTATAACGTTTATTTATTTATAATGGATCAATTCCAAAATATAGTATATTCTCAAAAATCACTTAAAAAATCATTTTAAAATTCCAAATTTGGTCCAATGATGCTACACACCAAATAGTCAATCACGACAACAACGATATCATATATCAATATGAAAATCCATCAAATATCAAAATATCTGAAATCAAATAAATACTGTTGAGGAATCCAGTTGGATCCCTCCAACCTGTTTTCCTGCATCCAAAAACATTAGCACAATACCAATTTCGCTCCAGTACGAAATTATCGCGGTATATGGGATTTAAATATTATCCGCTTAATAACGGCGCAATAGGGTCTCATCCGCTAAACAAAAAATGCGGGAAATCAATAACTCCAATATATACATATGCCAATATATATATTGCTACTATATATAATACCAATTTCACTGTTTATGAAATATTCGCGGTATATGTTTTTAATAAATAACATCCGCTTACTAACGGCGTATAATGTCTATTTTAACAATCAATAGATATCAATCAACATTCAAACATGCATTCAAATATTTTAAATCTAACTATTTAAAATAAAATCGAAACTAATTCGATTGAGTGAGAAGTTCTCACGTTGATTCCAATATCGTTTTAGCGATTTATTTCGAATAAAATTAAACGGACGTTTAATTTTACCCAAAATTCTCACTAACTCCAAACGACTCCAAACCAACTCCATCGCGTAGTGCTCGTCCATACGATTCCAACGCAACTGGTTTCGCGCGTTTTCGACCTCGTATGAAAAAGTTATTAATTTTTGAAGTTACACACGAATTATATTTACAAATTTCTTATATAAAATTTACAACCTTCAATCTGGGCCGTTAGATCTCAATCCAAGGCCTCTCCCCCTTCTTCCCAAATCACGCACGTTACCTCCAGTATCATGAACGCGCACAAACCCATGAAGCCATAGAACTAGGGTTTGATAATACACCACCAATACTCGACGAAATCACGTCAAACCACTTGCAAATCGAAGCTCTTCGCCACCACAACACTCGCCCCCAACCACCTGAAGCTCGGCCATGCCTACAGCCTCGAAATGCGTGCAAAGGCTGTAGAGAACGCGGCCCCATATCTCCCAATCTATAGCTCCATTCGCGATCTCCACCGTTGATCTTGTAGTTCGTGTTGCCCTCTACATCTTTCATATTGAAAGTTTTAGCCAAAACTTGATGGATTGAGAGATCAAAGGGGAAAAATTTCGTGCATTTCTAGCCATCAGTTAATGGGGTGGCGGCTAGGTTTAATAGATTAGGGTTTTAGTATTTTTTTTCTAAATTTATGAAGGGGTGGTCTATTTATAGAATTTCGTTCGACACTATTCATTCGGAAATTCCGAACTCCGATTTACGCGCCGAAACTGACGTTCCTAGGGTTTATCCCGCGTTCCGGACACAATGGAACAGGTTTCGGAAGCTAATTCGGACATTTGTGCGAGTTATGGCTAAAAACGCTCAATTTAAATTAAACCGATTTAAGTCGATTTCTAGGCGTTTTAATTTGTACCGGACAAATGGTAAATCCAATTGACACGAACTTTGAAACCTTACAATAATATCACATTACGGATCCGATGAAACTAGTTTCGTCGAAATCCGAGACTTTTTGAAAAATGGCTATTTTAGCTCGCCAAATTAAAATTAAAAATAATTCGATGCGTTTCGAGCTGCCACGATCAAACGATAACTCCGATTGACACGAAAATTGAAATCCGGTAATAACTAACTATTACGGATCCAATGGAACTAGTTTCGTTCAATTCTAAGACTGTTCAAAAATTGACTATTTTTACTAGTCGATTTTAATATTAAAATATTCAATTTTCACAAATTAACTTTTAATTCGATTTTAAAAGTTCTAAAATATCGTTCTAACTTCCATATGATAAAATAAAATTTTACAAATCATTTTCAATCATATTTAACCCAATTTTCAATTATTTCCATAATTTAACGTATTAAATTATCGATTAAATTATTCAATTAAATTCAATAATTCAAATAAAAATTTATTTGACTATATAATTCACTCATTAATATTTAAAATTAATTAAATATTCAAATTTTAATTAATAAAAATTCTGGGTCGTTACAGGTTATGTAGTTGAAGGTTATCAGCGATATATTCCCAATTTGGTAATGTGACATGCTGAGTGTTGCTGTGAAATGATCATTGTGTTGATCATTTGTGATAGGATCATTTACTTGATCGTCTATCCTGGTGATCATTTCTATGATCATTTGTTGACCCAAAGCATGGCTTTTGTATAAAGTATGTTTTTGTGGACTTGACTTCGTCGAGCCTCACACCTCGGGAATGGTCAAAACAGGAAAGATGCGGCAAGGTTATGAGGGGTAGCGCCCTTTAGGGTATATGCATTTCCTTCTGGAAAAGGGTGGTATCATGGTATGGAGCCCAGATACTTACTCATGTTGAAAACACTTTATGATTGTGTGAATTGATTACGAGCGCTCGGTGAAAGGTCCCAAAGGACCGGGGGATGGCATATTCGGTCAGTTGTTACTCAGTTAGGGGTAACCCGGCCTTGTGTTGGCAGAGATCCGGTTTGGTTCTCGGGGACGTCCATCCAGAGGCATTCTCATGTGGCAATGGGAAGTTCCTTGGCCTGATCATTCGTTGGAAATCCAATTCCCAATACGAAACTTGTACGGTATTAGTTGTAGAACCTGCCATTTACTTATGGTGGTCACCACTATTTAGATGGTAGCTATAGTAGGCATACGATAATGGTCGTATGTTGGCTAAGATTTATATTCTACTTTCGAAATGAATTTTTCCTACACTATGCACTAATAATAATATCAAATGTTCTTTTTAATATGTATCAAGCATCTTTGACTATCATAAGGAGAAATCTCCTCCGATTCTGCGTTTGCATTGTGTGTGTGTGCGGGAGGCCTTATGGTAGTCTCATTTTTAAAAGCATTGCGAATTGATTTTAAAAATATTCCTCTATTTTTGATTTTAAAGATAAATAAACTATTTTGAGTTCTCACACCAGTCACATGACTGACTCGGAGTTTATTATTTTCCTTCCTAAACTCTGCGTGCCCACCAATTTTCACACGGGCAGTCAAGAGTTAGGTTTATCAGGATATTCTGGATATTCAGGAGTTGCTGGAGGCAAGCTGGATGGCATGGCGTATTACTTATATAGTATTTCTTTTCCGCTGTTTGTTGTTGTATATTGTTGTACACTCTGATGATATGATGTAATGTAATGTATAAAATGTAATAACTGATATAGTTCTTTGTTTAAAGATTATTCATTTATTATTATATGTTGTTCCGCTGCGAATTATGAGATTCTGTTATTGTTCTGTTGTTTTCTTTCCGTTCTATTTTCTATTTTCTTTTCCCTCTATTTCCCTCTATTTTCTATCTTTGCTCTCTTCTCTGTCTTTTTCTTCTTCTTAAACATTGAGAATTCGTATTTCTGTTCATCTTGAATTAATCAATGGAGATTAGTGTATATTCAAGGTTTACGGATTTGCGGGTCCTCACAGGTGGTATCAGAGCTGTTGGTTAAGCGACAACCATGGTTCTGTTGGGTATTACTCATTAGAGATAGAGTTAGTAGTACTCTAGAATGAGTTTGAGTGTAATAATAGCTATGAGAGCGTATTTGTTAGTGAATATAAAATTGTTTTATATTGTGATGACTGGTTTGTTGAGTGGTATATAGATTCTGGTTAATACGAGTAATTAACGTTGTTGATAGGGATCTCTAAACACTTGAATAGAACAATTCGGCACAATATTGTTTTAAATGGGTAAATGAAATAATTTTACCTTGATTATATTTTATATATAAAGAAATAATTTTTCAGAATTATTAAAGGATATATAAGTAGATTGTTTGGTTATTGAATAAGATGTTTGAATAATCTAAATAAGAGAATAATTGTATAAGTAAAAAGAATTATAAGAATTGAATTATAATTAAAGTGATTTACAATTGTGAAATAAACTTATATATAAGAAGTGAAACTATATGAATATATTTATGAATATAAGTTGTAAAAAAAAAATGAATTTAAAGTTAAATGGAATATAACTTAGGAGATGTTGAATGAAGTTGATATAGGTATCAAAGTAAATTAATAAAGTTAAATGAATGTGAACTAAAGTTATATAAATGAAATTTTAACTTTAGAAATTGAATTGAATTAATGGATTAAATGTTAATCAATGAAATGTAAATTAAGTTGATATGAAATAATGGATGTAAGTGTTAATTCATTAAAATCTAATGTTATTGAAAGTTGAATAGTTGAATGCAAATCAAATTAATTAAACCAATTGAAAGCAAAGGAATTTGGTTGTAATTAATAAACATTGGTTGATATATGATTGTTAGTTAATTGTATATAATTCATTAAGTATTAATGAAATTGAATTAATGGAATTGGAAGCTAAAGTAATTGGAATTCAATTGAAAGTTAAGTGAATCTTCAATAGAATTGAATTTGATTGCAAGTGAACCAACTTGAATATGAATTAGTGAATATAAACTAATTGAAAAAGAATGTTAGTAAAAACATCCACTGTTAAATGAATCGAATGTGATTAACTTGAAAACCATTTCATTGAATATTAATGAGAATATGAATGAATATTTATTGGTTATGGATGTTAGTTGGATGATAGTTGGTTGATGTTTGCATTTATTGCTTTTATTGCGTTTGCTATGTTGGCATATATAGTTATTATGTTGCTATATGTTGTATATCGATACTATTGTCAATATGCATGGTTCTCATGTTGTTTGTTGAGTGTTTCATAGGTGCGGTTCGCGTTTGCTTCGCATTTGGAGCTCGCTTTCGCGCTATATTAGCCGTATATGCTTGCTAATAAAATATAAGGTACATATCTCGGATTACATACCGTACTTTTATACTTTTTCCCTGCGGGATGCCTCATTACTTGATGAGATGTATATTTGTGATATATATACTGTCATTTTTTTTCGGATCGAGCCGCGCAAAGGAGACTATGGCGAATTTTTCCGAAAATTTAAGGCGTTAGAAAAAATTTGAGAAAATTGGAAATTTTTGAAAACTTAAACTTTGATTTCGGAATTGAAAGTTAAACAATAGTAGTTGTTTTTGAAAAGATAACTAAGTATGATTTGGAAACTTAGTAAGTTATTATAAGAAGTTTAAACTATGAATTTTGGAAAGTTAATGGATTCTGCAATTTTTCTTACTTAGTAATTTCGAGGACGAAATTCTTTTAAGGGGGGAAGATTGTAACGACCCAGGATTTTTAGTAATTAAAATTTGAATATTTAATTAATTTTAAATATTAACAAGTGAAATTTATAAGTCGAATAAATTTTTATTTCGAATAATTGGATTTAATTGAATAATTAAATCGATAATTTAATATGTTAAATTATGGAAATAATTGAAAATTGAGTTAAATATGATTAAAAATGATTTATAAAATTTTATTATATCATATTGGAGTTAGAACGATATTTTAGAACTTTTAAAATCGAATTAAAAGTTAATTTGTGAAAATTGAATATTTTAATATTTAAATCGACTAGTGAAAATAGTCAATTTTTGAACAGTCTCAGAATTGGACGAAACTAGTTCCATTGGATCCGTAATAGTTAGTTATTACCGGATTTCAATTTTTGTAGCAATCGGAATTATCGTTTGGTCGTGGCAGCTCGAAACGCATCTAAATTGTTTTAATATTAATTTGGCGAGTTAAAATAGCCATTTTTCAAAAAGTCTCGGATTTCGACAAAACTAGTTTCATCGGATCCGTAATGTGATATTATTGTAAGGTTTAAAATTTCGTGTCAATCGGATTTACCGTTTGTCCGGTACAAATTAAAACGCCTAGAAAATCGTTTAAATCGGTTTAATTTAAATTGAACGTTTATTGCCATAACTCGCACAGATGTCCGAATTAGCTTCCGAAACCTATTCCATTGTGTCCGGAACGCGGGGTAAACCCTAAAAACACTGGTTATGGCGCGTGAATCGGAGTTCGGAATTTCCGGAATGAATAGTGTCGTTCGTTTTCCTATAAATAGCCTCCATTCACAAATAAAAAAAAAAAAACTAAACCTAACCCTAATTCTACAGCCGCCTCCACCAGAAACCAATGACCGAAAAGCAATGTTCTATCTCCCCAAAAATCTTCAAATCCATCAAGTAATTCGAGAAACTTTCTAAATGAAAGTTGTAGAGCACATCACGATCTATAAATCCAACGGTGGAGATCGTGTTTGGAGTTGTGGATTGGTGGCGAGTTGAGTTGGAAGTGTGGTCGTTCGGCCTCAAACTGCGTGCGTATGTGATGACCGAGCTTCATGGTGGCTCTGGCGAGTGGTGTGTGGGGGCATGGGCTTCACGATGGCGCATTCTGATCGACTTCAAAGTCGACGAAGAGGGCGCAAAATCGAACCCTAGTTAGGGCTTTGATGGGTTCGGTTACGTGATGGTTACTGGGTTAAACGCGCGTGAGGGAAGGAGAAACAATCGCGTGCGGCTTGGATCTGAAGCCTGGAAGCAACGGCCATGATTGAGTTGGGTTTCAAAATTTAATAAGAAATAGTTTTAAATCGTAATTGAAACTAATAAAATCATAACTTTTTCATACGAGGTCGAAAACGCGCGAAACCAGTTGCGCTGGAATCGTATGGACGAGCACTACGCGATGGAGATGGATTAGAGTTGTTTGGAGTTAGTGAGAATTTTGGGTAAAATTAAACGTCCGTTTAATTTTATTCGAAATAAATCGCTAAAACGAAATTGAAATCAAGGTGAGAACTTCTCACTCAATCGAATCAGTTTCGATTTTATTTTAATAGTTAGATTTAAAATATTTGAATGCATGTTTGAATGATGATTGTTATCTATTGATTGTTAAAATAGACATTATGCGCCGTTAGTAAGCGGATGTTATTTATTAAAAACATATACCGCGAATATTTCATAAACAGTGAAATTGGTATTATATATAATAGCAATATATATATATATTGGCATGTGTATATATTGGAGTTATTGATTTCCCGCATTTGTATAGCGGAGGAGACCCTATTGCGCCGTCTATTAAGCGGATAATATTTTAAATCCCATATACCGCGATAATTCCGTACTGGAGCGGAATTGGTACTGTGCTAATGTTTGTGGATGCAGGAAAACAGGTTGGAGGGATCAAACTGGATTCCTCAACAGTATTTATTTGATTATGGATATTTTGATATTCGCTGATTATCATATTGATATATGATATCGTTGTTGTCATGATTGACTATTTGGCATTTAGCATCATTGGACCAAATTTTGGAGTTTTAAAATGATTTTTAAAGTGATTTTTGAAAATATACTATATGTTTGGAAATTGATTCATTTTAAATAAATAAACGTTATAATTTTTAAAGTTATAAAAATTATGATTTTTGAGAAATATAGTTAAAGGTTGATTTTTGAAAATATGAGGCTAATGATTTTATAAAATAGTTTAATCGGGATTTTTGAAATTATTGTGAAAAGTTGAAAATATAGGATTTATAAATTTTGATTATTTTATAAATCAAAATGGTGAAATTATAAAGGGGATTAAAGATGTTTTAAAATAATAATAGTATAAATTGATTTACATAAGAAATTTATGAATAGTTATTTATAAATTAAATATTTGAATTATAAAACGAGTTTTTATAAGTGTTTGAAGGAAGTGAAAATGGATTGCATAAGTGAATGGAATTTATAAAATTATAAATGGTGAAGTTATAAATGAAATCTATAAATAGTAGGATTTATAAATTTTGTGAATTTATATATAAGAAATTTATGAATAGATATTTATAAATTAAAATATTTGAATTATAAAACGAGTTTTTATAAGTGTTTGAAGGAAGTGAAAATGGATTGCATAAGTGAATGGAATTTATAAAATTATAAATGGTGAAGTTATAAATGAAGTTTATAAATAGTACGATTTATAAATTTTGTGAAGTTATTAAAGAATATATTTGGGTAAATAAATGAATCTTATAAGTTATAAGATTTATAATTATGAAGTTCAAAGGAACGATTTTGCAAGCAAATAAATTATAAGTATTTAACTTATAATATGAATTTTAGTATATAATTGAGTTATAATTTGAAATAGGTTAATAAAGGAGATTTATAAAGGAAGTAGTTATAAAATAAATAGAAATGGAATTTATAAACGTCGTTTTATAAACTCGCAAACGACTTATTTTGATAAGTAAATTGTTGAAACCTATTAATGGAGTTATATTCACATTTTTTACTGTGAATAATCCTTTAAAATAAAATGAATAAAAGGATGAAATTTGTTAACAAAGTATATTCACGTTTTGAATAGTGAATATTATGTTAAAGAAAATGTTTAGAATGTGATGTTTTAAATTGAATTAAAATGATCTAACGATGTTTTAAAATGCATTGAGATTCGAAACCATAGATTTCAACATTCATTGTTGAAATAGACGTTTTCGAGAAATAGAAGGAAATGGTGGACTATAACACTGTTGTTATAGTAAATGATTTCCGAAAGGAAATGTTTTGTATAGTATTGGGATTTATATATCTATTTTAATTTCGAATCCCTATACTAGTGATTTTGGGTTGTCGTAACGATGTTTTACGTAACACTCGTTTTGGCCCAAATAAATATGTTTAAGAGAATGATTTCCTTAAAGAATGAAATATATACTTAATCTCGATTTAAGTATATTGAATATTTTCCAAGTGTTGAAAATAAATGGATTTGTGAATTACTTATTAAATAAGTATGGAAATGTTTTCCAATATAAAGTGAATATTTTGAGAATTTATCTTTTCGAAGATAAATTGAAAATGAATAATTGAAATCGTATATTCATAGATATTTTGGAATATAAATTCACTATGGAATTTATAAAAGAAAGTGGAATTCGTTTAAAAATAAATATTGATTTATTTTTGAAGTGTGAAAATTATATATCTAGTAAAGATATTTTTGGGAAATAAATAATTTGGAAAATTATTTGGAATCTGGTGATGTCGTGCATATCCATTGATAGTTCAATAACCGACTATCAATATTTACCTGTGAAAGGTATTTGTTGTGATTTGCTAAATTTGAATGCTACACTTATTTTTAAATTATTGCGCTCGTTATTCGGATTACCCATTCCGAATAGTGATACGACGTAATGGATAGCATTGATGACCGGTGTTGAAGACCGGATATTTTTGAAAGCGAAAGGACAACTCGTCGATTGTCTTTGCACCGAGTAGCTACGGTATAGAGACTCCCTATGTGATGGGAAGTCCGGACGTGATTAGTGAATATCCGGATTGCAAGGACTTCTTTGTAAGTGCCTTCGGTTCTGTTCGAGCCCGGAACAGACTTGTATGGATTGTATGTCTGACCTTACAAATTGAGATATAAAGCAGATTTCTTTCAAATACATTTCTGTTGGTGGCGAAGAATTTATTCTTTTAGCTTAACACCCTTCTCTGAGACGTATGAGCTCAGAGGTTATGTAGTTGAAGGTTATCAGCGATATATTCCCAATTTGGTAATGTGACATGCTGAGTGTTGCTGTGAAATGATCATTGTGTTGATCATTTGTGATAGGATCATTTATTTGATCGTCTATCCTGGTGATCATTTCTATGATCATTTGTTGACCCAAAGCATGGCTTTTGTATAAAGTATGTTTTTGTGGACGTGACTTCGTCGAGCCTCACACCTCGGGAATGATCAAAACAGGAAAGATGCGGCAAGGTTATGAGGGGTAGCGCCCTTTGGGGTATGTGCATTTCCTTCTGGAAAAGGGTGGTATCATGGTATGGAGCCCAGATACTTACTCATGTTGAAAACACTTTATGATTGTGTGAATTGATTACGAGCGCTCGGTGAAAGGTCCCAAAGGACCAGGGGATGGCATATCGGTTAGTTGTTACTCAGTTAGGGGTAACCCGGCCTTGTGTTGGCAGAGATCCGGTTTGGTTCTCGGGGACGTCCATCCAGAGGCGTTCTCATGTGGCAATGGGAAGTTCCTTGGCCTGATCATTCGTTGGAAATCCAATTCCCAATACGAAACTTGTACGGTATTAGTTGTAGAACCTGCCATTTACTTATGGTGGTCACCACTATTTAGGTGGTAGCTATAGTAGGCATACGATAATGGTCGTATGTTGGCTAAGATTTATATTCTACTTTCGAAATGAATTTTTCCTACACTATGCACTAATAATAATATCAAATGTTCTTTTTAATACGTATCAAGCATCTTTGACTATCATAAGGAGAAATCTCCTCCGATTCTGCGTTTGCATTGTGTGTGTGTGTGGGAGGCCTTATGGTAGTCTCATTTTTAAAAGCATTGCGAATTGATTTTAAAAATATTCCTCTATTTTTGATTTTAAAGATAAATAAACTATTTTGAGTTCTCACACCAGTCACATGACTGACTCGGAGTTTATTGTTTTCCTTCCTAAACTCTGCGTGCCCACCAATTTTCACATGGGCAGTCAAGAGTTAGGTTTATCAGGATATTCTGGATATTCAGGAGTTGCTGGAGGCAAGCTGGATGGCATGGCGTATTACTTATATAGTATTTCTTTTCCGCTGTTTGTTGTTGTATATTGTTGTACACTCTGATGATATGATGTAATGTAATGTATAAAATGTAATAACTGATATAGTTCTTTGTTTAAAGATTATTTATTTATTATTATATGTTGTTCCGCTGCGAATTGTGAGATTCTGTTATTGTTCTGTTGTTTTCTTTCCGTTCTATTTTCTATTTTCTTTTCCCTCTATTTCCCTCTATTTTCTATCTTTTCTCTCTTCTCTGTCTTTTTCTTCTTCTTAAACATTGAGAATTCGTATTTCTGTTCATCTTGAATTAATCAATGGAGATTAGTGTATATTCAAGGGGTACGGATTTGCGGGTCCTCACATCTGGAATCTCCTGCTCCAAACTCCTCCAGAAATCAAAGTCCAAAACCTATCACTTGGCTACTCATAAAAATTTGAGTACCCAAGAGTTTATGAAAACCAAAATATAAACTCCGGGTCAGACATGGGTCTGGTATGAGTGAACGGTTTAAAGTTGTTTAACTTTGTAAACATTTGAAAATAAAGGTATCACGTAAGACTCCCCACAAATAAATACAAGTAAGTTTTTACCTTACGCTAACCAAAACATTTCATAGAAAATCCAGTGATATTATAATAGTGTCTAGGGTTTTCAAGTAAATAGAAAATAGCCGAAATTGTTACATTCATTAAATTCCAGCTACTAGCCATAAAAGTGGGTAATACAAATCAAAACCGTAGGGTCTCGTAGGGAAAACGGATTTCCAACAATGGCAGGGCTACTGGGGTACCGCCCGTCACAGTATGGGGCCTAGATCGCCGTACCGAGGATCACTCCCGACCCCTTACAACACAAGGCCTGAACCATTCCTTACTGAACAGTCCCGAACAAGATAAACCCCACGGTTCTAGCTAGCAACCGCCCACACAGCCGAAATAAAAAGGGACATCTAGACAGGGGAAATATCTTGTCCTACTTGGGCATGACCCACAACCTTGCTGCATCTCCCCTGTTTTAGCCATTCCCAGTTGATGAGGCTTGAGGCTGCGATTACCTTCAAAAGAACATATCACTTAGAATGCTCATCGTCCGCCTGACGATGTGTTGAAAGCATTCAATCCATACAAGTTCGTTCCGGGTTCGAACGAAACCGAAAGCATTATCTCGTCACACTCATTTTGGAATCACCCTCAGAGTCAACGATGATAACCCTTGCATTCTGAAAGCACCATCTCGATCTTCATTTCAGGATTCACGACCTAACGTTTAAATTGGATCGATGTGGTTTTCGGAGAATCAAATTTGATTCTTCCGATCCCGGTCTCATCGAATCCAACCACCATTTTAAGGGCCAAGTTGTCTAATTAACTTAACAGTTTAAATAATTTAAATTCAACAATTGAATTAAGATAGCATTTATCACAGATAAAACATATATAAGCATCACAGATATAACATAACATATCACTGAGCATCACAGAATATCATCACATAAATATCACAACCAGATATTCAACATGACAATCCATAAGCAGTCATCTTTAAGTCTTATTTGTAATTAATTCAATTTAGAATTAATTACTTGAGAGTTAATCACTAAACTTTATTTAATTAATCATTAATTAACAATTAATTACCTATTTCATTTCAAATTATCTACTTAATGATTTCTTAATCAACTATTAAATCTTAATTTCATTTTATTTCACACTATTAATTAATTACTTCCTTATTCAAGTGATTTAACTTAACTAAATAAATTACTTAAGAACATTTTAATTTATTCTTCTTAATTTATTTAATTAACTTATTAATGATTAATTAATTATTTAGTTAATCATTAATTATCAATTTATTAATCATCTAATCTTAAATTAATTATTTAATTAGCTATCCTTTATTTATTAATTGTTACTTAATTACTTAGCTAATTAATTGATTCTTAATGATTAATTAATAACTTGCTTATTAATTAATAAAGTTTAATTACTTATTTAATTATCACAAATTATTTTAATTAATCATTTATTTTCTATCTATTAATCATTTATCTTTAATTAACCACCCAAGTTAATCATCTTTTATTAATTAACCTCAAAAAAAAACTAACTAATGTTCTTAAGATTTAAATTGATTTTATCACAAGATTAATCTCTAATTACAATTTAATTTAAAGTTATTAATTTAATTACAAGTATTTTACATTCTTAATTACCTTTTGCTTTACCATTAACCATCTTCTTTACAATCCTTTCTTTAAATAAATTTTAATAAAATATTAGCTTAAATCAACTAATGTTATTTTCTTAATTTAATGTTAATCTCTGCTAATCCCATACTCAATGTATTTAGGCAAAACATTGGGGAGTGGACCCGAGGCTACCCCCGAATTTGCACGAGTAAAACCCGAGTCCTTCTTCTCTGTTCCCTCTTGCATACATTCTATTTCCACTCTTACTTCTTCTCTCTTTTATTTTTTTTTATTTTTTAAGACAACACTAAGCAGTAATACAAAAATCCCCGCGCAGAAATCCCAGTAACCCCGAAGCAAACTTCCACCTATTCGAGTAATACGCGAGTCGAAGCATCCAACGACCTCATTGACACGTTCATGCCACCATGCACGTGCATGGTGGCTCGCCGACCCTCCGGCGACCCCAGATGACCCCTGCAAACCACGATTTGGCCATACACTCGAAATCAAAGACCAACTCAAAGTGAAAATCTCGAAGTCAAAAAAACACCCATTTGGACGAATTGTATCTCGAACCTCTCAAAAGAAAAACGCCTCTTCCTCCTTACGCCGGCCACCAGTAGGGTTGCGATTTCTCTCACACATTGCTAATATCTTCCCCTACCATCCCTTAAAAGTATGCCCAGCTCGATCGCGTGGAGTGGTCAGAATCCATTATGTTACAGACACGAGAAAAAACTGTACAAAAACCCTACTATGCGTTCGCTTGATTAATTAATGAATTAGAAAATTTATTCAACATTTTTCCCAATATTCCGGGTATGCAAACTTGCTTCACGTCAAATTTCACTGATTTTTATTGAATTGATTTTCAGGAATTGAGAAATATGCAAATTTCATTCCTGGAAACTGCTCTCTACATATTGATCTAAAAATCCTTATTTTTGTTTTAAAAATCTTCAATCTCATTAAAGATTCAAAATACGATCTTGAATTAGCTTCTTGTACCACTTGAATTTATCAATAGATTTACTTGGTTTCCTGTAAACTATATCACAGTATCATTCCCTTACAAAAATGTTTATGACAGTTTACAAATCTTGGTTTTAACATCAATACCTTGTTTAATTGGAAAATTTACATCTTAACATGGTTTAGAAGCAAATAACTTTAAGTTTGATTTAGATATTCACCCTGTATTCACTTAACAGAGAGGTATTTACAAATCACAGAATCATATGCAAAGGTAAAACATGTACCACAAAATCACACAATCATCATAAGTGTTTAATTTAACTTAAAGTTTTAAGAATTTAGTTTACTCACAATAAATCCCCCTTGAACAGAAAGAAGCACTGATTGTTTGAAATCTGGTTGTTACTTTGAGACTGAAGTTTGAAAAAGTCTTTAGCTCTTCTCTGTTTTGAACTTATAACTAAACTGTTTTTAGCATGCATATAATTGTGGTTTGCCTCTCTTTTTTCTTCTTCAGTTTTCTCAAGTTTTGTTATGTGTTTGTTGAATGAACTTGTTATCCCATTTTTTGGTCAAAACTGGAATATCGACAAGGAATGATGGAGGTCGGGATTTCACTCATGGTTCAAGGATAAAACTCCATTCGGTATCAAGGGTTTAAAGTTACATTCGGTAGTGTAAAGTAAAATCACATCCGGCCTTCCCTTAGTCCATTCGGCACTCCCAAGTGAAGGTCATTCGGCATCCCCCTCTCACCACCGAACCAACTCCACTTCCCCTCCTACCGAACCAAAGCCAGCCTCCACCGGTCCAGAGCCTCACCGGACCGACCAACCATTCTCTCCCACTACCGGTCCACCCACTGCCGGTCCACCATCCATCACCGGACCGGCACTCCTCCTAGCCTACAACTACCGAACCAAGCATAGCCGAACCAGGCTACCACCGAACCAGGCTACCACCGAACCATGCTACCACCGAACCATGCTACCACCATGCTACCACCGATCCAACCTACCACCGAACCCCTATCTCCACTACCTGCCGAATCACCCATGTTACCATTCACCGCCGAACCAGAACGCTGCCAGGTCAGATTGCTTCAGCCCAGGCCCACCAGCAGCTACATACATCCAAGACCTCTGCCCCCAGCCTCACTCTATAAATAGAGGGGCAGGGGTACAACAATGGCAGACAAGTTTGAGAGCTCAAACCTGGAAGGAACTTTCAAACAACTTTCATACACTTGTACTACAAGCTTTGTACTTGTAATCGGATTGGAAAAGGAGAATAACATATAAAGTGGACGTAGGCACACTTTGGCCGAACCACTATAAATCTGTGTGTCTTTTACAGTTTAGCCCCTACTTTTTACGTATTTGCATACACCACCTAAGTCAATACGAACAACATAAAATCAACTAATTCATACGACTTGGAGTTGTTTGATCATCTTTTGTGCAAACATATTTGGGTTATTTGCTGAGATCTGTAATTTGTGTTTGAATATCGCTGAATTATATTCATACACTGGTGCTTTCACGACTTTGGGTGTTTGCGGCCATTTTTTACGCAAACATTTTGGTGCTTTCACTGAGAAGAACCAGCTCCCGCTACATCGGATAGAGGTTTAGATTTGGAAGACGATGACTAGGCAAAACAGTAGAAGGCTAAGGGCTGAGAGAAGCCAACAAGGAGGAAGTCAACAAGCATCCTCCGGAGGTGAGGAAGGACCGGCTTCGATCTACATAACCCGGGATGAAATGGAAGCCATAACAAATTCACTGCAAGAGAGGTTGCTGAAAAGTCAACAGGAAATGATGCAAACTTTCTTGGAGCAAATGAGAGCTGCAGGGATGCAGAATTTAGGAGCAGCTACAACGGCTATGGATGCAGGACAAGAAGCTAGGGTTATGGAACCCAACGAAGGACAAGATACGGAGCCAGGTAGCAATCAACAAGGGCTTGGGGGCAGGCCCACGGGATTCAACACAGGAGAACCTTTGGAAGGAGTTCAACAGGCTAGAACCAACGTTGCTGCTAACGAGCCACACGAAGAGTATGTACCGGAGTTCCCTCGGGGGCAACCCCCGACAGACAACGGTGGATTGGTAGATATAATCAGGAAGACTGTGCGAGGTGGTTTGACCAACGGAGACTTGGAAGGAGTAAACAGGAGTCCGTTCACTCGGGAAATAAGGATGGCTCAGAACCCACCTAAGTTCAAGCTACCTAGCGTGGAGGTATACAATGGCAAGGAAGACCCTACGGATCACTTGATGAGATACACTAGACACATGGAGGTGCTGGGGGCATCAGAGGAGGTGATGGCCCGATGCTTCCCTTTGTACTTGACGGACTTAGCTGCGATGTGGTTCAGGCAGCTGGAAGAAGGATCTATCGGGACTTGGAGGGAATTGGTGGAAAGGTTTCTGGGACAGTTTCGGGTTCATGTCAAGAGACCGAAGAACGTGATGACATTGACATCGGTAAGGCAAAGGATGGATGAATCGCTTAGAGCTTTTCTAACTCGATTCAGTGCCGCAGTTGCTTCGGTGGATCGGCCCGATCCATCGATGGTTTTAATGGCAGCAGTATCAGGAGTCAGGGAGAACTCGGATTTCAAGGTATCTCTGATACGAGATCCCCCACGGAATCTCGACGAATTCTTTCATGAGGCAGAAAGGTTCCTTCGACAAGAAGATGCGAGTACGGATTTAAAATTGAAAAAGGTTAATGCAGTTGAAGGGGGAGGACCATCCAGCAATGGTTCGGATAAAAACAAAGGAAAAAGGAAGTTGGACGATGATTCTGGAAATGCTAGGAAGCAATGGAAGGATCCAAAGTTTTCCACATACACAGGATTGAACGAAACACTGGAACGGATATACCTGGATACTCGAAATCGCCTTCACTACCGGAGGCCGGCTAGGAGAGAACCAACAGAACGGGAAAGGACATCAGGAAGGCACTGCCTCTTCCATGATTTGGATGGACACGACACCAACAGCTGCAGGCACTTAAAGGACATAATTGAGGAACATGTAAGGAATGGACAACTGCCACAATATGTTGGACCTCGGGATGCAACGGCGAGGCAGGAGCAACTGCCGCCTACCTCAAGCTACGATGGTGGGAGGCCCAGGAATGATGGTCGGTTGATCATCCCTTGACCAGGTTAATATGAAATAAGTAGCAAACTATTGGCAAGCAACCAAGTCATTTACACATGTACGGGGACGGAGATAGCCCCTAGGCATGCTCTGAATGATAATAAATTGCGATGCTGTGGTTTGTGAAATTTATCTTTTGCTTTTGGATTGGACACTGCTTTTCTTTTTGGTTTTCGATTTTGGAGCTTCGATTGAGCTCCTGGTTTTTCTTGCTTTTTGATTTGGATTTTCCTTTGGATGATCGTTTTCGGTTTTGGATGCTGGGTTGGATTTCTGGTTTTCTGGTTTTGGATTCGGATTTTGGATTTGGATTTTGGATTTGGATTTTGGATTTGGATGTTGAATTGGATTTTGATTGGATTTTTATCTGACTTTTGATAAACGGTCGTCAGGTATGGATTATGCCTGACAAGGGGTGAGTCGCTTTGCCCGAACGTGGTAAATTGACTCATTCAGGTCGTCGAGTATGGACTATGCTCGGCAAGGGTCCGGAGTGACCAGGATTCGGCCTAGGACTTAGGCCCTATATTATCAATCGTTATTTTCAGGTCGTTGAGTATGGACTATGCTCGGCAAGGGTCCGGAGAGACCAGGATTCGGCTTAGGACTTAAGCCATGGCATTGTACAGCGCCCAGGGACACTGGGCCAAGGTCGTCAAGTGTGGATTGCGCTTGGCAAGAACCCGGAGAGGTTAGCTCAACGTCCAGGGACACTGGACCAAGATCGTCAAGTGCGAATTGCGCTTGGCAAGGACCCGGAGAGGTTAGCTCAACGTCCAGGGACACTGGACCAAGATCGTCAAGTGTGAATTACGCTCGACAAGAACACAAGGAGGCTAGCTTAACGTCCAGGGACACTGGATCACGACCGTCAAGTGTGGATTGCGCTTGGCAAGAGCCCGGAGAGGTTATAAATTTGGATATCGACCCAGAGAGGTCCTGGATTCGGTTGTTGGCTATTGGATAAGGATGGTTTGGGACTCGGTTGTCGAGTTCGGATGGACATGGAATTGGCTCAAGCTTTGGTTGTTGGATTTGGAACTGGATATCGACTCGGAGCAGTCAGGGATGATCTACTCTGGCAATATGGCTATGAACTTTGGATATTGGATTCGGAACTATTCAAAACACGCCTTGTTATCACAAGGCATGTTTTGGGGGGCAAAGTGTTATCCCATTTTTTGGTCAAAACTGGAATATCGACAAGGAATGATGGAGGTCGGGATTTCACTCATGGTTCAAGGATAAAACTCCATTCGGTATCAAGGGTTTAAAGTTACATTCGGTAGTGTAAAGTAAAATCACATCCGGCCTTCCCTTAGTCCATTCGGCACTCCCAAGTGAAGGTCATTCGGCATCCCCCTCTCACCACCGAACCAACTCCACTTCCCCTCCTACCGAACCAAAGCCAGCCTCCACCGGTCCAGAGCCTCACCGGACCGACCAACCATTCTCTCCCACTACCGGTCCACCCACTGCCGGTCCACCATCCATCACCGGACCGGCACTCCTCCTAGCCTACAACTACCGAACCAAGCATAGCCGAACCAGGCTACCACCGAACCAGGCTACCACCGAACCATGCTACCACCGAACCATGCTACCACCATGCTACCACCGATCCAACCTACCACCGAACCCCTATCTCCACTACCTGCCGAATCACCCATGTTACCATTCACCGCCGAACCAGAACGCTGCCAGGTCAGATTGCTTCAGCCCAGGCCCACCAGCAGCTACATACATCCAAGACCTCTGCCCCCAGCCTCACTCTATAAATAGAGGGGCAGGGGTACAACAATGGCAGACAAGTTTGAGAGCTCAAACCTGGAAGGAACTTTCAAACAACTTTCATACACTTGTACTACAAGCTTTGTACTTGTAATCGGATTGGAAAAGGAGAATAACATATAAAGTGGACGTAGGCACACTTTGGCCGAACCACTATAAATCTGTGTGTCTTTTACAGTTTAGCCCCTACTTTTTACGTATTTGCATACACCACCTAAGTCAATACGAACAACATAAAATCAACTAATTCATACGACTTGGAGTTGTTTGATCATCTTTTGTGCAAACATATTTGGGTTATTTGCTGAGATCTGTAATTTGTGTTTGAATATCGCTGAATTATATTCATACACTGGTGCTTTCACGACTTTGGGTGTTTGCGGCCATTTTTTACGCAAACAGAACTAGAACTAAAAAAAAAAGTAACTGCATATAATAAAGATAACAATAGTCTGAAAGAGGTATTATCTGGACAAGCTTTATTTGTTTTGACCAAATATAACTTTGAATTAACTTACTGCAATATGAACAAAATACTGAGATTTCGGCTGGAACATTATTTTGTTACCTGAAATGACAAATCGTGTGCCTAGCATTAATGAATATGTCTTCAATTATGTTAACATACTTATTATGTTCATATGTACATAAATATTGTATGCAGTCATAAATTTTCAGGCAATTACTTGGCTTGCACATGAAGCCTTATTTTGTATGTAAGCACTTCCTTATTACTTTTAGTCAAATAGTTGATTCACATGCACTTCTGTTAGGTATTGATTTATGTTATGTTTTATATATATATATATATATATATATATATATATATATTATTTTTTTCTTCCTTTGACTTTGGTCTTTAGAATAGAGGCAAGTTTATTAGTTTATATTTCACTGGACAAAGATGTCTTATATATGTATAAAGATATGAACTTTAGGTAGGCTTGTGAATGAAGGCATGTTCATACATATATTCAACTTGTCATTGTCAGTTTAAACTATGGTCAGATAGATGAAGATATTTTGTATGAAACATTTTGTTCTTTTCTTCTAGTAGAAATAGTTTATATGCATATGTTTGTGTTTGGGTCTTACAGTACATTTGGTTTTATTTTACGAATATACTTTGTTCTTGCTTTATTTTTATACTTGTTTTTTTTACTTTATTTTATTTTTAGCTTTATACACTTAACAGATTGACAATAGTTTTGTATATAAAGATATTTGTTCTAGCTTAAAAAGTTCATGTGGTTAGTTACTTATATTGGTTTATATTCGTATTTTAGCTATCAATATTTAAATAGTATTCATCAGCTTGCTTTCTTATTTATATTTGTATTCTATGTTTTGATTTTCAATGTTTACATTATATTCTTAAGTTTAACTTATATTTAATATTTATATTTTATATTGACAACTTTAATTTTAGTTAAACATTATCATTCACATCAATATATTTATTAATCACATGTTAATAAGACCAAGTATTGTAATTCAATCATATGAGATAAATTTTATTTTAATTGAATTATATAAGAATGATTTTATTGTAAACATTATTGGGATTTATTTTAAATTCCTAAATCAATCTCCTATTTAAAATGCAATTTATTTAGGTAAATGGCAATATTTCCAAAATCATTTTAATTTTAACATGATCAGTCCATATTTCATTTAAATCAGATTAAATATTTATTTCAAATGAGCGGGGCCAAAATCCAGGGTCGTTACATTCCTCCCCCCTTAAAAGAATTTCGTCCCCGAAATTTAAAAAAAAGATAGTTTAAAAAAAAACAGTTATACCAACCATTCAAACATACATATCATTTATATATTAACAAACAACCAAACAGTCTATTCTATCAAACATCCCTAGCTATCCGAACACGAACTCAGATAAGCTTTCCCAAAACTATCCAGAGTTTGCTTCTCGATGATCAACAATCCAAACTGGATTCCTGACCACATTTAATTTGATTCGACTTCCAAATTCCTGAATTACTAGTTTAACAACTAATGATGAATCTTGAAAAAATTTCCTGAGATATATGGAATGCACAATAAATTTCCTGATATCCACTCTGGCAATTCAATACTGAAATCTACAGTATTAACTCTTTCCAAATTTATTGACTTGTTTACAGAATTTCAATTCCTATTCAATCAAGTCCGTACGATGTACATATACCATTCGTACGCAATATCAAATCCGATCGCTTGCTCGATCACACAATTTCACTTCCGAACTAGTATCGTCCACCCGACTTCCTAGTGTGGACTCAGAACTGGTTTCTTGATCAGAAACTGTCATTCTCCTTGCATAGTCACTACTATGATAGAGAATTTCCAGGATCAATAAAAATCCAAATCCATGGTTCGTCGTCGAAAATCGAGTGAAAAATCCTTACTCGGATCGATATATAACTATCTCGAAATTCTGTGCTCGAATCTGGATCAATTTGTTATGCGAATAAAATAATATACGTTCATCCTACGTATTTATATCCATTGATTATCAACCATATCAATTTTCTTTTATTTGCATTATTTTGATTTCTATCCACTTGGAATAATTTTCTCAGTATCAATTTTACTTAAGAATTTCATCTTCATTTCTTAAGTTTAATTTAAGCATTATATATCTCTCACATTATTACCCTACCACTTTAAGCTTTATATCTTCTTATTCTACTTATCTCCAATTTGAATTTCTAATTCCATGTGAATTCAAATTTTCTTGAACTCTGAATATTTAATTTTATTGACTATTTTTCATTTATAACCGATTTCTATCATTATTTTAAATAAATTTATCCACTAATTTATTCTCAATTTCCAATTTGAAATTGTTTTGTTGCTAATTTTTTTTTTAAGTTTTGAAATTTTGAAAAGTTTTGACAGAGTCTCCATTACATATTTCCATAAGCACATATGTAAGGGTTTCAACACTTATTACAAAAATTTCCAACCAATTTCCAAATCATTCCCCTCAATTTAAGTGATTTACAACTTACTTGCTTACATATATAATCCATTTGAGCAAAACAAACTCATATTCAAAATCATCTTATTTTGCTTCTAATAATTCATAAAATTTTATCTAATCTCATTTACTTCAAACAACCCATTTTATATGCAATTCAACAATAGCATTGTGAATAAATGATTACTTAAGTTTTATAACAATTGATTCCATCTCAATTTACACTTGATTCCATCCCAGTTAATTTATTCAAAATCTCTACATTGCATTTCTTTCATTTCAAAAGTTTGATTTCCAAACCATTTTATTAAACTCGACAACCAATATTTTAAATAACCATCTCACAATTTACTTAAGTCATTTATCTTCTTCAAACTGTTCCACCTAACTACTTAGGTTTATTCTATCCCACCATTATTTTCATTTAAATCTTTGATTTGAGTTTTCTTAAATCAAATCCCAACTATTCACTAATTTGTTCGATTAGTTTATTCTTTTATCCATTCTTAAATTTTAATTTACATTAACAATTCATTATTGAGTTTATTCATAATAAGGTTATTCAATTTATGCTTGAATTAGATTTGCTTAAAGCTAACTCCAAATTTAACTCAATTCATTACTTACTTATTTACTTAAGAATTTTATTCCATTTAATATTACCTGTAACTCAATTGAATTTATTTAAATTCAATTTTACTTTAACTCAACTTCAGTTAAATTTAGCTACTTACCATTCCTTTAAATTTATTCCTCAATATACGAGCTCAAAACCTATTTATTTATTTCAAAGCTTATATTGCTCATTTAGTCATTTCATCTTATAATCACAATTTCAGATTATATATATATATAGCATTACTGTCTTAAGGCATAAATTTTCACCTCACAATTTACAATCATTTTACCTTGAAATTTTATATCCAATTAAGTTCGTTTTGAACTTCAATTCTATTTAACTTATCTCCGGTTAACTCCAATATATTTCCTTATTTTCATTTACTTAAGTTAAATTTTAGTTCCAGGATTAAAATTCCCGATTTCTTCTTATTAATATCAACTCTACTTTCTAAGTCCCATAGTTGATTCATTTAGACTTTTCACATTATTAAATAAAAATTTTAGAATTCAATTGCCCGGTTTTCATTTCCAAAACCATTTTGTGAGGGTAACTACACTTACCCACTTAGTGTCAAATCAAAATTTCAAATTCCAAATACTTGTTTTCACCCAAACAAATTTTCTCTTTTTGAAAATTTCTAAAACCACTTGTATACCCAACAAGTCCAAACAATATCCTAACCAACTATCCTAGTAGCAATCCATCACTTTAGAAACTCGAAAATGAAAACTGATGATGTGGCCATCATCATCAGGATTATTTTCCAGCGACTGAAGTGAGTCCAGTGCTTCCTTACTTTCACAAATTCTTCGCAAAATAATTTCCATTCAACAATATTTTCCAAAACAATATTCCATTATTGCCTTCAAATCTTGGAAAAACAGTTCAAACATTCCCAAGATATTTTTTTTTAAATTCCCAAATCCTTTGTTTAAATTCATTTAAACACCTTTCAAATTTCCGGGACTTAAATTCTGGTATAATCAAATTTTAGTTATATTCCTTTTATTAGACAATTTTATTTAGTTATAAGCCACTCAAACTTTAAATTTTTATTCAATTATAGTATTAACAACCAATCATCCAAATATATAATAATTTCAGAAAAATATTTCTTTTATATCAAAATATAATTTTGGGTAAATTTTTTTCATTTACCCTACTTTTAAAAATAATACTGTGTTGGTCTACCTTGTTTAAGAGTTTAGAAATTCTTATCGATGAAATGACGTCCCACACATCGACCAGAATTCATAAACACTCAACAGATAAATCAACACAATATAAAAATAATTTTATATTCGCTAACAAATACGCGCTCATATCTATTAATACACTCAAACTCATTTTAGAGTTTTACAAACTCTATTCTATGAGTAATTCCTACCAGAGCCAAGGTTATTACCAACCCGTGCTCTGATACCAACTGTGACGACCAGTCCTTCTACTACCAGTAAGACGTATTGTGATAACCCGGATTTTTGGTCATCTAATAATTGGATAATTATCTAATTTCCGTTTGGATAAATAAGTAAATGGAAATCTAAAGAATATCTGGATGTGTATATAAATTTAAATATTTGGAAATGATAATTTTGTAGGAAATTAACATATATATTAATTTAGGCAAACTTTATAATGTTAGAAAATTCAAATATATACATACAAGTATATAAGTATATATATATATAGATATATGTTTGTATATGTACAGTAATTAGGAGGCATTGTTTGGATTCAATAATTTTAAAAGGGGTAATTAAAGTTAAATTCTATTTAAAAATATAGAAACCGATTTCAAGAGCTATTTGAAATATACAACACATATGTAAATATAAAGTAAATAAATATCTAATTGGTAAATTTTATCTTTTAAAGTTAATAAAGTATTTTCTATTTCTAATGTGTGTATATATTTGTACATATTGTAAATAGAATATCTTTGATTTTAATTTAATAAATAAAGATCATGTTTTCAAATTCTAATGTATTTTGGTAATTTAGAAATCATGATTAAATTTAAAAATAAAAATTTTTCCAATGCTATTTAAAAGTGTTAATTATATAATTTTAAAATATTTTAGGCAAAGGTTTAAGTGTTTAAAGTGTATCTTAGCTTTAGTTTAAATTTAAATGGGATTTATAAAAAAAGGTTTGAAATGTTTTCTTTTTAAAATTTTCTTGAAATCAAGATGGTTGCATATATGAATAAATATAACATAACATAACATATGATTTATTTAAAATAAATATATATATATATATATAATAAGTAATTGATGCAATAATGAATTTAAACATTTGTAATATAGGATATCATGCATGGCAACAAGTGGCAATCTTGTTTTTTTTATTATTAATATGTAGAAAATCAAGATTAGTGTTGTATTCATTTTTGTGAAACCAGACCTTCTTCTCTTTCATTTTTTTTATCACACATTTTCAGGGGGAAAATTAAAATCTGTGAACAACCCAAACTGAAAGCTATCTCAAACCAAAACCTGTAAATCATTCCTCAAAAACAATTCAAAACATGTAATCTTTGCAAGCTTGTAAACTCCTCAACATGCAACCAGAATTCCCAAGAACAAAGCCTGAAACCATTTCTCAAACCAAAATCGAATACCCTGCAAACAGTTTTCAATTCAAAAGCCAAAGCCTGTAAACAAAAACCTATAAATCATTTATCTTCAAGCCTACAACATTTTTCAAGGGACCAAGCAAGAAAATCTGAAGAATCAAAGTTTTCAAAAGCAAGCTTTTGATTATTTAAAGCATTTCAGTTCTTTAAGGGGATTAAGGCAGTCAAGTTTGCAAGTTTTTTTTTCAAAGCTTTGCCTCAGATTTAAAACTTGAAAAAGCTTGTGAAAACCATGTGAAGATTTCTTTGCATATTTGTATGTATGAATGCCTATGGTATTTCTATTGATTTTAAAATACCTCTGATCTTAATTTTGAACCTCTGTTTTCTTTAATCTGTAAACATGAATCACTTCAAACTTGATGCATATGCTAAACGATTGAAGTAAACTAGTAATGCATGTTTGAAAATGGGATTGCATGATGGTTTTCAGCTTCTGAAACATGTCTACATGCAGAAATATGTTGTGCTTGTCTGAAAAATCAGACATATAAATTTGTTTACAGGCCACAGGTAATATATCTGAAAGAAAAAAATCATATCACATCCCTCTATTTTATTTTAGAAAATAGTTTCCAATCAAGAGATGTTAGTTTGGACAAGATTTAAATTTAAAAACAGTTAAGTAAATCAAGACAAAGTTTCTATGGAAACTTGGGAATTAAAAAAAACAAATGATGTTTTTATGAATATATAATGTATTAGTCTCTGTGAGAATAGGAAAACATGTTATGTTCCTAATATTATAGGTTTTATCCTGATTCAAAAATTTAAATCATTCAGCTGAATGATTTTTAGGCTTTGATCTCTGAACAAAGCATGTTCGTTTAAACTTAAATTGAAGTTTGAAAATATATGTATGTAAGATAGATTTGAATATCATCTGGTAAATAAAAAAAAGGACAATGAGTCTTTGGTAACATATCAAAATCAAATATCAAAATTCTTAGATTCAATTATATAATCTTGTTTGCCATCTAGAATTATGAATTTTAAAAGGTAAATCCAGATTTTTAATACCGGACAGGGTGTGAAATTTGTAGTTCATCAATTATTGGGTTATGGTAAAATTTCGTCGAACGATGACGAACAGTGGCTCAGGGTGCTTGTCATAGGAAGCTCGAGGAACGTGAATAATGGGAAAATTAGTCAAAGACGATATCTCTTGCTGAGGTGGAACGACGTAGCGACATTAGGGTTTAACGATGAGTTTAACCTACGATGGTTTGAGTGATAATTTTGTCGCCGTGGGTTGAATCGAGTGGATCGGACTAAGTGAATAAGAAGGAGGATGAAGTGGCGAATTTTTAGAGGCGGAGGCGTTAGCGCTGGCAGTAGGGATGATCAGAATCAAGGTGTTTGCTGATGATCGATTGGGTTCAGGTGGTTCTCCTTGGGGCTCGATTTCGATTTCGAGGCCATGCAAAGGATCTGGGTGATGGGATGCTCAGGGAAGGTCTCCGGTGTCTTGCGAGTGCTATCGTCGGCGATCAATGACGATCGGCGTAGTCGTGCAGGTGCACACGTACACGAGCGTATCAGGTTTGTGTGAAGATCATTACTGCTCGAGTTCGTGCTGGGAAAATGCTGGGTAGGCTCGAAGTCAGGGACGTAAGAGAAGTATAGGGTTTAACTCGTGTTTGTGTGAGGTGATACTCAGGTTTGTTCTGGGTTTTATATTAGACGTAACCGAGTCAGGATACATTAATTATCATAAGCTATTAAGGGGTAGATTTCTAATTTAATGTTATGTTAATTTAAGTTGACAAGTATTTAAGTTGTTTTAAAAGCTAAATCAATTAGATAATTAAATGGTTTAAGTTAAAAGATTAAATATTTTGAGTTTTACTTAAACTTAAAACTTTTGATTCCAAGGTTATTAGGTAAGGTTATGGAATGATAGTTAAGAAGATGGATTAAGGTAAATAATTTATCATTTAATTTCGTTGGTAATTAAAGATTTATTTATTAGAATTTGTTATTGATCAATAAATTAGAAATTAAAGAGTGATTATTGTTAACAAAAGAATAATTAATTGTTATGACTAATTATTGATTCAGGGGTATTTAGTCAATGTAATTAACCAATAAAATCAATTAAGCAATGGTATAATTACTTGATGAAAGAAACTAAAGTTAAATTTTTAAGGAAAGTAATTAAAGATTAGTTACCTAGTGTAATTAAAGGATTGAGTAATTAGAAGAAATATGTTAAGTGTTAGTCAATTTATGAGTATGATTAATTAGGAGATAATTAATCAATGCAAGTGGTTATAAGGTAATTAATCGAGTAATTACTTAAGGGTCATCGTGATTAATGATAAGTTATTAAAGTTAGTAATTAATTTAATTAGAGATAAATTAAGTGATCAATCTTGCTAGGAATGATTGAATGATGTTCAATGCCTTGAATTTATCGATATCTTTGATATGAAATGTTTTGTGATATAACATGTTTGGATGGACAATGATGATATGGTTATCTATCAATGATGAATTGCTATGTAATTAGTGACATCTTGCATTTAAAGTTGTATTGTAATTCACTTGAATATGGATTATGATTGCATTGAATTCGAAGAGACCGGAGTCGGGTATTAGTAAATACCCGAAACCACTTCGATTCTTTATAGATTGATATATGAAATAAATTAGTTGGAATGGAATGATTTAAGCGAGCTGGACCATTTAATCTAAGTTTTGGAACTTAGAAATTAATGTGTGAAATAGATGATGTCTATAACAATTTATGAAATTGTAAATTGATATACGTACCTCGGGTTTATATGAGTTGTAAACTTTTGTATTCCATGTTAGATGGGTTTACTCACGCTAGTTTCCAGCCTGACCCGGGTGTTACTTTGATGTAATGCTCGGGTCAGACCGAGTATTACAGATTTGTAGGTAAGGACGTTCTGGAGCTCAGGAGGAGAGCTGAAGGATAGGAACGTATAGAGTGTTTATCCGCTGTGATATATATTGTTATTTATCTAGGACATGTTGTTTAAACTGTCCAATGTTATGAAATTGTTGTAAATCTGATATGTCGATGTAAATTGATAGATACAGTTTTCTTCGGTATAACTATTATTATTGATATTATATTTTATCCGCTGCGAATGTGAGGTTTTTCGTGACTGGCTTCTGTTTCTGCTTCTTTCTCTTTTCTTCTTTTCACTAACTATCTGGAATTTTCGGGGTCGAAATTTCCGGGTTGTTACATTTGGTATCAGAGCAGAAGGTTAAGCGAGAACCTTGGCTCTGGTGGGATTACTCATTAAGGATAGGGTAAGTGGTACCCTAGAATGAGATGAGCGTATGTATATATATATATATATATATATGAGAGCGTACTTGTTATTTTCTTATGTAAAGATTTTAAATGGTTTTATATAAGGATATATTTTGATATATATAAAGCAATATATCTTTCTAACAAATAGTAAGGGAATTGGTTGTTAAATTATTGAATTAAATTAAGAAGGAATAGAAATATAATCGAACTGAAATTAAACCCTGAATTTGGGAAAGAATTTCAGAATAAGATAATAATGAATTGGTTTTCAGATATGATATATTTGTAAGCAAAATGAAGTAAACTTTTAAGATGAGTATAACTTCTAAAAAGAAGTGGATTTTAAATTGTGAAGTTTTAAAACCTAAGAAACATTTGAATTATTTCAAATATTGAAATAAAAGAATAAATAATATTATTCAAACTATTTTGAATATAATCTTATTTTAAAATAAGAAGTATTTGTAAACTTTAAAAGAATTTGTTTTGAATTAAAACCAAGAAGTTAATATGTAAAATATGTGTGGATACACATAATATCAAAGATGGTTTGAGATGAACTCTAAATATTGAGTTTTAAATTGGGAATGAGATATGATACCCAAAAGTGATAAGTTTTTGAACTTATGAGAGGAAAGATTATTAATGTGAAGTTAAATAAATTTGAATGATCAACCTGATTTAGGAATTTCAGGATGAAATTGGAATTTAACTTGGAAAGCTAAATGGTTGATTTAAATTAGGGAATTTGAGTGATCTCAAATTGGGTTTGAGATCTAGAAATTTAAAGTGAATGGATGTTTTAAAATAAATTAGATAATATCATCCTATTGTTGTTAAAAATCTTTAAGTTGTGAATTGGAATTGTTTAAATAAATGAGAGATGGTTTAAATTTGAAATTTGAATTAGTTCAAATTGAATCTGATTTGAATTAATTGAAATGGTGATTGAAGATGTATGAGTATAAGATTCAAAGGGAAAATTTAATTGGATTAATTGGAAACAATTTGAAATTGAAGCGGGTTCACTTTGAAATTAGTCCAAATTGATTTGAATAATTTGGAATAATAATTAAAATTGAATAATTTTAAATTTAAATGGAATTTGAATTGAATTTGGAAGGAAATCAAGAATAATTCAACTTGATTTGGAAATAGAGTTTGAAATTGGGATTAATTCAATCCGGAGTTGAAATGAATTGAAATTGGAACTAGATCAATTGAAATTTATTTGAATTAGTAAAATTTGAGATGAGAGTTGAATAAAGTTAAATTTGGAAAGAAACTGAGATTAATTCAACTTGAATTGGAATTGAATCAATTTCAATGGAAATTGAAGTTATTAAAATTGGAATTGGGTCAATTTAAATGGTAGAGGAAATTTAAATTGAATTGATGAGAATGGAAATTGGGGAGAGAACGGTTTTGACTCTGGACTATTTTTAATATAAATTGTTTTTAATATAAACCTATTTTTTTCCAAGCTATTTATTATATATACAAACTTTCTTTTTAAAGCCAAATTATCTTATATTTGTTTTACAATTGTTTTGGAACTATTTAACAATTTTCCAACTTTTTTATAAACTAATTACTATATTTCAACTATTTTACAAAACTAATTATTATCTTATTATTATTCTGCTATCATCAAAAATTTCTATAGTTATTTTAACTATTTTCTAGCTATTTTACACCTATTTTACAAACTAGTAATTATTTTACAACTACTTATCTATTTTTAAAATTTTCAAACTATTTTCTAAATAAACTGGGCAGATTTCAAACTGTTACCGGTTAAATACCCAATCGGGATAAGAATAGGGATGATAATCCAAATGGATTGAAGCAATTGTGAGTTAGTGAATGAAAATCAAACTGAATGTGAACAGAAATGGAATTAATTTGCTAATAACCAATAAAGATAAATACGTAAGTTGTACGTTTATTATTCTATTCGCATAATGATTTGATCCAGATTCGAGCACATAATTTCGAGATAGTTATATCGATCCGAGTGGGATTTTTCAATCGATTTTCGACGGCAAACCTGGATATGGATTGTTGATTGGTTCTGAGTATTCTCTATCATAGTTAAGCTATGCAAGGAGAATAACTGTTTCTGATCACGAAATCAGATCTGTGTCCGCACTAGGAAGTCGGGTGGACAATACTAGTTCGGAAGTGAAATTGTGTGATCGAGTGAGCGATCAGATTGGTATAGCGTACGGATGATATGTGTATATCGTACAGATTGGAATGAAATTGATATTGAAGTTTGTGGATAAGAAATTTGAAATGGTTTTTGAAGTGAAAATATATTTTGTGAAATATATGAGGAATAAAATATAAATTGGATATTTCTATGATTGAAATTTTGTTTATGGAAGTAAGTGATATGGTAAGTGGTTTTGTAAGGAGTAATCAAATTTGAATATTTGATTTTGAGTAAACAAAGTTAAATATCTTTGTTTTATAAAATAAAACTCCCCTTGTTGAATCTTTTGCCAGAAGAAAAGGATTTTGAAGGTGTTTTGAAGTATAAAAGGAGTTTTATACAGGTTTGAAATGATCCAAGATTTTAAAGATTATATATATCTTTATATATATAAAGGATCTTATGAGGATTTTGGAAAAAGGTTTTGGGAACCTATGGATTTGGAAAGACTTTTGATTTTTGGGTAAAATCAATATTGAATTTGGAAAAGCCTAGTTTGAGAATTATCGATTTTGGAATAATCGATTTTGTGTAAAGGAACTTTGAATGAGATCATATTAGGTGTATGATTTGAAAGATACTATATGTATAGTATAAAGTGTTTTGATAATGGCTCTGGGGAAAAAGGCGCTTCCTTGAAATGAACTTCTCAGGAGTACCACCGGGTGGTGCTGCCTTGAGCCCCAGGGGGGTTCTAAAGTTGATCCTGTGAGGAGTCCGGACAAAACTAGTTCCTGAGGATTATGAATAGAGTATACCATAGCGAAAGTCGTGTGTGCCGCTGAGAGCCAACAGTTACATGGACTTTTGCTGCGACGGCAACGTAACCCAGGATGTAACTGCGATCTATGGTATAACATAGCGAAAGTCGTGTGTGCCGCTGAGAGCCAACAGTCTGCATTTGATTTTATATCGGTAGACTGCGACCTATGTAGGAATGGAGAGGTTTCATTTCGACAGCGAAAATCAGAGGCCGCTGAGAGCCTGCAGTTACATGGACTTTTGCTGCGACGGCAACGTAACCCTGGATGTAACTGTGATCTGTTGTGTGGGCTCCATGGCGTAATCGAGAGGCCGCGGAGAGCCTGCAGTTACAGGGACTTTTGCTGTGATAGCAACGTAACCCTGGAATGTAACTGTGACCATGGATGGGGGTGATGATTTCCAGAGCATTCTCAACAAAGATATTTCCTCTATTTTCAAAAATGTTTTCTATATTTTCAATAAAATTCACTACACCACAAAAGGCTTTTAACAGCGTTTGATAAACGCTGTAATATGATACAACAGCGTTATTAGAAACGCTGTATAACGACATGCTGTCGTATATACACAACTTACAACAGCGTTTCTATAAACGCTGTTGAAACATCTCCGTGACAGCGTTTATTACGAGCTGTCAATAATATTTTTACAGCGTTTCATACGTGTTGTATTATGTTTCAACAGCGTTTATAATTTAGTTGTCGAAGATGTTCAAATTCTACTTTAACTGTTTACAACAGCTTTTTCTAAACGCTGTTATTGAATCATCAACAATTTCGACAGCATGTTAAAAACGCTGTGATTGAATCATCAACTATTTCGACAGCATGTGAAAAACGCTGTTATTGACAATTTCAAGATAATTACAGCACGAAATAAACGCTGTTGTTTCTTCGTTGACAGCATTAATCAAACGTTGTCTTCTATTTATATAACAGCTTTTTTGAATATTCCAAAACTATATTTTAAGCATTTCAAGCAACTAGTATATATAACAGGTTCTAATAACTATTAATTGGTTACATAAACTAGTTAAGAGAATATTAATAAACAAAAGACATCCATATTACAAAAAACCATATTACAAAAACCTTCACAAACATACAAACATTTCCGTACAAAAAACCAACACTTCACATACAATAAACATCCATCAACCTGTTACAACATCCAGTTCTGTGCACACTCCTTCTCCACCAGTAACACCAACAGTCATCACATATAGTTATCTCCACCATTCACAACATCACCCCTGAACAACATCAACCTTGAACAACAACCATTCATCTACCACCATCCTTCCTTCATCCATCTACAACTATACAGCTGCCACTAACATCATCATACAACAGTTCCTTCACCAACATCATACCCATCACCAACATCGATACACTCATAATATTCAGCATTTTCAGAGAAATCATTTTCAGCCGACCCTTGTTGTCCTATCTATTTATCTGTTTATAAACAAAAATGCATCGCTAGCATTGTTTCCTTTGGATGCTTCATGTACAGCTACAGATGAAAGTGAACATGCAAGAGCATCCCCACCAGGGGTCAGTCAGTGACTTACCCCCAATAGAAGTTGGTGCGTCCAAAATTGAGCTCATCACTGACTGTCAGGGTCATTTTAGTAAATTGACTCTAGCAGTTATTGTAATGCCGGATAACTCAATGTTTTATCAGAGGGAGTATAACATTAGTCAGTATGGATCAGTCCAAAATTGAGCAACGCTGTATCAGTCACCTGAAAATTAGCAGCGCTGTATCAGTCACAGAGAAGAATCACCAAATGAACCATCTTTCCGAAGACCTTTACCAAATGCAAAGAGTAGCACCTGTTCTTGGTTAAGAAGCTTGCAATATGAAAGGAGCAACTCACCACAACCCGCCTTCGAACCACTTGAGTCTCTTCCATCACATACCAGTGCTATAGCACAACACATAAATAATATTAAATTTGAAATTATAATGGATAAATGAACATTGGAGGGTACAAAATTAAACTATACTATATACCTGATATCAGATGTAAGTAAAATGATAAAGGTTGCATGAAACATGACTAGAATCATCGTCCAATGCATATAAAGTAATCATGCTTGCAATTCCATAAATCGAATTTCTTTCTAGCTACAACTGTAGTGTATTTAACTAAATCTTCTAAAAACAACAGACTAACTTGCCAAAAATTAATTACTTAACCAAATCTAATAAGAGATTTCATCTGTATATTATTTGATACTAACAGAGCAGGTCTCAATAACAATGCAAGGTGTACATGTACATCTGTTCATACAGCATAATCAAACGCTCCACACTAACACTTCATATAAAATTCTTGGACGTAACTATTTATAAATATATACTATGCATTGTCCCCAATCCATATCACATAATCCATCTAAAGCAAGAAAACATGCTACTATCTAACTTCGGAGTTATCAAAATAAACAACATGATTCTATTGTTTTTACATTCAAGAATAAACACGACATGATATACTTCGGAGTTATCAAAATAAATTTGTTACAGAGCAAATTACATTTGCTCTATAGGCTGCCAAAACCAATTACAGAGCCTCTGAAACAACATCAATTCTATTAATGTTCACTTGCATCTATTAATATTTACTAGTATCTGTTATTTTACAGCAACAATTGAAATAGCAACTATCATGCAAAAGCAGAAACAATACAACCCAGAAACCCATACAAGTGTTATAGCATGGTGTACAGGCATTTCAAAATGAAAGAAGGAAAAAGAGGATACAGGTGTGACTTAACTTACCTTAAATAAGCATGTCAATAAATACCATGATTGAGTTGACCATGAAAAGCATGGAGAAGCTGAAGATGCCTCATGAATTCGCCAATGCTGGAAGTCTATGTAAAATCTTCTGCACTGCAAAGCAATTTGAGTGGTTATATAACTATATTACATTGGATCTATTAACTCAAAAAAAAGTCCCAGTGAATTACTTAACGTATCTCTGAATTGTATCCATTCACCGTCTCCTGATAGGTTAAGGTGAAGGAATGCTCTCAATGAAAACCATAACTATAATGTACTACCCAAATTAATTAACAGGATAAGAATACATTATGTGCTAGCTAAAAAATAATTAGTCAATTAATAATTTTATCTGTTTACCTTTTCAGCATTTGATGTATACTACTGCTGAACTTCATCAAGCAAAACAAGCTAGCTATCTAGCTTAAGTTTCTGCCAAGAAGCTACTAAACTGTAAATAAGGTGTACTATGTCTGTACTATGTTTGAAACTCAACATGTCTGTACATTGCTAATGAATTATATCGTTCTTTCTCTATATACACTTCATAAAGATATACACTATTATCAGTGAAAATGAATGATTCATTTTTGTTTTCACAACGTGTCGTTAAAGATTTCATGATATTCCCAGAGACATTTAGCAACTAAGATAGATTTATACCCATAATAGTTAATACCTTGTATATTACATTCTTCAAAGCAATCACTAATCAGTTGTATGTATGTATTATATAGTGTTTGATAAAAAATAATAATTTTGTTAACCCTTTCTTTGGACAAGTAGAAGCAAGTAATAGTAATAAAACAGATGAGATTAGCACTAACAATGCCAAATAATCAAATTGTTGCACAGTAGTATTAGTAAGTCAAGAGAATCAATATTTTTACTATGACCAAATATATATTTATAAAAATAGTCATATATCATCTTTTTATTCTATCTTATTCATAAGTAAATTAAGTAATATAATAAAATGCCAAAGATTATAGAGGTTTCCTTTCTAAGACTTTTTGTAAACCATATTGTAAACGAGGATATATTATGAAGTTTAAGATAAAATAGTCCTTATGAAGTTTATGTATTATGAAGTTTAAGACTTTATGTATTATGAAGTTATTTGTATGGTGATAACTGCATAGTAGTGGCAGACAGTAGTGGTTATGTAACGTGAAAGGTTTGTGGGTAGGCTGTGGTTATGGAAGTGATTAGTGTGTCCAGGTGAGGATTATATGAATTGCATTGGCAAGCAATGATGGATGGTTGTTGAATTATGGTGAACAGTCAGTTAATTTATTATTATTATTATTATTATTATTATTATTAAAACTCGGTTAACTTAATAATAATAATTATTACAAACTTTGTTAATTTTTATAAACTTTGTTAATTCATCGTCGTCGTTATTTATAAAACTTTGTAAGTTAATTATATTGTTATTATTTATAGTTAACTTATACTTAATATTATATTTTCTCAATTTCATAAGCAATCGGGTACTCTTCGTTTACGCAAACTGTACAGTGAATTAAACAATAAAGGGATGGTTGCACGATCAGTAATAAAACAATCAAGGGTAATAATCTGATAACACAAATGAATTTGAAACAATACTAATAAAATAATAATAATAAAAAGTACATGAATATGTAGTTATGCAATCATGAATTATAGTGTAGATCCACTTAGACATGAAAATAAATATACGATTGTTCAACTATGTATAAAACAGATGTGATATTTGAAGGACATTAAAAATCTAATGCTTACCTTGTAGCTTGCATCACCGTATACTTGAATTTTCTCCTTGGTCTGCCATCGTTTGCATTCAAAATCCAAAGAACCATTTAATAGCATATGCCCAATGAAATGCAAAGTATCCAAGTATACATCTATCCAACTCCCACACTGATAGTAGCATAAGTCCAATGAAAGACAAGTACCACCTATGTTGGTGATCAAGTTGGATATCAATATTCCAGTGTCCATAATTTGAATGGTAACAAGCTTAGAATCCCCATCATTTTGGCACCAATATGTAATTCCAATTGAGAATGAAATCACATCACCTTCTTCTATGAGATGAACTTGGTGGTGTGAATCTCCCCTTTTTTGCTCCTCTTACTCTAGTTCTGATTGTTGCTGGGATGACTGGAACGACTCCGAGAAGCCTGGTACTATTGTTCTTATGATACCTCGGCATGTGCATATGTATAGAGCTAACACATCCATAAGCCTACACTTCAACTTCTTCTTACTTGTTTGAAAATAAAAATAAAACCAAGAAAAAGAAACTTGCCTTTGATATCATAGGCTAGAAGGCGCATTGGAGAACTATGGCAACTGCAATCCATTTGGCCGAATATTTTTCCTCACAGCGAACACACCTACACAATCGAACTCTTCGTTCCTGGCATCATTAAAAATGAAGCCATGGGTAAGGATACATCTTAAGATGACAATCCAATAAAGAGAGCTTGATTATTAAGCCACATATTTACTATCTGATGTTCTTGAGGCAATAACCATACAGTTTAACAAATAGTTTTTAATTTTAAGTATAATACTGACATAATAGGCTAAGCATCTCATATGAAACAACTATACAATACTATTCTCTTGAACACAAACATTAAAGTTAACTATATACTTGCATTAATATTTGTAGAAACAACATGATGTCAAGAAAATTTAACCAATGAACTAGCCTCGTCGATATTACGCTGAAAAAAGGGAAAATATTACAACAAGGAAATATAGCGACCTATTTGGCTTTGGATAATTAACAATTGTAAACTAAGTGGAGTGTAGAGCTGTTGCAGCTTGAGTAGTAGTGTGCATACCTATACAGTTTAAACAGAAGTAGCAGCATATAGAACTAATATATCTCAAGCAGCAACAGCGGGTAAAGCTGCTACAGCTTGGAGTACGAACCAGATGTAGCTTAAACATAGACCAACCACTGCTTAGACAATGAAGTTGTTGCAGCTTGAAGCACGGACCTGCTGTAACAAAGATAATGTAAATGTAGCTCAGTGAAAAAAGCATTGTGATGGATTTGCGGAGCTACTATAGATTGGGCGTTAAAACTAAATCTCGGTAACATTGATCCTACCCGACATCCTAACTACAGGAGTATAAAACCAAGGATTTTCAATTGCACATTATAAATCTATTAGTGCACACTTTTTTACGTAAGACTGAGGGAATTACAGGTTTATATCAACTATTTACAACTTTTGCATCTGTGAACTCATTTGAAATTATATTTTCTAGTACCTTGGTAATCACCAATGTAAGTTGGGTATTGATGCTTGTCTCTCACATCTAATTATACATAACTTTTTTCATGCAATGAAATAATATTTTCTTTATTAGCCACAAGAAAAATAATCACCGATGACAATGAGAAACTTAAAAATTATAATCTTGTTCCAAAATAAAATAAGTAGAAGCAGACCATATTACTCAAAAAGTAAAGCTCAAACTCTAAAAAAAAAAAAATCTGGCCAAATATTTAAAAAGCTATAACAAAGAGAATATAGTTACTCTCATGTAGACATGATAAAAAATAGAAAACAGACCTGAAATCTTGAAATATCGTAAAGATTTAAGAGCTAAAAATGAAAAACTTCACTGGTTGATGACGATTTCCCAAAACAAGAGAAATTGCCTTGAAGAAGCAAAATAAGCATTATAGAAATGCAATAAACTTTGACTCCTACATCAATTGTCAGAAAATAAACATGGCATATGAATAATTTATATAAGACAAATCAAAATTTCAATTTATACAACATGTACAGGCTAATTCACTAATTCAACATCAACATCATTTATAAGTCATTCCTAGCCGCTGATGTGTATTTACATACAACCCCAACCAAAATATATTTTCAGTACAAAAAAAATAACAATAAGTAGAAATACAAGAAGATTCAATAATTTATTCCTAGTGATATAATAAAAGAAGAATAGTATTGTTTATAAGTGTTTAATCCCACATGATCCACATAGTTTATGTTGATGAAACAGAGCTTACAATTACTATTAGAGGCTCAGATGCAGCTAGGCCATCTCCTCCATCTACTTCATATATAGCTCTAACACCGCGGCTATCACAATACGCAAGCACACCTTTCTCCAACATTCACAAGCTCCGAGGACAAAAACAAAATCCACAAAGACAACTTCATGGATTATTCTTAAAATTTGTCCTTTAATAAAAATTCACCAAAAAATTATATGTTATTACCTGCTGGGAGAATGCATATGCTAAAGCCCATTCTCATCTTGTGGTAGCTTCAAATTTCTTATGGATTCAAAGTTTTTGTGTGTCATTACTTAAAGAAATGTCATCCCAATCTTCGAGCATGCTAGCTACAATCTTTCTGGTGTCGGTGCGTATTATATCTGCTTCAACTGTGGGCCTTGCTCCCCTACCATCAGACCCTTTGATGAAACCTCGTCATTCATGTTTTAAATGTCCCTTAAATGGCGAAATAGATATGTATTATAAGTTTAAGTTCTCTTAGAAGAACAATAGAGAAATACTTCTTTAAAAGTTAAAAAGGCAGTTAGGTCCTGATGTTTGAATGTTTGTGATAATCCCCCTACTGATGTTCCGATTCTCAAAGTGCAGGAGTTTACTTGCAGCTCATTCGAACTATAAGTTGAGAAATGCTAACTTGGCTTTTAAGACATGCAAAGTTCAGCAATATCCATTCACTGTTAACCAAATGATCTCACCATTGGATTAGGAACAGTATGCTTCAGAAATAATCAGGTATATAACATAAAGGAAATTACTTGCTGAAAGTAACTAAATAATATTATTAGTTACCTTTGCGTGATGAGAATTTAGGTTACCTTTGTGCCATCACAGCATGAACCGGAGTCCCACACGTAGGGTGAAGCAACACATCCAGCCCAGTAAAGGAGCTTAACCAAAGTCCAGAATCTTCAGATTACCTATGATATTGATAAGGCAAGAGCTAAATAGCATAAAATTTAGGAATCTTCCCAATTTTTATGCTATTCAACTATGCCTCATCAATATCATTTAGACCTTATACGATAGTGACAACATCTATATCATCCTGTTGACTGCTCTGGCTGAACCCAAACTGTATAAATTACACATGTATAAATGTCACGCTCATTAAACTGAAAAGAATTTTCAAGATGACCATAATGACCAAGATTTAGAAATAAACTAAAACAGATTGCCACATCTTCAATAGTAGACATATTGCCATCCAGTTGCTGCTACAACCGCCTCAAAGCCACTATTTTCTTAGTCATGGGTGGTTGCAAAACTTGAAACTATGAACCTTCAAGCAATTTAACCATAAATAAACGTTTGCTTCTCCCGTTCATTATTACTACCAAAAAGGAACCCAAAAAAAAGTATAAGTGCAAGAATAAATTTTCTACCCTTTATCTGATTAATCAAATAAACAGATCTTTTTCGAAATAGTTTGCTATCAAGTCTTAATGTTCATAGAATTTTCTCTTTATCTTTTAATGACCTCAACAATTTGAAATGACTAGTTGTGCTCTATTTGTGTTTGTGCATTAATGAGGAGAAGTTGAGTTCGCATGAACAAACTCATATAGAAGGAGTTGTGTTAGCATTTGTTGTCATTAGTGTATTGTTTATACGTGCATTTACATATGCTAATGAACCCGTAAACACAATTAATGTACCAATTAGTTCAAAAATTTGCATAGACAAAAAAATTCATGATGTATATTTGCATATTCATTATAACCATTCATTTCCACCTATGCTACATCTATCAACACCTCAATGCTATACAGGTATTTGAAAATTAAAATTACAACCAAGAAAATAAGCAAATAAATTACCCAAAATAATATTCTTCGGTAAAACAATAATCTACCACTGAATTATGATTCAATAATTGAATTATGTACTGGTGGCCTTGTCTCCACATGAAGAGGTACCAAAGGCTTCAGTTTAAACTTTGGAAAACAATGCCCTAAGTGTACTGCTATGTTGAAGGGGTGAATCATTACGCATTTTCCAATTTATAAAATTAACATTGCATTCAACCTCCTAGAGCAAAATAGAAAGCTAGCATATGTCAATATGTCTTAACTATATTCAAGGAAATATCAGTGCCGTTGATACTCGAATTTTGTGTATAATGTGATAAACTATGCATGTAGACAAAACACAAATACCCCAAAAAAACATAAGCTTTGAATGCTAAATGAATGCTAAAAGTGGAAATATATCAAAGTATTGCCACAAAAACAAAGCAAAAGAAATATTGAACTACGCATAAAGTTATAAATTTTAGCATTGAACAGAGAGTGCTTAAAGTCATAGTGCAAACCAACTCTGCAAACATATTCCAACTTAATTCCAAGAAGCTTGAATATCAATGATTGTTAGGCAAACACTAAACTTAATATTAAGTTGAATATCATAAGAACGAAGGGATACAAAATAAACTATAATTCAAAAAAGGTGGAACAAAAAAGTAGCCAGTGTACATTTTCTCTTCATTTAATTAAGCGCATTGGAAAAAGCATGTGAATTAACCAGATAAAAAAATGATAATTAAGCAGCCAGTGAACAAGGCAATATATGATGATGAATGCAATTAACCTATGGTTATTGATATTCTATGGAAGAAAAAAAGTTGAGCATGTCTTATACATCATTCTTGTGATGTGAACTTAACAGATCATGAATATTAGAACAAAGAAAAAACATGCTGAGTCAATTTTTAAAATTATAACCACTTGAATGGAATAAAGAATTGTTTGCCTAGGTTTATAAAACAATAGCCTCTTCTTCTTATATTAACTCTTTATTTCTGTCTTTAATGCATAAATCAATCATAAAAGGCCATACCAATTTAAATCTAAGAAGAAGCAATAAGGTTTCAAGTCATGAATGCCATCAAAAGTAAAAGACACACACACAGAAGCAATTCATTCTACGAGGTATATTGTTTATTAAATTGAAAAAATAAATGCTTAGATGGTTGTAGCTAACTTAGATTAGGGCTTATTTAAAAATGTAATGATAAATAGCATGAAGCAGACATATTGTGCTAATGATCTTGTCATGTAGTTTCAGAGAAAGGGTTGACATGATTTAATAATTGGATATTGTCTGCACATTGGCATTGGGAGAGGCATTTGATCTATCAGACCTGCACTTCTCGTTTCCAGAAACAATATGTTCAATCACTGGAGAATCCACCTGTGTTATTGGTGGTTTTACAGCAGATAATGAAGGTGTTGGCAGAATAAATTCCTCACTATGAATTGGCAACTCACCTGAAGTAAAAATAACCTAAGTAAAACAATTGAATTATGTCTTAGATCGAAGTTAATTATGTCTTAGATCTCAGTGAACAACTCACAGCCACTTCATCCCATTGCACGTCCAAGCCACCATCTCTTCACACTACAACAACTCCACATACCCATTGCCTGATACACATTGTTGCTGCTTAAACACATTCCACCTTACCATCAACTTCACGACAGTTTCATCTCTGCCTCAAACATCCTCTGCATCCCCTCATTTCTACCTCCAAAGAACATCACTGCTCCACCAGTTCTGCCACCACCATTCACAGTGATACAGCAGCATCTCACTCCATACTTGCCAAGAACTTCCACAAGCAACCACAAACTTGCATCCCCGACCACACTACAACCCAAACTGCACTGCTTCAACTTAGTTCGCTGCAACCTCAAGCTCTACCCGAAGTCGAAACACGCTCCACGTCACCATGACTTCGCAACCACTAGAATAACTACCTGCAGTATTCGACCGAAATTCCAACCCATTCGAACACCTCACCGCAACCAGCAACACCCAAAGATCGAACCGATTCCAATAAAAAAAGAATGGGGAAAGATTTTGATTTGTGAATTTCAACTTGATTTAGCATTCTCAGAATTGTTGTAGTTCGGTTTCTTTGATTGGTAATTGGCAACCACTAGGTACTGTTCGCCGGCGACAGAGAATCGAAATCGACTTAGAGAATGAAGGAAGCTGAGATTTCAAGTGTCATGCAAATTGAAATCAAAATCGATAGCAAGGGAAATGAGAATTGGGAGAGAGGGAAATGAATGTTGTATTGAGAGACGGGGGAAAATGGACTTTTTTCAAGGAGGCGGCAAACCAAATTGACGAAGAGGGAAACTAATGTTTTTGTCAGCGTTCGCCGCTAAAAATAACACCCCCCAAAATATCATTTACAGCATTCAATAGTTTAACGCTGACGTTGAATGCTGTCAATACTTGATTTTGTTGTAGTGATTATTTTCCAAATATTTTCACTAGGTGTTGATATCGGGTTTACCAAGTACTTATAGATTTTCAGTCTTACGCCTGATCAACGTATGACCGAATTTCTGTGAGAACGAGGACGGACTTGTTGAGACATCGAGTTATAAAAAGTATTTATATAAAACTATTTTTGTAATAATATGTTGATTTTAAAAAAAAAGTTTATAGTTTAAAAATGTTCGAAGAGAAATTTTTCTGATAATAAGTATTTTAATAAATTCTGGCTTCGTTTCCTTTCGAGAACGAAAAGATTCAAAGGGGGAAGGTATGTGATAACCCGAATTTTTGGTCATCTAATAATTGGATAATTATCTAATTTCCGTTTGGATAAATAAGTAAATGGAAATCTAAAGAATATCTGGATGTGTATATAAATTTAAATATTTGGAAATGATAATTTTGTAGGAAATTAACATATATATTAATTTAGGCAAACTTTATAATGTTAGAAAATTCAAATATATACATACAAGTATATAAGTATATATATAGATATATGTTTGTATATGTACAGTAATTAGGAGGCATTGTTTGGATTCAATAATTTTAAAAGGGGTAATTAAAGTTAAATTCTATTTAAAAATATAGAAACCGATTTCAAGAGCTATTTAAAATATACAACACATATGTAAATATAAAGTAAATAAATATTTAATTGGTAATTTTATCTTTTAAAGTTAATAAAGTATTTTCTATTTCTAATGTGTGTATATATTTGTATATATTATAAATAGAATATCTTTGATTTTAATTTAATAAATAAAAATCATGTTTTCAAATTCTAATGTATTTTGGTAATTTAGAAATCATGATTAAATTTAAAAATAATTTCTTTTTCAATGCTATTTAAAAGTGTTAATTATATAATTTTAAAATATTTTAGGCAAAGGTTTAAGTGTTTAAAGTGTATCTTAGCTTTAGTTTAAATTTAAATGGGATTTATAAAAAAAGGTTTGAAATGTTTTCTTTTTAAAATTTTCTTGAAATCAAGATGGTTGCATATATGAATAAATATAACATAACATATGATTTATTTAAAAGAAATATATATATATATATAATAAGTAATTAATGCAATAATGAATTTAAACATTTGTAATATAGGATATCATGCATGGCAACAAGTGGCAATCTTGTTTTTTTATTATTATTAATATGTAGAAAATCAAGATTAGTGCTGTATTCATTTTTGTGAAACCAGACCTTCTTCTCTTTCATTTTTTTTATCACACATTTTCAAGAGGAAAATTAAAATCTTTAAATAACCCAAACTGAAAGCTATCTCAAACCAAAACCTGTAAATCATTCCTCAAAAACAATTCAAAACATGTAATCTTTGCAAGCCTTTAAACTCCTCAACATGCAACCAGAATTCCCAAGAACAAAGCCTGAAACCATTTCTCAAACCAAAATCGAATACCCTGCAAACAGTTTTCAATTCAAAAACCAAAGCCTGTAAACAAAAACCTATAAATCATTTATCTTCAAGCCTACAACATTTTTCAAGGGACCAAGCAAGAAAATCTGAAGAATCAAAGTGTTCAAAAGCTAGCTTTTCATTATTTAAAGCATTTCAGTTCTTTAAGGGGATTAAGGCAGTCAAGCTTACAAGTTTTTTTTCAAAGCTCTGCCTCTTTAATTCAGGTGAGTAAGATTTTTTTTTTTTAGAACTAAAACTTGAAAAAGCTTGTGAAAACTGTGTGAAGATTTCTTTGCATATTTGTATGTATGAATGCCTATGGTATTTCTATTGATTTTAAAATACCTCTGATCTTAGTTTTGAACCTCTATTTTCTTTAATCTGTAAACATGAACCACTTCAAACTTGATGCATATGCTAAACGATTGAAATAAACTAGTAATGCATGTTTGAAAATGGGATTGCATGATGGTTTTCAACTTATGAAACATGTCTACATGCAGAAAGATGTTGTGCTTGTCTGAAAACTCAGACATATAAATTTGTTTACAGGCCACAGGTAATATATCTGAAAGAAAAAAATCATATCACATCCCTCTATTTTATTTTAGAAAATAGTTTCCAATCAAGAGATGTTAGTTTGGACAAGATTTAAATTTAAAAACAGTTAAGTAAATCAAGACAAAGTTTCTATGGGAACTTGGGAATTTTAAAAAAAACAAATGATGTTTTTATGAATATATAAGGTAATAGTCTCTGTGAGAACAGGAAAACATGTTCTGTTCCTAATATTATAGGTTTTATCCTGATTCAAAAATTTAAATCATTCAGCTGAATGATTTTTAGGCTTTGATCTCTGAACAAAGCATGTTCGTTTAAACTTAAATTAAAATTTGAAAATATATGTATGTAAGATAGATTTGAATATCATCTGGTAAATAAAAAAAAAAGAAGACAGTGAGTCTTTGGTAACATATCAAAATCAAATATCAAAATTCTTAAATTCAATTATATAATCTTGTTTGCCATTTGGAATTATGAATTTTAAAAGGTAAATCCAGATTTTTAATACTGGACAGGGTGTGAAATTTGTAGTTGATCAAATATTGGGTTATGGTCAAATTTCGTCGAACGATGACGAACAGTGGCTTAGGGTGCTTGTCATAGGAAGCTCGAGGAACGTGAATAATGGGAAAATTAGTCAGAGACGATATCTCTTGCTGAGGTGGCATGGCGTAGCGACATTATGGTTTAACGATGAGTTTAACCTACGATGGTTTGAGTGATAATTTTGTCCCCGTGGGTTGAATCGAGTGGATCGGACTAAGTGAATAAGAAGGAGGATGAAGTGGCGAATTTTTAGAGGCGGAGGCGTTAACGCTGGCAGTAGGGATGATCAGAATCAAGGTGTTTGCTGATGATCGATTGGGTTTAGGTGGTTCTCCTTGGGGCTCAAATTCGATTTCGAGGCCATGCAAAGGATCTGGGTGATGGGATGCTCAGGGAAGGTCTCCGGTGTCTTGCGAGTGCTATCGGCGACGATCAATGACGATCGGCGTAGTCGTGCAGGTGCACACGTACACGAACGTGTCAGGTTTGTGTAAAGATCATTACTGCTCGATTTCGTGCTGGGAAAATGCCGGGGTAGGCTCGAAGTCAGGGACGTAAGAGAAGTATAGGGTTTAACTCGTGTTTGTGTGAGGTGATACTCAGGTTTGTTCTGGGTTTTGTATTAGACTTAACTGAGTCAAGATACATTAATTATCATAAACTATTAAGGGGTAGATTTCTTATTTAATGTTTTGTTAATTTAAGTTGACAAGTATTTAAGTTGTTTTAAAAGGTAAATCAATTAGATAATTAAATGGTTTAAGTTAAAAGATTAAATACTTTGAGTTTTACTTAAACTTAAAACTTTTGATTCCAAGGTTATTAGGTAAGGTTATGGAATGATAATTAAGAAGATGGATTAAGGTAAATAATTTGTAACGACCCGCCGCCCTGACCGTCTCTAGTCGGTAATTAAACCAACTAGAAACGTTCAAAATGACGGATTGTTATTTAGTTTATAACATTTAAACAGAATCAGCTACAGAATCACAGAAAACAATAATATATTTTATAAACAAACTTTTCTTTTATATACAAATATCAGAGTTATACAATAAATTACATTTGAATTTATACAGCGGAAACAATTTATATTTTAAAGTACAAGAAAATTTTTGCTGAAAACTTTAGTGAATGCCGAAATCCCCCTCTCTCTAACTTCGCTGCGAGAAAATCTTCAAGCTGCAGAAATACTCGGTCTGACCCGAGCGTTTATTGCAAAACACAAAAACACTCGAGTCAGGATTAATCTTAACTCAAGTAAATAAATTTGTAATGAACTGAATAAAATGGTAACAGAGATGATGAACAAATTGGATTAGTCCTAATAAAAGAGGATGTAAATAATATAAATTCCCACAAATGAGCATAAGGGGTGTACAGGAGTACACTTATATCAAACCAGCAAGAACAAATCTGGGCAGCCAACCAAGCCAAACTACAGGGACGTGCAAATCAAAGTAACATACTTTGGGCTATATGTTCAATTTTCAAGGTATAAAGCAACAAGGACAAAATAAGTTAATGCATAGGCATAGTGCTTGACTAACTGTTTAAAGCAAATATCGAAATAAAAAATCTAACAACAGTAACGATCCACGAAAATCAGGCAACATCAAGTAGTTTAGGAAATCCAACATGCATCACATTCATACCTATAAAAACACAGCATTATCTAAATGTTCAGATCCACCTCAAAAATATGATTTCTGGTCATTTTCCAGATTGCATGCTCATAGGCACACATTCACATTAAATCACAAGCAAACATTATATACTTACATGCAACAGGTCTCATCAACCATACACTGTTTTAACTAAATTTCAAAACCAATTTAAATCTGGGTTAAAACATTTAAATTTGCTCAATATTTAAAACATACAAACTTGTTTAAATTCAAAGGTCAGGTTTTAAAAGTAAACCTGAACTGTTTTTAGTCTTGGTTTAAACAGAATTTAAAACTTGTTTAAATTTAAGATTCTCATTTTTTTAAAACTTTTGAATTCAAAACTACATTTGAATTAAGATTCAACTTCCATTTGAATCAGATTTTATTAAAGAAAAATATGAATTCATTTAAACTAAAACTGCAAAATTACTCTCTGGCTTTAAAAACCTGAAACAGTTTTTTAACTAAATTTTAAAACTGAATCTGAAATTTGTTTAAATTTAAAATTTCATTTTTAAAAACTTTTGAACTCAAAACTACATTTGAATTCAGATTCAAGTATTACTTGAATCAAGTTTCAAAAAAAAAAAAAAAAAAAAAAATGAATTTCATAAAAATTCAAAACTGCAAAAATACAGGTTCTAAAACCTGCAACAGTTCTAATATTGATTTAAAACAAAATTTAAAACTTGTTTAAATTTAAAATATTTCATTTTTAAAAGTTTTGAATTCAAACTCCATTTGAATTCAGTTCAATCTTACATTTGAATCAATTTATAATTTTTAAAATATGAGTTGTCATCAAAATTTAAAACTGTAAAATTACAGATTTAAAACCTGCAACCTAAAACCCGAGACACCATGATTTTACTTCGAGTTTTCCTCCCCACTACTTCAAGATAACATCACAAAATTCCGAGGCTTGCTTCGAGTCAGAAGAATAAAAACCCGAGGAATGGCTCGAGTTGAAACCCTGCACACTGCTAATATTACTGAGTTCAACTCAGCAACCCAATCAACCTGTAAACATCCAAAACATATCACCAGCCTCTCTGATCCTCCATCAACAACCCTCCTCCATCCTTTCACCTCAATACTTCCCTAACATAAACATCTAACACCTGACATCCACAGCAGATTTTCAAAAAAAATAAAAATAAAATTCCATTTCTGTTTAAAACAGAAATCCTTTTCCCTTAACAGATTATTTAAAACTGTATATTTGTTTTACAATTCATGTTTTCTTTAACATACATTCCTGTGATAGACTTGTTTTTAATAGTTTAAGATTCTTATTTTGAAATCTCTATGCTAACTGTCCCTTACAGTAAAACAGATTTCAAATTTAACCTTAACTATGATTTATAAATTTAATCTATACTAAACAACCATCCCTCATTTCCATAACAAATACAACCATCACAGATACAACAGAATATTGATTTAAGAAATCTTGTTTTTATTTCCATTTAAAAGTCTAATTTCTAAAAACAGAGTCAGGTAAAAATATACCTGTAATAGCAAACATAAATATACATATTTATGTATATGTACACAGAATATAGGTATTAATCACACAATCATACATATTTCTACTCATTACACATGCATAGAAACAAAATCTTATAAATGGTGAAGTTATTCACTAATAAAGGCACTGCAGTTTTGATTCCTAAAAAAAAAAACTGTATGCGCTAGTTTTCTTATTTTTGCTTAGGCATTTATTTTAAGGAAGAAACTGTTTTTAAAATAAAGGTTTACTCATTTCAATTTAAAACAAACAGAACAGTTTTGTTTTAAACCATTTGATTTCTGTAAATAAACATAAGCTCTGTAGTTTAGGTTTGATTTTGATTTCTAAAAAAAACTGTTTTTAAAAGATAAGAAGCTTACTCACAACAGAGATATGCATTTATACATACTCATACATTTACATCCATAAAAATATGTAAATTCAAACATGCAGTCATCTAAACCATCATACTTCAAGAGTCAACCATAAAATCAGAAACATATAGGTAGATAAATGAGTTTGCTCACAAGCATGAAAACAGAGAAGCAATTAACAACAGAGTTTTATATATGCATCAGATAAAGAGGATGAAGGATTTCTCACAAATAAACACATGCAAGCAATAACATATATCAGAGAAGAAAATAAATGCAGGCATCCACGCATGACAGATTTAAGGCCAAGTTTAAATAGCATCTGTTCTCATCAGATTTAAAAGCAAAATTACAAATAGCATCTGTTCTTATCAGGTTAAAAAGCAAGATTACAAATAGCATCTGTTCTTATCAGATTTAAAAGCAAAATTACAAATAGCATCTGTTCTTATCAGGTTAAAAAGCAAGATTACAAATAGCATCTGTTCTTATCAGATTTAAAAGCAAGATTTGATTGCATCTATTCTTATCAGTTTAAAACAAATTTAAGCAGCTTCTGTTCTTAACAGTTTAAATAAAAATCTAAATAGCATTTGCTTTCAACAGTTCAAAACAAATATAAATTCCAAATTTGTGTCTGTTCTTACCAGTTTAAATAAAATTAAATTCAATAGTATTTGTCCTCATCAGTTTAAATAACAAATTAACAGAGCAATTCATAGCAAAAGAACAACCAACAACCAACATGCAGTGAGTCATCTGTTCTTATTAGTCTAGAATTCAATTTTAACCGAGCAACTGAAAACCACAACCCCCAAATCATAGCATGCAACCAAGCATTCAAATTCAAACAAATTTAAATACTTGCATTAAAATAAATCGTGAGCCAAAAGACTCACCTTTCACCGAATCAAAATGGAGCGCATGCGAGTCGAAACAAAAATGAAGCCGAAGCCCTAAATTGGATCGCAAGCCCCAGTTTCCGGAGAGGAACGAAAATGAGAACTGAAGCCGCCATTCTTTTTCTTTTTATTTTCGTTTAGGTTTTTTTTTCCGAATGAGTGAAAAATATGAAACGGGTTTGGATTGAATTAACAAGGGAACGGTATCAAAAATAAACATGGGCCGATATTACTACAAAGCCCACTCAACCCTTAACAAAAATTTTGAAGGGAATTTAAATAAATTTACAAACTTCAAACTCAAAATTTTTTTAAATTCAAATATGTTCTTCATATTAACTTGAAAAATTCAAATAGCCTCATAGTTTCAAATCCAAATTTAATTCAATTTTTAATTTACATAAGTAATAATCCTTAAATCCAAATTATTTTTCTAAGTCATTAGTCCGAATTTTTAAATATAAATTTAATATTCAATCTCAACTCCAAAGTCAAATTTAAATTTTTATTCAACTCTTTATAGATTAAATTTAAAAATTTAATCGCCAATTTCATTGTTATATTGAAAATTCAATTTAAATTATCATTCAAATATTTAAAATTAATTAAATATTCAAAATTTAAATTGTTCAAAATTTAGGGCCGTTACAATCTCCCCTCCTTAAAAGAATTTCGTCCCGAAATTACAAGTAAGGAGAAATGATTGTTGAAATTTCACTAATATTTATATTTTACACACTTTTATCAAGTTTGAAACTTATTAAAAATAAATGAATGCAGGATTCATTCTATTTGTTTTATTTCACTAACTTTGTTTATTAACTCATTTGTCTATTATTTTCTACAATCAAGACACAAAAATCTTTACTAAAATTTCCAACTTACAAAACCCAAATTTTAAATTTGAACTTCTACATTTAAGAAATTTACATAGTATAACTTTTCCAAAGCTGTGGACTTTTCAAAACATTCCAAAAATCCTCTTCCTTAATTTATTAGGTTGGAATTTATATCACTTTAATTTCAGATAATTGATTTTCTATTTAAAGTTTGAAAATACTTGCTAACTCGAAATTTAACAAGTCTACTGTCGTTCTTAAAGACATTAGGCATACGCTGGCCAGGCGCAAGTCTAACAATCTCCAAGTACTAAATATACTTGCTTCAATTCCCAGTGAAAATACCTTTTAAAAATTCTTTTAAAAATGGATATGGAAAGCACATTCCCCCATGGATCACAGTTTACTCGGCGGTTCCGCTACTATCCCAGTAGAGTCGCTTGTAACTGTGGATATCTCATCCCTTGAATTTCGCCATGGTTGTTGCCAAAGATCGCGGTTCACACGGCGGTTACGCTACTATCCCAGTAGAATCGCTCGTGACCGTAGGCATCTCGCCCCTCGAATTACGCTTTGGTTTGTAGATTGCAGTTTACACAGCGGTTACGCCACTATCCCAGTGGAATCGCTTGTAACTGTAGGCATCACGCCCCTCAAATTACGCTACCACCCAAGTGTAACTAGATCGCGGTATACACGGCGGTTACGCCACTATCCCAGTGGAATCGCTTGTAACCGTAGGCATCTCGCCCCTCGAATTACGCTAGCACACTATACCAGTCCAAAAGGACATTCCAACTAATGGAAATACTACGTAGCTACGATTTTCAAATGGACACTCATCTCGAGTTCCAACAACCTTCACAAAGTTTAAATGGAAGGTACTTTTCCATATCCTCAATTTGGAAAACATAATATCATACATACATATATAATATTTCATTTCACATTTAGTACATATCATACTCATGTACTTACATAAGTTTTCCACAACAATTACTTTTCCAAACTAATTGGTTTTCGAATTAATCGTATTCACACATATACGTTATGAAAACCACAACATTTCATACCCATAACAAATAGAGGATTCACAAATTTTCCATTTCATTATCCATTTAAAATTTTCCTCTAAGCCGATTTGGAAATTTAAGGTTATCTCAAACCTAATTCACATTCATAATCCAATTTATTATCGACTTCACACTCGATTTGGATTTCACGTTACATCGTCAATCCTCAACACATAATTGATGTCTATCGATATATAACCTCTGAGCTCGTACGTCTCAGAGAAGGGTGTTAAGCTAAGAGAATAAATTCTCCGCCACCACAGATATATATTTAATAGAGACCAATTGATATGTCGTCAATTCACGACGTTAGACATACAATCCAAATCATCTATTTAAAATTCAAAGTTCAACTTACATTGTTTTTGTGTGTCAAAGTTAAACTCAATTTAACTCAAAATTCAATCACTTTGAATTTTTTTTTTTTTCCAAGTTGAACTAAGTGTTCAAATTTCCCAAAAATAATATCTTTACAAGATATAAAATTTTTCACACTTAACCATTTGAAACAAATTCAAATATTCACTTTTCAATTTATCTTTAAAAGACAAAATCTCAAAACATTTACTTTTCACTTTATCTTGAAAAGATAAAATTTCAAACCTTTCATTTCATATTGGAAAATATTTCCATACTTATTCAATAATAAGTAATTTACAAATCCATTTATTTTCAACATTTTTGAAAATATTTGATATACTTAAACCAAAATCAAATATATATTTCATTCTTAAAAGAAATCATTCTTTTAAACACATTTCAAAACAACTTAAAAAAAATGGATTAACTTCATTTCATAATATTATTTTCCCAAAAACATTCCCATTTAAGTTTTTCAACTTCAACTTAATTCATAGTTTGAATTCTGCATACATTTCAAAATATTGGTTTTAAACCAACTTCAAATTTCCAATATTAAGTTTTCCACTTAACTTATTTCCATGCCCATTCAAATTCAAATTCTTCATTGCATCAATTTAAATCTCTTATAAATTTTCATTAGATTCATATCTCTTTTTATATCTCATTTATTGTCCAAAACCATAGATATAACACCTTTAATAAGTTACAATAATTTACTTATCAAAATAAGTCATTTGCGGATTTTATAAACATCTTTAGAAATTACATTTCTATTTATAAACTTTGTTTTATAATCTCCTTTACTAATTTGATTCAATTCAATTCATATAACTTAGTTATATACCCAAAATCCATATTATAAGTTAAATACTTATAATCCATTTATTTACTAAATCGTTCTTCACAACATTTGAAATCAATTTTCAAAAGAATTCAAAATTAAATTTCCAAGTTATAGTCCAATAATCCATTTGATTATAATCAAATTGACATATCATTTTATTTTCCAATTACTACTTTGGAGATATTCAAAATATTTGATTTAAGCCAATTTAAACCAATTCATTAATTCTCTTAACTTATATTTCATTTTCCATAACTCTCAAAAATTCGATAATGAGTTTCCGAATGATCGAAACTCAAGTCTAACGAGACCTCACCGAATATAAACTATCGCAAACCTAAATTTAGAGAGGGGAATCTCCGAAAATAATTCTAATTTTCAAAATACCTTTTTATTTTAAAGAAAACAATTTTAAACTTCTTTAGATTTGAAAACACTTTCTTTAAAGTGATTCTAGTAACTATTCATATTAAATGCCATAAACTAAGCTTTGTGTAAACCAAAGCTCTGATACCACCTTGTAACGACCCGCCGCCCTGACCGTCTCTAGTCGGTAATTAAACCAACTAGAAACGTTCAAAATGACGGATTGTTATTTAGTTTATAACATTTAAACAGAATCAGCTACAGAATCACAGAAAACAATAATATATTTTATAAACAAACTTTTCTTTTATATACAAATATCAGAGTTATACAATAAATTACATTTGAATTTATACAGCGGAAACAATTTATATTTTAAAGTACAAGAAAAATTTTGCTGAAAACTTTAGTGAATGCCGAAATCCCCCTCTCTCTAACTTCGCTGCGAGAAAATCTTCAAGCTGCAGAAATACTCGGTCTGACCCGAGCGTTTATTGCAAAACACAAAAACACTCGAGTCAGGATTAATCTTAACTCAAGTAAATAAATTTGTAATGAACTGAATAAAATGGTAACAGAGATGATGAACAAATTGGATTAGTCCTAATAAAAGAGGATGTAAATAATATAAATTCCCACAAATGAGCATAAGGGGTGTACAGGAGTACACTTATATCAAACCAGCAAGAACAAATCTGGGCAGCCAACCAAGCCAAACTACAGGGACGTGCAAATCAAAGTAACATACTTTGGGCTATATGTTCAATTTTCAAGGTATAAAGCAACAAGGACAAAATAAGTTAATGCATAGGCATAGTGCTTGACTAACTGTTTAAAGCAAATATCGAAATAAAAAATCTAACAACAGTAACGATCCACGAAAATCAGGCAACATCAAGTAGTTTAGGAAATCCAACATGCATCACATTCATACCTATAAAAACACAGCATTATCTAAATGTTCAGATCCACCTCAAAAATATGATTTCTGGTCATTTTCCAGATTGCATGCTCATAGGCACACATTCACATTAAATCACAAGCAAACATTATATACTTACATGCAACAGGTCTCATCAACCATACACTGTTTTAACTAAATTTCAAAACCAATTTAAATCTGGTTTAAAACATTTAAATTTGCTCAATATTTAAAACATACAAACTTGTTTAAATTCAAAGGTCAGGTTTTAAAAGTAAACCTGAACTGTTTTTAGTCTTGGTTTAAACAGAATTTAAAACTTGTTTAAATTTAAGATTCTCATTTTTTTAAAACTTTTGAATTCAAAACTACATTTGAATTAAGATTCAACTTCCATTTGAATCAGATTTTATTAAAGAAAAATATGAATTCATTTAAACTAAAACTGCAAAATTACTCTCTGGCTTTAAAAACCTGAAACAGTTTTTTAACTAAATTTTAAAACTGAATCTGAAATTTGTTTAAATTTAAAATTTCATTTTTAAAAACTTTTGAACTCAAAACTACATTTGAATTCAGATTCAAGTATTACTTGAATCAAGTTTCAAAAAAAAAAAAAAAAAAAAATGAATTTCATAAAAATTCAAAACTGCAAAAATACAGGTTCTAAAACCTGCAACAGTTCTAATATTGATTTAAAACAAAATTTAAAACTTGTTTAAATTTAAAATATTTCATTTTTAAAAGTTTTGAATTCAAACTCCATTTGAATTCAGTTCAATCTTACATTTGAATCAATTTATAATTTTTAAAATATGAGTTGTCATCAAAATTTAAAACTGTAAAATTACAGATTTAAAACCTGCAACCTAAAACCCGAGACACCATGATTTTACTTCGAGTTTTCCTCCCCACTACTTCAAGATAACATCACAAAATTCCGAGGCTTGCTTCGAGTCATAAGAATAAAAACCCGAGGAATGGCTCGAGTTGAAACCCTGCACACTGCTAATATTACTGAGTTCAACTCAGCAACCCAATCAACCTGTAAACATCCAAAACATATCACCAGCCTCTCTGATCCTCCATCAACAACCCTCCTCCATCCTTTCACCTCAATACTTCCCTAACATAAACATCTAACACCTGACATCCACAGCAGATTTTCAAAAAAAATAAAAATAAAATTCCATTTCTATTTAAAACAGAAATCCTTTTCCCTTAACAGATTATTTAAAACTGTATATTTGTTTTACAATTCATGTTTTCTTTAACATACATTCCTGTGATAGACTTGTTTTTAATAGTTTAAGATTCTTATTTTGAAATCTCTATGCTAACTGTCCCTTACAGTAAAACAGATTTCAAATTTAACCTTAACTATGATTTATAAATTTAATCTATACTAAACAACCATCCCTCATTTCCATAACAAATACAACCATCACAGATACAACAGAATATTGATTTAAGAAATCTTGTTTTTATTTCCATTTAAAAGTCTAATTTCTAAAAACAGAGTCAGGTAAAAATATACCTGTAATAGCAAACATAAATATACATATTTATGTATATGTACACAGAATATAGGTATCAATCACACAATCATACATATTTCTACTCATTACACATGCATAGAAACAAAAGCTTATAAATGGTGAAGTTATTCACTAATAAAGGCACTGCAGTTTTGATTCCTAAAAAAAAAACTGTATGCGCTAGTTTTCTTATTTTTGCTTAGGCATTTATTTTAAGGAAGAAACTGTTTTTAAAATAAAGGTTTACTCATTTCAATTTAAAACAAACAGAACAGTTTTGTTTTAAACCATTTGATTTCTGTAAATAAACATAAGCTCTGTAGTTTAGGTTTGATTTTGATTTCTAAAAAAAACTGTTTTTAAAAGATAAGAAGCTTACTCACAACAGAGATATGCATTTATACATACTCATACATTTACATCCATAAAAATATGTAAATTCAAACATGCAGTCATCTAAACCATCATACTTCAAGAGTCAACCATAAAATCAGAAACATATAGGTAGATAAATGAGTTTGCTCACAAGCATGAAAACAGAGAAGCAATTAACAACAGAGTTTTATATATGCATCAGATAAAGAGGATGAAGGATTTCTCACAAATAAACACATGCAAGCAATAACATATATCAGAGAAGAAAATAAATGCAGGCATCCACGCATGACAGATTTAAGGCCAAGTTTAAATAGCATCTGTTCTCATCAGATTTAAAAGCAAAATTACAAATAGCATCTGTTCTTATCAGGTTAAAAAGCAAGATTACAAATAGCATCTGTTCTTATCAGATTTAAAAGCAAAATTACAAATAGCATCTGTTCTTATCAGGTTAAAAAGCAAGATTACAAATAGCATCTGTTCTTATCAGATTTAAAAGCAAGATTTGATTGCATCTATTCTTATCAATTTAAAACAAATTTAAGCAGCTTCTGTTCTTAACAGTTTAAATAAAAATCTAAATAGCATTTGCTCTCAACAGTTCAAAACAAATATAAATTCCAAATTTGTGTCTGTTCTTACCAGTTTAAATAAAATTAAATTCAATAGTATTTGTCCTCATCAGTTTAAATAACAAATTAACAGAGCAATTCATAGCAAAAGAACAACCAACAACCAACATGCAGTGAGTCATCTGTTCTTATTAGTCTAGAATTCAATTTTAACCGAGCAACTGAAAACCACAACCCCCAAATCATAGCATGCAACCAAGCATTCAAATTCAAACAAATTTAAATACTTGCATTAAAATAAATCGTGAGCCAAAAGACTCACCTTTCACCGAATCAAAATGGAGCGCACGCGAGTCGAAACAAAAATGAAGCCGAAGCCCTAAATTGGATCGCAAGCCCCAGTTTCCGGAGAGGAACGAAAATGAGAACTGAAGCCGCCATTCTTTTTCTTTTTATTTTCGTTTAGGTTTTTTTTTTCCGAATGAGTGAAAAATATGAAACGGGTTTCGATTGAATTAACAAGGGAACGGTATCAAAAATAAACATGGGCCGATATTACTACAAAGCCCACTCAACCCTTAACAAAAATTTTGAAGGGAATTTAAATAAATTTACAAACTTCAAACTCAAAATTTTTTTAAATTCAAATATGTTCTTCATATTAACTTGAAAAATTCAAATAGCCTCATAGTTTCAAATCCAAATTTAATTCAATTTTTAATTTACATAAGTAATAATCCTTAAATCCAAATTATTTTTCTAAGTCATTAGTCCGAATTTTTAAATATAAATTTAATATTCAATCTCAACTCCAAAGTCAAATTTAAATTTTTATTCAACTCTTTATAGATTAAATTTAAAAATTTAATCGCCAATTTCATTGTTATATTGAAAATTCAATTTAAATTATCATTCAAATATTTAAAATTAATTAAATATTCAAAATTTAAATTGTTCAAAATTTAGGGCCGTTACATAATTTATCATTAATTTCGTTGATAATTAAAGATTTATTTATTAGAATTTGTTAATGATCAATAAATTAGAAATTAAAGAGTGATTATTGTTAACAAAAGAATAATTAATTGTTATGACTAATTATTGATTCAGGGGTATTTAGTCAATGTAATTAACCAATAAAATCAATCAAGCAATGGTATAATTACTTGATGAAAGAAACTAAAGTTAAATTTTTAAGGAAAGTAATTAAAGATTAATTACCTAGTGTAATTAAAGGATTGAGTAATTAGAAGAAATTTGTTAAGGGTTGGTCAATTTATGAGTATGATTAATTAGGAGATAATTAATCAATATAAGTGGTTATAAGGTAATTAATCGAGTAATTACTTAAGGGTCATCGTGATTAATGATAAGTTATTAAAGTTAGTAATTATTTAATTAGAGATAAATTAAGTGATCAATCTTGCTAGGAATGATTGAATGATGTTAAATGCCTTGAATTTATAGATATCTCTGATATGAAATGTTTTGTGATATGACATGTTTGGATGGACAATGACGATATGGTTATCTATCAATGATGAATTGCTATGTAATTAGTGACATCTTGCATTTAAAGTTGAATTGTAATTCACTTGAATATGGATTATGATTGCATTGAATTCGTAGAGACCAGAGTCGGGTATTGTGACGCCCCACCTCTATGCTCACAATAACAAAGGTTATTATAAGGAATAACGTCTGCTATTGCGAAGAATAAGGCTGGTTAGAAGCAACCATCCGTCTGTTATGCCTTAGATGAGCATTGATTACATCGATAGGAGTTGTATAACTTACTCCCAAAGATATAAATACAATCCAGATCTAAAACGAAGCTACGGTGGCTAAGGAAAAATCCAGAACAACTCATATATCAACAACGCTGATAGTAATCACATCAGAAACAGAAATATCAGATATATAGCGGAAGACAAGTCTGGAATACATGCTACAACTATCTATAGTTCCCATGAACCAAATACACATATACATGGATAACTACATACATAAGATGGGAGTCAAATAACCAAAAGATCTCCTCGAATGCCAGACAAAAGACGATGTGAAATCCCAAAAGCTGAAGCTGCTACAGAATCAGAGATAACGACTATCATGAAATAACTCGGTCTGACCCGAGTATTATTTAAAAGAAAATAATAAACGGATCAGTCTAATTTATCATCAGAAATAAGAGTATGATAAACAACACATAAACAAATAATTATAGTCTCGAATGAGACTATACAGTATAAACAATCGGTATAGTTTAAATGAAGAAATCTCAATTTAAACTCCATTAAATCAGTTACCAAATTCACAATTGAATTTAAAACAACAATTCACAAAATCTAGAAATCAAAATAGATAACTAGAAAATCAGCAGTCGCAAAATCATCAGTCGTAAAATCTAGAAACCAAAACAAGATAACTAGAAAATCAGCATAAAAGTGGATCGATCCCAGCAGATGGCGAGTTTTAGCTGCGCCGCACGTGCATCTCAGATGGCCGAAGCCTACCAAGTACTATAAATTTTTGGCGCCCATCAGATGACCCGAAGGTCCAGCAGAGTGACCCGAAGGTCTAGTACTGGTAATTGACCCGAAGGTCCATCAGATGACCCGAAGGTCCAGCAGAGTGGCTCGAAATCCCAACAAAATCATCAGAATCATCAAGCAGCAGGTGTTTCAATTAACGAGTCCGGAATTAACCGAAATAGTAAAAGTTTGGTTCCATATTCCGCACTTTTGCTAAATCGTTTAAATCTCTTCGTCGTTTCATTGAAAGTGCAAAATTGTGTATTTTTAAATAAATAACATTTTACGTTCTCAAACGGACAAGTCCGGAATTAAGCGAATCAGTAAAAGTGAGGGTTCATAGTCCTCAATTTTGCTGAAGCGTTTAAATCGCTTCCTCATTCTTTCGAAAGCGTAAACTGTAAAAATTTTGAAAGCAATTTTATTTTAAACGATTTTTAAAACACGTGATTAAAACGGCAACATCTGTAGCAATTTCGACAAAGAAATTGCACTTCATAAAACACCGCGTTTTGAAAATATAGCGCCGGTGTAGAAATTCCGTTATAAAAATAACGGCCACAAAGTATGTTAAACCCAAACATCGGTTCAACGTAAATTAATCGATAGGTGGCACTACTATAAATTCAAAAATATTATACTGGTTCACTTGTAAGTGACCAAAACCGTATGCAGTTGCAGTTGTCACAATGTAAAATAGAAACAACTTCAATTCTAACAAAAGCACTACTATGAGCTACACGTAACAACCATGCAGGCATCTATAAAAAGTTAATTTAATAGTGAGCTTGTTACTTGGCACATAACTTAATAACAGGGGCTCCAAAGTGAACTCCACTTTATATATATATTCCACTTTCAACTAACAAAGTATATTGAACAGATGATATATGAAAAAACATTTCAACTTATGTATGCAGTAACATTTGAATACCCCAAAACATAATGCCTGCACACAAGTAAATGACACACGTCTACAACTAGCAGTGGAACTAAAATGAGGTAGCTGGGTTCTATAAGGACATACGCGTATCAATGCAAAAAAAAATGACTTGCAACAAAATTTTTAAACGCCTATATTTCAACACGAAAGCATGCTTAACCAAAAATACGCATGCAAGCCAGTTGAGTAACATTTCAAGTATGTTATTATTATTTTTCATACTCCAATATAGCTCACGCATGGAACTGCATGAACAACATAGTGTTTTCATTAAATCAGGCGAGCCCGGAATGATCAATAACATGCAGTACATCAAATTATACACATACGAGTACTCATCTTGAAATCAAAATAGGAGATTTGCAGTGCAAAACTCCGTTGCAGTGTTGCAAAAATCACAACAAAACAAGTTCCAATCAAAGAAAACTATGTTTTCAAAGCAAGGGACTTAATGACATAAATTAGAGGTGTGAGAATACTCACCTTATTTTGTTTCGAATTCAGCTGGCTTTAAAGCTGAAAGCAAATAAGAATATGGGACGCAGCCATTAATGCTTCCCAGAACTTTGTGAACGAGTGAAGAAAGATTGCAGTGATAAAATGTATTATTCTTATTTTTAGTTGATGTTAGACAAGGAGAAATTGAGTGCTGAAAGGTGTCTTTGTACCATTGCATTTAATGCATACGCACCTTGAACTATTGAACATGGCTTTACAAGAAGGTGAGTGTCAGATGTGAAGCAAAGTTTCAATTTGCTTTTTAAAATAATGTTCCCCTATTGCCTAAGTTCTCTGATTAATACTAACTAGAATGACATGGCAATGCATAATATATATATACTCACGGTTCACTTTTAAACATTGCACGCAAGAATTAAAAACAAGATCCTATTACAATTGAACAGATTAATTGTAACTACACTCACGCACGATTGAAGACGCATACAAATTCAAATGAACAAATGCAAGCACTGAAAGCTGCAAACTGTGCATACATGTTGAAGTAAGTAGGCACGTTACAAACCGTGCTACTGCTTATGCACGCTTTTGAACAACATTTTAGATTTTTTAATCTGACAGTAATCCGACAATTACGATCGTTACAGATTTTAAAAATATTTATTACGACGGTAATAAAATCACGGTCTTTACAGACTCCCCCCTAGAAAAATTGCATCCCCGCAATATTCATATTAGAATTAGTCAATAACGAAGTAATTTATCACAACAAAGATTCAAAAATAGAAAAGATAGATAAGAATGCTCACCCCCACCCGAAGAGGAGAGAAAACTGGGATAAGAACGCTCAATGAATTCTCTGGTTTCCCAAGTGCAATCATTGGGGTTTACAGACCATTGAATCTTTACGAGCGGAACTTCTTTGTTCCGAAGGCGTTTCACCTCTGTAGCTAGCACACGAATAGGATTTTGCACAATAGATAAGTCGGGTGAGATCTCAAGATCTTGCAATATTGGAGGATCAATAATAATATCTGAATCTCGAAGACATCGTCGAAGCTGAGATATATGGAATACATCATGAATTCCCGTAAACTGAACAGGTAGCGATACCAGATAAGCAACAGGGCCAATATGTTCCGTAATAGGAAACGGTCCAATATAACGAGGAGCCAATTTCCCGGATCTACTAAAACGTACCACACCCTTCATCGGGGAAACACGAATGAACACAAGATCGCCAACAGAAAATTCCAAAGGCTTTCTACGATGATCGGCATAAGATTTTTGCCTATTCTGAGCTTCCCTCATTCTCTGTCTGATAATATCAATCTTCTCCGAAGAATCACGAATATAATCGGGGCCGAGAACTAGCTTTTCTCTCGATTCCAACCAACAAGATGGTGATCGACACGGCCTTCCGTAAAGAGCTTCGAATGGGGCCATACCGATACTGGATTGAAAACTGTTGTTATACGAAAATTCAACAAGAGGTAAGTGGTCTTCCCAACTACCACCAAAATCAAGAATGCAAGCTCGAAGGAGATCCTCTAAAACCTGATTCACCCTTTCAGTGTGACCGTCAGACTGTGGATGATAAGCTGTGCTAAGATTGAGCTTAGCGCCTAAAGCTTTTTGAAGGCTCTGCCAGAAACTACTGGTGAAAAGCGGATCCCTGTCACTAACAATAGAACTAGGCACTCCGTGAAGTCGAACGACTTCTTTAATAAACAGCTTAGTCAATAAAGGAGCAGTCCGATTGGACTTGATAGGAATGAAGTGGGCTGATTTAGTCAATCGGTCAACAATCACCCAAATACTAGTGTGGCCCGACCTCGAACGAGGTAGACCATCAATGAAGTCCATGGAAATCTGATCCCATTTCCACAATGGAATCTCAAGGGGCTGCAAAAGACCACTGGGACGCTGGTGTTCTGCTTTAACAAGTTGACAAGTCATGCAACGACTTACATAACTTGCAATATCACTCTTCATACCCTCCCAATAGTATAAGCGTTTCATATCAGCATACATCTTATTACTACCCGGATGGATAGTATACTTAGAACGATGACAGTCGTCAAGAATGTCATTTCTAAGATTAGAATTATCTGGCACGATCAATCTACCCTTCTTCCGAATGCAACCATGAACATCAATATTGAAATCCTTTAGATCTACACCGCGGGATTCCGATTCACAACTCTGAATAAGATGAGCAATATGTGGATCTTGCTTCTGGGCATTGGCAATACGATCCAACAAATTAGGACGAGCTTTCATGCTAAATAAAAGCACGGGAGAATCAGAAACTGAAGGACGGTCTCTAATATCACAAAGAGATAAAGTCTCTAATATATTCCATTCTGCTAACATCATGGAAACGACAGCTTGTTGCTTACGACTAAGTGCGTCAGCAACTCGATTACCCTTACCAGGGGTATACTGAATATCGAAATCATATGAAGCAAGAAATTCGAGCCAACGCTATTGCCTCATATTAAGCTCTTTCTGAGTAAATAAATACTTCAGAGATTTGTGATCAGTGAAGAGAATAAAACGCTCGCCCAAAAAATAATGTCGCCAAATCTTTAAGGCAAAGACTATGGCAGCTAACTCTAAATCATGGGTAGCATAACGAATCTCGTTAGGCTTTAGTTGCCTAGAAGCATAAGCAACTACTCTATCCTTTTGCATAAGAACAGCACCGAGCCCAAAACCACTGGCATCGGTATAAACAACAAGATCACGATTCCCTTCGGGAACCACTAAGATAGGAGCATGAGTAAGGAGATCTTTTAACTTCAAGAAAGAATTCTCACACTTATCCGACCAAATAAAAGGAACAGCTTTTCTCGTGAGAGTGGTAAGCGGTAAAGCAATACGAGAAAAGTCCTTAATAAATCGGCGATAATAACCCGCCAATCCAAGGAAACTACGGATCTCAGTAACAGTCTCAGGCCTCTTCCAATTCTGAATAGATTCGATCTTGGAAGGATCGACAGAGATACCATCGGAAGAAACAATGTGATCGAGAAACTTCACCTTATTCTCCCAAAAGTGACACTTGGAGAATTTGGCATAAAGCTGATGCTGACGAAGGGTGCTCAAAACAATCTCCAAATGCTGAATATGATCGGCTTCAGATTTGGAATACACAAGAATATCATCAATGAAAACCAAGACGAACTTATCGAGATATTCCCGGAATATCCGATTCATAAGATCTACAAAATACGCCGGAGCGTTCATCAAACCGAACGGCATAACAAGCCATTCGTAAGAACTATAACGAGTACGGAATGCAGTGAGAGGAATGCTATCTTCTGCCACTCGTAACTGGTGAAAGTCGGTAGCAAGATCTAGTTGGGAGAAGATTATAGCGCCACTTAATTGATCGAACATGTCGTCGATCCTAGGTAATGGATACTTATTCTTGATAGTAAGCTCGTTAAGCTTGCTGTAATCAATACAAAGCCTAAGAGTACCATCTGGCTTCTTAACGAAGACAGCGGCGGTGCCCCAAGGAGATGAGCTAGAGCGAATAAAATGCTTGGCTTCCAACTCATATGATTGTTGCTTGAGTTTCTCATTATCCTTAGCAGACATCCTCGTGGGAGGACAACTGACAGGATATGCACCGGAGACAAGATCTATACGGAACTCTATTGCCCTTTTAGGCGGCAATCTAGAAATGGGCTCAAAAACATCAGAAAAATTACAAACAACGGGGATATTAGCAATAATATCCTCCGACTCGAAGGAAGAAATGAGAGCACTATAAGCATGATCCATGTCTCGAAAAACAATAAATAACTGCTCGCTAGCATCAGGATGCTTGAGATACAAAGTTCTTTCAGGACAAAGGATTTGAACTTCATAACGGACGAGCCAATCCATACCCAATATCATATCAAAATCAAGATGATCATAACATGCAGATTCGGATGAAAGGAGAAACCACAAAGAATAATCTCAACATCAACACACAACAAACCAAGAGTAGCGGATCCACCAATAGGATTTACGATCCACAAAGGGTCGCAAAGAGTAATAACATCCAAATGAATAATATCAACTAGCTCCTTCGGTACGAATGAATGTGACGCACCCGTATCGAAAAGAACTCTAATAGAACGGCCATGAAATAAAATAAAACCTTCCAAAACAGAAGGAGTAATACCTTTCGACTAAGAAGAATCACCAGAAGCTTTAGCAACATTAAGCTTCCCAGATTTGAGACCCCTAGAAGCAGTAGGGCACTCTATAATCCAACGACCCTCTTTCTTACAATAGCGGCAAATGCGAAGCTTAGGACAATTACGGTAAAGATGATCCAGAGATCCACAATTATAGCACGCCCTCTGAACAGAAGGTGCACTACTCGGCTGAGAACTAGAGGTAGCTTGCTTCTTCTTCTGATTAGAATTTGGCTTACGAAATGAAACCTCTTCTTGTTGGGGTTCTTAGAAACCTCAACATCATCACCACTATCACGTTCCTTTTCAACAGCTTCAAGACAAAGAGCCGAATCAACAAGCTCCTCAAAAGAGAGCTTAAGCTGAAGCAAAAGAACTTTCATCAAATACTTCTTCAAACCATCAACAAAACGAAGATTCTTCTTGCGCGGAGTATTAATGAATTCAACTCCATATTTGGACAAGGCCTCAAAAGATGCAACATAATCGAAAACAGAGGACTTTCCTTGCTTCAACTCAAGGAAACTACGAGCAAGATTAGCCTTTTCCGATTCAGGAACGAACTTGAGTTTGAAACGTTCCTTAAACTGAACCCAAGAGAGAGTGGACTCATCAACTTCCGCAATAAAAAGCTCATACCAATCAAGCGCACGCTCTTGCAACATACTAGATGCCACAAGAACGCGATGATGATCCGAAAGATCCATCCAAGAAAATATGCGCTCACAAGTGCGCAACCAATTCTGAAATTCCATAACACTTTCCGATCCCTTGAAAGGCTGACCTCCAAGGTGGGAATAGTCACTACACATGCGAGCGAAGGAAGACTTTTGAGCAGGAGCTACGGGAGTAGCAACAGGAGGCTGAATACCCCAAAATAGCTCCATAAACTGATCAGCTGACATGCAGACACCATCCGGATGAGAGCCATTAGACGGGCCTGTAGAAGAACGCTTCCCTCTACCTCTTCCAGCCATAGACTGAGAGACAAGAGAAGGTAAAGATCAGTTAAAACAATACACAATGATAAGAAGTTTAACAAATGGAATACTACGGAATATATAATTTATTCCTAGACGTACTCCACATGTTAAAGTGAGAAGAATAGATTAGAAAGGCACGAATAAAACCCCGAATAGTTGTAACACATGTCCCATTCTTTTTCTGTTCTGTGTATATTATAATTTGTTCTGAATTTCTGCTCTAATACCAAGCTGTGACGCCCCACCTCTATGCTCACAATAACAAAGGTTATTATAAGGAATAACGTCTGCTATTGCGAAGAATAAGGCTTGTTAGAAGCGACCATCCGTCTGTTATGCCTTAGATGAGCATTGATTACATCGATAGGAGTTGTATAACTTACTCCCAAAGATATAAATACAATCCAGATCTAAAACGAAACTGCGGTGGCTAAGGAAAAATCCGGAACAACTCATAATATCAACAACGCTGATAGTAATCACATCAGAAACAGAAATATCAGATATATAGCGGAAGACAAGTCTGGAATACATGCTACAACTATCTATAGTTCCCATGAACCAAATACACATATACATGGATAACTACATACATAAGATGGGAGTCAAATAACCAAAAGAACTCCTCGAATGCCAGACAAAAGACGATGTGAAATCCCAAAAGCTGAAGCTGCTACAGAATCAGAGATAACGACTATCCTGAAATAACTCGGTCTGACCCGAGTATTATTTAAAAGAAAATAATAAACGGATCAGTCTAATTTATCATCAGAAATAAGAGTATGATAAACAACACATAAACAAATAATTATAGTCTCGAATGAGACTATACAGTATAAACAATCGGTATAGTTTAAATGAAGAAATCTCAATTTAAACTCCATTAAATCAGTTACCAAATTCACAATTGAATTTAAAACAACAATTCACAAAATCTAGAAATCAAAATAGATAACTAGAAAATCAGCAGTCGCAAAATCATCAGTCGCAAAATCTAGAAACCAAAACAAGATAACTAGAAAATCAGCATAAAAGTGGATCGATCCCATCAGATGGCGAGTTTTAGCTGCGCCGCACGTGCATCTCAGATGGCCGAAGCCTACCAAGTACTATAAATTTTTGGCGCCCATCAGATGACCCGAAGGTCCAGCAGAGTGACCCGAAGGTCTAGTACTGGTAATTGACCCGAAGGTCCATCAGATGACCCGAAGGTCCAGCAGAGTGGCTCGAAATCCCAACAAAATCATCAGAATCATCAAGCAGCAGGTGTTTCAATTAACGAGTCCGGAATTAACCGAAATAGTAAAAGTTTGGTTCCATATTCCGCACTTTTGCTAAATCGTTTAAATCTCTTCGTCGTTTCCTTGAAAGTGCAAAATTGTGTATTTTTAAATAAATAACATTTTACGTTCTCAAACGGACAAGTCCGGAATTAAGCGAATCAGTAAAAGTGAGGGTTCATAGTCCTCAATTTTGCTGAAGCGTTTAAATCGCTTCCTCATTCTTTCGAAAGCGTAAACTGTAAAATTTTTGAAAGCAATTTTATTTTAAACGATTTTTAAAATACGTGATTAAAACGGCAACATCTGTAGCAATTTCGACAAAGAAATTGCACTTCATAAAACACCGCGTTTTGAAAATATAGCGCCGGTGTAGAAATTCCGTTATAAAAATAACGGCCACAAAGTACGTTAAACCCAAACATCGGTTAAACGTAAATTAATCGATAGGTGGCACTACTATAAATTCAAAAATATTATACTGGTTCACTTGTAAGTGACCAAAACCGTATGCAGTTGCAGTTGTCACAATATAAAATAGAAACAACTTCAATTCTAACAAAAGCACTACTATGAGCTACACGTAACAACCATGCAGGCATCTATAAAAAGTTAATTTAATAGTGAGCTTGTTACTTGGCACATAACAGTATAACAGGGGTTCCAAAGTGAACTCCACTTTATATATATATTCCACTTTCAACTAACAAAGTATATTGAACAGATGATATATGAGAAAAACATTTCAACTTATGTATGCAGTAACATTTGAATACCCCAAAACATAATGCCTGCACACAAGTAAATGACACACGTCTACAACTAGCAGTGGAACTAAAATGAGGTAGCTGGGTTCTATAAGGACATACGCGTATCAATGCAAAAAAAAAATGACTTGCAACAAAATTTTTAAACGCCTATATTTCAACACGAAAGCATGCTTAACCAAAAATACGCATGCAAGCCAGTTGAGTAACATTTCAAGTATGTTATTATTATTTTTCATACTCCAATATAGCTCACGCATGGAACTGCATGAACAACATAGTGTTTTCATTAAATCAGGCGAGCCTGGAATGATCAATAACATGCAGTACATCAAATTATACACATACGAGTACTCATCTTGAAATCAAAATAGGAGATTTGCAGTGCAAAACTCCGTTGTAGTGTTGCAAAAATCACAACAAAACAAGTTCCAATCAAAGAAAACTATGTTTTCAAAGCAAGGGACTTGATGACATAAATTAGTGGTGTGAGAATACTCACCTTATTTTGTTTCGAATTCAGCTAGCTTTAAAGATGAAAGCAAATAAGAATATGGGACGCAGCCATTAATGCTTCCCAGAACTTTGTGAACGAGTGAAGAAAGATTACAGTGATAAAATGTATTATTTTTATTTTCAGTTGATGTTAGACAAGGAGAAATTGAGTGCTGAAAAGTGTCTTTGTACCATTGCATTTAATGCATACGCACCTTGAACTATTGAACATGGCTTTACAAGAAGGTGAGTGTCAGATGTGAAACAAAGTTTCAATTTGCTTTTTAAAATAATGTTCCCCTATTGCCTAAGTTCTCTGATTAATACTAACTAGAATGACATGGCAATGCAATATATATATATACTCACGGTTCACTTTTAAACATTGCACGCAAGAATTAAAAACAAGACCCTATTACAATTGAACAGATTAATTGTAACTACACTCACGCACGATTGAAGACGCATACAAATTCAAATGAACAAATGCAAGCACTGAAAGCTGCAAACTGTGCATACATGTTGAAGTAAGTAGGCACGTTCCAAACCGTGCTACTTCTTATGCACGCTTTTGAACAACATTTTAGATTTTTCAATCCGACAGTAATCCGACAATTACGATCGTTACAGATTGTAAAAATATTTATTACGACGGTAATAAAATCACGGTCGTTACAGGTATTAGTAAATACCCGAAACCACTTCGATTCTTTATTGATTGATATATGAAATTAATGTGTGAAATAAATGATGTCTATAACAATTTATGAAATTGTAAATTGATATACGTACCCCGGGTTTATATGAGTTGTAAACTTTTGTATTCCATGTTAGATGGGTTTACTCACGTTGGTTTCCAGCCTGACCCGGGTGTTACTTTGATGTAATGCTCGGGTCAGACCAAGTATTACTGATTTGCAGGTAAGGACGTTCTGGAGCTCAGGAGGAGAGCTGACGGACAGGAATGTATAGAGTGTTTATCCGCTGTGATATATATTGTTATTTATCTAGGACATGTTGTTTAAACTGTCCAGTGTTATGAAATTGTTGTAACTCTGATATGTCGATGTAAATTGATAGATACAGTTTTCTTCAGTAAAACTATTATTATTGATATTATATTTTATCCGCTGCGAATGTGAGGTTTTCTGCGACTGGCTTCTGTTTCTGCTTCTTTCTCTTTTCTTCTTTTCACTAACTATCTGGAATTTTCGAGATCGAAATTTCCGGGTCGTTACACGTATCATCATTAAGAAAGAAAGGGATCGAAATAGAAAAGAAAGAGAAAGAAAGAACAACAACATCAGAATCTCACAGCGGAACGGAACAAAATATAATATATCACGTAAAATATTATATAGTTTTACATATATCAGAGTTATACAATATCAATACACATGACAGTCATATACATACATCTATCACTGTATACCTCAGAGGTACAGTACATATCAACTAACATAGCGGAACTACACAAATAGCTATATACGTCTGGAATCTCCTGCTCCAAACTCCTCCAGAAATCAAAGTCCAAAACCTATTACTTAGCTACTCATAAAAATTTGAGTACCCAAGAGTTTATGAAAACCAAAATATAAACTCCGGGTCAGTCATGGGTCTGGTATGAGTAAACGGTTTAAAGTTGTTTAACTTTGAAAACATTTGAAAATAAAGGTATCACGTAAGACTCCCCACAAATAAATACGAGTAAGTTTTTAGCTTACGCTAACCAAAACATTTCATAGGAAATCCAGTGATATTATAATAGTGTCTAGGGTTTTGAAGTAAATAGAAAATAGCCGAAATTGTTACATTCATTAAATTCCAGCTACTAGCCACAAAAGTGGGTAATACAAATCAAAACCGTAGGGTCTCGTAGGGAAAATGGATTTCCAACAATGGAAGGGATACTGGGGTACCGCCCGTCACAGTACGGGGCCCAGATCACCGTACCGAGGATCACTCTCAACCCCCTACAACACAAGGCCGGAACCATTCCTTACTGAACAGTCCCGAACAAGATAAACCCCACGGTTCTAGCTAGCAACCGCCCACACAGCCGAAATAAAAAGGGACATCTAGACAGGGGAAATATCTTGTCCTGCTTGGGCATGACCCACCTAACCTTGCTGCATCTCCGCTGTTTTAGCCATTCCCGGTTGATGAGGCTTGAGGCTGCGATTACCTTTAAAAAACATATCATTTAGAATGCTCATCGTCTGCCAGACGATGTGTTGAAAGCATTCAATCCATACAAGTTCGTTCCGGGTTCGAACGAAACCGAAAGCATTATCTCGTCACACTCATTTTGCAATCACCCTCAGAGTCAACGGTGATAACCCTTGCATTCTGAAAGCACCATCTCGATCTTCATTTTAGGATTCATGACCTAACGTTTAAATTGGATCGATGTGGTTTTCGGAGAATCAAATTTTATTCTTCTGATCCCGGTTTCATCGAATCCAACTGCCATTTTAAGGGCCAAGTTGTCTAATTAACTTAACAGTTTAAATAATTTAAATTCAACAATTGAATTAACATAGCATTTATCATAGATAAAACATATACAAGCATCACAGATATAACATAACATATCACAAAGCATCACAGAATATCATCACATAAATATCACAACCGGATATTCAACATGACAATCCATAAGCAGTCATCTTTAAGTCTTATTTGTAATTAATTCAATTTAGAATTAATTACTTGAGATTTAATCACTAAACTTTATTTAATTAATCATTAATTAACAATTAATTACCTATTTCATTTCAAATTATCTACTTAATGATTTCTTAATCAACTATTAAATCTTAATTTCATTTTATTTCACACTATTAATTAATTACTTCCTTATTCAAGTGATTTAACTTAACTAAATAAATTACTTAAGAACATTTTAATTTATTCTGCTTAATTTATTTAATTAACTTATTAATGATCAATTAATTATTTAGTTAATCATTAATTATCAATTTATTAATCATCTAATCTTAAATTAATCATTTAATTAGCTATCCTTTATTTATTAATTGATACTTAATTACTTAGCTAATTAATTGATTCTTAATGATTAATTAATAACTTATTTATTAATTAATAAAGTTTAATTACTTATTTAATTATCACAAATTATTTTAATTAATCATTTATTTTCTATCTATTAATCGTTTATCTTTAATTAACCACCCAAGTTAATTATCTTTTATTAATTAACTTCAAAAAAAAACTTACTAGTGTTCTTAAGATTTAAATTGATTTTATCACAAGATTAATCTCTGATTACAATTTAATTTAAAGTTATTAATTTAATTACAAGTATTTTACATTCTTAATTACCTTATGCTTTACCATTAACCATTTTCTTTACAATCCTTTCTTCAAATAATTTTTAATCAAATATTAGCTTAAATCAACTAATGTTATTTTCTTAATTTAATGTTAATCTTTGGTAATCCCATACTCAATGTATTTAGGCAAAACATTAGGGAGTGGACCCGAGGCTACCCCCGAATTTGCATGAGTAAAACCCGAGTCCTTCTTCTCTGTTCCCTCTTGCATACATTCTATTTCCACTCTTACTTCTTCTCTCTTTTATTTTTTTTATTTTTTAAGACAACACTAAGCAGTAATACAAAAATCCCCACGCAGAAATCCCAGTAACCCCGAAGCAAACTTCCTCCTATTCGAGTAATACGCGAGTCGAAGCATCCAACGACCTCATTGACACGTTCATGCCACCGTACACATGCACAGTGGCTCGCCGACCCTCCGGCGACCCCAGATGACCCATGCAAACCACGATTTGGCCATGCACTCGAAATCAAAGGCCAACTCAAAGTGAAAATCTCGAAGTCAAAAAAACACCCATTTGGACGAACTGTATCTCGAACCTCTCAAAAGAAAAACGCCTCTTCCTCCTTACGCCGGCCACCAGTATGGTTGCGATTTCTCTCACACATTGCCGACATCTTCCCCTACCATCCCTTAAAAGTATGCCCAGCTCGATCGCGTGGAGTGGTCAGAACCCACTGTGTTACAGACACGAGAAAAAACTGTACAAAAACCCTACTATGCATTCGCTTGATTAATTCATGAATTAGAAAATTTATTCAACATTTTTCCCAATATTCCGGGTATGCAAACTTGCTTCACGTCAAATTTCACTGATTTTTATTAAATTGATTTTCAGGAATTGAGAAATATGCAAATTTCATTCACCTGGAAACTGCTCTCTACATATTGATCTAAAAATCCTTATTTTTGTTTTAAAAATCTTCAATCTCATTAAAGATTCAAAATACAATCTTGAATTAGCTTCTTGTACCACTTGAATTTATCAATAGATTTACTTGGTTTCCTGTAAAGTATATCACAGTATCATTCCCTTACAAAAATGTTTATGATAGTTTACAAATCTTGGTTTTAACATCAATACCTTGTTTGATTGGAAAATTTACATCTTAACATGGTTTAGAAGCAAATAACTTTAAGTTTGATTTAGATATTCACCCTGTATTCACTTAACAGAGAGGTATTTACAAATCATAGAATCATATGCAAAGGTAAAACATGTACCACAAAATCACAAAATCATCATAAGTGTTTGATTTAACTTAAAGTTTTAAGAATTTAGTTTACTCATAGTAAATCCCCCTTGAACAGAAAGAAGCACTGATTGTTTGAAATCTGGTTGTTACTTTGAGACTGAAGTTTGAAAAAAGTCTTTAGCTCTTCTCTGTTTTGAATTTATAACTAAACTGTTTTTAGCATGCATATAATTGTGGTTTGCCTCTCTCTTTTTTTCTTCAGTTTTCTCAAGTTTTGTTACGTGTTTGTTGAATGAACTAGAACTAAAAAAAACTGCATATAATAAAGATAACAGTAGTCTGAAAGAGGTATTATCTGGACAAGCTTTATTTGTTTTGACCAAATATAACTTTGAATTAACTTACTGCAATATGAACAAAATACTGAGATTTCGGCTGGAACATTATTTTGTTACCTGAAATGACAAATTGTGTACTTAGCATTAATGAATATGTCTTCAATTATGTTAACATACTTATTATGTTCATCTGTACATAAATATTGTATGCAGTCATAAATTTTCAGGCAATTACTTGGCTTGCCCATGAAGCCTTATTTTGTATGTAAGCACTTCCTTATTACTTTTAGTCAAATAGTTGATTCACATGCACTTCTGTTAGGTATTGATTTATGTTAAGTTATATATATATATATATATTCTTCCTTTGACTTTGGTCTTTAGAATAGAGGCAAGTTTATTAGTTTATATTTCACTGGACAAAGATGTCTTATATATGTATAAAGATATGAAATTTAGGTAGGCTTGTGAATGAAGGCATGTTCATACATATATTCGACTTGTCATTGTCAGTTTAAACTATGGTCAGATAGATGCAGATATTTTGTATGAAAACATTTTGTTCTTTTCTTCTAGTAGAAATAGTTTATATGCATATGTTTGTGTTTGGGTCTTACAATACATTTGGTTTCATTTTACGGATATACTTTGTTCTTGCTTTATTTTTATACTTGTTTTTTTTACTTTATTTTATTTTTAGCTTTATACACTTAACAGATTGACAATAGTTTTGTATATAAAGATATTTTTTCTAGCTTAAAAAGTTCATGTGGTTAGTTACTTATATTGGTTTATATTCGTATTTTAGCTATCAATATTTAAATAGTATTCATCATCTTGCTTTCTTATTTATATTTGTATTCTATGTTTTGATTTTCAATGTTTACATTATATTCTTAAGTTTTACTTATATTTAATATTTGTATTTTATATTGACAACTTTAATTTTATTTAAACATTATCATTCACATCAATATATTTATTAATCACATGTTAATAAGACCAAGTATTGTAATTCAATCATATGAGATAAATTTTATTTTAATTGATTTATATAAGAATGATTTTATTGTAAACATTATTAGGATTTATTTTAAATTCCTAAATCAATCTCCTATTTAAAATGCAATTTATTTAGGTAAATGGAAATATTTCCAAAATCATTTTAATTTTAACATGATCAGTCCATATTTCATTTAAATCAGATTAAATATTTATTTAAAATGAACGGGGCCAAAATCCAGGGTCGTTACAGTTGCAACCCTTGGGGAGGAAGAAGGCTATTCAAAAAAGGAAGTGTCTATTCATAAAAATTGATTGTTGCAGAATTCAGTCGACTGGGGAAAAATGGTCAGTCGACTAAATATTCAAAGATGGTAAAAAAATAGTGCATATCTGTGCATAATATGCTGTTCTATAGATATTTAGTCGACTGATCGATTTTGTTCGGTTGACTGAATTCTATTAATAACTAAAAATCACCATAGCTCATTTGGTTAGAGCACTTGCCTTCTAAATTAGCGACCCGGGTTCGAGCCTTGCTTCATTAATTTTTTGAAAACTTGATTTTGATTAAAATATGCATGCAAGTTTATTTGAATGTGAATGATGATTCTTGAGGAAAGATTTTATCAAAGCGCTAAATTAGACTCTATATACATATTTGATGACTCTTGTTATATATATATGACTATATGAACCATACTTTGAGTCATTGAGTCAGAATGTTGTCGTAGTCATAGATTCATTAACTGTTGTGTCTTGTCAGCAATCAAAACCTATGATCCAACATTCTCCCCCTTTTTGATGATGACAACTTCATTTGCTACGAACGAACCTTTGACAATCTTTGCTGATCTTATCTCTCTCACCGAATATCTTCCTGTGATTGTGCTATAGATTTCTCCCCCTTAATCTATGCTATATATTCCTGTAAATAATTAATCTTTTCTCCCCCTTAATCTGTGCTTGCATGGTTTATTCCTACAAATAGTGTTAGAGAGCAATATCTTTCTCCCCCTTTGTCATCGACAAAAAGGAGAGTATATATGATGATATAAATTATATTTTACATAAGTGTTAACATAGAGCAATATAAAAAAGATGACCACTACTTATAATGTAAGGTATTAGAAAAAAAAAATAACATTTAAAGCATGTGATACCCAACGTTTTTATAATTTCCTAATTTTTAGGAAATCATACCCATTTGGGTGTGTTTGAACCTTTATAAATATAATTTTCATTATTAACTACCATATCAGAATAATCATCAATGTATTTTTCTCTATTTTTTCAATTAACAGGAACCCAAATACTAAGATAATTTTTATTCATATTTCCTGTTAATGATTTCATACTTCTAGAGAAATTATCAACATTATAGGTCATAGTTGTATTTGAGTTTCTATAAAAATTGGATTTAGGCTTTACTCGAAATTTAGTACTAGCACTATCATTTTTACTATACTTGAAAGCATATCTTGTAACATTAGGGATTTTATCGGGATCCGAAGGTCGGCATTCTTACGTCTACTGTATGAAATGCCGCATAATCGAATGCCGAAAAACCGAATTGTTAGGGTTAAAAAGAAGAGGTAGAAGAAAAAGATAGAAGAAATAAGGAAACAGAACAGAAACAATATCAGAATCTCACATATCGCAGCGGAACAACATATAATAGATAAATGAATAATCTTTAAATCAAAAAGAACAATGTCAGTTATTACATTACATTATCATCAGAGTGTACAACAACAATATACAACATAATTAAATAATGGACAGTTATACAAACATGTCCCCACAAGCGAATTTATACAGCGGAAAGATAATATCATATACAAGTAATACGTCTCGCCATCCAGCTCGCCACTTGAGCTCCATAGCACTTCTGAATCCAGAACGACCTGATAACCTGACTATAGACTGCCCGTGTGGAAAATAATGGGCACCCAGAGTTTAGGAAGAGAACAATAAACTCCAGGTCAGTCATGAGACTGGTGTGAGAACTCAAAACGGTTATTTAACTTTTAAAACAACAACAACAAGGGAAGTGAAAAATATCCGCAATGCTTTTGGAAAATGAAACTAACATAAGTCCTCCCTGCACACACACAATGCAAATGCGGAATTGGAGGAGATTTCTCCTTATGATAGTCAAAGATGCTTACTGTGCAAAACAAATCAATTTTGATATTATTATTAGTTCATAGTGTAGAATGCATTTCGAAAATAGAATATAAATCTTAGCCAGCATAGACATTTCGAACTATGCCTACTATAGCTACCAACCAAACAGTGGGGCGCCACCATAAGTGAATGGCAGGTAATACAATTAAAACCGTACAAGGCTCGTATTGTTTCTTTGGATTTCCAACAAATGGTCAGGCTAAGGAACTTCCTACTTCCACATGGGATCGCCTCTGACAGGACGTCCCGAGAACCTAACCGGATCTCTGCCAAGACAAGATCGGGTTACCTCTGTAACTAGGTAACTACTGCTCAGGTATGCCACTCTCCGGTCCTTTGGGACCTTTATCCGAGGTCCCTCTATCGCCAAGCAACAACCACACAGAAAATGAGATTGGAGCAACCACATAGGTTAAGCATCAGGGCTCCATATCTGACACCACCCTTTTCCAGAAGGAAATGACATACCCTAAAGGGGGCAACCCTTATAACCTTGCCGCATATTCCTGTTTCGACCATTTCCGGGGTGTGAGGTCTGACGAAGTCTCGTCCACAAAGCTACGATTTTTCACAAAGCCACGATTTGATCAACAAATGCTCAATAAATACTCATCACACAGCAACACTCAACATGCCATATTAAAAAATTAGGAGTATATCGCTGATAACCTTCAACTACAAAACCTCTAAGCTCGTACGTCTCAGAGAAGGGTGTTAAGCTAAGAGAATAAATTCTCCGCCACCAACAGAGATGTATTTGAAAGAAATCTGCTTTATATCTCAAAATGCAATGTCAGACACGTAACCATACAAGTCTGTTCCGGGCTCGAACAGAACCGAAGGCACTCCAACAGAAGCCCTTGCAATCCGGGTATTCATAATCCCGATCGAATTTCCCATCACAAAGGAAATCTCCATACCGTAGCTAACGGTGCAGAGACAATCGAGAGGTCATCCTATCGTTTTCACAAATACCCGGTCTTCACCACCAGTCTTCAATGCTATCCATTACGTCGTATCACTATTCGGAATGGGTAATCCGAATAACGAGCGCAATAATTTAAAATAAGTGTAGCATTCAATTTCAACCAACTCACAACAAATAGCCATTTAAGGGTCAATATTGATAGTCGGTTATTTAACTATCAATCAATATTTACAACATAACCCGATTTCAAATAATTTTCCAAATAATTTATTTCCAAAATATCTTTATAAGATATATTTTCCACACTTCAACCATTTGAAAACAAATTTCAAATAATTTTTCACCTTTCAATCTTTGAAAACAAATTTTAAATCAATTTCCTTAAACGAAAACACTTCCAAATATTTATCCATTTTCAATTTAAAATGGTTCATTTAAATCAATCAAATAAATCATTACCGATTTATTTTAAACTTACGTTCCAAATCCGTAAATTTATTTCCACACTCCAAAAATAAATCAATGTTTATTTTTAAACAAATTTCCCTTTATTTTATAAATTCCATAGTGAATTTACCTTTCCAAAATATCTACGAATATACGATTTCCAAATCGATTTCTAATATTCATTTCAATTTATCTTTAAAAGATAAAATCTCAAAACATTTACTTCATATTGGAAAAACATTTCCATACTTATTTAATAATAAGTAATTCACAAATCTTTTTATTTTCAACACCTGGAAAATATTCAATATACTTAAATCATAATTAAGTATATAATTTATTCTTCAAGGAAAACATTCTCTTAAACACATTTATTTGAGTCAAAATGAATGTTGCGTAAAACATCATTACGACAACCCAAAACCACTAGTATAGGGATTCGAACTTAAAATAGATATAAAAATCCCAATACTATATAAAACATTTCCTTTCAGAAACCATTTACTATAACAACAGTGTTATAGTCCACCATTTCATTCTATTTCTCGAAAACGTCTATTTCAACAATGAATGTTGAAATCTATGGTTTCGATACTTTATACATTTTAAAACATCTTTAAATCGTTTTAATTCTATTTAAAATATCACTTTTCCAAAACTTTTCTTTAATATATTATTCACTGTCCAAAATCATGAATATATTTCCTTAACCAAATTCAATTTCTACATATTTTATTTAAAGGATTATTCACTGTCCAAAATCGTGGATATATTTCCTTTAATAAGCTATAATAATTAAACTTATCAAAATAAGTCGATTTCGAATTGATAAAACAACGTTTATAAATTCCGTTTATACTTTGTAACAACTTTAACTTATAAAATCACTTTATTAACAAATTCTATCCATATCTCATTTACACGCCAAAATCCAATTTATAAGTTAATTATTTATAAATCTTTTATTTTACAAAAATCTATTCATTTTATAACTTCAAAATTTATAAATCTATAGATTTCATCCACTTATGAAATCCATTTATACTTCATTTTAACATTTATAAAAACTCGTTTTATAATTCCAATATTTTAATTTATAAATATCAATTTTTCCAAATCTTTTACATAAATCATTTATAATAATTCAAAAATCCCAATTTAAACCATTTTATAAATTAATCAACTATTTATTTCAAAAGTCAAATTATATTTCACAGAAATCATAATTTTTATAACATAAAAATTACAACGTTTATTCATTTAAAATGAATCAATTCCAAAATTAAGTTTTATTATGAATTCTCAACTTAAATTTCCAAAAATCAAATTTTATTTATTTTCGGCATCTAACGATACCAAAATATATTCGGCTAAAATTTAGCCTTTAACGATTTCAATCATGAAGATAATCACGCAGATTATAAATAGATCAACACACAACATTGAAACCAATTCAAATGTTTGATTCAAATGTTTGAGGAATCCAGTTAGATCCCTCCAACCTGTTTCCCTGCATTCAAAGATGTTAGCACAATACCAATTCCGCTTCAAGACGGAATGTCGCGATATATGGGATTTATAAAATACTATCCGCTATTATGCGGCGCAATAGGGTCTCATCCGCTATATAATGCGGGAAAATCAACTCCAAGTACATATATAATACCAATTCCAATCAAGATGGAATTATCGCGGTATATGTTTTCAATAAATAACCTCCGCTTAATATACGACGTATAGGGTCTATTACTATACAACAGATAATAATTTGTCATCCAATCAAACAATCAAGCAATTTTAAATTTAATTATTTTAAATTTAAATCGAAACAATTCGATTGAGTGAGAAGTTCTCACCTTGGTTTCTAATTACGGTTGTAGTGTTTTATTTCAAATAAAATCAAACGTGCGTTTAATTTTACCCGAAATTCAAACTAGCTCCAATCGACTCCAACCCAGTTCCATTGCGTAGTGCTCGACAAAACGAAGCCAACGCAAGTCGTTTCGTAATTTTTCAACCTCGTATGAAAGAGTTATCACATTTAGAAGTTTATACAAATCAATTTACAATTTATTTTAATTTTTTTTATAACCTAACTATCATCTGGCCATTAGATTCACTGCAGCACATCAGGGCCGCATGTTCATCATCTTCTCCAAAACATCGTGCATGCACAAACCCGCGGAGCCGGCCCTAATCCTAATTCTTGCTCGACATACGCTCGACTTCACGACGATCAGCAACCACCAAATTGAAGCCCTTCGCGAGCTCTACCCCTGACATGAAAGAAGTGAAGCTCGACCCTTCCTATACTTTGATTTCCGTGCATGAACATCAGCCAATCGCGGCCCCCCAGCCCCCACGTCGAGCCTCCATATCCAATCTCCACCGTTGATATTATAAAGCTCGATATGCTCTTCATTTTTGTAGTTGATAACTTTCTCTAATTGTTGATGGATTTGAAGAAATTTAAGGAAGAACGAAATTGAATTTTGGCCCTTGGTTTTAATGATGGTGGCTGAAGCTTTAAAATCCTAGGGTTTGTCTTTTGTTTGCAAATGAGAATATAATCGTCCTATATAGAAAGTTTCACAAAACACTATTCATCCAAAATTTTCCAAACTCCAAACGAAGCGTGCAGCCTGGCATTTCTAGGGTTTACCCCGCGTTTCGAACACAAGGGAACGTGTTTCGGAGGCTAATACGATCATATGTGTGATTTACGGAAATAAACGATCAAAATTAAATTAAACCGATTAAACTAATTTCTATGCGTTTTGGCTTGCCCCGGACAAACCGTAAATCCGATTGACACGAAATTTGAAACCATACAATAATTTAACATTGCGGATCCGATGAAACTGGTTTCGTCGAAATCCGAAATTGTTTGAAAATGGCTATTTTTAACTCGTCAATTAAATATTAAAATATTTAATTTTCACAAATTAATTTTTAATTAAATTTTAAAAGTTCTACAACATCAACATGATATAATTTAACTTTATAAATCATTTTTAATTACATTAAACCCAATTTCCAATTATTTCTGAAATTTAAAATATGAAATTGTCGATTTAATTATCCAATTGAATCTAGATATTCGAAAAATAAATTATTCGACTTATAAAATTTACTTATTGATATTTAAAATCAATTTAATATCTGAATTTCAAATGACATAAATTCCGGGTTGTTACGAACTTCCTCCTTAAAAGAATTTCGTCCTCGAAATTACCAGGTAAGAAAAAGTTTTGGAATCCATTTACTTTTCAAAACAAACCGTTCAAATTTGATTTACAAATCTCTTAGGCGTTTAACTTTTCCAAAAATTCAATAGTTAAACTTCTTACAAAATGTTTACTAAGTTTTCAAATCCATATATAGTTATCTTTTCAAAATCAACTATATCGTTTAACCTTTAACTACAAATCAAAAATTAGTTTTCACAATTTTTTTCCAAAAATTTTCTAACGCCTTAAATTTTAAATTTTTTTGGCCATAACCTCCTTTATACGGAGGAGCTTTTACAATATCACAATAGAGATAAATATATATACATCGACCCACCCAGTCGAAAAAACAGAAAAACAGTTCATATTTCCTATTTTTATTGCGTACGCGTACCTTTTTAGCATTTTTAAGCAAAGAAGATATTTATTCAGCATTTTGCGCAACCCAAATCCCGCTAACGGTAGCCCCAGTACCTGTATTTACTCAATATGAACACGTAAGTGACATATATGAGAAGTTACTATCATTTTACTCATTTAAACAACTACAACACATGAATATTAAGAGAAATGTATATTAAACAAGGTCTATAAGCAACTTATATGATTTCAACATTACTTGTAATTGTTTATAACCAATTTATAATCAAATAACAGCCAATGTATATTCAACACAACCGAATTTGTTCACTTTACATTCAACATTCATGTTCGCTTTGTTTACCTTCAATTTGATCCAACACTTTTAATTCCAATTGGTTTATATTAAATTGATTTTCATTCAATTATTCAACTTCCAATAACATTAGCTCTTAATGAATCAACACTTACATTCATTATTTCATATCAACTTATTTACATTCGATTGATTAACAATCAATCCATTTATTAATTCAATTGCTAATTCATTTTATAAATAAAGTTGAATTTCATTTATATAGTCAAGTTCACATTCATAACTTCATTTCATTAATTCACTTTGTTATTTTACTTCAATACCAGAATCAACTTCATTTAACATCACTTAAGTTATATTCCATTAAACATCATTTGTTTAACTTAACTTAAATTTCCACTTATAAATCCAATTCGGACTTCAATTTTAAAGTAAATTCTATTTAACTTTATCAAAGCTAAAATCTTTATTATTTCATATTATAAGTTCAAAACACGTTTCACTTATATTCAACAAATGTAATTTGGATTTTTAATTTCAAATTTGTTTATCACCACCAAACTTCAATTTTCAATTTATTTCTACTTACTTGAATTTTTCCTGCAAGTTTAAACCATTCTTATTTAACTCACAATTCAAGTTTTAATTTAACTAATTCAACTTTCCTATTTCATGAATTAATTAGTTATCATATTAGTTTACTTTGATTCAATCCATTCTATTTATAAAACTCATTTATATATTTACATTACCAATTTCATTTCATTAATGAATTTTATTCCAAATTATAAATTCACATTTTCAATTTACATGCTCAAATTCCATTTGTATATGAATTCGTTCCTTTATCCTTTGGTTATTATTTCAATTTCTTATTTCAATTTCTATATAATAATGATAATATATCAATATCATCACTTCCAAACGACCAAGCAACCATATATTATAAACATTTAAAGAAAATTTATTTCTTTTAATATACGAAAATAGTTTGGGTAAAATTATTTCATTTACCCAATTTCAAAACAATACAGTGTCAGTTTATCTTGTTTAAGAGTTTAGAAACCCCTATCGATCACGGTTGTACTTCCCGCACCGACAGAATTCATAAACAATCAACCGATAAGTCAACACAATACAAAACAATTTATATTCACTAACAAATAGCGCTCATAACTATTATTACACTCAAACTCATTCTAGAGTACTACTGACTCTATCTCTAATGAGTAACACCCAACAGAGCCATGGTTGTCGCTTAACCATATGCTCTGATACCAGATGTAACATTAGGGATTTTATCGGGATCCGAAGGTCGGCATTTTTACATCCACTGTATCAAATGCCGCCTAATCGAATGCCGAAAAATGAAATTGTTAGGGATAAAAAGAAGAGGTAGAAGAAAAGATAGAAGAAATAGGAAACAGAACAGAAACAATATCAGAATCTCACATATCGCAGCGGAACAACATATAATAAATAAATGAATAATCTTTAAATCAAAATGAACTATCTCAGTTATTACATTACATTATCATCAGAGTGTACAACAACAATATACAACACAACTAAACAATGGACAATTATACAAACATGTCCCTACAAGCGAATTTATACAGCGGAAAGATAATATCATATACAAGTAATACGTCTCGCCATCCAGCTCGCCACTTGAGCTCCATAGCACTTCTGAATACAGAATGACCTGATAACCTGACTCTAGACAGCCCGTGTGGAAAATTATGTGCACCTAGAGTTTAGGAAGAGAACAATAAACTCCAGGTCAGTCATGGGACTGGTGTGAGAACTCAAAACAGTTATTTAACTTTTAAAACAACAACAACAAGGGAAGTGAAAAATATCCGCAATGCTTTTGGAAAATGAAACTAACATAAGGCCTCCCCACGCACACATAATGCAAACGCAGAATTGGAGGAGATTTCTCCTTATGATATTCAAGGATGCTTACTACGCAAAACAAATCAATTTGATATTATTATTAGTGCATAGTGTAGAAAGCATTTCGAAAATAGAATATAAAGCTTAGCCAGCATAGACATTCCGAACTATGCCTACTATAGCTACCATCCAAACAGTGGGGCGCCACCATAAGTGAATGGCAGGTAATACAACTAAAACCGTACACGGCTCGTATTGTTTCTCTGGATTTCCAACAAATGGTCAGGCTAAGGAACTTCTTACTGCCACATGGGATCGCCTCTGGCTGGACGTCCCGAGAACCTAACCGGATCTCTGCCAACACAAGGCCGGGTTACCTCTGTAACTAGGTTACTACTACTCCAGTATGCCACTCCCCGGTCCTTTGGGACCTTTATCCGAGGGCCCTCTGTCACCAAGCAACAACCATAGAGAAAATGATATTGGAGCAACCACATAGGTTCAGCATCAGGGCCCCATACCTGACACCACCCTTTTCCAGAAGGAAATGACATACCCTAAAGGGAGCGACCTTCATAACCTTGCCGCATATTCCTGTTTTGACCATTTCTGGGGTGTGGGGTCTGACGAAGTCTCGTCCACAAAGCTACGCTTTTTCACAAAGCCACGCTTTGATCAATAAATAATCATCACACAGCAACACTCAGCATGCCACATTACCACATTGGGAGTATATCGCTGATAACCTTTAACTACAAAACCTCTGAGCTCGTACGTCTCAGAGAAGGGTGTTAAGCTAAGAGAATAAATTCTCCGCCACCAACAGAGATGTAGTTGAAAGAAATCTGCTTTATATCTCAAAATGTAATGCCAGACATGTAACCATACAAGTCTGTTCCAGGCTCGAACAGAACCGAAGGCACTTCAACAGAAGCCCTTGCAATCCGGGTATTCACAATCCCGATCGAATTTCCCATCACAAAGGAAATCTACATACCGTACCTAACGGTGCGGAGACAATCAATAGGTCATCCTATCGTTTTCACAAATACCCGGTCTTCACCATCGGTCTTCAATGCCATCCATTACATCGTATCACTATTTGGAATGGGTAATCCGAATAACGAGCGCAATAATTTAAAAATAAGTGTAGCACTCAATTTCAACCAATTCACAACAAATAGCCATTTAAGGGTCAATATTGATAGTCGGCTATTTAACTATCAATCAATATTTAAACATAACCCGATTTCAAATAATTTCCCAAATTATTTATTTCCAAAATATCTTTATAATATATATTTTCCACACATCAAACATTTGAAAACAAATTTCAAATCATTTTTCACCTTTCAATCTTTGAAGACAAATTTCAAATCAATTTCCTTAAACAGAAACACTTCCAAATATTTATCCATTTTCAATTTAAAATGGTTCATTTAAATCAATCAAGTAAATCCTTACCGATTTATCTTAAACTTACGTTCCAAATCCGTAAATTTATTTCCACACTCCAAAAAGAAATGAATGTTTGTTTTTAAACAAATTTCCCTTTATTTTATAAATTCCATAGTGAATTTACCTTTCTAAAATATCTACGAATATACGATTTCCAAATCGATTTCTAATATTCATTTCAATTTATCTTTAAAAGGTAAAATCTCAAAACATTTACTTCATATTGGAAAAACATTTCCATACTTATTTAATAATAAGTAATTCACAAATCTATTTATTTTCAACGCTCAGAAAATATTTAATATACGTAAATCACAATTGAGTATATAATTTATTCTTTAAGGAAAACATTCTCTTAAACACATTTATTTGAGTCAAAACGAAAGTTGCGTAAAACATCGTTACAACAACCCAAAACCACTAGTATAGGGATTCGAACTTAAAATAGATATATAAATTCCAATACTATGTAAAACATTTCCTTTCAGAAATCATTTACTATAACAACTGTGTTATAGTCCACCATTTCCTTCTATTTCTCGAAAACGTCAATTTCAACAATGAATGTTGAAATCTATGGTTTCGATACTTTATACATTTTAAAATATCTTTAAATTGTTTTAATTCTATTTAAAATATCACTTTGCCAAAACTTTTCTTTAATATATTATTCACTGTCCAAAATCGTGAATATATTTCCCTACCCAAATTCAGTTTCTACATATTTTATTTAAAGGATTATTCACTGTCCAAAATCGTGGATATATTTCCTTTAATAAGCTATAATAATTAAACTTATCAAAATAAGTCGATTTCGAATTGATAAAACAACGTTTATAAATTCCGTTTATACTTTGTAACAACTTTAACCTATAAAGTCATTTTATTAACAAATTCTATCCATATCTCATTTACACGCCAAAATCCAATTTATAAGTTAATTATTTATAAATCTTTTATTTTACAAAAATCTTTTCATTTTATAACTTCACAATTTATAAATCTATAGATTTCATCCACTTATGAAATCCATTTATACTTCATTTTAACACTTATAAAAACTCGTTTTATAATTCTAATATTTTAATTTATAAATATCAATTTTTCCAAATCTTTATATAAATCATTTATAATAATTCAAAAATCCCAATTTAAACCATTTTATAAATTAATCAACTATTTATTTCAAAAGTCACATTTTGGTTATATTTCATAAAAATCATAATTTTTATAACATAAAAATTACAGCGTTTATTCATTTAAAATGAATCAATTCCAAAATTAAATTTTATTATGAATTATTAACTTAAATTTCCAAAAATCAAATTTTATTTATTTTCGGCATCTAACGATACCAAAATATATTCGGCTAAAATTTAGCCTTTAACGATTTCAATCACGAATATAATCACGCAGATTATAAATAGATCAACACACAATATTGAAACCAATTCGAATGTTTGAGGAATCCAGTTGGATCCCTTCAACCTGTTTTCCTGCATCCAAAGATGTTAGCACAATACCAATTCCGCTTCAAGACGGAATATCGCGGTATATGGGATTTAGAAAATACTATCCGCTACTATGCGACGCAATAGGGTCTATCCGCTATATAATGCGGGAAAATCAACTCCAAGTACATATATAATACCAATTCCAATCAAGATGGAATTATCGCGGTATATGTTTTTATTAAATAACCTCCGCTTAATATACGGCGTATAGGGTCTATTACTATACAACAGATAATAATTTATCATCCAATCAAACAATCAAGCAACTTTAAATTTAACTATTTAAAATTTAAATTGAAACAATTTGATTGAGTGAGAAGTTCTCACCTTGGTTTCCAATTACGGTTGCAGTGTTTTATTTCAAATAAAATTAAACGTGTGTTTAATTTTACCCGAAATTCAAACTAGCTCCAACCGACTCCAATCCAGTTCCATTGTGTAGTGCTCGACAAAACGAAGCCAACACAAGTCGTTTCGTAATTTTTCAACCTCGTATGAAAGAGTTATCGCATTTAGAAGTTTATGCAAATCAATTTACAATTTATTTTAATTTTTTTTATAACCTAACTATCATCTGGCCGTTAGATTCACTGCAGCATATCAGGGCCACATGTTCATCATGTTCTCCAAAACATCGTGCACGCACAAACCCATGGAGCCGGCCCTAATCCTAATTCTTTCTCGACCTACGCTCGACTTCACGACGATCAGCAACCACCAAATTGAAGCCCTTCGCGAGCTCTATCCCTAGCATAAAAGAAGTGAAGCTCGGCCCTTCCTATACTTTGATTTCCGTGCATGAACATCAGCCAATCGCGGCCTCCCAGCCCCACGTCGAGCCTCCATATCCAATCTCCACCGTTGATATTATAAAGCTCGATATGCTCTTCATTTTTGTAGTTGATAACTTTCTCTAATTGTTGATGGATTTGAAGAAATTTGAGGAAGAACGAAGTTGAATTTCGGCCCTTGGTTTTAATGGTGGCGGCTGAACCTTTAAAACCCTAGGGTTTGTCTTTTGTTTGCAAATGAGAATATAATCGTCCTTATATAGAAAATTTCACAAAACACTTTTCATCCAAAATTTTCCGAACTCCAAACGAAGCGTGTCGGCTGGCGTTTCTAGGGTTTACCCCACGTTCCGAACACATTAGAATGTGTTTCGGAGGTTAATTCGATCATATGTGCGAGTTATAGAAATAAACGATCAAAATTAAATTAAACCGATTAAACTAATTTTTATGCGTTTTGGCTTGCCCCGGACAAACCGTAAATCCGATTGACACGAAATTTGAAACCATACAATAATTTAATATTACGGATCCGATGAAGCCGGTTTCGTCAAAATCCTAGACTGTTTGAAAAATGGCTATTTTTAACTCGTCAATTAAATATTAAAATATTCAATTTTCACAAATTAATTTTTAATTAAATTTTAAAAGTTCTACAACATTAATCTAACTCCAATATGATATAATATAACTTTATAAATCATTTTTAATCACATTAAACGCAATTTTCAATTATTTCTGGAATTTGAAATATTAAATTATCGATTTAATTATCTAACTGAATCTAGATATTTGAAAAATAAATTATTCGACTTATAAAATTTACTTATTGATATTTAAAATCAATTAAATATCTGAATTTCAAACGACAGAAATTCTAGGGCGTTACATATCTAGTGCTATTTCTACGATCAGTTTTATTATATCTTAAACCACTTTTATCATTGTGAACTTTTGAATTCTTAACATAACCTAATCCCTTCTTATTTGAAGCAGGTTCAGAATTTTCAATAATCCTGGATAAATTTTCTCTCCCTGTATTAAAATTGGAAATATTTTTAGTAATGTCATCAAGCTTAGTTTTGAGACTAGTGTTATCTAACTCAACAATTTTAATTTTTGTTTTTAACTCATGATTCTCAGAAGCTAGAGCATTATTCTTTTCTTTTTGAGCTTCTATTTCTTGACTTAATAGAGCGAGTTGAGAATTGTCAAAGAGTGAATCTTGAGTTTTCTCAAGTTCTTCTTCTAATATTTTCTTCTCGTCTTTAAGCATATCTCTTTCGAATTCTGCTTTCTTCTGATTTTCTAGAGCTTCCTTATATTTTCTTTGAGACTTTTTGAAGTGTCTAGAAGTTCTGAATTTATTTCTATCATATCATCAAAAGTTAGATCACTAACCTCATTATCTCTTGCCATGAAGCATTTGTTTATTTGCTTCTTTGATTTTTCTTTATTGCTCTTCCTCTTCTTATTGCCTTGACTAGATCTCTTTGTAGCCATTTATTTTAGGATGTTGTTACGATCTCTAGAATACCAGGCTCTGATACCAAATGAAAGTGACTACTGTGGCTAGTTATCACTTAGGATCGTGTAATATGGAATATCATTAAACACAAATGTGGAAATAGATGATAATAGCAAAGTAAATAAAAATGAGCACACTAGGAATTTTTATACCGGTTCGAACTTTCCGTTCTACGTCCAGTCCCAGGCTTCCCTCTGGAATTTCTCACAATAACCCCTCTCTTAACCCGGAGGAATAGGTATACAACACCTGAACAACGGAACAGGATTTTTCTGCCTCTAACAACCGAAAGAGGACTTTATCCGCCTGAACAACAGAACAGGACTTTACCGCCTGAGCAACCGAATAGGACTTTGATTACAAAGTAGATTATCTTGACCTTGTGTGTTCTAATAACATGCATTTGTCACTTGTAGTACAACCTTCCTATAATCTTTTCCTCAAGTATAATGTGTATAGTTGTATGTATGTGAAGATTAGGATGTTTCAAATTTCTTTAGAAATATAGAATTGTGATTGCGAGCAATGAATATATGAATTCAAGAGAGTAGTTAATTCAAAAAATATAATTCAAGTATAAGCAAGTAAGTGTAGTTAGTCAAGTGATTTGATCTTGAAATTCATGCATATATATAGTAGTTAAGTAGTTGCAACTACTGGTGAAGAGATCTCTGCGAATAGCAATGGTTGCAACCCCTAGGGAGGAAGAAGGTTATTCAAAAAAGAAAGTGTCTTTTCATAAAAAATGACTGTTGCAGAATTCAGCCGACTGGGGAAAACGGTCAGTCGACTGAATATTCAAAGATGGTCAAAAACAGTGCATATATGTGCATATAGGCTGTTTTATAGATATTTAGTCGACTTGTCGATTTTGTTCAGTCGACTGAATTCTATTGATAACCAAAAATCACCATAGCTCATTTGGTTAGAGCACTTGCCTTTTCAGTTAGTGACCTGGGTTCGATCCCCACTTCATGCATTTTTTGAAAACTTGATTTTGATTAAAATTTGCATGCAAGTTTATTTGAATGTGAATGATGATTCTTGAGGAAAGATTTTATCAAAGCACTAAATTAGACTCTATATACATATTTGATGACTCTTGTTAAAATATATAACTATATGAATGTAATATCCCAGAATTTTTAACAATATCAATTTAATAATCTGTATTAGAAATTAAATTGATATTGATATTCTGTTTATAATTATTCAAATTGGTTTAATAATCTTCTTCAGTAAATATTTAGATTGGTTATTTTATCTTTTAAAAATAATAAATTGATTTCTATTTACAATATAAATATATGGTTTATATTTTTAAATAGATTGGTATTGTTTTAATTTTAATAAATAAAGCATATTTTCTAGATTTAATATTTATAGTAATTTGGAAAATTTGTTTTATTTAATATTTAAGCTTTTCAAAGTTAAATAAATGATTTTGGTTTAAATTTAATAAATGAACCATGTTTTAAAATTCTAATATATACATTATAAATTGGAAATTTTGATTTTTAAATTAGTATTGAGTTTTAAAACTATTTCATAAATAAATATATGATTTTAAAATTTGATAAGAAAAATATTTAAATTAGACTGAGTTTTAAATTTAGAATAAATTTAACAAAAGGTTTTATGGGTTAATAAAATAGATATTTATCGATAAAAATATAATTTCTTGTAAAATGATTTTAATTTAATAAAAAGAGATTTATAAAACAATATTGATATTGTATTGTCTTTATAAATAGATTTTGAATTAAATTTGCAATTGTTATTTGACTTAAAATTCAAAAGTATAAAATCGTGATTGTTTTAATTTTTAATATGTATATGTTTATTTATAAACATGATTTGTTTTTATTTTCATTTATAAATTTATACACATATTCAAATATAAACTAACAAATTGAAATTTAGGCTAACAAATTAGTTTGTAAATTAAATACTAATTACCTTTAAAAGAAAACAAGTATTGCATTCTTTTAACAAGTGTTTCATTCTTTAACATCCATTAAACATGTGTTTAAAAATTAACATGACAATTTGACAAGTGTTGTATAAATTTGTACAAGTGCTAAATTTAGTTTTAATTTTTCTTTTATTTCATTAAATCTGAAGATACATTAGTTTAGTTTGCATCTTCATTCATATTGCATTTTCATTTTCTTTAATCAAAAAAATCTTCAAATTTCTAAGATCAAAATTCATTTTTCATATGCACAAATGAAACCTGCATTCTGTTCATAAATATGAACATCCTCAAATCCAAAAACCCGCATATTCCACTCCTCTTCAAAATCAAACCCATCTTCCTCAAATTCAAACATTAATATGCATTGATTTGCATGCCACCTGAAGCTCTACAAAAGCATTAGCCTGAAGCAATTCTGCAATTCAAAAACCTTCATGCAACTAAGCCTGCAGTCTCCTTTTCTGTTTTAAAAAAAATATCTATGCCTGCATCTTTTCACCTGGAAGAATGCATGCAAGTGTTATCAGGAAGCATTGCTGCTAAAACAAGACTTAAGTTTTTTTTTAAAATAAAGCAAGATGAAAGTTTTAAAAGCATCTGCAGTTTTAAAAAAGAGAAGCAACTCAAAGTTTTCAAACCAAAACACAATCCAGTTTCAAGTATTTCAAGAAACACGTTTGCTCCGTTCATCATGATTGACTGGTGAGTAACTTAAAATTTTTAATTTTAAAATAGGTTGCATGTTAATGTTAGATATAATTTAGTAATGTTTGTGTTTATAAAAGCCTGATAAATATGTTTGTTAATGCATGTTGTCTATGCTCTGCTGTGATTCTGAATTCATCTTCCTATTTAAAAGAATCCTCCAAAATTTGGTTAAATTTGTATTAGTATCTGTTCTTAAAATAATATAAAAAATTGATTGCTTATTATAGATTAGAATCAAAATATTTTTAGGTGAAGTGATTGACTGCCTGAAGTTAATTAAACTTAAGCAAGTTAAAGATATAAGTAGTGTGGCCTCTGCATGTTAATTCAAACCAAAATTTAATGAGTTAATTTTTATTTCAGTATCAGTAAACTATGGTATTAATTGAAACTTAATTTTTAAATCAAGTATTAGTATTTTTAGGTGTATGTTTCAGTAGCAGTTTGTTCTTGAACAAAAGAATGAATTCAAGCAAATTCTTGCAATCTGATACTTGAGGAAACTTAGAATTCTTCTGAGTTATAGAGTAAGGATCATAGATCCTTAGAAAAATCAGAGAAGTGGTTAATATTTGTTAGATTTGATGCAGTTTGAATTTAAATTTTTAAACCCTAGTTTTGAGAAGGTATAAAGGATCAGGCATTACAGGAAGAAGGATTGATCGAGTATCTTGATATTTGGGGAATGTGTAGTAGGTTTGTAGATGGGTTCATGGTCGGAGAGGTGGATCTTCAGATGGTCGGAGTGACAAGAATTTTTCGTTGACAGGTTTGTAGCAGAAACCTGTTTGAAGTTTCCAGGTTTAGGAATGGGGAACTAAACTTTGATTCTTTGATTATTTGTTCAACCTGGTGTTGTAGTTAGGGCATTCATGGGTTTCTGGAAGTGTTAGATCATTTATGATGATCGGCAGAGGTGGTGGTCGCCGTGCATATGCACGGCGATGAAAATTCTGGTGAACTGTTTTGGATTTGGGTTGTTTTCGAATTTGTTCGTGCTGACTCGAAGTGTTTGAGTGTTTTTCTCGAAGCTAGGATAGGGTGGAACTCGAAGAGAATTTGGGGAGTCTCGGGATGTTGCTCTGTAGTTTCCAGGTTCTGAAAACTGTTCTTTTTTTTTTAAATCTGGGTTTTAAAAAATTTAAAATCTGAAGTTTATGTTTAAAGCAAAGTTTAAGTTCAAATTCAATTCAAGATGCATTTCTGATTTGAATTCAAATTCCAGTTTTTAAATAAAATAAAAGTTTCAGAAATTTAACTTAATTAACTATTTGTTATGGTAAAATAATTTAAACACTTTTAGAAATGAGATTTTAAAAATATGAGTAGATTTGAAGTTTATTTAAAAAATGGAAATTCAAAAGTTAAATTTAAATTTCAGTTTTAAATTTTTAAGAAAGTTTAAATTGAAGTTTTAAATTAAATGAAAATTTAAGTTATTAAAATTTTGAAATGAATTTAACTTTAAAAAATTTCATAGCACTTGTTGATTTGCAATTTAAAAAGTTTTAAATTATTTAAACTTTAATAAGTGTTAAATTGTTCTATTTTAAACCTTGTATTTTAAATGAAAATTTAAAAGTAGTTTAAAAAGTACTTGTTTCAATTAAATTGTTTTAACATGATTAAGTTATGTTTTATCTTGAAAATTAAATTTAAATTAATATTTCAAGATTAATTTAATTAATAAGGTAATTAAGATTAATTAATTAATTTAATTAATTGAATTTGGAATTAATAATTGATTAATGATTAATCAATTTATAGTTAAGGTCATTAATTAGATTATTAATTAATGATGAATGAATATTATTAATTATGTAATTAAGTTTTAAATCAAGGTTAATTAATTTAATAATGAACTTTAATTAATGAATGATAAAATATAATTTAATTGTAATTAATTTAAGTTAATTACTTTATAAAATAATTTAAGGATGGTTAATGAAGGTCATTAACTAGGATTATTTAACAATTAATTAATATGATTAATTTTTATAATTAATTAGATTAATTAATTTAATAATAATCAATTGTAAACGGTTTGTGTGTAATTACTTGATGAAGTAATTAAGAAATTAATTACTTAATGTAATTAATTTAGTTTAATTAATTTTAAAAACTTGGGTTTCTAAATAATTACCTTATGTAATTAATGATTGGAAATTACTTAGTTAAGTAATTGATTAATAATTACAGAATGTAATTTAATGAAGATGTTGAGAATGAAGTAAATTTGATTAAATTACTTATTAATTAATCAAGGGATTAATTAAGAAATTAATTAAGGATAATTAATTTGGTTTAATATAGTAATTAAGTTAGTTAATTACTAAATGTAATTAATCTGTGATGATGATTAATAATTATAAGTTAATTACTTAAGCTAATTAATAAAAAGGGGATCATAAATTATTATAACAAATGATGTAATTAAAAATGATTAATTAATCAATAATAGGTAATTAAAGGTAATTAATTAATATAATTAATTAAGGTTTAATGTAATTAATTATAGTTAATTAATTAATTTAAAGTAATTAAAGGTTAATTACTGTTTAGTGGAGAATAATTAATTTTGTGAAATTAATTAAGGATAATTTATTGAATGTAATTAAGAGTAATTAATCAAGAGTGATAATTAAGGTAATTTATTTTGAATGATTGATTAATTGATTGTAATCAATTAAATGGTTGAGTAAGCAAGTTATAATTTGATGAAGTAATTAATTTAATTTATTTTACATTAATTAAAGATGAAGGAATTAATTTAATTCATATTAAATTAATTAGAGATAGAGATAATTAATTTAATTCGTTTTAAATTAATTATATGATGATGAATAAATCATTGCTTATGTACGAATGGATGTCAATGATTGACTTGGATGCTTTGTGATCTCAGTAATGAGATAAGTATGGTTGTGTGGTATGGATGTTTGATTGTATTGTGATGATAACATAGGTTATCTATTGTGAAGTTGATATATGGATTATCTATTATGATATTGATAATATGAATTACCTGTTATTTGATAATGTTGATTATCAATTATGATTTATGAATTATCCATCTGTGTGTATATAGATACTGTGATTGAATTGTTTTAAATCTTTAAAACAACTTGGACCTAAAAGACACGTTTTGGATTTCGATGAGACCGGGATCGGGTTTCCATATTGGGATATCCGAAAACCACATCGATCCAAAATAACGTTAGGTCGTGAATCAAAGTGGAGCTTTGTGAAGACTCGAGGTGTAAGGACTATATGTCAGTATAACTCTGTGGGTGATTCCGTATTGAGTTTGACGGAATAATTCTTACAGATTCGAGATGGTGATTCAGAATGCAAGGGTTATCGTCGTTAACTCTGAGGGTGATTCCAAAGTGAGTGTAACGAGATAATGCCTTCGGTTTCGTTCGAACCCGAAACGAACTTGTATGGATTGAATGCTTTCGGAACATCGTCAGGTGGACGATGAGCATTCTAAGATGATATGTCCTATAAAGGTAATCGTAGACTCAAGCCTCATCAACCGAGAATGGCTAAAACAGGGGAGGTGCAGCAAGGCTTCATGGATCGCACCCACTGGAGAGCAAGATTCACCCCTGTATAGAAGTCCCTTTATATTCAGTTGTGTGGGTGGTTGCTAGCTACAACCACGGGGTTGTCTTGTTCGGAACTGTTCAGTAAGGAATGGGTCCGGCTTTGTGTTGCAGGGGAGCGGGTGTACTCCTCGGTACGGTGATCTAGGCCACGTACTGTGACGGGCGGTACCCCAGTAGCCCTGCCATTGTATGGAATCCAAAATCCAATAAGTGCCAACGGTTTTGATTGTATTACCCACTTTTGTGGCTAGTAGCTGGAATTTAATCATGTAACAATTTCGGCTATTTCTTATTTATTTGAAAACCCTAGACACTATTATAATATCATCGGATTTCCTATCAAATGTTTTGGTTAGCGTAAGGTAAAAACTTTTCCATGTTTATGTGTGGGAAGTCTTAAGTGATACCTTTCTTTTCAAAAGGTTTTTAAAAATTGAGCAACTTTAACCTGTTACTCACACCAGACCCATGTCTGACCCGGAGTTTATTTTTGTTTTTCATAAACTCTTAGGTACTCAAATTTTTACGAGTAGCCAAGGGAATTCAGGTTAGCTTTGACGAATTGTGGAGGAGCAATGGAGCAGGAGGCTTCCGCGTGTAGTTATATATATAGTTTTCCGCTGTGTAGTTTTCTCTGAGCAGTTGTTCTTGTATTGTATCGAGTTGTATAACTAGACAGGTGTTTATAACTGTCTAGTATGTATTGTTTAGCTGTGTATCTCTGATAATGGTTGTAAACTATGTAATATTTATGTTATTAATATAATTTATTCGTTCCGCTGTTTAGATTCTGATGTTGTTTCTTTCTTCTTCTCTATCTTTTCTCTTTTCTATCCCTTTCTTTCTTAAAGATGATGCGATTTTCTGTTGTAAGAAAGTCGGGTCATCTCAGCTTGGTATCAGAGCATTAGGTTGAGTGAATACCTGTGATTGTGCTATAGATTTCTCCCCCTGAATCTATGCTATATATTCCTGTGAATAATTAATCTTTTCTCCCCCTTAATCTGTGCTTCCATGGTTTATTCCTGCAAATAGTGTTAGAGAGCAATATCTTTCTCCCCCTTTGTCATCGACAAAAAGGAGAGTATATATGATGATATAAATTATATTTTAATAAGTGTTAACATATAGCAATATAAAACAAAATGACCACTACTTATAATGTAAGGTATTAGAAAAAAAATTAACATTTAAAGCATGCGATACCCAAGGTTTTTATAATTTCCTAATTTTTAGGAAACCATACCCATTTGGTTGTGGTTGAACCTTTATAAATATAATTTTCATTATTAACTACCATATCAAAATAACCATCAATGTATTTTTCTCTATTTTTATTCCAATAACAACAACCCAAATACTAAGATAATTTTTATTCATATTTCCTGTTAATGATATCGTACTTCTAGAGAAATTATCAACATTATAGGTCATAGTTGTATTTGAATTTCTATAAAAATTGGATTTAGGCTTTACTCGAAATTTAGTACTAGCACTATCATTTTTACTATACATGGAAGCATATCTAGTGTTATTTCTACGATCAGTTTTATTATATCCTAAACCACTTTTATCATTGTGAACTTTTAAATTCTTAACATAACCTAATCCCTTCTTATTTGAAGCAGGTTTAGAATTTTCAATAATCCTGGATAAATTTTCTCTCCCTTTATTAAAATTGGAAATATTTTTAGTAATGTCATCAAGCTTAGTTTTGAGACTAGAGTTATCTAACTCAACAATTTTAATTTTTGTTTTTAACTCATGATTCTCAGAAGCTAGAGCATTATTCTTTTCTTTTTGAGATTCTATTTCTTGACTTAATAGAGCGAGTTGAGAATTGTCAAAGAGTGAATCTTGAGTTTTCTCAAGTTCTTCTTCTAATATTTTCTTCTCGTCTTTAAGCATATCTCTTTCAAATTCTGCTTTCTTCTGATTTTCTAGAGCTTCCTTATATTTTCTTTTGAGATTTTTTTGAAGTGTCTAGAAGTTCTGAATTTATTTCTATCATATCATCAAAAGTTAGCTCACTAACCTCATTATCTTTTGCCATGAAACATTTGTTTGTTTGCTCCTTTGATTTTTCTTTATTGCTCTTCCTCTTCTTATGGCCTTGACCAGATCTCTTTGTAGCCATTTATTCTAGGATGTTGTTACGATCTCTAGAATACTAGGCTCTGATACCAAATGAAAGTGACTATTGTGGCTAGTTATCACTTAGGATCGTGTGAATGTGGAATATAATTAAGTATAAATGCGGAAATAGATGATAATAGCAAAGTAAGTAAAAATGAGCACACCCGGAATTTTATACTGGTTCGAACTTCCCGTTCTACGTCCAGTCCTAGACTTCCCTCTGGAATTTCTCACAATAACCCCTCTCTTAACCCGGAGGAATAGGTATACAACACCTAAACAACTGAACAAGATTTTTCCGCCTCTAACCACCGAAAGAGGACTTTACTTGTCTGAAAAACAGAACAGGACTTTACCGCCTGAGCAACTGAACAGGACTTTACCGCCTGAGCAACCGAACAAGACTTTGACTACAAAGTAGATTGTCTTGACCTTGTATGTTCTAATAACACGGATTTGTCACTTGTAGTACAAACTTCCTATAATCTTTTGCTCAAGTATAATGTGTATAGTTGTATGTATGTGAAGATTAGGAAGTTTCAAATTTCTTTAGAAATATAGAATTGTGATTGTAAGCAATGAATATATGAATTCAAGAGAGTAGTTAATTCATAAAATATAATTCAAGTATAAGCAAGTAAGTGTAGTTAGTCAAGTGATTTGATCTTGAAATTCATGCATATATATAGTAGTTAAGGAGTTGCAACTGCTGGTGAAGAGATCTCTGCGAATAGCAATGGTTGCACCCTTGGGGAGGAAGAAGGCTATTCAAAAAAGGAAGTGTCTTTTCATAAAAAATGACTGTTGCAGAATTCAGTCGATTGGGGAAAAAACGGTCAGTCGACTGAATATTCAAAGATGGTAAAAAACAGTGCATATATGTGCATATAGGCTGTTTTATAGATATTCAGTCGACTGGTCGATTTTGTTCAGTCGACTGAATTCTATTGATAACTAAAAATCACCACAGCTCATTTGGTTAAAGCACTTGTCTTCTAAACTAGTGACCTAGGTTCGATCCCTGCTTCATGCATTTTTTGAAAACTTGATTTTGGTTAAAAATATGCATGCAAGTTTATTTGAATGCGAATGATGATTCTTGAGGAAAGATTTTATCAAAGCACTAAATTAGACTCTATATACATATTTGATGAATCTGGTTAAAATATATAACTATATGAACCATACATTGAGTCGTTGAGTAAGTGTCGTAGTTGTAGATTCGTGAACTGTTGTGTCTTGTCAGCAATCAAAACCTATGATCCAACATTATTGACATATGATATGTTGTCCCAATGGCATGTTATATATAAAGTACTATTTCAAAAAAAAAGATCCTTCAAGATTATCTTTAAACCACATTACAAAATAATAATTGAGCAATCATTTAAGAAGTATTAAATTAACTTTAAAGACCTTTTATAAAATCATTACTTAACTTGAGACCATTGTTAAAAGTATGGTTCACTTTACCAAAAATTAGAAAGAGGCTTAGTGACAATAATGGTTCTCATTTAATTGAGTTTAACTTTCCAAGTTATTAAATGGGTATTTACATGATAAGCGGGCATGTAAAGGTAATCATCCAATAACATTCAATCAACACATATAAGTACATGTCCAAGTTTCCCTAATAGCAGAATTAAGCTTTTATTTTTCTTAATAAATATCAAACATGGTCTATTTGGTGAATTATAGCAGAACGGCGATTTATTCTACTAAAATGCATCAATCAAATTTAATTAGAAAAATTGTGTTTTATTCTGCTAACCATATGTCATTGGTTTTCATATTCAAATTAGGGTTAAAGTGTAGTCGACAAAGAAATCTCTTGTATTTAAAACATCTTTTAAAAGATATTTACTTTCAAACAAAACCAAGCTTCAGAAATAAAGTGGTTTAAACTTTTATTTAATAATTAAAAATCATTTAAACTCTTTAATAAATAAAGACTTAACGTTTAATTAATAATTAAACAATAATTAACTATTAAATAAATAGTTAAATAATAATTATTCTTTAAATCAACATAAACTTTTAATTAGTAGTTAAATAATAAAACATTCATTAAATAATAATTTAAATCTTAATTAAGTTTAATTAAATCTTAACTTAATTAGTGATTTTTTAAAATAAATAATTAATTAATAAATTAATCTTTGTTAAATAATTAAACAATAATTGGTCCTTTAACCTTTTATTAATTAAAATAATTATAATTAACATAATTGATTAACATTTAAATACTAATTACCTTTGTTAATTAATGATTAAGTACTAATTAATGATTAACATTTTAAAAATTGTGTTTTATTCTGCTAACCATATGTCATTGGTTTTCATATTCAAATTAGGGTTAAAGTGTAGTCGACAAAGAAATCTCTTGTATTTAAAACATCTTTCAAAAATATTTACTTTCAAACAAAACCAAGCTTCAGAAATAAAGTGGTTTGAACCTTTAAACTTTTATTTAATAATTAAAAATCATTTAAACTCTTTAATAAATAAAGACTTAACCTTTAATGGGTGCCAGGCTTGTTCTGTCTTTTGTGCCTTCTCCTCCTTCACCGTGAATCCCTCTCCGTTCCCCCGTTCCACTACATGTCCTCTTCACCTCCCTTAAACATTTCTCAACGTATCCCCTCCCCCTCTTCTACTCGTTCAGGCAGGCGTTTCAAAATGGTTGCTGAAGAATTCGTTCCCCCTGACCTTCACTCGTCCCGTGTCCCCCCCCCCCCCTACGCGCTAGCATTAGGTCTCCCATAGTGCCTTCTGACCCCCCTCTCTTGAATGAAGCATCTGCTGATGAAACCTGTCCTCTTGCAGTGACTACGACATCGTCCATTTCTGGCTCACCGCGCTTCCTGTCCGGATCCAGTGTGTGTTGCGCTGTTAAGTCTGGTTGCATATTGGGTGATCTTGTCACGGGTTCTTTGGTTCGTGACCGTGTTTTTGGTGGTTTGGTAGGTGATGACAATGCCATGGTTAAGACTGTTGAGCCAGATTGTAGCATGTCAAGTGTCTGTGTAAATGCAACAACGGGATCTGGAACTAACTTCAGTGTTAAAAGTACGGCCTCCCCTCTGTGTGATGCTAATCCTGACTTGCCATCTGTTTTGGTATGTCTTGGGCCTCCCCTTGCCAGTACCAATGGTGGTACAGCTAGTGGCTCCTTACGGAATACTGTCATTGCCTCTGTTGTTCCAGAGACCAACAATTTTAATCCTGGTGTTAGCATGCACGCAGTTTTTTCTCCCTGTAATGCACAATGCCCCAATCCTCAGGCCAACTCTGCTATTGATGTGTGTCGCCCTGATGCATCATGCCCGCCTGTTACCAAAACTTGGTCTTCTCTTTTTACTTCCAAGCCCCGAAATGCAGGTGTTTATGAACCAGTTGAGTTCGACGTCGTTGAGGAAAACGGAGTGATGATCCCTCCCCCCTGTGTTATGCAAGCCGGATTTGACTTTTGGTCGGGATACGTAGTTGGATTCTTTTTGGACCCTAAACATCGTCTTCATGATGTGGCTGCTGTTTGTCGTAGGGCCTGGAGACTTCAGGGTGGGTTTAAAGTTAAGATGGTTGATTCCTTGTACTACCTATTGTTCTCCTCCTCTGAGGAACGTTATCGTGTTCTAGTGTCTGAGCCTTCCTTCTTTGATGGACAGCCTTTTATTATTACCCCCTGGTCTCCGACGGTAGCTAACGTTCGTGAGCAAGTATTTTCGATCCCTGTTTGGGTTTATTTCTCCGAAATACCATCTGCTTTACAACCGTTGCTCGGCTTGAATTGGCTTGCATGCAATATAGGTAAATTGAAATGTTTTGACTCTAATACAGTTGCGCGTGATAAGCTTGTATACGCCAAGGCCCTAATTGAGATTACACCCCATAAGCCTCTTCCTACCTCTATTCCTGTCCAGTTAGCTGTTGGTCACGTGGTGGATGTTCGTGTTCGCTATGGATGGGTCCCTGATATATGTTCCTCCTGTCATTCTTTTGGTCATATTGCCTCTGCCTGCGTGCGATCTGTTGTTCCTGCTGATGCTCCTAAGATCCCTCTGCCTCGGCCTCCGTTAAGAATATGGGTTCCCAAAGCCTCTCTGGTAGCTACTGACTCTGGTCCTTCCTTGGTGCGTCCTGCTCCCTCAGATCCTGCTGATGATCCCACTGTTCTCCCTGCTGATCCTATTCTCTCTCCGTCGCACGTTGTTTGGGCTGAGTCTGAACATTGTTGGGTTGATCTTCGTACTGATATGAGATTCAACCTTGTGGACGACACCTATTTTAGATATGTATCTGATGATTTATTGGATCTACGATGCCTTTATTACAGTACTTCTGGTGATTTCTTAGTTCTTGACATGGATGGTTCGTTTGCTGAGATTAATTCTGTTCTTCTAGCTGATACTGCCTGGGATAGTTCCTTTGTTTACTCTTCTGACATCGACTGTTATGATCCCTCTCTTGCTGCTATTCTCGGGGGTGGTTCACTGGATTCTTCTAGGTTTGATGATGGCGTTGGTGATTCTTCCTCTGTGGAGGAGAACTAGCCTTGTTATTTATTTCTTGTAGCTGTGACGTGTCTGTCATACACCTGTGCTGTATTTTTATATTCTCATTTTTAGTAGCTAAGGTGTCTTTACCTTACTCCTGTACTTCAACTTTATTACGTTCGTAATAAATAGTGGTCGGTCCACTATAAAACCGTCGGCCATGCCAAAAAAAAAGACTTAACCTTTAATTAATAATTAAACAATAATTAACTATTAAATAAATAATCAAATATTAATTATTCTTTAAATAACTAATTAAATCAACATTAACTTTTAATTAATAGTTAAATAATAAAACATTCATTAAATAATAATTTAAATCTTAATTAAGTTTAATTAAATCTTAACTTAATTAGTGATTTTTTAAAATAATTAATTAATTAATAAATTAATATTTGTTAAATAATTAAACAATAATTAGTCCTTTAACCTTTTATTAATTAAAATAATTATAATTAACATAATTGATTAACATTTAAATACTAATTACCTTTGTTAATTAATGATTAAGTACTAGTTACTTACTTCATTGATTAATTAAATAAACATTAAATAATTAATTAACTGATTAAACAAATCATTACTTATTATTACTTAAAATATGTTTTGAAAATAGATTCCAAAAATATTCAAGTCGAAAACATTTTTAGATTTCAAAAATAGTTCGTTTTTATAAGCTGCACCCATATCGACTATTGTTATATGACCCATATTCAAAACTTGTTTTATATTTCAAATGACTTACAAACTCTATCTTCTTTGATTAACTTACTTTTATAAATTTTGGATAAAGGGTTTGGAAAATAAAAGTAGTGTTGTTTAAAAACGAACTTTATAGAACTTTTCTTTAGAAAACTACTAAAGTAAAACTAGTTGAAAACAAGGGATTTCTTGTGTCGCAACAGAACCAGAAGCTCAAACGCTAATTTTCTTAGCCAACAACATTGTATGGATGGTTACAAACATATGTATAGGCCATAACATCATTATATAAGGAAGAATCCTAACTTTAACTTTAAATTTCAAGTTATACAACATCACATCCAACATACACAAAAAAAAAATTCAACAACATATCCAACCATTCAAGAAATGATTTTAACAATAAAGCATACATGAAAATTTAGTTAGAAGATTTTAATTTAAAAGAAACCTAAAAAATACCCGAACTTCCATTATGTGGTGAATGCAACCTAAAGCTTAACTTTTCCGTTGGTAAAAAAATACGATTTTGATGGCCTTGAAAGCCAAGATGGGTTTGGCCTAGGGCTGTGGGCTCGACCTAGGGTAAGCATGGTTCAGCCATGGGGTTGATGAGGAGGATTTTGCTAGCTTCTGAATGCTTAGAGAAGTAGAAGGTAGTAATATGGGTTTTAATTTGTTTTGGAAGGATTTAAGTGGAAAACGATTTGATTTTTTTGAATTTTGAAAACTACAGAAGCCACTAAAGCTTTCAAAAAGCTTAAGGCGGAGGAAGCAAAGTTTTGAAATGAAGAAAAGAAATGAAAAATAAGAAGAAGAAATTTTGGAAATACTTTTTATATAAAATGGAAAAACCAAATTACCAAAACATCTCTTAGTACATGCCCTCTTCTCAAATGCTTTCCACATCACCATGTTTGTCCCCCCCTCCACTCATCATTTTCGAAAATCAATGCTTCTTTGTACACCTTGAGCCAACATGCAATTATGCTTATGTACTTATGTTTCAAATGGCATCTTTTCATTTTAAACACCTTTATGTTTTATTTTGTTTTATATTTCCTAATGTCACATCTTTGTACTTTATGTCTCTTAAGATATCTTTACATATTTAAGTATATACACCTATGTATATAACAAAAATACTTATACACACACACACACTATCTTATTTGCAAATGTGAATATTTATACCAAAGTGTTCACTAAATTTTCTGGTAACCTTTAAACAAACGAAAGGTCAAAAATTCGAAAAACGAATTTCGATCACATTTTCGATTTTTCTTTGAACTGAATATTTTTATAAACAAATTTTGAAAACTATTTCATCGTTATAATTTATTGTTGATTTAAATTTTTTATTTTAACTACAAGAAAAATATTTGAATACTTAAAATTAATTAAATATTCGCAAATCCAAATGGTGAAATTCTAGGTCGTTTCATTCCCCCCCTAAAAGAATTTTGACCCCGAAATTTGACCAATGCCCTAAACAGCCCTCGAAATTTCAAAACCGAAATCCGCCTCCAGATACAGCTAACACTAAAGTGGAAGATGTTATTACAACAGAAGTTAATGTACAGACAGAAGACAATTGTTTCCCTACTTATGTGGAAGATGAGTTTTCTAATGGAATTGCAATCACTAGAGAGCGTACTAGTCCATTTAATGGGAAGACTGGTGACAATGATTCTACTAAGTTCAAACCTCCTCCCTCTGCTAAAAAACATAAAAGTTCAAGCGGCGAAATAGTGGAGAAACAAATTGAAGATTTAGTTGGAGTTATAATAGACCAAATTGATAAAGAGAAGGCTGGAAAGGGACATTCGATAGATGATGCGATTGTTGCTTTAAAGGAATTAAAGAACATGAGTGATATATCATAACATGTTTACATCAAAGCTAAAGTATTATTTTGCAACAAACCGAAGATAAGGATATCTTTCATGCATCAGGAAAGTACAGTTAACCTACTTGAATTCTTAAATTATGTCCTATGTATTTAACAATATATCATTTGCTTATTATTGTGGAAAGATGGATTTATTAGGTTCTACTTTCAAACGAATAATTGCCAAGAGTGACGATAGTTACACATGTTTTGTCAGCATGTTATATGTAAACATGTCTTTACTATTTTAGTGATTAAATTAGATATTCATCTTTTTCCATTTAATACATATTTCATGTTGGATGGCACACTTATATGCTATAACATACTGAGGGTATTTCGTTGTTTTGCAATTGATGTATATTTTACTTATGTTTTACAATTCTCATAGCAAACCGGGTAATACCGAAGGATATATGTAATTCGATCACATATGGGATTTTTTTCACTTCAACATAAGAACTTCAAGTGACAAGCACCGTTGTCCCAGTGGTTAAGTGATTCGACTTTGGTGCGACAGTCACAAGTTCGAAACTTGCATGGTGTGATTCGAATATTTATTGCCACATGATTTGTGGTTTGTTATCCCAGTGACATGTTGTATCTAAGTACTATTTCAAAAAAAACTTCAAGTATCGGATCTAACATATATTTTTGATATTGTAGGATGATGTCAAAAAAAGTTGCTTATGGGGTTTATCACTTTTAATATTGCTTAAGATCAAGAATTGTAAAAGTGGTAGACAAAAAGTTATAACTTCTTCCCTTTTTGGAAAAGAATTCATGCAAGAGCTCTTGATCGGTCCTTCAGTTGTGATGTACGATAAACTTAAAATGGATAAATCATCATTTATGAAGTTGTGTTTCTATTTTCGAGATGGCTTCAGGACAGTAAACATATTGATGTTGAAGAGAAAATGACAATGTTTCTATCCATCTATGTCAAAATAGTAGAATTGTATTGTTAGATACTGTTACCAACACTCAGGTCAAACGGTCAGCAAGTGTTTTCATCAAGTTTTGACTGCCATGAGATATTTCGCACGAGAAATGATAATTTCACTAGATTTTGAAAAACCTATTGAAAATATACAATCTCATGTACAACTAAGAGAAAGTCCTATCAAAGGTGCAATTGGGGAATTAGATGGCACTTTAGTAGATGCAAATATTCCAATACACGGTCAAATTCCATTTAGGGATAAAGGTTGGGATAATTGTTATCACAATGTTATGACGGTGTGTGATTTTGGTACGGAATTTACATATGCCATGGCAGGATGGAAGGAAGTAGCTCATGATTCAAGAGTGCTTAATAAAAAATTCATAATCCAATTAAAAACTTTCCAATCCCTCCTTTATGTAAGTAAATTCCATAAATTTATGTGAAAAAATCATGCTAACATATTGACTTAATTATTTTATTTTATTATAGACAAGTACTACTTTTGTGACGCGGCTTATACAAATACCATAGGCTTTCTATCTCCTTACTAGAACACACGTTATTCGTTGAGAAGTTACATAAAAAACACTGCGACAAACGAGAAAGAAAGATTCAACCATGTACATGCATGGTTAATAAATGTCAATAAATGAAGTTTTGATGTATTAAAGAAAAGATTTTCTATTTTAGTTAAAATGCCACCATAAAAATTTTCTCACCAAAGAGATTTTGTTATTGCATGTATGGCGATATACAACTTTCTACGTTGCGTCTTAATTGATGGCAAATTATTTTTGGAAGCTGAGCAAGAAGAAGATGCTGCAGATGAGGGAACAGACAATGGAATTGATAATCAAGATCACCATAGACTTCACCAAGTCATAGAAGTAGTTTCAACCAAGTCGCAAGCTTTAATGGCAAATTTGCACGATCAAATTGTCGATCTTCTCCGATTTTTGGAAAATTTAATAATATTGCTAATAATAAATTTTGTTTTTGATTTCTTTTATAAGGCTATTAAATATATTTTTCATTTTTATTTTGTAATAACTCATTATACGCAATTACATCGTTCTATTCAAATAATGAATGGTATTAACAATGAAGGGAAAATTTGTCAACCAACAATTTTTTTTCGAAAATGAACTAACAAGTTATTATAGTAAAACATATTTATAACCAGCATTCAATTAAAAAACACTTCAACATTCAGCATTAAGCATCCACTATTCAGCATTCAACCTTCAGCATTCAGCCATCAGCCTTCACCCTTTAGCATTAAGTATTCGATCATTGTAACAAACGAAGCCTTAAATTTTTTTTTCCACGCATGTTTGCTCTTCTCAAATATAAACCAATGTTGCGCTATTATATTTCTTTTCCTCAAACCAAGTTTCATCCAAAACAAAATATTATGAATGGGTTTCAAACTAGTATGACACAAGCAAAAAACGGTTTTACAAAACTGTTCAATTCCAAAACCTTTTTTAACCAAAAATTAAATTAGCATATGAACTATCCTATTTCAGTCAAAATTAAATTTATAGCACCCTATTTTAAAAAAAAAACATTAACAAAAACAATAAGATATTCAATATTGATTTTAATAATATTACAGTAAAAATAAATACCTAACGTACTTAGAATAGTAACAGAAAAACAATCAATTCATACACAATTTATTTATAAAAAAATAGGTCTTACTTATATTGATAATTCAGTATACTCTGCCATTAATTGATAATAAGAGAAGCTATTACAGTGTTATAAAATTAGGGTTTTGGTACTTTATATTCATGTTGTTTAGTTATGAAAACAGTGTGACTTTTTTCCTAACGTGGTTTTGCGTAACCAGCCGAAGTGGGTTTTCACATTATTTTCCTTGAATTAATTTTAATTTCTATTTAAGTGGCATTACAAATGTAAAGACCGAGCGTTTTCGACCCCGAAATTCGACACTAATACGTTCACTATATAGAGTCCGAGCAATCGAGTGTCGGAATATCCAGGTTGTTAGGGTTTAAGAAGAAAAGAAATAGAAGAAGAAACATAAATAACAACAACATAGAATCTCACATTCACAGCGGAACAAAATATAATATACAATAACAACTTTTCTTATACAAGGAAAAAAACTGTAACTGTTAATATACATACAAGTTATCAGAGTACAATCATCAACAAATAAATCTGGATAGTTATAATAACTTGTTCCAAGAAATGATGAATATACAGCCTACAATACATAGCAGAATATAATCAAATACGTGCAATATATCTCTGCCATCCAGCTCGTCACATGAGCTCCAAAGCGTCCTATCCTCAAATTCTGTAATACTCGGTCTGACCCGAACATTACAATAAAGCAAAACCCAAGTTAGTCTAGAAACTAGCGTGAGTAAACACACTTAAATTCAAATACCTAAGTTAAAAAAACTTTTGGAATTCTAAGGTAACTCGTACTAACACGACGAGTTTTATCTTATTATAACCGAAACACTTTTTCAGAATTCTATCGATATTTGAACAGTGTCTAAGCACAATTACTTATTTAAAATGGTTAAATTTGTTAAATTGACCCCATTCCAGTATATAGTGCTTTATAATCAAAACCGTGAAGGTTCGAAATGATTATTAGGTCGAAGTGGTTTCGAATAATGCAGATATCCGATCTCGGTTTTTCGAACTCAAAATGATAAATTTTAGGGCTAAATTGTTTAAAATAAACAATTTATATTTAGAGTGTCAAAATACAAATATGGGAATTTATTACCTATGTTTAATTCAAGTAAAACGTGCTAATGTTTTGTCCTAATCATTCTTGGCTACAAAGGTACAGATAAGAACAATTGAAATAATATCCAAGAGCCGTAAACCAAAGCATATACCATTAACAAATTTAACGATTTACAGCTCAAATTAAACAATTCACAACTTGAATTTAATAAACTTAAAATTTAATTGAATCTGCTTATGTTTTAATCCAGACTAATATTAAATTAAAGAAATTTATAGCATAATTTATTATTAGTTAATTAGGATTAAAACAACCAAATCAATAACTAAACTTATTAATTACCATAAGATTTAGTCAAATAAGAATTTAATTAATTTCTCATTTTAATTATCATTATAAAATTTAATTTTTAATCACGGAAAATCGATAATGTTAATTTATAATACTGGGTAATAGGACTAAGATGCAAAAATCTTCATGTTGATTTGGATTTTAAAGGAATGAGAATATATATACATACATACATACATATATATATATATATATATATATATTTCAAATTAAAGGATTATATGATATAATCATTTATCAAATTACTTTTATTTCTCTCCCTCGTGCCAACAAACTATGCCGGCTCAAAATAGAAAAAAGGAACAACGACCAACCTCTTCTCCTTTTCTTATTTTTCCTCCCACCTGCACTCTTCCTCTCCTCTTTCTTTTTCTTCTCGCGTGCACACCCTGTGCACGTTCACTTGCACATGATGCCGACCATTCAATTTCCGATGTCAACCATCCCTCCACATTACCTACGACTGTCGCGACCCCATCCACCACCTAGAGACCACCGTGCCACCTTCGTTCAAAAAATGAGCCATTAGCCCAAACCTGGAACCTACCTGGAACGAACAAGAATCCACAATATCACCTCGCCTTGCCGCCTCTTCCCATCGTTCATCACCAAACTCAGCCAAAAACTTCGCCACGTCCATCTCCTTCTATTCCCCCATGACCTCATGGTGCATTTTCCTCCACGACGTCGCAATTGCTCAAAAACCGAGCACGACCTAAAATCAATTCCTAACCCTAAATCGATTCCATCCCCATGCAACAGACTACTATAAATACAACAACATTTTTCATAGGTCCACCATCACCCATGCCTCCTCCACAACCAGCGCCAAGTCGCCACGGCTGTCAAGAATCGACCAAATCCCTTTTTTTGATCAACTTCCTCTAACTCATTCAACACTCACTTAAAAATCATCATTTTCACTGACACACATTCATATAATTGAAAACTTTAAATTTGATATTCAAATTTTGGTTGTCTCTTATTTACTTTCTATAATATATCCCTTTCTCCCCTTATGCTACATAATATCAAATGAAATTAATTTTAAAATGAACTACACTCGAAAACAACAAAGTTTCCCTTTTGTCTCATAAACTAAAACTAACTAGGCAAAGAGATTTTGATTTTTGAAGTTACAAGGTCTTATCTTTTTAAAGAAAAACAGAGCTGTTTATGTTTTGAGTTTTACAGCGTGTTCAAACTTGATTTAACACACACACACGGATATATATACTAGTATGGAGCACGTGCCTATGGCACGGATGCAAATATTGTTTTGTAATATAAACTTTCATGAGAGAAATCTGAATGTTGGCAAACTTAGTATACAAAAAAACATAAAGAAAAATATCTAATCGACAGACATACGTATGTGTATTTGGAGTAACGCAAACTGGTCAACTTGTAAAATAAATAGAACAATAACTTAACATAAAAAGCAAAAGAGATACATTGTCAATTCGAAAAAAATTTCCAAGATAGTAGCAATAATTCTTGTTATAACATTGAAGAATGAGTGCGTTAACATGCGTGTCGAAGATTATAATACGGATAGCATTACCAAAAGTATGATGGTAAATTGAATAGAGTCGGATTAATATTAACAGAACCAAACTTAAATAAATAGTCACAAAGATTTTATAAACTCCAAGACTATTAAAAACAACTATTATAAGGTAGCATACAAAATTATAATTAAAAACAGTAGATCAGGCTAATGTATTGAAGATAAGAAGAGATACTTACCAATTTACTAAACATTAATTAGTTCAGAGCATGGAAAAGAAAAAATATTTCTGTTGATAGAATATTTGATGAGACATGCGCAACCAATGCATTAAAATGGAAAGCAACATTAACTTGGAACTGCATCCAGGTGCAACAAAGCAATATTAACACATATTGCATACACTTCAAGTTAATTATTAATTATGGTTGACATAGAATTCACGTCACTCACATAGATAAATTAAAAATTAATTTAAAGTAACAACTACCAATTTAAAACGACATACGTATAGAAATAAAAAGTAGTTCCAATGCGAATGGTAATTTTTTATGCCAAAATGCAGGAGATGCTAATGGGACAGTAGGACATGGAGATTTTGTATGTAAAATGGGGTGAATTAATCAATAAGAAAAAAATTTGACTATCTTCCCACAAGAATTTGAAGCCAATCATAAAAACAGGCATATGCAATATTCATGTGAAAATGTGTAAACATCACATCAACTGAAAAGAGCAGAGAAAACACTATGAAATTCAAGTAAACGGTACAAAGATAAATAAACAGAAAAAACAAAATTTGATTGAATGATGAAGAAAAAAAGAACAATGAACTAGAGATAAACACTATTAATATCCATTCTTCTCAAACCACTCAACCTGCATATGAGAAATTCATAAATGGTTTAATATAGTCAAACAAATGTGCTAGGCATTACAGTAAAGCAGTGCGTATTACCATAACTTACAAAATTACATACTTTTATCAACAAAATTTGAAATGAGTATTTCCATGGAAGGCTGAATAATGGGAAAGGCAAGAGGTATAAAGTACACTATGTGACATTATGGACTATCCATGCCCAGATATAGCCGATCCTGGTGTATGTTACGTAAGTAGGATTACATTTCATAATTAACATATAAAATGTTAATGATTAATTTGATCATAGCATACAAAAAAATATGGTATAAAACTTTTTATTGCTTTCATTCTTTAAAGACTTCATTTACTAAGTCACAGAAGTATTGATAAACCAATGTTTACAACCCATAAGAATATTAGTGAACAATTTTTAAAACATCACCTTATGAGAAAAACCATTTGGTGGTAATATTCAATTGGCATATATTAAAATTCCACAGAACCCACTACCAAGAGAGGAAGTATAGTAAATCAGAAATAAACCCAAAACTTCTCAAATATTACAGAGTATAATGAAGAGCAGATCTATAAATACATGAAATAAAAATAGACCTTTATAAAGTCCGATGAAAGTACTAATAATTTTCCATGAACCTCAAGTCCACTTCGATGGCGAGGTTGGTGATGAAGATTCAGGAAGTTATATCTTTTTCTTAAATAAATATTTCCATGTCCTGGGTTCCATCATAGGATCCAGATCGTTGTTTGACGGAAAGTGGAATTGAAGTAGTAACATCAAATCCAGATTGATTGAAGAAAAATAATTTCTTTGCGGTATAGTATTGACGGAATAGCCAGAGGAATGAGGCTAATAGAAATGAGGAGTGACGAAGAAGTTATGTTGTTTATCGGAGAGGAATGATGATGTGAGAGAAAATAATTTAGAACGTGGGGAGGAAGAAAAGTAACCAAACAGATAGTGGAACAGAGGATCAGAAGTGGAGTAGAAGAGATGTTAAATAAATTTAACCGACGTCGTTACATAATTAACGATGTTAGTCCCTTGCTTAGCTGTACAAATCACAACCATTTAATGTCTTTGTTATTCTAAAATCCTAGCCCTTCTTTGTCTTTCTTTTGTCTTCCGTTAAATCCGAGCAAATTTGTTATATATATATATATATATATATATATATATATATATATATATATATATATATATATAAGTCATAAATACTTATTAGCACATGAATGTTGGACAAAATACAAGTGACCAAATTTCCAAACATATGTATTAATCCTTGTTTTATTTTTCCCAGTAAGTAAAGGACTTGGTTTTACTCATAGTTTTTAAAAGATGAACTGCTGCTTTTTGTTTTGATTTTCTTGCTTCCACTTTTACTATCTTCTTCAAGTTTTCAATGGAAGCCTCCTTTTTCTTTTTAATATGTGTTGAACTAGAATGGCATACGTGAACAAGGCAGTGCATATATGTGTGTATGTATGTGCGGAGAGAGAGTGCAAGTTGGAAAGGCTCAAGCCTATTTTCATGTACAGGCTATTTTTTTCATTCTTCTTTTTCTTTTGTGTGATTTGATTTTTTAATGATTCGATACTATATCAGACTTGATTAAATTTTTTATATGCTTGACTTGATTTTGATTTGTGTGTGTGACATGATTTTGAAATTGGTTATGACGATATGTCCTATGGTTTATACACACAATTGTATATATATATATGTGTGTGTGTGTGTGTGTGTGTGTCTATATATATATAGATTTTCATGTACTCTTGTTTGACCATATATGTTTCATGCTTCCCTATTTACATTTAGATATATACTATTTTAAAAACACACACGCACACATATATGGATATGCATACATTCACATATACAAATTTACCCTATCATACTTACATATATAGATGCATATATATATGTGTGTGTGTGTGTGTGTGTGTGTGTGTGTGTGTATTCCCATATTCACTATGTTTATATACCCATATATATATATATCCATAAATTTGAAATTTTCCATTTTGGAGTTTATACATTGACGTGTATATATATTTGTGTGTGTGTGTTCATATACCATACTTTTATAACCATATATATATGTGTATGTATATGTGTATATATATATATATATATATATATATCTAGACCTACACACATATTTTATCTTAAATTTAAATGGTGGAGTTTATATATATATTTCTATAATATTTATCATATACTGAAATTTTATTTTAAATTCGAATATATTTTTTAATCAACATATAGGTTCAGATATTTTAAATATCGAAAAACTCATCTATTCAACTTATAAAAATTAATATTTCAATAATTAAAATCATTTAATTATTCCAATACCCGACGGCTAAAAATCAGGGTCATTACATTCCTCTCCCCTTAGAACATTTCATTCTCGAAAAGGAACAAAACGAGAATTAGAATTTTCATGTATTTACTAAATAAATCATTTTTATACATTTAAACTCCTTACTTCTTTACTATACAATTTAAAAATACATACACTTTATATTATATAGTATTACCAAGCTAATTTTATGTTAAAACATTTTTCATAACTCGATGTCTTACAAATCTATCCTCATTCTTACAAAAATTTAGCCATATGTTGATCAACAATAGGACTGAAATCTATATGTACTTAGTAGACCCGTTTCAACAACCAGCGAAAATACTTGAAAATCCTTTCAAAAATGATATGGAAAGTATCACCCCCTTTGCCACCATGGATCATAGTTAACCCGATGCTTGCATCGTCATCCCGACAAAAGCATAAAACAACCATAGGCATCAACACCTCCCGACTTACGCCACATGAACACCATAGTCCGCAGCTACACAAAGATGTTAGTCCCTGAGAAGATGGTTTTGATGACAACAACCGTTAAACAAGATTATAAAATATAAATACTAACATTATAGTTTATATATATATATATATATATATATGTATGTATGTATGTATGTATGTATGTATGTATGTATGTATGTATGTATATGCAGGATTAACCATGTAGGTACTAAGAATGAAGACCGTACAGTATAGAGATTCAAGATATCAAGATTGAAGACTCATGAGTATCAAGATTATCAAGAGTTCATGATTTCAATAATAAGTAATTTAGTTAGGAATTTTGTTAAAACTCGTAGAAAAGCAACGGCGTCTTAAAATCCAATTTAATTGTGGAATGGAATCCACTTCGAGCCTGTTAAAGTGATGGAACCCTAAGTAGGATGGAACCTACGAAAGATCTAGTGGAACGTTGTTTTATATCCACTAACTTTTATTCAGATGTTTTTAAAAAATTATATCTTGTTTTCAAAATGATTTCAAAACCTTCCTTTTAAAAGAATCAAAAACATCTATCCTGGTTTTAAATACTTTTAGCCTCAAAATAATCTTTATTTTCAAAATCAAATTATCCTTGGTTTTAAACTATCTTTTAGTAATAATATATTTAACTTTTAATATTTATACTTAGATTTAAATATAAAATTATAGTAAAATTTTATATGTATCAAAATATTATTCTCTACATTTATTTATGTATTTTAACTATAGTTAAGTATATTTATAAAGTTTAAAAATAGTTTTAGTATAAGACAGAAGTTATTTTCAAAGAAAAATAAACTATCAAAAATCACTTAGGCCTGTCGACAGCCCCTAGGACCCCTTGTCGACAAGGTGGCAGTTTATTTCAAAATTTTGAATTTCAAAGGAAGTATCTATTGGTCATATCCTTTCACGAATGGACATGACTGTTGCTCTACAGTAAATAGAGCCAGTTTTAGATGAGTTTAAATACAATTTTTCTCTAATTTCACTCCTCTTCTTGTTCCACGTTTCTTTATATATATTTTAATCATTACTCTGCCGAAATCACCGTTGAATCTAACTAGATCATTTCTGGTTTGATTCTCTATTACTATCTCAATAAGATCTCGGTGCTATTCAGAGTTAAAGGCTTCTTTGTAATTAATTGAGTGAGAAAAGATGCGATTGTAGCCTGTGAAATCAATCAAGCGAAAAAAGGTGTGATTATAGCCCGTGAAATCAATTGGGTGAACTTGTTGCCCGTAAAATAAAGTATCTCTACCTAGAGGACTGTGAATCTGGAGTGGTGTACCTCGTGGCCTTGAAATCGAGGGTGTAATTGTAAAAATTGCTTTTGAAAGGAAATCCGCACTTGTGTGCGGGACTGGATGTAAGGTAACTCCGAACCTGTATAAAATCTGGTGTGTTCTTTCCTTTATTACTTTTACTTTATTTCTGCATCTGTGTTTGATTCTGTGATCATATCTGTGTCTGAATATTGCATACATTTGTGTTCAAATTAACATAAACTCAAAAACATTTAGTAATTCCTTAAAACACTATTCACCCCCCTCTAGTGTTAATTCTAGCTTTAAGATCTGTAATCTGCATTTCTCATATTTGATGACAACAACCTTAGAATAAGATTATAAAATACAAATGCTAACATTATAACTTAGATATATACGTATATTCAGGATTTAACTATGCATGTACCATGAATGAAGACTGTACAGTATAGAGATTCAAGATATCGTGATTGAAGACTCATGAGTATCAAGATTATCAAGAGTTCAAGATTTCAATAATAAGTAATTTAATTAGGAATTTTGTTAAAACTCCTAGAAAAGCACTGGCATCTTAAAATCCAATTTATTCGTGGAATGGAATCCACTTCGAGCTTGTTAAATGGATGAAACCTTAAGTATGATGGAACCTACAAAAAATCTAGTGGAACATTGTTTTGTATCCACTAACTTTTATTCAAATGTTTTTACAAAATTATATCTTGTTTTCAAAACCTTCCTTTTAAAAGAATCAAAAACATCGATCCTACTTTTAAATACTTTTAGCCTCAAAATAATCTTTATTTTCAAAATCAAACTATCCTTGGTTTTAAACTATCTTTTAATAATAATATATTTAAATTTTAATATTTATACTTAGATTTAAATATAAAATTACAGTAAAATTTTATATATATCAAAATATTATTCTCCATATTTATTTATGTATTTTAACTATAGTTAAGTTTATTTATAAAGCTTAAAAATAGTTTTAATACAAGATAGAAGTTATTTTCAAAGAAAAACAAATCACCAAAAATACCATAGGCTTGTCGACAACCCCTAGGTACCCCTGTCGACAAGGTGGTAGTTGATTTTAAAATTTTGAATTTCAAAAGAAGTGTCTATTCGTCATATCCTTTTATGAATGGACATGGTTGTTTCTCTGCTATAAATAGGGGCAGTTTTAAACGAATTTATATACAATTTTTCTCTGATTTCCCTCCTCTTCGTCTTCCACATTTCTTTATCATTACTCTGCCGAAATGACCATTAAATCTAACTGGATCATTTCTGGTTTGATTCTCTATCACTATCTCAACAACATCTCAGTGCTATTCAGAGTTATAGGCTTCTTCGTAATAAATTGAGTGAGAAAAGGTGTGATTGTAGCCAGTGAAATCAATCAAGGGAGAAAAGGTGGGATTGTAGCCTGTGAAATCAATTGAGTAAACTTGTTACCCATAAAATCAAGTATCTCTACCCAGAAGATTGTGAATCTGGAGTGGTGTATCTCGTGGCCTTGAAATCGAGGGTGTAATTGTAAAAATTGCTTTTGAAAGAAAATCCGTACTTGTGTGCGGAACTGGATGTAGGGTAACTCCGAACTAGTATAAAATCTGGTGTGTTCTTTCCTTTATTGCTTTTACTTTATTTTTGCATTTGTGTTTGATTCTGTGATCATATCTGTGTCTGAATATTGCATACATTTGTGTCCAAATTAACATAAACTCAAAAAGATTTAGTAATTCCTTAAAACACTATTCACCACCCCCCTCTAGTATTAATTCTGGCCTTAAAATCTGTAATCTGCATTTCTCACATTTGATGACAACAACCTTAGAATAAGATTATAAATACTAACATTATAGCTTAGATATATATGTATACATAGGATTTAACTATGCAGGTACCAAGAATGAAGACTGTACAGTATAGAGATTCAAGATATCAAGATTGAAGACTCATGAGTATCAAGATTATCAAGAGTCCAAGATTTCAATAATAAGTAATTTAATTAGGAATTTTGTTAAACTTCTTAGAAAAGCACTGGCATCTTAAAATCCAATTTACTCGTGTAATGGAATCCACTTCGAGCGTGTTAAAGGGATGGAACCCTAAGTAGGATGGAACCAACGAAAATCTAGTGGAACATTGTTTTGTATCCACTAACTTTTATTCAAATGTTTTTAGAAAATTATATATAGTTTTCAAAATGATTTCAAAACATTCCTTTTAAAAGAATTTAAAAAAATATCCCGCTTTTAAATACTTTTAGCCTCAAAATAATTTTTATTTTCAGAATCAAATTATCCTTGGTTTTAAACTATCTTTTAATAATAATATATTTAACTTTTAATATTTATACTTAGATTTAAATATAAAATTATAGCAAAATTTTATATATATCAAAATGTTATTCTCTATATTTATTTATGTATTTTAACGATAGTTAAGTGTATTTATAAAGTTTAAAAATAGTTTTAATACAAGATAGAAGTTATTTTCAAATAAAAACAAATCACCAAAAATAACATAGGCATGTCCATAACCCCTAGGTACCCCTATGGACAAGGTGGCAGTTGATTTTAAAATTTTGAATTTCAAAAGAAGTGTCTATTCGTCATATCCTTTCATGAATGGACATGGCTGTTGCTCTACTATAAATAGGGGCAGTTTTAAATGAATTTATATACAATTTTTCTCTGATTTCACTCCTCTTCTTCTTCCACATTTTTTTATCATTACTCTGCCAAATCACCATTAAATATGACTAGATCATTTCTGGTTTGATTCTCTATCACTATCTCAACAACATCTTAGTACTATTCAGAGTTATAGGATTCTTTGTAATAAATTAAGTGAGAAAAGGTGTGATTGCAGCCTATGAAATCAATCAAGGAAGAAATGGTGTGATTGTAGCTTGTGAAATCAATTGGGTGAACTTGTTGCCTGTAAAATCACGTATCTCTACCCAGAAGAATGTGAATCTGGGTGGTGTACCTAGTGTCCTTGAAATCGAGGGTGTAATTATAAAAATTTCTTTTGAAAGGAAAACCATACTTGTGTGCGTGACTGGATATAGGGTAACTCCAAACCAGTATGTGTTCTTTTCTTTATTGCTTTTACTTTATTTCTGCATCTGTGTTTGATTCTGTAATCATATCTGTATCTAAATATTGCATACATTTGTGTTCAAATTAACATAAACTCAAGAAGATTTAGTAATTCCTTAAAACACTATTCACCCCCCTCTAGTGTTAATTCTAGCCTTAAAATCCGTAATCCGCATTTCTCACATTTGGTATCAGAGCAGATAAATACCTTATAGTCTTTTCCAACACAAATATATGCAATGTTCAAACACAGATATGATCACAGAATCAAACACATATGCAGAAATAAAGTAAAAGCAATAAAGGAAAAAACACACCGGATTTTATACTAGCTCGGAGTTACCCTACATCCTGTCCCGCGCACAAGTACGGGTTTCTTTTCAGAAACAATTTTTACAATTACACCCATGATTTCAAGGCCATGAGGTACACCACTTCAGATTCACAATCCTCTGGGTAGAGATACTTGATTTTACGAGCAACAAGTTTACCCAATTGATTTCATAAGCTACAATCACACCTTTTCTCACTTGATTGATTTCACAGGCAATAATCACACTTTTTCTCACTCAATTTATTACAAAGAAGCCCATAACTCTGAATAGCACCGAGATGTTGTTGCAATAGTGATAGAGAATCAAACCAGAAAAGATCTAGTTAGATTCAATGGTGATTTCGGCAGAGTAATGATAAAGAAATGTGGAAGAAGAAGAGGAGTGAAATCAGAGAAAAAAAATATAAATTTGTTTAAAACTGCCCCTGTTTATAATAGAACAACAACCATGTCCATTTGTGAAAGGATATGACAAATAGACACTTCCTTTGAAATTTTAAATTTTGAAACCAACTGCCATCTTGTCGATAGGGGTCCATAGTGGTTGTCGACAAGCCTATGGTATTTTTGGTGATTTGTTTTCCTTTTAAAATAACTTCAATCTTGTATTAAAACTATTTTTAAACTTTATAAATAAACTTAACTATAGTTAAAATACATAAATAAGTATAGAGAATAATATTTTGAAATATACAAAATTTTACTATAATTTAATATTTAAATCTATGTATTAATTTAAAAGTTAAATATATTGAAAGATAGTTTAAAACCAAGGATAATTTGATTTCGAAGATAAAGATTATTTTGAGTCTAAAGTATTTTAAAACCAGCATAGATTTTTTCGACTTTTTTAAAAAGAAGATTTTGAAATCATTTTGAAAACTAGATATAATTTTGAAAAACATTAAATAAAAGTTAGCGGATGCAAAATAATGTTCCACTTGATTTTTCGTACGTTTCATCCTACTTAGGGTTCCATCCCTTTAACAGGCTCGAAGTGGATTCCATTCCACGAATAAATGGATTTTAAGATTCAGTGCTTTTATAGGAGTTTTAACAAAATTCCTAATTAAATTACTTATTATTGAAATCTTGAACTTTTGATAATCTTGATACTCATGAGTCTTCAATCTTGATACCTTCATTCTTGAATCTCTATACTGTACAGTCTTCATTCTTGGTACATGCATGGTCAAATCCTGCATATACATGTATATCTAAACTATAATGTTAGTATTTATATTTTATAACAATTCCTAAGGTTGTTGTCATCAAAACCATCATCTCAAGGACTAACAATCTCCCCCTTTTTTATGATGACAACCTATGTTTATGGAATATACTTCACCTTCACTATAACTTCCCCTAAAACTAATAACTCCCCCTTAATCTATGACTTACTATCCTATTTTATAATTCTCCCCCTTTTTCATCAACATAAACCCTCCTAAAATCGTAAAAATAAAAATCTCCCGCTTAAACTAGTACTAGAACAAAGTATAGTAAATGAAATGTGAAAGACATTAACATAATTATATTATAATTATTCAATACATAAATATATATAAGTATATTTCAAACAATCCAATCAACACGCACATCAAATACAATCATGTCAAACAAATCAATCAAATCAAACAAGCCAATCAAATAAGTGGTTATATATTCTTCTTATTTTGAAGTTTTGTTCATTCTTCCTGTCCTTTCTCTGTTCTAACTTATGAAAAACTATAAACAATGGCCTCCTCTTCCAAATCAAACAAAAATTCAATCTTTTTGTTCCCTTCTCCTTCTACTAGGCCATTTCAACGAACTACGCTTGCACGAGTGATGAAAATGGAGGATTCTTTGAAGGATGCACTGCAACTAATGACTGAAATTCAAGTAGTGCAACTCAGAATGGCCAAAGAACAAGAACGGTAAGGGAAAATCCTTAGAACTTTGCAAAAATTTCTAATGGACAATCACGCTAGTCCAATCTTGATTGATGAAGAATCTTCAGGAGATCAAGCATAAGAGGACAGCGAGGAAAAAGAAGAAGAAGCCTTCATGGAAGAAGAGCACACTGAAGATGACGACAAAGTCGTTTGCGTTGGCTAAGTGTGTGTAACGATACAAATTTTTCGCGTTCGAAAATCGACATCCATACTTTACATCGTACTTGAATGTCGCAGATTCGAGCGTTTAAATTCGAGTCGCCGGAGCTTATAACACCATTAAGTAAACAACACAGCGGAAGAAAAAAGAATAATACATTGATATGCAGCATCATACAATATCTGATACAACAGATGATACAATAGATATCAATATAAATCAGAGCTATGATACAATAAAATAACAGCAGAAAAGAAAATAGATAACATCAGCAGCGGAATAAATAACTCCAAGATGGTCTTTAAGAGAGAACTCCAGCAGCAACAGCACGAGCTCCTAATAACTATGCACAAAGATAAGCAAATGTTGTCCGTATCTAATGACTGAACTAGATCCAGATAATTCATTGAACCTAACTATTTGAAAACCCCAACTCTAGACTGCTCGTGTCGAAATATTTTGAGCACCCAGAGTTTAGGAAAGGAACAATAAACTCCAGGTCATTCGTGGGACTGGTATGAGTAACAAAAACAGTTTATTTTTAAAAAAAACAAAGGAATATTTTAAAATAGATCCGCAATGCTTTTAGAAAATGAGACTACCATAAGGCCTCCTGCACGCACACACTATGCAAACGCAGAATCGGAGGAAATTTCTCCTTATGGTAGTCGAACATGCTTGATATGAGAGAAAAATTTCTTTGATATTATTACTATAAGTGCAAAGTGTAGGAAAACATTTCGAAAGTATAATATAAATCTTAGCCAACATACGACAATTATCGTATGCCTACTATAGCTACCATGTTCAGTAGCAGGTTACCGCCACATTCCATGGCAGGTTATACAACTAATACCGTATAGGGCACGTATTGTTTCTTTTTTCCAACAAATGGTCAGGCCAAGGAACTTCCCATTGCCACATGGGTACGCCTCTGGAAAGACGCCCCGAGAACCTAACCGGATCTCTGCCAACACAAGGCTGGGTTACCCCTAACTAGGCAACTACTGATACGAGTATGCCATCCCCCGGTCGCAACCGAAATTTATCCGGGGCCCCAACATCACTCACAAAGTAATATATATATATATATATATATATATATATATATATATATATATATATCTGCGATATCCACATAAGTAAAGTATTTGGGCTCCATACCACGATACTACTTCTATCCAGAAGGAAATGCACATACCCTAAAGGGCGCTATCCCCAATAACCTTGCTGCATTCTTTCTGTTTTTGACCATTACGGGGTGTGAGGTTCGACGAAGTCACGTCTACAAAGTTACGCTTTTTACAAAGCCATGCTTTGATCAACAAATGATCAACAACACTCAGCATGCCATATTACCAAATTGGGAGTATATCATTGATAACCATCAACTACATAACCTCTGAGCTCGTACGTCTCAAAGCAGGGTGTTTAGCTAAGAGAACAAATTCTTCGCCACAAACAGAATGTATTTGAAAGAAATATGCTTTATATTTCAAATGTAATGTCAAACATACAATCCATACAAGTCTGTTCTGGGTTCGAACAGAAACGAAGGCACTTCCGGAGAAGCCCTTGCAATCCTTGTATTCACAATCCCGATCGGACTTCCCATCACTTAGGGAATCTTTATACCGTCGCGACTCGGTGCAGAGACAATTGATAGGTCATCCTATCGCTCTCGTAAATACCCGGTCTTCACCACCGGTCTTCAAATGCTATCCATATACGTTGTAGCACTATTCGGAATGGGTTATACGACACAAAAGGTCCTCTCTCGGTTAAACCGAATAATGAGCGCAATGTTTAAAAATATACGGATATAGGATTTCAGTTAAATTACAGCTTAAAGCCCAAAACCTTTCATTCGAATGGTTAAAACAAATCACTATTTCAAATCTTTTAAACAAAAAGATTCATTTTTAACTACCTTTAATGGTTTAAACAATTTCCATACTTTTAATCTTTTTAAACGAAAGGTATAATTCACAAAGTTCACCCCGTCCACAAAGATCTATTTACGGATTTCAAAACAATTTCCATTTTTTATTAACTCATTAAATCTTTAAATCAAGATTTAACTTATATCTTTCAAAATTTGTTTCCAAAGATTCATTCATAGCCTTTCAAAATACCATTTTAAGTTGGATTAACTCATTCGATCTTTGAATCAAAGACTCAATTTTATAGCTTTTAAAACAATTCAATTTTATTTCAAACTTGAAATCTTTTAACATAATTTGGAAATCCTTTCTTTAAATGAAAGGTATTATTATTTGAAAATGAATAGCTTTCGTTTTAGAAAAATTCGATTATATTTGCACGAGTTAAAAACCCTTGAATTTTATTCACATTCCTAAATCAATACATTTAAAATGGTTTAACCCATATATAACTAGTATAACATCTTTAGGCCCTAGTTTCCAAATCATAGAATTCAATTTCAAATCTTGAATTTAAGTTTAAATCAAATTATTTAAATTTCCAAAACTTAATCAAGTTATTCAAAATAAATTTCATCTTTGAAATTCCATTTCAAAAGCTTTTCACTTTATACCCAATTCATTTCCAAAACATTTGAATTTAAATATTCAACTCTTTAAAAATCATTTCAAAATCTGTAATTTAATCGATTTCCTCGTGAAATCCATATTTGTGTGTATAAGTGTGGTCCATGGGTTTAACACAATAGTGCAACATCATACAATCATCACAAATTAAAACACAAAAATATAGTTGATAAGCAGTATAACCATAATTCTTACCTTACGGATCACAAATAGATATGACCGATAATAAATTTCATCATAGATAATTAATCACATTTTTTAGATTATCACACAAATCAGGATATATCACAAAACATCAAGCATCGGGAATATCAACAATTCAACCATTCAATAAGATCTAAACATTCATAGGTAATATTTATTAATCAACTGATAAATCTAGATCAGATGTATTACTTTTCATTAATCCTGGTTACTTAACATAAGTTAATTTCAAATCATTTGAGATAAATTTCCCTTTAATTATTAACTAACCATCCTTAATTTATAAATCAATTGATCTTTAACTTCTAAATTAATCTCAGTTAATAACCTTTATTAACGATTACAAATTTCTTTAATTGCTTTGCAAATTCATTCACAATGGTAATTATTGATGTTAAATTGAATAACCATTAAGAACACATTAATTTATTCTAATTATTTAGTTAATTAAGTACCTAGCAATAACTAATTTATTTCTTAATTACTTGATTGATTTATTTCTAATCAGAAATTAATTCTCTTATCTTATTTAAAATCCTTAATTAACTATCTTCGTAATCATTAACAATTATTAATTACAAATAATTTAGACACTTAATTATTAATTTACCACTTAATTAATTGCAAATTGATAAACCCTTAATTAGTTGGATGATAAATTAATTAACCAACCTTTACTTATCATTATATATTCATCATTCTTAATTGCTTTCCAAAACAATTAATTAATAATTCATCTTAATTAGCCTTTTAAAATCTTCTTTAATAACTTTGAAATTAAATTATTGCTAACTACAAAACTTTAAAGTTAATTAAACTTAACACTTACCTTACGTTAACTGCCTAATTGAAATATCAATTAAGATTTTAAAGACATCCTTAAATATTGGTTATTTAAAGCTTAAAATAAATTTTAGCTTAAATTGTCAAACGTTTATAAATTTAACAATACTTAAAACTTATTGAAAAAAAATCGCTTACTCGGGTAAACAACCTGAGAGAAATCCTATACTTACTTGAGTGAACACCGAGCCCTCTTCCTTCATTACCTGAGTCATTCTCCTTCGTTTCCCCACGCTTTTCTTCTTTCCTCATTTTTTTCTTTCTACTTATGTTTTAAACCTTAATTACAATAGTTAAAACATTCCATGATAACACAGGAAGAAACTCAAGCTATCTCCAAGAAAAACGCGAGTTCCCCTTCGCGTTATCACAACCCAATGCCTACAGATACCCAATCCATGCCGTGCACGTGCACAGGCACTCGCGACGCTTCGACGAGCTGCTCCTCCTCCGGCAAGGCACAAATCACCACCACACTCGATAGCAATGATTAATTCTACGCTGACGCCCCCCAAACGAAATTCGAGTTTCCAGTCGAAACTTGAACTCATCCCTTCTTCCAAAACCACCTCGACACGACTATCCAGACCACCAGAGCCACCACGTCTCCGTTCACATCTTCGCCTACGTCTCTAGTACACCCCCACCAAGTCCGGTCACACTCGATGCATTGAGGAATGCGCACGAGCCCGAAACCCAGGCGCTCATTCCAAAGTCCTTAAACCCTACTTTGGGTTCGTCCGACAAATTCACGCATTCGAAAATTTATTTAGCAATTTTCTCATCATCATAGAGGTTCAAACAAACTTTACTCCAAATTTCGATGATTATAATTGAATCGTTCATTAGGAATTTGGGAAAATGTAATTTTTGTTTAAATTCGAACTGCTCTTAAATCCTAACTCGAAAAATCATGATTAAGGCTTTAAAATTCATGTTATAGTATATGAATTCAGATTACAAACCTGGATTTGTGAATTTAAATGTTTGAAATTCAATTTATTTAAAGTTTGCATAGATTCCTTTGATTTCCAGAGCTAATATGAAATTGTTTGAACAAAGATAAATTTTTAAAACTTAGTTTAAAATCCAACAAAAAACTTTTGTTTTAACCCTAAATCCAAACATTAAGTAGATTTTGAAGAAATGATTTTTTTGAATTAAGGTTTGTGCTTAAAATCTAAGAACGAAAAACATATGCTAACCACAGCCTGTATAAAACACTTCCAGTTTAAATATATTCAGAGGATCCATATGTATATATAAACAAACATATTCATAGATTTATAGATAAGCAACATATTTATGCCTTTTAAATAAAAAGAAAACAAATATGTTACTCACTTTCCACATTTTTGTTTAAGAATGACATAGACTTCTTTTCTTTTTCTATTGAAATAGTCTTTGAAAATGCAACTGGAACTTCTTTCTTGATTCAGGCTTGCATTGATTGTTTAGATGTTTTACTGAGATGTTTGTTTATACTTTCTTTTCTAATTTTGCTTAGCTTTCTTACTGGATGAAATGGAATAGGTGTATATATGGAGAAGGCAGTGTTGTACAGGGTGATGTTGTTTGTACTAAAGTTATGGGCTGCCTTACTTGCTTAAGTCCTTTTCCCCTTTACCTTCTGGTTTGTAATTGATTGTATTTGTTGTTTGAGCTGAAGCTTGTTTATGGTTTGAATGATGCTTCAGATTTGCCCAACTTTAAGTGAACGAATTGAGGTAAAGTTGATATATAGGAAAAGTGTACAGGTTGATATGTTTTTGTACATAAATGAATGTATTTTATTTGTTTTCATTACTGTCTCATTACTTTGTCTCAGCTGAAATGATGTAAATGTGTGCTAACATTTATCGATTTGCTATGTTCTAGGTTGTAGCTTGCTTTTATATATTTGTTTTGCAATTCAGTTTGTACATGACTGAAAATTTCTTTTCTTGTACTTTGTCTGGTTTACTTTAGTAGTATTACTTCAGGATATAAATGAAGTTCTATTGTTAATATTTTGTTTAAATTTAGCACATTTGTTTATTTTACATTTTACCATTTGTCTCATAAACACTTTGTATTTCATAATTTATCTTTTATAATTATGTTTCTATTTCAAATTTAAATATTTATTTTAACTTTAATACTTATTGTCTTGTATTTACATTGTATTTATTTATTTAACTTAATATTTTATCGTCTTGTATTCCTTTATACAAACTTATTTTCAAACTATTTATTTTTACTTCTTAAATTGATTCCTACTTAAATCATTCAAATTTAAACCATTTACTTAAACTTTAAATTCAATGGATTTAACACATACTTCATTTGATTTTGGAGAAACTCAGATCAATTTATCAATAAATTTCACAATTTTTATTCAAAAGATTAAATTAATTATCAATTTAAACTTATTTAAAATCCGAGATCGTTACAGATTCCCCTTCTTAAGAAATTTCGTCCTCGAAATTTGCCAGTTTTAGTTTCATAAATTATCCAAAATACACTTTTTTTAATTAAGTGTTACTAAGGGCATTCATACAAATGTTATAGTCACTCATTCAACCATACATATGCATACATCTTGCAATTGCGAAATTCTGAGTCAAATTATATATAAAGCATATATTGCCTAACAGGAAACATCCTAATCATCTACAGATCCTCACTATCAGAGCTTTCCCTTTCAGGCCCTGACAATTCCATGATCTCCACCTCACTGTCTGTTTCCGCAACTTCCACCGGATCATTACTACAGGGATAAAACCTCCATCATCTAGCTCCTCAATGGCACCATCCATATCCCAAATAATTGCTTCATCCTCTTCGGACTCTACATAATACTCCTCAATTTCAGATTCTTCTTCGTCCCCAAACTCTTCCTGGTCCTCAAACTCTTCCTCGTCCTCCTCGAGTCCTTCCTCGACCTCGAATTCTTCTTCATCGTCAAATACCTCTTCGGGTTCTTCTTTAGTTTCCTCCTTGGGCTGCTCTGGTACTTCATCATCCATAGCCGGCTCCTGAGTCTGACTAGTTGAACCATAGTCACCAACTCTTCTGGCCTTTGAGGTTCCTCCTCCTCGGCTGATGTTATTTGTTTTCTACAATCAAAAGTAAAATCCAAAGATAGATGAAAGATGATTCACAAATCAAACTAAATATCTTTTCTGCATTTGGCTTACCAAATCAGAATATCAACAATAGATACAAGAAAGAATCTATTAACTTTTTTCATAATATACTCGGGTCATCTAGATCTACGAAATATGCAAGGCATTGGTTAGTTTGAAGGGATAACTAACCGTTCGTAGAATATACCGAGAGTCAACAATATATAAATGGATTTAAATCTTCCACAATTTCCAAATATCAGATATAGATTCCAAACTTTAGTCGGAATAGTTATACTTTGGGGTGTGTGTATATATATATATATAATTTGTCCCTCTTCGGACTTCGATCTACCGAAGAAATTACAACAGAATTTCAAATTTGGTTTTAAACAATATCGTTTTATCGATATAATTCAAATTATCCTTCATATTCTATTAACCAATTTAACTCAATTTAAAATTTTCAATTTATTTAAAATTTTAATTCCAGATTTCCAATTCATATTCATTAAGGTTTAAAATCAAAAACTGATAAGAAATCGATGAAGATACGAAGTAAAAATTTCCTACAACGATTCGTAGGGCCACCATCACACCGAAATTTCTTCTTGCAACTGCCACAAAGTAATCAAAAGAATTTGGAAAGACGAATCAAAGGAGATTGATAGAGAAAATTATTTCAACTGTTGCAGGGTATTGACCATTTATAGTCGTACTCCCCTGTCCCCTATCTCGTTCTCTTCTGCAATCATGCTCACTATCGGTGGATAGTAAGAGAATTTACTGAGGCATTCGAACGGATATCTTAGGGACATACTCATTCTAGAGATATACTTCACCCTATCTCTAATGAATTACTTAATGTGTTATACTCCTGAGCTAGAGTTTCAACTTTAGCGCTGATACCAAATTGTAATGATACGAATTTCTCGCGTTCGAAAATCGACATCCATACTTTACATCGTACTCGAATGTCGTAGTTCGAGCATTTAAATCCGAGTCGCCGGAGCTTATAACACCATTAAGTAAACAACACAGCGGAAGAAAAAAGAATAATACATTGATATACATCATTCATACAATATCTGATACATCAGAGATATGATACAATAAAATAACAGCGGAAAAGAAAATAGATAACATCAGCAGCGGAACAAATAACTCTAAGATGGTCTCCAAGAGAGAACTCCAGCAGCAGCAGCACGAGCTCCCAATAACGATGCATAAAGATAAGCAAATGCAGTCTATATCCAATGACTGAACTAGCTCCAGATAATTCACTGAACCTAACTATCTGAAAAACCCAACTCAAGACTGCCCGTGTCGAAATATTTTGAGCAGCCAGAGATTAGGAAAGGAACAATAAACTCCATGTCAATCATGGGACTGGTATAAGTAACAAAAACAGTTTATCTTTAAAAACAAACAAAGGAATATTTTAAAATAGATCCGCAAAGCTTTTAGAAAATGAGACTACCATAAGGCCTCCCGCACACACACACAATGCAAACGATGATAGTCGAACATGCTTGATACGAGAGAAAATTTTCTTTGATATTATTACTATGAGTGCAAAGTGTAGGAAAACATTTCAAAAGTATAATATAAATCTTATCCAACATGCGACCATTATCATATGCCTACTATAGCTACCATGTTCAATAGCAGGTTACCGCCACATTCCATGGCAGGCTATAAAACTAAAACCGTACAGGGATCAAATTGTTTCTTTGGATTTTCCAACAAATGGTCAGGCCAAGGAACTTCCCATTGTCACATGGGTATGCCTATGGAAAGACGCCCCGAGAACCTAACCGGATCTCTGCCAACACAAGGCCGGGTTACCCCTAGCTGGGTAACTACTGACACGAGTATGCCATCCCCCGGTCGCAACCGACCTTTATCCGGGGCCTTAACATCAATCACAAAGTAATATATATATCTGCGATATCCACTTATGTAAGTATCTGGGCTTCATACCACGATACCACTTCTATCCAGAAGGAAATGCACATCCCTAAAGGGCGCTACCCCCAATAACCTTGCTGCATTCTTCCTATTTTGACCATTATTGAAATGACCCGCAAATCCATACCCCTTGAGTCAACACTATTTTACAACAATCAACTCAAGTTGCACAGAAATACGAACCATTTAGTTAAAGAAGAAGAAGTAGAAGAAAATAGAAAAACAACAGAATCTAACTAATGCAGCGGAATAAAATATAATATATATTAACAGATCTTTACACAAAAGAAAACTATAACTGTTTATACATACATCATCAGAGTACATCATCAGAGTTCACCATCAATAATATACAACAGGATACACAGCGGAATAATAATAAACAACTATGGGGCTACGTATCGTCATCCAGCTCCACAGCATCATTTCCTGTAATCTATAATACTCGGTCTGACCCGAGCATTACAGTTAAATAACACCCGAGTCAGTCTGGAATACCAGCGTGAGAAAATCACACCCAATTTGATCATTAAAGTTTCAAAAATCCTTTGAAAACAAAAGCATCTCGTAAGACCACGCCACAAATAAACATGTCGGGTTTTTACCTTACGATAGCTAAAACATTTTTATAGAAATCCTCTGATATTATAATAGGCTCTATATACAAATACTTATAAAATAGCCGAAATTGTTACATGATTAAATTCCAGCTACTGGCCACAAAGTGGGTAATACAAACAAAACTCGTACAAGGCATGTAGGGAGAATGGATTTCCAACTAATGACTAGGCACTTGGGTACCACCTGTCACGGTACGGGGCCTAGATAATCGTACCAAGGAGTACGCCCGCTCCCCTGCAACACAAGGCCGGGACTACCCCTTACTGGATAATCCCGAGTGAGATCACCCCGCGGTTGGGATCAGCAACCGCCCACTAAGCCGAAATAAAAAGGGACATCTAGATAGGAATGACCTCACCCTGCTTGGGTGCTACCCACCTAGCCTTGCTGCATAGCCCCTGATTTTCAGTCATTCCCATTTGATGAGGCTTGAGGCTAAGCGTTACCTTTATAGAACATATCCCTTAGAATGCCCATCGTCCACCTGACGATGTTTCGCAAGCATTCGTCCATACAAGTCCATCCCGGGTTCGAACGGAACCGAAGGCACTATTCCTACTACATCCATTTTGGAAATATCCTCAGGATTAGTAGCGATTAGCCCTTGCACTTCACTGCTCCATCTTCTAATCCAAACTCGTTTTCCAAGAAAACGTGCAAACCGGATCGAAGTGGTTTTTGAGAAATTAATCTCGACCCCGGTCTCTTCGAAACGATCAACGCATTTGGCCAATATTGATAGTCGGTGATTTAACTATCAATTAATGTTCACAACATCGATCACACAATAAATAATTTTTTCAAAGTATTTATTTATCTCAAAAATATCTTCACAGGATATAATTTCACTTTTCAAACTCCTTGAAAACAGTTTTCAAAACATTCTTCTTTTCAGAATAAACTTTCTCAAATATTTTCTGTCTCCTCTGAAATCACCAAGCACAAAACTAGATTTTAAAATAATTTAAAAAACTTTACTTTGAAATATATTTTAAAACATTTAGGATAAAACTACTTCAATAATTTGTTAAAAATACATACTATATGAATATTTGAAAATAAAGTTACTTAATAAAATATAAAACTAGATTTATACCTTTAAAAACAAAATACTAAGTCACCCTTTAAATAATTATTGCTATAAAAATTAAAGAAAATGCTCAATTTAGGATTTAAACATTTAGAAATAATAAATTTTTCAAAACATACTTTTTTAAACAACTTTTAACTTTTAACTTATATTTAAAAATTTACTTTGAAAACGTACTTGGTTATTCAGGGAGAATTTCCAATCTCAATTACTTAAATCAATTTCCAAATTGATTCCCAATTTATTCCATTTGAAATAAGTTTCTTTAATTACTCAATTTATTTCAAAATTCATTAATTATGCACTTAATTATTATTGTTATTATTTTCCATTTGATTTTAAATCTTTTAACTGAAATATACAAATTTCAGCTTTCCTAATTTCTTCTTTTATTTTTTATAATTTAAATCTTAAATATTAAACAAATGTTTGTTCTTTTAAAATAATAATGCTGAAGTTTAAAATTCATTAATCTTCTGTTAATTCAAATTTCCTTTCCATATACGGAATTTTATTTATTAGAATTTAAAAACTACTATTGTTCTTAATTTATTTAAATTTTCTATAATTATTTTACTTACAAATTCTCTTTGTTTTATTTCCAAAATCCAATTCTATATATCTTGATAACTTAGTGCACCAGAATATATTCAGGTAAACCATAACATCCAATATTCCAATTATCAATAATATTCATCACAGAATATAAAATAATCAAATCAGAGGGATTAAATAATTTAAATAAATGCAGAGGGATCCAGTTGGATCCCTCCAACCTGTTTTTCCTACATCCACAGATGTTAGCACAACATAACTGACAATCCCAAAATATTCCATACTGTAGCACATCAATCAATTCAACCATTCAAACAATTATTTAAATTTAATCATTTAAATTTTAAATTTTAACTGAGTGAGATTTGCTCACCTTATTCCGTTTGTTTGCAGTCCACTTCAATTCTGTCTTGGTTTCCTGGTTTATAACCTTGTATAAACATTACATAATTTTTTTATCAACATTCGAGTAAATTGGAACAATTAAATTTCCATTTACAACTTGATTAACCCGTGATTTTATTTTTAAACAAGTAAATTTATTTTAAACTAATTCCCTTAAGATAATTAATTTCCGGTAACTACAACTAAAAATTTAATTAGTTAAACACATTAATCACCCACACATTATTTTTCCCATTTAATAATCTAATTAACTAAGAATTTTATTTGACCAATTTCCCACTAGATAAATTGTTTTTGATGACTAAAATAATTGAACAAGTGAGTTAAACGAGTTAACCCTATAATCCAATATTTTAAAAATAAATTTAGTAAGTTAAAAATGTGTGTGTAAAATATTAAAGTTAACTAAATAAATTGTGTGTGTGTATATATATCTGCTAAAATTACCTTTCTTTTCTTCCGGTAGATATGTATTAATAATCAAAACAAATATAGGTTTTAACCCTTACTGTAATCATTTTCTTTTCTAGAAACAATAACAAAATTTTACTTACTGCTTATATTCATATGTATTAATTATAAATAAATAAAAACAACATATCGATACCTTATTGACTCGACTTCACCACGAGCCGCCACTTGCATCCCTGTGCCTACCCAAACCACGTGCGCTCAACCACTTCCTCACCGCAGCAGCCATCGCCGGCCACCCTAACCCAAAACGAATCGCACTGCACCATCATTTTCTGTTGAAACTCAACACGCCATCAGGAAAACACGACCCTGCCTCCCTACTTCGTCCCGTCGCAGAAAGCACGGCGACCCCACGCCTCGACTTCCCCCACCAACAGCACACCTCGCGACCGAACCGAAGTTCGACACTCCAAAACCCTAGGCACTACGACCCTATTGACAGGCCACGAACTCGATTTTGAGGAGAGGCCGCTCTCTCTTGTTTTTTTTTTGTTTTTTAAGACTTGCGGACTTTTTCGATCTTGAGTTTCAAACGTACGGTAGAGGAAAATGAATTCGATTTGAATTTAAAGATGATTGTTCAGCCATTTTTTTAATGTTCGAATGGCAATTTATGAGCAGAGGGGAAGAAAAAGAAAAAGAGGGTACGAAGGAGACAAAGAGGGTGGCTGGTTGTAATTGTTGTCGTTTTAAAGAACAACAAATATATTTTATTTAGATTGAATTTGTCTCAGTAAACTTTCCGTGCGATTATATACCGTATGCTCACTCTTCAACTCCAATCACTACAGAATACGAAATCCGATAATAATTTAATATTACGGACCCAATGGAACTGGTTTCGTCGAATTCCGAGACTGTGCCCTAGAAGGCTATTTTTAAATTCAATTTAAACAATAAAATTTTAAAACTGAACAAACCACTGTTAATTCCAATTTTACAACTTCTATGATTTTCAGTGTTATCAATATAAATTTTACAAGCCTTCAAATTATTTTTAACAAGCTTAAAATCCCAGATTTCATATTTTACTCGATTTTAAATTATTTAATTCAATAATTTAATTAACAATCTAATAGTGATATTTGATTGGTTGTAAACAATTACAAGTAATGTCGAAATCATATAAGTTGCTTATAAACCTTGCTTAGTATGCATTTCTTTTAATATGCATGTGTTGTAGTTGTTTAAAAGAGTAAAATGTTAATAACTTCTTATATATGCCACTTACGTGTTTATATTGAGTAAGTGCATGCACCTGGGCTGCCGTTAGCGGGATTTGGTTGCACAAAATGCTAAATAAATAACTACTTTGCTTAAAAATGCTAAAAAGGTACGCCTACGCAATAAAAATAGGAAATATGAACTGTTTTTCTGTTTTCCGACCGTGTGGATCGATGTGCATATATTTGTATCTATTGTGATATTGTAAAAGCTCCTCCGTACAAAGGAGGTTGTGGCGAAATTTTCTGAAAATTTAAGGCGTTAGAAAATTTTCGGGAAATTTTGGAAATATCTTTTTTTGTGAAAACTAAGTTTTGATTTGAAGTTGAAGGTTAAACGATATAGTTGATTTTGAAAAGATAACTATATATGGATTTGAAAACTTAGTAATTATTTTGTAAGATGTTTAACTAATGGTTTTGGAAAGTTAGACACTTGAGAGATTTGTAAATCAAATTTGAACGGTTTGTTTTGAAAAGTAAATGGATTTCAAATCTTTTTCTTACTGGGTAATTTCGAGGATGAAATTCTTTTAAGGGGGGAAAATTGTAACGACCCAGAATTTCTGTCATTTGAAATTCAGATATTTATTTGATTTTAAATATCAACAAGTAAAATTTGTAAGTCGAATAATTTATTTTTCGAATATTTAGATTTAATTGGATAATTAAATCGACAACTTAATATTTGAAATTACAGAATTTTTTTGGAAATTGGGTTTAATGTGTATAAAAATGATTTATAAAGTTATATTAAATCATATTAGAGTTAGAACAATGTTTGTGAACTTTTAAAATTGAATTAAAAGTTAATTTCTGAAAATTGAATATTTTAATATTTAATCGACTAGTTAAAATAGTCATTTTTCAAACAGTCTCAGATTTCAGCGAAACCAGTTTCATCGGATTCGTAACGTCATATTATTGTAAGGTTTCAAATTTGTGTCAATCGGGTTTACGGTTTGTCCGGAGCAAGCCAAAACGCATAGAAATTAGTTTAATTGATTTAATTTAAATTTGATCGTTTATTTTGGTAACTCGCACATATTATCCAATTAGCTTCCGAAATATATTCCATTGTGTCTGGAACGCGGGGTAAACCCTAGAAACACCAGTCACCGCGTGATATTTGGAGTTCGAAAATTTTGGATGAAGAGTGTTTTCCTAAATTTTCTATAAAAGCACCTAAATAATTCACTTTTGCAAAATAAAACAAGCCCTAGGATTTCAAGAGCTCAGCCGCCATTAAACTCTGAATGGCCAGAAAATCGTTTCTTTCTTGTGATATCCCGAAATTTAGACAATATCAATTTAATGATCTTTATATACAATTAAATTGATATTGACCATATTGATTAATAAAATATGTTTTGGTTTAATAATCAGGATAAATAAATATTTAATTTGTGAATTGTCTTTTAAAAATGCTAAAATAAATGTTTAAATTATAATGTGTATATATATTTGTATATATATTATAGTTTATCTTTGTTTTGGAATTTAATTAATAAATGAAGTTTTGTTTTTAAATTCTAATAATATATCTAGTAATTAGGAAATTATGTTTTAATTAATATTAAGGTTTTACAAAAAAATCTATTTAAATTAATAACTTTATGGTTCGATAATATTTATAATAAATGTTATATTGTTTAAAATTTAAATAAAGGTTGATTTTATTTCTTTTTAAAATATTATTTGATTAAATATGAATTGAGTATATTTTATATAAGTTTAAAGTATAACATAGCATATTGATTTGAATTCATTTAAATATAAAAGTGATTTATAATTCCATATCCAAGTTCGCCGTTGAAAATCGAGTGAAAAAAATCCCAACTCGGATTGATATTACCATCTCGAAATTCTATGCTCGAATTTGGATCAAATAGCTATGCGAATAAAATAATATATGTACGTCTTACGAATAAATTCCAATTGATTATCAATTATATCAATTTTCTTTTTATTCACATTTATTTTGATTGTTATTCACTTATTCTCACTTTCCCTTGTCACAACTTCAGTTAAATTTTCATTCAATTATTCACTTGGAATAATTTTCCTCAATACCAATTTACTTAAGAATCTCACCATTCTCTTTTTTTTAGGTTTAATATAATTATTTCATACACTTCTTTCATAAATTTGTTTTTACTTCAATTGGAGTCTATATCTATTTTATTCAATTTGCCTTTACAATTCCATAAAAATTTCAATTTGCTTCACTTTGTTAATTAATTTCAAATATAAATACTTCTTCCCAATTTTACTTGAATTCAATTCATTTCCAAACTTTGAATATTGAATTTTGATTCACCCTATCTCAGTCCATATTTAATTAACCATTTCCTTTATCAGTTTCTCTTACTAATTTATTTAAAATTCCAAATAAAAGTTTATTTGCAAACTTTTTCCTTCTTTTAGTTTCTTGAAAAAAAAATTCAGTTCATCTTTCTTTACTTATGCAATTTAAATTAAATTTCAACATTCAGTTATAATTCTATTTGCTTAACAAACTTTAATTCATTTGTCATTAGTGAAAATTTTCAAAAGATTCAAAACAATTCTAACTCCCAAAATTTTCGAAATTTTTTGGCAGAGTTTCCTTTGTATGGAGGAGCTTTTGCAATTTGACAAGAGATATAAATATATATACATCGACCCACTCGGAAAACAGAAAAACAGTTCATATTTCCTATTTGTATTGTGTAAGCGTACCTTGTTTAGCATTTTAAAGCAAGCATTTGTTTATTTAAGCTGTTAGCGCGGGCAAAACCAATCAACGGCTTCCAAAAACCTGTACTTACTCAATTTAAACATGTCAGTGTCAAATATACAAAGTTTATCAACATTTCACTTTATTTCAATAGCCTAAACACATGCATAACATAAGCAATATGCACTAAACACATAATTTTTATAAGAAATATACCCACAATAATTTTCATAAGCAATTTATATGATTTACATAACTAATTCAATTTCTTTTATTCGCTTCCTTACCATTTTAGTTGATAACTATGCCAATTAAATCCCGATTCATTATTATATTTAATTTCATCTCATATCCAATTTATTCACAACCCTTCACTTGCATTTCATTTCTAATTCCATAATCCAAACTCATTTGAATAATATTTCGAAGTCATATTCCATTTATTTATACTTGAATGGAATTTATTCACAACTTAAACCATTTTTGTTTCAATTCGTTTTTTTTATTTCACCTAGCAGCATTCAGAATATATGTGTCGAGCTCTATTTATATTATCCATATTCGATTTGTTAGTATTTCAACTATCCTAGTTCATTTTCTATTTTAATTTGATTCTAATCCAATTCAAACTCTATTTACTAATTTAATTCAGTTAATATACTCATCCGATTTATTTTTAATCCAAACAAGCTCAATTTCAATTTGGCTCCCACTTTGAATATTGGATTAGTTTCACTTACTAATTTATTTAAGCCTCAAATAAAAGTTTATTTGCAAACTTTCCTATCTTTAATTTTCTTCGAACAATTACTTCGACTTCATCTTACTCTACATACACAACTTTAAATCAGATTTCAATATTCATCTTCAATTCTAATTGCTTACTAATTTAAATTGCTTGTCATTCTATCTGATTCTCATCAAATTCCATCTAATTCAATTTTTCCATTCTCTTTATCCGTTTTAAATTTTAATTCACCTTCTCAATTTATTTCTTAACTTATTCACTAATAACAAGACTAATTCAAATTTTATTATTACAAGGCCATTTCCAATTTATTTCTACTCATTTGAGTTTATTTGCAATTCAAACCATTACTATTATTATCCAATCTTATTTTAGCTGTCAGATTTGGACTTTTTATTTTAATTCCAAAATACCCAAAAAAATTATTCGGGCTTATTACTTCTCTTGCAGACTTTTGTTTTTATAAGTCATACACTTATTAATTTTTCCCACTCCATTCAAGTTATGATTCTATAACTTATCTCATCAGAATTTTTCAATTCCATCATTCTTATAATCTAATTCTATTTTATTCGACTACACTTCCAATTACATTTAATTCACCAACAATCCAAACTGAATTCATTTATACTCGAGTTCATTTCCAATTTCATTAATTAATTAATTATCTATTGGTTTATTCAAATTTTATACCCAATATTTGATTTTTATTTCAGAAATCACTTTAACTATTTTACTAGAATTCAATCTATTTTATAATCTAATTTTTAGATTTTATTCATTTCCAATACAAACAATTTAATTTTGGCTTATTTATTTCACTTTTAACTTTTTATAAGTCACAAACTTATTTATATTCATACTTTCATCTATTTACAATCAATCCATTCACATTTTACTTTTTAACTCGGGATTATATACTTTTATTTAGCCAATATATTTTTATTATTCCATAACATTTTAAACAAGATTCCAGAGTTTAAACAATTTTCCAAAATTTCAATATCACCTTAGAATTCAACTATATCCAAAATTCTTTGGCAAATTCAATTATCCCTTTGAATTTCAAAACCAAACCCAGTTCGCAAACAATTCCAATTTAAACAACTTGGTAGCAATTTCTCTTCTAGAAACTCGAAAATGAACTTCGATGATGCTGCTGTGACGCCCTACCTCTATGCTCACAATAACAAAGAGTATTAAAAGAAATAATGTCTGTTATCACGAAAAATAAGGCTGGATAGGAGCGGCCATCCGTAGTTAGGCCTTACACTAGTATTGGTTATTTCGATAGGAGTGATATATATTTTTAATTTTTTTCATCATTTATTTACTCCCATCGACATACCCAATTCCAGTATAAAACGATCTACAATGGTTCATAATAGTTTAGGACAATAGATATAATATTAACACAGATAATGTAAATGCGGAACACAGATAAAACAAAAGTCTCATATATATAATAACTGATGTCAGTTACAATACATGTGATACAGTACATATGATACAACTACAACTGTCGACTCTGGAAGTTACATATACAAGTACATTATTGTATATAATATACATGAATACATATCTTCCTATACAAATAAACCGACTACTATAAATGACGACGACTACTCCAAAAGGTATGAAGTGACTTCCTAACTCAAGCAGCAACCCAAAGTAAGATATCAACAACCTGTAAATACTCGGTCTGACCCAAGTATTAAATTCAAAAGAAAATAATACACGGGTCAGTCTAATTCAAACTCAGTTATTAGTGCTCAAAAGCAATAATAATTAAATAAAAATTAGACGACAGTCAAAATAAATTCACCTATCTGATACTTTAACAAGAAAGTCGGATAACGGTGAATATAACACCTATAGTGTTAAACAACAATTCAGCAAACTCAAATTATCAACGAAGATAGATGAAAGGATTATTAATGAAGATAATTTAGAAAAACATCAGAATTGCCTAATCGGCAATTAACATCAAAATTTAATTGTTAATAAATAACTAGAAACTCATAATCTAATTTCAAAAAGATAATTAGATATCAACGAAATCATCAAATTAAACCAAATCAATTTAAACAATTGAAATGTTACTTAAAACATCAAAGCTGATTGGTTGCAGTACACGCTAATGTATACTACCTCGCCAATACGGCATATGAATACGCAAAAGATCAATGGATCATAAGCGAAAGAAATATCAATTAAACACAATACTGTGTGGCTGTAGTACACGCACGCGTGCACTGCCTCGCCATTGCAGCGTTAAAAATAGAAATCAGCACAAGGTCAAATTCGAGCTACAAGCTGGATTCAACTCAAGTGAATTCGAAAACAAACAAAATGCAAAGGTCAAGTCACTGCAATCATGACACAACACAAATACCTCAAGTGGTACAAACTCCAGCAACTCAGGGAATCAAGTACAGACTATTCCCCACCAACCAACTACAAGCATCAAGTGGAGTCACAAGACGCGACAGTGGAGTTGAAACAATGTTAACCAAGCAATCAGAAAATCACATGTATATAGTCCAGGTAAATAGGAGGCAAACAACTGATGTACATGTGAATGCAAACAGGTCAGAGGAACAAGGATTCTTAGCCAAATATATAAGTCCAAGGTTTCAAATGCAACTCTACGTAAAACAGAACTGTAAAAGCTTGGAACTTAACCACATTAAATGCCTCAACGAAAAATTCTGGATATACAATCCAATATAAGGCACGGCCTGTGCACATGCAATATGGAACAACATAACAACAATGCCAGAAACTAAATATATGCAAGAGCAGACTACACCTAAATGAAGACCACATGAGCTTAATGCAACCAGACCCCACAAAGCTACATGTAAGCAAGTGTGCAGCTACAACATGAAACCAAACTGCCCAGCCTCAATGATAATTGTATGTATGCACATATATGAAGACCACAAGACTCAAGGCAGTGCACCCCGTACCAATGTAAATGAAGTGGATAATGCAAACTCAAATGTATAGCCACAACAATGCAGAACTCCTCCAGAGGGAGATGTACGAGATGATAACATGCACATATATATACATACATGAATGCATATATATATATATATATATATATATATATATATATATACATGCAAGCAATCAAGTATAATATCGAAATCACATTAACACAAAAATAAATGTATCAGGGCACGTGAGTATTGACTCAGTGCAATGTAAAATAACAAGGGTGCAATTGCAACAAAAGAAGCTGCAACTACCCCTAGTATTCAAAGTGGAAGGCAACTTGCAATTTTATAACAAGTGCACAAAGGCAGTGGTACAGACATGGTGCAACAGAAAGATGGAGTTCAATCAAACTGCAATATACCAGAATCACAAACCCAGTTAGCATACTCAAGCAAGCTCCAGTTAACACAGTAGTTCGAACAAATATAAATTTGAATAAGTAAATACCCCAGAAATTCGGCAACAAACATCAAAGGTCAAGCAGCAAGCATTCTTGAAACAAAAATGCTCACTGACTCAACTATCACAAATTATAGCAACAACCACCAATATCAATGCAACGGTGATGGCCGAAGACCTGAAATTGCCTAAAAATCAAGTGACCGAAGTCAAACATTAACACAAGCCAAAGTCAGGTGATAAACAAATCAAGGCCGTGAACCACAGACCGAAGTTGTGGAACAACAAAGTGGTGCATCTAATTGAGCTTAATGTCACACATGAAGTATTTTTCACAAAATCAACTTAATCCATTCAAGTGCATATAGCCAACAAACATGTAAATCGAAACAGTGATACTCAAGAATTTACGAACAAGGTTAAAACTAAAAAATCGAACAGCATCGACATCATAAAATTAAATAGCCAAAGTCAATCAAGTGTTCCACAAACGAGCAGATTGGAAACATCGAAGAAAGCATCAACATTTAAACGAAATAACACCAATAAAATCAAAGAAATTATGGAGCTCGAATTAAATTTGAGTGAAAGTTTCACTCGCCTGGTTTCGAATTTGAACAAATAGAAGCGGCCGAAGTATCTCGAGGCGATCAAGCAGTCGAGTTGAATCGAGCACTACAGTCGCGATTTACTGATTTTCGAAAACCCTATTTTGGAAAAGGGGAACGAACAAGAGGAGGCCGCCATTATTTCTTTTTCTTCGTTTAATTTAGGGTTAGAACGAATGAAAGGAGAGGGGGAAAAACCGGGTCTTTGCCTTAGTAATGCAACATCAAAATGAAAAGGAGCTTGGGCCGAGATTTCATTTTTAAAACCCAAACAACACAACAAATTTTTTAAATGAATTTCAATTGATTACAATGCCAATAGCAATAAGCAAACCAATCTAATCGTCATTTGACGATAATAAATTTTCACAAAATCCCGGGTTGTTACAGACTCCCCTCCTTATAAAAATTGTGTCCCCCAATTTTCATAATTAAGGTCGTCAATAACAATTATTTTTCTAATATAAACTGGTTAAGCTAGAAAAATAAAGGTCGGGAATACAAACACCAAAGAATCTTTTAATTTCACGAAAGAAATTCACAAATTCTCGATAAAATCTAATTATCAAATAGATAATCGGAAAATAACAGAACTGGATGAATACAATTATCAGCAATATTCAATGACCATTTAGATAATTAGAATTCGAAAATCACAAAACAGCAATATCTAGTTACCCAAAACGGTAATCAGAAAACAATAGAGGTCTAATTATCAAAAAAAACGATAATCAGAATTCTCAAATCAACAAATATTCAATTATCTCAGGCGATAATCAAATTTCAAATCAACAAATATTTGATTATCTCAGGCGATAATCAAATTTCAAATCAACAAATATTTGATTATCTCAGGCGATAATCAAATTTCAAATCAACAAATATTTGATTATCTCAGGCGATAATCAAATTTCAAATCAACAAATATTTAATTATCTCAAGCGATAATTAAATCTCAAATCAACAAAATTTTAATTATCTCAAGCGATAATTAAATCTCAAATCAACAAATATTCAATTATCTCAGGCGATAATCAAATTTCAAATCAACAAATATTTGATTATCTCAGGGGATATTCAAATTTCAAATCAACAAAATTTTAATTATCCCAAGCGATAATTAAATCTCAAATCAACAAATATTCAATTATCTCAGGCGATAATCAAATTTCAAATCAACAAATATTTGATTATCTCAGGCGATAATCAAATTTCAAATCAACAAATATTTGATTATCTCAGGCGATAATCAAATTTCAAATCAACAAATATTTGATTATCTCAGGCGATAATCAAATTTCAAATCAACAAATATTTGATTATCTCAGACGATAATCAAATTTCAAATCAAAAAATATTTGATTATCTCAAGCGATAATCAAATTTCAAATCAACAAATATTTGATTATCTCAAGCGATAATCAAATTTCAAACCAACAAATATTTAATTATCTCAAGCGATAATTAAATCTCAAATCAACAAAATTTTAATTATCCCAAGCGATAATTAAATCTCAAATCAACAAAATTTTAATTATCCCAAGCGATAATTAAATCTCAAATCAACAAATATTTAATTATCAAAACGATAATTAAATTTCAAACATCTAATTATCACAAGCGATAATCAGAAACAACAAATATCCGATTATCAAAAGCGATAATCAGAACTAATAACATCATATATCTAATTATCACAAGCGATAATCAGAAACAACAAATATCTGATTATCAAAAATGATAATCAGAACTCGTAACATCATATATCTAATTATCACAAGCGATAATCAGAGACAACAAATGTCCGATTATCAAAAACGATAATCAGAACTCATAACATCATATATCTAATTATCACAAGCGATAATCAGAAACAACAAATATCCGATTATCAAAAACGATAATCAGAACTCATAACATCATTTATCTAATTATCACAAGCGATAATTAGAAACAACAAATATCCGATTATCAAAAACGATAATCAGAACTCATAACATCATATATCTAATTATCACAAGCGATAATCAGAAACAACAAATATCCGATTATCAAAAACGATAATCAGAACTCATAACATCATATATCTAATTATCACAAGCGATAATCAGAAACAACAAATATCCGATTATCAAAAACGATAATCAGAACTCATAACATCATATATCTAATTACCTGCAGATAATTAGACTCAACAAATATCTAGAAACCAATTAAGATATTCTAGAAAATCAACATAAAAGGTGGATCGATCCCATCATATGACGAGTTTTAGCTACGCCGCACGTGCATCTCATATGGCCGAAGCCCACCAAGTACCGTCATCATAATTTTGGCGCCCATCATATGACCCGAAGGTCCAACATATGACCTGAAGGTCTAATACTGGTATTTGACCCGAAGGTCCATCATAGTGGCCCGAAAGCACACGAAAATCATCATATATTCAATTAACGAATCCGGAGTTAACCGAAATAGCAAACGCACATGTCCCATACCACGTGTTTTACTAAATCGTTTGATTCTCTTCATCGTTTCCTTGAACGTGTAAAATCATCAAAATCATCAAACAGCAAATGTTTCAATTAACGAGTCCGGAATTAACCGAAATAGTAAAAGTGTGGTTCCATACTCCGCACTTTTGCTACATCGTTTAAATCTCTTCTTCGTTTCCTTGAAAGTGCAAATTGTGTATTCCAAAAATAACATTTCACATTCTCAAACGGACAAGTCCGGAATTAAGCGAATCAGTAAAAGAAAGGGGTCATAATCCTCGATTTTTCTGAAACGTTTAAGTCACTTTCTCATTCTTCTGAAAACGCAAACTGTAAAAATTCTGAAAACAATTTCATTTATTTTATAAAATTAATAATTTACGTTCTAAAACGAACAAGTCCGGAATTAAGCGAATCAGTAAAAGAAAGGGTTCATAGTCCTCGATTTTGCTGAATCGTTTAAATCTCTTTCTCATTCTTTTGAAAACGTAAACTGAAAAATTTTTGAAAACAATTTTTATTTTTTGAAACCATTTGAAAATCCATGCTCAAAACAGCACTTCAAAAACAATTTCGATATGGAAATTGTACTTCTCAAAACACCGTAAAAACGGATCTCAAAATCAGAATTGCGGAATAACCGCTTGAAAATCCACTTTAAAACTTGACGATTACTGAAGTCAACGCGACAGTAATTTTTATACGTCAAAATCTCATCAAAATAATTTGCAACAAAATATAACACTAGTGAATTTTCATTCATCACAAACATTCATCAAAAATGTCAACAAAACACCGTACTTCAATAATTTAGCACAAGTGTTAAAATCCCGTTATAAAAATAACGGCAACAAAATACGTTTCATAACCAAGCATCGGTTCAACATAAAATTAATGTAGTAACGTGCAACTCATGTTTGCACGCACACTACAAAATAAACAAAGAAATTAGTCAAATATATCTTCGATGAAAATATTTTAAAATAGCAGAAATCTAATCAGATATGATTAGCATCAAAGAAAACCAGCAAGAATTTCAACAAATCAGAACCACTGGTTAAACAACATAATGAAATTAAATTCATTTTCATATTTTGATTTTTAAATCAAAATAATTATCAGCTGTACTCAACGAATCAGTCTTACTGTTTCCGCTGCGCACTCTGATAAATAAAACACAATTCAATCAATCATCAAAACACAAATTCACTTTTATTTTTAAATAAAGCTATTTAAAAATTTCATCAAAATTTCAAAACTTTAGTTTTGACTCAAAACACAACTAAAACATCGACAAATAGTTGTAACACATGTTCCATCTAATGTTATGTTTTATATTATGTCCATGAACCCCAAGCTCTGATACCAACTGTGACGCTCCACCTCTATGCTCGCAATAACAAAGAGTATTAAAAGAAATACTGTCTGTTATCACGAAGAATAAGGCTGGATAGGAGCGGCCATCCGTAGTTAGGCCTTACACTAGTATTGGTTATTTCGATAGGAGTGATATATATTTTTAATTTTTTTCATCTCTTATTTATTTACTCCCATCGCCATACCCAATTCCAGTATAAAACGATCTACGATGGTTCATAATAGTTTAGGACAATAGATATAATATTAACACAGATAATATAAATGCGGAACACAGATAAAGCAAAAGTCTCATATATATAATAACTGATGTCAGTTACAATACATGTGATACAGTACATATGATACAACTACAACTGTCGACTCTGGAAGTTACATATACAAGTACATTATCATATATAATATACATGAATACATATCTTCCTATACAAATAAACCGACTACTATAAATGACGACGACTACTCCAAAAGATATGAAGTGACTTCATAACTCAAGCAGCAACCCAAAGTAAGATATCAACAACCTGTAAATACTCGGTCTGACCCGAGTATTAAATTCAAAAGAAAATAATACACGGGTCAGTCTAATTCAAACTCAGTTATTAGTGCACAGAAGCAATAATAATTAAATAAAAATTAGACGACAGTCAAAATAAATTCACCTATCCGATCCTTTAACAAGAAAATCGGATAACGGTGAATATAACACGTATAGTGTTAAACAACAATTCAGCAAACTCAAATTATCAACGAAGATAGATGAAAGGATTATTAATGAAGATAATTTAGAAAAACATCAGAATTGCCTAATCGGCAATTAACATCAATATCTAATTGTTAATAAATAACTAGAAACTCATAATCTAATTTCAAAAAGATAATTAGATATCAACGAAATCATCAAATTAAACCAAATCAATTTAAACAATTGAAATGTTACTTAAAACATCAAAGCTGATTGGCTGCAGTACACGCTAATGTATAATGCCTCGCCAATACAGCATATGAATACGCAAAAGATCAATGGATCATAAGCGAAAGAAATATCAATTAAACACAATACTGTGTGGCTGCAGTACACGCACGCGTGCACTGCCTCGCCATTGCAGCGTTAAAAATAGAAATCAGCACAAGGTCAAATCCGAGCTACAAGCTGGATTCAACTCAAGTGAATTCGAAAACAAACAAAATGCAAAGGTCAAGTCACTGCAATCATGACACAACACAAATACCTCAAGTGGTACAAACTCCAGCAACTCAGGGAATCAAGTATAGACTATTCCCCACCAACCAACTACAAGCATCAAGTGGAGTCACAAGACGCGATAGTGGAGTTGAAACAATGTTAACCAAGTAATCAGAAAATCACATGTATAAAGTCCAGGTAAATAGGAGGCAAACAACTGATGTACATGTGAATGCAAACAGGTCAGAGGAACAACGATTCTTAGCCAAATATATAAGTCCAAGGTTTCAAATGCAACTCTACGCAAAACAGAACTGCAAAAGCTTGGAACTTAACCACATTAAATGCCTCAACGAAAAATTCTGGTTATACAATCCAATATAAGGCACGGCCTGTGCACATGCAATATGGAACAACATAACAACAATGCCAGAAACTAAATATATGCAAGAGCAGACTACACCTAAATGAAGACCACATGAGCTTAATGCAACCAGACCCCACAAAGCTACATGTAAGCAAGTGTGCAGCTACAACATGAAACCAAACTGCCCAGCCTCAATGATAATTGTATGTATGCACATATATGAAGACCACAAGACTCAAGGCAGTGCACCCCGTACCAATGTAAATGAAGTGGATAATGCAAACTCAAATGTATAGCCACAACAATGCAGAACTCCTCCAGAGGGAGATGTACGAGATGATAACATGTACATATATATACATACATGAATGCATATATATCTACATGCAAGCAATCAAGTATAATATCGAAATCACAGTAACACAAAAATAAATGTATCAGGGAACATGAGCATTGACTCAGTGCAATGCAAAATAACAAGGGTGCAATTGCAACAAAAGAAGCTGCAACTACCCCTAGTATTCAAAGTGGAAGACAACTTGCAGTTTTATAACAAGTGCACAAAGGCAGTGGTACAGACATGGTGCAACAGAAAGATGCAGTTCAGTCAAAATGCAATATACCAAAATCACAAGCCCAATTAGCATACTCAAGCAAGCTCCAGTTAACACAGTAGTTCGAACAAATATAAATTTGAATTAGTAAATACCCCAGAAATTCGGCAACAAACAACAAAGGTCAAGCAGCAAGCATTCTTGAAACAAAATGCTCACTGACTCAACTATCACAAAATACAACAACAACCACCAATATCAATGCAACGGTGATGGCCGAAGACCTGAAATTGCCTAAAAATTAAGTGACCGAAGTCAAACATTAACACAAGCCGAAGTCAGGTGATAAACAAATCAAGGCCGTGAACCACAGACCGAAGTTGTGGAACAACAACGTGGTGCATCTAGTCGAGCTTAATGTCACACACGAAGTATTTTTCACAAAATCAACTTAATCCATTCAAGTGCATATAGCCAAATAACATGTAAATCGAAACAGTGATACTCAAGAATTTACGAACAAGGTTAAAACTAAAAAATGGAACAGCATCGACATCATAAAATTAAACAGCAAAAGTCAATCAAGTGTTCCACAAACGAGCAGATTGGAAAATCGAAGAAAGTATCAATATTTAAACGAAATAACACCAATAAAATCAAAGAAATTATGGAGCTCGAATTAAATGTGAGTGAAACTTTCACTCGCCTGGTTTCGAATTTGAACAAATAGAAGCGACCGAAGTATCTCGAGGCGATTAAGCAGTCGAGTTGAATCGAGCACTACAGTCGCGATTTACTGATTTTCGAAAACCCTATTTTGGAAATGGGGAAAGAACAAGAGGAGGCTGCCATTATTTCGTTTTTTTCGTTTAATTTAGGGTTAGAACGAATGAAAGGAGAGGGGGAAAAACCAGGTCTTTGCCTTAGTAATGCAACATCAAAATGAAAAGGAGCTTGGGCCGAGATTTCATTTTTAAAACCCAAAAAACGCAACAAATTTTTTAAACGAATTTCAACTGATTACAATGCCAATAGCAATAAGCAAACCAATCTAATCGTCATTTGACGATAATAAATTTTCACAAAATCCTGGGTTGTTACAGCTGCAGTCATCACCGAAATTATTTTCCAGCGATTGAAAGAGAACTAGATGCTTTTATCTCTTTAAAATCCCTTTCAAATATTTTTAAATTCCAAATCTCTCCATATTCAATTCCAATTCAAAAATATTCCCGAAATAATACCACTATTATTTCTCCAAACTTTTGAAAACCATTTCCAAATCCAAAGGAATTTAAACTTTCCCAAAAATTCCAAATTGCAATTTCTTTAATTCTATATTTAAACATTCTTTGGAATTTTATCTCATTTCAATTTCAAATGTTTCTCTAGAATTCGATTCCAAAATTATAATCACCTTTACAGTTTACATTTACAAATCTCATTTGTATATGAGGTTCATTTCAATTTATTAATTTCATTTATAATCTATATTTCACATTCCATTTTGTTATATAAATTTATTCTTCAACTTTGGTTATAGTTTCAATTTCTTATTCAATTTCTACACAATAGGGTTAATAATTTAATATTATCATTCTTTAACAATCAAGCATCCAAATGCTATAATACCTTACAAAATTAAATATATATATATATATATATATATATATATATTTATACTCCAAAAATAATTTGGGTAAAATTATTTCATTCACCCTAATTTAAAACAATACTGTGTTGAATTATTCTATTCAAGAGTTTAGAGATCCCTATCAATAACGTTAATTACCCGTATTGACCAGAATCCATAAACTACTTAATAAACCAATCCAAACAATATAAAACAATTTTATATCCACTAACAAATACGCGCTTATATCTATTAATACGCTCAAACTCATTCTAGATTACTATTGACTCTATTTTAAATGAGTAATTTCCCATCAGAGCCAAGGTTATCACCAACCTATGCTCTAATACCAAGTGAAACGACCCGCAAATCCATACCCCTTGAGTCAACACTATTCTACAACAATAACCTCAAGTTGCACAGAAATATGAACCATTTGGTTAAAGAAGAAGAGGTAGAAGAAGATAATAGAAAAATAACAGAATCTAACTAACGCAGCGGAATAAAATATAATATATATTAACAGATCTTTACACAAAAGAAAACTATAACTATTTATACATACATCATCAGAGTACATCATCAGAGTTCCACATCAATAATATACAACAGGAAACACAGCGGAATAATAATAAACAAGTACGGGAGTACGTATCGTCATCCAGCTCCACAACATCATTTCCTGTAATCTATAATACTCGATCTGACCCGAGCATTACAGTTAAATAACACCCGAGTCAGTCGGGAATACCAGCGTGAGAAAATCACACCCAATTTAATTATTAAAGTTTCAAAAATCCTTTGGAAACAAAAGCATCTCGTAAGACCACGCCAAAAATAAACATGTCGGGTTTCTACCTTACGATAGCTAAAACATTTTTATAGAAATCCTCTGATATTATCATAGGGTCTATATACAAATACTTATAAAATAGCCGAAATTGTTACATGATTAAATTTCAGCTACTAGCCACAAAGTGGGTAATACAAACAAAACTCGTACAAGGCACATAGGGAGAATGGATTTCCAACTAATGACTAGGCACTAGGGTACCACCTGTCACAGTACGGGGCCTAGATAACCGTACCGAGGAGTACGCCTGCTCTCCTGCAATACAAGGCCAGGACTACTCCTTTACTGGATAATCCCGAGTGAGATCACCCCGCGGTTGGGATCAGCAACCGCCCACTAAACCGAAATAAAAAGGGACATCTAGACAGGAATGACCTCACCCTGCTTGGGTGCTACCCACCTAGCCTTGCTGCATAACCCCTGATTTTCAGTCATTCCCATTTGATGAGGCTTGAGGCTAAGCGTTACCTTTATAGAACATATCCCTTGAATGCCCATCGTCCACCTGACGATGTTTCGCAGGCATTCTTCCATACAAGTCCGTCCCGGGTTCGAATGGAACCGAATGCACTATTCCTACTACATCCATTTTGGAAATATCCTCAGGATTAGTAGCGATTAGCCCTTGCACTTCACTGCTCCATCTTCTAATCCAAACTCGTTTTCCACGAAAATGTACAAACCGGATCGAAGTGGTTTTCGAGAAATTAATCTCGATCCCGGTCTCTTCGAAACGATCAACGCATTTGGCCAATATTGATAGTCGGTGATTTAACTATCAATTAATGTTCACAACATCCATCACACAATAAATAATTTTTCCAAAGTATTTATTTATCTCAAAAATATCTTCACAAGATATAATTTCACTTTCAAACTCCTTGAAAACAGTATTCAAAACATTCTTCTTTTCAGAATAAACTTTCTCAAATATTTTCTATCTCCTCTGAAATCACCAAGCACAAAACTAGATTTTAAAATAATTTAAAACACTTTACTTTGAAATATACTTTAAAACATTTAGGATAAAACTACTTCAATAATTTGTTAAAGATACATACTATATGAATATTTGAAAATAAAGTTACTTAATAAAATATAAAACTAGATTTATACCTTTAAAAACAAAATACTAAGTCACCCTTTAAATAATTATTGCTATAAAGATTAAAGAAAATACTCACTTTAGAATTTAATCATTTAGAAATAATAAATTTTTCAAAACATACTTTTTTAAACAACTTTTAACTTTTAACTTATATTTAAAAATTTACTTTGAAAACGTACTTGGTTATTCAGGGAGAATTTCCAATCTCAATTACTTAAATCAATTTCCAAATTGATTCCCAATTTATTCCATTTGAAATAAGTTTCTTTAATTACTCAGTTTATTTCAAAATTCATTAATTATGCACTTAATTATTGTTGTTATTATTTTCCATTTGATTTTAAATCTTTTAACTGAAATATACAAATTTCAGCTTTCCCAATTTCTTCTTTAATTTTTTTATAGTTTAAATCTTAAATATTAAAACAATTTTATATCCACTAACAAATAAACCAATCAAAACAATATAAAATAATTTTATATCCACTAACAAAACAATCAAAACAATATAAAACAATTTTATATCCACTAACAAATACACGCTCATATCTATTAATACGCTCAAACTCATTCTAGCTTACTATTGACTCTATTTTAAATGAGTAATTTCCCATCAGTGCCAAGGTTATCACCAACCTATGCTCTAATACCAAGTGAAACGACCCGCAAATCCATACCCCTTGAGTCAACACTATTTTACAACAATCAACTCAAGTTGCACAGAAATACGAACCATTTGGTTAAAGAAGAAGAAGTAGAAGAAGAAAATAGAAAAACAACAGAATCTAACTAATGCAGCGGAATAAAATATAATATATATTAACAGATCTTTACACAAAAGAAAACTATAACTGTTTATACATACATCATCAGAGTTCACCATCAATAATATACAACAGGATACACAGCGGAATAATAATAAACAAGTACAGGAATACGTATCGTCATCCAGCTCCACAGCATCATTTCCTGTAATCTATAATACTCGGACTGACCCGAGCATTACAGTTAAATAACACCCGAGTCAGTCTGGAATACCAGCGTGAGAAAATCACACCCAATTTGATTATTAAAGTTTCAAAAATCCTTTGAAAACAAAAGCATCTCGTAAGACCACGCCACAAATAAACATGTCGGGTTTTTACCTTACGATAGCTAAAACATTTTTATAGAAATCCTATGATATTATAATAGGGTCTATATACAAATACTTATAAAATAGCCGAAATTGTTACATGATTAAATTCCAGCTACTGGCCACAAAGTGGGTAATACAAACAAAACTTGTACAAGGCATGTAGGGAGAATGGATTTCCAACTAATGACTAGGCACTTGGGTACCACCTGTCACGGTACGGGGCCTAGATAACCGTACCAAGGAGTACGCCCGCTCCCCTGCTACACAAGGCCGGGACTACCCCTTACTGGATAATCCCGAGTGAGATCACCCCGCGGTTGGGATCAGCAACCGCCCACTAAGACGAAATAAAAAGAGACATCTAGACAGGAATGACCTCACCCTGCTTGGGTGCTACCCACCTAGCCTTGCTGCATAACCCCTGATTTTCAGTCATTCCCATTTGATGAGGCTTGAGGCTAAGCGTTACCTTTATGGAACATATCCCTTAGAATGCCCATCGTCCACCTGACGATGTTTCGCAAGCATTCATCCATGCATGTCCATCCCGGGTTCGAACGGAACCGAAGGCACTATTCCTACTACATCCATTTTGGAAATATCCTCAGGATTAGTAGCGATTAGCCCTTGCACTTCACTGCTCCATCTTCTAATCCAAACTCGTTTTCCACGAAAACGTGCAAACCGGATCGAAGTGGTTTTCGAGAAATTAATCTCGATCCCGGTCTCTTCGAAACGATCAACGCATTTGGCCAATATTGATAGTCGGTGATTTAACTATCAATTAATGTTCACAACATCGATCACACAATAAATAATTTTTTCAAAGTATTTATTTATCTCAAAAATATCTTCACAAGATATAATTTCACTTTTCAAACTCCTTGAAAACAGTTTTCAAAACATTCTTCTTTTCAGAATAAACTTTCTCAAATATTTTCTATCTCCTCTGAAATCACCAAGCACAAAACTAGATTTTAAAATAATTTAAAAAACTTTACTTTGAAATATATTTTAAAACATTTAGGATAAAACTACTTCAATAATTTGTTAAAAATACATACTGTATGAATATTTGAAAATAAAGTTACTTAATAAAATATAAAACTAGATTTATACCTTTAAAAACAAAATACTAAGTCACCCTTTAAATAATTATTGCTATAAAAATTAAAGAAAATACTCAATTTAGGATTTAAACATTTAGAAATAATAAAATTTTCAAAACATACTTTTTTAAACAACTTTTAACTTTTAACTTATATTTAAAAATTTACTTTGAAAACGTACTTGGTTATTCAGGGAGAATTTCCAATCTCAATTACTTAAACCAATTTCCAAATTGATTCCCAATTTATTCCATTTGAAATAAGTTTCTTTAATTACTCAATTTATTTCAAAATTCATTAATTATGCACTTAATTATTATTGTTATTATTTTCCATTTGATTTTAAATCTTTTAACTGAAATATACAAATTTCAGCTTTCCCAATTTCTTCTTTAATTTTTTTATAATTTAAATCTTAAATATTAAACAATTGTTTGTTCTTTTAAAATAATAATGCTAAAGTTTAAAATTCATTAATCTTCTATTAATTCAAATTTCCTTTCCATATACGGAATTTTATTTATTAGAATTTAAAAACTACTATTATTCTTAATTTATTTAAACTTTCTATAATTATTTCACTTACAAATTCTCTTCGTTTTATTTTCAAAATCCAATTCTTTATATCTTGATAACTTAGTGCATCGGAATATATTCAGGTAAACCATAACATCCAATATTCCAATTATCAATTGTATTCATCACAGAATATAAAATAATCACATCAGAGTGTATTAAATAATTTAAATAAATGTTGAGGGATCCAGTTGGATCCCTCCAACCTGTTTTCCTGCATCCACAGATGTTAGCACAAAATAAATATCAATCCCAAAATATTCCATACTGTAGCACATCAATCAATTCAACCATTCAAACAATTATTTAAATTTAATCATTTAAATTTTAAATTTTAACTGAGTGAAATTTACTCACCTTATTCCGTTTGTTTGAAGTCCACTTCAATTCTGTCTTGGTTTCCCGGTTTATAACCTTGTATAAACATTACATAATTTCTTTATCAACATTCGAGTCAATTGGAACAATTAAATTTCCATTTATAACTTGATTAACCCGTGATTTTATTTTTAAACAAGTAAATTTATTTTAAACTAATTCCCTTAAGATAATTAATTTCCTTTAACTACAACTAAAAATTTATTTAGTTAGACACATTAATCACCCACACATTATTTTTCCCATTTAATAATCTAATTAACTAAGAATTTTATTTGACCAATTTCCCTCTACATAAATTGTTTCTGATGACTAAAATAATTGAACAAGTGAGTTAAACGAGTTAACCCCATAATCCATTATTTTAAAAATAAATTTAGTAAGTTAAAAATGTGTGAGTAAAATATTAAAGTTAACTAAATAAATTGTGTGTGTATATATATATATCTGCTAAAATTTCCTTTCTTTTATTCCGGTAGATACGTATTAAGAATCAAAACAAATATAGGTTTTAATCCTTGCTGTAATCATTTTCTTTTCTGGAAACAATAACAAAATTTTACTTACTGCTTATATTCATATGTATTAATTATAAATAAATAAAAACAACATATCGATACCTCATTGACTCGACTTCACCACGAGCCGCCACTTGCATCGTCGCTCCCTGCGCGTGCCCCAACCACGTGCGCTCACCCACTTCCTCACCGCAGCAGCCATCGCCGGCCACCCTAACCTAAAACGAATCGCACTGCACCATCATTTTCTGTCGAAACTCAACACACCATCAGGAAAACACGACCCAGCCTCCCTACTTCGTCCCGTCGCAGAAAGCACGGCGACCCCACGCCTCGACTTCCCCCACCAACAGCACACCTCGCGACCGAACCGAAGTTCGACACTCCAAAACCCTAGGCACTACGACCCTATTGACAGGCCGCGAACTCGATTTTGAGGAGAGACCGCTCTCTCTTGTTTTTTTGTTTTTTAGACTTGCGGCCATTTTCGATCTTGAGAATCAAACAAACAGTAGAGGAAAATAAATTCGATTTGAATTTAAAGATGATTGTTCAGCCCTCTTTTTATGTTCGAACGGCAATTTATGAGCAGAGGGGAAGAAAAAGAAAAAGAGGATACGAAGGAGACAAAGTGGGTGGCGGGTTGTACTTGTTGTCGTTTTAAAGAACAATAAATATATTTTATTTAGATTGAATTTGTCTCAATAAACTTTCCATGCGATTATATACCGTATGCTCACTCAGCAACTCCAATCACTATGGAATTTGAAATCCGATAATAATTTAATATTACGGACCCAATGGAACTGGTTTCGTCGAATTCCGAGACTGTGCCCCGGAAGGCTATTTTTAAATTCAATTTAAACAATAAAATTTTAAAACTAAACAAACCACTGTTAATTCCAATTTTACAACTTCTATGATTTTCAATGTTATTAATATAAATTTGACAAGCCTTCAAATTATTTTTAACAGGCTTAAAATTCCATATTTCATATTTTACTCAATTTTAAATTATTTAATTCAATAATTTAATTAACAATCTAATAGTGATATTTGAAATCAAGTTAAAATTATTCCATTGAATTATTTAAGTCAATTAAATATTCTGATTTGAAAAGCTTAAAAATTCCGAGTCGTCACAATTACGAGGTGTGAGGTTCTACGAAGTCTCATCTACAACGCTATGCTTTTTACAAAGCCATGCTTTGATCAACAAATGATCAACAGCACTCGGCATGACATATTATCAAATTGGGAGTATTTCACTGATAACCATCAACTACATAACCTCTGAGCTCGTACGTCTCAGAGTAGGGTGTTAAGCTAAGAGAATAAATTCTCCGCCACTAACAGAAATGTATTTGAAAGAAATCTGCTTTATATCTCAAATATAATGTCAGACATATAATCCATACAAGTCTGTTTTGGGTTCGAACAGAGCCGAAGGCACTTCCGGAGAAGCCCATGCAACTAGGGTATTCACAATCCCGATCGGACTTCCCATCACTTAGGGAATCTCTATACCGACACGACTCGGTGCAGAGACAACCGATAGGTCATCCCATCGCTCTCGTAAATACCCGGTCTTCACCACCGGTCTTCAAATGCTATCCATATACATTGTAGCACTATTCGGAATGGGTTATACGACACAAAAGGTCCTCTCCCGGTTAAACCGAATAATGAGTGCAATGTTTAAAAATATATGGATATAGGATTTCAATTAAATCATAGCTCAAAGCCCAAAACCTTTCATTCGAATGGTTAAAACAAATCACCATTTCAAATCTTTTAAACAAAAAGATTCATTTTTAACTACCTTTAATGGTTTAAACAATTTTCATACTTTTAATCTTTTTAAACGAAAGATTTAATTCATAATGTTCACCCCGTTCACAAAGATCTATTTACGGATTTCAAAACAATTTCCATTTTTATTAACTCGTTAAATCTTTAAATCAAGATTTAACTTATATCTTTCAAAATTTGTTTCCAAAGATTCATTCATAGCCTTTCAAAATACCATTTTAAGTTGGATTAACTCATTCGATCTTTGAATCAAAGACTCAATTTTATAGCTTTTAAAAGAATTCAATTTTGTTTCAAACTTGAAATCTTTTAACACAATTTGGAAATCCTTTCTTTAAATGAAAGCTATTATTATTTGAAAACGAACAGCATTCATTTAGAAAAATCTGATTATACTTGCATGAGTTAAAAACCCTTAAATTTTATTCACATTCCCAAATCAATACTTTTAAAATGGTTTAACCAATATATAACTGGTATAACATCATTAGTCCCTAGTTTCCAAATCATAGAATTCAATTTCAAATCTTGAATTTAAGTTTAAATCAAATTATTTAAATTTCCAAAACTTAATCAAGTTATTCAAAATAAATTTCATCTTTGAAATTCCATTTCAAAAGCTTTTCACTTTATACCCAATCCATTACCAAAACATTTGAATTTAAATATTCAACTCTTTAAAAATCATTTCAAAATCTGTGACTTAATTGATTTCCTCATGAAATCCATATTTATGTGTGTATAAGTGTGGTCCAGGGGTTTAACACAATAGTGCAACATCATTCAATCATCACAGATTAAAACACAAAAATATAGTTGATAAGCAGTATAACTATAACGCTTACCTTACGGATCACAGATATATATCACAGATAATAAATTTCATCATAGATAATTAATCACATTTTTTAGATTATCACACAAATCAGGATATATCACAAAACATCAGGCATCGGGAATATCAACAATTCAACCATTCAATAAGATCTAAACATTCATAGGTAATATTTATTAATCAACTGATAAATCTAGATCAGATGTATTACTTGTCATTAATTCTAATTACTTAACATAAGTTAATTTCAAATCATCTGAGATAAACTTCCCTTTAATTATTAACTAACCATCCTTAATTTATAAATCAATTGATCTTTAACTTCTAAATTAATCTCAGTTAATAACCTTTATTAACGATTACGAATTTCTTTAATTGCTTTGCAAATTCATTCATAGTGGTCGTTATTGACTTTAAATTGAATAACCATTAAGAACACATTAATTTATTCTAATTATTTAGTTAATTAAGTACCTAGCAATAACTACTTTATTTCTTAATTATTTGATTGATTTATTTCCAATCAGAAATTAATTCTCTTAACTTATTTAAAATCTTTAATTAACTATCTTTGTAATCATTAACAATTATTAATTACAAATAATTTAGACACTTAATTATAAATTTACCACTTAATTAAGTGCAAATTGATAAACCCTTAATTAGTTACAATGATAAATTAATTAACCAATCTTTACTTATCATTATATATTCATCATTCTTAATTGCTTTCCAAAACAATTAATTAATAATTCATCTTAATTAGCCTTTCAAAATATTCTTTAATAACTATGAAATTAAATTATTACTAACTACAAAACTTTAAAGTTAATTAAACTTAACACTTACCTTATGTTAACTACCTAATTGAAATATCAATTAAGATTTTAAAGACATCCTTAAATATTTACTTGGTTATTTAAAGCTTAAAATAAATTTTAGCTTAAATTGTCAAACATTTATAAATTTAACAATACTTAAAACTTATTGAAAAAAAATCACTTACTCGAGTAAACAACCCAAGAGAAATCCTATACTTACTCGAGTGAACACCGAGCCCTCTTTCTTCATTACCCTAGTCATTCTCCTTCGTTTCCTTATGCTTTTCTTCTTTCCTCATTTTTTTCCTTCTACTTATGTTTTAAACCTTAATTACAATAGTTAAAACATTCCATGATAACACAGGAAGAAACTCGAGCTATCTCCAAGAAAAACGCGAGTTCCCCTTCGTGTTATCACAACCCAACGCCTACAGATGCCCAATCCATGCCGTGCACGTGCACAGGCACTCGCCGATGCTTCGGCGAACTGCTCCTCCTCCTACAAGGCACAAATCACCACCATACTCGATAGCAATGATTAATTCGACGCTAACGCCCCCCCAAACGAAATTCAAGTTTCCAGTCGAAACTCGAACTCATCCCTTCTTCCAAAACCACCTCGACATGACTATCCAGACCACCAGAGCCACCACGTCTCCATTCACGTCTTCGCCTACGTCTCCAGTACACCCCCACCAAGTCTGGTCACACTCGACGCATTGAGCAAAGCGCACGAGCCCGAAACCCAGATGCTTATTCCACAGTCCTTAAACCCTACTTTGGGTTCGTTTGACAAATTCACGCATTCGAAAATTTATTTAGCAATTTTCTCATCATCATAGAGGTTCAAACAAACTTCACTCCAAATTTCGATGATTATAATTGAATCGCTCATCAGGAATTTGGGAAAATGTAATTTTTGTTTAAATTCGAACTGCTCTTAAAATCTAACTCGAAAAATCATGATTAAGGCTTTAAAATTCATATAGTGTATGAATTCAGATTACAAACCTGGATTTGTGAATTTAAATGTTTGAAATTCAACTTATTTAAAGTTTTCTTAGATTCCTTTGATTTCCAGAGCTAATATGAAATTGTTTGAACAAAAATAAATTTTTAAAACTTAGTTTAAATCCAACAAACAACTTTTGATTTAAACCTAAATCCAAACATTGAGTAGATTTTGAAGAAATGATTTTTTTGAATTAAGGATTGTGCTTAAAATCTAAGAACATAAAACATATGCTAACCACAGCCTGTATAAAACACTTCCAATTTAAATATATTCAGAGGATCCATATGTATATATAAACAAACCTATTCACATATTTATAGATAAGCAACAGATTTATGCCTTTTAAATAAAAAGAAAACAAATATGTTACTCACTTTTCACATTTTTGTTTAAGAATGACATAGACTTCTTTTCTTTTTCTTTTGAAACAGTCTTTGAAAATGCAGCTGGAACTTCTTTCTTGATTCAGGCTTGCATTGATTGTTTTGATGTTTTACTGAGATGTTTGTTTATACTTTCTTTTCTAATTTTTCTTAGCTTTCTTACTGGACGAAGTGGAATAGGTGTATATATGGAGAAGGCAGTGTTGTACAGGGTGATGTTGTTTGTACTAAAGTTATGGGCTGCCTTACTTGCTTAAGTCCTTTTCCCCTTTACCCTCTGGTTTGTAATTGATTGTATTTGTTGTTTGAGCTGAAGCTTGTTTATGGTTTGAATGATGCTTCATATTTGCCCAACTTTAAGTGAACGAATTGAGGTAAAGTTGATATATAGGGAAAGTGTACAGGTTGATATGTTTTTGTACATAAGTGAATGTATTTTATTTGTTTTCATTACTATCTAATTTCTTTGTCTCAGCTGAAATGATGTAAATAAGTGCTAACATTTATTTCTTTGCTATGTTCCAGGTTGTAGCTTGCTTTTATATATTTGTTTTGCAATTCATTTTGTACATGACTGAAAATTTCTTTTCTTATACTTTGTCTGGTTTGGCTTTAGCCTTATTACTTCGGGATATAAATGAAGTTCTATTGTTAATATATTGTTTGAATTTAGCATATTTGTTCATTTTATATTTTATATTTTACAATTTGTCTTGTAAACACTTTGTATTTCATAATTTATCTTTTAGAATTATGTTTCTATTTCAAATTTAAATATTTATTTTAACTTTAATACTTATTGTTTTGTATTTACATTGTATCTATTTATTTTACTTAATATTTTATCGTCTTGTATTCCTTTATACAAACTTATTTTCAATATATTTTATTTTTACTTCTTAAATTGATTCCTACTTAAATCATTCAAATTTAAACCATTTACTTAAACTTTTAATTCAATTGATTTAGCACATACTTCATTTGATTTGGAGAAACTCAGATCAATTTATCAATAAATTTCACAATTTTTGTTCAAAAAAATAAATTATTATCAATTTAAACTTATTTAAAATCCGGGAACGTTATAGTGTGCTTTGACAAGGATGGAAATCTAGTCGATCAACGTGGAAAATTCTGCTTCCACTACCCAAATTGTTCGGTTCATAGATCTCCCATTTTCAAGGACACACATTAGTTTCTTTTCTCTCTTTCCTATTGTTGTATGATCTTACTTTCGTCTTCTACGCAAATGTAAATAAAACAATAAAATAATTTGTATTCTTATATTTTATTTCTCACATTATCACTATTATAAGTATTATCATATGTGGATTCTTAGATAGGATAGTTAGTAATTAAAGACTAAGTTTTAGTTTTAGAATTAAGGGATGATTATTTATGATAACACTATCGTTATAATCACATGTCATATAGTATTAGTTTAAGGGGGAGTTATATAGTTTAGAGTTAGTTTTTGTTGATGATAAAAGGGGAGAAGTATAAAATAAGATAGTTAGGCATAGATTAAAGGGGAGTTATTAGGATAAAAGTAATATTTTATACACAAATGTTGTCATCATCAAAAAGGAGGAGGTTGTTAGTCCTTGAGAAGATGGTTTTGATGACAACAACCTTAGAATAAGATTATAGCATTATAGTTTAGATACATTTGTATATGCATGATTTAACTATGTAAGTACCAAAAATGAAGACTGTACAGTATAAAGATTCAAGGTATCAAGATTGAAGACTCATGAGTATCAAGATTATCAAGAGTTCAAGATTTCAATAGTAAGTAATTTGGTTAGGAATTTTATTAAAACTCTTAGAAAACCACTTGCATCATAAAATCCAATTTATTCGTGGAATGGAATCCACTTCGAGCCTGTTAAAGGGATGGAACCCTAAGTAGGATGGAACCTACGAAAAATCTAGTGGAACATTGTTTTGTATCCACTAACTTTTATTCAAATGTTTTTACAGAATTATATCTTGTTTTGAAAATGATTTCAGAACCTTCCTTTTAAAAGAATCAAAACATCTATCCTAGTTTTAAATACTTTTAGCCTCAAAATATTCTTTATTTTCAAAATCAAATTATCCTTGGTTTTAAACTATCTTTTAATAATACTATATTTAACTTTTATATTTATACTTAGATTTAAATATAAAATTATAGTAAAATTTTATATATATCAAAAAATTATTCTCTATATTTATTTATGTATTTTAACTATATTTAAGTATATTTATAAAGTTTAAAAATAGTTTCAGTATAAGATAGAAGTTATTTTCAAAGAAAAATAAATTATCAAAAATCACTTAGGCCTGTCGACAACCCCTAAGACCTCTTGTCGACAAGGTGGAAGTTTGTTTCAAAAATTTGAATTTCAATGGAAGTGTCTATTGGTCATATCCTTTCACAAATGGACATGGTTGTTGCTCTACTATAAATAGGGGCAGTTTTAATGAATTTAAATACAATTTTTCTCTGATTTCACTCCTCTTCTTCTTCCATATTTCTTTATATATATTTTTACCATTACTCTGCCGAAATCACCGTTGAATCTAACTAGATCATTTCTGGTTTTATTCTTTATTGCTATCTCAATAAGATCTCGGTGCTATTCATAATTGTAGGCTTCTTTGTAATTAATTGAGTGAGAAAAGATGTGATTGTAGCCTATGAAATCAATCAAGTGAGAAAAGGCGTGATTATAGCCCGTGAAATCAATTGGGTGAATTTGTTGCCCGTAAAATCAAGTATCTCTACCCAAAGGATTGTGAATCTGGGGTGGTGTACCTCATGATCTTGAAATCGAGGGTGTAACTGTAAAAATTGCTTTTGAATGGAAATCTGTACTTGTGTGCGGTACTAGATGTAGGGTAACTCCGAACCGGTATAAAATCCGGTGTGTTCTTTCCTTTATTGCTTTTACTTTATTTCCGCATCTGCGCTTGATTCTGTGATCATATCTGTGTCTGAATATTGCATACATTTGTGTTCAAATTAACATAAACTCAAAAAGTTTTAGGAAATCCATAAAACACTATTCACCCCCTCCCCCCCCTCTAGTGTTAATTCTAGCCTTAAGATCCGTAATCCGCATTTCTCATGTAAATAAAACAATATATAATTAATAAATAATTTGTGTTCTTATATTTTATTTCTCACATTATCACTACTATAAGTATTATCATATATGGATTCTTAGTTAGGATAGTTAGTAATTAAGGACTAAGTTTTAGTTTTAGAAATAAGTGATGATTATTTATGATAACACTATCATTATAATCACATGTCATATTGCATTAGTTTTAGGGGGAGTTATATAGTTTAGAGTTAGTTTTTGTTGATGACAAAGGGAGGAAAATATAAAATAGGATAGTTAGGCATAGAATAAGGGGGGGTTATTAGGGTAGAAGTAATATTTTTGAAACAAATGTTGTCATCATCAAAAAGGGGGAGATTGTTATTCCCTGAGAAGATGGTTTTGATGACAACAACCTTAGAATAAGATTATAAAATATAAATACTAACATTATAGTTTAGATATATATGTATATCCAAGATCTAACCATGCAGGTACCAAGAATGAAGACTGTACAGTATAGGGATTCAAGATATCAAGATTGAAGACTCATGAGTTTCAAGATTATCAAGAATTCAAGATTTCAATAATAAGTAATTTGGTTAGGAATTAAACTCCTAGAAAACCAACTGGCATCTTAAAATCCAATTTGTTCGTGGAATGGAATCCACTTCGAGCCTGTTAAAGGGATTGAATCCTAAGTAGGATGGAACCTACAAAAAATCTAATGGAACATTGTTATGTATCCACTAACTTTTATTCAAATATTTTTACAAAATTATATCTTGTTTTCAAAATGATTTCAAAACCTTTCTTTTAAAAGAATCAAAAACATCTATCCTGGTTTTAAATACTTTTAGCCTCAAAATAATCTTTATTTTCAAAATCAAATTATCCTTGGTTTTAAACTATCTTTTAATAATAATATATTTAAATTTTAATATTTATACTTAGATTTAAATATAAATTTATAGTGAAATTTTATGTATGTCAAAATGTTATTCTCTATATTTATTTATGTATTTTAACTATAGTTAAGTATATTTATAAAGTTTAAAAATAGTTTTAGTACAAGATAGAAGTTATTTTCAAAGAAAAATAAATTATCAAAAATCACTTAGGCCGTCGACAACCCTTAGGACCCCTTGTCGACAAGGTGGCAGTTTGTTTCAAAAATTTGAATTTCAAAGGAAGTGTCTATTCGTCATATCTTTTCATGAATGGACATGGATGTTGCTTTACTATAAATAAGGGTGTTTTAAACGAATTTAAATATAGTTTTTCTCTGATTTCTCTCCTCTTCTTCTTCCATATTTCTTTAAATATAATTTTATCATTACTCTGCCGAAATCACCATTGAATCTAACTAGATCATTTCTGGTTTGATTCTCTATCACTATCTCAACAAGATCTCAGTGCTATTCAGAGTTATAGGCTTCTTTGTAATTAATTGAGTGGGACAAGGTGTGATTGTAGCCTGCGAAATCAATCAAGCAAGAAAAGTTGTGATTGTAGCCTGCGAAATCAATTGGGTGAACTTGTTGCCTGTAAAATCAAGTATCTCTACCCAGAGGATTGTGGATCTGGACTGGTGTACCTAGTGGCCTTGAAATCGATGGCGTAATTGTAAAAATTACTTTTGAAAGGAAATCTGTACTTGTGTGCGGGACTGGATGTATGGTAACTCCGAACTAGTATAAAATTCGGTGTGTTCTTTCCTTTATTCCTTTTACTTTATTTCTGCATCTGTGATCATATCTGTGTCTGAATATTGCATACATTTGTGTTCAAATTAATATAAACTCAAAAAGATTTAGTAATTCCTTAAAAACCTATTCATCCCCTCCCCCTCTAGTGTTAATTCTAGACTTAAGATCTATAATCCGCATTTCTCACATTTCTTACATGTCGACAAAGTAGTGCAACTCAGAATGGCCAAAGAACAAGAACAGCAAGGCAAAATCCTTAGAAAATTGCAAAAATTTCTAATGGACAATAATGCTAATCCGATCTTGATTGATGAAGAATCTTCAGAAGATCAAATGCAAGAGGACAGCGAGGAAGAAGAAGAAGAAGCCTTCATGGAAGAAGAGCACGCTGAAGATGACGAAAAAGTTGTTTGCGTTGGTGAAGTGTGCTTTGACAAGGATGGAAATCAAGTCGAACAACGTGGAAATTTCTGTTTCCACTACCCAAATTGTTCGGTTCATAGATCTCCCATTTTCAAGTACACACATTAGTTTCTTTTCTCTCTTTCCTATTATTGTATGATCTTACTTTCGTCTTTTACGCAAATGTAAATAAAACAATATATAATTAATAAATAATTTGTGTTCTTATATTTGATTTCTCACATTATCACTATTATAAGTATTATCATATATGGATTCTTAGTTAGGATAGTTAGTAATTAAGGACTAAATTTTAGTCTTAGAATTAAGTGATGATTATTTATGATAACACTTTCAATATAATCACATGTCATATAGTATTAGTTTTAGGGGGAGTTACATAGTTTAGAGTTAGTTTTAGTTGATGACAAAGGGAGAGAAGTATAAAATAGGATAGTTAGGCATAGATTAAGGGGGAGTTAAGGATAGTATTTTATAAACAAAGGTTGTCATCATCAAAAAGAGGGAGATTGTTAGTCCCTGAGGAAATGGTTTTGATGACAACAACCTTAGAATAAGATTATAAAATATAAATACTAACATTATAGTTAAGATATATATGTATATACAGGATTTAACCATGCAGGTACCAAGAATGAAGACTGTACATTATATAGATTCAAGATATCAAGATTGAAGACTCATGAGTATCAAAATTATCAAGAGTTCAAGATTTCAATAATAAGTAATTTAGTTAGGAATTTTGTTAAAACTCCTGGGAAAGCACTGGCAACTTAAATCCAATTTATTCATGGAATGGAATCCACTTCGAGCCTGTTAAAGGGATGGAACCCTAAGTAGGATGGCACCTACGAAAAATCTAGTGGAACATTGTTTTGTATCCACTAAGTTTTATTCAAATGTTTTTACAAAATTATATCTTGTTCTCAAAATGATTTCAAAACCTTCCCTTTAAAAGAATCAAAAACATCTATCCTGGTTTTAGATACTTTTAGCTCAAAATAATCTTTATTTTCAAAATCAAATTATCCTTGGTTTTAAACTATCTTTTAATAATAATATATTTAACTTTTAATATTTATACTTGGATTTAAATATAAAATTATAGTAAAATTTTATATATATCAAAATATTATTCTTTATATTTATTTATGTATTTTAACTATAGTTAAGTATATTTATAAATTAAAAATAGTTTTAGTACAAGATAGAAGTTATTTTCAAAGAAAAATAAATTACCAAAAATCACTTAGGCCTCTAGACAACCCCTAGGACCCCCTGTCGACGAGGTGGCAGTTTGTTTCAAAAATTTGGTTTTCAAAGGAAGTGTCTATTCGTCATATCCTTTCACGAATGGACCTGGTTGTTGCTCTACTATAAATAGGGACAGTTTTTAACGAATTTAAATACAATTTTTCTCTGATTTCACTCCTCTTCTTCTTCCACATTTCTTTATATATATTTTTGTCATTACTCTGCCAAAATCACCATTGAATCTAACTAGATCATTTCTGATTTGATTCTCTATCACTATCTTAACAAGATCTCAGTGCTATTCAGAGTTATAGGCTTCTTTGTTATTAATCAAGCGAGAAAAGGTGTGATTGTAGCTTGTGAAATCAATTGGGTGAACTTGTTGGCCGTAAAATCAAGTATCTCTACCTAGGGGATTGTGAATCTGGAGTGGTGTATCTCGTGGCCTTGAAATCGAGGGTGTAATTGTAAAAATTGCTTTTGAAATGAAATCCGTACTTATGTGAGTGACTGGATATAGGGTAACTCCAAACCAGTATAAAATCCGGTGTGTTCTTTCCTTTATTGCTTTTACTTTATTTCTGCATCTGTGTTTGATTTTGTGATCGTATCTGTGTCTAAATATTGCATACATTTGTGTTCAAATTAACATAACCTCAAAAAAATTTAGTAATTCCTTAAAACAATATTCACCCCCTCCCCTTTGGTATTAATTCTAGCCTTAAGATCTGTAATCTGCATTTCTCACAAAAGGTTGTGTTGCTATCACAGCACAACCGTAAGTAGTCTGTAGGCAATCACTGCCCCTTGAATTACACTATCGAACAAAACTATACCATATAGATAGCATGCTACACAAAGGTTTGGTCACTATCCCAGTGAAACCCAACGTAGACTGTAGGCAATCGCTGCCACCCAAATTACGCTAAGGAACCAAACCACGTAGATCGCAATCTACCAATGTTATTTCCCTCTTCTAGTGAAATCAAACATAGATTGTAGGCAATCACAACCACCCGAATTACGCTATAGAACACCATTTGATCACGGTTACCCAAAGGTTACGTTGCCATCACAGGAAAACCCAATGTAACTATATGCATCAGCAGCTCTAGGCCTATGCTACCCAACAATGATCACCGGGAACTCATGAGTTCTGTCTAGACGTCCTCTAGGATCCCAATTCTCATTGAACCCACCTTTTAGATTCCTAGGCAGAACCACCCGGTGGATCTCCTTCTCTAAGTTTCGACTTTCGTGGGAGTGGTTTTCCATACTTTCGGTTTCAAACATATCATACTATATATATATAGTACCTTTCAATCTTTATATGTATCGCATATAAACTTTATCTATACAAAATCGATAGTTTTCAAATTTGGTTTACCTAATTTCCCAAATCGACCATTTGCCGAAATCAAAAGTCTTTAAAAATCAATGGTTCCAAAACTATTTCAGTTGCATTCTCATGTACGTATAAGGTCATTCCTTTCAACTGGAATAATTTCAAAACAATAATTTTCTGTGTCCACCTCATCCTTATATGTGCTCCATTTAGTATTTCAAATATCTTTAAAGATCATTTCTTGTTGGTTATAAATTCAATAAGGGAAGTTTGAATATATAACTAATAAATGTAACGTTATTTATGCCAATCAAATATTTCCAAGTTCGATTACTTTACCAAGTTATTTGTAACAATTTTTACTTCTTATAAGTAAATTTAAGTAATAGTAACTATTAAATCTCCATTTTTAAGTCATCATATTTACTCAGAATGTACTATTTCACTTCAAAATTATTTTGAATTAATATCACGATTTTGGTTCCACTTCAAAATTTTGTTTCAAATTTCCATTTGGGTTATAACTTCAATTTTATACCAATTTGTATTTCAATCCAGGATTTAAATATAAACAATATACACTCTAACCAGATTGAATTTAGAAAACAGCTTGAATAGTTTTAAAATAGTTAAATAGTTAATATAAGATAGTTAGAGTTTTAAAAAAATGGTTTGTATAGTAAAATTAGAAAATCAAAATAATTTGAATATTTAAGGAGATATATTTTAAACAGTTTATATTAAAATAATTTGTTTGAAAATAGTTTCAAAGTAAAACGAGTTCAATTCCCAATCTCCAATTCAACTCAATTTCAATTTCCATTCCCATTTAAATTGATTCAATCCCGATTCCAATTCGAATTAACTTCGATTCCCATTCTAAATCAAATTAATTCAATTTCGATTTCAAACTAATTCAATTTCGATTATAATTCCAATTAATTCAATACAATTCCAATTTGAATTAATTTCAATTCAACTCTCAATTTTAAACGATCTCGATCCATATAAATTCGAGTTCGATTTTCAAAATATCGATTTAATCACTTAAATTAAATTAACCCTCAATATTTAATTTAACAATCTAAATCTTTAATAATTCAATTTCGAGCATAAATTTCGAAATATCCATTTAAATTACCTTTACTTGGACTTATTTCAAGTTTCGAGTAAGAGTCCAAATCTTTTTAAACGAATCAATTTTCGGAATTCAATTGATTTTCCAATTAAAACTTCAAGATTTTAAACCCAATTCTTTAAAGAATTCCGATTGACAAGCTCAATTTTACCATTTCAAATTTAAGTTCAAAATAATTCCATTTCAATAAATTCAATTTTATTTCTTAGAATCGAAATCATTTAAATAGTTTCAAATCAAAGTTTTTTTCTATTTAATTTGGGGAATGGATATATATAATTTCAATCCACTTACTAATTTATTCGAAATAATCGATTTACGGTTTTATATACTATAATTAATATATAGAATGATAGCAGGATAGATCAAAATAAACAAACATCCAAATCATCTAAACCTCAATCAATAGCATCCATCATAAATTTCTAGAATTCAATATTTAAAAGTCATTTTGAAATTATTCATATATGCATAACTTCTTTTTCACCTCTTATCAAATCTATACCTTTTCTTTTGCAATTTAATTCATTTAACTTTCGTAAGTTAAATCTTAATTTCATTTTGAAATTCCCAATTCAAATTATAAGTTCAAAACTTATTTAACTTGGCCTGAATTTAATTCCCAATTCATTCAAGCCCTTTAACCATCTCATTTTAAATTTTTACCCTTCCAAATTTAAATTTCTTATTAATATCACATCCCACACATAAGTTCAAAACCTTACCTTTCTTTTGGGTTATACTTTTTATTTCAAGAGGGATTCCATAATTCAAACACTCAGTGATTTATTTCAAATCAACTTTGAAATCATATACATACATACATACATATATATATATATATATATATATGCATATACATATCCCATTTATATACCAAATCACCCTTTTAAATTTTTAAACAAACCTTGGTTTCTATCCAAACCAAATTCCTTCGGATTTTTTCAAAACGACTCTTGTTTTAAAATAAAAATTTCCATATTCAAAAATATTCTAAATAATATTTTTTATTATTCCTTCAAACACATTGACACAATTTCAAAATTTCTGGGACTTAGATTCAAAACCACTCAATTTAAATCCATTTTAGTTTATAAGTCACATCTATAATTTATGCTTATATAATTTCACTTCCTTAACATCTCAAACTATTTTATCATTTTTTATTCTGTATTAAACATCCTTTATTAAGACACGACAACCAATTTATGATAATAATCAATATTATCATACCTAGAAACCAAACACACTTTAACTTCCATAATAATTTCCTAAAAGATTTGTAACGACCCGGAATTTTGGTCGTTAAATTTTGAACATTTAATTCATTTTAAACGTTGAATGTGAATTATAATTTGATTTTGAATAAAAAGATTTTGGTTAAATCAATAGAATTTAGTTATAATTTCAAATATGGTAATTCAACTGAATTTGAATAATAATAATAATTTATTATTTGAAATTGAGATGGCTTGTAAATCTAGTATAATTAGATATGTAAATGGTTTCTAAAATTTATTTAAAGTATATAATGGGATTAAAATTTTTAGTATTGGAGTTTTGGATGGAATTAAAAGTCGATAAGTCAAATTCGAAATTTTTATATTAATTTAATAATGGAATTTAATAATTTAATAATGTAAATAATCAGATTTTGGTTCGAAGCGAAATAGAATGATTTCTAGTGTGAATATAAATTCTATATAATTTATAATTAAGTTATTAAAATTTTAAAAGTGAAATTTTAAGTCATTTCGACGATTTTGGAAATCGCTCGAATTAATCGACGAGTTAAAATAGCCTTCCGGGGCGCACTCTCGGAATTCGATGAAACTGGTTCCATTGGATCCATAATAGTTAGTTATTATTGGATTTCAATTTTTGTAGCGTTTGGAGTTACCGTTCGTTCGTATGGGTGAGAAACGCGTTGAAATTAAAATCGAAAATTAATATTTAAACTTGATTCAAAAAGCTATCTTCCACATGTGATTGAATTGGGCTTCAAAACATGTTTCATTTTGTTTGAAATATGGGTAAAACCTTAGCATGTGTTGTTTGGAGGTTGTTTGTAAAACACGTAAAAATTGAGAATAATATTAAAATAATATTAAATAACTATTATATATTCACGTTCTCCAGGGAAAACCTAATTCCTTCGTCTTCGGCCGCCACTTCAGAATTAATGGCTGAAACAAATTGTAATTTTTCCTCCACAATCTCCTTATCCATGCTTTAATTCCAAAAACTTTCTAAATGGAAGTTGTAGATGATGAAGAGATCTACACATCCAACAGTCACGATCAAGGATGGCGTAGCCATTCAGAGGTAAGGATCGCTTGATGTCGGTGCATTCATGCGCATTTAACTTGGCCTTGGAGGCGTCGAGTTCGTTGAGGTTTCGGCCATGGGTAGCTCTCGTGTAGGGGTAGCGAACGAGGGGGATGGATCACCCCCTAGGTGATCAGAGTGGTCGCGTTTCTGAGGGATGGAAGGCGGCTCGGTGGGTTCTTGTAACTATCGAACACGAGAGGGAGACGGGAGAGAGAATGGCCTTAATTTGGTTATTATATCGAACGGCCGGTGGTAATTAAAAAAAGTGATTTAGTTTAAAATCCTATTCAAAAGCTTTAAAACTGAATATATCTTGCATGCATAATCAGATTCCGACGAAACAGGAAGCGCCGGAATCACAGTGACGAGCAGCACACTGTTATGTAAATCTGGGATCATTTTGAGCAAATAAAAATTTAGGTTAAATCGAACGCTGCTCGGTTTAATTTAAAATTGAAACGCTCGTTGGAATTCAAGGTGAGTTAATCTCACTCACATCTGGATGCCATTTGATTAAAATAATTAGTATTCAAATGATTGATTGATTGGTTGAATGTGAAAATTTATTATCAGATTGGATCGATATTTATTTATGTGCTAACATCTGTTGATGTAGGGAAACAGGTTGGAGGGATCCAACTGGATTCCTCACAATATAGAAATTATCGTTATAACCTGTGCTGTATTTTATTGTTATCCTGTAATTGATTAATTTGGGAATTTTGCTGTGCAGCGTTATGGTTAGATGAATATAATCTGACATTTAAAAATAAAATGAATTGGGTTTATAAGGAAATGAAAGGGAATTTTTAAGTAATGGATTTAAGAAAATAAAATTCAGGAAAATTGGTTTGGGAATGTCAAGTGTTTTTGAATCTGTGATTTAAAAAGGAAAGAAGGAATGAAATTTTATAAACTAAGTTTATAAATGAAGTGAAATATTTATCAGTGAATAAATTTGAAAGTATAAATTTCTGGTGGAAATTTCTATAAGAAGGTGAAACTTGTTTTAAAAAGTAATAGTGAGATTATTTTTAAAAGATGGGAAATGTATTTTTCCTGGGAAACTAAGTACGTTTTCAAAGAAAAACTTCAGAAGTATAAACTAGAAGTTTTAAAATTGAGTTTCTAGAATGTCTGAGAAAAATTATTATTTTTAATTATTTTTAATAGAATGATAGATATTTATTAAAGTAATTATGGTATTTAATTATTATAAAGGTAAATTTGGTATTATGTTTTCAAAAGGAATCTTAATATAAATATTTGATTTTATAACTCTATTTTAAAAGGTAATTTTGGTTTAACTTAGAAATTCCTCTATATTTCCTTAAGTATTATCTCATTTATGTAATTTCTAGTAGCCTTATTTTAAATATTTTAAGTATATATTTTGAAAGTGATTTTCCAGGAGATAGGAATGTGTTTAAAAATAAAAAGGGCTTATTTTTAAAGTGTGGGCAAAATGTACGGGATCTAAGCGTATATTTGAATTGAGATAAATCAAGCAGGATTTATAAAAAGCTTCTTGGTTTAATCTGAAATGGAAGTGTAGTTCCCTGAAAAGCCAAGTACGTTTCAAAGAAGATTTTTAAGTAAAAAAATTAAAAAGTTTAAATTTGTTTTTAATGGAATGTTTTAAGAAATTATTATTTATTTAAGTTGTAAAAAATTTAAAAGCAAATATTTAATAAATTAGCTATAGAAGTAATATTTTTAAAGGGTTAATTGGTATTATGTTTTGAAATGAATATTATTAATATTTATATTTTATAAAATGGATTTATTTTAAAGATAGTTTGGTTGAAGTTTTATTTGAAACTAGCATAGAATTTTGTAACTCCTCTCTTAAAATTTAGTTTGAACTTAACCTTTATTTTAAAATTGAGCTTACATTTTATAAAGTAGTTTACTTTAAATATTTTTTAAATATACCTTGAATAAAATGATTAAGTAGTTAATTTAAATATTTTAAGGTATATTTTAGAATAAGGTGATTTAATTGTTTTAAAAATCTAAATGTTTGGACTTGGTGGTTTCCAGTGGAAATGAATATTTGGGAAATTTATTCCATGACAGAGTGAAAATTGAAACTGTTTTCAAAAGGGTCGAAAATGGAAATATATCTTGCGAAGATATTTTTGAGGTTAATAAATAATTTAGGTGAAATTATTTATTGTTTGATGGATGTTGTAGATGTAATTGATAGTTAAATAACCAACTATCAATATTGGCCAATGCATTGATCGTCTCGAAGAGACCGAGATCGGGATTTAATTCCTGAAAACTACTTCGATTCGTTTTGAACGTTTTCGTGTGGAAAACAAGAGTTCGGAGTCGAAGATGGAGCAGTAAAGCGCGAAGGCTAGTTGCTACTAATCCTGAGGATGATTCCAAAATGGATGTAGTAGGAGTAGTGCCTTTGGTTCCTTTCGAACCCGGGACGGACTTGTATGGGTGAATGCTTTCAGAACATCGTCAGGAGGACGATGAGCATTCTAAGAGATGTGTTCTAAAAAGGTAACGCTTAGCCTCGAGCCTCATCAATTGGGAATGACTGAAAATCAGGGGTTATGCAGCAAGGCTAAGTGTGTAGCACCCATTAGGGTGAGGTAATCCCTGTCTAGATGTCCCTATTCGGCTTAGTGGTGCGGTTGCTGATCCCAACCGTGGGGTGATCTTACTCAGGATTATCCAGTATGGGGTAGTCCCGGTCTTGTGTTGCTAGGGATTGGCAGTAATCCTCGGTATGGTGATCTAGGCTACGTACTGTGATAGGTGGTACCCGAGTGCCTGTCATTAGTTGGAAATCCATTCTCCCTACGCGCCTGTATGGTTTTGATTGTGCCCAACTATTGCTGAAACATGAGATGCACACATTTCAGCTAGATTCTATTTTACTTTCTATAGACACTATTCTAATATCTGACGGATTTGATAAAAAGTGTTTTAGCTATCGTAAGGTAAAGACCCGACATGTTTATTTGTGGCGTGGTCTTACGAGATGCTTTTGATTTCAAAGGATTTTGAATTTTTGATAATCAATTTGGGTGTATTTTTTTCACGCTGGTATTCCAGACCGACACGGGTGTTATTTCATTATAATGCTCGAGTCAGACCGAGTATTATAGATTAGAGCAAAGAATGCCATGGAGCTCAGGAGAGGAGCTGGAGATCGAGACGTATTACCGTATATGTTTATATCCGCTGCTGTGATTGTTTGAAATTGTCAGGCTGGTAATTGTTGTTTGTTTGTGATACTCTGATGATGTAATATATAAAACAGATATAGTTTTCATTTTGTGTAAAGATCTGTTATTGACTATTATATTTTATTCCACTACGATTGTGATATCCTGTTATTGTTTAGTTCCTTCTTTCTTCTATCTTCTTTCTTTTCCCTCAATAATCTGTCTTTTTCGGCACTCAAGCATCGACATATTACTCTGTGGTGTATTTTGTGTTGATTTTCGTGGGTCGAGAAGGGCGGGTCGTGACAGTGGTATCAAAGCTTAAATTAGCGATAACCTAGGCTTTGGGAGTACAACCATATCAACAGGGGTTTCTAAACTCTTTAACAAGATAAACCGATATAGTATTGTTTTTAAAGTGGGTAAATGAAATAATTTTACCCAAAATTATATTTTGATATAAAAGGAATAATTTTCTGAAATTATTATATATTTGGATGTCTGGTTGTTAATATTATAATCAAATATAAGAATCTAAAATTTGAAATGGTTATAACCAAATAGGATCCTATAAGTATGATATATCCAAAAGAAGTATAACTAAAATTTGATTTAGACCGGAATTTAAATCCCGGAAAAAGCATTTAAAGTGTATTTAAATAATGGTTTGGAAATCTTGGAAATGGTGGAAATATTTTCCAAAAATTTGACGGAAATAATGGAGTATTATTTTGGGAAATATTTTCGAATGGAAATTGTTTGAAAGGAATTTGTGGAAGTAAGGAAGCACTGAACTCACTTTAGTCACTGGAAAATAATCATGATGATGATGGCCATGTCTGCAGAATTCATTTTCGAGTTTCTAAACTGATGGATTGCTACTGTGGTGATTGGTTATGATATTTGTTTGGACTTGTTGGGTATATAAGTGGTTTTAGAAATTTCAAAAGGGAAATTTATTTTGGTAAAACCAAGTGTTTAGGAATTCGGAGATTTGATTTGGTATACCAAGTGGGTATGTGTTATTTATGTTTTCAAAATGGTTTTGAAATAAAAACGGGTAATTGAATTCTGGGAACTCTATTTAAATAATGTGAAAAGTTAAGATAAAGCAACTATTGAACTTATTAAGTGAAGTGATTTGAATAAGAAAGGGAGAAATGAAAATTTTAATCTTGAAATTAAAATTTAACTTGAATAAATGGTGGTGAATAAAATATATTTGAATTTAACTCAGGATAAATTAAATAAAAATTGAAATTGAAATCAAATTAAATTGGTTGAAGTTGAAATGTAAAATGATTACAATTATGGATTTAAAATTTGTGTAATGAAAAATTTATATCCTTAAGAATTCAGTGATATATATATATATATATATATATATAATTCGGAATTGTGATTTTAAGGTGAAAATGCCTCAAATGAGCAATATAAGCTTTTAAATAAATAAGTGGTGAACTTAAGAATAGGAAATGAAATTTGTAAAACCAAAATAAAATGGTTGGTATTTTATGGGAAATTCAAAACTTGATCCTAAATAAAATATAATTTGGAATAAGGTGAAGAAATATAAAATGTGAATGGACTTAGGTTATAAATAAGTTTTTGAACTTATATATTAGAAAGTAAATATTTAATTGAATGGAGAAATAAAACTGGATCGAATTGGATTTAACTTAAATTAAAAAGGAATGGAGTTGAATTTGAGTTGAACTAAAATAAAACTTCAATGTGTTATGAATAATAATGAATGGAATTAAATTCTTATTTAAATTAGTAAAGGAAATGGTATTAATTTAAGTTGGATGAATAAAAATTTAGTTGAACTTGAATTAAATTTGAATTTTTTTATTTAAGTTGAAATGATATTGTATGAATAAAATTTTAACCCAACTAAATTCAAAAGAATTGTTTGAAGATGAATTTAGCGTAAGCTAAATTAAATGAAAAGGGTAATGGGATGAATAAAATTGGGGTAGCTTGTTAGAAATTTTGAGAAGTAAAATAAAACCCAGTTCTGGTTTAGAATAATTAAAATGGTCATGTTATTAATAAAATAAATTCATAAATGAATTGAGAAGGTGAATTAAGGTTAAAATGGATTGAGTAAGTAAAAAAATTAAATTAAAATTTGTAATGGATTGGAAATTGATTGAATAAGAATCAAATTAAATTGGAAATAAGGTTAAGGTGAGAAGAAATGGAGTTATTTTGTTATTGAGATAACTTAACCAAATTGGGAAATGATTGTGGTTGAGCTTTATAAGGGGTCTTGAATGAAGTTTGTTTAGATAATAAAATTTTAATGCAAGTGAGAGAATTTTAATTTCTTATCGTGATGAAATAAGAATGTATGAGTTGTAAATAATCCAGAATGGAATGATATTAATATAAACTTAAGTTGATGAACTTGAAATGAGAATAGAGATTTGATTTAATAATTGTGATGAAGTAAAAATTGATTGGGTTATGAATAATTCTGAATGAAATAAAATTGATATGGATTGAGATGGAATTTATTTTAAATGGTTATAAGCTTAAGTGATGGTTACTTGCGTGGATAACTTTAAAATTTGCATGGAAATTGGTTGTTTGTTGTAAACGGAATTGAATTGATTTAAAGAAGCAAATTAAGCTGGTTTTTGAATCAATTGGATTAAGTGAAATCTAATTAAGTGGTTTTGTGTTTAAATGCAAGTGAATCATAAAAGAAATGCAAGTATATCAAATTTTAAAAAAAAATTGGTTGTGAATCAATTGGGAATTAAATTGAAGTAAATTGATGTAAATAATGCATATGTTAATCATATTGAAGAGAAAATGAATTGGTTGTGGTATATATGAATTGTAAAAAGTAAACTTGATTGTAAATCGTTCGTGTGGAATAAAATGAAGTTTAGATTTGTTAGGAAAACTAAATGGTGTTGAAAACTTGTGATTGCTATAAAGATGGTACTTGTAGGATTATGAAATTTGTTGTTGGACTATGTAATTGTTGTGTTTAGCTAAGATAAATGTATGGAAGGTTGTTAAAAATCTTATATTGTTGAAAACTGATATGTAGGTTTGAGTAAGTAAAGGTACGGAAGGCAATCGATAGAGTTGGAGCGCGTAAATGCATAATATATTAGTCGCTTGCTTAAAAAAAGGCTAATCAAAGGTACGCCTACGCAATAAAATTTGAAAAATGATATATATATATATATATATATATTGTGGTATATTTTGTTTTCCGACCATGTGAGTCGATGTATATATATTTATATCTATTGTGGTATTGTAAAACGCTCTCCGTACAAAGGAGACGCTGTCAAAAAATTTCAAAAATTTTCAGAGATAGAAATTTTTTGAAAATTCTAAAAATTTTGGGTTAACTAGTAAGGTTGATTTTTGAAATGGTGTTGAAAACAAAGCTTTTGAGTTAGAAATAAAGGTAATTTGTTTTGGGTTAAGCTTAAGGGTTTTGAGAAGTGAATGTGAATTTTAACTAAGTAAGTTTGGGGTAAGTAAATGAGTTTAGTAGCATTTTCCTATCTTAGCAAATTTCGGGGACGAAATTTTATAAGGGGGAGGGAATGTAACGACCCAGAATTTTGGTCGTTAGATTTTTGAACATTTAACTCATTTTAAATGTTGAATGTGAATTATAATTTGATTTTGAATAAAATTATTTTGGTTAAATCAATAAAATTTAGTTATAATTTCAAATATGGTAATTCAATTTAATTTGGATAATAATAATAATTTATTATTTGAAATTGAGATGGTTTGTAAATCTGGTATAATTAGATATGTAAAAGGTTTCTAAAATTTATTTAAAAGATATAGTGGGGTTAAAAATTTTAGTATTGGACTTTTGGATGGAATAAAAAGTCGATATGCCAAATTTGTAATTTTTATATTAATTTAATTATGGAATTTAAAAATATAATAATGTAAATAATCAGATTTTGGTTTGAAGTGAAACAGAATGATTTCTAGTGTGAATATAAATTCTATATGATTTATAATTAAGTTAGTAAAATTTTAAAAGTGAAATTTTAAGTGATTTCGACGATTTTGGAAATCGCTCGAATTAATCGACGAGTTAAAATAGCCTTTCGGGGGACAGTCTTGGAATTCGACGAAACTAATTCCATTGGTTCCGTAATAGTTAGTTATTATCGGATTTCAGTTTTCGTAGCGTTTGGAGTTAGCGTTGAAAATAAAATCGAAAATTTAATATTTAAACTTGATTCAAAAAGCTATCTTCCACATATGATTGAATTGGACTCCGAAACACATTTCATTGTGTTCGGAATATGGGTAAAATCTTATAAACGCTAGGCGGCATGTGTTGTTTGGAGGTCGTTTGTAAAACACGTTAAAATTGAGAATAGTATTAAATATGATTATATATTCACGTTCTCCGAAACAAATCTTGCTTTTTCCTCCACAGTATTCTTATCCACGCTTTATTTCCAAAAACTTTCTAAATGGATGTTGTAGATCATGAAGAGATCTACACATCCAATGGTCACGATCAAGGATGGCTTAGCCGTTCAGGGGTAAGGATCGCTTGATGTCGGTGTGTTCATGCGCATTTAACCAGGCCTTGGAGGTGCCGAGTTCGCCGAGGTTTCGGCCAGGGGTAGCTCTTGTGTAGGGGTAACGAACGGGGGGGGGGGGTGAGATGGATCACCCCCTAGGTGATCGGAGTGGTCGCGTTTCTGAGAGATGGAAGGCGGCTCGATGGGTTCTTGTAACTGTCAAACACGAGAGGGAGATAGGAGAGAGAATGGTCTTGATTTGGGTATTGTATCGAACGGCCGATGGCAATTAAAAAAAAGTGATTTAGTTTAAAATCCTATTCAAAAGCTTTAAAACTGAATATACCTTGCATGCATAATCAGATTCCAACGAAACAGGAAGCGTCGGAATCGCAGTGACGAGCAGCAAGCTGTGATGTAAATCTGGGATCATTTTGAGCAAATAAAAATGTAGGTTAAATCGAACGATATTCGGTTTAATTTAAAATTGAAACGCTCCTCGGAATTCAATTTGAGGTAATCTCACTCACATCGGGATGCCATATTATTTAAATAATTAATATTTAAATGATTGATTGATTGGTTGAATGTGAAAATTTATTATCAAATTGGACCGAAATTTATTTGTATGCTAACATCTATGGATGCAGGGAAACAAGTTGGAGGGATCCAACTGGATTCCTCAAAATATAGAAATTATCGTTATAACTTGTGCTGTATTTATTGATATCCTGTAACTGATTAATTTGGGAATTTTGTTGTGCAGTGTTATGGTTGGATGAATATAATCTAATATTTAAAAATAAAATGAATTGGGTTTACACGGAAATGAAAGGGAATTTTTAAGTAATGGATTTAATAAAATTAAATTCAGGAAAATTTGTTTGGGATTGTTAAGTGTTTTTGAATCTGTGATTTATAAAGGAAAGGAGGAATGAAATTTTATAAACAAAGTTTACAAATGAAGTGAAATATTTATCAGGGGATAAATTTGAAAGTATTAATTTTCAGTGGAAATTTCTATAAGAAGGTGGAAATTTCTTTAAGAAGGTGGAAATTGTTTTAAAAAGTAATAGTGAGATTATTTTTAAAAGATGGGAAATGTATTTTTCCTGGGAAACTAAGTACGTTTTAAAAGAAAAAATTCCGAAGTATAAACTAGAAATTTTAAAAGTTGAGTTTTTAAAATTTCTTAGAAAAATTATTATTTTTAATTATTTTTAAGAGAAAAGTAGATATTTATTAAAGTAATTATGGTATTTAATTATTATAAAGGTAAATTTGGTATTATGTTTTCAAAAGGAATCTTAATATAAATATTTGATTTCATAACTTTATTTTAAAAGGTAATTTCGCTTTAAGTTACTTAAAAACTCCTCTATATTTCCTTAAGTATTATTTTCATTTATGTAATTTCAAGTAGCCTTATTTTAAATATTTCAAGCATATATTTTGAAAGTGATTTTCCAGGAGATGGGAATGTGTTTAAAAATAAAAAGGGCTTATTTTTAAAGTGTGGAAAAAATTTATGGGATTTAAACTTAAATTTGAATTGAGGCAAATCAAGCAGGATTTATAAAAAGGTTCTTTGTTTATTCTGAAATGGAAGTGTAGTTCCCTGAAAAGCCAAGTACATTTCAGAGAAAATTTTTGAGTAAAAAAATTAAAAAGTTTAAATCTTCTTTTAAAGGAAAGATTTAAGAAATTATTATTTATTTAAGTTGTAAAAATTTTAAAAGTAAATATTTAATAAATTAGTTATAGAAGTAATTATTTTAAAGGGTTAATTGGTATTATGTTTTGAAACGAATATTATTAATATTCATATTTTATAAAATGGATTTATTTTCAAGATAGTTTGGTTGAAGTTTTATTTGAAACTAGTATAGAATTTTGTAACTCCTCTTTTAAAATTTAGTTTGAACTTAACCTTTATTTCCAAATTTAGCTTACACTTTATAAAGTAGTTTGCTTTAAATATTTTTAAAATATATCTTGAATAAAATGATTAGATAGTCAATGTAAATATTTTAAGGTATATTTTAGAATAAAGTGATTTAACTGTTTTAAAAATCTAAATGTTTGGACTTGGTTGTTTCCAGTGGAAATGAATATTTGGGAAATTTATTCCATGACAGAGCGAAAATTGAAACTGTTTTCAAAAGGGTTGAAAATGGAAATATATCTTGTGAAGATATTTTTGAGGTTAATAAATAATTTGGGTGAAATTATTTATTGTTTGATGGATGTTGTGGATGTAACTGATAGTGAAATAACCAACTATCAATATTGGCCGATACGCTGATCGTTTCGAAGAGACCGGGATCGGGATTTAATTCCTGAAAACCAGTTCGATCCGGTTTGAACGTTTTCATGTGGAAAACAAGAGTTCCGAGTCGAAGATGGAGCAGTGAAGTGCAAGGGCTAGTCGCTACTAATCCTGAGGATGATTCCAAAATGGATGTAGTTGGAGTAGTGCCTTCGGTTCCGTTCGAACCCCGGATGGACTTGTATGGATGAATGCTTTCAGAACATCGTCAGGAGGACGATAAGCATTCTAAGAGTTGTGTTCTAAAAAGGCAACGCTTAGCCTCAAGCCCATCAACCGAGAATGACTGAAAATCAGGGGTTATGCAGCAAGGCTAAGTGGGTAGCACCTATTACGGTGAGGTCATCCTTGTCTAGATGTCCCTTTTATTCGGCTTAGTGGTGCGGTTGTTGATCCCGACCGTGGGGTGATCTTAATCGGGATTATCCAATAAGGGGTAGTCCTGGTCTTGTATTGTAGGGGATTGGGAGTAATTCTCGGTACGGTGATCTAGGCCACGTACTGTGACAGGTGGCACCCAAGTGCCTAGTCATTAGTTGGAAATCCGTTCTCCCTACATGCTTGTACGGTTTTTTTTGTGCCCAACTATTGCTGAAACATGAGATGCAAGTAATTCAGCTAGATTCTATTTTACTTTCTATAGACACTATTGTAATATCAGGCGGATTTGACAGAAGTGTTTTAGCTATCGTAAGGTAAAAACCCGACATGTTTATTTGTGGCGTGGTCTTACGAGATGCTTTTGATTTCAAAGGATTTTGAAACTTTAATAATCAATTTGGGTGTATTTTTCTCACGCTGGTATTCCAGACTGACTCGGGTGTTATTTCATTATAATGCTCGGGTCAGACCGAGTATTACGAAAACCGTACTCACGTTCTCCAAAGAAAACCTAAATCCTTCTTCTTCGGCCGCCACTTCAGAATTAATGGCCGAACCAAATCATGCTTTTTCCTCCACAATCTCCCTATCCATGCTTTAATTCCAAAAACTTTCTAAATGGAAGTTGTAGATCATGAAGAGATCTACACATCCAACGGTCACGATCAAGGATGGCGTATCCGTTCAGGGGTAAGGATCGCTTGATGTCGGTGCGTTCATGTGCATTTAACCGGTCCTTGGAGGCGTCGAGTTCGCCGAAGTTTCGGCCAGGGGTCGCTCTCGTATAGGGGTAGCGAATGGGGGGATGGATCACCCCCTAGGTGATCGGAGTGGTCGCGTTTCTGAGAGATGGAAGGCGGCTCACTGGGTACTTGATTTGGGTATTATATCGAACGCCCAATGGTAATTAAAAAAAAGTGATTTAATTTAAAATCCTATTCAAAAGCTTTAAAACTAAATATATCTTGCATGCATAATCAAATTCCGAAGAAACAGGAAGTGCCGGAATCGTAGTGACGAGCAGCACACTGTGATATAAATCTGGGATCATTTTGAGCAAATAAAAATTTAGGTTAAATCGAACGTTGTTCGGTTTAGTTTAGAATTGAAACGCTCGTCGGAATTTAAGGTAAGTTTGATTTAAATAATTAGTATTTAAATGATTGATCTATTGGTTGATTGTGAAAATTTATTATCAGATTGGATCGATATTTATTTATTTGCTAACATCTGTGGATGTAGGGAAACAGGTTGGAGGGATCCAACTGGATTCCTCACAATATAGAAATTATCGTTATAACCTGTGCTGTATTTTATTGATATCCAGTAATTGATTAATTTGGGAATTTTGTTGTGCAGTATTATGGTTGGATGAATATAATCTGATATTTAAAAATAAAATGAATTGGGTTTATAAGGAAATGAAAGGGAATTTTTAAGTAATGGATTTAAGAAAATTAAATTCAGGAAAATTGGTTTGGGATTGTTAAGTGTTTTTGAATCTGTGATTTAAAAAGTAAAGGAGAAATTTTATAAACTAAGTTTATAAATGAAGTGAAATATTTGTTAGTGGATAAATTCGAAAGTATAAATTTCTGGTGGAAATTTCTATAAGAAGGTGAAAATTGTTTTAAAAAACAATAGTGAGATTATTTTTAAAAGATGGGAAATGTATTTTTCCTGGGAAACTAAGTACGTTTTCAAAGAAAAACTTCCGAAGTATAAACTAGAAGTTTTAAAAATTGAGTTTTTAAAATGTCTTAGAAAAAATATTATTTTTAAGAGAAAAGTAGATATTTATTAAAGTAATTATGGTATTTTATTATTGTAAAGGTAAATTTGATATTATGTTTTCAAAAGGAATCCTAATATAGATATTTGATTTCATAACTTTATTTTAAAAGGTAATTTTGGTTTAAGTTACTTAGAAACTCCTCTATATTTCCTTACGTATTATTTTCATTTATGTAATTTCTAGTAGCCTTATTTTAAATATTTTAAGCATATATTTTGAAAGTGATTTTCCAGGAGATGGGAATGGTTTAAAAATAAAAAGGGCTTATTTTTAAAGTGTGGGCAAAATTTACGTGATTTAAACGTAAATTTGAACTGAGATAAATCAAGCAGGATTTATAAAAAGGCACTTGGTATATTCTGAAATGGAAGTGTAGTTCCCTGAAAAGCCAAGTACGTTTCAAAGCAGATTTTTAAGTAAAAAAATTAAAAAGTTTAAATTTGTTTTTAAAGGAATGTTTTAAGAAATTATTATTTATTTAAGTTGTAAAAATTTTAAAAGTAAATATTTAATAAATCAGTTATAGAAGTAATTATTTTAAAGGGTTGATTGGTATTATGTTTTGAAAAGAATATTATTATTATTTATATTTTATAAAATGGATTTATTTTAAAGATAGTTTGGTTGAAGTTTTATTTGAAACTAGTATAGAATTTTGTAACTCCTCTTTTAGAATTTAGTTTGAACTTAACCTTTATTTTAAAATTTAGCTTACATTTTATAAAGTAGTTTGCTTTAAATATTTTTTAAATATATCTTGAATAAAATGATTAATTAGTTAATGTAAATTTTTTAAGGTATATTTTAGAATAAAGTGATTTAATTGTTTTAAAAATCTAAATATTTGGACTTTCTTATTTCTAGTGGAAATGAATATTTGGGAAATTTCTTCCGTGACAGAGTGAAAATTGAAACTATTTTCAAAAGGGTTGAAAATGAAAACATATCTTGCAAAAATATTTTTGAGGTTAATAAATAATTTGGGTGAAATTATTTATTGTTTGATGGATGTTATGGATGTAATTGATAGTTAAATAACCAACTATCAATATTGGCTAATGCGCTGATCGTTTCGAAGAGACCGGGATCGGGATTTAATTCCTGAAAACTACTTCGATCCGGTTTGAATGTTTTCGTTGTAACGATCCGGTTATTTTCAACCATTCGCATCCATTATAAGTGTTTAGGTAGACACTCATGCTGGAATTGAATTGCTCAAAATACCGCGTTGTAAATAAAAATTTGGCAAATCTCAGAATATACAGTAAATAAAAATCACAGATCACGGACACAGAGTATTTAATAATGCAAAGGAAGTAAAAGAAATAGTAGTTCATGAAGCTACTATATAAATATATCGGAGTTAAATAAAATACAACAGAAGTTTCAATATGATAACTAAGCACAAGCTAAATACAAACACAGCACCGAAATAGATAAGACTAGATAAGTAGATATACTCCAGCAATTCCAATCTCCAGAAAGTGGAAATCCAAATCTGTGAATACTCAGGCTGACCCGAGCGTAAATAAAAAAATACAAACACTCGAGTCAGGACATACGTACTTATACAATGTAAACCAACTCAAGTGAATTGTAGCAAAGGTATAAGTAACTTAGAAGATGCTTGGGACCGCCCATCCTCTAAGGATCCGTTAAACTATTTACTATGTAGTATATTACGCTATATACAGTAGTGTCTAATCAGTAAGTATAATCATATATAAAATAGCGTTAAGGGGATGGTGAACCTTAACGCGGTCGGATCTTTAAACCAAAATCATAGTGGGCTCGATATAAGGAACATATGACAAGGCACGCGAGGCAATGCCAGGGTGGATACACCGTTTGCACTCCCGGACCGGTGGTGACGGCAAGCCAGCAGCTTCCGCCCACCTCGAGAAATACCCCGAATCAAAGTGGCTCCACCATATCGAATCACAAAAGTAATAGAATGGTTTCCGAAGAAGCAAGCTCGATGAAAGGGTGCGACCCTTTGTGTAGCCCGGTATAGCTCCTGTTTTAGTCATAATTAGGCCATCCATCAGCGTTCTCGTACTTCATTCCAGTAGCGTTCGCCAACCAACCTACTTCGTTCTGGAATCTCCACCGCGTACATGGTTGTTAAAGTGATTTTCGGTATCGACAGAGAGTATGCCAGATATCCGATCCCGATCTCTTTGCCAACCAATCGTTATTATAACCCTTGGTTATAACTTTTAAAAAATATCTTATACTTCAAAATAAAATATCCTTTTCAATCCAAATCTTTATCAAAATAAAGATTAAATCATTTCCAAAATCATTTCAATATATCGACATACCATATCATTCAAATTCAAATATTTATCAGAATAAATATCAAGTCATTTCTAACCATTTCAATATATTAAATTATCATATCCTTTCAAAAACTCCTTTCAAATCCATTTAATATATTAAAATATCATATCATTTCAAAACTTCATTCCCAAAACATTTTTAATATCAAAATATCATTTGAATGATAGTTTATACTTCAAAACCAAAACCATTTTTTTCAAAGCTTTAATATCTCACATTTCATAAATCCAATATTATTTAAATAAACTCAAATAATATATATACTTTAAATATTCATCTATCAAATAACTTAAATAAATCAACAAATATCATTTCAAAATATCAAAATATTATTCAAAAAATCATTCATTTTTAATTCATTTAATAGTTAAATATTTAATTTTCAAAAATGTAAATCTTATTCCAAAGATTAATCTCATTAAAATTTAATAAAATAATAAAATTCAGTTTCCGTAGCACTTAAAAATGCTACGCAAAGTTATAGTTTAAAACAGTTCATTTAACAAAATACAGCATTTAAGTGCTGTAATAGATTTTCTTTAAATTTCAAATAAACTTTAAATGTTAAGTTTAACCACTATAGCACTTACAATGTGCTATAATAGCCTTTATTTTAAATTAACTTTTTAGTTCATCTAAAACAACTACAGCATTTACAAAATGCTGTAATATCCTTTACATTGCACTTCAAAAATGCTGTTAAATCAAATTCAGGGTTCAAATACAAATTTCACAAACAGTTAATCTTAAATTTAAATCATTTAACTTATAAACATCATATAATTTCACCTTTTAAAATCATCGTTTCAATACTCTTATTTTAATGATTTTTATAAAGTTAAATCTCATCAAAAAAATCAAATTTTAACATAATTTATTATTTAAATTCAAGTATTAAATTCCATTTCTTTAATTAAATTATCAACTTAGCAATTAGTTCATTTAAGACAACAACAACATTTACAAAATGCTATAATATCCTTTACATTACACTTCAAAAATGTTGTTAAATCAAATTCATGGTTCAAATACAAATTTCACCAACTGTTAATCTTAAATTTAAATCATTTAACTTATAAACATCATATAATTTCACATTTTAAAATCATAATTTCAATACTCTTATTTTAATGATTTTTATAAAGTTAAATCTCATCCAAAAAATAAAATTTTAACATAATTTCTTATTTAAATTTAAGTATTAAATTCCATTTCTTTAATTAAATTATTAACTTAACAATTAGGTTTAAATTTACAAAATATAACTTATTTCCATAAATTTTACTTAATTAAAATTTCACTTTTTAAAACAAAATTTAAAATTTCACATTTAAGTTATATTTCAAAATTTACTCAAACATTCATTATTTAACATTTTAACTTATTCAAAAATCATTATTATTTTTATAAAATCATTTAAAATACATTTTTAAATCAAAATATTATATTTTTCTTACTTTACATAAATTCCAAAATTTACTTATATTTCAAATTCTACTTTACCGTTCACTTAATTCATTATTTAATTTATAGAAAATCACTAATATTTCTACAAAATCATTTTTAATTAAATTTAAATCAAAATATTATCAAAATATTATAAATTTTACATTTAAAAATATTTTAAACCATTTTCAAAAATATTACATAAACCACGGGTCTGTATATAGTTTTCTAGCTTAGGTCAAGTGATACGGATATATATCATTTCAATCCGTAGTTTACAAAGAAAAACCGGGTTCTATCATTTCAAACCCGCAGTCCCAAGTAAAATGAATGATTTTGGAAACCGCTCAGGCCTATCATTTCAGCCCATAACGTTTTCCCCCTATTCTAAAGTCTGTTCGGGTATGTATCATTTCAACCCATGGTGATTCTAGTCTACAGGGAACTTGCAATGGTGATAACTGATATAAATGACAGAATAGCATGAAATAACAATAACATATGATATAACAAGTGTAATAACAGGTGTGAACATCATATGATAATAATATAGCTGATATAGCATGGTGATAAACAGTTACAGATTCAAATGGTGTCAGTTTATCCGTTATATAAGTACATATTAGTCTGGTGAGATTTACTCACATTTATGGCTGGAGATTGCGATCCAAATGTTACAACGGATTCCAGAAGGCATGATGACACAACAATAGGCTCAAGTGGGAAGAGATCCAAGCTTATAACTTGTGTTGCAACCCAAAACAAAGCCAAAATAAATTAACATTTCAACACAACATTAAATTGAAACAACTTTGAAATAAAAGGAGATACGAATACACAGTCTTTTGCCTTGCTTTCTACATTTGATTGCATGGACTAGGGGATGTTTCGGCTCAGGTTTATGCATACTTTAATTCAGGTTTGGGTCCTATTATAAATGTATAGGATGAGAGAATGATGGTTAAAACTAGCATTCAAAGTTTCAAACTACATATAAATGTATTGAATAAAAGAATGGGAGTTATAAATAACATTGGTATTTGTATAGGGCATATAAATCTATCGAATGCCCAAGATGTTTGTTTAAACTATCGTTTGCATTTTTCAGTGAATATAATGCAGTAAACATGTAAATGATAGTGATTACTAGCATTAATATTCCTGGTTCAAAAATATAAAAAGAATTAATTATCCCATAAAATTTACAACCTTCTTGTTTGGTTAAACAACTTATTGATTGGCTTTACTACAATCAAGAGATGTATGAACGCAGTTACTACTTCACTACAATGATGATAGTAATTATAAACTTTTCATTATAAATGTTAAAAGATAATATAAAGTATTATAATACATATGAATGTGCAGAATGCTTTAGTACATGATCAACAAACTGTGATCATAGAGATAGTCCACCGACAATAGATGTCGTTGTCAAAGATGAATTTACAGAGAAAATTTTGCTTCCCTCTACATTACACAAACCATTGGAGCTTGTTGATGCTAAACTATAAAACAATGCAGTTGAGTCATTATGATTCAACCAAACCAAAAAATAGATCAACAAGGACTTCAAACCCCAGCTATAAACAAGCCCTCATTTTTGTAAGAAAAGTATAATTTTTAATCACTCTAACATTAATATACAGCACTAATTTTTCTTCTTGTAGAAAGACAAAATTGAATTGATGTTCAAGAAGAAGTAGGCAGAAGTAGGAATACTGAACAAATAATTTCACAAACCTAAAGTGTTGCAGCCATAAAGTCCACCACAGGAAACTGATTCGTAAGTAACTAATTTCATTTCTTCTCTTGTCATTTTAGTTTGTATATTCATCCAACTTTTGTTACTCTTTTTTAAAATACAGCTGAATACATCTAATGATCAAAATGATAGTTAAACCTAACAACTGAAATTTTTTAAAGTGCATAATATTGGGAAAATTAAAATCAAAATAGTTTAAACTATCATTTATATTTTTTCAATGCTTATAAATTTATCAAATATCCGAAATGATTGTTTACACTAGCATACATATTTTTAAAGTCTTTTGGACTAGACTAAACATGCAAAATTTTAACCAAAATATCATTTGTATTTTTAAATTGCACTAGAATGCATTAAATATGCAAAATGATAGCTAAAGCTAGCATTGCTAAATGACAGTTCATTGAACTACATCTATTGAACAAAAAGATTATGTATAAGGTGCACATTCCACACGCAGCAATGGTGTCTCCATAAATGCATTGATTATATTGTTATCAAACACAAAGCTATATTTTAGAATTCTAGAGTAAAGAATGCTATCTTATTTTAGCATTAGATTATATTGTAATATTAACTAATATTTCTATATCCGAAACAGACTTGATTGTGCATTCTTTGTCATGGCAAACTTGAAAAAATTGTGCTAGGAACTGGAGATAGTGGTTTTGATGACAGCAACCTTTGTAACTTATTTTATTATTACTTATATACCAACACTATTCTCTAGATATATATGAATGTTGTTATGCAGGATATATATAAGGCAGGTACTGATTATTGAAGACTGTATAGTATAAAATCAAGAAAAAAGAAAACAAGTTTGAAGACTCATGAGTATCAAGATCAAGATTTCAAGATATGTGTTTAGTATTTGTTAAAAATTCATAATAGCATGGAAATCTTCATTCCGAATTTTATTTGGGATGGAACTCATTTCTATCTTCTTAGTGACATACAAACCCACGACAAGTAGCTTACAAACCTACAAGTGACTTACAAACCCACGAACATCCTGGTTTTGTACAAGTTCTCGAGTCCTGATGTGATAAGATATTTTGTAGGAAGAAGCTTGCAAAACTACTTCAAAATGGGTTTTCAAAATGATTTTCAAAACCGCTTTTCAAAATATTTTAGCCTTAAAATTATCTTTTTAGATGATTTTCCAAAAAGATGTTTTAGCCTTAAAATATATTTTTTTTGTTTTAAAATAAACTCTTGTTTTAAAATTCGTTTTCAAAACAAATTTTGCATTGTTTTTTAACATAGGGATGTCGACAACATGGTATACCCCATGTTGACATGGTGGCCGTTGAATTCAAAAGTTTCAATTTTCAAAAGAAGTGTCTATTCTTTTAAATCTCTTCGCGAATGGTTATGACCATTGGTACTTTATAAGTAGCCTTCACAAACGAATTTTTAAACTAACTAGTTTCTTATTTTCTTCACTCCTTCTCCACAAATTCATATTCTATAATTTTCATATTATTAAGATCGTGCCGAAATTCTGTCGAATTCTCAAGTGACTCAAATTAGAATCTCATTCTTGTTTGATTCTATGCCCTCTCTCGAAGATCAAAGCGCTATTCAGAGTTATAGGATCAATTTGTAATAAAAAAATTATCAAGTCTCTCTACAAGGTGTGGTTGAGCCTGGAAATCAGTTGGGTGATCTTGTATCCAATAAATCAAGAGAGTTTGCCCCGGACTCGTGAGACAGGAGGGTACCTCAAGGCCTTTAGAAATTGAGGATTGTAATCTTGACGTTGGTATAATAAAAACCCGCATGAGGTGGTTTGCCTTGGTACAGGACTGGATGTAGGGTAACTCTGAACCGGTATAAAATCCAGTGTGTTCTTTCCTTTTACTGCTTTTATTTACTTTCTGCATCTGTGTTTGATTCTGTAATTGTTCTATGATTAAGTTCTGCATTTATTTATATCGTAATTTTTAAATTAGTCCATATAAGTCTTATAATCCATTAAACACTATTCATCCCCCCTCTAATGTTAAATTAGCCTTAAAATCCTTAATCCGCACTCCCTTTCAATTGGTATCGGAGCTAGGTTTTCACGGTTCACATAATCTGAAACTTGAAACGTTAAAAATCGCATTTTTAGGAGATTTTGTTAATACTATTTGAATTTATGCGTTTCATCAAAGTATCATAAGTCTGCATATAGTTTTTTTTATGAAAAATCAAGTTATCTACCGGATTGGTTGGTTATGCAGGAGCAAACATGTTACATGGCTTTCGAATAATCAACAACAATGGATAAGCTGTGCAAATTGAGGAAGATAAATGGATACTTGATAGTAGTTGTTCAAGGCATATGACTGGAAATTTCGAGATACTCAATGACATTATATATCAAGATGGTGGACTGGTCAACTTTGGAGATAACTCAAAAGGATATGTGATTGGCATCGGCAATGTCGGTAATTCTAAAACTCCTCTTATTTCTGATATTTTGCTAGCTAGGAATTTAAAACATAATTTGCTTAGTATAAGTCAACTATGTGATAAAGGATTTAAAATTAAATTTGGAAAAGATAAATGTCACATCAAAGACAATAAGTCAAATATTATCTTTGAAGGAATTCGGAAGAAAAACATTTACATCCTTAGTATGAAAATTTCAAATGATAACTTATGTCTTTTTGCTAATACAAGTGACCCTCGGATTTGGCACAAAAGATTTGGTCATTTAAATTTCAAATTGTTAGCCAGGTTATCAAAACTTGACTTAGTTAAAGGTCTACCCAAGTTAAACTTTAAAGTAGATAGTATATGTGATGCTTGCCAATTAGGAAAATGTCACGACCCGCCCTTCTCGACCCACGAAAATCGACACAAAATACACCACAGAGTAATATGCCGACGCTCGAGTGTCGGAAAAGACAGATTGTTGAGGGAAAAGAAAGAAGATTGAAGAAAGAAGGAACTAAACAATAACAGAATCTCACAATCGCAGTGGAACAAAATATAATAGTCAATAACAGATCTTTACATAAAATGAAAATTATATCTGTATTATATATTACATCATTAGAGTATCACAAACAAACAACAATTACCAGCCTGACAATTTCAAACAATCACAGCAGCGGATAAAAACAAATACGGTAATATGTCTCGGACTCCATCTCCTCTCCTAAGCTCCACAGCATCCTTTCCTGTAATCTATAATACTCGGTCTGACCCGAGCATTATAATGAAATAACACCCGAGTCAGTCTGGAATACCAACGTGAGAAAAATACACCCAAATTGATTATTAAATTTTCAAAATCCTTTGAAATCAAAAGCATCTCGTAAGACCATGCCACAAATAAACATGTCGGGTTTTTACCTTACGATAGCTAAAACACTTTTTATCAAATCCGACTGATATTATAATAGTGTCCATAGAAAGTAAAATAGAATCTAGGTGAAATGCTTGCATCTCACGTTTCAGCAATAGTTGGGCACAATCAAAACCGTACAGGCGCGTAGGGAGAATGGATTTCCCACTAATGACTAGGCACTGGGGTACCACCTGTCATAAAATGTAGGCTAGATCACCGTACCGAGGATTACTCCCAATCCCCTGCAACACAAGACCGGGACTACCCCTTACTGGATAATCCCGAGTAAGACCGTCCCATGGTTAGGATCAGCAACCACACCACTAAGCCTAATAAAAGGGACATCTAGACAGGGATGACCTCACCCTAATGGGTGCTACCCACTTAGCCTTGCTGCATAACCCCTGATTTTCAGTCATTCCCGATTGATGAGGCTTGAGGCTAAGCGTTACCTTTTTAGAACACATCTCTTAGAATGCTCATCGTCCTCTTGACGATGTTCTAAAAGCATTCATCCCTACAAGTCTATCCCGGGTTCGAACGGAACCGAAGGCACTACTCCTGCTGCATCCATTTTGGAATCATCCTCGGGATTAGTAGCGACTAGCCCTTGCACTTCACTGCTCCATCTTCGACCCCGAACTCTTGTTTTCCACAAGAAAACATTCAAATCAAATCGAAGTGGTTTTCAGGAATTATATCCCGATCCCGGTCTCTTCGAAAAGATCAGCGCATTGGCCAATATTGATAGTTGGTTATTTAACTATCAATTACATCCACAACATCCATCAAACAATAAATAATTTCATCCAAATTATTTATTAACCTCAAAAATATCTTCACAAGATATATTTTCATTTTCAATCCTTTTGAAAATATTTTCAATTTTCACTCTGTCACGAAATAAATTTCCCAAATATTCATTTCCACTGGAAACAACCAAGTCCAAATATTTAGATTTTTAAAACAATTAAATCACTTTATTCTAAAATATACCTTAAAATATTTACATTAACTACTTAATCATTTTATTCAAGATATATTTTAAAAATATTTAAAGCAAACTACTCCATAAAATGTAAGCTAAATTTTAAAATAAAGGTTAAGTTCAAACTGAATTTTAAAAGAGGAGCTACAAAATTCTATCCTAGTTTCAAATAAAACTTCAACCAAACTATCTTTAAAATAAATCTATTTTATAAAATGTAAATATTAATAATATTCTTTTCAAAACATAATACCAATTAACCTTTTAAAATAATTACTTCTATAACTAATTTATTAAATGTTTACTTTTAAGATTTTTGCAACTTAAATAAATTATAATTTCTTGAAACATTCCTTTAAAACAAATTTAAACTTTTTAATTTTTTATTTAAAAATCTGCTTTGAAACGTACTTGGCTTTTCAAGGAACTACACTTCAATTTTACAATAAACCAAGAACCATTTTATAAATCCTGCTTGATTTATCTCAATTGAAATTTACGTTTAAATCCCGTAAATTTTGTCCATACTTTAAAAATAAGCCATTTTTATTTTTAAACACATTCTGACACAGCGAATTAACACTTTGACGTGCTATTTATGTTTTGATACAAATTGACGCGGCTTTCTTCCTCACGAAATGATTTCGTGTCAAGTAAACCTGATAGAACGATAAGTGCCCAAATCCGTTGATCTCTTGAGATACCAGATTCAAGCTATCTCCAACACGTTGATCGCGCATGATTCCGCGTTAGAAGTTCTACGATTCTTCGACGTTGATCTCACATACGAGATTCCGTGAATCAGCTTCAAATTTGTTGATTCTAGCGCACTCAAATATCCGAATATGGAAGAAGAAGGAGATCACACTCAACTTCAACAAAAGTGGCAAAAAGCACACAAACAATTTTATTCAAAATCAACCCTCTTTTTACAATGATATCACGTCCCTATTTATAGGAATTTTACAACACATATGCAACTCAACCAGTGACTCACGACCTACGACTCACGTACAACACTACACGGCTTAACACATTACACGACTTAACATATACGACTTAACAATACAATACATATTACCATATCATGTGACATAACAGCACAACAATACAACATACGACATAACGACTCACGAGTTAACGACATAAGAAGAAGCACGGCTTCATGCGACATAAGCTTCGGCGACTTAAGAGAACCAGCCTTCATACGACATAAGAACAATGCGGCTTATAGAGATGCGGCATAAACTTCATGCGACTTAAGAACAAGGCGGTCCTTCATGCGACATAAGAACAATACGACCTAAGCGACATACGGAATCAACATAGGTAAGCGACTTAAAAATGAGCGACATAACATCAGCGACATAACAGGATGCGGCCTAACTGAGCGACCTGGTGACATAAGCTTCAGGATGACTCAAGCGACTTAAGGAATCAGTATAAGTTGGTTAGCTCGCGAATGACTTAAGACATGCCAGTGACTTACGACTTAAGAAGAATGTGGCCTTGTAAGCGATTTAAGAGCTGTGGCCTTGTTTCCTTGATCCGTTAGGTCGTGGAGAGACTTAAGTGGTTGCGACTTAACATGGCGCGACTCATAGTAGGCCGAGCGACTTAAGACCAAGCGATCTATGTTGGTTGAGCAACTTAAAGCAAACGAGTTATCATGGTGCGCTGCATCATCCACCCCTGTTTGAAAAGAATTCGTCCACGAATTTACACTTTCCTCTTCTTCGACATACTTATTCTCAAAATATGGAATCAATTGTTTGACGTTGAAAATGTCAGCGGTATGGATATGATCCGGCAAGCTCAATTGATAAACATTCTCATTAATCTTCTTTACGATCTCCAAAGGACCAATCTTTCTAGCAGCTAGTTTGTTGTAAGAACCAATACGAAATCGATCCTTAATCAATACTACATATACAAAATCACCTTCTTTGAATTCAACATGTCGTCATTTGATATTTGCGGATTGCTTATATTTCTCATTCGCCTTGAGCAATCGTTCCTGCACAACCATGTGGCATTCTTGCAATTCATTCACAAAATCACTAGCCCGCTTGATCACTCTTTTCTGCTGTGGTACTATAGATAAATCCAATGGTCCCTTCGGAATTGTTGAATAGACAACCTGAAATGGACTGAAACCAGTGCTACGATTAAGTGCATGGTTGTGTACAAACTCAGCTTGGCACACTTGGAATCCCAACTCTTCAAATTATCATTCACGAGGCATCTCAATAAATTACGTATGGATCTATTCACAACTTCTGTCTGTCCATCCGTCTGTGGATGATAAGCACTACTAAATTTCAGCTTTGTCCCGACCATTCTCCATAGACTCATCCAAAAATGACTCAGAAAACGAGTATCTATATCCGATACAATAGATTCAGGCAACCCATGAAGACGATGGATCTCTCAGAAGTACAACTGTGCGACATTAACTGCATCTGCCGTCTTCTTGCATGCGATAAAATGTACCATTTTTGAAAATCGATCAACCACCACATAGACAGAATCATTGCCACGTTGCATCCTCGGCAAACCCAATACAAAATCCATACTAACATCCACCCATGGCTTAGAAGGTATAAGCAACGGCAAATATAAACCTGCATTTGCCACGGTCCCCTTTGAAACTTGACAAATATGGCACCTCTGAACAAACCTTTCAACTTCTTTTCTTATTGACGGCCAAAAATAAGACTTTGCGATCAACTGCATAGTACGGTCGCGGCCCACGTGTCCTTCTTCATGTAATTCTTTGATAATCTTCATTCGTAAGCTGCAATCTGGAATACACAACTGATTTCCTTTGAACAGAAAACCATCAACCAACATATATCCATCCATGCTTCCCTGCTTTACTTTGTCTTAGATCTTGTAAAAATAAGAATATGATGTAAGCAAATCTGGAAGTAAACCAATACCCATCACCTCTACTCGCATAGTTGTTAGTAAAGTATTACTCCGACTCAATGATCTGCGACGCGATTAGTTACTCCAGACATATGCTTGACGAAGAATGTAAAGTGCTGCAAATAAGCTATCCACGATGCATGCCTAGCTGCAATTTTATTCTGCCCTTGTAAATTGTAACAACCCGAAATTTTGGCAATATATTTTAATAAATATTTAATCTAATTTAAATAAAATACAAGCTCTTCATTTTATAAATAAATAAGATCTTTGAATATTTGCCAGTTATCTATGTATCTGTAAATGAAATTTTTATTTGAAAATCTAAAATAAATCATGTATTGTTCAATAAAACCAAAAGTTGTACATTATCAATATTTAATATAATACATATAAAAGGGTAATCTAAGTAATAATGTTTAGAATAAGAAATCCAATCAATATTTCAATATTAATATATAAAAAAATATAAGTATTAAATATAAAATATAAGATGTAAACATAAATATAAAATATATAAATACAACTATATGTTATGAATCAAATGTTTGAGAATTTAATTAACAAATAGAATACAACTAATATGCTAACAATAACTTTTAAACAAACATAGTAATATTAAACATAAACATAAAAATCTAACGCATAAGTATAAAACAATATAAATAATTATAAACATAAACATACAAAACAAGTATAAAAACGTAATTATAAATTATAAAATATAACTAAAGAGATAAATGTACAAATATAAGTTATAGCTTGAAGCATTAAAATACAAATGCAATACCACGAATCAAATGCCTGGAAATCTGAAGTACAAATAGAACAAAATTAATATAGTCAAAATAACAACCTTTAAAATCCATTTGTACAACATAAATTTTTTAACAAAGGCCATTTACATTATAGAATATCATGTGAACATGTTCAATGCATAAGTTAAAGAGGATAACTTGTAATATGTTTCTACACAAAGCTTATGTGCTGTTATACAGTTTATATGCATAAGAAAAACAAAGTTTCACTTCAAATATAATAAAACAAAATATGTGTCTTACAAAGTATACTTGGCCGAAATAAAATAAAAAATAAATATCTTTGTACAACACATAAGTAAGTACCAATAAGCATTAATTACTTGTTATCATAAATAAGAGCATAAACATTTAATAGCACAACATTTGTTCAAGCTAGTACTACAGCCGAATTTCTGTGATAATTCTTTCTGCAGTGTATGGTACTTAACCAATTAAAGAAAAAAAGGCAAACAAACACCAACTGTCTAGATACAACCTGTAAGTAACTTCTATATATATATATATATATATATATATATATTCACCTATATATTATGTTCGTTTATAAAACTGAACAAAACCTAAAGCAACCCTAAGATAAGAGAAAGAAACAAACAGCTTTACTTTGCAAGCTTAAATTAATTCAAAACAGGAATCTAAAGAAAGGCTTCAGGAAATTCTTCTGCAGTTCCATCAATACCTTACCTTCTGTTTTAAAGTTTACTTGCTGAGTAAACTTACCTATTTTCAATCTAAACTTGTATCTTTAGTTTATAAATGGTAAGTGCTTTGATATTTGTTTAAATAAATAGCCTTGGGTATTTCCTGTTGCTTTGGTAGTACATGTAGCCGTTCTTCAGAATTTTTGAAAATCTGAACAAAGTAAAGTCAAGAAATCTATAATACTTATTCATATAATTGTTTGAACTTTGGTGTTATGCTGATTCAAGTTGTTTATCTTAAATATAGGCCTGCAAACTTGTTTTAAGAGCTTAAAAGTATGTTAGAAACACTGTATCTTCAAGTTATAGTAAAAAGAAAATCAATGTTAAAATTTAAATATTTTAATTTGTTAATTTGAATTTATATCTTGATTAAACACTCAAAGCTAAGATTTTTAACATAAAAATAATGATTTTTAAGTAAGAAGAATAGGTGCGGTTTCAAAGTGAACCAAAATTTCTTATTTGAGAATATCTGATGATTTAATTAATTTTAGAAGTTGAAATTCATGTGGGAGCTTGCTTGATACTTGTAGATGTTGGGAAAAATGCAAAAAAAATTATTCAATGCAAGGATTTTAAAGTCGAATCGCAAGTAGGTTTTTAGCTGGAGTTTTTCCTGTGTACTGTAAGAAATTGGTTTCGTCGCCGTGATGTGACCGAGTGGCATGTGGTTTTGAGTGATGGTGGAGGAGGGTAACGGCGAGGCGTGGACGAGGTGGAGTCACCTCTAGTGGTTGATGATGGAAGAACGTGGTGTTTTTCTGAAGGGTGTTCGAGTTTCTAGTTCGAGCTTCTAGTTCGAGCTTCAGGCCCTTTTTGATTTCGAACTTTTCACGTCGAATTGAGTTTTGTTTTCGTGTTTGTGACCGTTATGCGACTTACCAGAGGCGTCGTGCTTCGCCAGGACGTTGGCGAACCACCGTGCACGTGCACGGTGGTGTACAGTGTAGCAGTTTTGGGTTTGGGACCATATTGGGTGATGCTCGAGTAAAGGGGATGGTTGTTTCGGGGAATAACCCGGGTGTGTTAGTGAGTTCGAGTGGTTCTACAGTCTCTACTTAGCTTAAAAAAAATAACGAGAAGAAGAAAGAAACAGGAAAGAGAAGAAGAGGGTAAAGTAGAGAGAGAGCTCAGGGGAAAAACAGAGGAGTGCTCGGGTTTGTCACGAGAGAAGATGGAGTTACCTCGGGTCATGTCGTGTCTGATTTCTTTAAGCATCTTGATTAACAAAGATCAACAGTAAAGGATATTTGTTAGTTTAAAGTAAGTAATTAATTTAAATTTATTAAAAGAATGGTTTGTAAAAAGGGGTAGTTAATTGGTATAAATTAATTAGAATGTAAATTAATTTTATACTTTAAATTAAATTAATAACTATAATTAAATTTGTAATTATAAATTAATCATGTGTTAAATCAATTTAAGTCTTAATAATGTTAGCTAATTACTTAAAGGTTAATTCCTAAATAATAATTAACTTAAGTGATTAATTAAAGACTATATAATTAATTAAATTGATAATAATTGATTAATTAAAGTAATTTGTGATAATTAAATAAGTAATTAATTTTTAATAAGTAAGTTAATAATTAATAATTAAGAACCAACTAATTAACTAAGTAATTAAGTAACAGTTAATGAATAAAAGTTTAGTAATTAAATAATTAACTGAAGAATAGATGATACATAAATTAATAATTAATGATAACTAATTTATTATTTGATCATAAATAAGTTAATTTATCAGTGATTAATTAAACAGAATGAAATAATTTATTCTTAAGCAAATAATTAAGTTAAGAAACCAAACTGTTTTGGTGTGCATTAATAATTCTGTTTGATTGACTTTAACATCTATTTGATGATATTTCTGTGATATGTTGTGATATATTATGGATATCTGTGACAACTGTGTATGATTTATCTGTTATATCTATTATGTGAATTCTAATATTAAATTGAACTGTTAAGTTAAATAGACAACTTGGCCTTTAAAATGGTGTTTGGATTTCGATGAGACCGGGATCGGAAGAATCAATTTTGATTCCTCGAAAACCACATCGATCCAAATTAAACGATAGATCGTGACTTATCAAGTGGTGATCGAGATGGTGTTTCAGAATGCAAGGGTTATCGTCGTTAACTCTGAGGTTGATTCCAAAATGAGTGTAACGAGATAATGCCTTCGGTTTCGTTTGAACCCGGAATGAACTTGTATGGATTGAATGCTTTCAGCACATCGTCAGGCAGACGATGAGCATTCTAAGAATAATGTTCAATAAAGGTAATCGTAGCCTTAAGCCTCATCAAACGGGAATGGCTAAAACAAGGGAGATGCAGCAAGGTTAGGTGGGTCATGCCCAAGAAGGATAAGATATTCCCCTGTCTAGATGTCCCTTTTTATTTCGGCTGTGTGAGCAGTTGTTGGCCACAACTGCGGGGTTAACTTGTTCGGGACTGTTCAGTAAGGAATGGTTCCGGCCTTGTGTTGTAGGGGGTCGGGAGTGATCCTTGGTACGGTGATCTAGGCCTCGTACTGTGGCGGGCGGTACCCCAGTAGCCCTGCCATTGTTGGAAACCCATTTTCCCTACGAGACCCTACGGTTTTGATTTGTATTACCCACTTTCGTGGCTAGTAGCTGGAATTTAATCATGTAACAATTTCGGCTATTTTCTATTTACTTGAAAACCCTAGACACTATTATAATATCACTGAATTTCCTATAAAATGTTTTGGTTAGCGTAAGGTAAAAACTTACCCGTATTTATTTGTGGGGAGTCTTACGTGATACCTTTATTTCAAATGATTTTCAAAGTTAAGCAATTTTAACCTGTTTACGCATACCAGACCCATGTCTGACGCAGAGTTTATATTTTGTGTTTTTCATAAACTCTTGGGTACTCAAATTTTTATGAGTAGCCAAGTGATAGGTATTTGGGAATGTTGATTTTCTGGAGAAGCTATTTTGGATAAGAAGACCAGACGTATGTATCTATATATGTAGTTCCGCTGTGTAGTTAGTGTATGTTGTATTTTGGATGTAAGTATGGACATATATGTATATGACAGTCCGGTTACATGATATTGTATGACTCTGATGTATGTATAACTATGTAATAGTTATGTTGATGTATTATATTTTGTTCCATTCCGCTATGATATTCTGATGTTGTTGTTCTTTCTTTCTATTTTTTTTCTATTTCTATCCCTTTCTTTCTTAATGATGAAACGTCTTTCTGGGGTTAGAAAGGCGGGTCGGCACAGTTGGTATCAGAGCGCTTGGTCGAGCGAGTACTTAGGCTCTTGTGTTATATTTATCTTGAGAGTGCGTATTTGTATTTTCATATAATTATATATATCTATCTAAATTTTTTGAGTTACCTGTTCAGGTGACCGACATGAGTTCAGGAAGAAGAGGCAGAGTTAGGGCCAGTACTTCAACAGATAATGGATGGAGTCAAAATGTTAGTGAGGCTGTCAATCCAGTACCGCATCAAGTTAGTTTTGCAGCTTTATGCAAGGATTTCAAAAATCTTGGAGGCTAACCATTTAAAGGTTCAGAGTCAATAATTGAAGTTCAAGACTGGCTACGCTCTTGCGAACGTATTTTCAAGAGCATGAAATTGTCTGATGAGCGTAAGAGGCATATGGCATCGTGGAAACTTCAAGGTGGGGCAGCAGCATGGTGGGATTCAACTATTGCAAATATTTCTGAGGATGAAATTTCATGGGACAGATTTAAGGAATTGTTCGAAGAGAAGTTTGTGCCAACAGCAGGGAGAACCCAATTGTATCAGGATTTTCTGTATTTGAAGCAGGGTAGTATGTCTATTTCGGAGTATGAAACTAGATTCAACGAACTCTCTTGTTATGGGCCAGGACTCATCGATACTCCTCTGAAAAAGAATGAGAAATTTGTGCAAGGGTTGAGGCCTGAATTCCATGGAAAATTGACAGTGCTTCTGAAGGGATCTTTTGTTGATTTGATTGATATGGCATTGAGATATGATAGTTTGATGAGTAAGAAACCGGTGGCTCCAGTTGCAGCTTCAGGTGGGAATTGCACTAATTCGAATAAGCGAAGGTTCGATCCTAAATGGTGGAAACCGAATAAGAAGAAACCTGGGACTAACAACGGACCTTGAAAGTGCTACATTTGTCATCAGGAAGGGCATTTGGCAAATAAGTGTCCTAGAAAAGGGTCCCAGCAGCAACAACAGCAACAGAATCAGAGTGGCCCAGGATCAGCTATGATTCAGAAATCATTGTGCTTTATTTGTCATCAGCCAGGACACATGATCAAGAATTGTCCACTTCTGCAGTGGGCATCTCATAATAATGTTTTTGCTTTGGAAGTCGGACCATCTTCTTCTTCGAAGGGAAAAAGAGTATTAGAAGGTACTTTACTTTTAGATGGAAAATACATTAAAGTTTTGTTTGATTTGGGTGCTTCCTTGAGTTTTATTTCTTTGGACTCTATTGAAAAGTTCTCTCTTACCTCTAGTTCTGTAGACAGTCCTATCTTGGTATCTAATCCTATAGGAGGGGTGGCCAAATTAGACACTATCTGTAAGGACTTGAAGATCTCTTATTATCCCACAGCTTTTCTTGTGACCCGTATGTGTTGAATTTTAAAGGATTTGATCTTATTTTGGGTATGGATTATCTGGATAAGTATAAAGCTGTTTGAATTGTGATGAAAGAATAGTTTCGTTGGAAACTGATCTGGGTAGGATTGCCAGAGTGTCGTGTGATAATTCTGGAATTCACTTGAGCAGTCTTTTGCATGGAATTGAGACTTCTGAAGAGAGTGTTAAAGAAATCATTGTGGTTCAAGATTTTGCTGATGTATTTGAAGAAGTTAAGTGTCTGCCACCACATCGAGAAATAGAATTTCGTATTGATTTGATTCCAAGAGCTGTGCCAGTGATTCAGCCCAGTAGGAGAATGGCTCCTAGGGAAAGAGAAGGGTTGATTAAGCAGACGCAGGATCTTTTAGAGAAGGGGTTGATAAGACCTAGTTTTTCTTGTTGGGGTTCAGCGGCAGTGTTTGTGACCAAATCGGATGGATCACTGAGGTTCTGTGTGGATTATAGAGAATTGAACAAAGTGACTATCCGTAATAAATATCCTCTTCCTCGCATCGATGATCTTTTTGACCAGTTGCATGGTGCATCTATCTTTTCTCAATTAGATCTAGCTTCAGGTTTCCGCCAGTTGAGGGTAGCTGAAGATAGTATTCCCTTGACTGCATTTAGGGGACCGAATTATTTCTATGAGTGGTTGGTTATGCCGTTCGGATTAACCAATGCTCCTGCCTACTTCGTTGACCTCATGAACCGAGTCTTTAGGGATGTGTTGAATAAGTTTGTGCTGGTATTCATTGATGATATCTTGGTCTATTCCAAATCTGAAGAAGAGCACAGGAAGCATTTGAGGATTGTATTGGAGACTTTGAGAAAGCATGTGTCGAAGGCGAAGTTTTCGAAGTGCCATTTCTGGAAATCGAAAGTTAAATTTTTAGGGCACATTGTTTCTGGTGAAGGCATTTCTGTAGACCCAGCGAAAGTTGAAACTATTCTGGAGTGGAAACAGCCAGAGACACCGACGGAAGTTCGTAGTTTTCTAGGATTGGCTGGCTACTACAGGAAATTTATCAGGGATTATTCCAAGATTTTTTCACATCTGACTAAGCTGACTAGGAAAGGAGCTAAATTCAAATGGACACCCCAATGCGAAGAAGATTTTCAGGAATTGAAGATAAGGTTAACTAGTGCACCAGTACTTGCTATTCCGGATGGGAAGAGAAAATTCGAGGTTTATACTGATACTTGTATAGTGGGTTTGGGAGCAGTTCTGATGCAGAACGGAAGGGTTATTGCGTATGCTAGTCGACAGTTGAAGCCTTACGAGTAAAACTATGCTACGCATGATCTTGAATTGCTAGCCATTGTTTTTGCTTTGAAAATTTGGAGACATTATCTTTTGGGAGAGAAATTCGAATTGTTCACGGATCACAAACCGTTGAAATATCTATTCTCTCAAAAAGATCTTAATCTGAGACAGCAGCGGTGGGTTGAATTTCTTGCATCCTATGATTTGGATATTTTGTACACTTCGGGAAAAGCGAATGTTGTAGCCGATGCTCTCAGCAGGAACGCAGTTCTATCTCTTTTGGAAGTGGTTCCATCTCTTATTGAAAGGATCTCAAGCAAGCAAGAATCTGATAAGAAGTTTAGGAGGATCATTAAAAGAGTCAGGAAGGGTCAGTGTCCTAGTTTTGAAATCGATGGTCAAGGAACGCTAAGGATTAACAGGAGAATTTGTGTCCCGAATGATAAGGATTTGAAGCAGGAAGTCTTATCAGAGAATCATCGTTCCAAATTGAATATTCAACCGGGAATCTCGAAGATGTATAAAGATATGAGGAAAGTTTTCTGGTGGCCGAATATGAAGAAAGATGTTGCTAGATTTGTGAACAGTTGTGCCAATCAACAGAAATCTGCCGGATTATTGCAACCTCTGGAAGTTCCGAATTGGAAATGGGAAATGATCTCGATGAATTTTATCGATGGTTTTCCTAGAACCAGGAAAGGGAATGATGGTATATGGGTTATTGTGGATTGTTTAACTAAGAGTGCCCATTTTATACCAGTTAAGGCAACCCGCACTGCAGTTTCTTTGGCGGAAATTTTCTTGGAGGAGATAGTTCGATTGCATGGTGTTCCGGTCAGCATAGTAAGTGACCGTGATCCTATTTTCACTAGCAAATTTTGGAAAGCTCTGCAATCAGCAATGGGAATAGATTTGAGATTGAGTACAGCCTATTATCCTCAAACAGACGGACAAACAGAGAGGCTGAATCGTATTCTTGAGGATATGCTACGGGCTTGTGTTTTAGATTTTGGAGGATCTTGGGAGGACCATCTTCATCTAGTGGAATTTTCTTATAATAACAGTTATTTAGTGAGTATTAAGATGGCTCCTTATGAAGCTTTATACGGAAGACCGTGTAGATCCCCATCTTGTTGGATTGAATCGAAGAATCGTCTTATGCTCGGACCCGATCTTATTCGGGAAGCTTCTACGAAGGTTGAGCTTATCAAGAAAAGGATGAAAGCTGCTCAAGATCGATAGAAGAAATATGCAGATAGAAGACGAAGGCCATTGGAATTTGAGATCGGAGACTTGGTTTTTGTCAAAGTTTCCCCAATTAAAGGTGCAAAAAGATTTGCAAAAAGGGGAAAACTTGCTCCGAGATACATTGGACCATTTCAAGTGCTGGAGAGAATTGGAGCTGTAGCCTACAGGATTAAATTGCCAGAGCGGATGTCTAGGATTCATAATGTGTTTCATGTATCACATTTGAGGAAATTCGTTCATGATCCATCACTGGTTTTAGAACCAGTAGTTCAAGAAGACTTGGAAGTGGAACCCAATTTAACCGTAGTCAGAAATCCAGTTCAGATTGTGGATCGAGACGAGAAGCAACTCAGGAACAAAGCGGTGAAACTCGTCAAGGTGCAATGGAGAGAGGATCCCAGAGATTGTACCTGGGAAACTCTCGATAGTTTTAGGAATGCTTATCCGGATTTATGTTCGGATAACTAGTGATGTTTGTTAGAGTAGACTATTTGATTGTGTTACTGTATGAATGATATGTATGTTTGGATTGTTAATATAAAAGCTTTTCAATTAACTATTGTTTCAAATTTCGGGGACGAAATTCTTTTAAGGGGGGAGGAATGTAACGACCCGGAATTTTGGCAATATATTTTAATAAATATTTAATCTAATTTAAATAAAATACAAGCTCTTCATTTTATAAATAAATAAGATCTTTGAATATTTGCCAGTTATCTATGTGTCTGTAAATGAAATTTTTATTTGAAAATCTAAAATAAATCATGTATTGTTCAATAAAACCAAAAGTTGTATATTGTCAATATCTAATATAATACATATAAAAGGGTAATCTAAGTAATAATGTTTAGAATAAGAAATCCAATCAATATTTCAATATTAATATATATAAAATATAAGTATTAAATATAAAATATAAGATGTAAACATAAATATAAAATATATAAATACAACTATATGTTATGAATCAAATGTTTGAAAATTTAATTAACAAATAGAATACAACTAATATGCTAACAATAATTTTTAAACAAACATAGTAATATTAAACATAAACATAAAAATCTAACATATAAGTATAAAACAATATAAATAATTATAAACATAAACATACAAAACAAGTATAAAAACGTAATTATAAATTATAAAATATAACTAAAGAGATAAATGTACAAATATAAGTTATAGCTTGAAGCATTAAAATAGAAATGCAATATTATGAATCAAATGCCTGGAAATCTGAAGTACAAATAGAACAAAATTAATATAGTCAAAATAACAACCTTTAAAATCCATTTGTACAACATAAAATTTTTAACAAAGGCCATTTACATTATAGAATATCATGTGAACATGTTCAATGCATAAGTTAAAGAGGATAACTTGTAGCATGCTTCTGCACAAAGCTTATGTGCTGTTATACAGTTTATATGCATAAGAAAAACAAGGTTTCACTTCAAATATAATAAAACAAAATATGTGTCTTACAAAGTATGCTTGGCCGAAATAAAAAAATAAAAAATATCTTTGTACAACACATAAGTAAGTATCATTAAGCATTAATTACTTGTTATCATAAATAAGAGCATAAACATTTAATAGCACAACATTTGTTCAAGCTAGTACTACAGCCGAATTTCTGTGATAATTCTATCTGCAGTGTATGGTACTTAACCAATTAAAGAAGAAAAAAAAGGCAAACAAACACCAACTGTTTAGATACAACCTGTAAGAAACTTCTATATATATATATATATATATATATATATTCGCCTATATATTATGTTCGTTTATAAAACTGAACAAAACCTAAAGCAACCCTGAGATAAGAGAAAGAAATAAACAGCTTTACTTTGCAAACTTAAATTAATTCAAAACAGGAAGCTAAAGAAAGGCTTCAGGAAATTCTTCTATAGTTCCATCAATACCTTACCTTCTGTTTTAAAGTTTACTTGGTGAGTAAACTTACCTATTTTCAATCTAAAATTGTATCTTTAGTTTATAAATGGTAAGTGCTTTGATATTTGTTTAAATAAATAGCCTTGGGTATTTCATGTTGCTTCGGTAGTACATGTAGCTATTCTTCAGAATTTTTGAAAATCTGAACAAAGTAAAGCCAAGAAATTTATAATACTTATTCATATAATTGTTTGAACTTTGGTTTTGTGCTGATTCAAGTTGTTTATCTTAAACATAGGCCTGCAAACTTGTTTTAAGAGTTTAACAGTATGTTATAAACACTGTATCTTCAAGTTACAGTAAAAAGAAAATCAATGTTAAAATTTAAATATTTTAATTTGTTAATTTGAATTTATATCTTGAGCTCAAAGCTAAGATTTTTAACATAAAAATAATGTTTTTTAAGTAAGAAGAATAGGTGTGGTTTCAAAGTGAGCCAAAATGGCTTATTTGAGAATATCTTATGATTCAATTAATTTTAGAAGTTGAAATTCATGTGGGAGCTTGCTTGATACTTGTAGATGTCAGGAAAAATGCAAAAAACATTATTCAATGCAAGGATTTTAAAGTCGAATCGCAAGTAGGGTTTTAGCTGGAGTTTTTCCTGTGTACTGTAAGAAATTAATTTCGTCGCCGTGATGTGACCGAGTGGCATGTGGTTTTGAGTGATGGTGGAGGAGGGTAACGGCGAGGCGTGGACGAGGTGGCGTCACCTCTAGTGGTTGATGATGGAAAAACGTGGAGTTTTTCTGAAGGGTGTTCGAGTTTCTAGTTCGAGCTTCATGCCCATTTTGATTTCGAACTTTTCTCGTCGAATTGAGTTTTGTTTTCGTGTTTGTGACCGTTATGCGACTTACCGGAGGCGTCGTGCTTCGCTATGACATTGGCGAACCACTGTGCACGTGCATGGTGGTGTACAGTGTAGTAGTTTTGGGTTTGGGACCATATTGGGTGATGCTCGAGTAAAGGGGATGGTTGTTTCGGGGAATAACGCTGGTGTGTGAGTGAGTTCGAGTGGTTCTACAGTCTCTACTTAGCTTAAAAAAATAACGAGAAGAAGAAAGAAACAGGAAAGAGAAGAAGAGGGTAAAGTAGAGAGAGAGCTCGGGGGAAAAACAGAGGAGTGCTCGGGTTTGTCATGAGGGAAGATGGAGTTGCCTCGGGTCATGCCGTGTTTGATTTCTTTAAGCATCTTGATTAATAAAGATCAACAGTAAAGGATATTTGTTAGTTTAAAGTAAGTAATTAATTTAAATTTATTGAAAGAATGGTTTGTAAAAAGGGGTAGTTAATTGGTATAAAGTAATTAGAATGTAAATTAATTTTATACTTGAAATTAAATTAATAACTATAATTAAATTTGTAATTAAAAATTAACCATGTGTTAAATCAATTTAAGTCTTAAGAATGTTAGCTAATTACTTAAAGGTTAATTCCTAAATAATAATTAACTTAAGTGATTAATTAAAGACTATATAATTAATTAAATTGATAATAATTGATTAATTAAAGTAATTTGTGATAATTAAATAAGTAATTAATTTTTAATAAGTAAGTTAATAATTAATAACTAAGAATCAACTAATTAACTAAGTAATTAAGTAACAGTTAATGAATAAAAGTTTAGTAATTAAATAATTAATTGAAGAATAGATGATAAATAAATTAATAATTAATGATAACTAATTTATTAATTGATCATAAATAAGTTAATTTATCAGTGATTAATTAAACAGAATGAAATAGTTTATTCTTAAGCAAATAATTAAGTTAAGAAACCAAACTATTTTTGTATGCATTAATAATTATGTTTGATTGACTTTAACATCTGTTTGATGATATTTCTGTGATATGTTGTGATATATTATGGATATCTGTGACAACTGTATATGATTTATCTGTTATATCTGTTATGTGAATTCTAATATTAAATTGAACTGTTAAGTTAAATAGACAACTTGGCCTTTAAAATGGCGTTTGGAATTCGATGAGACCGGGATCGGAAGAATCAATTTTGATTCTCTGAAAACCACATCGATCCAAATTAAACGATAGGTAGTGACTTATAAAGTGGTGATCGAGATGGTGTTTCAGAATGCAAGGGTTGCCGTCGTTAACTCTGACGGTGATTCCAAAATGAGTGTAACGAGATAATGCCTTCGGTTTCGTTCGAACTCGGAACGAACTTGTATGGATTGAATGCTTTCAGCACATCGTCAGGCGGACGATGAGCATTCTAAAATAATGTTCAGTAAAGGTAATCGTAGCCTCATCAACCGAGAATGGCTAAAACAGGGGAGATGCAGCAAGGTTAGGTGGGTCATGCCCAAGCAGGACAAGATATTCCCCTGTCTAGATGTCCCTTTTTATTTCGGCTGTGTGAGCAGTTGTTGGCCACAACTGCAGGGTTATCTTGTTCGGGGCTGTTCAGTAAGGAATGGTTCCGGCCTTGTGTTGTAGGGGGTCGGGAGTGATCCTCGGTACGGTGATCTAGACCCCGTACTGTGACGGGCGGTACCCTAGTAGCCCTGCCATTGTTGGAAACCCATTTTCCCTACGAGACCCTACGGTTTTGATTTGTATTACCCACTTTCGTGGCTAGTAGCTGGAATTTAATCATGTAACAATTTCGGCTATTTTCTATTTACTTGAAAACCCTAGACACTATTATAATATCACTGAATTTCCTATAAAATGTTTTGGCTAGCGTAAGGTAAAAACTTACCCGTATTTATTTGTGGGGAGTCTTACGTGATACCTTTATTTCAAATGATTTTCAAAGTTAAGCAATTTTAACCTGTTTACTCATACCAGATCCATGTCTGACCCAGAGTTTATATTTTTTGTTTCTTATAAACTCTTGGGTACTCAAATTTTTATGAGTAGCCAAGTGATAGGTATTTGGGAATGTTGATTTTCTAGAGAAGCTATTTTGGATAAGAAGACCAGACGTACGTATCTACATATGTAGTTCCGCTGTGTAGTTAATGTATGCTGTATTTGGATGTATGTATGGACATATATGTATATGACAGTCCGGTTATATGATATTGTATGACTCTGATGTATGTATAACTATGTAATAGTTATGTTGATGTATTATATTTTGTTCCATTCCGCTGTGAGATTCTGATGTTATTGTCCTTTCTTTCTATTCTCTTCTATTTCTATCCCTTTCTTTCTTAATGATGAAACGTCTTTCTGGGGTTAGAAAGGCGGATCATCACAAAATACTTCAATGCTTCATGATCTGTATATAAAACAAATTCTTTGTTGTACAAGTAATGTCTCCAATTCTTCACAGCCTGCACGATAGCACAAAACTCCACATCGTAAGTATTGTATCTCATCTTTGCTCCAGAAAGTTTTTCACTAAAATAGGCAATTGGACGACCATTCTGACTCAACACTCCTCCAATTCCAACTTTCCATGCATCTGTACGTAACTCAAATAGTAACTGAAATTTGGCAACAATAGAATCGGTGCTGAGGTTAAAAGTTCCTTGATTTGTTCAAAAGCAAACCCTGCCTCTTCCGTCCGTGAAAACTTCTTTCCCTTCATACAATCAGTAACAGGAGCTATCACACTACTAAAGTGCGGTATAAATCTTCGATAAAATGAAGCTAACCCATGGAAACTTCTGACTTCTGTTATAGTTTTGGGCTGTGGCCAATTTCTGATTGCGGCTACTTTACTCTGGTCCACTTGTATCCCTTCCTTCGACACTACATAACCCAAAAATAAAACACTTGGCGTCATGAACACGCATTTCTTTTTCGCTACATAGAACTGTTCTTGATGAAGAATAGTTAAGACCTTTCGCAAGTGCTGAATATTGACGCAGCGGATATAATGGATGACGACGAAATGTGGATTTCGTGTCAAACTAATCGATGAAACGATTAGATGAAACAAGACAAATCGATGGATTGAAAAATACTGAACGCCCAAATTCGTTGATCTCGAGAGATACCGAATTCTAGCTATCTCCAACACATTGATCACGCACGATACCATGTTAAAAGATCTACGACTCTTCTACGTTGATCTCGCACATGAGATTCCATGAATCGGCTTCAAATCCGTTGATTCGAGCACACTCGAATAACCGAAAATGGAGAAAGGAGCTCACACTCAACATCCAATTTCAAAGAGGCACAAAGCACTCAAACAAAGTTTTATTCAAAATCAACCAAGCTTTACAAATGACACAACCCCCATATTTATAGGTAGTTTACAACTCAATGCTGAACTCAGCTGACCTAACATAGGTCGTTAATGACCTAACCAACACGACTTAAGAAAACACAAATACAACACAGTGAATGTAACGACTTAAAATACAAACGGCTTACGACCTAATTAGAACATACGACCTATGTACAACATGGGTTACATCACACGATCTATGACTTAACAAAAGCAAGGCACACGAAGCTTGAGCGACCTAAAGAAGCGGCTTAAAGAGACATGGCAACGTCTTAAAGTGAGCGACATAAGTATCTGAGCGACTTAGGTGAATGCGCGACCTAAGGTTTCAATGCGGTTCAAGTTGTCTGGTTAACTCGTTAGGTCGGTTGGACGACCTATCATCACACTAGGTCGCGGCCGACCTAAATCTAGCTCGTTAGGTCGTTTTTCCCGACTTGTTAGGTCGCTTGGATGACTCAAATCCATTGATGGCGCTCAGTCGTGCATCAATTGAATGCCACAAGGTCACGAGCGATCTAAGGTCCTTCAGCGACCTTCACTAGGTCGTGAGTTGGTAGATTGCACTGCATCATCCTCTCCCGGTTGACAAGAATTCGACCTCGAATTTGCACCTTCCTCTTCCTCGACAGACTCATTTCCATGAAACGGAATCAAGTATTTGACGTTAAAAACGTCTGTAGTGTGAATATGATCTGGCAACCTTAACTGATATGCATTATCATTGATCTTCTTCAAGATTTCCACTGGACCAATTTTTCGAGCTTTCAACTTGTTGTAAGTTCCAACAGGAAAACGTTCTTTCGTCAAAACGGCATAAACCAAATCACCTTCTTTGAAGTTCACACTCCTTCGCTTCTTATCCGCCAGTTGTTTATACTTCTCATTTGATGCAAGCAATCATTCATGAACAGTTCTGTGACACTCTTGGAACTCATTCACATATTCACAAGCTCGTTTAACAACCCTTTTCTCAAATGGAACTATCGATAAATCCAACGATCCTTCCGGCATTGCTGAATATACAACTTGAAACGGGCTGAATCCAGTACTTCGATTAACAGCGTGATTATGTGCAAATTCCACCTAACATAACTTCATATCCCAACTCTTCAAATTATCTTTCGCAAGACATCTCAATAAGTTTTCCAACGATCTGTTAACCACCTCCGTTTGCCCATCTGTTTGTGGATGATAGGCACTACTAAAATTCGGCTTCATTCCAACCATCTTCCACAAACTCAACCAAAAATGGCTTAGGAATCGAGTATCCCGGTCCGACACAATGGTTTCAGGTAGCCCATGTAGTCGATAAACCTCTTTAAAGAATAATTGAGCAACACGGACTGCATCAGCTGTCTTTTTACAAGCTATGAAATGTGTCGTTTTCGAAAATCTATCCACCACAACATATATAGAATCATTCCCCCGTTGTGTTCTTGGCAATCCCAAAACAAAGTCCATGCTAATATCAACCCATGGTCTAGTAGGCACAGGCAATGGTATATACAACCCTGCATCCGTAGCTGTCCCTTTGGAAACTTGACATATATGACATCTCTCCACAAATCTTTCAACTTCTCTTCACATGGAAGGCCAAAAATATGATTGAGAAATCAACTGCAAAGCATGATATCTACCCACATGACCTTCTTTATGTAACTCCTTCACAATCTTCATTCACAAACAACAATCTGGAATACGTAATCGATTTCCTTTGAAAAAAAAACCATCCACTAACACAAACTCATTCGTCTTCCCTTTATTGACTTCGTCTACAAACTTCATAAAGTAAGGATCTTCAACAAACAATTCTGGAAGTATATCAAACCCAGTCACGTCAACGTTCATCGTAGTCAATAAATGATCACTCCTACTCAATGCATCTGCCACTCGATTTGTAACTCCCGATTTGTGTTTCACAACAAATGTAAACTGTTGTAAATATGCAATCCACGAGGCATGTCTAGCTGCAATCTTGTCTTGCCCTTGCACAGCAGCATAAAATTCTACATCATAAGTATTATATCTCATCTTTGCCCCAGAAAGTTTCTCACTGAAATATGCAATTGGGCGCCCCCTTTGACTCAACACTCCGCCAATTCCAACCTTAGATGCGTCAGTATGTAGCTCAAACAACAACTGAAAGTCCGGCAAAACTAGAATTGATGCTGACGTCAAAAGTCCCTTGATTCGCTCAAAAGCAACTCCTGCTTCCTCTGACCATGAAAATTTCTTCCCCTTCATACAATCAGTAACTGGTGCCATCATGCTACTGAAATGTGGAATAAATCTTCGATAGAATGATGCTAAACCATGAAAACTTCTAACTTCTGTTATCTTCCTGGGTTATGGCCAATTTGTAATTGCTTCAATTTTATTCTGATCCACCTGTATACCTCCTTCTGATACAACATATCCCAAAAATAAAACACTATGCGTCATGAACACGCATTTCTTCGTTGCAGCATAAAATTGTTCCTGTCGCAGTATGATCAACACTTCTCTCAGATGATGCAAGTGTTCTTCGGGCTTCCACTGTATATCAGTATATCATCAAAATACACCATCATGAACTTCCCAATAAATGGTCTAAAGATCTGATTCATCACCAGCATAAACGTACTAGGTGCATTCGAAAGACCAAACGACATAACCGCCATTCATACAACCCTTACTGTCTTTCATTCATCCCCTGGTCGAATTCGAATTTGATGATATCCACTCTTCATATCAATCTTGGAAAATATAGAAGCTCAATTCAAATGGTCTAACAAATCATCCAATTTAGGCATCGGAAATCTGTACCTCACAGTAATATTGTTCAGTGCCCGACTATCAGTACACATTCTCCAAGTTCCATCCTTCTTCGGTACTAACAAAGCTGGTACTGCACAAGGACTTAAACTTTCTTGTACGCGCCCTTGTTCAAGCAACTCTTCCACCTGCCTTCTCAACTCTTCGTGCTCTTTTGGACTCATTCTGTAATGTGGTCTGTGTGGTAACACTGCTCCTGGTACAAGATCAATTTGATGTTGTATGTCCCTCAACGGTGGTACCTCTTTGGGCAACTCTTCTTGAAATATATCCTCAAGTTCTTCCAGCACTGGCTTTACTTCTTTAGGAATTTCAACCTCTTCATTACTTTCACGTCCGATCAACAAAAACACTTCAGGCTTGTCCTCCACTTCTTTGACAAACTCCTTCAAAGATAACAAAGTCTTCAGTTCTTCAATCTCCTCCAACTTGTTTTCTTCTTGTTGTCGCTTCTTAGGAACTAAAGTGATTTTAGTACCTTCAAACATGAAACTGTAGTTGTTGGTACGTCCATCATGTTGTACATCTCTATCATACTGCCACGATCTCCCCAACAACAGATGACATACATCCATATCAACCACATCACACCAAATTTCAACTTTGTATTTCTTCTCAATTGAAAAGGTTACACAAGCTCTTCTACTAACCTTTATTTCCCCACCTTTCCTCAACCAAGCTAACTTGTAGGGCTTTGGATGCTTCTCAATCTTTAATGCCAACTTCTTTACAGCTTCTGTAGAAATGATATTGTCACAACTTCCCGCATCAATAACAAACTTGCAAACCATTCCCAAAATAGTGCACGTTGACTGGAAAATATTACTCCTCAACCACCTAGATTCATTCTTTTGCTTTGGTGTCAAACAAGATCTCCTCATCATCAAGTTACGTCCTTCTTCTCCTGACACTGATTCTACTTCCTCCTCAACATGTGGTGACTTGGAATATTCTACTTCTTCATCCTCATCCTCAACCTCAGCAACCATCACTCGTTTCTTAGGCTTCGGACATTCATTGCTCTAATGACCAAACTCCTGACAATTATAGCACTTGAAATTGTTGTTGACCTTGGTCGTAGCAACTTCATTGACAACCGGTTTAGTAACAGCCTTGGAAACATTTGTATTGCTACTAGCCCCTTTCATTTGATTGTTGGAATTTGTAAACACACCACCACCTCTTCTGCCTTGCTTCTCCCAAGCTAGTGCCTTCTGGTGTGCTTCAACAACGGATCTTGGATTAAACGTGTTCACCATATCCTGAATTTGCATTCTCAGTCCTCCAACAAATCTAGCTGTCAATTGTTTCTCTGTCTCCATGATATCATTCCTCGCAATCAATTGATAAAATTCATCCACATAATCATTCACCGACTTTGTTCCCTATCTCAAATTCTGCAATCGCTGATACATAAGAGATTGATAATTATAAGGCAAGAAAGTAGCCTTCATCAACTTCCTCATCTTCTCCCAAGTAACAATCTTTGACTTTCCCATTCTTTCCCGTGTAAGTTTAGTTTGCTGCCACAATGCCATACCTCTACCTCTCAATCGTAGCTACCAACTTAACTCTACGATGCTCGGGTACTTCCTTGAAGTCAAAAATTTCTTCAACATTCGATAACCAATCCAAAAATTCTTCCGCAATCATTCCTCCTTTGAATTCTAGAATTTAAGTCTTCATCCCCGACTCCCTTTTATGATCATCTTCTACATCCCGATAGTGATTTCGTACTTGGTCTCGATCTCGATAATGTACACTACATCTATCACCATCTTCATCATAATCAAATGTACTTCGATATCGATCTCGACCATCAACATCTCTATGATCACGCATATCTCTTCTACTAGGTCTATCACAATATGGCTCATCTCCAAACTCACGTGGAGTTCTTCTCTCTTCGTGTCTATACACATGGTGATCTTGCCTTGTTGAAACCGATGATTCTCTTCGATCTCGATGGAATTGTGGTGAAACCCTCCTTGCTTCCGCAACCGATGGCGAAACTCTGTTTCCTTCATGGTTCGAGATTGGTGACCTTCTCCTTTGACTTTGATTCATATCATTCATCAATTTCTCTAACTTCCCAATACCTTCATCAAACTTTTCATTAATTCGTTGTTCCATTTGCTCAGCCTTTTGTCTACAATACACATCTTCAACATTTTGAAATCGATTAGCTCTTCTCGAAGGCATTGTCGAGTCTTCAACAAATTCAAACACACTCTTTAACTCTCGGCCTTGATCTTCAAAGTTATCCACTCCTTCAACTTATAGTTCTCGGCCTTAATCAAATCTGAACTTAGTTGGCTCGGTTTTGATCAACAACTTCAACAACTCGGCTTCTTCACTGAACCTACTCTCGGCTTGGCTTGAAACTGGACAACACTTCACTTAGCTTGGCTTTGCTTGATTTAGCTCAGCCTTGACTCTTCAAACTCTTCTCCTTGGCTCTAAAGACTCGGCTTAGCTATGATTGGCTAAGTCTAGCTCTGATACCAAACTGACGCAGCGGATATAATGGGTGACGACGAAATGTGGATTTCGTGTCAAACTAATCGATAAAACGATTAGATGAAACAAGATAAATCGATGGATTGAAAAATACCGAACGCCCAAATTCGTTGATCTCGAGAGATACCGAATTCTAGCTATCTCCAACACGTTGGTCGCGCACGATACCGTGTTAAAAGATCTACGACTCTTCTACGTTGTTCTCGCGCATGAGATTCCGTGAATCGGCTTCAAATCCGTTGATTCGAGCGCACTCGAATAACCGAAAATGGAGAAAGGAGCTCACACTCAATTTCCAATTTCAAAGAGGCACAAATCACTCAAAAAAAGTTTTATTCAAAATCAACCAACCTTTTACAAATGACACAACCCCCATATTTATAGGCAGTTTACAACTCAACACTGAACTCAGGCGACCTAACATAGGTCGTTAATGACCTAACCAACACGACTTTAGAAAACACAAATACAACACAGTGAGTAACGACATAAAATACAAACGGCTTACGACCTAATTACAACATACGACCTAAGTACAACACGGGTTACAACATGAGTTACATCACACGATCTATGACTTAACAAATGCATGGCACAGGAAGCTTGAGCGACCTAAAGAAGCGGCTTAAAGAGATATGGCAATGTCTTAAAGTGAGCGACATAAGTATCTGAGTGACTTAGGTGAATGTGCGACCTAAGGTTTCAATGCGGTTTAAGTTGACTGGTTAACTCGTTAGGTCGGTTGGACGACCTTTCATCACATTGGGTCACGGCCGACCTAAATGTAGCTCGTTAGGTCATTTTTCCCGACTTGTTAGGTCGCTTGGACGATTCAAATCCAGTGATTGCGCTCGGTCGTGCATCAACTGAACGCCACTAGGTCGTGAGTGACCTAAGGTCCTTGAGCGACCTTCACTAGGTCGTGAGTTGGTAGATTGCGCTGCATCAAATATTCTCTTCTGTGCTTGCACTATAGATCAAGGTGTCATCAAAAAAACAACAACTTCCCAATTTAAGGTCTGAAAATTTGATTCATCACCCTCATAAAGGTACTTGGTGCATTGATAGACCAAACGGCATGACCAGCCATTCATATAATCCTTCCCGAGTCTTGAATGTTGTCTTCCATTCATCACCTGGTCTAATGTGTATCTGATGATAACCACTCTTAAGATCAATCTTTGAAAAGATTACAGACCCATTGAGTTGATCCAATAGATCATCAAGTCTTGGCATAGAAAATTTGTATCTGACAGTTATTTTGTTGAGTGCCCTGCTTTCGGTACACATTCTCCATGAACCATCTTTCTTCGGCACTAGCAAAGCTGGTACAGCACAAGGACTGAGACTCTCTCGAACACGCCCTTGCTCAAGCAACTCCTGAACATGTCTTCTCAACTCTTCATGCTCTTTCGGACTCATACGATAATCTGTCCTATGCGGTAAAACAGCACCTGGCATTAGATTAATCTGATGTTGTATATCCCTTAGCGGCGGTAATTCATTGGGCAATTCTACAGGAAAAACATCTTCAAATTCATTCAATACCGGTCTAACCTCCGCAGGAATTTCAAAATATTCACTTGTTTCATACCCAATCAACATAAACATTTCAGGACTATCCTTCACTTCCTCAACAAATTCTTTCAAAGATAATAGGCTAGTTGATTCCACCTTCTTCTTTGACTTGCTTTCACTTTGTTCACGCTTGTTAGGAACCAAAGTAATTTGAGTACCTTCGAACATGAAACTGTAGCTGTTGGTGCGACCATTATGTTGTACAGCTCTATCATATTGCCATGCTCTTCCCAATAGTTAATGACACACATCCATATCAACAACATCACACCATATATCATCTTTGTACTTCTTCCCAATAGAAAATGTAACAAATGCTCATCTTCCCACTGTCACTTCTCCACCTTTCTTCAGCCATGCCAACTTATAAGATCTAGGATGCTTTTCAGTCTTCAACCCAAACTTCGTAACGACTTCTTCAGAAATAATGTTATCACAGCTTCCCGCATCAATAACATATCGACAAACCTTCCCCAAGATAGTACATGTAGACTGAAAGATATTGCTTCTTAGCCAACTAGAATCATTTTCATGCTTTGGCACTAAACAAGACCTCCTCATCATCAAATTACATCCTTCATCTCCTGACACAACTTCTTCATCTTCATCAAACTTCGATGGTTGAGAATAATCAACTTTAGCTTCCACATCCTCAGACTCACATTCCTCTGCAACCAATGCTCTCTTCTTGACTTTGTACATTCATTACTTTTGTGGCCAAACTCCTGACAATTGTAGCACTTGATACTGTTGTTGACCTTCACTTTAGCGGCTTCTTTGACAATTGGTTTATTGACTTCCTTGGAAACATTAGCACTGCTACTAGCACCCTTATTCTGGTTGTTTGAACTTGTAAACACACCACCTCCTCATCTCCCTTGTTTCTCCCAAGCTAGAGCTTTCTGATGTGCTTCAGCAACAGACATTGGATTAAACATATTCACCATGTCTTGAATTTGCATTCGTAATCCTCAAATATATCTAGCCATTAGCTGTTCCTCGGTTTCCATAATATCATTCCTTGCAATCAACTGATAGAATTCATCTACAGAATCATTCACTGTTCTCGTCCCTTGTCTCAAATTCTGCAAACGTTGATACATAAGAGATTGATAATTTTACAGCAAGAAAGTTGCTTTCATCATCTTTCTTTTCTTCTCCAAAGTGACTACCTTTGATTTTCCCATTCTCTCCCGAGTTAGTTTAGTTTGCTGCCACCAAGCCATAGCTCTTTCCCTTAGTCTTGTAGCAACTAATTGGACTCTTTGATTTTCAGGCACCTCCTTGAATTCCAAAATTTCTTCAACATTTGACAACCGATCAAGAAATTCTTCTACTTGCATACCACCTTTGAATTCTGGAATTTCCATCCTCATACCTGATTCCCATTTACGATTATTTTCTGAATCCAGGTATTGATTTCGCACTTGGCCTGAATTTCGATAATGCATACTACCTCCATCACCATATTCCTCAAAATCATATGTATTTCGATATCGATCTCGACCATCTACATCTCTGCGATCATACATGTCCTTTCTACCCTGTCTTTCAGCATCACGATATGGTCCATACTCAAACTCACGTGGGGTTCTTCTTTCTTCATTTCGATACTCACGGTGTTCTAGCCTTATTGAAACTGAAGATTCTCTTCTATCTCGATAAGACTGGGGTGACATTCTCCTTTCTCCCGAAACCGATGGTGAAACCCGGTTTCCACTCTGATTCGAAACTGGTGAAGTTCTCCTTTTATTGTGATTCATGTCTTTCATCAACTTCTCTAACTTTTCAATACCCTCATTGAACTTTTCATTGATACGCTGCTCCATCTGCTCAGCTTCTTGTCTTCTATACACATTTTCAACATTATGATAACGATTAGCACGTCTTGGAGGCATATCTTCAAACAATCTCGCTTCTTTGACTTAGCTCCGATCTAAATGGTTTTAACTCGGCTTTGTTTTAGCTCGGCTCTGAACTCTGCACTAATCTTACTTAGCTTTGAACTAGGATTCGAACTAGGCTCTGATACCAAAAAAGGTGACGCAGCGGATTAACACTTTGACGTGCTAATATTGTTTTGATACAAATTGATGCGGCTTTCTTCCTCACGAAATGATTTCATGTCAAGTAAACCCGATAGAACGACAAGTGCCCAAATCCATTGATCTCTCGAGATACCGAATTCTAGCTATCTCCAAACATTGGTCGCGCATGATTCCGTGTTAGAAGATCTACGATTCTTCGACGTTGATCTCGCACACGAGATTCCGTGAATCGACTTCAAATTCGTTGATTCGGGCACACTCGAATATCCGAATATGGAAGAAGAAGGAGATCACACTCAACTTCAACAAAAGTGGCAAAAGCACAAAAACAATTTTATTCAAAATCAACCCTCTTTTTACAATGGTATCACGTCCATATTTATAGGAATTTCACAACGCATATGCGACTCAACCAGTGACTCACGACCTACGACTCACGGTACAACACTACACGACTTAACACATTACAGACTTAACATACGCGACTTAACAATACAATACATATTACCACATCATGCAACATAACAGTACAATAATACAACATACGACATAACGACTCACGAGTTAACGACATAAGAAGAAGCATGGCTTCATGCGACATAAGCTTCAGCGACTTAAGAGAACCAGCCTTCATACGACATAAGAACAATGAGGCTTATAGAGATGCGGCATAAACTTCATGCGACTTAAGAACAAGGCGGTCCTTCATGCGACATAAGAACAATACGACCTAAGCGACATACGGAATCAACATAGGTAAGCGAATTAAAAATGAGCGACATAACATCAGCGACATAACAGGATGCGGCCTAACTGAGCGACTTGGTGACATAAGCTTCAGGATGACTCAAGCGACTTAAGGAATCAGCATAAGTTGGTTAGCTCGCGAACGACTTAAGACATGCCAACGACTTACGACTTAAGAAAAATGCGGCCTTGTAAGCGACTTAAGAGCTACGACTTTATTTCCTTGATCCGTTAGGTCATGGAGTGACTTATGTGGTTGCGACTTAACATGGAACGACTCATAGTAAGCCGAGCGACTTAAGACCAAGCGACCTATGTTGGTTGAGCGATTTAAAGCAAACGAGTTATCATGGTGCGCTGCATCACATTCCCATCTCCTGGAAAATCACTTTCAAAATATATGCAAAATATTTAAAACAAGGCTACTAGAAATTACATAAATGAAAATAATACTTAAGTAAATATTGAGGAGTTTCTAAGTAATTTAAACCAAAATTACCTTTTAAAATAAAGTTATGAAACCAAATATTTATATTAGGATTCCTTTTGAAAACATAATACCAAATTTACCTTTATAATAATTAAATACCATAATTACTTTAATAAATATCTACTTTTCTCTTAAAAATAATTAAAAATAATAATTTCTCCAAGACATTTTAAAAACTCAATTTTTAAAACTTCTAGTTTATACTTCGGAGGTTTTTCTTTGAAAACGTACTTAGTTTCCCAGGAAAAATACATTTCCCATCTTTTAAAAATAATCTCATTATTACTTTTTAAAACAATTTTCACCTTCTTATAGAAATTTCCACCGGAAATTTATACTTTCAAATTTATCCATTGATAAATATTTCACTTCATTTATAAACTTAGTTTATAAAATTTCATTCCTCCTTTCCTTTTTAAATCACAGATTCAAAAACACTTGACAATCCCAAACCAACTTTCCTGAATTTAATTTTCTTAAATCCATTACTTAAAAATTCCTTTCCATTTCCTTATAAACCCAATTCATTTTATTTTTGAATATCAGATTATATTCATCCAACCATAACACTGCACAACAAAATTCCCAAATTAATCAATTACAGGATATCAATCAAATACAACACAGGTTATAACGATAATTTCTATATTGTGAGGAATCCAGTTGGATCCCTCCAACCTATTTCCCTGCATCCACAGATGTTAGCACACAAATAAATATCGATCCAATCTGATAATAAATTTTCACATTCAACCAATCAATCAATCATTTAAATACTAATTATTTAAATCAAACTCACCTTGAATTCCGACGAGCGTTTCAATTTTAATTTAAACCGAACAGCATTCGATTTAACCTAAATTTTTATTTGCTCAAATGATCCCAGATTTACATCACAGCGTGGTGCTCGTCACTGCGATTTCGGCGCTTCCTGTTTTGTCGGAATCTGATTATGCATGCAAGATATATTCAGTTTTAAAGCTTTTGAATAGGATTTTGAACTAAATCACTTTTTTTTAAATTACCATCGGGCATTCGATATAATACCCAAATCAAGGTCGTTCTCTCTCCCATCTCCCTCTCGTGTTCGACAGTTACTAGAACCTACCGACTCGCTTTCCATCTCTCAGAAATGCGACCACTCCGATCACCTAGGGGGTGATCCTTCCCCCCTCCCCCGTTTTCTACCCCTACACGGGAGCGACCCCTGGCCGAAACCTCGACGAACTCGACGCCTCCAAGGCCCGGTTAAATGCGCATGAACGCACCGATATCAAGCGATCCTTACCCCTGAACGGCTACGCCATCCTTGATCGTGACCGTCGGATGTGTAGATCTCTTCATGATCTACAACTTCCATTTAGAAAGTTTTTGGAATTAAAGCGTGGATAAGGAGATTGTGGAGGAAAAAGCACGATTTGTTTCGGCCATTAATTCTGAAGTGGTGGCCGAAGAAGGAATTAGGTTTTCTCTGGAGAACGTGAATATATAATCGTTATTTAATATTATTTTAATATTATTCTTAATTTTAACGTGTTTTGCAAACGACCTCCAAACAACATATGTCGCCTCACGTTTATAAGGTTTTACCCATATTCCAAACACAATGAAACTTGTTCGAAGCCCAATTCTATCATATGTGGAAGATAGCTTATTGAATCAAGTTTAAATATTAAATTTTCAATTTTAATTTCAACGCGTTTCTCACCCGTACGGACAAACAGTAATTCCAAACGCTACGAAAATTGAAATCCAATAATAGCTAACTATTACGGATCCAATGGAACTAGTTTCGTCGAATTCCGAGACTGTGCTCCGTAAGGCTATTTTAACTTGTCGATTAATTCGAGCGATTTCCAAAATCGTCGAAATCACATAAAATTTCACTTTTAAAATTTTACTAACTTAATTACAAATCATATAGAATTTATATTCACACTAGAAATCTTTCTATTTCATTTCGAACCAAAATATGATTATTTACATTATTATATTATTAAATTCCATTATTAAATTAATATAAAATTTCCAAATTTGACTTATCGACTTTTGATTCCATCCAAAAGTCCAATACTAAAAATTTTAGCCACGCTATATATTTTAAATAAATTTTAGAAACTATTTACATATCTAATTATACCAGATTTACAAACCATCTCAATTTCAAATAATAAATTATTATTATTATTCAAATTCAATTGAATTTCCATATTTGAAATTATAACTGAATTCTATTGATTTAACCAAAATCTTTTTACTCAAAATCAAATTATAATTCAAAATCAACATTTAGATGATTTAAATGTTCAAAATCTAACGATCAAAATTCCGGGTCGTTACATCCCTTCACCCTTATAAAAATTTCGTCCCTGAAATTTGCTAAGGTAAAAAAATTTTACTAAACTCATTTACTTACCCCAAACTTACTTAGTTAAAATTCGCTTTCGCTTCTCAAAACCCTTTAGCTTAATCAAAAACCAATTACTTTTATTTCTAACTCAAAAGCTTTGTTTTCAACACCATTTAAAAAATCAACCTTACTAGTTAACCCAAAATTTTCTAACTCCCAAAATTTTTGAAAATTTTTGACAGCGTCTTCTTTGTACAGAGAGCGTTTTACAATACCACAATAGATATAAATACATATACATCGACCCACACGGTCGAAAAACAAAATATACCACAATATATATATCATTTTTCAAATTTTATTGCGTAGGCGTACCTTTGATTAGCTTTTTTTTTTAAGCAAGCGGCCAATGTATTATGCATTTACTTGCTCCAACTCTATCGATTGCCTTTCGTACCTATACTTACTCGAACATACATATCAGTTTTCAACAATATAAGATTTTTAACAGCCTTCTATACATTTATCTTAGCTAAACACAATAATTGCATAGTCCAACAATAAATTTCATAATCTTACAAGTACCATCTTTATAGCAAAGTTTTTTACACCATTTAATTATCCTAACAAATTTAAACTTTATTTTATTCCACTCGAATGATTTACAATCAAGTTTACTTTTTACAATTCATATTTACTACAACCAATTCATCTTCCCTTCAATATAACCTATGCTTTACTTGCATCAATTTACTTCAATTAAATTCCAAATTGATTCACAATCAAATTTTTATTGTAAATTTGATATACTTGCAATTCTTTTATGATTCACTTGCATTTATATACAAAACCACTTAATTAGATTTCACTTAATCGAGTTGATTCAAAAACCAGCTTAATTAGATTTCACTTAATCGAGTTGATTCAAAAACCAGCTTAATTTGCTTCTTTAAATCAATTCAATTCCGTTTACAACAAACAACCAATTTCCATGCAAATTTTAAAGTTATCGATGCAAATAACCATCACTTAAGCTTATAACCATTTAAAATTAATTCCATCTCAATCTATATCAATTTTATTTCATTCGGAATTATTCATAACCCAAACAAATTTTACTTCATCACATTATTAAATCAAATCCCTATTCTCATTTCAAGTTCATCATCCAACTTAAGTTTATATTAATATCATTCCATTCTGGATTATTTACAACTCATACATTCTTATTTCATCACGATAAGAAATTAAAATTCTTTGCATTAAATTTTTATTATCTAAACAAACTTCATTCTAGACCCCTTATAAAGCTCGACCACAATCATTTCCTAATTTGCTTAAGTTATCTCAATAACAAAATAACTCCATTTCTTCTCACCTTAATCTTATTTCCATTTTAATTTGATTCTTATTCTATCAAACTCCAATCCATTACAAATTTTAATTCAATTTGTTTACTTACTCAGTCCATTTTAGCCTTAATTCACCTTCTCAATCCATTTCTGAATTTATTTTATTAATAATATGACCATTTTAATTATTCTAAACCAGAACTGGGTTTTATTTTACTTTTCAAAATTTCTAACAAGCTACCCCAATTTTGTTCAGCCCATTACCCTATTCATTTAATTTAGCTTTTGCTAAATTCATCTTCAAACAATTCTTTGAATTTAGTTGGGTTAAAATTTTATTCATACAATATCATTTCAACTTAAATAAAAAAAATTCAAATTTAATTCGAGTTCAACTATATTTTTATTCAGCCAACTTAAATTAATACCATTTCCTTTACTAATTTAAATAAGCATTCAATTCCATTCATTATTATTCATAACACACTGAAGTTTGATTTTAATTCAATTCAAATTCAACTCAATTCTTTTTTAATTTAAGTTAAATCCAATTCGATCCAATTTTATTTCTCCATTCAATTTAAATTTTTACTTTCTAATATATTAGTTCAAAAACTTATTTACTAACCTAAGTCCTTTCACATTTTATTTTTCTTCACCTTATTCCAGTTTATATTTTATTTAGGATCAAGTTTTGAATTTCCCATAAAATACCAACCATTTTATTTTGGTTTTACAACTTTCATTTCCTATTCTTAAGTTCACCACTTATTTATTTAAAAGCTTATATTGCTCATTTGAGTCATTTTCACCGTAAAATCACAATTCCGAATTATATACATACATACATACATACATACATACATACCTACATATATATATATATATCTATGTATGTATGTATGTATGTATGTATGTATGTATGTATGTATGTATGTATGTATGTATGTATGTATGTATCACTGAATTCTTAAGGATTAAATTTTTCATTACACAAATTTTAAATCCATAATTATAATCATTTTACATTTCGACTTTAACCAATTTAATTCCATTTCAATTTCAATTTTTATTTAACTTATCCTGAGTTAAATTCAAATATATTTTATTCACCACCATTTACTCAAGTTAAATTTTAATTTCAAGATTAAAATTTTCATTCCTCCCTTTCTTATTCAAATCACTTCACTTAGTAAGTTCAATAGTTGCTTTATCTTAACTTTTCACATTATTTAAATAGAGTTCCCAGAATTCAATTACCCGGTTTTATTTCAAAACCATTTTGAAATCATAAATAACACATACCCACTTGGTATATCAAATCAAACCTCCGAATTCCAAAACACTTGGTTTTACCAAAGCAAATTTCCCTTTTGAAATTTATAAAACCACTTGTATACCCAACAAGTCCAAACAAATACCATAACCAATCACCACGTAAGCAATCCATCACTTTAGAAACTCGAAAATGAATTCTAATGATGTGGCCATCATCATCAGGATTATTTTCCAGCGACTGAAGTGAGTTCAGTGCTTCCTTACTTCCACAAATTCCTTTCAAACAATTTCCATTTAAAAATATTTTCCAAAATAATACTCCATTATTTCCTTCAAATTATTGGAAAACATTTCCACCCTTTCCAAGTTTTCCAAACCTTTGTTTAAATACACGTTAAACGCTTTTCAAAATTTTTGGGATTTAAATTCTGGTCTAAATCAAATTTTAGTTATTCTTCTTTTGGATAAATCATACTTATAGGATCCTATTTGGTTATAACCATTTCAAATTAGATTCTTATCTTTGATTATAATATTAACAACCAAACATCCAAATATATAATAATTTTAGAAAATTATTCCTTTTATATCAAAATATAATTTTGGGTAAAATTATTTCATTTACCCGCTTTAAAAACAATACTATGTCGGATTATCTTGTTTAAGAGTTTAGAAACCCCTATCGATATGGTTGTACTTCCCGTACTGACCAGAATTCATAAACACTCAACCAATAAGTTAACATGGTATGAAAATAATTTTTATATTCACTAACAAGAACGCTCTCATATCTAATATTACACTCAAACTCATTCTAAAGTACTATTGACTCTATTTATAATGAGTAATTTCCCCACCAAAGCCTAGGTTATCGCTAACCTAAGCTCTGATACCACTGTCACGACCCGCCCTTCTCGACCCATGAAAATCGACACAAAATACACCATAGAGTAATATGCCGACGCTCGAGTGCCGGAAAAGATAGATTGTTAAGGGAAAAGAAAGAAGATAGAAGAAAGAAGGAACTAAACAATAACATAATCTCACAATCGCAGCGGAACAAAATATAATAGTCAATAACAGATCTATACACAAAATGAAAACTATATCTGTTTTATATATTACATCATCAGAGTATCACAAAAAAACAACCATTACCAGCCTGACAATTTCAGACAATCACAGCAGCGAATATAAACAAATACGGTAATACGTCTCGAACTCCAGCTCCTCTCCTAAGCATCCTTTCCTGTAATCTATAATACTCGATCTGACCCGAGCATTATAATGAAATAACACCCGAGTCAGTCTGCAATACCAATGTGAGAAAAATACACCGAATTGATCATTAAAGTTTCAAAATTCTTTGAAATCAAAAGCATCTCGTAAGACCACGCCACAAATAAACATGTCGGGTTTTTACCTTACGATAGCTAAAACACTTTTTATCAAATACGTCTGATATTATAATAGTGTCCATAGAAAGTAAAATAGAATCTAGCTGAAATGCTTGCATCTCACATTTCAGCAATAGTCGGGCACAATCAAACCCTACAGACGTGTAGGGAGAATAGATTTCCAACTAATGACTAGGCACTGGGGTACCAACTGTCACAGCACGTAGCCTAGATCACCGTACCGAGGATTACTCCCAATCCCCTACAACACAAGACCGGGACTACCCCTTACTGGATAATCCCGAGTAAGATCACCCACGGTTGGGATCAGCAACCGCACCATTAAGCCGAATAAATGGGACATTTTGACAGGGATGACCTCACCGTAATGGATGTTACCCACTTAGCCTTGCTGCATAACCCCTGATTTTCAGTCATTCCCAGTTGATGAGGCTTGAGGCTAATCGTTACCATTTTAGAACACATCTCTTAGAATGCTCATCGTCCTCCTGACGATGTTTTGAAAGCATTAAACCATACAAGTCTGTACCGGGTTCGAACGGAACCGAAGGCACTACTCTTACTACATCCATTTTGGAATCATCCTCAGGTTAGTAGCGACTAGCCCTTGCACTTCACTGCTCCATCTTCGACTCCGAACTCTTGTTTTCCACACGAAAACGTTCAAACCGGATCGAAGTGGTTTTCAGGAATTAAATCCCGGTCTCTTCGAAACGATCAATGCATTGGCCAATATTGATAGTTGTTTATTTAACTATCAATTACATCCACAACATCCATCAAAAAATAAACAATTTTACCCAAATGATTTAATAACCTCAAAAATATCTTCGCAACATATATTTCCATTTTCAACCCTTTTGAAAACAGTTTCAATTTTCACTCTGTCATGGAATAAATTTCCCAAATATTCACTTCCACTAGAAACAATCAAGTCCAAACATTTAGATTTTTAAAACAGTTAAATCATTTTATTCTAAAATATACGTTAAAATATTTACATTAACTACTTAATCATTTTATTCAAGATATATTTTAAAAATATTTAAAGCAAACAATTTTATTAAATGTAAGCTAAATTGTAAAATAAAGGTTAAGCTCAAACTAAATTTTAAAAGAGGAGTTACAAAATTCTATACTAGTTTCAAATAAAACTTCAACCAAACTATCTTTAAAATAAATCCATTTTATAAAATATAAATCTTAATAATATTCTTTTCAAAACATAATACCGATTAACCCTTTAAAATAATTACTTCTATAACTAATTTATGAAATATTTACTTTTAAATTTTTTACAACTTAAATAAATAATAATTTCTTAAAACATTACTTTAAAAACAAATTTAAACTTTTTAATTTTTTTACTTAAAAATCTGCTTTGAAACGTACTTGGCTTTTCATGGAACTACACTTCCATTTCAGAATAAACCAAGAACCCTTCTATAAATCCTGCTTGATTTATTTCAATTCAAATTTACGTTTAAATCCCGTAAATTTTGCCCACACTTTAAAAATAAGCCCTTTTTATTTTTAAACACATTCCTATCTCCTGGAAAATCACTTTCAAAATATATGCTTAAAATATTTAAAATAAGGCTACTAGAAATTACATAAATGAAAATAATACTTAAGGAAATATAGAGGAGTTTCTAAGTAACTTAAACCAAAATTATCTTTTAAAATAATGTTATGAAATCAAATATTTATATTAGTATTCCTTTTGAAAACGTAATACCAAATTTACCTTTATAACAATTAAACACCATAATTACTTTAATAAATATCTACTTTTCTCTTAAAAATAATTAAAAATAATAATTTTTCTAAGACATTTTAAAATCTCAATTTTTAAAATTTCTAGTTTATACTTCGAAAGTTTTTCTTTGAAACGTACTTAGTTTCCTCGGAAAAGTACATTTTCCATCTTTTAAAAATAATCTCACTATTACTTTTTAAAACAATTTTCCCCTTCTTATAGAAATTTCCACCGGAAATTTATACTTTCAAATTTATCCACTGATAAATATTTCACTTCATTTATAAACTTAGTTTATAAAACTTCATTCCTCCTTTCCTTTTTAAATCACAGATTCAAAAACATTTAACAATCCCAAACCAATTTTCTTGAATTTAATTTTCTTAAATCCATTGCTCAAAAATTCCCTTTCATTTCCTTATAAACCCAATTCATTTTATTTCTAAATATCAGATTATATTCATCCAACCATAACATTGCACAGCAAAATTCCCAAATTAATCAATTACAGGATATCAATAAAATACAGCACAGGTTATAACGATAATTTCCATATTGTGAGAATCCAGTTGGATCCCTCCAACCTGTTTCCCTGCATCCACAGATGTTAGCACACAAATAAATATCGATCCAATCTGATAATAATTTTCACATTCAACCAATCAATCAATCACTTAAATACTAATTATGTAAATCAAACTCACCTTGAATTCTGACGAGCGTTTCAATTTTAAAGTAAACCGAACAGCGTTCGATTTAACCTAAATTTTATTTGCTCAAAATGATCCCAGATTTACATCACAGCGTGCTGCTGGTCACTGCGCTTCCTGTTTCGCCGGAATCTGATTATGCATGCAAGATATATTCAGTTTTAAAGCATTTGAATAGGATTTTAAACTAAATCACTTTTTTTTAATTACCATCGGCCATTCGATATAATACCCAAATCAAGGCCGTTCTCTTTCCCATCTCCCTCTCGTGTTCGACAGTTACAAGAACCCACCGAGCCGCCTTCCATCTCTTAGAAACGCAATCACTCTGATCCCTTAGGGGGTGATCCATCCCCCCCGTTCGCTACCCCTACACGAAAGCTACCCCTGGCCCAAACCTCGGTGAACTCAGCACTTCCAAGGCCCGGTTAAATGCGCATGAACGCACCGACATCAAGCGATCCTTACCCCTGAATGGCTACCCTATCCTTGATCATGACCATTGGATGTGTAGATCCCTTCATGATCTACAACTTCCATTTAAAAAGTTTTTGGAATTAAAGCGTGGATAAGGAGATTGTGGAGGAAAAAGCATGATTTGTTTCGACCATTAGTTCTGAAATGGCGGCCGAAGAAGAAGGAATTAGGTTTTCTGTGGAGAACGTGAATATATAATCGTTATTTAATATTATTTTAATATTATTCTCAACTTTAACGTGTTTTACAAACGACCTCCAAACAACACATGCCGCCTGGCATTTATAAGGTTTTACCCATATTCCGAACACAATGAAACATGTTTCGGAGCCCAATTCAATCGTATGTGGAAGGTAGCTTTTTGAATCAAGTTTAAATATTAAATTTTCGATTTTAATTTCAACGCGTTTCTCACCCGTACGAACAAACGGTAAATCCAAATGCTACGAAAATTGAAATCCAATAATAACTAACTACTATGGATCCAATGGAACTAGTTTTGTCGAATTCTGAGATTGTGTCGTGGAAGGCTATTTTAACTCGTCGATTAATTCGAGCGATTTCCAAAATCGTCGAAATCACTTAAAATTTCACTTTTAAAATTTTACTAACTTAATTATAAATCATATTGAATTTATATTCACACTAGAAATCATTCTGTTTCACTTCGATCAAAAATCTGATTATTTACATTATTATATTATTAAATTGCTTTATTAAATTAATATAAAATTTTCAAATTAGAGTTATCGACTTTTGATTCCATCCAAAAGTCCAATACTAAAATTTTTAACCCCGTTATATATTTTAAATAAATTTTAGAAACCTTTTGCATATCTAATTATACCAGATTTACAAACCATCTCAATTTCAAATAATAAATTATTATTATTATTCAAATTCAATTGAATTACCATATTTGAAATTATAACTAAATTTTATTGATTCAACCAAAATATTTTTATTCAAAATCAAATTATAATTCACATTCAACATTTAAAATGAATTAAATGTTCAAAATCTAACGACCAAATCTCCGGGTCGTTACAGAAAACTTAAGAAAAGTACATTTAAATTAAAAGATATGATTTCTACTTCTAAACCTCTAGAAATTACTTCATTTAGATTAATTTGGTCCATCTCAAGTTCAATCAATTAATCACAATAAATATGTTTTTGTAATTGTAGATGATTATTCTAGATATACTTGGACAATTTTTCTTAAACTTAAAAGCGATGCTTTTGAATTATTTAAGAATTTTGCTAAAAGAATTCAAAATCAACTTTCTTTAAAAATAAAAACTATTCGTAGTGATCATGGTGGAGAATTTGAAAAAGAAAATTTTGACAATTTCTGTAATCAAAAAGGAATTGCTCATAATTTCTCTTTTCCAAGAACTCAACAACAAAAAGGAGTTGTAAAACGTAAGAATAGAAGGATTCAAGAGTGTGCTAGAATAATGCTTTTTGACAGTAACTTACCTAAAAACTTTTGGGCTGAAGCAGTCGCTACAGCTTGTTATATATTAAATATGATTTTAATTAGACCGTTAACTAATAAAACACCATATGAATTACTTTACAATAAGAAACCCATAGTAGCTTATTTTAAAGTTTTTGGTAGTAAGTGTTTTATTCTTAATACAAAAGATTATTTAGATAATTCTGAACCTAAATCCGACAAAGGTATCTTCATTGGATATTCTAATAGAAGTAAAGCATTTAGAGTTTATAATTTAAGAACTAACATTATTAAAGAAACAATGCATGTGCCTTTTGATGAAAATTTTAAAGATACCGCACAAATAGAAGATGAAGAAGATTTTGTAACTCTAAATAATGAACTTGGTGAGGTCGTGAGAAATAAATCTCGTTTAGTTGCGCAAGGTTATTGTCAAGAAGAAAGAATTGATTGTGATGAAACCTTTGCACCCGTAGCACGACTAGAAGCTATCAGGATTCTACTTGCTTTCGCAAACTACAATAATTTCAAGTTATATCAAATGGATGTTAAAACTGCTTTTCTAAATTGTTTTATAAAAGAAGATGTTTACTTGAACAACCTCCACTTTTTGAAGATAATAAATTTTCAAATCATGTATATAAATTAAAGAAAGCTTTATATGATCTGAAACAAGCTCATAGAGCCTGGCATGAAAGACTAAGGTATTATTTACTACAATCTGGTTTTGAAATTGGTAGAACTAGGCCTGTCAATGAATACCCGAAATATCCGAAATCCGCCCGCATCCGTATCCGAAAACATGAAAAATATCCGATATCCGAAAAGCGGATGCAGATATCCGATATCCGAAACATATTTCGGATACGGATACAGATATGGCTATATCCGTATCCGATAAATATCCGTCCGGTTTGAAATTAAATATTTATGTATTAATATATTATTTTATATCCATAAATTTAATACAAATACACTAATTTATTGAATGGATTTTGTATGATTGGATTACCTATTGTTAATTTGATGTAATTTATGTATTACAAGGTTTTTTCATCTTTTTTTTCAATCAAAAAAATGAAACATGCATTATACTGATTAATTTTCAGATATTTTCGAATACGGATACGGATATTTTCGGATATCCAAAAATATCTGTATTCGCTAAGCCGGATATGGATATTTTCGGATATCCGAAAATATTAGCGGATACGGATACGGATAATACTGAACGGATATTCGCGGATATCAGATACGGATTCGGATACGGATTTTCATTTTCAGATACGGATTCGGATACGGATTTTCATTTTCGGATACGGATACAGATATAGCACTATCCGTATCCGACTGCATCCGTTTACAGCCCTAGGTAAAACAGATATATCTCTTTTATTATAAAAACAAAAATGATATTCAATTTGTACAAATATATGTAGAAGATATAATATTTGGATCAACTAATAACATAATGAATAAAGAATTTTCAGATATAATGACTAAAGAATTTGAAATGAATCATATGGGAGAACTAAGTTTCTTCTTAGGACTTCAAATCAAAAAATTAGATAAAGGAATTTTTATTAGTCAAGAAAAATATGTCAAGGATTTAATTAATAAATTTGGATTGACCACTTCTGGTGGGAAACCAACTCCAATGACAACTAATGTAGCTTTAAGTAAAGAAGATAAATCAAAAGATGTTGATCAAAAATTATATAGAGGAATGATTGATTTGCTACTAAAGAACTAATATAACAAGTTGTCCTGACATCATGCATAGTGTCTGTCTTTGTGCAAGATACCAATCTCAACCTAAAGAAACTCACTTAAAAGTTGTTAAAAGAATTTTAAGATATGTAAAACATACTTTAGATTATGGTTTATTTTACCCCAAAAATGATATGTATAGTGTCTGTCTTTGTGCAAGATACCAATCTCAACCTAAAGAAACTCACTTAAAAGTTGTTAAAAGAATTTTAAGATATGTAAAACATACTTTAGATTATGGTTTATTTTACCCCAAAAACGATATATTTGATTAATTTCATATTGTGATGATGATTACGCTGGTTGTAAATCAGACCGAAAACGTACAAGTGGAACTTGTCACTTTCTAGGACATTCTCTGGTTTCCTGGTTTAGTAAGAAGCAAAATACTATATCTTTGTCAACAAATGAAGTAGAATATATATCTACTTCTTTGGCTTGTTCTCAAGTTATATATATGCAACAAACTTTAAAAGATTTTGTATTAACTATAACTAAATCATCAATTTATTGTGATAATACAAGTGCAATAAATCTATCTAAGAATCCAACTCATCATGCTAGAACAAAACATATTGATATTAGACATCATTTTCTTAGAGATAATATAAGTAAAGAAGTCATAACTCTTGAATATATTAATACTAAAAAACAAATTGCTGATGTATTAACCAAACCATTGAATGAACAAAACTTTACTGAATTTAGAAGAGAATTAGGTATATGTTCATTAACTAAAATATAAATTATAAATAATACAAGTATAGTAAATAATTAATATAAATAAAAATTTCTAAAAAAATTAAACTAGGCATGCTGACATGACCCATCCCCCTACGTCGACATAGTAGCCGTGATTTTCAAATTTAAATTTCCCTTTAAAATTAGTTATTAAGTTATATATTTATATATTTCGACTTTTACTCCTTTTCTCCATTCTATTCTCTGTAACAAACTTCTAAAACAGTAAATTAATGGCTTCCTCTTCTAATAATGAACCTTCTTCACTCACTTCTCCTCATTCTGGTGTTTTTCAACGTTCCATACATGTACGAGTCATAATTACAAGAGAAGATGAAAGATTTGCTTCAAATGATGACGGAGATTCAAGAGAGTCAACTGTGAATGGCAAGAGAATTAGATAGGCAAGGAAGAATCCTTAGGAATTTACAAAAATTCCTTATAGATAACCATGCCAATCCCATTGTCATCGAAGAATCATCACAAGCTATGAATTCTGAAGAAGAAGAGACTCTAGAAGAACCACAAGAGGATCAAGAACAAGAGCATCCTCTGCCGAATTTGGATGTTCATATGGACGAAGAGCATGGCGTGATTTGCGTTGGAGAGGTCCTTTTTGATGCTAATGGGAACTTGGTCGAACAACGTGGAAACTTTTATCCCCGCTATCCAAATTGTTCGGTCCATAAATCACCAATAGTTAAGGGTCCTCGTTGAGCATTTTTTCGTTTTCTTGATTGTATATTCGTTTGTTAATTTGTATATAAGTGTTATCTTAATTAGTGTTCTTCTAAAATAAATCTTCAATGTATACAAACATGAATTCCAATTAGGGTGCTATATTTCATATGTTATTATTCTTATTTCATATGTTTGTTTATCTTATTTTCTATTAAGTTCAAGCTTTATAGGTTATTTTTTGTTGATGACAAGTGGGAGAAGTTATATAAAATAATAGGCTTGGAGTAAGGGGGAGTTGTTGGAGTTAGGGGAATTGTTGGTGTAAGGGGGAGTTATGGTATGATCGAAGTGGTGAACATATTTTATAAGGTCGTCATCAGTAAGTATATTTTATAAGTTTGTCATCATCAAAAAGGGGGGTATTGTTAGGAACCGAAGATAGTGGTTTTGATGACAACAACCTTTGTAACTTATTTTATTATGACTTACATACTAACACTATTGTCTAGATATATATGAATTTTGTTACGCATGATATATACAAGGCAGGTACTGATTATTGAAGACTGTACAATATAAAGATCAAGAATGAAGAAATCAAGTTTGAAGACTCATGAGTATTAAGATCAAGATTTCAAGATATGTGTCTAGTTTTTGTTAAAACTTCATAATAGCATGGTCTTCATTCCGGATTTCATTTGGAATGGAACCCATTTCTACCTTCTTAGTGGCTTACAAACCCACGACCAGTAGCTTACAAACCTAGGACAAGTGGCTTACAAACTCATGAATATCCCGGTTTTGTACAAGTTCTCGAGTCCTCATGTGATGAGATATTCTGTAGGAAGAAGCTTGCAAAACTACTTCAAAATGGTTTTTCAAAATGATTTTCAAAACTGTTTTCAAAATATTTTAGCCTTAAAATTATCTTTTCAAATGATTTTTCAAAAAGATGGTTAGCCTTAAAATATTATTTGTTTCTGTTTTAAAATAAACTTGTTTTAAACTTCATTTTCAAAACAAATTTTTCATTTTTTTTAGCATAGGGATGTCAACATCATGGGATACCCCATGTCGACATGGTGGCCATTGAATTCAAAAGTTTCAATTTTCAAAAGAAGTGTCTATTCGTTTAAATCTCTTCGCGACTGGTTATGACCGTTGATACTTTATAAATAGCCTTCATAAACAAAATTTTTAACTAACTAATTTCTTATTTTCTTCACTCCTTCTCCACAAATCGATATTCTACAATTTTCATATTTTTAAGATTGTGCCGAAATTCTGCCGAATTCTCAGGTGAATCAAATTAGAATCTCATTCTTGTTTGGTTCTCTGCCTTCTCTCAAAGATCAAAGTGCTATTTAGAGTTATATGATCAATTTGTAATCAAAAGTTTATCGAGTCTCTCTATAAGGCATGGTTGTGCATGGAAATTAATTGGATGATCTTGAGTCCCATAAATCAAGAGAGTTTCTCGGCCTTGTGAGATAGGAGGGTATCTCAAGGCCTTTAGAAATTGAGCATTGTAATCTCGACATTAATATAATAAAAATCTATATGAGGTGGTTTGCCTTGGTACAGGACTGGATGTAGGGTAAACTCGGATCAGTATAAAATCCGTTGTGTTCTTTCCTTTTATGTCTTTTTATTTATTTTCTGCATCCGTGTTTGATTCCGTAATTATTCTATGATTAAGTTCTGCATTTGTTTATTTTAAATTAGTCTATACAAGTCTTAGAATCCATTAAATACTATTCACCCCTCCTCTATTGTTAAATTAGCCTTAAGATCCTTAATCCACACTCCCTTTCAAACTGGACAATCATAAGATGGCAGAAAAATATCCAAAGGAAATGGTTAGAAACCTAAGAGCTGCAATGGTTTCCTCGAAACTTTCTACAACATTTGAATAGTATTCACCGTAACACTTTCCTTGAAAAAACCAAATCTGCCTAATTGTCAAATGGTTTATCTCTTAGAAAATTTTCTGCAGACGTAACCCCAATATCCTTAAATTTAGAAATATATCGCTCAAAATCATACATATTAGAAGCTCTAGCATAAAGTTTTTTAACAACTCCACAATAGAAGAATCACCTTTAGCCGCCTTGACAATATTACCAATACTCTATTCCATGTGAAGTAAACCATAGCTATGATATAAAGAAGGAAATATTTTCGGAACACCTAAAATGAGATCCCGTTGACGATCAGACATAAAAACTAAAGACGGGTTTTCATTAAGCATTCCTTTCAAATGGGATAAAAACCAAGACTAATTAGATTCATTTTCATATGAAACAATACCCATAGCAAGAGAAAAGAAACCTACAAAATAAATAATTAATAGCAGCTCAGTAGAAAAAACATGAATTATGTTAAACATCAAAACATGTATTAAATGTAAATAATTTCTATTATACAAAATTAAATTAGGTTCAAAATGATATATGAATATAGCATATGTTATTTTAAAGTTTTTTAGTTACTGCTTCATAAAATTTTAGTTCTTGTTTTTGAAAACATTTCTACTATAAACATTTCTAGTGTAACCAGCTCGATCATTGAATAAACTAAAGCAAACAATTCTAGTGTAAACATGGCTGCATTAAAAATTATGTACAACTTTGAACAATGATAGTTTAATATATCATTAACAAAAAATAAATAAATAAAATAAAACTCATACCTTGGTTACCATTTTTAGAAGAAGCAGCTAACAAAACACCCGGTCTTCCCTTCAAGGCAGTTGCATCTAAAAATATTAATGGCCGACATTGTTTAAATCCAAGTAGACAAGCACCAAAACCAATACAAACTCTCTCAAACTGGTTAGTTGAAGCAATAACTTCCATGACCACGTAACTACCAGGATTATACTTTTGCAACGCCTCTGAATACCAATTTAAACATTATATGACATAGCATCATCCCTATATATTTCTTTCAAAGCCAACTATTTTCCGCTATAAGCATAATAATATGAAAGATTAAAATTGTACTCTTTTCTAAATTCCTTCATAATATCATTTGGCTTCTTTATTGGAGAATCTCGAATTTGATCAAATATCAAAGATTTAACAAAACTTGAAATATTAGCTTTATTAACATCTCTAAGACCGGCTCCACACGAATGATCAAAATTGTAGGTTCTAATAAAAAACCGAGAGAGTAGACCAGGATTCAAAGAAGCACAAAGATAAAACTTACAACCATCCTTCAACCAAGAGCAATTAACCGAAATTATATCACGATAATTTCTTGCAAAAATCAAATCATAACCATTTTTTATTTGATATGCCATTAAAAACTCCCAAAAATCCTCAGCTCCATTAAAACAAAAACTAAGAAAATCCACAATAGTTTTTTGAGAACCTTTATTCAACATATCTTTCAAATAATAAGAAGAATCAGCATGTGAATCAATATTTGTACCAGAATTACTACCGATTGAATTTCTTTGAACACTTGCATAGCCTAGACCACAGCCAGCAATATCAACTTCCATAGCACAAACATTTCTTTAACACTAAACTTAAAATATTCACTCTTCTTCAAAATTAGAAAACATAGAATACAAATCAAATCTGAATCGTTATCAATGATTATATTCCTATTCTCAAGAACATAAGATATCTCAGCAGAAAATGAACTAAGATCTGGCCACACTTCAAAGATTTCAGTTTTAACACCAAACAAAGAAGAGCATATGGTAAGTCGAGTAGAATAACAGTTCTCATTATGTTCAAAAATAACTAGTAAACTATTTGCTTCATCGTTGTAGATATCAGTACTGCAAAAGAAATTAAAAAACCAATTAACAAACTTAATTAATCTTATGAATACAGCAATAACAGAAAGTGCTAAATTAACATAGCATAACAAATAAAATCAAATTAAGTGCTAAATGAAAGAAATATAAATTAACTGAAAAGCAGATGATAAATGAACATAGCACAATCAAATTAAAACAAATTATGTATACAATAGCGAAGAATGCTATATAAACATAGCATAACGCAACAAACTACATATAAAATTCACTAGATTGGTAGATGAATAGTAAAATTGTAAAACAATAAACTGTGCTGAAGGAACATATACACAATAAATCTTACTTTCCCATTGAACGAATCTAAAATAGTTATCGAAATCTGGAAGAAGACAAACTGTGCAACCTAAAAATACAAAAATATACTTAATAATCGAACGATATTATAGAAGAGGAAGATAAGAAGAAGATCGAAACAAATAAGAGCAGTATACCTGAATGTAAGGAAATTGTTTGATAAAGATCGTGAGCACGATGAAGATCAACGATAAAGAAACACGATGAACATGGATAGACAATCAAGAAAATCGAATACAAAAAAAAGAAACACGCGTCCTTGAATTGAGGAGATCGATGAACTAAGATCAGTAATATCAGAATGAAAATCAAGAAGAAATTAAGAAACAAATTTAAATATTACATAAGTTTGTCCTTAGAACGAAAAAATAAAGCTCGCGTCCTTCAAACGAAAAATAATAATCCGCGTCCGTAGGGCCAAAAAAAAGTAAAAACTTCCTCCAGCACATTTTCCTATATATATATATATATATATATATATATATATATATATTCCCATATCATTATGTCATATAAACATATACCCATACACACACATACATATACATACATACATTTATGGTATTTTATCTTAAATTTAAATGGTGGAGTTTATATACATATTTCCATTTTATTTATCATACCTTGAAATTTTATTTTAAATTTGAATATAATTTTTAATCAATATATAGACTCAGATATTTTAAATATCGTAAACCCATTTATTCGACTTATAAAAATTAATACTATAGTAATTAAATCAGTTAATTACCTCAATATCCGATGGCTAAAAATCTGAATCGTTACAACGGATAGTTTAGATGTGTGTAGATAGTAACACCCAAATTAAATGAAGTCAGTGGAACTATGCAAGTAACTTCTCTCAAAGGCTTCATTTCCTTCTGTATATCCCCCATCTGTCTCGATTAGCATTGCCACATGTATAACCATTAGTTTTGTCTGCTAATTAGTATTTGTATTTATATTGGGGTTTGCTACTTAGGTAGCTATGCATATATATTCTAACTCTAAAATTTTTGTTAATAAAGTAAATAATAATAATAATAATAATAATAACAACAACAACAAATCCATATGCCATGAATTACATTTAAATAAATGTCATAGATCTAATTCAAGCATCAAATTACAACTATCTTACAAAAACCCTGAATTAAAAATTAAAAACAAAAGCAGAAACTATCAAAGGCCACTAGCTCAAGTAGCAAGATCTCTAGAATGTGTTCTAGAAATATTGGATTCAATCCTCCAAGATGCTAAAATGAGGGCTTTGTTTAAAATTAAGTATCACTCTTATTATCAAAAAAATAAAAATTGAGATTTTTAATAAAATGACCAATAAGGGCTTGATGGGGTGAAGGACGAGTCATACTTCAAATTGACGCTGAAATCAACAAAAAAGGGATTATAATTGAGTTTTTCTTAAAACGAGTGGTTTTTTGTTTATGATTTTGGGTTTGGTAAATGAAGGAATGAGGAATTTAAAGGAGAAGGATGTCCTTAAGTTACTACATGCGAGTTTAGAAAAACTACCGATGGGCTTTTTAAATAGCACCAATAGGCATGTTTTGGAAACATGCCATCTAATAATCACTTAAGCTTTAAACTATTTTATTTGAACACTTATGCTTAAATTGAAAAACTCATTTATGATAAGACAACATACAAATTCAATAATAAACATGTGTTACAAATAATACAAATACAATTTTATATCAAACAAAACATAACTGTAGCACTTAGTTAATACAGTAGACATCAATATACGAAGCCACTAAATAAATAATACATTTGAAAACCTAGGCAATGTCACTCCTCATTTGAGTACCTAGTCGGATCATAATGTGCTTCATCAAGGAACTTTCGATTGCATGTAAAAATTATTATGTAATAGCCTAAGATTGTAATTTTCCAAACGTAAGACTTCAACCTGCATTTCAATTGCATATTCAAGCTTTCTGCAATACATTGGAGGATCTATCTTTTCGAAGAAGTTACAATATTAGAAAACTTTAGATGTCGCATTTTAAATACCGTGGAATCCAAGAAATCAACTTCCGGCATTTTTTTACTTTTACATACTACCACTTCAGCAGAAAATCAGCAGTAACATGTTTTCATTGGTGGTGTTCTCCTATACGTAAATCTTTTCTTTGGTTCTTAGGCTTATTGATTGACATGGTCTATGTCACTGTGACCTTCTGTGCCGAGTAGACGGACATCAAACTATATATCAACACAAACTTCTTTTCTTGGTCCACACTCCACTTCCTCGATGTCGGCACATATCCCTAAAGCAATGCAACAAAATCATTGTTCTATGATTTTTTAGCAAATTTTGTTTCGAGTACAAAATCAATGTCATTGAAAACATCCGCAACAAGAACAATATTACATTTAAAATTCAAATCGCCACGAAATTTAATCAACGTCTCATCGTCAATTTCTCAATTATCTATAGTAACTAGGAATCAAAGAAATTAATTACAAAAAATTAACACTAATTTACAAAATTTGATTACAAAATGTAATAGTTGTGAATTGCCTTAAATACTTGCAGCAGATTTTTGGGTATTTTTGCTCCCTGAGTGGTAAACGAACAATGAAAAGAAAAAGAGAATGATGTTGTTTATATATAGAAATTTTACAAAAATGTCTTTTTACTTCTAAAAAGATGCTTTTATTATTTTCTTAAATATGTTTGTGGTCCTTTCAAAAAGAGGTTAGTGTGTGCATATGTGTATGTTGGCGACGTTTGAAATGTCGCCTACAACACTAGTCTATATTTGTAATTAGTTTGCAAATTAATTTATTTTTGCAATAAGTTTAAAAACATGTCTAAACGCACAAACTTTCCAATAAAAAAAGCCTCAACTTCATATTGTAAAGACACCTGAAAAGTCATGCTTTTTACCGCTCAATGCAGCAAAATCTTTAGGTACTTAAATATATATTGGAATATTCTAGTTGGCAACCCGTTGTACTCAATTAAATATATCAACAAATTGACCGGACAAAACATACTTGTAATTTACACATAAATGTTTTTCAAGAAAGAAGATAGAAGAAAGAAGGAACTAAACAATAACAGAATCTCACAATCGCAGTGGAACAAAATATAATAGTCAATAACAGATCTTGACATAAAATGAAAACTACATCTGTTTTATATATTACATCATCAGAGTATCACAAACAAACAACAATTACCAGCCTGACAATTTCAAACAATCACAGCAGCGGATATAAACAAATACGGTAATACGTCTCGGACTCTAGCTCCTCTCCTGAGCTCCACAGCATCCTTTCATGTAATCCATAATACTCGGTCTGACCCGAGCATTATAATTAAATAACACCCGAGTCAGCCTGGACTACCAGCGTGAGAAAAATACACCCAAATTGATTATTAAAGTTTCAAAATACTTTGAAATAAAAAGCATTTCGTAAGACCATGCCACAAATAAACATGTCGGGTTTTTACCTTATGATAGCTAAAACACTTTTTATCAAATCCGACTGATATTATAATAGCGTCCATAGAAAGTAAAATAGAATCTAGGTGAAAAGCTTGCATCTCACGTTTCAGCAATAGTTGGGCACAATCAAAACCATACAAGCGCGTAGGGAGAATGAATTTCCCAGTAATGACTAGGCACTGGGGTACCACCTATCACAACATGTAGCCTAGATCACCGTACCGAGGATTACTCCCAATCCCCTGCAACACAAGACTCGGACTACCCCTTTTGATAATCCCGAGTAAGACCGTCCCACGGTTGGGATCAGCAACCACACCACTAAGCCTAATAAAAGGGACATCTAGACAGGGATGACCTCACCCTAATGGGTGCTACCCACTTAGCCTTGCTGCATAACCACTGATTTTCAGTCATTCCCGGTTGATGAGGCTTGAGGCTAAGCGTTACCTTTTTAGAACACATCTCTTAGAATGCTCATCGTCCTCTTGACGATGTTCTAAAAGCATTCATTCCTACAAGTCTATCCCGGGTTCGAACGGAACGGAAGGCACTACTCGTGCTACATCCATTTTGGAATCATCCTCGGGATTAGTAGCGACTAGCCCTTGCACTTCGCTGCTCCATCTTCGACCCCGAACTCTTGTTTTCCACACGAAAACATTCAAACCGAATCGAATTGGTTTTCAGGAATTAAATCCCTATTCCGGTCTCTTCGAAACAATCAACGCATTTGCCAATATTGATAGTTGGTTGTTTAACTATCAATTACATCCACAACATCCATCAAACAATAAATAATTTCATCCAAATTATTTATTAACCTCAAAAATATCTTCATAAGATATATTTTCATTTTCAATCCTTTTGAAAACAGTTTCAATTTTCACTCTGTCACGAAATAAATTTCCCAAATATTCATTTCCACTGGAAATAACCAAGTCCAAATATTTAGATTTTTAAAACAATTAAATCACTTTATTCTAAAATATACCTTAAAATATTTACATTAACTGCTTAATCATTTTATTCAAGATATATTTTAAAAATATTTAAAGCAAACTACTTTATAAAATGTAAGCTAAATTTAAAATAAAGGTTAAGTTCAAACTGAATTTTAAAAGAGGAGTTACAAAATTCTATACTAGTTTCAAATAAAACTTCAACCAAACTATCTTTAAAATAAATCCATTTTATAAAATGTAAATATTAATAATATTCTTTTCAAAACATAATACCAATTAACCCTTTAAAATAACAGGAAATTATTGTCAAGGACAAAATTTCATAGCTTTTTAGCCTCAAGGACAGACCTTCAATATTTTATCCTGAAGGACAACTTTCTGTAGGTACCAGTTTTTAGTTATTGATAGCAGTTTTTAGGTATCGGTTTGTAGTTATCGGTAGCAGTTTTGTTTCCTTATGAATAATTTTGGAAAATGTTTGTCCTAATGAATAAATTTTAGAAAATGTTTGTCCTTGTGGTAAAAATATTGAGGTCGTGTCCTTGAGGCAAAAAATATACAAATATTTGTCCTTTAGATTAAATCCCCCTTAAAATAATTACTTCTATAAATAATTTGTTAAATGTTTACTTTTAAAAATTTTGCAACTTAAATAAATTATAATTTCTTAAAACATTCCTTTAAAAACAAATTTACACTTTTTAATTTTTTTTACTTAAAAATCTGCTTTGAAACGTACTTGGCCTTTCAAGGAACTACACTTCAATTTCAGAATAAACCAAGAACCATTTTATAAATCTTGCTTGATTTATCTCAATTGAAATTTACGTTTAAATCCCATAAATTTTGCCCACAATTTAAAAATAAGCCCTTTTTATTTTTAAACACATTCTGACCCAGCGGATTAACACTTTGACGTGCTAATAATGTTTTGATACAAATTGACGCAGCTTTCTTTCTCACGAAATGGTTTCGTGTCAAGTAAACCTGATAGAACGATAAGTGCCCAAATCCGTTGACCTCTCGAGATACCAGATTCTGGCTATCTCCAACACGTTGATCGTGCATGATTCCGTGTTAGAAGATCTATGATTCTTCGACGTTGATCTCGCATATGAGATTCCGTGAATCAGCTTCAAATTCGTTGATTCTAGCGCACTCGAATATCCGAATATGGAGAAGAAGGAGATCACACTCAACTTCAACAAAAGTGGCAAAAGCACACAAACAATTTTATTCAAAATCAACCCTCTTTTTACAATGATATCACGTCCCTATTTATAGGAATTTTACAACACATATGCGACTCAACCAGTGACTCACGACCTACGAATCACGTACAACACTACACGACTTAACACATTACACGACTTAGCATATGCGACTTAACAATACAATACATATTACCACATCATGCGACATAACAGCTTAACAATACAACATACGACATAACGACTCACGAGTTAACGACTTAAGAAGAAGCACGGCTTCATGCGACATAAGCTTCGGCGACTTAAGAGAACCAGCCTTCATACGACATAAGAACAATGCGGCTTATAGAGATGCGGCATAAACTTCATGCGACTTAAGAACAAGGCGGTCCTTCATGCGACATAAGAACAATACGACCTAAGCGACATACGGAATCAACATAGGTAAGCGACTTAAAAATGAGCAACATAACATCAGCGACATAACAGGATGCGGCCTAACTGAGCAACCTGGTGACATAAGCTTCAGGACGACTCAAGCGACTTAAGGAATCAGTATAAGTTGGTTAGCTCGCGAACGACTTAAGACATGCCAGTGACTTACGACTTAAGAAGAATGTGGCCTTTTAAGCGACTTAAGAGCTACGGCCTTGTTTCCTTGATCCGTTAGGTCGTGGAGCGAGTTAAGTGGTTGCGACTTAATATGGCGCGACTCATAGTAGGCCGAGCGACTTAAGACCAAGCGATCTATGTTGGTTGAGCGACATAAAGCAAACGAGTTATCATGGTGCGCTGCATCATCCACCCCTGGTTGAAAAGAATTCGTCCATGAATTTACACTTTCCTCTTCTTCGACATACTTATTCTCAAAATATGGAATCAATTGTTTGACGTTGAAAACGTCAGCGGTATGGATATGATCCGGCAATCTCAATTTATAAGCATTCTCATTAATCTTCTTTACGATCTCCAAAGGACCAATCTTTCTAGCAGCTAGTTTGTTGTAAGAACCAATAGGAAATCGATCCTTAGTCAATACTGCATATACAAAATCACCTTCTTTGAATTCAACATGTCGTCGTTTGATATCTGCGGATTTTTTATATTTCTCATTCGCCTTAAGCAATCGTTCCTACACAACCTTGTGGCATTCTTGCAATTCATTCACAAAATCACTAGCCCGCTTGATCACTCTTTTCTGCTGTGGTACTATAGATAAATCCAATGGTCCCTTCGGAATTGTTGAATAAACAACCTGAAATGGACTGAAACCAGTGCTACGATTAACTGCATGGTTGTGTGCAAACTCAGCTTGGCACAGCTTGGAATCCTAACTCTTCAAATTATCATTCATGAGGCATCTCAATAGATTACCTAGGGATCTATTTACAACTTCTGTCCATCCATCCGTCTGTGGATGATAAGCACTAATAAATTTCAGCTTTGTCCCGACCATTCCCCATAGACTCATCTAAAAATGACTCAGAAAACGAGTATCTCTATCCGATACAATAGATTCAGGCAACCCATGAAGACGATGGATCTCTCAGAAGTACAACTGTGCGACATTAACTGCATCTGTCGTCTTCTTGCATGCGATAAAATGTACCATTTTTGAAAATCGATCAACCACCACATAGACAGAATCATTGTCACGTTCCATCCTCGGCAAACCCAATACAAAATCCATACTGACATCCACCCATGGCAAAGAAGGTATAAGCAACGGTAAATATAAACCTGCATTTGCCGCGGACCCCTTTGAAATTTGACAAATATGGCACCTCTGAACAAACCTTTCAACTTCTTTTCTTATTGACGGCCAAAAATAAGACTTTGCGATCAACTGCATAGTACGGTCGCGGCCCACATTTCCTTCTTCATGTAATTCTTTGATAATGTTCATTCGTAAACTGCAATCTGGAATACACAACTGATTTCCTTTGAACAGAAAACCATCAACCAGCATATATCCATCCATGCTTCCCTGCTTTACTTTGTCTAAGATCTTGGAAAAATAAGAATATGATGTAAGCAAACCTGGAAGTAAACCAAAACCCATCACCTCTACTCGCATGGTTGTTAGTAAAGTATTACTCTGACTCAATGATCTGCGACGCGATTAGTTACTCCAGACTTATGCTTGACGACGAATGTAAATTGCTGCAAATAAGCTATCCACGATGCATGCCTAGCTTCAATTTTATTCTGCCCTTGTAAATACTTCAATGCTTCATGATCTGTATACAAAACAAATTCTTTGTGGAACAAGTAATGTCTCCAATTCTTCACAGCCTGCACGATAGCATAAAACTCCACATCGTAAGTATTGTATCTCATCTTTGCTTCAGAATGTTTTTCACTAAAATAGGCAATTGGACGGCCCTTCTGACTCAACACTCCTCCAATTCCAACTTTCGATGCATCTGTATGTAACTAAAATAGTAACTGAAAATCTGGCAACACTAGAATCGGTGCTGAGGTTAAAAGTTCCTTGATTTGTTCAAAAGCAAACCCTGCCTCTTCCGTCCATGAAAACTTCTTTCCCTTCATACAATCAGTAACAGGAGCCATCACACTACTAAAGTGCGGTATAAATCTTCGATAAAATGAAGCTAACCCATGGAAACTTTTGACTTCTATTATAGTTTTGGGCTGTGCCCAATTTCTGATTGCGGCTACTTTACTCTGGTCCACTTGTATCCCTTCCTTCGACACTACATAACCTAGAAAAAAACATTTGGCGTCATGAACACGCATTTCTTTGTCGCTGCATAGAACTGTTCTTGACGAAGAATAGTTAATGCCTTTCGCAAGTGCTGAATATTAACGCAGTGGATATAATGGATGACGACGAAATGTGGATTTCGTGTCAAACTAATCGATGAAACGATTAGATGAAACAAGATAAATCGATGGATTGAAAAATAATGAACATCCAAATTCGTTGATCTCGAGAGATACCGAATTCTAGCTATCTCCAACACATTGATCACGCACGATACCGTGTTAAAAGATCTACGACTCTTCTACGTTGATCTCGTGCACGAGATTCCATGAATCGGCTTCAAATCCGTTGATTCGAGCGCACTCGAATAACCGAAAATGGAGAAAGGAGCTCACACTCAACTTCCAATTTCAAAGAGGCACAAAGCACTCAAACAAAGTTTTATTCAAAATCAACCAACCTTTTACAAATGACACAACCCCCATATTTATGGGCAGTTTACAACTCAACACTGAAATCAGCCGACCTAACATAGGTCGTTAATGACCTAACCAACACGACTTAAGAAAACACAAATACAACACAGTGAATGTAACGACTTAAAATACAAATGGCTTACGACCTAATTACAACACCTATGTACAACACGGGTTACAACATGAGTTACATTACACGATCTATGACTTAACAAAAGCACAGCACAGGAAGCTTGAGCGACCTAAAGAAGCGGCTTAAAGAGACATGGCAACGTCTTAAAGTGAGCGACATAAGTATCTGAGCGACGTAGGTGAATGCACGACCTAAGGTTTCAATGCGGTTCAAGTTGACTGGTTAACTCGTTAGGTCGCTTAGACGACCTATCATCACACTAGGTCGCGGCCGACCTAAATCTAGCTCGTTAGGTCGTTTTTCTCGACTTGTTAGGTCGCTTGGACGACTCAAATCCAGTGATTGCGCTCGGTCGTGCATCAATTGAACGCCACTAGGTCATGAGCGACCTAAGGTCCTTCAGCGACCTTCACTAGGTCGTGAGTTGGTAGATTGCGCTGTATCATCCTCTCCCGGTTGACAAGAATTCGACCTCGAATTTGCACCTTCCTCTTCCTCGACAGACTCATTCCCATGAAACGGAATCAAGTATTTGACGTTAAAAACGTCTGTAGTGTGAATATGATCTGACAACCTTAACTGATATGCATTATCATTTATCTTCTTTAAGATTTCCACTGGACTAATCTTTCGAGCTTTCAACTTGTTGTAAGTTCCAACTGGAAAACGTTCTTTCATCAAAACGGCGTAAACCAAATCCCCTTCTTTGAAGTTCACACTCCTTCGCTTCTTATCCTCTAGTTGTTTATACTTCTCATTTGATGCAAGCAATCATTCATGAACAGTTCTGCGACACTCCTGCAACTCATTCACAAATTCACAAGCTTGTTTAACAACCTTTTTCTGAAATGGAACTATCGATAAATCCAACGGTCCCTTCGGCATTGCTGAATATACAACTTGAAACGGACTGAATCCAGTACTTCAATTAACAGCGTGATTATGTGCAAAAATTCCTCCTAACATAACTTCATATCCCAGCTCTTCAAATTATCTTTCACAAGACATCTCAATAAGTTTTCCAACGATCTGTTAACCACCTCCGTTTGCCCATCTGTTTGTGGATGATAGGCGCTACTAAAATTTAGCTTCATTCCAACCATCTTCCACAAACTCAACCAAAAATGGCTTAGGAATCGAGTATCCCGGTCTGACACAATGGTTTCAGGTAGCCCATGTAGTCGATAAACCTCTTTAAAGAATAATTGAGTAACACGGACTACATCAGCTGTCTTCTTACAAGCTATGAAATGTGCCATTTTCAAAAATCTATCCACCACAACATATATAGAATCATTTCCCCGTTGTGTTCTTGGAAATCCCAAAACAAAGTCCACGCTAACATCAACCCATGGTCTAGTAGGCACGGGCAATGGCATATACAACCCTGCATCCGTAGCTGTCCCTTTGGAAACTTGACATATATGACATCTCCCCACAAATATTTCAACTTCTCTTCTCATTGAAGGCCAAAAATATAATTGAGAAATCAACTGCAAAGTACAATCTCTACCCACATGACCTTCTTCATGTAACTCCTTCACAATCTTCATTCGCAAACAACAATCTGGAATACATAATCGATTTCCTTTGAAAAGAAAGCCATCCACTAACACAAACTCATCCGTCTTCCCTTTATTGACTTTATCTACAAACTTCGTAAAGTAAGGATCTTCAACAAACAATTCTGGAAGTATATCAAACCTAGTCACTTCAACCTTCATCGTAGTCAATAAATGATTTCTCCTACTCAATGCATCTGCCACTCGATTTGTAACTCCCGATTTGTGTTTCACAACAAATGTAAACTGTTGTAAATATGCAATCCACGAGGCATGTCTAGCTGCAATCTTGTCTTGCCCTTGCAAATGCTTCAATGCTTCATGGTCAGTATATAAAACAAATTCTTTATGGAACAAATAGTGTCTCCAATGCTTCACAGCTTGCACAACAGCATAAAATTCTACATCATAAGTATTATATCTCATCTTTGCCCCAGAAAGCTTCTCACTGAAATATGCAATTGGACGCCCCATCTGACTCAACACTCCGCCAATTCCAACCTTAGATGCATCAGTATGTAGCTCAAACAACAACTGAAAGTCCGGCAAAGCTAGAATTGGTGCTGACGTCAAAAGTCTCTTGATTCGCTCAAAAGCAACTCCTGCTTCCTCTGACCATGAAAATTGCTTCCCCTTCATACAATCAGTAACTGGTGCCATGACGCTACTGAAATGTGGAATAAATCTTCGGTAGAATGATGCTGACCATGAAAACTTCTAACTTCTGTTATCGTCCTGGGTTATGGCCAATTTCTGATTGCTTCAACTTTATTCTGATCCACCTATATACCTCCTTCTGATACAACATATCCCAAAAATAAAACACTATGCATCATGAACACGCATTTCTTCGTTGCAGCATAAAATTGTTCCTGTCGCAATATCATCAACACTTCTCTCAGATGATGCAAGTGTTCTTCTGGGCTTCCACTATATATCAGTATATCTTCAAAATACACCACCACGAACTTCCCAATAAATGGTCTAAAGATCTAATTCATCACCCGCATAAACGTACTAGGTGCATTCGAAAGACCAAACGACATAACCAGTCATTCATACAACCCTTCTCTAGTCTTGAATGTTGTCTTCCATTCATCCCCTGGTCGAATTCGAATTTGATGATATCCGCTCTTCATATCTATCTTGGAAAATATAACAGCTCCATTCAAATGGTCTAACAAATCATCCAATTTAGGCATCGAAAATCTTTACCTCACAGTAATCTTGTTCAGTGCCCAACTATCAGTACACATTCTCCAAGTTCCATCCTTCTTCGGTACTAACAAAGCTGGTACTGCACAAGGACTTAAACTTTTTTGTACGCGCCCTTGTTCAAGCAACTCTTCCACCTGCCTTCTCAACTCTTCGTGCTCTTTTGGACTCATTCTGTAATGTGGTCTGTGTAGTAACACTGCTCCTGGTACAAGATCAATTTGATGTTGTATGTCTCTCAACGGTGATAACTCTTTGGGCAACTCTTCTGGAAATACATCCTCAAGTTCTTCCAGCACTGGCTTTACTTCTTTAGGAATTTCAACCTCTTCACTACTTTCACGTCCGATCAACAAAAACACTTCAGGCTCGTCCTCCACTTCTTTGACAAACTCCTTCAAAGATAACAAAGTCTTCTGTTCTTCAATCTCCTTCAACTTGTTTTCTTCTTGTTGTCGCTTCTTAGGAATTAAAGTGATTTTAGTACCTTCAAACATGAAACTGTAGCTGTTGGTACGTCCATCATGTTGTACAGCTCCATCATACTGCAACGGTCTCCCCAACAACAGATGACATACATCCATATCAACCACATCACACCAAATTTCATCTTTGTATTTCTTCCCAATTGAAAAAGTTACAAAAGCTCTTCTACTAACCTTCACTTCCCCACCTTTCCTCAACCAAGCTAACTTGTTGGGCATTGGATGCTTCTCAGTCTTTAATGCCAACTTCTTTACAGCTTCTGTAGAAATGATAGTGTCACAACTTCCCGCATCAATAACAAACTTGCAAGCCCTTCCCAAAATAGTGCACGTTGACTGGAAAATATTGCTCCTCAACCACCTAGATTCATTCTTTTTCTTTGGTGTCAAACAAGATCTCCTCATCATCAAATTACATCCTTCTTCTCCTGACACTGATTCTACTTCCTCCTCAACTTGTGGTGACTTGGAATATTCTACTTCTTCATCCTCATCCTCAACCTCAGCAACCATCACTCGCTTCTTAGGCTTCGGACATTCATTGCTCTTGTGACCAAACTCCTGACACTTATAGCACTTGAAATTGTTGTTGACCTTAGTCGTAGCAACTTCATTGACAACCGGTTTAGTAACAGCCTTGGAAACATTCGTATTGCTACTAGCCCCTTTCACTTGAGTGTTGGAATTTGTAAACACACCACCACCTCTTCTGCCTTGCTTCTCCCAAGCTAGTGCCTTCTGGTGTGCTTCAACAACGGATCTTGGATCAAACGTGTTCACCATATCCTGAATTTGCATTCTCAGTCCTCCAACAAATCTAGTTGTCAATTGTTCCTCTGTCTCCATGATATCATTCCTCGCAATCAATTGATAAAATTCATCCACATAATCATTCACCGACTTTGTTCCCTATCTCAAATTCTGCAATCGCTGATACATAAGAGATTGATAATTATAAAGCAAGAAAGTAGCCTTCATCAACTTCCTCATCTTCTCCCAAGTAACAATCTTTGACTTTCCCATTCTTTCCCGTGTAAGTTTAGTTTGCTGCCACAATGTCATAGCTCTACCTCTCAATCGTGTAGCAACCAACTTAACTCCACGATGCTCGGGTACTTCCTTGAAGTCAAAAATTTCTTCAACATTCGATAACCAATCCAAAAATTCTTCCGCAATCATTCCTCCTTTGAATTCTAGAATTTAAGTCTTCATCCTCGACTCCCATTTACGATCATCTTCTACATCCCGATAGTGATTTCGTACTTGGTCTCGATCTCGATAATGTACACTACATCTATCACCATCTTCATCATAATCAAATGTACTTCGATATCGATCTCGACCATTAACATCTCTATGATCACGCATATCTCTTCTACTAGGTATATCACAATATGGCTCATCTCCAAACTCACGTGGAGTTCTTCTCTCTTCGTGTCTATACTCATGGTGATCTTGCTTTGTTGAAACTGATGATTCTCTTCGATCTCGATGGAATTGTGGTGAAACCCTCCTTGCTTCCGCAACCGATGGCGAAACTCTGTTTCCTCCATGGTTCGAGATTGGTGACCTTCTCCTTTGACTTTGATTCATATCATTCATCAATTTCTCTAACTTCCCAATACCTTCATCAATCTTTTCATTGATTCATTGTTCCATTTGCTCAGTCTCTTGTCTACAATACACATCTTCAACATTTTGAAATCGATTAGCTCTTCTCGAAGGCATTGTCGAGTCTTCAACAAATTCAAACACATGCTTTAACTCTCGGCCTTGATCTTTAAAGTGATGCACTCCTTCAACTTATAGTTCTCGGCCTTAATCAAATCTGAACTTAGTTGGCTCGGCTTTGATCAACAACTTCAACAACTCGGCTTCTTCACTGAACCTACTCTCGGCTCGGCTTGAAACTGGACAACACTTCACTTGGCTTGGCTTTGCTTGATTTAGCTCGGCCTTGACTCTTCAAACTCTTCTCCTTGGCTCTAAAGACTCGGCTTAGCTATGATTGGCTAAGTTTAGCTCTGATACCAAACTGATGCAGCGGATATAACGGATGACGACGAAATGTGGATTTCGTGTCAAACTAATCGATGAAACGATTAGATGAAACAAGATAAATCGTTGGATTGAAAAATACCGGACGCCCAAATTCGTTGATCACGAGAGATACCGAATTCTAGCTATCTCCAGCACGTTGGTCGCGTACGATACCGTGTTAAAAGATCTGCGACTCTTCTACGTTGATCTCGCGCATGAGATTCCATGAATCGGCTTCAAATCCGTTGATTCGAGCGCACTCGAATAACCGAAAATGGAGAAAGGAGCTCACACTCAACTTCCAATTTCAAAAAAGGCACAAATCACTCAAACAAAGTTTTATTCAAAATCAACCAACCTTTTACAAATGATACAACCCCATATTTATAGGCAGTTTACAACTCAACACTGAACTTAGCCGACTTAACATAGGTCGTTAATGACCTAACCAACACGACTTAAGAAAACACAAATACAACACAGTGAGTAACGACTTAAAATACAAACGACTTACGACCTAATTACAACATACGACCTATGTACAACACGGGTTACAACATGAGTTACATCACACGATCTATGACTTAACACATAAATCCTTGAAGTATTTGTTCACTCAGAAGGAACTCAATATGAGACAACAGCGTTGGGTCAAGTTTCTTTCCTCCTATGACTTTGATGTCCAGTATACCCCTGGAAAGGGTAATCATGTTGCTGATGCGCTTAGTCGCAAACATTTGGCTGTTATTTCTATGATGCTTGCCGAATGGGATATTCTTGAGACTCTGTCTTTTTGTGAAATTCGTGATCGAGGTTCATCTTTTGATTCTCCTATTCTATTATTTAGTTTGGGAGCTCGACCCATTTTGTTGGATCGTATTGCCAATGCTCAGCGGCGTGATCCTGATTTGTTGCATCATATTCAGCTTTGTGAGTCTGGATCATGTGATGAGGCGTTGCGGGATTTCAGCATTGATTCTCATGGGTGTGTTCGCAAGAAGAACCGTCCTTTTGTGCCTTCTGATTTTGCACTTGACATGACATTCTTTATGATTGTCACCGTTCTAAGTATACCATTCATCCTAATAGTAGTAAGATGTATGCCGATATGCGTCGTCTTTATTATTGGAAAGGCATGAAGCGTGATGTGGCGAGTTATGTGAGTAATTGCATAACTTGTCAGCGTTTTAAGGCCGAACATCAGCGTCCTTCGGGTCTTCTTCAGCCTCTAGAGATTCCATTGTGGAAATGGGATCATATTTCTATGGATTTCATTGACGGCCTACCTCGTTCGAGATCGGGCCATTCTAGTATCTGGGTTATTTTTGATCGCCTCTCTAAGTCTGCTCATTTTGTTCCTATTAAGTCTAATAGGACTGCTTTGCATTTGGATAAGTTATATGTCAAGGAAATCGTGAGACTTCACGGTGTTCCTAGTTCTATTGTAAGTGATCGTGATCCTTTATTCACGAGTCATTTTTGGAAGAGTCTTCATCAAGCTTTGGAACAAAGCTTAATTTTAGCACAGCTTATCATTCGCAGTCTGACGACAGACTGAACGGGTGAATAGTATCTTGGAAGATCTTCTCCGTATTTGTATTTTTTATTTTGGTGGTAGTTGGGAGGATCACCTACCTCTTGTAGAGTTCTCCTACAATAATAGTTTTCAGTCTAGTATCGGTATGGCTCCTTTCGAAGCTTTATATGGAAGGCCATGTCGATCACCTTCTTGTTGGTTGGAATCTGGAGAGAAGCTTATTCTTGTTCCAGATTTTGTTCGTGATTCTTTCAAGAATTGATCTTATTCGGTTGAGAATGAAAGAGGCACAGAGCCACCATCCTACGCGGACAGCCGTAGGAAGCCTCTCGAATTCTCAATTGGTGATCTTGTCTTTGTTCGTGATTCTCCTTTGAAGGGGGTTATGCGCTTCAGTACGACTGGGAAATTGGCTCCTCGCTTTATAGGACCATTTTCTATTACTGAACGTACTGGCCCTGTGGCTTATAAAGTTTCACTTCCTGCTCATTTATCTGGAATTCATGACGTGTTTCACGTCTCTCAACTTCAGAAGTGTCTTTGGGAGTCGGATTCTGTTATTACTTCTCCTGATTTGCAAGAGCTTGAGGTCTCACCGGACTTATCTATTGTACAACAGCCTATTCGCGTACTTGACACGGAGGTGCGACACCTTCGAAACAAGGACGTGCCGCTCGTTAAAGTTCTATGGTCCGCTAATCCCAATGACTGTACTTGGGAAACCAGAGAGTATATCGAGCGATCTTATCTGGGTTTTCTATTTTGCTTGGCAACGGTGAGAATATCTTTTCGTCTCAAGCTTATTTCCTTTTCTTTTGAATGTTGTATGTATGTAGTTGTTACAAGTATCATCTATAGGAATTGCGGGGACGCAAATTTGTAAGGAGGGAAGATCTGTAACAACCCGCATATTTAACGATTTTATATTTAAATGTTTTATTTAAATGTAGCGTCGTTAGTCGGATTTTTTGTCCGAAATGTTACTTTTTGCAAATGGCCGAATTAGGACTCGAAACCACCTTCATTGAGTCCAAAATGGCGTTTGCGATCTTTTTGAGTATAAACTTTGATATGTTTGGAGTAAGTTTAATTTTGCTACTTTTTCTAGTTGGGTTTTGGGTTGGGTTCAGCCCACTAACTAACTAATTAACCCTAACTCAGTCCCTCTCCTCTCCACACTTATTTCATTTCATAAAACTTAAGCTAAAAACTAAAAATGGGGGAAGAGAATGAGAAATAGAAATTCCTAACCCTAGTTTCTTCTTGCAACTTGAATTCTTGCTCTAAAATCAAAGTGAAGATTCGATAAGCCCTCTCTCCATCTTCTCCAACTCCTCCTCTTCAATTTCTGAAAGTTTTCCTAAACCTAACTTTGGGAAATATGTGTTTTATTCTTAGATTGAAGCTTGTAGAGTTGAAGTGAAGAGTAGTTAGTCCCCTTCTTGTATTTGAGTTTCTTCTTCTTTGTTTGTGTGTAAAAGGTGAGTTTTGAACTCACATCTACTTCTCTTGATATCATGGGTGATGGGTATGAACTCCTAGCACGTGTTCATATGCACTTGTTTTTGGTTTGGGTTGAATTGGTGAATATCTAAATTTTTAGTGTTTGGGTTCAATTATTTAAAGATCCTAACTTTGATGTTTGAACATGTTTTGGTGGCGAATCGGAGAGCTAATGGAGCTGGCGTATCTATTGGCTAAGGCTCCTTAGGTCCATTGCTCGACCGGTTGCACTTTTGAAGAGTTTGCACTTCAATGAGAAAGGGCAGGAACTGCAGAAACTTGCAGTTCGGCCGACCGAACCCTTGGGCCGGCCGACCGACCTGCTACCCCGAGCATTTTTTTTCCTCTGGATCAGGTCAGCCGACCGACTCAGGAAGTCCGGTCGACCGACCTGCTCCTATTTTCTGTTTTGCCTATTTTTGCTCATTTTGATTGGTTTTCCAAATTTTATCGATTCAAGTGGGTTCTTAGTGGTTGTCATTGCATCTTTTGGCTTTGATAACTTATTTTAACTTCATTCACGGGTTTTTATACAATAATCCCTCTAAATCGCATTAAAAGCTCGTTTCTCCGATTATAAATTCTATTTAAACACACACGATTTCGCACTTCGAGCGGAGTGGAAAGGAGATTAAATGGTTAGGCAAAACACGGACCATGAATCCATGCGTTTGTCTTTCTGATTAGTCCCCGACCTATTCGATTGATCATTTTAGCCTTTTGGTCTGGTTTACCGATGAGACGAGGTAAACTTTGTACTGCTTTGAGTGTGAAATTAACTAATGGATAGTAAACTGTTTAGTGCGAATGAGTGGTTATGGTACTCACGTTACCACTTTTCGGATTCCTTTTTGAGAGTTATGACACATTCCGCCAATTAGTGGTGTCCAGTACTGGGCCTCCGGACCTTCACCACTGCGGTTTGTTGCCTTCGGGTGTGTTGCCTTCGGGTTTGCACCTTCAGGGTTTTTGCCTTCGGGTTTGCACCTTCAGGATTGTTGCCTTCGGGTATGTTGCCTTCGGGTATGTTGCCTTCGGATTTGTACCTTCGGGTTTGTGCCTTCGGGTTTGTTGCCCTATTGTATCACTTTCGGAGTTAGGTCTTTATGAGCCGCTCGAGTGATATTTGGGTTTGGAGTCTTCGGGCTCATGGATCCTTGTTTATACAGTACTGAGCACGTGCAAATTTTATGATGTTTCATTGATATGTATATTCCCTAGGTATCGCCCTTCGGTGTTGGTCTTTTTGAGCCGCATGATATGTAGCGATTACCTGGTGGAACTTGTGTTACCTTCATTGGTATTTGTTATTTGCCTTTATGGCTTGTTTTGGGATATTCCTATCCTTTGTTTCTATGAGTTGTCGATGATATGAGGCTTGTTATGATATGATTCATCTTTTGTTAGATGATTGTGTTATCTCTTTTAGAGATATTTGTTATACATTGTGACCTTGCAGGTTGTTATTGTTCAGTTTATCTAACTGATTTGTTTAGCTAGACCGACCCATGTATTTCGTACTCGGGTCAGACCGAGATGTTTCAGGTTATGTGCTTTTGGACTTATCCTATTTTGCTTTCGCATGGACTATTTAGCTTGTTCCTTTTTGTTAAAGCTTTTTGTGTAGTCCTTTTTATTGTAACTCTGATATATGTATTCTTTTGACTCGTCTTTATATTGTGGTTTGCTATACCACTTGACGTGTATTATTTTGTATATTCTGTTATGTATCAATATATGTGTATATGATGATCTACTGTTCTGTGATGTATATTACATTTGAGTTGTTATATTCTGTTCTGATAGATCCTCCAACCACCTATGGTTTTGTTTTAAGTATTCATTGGGTATGTCGACTTGCTTGGTATGACTATTGTCGATGTATTCAATAGATAGTTAGAGCAAGGCTATAGATGGTCGCTCCTAACCAGCCTTATTCTCCGTGTTAGTTGACGGCATTACCCTGTAGTGTCCTTGGCTAGCGTGGGTATAGAGGTGGGGCGTCACAGTGTTTCTGCAACACACCTTTTAAGTTTTCTAGACTTATTAAGGATGTATATCCATCCCTTGTTCTTGTAGAATCCAACACTAAATATTATGGGATTATCAATTTAGTGTTCCATAATCATTCTCTTAACTTGTTGGTACCCATTGAACTTTGTCTATCTTCAAGACATAAGTTGGGTTTTTGTTAAGGATGATCAACCTTCATTCATAGACCTTAGTCCCATTTCTCGTGACTTTATAGAAACCATTGCCTTTGGAAGACTCTTTGTAAGTGGGTCGGCCAAGTTTTTCTTTGTTTCTATGTAGTCAATAGTTATAACTCCTCTTTTGAGTAACTGTCTCATCATTTGATGTCTTAGACTCACATGTCTAGACTTTCCATTATATGTCTTATTAGACACATTGTATATCGTTGCTTGATTGTCACAGTTAATCAAGACTATTAGAGATGGCTTCTTCCATAAAGTGATTTCCATTAATAAATTCCTAAGCCATTCTGCTTCTTTACATGCATCTGCTGATGCAATCAATTCTGACAACATTGTTAATTCGGAAATACAGGTCTGCTTCTTAGAAGCCCAAGACACAGCAGCGCCTCCTAATGTAAAGATCCATCCAGTCGTTAGATTTTGATTCTACATTGTTCCAGGTTGCATCACTATATCCTTCTATTACAACAGGATATCCTATATAAGATAAACCATATTCAATAGTTTTTTTCAAATAAGCTAAAACTCTGAAAATAGCTTTCCAATGTTCGAAACCTGGATTACTCGTAAATCGACACAATACGCTTATAGCATGTGCGATGTCTGGTCTAGTGCAATGCATAGCATACATAAGACTCCAAATAACATTGGAATACTCTAGTTGAGAGATAGTACGTCCAGTGTTCTTTTCTAATTTAATACTAGGATCTAAAGGAGTTGGTGTTAGTCTGTCATCGTAATGACCATACTTTTGTAGGAATTTCTCTATGTAATGAGATTGAGTTACTAATAACTCCCCTTCTTTCCTAACAATTTTATTTTTCAAAATTACATCAGCCTCTCCTAGATCTTTCATATCGAATTTAGAAGACAGAAACTTTTTAGTTTCATTCACACAGGATATATTGGAACCAAATATTAGCATGTCATCAACGTATAAACATATTATAACAATACCGTTGTTATCTGATTTTCTATAGATACATTTATTAGCATCATTAACAATGAATCTATATGACAGTGAAACTTTATCAAACTTCTCATGCCATTGCATGGGAGCTTGCTTCAGGCCATAAAGAGATTTTACTAATTTGCAAACTTTCTTTTCTTGGCCTGGGGTTTTGAAACCTTCAGGTTGTTCCACAAATATCTCTTCTTCTAAATCTCCATTTAGAAAAGCAGTCTTTACATCCATTTGATGTATGACTAATTTATGAATTGATGCAAGTGCAATTAAATAGCCTATAGAAGATATGAGAGCAACTGGAACATATGTATCAAAGTAATCTACTCCATGTCTTTGCTTATATCCATTAGCAACTAATCTAACTTTAAACTTATCAATGGATCCATTTGTATACAACTTATTCTTGAATATCCATTTACATCCTATAGGTTTAGCACCAGGAGGTAAATCAGTTAAAACCCAAGTTTGGTTTAACAATATGGAATTCATTTCATCATTGATAGCTTCTTTCCAGAAATTAGAATCTTTGGAACTCATAGCCTCAGAATAAGTTTTGGGATCGTCATCGACGTTCATTACATATTTAGTCACATTAAGGACTTCACCCTTACTGCCTTCTATAAGATAAGTAATGAAGTCAGGACCATGGTCCTTCTCTATTCTTGCTCTTTTACTTCTTCGTTGTTCGTTGCTATTATCTGGTACTGACACTTCCTTGCTGTTTTGAGCAAGAGCATAATCATCATCATTGATATCATTAGTCATACAAGGTTCTAGACTAAATGATCTCAATGGGATCTCAACAGTTTGATTTTCGAAAAATTCTACATCTACAGATTCTATAACTTCTAGGGTGTCAAGAATAAGGAATCTATAAGTTGTACTATTAAGTGAATATCCTATGAAAACACATTTAAATGCTCTATTTCCTAACTTTGGTCGTTTAGGGTCTGGTTTTCTAACATATGCTAAGCAACCCCAAACTTTAAGTCTAGTTAGGTTAGGTTCATATTAAACCATAATTCATAAGGGGAAATATTATTCTTTTTAAGTGGTACTCTATTTAAAATATAACAAGCAGATAACATAGCATCACCCCATAGGTTATAAGGTAAATTACAACTTATGAGCATGACATTAACCATTTCTACTAAAGTTCTATTTTTCCTTTCAGCGACACCATTTTGTTGTGGTGTATATGGGGTAGTACATTGGTGAACTATACCATGTTGTTTACAAAATAAGGTGAATTCATTTGATAAATATTCACCACCACGATCTGAATGTAATATTTTAATTTTAACTCCTAATCGTGTTTTGACCTCTGCGTTGTAAATTTTGAATTTATCAAAAGCCTCATCTTTAGTTTTCATTAGATATACATATGCATGTCTAGTATAATCATCAATGAATGTTATATAGTATTGGTTACCACCATAGGTGATATAATTTTTTTGTCGCCCACATCACTATATACCAAATCAAGCAAACCAGTTTTCCTTTCTACGAATTTGAAGGATTTCCGGTGTATTTTTGCTTGAACACATATTTCACATTTAGAGATGGTATCGAAATCACAATCAGAAATTAATCCTAATTTATTCATATTTCTAATGGATTTATAATTAATATGTCCTAATCTACCATGCCATAAATTAATAGAATCAACAATATAAATAGAAGATTTCTTTATTATATTAAACTTAATCATGTCGTTACAACAGTATCCCTGTCCAATGAATTTACCATTCTTAGACAACACTAGCTTATCAGACTCATACACCATCTTGAATCCTCCTTTGTTAAGAAGGTATCCAGAGACCAAATTATTACACATCTCAGGTACATAAAATACATTGACCAATGTAAGAACTTTTCCAGAGGTGAGAGGAAGTTCTATAGTGCATTTTTCCAGAACTTTGCTTGGAACCTTATTTGTTCCAGTAACTTCGTCGGCTTCTCCTTTATTTTTTTCGTAACTTTTGAAAAGATTACGGTCTTTGTGAATGTGAATGGTTTCTCCAGTATTGAATCACCAAGCATTATCATTGCTACTAACGGAGTTCGCCTCTTGCACTACAGCCACAAGCGAGTCTTCGACCACATTCACTTTTTGTTGTTTCTTCCGCAGACGGCAGTCTCGGGCATAGTGGTCGGGCATGTTACAAAAATAATAAGCACCTTTCATTTTGTTGTTGATTTTGGAATGATTTTTTTTCTTAAACTGTGACTTATTCTTTGGCTTTAATTTATCATTAATTTCAACATTATTTTCGTTAGAATGGAACTCAGTTTGCGAATTATCATCTAGATCGCGTTTACGAGAGTCTTCTTCAATACGAAGATGACGTTGCAAACCGTCTAAATTATAATATGTTTCTGCATGCTTCATCTTTTTATTATAATCATTCTAACTATGTGGACTTCTAGAAATTATAACTCCAACAACAAAAGATTCAGGGAGATCAATTCCAACATCTTTAAGTTGATTCGCCAACAGTAAGCGTTCGCTTACTTGTCCAATTATGGACTTATTGGTGACCATTTTGAAATCCATAAAATTAGAAATAAGAAACTTTTTATTACTTGCCTCAGATATGCGGTACTTATTCTCCAGTGTAGTCCAGAGTGTCTTTGCTGTTTCGAAGGTCCTATGAGCATTGCAGACTGGGGTAGATAGCGCATTCAGAATATGGCATCTGCATAGGAAACAGTTCTCTTTGCGCTTTGCACGTTTAGCCTTTAGAGCAGCATCATCTTTATCAGTTTCCTCCGGGATTTCTTCCAAGTCATTTTCCAAAATATAGAACAATCTGACGGTGACAAGGAAAAATTTCATCGTCTCTTGCCAACGAGTGAAATTATCGCCATAAAAACGCTGCAATCGAGTTAGATGCTGATTCATAACTTGTAGAATGCTCGAACCTTCCATGGTTGAATTATATTGTCTGAAATTTATTGTTGTAAAATTTTCAAACTTGCTTTGGGGGCTTTAGGTTTTTTGTTTGGAAGAGAGAAGAAAAGAAGAAAGTCCCACATGCTAAAATGAAGACTATATTTGTATAAATATTAGTTTTCTCATGTGGATGTTGGGGCACTGGGGCTTCCACATGTTTGCTTTGTTGTGAGAGAGAAGTCATGCAACGTCACACGCGCGTCGCCGCCGTCCGTCCGACCGAACCGGGCCGGGTCGGGTACGGGTTTCGGGTTCGGATCTGATTTTTTTTGGATAATATGTGAACAGTAACGGGCCAGATTTCAGCCCATTAAGGACCCAGAACCGAAAATTATAAATTGGAACTGATGGTGGGAAATTTGTAACGTTTTCTGAAATGCTACAAAATGAATGGACGCGGCCGTTTGTAACAGTTATGAACCGTTACAAAATGAGTAGACGCGACCATTGCAAACGGTTGTGACGCTTGTCGAATAGACACCTCTCCACCACTATAAATAGCAACGTCCAGAAAATGTTTCAACAAAGTTTTCTTCTCTGCGCTCTTCTTCTTCTTCTTGCACAGATATGCGATGCCAACAAGTGTTGCTAATCGCTGCACTACCAATTACTCTATGTTTTGTCACATCTGAAGGTGTTGCAAACGCTGGATCGTTGCAGATTTGTTTCTTCTTCTTCTCTTCATCTCTTTCTCTACAAATTGCATCATCAGAAACCGTTCCAAAGTGCTCTTAGTCAGATCAAAGTCGTACAAACTTTAAATCCGATTACGCTGTTATAGAGCTTCATGGAATCATGAAAGTCGATAGTTCGATAACCCGTTTGTACCTGGTGGGTTGAACTATTGTCTGAAAGAATCTACTCCATAGTCCTTGAAGTTGGAAGTACAGTATTATCTTCATCGCAATCGCCATCAAATTCGCCTCGAACCATAAAATTCTTTAACATAATTAAGATATGATCTCAACGATAGCAAGATCATTTATATATTTTTGAAACTTCTAACTTATTCATTCCAAATCGCCGATCAAAATAAATATTTTTGATAGCTCACATACTGTTTTATCACATCCAATATAAATACACACTATTTGTAAGTGTGAGACTCTGTTGAAACTAGAGCCGGGGGGAGGAAGGAGGAGAGGGTTTTTTTTAGGGGGGTTTGGGGGGAAGGGGTGGGGTTTGTGATGGGGTTGGCTGAGGGAGAGGGGGTGATAACTAGCTTCATCTGATATATTTTCTTTTATATTTTTATTCAACATGATGTTCATCAAGTTCTATTATATATTTTGGCGATTAAGTATGTAAAAATTATGGAAGTGATGTAATAAACTAACTACACAATACGATTAATGTTAGCTTTCAAAATTAAACATTTTCATGCAACTAGTTAATCAAAATCATTAACCGAAATATATGCCAAATTACATTTCAATTAATATAGATGTCAAACTTCAAAGTATTACTTGAAAATCGATCACGAAGTTTATTTTCTCAAAATATAGTTGATGGAGGAGAGGTTCTTCAAATGAAACAAGTATATGAAAAAAAAATCTCATATTGTAGACAATCTTCAATCTCAATTCATATTGTTCAAATATGAGACTAGTTCCAAATTATCATCATATTTTAATAAGGAGTAGGTAAAGAAAGAAAGAAGTGAAGATTAAAAATTAAAGCACAAGAAAGAAAATAACAAATTTAGATATTATTAATAAATAAATGTTGGGTAAATGGTAAATATATTAGAGAATCAAATGCATAATGATTTTCCTACATTGGGGAAACAAGGGAGGGGAAGTACCCTCCCTTGCCTCAACGTGGAACCACCCATGCCTGGACTCTCATTTGGCATTGCGATGCTTTGGTTAGACGAGCCTCCCTTTGGAGGTACGTATCCATATGCATATGTAAATCTATATTTGTATTGAGAGCAAGGTTCCAGATTCCGGCCGACATGCTGGAATTGCGGTTATTTTAGTCCGATTTCGACAGTAGCCTGACCGGAATTTGAAAAAAATGTTGTTTTCGATTTAGATAAATGTGAAAAAACAAATTTGACAAAAATTCCAGCATAAATTCCAAATCATTCTTGAAAACTTAAACCAAAATCAAATCAAACGTGATGAATTTTCTATTATCGTAAGTACATACCTAAAACATCTTTTGCTCTGTTGGAAAAGGAATAAATTGAAATTTTCGATTTTCGAACAAGCCGGTTGGGCTTGATTGAGAAGTTTGGAGCTATAATAATTTTTTTGGGTTTGGATCGGGTATGGTTTTGAAAGCAATAGGGGTAAACGAACGAGAATTAGGGCTCGACGTAAGTAGGGAATGAGGTGTTGGGAAGAGCAGTTTGCTTGGATTAATTTTAATTGGGCTTGTTGTAACTATACGTTGTTAATGGGTAGGGTTATAGTTTTATTAATTGGTCATTTTAGGTTGGTTTTGGGCTCTAATTATAATAGTAAAAATTTGTCAAGGTATTTATACTGAAACTAAAAAGGAATTTGTAAAATTTTCAAAACGGAATCAAAATTTCTAAAACCATCAATGACCGAAACTGAAAGTGGAACTTTAAACCTTGGTTGAGAGAAGAAGAGAGGGAGAAGGTTTCATGGCATCTTTTTTATAGCACTCATTTTATGTCTACAAAGGATAAGACCGTTTCAAACTTATTGCCCCACTAAAATTATAGGTTGATGCTATTGTTAAAATATGTATTTTAACCGTTAATTTGAAATAACAGATTCATTATGTTAAAACTACTCAAATAAACCTAAATTTTTTCAAGATGATCTTGACTATGATATAAACAAATCCGCAAATAAACCTAAATTTTTTCAAGATGATCTTGACTATGATATAAACAAATCCGCAAATAAACCTAAATTTTGTCAAGATGGTCTTGTCATATTTTGAATTGTACTATATCAAATAAAATTTGTGGATTTGTTTATATCATAATCAAGATCTATGATCTTGACTATGATATAAACAAATCCACAAATTTTATTTGATATAGTACAATCCAAAATATGATAAAAGCCTTAAGGGTTGCCACAAACAAGGTGTGTCATGAAATTTTGGGTGTGTGTCTAATCAATAGAGATGTAAAATTTTGCGGTATGATTTACTTTAGCAGATAATATAGTTTACAGTTTATTGCTTACCTCAATATGAGGAATCTCTTGCAAAGGTCCATCAGCAAAATATGCATACAAAGCTCTCAACACAGCCTGCATCAAATTATTATTATTTTTTTAAAAAAAGAATGAGCTCAAAGTTAGATGAAAAAGAGATGGAAGAAGAAAAAAACTTGTGCATGAAACCTGATGAGAGATGATGACAACTGGGGCACGTTGTCGCTCGAGCTCTATAATTACAGGTTCCAATCTGCACAAAAAAAATATACATTACTTGTCTTTCCACACACACTATGGTGTGCAGGGGTGTGGCTACAGAGATGCAAAAAGAAACACAAAATGTGACATAATAAATCTTGACCGTTGGATTTTATTGTGTTCGCATAAGAGAGACACAGACATATAACACAAGTGATATATATACTATTAACTAAATATATAATAACCTCTGAATGACATCAAGGTATGATTCTCCTCAAGGATATCGATACCTCAGCTTGTCTTTCTCACAAGATCTATAGAAAGAGGATACGTATGTCAAAGCAGTTTATTTCTATGGTATTCTCAAATTTCCTTTTAATAATAATCAAATTGGTCTTCAATGTGGCAAGAAAGTAAAATTTGTGAACAAATATTACAGAGAAACATCATGCCAATATAGCCAACCTCATTAGATCAATTAAAATTTAGGCTAAAACAATAATGTTATGTTAAGGACAAGTAGTTATAACAGACTAAGATGAGAATAATTTAATAGCACTTACTCGTGTGCCTCGGGCAAGTTTCTTTTTATCTCATCATATGTCATTTCATCAAATACACCTGAATTTATGTCGTAAAGAGCACGCCATTGTATCTATGAAATATAGATACATTAGTCAAAATATGTAATTATATATATCATGGTGGCTAAATATAGTTTGTTACCTTTGGCAATACAACATTTGGACTAGCAGTTATAATTGTCCTTTGGAGAGGACTTGTCCATATCTGAAACACGGGCAGTAGACAAAGATTATTTTGTTTTATAAGAATAAAGCTAGAAGTTAATGCTTTACCGACGTACAACTACACATGCATGTGCGCAGGCACACATAAAAAATATTGTAGACTTGTTATGATAGAATATCATAACTAGATACTAAAAGGGGGCTGCAGGTTTCTATAAAGCCTAATTTCAGTTTATGGAAACTACACGGTTCACCTAGATACTAAAAAAATATACAATTAAATTGGAAAAGGGCAAATTTATGTGTCATGTCGTGCAGTTTTCTACCCATGAAGCAGACAAAATGTTAAATTCCCTGAACTAAATGCTAACATATTAACCTTAACACTGTCGAAAGGGAGTAGTCTTTACGCAACGATAACCATCTATCTCTTCATTCTATGCCAGTTCTTTTACTGTAATTATGCAAATCAACTGTGACACGTTCAGAAAGAATTCAAACATTATCATCATATACATTTTGGCCAAATGACATCAAATTTCATAAGCAGTAATGTATCTTAACATACATAGGAGTTAGATAACAGATGATGTACACGGTAGTTGTAAATAACTTCCTTCGGATAAAATGAGTTTTCAAGGTATAATCTTTGAACATAATACCTTAAACCAAGCAGATGCGAGTTGTACATCTAATTGCAACAAGGTAAATGAGATTCTAAATAAATACTTACAGAGGCTGCCCTCTCGGATTTTAGTCGCTTCTCTATAAACTTAGCAAGTTTTTTGGAATAGAGTTGCCCAGCTTCGCTATAAATATAATAGCTAGAAATATTATATTAGGACATAGTGCAGAGATGTAATGAAACTAATTTCCCAATCAGGAACAATTTTTTTTTGAAATTATATTAACGACTGCAAAGCTAAACAATCTAATATGGCATTTTTGTCCTGAAATCAAAGGCTGACTCGAGGATAAAAGCAGTTACCTTGCACTGAATTTAGACGAAATATAATTTTAGTAATACAGATAAGTAGCCAACTACGTATAGTCAATAATCCACTCTAAACTTGAAGATTTATTTTGACAAAAAGAAATATTAACAACTGCAAATCTATACAATCTAACTCTTCATTTCTGTCCTGAGATCAAAGGATGATTGTAGAAGAAAAACAATTACTTTACACTGAGTCTAGACAAAATATAATTTTAGTAACACGGATAAATAGCCAACTATGTATAATTAAAAATCCACTCTAAACTTGAAAAACGACACTTGGAAATGTATTTTGTTATCCCTCTAAAACCTACAAAAAAAATATTTTCAGAAAAAGTGGTGGAAAATCATTATGTATTAAGTGTCAAATTCACTTCTTGAATATTAGTATGAAATTTTATGTATGGATCGGATTTGCATCATTACTAAATTTTATGGTATGATTCGCCTTAATCTTTTTATACCAAATCCACCAAAAACATAACTCGGTTTTAAACTTCAATTATATAAACCGCCTTGATTATTTTGATACAGATACAGTCCAATGACTGCAATCAAACAAATCTTTGGATGTGAATCTAACACAAATTCACTGTATGTATATCATCAGTCATCACACAAGTTTGAATCTAGCATATCAAAGTATAATCGAACCTTATAAGTGAGTCACCTCCAATTCTTCCTCTGACATTATGCTGGCTCACACCATGCCATGTAAGCAAAATGGGTCGGGGTGTTAGATGAGTATTCACCTGTCAAGAGTTTGATAGAATATACATATACATATACATACATACATATACATATATACTGTTATACGATCAGTATACCAAAACAAAGACCAATATGTTATAAACTCGTCATACAAATTTACAAATCAGATTTCTACTACTTTGGAATTATGTATTGGTTATTTTGAACAGTAACTATGTTGTAATTAATTTACAAGAACAAACTATAGCAATCACAACAATAAATTGTTGTATTAAACTATAGCGATAAACAGGTGTTGTACTACTTCGTAGAAACAACACAATGTTGAAACGGAAAGATGATAGAATGATGTATTTAAATATATATGAGTAAACGGAAATCTAACCGGATGAAGAAGGAAATTACATCCGAGACTTGTCGTAACAATTTTCTTAAGACTTTATTCAAAGTCTTCCAAGATACAACAAATGTGATCTGCTCGAGATTGTGATAAGTATGATCTTCTATGTGGTATGTAGATGTGCACGGATCTGGAGATTAAGAGATGATGAGGAAGAAGAGAAATTTCGGAGTTATCTACTAATCAGGTTTTCTTCTCTTTTTATAGGCTAATTCCCAACGGTTATGTTTGTTGGGAACAGCCGCATCTCTACGTCTGCAATGGTCAAAAACTATCGCGGTTTGCAACTGTCGCCTCTCTTCATTTGCAACGGCCAAGAACTGTCGCGGTTTGCAACAGTCGCGTCTCTTCATTTGCAATGGCCAAGAACTGTCGTAGTCTGCAACAGTCGCGTCTCTTCATTCGCAACAGCTAAAAACAGCTTTGCAACGCCTATTTCCCATCCAATCCACTAGTTGCTTCTATGTTTACTTCTGTGCGGCAAAAGTATAACATCGTCCGCTTTTATTGGATCCGCATCGGGCCCGGTTCGGTACAGGACTGGCAGGCGGCGCACACGTGTGTTAGTTCATGGTCATATAGGTCCTCTCCCTCGCACAAAATTACCTGATCCTAAGTGTCAATATATGTTTAAGGAAAGTAGTATATAAGCATGAATATTAACTTATTTTTGGCGATGTGGAACAGTATCTCATTCACTATATAAGGGTCCTCTAACAATCCCCCACATGAATGATGATATATATATCCCCACACAAAGTGTAATATCACACAGTTCATATGAAAATAATGCTATATCTATGATAAGTTGATATTTCAGTGTGAACTTTCTCTAATTAAAACTTATCGGATATACTTGGTTAATCGGTGAGTTATTTCTTCTTGAACCGTCAGCTGTTTGTGCATAACCAGACAATAAGTTTTACAAAGCATTGTTTCCCTTCACATCCAATCTCTTGGTTGTGTTCATTTTGGTCCTGAACAAATTTGGTTTTGCGAGTATTTTAGAGAATTTAAGCCTTTAATATTCTCATAGAGCCGACCCAGCTCATACTAACATAGGTGATCGCAACCATTAAGAATATCCTACATATTACCTACTTTTTAATTTCAAGATATGATCATTATTAAAAAGCATAGCTTTATCCTTTTAATACTTCTATAGGCATGCATTCTATTGTGCACCATAGGAATGAAGTAGGACTAAGTCCAAAATGCATTACTTCTTGAGTTACACAGAACTGGTTTGCCTATTGATCCTAGTCCGTGGGATCTCCAATTGCTAGGATTATGTTCCGTATAAGATAACTCTTATTGTTTTAGGCTTTTAACCCTATTCCCTTTGATGCGCAGTCAATTTTCTCTCTTGATAATCCTTTAGTAAATGGATCTGCAAGGTTATCAGTAGTTCTTTATAATCAATGGAAATAGTTCCATTTGAGAGTAACTACCTAACTGTGTTATGTCGCCGACGAATATGTCGTGACTTTCCATTATCACGGTGTATGTATTTGGCCTGTACAGGTTTAGGCCAAAATGGAATGTCTTCTAAAAATTGACGAAGCCATTCTGCATCTTCGCCTGCTTTATCTAAAGCAATGAACTCTGATTCCATAGTGGATCGAGCTATGCATCTTTGTTTAGTAGACTTCCATGACACTCCTACTCCTGCTAGGGTGAAGACATAATCACTAGTTGATTTAGATTCCTATGAATCAGAAATCTAGTTTGCATCATTATATCCTTCTAAGACGACAGGATATTTTCCGTAATGTAGGGAAAAGTTCATGGTACTCTTTAAATATCTCAACACTCTCATTAGTGCTTACAGTGTCCCTTCCCTGGGTTGCTTGTATACCTGCTCAGTCGACTTACCGCATAAACTATATCTAGTCTTGTGCAATTCATGAGGTACATTAGACATTCTATTATACAAGAGTATTCTAGTTGCATTACACTCTCATTAGTGTTTTTGTGTAGTACTTCAGATGGATTAAAAGGTATTCTTACTCCTTTAATTCCGTAGTTTTGGAATTTTTCAATCACTTTTTCCACATAGTGTGACTGAGATAGATCAATTCCATTAAGCATTTTTATTATTTTGATTCCCAAATAATGTCTCCAACTTCTAAATCTTTCATATCGAAAATATTGATTAACATTTTCTTTATGGTCTCTATTACTTTACTATTTGGACCAAAGATTAGCATATCGTCTACATATAAACAAATCATCAGGTATGATTGTCCAACTTGTTCATAATAATCACATTTATCGCATTCATTTATGCGGAAACCATTTTTCATCATGACACTATCAATTTTTGCGTGCCATTGTTTTGAAGCCTGCTTTAGTCCATATAATGTTTTTACTAATCTACATACTTTGTTTTCATTTACTTTGAAAATAAAACCCTCGAGTTGCTTCATGTAAATCTACTCATCAAGATTTCCATTTAAGAATTTTGTCTTCACATCCATTTGATGAATCTCTAGATTATATATGGATGCAATTGCCATTAACATTCTTATAGAGGTTATTCGCGTAAGCGGTGAATAAGTATCAAAGAAGTCTAAACATTCCTTTGGACGATATCATTTGGCTACCAATCTTGCTTTATATTTGTCAATAGAGCCATTTAGTTTCATCTTCCTTTTGAAGATCCATTTGCAACCCCTTCGTTTTATTCCAGACGGAAGATCAACTATTTCCTAAGTTTTATTACTTAGAATTGAATCAATTTTACTTTTGATTGCTTCTTTACAACATCAAGATTCGGAAGATGACATTGCTTCTTTGTATGTTTGAGATTTTTGTTCTAACATGTATGATAGAAAATCTGAACCAAACGTCTTGGATGTTCTTGCTCTTACGCTTCTTCTTGGTTGGACCTCCTCAATTTCACGATGAGTTTCATTGTCATGTAGCTTGCTTAATTCTTCTCTTATCCTTTTAGGGACGTAATTTCCTTCTTTCCTTTTGTGCGGAAACACATCTTCAAAGAATGAGGCATCTCGAGACTCTATGATGGTACTGACACTAATATCAGCTATATCAGACTTGAATACTAAAAATCTGTAGGTATTACTATTTTGGGCTGGCCTTAGATAGTAACGGTCTATAGTTTTTGGTCCAAGTTTGACTTTCTTAGGAGGTGGAACTGGAACTTTTGCCAAGCACCAAACACTTTGAGGTATTTGAAACTTGGTATGTGTCCTTTCCATAACTCATATGGAATTGTTCCCGTTTTATTGTGAGGAACCTTACTTAATATGTGATTAGACATATTTAAGGCTTCCGCCCACAAATTCGTCGGTAGACCAGAGGTCAATAGCATTACATTTATCATATCTTTTAATGTTCTATTCTTACTCTAGGTAATATCATTTTGTTGTGGTGAGTATGGGGCTGTTGTTTGAAGAATTATACCAGTATCAGCACAGAATTGTTCGAATGGTAATTCATATTCTCCACCTCGATCAGATCTAAATATCTTGATCTTTTTATTTAACTGATTTTCTATTTCAGTCTTATATTTTATAAACGATGTAACTGCTTCATCTTTACTATTCAAAAGATATGCATAGCAATATTATGTATAGTCCTCAATAAAAGTGATAAAGTGCTTTTTTCCACCTCTTGTAGGTAATGATTTAAAATTACATAAATCAGTGTAAACCAAACCTAGTGGTTCTATACTTCTATCAACGGTATGAAATGGTTTTTTAACCAATTTTGCTTTTACAAATTCTCACATTTGTAGTTTCTATCTACTTGGAATTAAGGAGTTAATCCAAAGTTGGCTATTTTTTTCATTTTTTGAAAATTTATGTGTCATAATCTATCATGCCACGGTAAAATGTCATGCTCAACCAAATAAGAAACTTCTTTTGTTATTAATAGCACAATCAGACTACATAGTTTTATTGCCGACTACGGCTACATTTGCCTTAAATAGGCCGTCACATAAATAACCCATTTCTATATAAATTCAGCCTTAGACAGAACTAATTTATCTGACTCGATGACCAAACGGAAGCCTTTCCTTGAGAGCACGGGTCCAGAGACAAGGTTTTTACGGATATCCGAAACATGAAGAACGTCACTTAGTGTCACAGTTTTTTCGGATGTAAATTTGAGGACGACGGTGCCGTTACCTTCGATCATGGAAACGACAGAATTACCCATGTAGAGTTTTTCCTCGTGATCGTATTTCTTGTAAGTGGAAAACATAGATATATCAGAACAAACACGACGAGTAGAGGCTGTGTCTACCCACCACTGTGCAGGGTTCTGTACTAAGTTAAGTTGCATTCTGAAACACCTCCTAAAAAGTTCATCTCCTTAATGGTTGAATTCAAATTTTCCACTATATTTGTCACCGATTTGTCATTCGTCTTCTTGTGCCTGCAATTTTTAGCTGTGTGCTCAGTCTTTCCACAGACCCAACATTCGTCTTTGAACTTCTTTGCTTGCTTATCTTTGGATTGATTATTCGGTGCCTTTCTCTTTTTCTTTTTGTTGTCGAAGTGTCCTTTCTTCTTTGCCCCTTCTGTAACAAGTGCCTATTCGCCTTTGGGTTATGTTATTTCACGATTACCTATCTTAATTTTTAATCTGACAATGAGATCTTCTAAGGAAATCCCTTTTTTCTTATATTTCAAATAGTTGCGATAGTCTCTCTAGAATGGTGGTAATTTTCCTGTTATTGCTTTAACAAGAAACGATTCTCCAACTTGATGTCCTTCTGCTTCAAGTTCATGAATTATAAGCTGTAGTTCCTGCACTTCACTAGTTATGGATTTGGAATCCACCATTTTGTATTCCATAAATTTATCCACCATGAACTTCTTCAAACTGACATTAGAAATATTGATTCTATTTATTTGCAAGTGCAGTCCATAGGGATTTTGTTGTCCAGTGTGGCTGATATACTTTATGTAGTCCAGACAGTTCAAAATGTAATTTCAGCATAAGAAGTCCGAACGCTTCCATATGTCAATTCTGTGAAAAACATCTGCATTTTTCCTCTAGTTTGTCCGTCTTTAGGCTTTGGTTCATCCTTCTCAATGCACTTCTTCAGCCCTAACGTGGTGCGATAAAACAGCATTTGATTCTACCATGTTATGAAGTCATCAACATCTCCTTTAAATGGATCATGCCTGTTGTGGGTAGCACTTTTTGCTAAGAGTTCAACTGTCATCATCTCTGTTTTATTGAAAACAAGAAAGTCTTAAGATGTTATACGATAGTATACCAAAACAGAGATCAATATGTTATAAACTTATCACGCAAGTTTACAAATTAGATTTCCACTACTTTGGAATTCTGTATTAGTTATTTTGAACAATAGCTATGTCGTAATTAATTTACAAGAACAAACTATAGCAATCACAACAAAAAATTGCTATATTAAACTATAGCGATAAACAAGCATTATACTATTTCGTTGAAACAGCACAACGTTGAAACGAAAAGATTACAAAATGATGTATATAAATATATAAGTAAACAGATATCTAACCAAATGAAGAAGGAAATTACGTCTGAGGCTTGTCGTAACAATTTCCTTAAGACTTTATTCAAAGTCTTCCAAGATACAACAGACGTGATCTGTTCGAGATTGTGATAAGTACGATCTTCTATATGATATGTAGAAGTGCACGGATTTGGTGATTAAGAAATGAAGAGGAAGAAGAGAAAATTCAAAGTTATCCATTGATCTGGTTTCATTCTCCTTTTATAGGCTAATTCGCAACGGTTATGTTTGTTGGGAACAATCGCATCTCTTCGCATTCAACGGCCAAAAACTGTCACGGTTTGCAACAGTCGTCTTTCTTCATTTGTAACGGCCAAGAACTATCGCGGTCTGCAACAGTCATGTCTCTTCATTTGCAACGGCCAAGAACTGTCGCAGTTTGCAATAGTCGCCTCTCTTCATTTGCAACGGCCAAGAACTATCACTGTTTGCAACAGTCGCTTCTCTTCATTCGCAACGGCTAAAAACAGTTTTGCAATGCCTATTTTCGCGTCCAATCCCCTAGTCGCTTCTTGTTTACTTCTGTGCAGTAAAAATATAACACGGTCCACTATTTTTGGATCCGCACCCGGCCCGGTTCGGTAAGGGACGGGCGGGCAGCGTGCGCACGTGTGTTTTAGTTCATGGCCACATAGGTCCTCCCCTTCACACAAAATTACCTGACCCTAAGGGTCAATATTTGTTTGAGGAAAGTAGTATATAAGCATGAACATTAACTTATTTTTGGCGATGTGAGACAATATCTCATTCACCGTATAAGAGTCCTCTAACACATACGTACATGCACATACATACATACATACATACATACATGTATGTATGTATGTGTACGTACGTACACATTAACCATTCAAAATTAGTAAGTAATATGTGAGAAAATTCACTTGCACGACAATTTTCGTCAAAAGGTATAATAGTACGCAAATGACAACATAGAATTTGATGCCAAACTCAAAAGAAGACATTCAAGAATAAGACATACTAGAACAGATACAATGGAGTATTAATCGCATGTTGGAGCTTCAAGTGTGAAGGGGAAACAAGAAATCACGTGAGCAAGGAGGGAAGAGACATAGTGATGAGGTGGCAAGGCATTAGTGGAGGGTAGTGTACTAAAGGGCGGTTTGGTAATTTGCCAAATACATTCTATATAAAAACAATTTTTTCTCTCCTTTCTCATTTTATCATTTTACTTCTTATACAAAACTTGATCCTCTTCCTCAAGCTTTCCAAAAAGCGTTAATGGCTTCTTTGATTTTTCAAAATGTTTAAAAATCATTATTTTCTACTTTAAATTCTTGAAAATTATTAAAACAACCTTCTATTCTTTCTACATCTCTTCTCCTTCAAAATCAAACCCAAACCCTCCCTGCACCATTTAGACCGAGCCATCCTACCCCCTTAGCTGAACCAAAAGTCCCCTCAAAGGTTTAAAACCTTTTCTTTGCAAAGTAGAAACAAAGTTCTAGGTCGTACTCTAAAGTTAGTAAAAGTTTGGTTTGATTTGAATAGCTTTTGGTGAATAAAGCTCACCCTTTTATATAAAGTTTTTAACTTTAAATCATTGTTTATGTATGATTGCAAAACTATGTTGGTTGTTTGGGTAAATGTTGATTTGGATATACATATGTATGCTTGTATGTAATGTTGGATTTGACTTGAAACTTAAGTCTAAATTTTGTATATGGTTGAAAAAAATGATTTTGCTTATGTGTTGTTAATATGGTATGAAAATAAATGTTTTGTTCTTGTGTATGTGATGTATATGTTAAAGGAATTTTGCATATAAGGTTGTATTAGCCGCATAGAAATCTCTCGCTTTTAAATGTGTTTTTACATACATGTTTTATTTAAAAAGTTTATAAAGTTTTCAAAAACTTTACATTTCAGTTTCAAAATATTTTCTAAAATTCGTAAGTGGATTTAAGCAAAAGAATAAAGTTTTAAAGCTATTCGATTCATAATAAAAAGTTTTGAAAATTACAGGTCACGTATTGTGGGATGATCCACCTTTTTGGACAATTCAAATCGATAATAAATCACACATGTCCAACTCAAACCATCTAAAAGATACATTATTAATGGGTTTAATTTAAGAATGTAAGAAAGGAAGGAGAACAATACATAGAATCTCGCAGCGGAACGACAAAATATTATAATAATAATGTAAACAGTTCATGAAGTTGTTTAACAGATATACATACATTTGATTTTCCTTATAAACATCAATCGGAGTTATACAATATTATCAGAGTTGCATAATTTATATAGACAAGATAAAATAGTGTGGCGGAATAAATATAGTAAATATGGCATACAATCTTCATCTTTGTCCTCCTAACTAACTGTCTTTGATGCACTGTAAAACTTGGTCCGACCCAAGCGTAATAAAAAACAAAACACTCGAGTCAGGACTATATATTCTTATGTAAGTAAATTCAGTCAGGAGTAAATGCGAACATATCATTATAATCAATAAGTTAATATAATATTAGAATGAGATTTGTTCTGTTAAATAAATGTCACTAGTGAAGTATAACAATTTAACTGTGTAAACTGTAATTAAGTTCAATCACTAATTTATCATTATTTTATACTTCATAAATGTACCTAATAATTTTACTATTGTGTTCTATTCGTTAACATGAATCTTAATGTTGAAGACCGCGGGTTAAATGATCTCCGTATGGATGTGAAAAAACTTTTTAAAGCTAACTAATCTAAATATCATAATCAAACTAACTAAATTAATAAAACTACTCAACTTATACTCTCACCCTCCAGCTTCCCAAGCACGACCTAGTCTTGTACTCGAATGTGCAGCCCACTACATCCTTCTATCTCCAACCGAGTGAAAATGAACAAGATAAGGCTAAAGTGAAAAAACATTTTTTTCAATAGTAACTCCACTTTCCTTTTCCTTACTTCCATTCTTGTCTACTCTCGCATGCAGTTCCCCTCCCTTCATTCAAACACCTTCTATTCTACAAATATGCACATCTACAAACTCACACATGTATATCATAAAACACAAATAAGCATGAATACACGCTACAACTCAAAAGAACAGAGGAAAGAAAGAGGATTGTGGAAAGAAAACGTTGTTGTTTGTTAAATCATTTAGGAAAATTAAACTAACTAAAGTAATTAATTAGCTAAACTAAATAATAAATTAATTTATTTAACTTGTATAAAATCTCACCCATATACATATTTTCAGACAACCGAAGACCCGCAAGCATGCTCAAACCCGTGCCCAAAATGCACGGTCATCAGGCCAAAATACACCTTTAAAGTTTTAACTACTTTATATAAACTGGTTATGAAAGAAATCTATTTAGAAATCAACTTGCTTGCATTGTATTCCACTTTCAATCATATATGTATGGTTTACAAGAGTTAAGATAGGCTACAAATTAGTCAATTGATTTGCTAAAACAAAGGTAAGTAAATAAATACTTTCTAAATACAGATATCATCAAATCAACTGATTTGCTAAAAGAAAGGTAACTAAATAAATATGTGCCAAATAAAGAGTAAGTCAAATCAGAGAATAAATGCAGGTAATATCAGGAAATATTTTGAAATATTTTAACACCTAGAATGTATGTAAAATATATTCTATCACACCCCCTCAGTCGAAGCGGGAGGTTCTCGCATGCTTAGACTATCCCTGAAATCATTAAATAATACGCGCGGAAGCCGTTTTGTAAAAATATCAGCAATTTCGTAACGGGACGGTACATGAAGCACACGCACTTCACCACGAGCTACTTTCTCACGGACGAAATGAATATCCATCTTAATGTGTTTAGTGCGTTGATGCTGAACAGGATTGCCGGATAAGTATATAGCACTCACATTATCACAATAAACTAGAGTAGCCTTTTGAATAGGACAATGCAACTCTAGAAGCAAATTTCTGATCCAGCACGAATCAGAAACAACATTAGCAACACCCCTATACTCCGCTTCATCACTACTACGGGAAAGAGTAGGTTGCCGTTTCGAAGACCAAGAAATCAAATTATCTCCAAGGAATACACAATAATCAGAGGTAGAACGACGGGTGTCAGGACAACCACCCCAATCTGCATCTGTATATGAGATAATATGATTAATATTGGATTTGTACAAGTGGAGACCAAAAGTATGGGTACCCTGGAGATAGCGTATGATACGCTTAAGAGCTTTCATATGCTCATTTGTCGGGGAATGCATATGAAGACAGATCTGCTGCACGGCATAGGAAATGTCTGGTCGAGTGAATGTAAGATACTGAAGAGCACCTGCACGACTACGATACTTAGTCGGATCATCATAAGGAGTGTCTGCAATGGCATTTAGTTTGGACTTAGTGTCAACAGGAGTAGGACATGAACTGCAGTTAGACATTCCGGCACGTTCAATAATTTTTGCAGCATACTGTGTCTGAGATAAGAAAAGACCATGGGCATGACAAGTGACAGCAATACCCAAAAATAAAGTCAAAGGACCTAGATCCTTCATAGAAAATTCAGAAACTAAGAGAGTCATAATATACTTACGAAGACTATCAGAAGAAGCTGTAAGTATAATGTCATCCACATATAATAGAATATAAGCAATATCAGAACCATTCTTATAGATGAATAAAGAGTGATCAGATGTACTATGAAAGAACCCAATGGTAGCAACAAAATCAGCAAATCTTTGGTACCAAGCTCGAGGAGCCTGTTTTAATACGTACAAAGATTTCTTTAAAAGACAAACATGATTCGGATAATTTTTGTTACGAAAACCCATGCGTTGATGCATATAAACCGCTTCATTGAGATGACCATGCAAGAAAGCTTTCTTGACATCCATTTGATGAATGGGCCAAGATTTAGAAAGAGAAATGCTGAGAACCGCTCTAATGGTGATCGGTTTAACCACGGGGCTAAACTTTTCATCGCAATCAATGCCCTGTTGATGTGTATTTCCATTACCTACAAGACGAGCTTTGTAACGCTCAAAAGAGCCATCAGACTTATATTTATGACGAAAAATCCACATAGACCGAATAACATTAACATTAGGCTGCCTAAGCACTAATTCCCAAGTCTTATTGTCAATTAAAGCATTAAATTCATCCAACATTGCAACTTTCCAATTATGGTCACTAAGCGCACTAACAGGTTTTTTTAGAATAGGAGAAATATCTGTAGTGGTGGTAGTATGGTAATTAGAAGAGTATTTGGGGTTGGGTTTAAAAATGTCATTTGATGCACGAGTGGTCATGCGAGTTGAAATGGGGTTGGGAGGCATTGGGGTGGTGTGAGGAATAGTCAAAGTAGGGGAGATCATAGACAGGGTTGGACTGTGGGGAAGAGAGGATGGGTCAGAGGAGGAAATAGAGTACCGAGTGTGGGAAGCAGTGGGACGTGTGGAATCTGGGCAAGTGTGAGACTGTGACCTAGATTGAGGAAGAGAGGACGAGTCGTTGGGCAGCGTTGTTGGGTCAAGCTGCATATTTTGTGGTGTGGTATTTTGAGATAATTAATGTATTAATTGAGGATTAATATTGTCATTCAAAAGATCATAATTCGAAGGTTTTGTTTTTTGGAGTTTAGAGAATGGAAATTCCGTTACAACAAAACGAACATGACGACAAATTATGATTTTACCACTAGACATGTCATAGCATTTGGAGCCACGATGATTAGGAGTCGGACCTAAATAAGCACAAGGAGTCGACCTTTCTTGTAATTTATGAATAGTATAAGAGGGGGATAATGGGAAACATAAGCAACCAAAAACACGCAAACCTGAATAATACGGGTCACTTTGATAGAGGATTTGAGCGAGAAATTGGTAATTCAATACCTTGGAAGGAAGGATATTGAGAAGATATGTAGCCATGGAGAGAGCATGATGCCAAAAGGAGAGTGGCATAGATGCATGAGCAAGAATAGTCCGGATGATATTATTTATGGATTTTATGTGTCTTTCGGCCTTTCCGTTTTGAGGAGATGTATGAGGACATGAGAGACGGAAAACCATACCATGTTTCTCAAAAAACCCTTAAAAGTGCCATTAATGTATTCCGTACCATTGTCACACCGAAAAGTCTTAATATTACGTTCAAATTGTGTCTTGACTAAAGCATGAAACGCTAAGAAAAGTTGTTTGACCTGAGATTTTTTTGCAATAGGAAAGGTCCACAAAAATTTGCTATAGTTGTCAAGAAAAAGAACATAATAACAATCGCCGAAAGTACTAACAATAGGAGAAGTCTAAAGATCACTATGAATAATATCAAACGGAAGAAAAGTATATGACACTGAATCATAAAAAGGTAGCTTAGAATGTTTCCCAAGAGGACAAGAAGAACAATAAGTTTTACAAACCTTATTACAATCAATAAACTTTTTACTACAAAGAGACTTAAGAATAGCATCGCCAGGATGACCTAAACGATTGTGCCAAATATTCGAAGGCAAAGCAGTAAAAGCAGAATGATTGTTGGAAGAAATGGCTTGAGAGTCGGAGAAAAGTGGATATAAGCCCTCAGTGCTATCACATCTCATTAGTCTGTTCCCGGTCTGTAAGTCATTAACAGAGAAACCAAAAGGGTCAAAAGAGATAGAAACCATATTATCTGTGGTGAATTTACGAGTAGAGACCAGATTTTTAATGAGTCTAGGAGCATGTAACACATTGTTTAGGGTAAATGGTGGATAAGGTGGAGGCAATGTAGTGTGACTGTGACCAATAATTGAAATTAAATGACCACTACCAACAATAATGTTATGATGCTTATTGCTTGAATTGAAATAAGAAGAGAGAATACCTGCATCCGCCGTCATGTGAGATGTAGCACCAGTATCCATGTAGTAGTTTTCATCTGGTTGAGAGAACGAAAGAGCATGCATAGCGGCCTCAATGTCGGTGGGCATGTAGCTAGGAGCAGGAGGAGCAACTGCATTGAAAGCTTGAGGTTTGGACCAAAGTAAGCCTGATCCAGAAGAGGAGAGACATTGGACCGCTGGATTGGGTTTTGGATGCCAAGAGTATGCGGGAAATGGGCAAGGAGGTATAGTCCATCCTCCCTAACCAGGCTGCTGCCACTGTGGTGGTGGGGCCTGCTGACGTGGCTGCCACTGGTGCTGTTGATATGGCGGCTGACTAGGACTGGACCCATTAGTACTTTGGTGGACCTTTTTCTTCCCATTGTTTTTGAAATTGTTCCTCCCTTTATTATTGTTGTAGCGTTTGTTGCTTGCAGATGAATCAATGGCAACCATGGCAACACCACTGGACCGACTCACAGAACCGCCAGTTTCACCAGCTTGATGAGCCTTCATAATACGCTCAGCCATTTTCAACCTTGAACGACAACTCTCAAAGGATGGCAAAGGCTCTTGATTTTGTGTATAGTCCACCGTACCACTATACGCTTCTGGTAAGGACCCGGTGAGACGTAAAACCAGACGACCATTTGTCACCGGAGCATCAACATCAGCCAACCTATCCGCCAAAGATTGTAGATAATTACAATAATTATCGATCGAGTTGAAAGCCTCAAAAGCAGCATTTGTAAAGTCCTCCTCGAGATGGGTAGCCCGAGAGGCTTTGTTGTCCTGAGAGCTTCAAGACGATTTCATGCCCCCTCTCCCGTGTCATTACGTCTAAGAATAGCGAGGAGAAGATCGGAAGAAATGGTGTTGTAAATCCATTACAAGACAATGACATCCAAACGCCTCCAAAGTGCTAGATCAGCGAACATAGCCTAGACATAGGCAGCCATGGCCTTCTCCTCCTTTGGTGGAACCAAGTGATCGTAAAGATCATGAACCCTAGCAAGATTGGTAAACAGAGTAGCCCAAGAATGATACATTGATTGCTCATTGTCTAATGTTATGGGAATAAGAGATTTAACATTAGTGATGGTGAGTGCGGGATGAAACTTGGATGAGTCCGCCATGGAAAAAAAATTAAAGATGGAAGAAGAAGAATGGAGAAGAAGATAGGTAAGGCTAGGGTAAGGAGAATAGCTCTGATACCATGAAAGAAATCTATTTAGAAATCAACTTGCTTGCATTGTATTCCACTTTCAATCATATGTATATGGTTTACAAGAGTTAAGATAGGCTACAAATTAGTCAATTGATTTGCTAAAACAAAGGTAAGTAAATAAATACTTCCTAAATACATATATCATCAAATCAACTGATTTGCTAAAAGAAATGTAACTAAATAAATATGTGCCAAATAAACAGTAAGTCAAATCAGATAATAAATGTAGGAAATATCAGAGAATAAATGCAGGTAATATCATGAAATATTTTGAAATATTTTAACGCCTAGAATATATGTAAAATATATTCTATCAGGTTATTTAATTTAAACCAATTAAATTAATTTAAATTGAAACTATACCAAAACCCAAGCTTTCAGTCCCACACTCACGGCCTACCTGACTGCATGCAAACATACAAATACCCTCCTCCCTATGCAATTGAATGTATTAACGTAGACCACAATGTATTTTACTTGACATTGAATAGTAACCACAATCATTCCTTCTTTTGTTTCCTTGTGTATCCCTTTGTATTTCCATGTATTCCTGCACTCACGTTCCACTATAACATGCTTTCATGCATGAAAATGTTTTCATGCAACATCACTTACAACAAGCTATTGCACCTCTCCTTCTTTTCTTATTTGCAAAGTTAAACATTACTAACTAGATAAACAAAAGTAACAAACTATTTAAAATTTAAACTAATTTATAACATAACTAATATAAACAAAGATAAATCAACTTGCATATATATATATATATATATATGAGTTTTGTGTTCACCTTCCGTGGATAAGGAAAATGGGAACGAGTACGGTGAACCGACATGGATTTGGACACGAACTTTAGGATACGTGCACGTGCGAACCAACAAGAAGCTCGGACGAGCTACCGACTTCGGTGGAGCTTCAGTGGTGAGATATTGCTTGCACAACTGGACGTGCGGTTGCTTGGCTGCGATGACCTTGGTAGTTTGGAGGCTAGCCGAATGGAGCAAGGCAGTTCAGTGATGGTTGCATCGTGGAGAGGAAGGAGATGAGCGATTGATGGAGGAAGTTGAATGCGTGTGAGACGCTGGAGGCGAGACACTTCGCCAAAGGGGTTGTTGTGCAGCGCAGGGCAGGACTGGAGCAGTGAGGAGTGGTGACGTGGCAAGGGAGGTAGAGTTTTGAAGTGGAAAGGGTGTAGGTTCGGTTAGTGGAGGGTTGGGTTATCGGATGGGTTGTCAAGTGGAGGTTGGTGAGGTGCTTCGGGTGTTGGGACGGAATGCGGTGGAGAGGGAGGTGGAGATCAGTCTTGAGGGAGGGAGCGAATCTGAAGAAAGAGAGGAGAGAGGGAGAAGCGGGTTTGAGGAAGAGAGGGGAGGAACTTATTTTTATACATTTATGAATATATTCTTTTTCTTTGCAAAAGAAGGATGAAGGAAGAGAGAATGAACATCGGAGAGAATGAGATTGATTTATAACGAAGATAAACAGTGATTTAATATGTGTATTTTTTATTAATCTTTAGTAATAGTTGTAATAGCTTTAGTCTTATGCTTTTTTGATATCAACGTGAACTATCAAAAATGCCCTTTTATATATTATCAAATCTTAATCTAATATTAAACTTTCTTTTACAAATTCAAACATCACTAAAAGTGGAATCTAACAATTAAACATGCTTAACAAATTCAAAACACTTCTAAAATTAGAATCTAAAATTAAACTTCTTTACAATTTCAAAATACTTCTTTACAAATATACAGATCTTGATACCATTTGAAAACAAAAAATCATTTTTTTGACTGATTTAAACATATATAATTTATAACAAAAAAATTCACGCTCGAAATGCGTGCCGTAACGCTTAATAATAGTTGTAATAGCTTTGGTGTCACACTTTTTTGGTATCAGCGTGAACTAACAAAAATGCCCCTCTATATATTATCCAATCTTAATTACTTAAAAATAGGATCTAATACTAAATTTCTTTTACAAATTCAAATGTCCATAAAAGTAGGACCTAATAACTAAACATGCTTTAAAATTCAAAACGCTTTTAAAGATGGGATCTGAAATTAAACCTTCTTTACAGATTCAAAATACTTCTTTACAAAATACCACTTGAAAATAAAAAAATTATTTTTTTGACTGATTTAAACATATGCAATTTATAAGAATAACAATTCACGCACGAAGCGCGTGCCATTACACTCGTATAATTTAGTGCTTCTAAAATGTTCCATGAGCGAAGTCGGTGTGTACAAAGACATTTGCACAAAAAATTAATGTGTGCGATGATATTATGTTGATAGGAAGAGGTGGCAAAGTAGGTATCTCATACACTAGAATTTGACCATTTTACATTGCACATCGAAAATCAAAATACAGAAATAAATATAACACGGGGATTAACGCGACGAGACGAATAAGACGGTGTACAGCTATTTATGTTACGACTGTTGTATCGAAACTCCACTTTTGTCGTCGATTACACCAATTTGAATTTGACGAGAAATTAAATAAACAGGGTCAGAAATATCCAATTTGAACGGTACGAACTATGACGTCTTCATCAGAGAATGTTCTAGATATTCTTATGTGAAAATATTTATATTTCATAAAATGATAGTTTCTGTTAAAACATTCACCCGTTTAAATTTAGATTTTGAAACCGAATATATTCTCGAAATATACAAACCAAATTCATTCCATATTAACTTATTAAACATGTTTTATTATAAGACTTCAATTTATTGAATTTCAAGTTTGGCATTAAATTATTCCACATCACATTGCAATTTATTAACTATTATCCACAAACTATTCAACAATTGAAATTCTCCATTATACAACTCTTTATATTCAATGCGGACATTTGTTAGTTTTTCTCATAGTCATTATTTCATTTATGTTCCTTTTTTCTCAACACAACATTGTTTTAACTTATTTAAATGTTCGATTCATTTTATCGCGATGTGCATTATTATAGCACCTTATTCAATTTAATTTATTCACTTCCTCTTACATAACATCCAATTCATTCATATTTTCAATTTATCTTTATTATCCAAATTCCCAATTTAAGATTCAATATTTGTTAGCTTATTTTGGTTATAAATTTTATTATTTACTCACAATTGAAATTATAAGATTATATCCAAATTAGTGATATCATCCTTATCTCTTTATACCTTTATTGAATTTTCTTAAATGACAACATTTATTGTTTCTACCTCATTCATTAATTTAATACAATTCATATTATGAATTTCAACTCTAATGCAAGCAACACTTAATCCTATTGATTTGTAATTCTCATTTTGAACTTCAATTCAAAATGTCACTTACATTCAATATGTTCCATTAATAGCTTATAATTTTTTTCTTTAACCCTTTTCATCCAATAATTTAATCAAAATTATTATTTTTAAATGATTGAAATTTTCGGGTCGTTACTATCTCCCCCACTCAAAACTTTTTGTCCTCGAAAAGGAACGAATTAAGAAATTTACAATTACGTAAGTTTAAGTTATCAATTTATATCGGTTTCAAAATTTCTCAGTTTTTTTTGAAACAAATTTTTTCTTACTCCTAAAATTTTGAAAAATTTCGGTATAGTCTCCTTTACGCGGTTAGGTCCAAAAAATTTCACAATGGCAATAATTACGTAGTATACATCTCATTTCAACATAAAATCATATGCAACAAGGGTATATGATGCAATTAATAGAACAATACGCTTCTATATGCACTTACGTTGCGATATAAAGGCTGAATGCAACTAGAAATGGTTATTATGTCTATATATATGCAACAAATGAGTGTAATGTAACGGATAAGAATGATGCAAATTCTACATGCAATTACAATGAAATATAAATCCAGTGCAACTAAACAATCATATAAATCATAACATACAATTTATTTATTAAAGCACGTATGTTACACACACACACACACACAGATATATATATATATATATATATATATATATATATATCATTTGTTTGTGAATCAATGTCGATTACTTGCTCGAATGTAAATTTTCTTCCAACCAGTATTGGTAATCTGATCATTCTAGTGCGGACTCTAATCTGATTCTTTGATCAAAATTTCCATTCTCCTTGCATAGTAATAAACTATGATAGAGAACAAAAGAATCATATCAAAAATTCGTATCAGCGTTCGTCATCAAAAATCGGGCGAACAATCCTACTTGAAATCAAGATTGTATATTCGAAACCGAATCAAAATTGTCATGCGAATAAAATGATTTACATACAACTTACGTATTTATTTTACTGGTTTCTTAATTATACCAATAGATAGTTCAAGTTGTTCTATATTTGGTTTTAAATGTTTGAAAATTTCTTTGTCATAACTCTTTTACAATAAAATACTTCCATAACAAAGAAAAATTTTCCTTTTGAAAATACTTTTATAACTCGATGTTTCAATAAGTTTATCCTCGTTCTTACAAAATCTAATAATATGTTAATCGGGTGCAAGACCAGAAATCTATAAGTACTTAGCAAACACGTTTTAACACTCAGTGAAAATACTTGAAAAACTTTAAAATAGATATGGAAAGTACAATCCAATCAATGAAATCAAACGAACGAGATTGTCATGGAACGTAGTCCCTAAGGTCGCTCTCTCGCTAAGTCGAGAGGACAAAGCGACGCGACCTCAGGTGACTTTAGGCAGGCACTGTCCCACATGTTACGCCATGACATCCAAAACAACCATAGATCACAGATACATAATGGTTTTACTTGGATCCCCCAAGTAACATCCGTACTTGTGAGCAATCACTACTCTATGAATTACGCCATGCAAAACAATCGCATGGATCGTAGTCTACTTTATAGTAACATTAATGGTTACATCGCTATCACTCATAGACTCAACGCAATCATCTTTCCCCTCGAATTACGTTATGTGTACCACATACACACAATGATTTCGCTTGGTTCTCTCAAGAAACATCCGTACCTCAGGGCAATCGCTCTACCCAGGCGGATTACGCCAAAAACGATCTTAGATCGCAGTTACACAATGGTTTCGCCTAGATACCCCAGGTAACATCCGTAACGGTAAGCCTTCACAGCCCTTTGAATTTCGCTATGCAGTCGAATCAAAGGAAACTCTTGAGTATTATGTCCGGACAACCTATATCGATTAGGACCCATTTCTGGATCCACCCAAGTCCATCTGAAATCAAATTAAAGAATCATTAGAATGTATCCAAAATGTGGCCACCAAGTAGATAGTCAATAGAAGGTACTTCCCATATCTTCAATCTCAAAATGTATATCATACTATACATAGTACATTTTCAAATCATCAATTTCGAATATATATCATTCTTATATAATTCAGTTATGTATAAGATCATCGCTTTTCAAATCGAGTACCTTTCAAAATCAATAGTTTTCGAATTAACTTCATACTTATACAATTTATTTTATATAAGTTCAAAAACTTCCAAATAAAGTTTTTTTTATATAGGATCAAAGGTTCTCGAAATCAGCCAATTTCCAATATCAGTCCAATTTCAGCTTCAATTTCACCTATGATTTCAACAATCATTTTTTAAATCGAATATTGTTCAATATTCATATATTTTGAAATTCCAATCATCAGTTTTCAAAATTTACTTCAGTTTCATATTTTTATAAAGTCATATCTATAAAAAATCAACTTCCTTTCTAAAATCACTTTGTAAGTAACTAAATTTTAAAACCACAATTTCTTTTCAAAATCAAATACTTTATAAAAACCCTTTGTACATAAATAACCTTATAATTTTATATTTTTTTTACTAAGTTCATAACATTTCTTAAACAATTTCATTATATAAAATTTCCAAAACATTGTACATAATTAAAATTTGCCTTCATTTTGCAAATAAATAAGGTTTATAAATATTTACGAAGTCTAAAGCATTTCTTAAAACTCAATTTCATTTAAAGCGGTTCAAAACCAATTTCCTCTTTGTATAATGCAAAATAATCTTATTTATTTTACTTATCAAAATATTTAACATTTTAAAACTTGTTTAACTTCTATTAACCTTTGGTTTAAAATTTTCAAAACTAAACTTCCATATAACTTTCCAATATACTTTTATACTTTTCAAAAATGCTTAGCTTTGAAAATTAATTCTCAATCTGGAAGTGTTCGACTATTCAAAATAGTAGGAAAAGTCAAATTCCAATCAGAAATTGGAAATCAACAATCAATCATCTCAATAAGTTGCACAATCAATCCATCAATCAATCCCAATGCATAGGGTGCAAGTGTTCATAATATCATTCAATCTGAAAACTCGATAAATGAACAACGTGTTCATTTCAAATAGATATATACATATATCTTCAGAATATCAAATCATACTTTAGGGATTAAATCATAATCAGTTTCATTAAATCAATCATGTAGCAAAACAACTAAAGTAGCATTTCTCCCACTTTTGAAACTCGAAAACAAACGTCGATGATGTGGTCGTCCTCATCGAAATTAGTTTCTAGCAATAGGAGTGAGTTCTAAACTTATATTTTATTTGAAATGATTTTGAAAATCATTTTGAAAACATTTCTTATTTGGAAAATACTTTTCAAATAATATAATATATTTTTCAAAATATGAAATCAATTTCAAGAATTTGAAATTCAAATTCTCAAATTTTTAGTTTGAATTTCTTTTTGGTCTTAAATAGTATTTATATAAATCATTTCTCATATAGAATCATTTCACAATTGTTTATGTTTTCTTAAATTGAATACACAACTTTTAATCAACTAAATTTTCCATATTATCACCAACGTTTTATTAACAATTGGTATTTATTCAACAAATTTGTTATAGATATATTGTTGACAATATTTTCCTAAGGGATTTCAAAACATACTAAACTTCATCCCTTTTCAATTTCTTCTTCCTTTATGGATAATCTAAAGCTTCTTACCATATGAAATAAAAGCACTAAAAGCTTTATTACACATCATTATTTCTGACACATCGACAACCACTAGAACTAGGATACAATAGGATTTAATTTTATATAACATACCTAGTACTATGGATACCACACATTTTCCACTAATCCTCACTTCTGCAAGAAAAATGCTTCGGTATTTATCCTTTCGGGTGATGCTTCAATAGGCCCGGTGCACTCTACATCAACGTGGCCACAACTATTGCATTTCTTACAAAAGTACACCGTACTTCCATCTTCCCTTATGAACCTGGGGTATGCAGCTCGGGCTGGACGCAATAGAGCTCGCCTTCCACGTTGTCTCTTGGAATAATTTCTGGCTATATGTCTAGTCTTTCTGTAGTGGAAGCAAATGGTTGATTGGTCGATTGAAATTGTGAGTGTGGGTTTCTTTTTCTTCACCATCAGGCAACGACTGAGAAAATGTCCCCTCTGGCGACATTTAAAATAGAAATGTCCCTTATCTCTCTTCCCCCACATGGCTGCAAAATGTCCATTTTCCTGACACCTATAACAAATGATAATACCATAACGTTCTGGTTCTTCCCTTTCCGTATACAACCTCTCTCGTTCCTCTATTGTTTCTTCCCATTCCTTACAGGAAAACGCTCGATGTGCTGCTCTCTGCTCTTCAGATTTTGTCATTCTACAAGTGGATGAGGTGTTCTAATAGGATATTCCTAACATATAGTAAACTCTTCATTAGTTATCATTTCAATTATTATTCTTAAGTATATTGACAAAAGATGACAAGAACATTTTAAACGCTTTTAGAATAAATACCGTAAAATCTGATGGTTCCTTATTTTAACAAGTCAGGCTTATAATATACTCAACTCTTATATACTTTCTTTTTTCTTTAGTCCAAGAGTTTTAAGTTATAATAAGTTTATAAGATACTGGTATATATATAATACAAATATATTCTCTCAACTCTTAACTCATCCTTGGTTACTACTGATCATATCTCTAATGAGTTAATCTTAACAAAGCAAATCGCTTAACCTTAAGCTCTGATACTAACTGTGACGGTCAACCGATAGTGGGGTAACGCCCACCATAGCACACAACTATACATGTGTTCTGCTTTTACGGCCCGCCTCTTGACTAAACCAACCCAAGGACATGTAGGAGTAAGAGTCATCCGTTCGCTACCAAATCCATAAGTGAGAACCCTCTATTATGCTGCACCCTCCAAGTGCCAAGCAGACACACATGTCCTACTCAAACCATCTAAAAGATAGATTATCAATGGATTAAATTTAAGAATATAAGAAAGAAGGAGAACAATACAAAGAATCTCATAACGGAACGACAAAATATAATAATAATATAAATATTTCATGAAGCAGTTTAACAAATATACATTTGATTTTCCTTATAAACATCAATCAGAATTAAACAATGTTATCAGAGTTACATAATTTATATAGACAAGTTGAAATAGTGCGGCGGAATAAATATAGTAATTCTAGACTAACTGTCTTCGATGAACTGTAAAACTCGGTCTGACTCGAACGTAATGAAAAACAAAACACTCGAGTCAGGACTATATTTTCTCATGTAAGTAAATTCAATCGGGAGTAAATGCGAACACATCGTTATAATCAATATAAATCAATATAATATTAGAATGAGGATTTATTCTGTTAAATAAATGTCACTAATGAAGTATAACAATTTAACTATGTGAACTGTAATTAAGTTCAATCACTAATTTATCATTATTTTATACTTCATAAATGTATCCAATAATTTTCCTAATATGTTCTATTCTTTAACACGAATCTTAATGTTGAACCGCGGGTCAAATGGTCTGCATATGGATGTGAAAACCTTTTTAAAGCTAACTAATTTAAATAACATAATCAAACAAACTAAATTAATAAAAAATTAGTCAAATAATACTCTTAAGAAAACACCCCCACCCCCCAACCCCACCCCCCCCCCCCCAAAAGCAGCCCAAGCACGACCTAGTCTCATAGTCGAACGTGCAGGCCACTACATCCCTCCCTTCTCCAACCGAGTGAAAATGAACAAGATAAGGCTAAAGTGCAAAAACATTTTTTTTTTTCAGTGGTAACTCCGCTTTCCTTTTCCTTACTTCCATTCTTGTCTACTCTCGCTTGCAGTTCCCCTCCCTTCGTTCAAATACCTTCTATTCTACAGACATGCACATCCACAAGCTCACACATGTATATCACAAAACACTCATAAGCACGAATACACGCTGCAACTCAAAAGAACAGAGGAAAGAAAGAGGATTGAGGAAAGAAAACTTTGTTGTCTGTTAAATCATTCAAGACAACTGAACTAACTAAAGTAATTAATTAGCTAAACTAAATAATAACTTAATTTATTTAACTTATCTAAAATCTCACCCATGTACTTTTTTTCTAACAGCCGAAGACCCGTAAGCATGCTCAAACCCGTACCCAAAAATGCACGGCCATCAGGCCAAATACACCTTTAAAGTTTTAACTACTTTATATAAACTGGTTATTTAATTTAAACCAATTAAATTAACTTAAATTTAAACTATACCAAAACCCATGCTTTCAATCCCACACTCACTGCCTACCTGACTGCATGCAAGCATGCAAATACCCTCCTCCCTATGCAATTGAACGTATTAACGTGGACCAAAACGTATTTTACTTTACATTAAATAGCAACAACAATCATTCCTTCTTTTGTTTCCATGTGTATCCCCTTGTATTTCCCTGTGTTCCTGCACTCACGTTTCCACTATAACATGCTTTCTGTCCGCGGGTGCGGCGCAGTGCAAAGGAGGCTTACGTTCTGCTAAAAAGACCCAAGTTCGATTCCTACCATGCGCTTCCCTATCCTATATAAATTTACCCGGGGTATGGGGGCTTGGATAAGCGGACGGCTTTACTATACCCTCCTCAGGAGTTTACCGGCCCGCCGGGTTCTCCCAGGTTTTCAAAAAAAAAAAAAAAAAAACTATAACATGCTTTCTTGCATGAAAATGTTTTCGTGCAACATCACTTGCAACAAGCTACTGCACCTCTCCTTCTTTTCTTGTTTGCAAAGTTAAACATTACTAACTATATCAAAAAAGTAACTAACTATTTAAAATTTACCAAATTAATTAAAACTAAACTAATTTATAACCTAAATAATATAAACAACGCTAAATCAATTTGCGCGCGCGCACACACACGAATTATCACCTTCCGCGGATGAGGAAAGTAGGAATAAGTACAGCGAACCAACATGAATTCGACACAGACTGTAGGATCATGCACATGCAAACCAACAATAAGCTCGGACGAGCTACCGACTTCGACGGAGCTTCAACGGTGAGATATGACACGACTGGACACGTGCGGTTGCTTGTCTACGATGACCTTGGCAGTTTGGAGGCTGGCCGAATGGAGGTAGTTCAACGATGGCTACAGTGTGGAGAGGAAGGAGATGAGTGTTGAAATTCCTAGTGTAAATGAAATACATTTGTCCCACATCGCCAAATTTGCAAAACCATTCCAATATATATAGGCTTTGCAATGAAAGTGTTGGGGCCTAGGGGCACCCAAATGTATGCTTCGTTGTGAGGAGGGAGATCATGCATCACCACCACACGCGTCGCCGTCGTCCGTCCGTCCGTCCGACCGAACCGGGTCGGGTTTGGGTCTAATATGGTACTCGTATTTTTACTGCAAACTGGACCGGGCTTTTTAACAGTTGCAGGCTATACGAACGGACGCGGATTGCTGAGGAGGTGCGACTTATGAAGCAGGCACGAGCCGATTGAAGCGGACTTGCGACCCGACTGTAGAGGTGCATGCGGTACAAGCGGGTGCGAAATAGTAACGTTGGACGTAAGCAGATGCAAACCAGTAGCAGGAGGGTGCGACCCGTTAACAAACAGCAGCGACCAAAAGGCAAACGGGTGCATCCCGTCAAGCAGACGCGACTGTTTGAAGGGATGCGGACGAAATTATAAATAGAAGAGAATACTGATCACCTTCTTTATCCCATTCCAATCTAATTTCTTCTTCTTCTTTGCTCTACTGCTCATTGTTCCATACATATCACTCATTACAATCTCGTGCAGAATACGTCTGTTGTATCTTGGAGGAATTTTGAAATAAAATTCTTAAGGAAATCGTTACGACGAGCCTCAGACATAATCTGGTTAGAATTATAGACTATTTGTATATTTCTATACATTATTCTATATTCTATTCTTTATTCTGGTTATACTATTTGTTCAAAATAGTATAACGCTGTTGTTGTAACTTATTTACTACATTCATACTGTTACAGTAATTTATACAGAATTCCAGTGTAGTGGAAATCTAAATTATAAACTTGTGACGAGTTTATAATTGATTATTCTCTGTTTTGGTATACTAGACGTATAACATCTTAAGAATTTTTCTATTTTCTTACTAAAACCGAGATGGCAACATTAGAATTTTCAAAGAATACTACTCACAACAGACCTGAACTGTTCAAGGGAGATGGTGATGATTTCTTGACATGGAAGAATCAGAAGTTGTTTTATCTCAACACACTCGGTCTACAAAAGTACCTGGAGGAGGAGGAACTGATTCCTGCACCAGGCAAGGAAGCAGAGGTGAATACATGGAAGCATTCCGATTTTTTATCCAGAAACTATATTCTGAATTGTCTCGACAAGGTGCTATACAAAGTATATCAGCCTTCAAAGACATCAAAAGCGCTCTGGAATGCACTTACCACAAAGTATAAGACACGGAATATCAGTCTTAAGGAATTCATTGTAGACAAATTCATGGACTATAAGATGGTGACTCCAAACCGGTGACTGCTCAACTGCATGAATTGCAAATCATCATTCATGAACTCGAAGCGGAAGGTCATATGGTTGGAGAATCGTTTTTGGTTGAAGCCATCACGGGAAAACTACCGCCGTCATGGAGAGCTTACCGCAATTATCTAAAGCATAAAAAGAAGGAAATCTCTTTACAGGATCTCATAGTCCGATTGAAAATTGCGGCAGATAACTGTGGAATAACAAAACAAAGCGATGAGGCATTTGTGGCTGAAGGGTCAAAGACCAAAAACAAAAGGAGGAATTTCCAGAAGAAAAGGAAAGCTCCTGAAAACAAATCCAAAGACAACAAACAAACTAAGAAGTTTAATGGTGAATGTTGGGTTTGTGGCAAAATGGGACACGCCGCTATAGATTGCAGACATAAGAAGGAACGCAACTCAAAGGCGAATATAGTTGAAAACATGGAAATGGACGAGTCCGATTTCTCAGCATGATGGCCTATTTAAGGCAAATGTAGCCGTTGTTGGCAATAAAACTATGTATTCTGATTATGCTGTTAATAAAATTGAAGTTTCTTATGTGCTTGAACACGATATTTTACTATGGCATGATAGATTTGGATATATAAATTTCCCAAAATTGAAAAATACAAAACTGAGGTAGAAAATCAGTTAAATTGAAAGATCAACATATTGAGCTCTGATCAAGGTGGAGAATATGAATCATCATTCGAATAGTTCTGTGCCGAAAATGGTATAATTCATCAAACAACAGCTCCATATTCACCACAACAAAATGGTGTAGCCGAGAGGAAGAACGGAACGTTAAAAGACATGATTACTGCCATGCTTTTAACTTCTGGTCTATCGACGAACTTGTGGGGGGGAAGCCTTAAATATGTCTAATCACATTTTAAACAAAGTTCCTCACAATAAAACGGGAACAATTCCATATAAGATATGGAAAGGACACAAACCAAGCTTTAAATACCTCAAAGTGTGGGGGTGCTTGGCAAAAGTTCCAGTTCCGCCTCCCAAGAGAGTCAAACTTGGACCAAAAATAGTAGATTGTTACTATCTTGGGCCAGCCCAAAATAGTAGTGCCTACAGATTTTTGGTGTTCAAGTCTGATATAACTGATATTCATGTAAATACAATCATGGAATCAAGAGATGCCTCATTCTTTGAAGATGAGTTTTCGTACAAAAGGAATGAAGGAAATAATGTCCCAAAAAGGACAAGGGAAGAATCAAATGATTCGCATGAAGATGAAACTCATCATGAAACTGAGGATGCTGAACCAAGAAGAAGCGTAAGGGCTAAAACTTTCAAAATATTTGGTTCGGACTTTTTTACATATGTATTAGAGCACGAACCTCAAACGTACAAGGAAGCAATGTCATCTTCTGAATCTTCATGTTGGAAAGAAGAAATCCAAAGTGAGACTGATTCAATTCTAAGTAATAATACTTGGGAAATTGTTGATATTCCACCAGGAATAAAACCAATTGGCTGCAAATGTATTTTCAAGAAGAAAATGAAAGGAGATGGCTCTATCGACAAGTATAAAGCCAGATTAGTAGCCAAAGGATATCGTCAAAAAGAAGGCGTAGACTTTTTTGATACATATTCACCGGTAACACGAATAACCTCTATAAGAATGCTAATAGCAATTGCATCCATCTATAATCTAGAGATTCATCAGATGGATGTAAAAACAGCATTCTTAAATGGAAACCTCGATGAGGAGATTTACATGGAGCAACCTGAGGGATTTATCTCCAAAGGAAATGAAAAAAAAGTCTGTAGATTAGTCAAATCATAATACGGACTAAAACAAGCTCCAAAGCAATGGCACACAAAATTTGATAGTGTCATGATGAGAAATGGTTTTCGTATGAATGAATGTGACAAATGTATTTATTATAAACAACTTGGACAATCATATGTGATGATCTGCCTATATGTGGACGATATGCTAATATTCGGTTCAAATACTCAGGTAATTGAGACCATAAAGAAAATGTTGATCAACAATTTCGACATGAAAGACTTGGGTGTTGCAGATATTATTTTGGGAATAAAAATAATAAGAACACCTAATGGTATTGAGTTATCTCAATCACATTATATAGAAAAAGTGATTGAAAGATTTCAAAATTTTGGAATTAGAGGAGTAAATACACCTTGTAATCCATCAGAAGTACTGCTTAAAAACACTAATGAGAGTGTAATGCAACTGGAATATTCTCGTGTAATAGGATGTCTCATGTATCTCATGAATTGCACAAGGCCAGATATAGCTTATCCAGTAAGTCGACTGAGCAGGTCTACAAGCAATACAGGAAAGGAACACTGGAAAGCAATAATGAGAGTACGTGGATATTTAAAAAATACCACTAACTATTCCTTACATTATGGAAAATATCCTGCTGTCTTAGAAGGATATAGTGATGCAAACTGGATTGCAGATTCAGAGGAATCAAAATCAACGAGTGGTTATGTCTTTACCCTAGCAGAGGCAGCAATGTCATGGAAATCTACTAAACTAACATGCATAGCTAGATCCACTATGGAATTAGAGTTCATTGCATTAGATAAAGCAGGCGAAGAAGCAGAATGGCTTCGTCACTTTTTAGAAGATATTCCATTCTGGTCTAAACCTGTACCGGCCATATGCATACACTGTGATAACCAAGCTGCGCTAAGCAGAGCGCACAACTTTGTGTATAATGAAAAGTCACGACATATTCGTCGACGCCATAACACAGTTAGGCAGTTACTCTCAAATGGAACTATTTCCATAGATTATGTGAGAACAAATGATAACCTAGCGGATCCATTTACTAAAGGTTTATCAAGAGAGAAAATTGACTACGCATCGAGGGGAATGGGTTTAAAAGCCTAAACCAACAAGTTTTACCTTATACGGAAACCTATCTAAGCGACTGGAGATCCCACAGACTAGGATCAATAGGCAAACCAGTTACGAGTAACTCAAGAAGTAATGCATTTATCTGGACTTGATCCTACTCCATTCCTATGGTGCAAAATATAATGCATGCCTACAGAGGTTTTAATGGTTAAAACTATGTTTTTTAATGATGGCCATATTTTGGAAATAACAAGTGGGGTATATGTAGGATACTCTTAATGGTTGCGATCACCTATGTTAGTGTGAGCTGGGTCGGCTCTATGAGAATTTTAAAAGGCTTTTATTCTCTAAAACACTCACAGAACCAAAAAAAATTGTTAAGGACCAAAATGAACACAACCAAGAGATTGGATGAGAAGGGAATCGGTGCTTCGTAAAGCTTATTGTCTGGATATACATTAAAGGCCGACGGTTCAAGATGAAATAATTCACCGATTAGCCAAGTAGATCCGATAAGTTTTAACTAGGGAAAGTTCAAAGTGAAATATCTACTTATCCACGATAAAGCATTATTCCATATGTACTCTGTGATATTTCGCTTTGTGTGGGGGAAAAGTATATATCATTTATGCGAGGGATTGTTGAAATTCCTAGTGTAAATGAAATACACTTGTCCCATATCGCCAAATTCGCAAAGTCATTCCAATATATATATGGCTTTGCAATGAAGGTGTTGGGGCCTAGGGGCACCCAAATGTATGCTTCGTTGTGAGGAGGGAGATCATGCATCACCACCACACACGCGCGCGCGTGCCGCCGCCGCCGTCCGTCCGACCGAACCGAACTGGGTTTGGGTTTGGGTTTGGGTCTAATATAATACTCGTATTTTTACTGCAAACTGGACCAGGCTTTTTAACAGTTGCAGGCTATACGAACGGACGCGACTGTTAATAAGCGGACGCGGATTGCTGAGGTGGTGTGACTTCTGAAGGGAGCGGGTGTGACCCGTTAGAAGCAAACAGGCACGAGCCGATTGAAGCGGACGCGGACGAACAGATGCGACCCGACTGTAGAGGTGTAGGCGGTACAAGAGGGTGCGAAACAGTAACGTTGGACGCAAGCAGATGCAAACCAGTAGCAGGAGGGTGCGACCCGTTAACAAACAGCAGCGACCAAAAGGCAAACGGGTGCAACCCGTCAAGCAGACGCGACTGTTTGAAGGGTTGCGGACGAAATTATAAATAGAAGGGAATACTGATCACATTCTTTATCCCATTCCAATCTAATTTCTTCTTCTTCTTTGCTCTACTGACATATCACAGAGTTGACATACTCATTACAATCTTGTGCAGAATATGTCTGTTGTATCTTGGGGGAATTTCGAAATAAAATTCTTAAGGAAATCCTTACGACGAGCCTCATACATAATCTGGTTAGAATTATAGATTATTTATATATTTATATACATTATTCTATATTCTATTCTTTATTCTGGTTATACTATTTGTTCAAAATAGTATAACGTTGTTGTTGTAACTTATTTACTACATTCATACTGTTACAGTAATTTATACAGAATTCCAGTGTAGTGGAAATCTAAGTTATAAACTTGTGTGACGAGTTTATAATTGATTATTCTCTGTTTTGGTATACTAGACGTATAACATCTTAAGAATTTTTCTATTTTCTTACTAAAACCGAGATGGCAACAGTAGAATTTTTAAAGAATACTACTCACAACAGACCTGAACCGTTCAAGGGAGATGGTGATGATTTCTTGACATGGCAGAATCATATGTTGTTTTATCTAACCACACTCGGTCTACAAAAGTACCTCGAGAAGGAGGAACCGATTCCTACACCAAGCAAGGAAGCAGAGGTGAATACGTGGAAGCATTCGGATTTTTTATGCAGAAACTGTATTCTGAATTGTCTCGACAAGGTGCTATACAAAGTATATCAGCCTTCAAAGACATCAAAAGCGTTCTGGAATGCACTTACCACGAAGTATAAGACGCAGAATATGAGTCTTAAGAAATTCATTGTAGACAAATTCATGGACTACAAGATGGTTGACTCCAAACCGGTGACTGCTCAAATGCATGAATTGCAAATCATCATTCATGAACTCGATACGGAAGGTCATATGGTTGGAGAATCGTTTTAGGTTGAAGCCATCACGAGAAAACTGCCGCCGTCATGGAGAGATTACTGCAATTATCTAAAGCATAAAAAGAAGGAAATATCTTTACAGGATCTCATAGTCCGATTGAAAATTGAGGCAGATAACCATGGAATAAGAAAAAAAGCGATGAGGCATTTGTGGCTTAAGGGTCAAAGACCAAAAACAAAAAGAGGAATTTCCAGAAGAAAAGGAAAGCTCCTGAAAACAAATCCAAAGACAACAAACAAACTAAGAAGTTTAACGGTAAATGTTGGGTTTGTGGCAAAATGGGAAACGCCGCTAGAGATTGCAGACACAAGAAGGAACGCAACTCAGAGGCGAATATAGTTGACAACATGGAAATGGACGAGTCCGATTTCTCAGCATGATGGCCTATTTAAGGCAAGTGTAGCCGTTGTTGGCAATAAAACTATGTATTATGATTATGCTGTTAATAAAATTGAAGTTTCTTATGTGCTTGAACACGATATTTTAATATGGCATGATAGATTAGGATACATAAATTTCCCAAAACTGAAGAATACAAAACTGAAGTAGAAAATAAGTTAAATAGAAAGATCAAGATATTGAGCTCTGATTAAGGAGGAGAATATGAATCACCATTTGAACAGTTCTGTGCCGAAAATGGTATAATTCATCAAACAACAGCTCCATATTCACCACAACAAAATGGTGTAGCCGAGAGGAAGAATAGAACGTTAAAAGACCTGATTACTGCCATGCTTTTAACTTCTGGTCTACCAACGAACTTGTGGGGGAAGCCTTAAATATGTCTAATCACATTTTAAACAAAGTTCGTCACAATAAAACGGGAAAAATTCCATATGAGATATGGAAAGGACACAAACCAAGCTTTAAATACATCAAAGTGTGGGGGTGCTTGGCAAAAGTTCCAGTTCCGCCTCCCAAGAGAGTCAAACTTGGACCAAAAACAGTAGATTGTTACTATCTTGGGCCAGCCCAAAATAGTAGTGCTTATAGATTTTTGGTATTCAAGTCTGATATAACTGATTTTCATGTAAATACACTCATGGAATCAAGAGATGCCTCATTCTTTGAAGATGAGTTTCCGCACAAAAGGAATGAAGCAAATAATGTCCCAAAAAGGACAAGGGAAGAATCAAACGATTCGCATGAAGATGAAACTCATCATGAAATTGAGGATGCTGAACCAAGAAGAAGCGTAAGGGCTTGAACTTCCAAAACATTTGGTTCGGACTTTTTTACATATGTATTAGAGCATGAACCTCAAACGTACAAGGAAGCAATGTCATCTTCTGAATCTTCATGTTGGAAAGAAGCAATCCAAAGTGAGATTGATTCAATTCTAAGTAATAATACTTAGGAAATTGTTGATATTCCACCAGGAATAAAACCAATTGGCTGCAGATGGATTTTCAAGAAGAAAATGAAAACAGATGGCTCTATCGACAAGTATAAAGCCAGATTAGTAGCCAAAGGATATCGTCAAAAAGAAGGTGTAGACTTTTTTGATACATATTCACGGGTAACACGAATAACCTCTATAAGAATGCTAATAGCAATTACATCCATCTATAATCTAGAGATTCATCAGATGGGTGTAAAAACAGCATTCTTAAATGGAAACCTCGATGAGGAGATTTACATGGAGCAACCCGAGGGATTTATCTCCAAAGGAAATGAAAACAAAGACTGTAGATTAGTCAAATCATTATACGGACTAAAACAAGCTCCAAAGCAATGGCATGCAAAATTTGATAGTGTCATGATGAGAAATGGTTTTCGTATAAATGAATGTGACAAATTTGTTTATTATAAACAACTTGGACAATCATATGTGATGATCTGTCTATATGTGGACGATATGCTAATATTCGGTCCAAATACTCAGGTAGTTGAACCATAAAGAAAATGTTGATCAACAATTTCGACATGAAAGACTTGGGTGTTGCAGATATTATTTTAGGAATAAAAATAATAAGAACACCTAATGGTATTAAGTTATCTCAATCACATTATATAGAAAAAGTGATTGAAAGATTTCAAAATTTTGGAATTAAAGGAGTAAATACACCTTTTAATCCATCAGAAGTACTGCATAAAAACACTAATGAGAGTGAAATGCAACTGGAATATTCTCGTGTAATAGGATGTCTCATGTGTCTCATGAATTGCACAAGACCAGATATAGCTTATGCAGTAAGTCGACTGAGCTGGTATACAAGCAATCCATGAAAGGAACACTGGAAATCAATAATGAGAGTGCTTGGATATTTAAAAAATACCACTAACTATTCCTTACATTATGGAAAATATCCTATCGTCTTAGAAGGATATAGTGATGCAAACTGGATTGCAGATTCAGAGGAATCAAAATCAACGAGTGGTTATGTATTTACCCTAGCAGGGGCAGCAGTGTCATGGAAATCTACTAAACAAACATGCATAGCTAGATCCACTATGGAATCAGAGTTCATTGCATTAGACAAAGCAGGCGAAGAAGCAGAATGGCTTCAACACTTTTTAGAAGATATTCCATTTTGGTCTAAACCTGTACCGGCCATATGCATACACTGTGATAACCAAGCTGCGCTAAGCAGAGCGCACAACTTTGTGTATAATGGAAAGTCACGACATATTCGTCAACGCCATAACACAGTTAGGCAGTTACTCTCAAATGGAACTATTTCCATAGATTATGTGAGAACAAATGATAACCTAGCGGATCCATTTACTAAAGATTTATCAAGAGAGAAAATTGACTGCGCATCGAGGGGAATGGTTTTAAAAGCCTAAACCAACAAGAGTTACCTTATACGGAAACCTATCCTAGCGACTGGAGATTCCACGGACTAGGATCAATAGGCAAACCAGTTATGAGTAACTCAAGAAGTAATGCATTTATCTGGACTTGATCCTACTCCATTCCTATGGTGCAAAATATAATGCATGCCTACAGGGGTTTTAAAGGTTAAAACTATGTTTTTTAATGATGGCCATATCTTGGAAATAACAAGTGGGGTATATGTAGGATACTTAATGGTTGCGATCACCTATGTTAGTTTGAGCTGGGTCGGCTCTATGAGAATATTAAAAGGCTTTTATTCACTAAAACACTCGCAAAACCAAAAAAATTATTCAGGACCAAAATGAACACAACCAAGAGATTGGATGAGAAGGGAATCAGTGCTTCGTAAAGCTTATTGTCTAGATATACAATAAAGGTCGACGGTTCAATATGAAATAATTCACCGATTAGCCAAGTAGATCCGATAAGTTTTAACTAGGAAAAGTTCAAAGTGAAATATCTACTTATCCACGATAAAGCATTATTCCATATGTACTCTGTGATATTTCTCTTTGTGTGGGGGAAAAGTATATATCATTTATGCGGGGGATTGTTGAAATTCCTAGTGTAAATGAAATACACTTGTCCCACATCGCCAAATTCGCAAAGCCATTCCAATATATATATATGGCTTTGCAATGAAGGTGTTGGGGCCTAGGGGCACCCAAATGTGTGCTTCGTTGTGAGGAGGGAGATCATGCATTACCACCACACACACGCGTGCGCCGCCGCCGCCGTCCGACCGAACCGGGTCGGGTTGGGTCGGGTTTGGGTTTGGGTCTAATATGATACTCGTATTTTTACTGTAAACTGGACCGGGCATTTTAACAGTTGCAGGCTATACGAACGGACGCGACTGTTCATAAGCGGACGCGGATTGCTGAGGAGGTGCGACTTCTGAAGTGAGCGGGTGCGACCCATTAGGCGTGAGTCGATTGAAGCGGACGCGGGCGAACAAATGCGACCCGACTGTAGAGGTGCAGGCGGTACAAGCGGGTGCGAAACAGTAACGTTGGACGCAAGCAGATGCAAACCAGTAGCAAGCGGGTGCAACCCGTTAACAAACAGCAGCGACCAAAAGGCAAACGGGTGCGACCCGTCTAGCAGACGCGACTGTTTGAAGGGATGCGGACGAAATTATAACTAGGAGAGAATACTGATCACATTCTTAATCCCATTCCAATCTAATTTCTTTTGCTTCTTTGCTCTACTGCTCACTGTTCCATACATATCACAGATTTGACATGCTCATTACAATCTCATGCAGAATACGTCTGTTGTATCTTGGGGGAATTTTGAAATAAAATTCTTAAGGAAATCGTTACGACGAGCCTCAGACATAATCTGGTTAGAATTCTAGACTATTTGTGTATTTATATGCATTATTCTATATTCTATTCTTTATTCTGGTTATACTATTTGTTCAAAATAGTACAACGTTGTTGTTGTAACTTATTTACAACATTCATATTGTTATAGTAATTTATATAGAATTCCAATGTAGTGGAAATCTAAGTAATAAACTTGTGCGACGAGTTTATAATTGATTATTCTCTGTTTTGGTATACTAGACGTATAACATCTTAAGAATTTTTCTATTTTCTTACTAAAATCGAGATGGCAACAGTAGAATTTTCAAAGAATACTGCTCACAACAGACCTGAACCGTTTAAGGGAGATGGAGATGATTTCGTGATATGGCAGAATCAGATGTTGTTTTATCTCACCACACTCGGTCTACAAAATGGCAGAATCAGATGTTGTTTTATCTCACCACACTCGGTCTACAAAAGTACCTCGTGGAGGAGGAACCGATTCCTGCACCAGGCAAGGAAGCAGAGGTGAATACGTGGAAGCATTCCGATTTTTTATGCAGATACTATATTCTGAATTATCTCGACAAGGTGCTATACAAAGTATATCAGCCTTCAAAGACATCAAAAGCGCTCTGGAATGCACTTACCACAAAGTATAAGACGCAGAATATCAGTCTTAAGAAATTCATTGTAGACAAATTCATGGACTACAAGATGGTTGACTCCAAACCGGTGACTGCTCAGCTGCATGAATTTTAAATCATCATTCATGAACTCGAAGCGGAAGGTCATATGGTTGGAGAATCGTTTTTGGTTGAAGCTATCACGGGAAAACTGTCGCCGTCGTGGAGAGATTACCGCAATTATCTAAAGCATAAAAAGAAGGAAATCTCTTTACAGGATCTCATAGTCCGATTAAAAATTGAGACAGATAACCGTAGAATAACAAAACAAAGCAATGAGGCATTTGTGGCTGAAGGGTCAAAGACCAAAAACAAAAAGAGGAATTTCCAAAAGAAAAGGAAAGCTCTTGAAAACAAATCCAAAGACAACAAACAAACTAAGAAGTTTAATGGTGAATGTTGGGTTTGTGGCAAAATGGGACACTCCGCTAGAGATTGCAGACACAAGAAAGAACGCAACTCAGAGGCGAATGTAGTTGACAACATGGAAATGGACGAGTCTGATTTCTCAGCATGATGGCCTATTTAAGGCAAATGTAGTCGTTGTTGGCAATAAAACTATGTATTCTGATTATGCTGTTAATAAAATTGAAGTTTCTTATGTGCTTGAACACGATATTTTACTATGTCATGATAGATTAGAATACATAAATTTCTCAAAATTGAAGAATACAAAACTGAGGTAGAAAATCAGTTAAATAGAAAGATCAAGATATTGAGCTCTGATCAAGGTGGAGAATATGAATCACCATTTGAACAGTTCTGTGCCGAAAATGGTATAATTCATCAAACAACAGCTCCATATTCACCACAACAAAATGGTGTGGCCAAGAGGAAGAACAGAACGTTAAAAGACATGATTACTGCCATGCTTTTAACTTCTGGTCTACCGACGAACTTGTGGGGGGAAGCCTTAAATATGTCTAATCACATTTTAAACAAAGTTCCTCACAATAAAACGGGAATAATTCCATATGAGATATGGAAAGGACACAAACCAAGCTTTAAATACCTCAAAGTGTGGGCGTGCTTGGCAAAAGTTCCAGTTCCGCCTCCCAAGAGAGTCAAACTTGGACCAAAAACAGTAGATTGGTATTATCTTGGGCCAGCCCAAAATAGTAGTGCCTACAGATTTTTGGTATTCAAGTCTGATATAACTGATATTCATTCATGGAATCAAGAGATGCCTCATTCTTTGAAGATGAGTTTCCGCACAAAAGGAATGAAGGAAATAATGTCCCAAAAAGGACAAGGGAAGAATCAAACGATTCGCATGAAGATGAAACTCATCATGAAATTGAGGATGCTGAACCAAGAAGAAGCGTAAGGGCTAGAACTTCCAAAACATTTGGTTCGGACTTTTTTACATATGTATTAGAGCACAAACCTCAAACGTACAAGGAAGCAATGTCATCTTCTGAATCTTCATGTTGGAAAGAAGCAATCCAAAGTGAGATTGATTCAATTCTAAGTAATAATACTTGGGAAATTGTTGATATTCCACCAGGAATAAAACCAATTGGCTGCAAATGGATTTTCAAGAAGAAAATGAAAACAGATTGCTCTATCGACAAGTATAAAGCCAGATTAGTAGCCAAAGGATATCGTCAAAAAGAAGGCGTAGACTTTTTTGATACATATTCACCGGTAACACGAATAACCTCTATAAGAATGCTAATAGCAATTGCATCCATCTATAATCTAGAGATTCATCAGATGGATGTAAAAACAGCATTCTTAAATGGAAACCTCGATGAGGAAATTTACATGGAGCAACCTGAGGGATTTATCTCCAAAGGAAATGAAAACAAAGTCTGTAGATTAGTCAAATCATTATACGGACTAAAACAAGCTCCAAAGCAATGGCACGCAAAATTTGATAGTGTCATGATGAGAAATGGTTTTCGTATGAATGAATGTGACAAATGTATTTATTATAAACAACTTGGACAATCATATGTGATGATCTGTCTATATGTGGACGATATGCTAATATTCGGTCCAAATACTCAGGTAGTTGAACCATAAAGAAAATGTTGATCAACAATTTCTACATGAAAGACTTGGGTGTTGCAGATATTATTTTGGGAATAAAAATAATAAGAACACCTAATGGTATTGAGTTATCTCAATCACATTATATAGAAAAAGTGATTGAAAGATTTCAAAATTTTGGAATTAAAGGAGTAAATACACCTTTTAATCCATCAGAAGTACTGCATAAAAACACTAATGAGAGTGTAATGCAACTGGAATATTCTCGTGTGATAGGATGTCTCATTTATCTCATGAATTGCACAAGACCAGATATAGCTTATGTAGTAAGTCGACTGAGCTGGCATACAAGCAATCTAGGAAAGGAACACTGGAAAGCAATAATGAGAGTGCTTGGATATTTAAAAAATACCACTAACTATTCCTTACATTATGGAAAATATCCTGCCGTCTTAGAAGGATATAGTGATGCAAACTGGATTGCAGATTCAGAGGAATCAAAATCAACGAGTGGTTATGTCTTTACCCTAGCAGGGGCAGAAGTGTCATGGAAATCTACTAAACAAACATGCATAGCTAGATCCACTATGTAATCAAAGTTCATTGCATTAGATAAAGCAGGTGAAGAAGCGGAATGGCTTCGTCACTTTTTAGAAGATATTCCATTCTGGTCTAAACCTGTACCGGCCATATGCATACACTGTGATAACCAAGCTGCGCTAAGCAGAGCGCACAACTTTGTGTATAATGGAAAGCCACGACATATTCGTCGACGCCATAACACAGTTAGGCAGTTACTCTCAAATGGAACTATTTCCATAGATTATGTGAGAACAAATAATAACCTAGAGGATCCATTTAATAAAGCTTTATCAAGAAAGAAAATTGACTGCGCATCGAGGGGAATGGGTCTAAAAGCCTAAACCAACAAGAGTTACCTTATACGGAAACCTATCCTAGCGACTGGAGATCCCACGGACTATGATCAATAGGCAAACCAGTTATGAGTAACTCAAGAAGTAATGCATTTATCTGGACTTGATCCTACTCCATTCCTATGGAGCAAAATATAATGCATGCCTACAGAGGTTTTAAAGGTTAAAACTATGTTTTTTAATGATGGCCATATCTTGGAAATAACAAGTGAGGTATATGTAGGATACTCTTAATGGTTGCGATCACCTATGTTAGTGTGAGCTGGGTCGGCTCTTTGAGAATATTAAAAGGCTTTTATTCTCTAAAACACTCGTAGAACCAAAAAAATTGTTCAGGACCAAAATGAACACAACCAAGAGATTGGATGAGAAGGGAATCAGTGCTTCGTAAAGCTTATTGTCTGGATATACAATGAAGGCCGACGGTTCAAGATGAAATAATTCACCGATTAGCCAAGTAGATCCGATAAGTTTTAACTAGGTTAAGTTCAAAGTGAAATATCTACTTATCCACGATAAAGCATTATTCCATATGTACTCTGTCATATTTCTCTTTGTGTGGGGGAAAAGTATATAACATTTATGTGGGGGATTGTTGAAATTCCTAGTGTAAATGAAATACACTTGTCCCACATTGCCAAATTTGCAAAGCCATTCCAATATATATATGGCTTTGCAATGAAGGTGTTGGAGCCTAGGGGCACCCAAATGTATGCTTCGTTGTGAGGAGGGAGATCATGCATCACCACCACACGCGCGCGCGCCGCCGCCACCGTCCGTCCGACCGAAACGAACCGAACCGGGTCGGGTCGGGTTTGGGTTTGGGTCTAATATGATACTCGTATTTTTACTGCAAACTGGACCGGGCTTTCTAACAGTTGCAGGCTATACGAACGGACGCGACTGTTCATAAGCGGACGCGGATTGCTGAGGAGGTGTGACTTCTGAAGCGAGCGGGTGCGACCCGTTATAAACAAACAGGCGCGAGCCGATTGAAGCGGACGCAGTCGAACTGATGCGACCCGACTGTAGAGGTTCAGGCGGTACAAGCGGGTGCGAAACAGTAACGTTGTACGCAAGAAGATGCAAACCAGTAGCAGGCATGTGCGACCCGTTAACAAACAGTGGCGACCAAAAGGCAAACGGGTGTGACCTGTTAAGCAGACGCGACTATTTGAAGGGATGCGGACGAAATTATAAATATGAGAGAATGCTGATCACATTCTTAATCCCATTCCAATCTAATTTCTTCTGCTTCTTTGCTCTACTGCTCACTGTTCCGTACATATCACAGAGTTGACATACTCATTACAATCTCGTGCGGAATACGTCTGTTGTATCTTGGGGGAATTTTGAAATAAAATTCTTAAGGAAATCGTTACGACGAGCCTCAGACATAATCCGGTTAGAATTCTTGACTATTTGTATATTTATATACATTATTCTATATTCTATTCTTTATTATGGTTATACTATTTGTTCAAAATAGTATAACGCTGTTGTTGTAACTTATTTACAACATTCATACTGTTATAGTAATTTATACAGAATTCCAGTGTAGTGGAAATCTAAGTTATAAACTTGTGCGACGAGTTTATGATTGATTATTCTCAGTTTTGATATACTAGACGTATAACAATGAGTAATTGGATGGAGGAAGTTGGATGTGTGTGAGAGGCTGGAGGTGAGACGCTTCGCCGGAGGGGTTCTGTGATGCGCAGGGCGGTTGGAGCTGTGAGGAGTGTTGACGTGGCAAGGGAGGTAGAGTTTCGAAGTGAAGAGGGTGGAGGGTTGGTCTATCGGATGGGTTGTCATGCGGAGGTTGGTGAGGTGCTCCGGGTCTTGGGTCGGAACGCGGTGGAGAGGGAGGCAGAGATCGGTCTTGAGGGAGGGAGAAAATCTGAAGAAAGAGAGGAGAGAGGGAAGAAGCGGGTTTGAGGAAGAGAGGGGAGGAACTTATTTTTTATACGTTTGTGAATATATTCTTATACTTTGCAAAAGAAGGATGAAGGAAAAGGAAATGAGGATTGATTTATAACGAAGGTAAACAGTGATTTAATGTCTACATGTTTTTATTAATATATATATATATATATATATATATAATTTAATGCCTCTGAAATGTTTCGTGAGCGATACGGTGAGCACAGAGTTATTTGCGCAAAAAATTAATGTGTGCGATGATATTGTCGAGAGGAAGACGTGGCTAAACAGGGTATCTCATACACTGCAATTTGACCACTTTACGTCTCATGCCATACATCAAAATACAGAAATAAATATATCATGAAGATCAGCGTGATAAGACGAATAAGACGATGTATAGACATCTGTGTTACGACTGTCATATCGAAACTCAACTTTTAACATCAGTTACACCAATTTGAATTTGACAATAAGTTAAATAAACAGGGATAGAAATATCTGATTTGAATGGAACGAACTATAACGTCTTCATCAAAAAATATTCTAGATTTTTTTATGTAAAAATATTTACATTATAGAAAATGATAGTTTCAGTTAAAATATTCACCTTGTGAATTTAGATTTTGAAACCGGATATAATTTAGAAATATCCAAACCATATTCATTCCATATTAACTTGTTAAACACGTTTTATTTTTAAGATTTTAATGTATAGAATTTCAAGTTTGACTTTAAAATTATTCCACAAAGCAATTTATTAACTATTATCCACAAACTATTCGACAATTGAAATTCTCCTTTATACCACTCTTTATATTCAACGCGGGCATTTATTAGTTGTCCTCACATTCATCATTTATGTTACTTTTTCTCAACACAAAGTTGTTTTAACCGATTTAAATGTTAAATTCGATTTATCGCGACGTGTGTTATTATAGCACCTTATTCAATTTAATTTGTTCACTTCCTCTGACACAACATCTGATTTCCAATTTATCTTTTTTATCCAAATTCTCAATATAAGATTCGATATTTGTTAGCTCAATTTTGGTTATAAATTTTTATTAAATATTCCCAATTGAAATCATAAGATTATGTCCAAATTAGTGTTATCATCTTTATCTCTTTATACCTATATTGAACTTTCTTAAATGACAACGTTTATCGTTTCTACCTCATTCATTAATTCAATACAATTCAATATTATGAATTTCAACTCTAATGCGAGTTACGCTTAATCTTATTGATTCTTAATTCTCATTTTGAACTTCAATTCAAATTGTCACTTGCATTCAATATTTTTCATTAATAGCTTATAATTTTTTTTCTTTAACCATTTTCATCCAATAATTTAATCAAATTTATTATTTTTAAATGGTCGAAATTTTCGGGTCATTACACAGCGGTAGTCGTTTTGGATGCGGTTCATAAAAACGAACTCTTTTTTCTACTAAAAGTTGTTTTAGTCTTAAGTATACTATGGAATGTGTTTCAAACATATTATAAATAACAAAAAGAAATTATATTTATTATTTATTTACTATTTATTTCTTTATTTATATAGTTAATGATTATTTAATTAGTCAATTAAGTAAGATAATTAGTACTTAATCACTAGTTAACAAAGGTAATTAGTACTTAAGTGTAAATCAAGTAGGTCAATTATCATTAGTTAATTAATTAAAGGATAAAAAAATTAATTAATAATTTATTTAAGGATTCATCATTATCTAATTAGTAATTAATGGTTAATTATTATTATTTTATTATTTAAGAAATAATTTAAATATTTAATTAATTACTAATTAAGTTAAGAATAAATTAAGACTTAATTAATATTTAATGAAGTTTCAATTCATTATTTATTTAAGTATTAAGTATAATTAAATTATTAAATGAAGATTTAAACTATTATTTAATTATTAGTTAAAGATTAATTATGATTTAATCGCTTATTTAAAGAATAACTATTATTTAATCATTTATTGTTATTTAATTATTTATCTAATGGTTAATTATTAATTAAAGGTTTAATTATTATTAAATAATGATTTTTAAATGTTACTTAACTATGGAATGAAAGCTTTTGATTTTAAATCACTTTATTTCTAAAGATTTATTTTGTTTTTTAAGCAATTCTCCTTTAAAGAATATTTTTAAATTCAAAGGATTTCTTTATCGATTACTTTTAAGTACCCCAAAATATAAAACCCAATGATATTTGTTTAGCGGAATAAAATGTTGTTCTGCTAATTAAGTTATGTTGGACATCTGTTTAGCAGAATAAATAACCTTCTACTGTAATTCACCTAAGAGATTATATTTGACATTTATTAAGCAGAATGAAATCTCAATTCTGCTATTTTTGTAACTTGGATACTTACTTATATAATGGTTGGTTGTTACTTGTTGATTCCTTTTACATACCTGCTTGTTATGTAAATACCCATGCCATAACTTGGAAATATAAACTTTATCAAATAAGAACCATTATGGATGCTAAGCCTATTTCCAAATTTGTGTAGTCAAATATTTCATTTTACCCTTTATGATGATGGTTTAAATTTTATTCCATTTAAAATATGGTGTTTAAAGGATAATTAAGAAAAGATTTTATCTAAGGTGTTTGAAGCTAACTTAACGCTTTTAGATGATTATTTAAAAATCATTACCTTTTTAGTGTGTTTTAAAAATAATTAAACAAAGAACGTTTGAATAATAACTTTTTTATTTAAAGGTCTTTTAAAATAATTGATGTTATCAAAGGAACCTTATTGATTAAGTTTATTAAAGAAATTTTGTTTTAAATAAGGAAGTTTTATAAAAGGAATTTCATATATTGAAAATAGATCTTGGAATTTAGGAAAGAGTTTTATAAATGATTTTATATATTTATAAAGGAGTTTTATAAACGATATAGGATATTTAAAAAAGTTTATAAAATGTTCTGGTATTTATAAAAAAGTTTTATAAATAGACTTAGAGATTTATAAGGAAATTTTATAAATTGATTTGGAGTTTTGGTAAAGGAGATTTCCAAAAATGAAACAGATTTATTAAAAGGATTTATAAAAGAAATTTATAAAAGAATTTGAGATTTGCATTTTCCTTAACTTACCTTCCTAAATATAGTGGTGTGGAACTTCCGTTCCATACTTAACAATAAGAGAATAGTGTTCGGTGTTATTCTTATCGCTAATTTAAATATCATTAGTTTTGATCCTTTGATATGATTTCAAACCAAGAAATCTTTCACAAATGTTTTGTGAGTATACTTATAATGGTGGGATAAGTATATGATATTTGATAAATATTTTGGAAAGATATTTAAATAAATGAAAATTTTATTTTGATGCTCAATTGTTGCTATGGGTGATTAAATCTCTGAATTGTTGTTGTTTATGTATTTAATAGTTAAATAAGCGACTATCAATTCTTGGTCAGTTTTGACTTAAGAAGCTAATAAGAGCTTCACGTAGTCATACGGTTTAAGTTCTCTCGGGAAACTCATTCGGTGAATCGTCTCTAGCTTTAAGGGATATATTAGAGATCCCTTTGACTTTGGTATTGTTCACTTACTTTTGAAAGAATCATGAATGAGCGAACCGAAAATTATCGATTGTTGGTTCGGAAAGACTGGGATAGGATATGTTATTGGAAAACCATTTCGAACCAACATAAACATTCGAATAGAAGACATCACGAAGATGATTGAAGATGGTACTCTTTGAAGGGTGTGCCATCACCTTTCTAGATTACCATATTATGGATTTGGTTGTGCATGAGAGCTCTTTATAAAGGTTGGGAATAGCCAAGGTGATGACATATTTGTTACCATTCAGTAAGGGGTAGGCCAGTTCTATGTTGGTAGAGGTCGAAAGGTTTTTTCCTTCAGGTACATTTTATCTAGAGGTGTGCCATTTTTAAAAGGTAGTCCCTTCCCTTTCCATTTGTTACCTTTCCATTTGTTGGAATCCTTTTTCCATACACGTGTCTTAGAGGTTTTTGATTGTATACTTATTGTTGTTGTGATGTACACACATCACAGCTGCTTGATTATTGGTATTTTAAATCCATAGACATTATTGTAATATCACTGGATTTTTAAAATAAAATGGTTTAGTTATTGTAAGGTAAAACCCATTTGTGTTTATGTGTGGTGTGGTCTTACGAGATACTTTTTATTTTGAAAAGATTTTCAAATGTAGAAATCAATATGATTTGATTAACCTTCCTCATGCTGGTTTATTCGATTTTTTCGAGAATTATTTTCTTATAATTCTTGGGTCAGCCCAAGCATATTTCCAGATTTAGCTATATGCTTTGGAGCTTTCAGGTGACAAGCAGGATTTTCCAAAACATATTCATGTATCTTATATTCTTCCCATGTATTCTATTTTGTTCTTGTCTGCATTTATCACCAATTGTTAGGACGTTTTTTATGCCTGTCCTGGCTGATAATAGGTTAATGTACTCTGATGATTGTATACTAAAGTTCTTTTCTTTTATAAAGATCATTTATTGTATTATATATTTCTCGTCGCGTTTGTGATATTAGGTTATTTCTTATCTTTCTTTAACCCTAAATAACTGTCTTTTGGACAACTTAAAGGGTCGGCACATGAATTCCAATGATGTATTGAGTATCATACAGATCGTTGTAGGAGATTATTACGAAAATGCCCACTTTGTCTAACTGTTCCTTTTTAGGTCCATGCTTCAATAGTTTGAACATGTTGTGTGCTCTTAGTAGCAAGCTACATAAACCAATGAATGATATTTGGCTTTTAATGGGTTAAAAATGGGAACACAATTGTTGTTGGTCGTTAAATGACAATAGGATGAATGCAGGAGGAGATCTAGTGGTTGACTTCTCTTGTGTCACCAATTATATCATTTAGTTATGTTAATCAAATCCATTTCCAAATGGTTATATTCTCCCCCCTTAAAAACACCAACACCGTTCTCCTCCTCTGCCACAGACCATTTATGCAAATATGAACTTCTTAAGCTAAGATCGTCCCTTTTAAATCTTAAATCGAGATAATTTCTTTTACTGTTTTTTTTGTTTCACGTTTCTATACAATATATATATATGGGCGGCTATTTAGACGCTAAATTTGACACAAAGCATCTCAACCGTTAGACACTTTTGTCCTTATATGGAAGGTAGAATCAGGGGCCAATCTAATGGTGAAAATCAATTGTGTCATCAATTGTGTCCATATCTTGTGTGTAAATAGACTTTCCCATATATATATATATATATATATATATATATATATATATATATATATTACTATTTTTTGAATTTCAAAACGTCCACTGGCTCAACTGGAATTTCTGTTCGTAATATTGTCCATTGGAATGTGGAGGGGATTCTTTCATTGTTGTTTGCATTTCGTTTGTAGACAATCACGACGATTGAGTTAGCAATTGATACAAGATGTTGTTGTTGAGTTCAACAATAACTTAGGCTTAAATTTAACAAGCAATCATATGAAGAACAAATGAGATAATATGAAGCGAAATTGGACGGTATAGATTCTACAAATACAGGGGTGTTTTGTCACGTTCCAAATTTCAGCGTTCGAAGATTGGCCCCCAACTGGATTTCCAACAAATGGTCAGGCTGAGGAACATCCTATTGCCACATGGGAACGCCTCTGGAGGGATACCCGAGAACCTACCCGGCTCTCTGCCAACACAAGGCAGGTTACCCCCTTCCTGGGGAGTAAAACATAAGATATGCCACACCCGATCGTTTGCGACCTTTATCCGAGGGCCCTCTACACCAACAACATCACACAGTAATAAACATACTACAGTGTTTACATGAGTAAGTATCTGGGCTCCATACCATGATATCACCCTTTTCCAAAAGGAATGGTCATACCCTAAGGGAGCTATCCCTTAAACCTTGCCGCATCTTTCCTGTTTCGACCATTACCCGGTTGTGAGGCTCGATGAGGTCTCGTCCATAAAGCTAAGCCTTTTCACAAAGCCACGCTTGGATCAACAAATGATCAGTAGCACTTCGTATGCCACATTACCAAATTCGAAATGTATCACTAGTAACCATCAACTACATAACCTCTGAGCTCGTACGTCTCAGAGAAGGGTGTCAAGCTAAGAGAATAAAACTCCGCCACCAAACAGAAATGTATTTGATAGAAACCGATTTTACATTTCAAAGTGTAGTGTCAGACACACATCCATACAAGTCTATTCCGGGCTCGAACAGAACCGAAGGCACTTTCGAAGAAGCCCTTGCAAATCTAGGTATTCACAATCCCGATCGGACTTCCCATCACTCAGGGAATCTCTATACCGGAGAGACTCAGTGCAGAGACAATCAACGGCTTATCCTTTCGTTCTCGAAAATACCCGGTCTTCACCACCAGTCTTCAAAAGCTATCCATATCGACGTATCATTATTCGGAACGGGATATATGACACAAGGTCATCTCCCGGCTAAACCGAATAATGAGCGCAATATTTAAAACATATGGATATGGGATTTCAATTAAGTCACAACTAATTATCCAAAACTTTTTTCAAATGGTTTAAACAAATTACCATTTCAAATCTTTTTAAATAAAAAGATTTATTTCACAAAGTTTACCAATCTTTCACAAAGATTTATTTACGGCTTTTTAAAACAATTCCATTTCAAATTGGATTAACTCATCAATCTTTCAATTAAAGATTTAGTTTATAACTTTCAAACCCTTTCCAATTCGAATTTTTTATATAAAGGATATACCATTAAAATCCTCTTCGATTTCAAAACAAGATTTAATCATCTCCACAAAGGTTAATTCATAGTTTTTTTTCTCAAACTATTTACAATTTCATTTCAAACTTCAAATCTTTCGAAACAAATTGGAAATCCTTTCTTTTTATGAAAGCTATTATTATTTGAAACAAATAGTTCTTGTTTTGGGAAAAACTAATTACATTTTACATAAGTTAAAGCCATTAAAGTATAAAACTAATTTAAATTTAAATTTCCAAAACCATACTTTTTTAAATGGTTAAAAACCTATATAAACACCTTTATAACTTGTATCATCTTTTTAGACCATAATTTCCAAATCATTGAATTCAATTTCAAATATTGAATTCAAATTTAAATCAAATTATTTAAATTTCAAGTTTTATTAAGTTATTTAAAATAACTTTTATTTTTGAAACTCATTTTCGAAAGCTTTCAATTCCCATTCCAAAACTATTTTGGATTCAAGGATTCAATCTTTAAAATTGTTAAAAATATGTGACTTAGCCGATTTCCTCGTACAATCCATATTTGTGTGTGTATGGTGTAGTTCAGGGGTTTTACACAATAGTGCAACATCATCAATCATCATATCACATATTTAAGCTCATCGATATTGATAAGCGGTATAATCTATAACGCTTACCGTTCCTTCACAGATTCATAGATAAATAATATAAATTTATCACAGATAAATAAATTACATTCAACACAGATCACACCGAAATAATTCATTGCACAAAGCATATCAGAAATATCAAACAGTTCGACAATTAATAGAATTCAAACATCCATAAGTAAAATTAATTATCCGATTAATTTAAATCAGATACTTCGTCAATCATGGCTAATTAACATTAATTAATTTCAAATCATTTGATTAAATGTCCTTTAATCATTTATTAATTAAATTAAATTAATCAACCTTTAACTATTAAATAATCATTAACCTTTAATTATTGAATTATCCTTTAATTAATTATCTTTAATTAATTAATTAACCCTTTAATTGATCATCATTTTAATTAATTATTCTTAATTAATAAATGATTATCCTTAATCAAAAATTTATTCTTAATCACTTGATTTCCTAACTTAAATCATTAGTTAATTACTTTTGATTAAGTAATTAGTTACCTTAATTTAATCAATCTTAACTGATTAGTTATCCTTTAATTAAAAATTAATCCTTAATTATTTATTCTTAATTAATTACAATAATTAATTAATTACTCCTTAATAAATAATTATTTCTTAATCACTTTAAATAAATTAACCTTCAACTAATTATTCTCAAATTAAATTTCTTTTTTTATTAATTAACCACATTAATTAATCATTCTTTAAAGTAATTAACCCTTAATTACTTGATACATAAATCTTTAATCATTAATTACCCATTCCTAATTACTTCCATTTAAGTAATTATTTTTAATTAATCAATCATCAATTACTTGATTAATTAATTTGAATTATCAATTAATTCTATATTAATTACTTTCACTAAGTAATTTACTTCAAGTAATTAATTTTTATCAAAAAAAATTCATTAACCATTAAACATTAATCATCTAACCTTTAATATTATTAAGTTAAATAACCTTTTCAAAATAAAGGTTTCATTTATTTTAAATTCTTTTAAAACTTTGTAAATTTAAAACAATTTATTTAAAAATCCTTTCTTAACTAATTCTTAAATTTGGATACCATTTAATATAAGAAGAAAATTATTTTTAACAAGATTTAAATTTCAAAAACTTGATTTTTCTTAGGTTTTAAAACTGTTTTGCCACTAGACAACAAACCCGAGCAAAGCTATTAAAAACCCCGAGCTAAACTATGTTTCCCCCCGAGCAAGACTTCGAGTCATATGCGACATCGTTTGCTTCGAGGAAATTCACGAATTCCCCGAGTCGCCCCTGAGTTCCACTTCGTCTTCACCAATTTTTCAAACAACAACGGATACGCACCCTCCCACGTGCACGTGCGATCATCCCCTGTCCGATTTATCACCAGCACCACCAACAAGTCACAGATGACTCACGCAATTGCTACGACCAACCAGATCAACGCGTTCGACCCGGAATCAGGAAACGAGTGATCGAGCAACCCACAGAAAATAACACGATCACCAAAAACCACCACCGCCAACGATTCTGATTGCCAGAACCCATGCCGTCACACCTAAAGCTGCTCCACACGTCGGCGATCCACACCCCCCTATCGCAATCACTTCTAGTCCTTGACGGTGACACACGAACCCAAAGATTGTCGCCGATCAAAAACTACCGTTAAACCCTAATTCTATGTCGTCCGGCCACCACATGCCCCGAGAACCCCTTCGTCCATTTTTTCTGAGACCACCCATTATCACTCTAACTCCATTAGCGACCACGACTGTCATACCTCACGTGGTCGCCGTGAATTGCTTAAAGTTCATTTCACGTTCAACTCCCAATTTCCCGCAACTTATCAAACTAAAAAACTTGATTTCAATTTTAAAGATCATGGTTTATGATTACAAACTAGATTATGGAAATGAACCAATAAATCAAGGTGTTCGAATTTTTCCATACCTTTGAATTCTTATCGCATTTTCAAATTTCCCAACAAATTTTAAATTAATAGCACTTGGAAATAATTTTAAAATTAGCATTTCATGGTTATGGTTACTTTTCGTTTAGAATTAAATCCTGAAATCATTTAAATAGGATGATCTTAGATCTTCTAAAAGGGTTTGAAAACGTGTATCAAGAATAGAGATGCTCTTTTCTACTTCTAGGCATGCACAAGCAAAACACAACAAATACACACATAGATTTGCATGCACATTAATCATTTATTCGAACAACTTCAAACAAAATCTGAGTTTAGGGGTTTACTCACCTGAAAAGATTTTGAAACAGAGAGCACGTTTTCTTTTGTTTTTGAAACCTGCAGATTTGTTCTGCCTTGACCCTATTGCTTGCTTTTGTTATTGAACTGTTTAAGTTTGTAAATATAGTGATGTTTATTTTTTTTTCGAATGCTAAGTTTTATGAACGAACTGGAACAAAGAGTAGATGTATATATAGAGAGAAAGTGTTTGTAGGGGAGGCTTGTTGTACAAGATTATTTCCTTTTCATCAGATTTTTTTTCTTTTTTTTCTTGCCTCCATCTTTGACCAAAGATAATTTTCTTTTGGAGTCTGAGATGATGCTGAGATGATAGTAATAAGTACATATATTTCCATATAGGTTTACATGCATTATCTCATTCTTGTGTGTTCTTAGATTTTTATTTGTATGTAGATATTTTTTTCTTGTTTTATTATCTTCTTGTTTTGTACATACGAACTCACAGCAACATACTTGTTATTAATATTTTTTATTTTATTTTATATGTACATAGACACATTGCAGGTAGATTTTTTTTGTTTCCTTACGTACATAGATATTGTATTTGCCTTGCATTATTCATATACATATATTTGTCATAATTATCATTTTATTTTTATGTTAAAAGTCCTTTATGTAAATAAATTAAAAATTCATGGTTTAAACCTTGTTTATAAATTAATTTATAACTTTGTTTTTAAACCCTCATTTCATTTTAATTTAATACTTCCACAAAAAATAAAACTAGATGGCACTTGTATTTCTCATGAATCAAAAGCTTTTAAATAAATCTTTTATTACATTTTTCTCTTATTTTATAAATACATCTTCTTAATCATTATTATATACATATTATTTAAAAGAAAATGCTTTTAAAACTAACTACCCATTAATTAATTTATATAAATAATAATTTTAAATCCAAATCATTTTCCTAAGTCATTTATTTAAATTTTAAATTCAAATACAAATTCAATATTCAAATTCAAATTCTAAAGTCAAATTCAAATTTACTCATATATACATATACACATGTATTTCAAATTCAAATTTATTCCAAAATTTACATTAACTATTAATTTAAATTAATTCAAAATTGGGATCGTTACAGATTCCCTCCTTAAAATAATTTCGTCCTCGAAATCTGCAGGCAGGGAAACAACAAAGATAGATACACAAAGATAGAGAAACAGTTTTCCATGTCAAACTAGATATCTATTCTGTATTTGGCTTACCATATCAGAATATCACCAATATGAGAACAAACTCATTCAATACTACACAGGATACTCGGGTCATCAAATCTACGAAATATGCAAGACACTGGTTAGCCCGAAGGAAAACTAACCGTTCGTAGAATATATCGAGACCCAAACAATAGATAAATGGATTTAATCTTCCACAATTCTCAAACACTAGATGTGGATTCCAAACTCAAGTCGGAATACCCCCAAAGTATATATAACTTGTCCCTCTTCAGACTTTGATATTCACAAGAAATTACAATAGAATTTCAAATTTTGGTTTAATCGAAATTGTTTTATCGATATAAATCTTCATATTCAACTTTATATTTAATTTACCAATTTATTTCAAATAGAATTTCAGATTCATTGAAGTTAAAAACGAAAAGCTGATAGAAATTTAACAAAGGGAATACGAAATAGAGACTTATCTACACGATTCGTAAGGGCCACCATCACACCAAAGCTTCTTTCTCAAGCTGCCACGAAGCAATCAAAAAGTTGAAAAGACGAATCAAAGGAGGTCGATAGAGAAAGTTATTTCCACTGTCGTAGGGTATTGACTATTTATACTGGTACTCCCATGTCCCCTATCTCGTCCTCTTCTTGCACTCATACTTACTTTTAGTGAATAGTAAGAGAATTTACTGAGGCATACAAACGGATATCTTAGGGATACTCATTCTAGGGTATACTTCACCCTATCTCTAATGAGTTACCTAATGTGTTATACTCCCGAGCTAAAGTTTTAACCTTCAGCTCTGATACCAAAATGTCACGTTCCAAATTTCAGCGTTTGAAAATCGACACTCGTACTCCACTTGTACTTGAATGCCGCAGATCCAAATGTCGAAATTTGACTTGTGCCGGAGCTTATGACACATTAAGTACAACAACACAGTGGAAGGAAATGAATAATACATTTGATGTACAACATTTGATACAATATATGAAACAATGATGATACAATAGAATGATACAATAGATATCAATACTATGAGAGATATAAGAAATAACAGCGGAAAGATAATGTCTTCAATGCCAAACTCCAAAGACTCCATCTTCAATCCAAAACAAGCGAGAACCCCCCATCACGTTTCACAAAGATAAGCCAGATCAGCTGTGAATGATGAAATGTAGCAAATGCGATCCACGAATCCAAAGGGCTTTGAAGGCTATCGAATCAATTCCTACTATTCGACTATCTGAAAAAAACCCAATCTAGACTGCCCGTGTGGAAAATAGTAGGCATCCAGAGTTTAGGAAAGGAACAATAAACTCCAGGTCAGTCATGGGACTGGTATGAGCAAACAAAACAGTTTTTGTCTTTAAAAAACAACAACAAAGGAATTTAAAACATTGAAAACCGCAACGTTTTTTGGAAAATGAAACTACCATAAGGCCTCCCGGCACACACAATGCAATCGCACACATGAGGGAGATTTCTCCTTATGATAGTCAAATATACTTAATACGAGAAAACTCTTTGATATTATACTAGTGCATAGTGGAAAACATTTCGAAAGTATAATATTAATCTTAGCCAACATAGGTACCATTATATTATGCCAGCTATAGCGACCACCTGAGGTGGCAGGTTATACAATTGAAATCGTAAAGGGCTCGTATTGTTTGATTGGATTTTCAACAAATGAAGGAACTACCTATTGCCACATGGGAAAGCCTCTAGAGGGACGCCCCGAGAACCTACCCAGCTCTCTGCCAACACAAGGCCGGTTACCCCCTTCTCGGGGAGTAAAACCTAAGATATGCCACCCCCGATCGTTTACGACCTTTATCCGAGGGCCCTCTACACCAACAACATCACATAGTAATAAATATACTATAGTGTCCACATGAGTAAGTAGCTGGGCTCCATACCATGATACCACCCTTTTCCAGAAGGAATGGTCATACCCTAGAGGAGCTACCCCTAAAACCTTGCTGCTTCTTTCCTGTTTCGACCATTACCGGGTTGTGAGGCTCGGTGAGGTCTCGTCCACAAAACTACGCCTTTTCACAAAGCCATGCTTTGATCAACAAATGATCAGCAGCACTTCGAATGCCACATCACCAAATTAGGAATGTATCACTACTAACCATCAACTATATAACCTCTGAGCTCGTACGTCTCAGAGAAGGATATTAAACTAAGAGAATAAATCTCTGCCACCAAACAGAAATGTATTTGATAGAATCCGGTTTTACATTTCAAAGTTTAATGTCGGACACACATCCATACAAGTCTATTCCGGGTTCGAACAGAACCGAAGGCACTTCCGAAGAAGCCTTGGAAATCCGGGTATTCACAATCCCGATCGGACTTTCCATCACTTAGGGAATCTCTATACCGGCACGACTCAGTGCAGAGACAATCAACGGGTTATCCTTTCGTTCTCGAAAATATCGGTCTTCACCACCGGTCTTCAAAAGCTGTCCAAATCGACGTATCATTATTCGGAATGGGATATATGACACAAGGTCCTCTCCCGGCTAAACCGAATAATGAGCTCAATATTTAAAACATATGGATATGGGATTTCAATTAAGTCACAACTAATTATCCAAAACTTTTCTTTCAAGTGGTTTAAACAAATTACCATTTCAAATCTTTTTAAATAAAAAGATTTATTTCATAAAGTTTACCAATCTTTCACAAAGACTTATTTACGGCTTTTTAAAACAATTCCATTTCAAATTGGATTAACTCATTAATCTTTCAATTAGTTTATAACTTTCAAACCCTTTCCAATTCAAATCTTTTATATAAAGGATACACCAATAAAATCCTCTTCGATTTCAAAACAAGATTTAATCATCTTCACAATGGTTAATTCATAGTTTTTTTCTCAAACTACTTACAATTTCATTTCAAACTTGAAATCTTTCGACACAAATTGGAAATCCTTACTTTTTATGAAAGCTATTATTATTTGAAACAAATAGTTCTTGTTTTGGGAAAAACTAATTACATTTTACATAAGTTAAAGCCATTCAAGTATAAAACTGATTTAAATTTAAATTTCCAAAACCATACTTTTTTAAATGGTTAAAAACCCATATAAACACCTTTATAACTTATATAATCTTTTTAGACCATAATTTCCAAATCATTGAATTCATTTCAAATATTGAATTCAAATTTAAATTAAATTATTTAAATTTTCAAGTTTTATTAAGTTATTTAAAATAACTTTTATTTTTGAAACTCATTTTCAAAAGCTTTCGATTCCCATTCCAAACCTATTTTGGATTCAATGATTCAATCTTCAAAATTGTTAAAAATCTGTGACTTAGCCAATTTCCTCGTGCAATACATATTTGTGTGTGTATGGTATAGTCTAGGGGTTTTACACAATAGTGCAACATCATCAATCATCATATCACATATTTAAGCTCATCGATATTGATAAGCGGTATAATCTATAACGCTTACCGTTCATTCACAGATTCATAGATAAATAATATAAATCTATCACAGATAAATTAATTACATTCATCACAGATCACACCGAAATAATTCATTGCACAAAGCATATCAGAAATATCAAACAGTTCGACAATTAATAGAATTCAAACATCCATAAGTAAAATTAATTATCCGATTAATTTAAATCAGATACTTCGTCAATCATGGCTAATTAACATTAATTAATTTCAAATCATTTGATTAAATGTCCTTTAATCATTTATTAATTAAATTAAATTAATCAACCTTTAACTATTAAATAATCATTAACCTTTAATTATTGAATTATCCTTTAATTAATTATCTTTAATTAATTAATTAACCCTTTAATTGATCATCATTTTAATTAATTATTCTTAATTAATAAATGATTATCCTTAATCAAAAATTTATTCTTAATCACTTGATTTCCTAACTTAAATCATTAGTTAATTACTTTTGATTAAGTAATTAGTTACCTTAATTTAATCAATCTTAACTGATTAGTTATCCTTTAATTAAAAATTAATCCTTAATTATTTATTCTTAATTAATTACAATAATTAATTAATTGCTCCTTAATAAATAATTATTTCTTAATCACTTTAAATAAATTAACCTTCAACTAATTGTTCTCAAATTAAATTTCTTTTTTTATTAATTAACCACATTAACTAATTATTCTTTAAAGTAATTAACCCTTAATTACTTGGTATATAAATCTTTAATCATTAATTAACCATTCTTAATTACTTCCATTTAAGTAATTATTTTTAATTAATCAATCATCAATTACTTGATTAATTAATTTGAATTATCAATTAATTCTATATTAATTACTTTCACTAAGTAATTTATTTCAAGTAATTAATATTTTTCAAAAAAAATTCATTAACTATTAAACATTAATTGTCTAACCTTTAATATTATTAAGTTAAATAACTTTTTCAAAATAAAGGTTTCATTTATTTTAAATCCTTTTAAAACTTGGTAAATTTAAAACAACTTATTTAAAAATCCTTTCTTAACTAATTCTTAAATTTGGATACCATTTAATATAAGAAGAAAATTGTTTTTAACAAGATTTAAATTTCAAAAACTTGATTTTTCTTGGGTTTTAAAACTATTTTGCCACTAGACAACCAACCCGAGCAAAGCTATTAAAAACCCCGAGCTAAACTATGTTTCCCCCCGAGCAAGACTTCGAGTCATACGCGACATCGTTTGCTTCGAGTAAATTCACGAATTCCCCGAGTCGCCCTCGAGTTCCACTTCGTCTTCCCCAATTTTTGGAACAACAACGGATACGCACCCCCCACGTGCACGTGTACGTGCGACCATCCACGGTCTGATTTATCACCAGCACCACCAACAAGTCACAGATGACTCACGCAATTACTATGACCAGCCAGATCGACGCGTTCGACCCGGAATCAGAAAACGAGTGATCGAGCAACCCAAAAAAAATAAAACGATCACCAAAAACCACCACCACCGATGATTCTGATTGCAGAACCCATGCCGTCACACCCAAAGCTGCTCCACACTTCGACGATCCACACCCCTATCATGATCACTTCCAGTGCCTTGATGGTGACACACGAGCCCAAAGATTGTCGTCGATCAAAAACTACCGTTAAACCCTAATTCTATGTCGTTCGGCCACCAGATGCCTCGAGAACCCCTTCGACCATTTTTTCTAAGACCACCCATCATCACTCTAACTCTAGTAGCGACCACGACTGTCATACCTCACGTGGTCGCCGTGAATTGCTTAAATTTTGTTTCACGTTCAACTCCCAATTTCCCACGACTTATCAAACTAAAAACCTTGATTTCAATTTTAAAAATCATGGTTTATGATTACAAACTAAATTATGGAAATGAACCAATAAATCAAGGTGTTCGAATTTTTCCATACCTTTGAATTCTTACTGCATTTTCAAATTTTCCAGCAAATTTTAAATTAAAACACTTGGAAATATTTTTAAAATTAGCATTTCATGGTTATGGTTACTTTTCGTTTAGAAATTAAATCCTGAGATCATTTAAATAGGATGATCTCAAATCTTCTAACAGGGTTTGAAAACCTGTATCAAGAACAGAGATGTTCTTTTCTGCTTCCAGGCATGCACAAGCAAAACACAACAAATATACATACAGATTTGCATGCACATTAATCATTTATTCAAACAACTTCAAACAAAATCTGAGTTTAGGGGTTTACTCACCTGAAAAGATTTTGTAACAGATAGCACTTTTTCTTATGTTTTTGAAACCTGCAGATTTGTTCTGCCTTAACCCTATTGCTTGCTTTTGTTGTTGAACTAGACTGTTTAAGTTTGTAAATATAGTCATGTTTATTTTTTTTCGAATGCTAAGTTTTATGAACGAACTGGAACAAAGAGTAGATGTATATATAGAGAGAAAGTGTTTGTAGGGGAGGCTTGCTGTACAAGATTATTTCCTTTTGATCAGATTTTTTTTCTTTTTTTTTTCTTTTTTTCTTGCCTCCATCTTTGATCAAAGATATTTTTTCTTTTGGAGGCCGAGATGATGTTGAGATGATAGTAATAAGTACATATGTTTCCATATAGGTTTACATGCATTATCTCATTCTTGTATGTTCTTAGATTTTTATTTGTATGTAGATATTTTTTTTCTTGTTTTATTATCTTCTTGTTTTGTACATACAAACTCACAGCAACATACTTGTTATTAATATTTTTTTTAATTTTATATGTACATAGACACTTTGCAGGTAGAATTTTTTTTTGTTTCCTTACGAACATAGATATTGTATTTGCCTTGCATTATTCATATACATATATTTGTCATAATTAGCATTTTTTATGTGAAAGTCCTTTATGTAAATAAATTTAAAATTCATGGTTTAAACCTTGTTTACAAACTAATTTATAACTTTGTTTTTAAACCCTCATTTCATTTTAATTTAATTCTTTTACAAAAAATAAAACTAAATGACACTTGTATTTCACATGAATCAAAAGCTTTTAAATAAATCTTTTATTACATTTTTCTCTTATTTTATAAATACATCTTCTTAATCATTATTATATACATATTATTTAAAAGAAAATGCTTTTAAAACTAACTACCCATTAATTAATTTACATAAATAATAATTTTAAACCCAAATCATTTTCCTAAGTCATTTATTTAAATTTTAAATTCATATACAAATTCAATATTCAAATTCAAATTCTAAAGTCAAATTCAAATTTACTCATATATACATATACACATGTATTTAAAATTCAAATTAATTTCAAAATTTATTCCAAAATTTATATCAGCTATTAATTTAAATTAATTCAAAATTGGGATCGTTACATGTTTGGTTGGTAGAATAAGACTGCATTGAAGTAGATGATGCATGGTGGGAGATGATAGCTTTAAGATTATGCGGATTCAAAGAGCATGCTCGTGTCAAATTTAAAGAGCTTAACTAGATGTACGTTGGTGTTATATTGAAGGGCAAATGCATCCACAACATTCCACCTTCACCTATAGCTCACTTCCACATCCAGTTTTGCTTGGACATTCTCAATGGACCAGCGAATGACATGTTTCCTAGTCTCATTGCGACTACTCATCGTCGGACCGTCTATGTTTGGTTACTCATCTTGAGTAAAGCCTATGGGATCCCCATCTATGGAATACGAATATTCGACCTCCGACATGCCAAACAAACTGTAGAACATCGTATGAAAATTTGGACATCAGATGATAATTATCAATGGTGAGAGCTTCATGCTATATATGGGTTTCATTATGCTAATTGTTAACTCCTATGTTAAGCGACTCAGCGACCCAAGGCAATAGCGAGGCAACTGGACTGAGACTCTGCATCACGACTTAGCAACTTAAAGACCGAAGAGACCTACGAGTTAACAAGATAAGGACCTAACGACCTAACACATGAAGCGGCTCATAAGCGACTTAAAGCATAAACAAGTTAACAATTATGGACCCCGCGACCTAAAGGTTGAACGACCTAATGACTTCAGTCCTCAGAGACCTAAGAGCTCCAGCGACTTAAAAGATAGAACACTGCCAAACGACCTAACAGGTAATGACTTAAGGAAAGCAGCGACCTAAAAGATTAGATGGTCCAGCGACTTAACAGCTTGAAGGCTAGGCGACTCAATTGTCTAACGACTCACGACCTACTAAGCTAACGATATAAGGAGTAAAGTGTGGCTCAACAACCTAGCCTAAGTCGCTACATTGGATATCTCAACATTTTTCGCTAACTACTCCCATAATTCACCACCGACCTATGACTTACCTTAGGTCGTTCACGACCTAGTACTTGGTGATAAAATTGTGCCGCTTTCCTCTAGGTCGTTACGATCTACCAGCTAATTCAAATGACCAAGTGCGAACTAGTTAAGTCGTAGCTCATATTTCCTTAACTCGCTAGCGAGTTAAGACCCACCTTAAGTCGTGCACGACCTATACCTCGCCCAAGAAATCTCCGATAAATACTGCCCTTACTCCAACATGAAGGGGGACTTTTTGGCTCATTCTCGAAGCGCTAATACTCTGCCATTTTCTCAACTCGAACAGCACTTCAAGCACTCCAAACACCAAGGACATTACGACAAACTTCAAGAGATAATCTACATCATTCGACATGGATTCAAAGGATTATTCTACATTGAAGTTTGAACTATTAGTCTAAAGTGTGTTGTAATTGAGGAGAGTTGTGTAAGTTGTATTTGAGTCAGCAATAAAGAGATTGAAAATGGACGTAGGCTTGACTATAAGCTGAACCACTATAAAAAAGTGTCTTTTACTGCTTTTTTGAGATTTTCCTGCTTATTTCTGATTCCCATATCGACGGGTGGTGCTTTCACACTTACACAACTCGCACCGGGGTGTTAGTGTTTGATTTTTACGTTAACATTTTTGGTGCTTTCACTGAGAACCCAACTCAGGATACTGTCGTCATAGCTTCGTAGAAATTTGTGAAAAGTATCTCTCTAAAACCCAGAAGTTTATCAGAAATAATGGCTCCTAGAAGAAAGCGCAAGTCTATTAGATCCGACGATGTTCGCGAGACTACTGCCACTTCCCCTCCTTTAAGTCAAACAACTCCGACTGTTGGAGTAACGCGAGCAGAATTGGATGCTACGGTTTCTGGGCTATATCAACAGATGGAAGCCCAAAACAATCTAAAGTTGGAAAGGTTGAACGCTTTGCTTGGGGCTAACCGTCAACCAGTGAATAACGAACCAAACTTTGCTGATAATGTTCATGATGTTGAAGAAAGAGATGTTCCTCAAATGGCAGCTGGCCCAGTCAAAGACACACCTCCACAAGTTGGAGGATCGGGACAACAACCAACTTTCCGTGAGCGCCTGTCAAGGCAAACTTCTGAGAAGATGGCCGATGCCTGTCCTGCTGAACCCCTTAATGATGAGGAATATTTTTCAGGGATGGTCCGACAAATCATGAAGGAAAGTATGCAAAGGGAGGAAGACGAAAAAGAATGGGGGTTCGCTCCAAGCAAGACTCCATTCACTGAAAGGATTCTGAAAGCAGAGTTTCCTAGGAAGTTCGTTCCTCCAACCATTCCAGCTTATAAGGGGACGAGTGACCCTAATGAATTTCTGTACAAGTATGATTGGCACACGACGGGTGCCGGAGATTCTGATGAGATCAAATGCCGGTATTTTCCGGTGTACCTGGAAGGAGTTGCTTTACTTTGGTTCACAAAGCTGCCGGTCCGGTCGATAGACCAGTTTTCTGATTTGACTCGAAAGTTTAAGGAACAGTTTAGATTGTACGCTTCGAAGGCGAAAGATATAATGTCGCTATCCGGCTTGGAGCAGAATCCTGGAGAATCCATAAGATCTTTCTTGAATCGCTTTAATATAGCTTTGGCTGAAGTAGACAACGCAGAGCTGAGAATGATTTTAACGTACCTGATGAGGGCTATTGAAAAGGCAAGTGAGTTCGGGAAGTGGTTGAAAATGAAAGAACCGAATTCGCTTGACAAGTTTTATAAGAAAGCCGATGAATTCATGCGCTTGGAAAGCCTCCAAGCGCCGGCGAAGGTGGTATCGACAGGGGCTGGAAATAGTAATGTTGTTCCGAATAAGAAGGAATCTGGCAATCAGAAGAGGGGAAATGATGGTCAGAAGAAGCAAAGAGATGCAAAGAAAAATCGTCCCTTCAACTTCACCCCTCTGACTGATACCCTGGAGAATATCTACTTTGCAAACAAGGACACAGTTGAATTCCCCGCACCAGCTAAGCAGAGGGTTAATAAGAAAGCTGAGAAGAATGGAAGGTTTTGCCGGTTCCATAACCAACTCGGGCATGATACCAATGAGTGTCGTCACTTGAAAGAGTTGATTGAGGAACTATTAAGGGAAAACAAGCTCCAGCAATATGTAAAGAGGAACAGGAATGGTCCAACTTCGTCAACTCAAGGACAACAGGCTCCTGTTCATCGTCCTAGCTCAAGTGAAATGGCAGCAGCTCATGAATCAGAGAGTCCCGTTGTTAATGTGATTACAGGAGGACCTCACCCAGCTGGCAGAAGCTGGGGTGAGATGGAACGGTACGCTCGTGCATTGAAGTTTGCGCCAGCAGAGGAAAGTGTTTTTGTGTTGGAAGATGCTGCACCTCTGAAGCAGCAGAAAACTTTTAATGATGACATTGTCTTCAGTGTCAGGGATTCTATAGGTGTTGAAGCCCCTACCATAGATCCCTTGGTTATTTCTGCTGGCATTGGGCCAGCTAATGTAAGAAGAGTACTTGTTGATTGCGGTGCTTCTTGTAATATTCTTTTCAAAAAGTCCTTCGATCAGATGAAGATCCCAATGGCTGATGTTCAAGCTTCGCCGCAAAAGATTGTTGGGTTTACTGGGGAACCCAGGCAGCCAATTGGGACTATTGACCTGTTCGTGGAACCCGAAGAGGGGCAGAAGAAGGTCATTCGAAGGCAGACTTTTGTAATTGTTGATGAATTTTCTGCCTACAACGCCTTCCTAGGCCGGCAAACTCTTGCAGCCTTTAAAGCAATCCTCGCCCCATGGTGCCTTACCATGAAATTCCCCACAGATAATGGAGTCGGTGTGGTTAAAGGGGATCAGAATGCAGGGTAGGAATGTTATCTGATAGAACTGCGTGAAGCAAAAAAGAGAGAGATGGGAAAGGATGCGGCAGCCCCAGTCCGCATCAAATAATCAACCTTGTAGCAATTACAGGGCAGATCCTGTACTGGCGAATGTAGGGAAGCATGAAGAAAGATGGATCCCAGAAAAGCCAGTGCAGGGGAGAATCGAGTGGTGCCAGTGGAAGTAACGGTACCAGTACCTGTTGACCCAAAAGACCCAAACAAGGTGCTGAATGTGGGTTCACAACTTAATACGGCGGTTCAGAATATTTTGATATCATTCCTGAAAGCAAATCTGGATGTATTCGCTTGGACCCATGCTGATATGTGTGGAATATCACCTGAAGTTGCAGTACATACTTTGAATATTGATCCGAAGTTTGCACCTGTGAAGCAGAAAAGAAGAACACAGGGTCCCGAAAGGTCAGCAGCATTGAAAGAAGAGGTGGATCGGCTCATGAAGAATGACTTTATCAGAGAATCAACTTATTCGAATTGGGTTTCAAATCCGGTACTGGTTAAGAAAGCTAACGGAAAGTGGAGAGTATGCATCGACTTTTCAGATTTAAACAAAGCCTGCCCCAAAGACTGCTTTCCACTACCCTGGATTGACCAGTTGGTTGACGGAACAGCGGGACATGAATTGTTATCTTTTATGGATGCTTACTCCAGATATAACCAGATCATGATGCATGAGCCAGATTAGGAGGACATGAGTTTCATAACCGATGTAGGTCTATACTGCTACAAAGTCATGTCTTTCGGACTGAAGAATGCAGGGGCAACTTACCAAAGGCTTGTTAGTGCGATGTTCAAGCCACAGATCGGAAAGACCATGGAAGTTTATGTTGGCGATATGTTGGTTAAATCAAAGAGAGCAGTAGACCATATGGACCACTTAGCGGAAATGTTCGCCGTCCTATGAAAGTATGGAATGAAGCTTAATACATTGAAGTGTTCATTCGGGGTGGAGTCCGGAAAGTTCTTGGGTTTCATTGTGAGCGCTAGGGGCATTGAGGCTAATCATGCTCAAATCACCGCCTTAAGCTCCTAGAACGAATAAGGAACTGCAAAGTCTCAATGGAAAAGTCGCTGCCTTAAGTCGATTCATTTCCAAAGCTACTTATAAATGCATTCCATTCTTTGATGCTCTGAAGAAAGGAAGGAAAAACTTTGAATGGACTCCAGAATGCCAGAAAGCTTTCGATGAATTAATTCGTCATATGTAAACTCCTCCGATACTTTCTAAGCCCGACGATGGTGAAGATCTTTTTGTATACTTGGCGATCTCAGCTCATGCTCTTAGTGCGGCACTGGTGCGAGAAGACGCCAAAATTCAGCACCCAGTCTACTATATTAGTAAAAGGTTTACTGGGGCAGAAATGAATTATTCAAAGTTGGAGAAGCTCGCCTATTGTCTACTGATCGCATCAAGAAAATTGAGGCCATATTTTCAAGCTCATCCAATCAAAGTCCTCACTGATCAGCCTTTGAAGCAAGTCCTCTTTCGCCCTGAGACTTCGGGTCGACTTTTGAAGTGGAATATTGAACTCAGTCAATATGACATCACTTATCATCCCCGGAGAGCAATCAATGGACAAGCTTTGGCAGATTTCATTGCAGAATGTACAGACAAAGGTGATAGCGAAGAAGTAGTGACCGATAATCCCCCAATTCGATGGAAATTGTATGTTGATGGCGCAAGAAACGATTACTGTTCCGGGGCTGGGGTTGTGCTTGAAACCCCTGAAGGGCGGTCATTGTGTTATGCTTTAAGATTGGAATTCCCTTCGACAAAAAACGAAGCAGAGTATGAAGCTCTTATTGTCGGTTTGAGAATTGCTAAAGAATTGAATGTCAAAATGTTGCAGATCTTCAGTGATTCACAACTTATTGTATGTCAAGTCAAGAAAGAGTTTCAAACTAAAGGGGGAAATCTGCCCGCTTACTTGTCAAGAGCCTGGGAGCTTCTCGATGACCTTGACCATTATACAATAAATCATATACCATGGGAAGAAAACATGAAGGCAGATTCTCTTGCAAAATATGCAAGCACTGGTGAAGCTCAATTATTGGGACTAGTTCCTGTGGAAGTCCTGTCAACTCCAAGCATTGATGAGATGGATATTGACTGGATCATGACTATATCACAGGAGCGAGAATCATGGATGACTCCGATATTGAAATATCTACGCGACGGTTCTCTATCAGAAAACTCAAAAGAACGGTAGAAGTTGTTAAGAAAAGCCTCTAGATACATAATTTAAGATGGTCTATTGTATAGGCGGGGATTCTCAATGCCATTACTCCGATGCGTGACCAAGGAAGAAGCTGAGACAATTCAAACTGAAGTACACGGATGAGAGTGTGAAGATCATTCAGGTGGTCAAACTCTAGCGAAGAAGATTCTCCGTTATGGGTATTTTTAGCCAGATATTAATCGTGATGCTGCAAGTTATGCCCGAAAATGTGACCGATGCCAAAGATTTGCAAAAATCCCAAGGGCACCTTCTACTGAGATAACACAGATGGTCAGCCCGTGGCCATTTGCTATTTGGGGAATAGATCTCATCAGGCCTTTGCCAACCGCCAAATCCGGAATCAGATATGCTATTGTTGCTGTTGATTATTTTACTAAATGGGCTGAATCTGAACCATTAGCTACTATTACTTCTAAGAAGATGATAAACTTTGTAACTAAGAATATCATTTGCAGGTATGGTGTGCCCTAAAAGATAATCACAGACAATGGAACCCAATTCGAAAGTGAAGAGTTTCAAAATTTTTGCAAGAAATTCAAGATCCAGAAAAGCTTCTCAGCAGTAGCTCATCCGCAAGCAAACGGGCAAGTGGAAGAAGTAAACAAAATTATCAAATCGACCATCAAAAAACAGCTGGAAAAAGCGAAAGGTGGTTGGGTCGATAAGCTTCCGCTAGCACTATGGGCATATAGAACTACACATAAAACTACGACGGGGCACACTCCATTTTCATTGGCATATGGATCAGAGGCAATGATTCCTGTAGAAATAGAAGTTCCTTCGCATAGAAGAATTCATTTCAACCAAGAAAAAAATGAGGAGTTACAACTTGAAGCACTTGACTTCCTTGATGAAAGAAGGGAAGAGGCTCAGCTCAGAATTGCGGCCCATCAGCAAAGAATTGCCAGGCATTTCAATTCCAAAGTTCGCCAACGCGGCTTTGAGATTGGAGATCTAGTTTTGAAGAGGGTCATGACAGCAACGGGAGTGTTTGCGCCAAACTGGGAAGGGTCGTATGTCATAGGCAAAAAACTCTCGATGGCACTTTCAAACTAATAACTGTCGAAGGAGATCCAATTCCAAGAGCTTGGAACAGCAATCATCTGCGCCCATATTTTAGTTAAAGGCTTTGATGAAATATTGTAAAAGAATGATGAATGCCATAAAAACAAAGCTTACCCATCACAAGACCAAGCAATCCCTGACATCACCCAACAAGCAAACGCTAAGCCGTTCAAAATTTCCATACTCAAATCCTACGAAAGAAGTGCTTCAAGCAAAAAGTTAGTGATTCTGCTGAAAGTGGGCCCTTTCTAACTAATTGTGGTTGTTTGTACAAACGAGCATCCAGTTAAATAGCCTGTATCTGCCCCCACCAACTCGCTTAACTATGAAGTATACTTCTTTGGATAAAGGAAATTGTTGGCAATTAAAAGAGAAGTGTATTTGAAAAAGATAACGGCGATCGCCGATATGAATAGATGGCAAAGAGACATGGGCGAGCAAGCATCAAACAGCCAAAGACCTCTTCGGAGGCACAAGCCCTCTTCGGAGGATAAAGACCTTGAACGGGGCATGCCAGAAAACTTTCTCAACAAAAAAGATTGGTATGGAATGACCGGGAGCACATTCCCAACTGGAAGGCAAGGCGCTTGTTCACTAGCTGAGACAGTTTGCGCAGACAAGCGTCCAAGTAACTTGCATCCTCCCCGTGAATCCATACGATGATCGGAGGCACCTTCCCAAGTGGAAGGCAAGGCGCTTGTTCATTAGCTGAGACAATCTGCGCAAATAAACGTCCAAGTAACTTGCGTCCGCCCCGTGAATCCAGCCAACCATGAGGAAGAAACTTCCAGGCATACTCGGAGGCACGCATTCCACCGAGATTTGAAATAAAACTTCACAAGTGCTGGAATGTGAAAAGCCCTCTTCAGAGGCCCATTTCACCATAGTTGAAATGCTAAAAGACCTCTAGCGGGCCTCGCAAGAAAAAGAGAGTTCTTTCACGACAGAAAGTTGCGGACTGATCGGTGGCACAGAACACTCGTGTCCGCCCCGTGAATCCATCCAACTAAGAGAAGGAAACTCCAAACTTCCAGGCAAAAGCCCTACTCAGAGGCACACATTTCAACGTGATCTGAAATAAAACTTCACATGAGTCGAAATGCGAAAAGCCCTCTTCGGAGGCCCGCTTCCCAACGAACAGGGAAACGATAAAAGCCTCTCCCAAGAGGCAGAAACAAAAAAGACCTCTTCCCAGAGGCACAATCAAACAAAAAGACCTCTTCCCAAAGGCGCAACCAAACAAAAAGACCTCTTCACAGAGGCGCAACCAAACAAAAAGACCTCTTCCCAAAGGCATAATCAAACAAAAAACCCTCTTCGGAGGCAGAGCAGGTTGAAGCCCTTTTTCGGAAGGCCCACTGTACTATGAAGTAAAATTCACTTACCAAAGCAGAAGTGACTTTTTCCAAAAGTGAAGTGTAAAAACTTCGCCAAAAAAAAAGAGAAGACTCCTCCAATATGAAGTGCATTCTACTAAATTAGAAAAATAGTTCCTTGGAACGGAAATATTATCCTATAAAGTACAAATGCAAACCTCATTCAAATGGAAGAGTTGTTCTCTAAAGGAAGAGTACAAGTCTTCTCGAAACAGAAGAGTTGTTCTCCGAAACATTGCCAATGTGAAAGTGATTGCAATAAACCATGGTACGGGGGTAATACAATATAGTCATCACAAAAATAAGAACAACGCTCAAGCAACATACCATAGGTTTACTGCAACTTCACATAAAGAGGATAAAGAAACTTGCATGAAAACGAAAAATAAATGCGTTCTTAAATACAAACAGAAATTTGTATAAGTAAAAGAACCATTTTATTCCATACTATGAGAATTTTATACATGCATGTTTCAAAGTAAAAGAAGGCGGGGACTGGTACCCGCACAATCTCCAGTCAACGCAAGCTTATATACAAGCAAAAAGCAAAGAGCGAGATAAAAAGCACAGGGCCAAAGCCATCATTTCTTCTTCCCTCTACCTTTTGGGCCTACGGCTGGCCGGATGACCAACTTCTTGCGCCGGCTTGAAAGAGTAGGGGAAGAAGGAGAAAGGGGAACAACTGGACTTGTTTCTGCTTTTTCCTCGCCAGCTGAAGCTTCTTTCTTCTTTGAGACTCCACTTTTCCCCCTCTTCTTAGAAGAAGGCCCGCTTCCTGGAGTAAAAAGTGTGGCTAACGGCGTATCGTCAGAACCAGTTAGTTTCGGAGTCTTTTCGCCCTCTTCAGTTTCTTCTCCCCTATGTTCTTGTGAAGCAATGGGATCGTCCAAGTCTTGGAGAACTTCTGTTTTCTCCTCTTGTGACCCCGGTTGAGAGGCAGAAGGAGGAGTGACCTAAAGAGACGGGGGAGGAATAACTGGAGGAGGGAAAGTCTGAACAATGCTCGGTACTTTCTCTACAGAAGAAAAGAAGTTAAAGTCAGTATCTCTCGAAAAGAGAGGAGTTAGTGGCGTGTCGAGATTTAAAAAATAATCAAGAAGTTCATCAAACTCATGTGAAGTGAACGAGCAGTCCACTTGAGCAAGATCAGCAGTAAGGTTACCTGGCGAAGCAGGCTTTACTATGTCAACTTCAAAGCCCCGCGCGTCACCACTCTCTTGACTATCATCTCCATTGTGAGCAGTTGCACCTTCAGTAATGGCTTTAGTAGGAGCCGGAGAATGGGAACCAGAACCAATAATGTCGATATCGGCTGAAATCGAAGGTTGAACTGGGTCGGTTAATGTTGCCTTTCCTACATGTTCTCCTTTGGCTATTCCGGCTCTCTCTTCGGCCAGTTACTCCTTTCCTCTGGCAAGAGCGGCGCGGCATCGTCATCAAGATAATTTGCCTCTAAATCCGCCTCAGTATAGCCAGCACTGCCAAACATGTCAAGTATGGCCTCCCACACTTCGACAAAAGTTATTTCATATTTGGGGCCTAGAAAGGAGAGACTACCACGCCCCAGAACTCTATGCAAGTAGAAGTCAAACAATGTTGAGCTGATATTGGCCTTCGTTGCTTCGTGAGACTCTTCAATTGCAATTTTGCCGGCAACAGCCTCATCACGCTCTCTTTCAGCTTTAGAGAGTTGAAGTTTTAGCATTTCGATCTCCACGTCCTTGGAACTAGCCTTCTTTCGCAGCTCTGCAATATCAGCAATATGGCCCCCATTAATTCTTTTTTGCACATCAAGCCTATCTTCGGCATCCCTTTGAGCGGCATGAGCATCTCGCACCTATTGTTGCAGCACTTGCTCCCTTTGCGAATAGGAAGTGGAGGAGGTGGCAAGCTCTTCTTTGAGTTTTTCAACTTTCGCTTCGAGCTTTTCATTATAAGTAGCAATGCTTCTCATTTCCGCATCATGTTGCTCAAGAATCTTCTGCCACTCAGATTTGTCGTTTTCCATTGTTAACATGGCTTCAAGATTCGCACGATTTACCCTTTGGAGCTCATCGACAAGCTTTTGCCGACTTGACATTCTTTCGATATCAAGTTTGACAGCATCAAGGTTGCGCAGCGTAGCCTGCCTATCGATCGGGACCAGGTCAAGATCAAAGCGCACTCCTTTCAGGCACCAGTTCGGGAATCTGCTCTGAAGAGTAGCTGGGCCTGGACCAACTCGATATGGGGGCCTTCCACAATGATTGTTTGAATATCAGTACATGCCAAGGCAGGAGATTGGGGAAGTACAGGAGCAGCAGGTTGTTTGGAAATCTCGGATGCTTGCTTTTCGTCATGTTTGGCTCTTTTACTCACATCTTCCGCAATCTGACTTTTCCCCTTGTCGTCACGGGACTTCCGTTTATGAGAATCATCTTCCCTCTGGGAAGAATCGTGTCACTCATCCCGTCTTTCATGGCGTTCTTCGTAGGCACGCCTTTCGCGAGCTTTTCGTGCGGCTCTTTCTTCGTCAGTTTCCCTATAATAAGGAAGATATCTCTTGGGATCAAAAGAGCCGCGTCTCCCTAGCTCTGAAAGTCGTCGTAATAAGAGCGTCGCCCCATTGAAAGACCTGAAAATGGAAAAGAGGCAAAGCTTGAGAATCTTTGAAGTAGAGTGCATGTAAGTGCATAAGAATGCTAAAAATCCTAAGTGTGTGAAACGTGCAAACTACGTGCGTCGAACTACGAACCACTCCTCGGTTGCGGGGAAATGATTGGTTTTATGGCTAACGTCAACTCTTGAGCTGACGAAGTCCGTTGTAAGGTGGATGTTGCTTCAACTGCTGAAGAGGTAGCTTTAGCAGAAATATGGTCGTCTTTAAAGAGCTCCTGCGAAGTGATCATCAGATCGCTCAACCCTTCAAAAATGTCATCCCCGCTCTGCTTGGCAGGACTCGCTCTCTCGGTTCCCTCATCACCGGATTTCCCTGAATGATGAAAAGGCTCTTCCTCTTCGATGATCGGGGCAAGTGTAAGCTTGTCAGATGGCCCCGCAATATCAGTAGAAGTAGAGCACTTCACCAGTAAAGCTTCAGAAGTAGGTTCCTTCCGTATAGGTTCCTCAGCAGAAATGGGGGCATCTGACGATTTGGCCGGAGAATCAGGAACTTCGTGAGGTTGAGTGGAGCGAGAAGAGTGCAAAAGCTCGTATTGGTGCAGAAGTTCATCTCTCAGCAAAAACTTAATACTTCTTTCTTCAGCCGGCACGACACTTAATCTATCAAAGGTCGTCTTGTGAATGGGGTTTCTAGAAGGAGGAGGAAGTGCTGTAAAAGAAAAGAATGAAGTTAGCACTTAGCAATTCGAATCTTTGAAAGCTGAAACGAAGAAACGGGGATGAGCAATCTCACTTCCTTTTCTCCAGATGGCATAAAACCCTAGAGGACAGCGGACAAAGAAGAATTGATTCAGAAAGCCATGAGCACTTTCGGAAAGATCAGTAATAAGTTTGCGATTTCTGGCACTTCTCACAAATATAAAGGAGGGGTGGTCTTTATTCTTTGCAAATGTGCAGAAGTAGCAAACTTCTTCGAAGCTCGGGAGGCGGTTAAGCGTCTTCCTGAATAAAACACACAATCCCATCAGGATGGTGTATCCATTGGGATGTAGTTGGAAGGGAGAGATGGTTAGCCGGAGAAGGAGTTGATGAAGAAACTCGTTGAAAGGGGTAATGGCACCACAAAGGCACATCTGACGGTTGATGGCAACAAAACCAAGAGGCGGACTGTCAGCAGTATCATTTGGGCCAGGAAGTCTAACATCTGCTTCGGCAATACCAAATTGAACACGTAGTTGATTGAATGTCCGCTAACTCAAGGTAGTTGGAGTTCTCTCCGGAGGATCAACCAATGGTTCAGCTATCGGGAAGACTCCTTCGGCTTGCTCAACTATTTCTTCTTGAGAAGACATTCTACACAAGGAACTGGATATTCAAATATGAAGGTGCACGTTTCCTAAATGTGTGAAGTGTTGTGTGAAACTAACAAAGTGACAAGCAAGTATAACTGGAATTAAAACTAATAAATATATGACAAGTGTACAATTTCAGGACTTGTCGCCTTAAGTCCAGATGCAGGTGCAGTATTGATGCAAACAAATCGACTTTAGTTGATTAACATTGCTTTACTACTTCACTTAAATTTCTTGGTTCACAGCATTTCATATAATTTCTTTAAGTTGATTATATTTTATCGGCTAATCTGTCATTCGATGTGGGCAATCAGTGGCAGTATATTCGTCCCATTTTCTGCAAATGTTGTATTAACAGGTCATTAGCATTAAGTTGATTTAATCTGTTAAGAGAGCATAGCGAGGTCATGCAAGTTATCTCGGCAGTTCAAAATTTAAGTTGGAAGTTCAATCAAGTCCTCTCAAAATTTTGAGGCTTTCAAGTTATGTTCAAAGTTCTTAAGTCGCAATCCGAGTCAAGAAGTCCAAAGTTCAAAAGCTTCGAAATCAAGGCGGTGAAGATTTGCTCAAGTCCTAGGTCGCTCACGACCTGGCAAGTAGGATGAGATTGATATAGGCTGCAAGAAGCAACTCAGCAGTGCAAATTTACTTAAGTCGCGTACGCGACCTAAGTGTTAAGTCGCCTACACAATCTAAGGATTAAGACGCAGAGAGTAAGTCACAGGAGTTTTTAGGTCGGCCAAATATGTAAGGTTTTGAAGGTCCTTAGGTCGCTCGGATTTATTAGGTCGTTCCTGAAGTGATACAGCGATCCCAAGCTACCTCCCGTTAAAGCCGCTATGCCCTACTCTCCAATTGCACTTTGCCGCGTGTCCTCCAACCGCTCGTCATTTGAAGCATCATCGTCTCCTCTGAATCTCTAGTGATCCAATAACCCCTCAACCTGTTAAGAACTTTCTAGCTCCCTTCAACCGTCATCTCCTCCTCGAATCATTGAAAATCACCCAAAAATCGAATCAAACCACCTCAATTCCATCAGAAATCAATCACGACATGGTTAACGAAGAAAACATAAAGACATAAAGTGGAACCAGAGTTTAAAAACGGGAATCTGGAACTCGTGATTTGGTTACGATCGTGAAGTAAGTAGAAAACGGAATCACTTACGTAATATAGTAGTTGGAATGGATTGGCAGCTTGATTGGAGAGGATTTGCCTTAGGAAGCTCGAAAAGATCACTAATGGCGGAGGAGGTTATTAAGACAGTTCAGTTAAGGGGAAGGAGCGAGCCAATGGTTTAATAGGGTAAAAAGAAGAAGACGAATGGCCATATGAATTATCTCTTGGGTCGCTCACGACCTAACGAAACTAGATCGAAGCACACGACCTACGACCTAGGTGTGTACTTCGAGGGACAAATGTTAACTCTTATGTTAAGTGACTCAGCGACCCAAGGCAATAGCGAGGCAACTGGACTAAGACTCTGCATCACGACTTAGCGACTTAAAGACCGAAGAGACCTACGAGTTAACAAGATAAGGACCTAACGACCTAACACATGAAGCGGCTCATAAGCGACTTAAAGCATAAACAAGTTAACAATTATGGACCCCGCGACCTAAAGGTTGAACGACCTAATGACTTCAGTCCTCAGCGACTTAAAAGATAGAACACTGCCAAGCGACCTAACAGGTAACGACTTAAGGAAAGCAACGACCTAAAAGATTAGATGGTCCAGCAACTTAACAGCTTGAAGGCTAGGCGACTCAAGTCCAACGACTCACGACCTGCTGAGCTAACGATATAAGGAGTAAAGTGTGGCTCAACAACCTAGCCTAAGTCGCTATATTGGATATCTCAACATTTTTCGCTAACTACTCCCATAAGTCACCACCGACCTACGACTTACCTTAGGTCGTTCACGACCTAGTACTTGGTGATAAAATCGTGTCGCTTTCCTCTAGGTCGTTACGATCGACCAGCTAATTCAAATGACCAAGTGTGAACTAGTTAAGTCGTAGCTCATATTTCCTTAACTCGCTAGCGAGTTAAGACCCACCTTAAGTTGTGCACGACCTATACCTCGCCCAAGAAATCTCCTATAAATACAGCCCTTACTCCAACATGAAGGGGGACTTTTTTGGCTCATTCTCGAAGCGCCAATACTCTGCCATTTTCTCAACTCAAACAACACTTCAAGCACTCCAAACACCAAGGACATTACGACAAACTTCAAGAGATAATCTACATCATTCGACATGGATTCGAAGGATTATTCTACATCGAAGTTTGAACTATTAGTCTAAAGTGTGTTGTAATTGAGGAGAGTTGTATAAGTTGTATTTGAGTCAGCAATAAAGAGATTGAAAGTGGACGTAGGCTTGACTATAAGCCGAACCACTATAAAAACTGTGTCTTTTACTGCTTTTCTGAGATTTTCCTGCTTATTTCTGATTCCCGTATCGACGGGTGGTGCTTTCACACTTACACAACTCGCGCCGGGGTGTTAGCGTTTGATTTTTACGTTAACACTAATTTTAAGTTGGCTTATTCTTTTATGGACGATAATAATGAACCTGCAAATATATTGAACTGGTTAGTCCCGAATTTAAGGAAAAACAATATATGTAATGTCATATTATGTATCTTTTTTCAATGAAATATATCATGAATTATTACCGTAGTGGACATGTTATTTATTTTTATCTTTTGAGTTCATAGGTAATTTAAAATTTAATATTAATTACAAATATTTATTCAAAAATAATTAAAACAATTTAAAACAAATAATATACAGATTTATAATAATTCTCAATCATTGTTCCATTTTTAACATAGAAACGCATGTGTCTTTTGAAAAAGCGCACGCTATGTTTCAACTTATATGTAAAACCAAGACTTATGTTCCTAGTTAGTTTTGAAAATCTTCTAGATGCTTTTATTAGTAGAAACATGAAAACAATGACAAAGGAGCGTGGAACCTCAGAATTCAAACTAGCGGTTACGTAGTACAGCGAATAAATTTAAAAAAATTCTAACGGTAAAAAAAGCAAAATAACTTACCGAAAAAATACACGCATGGATTCGCTGAACCTATTTTTAGACATCTTTCCGTATAAGAAGCTCCGCTCCCACACAAATCCCAATCGATTCACGCCTTTCACAAACAAGAAAGAAGACGAGATCTCCAGAACATATCACTCTCTTCATCTTCCTCCTCTAAAATCCCTAATTGAAATCAGCCAGATCAAAAATGCCGCCACAGAGAGAAAACGAAGATTCTCAACCCGACAACATGATCAGTAATTCCCCTGTCGCTGCTTCTTCTTCTTCTTCCAACAAATCTCTTCCTGTTTCCAAAGGCTCCGATGGACAATCTGTGTTGAAAAGGTTGCAGTCAGAACTTATGTCCTTAATGATGAGTGGTGACCCGGGAATATCAGCTTTTCCAGAAGGAGATAACATTTTTCGCTGGAAAGGAACAATTTCTGGAAGCAAAGAAACGGTTTATGAAGGAATTACCTACAAATTGTCCCTTGCTTTTTCGACTGACTATCCTTTTAAACCCCCTAAAGTTAAATTTGATACTTCCTGTTTTCATCCAAACGTTGATGCTAATGGCAACATTTGCCTGGACATCCTTCAGGATAAATGGTCTTCGGCTTATGATGTTCGAACAATTCTGCTTTCGATTCAAAGTCTCTTAGGAGAACCGAACAATGAATCACCGTTGAACACACAGGCTGCTGCACTGTGGGTGGATCAAGAAGAGTTCAGGAAAATGGTGGATAAGTTTTGCAAATGAATGTCATTTTTTGTTTATGGATTTTTAAAATTCAATGATATAAGTTTTTGGGTTTTACTTGTTTTGTTGTCTGGTGGGTAAACTTGTTTTCTGAAAAAAAGAAAAGAATTTTGTAACATTTTTGTTAGTTCAGCGTTTCATGAAACTTGCATGCTTTTGTAATATATGTTTAAAGCTTTTCAAATGTAGTGATATGGAAAAGGAAGAAAAATCTGATACTGTTTATCAACAATTAAATGTTTACTCGCATTGCCACTCAAGTTAGTTGGCGATGATGGCACTCCCTGATGATGGCACTCCCTGAGAACTTGAAAGTTGAAACGAAAGCTGTCATTTTGATGATTGTAAGAAAATTACTGATTTGTTTTTTCCTCTTGTATCTGTGTGACTGTCTCAATTTTTTTTATACATGTAGCACATGTTGCCTTATAGGAAAACCCTGCTCATGCAATGGTCATATTTTCAAATCTCGACAACGATCAATAGTAAAAGGACTCGGCAGAGAAGAAAGAGGGCACCATACAAGATCGAAGTGAGTTCATAAGAGTTGGCAAACATGACTATAACTATAAGAAACCATGGCAAACATTTATATTTATGTTTCTTACAGTATGCAAGGTCGTTCATTGCGTGCGTGAATAGATAAATAACACATGTAGAATCTATCTGGTTAAGCTTCCTGCAACAGTATCGGATCTTCATGCAAGCAGAATGGTGAGTTGTCTTAAGTGTTTTCCTTGGAATGTAAAATGGTCACAAATTTCTAGATGATTGTTATTGTAAAAAGAAATTTTGTTGTCTCAAGCTTGCTACCATTATACTGATGCTTTTTTCTTATGTTGTCCCTTCTATGAATTGTTGCATACATAGTTGTTAACAAAATTGAAGAGAATGAAAATATATTTTGTCATCTTTCTTTTTATCAAAACTGAGAACTTTACATTGGCTTGTACATTTTATTTATAGACGTATATACTTGTATTGGGCTGAGTTGTACTTACAAGCCCATTACCGTTTATACAAAATACATTAACATCTTGCTTTGCTTTTCCTATACCAGCATATTTCATTATTACATCTAATAATAGTGTTTCAATGCAAAACGATGTACGGAGATTTGCATGACCCAAGAATAATTCATACTGGTCGTCTCTCTGGTATAATATACCGTTTAGTGAATAATGATTTTTCTTTTCACTGAGAAATGCGTGATATAACATAATTAAATCAAAACTCTAAAATAACTAGTATAACTGTCCAATGTTAAAACCGTCCGTTTAATAACATGATTTCAAAGTGTAAAAGAAACTTGAAGTATTGTATTTCATATATCTTTGCCTTACAGTTGAGAACAGTATTTATACAAATAATACATCGATGGGCTTTGCGGATAGGCCCAAGTACATTGTGATAAAACCGCTCATTACATTATTAAATATTTACATATCTATTGTCTTGTGTTCTCTGGCTTCATACTTCATTCTATTATGCCCTCTCAAACCTAACGTTAGGGTCAGGGTCTGCGAATTTGAGCCGCCAGAGAAAAAATAGCTTCATTGGAAGGTTCTCAGATGAAGTTTCTTTCTTTATCAAGGATTAGTGTGCTCAAGCAACATGCACAGTGATTTGAGATTTGTGATATGGCTTCACTTTTGCTTCGGTTGTAAGACGAGACTTTGATGGTCCTTGTTCTCGTTTTTAATTGCTTTTGGAATATAGATCTGTGCTTTAGATCTAAGATTGATGTTGACTTCGTCTACATTGAGCTCTCGTCTAAATCTGATGAAGTTTAGTCGAGAAAGTGACTTTGTTAGAATGTCAGTCTTCTAGTAAGTAGAAGGTATGTATCCGACTTCTAACTTTCTGTTGATTACTTGCTCTCTCATGAAGTATAAATCGAGTTCGATATGCTTTGTGCGAGAGTGAAGTACAGGGTTTGCTGAAATTGCAATTGAACTTTGATTATCTGTGACGACCCGGAATTTTTGAACATTTAAAATTGGAATGTTTAATAAATTTTAAATATTTAAAAGTTAATTTGTAACTTAAATTTCAAATATCGCCATTATTTGGAATTTAATTATTGGATTTAATTTTTGGAAATTTGGATAAGATGTTGAATCTGAAATTTTAAGCCTCTTAAAAATAAATTGGAGGCTTGTAATATTTAATAGAAGTGTTAAAATTAAATTCGTTAGTGTTTTGTTAAGTTTTGAAATTATATCGTTTAAATTGAATTTAAAAATAGCCTTCCGAGGCACAATCTCGGAATTCGACGAAACCAGTTCCATTGGATCCGTAATATTGTATTATTATCGGTTTTCAATTTTCGTAGTGATCGGAATAGTGGTGTGAGCGTAAGATATATAAACGCGCTGAAATTTTAATTGATAATAGTCGATTTAAATTGAAATTTGAAATTAAATTAATACATTGTTTAACCAGTCAACCTTCAGTCGAAATAATTTCACGTCAGTTTTCTTTTCCGTCACTGCAGCAAGGCAAACTTCTCGCGCAAGGTTTTTTCCTTCTTTTTATAATTTGGCGAGCCTTCTTTCTCAATTCTCGTTCAAGAATAATAAATGGCCGAGCAAATTAACCTTCCCAAATCTTTTTCCCCCAAATCAATTCGTTCAAACCAGTTAAAAAAAATAAAAAAAATGGCAGAGAAGAAATCGCAAAAATTCCTTTTTCGTTTTCCTTCGTTTCAAAACCGAGTCGAATCTCAGCCTTGCCGTGACTGTTTCTAGAAGTCGATGCGCGCGTTGAAGAAGTTATGGGGTGGCAAGGCAGGAGGCTAGCCGCGATGTTGAGAAGGTCGAGTTCAAGCCGTGTTCGGGCGACGAGATGAATTCGAGCAGATTTGAATAGCCGGTTGTGTTTGTGAGTTCCTGTAGGCTTGGGTTCGTGAGCTGTAAGGCGCGCGCGGTGTTTGGTGGGTTTGAGAGCAGGTCGCACGCACGTGTGTATGATTCGTGAGCGCGAGTTTGTCAGTTCGTCGATCGTGAGGCAAGGCGGTTCTAGCTCGAGATGACGTGGGGCATTGTGATGTGGGTTCGCAGTCGCGATTTGTCTTGATAGGACTTGAGCTCGTACCGAGGGGAATGGGTAGCTAGAGTGTTTGATCAGGGGTAGTAAGGTAAAATTCTTTTTTTTCGATTTGAAATAAATTTATATATGTCTAAATATATATACAGGGAAATTTTTATACAGCAAAGTAAAATTTATTATTGTTATTCACAGAAAAAAAAGAAAACAAAACCTAGAAAAAGTTTATGTGAAAATTAGCTCTTTGAATCTATATAGGTTATTTTATAAAGAGATGGTAATTAGGATATGTACATATACACCCTATAAATATATTCATAATTTGGTTAGAGAAAAATATATATATTTATTATAAGAAAATTGGTTTAAAATTTAATTTATTAAAATGGTAATTTACTCTCCGATTATTTCAAATATTTACAAAACCGTATAATGTTTACACAAGGTCTTAAATCGGGGAGAGACAAACCGGTTGGGATCAGATTGCAAAATTAAAGGTGAGTTAATCTCACTCAGCTGAATTTAAAATTTAATTTTGAATGATTAAATTTAAATAATTGTTTGAATGATCGAATTGATTGATGTGCTATAGTATGGTATATTTTGGAATTGACATTTTATATTGTGCTAACGTCTGTGGATGTAGGGAAAACAGGTTGGAGGGATCCAACTGGACCCCTCAACTTTTATTTAAATTATTTAATATTCTATGTTGTGATTATTTGATATTCTATAATGAATTATGTGGAAATATATATTTGGGTATAATGAGTTACCGAATATATATAAATTGGATTTTTGGAAGAAAATAAAAGAAGTGACTTTGTAAGTGAAATAACTATAGAAAATGTGAATAAATTAAGAATGAATTGGAAGAAATGGAAGTGATATTTAAATACTAATAAATAACTTCGAGTATGGAAAGATTTTGAACAAACAGAAAATTAATGAATTATAAAATCAAGTGATATTTTTTTTAAAGAAGTAAAGAGTTATTTTAAAATTCAAAGTTTAAATTTATTTAAAAGATTTAAAATCAAACAAATAATAATAATAATAATAAAGTCCATAATTAATGAATACTGAAATGAACTGAGTAAGTAAAGAAATTTATTTCAAAGGGAGTAAATTGGAAATAAATTTGGGAAATTGATTTAAGTGATTGCAGTTGGAATTTTTCTCTGGATAACCAAGTATGTTTTCAAAGTAAAATTTTAAATATAAGTTAAAGGTTTTAAAGTTGTTTTAAAAAGAAAGTTTTGGAAAATTTATTATTTCTAAATATTTAAATTCTAAAGTAAGTATTTTATTTTAATCTATTATAGCAGTAATTATTTAAAGAGTGACTTAGTATTTTGTTTTTAAAAGCGAAAATCTAGTTTTATATTTTATTAAGTAGCCTTATTTTCAAATATTCATATAATATGTATTTTTAACAAATTATTGAAGTAGTTTTAACTTAAATGTTTTAAAGTATATTTCAAAGTAAAGTGTTTTAAATTATTTTAAAAATCTAGTTTTGTGCTTGGTGATTTCAGTGGAGATAGAAAATAATTAGGAAAGTTTTAAAAAGAAAGATGATTTGAAACTGTTTTCAAAGGGTTGAAAATAGAAATATATCTTGTAAAGAAATTTTTTTGAGGTTAACAAATAATTTGGGAAATTATTTATTGTTTGGTGATTGTTGTGAATATTAATTGATAGTTAAATCACCGACTATCAATATTGGACAAATGCGTTGATCGTTTCGAAGAGAGCGGGATCGGGATTTATTTCTCGAAAACCACTTCGATCCGGTTTGTACGTTTTCGTGGAAAACGAGTTTGGATGCGAAGATGGAGCAGTGAAGTGCAATGGCTAGTCACTACTAATCCTGAGGATATTTCAAAAATGGATGTAGTAGGAATAGTGCCTTCGGTTCCGTTCGAACCCGGGACGGACTTGTATGGATGAATGCTTTCGGAACATCGTCAGGTAGACGATGGGCATTCCAAGTGATATGTTCTAAAAAGGCAACGCTTAGCCACAAGCCTCATCAACCGGGAATGACTGAAAATCGGGGGTTATGCAGCAAGGCTAGGTGGGTAGCACCCAAGCAAGGTGAGGTCATCCCTTTCTAGATGTCCCTTTTTATTTCGGCTTAGTGGCCGGTTGCTGATCCCAACCGCAGGGTGATCTCACTCGGGATTATCCAGTAAGGGGTAGTCCCGGTCTTGTGTTGCAGGGGAGCGGGCATACTCCTCGGTACTGTGATCTAGGCCACGTACTGTGACAGTTGGTACCACATTGCCTAGTCATTAGTTGGAAATCAATTCTCCCTACGAGCCTTATACGAGTTTTGTTTGTATTACCCACTCTGTGGCTAGTAGCTGGAATTCAATGAATGTAACAATTTCGGCTATTTTATAAGTATTTGTATATAGACCCTATTTTAATATCAGAGGATTTTTATAAAAAAATGTTTTAGCCATCGTAAGGTAAAAACCCGACATGTTTATTTGTGGCGTGGTCTTACGAGATGCTTTTGTTTTCAAAAGATTTTGAAACTTTAATAATCAATTTGGATGTGATTTTCTCACGCTGGTATTCCAGACTGACTCGGGTGTTATTTAACTATAATGCTCGGGTCAGACCGAGTATTATAGGATACAGGATATGATGTTGTAGAGCTTAGGAGACGAGCTGGATGACGATACGTACTTTCGTACTTGTTTTATATATATATATATATATATATATATATGTATGTATGTATGTATGTATATATGTATGTATGTATATTCGGCTGTGTTGAGTAGCTGTGTATCCAGTTGTATGTTATTGATGTTGATCTGTGATTGATGTACTCTGATAATGTAATATATGAAAAGATATATTTGTTTTGGTGTAAAGATATGTTAATATCTATTTTATTTTATTCCACTGCGATGGTTAGATTCTCATGTTGTTTTCTATTTTCTTCTTCTACCTCTTCTTCTTTAACCCAAATGGTTCGTATTTCTGTACATCTTGAGTTGATTGACGTAGAATAGTGTTGACTCAAGGGGTGCGGATTTGCGGGTCGTTACATTATCACACCAGATAGTTGGCTTGTTGCATAACTTGATCTGTAATTCACTTAATAGAGATGTTAGCCACATGATCTCTGCAGTAGCACTAGCAATACTTTTGAACTCAGCTTCTGTGCTGGATCTAGATACGGTAGATTGTTTCTTTGCACACAAGATACTGGGTTTTTCCCCAGAAAGATGCAGTAACCTGTAGTGGACTTTCTATCATCTTTATCAATAGCCCAATCTGAATCACTAAATCCATTTATGCATAAAGTAGGGCTTGCTTGTATAATTATTCATTGGTTGATTGTGCCTTTTAAATATCTTAGAATTCTTTTCATCGCTTTCCAGTGTTCATCAAGAGGTTTTTGCATAAACTGGCTTACTTTGTTTACACTAAAAGAAATATCTGGTCTGGTAATAGTGACATACTGAAGTGCTCCCACAATGCTTCTATATTGCTTGTCATTCAAAATTGGTTCACTCCTATTTTTGAGAGATGACTGTTGCTTATCATTGGAGTGGACAAGGCATTTGCTTGGTCCATTTTGGCTTTGGCCAGAATTTCATTGATGTACTTTCTTTGGTTTAAGTGAATTTCTGATGTTGATGTTCTTTTGACTTCTATGCCAAGAAAGTAGTTGTAACAACCCCATATTTATCGATTTTATATTTAAATATTTTATTTAAATATTTTATCGTTCGTCGGATTTTGGTCCAAAAAGTTACTTTTTGCAAACGGTCGAATTGGGACTCGAGACCACCCCCATTGAGTTCAAAATGACGTTTGCGACCTTTTTGAGTATAAACTTCGATATGTTTGCTACTTTTCACTTAGGGCTTTGGGTTTAGGTTGGGTTCGGCCCAATGTTCTAACTTAATACCCCAAACTGAAACCCCCCCTCTTCATTCACTCCCTCTTCCTCTACTTTCAGTTCTAAAGAAATTAATGGTGGAAGAGAATGGGAAATAGAAATCCAAAACCCTAGTTTCCATTTGCAAATCAATTTCTAGCTCCAAATTTAAGAGAACCCATTGGTAAGCCTTCTCTTCATCTTCTCCAACTCATTCTCTCTTTGATTTCAAAAAATTCCTAAACCTAATTTGGGAAATATTTCTCTTTTAAGCTTAGATTCAAGCTTCTAGTGTTGAGATTGAAGTGTGGTTGATCTTCCTTTGCTTTCGAGCTTCTTCTTCAATCGTTTGGGTTCAAAGGTGAGATTTTTATCTCACATCTTTTTCTATATCTATCTTTGTGGTTAGATATGAGTTCCTAACATTTGTGCATATTCATTTGCTTTTTATTTGAATTGATTTGGTGAATTTTCCTAATTTGGGTGTTTTGGTCCAAGTTTATAAAAATCCTATTATGAATATTTGGACAATGATATTCGGGGTGTATTGAGGATCCGTTAAGGCTAGGTTGTCGCTAGGCATAAACCCTTAGTCGTCGTTGCTCGTCCGATCGCTCCCGATACGTTTTGGCCACTTTGGCCTAGGCAAATTGTTGCGCAGACCAGGTGACCAGACGTCTGGTGACCAAGTCCAGACATCTGGTTTGGACCTGGAGAGGAAAAAATATAACCACGCAGAATTTAAAAAAAAGGCAGAGACTAATTCCAGACGTCTGAAATTTAGGATCAGACGTATGGATAGGTCTCAGATGTCTGACTTGAAGTTTCAGACGTTTGGGTGTTCTCTGGATTATTCCCAGAAAACAAATCCAGACGTCTGGATTCTAAACCAGACGTCTGATTAGTTTTCAGACGCCTGGATTGGACCTCCAGATGCCTAAAATTGTGCATAGTGCCTATTTGCTTATATTTTTGAGTATATTTCCAACTTTAATCGATTCGTGTTGGTTCCCTTTTTGTTGTTATCATTTATTATGAACTTTGATGACATTTTCATCGTGATTTTTGGGAATATTCATTTTGATGGATTCGCGATTTCTTTGGATTTTATTCACATCTTCGTATGTGAATTTTAGTGATTGATTGTTCCTACAATCTTCTTTGTGATTTTTCACTTTAAAAATATAAAGGTTTTCTATACTAGTAGTAAATATCAAAATTCTTCCATCAAAACGATTTCAACTATATTTTCAATATCAAACTCGTTTATAAAACCGTTTTCCAATCTACTAGTATACACAAGCCTTTACCTCACTCGTATGAGAAATCTAATTAAACGGCTTAGTAAAACAAGAGTGGTATGAAACGCTTGCGTTTATTTCGTCGGTTAATTCTTGGACTTGTTCGATTGAATCTCTTGTGACAATTTTCTAGTGGAGATCTACAGTTTGTTCGTAAATATTTAAGTTAAGCAAGTGGTTATGGGACATGAAGCTAAACTCATATATTTACTAGCTTAGTGTAATTGACACTTCTCGTTGATCATGACGATCATCTTTGTGATGTAGAGTGCGATGTCTCTTTGTCTGCGAGGGAGACTAAACCCCGTTTTGTGGAGTTTCGACTCAAATTGGTGGGGTAGCAACCCATGGTCTTCGGGCCGTTTGTGGAGCTTCGGCTCAATTTGTGATGGTTAGCAACCATGGAATTAGCGTTCCGTTTGTGATACACGTGTTGGTGAGCTTTATGCTCCCGTTTGTGATAGGCCTTTCCCACTTTTTTGTGATTTCTGGATTTCTTGAGACGATTTCTAGAATTTGTGTTTCACCAATTTTCGTGATTTCCATTGATAAGTTTTATCAATATTTGTGCATTGGTGAATTTGTGTGTCATTGACTTTTGTGATTTCTGGATTTCTTGAGATGATTTCTAGAATTTGTGTTTCACCAATTTTCGTGATTTCCATTGATAAGTTTTATCAATATTTGTGCATTGGTGAATTTGTGTGTCATTGACTTTTGTGATTGACATTGATATAATCGTCAATATTTATGGTTTGGTGAACGAAATAAGGAGTATGACATTTTTTTTATTCTTGTGTAGATTTTGTGATATTGATTAATCTCTTGTTGATTTTCAATTACTTATATATATCACAGCTTGGCGTTGTGATTATTATGTGTTTAGTCATATCTCTTATTCCATATCGTTTCATCTGATATTTATAGTTAGACTGGTCCGTTTATTATTTTCTTATTAAATAATACTCGGGTCAGACTGAGATGTTACAGGTGCTTCGGCTTGACTTCTCTCTTGGGATTGATTTCTCTGACTTTTGGCTAACTACTTAGATTAGTAGTTTATTTCGTGTATACACTTGAGATATGGACTCATAGTTGTATTCTTTTGTATAGCACATGTTGCTATTCTTTTGTATTATTGTGGATCTTTTCGACCACTACTCTGATATACACTTTCATGTGTTAGTTATATATTCATATCTTCTTCCGCCTTTGTGATATGAATTATCTGTGACTGATTTGTGTTATGTTTATTTCTATATTTATTTTCGAAGACCTTTATAGTCACTGTGTAGTAGCTTTGAGTTTGTGTCGGTGTGTCGGATTTCCTCTTGAGATGAAAAGTTATATTTTATCTGGTATATCGGTACTCGCACAAAGTAATTATACAGATGGTCGCTCCTCAACAGCCTTATTCTCCGTGCTAGTCGACAGCATTACTCCGTAGTGTTCTTGGCTAGCGTGGGTATAGAGGTGGGGCGTCACAGCTTGGTATCAAAGCCAAACTTCGGAACAATACGAAATATTGTAACAAGGATCATCGTCCTAAGTCTTTCTTAGGAGTCGTGCTTTAGGATTTTATTCGAGTCTTCGTATCGATTCATCCTATTTTCTTTATGATTCCTTGTTTTATCTATCAAGATTGCTTGATATTCCTTTTGTGAATAACCTTTTTCTTCTTCTTTATTTCTTTCTAAGAGAAGAGAAATGGTTAGACCAGGTCGTCCCAGAGCTGGACCATCTAGTGCTCCACCCCAAGATGGAGTTTTTATGACTACCCAGCAACTTCTTGACCTTGTCACGAATGCTCAAGCAGCTAGTTCTAATTCGGAACCTACTCACCCTAAATCTGGGTTTGCACGTTTGTGCAATGATTACACCAACCTGGGTGGGAAGCCATTTAAAGGTTCTGAAACTGTCATCGAGGTCCAGGCTTGGTTAAGGACATGCGATCGAATCTTTTCTCGCATGAACCTCATCGATCTTCATCGAGTTCAGGTGGCTTCTAGTATGCTCCAAGAAAGAGCATTAGACTGGTACGAGCTTTTGATTTCTGAAATAAATGAAGCGGATCTCACTTGGGAGAAATTCCGAGAGCGCTTCGAGTTAAAATTCGTACCAGAAGCTGAGAAGGTGACTTTGGCTCGCTGTTTTATTGACCTTGTTCAAGGTGAATCTTCCATGGCAGATTATGTCGCGTCTTTTGAATCTCTCTCCAAATATGGGGTTGAATACATCAACACCCCATTGAAGAAAAATCAGAGATTTGTCTATGGCTTAAACAAAAATCTCAAGAAGCCATTACTTCTAAAATTAGAAGTTTCTTTCGACCAACTCATTGATATCGCTCTTCGTCTTGAAGAGGCAGATAGGGATAATGATGCTGAAGTGGTGGGTTCCAAACCAAGCTTCAACAACAACAAGAAAAGGCCTAATAAATTCAAAGACCCTTATCCCAATAAGAAAGGGAAGAAAGCAACCCCAGTGGCAAAGACTTCTTCCTTTGGTCGTGGAGAATGCTATAATTGTGGTTCGAAGGACCATTATGCGAACAAGTGCCCAAAGTCTCTCTCTTGTCGTTACTGCAAAGTTCCCGGTCATGTGATATCTTCGAGCCCCAAGCTTCATGGCAGGAAGGAGGGAAAGCTTAATGTTGCTCAAGCCCCTGACAACACATCTCATGGTCATGGTATTTCTCGTTCTATCCTTGATGGTAGTATTATATTTCGTGATCAACCTATTCGAGTTCTTTTTGATACGGGTGCATCCCATTCTTTTATATCAAAAGAACTTGTTGATACTTTTTCTTTAAGTGTTGTTGCTTTAATGACTTCTTTAAAAATTGTGAATCCGGTTGGTGGATCCACAACAATCAGTTTATTGTGTAATGATGTCGAGATTATTTTGGCTGATTTTTCTTTCCGAGCCGATTTGCATGTCATGCGTTATTTAGGCTTTGGAATGATTTTGGGAATGGATTGGTTTAACCGTTATGAAGCTCATATCCTATGTCCTGAGCGGACTATTCATCTTCGACATCCTCAATCTGTTAAGCAGATTTCTGTTAATCTTAAAGATTCGGATTCCAGCTTGGTTGCATCTTTATATTCTTTAAATCCTCGTGATGATGATAATGATGATGAGGAAGATATTATTTCTCTTATTCACGTTATTCGTGAATTTTTCAACATATTTGAGCCCGTTTTAGGATTACCGCCTAAGCGAGCATTTGAGTTCAGAATTAACCTTATTCCTGGAGCTCAACCTATTACTCGTCCTCCTTATCGCATGTCCAATAAGGAAAATGAAGAGATGCGCAAACAATTATCCGAATTGGAGACGAAGCAATTTATTCGCTCTAGTTCCTCACCTTGGGAGCTTCAGCTATTTTCGTGAAGAAATCCGATGGTACACTTAGGCTTTGCGTTGACTACCGCAAGCTTAATGATCTTACTATCAAAAATAAATATCCTTTACCTCAGATTGATGATCTATTCGATCAGCTTAGTGGTGCTAGAGTCTTTTCACGATTAGACTTAGCTACTGGTTTTCACCAGCTTCGTATTGCAGAGGATAGTATTCCTTTGACATCATTACGTACCCGTTATGAATCTTATGAATGACTTGTTATGCCATTTGGTAACGAATGCTCCGGCTTATTTCGTTGACCTTATGAATCGAGTTTTCAAAGACTTCCTCGACCGGTTTGTTCTCATCTTTATTGATGATATTCTTGTGTATTCAAAAACCAAGGATGAGCATGAAAAGCATCTTCGGATTGTGTTGGAAACTCTTAGGAGTAATCAATTAAAGGCGAAATTTTCTAAATGCCACTTTTGGCAATCTCATGTGAAGTTTCTCGGTCATATTATTTACGAATCCGGAATTTCTGTAGATCCTTCAAAGATTGAAGCGATTCATGATTGGAAGAGACCGGAGAGTGTGACAGAGATTCGAAGTTTTCTTGGATTGGCGAGTTATTACCGTCGTTTCATCAAAGACTTTTCTAAGATTGCCGTGCCTCTCACTAGCTTAACGAAGAAAGGTGTTAAATACATTTGGTCGAACAAATGTGAAACTTCTTTCCAAAAATTAAAAGAACTCCTTTTCGATGCTCTTATTCATGTGATTCCCGATGGAAGCCAAGATTTTGTTGTTTTTACCGATGTTAGTAGCGTTGGTTTGGGTGCCGTTCTTATGCAAAGAGAACGTGTTATTGCTTATGCTTCTAGGCAATTGAAGCCAGCCGAGACTAGATATGCCACACATGATTTAGAGCCCGCGGCTATTGTTTTCGCTCTTCGGATTTAGCGTCATTATCTTCTGGGAGAGAAATTTTTTCTTTATACCGATCATAAATTTTTGAAGTATTTATTTTATCATAAGGAACTTTATGTCGACTCGAGTTCCTGGCATCTTATGATCTTGATATTCTGGAAATCGTGTTGCCAACGCGCTTTGTCGTAGGCAACAAGTTGTTGATTCTTTGATGTTGTCTGAATGGAATTATCTTTTTATCAAGTTCATCGAACGTTTTGATAAACTTCGTTTGATTAAGCTTTATCTCATTTTTTTTAAAGACTAGCGTATGATGTTCTTTTATGGTGTTCGGTTCATTGGACGTACCGTTTTTGTACTACGTCGGTGTTCCGAAATTATTCAAGCTTTGGTTCATTGGACGTACCGTTTTTGTACTATGCTGTTGTCCCTAATTATTTGAGTTTCTAGTTTCTCGGGCGTACTGTTATTATACTACGTCGTTGCACCAGCTCAATTTTCTGCTATTCTTGACGTTCTCCACGTCTTTTATCTACGGAAATGCCTTAGGGATTCCGGTTTTTATTCTCGTGCCCGGTGATATTGTGGAAATTGAAGTTTCACCAGATTCTCAAATCTTAGGGATTGCTCTTGGGAATCTAGATTCATCGAGCGATCCCGCTCGTGCTAACTCTTTCGCGCTCTTTATGGTGAACTTCTTATTTCAGTTTTCTTTTGTGTTGATATGCTTTTATGGTTGTTACTCTTTATTTTCTTCTTAAGTATTGCGAGGACGCAATTTCTTTAAGGAGGGGAGTCTGTAACAACCCGCACATTTATCGATTTTATATTTAAATATTTTATCGTTCGTCGGATTTTGGTCCGAAAAGCTACTTTTTGCAAACGGTCGATTTGGGACTCGAGACCACCCGCATTGAGTTCAAAATGACCTTTGCGACCTTTTTCAGTATAAACTTCGATATGTTTGGAGATAGTAGAATTTTGCTACTTTTCACTTAGGGCTTTGGGTTTAGGTTGGGTTCAACCCAATGTTCTAATTTAATACCCCAAACTGAAACCCCCCCCCCCTCTTCATTCACTCCCTCTTCCTCTACTTTCAGTTCTAAAGAAATTAATGGTGGAAGAGAATGGGAAATAGAAATCCAAAACCCTAGTTTCCATTTGCAAATCAATTTCTAGCTCCAAATTCAAGAGAACCCATTGGTAAGCCCTCTCTTCATCTTCTCCAACTCATTCTCTCTTTGATTTCAGAAAATTCCTAAACCTAATTTGGGAAATATTTCTCTTTTAAGCTTAGATTCAAGCTTCTAGTGTTGAGATTGAAGTATGGTTGATCTTCCTTTGCTTTCGAGCTTCTTCTTCAATCGTTTGGGTTCAAAGGTGAGATTTTTATCTCACATCTTTTTCTATATCTATCTTTGTGGTTAAGTATGAGTTCCTAACATTTGTACATATTCATTTGCTTTTGATTTGAATTGATTTGGTGAATTTTCCTAATTTAGGTGTTTTGGTCCAAGTTTATAAAAATCCTATTATGAATATATGGACAATGATATTCGGGGTGTATTGAGGAGCCGTTAAGGCTGGGTTGTCGCTAGACATAAACCCTTAGTCGTCGTTGCTCGTCCGATCGCTCCCGTTATGTTTTGGCCACTTAGGCCTAGGCAAATTGTTGCCCAGACCAGGTGACCAAACGTCTGGTGACCAGTCCAGATGTCTGGTTTGGACCTGGAGAGGAAAAAATATAACCACGCAGAATAAAAAAAAAGCCAGAGACTAATTCCAAACGTCTGAAATTTAGGATCAGACATCTGGATAGGTCTCAGACGTCCGACTTGAAGTTTCAGACGTCTGGGTGTTCTTTGGATTATTCCCAGAGAACAAATCCAGACGTCTGGATTCTAAACCAGACGTCCGATTAGTTTTCAGACGCCTGGATTGGACCTCCAGACGCCTAGAATTGTGCATAGTGCCTATTTGCTTATATTTTTGAGTATATTTTCAACTTTAATCGATTCGTGTTGGTTCCCTTTTTATTGTTATCATTTATTATGAACTTTGATGACATTTTCATCGTGATTTTTGGGAATATCCATTTTGATGGATTCGGTATCGATTTCTTTGGATTTTATTCACATCTTCGTATGTGAATTTTAGTGATTGATTGTTCCTACAATCTTCTTTGTGATTTGTCACTTTAAAAATATAAAGGTTTTCTATACTAGTAGTAAATATCAAAATTCTTTCATCAAAACGATTTCAACTATATTTTCAATATCAAACTCGTTTATAAAACCGTTTTCTAATCTACTAGTATACACAAGCCTTTACCTTACTCATATGAGAAATCTAATTAAATGGCTTAGTAAAACAAGTGGTATGAAACGCTTGCGTTTACTTCGTCGGTTGATTCTTGGACTTGTTTGATTGAATATCTTGTGACAATTTTCTAGTGGAGATCTACAGTTTGTTCGTAAATATTTAAGTTAAGCAAGTGGTTATGAGACATGAAGCTAAACCCATATATTTACTAGCTTAGTGTAATTGACACTTCTCGTTGATCTTAACGATCATTTTTGTGATTTAGACTAGCAATGTGTGATGTCGCTTTGTCTGCGAGGGAGACTAAACCCCGTTTTGTGGAGTTTCGACTCAAATTGGTGGGGTAGCAACCCATGGTCTGCGGGCCGTTTGTGGAGCTTCGGCTCAATTTGTGATGGTTAGCGACCATGGAATTAGCGTTCCATTTGTGATACACGTGTTGGTGAGCTTTATGCTCCCGTTTGTGATAGGCCTTTCCCTCATTTTTGTGATTTCTGTATTCCTTGAGATGATTTCTAGAATTTGCGTTTCACCAATTTTTGTGATTTCCATTGATAAGTTTTATCAATATTTGTGCATTGGTGAATTTGTGTGTCATTGACTTTTGTGATTTCTGGATTTCTTGAGATGATTTCTAGAATTTGTGTTTCACCAATTTTCGTGATTTCCATTGATAAGTTTTATCAATATTTGTGCATCGGTGAATTTGTGTGTCATTGACTTTTGTGATTGACATTGATATAATCGTCAATATTTATGGTTTGGTGAACGAAATAAGGAGTATGACATTTTTTTGATTCTTGTGTAGATTTTGTGATATTGATTAATCTCTTGTTGATTTTCAATTACTTATATATATCACAGCTTGGCATTGTGATTATTATGTGTTTAGTCATATCTCTTATTCCATATCGTTTCATCTGATATTTATAGTTAGACTGATCCGTTTATTATTTTCTTATTAAATAATACTCGGGTCAGACCGAGATGTTACAGGTGCTTCGGCTTGACTTCTCTCTTGGGATTGATTTCTCTGACTTTTGGCTAACTACTTAGATTAGTAGTTTATTTCGTGTATACACTTGAGATATGGACTCATAGTTGTATTCTTTTGTATATACACTTTCATATGTTAGTTATATATTCATATCTTCTTCCGCCTTTGTGATATGAATTATCTGTGACTGATTTGTATTATGTTTATTTCTATATTTGTTTCCGAAGACCTTTATAGCCACTGTGTAGTAGCTTTGAGTTTGTGTCGGTCTGTCGGATTTCCTCTTCAGATGAAATATTATATTTTATCTGGCATATCGGTACTCGCACAAAGCAATTATACAGATGGTCGCTCCTCAACAGGCTTATTCTCCGTGCTAGTCGACAGCATTACTCCGTAGTGTTCTTGGCTAGCGTGGGTATAGAGGTGGGGCGTCACAGTAGTTTAGCTCTCCCAAGTCTTTAATTGAGAATTCTTCTTTGAGACATTGTGTAATGTTCATAATTTCTGTTTTGTTATTTCCTGTAATAACAAAATCATCAACATAAATTAGTACATAGACTATTATGTTATCAGAGTATTTAATGAATAGGGAGTTGTCAGATTTAGTAGAGTCGTAGCCATGTTTAGCTAAAGTTGTCTTTAGCTTGTCAAACCAGACTCTTGGTACTTGTTTGAGTCCATAGAGTGCTGTGTTGAGTTTGCATACTAGCTGTCTTCTGTTTCCTTTTGTGAATCCATGTGGTTGCTCCATATAAACTTCCTCTTGCAGTTCACCATTAAGAAGAGCATTATTAACATCTAATTGTTTGATTGGCCAATTATTATGCAAGGCAATCGTTAATATAACTCTGATGGTAGTGGGTTTCACAACAGGGGAAAAAGTTTCACTAAAATCAAATCCATTTTGTTGTGAATACCCCTTTGCTACCAATCTTGCCTTGTATTTTAGAATTGAGCCATCAGGATTTCTGTTTAATCTAAAAGTCCATTTGCATCCAACTATATTTTTGTTCTCTGGTAGAGGTACAAGATCCCATGTTTTGTTTTTTATTAGAGCATTGTATTCCTCTTGCATAGCATTGTTCCAGTTGTCATCCAGGATAGCTTGTTGATATGTGCTGGGTTCAGCGATTTCAGATTCTGTATTATATGTTTTTGGCTCGAATATTCCACACTTTGCTCTTGTCATCATGTGGTGTCCAGTGTTTGCAGGTGTAGGTGGATGTTTGTCTTCATCTGCAACTTCTGGTTGAGTATCGTGTGACTGAGTTTCATGCAGTACTTGACAGGAGTCTGGATGGTGACTGCTGTCTTGTGCTACATTGTCAGACCTTATTGATGCATCAACACAATCTTGACCTGGTTCATTTGTGGACATTGTGTGTTGAGGGCTGGTGTCACCTTCTTTTTGATCACCAATGTCATGTAATGTATGACAACTTCAGGTGAAGGCAGCACTTGAGGTATTGAAAGCTTTGAATTGCATATTTTTTGACTTGTTTTGATTGCTGCGTTACTAAAAGGAAACTCATGTTCATTAAATACAACATGTCAAGATATATATATTCTGCCATTGTCATCAAGGCATTTATACCCTTTCTGACCAATAGAATACCCTAAGAATGTGCATGGTTTGGATTTGTAGTCAAGTTTGTATATATTATATGGTCTTAAATAAGGAAAGCAGAGGCATCCATAAGTCTTCATACTTTGGTAAACTGGTTTAACACCGAATAGCACTTCCATTGGACTTTTAAAACTTATAACCTTTGTAGGCAGTTTGTTTGATTAAATAGACTACAGTGGAGAAGGCATCTGGCCAGAATTTTAATAGTAGAGATGCCTGTTCTAGCAGTGTTAGACCAGTTTCAACTATATGCCTGTGTTTTCTCTCAATGAGACCATTTTTTTCTAAAGCATATGGACATGTAACTCTTTGTGTAATACCCTTCATCTTGAAGTAACTTTTTAGGGGTAAAAAATCTTTACCACTATCTGTTTGTATGACTTTTAATTGATAATTTGTCTTCCTTTCTGCATTGGAGATAAACTGCAACACGACATCTTTAGTTTCTGATTTGGATTTTAAAAAATAAATCCATACATATCTGGAGTAAGCATCAATGAATGAGATATAATACTTATACCCATAGTCAGTATGTAAAGGGGCTGGCCCCCATAAATATGTTGCAACAAGTTCAAGAGGCTTGTTGTAGATAGTCTTTGAGTATGGAAGTACCAGCTTATGACTTTTACCCATTTGACAGAATGTACAAGTATAAGAGTCAGGAATTTTACTAATATAAGTATTTTCACAACAGCTCAAGACATGTTTTATTACATTCAAACTAGGATGTCCCAACTTATAATGCCATTCATCAAAGTTTTCAGCATTTTTGACTTCAGAAATATGACACCAATTTCTATTACTTTCAACATTTCTCGAATTTGGTACATCAAATTTGTAAAGTCCTTTATGTCTTTACCCTGCAAAAGCATTTCACCAGTTAGTTTATCTTTAACCAGACAATATGTAGAGTGGAACTTAAAATACACATTATTGTCTTTGGCAAATTGGGACACACTCATTAGATTTTTTTTCTAATTAATGGAACCATCAACAGATTATTTTGATATAACTGCCTAGTTCCATTAATGCTTGCATTTCCTATGTGAGAAATCTTTATAGATTTGCCATTTTCCATACATAAAGATTGTGTACCTATGTATTCTCTGTTGCCAAGATTTAAGTTGCCAATGTTATTTGTTACATGATTGGTTGTACCTGAGTCTGGATACCAGCTGTCATCATGTATATCTTCAGCTTTTGCTGCATTTGTGTTTGTGTTATCTGATGTTGACTCCTGTTGTGCACTGACCATGTTAACATTGGGATTTTGAGATCTTGAATTACTGTTAGTTCGCTGTACTGGTGTGAAGTTGGCATCAAATCTGAAATAGCATTTGTTGGCAGTGTGACCATATTTCTCACATATTTGACATCTTGGTTTGTTGTTGTTGGTGGAATTCCATCTGCCACATCTTCCTCTGAATCTGCCTGATTGACCACCTCTAGAGTTATTTGGTTGGTTTTTATTGCCTTGATTTTTTCTTGATTCTTACCTTAACTTACTGATGCATAATTGACAATATAATCCCAATTTGCTGGTTTCTTCTGTTCAAGTCTTCCCTCATGTGCAATGAGAATGGACTGAACATTTTGCAGTGATGGCAGATTTTCGTTAGATGATATTATGGCAACTACTGCTTCAAAGTCATCATCTAAACCACTTAAGATGCACAATATTTGTTCTGTGTCAGTTATCTTGTGTCCAGCAGAGGCTAACTATCACATATTGTCTTCGCTTTGGAGATATACTCTCTCATGATGACATTATCTTTTCTCAAATTTTGCAATTGCCTTTTATACTGCATTATTCTTACTACAAATTGAGAGCTAAGTATCTGTTCAATAGTGTGCCATATTTCATGTGTGGTTTTACACCCAACAGGTTGTGGTAGTAGACTTGCACTAATAGATGATAACAACCAAGAACTTATTAGACTATCTTGTCTTTCATGAATTTCATATTCAGAATTGCTTACAAATTTTCCTTCATGATCTGTAGTGAATCTTGGAGGAGTAATTAGAGTTCCAAGAACATACTCTTGCAACCCATACCCTCTGATAGCAATTTCAATCTGGAATTTCCAGAGCAAATAGTTAGATTCATCAAGTTGTATGGTGATGATCTGACTTTGTGGCTTAATTATGGATTTGATGAGTTCTTGCATGATACTGGATTGATACTGGGTGGTTCGTGATTGATCATGAGGAGTATTGGTGTTGTCACTGCCTCCTTCTGACATGATGATGAAGAACTTATCAAGGTGATCGGCAAGAGTTCGACCCAATGCTTTATTTCTGTCCTAGTTGATCCTGATTCGACATTAGAAGTATATTGATTGTTCCCCAATAACCGAATACTTTTTTCTGTAAATACTGCATATTTGATTCCATCCATAACTCCATTTTCTTCCCTATGAGTTCCAGTATCGATAAGAATTCTATTGAATTACAGAGTTGCAAACAAAGAACTGAGATGAAGTGCAGCCAGATTTGACTAGAATGATGACTCAAATCTGACTGGCGATTCTAAGCATGGCACTTCAGGTGTGTTTATCAGAATCTGGAAAAACCTGATGAAGTGGTGGCAGCCAGGGGAGTGATCGATGATGAGTTACCTCTGATATCTTCCTTCTTGGCACGGCAGCCACTTCAAATGATGAAAAAACTTTCAAGGTTGTTATACAACTGTTAAATTGTATAATAGAAATCTCAAGTGATGAGATCAATTCTGATGAGATTAAACAAATTTCTTTTCTTCCCTTTTGTTTTGAGGATTTTGAATGATTTGCTGTTAAGCAATTTTAACAAGGCTCTGATACCATGTAAAAGAAACTTGAAGTATTGTATTTCATATATCTTTGCCTTACAGTTGAGAACAGTATACAAATAATACATCGATGGGCTTTGCGGATAGGCCCAAGTACACTCTGATAAAACCGCTCATTATATTATTACATATTTACATATCTATTGTCTTGTGTTCTCTAGCTTCATACTTTGTTCTATTACAAAGAAAAAAATAATTGATGTATATTTCCATAAGTCCGAGAAGTTGGCAAAGTAAAGTCGTGTAGAGGAAGACTTCAGACAGCGGTTGTTGTTAACATGTTCCTTCAAAAGAATTGAGGGTTTTTTGGTTAGTGAAATACCTAAGAGGTACATAGGGACTAAATGTAGAAAATGTACTCTCAACCAATATAAAATTGAATGTGTGACCTACTCTACTATTTCCACTAATTTACATCAATTATTACTGTTGGATCTTCCATCCCATACATAGTGATTAACAGTTGGAAGTTGCATTGTTGTTTCTATAATACTATGGAAAAAAGAATTGCTTATTCTTAATAAAAAAAATGGTTGATACAATTCCACAATGGATTCTAAAATATGCTATTTTGCAGAAGTCATAATAAATGAAACTTTGGGATCACGTTGTGTGTATAAATAAATACCTATAAAAATTGGTTGAATGCATGGTTATATACTTCAAGTCTTATGCATAATTTGTTTGAACAATATACAACATAACTTCTCTTTCAGAATAAACTACTACATGACATTTTAACTGATATTTCAATTGGTACATTTAATTGATATTTAACTCCAACGTCAAATCCCTACAGAAACAAAATTATTAGTATGTTAATAACATTAAAATATAAATGATGCATCCTTCTAAGGAGAATATTTAGATCAAAATGAACCATTGTATTAATTGTCTTCACGGTCCCTTTAAATAATGAGTTAAATAATAGTAACAGTGATGATTTCACAAATAATTTTGGTGAAGTGTGCAGAAACAATTGCAAACACTCAAGTAGTTAATTTAATTTTAACAGATCATATGGAGAAGACTTAATTTTATTATCTACTCTCAACTGCTAATACTTGGCACTTGAAAGCATATTTATAGCTGTTGAAAATATCAGAGAAACCTAGAAACTTCAAGTAAGAGTAGCATAGTAATGTTCATGAAGATCAAAAGACAATAGCATCAGCAATTTATTGGACCTTGATTTTTGGGCTTGGTTTAACTTCCAACAGCCTCCCTTAAACCAAGCTCCTCAAACTTCATCATTCCCATCGTCTGTTTTAGTTTCATGAATGCATCTGAGTTGATAGGTTTGGTTAGTATATGTGCAACTTGTCCAACACAGTAACGAACTTCAATGACCTTATCGTTCACTAAGTCTCGGATATAGTGCATTTTTGCATGAATATGCTTTGTCCTCCCGTGGAAAATTGGATTTTTAGTCAATGCGAATGCAGATTTGTTATGACAGAAAATTGCCATGGGAATTTTCTACTCATGATGAAAAGCCTCCAATAATTTTCTCAACCATAGTGCATGAGTAGTACAATAAGTGGCTGCATTGTACTCCGCTTCTGTAGACGAATGCGCGGCTACTTGTTATTTCGTTGAGGACCAAGAGATAACCCCGGAACCAATGTGAAAGACAAAACCAGTCCTAGCTGTTTCAACATCTCTGGCCCAATCACTATCTGTGTATCCTTCAAGCTTCACATCACGATTTGTACATAGTGGGATCCATAAGCTCTCTACTGCCTTTCTTTGTCAGCTTTAGTCTTACTTCAACTGGTGTTAGAATAGGCTTGCAAGACTCCATCTTGAATCACTTGAGAACATCCGCAGCATACTTCCTTCAGGGAATAAAAGTTCCCTGCTCCACTTGTTTCACTTCAAAGCCAAGGAAATAAGACATCAACCCCATATCAGTCATTTCAAACAGAGTTTTCAGAGCCTCCCTGAATTTTTTGATTGACTTCACGTTGTGTCCTGTAATTATAAAAGCATCTACGTACAAGCTCACAATGACAATATTTTCTTGTATATCTAATTTTACATACAAAGTAAGCTCGTAGGGGCATTTCTAAAACCCCTTCTCCACAAAGTACAAATCCATATTAGTATACAAGCTCTTAGCGCTTGTTTAAGGTCATATAAAGCATTTTCTAATATATAAACCTCATCGGTTTGCCCTTTCTTCACATAACCTGCAGGTTGCTCAACATAAACATCTTCCTTTAACGTTCCATTAAGAAAAGCTGACTTCACGTTCGTAGGTTGCTCAACATAAATATCTTCCTCCAACGTTCCATTAAGAATAGCTGACTTCAGTCCATTTGAAATATTTTCCAAGAATTATGGGCAGTAAGAGAAATAATCATTCTAATAGTATCAAGTCTAGTGACAGAAGAAAATGTTATACGTCTAGTTTACCAAAACAGAGACGAATCAATAATAAACTTGTCACACAAGTTTACAACTCAAATTTTCACTGCTCTGTAATTCTGTATTAGTTATTTTAACACTAAGTATGTTGTAATTAATTACAACAATAAAGTAACAACTATAGCAATAATAACTATAGTGCCAATTCAAACGTTATACTATTTAAGGAAATAGTACAACGCAGAAAGAAAACAATATATATATATATATAAATCAACTAGAAATCTAACTGGTTGGGGAAGGAAATTACATATGAGACTTGTCGTAACAATTTCCTTAAGACTTTATTCAAAGTCTCCCAAGATACAACAAACGTGATCTGCTCGAGATTGTAGACATATTGTGATGTGTATGATCTTCTATGTGATATGAAAAAGCGCACGGGTTGTAGATATTAAGAAACGAAGAGGAAGAAGAGAAACTTCGGACCCGCACCCAGCCTGGTTCGGTCGGTCGGATGGGCGGACGGCGCGTGCACGCGTGTTAGTCTATGGCCATATAGGTCCTTCCCCTCGCACAAAATTACATGGCCCTAAGGGCCAATATAAGGAGTGAGAGTATACTATATAAACCAAAAAATGAACATATTTTTGGCGATGTGAGACATATCTCATTCACTCTTATTTTGAGAATTCTAACAACCCCCCACATGAATGACGATATATGTCTCCCCCACACAAAGTGTAATAACACACAGTTCATATGAAAATAATGCTATATCGAGGATAAGTAGATATTTCACTTTGAACTTTCGCTAGTTAAAACTTATCGGATATACTTGGCTAATCGGTGAATTATTTCATCTTGAACCGTCAGCCGTTATTGTATAACCAGACAATAAGCTTTACAAAGCATTATTTCTCTTCACATCCAATTTCTTGGTTATGTTCATTTTGGTCCTGAATAATTTTTGGTTATGCGAGTGTTTTTAGAGAATAAAAGCCTTTAATATTCGCATAGAGCCGACCCAGCTCACACTAATATAGGTGACCGCAACCATTAAGAGTATCCTACATATACTCTACTTGTTATTTTCAAGATTTGATCATCATTAAAAAACATAGTTTTAACCTTTAAATACTTCTATAGGTATGCATTTATATTGTGCACCATATGAATAGGATTGGACTATGTCAAAGCAAATGCATTACGTCTTGAGTTACTCAGAACTGGTTTGCCTATTGATCCTAGTCCATGGGATCTCCAGTCACTAGGATAGATTTCCGTATAAGATAACTCTTGATGGTTTAGTCTTTTAAACCAATTCCCCTCGATGCGTAGTCAATTTTCTCTCTTGATAAATCTTTAGTAAATGAATCCATTAGGTTATCATTTGTTCTCACATAATCTATGAAAATAGTCTCATTTGAGAGTAACTACCTAATTGTGTTCTGACATCGACGAATGTGTCATAACTTTCCATTATACACAAAGTTGTGCTCTCTGCTTAGCACAGCTTGGTTATCACAATGTATGCATATGGCTGGTACATGTTTAGGCCAAAATGGAATATCTTCTAAAAAATGACGAAGTCGTTTTGCTTCTTCGCCTGCTTTATCTAAAGCGGTGAACTCTGGTTCCATAGTGGATTGAGCTATGCATGTTTTTTAGTCGATTTCCATGACACTGCTGGCTTTGTTAAGGTAAATACATAACCACTCATTGATTTTGATTCCTCTGAATCAGCAATTCAGTTTGCATCACTATATCCTTCTGAGACGGCGGGATATTTTTCATAATGTAAGAAATAATTTACGGTAATTTTTAAATATCCAAGCACTCTCATTAGTGCTTTCCATGTTCCTTTCCTAGATTGCTTGTATACCTGCTCAGTCGACTCACTACATAAGCTATATCTGGTCATATGTAATTCATGAGATACACGAGACATCCTATTACACGAGAGTATTCCAGTTGCATTACACTCTCATTAGTGTTTTTATGCAGTACTTCTGATGGATTAAAATGTGTTCTTACTCCTTTAATTTCAAAATTTTGAAAATTTTCAAATACTTTGTCTGCATAGTGTGACTGAGATAATTCAATTTCATTAGGTGTTCTTATTATTTTGATTTCCAAAAGAACGTCTGCAACTCCTAAGTCTTTCATATCGAAATTGCTAATTAACATCTTCTTTATGGTCTTTATTACCTGAGTATTTGGATCGAATATTAACATATCATCTACATATAAACAAATCATCACATATGATTATCCAATTAGTTTATAATAAACACACTTATCACATTCATTTATACGAAAACCATTTCTCATCATGACACTATCAAATTTTACATGCCATTGTTTTGGAGCTTGTTTTAGTCCGTATAGTGATTTGACTAATCTATAGACTTTGTTTTCAAGTCCTTTGGAAACAAAACCTTCAGGTTGCTCCATGTAGATCTCCTCATCGAGATCTTCATTTAAGAATGTTGTCTTTACATAGAAATGATGAATTTCTAGACTATAGATCGTTGCAATTGCTATTAGCATTCTTATAGAGGTTATTCGTGTTACCGGTGAATATTTACCATAGATGTCCACTCCTACGTTTTGATGATATCCTTTGGCCACTAATCTGGCTTTATACTTGTCGATATAGCCATCTGGTTTCATTTTCTTCTTGAAAATCCATTTACAGCCAATAGGTTTTATTCCAGGAGGAATATCAATAATTTTTCAACTTTTATTACTTAGAATTGAATCAATTTCACTTTAAATTGCTTCTTTCCAACATGACGATTCGGAAGATGACATTGCTTCCTTGTACGTTTGATGTTCGCATTCTAATACATAAGTGAAAAAATCCGAACCAAATGTCTTGTAAGTCCTTGCCCTTACGCTTCTTCTTGGTTCAACTTCCTCATTCTCATGATGAGTTTCATCTTCATGTAAATTGCTTGATTCTTCTCTTGTCCTTTTAGGGACATTATTCCGTTCATTCCTTTTGTGTGCAAACACGTCTTCAAAGAATGAGACATCTCTAGATTCTATGATTGTGTTTACATGAATATCAGCTATATTAGACTTGAATACTAAAAATCTATAGGCACTGCTATTTTGGGCTGGCCCTAGATAGTAACATATACTGTTTTAGGTCTAAGTTTGACTCTCTTGGAAGGCAGAACTGGAACTTTTACCAAGCACCCCACACTTTGACGTATTTAAAGCTTGGTTTGTGTCCTTTTCAAATATCATATGGAATTGTTCCTATTTTATTGTGAGGGACTTTGTTTAATATGTGATTAGACATATTTAAGGCTTCCACCATAAGTTCGTCGGTAGACCAGAGGTTAAAAGTATGGCATTAATCATGTCTTTTAACATTCTGTTCTTCCTCTCGGCTACACCATTTTGTTGTGGTGAATATGGAGTCGTTGTTTGATGAATTATACCATGTTCAGCATAGAACTGTTCAAATGGTGCTTCATATTCTCCACCTCGATCAGATCTCAATATCTTGATCTTTTTATTTAAATGACTTTCTTCTTCAGCCTTGTACTTTATAAATGATGTAATTGCTTCATCTTTACTATTCAAAAGATATACATAGCAATAACGCGTATAATCGTCAATAAACGTGATAAAGTACTTTTTCCCACCTCTTGTAGGTAACGATTTAAAATCACATAAATCTGTATGAAGCAAACCTAGTGGTTCGATGTTTCTATCAACAGATTGTAATGGTTTTTTAACCATTTTTGCTTCTACACATGTCTCACATTTGTAGTTCTTATTTACTTGGAATTTCGGAATTAATCCCAAGTTTGATAATGTTTTTATTTTTTAGAAATTTATGTGCCCCAATCTATCATGCCATAGTAAAATTTCGTGCTCAAGCAAGTAAGAAACTGCAATTTTATTAATAGCACAATCAGAATACATAGTTTTATTACTGATAATGGATACATTTGACTTAAATAGGCCATTACATAAATATCCCGTTCAAATATACATTCGAGCTTTGGACAAAACCAACTTGTCTGACTCGAACGCCATTTTGAATCCTTTCTTCGACGGTACTGCACCAGAGATGAGATTCTTGCGTATGTTTGGAACGTGGAGTACGTCATTCAACTTGACAGTTTTTCCAGAAGTAAACTTGAGGATTACTGTGTCACTGCCTTCGATCATGGATACTGCAGAATTACCCATATAGAGTTTTTCTTCATGATCGAATTTCTAGTACGTAGAAAACATGGATTTGTCAGAGCAGATATGATGAGTAGCGCCTATGTCTACCCACCATTGGTTAGGATTCTGAACCAAATTACATTCAGATACGACTGCCGAGAAGTTGGACTCGTCTACTTCCATGTTATCTACTATATTTGCCTATTTGTTGCTTTTCTTTTTGTGTCTGCAATCTTTAGCGGCATGTCCAATCTTTCCACAAACCGAACACTCGCCATTAAACTTTTTGGTTCATTTGTTGTCTTTTGCTTTGTTGTCTAGAGCTGTCCTTTTCTTCTAGAAATTCTTCTTTTGTTTTTGGTCTTTGACCCTTTAGCCACAAATGCCTCATCGCATGGTTTTGTAACTCCACGGTTATCTGCCTTAATTTTTAGTCGGACTATGAGATCCTATAAAGATATTTCCTTTTTGTTATGCTTTAGATAGTTGCGGTCATCTCTCTATGACGATGGTAGTTTTTCCGTGATGGCTTCAATCAAAAAGGATTCTCCAACCTTATGACCTTTCGCTTCGAGTTCATGAATGATGATTTGTAGTTCAAGCAGTTGAGCATTCACCAGTTTGGAGTCAACCATCTTATAGTCCATGAATTTATCTACAATGAATTACTTAAGACTGATATTCTGTGTCTTATACTTCGTGGCAAGGGCATTCCAGAGTGCTTTTGCTGTCTTTAGAGGCTGATATACTTTGTATAGAACCTTGTCGAGACAATTCAGAATATAGTTTCTATATAGAAAATCGGAATGCATCCACATATCAACATCTGATTCCTTGCCTGGTGTAGGAATCAGCTCCTCTTCCTCGAGATACCGTTGCAGACCGAGTATGGTGAGAAAAAATAGCATTTGATTTTGCCATGTTATAAAGTCATCACCATCCCCTTTGAACGGATCAAGCCTGTTGTGAGTAGTAGCCTTTGTTAGTAGTTCAACTGTTGCCATCATCTGTTTTTGTGAAAACAGGAAAGTCTTAAGATGTTATACGTCTAATTTACCAAAATAGAGACGAATCAATAATAAACTTGTCTCACAAGTTTACAACTCAGATTTCCACTGCTCTGGAATTTTGTATTAGTTATTTTAACACTAAGTATATTGTAATTAATTACAACAACAAAGCAATAACTATAGCAATAATAACTATAGTGCTAAATCAAATGTTATACTATTTAAAGAAATAGTACAACGTAGAAAGAAAACGATATATATATATATATATATATATATATATATATATAAATCAACTAGAAATCTAACCGGTTGAAGAAGGTAATTACGCCTGAGGCTTATCGTAACAATTTCCTTAATACTTTATTCAAAGTCTCCCAGGATACAACAGATGTGATATGCTCGAGATTGTGATGTGTATGAACTTCCATGTGATATGCAAAAGCACACAGATTGTTGATATTAAGAAAAGAAGAGGAAAACGAGAAAATTCGAAGTAGACTGAGTGAGGAAATTGATCAGGTTTCCTCCTTATTTATAGCCAAATTCCCAACGGCTACATCCTTTGGGAAAACTATCATCCCTTCATTTGCAACGCCAAAAGACGTTACTATTCGCAACAGTCGCACCTCTTTGTTTTGCAACGGCCGAAAACTGTTGCTATTTGCAACAGTCGCGTCTCTTCGTTTGCAACGGTCGAAAACTGTTACTGTTCGCAACAGTCGTGTCCAATCCAGTAGTCGCTTCCTTTTGAATTTAAACAGTAGAAAGCCGTTCACTTCTGTACAGCAAAAATATAACACGGTCCACTCTAATTGGACCTGCATAAGACCTGGCATGGTTCGGTCGGTCGGACGGACGGACGGCGACGTGCGCATGTGCTAGTCCATGGCCATATAGGTCCTCCCCCTCGCACAAAATTACCTGACCTTATGGGCCAATATAGGGATTAAGAGTATACTATATAAACCAAAAAATAAATATATTTTTGGCGATGTGGGACAGATCTCATTCACCCTTATTTTCAGAATTCTAACAGCAAATACTTCAAAATAATCAATACCTGGTTTTTGCTTGTAACCCTTCTCTACTAACCTTTCCTTAAAACGATCCACTTCTCCATTAGGCTTATACTGTCTTATACACCCACGTTACTCCTATAGCACTTTTTTCTTTAGGTAGAAAAGTGAGTTCCCAGGTGTTATTTATTTCAATCGCTTGAATTTCTTCATCCATGGCCTTTAACTAATGTTTTTCTTGGCAAGCCTCATCGAAAGTGAGAGGATCACAATCAGAATATAAAGCAAAATTCACAAATTCTTCATCTGATGGATCATTATCAGTTCCCACCACATAATCTTGGAGATAACAAGGCATGTGATGATCACATTGTGGCTTTTTTAGTACATTTCCATGTTGCGCCTGAGTTATTGGGGACTGATCAGTTGTTGAAACTTGCATTTCGGGAGTATCCATGGGTTGTGCGTCAATAAAACAATCATCTGCAATTGGTGGAAGGTATGTAGATGGTCTGCTATCATTTGAACTACAATCCCACTCACTTTTCTCATCAAAAGTTACATTTCTACTTACAATAACCTTTCCAGACTTTGGATTGAAGAGCTTGTAACCTTTTGTGATTGTGCTGTATCTAATTAGCATTTTTCAGCCTTCTCATCAAGTTTCTTTCTAATATGGTTCGGTACATGAATAAGCAACGCATCCAAACACCCGCATATGTTGAATATTTGGCTTATAACCGCTCTACATCTCATATGGAGTTCTTTAATCCACACTTTTGCTCGGGCTTCTATTCACAATATAAACAGCACAAGCAGCAGCTTCTCCCCAAAAATACTTTGGCAAGTTCTTCAATTTCAGCATACATCTAAACATATCCATAATTGTTTGTTCTTCCTCTCCACCACGTCATTTTGTTGTGGTGTGTATCTTGCTGTCATCTGGTGTTTGATTCCATTTTTTGTAAGAAATCATCACAAACAACGTATTCTTGACCTCGTCAGTTCTGAACACCTTTATATTTTTTCCACTTTGATTTTCAACATAAAATTTAAACCTTTTGAAAGCTTCCCAGCCTCTGACTTGTTTTTTAGAATACAAACCCAACATTTCTTACTAAAATCATCAATGAAAGTAATAAAATACTTTCCTCCATGATGAGAATGAACTTCAAAAGAACACAAATCAGAATGTATGATATCAAGAGGTTTAGATGCTCTTTGAACCTCTCCTTTTGGAAAGCTATCTCAATGTTTCTTTTCCATCACACAAATTGCATAAACTATTTTTGGTATGCTAATTAGAGGCAAACCAAAGACCAATCTCCTACGAGTAAGATAGTTCAAGCTATAAAAGTTTAAATGTCCAAAACGCATATATGCCACGGCTACTCATCACTTATCATAGAACTAAGGCAAGGTAGCTCATCATGTTGCATACATAATGGAAATAGATGATTCGAAGTGATTTTTACCTTTGCAACAAGTTCTTGTTGGGCATTCTTGATGGTGCAAACACCTACATCATAGCCTTTCTCTATGAGTTGTCCCATGCTGTGCAGATTATGTCGGAGACCAGGTACATTATACACATCTAAAATGGTGTTGAACATCCCCATTCATCAAAGGAATAGTGACTTGTCCTTTTCCTTTCACTGGCATTTAAGAAGAGTTTGTTAGAATTCTCAAAAATAGTGAATGAGATATATCCCACATTGTCAAAAATAAGTCCATTTTCTTTTATACAGTGTATTCTCAATTTCTATATTGGCATTTAGGGTCAGCTAATTTTGTGCGAGGGGGGTGACCTATATGGCCATGGACTAACGCACGCGTCGCCGCCCTTCCGACCGAACCGGTGCGAGTGCGGGTGCAATAAGATCGGACTGTGTCATATATTTTTGCTACCTAAGAAATGGACTGATTTTAAAACAAAAGTGTTGTAGATGACCGATGCAAACGAACGGACAGGACTGTTGCAAACAGTAACACTTTTGGTGTTGCGAACGAACGGATGTGACTATTGCGAACAGTAACGCTTTTTGGCATTGTAAACGAACAGATGCGGCTGTTGCAAACAACAATAGTTTTTGACGTTGCAAATAAAAGGAAGTGCATGTTGCAAACAGTAACACTTTTTGGCGTTGCAAATGAAAGGATGCTACTTTTCTCCACGGGTATAGCCATTAGGAATTCGGCTTTAAATAAGAAGGAAACCTGATCACTTTCCTCATTCAATTTTAAATCCGAATTATCTCTTATTTATCTTCATTTTCTTAAATCATAATTAGTCCTATAACACATAGGATCATACACATCACGATCTCGAGCAGCTTACGTCTGTTGTATCTTGAGAGACTTTGCATAAAGTCTTAAGGAAATTGTTACGACAAGCCTCAGACGAAATTTCCTTCTTCAACCGGTTAGATTTCTAGTTGATTTATATACTTATATATATATATATATCATTTTCGTTTCTATGTTGTACTATTTCTTTAAATAGTATAACATTTGACTTATCACTATAGTTATTATTACTATAGTTGTTAGTTTGTTGTTATAATTAATTACAACATACTTGTTGTTAAAAATAGCTAATACAAAATTCCAAAGTAGTGGAAATCTGATTTGTAAACTTGTGAGACGAGTTTATTATTGATTAGTCTCTGTTTTGGTATGCTAGACGTATAACATCTTAAGACTTTCCTATTTTAACTAAAACAGAGATAACAACATTTGAACTATCAACAAGGCTACTACTCACAACAGGCCTGATCCTTTCAAAAGAGATGGTGATGATTTCATAACATGGCAAAACCAAATGCTGTTTTATCCCACCATGCTAGGGCTGCAGAAGTGCATCGAGGAGATGAATCAAAGCATAATGACGGACAAACTAGGAAAAAAGATGTAGCTGTTTTTCTCGGAATTGACTCATGGAAGCATTCAGATTTCCTATGCCAAAACTACGTTCTGAATTGTCTGGATAAAGTACTATATAAAGTATATCAGCCACACCAGACAGCAAATTCCTTATGGACTGCACTTGCACATAAATACAGACGTAGAATGTCAGTTTGAATAAGTTTATCAAAGATAAGTTTATGGAATACAAAATGGTTGATTCCAAATCCGTAACTAGTCAAGTGCAAGAACTCCAACTCATAATTCATGAAGTTGAAGCAAAAAGTCATAAAGTTGGAGAATCCGCGATAATAGGGAAATTACCACCATCCTAAAAAGACTACCGCAATTATCTGAAACATAAGAAAAAGGAGATTTCCTTAGAAGATCTTATTGTCAGACTAAAAATTAAGACTGATAACCATGGAGTGACAAAACAAAATGAAGAGGCATTTGTGACAGAAGAGTCAAAGAACAAAGGGCATTTCAAGAAAAAGAAGAAGAAATTCCCGCAAATGAGAAAAGCGTCTGAAAACAAACCCAAGACAACAAACGAACCAAGAAGTTTAATGACGAGTGTAGGGTTTGTGGAAAAGCAGGACATGCCACTAGAGATTGCAGAGACAAGAAGGAGCGCAACTCAGAGGCAAATATGGTGGATAACATGAATGTGGATGAGATTAATTTTTCAGCAGTTATATCTGAATGCAATTTGGTTCAGAAGCCTAACCAATGGTGGGTGGACACAGGCGCTGCTCGTCATGTTTGCTTTGACAAATCCATGTTTTCTACATACCGGAAATTCGATCAGGAATAAAAACTCTACATGGGTAATTCTACAGTTTCCATGATCGAAGGCAGTGGCACAGTAATGCTCAAGTTTACTTCTGAAAAAATTGCCTAGTTGAATGACGTGCTCCACGTTTCAGACATACGCAACTATCTCATCTCTGGTTCAGTGCTATCAAAGAAAGGATTCAAAATGTTCTTCAATTCAGACAAGATTGTTTTGTCCGAAGCTGGAATGTATATAGGAAGGGGATATTTATGTGATGGCCTATTTAAGGCAAATGTAGCCGTTGTCGGCAATAAAACTATGTATTTTGATTGCTGTTAATAAATTTTAAGTTTCTTATTTGCTTGAGCATGAAATTTTACTATGGCATGATAGATTAGGACACATAAATTTTTGAAAAATTAAAAAACTATCAAACTTGGGATTAATTCCAAATTTCCATATAGATAAAGATTACAAATGTGGGACATGCGTAGAAGCAAATAAGGTCAAAAAACCATTTCATACAGTTGATAAAATCACCGAACCACTAGGTTTGGTTCATACTGATTTATGTGATTTTAAATCATTACCTACAAAAGGTGGGAAAAGCTATTTTATTACCTTTATTGACAATTATACACGATATTGCTATGTATATCTTTTAAATAGCAAGGATGAAGCATTTACATCGTTTATGAAGTACAAAGCTGAGGTAGAAAATCAGTTAAATAAAAAGATCTAGATATTGAGATCTAATCGAGGTGGAGAATATGAATCACCATTTAAACAATTCTGTGCCGAAAATAGTATAATTCATCAAACAACAGCACCATATTCACCACAACAAAATGGTATAGCCAAGAGAAAGAATAGAACATTAAAAGATATGATTAATGCGATGCACTTAACTTCTGGTCTACCGATGAACTTGTAGGGGGAAGCCTTAAATATGTCTAATCACATATTAAATAAGGTTCCTCATAATTAAACAAGAAGAAAAGACACATACCAAGTTTTAAATACCTCAAAGTGTGGGGTGCTTGGCAAAAGTTCCAGTTTCGCCTCCCAAGAAAGTCAAACTTAGACCAAAAACATTAGATTGTTACTATTTAGGGCCAGTCCAAAATAGTAATTCCTACATATTTTTGGTATTCAAGCCTGATATAATTGATATTCATGTAAATACAATCATGGAATCAAGAGACGCCTCATTCTTTGAAGATGTGTTTCCGCACAAAAGAAATGAAGGAAATAATGTCCCCAAAAGGACAAGAAAATAATTGAGTAAATCACATGAAGATGAAACTCATCGTGAAACCGAGAAAGTTGAATCAAGAAGAAGCGTAAGGGCAAAAACTTTCAAGAAATTTGGTTCGGAATTTTTAACATATATGTTAGAACACGAACCTCAAACGTATAAGGAAGCAATATCATTTTCTGAATCCTCGTGTTGGAAAGAAGTAATCCAAAGTGAAATTGATTCAATTTTGAATAATAAAACTTGAGAAATAGTTGAACTTCCACCTGGAATAAAACCAGTTGGTTGTAAATGGATCTTCAATAAGAAAATGAAACCAGATGGCTTCATTGACAAATACAAAGCAATACGGTAGCCAAAGGATATCGTCAAAAAGAAGATGTAGACTTTTTCGATACCTATTCACGAGTAACACGAATAATCTCTACAAGAATGTTAATAGCAATTGCACCCATATATAATCTACAGATTCATCAAATGGATGTAAAGGCGACATTCTTAAATGGAAATCTCGATGAGGAGATTTACAAGGAGTAAGCGGAGGGTTTATATCCAAAGGGAATGAAAACAAAGTATATAGACTAGTCAAATCATTATACAAACAATGGCACGCAAAATTTGATAGTGTCATGATAAAAATGGTTTTCGTATAAATGAATGTAATAAATGTGTTTATTACAAACAAATTGGACAATCGTACATGATGATTTGTCTATACGTAGATGATATGCTAATATTTGGTCCAAACACTAAGGTAATAGAGACCACTAAGCAGATGTTAATCAACAATTTCAATATGAAAGACTTAGAAGTTGCAGATGTTATTTTGGGAATCAAAATAATAAGAACACCTAATGGAATTGAATTATCTCAGTCACAACTGGAATACTCTCGTGTAATAGGATGTCTCATGTATCTCATGAATTGCACAAGACCAGATATAGCTTATGCAGTAAGTCGATTAAGAAGTTATACAAGCAACTCAGGAAAGGAACACTAGAAAGCACTAATGAGAGTGCTTGGATATTTAAAAAATACCACAAATTATTTCTTATATTATGGAAAATATCCTGCCGTCTTAGAAGGATATAGTGATGCAAACTGGATTGCTGATTCAGAGGAATCAAAATCAATGATTAGTTATGTATTTACCTTAGCAGAGGTAGCAGTATCATGGAAATCTACTAAACAAACATGCATAGCTCGATTCACTATGGAATCAGAGTTCATCGCTTTAGATAAAGCAGACGAAGAAGCAGAATGGCCACTTTTTAGAAGATATTCCGTTTTGGCCTAAACCTGTACTGGCCATATGCATACACTGTGGTAACCAAGCAGCATTAAGCAGAGCGCAAAACTTTGTGAGTAATGAAAAGTCATGACACATTTGTCGACGCCATAACATAGTTAGACAGTTACTCTCAAATGGAACTATTTTCATAGATTATATGCGAACAAACGATAATCTAGCGGATCCATTTACTAAAAGTTTATCAAGAGAGAAAATTAACTACGCATCAAGGGGAATGGGTTTAAAAGCCTAAACCAACAAGAGTCATCTTATACGGAAACCTATCCTGACGACTGGAGATCCCACGGATTAGGATCAATAGGCAAACCAGTTCTGAATAACTCAAGACGTAATGGATTTGTTTGAACTTAGTCCTACTCCATTCCTATGGTGTAGAATATAAATGAATTTCTATAGAAGTATTAAAAGGATAAAACTATGTTTTTAATGATGATCATATCTTGAAAATAACAAATGGGGTATATGTAGGATACTCTTAATGGTTGCGATCACCTATGTTAGTGTGAGTTGGGTCGGCTTTATGAGAATATTAAAGGCTTTTATTCTCTAAAAACACTCGCAGAACCAAAAATGTTCAGGACCAAAATAAACACAACCAAGAGATTGGATGTGAAGGGAAATAATTCTTTGTAAAGCTTATTGTCTGGTTATACAATAATGGCTGATGGTTCAAGATGAAATAATTCACCGACTAGCTAAGCATATCCGATAAGTTTTAACTAGTGAAAATTCAAAGTGAAATATCTACTTATCCTCCATATAGCATTATTTTCATATGAACTGTGTGATATTACACTTTGTGTGGGGAAGACATATATCGTCATATGGGGGATTGTTAGAATTCTCAAAAACAGTGAATGAGTTATATCCCACATCGCCAAAAATAAGTCCATTTTCTTATTTATATAGTGTATTCTCAATTCCTATATTGGCACCTTAGAGTCATGTAATTTTATGCGAGGGGGAGGACCTATATGACCATGAAATAGCACACGCGCGCGCTGCCTTCCATCTGTCCGACCGACCGAATCGGGTCGAGTCGGGTGTGGGTGCGAGTCCAATCAGATTGGGCCGTGTCATATATTTTTGCTACCTAAAAAATGGACTGGTTTTAAAATAGAAGTGTGTTTAAAAAGATACGGATTTTTCAACGGTTGTGACTGTTGCAAACTAATGAAGAGACGCGACTGTTGCAGATGACTGTTACAATGAAAAGCAATAGTTTTGAATCGTTGCAAATGAACGAACGCGACTATTGCCAGCAATAACAATTTTTGACATTGCAAACGAATGGACATGACTTTTGCAAACAGTAACGCATTTTGGCATTGCAAACGAACAGATGCGGCTGTTGCAAACAACAACAGCTTTTGGCGTTGCAAATAAAAAGAAGTGCATGTTGCGAACAATAACACTTTTTGACGTTGCAAATGAAGGGATGCTACTTTTCTCAATGGATGTAGCCATTAGGAATTCGCCTATAAATAAGGAGGAAACCTGATCACTTTCCTCACTCAATTTTAAAACCAAATTATCTCTTATTTATCTTCATTTTCTTAAATCATAATTAGTCCTATCACATAGAGGATGATTGTAACGATCTGAAATTTTCGATCCCGAAAATTCCAGATAGTTATGAAAAAGAAGAAAGAGATAGAAGAAGAAGAACAAAATCAACAACATCTCACATTCGCAGCGGATAAAATATAATAATAAATAATAACTGTTTACAAAAGAATACTATTTCTGTCGATTACATTTAATATACATCAGAGTTTAACATACATTCAAACACTGAATATATACAATTATCAAGCCTCCGATTAATAATAATATAAATACAGCGGAAATACTCTATATGCTATTGCCATCCAGCTCGCCTCCTGAGCTCCAGAACGTACCTATCTGAAAATCTGTAATGCTCGGTCTGACAAGAGCATTACACCAAAGTAACACCCGGGTCAGGCTGGAAACCAGCGTGAGTAAATCCAACTAACATGGAATACCAAATAAATCAACTTATATAAACCCGGGGTGACATATTAATTTAACAAATTCGCAATTATCTATAAACAACACCTATTCCACCTGTCAATTTCTAAGTACCAAACTTAGATAAATTAATCCAATTCACTTAAATCATTTCATCTTATTGATTTCACAAATCAATTTGTAAAAAATCTAAGTGGTTTCGGGTATTTCCCAATACCCGATACCGGTCTCTTCGAGTCTCATGCCATCCTATTCCAAGATATCCAAATGAAAACACAACATTTTATATCAGAGATATCAACTCATCCAAAGCATCCAATACCATTCAGTCATCCATAAGCAATGCTTGATCACATACAAATTAATTCAATTGATTCTAATTTGAATTTCTAACCACATTCATTTAGATTCCTTCATTTAATCTTAATCAACTCCAAACCAATTAATTAGTCAACCATTCACTATTCATCTTAATTAATCACCCTGGATCTTATCTTAATTTAATTTCACGATATTAATTGTACTTAACCAAAATCAATAAGAAATCTTAATTACTTCATGAATTACTTAACTATTTCAATTACACTAATCCTTAATTACTTACATTGATTAATTTCTTACAATTCATTTGTTTTGGATTAATCAATCTTAATTAATCGGTCTTTGATTACATCATTAAACATCTAATTTAATTATATTAATTAAACTCACAATATTAACCAATGAAATCTTGCTTACTTACTAATAATTAGTTACACTCCAGCAACCTATCATTCCCTAAATATCCATTTAAATTTATCACCAGTGTAATTGTTTTAAAGGATAGTTAATTTTCTCTCATTAATCTCCCGATAAATTTACCTTTAGTTGCTTCTACTAAGTACTTACCCTTCTCATCAATTTCACCAGGTAATTTAAACCTAAATTGCTTCCATTTATTGCCCATCCATTAATTTATTACATCCAGTAATTTCAAGTATCACTAATTACCTCACTAAGGAATCTTACTTTATAAATTACATTGAGTAATTATACCAATCAAATTTCACAATTGATTATCCTTAATTAATTAGTAAAATTAATTACCTTAAATTAATCACATAAAGTACTTCTCTAAGTACTTAACTTAAATCAATCACTTAACTACAAATTAATTCGTTAATTAATTCTTAATTTCAAACTATTTAACTTCTAATCACATCCTCGATTTATAGACCTTAACTAAATTTATCTTTAATTACTCGAATAACCAATCCTTAATCATCGATTAACAATTCAAACTTATTTAATTACAATTCATAATGGTAACTGATTTACTGATCATTCCCAAACACATTTAAAATGTTTCTTTCAAATTCACTTAAACTTTGTTTCCTTTCAAATCCAAAATGCAAACTAGTTATAAGGATCAAAGATTACTCACCTTAATTTTCTGATTACCATTCACTTCATTCCCGATTAGTTCCCACGATTTCAGACCACAGAATCCCAGCAAATTACTTCAGCGTGCACAATATTCAAGGGGTACGAGTTCGACTCTACAAACCCAAATTCCGACATCGCCACGCTCTGCCTCACAAGACATTCCCTCTGCCTACGACACAGTTGGACCACCCACTCCTGACAACAGTCACCAAATCGACCAGAACCACCCGAGTCAATTGCTACCCCTCCTTCATTACTCGAGTGCGACAAAGTATCGCAAACCGTGCCCTACTTCCAGCTATCCCACTCACCGCCTCGAGCCCAAGTGAGACACCCAACACTACTGCACCTTCTCTCTTCGCTAGAGCTCCTCCTTCGATCAATTTCCTGGCCGCGACCTCGAGCTCGCGCGCTCCTATGAAACACTATCCCAGTGCTCGACTTCCTTGCTTTGCGTTGGACTGGGAAGAGGACTCGATTCCTCTCGTTCGTGCCCACCAGCCCAATTTCAAACTACACTCTCTCCCCGTTTTTTTGATTAGGTTGTCTTTCTGTCGAACTGGAAGAAAAGGGGGTTTTCGGCATTTAGAGGAGAAGAAAGAAACATCGCATTTGAATTTTAATATGCCGTTGTCTTATGGATTTTGAACGAACAAACTTCGATCGGCCATCCCTTTGTCTTTCGTTCGTTTCTAAATTGAATTCCTGGGGAAGATAATGGAAGAGTGGAGAGATACTAGCATTATAACGAAGTGAGATGGCTTCTTGGGCACGCTTGTTTATAAAATAATTTAATATCGAAAATATCACGTTTTGTATAGCGCGAAATCCTAAACCCGAATCAGACATGCTGACAGACGTTTATAAGGTTTTACCCGCGTTTCGAACACAATGGAACGTGTTTTGAATGCTAATTTGATCATTTGCGCAATTTACGGAAGTAAACGATCAATTTTGAATTAAATCTATTAAAATAGTTCTACGCGTTTCGAGCTGTCAGGGTCAAAAGACAACTCCGATTGCTACGAAAATTGAAATCCGATAATAACTAACTATTACGGATCCAATGGAACTGGTTTCGTCGACTTCCGAGACTGTGCCTCGGAAAGCTATTTTTAAATATTAATTTAAACGTTAAATTATTAAAATTGAACAAATTTCCTTTACATTAAATTTCAACCATTCTATTATCTTCAGTATCATCATTATAGATTTTATAAGCCTTCAAATTATTTTAAATAGGCTTAGAATCTTGGATTCAACAATTTACCCAATTTCAATTATTAAATTAAGTATTTAAACCATACAATTCAATGATTTAATTATCAAGTAAATATTGATATCTTGAATTCAAGTTACAATTAACCTTTAAATATTTAAAAATCAATTAATTATTCAAATTTAAATTGCTAGAAATTCCAGGTCGTCACATTCCTCCCCCTTAAAAGAATTTCGTCCCCGAAATTATTAGTTAGGAAAAATGGTCTAATTCCCGTTTACCTTTTTCCTAAAACCCACAATTCAATATTCTACCAACTATCCTTTATTAAAGACCCACTATCACCTTAAGCAACTTCCAAAACCTTCTATATTTTCAAACAACACCCTTTTGCCCAACCATTCAAATTTTAATTTAAAACCAAATTTTGAATTCTCAAAAATTTCTTAAAATTTTTCTAACTCTCTAAATTTTCGAAATTTTTTTGCCAGCGTCTCCTTTGCGCGGCTACCTCGGTACAACTACAAAAGGCCTCTACGGGCTCCTAAATTCCAAAAGAAAACAAAAGCCAAGTGGCTACATCAAAAACCCAATCCAATTTCATACAGAAATTTAAATACATACCTTTTTGTTGGGCAATTCAAATTTATCTTTTGGAATCAAATCCAATTTTCTTTTCCCCTTTTAATACCTGCATATCTTGTTTAGCAACAATATTCAATCGAAACTTTACAAATCATTTTATACATTCTCTTATATAGGTTTTCATATCTACTTCTATTCAAATTTGTTTTTTCCCGTTTTAATATGAATTCAACTTATTTCAATTTTGGATTTTTCTTTTCATTTATACCTGAGTCTTATTAGTTCCATTTACTAATCTATTTCAGTTTCATATTTAAAATCGTTTAATTGCTTAACTAAATTTTTTTCAAAATTTTCTAACTTCCAAAATTTTCGGAAAATTTTGCAGAGTCTCCTTTGTACGGAGGAGCTTTTGCAATTTGACAAGAGATATAAATATATATACATCGACCCACCCGGTTGGAAAAAGAAAAACAGTTCATATTTCCTATTTTTATTGCGTAGGCGTACCTTATTTAGCATTTTAAGCAAGCAGCTTATTTATTTTAGCAATTAGTGCAATCCAAATCCAGCCAAACGGCCTTTAGGTACCTGTACTTACTCAATTTAAATATGTAAGTGTCATATAAGAAAATCTATTTGCATCTCACTTACTTTTAATGGCTAAATACAAGCATTTCACTTATATTCAATAGCTAAACACATATATATCATATGCAACAAGCACCAAAACGCTTCCCATTAGCGATTTATATAATCTTAAAGCTAATTTAATTGCTTTCAACCAAATTATAAACCATTTCATTTAATTTCAATGGTTTGCAACTCAATTTCTTACATTCCATTAATTTTTAACCCAAACGAGCTCATATTCACTTCGATTAATTCTAAAACCAATTTATTTAGTCCCTGTCAATTCATAGAAATTTAATTACTTTTATTTACGTCATACGACGATTCATTTTATACAAATTCGACAATATTCGCTTAATAGAGTATTTATTTAGTTTATAACTATTTTAAATTAATTTCAACTCATTCTGCATTTAATTCCATTTCTTTTCTAAATTATTTACGAACCATTCATTGCATTTCATTTTATTTTAGCCTTGGATTCATCCAAAACATTTTATTAGGCTTTGCTCATCCAAACTTATAAATTAACGACCATTTCCAACTTAATTTAATCCAAGCTCTCATCTAATGGGATTTAACTCTTATTCGAAGCCAAGCTTCCATGAATTTTAAAGTTAGTTAATTTACTTTAGTTTATTCCGACATCAAACTTAAGTTTGCTTCGATTTGATTCTCATTTAAGCAACTTCCATTAAATTCAGTTAGCCCATCCATTTTAAATTCACCTTCTCAATTTATCAAAATAATATCCACCCCATACTTATCTCATTTATACTTCAAATTAATATACCACCAAATTTAAGTTCAGTCTGATAATCTAATTCCAATCACAATTTTGATTTAGTTTTTATTCTATCAGACTTCATCCATTTATTATTTAACTCAATTAACTCATTTATTTACCCAAGCTAAATTTTATTAATATACTCAACCAAATAATTATTTAGCCAATTATTTTGCTTTCGACTTCTAAATCAATGTTCGATTTTGATTACAAATTCACTTCATTAAAATTCCAGTTTGGATTTCCTTTTTATTTCCCTAAAGTTCCAACATCTTTATTTAAAAATTTTAGAAATGCTTTTAAATTCAGATAATACAATTTAAAATAGCTTTTAATAAAAATACTTTTATAACTCGATGCCTCAACCAGTCCATCCTTGTTCTCATAGAAATTCAGTCATACGTTGATCAGGCGTAGGACTGAAAATCTATAAGTACTTGGTAAACCCGTTTTCAACACCCAGTGAAAATACTTGGAAAATAAATTTATTGAAAATATAGAAAACAATTTTTGAAAATAGAGGAAATATCTTTAGTGAAAATGCTCTGGAAATCATCACCCCCATCCATGGTCGCAGTTAACCCGATGGTCACATTGCCATCCCGACAAAATCCATAGATAACCGTAGGCCTCCGCGCCCCACGATTACACTATGGAACCCACGACAGATCGCAGCTACAACTGAGGTTACGTAGCTATCACAGCAAAAACCCATATAACTGTAGGCATCAACGCCATCGAATTTCGCTGCCAAAAATAAAACTTCTCCACTTGACCATAGATCGCAGTCTACCGATGTCGCGTTGCCTTCCCGGCAAAATCAAGTGTAGACTGTTGGCACTCATCCTCCACACGATTTCGCTATGGCCCCCACAGTAGATCGCTGCGACATCGAGTTACACTACCGTCACAGCATAACCCAAATGCCTCTATAGGCATCAGCGCCCTCGACTTACGCTACCCAATAATCCTCAGGAACTAGTTTTGTCCAGACTCCTCACAGGATCAACTTTAGAACCACCCCTTGGGGTTCAAGGCAGCACCACCCAGTGGCACTCCTGAGAAGTTCATTTCGAAGGAGCGCCTTTTTCCCCAGAGCCATCTTCAAAACACTTTATACTATACACATATAGTAACTTCAAATCATACACCTTGTATGACATCATACAAAGCTCCTATACACAAAATCGATTATCCAAAATCGATAATTCTCAAACTAGGCTTTCCAAATTCAATATTGATTTTACCCAAAAATCAAAAGCCTTTCCAAATCCAAAGGTTCTCAAAACCTTTTTCAAAATCCTCATAAGATCCTTTATATATATATATATATATATATATATAATTTTTAAAACTTTGGATCATTTCAAACTTGTATAAAACCCTTTTATACTTCAAACACTTTCAAAAATATTTTCTTCTAGCCATAGATTTATCAAGGGGAGTTTTATCTCATATAATAAAGATATATAGCTTCATTTATTCAAAATCAAATATTCAAATTTGACTTCTCTTTCCAATATCAATTTCATTCAAATCTACATGATGTACGCTTATCATTCGTACGCTAATACCAATCTGATCGCTCACTCGATTACACAATTTCACTTCCGAACTAGTATCGTCCACCCGACTTCCGCAGATCTGGTTTCTTGATTAAAAACCGTCACTCTCCTTGCATAGCTATAACTATGATAGACAACATCCAGAACCAATCAACAATCCATATCCAGGTTCGCCGTCGAAAATCGAGTGAAAAATCCCAACTCGGATCGATAACTATCTCGAAATTCTGTGCTCGAATCTGTATCAAATCACTATGCGAATAGAATAACATACGTACATCTTACGTATTTATCTTTATTGATTATTAACCAAATCAATTTCCTTTCCATTCACATTCACTTATTCACATTTACATCAATCCCCATTTGGATTATCACTTCAATTCTTATCTCAGTTGGGTATTTAAATCAATAACAGTTTGAACTCCGACCCATTTATATTTAGAAAATAACTTGAAAATTTTAAAAATAAATAAGTAGTTGAAAAATAATTAATAGTTTGCAAAATAACTATAAAATAGTTAACTAATTGTAAAATAGTTGGAAAATAGTTAAATAGTTCCAGAAATTTTTAGGTAATTGAAAAATAGTAATTTATTTGTAAAATAGTTGAAAAATAGTAATTAGTTTATAAAACAGTTGAAAAATAGTCAAATAGCTTCAAAAATAATTGCAAAACAAGTATAAAATAATTTGACTTTAAGAAAAAAGGTTGTGTATATTTAATAGCTTAGAAAAATAAGTTTATATCAAAACAATTTATACTGAAACTAGTCAAGAGTCAACTGTTCACTTCCCCAACAATCCAATGTAAATTTACACCTTCCTTTAAATTAATCCAATTCCAATTTGAATACTCCAATTTCCATTGAAATTTATTTAATCCCAATTCAAGTTGAATCACCCCTGATTCCCTTCCCAATTTAAATCAAATTCCATTTGATTTTAATCCTGTTCACTTTAATTATAATTTCAAATTATTCCAATCAATTTGAATCATTATCCATTGACCCCAATTCAAATTCAAATCACTTCAATTTAATCCAGTTAGATTTTCCCATTTGAACTCTTAAACTTTTGCATCTTCAATCACCAATTCAATTTAATTTCAGAATCCAATTCTCAAAATTCCATTTTAAAATTATTTTTACTTTTGTATTTCATGGTTCAAATAAGAGTACAATTTTATTCGTTTCAAAATTTAATTTATTACTCAATTTTATCTTCCAGTTTAAAGCCGGTTCTTAAACAAGTTTATTTTACAATTAAATTATTCAAACCTATTTTGTTTTATTTATACAATTCCATTCTTACTTTAAAGATTTTTATTTACAATAGGATGATATCATCCAATTTATTTTAAAACGTCCATCCATTTTCAATTTTTAAATCTCAAACCTATTTTGAGATCACACAAATTCCCAATTCAAATCAACCATTTAACTTTCCAAGTTCAATTCCAATTTCATCTTGAAATTTCCAATGCGGGTTGCTTGTTAACTTATTTAACTTTCCCAAAGTTAAATTTCAACTTACTTAATCCAATCAACCCTACTCAGGTTGAATTCCCACTTCAAATTTCAAAATTCTTTCCCTCTTATAAGTTCAAAACTTATATTACTTTGGGTTTTTACATCACACTTCAGGGAAAATCAAAACTCAACGCCTTAGAGTTTATTTCAAATTATCCTTGATATCATGTATATCCATACATATATACATGTTTATTTCCTTTACACACCAGGTTACCTTTAAATTTTAAACCACCCTTGGTTTTAATTTCAATACAAACCCCTTAAAAAATCTTCCAAACATTCCTTGTTTTACAATAAGACTATGTTTAATTTCAATCTCACTTTTAAACCCTCTCGAATGATATAAATTTGAGTTGAATTCTCAAAAGTTGGTTTAACTTTTTAAACCAAATTAACTTTGTTCATTTAAAGTTTTTAAACAATTTAATTTCTGAGTTCTAATCCCAGAATTTCATTTTTGTTAATTTAATTTTAATTTGGTTGTATTTCTGTTATCACCTAATTTAATTCCAATTCAAGATTTCAATTTGATTGTATTATATTACTTCTTAACTTTAATTCCAATGATTTAACAACCAATTAACTAAATATTAATTAGAAGGAAATGCTACTTTATATAACAAAATATACTTCTATATAAAATCATTTAAAACCCTTTATATAATAAAATAACAAGTACGCTCTCATATATACATACTCAACTCATTCTAGAGTACTTCAGACTCTATTAAATGAGTAATCCCTACCAGAGCCAAGGTTCTCGCTTAACCTTAGGCTCTAATACCAAATGTAACGACCCGAAATTTTCGACCCCGAAAACTCCAGATAGTTATGAAAAAGAAGAAAGAGATATAAGAAGAAGAACAAAATCAACAACATCTCATATTCGCAGCGGATAAAATATAATAATAAATAAAACTGTTTACAAAAGAATACTATTTCTGTCGATTACATTTAATATACATCAGAGTTTCACATACATTCAAACACTGAATATATACAATTATCAGGCCTCCGATTAATAATAATATAAATACAGCGGAAATACTCTATACACTATTGCCATCCAGCTTGCCTCCTGAGCTCTAGAACGTACCTACCTGAAAATCTGTAATACTCGGTCTGACCCAAGCATTACACCAAAGTAACACCCAGGTCAGGCTGGAAACCAGCATGAGTAAATCCAACTAACATGGAATACCAAAGAAATCAACTTATATAAACCCGGGGTGACATATTAATTTAACAAATTCGCAATTAGCTATAAACAACACTTATTCCACCTGTCAATTTCTAAGTACCAAACTTAGATAAATTAATCCAATTCACTTAAATCATTTCATCTTATTGATTTCACAAATCAATTTGTAAAAAATCGAAGTGGTTTCGGGTATTTCCCAATACCCGATCCCGGTCTCTTCAAGTCTCATGCCATCCTATTCCAAGATATCCAAATGAAAACACACTATTTTATATCAGAGATATCAACTCATCCAAAGCATCCAATACCATTCAGTCATCCATAAGCAATGCTTAATCACATACAATTAATTCAATTGATTCTAATTTGAATTTCTAACCACATTCATTTACATTCCTTCATTCAATCTTAATCAATTCCAAACCAATTAATTAGTCAACCCTTCACTATTCATCTTAATTAATCACACTGGATCACTTATTTTTTTCTCAATTTCATTCAAGTAATTATCTTAATTTAATTTCACGATATTAATTGTACTTAACCAAAATCAATAAGATATCTTAATTAGTTCATGAATTACTTAACTATTTCAATTACATTAATCCTTAATTAATTACATTAATTAATTTCTTACAAGTCATTTGTTTTGGATTAATCAATCTTAATTAATCGGTCTTTGATTACATCATTAAATATCTAATTTAATTATATTAATTAAACTCACAATATTAACCATTGAAATCTTGCTTACTTACCAATAATTAGTTACACTCCAGTAACCTATCATTCCCTAAATATCCATCTTAAATTTATCACCAGTGTAATTGTTTTAAAGGATAGTTAATTTTCTCTCATTAATCTCTTGATAAATTTACCTTCAGTTGCTTTTACTAAGTACTTACCCTTCTCATCAATTTCACCAGGTAATTTAAACCTGAATTGCTTCCATTTATTGCCCATCCATTAATTTATTACATCCAGTAATTTCAAGTATCACTAATTACCTCACTAAGAAATCTTACTTTATAAATTACATTGACTAATTATACCAATCAAATTTCACAATTGATTACCCTTAATTAATTAGTAAAATTAATTACCTTAAATTAATCGCATAAAGTACTTCTCTAAGTACTTAACTTAAATTAATCACTTAACTACAAATTAATTCGTTAACTAATTCTTAATTTCAAACTATTTAACTTCTAATCACATCCTTGATTTATAGACCTTAACTAAATTTATCTTTAATTACTCGAATAACCAATCCTTAATCATCGATTAACAATTTAAACTTATTTAATTACAATTCATAATGGTAACTGATTTACTGATCATTCCCAAACACATTTAAAATGTTTCTTTCAAATTCATTTAAACTTAAACTTTGTTTCCTTTCAAATCCAAAAACAAACCAGTTATAAGGATCAAAGATTACTCGCCTTAATTTTCTTACCATTCACTTCATTCCCGATTAGTTCCCACGATTTCAGACCATAGAATTCCAGCAAATTACTTCAGCGTGCACAATATTCAAGGGGTACGAGTTCGACTCTACAAACCCAAATTCCGACATCGCCACGCTCTTTCTCACAAGACATTCCCTCTGCCAACGACACAGCTGGACCACCCACTCCTGACAACAGTCACCAAATCGACCAGAACCACCCGAGTCAATTGCTACCCCTCATTTATTACTCGAGTGCGACAAAGTATCGCAAACCGTGCCCTACTTCCAGCTATCCCACTCACCGCCTCGAGCCCAAGTGAGACACCCAACACTACTGCACCTGCTCTCTTCGCTAGAGCTCCTCCTTCGATCAATTTCCTGGCCGCGACCTCGAGCTCGTGCGCTCCTCTGAAACGCTTCCCCAGTGCTCGACTTCCTTGCTTCGCGTTGGACTGGGAAGAGGACTCGATTCCTCTCGTTCGTGGCCACCAGCCCGATTTCAAACTCCACTCTCTCCCTTTTTTTTGATTAGGTTGTTTTTTTTGTCGAACTGGAAGAAAAGGGGGTTTTCGGCATTTAGAGGAGAAGAAAGAAACATCCCATTTGAATTTTAATATGTCATTGTCTTATGGATTTTGAACGAAGAAACTTCGATCGGCCATCCCTTTGTCTTTCGTTCGTTTCTAAATTGAATTCCTGGGGAAGATAATGGAAGAGTGGAGAGATACTGGCATTATAACGAAGTGAGATGGCTTCTTGGACACGCTTGTTTATAAAATAATTTAATATTGAAAATATCACGTTTTGTATAGCGCGAAATCCCAAACCCGAATCAAACATGCTGACAGACGTTTATAAGATTTTACCCGCGTTCCGAACACAATGGAACATGTTTCGAATGCTAATTTGATCATATGCGCGATTTACGGAAGTAAACGATCAATTTTAAATTAAATTGATTAAAATAGTTCTACGCGTTTCGAGCTGTCAGGGTCAAGCGACAACTCCGATTGTTACGAAAATTGAAATCCGATAATAACTAACTATTACGGATCCAATGGAACTTGTTTCGTCGACTTCCGAGACTGTGCCTCGGAAAGCTATTTTTAAATATCAATTTAAACGTTAAATTATTAAAATTGAACAAATTTCCTTTCCATTAAATTTCAACCATTCTATTATCTTCGGTATCATCATTATAGATTTTATAAGCCTTCAAATTATTTTAAACAGGCTTAAAATCTTGGATTCAACAATTTACCCAATTTCAATTATTAAATTAAGTATTTAAACCATACAATTCAATGATTTAATTATCAAGTAAATATTGATATCTTGAATTCAAGTTACAATTAACCTTTAAATATTTTAAAAATCAATTAACTATTCAAATTTAAATTGCTAGAAATTCCGGGTCGTCACAATGATACACATCACGATCTCGAGCAATTTACGTCTGTTGTATTTTGGGAGACTTTGAATAAAGTCTTAAGGAAATTGTTACGACAAGCCTCAAGCGAAATTTCCCTATTCAACCGGTTAGATTTCTAGTTATATATATATATATATATATATATATATATATATATATATTGTACTATTTCTTTAAATAGTATGACGTTTGATTTATCACTATACTTATTATTACTGTATTTGTTAGTTTGTTATTGTAATTAATTACAACATACTTATTATTAAAAAATTGCTAATACAGAATTCCAAAGTAGTGGAAATCTGATTTGTAAAACTGTGAGACGAGTTTATTATTGATTAATTTCTATTTTGGTATGCTAGATGTATAGCAGAGTTACGAAAGTTGACAAGTGCTTCTATTGACTCATCAAAATCAATGAACAACTCTATGTAGCCACAGATATGATTTACTGCAGCCTGTATCAAGATACCATTTGTGCATTTCTCCTTCAACAACATCATTAACAGCCATCAATAAAGTTTCTTCCTTTCCTCTTGGTTCTCTGCAAGTTTGGCATGGATTTCTTTATTCCTGAACTTCTTTGATCTGCATTCATATTTGTAGTGTCCATATCCATGACAATTGAAACACTGGACACTAAATTTATCTCTAGGTTGCCTCCCTTGATCAGTTTTTGGTTTTCCTCTTCCTGTTATGAACTTATTGTTCCAACTCCTGTTAAATCCTGAATCCCGACTTCTATGAGAATTAGTCCCATCATTTCCATAAGCCTTTTTTAAATTTAATTGGGATTGCAACGCCTCTTCGATTCCTATCTCGAACTCCTTGTTTAGCCTCTGCTCGTATGCCTGCAGAGAGCCCATTAGCTCATCAATTGTAATTGAGCTAAGATCACGTCAGTACTCAATAGCAAGTGACTTTGGCTTCAAATCGATCATTTAAGGTCCGAAGTATCTTCTCCACAATCTGAACCTCCTTGATACCTTCACCATTGGCTTTCATCTAATTTGCAATAGCCAAAGTACGTGAGAAGTAGTCAAAGACACTTTCATTCTTCTCCATCTGCAGAAGCTCAAATTGTCGCCGCAAAGTCTGCAAGTGTACCTTCTTGACCTTTTCTCACCCGCAATTAATCAGACAATCCCATGCCTCCTTTGATGTAGAAACATGTGTTATCTTCTCATATACATCTGATTCAATTGCTCCATATATGTGCATCAAGGACCAGCTATCCTTCTTTCTGTTTCTGATCAATTCTTCTTTCTAATGCTGCGTGAGTGTTGCTTGATCACCGGAATCTGTAAATCCATCAATTACAACCAAGGTTTTAAAATCCGTCCGGTACACTGGATTTCCGTCGTTTTCGTTCCGGTTCCGACATCGTCTGGAACGGAATTCGATAAAAATCTCGTTCCGGAATCTAGTAGAAAGGGAAAGGGGTGACAGAGAAATTGATTCACAAAAAGCAAAATAAACCCAAATTACCTACCTCTTTTTAAGTTATCTTCCTCGATTTTAAGGATTAGGTGAATTGAACTTGTGAAATGACCTAGTACCAGCGTCGAACAGGAAAATCAAATTTGGAGGAGACGTCGAACAGGAGCAGCATGGTGGATTTTTTTTTCCCTTTCTTACTCTGTTCCTGCTTTGAAGTTGGAATTGGGCGAAAAAAATAATCAGAGCAAGCTCACGAAAGTGAAGAAGGTTTTGAGATGTTGATAGGTTTAAACTTTGGGCTGGGCCAAGTTAGGCTAACATTGGCTGTAAAATGTTTATATAATATAGTTTGTATAAACATTTTAATAAAATTTGTATCTACCGTAAGAACATAATAAAAAATTATGTTACATTAACTATTAATTAATGTATTTATGAAAAAATTAACGGAATCCGCTAACCGAAACTAAAACGCAAAAACTCCGAAAGGGAATCGAAATTGTTAGTCATATTTCTCTATTTGTGATAGTCCAAAGCTGTTAAAAAATAAAAAGTTTTCTTTTTCTCTTTTCTTGTCTTTGCTGATCTCCATGATTAAATCATACTAATATCAAAATCATTTGAGACAATTTCCTTTTGCCTATTTCAACTAATGGAAATACCTCGCCTTTTTCAAAAAATGTCGAGTAAAGTAGCAATGATTCAAAAGCAATTCTTTATACATTACAGAATTTTGGAAATTCAATGTTTGATTGCTACTTGAATAATTTAGTGTAACTGACTATCAATGTTGCATATATATTTGCGTATTTATAACAAAAATGTACCGTAATTCACAAGCCGGATTTAAAACGGAATTTCCGGAAATCCCGAAACGGAACAGGAATTTTGATTTTTTCAAATGACCGGAACGGAAACGGAAACCGGAACTTCGAACCTTGATTACAACATTCGTATACTCCATCACTTTGAAGAAAGCTCCATCTGCGATATCCAATGTTGGAAATTTCCCTTCCCATCAAATTTGCCAACTGGACATTGTGAGAACTCACTCTTATTTGATGCCGTTATAAAATCAGTGGGTTACAAAGAAGCTCCAATACCAGATGTAGAAACAATTGCAAACACCCATGCAGTTAATTTAGTTTTAGAAGATCATATGGAGAAGACTTAATTTTATTATCTACTCACAACTGCTAATACATGGCACTTGAAAGCAAATTTATAGCTGTTGAAAATATCAGAGAAACCTAGAAACTTCAAGTTTTTGAAATACGAGGAGCAGCATATTAATGTTCATGAAGATCAAAAGACAATAGCACCAGCAATTTATTGGACCTAAATTTTTGGGCTTGGTTTAACTTCCAACAAAGTGAATAGGCATATCTTCTTAGCAATACTACCAATGTAAAAAATAATACAAAGTTGATGCACCAATTTGTTTCGCTTTGAATAAATGAGGAAACTGTTGACGATGACATGATTTTTGAGTATCAAACCTAAACACAATGTAGTTAATTGTACACAAGGCAATGGATACACAACCTGTATATAAGTACTCAAGTCAAGGCATGAAGTGCAAGAAGGTAGAAAAATTTAAAGTGACCACCTCTTAAGAACAAGGGACCCATTTCAGCTTTGTAATGGCAAAGAAAGAGACAAGCTACCTTCTGACAGGAGCATTATGAAGTCATTGTACGGGGTAAGGGTAATTCGATGTACTTGATTTACTATGTTGCAAAAGATTTGATGCTTTTGTACCCATTGATGATGGACTGTGCCCTATAATCATGGATGGAAGTGTAACAAGGTTTGTAAAAGAGCATATGTACTACAACAAATATAATGAAAAGTTGCATGCCAAACAGAAAAATCAAATTCCATAGGTAATAGCATTTGTAAAAGAGCCAAGACACTACAACGGTGAACAAACTTACTAGTAATTATGACGTCAAGGGGAGGGGCTGTTTTAATGCTTCAGTCAAGTTGCTTCGTCAAGCAGAACATTTGAGCTGTCAGAAAGTAGTTGGCAATGACTCGGTTCTTGACCACTTCATGATAATAAGACTTGTCGCAGTCTTCAAAGGTGCGTACCATGTCGATATTTTGTAAGCACCCGTATAATTACATTACTTAACTCATTAAATGCACGAAACTCTACACATAGTGGTGGCATTAATGTAGCTTAATTACCATCCCCTTGACCCATCCTACAAGGAATAATTACCATCCCCTTGACCCATCCTACAAGGAAACCCTACTTGTTATTTCACATTTTTAGGGCTTTTGTTGCATTACGTGGAATCTTCATGACTATAGTATGTACATATTGTAGATAAAAGTAAGGGAAACTGTGAAAATTGGAGAGAAGAGAAAGAATCGAAAGTAATAAAAGACTAATAGATGATCTTAGAAGTCCTATAAAGTACGCATATGTGGCTACTTGTCTACTCATAATACATGATAAACTGATTACATTCATAATTGTATTGTTGCTACCATTGCTTAGTTTGCATTGAACTAGCGATGCAAATAAAATAAAGAAAATAAAAAATATTATCTTACACGTGACTGGTAGAAATGACATCCAAAATAATGCATACCATCCTGCATATCAATGTAAAAGAATTCAAACTCATAATTTAACTCTCAACGTAATAACCAAGATATAACTATCGAAAATTATCATATACTTCAAAAAGCATTATGAACATTGCGGTAGTCCATAGAGGAAACTGTTACGAATGAAACTCTTTAAGTTGGAATAATTAAATGGGTTGAATAAATTAAACTCTTTAAGTTGGAATAATTAAATGGGTTGAATAAATTTTGATGTTTATTAGAGCAAGAGAGTTTACATACCTAATGCCCACAATAGCTTGTCATTGGTATTTTGAGGAACCCGTTAAGAATAAAAGTTCTTTTAACTTAGAATAATTAAAAAGCTTGATGAAATTTTTCATTGGCAAAAGTTTGTGTTAATAATAATAAAGTAGAGGAATTTGGGTTATTTCTTGGTTTTTCCAGCAAAACGAACGTTTCAAAAATCTTGGCTATAGTTGGCATCAAGGCTTGAGAACTCTGTTTCGGTCTCGGTTTCGGCTAGTTGAAATTTTCTCAGTTTCGCTTCGTTTCGAAAATTTCGGATGTTTCGGTCCCGGTTTCAAATTTTGTGATGAAAATATAACAGTAAGCATTGTAAATAAATTACAAAACATAAAACATATACTCTAACGTTACACTTCATTTATATAAAAAATAAAGCACCCCAACAAAGCTACTATATAAATCTGATGCAAAACAAATGACCCAACCCAACACTTGGATAAAAAATAACATTCCACTGAACACAAATAAAACAGCCCAACAAAGTTTACCAAACCTAATTCTTATTCCTTCTCCCGCCTCTAAATATTAGTCTCCCGCTTCAGCAACTAGGGCAAAAAAATAAGAACACGAATAAAGCTGCCTTGAATAAAGCTCGTCGCTACTAGACGAAGCTTGAACGACCTTCGAAATGAGCTGCCTGATTCGAAGTAAGCAGTCTGATGCTGGGAGTATGTTACCTGATGCTCAAATAAGGCTTGAATGAAGCTCATCGCTAATATAAGCTCGAATTTGGAAAAAATTGTAAATGGATGCTTCGATTTAATTGAGATAAGTATTCGATTACTGCTAGATTCGAATTTCTTTCTTTTTCTTTTTCTTTTTCTGTAGACTGATGCCGTGTGTTTTCCTTGTTGCTCCCATCTTCTTATTCTGTGTAACAGACGCGGATTCTTCAACGCTCGAAAATCGATATTAATACGTCCACTGTATCAACTGCCGAGCAATCGAAGGTCGGAAAACCGAATTGTTATGGTTAAAGAAGAAGAGGTAGAAGAAGAAAGAAAGAAAGAAAAGCAACAGAAACAATATCAGAATCTCACAATCGCAGCGGAAGAACATATAATAGATAAATGAATAATCTATAAACAGAATCACTACATCAGTTATTACATTACATCACATTACATTACATTATCAGAGTTTACAACACCAAACAGCGGAAAAGAAATACTATATACTAGTTGATACGCCACGCCATTCAGCCTGCCTTCAGATTTCTACAGCAACTCCTGAATTCCAGAATAACCTGATAATCCGACTCTAGGCTGCACGTGTGGAAAATGATGGGCACCCAGAGTTTAGGAAGGGAACAATAAACTCCAAGTCTGTCATGAGACTGGTGTGAGAACTTAAAAACAGTTTATCTTAAAAAAACAAACAAAGAAATATTTTAAAATATATCCACAATGCTTTTAGAAAATGTAACTACCATAAGGCCTCCGCCACACACACAATGCAAACGCAGAATTGGAGGAGATTTCTTCTTATGATAGTCAAACATGCTTGATACGTAAATTTTGTTTGATATTATTACTATAAGTGCAAAGTGCAGGAAAATATTTCGAAAGTACAATATTAATCTTAGCCAGCATATGCACCATTATAATATGCCTATTATAGCTACCATCTTAAATGACAGGTTTTACAACTAAAACCGTACATGGCTCGTATTGTTTCTTTGGATTTTCAACAAATGGTCAGGCCAAAGAACTTCCCATTGCCACATGGGTACGCCTCTGGAAGGACGCCCCGAGAACCTAACCGGATCTCTGCCAACACAAGGCCGGGTTACCTCTGCAAAAGTAGGTAACTACTGACATGAGTATGCCATCCCCCGGTTGTAAACAACCTTTATCCGAGGATCCTCAACCAACAACAATCACAAAGTCATATATATCTGCGATATCCACATAAGTTAAGTATCTGGGCTCAACACCATGATACCACTTCTATCCAGAAGGAAATGCACATAGCCTAAGGGGTGCTACTCCCTATAGCCTTGCTGCATCTTTTCTGTTTTGACCATTACCGGGCTGTGAGGTTCGACGAAGTCTCATCTACAAAGCTACGCTTTTCACAAAAGTTATGCTTTGATCAACAAATGATCAGCAACACTTCGTATGTCACATTACCAAATTGGGAATGTATCACTAGTAACCATCAACTACATAACCTCTGAGCTCGTACGTCTCAGAGAAGCGTGTTAAGCTAAGAGAATAAATTCTCCGCCACGAACAGAAATGTATTTGATAGAAACCAGCTTTATATCTCAAAGTGTAACGTTAGACACACATCCATACAAGTCCATTCCGGGGTAGAACGGAACCGAAGGCACTTTCAAAAAAAACCCTTGCAACCGGATATTCACAAAGGGTGATAAAATCTCTATATCGGAGATCAGCCGATGCAGAGACATTCAATGGTAATCCTTCCGTTTTCGAAAATATCCGATCTTCAACACCGGTCTTCAAATGCTACCCATTACTACGTATCACTATTCGAAATGGGATTCATGACCCAAAGGTCTTCTCCCGGCTAAACCGACTAACGAGCGCTTATTTTAAAATAAGTGTAGCATTCAAATTCAAGCAAATCACAACAAATACTCATTTAAAGGTAAATATTGATATCGGTTATTTAACTATCAATAGATATGCACAACATCACCAGATTCCAAATAATTTCCTAAATTATTTATTTTCCAAAAATATCTTTACAAGATATATTTTTCCACACTTCAACCATTTGAAAACAAATTTCAAATCAATTTTCACCTTTACATCTTTTGAAAACAAATTTCAATTCATTTTCCTTACGCGGAAACACTTCCAAATATTTATTCATTTTCACTACAAATCTGCCGAGTTCAAATACTTCAAAATAATTTATATTACTTATCCAAAATATATCTGGAAAACACTTTGAAATAACTATTTTTCTTTTAAACACTTTACTTAAATATTAGTTATAAAAATATTATAACAATATTACATATAACTTAAGTCCAAAATAATTTTCGAAATAAAATTAGTAGATAGAGTATAACTATTTAAATAACTATTTTCTAAAACAATTATTGATTAAATCTTAGAAATAACCATTTCTATATCAACTTAATAATTCTTTACTTAAAGGATTTAGAACCATTTAAGAAGTTAATTTCTCCAAAGTATCCTTTTCAAAACCAATTGTGGAATTATATATATATATATATATATATACGTATATGTATATATATATCTTTCAAAGCTATTTAAAAAAAATTATTCGGCTTTCCAGGGAGAATATACTTTCATTTCAAAATGGTTCATTTAAACCAATTAACTAAATCCTTACCGATTTACTTTAAATTTACGTTCCAAATCCGTAAATTTAGTTCCACACTTCAAAAATAAATCAATGTTTATTTTTAAACAAATTTCCCTTTCCTTTATAAATTCATGGTGAATTTAAATTTCCAAATATCCACCGATATACGATTTTCAAATCGATTTCAAATATTCACTTTCAACAATAACTAAATTTTTCAATTGATTTCAAAAACAACCAAAACAAATTCCATATTGATTTTTCTAAGAAATTAAACACCAAGTGAATTTCATTCAAATCTCAAATTGAAATCAATTTCTACTAAACCCCAAATCAATTTTCAAATTGATTCTAAATTCTTTTCAAAACACCAAATAAATTTCCAAATGGATTTTCATAAGATTTAAATTCAATCACCAAAAATCATTTCCCAAATTAGTTTCAAATTTTATTTCCTTTTGAAAAAAATCCTTTTAAAGAAAACAAATTCTTTTATTTTTCAAACTTTTTAAAATCCGTATTTTTGAATAAATTCTTCAACTTTTAAATAATATTACCCAAAATCCATTTATTAAAGCTTTCCCCATATTTTGAAATTTATTCAATAAGATTAAAAATAAAACTTTATTATTTTAGAATTCCTTCTTTTAAATTTATCCAATTCTCAAAAATAAATTTGAATATAAACTTTCAACCTGAATTTTCAAAAATAAAATTTTTATTTATTTCCGGTATCTAACGATATCAAAATTATATTTGGCTAAATTTTAGCCTTTAACGATTTTAATCATAAAGGTAATCACACAGAGATTATAAATAATCAACACACAACATTGAAACAAATTCAATTATTTGAGGAATCCATTTGGATCCCTCCAACCTGTTTCCCTGCATCCACAGATGTTAGCACAATATCAATCCCGTTTCAAGACGGGATATCACGGTACATGGGTTTATATAAAATATTATCCGCTATTATGCGGCGCAATAGGGTCTCATCCGCTATATAATGCGGGAAATCAACTCCAAGTACATATATAATACCAATTCCACTTCAAGGTGGAATACCGCGGTATATGTGTTTAATATAATAACCTCCGCTTAATATGCGGCGTATAGGGTCTATTTCAATACAACATATAGCAATCATCATTCAATCACACAATCAAACAATTTTAAATCTAACTATTTAAAATTTTAAATCGAAACAAATTCGATTGAGTGAGAAGTTCTCACCCTGGTTCCAATAGTGCTTTCAGCGTTTTATTCCGAATAAAATTAAATACGCGTTTAATTTTACCCAAAATTGACACAAAGGTCCAATCAAGTCCAATCCAGCTCCATCGCATAGTATTCGTCCATACGAACCCGACGTAATTCGTTTCGTGCGAAATGGACCTCATATGGAAAAGTTATGACATTTTAAACTTTAAACAAATTTATATAAATTAATTTACTATTTTTATTTTTATTTTCTTAACCTATAATCAATCCAGGCCGCCCAATTCCTCACAGCAAATCACGGCCACAACATCATCTTCTTCCTCGTTCGACTTCGTGCATGTGAAACAACCCATGCCGCCGATGCTTGGTGAATTTTCGCGGCCACCTCGCGTTGCTTGAAGACGATCAGATGATGCCTTTTGAAACGTCGTCGCCTACTCTATCAACGCCAGAGAACCGGCCCCACTTGGTCGTGCCACTGCACGGAAAATCATGCAGGAACGTTGGCACTTCCCTGGCATGTTGCGCCTCAATCAACGCTCCGATGACGATCACAGCCGTATAGATTCAAAGCTCCCGTGATGCTTAACATTTTTGTAGTTGAGAATTTCTTGAATATATTAATGGATTGGAAGAGATTAATGGAAGAAGTTATGAGCTTTTCGGCCATTGAATATATAAGGAGGGCCGGCTGAAGCTAATGGCGGCTAGGGCTTGGTTAGGGTTTTAGTGAAAATAATGAATATTGAGGTCCTTAAATAGAAAATATTCGCGCACTATTAATTCAAAAAATTTCCGAACTCCAAACGAAGCGTGCCGCCCGGCGTCTATAATGTTTTACCCCTATTCCGAACGCAATGGAATATATATCGGGATCCAATTCGATCATATTTGAAAGATAGGTTTTCAAATCGACTTATTTAAATTAAAAATTCACTTAAACCGATTTCAGCGCCTTTTAGCTTGCCCCGGACAAACCGTAAATCCAATTGACACGAAATTTAAAATCCTACAATAATATAACATTACGGATTTGATGAAACTGGTTTCGTTGAAATCCGAGACTGTTTGAAAAATGACTATTTTTACTCGTCAATTAAATATTAAAATATTCAATTTCCACAAATTAACTTTTAATTAAAATTTAAAAATTCTATAATAACTCCAATATGATTTAATGCAACTTTAAAAATCAATTTTAATCACATTAAAACCAATTTCTAATTATTTATGTAATTTCAAATATTAATTATATATTGAATTATCAAATTAAATCTAGATATTCGAAATAAAATTTATTCGACTTACATATTTTACTTGTTAATATTTAAAGTCGATTAAATATACGAGTTTCAAATGACATAAATTCTGGTTCGTTACATTCTGGTTACAATTTTGAATTTATTTTTTTACTTAGATTTTTTGAACGGGACGGGATTTTGCCCTAATCCCGTCCTGCCACCGGCTGGAACCGGTACGAGTGGCTCGAAATCTCATGGTTCTAGCCAGAACCTCATACCTTTGTTCGCGTAATAAGAAAAAATGTGAAAGTTACAGTAAAATTTGATGATTTTGAATTTTCTAGTATTATTTGTCAAATTGTTCGCTGCGTTATACTTATTTTATAATAATTACACATGTTTGAAAGATGTGTTTGAAGTTGAAGCCGGCCTCTAAAATGGTCAGCGATCGTTTGGAAAATTTCTCAGTTGTAATTAATAAGGAACATAAAAACTCTTACAAATTCTAAAAAAGTATCCAAGATGTTCATAATCATTTGAGATGCAACATTCGATTATGGAAAAACTTGAGAAAATCCGTATTGTCACCAAGTGCTTTATTAGAGAAACTATATAATTGCTGCATTCTTTTTCCAACAATTATTGAGATATCATATAGCCAAAGAAGTTTTGGGAGGTATATCTCCGTGCTTTGAAAATTCATAAATCCTTAAGTCAAATCCACTTCTAATGGTCAATGGCTTCTCTAAAATCTCACTGATGGCTTCTCTAAGTTTTGGGAGGTATATCATTATAAAGAAGGTCATTAAGTGAAATCCAGTTTCAAATTCTTTTATAATTTAATTCTATAAATCCTTTTAATAAATCTCTTTCATTTATGAAATCTCCTTTACCTAAATTCCAAATCTATTTATAAAATTCTTTATAAATCTCTAAGTTTATTTATAAAACTGCTTTATAAATACTCCAAAATCATTTATATAACCCTTTTCTAAATATCGAAAATCAATCATAAACTCTTTTATAAATATCTAAATCATTTATAAAACTTCTTTTATAAATAATCCCAAATCATTTATAAAACTTCTTTTATAAACTTTAATCAATAAAGTTACTTCGATAAGTAATCAATTATTTAAAGCACCTTTAAATGAATAAGTTATTATATAAAAAGATCCTTCAAGATTGACAAGCATCATTGTCCAAGTGGTTAAGTGATTGGACTTTGATGCGAGAGGTCAAGTTCAAAACATTGATAGCGTGATTCGGACGCTTATTGACATATGATATGTTGTCCCAATGACATGTTGTGTATGAAGTACCATTTAAAAAAAAGATCTTCAAGATTATATTTAAACCACATTACAAAATAATGATTTTGAACGATCATTTAAGAAGTATTAAATTAACTTCAAACGCCTTTTATAAAATCATTACTTAACTTGAAACCATTATTAAAAGTATGGTTCATTTTACCAAAAATTAGAAAGAGGCTTAGTGACAATATTGGTTCTCATTTAGTTGAGTTTAATTTCCAAGTTATCATATGGGTATTTACATGATAAGCAGGCATATAAAGGGAATCATCCAATAACAATTCAATCAACACATATAGGTACATGTCCAAGTTACTCTAATAGCTGAACTGAGTTTTTAATTTGCTTAATAGATATCAAACATAGTCTATTTGGTGAATTATAGCAGAATAGTGATTTATTCTACTAAAAGACGTCAATCAAATTTAATTAGCAAAATTGTGTTTTATTCTGCTAACCATATGTCATTTGTTTTCATATTCAAATTAGGGTTACTTAAGTTTAGTCGACAAAGAAATCCCTTTTATTTAAAACATCTTCTAAAAGATATTTACTTTTAAACAAAACTGATCTTCGGAAATAAAGTGGTTTAAACCTTTAAACTTTTATTTAATAATTAAAAATCATTTAAACTCTTTGTTGAATAATGACTTAACCTTTAATTAATAATCAAACAATGATTAACTATTAAATAAATAATTGAATAATAATTATTCTTTAAATAACTAATTAAATCAACATTAACTTTTAATTAATAGTTAAACAATAAATTAAACGTTCATTAAATAATAATTCAAATCTTAATTAAGTTTAGTTAAATCTTAACTTAATTAGTGATTTTTTAAAATAAATAATTAATTAATAAATTAACCTTTATTAAATATTTAAACAATACTTAGTCCTTAAATACTTAATTAAATAATAATTAACCTTTTATTAATTAAAATAATTATAATTAACATGATTGACTAACACTTAAATACTAATTACCTTTGTTAATTAATGACTAAGTACTAATTACCTTACTTCATTGATTAATTAAATAATCATTAAATAAATAAATAATTGATTAAACAAATAATTACTTATTATTACTTAAAATATGTTCTGAAAATTCCAAAAATATTTAAGTTGAAAGCATTTTTAGATTTCAGAAATAGTTCGTTTTTATGAGCTGCACCCATAACAACTATTGTTATATAACCCGTAATTTTCAAAACTTGTTTTATATTTCAGATGAATTTCAAAACTCTATCTTCTTTGATTAACTTTCTTTTATAAATTTTGGATAAAGGGTTTGGAAACTAAAAATAATGTTGTTTAAAAACGAACTTTATAGAACTTTTCTTTAGAAAACGACTAAAATAAAACTAGTTGAAAACAATGGATTTCAAAAATTAGAAAGAGGCTTAATGAAAATAATAGTCTCGTTTAATTGAGTTTAACTTTCCAGGTTATCATATGGGTATTTACATGATAAGCAGGCATATAAAGGGAATCATCCAATAATAATTCAATCAACATATATAGGTACATGTCCAAGTTACCCTAATAGCAGAGCTGAGTTTTTATTTTGCTTAATAGATATCAAACATAGTCTATTTGGTGAATTATAGCATAATGGTGATTTATTCTACTAAAAAGACGTCAATCAAATTTAATTAGAAAAATTGTGTTTTATTCTGCTAACCATATGTCATTGGTCTTCATATTCAAATTAGGGTAACTTAAGTGTAGTTGACAAAGAAATCCCTTGTATTTAAAACATCTTTTAAAAGATATTTACTTTTAAACAAAACCAATCTTCAGAAATAAAGTGGTTTAAACCTTTAAACTTTTATTTAATAATTAAAAATCATTTAAACTCTTTATCAAATAATGACTTAACCTTTAATTAATAATTAAACAATAATTAACTCTTAAATAAATAATTAAAGAACTAATTAAATAAACATTAAGTTTTAATTAATAGTTAAATAATAAATTAAACGTTCAATAAATAATAATTTAAATCTTGATTAAGTTTAATTAAATCTTAACTTAATTAGTGATTTTTTAAAAATAAATAATTAATTAATAAATTAATCATTATTAAATAATTAAACAATAATTAGTCCTTAAATACTTTATTAAATAATAATTAACCTTTTATTAATTAAAATAATTATAATTAACATGATTGGTTAACACTTAAATACTAATTACCTTTGTTAATTAATGATTAAATACAATTACCTTACTTCATTGATTGATTAATAATCATTAAATAAATAATTAACTTATTAAACAAATAATTACTTATTATTACTTAAAATATGTTTTGAAAATCGATTCCAAAAATATATAAGTTGAAAACATTTTTAGATTTCAAAAATAGTTCGTTTTTATAAGCTGCACCCATAACGACTATTGTTATATGACTCGTAATTTTCAAAACTTGTTTTATATTTCAAATGACTTTCAAAACTCTATCTTCTTTGATTAACTTACTTTTATAAATTTTGGATAAAGGCTTTGGAAACTAAAAGTAGTGTTGTTTAAAAACGAACTTTATAGAACTTTTCTTTAGAAAACCACTAAAGTAAAACTAGTTGAAAACAAGGGATTTCTTATGTCGCAACAAAACCAGGAGATCAAATGCTAATTTTCTTAGCCAACAACATTGTATGCATAGTTACAAATATATATATAGGCCATAACATCATTATATAAGCAAGAGTCCTAACTTTAACTTCAAATTTCAAGTTATATATGACGCCCCACCTCAAAACCCACGCTAGCCAAGAACACTACGGTGTAGTGCTGTCAACTAGCGCGGAGAATAAGGCTGATGAGGAGCGACCATCCATGTAATTACTTATCACACGGTGGCTAAAAATAATCTTCGGAAACAAACAAAGAAATAAGCATAACACAAATTAGTCACAGACATCCATATCACAAAGGCGGAAGAAGATATGAATATATAACTAACACATGAAAGTGTACATCAGAGTAGTGGTCAAAAAGATCCACAATAATACAAAAGAATAGCAATACGTGCTATACCAAAAGAATACAACTATGAGTCTATATCTCAAGCGTATACAACAAAAACTGCTAATCTAAACAAGTAGCCAAAAGTCTGTGTAGTGAATCACTGGGGGAGAAGTCAAGCAGAAGCACCTGTAACATCTCGGTCTGACCCGAGTATTATTTATAAGAAAATAATAAACGGATCAGTCTAGCTATAAATATCAGACGACATGATATAAAATAAGAGAAATGGCATATGCGAATAATATCCATAACATCATACTACTATAAGTATGTAAATGATAATCAACAAGAGATTAATCAATATCACAAGAATCTTCTCAAAGATCCAAAAGGGTATCATGCCCAAAACTTGTACTCATAACAAGTCAATGACATAAATTCTAGAAATCAACACAAGAAATCCAGAAAATCATGAAAAAGAAAGAGGCCTATCACATGACGGTCCGAAGACCATGGGGAGCTACCCCATATGTGTGAGTCGAAATCACACAGATGAGGTCTAGACTAACCAAAAATCAAAAAGGTATGTGTGAGTGAAATCACACAAGTGGTGTCTAGTCTAACCTCGCAAACAAAAACGTATGTGTGAGTGAAATCACACAAGGGTGTCTAGACTAACCAAGAAGGTAAAAAGGTATGTGTGAATGAAATCACACAAGTGGTGTCTAGTCTAACCAAGAAAACAAGAGACATCGCACAATTGCTAGTCTAAATCATAAGAATGATCGTCATGATCAACGAGAAATGTCAATTACACTAAGCTAGTAAATATAAAAGTTTAGCTTCATGTCCCATAACCACTTGCTTAACTTAAATATTTACGAACAAATTGTAAATCTTCACTAGAAAATTGTCACAAGAGGTTCAATCGCACAAGTCCAAGAATTAACCGACGAAGCAAATGCAAGCGTTTCATACCTCTTGTTTTACTAAGCCGTTTAACTAGATTTCTCATCCGAGTGAGGTAAAGGTTTGTATATACTAATAGATTGGAAAACGGTTTTATAAACGAGTTTGGTATTGAAAATAAAGTCGAAATCATTTTGATGAAAAAGTTTTGATATTTACTACTAGTATTGAATCCTTCATATTTCTAAAGTTGTCTCGAAGAATGGTCAACTCAGCATCTCAACAAAGCAAGTTCTGTTGAATGTTTTCCAGATAAGATCCCCTACGGAGGGGGGTCCGGGGGGGTGGAAACCCTCCAAGGTGGGGGTGCGGGGGCAACGCCCCTACTACGGGGTTCGACCTGCCCGGTCAGGTCGCGGGGGTCCGGGGGGCAGCGCCCCGTCCAAAACAGTACGACCTAGTGAAGACAAGCGGCTTACGACCTAAAACAAAAATGAGGTCTAACGACCTAAGGGGGTGCGCGACCAAAGAAGGTACGCGAGCTAAGGATGAGCGACCTAACGCGGTTCACGACCTAAGAAAAACAAGGTCACGCGACCTAACAGGAAACAAGGTCAAGCGACCTAAGGGGTTACGCGACCTAACATAACACAGGTCAAACGACGTAAGGCATCACAGGTCGAACGACCTAACTGCTTAAGGGACAGACGACCTAAAGAGATTTGCGACCTAATGGGGTTCACGGCCTAAAGGTATTCGCGACTTAACGGGTTATAGGTGTAACGACCTAACGACATAAAGGCCTAACGACCTAAAGGTTATGGGGTTACGCGACTTAGGGACAGAAGTAGGACCGAGCGACCTACGACCTAGAAGACTCACGACCTATGACCTACGACCTAAGGCCCGCGCGACCTAGTGAAATTGTAGAGGCAATATTAGGTCGGAGACGACCTACGACTTAAGGCCAGCGCGACCTAAAGTTTTAACACGCGAGTGACCTAACGTTATAAAGGCCAAACGACCGAAGGCTTAACTCGCGAACGACCTTCGGCTTAAGGCTTAACTCGCGAGCAACCTACGACCTAACGTCCAGGCAATTTTTCCACGCGTGCAAGCCACGAACCCGAGCGGCCTAAGGGTCCAGAACGACCTAAGGCTGGAAATTCACCAAAAACACTAAAAAGTGGAGTTTTTCGCCAATCCAATCCAAACCAAATGCAAATGTGCATGTTAAAGTGATAGGAACCATTCCCAACAGTCCAAGATAGTTATAAGCAAGAGTGTGAGATAAAAATCTCACTTTTTCACTAAAATGGATGAAGATGAAGCTTGAAGCCAATGGAGAAGCAATCCAAAGCTTGAATCCAATATCTTCTACTTGAATTTGGAGTTGAATGTTGGATTAGCAATTAAATTTGAGCTTGGAGTTTTAATTTCCCATTCTCTTCACCATTAATGCAAATTTCAAGTTAGTTGGTAATTTATAAAGAGTGAGGAGAAGGGGTTTGGAACTTGGGCTTAATAGGCTAAACTAACCTAAAGTCCAAAGCGGGAAAAGTTAGTGAAATTTCACTAACTCCAAACCTATCGATGTTTATACTTAAAAAAGTTGTAAACGACATTTCGAACTCAATGGAAGTGGTCTCGAGTCCTAATTTGACCGTTTGCAAAAAGTAGCTTTTCGGACCAAAATCCGATTAAAGATATAATATTTAAATAAAATATTTAAATATAAACTCGATAAATATGGGGGTTGTTACAGACTCCCCTCCTTAAAGAAATTGCGTCCTCGCAATATATATATATAAGATGGAAATAAAAAGTAACAACCATAAAAGCATATTAACACAAAAGAAATTTGAAATAAGAAGTTCACCTCAAAGAGCAGGAGTAAGCAAGTCCGGATGTGTACGCTCGATGAATTCTCTGGATTCCCAAGAGCAATCCTTAGGATTTGAGGACCATTGAACCTTCACAAGCGGAACATCTTTATTTCGAAGGCGTTTAACCTCCGAAGCAATAATTCGAATAGGATGCTGCTCATAAGTTAAATTCGGCGAAACTTCAATTTCTTCCACAACAGCAGGCTCAAAGATAGAATTGGAATCCCGAAGGCATTTCCATAATTGAGAAACGTGAAACACGTCATGCATGGCAGAAAACTGAGCCGGTAATGCAAGGCGATAAGCCATGGAACCAATACGTTCGGTGATGGGAAATGGCCCAATATTTCGAGGCGCTAACTTTCTCGAACGACAGAAACGTACAACACATTTCATAGGTGAAACACGAATAAAAACAAGATCTCCAACAGAAAATTCTAATTTTCTTCTTCGGTTATCGGCGTTGGACTTTTGTCTACTCTGGGCTTCTTTCATCCTATGTCGAATAATGTCAATTTTCTCTATGGAGTCTCGAATAAAACCTGGACCTAAAACTAGCTTCTCACCGGCCTCAAGCCAACAAGAAGGAGATCGGCAGGGCCTTCCATAGAGTGCCTCGAAAGGTGCCATACCAATACTAGATTGGAAGCTATTATTATAGGAAAATTCAACAAGTGAAATATGATCTTCCCAACTTCCACCAAAATCAAGCACACAAGCACGAAGAAGATCTTCAAGAGTTTGATTCACACGCTCGGTTTGTCCATCGGACTGGGGGTGATAAGCGGTGCTAAAATTAAGCTTCGTTCCTAAAGCTTTTTGATGACTCTTACAAAATCCACTAGTAAACAATGGATTACGATCGCTAACAATAGAAGTAGGAACTCCATGCAATTTTACAATTTCCTTGACAAATAGTTTGGCCAAAAGAGGAACGGTTCGGTTAGACCGAACTGGAATAAAATGGGCGGATTTAGTAAGTCTACCAACAATCACCCATAAGCTATCATGACCCGAACGAGAACGGGGAAGGCCATCTATAAAGTCCATGGAAATTTGATCCCACTTCCAAATTGGAATTTCTAAAGGTTGCAATAACCCACCGGGCCTTTGATGTTCGGCTTTGACAAGCTGGCAAGTCGTGCAACACTTAATAAAGTTAGCGATGTCGGATTTCATTCCCTCCCAATAATAAAGTCGCTTCATATCAGCGTACATTTTACTGCTACCGGGATGAATGGTAAATTTAGAACGATGAGAATCTTCTAAAATATCTCTACGAAGATTTCCAATATTTGGTACGATAAATCTACCAAATTTTCGAATGTCGCCACGAGAATCAATATCAAAGTCTTTCAAACCTTCAATATCAATTCTATCCTTAATATTTTGGCCAAGAAGAACCAATTCAGGATCTAGCCTTTGAGCTTCAAGAATGCGGTCTAAGAGAGAAGGATGAGCCTCAAGGCTACATAAAACAAATGATGAGCATAAATCGGATACGCGCTCTCGAATCTCACAAGTGGATAAGATCTCGAGATCGTTCCATTCGGATATCATCATAGAAACAACTGCTTGTTGCTTACGGCTAAGAGCATCGGCGACACGATTACCCTTACCGGGGGTATAAAGAATATCAAGATCATAAGGTGCAAGAAACTCGAGCCAACGCTGTTGACGTAAATTAAGTTCTTTTTGAGAAAATAAATATTTCAAAGACTTATGATTCGTGTAAAGAATAAATTTATCTCCCAATAGATAATGACGCCACATTTGAAGGGCGAAAACAATAGCCGCGAGTTCTAAATCATGTGTGGCATATCTAGTCTCGGCCGGCTTCAATTTCCTAGAAGCATAAGCAATAACACGTCCTTTTTGCATAAGAACGGCACCCAAACCAACTCGACTAGCATCGGTATAAACAACAAAATCTCGATTCCCTTCGGGAATAACGAGAATAGGAGCATCGGAAAGGAGTTCTTTCAATTTCTGAAAAGAAGCTTCACATTTGTCCGACCACATGTATTTAACTCCCTTCTTAGTCAAGCCAGTGAGAGGCACGTCAATCTTAGAAAAGTCTTTAATAAAACGACGGTAATAGCCCGCCAACCCAAGAAAGCTATGGATTTCAGTCACACTCTCAGGTCTTTTTCAATCTTGAATCGCTTCAATCTTTAAAGGATCCATGGAAATTCCGGATTCGGAAATAATATGACCGAGAAACTTCACACGAGATTGCCAAAAGTGGCATTTAGAAAATTTTGCCTTTAACTGATTACTCGCTCCCGAAGATGTTTTTCATGTTCCTCCTCGGTTTTAGAATACACAAGAATATCATCAATGAAAATGAGAACAAACCGATCGAGGAAATCTTTGAAAACTCGATTCATGAGGTCAACGAAATAAGCCGGAGCATTCGTTAAACCAAATGGCATAACTAGCCATTCATAAGATCCATACCGAGTACGGAACGATTTCAAAGAAACGCTATCCTCTGCAATACGAAGCTGGTGAAAACCGGTAGCCAAGTGTAATTGTGAAAAGACCTTAGCACCACTTAGCTGATCAAATAGATCATCAATCCGAGGTAAAGGATATTTATTTTTAATAGTAAGATCGTTAAGCTTGCGATAGTCAACGCAAATCCTAAGCGTACCGTCGGATTTCTTTACGAAAATAGCTGAAGCTCCCCAAGGTGACGAACTAGAGCGAATAAATTGCTTCGTCTCCAATTCGGATAATTGTTTACGCATCTCTTCATTCTCCTTATTGGACATGCGATAAGGAGGACGAGTAATAGGTTGAGCTCCAGGGATAAGATTAATTTGGAACTCAATTGCTTGCTTAGGTGGTAATCCTAAAACGGGCTCAAATATGTCGGAATATTCACAAATAATGTGAATACGGGAAATGACATCCTCCTCATCATCATTATCATCATCACGAGGATTTAAAGAATATAAAGATGCAGTCAAAGTGGGATCCGAATCTTTTAAAATAATAGAAATCTGATTTACAGATTGCGGATGTCGGAGATAAATAGTCCGCTCAGGACACAGGATATGAGCTTCATAACGGTTAAGCCAGTCCATACCCAAAATCATTCCAAAGCCTAAGTAACGCATAACTTGCAAATCGGCTAGGAAAGAAAAATCACATAAAATAATCTCCACATTACTACAAAGAAAACTAAGAGTTGCGAATCCACCAACCGGATTCGCAATTTTCAAAGAAGTCATTAAAGCATCAACACTTAAAGAAAAAGTATCGACAAGTTCCTTTGATATAAAAGAATGAGATGCACCCGTATCAAAGAGAACCCTAATAGGTTTATCATGAAATAAAATAATACCATCAAGAATGGAATGAGAAATACCTTAGCCACGAGATGTGTTGCCAGGGGCTTGAGCCACATTTAACTTTCCCTCCTTCTTGGCTTCAAGTTTGAGGCATTGATGCATGAAATGATCTGGGCTCTTACAATAGCGACAAGATTTGGGCTTTGAGCACTTATTCGCAAAATGATCCCCAGATCCACAGTTGAAGCATCTCGCACCACTAGGAGAAGGAGCCTTTGCAGCAGGAGTTGCTTGCTTACCCTTTTTGTTGGGATAAGGACCCTTGAATTTGTTTGGCCTCTTCTTGTTGTTGAAGTTTGGTTTAGCACCTTCCACTTCAGCATCACTCTCTCTATCAGCCTCTTCAAGACGAAGAGCGATATCGACGAGTTGATCAAATGCGACTTCTAGTTTCAGGAGTAGTGGCTTCTTAAGATTCTTATTTAAGCCATAAACGAACCTCCGGTTCTTCTTCAATGGGGTGTTGATGTATTCAACCCCATATTTGAAAAGCGACTCGAAGGCTGTGACGTAATCAGTCACAAAGGATTGACCTTGAACAAGGTCTATAAAACGTCGAGCCAAGGTTACTTTCCCAGCTTTTGGTACAAACTTTAACTCGAAGCGTCCCTGAAATTGCTCCCAGGTGAGATCCGCTTCATTAATTTCTGAAATAAGGAGTTCGTACCAGTCCAATGCTCTCTCTTGGAGCATGCTGGAAGCCACCTGAACGCGGTGGAGATCGATAAGGTTCATGTGAGAAAAGATTCGATCGCATGATTTTAACCAAGCTTGGACCTCGATGATAGTTTCTGAACCTTTGAAGGGCTTCCCACCCAAGTTGGTGTAATCGCTGCACAAGCGTGCAAATCCCGACTTTGGGTGAGTAGGTTCCGGGTTAGCTCCAGCTGCTTGAGCATTTGTTACTAAATCAAGAAGCTGTTGAGCAGTCATAAAAACTCCATCCTGGGGAGCAACACTAGATGATCCAGTTCTGAGACGGCCTGGTCTAGACATTCTCTTCCTTTAAGAAAGAAAGAAGAGAAGGAAGAAGGTTATTCACCAATGAATATCAAGCAATCTTGATAGATAAAACAAGGAATCATAAAGGAAATAGGAGGAATCGGTACGAAGACTCGAATTAATCCTATGGTATAGCTCCGAAGATAGACTTAGGATGATGATCCTTGTTAAGTTATTCTACACTGTTCCGAAGTTTGGCTCTGATACCAAGCTGTGACGCCCCACCTCAAAACCCACGCTAGCCAAGAACACTACGGTGTAGTGCTGTCAACTAGCGTGGAGAATAAGGCTGATGAGGAGCGACCATCCATGTAATTACTTATCACACGGTGGCTAAAAATAATCTTCGGAAACAAACATAGAAATAAGAATAACACAAATTAGTCACAGACATCCATATCACAAAGGCGGAAGAAGATATGAATATATAACTAACACATGAAAGTGTACATCAGAGTAGTGGTCAAAAAGATCCACAATAATACAAAAGAATAGCAATACGTGCTATACCAAAAGAATACAACTATGAGTCTATATCTCAAGCGTATACAACAAAAACTGCTAATCTAAACAAGTAGCCAAAAGTCTGTGTAGTGAATCACTGGGGGAGAAGTCAAGCAGAAGCACCTGTAACATCTTGGTCTGACCCGAGTATTATTTATAAGAAAATAATAAACGAATCAGTCTAGCTATAAATATCAGACGACATGATATAAAAAAGAGAAATGGCATATGCGAATAATATCCATAACATCATACTACTATAAGTATGTAAATGATAATCAACAAGAGATTAATCAATATCACAAGAATCTTCTCAAAGATCCAAAAGGGTATCATACCCAAACCTTGTACTCATAACAAGTCAATGACATAAATTCCAGAAATCAACACAAGAAATCCAGAAAATCATGAAAAAGAAAGAGGTCTATCACATGACAGTCCGAAGACCATGGGGAGCTACCCCATATGTGTGAGTCGAAATCACACAGATGAGGTCTAGACTAACCAAAAATCAAAAAGGAAAGTGTGAGTGAAATCACACAAGTGGTGTCTAGTCTAACCTCACAAACAAAAACGTATGTGTGAGTGAAATCACACATGTGGTGTCTAGACTAACCAAGAAGGTAAAAAGGTATGTGTGAATGAAATCACACAAGTGGTGTCTAGTCTAACCAAGCAAACAAGAGACATCGCACAATTGCTAGTCTAAATCATAAGAATGATCATCAAGATCAACGAGAAGTGTTAATTACACTAAGCTAGTAAATATAAAATTTTAGCTTCATGTCCCATAACCACTTGCTTAACTTAAATATTTACGAACAAACTGTAAATCTTCACTAGAAAATTGTCATAAGAGGTTCAATCGAACAAGTGCAAGAATTAACCGACAAAGCAAACGCAAGCGTTTCATACCACTTGTTTTACTAGGCCGTTTAATTAGATTTCCCATCCGAGTGAGGTAAAGGTTTGTATATACTAATAGACTGGAAAACGGTTTTATAAACAAGTTTGGTATTGAAAATAAAGTCGAAATCATTTTGATGAAAAAGTTTTGATATTTACTACTAGTATTGAAACCTTCATATTTCTAAAATTGTCTCGAAGAATGGTCAACTCAGCATCTCAACAAAGCAAGTTCTGTTGAATGTTTTTCAGATAAGATCCCCTACGGAGGGGGGGTCCGGGGGGGTGGCAACCCCCCAAGGTGGGAGTGCGGGGGCAACGCCCCTGCTACGGGGTTTGACCTGCCCGGTCAGGTCGCGGGGGTCCAGGGGGCAGCGTCCCGTCCAAAACGGTACGACCTAGTAAAGACAAGCGGCTTACGACCTAAAACAAAAATGAGGTCTAACGACCTAAGGGGGTGCGCGACCTAAGAAGGTACGCGAGCTAAGGATGAGCGACCTAACACGGTTCACGACCTAAGAAAAACAAGGTCACGCGACCTAACAGGAAACAAGGTCAAGCGACCTAAGGGGTTACGCGACCTAACATAACACGGGTCAAACGACCTAAGGCATCACAGGTCGAACGACCTAACTGCTTAAGGGACAGACGACCTAAAGAGGTTTGCGACCTAATGGGGTTCACGACCTAAAGGTATTCACGACTTAACGGGTTATAGGTGTAACGACCTAACGACATAAAGGCCTAACGACCTAAAGGTGATGGGGTTACGCGACTTAGGGACAGAAGTAGGACCGAGCAACCTACGACCTAAGGCCCGCGCGACCTAGTGAAATAGCAGAGGCAATATTAGGTCGGAGACGAACTACGACTTAAGGCCAGCGCGACCTAAAGTTTTAGCACACGAGCGACCTAACGTTATAATGGCCAAACGACCTAAGGCTTAACTCGCGAACGACCTTCGGCTTAAGGCTTAACTCACGAGCGACCTACAACCTAACGTCCAGGCGACTTTTCCACGCGCGCAAGCCACAAACCCGAGCGACCTAAGGGTCCAGAACGACCTAAGGCTGGAAATTCACCAAAAACACTAAAATGTGGAGTTTTTCGCCAATCCAATCCAAACCAAATGCAAATGTGCATGTTAAAGTGATAGGGAACCATTCCCAACAGTCCAAGATAGTTATAAGCAAGAGTGTGAGATAAAAATCTCACTTTTTGACTATGGATGAAGATGAAGCTTGAAGCCAATGAAGAAGCAATTCAAAGCTTGAATCCAATATCTTCTACTTGAATTTGGTGTTGAATGTTGGATTAGCAATTAAATTTGAGCTTGAAGTTTTAATTTCCCATTCTCTTCACCATTAATGCAAATTTCAAGTTAGATAGGAATCTATGAAGAGTGAGGAGAAGGGGGTTGGAAATTGGGCTTAATAGGCTAAACTAAACCAAAGTCCAAAGCGGGAAAAGTTAGTGAAATTTCACTAACTCCAAACCTATCGATGTTTATACTTAAAAAAGCTGCAAACGGCATTTCGAACTCAATGGAATTGGTCTCGAGTCCTAATTTGACCGTTTGCAAAAAGTAGCTTTTCGGACCAAAATCCGATTAACGATATAATATTTAAATATAAACTCGATAAATATGGGGGTTGTTACATTATACAACATCACATCCAACACACACAAAAAAATCAACAACATATCCAACCATTCAAGAAATGATTTTAACGACAAAGCATACATGAAAATTTAGTTAGAAGCTTTTAATTTAAAAGTGAGTTTAACTTACCTAAAGCTAACCTAAAACTACCCGAACTTCCATTATGTGGTGAATACAACCTAGAGCTTAACTTTTCCTTTGGGAAAAAAAATACAATTTTAATGGCCTTCAATGCCAAACTCCAAAGATATTGTCTTCAATGCCATTATATCTCTCAATACTATGAGAGATATAAGAAATAACAGCGGAAAGATAATGTCTTCAATGCCAAACTCCAAAGACTCCATCTTCAATCCAAAACAAGCGAGAACCCCCCATCACGTTTCACAAAGATAAGCAAGATCAGCTGTGAATGATGAAATGTAGCAAATGCGATCCATGAATCCAAAGGGCTTTGAAGGCTATCGAATCAATTCCTACTATTCGACTATCTGAAAAAAACCCAATCTAGACTGCCCGTGTGGAAAATAGTAGGCATCCAGAGTTTAGGAAAGGAACAATAAACTTCAGGTCAGTCATGGGACTGGTATGAGCAAACAAAACAGTTTTTGTCTTTAAAAAACAACAACAAAGGAATTTAAAACATTGAAAACCGCAACGCTTTTTGGAAAATGAAACTACCATAAGGCCTCCCGGCACACACAATGCAATCGCACACATGAGGGAGATTTCTCCTTATGATAGTCAAATATACTTAATACGAGAAAACTCTTTGATATTATACTAGTGCATAGTGGAAAACATTTCGAAAGTATAATATTAATCTTAGCCAACATAGGTACCATTATATTATGCCAGCTATAGCGACCACCTGAGGTGGCAGGTTATACAATTGAAATCGTAAAGGGCTCGTATTGTTTGATTGGATTTTCAACAAATGAAGGAACTACCTATTGCCACATGGGAAAGCCTCTAGAAGGACGCCCCGAGAACCTACCCAGCTCTCTGCCAACACAAGGCCGGTTACCCCCTTCTCGGGGAGTAAAACCTAAGATATGCCACCCCCGATCGTTTGCGACCTTTATCCGAGGGCCCTCTACACCAACAACATCACATAGTAATAAATATACTATAGTGTCCACATGAGTAAGTAGCTGGCCTCCATACCATGATACCACCCTTTTCCAGAGGGAATGGTCATACCCTAGAGGAGCTACCCCTAAAACCTTGCTGCTTCTTTCCTGTTTCGACCATTACCGGGTTGTGAGGCTCGGTGAGGTCTCGTCCACAAAACTACGTCTTTTCACAAAGCCATGCTTTGATCAACAAATGATCAGCAGCACTTCGAATGCCACATCACCAAATTAGGAATGTATCACTACTAACCATCAACTATATAACCTCTGAGCTCGTACGTCTCAGAGAAGGATATTAAACTAAGAGAATAAATCTCTGCCACCAAACAGAAATGTATTTGATAGAATCCGGTTTTGCATTTCAAAGTGTAATGTAGGACACACATCCATACAAGTCTATTCCGGGTTCGAACAGAACCGAAGGCACTTCCGAAGAAGCCCTTGGAAATCCGGGTATTCACAATCCCGATCGGACTTTCCATCACTTAGGGAATCTCTATACCGGCACGACTCAGTGCAGAGACAATCAACGGGTTATCCTTTCGTTCTCGAAAATATCGGTCTTCACCACCGGTCTTCAAAAGCTGTCCAAATCGACGTATCATTATTTGGAATGGGATATATGACACAAGGTCCTCTCCCGGCTAAACCGAATAATGAGCTCAATATTTAAAACATATGGATATGGGATTTCAATTAAGTCACAACTAATTATCCAAAACTTTTCTTTCAAATGGTTTAAACAAATTACCATTTCAAATCTTTTTAAATAAAAAGATTTATTTCATAAAGTTTACCAATCTTTCACAAAGACTTATTTACAGCTTTTTAAAACAATTCCATTTCAAATTGGATTAACTCATCAATCTTTCAATTAGTTTATAACTTTCAAACCCTTTCCAATTCAAATCTTTTATATAAAGGATACACCAATAAAATCCTCTTCGATTTCAAAACAAGATTTAATCATCTTCACAATGGTTAATTCATAGTTTTTTTCTCAAACTACTTACAATTTCAGTTCAAACTTGAAATCTTTCGACACAAATTGGAAATCCTTACTTTTTATGAAAGCTATTATTATTTGAAACAAATAGTTCTTGTTTTGGGAAAAAATAATTACATTTTACATAAGTTAAAGCCATTCAAGTATAAAACTGATTTAAATTTAAATTTCCAAAACCATACTTTTTTAAATGGTTAAAAACCCATATAAACACCTTTATAACTTATATAATCTTTTTAGACCATAATTTCCAAATCATTGAATTCATTTCAAATATTGAATTCAAATTTAAATTAAATTATTTAAATTTTCAAGTTTTATTAAGTTATTTAAAATAACTTTTATTTTTGAAACTCATTTTCAAAAGCTTTCAATTCCCATTCCAAACCTATTTTGGATTCAATGATTCAATCTTCAAAATTGTTAAAAATCTGTGACTTAGCTGATTTCCTCGTGCAATACATATTTGTGTGTGTATGGTATAGTCTTGGGGTTTTACACAATAGTGCAACATCATCAATCATCATATCACATATTTAAGCTCATCGATATTGATAAGCGGTATAATCTATAACGCTTACCGTTCATTCACAGATTCATAGATAAATAATATAAATCTATCACAGATAAATTAATTACATTCATCACAGATCACACTAAAATAATTCATACCACAATACATATCAGAAATATCAAACAGTTCGACAATCAATAGAATTCAAACATCCATAAGTAAAATTAATTGTCTAATTAATTTAAATGAGATACGTCATCAATCATGGTTAATTAACATTAATTAATTTCAAATCATTTGATTAAATGTCCTTTAACCATTTATTAATTAAATTAAATTAATCAACCTTTAACTATTAAATAATTAACCTTTAATTATTCAATTATCCTTTAATTAATTATCTTTAATTAATTAATTAATCCCTTAATTAATCATCATTTTAATTAATTATTCTTAATTAATAAATGATTATCCTTAGTCAAAAATTTATTCTTAATCACTTAATTTCCTAACTTAAATCATTAGTTAATTACTTTTGATTAAGTAATTAATTATCTTAATTTAATTAATCTTAACCGATTAGTTATCCTTTAATTAAAAATTAATCCTTAATTATTTATTCTCAATTAATTACAATAATTAATTAATTGCTCCTTAATAAATAATTATTTCTTAATCACTTTAAATAAATTAACCTTCAACTAATTGTTCTCAAATTAAATTTCTTTTTTTATTAATTAACCACATTAACTAATTATTCTTTAAAGTAATTAACCCTTAATTACTTGGTATATAAATCTTTAATCATTAATTAACCATTCTTAATTACTTCCATTTAAGTAATTATTTTTAATTAATCAATCATCAATTACTTGATTAATTAATTTGAATTATCAATTAATTCTATATTAATTACTTTCACTAAGTAATTTATTTCAAGTAATTAATATTTTTCAAAAAAAATTCATTAACTATTAAACATTAATTATCTAACCTTTAATATTATTAAGTTAAATAACTTTTTCAAATTAAAGGTTTCATTTATTTTAAATCCTTTTAAAACTTGGTAAATTTAAAACAACTTATTTAAAAATCCTTTCTTAACTAATTCTTAAATTTGGATACCATTTAATATAAGAAGAAAATTGTTTTTAACAAGATTTAAATTTCAAAAACTTGATTTTTCTTGGGTTTTAAAACTATTTTGCCACTAGACAACCAACCCGAGCAAAGCTATTAAAAACCCCGAGCTAAACTATGTTTCCCCCCGAGCAAGACTTCGAGTCATACGCGACATCGTTTGCTTCGAGTAAATTCACGAATTCCCCGAGTCGCCCTCGAGTTCCACTTCGTCTTCCCCAATTTTTGGAACAACAACGGATACACACCCCCTACGTGCACGTGTACGTGCGACCATCCACGGTCTGATTTATCACCAGCACCACCAACAAGTCACAGATGACTCACGCAATTGCTATGACCAGCCAGATCGACGCGTTCGACCCGGAATCAGAAAACGAGTGATCGAGCAACCCACAAAAAATAAAACGATCACCAAAAACCACCACTACTGATGATTCTGATTGCCAGAACCCATGCCGTCACACCCAAAGCTGCTCCACACTTCGACGATCCACACCCCCTATCATGATCACTTCCAGTGCCTTGATGGTGACACACGAGCCCAAAGATTGTCGTCGATCAAAAACTACCGTTAAACCCTAATTCTATGTCGTTCGGCCACCACATGCCTCGAGAACCCCTCCGACCATTTTTTCTAAGACCACCCATCATCACTCTAACTCTAGTAGCGACCACGACTGTCATACCTCACGTGGTCGCCGTGAATTGCTTAAATTTTGTTTCACGTTCAACTCCCAATTTCCCACGACTTATCAAACTAAAAACCATGATTTCAATTTTAAAAATCATGGTTTATGATTACAAACTAAATTATGGAAATGAACCAATAAATCAAGGTGTTCGAATTTTTCCATACCTTTGAATTCTTACTGCATTTTCAAATTTTCCAGCAAATTTTAAATTAAAACACTTGGAAATATTTTTAAAATTAGCATTTCATGGTTATGGTTACTTTTCGTTTAGAAGTTAAATCCTGAGATCATTTAAATAGGATGATCTCAAATCTTCTAACAGGGTTTGAAAACCTGTATCAAGAACAGAGATGTTCTTTTCTGCTTCCAGGCATGCACAAGCAAAACACAACAAATATACATACAGATTTGCATGCACATTAATCATTTATTCAAACAACTTCAAACAAAATCTGAGTTTAGGGGTTTACTCACCTGAAAAGATTTTGTAACAGATAGCACTTTTTCTTATGTTTTTGAAACCTACAGATTTGTTCTGCCTTAACCCTATTGCTTGCTTTTGTTGTTGAACTAGACTGTTTAAGTTTGTAAATATAGTCATGTTTATTTTTTTTCGAATGCTAAGTTTTATGAACGAACTGGAACAAAGAGTAGATGTATATATAGAGAGAAAGTGTTTGTAGGGGAGGCTTGCTGTACAAGATTATTTCCTTTTGATCAGATTTTTTTTCTTTTTTTTCTTTTTTTCTTGCCTCCATCTTTGACCAAAGATATTTTTTCTTTTGGAGGCCGAGATGATGCTGAGATGATAGTAATAAGTACATATTTTTCCATATAGGTTTACATGCATTATCTCATTCTTGTATGTTCTTAGATTTTTATTTGTATGTAGATATTTTTTTTCTTGTTTTATTATCTTCTTGTTTTGTACATACAAACTCACAGCAACATACTTGTTATTAATATTTTTTTTAATTTTATATGTACATAGACACTTTGCAGGTAGAATTTTTTTTGTTTCCTTACGAACATAGATATTGTATTTGCCTTGCATTATTCATATACATATATTTGTCATAATTAGCATTTTTTATGTGAAAGTCCTTTATGTAAATAAATTTAAAATTCATGGTTTAAACCTTGTTTACAAATTAATTTATAACTTTGTTTTTAAACCCTCATTTCATTTTAATTTAATTCTTTTACAAAAAATAAAACTAAATGACACTTGTATTTCACATGAATCAAAAGCTTTTAAATAAATCTTTTATTACATTTTTCTCTTATTTTATAAATACATCTTCTTAATCATTATTATATACATATTATTTATAAGAAAATGCTTTTAAAACTAACTACCCATTAATTAATTTACATAAATAATAATTTTAAACCCAAATCATTTTCCTAAGTCATTTATTTAAATTTTAAATTCATATACAAATTCAATATTCAAATTCAAATTCTAAAGTCAAATTCAAATTTACTCATATATACATATACACGTGTATTTAAAATTCAAATTAATTTCAAAATTTATTCCAAAATTTATATTAACTATTAATTTAAATTAATTCAAAATTGGGATCGTTACATGTTTGGTTGGTAGAATAAGACTGCATTGAAGTAGATGATGCATGGTGGGAGATGATAGCTTTAAGATTATGCGGATTCAAAGAGCATGCTCGTGTCAAATTTAAAGAGCTTAACTAGATGTACGTTGGTGTTATATTGAAGGGCAAATGCATCCACAACATTCCACCTTCACCTATAGCTTACTTCCACATCCAGTTTTACTTGGACATTCTCAATGGACCAGCGAATGACATGTTTCCTAGTCTCATTGCGACTACTCATCGTCGGACCGTCTATGTTTGGTTACTCATCTTGGGTAAAGCCTATGGGATCCCCATCTATGGAATACGAATATTCGACCTCCGACATGCCAAACAAACTGTAGAACATCGTATGAAAATTTGGACATCAGATGATAATTATCAATGGTGAGAGCTTCATGCTATATATGGGTTTCATTATGCTAATCGTTAACTCCTATGTTAAGCGACTCAGCGACCCAAGGCAATAGCGAGGCAACTGGACTAAGACTCTGCATCACGACTTAGCGACTTAAAGACCGAAGAGACCTACGAGTTAACAAGATAAGGACCTAACGACCTAACACATGAAGCGGCTCATAAGCGACTTAAAGCATAAACAAGTTAACAATTATAGACCCCGCGACCTAAAGGTTGAACGACCTAATGACTTCAGTCCTCAGAGACCTAAGAGCTCCAGCGACTTAAAAGATAGAACACTGCCAAACGACCTAACAGGTAATGACTTTTGGAAAGCAGCGACCTAAAAGATTAGATGGTCCGGCGACTTAACAGCTTGAAGGCTAGGCGACTCAATTGTCTAACGACTCACGACCTACTGAGCTAACGATATAAGGAGTAAAGTGTGGCTCAACAACCTAGCCTAAGTCGCTACATTGGATATCTCAACATTTTTTGCTAACTACTCCCATAATTCACCACCGACCTATGACTTACCTTAGGTCGTTCACGACCTAGTACTTGGTGATAAAATCGTGCCGCTTTCCTCTAGGTCATTACGATCTACCAGCTAATTCAAATGACCAAGTGCGAACTAGTTAAGTCGTAGCTCATATTTCCTTAACTCGCTAGCGAGTTAAGACCCACCTTAAGTCGTGCACGACCTATACCTCGCCCAAGAAATCTCCGATAAATACTACCCTTACTCCAACATGAAGGGGGACTTTTTTGGCTCATTCTCGAAGCGCCAATACTCTGCCATTTTCTCAACTCGAACTGCACTTCAAGCACTCCAAACACCAAGGACATTACGACAAACTTCAAGAGATAATCTACATCTTTCGACATGGATTCAAAGGATTATTCTACATCGAAGTTTGAACTATTAGTCTAAAGTGTGTTGTAATTGAGGAGAGTTGTGTAAGTTGTATTTGAGTCAGCAATAAAGAGATTGAAAATGGACGTAGGCTTGACTATAAGCTGAACCACTATAAAAACAGTGTCTTTTACTGCTTTTTTGAGATTTTCCTGCTTATTTTTGATTCCCGTATCGACGGGTGGTGCTTTCACACTTACACAACTCGCACCGGGGTGTTAGTGTTTGATTTTTACGTTAACATTTTTGGTTCTTTCACTGAGAACCCAACTCAGGATACTGTCGTCATAGCTTCGTAGAAATTTGTGAAAAGTATCTCTCTAAAACCCAGAAGTTTATCAGAAATAATGGCTCCTAGAAGAAAGCGCAAGTCTGTTAGATCCGACGATGTTCGCGAGACTACTGCCACTTCCCCTCCTTTAAGTCAAACAACTCCGACTGTTGGAGTAACGCGAGCAGAATTGGATGCTACGGTTTCTGGGCTATATCAACAGATGGAAGCCCAAAACAATCTAATGTTGGAAAGGTTGAACGCTTTGCTTGGGGCTAACCGTCAACCAATGAATAACGAACCAAACTTTGCTGATAATGTTCATGATGTTGAAGAAAGAGATGTTCCTCAAATGGCAGCTGGCCCAGTCAAAGACACACCTCCCCAAGTTGGAGGATCGGGACAACAGCCAACTTTCCGTGAGCGCCTGTCAAGGCAAACTTCTGAGAAGATGGCCGATGCCTGTCCTGCTGAACCCCTTAATGATGAGGAATATTTTTCAGGGATGGTCCGACAAATCATGAAGGAAAGTATGCAAAGGGAGGAAGACGAAAAAGAATGGGGGTTCGCTCCAAGCAAGACTCCATTCACTGAAAGGATTCTGAAAGCAGAGTTTCCTAGGAAGTTCGTTCCTCCAACCATTCCAGCTTATAAGGGGACGAGTGACCCTAATGAATTTCTGTACAAGTATGATTGGCACATGACGGGTGCCAGAGATTCTGATTCGATCAAATGCCGGTATTTTCCGGTGTACTTGGAAGGAGTTGCTTTACTTTGGTTCACAAAGCTGCCGGTCCGGTCGATAGACCAGTTTTCTGATTTGACTCGAAAGTTTAAGGAACAGTTTAGATTGTACGCTTCGAAGGCGAAAGACATAATGTCGCTATCCGGCTTAGAGCAGAATCCTGGAGAATCCATAAGATCTTTCTTGAATCGCTTTAATATAGCTTTGGCTGAAGTAGACAACGCAGAGCCGAGAATGATTTTAACGTACCTGATGAGGGCTATTGACAAGGCAAGTGAGTTCGGGAAGTGGTTGAAAATGAAAGAACCGAATTCGCTTGACAAGTTTTATAAGAAAGCCGATGAATTCATGCGCTTGGAAAGCCTCCAAGCACCGGCGAAGGTGTATCGACAGGGGATGGAAATAGTAATGTTGTTCCGAATAAGAAGGAATCTGGCAATCAGAAGAGGGGAAATGATGGTCAGAAGAAGCAAAGAGATGCAAAGAAAAATCGTCCCTTCAACTTCACCCCTCTGACTGATACCCTGGAGAATATCTACTTTGCAAACAAGGACACAGTTGAATTCCCCGCACCAGCTAAGCAGAGGGTTAATAAGAAAGCTGAGAAGAATGGAAGGTTTTGCCGGTTCCATAACCAACTCGGGCATGATACCAATGAGTGTCGTCACTTGAAAGAGTTGATTGAGGAACTATTAAGGGAAAACAAGCTCCAGCAATATGTAAAGAGGAACAGGAATGGTCCAACTTCGTCAACTCAAGGACAACAGGCTCCTGTTCATCGTCCTAGCTCAAGTGAAATGGCAGCAGCTCATGAATCAGAGAGTCCCGTTATTAATGTGATTACAGGAGGACCTCACCCAGCTGGCAGAAGCTGGGGTGAGATGGAACGGTACGCTCGTGCATTGAAGTTTGCGCCAGCAGAGGAAAGTGTTTTTGTGTTGGAAGATGCTGCACCTCTGAAGCAGCAGAAAACTTTTAATGATGACATTGTCTTCAGTGTCAGGGATTCTATAGGTGTTGAAGCCCCTACCATAGATCACTTGGTTATTTCTGCTGGCATTGGGCCAGCTAATGTAAGAAGAGTACTTGTTGATTGCGGTGCTTCTTGTAATATTCTTTTCAAAAAGACCTTCGATCAGATGAAGATCCCAATGGCTGATGTTCAAGCTTCGCCACAAAAGATTGCTGGGTTTACTGGGGAACCCAGGCAGCCAATTGGGACTATTGACCTGTTCGCGGAACCTGGAGAGGGGCAGAAGAAGGTCATTCGAAGGCATACTTTTGTAATTGTTGATGAATTTTCTGCCTACAAGGCCTTCCTAGGCCGACAAACTCTTGCAGCCTTTAAAGCAATCCTCGCCCCATGGTGCCTTACCATGAAATTCCCCACATATAATGGAGTCGGTGTGGTTAAAGGGGATCAGAATGCAGGGCAGGAATGTTATCTGATAGAACTGCGTGAAGCAAAAAAGAGAGAGATGGGAAAGGATGCGGCAGCCCCAGTCCGCATCAAATAATCAACCTTGTAGCAATTACAGGGCGGACCCTGTACTGGCGAATGTAGGGAAGCACGAAGAAAGATGGATCCCAGAAAAGCCAGTGCAGGGGAGAATCGAGTGGTGCCAGTGGAAGTAACGGTACCAGTACCTGTTGACCCAAAAGACCCAAACAAGGTGCTGAATGTGGGTTCACAACTTAATACGGCGGTTCAGAATATTTTGATATCATTCCTGAAAGCAAATCTGGATGTATTCGTTTGGACCCATGCTGATATGTGTGGAATATCACCTGAAGTTGCAGTACATACTTTGAATATTGATCCGAAGTTTGCACCTGTGAAGCAGAAAAGAAGAACACAGGGTCCCGAAAGGTCAGCAGCATTGAAAGAAGAGGTGGATCGGCTCATGGAGAATGACTTTATCAGAGAATCAACTTATCCGAATTGGGTTTCAAATCCGGTACTGGTTAAGAAAGCTAACGGAAAGTGGAGAGTTTGCATCGACTTTTCAGATTTAAACAAAGCCTGCCCCAAAGACTGCTTTCCACTACCCTGGATTGACCAGTTGGTTGACGGAACAGCGGGACATGAATTGTTATCTTTTATGGATGCTTACTCCAGATATAACCAGATCATGATGCATGAGCCAGATCAGGAGGACATGAGTTTCATAACCGATGTAGGTCTATACTGCTACAAAGTCATGTCTTTTGGACTGAAGAATGCAGGGGCAACTTACCAAAGGCTTGTTAATGCGATGTTCAAGCCACAGATCGGAAAGACCATGGAAGTTTATGTTGGCGATATGTTGGTTAAATCAAAGAGAGCAGTAGACCATATGGACCACTTAGCGGAAATGTTCGCCGTCCTATGAAAGTATGGAATGAAGCTTAATACATTGAAGTGTTCATTCGGGGTGGAGTCCGGAAAGTTCTTGGATTTCATTGTGAGTGCTAGGGGCGTTGAGGCTAATCATGCTCAAATCACCGCCTTAAGAGAAGTCAAAGCTCCTAGAATGAATAAGGAACTGCAAAGTCTCAATGGAAAAGTCGCTGCCTTAAGTCGATTCATTTCCAAAGCTACTTATAAATGCATTCCATTCTTTGATGCTCTGAAGAAAGGAAGGAAAAACTTTGAATGGACTCCAGAATGCCAGAAAGCTTTCGATGAATTAATTCGTCATATGGAAACTCCTCCGATACTTTCTAAGCCCGACGATGGTGAAGATCTTTTTGTATACTTGACGATCTCAGCTCATGCTCTTAGTGCGGCACTGGTGCGAGAAGACGCCAAAATTCAGCACCCAGTCTACTATATTAGTAAAAGGTTTACTGGGGCAGAAATGAATTATTCAAAGTTGGAGAAGCTCGCCTATTGTCTACTGATCGCATCAAGAAAATTGAGGCCATATTTTCAAGCTCATCCAATCAAAGTCCTCACTGATCAGCCTTTGAAGCAAGTCCTCTTTCGCCCTGAGACTTCGGGTCGACTTTTGAAGTGGAATATTGAACTCAGTCAATATGACATCACTTATCATCCCCGGAGAGCAATCAATGGACAAGCTTTGGCAGATTTCATTGCAGAATGTACAGACAAAGGTGATAGCGAAGAAGTAGTGACCGATAATCCTCCAATTCGATGGAAATTGTATGTTGATGGCGCAAGAAACGATTACTGTTCCGGGGCTGCGGTTGTGCTTGAAACCCCTGAAGGGCAGTCATTGTGTTATGCTTTAAGATTGGAATTCCCTTCGACAAAAAACGAAGCAGAGTATGAAGCTCTTATTGTCGGTTTGAGAATTGCTAAAGAATTGAATGTCAAAATGTTGCAGATCTTCAGTGATTCACAACTTATTGTATGTCAAGTCAAGAAAGAGTTTCAAACTAAAGGGGGAAATCTGCCCGCTTACTTGTCAAGAGCCTGGGAGCTTCTCGATGACCTTGACCATTATACAATAAATTATATACCATGGGAAGAAAACATGAAGGCGGATTCTCTTGCAAAATATGCAAGCACTGGTGAAGCTCAATTATTGGGACTAGTTCCTGTGGAAGTCCTGTCAACTCCAAGCATTGATGAGATGGATATTGACTGGATCATGACTATATCACAGGAGCGAGAATCATGGATGACTCCGATATTGAAATATCTGCGCGACGGTTCTCTATCAGAAAACTCAAAAGAACGGCAGAAGTTGTTAAGAAAAGCCTCCAAATACATAATTCAAGATGGTCGATTGTATAGGCGGGGATTCTCAATGCCATTACTCCGATGCGTGACCAAGGAAGAAGCTGAGACAATTCTAACTGAAGTACACGGATGAGAGTGTGGAGATCATTCAGGTGGTCAAACTCTAGCGAAGAAGATTCTCCGTTATGGGTATTTTTGGCCAGATATTAATCGTGATGTTGCAAGTTATGCCCGAAAATGTGACCGATGCCAAAGATTTGCAAAAATCCCAAGGGCACCTTCTACCGAGATAACACAAATGGTCAGCCCGTGGCCATTTGCTATTTGGGGAATAGATCTCATCGGGCCTTTGCCAACCGCCAAATCCGAAATCAGATATGCTATTGTTGCTGTTGATTATTTTACTAAATGGGCTGAATCTGAACCATTAGCTACTATTACTTCTAAGAAGATGATAAACTTTGTAACTAAGAATATCATTTGCAGGTATGGTGTGCCCTAAAAGATAATCACAGACAATGGAACCCAATTCGAAAGTGAAGAGTTTCAAAATTTTTGCAAGAAATTCAAGATCCAGAAAAGCTTCTCAACAGTAGCTCATCCGCAAGCAAACGGGCAAGTGGAAGCAGTAAACAAAATTATCAAATCGACCATCAAAAAACAGCTGGAAAAAGCGAAAGGTGGTTGGGTCGATAAGCTTCCGCTAGCACTATGGGCATATAGAACTACACATAAAACTACGACGGGGCACACTCCATTTTCATTGGCATATGGATCAGAGGCAATGATTCCTGTAGAAATAGAAGTTCCTTCGCATAGAAGAATTCATTTCAACCAAGAAAAAAATGAGGAGTTACAACTTGAAGCACTTGACTTCCTTGATGAAAGAAGGGAAGAGGCTCAGCTCAGAATTGCGGCCCATCAGCAAAGAATTGCCAGGCATTTCAATTCCAAAGTTCGCCAACGCGGCTTTGAGATTGGAGATCTAGTTTTGAAGAGGGTCATGACAGCAACGGGAGTGTTTGCGCCAAACTGGGAAGGGTCGTATGTCATAGGCAAAAAACTCTCGATGGCACTTTCAAACTAATAACTGTCGAAGGAGATCCAATTCCAAGAGCTTGGAACAGCAATCATCTGCGCCCATATTTTAGTTAAAGGCTTTGATGAAATATTGTAAAAGAATGATGAATGCCATAAAAACAAAGCTTACCCATCACAAGACCAAGCAATCCCTGACATCACCCAACAAGCAAACGCTAAGCCGTTCAAAATTTCCATACTCAAATCCTACGAAAGAAGTGCTTCAAGCAAAAAGTTAGTGATTCTACTGAAAGTGGGCCCTTGCTAACTAATTTTGGTTGTTTGTACAAACGAGCATCCAGTTAAATAGCCTGTATCTGCCCCCACCAACTCGCTTAACTATGAAGTATACTTCTTTGGATAAAGGAAATTGTTGGCAATTAAAAGAGAAGTGTATTTGAAAAAGATAACGGCGATCGCCGATATGAATAGATGGCAAAGAGACATGGGCGAGCAAGCATCAAACAGCCAAAGACCTCTTCGGAGGCACAAGCCCTCTTCGGAGGCACAACTCTTCGGAGGATAAAGACCTCGAATGGGGCATGCCAGAAAACTTTCTCAACAAAAAAGATTGGTATGGAATGACCGGGAGCACCTTCCCAACTGGAAGGCAAGGCGCTTGTTCACTAGCTGAGACAGTTTGCGCAGACAAGCGTCCAAGTAACTTGCATCCTCCCCGTGAATCCATACGATGATCGGAGGCACCTTCCCAAGTGGAAGGCAAGGCGCTTGTTCACTAGCTGAGACAATCTGCGTAAATAAACGTCCAAGTAACTTGCGTCCGCCCCGTGAATCCAGCCAACAATGAGGAAGAAACTTCCAGGCATACTCGGAGGCACGCATTCCACCGAGATTTGAAATAAAACTTCACAAGTGCTGGAATGTGAAAAGCCCTCTTCGGAGGCCCATTTCACCATAGTTGAAATGCTAAAAGACCTCTAGCGGGCCTCGCCAGAAAATGAGAGTTCTTTCTCGACAGAAAGTTGCAGACTGATCGGTGGCACAGAACACTCGTGTCCGCCCCGTGAATCCATCCAACTAAGAGAAGGAAACTCCAAACTTCCAAGCAAAAGCCCTACTCAGAGGCACACATTTCAACGTGATCTGAAATAAAACTTCACATGAGTCGAAATGCGAAAAGCCCTCTTCGGAGGCCCGCTTCCCAACGAACAGGGAAACGATAAAAGCCTCTCCCAAGAGGCAGAAACAAAAAAGACCTCTTCCCACAGGCACAATCAAACAAAAAGACCTCTTCCCAAAGGCGCAACCAAACAAAAAGACCACTTCACAGAGGCGCAACCAAACAAAAAGACCTCTTCCCAGAGGCATAATCAAACAAAAAACCCTCTTCGGAGGCAGAGCAGGTTGAAGCCCTTTTTCGGAAGGCCCACTGTACTATGAAGTAAAATTCACTTACCAAAGCAGAAGTGACTTTTTCCAAAAGTGAAGTGTAAAAACTTCACCAAAAAAAAGAGAAGACTCCTCCAATATGAAGTGCATTCTACTAAATTAGAAAAATATTTCCTTGGAACGGAAATATTATCCTATAAAGTACAAATGCAAACCTCATTCAAATGGAAGAGTTGTTTTCTAAAGGAAGAGTACAGGTCTTCTCGAAACAGAAGAGTTGTTCTCCGAAACTTTGCCAATGTGAAAGTGATTGCAATAAACCATGGTACGGGGGCAATACAATATAGTCATCACAAAAATAAGAACAACGCTCAAGCAACATACCATAGGTTTACTGCAACTTCACATAAAGAGGATAAAGAAACTTGCATGAAAACGAAAAATAAATGCGTTCTTAAATACAGACAGAAATTTGTATAAGTAAAAGAACCATTTTATTCCATACTATGAGAATTTTATACATATGCATGTTTCAAAGTAAAAGAAGGCGGGGACTGGTACCCGCACAATCTCCAGTCAACGCAAGCTTATACACAAGCAAAAAGCAAAGAGCGAGATAAAAAGCACAGGACCAAAGCCATCATTTCTTCTTCCCTCTACCTTTTGGGCCTACGGCTGGCCGGATGACCAACTTCTTGCGCCGGCTTGAAAGAGTAGGGGAAGAAGGAGAAAGGGGAACAACTGGACTTGTTTCTGCTTTTTCCTCGCCAGCTGAAGCTTCTTTCTTCTTTGAGACTCCACTTTTCCCCCTCTTCTTAGAAGAAGGCCCTCTTCCTGGAGTAAAAAGTGTGGCTAACGGCGTATCGTCAGAACCAGTTAGTTTCGGAGTCTTTTCGCCCTCTTCAGTTTCTTCTCCCCTATGTTCTTGTGAAGCAATGGGATCGTCCAAGTCTTAGAGAACTTCTATTTTCTCCTCTTGTGACCCCGGTTGAGAGGCAGAAGGAGGAGTGACCTAAAGAGACGGGGGAGGAATAACTGGAGGAGGGAAAGTCTGAACAATGCTCGGTACTTTCTCTACAGAAGAAAAGAAGTTAAAGTCAGTATCTCTCGAAAAGAGAGGAGTTAGTGGCGTGTCGAGATTTGAAAAATAATCAAGAAGTTCATCAAACTCATGTGAAGTGAACGGGCAGTCCACTTGAGCAAGATCAGCAGTAAGGTTACCTGGCGAAGCAGGCTTTACTATGTCAACTTCAAAGCCCCGCGCGTCACCACTCTCTTGACTATCATCTCCATTGTGAGCAGTTGCACCTTCAGTAATGGCTTTAGTAGGAGGCGGAGAATGGGAACCAGAACCAATAATGTCGATATCGGCTGAAATCGAAGGTTGAACTGGGTCGGTTAAAGTTGCCTTTCCTACATGTTCTCCTTTGGCTATTCCGGCTCTCTCTTCGGCCAGTTACTCCTTTCCTCTGGCAAGAACGGCGCGGCATCGTCATCAAGATAATTTGCCTCTAAATCCGCCTCAGTATAGCCAGCACTGCCAAACATGTCAAGTATGGCCTCCCACACTTCGGCAAAAGTTATTTCATATTTGGGGCCTAGAAAGGAGAGACTACCACGCCCCAGAACTCTATGCAAGTAGAAGTCAAACAATGTTGAGCTGATATTGGCCTTCGTTGCTTCGTGAGACTCTTCAGTTGCAATTTTGCCGGCAACAGCCTCATCACGCTCTCTTTCAGCTTTAGAGAGTTGAAGTTTTAGCATTTCGATCTCCACGTCCTTGGAACTAGCCTTCTTTCGCAGCTCTGCAATATCAGCAATATGGCCCCCATTAATTCTTTTTTGCACATCAAGCCTATCTTCGGCATCCCTTTGAGCGGCATGAGCATCTCGCACCTATTGTTGCAGCACTTGCTCCCTTTGCGAATAGGAAGTGGAGGAGGTGGCAAGCTCTTCTTTGAGTTTTTCAACTTCCGCTTCGAGCTTTTCATTATAAGTAGCAATGCTTCTCATTTCCGCATCATGTTGCTCAAGAATCTTCTACCACTCAGATTTGTCGTTTTCCATTGTTAACATGGCTTCAAGATTCGCACGATTTACCCTTTGGAGCTCATCGACAAGCTTTTGCCGACTTGACATTCTTTCGATATCAAGTTTGACAGCATCAAGGTTGCGCAGCGTAGCCTGCCTATCGATCGGGACCAGGTCAAGATCAAAGCGCACTCCTTTCAGGCACCAGTTCGGGAATCTGCTCTGAAGAGTAGCTGGGCCTGGACCAACTCGATATGGGGGCCTTCCATAATGATTGTTTGAATATCAGTACATGCCAGGGCAGGAGATTGGGGAAGTACAGGAGCAGCAGGTTGTTTGGAAATCTCGGATGCTTGCTTTTCGTCATGTTTGGCTCTTTTACTCACATCTTCCGCAATCTGACTTTTCCCCTTGTCGTCACGGGACTTCCGTTTATGAGAATCATCTTCCCTCTGGGAAGAATCGTGTCACTCATCCCGTCTTTCATGGCGTTCTTCGTAGGCACGCCTTTCGCGAGCTTTTCGTGCGGCTCTTTCTTCGTCAATTTCCCTATAATAAGGAAGATATCTCTTGGGATCAAAAGAGCCGCGTCTCCCTAGCTCTGAAAGTCGTCGTAATAAGAGCGTCGCCCCATTGAAAGACCTGAAAATGGAAAAGAGGCAAAGCTTGAGAATCTTTGAAGTAGAGTGCATGTAAGTGCATAAGAATGCTAAAAATCCTAAGTGTGTGAAACGTGCAAACTACGTGCGTCGAACTACGAACCACTCCTCGGTTGCGGGGAAATGATTGGTTTTATGGCTAACGTCAACTCTTGAGCTGACGAAGTCTGTTGTAAGGTGGATGTTGCTTCAACTGCTGAAGAGGTAGCTTTAGCAGAAACAGGGTCGTCTTTAAAGAGCTCCTGCGAAGTGATCATCAGATCGCTCAACCCTTCAAAAATGTCATCCCCGCTCTGCTTGGCAGGACTCGCTCTCTCGGTTCCCTCATCACCGGATTTCCCTGAATGATGAAAAGGCTCTTCCTCTTCAATGATCGGGGCAAGTGTAAGCTTGTCAGATGGCCCCGCAATATCAGTAGAAGTAGAGCACTTCACCAGTAAAGCTTCAGAAGTAGGTTCCTTCAGTATAGGTTCCTCAGCAGAAATGGGGGCATCTGGCGATTTGGCCGGAGAATCAGGAACTTCGTGAGGTTGAGTGGAGCGAGAAGAGTGCAAAAGCTCGTATTGGTGCAGAAGTTCATCTCTCAGCAAAAACTTAATACTTCTTTCTTCAGCCGGCACGACACTTAATCTATCAAAGGTCGTCTTGTGAATGGGGTTTCTAGAAGGAGGAGGAAGTGCTGTAAAAGAAAAGAATGAAGTTAGCACTTAGCAATTCGAATCTTTGAAAGCTGACACGAAGAAACGGGGATGAGCAATCTCACTTCCTTTTCTCCAGATGGCATAAAACCCTAGAGGACAGCGGACAAAGAAGAATTGATTCAGAAAGCCATGAGCACTTTCGGAAAGATCAGTAATAAGTTTGCGATTTCTGGCACTTCTCACAAATATAAAGGAGGGATGGTCTTTATTCTTTGCAAATGTGCAGAAGTAGCAAACTTCTTCGAAGCTCGGGAGGCGGTTAAGCGTCTTCCTGAATAAAATACACAATCCCATCAGGATGGTGTATCCATTGGGATGTAGTTGGAAGGGAGAGATGGTTAGCCGGAGAAGGAGTTGATGAAGAAACTCGTTGAAAGGGGTAATGGCACCACAAAGGCACATCTGACGGTTGATGGCAACAAAACCAAGAGGCGGCCTGTCAGCAGTATCATTTGGGCCAGGAAGTCTAACATCTGCTTCGGCAATACCAAATTGAACACGTAGTTGATTGAATGTCCGCTAACTCAAGGTAGTTGGAGTTCTCTCCGGAGGATCAACCAATGGTTCAGCTATCGGGAAGACTCCTTCGGGTTGCTCGACTATTTCTTCTTAAGAAGACATTCTACACAAGGAACTGGATATTCAAATATGAAGGTGCACGTTTCCTAAATGTGTGAAGTGTTGTGTGAAACTAACAAAGTGACAAGCAAGTATAACTGGAATTAAAACTAATAAATATATGACAAGTGTACAATTTCAGGACTTGTCGCCTTAAGTCCAGATGCAGGTGCAGTATTGATGCAAACAAATCGACTTTAGTTGATTAACATTGCTTTACTACTTCACTTAAATTTGTTGGTTCACAGCATTTCATATAATTTCTTTAAGTTGATTATATTTTATCGGCTAATCTGTCATTCGATGTGGGCAATCAGTGGCAATATATTCGTCCCATTTTCTGCAAATGTTGTATTAACAGGTCATTAGCATTAAGTTGATTTAATCTATTAAGAGAGCATAGCGAGGTCATGCAAGTTATCTCGGCAGTTCAAAATTTAAGTTGGAAGTTCAATCAAGTCCTTTCAAAATTTTGAGGCTTTCAAGTTATGTTCAAAGTTCTTAAGTCGCAATCCGAGTCAAGAAGTCCAAAGTTCAAAAGCTTCGAAATCAAGGCGGTGAAGATTTGCTCAAGTCCTAGGTCGCTCGCGACCTGACAAGTAGGATGAGATTGATATAGGCTGCAAGAAGCAACTCAGCAGTGCAAATTTACTTAAGTCGCGTACGCGACCTAAGTGTTAAGTCGCCTACACAATCTAAGGATTAAGACGCAGAGAGTAAGTCACAGGAGTTTTTAGGTCGGCCAATATGTAAGGTTTTGAAGGTCCTTAGGTCGCTCGGATTTATTAGGTCGTTCCTGAAGTGATACAGCGATCCCAAGCTACCTCCCGTTAAAGCCGCTATGCCCTACTCTCCAATTGCACTTTGCCGCGTGTCCTCCAACCGCTCGTCATTTGAAGCATCATCGTCTCCTCTGAATCTCCAGTGATCCAATAACCCCTCAACCTGTTAAGAACTTTCTGGCTCCCTTCAACCGTCATCTCCTCCTCGAATCATTGAAAATCACCCAAAAATCGAATCAAACCACCTCAATTCCATCAGAAATCAATCACGACATGGTTAACGAAGAAAACATAAAGACATAAAGTGGAACCAGAGTTTAAAAACGGGAATCTGGAACTCGTGATTTGGTTACGATCGTGAAGTAAGTAGAAAACGGAATCACTTACGTAATATAGTAGTTGGAATGGATTGGCAGCTTGATTGGAGAGGATTTGCCTTAGGAAGCTCGAAAAGATCACTAATGGCGGAGGAGGTTATTAAGACAGTTCAGTTAAGGGGAAGGAGCGAGTCAATGGTTTAATAGGGTAAAAAGAAGAAGACGAATGGCCATATGAATTATCTCTTGGGTCGCTCACGACCTAACGAAACTAGATCGAAGCACACGACCTACGACCTAGGTGTGTACTTCGAGGGACAAATGTTAACTCTTATGTTAAGCGACTCAGCGACCCAAGGCAATAGCGAGGCAACTGGACTAAGACTCTGCATCACGACTTAGCGACTTAAAGACCGAAGAGACCTACGAGTTAACAAGATAAGGACCTAACGACCTAACACATGAAGCGGCTCATAAGTGACTGAAAGTATAAACAAGTTAACAATTATGGACCCCGCGACCTAAAGGTTGAACGACCTAATGACTTCAGTCCTCAGCGACTTAAAAGATAGAACACTGCCAAGCGACCTAACAGGTAACGACTTAAGGAAAGCAATGACCTAAAAGATTAGATGGTCCAGCGACTTAACAGCTTGAAGGCTAGGCGACTCAATTGTCCAACGACTCACGACCTACTGAGCTAACGATATAAGGAGTAAAGTGTGGCTCAACAACCTAGCCTAAGTCGCTATATTGGACATCTCAACATTTTTCGCTAACTACTCCCATAAGTCACCACCGACCTACGACTTACCTTAGGTCGTTCACGACCTAGTACTTGGTGATAAAATCGTGTCGCTTTCCTCTAGGTCGTTACGATCGACCAGCTAATTCAAATGACCAAGTGTGAACTAGTTAAGTCGTAGCTCATATTTCGTTAACTCGCTAGCGAGTTAAGACCCACCTTAAGTTGTGCACGACCTATACCTCGCCCAAGAAATCTCCTATAAATACAGCCCTTACTCCAACATGAAGGGGGACTTTTTTGGCTCATTCTCGAAGCGCCAATACTCTGCCATTTTCTCAACTCGAACAACACTTCAAGCACTCCAAACACCAAGGACATTACGACAAACTTCAAGATATAATCTACATCATTCGACATGGATTCGAAGGATTATTCTACATCGAAATTTGAACTATTAGTCTAAAGTGTGTTGTAATTGAGGGGAGTTGTATAAGTTGTATTTGAGTCAGCAATAAAGAGATTGAAAGTGGACGTAGGCTTGACTATAAGCCGAACCACTATAAAAACTGTGTCTTTTACTGCTTTTCTGAGATTTTTCGGCTTATTTCTGATTCCCGTATCGACGGGTGGTGCTTTCACACTTACACAACTCGCACCGGGGTGTTAGCGTTTGATTTTTACGTTAACACTAATTTTAAGTTGGCTTATTCTTTTATGGACGATAATAATGAACCTGCAAATATATTGAACTGGTTAGTCCCGAATTTAAGGAAAAACAATATATGTAATGTCATATTATGTATCTTTTTTCAATGAAATATATCATGAATTATTACCGTAGTGGACATGTTATTTATTTTTATCTTTTGAGTTCATAGGTAATTTAAAATTTAATATTAATTACAAATATTTATTCAAAAAATAATTAAAACAATTTAAAACAAATAATATACAGATTTATAATAATTCTCAATCATTGTTCCATTTTTAACATAGAAACGCATGTGTCTTTTGAAAAAGCGCACGCTATGTTTCAACTTATATGTAAAACCAAGACTTATGTTCCTAGTTAGTTTTGAAAATCTTCTAGATGCTTTTATTAGTAGAAACATGAAAACAACGACAAAGGAGCGTGGAACCTCAGAATTCAAACCAGCGGTTACGTAGTACAGCGAATAAATTTAAAAAAATTCTAACGGTAAAAAAAGCAAAATAACTTACCAAAAAAATACACGCATGGATTCGCTGAACCTATTTTTAGACATCTTTCCGTATAAGAAGCTCCGCTCCCACACAAATCCCAATCGATTCACGCCTTTCACAAACAAGAAAGAAGACGAGATCTCCAGAACATATCACCCTCTTCATCTTCCTCCTCTAAAATCCCTAATTGAAATCAGCCAGATCAAAAATGCCGCCACAGAGAGAAAACGAAGATTCTCAACCCGACAACATGATCAGTAATTCCCCTGTCGCTGCTTCTTCTTCTTCTTCCAACAAATCTCTTCCTGTTTCCAAAGGCTCCGATGGACAATCTGTGTTGAAAAGGTTGCAGTCAGAACTTATGTCCTTAATGATGAGTGGTGACCCGGGAATATCAGCTTTTCCAGAAGGAGATAACATTTTTCGCTGGAAAGGAACAATTTCTGGAAGCAAAGAAACGGTTTATGAAGGAATTACCTACAAATTGTCCCTTGCTTTTTCGACTGACTATCCTTTTAAACCCCCTAAAGTTAAATTTGATACTTCCTGTTTTCATCCAAACGTTGATGCTAATGGCAACATTTGCCTGGACATCCTTCAGGATAAATGGTCTTCGGCTTATGATGTTCGAACAATTCTGCTTTCGATTCAAAGTCTCTTAGGAGAACCGAACAATGAATCACCGTTGAACACACAGGCTGCTGCACTGTGGGTGGATCAAGAAGAGTTCAGGAAAATGGTGGATAAGTTTTGCAAATGAATGTCATTTTTTGTTTATGGATTTTTAAAATTCAATGATATAAGTTTTTGGGTTTTACTTGTTTTGTTGTCTGGTGGGTAAACTTGTTTTCTGAAAAAAAGAAAAGAATTTTGTAACATTTTTGTTAGTTCAGCGTTTCATGAAACTTGCATGCTTTTGTAATATATGTTTAAAGCTTTTCAAATGTAGTGATATGGAAAAGGAAGAAAAATCTGATACTGTTTATCAACAATTAAATGTTTACTCGCATTGCCACTCAAGTTAGTTGGCGATGATGGCACTCCCTGATGATGGCACTCCCTGAGAACTTGAAAGTTGAAACGAAAGCTGTCATTTTGATGATTGTAAGAAAATTACTGATTTGTTTTTTCCTCTTGTATCTGTGTGACTGTCTCAATTTTTTTTATACATGTAGCACATGTTGCCTTATAGGAAAACCCTGCTCATGCAATGGTCATATTTTCAAATCTCGACAACGATCAATAGTAAAAGGACTCGGCAGAGAAGAAAGAGGGCACCATACAAGATCGAAGTGAGTTCATAAGAGTTGGCAAACATGACTATAACTATAAGAAACCATGGCAAACATTTATATTTATGTTTCTTACAGTATGCAAGGTCGTTCATTGCGTGCGTGAATAGATAAATAACACATGTAGAATCTATCTGGTTAAGCTTCCTGCAACAGTATCGGATCTTCATGCAAGCAGAATGGTGAGTTGTCTTAAGTGTTTTCCTTGTAATGTAAAATGGTCACAAATTTCTAGATGATTGTTATTGTAAAAAGAAATTTTGTTGTCTCAAGCTTGCTACCATTATACTGATGCTTTTTTCTTATGTTGTCCCTTCTATGAATTGTTGCATACATAGTTGTTAACAAAATTGAAGAGAATGAAAATATATTTTGTCATCTTTCTTTTTATCAAAACTGAGAACTTTACATTGGCTTGTACATTTTATTTATAGACGTATATACTTGTATTGGGCTGAGTTGTACTTACAAGCCCATTACCGTTTATACAAAATACATTAACATCTTGCTTTGCTTTTCCTATACCAGCATATTTCATTATTACATCTAATAATAGTGTTTCAATGCAAAACGATGTACGGAGATTTGCATGACCCAAGAATAATTCATACTGGTCGTCTCTCTGGTATAATATACCGTTTAGTGAATAATGATTTTTCTTTTCACTGAGAAATGCGTGATATAACATAATTAAATCAAAACTCTAAAATAACTAGTATAACTGTCCAATGTTAAAACCGTCCGTTTAATAACATGATTTCAAAGTGTAAAAGAAACTTGAAGTATTGTATTTCATATATCTTTGCTTTACAGTTGAGAACAGTATTTATACAAATAATACATCGATGGGCTTTGCGGATAGGCCCAAGTACATTCTGATAAAACCGCTCATTACATTATTACATATTTACATATCTATTGTCTTGTGTTCTCTGGCTTCATACTTCATTCTATTATGCCCTCTCAAACCTAACGTTAGGGTCAGGGTCTGCGAATACTTGAAATTTTGAGCCGCCAGAGAAAAAATAGCTTCATTGGAAGGTTCTCAGATGAAGTTTCTTTCTTTATCAAGGATTAGCGTGCTCAAGCAACATGCACAGTGATTTGAGATTTGTGATATGGCCTCACTTTTGCTTTGGTTGTAAGACGAGACTTTGATGGTCCTTGTTCTCGTTTTTAATTGCTTTTGGAATATAGATCTGTGCTTTAGATCTAAGATTGATGTTGACTTCGTCTACATTGAGCTCTCGTTTAAATCTGATGAAGTTTAGTCGAGAAAGTGACTTTGTTAGAATGTCAGTCTTCTGGTAAGTAGAAGGTATGTATCCGACTTCTAACTTTCTGTTGATTACTTGCTCTCTCACGAAGTATAAATCGAGTTCGATATGCTTTGTGCGAGAGTGAAGTACAGGGTTTGCTGAAATTGCAATTGAACTTTGATTATCTGTGACGACCCGGAATTTTTGAGCATTTAAAATTGGAATGTTTAATAAATTTTAAATATTTAAAAGTTAATTTGTAACTTAAATTTCAAATATCGCCATTATTTGGAATTCAATTATTGGATTTAATTTTTGGAAATTTGGATAAGATGTTGAATCTGAAATTTTAAGCCTCTTAAAAATAAATTGGAGGCTTGTAATATTTAATAGAAGTGTTAAAATTAAATTCGTAAGTGTTTTGTTAAGTTTTGAAATTATATCGTGTAAATTGAATATAAAAATAGCCTTCCGAGGCACAATTTCGGAATTCGACGAAACCAGTTCCATTGGATCCGTAATATTGTATTATTATCGGTTTTCAATTTTCGTAGTGATCGGAATAGTGGTGTGAGCGTAAGATATATAAACGCGCTGAAATTTTAATTGATAATAGTCGATTTAAATTGAAATTTGAAATTAAATTAATACATTGTTTAACCAGTCAACCTTCAGTCGAAATAATTTCACGTCAGCTTTCTTTTCCGTCACTGTAGCAAGGCAAGCTTCTCGCGCAAGGTTTTTTCCTTCTTTTTATAATTTGGCGAGCCTTCTTTCTCAATTCTCGTTCAAGAATAATAAATGGCCGAGCAAATTAACCTTCCCAAATCTTTTTCCCCCAAATCAATTCGTTCAAACCAGTTAAAAAAAATAAAAATAAATGGCAGACAAGAAATCGCAAAAATTCCTTTTTCGTTTTCCTTCGTTTCAAAACCGAGTCGAATCTCAGCCTTGCCGTGACTGTTTCTAGAAGTCGATGCGCGCGTTGAAGAAGTTATGGGGTGGCAAGGCAGGAGGCTAGCCGCGATGTTGAGAAGGTTGAGTTCAAGCCGTGTTCGGGCGACGAGATGAATTCGAGCAGATTTGAATAGCCGGTTGTGTTTGTGAGTTCCTGTAGGCTTGGGTTCGTGAGCTGTAAGGCGCGCGCGGTGTTTGGTGGGTTTGAGAGCAGGTCGCACGCACGTGTGTATGATTCGTGAGCGCGAGTTTGTCAGTTCGTCGATCGTAAGGCAAGGCGGTTCTAGCTCGAGATGACGTGGGGCATTGTGATGAGGGTTCGCAGTCGCGATTTGTCTTGATAGGGCTTGAGCTCGTACCGGGGGGAATGGGTAGCTAGAGTGTTTGATCAGGGGTAGTAAGGTAAAATTCTTTTTTTTCGATTTGAAATAAATTTATATATGTCTAAATATATATACAGGGAAATTTTTATACAGCAAAGTAAAATTTATTATTGTTATTCACAGAAAAAAAAAGAAAACAAAACCTAGAAAAAGTTTATGTGAAAATTAGCTCTTTGAATCTATATAGGTTATTTTATAAAGAGATGGTAATTAGGATATGTACATATACACCCTATAAATATATTCATAATTTGGTTAGAGAAAATATATATATATATATATATATATATATATTATAAGAAAATTGGTTTAAAATTTAATTTATTAAAATGGTAATTTACTCTCCGATTATTTCAAATATTTACAAAACCGTATAATGTTTACACAAGGTCTTAAATCGGGGAGAGACAAACCGGTTGGGATCAGATTGCAAAATTAAAGGTGAGTTAATCTCACTCAGCTGAATTTAAAATTTAATTTTGAATGATTAAATTTAAATAATTGTTTGAATGATCGAATTGATTGATGTGCTATAGTATGGTATATTTTGGAATTGACATTTTATATTGTGCTAACGTCTGTGGATGCAGGGAAAACAGGTTGGAGGGATCCAACTGGACCCCTCAACTTTTATTTAAATTATTTAATATTCTATATTATGATTATTTGATATTCTATAATGAATTATGTGGAAATATATATTTGGGTATAATGAGTTACCGAATATATATAAATTGGATTCTTGGAAGAAAATAAAAGAAGCGACTTTGTAAGTGAAATAACTATAGAAAATGTGAATAAATTAAGAATGAATTGGAAGAAATGGAAGTGATATTTAAATACTAATAAATAACTTCGAGTATGGAAAGATTTTGAACAAACAGAAAATTAATGAATTATAAAATCAAGTGATATTTTTTTTAAAGAAGTAAAGAATTATTTTAAAATTCAAAGTTTAAATTTATTTAAAAGATTTAAAATCAAACAAAAAATATTAATAATAATAAAGTCCATAATTAATGAATTCTGAAATGAACTGAGTAAGTAAAGAAATTTATTTCAAAGGGAGTAATTTGGAAATAAATTTGGGAAATTGATTTAAGTGATTGCAGTTGGAATTTTTCTCTGGATAACCAAGTATGTTTTCAAAGTAAAATTTTAAATATAAGTTAAAGGTTTTAAAGTTGTTTTAAAAAGAAAGTTTTGGAAAATTTATTATTTCTAAATATTTAAATTCTAAAGTAAGTATTTTATTTTAATCTATTGTAGCAGTAATTATTTAAAGAGTGACTTAGTATTTTGTTTTTAAAAGCGAAAATCTAGTTTTATATTTTATTAAGTAGCCTTATTTTCAAATATTCATATAATATGTATTTTTAACAAATTATTGAAGTAGTTTTAACTTAAATGTTTTAAAGTATATTTCAAAGTAAAGTGTTTTAAATTTTTTAAAAATCTAGTTTTGTGCTTGGTGATTTCAGTGGAGATAGAAAATAATTAGGAAAGTTTTAAAAAGAAAGATGATTTGAAACTGTTTTCAAAGGGTTGAAAATAGAAATATATCTTGTAAAGAAATTTTTTTGAGGTTAACAAATAATTTGGGAAATTATTTATTGTTTGGTGATTGTTGTGAATATTAATTGATAGTTAAATCACCGACTATCAATATTGGACAAATGCGTTGATCGTTTCGAAGAGAGCGGGATCGGGATTTATTTCTCGAAAACCACTTCGATCCGGTTTGTACGTTTTCGTGGAAAACGAGTTTGGATGCGAAGATGGAGCAGTGAAGTGCAAGGGCTAGTCGCTACTAAACCTGAGGATATTTCAAAAATGGATGTAGTAGGAATAGTGCCTTCGGTTCCGTTCGAACCCGGGACGGACTTGTATGGATGAATGCTTTCGGAACATCGTCAGGTAGACGATGGGCATTCTAAGTGATATGTTCTAAAAAGACAACGCTTAGCCACAAGCCTCATCAACCGGGAATGACTGAAAATCGGGGGTTATGCAGCAAGGCTAGGTGGGTAGCACCCAAGCAAGGTGAGGTCATCCCTTTCTAGATGTCCCTTTTTATTTCGGCTTAGTGGCCGGTTGCTGATCTCAACCGCAGGGTGATCTCACTCGGGATTATCCAGTAAGGGGTAGTCCCGGTCTTGTGTTGCAGGGGAGCGGGCATACTCCTCGGTACTATGATCTAGGCCACGTACTGTGACAGTTGGTACCACATTGCCTAGTCGTTAGTTGGAAATCAATTCTCCCTACGAGCCTTGTACGAGTTTTGTTTGTATTACCCACTCTGTGGCTAGTAGCTGGAATTTAATGAATGTAACAATTTCAGCTATTTTATAAGTATTTGTATATAGACCCTATTTTAATATCAGAGGATTTTTATAAAAAAATGTTTTAGCCATCGTAAGGTAAAAACCCGACATGTTTATTTGTGGCGTGGTCTTACGAGATGCTTTTGTTTTCAAAAGATTTTGAAACTTTAATAATCAATTTGGATGTGATTTTCTCACGCTGGTATTCCAGACTGACTCGGGTGTTATTTAACTATAATGCTCGGGTCAGACCGAGTATTATAGGATACAGGATATGATGTTGTAGAGCTTAGGAGACGAGCTGGATGACGATACGTACTTTCGTACTTGTTTTATATATATATATATATATATATATATGTGTGTGTATGTATGTATGTATGTATATTCGGCTGTGTTGAGTAGCTGTGTATCCAGTTGTATGTTATTGATGTTGATCTGTGATTGATGTACTCTGATAATGTAATATATGAAAAGATATATTTGTTTTGGTGTAAAGATATGTTAATATCTATTTTATTTTATTCCACTGCGATGGTTAGATTCTGATGTTGTTTTCTATTTTCTTCTTCTACCTCTTCTTCTTTAACCCAAATGGTTCGTATTTCTGTACATCTTGAGTTGATTGACGTAGAATAGTGTTGACTCAAGGGGTGCGGATTTGTGGTTCGTTACATTATCACACCAGATAGTTGGCTTGTTGCATAACTTGATCTGTAATTCACTTAATAGAGATGTTAGCCACATGATCTCTGCGGTAGCACTAGCAATACTTCTGAACTCAGCTTCTGTGCTGGATCTAGATACGGTAGATTGTTTCTTTGCACACAAGATACTGGGTTTTTGCCCAGAAAGATGCAGTAACCTGTAGTGGACTTTCTGTCATCTTTGTCAATAGCCCAATCTGAATCACTAAATCCATTTATGCATAAAGTAGGGCTTGCTTGTATAATTAGTCATTGGTTGATTGTGCCTTTTAAATATCTTAGAATTCTTTTCATCGCTTTCCAGTGTTCATCAAGAGGTTTTTGCATAAACTGGCTTACTTTGTTTACACTAAAAGAAATATCTGGTCTGGTAATAGTGACATACTGAAGTGCTCCCACAATGCTTCTATATTGCTTGTCATTTAAAATTGGTTCACCCCTATTTTTTGAGAGATGACTGTTGCTTATCATTAGAGTGGACAAGGCATTTGCTTGGTCCATTTTGGCTTTGGCCAGAATTTCATTGATGTACTTTCTTTGGTTTAAGTGAATTTCTGATGTTGATGTTCTTTTGACTTCTATGCCAAGAAAGTAGTTGTAACAACCCCATATTTATCGATTTTATATTTAAATATTTTATTTAAATATTTTATCGTTCGTCGGATTTTGGTCCGAAAAGTTACTTTTTGCAAACGGTCGAATTGGGACTCGAGACCACCCCCATTGAGTTCAAAATGACGTTTGCGACCTTTTTGAGTATAAACTTCGATATGTTTGCTACTTTTCACTTAGGGCTTTGGGTTTAGGTTGGGTTCGGCCGAATGTTCTAACTTAATACCCCAAACTGAAACCCCCCCTCTTCATTCACTCCCTCTTCCTCTACTTTCAGTTCTAAAGAAATTAATGGTGGAAGAGAATGGGAAATAGAAATCCAAAACCCTAGTTTCCATTGGCAAATCAATTTCTAGCTCCAAATTTAAGAGAACCCATTGGTAAGCCTTCTCTTCATCTTCTCCAACTCATTCTCTCTTTGATTTCAGAAAATTCCTAAACCTAATTTGGGAAATATTTCTCTTTTAAGCTTAGATTCAAGCTTCTAGTGTTGAGATTGAAGTGTGGTTGATCTTCCTTTGCTTTCGAGCTTCTTCTTCAATCGTTTGGGTTCAAAGGTGAGATTTTTATCTCACATCTTTTTCTATATCTATCTTTGTGGTTAGATATGAGTTCCTAACATTTGTGCATATTCATTTGCTTTTTATTTGAATTGATTTGGTGAATTTTCCTAATTTGGGTGTTTTGGTCCAAGTTTATAAAAATCCTATTATGAATATTTGGACAATGATATTCGGGGTGTATTGAGGAGCCGTTAAGGCTGGGTTGTCGCTAGGCATAAACCCTTAGTCGTCGTTGCTCGTCCGATCGCTCCCGATACGTTTTGGCCACTTTGGCCTAGGCAAATTGTTGCCCAGACCTGGTGACCAGACGTCTGGTGACCAAGTCCAGACGTCTGGTTTGGACCTGGAGAGGAAAAAATATAACCACACAGAATTAAAAAAAAAGGCAGAGACTAATTCCAGACGTCTGAAATTTAGGATCAGACGTATGGATAGGTCTCAGACGTCTGACTTGAAGTTTCAGACGTTTGGGTGTTCTCTGGATTATTCCCAGAGAACAAATCCAGACGTCTGGATTCTAAACCAGACGTCTGATTAGTTTTCAGACGCCTGGATTGGACCTCCAGACGCCTAAAATTGTGCATAGTGCCTATTTGCTTATATTTTTGAGTATATTTCCAACTTTAATCGATTCGTGTTGGTTCCCTTTTTGTTGTTATCATTTATTATGAACTTTGATGACATTTTCATCGTGATTTTTGGGAATATTCATTTTGATGGATTCGCGATTTCTTTGGATTTTATTCACATCTTCGTATGTGAATTTTAGTGATTGATTGTTCCTACAATCTTCTTTGTGATTTTTCACTTTAAAAATATAAAGGTTTTCTATACTAGTAGTAAATATCAAAATTCTTCCATCAAAACGATTTCAACTATATTTTCAATATCAAACTCGTTTATAAAACCGTTTTCCAATCTACTAGTATACACAAGCCTTTACCTCACTCGTATGAGAAATTTAATTAAACGGCTTAGTAAAACAAGAGTGGTATGAAACGCTTGCGTTTACTTCGTCGGTTAATTCTTGAACTTGTTCGATTGAATCTCTTGTGACAATTTTCTAGTGGAGATCTACAGTTTGTTCGTAAATATTTAAGTTAAGCAAGTGGTTATGGGACATGAAGCTAAACTCATATATTTACTAGCTTAGTGTAATTGACACTTCTCGTTGATCATGACGATCATCTTTGTGATGTAAAGTGCGATGTCTCTTTGTCTGCGAGGGAGACTAAACCCCGTTTTGTGGAGTTTCGACTCAAATTGGTGGGGTAGCAACCCATGGTCTTCGGGCCGTTTGTGGAGCTTCGGCTCAATTTGTGATGGTTAGCAACCATGGAATTAGCGTTCCGTTTGTGATACACGTGTTGGTGAGCTTTATGCTCCCGTTTGTGATAGGCCTTTCCCACTTTTTTGTGATTTCTGGATTTCTTGAGATGATTTCTAGAATTTGTGTTTCACCAATTTTCGTGATTTCCATTGATAAGTTTTATCAATATTTGTGCATTGGTGAATTTGTATGTCATTGACTTTTGTGATTTCTGGATTTCTTGAGATGATTTCTAGAATTTGTGTTTTACCAATTTTCGTGATTTCCATTGATAAGTTTTATCAATATTTGTGCATTGGTGAATTTGTGTGTCATTGACTTTTGTGATTGACATTGATATAATCGTCAATATTTATGGTTTGTTGAACGAAATAAGGAGTATGACATTTTTTTGATTCTTCTGTAGATTTTGTGATAGTGATTAATCTCTTGTTGATTTTCAATTACTTATATATATCACAGCTTGGCGTTGTGATTATTATGTGTTTAGTCATATCTCTTATTCCATATCGTTTCATCTGATATTTATAGTTAGACTGATCCGTTTATTATTTTCTTATTAAATAATACTCGGGTCAGACCGAGATGTTACAGGTGCTTCGGCTTGACTTCTCTCTTGGGATTGATTTCTCTGACTTTTGGCTAACTACTTAGATTAGTAGTTTATTTCGTGTATACACTGGAGATATGGACTCATAGTTGTATTCTTTTGTATAGCACATGTTGCTATTCTTTTGTATTATTGTGGATCTTTTCGACCACTACTCTGATATACACTTTCATGTGTTAGTTATATATTCATATCTTCTTCCGCCTTTGTGATATGAATTATCTGTGACTGATTTGTGTTATGTTTATTTCTATATTTATTTTCGAAGACCTTTATAGCCACCGTGTAGTAGCTTTGAGTTTGTGTCGGTGTGTCGGATTTCCTCTTGAGATGAAAAGTTATATTTTATCTGGCATATCGGTACTCGCACAAAGCAATTATACAGATGGTCGCTCCTCAACAGCCTTATTCTCCATGCTAGTCGACGGCATTACTCTGTAGTGTTCTTGGCTAGCGTGGGTATAGAGGTGGGGCGTCACAGCTTGGTATCAAAGCCAAACTTCAGAACAATACGAAATATTGTAACAAGGATCATCGTCCTAAGTCTTTCTTAGGAGTCGTGCTTTAGGATTTTATTCGAGTCTTCGTATCGATTCATCCTATTTTCTTTATGATTCCTTGTTTTATCTATCAAGATTGCTTGATATTCCTTTTGTGAATAACCTTTTTCTTCTTCTTTATTTCTTTCTAAGAGAAGAGAAATGGTTAGACCAGGTCGTCCCAGAGCTGGACCATCTAGTGCTCCACCCCAAGATGGAGTTTTTATGACTACCCAGCAACTTCTTGACCTTGTCACGAATGCTCAAGCAGCTAGTTCTAATTCGGAACCTACTCACCCTAAATCTGGGTTTGCACGTTTGTGCAATGATTACACCAACCTGGGTGGGAAGCCATTTAAAGGTTCTGAAACTGTCATCGAGGTCCAGGCTTGGTTAAGCACATGCGATCGAATCTTTTCTCGCATGAACCTCATCGATCTTCATCGAGTTCAGGTGGCTTCTAGTATGCTCCAAGAAAGAGCATTAGACTGGTACGAGCTTTTGATTTCTGAAATAAATGAAGCGGATCTCACTTGGGAGAAATTCCGAGAGCGCTTCGAGCTAAAATTCGTACCAGAAGCTGAGAAGGTGACTTTGGCTCGCTGTTTTATTGACCTTGTTTAAGGTGAATCTTCCATGGCAGATTATGTCGCGTCTTTTGAATCTCTCTCCAAATATGGGGTTGAATAAATCAACACCCCATTGAAGAAAAATCAGAGATTTGTCTATGGCTTAAACAAAAATCTCAAGAAGCCATTACTTCTAAAATTAGAAGTTTCTTTCGACCAACTCATTGATATCGCTCTTCGTCTTGAAGAGGCAGATAGGGATAATGATGTTGAAGTGGTGGGTTCCAAACCAAGCTTCAACAACAACAAGAAAATGCCTAATAAATTCAAAGACGCTTATCCCAATAAGAAAGGGAAGCAAGCAACCCCAGTGGCAAAGACTTCTTCCTTTGGTCGTGGAGAATGCTATAATTGTGGTTCGAAGGACCATTATGCGAACAAGTGCCCAAAGTCTCTCTCTTGTCGTTACTGCAAAGTTCCTGGTCATGTGATATCTTCGAGCCCCAAGCTTCATGGCAGGAAGGAGGGAAAGCTTAATGTTGCTCAAGCCCCTGGCAACACATCTCATGGTCAAGGTATTTCTCGTTCTATCCTTGATGGTATTATTATATTTCGTGATCAACCTATTCGAGTTCTTTTTGATACGAGTGCATCCCATTCTTTTATATCAAAAGAACTTGTTGATACTTTTTCTTTAAGTGTTGTTGCTTTAATGACTTCTTTAAAAATTGCGAATCCGGTTGGTGGATCCACAACAATCAGTTTATTGTGTAATGATGTCGAGATTATTTTGGCTGATTTTTCTTTCCGAGCCGATTTGCATGTCATGCGTTATTTAGGCTTTGGAATGATTTTGGGAATGGATTGGCTTAACCGTTATGAAGCTCATATCCTATGTCCTGAGAGGACTATTCATCTTCGACATCCTCAATCTGTTAAGCAGATTTCTGTTAATCTTAAAGATTCGGATTCCAGCTTGGTTGCATCTTTATATTCTTTAAATCCTCGTGATGATGATAATGATGATGAGGAAGATATTATTTCTCTTATTCACGTTATTCGTGAATTTTCCAACATATTTGAGCCCGTTTTAGGATTACCGCCTAAGCGAGCATTTGAGTTCAGAATTAACCTTATTCCTGGAGCTCAACCTATTACTCGTCCTCCTTATCGCATGTCCAATAAGGAAAATGAAGAGATGCGCAAACAATTATCCGAATTAGAGACGAAGCAATTTATTCGCTCTAGTTCCTCACCTTGGGAGCTTCGGCTATTTTCGTGAAGAAATCCGATGGTACACTTAGGCTTTGCGTTGACTACCGCAAGCTTAATGATCTTACTATCAAAAATAAATATCCTTTACCTCAGATTGATGATCTATTCGATCAGCTTAGTGGTGCTAGAGTCTTTTCACGATTAGACTTAGCTACTAGTTTTCACCAGCTTCGTATTGCAGAGGATAGTATTCCTTTGACATCATTCTGTACCCGTTATGGATCTTATGAATGGCTTGTTATGCCATTTGGTAACGAATGCTCCGACTTATTTCGTTGACCTTATGAATTGAGTTTTCAAAGACTTCCTCGACCGGTTTGTTCTCATCTTTATTGATGATATTCTTGTGTATTCAAAAACCAAGGATGAGCATGAAAAGCATCTTCGGATTGTGTTGGAAACTCTTAGGAGTAATCAATTAAAGGCGAAATTTTCTAAATGCCACTTTTGGCAATCTCATGTGAAGTTTCTCGGTCATATTATTTACGAATCCGGAATTTCTGTAGATCCTTCAAAGATTGAAGCGATTCATGATTGGAAGAGACCGAAGAGTGTGACAGAGATTCGTAGTTTTCTTGGATTGGCGGGTTATTACCGTCGTTTCATCAAAGACTTTTCTAAGATTGTCGTGCCTCTCACTAGCTTAACGAAGAAAGGTGTTAAATACATTTGGTCGAACAAATGTGAAACTTCTTTCCAAAAATTAAAAGAACTCCTTTCCGATGCTCTTATTCATGTGATTCCCATGGAAGCCAAGATTTTGTTGTTTTTACCGATGCTAGTCGCGTTGGTTTGGGTGCCGTTCTTATGCAAAGAGAACGTGTTATTGCTTATGCTTCTAGGCAATTGAAGCCAGCCGAGACTAGATATGCCACACATGATTTAGAGCCCGCGGCTATTGTTTTCGCTCTTCGGATTTAGCGTCATTATCTTCTGGGAGAGAAATTTGTTCTTTATACCGATCATAAGTTTTTGAAGTATTTATTTTCTCATAAGGAACTTTATGTCGACTCGAGTTCCTGGCATCTTATGATCTTGATATTCTGGAAATCATGTTGCCAACGCGCTTTGTCGTAGGCAACAAGTTGTTGATTCTTTGATGTTGTCTGAATGGAATTATCTTTTTATCAAGTTCATCGAACGTTTTGATAAACTTCGTTTTATTGAGCTTTATCTCATTTTTTTAAGGACTAGCGTATGATGTTCTTTTATGGTGTTCGGTTCATTGGACGTACCGTTTTTGTACTACGTCGGTGTTCCGAAATTATTCGAGCTTTGGTTCATTAGACGTACCGTTTTTGTACTATGCTGTTGTCCCTAATTATTTGAGTTTCTAGTTTCTCGGGTGTACTGTTATAATACTACGTCGTTGCACCAGCTCAATTTTCTACTATTCTTGACGTTCTCCACGTCTTTTATCTACGGAAATGCCTTAGGGATTCCGGTTTTTATTCTTGTGCCCGGTGATATTGTGGAAATTGAAGTTTCACCAGATTCTCAAATCTTAGGGATTGCTCTTGGGAATCTAGATTCATCGAGCGATCCCGTTCGTGCTAACTCTTTCGTGCTCTTTATGGTGAACTTCTTATTTCAATTTTCTTTTGTGTTGATATGCTTTTATGGTTGTTACTCTTTATTTTCTTCTTAAGTATTGCGAGGACGCAATTTCTTTATGGAGGGGAGTTTGTAACAACCCGCACATTTATCGATTTTATATTTAAATATTTTATCGTTCGTCGGATTTTGGTCCGAAAAGCTACTTTTTGCAAACGGTCGAATTGGGACTCGAGACCACCCCCATTGAGTTCAAAATGACGTTTGCGACCTTTTTCAGTATAAACTTCGATATGTTTGGAGATAGTAGAATTTTGCTACTTTTCACTTAGGGCTTTGGGTTTAGGTTGGGTTCAGCCCAATGTTCTAATTTAATACCCCAAACTGAAACCCCCCCTCTTCATTCACTCCCTCTTCCTCTACTTTCAGTTCTAAAGAAATTAATGGTGGAAGAGAATGGGAAATAGAAATCCAAAACCCTAGTTTCCATTTGCAAATCAATTTCTAGCTCCAAATTCAAGAGAACCCATTGGTAAGCCCTCTCTTCATCTTCTCCAACTCATTCTCTCTTTGATTTCAGAAAATTCCTAAACCTAATTTGGGAAATATTTCTCTTTTAAGCTTAGATTCAAGCTTCTAGTGTTGAGATTGAAGTGTGGTTGATCTTCCTTTGCTTTCGAGCTTCTTCTTCAATCGTTTGGGTTCAAAGGTGAGATTTTTATCTCACATCTTTTTCTATATCTATCTTTGTGGTTAGGTATAAGTTCCTAACATTTGTGCATATTCATTTGCTTTTGATTTGAATTGATTTGGTGAATTTTCCTAATTTAGGTGTTTTGGTCCAAGTTTATAAAAATCCTATTATGAATATATGGACAATGATATTCGGAGTGTATTGAGGAGCCGTTAAGGCTGGGTTGTCGCTAGACATAAACCCTTAGTCGTCGTTGCTTGTCCGATCGCTCCCGTTACGTTTTGGCCACTTTGGCCTAGGCAAATTGTTGCCCAGACCAGGTGACCAAACGTCTGGTGACCAAGTCCAGACGTCTGGTTTGGACCTGGAGAGGAAAAAATATAACCACGTAGAATAAAGAAAAAGGCAGAGACTAATTCCAAACGTCTGAAATTTAGGATCAGACGTCTGGATAGGTCTCAAACGTCTGACTTGAAGTTTCAGACGTCTGGGTGTTCTCTGGATTATTCCCAGAGAACAAATCCAGACGTCTGGATTCTAAACCAGACGTCCGATTAGTTTTCAAACGCCTGGATTAGACCTCCAGACGCCTAGAATTGTGCATAGTGCCTATTTGCTTATATTTTTGAGTATATTTTCAACTTTAATCGATTCGTGTTGGTTCCCTTTTTGTTGTTATCATTTATTATGAACTTTGATGATATTTTCATCGTGATTTTTGGGAATATCCATTTTGATGGATTCGGTATCGATTTCTTTGGATTTTATTCACATCTTCGTATGTGAATTTTAGTGATTGATTGTTCCTACAATCTTCTTTGTGATTTGTCACTTTAAAAATATAAAGGTTTTCTATACTAGTAGTAAATATCAAAATTCTTTCATCAAAACGATTTCAACTATATTTTCAATATCAAACTCGTTTATAAAACCGTTTTCTAATCTACTAGTATACACAAGCCTTTACCTTACTCGTATGAGAAATCTAATTAAATGGCTTAGTAAAACAAGTGGTATGAAACGCTTGCGTTTACTTCGTCGGTTGATTCTTGGACTTGTTTGATTGAATATCTTGTGACAATTTTCTAGTGGAGATCTATAGTTTGTTTGTAAATATTTAAGTTAAGCAAGTGGTTATGGGACATGAAGCTAAACCCATATATTTACTAGCTTAGTGTAATTGACACTTCTCGTTGATCTTGACGATCATCTTTGTGATTTAGACTAGCAATGTGTGATGTCGCTTTGTCTGCGAGGGAGACTAAACCCCGTTTTGTGGAGTTTCGACTCAAATTGGTGGGGTAGCAACCCATGGTCTGCGGGCCGTTTGTGGAGCTTCGGCTCAATTTGTGATGGTTAGCGACCATGGAATTAGCGTTCCGTTTGTGTTACACGTGTTGGTGAGCTTTATGCTCCCGTTTGTGATAGGCCTTTCCCTCATTTTTGTGATTTCTGTATTCCTTGAGATGATTTCTAGAATTTGCGTTTCACCAATTTTTGTGATTTCCATTGATAAGTTTTATCAATATTTGTGCATTGGTGAATTTGTGTGTCATTGACTTTTGTGATTTCTGGATTTCTTGAGATGATTTCTAGAATTTGTGTTTCACCAATTTTCGTGATTTCCATTGATAAGTTTTATCAATATTTGTGCATCGGTGAATTTGTGTGTCATTGACTTTTGTGATTGACATTGATATAATCGTCAATATTTATGGTTTGGTGAACGAAATAAGGAGTATGACATTTTTTTGATTCTTGTGTAGATTTTGTGATATTGATTAATCTCTTGTTGATTTTCAATTACTTATATATATCACAGCTTGGCATTGTGATTATTATGTGTTTAGTCATATCTCTTATTCCATATCGTTTCATCTGATATTTATAGTTAGACTGATCCGTTTATTATTTTCTTATTAAATAATACTCGGGTCAGACCGAGATGTTACAGGTGCTTCGGCTTGACTTCTCTCTTGGGATTGATTTCTCTGACTTTTGGCTAACTACTTAGATTAGTAGTTTATTTCGTGTATACACTTGAGATATGGACTCATAGTTGTATTCTTTTGTATATACACTTTCATGTGTTAGTTATATATTCATATCTTCTTCCGCCTTTGTGATATGAATTATCTGTGACTGATTTGTATTATGTTTATTTCTATATTTGTTTCCGAAGACCTTTATAGCCACTGTGTAGTAGCTTTGAGTTTGTGTCGGTCTGTCGGATTTCCTCTTCAGATGAAATATTATATTTTATCTGGCATATCGGTACTCGCACAAAGCAATTATACAGATGGTCGCTCCTCAACAGCCTTATTCTCCGTGCTAGTCGACAGCATTACTCCGTAGTGTTCTTGGCTAGCGTGGGTATAGAGGTGGGGCGTCACAGTAGTTTAGCTCTCCCAAGTCTTTAATTGAGAATTCTTCTTTGAGACATTGTGTAATGTTCATAATTTCTGTTTTGTTATTTCCTGTAATAACAAAATCATCAACATAAATTAGTACATAGACTATTATGTTATCAGAGTATTTAATGAATAGGGAGTTGTCAGATTTAGTAGAGTCGTAGCCATGTTTAGCTAAAGTTGTCTTTAGCTTGTCAAACCAGACTCTTGGTACTTGTTTGAGTCCATAGAGTGCTGTGTTGAGTTTGCATACTAGCTGTCTTCTGTTTCCTTTTGTGAATCCATGTGGTTGCTCCATATAAACTTCCTCTTGCAGTTCACCATTAAGAAGAGCATTATTAACATCTAATTGTTTGATTGGCCAATTCTTATGCAAGGCAATCGTTAATATAACTCTGATGGTAGTGGGTTTCACAACAGGGGAAAGAGTTTCACTAAAATCAAATCCATTTTGTTGTGAATACCCCTTTGCTACCAATCTTGCCTTGTATTTGAGAATTGAGCCATCAGGATTTCTGTTTAATCTAAAAGTCCATTTGCATCCAACTATATTTTTGTTCTCTGGTAGAGGTACAAGATCCCATGTTTTGTTTTTTATTAGAGCATTGTATTCCTCTTGCATAGCATTGTTCCAGTTGTCATCCAGGATAGCTTGTTGATATGTGCTGGGTTCAGCGATTTCAGATTCTGTATTATATGTTTTTGGCTCGAATATTCCACACTTTGCTCTTGTCATCATGTGGTGTCCAGTGTTTGCAGGTGTAGGTGGATGTTTGTCTTCATCTGCAACTTCTGGTTGAGTACCGTGTGACTGAGTTTCATGCAGTACTTGACAGGAGTCTGGATGGTGACTGCTGTCTTGTGCTACATTGTCAGACCTTATTGATGCATCAACACATTCTTGACCTGGTTCATTTGTGGACATTGTGTGTTGAGGGCTGGTGTCACCTTCTTTTTGATCACCAATGTCATTTATTGTATGACAACTTCAGGTGAAGGCAGCACTTGAGGTATTGAAAGCTTTGAATTGCATACTTTTTGACTTGTTTTGATTGCTGCGTTACTAAAAGGAAACTCATGTTCATTAAATACAACATGTCTAGATATATATATTCTTCCATTGTCATCAAGGCATTTATACCCTTTCTGACCAGTAGCATACCCTAAGAATGTGCATGGTTTGGATTTGTAGTCAAGTTTGTATATATTATATGGTCTTAAATAAGGAAAGCAGAGGCATCCATAAGTCTTCATACTTTGGTAAACTGGTTTAACACCGAATAGCACTTCCATTGGACTTTTAAAACTTATAACCTTTGTAGGCAGTTTGTTGACTAAATAGACTACAGTGGAGAAGGCATCTGGCCAGAATTTTAATAGTAGAGATGCCTGTTCTAGCAGTCTTAGACCAGTTTCAACTATATGCCTGTGTTTTCTCTCAATGAGACCATTTTTTTCTAAAGCATATGGACATGTAACTCTTTGTGTAATACCCTTCATCTTGAAGTAACTTTTTAGGGGTAAAAATTCTTTACCACCATCTGTTTGTATGACTTTTAATTGATAATTTGTCTTCCTTTCTGCATTGGAGATAAACTGCAACACGACATCTTTAGTTTCTGATTTGGATTTTAAAAAATAAATCCATACATATCTGGAGTAAGCATCAATGAATGAGATATAATACTTATACCCATAGTCAGTATGTACAGGGGCTGGCCCCCATAAATATGTTGCAACAAGTTCAAGAGGTTTGTTGTAGATAGTCTTTGAGTATGGAAGTACCAGCTTATGACTTTTACCCATTTGACAGAATGTACAAGTATAAGAGTCAGGAATTTTACTAATATAAGTATTTTCACAACAGCTCAAGACATGTTTTATTACATTCAAACTAGGATGTCCCAACTTATAATGCCATTCATCAAAGTTTTCAGCATTTTTGACTTCAGAAATATGACACCAATTTCTATTACTTTCAACATTTCTCGAATTTGGTACATCAAATTTGTAAAGTCCTTTATGTCTTTACCCTGCAAAAGCATTTCACCAGTTAGTTTATCTTTAACCAGACAATATGTAGAGTGGAACTTAAAATACACATTATTGTCTTTGGCAAATTAGGACACACTCATTAGATTTTTTTTCTAATTAATGGAACCATCAACAGATTATTTAGATATAACTGCTTGGTTCCATTAATGCTTGCATTTCCTATGTGAGAAATCTTTATAGATTTGCCATTTTCCATACATAAAGATCGTGTACCTATGTATTCTCTGTTGCCAAGATTTAAGTTGCCAATGTTATTTGTTACATGATTGGTTGTACCTGAGTCTGGATACCAGCTGTCATCATGTATATCTTCAGCTTTTGCTGCATTTGTGTTTGTGTTATCTGATGTTGACTCCTGTTGTGCACTGACCATGTTAACATTGGGATTTTGAGATCTTGAATTACTGTTAGTTCGCTGTACTGGTGTGAAGTTGGCATCAAATCTGAAATAGCATTTGTTGGCAGTGTGACCATATTTCTCACATATTTGACATCTTGGTTTGTTGTTGTTGGTGGAATTCCATCTGCCACATCTTCCTCTGAATCTGCCTGATTGACCACCTCTAGAGTTATTTGGTTGGCTTTTGTTGCCTTGATTTTTTCTTGATTCTTACCTTAACTTAGTGATGCATAATTGACAATATAATCCCAATTTGCTGGTTTCTTCTGTTCAAGTCTTCCCTCATGTGCAATGAGAATGGAATGAACATTTTGCAGTGATGGCAGATTTTCGTTAGATGATATTATGGCAACTACTGCTTCAAAGTCATCATCTAAACCACTTAAGATGCACAATATTTGTTCTGTGTCAGTTATCTTGTGTCCAGCAGAGGCTAACTATCACATATTGTCTTCGCTTTGGAGATATACTCTCTCATGATGACATTATCTTTTCTCAAATTTTGCAATTGCCTTTTATACTGCATTATTCTTGCTACAAATTGAGAGCTAAGTATCTGTTCAATAGTGTGCCATATTTCATGTGTGGTTTTACACCCAACAGGTTGTGGTAGTAGACTTGCACTAATAGATGATAACAACCAAGAACTTATTAGACTATCTTGTCTTTCATGAATTGCATATTCAGAATTGCTTACAAGTTTTCCTTCATGATCTGTAGTGAATCTTGGAGGAGTAATTAGAGTTCCAAGAACATACTCTTGCAACCCATACCCTCTGATAGCAATTTCAATCTGAAATTTCCAGAGCAAATAGTTAGATTCATCAAGTTGTATGGTGATGATCTGACTTTGTGGCTTAATTATGGATTTGATGAGTTCTTGCATGATACTGGATTGATGCTGGGTGGTTCGTGATTGATCATGTGGAGTATTGGTGTTGTCACTGCCTCCTTCTGACATGATGATGAAGAACTTATCAAGGTGATCGGCAAGAGTTCGACCCAATGCTTTATTTCTGTCCTAGTTGATCCTGATTCGACATTAGATGAAGTGCAGCCAGATTTGACTAGAATGATGACTCAAATTTGACTGGCGATTCTAAGCATGGCACTTCAGGTGTGTTTATCAGAATCTGGAAAAACCTGATGAAGTGGTGGCAGCCAGGGGAGTGATCGATGATGAGTTACCTCTGATATCTTCCTTCTTGGCACGGCAGCCACTTCAAATGATGAAAAAACTTTCAAGGTTGTTATACAACTGTTAAATTGTATAATAGAAATCTCAAGTGATGAGATCAATTCTGATGAGATTAAACAAATTTCTTTTCTTCCCTTTTGTTTTGAGGATTTTGAATGATTTGCTGTTAAGCAATTTTAACAAGGCTCTGATACCATGTAAAAGAAACTTGAAGTATTGTATTTCATATATCTTTGCCTTACAGTTGAGAACAGTATACAAATAATACATCGATGGGCTTTGCGGATAGGCCCAAGTACATTCTGATAAAACCGCTCATTATATTATTACATATTTACATATCTATTGTCTTGTGTTCTCTAGCTTCATACTTCGTTCTATTACAAAGAAAATAATAATTGATGTATATTTCCATAAGTCCGAGAAGTTGGCAAAGTAAAGTCGTGTAGAGGAAGTCTTCAGACAGCGGTTGTTGTTAACATGTTCCTTCAAAAGAATTGAGGGTTTTTTGGTTAGTGAAATACCTAAGAGGTACATAGGGACTAAATGTAGAAAATGTACTCTCAACCAATATAAAATTGAATGTGTGATCTACTCTACTATTTCCACTAATTTACATCAATTATTACTGTTGGATCTTCCATCCCATACATAGTGATTAACAGTTGGAAGTTGCATTGTTGTTTCTATGATACTATGGAAAAAAGAATTGCTTATTCTTAATAAAAAAAATGGTTGATACAATTCCACAATGGATTCTAAAATATGCTATTTTGCAGAAGTCATAATGAATGAAACTTTGGGATCACGTTGTGTGTATAAATAAATATCTATAAAAATTGGTTGAATGCATGGTTATATACTTCAAGTCTTATGCATAATTTGTTTGAACAATATACAACATAACTTCTCTTTCAGAATAAACTACTACATGACATTTTAACTGATATTTCAATTGGTACATTTAATTGATATTTAACTCCAACGTCAAATCCCTACAGAAACAAAATTATTAGTATGTTAATAACATTAAAATATAAATGATGCATCCTTCTAAGGAGAATATTTAGATCAAAATGAACCATTGTATTAATTGTCTTCACGGTCCCTTTAAATAATGAGTTAAATAATAGTAACAGTGATGATTTCACAAATAATTTTGGTGAAGTGTGCAGAAACAATTGCAAACACTCAAGTAGTTAATTTAATTTTAACAGATCATATGGAGAAGACTTAATTTTATTATCTACTCTCAACTGCTAATACTTGGCACTTGAAAGCATATTTATAGCTGTTGAAAATATCAGAGAAACCTAGAAACTTCAAGTAAGAGTAGCATAGTAATGTTCATGAAGATCAAAAGACAATAGCATCAGCAATTTATTGGACCTAGATTTTTGGGCTTGGTTTAACTTCCAACAGCCTCCCTTAAACCAAGCTCCTCAAACTTCATCATTCCCATCGTCTGTTTTAGTTTCATGAATGCATCTGAGTTGATAGGTTTGGTTAGTATATGTGCAACTTGTCCAACACAGTAACGAACTTCAATGACCTTATCGTTCACTAAGTCTCGGATATAGTGCATTTTTGCATGAATATGCTTTGTCCTCCCGTGGAAAATTGGATTTTTAGTCAATGCGAATGCAGATTTGTTATGACAGAAAATTGCCATGGGAATTTTCTACTCATGATGAAAAGCCTCCAATAATTTTCTCAACCATAGTGCATGAGTAGTACAATAAGTGGCTGCATTGTACTCCGCTTCTGTAGACGAATGCGCGGCTACTTGTTATTTCGTTGAGGACCAAGAGATAACCCCGGAACCAATGTGAAAGACAAAACTAGTCCTAGCTGTTTCAACATCTCTGGCCCAATCACTATCCGTGTATCCTTCAAGCTTCACATCATGATTTGTACATAGTGGGATCCATAAGCTCTCTACTGCCTTTCTTTGTCAGCTTTAGTCTTACTTCAACTAGTGTTAGAATAGGCTTGCAAGACTCCATCTTGAATCACTCGAGAACATCCCCAGCATACTTCCTTCAGGGAATAAAAGTTCCCTACTCCACTTGTTTCACTTCAAAGCCAAGGAAATAAGACATCAACCCCATATCAGTCATTTCAAACAGAGTTTTCAGAGCCTCCCTGAATTTTTCAATTGACTTCACGTTGTGTCCTGTAATTATAAAAGCATCTACGTACAAGCTCACAATGACAATATTTTCTTGTATATCTAATTTTACATACAAAGTATGCTCGTAGGGGCATTTCTAAAACCCCTTCTCCACAAAGTACAAATCCATATTAGTATACAAGCTCTTAGCGCTTGTTTAAGGTCATATAAAGCATTTTCTAATATATAAACCTCATCGGTTTGCCCTTTCTTCACATAACCTGCAGGTTGCTCAACATAAACATCTTCCTTTAACGTTCCATTAAGAAAAGCTGACTTCACGTTCGTAGGTTGCTCAACATAAATATCTTCCTCCAACGTTCCATTAAGAATAGCTGACTTCACGTCCATTTGAAATATTTTCCAAGAATTATGGGCAGTAAGAGAAATAATCATTCTAATAGTATCAAGTCTAGTGACGGAAGAAAATGTTATACGTCTAGTTTACCAAAACAGAGACGAATCAATAATAAACTTGTCACACAAGTTTACAACTCAAATTTTCACTGCTCTGTAATTCTGTATTAGTTATTTTAACACTAAGTATGTTGTAATTAATTACAACAATAAAGTAACAACTATAGCAATAATAACTATAGTGCCAATTCAAACATTATACTATTTAAGGAAATAGTACAATGCAGAAAGAAAATTATATATATATATATATATATAAATCAACTAGAAATCTAACTGGTTGGAGAAGGAAATTACATATGAGACTTGTCGTAACAATTTCCTTAAGACTTTATTCAAAGTCTTCAAAGATACAACAAACGTGATCTGCTCGAGATTGTAGACATATTGTATGTGTATGATCTTCTATGTGATATGAAAAAGCGCACGGGTTGTAGGTATTAAGAAACGAAGAGGAAGAAGAGAAACTTCGGACCCGCACCCAGCCTGGTTCGGTCGGTCGGATGGGCGGACGGCGCGTGCACGCGTGTTAGTCTATGGCCATATAGGTCCTTCCCCTCGCACAAAATTACATGGCCCTAAGGGCCAATATAAGGAGTGAGAGTATACTATATAAACCAAAAAATGAACATATTTTTGGCAATGTGAGACATATCTCATTCACTCTTATTTTGAGAATTCTAATAACCCCCCATATGAATGACGATATATGTCTCCCCCACACAAAGTGTAATAACACACAGTTCATATGAAAATAATGCTATATCGAGGATAAGTAGATATTTCACTTTGAACTTTCGCTAGTTAAAACTTATCGGATATACTTGGCTAATCGGTGAATTATTTCATCTTGAACCGTCAGCCGTTATTGTATAACCAGACAATAAGCTTTACAAAGCATTATTTCTCTTCACATCCAATTTCTTGGTTATGTTCATTTTGGTCCTGAATAATTTTTGGTTATGCGAGTGTTTTTAGAGAATAAAAGCCTTTAATATTCGCATAGAGCCGACCCAGCTCACACTAATACAGGTGACCGCAACCATTAAGAGTATCCTACATATACTCTACTTGTTATTTTCAAGATTTGATCATCATTAAAAAACATAGTTTTAACCTTTAAATACTTCTATAGGTATGCATTTATATTGTGCACCATAGGAATAGGATTGGACTATGTCAAAGCAAATGCATTACGTCTTGAGTTACTCAGAACTGGTTTGCCTATTGATCCTAGTCCATGGGATCTCCAGTCACTAGGATAGATTTCCGTATAAGATAACTCTTGATGGTTTAGTCTTTTAAACCAATTCCCCTCGATGCGTAGTCAATTTTCTCTCTTGATAAATCTTTAGTAAATGAATCCGTTAGGTTATCATTTGTTCTCACATAATCTATGAAAATAGTCTCATTTGAGAGTAACTACCTAATTGTGTTATGACATCGACGAATGTGTCATAACTTTCCATTATACACAAAGTTGTGCTCTCTGCTTAGCACAGCTTGGTTATCACAATGTATGCATATGGCTGGTACATGTTTAGGCCAAAATGGAATATCTTCTAAAAAATGACGAAGTCGTTCTGCTTCTTCGCCTGCTTTATCTAAAGCGGTGAACTCTGGTTCCATAGTGGATTGACCTATGCATGTTTTTTAGTCGATTTCCATGACACTGCTTCCTTTGTTAAGATAAATACATAACCACTCATTGATTTTGATTCCTCTGAATCAGCAATTCAGTTTGCATCACTATATCCTTCTGAGACGGCGGGATATTTTTCATAATGTAAGAAATAATTTACGGTAATTTTTAAATATCCAAGCACTCTCATTAGTGCTTTCCATGTTCCTTTCCTAGATTGCTTGTATACCTGCTCAGTCGACTCACTACATAAGCTATATCTGGTCATATGTAATTCATGAGATACACGAGACATCCTATTACACGAGAGTATTCCAGTTGCATTACACTCTCATTAGTGTTTTTATGCAGTACTTCTGATGGATTAAAATGTGTTCTTACTCCTTTAATTTCAAAATTTTGAAAATTTTCAAATACTTTGTCTACATAGTGTGACTGAGATAATTCAATTTCATTAGGTATTCTTATTATTTTGATTTCCAAAAGAACGTCTGCAACTCCTAAGTCTTTCATATCGAAATTGCTAATTAACATCTTCTTTATGGTCTTTATTACCTGAGTATTTGGATCGAATATTAACATATCATCTACATATAAACAAATCATCACATATGATTGTCCAATTAGTTTATAATAAACACACTTATCACATTCATTTATACGAAAACCATTTCTCATCATGACACTATCAAATTTTACATGCCATTGTTTTGGAGCTTGTTTTAGTCCGTATAGTGGTTTGACTAATCTATAGACTTTGTTTTCAAGTCCTTTGGAAACAAAACCTTCAGGTTGCTCCATGTAGATCTCCTCATCGAGATCTTCATTTAAGAATGTTGTCTTTACATAGAAATGATGAATTTCTAGACTATAGATCGTTGCAATTGCTATTAGCATTCTTATAGAGGTTATTCGTGTTACCGGTGAATATTTACCATAGATGTCCACTCCTACGTTTTGATGATATCCTTTGGCCACTAATCTGGCTTTATACTTGTCGATATAGCCATCTGGTTTCATTTTCTTCTTGAAAATCCATTTACAGCCAATAGGTTTTATTCCAGGAGGAATATCAATAATTTTTCAACTTTTATTACTTAGAATTGAATCAATTTCACTTTAAATTGCTTCTTTCCAACATGACGATTCAGAAGATGACATTGCTTCCTTGTACGTTTGATGTTCGCGTTCTAACACATAAGTGAAAAAATCCGAACCAAATGTCTTGTAAGTCCTTGCCCTTACGCTTCTTCTTGGTTCAACTTCCTCATTCTCATGATGAGTTTCATCTTCATGTAAATTGCTTGATTTTTCTCTTGTCCTTTTAGAGACATTATTCCGTTCATTCCTTTTATGTGCAAACACGTCTTCAAAGAATGAGACATCTCTAGATTCTATGATTGTGTTTACATGAATATCAGCTATATTAGACTTGAATACTAAAAATCTATAGGCACTGCTATTTTGGGCTGGCCCTAGATAGTAACATCTACTGTTTTTGGTCCAAATTTGACTCTCTTGGAAGGCAGAACTGGAACTTTTACCAAGCACCCCACACTTTGACGTATTTAAAGCTTGGTTTGTGTCCTTTTCAAATATCATATGGAATTGTTCCTATTTTATTGTGAGGGACTTTGTTTAATATGTGATTACATATTTAAGGCTTCCACCACAAGTTCGTCGGTAGACCAGAGGTTAAAAGTATGGCATTAATCATGTCTTTTAACATTCTGTTCTTCCTCTCGGCTACACCATTTTGTTGTGGTGAATATGGAGTCGTTGTTTGATGAATTATACCATGTTCAGCATAGAACTGTTCAAATGGTGCTTCATATTCTCCACCTCGATCAGATCTCAATATCTTGATCTTTTTATTTAAATGACTTTCTACTTCAGCCTTGTACTTTATAAATGATGTAATTGCTTCATCTTTACTATTCAAAAGATATACATAGCAATAACGCGTATAATCGTCAATAAACGTGATAAAGTACTTTTTCCCACCTCTTGTAGGTAACGATTTAAAATCACATAAATCTGTATGAAGCAAACCTAGTGGTTCGATGTTTCTATCAACAGATTGTAATGGTTATTTTAACCATTTTTGCTTCTACACATGTCTCACATTTGTAGTTCTTATTTACTTGGAATTTCGGAATTAATCCCAAGTTTGATAATGTTTTTATTTTTTAGAAATTTATGTGCCCCAATCTATCATTCCATAGTAAAATTTCGTGCTCAAGCAAGTAAGAAACTGCAATTTTATTAATAGCACAATCAGAATACATAGTTTTATTACTGATAATGGATACATTTGACTTAAATAGGCCATCACATAAATATCCCGTTCAAATATACATTCGAGATTTGGACAGAACCAACTTGTCTGACTCGAACGCCATTTTGAATCCTTTCTTCGACGGTACTGCACCAGAGATGAGATTCTTGCGTATGTTTGGAACGTGGAGTACGTCATTCAACTTGACAGTTTTTCCAGAAGTAACTTGAGGATTACTGTGTCACTGCCTTCGATCATGGATACTGCAGAATTACCCATATAGAGTTTTTCTTCATGATCGAATTTCTAGTACGTAGAAAACATGGATTTGTCAGAGCAGACATGATGAGTAGCGCCTATGTCTACCCACCATTGGTTAGGATTCTGAACCAAATTACATTCAGATACAACTGCCGAGAAGTTGGACTCGTCTACTTTCATGTTATCTACTATATTTGCCTATTTGTTGCTTTTCTTTTTGTGTCTGCAATCTTTAGCGGCATGTCCAATCTTTCCACAAACCGAACACTCGCCATTAAACTTTTTGGTTCATTTCTTGTCTTTTGCTTTGTTGTCTAGAGCTGTCCTTTTCTTCTAGAAATTCTTCTTTTGTTTTTGGTCTTTGACCCTTCAGCCACAAATGCCTCATCGCATGGTTTTGTAACTCCACGGTTATCTGCCTTAATTTTTAGTCGGACTATGAGATCCTATAAAGATATTTCCTTTTTGTTATGCTTTAGATAGTTGCGGTCATCTCTCTATGACGATGGTAGTTTTTCCGTGATGGCTTCAATCAAAAAGGATTCTCCAACCTTATGACCTTTCACTTCGAGTTCATGAATGATGATTTGTAGTTCAAGCAGTTGAGCATTCACCAGTTTGGAGTCAACCATCTTATAGTCCATGAATTTGTCTACAATGAATTACTTAAGACTGATATTCTGCGTCTTATACTTCGTGGCAAGGGCATTCCAGAGTGCTTTTGCTGTCTTTAGAAGCTGATATACTTTGTATAGCACCTTGTCGAGACAATTCAGAATATAGTTTCTATATAGAAAATCGGAATGCATCCACATATCAACATCTGATTCCTTGCCTGGTGTAGGAATCAGCTCCTCTTCCTCGAGATACCGTTGCAGACCGAGTATGGTGAGAAAAAATAGCATTTGATTTTGCCATGTTATAAAGTCATCACCATCCCCTTTGAACAGATCAAGCCTGTTATGAGTAGTAGCCTTTGTTAGTAGTTCAACTGTTGCCATCATCTGTTTTTGTGAAAACAGGAAAGTCTTAAGATGTTATACGTCTAATTTACCAAAACAGAGACGAATCAATAATAAACTTGTCTCACAAGTTTACAACTCAGATTTCTACTGCTCTGGAATTTTGTATTAGTTATTTTAACACTAAGTATATTGTAATTAATTACAACAACAAAGCAATAACTATAGCAATAATAACTATAGTGCTAAATCAAATGTTATACTATTTAAAGAAATAGTACAACGTAGAAAGAAAACGATATATATATATATATATATATATAAATCAACTAGAAATCTAACCGGTTGAAGAAGGTAATTACGCCTGAGGCTTATCGTAACAATTTCCTTAATACTTTATTCAAAGTCTCCCAAGATACAACAGACGTGATATGCTCGAGATTGTGATGTGTATGAACTTCCATGTGATATGCAAAAGCACACAGATTGTTGATATTAAGAAAAGAAGAGGAAAAAGAGAAAATTCGAAATAGACTGAGTGAGGAAATTGATCAGGTTTCCTCCTTATTTATAGCCAAATTCCAAATGGCTACATCCTTTGGGAAAACTATCATCCCTTCATTTGCAACGCCAAAAGGCGTTACTATTCGCAACAGTCACACCTCTTTGTTTTGCAACGGCCGAAAACTGTTGCTATTCGCAACAGTCGCGTCTCTTCGTTTGCAACGGCCGAAAACTGTTACTGTTCGCAACAGTCGTGTCCAATCCAGTAGTCGCTTCCTTTTGAATTTAAACAGTAGAAAGCCGTTCACTTCTGTACAGCAAAAATATAACACTGTCCACTCTAATTGGACCTGCATAAGACCTGGCATGGTTCGGTCGGTCGGACGGACGGACGGCGACGTGCGCATGTGCTAGTCCACGGCCATATAGGTCCTCCCCCTCGCACAAAATTACCTGACCTTATGGGCCAATATAGGGATTAAGAGTATACTATATAAACCAAAAAATAAATATATTTTTGGCGATGTGGGACAGATCTCATTCACCCTTATTTTCAGAATTCTAACAGCAAATACTTCAAAATAATCAATACCTGGTTTTTACTTGTAACCCTTCTCTACTAACCTTTCCTTAAAACGATCCACTTCTCCATTAGGCTTATACTGTCTTATACACCCACGTTACTCCTATAGCACTTTTTTCTTTAGGTAGAAAAGTGAGTTCCCAGGTGTTATTTATTTCAATCGCTTGAATTTCTTCATCCATGGCCTTTAACTAATGTTTTTCTTGGCAAGCCTCATCGAAAGTGAGAGGATCACAATCAGAATATAAAGCAAAATTCACAAATTCTTCATCTGATGGATCGTTATCTGTTCCCACCACATAATCTTGGAGATAACAAGGCATGTGATGATCACATTGTGGCTTTTTTAGTACATTTCCATGTTGCGCCTGAGTTATTGGGGACTGATCAGTTGTTGAAACTTGCATTTCGGGAGTATCCATGGGTTGTGCGTCAATAAAACAATCGTCTGCAATTGGTGGAAGGTATGTAGATGGTCTGCTATCATTTGAACTACAATCCCACTCACTTTTCTCATCAAAAGTTACATTTCTACTTACAATAACCTTTCCAGACTTTGGATTGAAGAGCTTGTAACCTTTTGTGATTGTGCTGTATCTAATTAGCATTTTTCAGCCTTCTCATCAAGTTTCTTTCTAATATGGTTCGGTACATGAATAAGCAACGCATCCAAACACCCACATATGTTGAATATTTGGCTTATAACCGCTCTACATCTCATATGGAGTTCTTTAATCCACACTTTTGCTCGGGCTTCTATTCACAATATAAACAGCACAAGCAGCAGCTTCTCCCCAAAAATACTTTGGCAAGTTCTTCAATTTCAGCATACATCTAAACATATCCATAATTGTTTGTTCTTCCTCTCCACCACGTCATTTTGTTGTGGTGTGTATCTTGCTGTCATCTGGTGTTTGATTCCATTTTTTGTAAGAAATCATCACAAACAACGTATTCTTGACCTCGTCAGTTCTGAACACCTTTATATTTTTTCCACTTTGATTTTCAACATAAAATTTAAACCTTTTGAAAGCTTCCCAGCCTCTGACTTGTTTTTTAGAATACAAACCCAACATTTCTTACTAAAATCATCAATGAAAGTAATAAAATACTTTCCTCCATGATGAGAATGAACTTCAATAGAACACAAATCAGAATGTATGATATCAAGAGGTTTAGATGCTCTTTGAACCTCTCCTTTTGGAAAGCTATCTCAATGTTTCTTTCCCACCACACAAATTGCATAAACTATTTTTGGTATGCTAATTAGAGGCAAACCAAAGACCAATCTCCTACGAGCAAGATAGTTCAAGCTATAAAAGTTTAAATGTCCAAAACGCATATATGCTACAGCTACTCATCACTTATCATAGAACTAAGGCAAGGTAGCTCATCGTGTTGCATACATAATGGAAATAGATGATTCGAAGTGATTTTTACCTTTGCAACAAGTTCTTGTTGGGCATTCTTGATGGTGCAAAAACCTACATCATAGCCTTTCTCTATGAGTTGTCCCATGCTGTGCAGATTATGTCGGAGACCAGGTACATTATACACATCTAAAATGGTGTTGAACATCCCCATTCATCAAAGGAATAATGACTTGTCCTTTTCCTTTCACTGGCATTTAAGAAGAGTTTGTTAGAATTCTCAAAAATAGTGAATGAGATATATCCCACATTGTAAAAAATAAGTCCATTTTCTTTTATACAGTGTATTCTCAATTTCTATATTGGCATTTAGGGTCAGCTAATTTTGTGCGAGGGGGGTGACCTATATGGCCATGGACTAACGCACGCGTCGCCGCCCTTCCGACCGAACCGGTGCGAGTGCGGGTGCAATAAGATTGGACTGTGTCATATATTTTTGCTACCTAAGAAATGGACTGATTTTAAAACAGAAGAGTTGTAGATGACCGATGCAAACGAACGGACGCGACTGTTGCAAACAGTAACACTTTTGGTGTTGCGAACGAACGGATGTGTCTATTGCGAACAGTAACGCTTTTTGGCATTGTAAACGAACAGATGCGGCTGTTGCAAACAACAATTGTTTTTGACGTTGCAAATAAAAGGAAGTGCATGTTGCAAACAGTAACACTTTTTGGCGTTGCAAATGAAAGGATGCTACTTTTCTCCACGGGTGTAGCCATTAGGAATTCGGCTTTAAATAAGAAGGAAACCTGATCACTTTCCTCATTCAATTTTAAATCCGAATTATCTCTTATTTATCTTCATTTTCTTAAATCATAATTAGTCCTATAACACATAGGATCATACACATCACGATCTCGAGCAGCTTACGTCTGTTGTATCTTGAGAGACTTTGAATAAAGTCTTAAGGAAATTGTTACGACAAGCCTCAGACGAAATTTCCTTCTTCAACCGGTTAGATTTATAGTTGATTTATATACTTATATATATATATATGTCATTTTCGTTTCTATGTTGTACTATTTCTTTAAATAGTATAACATTTGACTTATCACTATAGTTATTATTACTATAGTTGTTAGTTTGTTGTTATAATTAATTACAACATACTTGTTGTTAAAAATAGCTAATACAAAATTCCAAAGTAGTGGAAATCTGATTTGTAAACTTGTGAGACGAGTTTATTATTGATTAGTCTCTTTTTTGGTATGCTAGACGTATAACATCTTAAGACTTTCCTATTTTAACTAAAACAGAGATAACAACATTTGAACTATCAACAAAGGCTACTACTCACACCAGGCCTGATCCTTTCAAAAGAGATGGTGATGATTTCATAACATGGCAAAACCAAATGCTGTTTTATCCCACCATGCTAGGGCTGCAGAAGTGCATCGAGGAGGATGAATCAAAGCATAATGACGGACAAACTAGGAAAAAAGATGTAGCTGTTTTTCTCGAAATTGACTCATGGAAGAATTCAGATTTCCTATGCCAAAACTACGTTCTGAATTGTCTGGATAAAGTACTATATAAAGTATATCAGCCACACCAGACAGCAAATTCCTTATGGACTGCACTTGCACATAAATACAGACGTAGAATGTCAGTTTGAATAAGTTTATCAAAGATAAGTTTATGGAATACAAAATGGTTGATTCCAAATCCGTAACTAGTCAAGTGCAAGAACTCCAACTCATAATTCATGAAGTTGAAGCAAAAAGTCATAAAGTTGGAGAATCCGCGATAATAGGGAAATTACCACCATCCTAAAAAGACTACCGCAATTATCTGAAACATAAGAAAAAGGAGATTTCCTTAGAAGATCTTATTGTCAGACTAAAAATTAAGACTGATAACCATGGAGTGACAAAACAAAATGAAGAGGCATTTGTGACAGAAGAGTCAAAGAACAAAGGGCATTTCAAGAAAAAGAAGAAGAAATTCCCGCAAATGAGAAAAGCGTCTGAAAGCAAACCCAAGACAACAAACGAACCAAGAAGTTTAAAGACGAGTGTAGGGTTTGTGGAAAAGCAGGACATACCACTAGAGATTGCAGAGACAAGAAGGAGCGCAACTCAGAGGCAAATATGGTGGATAACATGAATGTGGATGAGATTAATTTTTCAGCAGTTATATCTGAATGCAATTTGGTTCAGAAGCCTAACCAATGGTGGGTGGACACAGGCGCTGCTCGTCATGTTTGCTTTGACAAATCCATGTTTTCTACATACCGGAAATTCGATCAGGAATAAAAACTCTACATGGGTAATTCTGCAGTTTCCATGATCGAAGGCAGTGGCACAGTAATGCTCAAGTTTACTTCTGAAAAAACTGCCTAGTTGAATGACGTGCTCCACGTTTCAGACATACGCAACTATCTCGTCTCTGGTCCAGTGCTATCAAAGAAAGGATTCAAAATGTTCTTCAATTCAGACAAGATTGTTTTGTCCGAAGCTGGAATGTATATAGGAAGGGGATATTTATGTGATGGCCTATTTAAGGCAAATGTAGCCGTTGTCGGCAATAAAACTATGTATTTTGATTGCTGTTGATAAATTTTAAGTTTCTTATTTGCTTGAGCATGAAATTTTACTATGGCATGATAGATTAGGACACATAAATTTTTGAAAAATTAAAAAACTATCAAGCTTGGGATTAATTCCAAAATTCCATATAGATAAAGATTACAAATGTGGGACATGCGTAGAAGCAAATAAGGTCAAAAAACCATTTCATACAGTTGATAAAATCACCGAACCACTAGGTTTGGTTCATACTGATTTATGTGATTTTAAATCATTACCTACAAAAGGTGGGAAAAGGTATTTTATTACCTTTATTGACAATTATACACGATATTGCTATGTATATCTTTTAAATAGCAAGGATGAAGCATTTACATCGTTTATGAAGTACAAAGCTGAGGTAGAAAATCAGTTAAATAAAAAGATCTAGATATTGAGATCTAATCGAGGTGGAGAATATGAATCACCATTTAAACAATTCTGTGCCGAAAATAGTATAATTCATCAAACAACAGCACCATATTCACCACAACAAAATGGTATAGCCAAGAGAAAGAATAGAACATTAAAAGATATGATTAATGCGATGCACTTAACTTCTGGTCTACCGATGAACTTGTAGGGGGAAGCCTTAAATATGTCTAATCACATATTAAATAAGGTTCCTCATAATTAAACAAGAAGAAAAGACACATACCAAGTTTTAAATACCTCAAAGTGTGGGGTGCTTGGCAAAAGTTCCAGTTTCGCCTCCCAAGAAAGTCAAACTTGGACAAAAAACATTAGATTGTTACTATTTAGTGCCAGTCCAAAATAGTAGTTCCTACATATTTTTGGTATTCAAGTCTGATATAATTGATATTCATGTAAATACAATCATGGAATCAAGAGACGCCTCATTCTTTGAAGATGTGTTTCCGCACAAAAGAAATGAAGGAAATAATGTCCCCAAAAGGACAAGAAAATAATTGAGTAAATCACATGAAGATGAAACTCATCGTGAAACCGAGAAAGTTGAATCAAGAAGAAGCATAAGGGCAAAAACTTTCAAGAAATTTGGTTCGGAATTTTTAACATATATGTTAGAACACGAACCTCAAACGTATAAGGAAGCAATATCATTTTCTGAATCCTCGTGTTGGAAAGAAGTAATCCAAAGTGAAATTGATTCAATTTTGAATAATAAAACTTGAGAAATAGTTGAACTTCCACCTGGAATAAAACCAGTTGGTTGTAAATGGATCTTCAATAAGAAGATGAAACCAGATGGCTTCATTGACAAATACAAAGCAATATGGTAGCCAAAGGATATCGTCAAAAAGAAGATGTAGACTTTTTCGATACCTATTCACGAGTAACACGAATAATCTCTACAAGAATGTTAATAGCAATTGCACCCATATATAATCTACAGATTCATCAAATGGATGTAAAGGCGACATTCTTAAATGGAAATCTCGATGAGGAGATTTACAAGGAGTAAGCGAAGGGTTTATATCCAAAGGGAATGAAAACAAAGTATATAGATTAGTCAAATCATTATACAAACAATGGCACGCAAAATTTGATAGTGTCATGATAAAAATGGTTTTCATATAAATGAATGTGATAAATGTGTTTATTACAAACAAATTGGACAATCGTACATGATGATTTGTCTATACGTAGATGATATGCTAATATTTGGTCCAAACACTAAGGTAATAGAGACCACTAAGCAGATGTTAATCAACAATTTCAATATGAAAGACTTAGAAGTTGCAGATGTTATTTTGGGAATCAAAATAATAAGAACACCTAATGGAATTGAATTATCTCAGTCACAACTGGAATACTCTCGTGTAATAGGATGTCTCATGTATCTCATGAATTGCACAAGACCAGATATAGCTTATGCAGTAAGTCGATTAAGCAGTTATACAAGCAACTCAGGAAAGGAACACTAGAAAGCACTAATGAGAGTGCTTGATATTTAAAAAATACCACAAATTATTTCTTATATAGAAGTTATGTATTTACCTTAGCAGAGGTAGCAGTATCATGGAAATCTACTAAACAAACATGCATAGCTCGATTCACTATGGAATCAGAGTTCATCGCTTTAGATAAAGCAGACGAAGAAGCAGAATGGCCACTTTTTAGAAGATATTCCGTTTTGGCCTAAACCTGTACTGGCCATATGCATACACTGTGGTAACCAAGCAGCATTAAGCAGAGCGCAAAACTTTGTGAGTAATGAAAAGTCATGACACATTTGTCGACGCCATAACATAGTTAGACAGTTACTCTCAAATGGAACTATTTTCATAGATTATATGCGAACAAACGATAATCTAGCGGATCCATTTACTAAAAGTTTATCAAGAGAGAAAATTAACTACGCATCAAGGGGAATGGGTTTAAAAGCCTAAACCAACAAGAGTCATCTTATACGGAAACCTATCCTGACGACTGGAGATCCCACGGATTAGGATCAATAGGCAAACCAGTTCTGAATAACTCAAGACGTAATGGATTAGTTTGAACTTAGTCCTACTCCATTCCTATGGTGTGGAATATAAATGAATTTCTATAGAAGTATTAAAAGGATAAAACTATGTTTTTTAATGATGATCATATCTTGAAAATAACAAATGGGGTATATGTAGGATACTCTTAATGGTTGTGATCACCTATGTTAGTGTGAGTTGGGTCGGCTTTATGAGAATATTAAAGGCTTTTATTCTCTAAAAACACTCGCAGAACCAAAAATGTTCAGGACCAAAATAAACACAACCAAGAGATTGGATGTGAAGGGAAATAATTCTTTGTAAAGCTTATTGTCTGGTTATACAATAATGGCTGATGGTTCAAGATGAAATAATTCACCGACTAGCTAAGCATATCCGATAAGTTTTAACTAGTGAAAATTCAAAGTGAAATATCTACTTATCCTCCATATAGCATTATTTTCATATGAACTGTGTGATATTACACTTTGTGTGGGGAAGACATATATCGTCATATGGAGGATTGTTAGAATTCTCAAAAATAGTGAATGAGTTATATCCCACATCGCCAAAAATAAGTCCATTTTCTTATTTATATAGTGTATTCTCAATCCCTATATTGGTACCTTAGAGTCATGTAATTTTATGCGAGGGGGAGGACCTATATGACCATGAAATAGCACACGCGCGCGCTGCTTTCCATCTGTCCGACCGACCGAATCGGGTCGAGTCGGGTGTGGGTGCGAGTCCAATCAGATTGGGCCGTGTCATATATTTTTGCTACCTAAAAAATGGACTGGTTTTAAAATAGAAGTGTGTTTAAAAAGATACGGATTTTTCAACGGTTGTGACTGTTGCAAACTAATGAAGAGACGCGACTGTTGCAGATGACTGTTACAATGAAAAGCAATAGTTTTGAATTGTTGCAAATGAACGAACGCGACTATTGCGAGCAATAACAATTTTTGACATTGCAAACGAATGGACATGACTTTTGCAAACAGTAACGCATTTTGGCATTGCAAACGAACAGATGCGGCTGTTGCAAACAACAACAGCTTTTGGCGTTGCAAATAAAAGGAAGTGCATGTTGCGAACAATAACACTTTTTGGCGTTGCAAATGAAGGGATGCTACTTTTCTCAATGGATGTAGCCATTAGGAATTCGCCTATAAATAAGGAGGAAACCTGATCACTTTCCTCACTCAATTTTAAAACCAAATTATCTCTTATTTATCTTCATTTTCTTAAATCATAATTAGTCCTATCACATAGAGGATGATTGTAACGACCTGAAATTTTCGATCCCGAAAATTCCAGATAGTTATGAAAAAGAAGAAAGAGATAGAAGAAGAAGAACAAAATCAACAACATCTCACATTCGCAGCGGATAAAATATAATAATAAATAATAACTGTTTACAAAAGAATACTATTTCTGTCGATTACATTTAATATACATCAGAGTTTAACATACATTCAAACACTGAATATATACAATTATCAAGCCTCCGATTAATAATAATATAAATACAGCGGAAATACTCTATACGCTATTGCCATCCGGCTCGCCTCCTGAGCTCCAGAACGTACCTATCTGAAAATCTGTAATGCTCGGTCTGACACGAGCATTACACCAAAGTAACACCCGGGTCAGGCTGGAAACCAGCGTGAGTAAATCCAACTAACATGGAATACCAAATAAATCAACTTATATAAACCCGGGGTGACATATTAATTTAACAAATTCGCAATTATCTATAAACAACACCTATTCCACCTGTCAATTTCTAAGTACCAAACTTAGATAAATTAATCCAATTCACTTAAATCATTTCATCTTATTGATTTCACAAATCAATTTGTAAAAAATCTAAGTGGTTTCGGGTATTTCCCAATACCCGATCCCGGTCTCTTCGAGTCTCATGCCATCCTATTCCAAGATATCCAAATGAAAACACAACATTTTATATCAGAGATATCAACTCATCCAAAGCATCCAATACCATTCAGTCATCCATAAGCAATGCTTGATCACATACAAATTAATTCAATTGATTCTAATTTGAATTTCCAACCACATTCATTTAGATTCCTTCATTTAATCTTAATCAATTCCAAACCAATTAATTAGTCAACCATTCACTATTCATCTTAATTAATCACCCTGGATCTTATCTTAATTTAATTTCACGATATTAATTGTACTTAACCAAAATCAATAAGATATCTTAATTAGTTCATGAATTACTTAACTATTTCAATTACATTAATCCTTAATTACTTACATTGATTAATTTCTTACAAGTCATTTGTTTTGGATTAATCAATCTTAATTAATCGGTCTTTGATTACATCATTAAACATCTAATTTAATTATATTAATTAAAATCACAATATTAACCAATGAAATCTTGCTTACTTACTAATAATTAGTTACACTCCAGCAACCTATCATTCCCTAAATATCCATTTAAATTTATCACCAGTGTAATTGTTTTAAAGGATAGTTAATTTTCTCTCATTAATCTCCTGATAAATTTACCTTCAGTTGCTTCTACTAAGTACTTACCCTTCTCATCAATTTCACCAGGTAATTTAAACCTAAATTGCTTCCATTTATTGCCCATCCATTAATTTATTACATCCAGTAATTTCAAGTATCACTAATTACCTCACTAAGGAATCTTACTTTATAAATTACATTGAGTAATTATACCAATCAAATTTCACAATTGATTATCCTTAATTAATTAGTAAAATTAATTACCTTAAATTAATCACATAAAGTACTTCTCTAAGTACTTAACTTAAATCAATCACTTAACTACAAATTAATTCGTTAACTAATTCATAATTTCAAACTATTTAACTTCTAATCACATCCTCGATTTATAGACCTTAACTAAATTTATCTTTAATTACTCGAATAACCAATCCTTAATCATCGATTAACAATTCAAACTTATTTAATTACAATTCATAATGGTAACTGATTTACTGATCATTCCCAAACACATTTAAAATGTTTCTTTCAAATTCACTTAAACTTTGTTTCCTTTCAAATCCAAAATGCAAACTAGTTATAAGGATCAAAGATTACTCACCTTAATTTTCTGATTACCATTCACTTCATTCCCGATTAGTTCCCACGATTTCAGACCACAGAATCCCAGCAAATTACTTCAGCGTGCACAATATTCAAGGGGTACGAGTTCGACTCTACAAACCCAAATTCCGACATCGCCACGCTCTGCCTCACAAGACATTCCCTCTGCCAACGACACAGTTGGACCACCCACTCCTGACAACAGTCACCAAATCGACTAGAACCACCCGAGTCAATTGCTACCCCTCCTTCATCACTCGAGTGCGACAAAGTATCGCAAACCGTGCCCTACTTCCAGCTATCCCACTCACCGCCTCGAGCCCAAGTGAGACACCCAACACTACTGCACCTTCTCTCTTCGCTAGAGCTCCTCCTTCGATCAATTTCTTGGCCGCGACCTCGAGCTCGCGCGCTCCTCTGAAACACTATCCCAGTGCTCGACTTCCTTGCTTCGCGTTGGACTGGGAAGAGGACTCGATTCCTCTCGTTCGTGGCCACCAGCCCAATTTCAAACTCCACTCTCTCCCCTTTTTTTGATTAGGTTGTTTTTTTGTCGAACTGGAAGAAAAGGGGGTTTTCGGCATTTAGAGGAGAAGAAAGAAACATCGCATTTGAATTTTAATATGCCGTTGTCTTATGGATTTTGAACGAACAAACTTCGATCGGCCATCCCTTTGTCTTTCGTTCGTTTCTAAATTGAATTCCTGGGGAAGATAATGGAAGAGTGGAGAGATACTAGCATTATAACGAAGTGAGATGGCTTCTTGGGCACGCTTGTTTATAAAATAATTTAATATCGAAAATATCACGTTTTGTATAGCGCGAAATCCTAAACCCGAATCAGACATGCTGACAGACGTTTATAAGGTTTTACCCGCGTTTCGAACACAATGGAACGTGTTTTGAATGCTAATTTGATCATCTGCGCGATTTACGGAAGTAAACGATCAATTTTAAATTAAATCTATTAAAATAGTTCTACGCGTTTCGAGCTGTCAGGGTCAAACGACAACTCCGATTGCTACGAAAATTGAAATCCCATAATAACTAACTATTACGGATCCAATGGAACTGGATTCGTCGACTTCCGAGACTGTGCCTCGGAAAGCTATTTTTAAATATCACTTTAAACGTTAAATTATTAAAATTGAACAAATTTCCTTTACATTAAATTTCAACCATTCTATTATCTTCAGTATCATCATTATAGATTTTATAAGCCTTCAAATTATTTTAAGTAGGCTTAGAATCTTGGATTCAACAATTTACCCAATTTCAATTATTAAATTAAGTATTTAAACCATACAATTCAATGATTTAATTATCAAGTAAATATTAATATCTTGAATTCAAGTTACAATTAACCTTTAAATATTTAAAAATCAATTAATTATTCAAATTTAAATTGCTAGAAATTCCAGGTCGTCACATTCCTCCCCCTTAAAAGAATTTCGTCCTCGAAATTACTAGTTAGGAAGAATGGTCTAATTCTCGTTTACCTTTTTCCTAAAACCCACAATTCAATATTCTACCAACTATCCTTTATTAAAGACCCACTATCACCTTAAGCAACTTCCAAAACCTTCTATATTTTCAAACAACACCCTTTTGCTCAACCATTCAAATTTTAATTTAAAACCAAATTTTGAATTCTCAAAAAATTTTCTAACTCTCTAAATTTTCGAATTTTTTTGCCAGCGACTCCTTTGCGCGGCTACCTCGGTACAACTACAAAAGGCCTCTACGGGCTCCTAAATTCCAAAAGAAAACAAAAGCCAAGTGGCTACATCAAAAACCCAATCCAATTTCATACAGAAATTAAAATACATATTTTTTTGTCGGGCAATTCAAATTTATCTTTTGGAATCAAATCCAATTTTCTTTTCCCCTTTTAATACATGCATATCTTATTTAGCAACAATATTCAATCGAAACTTTACAAATCATTTTATACATTCTCCTATATAGGTTTTCATATCTACTTCTATTCAAATTTGTTTTTTCCCGTTTTAATATGAATTCAACTTATTTCAATTTTGGATTTTTCTTTTCATTTATAACTGAGTCTTATTAGTTCCATCTACTAATCTATTTCAGTTTCATATTTAAAATCGTTTAATTGCTTAACTAAATTTTTTTCAAAATTTTCTAACTTCCAAAATTTTCGGAAAATTTTGCAGAGTCTCCTTTGTACGGAGGAGCTTTTGCAATTTGACAAGAGATATAAATATATATACATCGACCCACCCGGTTGGAAAAAGAAAAACAGTTCATATTTCCTATTTTTATTGCGTAGGCGTACCTTATTTAGCATTTTAAGCAAGCAGCTTATTTATTTTAGCAATTAGTGCAATCCAAATCCAGCCAAACGGCCTTTAGGTACCTGTACTTACTCAATTTAAATATGTAAGTGTCATATAAGAAAATCTATTTGCGTCTCACTTACTTTTAATGGCTAAATACAAGCATTTCACTTATATTCAATAGCTAAACACATATATATCATATGCAACAAGCACCAAAACGCTTCCCATAAGCGATTTATATAATCTTAAAGCTAATTTAATTGCTTTCAACCAAATTATATACCATTTCATTTGATTTCAATGGTTTGCAACTCAATTTCTTACATTCCATTGATTTTTAACCCAAACGAGCTCATATTCACTTCGATTAATTCTAAAACCAATTTATTTAGTCCCTGTCAATTCATAGAAATTTAATTACTTTTATTTACGTCATACGACGATTCATTTTATACAAATTCGACAATATTCGCTTAATAGAGTATTTATTTAGTTTATAACTATCTTAAATTAATTTCAACTCATTCTGCATTTAATTCCATTTCTTTTCTAAATTATTTACGAACCATTCATTCCATTTCATTTTATTTTAGCCTTGGATTCATCCAAAACATTTTATTAGGCTTTGCTCATCCAAACTTATAAATTAACGACCATTTCCAACTTAATTTAATCCAAGCTCTAATCTAATGGGCTTTCACTCTTATTCGAAGCCAAGCTTCCATGAATTTTAAAGTTAGTTAATTTACTTTAGTTTATTCCGACATCAAACTTAAGTTTGCTTCGATTTGATTCTCATTTAAGCAACTTCCATTAAATTCAGTTAGCCCATCCATTTTAAATTCACCTTCTCAATTTATCAAAATAATATCCACCCCATACTTATCTCATTTATACTTCAAATTAATATACCACCAAATTTAAGTTCAGTCTGATAATCTAATTCCAATCACAATTTTGATTTAGTTTTTATTCTATCAGACTTCATCCATTTATTATTTAACTCAATTAACTCATTATTTACCCAAGCTAAATTTTATTAATATACTCAACCAAATAATTATTTAGCCAATTATTTTACTTTCGACTTCTAAATCAATGTTCGATTTTGATTACAAATTCACTTCATTAAAATTCCAGTTTGGATTTCCTTTTTATTTCCCCAAAGTTCCAACATCTTTATTTAAAAATTTTAGAAATGCTTTTAAATTCAGATAATACTATTTAAAATAGCTTTTAATAAAAATACTTTTATAACTCGATGCCTCAACCAGTCCATCCTTGTTCTCATAGAAATTCAGTCATACGTTGATCAGGCGTAGGACTGAAAATCTATAAGTACTTGGTAAACCCGTTTTCAACACCCAGTGAAAATACTTGGAAAATAAATTTATTGAAAATATAGAAAACAATTTTTGAAAATAGAGGAAATATCTTTAGTGAAAATGCTCTGGAAATCATCACCCCCATCCATGGTCGCAGTTAACCCGATGGTTACATTGCCATCCCGACAAAATCCATAGATAACTGTAGGCCTCCGCGCCCCGCGATTACACTATGGAACCCACGACAGATCGCAGCTACAACTGAGGTTACGTAGCTATCACAGCAAAAACCCATATAACTGTAGGCATCAACGCCATCGAATTTCGCTGCCAAAAATAAAACTTCTCCACTTGACCATAGATCGCAGTCTACCGATGTCGCGTTGCCTTCCCGGCAAAATCAAGTGTAGACTGTTGGCACTCATCCTCCACACGATTTCGCTATGGTCCCCACAGTAGATCGCTGCGACATCGAGTTACACTACCGTCACAGCATAACCCAAATGCCTCTATAGGCATCAGCGCCCTCGACTTACGCTACCCAATAGTCCTCAGGAACTAGTTTTGTCCGGACTCCTTACAGGATCAACTTTAGAACCACCCCTTGGGGTTCAAGGCAGCACCACCCAGTGGCACTCCTGAGAAGTTCATTTCAAAGGAGCGCCTTTTTCCCCAGAGCCATCTTCAAAACACTTTACACTATACACATATAGTAACTTCAAATCATACACCTTGTATGACATCATACAAAGCTCCTATACACAAAATCGATTATCCAAAATCGATAATTCTCAAACTAGGCTTTCCAAATTCAATATTGATTTTACCCAAAAATCAAAAGCCTTTCCAAATCCAAAGGTTCTCAAAACCTTTTTCAAAATCCTCATAAGATCCTTTATATATATATATATATAATTTTTAAAACTTTGGATCATTTCAAACTTGTATAAAACCCTTTTATACTTCAAACACTTTCAAAAATATTTTCTTCTGGCCATAGATTTATCAAGGGGAGTTTTATCTCATATAATAAAGATATATAGCTTCATTTATTCAAAATCAAATATTCAAATTTGACTTCTCTTTCCAATATCAATTTCATTCAAATCTACATGATGTACGCTTATCATTTGTACGCTAATACCAATCTGATCGCTCACTCGATCACACAATTTCACTTCCGAACTAGTATCGTCCACCCGACTTACGCAGATCTGGTTTCTTGGTTAAAAACCGTCACTCTCCTTGCATAGCTATAACTATGATAGACAACATCCATAACCAATCAACAATCCATATCCAGGTTCACCGTCGAAAATCGAGTGAAAAATCCCAACTCGGATCGATAACTATCTCGAAATTCTATGCTCGAATCTGTATCAAATCACTATGCGAATAGAATAACATACGTACATCTTACGTATTTATCTTTATTGATTATTAACCAAATCAATTTCCTTTCCATTCACATTCACTTATTCACATTTACATCAATCCCTTTTTGGATTATCACTTCAATTTTTATCTCAGTTGGGTATTTAAATCAATAACAGTTTGAACTCCGACCCATTTATATTTAGAAAATAACTTGAAAATTTTAAAAATAAATAAGTAGTTGAAAAATAATTAATAGTTTGCAAAATAACTATAAAATAGTTAACTAATTGTAAAATAGTTGGAAAATAGTTAAATAGTTCCAGAAATTTTTAGGTAATTGAAAAATAGTAATTTATTTGTAAAATAGTTGAAAAATAGTAATTAGTTTATAAAACAGTTGAAAAATAGTCAAATAGCTTCAAAAATAATTGCAAAACAAGTATAAAATAATTTGACTTTAAGAAAGAAAGGTTGTGTATATTTAATAGCTTAGAAAAATAAGTTTATATCAAAACAATTTATATTGAAACTAGTCAAGAGTCAACTGTTCACTTCCCCAACAATCCAATGTAAATTTACACCTTCCTTTAAATTAATCCAATTCCAATTTGAATAACTCCAATTTCCATTGAAATTTATTTAATCCCAATTCAAGTTGAATCACCCCTGATTCCCTTCCCAATTTAAATCAAATTCCATTTGATTTTAATCCTGTTCACTTTAGTTATAATTTCAAATTATTCCAATCAATTTGAATCATTATCCATTGACCCCAATTCAAATTCAAATCACTTCAATTTAATCCAGTTAGATTTTCCCATTTGAACTCTTAAACTTTTGCATCTTCAATCACCAATTCAATTTAATTTCAGAATCCAATTCTCAAAATTCCATTTTAAAATTATTTTTACTTTTGTATTTCATGGTTCAAATAAGAGTACAATTTTATTCGTTTCAAAATTTAATTTATTACTCAATTTTATCTTCCAGTTTAAAGCCGGTTCTTAAACAAGTTTATTTTACAATTAAATTATTCAAACCTATTTTGTTTAATTTATACAATTCCATTCTTACTTTAAAGATTTTTATTTACGATAGGATGATATCATCCAATTTATTTTAAAGCGTCCATCCATTTTCAATTTTTAAATCTCAAACCTATTTTGAGATCACACAAATTCCCAATTCAAATCAACCATTTAACTTTCCAAGTTCAATTCCAATTTCATCTTGAAATTTCCAATGCGGGTTGCTTGTTAACTTATTTAACTTTCCCAAAGTTAAATTTCAACTTACTTAATCCAATCAACCCTACTCAAGTTGAATTCCCACTTCAAATTTCAAAATTATTTCCCTCTTATAAGTTCAAAACTTATATTACTTTGGGTTTTTACATCACACTTCAGGGAAAATCAAAACTCAACGCCTTAGAGTTTATTTCAAATTATCCTTGATATCATGTATATCCATACATATATACATGTTTATTTCCTTTACACACCAGGTTACCTTTAAATTTTAAACCACCCTTGGTTTTAATTTCAAAACAAACCCCTTAAAAAATCTTCCAAACATTCCTTGTTTTACAATAAGACTATGTTTAATTTCAATCTCACTTTTAGACCCTCTCGAATGATATAAATTCGAGTTGAATTCTCAAAAGTTGGTTTAACTTTTTAAACCAAATTAACTTTGTTCATTTAAAGTTTTTAAACAATTTAATTTCTGAGTTCTAATCCCAGAATTTCATTTTTGTTAATTTAATTTTAATTTGGTTGTATTTCTGTTATCACCTAATTTAATTCCAATTCAAGATTTCAATTTGATTGTATTATATTACTTCTTAACTTTAATTCCAATGATTTAACAACCAATTAACTAAATATTTATTAGAAGGAAATGCTACTTTATATATCAAAATATACTTCTATATAAAATCATTTAAAACCCTTTATATAAGAAAATAACAAGTACGCTCTCATATATACATACTCAACTCATTCTAGAGTACTTCAGACTCTATTAAATGAGTAATCCCTACCAGAGCCAAGGTTCTCGCTTAACCTTAGGCTCTAATACCAAATGTAACGACCCGAAATTTTCGATCCCGAAAACTCCAGATAGTAATGAAAAAGAAGAAAGAGATAGAAGAAGAAGAACAAAATCAACAACATCTCATATTCGCAGCGGATAAAATATAATAATAAATAATAACTGTTTACAAAAGAATACTATTTCTGTCGATTACATTTAATATACATCAGAGTTTCACATACATTCAAACACTGAATATATACAATTATCAGGCCTCCGATTAATAATAATATAAATACAGTGGAAATACTCTATACGCTATTGCCATCCAGCTTGCCTCCTGAGCTCCAGAACGTACCTACCTAAAAATCTGTAATACTCGGTCTGACCCAAACATTACACCAAAGTAACACCCAGGTCAGGCTGGAAACCAGCGTGAGTAAATCCAACTAACATGGAATACCAAAGAAATCAACTTATATAAACCCGGGGTGACATATTAATTTAACAAATTCGCAATTAGCTATAAACAACACTTATTCCACCTGTCAATTTCTAAGTACCAAACTTAGATAAATTAATCCAATTCACTTAAATCATTTCATCTTATTGATTTCACAAATCAATTTGTAAAAAATCGAAGTGGTTTTGGGTATTTCCCAATACCCGATCCCGGTCTCTTCAAGTCTCATGCCATCCTATTCCAAGATATCCAAATGAAAACACAACATTTTATATCAGAGATATCAACTCATCCAAAGCATCCAATACCATTCAGTCATCCATAAGCAATGCTTAATCACATACAATTAATTCAATTGATTCTAATTTGAATTTCTAACCACATTCATTTACATTGCTTCATTCAATCTTAATCAATTCCAAACCAATTAATTAGTCAACCCTTCACTATTCATCTTAATTAATCACACTGGATCACTTATTTTTTTTCTCAATTTCATTCAAGTAATTATCTTAATTTAATTTCACGATATTAATTGTACTTAACCAAAATCAATAAGATATCTTAATTACTTCATGAATTATTTAACTATTTCAATTACATTAATCCTTAATTAATTACATTAATTAATTTCTTACAAGTCATTTGTTTTGGATTAATCAATCTTAATTAATCGGTCTTTGATTACATCATTAAACATCTAATTTAATTATATTAATTAAACTCACAATATTAACCATTGAAATCTTGCTTACTTAGCAATAATTAGTTACACTCCAGTAACCTATCATTCCCTAAATATCCATCTTAAATTTATCACCAGTGTAATTGTTTTAAAGGATAGTTAATTTTCTCTCATTAATCTCTTGATAAATTTACCTTCAGTTGCTTCTACTAAGTACTTACCCTTCTCATCAATTTCACCAAGTAATTTAAACCTGAATTGCTTCCATTTATTGCCCATCCATTAATTTATTACATCCAGTAATTTCAAGTATCACTAATTACCTCACTAAGAAATCTTACTTTATAAATTACATTGACTAATTATACCAATCAAATTTCACAATTGATTACCCTTAATTAATTAGTAAAATTAATTACCTTAAATTAATCACATAAAGTACTTCTCTAAGTACTTACCTTAAATTAATCACTTAACTACAAATTAATTCGTTAACTAATTCTTAATTTCAAACTATTTAACTTCTAATCACATCCTTGATTTATAGACCTTAACTAAATTTATCTTTAATTACTCGAATAACCAATCCTTAATCATCGATTAAAAATTCAAACTTATTTAATTACAATTCATAATGGTAACTGATTTACTGATCATTCCCAAACACATTTAAAATGTTTCTTTCAAATTCATTTAAACTTAAACTTTGTTTCCTTTCAAATCCAAAAACAAACCAGTTATAAGGATCAAAGATTACTCACCTTAATTTTCTGATTACCATTCACTTCATTCCCGATTAGTTCCCACGATTTCAGACCACAGAATCCCAGCAAATTACTTCAGCGTGCACAATATTCAAGGGGTACGAGTTCGACTCTACAAACCCAAATTCCGACATCGCCACGCTCTTCCTCACAAGACATTCCCTCTGCCAACGACACAGCTGGACCACCCACTCCTGACAACAGTCACCAAATCGACCAGAACCACCCGAGTCAATTGCTACCCCTCCTTTATTACTTGAGTGCGACAAAGTATCGCAAACCGTGCCCTACTTCCAGCTATCCCACTCACCGCCTCGAGCCCAAGTGAGACACCCAACACTACTGCACCTGCTCTCTTCGCTAGAGCTCCTCCTTTGATCAATTTCCTGGCCGCGACCTCGAGCTCGCGCGCTCCTCTGAAACGCTTCCCCAGTGCTCGACTTCCTTGCTTCGCGTTGGACTGGGAAGAGGACTCGATTCCTCTCGTTCGTGGCCACCAGCCCGATTTCAAACTCCACTCTCTCCCCTTTTTTTTGATTAGGTTGTTTTTTTTGTCGAACTGGAAGAAAAGGGGGTTTTCGGCATTTAGAGGAGAAGAAAGAAACATCCCATTTGAATTTTAATATGCCATTGTCTTATGGATTTTGAACGAAGAAACTTCGATCGGCCATCCCTTTGTCTTTCGTTCGTTTCTAAATTGAATTCCTGGGGAAGATAATGGAAGAGTGGAGAGATACTGGCATTATAACGAAGTGAGATGGCTTCTTGGACACGCTTGTTTATAAAATAATTTAATATTGAAAATATCACGTTTTGTATAGCGCGAAATCCCAAACCCGAATCAAACATGCTGACAGACGTTTATAAGATTTTACCCGCGTTTCGAACACAATGGAACATGTTTCGAATGCTAATTTGATCATATGCGCGATTTACGGAAGTAAACGATCAATTTTAAATTAAATCGATTAAAATAGTTCTACGCGTTTCGAGCTGTCAGGGTCAAGTGACAACTCCGATTGCTGCGAAAATTGAAATCCGATAATAACTAACTATTACGGATCCAATGGAACTTGTTTCGTCGACTTCCGAGACTGTGCCTCGGAAAGCTATTTTTAAATATCAATTTAAACGTTAAATTATTAAAATTGAACAAATTTCCTTTCCATTAAATTTCAACCATTCTATTATCTTCAGTATCATCATTATAGATTTTATAAGCCTTCAAATTATTTTAAACAGGCTTAAAATCTTGGATTCAACAATTTACCCAATTTCAATTATTAAATTAAGTATTTAAACCATACAATTCAATGATTTAATTATCAAGTAAATATTGATATCTTGAATTCAAGTTACAATTAACCTTTAGATATTTTAAAAATCAATTAACTATTCAAATTTAAATTGCTAGAAATTCCGGGTCGTCACAATGATACACATCACGATCTCGAGCAATTTATGTCTGTTGTATTTTGGGAGACTTTGAATAAAGTCTTAAGGAAATTGTTACGACAAGCCTCAAACGAAATTTCCCTATTCAACCGGTTAGATTTCTAGTTTTATATATATATATATATATGTTGGGCGAATTCTCACCCAGAAGATCTCGAGACCAAGAAGCGTCAGTTTCACCCGGGTTTGCAACCTCCATTCGGCAATTCAGAGGATCAAGTTCCATTCGGCAGTAAGGGTCCATCCGGTATACATGTTCATTCGGCCACGCAATCCTATGAACTCATTCGGCACTCGGTAGCCAACAGCCTCCCTCCCTCTGCCGGTCCAAACCCACCACCGAACCAAGAGCAAAAGGGGGTACCACCGGACCAGGGTAGTACCGGACCAAAAGTCCTACCGGTCCAAACATCCCTCACCAAACCACTATAAATCTGTGTGTCTTTTACATTTCAGTCCTTGCTTTTTTCATATTTACATAACTCATCTAAATCATTAAGAATCACATAAAACCCATTAAATCTCACGACTTGGAGGTGTTTGCCCACTTTTCGCGCAAACATTTTTGGTGCTTTCACTGAGAACTTCGAACTCGAAGCTTCAGCTTCCCTCATTCAACCTTCTTTCCCAATAGCATCCTTCATTGCCTAGGAAACATGACTTCCAGACCAAGAAAAGACGCCAACAAGGGAAAGAACGCTGCAACTAGCAGCGCTCCAAATCCAGTGGATCCAGATCAAGAGAACCATCCCACTACAGCAGCAGTGCCACATGTAGATCAGGCAATTCCAACAGCCCCTGCAGCGGAACAACCGGCAGTAATCACTAGAGCAGACCTAGACAGAGTTGTGGTGGAAGTGACTAACCGCTTCGCATCCCAACAAGAAGCTTTGGTGAACCAACTCATGACGCGCTTGAGGGATGTCGAAGAATCCAACCGCAACACTGAATCATGGGATGAATCTCAATCTGGAGGATCTCGGAGACAGCAAAGGTCTTCCCTCTTCGAGGAAGCCATCAACAGGAACAACAATGATAGGGGCCGCGCCCGGACTCAGCCCGAACTCCGACTCGAGGAAGCGCTTGGAACCGAGCCCAGTGGGGGAGGCGCCAGGCGAGGGTCGGATGTAGCTGAGCCAATCATGCCACCTAATCATAGAAACCCCACTGAACGGAGCCGAGCTAGAACCCAGCCCGAAGTTGACCCAATGGAAATGCTCGAAACAGAACCCCACAGGGGAAGATCAAGGCAGAAGGCAACTGTAGCTGGTCCTAGCGTGCATCCGAGCAGCCAGAGGCAACCACTGGATAACGTCAGAAGTGATAGACTATACCATCCCTACAGGTCATCTGGACGAGATCGATCCCGCAGGGAAGAACCAAGTTCATTTCTATCCGCTCCAAATTCTGATGAAAGAATGGCACGATTATTCAGAGAATGCGTCCAACGGGAGCAAAGGGACTGAGGAATAGGCGCTAGGGTCACCAGTCCCTTCACCCGCAATATCGAAACTGCCATCACCCCCCGGGAATGGAAAATGCCAACCATGGAACCTTACAAGGGAACTTCCGACCCCATCGTACACTTACAAAGATACACCCAGCATATGCTCATGAGCGGAGCAACAGAAGGGGTGCTGTGTAAATGCTTTCCGCTATTCCTAGCAGATCTAGCTACCTCCTGGTTCTGCCATCTACCCCAAGGGTCTATCAGCTCATGGGAGATGTTGAAAGAAAGGTTCATTAGCCAGTTCCGCATCCACGTAGAACAACCCAAGGATGCTTATTCTCTATCCAATGTCAAACAGAAATCCGGAGAGACACTGCAACAATATCTAACCCGGTTCAACGTCGCAGCGGCCGCAGTCCAAGATGCCGATGAAAAGCTCACCCTAATGGCCCTCTGTAGTGGTGTACACCCGGATACCAAGTTCGCTAGAAGATTAACTAAGGAAAAACCAGCTACTTTACCTGATTTCTTCCATGAAGCTGGAAAGTATATGAGACTTGAAGACGCCGCCACTGAGAGACAGTCAGGGCAACAAGGTAAGACAACTTCGGACAAGGTTCCCGCTGCAACCAAGGACACTCGAAGAAATGAATCTAGAGACAATGCTGGGGGCAGGAAGGTTGAAAAACGCCAATATCGACCAGGACCGAGATTTGACTCCTACACTCCTTTGAATGAAACAATCGAAAACATCTTTCTAGCCACTCAGGGCGAACTCGGATATAAGCGCCCCCCGCACAAGAAAGAATCTGATAACGCACTCAAGTCTGGAAAGTTCTGCCGCTTCCACGAATCCCACGGACATGACACCAATGAATGCCACCATCTCCGGGACTTGATCGAAGAACACATCAGAAGAAGAAGGCTGGAACGCTATGTGAAAGGTCAGAACAGGACTCCAACTCCTGCCAATGAGAACTCAAAGCGACCCCTCCCAGAAGTAGGCGGAGGGAATCGCAACACCAGTGGCTCTAGTCAAGAGAAGATAGTGGTCCATACCATCTCGGGAGGACCACACATCGCCGACAGAAGCTGGGCAGAGATGGAAAGATACGGCAAGTCACTTAGAAATGCTGAAGGCTATGTTAACTCCATTATGGAAGAACGCCAACCGAAACGGAAAGAGAGTGACGACATCGTATTCAGTAGGCGTGATTTAGAAGGAAGACAGTATCCGCATATGGATCCCATGGTTATCTCTGCCTGGTTCGGTCCAGCTAAAGTTTTTCGAATTCTAATAGACACAGGAAGCTCCGTAAATATCCTATTCAAGCATGCTTTCGACAAGATGAAGCTGTCAATGAAGGATGTGTCTCCCTGCAACAAACCCCTGCACGGTTTCACTGGAGATGCGAAAATACCCCTCGGGCAACTTGACCTCTTCGTCGAAATAGGAAGTCATCCCCGCCCCGTTGTGCGAAAACAAACGTTCGTACTAATAGAAAACCACTCGGCCTACAATGCCTTCTTGGGAAGACCAGCCTTGTCTGACTTCCAAATTGTCCTAGCCCCGTGGTGCCTAAAGATGAAATTCCCAACAGATAACGGAATAGGAGAAGTTGAAGGAGATCAAGACGCCGCTCGAGATTGCTATGTAACTGAACTTCGCAATAACCATAGAAAGAATAAAGGGAAAGATGCAGAGACTACTCTCTGCATGAAAAGCTTGGAAGCATAGCAACTAAAGAAAGCCCCTCCTCTTCGATACACCAGCGATCCTTTCAATGAACTAGACCCCAGGGATAAGGAGGAGGAGGCTACCGCTGAGCCTGCAGAGGCCATAGAATTCGTATCTGTAGACAAACATGATTCAAGCAGACTATTAAAAATAGGATCTCAGCTAAGAACAGAATTGAAGGATCAACTCATTGACTTTCTCCGCCACAACTTAGATGTATTTGCGTGGACACATGCCGATATGACAGGAATCTCCCCAGACATAGCATGCCACATGCTGAACATCGATCCCACCAAGGTACCGATAAAGCAGAAAAAGAGAAGCATGGGAGCAGAACGATCAGCAGCCCTCGATGAGGAGGTAAAGAACCTACTTGCTAATGACTTCATACGAGAAGCCATCTACCCAGAATGGATAGCTAACCCGGTACTAGTAAAGAAAGCTAATGGGAAGTGGCGAACATGCATTGATTTCTCCAACTTAAATGACGCTTGCCCGAAAGACTGCTTCCCGCTCCCCCGAATCGATCAACTTGTGGACAGCACTGCCGAGCACGAACTTTTATCTTTTATGGATGCATACTCCGGATACAACCAGATTCCCATGCACGCTCCCGATCAAGACCACACTAGCTTCATCACTGACCGGGGATTATATTGCTACAAAGTCATGCCTTTTGGACTCAAAAATGCCGGAGCTACCTATCAACGCCTCGTCAACAAGATGTTCGCGGAATTAATAGGACGAACCATGGAAGTATATGTGGATGACATGTTGGTAAAGTCCAGGAGAGCCGATGATCATGTAAGCCACCTGAGCGAGTTGTTTCAGGTACTTCGCCGATATGGAATGAAGCTGAATCCTTTAAAGTGCTCCATCGGAGTGTCATCGGGAAAATTCTTAGGATTCATTGTCCATGCCAGAGGAATTGAAGCAAACCCTGAACAAATCCGGGCTCTAAAAGAAATAAGGATACCTTCCACCCGAAAAGAAATGCAGAGCCTAAACGGAAAGGTGGCCGCCCTAAGCAGATTCATTTCCAAAGCAACTGACAAGTGCGTCCCTTTCTTCGAAGCTCTCAAGAGAGACAAAGGAAAGTTCGAGTGGACCGATGAATGCTTAAAAGCCTTCCTTAACCTGATCGAACACCTTCAGAAACCACCAGTACTCTCAACTCCGAACGAAGGCGAAGAGCTATACCTATACCTCGCTGTATCATCTCATGCTCTAAGCGCTGCCCTGGTAAGAGAAGAAGACCGCACACAACGCCCGGTGTACTTTATAAGTAAGAGATTTACGGGGGCAGAGGCCAGATATCCTAAACTTGAGAAATTGGCGTATTGTTTATTGATCGCGTCACGAAAACTGCGACACTACTTCCAATCTCACTCCATCAGAGTTCTAACCGATCAGCCACTAAGACAGGTGCTCCATCGTCCCGACACTTCTGGACGACTCCTCAAATGGTGCATTGAACTAAGTCAGTATGACGTCACCTATCATCCTCGCACCGCTATCAAGGGGCAAGCCATGGCCGATTTCATTGCCGAATTCACTACCAACGAAGGCAAGGATCAGTTTGAAATAGCAAAAAACATCAAGTGGAACCTCTTTGTAGATGGAGCATCGAACGAACAAGGCTCGGGGGCAGGTATTGTGATAATCACCCCCAGAGGAAGAAAGATGTACTATGCATTAAGGTTAGAATTCGCGACCACTAACAACGATGCGGAGTATGAGGCAGTAATAGTGGGTTTGGAGCTTGCCTTAGAAATTGGAGTCAATTCTTTATGTCTTCATAGTGATTCTCAACTTATCGTAAACCAAGTACTAGGAGAATTCCAGACACGAGGAGAACGACTCACAGCATATCTAAAGAAAATCAAACTGCTGCTCGACCAATTGGACCATTATCTAATCAAACACATTCCTCGAGAAGGTAACCAAGAGGCCGATGAACTAGCAAAGCAAGCTAGTATGATGAATAGCACCATTTTCGGAGCACTAGCCATCTCAAGGCAGCTAGCCCCAAGTTTTGAACAAGTGAATCTGGTAACTACAATTGAAGAAGCAACTTGGATGACTCCTATCCGGAAATATTTGCAGGACGGCACACTACCAGACAAACGTGATGAAGTCAGGAGAATTTTGAGGAAAGCTCCCCACTACACAATACAAGAAGGCATCCTCTATCGGCGTGGCTTCTCTAGCCCCTTATTCAGATGCGTCGCTGGAAGGGAAGCCAAGGAAATCTTATTCAACATCCATCAAGGTAGTTGCGGAGATCACACTGGAGGGCAGACTCTGGCGAAAAAGATACTCCGATATGGATATTACTGGCCCACACTAAACAAAGACGCCTTAGACTTCGTCAAGAGATGCGACAGATGTCAGAAATTTGCCAAGATTCCTCGACTACCCACAAATGAGATTACTCAAATGACCAGCCCTTGGCCCTTTGCTGTATGGGGAATTGATTTAATTGGCGAACTGCCAACGGGCCGAGGCGGAGCCAAATATGCTATAGTGGCAGTCGATTATTTCACTAAATGGGTGGAAGCGGAACCCCTAAATAAAATATCTTCAGCAAAAGTTATCAACTTCTTGATCAAAAATATTCTGTGCAGGTACGGAATACCACTCAAGATCATATCAGACAACGGACTCCAATTTGACAGCGAAGAATTCGGCGACTGGTGCCAAGAGCATGGAATTCATAAAAGCTTCTCATCAGTAGCTTATCCTCAGGCAAACGGACAAGTCGAAGCTGTCAACAAAATTCTCAAAACCCTAATCAAGAAGAAACTTGAAAAGTCAAAAGGCGCTTGGGTGGACGAACTTCCTACGGCACTTTGGGCCTACCGCACATCTTTCAGAACATCAACGGGACATACTCCTTTCTCTTTGGCATACGGATCGGAGGCAATGCTCCCTGTTGAGACTATTGTTCCTTCCCACCGTAGGATCCACTACAATCCAGAAGAAAACGAAGAACTCCTCCTCATGTCTTTGGATCTGATTGAGGAAAGGAGAAACGATGCCGCACTCAAAGCAGCAGCTCACAAACAAAAAGTGGCAGCACTATATGTGATGTCCCGGAAATTTGAGGCAATAATTATTTAATAATTTCATTGATAATTATTTTAAAAATGTGAAATATTGTTTTAATAATTTAATTTAAACTGGAAATCTCTTTTGAAAATCAATAATTATTTAGTTTGTTAAATAATTATCTTTTCAAAGATTAAAAATATTTATAATGTATAAATGTTTATACATTGTAAATAGAAGATTTGGTTTTAATTTTTTTTTTATATATATAATAAAGGATATTTTCTAATTATTTTATATAAATGAATAGTTTGTATATTGATTAATTTGATTTAAATTAGTATTGTAAAATTTTCTCAAGTTTGTTTTAAAAATCTTTCTTTTATCTTTGTTAAAAAGTAAGTATGTATTTATTTTGTTTTTAAAATAAATATAGTTTAAATTTCATTTTATAATAAAGGTTTATTTTGTTTTGTTTTATTTTAAAATCTTATTTTCTTTTGAAATTTAGTTTCATATAGAATATTATTTTAAAAAGAATTAAACAAACATTAAAATGTAAGTGTATAGTTTTATAAAAAGCTTATATGTATTTAATTAAAAGCTAATGTTAATAAATCACTTTGAACTTGCTAAAACAAAGTAGAAATGTTTCAAGATAAATTCAAATACATTTAGTAATTTAAAATTCTCTTTTATATATTAACATGCATATGTGTTAACTTTTTAAACATAAGTTGACACTTGTAAATTCATTTCATCTTAATACAACATGTGGCATTGATTTTTAAATCTCATTGTTTAAATTATATTGATAAGAAAATGTAACACAAGCATTTGGATTAAAACATTTTCTCATTTGAAAGATCTGAAAATCAAATTTCAGAAATTCTAAAAACCAATCTTCAAGCTTGCAAATAAATTTCTACAAACCATCTTCAATCAAATTCTCAAATCTGCAAATAACAAATCAAATTTAGAAAAATGCCAATCTTCAAAACAAATCAATTGCTGCATACAAGCAACTTCAATCAAATCTGCAAACCTATCAACTTCAAATTTCTGCAAATCAATTCCTTCAAATCTAAATTCTGTGAGATTCAACCTCAACTATCTGCATGTTAAGTTACAACAAATCTGCAAATCTGAGCATTAGAATGGGTCTGCATGTAATCTTCATCAACAAGTAATGGCATCAAGAAACTCAGCAATCAAAATACAAGTAAAGCAACTTCAATTTCAAACCTGCACCCAGATTTCAAATGCAGTTTCAAGTCAGGGTCCTGGGATTGAAATCTCCAGCAAAAATTGTTCTCTGCATTCTTCAAATTTATGGTGAGTAAGCTTCTTATCTTTTAAAAACAGTTTTCTTTAAATATCAAAATCAAACATAAATCAAAGAACTTATGTTTTTAATTCACAGAAAGCAAACTGTTTTAACAAAACTGTTCTGTTTGTTTTAAAATGAAATAAGTAACTTCACATACACAAAATTTGTGACACCTGAGTATATGAGGTGAAAATAAATAAATGATGTGGTGATTACAAACTCATGAATGATATGTGTGTATAGGAATGAATTTGCTTATATGTTTTTTTTTTTTTTTTCCTTATTTCTGGGATCTGCATACCTAGTTGGTTGTGAATTGAGATGTTTTCTTAAATAGTAAAGCATTATTATTTGAATTGTTGCTGTTACTAAACTTGTGTGTAACAAAGTATGTTAGTTAGTATAAATGTAGGTTCTGGAAAAAAAAAAAAAAAATCATGAATTAGTTAAAAAATGTTAAAATCTAAAACCTGTTACCTCTGTAATAACTATAGCAGTGAGTATATTTTCAAATAAGAATTGGGATACAAACATCATTAATTATTATAAAAAAGATTATAACATTGATGTATGTTAGAAATAAGGAAGTATAAAACAAGTTTTTTTTTTTAGTTAACTGTGTAAATGTGCATTTCTGTTTGAAACAGAAAGTGGAAACTTGAATTAATCTGTTAAGCTAGTGGATATTGAGTGTTTAGGTTCTTCATGCTAGTGGTATATTGAGGTTAGAATGGAGTAAATTGGGTGATATATGATCAGAGAAAGAGGGGAGTTAGGAATTGAGTTCTTTTCAGATTTCAGAACCTTGTTTAAATGTGCAGTTCTTAGTATATTCCCATGCTCTCTGTTGCTTCAAGTTATTTGTGGCTTTGGGAATTTGTAGAGGGGATGTAAGGGAAGATATATTCAAGGGTGTGTCGATGATGGTGGCTGGAGGTGGTGTTTCTAGGTGATTGACAAGGGGTCTTTGTTGCAATGTGTACTCAGGGGATTATTAGTTGTGTGCAGGTTGTTGACTCGGGGAATACTCGGGTAGATTTGCTTTTTACTCGAAGCAATGGGTGAAGAAACTCGAAGCAAACAATAGGTTGCTCGGGTAGGTTAGCTTCAGGTTTCAAAATCTGAGAGTATTTGCTGTTTTTTTTTTAGAATTTGAATGGAGTTCAAATTCTAGTGTAGGGTTTGATTCATATATATGTTGATATTGAATTCAAATAGAGTTTGAATTCAAAGTTTTTAAAAATTGAAATATCTTAAAATAAGTTTAAATTTGGTTTTAAATAAATATAAAAAAATGGTTACAGGTTCAAATCCTGTAGTTTGCAGTTTTCATAAAATTGAATGAAATTATAATTTAAAGATCTTAATTTGATTTAAATATAAGTTAAGTCTGAATTCAAATGGAGTTTTGAGTTCAAGGTTTTAAAAATGAAATTTTTAAATTTAATCAAGATTTAAATTCAGTTTTAAATAAAAAATTAAAACAGTTCCAGGTTTTTAAACCAGTGAGTTTTGCAATTTTCAGATTTCTTGAATGAAACTCATATTTTAAGTTTGCAACTTGATTCAAGTGGAAGATGGATCTGCATTCAAATAAAATTTGAAATCCAAAGTTTTAAAAAATGAAAATCTTAAATTTAACAAGATTTAAACTCAGTTTTGAATCAAGTTTAAAACTGTTGCAGGATTACTTCAAAAACCTGACTTCTAATCCAAAACATGTTTGTAAGATTTTAAATTATGAACAAATTTAAAAGTATTAAGCAAGATTTAAATTTGTTTGGAAATCAAGTTAAAAACATTTTTTTCAGATTTACTTTGAAACCAGTTGATTTCTAAACAGTAAAATAAAAAAAATGAATGAAATGAACATATTTAAATGTTTGAAAAAAATTTGATTTCAAATAAGTTTTTAAAACTTGAAAGAATTGAGTTCCTTTAGTATTTGAAAGTATTTGAATTAAAATATGAAGTGTTGATGTAAATTTAAAAGTTGAAAATAATCAATTTATTTTCAATGCTTAATTTATCAAGTAATTTAGTTTTAAATCTTTCTTGAGTGATGAGTGTTGTTTAAACATTCATTTTTATTTTATGGTTTATAATTATTTTTGGAATTAATGAATCTTTAAATAAAATTTGAAATTGATTCTTAGAAATGTATTGTTTTAATACATTTTGAAATTAAATGAGTCTTTTGATAAGTAATTTGAATATTTTGAAAATATTTAAGATAATTAAGAATTTACTTAATTATCTGATTTGGAATAATGATTTAGATTAATTTTAATTAGAAATGATTTATTAATCTAATCCAGATTTCTTAAGTATGTAATTAATGAAATGTGTTAAATAATAATGATGATAATTATCTAAGGATAATTAAGTAATTAATTAATGTCAATAAATTTTAATATTGTGATTTGTTAAGTTAATTAATTTAGTTTAATTAATTTTAATAAATCATTAGATAACTTTAAGAATGTAATTACTTAATGTAATTAGTGGAGCAGGATTACTTAGAGAAGTAACAATGATAATTACTGAAATGTAATTAGTAATTTGGATTAATTACTTTTGTAATTAATTAAGGAATTAATTAATGATTAATTATTGGTTAATTAATTTATAAATGAGTAATTAAGATAGTTAATTTTTAATCAAGGTGATTAATAATTAGATTAATTACTAAATGTAATTAATTTGAATTAAGTAATTTATTTAAATATTAAGGATCATAAATTAATGTTAATGATGTAATTAAGGATGGTTTAATTAAGTAATAATTGATTAATTAAGTGATTAATTAATTGTGATTAATTAAGGACAAATATAATTAATTATAATTAATTAATAGATGAGTAATTAAAGGTTAATTACTTATGATTAAGGTTAACTAATTTATAAAATTAATTAAAGACTAAATACTTATTGTAATTAGTGAATGATTAATCAAAGTTGTTTAATCAAGTTGAATACTTAGGAAGTGAATTAATTAACTGGGTTAATTAACGGATGTTAAGCAGGATTTAAATGAGTAATTAATTTAATTATTTTAAATTAATTAGAGATGGTTGTAATTAATTTAATTCATTTTAAATTAATTATAATTGTTGGTTAATGAATCATTGCTTATGGATGTTATTGATTAAATGGTTGTGATCTCAGAAATGAGATGATTGTATCTGTATGATATGAATGTTTGGATAACTATGATGGTTTGTGATGGATTATTTGGATGGATGATTATCTGTTTATGGATGATACAGATTGTCTGTTTATGATATGAATGTGATTATCTATTTTGAGATATAGTTTATCTATCTGTATGAATTAGATAACAATGAAATAAGTTAATTGTTTAAAACCCTTAAGTACAACTTGGACATTAAGATGGCGTTTGGTTTCGATGAGACCGGGATCGGGTTTCCATATTTGGAATTCCGAAAACCACATCGATTCCAATTAAACGTTAGGACGTTAATCCAAGTGGAGCAAGTGAAGACTCGAGGTGTAAGGGCTATACGTCAGTATAACTCTGTGGGTGATTCCGTAATGAGTTTGACGGAATAGTACTTATAGGTTCGAGACGGTGATATAGAGTGCAAGGGTTATTGTCGTTAACTCTGAGGGTGATTCCAATACGAGTGTAACGAGATAATGCCTTCGGTTTCGTTCGAACCCGGAACGAACTTGTATGGATTGAATGCTTTCAGAACATCGTCAGGTGGACGATGAGCATTCTAAGAGATGTGTCCTCTAAAGGTAATCGTAGCCTCAAGCCTCATCAACCGGGAATGGCTAAAACAGGGGAGGTGCAGCAAAGCTTCGTGGGTAGCCCCCACTGGAGAGCAAGATTGATCCCTGTCTAGAGGTCCCTTTTTATTCGGCTTAGTGGGCAGTTGTCAGTGTACACCAACTGCGGGGTTGTCTTGTTCGGAACTGTTCAGTAAGGAACGGGTCCGGCTTTGTGTTGCAGGGGAGTTAGGGTGGCTCCTCGGTACGGTGATCTAGGCCACGTACTGTGACGGGCGGTACCCCAGTAGCCCTGCCATTGATGGAATCCATAATCCAATAAGCGCCTGTACGGTTTTGATTGTGCCCAACTATGTTGGAACGTGAGATGTAAGCATTCCAGCTATTTCTGTATTTTATTTTGAAAACCCTAGACACTATTATAATATCACTGGATTTCCTATCAAATGTTTTGGTTAGCGTAAGGTAAAAACTTTTCCATGTTTATGTGTGGGAAGTCTTACGTGATACCTTTTGTTTTCAAAGGATTTTCTAAAGTTAAGCAACTTTTATCCCCGTTTACTCACACCAGACCCCTGTCTGACCTGAGTGTTTATTTTCTGTTTTATTAAACTCTTGGGTACTCATATTATGTATGAGTAGTCAAGTGTTTCAGGATTGCTTTGATCGAGTTCTGGAGGAGATAATGGAGCAGGAGGCTTCAGCGTGTAGATATATGTAGTGGTTCCGCTGTGTTTGAGTTGTATCTGTTTCTCTGATGTATTTGGATTGTAATTGCTAGACAGATGTTTATAACTGTCTAGTTTGTGTTGTATTAGCCGTTTAACTCTGATGTATATGATACTGTGTAAAGTTTTATGTGATATATTATAATTTATTCGATTCCGCTGTGAGATTCTGATATTGTCTGTTCTTTCTTTCCTTTCTTTTCTCTTTTCTATCCCTTTCTTTCTTCTTAATGATGCAACTTTCTGGAGTATGGAAGTTGGGTCGTTACAACGTGGTATCAGAGCGTTAGGTTGAGTGAATACCTAGGCTCTGTAGTGGTGTCTTTCTTGAGAGAGCGTATTTGTAATTTTTAATATATATATATTTCTGCCTATTTGTTGGGTTACCTGTTCGGGTTTCCAATATAAGTAATAAAGGTAGATAGGGTAGTGGTGTGTGTAACACAACTACCAATAGTTGGAGTTTGAGTGTTGGAAGTGATCTGCTAGGGCAGTTTGGGTATCTTGTTTAATTTGGCAGTTTGGTGAGAAAGATTTCTCTGATCTCTGAAGGAAATCTTTTCAAGATTCGGAGTTTATTTTTGGAATATAAGCTTGGTGCAGTCGTGTGAGGGGTTTTTCTTGAGTTTGGATCAGTTGGGAGTTCTGAAGCCAGCAATGGTATTTTGAAAACCTTAAGAAGGAGTTCTGTCTATATTTGAGTTTGAAACTCAGTTTGGCAGAGTATTTTGAGTTTGGTTTGGGAGCGAGTTTCCCGAGAGATATCTGTCTTTTGAAGGCTCTATTGTGAAAAGGCTGGTGTAGCTTTGAGGTTCGATGAGCTTTTGATTAGGGAAGCTTTGGCAGCAGTAGCAGCAGTGAGTGGCCTGTTCTTTGGTGGTTCTGAAATCTTTGTGATTCTTCCGTCAGGAGTCCGGGCAGATGATGCAGCTTGTCCATTTCTTCTGGAAGCTCAGTTGGGTGTGATGTTAGTGGTTAAGAGGTGGACCACTAGTTTCTTCTTTTGAAGGCTTTAGCTGTTCTGATTTTGTAGTGAGAACAATTTCTTGAGATCTGAACCAGGTGGAATCGCAAAAGTGACTTGCGATAGTTCAGAAGTTCTCTGTGTGATCTTTGCTTGGATTGAAGCATCTTTAGTGGATGTTTGAGTTATCAAGGTGATTTGGTATTTTCTGGATATCTTTGAAGGAATCAAGATTTGCATTCGCATCAGAAGATTGAGTTCTGTATCGACTTGGTTCTTGGAGCTTTGCCGGTGGTTTAGCATTGTAGGAAATTCTTTGAGTATGATCTGTTTAAGTTGATAGAATTTATTGGATCCAGTTTCCTGGTTTCTGGTTGAATTTTTACTGTGGTGGTTGTGACTGAATCGGATATGTCACTGGGATTTTATGGAATTTGATGAACAATATTCCGGGATAAGTTGATCAAGTTTATACTTATGATCATCAACAGCATTCACGAATCAGAGTTGCGCAGTGGAAGCATGGTGGCGGCTATTCCAGAATAGGAGCATCCGATTCTTTGGGAATTTGAGTTTTGTCTTGGATCAAAGGATTTCTACAGGATATTCATTTTGGATCCGGAGACCTGATTGTTTTATATCTGTAGTAGAGTTTGTGTGGTGGAGTTTGATTGATCTAGAAGTTGAAGGCAGCCCAGGATCAATATGAGTATTGGATCTTTCTGTTTTCTCTTAAGAGTTAAGTATATGGTTTATCTCTGGTTTTAGAATCAGTAGTTCTGTGAGATTTAGGAGTTGATCAGGACTTGTCTATAGTCCTGTATTCTGTTTAGATTTGTAGATCTAGATATATAGGAGCTCTAGATCTGTGTTGTGTTGCTAGTTTAGATTCTGTAGGGCGAGTGTCCTGGTGTTTGTACCTGGGAAACTCTAGGGAATTCTATCCAGAATTTTGTCTGGGTAGTTAGAATTGTTTGTTTGAATTGGTTGCTATGATTGCTAGTATTTGGTTGATAGTATATGATTGCTCTTTTAAAATTTAAAATTTGTATGGGATTATTAAATTACCTTTGCTTTTAAATTTCGGGGACGAAATTCTTTTAAGGGGGGAGGAATGTGATGTCCCGGAAATTTGAGGCAATAATTATTTAATAATTTCATTGATAATTATTTTAAAAATGTGAAATATTGTTTTAATAATTTAATTTAAACTGGAAATCTCTTTTGAAAATCAATAATTATTTAGTTTGTTAAATAATTATCTTTTCAAAGATTAAAAATATTTATAATGTATAAATGTTTATACATTGTAAATAGAAGATTTGGTTTTAATTTTTTTTTTATATATATAATAAAGGATATTTTCTAATTATTTTATATAAATGAATAGTTTGTATATTGATTAATTTGATTTAAATTAGTATTGTAAAATTTTCTCAAGTTTGTTTTAAAAATCTTTCTTTTATCTTTGTTAAAAAGTAAGTATGTATTTATTTTGTTTTTAAAATAAATATAGTTTAAATTTCATTTTATAATAAAGGTTTATTTTGTTTTGTTTTATTTTAAAATCTTATTTTCTTTTGAAATTTAGTTTCATATAGAATATTATTTTAAAAAGAATTAAACAAACATTAAAATGTAAGTGTATAGTTTTATAAAAAGCTTATATGTATTTAATTAAAAGCTAATGTTAATAAATCACTTTGAACTTGCTAAAACAAAGTAGAAATGTTTCAAGATAAATTCAAATACATTTAGTAATTTAAAATTCTCTTTTATATATTAACATGCATATGTGTTAACTTTTTAAACATAAGTTGACACTTGTAAATTCATTTCATCTTAATACAACATGTGGCATTGATTTTTAAATCTCATTGTTTAAATTATATTGATAAGAAAATGTAACACAAGCATTTGGATTAAAACATTTTCTCATTTGAAAGATCTGAAAATCAAATTTCAGAAATTCTAAAAACCAATCTTCAAGCTTGCAAATAAATTTCTACAAACCATCTTCAATCAAATTCTCAAATCTGCAAATAACAAATCAAATTTAGAAAAATGCCAATCTTCAAAACAAATCAATTGCTGCATACAAGCAACTTCAATCAAATCTGCAAACCTATCAACTTCAAATTTCTGCAAATCAATTCCTTCAAATCTAAATTCTGTGAGATTCAACCTCAACTATCTGCATGTTAAGTTACAACAAATCTGCAAATCTGAGCATTAGAATGGGTCTGCATGTAATCTTCATCAACAAGTAATGGCATCAAGAAACTCAGCAATCAAAATACAAGTAAAGCAACTTCAATTTCAAACCTGCACCCAGATTTCAAATGCAGTTTCAAGTCAGGGTCCTGGGATTGAAATCTCCAGCAAAAATTGTTCTCTGCATTCTTCAAATTTATGGTGAGTAAGCTTCTTATCTTTTAAAAACAGTTTTCTTTAAATATCAAAATCAAACATAAATCAAAGAACTTATGTTTTTAATTCACAGAAAGCAAACTGTTTTAACAAAACTGTTCTGTTTGTTTTAAAATGAAATAAGTAACTTCACATACACAAAATTTGTGACACCTGAGTATATGAGGTGAAAATAAATAAATGATGTGGTGATTACAAACTCATGAATGATATGTGTGTATAGGAATGAATTTGCTTATATGTTTTTTTTTTTTTTCCTTATTTCTGGGATCTGCATACCTAGTTGGTTGTGAATTGAGATGTTTTCTTAAATAGTAAAGCATTATTATTTGAATTGTTGCTGTTACTAAACTTGTGTGTAACAAAGTATGTTAGTTAGTATAAATGTAGGTTCTGGAAAAAAAAAAAAAAAATCATGAATTAGTTAAAAAATGTTAAAATCTAAAACCTGTTACCTCTGTAATAACTATAGCAGTGAGTATATTTTCAAATAAGAATTGGGATACAAACATCATTAATTATTATAAAAAAGATTATAACATTGATGTATGTTAGAAATAAGGAAGTATAAAACAAGTTTTTTTTTTTAGTTAACTGTGTAAATGTGCATTTCTGTTTGAAACAGAAAGTGGAAACTTGAATTAATCTGTTAAGCTAGTGGATATTGAGTGTTTAGGTTCTTCATGCTAGTGGTATATTGAGGTTAGAATGGAGTAAATTGGGTGATATATGATCAGAGAAAGAGGGGAGTTAGGAATTGAGTTCTTTTCAGATTTCAGAACCTTGTTTAAATGTGCAGTTCTTAGTATATTCCCATGCTCTCTGTTGCTTCAAGTTATTTGTGGCTTTGGGAATTTGTAGAGGGGATGTAAGGGAAGATATATTCAAGGGTGTGTCGATGATGGTGGCTGGAGGTGGTGTTTCTAGGTGATTGACAAGGGGTCTTTGTTGCAATGTGTACTCAGGGGATTATTAGTTGTGTGCAGGTTGTTGACTCGGGGAATACTCGGGTAGATTTGCTTTTTACTCGAAGCAATGGGTGAAGAAACTCGAAGCAAACAATAGGTTGCTCGGGTAGGTTAGCTTCAGGTTTCAAAATCTGAGAGTATTTGCTGTTTTTTTTTTAGAATTTGAATGGAGTTCAAATTCTAGTGTAGGGTTTGATTCATATATATGTTGATATTGAATTCAAATAGAGTTTGAATTCAAAGTTTTTAAAAATTGAAATATCTTAAAATAAGTTTAAATTTGGTTTTAAATAAATATAAAAAAATGGTTACAGGTTCAAATCCTGTAGTTTGCAGTTTTCATAAAATTGAATGAAATTATAATTTAAAGATCTTAATTTGATTTAAATATAAGTTAAGTCTGAATTCAAATGGAGTTTTGAGTTCAAGGTTTTAAAAATGAAATTTTTAAATTTAATCAAGATTTAAATTCAGTTTTAAATAAAAAATTAAAACAGTTCCAGGTTTTTAAACCAGTGAGTTTTGCAATTTTCAGATTTCTTGAATGAAACTCATATTTTAAGTTTGCAACTTGATTCAAGTGGAAGATGGATCTGCATTCAAATAAAATTTGAAATCCAAAGTTTTAAAAAATGAAAATCTTAAATTTAACAAGATTTAAACTCAGTTTTGAATCAAGTTTAAAACTGTTGCAGGATTACTTCAAAAACCTGACTTCTAATCCAAAACATGTTTGTAAGATTTTAAATTATGAACAAATTTAAAAGTATTAAGCAAGATTTAAATTTGTTTGGAAATCAAGTTAAAAACATTTTTTTCAGATTTACTTTGAAACCAGTTGATTTCTAAACAGTAAAATAAAAAAAATGAATGAAATGAACATATTTAAATGTTTGAAAAAAATTTGATTTCAAATAAGTTTTTAAAACTTGAAAGAATTGAGTTCCTTTAGTATTTGAAAGTATTTGAATTAAAATATGAAGTGTTGATGTAAATTTAAAAGTTGAAAATAATCAATTTATTTTCAATGCTTAATTTATCAAGTAATTTAGTTTTAAATCTTTCTTGAGTGATGAGTGTTGTTTAAACATTCATTTTTATTTTATGGTTTATAATTATTTTTGGAATTAATGAATCTTTAAATAAAATTTGAAATTGATTCTTAGAAATGTATTGTTTTAATACATTTTGAAATTAAATGAGTCTTTTGATAAGTAATTTGAATATTTTGAAAATATTTAAGATAATTAAGAATTTACTTAATTATCTGATTTGGAATAATGATTTAGATTAATTTTAATTAGAAATGATTTATTAATCTAATCCAGATTTCTTAAGTATGTAATTAATGAAATGTGTTAAATAATAATGATGATAATTATCTAAGGATAATTAAGTAATTAATTAATGTCAATAAATTTTAATATTGTGATTTGTTAAGTTAATTAATTTAGTTTAATTAATTTTAATAAATCATTAGATAACTTTAAGAATGTAATTACTTAATGTAATTAGTGGAGCAGGATTACTTAGAGAAGTAACAATGATAATTACTGAAATGTAATTAGTAATTTGGATTAATTACTTTTGTAATTAATTAAGGAATTAATTAATGATTAATTATTGGTTAATTAATTTATAAATGAGTAATTAAGATAGTTAATTTTTAATCAAGGTGATTAATAATTAGATTAATTACTAAATGTAATTAATTTGAATTAAGTAATTTATTTAAATATTAAGGATCATAAATTAATGTTAATGATGTAATTAAGGATGGTTTAATTAAGTAATAATTGATTAATTAAGTGATTAATTAATTGTGATTAATTAAGGACAAATATAATTAATTATAATTAATTAATAGATGAGTAATTAAAGGTTAATTACTTATGATTAAGGTTAACTAATTTATAAAATTAATTAAAGACTAAATACTTATTGTAATTAGTGAATGATTAATCAAAGTTGTTTAATCAAGTTGAATACTTAGGAAGTGAATTAATTAACTGGGTTAATTAACGGATGTTAAGCAGGATTTAAATGAGTAATTAATTTAATTATTTTAAATTAATTAGAGATGGTTGTAATTAATTTAATTCATTTTAAATTAATTATAATTGTTGGTTAATGAATCATTGCTTATGGATGTTATTGATTAAATGGTTGTGATCTCAGAAATGAGATGATTGTATCTGTATGATATGAATGTTTGGATAACTATGATGGTTTGTGATGGATTATTTGGATGGATGATTATCTGTTTATGGATGATACAGATTGTCTGTTTATGATATGAATGTGATTATCTATTTTGAGATATAGTTTATCTATCTGTATGAATTAGATAACAATGAAATAAGTTAATTGTTTAAAACCCTAAGTACAACTTGGACATTAAGATGGCGTTTGGTTTCGATGAGACCGGGATCGGGTTTCCATATTTGGAATTCCGAAAACCACATCGATTCCAATTAAACGTTAGGACGTTAATCCAAGTGGAGCAAGTGAAGACTCGAGGTGTAAGGGCTATACGTCAGTATAACTCTGTGGGTGATTCCGTAATGAGTTTGACGGAATAGTACTTATAGGTTCGAGACGGTGATATAGAGTGCAAGGGTTATTGTCGTTAACTCTGAGGGTGATTCCAATACGAGTGTAACGAGATAATGCCTTCGGTTTCGTTCGAACCCGGAACGAACTTGTATGGATTGAATGCTTTCAGAACATCGTCAGGTGGACGATGAGCATTCTAAGAGATGTGTCCTCTAAAGGTAATCGTAGCCTCAAGCCTCATCAACCGGGAATGGCTAAAACAGGGGAGGTGCAGCAAAGCTTCGTGGGTAGCCCCCACTGGAGAGCAAGATTGATCCCTGTCTAGAGGTCCCTTTTTATTCGGCTTAGTGGGCAGTTGTCAGTGTACACCAACTGCGGGGTTGTCTTGTTCGGAACTGTTCAGTAAGGAACGGGTCCGGCTTTGTGTTGCAGGGGAGTTAGGGTGGCTCCTCGGTACGGTGATCTAGGCCACGTACTGTGACGGGCGGTACCCCAGTAGCCCTGCCATTGATGGAATCCATAATCCAATAAGCGCCTGTACGGTTTTGATTGTGCCCAACTATGTTGGAACGTGAGATGTAAGCATTCCAGCTATTTCTGTATTTTATTTTGAAAACCCTAGACACTATTATAATATCACTGGATTTCCTATCAAATGTTTTGGTTAGCGTAAGGTAAAAACTTTTCCATGTTTATGTGTGGGAAGTCTTACGTGATACCTTTTGTTTTCAAAGGATTTTCTAAAGTTAAGCAACTTTTATCCCCGTTTACTCACACCAGACCCCTGTCTGACCTGAGTGTTTATTTTCTGTTTTATTAAACTCTTGGGTACTCATATTATGTATGAGTAGTCAAGTGTTTCAGGATTGCTTTGATCGAGTTCTGGAGGAGATAATGGAGCAGGAGGCTTCAGCGTGTAGATATATGTAGTGGTTCCGCTGTGTTTGAGTTGTATCTGTTTCTCTGATGTATTTGGATTGTAATTGCTAGACAGATGTTTATAACTGTCTAGTTTGTGTTGTATTAGCCGTTTAACTCTGATGTATATGATACTGTGTAAAGTTTTATGTGATATATTATAATTTATTCGATTCCGCTGTGAGATTCTGATATTGTCTGTTCTTTCTTTCCTTTCTTTTCTCTTTTCTATCCCTTTCTTTCTTCTTAATGATGCAACTTTCTGGAGTATGGAAGTTGGGTCGTTACACTATACAACTCCAAAGTCAAGCATCGCATCTTACAAGAAGGAGATCTTGTCCTCAGGCGAATCTTTCCGCGCCCCGGGGCACTGGACCCCATCTGGGACGGACTATATGTAATTCATAAAGATCTCCACAACGGAGCTTATATTTTGTCAACAGTGGACGGAGAGGTGTTCCAGAGGGCTTGGAACATCCGACACCTCCGTCGATACTTTTCTTAACTTGTACTGCCCATATGAAGTGAATTAACAAAGAGAATCAGTGGACGTAGGCGTTTTCATGCCGAACCACTTTAAAAATCTTGTCTCTTTTTTAACTTGTTCCTTTATATCTTGGCTACTTGTTAAGCTTTATCCTTTTCTGTTGAACAAAATCTTATGGCATCTCCACTCAAGACGCACCACGGCCTCATCTGGACAAGGCCTAACAGGTACGCTACGATTCTATGCACTCGCCAATGAGACTCTTTTGCTCCAGCATCCCTCTGCTGCGGGTTAACTCATTGCTCGCGCCTGCCCTCAAAGCCAACTGTAATGAGCCGATTATAAGTCATCATAAAGGCCGACTATAGCCGATGGCAGCTCATTACGGCGTACGGCTCGCCGGCAACTGTGAACCTACTTTAAGCCCCAACATAAGGTGTGGCCAGCCAGGGGTAGTTCACGGCCAACGGCACCCACGCTAGCCGGCCACGGTAAATCGAATAATACCCACGATTACGGACCATAATGGTTCGGGTAGTTACCGTGCGCGATCTCGGCTCCGATGTGTCTTAAGTGCGGCTGTGGTAAAAAAGAAAACTCCCCGCGGAGGCGTAAGATGGGTGACAAATGTCTCCAAGACCCACAGCTAGGGAAAGTGACTACAAAACCCGTTTGCCACGAACTTAAGCACATTGACGGCCTTCCGTGACTGGAAGTTTTACTTTTTCTATATTTCCATTTCATTTAAATACTTTTCTCCTATCCTGTATAACAAACTCTAAAGTACAGGAAACCGAATAGGGAGCATTCACTCATGAGAATCTAAACCTGCGTACTGGGTGGCAAGGTACTCAGATATATTCATGATCAGTTACACAAGACGCTCAAAACTACCGCCTACAAATAAAACATGAAAGGCGGTACTCTCTTCTCTTGTACATAAATACATAACTATAGCCTATTCATATGTCACACTAACATTGCAAAACATGAAATTATATTTCAAGCAAAGGCTTAACATCAAACACAACTAAAATCACAGGCATATACATGGTTATACTCCTCACGCAGCACATCAAAATGACAACAACATTTAAGCATAACAAAATCAGCTTATATTATAAAATCACATAAAGTTACTCTCTGCAAATAATATTATTACAGCCACATCAATGTTTTGGACTAACGTAAACAACAGTAAAAAGAAATAAAAAGCGGCCGAATCCGGACAAGTAACCAGCTGCGTCCGCACTCCATCACCAACTTCCCAAGCCTATTTGGCCGTAGGGCCGGAACCCCCAGCATGTTGATCGGAAGTTCCACCTGTCCAATTCAGAAGAGGAATCCATTAAACAAACGATAAACAATCAAGTTATGGAAACCCAGAAAGAAAAGGAAAAGAGAAGAATAACTCACCAGCGTCCGCCGCTTGATCCTCATCCTCCAGTTGCACACCCGCTTCCTCCGCAGCGAGCAACCGCATCCCCTCCTTCACCGCCACTTGCTCCTCTTTCGAGAACTGAGCAGTGACCACATCCAGACTAAAAGCCACTCCATCTTCCTTACCCGCATCGACCCTGGCCTCCTCTAAAGCCCGGAGATATATCTTGGCCATGACCCGGGGATAGTCATCCATCCAAGACAAGCTGCCCTCCTTCCAAGTGCGGAAGTACATGTCCTGTAGCATCTCGTCCATCATCCCCTCATTCTCCTCGAACTCCCTCATCCTGGCCTCGGAAGCCTGCAACTTGGCGACAGCGGCATCCCTCTCTGATCGGTATCTCGAGCAGTCAGCCTGGAGAGACCTCCTCATCTCCTCCATCTCCTCCCTTAACTTGACTTGAGCCATCTCCGCGGCCTCAAGCCTCCTAGACAACTCCTCTACCTGCTCGAGATCCGCATTCCGAACCTCATCCACTGTCGCAATGGCCATGTCGATCCGCTCCTTACAGGCGGCCTCCATCTTCCGTAATTCCGCCCTACTTGCCTTTTTCATGGTCTCTTTCAGACGCCTGGAGGCTTCCTCGTGCCGAGAAATCTGAACGGCTTGACCGGCAAGCTGTTCGGCCTGATCAGCAACCTTCAGCCGCAACCGAATATTAGCACTCCCAATCTCCTCCCCGGCCTTGACCAATTGAGCATGATACTTCATTAACTTCTTGGTCTCTTCGGCCACCCGATCGATATTAGCCTTGGCCTCGTCTCCCATGGTAACTACCCGAGTGGTAAGCAGATCAAGATCTAGGGACTTAGCCTCGTCTAACACTCGTACCATGGGGTTGCGGGGAAGGAGGTGTTCACCCGTGGCCTCATCAAATGAAATATTCCGAGAACTCGGATTTAAATCAGGATGACTGGCAAAGGGGTCACGAGGCACGTCAGGACGCCTTATACGGATAACTGTGGGATTCTTGGAAGGAGGTGGAGGGGGGATAAACTCCGTGCTCTCCTCCGTGGCATCACGAGGAGGCTGAACAGGAAGCTGCGGACCAGGGGAAGGCTCAAATAAAGAACGACTCCTCTTCTTTTTCTGAATGCCCTCTTCGATGACCCCAAGAAGAGGACGGTATTTGACCACGTCCCCAGTACGACCAGTGGGAGGCTTCGCAGAAGCTCTCATCAACTTGAACTGTTCGAGGCGGTGTCGAACGTCTGACGTTTTAACCACCTGGCCTGCCCCTGGAATAAAGAACAAGTGTTACGAACATACAATGGTCCACAATTCAGGAAACATGTTAAGTAAAAAGAAAGAAAAGTGTGAAGGCACGTCTATTATACAAACCCTGCGGAGGAGTGGGGTACTGCAATAAGTCCTGGATCTCATTCCAGGACGGGAGTGAACTATAAAATATTTCTAAGTCCTTATCGAAAATGGAATCGACAGAGGACAAAAGTTCACCTTGCACCGTCGAAGTCACCCTGGCTGAGGAACCCCTGGGGGATAGATCGGCACCAGCCCCGACCTTGCTAGTCTCCTTCGCCTTCTCCGCTCCCGATTCCCCTTCCGATTCCCCGAAGGCCTGGCGGAGGGCCTCATCCAGCTCAGAGTCTTGCCCAGAAGTTAAGGCACCAGCACCACTACCACCCTGACCATCTCCATCTCCTCCGCCTTCCAACTCTCCTTCCATATCGCCTCCTTCGCCCTCTTCCACACCTTCCTCCTCCGGAATGATCGGGTAAGTACTAGGAGAGGGGCCCTCCGATTCTTTAAGCTTCTTGCCCCCCGCGACGGGATGCTGTGCAAAGGGTTTTCTCTTGCCACTCTTCATCGTGACCCCCTCCTTAGCTTTAGCAGCCTTCTCCTCAGCCGTGTCCCTCTGCTTAACAACGGACTGGTGCGGCTGGATCAAATTGTACTCCAGGAGGGTAGCGTTCCTGATCAGGAACGAAGCCGACCTGTCCCGCGCAGGAATGGCCTTTATTCCAGCAGCCATCCGCGCCAAAGAATCATCTTCCACGACAGCAATGCCACCTGTCGCTAGCAAGAAATAGAAGCGTGTCAAAAGAAGCACTACAGTCAGAACATGGAAAATATAAATGAAATTAATCTTACAGCCGGAAGTGAAAAGGCGGAAAGAAACAGAACTGTCCTTGACAAAAAACCATTCCTTCTTGAACATGGTGAACTTTGAATATAAGTCCAAGACCGGTTTGAAGGGCACGGCCGCCTCCAGACTAATATACGGAGACCCCTTCTTGTAGCCCCTCAGGTTATACAAATATCGAATTTCCCGGTTAGAAGGAGGGCGCCCGTACCTCCTCTGGAAGATGACGAAAAGGCTTACCAAAATGGCATAAGAGTTCGGCTGAAGCTGGAAGGGAGCCACTTTCAAATATGTGGTAAAGCTGACTATCCAGGCATTGATAGAAGGGATAGCACCACACATGCAATGGTACCTGCTGTAAGCGAAGTAACCTTCGGGGGGATTATACGGCATCACTCCCTCTCCCGGCAGCAGCATAAGAGCCCTGTCTATCCCAAATGAACGAGAGATGACATCAAGTTGCTCCTCCTTTAGGGAGCTAGGAAAGCAATCGGGAGGGAAGACCAGAAGTTCCTGTGGACCATATCCGTCCACTAACGACCTCGGAACAGGTCGATGCTGCCCAGATCCTGGTTGGGCTAGGGGCACGGAGGAAGACTCGCCTCTATCTTTGGATTTCCGTCTGTCTGATCGTGTTTCCGCCTTGCGAGACATTTATCTGCATACACAAAAGTGAAAAACATGATGTTAGAACAAGAATACAAGCAAGCAAGCGTATAAAGACCTAAGATTTCGCTCAAAGTTCAAGTTTCTAAGCCTCATTCGGCATATACTTCATTCGGTGGTTCTACTCGGCATTGGAAATTCATCCGGTATGCCAGTCCATTCGGCCATAAAGGCACACTTTTTCATTCGACAGTGCAACGCCAAGCTCGTTCGGCAGTGAAAAGCTTTCGTGTCCATTCGGCATAAGCCCATTCGGTTATCAAGTTCATTCGGCGAAAGGGGATATACCTGATTCGGCAAAAGCTTGGTTCGGCAAAGAGTTGGTTCGGCTATTAATTGATCCGGCTCTCTCTGGTTCGGTAAGGGAAAACTAAGGGGGGTGTAGCCTCTATATATAGGCGAGCTCAGGATTGCCGAACCAGCTGGTCCGGCCTACCGGACCAACATACCGGACCAAACAAAAAACCGAATGAAGCTATATCTACCAGCAAAAACCAGGAACAGGGGGCATGCAAGGCACCTCACTCAGATAAGTACCAAACTCTAGGGCCTACTGATACAATAGAAATTATGATAACGATGAACAAGTAGTAAGTCTCTCACTAACATGGGTTAATCATTTACACATGTACGAGATCACGAACGATCCACTGGCATGCTCTGAATGGCTATTAACCCTATCGTCGTGAGAACTTACACTTTGACATCCCCTTTTAAGCTCATCGGTTAAATGGATATTTGATTCTGATAATTATGAAATGGCTAAGCTACTTACACATGTACGGGGTCGCGAACGATCCCTAGGCATGCTCTGAGCTGGCGATAAAGCACCTTGACAAACGATCCAGGGACCCACTCTGACGTGTACCTGGCATCGATAATGTTAAACCCCCTCGGGGCACACCTCTCGCCCCAAACGGCGCGATTCACTTTGTCTCAAATGCTTCGATCCTGAACGGTCGTTATTTGAAATGACACTAAAACTGTAAATTCCTTTGCAGGACATCAACAGGATACGAACATCCAGCCCATGGCGTTACAAAGCAGACCTTCCTACCACGAGGAAACAAAGCGCGACACATGCAAGCACGTGCCCCACTTTGGGGGGCAAATGTTGGGCGAATTCTCACCCAGAAGATCTCGAGACCAAGAAGCGTCAGTTTCACCCGGGTTTGCAACCTCCATTCGGCAATTCAGAGGATCAAGTTCCATTCGGCAGTAAGGGTCCATCCGGTATACATGTTCATTCGGCCACGCAATCCTATGAACTCATTCGGCACTCGGTAGCCAACAGCCTCCCTCCCTCTGCCGGTCCAAACCCACCACTGAACCAGGAGCAAAAGGGGGTACCACCGGACCAGGGTAGTACCAGACCAAAAGTCCTACCGGTCCAAACATCCCTCACCGAACCACTATAAATCTGTGTGTCTTTTACATTTCAGTCCCTGCTTTTTTCATATTTACATAACTCATCTAAATCATTAAGAATCACATAAAACCCATTAAATCTCACGACTTGGAGGTGTTTGCCCACTTTTCGCGCAAACAATATATATATATATATATATATATATATATATATATATATATATATATATATTGTACTATTTCTTTAAATAGTATGACGTTTGATTTATCACTATACTTATTATTACTGTATTTGTTAGTTTGTTATTGTAATTAATTACAACATACTTATTATTAAAAAATTGCTAATACAGAATTCCAAAGTAGTGGAAATCTGATTTGTAAAACTGTGAGACGAGTTTATTATTGATTAATTTCTATTTTGGTATGCTAGATGTATAGCAGAGTTACGAAAGTTGACAAGTGCTTCTATTGACTCATCAAAATCAATGAACAACTCTATGTAGCCACAGATATGATTTACTGCAGCCCGTATCAAGATACCATTTGTGCATTTCTCCTTCAACAACATCATTAACAGCCATCAGTAAAGTTTCTTCCTTTTCCTCTTGGTTCTCTGCAAGTTTGGCATGGATTTCTTTATTCCTGAACTTCTTTGATCTGCATTCATATTTGTAGTGTCCATATCCATGACAATTGAAACACTGGACACTAAATTTATCTCTAGGTTGCCTCCCTTGATCAGTTCTTGGTTTCCCTCTTCTTGTTATGAACTTATTGTTCCAACTCCTGTTAAATCCTGAATCCCGACTTCTATGAGAATTAGTCCCATCATTTAAATTTAAATTTAATTGGGATTGCAACGCCTCTTCGATTCCTATCTCGAACTCCTTGTTTAGCCACTGCTCGTATGCCTGCAAAGAGCCCATTAGCTCATCAATTGTAATTGAGCTAAGATCACGTCAGTATTCAATAGCAAGTGACTTTGGTTTCAAATCGATCATTTAAGGTCCGAAGTATCTTCTCCACAATCTGAACCTCCTTGATACCTTCACCATTGGCTTTCATCTAATTTGCAATAGCCAAAGTACGTGAGAAGTAGTCAAAGACACTTTCATTCTTCTCCATCTGCAGAAGCTCAAATTGTCGCCGCAAAGTCTGCAAGTGTACCTTCTTGACCTTTTCTCACCCACAATTAATCAGACAATCCCATGCCTCCTTTGATGTAGAAACATGTGTTATCTTCTCATATACATCTGATTCAATTGCTCCATATATGTGCATCAAGGACCTGCTATCCGTCTTTTTGTTTCTGATCAATTCTTCTTTCTGATGCTGCGTGAGTGTTGCTTGATCACCGGAATCTGTAAATCCATCAATTACAACCATGGTTTTAAAATCCGTCCGGTACACCGGATTTCCGTCGTTTTCGTTCCGGTTCCGACATCGCCTGGAACGGAATTCGATAAAAATCTCGTTCCGGAATCTAGTAGAAAGGGAAAGGGGTGACAGAGAAATTGATTCACAAAAAGCAAAATAAACCCAAATTACCTACCTCTTTTTAACTTATCTTCCTCGATTTTAAGGATTAGGTGAATCGAACTTGTGAAATGACCTAGTACCAGCGTCGAACAGGAAAATCAAATTTGGAGGAGACGTCGAACAGGAGAAGCATGGTGGATTTTTTTTCCCTTTCTTACTCTGTTCCTGCTTTGAAGTTGGAATTGGGCGAAAAAAATAATCAGAGCAAGCTCACAAAAGTGAAGAAGGTTTTGAGATGTTGATAGGTTTAAACTTTGGGCTGGGCCAAGTTAGGCTAACATTGGCTGTAAAATGTTTATATAATATAGTTTGAATAAACATTTTAATAAAATTTGTATCTACCGTAAGAACATAATAAAAAATTATGTTACATTAACTATTAATTAATGTATTTATGAAAAAATTAACGGAATCCGCTAACCGAAACTAAAACGCGAAAACTCCGAAAGGGAATCGAAATTGTTAGTCATATTTCTCTATTTGTGATAGTCCAAAGCTGTTAAAAAATAAAAAGTTTTCTTTTTCTCTTTTCTTGTCTTTGTTGATCTCCATGATTAAATCATACTAATATCAAAATCATTTGAGACAATTTCCTTTTGCCTATTTCAACTAATGGAAATACCTCGCCTTTTTCAAAAAATGTCGAGTAAAGTAGCAATGATTCAAAAGCAATTCTTTATACATTACAGAATTTTGGAAATTCAATGTTTGATTGCTACTTGAATAATTTAGTGTAACTGACTATCAATGTTGCATATATATTTGCGTATTTATAACAAAAATGTACCGTAATTCACAAACCGGATTTAAAACGGAATTTCTGGAAATCCCGAAACGGAACCGGAATTTTGATTTTTTTCAAATGACCGGAACGGAAACGGAAACCGGAACTTCGAACCTTGATTACAACATTCGTATGCTCCATCACTTTGAAGAAGAGCTCCATCTGCGATATCCAATGTTGGAAATTTCCCTTCCCATCAAATTTGCCAACTGGACATTGAGAACTCACTCTTATTTGATGCCGTTATAAAATCAGTGGGTTACAAAGAAGCTCCAATACCAGATGTAGAAACAATTGCAAACACCCATGCAGTTAATTTAGTTTTAGAAGATCATATGGAGAAGACTTAATTTTATTATCTACTCACAACTGCTAATACATGGCACTTGAAAGCAAATTTATAGCTGTTGAAAATATCAGAGAAACCTAGAAACTTCAAGTTTTTGAAATACGAGGAGCAACATATTAATGTTCATGAAGATCAAAAGACAATAGCACCAGCAATTTATTGGACCTAAATTTTTGGGCTTGGTTTAACTTCCAACAAAGTGAATAGGCATATCTTCTTAGCAATACTACCAATATAAAAAATAATACAAAGTTGATGCACCAATTTGTTTCGCTTTGAATAAATGAGGAAACTGTTGACGATGACATGATTTTTGAGTATCAAACCTAAACACAATGTAGTTAATTGTACACAAGGCAATGGATACACAACCTGTATATAAGTACTCAAGTCAAGGCATGAAGTGCAAGAAGGTAGAAAAATTTAAAGTGACCACCTCTTAAGAACAAGGGACCCATTTCAGCTTTGTAATGGCAAAGAAAGAGACAAGCTACCTTCTGACAGGAGCATTATGAAGTCATTGTACGGGGTAAGGGTAATTCGATGTACTTGATTTACTATGTTGCAAAAGATTTGATGCTTTTGTACCCATTGATGATGGACTGTGCCCTATGATCATGGATGGAAGTGTAACAAGGTTTGTAAAAGAGCATATGTACTACAACAAATATAATGAAAAGTTGCATGCCAAACAGAAAAATCAAATTCCATAGGTAATAACATTTGTAAAAGAGCCAAGACACTACAACGGTGAACAAACTTACTAGTAATTATGACGTCAAGGTGAGGGGCTGTTTTAATGCTTCAGTCAAGTTGCTTCGTCAAGCAGAACATTTGAGCTCTCAGAAAGTAGTTGGCAATGACTCGGTTCTTGACCACTTCATGACAATAAGACTTGTCGCAGTCTTCAAAGGTGCGTACCATGTCGATATTTTGTAAGCACCCGTATAATTACATTACTTAACTCATTAAATGCACGAAACTCTACACATAGTGGTGGCATTAATGTAGCTTAATTACCATCCCCTTGACCCATCCTACAAGGAATAATTACCATCCCCTTGACCCATCCTACAAGGAAACCCTACTTGTTATTTCACATTTTTAGGGCTTTTGTTGCATTACGTGGAATCTTCATGACTATAGTATGTACATATTGCAGATAAAAGTAAGGAAAACTGTGAAAATTGGAGAGAAGAGAAAGAATCGAAAGTAATAAAAGACTAATAGATGATCTTAGAAGTCCTATAAAGTACGCATATGTGGCTACTTGTCTACTCATAATACATGATAAACTGATTACATTCATAATTGTATTGTTGCTACCATTGCTTAGTTTGCATTGAACTAGCGATGCAAATAAAATAAAGAAAATAAAAAATATTATCTTACACGTGACTGGTAGAAATGACATCCAAAATAATGCATACCATCCTGCATATCAATGTAAAAGAATTCAAACTCATAATTTAACTCTCAACGTAATAACCAAGATATAACTATCGAAAATTATCATATACTTCAAAAAGCATTATGAACATTGCGGTAGTCCATAGAGGAAACTGTTACGAATGAAACTCTTTAAGTTGGAATAATTAAATGGGTTGAATAAATTAAACTCTTTAAGTTGGAATAATTAAATGGGTTGAATAAATTTTGATGTTTATTAGAGCAAGAGAGTTTACATACCTAATGCCCACAATAGCTTGTCATTGGTATTTTGAGGAACCCGTTAAGAATAAAAATTCTTTTAACTTAGAATAATTAAAAAGCTTGATGAAATTTTTCATTGGCAAAATTTGTGTTAATAATAATAAAGTAGAGGAATTTGGGTTATTTCTTGGTTTTTCCAGCAAAACGAACGTTTCAAAAATCTTGGCTATAGTTGGCCTCAAGGTTTGAGAACTCTGTTTCGGTCTCGGTTTCGGCTAGTTGAAATTTTCTCAGTTTCGCTTCGTTTCGAAAATTTCGGATGTTTCGGTCCCGGTTTCAAATTTTGTGATGAAAATATAACAGTAAGCATTGTAAATAAATTACAAAACATAAAACATATACTCTAACGTTACACTTCATTTATATAAAAAATAAAGCACCCCAATAAATCTGATGCAAAACAAATGACCCAACCCAACACTTGGATAAAAAATAACATTCCACTGAACACAAATAAAACAGCCCAACAAAGTTTACCAAACCTAATTCTTATTCCTTCTCCCGCCTCTAAATATTAGTCTCCCGCTTCAGCAACTAGGGCAAAAAAATAAGAACACGAATAAAGCTGCCTTGATTAAAGCTCGTCGCTACTAGACGAAGCTTGAACGACCTTCGAAATGAGCTGCCTGATTCGAAGTAAGCTGTCTGATGCTGGGAGTATGTTACCTGATGCTCAAATAAGGCTTGAATGAAGCTCATCGCTAATATAAGCTCGAATTTGGAAAAAATTGTAAATGGATGCTTCGATTTAATTGAGATAAGTATTCGATTACTGCTAGATTCGAATTTCTTTCTTTTTATCTTTCTTTTTCTATAGACTGATGCCGTGTGTTTTCCTTGTTGCTCCCATCTTCTTATTCTGTGTAACAGACGCGGATTCTTCAACGCTCGAAAATCGATATTAATACGTCCACTGTATCAACTGCCGAGCAATCGAAGGTCGGAAAACCGAATTGTTATGGTTAAAGAAGAAGAGGTAGAAGAAGAAAGAAAGAAAGAAAAGCAACAGAAACAATATCAGAATCTCACAATCGCAGCGGAAGAACATATAATAGATAAATGAATAATCTATAAACAGAATCACTACATCAGTTATTACATTACATCACATTACATTACATTATCAGAGTTTACAACACCAAACGGCGGAAAAGAAATACTATATACTAGTTGATACGCCACGCCATTCAGCCTGCCTTTAGATTTCTACAGCAACTCCTGAATTCCAGAATAACCTGATAATCCGACTCTAGGCTGCATGTGTGGAAAATGATGGGCACCCAGAGTTTAGGAAGGGAACAATAAACTCCAAGTCTGTCATGAGACTGGTGTGAGAACTTAAAAACAGTTTATCTTAAAAAAAAAACAAAGAAATATTTTAAAATATATCCACAATGCTTTTAGAAAATGTAACTACCATAAGGCCTCCGCCACACACACAATGCAAACGCAGAATTGGAGGAGATTTCTTCTTATGATAGTCAAACATGCTTGATACGCAAATTTTGTTTGATATTATTACTATAAGTGCAAAGTGCAGGAAAATATTTCGAAAGTACAATATTAATCTTAGCCAGCATATGTACCATTATAATATGCCTATTATAGCTACCATCTTAAATGACAGGTTTTACAACTAAAACCGTACATGGCTCGTATTGTTTCTTTGGATTTTCAACAAATGGTCAGGCCAAAGAACTTCCCATTGCCACATGGGTACGCCTCTGGAAGGACGCCCCGAGAACCTAACCGGATCTCTGCCAACACAAGGCCGGGTTACCTCTGCAAAAGTAGGTAACTACTGACATGAGTATGTCATCCCCCGGTTGTAAACAACCTTTATCCGAGGATCCTCAACCAACAACAATCACAAAGTCATATATATCTGCGATATCCACATAAGTTAAGTATCTGGGCTCAACACCGTGATACCACTTCTATCCAGACGGAAATGCACATACTCTAAGGGGTGCTACTCTCTATAGCCTTGCTACATCTTTTCTGTTTTGACCATTACCGGGCTGTGAGGTTCGACGAAGTCTCATCTACAAAGCTACGCTTTTCACAAAAATTATGCTTTGATCAACAAATGATCAGCAACACTTCGTATGTCACATTACCAAATTGGGAATGTATCACTAGTAACCATCAACCACATAACCTCTGAGCTCGTACGTCTCAGAGACACGTGTTAAGCTAAGAGAATAAATTCTCCGCCATGAACAGAAATGTATTTGATAGAAACCAGCTTTATATCTCAAAGTGTAACGTTAGACACACATCCATACAAGTCCGTTCCGGGATAGAACGGAACCGAAGGCACTTTCAAAAAAAACCCTTGCAACCGGATATTCACAAAGGGTGATAAAATCTCTATATCGGAGATCAGCCGATGCAGAGACATTCGATGGTAATCCTTCCGTTTTCGAAAATATCCGATCTTCAACACCGGTCTTCAAATGCTACCCATTACTACGTATCACTATTCGAAATGGGATTCATGACCCAAAGGTCTTCTCCCGGCTAAACCGACTAACGAGCGCTTATTTTAAAATAAGTGTAGCATTCAAATTCAAGCAAATCACAACAAATACTCATTTAAAGGTAAATATTGATATCGGTTATTTAACTATCAATAGATATGCACAACATCACCAGATTCCAAATAATTTCCTAAATTATTTATTTTCCAAAAATATATTTACAAGATATATTTTTCCACACTTCAACCATTTGAAAACAAATTTCAAATCAATTTTCACCTTTACATCTTTTGAAAACAAATTTCAATTCATTTTCCTTACGCGGAAACACTTCCAAATATTTATTCATTTTCACTACAAATCTGCCGAGTTCAAATACTTCAAAATAATTTATATTACTTATCCAAAATATATCTGGAAAACACTTTGAAATAACTATTTTTCTTTTAAACACTTTACTTAAATATTAGTTATAAAAATATTATAACAATATTACATATAACTTAAGTCCAAAATAATTTTCGAAATAAAATTAGTAGATAGAGTATAACTATTTAAATAACTATTTTCTAAAACAATTATTGATTAAATCTTAGAAATAACCATTTCTATATCAACTTAATAATTCTTTACTTAAAGGATTTAGAACCATTTAAGAAGTTAATTTCTCCAAAGTATCCTTTTCAAAACCAATTGTGGAATTATATATATATATATATATATATATATATACGTATATGTATATATATATATATCTTTCAAAGCTATTTAAAAAAAATTATTCGGCTTTCCAGGGAGAATATACTTTCATTTCAAAATGGTTCATTTAAACAAATTAACTAAATCCTTACCGATTTACTTTAAATTTACGTTCCAAATCCGTAAATTTATTTCCACACTTCAAAAATAAATCGATGTTTATTTTTAAACAAATTTCCCTTTCCTTTATAAATTCATGGTGAATTTAAATTTCCAAATATCCACCGATATACGATTTTCAAATCGATTTCAAATATTCACTTTCAACAATAATTAAATTTTTCAATTGATTTCAAAAACAACCAAAACAAATTCCGTATTGATTTTTCTAAGAAATTAAACACCAAGTGAATTTCATTCAAATCTCAAATTGAAATCAATTTCTACTAAACCCCAAATCAATTTTCAAATTGATTCTAAATTCTTTTCAAAACACCAAATAAATTTCCAAATGGATTTTCATAAGATTTAAATTCAATCACCAAAAATCATTTCCCAAATTAGTTTCAAATTTTATTTCCTTTTGAAAAAAAATCCTTTTAAAGAAAACAAATTCTTTTATTTTTCAAACTTTTTAAAATCCGTATTTTTGAATAAATTCTTCAACTTTTAAATAATATTACCCAAAATCCATTTATTAAAGCTTTCCCCATATTTTGAAATTTATTCAATAAGATTAAAAATAAAACTTTATTATTTTAGAATTCGTTCTTTTAAATTTATCCAATTCTCAAAAATAAATTTGAATATAAACTTTCAACCTGAATTTTCAAAAATAAATTTTTTATTTATTTCCGGTATCTAACGATATCAAAATTATATTTGGCTAAATTTTAGCCTTTAACGATTTTAATCATAAAGATAATCACACAGAGATTATAAATAATCAACACACAACATTGAAACAAATTCAATTATTTGAGGAATCCATTTGGATCCCTCCAACCTGTTTCCCTGCATCCACAGATGTTAGCACAATATCAATCCCGTTTCAAGACGGGATATCACGGTACATGGGTTTATATAAAATATTATCCGCTATTATGCAGCGCAATAGGGTCTCATCCGCTATATAATGCGGGAAATCAACTCCAAGTACATATATAATACCAATTCCACTTCAAGGTGGAATACCGCGGTATATGTGTTTAATATAATAACCTCCGCTTAATATGCGGCGTATAGGGTCTATTTCAATACAACATATAGCAATCATCATTCAATCACACAATCAAACAATTTTAAATCTAACTATTTAAAATTTTAAATCGAAACAAATTCGATTGAGTGAGAAGTTCTCACCCTGGTTCCAATAGTGCTTTCAGCGTTTTATTCCGAATAAAATTAAATACGCGTTTAATTTTACCCAAAATTGACACAAAGGTCCAATCAAGTCCAATCCAGCTCCATCGCATAGTATTCGTCCATACGAACCCGACGCAATTCGTTTCGTGCGAAATGGACCTCATATGGAAAAGTTATGACATTTTAAACTTTAAACAAATTTATATAAATTAATTTACTATTTTTATTTTTATTTTCTTAACCTATAATCAATCCAGGCCGCCCAATTCCTCACAGCAAATCACGGCCATAACATCATCTTCTTCCTCGTTCGACTTCGTGCATGTGAAACAACCCATGCCGCCGATGCTTGGTGAATTTTCGCGGCCACCTCGCGTTGCTTGAAGACGATCAGATGATGCCTTTTGAAACGTCGTCGCCTACTCTATCAACGCCAGAGAACCGGCCCCACTTGGTCGTGCCACTGCACGGAAAATCATGCAGGAACGTTGGCACTTCCCTGGCATGTTGCGCCTCAATCAACGCTCCGATGACGATCACAGCCGTATAGATTCGAAGCTCCCGTGATGCTTAACATTTTTGTAGTTGAGAATTTCTTGAATATATTAATGGATTGGAAGAGATTAATGGAAGAAGTTAGGAGCTTTTCGGCCATTGAATATATAAGGAGGGCCGGCTGAAGCTAATGGCGGCTAGGGCTTGGTTAGGGTTTTAGTGAAAATAATGAATATTGAGGTCCTTAAATAGAAAATATTCGCGCACTATTAATTCAAAAAATTTCCGAACTCCAAACGAAGCGTACCGCCCGGCGTCTATAATGTTTTACCCCTATTCCGAACGCAATGGAATATATATCGGGAGCCAATTCGATCATATTTGAAAGATAGGTTTTCAAATCGACTTATTTAAATTAAAAATTCACTTAAACCGATTTCAGCGCCTTTTAGCTTGCCCCGGACAAACCGTAAATCCAATTGACACGAAATTTAAAATCCTACAATAATATAACATTACGGATTTGATGAAACTGATTTCGTTGAAATCCGAGACTGTTTGAAAAATGGCTATTTTTACTCGTCAATTAAATATTAAAATATTCAATTTCCACAAATTAACTTTTAATTAAAATTTAAAAATTCTATAATAACTCCAATATGATTTAATGCAACTTTAAAAATCAATTTTAATCACATTAAAACCAATTTCTAATTATTTATGTAATTTCAAATATTAATTATCTATTGAATTATCAAATTAAATCTAGATATTCGAAATAAAATTTATTCGACTTACATATTTTACTTGTTAATATTTAAAGTCAATTAAATATACGAGTTTCAAATGACATAAATTCTGGTTCGTTACATTCTGGTTACAATTTTGAATTTATTTTTTTACTTAGACTTTTTGAACGGGACGGGATTTTGCCCTAATCCCGTCCTGCCACCGGCTGGAACCGGTACGAGTGGCTCGAAATCTCATGGTTCTAGCCAGAACCTCATACCTTTGTTCGCGTAATAAGAAAAAATGTGAAAGTTACAGTAAAATTTGATGATTTTGAATTTTCTAGTATTATTTGTCAAATTGTTCGCTGCGTTATACTTATTTTATAATAATTACACATGTTTGAAAGATGTGTTTGAAGTTGAAGCCGGCCTCTAAAATGGTCAGCGATCGTTTGGAAAATTTCTCAGTTGTAATTAATAAGGAACATAAAAACTCTTACAAATTCTAAAAAAGAATCCAAGATGTTCATAATCATTTGAGATGCAACATTCGATTATGGAAAAACTTGAGAAAATCCGTATTGTCACCAAGTGCTTTATTAGAGAAAATATATAATTGCTGCATTCTTTTTCCAACAATTATTGAGATATCATATAGCCAAAGAAGTTTTGGGAGGTATATCTCCGTGCTTTGAAAATTCATAAATCCTTAAGTCAAATCCACTTCTAATGGTCAATGGCTTCTCTAAAATCTCACTGATGGCTCCAACAACCTCAACATCGTATCAGCGGTTCATAATGGTTACGTTGAAGGCAGCCCAATCTACAACATAAACAATAACAAAATAAATATAAAATGGTATTTCTCGTTAATTCTTTGGGTGAATCCTGACATTTCTTTCAGAATAAATAACTACGTCGTAACATTTTAATTGATATTTCAATTGGTGTATTTAGTATTAAGAAATTCAATTCCAACATTAAACAATCACTGAAACATAATTATTTCATGTATGTTTATCGGGCGAACTATTTATTTCAGCTCTAAAAATTCAAATGATGCATTCTTCGAAGGAAAATATTTAGATCAAAATGAGACATTGTAATCATCTACATGTTCCCTTTTAGATAGTGAGTTAAATAATAGTGACAGTTATCATTTCACCAATAACTTACATAAAGTGAATATGCATATCTTCTTAGCAATTATGTTGTTAAGGGCGCTGCCAAGGCGCCGTTGAGCATTGATTAGGCACTGCTTTGCAATTTTAAAACCCCGCCTTTTATTATAATGCTTTATTACATATTTTTCTTGAGGTGTCATTTGAGCGCTCATCCTTTCTTGGAGCACCAGAAAATAGGCGTTTTTAGTATAACTTTATTTTTTTACCTGACTAAATTAAATACATTTATAACAAAACCATCTAATTACTTCATTTGTTTATTGAATATCTTTTCATTTCAAGAATTTAAATTCTTGACTATTTTTCCATATCTTTTTTAAAATATACAAATAGTCATATTCCTGTGCCAAAAAAAAAGTTATTTAGAAAGAAACGAAGATAAGAATAACCCTAAAGACTATTATTTCGGTGTTAAGTATGAATGAAAGTTACACACCACTATAATTAAGAAGGTCATTAAGTGAAATCCAATTTCAAATTCTTTTATAATTTAATTCTATAAACCCTTTTAATAAATCTCTTTCATTTATGAAATCTCCTTTACCTAAATTCCAAATCTATTTATAAAATTCTTTATAAATCTCTAAGTTTATTTATAAAACTGCTTTATAAATACTCCAAAATCATTTATATAACCCTTTTCTAAATATTGAAAATCAATCATAAACTCTTTTATAAATATCTAAATCATTTATAAAACTTCTTTTATAAATAATCCCAAATCTTTTATAAAACTTCTTTTATAAACTTTAATCAATAAAGTTACTTCGATAAGTAATCAATTATTTAAAGCACCTTTAAATGAATAAGTTATTATATAAAAAGATCCTTCAAGATTGACAAGCACCATTGTCCAAGTGGTTAAGTGATTGGACTTTGATGCGAGAGGTCAAGTTCGAAACATTGATAGCGTGATTCGGACGCTTATTGACATATGATATGTTGTCCCAATGACATGTTGTGTATAAAGTACCATTTAAAAAAAAGATCTTCAAGATTATATTTAAACCACATTACAAAATAATGATTTTGAACGATCATTTAAGAAGTATTAAATTAACTTCAAACGCCTTTTATAAAATCATTACTTAACTTGAAACCATTATTAAAAGTATGGTTCATTTTACCAAAAATTAGAAAGAGGCTTAGTGACAATAATGATTCTCATTTAGTTGAGTTTAATTTCCAAGTTATCATATGGGTATTTACATGATAAGCAGGCATATAAAGGGAATCATCCAATAACAATTCAATCAACACATATAGGTACATGTCCAAGTTACTCTAATAGCTGAACTGAGTTTTTAATTTGCTTAATAGATATCAAACATAGTCTATTTGGTGAATTATAGCAGAATAGTGATTTATTCTGCTAAAAGACGTCAATCAAATTTAATTAGCAAAATTGTGTTTTATTCTGCTAACCATATGTCATTTGTTTTCATATTCAAATTAGGGTTACTTAAGTTTAGTCGACAAAGAAATCCCTTTTATTTAAAACATCTTCTAAAAGATATTTACTTTTAAACAAAACTGATCTTCGGAAATAAAGTGGTTTAAACCTTTAAACTTTTATTTAATAATTAAAAATCATTTAAACTCTTTGTTGAATAATGACTTAACCTTTAATTAATAATCAAACAATGATTAACTATTAAATAAATAATTGAATAATAATTATTCTTTAAATAACTAATTAAATCAACATTAATTTTTAATTAATAGTTAAACAATAAATTAAACGTTCATTAAATAATAATTCAAATCTTAATTAAGTTTAGTTAAATCTTAACTTAATTAGTGATTTTTTAAAATAAATAATTAATTAATAAATTAACCTTTATTAAATATTTAAACAATACTTAGTCCTTAAATACTTAATTAAATAATAATTAACCTTTTATTAATTAAAATAATTATAATTAACATGATTGACTAACACTTAAATACTAATTACCTTTGTTAATTAATGACTAAGTACTAATTACCTTACTTCATTGATTAATTAAATAATCATTAAATAAATAAATAATTGATTAAACAAATAATTACTTATTATTACTTAAAATATGTTCTGAAAATTCCAAAAATATTTAAGTTGAAAGCATTTTTAGATTTCAGAAATAGTTCGTTTTTATGAGCTGCACCCATAACAACTATTGTTATATAACCCGTAATTTTCAAAACTTGTTTTATATTTCAGATGAATTTCAAAACTCTATCTTCTTTGATTAACTTTCTTTTATAAATTTTGGATAAAGGGTTTGGAAACTAAAAATAGTGTTGTTTAAAAACGAACTTTATAGAACTTTTCTTTAGAAAACGACTAAAATAAAACTAGTTGAAAACAATGGATTTCAAAAATTAGAAAGAGGCTTAATGAAAATAATAGTCTCGTTTAATTGAGTTTAACTTTCCAGGTTATCATATGGGTATTTACATGATAAGCAGGCATATAAAGGGAATCATCCAATAATAGTTCAATCAACATATATAGGTACATGTCCAAGTTACCCTAATAGCAGAGCTGAGTTTTTATTTTGCTTAATAGATATCAAACATAGTCTATTTGGTGAATTATAGCAGAATGGTGATTTATTCTACTAAAAAGACGTCAATCAAATTTAATTAGCAAAATTGTGTTTTATTCTGCTAACCATATGTCATTGGTTTTCATATTCAAATTAGGGTAACTTAAGTGTAGTTGACAAAGAAATCCCTTGTATTTAAAACATCTTTTAAAAGATATTTACTTTTAAACAAAACCAATCTTCAGAAATAAAGTGGTTTAAACCTTTAAACTTTTATTTAATAATTAAAAATCATTTAAACTCTTTATTAAATAATGACTTAACCTTTAATTAATAATTAAACAATAATTAACTCTTAAATAAATAATTAAACAATAATTATTCTTTAAATAACTAATTAAATAAACATTAAATTTTAATTAATAGTTAAATAATAAATTAAACGTTCGTTAAATAATAATTTAAATCTTGATTAAGTTTAATTAAATCTTAACTTAATTAGTGATTTTTTAAAAATAAATAATTAATTAATAAATTAATCATTATTAAATAATTAAACAATAATTAGTCCTTAAATACTTTATTAAATAATAATTAACCTTTTATTAATTAAAATAATTATAATTAACATGATTGGTTAACACTTAAATACTAATTACCTTTGTTAATTAATGATTAAATACAATTACCTTACTTCATTGATTAATTAATAATCATTAAATAAATAATTAACTTATTAAACAAATAATTACTTATTATTACTTAAAATATGTTTTGAAAATCGATTCCAAAAATATATAAGTTGAAAACATTTTTAGATTTCAAAAATAGTTCGTTTTTATAAGCTGCACCCATAACGACTATTGTTATATGACTCGTAATTTTCAAAACTTATTTTATATTTCAAATGACTTTCAAAACTCTATCTTCTTTGATTAACTTACTTTTATAAATTTTGGATAAAGGCTTTGGAAACTAAAAGTAGTGTTGTTTAAAAACGAACTTTATAGAACTTTTCTTTAGAAAACCACTAAAGTAAAACAAGTTGAAAACAAGGGATTTCTTATGTCACAACAAAACCAGGAGATCAAATGCTAATTTTCTTAGCCAACAACATTGTATGCATAGTTACAAATATATATATATATAGGCCATAACATCATTATATAAGCAAGAGTCCTAACTTTAACTTCAAATTTCAAGTTATATGTGACGCCCCACCTCAAAACCCACGCTAGCCAAGAACACTACGGTGTAGTGCTGTCAACTAGCACGGAGAATAAGGCTGATGAGGAGCGACCATCCATGTAATTACTTATCACACGGTGGCTAAAAATAATCTTCGGAAACAAACATAGAAATAAGCATAACACAAATTAGTCACAGACATCCATATCACAAAGGCGGAAGAAGATATGAATATATAACTAACACATGAAAGTGTACATCAGAGTAGTGGTCAAAAAGATCCACAATAATACAAAAGAATAGCAATACGTGCTATACCAAAAGAATACAACTATGAGTCTATATCTCAAGCGTATACAACAAAAACTGCTAATCTAAACAAGTAGCCAAAAGTCTGTGTAGTGAATCACTGGGGGAGAAGTCAAGCAGAAGCACCTGTAACATCTCGGTCTGACCCGAGTATTATTTATAAGAAAATAATAAATGGATCAGTCTAGCTATAAATATCAGACGACATGATATAAAATAAGAGAAATGGCATATGCGAATAATATCCATAACATCATACTACTATAAGTATGTAAATGATAATCAACAAGAGATTAATCAATATCACAAGAATCTTCTCAAAGATCCAAAAGGGTATCATGCCCAAAACTTGTACTCATAACAAGTCAATGACATAAATTCTAGAAATCAACACAAGAAATCCAGAAAATCATGAAAAAGAAAGAGGCCTATCACATGACCGTCCGAAGACCATGGGGAGCTACCCCATATGTGTGAGTCGAAATCACATAGATGAGGTCTAGACTAACCAAAAATCAAAAAGGTATGTGTGAGTGAAATCACACAAGTGGTGTCTAGTCTAACATCGCAAACAAAAACGTATGTGTGAGTGAAATCACACAAGTGGTGTCTAGACTAACCAAGAAGGTAAAAAGGTATGTGTGAATGAAATCACACAAGTGGTGTCTAGTCTAACCAAGCAAACAAGAGACATCGCACAATTGCTAGTCTAAATCATAAGAATGATCGTCATGATCAACGAGAAATGTCAATTACACTAAGCTAGTAAATATAAAAGTTTAGCTTCATGTCCCATAACCACTTGCTTAACTTAAATATTTACGAACAAATTGTAAATCTTCACTAGAAAATTGTCACAAGAGGTTCAATCGAACAAGTCCAAGAATTAACCGACGAAGCAAACGCAAGCGTTTCATACCTCTTGTTTTACTAGGCCGTTTAACTAGATTTCTCATCCGAGTGAGGTAAAGGTTTGTATATACTAATAGACTGGAAAACGGTTTTATAAACGAGTTTGGTATTGAAAATAAAGTCGAAATCATTTTGATGAAAAAGTTTTGATATTTACTACTAGTATTGAATCCTTCATATTTCTAAAGTTGTCTCGAAGAATGGTCAACTCAGCATCTCAACAAAGCAAGTTTTGTTGAATGTTTTTCAGATAAGATCCCCTACGGAGGGGGGTCCGGGGGGGTGGAAACCCTCCAAGGTGGGGGTGCGGGGGCAACGCCCCTACTACGGGGTTCGACCTGCCCGGTCAGGTCGCGGGGGTCCGGGGGGCAGCGCCCCGTCCAAAACAGTACGACCTAGTGAAGACAAGCGGCCTACGACCTAAAACAAAAATGAGGTCTAACGACCTAAGGGGGTGCGCGACCTAAGAAGGTACGCGAGCTAAGGATGAGCGACCTAACACGGTTCACGACCTAAGAAAAACAAGGTCACGCGACCTAACAGGAAACAAGGTCAAGCGACCTAAGGGGTTACGCGACCTAACGTAACACAGGTCAAACGACGTAAGGCATCACAGGTCGAACGACCTAACTGCTTAAGGGACAGACGACCTAAAGAGATTTGCGACCTAATGGGGTTCACGGCCTAAAGGTATTCGCGACTTAACGGGTTATAGGTGTAACGACCTAACGACATAAAGGCCTAACGACCTAAAGGTTATGGGGTTACGCGACTTAGGGACAGAAGTAGGACCGAGCGACCTACGACCTAGAAGACTCACGACCTACGACCTACGACCTAAGGCCCGCGCGACCTAGTGAAATTGCAGAGGCAATATTAGGTCGGAGACGACCTACGACTTAAGGCCAGCGCGACCTAAAGTTTTAACACGCGAGTGACCTAACGTTATAAAGGCCAAACGACCGAAGGCTTAACTCGCGAATGACCTTCGGCTTAAGGCTTAAGTCGCAAGCGACCTACGACCTAACGTCCAGGCAATTTTTCCACGCGCGCAAGCCACGAACCCGAGCGGCCTAAGGGTCCAGAACGACCTAAGGCTCGAAATTCACCAAAAACACTAAAAAGTGGAGTTTTTCGCCAATCCAATCCAAACCAAATGCAAATGTGCATGTTAAAGTGATAGGGAACCATTCCCAACAGTCCAAGATAGTTATAAGCAAGAGTGTGAGATAAAAATCTCACTTTTTCACTAAAATGGATGAAGATGAAGCTTGAAGCCAATGGAGAAGCAATCCAAAGCTTGAATCCAATATCTTCTACTTGAATTTGGAGTTGAATGTTGGATTAGCAATTAAATTTGAGCTTGGAGTTTTAATTTCCCATTCTCTTCACCATTAATGCAAATTTCAAGTTAGTTGGGAATTTATAAAGAGTGAGGAGAAGGGGGTTGGAACTTGGGCTTAATAGGCTAAACTAACCTAAAGTCCAAAGCGGGAAAAGTTAGTGAAATTTCACTAACTCCAAACCTATCGATGTTTATACTTAAAAAAGTTGTAAACGGCATTTCGAACTCAATGAAAGTGGTCTCGAGTCCTAATTTGACCGTTTGCAAAAAGTAGCTTTTCGGACCAAAATCCGATTAAAGATATAATATTTAAATAAAATATTTAAATATAAACTCGATAAATATGGTGGTTGTTACAGACTCCCCTCCTTAAAGAAATTGCGTCCTCGCAATATATATATATATAAGATGGAAATAAAAAGTAACAACCATAAAAGCTTATTAACACAAAAGAAATTTGAAATAAGAGGTTCACCTCAAAGAGCAGGAGTAAGCAAGTCCGGATGTGTACGCTCGATGAATTCTCTGGATTCCCAAGAGCAATCCTTAGGATTTGAGGACCATTGAACCTTCACAAGCGGAACATCTTTATTTCGAAGGCGTTTAACCTCCGAAGCAATAATTCGAATAGGATGCTGCTCATAAGTTAAATTCGGCGAAACTTCAATTTCTTCCACAACAGCAGGCTCAAAGATAGAATTGGAATCCCGAAGGCATTTCCGTAATTGAGAAACGTGAAACACGTCATGCATGGCAGAAAACTGAGCCGGTAATGCAAGGCGATAAGCCATGGAACCAATACGTTCGGTGATGGGAAATGGCCCAATATATCGAGGCGCTAACTTTCCCGAACGACAGAAACGTACAACACATTTCATAGGTGAAACACGAATAAAAACAAGATCTCCAACAGAAAATTCTAATTTTCTTCTTCGGTTATCGGCGTTGGACTTTTGTCTACTCTGGGATTCTTTCATCCTATGTCGAATAATGTCAATTTTCTCTATGGAGTCTCGAATAAAACCTGGACCTAAAACCAGCTTCTCACTGGCCTCAAGCCAACAAGAAGGAGATCGACAGGGCCTTCCGTAGAGTGCCTCGAAAGGTGCCATACCAATACAAGATTGGAAGCTATTATTATAGGAAAATTCAACAAGTGAAATATGATCTTCCCAACTTCCACCAAAATCAAGCACACAAGCACGAAGAAGATCTTCAAGAGTTTGATTCACACGCTCGATTTGTCCATCGGACTGGGGGTGATAAGCGGTGCTAAAATTAAGCTTCGTTCCTAAAGCTTTTTGATGACTCTTACAAAATCCACTAGTAAACAATGGATTACGATCGCTAACAATAGAAGTAGGAACTCCATGCAATTTTACAATTTCCTTGACAAATAGTTTGGCCAAAAGAGGAACGGTTCGATTAGACCGAACTGGAATAAAATGGGCGGATTTAGTAAGTCTATCAACAATCACCCATAAGCTATCATGACTCGAATGAGAACGGGGAAGGCCATCTATAAAGTCCATGGAAATTTGATCCCACTTCCAAATTGGAATTTCTAAAGGTTGCAATAACCCACCGGGCCTTTGATGTTCGGCTTTCACAAGCTGGCAAGTCATGCAACACTTAATAAAGTTAGCGATGTCGGATTTCATTCCCTCCCAATAATAAAGTCGCTTCATATCAGCGTACATTTTACTGCTACCGGGATGAATGGTAAATTTAGAACGATGAGAATCTTCTAAAATATCTCTACGAAGATTTTCAATATTTGGTACGATAAGTCTACCAAATTTTCGAATGCCGCCACGAGAATCAATATCAAAGTCTTTCAAACCTTCAATATCAATTATATCCTTAATATTTTGGCCAAGAAGAACCAATTCAGGATCTAGCCTTTGAGCTTCAAGAATGCGGTCTAAGAGAGAAGGATGAGCCTCAAGGCTACATAAAACAAATGATGAGCATAAATCGGATACGCGCTCTCGAATCTCACAAGTGGATAAGATCTCGAGATCGTTCCATTCGGATATCATCATAGAAACAACTACTTGTTGCTTACGGCTAAGAGCATCGGCGACACGATTACCCTTACCGGGGGTATAATGAATATCAAGATCATAAGGTGCAAGAAACTCGAGCCAACGCTGTTGACGTAAATTAAGTTCTTTTTGAGAAAATAAATATTTCAAAGACTTATGATTCGTGTAAAGAATAAATTTATCACCCAATAGATAATGACGCCACATTCGAAGGGCGAAAACAATAGCCGTGAGTTCTAAATCATGTGTGGCATATCTAGTCTCGGCCGGCTTCAATTTCCTAGAAGCATAAGCAATAACACGTCTTTTTGCATAAGAACGGCACCCAAACCAACTCGACTAGCATCGGTATAAACAACAAAATCTCGATTCCCTTCGGGAATAACGAGAATAGGAGCATCGGAAAGGAGTTCTTTCAATTTCTGAAAAGAAGCTTCACATTTGTCCGACCAAATGTATTTAACTCCCTTCTTAGTCAAGCCAGTGAGAGGCACGACAATCTTAGAAAAGTCTTTAATAAAACGACGGTAATAGCCCGCCAACCCAAGAAAGCTACGGATTTCAGTCACACTCTCAGGTCTTTTTCAATCTTGAATCGCTTCAATCTTTAAAGGATCCATGGAAATTCCGGATTCGGAAATAATATGACCGAGAAACTTCACACGAGATTGCCAAAAGTGGCATTTAGAAAATTTTGCCTTTAACTGATTACTCGCTCCCGAAGATGTTTTTCATGTTCCTCCTTGGTTTTAGAATACACAAGAATATCATCAATGAAAATGAGAACAAACCGATCGAGGAAATCTTTGAAAACTCGATTCATGAGGTCAACGAAATAAGCCGGAGCATTCGTTAAACCAAATGGCATAACTAGCCATTCATAAGATCCATACCGAGTACGGAACGATGTCAAAGGAATGCTATCCTCTGCAATACGAAGCTGGTGAAAACCGATAGCCAAGTCTAATTGTGAAAAGACCTTAGCACCACTTAGCTGATCAAATAGATCATCAATCCGAGGTAAAGGATATTTATTTTTAATAGTAAGATCGTTAAGCTTGCGATAGTCAACGCAAATCCTAAGCGTACCGTCGGATTTCTTTACGAAAATAGCTGAAGCTCCCCAAGGTGACGAACTAGAGCAAATAAATTGCTTCGTCTCCAATTCGGATAATTGTTTACGCATCTCTTCATTCTCCTTATTGGACATGCGATAAGGAGGACGAGTAATAGGTTGAGCTCCAGGGATAAGATTAATTTGGAACTCAATTGCTCGCTTAGGTGGTAATCCTAAAACGGGCTCAAATATGTCGGAATATTCACAAATAATGTGAATACGGGAAATGACATCCTCCTCATCATCATTATCATCATCACGAGGATTTAAAGAATATAAAGATGCAGTCAAAGTGGGATCCGAATCTTTTAGAATAATAGAAATCTGATTTACAGATTGCGGATGTCGGAGATAAATAGTCCGCTCAGGACACAGGATATGAGCTTCATAACGGTTAAGCCAGTCCATACCCAAAATCATTCCAAAGCCTAAGTAACGCATAACATGCAAATCGGCTAGGAAAGAAAAATACATAAAATAATCTCCACATTTCTACAAAGAAAACTAAGAGTTGCGAATCCACCAACCAGATTCGCAATTTTCAAAGAAGTCATTAAAGCATCAACACTTAAAGAAAAAGTATCGACAAGTTCCTTTGATATAAAAGAATGAGATGCACCCGTATCAAAGAGAACCCTAATAGGTTTATCATGAAATAAAATAATACCATCAAGAATGGAATGAGAAATACCTTGGCCACGAGATGTGTTGCCAGGGGCTTGAGCCACATTTAACTTTCCCTCCTTCTTGGCTTCAAGTTTGAGGCATTGATGCATGAAATGATCTGGGCTCTTACAATAGCGACAAGATTTGGGCTTTGAGCACTTATTCGCAAAATGATCCCCAGATCCACAGTTGAAGCATCTCGCACCACTAGGAGAAGGAGCCTTTGCAGCAGGAGTTGCTTGCTTACCCTTTTTGTTGGGATAAGGACCCTTGAATTTGTTTGGCCTCTTCTTGTTGTTGAAGTTTGGTTTAGCGCCTTCCACTTCAGCATCACTCTCTCTATCAGCCTCTTCAAGACGAAGAGCGATATCGACGAGTTGATCAAATGCGACTTCTAGTTTCAGGAGTAGTGGCTTCTTAAGATTCTTATTTAAGCCATAAACGAACCTCTGGTTCTTCTTCAATGGGGTGTTGATGTATTCAACCCCATATTTGGAAAGCGACTCGAAGGCTGTGACGTAATCAGTCACAAAGGATTGACCTTGAACAAGGTCTATAAAATGTCGAGCCAAGGTTACTTTCCCAGCTTTTGGTACAAACTTTAACTCGAAGCGTCCCTGAAATTGCTCCCAGGTGAGATCCGCTTCATTAATTTCTGAAATAAGGAGTTCGTACCAGTCCAATGCTCTCTCTTGGAGCATGCTGGAAGCCACCTGAACGCGGTGGAGATCGATAAGGTTCATGTGAGAAAAGATTTGATCGCATGATTTTAACCAAGCCTGGACCTCGATGATAGTTTTCGAACCTTTGAAGGGCTTCCCACCCAAGTTGGTGTAATCGCTGCACAAGCGTGCAAATCCCGACTTTGGGTGAGTAGGTTCCGGGTTAGCTCCAGCTGCTTGAGCATTTGTTACTAAATCAAGAAGCTGTTGAGCAGTCATAAAAACTCCATCCTGGGGAGCAACACTAGATGATCCAGTTCTAGGACGGCCTGGTCTAGACATTCTCTTCCTTTAAGAAAGAAAGAAGAGAAGGAAGAAGGTTATTCACCAATGAATATCAAGCAATCTTGATAGATAAAACAAGGAATCATAAAGGAAATAGGATGAATCGGTACGAAGACTCGAATTAATCCTATGGTATAGCTCCGAAGATAGACTTAGGATGATGATCCTTGTTAAGTTGTTCTACATTGTTCCGAAGTTTGGCTCTGATACCAAGCTGTGACGCCCCACCTCAAAACCCACGCTAGCCAAGAACACTACGGTGTAGTGCTGTCAACTAGCGTGGAGAATAAGGCTGATGAGGAGCGACCATCCATGTAATTACTTATCACACGGTGGCTAAAAATAATCTTCGGAAACAAACATAGAAATAAGAATAACACAAATTAGTCACAGACATCCATATCACAAAGGCGGAAGAAGATATGAATATATAACTAACACATGAAAGTGTACATCAGAGTAGTGGTCAAAAAGATCCACAATAATACAAAAGAATAGCAATACGTGCTATACCAAAAGAATACAACTATGAGTCTATATCTCAAGTGTATACAACAAAAACTGCTAATCTAAACAAGTAGCCAAAAGTCTGTGTAGTGAATCACTGGGGGAGAAGTCAAGCAGAAGCACCTGTAACATCTCGGTCCGACCCGAGTATTATTTATAAGAAAATAATAAACGAATCAGTCTAGCTATAAATATCAGACGACATGATATAAAAAAGAGAAATGGCATATGCGAATAATATCCATAACATCATACTACTATAAGTATGTAAATGATAATCAACAAGAGATTAATCAATATCACAAGAATCTTCTCAAAGATCCAAAAGGGTATCATACCCAAAACTTGTACTCATAACAAGTCAATGACATAAATTCCAGAAATCAACACAAGAAATCCAGAAAATCATGAAAAAGAAAGAGGCCTATCACATGACAGTCCGAAGACCATGGGGAGCTACTCCATATGTGTGAGTCGAAATCCACAGATGAGGTCTAGACTAACCAAAAATCAAAAAGGAATGTGTGAGTGAAATCACACAAGTGGTGTCTAGTCTAACCTCACAAACAAAAACGTATGTGTGAGTGAAATCACACAAGTGGTGTCTAGACTAACCAAGAAGGTAAAAAGGTATGTGTGAATGAAATCACACAAGTGGTGTCTAGTCTAACCAAGCAAACAAGAGACATCGCACAATTGCTAGTCTAAATCATAAGAATGATCATCAAGATCAACGAGAAGTGTCAATTACACTAAGCTAGTAAATATAAAATTTTAGCTTCATGTCCCATAACCACTTGCTTAACTTAAATATTTACGAACAAACTGTAAATCTTCACTAGAAAATTGTCATAAGAGGTTCAATCGAACAAGTCCAAGAATTAACCGACAAAGCAAACGCAAGCGTTTCATACCACTTGTTTTACTAGGCCGTTTAATTAGATTTCCCATCCGAGTGAGGTAAAGGTTTGTATATACTAATAGACTGGAAAACGGTTTTATAAACGAATTTGGTATTGAAAATAAAGTCGAAATCATTTTGATGAAAAAGTTTTGATATTTACTACTAGTATTGAAACCTTCATATTTCTAAAGTTGTCTCGAAGAATGGTCAACTCAGCATCTCAACAAAGCAAGTTCTGTTGAATGTTTTTCAGATAAGATCCCCTACGGAGGGGGGGTCCGGGGGGGTGGCAACCCCCCAAGGTGGGAGTGCGGGGGCAACGCCCCTGCTACGGGGTTTGACCTGCCCGGTCAGGTCGCGGGGGTCCGGGGGGCAGCGTCCCGTCCAAAACGGTACGACCTAGTAAAGACAAGCGGCTTACGACCTAAAACAAAAATGAGGTCTAACGACCTAAGGGGGTGCGCGACCTAAGAAGGTACGCGAGCTAAGGATGAGCGACCTAACACGGTTCACGACCTAAGAAAAACAAGGTCACGCGACCTAACAGGAAACAAGGTCAAGCGACCTAAGGGGTTACGCGACCTAACGTAACACGGGTCAAACGACCTAAGGCATCACAGGTCGAATGACCTAACTGCTTAAGGGACAGACGACCTAAAGAGGTTTGCGACCTAATGGGGTTCACGACCTATAGGTATTCACGACTTAACGGGTTATAGGTGTAACGACCTAACGACATAAAGGCCTAACGACCTAAAGGTGATGGGGTTACGCGACTTAGGGACAGAAGTAGGACCGAGCAACCTACGACCTAAGGCCCGCGCGACCTAGTGAAATAGCAGAGGCAATATTAGGTCGGAGACGACCTACGACTTAAGGCCAGCGCGACCTAAAGTTTTAGCACACGAGCGACCTAACGTTATAATGGCCAAACGACCTAAGGCTTAACTCGCGAATGACCTTCGGCTTAAGGCTTAACTCACGAGCGACCTACAACCTAACGTCCAGGCGACTTTTCCACGCGCGCAAGCCACAAACCCGAGCGACCTAAGGGTCCAGAACGACCTAAGGCTGGAAATTCACCAAAAACACTAAAATGTGGAGTTTTTCGCCAATCCAATCCAAACCAAATGCAAATGTGCATGTTAAAGTGATAGGGAACCATTCCCAACAGTCCAAGATAGTTATAAGTAAGAGTGTGAGATAAAAATCTCACTTTTTCACTAAAATGGATGAAGATGAAGCTTGAAGCCAATGGAGAAGCAATCCAAAGCTTGAATCCAATATCTTCTACTTGAATTTGGAGTTGAATGTTGGATTAGCAATTAAATTTGAGCTTGAAGTTTTAATTTCCCATTCTCTTCACCATTAATGCAAATTTCAAGTTAGATAGGAATCTATGAAGAGTGAGGAGAAGGGGGTTGGAACTTGGGCTTAATAGGCTAAACTAACCCAAAGTCCAAAGCGGGAAAAGTTAGTGAAATTTCACTAACTCCAAACCTATCGATGTTTATACTTAAAAAAGTTGCAAACGGCATTTCGAACTCAATGGAATTGGTCTCGAGTCCTAATTTGACCGTTTGCAAAAAGTAGCTTTTCGGACCAAAATCCATTAACGATATAATATTTAAATAAAATATTTAAATATAAACTCGATAAATATGGGGGTTGTTACATTATACAACATCACATCCAACACACACACAAAAATCAACAACATATACAACCATTCAAGAAATGATTTTAACGACAGAGCATAAATGAAAATTTAGTTAGAAGCTTTTAATTTAAAAGTGAGTTTAACTTACCTAAAGCTAACCTAAAACTACCCGAACTTCCATTATGTGGTGAATACAACCTAGAGCTTAACTTTTCCTTTGGGAAAAAAAATACAATTTTAATGGCCTTGAAGGCCAAGATGGTTTTGGCCTAGGGGTGTGTGCTCGACCTATGGTAAGTATGGTTCGGCAATAGGGTTGATGAGGAGGATTTTGCTTGCTTGTGGATGCTAAGTGAAGTAGAAGGTGGTAATATGGGTTTTAATTTGTTTTGGAAGGATTTAAGCGGAAAACAATTTAGTTTTTTTGAATTTTGAAAACTAGAGAAGCCACTAAAACTTTCGAAAAGCTTAAGGAGGAGGAAACAAAGTTTTGAAATGAAGAAAAGAAATGAAAAATAAGAAGAAGAAATTTTGGGAATAATTTTTATATAAAATGGAAAAACCAAATTACCAAAACGTCCCTAAGTGCATTCCCTCCTCTCAAATGCTTGCCACATCACTATGTATGCCCCCCCCCTCCACTCATCATTTTTGAAAATCAATGCCCCTTTGTAACCTTGAGCCAACATGCAATTATGCTTATGTACTTATGTTTCAAATGGCATCTTTTCATTTTAAACACCTTTATGTTTTATTTTATTTTATATTTCCTAATGTTTTATTTTATTTTATATTTCCTAATGTCACATCTTCACATACTTAGGTATATGCACCTATGTATATACCATAATATACTTATACACACACACTATCTTATTCGCAAATGTGAATATTATACCAAAGTGTTAACTAAGTTTTTTGGTAACTTTTAAACCAACGAAAGGTCGAAAATTCGGAAAACGAATTTCGATCACATTTTCGATTTTTCTTTGAACTAAGTATTTTTATAAACAAAATTTGAAAATTGTTTCACCATCAATATTTAATATTAATTTAAAAGAGTTTTGTTTTAAATACAAGATAAAATATTTGAATGTCTAAAATTAATTAAATGTTCGCAAATCCAAATGGTGAAATTCTAGGTCGTAACATTCTCTCCCCTTAAAAGAATTTTTACCCCGGAATTTGACCAGTGCCCTAAACAGCCCTAGAAATTTCAAACCCGAAATCCACCCCCAAATACAGCTAACACTAAAGTGGAAGAAGTTATTACAACAGAAGCTAATGTAGAGATAGAAGACAATCGTTTGCCGACTTATGTGGAAGATGAGTTTTGAATGGAATTGCAATCACTAGAAAGCGTAATAGTCCATTTAATGGGAAGTCCGGTGACAATGATTCTACTAAGTTCAAACCTCCTTCCTCTGCTAAAAAAAATGTAAAAGTTCAAGTTGCAAATCAGTGGAGAAAAAATTGAAGATTTAGTTGCAGTTATAAAAGACCAAACTGATAAGGAGAAGGCTAGAAAGGGACGTCCGATAGATGATGTGATTGTTGCTTTAAAGGAATTAAATAACATGAGTGATGTTCCCAACATATTTACATCAAAGCTAAAGTATTATTTTGTGACAAACCGAAGATGAGGATATCTTTCATGCATAAGGAAAGTACAGTCAACCTACTTGAATTCTTAAATTTTGTCCTAGGTATTTAACAATATATCATTTTCTTATTATTATGGAGAAGATGGATTTATTAGTTTCTACTTTCAAACAAGTAATTGCCAAGAGTGACGATAGTTACATTTGTTTTGTCGGCATGTTATATGTAAACATGTCTTTACTATTTTAGTGAATAAATTAGATATTCATGGTTTTTCATTTAGTGCATATTTCATGTTGGATGGCATAATTATATGCTATAACATATTGAGGGTATTTCGTTGTTTTGCAATTGATGTATTTTTTACTTATGTTTTACAATTTTCGTAGCAAACCAGGTAATACTGAAGAATATATGTAATTTGATCACAGATGGCCATTTTTTACTTCAACATAAGAACTTCAAGTGACAAGCACCATTGTCATATTAGTTAAGTGATTCGACTTGGGTGCGAGAGGTCACAAGTTTGAAACTTGCATGGCGTGATTTGAAAAAATATTGAAATATATTGACGCATGATTTATGGTTTGTTGTCCCAGTGACATGTTGTATCTAAGTACCATTTCAAAAAAAACTTCAAGTATCGTGTGACGACCCGGAAATTTCAACATTTGAAATTTAAATATTTAATTGATTTTAAATGTTTGAATGATAGTTTAACTTGAATTTCAAATATAAGTATGAATTTGGCAATTAAATTTTTGATTTTGGTTTATTAATGATGGGTAAAAAATTTGAATTTTCAAATTTTAGCTTCTTAAAAATAATTTGATGGCTTGGAAAATTTATATTAATAATACTGAGGTTAATGGAAGCTTCAGAATTTGATTTGGAAATACTTTGTTCAGTTTTAAAATTATATAGTCTAAATTGATATTTAAAAAATAGCCTTCCGATGCATAGTCTTGGATTTTGATGAAACCAGTTCCAGTGGATCCGTAATATCGTATTATTATCGGATTTCAATTTTCGTAATGTTTGGAGTTGTCGTTTGGCCGTACGATAAGCAAACGCGTTGAAATCGAAAATTCAATATAATAATTGGGTCCAAATAGCTATCATCCACATATGATTAAATTGGAGCTCGAGATTTGTTCCATTGGGTTCGGAATAGGGGTATAACATTATAAACTCCTAGCGGCATGCCTTGATTGGAGGTCAAGTTTTTAAGTTGCATTTAACGGAACGATTTAAATTTGAATTTAAATTGAATAATTATATTAGTCAGCTGCTGTTGAAATTATTTCACATCAGGGCTCTGTAGCCTTCTTTTGCACGCTTCCCTCTTTTCAAAAACATCACGTTCCTTTCATTTCAACAGCCGTTCCTTTTCATACTCTCTACTCCCATTCTTTTCTTTCTACAAATCGAAAACCATCAGAGAAATAATGAAGCCCAAATCGAAATCGAAATTTAAATCCACCATCTTTAAAAATGGCCGAGCGAAATCAGAAATGGGAAATCAAATTCCTCTTTCAAAAAAAATGGGGAACCTCAATTCACGAAATAAAATATCCACAGCCTCCTTCGTTCATTTCTCAAGGTCGCGTTCGCAAATTCAATTTGGTCGAAGCGTGAGGCAGCAATGGAATCGATCGAGGAACTGGTGGTAGCGCATCGCGACTCGATGTCGCAAGGGCAGGAGCAGATCTCGCGAATCGTCGACGCCAGTGCGCGTTCGTGAGGCGGCAACGGCAAGGGGGAATTCACGTAAGCATGCGAGGTAGTGGCGACTCAACTTTGGGTGTGTCATAAGGAGATGGAGGTCTCGCGCACTACAGTGGTCTCGAGCATCAGGGGTGGCGATTTCGAATCGCGTAAATGGATTCGCAATGGAGTAGATCGTTGGTAGGCCGGAAATTTCAATTTACCATAAGGTAAATGTTGGATTTTTAAATTTATTTAATAACGTATATATATATGTGTATATATATAGCTTTTTCCTTATCTGCAGTAAGATTTATAAATAGGAATTTTAAATGGAAATATAGGCTATTTTATTTAGTTAACCTATTTAATTTTTAGTTACTAAAGAATTTTATTTAAAAAGGAAAACTTGTTTAAAAGATAAAATCATTAGTTTGAAATTAAATTTTTAGTTAAATAAACTTATTAAAAGAAATTAGTTAAAATATTATCATCGGTTTAAAATTAAATCACTGATTAATTAATTATTAATTAATTTAAAAATAAATTTATTATTCGATTTATTTCGAATATTAATCAACTGTATGAAATTATTTATACAAGGTCTAAAACTGTGAAGAAAACAAGCCAGTTTGGAAATGGTTGCATGCATAGTTAAAGGTGAGATCTTCTCACTCAAATTATAATAATTGAAAATTTCAATTATTGATTGATTATTGAATTATGACAGTTAAATTTAAAATTGTTGATTGTGTGCTTGGATGATAATTTATTATCAGTTGTATTGAAATAGACCTTATACGCCGCATAATAGCGGATGATATTATATTTAAACCCATATACCGCGATATTCCACCTCGAAGTGGATTTGGTATTATATATGTATTTGGAGTTGTTGATTTCTCGCATTATATAGCGGATGAGACCCTACGCGCCGCATAATAGCGGATGATATTTTATAAATCCCATATACCGCGATATTCCACCTCGAAGTGGAATTGGTATTTAATTGTTATGTTAACGTCCGTGGATGCATGGAAACATGTGGGAGGGATCCAACTGGATTCCTCAAACATTTGATTTTGTTTCATATGTTGTGTGTTTATCTATTTATAATCTGTGTGTGATCATATGTGATTTAAACCCTTGATGGTTATAATTTAGCTGAATATATTTCTAGTATCGTAGGATACCAGAAATAGATAAAAATTGGATTTTTGAAATTTAGTACAAAAATTATAGTAAATTAATTTTAGAAAATTGAATAAATGTAAACGAAGAAATTTGTTTCAAAAGATAATAAATTTGGTGATTGAAATAAATTTGAGAATCAATTTGAAATTGATTAGGTGTTTTAAAAATAAATTTGAAAGATCAATTTGATATTGATTTTGTAAAAATAATAGTTATTTGGGAATCGATTTGAAAATCATATATCTGTGGATATTGGGAAATTTAAAATTCACAATGGGAATTTTATAAAAGAAAGGGAAATTTGTTTTAAATAAATATTGTTTTATTTTTTAAAGTGTGGAAAGGAATTTACAGATTTGGGATGTAAATTTAAAATAAATCCAGAAAGATTTATAAATTGATTTGAATGAACTATTTTAGAATGGAATGTGTACTTTCCCTGAAAGCCGAGTATGATTTCTATATAGTTTATAAATATAGATTGAAGTTGTAAAGATGGTTTTAAGGATAGAATGTTTGAAAAGAAAAAAAATTATTTACTTAGGTTATCTTGAAAATCTTAAAAGTTAAGATTTATTTTAATTTATTATAGAAGTGATTATATAAAGTTTTAATTGATATTTAAATAGTTATATCCTATTTACTAATTTTATTTTGAAATTAGTTTGGACTTGAATTTTTATATGAAATTTTAATACAATATCTTCATAACTAATGTTCTAGATAAAGTGTTTTAAACTAGTTTTTATTCTGAATGTTCCAAGTATATATATGTTTGGATAAGTAATTTAAATCATTTTAAAGCATTTGAACTTGGTAGATTTTCAGTGGAAATAAATATTTGGAAATGTATTCCGCGTAAGGAAAAGTGATTTGAAATTTGTTTTCAAAGTGTTGAAATGTGGAAAGTAATTTGAAATTTGTTATCAAATGGTTGAAGTGTAAAATATACCTTGCGAAGATATTTAGAAAATAAATAATTGGGTAGATTATTTAAATCTAATAATTGTTGTGAATGTTCATTGATAGTTATATAACCGACTATCAATATTTGCCTTTAAATAACATTTGAATTTCGATGCGACCGGGAGTCGAATTCCAAATGGCTATTCGAAACCCCCATCGAACCTTTGTAATTGTGATGGATCTTTTGTTTAAGAAGATCAAAGTGGAAATTGTTGTGATTTGTTTGAAATATGAATGTAACACTTATTTTAAAAATAAGCGCTCGTTATTCGGATTAGCCGGAAGAGGACCTTGCGTCATAAAACCCATTCCGAATAACGATAGGACAAAATGGGATTGCATTTGAAGATGGTGTTGAAGACCGGGTATTTTCGAAAACAAAAGGATTACCTATCGAATATCTCTGCACCGGGCTCCGGTATAGAGATTTTATCACCTTTTGTGATGGGGCTTCCGGGCGTGATTAGTGAATATTCGAATTTGCAAGGGCTTCTTTGAAGTGCCTTCGGTTCCTTTCGATCCCGGAACGGACTTGTATGGATGTGTGTCTAACGTTACACTTTGAGATGTAAAGCTGGTTTCTATCAAATACATTTCTGTTGGTGGCGAAGAATTTATTCTCTTAGCTTAACACCCTTCTCTGAGACGTACGAGCTCAGAGGCTATGTAGTTGATGGTTATTGGTGATACATTCCCAAACTGGTAACGTGGCATATGAAGCGTTACTGATCATTTGTTGATCAAAGCATGACTTTGTGAAAAGTATAGCTTTGTGGATGAGACTTAGTCGGACCTCACACCCTAGAAATGGTCGAAACAGGAAAGATGCGGCAAGGTTATGAGGGTCACGCCCTTTAGGGTATGTCATTTTCTTCTCGAAAGGGGTGGTATCATGGTATGGAGCCCAAATACTAAACCCATGTGGTTGCTGTAAATATATTACACTTTGTGGTTGTTGCTTTATGGTTGAGGATCCTTGGATAAAGGTCGAAAACGACCGGGGGATGGCATACTCGAGTAGTAGTTACCTAGTTACAGAGGTAACCCAGCCTTGTGTTGGCAAAGATCCAGGTAGGTGCTCGAGGCATCCATCCAGAGGCGTACCCATGTGGTAGTAGGAAGTTCCTTAGCCTGACCATTTGTTGGAAATCAAAAGAAACAATACGCGCCTTATACGGTTTTAGTTGTATAACCTGCCATAGAATGTGGTGGTAACCTGCTATTGAACATGGTAGCTATAATAGGCATACAATAATGGTTGTATGCTGGCTAAGATTAATATTATACTTTCGAAATGTTTTCTGCACTATGCACTAATAATAATAATACCAAAGGATTTTTTGTATTAAGCATGTTTGACTATCATTAGGAGAAATCTTCTCCAATTTGCGTTTGCATTGTGTGTGTGACGGGAGGCCTTATGGTAGTTTCATTTTCCAAAAGCATAGCGGATTTCTTTTTATTTTCTTTGTGAAAAATAACTATTTTTAAGATCTCACACCAGTCCCATGACTAACCTGGAGTTTATTGTTCCCTTTCTAAACTCTGGGTGCCTATAAATTTCCACACGGGCAGCCTAGAGTCAGGTTATTATTATTCTGGTGCGAAGTAAGAAAAGGGATGTTGTGGAGATCCGGAGCAAGCTGGGTGGCGAAGCGTATCACTAGTATATGTTATACTTTTTTCCGTTGTTTGTTGTTGTGACACTCTGATAATGTAATGTGATGTAATGTAACAACTGATATAGTTCTTTATTTTAAAGATATTTATTTATCTATTATATTTGTTCCACTGCGATATGTGAGATTCTGTTATTGTTTTCTTTTCTTCTTCTACCTCTTTCTTCTTTAAACCCGAAGACTCATACATTTGTTCCACTTTGGGCTGAATTGTTGTGGAATTGCCAGCTCAAAAGGGATACGGATTTGCGGGCCTTCACAAGTGGTATCAGAGCATTTGGTTCAGCGACAAGCTTGGCTATGTTGGGTGTTACTCATTAGAGATAGAGTCAGCGGTACTCTAGAATGAGTCTGAATGTAATAATAGATATGAGCGCGTATTTGTTAGTGAATATAAAATTGTTTATATTGTGTTGACTTATCGGTTGATTGTTTGTAGATTCTGGTCAGTGCAGTTTGGCTAACTGTATCGATAGGGATTTCTAAACTCTTTAACAAGATAAACCGACACAGTATTGTTTTCGAATCGGGTAAATAAAATAATTTTACCCACATTATTTTCGTAGATAAAGGAAATAATCTTTGTAAATTATTATAGTATTGGGTTGCTTGATTGTTAGGAAGTGATAATATTATTATCATTTGAATAGGAAATTGAAATCGTATCTCCAAAATTAAGAAATAAATCCATATACAAATGGGATTTGCAAATATAAATTGTAAATGTAAATGTAATTTATAATTTGAAATAGATTCCAGAGAAATATTTGAAAGTGGACTGAAAAGTTTTGAAATTGGAAATTTTGGAAATTAAATTCCATTGAGTTTGAAATTGATTTTCAAAGGATTTTGGAAAAATGTTTTGAAGGGATAAAAAGCTCTAAACTATTTTCGGTCGCTGGAAAATAATTTCGATGATGACCGCGACGTCATCGGTATTCATGTTCGAGTTTCCAAGGGTGGAATTGCTGTCAAAATTGTTTTAAATTAAAGTTGTTTGGAAAATTGGGTTTAGTTTTAGAAATTTAAAGGGATAATTTGAATTGATTTCAAAAATGGTTTTGAAATGTTGAAAAGATTCTGGAATCTTATAAAAAAATAGTTATGGAATAATAAGTTTGAAAACTTAGAGAATTCAGATTAGACTGAAATTAACTTGAGTTAATTTGAATAAAGGTGAACTTAAGAAGTCTTATAGACTAAATGATTGTAATAAAATCTATTAAGGTGGAAAATAAAGTTGTGAATGAATAAATAAATTTACAGTTGAAATTAAATGAAAGTGAAATTGAATGTTGAAATTCATTTCGAATTTGTAAGCAAATAGAACTGGATTGGAATTGAATTTGATTTGTAAAGCAGAGTATTAAAATAAAATTTATTAAGGAAATGACCAAATAGATATGGTTTAGAATAAATTGAATTCAATATTTATAAATGAAAGATAAATTAAATTCATATGGAATTTGAAATCCACTTTAAATATAAGTGGTTGTAAACCAAATGGTGAATTGAAATTTAATTGTGTTTGGGAATGAACAAAAGAATAAAACTGGAATTGAAAACTGAATATCGAAAACCAATTTGAATTGTGTGGAATAAAATGAAGTTGTACAATTAGTTCGAAGTGAACTAAACATAAGAAAAGTGGGAAAAAAAATAAAATGAATTGGAACTTGTAATGGATTAGTAAATGAAACTAATTTAAAATAGTGCAGTTGTGAATGAAAGATAATTGATAAAATTCAATATTCAGAAGATAAATTAAATCTAAATAGGATTGAAAGTGTAAATTGAATTCAAAGAAAATTGAAAATGCAAGATTGAATGATAATGGATATATAACTTCAATAGTGAAGTAAAAATGGTATGAGAAGTATTCAAACTTTTGTAAAGAAATGTGCAAAAATGATTTTTGAATATTGAAATTGGACATTGTGGATATCAGGATATACAGGTGTGTTAAAGACAAAGGAAATGGAATTGAGATTTTTATTATGAGGATAATTTAAATTGCTTGACAAAAAGGTATGTATTCAAATTTCAGTATGGAATTTGATGATTTTTTTGTCTAGCCATTTAGCCTTTTGTTTGCTTTTTGAATCTGAGGGCCTGTGGTGCCATTTTGTAGTCGTACCGAGCTAGCCGTGCAAAGGAGACGCTGGCAAAAAATTTCGAAAGTTTAGGAAGTTAGAAAAATTTTGAGAAAATTTTGAAATTTAAATTTGAATTATTGAGAAACCAATGTTTTGGAAACTATGGAAGATTTTGGAAACACTTTGGAAATGATGATCTTTAATGAAAAGATTTGTTGGCAAGTTGATAAAAATGTTTGATTTTGGGGAAATAATAATTGGGTTAAGAATCATTCTTCTTAACTAGAAATTTCGGGATGAAATTCTTTTAAGGGGGAAGGATGTGACGACCTGGAAATTTCAACATTTGAAATTGAAATATTTAATTGATTTTAAATGTTTAAATGATAGTTTAAATTGAGTTTCAGATATAAATACGAATTTGGCAATTAAATTTTTGAATTTGATTTATTAATGATGGGTAAAAAATTTGAATTATCAATTTTTAGCTTGTTAAAAATAATTTGTTGGCTTGGAAAATTTATATTGGTAATACTGAGGTTAATGGAAGCTTTAGAATTTGATTTGGAAATACTTTGTTCGGTTTTGAAATTATATAGTTTAAACTGATATTTGAAAAATAGCCTTCCGAGGCATAGTCTTGGATTTCGACGAAACCAGTTCCAGCGGATCCGTAATATTGTATTATTATCGGATTTCAAATTTCGTAATGTTTGGAGTTGTCGTTTGGCCGTACGATAAGCAAACGCGTTGAAAATTAAATCGAAAATTCAATATAATAATTGGGTCCAAATAGCCATCTTCCACATACGATTAAATTGGAGCCCGAGATTTGTTCCAATTGGTTCGAAATAGGGGCTAACATTATAAACGCCTAGCGGCACGCCTCGATTGGAGGTCAAGTTTTTAAGTTGCATTTATCGGAATGGTTTGAATTTGAATTTAAATTGAATAATTATATTAGTCAACTGCAGTTGAAATTATTTCACATCAGGGTTCTGTAGCCTTCTTTTGCACGCTTCCCTCCTTCCAAAAACATCACGTTCCTTTCATTTCAACAGCCGTTCCTTTTCACGCTCCCTCCTCGCATTCCTTTCTTTCTCCAAATCGAAAAGCATTAGAGAAATAATGAAGCCCAAATCGAAATCGAAATTTAAATCCACCATCCCTAAAAATGGCCAAGCGAAATCAGAAATGGGAAATCAAATTCATCTTTCGAAAAAAATGGGGAACCTCAATTCACGAAATCAAAAATCCATAGCCTCATTCGTTCATTTCTCAAGGTCGAGTTCGCAAATTCAATTTGTTCGAAGCGTAAGGTAGCAATGGAATCGATCGAGGAACTGGTGGTAGCGCATCGCGACTCGATGTCGCAAGGGCAGGAGCAGATCTTGCGAATCGTCGGCGCTCGTGCACGTTCATGAGGCGGCAAAGGCAAGGGGGGATTCGTGTAAACACGCAAGGTAGTGGCGAATCAACTTTGGGTGTGTCGCAAGGAGATGGAGGTATCGCGCACGGCAGTGGTTCACATCGAGCATCATGGATGGCGATTTCGAATGGCGTGAATGGATTCGCAATGAAGCAGATCGTTGGTAGGCCGGAAATTTCAATTTACTATAAGGTAAATGTTGGATTTTTAAATTTATTTAATAACGTGTGTATATATATATATATATTTATGTATGTATATATATAGTTAGTATTTTTCTTATCTACAGTCAGATTTATAAATAGGAATTTTAAATGGTAATGTAGATTATTTTATTTAGTTAACCTATTTAATTTTAGTTGCTAAAGAATTTTATTTAAAAAGGAAAACTTGTTTAAAAGATTAAATCATTAGTTTGAAATTAAATTTTTAGTTAAATAAATTTATTAAAAGAAATTAGTTAAAATATAATCACCAGTTTTAAATTAAATCACTAGTTAATTAATTATTAATTAATTTAAAAAGAAATTATTATTCGATTTATTTCGAATCTTAATCAACTATATGAAATTTTTTATACAAGGTTTAAAACTGTGAAGAAAACAAGCTAGTTTGGAAATGGGTTACATGCATAGTTAAAGGTGAGATCTTCTCACTCAAATTATAAGAGTTGAAAATTTCAGTTATTGATTGATTGTTGAATTATGAGAGTTAAATTTAAAATTGTTGATTGTATGCTTGGATGATAATTTATTATCAGTTGTATTGAAATAGACCCTATGCGCCGCATAATAGCGGATGATATTATATTTAAACCCATATACCGCGATATTCCACCTCGAAGTGTAATTGGTATTATATATGTATTTGGAGTTGTTGATTTCCCGCATTATATAGCGGATGAGACCCTATGCAGATGATATTTTATAAATCTCATATACCATGATATTCCACCTCGAAGTGGAATTGGTATTTAATTGTTATGTTAACATCTGTGGATGCAGGGAAACAGGTTGGAGGGATCCAACTGGATTCCTCAAACATTTGATTTTGTTTCATATGTTGTGTGTTTATCTATTTATAATCTGCGTGTGATCAAATTGTGATTTAAAACCATGAAGGTTATAATTTAGCCGAATATATTTTTGGTATCGTAGGATACCAGAAATAGATAAATTTGGATTTTTGAAATTTAGTAGAAAATTTATAGTAAATTAATTTTAGAAAATTGAAAAAATGTAAAATAAGAAATATATTTCAAAAGATAATAAATTTGGTGTTTGAAATAAATTTGAGAATCAATTTGAAATTTGATTAGGTGATTTGAAAATAAATTAGAAAGATCAATTTTATATTGATTTGGTAAAAATAATAAGTATTTGGGAATCGATTTGGAAATCGTATATCTATGGATATTTGAAAATTTAAAATTCACACTGGGAATTTTATAAAAGAAAGGTAAATTTGTTTTAAATAAATATTGTTTTATTTTTAAAAGTGTGGAAAGGAATTTACAGATTTGGGACGTAAATTTAAAATAAATCCAGAAAGATTTATAAATTGATTTGAATGAACTATTTTAGAATGAAACATGTACTTTCCCTAAAACCGAGAATGATTTCAATATAGTTTATAAATATAGATTGAAGTTGTAAAGATGGTTTTAAGGATAGAATGTTTAGAAAGAAAAAAAATTATTTACTTAGGTTATCTTGAAAATCTTTAAAGTTAAGATTTATTTTAATTTATTATAGAAGTGATTATTTAAAGTTTTAATTGATATTTGTTTTAGAAAATGGATATTTAAATAGTTATGTCCTATCTACTAATTTTATTTTGAAATTTGTTTGGACTTGAATTTTTATATGAGATTTTAATACAGTATCTCCATAGCTAATGTTTGAGATAAAGTGTTTTAAACTAATTTTTATTCTAAATGTTCCAAGTATATATATGTTTGGATAAGTAATATAAATCATTTTAAAGCATTTGAACTCGGTAGAATTTCAATGGAAATAAATATTTGAAAATGTATTCCGCGTAAGGAAAAGTGATTTGAAATTTGTTTTCAAAGTATTGAAATGTGGAAAGTAATTTGAAATTTGTTTTCAAATGGTTGAAGTGTAAAATATACCTTGTGATGATATTTTGAAAATAAATAATTGGGAAAATTATTTAAATCCATTAATTGTTGTGAATGTGATTTATAGTTAAATAAACAACTATCAATATTTGCCTTTAAATGACATTTGAATTTCGATGCGACTAGGAGTCGAATTCCAAATGTATATTCGAAACCCACATCGAACCTTTGTGATTGTGATGGATCTTTTGTTTAAGAAGATCAAAGTGGAAATTGTTGTGATTTGTTTGAAATCTGAATGTAATACTTATTTTAAAAATAAGCGCTCGTTATTCGGATTAGCCAGGAGAGGACCTTGTGTCATAAAACCCATTCTGAATAACGATACGACGAAATGGGATTGCATTTGAAGACGGTGTTGAAGACCGGGTATTTTTGAAAACGAAAGGATTACCTATTGAATATCTCTGCACCGGGTTGCTCCGGTATAGAGATTTATCACCCTTTGTGATGGGTATTCCGAACGTAATTAGTGAATATCCAGATTTGCAAGGGATTCTTTGAAGTGCCTTCGGTTCCGTTCGATCCTGGAACGGACTTGTATGGATGTGTGTCTGACGTTACACTTTGAGGTGTAAAGCTGGTTTCTATCAAATACATTTCTGTTGGTGGCGGAGAATTTATTCTCTTAGCTTAACACCCTTCTCTAAGACGTACGAGCTTAGAGGTTATGTATTTGATGGTTATTAGTGATACATTCCCAAATTGGTAACATGGCATACGAAGTGTTGCTGATCATTTGTTGATCAAATCATGACTTTGTGAAAAGTGTAGCTTGGTGGACGAGACTTCGTCGGACCTCACACCCCGAAAATGGTCGAAACAGGAAAGATGTGGCAAGATTACGAGGGTCGCGCCCTTTAGGTTATGTCATTTCCTTCTGGAAAGGGGTGGTATCATGGTATGGATCCCGAATACTTAACCCATGTGGTTGCTGCAAATCTATTACACTTTGTGGTTGTTGCTTTGTGGTTGAGGATCCTCAAATAAAGGTCGGAAATGATCGGGGGATGACATACTCAAGTAGTAGTTATCTAGTTACAGAGGTAACCCGGCCTTATGTTGGCAGAGATCCGGGTAGGTTCTCGGGGCGTCCATCCAGAGGCGTACCCATGTGGCAGTAGGAAGTTTCTTAGCCTGACCATTTGTTGGAAATCCAAACAAACAATACGCGCCTTGTACAGTTTTAGTTGTATAACCTACCATGGAATGTGGTGGTAGCTTGCTAGTGAACATGGTAGCTATAATAGGCATACAATAATGGTTGTATGCTATCTAAGATTAATATTATACTTTCGAAATGTTTTCTACACTATGCACTAATAATAATAATAATATCAAAGGATTTTGCGTATTAAGCATGTTTGACTATCATAAGGAGAAATCTCCTCCAATTCTGTGTTTGCATTGTGTGTGTGGCGGGAGGCCTTATGATAGTTTCATTTTCTAAAAGCATAGAAGATTTCTTTTTATTTTCTTTGTGAAAAATAACTGTTTTTGAGATCTCACACCAGTCCCATGACTGACCTGAAGTTTATTGTTCCCTTTCTAAACTCTGGGTGTCCACAAATTTCCACACGAGCAACCTAGAGTCAGGTTATTATTATTCTAGAGCGAAGTCATAAAAGAGATGTGGAGATTAGGAGCAAGCTGGATGGCGAAAGCGTATCACTAGTATATGTTATATTCTTTTCCGTTGTTTGTTGTTGTAACACTCTACTAATGTAATGTGATGTAATGTAACAACTGATATAGTTCTGTAACATCCCGCCTTTTCGCACACTTTAAACCGACACACGTGCCAATTAAAAGCATACTCAAGGGCGGATTGTTATGGGGTAAATGAGAAAAACAGAGAAGAAATAAAACAAAATAGAATCTCACAGCGGAAGGATAAAATATAATAATAAATATACAGTTCATAAACGGTTACAAATACTTGATTTGCTTTATACAATAAATATCAGAGTTACACATACCAATACAATCAATGCAGCGGAACAGTATGAGTGTGGTGCAATACTATAGATAATAATAATACGACTCCTTCGTCTTCGTCCTTCAAAGCTAAAGTCTTCTATCCTAAAACACTCGGACTGACCCGAGCGAATTTGAAAAGACAAAAACACTCGAGTCAGAACTAAAAGATCTTATGTGAGTTAAATTAACAGAAATAAATATGAGTGCAGTAACTCAAAAGATGCTCGGGATTTACATCTCCTAAGGATTCGTTAAACTATTTACTATGTAGTATATTGCGCTATTATAATAGTGTCTATTTATAAAATAAACATACTTTTTAATAGCATTAAGGAGTGACCCAATATTCCCCTTAACACGTAATAGTCCCAGTAGTCCATCCAATATCATAGTCCCTCCTGATCGGGAAGCCACCAGAGGATACCACACGGGCTACGGGAGAAATCCAAACTCGTACAAGGCTCGGTATGGTAGGTGACACGGCACAACTAGGCAATGCCAGGGTAGATATACCAATTGCTATCCAGGCTGGTGCAAACGCGTAGCCGCAGTTACCGCCCACCTCGGACTAACTCCCCAAAATCAAAATATAGAAGTGGCCACTGAATCAATCCAAAATCAAAGTATAATATCGAAGAGGAGGGTCCGATCAGAGGAATGACCTCATTGGCCTGAGAATCGCTCCTGTTTTAGCCACCTTATGCCAACTCACGGGAGTCGGGTCCACGTATTTACCTTACAGGAAACGTCGCCACCACCTACTTCATTCTGGAATCTCCACCGCGTACACGGTTAGTCAAAGTGGTTTTCGGTATCGACAGAGAGTATGTCCATATCCGATCCCGGTCTCTTTGCCAACCCATCGTTATTATAACACCGCGGTCATTTAAAAATAGGTTATACTTTAAAAATCAGAATAAACATTCCATTTCATAACCATGAATACGATATCATTTCAAAACCCAAAACCATATTTTATCACTTATCCCAAATATAATTCTTTTCCAAAATCATAATGCTTTAACTTCATAACGTCTGAAAATCAAATATTTTCAAAGCATAATATTTTGAAAATCATAATTTAAAACCATAACTTCTAAAAACTTGAATGGTTTGGACATTCAACGGTATATGAATTAAATGGTTTAACTTAAATGTTACTTTGTAAAGAAAATAGTTCTCATGGCTTTACAAATACATTTCTTTATTAAAGTCTAAATCAAAATTTATATTATCTCTCTCAAGTTCCAAAACCACTTCAATTTATTTATATATACGTATATCCATTTTGAGTATCAATATTTCAAACTAAAGTTGGATTTTATGCTTTCAACAAATCAATTGTTCTATTAATTAGTCTTGAATATTCATATAAAATCCATAAATAATAAGACTTCAATTTCTAGTAATAATATATATATATTTTTCCCAATTCAAATTATACTAGAATATTCATTTCAATTTATTTTGGGAAAAATCCAATTATAAATATCATATCTTAAAATTTCCAAACTTAACATTTAAACATATGATATAAATTATTAAACTCCATTTTCTTAATTTTCTTCCATTTTTAATAAAGATTTTTATACACCTTTTAATTTCAAAATTTTCAACTTCATATGTATATATATATGGAAGAAAAATATTTATACAATATAAAATTTAAGATTATTATAAACCGTATTCCATCCAAAGCATATAAATCACATTAAAATAGTTATATATAGACCGCGGTGCCTGTATAAAATTTTCTATCCTATGGTCAAGTGATACGGATATTTATCATTTCAATCTGCAATTTAAAAATATAAAATTTTGCGGTTATATATCATTTCAAACCACAATCCCGAATGAAATGAAATATGCATGATAATTTGCAATTTAATGATATACAATAAAACATCCATCACATCACCCATCATCCAATCACAATCATCATGCAATATCAATCAATAACAATTTATATTTGATAATATATAACAGGTAATAACTGGCAATTTTATTCAGATTAAATTTAACAGCTATTAATCTACAGTCTATATTCAGTAATAAATTATATAACTGTTAACTAGCAGTTCATATACAAACAAATAAATTTTAACTGTAAATTTATACGCAATAAATTAATTAAATTAACAGTTAAATTTAATAAATGCAATTCAACAGATATGAATAAAATAAACATGCCAAATACCCATAAATAAATATCTATTCATTTCTAAAATTAATTTAACAAACATAAAAGCTTCTAGTAGTTGTGAGTGGGTTAAAACACTCACCTTTTGAATTTAAATCGAATTTAAATTCGATTTAAACCCAAAAATTTGACGGTCTCCAAATTTGTCCAAACTAGCGTCATCAAGTCCGGAATTTAATTTCGATCCTAACAAAAAAAGTTTCGCGTGAATCCGAGGTCGTATGAGAAAGTTATGGCGAAAAATGGTGATTGAATTCAAAATTAAATATAAACAAAATGACACACATTTGATAAGTAAACTTGCCACGTCAGCAAGAAGCTACAACACTCCATCCTCTTCCCCCCAACGCGCAACATCAGGGCCGAACCCATATATCAAGCGTTGACCGCCTGTTTGACCACCATTCTCGCCCCCTACGACCACCTCCTTCCAAGCCGACCACCTCCAACACCTCCCCCTAGCCCAGGCGTACGTCCCCATACCCACGGCCAGACCTCCGGTCGCCGTTAGCAGCCTCCTCTTTGAAACCCTAATCGAGATTACGGCACGATCTAGCCGTTGAAACAACGAATAACATATGCCGATGAATTCCCCTTGGCCTCCTCTTCAAGACCCAGAAAGGAAATTGCGATCAGACGAACTTTGTTACGGCGCTGATAAATGGCCACGAACTGTTTGAATTTATTCTGGGTAAACGATAACTCCAATTGAAAAACGAATTTCACCATGAGATTACGTGCATCGAGAACTATGATATATATTTTTTCGATATTTTTAGGAGGACTTTAAATTTTCACTTTGTTTTTGAACTGACTGGATCTAGGGTTAGCCCCCATTGAAGAAGAAGAGAAGCTTGAAGAAGATGAACGTACAGCAAATAGACAATAGGATGGAGTTAGGGTTTATAACTGTATATTTATAGGTAGGGTTGGGTTAGAGCAGATAGGCTAGATAGATGAACGTACGGAACACTCTAAGGCCCAAAAAGCCCGCTATGCCCCCAGAACCGAATTGGTTAAACCTATATATCCAAATAGGTATTTTAAAATAATCTGAACACGATGGAAAAAGTTTCACGACCAAATTCGATCGTATGAAGAAGTTATGCTGAAAACAAAATTTCCAAATTGATTCAAATTGATTTTAATTAAATTGATTTCAAGGCGTTTCGCGTCCGTACGATCAAACGACAAGTCCGATCGATACGAAACTTGAAACCCTATAATAATTCACCGATACGGATCCGATGAAACTGGTTTCGTCGAAATCCGAGTCCGTGACCAAAATGGCTATTTTTAATATTTATTAAATCAATTAAATAAATCAAAAAAATCCAATTTTATACTTAACTTCTAATATTGACCAAATTTTCTCCCTTAAATTTTCTTAATTATTTACTCCACTTCTAAACAATTTAAGTGTCAATAGTTGTTCTATTCATCAATTCAAATGTAAATTCTTAACTTCACTATTAATCCCAATTTTAATAAATTCAACATTATACGTTTGATCAAATTTATTAAATTCACTTTCTTTCTATTATTCAAAGTTATTGATGTTAATTTAATGAAACTAACATTGGCTCAATATCTATACATTAAAAATCTCAATTCTAAACTTAGATCTCAACTTATGAAATAGTTAAATAATAAATTCCATCTAAATCTACATCTTCCTACTATCTAAATATTTATAAAAATTACTTGCCACTTTTTATTGTATAGAAGATTTGTGTCATTTCTAGCCCTCTGGATATTTTATATTAACTAAAAGCAAATTTACATATAATTTCCATCGTCAATTATTTCAGTGAATAAATCTTCAAAGGTTACTGCAATTAATCCCCTAAATTGCAGTAAATTCTAATAAATTTGACTCTATTTGATTACAACTCACAAATAAATCAATTATTCCCCAACTACAAAGTTACCGTTTCTTATATATATATCACTACAGTAATACTTCCAAATGTTCATCTTTTGTTTGCATAAATTACTGTATCCAATTGAATTGTAATATTGTTAACTTACACATAAATAAAACTTAACAACTAATAGAATAAATAACTTACAAAATTTGTTGTCATAAATATATTTTATAAGTCTACACTTAATTATTATCTTATAATACGTTTTTACGTTACTATAAAATTTATACACTCTTCCGTTACCATATTAATAATTACTAAAGTAACGTTCATTCTTAATAACAACGTTATACTATTCAACATATAAAAGGACTCCATTCCCCAAATACATTCATTTATATTTATTCCCTTAAAGTTCTCCTTTATTGACTAGACACATTAATTTAGATTCATTTACATCGAATGCCCTTCTTAGCTATATACTCAATACATGTTAAATCTACATAATTTTTACCCTTTTATTCAAATTCACTTATACCATCAATAACAAAATATTGCCCTAAATTTAGATTCAATTATATACATTAGATAAATGGGTAAACTTTTGTAATTATCCCGTATATGAAAATATTTTTATGCATACATTTCCACTTACTTACTATGCATTCATTTATTAAATTACTAATTTCCTTAGTCAACTTATCCCCTATTTTCTACCAAATTTCAAATTTAATTATGGCTTATCAATACATAAAATTTACATAGGCGAAACAAATTTTATTACTATCTTAAGTCCATTTATTATTGACAACATTCATTAAATCTCCTTATCAACACTTATTGCATTGATTTATTCAACGGTCGCCTTTTATTTAGTTACTATCCATTTTACAATCCAATGTAAGTCTTCCACTATTTATTTTATATTAAATGAATTCCATTCTACTTAATTTTTTTATTGATATTCACTAATTCAACCCTTATATCAGTTTCTTATATTTAACTTTAAATCAAATTGTGACAATCTACATTATCCAAATCTATTGTCATAAAATTTTATTGTTACACTAAATTACAACTACTATACCAAATTTCTACATTTATTCTAAATTAGATTAGAAATTATATTAATTCAATTCATTTAATATTATTAATTTAACGGGTCGTTACAATCTCCCCCACTCAAAACTTTTCGTCCCCGAAAAGGAAAAAGAAGGGAGAAGGAAGAATAAACAGTACATCTTATTTCAAATATTAACTTATAAACAATAATTTACTAGATTAATTTCCTTTAATGAAATATACCCGTTTATAATCATTACAACCTTTTATACTTAAATCGTTAAAGTTTGGAAAATATTCAACAAAATTCTAAGTCCAAAATTTACGAAAAATTTTGGCAGAGTCTCCTTTGTACGGTGAGGCTCGGGAGAAAATATAATATCAAAATATACAAATATATTACATATATTATCAAAATATTATATCCCAACACGGGAAAAATAGCGCTTTAAACGTAATCCGAAAACGTACCTATTTGTCGGGCAATATACGCTTATTATTTTGGAACCAAAAGCAGTAGCAGTTGCTTCCATCACCTGTATTCACTTATATAATCTAAAAGGTTAAATATTTATTTTAAAGTGAACTATTCAAGTGGATTCAATCATTAATCAACCAAACAATTCAACAACCATCAACCTTACAAACAACATACATACACAAAACAAAGCAACCATTTAATTCATCAAACAAATAGTTATTCGGGTTCAGAACTTGAAATTTGTATGGAATGAAAATAACTATCAAGTGCATCCTTTACTCAACAGTCTTAGACGGAACAAAGATAGATTATTTATTCATCTAAAACTTCAAATTCCTTACCCAACAACCATAAATCAAACAATACAATTCAAATCAACAACCAAATTAACTTATTATACATTTAATTCATGCTTTAGTGGTTTGATTTTTTTTTTTTTCATTTATGGAGGGATTTCTTCATTTCCTACAAATTTCATTTTCCATTTATTACAAAATTATCATATTTGTGTTCCAATTTATTGACTAAAGTTTATATCACCCATGTATTCTACTTACCTTTCTTATATAGTAAAATTTCCGATTTAGCTTAAGTTTTAACAGCAATTAATTGAATACTTTAATTACCTCAAGCTTCACTTGTAAGATTTCCCTTTACACTTTCTTACTAGCAATTGCAACTTTTATTTTATGGTAAGTTATATATGTTTTAAGAATGTAATTGAAAATTTACAAGTTTCTTTTCATTCCTTTAATTAATATATATTTGTTTTATAACCTACAATTTCAACTTACCTTTAATCTCATTTATTTATTTAATGTGGAAGTTTCCATTATATTTAATAGTAGTAACAGTTTAATTACCCACTTTTTATAATATTTAATTACAGTAACCCTTTTTAATTACACTTAAATTATTAACCTTATAACTTGCATTCCTATAGGTGAAAGATTTTACTTATTCATTATCTATGGATTTCAGTCATTTAAATTTTTCTACTTTCCATTATGTTAGAATAGGGGAAAATTAAAACATACTTAAATTAATAATCCTACAATCAATTCTTATTTAGAATTTCATTTTATATACTTAAGTTCATATCACCTATTAATAATACTTAACTTTATTTTCAGTAAAATTTCAATTATAACCTAAGTTTATACCATTAAATTCTTATTTATAACAGTAGTTTATTGAATACTTCATTATTTCCTAAATTCCTACTTGTAAAATATTCAATTCTAGTTTCTTATTTAACATTTCAACTTTTTATATTTGGTAAGTTATTTATTTTAAAGAAAATTGCAATTGAACTTATACAAGTTTAATCTCAACTCTTTTAATTCATTGATTACTTCTTTTATTTCACTAACCTAAATTTTTACAACTAATTAATGGAAATTCAAGAATTAATACCGGGTCAAATTCCAAAATTTCTTTAAAATAATAGATAATTAATTTCTTACAACTTTTATATCTCTAGTTACCTTTAAACAATTAAAATTTTAAATAATTTCAAAACAAATCTGCAGTAGAATTTACTACAGTGGTCTTTCCCTTCGAAACTCGAAAATGAAAGTCGATGATGCGGCCGCCATCACCGAAATTATTTTCTAGCGACGGAGAGGAAAGTACAAAATTTATTTTCTCCAAAATCCTCTTTTAAAACAATTCTTCCGAATTATACTAAATATTTATATAAGAAATTACCTATAAACCAAATCATTATATTTCACAAATCCTTTGAAAGAAGATTTTCAAAAATCCCGGACTTAAGTTCTAAAATCTCCAATTTGATTTATTATAATTTCAACTTAGCTTCAATTTATTACAAATATTTTTATATTACCTAACACCCAATCTATAGCAACCAGATATATATATATATCTTTATAAAAAAAATTATATATAGAAAATATAATAGGCAAAATTATTTCATTCACCTATATTAAAAACAAATATTATGTCGGTCTGTCCTATTAAGTGTTTAGAAATCCCTATTGATGTCATAGCGTCCCATGCACCAACCAGAATTTATAAATACAAAACGGAACAGATTAACACCATATCAAAATCTTTTTATAACACTAACAAATACGCTCTCTCATATATATACACTCAGCGACTCCCATAGGGTATTACTACTCTATTAACAAAGAGTCAAACCCCACAAAGCCAAGTTTATCGCTAAACCAAAGCTCTGATACCAACTGTAACATCCCGCCTTTTCGCACACTTTAAACCGACACACGTGCCAATTAAAAGCATACTCAAGGGCGGATTGTTATGGGGTAAATGAGAAAAACAGAGAAGAAATAAAACAAAATAGAATCTCACAGCGGAAGGATAAAATATAATAATAAATATACAGTTCATAAACGGTTACAAATACTTGATTTGCTTTATACAATAAATATCAGAGTTACACATACCAATACAATCAATGCAGCGGAACAGTATGAGTGTGGTGCAATACTATAGATAATAATAATACGACTCCTTCGTCTTCGTCCTTCAAAGCTAAAGTCTTCTATCCTGAAACACTCGGACTGACCCGAGCGAATTTGAAAAGACAAAAACACTCGAGTCAGAACTAAAAGATCTTATGTGAGTTAAATTAACAGAAATAAATATGAGTGCAGTAACTCAAAAGATGCTCGGGATTTACATCTCCTAAGGATTCGTTAAACTATTTACTATGTAGTATATTGCGCTATTATAATAGTGTCTATTTATAAAATAAACATACTTTTTAATAGCATTAAGGAGTGACCCAATATTCCCCTTAACACGTAATAGTCCCAGTAGTCCATCCAATATCATAGTCCCTCCTGATCGGGAAGCCACCAGAGGATACCACACGGGCTACGGGAGAAATCCAAACTCGTACAAGGCTCGGTATGGTAGGTGACACGGCACAACTAGGCAATGCCAGGGTAGATATACCAATTGCTATCCAGGCTGGTGCAAACGCGTAGCCGCAGTTACCGCCCACCTCGGACTAACTCCCCAAAATCAAAATATAGAAGTGGCCACTGAATCAATCCAAAATCAAAGTATAATATCGAAGAGGAGGGTCCGATCAGAGGAATGACCTCATTGGCCTGAGAATCGCTCCTGTTTTAGCCACCTTATGCCAACTCACGGGAGTCGGGTCCACGTATTTACCTTACAGGAAACGTCGCCACCACCTACTTCATTCTGGAATCTCCACCGCGTACACGGTTAGTCAAAGTGGTTTTCGGTATCGACAGAGAGTATGTCCATATCCGATCCCGGTCTCTTTGCCAACCCATCGTTATTATAACACCGCAGTCATTTAAAAATAGGTTATACTTTAAAAATCAGAATAAACATTCCATTTCATAACCATGAATACGATATCATTTCAAAACCCAAAACCATATTTTATCACTTATCCCAAATATAATTCTTTTCCAAAATCATAATGCTTTAACTTCATAACGTCTGAAAATCAAATATTTTCAAAGCATAATATTTTGAAAATCATAATTTAAAACCATAACTTCTAAAAACTTGAATGGTTTGGACATTCAACGGTATATGAATTAAATGGTTTAACTTAAATGTTACTTTGTAAAGAAAATAGTTCTCATGGCTTTACAAATACATTTCTTTATTAAAGTCTAAACCAAAATTTATATTATCTCTCTCAAGTTCCAAAACCACTTCAATTTATTTATATATATGTATATCCATTTTGAGTATCAATATTTCAAACTAAAGTTGGATTTTATGCTTTCAACAAATCAATTGTTCTATTAATTAGTCTTGAATATTCATATAAAATCCATAAATAATAAGACTTCAATTTCTAGTAATAATATATATATATTTTTCCCAATTCAAATTATACTAGAATATTCATTTCAATTTATTTTGGGAAAAATCCAATTATAAATATCATATCTTAAAATTTCCAAACTTAACATTTAAACATATGATATAAATTATTAAACTCCATTTTCTTAATTTTCTTCCATTTTTAATAAAGATTTTTATACACCTTTTAATTTCAAAATTTTCAACTTCATATGTATATATATATGGAAGAAAAATATTTATACAATATAAAATTTAAGATTATTATAAACCGTATTCCATCCAAAGCATAGAAATCACATTAAAATAGTTATATATAGACCGCGGTGCCTGTATAAAATTTTCTATCCTATGGTCAAGTGATACGGATATTTATCATTTCAATCTGCAATTTAAAAATATAAAATTTTGCGGTTATATATCATTTCAAACCACAATCCCGAATGAAATGAAATATGCATGATAATTTGCAATTTAATGATATACAATAAAACATCCATCACATCACCCATCATCCAATCACAATCATCAAGCAATATCAATCAATAACAATTTATATTTGATAATATATAACAGGTAATAACTGGCAATTTTATTCAGATTAAATTTAACAGCTATTAATCTACAGTCTATATTCAGTAATAAATTATATAACTGTTAACTAGCAGTTCATATACAAACAAATAAATTTTAACTGTAAATTTATACGCAATAAATTAATTAAATTAACAGTTAAATTTAATAAATGCAATTCAACAGATATGAATAAAATAAACATGCCAAATACCCATAAATAAATATCTATTCATTTCTAAAATTAATTTAACAAACATAAAAGCTTCTAGTAGTTGTGAGTGGGTTAAAACACTCACCTTTTGAATTTAAATCGAATTTAAATTCGATTTAAACCCAAAAATTTGACGGTCTCCAAATTTGTCCAAACTAGCGTCATCAAGTCCGGAATTTAATTTCGATCCTAACAAAAAAAGTTTCGCGTGAATCCGAGGTCGTATGAGAAAGTTATGGCGAAAAATGGTGATTGAATTCAAAATTAAATATAAACAAAATGACACACATTTGATAAGTAAACTTGCCACGTCAGCAAGAAGCTACAACACTCCATCCTCTTCCCCCCAACGCGCAACATCAGGGCCGAACCCATATATCAAGCGTTGACCGCCTGTTTGACCACCATTCTCGCCCCCTACGGCCACCTCCTTCCAAGCCGACCACCTCCAACACCTCCCCCTAGCCCAGGCGTACGTCCCCATACCCACGGCCAGACCTCCGGTCGCCGTTAGCCGCCTCCTCTTTGAAACCCTAATCGAGATTACGGAACGATCTAGCCGTTGAAACAACGAATAACATATGCCGATGAATTCCCCTTGGCCTCCTCTTCAAGACCCAGAAAGGAAATTGCGATCAGACGAACTTTGTTACGGCGCTGATAAATGGCCACGAACTGTTTGAATTTATTCTGGGTGAACGATAACTCCAATTGAAAAACGAATTTCACCATGAGATTACGTGCATCGAGAACTATGATATATATTTTTTCGATATTTTTAGGAGGACTTTAAATTTTCACTTTGTTTTTGAACTGACTGGATCTAGGGTTAGCCCCCATTGAAGAAGAAGAGAAGCTTGAAGAAGATGAACGTACAGCAAATAGACAATAGGATGGAGTTAGGGTTTATAACTGTATATTTATAGGTAGGGTTGGGTTAGAGCAGATAGGCTAGATAGATGAACGTACGGAACACTCTAAGGCCCAAAAAGCCCGCTATGCCCCCAGAACCGAATTGGTTAAACCTATATATCCAAATAGGTATTTTAAAATATTCTGAACACGATGGAAAAAGTTTCACGACCAAATTCGATCGTATGAAGAAGTTATGCTGAAAACAAAATTTCCAAATTGATTCAAATTGATTTTAATTAAATTGATTTCAAGGCGTTTCGCGTCCGTACGATCAAACGACAAGTCCGATCGATACGAAACTTGAAACCCTATAATAATTCACCGATACGGATCCGATGAAACTGGTTTCGTCGAAATCCGAGTCCGTGACCAAAATGGCTATTTTTAATATTTATTAAATCAATTAAATAAATCAAAAAAATCCAATTTTATACTTAACTTCTAATATTGACCAAATTTTCTCCCTTAAATTTTCTTAATTATTTACTCCACTTCTAAACAATTTAAGTGTCAATAGTTGTTCTATTCATCAATTCAAATGTAAATTCTTAACTTCACTATTAATCCCAATTTTAATAAATTCAACATTATACGTTTGATCAAATTTATTAACTTCACTTTCTTTCTATTATTCAAAGTTATTGATGTTAATTTAATGAAACTAACATTGGCTCAATATCTATACATTAAAAATCTCAATTCTAAACTTAGATCTCAACTTATGAAATAGTTAAATAATAAATTCCATCTAAATCTACATCTTCCTACTATCTAAATATTTAGAAAAAGTACTTACCACTTTTTATTGTATAGAAGATTTGTGTCATTTCTAGCCCTCTGGATATTTTATATTAACTAAAAGCAAATTTACATATAATTTCCATCGTCAATTATTTCAGTGAATAAATCTTCAAAGGTTACTGCAATTAATCCCCTAAATTGCAGTAAATTCTAATAAATTTGACTCTATTTGATTACAACTCACAAATAAATCAATTATTCCCCAACTACAAAGTTACCGTTTCTTATATATATATCACTACAGTAATACTTCCAAATGTTCATCTTTTGTTTGCATAAATTACTGTATCCAATTGAATTGTAATATTGTTAACTTACACATAAATAAAACTTAACAACTAATAGAATAAATAACTTACAAAATTTGTTGTCATAAATATATTTTATAAGTCTACACTTAATTATTATCTTATAATACGTTTTTACGTTACTATAAAATTTATACACTCTTCCGTTACCATATTAATAATTACTAAAGTAACGTTCATTCTTAATAACAACGTTATACTATTCAACATATAAAAGGACTCCATTCCCCAAATACATTCATTTATATTTATTCCCTTAAAGTTCTCCTTTATTGACTAGACACATTAATTTAGATTCATTTACATCGAATGCCCTTCTTAGCTATATACTCAATACATGTTAAATCTACATAATTTTTACCCTTTTATTCAAATTCACTTATACCATCAATAACAAAATGTTGCCCTAAATTTAGATTCAATTATATACATTAGATAAATGGGTAAACTTTTGTAATTATCCCGTATATGAAAATATTTTTATGCATACATTTCCACTTACTTACTATGCATTCATTTATTAAATTACTAATTTCCTTAGTCAACTTATCCCCTATTTTCTACCAAATTTCAAATTTAATTATGGCTTATCAATACATAAAATTTACATAGGCGAAACAAATTTTATTACTATCTTAAGTCCATTTATTATTGACAACATTCATTAAATCTCCTTATCAACACTTATTGCATTGATTTATTCAACGGTCGCCTTTTATTTAGTTACTATCCATTTTACAATCCAATGTAAGTCTTCCACTATTTATTTTATATTAAATGAATTCCATTCTACTTAATTTTTTTATTGATATTCACTAATTCAACCCTTATATCAGTTTCTTATATTTAACTTTAAATCAAATTGTGACAATCTACATTATCCAAATCTATTGTCATAAAATTTTATTGTTACACTAAATTACAACTACTATACCAAATTTCTACATTTATTCTAAATTAGATTAGAAATTATATTAATTCAATTCATTTAATATTATTAATTTAACGGGTCGTTACAATCTCCCCCACTCAAAACTTTTCGTCCCCGAAAAGGAAAAAGAAGGGAGAAGGAAGAATAAACAGTACATCTTATTTCAAATATTAACTTATAAACAATAATTTACTAGATTAATTTCCTTTAATGAAATATACCCGTTTATAATCATTACAACCTTTTATACTTAAATCGTTAAAGTTTGGAAAATATTCAACAAAATTCTAAGTCCAAAATTTACGAAAAATTTTGGCAGAGTCTCCTTTGTACGGTGAGGCTCGGGAGAAAATATAATATCAAAATATACAAATATATTACATATATTATCAAAATATTATATCCCAACACGGGAAAAATAGCGCTTTAAACGTAATCCGAAAACGTACCTATTTGTCGGGCAATATACGCTTATTATTTTGGAACCAAAAGCAGTAGCAGTTGCTTCCATCACCTGTATTCACTTATATAATCTAAAAGGTTAAATATTTATTTTAAAGTGAACTATTCAAGTGGATTCAATCATTAATCAACCAAACAATTCAACAACCATCAACCTTACAAACAACATACATACACAAAACAAAGCAACCATTTAATTCATCAAACAAATAGTTATTCGGGTTCAGAACTTGAAATTTGTATGGAATGAAAATAACTATCAAGTGCATCCTTTACTCAACAGTCTTAGACGGAACAAAGATAGATTATTTATTCATCTAAAACTTCAAATTCCTTACCCAACAACCATAAATCAAACAATACAATTCAAATCAACAACCAAATTAACTTATTATACATTTAATTCATGCTTTAGTGGTTTGATTTTTTTTTTTTCATTTATGGAGGGATTTCTTCATTTCCTACAAATTTCATTTTCCATTTATTACAAAATTATCATATTTGTGTTCCAATTTATTGACTAAAGTTTATATCACCCATGTATTCTACTTACCTTTCTTATATAGTAAAATTTCCGATTTAGCTTAAGTTTTAACAGCAATTAATTGAATACTTTAATTACCTCAAGCTTCACTTGTAAGATTTCCCTTTACACTTTCTTACTAGCAATTGCAACTTTTATTTTATGGTAAGTTATATATGTTTTAAGAATGTAATTGAAAATTTACAAGTTTCTTTTCATTCCTTTAATTAATATATATTTGTTTTATAACCTACAATTTCAACTTACCTTTAATCTCATTTATTTATTTAATGTGGAAGTTTCCATTATATTTAATAGTAGTAACAGTTTAATTACCCACTTTCTATAATATTTAATTACAGTAACCCTTTTTAATTACACTTAAATTATTAACCTTATAACTTGCATTCCTATAGGTGAAAGATTTTACTTATTCATTATCTATGGATTTCAGTCATTTAAATTTTTCTACTTTCCATTATGTTAGAATAGGGGAAAATTAAAACATACTTAAATTAATAATCCTACAATCAATTCTTATTTAGAATTTCATTTTATATACTTAAGTTCATATCACCTATTAATAATACTTAACTTTATTTTCAGTAAAATTTCAATTATAACCTAAGTTTATACCATTAAATTCTTATTTATAACAGTAGTTTATTGAATACTTCATTATTTCCTAAATTCCTACTTGTAAAATATTCAATTCTAGTTTCTTATTTAACATTTCAACTTTTTATATTTGGTAAGTTATTTATTTTAAAGAAAATTGCAATTGAACTTATACAAGTTTAATCTCAACTCTTTTAATTCATTGATTACTTCTTTTATTTCACTAACCTAAATTTTTACAACTAATTAATGGAAATTCAAGAATTAATACCGGGTCAAATTCCAAAATTTCTTTAAAATAATAGATAATTAATTTCTTACAACTTTTATATCTCTAATTACCTTTAAACAATTAAAATTTTAAATAATTTCAAAACAAATCTGCAGTAGAATTTACTACAGTGGTCTTTCCCTTCGAAACTCGAAAATGAAAGTCGATGATGCGGCCACCATCACCGAAATTATTTTCTAGCGACAGAGAGGAAAGTACAAAATTTATTTTCTCCAAAATCCTCTTTTAAAACAATTCTTCCGAATTATACTAAATATTTATATAAGAAATTACCTATAAACCAAATCATTATATTTCACAAATCCTTTGAAAGAAGATTTTCAAAAATCCCGGACTTAAGTTCTAAAATCTCCAATTTGATTTATTATAATTTCAACTTAGCTTCAATTTATTACAAATATTTTTATATTACCTAACACCCAATCTATAGCAACCAGATATATATATATATATCTTTATAAAAAAAATTATATATAGAAAATATAATAGGCAAAATTATTTCATTCACCTATATTAAAAACAAATATTATGTCGGTCTGTCCTATTAAGTGTTTAGAAATCCCTATTGATGTCATAGCGTCCCATGCACCAACCAGAATTTATAAATACAAAACGGAACAGATTAACACCATATCAAAATCTTTTTATAACACTAACAAATACGCTCTCTCATATATATACACTCAGCGACTCCCATAGGGTATTACTACTCTATTAACAAAGAGTCAAACCCCACAAAGCCAAGTTTATCGCTAAACCAAAGCTCTGATACCAACTGTAACATCCCGCCTTTTCGCACACTTTAAACCGACACACGTGCCAATTAAAAGCATACTCAAGGGCGGATTGTTATGGGGTAAATGAGAAAAACAGAGAAGAAATAAAACAAAATAGAATCTCACAGCGGAAGGATAAAATATAATAATAAATATACAGTTCATAAACGGTTACAAATACTTGATTTGCTTTATACAATAAATATCAGAGTTACACATACCAATACAATCAATGCAGCGGAACAGTATGAGTGTGGTGCAATACTATAGATAATAATAATACGACTCCTTCGTCTTCGTCCTTCAAAGCTAAAGTCTTCTATCCTGAAACACTCGGACTGACCCGAGCGAATTTGAAAAGACAAAAACACTCGAGTCAGAACTAAAAGATCTTATGTGAGTTAAATTAACAGAAATAAATATGAGTGCAGTAACTCAAAAGATGCTCGGGATTTACATCTCCTAAGGATTCGTTAAACTATTTACTATGTAGTATATTGCGCTATTATAATAGTGTCTATTTATAAAATAAACATACTTTTTAATAGCATTAAGGAGTGACCCAATATTCCCCTTAACACGTAATAGTCCCAGTAGTCCATCCAATATCATAGTCCCTCCTGATCGGGAAGCCACCAGAGGATACCACACGGGCTACGGGAGAAATCCAAACTCGTACAAGGCTCGGTATGGTAGGTGACACGGCACAACTAGGCAATGCCAGGGTAGATATACCAATTGCTATCCAGGCTGGTGCAAACGCGTAGCCGCAGTTACCGCCCACCTCGGACTAACTCCCCAAAATCAAAATATAGAAGTGGCCACTGAATCAATCCAAAATCAAAGTATAATATCGAAGAGGAGGGTCCGATCAGAGGAATGACCTCATTGGCCTGAGAATCGCTCCTGTTTTAGCCACCTTATGCCAACTCACGGGAGTCGGGTCCACGTATTTACCTTACAGGAAACGTCGCCACCACCTACTTCATTCTGGAATCTCCACCGCGTACACGGTTAGTCAAAGTGGTTTTCGGTATCGACAGAGAGTATGTCCATATCCGATCCCGGTCTCTTTGCCAACCCATCGTTATTATAACACCGCAGTCATTTAAAAATAGGTTATACTTTAAAAATCAGAATAAACATTCCATTTCATAACCATGAATACGATATCATTTCAAAACCCAAAACCATATTTTATCACTTATCCCAAATATAATTCTTTTCCAAAATCATAATGCTTTAACTTCATAACGTCTGAAAATCAAATATTTTCAAAGCATAATATTTTGAAAATCATAATTTAAAACCATAACTTCTAAAAACTTGAATGGTTTGGACATTCAACGGTATATGAATTAAATGGTTTAACTTAAATGTTACTTTGTAAAGAAAATAGTTCTCATGGCTTTACAAATACATTTCTTTATTAAAGTCTAAACCGAAATTTATATTATCTCTCTCAAGTTCCAAAACCACTTCAATTTATTTATATATACGTATATCCATTTTGAGTATCAATATTTCAAACTAAAGTTGGATTTTATGCTTTCAACAAATCAATTGTTCTATTAATTAGTCTTGAATATTCATATAAAATCCATAAATAATAAGACTTCAATTTCTAGTAATAATATATATATATTTTTCCCAATTCAAATTATACTAGAATATTCATTTCAATTTATTTTGGGAAAAATCCAATTATAAATATCATATCTTAAAATTTCCAAACTTAACATTTAAACATATGATATAAATTATTAAACTCCATTTTCTTAATTTTCTTCCATTTTTAATAAAGATTTTTATACACCTTTTAATTTCAAAATTTTCAACTTCATATGTATATATATATGGAAGAAAAATATTTATACAATATAAAATTTAAGATTATTATAAACCGTATTCCATCCAAAGCATAGAAATCACATTAAAATAGTTATATATAGACCGCGGTGCCTGTATAAAATTTTCTATCCTATGGTCAAGTGATACGGATATTTATCATTTCAATCTGCAATTTAAAAATATAAAATTTTGCGGTTATATATCATTTCAAACCACAATCCCGAATGAAATGAAATATGCATGATAATTTGCAATTTAATGATATACAATAAAACATCCATCACATCACCCATCATCCAATCACAATCATCAAGCAATATCAATCAATAACAATTTATATTTGATAATATATAACAGGTAATAACTGGCAATTTTATTCAGATTAAATTTAACAGCTATTAATCTACAGTCTATATTCAGTAATAAATTATATAACTGTTAACTAGCAGTTCATATACAAACAAATAAATTTTAACTGTAAATTTATACGCAATAAATTAATTAAATTAACAGTTAAATTTAATAAATGCAATTCAACAGATATGAATAAAATAAACATGCCAAATACCCATAAATAAATATCTATTCATTTCTAAAATTAATTTAACAAACATAAAAGCTTCTAGTAGTTGTGAGTGGGTTAAAACACTCACCTTTTGAATTTAAATCGAATTTAAATTCGATTTAAACCCAAAAATTTGACGGTCTCCAAATTTGTCCAAACTAGCGTCATCAAGTCCGGAATTTAATTTCGATCCTAACAAAAAAAGTTTCGCGTGAATCCGAGGTCGTATGAGAAAGTTATGGCGAAAAATGGTGATTGAATTCAAAATTAAATATAAACAAAATGACACACATTTGATAAGTAAACTTGCCACGTCAGCAAGAAGCTACAACACTCCATCCTCTTCCCCCCAACGCGCAACATCAGGGCCGAACCCATATATCAAGCGTTGACCGCCTGTTTGACCACCATTCTCGCCCCCTACGGCCACCTCCTTCCAAGCCGACCACCTCCAACACCTCCCCCTAGCCCAGGCGTACGTCCCCATACCCACGGCCAGACCTCCGGTCGCCGTTAGCCGCCTCCTCTTTGAAACCCTAATCGAGATTACGGCACGATCTAGCCGTTGAAACAACGAATAACATATGCCGATGAATTCCCCTTGGCCTCCTCTTCAAGACCCAGAAAGGAAATTGCGATCAGACGAACTTTGTTACGGCGCTGATAAATGGCCACGAACTGTTTGAATTTATTCTGGGTGAACGATAACTCCAATTGAAAAACGAATTTCACCATGAGATTACGTGCATCGAGAACTATGATATATATTTTTTCGATATTTTTAGGAGGACTTTAAATTTTCACTTTGTTTTTGAACTGACTGGATCTAGGGTTAGCCCCCATTGAAGAAGAAGAGAAGCTTGAAGAAGATGAACGTACAGCAAATAGACAATAGGATGGAGTTAGGGTTTATAACTGTATATTTATAGGTAGGGTTGGGTTAGAGCAGATAGGCTAGATAGATGAACGTACGGAACACTCTAAGGCCCAAAAAGCCCGCTATGCCCCCAGAACCGAATTGGTTAAACCTATATATCCAAATAGGTATTTTAAAATATTCTGAACACGATGGAAAAAGTTTCACGACCAAATTCGATCGTATGAAGAAGTTATGCTGAAAACAAAATTTCCAAATTGATTCAAATTGATTTTAATTAAATTGATTTCAAGGCGTTTCGCGTCCGTACGATCAAACGACAAGTCCGATCGATACGAAACTTGAAACCCTATAATAATTCACCGATACGGATCCGATGAAACTGGTTTCGTCGAAATCCGAGTCCGTGACCAAAATGGCTATTTTTAATATTTATTAAATCAATTAAATAAATCAAAAAAATCCAATTTTATACTTAACTTCTAATATTGACCAAATTTTCTCCCTTAAATTTTCTTAATTATTTACTCCACTTCTAAACAATTTAAGTGTCAATAGTTGTTCTATTCATCAATTCAAATGTAAATTCTTAACTTCACTATTAATCCCAATTTTAATAAATTCAACATTATACGTTTGATCAAATTTATTAACTTCACTTTCTTTCTATTATTCAAAGTTATTGATGTTAATTTAATGAAACTAACATTGGCTCAATATCTATACATTAAAAATCTCAATTCTAAACTTAGATCTCAACTTATGAAATAGTTAAATAATAAATTCCATCTAAATCTACATCTTCCTACTATCTAAATATTTAGAAAAAGTACTTACCACTTTTTATTGTATAGAAGATTTGTGTCATTTCTAGACCTCTGGATATTTTATATTAACTAAAAGCAAATTTACATATAATTTCCATCGTCAATTATTTCAGTGAATAAATCTTCAAAGGTTACTGCAATTAATCCCCTAAATTGCAGTAAATTCTAATAAATTTGACTCTATTTGATTACAACTCACAAATAAATCAATTATTCCCCAACTACAAAGTTACCGTTTCTTATATATATATCACTACAGTAATACTTCCAAATGTTCATCTTTTGTTTGCATAAATTACTGTATCCAATTGAATTGTAATATTGTTAACTTACACATAAATAAAACTTAACAACTAATAGAATAAATAACTTACAAAATTTGTTGTCATAAATATATTTTATAAGTCTACACTTAATTATTATCTTATAATACGTTTTTACGTTACTATAAAATTTATACACTCTTCCGTTACCATATTAATAATTACTAAAGTAACGTTCATTCTTAATAACAACGTTATACTATTCAACATATAAAAGGACTCCATTCCCCAAATACATTCATTTATATTTATTCCCTTAAAGTTCTCCTTTATTGACTAGACACATTAATTTAGACTCATTTACATCGAATGCCCTTCTTAGCTATATACTCAATACATGTTAAATCTACATAATTTTTACCCTTTTATTCAAATTCACTTATACCATCAATTACAAAATGTTGCCCTAAATTTAGATTCAATTATATACATTAGATAAATGGGTAAACTTTTGTAATTATCCCATATATGAAAATATTTTTATGCATACATTTCCACTTACTTACTATGCATTCATTTATTAAATTACTAATTTCCTTAGTCAACTTATCCCCTATTTTCTACCAAATTTCAAATTTAATTATGGCTTATCAATACATAAAATTTACATAGGCGAAACAAATTTTATTACTATCTTAAGTCCATTTATTATTGACAACATTCATTAAATCTCCTTATCAACACTTATTGCATTGATTTATTCAGCGGTCACCTTTTATTTAGTTACTATCCATTTTACAATCCAATGTAAGTTTTCCACTATTTATTTTATATTAAATGAATTCCATTCTACTTAATCTTTTTATTGATATTCACTAATTCAACCCTTATATCAGTTTCTTATATTTAACTTTAAATCAAATTGTGACAATCTACATTATCCAAATCTATTGTCGTAAAATTTTATTGTTACACTAAATTACAAGTACTATACCAAATTTCTACATTTATTCTAAATTAGATTAGAAATTATATTAATTCAATTCATTTAATATTATTAATTTAACGGGTCGTTACAAGTTCTTTGTTTTAAAGATATTCAGTTATCTATTATATTTGTTTTGCTGCGATATGTGAGATTCTATTATTGTTTTCTTTTCTTCTTCTTCTACCTCTTTATTCTTTAAATCCGAAGACTCATACATTTGTTCCACTTTGGGCTGAATTGTTGTGGAATTTTCCAGCTCAAAAGGGGTACGGATTTGCGGGCCTTCAATAGTGGTATCAACGTATTTGGTTTAGCAACAACCTTGGCTCTATTGGGTGTTACTCATTAGAGATAGAGTCAGCAGTACTCTAGAATGAGTCTGAATGTAATAATAGATATGAGAGTGTATTTATTAGTGAATATAAAATTGTTTACATTATGTTGACTTATCGGTTGATTGTTTATAGATTCTCGTCGGTGTAGTTTGGCCAACTGTATCGATAGCGATTTCTAAACTCTTTAACAAGATAAACCGACATAGTATTGTTTTAGAATCGGGTAAATGAAATAATTTTACCCACACTATTTTTGTAGATAAAGGAAATAATCTTTGTAAATTATTATGGTATTAGGTTGCTTGATTGTTAGGAAGTGGTAATATTATTATCATTTGAATAGGAAATTGAAACCATAAATCCAAAATTATGAAATAAATCCACATACAAATGGGATTTGCAAATATAAATTGTAAATGTAAATGTAATTTATTATTTGAAATAGATTCCAGAGAAATATTTGAAAGTGGACTGAAAAGTTTTGAAATTGGAAATTTTGGAAATTAAATTCCATTGAGTTTGAATGATTTTCAAAGGTTTTTGGAAAAATGTTTTGAAGGGATAAAAATCTCTAAACTCTTTTCGGTCGCTGGAAAATAATTTCGATGATGATCGTGACATCATCGGTGTTCATTTTCGAGTTTCCAAGAGAGGAATTGCTGTCAAATTGTTTTAAATTAAAGTTGTTTGAAAAACTGGGTTTGGTTTTAGAAATTTAAAGGGATAATTTGTATTGATTTCAAAAATGGTTTTGAAATGTTGAAAAGATTATGGAATCTTATAAAAAAATAGTTACGAAATAATAAGTTTGAAAACTTAGAAAATTCAGATTAAGCTGCAATTAACTTGAGTTAATTTGAATAAAGGTGAATTTGAGAAGTCTTATAGACTAAATGATTGGAATAAAATCGATTAAGGTGGAAAATAAAGTTGTGAATGAATAAATAAATTTACAATTGAAATTAAATGAAAGTGAAATTGAATGTTGAAATTCATTTCGAAATTGTAAGCAAACAGAATAGGAATTGGAATTGAATTTGATTTGCAAAGCAGAGTATTAAAATAAAATTTATTAAGGAAATGACCAAATAGATGTGGTTTAGAATGAATTAAATTCAATATTTATAAATGAAAGATAAATTAAATTCATATGGAATTTGAAATCCACTTTAAATATAAGTGGTTGTAAACCAAATGGTGAGTTGAAATTTAATTGTGTTTGGGAATGAACAAAAGAATAAAACTGGAATTGAAAACTGAATATCGAAAACCAATTTGAATTGTGTGGAATAAAATAAAGTTGTAAAATTAGTTCGGAGCGAACTAAAGCTAAGAAAAGTGGAAAAAGGTGGTTTGAGATAAAGTGAATTGAAACTTGTAATGAATTAGTAGATGAAACTAATTTAAAATAGTGCAGTTGTGAATGAAAGATAATTCATAAAATTCAATATTCAGAAGATAAATTGAATCCAAATAGAATTGAAAGTGTAAATTGAATTCAAAGGAAATTGAAAATGCAAGATTGAATGATAATGGATATATAACTTCAATAGTGAAGTAAAAATGGTATAAGAAGTATTCAAACTTTTGTAAAGAAATGTGCAAAAATGATTTTTGAATGTTGAAATTGGACATTATGGATATGAGGATATACAGGTGTGTTAAAGACAAAGGAAATGGAATTGGGATTTTGATTCTGAAGGTAATTTAAATTGCTCGACAAAAAGGTATGTATTCTAATTTCGGTATGGAATTTGATGATTTTCTTGTCTAGCCACTTAGCCTTTTGTTTTCTTTTTGAATCTGAAGGCCTGTGGTGCCATTTTGTAGTCGTACCGAGCTAGCCGTGCAAAAGAGACGCTGACGAAATTTTTCGAAAATTTTGAAAATTTGAAATTTGAATTTGAATTTGGATTTCAATTATTGAGAAAACAATTTTGTTTGAAAACTATGGAAGATTTTGGAAAGTTAGTGGAAATGATGATCTTTAATGAAAAGATTTGTTGGCAAGTTGATAAAACTGTTTGATTTTGGGGAAATAATAATTGGGTTAAGGATCATTCTTCTTAACTAGAAATTTCGGGATGAAATTCTTTTAAGGGGGGAAGGATGTGACGACCCGGAAATTTCAACATTTGAAATTGAAATATTTAATTGATTTTAAATGTTTGAATGATGGTTTATCTTGAATTTCAAATATAAATATGAATCTGGCAATTAAATTTTGGAATTTGATTTATTAATGATGGGTAAAAATTTGAATTTTCACTTTTTAGCTTGTTAAAAATAATTGGTGGTTTAGAAAATTTATATTGATAATACTGAGGTTAATGGTAGCTTTAGAATTTGATTTGGAAATAATTTGTTCAGTTTTGAAATTATATAGTTTAAATTAATATTTAAAAAATAGCCTTCCGAGGCATAGTCTCGGATTTCGACGAAACCAGTTCCAGTGGATCCATAATATTGTATTATTATCGGATTTCAATTTTCGTAATGTTTGGAGTTGTCATTTGGCCGTACGATAAGTAAACGCGTTGAAATCGAAAATTCAATATAATAATTGGGTCCAAATAGCTATCTTCCACATACGATTAAATTGGAGCCCGAGATTTAGTCCATTGGGTTCGGAATAGGGGTTAACATTATAAACACCTAGCGGCACGCCTCGATTGGAGATCAAGTTTTTAAGTTGCATTTATCAGTACGGTTTGAATTTGAATTTAAATTGAATAATTATATTAGTCAACTGCGGTTGAAATTATTTCACATCAGGGCTCTATAGCCTTCTTTTGCACGCTTCCCTCCTTCCAAAAACATCACGTTCCTTTCATTTGAACAGCCGTTCCTTTTCACGCTCTCTCCTCCCATTCTTTTCTTTCTCCAAATCGAAAAGCATTAGAGAAATAATGAAGCCCAAATCGAAATCGAAATTTAAATCCACCATCTCTAAAAATGGCCGAGCGAAATCAGAAATGGGAAATCAAATTCCTCTTTCGAAAAAAAGGGGAACCTCAATTCACGAAATCAAAAATCCACAGCCTCCTTCGTTCATTTCTCAAGGTCGAGTTCACAATTCGATTTGTTCAAAGCGTAAGGCAGCAATGAAATCGATCGAGGAACTGGTGGTAGCGCATCGGGACTCAATGTCGCAAGGGCAGGAGCAGATCTCGCGAATCGTCAACGCTCATGCACGTTTGTGAGGCAGCAACGGCAAGGGGGAATTCGTGTAAACACGCGAGGTAGTGGCGACTCAACTTTGGGTGTGTCGCAAGGAGATGGAGGTCTCCACACGGCAGTGGTTCACATCGAGCACCAGGGGTGGCGATTTCGAGTCGCGTGAATGGATCCGCGATGGAGCAGATTGTTGGTAGGCCGGAAATTTCAATTTAGTGCAAGGTAAATGTTGGATTTTTAAATTTATTTAATAACGTGTGTGTGTGTGTATATATAGTTAGTTTTTTTTCTTATCTGCAGTAAGATTTATAAATAGGAATTTTAAATGGTAATGTAGGCTATTTTATTTAGTTAACTTATTTAATTTTTAGTTACTAAAGAATTTTATTTAAGAAGGAAAACTTGTTTAAAAGATTAAATCATTAGTTTGAAATTAAATTTTTAGTTAAATAAATTTATTAAAAAAAATTAGTTAAAATATAATCATCGGTTTAAAATTAAATCACTAGTTAATTAATTATTAATTAATTTAAAAAGAAATTTATTATTCGATTTATTTCGAATATTAATCAACTGTATGAAATTGTTTATACAAGGTTTAAAACTGTGAAGAAAACAAGCTAGTTTGGAAATGGGTTGCATGCATAGTTAAAGGTGAGATCTTCTCACTCAAGTTATAATAATTGAAAATTTCAGTTATTGGTTGATTGTTGAATTATGAGAGTTATATTTAAAATTGTTGATTGTGTGCTTGGATGATAATTTATTATCAGTTATATTGAAATAGACCCTATATGCCGTATAATAGCGGATGATATTATATTTAAACCCATATACCACGATATTCCACCTCGAAGTGGAATTTGTATTATATATGTATTTAGAGTTGTTGATTTCACGCATTATATAGCGGATGAGACCCTATGCGCCGCATAATAGCGGATGATATTTTATAAATCTCATATACCGCGATATTCCACCTCGAATTGGAATTGGTATTTAATTGTTATGCTAACGTTTGTGAATGCAGAGAAACAGGTTGGAGGGATCCAACTGGATACCTCAAACATTTTATTTTGTTTCATATGTTGTGTGTTTATCTATTTATAATCTGTGTGTGATCATATTGTGATTTAAACCCTTGAAGGTTATAATTTAGCCGAATATATTTTTGGTATCGTAAGATATCAAAAATAGATAAAAAAATGGAATTTTGAAATTTAGCAGAAAATTTATAGTAAATTGATTTTAGAAAATTGAATAAATGTAAAAGAATGAATTTGTTTCAAAAGATAATAAATTTGGTGTTTGAAATAAATTTGAGAATCAATTTGAAATTTGATTAGGTGTTTTGAAAAATAAATTAGAAAGATCAATTTGATATTGATTTGGTAAAAATAATTATTATTTGGGAATCGATTTGAAAATCGTATATCTATGGATATTTGAAAATTTAAATTCACAATGGGAATTTTATAAAACAAAGAGAAATTTGTTTTAAATAAATATTGTTTTATTTTTAAAGTATGGAAAGGAATTTACAGATTTGGGACGTAAATTTAAAATAAATCCAGAAAGATTTATAAATTGATTTGAATGAACTATTTTAGAATGGAATGTGTACTTTCCCTGAAAGCGGAGAATGATTTCAATATAGTTTATAAATACGGATTAAAGTTGTAAAGATGGTTTTAAGGATAGAATGTTTGAAAAGAAAAAAAATTATTTACTTAGGTTTCTTGAAAATCTTTAAAGTTAAGATTTATTTTAATTTATTATAGAAGTGATTATTTAAAGTTTTAACTGATATTTGTTTTAGAAAATGGATATTTAAATAGTTATATCCCATCTACTAATTTTATTTTGAAATTAGTTTGGACTTGAATTTTTATATGAGATTTTAATACATTATCTTCATAACTAATGTTTTAGTTAAAGTGTTTTAAACTAGTTTTTATTCTGAATGCTCCAAGTATATATATGTTTGGATAAGTAATTTAAATCGGATTAAAGCATTTGAACTCGGCAGATTTTCAGTGGAAATAAATATTTGAAAATGTATTCCGCGTAAGGAAAAGTGGTTTGAAATTTGTTTTTAAAGTATTGAAATGTGGAAAGTAATCTGAAATTTGTTTTCAAATGGTTGAAGTGTAAAATATACCTTGCAAAGATATTTTGAAAATAAATAATTGGGAAAATTATTTAAATCTGGTAATTGTTGTGAATGTTGATTGATAGTTAAATAAACGACTATCAATATTTTCCTTTAAATGACATTTGAATTTCGATGCGACTGGGAGTCGAATTCCAAATGAATATTCGAAACCCACATCGAACCTTTATGATTGTGATGGATCTTTTGTTTAAGAAGATCAAAGCGGAAATTGTTGTGATTTGTTTGAAATCTGAATGTAACACTTATTTTAAAAATAAGCGCTCGTTATTTGGATTAGCCGGGAGAGGATCTTGTGTAATAAAACCCATTCTGAATAACGATAGGACGAAATGGGATTGCATTTGAAGACGGTGTTGAAGACCGGGTATTTTCGAAAACGAAAGAATTACCTATCCAATATCTCTGCACCGGGTTGCTCCGGTATAAAGATTTTATCACCCTTTGTGATGGGGATTCCGGACGTGATTAGTGAATATCCGGATTTGCAAGGGCTTCTTTGAAGTGTCTTCGGTTCCGTTCGATCCCGGAACGGACTTGTATGGATGTGTGTCTGACGTTACACTTTGAGATGTAAAGCTGGATTCTATCAAATACATTTCTGTTGGTGGCGGAGAATTTATTCTCTTAGCTTAACACCTTTCTATAAGACGTACGAGCTCAGAGGTTATGTAATTGATGGTTATTAGTGATACATTTTCAAATTGGTAACATGGCATACGAAGTGTTGCTGATCATTTGTTGATCAAAGCATGACTTTGTGAAAACTGTAGCTTTGTGGACGAGACTTCGTCGGACCTCACACCCCGGAAATGGTTGAAACAGGAAAGATGCAGCAAGATTATGAGGGTCGCGCTCTTTAAGGTGTGTCATTTCCTTCTGGAAAGGGGTGGTATCATGGTACGAATCCCGGATACTTAACCCATGTGGTTGCTGCAAATTTATTACACTTTGTGGTTGTTGCTTTATGGTTGAGGATCCTCGGATAAAGGTCGCAAACGATCGGGGGATGGCATACTCGAGTAGTAGTTACCTAGTTACAGAGGTAACCCGGCCATGTGTTGGCAGAGATCCGGGTAGGTTCTCGGGGCATCCATCCAGAGGCGTACCCATGTGGAAGTAGGAAGTTCCTTAGCCTGACCATTTGTTGGAAATCCAAAGAGAAAATATGCGCCCTGTATGGTTTTAGTTGTATGACCTGTTATTGAACATGGTAGCTATAGTAGGCATACAATAATGGTTGTATGCTGGCTAAGATTAATATTATATTTTCGAAATGTTTTCTGCAGTATGTACTAATAATAATAATATCAAAGGATTTTGCGTATTAAGCATGTTTGACTATCATAAGGAGAAATCTCATCCAATTCTGCATTTGCATTGTGTGTGTGGCGGGAGGCCTTATGGTAGTTTCATTTTCCAAAAGCATAGTGGATTTTTTTTTATTTTCTTTATGAAAAATAACTATTTTTAAGATCTCAAACCAGTTCCATGACTGACCTGGAGTTTATTGTTCCCTTTCTAAACTCTGGGTGCCCACAAATCTCCACACGGGCAACCTAAATGCTATGGAGACCAGGAGCAAGATGGATAGCGAAGCGTATCACTAGTATATGTTATATTCTTTTCCGCTGTTTGTTGTTGTAACACTTTGATAATGTAATGTGATGTAATGTAACAACTGATATAGTTCTTTGTTTTAAAGATATTCATTTATCTATTATATTTGTTCCGCTGCAATATGTAAGATTCTGTTATTGTTTTATTTTCTTCTTCTACCTCTTTCTTCTTTAAACCTTTAGACTCGTACATTTGTTCCACTTTGGGCTGAATTGTTGTGGAATTTTGCCAGCTCAAATGGGGTACGGATTTGTGGGCCTTCACATATCGAATCTAACTTATTTTTGATATAGTAGGATGATGTCAAAAAAAGGTTGCTTATAGGGATTTATCGCTTTTAATATTGCTTAAGATCAAGAATCGTAAAAGTGGTAGACAAAAAGTTATAAATTCTTCTCTTTTTGGAGAAGAATTCATGCGAGAGTTCTTAATCGGTCATTCAGTTGTGATGTACGATAAATTTAAAATGAATAAATCATCATTTATGAAGTTGGGTTGCTATTTTCGAGGAAAGAATTGGCTTCAAGGCAGTAAACATATTGATGTTAAAGAGAAAATGACAATTTTTTTATCCATCATATGCCAAAATTGTAGAATTCGTATTGTTAGATACTGTTACCAACATTCTGGTCAAACAGTCAGCAAGTATTTTCATGAAGTTTTGACTGCCATGAGAGATTTCACACAAGAAATTATAATTTCGCTATATTTGACATACCTATCGAAAATATACAATCTCATGTACAACTAAGAGAAGGTCCTTTTAAAGGTGCAATTGGGGCATTAGATGACATTTTAGTAGATGCAAACATTTCAATACGCGGTCAAATTCCATTCAGGGATAAAGGTCAGGATAATTGTTATCAGAATGTTATGACGGTGTGTGATTTTGGTACGGAATTTATATATGTCATGGCAGGATGAAAGGGAGTAGCTCATCATTCAAGAGTGCTTAATAAAAAATTCATAATCCAACTAATAACTTTCCAATCCCTCATGTATGTAAGTAAATTCCATAAATTTATGTACAAAAATCATGCTAACATATTGACTTAATTATTTTACTTTATTATAGATAAGTATTACATTTTGTGACGCGACTTATGCAAATACCATAGGCTTTCTATCTCCTTACTACAGCACGCGTTATTCGTTGAGAAGTAACATAAACAACACTGCGACAAATAAGAAAGAAAGATTCAACCATGTACATGCGCGGTTAAGAAATATCAATGAACGAATTGATGTATTAAAGAAAAGATTTTCCATTTTAGTTAAAATGGCTCCATACAAATTTTCTCAAAAAAGAGATTTTGTTATTGCATGTATGGCGACACAAAACTTTCTACGTCACATCTCACTTGATGACAAATTATTTTTGGAAGCTGAGCAATAAGAAGATGCTACAGATGAGAGAACAGGAAATGGAATTGATAATAAAGATCACTATAGACTTCACTAAGTCATAGAAGTGGTTTCATCCAAATCGCAAGCTTTAATGGCAAATTTTCATGATCAAATTGCCGATCTTCTCTAATTTCTAGAAAATTTAATAATATTACTATTCTTTTATATGGCCATTAAATATATTTTTCATTTTTAATTTGTAATAACTCATTATATGCAATTTTATCGTTCTATTCAAATAATGAATGGTATTAACAATGAAGGGCAAATTTGTCAATTAACAAGTTTTTTTCCGAAAATGAGCTAAAAAATTATTATAATAAAACATACTTATAATCGGCAATCAATAAACAACACTTCAACATTCAGCATTCAACATTAAGCATCCGTTATTCAGCAATCAACCTTCAGCATTCAGTCATCAGCCTTGAGCCTTTAGCATTAAGTATTCGATCATTTTAACAAACGAAGCCTTAAATTTTTATTTTTCCTCCCACTTTGCTCTTCTCAAATATAAACCAATGTTGCGCTATTATATTTCCTTTCCTCAAACCAAGTTTCATCCAAAACTAAATATTGTGAACGTTTTTCAGACTAGTAAGACACAAACAAAAAACGGTTTTACATATTCGTTCAATTCCAAAACCTTTTTTTACCAAAAATTAAATTAGCATATGAACTATCCTATTTCAATCAAAATTAATTTTATAACACCCTGTTTTAAAACAAAACATTAACAAAAACTATAATATATCCAATATTGATTTTAATAAGATTACAATAAAAAAAATACCTTACATACTTAGAATGGTAACAGAAAAACAATCAATTCGTACAACAGTTTATTTACAAAAAATAGGTCTTTCTTATATTGTTAATTTCAGTATACTCTGCCATTAATTGATAATAAGAGAAGCTATTACTGTGTTATATAATTAGGGTCTTGGTATTTTGTATTCGTGTTGTTCAGTTATGCAAACAGTGTGACTATTTTTCTTCACACGGTTTTGCGTAACCGAACGAAGTGGGTTTTCACATTATTTTCCTTGAATTAATTTTAATTTCTATTTAAGTGGCATTATAGATGTAAAGATCGAGCGTTTTCGAACTCGAAAATCGACGCTAATATGTTCACTGTATAGAGTGTCGAACAATCCAGGTTGTTAGGGCTTAAGAAGAAAAGAGATAGAAGAAGAAAAAGAAATAACAACAATACAGAATCTCACATTCGCTGCGGAAAAAAAATATAACATACAGTAACAGCTTTTCTTATACAAGGAAAAAACTGTAACTATTAATATACATACAAATTATCAGAGTACAATCATCAACAAATAAATCTGGACAATTATAATAACTTGTTCTTAGAAATAATGAATATACGGCCTACAATATATAGCGGAAACATCTCTGCCATCCAGCTCGTCGCCTAAGCTCCAAAGCGTCGTATCCTTAAATTCTGTAATACTCGGTCTGACCCGAACATTACAAAAACCCAAGTCAGGCTAGACACCAACGTGAGTAAACGCACTTAAATTGAAATACCTAAGTTATAAAATCTTTTGGAATTCTAAGGTAACTCGTACTAACACGATGAGTTTTATCTTATTATAATCAAAACACTTTTTCAGAAATCCATCGATATTTTAACAATGTCTAAGCATGGTTACTAATTTAAAATGGTAGAATTTGTTAAATTAATCCAATTCCAACATATAGGGCTTTCTAATCAAATCCGTAAAGGTTCGAATTGATTATTAAGTCGAAGTGGTTCCGAATAATGCAGCTATCCGACCCCGGTCTCTTCGAACTCAAAATGATAAATTTTAGGGCCATATTGTTTAAAACAAACGATTTATTTTCAGAATGTCAAAATACAAATATGAGAATTTATTACATATGTTTAATTCGAGTAAAACATGCTAACATTTTGTCCTAACATTTCAACTGGTTTGGCTACAAAGGTACAGACGAGAACAATTGAAATAATATTCAAGAGCCATAAACCAAAAGCATAGATCATTAACAGATTTAACGATTTAAAGCCCAAATTAAACAATTCACAACGTTAAATTAATCAACTTAAAATTTAATTGAACCTGCTTATATTTTAATCCCGACTAATATTAAATTATAGAAATTTATAACATAATTATTATAAGTTAATAAGGATTAAAACAACCAAATCAATAACTTAGCTTATTAATTACCCTAAGATTAAGTCAAATAAGAATTTAACTAATTTCTCGTTTTATTATTATAATAAAATTTAATTTTTAGTTACGGAAAATCAATAACGTTAATTTATAATACCAGGTAATAGGACTAAGATGCAAAAATCTTCATGTTGATTTGGATTTTAAATGAGAATATATATTTCCTACTAAAGGATTTTAGGATATAATCATTTATCAAATTACTTTTATTTCCAAAAACAAATCTTTTTTTTTCTCTCCCTCCGCCCAACAATCTATGCCGGTCTAAAACAGAAAAAAAGGAATAACAACCAACCTCTTCTCATTTTCTTCTTTTTCCTCCCATCTGCACTCTTCCTCTCCTCTTTCTTTTCTTCTCGCATGCACAACATGTGCACGTTCACCTGCACACGTGCCTACCACCCAATTTTGGACGCCGACCATCCCTCTATATCACCTACGACTGTTGCGACCCCTTCCTCTACCTAGAGACCACCGTGCCACCTTCGTTCGAAAAATGAGCCATTATCCCAAACCTAGAACCTACCTGAAATGAACACGCATCCACAAAACCGCCTCGCCGCCTCGTCCCATCATTCATCACCAAACTCGGTCGAAAACTTTGCCACGTCCATCTCCTTCTATTCCCCCACGACCGCACACCGCATTCGCCTCTACGACGTCGCCATTGCTCAAAAACCAAGCACGACCCAAAATCAATTCCTAACCCTAAATCGATGCCAACCCCACGCCACAACATTTTTCCTAGGTCCACTATCATCCACACCTCCTCCACAACAAGCGCCAAGTCGCCACATCGCCACGACTATCAAGAATCGACCAAAACCTATTTTTCGATCAACTTCCTCTAATTCATTCAATACTCCCTTAAAGGTCATCAAACCCCTTGCAAAAATCATCATTTTCAGTGACAAACACACTCAAATAATTGAAAACTGTAAATTTGATATTCAAATTTCAGTTGTTTCTTATTTACTTACTATAATATCCCTTTCTCCTCCTATGCTACATAATATCAAACGAAATTAATTTTAAAATGAACTACACTCTAAAAAAACCAAGTTTCCCTTTTGAATCATAAACTAAAACTAACTAGGCAAAGAGATTTTGATTTTTGAAGTTACAAGGTCTTATCTTTTTAAAGAAAAACGGTGACGTTTATGTTTTGAGTTTTACAAGGTGTTCAAACTTGACTAACACACATATATATAAGTCATAAATACTTATTAGCACATGAATGTTTGAAAAAATACAAGAGACCAAATTTCCAAACATATGTATGCATACTTGTTTTTATTTTTCCCAGTAAGTAAAGGACTTGGTTTTACTCACGGTTTTTAAAAGATGAACAGCTACTTTTTGTTTTGATTTTCCTGCTTCCACTTTTACTGTCTTCTGAAAGTTTTTAATGGCATCCTCCTTTTATTTCTTTTTAATACTGTCGAACTAGAATGGTATACGTGAACAAGGCAGTGCATATATATATATATATATATATATATATATATATATATATACATACATATACGGAGAGAATGCAAGTTGGAAAGGCTGAAGCCTATTTTCTTGTATAAGCTAATTTTTTCATTCTTCTTTTTCTTTTATGTGATTTGATTTTTGAATGATTTGACCTTTTATGAAACTTGATTAAATGTTTTGTATGCTTGAATTAAATGCTTGACTTGATTTTGATTTGTGTGTCCGAGTTGAATTTGAAATTGGTTATGATGATATCTCCTATGTGTTTATATACACAATTATGTGTATGTGTGTGTGTGCATAGATTTTCATGTACACTAGTTTGACCATATATGTTTCATGCTTCCCTATTTACATTTAGATATACACTATTTTATAAACGTACACACATACACACACACATATATGGATATGCATACATTCACATATACAAATTTAACCTATCATACTTACATATATAGATGCACACACACACACACACACACACACACACACACACACATATATATATATATATATTCCCATATGCATTATGTTTTATAAACATATACCCATATATATATATATATATATATATATATTCATAAGTTTGAAATTTTCCATTTTGGAGTTTATACATTTACGTGTGTGTGTGTGTGTATCTGTGTGTGTATGTGTGTGTGTGTGCATATATTCATATACTATATTTTTATAACCATATATATATCAAGACTTACACGTATATATTTTTAAACATCATAAAGTTTGTATATATTTATATATATATATATGCACATATTTATGGATATTTTATCTTAAATTTTAATGGTGGAGTTTATATACATATTTCTTTAATATTTATCATATCTTGAAATTTTATTTTAAATTTGAATATAATTTTTATTTAATATATTGATTCAGATATTTTAAATATCGGAAAACTCATCTATTCAACTTATAAAAATTAATATTTCAATAATTAAAATTAGTTAATTATTCCAATATGCGATGGCTAGAAATCAGGGTCGTTACATTCCTCACCCCTTAGAACTTTTCGTCCTCGTAAAGGAACGAAGCGAGAATTAGAATTTTCATGTATTTACTAAATAAATCATTTTTAAACATTTAAGCTCCTTACTTATTTACTATACAATTTTACATGCATTTTATATTATATAGTATTGCCAAGCTAACTTTATGTTAAAACATATTTCATAACTCGATGCCTTACAAGTCTATCCTTGTTCTTACAGAAATTTAGTCATACGTTGATCGGGAGTAGGATTGAAAATCTATTAGTACTTAGTACATTTGTTTCAAAACCCAGTGAAAATACTTGAAAATCCTTTCAAAAATGAAATGGAAAGTATCACCCCCATTTCCCACCATGGATCGCAGTTACCCCAATGCTTGCGTCGCCATCTTGGCGAAATCATAAGAAAACCGTAGGCATCAACACCTCCTGACTTATGCCATGGAAACACCATAGTCTGCAGCTACATAAAGGTTGCGTTGCTATCACAGCACAACATAAGTAGTCTGTAGGAAATCATTGCCCCTCGAATTACGCTATCAAACGAAACTATACCACATAGATCGCAGGCTTCACAAAGGTTGCATCACTACCCCAATGAAACCCAACGTAGACTATAGGCAATCGATGCCATCCAAATTATGCTATGGAACTAAACCAAATAGATCACAATCTACCGATGTTACGTCGCTCTCCTAGGGAAATCAAACGTAAATTGTAGGCAATCACAGCCACCCGAATTACGCTATGGAACTACGATAGATCACAGTTACATAAAGGTTACATTGCCATCATACTAAAACAGTCACGACCCGATATTTCAATGCCTGCAAAACCGAACCATGAGGGTTAAAGAAGAAGAGGTAGAAGAACAAAATAGAAACCAACATCAGAATCTAACCAACGCAGCGGAATAAAATATAATAGATAATAACAGATCTTTACACAAAAGAAACCTATATCTGTTTATACATTACATCGTCAGAGTATACATAGCACACAACTGGACAGTAATCATAACCTGTCCTCACAATCTGAATGCACATCAAAATGTCAAAAACAAGTACGGGAGTACGTATCGCCATCCAGCTCATCTTCTGAGCACTACAGCACCTTCCCTGTATTCTATAATACTCGGTCTGACCCGAGCATTATAGTTAAATAACACCCGAGTCAGTCTGGTATACCAGCGTTGGAAAACAAACTCAAATTGATTATTAAAGTCTCAAAATTCTTTTGAAAACAAAAGCATCGCGTAAGACCATGCCACCAATAAACATGTCGGGTTTTTACCTTACGATAGACAAAACACTTTTTATTAAATCCTCTGATATTATAATATGGTCTATCTACAAATACTTATTAAAATAGCCGAAATTGTTACATCTATTAAATTCCAGCTACTAGCCACAATCGTGGGTAATACAAATAAAAATCGTGAAGGGCACGTCGGGAGAATGGATTTCCAAATAATGACTAGGCATTGGGGTACCACCTGTCACAATACCTGGTCTAGATCAGCGTACCGAGGATTACTCATAATCCCCTGCAATACAAGACCGGGACTACCCCTTAATGGATAATCCCAAGTAAGATCACCCCACGGTTGGGATCAGCAACCGCACCACTAAACCAAATAAAAGAGACATCTAGACAGGGATGACCTCACCCTAATGGGCGCTACCCACCTAGCCTTACTGCACAACACCTGATTTTCAGTCATTCCCCGTTGATGAGGCTTGAGGCTAAGCGTTACCTTTTTAGAACGTATCCCTTAGAATGCTCATCGCCCACCTGACGATGTTCTGAAAGCATTCATCCATACAAATCCGTCCCGGGTTGGAATGGAACGAAGGCACTACTCCTACTACATACATTTTAGAATCATCCTCAGGATTAGTAGCGAAAAGCCCTTGCACTTCACTGCTCCATCTTCGACTCCGAACTCGTTTTTCCACGAAAACGTACAAACCGGATTGAAGTGGTTTTCGAGAAATTAATCCCAATCCCGATCTCTTCAAAACGATCAGCGCATTGTCCAATATTGATAGTCGGTTATTTAACTATCAATTAACATTCACAAATATCCATCAAATATAAATAATTTCTCCTGAATTATTTATTAATCTCAAAATATCTTCGCAAGCTATGTTTTCATTTTCAACCCTTTTTGAAAACAGTTTCAAACCACACTCTTCTCATGGAATAAATTCTTAAATATTTATTTCCACTGAAAACACCAAGTACATAGCTTTGGATTTCTAAAATAATTTAAAACTTTTTATTTTAAAATATACTTTAACATTTAAATTGAAAACTACTTCAATACTTTATTAAAAATATATACTATAGGAATATTTGAAAACGAGGTTACTTTATAAAATATAAAACTAGATTTCTCTTTTTAAAACAAAATACCAAGTCATCTTTAAATAATTACTACGATAATAGATTTGAAAAATACTTACTTTAGGATTTAAATATTTAAAAATAATAAATTTTCTAAACATGCTTTTTAAAACAGCATTAAAGCTTTTAACTTATATTTAAAAATTTGCTTTGTAAACGTACTTGGCTATCCAGTGAAATATACTTCTCTTCACATCTTTTAAAAATAAATCACTATTTATTTTTAAACAAATTTTCTCATTCCTTTAATAAATTCCCTTCGTGAATTTATTATTTCAAATGTCTACTGATATATTACTTCGTTTTTGTAAACCCAGTTTATAAATTTCTTAGCCCCATCCTAGTTATAATTCCAATTTCAAATACTTAAATAATTTTTCAAATTGATTTCCAAATTACTCTATTTTGGAATAAATCCCTTTACTTACTCATTTACTTCAAAATTTCAGATTTTATTTCTTAATTATGATTTAAAGTCCTTTTTAACTGAAAATACCAATTTCATACCCTTTTCCGAATTCTTTCTTTATTCTTTTAAATAAATTTAAATCTTGGATTTTAAAATAAATTCTTTATTCCTTTAGATAATCTCACTTAAGTTTTAAATTCGTTACTCCTCTGTTTATTCAAAATCCCTTTTCCCATATTCGGAATTTTATGTATTAAAAAAAATTCACTTTTATTCTTTCCGATTTATCCTTCAATTTATTCAAACTTCTGTAATTATTTTACTTAAAGATTTTCTCTTTTATTTTCCCTTTTCAAAAATCCAATTCTATAGATTTTGATAACTCAGTACACCGAAATATATTAATTTCAACTATACCGTCCAATATTCCAATTATCAATGAAATTCACCACAGAATATCAAATAATCATGATACAGAATTATTAGAACAATCTATAAAATTTTGAGGAATCCAGTTGGATCTCTCCAACCTGTTTCCTTGCATCCACAGATGTTAGCACAACATAAAATACCAATTCCACTTCGAGGTGGAATATCACGGTATATGGGATTAATATAATATCATCCGCTATTATGCGGCGCATAGGGTCTCATCCGCTATATAATGCGGGAAATCAATCACCCAATATATACTATATACTACTATATAATATACCACATCCGATCAATTCAGTCATTCAACCAACTATTGAAATTTAACTATTTAAATTTAAATTAAAACCAGATGAGTGAGATTAACTCACCTTTGATTTTGCTTTGCAATCTGATCCATCCCGACTAGTTACCTCATGATTTTGGTCCTTGTATAACAATTTACGATTTATTAACATTTGAATAAATCAAACAGTTAATCACTATTTATTTACTTAATTTTAAACTAATAGTTTACTATTAAACTAACATTTTCCCTTCGAAACTATCCATATATATACTCATTAAATAATTTATAGATCTAAAAATCTAATTTATAGAACTTCAAATCTTTAAAAATTTCTGTTATATATATATATATATATATATATATAAATCGAAACCACAAATATACTTTTATGAAAATAAACTATAGAGTTCAAAAAAGTGAATTTTCGACGCTTTAAAATTCCTATTTATTTCCCAAAATCTTACATGTATGAATACATTAAATTATATGTGCATATCTATATAGATACATAGATATTTATTTTCCTGATTTCCTGTAGGCATTTAAACTAAAACAAGAACAACTTTAAATCCAGAAATCTATTTTACATTTAATATTCACTTACTGTAATTTATTATAAATTTTACTGCATGTATTTAAATTGATAAGAAAATCATATATGTGTTTAAATAAAGTTTATCAACAGCAAAAACCTCACCTCAACCCTGCCTCATCGCCGATTTCGCCGATACCTAACTCATGACCTCGCTGACGACCACCCACGAAGCCGCTTGACCAAAGCAGATCGACGAACCCTAGAATCGAGTTATCTCCATCGCGCGACAAACCTATAGTCGCGAGCCTCCCCTCCACACGACGATGACTACGAACTCCAGCCTTAATGGAACCCTGTACCTCTCGCCACTTCCACAACCCACCCATGCGCCCTCGAGTTCGAACTTCGATCATCCTTTGCGCGCTAGGGTTCGCTCCCTCTCGACTCCCCCGTAGCTCGAGAATCGTCCCCTCGTGCTCGCTAATTTCTTTCTTTCTTTTTTTTCTTTTTTTTTATAAATCGTTTTCACGAATCGATTTAGAGAAAGAACGCAAATTCGATTTCTAAGGAAGAGGAGGATGCGCGAGTACATTATACATGAAGGGTATGGCGTGCTTTAGAAGATTAGGTATAGGGTTTTGACTTTCCTTTTCCATTATAAATTTTATAATTTTCTTTCTAAAGTATCTCATTTTAGCAAATTAAATTTAGACCTCCTATCGAAGCGTGCCGCTAGATGTTTATAATATTATACCCCTATTCCGAACGCAATGGAAAAGGTTTCGAGTCCTAACTCGATCGTATGGAGAAGATAGCTTTTTGGACTCGGTTATTATATTAAATTTCGATCTAATTTTCGGTGCGTTTACTTATCGTAGGGCCAAACGATCACTCCAAACACTGTGAAAATTGAAATCCGATAATAATACAATATTACAGATCCAATGGAACTAGTTTCGTCGAAATTCGAGACTGTGCCTTGGAAGGCTATTTTTAAATATCGATTTAAACGATATGTTTTCGAAACTTAACAAAACACTTCCAAATTCAATTTTAACACTTTTACTATCTTCAGTGCTATCAATATAAATTTTACAAACCTTTAAAATATTTTTAACAAGCTCGAAACTCAAGATTAAATATTTTACTCAATCTTCAGTTATTGAATTGAATAATTATATTATTCACAAATTGCTGTATCTACATTCTGAATGGATAAATCCAAGTTTTTCATATCCAAAACCAATTATAATTCAATTCCTATATTTAAAACCATTTAAATATGCCAAATTCAACGCTGAAAAATCCAGGTCATTACATTCCTCCCCCTTAAAAAAATTTCGTCCCCGAAATTGCTAGTTAAGAATAATGATCCAATACCCATTACTATTTTTCAAAACCAAATAGTTTTATCAACTTGCCATAACATATCTTTTATTAATGTCCCACTATTACTTCAACCAACTTTCCAAAACCTTCCATATTCTCCTACAACAGTATTTACTCCACTTATTCGAATTTAAATTTAAATCCAAATTTAAATTATTGAAACTTTCTCAAAAAATTTCTAACTGTCTAAATTTCCGAAAAAATTCGCCAGCGTCTCCTTTGCACGGCTAGCTCGGTACAACTACAAAATGCCGCTACGGCCCCCAAATTTCAAAAGAAAACAAAAGCCAAGAAGCTAGACTAGAAAATCATCAAATTTCATACAGAAATTTAAATACATACCTTTGCCAAGCAAATTTCGATTTATCCTCTGAAATCAAAAATCCCAAATTCACTTTCCTAATCCTTTAGTTTTCAACTAAACAATTAGTTTCGATTTCCATTTCCCAAAATCCCTTACTTCAATTCCAATTTGAAATAGTTTTGTTGCTAATGAAAATTCTTCCAAAAAATTGTAAAAATTTTCTAACTCCTAAAATTTTCGAAATTTTTTGGCAGAGTCTCCTTTGTACGGAGGAGCTTTTGCAATTTGATAAGAGATATAAATATATATACATCGACCCACACGATCAGAAAAACAAAAAAAGTTCATATTTCCTATTTTTATTGCGCAGACGTACCTTTATTTAGCATTTTTAAGCAAGCGACTTATTATTTTAGCACTTAACACGTCCAAACCTAGCCAAACGGCTTCCTGGTACGTGTACTTACTCAATTTAAATATGTAGGTGCCAAAATCATGTAACTTAACAACATTTTACATATTTAACTAGTAAACATATGAGTTTCTATAAGCAATGCAAGTTAATCAATATTTATAAGCAACTTATGGGGTTCCGACATTAATTTTAATTGTTTACAACCAATTCTCATACAACTTCATTCAATTTAAATGGTTTACAATTCAATTGATTACATTCAATTCATTTTTAAGCAAAACAAACTCATATTCGCTTCAATTGATCTTAAAATCAATTTATTAATGTCTCTTCACATATTAACTTGCTTACAAGCCATACACCTACATTTCATTCCGTTTTCGAAATTGTTTCATTCAAAGACATTTTATTAAGCTTGGCACATTCAATACTTATAAGTTAATAACCATTTCCCAAATTACTTTAACCCAGACTTTTATTTAATGGACTTTCAATTTTTCTTGAAGCCAAACTTCTATTAACTTTAAACTTAAGTTAATTTACTATCTTCAAATTATTTCAACTCCAAACCTAAGTTCACTTCCATTCAATTTGATTCTCATCAAATTCAACTACCCCATTCTCTTTATCCATTTTAATTTTAATCCCATTCTCAATTTGTTAAAATAATATCCAATTTTATATTTAACTCATTTACACTTGAATTGGATCTTATTTGTAACTCAAATTATTTCAATTATAATCCAATTCCATTTTATTTTTTACAACATCGCCACTTATTTTAATTCATTATCAATCCTAGTTGAATTCTATTTATAATTCGAGTTTATTTTCAAGCTTCATTATTAGCTTACAATCCATTTTATTTAACCGAATTAAATTTTATTAATGTATTCTATCAAATAATTTATTTAGCTAATTAGCTTACTTCCAATTTTTAAATCGATATTCGATTTTATTAAAAAAATTACTTTATTAAATTTCCTGAGTTCAATTTTTTTAAATAATTCCAGTTTGGATTTTCTTTCATTTTCCAAAATTCCAACACTTCTATTTCGGCTTATTTATTCATGTTTTAATTTTTATAAGCTGCTCACTTATTAATAATCATACTTCTCCATCCATTTACAGTCAATCACATTCACATTTCACTTTTACGTAGAGACTATATATATATATATATATATATATATATATATATTATTTTAATGTTTTTCAATTCTTTTATAAGCTTCCGAAGCTTATTTATTCAAATTCAACATTTACTTAGTTTACACTTATTTATTTAAGTAAGAATTTTATTCCATTCAATATTATTTATAACTCAACTGGATTTATTCAGTTCACTTCTATTCCAACTTTTATTTAACTAGATTTTATTTTCATTTTAATCCAACTCCAACTCCAACTCAATTTCATTTGATTTAAGTTAATTTGAATTCAATTTTATTTGACTTAAATTCCGTTAAATCTAGCATCATACCATTCTCTTTAATCCACTTGAATCCAAATTAAGTAAGAACTTACTTTCACTTAATATCATCTACATCTCAATTTATTTTATTTCAATTTCAACTTAATTCAAATACAACTGGGTTTTATTTTCAGTTTAATTCAATTTATCTCAATCCAATTAATTTTTATCTCCCAATCCAAATTTAATTTCTGTTTTCCCATTCCAATCACATTCAAGATTTGCTAATTATTTCTTCCAATCATCCATTAAATTTTCCACAATTTAATTTCTCCAAATTAAATTTATTTAACTTTTCACTTTAAATTTTAATTCCAACATTCAAAGCTCATATTTTTCCTCCTTATTCAAAAATCATCTCCACTTTACAAGTATATAACTTACCTCATCAGGATTTTCAATTCAAATAAGGGTACAGGATTTCAAACACCTCGTTTTTGGTTCAAATCATTTATAACCACCATTATCCCAAAATCACAATTCTCAAATTTTTAACCACCATTATCCCAAAATCACATTTCTCAAATTTTTAAACCAATCCTGGTTTTTATCCCCAACAAATTCCCTTTGAAATTTCAAAAACAAACCAGTTCTTTCGAACAAATCAATTTGGCAGCAATCCGTCACTTAAAAACTCGAAAATGAACATCGATGATGCTGTAGACATCATCGAAGTTATTTTCCAGCAACTGAAGTGAGTTCAATGCTATATCCCTTCTCAAAATTTATTTGAAACAATTTCTTTCCAGAAATACTTCCAAAACAATAATGCTATTATTTGTCTTCAAAACACTTTGAAAAACACTTCCAAAATCTCTGGGGTTTTAAATTTACAGATTTGATTTAAATCAAATTTTAACTATAATTCATTTGTATAATTTATGCTCATACAAATTTCATTTGATTATACAAGTCATTTCAAATTTTATAATTTCATTTGTTTAAAATATTATCATCCAAACATCCAAGATATATATCAATTTAAGAAAATATTTCCTTTATATCAAAATATATTTTGGGTAAAATTATTTCATTCACCCTCCTTTAAAACAATATTGTGTCAGTTCATCATGTCAGGTGTTTATAAACTCTTCTCGAATAGCGGCCAACTTACTCGATCAGAATTCATATTCCACTCAACCAATAAGTCAACACAATATTAAAAAAATTTATATTCACTAGCAAATACGCGCTCATATCTATTAATACGCTCAAACTCATTCTAGAGTACAACGGACTCTATTTTTAGTGAGTTATCCCCACCAGAGCCAAGGTTATCACCAACCTAAGCTCTGATACCACAATGTCACGACCCGATTTTTCAACGCCGGAAAAACCAAACCATGAGGGTTAAAGAAGAAGAGGTAGAAGAAGAAAATAGAAACCAACATCAGAATCTAACCATCGCAGGGGAATAAAATATAATAGATAATAACAGATCTTTACAAAAAAGAAAACTATATCTGTTTATACATTACTTCATCAGAGTATACATAACACACAACTGGACAGTAATCATAAAATGTCCTCACAATCTGAATACACAACAGAATATCTGAAAGAAGTACGGGACTATGTATCGCCATCCAGCTCGTCTCATGAGCTCCACGGCATCCTTCCCAGTATTCTATAATACTCGGTCTGACCCAAGCATTACAGTTAAATAACACCCGATTCAGTCTGGAATACCAGCGTGAGAAAACCACACTCAAATTGATTATTATAGTTTCAAAATTCTTTTGAAAACAATAGCATCTCGTAAGACCACGCCACAAATAAACATGCGGGTTTTTACCTTAGGATAGCCAAAACAATTTTTATCAAATCCTCTGATATTATAATAGGGTCCATCTACAAATACTTACTAAAAAAGCCAAAATTGTTACATCTATTAAATTCCAGCTACTAGCCACAATCGTGGGTAATACAAACAAAAATCGTAAAGGGCACGTAGGCAGAATGGATTTCCAACAAATGATTAGGCACTGGGGTACCACCTGTCACAGTACCTGGTCTAGATCAGCGTACTGAGGATTACTCACAATCCCCTACAACACAAGACCGGGACTACTCCTTACTGGATGATCTCGAGTAAGATCACCCCATGGCTGGGATCAACAACTGCACCACTAAGCCGAATAAAAGGGACATCTAACAGGGATGACCTCACCCTAATGGGCGCTACCCACCTAGCCTTGCTGCATAACCTCTAATTTTCAGTCATTCCCGGTTGATGAGGCTTGAGGCTAAGCGTTACCTTTTTAGAACGTATCCCTTAGAATGCTCATCGCCCACCTGACGATGTTCTGAAAGCATTCATCCATACAAGTCCGTCCCAGGTTCAAACGGAACCGAAGGCACTACTCCTACTACACCCATTTTGGAATCATCCTTAGGATTAGTAGCGACTAGCCCTTGCACTTCATTGCTCCATCTTCGACTCTGAACTCATTTTTCCATGAAAACGTACAAATCGGATCGAAGTGGTTTTCGAGAAATTAACCCCGATCCCGGTCTCTTCGAAACGATCAACGCATTGTCCAATATTGATAGTCGGTTATTTAACTATCAATTAACATTCACAAACATCCATCAAATATAAATAATTTCTCCTGAATTATTTATTATCCCCAAAATATCTTCGGAAGATATGTTTCCATTTTCAACCCTTTTTGAAAACAGTTTCAAACCACACTCTTCTCATGGAATAAATTCCCAAATATTTATTTCCACTGAAAACACCAAGTACATAGCTTTAAAATTTTAAAACAATTTAAAACTTTTATTCTAAAATATACTTTAACATTTAAATTGAAAACCACTTCAATACTTTATTAAAAATATATACTATAGGAATATTTGAAAATGAGGTTACTTTATAAAATATAAAACTAGATTTCACTTTTTAAAAAAAAATACCAAGTCATCTTCAAATAATTACTACGATAATAGATTTGAAAAATACTTACTTTAGGATTTAAACATTTAAAAAAATTAAATTTTCTAAACATGCTTTTAAAACAACATTAAATCTTTTAACTTATATTTAAAAATTTGCTTTGAAAACGTACTTGGCTATCCAGAGAAATATACTTCTCTTCACATCTTTTAAAAATAAATCACTATTTATTTTTAAAAAAATAATTCTTATTCCTTTAATAAATTCCCTTCGTGAATTTATTCTTTTAAATGTCTACTGATATATTACTTCGCTTTTATAAACCTAGTTTATAAATTTCTTAGCTCCATCCTTCTTACAATTCCAATTTCAAGTACTTAAATAAATTTTCAAATTGATTTCCAAATTACTCTATTTCGGAATAAATCCCTTTACTTACTCATTTACTTTAAAATTTCAGATTTTATTTCTTAATTATGATTTAAAGCCCTTTTTAACTGAAAATACCAATTTCATACCCTTTTTTCCAAATTCTTTCTTTATTCTTTTAAATAAATTTAAATCTTGGATTTTAAAATAAATTCTTTATTCCTTTAGATAATCTCACTTAAGTTTTAAATTCGTTACTCCTCTGTTTATTCAAAATCCCCTTTCCCATATTCAGAATTTTATTTATTAAAAAAATTCACTTTTATTCTTTCCGATTTATCCTTCAATTTATTCAAACTTCTGTAATTATTTTACTTAAAGATTTTCTCGTTTATTTTCCCTTTTCAAAAATCCAATTCTATAGATTTTGATAACTCAGTACACCGAAATATATTAATTTCAACTATACCGTCCAATATTCCAATTATCAATGAAATTCACCACAGAATATCAAATAATCATGATACAGAATTATTAGAACAATCTATAAAATTTTGAGGAATCCAGTTGGATCTCTCCAACCTGTTTCCCTGCATCCACAGATGTTAGCACAACATAAAATACCAATTCCACTTCGAGGTGGAATATCACGGTATATGGGATTAATATAATATCATCCGATATTATGTGGCGCATAGGGTCTCATCCGCTATATAATGCGGGAAATCAATCACCCAATATATACTATATACTACTATATAATATACCACATCCGATCAATTCAGTCATTCAACCAACTATTTAAATTTAACTATTTAAATTTAAATTAAAACCAGATGAGTGAGATTAACTCACCTTTGATTTTTGCTTTGCAATCCGATCCATCCCGACCGGTTACCTCATGATTTTGGTCCTTGTATAACAATTTACGATTTATTAACATTTGAATAAATCAAACAGTTAATCACTATTTATTTACTTAATTTTAAACTAATAGTTTACTATTAAACTAACATTTTCCCTTCGAAACTACCCATATATATACTCATTAAATAATTTATAGATCTAAAAATCTAATTTATAGAACTTCAAATCTTTAAAAATTTCTGCTATATATATATATATATATATATATTTAAATCGAAACCATAAATATACTTTTATAAAAATAAACTACAGAGTTCAAAAAAGTGAATTTTCAATGATTTAAAATTCCTATTTATTTCCCAAAATCTTACCTATATGAATACATTAAATTATATGTGCATATTTATATAGATACAGAGATATTTATTTTCCTGATTTCCTGTAGGCATTTAAACTAAAACAAGAACAACTTTAAATCCAGAAATCTATTTTACATTTAAAATTCACTTACTGTAATTTATTATAAATTTTTCTACATGTATTTAAACTGATAAGAAAATCATATATGTGTTTAAATAAAATTTATCAACCGCAACAACCTCACCCAACCCTGCCTCGTCACCGATTTTGCGGATACCCAACTCACGACCTCGCTGACGACCACCCACGAAGCTGCTTGACCAAAGCAGATCGAAGAACCCTCTAGTCGAGTTGTCTCCATCATGCGACAACCCTATAGCCCCGAGCCTCCCCTCCACGCGACGATGACTACGAACTCCTGCCCTAATCGAACCATGTACCTCTCGTCGCCACTGCGACCCACCCACGCGCCCTCGAGTTCGAACATCTATCCTCCTTCGCGCGCTAAGGTTCGCTCTCCCTCTCGTCTCCCTATAGCTCGAGAATCGCCCCCTCATGCTCGCTAATTTTTTTTTCTTTTTTTATAAATCATTTTCATGAATCGATTTAGAGAAAGAACGCCAATTCGATTTCTAAGGAAGAGGAGGATGCGCGAGTACGTTATACATGAAAGGTATGGCGTGCTTTAGAAGATTGGGCATAGGGATTTGACTTTCCTTTTCCATTACAATATTTTATAATTTTCTTTCTAAAGTATCTCATTTTAGCAAATTAAAATTTAGACCTCCTATCGAAGCGTGCCGCTAGGCATTTATAATGTTATACCCCTATTTCGAGCGTAATGGAAAAGGTTTCGAGTCCTAACTCGATCGTATGGAGAAGATAGCTTTTTGGACTCGGTTATTATATTAAATTTTGATCTAATTTTCAACGCGTTTACTTATGCAGGGCCAAACGATCACTCCAAACACTGCGAAAATTGAAATCCGATAATAATACAATATTACGGATCTAATGGAACTAGTTTCGTCAAAATTCGAGGTTGTGCCTTGGAAGGCAATTTTTAAATATCGATTTAAACGGCATATTTTCGAAACTTAACAAAACACTTTCAAATTCAATTTTAACACTTTTACTACCTTTAGTACTATCAATATAAATTTTACAAACCTTTAAAATATTTTTAGCAAGCTCGAAACTCAAGATTAAATATTTTACTCAATCTTCAATTATTGAATTGAATAATTATATTATTCACAAATTGATGTATCTACATTCTAAATGGATAAATCCAAGTTTTTCATATCCAAAACCAATTATAATTCAATTCTAATATTTAAAAAAATTTAAATACGCCAAATTCAATGCGAAAAAATCCGGGTCGTTACAAAAAACCAATGTAACGGTAGGCATGAGCACCTCTCGACTTACCTGCCCAACAAATGATCACCAGGAACTCATGAGTTCTGTCCGGACGTCCTCTAAGATCTCAAATCACATTGAACCCACGTTGTGGATTCCTAGGCAGAACCACCCAGTGGATCTCCTTCTCTAAATTTCGACATTCATGGGAGTTGCTTTCCATACTTTCGGTTTCAAACATATCGTACTATATATATAGTACCTTTCAATCTTTATATGTATCACATATAAAATTTATATATACAAAATCGATATCTTCAAAATTGATAGTTTTCAAATTTGTTTTACCCAATTTCCCAAATCGGCCATTTTGCAAAAATCAAAAGTCATTAAAATCAATGGGTCCAAAACTATTTCAGTTTCATTGTCATATATGTATAAGGTCATTCCTTTCAACTCGAATAACTTTCTAAACAATAATTTTCTGAGTCCACCTCCTACTTATGTGTGCTCCCTATAGTATTTCAAATATCTTTCAAAGATCATTTCTTTTTGGCTATAAATTCAATAAGGGGAGTTTGAATATATAAATAATATATGTAACCTTATTTATGCCAATCAAAACTTTCCAAGTTCGATTACTTTACTAAGTTATTTGTAACATTTCTTACTTCTTATAAGTAAATTTAAGTTATAGTAACTATTAAATCTCCATTTTTACGTAATCGTATTTACTCAGAGTGTACTATTTCACTTCAAAATCATTTTTCCTTAATATCACGATTTTGGTTCCAATCAAAATTTTGTTTCAAATTTCCATTTGGGTTATTACTTCAACTTTATCCCAATTCGTATTTTAATCCAGGATTTAAATATAAACAGTTTCCACTCTAACCACTTTGAATTTAGAAACTAGCTTGAATAGTTTTAAAATAGTCAAATAGTTAACATAAGATAGTTTGAATTTTAAAAAAATAGTTTGTATAGTAAAATTGAAAAATAAAAATAATTTGAATATTTAAGGAGATAGATTTGAAATAGTTTATATTAAAATAATTTGTTTGAAAATAGTTTCAAAGTCAAACCGGTTCAATTCCCAATTTCCAATTCAACTCAATTTCAATTTCCATTCACATTTAAATTGATTCAACCCCGATTCGAATTAAAATTAACTTCGATTCCTTTTCTAAATCAAATTAATTCAATTCAATTCCAATTTGAATTAATTTCAATTCAATTCTCAATTTTAAACCATCTCGATTTATATAAATTCGAGTTTGATTTTCAAAATATTGATTTAATCACTTAAATCAAACTAGCCCTCAATATTTAATTTAACAACCTAAATCTTTAATAATTCAATTCCAAGCCCAAATTTTGAAATATCCATTTAAATTACCTTTACTTGGACTTATTTCAAGTTTCGAGTAAGTGTCCAAATCTTTTTAAACAAAACAATTTTCGGAATTCAATTGATTTCCCAATTATAAATTCAAGAATTTAAACCGAATTCTTTAAACAATTCCGATTGACAAGCTTATTTTTAACATTTCAAATTTAAGTTCAAAATGATTCCATTTCCATAAATTCAATTTTATTTCCTAGAATCAAAATCATTTAAATAGTTTCAAATCAAAGTTTTTTTTCTATTTAATTTCAGGAATGGATATATGTCATTTCAATCCACTTCTTAATTTATTCGAAATAATTCGGTTTATAGTTTTATATACTGTAATTAATATATAGAATGATAGCCGAGTAGATCAAAATAAATAAACATCTGAATCATCAAAACCTCAATCAATAACATCCATCAGAAATTTCCAGAATTCGAAACTTGTTTTATTTAAAAGTCATTTTGAAATTATTCATACATACATAACTCCTTTTGCACCTCTTATCAAATTTATACTTTTCTTTTACAATTTATTTCATTTAACTTCCGTAAGTTAAATCTTTATTTCATCTTGAAATTTGCAATTCAGGTTATAAGTTCAAAACTTATTTAACTTGGCCCGAGTTAAATTCCCAATTCGTTCAAGCCCTTTAACCTTCTCAATCTAAATTTTTACCCTTCCAAATTTAAATTTCTTATTAGTATCACTTCCCACTCATAAGTTCAAAACCTTACCTTTCTTTTGGGTTATAATTCTCATTTCAAGAGAGATTCCAAAATTCAAACACCCAGTTATTTATTTCAAATCAACTTTAAAATCATTATATATAAATATGCACATATATATCTCATTTATATATCAAATCACCCTTTTAAATTTTTAAACCAACCTTGGTTTCTATCCAAACCAAATTCCTTTGGAATTTTTCAAAACAACTCTTGTTTTAAAATAAAAATGTCCATATTAAAAAATATTCTAAATAATACTATATATTATTCCTTCAAACACTTTGACACAATTTCAAAATTTTCGAGACATAGATTCAAAACTTCTCAATTTAAATCTATTTTAATTTATAAGTCACATCTATAACTTATGCTTATATAATTTCACTTCCTTAAACATTTCACACTATTTTATCATTGTTTATTCTATAATAAATATCTTTTATTAAGACACAACAACCAATTTATGATAATAATCAATATTATCATACCTAGGAACAAACACACTTTAAATTCCATAATATTTTCCTGAAAGATTATTTCTATATATATAATATAATCATTTTAGACTTACTTCATTTCAACACTTTTGAAAAACACCTCCGAAATTTCTAGAATTTTAAATTCCAGTTTCAGTCTACTTTTTAGCTTAACTTATTTGCATAATTCATTCTTATCATATTTCTATTTGTTATATATATATATATATATATATATATATATTACCACTTAAATTTTATAATCTTATTTGATTATAAATATTACAACTAATCACCTTAATATACTATAATAATTTATAAATATTATTTCGTTATATCAAAATAAACCTTATATGAAAATTATTTTAAAACCATTTTTAAAATATTATATAAGAAAATAACAGGTCATCCTCATATATATAATACGCTCCACTCATTCTAGGGTACTACTGACCCTATCTCTAATGAGTAATCCCCACCAGAGCTAAGGTTCTTGCTCAACCTTCAACTCTGATACCATGTGTAACGACCGGGAGTTTTCGACCCCGAAAATCGACACTAATACTTCACTGTATAAAGTGCCGAGCAATCGAGTGCCGGAATATCTAGGTTGTTAGAGTTTAAGAAGAAAAGAGATAGAAGAAGAAACAGAAATAAAAACATAGAATCTCACATTCGCAGCAGAACAAAATAGAAACAATAACAGCTTTTCTTATACAAGGAAAAAATTATAACTGTTAATATACATACGAGTTATCAGAGTACAATCATCAACAAATAAATCTAGTCAATTTTAATAACTTGTCCCTAGAAATGTTGAATATACAGCCTACAATACACAACGGAATATAATCAAATACGTGCAATACGTCTCTACCATCCAGCTCGTCACCTGAGTTCCAAAGCGTCCTATCCTCAAATTTTGTAATATTCGGTCTGACCTGAGCATTACAATAAAGTAACATCTGAGTCAAGCTGGAAACCAGCGTGAGTAAACACATTTAAATTGAAACACCTAAGTTCTAAAATCCTTTGAAATTCCAAGGTAACTCGTACTAACACGACGAGTTTTTATCTTATTATAACCAAACACTTTTCAGAAATCCATCGATATTTTAACAATGTATAAGCACAATTACTTATTTAAAATGGTCAAATTTGTTAAATTAAACTAATTCCAGTATATAGGGCTTTATAATCAAAACATAAAGGTTCAATTGATTAAGTCGAAGTAGTTTTGGATAATGCAGATATCTGATCCCAGTCTCTTCGAACTCAAAATGATAAATTTGAAGGCCAAATTGTTTAAAATAAACAATTTATATTCAGAGTGTCGAAATACAAATATGGTAATTTATTACATATGTTTAGTTCAAGTAAAACGTGTTAACGTTTTGTCCTAACCTTCAATTGGTTTGGCTACAAAGGCACAAACAAGAACAATTGAAATAATATTCAAGAGTCATAAATCAAAGTATAGATCATTAACAAATTTAACGCTTTACAGCTCAAATTAAACAATTCACAACATGAATTTAATCAACTTAAAATTTAATTGAATCTATTTATATTTTAATCCAGATTAATATTAAATTATAGAAATTTATAACACAATTATTATTAGTTAATTAGGATTAAAATAGCCAAATCAATAACTAAACTTATTAACTGCCATAAGATTAAGTCAAATAGGAATTTAATTAATTTCTTATTTTAATTATTATAATAAAATTTAATTTTTAATTACAAAAAATCAATAACGTTAATTTATAATACCGGGTAATAGGACTAAATGCATAAATCTCCACATTGATTTGGATTTTAAAGGAACGAGAATATATATTTCGAATTAAAGGATTTTAGGATATAATCATTTATCAAATTACATCTTTCTCTCCCTCAGCCCAACAAACTATGCCAGCTCAAAACAGAAAAAAAGAACAACGACCAACCTCTTCTCTTTTTCCTCTTTTTCCTCCCATTTGCACTTTTCCTCTCCTCTTTCTTTTTCTTCTCGCATGCACACCCTCTGCACGATCATCTGCACACGATGCCGACCATCCAATTTCCGACGATGACCATCCCTCCACATCACCTACGATTGCCACGACCCCTTCCACCATTTAATGACCACCGTGCCACCTTCGTTCGAAAAATGAGCCATTAGCACAAACCTGGAACCTACCTGAAACGAACACGCGTCCACAAAACCGCTTCACCGCCTTGTCCCATCGTTCATCACCAAACTCGGTCGAAAACTTCGCCATGTCCCTCTCCTTCTATTCCCCCACGACCGCACGCCGCATTCGCCTCCATGACGTCACCATTGCTCAAAAACCGAGCACGACCTAAAATCAATTCATAACCCTAAATCGATTCCAACACCACGTCGCTGCCTACTATAAAATGCCACAGCATTTTTCCTAGGTCTATCGTCACCCACGCCTCCTCCAAAACCAATGCCACGTCGCCATGGCTCTTAGGAATCGACCAAAACCCATTTTTCAATAAACATCCTCTAACTCATTCAATACTTGTTTAAAAATCATCAAACCAGTAGCAAAAATCATCATTTTCAATGACAAACACATTCATATAATTGAAAACTGTAAATTCGATCTTAAAATTTTGGTTGTTTCTTATTTACTTATAATATCCCTTTCTCCCCCTATGCTACATAATATCAAATGAAATTAATTTTAAAATGAGCTACACTCGAAAACAATCAAGTTTCCCACTTGAATCATAAACTAAAACTAACTAGGCAAAGAGATTTTGATTTTTGAAGTTACAAGGTCTTAACTTTTTAAAGAAAAATAGTGACGTTTATGGTTTGAGTTTACAGGGTGTTCAAACTTAATTAACACACATATGTAAGTCATAAACACTTATTAGCACATGAATGTTTGACAAAATACAAGAGGCCAAATTTCCAAACATATGTATGCATGCTTTTTTTTCCCTAATAAGTAAAGGACTTGGTTTTACTCACATTTTTTAAAAGATGAACTGCTGTTTTTTGTTTTGATTTTCCTGCTTCCACTTTTACTGTCTTCTACAAGTTTTTAATGGCATTCTCCTTTTGTTTTTTTCTAATATGTGTTGAACTAGAATGGTATACATGAACAAGGCAGTGCATATATATATGTATCTATGTGTGTGTGTGTGTGTGGAGAGTGCAAGTTGGAAAGGCTGAAGCCTATTTTCATGCAGAGGCTATTTTTTTCACTCTTCTTTTTCTTTTGTGTGATTTTTTGAATGATTTGATCTTTTACGAGACTTGATTAATTGGTTATGATGATGTCTCTTATGTGTTTATATACACAATTATATATATAGACAGAGATTTTCATGTACACTAGTTTAACCATATATGTTTCATGCTTCCCTATGTACGTTTAGATATAAACTATTTTATAAACACACACATATATATGGATATACATACATTCACATATACAAATTTACCCTATCATACTTACACATATAAATGCATATATATTTAAAGAGTAAATTAGTTTAAAGGAAAAAAATTAATAAAATTTAATTTTAACAAATTTTAAAATTTAACTTCCGTCTCAATGACAAGCGCCAAAATTTCACAATCGTTCATGCTTTATTAATCTCTTTTCCTCTGCAAACAAAATTTCTCCTCCATCAAATAATGGCAACCCAAACCTAAATCAATTTTCTTCCTTAAACTGAATTACAAGAACAATCGACATCGGGAGCTAAGTCGATGGACGTAAATCCACATATTTCAACAAATCCTGAACAAATAAACGATGAATCTAGGATTCCAAAAAGTAGGGCTTCGAATGCTATGCATACAGAAATAAAGAGAAGACGAAAAACTAATTCATCCACGGCTGTCGATTCGACTGATATTCATGAAGAAACAAAGAGGACGTGAAAATGTAGGGCAGCTAAAACTGTGAATGAAGACGACATGAAGAAACAATAGCTTTGCGATAAAATCGTTAGTAGAAAAAGAAAGACAAAGGTATAACATCTGGTTATTATTATTTTCAAAATAAAAGATAATTTTACCATGATAGTTGAATTATCATTTTAATTATAAATAGTTTACAATAAAAATTTATGCTGAATTGGTAATCATATAGACAGTTTTAGAATGATAATTGAATATATCACTTTATTTATTACATGCATTATATTGAAATGGTAGATGAAAATAGCATCCTAGTTTTTGAAAATGTTAGATTGTAATTAGATTGATAATTAAAGAATGATAGTTGAATATATCACTTTATTTATTGTATGTGTAATGATGCAATGATAGATTAAAATAACATTTCGATATTTAATAGACAGTAGATGATAATTAGATGGATAATTATTGAATTATAGTTCAATACATCATTTGATATGTTGCATGCATCATATTGAAATATGAGATGATGGATGAATATATCATTCAATTTTTGATAGATGATAGACAACAATAAGATGAATAGTTACAGGATGATAGAAAAATATAACATTGAAAAAAATGATAGACAAACATAGCATGATAAAATGATAGTTAAATATATCACTTTATTTACTGTATGTGTAATGATGCAATGATAGATGAAAATAGCATTTCAATATTTGATAGACGGTAGACAATAATTAGATAGATAGTTATTGAATGATAGTTCAATATATCATTTGATTTGTATGCCCCATATTGAAATATGAGATGATAAATGAACATAGCATTTAGTCTTTGACGGATGATAGACAACAATAAGATGGATATTTATAGAATGATAGACAAATATAAGATTGAAAAAATGATAGACAAACATAGCATGATAGAATGACAGTTGAATTTATCATTTTATTTACTGTATATGATATGATGGAATGATAAATGATAAATGAAAATAGCATGTCAATATTTAATAAACGGTAGAAGATAATCAGATTGACAGTTATTGAGTGATAGTTCAATATATCATTTGATTTGTATGCATCATATTGAAATATGAGATGATAGATGAACATAACAATAAGTTTTTGACCGTTGATAGACAACGATAAGATGAATAGTTACAAAATGAGAGACAAATATAGCATTGAAAACAATGATAGACAAACATAGCATTCAATGTTTAAACTGTAGAAGCATACATTGAAAAAGAGTAATGATAGACAATATAGCATTTGAAAAAATAATGATAGATGAATACAGCACCAGAAAATTATGCATTCATAGTTGAAAAAATTGATAGATAAAAATAAGAATGCATTTAAAAAATGAGACATGAAAATAACATTATAGTTCATTAAATACCGAATTATTCATTCATAGTTTTTTGTACAGGAATTAAAAGGTAAAAGATTGAAGAAAGCAAAAACAACATAAGGAAACAAAAATCAAAGAAAGTATCTCAGGAAAAAAATCAGTATTGATGTAGCTTGCTTTCAATGATAAAAAAATTTCGAAAAATTAAGGAAAAAGGAGGTTATCTTGTAAATCAATCGAATTTTTTAAAACAAACACCCTTTGAAAAATTTATGCTAGTGTTTTTCAAAGAAATTTTATCCATAGCCGCTTTTACAAAATCATCAACAACCTTAGATGATATCATAGAAATATTTTCTTTCAATGACGAAGCTTTTAAAGTGGGGAATATTTTTCTAAAAATCAAACCTAAAGATGTTTCGATTCTCTTTAGCTTACCTTTGTCTGGAATTAATACCATTACCTAAAATGAGTTTACAAATCCTTCTAGACAATTATAAAGATTTTGTACTAAGAAATTTTGGAACAGTAGAACACATCACATTGGATATTACAATTTCAAAGATAAGTAACGTACTGGAAACACAACAATGTCAACATGAAACTGGTTTTTTAAAACTGATTATTATTCTTGCAATGATAACTTTCTTCTTTTCCGACAACCAAAGATACTTACCATTGGGATATATTCCTTACATCCTTAATCGAAACAAAATGAACTCGGTACCTTGGTCGATTTCAATTCATCGTTCATTGATTAGAGCTCTGACGGCTTTCAAAACAAAGCCGAGAAACATGTCTGGTTGTTCCATGTTCTCAATTGTAAGTACAACAATCTAACTTTATGTTAATGCATCTATCTCTATAAATTAAATTATGCACATTATATGTTTTAAAAAGTAATATTTTATTTATAGTTTTTCCTTTGTGAGCATGTGAAGTTGATATCTCCATTAGCAACATACTGTTCTACCTTACCTAGATTTGGAAGGTGGAATATAGGAAACTTGAAAAAGGTCGTCTCAAGAGAAGCTTTGATGAACATGGACAATAGAAAGGTATTATTTCTCACACAAGTACAATAAATATATAATTATAGATAAATATATCATAACATATTGTATATTAACGGTTTCCTTTTTTTTTATTGGATAGTCATAATTTAAATGATAGTTACATATATTATTTCTGCACAAATACAATTTTCTGTAGTTGCTACTGAAGAATGATAGTCAGATATAACATCACATGAAAAATGAAAATTATATATAAAATTAGTTCACTCATTATATGTTAGTTCATTCATTGCTATTTATGTTATTACGTAGATTTTTGTCGAAATAAGAAACATGACTGAAGATGAAAAAGCACTTCTTCAACAAACAAGCCAATAAAAATTTGTTTAGCTGGATACCAATGAGAATATTGGGATATAAAAAATAGAAAAGTTGGAAGAGGCATCAAAAAGCAAGTCGACTCAATGCAACAGTATATCGAAGATTTGGAAAATAAATTAAAGAAGAGTGAAAAAGAATTAGAAAAGGAGAGATAGAAAAGAATACAAGCAGAAGGCATTATCATACAGTTAAGAAAAGAAATCAAGATGTTGAAAATCAAAAGGAAGAGAAGAAATGGAACCACCATTATTTGATCTCAATATAACTCAAGAAATTAAAATAAAGCAGCAAGAGAAAGAAAAATAGGATCAAAATAAACCTTCAAAGGCAACAGAAAATTCTCCAATAGTGCATGAAAAATCACAGAAGAAACCAAGCTTTTTAGTTTTGAGGGTTAAAAAGCGCCGACGAAGGAATAAAATTAATCCCCCTGATTATGCAGGATTACACACGAAAGATCCTTTTCTGGCTCTCTCTTCAGCCCTTTGTCTCTTATCCCTAGGGGGTCTTCCTCCACCAGTAGGGATTTTAGGAAAACTCCATCTATTCTGGTGTGGATGGCAGGCAGGCCTATATTTCTTGTTTTCAATAGGACTCCTTACGAGCGTTGTTTCCATCTACTATTATTTAAAAATAATCAAGTTATTAATGACTAGACGAAACCAAGAAATAACCCCCCACGTGCGAAATTATAGAAGATCTCCATTAAGATCAAATAATTCCATCGAATGGAGTATGACTATATGCATGATAGCATCTACTATACTAGGAATATCAATGAACCCAATTCTTGCAATTGCTCAGGATACCTTCTTTTAGCTTCTAGGCCTATTTCTTAGTTCAAGATCCCTCTTGCTAACTGAACAAAAGAATTAGTAGATCTGTTCCGCCCAATATGGGCTGAGGTTATGAACTTATAATCATGGAACTGACTCGGTCATCAGTTTATAAGTTCATTCCATCCGGTCAAATTGCCAGTATGAAATTGTTCACAGAAAAACAAAGAAAAATGTTGACAATGAAGACCAAAAGGAGCAACTTGAAACTGAGGAAGGTCAAAAAGAAAATACAAGTGAACAGGAACAAGAAGAACAAAATGAAGAATCTGATTATGAAAAGGAATCTGAAACTAAAACAGATGAGCAAGTCACTACAATTGAAAATGAAGAAATTATTGATATTGATGGGTACTCACCGTCAATTAAAGCTTACAAGAGTAAAGATATCACAAAAAACAGTATTCTATAATTATTGAATGAAGAACAGCAAAACAAAATTCTTACTTTCTTCAAATTTAACGAAAATGAGAAGTAAGATTTCTGATCTTTTTTCTTTCATTGTATTTGTAATTAAATAAAATTGGAAAAAAAATTGTCAATTATTGATTTTCAATTACAGCACTATAACATATGAAAAAGATGAAGGGAACAAAGGTGGAATCATAATAGTGAAATCTATGCTGGAAGTCGTTCTATTTGAGGGGGGTTACAGATAGACAGGTATACATCGAATTAAAATTATGATAGTAAAAAAGTGTATATAAATGTATAAAATGGAAGATGATTGGTAAACCTAGCATTCAACTTTTCAAAGTGCATATAAATGAATTGAATGAGAGAGTGACAGCTAAAAGTAGCATTAGTATTTGTAAAATGCAGATAACTGTAAAGGATGGGAGAATGATAGTTAAAACAAGCATTCAAAGTTTCAAACTGCATATAAATGTATTGAATAAGAGAGTGGGAGTTAAAAATAACATTGCTATTTGTATAGGGCATATAAATATATTGAGTGCCCAAGATGATTGTTTAAACTATCATTTGCATTTTTCAGTGAATATAGTGTACTAAACATGTAAATGATAGTTAATACTAGCATTAATATTCCTGGTTCAAAACTAAATAAAAAATTAATTATCTCATAAAACTTTCAACCTTCTTTGTTTGGTTAAACAGCTTATTGATTGGTTTTATTACAATCAAGAGATGTATAAACACAGTTACTACTTTACTACAATGATGATGATAAGTATAAGCTTTTCATTATAAACGTTAAAAAATAATATAAAGTATTCTAATACATATGAATGTGCAGAATGCTTTAGTACATGATCAGCAAATTGTGATCAAAGATATTGTGACGACCTGGAAATTTTTAACATTTGAAATGGAATATTTAATTGGTTTTAAATATTTGGAGGTTATTTTAACTTGAATTTCAAATATGAATATGAATTTGGCAATTAAATTTTTGAATTTAATTTATTAATGATGGGTAAAAATTTGAATTTTCAATTTTTAGCTTGTTAAAAATAATTTGATGGCTTAGAAAATTTATATTGATAATACGGAAGATAATGGAATCTTCAAAATTGGATTTGAAAATTTTTGTTCAGTTTTGATATTATATTGTTTAAATCAATATTTAAAAATAGCCTTCCGAGGCACAGTCTCGGATTTCAACGAAACTAGTTCCATTAGATCCGTAATAGTTAGTTATTATCACATTTCAATTATCGTAGCAATCGGAGTTGTCATCTTACCCTGGCATCTCAAAACGCATAGAAACTGTTTTAATCGATTTAATTTAAAATTGATCGTTTATTTCTGTAACTCGCGCATACGATCAAATTAGGACTCGAAAACTTTTCCGTTGCATTCGGAATAGGGTTATAATATTATAAATGCCTAGCGGCACGCTTCGATTGGTGATCGGGATTCTTGGCTTCATTTTCTCAACAATTTTAATTTAAATTTAAATTTAAAGATGCATAATGAAATTGCATTGGATACTGTCGCTAGCATCACGTATTGGGATTTACAAACCCTCATTACGTTCCTTAATACGCTTCTTCGTTTAAATAAAATAAAATAAAGCAGGTATTTTTCTTTCGTTAAAAGCACGCAACCCCTTCGTTTAAAGGATTGGCCGAGCAAACCCCCCTCTTTCATCTAAGAACAAAATCGATTCACCCAGAGAGAAAAATGGCAACAAAGGGGAAATCGGCTGACGAAGACGAGCGCGACTTGGAGGACATGATTACATCGCGAGGCAGCAGCGATATGAAGGGAAATCATGGGTCGCGTTCGAATGAGGGAACTGCGGAGCGCTTGCGAGGAGTTGTGACTATAACGTCATCGTGGGTAAGCTCGAGCATCATGCTGACTTTGGAAAGGCGCGAGTGAGGGAGGTGTAGTTCTGCACGCGGCGGCAATGTCGATTTGGGGTAGCTCGCGATCATCGTAAATGGCAAGGCGTCGAGGTGGGGGTATGGGGCTGCGCACGATTGGGGTATGACCTTTTTTTATACATATTCGATTTTATATATTTATAGTAGGTAAATTTCACTTTACTGTTTACAAAAAAGAAATATATATATATATACACACACACTCAGAAGTTATATATACATGTAAGTAGGAAACGGTAAAAAGTTTGTTTAATTTAATAAATATGATTTTGGGAGATGAAAAATAAATAAACCTATACACATTTTTGTATCTACTTGTTTAATTCTAAAACTAAATATATCTTAGAGGCAGATTTATTTAATAAACTTAATTAATTTTTTTAGTCACTAAAGGATTTTTCAAAGGAAAATTTTTGGTTCAAATTAAATTATTAGTTAATTGATAGAAATTGGATTGTTCGATTGATTCAAATATTTATTAAATCATACAGTTGATGTACAAGGTTTAAAACCGTGAAGAAATCGAGCCGAAATGGAAATGGATTGCAAAATAAAAAGGGCAAAGATGAGATCTTCTCACTCAAGTTTAAATTGGAATTTCCAGTTGATTTTAAATAGTTAGTGTAACAACCCGCATATTTATCGGTGGTATATTTAAATATTTTATTTAAATATGACGTCGTTTGTCGGATTATGGTCCGAAAAGCTACTTTCTACAAACGGCCGAATTGGAGCTCGAAACCACTTCCATTGAGTTCAAAGCGTCGTTTGCGATCTTTTTGATTATAATCTTTGATATGTTTGGAGTAAGTTGAATTTTGCTACTTTTTCTAGTTGGGCTTTAGCTTTGGGTTCAGCCCCAAACCCCACTTAACCTTCTACTTCAGCCCCTTCCCCTCATCTCTCTTCATTTCATTTCATTTCTTAAGCTAAAAACTGAAATAGGGGAAAGGAAGTGGAAATAGAAATTAGCAAGCCCTATCTTCTTCTTGTAAACTTGATTCTTGCTCCAAAAACAAAGAGAATCCACTGGTAAGCTTCATCTTCATCTTCTCCATCTCTTCTCCTCTTCAATTTCAGTAATTTCCTAACCCTAACTTAGGAAATACTTGCTTTGATTTTAGATTGAAGCTTGTAGTGTTGAAGTGGAGTGTAGTTGGTTGATTCCTTGCATTTGTGCTTCTTCATCTTCTTTGTTTTGTGCAAAAAGATGAGTTTTGAACTCACATCTACTTCTCTTGATTTCATGGGTGTTGGGTATGAATTCCTAACAAGTATGCATGTGCCATTGCTTTGGATTTAGAAAGAATTTGCATTTCATTGAAATAGGGCAGGAAGTGCAAAATCATCAGGTTCGCCCGGCCGACCCCTGTAGCCGGTCGACCGACCTGCTGCCCCGAGCCATATTTTGTTTCCTGCATCTGGCCGGCCGACCGAGCCCTGTAGTCCGGTCGACCGACCTGCTCTGTTCTGCCTGTTTTGCCTATTTTGCATATTTGATTGATTTTCTGGATTTTATCGATTCAAGTTGGTTTTTAGTGTTTGTTATTGCATCTTTGATTTTGATAACTTATTTTTGACTTCATTCACGGGTTCTATAAATAATCCCTCTAAATCTATTAAAAGTTTCCTTCTCAAATTCTTAAATTCTATTTAAAATGCACATACAAAATTTCGCACTTCGAGCGAAGTGGAAGGGTGATTAAATGGTTGGGAAAAACACGGACCATGAATCTGTGCGTTTATCCTTCTGATTAATCCCCGACCTATTCAATTGATCGTTTTGACCTTCGGGTTTAGTTTACCGATGATATGAGGTAAATTTGTACTGCTTTGAGTGTGAAAGTGGCTGACGGATAGTAAACCGTTTAGTGCGAACGAGTGGTTATGGGACATACGTTAACACTTTTCGGATTCCTTTTCGAGAGTTGTGACACATTCCGCCAGTTAGTGGTGTCCAGTACTGGGTCTTCGACCTTCACCACTACGGCTTGTCGCCCTATAGTATCGCTCTGATGTTGGCCTTATGTGCCGCATGGGTGATACTTGGGTTTGGAGCCTTCGGGCGTATGGATCCTTGTTGTACAGTACTGAGCTCGAGCAATTTTATGATGTTTCATTGATATGTATATTCCCTTGGTATCGCCCTTCGGTGTTGGTCTTTTTGAGCCGCATGGAGAATAGAGATTACCTTGTGGAACTTGTATACCTTATTGGTATTTGTTATTTGCCTTTTTGGCTTGATTTGGGATATTTGTGTCCTTTGTTTCTATATGTTGCCAATGATATGAGGCTTGTTATCATATGATTCATCTTTTGTTAGATGATTGTGTTATCTCCTTTAGAGATATTTGTTATGCTTTAAAACCTTGCAGGTTTATTATTGTTCAGTTTATCTAACTGATTTGTTTAGCTAGACTGACCCGGGTATTTTATACTCGGGTCAGACCGAGATGTTTCAGGTTAGGTGCTTTGGACTTAGCCTCTTTTGCTTCCGCATGGACTCTTCCGCTAGTTTCTTTTTGTCTTAGCTTTCTTGTAGTCCTTATATGTTGTAACTCTGATATGTATTCTTGTGAACTCATCTGTATATTGTGGTTTGCTATACCACTTGACATGTATTATTTTGTATACTCTGCTTTGTATCAGTATATATGTGTATATGATGATTTACTGTTCTGTGATGTATATTACATTTGAGTTGTTATATTCTGTTCTGATAGATCCTATAGCCATTGTAGTCTTGCTTTAAATATTTATTGAATACGTCGAACTGTTTGTGATTCTACTTTTTGACGTGTTTAGTGAATAGTTAAGGTAAGATTACACATGGTCGCTCCTATCCGGCCTTATTCTCCGTGTTAGCAGACGGTATTATCTATACAATACTCTTTGCTAGCGTGGGTATAGAGGTGGGGCATCACAGCTAGATTTAAAATTTATTGACTGTGTGCTTGGGTGATTAATTTATAATAATTATTCACTGGATGATATTATATATATAGTAGTATATAGTATATAGCAAAGTTGTTGATTTCCCGCATTTTATAACGGATGAAACCCTATGCGCCGCATAATAGCGGATGATATTTTTATAAATCCCATATACCACGACATTCCACCTCGAAGTGAAATTGGTATTTATTGTTGTGCTAACGTCTATGGATGCAGGGAAAACAGGTTGGAGGGATCCAACTGGATTCCTCAAATATTGAATTTGTTTCATATTTTGTGTGTTGATTATTTATAATATGTGTGTGATTGTTTGTAATTGAAACCCTTGAAGGCTATAATTAAGCCGAATATATTTCTGATATCGTAGGATATCAGGAATAAATAAGATTAGATTTTTGAAATTTAGTAGAAATTTATAGTAAATTAATTTTAGAAAATTGAATTAATTTAAAAGGAGAAATTTGTTTCAAAGGATAATAAATTTGGTGTTGAAATAAATTTAGAAACCAATTTCGGAAATTGATGTAGTATTTGAAAATAAATTTGGAAATCAATATAGAACTTAATTCGGTGTTGAAATGAATATTTTAAAATGATTTGAAAATCGTATATCAATGGATATTTAGAAGTTTCAATTCACAATGGAAATTTATAAAGGAATTTACAGATTTGGTACGTAAATTAAAATAAATCGAGAAGATTTGTTAATTGATATAAATGAAAAGAAAATTCTTCCCTGGAAAGCCGAGTATATTTTTAAGTAGCTTTTGAACTATAGATCAAAAGTTCTAGGAATTATTTTGGAAGAATATTGTCCGAGAAATTATTTTCTTGGGATTGTCTTAAACCTATAAAATAAAGATTTATTTAATTAATTATAGAAGGGATTATTTTAAAAGCTAAATTGATATTTTTTTTAGAAATTGGATATTTAAATAGTTATACCCGATCTACTAACTTTATTTTAAAGTTAACTTGGACTTGAAGTTTTATATGAAATATTGGTATAATATTTTCATAACTAATATTTAAATAAATGCTTTAAACAGTTTTATCTAAATGTTTCCAAGTATATATTTTGAATAAGTGAATTGAATTATTTGAAGCATTTGAACTCGGCAGACTTTCAGTGGAAATAAATAATATCGAGAATTCTATTCCGCGAGTGAAAAGTGATTTGAAATTTGTTTTCAAATGGTTGAAGTGTGAAAATATATCTTGCAAAGATATTTTGAAAATAAATTATTTGGAAAATTATTTGAAATCCAATGATTGTTGTCAATGTTGATTGATAGTTAAATAACCGACTATCAATATTTGCCTTTAAATGGCGTTTGAATTTCGATGCGACCGGGGGTCGGATTCCAAGTGGATATACGAAAACCACATCGAACCTTTGTGATTTTGATGAATCTTTTATTTAAAAAAATCAAAGTGAAAACTGTTGTGATTTGTTGAAATCTGAATGAACACTTATTTTTAAAAATAAGCACTCGTTATTCCAATTAGCCGGGAGAGGACCTTTGTGTCATATAACCCATTTCGAATAATGATACGACGAAATGGGATTGCATTTAAAGACCGGTGGTGAAGACCGGGTATTTGCGAGAATGATAGGATGACCTATCGATTGTCTCTGCACTGAGTAGCTACGGTATACAGATTCCCTAAGTGATGGAAAGTCTGATCGGGATTGTGAATACCAAGATTGCAAGGGCTTCTTCGGAAGTGCCTTCGGTTTTGTTCGAACCCGGAACAGACTTGTATGGATGTGTGTCTGACTTTACAAGTTGAGATGTAAAGCTGGTTTCTATCAAATACATTTTTGTTGGTGGCAGAGAATTTATTCTCTTTGCTTAACACCCTTCTCTGAGACGTACGAGCTCAGAGGTTATGTAGTTGATGGCTACTAGTGATACATTCCCAATTTGGTAATGTGGCAAAATGCTGCTGATCATCTGTTGATCGAAGCATGGATTTGTGAAAAAGTGTAGCTTTGCGGACGAGACTTCGTCGAGCCTTAGAACCCGGAAATGGTCGAAACAGGAATGTTGCGGCAAGGTTTTTAGGGGTCGCGCCCCTAGGGTATGTCCATTTTCTTCTGGTTAAAGGGTGGTATCATGGTATGGAGCCCAGATACTTAACTCATGTGGACACTGTAAATTTATTACTGTGTGATGTTGCTTTGTGGTTGAGGATTCTCCGATAAAGGTCGGTAACGACCGGGGATGGCATACTTGTGTGTTAGTTACCTACGTTATAGCTTGGTTAAAGCGTGAGGTAATGTCGGCCTTGTGAGCAGAGATCCGTTCAGGTTGTCAGGGCGTCCTTCCAGAGGCGTAACCATTTCGGCGCAGGAAGTTCATTTGCTTGACCATTTGTTGGAAATCCAAAGAAACAGTACACGCCCTATACGGTTTTAGTTGTATAACCTGCCATGGAATGTGGCGGTAACCTGCTATTGAACATGGTAGCTATAGTAGGCATACGACGAAATATTATATGTTGGCTAAGATTAATATTATACTTTCGAAATGTTTTCTACACTATGCACTAAAAGTAATATCCAAATAATTTTGCGTGTGAAGCATTTTTTACTGTCATAAGGAGAAATCTCCTCCGAATGTGCGTTTACATTGTGTGTGTGGCGGGAGGCATTATGGAAGATTCATTTTTAAAAAGCATAGCGGATTTCTTTTATTTTCTTTGTGAAAATAACTGTTTTTAAGATCTCACACCAGTCCCACGACTGACCTGGAGTTTATTGTTCCCTTTTAAACTCTGGGTGCCCATAATTTTCGACACGGGCAGCCTACAGTCAGGTTATCATTATAAGGGAGCGAAATCTATCCAGAAGTTGCTGTGGAGATCAGGAGTTAAAGCTGGATGGCGAGGCATATCATTTACATATGTAATATTTATTTTCCACTGTTTGTTGTTGTAACACTCCGATAATGTAATGTGATGGAATGTAATAACAGATATGATTCTTTGTTTTAAGGATTATTCATTTATATATTATATTTGTTCCACTGCGAAATGTGAGATTCTGTTATTGTTTCTGTTTCTTCTTCTATCTTTTTCTTCTTAAACTCTAGTGGTTCGGTTTTCCGGCGTTCGATGGTTCGGCAGTTGATACAGTAGACGTATTAATGTCGACTTTCGAAAGTCGAAAAATCGGGTCGTTACAATGTGGTATCAGAGCATTTGATTAAGCGACAACCTTGGCTCTGTTAATAGGGTGTTGCTTATTAGAGATAGAGTCAGTAGTACTCTAGAATGAGTTTGAGTGTAATAATAGATATAAGCGCGTATTTGTTAGTGAATATAAAATTGTTTTATATTGTGTTGACTTATCGGTTGATTGTTTATATATTCTGGTCGGTGCAGTTTGGCCAACTGTATCGATAGGGGTTTCTAAACTCTTAAACAAGATAAATTGACACGGTATTGTTTTAAAATCGGGTAAATGAAATAATTTTACCCAAACTATTTTCGTATATAAAAGAAATAAATTTTCTGTGAATTATTATAATATATGGTTGCTAGGAAGTGATGATATTGAATTATCATCATTATTCTATGGAAATTTAAGAAGAAATAATGGTATAACCAAAGATTTGGAGATAAATTCATTAAACAAATGAAATTTTTAAATATGAATTGAAAGGATAAGGGAATGAGTTCATATACAAATGGGAATTGTAAATGTAAATTGTAAGTGTGATTTATAATTTGAAATAAAATTCATTAATGGAATGAAATTGGTAATGTGAATGTATAAACGAGTTTTATAAATTGAAATGGAATGCCAGAGTAATTTTTGAAATACAGACTAAAGGATTTAGATTGAAATTTCAAAGGATTAAATTTCTCTAAAATGTTACTATATCTAAATAAGTTTGATAACTCATAAAAAAAATATTTGAAATTTGATTGGAATAAGATTCAAATTGAAAAGGGATGAATAAAAGTAAGTGTGGAATAAATTTTTGAATGAACAAATGAGTTAACATTTGTGAGTAAATGAATTGGAATTGAAAAATGGAATGAGATTTGACTTGGATCAAGTTGAATAAAAATCCACACTTTGGAAAAAATAAAATGGATTGAATTCAAGTAAACTAATATGATAATTAATTAATTCATGAAATAGGAAAGTTGAATTAGTTAAATTAAAATTCAATTGTGAGTGAAGTTTGCAGATAAATTCAAGTAAGTAGAAATAAATTGAAAATTTCCTTGTTATTGATAAAATGAATTCGAGATGATTGAGAATGGAAAGTTGAAATTTAAAATGGATAAGTGAATAAAACTAATTTAATTAAATTAGTAGATGGAATGGATTTGATAAATGAAAAATCAAATCAAGGATTTAAAATTGGAGTTATTAACAGGGAAAAATGAACTTGAGTTTTGAATATAAATAACTTAAGTAAATGTTGGATAAAAAGCTCGACTTAAGTAAAATTGTGAAATGGTTGTTGTCAAGTTTTATGGAATAGTTGTGAATGAAACTTGTTTGATTAATGAAATGCAAATGAATGGAATAGAACTAAAAATGCAAGTATAAATAGACAATGAACTATTGAATTAATATGATGTGAATCTGAATGTCAATAAAAAAAGAGAAAACTTGGTTTTGAAAACTGATGCCAAGTATAGTTGTTTTGTAAGTTATAATTGCATTGTGAATGCATACTTGGTTGTTGAATATACATAAATGAGGTTTATGAAATGGATGCTAAGCAAAGATTTTTTGTATATTAATGCATCAAAATGAATGTGAATATGGAATGCAAAATGAGTTGAACGGAATCAATTGGAAATGAAATAGAATAAAGAGTAAATTGAGTTGATATTAATTTAAATTAGTTATAAACTAGATTGGATATTCTATTTAGTGAATATCGTCGAATTTGCATAGAAATGGTTGTCGATTAACGCAAACGAGATTGCATAAAATTCTATGAGTTAAGAAAAGCCAATAAAATTGATTTTTGAATCAATTGAAATGGATATGAGTTCGTTTCGGTTAAAAATGAATTGAATGAAAGAAAGTGTGTTGTAAACCATTGAAATTGAATGGAAATGATGTGTGATTTAGTTGTAAGCAAATAAAAATGTATCAAAACCATATAAATTGCTAATGGAATTTTTTTTGAATATTTTGCTTGTGAAAACTATGTGTTTATTATCAAAAATAAGTGAAATGTAAATGAATTTCCTATATATGTCACTTACGTGTTTAAATTGAGTAAGTACAGGTACAGGGAGGCCGTTTGGCTGGATTTGATTGCGCAAAATGCTAATTAAATAAGCCGCTTGCTTAAAAATGCTAAATAAGGTACGCCTACGTAATAAAAATAGAAAATATGAACTGTTTTTGTTTTTTCCGACTGGGTGGGTCGATGTATATATATTTATATCTTTTGTCAAATTGCAAAAGCTCCTCCGTACAAAGGAGACTCTGCCAAAATTTTCCTAAATCTTTGCGAGATAGAAAAAAATTTGGGAAATTTTTTTTTGTTAGCGACAAACGATTTCAAATTGAAAATTGAAGTAAATTAGTGAATGAAACTAATAATATGAATTAATTATAATTGAAAGATAAAATTCAATATTCAGAGTTGAAGATAAATTGAATTCATATGGAAATGGGAAAACTAATTGAATAGAAGTAGATATGAAAACTTCTGTAAGAAAATGTATATGAATGAATATTATGACTAGCAAGATATACAGGTATATTAAAGGAAATGGAATTGGGATTTTGATTTCGAAGATAAAATTAAAATTGTCCGGCAAAAAGGTATGCATTTCAATTTCAGTATGAAATTTGGTGATTTTCTTGTCTAGCCACTTGCCTTTTGGTTTTCTTTTGGAATCTGAGGGCCTGTGGTGCCATTTTGTAGTCGTACCGAGCTAGCCGCACAAAGGAGACGCTAGCGAAATTTTTCGAAAATTTAGGGTGTTAGAAAAATTTTGATAAAATTTTGAAAGTTCGAAATTTGATTTAAATTTAAATTTGAATTGTTAAAGATAACAATGTTGTTGGGAATCTATGATTAATTTTGGAAAGTTAGTTGAAATGAATCTTTAATAAAAAGATTTGGGTTGGTAAGTTGACAAAACTATTTGGTTTCGAAAATAATAAATGGGTTAAAGATCATTCTTCTTAACTTATAATTTCGGGACGAAATTCTTTTAAGGGGGAAGGATGTGATGACCCGGAAATTTTTAACATTTGAAATGAGATATTTAATTTGTTTAAAATATTTGGAGGTTAGTTTAACTTGAATTTCAAATATAAATATGAATTTAGCAATTAAATTTTTGAATTTAATTTATTAATGATGGGTAAAAATTTGAATTTTCAATTTTTAGCTTGTTAAAAATAATTTGATGGCTTAGAAAATTTATATTGATAATACTGAAGATAATGGAAGCTTCAGAATTGGATTTGAAAATGTTTTGTTCAGTTTTGAAATTATATTGTTTAAATCGATATTTAAAAATAGCCTTCCGAGGCACAGTCTCGGATTTCAACGAAACCAGTTTCATTGGATCCGTAATAGTTAGTTATTATCTGATTCCAATTTTCGTAGCAATCAGAGTTGTCGTTTGACCCTGGCAGCTCAAAACGCATAGAAACTATTTTAATCGATTTAATCTAAAATTGATCGTTTATTTTCGTAACTCGCGCATATGATCAAATTAGGGCTCGTAGAGTTTTCCGTTGCATTTGGAATAGGGTTATAACATTATAAACGCCTAGCGGTACGCTTCGATTGGTGACCAGGATTCTTGGCTTCGTTTTCTCAACAATTTAAATTTAAATTTAAAGATGGTAATGAAATTGCATTGGATACTGTCGCTAGCATCATGTATAGGGATTAACAAACCCACGTTACCTTCCTTAATAAGCTTCTTCGTTTAAATCGAATAAAATAAAAAAATCAGATATTTTTCTTTCGTTAAAAGCATGCAACCCCTTCGTTTAAAGGAATGGCCGAGCAAATCCCCCTCTTTTATCTTAGAACAAAATTGATTCACCCAGAGAAAAATATGGCAACAACGGGAAAATCAGCTGACGAAGACGAGCACGACTTGGAGGGCACAATTACATCGCGAGGCAGCAATGATATGAAGGGAAATCATGGGTCGCGTTCGAATGAGGGAACTGCGGAGCGCTTGCGAGGAGTTGTGACTACAACGTCATCGTGGGCAAGCTCGAGCATCGTGCTGACTTTGGAAGGGCGCGAGCGAGGGAGTTCTGCACTCGACGGCGATGTCGATTTGGGGTAGCTCGCGATCATCGTAAATGGCAAGGCGTCGAGGTGGGGGTATGGGGCTGCGCTCGATTAGGGTATGACCTTTTTTTTATATTCGATTTTATATATTTACAGTAGGTAAATTTCACTTTGCTGTTTACAAAAAAGAAATATAATATATATATATATATCTATGTGTGTGTGTACTCAGAAGTATGTGTGTGTGTACTCAGAAGTTATATATATATATATATATATATATGCAAGTAGGAAATAGTAAAACAGTTTGTTTAATTTAATAAATATGATTTTAGGAGATGAAAAATAAATAAACCTATACACATTTTTGTATCTACTTGTTTAGTTTTAAAATTAAATATATATGGGAGGCAGATTTATTTAATAAACTTAATTAATTTTTTTAGTCACTAAAGGATTTTTCAAAAGAAAATTTTTGATTCGAATTAAATTATTAGTTAATTAATACAAATTGGATTGTTCGATTGATTCAAATATTTATTAAATCATACAATTGATGTATAAGGTTTAAAACCGTGAAGAAATCAAGCCGAAGGGGAAATGGATTGCAAAATAAAAAGGGCAAAGGTGAGACCTTCTCACTCAAGTTTAAATTGGAATTTCCAGTTTATTTTAAACAGTTAGATTTAAAATTTATTGACTGTGTACTTGGGTGATTAATTTATAATAATTATTCACTGGACGATATTATATATAGAGTAGTATATATCGGAGTTATTGATTTCCCGCATTTTGTAGCGGATGAGACCCTATGCGCCGCATAATAGCGGATGATATTTTTATAAATCTCATATACCGCGATATTCCACCTCGAAGTGGAATTGGTATTTAATTGTTGTGCTAACGTCTGTGTATGCAGGAAAAATGGGTTGGAGGGATCCAACTGGATTTCTCAAATATTGAAGTTGTTTCATATTTTGTGTGTTGATTATTTATAATCTATGTGTGATTATTTTTAATTGAAACCCTTGACGGCTATAATTTAGCCGAATATATTCCTGATATCATAGGATATCAGGAATAAATAAGATTGGATTTTTGAAATTTAATAGAAATTTATAATAAATTAGTTTTAGAAAATTGAATTAATTTAAAAGGAGAAATTTATTTCAAAGGATAATAAATTTGGTGTTGAAATAAATTTAGAAATCAATTTTGGAAATTGATTTAGTATTTGAAAATAAATTTGGAAATCAATTTAGAACTTAATTCAGTGCTGAAATGAATATTTGAAAATCGATTTGAAAATTGTATATCAATGGATATTTAGAAGTTTAAATTCACAATGGGAATTTATAAAGGAATTTACAAATTTGGTATGTAAATTAAAATAAATCGAGAAGATTTATTAATTGATATAAATGAAAAGAAAATTCTTCCTTGGAAAGCCGAGTATAATTTTAAGTAGCTTTTGAAGTATAGATCAAAAGTTCTAGGAATTATTTTGGAAGAATATTGTCGGAGAAATTATTTTCTTGGGATTGTCTTAAACCTATAAAATAAAGATTTATTTAATTAATTATAGAAGGGATTATTTCAAAAGCTAAATTGATATTTGTTTTAGAAATTGGATATTTAAATAGTTATACCCGATCTACTAACTTTATTTTAAAGTTAACTTGGACTCGAAGTTTTATATGAAATATTGGTATAATATTTTCATAACCAATATTTAAATAAATGCTTTAAACAGTTTTATTTAAATGTTTCTAAGTATATATTTTGGATAAGTGATTTGAATTATTTAAAGTGTTTGAACTCGGCAGACTTTCAGTGGAAATAAATAATATCGGGAATCTTATTCCACGAGTGAAAAGTGATCTGAAATTTGTTTTCAAATGGTTGAAGTGTGAAAATATATCTTGCGAAGATATTTTGAAAATAAATAATTTGGAAAATTATTTGAAATCCGGTGAATGTTGATTGATAGTTAAATAATCGACTATCAATATTTACCTTTAAATGGCATTTGAATTTCGATGCGACCGGGGGTCGGATTCCAAGTGGATATCCGAAAACCACATCGAACCTTTGTGATTGTGATGAATCTTTTATTTAAAAAGATCAAAGTGAAAATTGTTGTGATTTGTTGAAATCTGAACGAACACTTATTTTTTAAAAAAGCGCTCGTTATTCGGATTAACCAGGAGAGGACCTTTGTGTCATATAACCCATTCCGAATAATGATACGACGAAATGGGATTGCATTTGCGAGAATGATAGGATGACATATCGATTGCCTTTGCACTGAGTAGCTACGGTATAGAGATTCCCTAAGTGATGGGAAGTCCGATCGGGATTGTGAATACCTGGATTGCAAGGGCTTCTTCGGAAGTGCCTTCGTTTCTGTTCGAACCCGAAACAAACTTGCATGGATGTGTGTCTGACGTTACAAATTGAGATATAAAGCTGGTTTATGTCAAATACATTTTTGTTGGTGGCAGAGAATTTATTCTCTTAGCTTAACAACCTTCTCTGAGACGTACGAGCTCAGATGTTATGTAGTTGATGGTTACCAGTGATACATTCCCAATTTGGTAATGTGACATACGAAGTGCTTCTGATCATTTGTTGATCGAAGCATGGCTTTGTGAAAAAGCGTAGCTTTGTGGATGAGACTTCGTCGAGCCTCACAACCCGAAAATGGTCGAAACAGGAATGTTGCGGCAAGGTTTTTAGGGGTCTCTCCCTTAGGGTATGTCCATTTTCTTCTGGATAAAGGGTGGTATCATGGTAGGAGCCCAAATACTTAACTCATGTGGACACTGTAAATTTATTACTGTGTGATGTTGCTTTATGGTTAAGGATCCTCGGATAAAGGTCGGTAATGACCGGGGATGGCATACTTGTGTGTTAGTTACCTATGTTACAGCTTGGTTAAAGCGTGAGGTAACAGCGGCCTTGTTAGCAGAGATCCGGTTAGGTTCTCGGGGAATCCTTCTAGAGGCGTACCCATTTCGGTGTAAGAAGTTCCTTTGCCTGACCATTTATTGGAAATCCAAAGAAACAATATGCGCCCTGTGCGGTTTTAGTTGTATAACCTGCCATGGAATGTGGCGGTAACCTGCTATTGAACATGGTAGCAATAGTAGGCATAGGACAAAATATTGTATGTTGGCTAAGATTAATATTATACTTTCAAAATGTTTTCTACACTATGCACTAAAAATAATATCCAAAGAATTTTGCGTATTAAGCATTTTTGACTGTCATAAGGAGAAATCTCCTCCAAGTGTTCGTTTGCATTGTGTGTGTGGCGGGAGGCTTTATGGCAGTTTCATTTTTAAAAAGCATAGTGGATTTCTTTTTATTTTCTTTGTGAAAATAACTGTTTTTAAGATCACACACCAGTCCCACGACTGGCCTGGAGTTTATTGTTCCAATCTAAACTCTGGGTGCCCACACAGGCAGCCTAGAGTTAGGTTATCATTATAAGGGAGCGAAGTCTATCCAAAAGTTGCTGTGGAGATCAGGAGTTGAAGCTGGATGGCGAGGCGTATCATTTATATATGTAATATTTTTTTTCCGCTGTTTGTTGTTGTAACACTCTGATAATGTAATGTGATGGAATGTAATAACAGATATGATTCTTTGTTTTAAAGATTTTTTTTATATATATTATATTTGTTCCATTGCGAAATGTGAGATTCTGTTATTATTTCTGTTTCTTCTTCTATCTTTTTCTTCTTAAACCCTAATGGTTCAGTTTTCCGGCGTTCAATGGTTCGGCAGTTGATACAGTGGACGTATTAATGTCGACATTCGGAAATCGAAAAATTGGGTCTTACAGATATAGTCATACCAACAATAGATGTGATTGTCAAAGATGAATTTTAGAGAAAATTTTCTTCTCTCTACATTACACAAACCATTGGAGCTTGTTGATGCTAAACTATGAAACAGTGCAGTGGAGTAATTATGATTCTACCAAATCAAAAAATAGATCAACAAGGACTTCAAACCCCACCTATAGCCGAGCCCTCATTCTTGTAATAAAAGTATAATTTTTAAATCGCTCTAACATTAATATACAGCACTAATTTTTCTTCTTGCAGAAAGACAAAATTGAATTGATGTTCAAGAAGAAATGGGCAGAAGTAGGAATACTGAACAAAGAATTTCACGAACCTTAAGTGTTGCAGCCAAAAAGTCCACCACAGGATTCTGATTCGTAAGTAACTAATTTCATTTCTTCTCTTGTCGTTTTAGTTTCTATTCATCCAACTTTTGTTATTCTTTTTTAAAATACAACTGAATACATCTAATGATCAAAATGATAGTTAAACCTTCAACTGAAAATTTTTAAAGTGCATAAAATTGGAAAAATGAAAAAAAAACGACAGTTCAAACTATCATTTATATTTTTTCAGTGCTTATGAATTTATCAAATATCCAAAATGATTGTTTACGCTAGTATACATATTTTTAAAGTCTTTTGGACTAGACTAAACATGTAAACTGTTAACCAAAATATCATTTGTATTTTTAAATTGCACTAGAATGCATTAAATATGCAAATGATAGTTAAAGCTAGCACTGCAAATTGACAGTTCATTGAACTGCATCCATTGAACAAAAAGATTATGTATAAGGTGCACATTCCACACGCAGCAATGGTATCTCTATGAATGCACTGATTAATATTGTGATCAAAATATAAAGCTATATTTCAGAATTCTAGAGTAAAGAATGCAATCTTATTTTATCATTAAGTTATACTGTAATGTTAACTAATATTTCTATATCTGAAACAGACTTAATTATGCATTCTTTGTTATGGAAAACTTGAAAAAACTGGACAAGGATGAGATGCTAGAAAAATATCCAGAGGAAATGCTTAGAAACCTAAGAGCTGCAGTGGCGTACGGCATATTCAATGATCCACAATATAGTTGGTCAGTGGAGTGATCCACAAAGATTCTACATAAGTATAGTTGTTGCATTTTAACTTCTTAGAACTTTGGATTTATTTGAACTGAACCACTTCTGCTAATTAAACTGAGATGGAGTATGAGATGGAGCCTAAGATGGAGTCTTATATGTTTTCCAATGCTTGTATTTTGTTCTCAGTGTATAAACTACTCAGATGAATTCGAACTTCTCGATTTGAATTTGATTCGATTATAGTTGTCTGTTTTCAGTGCATGAACTACAATGTATAAACTATGGATATTTCAAGTGCCATTTTTATGTTTTTTATGCTTTTACTGTATTTCTGAAGTGGCGAATAATGTTTTGTACTGAAATGCTAGATAGAACTAGCATCATGCGAAAATACAATTCTCAGTGATTGAACTGTGACGAATAATGTGTGAATTTATCCATATAGCATTTTTATATGATTTCCAATGTTTGAACTCTGTTTCAAGTGTGATGACTACTGTTTACACTGTAATAACTATCATTTAACGTAAATGCTAAATGCAACTATCATTCAACTGTAATGCTAGTTATACTATAATGCAGTCCACGTTGATTGTTATGTTGATGGTAGTTGCCAAAGTAGGTTTAGTGCACAAGTATCTCATAGATCCTCTAAATTTTTTAGATATAGCCCATTCTTTTTTTGGCACACACAATTTATCCTAAGAAATTTTATATTTCCTTCCCACAGAAAGTCTGCATTTGTCTTATTTGATTTCTTTAAAGTGGCAATAGGAAGTTGATATATTAGCAGCCAGTATTGCACCATAAATCAGTATCCAGTATAGCAACATAGGATATACTGCACCATAAATCAGTAGCCAGTATAGCGCCATAGAATATATTAAACCATTAATCAGTAGCCATTATTTATAGTCTCATTTATCTACTTTGTTTGTTATTTTCTAAAACAGAGAGGTGCAGTCTGCATAATGAAGATATTTCATGGATTGCACTTTAAAAATTGGTGTTAATTCTTTTTCTAAATGCTCTTTCTAACAATAAGGAAAGATATTCCATTGCAATATAGAAGAAACATGGGGGCAATGTTCCCCCATATCATATAAATAGTACATCATCATACTGGCAATTCATCACAAAATCACTTATGTAATCTCATCAGCTAATTATATAAACAGTATATCATCATCATTAGATCCTTCGTTCTTGCACAATAGCTTACTCAGTTCTATACAATGACAAATTATGGGTTTTAATGTTGAAATTGTATTTCAGGTGTGATGCTTACTGATTATAATGAAATGCTAGTTACAACTAGCATTCGAGTGAAATGATAAGCACATCTAGCATTGAATACACTACAAGAGAAACGGCTCTTTCCAACGGCGGACGGTCGTTGGAGGCCGTTGGAAAGCCGTTGGAGGCCGTTGGAAATGCCGTTGGTATACTTTCAACAGCTTCCAACAGTATCCAACGGCATCAACGGGGTTATACCAACGGCTTCCAACGGCAAGTTTGCCAACGTGGCAAACCCTGTTGACCAAACTACCATTGGAAATCCGTTGGAATGCGTTGGAATTTGCCGTTGGAAGCCGTCGGACGTTTTGGCCGTTGGTCGCCGTTGGAAATCTGGGTATATTTTTTCATAAAACCAACAGTGCTTGCTTCTAACCACACACAACCACAATTATATCAAAAAACTCCATTTCGAGCATATATATATATAATAACTATATCAAAACATATCCAAACATATATATATATATATATATAACCAAATCATGCATATATTTCAATATCCAAACATAACACAACATAACCAAAATCAAAAAATCCAAACCAACATCAACAAATCCAAACCAATATCCACAACCAAACCATCAGAATGTATCAAATCCAAATATACACAGAAACCATCAGAATGTATCAAATTCTCACCAACTCCAAAATATACATGCCAATAACAAAACATACATAAATCACTCCGCACCAGAACCACCAGATGAAGTCCATACTATGCGATGAACTCCGCCATACGCCGGTTCATCTCCTTCGTCCTTACTTCATGCAGCAAATTGCGTTCCCGCATCTCGGCAATAGCTACGCAATCTCTTCCTTATCTTGAGCCTTTTGATATTCTCTTTGGGCTGTCTGAACCTGTAAACAATTCAAATTATCAACTACACTAAAAAGTTAGTATTAAAATAATTGCAAATTAACTAACCAATATATATTCACTATCAAATTCATAAAACAAACTAAATCATGATAGTTCAAAATATGAATAGAATACACTAGTATAAGGATATTTACTAACTTAAACCCGAATTCAAGCCAATTAAAGAATTGATTAACACACACTAATAATTAACACACACATATGATTAACACACTAATTAATCAGAATAATTATTTTAAAATTTAACTTAAAATTGCTGATTGGCTTCCATATCCGTAGCGTCTGTCGTGGGTCACTGGATCCATGACAGACTCAAAAATGGCGTCCTCCTCATCGGGGGTCAGTGAGCTCGTCTCGTTTCCTCAAGTAAGGCTGTCCGGGCTTCCTGGAACTTTTGCTGTCATGCAAAATATAATTGAATTTAGTTAACATTATTTCAATTAACTTGTAAGTTTTAGTTACTTATGTTATACTTACATAGGCAGCATGCGCTTTGTCATCATGGTCCCAAGTGTAAGAAACTGCACCGGAATCATCGACCTGAGTCAACGCATGTGTATGGGTAAACACATCCCAATAACTAACAGCCCCCCGCGTTATCTCTCCTGAAATATGCACATATAAATATACATTATTTATATTTTAACAAATTAAAACTTAAAATAATTAACTATTTATCTTATTTAATAATTATACCAAATCTTCCCGGTGATGCTGGAAAGACTTAGAACCACCGCGATGTGTAACGGGGTTCCTGCTCCTGTTTGCAGAATTCCTCTCGGACTGCCTCTACAAATTTAAATTGAAAACAAAAATTGTTTTGACGGTTTTAATTATTTATATATTATTTGCCTCAAACAATTTAAATTAAATATATGATAGATTTACCACAAAATCCTCGTTGCTCCACCAGGTTGCGAATTCATCAAAGACAGCTTCACTCATCCAATGAGGCATCTTTCCTGATGTTCTGATGTTGTTTATTGTTTCGCGATAGTTTTTTGCAATTTTGCTGCTCCAATGGCGCCGGACAATAGAAACATCAAAATCGGCCAAGTCCACTTCCTCCTGCACGTTTGAAAAAATATAAGCTATACAGTTGCTATAAATAGTGCAAACATGAATTGACATAATGTACATGACTACATAATGCAATAATTGATATACCACACATACCAAAAAGTCCGGCCAGATAGCCTCCCGCACCCCCTCTGGTATCGCAGTCCACCTCGGTCAACAAGAGGTCATACGAGCCATATACGCCCGTCGCGAGATCGTGAGCACTATGTTGGAAGGCTCCAACGAAAACCCACCGCTGTGTAAAACAGGGAAAAAACATTTAATATTCTGTTACTACTATATATATTTGATAAAAGATTATATGGAATGAAATTTAATTTTGAAACTTTATACTTACCTGCCATCGGCTTTGGGTTTTAGCCATACCGTAGGCCGAACACCCGGCTGTGAAGGACCAGCATCATCACCTCTCTGTGAGCTGGAAGATCCGGAGTGTGAACGTCTGCGTCCCGACATACCTATATGAAATCATAGTATAAAGAAAAGCAAGAGTAACATTGATTAATTTAATATGCAAATGGTGATAGAATAATGAACATGGCGTAACATACATTATGGCGTAACATAAAAGAAACTATGTGATACATATCATATAAAATTACTTTGGAAACAGAAAAATGAAACAAAATTACCTTCTCAAAATATTGATTAGTGATCAATCCTCATCGCTTTCGGATTCAGACTCTTCTTCGCACTCTATATTTTGTTCCTCTATACTCTCAAATGCTTCAATTAATGCATTTGATTCATCATTTAGAGGTCCAAAATCTATTTGATCGTCGGTTACTATTATCCTCTGTTTTCCTCGATATTGTCTTGGTAAGCTTCTTGTTCAGGAGTATTCCGTCCATCAAATGTAAACCTTAGTTTGGTTTTAAAAACGGCCGACCAATCTATTTTATCTCTTCTTAAAATGGGTAAGGAGCATAATAAACTTGAAGAGCTTGTTTGGCAAGTACAAAATGATCGTGCTTATAATACCTCAAGTATGTTTTATTTCTATAATATTATATTTTGGATCCACGTTTATTCCAGAACCTGGAACGTTGCTGAACCAGTTGCATTTAAACAAAAATACTTCTTCTACGGGTCGGGTGAAATATGTCAACTGCAAAATCTGGGTCGGCACGCCATAAAAGTCATTTATGTGATCATTTGGATCATCACTATCTTTGAAAAATACACCAGTATTGTTAGGCGATTTTTGGGCACCGTATTCTTTGGTATTAAATTTATATCCTTGACAAAGAATGTTGGATATGTCTTGACTATCCTTTTTGGTCCCATAGCTAAATGTTTCAATCCTTCATCTACAACACAATTTGTTGTATCAAAAACGTAGTTAGAAAACCAAGCAGCAAATTCTTTACCGATATCATCGTTTGGATGTTGTGATTCGTAAATACTGCAATTATAGAACGAATGTTGCATTATGATTAAAATACATGTGTGCATATTTGCGTATACATATGTGTAGATGATACGCATGGGTAGACGTATGTGTATATATATTACCTAATAAATGGTGCAACTTCGGCACAGTTGAGAAGAATGTGCGTGTGTGCTACTTGATAATCTCTATCATCCAACCATACTTCCACACATTTACCAACAGGCCGACCAGTTTTTTTAAAAATAGATAAAGTCGCTTGACGATCATCTTCATCAATGCCTTCATCATTACGCGTAGCACTTTCAAATGATATGTTCACATGGTCGCTGAAATAATGAGAGAAAAAAACGAAGCTTCTTCTTCGATGTACGATTTGCAAATCAAACCTTCAACTCGAGCTTTCTGTCTAACTTTTTTCTTTAGATGATTTAAATACCTAGCAAAATTATTTTAAATTAATTTTTTATACATTTAATTAAACCAATATGTAATAAACTAAATATTAATATACCTTTCAAATGGATACATCCATCCATATTGCACAGGCCTTCGAAGACGTGCTTCAAATGGAAGATGAATAGGTAAATGCTCCATAACATTGAAAAAACCTGGAGGAAATATTTTTTTCAGTTTGCTAAGCAATATCGGGATTTCTTCCTCAAGTTTACGTAGATGATCAACTTTTAATGTAGTTGAATAAATCTCTTTATAAAACAGACTAAGTTCTGTTACAAAGTCCAAACTTTTACGGGCAATAGTTCTTTAAAAGCGACAGGTAACAAATTTTCCACCATAACATGACAATCATGACTTTTCATCCTGCTAAGTTTATTGTTCTTATAGTCAACACATCTACGAAAATTAGAAGATATGCCATCTGGGAATCTTAATCCTTCCATCCATTTTGAAAGTAATTTAATTTGATTATTGTCTAGCTCATAGCAAGCTTTCGGCTTTTTTGTGTCATTTGGCTTTATATAAAGCTCAGGACGATTACATATTACTTCGATATCACATCTTGATTTCAAATCATCTTTCATCTTCCCATTAACATTCAAAATTGTATTAAACAGATTATCAAACACGTTTTTCTTATTATGCATCACGTCAATGTTATGACGAATCAAGAGATTTTTCCAATAAGGCAATTCCCAAAATATGCTCTGTTTGCACCAGTTGTGAATCGATGATTTGCCTTGAATTTCAATTTATTCTCCGATTTCATGTATCTTTGGATAATCCTTTACAAGTTCATAAATTTCTTCGCTCGACCAAACCGTAGGTGGTCTCAAAGTTTCATGTCTATTAGCTGTAAAAAAAAATTATCTCTTCTAAAAGGATGATTAATATGAAGAAAACATCGATGACAGTCAAACCACGAAACTTTCTTTCCATGAGGTAAAAAAATTGCTCGTGTTTCTTCCATGGAACAAGGACAAGCTAGACGACCGGTCGTACTCCAACCTGAAAGCATTGCATATGCAGGAAAATCGTTGATTGTCCACAATAAAGAAGCATACATGCGAAAGTTCTTTTTTTGAAAAATATCATATGCCTCTACTCCCTCGTACCATAATTTTTTTAATTCATCAATCAATGGTTGTAAATAAATATCGATTCCTTGTGTCGGATCATCGGGACTAGGGACGACAACTGTAAGAAACATATATGGAGTTTTCATACACATCCAAGGAGGTAAATTATAAGGTGTGACAATTATAGGCCAGGACGAATATTTCGAACCAAATTGAGGGAATGGGGAAAATCCATCCGTACATAAACCAAGTCTAACATTACGGATTTCGGACGCAAAATCAGGATATTTCTGGTCAGAATGATTCCATTCTTCCCCATCAGCTGGATGTGTTAACGTACCTTCTTCCTGTGTTCTCACACCATGTCATCTCATATGTTGCGCAGTTATAGAAGATGCATATAACCTTTGAAGTCTAGGAGTAATTGGTAAATAATGCATATGCTTATATGTGACTTCCTTTCCCTTTTTCTTTCTTGGTTTGTATCTTTCCTGATTGCATATTTTACAATTTCTAAGGTTGATGTCTTCTTTCCAAAACAACATGCAGCCCTTTAGACATGTATCTATTTTTTGATACGGTAAACCGAAAGCCGACATCGGTTTTTTTACTTCGTAATGATTTTCGCACATTAGATTATTAGAAGGTATATGTTCGCAGCTTGTACAATAGCCGTAAATCCAGATTCTGTGAGGTTGTATTTGGATTTCATCGCAATGTATTCAGCAGTTACTGATAATTGGATTCCGCTTGTGCAGCCTTCCCAAAGGGGTTTTTTCGCGGCATCTAACAAATCATATATTTTTTTGCCCCAATATTTGGTTCTTCTTCAGCACTACCATCGTCATCAGTTAATTGAGGAACAGGAAACATTGAACATGCAGCATCTTCAACCATATGTTCTACAAGATTTGTCGTACCAATTTCATTACTCACCACCTCCTCATCTTGTACAGGATTAGATGCTAACTGTTCCCCATGACGATCCCAAATCAAATAGTTCAACACGAAACCGTACTGATGCAAATGAACTCTGACCATTTGTGGTATCAAATGCTTTAACAGTTTGCATTTACTACATGGACAACGGATTTCTTTGTAGTTTCTGTTATTACGTAAAGAAAAATCCATAAATACACTAACACCATTATTAAAATGTTCACTTGTTGAGCCTTCAGTATCGACCCTTCGTTTTTTGTACATCCGGCTCCGATCAGTAAAATAATTGTCCATTTACCTACGTATATAATTAAAAAGTACGATATAAATTTGCATTGACATTTTCTTTTAAAACAATTTTATAAGACATTCTTCTTGTTTTTGTTATATCTGTTAAAATAATACTTAAAGCTTATTTTGAAATGAACATTATATTCTATTTAAACAATTTTATTAGCGAATTTGATATTAATTGATCATTGATACTTTGTTGATGGGTCATCCTACCTCCCATTACAAATACAATAAACGTAATTAAATCACATAAATCATTTCAATTTAAACGATTCAACAAAATTTCGACAGCACTTCTCTTTAGTTCCCTGAACAGTACACAATTATGTGTACACAGGGAACGTAAAGGGAAGCGCTGCCGAAATTTTACGAACCGTTTAAACTGAAATGATTTACGAGATTTAATTACGTTATTGTTTTTTTAACTTGTCCAATACAGGGACAAATCCAACAAATACTGTATACGATGAATATAGATGTTCATTCTGGTAAAAAAACGAATATCCAAACAACGATCATATACAATACTTATCAGACGAGGCCAAAAACACTCTAAGGGTTTAAATTTTAAAATTAGCGATATAAAAGTTTAAATTTTATTTTCATAAAATTTAAACTTTTATATCAATAAACAATTTGTTGAATCAAGCATATATAATGATTTTTTCCTAAAACAAAAAAAATCCAGTGTGTGTGCGCAACGTATAAAATAAACAAACAATGTTATACATATAATCGCATCACAAATCACATTCAGTCATGCATAAAATGTATCACGTATATATCGTATCATAACGTGTCAAAAGTGAACAATTTATATGTAAATATCATCACTTTCTACGTACGCTTTTACGCAATTCAATCACCAATATAATAAAAGTGAGGTTCATGCTTAGGTTAGTAACAATTATTAAGTTTGGAACTAATTTAATAATAAACCTAATTTAACAAATCATAGTTAAACATGCAATAATTAGTTTAATAACAATAATTAAGGTCCAATACACTACACAAACAAACAATAGCACAATACATACACAAAAATTACCAATTTAACCTAAAACTAAAATTTTAACAAAATTAGGGTTTTAGCAAATAATACCTGATTTTGGAGGTTGTGAAGCTTGCAAACGAAGATGGGGATGCTAGAACGTGTAGAATGGGATAAAATGGGGTTGGAAATTTTTTAGGGTGCGAAAATTGGGGTTTTTGATTTTTTTTTTTGGATGGAAGGGGAATGAGGAGGAAGAAGATTGATCTGCAGGTTAGTCGCGGATTTCCAACGGCTTGTAACGGCCGCCAACGGCAATATTCCAACGGCTTCCAACGGCATGTGTTTTTTTTGTTATTAAAAAATTCCGGGAAAAAGCTTGTCATTGCTCATCGTTTGTCAAAGGTCGTTGGCAGCCGTTGCCCCCCCCCCCCCCCCCCCTCCCCGCCCCCCGTTGCTATAAACAGTAATTCTTGTAGTGATAGAAATGTTAATACAGAAGTGCAGAGCTCATGCGGTTCTTTAATTCATATTAAATATTTTGCAATATGAATAAATAATTGATTCATAAAAACAGAAATTCAGCAACAAAGAAAAATATAGGAACAACAGATATTAGAAATTAAAACAAAATAACCAAAACATTTCACATTTTATTTTCTAATGATTTCACAAAGTCTAACTTCATTCTTCTATAAGCTTTAGCAGCTTTACACTTAAAAAACTACTCCATTACACTAACAAAACACATGAATTTTCTAAACTTGTTGAAGAAGCAAGGCAATTCCTTTTGTTATGGCCAACTTCATTACACTGACTGCATTTGTTTGTTTTACTTTGAGAATATCCAAATCCATAACGCCTCTTTGTAGATGGTCTTCCTGCACCACGAACTTTTTTGAAGGCCTATCAAAACATCATTTTCAGCAGCAATTGGCTTATCAAAATCTGGAATTAGATTGATAGCATTAGCTTACGAAGATCTGAAAGCATTATTAGTAAAATAGTGCCCCACAAAATCATAAACTGATAATCTAGACTTTTTAATGCACTTAATTGCATGAGCACATGGAAAACTATTAAATTCCATTGATTACAACTGCATAAACGATTTTTAAGATCAACAAAAATTTTGAAGACTTATAAACATCCCAACCAAAGCCATCATCTACTAACTTAGACAAACGTTCCTCCATAACAGGATAAAGATTCGCTGTCCACAAACAACATTCCTCTCTTCATCTCGCCATTTGCTTTATAACTTTCACTCGAATACCATCCAAACAAGAAGTTATAGGCATAACTCTATCTTCCAAAATCTACGAGTTGAAACTTTTTGCAACATTTGAAGAATATTCAGCATAACTCTTTCCTTGAAAAAACAAATCTGCCCAATGGTCAATAGGTTTATCTCTTAGAAAATTTTCTGTGAACATACCCCCAATATCCTTAAATTTAGAAAGAATCGCTCAAAATCATACATATTAGAAGCTCTAGCACAAAGTTTGAATAACTCCACAATAGATAATCACCTTTAGCCGCCTTGACAACGGTACCAATATTCTATTCCATGTGAAGTAAACAATAGCTATGATATGAAGAAGGAAATATTTTCGAAACACCTAAAATGAGACCCCATTGACGATCAGACATAAAAACTAAACACCGATCTTCATTAAGCGTTCCTTGCAAATGGGATAAAAACCAAGATCAAATAGATTCATTTTCATAAGAAACAATACCCATAGTAAGAGGAAAGAAACCTACAAAATAAATAATTAATGACAGCTTAGTAGAAAAAGCATGAATTATATTAAACATCAAAACATGTATTAAATATTAATAATTACTATTATATACAATTAAATTAGGTTCAAAATGATATATGAATATAGCATATGTTATTTTAAAGTCTTTTAGTTACTTTTGCATAAAAGTTTAGTTCTTATTTTTGTAAACATTTCTACTATAAACATTTCTAGTGTAACCAGCTCGATCATTGAATAAAATAAAGCAAACAATTCTAGTGTAAACATGGCTGCATTAAAAATTATGTACAACTTTGAACAATGATAGTTTAATATATCATAACCGAAAAAATAAATTAGTAAATAAAACAAAACCAAAATGAAACTCATACCTTGGTTACCATTTTTAGAAGTAACAGCTAACAAAACACCCGGTCTTCCCTTCAAAGCAGCTGCATCTAAAAATATTAATGGCCATCGGTTTTTAAATCCAAGTCGACAAGCACCAAAACCAATACAAACTCTACCAAACTGATTGGTTGAAGCATTAACTTCCATGGCCACGTAACTACCAGGATTATACTTTTGCAATGCCTTCAAATACCAATTTAAATCGTTATATGACATAGCATCATCCCTATATATTTCTTTCAAAGCCAATTGTATTCCGCTATAAGCATAATAATATGAAAGATTAAAATTGTACTCACTTCTAAATTCCTTCATAATATCATTTGGCTTCTTCATAGGAGCATCTCGAATATGATCAACAATCAAAGATTTAACAAATCTACTTGAAATATTAACTTTATTAACATCTCTAAGACCGGCTCTACACGAATGATCAAAATTGTAAGTTCTAATAAAAAACCGAGAGAGTATACCAAGATCCAAAGAAGCATTAAGATAAAACTTACAACCATCCTTCAACCAAGAGCAATTAACCAAAATTCTATCAGAAGAATTTCTTATAAAAATCAAATCATAAACATTTTTTATTTGGTATGCCATTAAAAACTCCCGAAAATCCTTAGCTCCATTAAAACAAAAGACAAGAAAATCCACAATAATTTTTTGAGAAGTTTTCTTCAACATATCTTTCAAATGATAAGAAGAATCAGCATGTAAATCACTATTTGTACTAGAATTACTACCAACTGAAGTGCTTTGAACACTTGCATAGCCTAAACCACAGCCAGCAATATCAGCTTCCATAGCACAAACATTTTCCTTAACCGTAAACTTAAAATATTCACTCTTCTTGAAAATTAGAAAACACAGAATACAAATCAAATCTGAATCAGTATCAATGGTTATATTCTTATTCTTAAGAACATAAGATATCTCGGTATAAAATGGATTAAGATGTGACCACACTTCATACGTTTCAGTCTTAACATCAAACAAAGAAGAGCATGTGGTAAATCGAGTAGAATAACAATTCTCATTATGTTCAAATATAACAAGCAAATTATTTGCTTCATCATTGTAGATATCAGTACTGCAAAAGAAATTAAAAAAGCAATGAACAAACTTAATTAATCTTATGAATACGGCAACAACAGAAAATGCTAAATTAACATAGCATAACAAATGAAAATCAAATTAAATGCTAAATGAAAGAAATACAAATTAATTAAAAGGTAGATGATAAATGAACATGGCACAATCAAATTAAAATAAATTATGAATACAACAGCGAAGAATGCTATATAAACATAGCATAACGCAACAAACTACATATAAAATTCACCAGAATGATAGATGACCAGTAAAATTGTAAACAATAAACTGTGCTGAAGAAACATAATGATACACAATAAAATCTTACTTTGCCATTGAAACAAATCTAAACTGGTACCGAAATTTGGAAGAAGACAAACTGTGCAACCTAGAGAAAAAAAAATATACCTAATAATCGAACGATATTATATCAGAGGAAGATAAGAAGAAGATCGAAATAAATAAGAGCAATACACCTGAATGTAAGGAAATTGTTTGATAAAGATCCAAAGCACGATGAAGATCGACGATAAAGAAGCACGATGAAGATCGATAGACAATCGAGAAGATCGAATACAAAAAAAACACGCGCCCCTTGAATCGAGAAGATCGATGAACTAAGATTGGTAATATCAGAATGAAGATCAAGAAGAAATTAAGAAGCGAATTTAAATTTTACATACGTTTGTCCTTATAACGAAAAAATAAAGCCTACGTCCTTCAAACGAAAAAATAAAGCTCGCGTCCTTCAAACGAAAAATAATAATCCACGTCCGTAGGCCTAAAAAAAGAAGTAAAAACTTTCTCCGGCCCATTTTCCTATATGGATATATATATATATATATATATATATATATATATATATATATATATATATATATATATATATATATAAGTATACAAGCTTTATGATGTCTAAATAAATAAATAAATAAATATATACTGTCTAGATATATATGGTTATAAAAATATAGTATATGAATATATATATGTGTGTGTGTGTGTATACACATATATATACATACATTTATCGTTATTTTATCTTAAATTTAAATGGGGAGCTTATATACACATTTCCATAATATTTATCATATCTTGAAATTTTATTTTAAATTTGAATATAGTTTTTAAAATCAATATATAGATTCAGATATTTTAAATATCGGAAACCTCATCTATTCGACTTATAAAATTAATATTTCAATAATTAAAATTAGTTAATTGCCTCAATATCCGATGGCTAAAAATCCGTATCGTTACAACATATAGATAGTAACACCCAAATTAAATGAAGTCAGTGGAATTATGCAAGTAACTTCTCTCAAAGGCTTCATTTTCTTCTGTATATGCCCCATCTGTCTCGATTACCATTGCCACATGTATAACTACTTAGTTAGGTATTTGTATTTGTATTGGGGTTTGTTATTTGGGTAGTTATGCATATATATTCAAACTCTAAAAAAATTGTTAATAAAGTAAAATTTCCAATAATAATAATAATCATAAATCCTTATACCATGAATTACATTTAAATAAATGTCATAGATCTAATTCAAGCATCAAATTACAACTATCTTACAAAAACCCTGAATTAAAAATTGAAAATAAAAGCAAACACCGCCAAGAACCAGTAGCTCAAGTAGCAAGATCTCTAGAATGTGTTCTACAAATATTGGATTCAATCCCCCAAGATGCTAAAATGAGGGCTTTGTTTAAAATTATCACTACTCCAGTTATCAGAAAAATAAAGATTGAGATTTTAAAAAAATGGCCAATAAGAACTTGATGGGATGAAGAACAAATCATGCTTCAAATTAATGCCGAAATCGACAAAAATGATTATAATTGAGTTTTTCTTGGAATGAGTGGTTTCTTTTAAATGGAATGAGGAATTTAGAGGAGGCGGCTGTTCTTAAGTTACTACATGCGAGTTTAGAAAAACCACCAATGGGCTTTTTAAATAGCAGCAATAGGCATGTTTTGGAAACATGGCAACTAATAATCACTTAAGCTTTAGACTATTTTACTTGAACACGTATGCTTAAATTAAACAACCCATTTATGATAAGACAACATACAAATTCAATAATAAACATGTGTTACAAATAATACAAACACAATTTTATATCAAACAAAACATAACTGTAGCACTTAGTTAATACAGTAGACATCCATATACGACACCACTAAATAAATAATACATTTGAAAACCTAGGCAATGTCACTCCTCATTTGAATACCTAGTCGGATCATAATGTGCTTCATCGGGGAACTTTCGATTGCATGTAAAAATTATCCTGTAATAGCCTAAGATTGTAATTTTCCAAACGTAAGACTTCAATTTGCATTTCAAGTGCATATTCAAGCTTTCTGCAATACATCGGAGGATCTATCTTTTCGAAGAAGTTACAATATTAGAAAACTTTAGGTGTCGCATTTTGAATACCGTGGAATCCAAGAAATCAGCAGTAACATGTTTTCATTGGAGGTGTTCTATACGTAAATCTTTTCTATGGTTCTTAGGCTTACCAATACCATGTTCTGTTTGATTGACATGGTCTATGTCACTGTGACCTTCAGTGCCGAGTAGACAGACATCAAACTATATATCAACACAAACTTCCTTTCAAGGTCTACGCTCCGCTGCTTCAATGTCGACACATATCCCCAAACTAATGCAACAAAATCATTGTTCTATGATTTTTCAGCAAATTATGTTTCGAGTACAAAATCAATGTCATTGAAAACATTCACAACAAGAACAATATTACATTAAAAATTCAAATCGTTACAAAATTTAATCAATGTCTCATCGTCAATTTCTCAATTATCCATAGTAACTAGTAATCAAAGAAATTAATTACAAAAAATTAACACTAATTTACAAATTTGATTGCAAAATGTAATAGTTGTGAATTGCCTTAGATACTTGCAGCAGACTTTTGGGTTTTTTTTCGCTCACCGAGTGGTAAACTAACAATGAAAAAAGAAGAGAACGATGTTTATGTATATGAATTTTACACAAACGACTTTTGAAAAGACCCTTCGTTATTTTTTTAAATACGTTTGCGGTCTTTTGAAAAGAGGTTAGTGTGTGTATATGTGTATGTTGGCGACATTTGAAATGTCGTCAATCTATAAAAGCTAGTTTGGACAAGTCCAACACTAATCTATATTTGTAATTAGTTTGCAAACTAATTTATTTTTGCAATAAGTTTAAAAACTGGTCCAAATGCACAAAATGTCCAAATTATAAAATAAAAATAAAAAAAGCCTCAATTTCAGATGTAATGACACCTGAAAAGTCATGCTTTTTACCACTCAATGCAGCAAAATCTTTAAGTACTTTAATATATATTGGAATATTTTAGTTGGCAACCCGTTCTATTCAATTAAATACATCAAAGAATTGACTGGACAAAACGTACTTGTAATTTAAACGGAAATGTTAATATCCACAAAGAATGTACAAAGTATAAACTGATGATGTTAAAAGACAGAATCAATCTACTGCATAGATGAAAACACTCTGGTTACAAACTTCTGTAGTGAACAACTACAAAGGGAAGAAGGATCTAAAGTCCATGCAGCTTTGTTGATGACAATTGTTGCTTTTACTACAGCTGTTCCAATTTCTTGGTCCTTTATTTTGTCTCCTCCTCGTCCGCCATTAAAATCGCCGTATGTGGCTCTATGGATTCCTCCATCTCCAACTCAATGCAGCTGCTTGCCTACACACGGGACATGTAGAATGTGAAAATAACCACACATCGATACATTCGACATGGAACATGTGCTTGCATTTGGTCATAACTCTAGTAGTCTCTCCTTCATGGACTGCACTCAAACAAACCAAACGTTCTGAGGAAGAGGAGAATGATGCATCCAGCTTGTTCCCATAAACAAACTTAGGCAAAGACACTATTGCCTTGGAACCAAGCCCTTCGGACAATGCACCCTCATTGACTATAATTATATCATTGAGTGGGCTTTCAAGATTGGTATTCAGATTTCTTCTTTGGAGCCTGCGTGCACATACTTGGATGAGGATGATGAAGAATATAACCATAGGCAAGAGTATGATTGCCATTATTAGCATCTTCTGATTGTAAGCTGGAAAAAGTTGAATATTCTTCACTTTGATCATATTCAGGTGTGTTCAATATGGACATATTTGATTGTAAGCTGGAAAATGTTACCCATTGTCCGTTTGTTACCGATTGAGTATGTTATTGTTATCTTTTTGCACAATATTAGTTATTGACATTAAGGAGGAGCGTTAGGCCAGTTCGGTTGTTCCAAAGATGAAAAGTGTTGAACCAAACTAAAACAAACGAAAATGAAAATCAAACCAAAAAATGACCAAATTAAGTTTGGTTGGTTATCCGATTTAACCTAAGTAAAAATATTTCATATTTTAATGTTTGAAATATTCATTATACTTTAAAATAAACAAGAATATATGATCAAAGCATTCTTATTTAGTATTTCTGTATTTTTAATAGCAATTTGTACAAATACATGATAAATAAAATTCATTTAGACTACTAAACTAATCTAAAGAAATCATTAAAATAGTTGTAATTTGGACCATATAATAAAAGTTTGGTTAATTTGATTAAACCAATAACCAAACTAAATTATTTTATGGACCGATTGCAACCCAATCTAGTTTCAAAACTAAGTCAAACCAACCGAAATAAACTGGTTCGATCGATTTATTTGGTTTTAATCAAAGTTTGCTCACCCCTAGTTGACATATCTATTCAGTCCTCAACTTATTGCCGATTTATATATTACCTATGCTGTGGATCATCGGAGTAAATATGAAGTTCATAGCACCACTCATTCCTCACAGTACCAAGTGCTACCTGTTAATTCTTCATACAAACATACATACCAATGTTATATATGCTTAATTTCCGTGTTTATTTTTGAACTATCAAGCAGCCTAGGTATTCCAGATATTAGGAATAAAGCATAAACTTTCAGCAATTTCCCATGTTTAAATCAACCACTTTGATGCCAAAGATAAATGATATCTGGTACTGCTTCTGTCAATAGGATAAGAATATTTAATGCGAACCAAATCTATCGCACTGCCAAAGGAAATCTGTATATCTTGCTGTAGAATTATTTGTATCTTACAGCAACAAGGAGAGAAGAAAATTTAGCATTTATCCTTTGTTCTCTAGTGAAGTTAAACGAATAATAAAGCTAGACAGACAAGAAGTACTCCAATTGAGTCTCCTATTTGTCACAAGCCATAAGTGATAATTTGTACATAAAATAGATATTATATCACAATTTTCCTGCACAATAAGCTGGTACTAATAGCCGCTTAGGAAACATAAAATAGCAACAACATTCAGTGATTCAACTCCTATGTCACAAGCACAATGGAGACAACCCCAAGCTTGAATTCCAACACTTCCAGCATACTTCAGATTTCTGTTGTAAAAATCCTTTTAAGCCTCCGTCTATGCCCCACCTAGACGCTAGACGAGGCTTACAAACGATTTGTCTAGGTCCGTCTAGACAATGTTTACCGTTTCATGTAAGAATCAAAACTTGCATTTAGGCACTGGTTAGGCGTTATTTAAGATTCAATACCAGATGTAGGCATCAATGTGGTAGTTATAAGTGATTTTGCCTCCTTGGTCATTCCTAAGTACATTCAAAATTCCAAAATTTCAATTTATATCAATCTAAACTAAATAAAACACTAAGTGTCTGTTTGAATTTATTTTGTGTTTTGTATTTTTCATTTTCAACATTCACAACAAAATATGAAAAAACGGAAGATAAATATTAAATTTTAGACCATTGCGACGACGAACGAGGTAATGGACGGGCGGCGGAAGGGATGAATTGTGTTACATTTTTTTGTTATTTCTCAAAACACGAAAAACAAAATAAATTTGTTTTCTCTTTTATATGTTAGCTTCTTTTCTAAATTGGTTGTTTTCCAAAATAAATGCGTCGTGTGCACGAAAGCACAACTAAAAAAGACAAACCAAACAGGGCTTAAAATTTTATGCAAAATACACGAGTAATTAAAAATTTCTAGCTCCGAATAATCCTTGGTTAATCCCTAGTCAGTACTAACCGCATGGTGTCCGCCTAATGATTTTTACAATCTTGCTCCATACATTCTTGGTATGAGATATCTACTCTAGTTAAATTAGGATACGATGAAGCGTGAGGATCATTAAATCTATGGTCTGATTATCTCTAAAATGCAGTGTATTAACGCAAAAATTGAACGCTAACACCCCGGTGTAAGTAGTGAAAATGTAAAAGCACCACCCGTGGGTACAGGAACTAGAGATAAGCAGAAAATCACAGAGAAAAAGTAAAGAGACAACGGTTTTTACAGTGGTTCGGCTTAATGTCAAGCCTACGTCCACTTTAATCCTCTTTATTGCTGATTCGATTACAACTTTTACAATGATCTTTGATTACAACACAATCAAGACGGGTAGCTAGAACTTCGATGTAGAAAGGCTCTTCGAATTCATATTGATTGAGTTAGATCTTTCCCAAAGTTCGTTGAAGCGTCTTCGGTGTTTGAAGTGTTGAAGAAGTTGAGAAAACAGCAAAGTATAGGTGTTTCAGAAATGATCCAAAAGTCCTCCCTCAGTTGGAGCAGGTGGGGTATTTATAGGGAGATTCTGGAAATAGGTCGTAGGTCGTGAGCGACCTAGGGCTAGATCGTAGGTCGTAAGCGACCTAAAGGACACGGGCTGCGGCTCAAAATGGTTGCACTTGGTCAACTGAGCGGGTTGGTAGGTCGTAACGACCTATGAGAGAGTGGTAGGCGACTTTAACATGCCGAGGCATCAAGTGGAGCGACCTAGGCTGGGTTCAGGAGTAGCAACGACCTAGTGCTGGTTCGACCTATAACCAAACGACGTAAGGACGTGAGGCTTGTAGCTTGCTAGGTCGTTAATTCACTAGGTCGTTAACTCGCTAGATCGTTAACTCGTTAGGTCGTTAGATTGCTAGGTCCTTAGGTTCCTCTGTTGCGATGTACTGCTGTCCTATATTGATTGCTAGGTCGTTAGCTCGTCACAAGTTTAGGTCGCTAGGTCGCTTGTACTTTATCTCGTTAGGTCATTAAGTCGCTAGCTGTTACCACGTTAACTCGCTGGAGGCTTTGAATTGTTAGGTCGTTGAAATGCTTAGCCCGCTGGATCGCTTACCTTCATTGAGTAATTAAGTCGCCGTTCAGAATAGGGTTAACACTTGCCCCTCGAAGTATACGCCTATGTAATAGGTCGTGTGCTTCGATCTAACTCTGCTAGGTCGTGGGCGACTTAATAAGCTCGCTAACTCGCATGCCGATGCATCCTTTCCTCTTTCCTATTTAAGCCATTAGCTCGCTTCATCCTCTTCATTGAACTGTTTACTTCTGCCGCCATTGCTACATCAGAGCTCAGAGACTAACACGAAATTTTTCCTTTTTCATCTCCAATTGTCAATTCCAACAGTGAATTTAGGTAATTTCAAGCATTTATTCGCCGCGTTTGCCACCGATTCTCCCATAATCATCTGCATACAATTTTTGTTGTCATGTTGCAAAATTACATTCAGATTTGCCCTTCGATTTTTGTCGAATCACTAGTGATTGCCTTGAAGATGAATTGGCCTCAGATTTTACAGAGTTGCTTAGCGAGTGCCTTGAATTTGAGGAGTTTAATGATGGTTCTTGGAGATTCTTGGTTAACGAGTTAGTGGGTTCTAGGTTGAGCCGTGGCGTTCCAGGTGATGTGAGGTGGTGGACGCGTGGCAGCACGTGAGTGGTGGACAGGCCTTAGGGTTTGTTGATAGGAGAGTGTTATGCTGCCGAGCTACTTTAGGAGTGACCTAATGAATTTGATCGACCTAATAGCCCTTGCGACCTAAGGAAAGTCAAACGACTTAACGAACTAGTGTTTGCGACATAAGCTTTAGGCCGTGAGTATATCTGAACGACCTAACACTTAGACAAATATGCACTGCCTTAACTTGAAGCCTTAATCTGCATCATAACTTTTTAACTCATGGGAACATGATACTGCTGAACTTTTTAACTTGAACAGTGCGACTTAAGGAAGCTTCGACCTATGCTAAGTCATTTGAGCTTGACTGCTTGTAAAAATTGGACAGTACTTAACTGAATTTTCAACTTGAACTGTTGAGGTAACCTGCTTGAACTTGTTGCACTTCTTTATCGATTACATTAAATTTAACGCTAACAGCCTGTTAAATACAACATTTGCAGAAAAATGGGACGAATATACTCATCATCGACTGCCCACATCGAGTGATGGATTAGATCAAAGAAATGATATTTTACTCAAGTAAAATAGTATGATTCTGATTACAGATGAAGTGATGTGAATCAACTAATTTAAATGAAGCATCAACGCAAAATGCACACAACTATAACTGCTTATTGCTAAATATCATCTGCATTGATACTACACTTAACTTTGGTTTAACAACAAGCCTCGAAACTTCCTGAATTGACATGCATCAATCAGTATTATTTCAAGTTTTATTTCGCTTACTTGTTATTTCAGTAGTTTTGCACAACACTTCACACACTTTTAGAAAACGTGCACCTTCATATTTGAATATCCAGTTTCTTGCGTCGAATGACTTCTCAACAAGAAGAGATAGTAGGGCAAGCTGGAGAGGTCTTCCCAATAGCTAACCCCTTGGATAATCCCCCGGAAAGAACTTCAACTACTCTGAATCAACGGGTGTTCAATCAATTATGTATTCAGTTCGGTACTGCTGAAGCAGACGCTTTGTTTCCTGGGGTAAACGAAACTGCTGACAGGCCACCTCTTGGTTTTATCGCAGTTAACCGTCAGATTTGCTTGAGTGGAGCTATTCCTCCCTTTAACGATTTTCTTTGACAGCTACTCCGATTAACTATCTCTCTCTTTCAGTTGCACCTCAATGGCTACGCCATCTTGATGGGACTGTGTGTACTGTTCAGGAGGACACTCGACCGTCTTCCGAGCTTTGAAGAGATTTGCTATCTGTACACATTTGTGAAGAACAAAGATCATCATTCTATCATACTTGTGAGAAGCGCAAGGAACCGCAAACTGATCACCGATCTTCCTGAAAGCGCCAATGGGTTTTTGAACCAGTTTTTCTTTGTTCGCTGCCCCCTGAGATTTTACAGCATCTGGAAAGTAGAAAGTAAAATTGCTTATCTCTGTTCTTTCCTTTTCTGAGCTTTTTCAAATTCCGAGTTGTCAAGTGCTAACTTCATTCTTTACTTTTGCAGCAATTCCTCCTCCATCAAGGGATTCTAGCCATAAACAGACTTTTGATAGATTGAGTGTTGTAGCTGCTGAAGAGAGAAGTATCAAGTTTCTGCTGAAGGACGAGTTTTTACACCAATTCGTATTTTTGCACCCCTCTTGATCTATTCAACTCCGTGATGCGCCCGGTTCACAAGCAGAGACGTCAGATGCCCCGGTTTCCGCAAAAGAGCTTACACCGAAGGAACCTGTTGCAGAGGCCTCATTGGTGAAATGTTCTACTCCCGTTGACGGTGCAGGGTCATCTGGCAAGCTTACACTTCCTCCGGTTATCGAAGAAGAGGAACTTGCTCAACATTCCGGGAAAACTGCTGATGAAGAGGCTGAGAAAGAGAGTTCTGCTCGGCATGATGGTGATGACGTTTTCGAAGGGCTGAGCGATCTAGCGGTGACTTCACATGAGCTCTTCAAAGATGATACTACTACTTCTAAACTTGTTTCTCCAGCTGTCGAAGTGACATCCACCTTACGACCAATTTTGTCGACCCAAGAGTTGACGCCTATTGCAAAAGTCGACATTACTCCCAAGCTGAAGAGTGGTTTGTAGCTCGACGCGTGTAGTCCGCACATCACACACACACTTAGAATTTTTGGCAACTTTGTGCGCTTAACTTCTTTACTTTGAAGATTCTTAAATTTTTTCTCTTCTTCACTTTCAAGTTCTCCAATGGGACGTAGCGGCTCATACTATGATGATTTTCAGCGCTATGAAAGACGCGACTCTTATGATCTCATGCGGTATCTTCCTGCCCCGAGGGAAACTGATGAAGAAAGAGCCGTAAGAAAAGCTCGCGAGAGGCGGGTTTATGAGAAGCGCTACGGGAGAAGGGATGAACGACATGATTCTTCCCAGAGAGATGATGATTCCCACAAAAGAAAATCTCATGATGACAAAGGGAAAGGTCATATCGCTGAAGATCCAAGCAAGCGGGCCAAGCTTAGCGAAAGGCCGGCGTCTGCAATTTCTGAAAAGCCCGCTGCTCTCATCTCTTTGGAAATCCCCTCCAGCTCTCCTGCCCTTCAAAGAGCTGATATTCAAACGATCATCAACAGGCCTCCGTATCAAATTGAGAATGTCCCGCCTGCACTCCAAAGCCGATTTCCAAACTGATGTTTAAAAGGAGTACGCTTCGACTTGGACTAGATTCCCATTGATAAGCAGGCCATGCTAAGGAATCTCGACGCTGTTAAACTTGACTTTGAGAGAATGTCTGGATGGCAAAAGCTAGTTGATGAGCTTCAACGGGTGAATCGCTTAAATCTCGAGGCTATGTTAACCATGGAGAGCGATAAGTCCGAGCGGCAGAAAACTCTCAACCAGCACGAGATGAAGAACATCACCGCTTACAATGAGAAACTTGAAGCGGAAATTGAAAAACTCAAAGAAGAGTTTGTCACTTCTTCACTTTCTATACTCAAAAGGAAGAAGTGCTTCAAAAACAAGTGAAAGATACCCATGCTGGTCAAAGAGACGCTGAGGCTAGACTCGAGGTACAACAGCAAATTATAAAAAGCTACCGAACTGATGTTGCTCAGTTGCGAGAAAAAACCAGCTCCTAGGACATGGAGATTGAAATGTTAAGAGCTCGGCTTTCTGAAGTTGAAAAAGAGTGATGAAGCTATCGCCGGCAAAGCAGCAGCCGAAGAATCTCATGAGGCAACCAAAGCCAACATCAGCTCTACCTTATTCGAGTTTTATTTGCACAGCGTCCTGGGGCGCGGTAGCCTTTCGTTTTTGGGCCCGAAGTACGAGATTACCTTGGCCGAAGTGTGGGAGGCCGCAATTGATATGCTTGGAGGCGTTGGCTATGCTGAGGCAGATCTTGAGGCGCACTATCTGAATGATGAGGCATGTGCCGCCCCTACCGGGGGAAGGAGCAACTTGCTAAAGAGCGAGCCGGAACGGCGGAAGGAGAACATTTAAGGAAGGCACATTTGACCGACCCGACTCTTCCTTCGGTTTCGGCCGACATTGATATCATTGGCTCCAGTTCCCATTCTTCGCCTCCTGCCAAAGCTGACATTGAAATTGTAACTGCTCATACTGGAGATGAGGCTCAAAAAATCGCTAAAGCACAAGGCTTTGAAGTTGACGTGATAAAGCCAACTTCTCCAGATAACTTCAACGTTGATTTAGCTCAAGTGGACTACTTGTTTGCTTCACACGAGCTTGATAAACTTTTTGATTATTACTTAAGCCTTGATGCGCCACTATCTCCTCTCTTTGCGAGGAATACTGATTTTAACTTCTCTTCTTCTATAGTGAAAACGCCAAGTGCTGCACAGACTCTCCTCTTCCAGCTGTTTCACCTCCATCTCTTCAAATTACGCCTCCTTCTGCTTCTCAACCGGGGTCGCAAGAAGTATTAATAGAAGCTCTTCAAGGCTTGGATGACCCGGCCGCTTCATAAGAGCAGAAGGCTGAGGAACTTGAAGAAGGTGAAAAGACTCCGGAGAAATTTCATGATGACACAAAGCTGTCTGAATTTAAAACTCCAGGCAGCGAGTCTTCTCCAAGGAAGAAGGGGAAGCGTGTAACTTCGAAGAAGAAAAGGAAAAACACTTTTGCTAGTGAAGAGAAGGCGGAAGTAGACCCGGCTGTATCTCTATCTCCTTCTTCTCCGACTCGTTCAAGCCGGCTCCCAAAGTTAACCATTAGGCCAGGCGAGGGATCTAAAAGTGGCGGAAAGAAGAAATAACGAGTCTCGCTTTACCCTTCTTGTTTTGCTTTTGCTTGTATATAAAGGCTTGTATTGACCGAAGATTGTGCGGGTATCGGTCCCCGCTTTTTGAAACATGCACATGTATAAAAAAAATTATAGTATGGAATAAAATGATTCTTTTTTTTTACTTGTACAATCTTTTGACTGTATTTGTGAATGCATTTATTCCTTATCTTCGCACAAGTTTCTTCATTTTCTTTGTGTGATATTGCAGTAAGTTTATTGTATGTTGCTTGAGCGTTGCTTTTATTAACGTAGCTATATTGTATTGTATTGCCCTCATACCACGGCTTATTGCAAATTTTTTTATTTGGTAAGACTTTGGAGAACAAGTTTTCTGTTTCGAGAAGACTTGTGCTCTTAAGTTGGAGAACAACTCTTCCATTTTGAGAAGGCTTGCACTCTTACTTTAGAGAATAATTTTTTCATTCTGAGGAAATATTACTCTGCTTTAGTAGAATGCGCCTTGTATTGGAGAATTCTTCTCTCTTTTGTTTGAAAAAGTTTTTATACTTCACTTTCGGAGATAGTCACTTATATTTTTTGACAAGTGGATTCTCCTACGCGGTGAAGTGGGTCTCCGAAAAGGGCTTTGACCTGCTTGTGCCTCCGAAGAGGGTTTTTTGTTTGTGCCTCGGAAAAGGGCTTTTTGCTTGGGCCTCGGGAGAGGGCTTTTTGTTTGTGCCTCGAGAGAGGGCTTTTGGCTCTTCCCCCTTTGAGGAGAAGAGGGCCTCTGAAGAGGGTTTTGGCACTTCAACTCTGGTGAAGTGGGCCTCCAAAGCGGGCTTTTGTCTCTTCACCTTGCGAGGAGAAGAGAGCCTTTGGCACTTCAACTCTGGTGAAGTGGGCCTCCGAAGAGGGCTTTTGGCTCTTCCCCCTTCGAGGAGAAGAGGGCCTCCGAAGAGGGCTTTGGCACTTCAACTCTGGTGAAGTGGGCCTCCGAAGAGGGCTTTTGGCTCTTCCCCCTTCGAGGAGAAGAGGACCTCCAAAGAGGGCTTTTGGCTCTTCCCCCTTCGAGGAGAAGAGGGCCTCCGAAGAGGGCTTTATTTGATTGCCCGAAAGTTACTTTCTCACAGTTAAATAGATCCACGGGGCGGACGCAAGTTACTTAATTGGATGTTCATTTGCACAAACGATCAACCAGTTAACAAGGGCTCTGTGCCTTCCACTTGGGAAGGTGCCCCTCCGGTGATTCCCCCAACCTTATTGGTTGAGAAGAGCACTTTCATTTTTCGGCGTGCCTCGTTAGAGGGCTTTATCCTCCGAAGAGTTGTGTCTCAGAAGAGGGCTTTGGGTGGTTGACTCGCCAGGAAGGTTGCGTCTCATGGTTAAGTGGATCTACGGGGCAGACGCAAGCTATCCAACCGGATGTTTGTTTGCACAAACGATCGCAATCAGTTAGCAAGGGTCTGCTGCCATCGTTTTGGGAAGGTGCCCCTCCGGTGGTTCTACCAACCTTTTGGTTGAGAGGCAAGACTCATTTTTGGCTGTTTTTCATCTGCTTGCCCTTGTCTGTTTGTCTTTGCACATCAGCGACTCCCTCTCATCATTTCCAAGCACATATTCCTTTCTTTTGCAAGTAGTTTGTTTCATCCAAAGAAGTGTACTTCATTGTTAAGCGAGTCCCCGAGGCAGATGCAAACTACCTAACCGGATGTCTGTTTGCACAAACGATCGCAATCAGCTAGCAAGGGTCTGTAACCTCCACGTTAGGGAGGTGCCCCTCCGGTGGAATCACTAACTGTTTGCATGAAGCACTTCTTTACTTGGGATTTGAATCTGAAATTTTTGTGGCTTGACTTTTGCTTCTTGAGTGATTTTAGGGATCGTTTGGCCTTGTGATAGGTAAGCTTTGTTTTAATGGCCTGCAATATTAAATCGATATTTTAGCAATACATTTAAGGTATTTACACATCGAAATAAAACAGACATTTTATAATAGTAGAGAACACAAGATTTATAGTAAAATCAGTGTGAATCAATACAAAAATGATACATCCATAATCATTTTACAAATTTAAGCATTGCTTTTAAGTAAACTATGGATGCAAGTGCTCGCTGTTTCAGGCTTTCGGAATTGGATCTCATCAGTACTTGGAGCCGACAAGACTTCCACAGGGACCAATTCCCAATAATTGAACTTTGCCAAAGCTTCAATACTTTGCTAGAGAATCCGCATTTATGTTCTCTTTCCGGGATATATGGCGCTCTCAGGCCTTTGACAAATAAGCAGGCAGATTTCCTTTAGTCTGAAACTCTTTTTTGACTTGATATAGAACAATCTGAGGCATATCTCAAAGCTTGAGCATATCTTTCCATCTCAGCCCAACTTCTGCCCGCCGGAATTGGATCTCATCAGTACTTGGAGCCGACAAGACTTCCACAGGGACCAATTCTCAATAATTGAAATTTGCCAAAGCTTCAATACTTTGCTAGAGAATCCGCCTTTATGTTCTCTTTCCGGGATATATGGCGCTCTCAGGCCTTTGACAAATAAGCAGGCAGATTTCCTTTAGTCTGAAACTCTTTTTTGACTTGATATAGAACAATCTGGGGCATATCTCAAAGCTTGAGCATATCTTTCCATCTCAGCCCAACTTTTGCCCGTCGGGTGAGGACCCTCTGTGATCATATTAATGATGGGCCTCTCGGACTCGTGCGCTGCAGCTCTCTCACCTGAACCGGATTGATAAGCAGGAATTTGTTGTCCCTGAGTAGATGAGGTTGGGTCGTTTCTGTTTCTCTTCACATATTGTTGAAGTTTATTCTGGCTCAACAGCTCCTCAATCAAACCCTTTAGATGGCGACATTCATTAGTGTCATGACCGGGTTGATTGTGGAATTGACAGAATCTTCCATTATGCGCAACATTTTTCTCAAGCCTCAATTTAGGTGGTTTAGGGTATTCAATAACATCCTTGGTTGCGAAAAAGATATTCTCTGAAGTATCAATAAAAGGAGTAAAATCTGAAGGTTTAAAGTGGCAAGTTTTCTTCGCATCTTTCGCTTTTTTCCATCGTCATTTTTCCTCTTCTGACCACCAGATTTCTTTTTGTTAGAAGCAATGTTGTTATTCTCAACTTCGTTCACGGCTATTTTTACCGGCACAGGAAGGCTCTCTAAGCACATAAATTCGTCGGCCTTCTTGTAAAATTTCACGAGCGAATTTGGCTCTTTCATCTTTAGTCATTTCCCGAATTCACTAGATTTGTCTATAGCTCGCATCAAGTAAGTGAGAATCATTCGAGGCTCCGCATTGTCAACTTTGGCTAAGGCTATATTGAAGCTGTTTAAGAAAGATTTGAGAAGCTCTCCGGGGTTTTGTTCGAGGCTGGATAGTGACATTATATCCTTATCCTTCACAGCATATAACCTGAATTGATCTTTGAATTTCCGAGTTAAGTCGGAGAATTGATCCACAGAACGAACTGGCAACTTCGTGAACCAAAGCAGAGCCACTCCTTCCAAATACACCGGAAAATATCTACACTTGATCTCATCCGATGCTCTGGCACCAGTCATATGCCAGTCGTACTTATATAAGAATTGGTTAGGATCGCTTGTCCCCCGATAAGCCGGAATAGTAGAGGGAACATATTTCTTCGAAAATTCAGCTTTCAGGATTCTTTCAGTAAAAGGAGTCTTGCTTGGAGCAAACCCCCAGTCATTCTCATCTTCTTCCCTTTGCATACTTTCCTTAATAATCTGTCGAATCATTCCCGAGAGGTACTCCTCATCGTTTAGAGGCCCCACGGGACTGACGTCAGCTACTTTCTCGAAAGATTGTCTGGGTAAACGTTCACGAAAAGTTGGCTGCGGCCTTGAACCTCCAGCTTGGGAAGGTGACCCTTCGGCGATGCCAGCTGCCCTTTGAGGAACACTTTTCCCTTGGGAACCATGAGCATCTTCCGCAAAGGTTTCATCATTTCTTGGTTGTTGGTTAACTCCAAGCAAAGCGTTTATCATGTACAACATTAAAGTGTTCTGGGCTTCCATCTGTTGATACAACCCAGAAACTGCTGCATCCAATTCGACCCTTGTAATTCCAACACTAGGAGCCGCTTCATTCGATGTGGGAGAAACAGCAGTGTTGTCATAAGCACTTCCAGATCTAGCAGATTTACCTTTCCTTTCAGGAGCCATGATCTCAGATAAACTTCTGGTTCTTAAAGAAAGTCTTTCAACAAATCTATGCGGAGCAATGATGAAAGCTTCCTGAGTTCATTTCTCAGTGAAAGCACCAAAAATGTTAACGCTTAAATTGGACGCTATCACCCCGATGTAAGTAGTAAAAATGTGAAAACACCACCCGTTGGTACGGGAACTAGAGATAAGCAGAAAATCACAGAGAAAAAGTAAAGAGACAACAGTTTTTATAGTGGTTCGGCTTAATGTCAAGCCTACGTCTACTTTAATCCTCTTTATTGCTGATTCAATTACAACTTTTACAATGATCTTTGATTACAACACAATCAAGACGAGTAGCTAGAACTTCGATGTAGAAAGGCTCTTCGAATTCATATTGAATGAGTTAGATCTTTCCCAAAGTTCGTTGAAGCGTCTTCGGTGTTTGAAGCGTTGAAGGAGTTGAGAAAACAACAAAGTATAGGTGTTCCAGAAATGATCCAAAAGTCATCCTTCAGTTGGAGCAGGCGGGGTATTTATAGGGAGATTCTGGAAATAGGTCGTAGGTCGTGAACGACCTAGGGCTAGGTCGTAGGTCGTAAGCGACCTAAAGGACACGGGCTGCAGCTCAAAATGGTTGCACTTGGTCAACTGAGCGGGTTGGTAGGTCGTAATGACCTATGGGAGAGTGGTAGGCGACTTTAACATGCCGAGGCATCAAGTGGAGCGACCGAGGCTGGGTTCAGGAGTAGCAGCGACCTAGTGCTGGTTCGACCTATAACTAAGCGACATAAGGACATGAGGCTTGTAGCTTGCTAGGTCGTTAATTCACTAGGTCGTTAACTCGCTAGGTCGTTAACTTGCTAGGTCGTTAGCTTGCTAGGTCGTTAGCTCGTCACAAGTTTAGGTCGCTTGTACTTTATCTCGTTAGGTCATTAAGTCGCTAGCTGTTACCACGTTAACTCGCTGAAGGCTTTGGATTGTTAGGTCGCTGAAATGCTTAGCCCGCTGGATCGCTTGCCTTCATTGAGTAATTAAGTCGGAATAGGGTTTACACAGTGCTTTTTAGCAAAGAAAAGGTTGTGTTTGCAACAAAAAGAAAATAGAACATGAAAGGAAAATTGAAAATGGTTGGGAAAAAATATTTCAGATGAACGAGAAATGAGAAAAGGTCAAGTGTGTCTTTGATTAGAAAGGAGTCGTGAAAGAAGAAGAGTTTTTTGTTATTATTGAGTGTAATTTTCTTTTGAATAAAATAAATTAAATGTTAAATGTGTTAGATCAATTAATAAAAGATGCACTAAACCAAAAAAAAACAATACACGTGGAAAATAAATAACAAAATAATCATTAAATGATACATTATAATTTTTACTAGTAATTAGATTAATGTTATTAATATTATTTTATACATGTTATTTGTGCAATATGGTATTTTTAACTTACGTATATTATACTATTAAAGACGAATTATTTATTCACTTCTCTTCTTACTCCACACATTTTGTCTTGTCTTCTTTCTCCACATGGGAAATTAGATTTCCATCCATTAGCTAAATTTTTTCTTTTTACAATCAATTTTATTTCCTAATTTGTACATTCCAATTTATTAAAAACACATCATCCCAAATTTATTCTTCATAGCAAACATGACAACCATTTACTTCTTGTCTCTAAATCGATATTTTCACAATGGATCTCTAAATCGGTGTCAGCCCATCCTAAACCCATTTTAGCTCATCCTAAAATATTGCTTTGTTTGAGATTTTCCAATGAATCTCAAAATTGATATCTACACATTTTTGACATGTTCATACTCATCAATATTTCCTGGGTTTTACCTGAATTAGAGCAGGTTGTCTCATCCAAGGTTTTAAATCTCGGATATCAAGCACGTTTCATCTCGGCGATTTTAGTGACTCGGTATCGTATCAGAGGAGATCTCGGACGAGACGAGTGTATCTCGATCGTCAATATCGGATTTACATCTCAGACCTAAAGTTCATATCGGGATCATATCGGAGTATAACACATCACATAATTTATAGCACAAACTGCATGGCATCGATTTATTTAACATTTACTGAATTACTGCAACTAATCTCCACTAGTCTAACTGAAAAAATAATGTGATTATACTTCAACTATATAAAATTGTTCAACAAAAGTTATAAAACATCATCAGTTTTAGCAATTACATGTAAGTAGATGAAAGGCGACAAATTAACTAAAAAAGCGGGTTCTATACAATTACATATAAACAGTAAGAATAACATAATAACAATATCAGGAACTGATGCAAATAAAAACAAATGCAAATAAGAGATATCAGGAATCAAAGGGTTTCAGGCAATGCAAATCTACTTGCAGAGGGTTATATAGTAAGAATAACAAACTAAATCTACTTGCAAATCTACTCTAAATTATACTGTATTCAATTTTTTGAAAAATTGAATTTCATTAAAATAGAAACAACCCTAATTTGCATACATGTAGAGAGTAGAGAGATTGGTCGAAGACGAAGCTGCAGACCGTCAAAAGCGAGATCGAGTAGTCGAAAATTGAAAGCAACCGCGAGCTGTCGGATGTTAGAAGAGGGAGTTCGATTTTTTTAAAAGATGGAGTTCGATTTTTTTTCTCTAGAGAAGAGTAAGTTTGATATTTCGACGAGAAGTTAAATCAGAAAGAAAATGGCGTTGTTCATTTTTTCAATTGTAGACCGAGATGAGCCTTTTTTTTGAAAAAAACAATATATCGGGGATATCTCGAAATATCGTTTCGCTCCAAATATCGGCCGATATATGTAAATTTTGGCCGATATAATCGAAACGAGATATCAACCGATATCTCATATTTCGTTTCACCCAAGCCTTCAACCGAAATATCGGCAGAGATAGCCGAGATTTAAAATAGCGGTCTCATCCATCGATTGATTTATGCCAATATTGCTCTTACGTTGTCTGAGGTAAACGATTTGATGATAATAAAATTATGTGTATATCCAGGAAAGATTATTGTAGACAGAAATGTGCATACATGTGGTTCTCAGAACAAAAATTTTGACGTAAATAATTTTGCTGTTTCAAATCTATAGATGTTTATTTGTTAACAGATTGAATATAGATGCACCATGGCCATTGTTTTTTATTTCTATTTAATCATAAACAAAATTGGCTTTAAAGTTTAAAAGACTGATGTAGCTAGAAATTGGCAGTTAAAACTTAAATATTTTGTAGATATCATAGCTTATACATATGGAACTGTAGCAAATATTTATAGGAAATATACATATTTCGTAATATGAAATAAAAATGGTGATTAGTTATGAAAGTCGATTTAGCTTTTGTCACAAATCCATACATGTTGAACGCCGTTATTTCTTATCAGTGATTTAATATGTAAAAAAGACAAGCACCTTTGTTCAAGTGGTTGATTGATTCGGCTTTGGTGCAGGATGTCACAAGTTCGAACGTTTATTTGACATGAGATATGTTGTCCCAATGATTTGTTGTATATAAAGTACCATTTCAAAAAAAAAAAAAAAGAACTAAAAGATTGACATAGCTAGAAACTGCCAAATAAAATTTAGAATTTAGACACATTTGTAGATATAGGGCTTATACATATGAAATGATAGCGTAGGAAAAAAAATGCATATTTTGTAAAATGAAATACAAATGATGATTACCTACAACTGAACTTTTGTTACAAATTCATACGCTGAAAGCAATAAACAATCATTGCCTAATTATGATTTTTATATATAAACAAATACAATTGCTAATGAAAGGAATAATTTTTTTATACTAAATTAGACTCAATTTTGGTATTAAGATATGCATAATAAAAGTTACAATGAGCTAGACAATGCTGTATTACTGACTGCTCTTGTATGATATATATTTTACTACTTTTATGTTGTTAGATTAGAACCATTTATCTATGTAATTTGACTACTATCTTTCATTGGTTATTGTATGGAATAAATCATAGCTCTGTTTTATTGTTGAACATTGATTTTGATGAAGTTTCTTCAAAATTATTGTATTTTGTTTGTATACATAGTGTTTCAATTTTGATTAAACAGAAGAAAAAATCTTGATCTTTCACCATAGAGTAGATCATCTTTCAGAGTTATATAATCATGATTTTACTGCAAAAAGATTGCCCTGTTTTTGGAATTTTTATTAGTGCTATGTTTATTCATTTTCATATCTACGGTTGCAGTTCTGACTTCATGTTGGTGCATTCAATACCAGCTATTCTTCTGGTGAGTCTTTATTAGTACAAATTACAAATACACAAACCAAATATACAACTTTGTAGTTTAACCTTGGTTGTTGGGAAAAATTTCTTACTTTTTTTTAGGACCAATAGGAATGAGATCATCGCTTCTTTAATGTTGACCAATGATATAAGCTTAGCTTCATACCCTTAGAAATGAATAAAAATGTATAGTCATATTGATATAGTAGTATGATTAAATATAACACCTTTCCAACATCTAAATAGAAAATGTAGGTTGTAAGATATATTTACAACTTTGTTTTATAGATCGAATGAGTGCAAAAAGCGACCCCAACTGAAATTCTAATAAAAAAATTACTTGATTGCTGCCAATGTTATTTAAATTGATAAAGTGAGATCCATGAGGAAATCGACTACGAAATGTGCATATGTATGGTTCTTAGAAAGAATTTTTGGCGTAGATAATTTTGTTGTGTTCAAACCTCTAGATATTTATTTGTTTACAGTTTTGAATGTTGATGCACCTAACAGGACGTTAATTTTTATTTTTAATTAATCTATAAACAAAATTGACTTCAAAAAAATTGACATAGCTGGAAATTGGCAATTAAAACTCAAATACATTTGTAGATATCTTAGCTTGTACATACGAAATGATAAAAAATATTAATAAGAAAAATGCATATTTCTTAATATGCAATAAGAATGATGATTGGTTATGAAAGCCAGCTGAACTTTTGTTACATATCCATATGTCGATCGCTATTATTTCTTATCATTTATTTAATCTGTAAACAAAATTAACCTTAAAAGACCAAGAAATCGGCCATTAAACTGTAAATACATTTGTAGATATCCTCCTTATACATATGAAGTGGCAACACATACTTATAGAAAAATGCGTATTTCTTACTATGAAATAGGAATGATGGCTAGCTGCAGTTAAGTTTTTTTTTTTTTAGAAATTCATATGTTGATGGTGTTACTAAAAACTTAGTCAACCTCGGAGTTATGATTAAGAGCCAGTATTAGCAAAGGTTATTTGCTAACACATTGATTTAAAATGTAAAATGGGATAAGGTGAAGTATGTAAAAATGTAAAGAAACACAATATTTAGAGGGGTTCGATCAAAGTTGACCTATGTCTACTATGATGAATTTCTTATTACTTTACTTATCTTACGATAGCATAGATAACAAGAAAATAAATGTTTCAGAGTTATTGTTGTTCAACCCTTTTTAAAATGCACATCTTCGTGTATTTATAACTGCTGGAAGATGTGTTGAATGGCTGAGATTGCGCTGTTGAACCACTGAAATCACGTTGGGCCGTTAATCGTGTCGCGCGGCCTAATGCGTGACAGCTGGAGTGCATGTTGGAGTGTATGGTTGAGATGATTACCAGCTGGCCGACCGTACTTTGAGCATGCATTGGTTAAGGACATACGACATGAGATCGGATAATGGTTGAGCAGGGTGCTTTGCCAGCCAGAGTGCCAGCAAAGGACTTGTAGTGGTTACACAATGGCCTTTTTGCCAAATGACCAATGTTGTTTGTGTACAAATCTTAAAATATAAAACTTCTAAATCTATGATTTATGATTGAAATCCCATTTCGATTTAAAATTTGAACGTTACGGTTTACAATTTGAATCCCATTTTGATAACCTTGCTCGGTAGGGTTTAAGAAAGCTAAGAACGCATCCAAGCACAGCATTCAAGATAACAAATATACAAAAAACCCAATTTATGAAATGTTGGAACAAGCATACAATGCCGAGAAGGCTTTCAGTATATTTGTTTTAAGAAAAAGAATCAGACAGGTTATAAAATTCAATAAACAGAGTGAGGCATATGGGCAATTTTCACAATACAACAAAGCATTCAAGCAGTTTAATGGGTAATAGCTGTGAACATGAGGAATGTTATATTTGCATCTATGCAACAAAATTTCGTAGAAGGTGGAGTGTGTGTAATTAATGAATATTGATTAATGTATACATTATGCTATTTTTTGAGATTTGACATCTAAACTGGTATATTTTAAATGACATGGAAGTTTACCAATAGCCAAATATAGAGATGAGAATATTACATTGGAAACAATGTTTATTTGACATGCTTCCATATCAATCCATAAGCTTGTATCTTTTCTCCTCCACGCCAATTACACCCATCTGAATCTCAATTACAGTATGTAGAGGCATCTGCATCAACCATACAGATTTGTATGCATATTTCAGTCATAATACAAAATTTTATTTGATCAGAACGTACTATACATACGCAAACTAGCTTCATCTGATATATTTTCTTTTATATTTTTATTCAACACGATGTTCATCAAGTTCTATTATATAGTTTGGCGATTAAGTATGTAAAAATTATGGAAGTGATGTAATAAACTAACTACACTATACGATTAATGTTAGCTTTCAAAATTACATTTTCATGCAACTAGTTAATCAAAATCATTAACCGAAATATACGCTAAATTACATTTCAATTAACATAGATGTCAAACTTCAAAAGTATTACTTGAAAATCGATCACGAAGTTTATTTTCTCAAAATATAGTTGATGGAGGAGAGGTTCTTCAAATGAAACAAGTATATGGAAAAAAAATCTCATATTGTAGACAATCTTCAAATATCAATTCATATTGTTCAAATATGAGACTAGTTCAAGCATTACTGTATGAAAAATTATCATCATATTTTAATAAGGAGTAGGTAAAGAAAGAAAGAAGTGAAGATTAAAAATTAAAGCACAAGAAAGAAAATAACAAATTTAGATATTATTAATAAATAAATGTTGGGTAAATGGTAAATATATTAGAGAACCAAGTGCATAATGGTTTTTGTACATTGGGGAAACAAGGGAGGGGAAGTACCCTCCCTTGCCTCAATGTGCAACCACCCATGCCTGGACTCTCATTTGGCATTGCGATGCTTTGGTTAGACGAGCCTCCCTTTGGAGGTACGTATCCATGTACATATGTAAATCTATATGTGTGTTGAGAGCAAGGTTCCAGATTCCGGCCGACATGCTAGAATTAAGGCTATTTTAGTCCGATTTCGACAGTGACCTGACCGGAATTTGAAAAAAAATGCCGTTTTCGATTTAGATAAATGTAAAAAAACAAATTTGACAAAAATTCCAGCATAAATTCCAAATCATACTTGAAAACTTAAACCAAAATCAAATCAAACGTGATGAATTTTCTATTATCGTTTAAGTACATACCTAAAACATCTTTTTCTCTGATGGAAAAGGAATAAATTGAAATTTTCGATTTTCGAGCAAGCAGGTTGGGCTTGATTGAGAAGTTTGGAGCTATAATAATTTTTTTGGGTTTGGATCGGGTATGATTTTATAAGCAATAGGGGTAAACGAACGTGAATTAGGGCTCGACGTAAGTAGGGAATAAGGTGTTGGGAAGAACAGTTTGCTTGGATTAATTTTAATTGGGCTTGCTGTAAGTATACGCTGTTAATGGGTAGGGTTATAGTTTTATTAATTGGTCATTTGTTTTTGGGCTCTAATTATAATAGTAAAGATTTGTCAAGGTATTTATACTGAAACTAAAAAGGAATTTGTAAAATTTTCAAAAAGGAACCAAAACTTCTTAAACCATCAATGACCGAAACTGAAAGCGGAACTTTAAACCTTGGTCGAGAGAAGAAGAGAGGGCGAAGGTTTCGTGGCATCTTTTTTATAGCACTCATTTTATGTCTACAAAGGATAAGACCGTTTCAAACTTCTTGCCCCACTAAAATTATAGGTCGATACTAATTGTTAAAATATGTATTTTAACCGTTAATTTGAAATACCAGTTTCATTATGTTAAAAATACTCAAATAAACCTAAATTTTTTCAAGATGATCTTGACTATGATATAAACAAATCCACAAACAAACCTAAACTATGATATAAACAAATCCACAAATTTCATTTGATATAGTACAATTCAAAATATGATAAAAGCCTTAAGGGGTGCAACAAACAAGGTGTGTCATGAAATTTTGTGTGTGTCTAATCAATAGAGATGCAAAAATTTGCGGTATGATTTACTTTAGCAGATTATATAGTTTACAGTCTATTGCTTACCTCAATATGAGGAATCTCTTGCAAAGGTCTATCAGCAAAATATGCATACAAAGCTCTCAACACAGCCTACATCAAATTATTATTTTTAAAAAAAGAAAAAAAATGAGCTCAAAGTTCAATGAAAAAGAGATGGAAGAAGAAAAAAACTTGTGCATGAAACCTGATGAGAGATGACGACAACTGGGGCACGTTGTCGCTCGAGCTCTATAATTACAGGTTCCAATCTGCACAAGAAAATATATATTACTTTCCATTTGAGTTAGGCATCCATCAAGTTGTGTCTCTCCACACACACACTCTTGTGTGTAGGGGTGTGGCTATAGAGATGCAAAAAGAAACACAAAATGTGACATAATAAACCTTGACCGTTGGATTTCATTGTGTTCGCACAAGAGAGACACAGACATATAACATAAGTGATATATATACTATTAACTAAATATATAATAACCTCTGAATGACATCAAGGTATGATTCTCCTCGAGGATATCGATACCTCAGCTTGTCTTTCTCACGAGACCTATAGAAAGAGGATACGTATGTCAAAGCAGTTTATTTCTATGGTATTCTCAAATTTCCTTGTAATAATAATCAAATTGGTCTTCAATGTGTGGCAAGAAAGTAAAATTTGTGAACAAATATTACAGAGAACCATCAGGCCAATATAGCCAACCTCATTAGATCAATTAAAATTTAGGCTAAAACAATAATGTTATGTTAAGGACAAGTAGTTATAACGGACTAAGATGAGAATAATTTAATAGCACTTACTCGTGTTCCTCGGGCAAGTTTCTTTTTATCTCATCATATGTCATTCCATCAAATACACCTGAATTTATCTCGTCAAGAGCACGCCATTGTATCTATGAAATATAGATACATTAGTCAAAATATGTAATTATATATATCAAGGTGGCTAAATATAGTTTGTTACCTTTGGAAATCCAACATTTGGACTAGCAGTTATAATTGTCCTTTGGAGAGTACTTGTCCATATCTGAAACACGGGCAGTAGACAAAGATTATTTTGTTTTATAAGAATAAACCTAGAAGTTAATGCTTTACCGACGTACAACTACACATGAATGTGCGCACACACACAAAAAAAATATTGTAGACTTGTTATGATAGAATATCATAACTAGATACTAAAAGGGGGCTGCAGGTTTCTATAAAGCCTAATTTCAGTTTATGGAAACTGTCCGGTTCACCTAGATACTAAAAAAATATACAATTAAATTGGAAAAGGGCAAATTTATGTATCATGTCTTGCAGTTTCCTACCCATGAAGCAGACAAAATGTTAAATTCCCTGAACTAAACGCTAACATATTAACCTTAACACTGTCGAAAGGGAGTAGTCTTTACGCAACGATAACCATCTATCTCTTCATTCTATGCCAGTTCTTTTACTGTAATTATGCAAATCAACTGTGACACGTTCAGAATTCAAACATTATCATCATATACATTTTGGCCAAATGACATCAAATTTCATAAGCAGTAATGTATCTTAACATACATAGGAGTTAGATAACAGATGAGTACACGGTAGTTGTAAATAACTTCCTTCGGATAAAATGAGTTTTCGAGGTCTAATCTTTGAACATAATATCTTAAACCAAGCAGATGCGAGTTGTAAAGGTAAATGAGAATTCTAAATAAATACTTACAGAGGCTGCCCTCTCGGATTTTAGTCGCTTCTCTATAAACTTAGCAAGTTTTTTGGAATAGAGTTGCCCAGCTTCGCTATAAATATAATAGCTAGAAATATCAAATTTCTGGTGCAAATGTAAATATATTAGGACATAGTGCAGAGATGTAATGAAACTAATTTCCCAATCGGGAACAATTTTTTTGAAACTATATTAACGACTGCAAAGCTAAACAATCTAATATGGCATTTTCGTCCTGAAATCAAAGGCTGATTCGAGGATAAAAACAGTTGCCTTGCACTGAATCTAGACGAAATATAATTTTAGTAATACAGATAAGTAGCCAACTATGTATAATCAATAATCCACTCTAAACTTGAAGAGTTATTTTGACAAAAAGAAATATTAACAACTGCAAATCTGTACAATCTAACTCTTCATTTCTGTCCTGAGATCAAAGGATGATTGTAGAAGAAAGACAATTACCTTACACTGAGTCTAGACAAAATATAATTTTAGTAACATGGATAAATAGCCAACTATGTATAATTAAAAATCCACTCTAAACTTGAAAAACGGCGCTTGGAAATGTATTTTGTTATCCCTCTATAACCTACAAAAAAATATTATTCAGAAAAAGTGGTGGAAAATCATTATGCATTAAGTGTCAAATTCACTTCTTGAATATTAGTATGAAATTTTATATATGGATCGGATTTGCATCATTACTAAATTTTATGGTATGATTCGCCTTAATCTTTTTATACCAAATCCACCAAAAACGTAACTCGGTTTTAAACTTCAATTATATAACCCGCCTTAATTATTTTGATACAGTTACAGTCCAATGACTGCAATCAAACAAATCTTTGGATGTGTGGCTTTTCTCAACAAATCTAACACAAATTCACTGTATGTATATCATCAGCCATCACACAAGTTTGAATCTAGCATATCAAAGTATAATCGAACCTTAAAAGTGAGTCACCTCCAATTCTTCCTCTGACATTATGCTGGCTCTCACCATGCCGTGTAAGCAAAATGGGTCGGGGTGTTAGATGAGTATTCACCTGACAAAATTTTGATAAAATATACATATACATATACATATACATACATGTATGTATATGTATGTACGTACATACATGTATGTATATGTATGTACGTACACATTAACCATCCAAAATTAGTAAGTAATATGTGAGAAAATTCATCTGCATTATAATTTTCGTCAAAAGGTATAAGAGTACACAAATGACAACATAGAATTTGATGCCAAACTCAAAAGAAGACATTCAAGAATAAGACATACTGGACTGGATGCAATGCCACAAACATATTCAGTTTTGGGTTTTCCGCAAGTTTCCTGATGAAACTAACCTAAACCGCAGCTGAGCAATTTACAGAGCGGTAGATTTCTAGAAAATGGTTGACTATGTTGTAAACTGTGGGCCATGTGGCATAGTTATGAATAACTTTAGATAGTGCGTATTTAAGAATCCAGAGCCACATTTATCAGAGGCAATACTTCTACCCTTCCATTTATCATGGGAAAATATTGCACTGGTAGTTCCATAAAATCATTGGTTCTGTTTAAATTGTCGTTGTCTGTTAAATTTTAGCATCTTTTCATCATCTCTTGTATTCATTTAGCATATTTCTGGTAAGTTCAGTTGAGAAACATTTCAGGTATGTATCTACCAATTCACAATATATTATCGGATTAGAAAGTTCTGAAAGCTTGACTTATCTAGACACTGAATTTGGAAACAGAGGGTTAAAGCATGTTACTTAGGCCGCTTAATTATCCTCTGAGTCAATAACTTCTTGTGCATATGATTAGCAAAACTAACATCAATAAGAAAAAATAATATGGAAAAGAAAATCCAGCATTTTTTAAAACGTACCAAGAAAAAGACAATGCGGCCAGGAAGATATCCACTGATGTTATTTACCTGAGATTAGGAGGAAAAGCTAGTATCCAAAAAAATCAGTATAACAACTAACTCTCTGGTTATGCTGGTAAATATAAGAATTAAGGTTATGTACATTTAGAAGAGTCAATCTAGTCGTATTACGAAATGCACCAAATTTACTCCCCAATTTAGTATGTTGGTCAAAGATAGAGAAAATATGCATATTGGATGGACAGAAGAGAATATACATCTATATTCCCCTAACGAGTAATTGCTAAATCTTATTTTCACAATCGTATATATTTTTTACATTGTTTCTAATGCACATACTAAACAGAATAATATAGATCTGTTTGTCCCTACACATACTTTACATGCTAAATTTCCTTATCATGAAGTTACTTAGAAATGATGATATACGTGATAAACTTGGAGTAGCACCAATTGAGGAGAAGCTAATTCAACATCGCTTAAGATGATCTGGACATCTTCAACGAAGACCTCCCGAGGCACCTGTGAGTACTGGAATTATAGGTCGCGTTGATTGCTTAAAGAGAGGTAGAGGTCGTCCAAAGTTAACATGGAAGGAAGTAGTAAAAAGGGATTTGAAAGATTGGGGTATATCCGAAGAGCTGGTGACGGATCGGAGCGAGTGGAAGTTAGCGATTTACGTACCGGAACCATGAGCATTGAGTTTTAGATTATAGGACTAGAGAACATGAGCCTAAGATGTAGGTTTAGTTTTTGACCAATATTACTGTTAGTATCATTATTGCTATTAGTATTATTATTATCATTCCTCTTATATATACATATACATTTTTATTTTATCTTATTTTACTTAGTTATTATTATTAATTGATCTATTTGACTTTATCTTATTATTATTATTATTATTATTATTATTATTATTTATTTATTTTATTTTTATTTTTATTTTTATTTTTTTTATAGGGTTCCATCTCTAGCCGACCCCAACTTGTTTGGGAATAATGGCTTTGTTGTTGTTGTTGTTGTTGTTGAAGTTACTTTTAGTTTGTATGTTCTTACACTGTTAATATCAGTGAAAAAGGGTAAAATTAGTAGTTAGGAAAGAAAATAAACCTAAAACAGAGATCAACTCTGTAAAAAAAAAAACTTCTGCTTTTTTTCAGATTCTGTGTTTTAAACTTCAGCAATATAGTTTCTGCTTTTATTTTCCACAAATTAATTTTGAATTATTTTGTGGACTTAACATAAAATATCAGACGTCAAAGAATTGTATAAACCGATTATGCTGTAAACTAAAAAAACTTGTTCGTGACACCACATCAATAAATGAGTATCTTTATTAATAGTTGGTTTGGAAGCGTAATTTTTTGGTCCGACCGCGAAGTTCCAAAAATACCCTTATATGTATATTCTATCTTTCTTTAATTATCTTTTCTTCAATAATAGTTGTAATTGTTTTGGTGTCACACTTTTTTGGTATCAACGTGAACTACCAAAAACGTCCTTCTATATGTTATTAAATCTTAATCGCTTAAAAATAGTATCTAATATTAAATTTCTTTTACAAATTTAAACGCCCCTGAAAATAGGATCTAACAATTAAACATGCTTTGCATATTCAAAACGCTTATAAAAATAGAATTTAAAATTAAATTTCCATAACAAATTCAAAATACTTTTTTACAAATATATAAATCTTAATATCATTTGAAAATAAAATAAATCGTTTTTTGACTGATTCAAACATATGTAATTTATAAAGAAAACAATTCACGCGCGAAGCGCGTGCCATAACACTTGTACATAACTGACTTATGCTGTAAAGTTGTGGTGTTTTCACATCTAAAACTTTACAAGTTTTGGAGCAGAAACTGTTTATTGATGTTTTACCACATAATCCCCAGTCATCTTAGCAGTACAACAGGACAGAGAAAAAAAAAGATTTATATAACATTGATATAAGAAAGGGAAAAACTAATACTTGTATTTGGCCACCACTGCCACTGACCATATTGATCATCTTGATATAAGAACCTTCCTCTACTGGCTCATAAACCTATAAATGATTAAAAATAAATACCGATTTGTCCCTATAAAACTCCAATTACTAACTCGCCTTTTGAATTCACAATTTTCACCTTTTCATAATTTTCTAATCGTCTCTTGAAGTCTTCTAGTCCAGCTTCATAATCTGGCCTGCAAATAGATATTGCTCTTTGACCAAAACATTCGTAGAAAAACTTGGCAAAATAAGAGAAAATAATTCTCACTCTTCGGCATAGTCAGGACTCTGTTGAATTTTTAAGCGTATATTTCTTTCAATTATACTTTGATCGGTGCATATAGTTTCCAGAAATATCATCTGTAAAGTGCAGATTATGTTAAGACTTAACTGCCTAAAATACTGAGCAGGGATATTTAAATACGTGACTGACATCAAAAGAGGTATCTATAATAACTCTACTGGGCCGTAATGTGAATTTTTTGGCAGTCTTATTGCAATGCGAAACTAAATCTGATACTCAAAGGATATATATATATATATATATATATATATATATATATTTATTTATTTATTTAACCGAACCTTGCAATTTCCTTCAGCCATTTTCATGAGCATATTTCGTCTTCCCCTAGTGCTGTTTGTGGCATCGAAAATACCAACCTATAAGCCAACAATAGGGATAAATCAACAATCTACTTTCAGTCCAAGAACGTTTTAACAGTATTTTTAGTACCTGGCCACCTTCTTGCATCCAGGACGTCATATCATCCATTGCTAATGCAGCTACCTAACCATAACCAACATGATAGTGGAAAAAGCATGTGAATTTCCGAAATTAACAGACTTAGCTACAAAACCAGCACTTCCTGAATCTACTTAAATGATAATACATGTTTTTACCTCATTTCGTGCATCCATGCCTTCTTGATTATCAGCACTGAAAAAGTCAGCTGCCTGCAAAAGAAGGATGCAAATGTCCACAAATTTCAGAATGGAAAATTTGATGACAAATTATGAATCAAGATGTTTTTTCTTTTCCTTTTAGTAGGGTTCTTTTAGCTAAAAATAAAATTTTAAAAAATTTGGTAGTGTTTGGCTAGAAAATGCATTTTGTGTATTGCGTTTTCAATATGTATGTCAAATGACGTGACACATCAGGATGAGTTGGAGAATCCTAGTTATTCCAACAAAAGGAGAATTTGCAAGAAGGAAAATAGTTGTTGATATTTCCGAAAAGGCGGAAAACAACAAAAAATCATTTTCAATCTTATATGTTAAAACCATTTACCGAATTGACCGTTTTCCAACACCTCCGTCTCTTCCATTCATTTTAATGTAGTGGTTAAACAGGCAGAAAACTCATTTTCAAACCAAACGATATCTTATTTTTTTAGGGACATCCAACTTTATTTTAGTACGAATACTTGAAATTTTAAAATACATATCCCTTAATGGTAAAGTCAGATTATATTACATCATATTTTCAATGCTATCTCTATTGAGTGATACAGATTCCATATACAAATGCGATTAAAAAATACAGAAAATTATTTTCAAGGACAAAATTTATCAACGTTTTACCTTCAAGGACAGACCTTCGGCATTTTAGCCTGAAGGACAACTTTCTTTAGGTATCGATTTTTAGTTATCGATAGCAAGTTTTTAGGTATTAGTTTGTAGTTATCGATAGTAGTTTTTAGTTCGGTAGCAGTTTTGGAAGAATGTTTGTCCTTATAAATAATTTTGAAAGAATGTTTGTCCTTATGATTAATTTTTAAAGGAATGTTTGTCCTTGTAGTTAAAATACTGAGATCTTGTCCTTGAGGCTAAAAATATACAATTTTTTGTCTTTTAAATTAATTCCCCTTAAAAAATACATATAATTTTTTATTTTGATAGTGTAATTAACTTACACTGTTCGTAAATAAAAGTACAAATAGCTAACATTTATTTTATTTTATAAACTCAACTAACTTAAGCTTTTCACATTCCATATATAATAATAACTGACAGCGCTATTTTTTTATATGAAATACAGCATCTAAGGTATAATTTTCATACATAGGTCTTTTTTAAACAAAAAGTGCAAAAGGTGCGGATATTTTTCCTTCTCGTGAAATATGTATAAAACTTGCATTTTTTCACTTTAGATTTTGCATTTTTTTTTAAATATTGTACGCCACTCACAAAACACAAGAATATGGCTGCAAAACATATGCAACAGCTAATGTTCATTTAGAATCTAATTTTTGTCCCACTTATGGATGAACAAACATATAAAACTGATGAATATTCAAAATGTACAATACTTTGGTTAACCCTTTATTTTGTATCGGTTCATATTGACAATGATTCGATTTGAATTGATTAACGACTGGTTCATGACCAAATTAAGAATCTTGATTGGATTACCGCGGAAATTTAGAATGAGTAAGAATTAAAATGTGACTGAAAACATACGAAAATGATGATGATAAATTAATCCCTTGATAGAGATTTTATTTGAATTGGTAAATATGATAGGAAGTTTTTCCTAGTAGTCTTTAAATAAGAATGTATCCCATCTCTTTCTATTATAAGGTGATAAATGCAAAGAAATACAAAGAAAATCATGGAATAGGTTATATTACCCAAAATAATAATAATTCTTCATAGTCGGACCCTGTTCAGCTTGTACTTTTCAGTAAGTAAAAGTAACAAATAGTTAAAAGTTAAAACTTATCATAAAATGCGATCATAATTACGAAAATCTGTTGGAAAAGGTATCTCAAATATGAAGATATTTGATCTGGATACATTAGTTGAAAACCTGTCCATGCACTACTTTCCAAAGCAAAGTAACAAATGGTTAGAACATACCAAGAATGTGATCGCACTTAGAAATTTACAATAATACATTGGAGAAGTTTTTTCGACTATAACGATATTCAACCTGGATATGTAGATATAAACTTGCCTTGCAAAATCTACTATTTGCTGAAGTCAACAAAACAAGCCACAAGTGGTATTATTACTCCCATTAATCAAAATTACCATCACAACCATTTTCACAGTAAAAGGAAACGTTGGTATCCCTTTGATTGGTGTTACCATTATGAGGATGTCTTAAAATAACTCTCTGGCACATACTATATCTGTATGCAGGTAGGTAGTTATGTTACATATAAATGGTAGTATGGTTTGCTAAACATGACGTCAATATTTTGGAAACTCGCTAAAGCTTACTTGTTTACTTGAAGTGTATAATAAAAGCATTAGAAAGTTAGAAACAAATAAGTAGCTCCTAAGATTACCACTAGCATTAAATTTGGATTTTGCTTGGAATTAAAATGTAACTGTACATAAAATGGAACTGTGACAATATTAGTCAATTGTCTTGCTCTACTAAAAGAAACAATAAGCGTTTATCATATGGTACCTGATTTGCTCCGTGCTTAAGACGCCGGTACTGCACCGATATCATGCAATTAACAGGAAGTTAATAAAAAGTCACAGTGAGGCAAGAAATAGATCTTGTAAAGTAAATTAATTCATTACCTTGCCAACATTGAAATGTTTGGTTTCATGACCTAACCATCTAAGATATCTCGTAAGCTTAGCTGCTGTGAACGTTTTACCCCGAGCTGGTAGCCCCACCTATAAAATATACCACATGGGATTTAAAATTACTGGGATATATGTGCAATCCGTAATGGTCAAATATCTTACAAGAACTATTGCTAAGTGAGTATCCTCCTTTTGTCCCAGCATCCGATCAGCTACAGCTCCAGCTGCAACAGCCCCTGCTGCTGCTGGCATGGCTTTCTAATAGTTGGAAAAGGATTTTATCAAAAAGTACGATAACTATAATACTGGTAAATAAGTTTGAAATCCAATAAACATTAAATTTTGCCTGACATCAGAAACCATGTATCCCCTAATATGAAGCCCAGGGGAAAAAATAACATGCCATGTTATGTACATCAGTGCATGAGTACAATTTGCACAATGCATCATCTTTGGGAATGGCCATCAAAACAACAATAATAATGTTGTTTATCTTTAACTCAACAATTTATTTCCTGTATTTACACATTTGTATACAGTTTCAGCAAACCATATCCACAATTATTTGTTTAGGAATTAAACAATTTGTTCTATATACACGGCAAACTTTTTTCAACTTGGGTAGAACTTAAAAACGTTGATCAGCAAAAAAGATACTGAGATCAAATGAAATTTCAGCATTTCAAGTTTCAGATCTGGAAAGGAAGATTAAGTTTCAATTATTCGGAGGTTACAATCAAGCGAAAATATTGTCACCGTGAGCTTTGAAGTTTGAAAACGGTAATAACTTAGCAATACAGTAAGGTTAAACTTGAATTCCATATGTTTCCTATTGCATAATTTTTTTTTAAAAGTCTTCAACATAAAGAAAAAATACCATAATTTACAACCTAAAAAGGATGGCTGGTTTTGAACATTAAAAAGGATTACCACAGTTCATTTTATATGATATTTCCTTCTTAAACGGTGGTAATTGGTTTGAATCCCAAACGGTCAGCTTTCAAAATTAATCAAGAACCCACTGGCACTATTAGTCATAATTGCGACATACCTTTTTATCACAGTCAGGTTTGATCTCCGTAATCAACTCACTGGCACTAGCTGATTTAACAGGTCTAGAAGAACCCACACCTCTATCGACAAAAAGGCCTCTTTGGCCATCATTCTTTTGCAGCACTGAAATCGTGCCAACAGATTTTGACTCAGTTATGCCAGTTGCTGGAAAAGAATTTGAGTGGTCTGCAAATGTAGCCCCGGTATCCTGAAATGTATCATAAGGAAACAACTTTACAAGAATACTCCTATTTTGCTAAGGTACATGAGAAATCATTTCATATAAGAGGACTTTTTCATAATTATGTTTTTTTTTCTAGCAGAAATATAGTGAACGCGTATGCCAATACAAGTTTAACCTTACATTTGATGTTGTAAGACTGAATAGTCGCAGCTGTTGGATTTAATTACAGATTAATTGATATTTAATTATTTAGTTAATAGATAATTTAATGGTTATGGTTATGCAACTTCACATGTTTTGTATGGTCAGATTCACTATATTTATTTTCACTATTTTTTTAAAAACTTGTGTTTTTCATATTCTTTTAACGTTCCAAAAATGCATAACTTTAGTATTCATTGTACACTTGTGAATAAAAATTGATTTGTTTTATTAGGTTCTAAAGGATTTTTTTTATCGAATTCTCTTTGTTTGAACTTTGAAGACATTATTGATATGGAAAAACTAATTTTCTATGTAGTATTTTTTCAAAGCAAATTGAAATATAACAATATTGGTGTTTGAATATATTGCATATTAATTTATATGATGATATGACAAATTGATGTAAGATACCTCATATAAGTTATAGACTTTATATAGAGTTCAATATGATCTAAATATACTAAATAATTGTTAAAAATTATAAAGTAAAAAAATAATTAAAATAAACATATCATAACAACACAAAACAAAACAAATATATCAAAATAACAACACATAAAGCAAAATATAATGATATATCATATCTCTTTATTTATTTATTCTTATTTAAGACATACTAAATTAGCCATAAGCTTATACTTGAAATTTGATTGATAAGCGGTAGTCATAAGCTTTTAGCTTATAAACAAATTATTAAACATTGAACAATGTAATATAATTAAATGATATTCTATAATTACAAACATTATGTTTACCAATATTTTTGCGAAATGATTAAGAAAAATTGTGGTATATATTAGTAATGAATAGAAATTATTGTCAATATTGTTTATTTAAATTATGAAGTATAATACATATAAAATTATTTCAATACATGCACAATAAATCAGAAGGACGTGCATCATTTGTCACGTCATGCGTAAGAGTCCAGACAAATTTTGCATCTTTCTGCATTGTGCACCATTAATAACTATTCCCCTCTCCTTATTCTAATTATTTCAAATTATTTGAAAGCCCGAGTTCAATATTACAACCAGAACTTCTTAACCTTGAAGTTCTTATTGCTCAATTGTATTGTCTCATTTCATCTAACCCTCATTGTTCTTGATTTCTTTAAAATTTATTGCATTCATTGTCTCTTGGTTTCATTTCAATTTATATCCCAGTGCTCCATATTATCTCCTTGGCTTATTAATAATGAATCTCCTTCCAAATTCCTTATCTTGTGCGTCTGACCAGATGTTATGAAAATACGGGAACTTCAGCCATTCATTTGTTTCAATCAATTAGGGTATTCTTTTTCAACTCTATTTGGGCTCCATCAACGAACAATCGATGCAAATTCCTTTATTTTTAGTCTTTTTTTGTCTTTTCGGCAACTTATGTCTGAAGTAATAATATACTGGTGTCAAACTCTCTAATGGATGATATCAGATCCTTCTCAAATATTTTTTGAGATAAGATATTTTGCTATTATTGTCATTTTTGGTTATTAATTTACTACCTTTTCGATAGAGAATTTGATTGGTTTTGGCCTAAAATTTGTACCAGCCACCACAAAACACGCATATATACATACATTTTGTGATAATTTGATGGGATGTGAAGAAGTATGTAAAGTATAAATAGAGGACAGGAAATGAGATACCGAATAAAACATAGAAAACAAAATCATTGAATGCATAGGGATGTTGCATTTTTTTTAAACTGCAAATAAACTGGCCATTTTTGAGTTCTACATTAAAATGGTTTTATAGTACCGGTTTTCATACTCACCTTACAATCAACCGACTGGGCATGAGGGTGAGTGAGTGAAAAATCAGCCACCCATTCACTTGTTGTCAGTGAATGAAACCGTATAATATATAACTCTACAAATGGTTGTAATAGAACTGTTTTTCATATTCACCCCTAAGGCAAGTCCGCTCTCTTTTGGGTGAGTGCTATGCAGTTAAAGCCCTGCTATAGCCTCGAAAAAAAAACCCCGCTAAAGTGCTTAACGTTTTCAGCAGCTAAACTTTTATAATTTAGCGATATTAAATAGCGAATCCACTTAAAGTCCTGCCTGCTATTTTCAGCCAAACCTGCTAGTTTAGGGTTTTTAAGCCTAGTTTTAGTCAATTTAATATAAGACAGTTAATTTAACTAATTCCCTTTTGAACCAAATCAAAAAATTAGGGTGAAGGCCTAAGTTAGAGGCTCAAGCGCTCTAGATAAGTTAGAACTCTATTTTCCAATCTTCAAGGCATTCTTGGTTTTTGTTATATAGGAGTTGGTAATGTTTGTTTTTCCTACACAAATGATGTGGGATAGATAATGAACCCATTTTGAAAATTATATTTTATCTCCAATATAGCTTTTTACACCTCTATTATTTTCCGATTTATCACCGTTTTATCTCCACAATAGTTTTTTTCACCGCTACCGCTATAGAGTCACTAACGCTTTAGTTGCACATGGTGAGTGAATAAAAGAGGTTTTGGGAGGGGGATATGAGTTAATGCTTTTTTTACCAACTCGTCCACCCAATCGGAATACTCTAAGAAATGATGTCATTGCCATCAAAATTTGACCGTTTGGTACTACTGACTTTATCTTCCAATGCGGTGAACAAAGTTATGTACAACTGATTTGAATATTAAATGATACAACAAAGAAAATTATGCATCAATGTTTTTGATACTAACCATATATAATTAATGCAACAAGATACAACAAAAGGCAAGAATAGCGATGTCATGCATGTTCTGCAGTGTCAAATATCCCAAATTCAATTGATGTTATTATATGAAATGCAATGAAGGAAAAAATTGACCTTTTGTGAAGAACTGTGATCAATAGAGCCAGAAGCCTCATTAATAGAACCATGTGAGCCACTTCTAGATGCATCCTTCAAGGATCTAGGATCTTCTGCCCTGTCGGCCACATAAATAAGATTTGGCTTTGAACTAGTTGGTGGTGGGACAAGATAATGTTCTAAATCTAGCTCCAAGCTAGCTGAAGGACCATGCTGTAACACGTAAGAAGAATACTACAATCATTACTTTGAAAAATTAACCTCATTAAAGCAAGAAAGAGCAAATAATTGTGGAAATATATTATTTGTCATAATCTTCATACATTACCTTAAGAAATTGTTAATATTGAACTCAGCACAATTTTAATGTTGAAAGTAAACCCTGATTAGTAATAAAAATCTTCTGAGTTCAGCAGCAGAACAAAGGCATAACTGACTAGGTTGTGCTCTCCAGTTTTTCAAAATTGTAAAAACAAGTCGAGAAGAAACGAAAAGAACGATAAATTTGGAGAAATGAAATTTTACTTTGGAATACTGAGCTATCTCCAAAAAACCATGTTGGATTAAAGAAATGATTCTATGGTGTTATGTTTTATGTTGAACGCTCTAGTTAGGTAAGATCAGCTCCACATAATGATTTAACATAGTAGTCATGTATGAAATGTTTGTTCAAGGAATCAGGAGTACTTAGAGCTAGATTGACGCAGAGACCGAGTTTTGCTAGTAGACGTATGTATGCAGATACCCCTAACACTCATTTTACGAATCAAACCGAATTAAACTGCCACCACAATTCAAATTATTGACATCTATTCTTTATCTTAAATGTTTTGCCTAGTAGGCTACCCCTAAGAGCATTCCCAATACAAAAGTGGGTCACCGGATCAAACAAATAGTTTTTTGAACCGACCCACACTAGCTGACCCCAACAACGCACAACTTTTTCCGACATTTACAGTGCCGGATAAATATATATGACAAGGATTGCAGTCCACGTGATGGGCAATTAATTATGGCCACACATACTCATCTGACATTATTAATGCCGGATAAGCAAGCAGCCCTGGGTCATCCAAACGACCTTGGCAGTTACTTGTGAGCCGTGACCCCATGTTGGAAATGCTCTGAGGCACTCGATCTTTAATCAAACAAGGTGGAAAAAAATCAACTTCAAGCATAGCAGACTTAAAGTGAAAGATCGACTTAGAGAAGTCCCGATATATCTGCAGTAACTTATAAAACGTTTTGTCAATATTATATACATATACATACGTGTGTTTATATATATGTATATATATATATATATACATACATACATACACATATATATGGACAAAGATCGACTACACCTCTATTCCCCTTTGATTTCAACCACATTCCTATTTAAATAATATAATGAGGTGGCAAGAGAGAGAAATATACTATTTAAATCGGAATGTGTGGTACATACATACATATACATACACACACAGATATATATACACACATATATATGTATATATGTGTGTGTGTATACATACATACATACATACATATGTGTTTGTGATACCCCTCAAAATAGTGCTCTTTGCAGGAATCAAACTAGGGCGCTAATGGTACCCAAGGAGACTAATGTAAATTAGTGCTCTAGGTAGGATTTGAACTTGTGCGCTAGGGGTTTCAATAGGAGATTATAGTCCCATGTTGCGAGAAAAACACTAGAAGAGGTGTTTATATACCAAGGCTTCACCTCATAACAACCTTGAGGCTTTTTAAGGATTGAAACCCCACACTCTGGCTGCGGCTATGAGGTGGACACTTTGGATTCATGATAAAGACATAATTGGTTACCAGCATTGCAGTTATCCTGCCTTGTTCAGTGCTAAGCGAGCGCCGCGTTATTGCCAACTTGTGCGGTTCCCAAAAACATGTCCGGCACGACCGAGTGCACGGTTATGGAGGATATCGGACATATTTCTCGACTCGACATTCGGTCCGACTCGGAGCACGCTTTTGTTGTTCATATGATTCGTATCGTCTTTCCATACCCAGCTTCAAATTATCGAATGCCCAAGCCAAAGCAACTTCCAATGTCCCTCGGAGCAATATCGTCCAGGGCGAGCTTCGGGTACGTAGCCGCATGACCCGAAGCACGCTGGCAGTTTTTTCGTGCTCGACTCGGAGCACGGACTTCCTCGGGCTTCCTTCGGGAAAGTTGCCGAATCACCCGAAGCGCGCTCTGAGTTTCCCATCGCGCGACTCGAAGCAGCAGCATCAAGAAAATAGGGCCAAGACTGCCTGTCTTTTTACAGTGATATGGATGCCGGGTATTTGTTCTATTACATTCCTTTTATTGTCAAAATCATGATTTTAGTTAAAAAATACAAGCAAAATATCATACTGCACATCAATAATTCATAAATGGTTCCATATATCAATAAATGAAGCTAGGGATTTGTAAGAAAAACCTCATGTCCGGCGTCCACACTGGAGTTTATACTAACATCTGGAATATCTCGAACCCTAGAAGGCTGTAGATTTTCCTGATAAGCTCTCCAACTTGCTGCCAAATCAAATGGTGACACAGTATCTACTTCAATGTAAACATTGTATTCCACAACAGTTTTTTCATCTTCGTTCATTCGGAATATTGCATTCCTAACATCCCCTTCCAACTTTCCATGAACCAATAGTCGATTAGGTCCTTCCTCCACAAGACAGGGGACATCACTGTGTTTGGGCTTCAACAAGAACTTGAAGTCGAACATTTCTGATAACACCGAGCAACATTAGTATCAAAAGATGATAAGACGAATTATCAACCAATATGCAAAAAACCAACATTCATACTATTTCTCTAGAACGCTCTGATATTTTGGTTAAATTTAGAAATTTGGATGTTAAAAAACAATTCTAGTAGGTGGTCTCAAGGCTGGCTCAAGCTAAAGGAAATAACGCTAATGCTTAAGGTCCTATAATTTCAGGGACCTCTGAAAACCATGCATGCAGTACAAAATAACAGCATAGTAATTAATTTGGCAACTTCCAAATCCATCACACATGAAACTCAGGAGCTCATTTTGCTTCCATAGGTAATCGTATACAAGTTATCATCTATACATAATTTTTATTGAGAAACTGAGAATTTTGGACTAATAGTTAAAATAGTAGACTGAACAAAGAAAAAGTAAGATCAGTTAAGTAATATTCTTCATTCGCAGTAAGTAAAAAAAAACACCATTTCATATTTCAATCCCTCTTCCCTTCCGTGTTTATGAACACACTCTTGTTTCTTTGCCATACGTTTGACATTTAACAGTCAACAGAAAATATCTGATTTCTTCTCATTTCAACTTTCTATTTCAATCAGAACCGATTCAACAATTTAAGGAATCACTGTTTTCCCACTTCAGTTCTTTGAGTTGGGTAAGGTTATTCTTTTCAATTCTTTTGTTTTTATCCTTTTGAAATATTTCCTGAAACCATTGTTGTTCTTTTTTGTTTTATCTCACTTTGGTTTGAACTAATAATCAATTGTTTGGCTCTTACGCATGTTCATAACTTAATTCAAGGGCGACGAGAATACAATTTAATGTATTGTTTTGGTTTATTCCATTGTTGTTTTATTTATGAAATTGAACATTCACTCCATGAATTTTTGAAGCTAAATATGCTGAAATGTACCAACCGATTCATTGAATAATAATGATATGCTATGACTTAATATGAAGTCGACGCTACTTTTGCTTTTCGTTTGTAATGAACTATAGTTATAACTATAATGCTAAAGACTTACTGGTTTGTTTATATTAAATAAATGCAATTATGCTATATTCTCTTATGTGGTCTGAATACTAACACATTTTACGGGATGTTGCCATGCTAAAATATATGCTTAGCAATATTAAATTTAACTATTGGTATTAAGGAATCTGAAATCTAATCATTAAAAAAAAAATTATCAGCCTATGTATCACTATACTATATATTATGTGTCTACAGTGGAATGACACAGCATTGTTGGTCCCAAATCAGTAATAAGAATAAGGTTTCCAGTCCAAAAAAGATGTGAAAAAATTGAGGCCCCATTAGTAAATTTCGTTGGGTACCTCAAATTATCTCCTGACAGCCCCGTGGTCTAACAAAGAGTAATCAAGGAAATACTTGCCTGCATGCTAAATAGAAATTTAAACTGATGCAAACATTAAATATCAACAAAACAAACAAGCTATCAATCAGAAAAACATGGTCGGAAACAATAAATAAGCGATAGAAGAGATTTTCTACTCGTTCCTCCAATGCATTGGAGTGCATCAATAAGATTTCACTGCTTTTAATTAAAAAATTACAATAGGATTTCAATATAAAGAGCAAGCTCCCTATTCAATTTCAAAATAAAGAAATATCAATCAGGAAGAAATAAACCTAGCAATATTGTGTATCATTTTAGAGTGTCTTTAAACCTTAGGTCATAGGTCTTTTATATATAACAGCAACAAGTAAGAAGGTTGAATTAGCAAATAATTTTACCGATTAATAAATTGATTTAGAGCGATCCAATCTCAGAACCAACTTTCAAAAAGCATCCACAATTTATTACAATGACTGGTAAAATGGTAATGTTGTTCCTCGATTCAGTTGACTGGTCTGAATGCTTTATGAATATTTCTATCATAAAATGTTGCTTTAACTTTTTCTTCCTAATTGATATCAATCTCTTTGGTTCCGAACCAACTGATGTATATTTGTACTGTTATTTTAAAACCTCGTATTAATGTTAACACTCCTTCAAGATCATAAACCAGTATGGGCCATCTAATATATTTACATTAACCGTCGACTAAAAAATATAATTGTAGGAATTGGAAGTTTCAAAACCATGCAAAAAAAATTAGATGACATCGAAGCAAATAAATCATATATACAGAAATTTATTTCGTTTCGAAATATTTCAGCACAAAGGACGAAAATTGGGCTAATTGGCTAAGGAGGGGGTACATAGGAAAGGAGCTATGGATCTTTCGTTACACGTGTGTGTGTGTGTATGAGAGGAGCAATGGACCTTCCACATATGTGTGTGCCCTTACCGCTCATGGGTAGTATAATTGGTTGTGTATGTCGGTTTCCACTAGCGATGTCGAGGGTTCGATCCACATTACTATATTATTCATGTTATTTACCTTGGAATATGTCATGGGTAAGGTGCATTTTTTCTCACAGTCTACAAACAAATGTTGATTCTTTAAATTACACAAACACGTGCCGTGTGCACGCACACATGCATATACGTACGTACGTACATACGTACATACATACATATAATTTTTCTTTACGTGAAGTGCTATAAATGTCATCTTTGTTTTTTAGCTTTAGAAAATACTCTCACCCTAGTATTTTCATATGTGAGCTACTAAGCTAAGCAATGGTAAATTACTTGATATTTGTTACGATCATGACTATGGGGAATCATAACGTCAAATTACATGATAATAAAAAGTTATTTGTAGTCAACACCAATAATATTTGAAGTTACTAAAAGTACCACCTTTATTTTTAAAAACATCTTAATTATTCACATTACTTTCATGAATGCGAAAATAGATATATTTGAGATCTAAGTATATAACGCATTTACCCAGTGATATCCTAAAAATGAAGTTTGATTTCATAGCATATCTTTTTTTATTTTTTTGGAATGTAGATGCCCTTAAATCTCAATTCTTATGTTACACTTACCTAAATACTCATCAACATCTCTTAAGCATTTAATAAAATACAATCATAAAACTGACTTCAAAAACCCACCTTAAACTTAAAAGATGCTCTGAAAGTAAACATGATTATTATGCATAACTAAGCAACTAGAAATAGAATAAAATCACAATCCTTAAACATAATATCACCAATCATATCAACCATTAATGGTAGAAAAAAATGAGATGAGAGTTGATGAGTTATGATATTTAATTATTTTCAAAATGTGCATAAAATTAATATTTTTGTAATTTTGTTCATTTTCGATGGAAATGATAATGATAATTAATTATGTTTGCCTATATCATATTGTTTTCTATTACAATAGTTTCATCGTTCTTTTTTTGTTTTCTTATTGAAACAACAAAATTATTAACTATTGGACATTTTTGATCGAAGTAGTTATAAGGTTATTTATATTTACTATGTTCTAACAAGGTTTTAAATATCAGATTTCGGTCATGTTTCGTCTCGAAATTTTTACACAAGTTATCTCGTACAGGGGGAGATCTCGGACGAGATGAGTACATAACGGGTGTACATCTCGGATTGACATCTCGGGCCTTATAATGCATCTCGGGAACATCTCGGATGTATTTATGTGTCTAAAATTGATGTGTCAAAAATTTATTTAACGGTTATAACTTTCTTAATAAAATAAAAATGGTTACATACTTGATTTACATGGAAAAAGGAATATTTTTTGAAAAGTAGTAGTTTGATTAACTTAATTGATTTGGTAATAATTGAATAATATCCTTTTATTTGAAAACGATAAAGAAGTCAAACCTTTCACTATGACTCATTAATATAAAAAGTAAAGAATATGTTCAAGAAGTTGGTAAATTATATTTGGATTGAGTAATTTCTTTTGAATCAATATGAAAATAAAAAATGTTATGGAAATAAGAAAATTGTATAATTTCGGGTGAGATCTCGGATTGAGATTTTGATCCATATATCGGGTGAGATTTGAATATCTCGGACGAGATGAGCGTCTAGAGAGATATGGAGGAGATTTGATGTCTCGTCTCGTTTAAGTGTGAAAAAGAGATCTCAGAGGAGATCTCGGACGATATATAGGAGATTTAAAACCATGGTTCTAACATAACGTCAAATTTGAGCTATAGATTATTTACTATGTTGATCATAGTTAAGGATACACAATTAAAAAAATAAAAATCTACCTACAATTAAAGTTGATAATAGCTTAGTTACAACTAAATTATTTAGATTCATATGTACTGATGAAGTGTTAAATGAAGAAAAAAGATCAACTTCGATGAAATTGAATCGAGAAATTTTGATTATGTTGTTTGAAGGGAGATGAGAAGTCAAATTATGGTTGTGATCACTTAAGCATTTAATTGGGTAGGGTCGGTTCGAGTCCGGTTGTATAACACTAAAAATGCATATATGTTTTCATTTTTTGTCTAATCTCTCGGTTCGGATCAATTCTTCATATTATTTTTCATCACCTAGACCCGACTCGAGATCTATTGGCATTGGATTGGTTTGATTCGGATTTGCAGATCTCGTTTCTAATTTCTCATCCTAGTTTGATGCGGCAATAATATGAATAAATATCTTAAGTTTATTGAAGATTATTTCACAGTGTAATCATATCATCGTATGAGAAATATAATACATTCAACCATTAATTTTTTTTCTATATGCGCAATCAATATTAAAACTTGATTTGAGAATATTACATAAATAGAATAATATTTTTAATATCAGTCACTATGTTTACTTGTCTTCAAGCAAAAAAAAAAAAAAAAAAAACATCCATCATGATCTACAAAAGCAAAAACAAGTACAATAATTACCAAACACAATAATATGATAAATACAAATTTTTATACAAGTTGGATTGTGAAAAATAAAAAAGAAGTAAAAAACAATAAAATAACGAAAAGGCACACAATTTTTGTGTCGTGCATCATTTACGCCATTCAATGCGTCTTTCCATGTGCACCGCACCATATGAAAGAAAGGTGCAAACCAAGGTTCAAGGTATCGTTCGGTACACCGGAATTCCGGCTGTACCATACCGCTACCGTCATTGACCGGTACGAAATTAGGCTACAAATCCGGTTTCGGACTGGTCCAAAAAAAAGTCTGTAGGCGTGACGAAGCAGAAACTAAAAGCAAAAGGAAGAAGAACGAACAAGAAAAAAAAACCTGAATTTTGCCCTAGCTTCGGTGTAGACTATTCTGAACCAAGTCGAGAATCGAGAATGTTTGCCAATAAATCAAGAATCAAATCGACCTTTGTTTTGTGCCAATGAAAAAGAAAAATCTCAAATCGAGTATCTTTGCCATGAATCGAAGAAAGGCTGCAGGCATGTGTCGAATTTTTTTTACTTTGCCCTAGCTTACTTCAGGAGGAAGTCGACAAAGATAAACAAACAAAATAAATGGGTCTGGAGCTGTTATGGATCTGGGCTGTTATGTGGGTTGGTTTTGTTATTTTCTTATATTGTTTTTTTGACTAAAGTTGGGCTGAAGTCACCTATTTTGTAATTATTCTTTTGACCAAATTAGTGAGGATTTGTTTAATTTGGGATTCTCCAATCAAGTCAATTATGAATTGTATATTTAACTAAGTTTACTTTAATTATTTGGTTTACTTTATTAAAAATTACCCATATAAGAAACTGGAACCGAAACCGAAACTAAAACGAAACGTCCGAAATTTCCGAAATTGATCGGAACTAAAAGAATTTCAAATGACCGAAACCGAAACCGAGTTCTCAAACCTTGGCGCAAACACTGTGCCGCATGGCGCCTTATGTCATGACACCGCCTTAGCGTGTCTTTCATAATCATGGTCATAACTTTCGAGAAAATAACCAACAAATGAAATAAGATACTTAATTCCACTTAACAATTAAATGGTAAATAGTGTAAAAAAATCAAATGTTGTTTTTGTTGGTTTGCTATTATAAAAACTAGAATTTGTTTGCTTCGCCATGACACACATTTTTGTAAAATAGGAAAATGGTGGAAAATCTTGGAAAATTTGGTCCAGAGTTGGAAAAATATTAAACAGGCCTAGAATTATATTGTAGTCGTTATATTACAACAACAAAGAGAACAACCACGATTAAACCCATTTTGACGAGAGTGGTTTACTATACATGTTCTTTGCGGTTGTGAGTTGATAAATATGGCATTAAAGCTTTCCTTCAGTTGAAAATGCGGTTAAGAACATATACTAAATTGTGTGTGCACGCACATGCGTACATATTAATTGACAAGTATTATATATGGAATAAATAAGGAGAAAATTTGATATACATCCTTATGAGTATAAAAAATTAACATTAGGTATCTTACAATTTTCTTTTATAAATTACATCCCTATAAAAAAAAGCAAAATTCATGAAGGTATTTGGGTAATTTTACTAAACATAAACATGCACATTTAGAATATACGTTCATAACTCATAACCGTCGTAATACACGTCGGAGTCGCCGCTTTTTAATTTGAAAACGAAAGAAGTAAAAAAAAAAATTAAAAAGAAATGTAGAAAATAGTTTCTAAAATGGAAAGATGTAGAACAAATAAATTTATAAAAGAGTGGTGTATTCCTAATTTCCACATAAATAAATGTGTGCAAAGGCTGAAAAAATTATGTCCATGTACCGTAATCAACGATGATGTTGAGCACTTCAAAAATTATAATTATAACACCTTAGTACCAAATTGATGAAAATCAGCCAATTCCCATTAATACATAGAAACTCACATCTTTTAACAACCACGGTTATTAACGGCGCACGGTGAGAGAAAACGCAAAATCTTGCTATAGCTTTGGCGCATGACATGGAAAATGACTCACACCTTTTTAATTCACTGTACATGTTTTAAAAAAAATGAATATTCATTATACATCACAATCTGTTAAACTAGATAAAATTATTTATATACTTTTAAATTAGATACCCAAAAAAGATTTTCTCTTTTAATCATTTTGCAAAAGAATCACTAACATAATGTCATGAGCATAAAATAATTTCGTATTATATTATATCGTTCAGTGTTTATGACTTGTTTAGAAGTTTGATTTTGAATTAACAGCTTATATTAATTGTTTGGCAATTAAGTTTCAAGAATAGTTGATTGTGTGTTGCTTCAAGTGAGAAAAAATTGATGATATATGACATTTTACTGTACATTTTTTATTTGAAATCTCAAACTACCAAGCTTGCATTTGTACACTCCAAGAAACTATGCATTGAACCCTAAATACCTACTTCGAGTAAATCACAGGGTTACGGTAGTTGTAAAATGCAAATTTGGAATATGTGACCTTTTGTCGGTCAGTTGTGTTACTTACCAAGTGGACAATCATGTGGAGACATTCAAACATCAAGAGTTTTGATCACATTTTTAATAGTTATTTACCACATTTTTAATAACATTTTTAATAGTTATTTATCGCTTTTGATCACATCAAGAGTTTATAACTTAGATATCACATCAATTTATCATAGCATCATATGGACAAATGTATAATACATTCAAACATCAATGTTAATTTGTGCATACATGAATAATTCAAGTTACAAGTTGCTTTAAAATTATCTTATATAAAAAGAGTTAGTTTTTCCATAACTGCATGTACTTATCTTCAATCAAAGAAAATTTATAGAAAAAAATTATCCTTTTGAAAAAGATGTAAACAAATAATACAAAGAATACTAACTTTGATGCATTTTTAGATCTTGAAAAGAAGAACAAAAAAAATGTAAAAAAATGCATTTCTTTTTATCACTGTGCGCATTGTGCGTCATTTAGTGTCTACTCATATGCACCTATGCACCATGCCATGGGACCAAAAGCCGCAATCATCGCGCCTTGAGTCATGGCGCGTGCCTTAGTGCCCCTTTCATAGTTATGCAAATAATATAGGTCTTTATAGCAACAAAAGCTTGCGCAATGACTTGATCAATTATGGAGAAATGGTAATATGTGAGTATTGTATTTGGATTTTGAGTCCGTCATAGATCATTGCATCTAGTTTGGCAAAATTAACACCTTTGATCAAACTTCACTTTCATAGTTGTCTAGGATGACACGATTGATATGAGATGATAATTACAAACCCCCTTAAACTAAGTTAACAAACAATATTGATTTAAACAAAGCCGACAAGGTCCAATTGACCTTAAATTATCGATCACTTGAAATCTTAGTGTAACGCAAGGTTTGAGAACTCGATTTCGGTCTTCGTTTCGGTCTCCGTTTCGGTCTCCGTTTCGGCCAGTTGAAATTTCTCAATTTCGGTTAGTTTCAAAATTTTCGAAAGTTTCGGTTTTGATTTCGGTTTCGGTCTCGGTTTCAAATTTTGTAATGAAAATGTAACAGTAAGCATTGTAAATAAATTACAAAACATAAAACATATACTCTAACGTAATACTTCATTTATACAAAAAAATAAAGCAGCCCAACAAAGTTACTATATAAATCTGATGCAAAACAAATGACCCAACCCAACACTTGGATAAAAAATAACATTCCACTGCTTGAACACAAATAAAACAGCCCAACAAAGTTTACCAAACCTAACTCTTATTCCTTCTCCCGCCCTTAAATATTAGTCTCCCGCTTCAGCAACTAGGGAAAAAAATAAGAACACGAATAAAGCTCGGCGCTACTAGACAAAGCTTGAACGACACTCGAAATGAGCTGCCTGATTCGAAGTAAGCAGTCTGATGCTGGGAGTATGCTACCTGATGCTCAAAAAAGGCTTGAATGAAGCTCGTCGCTAATATAAGCTCGAATTTGGAAAAAATTGTAAATGGATGCTTCGATTTAATTGAGATAAGTATTCGATTACTGCTAGATTCGAATTTATTTTTTTTCTTTTGCTTTTTCTATAGATTGATGCCGTGTGTTTTTTCTTGTTACTCCCTTCTTCTTATTCTGGTTACAATTTCGATTTTTTTTTTTACTTAGACTGTTTGAACGGGACGGGATTTTGCCCTAATCCCGTCCCGCCACCGGCCGGAACCGGTACGAGTGGGTCGGAATCTCGTGGTTCCGACCGGAACCTCATACCTTGGTGTAACGCCAATTATACATCTCAATTGTATCACCATTGCTTATGCAGAACTTAATATTGCTCAAACCCAAGCTGTTTCCAGCATGTACTGGGATTTGGATCTTCCTCTTTAGTTGTAAACTATGGAAGGGTTCACCCTTGCATTTGGACAACTGAATCATGATATTTAATGATTCAATTGAACATAGAGTCATATGTTACCCAAACAATTTTAATATCGCGCTAAAAGGTACTTAGGCTTCGTTTGTCTTTATTAAGAACTTCTTAATAAAACTTTCGATTACCGGTTCAGAACTTTTGCGTTGTTGTCTTCTCATTAAAACAACTTATTCGGACAAAACATTCAAAACTTTTTTCTTGCTAATTCTTAGTTCTGAATGTTGAATGACATTTTGTCTTATTTATACCCTTATTGAAATTTATAAATCTAACCCAAATTTAAAATTTTAATATTAACCATTGAAATTTTAAATTTCAAAAGATTAAAATTTCTAAAATTCAAAATACTTTTAAAATCTACACTTTTAAAAAATTTTAAATTTTGAAATTTACGATTTTTAAGTTTAATTGGAAATAAAAATTTGAAAATATGCTTTAACCAAAATATCCATAAAAATAAATATATTTGAAGTCAACTAATTCATTGCTTTTGATAATTATAATTTCAAACATTAAAAAAACAGTGATTAATAATTTCGACGGTTTAATCCTCCAAAATAATATTTTTTAAACCTTTTTCTAGTATTCAAAATTCTCTTAATTCGGGCGTTTATGTAATTTAAAGCATTTCAAACATAATATTTCAAATTTCAAATTCCTACTTTTAATAATCGTTATTTAAAAACTAATTAATATACAAGGCATGATTGTCAAAAGAAACTTAACTGTTAAATTTAATAAAAAATTTGAGAATGCAAACAAACAAGTAAGTTGGCAATCAGAATTCAGTAATCAGCATTCAGGATTCAACGCTTTAAACAACCGCGGCCTTGATTTGAACCATGAAACATTATGATCTGCATCTCAATTACTATACCGAATTAAACTAAACATAGAAGCACAAGTAAGCAAACATAAGAACGTCATCACTTCAACTAATATGCAGTCCATAGGTTATCAAAACCCAGATGTTACCTCAACTGCATGAACGCAACAATTAAGTAGACTTTTTAAATATAATAAGTTAATACCGTGATTGGGAGGTACAACAAAACTAAGCTCCCACATTGAAGGAGAATCTTTAATCAAAGCAAGCGCATTAGAGGAATCCCAAGAGCCAATAACACTAGAGGAACCATACACATATGGTACTAAATCGTTGGTAGCTTTAAAATTCTCCATTTTAAGAGAAACAAAAAGTTGCTTTTCTGCATGGGAAATATCTGCAGTTTTTGAAGGAGTTGCCCCCATTATTGCTTACTTTTTTAGAAAAATAAGGAAGAAAGTGAGGCTCGGGGCTCATTATGATGAAGCTTCGCTTGGCTATGATTCCTTGGATTGGGGATCGAATTTGAGCGTTGTTTAAACGCCGAAATATCTCTGGAGTTAAAATTTATTATATTTATTTGTTTTGGTGCAGAAGATGTTGGAGAATTAATTGCATGCTTAACCGGTGGCGACTGGTGATCATGTCGTGGTAGGACCGCAAGAAAACGAACTCCCTCGGATCTGGATACGTTGGACGACCAGAAATGGATCTTGGGATGGTTAATTCTATTTAAATCCAAAATTGTGTTAAGTAACCTCTATAAAACTTAAAAAACTACCATGTTTATATTTTTGTTGAGTTTTACATCTTTTACGAACTGTGGATTTTCAAATTTAAAAAAAAAAATCGACAATAGCATGAAATTCATATTTTACCTCTTCTGATTCAGTTAGATTTGTATTATCATCATTGTAATCTATCAATTTAAACACAAGATTTGAAAATTTACCTAAAATTAAATTTATGGTTTATGGGATAAGAAAATAAAAGAAGGACAATACAATTAGAGATAAAATGATGGTTGAATAACACAAGGACAATTTTGTGTAGAAATTTTCTTTAAATTTAAGAAGGAGGCTACTTAGTAATATCACAGTCTAAATAGAATTAGCCTTCATGGACTCATTTGATTTCAAGAATGAATATATTTTTTATAGCTAAGGCGAAAGCAGTCAAGCCAAACTACTCTGGCTTGAGCGAAATTGTTGTCCTAGCCGAGTTCAAAAAAAGCCCCTTCAAAAATAATTAACGTGATTTGAATTGATCTTTGGTCACTTCTTATGTTGTGCAATGAACAAACCACTTAAAACATAGCACGATTGTTATTTATGTTGTAATTAGATATTATATAATTTAAATTATTTTAGAGAATCAACACTGGCACCATCTTCACTATTGTCACCTCCACGTCGTTGCCCTAGGCGGTTGCCTTGGCAACCTAGCCTGATCATAGAGGTTTAACGATTCACTACCAAGGTAGTCAGGAATTGCTCGAAAACAAGAGACAATTATATCAAAAGAAATTAAACCCACATTTCTTTAATACTTCCTTCTCAGTGGATTCATGTAACATCCCCTAATTGGAGGCCTAACACCAACAGCTATGGATGTTGCAGCCATCCATAATTATTAATTCTCGACGATCAAATACGGCGATGTTAGATACATTGATATACATTTCCACGTTTCATTCAAAACATTTCATGTTTATTACATAATCTCAAACGTCAACCACGTTCAAAAAATATAATTATTACACTTACGTCAAGAGTGACATATGAATATGCCCACTTGATTGATCAGAGTATATAATAAGGCTAATAAGTCTGCGTTTACATCCAAAACACACAACGGAAAAAGAAAACTCTGAATAACTAACTGCCTCCTCCACGTCTCCAGAAGCTTGAATCGTCTTAGAAGAGAATCTAAAAACCATAAACCTCAAACTACTCAAAATCAATTGAGTACCTGAGAGTTTAAGAGGAAAACAAAAACTTTGAGTTGGATATAAAGCCTGTTATGAATAACAATTTACCATCTCAAACCCTTTGAATATCTAGTGAGACCACGCCCTTCATGGAACGGGTTTTCCACACACTAGTATCTTGAAACCTTTTCAAAACTATATATTGTGCTTCTACATTCACAACGGTTAAAAACATAACATTTAAAAAATAAAATGATGATATGTGGGTACACATTTGGATTTTCCATCCCCGGTTTAATTGACTTACTGTTATATATATATATATATATATATATATATATATATATATATATATATATACATACATATATATATATATACACACATACATATATATATATAGGTATGTATGTATGTATGTATGTATATGTATGTATGTATGTATGCATGTATGTATATATATATATATATATATATATATATATATATATATATATATAGTTTCTAATGCCATTGTCAACCTATTAGTTTTCATGGGTTTACTAATAACCTTTTTATAATTCATTGACACCCCATCCTATTTCAAAGTTTTCATAGGATCACTAAGAATCTATAGGCCCTGCCAATTAACTTAATTAATTCATGGGTTCTCCTAAACCTATTGGTCATTTCCATAACTCATCTTATATCTTTAGTTTTTATGGGTTGACTAGAAACCTATGGATTACTCCAGTAACTTCTCAGCCTAGTTTTCATGGGTTGACTAGGAACGTTTTGACTGATGTTAATTCTTAATCTAGATATAGTTTTCATAGGCTCACTACAAACCAATTGGCCCCTGCCAACCATCCTTAATATATAGTTTTCATAGGTTTACTATGAACACGTTGGTTATTCCCAATAACTTGCTAATCATAGTTTTTCATGGGTTTATCTCCCAGACAACTTCAAGGCTTAGGCATCCTATATTTTGGTCTCCCTGACTTCTTGGATCCAATTCTACTCATTCATGAGTTTAATCAATTGATATTAATTACTGGGTTAACCTACTGGTTCTTCTACCCTTTATCCCCAAAGTGTAGTTGTAGGTCTTTTATCATGTGAATATATTTATATTTGAAGAAGCAAACATTACAACTTACAATACCACTCCTATGGGTTTAAAGTCCTTGAAATACTTTTCGAATAAAATATAGCTAATTCATTTAACCTATATTTTTATCAAGGCAATATTTCTTAAAATTTACATATTTAATTTATTTCATAACACCTTTATTTAGCCATGGATTTTTTTCTCTTAAAAATGAGTTTCGGTTTAAAAGCCTTTCGACACCTTCGAAACCGTGCTTTCGACTTCATTGGACAACCCCCTTCGAAAGCATTAAAATCTATTTTTATCAGGCTTCTGTCTTTCGAATACTTTTATACATCTCTTTCGTAACCTTTCAACCTTGTTAAAGTATTATTATATAAGTATAGAAGCATAGCTTATTCAAAAATACCCCTTTTGCAGCCGTTAATGGTTACCCTTCGAAACCATTGAAAGTTACCCTTAGAAACCAAAACCTTTCGAAGTTGTTGGATTTACATTTAAAACAACATTTTTGGGTCAAAGTGAACATAAGCGAAAGCATCTCTTTCGAAATCATTATTCATTTTATAGAAGTATTGGGGAAACTTGATGGTGTCCTAACTATCCTTTCAAAAGCATTAAAACATCTAGGTAAAAACATTAAAGGTTGGCTTCGAGACCCCTTTCGAAATCATTGCCTTCGAAACCCCTAACCTCTTCCGAAAGCAGTAGGAAGTGGCTATCATTTTATAAAACAAACGGTATCTTTCGACAATATTGATATCTTCAATACCATCGAAAGGCATCAAATCATAGAAGAGTTTCGACTAGTCAAAAACTACCCCTCCCGATAATTTTAATTAAAGACTAAGTAACTCCTTGGGAAGCTACTATTTTAAATAAATATGGCAGCTCTCCTTCGAAAGCTTCTTTTGAAATATCCTTTCGAAACCATTGGTGTCGACTACTTCGAAACCTTTTTATAAATAGGAAATTGCTTTTCTTTTAAAATAAAACAAAGGAACCAACCCCTTAGAAAGCTGCGTGTAACGCCCGGCCCTTATACCCATCCCAACCAAGAGTAATGCTAAGTATTACTGTCAGAAAGCACGGAGAATGGGACTCGATAGGGCTAAATGATGTACTCAATCCCTTGAACTAACACTGGCACGAGAAATTTTATGACTTTTTTTTCTACTTACCATTCGTGCTCAGTCTCGGTTCAAAGCAATGGTACAAGTAAATTTTTTTCAGGTTACATAGTACAGAATATAATAGAACGTACAGTTCAGCACAATAACAGCAGAATACATAATACATATCATAATAGTGATGTCCACGATACATAGTCTATAGTATACATCACTCCTAAAATACATAATAACATACATACCATAATACATATGTTAACTACTCCTAAGTCCAAGCTATAAAGTCCAAAACTCCAAAACGTGGAAGATAATATGAATGCTGCAACAGTCCACGTAACCTAACCTGCAACCACAATCCTCAGACTGACACGAGGATTATAAAACAAATCACACGGGTCAGACTATTTGTACTGTGAATGAAGTAAGATCAATGATCAATGATTATCTCAATCAACAAAAGGTAAGAAAGAGCCGCATGTATAAACCAATATGAGACATATATGCGTGTGTGAACCAACATGCAAATTTAGTTTCATAAACAATTCATTTAATCAAACAATGGTTTTAGGCCAAAAATATCGTATGTAATCCAATACGACACCAACCCAATTATCATATGTAAAACAATAAATAAGTTCATACACACATCTTCCAAAGATACTGGGTTTTTAAAATCAACTTTAATATTTCCCATAAAAAATCATAAATAAAGAAAATTACATCATGGGAATTATGGGATAAATGTAACATGACTCATAAAATATACCAAGTACACAGACGCTAGTATGGTAAAATCACAGTGGTAGAGCTTGAGCGCGCGCGGAGACATCAGCACCGTAACCTACTCATAACACCATAATACACCTAGTGATCAACGCAGGATAACCAAGACAGTCTAAGGTAACGGCTGTATGCTACCCGTTCACGGATCTACACGTGGGACCCCCACACCTGCATCCATCATAATCCGTGACCCACCGATCGAAGATCCCGATCAAAAATAAGATTAGCCCTGTGTAGCATAACATTGACTTTTGGTGGTAAAAGGGCAAGTGATATACCACCGATTCAGATAGCGATCCTGAATCAGGTCGGCCAAGATGGAGTTTTGGCCTATTGGTACAATAGAGTCCAATCTATCCCTACCCAAAAATCAAGAAGATCTTTAAGTTTTATTATTTAAAAACATGCCATAAGAATTCAAAGTGTTTATAATTTTAATACATTTCTTAAGAATAAAATTAATGATGGAAAAATCCTCCAAAATCCCAGTATATGGTTTAAAGGGAATCGAAGTCTTTTTTTTAAAGAAACAATTGTCCATACAAAAAAAATATAATTACATCTCTATTTCGCAATAATGCCCGATAATCCCATAATTCTCGTAAAATAATTTATTAATTCTAAATTTAATTAATTAATTATTATTATTATTTAATTAATTTTTTTCTTTATTTAATTTTTTTCCTCCATAAAGTTGGAACTACTCACAGTGCAGCCATGCTGGACAGTGCAGCACAGGGCTGCGCTACAGCGCGGCACTTGCACAGTGTCTTCCACATAGTGCAAACAGCAGGTTTTTTTCCTAATTTTTTTTCCTCTGCGGCAATTAACCAAACAATATGCATGCATTTTAATTTTATGCATAAACCTCCATTTCTTCTTCAATTCCCATCAACAATACATAATTGGGAAATGAGGAAGCAATCATTTTATTCAAAATTTTACACTTTTATTTGCATGCATTCATAAAAATGAAAATAAAAATAGGGTTATAACTTCACTCGCCTAAAACTCCAAATAGCAATCTTCAAGCTCTGAATCAGCTTGCCCTTGGATTGCTTGTCTTTCACCTCCTATTGCTAACAAATCAAAAAAACCCTAAATAGCTATTCACTGAAAAAAGAAAAGATAGAATATGATTGATTTAGGGATACTTACTCTTAGAATTGGAAATCTTTTCTTTTTAACCTATAATTGCAACGTGAGATTTGTGTTTGATTGAGAAGATTAGAAATTAGGTTTTAGGTTTTCTCCTTTCTTCTTTTCTTTTTCTTTCTGTTTCTCAAAATGCAGTACGTACAGTCAGTAAATAGAGGAGAGGGAACGGTATTTTTATTATAAAGCCCCTCATTTAGAATGTTCTTCCAATTAGCCTCTTATTTTTTTAATACAAAGTATTCATTTTATTTTGTCCTTATTCTAGATTTTTCTTTTTCTTAACATTATTTTATTCAATTTCTAGATCTTTCCTACATGACAGTATAAAAATGATATTATTATTATTATTATTTACTTTTCCTTCTTTTTTTTTTCTTTTATACCTAATTGTAGATCAACATAAAACAAATTCTTATCTAAACTTTTCATACATAAAATGCATTTTATCTCATGTAACTAGTTACCATTCTTTCATAAAAAAACATATCATTCTCAATGTTTAACTTTTCAAATAGTTTAGGTTAATAAAATGGTTCATTTATTAAAATAAATTACACTACCACTAAAAAGACATAATTTATAACTCCAAATAAAAGTAAATGCATTTGTTACCATTTATTTTTCTCTCAACGCTATTAATATTAAATTTCCATTTTATTTTCTTTTGTATTCATTTATTCATTTTTTTATTTTTATTTTTTTATAAATATTTAATTGTTTGTTATTATTAACAGATTAATTATCAATTTATTAGTTGATTCCCAATTTAGTATCCCTAAAAAAATTCGGGTTGTTACAGACTTCCCCCCTTACAAAAATTGCGTCCTCGCAATTTCTACGTAAGGGCGATATATGTAACTTTATTAGTTGATTTAAATTCCAAGAAAAATAAGACATACTTTACTCGAGCGCCAAACAATTCAGGATAATGCCTCTGCATCGACTCTTGTGTTTCCCAGGCGTAGTCCTTCTGATTGCTCGACCATTGCACCTTGACTAGAGGTACCACCTTACTACGCAACTTCTTCGTCTCAGAGGCAATGATACGAATAGGCTCTCGAGTATATTTCATATTAGGAGCGATCCCAAGCTGCTGCAACTGCTTTGGCTCTATCATCTCCTCAGAATCCTTCAAACACTTTCTCAAGTGTGGCAAATGCAAGACGTTGTGCACACTCGATAAGTGTTCAGGTAGAGCAACTCTATAGGCAAGCTTCCCAATTCGCTCCACAATAGGATAAGACCCAATAAATCTAGGAGCAAGCTTACCAGTCTTGCTGAACCTCATTACCCCCTTTAAAGGAGTAACCTTCACGAACACATGATTGCCGACGCTAAACTCCAAGTCCTTTCTTCTTTTATCTGCATAGGACTTTTGTCTATCTTGTGCTTCTTTCATCCTCCTCCTAATTATCTCTACCTTCTATGAAGCTTCTCGTACAGTGTCGGGACCAAGAACTAACTTATCTCCAGTCTCAAGCCAGCATGCAAGAGATCTACATGGTCTTCCATATGGTGCTTCGAAAGGAGCCATGGCTATATTGGACTGAAAACTGTTATTATATGAAAAATCTACCAACTACAAGTAGTCCTCCCAAGGCCCTCCAAAATCCAGAATACAAGGTCGCAACAAATCCTCCAATACCTTGTTGACTCGCTCAGTTTGTCCATCGGACTGAGGATGATAGGCTGAGCTAATATTCTACTTCGTTCCCAAAGCTGTTTGTAAGCTCCTCTGAAATCCACTAGTAAATAATGGATCTCTTCACAAACTATAGCGCTAGGTACACCATGGAGACGAACAACTTCCTTCACATACAAGTTTGCTAAATAAGATGCAGTCCTCTTTGCCTTGACAGGGATAAAATGGGTAGATCTCATCAAAAGATCCACTACTACCCATATGCCATCATGCCCTTGCTTCGATCGAGGCAAGCCATCGATGAAATCCATTGATACCTAAATAAAGTATTAATGGAACACTAATTGGATCACATTAAAGGGTTTATATAAGTGAACTGTTATAAAATAAAAATTCACTTATACCTGATCTCATTTCCATAATGGAATCTCCAAGGGCTAAAGAAGACCGCTAGGCTTTTGATGCTCACATTTTACCAGTTGGCAAGTAATGCAATTCTTAACATATTCACCTATATCACGCTTCATTCCTTCCTAGTAATATAGGCGCTTCATGTCCATGTACATCTTGCTGCCACCAGGGTGAATAGTGTATCGTGAACAATGGCAGTCGTTCATCACCTCTTATCTAAGCCCTGCAACATTAGGTATAAAGATCCTACCCTTCTTCCTCAAACAATCAAGAGCATCCGTCTCAAAACCTTTCAGATCATCAGCTTCCTCTCTATTCTTCAACCGATAAATACGATCTAAAGCAACCGAATCTTCCTTTTGAGCAAGAGAAATCATGTCCATAAGACTTGGTCTCATAACCAAGCTAGCTAACATCCTCCCTGGGCTATGAGTAGGCATACTGTAACAGATCCCACTAGAAGCTAACACCTTCAAGTCACTCCATTCAGCCACCATCATCGATACAACTTCCTAGTGTTTATGGCTGAGGGCATCCGTAACACGGTTTCCTTTCCCAGGAGTATACTGAATATCAAAATCATAGGCTGCCAAAAGATCCGACCACCTTTGTTGGCGCATGTTCAGTTCCTTCTGGGAAAATAGGTATTTCAAGGACTTATGGTCTGTATAGAGAACAAACAGCTCACCCATAAGATAGTGTCGCCACAACTTCAAAGCAAAAACCATGGCTGCTAGCTCCAAATCATGAACAGCATACCGAATCTCATTGGGCCTCAATTGCCTGGATGCATAAGCTACAACCCATCCTTTCTGCATCAGTACCGGGCTAAGGCCAGACCCACTAGCATCTATATAGACCACAAGATCCTGATTACCCTCTGGAATCACCAAAACTGGAGCGTTAGTGAGCATCTCCTTGAACTTTGAGAAAGCTTCTTCACACTTATCTGTCCACTCATACTTGACTCCTTTCCTAGTCAGCCTCATCAAAGGAGTCACAATTTTGGAGAAATCTTTAATAAAACGCCGGTAGTAACCAGCTAGTCCCAAGAAGCTCCGTATCTCGGCAACAGATTCTGGTCTCTTCCAATTCTGTATGGCCTCAATCTTAGAAGGATCCACTGCCAGACTGGCTTCAGAGACTATATGGCCCAAAAACTTTACCTCCTTCTGCCAAAAGTGGCACTTGAAGAACTTAGCTTTTAGCTTGTGTTCCCTTAAGGTCTCCAAAACCATCCTCAAAGGCCCTTCATGCTCCTTCTCAGACTTGGGATACACTAGGATGTCATCAATAAAGACCAGGACAAATTGGTTAAGATAGCTTCTGAATATTTTATTCATTAGGTCTACAAAGTATGCAGGAGCATTCGTAAGCCCAAACGACATTATTAGCCATTCATATGAACCATAACGAGTGCAGAAAGCAGTAAGAGGAATGATATCTTCCGCTACTCTCAACTGATGGAATCCGGTGGCTAAGTCCAGTTGGGAAAAGACTTTTGCTCCGCTCGATCGATCAAAAAGATCATCAATACGAGGTAATGGATACTTATTCTTTATAGTCAGCTCATTAAGCTTCTTGTAGTCAATGCATAAACGGAGATAGCCATCCGCCTTCTTTACAAATACAGCGGCGGCTCCCCAAGGAGAGCTACTAGATCGGATAAACTGCTTCCCTTCCAATTGAGTCAACTGCTTACGAAGTTCCTCCATCTCAACTCGAGGCATACGAGTAGGTAGTCAACTGACTGGTTGGGCTCCAGGGATTATATCTATGCGGAACTCCATGGCCCTCTTTAGGGGTAAGCCTGTAACAGGCTCAAATATATCACCAAAATCTCTGACAATTGGTACTCTGGCTATCTCATCTTCCTCTCGTGACTCCATGGAAAACAAAGAAACATAAGCATCAGAGCTCGGTATATCAAGATTCATATTAACAAGCCCTTTATAGGATGGATGCTTCAAAGTAACAGCTCTGTCTGAGCAGGAAAGCTGTGCACTATAATGATCCAACCAGTCCATCCCCAAGATAATATCAAAGCCAAGGCACTCAAATACATGCAAATCACAGAGAAAAGAGAGTCCGAAAAAGGAAAGCTCAAAGCTTTTACACAACATTCCAAGTGTTGTGGACCCACCAATGGGATTCGCAACGCTAAGAGATGTCACGAGGTATACAACTTCCAAGTCATATCTATCAACTAATTCCTTAGATATGAAAGAATGGGAGGCACCAGTGTCAAAGAGTATACGAATAAAAGTATCTATAAAAGGAATCGTACCTTCCATGACCACCACGTGCTTTCCCTTCCTCTGACTCGGGCCTGTATCTCCTTCCATCACATTCATCTTAGCTGCTTGCTTCTTCTTCGTAAGCTGTGGATAGTTGTTCTTCAAATGACCAGTCTGGTGGCACTCATAGCACTGCTTCTGGGGGCAATTATTAGCAAAATGCCTCATTGCTCCACACTTATAGCATTTCACTCCACTTTTATCTTGCTTCTGGGAGCCTGAAGCTTGACCTTTCTTTTGCTTCTTCTGAGGATTCTGCTTCTTCTTATGGAAGAGTGGAGCTTTCCTCTTAGGCACAAAGCTCTGTCGGTTCGGTGGTGCATCATCATCTCTTTCCCTATACAAGTCTTCATACCTCATGGCCAAATCAAATATCTCATCAAAAGTGGAGCGAAGCTGAGTCAAAAGTTGTTCCTTCAGCTTCCTACGTAGACCATCCACAAATTTCTGGTTCTTTTTGAAAGGAGCGTTGACCAAACCGGGGCCATACTTAGAAAGGGAGTTGAAGGTGTTGACGTACTCCTGAACTGTCATATCTCTCTGTTTCAGCTCAATAAATCTACGAGTGAGGATGGCCTTCTCTGCCTTAGGAATGAACCTTAACTCGAATCATTCCCTAAATCTCTCCCATGTTAACTCCTCCTCGCCCATCTCAGCACTAACCACATTGAACCAGCCAGATGCACCATCTTGGAGGAAGCTGGAAGCAATCTGAACCTTCTTGCGGTCCGTCACACCCATGTGCCGAAAGACTCGTTCACAAGTCTTCAACCAAGCCTGAACTCCAACCACTCCTTCATTTCCATGAAAGGGCTTCCCTCCTAGGCTCACAAAGTCCTTACACATATTAGCGAAATCAACTCTAGGAGCAGCATTAGGAGCTGTGGCATGTTCTGCATCAACTCTAACCACTGCTCCATCGTCAAACGGGGAGGTCTTCCAGCCATCTTTCTCACTACTCTGCATAGTGAGAAATGTTTTTAAGCTGGAATTAAAATAATTCTCATACTAAAAAGATCAAAGATTTGGGATTTTGGCTTAGGCATGTATGACTATTATTATATTACGGGAGTGATACTTATGGTATATAGACATGTACAATGCTTCTAATGCTTTGTGCTAACTTATATTCTAAATATATTTTATACTATTACTAACCTGGGCTCTAATACCCAAAATGTAACGACCAACCCCTATGCCCATGCCAACCAAGAGTAATGCTAAGTATTACTGTCAGAAAGCACGGAGAATGGGACTCGATAGGGCTAAATGCTGTACTCAATCCCTTGAACTAACACTGGCACGAGAAATTTTATGACTTATTTTTTCTACTTACCATTCGTGCTCAGTCTTGGTTCAAAGCAATGGTACAAGTAAATTTGTTTCAGGTTACATAGTACAGAATACAATAGAACGTACAGTTCAGCATAATAATAGCAGAATACATAATACATATCATAATAGTGATGTCCAAGATACATAGTCCATAGTACATATCACTCCTAAAATACATAATAACATACATACCATAATACATATGTTAACTACTCCTAAGTCCAAGCTGTAAAGTCCAAAACCCCAAAACGTGGAAGATAATATGAATGCTACAACAGTCCATGCAACCTAACCTGTAACCACAATCCTCAGACTGACCCGAGGATTATAAAACAAATCACACGGGTCAGACTATTTCTAGTGTGAGTGAAGTAAGATCAATGATTATCTCAATCAACAAAAGGTAAGAAAGCGCCACATGTATAAACCAATATGAGGTATATATGTGTGTGTGAACCAACATGCAAATTTAGTTTCATAAACAATTCATTTAATCATACAATGGTTTTAGGCCAAAAATATCGTATGTAATCCAATACGATACCAACCCAATTATCATATGTAAAACAATAAATAAGTTCATACACATATCCTCCAAAGATACTGGGTTTTTTAAATCAACTTTAATATTTCCCATAAAAAATCATAAATAAAGAAAATTACATCATGGGAATTACGGGATAAATGTAACATGACTCATAAAATATACCAAATAAACAGACGCTAGTATTGTAAAATCACAGTGGTAGAGCTCGAGCGCGCGGAGACATCAGTACCGTAACCTACTCATAACGCCATAATACACCTGGCGATCAACCCATGATAACCAAAACAGTCTAAGGCAAAGGCCGTATGCTACCCGTTCATGGATCTACACATGAGACCCCCATGCCTCCATCCATCATAGTCCGTGACCCACCGATCGAAGATCCGGATCAAAAATAAGATTAGCCCTGCGTAGCAGACCGTTGACCTTTGGTGGTAAAAGGGAAAGTGATATACCACCGGTTCAGATAGCGATCCTAAATCAGGTCAGCCAAGATGGATTTTTGGCCTATTGGTTCAACGGAGTCCAATCTATCTCTACCCAAAAATCAAGAAAATCTTTAAGTTTTATTATTTAAGAACATGCCATAGAATTCAAAGTGTTTTATAATTTTAATACATTTCTTAAGAATAAAATTAATGATGGCAAAATCCTTCAAAAATCCCAGTATATGATTTAAAGGGAATCAGAGTCTTTTTTTTTAAAAGAAACAATTGTCCATAGTAAAAAAAATATTACATCTCTATTTCGCAATAACGCCCAATAAACCCATATTCTCATAAAATAATTTATTAATTCTAAACTTTATTTATTAGTTATTATTTTTTTAATTAATTTTTTTTCTTTATTTAATTTTTTCTCCATAAATGTGGAACTGCTCACAGTGCAGCCATGCTGCACTACAGTACAACCATGCTGCCCTACAGTACAGCCCTGCATAGGGCTGTACAGTGCAGCCGCCGACTGCACTGTTGCAACGGGGCTGCGTTGCACCCTAGTGCAGCTTCCGGCTGCACTGTACAGTGCAGCGCCCGGCTGCACCACAGTGCAGTTCCCTGCTGTACACAAGTGCAACGGCGTTGCACCGTACAGTGCAGCACTGAGCCGCACAACAGTGCAGCTGCACTGTACTACAGTGCAGCGCCAGGCTGTATGACAGTGCAGCTGCGCTACAGTGCAAACGGCTGCACAGTGCAACCCAGGGTTGCGCTATAGTGCGGCATCTGCACAGTGTCTTCCACACAGTGCAATAGCAAGTTTTTTCCCTAATTTTTTTTCTCTGCGGCAATTAACCAAACAATATGCATGCATTTTAATTTTATGCATAAATCCCCGTTTCTTCTTCAATTTCCATCAACAATGCATAATTGGAAAATGAGGAAGCAATAATTTTATTCAAAATTTTACACTTTTATTTGCATGCATACATAAAAATAAAAAATAAAATAGTGTTATAACTTCACTCACCTAAAACTCCAAATAGCAATCTTCAAGCTCTAAATTAGCTTGCCCTTGGATTGCTTGTCTTTCACCTCCTATTGCTAACAAATCAAAAAATCCTTAAATAGCTATTCACTGAAGAAGAAAAAGATAGAATAGGATTGATTTAGGAATACTTACTCTTAGAATTGGGAATTTTTTCTTTTTAACCTTTAATTGCAACGTGAGATTTGTGTTTGATTGAGAAGATTAGAAATTAGGTTTTAGGTTTACTCCTTCTTTTCTTTTTCTTTCTGTTTCTCAAAATGCAGTATGTATAGGCAGTGAATAGAGAAGAGGGAATGATATTTTTATTATAAAGCCCCTCCTCTAGAATGTTCTCTCAATTAGCCCCTTACTTTTTTAATACAAAATATTCATTTTATTTTGTCCTTATTCTAGATTTTTCTTTTGCTTAACATTATTTTATTCAATTTCTAGATCTTTCCTACATGACATTATAAAAACGATATTATTATTTATTATTATTATTATTGTTATTTACTTTTCCTTTTTTTCCTTTTATACCTAATTGTAAATCAACATAAAAAAATTCTTATCTAAACTTTTCATACATAAAACGCATTTTAACTCATGTAATTAGTTACCTTTCTTTCACAAAAACACATCATTCTCAATGTTTAACTTTTCAAATAGTTTAGGTTAATAAAATGGTTCATTTATTAAAATAAATTACACTACCACTAAAAAGACATAATTTATAACTCCAAATAAAAGTAAATGGATTTGTTACCATTTATTTTCCTCTCAACGCTATTAATATTAAATTTCCATTTTATTTTCTTTTGTTTTCATTTATTTATTATTTTATTTTTATTTTTTTCATAAATATTTAATTGTTTGTTATTACCAACGGATTAATTATCAATTTATTAGTTGATTCTCAATTTAGTATCCCTAAAAAAATCGGGTTGTTACACTGCGTTTCGACACCCTACCTTCCGCCTTTCTCCAATCCACTATGTACTAGCTTACTAATGTTATGTGGATTGGTTTACTAGTTTCTTCCTATAAGGTTTCGACCGTGTTAGAGGCAGAAGCTCTGGGTCGAAAGTCCTTTTAAAGAAGGCGGAACCCACTTTTCTGAGCTAAAGGCTGATTTTACTAAGTAAAGTGAACTTTTTTGTAACTAACTTGCACACTTGTAAACACATGATTGGTTACATTAAACTTTCAAATTATTTTACTAAAATTTACCATATTTTCTCAGATCTAAAACTAAACAACATTTAACAAAAAAGGCCTTCTTATTAACAAAAGAATTAAATCATTTAGGTCCTCCTTTCAAAATAATTTAATTTTCAAACTAAATGACCTAGTAAAAATCCCCAAAAATTCTAAAAATTCACTTTAATCATGTTATCTAACATATCAAAATTTCAGATCCAAATTTATAATATATTTTCTAATATAAAGTTATAAACACAAGTAACTATATTTTCTTTGAAAATTCATAACTAATTATCCACGGCTTGAAAAACTATAAAAATTGAAAATCAACTCCAAAATCATGTTTCTCATTACATAAAAATTTTCCATAGCATTTAAAATTCATTTAACCGCGATTCTACACTAAAACCATGCATATCTCCTTTAAAACAATATTGTTTAATCTAAACAAATTATAAATCAAGCATATCATCATCCAATATTTCATAAAAAACGACCTTCCCCTTAAATCCGAAATCATATGATTATAAAACCAAAAATAGAGATTTAGTGATTATTATTCACCTTAGATTGCATAAGGAAATTAGAGATTGATTGAGATTGATTTCTTGTAGCTTGAACCTAAGCTTTAGATTTGAGTATCCCTTCTTCTCCTCTTCCCAGTGGTCGGCTTCTCTTCTTTTTATGTTTAATTTTTTTGCTTAAGATGAAATGAACGTGTATGGCTAAGGAATACTAGTATAAGGGTGAGAAATATGTGCGACTATTTACCTTAATGCTTATATATTTAATTAGTTAACACTTAACCATTTATATGTTAATTCAATTTAATTAAGCACGACCACCTCTATTATTTTACCAATCCCAATCCCCTAATCACTCTACTATTCTATTTAATTTATTCTAATTAAATCTCCTGAATAATGTTATTAAAAATTAAAGGTGTTATAATTCCTTTTTTTTTCCATTACCCCCTAAGCGAAGGTGAATTAGTTTTGCACTATTAATTTATTGCGTAAAAAACAAAAGAATACAACTTATAAAGAAAAGATAACTAATTTTCGATTATTTTATTTTCTTGTTGAGAAATATTAAATAAATATCAAATATTCTATTATTCTCCAAAAAAAATATAAAAATTTCCAAGATTTTCTGAATATTTATGAACTTAGTTGATCAGGCTTACGCTCTACTGAAAAATTGTTATTTTTGTTTAAATAACAAATTTGTGTCCACCAACTTTGGAAATGTGTGAGAAGGACAAAACAAAGTACACATCCAACTATCCCACCCCAACCCTCCCCTCAAATCATGTCACTCGTCCCATCGTCCCTCACTGTTATGCCCATATTTAGACATCGAAACATGAAGAAGAAAATTAGTTTGAAAATTATCACCAAAATGATACTTTGAATTCAAAAGGAAATACTTGGAAACATATCTGAAAATTATACTTTGAAGAATGATAATGACGCCCAAAATAAGGTTCAGCAACAACGACATAACAGTTAAGGCCTAAAGCAGGTTTCAAATCTGCTCAGTGCTGCCCTAAAACAAGTTTTGGAGTAGCTCTTAAGTTCAGCGCTTTATGCTTCGAGCAAGGACCCAAAGCATGCATCTGGTGTGCTCAAGCTTGACCTAAAAGAAAGCTTCTGGGTAGTGCCCAAGAGTCGAATGCTCTAATTTGGACCGCTCCATCTAAGACTAGTGTTAGCTTTGGTTGAAAAGAAGAGGGCTCGGCTCCAAAAGAAAATGGGCTATGATCAAAGAAAAGGACTTTGGCTTAAGAAAAGAATTCCGATTATAAAGAACAATGCCCCGTTCAAAGAAATGAAGGAAGCTTTCTAGAAAATACTCTTTTCCAAATACAGTTATACATAAGGGTTCATATCAAGAATTGGAGAAATCGTACCCTCCCAATAAAAATACATAAAAGTATTGCATTTCCCTTCACTCCTTTTTTCAACCTTTATTCATACAAAGAACATATGTTTGTGAACACACACACATATGTATGTATGTATGTCTATGTGTGTGTATCTTATTCGAAATAGTGTTCTTATATATATATAAGTAATGATCTGAATAACTATATATATATATATATATATATAAGTGGAAAATCATTAGGAATTTTTTTAATCGATTGTAGTTGTGAATATTTGTAACCATGAGTATTGAATCGATCATTTAAAATACTTATTATTAAAATGTTCCTAATCAAAATGTATTGAGAAAGAGATATTGATACATCCGTTGAGACTAGTGTACGTAATACCTTTATACGATGATAGTAAATTACTTAGGACCATTGGGGATATTATGGGTGTAACATCCCCTACTTGGAGACCCAAAAAGAACGGCTACAGATGCTGCAGTCATCCATAGTTATTAATCCTCGACGACCAAATACGGTAATGTTAGATAAATTGATATACGAGAAACACATGAATATGGAAAAAAAATTAAAATTTCAAAACAACTTTCATATTCCATTCCAAACTCATTTCAACATTCATTACATAATCCAACAACGTTAACCACGTCCAGAAAAATATAATTATTAAAATATACTCCAAGAGCGACATATGAAGATGCCGCCTTGGTGATCAAAATATATAATGGGAAGTAAACCACTTTGCCTTGATAAAATAACACAGTAGAAACACATGAGAAAGAACTTACATAACTACGTGCTTTCTACACGAATCCGGAAGCTTTTTCATCTTAAGAGGTATTTGAAAACCTTAAATCTCAAACTACTCAAAATCAATCGAGTATTCGAGATTTTAAGGGAAAACATAAACTTCGAGTCAGACATAAAATCTGGTATGAATAATAATATACCATCTCAAATCATTTAGACATCTAGTGAGACCACGCCGCTTAGTGGAACGAGTTTCCGTTCACTGGCATCTTAAAATCTTTATAAACCATTTTTCGTGCATGTGCATCCACAACGGTTAATTCAATTCAAAACATTATTATGTGATGATATGCAAAACATTTGAATCAATTTTGGATTATCCATCTCCAATTCATTTGGACCATATGTCATAATTATAGTTTCTATGATTACTATTAACCTAATAGTTTTCATGGGATAACTAAAAACCAGTTAAACTCTTAAGGACTCCCTGTCAAATTATATAGTTTTCATGCACTAACCATGAACCTATTGGTAACTCCACTATCATTTCTTTTATCCTAGTTTTCACGGACTGACTGGGAACCTGTTGACTAACAGTCAATATCTTTCTTCTACCCTAGTTTTCATGGGTTAACTAATAACCTATTAAGTATCTGTCAATATTTCATTTTCTTGTGCAGATATAGTTTTCATGAGCTTACTATAAATCTGTCTAACTGACACCTATAATTATACATAGTTTTCATGGGCTAACCATGAACCTTTTGGCCCCTGCTAATATTTTTCCTTTCATAGTTTTCATAGGCTTACTGTTAACCTATTGGCCCCTACCAATATCTTTTATTTATTCACTACTAGGTCAACCCAATTAGTTATTCTACCTTTATTCAAAGTATGGTTTTTGGATTTATTACAGTGATATATACATATATGAAGAAGCAAACAATATAACTTGGTTAATTCCTTTAACACCTTTAGACTTCTTCAGAAATTCCATTTCAAACATACTTTGCTATTAATATGCCATGGTTTTGCTTTTAAATAAGATTGGGTTAATTGTTTTGAAAACTATACTTTCGAAACCTTCGAAACCTTGCTTTCGACCTTACTGGATAGCCTCCTTCGAAAGCATATCTCTTTTCAAAACGTTAGGCTTCTTCCTTTAAAAACACTTTAAAATCCTTCTTTCGAAACCTTTCAACTATAATTAAGTGTTATTTATTAATTATTAGAAAATAGATTTGAAACCATTGGAAGTATCTCTTCCTAAAGCATTGAAGGTCTCCCTTTCGACATCATTGGGTTTACTTTTTTTTAAATATCATTTGGGAAAAAGAATATATAAATGAAAGTATCTCTTCGAAACCATTCTTTACTATATAAAAATATTGGGGAACTTATGATGGCGTCGATACCATCTCTTTCGATAGAGTCGAAAGCATACATTTAAAATGTTGAAGGATAACTTCGAAACACCTTTAGAAACCAACGCCTTCGAAACCCGTAACCCTTGCGAAAGAATTTAGAAAGTGTCTTAATGTAGCTTTAAAACAAACAATATCTTTTGACAATATTAATGACTTCAATACACTCGAAAGGCACATGAATCGGCAGTAGGGCTTCGACTAGGACGAAACCCCTTCTTTCGAAAGCATTGATTTATAATTAAAGGAACACCTTCGAAACCCTTTTTTCTTTTAAAACAAACATGGCAACCCCTTCGAAAGCTTAGTAAAATAAAGGTAGGCACTTATCTTTACAAAACAAACTGAGGTAACGACCCCATCGGAAACTATGCTTTAGACACCATGCCTTTCACCTTTCTCCAATCCACTGCATATCGTATAGATGATATCATGTGTATTGAATTTAACTGAATGGGGTTTCGACATGATTGAAGGCGAAAGGAAAGGAGCGAAAGGTACTCTGATTAGTGGCGAGACCTATTTTTCTGGGTTAAATACTAAATTAAGAACTTATATAAACTAACCTCCCTATATGTTCATTTCTTATTGGTTGCCTTAACCTTTCCCATGCTTTTCAAAACTGACCACCTTTCTGTTTTGGATAAGTAGCAAACTTATACTTTTGCAAATAAAACTTCCTCTTTATTTATACATAAATCATTTTAATCCTCTTCTAAAATAATTTATTTTGTATATTAAACCACTTAAGAAAAATCCCCAAAAATCGTAGAAATTTACTTTGATCACGTTATCTAGCATTTCAATATTTCAAACTCAAATTCTCAACATATTTTCTGAAATAAATTATTGAACTCAACGTGCTATATTTTCATTCAAAAATCATAATAATCTTTCCAAATCTTGAAAAATTATCAAACTTAAAACCCAACTCTAAAATCATGTTTCGCATAACATATAATTTTTCCATGGTATGTAAACATCGATGTCCCATGGTTTTGATCTAGAATAGCATAAACCATTATTTAAACAATCTTGCTTAAATTCAAATAAACCATAATTCAAGCATATCATCATCAAACATCACATATGAGAAAATCTAAAACATATATTTAACAAATAAAATGGAAACTATCATTCACCTTAATCTAAAACATATGCTTAACAAAATGACTTATGAGTAAACATATACATATATAAAAGGGTAATGTTAGGTGTAGGCTGAATCCCATTATACCCAAACATAATTTAACTAATCTTTAAACCATTCTTTAGCCTAGTTAAATTAATAAGCACGGTCACATAAATTTATTCAAATCTCAATCCCCTTATCACTTAACATTTTCATTATTCTATTTAATTTATCTAATTAAATATCCTGAATAATTTTATTGAAATTAAGGGTGTTACAAGCTCCCCTCCTAAATACTAATCATAGAAATCATCTACAACCACTCGTAACAACTATACTAGTATATCTGACTAGCTATTATCTATATAAATCTAATATAACATATCATTTGAAACAGATCAGGATAAGTATCTCGAATCGCGCCTTCCATCTCCCAAGTACAGTCTTTCTCGTTGTCACTCCACTGAACTTTCATCAGCTTGACTGTCTTAGACCTCAATCTTTTCTCATCTCCCCCTACAACGCGAACTAATTGTCTTACAATTGTCAAGTTAGGCTCCACTACCAACTCATCCAATTCTGTTCGAGGAATAGTAGTTCTAGATCATGCACATACTGGCGAAAATGAGACACATGAAATACATTATGGACACCTGCCATATTGCTCGACAATTCTACTCTGTATGCGAGCTTTCCAATCCTTTCTATAATCTGGAGTGGACCAACATATTTCGGTGTTAACTTTCCTGGCTTTTCGAATCATATCACTCCCTTCATCAGTGACACCTTAATAAAAACTCTGTCTCCAACTGAGAACTCTAGGTCTTTACGTCTTTTATTTTCGTAATGTTTTTGTCTAGACTGAGCTTCCTTGATCCGATCTCGGATCAACTCAATCTTCTTTGACGTATCTGGACCTAAGACTAATCTGGCTCTAGTCTCTAACCAACATGCGAGTGATTTGCATGGCCTTCCATACAAAGCTTCAAAAGGCGCCATTCCTAGACTAGTTTGAGAACTATTATTATAAGAAAAATCAATCAAATGTAGGTGATCTTCCCAAGATCCACCAAAGTCCAGTACACAAGCTCTCAACAAATCTTCGAGTACTTTATTAACTCTCTCAGTTTGCCTATCCATCTATGGGTGATATGCTATACTCATATTATACTTGGTACTTAATACTCTATGTAGACTTCTCCAAAACTCACTAGCGAATAATGCATCTCTATCACTGACTATGCCATTAGGAATTCCATGAAGTTTAACTATGTTCTTCACGAACAACTTCGCCAAAATAGTGTCGTTCTGGTTGATTTGACTGAAATGAAATCTGCGCTCCCGGTCAATCTGTCCACTATGACCCATATCTTTCATTTCCTTTGTTCGACATAGGCAACGCGTCTATAAAATCCATGGATATAGAATACCACTTCCAAACTGGAATCTCTAAAGCCTGAAGCAACCCGCTCTAGTTCTGGTGTTCGGCTTTCATTTGTTGACAATTAGCACATTGTCTAACCCATAAGCCAACATCCCTCTTCATGCCTTTCCAATAGAAGCTTCTCTTCATATCTTAGTACATCTTGGTTCCTCCAGGATGAATCGTAAACTTGGATCGATGACACTCATCTAAAACTTCTCTTCTCAAGTTCACTACATTCAGAACACATAATCGTCCCTTCTTCCTCAACCATCCTTTCTGGTCCATTTGAAAATATTTAAGACATCGATCTCAGATCCCATCTCGAGTCTTCGAATTTTCTTGGCTATCTTTGGATCCTCTCTTTGTTTAGAAGCTATCCTCTCGATCAGCACTGATCGAACCTCTAAACAAGCCAACCTAGCAGTACTATGAATAGAATTAGTGGTCAATCTCGACTTTATATTACATGTTGCTAGAACTTCTAAATCCTTCCATTTTGCAAATATAGCTAACATAACATTTTGATGGTTCCTGCTAAGGGCATCCACTACCTTATTCCCTTTTCCAAGAGTATATTCTATATCAAAATCATAAGCAGCCAAAAATTCTAGCCACCTCTGATGTCGCATATTCAACTCTGTCTAAGAGAATAAACATCTTAAGGACTTATGATAAGTGTATAGCTCAAATCTCTCCACTAAGAGGTAATGTCTCCAAATCTTCAGTGAGAAGATCACCGCAGTCAACTCCAAATCATGAGTATTATATCTTACTTTGTGCGGTCTAAGCTGTCGAGAAGCATAGGCAATGACTTTATCATTCTACATCAATACAGATCCCAATCCTATTCCATGTGCATCAATGTACACCGCCAACCCTTGATTTCCATCTGGAACAACTAACACTGGCTCGTTGGTCAACAAATGTTTTAAGTTAAGGAACCCTTCCTCACATTTATTAGACCAAATGAATTTCGCATCCTTTCTGGTCAACTTCACCAAAGGTGTTGTTATCCATGAAAAATCTTTGATAAATCTCCAGTATTAGCTAGAAAGTCCAAGAAAACTTCTGATCTCGGTAACCGTCTCTAGTCTCCTCAAATTATTGATAGCTTCGATCTTAACTGGATCTACTGCCAAAGCTTCCTTCGAATCTACATAACCAAGAAATTTAACCTCCTCCTTCCAAAATTGACATTTAGAAAATTTCGCCTTTACCTGATGCTGCCCAAGCACTACTCTCGGATGATTCTCATGCTCTCTCTCATCTTTCGAGTACACCAAAAGGTCATCTATGAATACTAACATGAACCAATCCAAGTATTCTCGAAGAACTCGGTTCATCAAGTCCACAAAGGAAGCAGGTGCATTCCTTAATCCGAGTGGCATCACTAACCATTCATACGAACCATACCTAGTTCGAAATGCCATCAAAGGAATACCGTCCTCAGCCACTCTCAATTGATGGAAGCCGGTCGTCAAATCTAATTGGAAAAACACTCTGGCTCCACTCAACAAAGGATATCTATTCTTGATCATCCTTTTGTTTATCTTACGGTAGTCGATGCACATCCGCAATGAACCATCAGACTTCTTCACGAAAATCATGGCTGCTCCGCAAGGCGAACTGCTTGGTCGAATAAAATTTCTTCCTTTTAGATCCTCTAGTTGCACCGCACCTTCAACTCTTTCATCTCAGTTGGTATCATTCTGCTAGGTGGTCTCTGAGAGGTTCAGCTCCTGGTACAAGATCTATTCGAAACTGTATAGCTCGTTTCGGTGGTAGTCTTGTAATCGGCCTAATTATATATGCAAACTCTCTTGCAACTCGAAACTAACTTAGCTCCTCTGCCGCTTCCAAGGTGCTTGACATAACATAAACACTTTGGTCGGAATTCTCTACTAAGAAAATGATTCGGTTATGACTATCTGGGTGCCTTATCGATATTTCCATGTCCTGGCAAAATATCCTACCCTCATATCTATCCAACCAATCCATATCCAAAATGATCCTAAAATCTACGAAATCATAAATATACAGACTGCATGCAAACATATGACCTAACAAATCAAGTTCTAACTAGTCACATCTCATCCCTAGAGTGCCTATTCTCCTATTGGATTCGCAATGTATAAGGAAGAAATAGGGTAAATGGGTTCTAAGCATAAGTTATTTACCAAATTCTGGGATATAAATAAATGTGATGCACCAGTATCAAATAGTATCCTAAAGAGATTACTTTGAATCAAAAACGTACCTTCCATCACAGCCTTTCCCTTAACTGTTGCAATTGATTTGGAAGAAGATGATGGTCTAATAGCAAAAACCTTCCCTTTTGCTACCCTAACAGGCGATTGACACTGGTTATTGTAATGCCCAACTTGATCACATTTGTAACACTTGATATGCTTCTTATCCGCAGCCTGCTTCTGCCCCTTGCCTGACGGCAGTCGTTTGCAAAATGACCCTTCTTGTCACATTTGTAGGAGACTAAATTATCTTTTGACTTCTTGGTTGAATCTCCCTTCTGGGCTTCTTTCTTTTTGAAGAACTTTCTCTTCTTTCCCTGAGAGCTCTAGGATTCGATGGGCTTCTCTCTAGCACAAATAGAAAGCATCTCTTCATGGCAAATGCCCATCTCCATCATCACATTATAGGGATCATGAATATGAGTCAGGGTCGCCCTAGCAAGCTCGGGCCTCAGTCCTCGAATGAACCTTTCATTCCTTCTTATGTCAGTGTCTATAATAGCTTATTCATATCGAGATAGCTCATCGAATCTATTTGCATACTCGATAACTGACATGTCTCCCCGAACTAAATCCATAAATTTTCTCATCAATGCTGACTTGGCAACTTTAGAAATAAACCTCTGTTCAAATCTCCTTCGAAAATCAGCCCAATTTAACTATTCCTTCGAAACTCCAGCAGTCACGCCATTCCACCCCATGAAGTGCTAACCCCTGCAACTATCTAGAGGTCAATCTTCTCTTCTACACATCTTCTAAACCCAAATAAGATAAAATCCTTTCATAGTGCAACAACCAATTTTCCACCTATATAGCACCTTCCGTTCCCATAAACGGCTTTCCACCCAAACTGGTTCAGTCTCGATTTAGCTTGGCATAATTATTCCCAATGGAAATCCCAGGATTTTCTCCTCCAATATTTCCAGCCATTCGACGGCTCCTACTTGCATCAAATTAGCAATCAATTGATACATCATCCCCGCATCTACTGGTAGATTCCCAGCACTCGTATTGGCTTCTGCATTTTGATTATTGTTAATCTATCGACCTTGGTTCCTTCGGGTGTTAGGTCGAACATTTCCATCAGTTGTGGTATTTCTTCCACCTAGATTTTCTCTTTCGTTTCCTGCTTCCATATCTTCTTTCTCGTAAATCTGTATAGGAGCTTTAGTAAGATACAAAAAAACAGTCTAAGTAGAGGAGATTACATACTTATATATATATATATATATATATATATATCAAATACAAGTACGTTAGAATCGCGTTAATCCAAACCCCGATCAAATTTTTGATTCATTGGATTATGTTTTGAAAATTTTTCAGGTTTGAATTGTTTAAGTCTGATACCACCTTGTAATATCCCCACTCAGAGGCCCGAAATTAATGGCTACGGATACTACAGTCATCCATGGTTATTAATCCTCGACGACTAGATATGGTAGTGTTAGATAAATTGATATTCTAGAAACACATGAATATTGGAAAAAAGTATAAAATTTCAAACCAACTTTCATATTCCATTCCAAACTCATGTCAACATTCATTGCATAATCCCACAACATTAACCACATTTAGAAAAATATAATTATTACAATATACTCAAAGTGCGATATACGAAGATGCCCCTTGGTGATCAAAGTATATAATAGGCAATAAACCATTTTGCCTTAACAAAATAACAAAACGGAAACACATGAGAAAGAACTTAAATAGCTACATGCTTTCTGCACGACTTTGAAAGCTTTTTCGTCTTAAGAGGTACCTAAAAACTTCAAATCTCAAACTACTCAAAATCAATTGAGTACCCAAGAGTTTAAAGGGAAAACATAAACTTCGAGTCAGACATAAGTCCTGGTATGAATAATAATATACCATCTCAAATCATTTAGATATCTAGTAAGACCACGCCGCTTAGCGGATTGGGTATCCCCTCACTAGTATCTTAAAACCTTTATAAACCATTTACTGTGCCCCTGCATCCATAATGGTTAATTAAATTCAAAACATTATTATGTGATGATATGCAAAACAGTTGAACCAATTCTGGATTATCCATCCCCAATTCATTTTGATTATCCGTCATAATTATAGTTTCTAGGATTATTGTTAACCTAATAGTTTTCATGGGCTAACTAATAACCGGTTACACTTTTAAGGACTCACTTTCCAATTATATAATTTTCATGGGCAAGCTATGAACCTATTGATAACTCCAATATCATTTCTCTTATCCTAGTTTTCATGGGCTGAATTGGAACTTATTGACTAACAATCAGTATCTTTCTTTTACCCTAGTTTTCATGGGCTAACTAGAAATCTATTGAGTATCTATTAATATTTTATTTTTATATCCGGTTATAGTTTTCATGGGAACCTATCTAACTGGCATCTTTAATTATACATAGTTTTCATAGGCTAACTATGAATCTATTGGCCCCTACCAATATATTTTCTCTTACACAGTTTTCATGCGCTTACTGTTAACCTATTGGCCTCTATCAATATCTTTTATTTATTCACTACTTGGTCAACCAAACTTGTTATTCTACCTTTTTCCAAAGTATGTCTTTTGGATTCATTATAAAGTGAATATATACAAATATGAAGAAGAAAACAATATAACTTGGTTAATTCCTTTAACCCCTTTAGACTTCCTCATAATTCTATTTCAAACATACTTTGTTTATTGAAATTCCATGGTTTTGCTTTTAAATAAGATTGGGCTAATTGTTTTGAAAACTATACTTTCGAAACCTTTAAAACCTTGCTTTCGACCTCACTAGATAGCCTCCTTCGAAAGCATATATCTCTTTTCAAACCATTAGGCTTCTGCCTTTAAGAACACTTTGAAATCCTTCTTTCGAAACCTTTCTACTATAATAAAGTGTTACCTATTAATTATTATAAGCATAACTTCGAAACCATTGGAAGTATCTCTTCCTAAAGCATTGAAAGTCTTCCTTTTGACATCATTGGGTTTACCTTTTTAAAATATCATTTGGGTCAAAGCAAATACAAATGAAAGTATCTCTTTTGAAACCATTCTTTACTATGTAAAAATATAGGGGAATTTATGATGGCGTCTATACCATCTCTTTCAAAAGAGCATCAGAAGAATACATTTAAAATGTTGAAGGATAGCTTCGAAACCCCTTTTGAAACCATCGCCTTTGAAACCTATAACCCTTTCGAAAGCATTTAAAAAGCGGCTTAATATAGCTTTAAAACAAACAATACCTTATGATAGTCTTGATGACTTTAATACACTCGAAAGGCACGAGAATCGGTGGTAGGGCTTCGACTAGGTCAGAACCCCTTCTTTCAAAAGCATTGATTTATAATTAAAGCAACACCTTCGAAACCCCTTTTTCTTTTAAAACAAACATGGCAACCCCTTCGAAATCCATTATAAAACTTCTTTTCAAAACATACGTATCGACTAAGTCGAAAGCTTAGTAAAACAAAGGCAGACGCTTATCTTTACAAACCAAACTAAGAAACGACCCCATCGGAAGCTATGCTTTCGACACCATGCCTTTCGCCTTTCTCTAATCCACTGTGTATCATATAGATGATACCATATGTATTGAATTTAACTTAATGGGGTTTCGACATGATTGAAGGCGAAAGGAAAGGAGCGAAAGGTACTGTAATTAGAGGTGAAACCTATTTTTCTAGGTTAAATACTAAATTAAATAACTTATATAAACTAACCTGCCTACATTCCTTTCTTATTAGTTGCCTTAACTTTCCCATGCTTTTCAATACTAACCGCCTTTTATTTTGGATAAGCGTCAAACTTAAACTTTTGCAAATAAAACCTTCCTCTTTATTTATACGTAAATCATTTTAATCCTCTTCTCAAAATAATTTATTTTGTATAGTAAATCATTTGAGAAAAGTCTCCAAAAATCATAGAAATTTACTTTAATCATGTAATCTAACATATCAAAATTTCAAACCCAAATTCTCAATATATTTTCTGAAATAAATTATTGAACTCAACGTGCTATATTTTCATTCAAAAATTCATAATAATCTTTTCAAAGCTTGGGAAATTATCAAACTTAAAAACCCAACTCTAAAATCATGTTATGCATAACATATAACTTTCCCATGGCATTTATGCATCAATATTCCACGGTTTTGATCTAAAGCCATATAAACCATTATTTAAACAATCTTGTTTAAATTCAAATAAACCCTAATTCAAGTATATCATCATCAAACATCATATATATGAATTTAAACTTAAATCCAAAACATATATTTAACAAATAAAATTTGAAATTATCATTCATCTTAATCTTTGATAAAGAAAATGGATTGAGATGAGATTGATTTCTCCCTTTTACTTTCTCTACTTTTTCTTTGAATTTCCTCTTCGTTTTCTTTTCTTTTTAATGGCAAGCCTGACCCTCTTTTCTTAAATTTTTATTTTTGTGAGAAGAATGAATATAAGTGTGAATGGCTTATGGGTAACATATACAATATATATAAAGGTAAAGTTTGGTCTAGCTAAATCCCATTATACCCTTACATAATTTAATTAATCTTTAAACCATTCTTTAGCCCAATTAAATCAATAAGCACGGCCACTTAAATTTTATTCAAATCTCAATCCCCTTATCACTTAATATTTTCATTATTCTATTTAATTTATCTAATTAAATATCCTGAATAATGCTGTTAAATTAGGGGTGTTATAGTGGGATTATGTATTTACGGTTATTTGCAACAATCACTGCATGATTCTAAAAAAATCTTATATGGTAAATACAAAAAATAAAAATAGAAGATCCCATGTAAGGATGTGCAGTAGTCTCTAGACTTGAGGGTGATAAAGCTAAGTGTGCCCTAGGGGCAATTATGTAAATAGTTAAATAAACTTGACTCTGTAAATAATCTTGTTCGAAATAAAGTGTGCTCTTGATTTTATTTTCTTCTATATGTGTTGTTATATAGAGATATAAATACAAAATTGATTACATTAAGCATATATATGTAGAAAAACCTTTAAAGAAGCATTTTACCGATCGTAATTATGAATGTGTTTGTAACCACGAGTATTTAATGTTCCTAGTCATGATGTATCGAGAAAAGAATATCAATACATCTATTGAGATTTGTATATTTAAATTTTTCTATATATGGAAGATGAATTACTAATGACTATTGCGGGCAGGAGAGAATTACATATTTGTAGTTTTTTTTGAGCAGTCACAAGACGACTCTACAAGAATCTTCTGTATGTGAATACCACTATGTCAAATACTGGCATATGGTAGTTTTTAGATTCGAGGGGACCATTGATCTTAGGTACCAATCTATACTTTGATTATGGACAATCACATGATATCGTGATCATGTAAAGACCAAAGTTGGGTGTACATTAATTTACTTGGAATGAAACCCTACCCAAATGAGGATTCGTCTCCTTCAATATGGAAGGTAAGTATTATCGTAATTGGCAGTCAACTTAAAATCAAAATCTCTGGCCATAGTAAATCGGTTAATCAGTAAATGTTACTGGATTAAACTAAGAACTTAAAAAAAGTATAGGTAATAAAAGATGGAAAATAATAGATTTTTTAACCTTTAACCAAACTCTCGATATCTAAGTGATATAGTAATGATGAAAAGAATACATGTACAAAATGTCGTTACAAGGTGAGCTTAATAAATATTGGAAATTGGATTTCGCCAAAATTATTGTAAATGATTAATCTTATGCGCATACTGCATTTCAATGAGTCTGTACATACTTTAGTATTTTAATTGTTTAAATATTAATCGAGGACCGACTTCATACCAAAGAGTCAACACAACCGAGTCGTTAATTATTTCTAAATTCGGCCAATGTAAAAATAATTTATAAATATTGTAAATTAATAATAAAATTAACAAAAATGTTGTATTAAATTTTAATATCAATTTTATTATTAATTTAAAGCTTGAGAAATTATTTAAAACGATGTATAAAAGTTGTATATATAACAACTTAGAATAAGTTAAAATAATGATTTAAAGTGTTAAATCATTATAAACCTCAGCTGGAAAGTTGAAACCACACCATACATTGCCAGCCATACCATGAAGCCAATGTAGGGGAATTAATCTCCTAGGGTTTGAGAGAAATTAGCCAAATATTTATGATTTAGTCGATAAATAGTCAACCCTCGTCATTATCTCTACACTCAACTGGCCTAACCCTAGCCTCCAAAAACATTAATAAAGTCAAGAAGACGATTTTGCAGCCCATAGCCAAGGAGGTTGAGGAGATAACCAATAACTAAGGGGCTCGATGATCGGTAGGAACACTAAAAGGATGTAGTTTCTTATTTCAAATATTCAAATTATATACGTATGAATTATATTCACATATATGCTTGCAATCACCTTGTTTAGCTTGACCGTAATTTATAAAAAATCATTTATAATTTTTAAAAATTAATTAATGAAGAAAACCATTTAAATGCTATAGATATATGTGTGTGTGTGTGTGTGTGTGTGTGTCAAATTAGATTTCAGTTTAATAAAACATTGGTTTTGATTATATGCATATATATATATATATATATATATATATATATATAACACAATAAAATAAAGCGAATATTAGGCATACATCCCTAAAACCAAACTTAATCTAAAGCAGATCTCTATCTAAAAAATTATACCTTCTATGTCCTTATTTTTGTTTCCGGCTATTTTTTGCCCAAATTCCCCTATGCTTCAATGTCAAGCTGCGATTCTGCTTCTTTAGTTTCTTCATATCAAATTGGAAACCAAGTTGAGTTTTTATCTTTTATTAGCTGATTTTAATTGAATTCAAATGTTTATTTCTCAATTCAATGGAAACTCGCAATTGTTCGAAGACGAATTGATTTATTACAAAATATGAATTGTTGTTGATTTTTTATGGATTGTCGGAGTTGTATTGATGTTTAAATTCATTAATGATAATGAGAAATGATTGTAGTTTAATGTTTAAAGTTTTTGTGCAAATATTCATAATATGAGAATAAATATTGCAAATATTACAATCTTTGCAGGTTTTTCCGCAATTATTCTCAATATTTGCAGATTCTGCAAATATTGAGAATAATTGCAGAAAAAACTGCAAATATTGTAATATTTGCGATCAAACATCTAATTGTATAAACAAATATGTAAGAGTTTTTCAACAAATATTTGCTCATTTTTATGCAAAAATTCTGAAAACTTGTAGCTATTGCTGCAATTATTCTTAACAATTGCAGAAAACTCCACAAATATTGAGAATTTTTGCATAAAAATACTGCGAATATGATCAATATTTGCAGTAAAAAGTGTAATAATATATATTAGAGCTGCAATACTTTTTTGAATTGAAATAGTTGAAGACGTATATGGAAGAGTGTAAATGATTTTACGGGAATAATTGCTAATAAATAAGAAATTATTTTGAATAATTGTAGACATATATTGAAATTGAATTTATTTGAATAATTACTGAAAAGTAAACAATTATTTAACATAATTATAGACATGCATGCAATTATTCAGAATAGCTTCACGCATCTCTGCAATAATTATGAATAACTGCATAGAAGATGTGGATAATATTCTTTATTAATATAAAATGATTTTTATATAATTTACAATTAATAAATTCCTATTTTTGAATTGAAAGGATTTTAATTGAATAATTGTCGATAAGTAAGGAATTATTCAAAATAATTGCAGACATAGATGCAATTATTTATAATAGTTGCATACATCTCTCCGAGTATTACGAATAATTACAAAGAAAGATGAATATTGTTAGCACCAGAATTGGTCACTAACACCCTTAAAAGAGATTGTGTAGAGAGATTAATGAAGAAAGTAAATTTAAATAGAGAACAATATGCTAAATTAAACGCAGAAAATAAGACCACCCGATTTATAGTGGTTCGGCGTAACTGCCTACGTCCACTTTGAGGTTAATCTTTATTGCTTTTCTCAATAATCGATTAAAGATACAAACCGTACACCAACTACTTGATTACAATTGTTAAGCAAAGAAGATAAGTCTTGAACGAGTCTTAAATGCCGTAGAGTCTCCCCGGTGTTCTCGAAAAAAGGTCCCTTTCACTGTGCCCCTGCCTCTCTATTTAGAAGAAGATGGGTTGGACTTCCCTGATAGGCCTAGTAGCAAGATATCTCAGCCCAAAATGAATGACTTCTGTGTGCCGAGCCACAAATGTCGAGCGGTGAATGTCGAACCATGCCTCTAGGTCGAACGAGGCAGTATGTTGAGTGAGATGTGTAGGCCGAACGAGATCCGATGCCGAATAAGGGGAGATGCCAGATGACATGCTTATGCCGACCGAGGCCATGTGCCAAACGAGGCTAGAATGCCGAAAAAGGCTGAATGTCGGTCGAGGCCTGAATGCCGAGCAAGGCTAGATGCTGGGCGAGGCCTGAATGCCGAGCGAGGCTGGATGCCGGTCGAGGCCTGAATGCCGATCGAGCTTAGATGCCGGTCAAGGCCTGAATGCCGAACGAGGCTTGAACGTCGAGCGAGGCTGGATGCCGGCCGAGGCTTGAATGCCGGGCGAGGCTGGATGCCGAGCGAGACTGGATGCCGACCAAGGCTTGAATGCCGGGTGAGGCTGGATGCCAGCCGCGGCTGAATGCCGAGCGACCCAGTTGTGTTGAACGAGAACGCCATGCCGAACGACGTTGGATGTCGAATGGTGTACAAATGTCATGTCTCTAGTTACCTGGTCAAACCTCCAGGTAACACTTGCCCCCCAAAGTGCCTCATGTGGTCGAACATGATGCGCTTTGAATCATGAGTCCTCCGCGTTTTGCTTCGAGCTTTGGCTTACTCTCCTAGATAGTACTTTTCCTTGAATGCCGATCGAGGCATTGTATGCCGAGCGACATGATATTGCCGAACGACATACTGCCGAATGAGGGGCGTGCATTGACCGGTTCTACCGGTCACGGCCCATTCAACTTCCCCTCTCTCTATTTAAGCCAATACTCCTTATTTTTTTCCTTTTTTACTTCTACTTTTCAGAAACTACGAACTCGACTCCCAACCGACTTCAGCAAACTACCTTCCCTTCCTCCCCCAAACTCCATACGTTGCCTCAACTCCTATTCTAGAATCTCCTCAAATTTCAACTCGTTCTTTAGGTAATGACCTTTCTTCTAAACACTACACCCCGAATAGGAAACCTAGCGCGAGTGTAACGACCCGCCCTTCTGACCGCCCCCAGTCGGTAATTAAACCAACTTGAAATGTTCAAAATGACGGATTGTTATTTAGTTTATAGAGTTTAAACAGAATCAGCCACAGAAACATAGAATAATAATATTTCACAAAAATGATTTTTTTTTAACATATATCAGAGTTTATACAATGCATTTAAATTTATACAGTGAAATATTTCTTTAAGTACAAAAATCCCCGAAAAGCTAAAGAAGCGTTTTCCCCCTCTCTCTCTAACTTCACTGCCCGAAAATCTTCAAGCTACAAATTACTCGGTCTGACCCGAGTATTACATTCAAAAGAAAATAATACACGGGTCAGTCTAATTCAAACTCAGTTATTAGTGCATAGAGGCAATAATAATCAAATAACAATTAGACGACAGTCAAATATAAATTTACCTATCCGATCCTTTAACAAGAAATCAGATAACGGTAATTATAACATTTAACAGTGTTAAACAATAAATCAGTAGATTCAAATTTATCAACGAAGATAGATGAAGGGATTATTAATGAAGATAATTTAGGAAAAACATCAGAATTGCCTAAACGACAATTAACAACAAAATCTAATTTATTAAGTAAATAATTAGAATCTCATAATCTAGTTATCAAAAAGATAATTAGGTATCAACTAAACGATCAAATAAACCCAAATCAATATACAATTTCAAAATATTGAATTGGATACAGAAAACAATTTAAGCAATTGAAATATCACTTAAAAACATCAATACTGATTGGCTGCAGTACACGCACGCGTGCACTGCTTTGCTAATACCATAAACGTCAATACTGATTGGCTGCAGTACACGCACGCGTGCACTACCTCGCCAATACCGTAAACATCAATACTGATTGGCTGCAGTACACGCACGCGTGCACTGCCTCGCCAATACCGTAATGAAATACCTAAAAGCTCGATAAATCAAAAGCAAAAAGCTCCAACTCAGATCAAAATGAAACTCAGGTGCAAGCACGCTCAAGGCGCAGTGCGCATCAAATCAGTGGTATGCTCAAAGAAATACCAACCAATTTCAAGTTATATAAACAAAGCCCAATAATGCATATACCTGTGTTGACATAAGTATACACACTGCAAATGTAAGTGAAGATGGCTACACTAACCAGAGTACACCATGAAACCGAAGTGCACATGAACGCACAAGCTTGAATAGTAATGCAACAATACTCGGCAGTGAAGCATGTACATGTGTAAACATCATCTACAAACTGCACTAATCCAAAAACATCAAGGAGCAACAATTGATGAAGCTCCAAATCAACATAAGTTCAAAGAAATGTATACGGTCAAGCAACAGTGAAATGAGAATGGATTATGCAACCTGACCCAGCAGAGAACGAAGGCTCGAATTTACCAACTGCACAGGGCAGTGGTACATCACGATGCAATAGAAAGATGCAGTTCAATCAAACTGCAATGAACCAGAAATCACAAAACCAAACATCAACCAAGTTCAAATGAACACAGGCAGCAAGCTCCTGAGATAATGCAGCAGTGCACATATATATAACAAGCATGCTGCACAGATAAACAAAACTCGACCATGCCAAAACCATGGAACAGTAGACAGGTTCAAAATCAAATCAGAGCCGTGATAACCAATGTCACCAACGAAACAATATATACATATGTGTTGGAGGCGACATGGAATAATGACCAAGTAGCAACCATCGTGCAACCAGAACATCTCGATAAATACAAGAATCAGAGCAATCAAACTATAGTATGACAAAATGCACAGATCACACTCGAGTACATTGTCTCAAGGCAATTTTTTTGATGCACAGTATACATGTCAACATATGCAAATGAAAACAACTTAAAATCCAATCAAATGCACTGCATCACGTGTACAAGATGCAGGCACCAGTGGGGCAAAATGTCGCAAACTATACATGAATCAAAAACAACTACAAAGAGCAATATCAATTCGAACAACCAAATGCACAAAGGCAGTGGGATCACAACCAGGCAGTGAAATTCAAAACAACAAGGATAGGTATATCAACAGATAGCAAAATGACATACACAAGGCGTACATGTGAAACAGACCAAATCCCATCAAGTGATACAAAGGTAAAACTGCAACCTGATCATCTAAGTGTAGACAAGACGAAGTCAAGACCAACAGTAATGGCAACAACTCCATCAAGTTGTGGTTCAAACCCAAAATGCAAAACAATGACAACAATATCACAATATAATTCATAGCTGAGAGACCAAAGCATAACCAAGTCAAAGTTGAGGTAAACAAGTCAAGTCAATAGCAGTAAGTGTCGAAGTCGACTCGAAATCAGCATCTGCACAGTTCCAATTAGAACTATAGTGGCCAAGTAAATTGACCAAGTCACGAATTGGGAACGTGGTCTCAAGTAAAAAATTTGTGAAATGGACAAAATGTCAGAGAATCATAACGGTGGTAGTAAATTCGAACAAAGCTCAACTGCACATGGTCGAGCAACGTCGAAGTCAACAAAAAAATATCAATTGCCAGAAATTCGAAACAAGTGAACCCAAAAATCATCATCACAGCAAAACAATTTAACAAATCAAAGGGACCGAAGTTAACAAGGAGTCAGCACTTTCAAAACTGTGAGAATCAATAAATCAAGCAACCAAAATCACGAATTTAAACAAGCCAGAAATCATAAAAAAACGACTTGAATTAGATGTGAGTGGAAGACCACTCACCTTAGCTTGAAGCGGTCGCGAGCGAGGCAAAGGAAGTGTCGATCGATCGAACTATTTGAAGCCGGCGCCTTCGATTTAACCAAGCCCTAGCTTCGGAGCGAAGAGGAAGACGAACGAAGATAGGTCGCCACTTTTTTTATTTCGTTTGATTTTTTTTTAAATGAAAAGGAGAGGGGTTTCCTATTTTATGAGGAAGGGGGAAGGGGACAGGAGTTCGTGGCTAAAGATATTGGCATTAAATGCCTTGGTACCCTATGTTTCATATGCCATGCTTGTTGACTTCGGCTGGTATGAAGTTGTGATGATAGACATGTTTGCATTTATTAGCTTGGCTTGTTTATACTTAAATATGTTTATTATATTTTTTATTTTTATTTTTTTATTTTAAATTCAATTTGTTTTCGACACAAATTTCAACGCGTTTATGTGTCGTATGTTCACACAACAACACCAATAAATACGAAACTTGAAATCCGCTAACAATTCAATATTTCGGATCCCATGGAACTAGTTTCGTCGAATTCTTAGACTGTGCCTCGGAAGGCTATTTTTAAATTCAATTTAAACGATAAAATTTCAAAACTGAACAAATCATTTTCAAATTCAATGATAAAGCTTCTATTATCTTCAGTATTATCAATGTGAATTTTCTAAGCCTTTAAATTATTTTTAAATCAGCTTAAAATTGAAGAATCAAATTTTTATTCAACTTTCAATAGATTAAATTCTAAAATTTAATCGCCAAATTCATAGTTATTTTGGGAATTCAAATTAAACCATCATTCAAATATTTAAAATTAATTAAATATTTTCAATTTAAATTGTTCAAAATTCAGAGTCGTTACAACGAGATTCGAGTTCGTGAATCTCTGTAAATTTGAGGTCGTTAGGAATCATGTGGAACAGGAATTAAGGGCGAGGCATTGTTGTTTAGAGGAGTTTAAGGCTAGGCGGAGTGGAGGAGAGAAGTGGACGTTGGAGGTGCTTGAAGGAGAGAGGTGGTGGAAGAAGTAATGTTGTGGCTCGACATGACCTCCTTATGCCGAGCGATGGAGGGAAGTATGGGAGTAGAAATGGTGTTACGGTTTAATACACCAAGCGATACGGCTCAGCATAATTTCTTTATGCCGACCGAGATTGGAGGGCAAAGCAGGAAAGAAGTAGTAATTAGGTAGAATGCCGAGCGAGATGGCTCGGTATGACTTTCCGAAGGACTTGGCTATGCCGGTCGGTAGGGATGGAGGGAAGGAGTAAAAGTGGCGTTAAGGATAGAATGCCGAACGATGCGGCCCGGCACGAGCACGGTTCGGCATGATTTGTCACATGCCAGACGGTGAAGAGGAAGAGTTGGAAGAGTAGCATGCCGAACGGTGTGGCTCGGTATGCTTGCGGTTCGGCATGTCTTTCCGCATGCCGAATGGTAATAATGAATGGTAGGAGAGTTGTTTGTTGTTGAGGGCAGAATGCCGAGCGAGGTGGCTCGGCATGATTGTGGTTCGGCATACCTAGTTGAATGCCGAACGATAAAGTGGTTAGGTAGGAGGGTTGTGTACAATAGCAACACCAGTCGAACCAATGCATTATTGACTAAATACATACTTTATGCCTAAACATAGGATAATGAACAAGGACAGACTCAAACAACAAAGCATATCGGACAATTCCGGGTTGATAAATCCCGTGTTTGAACAACTAACAATTTAGACTTTAACTTGTTTAACAGTTAATAACCTTTCAAATGCAGTGACGATGTCGAGTTTAAAACATAAACAGTCTTACGACAAGCTTTCGTAGACGGTCAGCGGTGACGGTCTTTGAAGAGAACAATTCAAAGCTTAGACTTATTTAATCAATCCAGTGTCTTTTCACCGCCCGACACTTACATTTGAATGATCGCACTAGTTCACACACCTCACGGGGGAATATTTACGTCGTTAAGTCTAATGTCGATTGTTTTTCAAGTATAGTTCAAACAGGTGCCTTGTCAGATTCAGTCTTCATTAGAGATGTTTAGGAAATCAAGCTCTGCTATGATCTCTGATAGACCTGGGCCATCCTCTCGATAAGAAGTTATAGGAACTTCAAATCCATCAACTACCCCTGCTCAAGACTTACTGAGCCCTGTGAGCGCATCTCTCGACTTGACTCCCGACGCTTTGGAGGCAGCTATTTTTTTAGATGACCCAATCGATTTACAGACCTCAAAGATTAATGAAAGTACACTTCGTCAGATATGCTCTATCCATGGAATCCCCTTCGATGATGTGTTAGTTCCATCGAGGCGTGATCGTCCGCACTTGCCCCAGTCAGGTTCACAGCTTGCAACAGATTCATGTGCTGTGTTGACAGCGTGCCACCATTCAACTCATTACTTCGAGACGTGTTGCAGTATATCGAGATCGCCCCATCGCAACTGCATCCGAACAGCCACACGTTCATATACGGCATTTGCATCCTTTTTATGAGTGTCCTCTTCAGGCTTCTGACTCCGAGCGATATTCGATACATCTATCGCATCAAGAGACGGACGGATAGCCCATCTTTCATGTTTCTCGAGCCGCATAACAAATGCCAAATTTTGACTGGGGCATGGAGTAAATTTGCCCAGTATAAGCAAGAGTGGTTCTATGTGCGTTGCCCCCGGGCTTCGCCAGAAGATGGGTAGAAGGAAGTAAGTTCTTTTTCCGGATCGACACTCGAATTTGCCGAGATTTACATCGTTTCTGACTCTTCATTCATTGTTTCAGGTATCAACCCACGTCCCGAAGGCACCGGGTACTCTGAGGCAGTCGAAGCTATTCGACTTATTCCCGCGGAAGACCAGGCATCGGATCACTCATTTCAAATGAGTTGCTTTCAAAGTTTGGGTTGCTGGCGGAAGGTCGTCGAATAAGCCTCCCCCAAGGTGTTTCCATACCCAAGCCTGCTTCAGGCAAAGGAAAGAAGAAGGCCGAGTCCTCTGCACACAACGCCCTTGAGACACCAGAGGAGAGGGAGATTAAAGAAATCGAAACGCCTGAAGCACAGGGCGAAAATGTTAGTCCATCCCGGGACCCAATAGTTGAAGTTCATGACATTGAAACGTCGCCTTCCTCTTCGAAGAGGAAGAAGAAACTGACCTATAAGCTAAGGAAGAAAACAGTGGGTGGAACTTCTAAAGTTACCCTTATTCCAGCGGAGAAAGAAGCTTCCTCTCAGCACTTAGAAAGTTCTCTGAAGGGCCTATTGAACCTCACCATAGGCTTCGACGATCCAGAGGCCCTTAAGCTTAATTCGCCTGCGAGAGGCGATACAAGCGTTCAAGCCCAAAACCAAGGAGAAAAAACTCCTATTAGTAAAGAAACTGGAGGAGCAACTCCACAAAGAAAGAGAGGAGAAAATCGCTGCCCAAGAAGAGTCGCAACGATATTGCGACGAGATCGTTGCCACACGACTTCTGAAGGAGAAGCTTGATGATGAACTTTCCAAGGTTGAGATGTTAAAGAATGAAGCCCATGAAGAGGGCAAGAAAATAGCATCTGCGGAGTTCGACTCCCGCCTTGAGGCAGCTAAAGAAGCTGGTAGGGAGGAGGTCAAAAGCATGTTCGACCCACTGATTGCAAAATTCAACGCCCACGTCTTCATGCGTCGAGACTTAACTTTTTTGTAAGAGGGCTACCTTGAATCCCTAGCTGAGGCGTGGGAGACTTTAGTGAAAATTAGAAAGGTTGAATTTGGCATAGAGGAGTTCGATGAGGAAGTTTTGATAAGGGAATTTCTTAAGGGGAACGAGCCATCAGACCGGTCTGCGGCGAAAGTTCTTTACTGCAAAGGCTCCCCCTCATCGAAAGGGAAGGATGTTACTGCCAGTCCATCTGGGATCGAGCCTCTAGCTCATGAGCCTATTCAATCGGCTGATCGGCCGATACTTGATCCATTTGAGTGGCATATCGGTTATGACCCGGAGGACCCTGGCCTCGGCGTTCACATTTTGTCTCCCATTCCAGAGGGTGAGACCCCTCGGATGGTTGAGAGACAGCAGGAACCGGGTAGATAACCCTTCACTTTAACATTCCAAATGTCGTCGTTTTTACGAGGGGCTATTGTATTCTAATGTTTGTTTTTCATGATCTTGTGTAGGTCGTTCTGATCCCGAGCCCACTTCGAGGAGCGACGTCGCCAAGGAGGTGAAGGAAAAAACAAGTGAGCCTACTCACGCAAGGGAGGCTCCCAGTCCAAATGCTCAGGTGATCGGAGCACTTGATGAGGATAAGTCCGAGACTTCCTCTCCCATCGATGGGAGTTACACTACAAGAAAATATTATATCAATAGCAAGCGTGGATTGCACGAAAACTTGATTTGCTATAGTTAAGTGGCTATTCTTTATTCAACTCAAAAAGACAACAACTTCAAGTGCAATTATATTAAAATGTATGCAATTATATTAATGTTGTTCATGGTGAATTTGCGTTCCACTCTCTCGTTTCCCTTTAATTTTTTTTGGCCGCCAAAATTTCATTTTCGTTTTCGTTTTCTCCCCCTTAGGCTTCTCATCTTCACCCTTTTCACACTCTTTTTAACATCGGTCAAGCTATTCTTCAAGCTCAATTCCTCTTCTGCAATTATATTTAACATCGGTCCTCTTCTACCGCTCAATTCTTCATCGTTGAATCCTCAAACTCAGTCGATCCGAAGTTGGTCCGAAGTTAAAGCGATTTGGTCCAGACGCAATTCCCAATTCCTCAAACTCAATTCTTCATCGTTGAAGCGCTCCAAAGTTGGTCCGAAGTTAAAGAGATTTGGTCCAGACGCAATTCCCAATTCCTCAAACCCAATTCTTCATCGTTGAAGCGCGATTTGGTCCGAAGTTCAATTCGTCAAGCGCGAGGATTAGGTATATTTTTATGTCATTGTTTATATACAGGTTGCGGTATAATTATTTCTTGTTACTTTTGCCTCTCTCTGTCAATGCTGTTGCTTTTTTTGACAAGAATTCAATTTAGCTGATGGATTTTCTTATTTGGGAATTCTCTTTGTTTACAATATTTGTTAATTCTATTAATTCTTTTAAGAATGTTAATTCTTTGTTTACAATATTTGTTAATTCTCACGGTGAAATTTTTAAGAATGTAAATATTTCTACAATATGAATTCCTCTGCTGCAAATGTTAAGTGTTAGTGCCAATTGGAAAATTAAGTAAATATTTCTACAATATGAATTCCTCTGCTGCAAATATTTCCTAATGCTAAGTGTTAGTAACAATTGGAAAATTAGGATGCCATTAACTATCAATGCTATTTAATTACTGTTTGTTTAGTATTAAAACTACTGTTGCCATTATAGGTTTGTTCACTTACTGTTTGTTCACTTCAAACCTCAGACTCTTACTGTTTGTTCACTTCAAACCTCTACTGTCTCTATCTTATTATTATTTTCAAGACCGATTTGTTTACTGAAGGAGATGGACATGATGTTGCTAATAAAAAACCATAAAAGAAAAAAAAGGTGGAGAAAACAAACAAACTGAGAAAAAACAAAATGCATAGAAATAGGATAAATTATTTAATAAAATTATATTAGCTAAGGCGATGATAATAATCTTTTGATTAAAAAAAACCATTATAGGTTTGGTGATACATTTGTTTTGTAATTAATACACTAAGTTAATTACTTGAACAAATGAATGTACCCGAGGACTTCAAAAAAAATTATAGTAGGAGACAGAAAGCGACTCTATGGCCATTAATGCAGGGGTACTATATCACAATTATAATAACAATTTGAAATCAGCCCGTTAGTTGTTGAATTTAATCAAACATTTACCTCTTAAAAAAGGAGTAGAAATTGCTCATTTTATCTGAAGTTAAATGGATATAGGATCTGCCTATGATCCTATTGGATATAGGATAGTAGGATGTTTTTATAACTTGATGAGAATCAAATTTGTCTACACATGAATACCAAGCAAAGTAGGCAACTCTTCTCTATTTTCAATAGCCTACTATAAATCAAATTTGCAGATAGTGAATTCAAGGGAGCCTATACATAATTTGCAGATAATTTGCGATGGAAAAAGATTGGGTGCATTTACACAGGTAATAATACAATATTTAGCTTAAAATTTAACCTGAAAATTAAAATAATAACTCGATTTTTTATGTCGAAAACTTTGTTTTTAATTTTACCTTAGAACTAGTAGCGAGTACGAGCAAGGAGCATGGAATTTTGTGCATGCCGCAAAGAGAAACTTAGGAAGCCTGGAAATTTTTTTATGTCCTTGCTTAGATTGTCGAAATCTCACTCATCAAAATGGTGATATTGTTGTCGAGCATTTGATTATAAGAGGAATGGATCCTTTATACAAGTGCAGTAAGTGGTACAGTCATGGTGAGCAAATGAATATAACTGAAAAGGTGGAGGTGGATGACACGTATGAATTACTTCAAGCCGTTCACTTTGAAGATGAAGCGTTTGTCAACCAAACTTTTTTCTCCGATGATAAAAATAATGATGATGCACAAAAGCGAATGGATGATTTTCTTAAAAATTTGGAAGATGCAAAAGCTCCACTGTACCCTGGTTGCGTAGATTAAACAAAATTATCTGCTATCACTGCATTGTACAATCTTAAATGCGAAACTGGATTATCTGATACTGGTCTTGATAAGCTTCTAAATGTGCAACAAATGTTATTACCCAAAAATAACGTCCTTCCGAAAACTTTATATGAAATAAAGAAGTTCCTCAAAGTATTTGACATGGGATTCGACAAGATTCATGCATGCAAGAATGGTTGTTGTCTTTTTAGAAAAGAGTACAATGATTTGAATAACTGTCCGAAATGTGGTTCTTCGAGATGGAAGATAAATGAGCGGACGAAAGAGATAATGCAAGGTATTCCGGTCAAAGTGTTGAGATATTTTCCAATTATTCCAAGATTCAGAAGAATGTTTAGGTCCCCACAGACGGTAGAAGATTTAAGATGGCATTTTAGTAATAAAAGTAATGATGATAAAATGCGTCATCCTGTGGATTCTTTGACATGGACCATGGTGGATGATAAATGGGAATAATTTTCAAGTGATCCACGTAACCTTCGGTTTGGTCTTGCTCCCGATGGTTTTACCCCATTTGACATTAAGGGTACCAAGTATAGTTGCTGGCCAATGATGCTTGTGACATATAATTTTTCGCCTATATTGTGTATGAAAAAGGAAAATATTATGTTAACATTATTGATTCCTGGTCCAAAGCAACCTGGGAATGATATTGATGTATATTTAGCTCCTTTGGTAGAAGATTTGCAGCAGTTATGGAGTAATGGGGTGGAGATTTATGATGCATTTAGCAAAACACTTTTTAACTTGAAAGCAATCTTGTTATGGACTATAAACGATTTTCCAGCTTATGGAAATCTTGCTGGATGTTGTGTAAAAGGAAAAAAAGGTTGTCCATTATGTGGCGTGAATACTCATCATCGATGGCTAAATCATAGTCGGAAAAATGTCTATATGGGACATAGAAGATTCTTACCTCTGTCAGATCCACAAAGAAAACAAAAGGCTTGGTTTGATAACACCGTGGAGGAAGGTAGCAAACCCAGGATTCTTACAGGTAGAGATATTTCTGTTATTTTGAAAGATTTTTCAAATGATTTTGGAAAAGCTAAAAATAAAGAAATAGCAACAGCCAAGAAGAGAAAGAATAAGAAGTTAAATAAGAAGCAAATTGTAACGACCCAGAATTTTTAATAATTTAAATTTGAATATTTAATTAATTTTAAATATTTATAAGTGAGTTTATAAGTCAAATAAATTTTTATTTGAATTTTTTGGATTTAATTGGATAATTAAATCGATAATTTAATATGTTAAATTATGGAAATAATTGAAAATGAGGTTAAATATGATTGGAAATAATTTGGAAAATTTTATTTAATCATACTGGAGTTATAGAAATATTTTAGAACTTTTAAAATCGAATTAAAAGTTAATTTGTGAAAATTGAATATTTTAATATTTAATAATTGACTGTAAAATAGCCAATTTTTGAACAGTCTCAGAATTGAACGAAACCAGTTCCATTGGATCCGTAATAGTTAGTTATTACCGGATTTCAATTTTCGTGTCAATCGGAGCTATCGTTTGATCGTGGCAGCTCGAAACGCATCGAATCGTTTTTAATTTAAATTTGGCGAGTCAAAATAGCCATTTTTCAAAAAGTCTCGGATTTCGACGAAACCAGTTTCATCGGATCCGTAATGTGATATTATTGTAAGATTTCAAATTTCAAGTCAATTGGATTTACCGTTTGTCCGGTACAAATTAAAACGCCTAGAAATCGATTTAAATCGGTTTAATTCAAATTGAACGTTTTCAGCCATAACTCGCACATACTTCCGAATTAGCTTCCGAAACCTGTTCCATTGTGTCCGGAACGTGGGATAAACCCTAGGTACGCTGGTTACGGCGTCTAAATCGGAGTTCGGAATTCCCGGGATGAATAGTGTTTACGCTTGCTTTTTTCTATAAATAGAAGTTAAAATCTCAAAATTTTATAAAATTAAAAAAACCCTAACCCTAGCTAATATTAACAGCCGTCACTTTAGAATGAAGGGCCAGAATTCAATTTCTTTCCTCCCTCAATCTCTCTCAATCTACAATGATTTAGCTAAGGTGTTCAACATGAGAGTTGTTGAGAATCTCGAGGGCTTCACATCCATACGGATATGATGTGGTTTGGAGCTATAGAATGGGAGTTATGGGGGGCCGACAGTTGATGTTTGCGCACGAAATTCATGGAGCAATACATGACCGAGCTCATGGAGGAGGCAGGCGTGGGTAGAGGAGGTGTTGAGCATCAAAATGCATGTGGTGTGATGAAGTATCGTTGATTGATGAAGGAGAAAAATGAAACCCTAAATCACATGATGGGTTCGGCTCAAATTTTGCACGACCTGGAGACTTGCGTGCGTATGAAGAAGGGAGGAGATGAAGGAGAGGCATAGGATCTGGAATGGATGGTGGATGTTGAGATGTGGGTTAGAAATTTAAATAAATATTGTAATTAGAGTATAAAAATCGTGTACAAACTTCATAATATCATAACTTTTTCATACGAGGTCGAAAAAATGCAAACTCAGTTGCGTTGGAATCGTATGGACGAGCACTACGCGATGGAGTTGGTTTGGAGTCGTTTGGAGTTAGTGAGAATTTCGGGTAAAATTAAACGCGCGTTTAATTTTATTTGAAATAAAAGCTAAAACGGAAATTAAAACCAAGGTGAGAACTTCTCACTCAATCGAATAGATTTCGATTTTATTTTAAATAGTTAGATTTAAAATATTTGAATGCATGTTTGAATGTTGATTGTATCTATTGATTGTTAAAATAGACATTATGCGCCGTTAGTAAGCGGATGTTATTTAGTAAAAACATATACCGCGAATATTTCATAAACAGTGAAATTGGTATTATATATAATATCAATATATATATATTGGCATATGTATATATTGCAGTTATTGATTTCCCGCATTTTTTGTTTAGCGGATGAGACCCTATTACGCCGTTATTAAGCGGATAATATTTAATAAGAACATATACCGCGATAATTTCGTACTGGAGCGAAATTGGTATTGTGCTAATGTTTTTGGATGCAGGAAAACAGGTTGGAGGGATCCAACTGGATTCCTCAACAGTATTTATTTAATTTCAGATATTTTGATATTTGATGGATTATCATATCGATATATGATATCGTTGTTAGTCGTGATTGACTATTTGGTGTGTAGCATCATTGGACCCAGATTTTGGGATTTTAAAATGATTTTAAAAGTGATTTTGAAAATATACTATATTTTTGGAATTGATCCATTATAAATAAATAAACGTTATAATTTTTAAAGTTATAAAAATTATGGTTTTTGTGAAATATAGTTAAAAAGCTGATTTTTAGAAATACGATTAAAAGTTGATTTTTAAGAAATATGAACTAATGATTTTATAAAATAATTTAGATTGGATTTTTGAATATATGATAAAAGTTTAAATATAGGATTTATAAAATTTGATTATTTTATAAATCGAAATGATGAAATTATAAAGGAATTTAAAGACGTTTTAGAATAATAATATAAACTGATTTATATTAAGAGATTTATAAATGGATATTTATAAATTGAAATATAGACATTATAAAACGAGTTTTTATAAGTGTTTGAATGTAGTGAAAATGAATTTCATAAATGAATGAAATTTATAGAATTATAAACTGTGAAGTTATAAATGAAATTTATAAATAGTAAGATTTATAAATTTGTGAAGTTAATTGAAGAATAGATTTGGTTAAATAAATGAATCTTATAAGTTATAAGATTTATAATTATGAAGTTTAAAGAACGATTTTATAAAATAATCGTTTTATAAGTATTTAACTTATAATATAAACATTTAGTTTATAATTGAGTTATAAACTGAAATATGTTAATAAAGGAATTTATAAAAAAGAAGTTTTTATAAATAAATAGAAATGGAATTTATAAACGTTGTTTTATAAATCCGCAAACGACTTATTTTGATAAGTTAATTGTTATAACTTATAAATGGAGTTATATTCACGTTTTAGACAGTGAATAATCCTTTAAGTTAAAGTGAATAGAAATGATGGAGTTTGTTAACGTAGTTTATTCACGTTTTTGAACAGTGAATAACACGTTAAAGAAATTGTTTAGAATGTGAATGTTTTAAATAGAATTAAAACAATCTAACGATGTTTTTAAACATGTTGAGATTCGAAACCATAGATTTCAACATTTATTGTTGAAATAGATGTTTCGAGAAATGAAAGGAGATGATGGACTATAACACTGTTGTTATAGTAAATGATTTCCGAAAGGAAATGTTTTTGAATAGTATTGGGATTTATATATCTATTTTTAATTTCGAATCCCTATACTAGTGATTTTGGGTTGTCGTAACGATGTTTTACGTAACATTCGTTTTGGCCCAAATAAATATGTTTAAGTGAATGATTTCCTTAATAGAATGAAATATATACTTAATTCGATTTAAGTATATTGAATATTTTCTAAGTGTTGAAAATAAAAAGATTTGTGAATTACTTATGAATAAATAAGTATGGAAATGTTTTCCAATATGAAGTGAAAAATTAGAATTTATCTTTTTAAAGATAAATTGAAATGAATTATTGAAATCGTATATGCACGAATATTTTGAAATACAAATTCATTATGGAATTTCTATGTGAAAAGTGAAATTGGTTAAAAATAAATATTGATTTATTTTTGAAGTGTTGAAACTATATATATAGTAAAGATATTTTGGAAAATAAATAATTTGGAAAATTATTTGGAATCTGGTGATGTATGCATATCCAGTGATAGTTCAATAACCGACTATCAATATTTCCCTTTGAATGGGTATTTGATGTGAATTGATTGAATTTGAATGCACACTTATTTTTGAATAAGCGCTCACTATTCGGGTTAACCGGGAAAGGACCATGGGGTCGTATAACCCATTCCGAATATGTGATACGTCGTTGTGAATTGCATTTGAAGATCGGTGTTGAAGACCGGTATTTGCAAGAGCGATAGGATGACCTATCGATTGTTTCTGCACCGAGTCGCGCCGGTATAGAAACTCCCTAAGTGGTGGGAAATCCGATCAGGATTGTGAATATCCGGATTGCAAGGACTTCTTTGTAAGTGCCTTCGGTTCTGTTCGAGCCCGGAACAGACTTGTATGGATTGTATGCCTGACATTACAAGTTGAGATATAAAGCCGATTTCTTTCAAATATATTTCTGTTGGTGGCGGAGAATTTATTCTTTGCTTAACACCCTTCTTTGAGACGTACGAGCTCAAAGGTTATATAGTTGAAGTTATCAGCGATATATTCCCAATTTGGTAATGTGACATGCTGAGTGATGCTGAAATGATCATTGTGTTGATTATTGTGATAGGATCATTTATTTGATCGTCTATCTTAGTGATCATTGTGTTGATCATTTGTTGACCCAAAGCATGGCTTTTGTATAAAGTATGTTTTTGTGGACGTGAATTCGTCGAGCCTCACATCCCGAAAATGGTCAAAACAGGAAAGAAGCAGCAAGGTTATGAGGGGTAGCACCCTTTAGGATGTGTCCATTTCCTTCTGGAAAAGGGTGGTATCATGGTATGGAGCCCAGATACTTACTCATGTTGAAAACACTTTGTTATGATTGTGTGAATTGATTAGAGAGCGCTCTCGGAAAAAGGTCCCAAAGGACCGGGGGATGGCATATTCGGTCAGTTGTTGCTCAGTTAGGAGTAACCCGGCCTTGTGTTGGTTGAGATCCGGTTTGGTTCTCGGGGATGTCCATCCAGAGGCATTCTCAGTGGCAATGGGAAGTTCCTTGGCCTGACCATTTGTTGGAAATCCAATTCCCAATACGAAACTTGTACGGTATTAGTTGTAGAACCTGCTATTCACTTATGGTGGTCACCACTGTTTGGATGGTAGCTATAGTAGGCATAGTTCGAAATGTCTATGCTGGCTAAGATTTATATTCTACTTTCGAAATGATTTGTTATACATTATGCACTAATAATAATATCAAATGTTATTTTAAATGCGTATCAAGCATCTTTGGCTATCATAAGGAGAAATCTCCTCCGATTCTGCGTTTGCATGTGTGTGTGTGCGGGAGGCCTTATGGTAGTCTCATTTTTAAAAGCATTGCGAATTGATAAAAAATATTCCTCTATTTTGATTTTAAAGTTAAATAAATTGTTTTGAGTTCTCACACCAGTCACATGACTGACTTGGAGTTTATTGTTTTCCTTCCTAAACTCTGGGTGCCCACCATTTTCCACACGGGCAGTTAAGAGTTAGGTTTATCAGGATATTCTGGATATTCTGGAGTTGCTGGAGGCCAGCTGGATGGCATGGCGTATTACTAGTTTATATAGTATTTCTTTTTCCGCTGCATTGTTGTTGTATGTTGTTGTACACTCTGATGATATGATGTAATGAAATGTAATGTAATAACTGATATAGTTCTTTGTTTAAAGATTATTCATTTATTATTATATGTTGTTCCGCTGCGAATTGTGAGATTCTGTTGTTCTTCTGTTGTTTCCTTTCTGTCCGTTCTATTTTTAAAATTTTCTATCTTCTATTTTTTCAAATTCTCTTTTTCTATTTTTAAAATCCTTCTACCTTTTAATTTTTAAATTTCTGTTCTCCCTCTATTTTCTATCTTCTTATCTACTTTTCTCTCTTCTTTCTTTTTCTTTTCTTAAATTTTCTTTTTAAAACCCATAACTATTCGGTTTTTCGGCAACGAAAATCCGCGTACGTTACATTTGGTATCAGAGCTCTGATGGTTAAGCGACAACCATGGTTCTGTAGGGTATTACTCATTAGAGATAGAGTCAGTAGTACTCTAGAATGAGTTTGAGTGTAATAATAGCTATGAGAGCGTATTTGTTAGTGAATATAAAATTTGTTTTATATTGTGATGATTGGTTTATTGAGTGGCATATGAACTTTCGTCAGCACAGCCTCGAAACTGAGCCGAAGGGGTTTCTAAACACTTGAATAGAACAATTCGACACAATATTGTTTTAAATTGGGTGAATGAAATAATTTTACCTTGATTATATTTTATATATAAAGAAATAATTTTTCAAAATTATTAAAGTGTATATAAGTTGATTGTTAGGTTGTTTGAATAATCTAAATAAAAGAATAATTGTATAAGTAAAAGAATTATAAGAATTGAATTATAATTAAAGTGATTTACAATTGTGAAATAAACTTATATATATAAAAAGTGAAACTATATGAATATATCTATGAATATGAGTTGTGAATAAAAGTGAATTTAAAGTTAAATGGAAGTATAACTTAAGTGTTGTTGAATGGAATTGATATTGATATCAAACTAAATTAATGAAGTTAAGTAATAAATGTGAACTTAAGTTATGTGAATGAAATTCCACTTTAGAATTGAATTGAATTAATGAATCGATTGAATGTTAATCAATTGAATGTGAATAAAGTTGATATGAAATAATGAATGTTAATTCATTTAAAATCTAATGTTATTAGAAGTTGAAAGGTTGAATGAAAATCAATTTAATTAAACCAATCGAAAGTGATGGTGTTAAACCAAATTGAAGGAATATAAGCAAAGGAATTTGGTTGAAATTAATATACTTTGGTTGTTATATGATTGTAGTTGATTTTATATAAGTTCATTAAGTATTAATGAAGTGGAAAGCTAAAGTAAATTGAATTCAAATTGAAAGTAAATAAATTTGAATAGAATTGAATGTGGATTAGATTTAAATTAGTAAATGATAACTAATTGAATTGAGAAGGAATGTTGATAAAATCCAATGTGAATAAATCAAATGTGATTTAAAGTGAAAACCAATTCATTGAAAATTAATGAGAATATAAATGAATATTGATCGGTTATGGATGTTAGTTGGTTGATGTTTGCATTTGTTGCTTTTGCTATGTTAGCATATGGATATATATGTTGTATATCGATACTATTTTCATATATGCATGTTTCTCATGTTGTTTGTTGAGTGTTTAGTAGGTGCGGATCGCGTTTGCTTCGCATTTGGAGCTCGCTTTAGCGCTATATTAGCCGTATATGCTTGCTAATAAAATATAAGGTACATATCTCGGATTAAATATCGCACTTTTACACTTTTTCCCTTCGGGATGCCTCATTACTTGATGGGATGTATATTTGTGATATATATATACTGTCATTTTTTTTTCGGATCGAGCCGCGCAAAGGAGACTATGGCGAATTTTTCCGGAAATTTAAGGCGTTAGAAAATTTTTGAGAAAATGGGAAAATTTTGAAAACTTTAACTTTGTTTTGGAATTGAAAGTTAAATGATATAGTTTGTTTTTGAAAACATAACTAAGTATGATTTGAAAACTTAGTAAAGTATGGTAAGAAGTTTAATTATAAATTTTGGGAAAATTAATAGATTCTGTAACTTTTCTTACTTGTAATTTCGAGGACGAAATTCTTTTAAGGGGGAAAGATTGTAACGACCCAGAATTTTTAATAATTTAAATTTGAATATTTAATTAATTTTAAATATTTATAAGTGAGTTTATAAGTCAAATAAATTTTTATTTGAATTTTTTGGATTTAATTGGATAATTAAATCGATAATTTAATATGTTAAATTATGGAAATAATTGAAAATGAGGTTAAATATGATTGGAAATAATTTGGAAAATTTTATTTAATCATACTGGAGTTATAGAAATATTTTAGAACTTTTAAAATCGAATTAAAAGTTAATTTGTGAAAATTGAATATTTTAATATTTAATAATTGACTGTAAAATAGCCAATTTTTGAACAGTCTCAGAATTGAACGAAACCAGTTCCATTGGATCCGTAATAGTTAGTTATTACCGGATTTCAATTTTCGTGTCAATCGGAGCTATCGTTTGATCGTGGCAGCTCGAAACGCATCGAATCGTTTTTAATTTAAATTTGGCGAGTCAAAATAGCCATTTTTCAAAAAGTCTCGGATTTCGACGAAACCAGTTTCATCGGATCCGTAATGTGATATTATTGTAAGATTTCAAATTTCAAGTCAATTGGATTTACCGTTTGTCCGGTACAAATTAAAACGCCTAGAAATCGATTTAAATCGGTTTAATTCAAATTGAACGTTTTCAGCCATAACTCGCACATACTTCCGAATTAGCTTCCGAAACCTGTTCCATTGTGTCCGGAACGTGGGATAAACCCTAGGTACGCTGGTTACGGCGTCTAAATCGGAGTTCGGAATTCCCGGGATGAATAGTGTTTACGCTTGCTTTTTTCTATAAATAGAAGTTAAAATCTCAAAATTTTATAAAATTAAAAAAACCCTAACCCTAGCTAATATTAACAGCCGTCACTTTAGAATGAAGGGCCAGAATTCAATTTCTTTCCTCCCTCAATCTCTCTCAATCTACAATGATTTAGCTAAGGTGTTCAACATGAGAGTTGTTGAGAATCTCGAGGGCTTCACATCCATACGGATATGATGTGGTTTGGAGCTATAGAATGGGAGTTATGGGGGGCCGACAGTTGATGTTTGCGCACGAAATTCATGGAGCAATACATGACCGAGCTCATGGAGGAGGCAGGCGTGGGTAGAGGAGGTGTTGAGCATCAAAATGCATGTGGTGTGATGAAGTATCGTTGATTGATGAAGGAGAAAAATGAAACCCTAAATCACATGATGGGTTCGGCTCAAATTTTGCACGACCTGGAGACTTACATGCGTATGAAGAAGGGAGGAGATGAAGGAGAGGCATAGGATCTGGAATGGATGGTGGATGTTGAGATGTGGGTTAGAAATTTAAATAAATATTGTAATTAGAGTATAAAAATCGTGTACAAACTTCATAATATCATAACTTTTTCATACGAGGTCGAAAAAATGCAAACTCAGTTGCGTTGGAATCGTATGGACGAGCACTACGCGATGGAGTTGGTTTGGAGTCGTTTGGAGTTAGTGAGAATTTCGGGTAAAATTAAACGCGCGTTTAATTTTATTTGAAATAAAAGCTAAAACGGAAATTAAAACCAAGGTGAGAACTTCTCACTCAATCGAATAGATTTCGATTTTATTTTAAATAGTTAGATTTAAAATATTTGAATGCATGTTTGAATGTTGATTGTATCTATTGATTGTTAAAATAGACATTATGCGCCGTTAGTAAGCGGATGTTATTTAGTAAAAACATATACCGCGAATATTTCATAAACAGTGAAATTGGTATTATATATAATATCAATATATATATATTGGCATATGTATATATTGCAGTTATTGATTTCCCGCATTTTTTGTTTAGCGGATGAGACCCTATTACGCCGTTATTAAGCGGATAATATTTAATAAGAACATATACCGCGATAATTTCGTACTGGAGCGAAATTGGTATTGTGCTAATGTTTTTGGATGCAGGAAAACAGGTTGGAGGGATCCAACTGGATTCCTCAACAGTATTTATTTAATTTCAGATATTTTGATATTTGATGGATTATCATATCGATATATGATATCGTTGTTAGTCGTGATTGACTATTTGGTGTGTAGCATCATTGGACCCAGATTTTGGGATTTTAAAATGATTTTAAAAGTGATTTTGAAAATATACTATATTTTTGGAATTGATCCATTATAAATAAATAAACGTTATAATTTTTAAAGTTATAAAAATTATGGTTTTTGTGAAATATAGTTAAAAAGCTGATTTTTAGAAATACGATTAAAAGTTGATTTTTAAGAAATATGAACTAATGATTTTATAAAATAATTTAGATTGGATTTTTGAATATATGATAAAAGTTTAAATATAGGATTTATAAAATTTGATTATTTTATAAATCGAAATGATGAAATTATAAAGGAATTTAAAGACGTTTTAGAATAATAATATAAACTGATTTATATTAAGAGATTTATAAATGGATATTTATAAATTGAAATATAGACATTATAAAACGAGTTTTTATAAGTGTTTGAATGTAGTGAAAATGAATTTCATAAATGAATGAAATTTATAGAATTATAAACTGTGAAGTTATAAATGAAATTTATAAATAGTAAGATTTATAAATTTGTGAAGTTAATTGAAGAATAGATTTGGTTAAATAAATGAATCTTATAAGTTATAAGATTTATAATTATGAAGTTTAAAGAACGATTTTATAAAATAATCGTTTTATAAGTATTTAACTTATAATATAAACATTTAGTTTATAATTGAGTTATAAACTGAAATATGTTAATAAAGGAATTTATAAAAAAGAAGTTTTTATAAATAAATAGAAATGGAATTTATAAACGTTGTTTTATAAATCCGCAAACGACTTATTTTGATAAGTTAATTGTTATAACTTATAAATGGAGTTATATTCACGTTTTAGACAGTGAATAATCCTTTAAGTTAAAGTGAATAGAAATGATGGAGTTTGTTAACGTAGTTTATTCACGTTTTTGAACAGTGAATAACACGTTAAAGAAATTGTTTAGAATGTGAATGTTTTAAATAGAATTAAAACAATCTAACGATGTTTTTAAACATGTTGAGATTCGAAACCATAGATTTCAACATTTATTGTTGAAATAGATGTTTCGAGAAATGAAAGGAGATGATGGACTATAACACTGTTGTTATAGTAAATGATTTCCGAAAGGAAATGTTTTTGAATAGTATTGGGATTTATATATCTATTTTTAATTTCGAATCCCTATACTAGTGATTTTGGGTTGTCGTAACGATGTTTTACGTAACATTCGTTTTGGCCCAAATAAATATGTTTAAGTGAATGATTTCCTTAATAGAATGAAATATATACTTAATTCGATTTAAGTATATTGAATATTTTCTAAGTGTTGAAAATAAAAAGATTTGTGAATTACTTATGAATAAATAAGTATGGAAATGTTTTCCAATATGAAGTGAAAAATTAGAATTTATCTTTTTAAAGATAAATTGAAATGAATTATTGAAATCGTATATGCACGAATATTTTGAAATACAAATTCATTATGGAATTTCTATGTGAAAAGTGAAATTGGTTAAAAATAAATATTGATTTATTTTTGAAGTGTTGAAACTATATATATAGTAAAGATATTTTGGAAAATAAATAATTTGGAAAATTATTTGGAATCTGGTGATGTATGCATATCCAGTGATAGTTCAATAACCGACTATCAATATTTCCCTTTGAATGGGTATTTGATGTGAATTGATTGAATTTGAATGCACACTTATTTTTGAATAAGCGCTCACTATTCGGGTTAACCGGGAAAGGACCATGGGGTCGTATAACCCATTCCGAATATGTGATACGTCGTTGTGAATTGCATTTGAAGATCGGTGTTGAAGACCGGTATTTGCAAGAGCGATAGGATGACCTATCGATTGTTTCTGCACCGAGTCGCGCCGGTATAGAAACTCCCTAAGTGGTGGGAAATCCGATCAGGATTGTGAATATCCGGATTGCAAGGACTTCTTTGTAAGTGCCTTCGGTTCTGTTCGAGCCCGGAACAGACTTGTATGGATTGTATGCCTGACATTACAAGTTGAGATATAAAGCCGATTTCTTTCAAATATATTTCTGTTGGTGGCGGAGAATTTATTCTTTGCTTAACACCCTTCTTTGAGACGTACGAGCTCAAAGGTTATATAGTTGAAGTTATCAGCGATATATTCCCAATTTGGTAATGTGACATGCTGAGTGATGCTGAAATGATCATTGTGTTGATTATTGTGATAGGATCATTTATTTGATCGTCTATCTTAGTGATCATTGTGTTGATCATTTGTTGACCCAAAGCATGGCTTTTGTATAAAGTATGTTTTTGTGGACGTGAATTCGTCGAGCCTCACATCCCGAAAATGGTCAAAACAGGAAAGAAGCAGCAAGGTTATGAGGGGTAGCACCCTTTAGGATGTGTCCATTTCCTTCTGGAAAAGGGTGGTATCATGGTATGGAGCCCAGATACTTACTCATGTTGAAAACACTTTGTTATGATTGTGTGAATTGATTAGAGAGCGCTCTCGGAAAAAGGTCCCAAAGGACCGGGGGATGGCATATTCGGTCAGTTGTTGCTCAGTTAGGAGTAACCCGGCCTTGTGTTGGTTGAGATCCGGTTTGGTTCTCGGGGATGTCCATCCAGAGGCATTCTCAGTGGCAATGGGAAGTTCCTTGGCCTGACCATTTGTTGGAAATCCAATTCCCAATACGAAACTTGTACGGTATTAGTTGTAGAACCTGCTATTCACTTATGGTGGTCACCACTGTTTGGATGGTAGCTATAGTAGGCATAGTTCGAAATGTCTATGCTGGCTAAGATTTATATTCTACTTTCGAAATGATTTGTTATACATTATGCACTAATAATAATATCAAATGTTATTTTAAATGCGTATCAAGCATCTTTGGCTATCATAAGGAGAAATCTCCTCCGATTCTGCGTTTGCATGTGTGTGTGTGCGGGAGGCCTTATGGTAGTCTCATTTTTAAAAGCATTGCGAATTGATAAAAAATATTCCTCTATTTTGATTTTAAAGTTAAATAAATTGTTTTGAGTTCTCACACCAGTCACATGACTGACTTGGAGTTTATTGTTTTCCTTCCTAAACTCTGGGTGCCCACCATTTTCCACACGGGCAGTTAAGAGTTAGGTTTATCAGGATATTCTGGATATTCTGGAGTTGCTGGAGGCCAGCTGGATGGCATGGCGTATTACTAGTTTATATAGTATTTCTTTTTCCGCTGCATTGTTGTTGTATGTTGTTGTACACTCTGATGATATGATGTAATGAAATGTAATGTAATAACTGATATAGTTCTTTGTTTAAAGATTATTCATTTATTATTATATGTTGTTCCGCTGCGAATTGTGAGATTCTGTTGTTCTTCTGTTGTTTCCTTTCTGTCCGTTCTATTTTTAAAATTTTCTATCTTCTATTTTTTCAAATTCTCTTTTTCTATTTTTAAAATCCTTCTACCTTTTAATTTTTAAATTTCTGTTCTCCCTCTATTTTCTATCTTCTTATCTACTTTTCTCTCTTCTTTCTTTTTCTTTTCTTAAATTTTCTTTTTAAAACCCATAACTATTCGGTTTTTCGGCAACGAAAATCCGCGGACGTTACATAAATTATAAAGATTACGTGTAGGAAGAGGAAGTGTACTGACAACCAAGAAGATGAAAACAGTCCTGCAAAAATAGAGCAATCAAGGTGGAAAAAAAATCGATTTTCTTTGACTTACCATATTGGAAGGTTAGTGTTCAAATTATATTTTATTCACAATAATCTAATTATAAAATTATATAATGTTAAAGCGGTCATATTGTTGATGTTTATAGGAACTTCCACTACGCCACAATTTAGACGTGATGCATGTTGAGAAAAACGTGGGCGAAAGTTTACTCAGCACAATATTGCATGATAGCAAATCGAAAGATGGTATTAATTCTAGAAAGGATTTAGTGGATTAGGGAATCTGACCTGCTCTATATGCACAACCTCGTGGGAAGAAAACATATCTTCCACCGGCTCCATATACTATGTCTAGTTCCGAAAAAAGAATATTTTGCAAAAGATTGTATGACTTCAAGGGACCAGATGGTTATTGCTCAAATTTCAAAAGATGTGTGTCGTTGGAGGATTGCAAAGTTAGTGGATTGAAGTCGCATGATTACCATGTTTTAATGCAACAAATGTTATCGGTTGCAATGAGAGGACTGCTTCCAAAAAAGCCAATGAAAGTAATAACTCGTTTGTGTTTATTTTTTAATAAACTATGTCAGCGTGTTCTTGACAGAGAGAAGCTGCAACAAATCGATGATGAGATCGCTACAATTTTATGTGATCTCGAAAGATATTTTCCACCTTCATTTTTTGACATAATGATACATCTAACAATTCATCTTGGAAAAGAAGCTCGATTGTGTGGACCAGTTCATTTTCGTTGGATGTACCCCTTCGAAAGGTATATGAAAACGCTTAAAGATTATGTTAGGAACTATGCATGTCCTGAAGGATGCATTGCAGAAAACTATCTTGCAGAAGAATCCGTAAGATTTTTTGGCGAATTTCTAAAGAAATCATCACAATTTGAGGAGAAAGAGGGTAGAAACAGAGATTATGAGAATGATGATGCAATACTCGAAGGACGTCCGATATCAACATACAAGACAATTACATTGACAACTCATGAGAAGGAAGCTGCTCACCTTGCTGTGCCAATGAATATGGCTATAACCGAGCCATTTTTAGAGTAAGCACATATTGTTTTCTTTATCAGATTTATCGTAATATGCGTAATTATAAATGTAACTTAATATCTTTTATATTATGGTAGTATGCATTTGGAAGAGTTACAAAGTTCGGACAAGCGCATGGAAAGAAATGCTACATTGCTATGGAAAATTCACACAAAAAACTTTGCTGATTGGATTAAAAAGAAGGTTAATCAGCTCTTTAAAATTTTGTGTATAAGTTTGAAAATATTGTTTTTGAATCTATATTGAATCTATATTTGAAAATATGGTTTTTTCAGATACCTATTAACTCAAGCGAACACGATGAATTATTAAAATGGATTGCCTATGGTCCAAGTAGTAATGCTTCGTCCTGCAAAGGATATATAATTAATGGGTTACGTTTTCATACAAAAGATGTTGAGAGAGAAACTCATAATTCTGGAGTGACTTATGATGCTACTACCATGTGTAGAGCAAGTGCAAAAGATGTCTCCCAAGTAGTTGATGTGGTCACGTACTATGGGATTTTGACTGACATAATCTTATTAGACTATCATAAATTTTAGTTTCCAATTTTTAAGTGTCATTGGGCAACCATTGGAAATGGGGTGAAGGTTGAAGATGGATTTACTCTTGTTAATTTGCATCAAAATCAAGCTTCATTTTCGAGGGATCCATATATTCTTGCATCTCAAGCGAAACAAATTTTTTATTCAAGAGAGAATGATTCTTCTAATTGGTATGTTGTAATGAAGGCACCACCAAGAGGTTATCATGAATTAGAGACAGATGATTATATTGAGGACACAAGCCATGTTATTCAAGATTGCGAAGAAAACATGATGGATGTGGATTATGTGGAGGATGGTAGCTATGTTAGAGAAGATTGTGAAGGCATATTTGAGAAAAGTTTAAAATACTTGAATAAGGTGATTTGACATATCGGTATTTCAAAATATATGTAAATGGTTTTGTGAAAAAACCCAATAAAATGCAAGTTGTTTGTTTTAGTAAGAAATTTATTTTGAAAATATTTTGACATCCAGTTTAATAATTCATGCAGTTGTTTCGATGACTTCAAATTTCTTAAATGCAGTTCTTAAATGCAGTTCACTGTATATTTTAGAGTTTTCACTGTATATTTTAATTCAAAATTATATTCAAAACAAAAACCTGAAAGCTAAAACCAGAAAAGAAAATCAAACAAATAACCTCTTTCAATCTAAAACCTGAATCAAGCAAAGTTCAACTCAACTCGGTTTAATCAAGCAAATCAAAATCAAAGAAATAGATCAGATCAAAGTCAAAGCAATCTCCAGTTTTCAAAGTTAAAAGATCAATTATTAAGTTCCAGGCTTCTCTGTTCATATATATACGGTGGGTAAACATTTTTTTAAAAGCTTAAATCAGTTTATATCTTGATTTCATGTGATAACCCTTGAAGTTATGATGTGAAATACGCTTTGCATAAGTGTGTAAATATGATTGCATGTATATATTTATGATGATATTGGTGTGCATGTCTGTGCTTGCTCTGTTTTAAGTTTAAGGTTTTAAAACAAATTCAAAAATCAAAATCTTTTCACTTGTTCTCTTATAGGCTTTGATATTTAAACAAGATATGTTTGAATTAACATGATCTAAGTTTAAAAAATATTTTTATGTATAATATGTTTGAGTTTTTCTGGAAAATTAAAATATACAGTGAAAACACTTACTTTTAGAAACAATATATGCAGTTCTTAAATGCAGTTCTCAACCTTGAATGCATTTTAACATCCAGTTTTTTCTTTTACATGCAGTAAATGGGTAAAAAGAAGGCAGGTGCTTTAAAATGGCTAAAAACAATTGATAAATCCACGGCTAATGCAAAACACAAGGATAATAGGGTCAGTAGCGATGTTGGTATTGAAGACAACTCGCAAGAAATTGGAGATTCTGAGAACAATGAAGCTTGAATTCAAGACATCGCTGAAGCAGTTGACGAAGATACAATGCAAGTTGAAGAAGATTTTGAAGCTGACATGAATGAGAGAACCACTCGAGATGCCACCGCAAATCCGGTAGTGAAGCGCAAACGTAGAGGTCCAACTAAAGTGAAAAGACTTCCAGTAAATCCATTGAGTCGCACTGAAGTCGAATTTAATGCGGATGGAAAACCAATAGGAGATGGGTCTGTCAAATTATCTTCATATTTAGGCCCGCTAGTAAGGGAACATGTTCCTATTACACTTGATAAGTGGAAGGAACTAAGTGACAGATTACAAGTTGCTTTGTGGGGATGCATTCAGGTATATACCATTTTTATGTCATATATGTCTTATTTATTTTTCTAAATTTAGTTAAAGTATATATGAAAATGATGCATTTTATATTACCAGTTTTAACAATGTCTCAATCTCCTGAAACTAGTTGCTTTGTTGTCTGTTACAATAACTGTTACACAAAACTATATGAAGTAAATTCTATAACTGTTAGTACTGAGTTGGAGGAAGTAAGGGATTGCATGTTTGTTGAAGTATTATGATGCTGAAAGAGGAGTTGTGTTTTGAAAATACAAGAGTTCATTTGATACTGTAACTTTGTTGTGCTGGGTGTTTTATAGACATGAGTGATGCATTATTCCACTAGATGACATCAAGAATGTTTGAGATGTGGTTTCGGGTATGGGTAAGTTTTTAAACATTTTTGTAATAGTCTGCAATTTGAAATTTGTAATTACAGACTATTACAAAATTTTGTAGTAGTCTGTAATTTGAAATTTGTAATAGTCTGCAATCGGTTTCTTTTTACAGTAATTACTTATTTACCAGCTAATTATCTAATAATTTTACTTGCAAATATTTTTAAAATTTGCATTTCATCAATGCAGACAAGTTTCCTCTGAACATCATATGTTATAAGTGATCAGGTGAAGGGATTTTAATTTTTGTAATTTATTAAGGCTGTTGCATTAAGAACAGAGACATTGATATCTATATACAGACATGCATAATCAACCCATACAATTAACAGACATGCAAACATTTTTTACTTTTATGAAATCATTTACCACAACATTATTTCAAATATTAATCACATGAATCAAAGTTTAAACAGATAATAAATTACTCACAAATTAAAGAGGCAGAGGACTTGATTTTTTTTTACTGGGAAACTTTGAAAACTTGAATTGCTGAAGCCCGATTAGTTTTTAACTGGAAAACTCGATCTTGTTATTACATGTAACGAGTCGGATTTTGCCCGCTCAAAAATCGACATTCATACTTCAAATCGTATTCGAATGCCATAGATTCGACCGTTCAAATCCGATTCGCCGGAGCTTATAACAATCATTAAGTAAACAACACAGAGGAATAAAAGAATAATACATTGATATACAGCTTTGATACAATATCTGATACAACAGATAATCCAATAGATATCAATATACATCAGAGATATGATACAATAAAATAGCAGCGGAAAGAAAATAGATAACATTTAACAGCGGAACAAATAACTCTAAGATAGTCTTCAAAAGAGAACTCCGAATCGGAACTGCAACTCCATTTCCAAGAAGCAATCCAGCAATAGCTCGAACTCCCCATAAACATTGCACCAAGCTAGGCAAGACTGGTGTGATCCAAGGACTGAACTAACTCCAGATAACCGACTAATCTGACTATCTGAAAAACCAAACTCTAGACTGCTCGTGTAGAAAATAATGGGCACCCAGAGTTTAGGAAAGAAACAATAAACTCCGGATCAGTCGTGGGACTGGTGTGAGCAACAAAAACAGTTTATCTCTTAAAAACATTCAACAAAGGATTTTCAAAGTCAATTCGCAATGCTTTTGAAAAATGAGACTACCATAAGGCCTCCCGCACACACACACACATGCAAACGCAGAATCGGAGGAGATTTCTCCTTATGATAGTCAAAGATGCTTGATACGCATTAAAAAGAAACACTTGATATTATTATTAGTGCATAGTGTAGGAAAAATTCATTTCGAAAGTAGAATATAAATCTTAGCCAACATACGACCATTATCGTATGCCTACTATAGCTACCATCCAAACAGTGTTGCGACACCATAAGTGAATGATAGGTTCTACAACTAAAACCGTACAAGTTTCGTATTGTTTCTTTGGATTTCCAACAAATGGTCAGGCCAAGGAACTTCCCATTGCCACATGAGAATGCCTCTGGAAAGACATCCCCGAGAACCAAACCGGAACTCTGCCAACACAAGGCCGGGTTACCCCTAACTGGGTAACTACTGACACGAGCACGCCATTCCCCGATCGTAAACGACCTTTCTCACGGGATCCCGATAGCCAACAACCACAAAGTAATAAATTCGTAGTAACCACATAGGTTAAATATCTGGGCTCCATACCATGATACCACCTCTATCCAGAAGGAAATGTACATACCCTAAAGGGTGCTACCCCTCATAACCTTGCCGCATCTTTCCTGTTTTGACCATTTCCGGGGTGTGAGGCTCGACGAAGTCACGTCCACAAAAACATACTTTATACAAAAGCCATGCTTTGGGTCAACAAATGATCAACACAATGATCACCAAGATAGACGATCAAATAAATGATCCTATCACAATAATCAACACAATGATCATTTCAGCAACACTCAGCATGTCACATTACCAAATTGGGAATATATCGCTGATAACTTCAACTATATAACCTCTGAGCTCGTACGTCTCAGAGAAGGGTGTTAAGCTAAAAGAATAAATTCTTCGCCACCAACAGAAATATATTTGAAAGAAATCGGCTTTATATCTCAATTTGTAATGTCAGACATACAATCCATACAAGTCTGTTCTGGGTTCGAACAGAACCGAAGGCACTTACAAAGAAGTCCTTGCAACCCGGATATTCACAATCCCGATCGGATTTTCCCATCACTTAGGGAGTTTCTATACCGGCGCGACTCGGTGCAGAAACAATCGATAGGTCATCCTATCGCTTTCACAAATACCCGGTCTTCATCACCGGTCTTCAAATGCTATCCATAACGACGTATCACATATTCGGAATGGGTTATACGACACAAAGGTCCTTTCCCGGTTAAACCGAATAGTGAGCGAAAATATTTTCAAAACATATGGATATGGGATTTCAATTAAGTCACAACTTAATAATTCAAACTTTCTTTCAAATGGTTTAACAAATTACCATTTTCAATCTTTAAACAAAAAGATTCATTTTCACAACCTTTAACGGTTTAAACAATTTTCACATTTAAATCTTTTAAACAAAAGATTCATTCACATATTTTCCAAATCAATTTTCATTTCAATTTGATTTAACTCGTTAAATCTTTAAATCAAAGATTTAACTTATAGCCTTCAAAACAATTTCATTTCAATTTGATTTAAACAAATCATCAATTTAAATCTGTTAAGAATAAACAGATTTAATTCATAGCTTTCAAAAAGAATTCATTCTTAACTTAGGAAAATCATTTCTCTATTAAATCTTGAAATTTCCTTAATTAACTGGAATCTCAGTTCTTATCTAAAAGTGTTTATCATTTGAAAACAACAGTTTTCATTTTGGAAATCTGATTCATTTATACGAGTTGAAATCCTTGAGTTAAATTCAAATTCCCAAAAATAATACTTTAAAAATGGTTTAACTCATAATGACTAGTATAATATCATTAATCCCTAATTTCAAATTACAGAATTCAATTTCAAGTATTGAATTTAAATTTAAATCAACTTATTTAAATTCCAAAACTTAATCAAGTAATTTAAAAATAATAAATTCTATTTTGAAATTCCATTTTGAAATTCCATTTTGAAATTCCATTCCAAAAGCTTTTCACATTTATTCCGATTCCATTTCCAAAACATTTGAATTTAAAAATTCAAATTTAACTATTTCAAAAATCTGTGACTTAATCGATTTCCTCGTGAAATCCATATTGGTGTGTGTATAAGTGTGGTCTAGGGGTTCAACTCAATAGTGAAACATCATTCAATCATTATAGATCAAAACACAGAATATAGTTGATAAGCGATATAAAGTATAACGCTTATCTTCCATTTACAATTCACAGATAGTATACAAATGTAAATAAATATACACAGCTCAATCTACAGAACAAAATATCACAAATCAGATAGGATCATCAATTCAAGGCATTTCATAGAATATAATCATTCATAAGTAAGGTCAAGCATTCAATAATCATTTATAAACAGGGTTGTTTAATCCTAATTAATTCAATTTATCTCCAATTAAATTAATTACTTATGAATTTATTATCCAATTCTGATTTATTAATTCCAAATCATTTGATATAAATAAATTTATCAAACAATTAAATTTATTAAATTATTCTTAATCAATCATATAAATTAAGTTAACCTTTGAACCAATTATATAGTTAATTAACTGTAATTAATAAAAATATCCAAAATTTATCACTATAAGTGATTAATCCTTAATTACTTTCATGAAGTAATTTCATTTCGATAATGTATAATTGATTATCTAAATTAATTAATCTAATTAATTATCAAGATTTATCGCATTAATTTAATTACTTAATAATCTCTAGTTAATTATCTTTATTAACTACTAATATTTCTTTAATCACTTTCTTAAGAAATTATCTTAGATTAATTATTATTAATCATCCCTAATTATAAATTAATCTAAATTTTAAATTTAAAATGAAATAAATCATTCTTTCATTACCATATTAATTAAATTATTTCAATTATCTTAATTATTTCTAAGATAATAAATTTCTTTATTAATGATTTCATTAATCATTTAAGTGTAATTTAAACATTACACTTTTAAATTTAAAATTTAATTTTCCTTTTTAAAACTTTAAGATTCAAAGTTCTATTTGAATCTAACTTAAATCTGATTAACTTTACTCATATCTAGTTTGCAAATTCATTTAAATCTGGTTTAATTTCAATTTGCAAACAGTTTTTAAACAAAACTGCAACTCTGTTAAACCAACCCGAGCCAAACGAAGATGACTTCGAGTCTAACACCCTAGTGCTTCGGGCCAAACATGAAAATACTCGAGTAAAAACTCGAGTCACTTATTCTGCTTCATCCCCAAACTTACAAAATTACAGACCATCAGAGCAACCGTGCTCGTGCACGTGCACATGGACGCGGCGGCGCTCCGGTCACCTCCGATGGCTTCCACGCATCAGCCAGCATCCACGCAATCACCTCCGACCACCCAAATTTCCTCACGCGCGCAAAATCGAATTTGAGTTGTACAACTCAAACCTGGAACTCGAACTGCAAACGAAAGCCCAACCTGTCAACGTTTCCCCCACGACGCTCCGACCACCAACGACCTTCCACCTCCGGCCACAGCTTCGCCTACGACCAAGCCACCAACACCTAAAACCCCGAAGCACTCGACGCTTCGATGCGTACGAACCGACCCCAAACAATTACACAGTCAAAAATTAGGTCTAGGAAAAGGAACCCATCACCGTCGCCACCTCGTTCACTTGCAACCCCAACCAATATTTTTCCTAGGGCCACTGATCACTCCTTCACCTCCAGGAGGAAGCTCGACCACCACGACTCCGTAGATCATCAGAGTTCGGCCAAAACTCAATTTCCAGGCAATCCCCAAATTCACAACCAATAACTCACTTTAAATCATGATTTTGATTTCAAAAATCGTAACTTTCCAGGCCAAATCAATTTATGTATTTGAATCAGAGGATTGTATAAATTGATTTTAACATATTTATAAAATTTTACTATAAATCTGGATTTCCAGGCACTGTATAAATATATACATGTTGAAAACTAAATTTGGATCCTAGTTCATGTTTAAACAACTGAATTGGCATGAAAACTAATGCCTATCAGAGATCAGAGGTGAAGAAAGTGCAACTTGAATTTGATTTAGACTTTACAACCTAAAGCAGAGAAGAAGAACATATAAAATCATCCAGACACCTTATGTATACACAGAGAAATACATATGTAACAATATACATAATCCAGATTTTAAACCTATAATCAGTTTCATATGCTTAAGCTTTTAAAAAGGGTGTTACTCACTTGATTTTTCAGAAAGAACAAACAAGAACAGAACTTGTCTTTGAACCAGGCTTTGAGAAAAAATGCTTACTGAAGATCTTCTTACTTTTTTTTTGTTTATTGATTAAATGATGTTTGAGTTTGTAAAAATAAAAATGCTTGTTTATATTTTTGATAGTTGAAAATGAACTGGAGGATACAAACATATAGAAGAAAAGATTTGCAGGTTGATATTAATACATGGCTATAGGTGACATGTTTGTACAAAATAGGCATGGCTGAAGATAATCTTGCATTAAATGCATGAGGTATGTTGCATTAATCACTTACACTTTATGCAGGCTATATTTTATTTCTTCCATTTGTTTACTAGCTTATACTTTTTATTTTATGTATGTACAGATCTTACTTTATATTTTATATATACTTAGATTTCCCTTGTATACTTTGTTTATATTTTTGTTCATTATTTCCTTTACTTTATACATTGCTTTGGTGGCTGGAGCTTTATGTGGTTTTGTTTCTTTTTTTTTTTATGCATTTGTTTATTTATGTATTAAGGATCTTTCTATTTGTTTGATTTACAAGTCTCGGCTGAATATCTTCCTTTGTATGCTAGAGGAGGTGGTTTTTAATACATATGTACCATATGTTCCTATACATATCTTATGTTATTTTCATTTTATATTTTTGTTTTCCATGCTTGCTTTGTTTTCATTTACAAGTATACATACTTGTATGTATTTTTGTTTTGTAATACTTCCTATATATGTTTACTTATTGTTTTTGTTTTATATATAATTGTTCTTATTTTTATTCATAGCTTAAATATGAATTATTTAACTTTACAAAATAAGTGAACTTCTATTTTTATTTTACTCTTATTACTTTTATAGCCTACTCCATTTGTATTATCTTGTATTGATTTATTAATATGAGATTAAGATATATATATATATATATATATATATATATATATATATACTTTATATTGTTATATCTTATATTTTATTTACTTCTTATTTATTGTCTTGTATTTATTATATATATTTTAACCATCAATAATAAATTAACAATTCACTTATTTATTCATTTCGTACTTGTGTAAATGTATATACTTTAATATTTATTTTTCAAACCATTAATATAAGATTTAAATTCAAATCAAAATATATATATATATATATATATATACACACACAAGATTTTAAAATTTCAAATTGACTCATATATACCCAAATATACATATATATATATTCACATATATACATATATACATAATATTTAAAAAATTAAATGATTTATATAGAATATATTTGAACTCGGGGAAACTCACATCACTATTTATAATTAATTTTATAAATTTTTATTCAAAATTTCATTTAATTATTAATTTAAATTAAATAAAAATTCAGGATCGTTACAGACTTCCCCCCTTAAAAGAATTTCGTCCTCGAAATTCGCAGGCACGAAAACAATACAGAGATAGACGAAAGATAGAAGAAATATCTTTTCAAATCAAACTGGATATCAATTCTGCATTTGGCTCACCAAATCAGAATATCAACAACAGATACAAGAAATTATAATAGAATTTCAATTTTGGTTTTAAACAAAATTGTTTTATTGATTCAATTCAAATTAAGCTCTATATTCTATTAATCAATTTAACTCAATTTAAAATTTCTAATTTATTTAAAATTCTCAATTTCAAATTTCCAATTCATATTCATTAAGGTTTAAAATCAAAAACCGATAAGAAACCGATGAAGATACGAAGTAAAGATTTCCCACAACGATTCGTAGGGCTGCCATTACACCGAAACTTCTTTCTCTGGAGCTGTCACGAAGCAATTCAAAAGAATTTTGGAAACGAATCGAAAGAGATTGAGAAGAAAGTTATTTCAACTGTTGCAGGGTATTGACTATTTATAGTCGTATTCCCATGTCCCCTATCTCGTTCTCTTCTTGCACTCATACTTACTATCGGTGAATAGCAAGAGAATTTACTGAGGCTTTCAAACGGATATCTTAGAGATTACTCATTCTAGGATTTAGTTCATCCTATCTCTAATGAGTTACTTAATGTGTTACACTCCTGAGCTAAAGTTCAACCTTAGCTCTGATACCAAATGTAACGAGTCGGATTTTGCCCGCTCAAAAATCAACATTCATACTTCAAATCGTATTCGAATGCCATAGATTCGACCGTTCAAATCCGATTCGCCGGAGCTTATAGCAATCATTAAGTAAACAACACAGCGGAATAAAAGAATAATACATTGATATACAGCTTTGATACAATATCTGATACAACAGATAATCCAATAGATATCAATATACATCAGAGATATGATACAATAAAATAGCAGCGGAAAGAAAATAGATAACATTTAACGGCGGAACAAATAACTCTAAGATAGTCTTCCAAAGAGAACTCCGAATCGGAACTGCAACTCCATTTCCAAGAATCAATCCAGCAATAGCTCGAACTCCCCATAAACATTGCACCAAGCTAGGCAAGACTGGTGTGATCCAAGGACTGAACTAACTCCAGATAACCTACTAATCTGACTATTTGAAAAACCAAACTCTAGACTGCTCGTGTAGAAAATAATGAGCACCCAGAGTTTAGGAAAGAAACAATAAACTCCGGATCAGTCGTGGGACTGGTGTGAGCAACAAAAACAGTTTATCTCTTAAAAACATTCAACAAAGGATTTTCAAAGTCAATTCGCAATGCTTTTGAAAAATGAGACTACCATAAGGCCTCCCGCACACACACACATGCAAACGCAGAATCGGAGGAGATTTCTCCTTATGATAGTCAAAGATGCTTGATACGCATTGAAAAGAAACACTTGATATTATTATTAGTGCATAGTGTAGGAAAAATTCATTTCGAAAGTAGAATATAAATCTTAGCCAACATACGACCATTATCGTATGCCTACTATAGCTACCATCCAAACAGTGTTGCGACACCATAAGTGAATGATAGGTTCTACAACTAAAACCGTACAAGTTTCGTATTGTTTCTTTGGATTTCCAACAAATGGTCAGGCCAAGAAACTTCCCATTGCCACATGAGAATGCCTCTGGAAAGACATCCCCGAGAACCAAACCGGAACTCTGCCAACACAAGGCCGGGTTACCCCTAACTGGGTAACTACTGACACGAGCACGCCATTCCCCGATCGTAAACGACCTTTCTCACGGGATCCCGATAGCCAACAACCACAAAGTAATAAATTCGTAGTAACCACATAGGTTAAACATCTGGGCTCCATACCATGATACCACCTCTATCCAGAAGGAAATGTACATACCCTAAAGGGTGCTACCCCTCATAACCTTGCCGCATCTTTCCTGTTTTGACCATTTCCGGGGTGTGAGGCTCGACGAAGTCACGTCCACAAAAACATACTTTATAAAAAAGCCATGCTTTGGGTCAACAAATGATCAACACAATGATCACCAAGATAGACGATCAAATAAATGATCCTATCACAATAATCAACACAATGATCATTTCAGCAACACTAAGCATGTCACATTACCAAATTGGGAATATATCGCTGATAACTGCAACTATATAACCTCTGAGCTCGTACGTCTCAGAGAAGGGTGTTAAGCTAAAAGAATAAATTCTTCGCCACCAACAGAAATATATTTGAAAGAAATCGGCTTTATATCTCAATTTGTAATGTCAGACATACAATCCATACAAGTCTGTTCTGGGTTCGAACAGAACCGAAGGCACTTACAAAGAAGTCCTTGCAACCCGGATATTCACAATCCCGATCGGATTTTCCCATCACTTAGGGAGTTTCTATACCGGCGCGACTCGGTGCAGAAACAATCGATACGTCATCCTATCGCTTTCACAAATACCCAGTCTTCATCACCGGTCTTCAAATGTTATCCATAACGACGTATCACATATTCGGAATGGGTTATACGACACAAAGGTCCTTTCCCGGTTAAACCGAATAGTGAGCGAAAATATTTTCAAAACATATGGATATGGGATTTCAATTAAGTCACAACTTAATAATTCAAACTTTCTTTCAAATGGTTTAACAAATTACCATTTTCAATCTTTAAACAAAAAGATTCATTTTCACAACCTTTAACGGTTTAAACAATTTTCACATTTAAATCTTTTAAACAAAAGATTCATTCACATATTTTCCAAATCAATTTTCATTTCAATTTGATTTAACTCGTTAAATCTTTAAATCAAAGATTTAACTTATAGCCTTCAAAACAATTTCATTTCAATTTGATTTAAACAAATCATCAATTTAAATCTGTTAAGAATAAACAGATTTAATTCATAGCTTTCAAAAAGAATTCATTCTTAACTTAGGAAAATCATTTCTCTATTAAATCTTGAAATTTCCTTAATTAACTGGAATCTCAGTTCTTATCTAAAAGTGTTTATCATTTGAAAACAATAGTTTTCATTTTGGAAATCTGATTCATTTATACGAGTTGAAATCCTTGAGTTAAATTCAAATTCCCAAAAATAATACTTGAAAAATGGTTTAACTCATAATGACTAGTATAATATCATTAATCCCTAATTTCAAATTACAGAATTCAATTTCAAGTATTGAATTTAAATTTAAATCAACTTATTTAAATTCCAAAACTTAATCAAGTAATTTAAAAATAATAAATTCTATTTTGAAATTCCATTTTGAAATTCCATTTTGAAATTCCATTCCAAAAGCTTTTCACATTTATTCCGATTCCATTTCCAAAACATTTGAATTTAAAAATTCAAATTTAACTATTTCAGAAATCTGTGACTTAATCGATTTCCTCGTGAAATCCATATTGGTGTGTGTATAAGTGTGGTCTAGGGGTTCAGCTCAATAGTGCAACATCATTCAATCATTATAGATCAAAACACAGAATATAGTTGATAAGCGATATAAAGTATAACGCTTATCTTCCATTTACAATTCACAGATAGTATACAAATGTAAATAAATATACACAGCTCAATCTACAGAACAAAATATCACAAATCAGATATGATCATCAATTCAAGGCATTTCATACAATATAATCATTCATAAGTAAGGTCAAGCATTCAATAATCATTTATAAACAGGGTTGTTTAATCCTAATTAATTCAATTTATCTCCAATTAAATTAATTACTTATGAATTTATTATCCAATTCTGATTTATTAATTCCAAATCATTTGATATAAATAAATTTATCAAACACTTAAATTTATTAAATTATTCTTAATCAATCATATAAATTAAGTTAACCTTTGAACCAATTATATAGTTAATTAACTGTAATTAATAAAAATATCCAAAATTTATCACTATAAGTGATTAATCCTTAATTACTTTCATGAAGTAATTTCATTTCGATAATGTATAATTGATTATCTAAATTAATTAATCTAATTAATTATCAAGATTTATCGCACTAATTTAATTACTTAATAATCTCTAGTTAATTATCTTTATTAACTACTAATATTTCTTTAATCACTTTCTTAAGAAATTATCTTAGATTAATTATTATTAATCATCCCTAATTATAAATTAATCTAAATTTTAAATTTAAAATGAAATAAATCATTCTTTCGTTACCATATTAATTAAATTATTTCAATTACCTTAATTATTTCTTAGATAATAAATTTCTTTATTAATGATTTCATTAATCATTTAAGTGTAATTTAAACATTACACTTTTAAATTTAAAATTTAATTTTCCTTTTTAAAACTTTAAGATTCAAAGTTCTATTTGAATCTAACTTAAATCTGATTTAACTTTACTCATATCTAGTTTGCAAATTCATTTAAATTTGGTTTAATTTCAATTTGCAAACAGTTTTTAAACAAAACTGCAACTCTGTTAAACCAACCCGAGCCTAACGAAGATGACTTCGAGTCTAACACCCTAGTGCTTCGGGCCAAACATGAAAATACTCGAGTAAAAACTCGAGTCACTTATTCTGCTTCATCCCCAAACTAACAAAATTACAGACCATCAGAGCAACCGTGCTCGTGCACGTGCACATGGACGCGGCGGTGCTCCGGTCACCTCCGATGGCTTCCACGCATCAGCCAGCATCCACGCAATCACCTCCGACCACCCAAATTTCCTCACGCGCGCAAAATCGAATTTGAGTTGTACAACTCAAACCTGGAACTCGAACTGCAAACGAAAGCCCAACCTGTCAACGTTTCCCCCACGACGCTCCGACCACCAACGACCTTCCACCTCCGGCCACAGCTTCGCCTACGACCAAGCCACCAACACCTAAAACCCCGAAGCACTCGACGCTTCGATGCGTACAAACCGACCCCAAACAATTACACAGTCAAAAATTAGGTCTAGGAAAAGGAACCCATCACCGTCGCCACCTCGTTCACTTGCAACCCCAACCAATATTTTTCCTAGGGCCACTGATCACTCCTCCACCTCCAGGAGGAAGCTCGACCACCACGACTCCGTAGATCATCAGAGTTCGGCCAAAACTCAATTTCCAGGCAATCCCCAAATTCACAACCAATAACTCACTTTAAATTGTGATTTTGATTTCAAAAATCGTAACTTTCCAGGCCAAATCAATTTATGTATTTGAATCAGAGGATTGTATAAATTGATTTTAACATGTTTATAAAATTTTACTATAAATCTGGATTTCCAGGCACTGTATAAATATATACATGTTTAAAACTAAATTTGGATCCTAGTTCATGTTTAAACAACTGAATTGGCATGAAAACTAATGCCTATCAGAGATCAGAGGTGAAGAAAGTGCAACTTGAATTTGATTTAGACTTTACAACCTAAAGCAGAGAAGAAGAACATATAAAATCATCCAGACACCATATGTATACATAGAGAAATACATATGTAACAATATACATAATCCATATTTTAAACCTATAATCAGTTTCATATGCTTAAGCTTTTAAAAAGGGTGTTACTCACTTGATTTTTCAGAAAGAACAAACAAGAACAGAACTTGTCTTTGAACCAGGCTTTGAGAAAATGCTTATTGAAGATCTTCTTACTTTTTTTTTGTTTATTGATTAAATGATGTTTGAGTTTGTAAAAATAAAAATGCTTGTTTATATTTTTGATAGTTGAAAATGAACTGGAGGATACAAACATATAGAATAAAAGATTTGCAGGTTGATATTAATACATGGCTATAGGTGACATGTTTGTACAAAATAGACATGGCTGAAGATAATCTTGCATTAAATGCATGAGGTATGTTGCATTAATCACTTACACTTTATGCAGGCTATATTTTATTTCTTCCATTTGTTTACTAGCTTATACTTTTTATTTTATGTATGTACAGATCTTACTTTATATTTTATATGTACTTAGATTTCCCTTGTATACTTTGTTTATATTTTTGTTCATTATTTCCTTTACTTTATACATTGCTTTGGTGGCTGGAGCTTTATGTGGTTTTGTTTTTTTTTTTTTTTATGCATTTGTTTATTTATGTATTAAGGATCTTTCTATTTGTTTGATTTACAAGTCTCGGCTGAATTTCTTCCTTTGTATGCTAGAGGAGGTGGTTTTTAATACATATGTACCATATGTTCCTATACATATCTTATGTTATTTTCATTTTATATTTTTGTTTTCCATGCTTGCTTTGTTTTCATTTACAAGTATACATACTTGTATGTATTTTTGTTTTGTAATACTTCCTATATATGTTTACTTATTGTTTTTGTTTTATATATAATTGTTCTTATTTTTATTCATAGCTTAAATATGAATTATTTTACTTTACAAAATAAGCGAACTTCTATTTTTATTTTACTCTTATTACTTTTGTAGCCTACTCCATTTGTATTATCTTGTATTGATTTATTAATATGAGATTAAGATATATATATATATATATATATATATATTTACTTTATATTGTTATATCTTATATTTTATTTACTTCTTATTTATTGTCTTGTATTTATTATATATATTTTAACCATCAATAATAAATTAACAATTCACTTATTTATTCATTTCGTACTTGTGTCAATGTATATACTTTAATATTTATTTTTCAAACCATTAATATAAGATTTAAATTCAAATCAAAATATATATATATATATACACACAAGATTTTAAAATTTCAAATTGACTCATATATACCCAAATATACATATATATATATATATTCACATATATACATATATACATAATATTTAAAAATTTAAATGATTTATATAGAATATATTTGAACTCGGGGAAACTCACATCACTATTTATAATTAATTTTATAAATTTTTATTCAAAATTTCATTTAATTATTAATTTAAATTAAATAAAAATTCAGGATCGTTACATTACAGGAATCAGTGAATTGCTGAGATGATTTAAGGTTTTCAAAACTGATTGAAATTGCTTGATGATTTGTTTGATTTCAGGCAGATGTTAGATTTTTTTTTTATCTCCAGGTTTTTGGAAGTGGCAAGAAAATGAAAACCTGGTTTAACACTTGTCTTTATTTTATTTAAAATGTTTTATAAAGTTTGTAATAGTCTGTAATTACAAATTCAAAGATTGCAGACTATTACAAATTTCAAATTACAGACTATTACAAATTCCACTACAAATTAATTTATTAATATTGGCCTTTAGGAATTTAAAACATTGTCAATTAAACTTGAACAGTCCCTGCCTTTTAACTTGAACAATTCTTTGCATGCTACCCTCTTCAATACATAGCTTTCAGTGTTGAGTTAAAAAGCCCCATAGTTAAACATTATCTCTGATTGACCCATTATTTTTGTTTGATTTGTATTTAGAACCTGCCATCTTTGAATTATATGCATTTGTTTCGTTTGTAACTAGCAAATGCCATTCTTTAGTAGTATGATTTTGTGCATTATGACTATAAAACAGAATGATCCATGTCATTTTTAGAGAGAATCAGATACCATGTCATTTATTTAGAGGATCAGATACCATGCCATTCTTCAGTAGTATGATTTTGCCCAGAATGATTTTGTGCATTATGACTATAAAACAGTATGATTCAGTAGTATGATCCATGTCATTTATTTTTAGTTTTGCTACCATTTGACTATACAACAGAATGTAAACAACTGTTAATTAATTGCTATTAGTGTTGGTTTATAAAAGTTTTCTTCTTAGCTAACGCTGATATTGCAGGCTAGATTTAAATTGGACGAGGAATGGCAAAAATCGTCCATATTTCAGCAAATGGGGTGCATTTTTAGAGGTTCAAAAGCTAGATTAGTTCGCAAAATAGCAGACGCAAAGAACGAAGAAGAAAGAATTCGGTTGAAACCCGATAACCTAAGTATGAATGAGTGGAAGAAGTTTGTCAAGTCCAAAACAACGCCAGAGTTTAAGGTATTTTAGTATTGTTGAAAGTTGTGAAGTTTGAATTAGTGAACGAGCATAAATAATATATTTTTTATTCTTAGGAATTGAGTCAGAAATTCAAAGCTATTAGAGAAAATCAGATACCACACACATGTAGCCGTAAAGGAATGGCTCGAGTAGCTGATGATTTGGTAAGAATTGCCAATTTATTTACCGTAATATTTATTAACTAGTTAGTTAATGTGTTGTGCTGTAATAAATATTCTTCAAACATAGAAAAATACGTGTCCTCATCCATCTTCCGTCTCACGAACTCACGTTTGGATCAAATCCCATACTCGAAAAAATGGCGAACCGGTAAATGCGACTGCTGCAGATGCTATCGTAAGTACTTTGATATTTTATTATATAACAATTTGTTTGCTATTGTGATATTTCAGTTGTGTATAATAAGCATATATGACAACATGTATAGGAAAAAATTAAACAAATCGAGAACGAATCAAATCCTAGCTCAACATCTAATTACAAAGAAGATGCGCTTGCAAAAGTTTTGGGGCAAGACAGACTCGGACGATTAAGAGGCATGGGAAGGGGTATAACTTACACAAAGGCAGTATGGTCACACATAAAGGATAAACAAACGACCGACGTGCATAACAAAATTTCAGAATTAGATGCGATGGTCTGCATGCTTCTGAAAAAATCAGGTATGAAAAATGTATCTCAATGGTAGAATCAAGCTACGAAGCCGAGACACAAGAAAATACAATCTTATTTTAGTTTGCTCATGAATGACTTGACTATTGAAGATAAAATAGCACAAAAATGAATATAACTAAATTGCTTCTTTTAAATGTCATAAAACAGGATGTAGTGATACTACTAAGTAAACTATTACTCCAATGTTATGAAAGTGTTACAAGCACCTTGCCTAAAATTTCCTTTTATTATTTGTTTGATAGAGAAAAGAAAACTTGGATGAAGCGAATGAATCTCAAGTGGCAAATGTTGAATTGCACAACTTCAATAACTTTGAAAAAGAAGATAATGCGGTAATCTTCGATCTTTATACTTATTAATTTGTCATTTTGAATGTTTAAAAATAAAAATCAACGTGTTCTTTTTGTATAGAGTAAAAGTAGCAGCACGGATCATAAGTGCAAATTAATTGATTGGACAGGGAGTGAAGAATTAGTTGCAGAAGGACGACTACATTCAAGTGATCCAAAACAACTTGTTAATGATCTCCCTCTTGGACCGGGTGCCGTTGTAGTTTGGATAGATAAGCCAAAAATTAAAGATGCTTTTCTGTGGAGGCCCACTAAAGGTTTGACACTAGTTGGAGATGCCATTGGCATCAAAGTCGCATGGCCTGAATCAAAAGTAGTTATTGAAACGGTTAACATTTCATTATGGATAATCATACGAGTAATGTCGGAGTTGTCGAAAAGGTAAACTTGTTTATAATTAACATTGTATTATTTTTTCCATCGTACAAATTGTTGATGCACATAATAATATAACCTATTTTTTTAATTGATAGAGTTCAAATTATATGGCAAATGATAAATGCAAGCTGATCGATTGGTCGGGAAAGAGAGAAATAGTTGCATTAGGACGCGTGTCTTCGACCGATCCAACTGCAATGGTTCATTGTGTTCCTTTGGGAAGAAATGCAATTAAAGTTTGGGTAGATCTTGTAAAAATTCCAAAAGCCCGTCTATGGAGACCAACATCCGATTTAGAAGTCATTGAAGATGCTCTTGGTACTACGATAGCTTGGCCTGCTGCTAATGTTATAATGGAGTCAACTTCTAGTAAGTATAATTCAAATTTGCGTTAGTGTAGTTACTGGATTCGATTATGCTTGTCTAGTATTGGCCATATACACGATGCACTCACACACATTTCTTTTAGTTTTGTGTTTAATGAATATGAACGTTCTATCATTACGTTCTTCCATATATTCCAAAGGCACACTGAGAATGTTAACTTAGTTATATTACTGCTATTGCACTTAGTATTGAAATGCCGCTTAAGTTTTTGAATTTCTATAAAGTTTCTACATAATTTATTGATCACCCAAGTTTAACCCTCCACCACTTCCACACATAAGCTGTAACGACCCTAGATTTTTATTTAATTTAAATTAATAATTAAATGAATTTTTGAATAAAAATTTGTAGAATTAATTATAAATGGAAGCGAGTTTCCTCGATTCAAATAGAAAATATGTAAAGTCATATGGATTTGAAAATTTGTATATATGTGAATATATATGTATATATTGGATTTTAAATAAATTCTTAAATAAACGATTTTGAAAAATAAATAATATACTTTAGACACAAGTATAGAAATAAATAAATAAATTGATTTAAAAATTTATAAACGATGATAATTTGAGTTATATAAAATATATGTGTACAAAGAGAAATGTAAAACAATAATTTTTAAAGTAAAATTTATGATAAATATTTAAACTAAAAATAGAAGTAAAATAAATATTTGATTTATAAATAGAGATAAATAAAAGTTAAGTATGGAACCAAATAAATATATAAAACATCTATGTACAAAACAAAGTTATAGAATTTCAATTATATTTTAAAGTAAGTAGACAAAATAAAATAAACATAAACAAAACAAAGTAAATACAAACATATATAAAAGTTTTAGTATACAAAGAATAATAAAATAAAATAAGAGCAAATATACAAAGTAAAATAAAATACAACACAAAACTGTACATACATAACAATACATTAGCTAAACCTATTATTATAAACATGTAAGTATATGCAGGCAAGAAAAATGCAGGCTGAAATAAACAAAGCTAAAGTAATAATACATCTCAACCATACTTATTAAACAAAATAGTATTACTTTGTACAAATAACATCACCAATTCAAGCATGGGTTTAGCAACAGAAAAAGAAGTATAAAGATGCTGAGTAAAAAAAGAAATATTGTACTTGCCCATACCTAATACCCTGTACAAAAACAACATACCCTGTCAACTTTTCCTATATATCCACTTCACCTCAGTTCGTTCATCAACCTGAGAAGATCAAGTTAAAATAAGAACAAAGAAATAAAAACAAAAGCAAGAAGATTTAGGATCAAAAGCAATGCCATTTCCAGTTTTAAAAAGTGCAGGCTGTTTTCAAATTAAAGTATGCTCTGTTCTTCTTCTCAAACATGTGAGTAACTTAAATTTTAAAATACTTAAGTATATATGTTGCTTAATTATTTTCTGAGATGTGTATATATATTTATGCATTCCTGTGTAAATATGTTGATGTTTAAATATATATATGTCTGCCTGTACAAATTTAGTTACCTCTGTTCTTGTTTTCTTCCAGACCAGATTTGCAAACAAATTCTCATTCTTAGATTTAATAACTGATAGAATTTAAAATATAAACAAAAGTTGTTGTTTGATTATAAACTAAGTTTTTAAATTCTATTTAAGATAAAGCAACTTGTAAATCCCTCTGGAAATCAAAACATCTGAGCAAATCTTTAAACAAGTCAAAATTCAAACATTTTATTTTACGATTTCAGGCATGTAAACTGAATTCATACATTATAATATGAATTTTAAAGCTGAAAGTATAATTTTTAGTGTTAGGATTTAAGAGCAGTTCGACTTTGTATTCTAAACATTATTTGGGAAAATTCCGGCGTCGTGGTGAACTGGGGTAGTCGAGGATGGTCGAGAAGGTGGAGGAGCTTACCACGGTGGCAGGAAAAATATAGGGATGGTGAATAGATCACGGTGGTGGCGTCGGCAATTGGTTGAAGTCTGTAGCCCTAGTTTTGTTGGGGTCGAAGGATTCGATTCGTTCATCACTATCGCTTGATCGAGTGACGCGTGGTTGGGGGTGATGGAAGAGGGAGTGACGGCGAAGAGATGACCGGAGTTTCACATGTGACGATGGTCGGAGTAGGGGACACGAGGCGATGTTGACAGGTTTCGAGAGGGAGAAACCTGAACGTTTCCAGGTTTTGACTTTTCCCTTGATTCGCATTCGAGGCTGATGGTGATGGTTCGAACGATCAGAGTTGGGTCTGAGGAGAATGGTCGACGTTATCAACCATGCTGCGATGCTGGAAGATCGCCAGAGGCGATGTGCACGTACACCATGCCCATTTGGAGTGCAAGTGAATGTTGGTTACAGGTTTTGATAAAAACCTGTCACTGTGTTTTTTTTTTGTGGATTGTTTCCTCGGGTTTCACTCGAGTCATTCGAGTGTATGGCTCGAAGTAGAGGGGTATGCGACTCGAAGTTGACTTTGGTTTGAGTTTGGTCAGTGTTTGTTCCAGGCTTGTAACCTGATACCAAAGTTGTTTGAGTTTTTAACAAATTCAAATGAAAATTTAGTTGTATACCAGATTTTAATCAAGTTTAAATCCAGATTTAAGTTTGAATTCAAATTTATCCTTGCATTAAAATCTGAAAAGTAATAAATAGTTAAAATATTTAAATGGGGTTTCAGGTTTAAAACCTGATAGTTTCAGATTTTTAAAGTTTAATTTAAAATGTGAAATAAAAATTTAAACTAGGATTTAAATTCAAAAATTTAAAGTATGGAAGCAAATAAACCTTTGAATCTAAGGTAAAAGAAAGAAAAAAAATGAATTTTGGTTTTCAATCAAGAATAAAAAAAACCAAGTTTTCAAAGGCAAGTTAAAATGTAATGTTCTAATACACTTTAATATTAATGAAGTCCTTAATAAAGAAATAGATTATCTTAGAAATTATTAAGATAATTAAGGAATGATTATGTATTTAATTTATAAATTAATAATTTAGATTAATTTATAACTAGAGATTAATTAAGAAGTAAATTAAGAAATGTTATTAGTTAATGAGGATAATTAACTATGAATTATTAAGTAACAAAATTAATGTGATAAATTTTGATAACAAATTAGATTAATTAATTAAATCAATTGTAATTTGTTAATTACTTAATGAAAGCAATTAAGGGGTTAATTACTAATTGTAATTAAATTTGGATGTTTTGATTTAATTAATGATAAAGATAAATTGGTAATTTATGATTTGTTATTATGAAATAATTGCTTAATGGTAAGTAATTAAAGAGTAAATTTCTTGAAATAATTAATTAAGAAGTTAATTAATCATATAATTGGTTCAAGAGTCAATTTAATTAATATGATTGATTAAGAATAATTTAATTAATTAAAGTGTTTGATAAATTAATTTATATCAAATGATTGGAATTAATAAATCTGAATTGAATAATAAATTCATAATTAATTAATTAAATTGGAAATGAATTGAATTAATTAGGATTAAACAATTAATTAATCCTGCTTACAAATGTTTATTGAATGCTTATGAATGACTGTATTGTATGAAATGCCTTGAATTGATTATCCTATCTGATATGTGATGATTTGTGATATATCCTGATTTGTGTTATGACCTGTAATTTATTATCGGTGACCTTTATATATCTGTGATCTGTGAATGGAAGATGAGCGTTATAGTTCATATCGCTTATCAACTATATTTCTGTGTTTTGATCTATGATGATTGAATGATGTTGCACTATTGTGTTAAACCCCTTGACCACACTTATACACACACCAATATGGATTTCACGAGGAAATCGATTAAGTCACAGATTTTGAAATGATTTATAAAATTGAATATTTGAATTCAAATGTTTTGAAATTGGATTTGGGTTAAATGGTAAAGCTTTTGAAAAAGGTTTTCACAGATAAAAGCTATTTTGAATAACTCGGTAAAATCTCCAATTTAAATAATTCAATTTGAATTCGAATTCGATATTCGAAATTGAATTCGATGATTGGAAATTATGGTTAAAGATATTATAAACATGTTTGTATGAATTTAAACCATTTTAAAGGTATGGTTTTGGGAATTTGAATTTAACCCAAGGATTTCAACTCGTATAAATGAATCAGATTTCCAAAATGAAAACTGTTGTTTTCAAATGATAAACACTTTTAGATAGGAACTAAGATTCCAGTTAATTAGGGGATCAAGATTGAATAGAGAAATGAATTTCCTAAGTTATGAATGAATTCTTTTTGAAAGCTATGAATTAAATCTGTTTATTTTTAACAGATTTAAATTGATGATTTGTTTAAATCAAATTGAAATGAAATTATTGTGAAGGCTATAAGTTAAATCTTTGATTTAAAGATTTAACGAGTAAATCAAATTGAAATGAAATTGTTTTGAAGGCTATAAGTTAAATCTTTGATTTAAAGATTTAACAAGTAAATCAAATTGAAATGAAAATTGATTTGGAAAATCTGTGAATGAATCTTTTGTTTAAAAGATTAAAATGTGAAAATTGTTTAAACCATTAAAGGTTGTGAAAATGAATCTTTTTGTTTAAAGATTGAAAATGGTAATTTATTTAAACCATTTGAAAGAAAGTTTTGAATTATTAAGTTGTGACTTAATTGAAATCCCATATCCATGTTTTAAATGTTTTCGCTCATTATTCGGTTTAGCCGGGAAAGGACCTTTGTGTCGTATAACCCATTCTGAATATGTGATTTGACGTTATGGATAGCATTTGAAGACCGGTGATGAAGACCGGGTATTTGCGAAAGCGATAGGATGACCTATCGATTGTTTCTGCACCGAGTCGCACCGGTATAGAGACTCCATATGTGATGGGAAGTCCGAACGTGATTAGTGAATATCCGGATTGCAAGGACTTCTTTGTAAGTGCCTTCGGTTCTGTTCGAGCCCGGAACAGACTTGTATGGATTGTTATGTCTAACATTACAATTTGAGATATAAAGCTGATTTCTTTTAAATATATTTCTGTTGGTGGCGGAGAATTTATTCTCTTAGCTTAACACCCTTCTCTGAGACGTACGAGCTCAGAGGTTATGTAGTTGAAGGTTATCAGCGATATATTCCCAATTTGGTAATGTGACATGCTGAGTGTTGCTGTGAAATGATCATTGTGTTGATTATTTGTGATCGGATCATTTGTTTGATCGTCTATCTTTGTGATCATTTCTATGATCATTTGTTGACCCAAAGCGTGGCTTTTGTATAAAGTGTGTTTTTGTGGACGAGACTTCGTCGAGCCTCACAAACCGGTAATGGTCGAAACAGGAATTGTGCGGCAAGGTTTCCAGGGATCGCTTCCCTAGGGTATGACATTCCTTCTGGAAAAGGGTAGTATCATGGTATGGAGCCCAGATACTTACTCATGTTGAAACACTTATTATTATGGTGTGATGTTGGTTAGAGAGCTCTCGTTTAAAGGTCCCAAAGGACCGGGGGTGGCATATCTGAGGGTTTGTAATATTCCTTGGGAAAAGGGATTCCCGGCTTTATTTAGCGGAGAACGGTTGGTTCTCGGGGCGTCCTTCCAGAGGCGTTTCCATGTGGCAATGGGAAGTTCCTTGGCCTGACCATTTGTTGGAAAATCCATTCATCCAATACGAGCCTTGTACGGTATTAGTTGTATTACCTGCCATCTACTTATGGTGGCGCCCCACTATTTGGATGGTAGCTAAAGTAGGCATACGATAATGGTCGTATGTTGGCTAAGATTTATATCTTTATTTTCGAAATAAATTTTTCCTACACTATGCACTAGTAATAATATCAAATGTTTCTTTTTAATGCGTATCAAGCATCTTTGACTATCATAAGGAGAAATCTCCTCCGATTCTGTGTTTGCATTGTGTGTGTGTGCGGGAGGCCTTATGGTAGTCTCATTTTTAAAAAGCATTGCGATTTGACTTTGAAAATCTTTTGTTGAATGTTTTAAAAGATAAACTGTTTTTGTTGCTCACACCAGTCCCACGACTGATCCGGAGTTTATTGTTTCTTTCCTAAACTCTGGGTGCTCATTATTTTCTACACGAGCAGTCTAGAGTTGGGTTTTTCAGATAGTTGATATAGTGGATTATCTGGAGTTAGTTCAGTCTTTGGATCGCACCAGTCTTGCTGAGCTTGGTGCATCGTTATTGGGGGTTCGAGCTATTGCTGGATTGATTATTGGAGATGGAGTTGCAGTTCTTGGAGTTCTTGCTTGAAGACTATCTCAGAGTTATATTGTTCCATATGCTAGATGTTATCTATCGTTTTCTTTTCCGCTGCTATTTATTGTATCATAGCTCTGATGTATATTGATATCTATTGGATCATCTGTTGTACCAGATATTGTATCAAAGCAGTAGATCAATGTATTATTCTTTTATTCCGCTGTGTTATTTACTTAATGTTGTTATAAGCTCCGACGAATCGGATTTGAACGGTCGAATCTACGGCATTCGAGTACGATGTTAAAGTATGGATGTCGATTTTCGAGCGGGCGAAATTCGAGTCGCTACATTTGGTATCAGAGCTAAGTGTTGAACTTTAGCTCAGGAGTGTAACACATTAAGTAGCTCATTAGAGATAGGGTGAAGTATCCCTAGAATGAGTATATCCCTAAGATATCTGTTCGAACGCCTTAGTAAATTCTCTTGCTATCCAGTGATAGCAAGTATGAGTGCAAGAAGAAAACGAGATAGGGGACGGGAGAATACGACTATAAATGGTCGATACTCTGTAACAACAGTGGAAACATCTTTCTTATCAATTTCCTTTGATTCGTCTTTTCAATTCTTTTGATTGCTTTGTGACAATTACAAGAAGAAGATTCGGTGTGATGAGGACCCTATGAATCGTTGTAGAAATTCTTTCTTCGTATTTCATCAGTTTTTCGTTTTAAACTATAATGAATTTGAAATTTAGAATTGAAATTTTGAATAAACTGGAAATTTTAAATTGAGTTAAATTGATTAATAGAATATGAAGGATAAATTGAATTATATCGATAACACTATTTTGTTTAAAACCAAATTTTGAAATTCTGTTGTGATTTCTTGTGAATATCGAAGTCCGAAGAGGGACAAATTGGTATGTATTCTGAGATATTCCAACTTGAGTTTGGAATTTATATCTTAAGTTTGAGGAATTATAGGAGATCGAATCTGTCTATCTCTGTGTTGTTTTCGTGCTTGCGAATTTTGAGGACGAAATTCTTTTAAGGGGGGAAGTTTGTAACGACCCTAGATTTTTATTTAATTTAAATTAATAATTAAATGAATTTTTGAATAAAAATTTGTAGAATTAATTATAAATGGAAGCGAGTTTCCTCGATTCAAATAGAAAATATGTAAAGTCATATGGATTTGAAAATTTGTATATATGTGAATATATATGTATATATTGGATTTTAAATAAATTCTTAAATAAACGATTTTGAAAAATAAATAATATACTTTAGACACAAGTATAGAAATAAATAAATAAATTGATTTAAAAATTTATAAACGATGATAATTTGAGTTATATAAAATATATGTGTACAAAGAGAAATGTAAAACAATAATTTTTAAAGTAAAATTTATGATAAATATTTAAACTAAAAATAGAAGTAAAATAAATATTTGATTTATAAATAGAGATAAATAAAAGTTAAGTATGGAACCAAATAAATATATAAAACATCTATGTACAAAACAAAGTTATAGAATTTCAATTATATTTTAAAGTAAGTAGACAAAATAAAATAAACATAAACAAAACAAAGTAAATACAAACAAATATAAAAGTTTTAGTATGCAAAGAATAATAAAATAAAATAAGAGCAAATATACAAAGTAAAATAAAATACAACACAAAACTGTACATACATAACAATACATTAGCTAAACCTATTATTATAAACATGTAAGTATATGCAGGCAAGAAAAATGCAGGCTGAAATAAACAAAGCTAAAGTAATAATACATCTCAACCATACTTATTAAACAAAATAGTATTACTTTGTACAAATAACATCACCAATTCAAGCATGGGTTTAGCAACAGAAAAAGAAGTATAAAGATGCTGAGTAAAAAAATAAATATTGTACTTGCCCATACCTAATACCCTGTACAAAAACAACATACCCTGTCAACTTTTCCTATATATTCACTTCACCTCAATTCGTTCATCAACCTGAGAAGATCAAGTTAAAATAAGAACAAAGAAATAAAAACAAAAGCAAGAAGATTTAGGATCAAAAGCAATGCCATTTCCAGTTTTAAAAAGTGCAGGCTGTTTTCAAATTAAAGTATGCTCTGTTCTTCTTCTCAAACATGTGAGTAACTTAAATTTTAAAATACTTAAGTATATATGTTGCTTAATTATTTTTTCTGAGATGTGTATATATATTTATGCATTCCTGTGTATGTATGTTGATGTTTAAATATATATATGTCTGCCTGTACAAATTTAGTTACCTCTGTTCTTGTTTTCTTCCAGACCAGATTTGCAAACAAATTCTCATTCTTAGATTTAATAACTGATAGAATTTAAAATATAAACAAAAGTTGTTGTTTGATTATAAACTAAGTTTTTAAATTCTATTTAAGATAAAGCAACTTGTAAATCCCTCTGGAAATCAAAACATCTGAGCAAATCTTTAAACAAGTCAAAATTCAAACATTTTATTTTACGATTTCAGGCATGTAAACTGAATTCATACATTATAATATGAATTTTAAAGCTGAAAGTATAATTTTTAGTGTTAGGATTTAAGAGCAGTTCGACTTTGTATTCTAAACATTATTTGGGAAAATTCCGGCGTCGTGGTGAACTGGGGTAGTCGAGGATGGTCGAGAAGGTGGAGGAGCTTACCACGGTGGCAGGAAAAATATAGGGATGGTGAATAGATCACGGTGGTGGCGTCGGCAATTGGTTGAAGTCTGTAGCCCTAGTTTTGTTGGGGTCGAAGGATTCGATTCGTTCATCACTATCGCTTGATCGAGTGACGCGTGGTTGGGGGTGATGGAAGAGGGAGTGACGGCGAAGAGATGACCGGAGTTTCACATGTGACGATGGTCGGAGTAGGGGACACGAGGCGATGTTGACAGGTTTCGAGAGGGAGAAACCTGAACGTTTCCAGGTTTTGACTTTTCCCTTGATTCGCATTCGAGGCTGATGGTGATGGTTCGAACGATCGGAGTTGGGTTTGAGGAGAATGGTCGATGTGTTCAACCATGCTGCGATGCTGGAAGATCGCCAGAGGCGATGTGCACGTACACCATGCCCATTTGGAGTGCAAGTGAATGTTGGTTACAGGTTTTGATAAAAACCTGTCACTGTGTTTTTTTTTGTGGATTGTTTCCTCGGGTTTCACTCGAGTCATTCGAGTGTATGGCTCGAAGTAGAGGGGTATGCGACTCGAAGTCGACTTTGGTTTGAGTTTGGTCAGTGTTTGTTCCAGGCTTGTAACCTGATACCAAAGTTGTTTGAGTTTTTAACAAATTCAAATGAAAATTTAGTTGTATACCAGATTTTAATCAAGTTTAAATCCAGATTTAAGTTTGAATTCAAATTTATCCTTGCATTAAAATCTGAAAAGTAATAAATAGTTAAAATATTTAAATGGGGTTTCAGGTTTAAAACCTGATAGTTTCATATTTTTAAAGTTTAATTTAAAATGTGAAATAAAAATTTAAACTAGGATTTAAATTCAAAAATTTAAAGTATGGAAGCAAATAAACCTTTGAATCTAAGGTAAAAGAAAGAAAAAAAAATGAATTTTGGTTTTCAATCAAGAACAAAAAAAACCAAGTTTTCAAAGGCAAGTTAAAATGTAATGTTCTAATACACTTTAATATTAATGAAGTCCTTAATAAAGAAATAGATTATCTTAGAAATTATTAAGATAATTAAGGAATGATTATGTATTTAATTTATAAATTAATAATTTAGATTAATTTATAACTAGAGATTAATTAAGAAGTAAATTAAGAAATGTTATTAGTTAATGAGGATAATTAACTATGAATTATTATGTAACAAAATTAATGTGATAAATTTTGATAACAAATTAGATTAATTAATTAAATCAATTGTAGTTTGTTAATTACTTAATGAAAGCAATTAAGGGGTTAATTACTAATTGTAATTAAATTTGGATGTTTTGATTTAATTAATGATAAAGATAAATTGGTAATTTATGATTTGTTATTATGAAATAATTGCTTAATGGTAAGTAATTAAAGAGTAAATTTCTTGAAATAATTAATTAAGAAGTTAATTAATCATATAATTGGTTCAAGAGTCAATTTAATTAATATGATTGATTAAGAATAATTTAATTAATTAAAGTGTTTGATAAATTAATTTATATCAAATGATTTGGAATTAATAAATCTGAATTGAATAATAAATTCATAAGTAATTAATTAAATTGGAAATGAATTGAATTAATTAGGATTAAACAATTAATTAATCCTGCTTACAAATGTTTATTGAATGCTTATGAATGATTGTATTGTATGAAATGCCTTGAATTGATTATCCTATCTGATATGTGATGATTTGTGATATATCCTGATTTGTGTTATGACCTGTAATTTATTATCGGTGACCTTTATATATCTGTGACCTGTGAATGGAAGATGAGCGTTATAGTTCATATCGCTTATCAACTATATTTCTGTGTTTTGATCTATGATGATTGAATGATGTTGCACTATTGTGTTAAACCCCTTGACCACACTTATACACACAGCAATATGGATTTCACGAGGAAATCGATTAAGTCACAGATTTTGAAATGATTTATAAAATTGAATATTTGAATTCAAATGTTTTGAAATTGGATTTGGGTTAAATGGTAAAGCTTTTGAAAAAGGTTTTCACAGATAAAAGCTATTTTGAATAACTCGGTAAAATCTCCAATTTAAATAATTCAATTTGAATTTGAATTCGATATTCGGAATTGAATTCGATGATTGGAAATTATGGTTAAAGATATTATAAACATGTTTGTATGAATTTAAACCATTTTAAAGGTATGGTTTTGGGAATTTGAATTTAACTCAAGGATTTCAACTCGTATAAATGAATCAGATTCCCAAAATGAAAACTGTTGTTTTCAAATGATAAACACTTTTAGATAAGAACTGAGATTCCAGTTAATTAGGGGAATTTCAAGATTGAATAGAGAAATGATTTTCCTAAGTTATGAATGAATTCTTTTTGAAAGCTATGAATTAAATCTGTTTATTTTTAACAGATTTAAATTGATGATTTGTTTAAATCAAATTGAAATGAAATTATTGTGAAGGCTATAAGTTAAATCTTTGATTTAAAGATTTAACGAGTAAATCAAATTGAAATGAAATTGTTTTGAAGGCTATAAGTTAAATCTTTGATTTAAAGATTTAACAAGTAAATCAAATTGAAATGAAAATTGATTTGGAAAATCTGTGAATGAATCTTTTGTTTAAAAGATTAAAATGTGAAAATTGTTTAAACCATTAAAGGTTGTGAAAATGAATCTTTTTGTTTAAAGATTGAAAATGGTAATTTATTTAAACCATTTGAAAGAAAGTTTTGAATTATTAAGTTGTGACTTAATTGAAATCCCATATCCATGTTTTAAATGTTTTCGCTCACTATTCGGTTTAGCCGGGAAAGGACCTTTGTGTCGTATAACCCATTCTGAATATGTGATTTGACGTTATGGATAGCATTTGAAGACCGGTGATGAAGACCGGGTATTTGCGAAAGCGATAGGATGACCTATCGATTGTTTCTACACCGAGTCGCGCCGGTATAGAGACTCCATATGTGATGGGAAGTCCGAACGTGATTAGTGAATATCCGGATTGCAAGGACTTCTTTGTAAGTGCCTTCGATTCTGTTCGAGCCCGGAACAGACTTGTATGGATTGTTATGTCTGACATTACAATTTGAGATATAAAGCTGATTTCTTTCAAATATATTTCTGTTGGTGGCGGAGAATTTATTCTCTTAGCTTAACACCCTTCTCTGAGACGCACGAGCTCAGAGGTTATGTAGTTGAAGGTTATCAGCGATATATTCCCAATTTGGTAATGTGACATGCTGAGTGTTGCTGTGAAATGATCATTGTGTTGATTATTTGTGATAGGATCATTTGTTTGATCGTCTATCTTTGTGATCATTTCTATGATCATTTGTTGACCCAAAGCACGGCTTTTGTATAAAGTGTGTTTTTGTGGATGAGACTTCGTCGAGCCTCACAAACCGGTAATGGTCGAAACAGGAATTGTGCGGCAAGGTTTCCAGGGATCGCTTCCCTAGGGTATGACCATTCCTTTTGGAAAAGGGTAGTATCATGGTATGGAGCCCGGATACTTACTCATGTTGAAACACTTATTATTATGGTGTGATGTTGGTTAGAGAGCTCTCGTTTAAAGGTCCCAAAGGACCGGGGGTGGCATATCTGAGGGTTTGTAATATTCCTTGGGAAAAGGGATTCCCGGCTTTGTTTAGCGGAGAACGGTTGGTTCTCGGGGCGTCCTTCCAGAGACGTTTCCATGTGGCAATGGGAAGTTCCTTGGCCTGACCATTTGTTGGAAAATCCATTCATCCAATACGAGCCTTGTACGGTATTAGTTGTATTACCTGCCATCTACTTATGGTGGCGCCCCACTGTTTGGATGGTAGCTAAAGTAGGCATACGATAATGGTCGTATGTTGGCTAAGATTTATATCTTTATGTTTGAAATAAAATTTTCCTACACTATGCACTAGTAATAATATCAAATGTTTCTTTTTAATGCGTATCAAGCATCTTTGACTATCATAAGGAGAAATCTCCTCCGATTCTACGTTTGCATTGTGTGTGTGTGCGGGAGGCCTTACGGTAGTCTCATTTTTAAAAAGCATTGCGATTTGACTATGAAAATCTTTTGTTGAATGTTTTAAAAGATAAACTGTTTTTGATGCTCACACCAGTCCCACGACTGATCCGGAGTTTATTGTTTCTTTCCTAAACTCTGGGTGCTCATTATTTTCTACACGAGCAGTCTAGAGTTGGGTTTTTCAGATAGTTAGATATAGTGGATTATCTGGAGTTAGTTCAGTCTTTGGATCGCACCAGTCTTGCTGAGCTTGGTGCATCGTTATTGGGGGTTCGAGCTATTGCTGGATTGATTCTTGGAGATGGAGTTGCAGTTCTTGGAGTTCTTGCTTGAAGACTATCTCAGAGTTATATTGTTCCGTATGCTAGATGTTATCTATCGTTTTCTTTTCCGCTGCTATTTATTGTATCATAGCTCTGATGTATATTGATATCTATTGGATCATCTGTTGTACCAGATATTGTATCAAAGTAGTAGATCAATGTATTATTATTTTATTCCGCTGTGTTATTTACTTAATGTTGTTATAAGCTCCGGCGAATCGGATTTGAACGGTCGAATCTACGGCATTCGAGTACGATGTTAAAGTATGGATGTCGATTTTCGAGCGGGCGAAATTCGAAACGTTACATAAGCTGAAAACTTACACCTGAAAAATAGATGATCCACACTTTCCTCCTCCCTTTTGCATAACACACAAGTAGGATTAACCTGCATTAACCTTTGAACAGGCCTATCTTTCATTGGTAGAAAATTCATTAATGCTTTATAGCAACAAACACTTGTTTTAGTATAATTAATGCGGTCCCAAATCCATTTCCACAAAGAAGTCTAATCATACTTCACCCTTATCCTTTTGACCACCTTGCTGAAGTAGATATGTTTGCAATCTCCAGTTTGAATGTCCAGTTTGAATGTAGCGTTGGCAGTAGCAAGTTGTATGCATGTATAGAGTATGGAGTAGGGACTGAGTATGTATGTAGATGTGGAGTTGTTGCTTGAATTGTGGGTATGTTGGAAGTGTTGGTGATCAAATTGTAATGAAGTGTGTATGCGTGCAATTCAGGTAGCTCAGTGTAGTGGTTGACAGTAAGGATGATGTTGAAGTGATGATTTCGGTGACAGGCAGTGGAGAATGATGTAACAGTTTCAGACAGTGTGGTTGTAGGCTATTGCGTGAAGGGTGAAGGGGAGTACTGATGATTTGGGAAGGCTTTGATATTTTGAATGTCTGATAGCAATGCAATGGACTTGGCCTGAGGTTCTGGAGGTTGTCACCAGTGGTAGGTGGAAGTGAGGTGATGGTTGATCAGGTAGCATGACGGCAAGGCAGTGGCACAGTTTCAGGGGTTTGTGCAGTGGTTGATTGGAGGAAGAAGGCAGCAGGATTGCAGGTGAAGGCAGTGATATGAAATAACAGTTGTGTGCGGTGATGGAAGTTGTATAAGGCAGTCGTGGTTTGTTTGAGAAATGAAGTGACTTTTGTTGATGGGCAGAGCTGATGATGAGTGTAGCTGTCAGTGAGTGGCAGTGGAAGTTATATGAGTGTCGACAATATAGAAGAGAAGTAGTAAATAGCAGAGGAGATGGTGTTGTGATTACTTTGCACTAGTGAAATGAGGCAGAAAGATGGATGATAGACTGTGAGTATGTATTGGTCAGGAAATCGAAGTGATCAAGTGGCAGTTGAAACTGTAGCGTTGGCAGTAGCAGTTGTATGCATGTATAGAGTATGGAGTAGGGACTGAGTATGTATGTAGATGTGGAGTTGTTGCTTGAATTGTGGGTATGTTGGAAGTGTTGGTGATCAGATTGTAATGAAGTGTGTATGCGTGCAATTGCGCTGTGCAGGGGAATGTATGGATGATCTGTTGAGAGAGGTGGCAGCACGGTTGTAGAAGTTGATGTAGATGCAGAAAGTGGTTTAGATGGGTGTTGTATCACTGCTCAGGGGAAGGCACAGTCCACTGATATTGGTGGGTTTGGCAAGGCAGAGGAAGTTTGGTGGAAACAGAGTATTTGTGGAGTTATTTGCTGTCAGGTAGATGGTTGAAAGGAAGCAAAATGATGTATGGGTGAAATCAATGTAAACAATAAAATGATGATGGAGATTTGTAAAAACAAAGTAAAGATTGTAAAAATAAAGTAAAGCTTGACTGGCAGCAAATGATTATGTGATGCTTTCCCAAGTTGTTTGCTGCTGAAACAAGTTGCACCAAACAGAGCTAGTTGCATCAAATGAAGAGAGAGGAACGCGGGCACACGATGCAGGGTCTGGTAACAGGTGTTCGGTTGCAGTTTAGAAGGAGGGTGGTGGCAGTGTAGAGGTTGGAATGATTGGAAGCGTATTTAGTAATATAATAAACTATTAAACAACTCTAGTTTGTACTTTATTGTTTACATTAACCAGATTTTCATTCAATAATAAACTAAATAATTACCAGTACATAGAATCAGTGCATAGAATGATTTAGCTGTTAATTTTGAGTATTTTCTTTGTTTGCCGCACATATTTCGGTATTCATGATAATTTATGTTTACTTTTTATGACTAATAGACGTATGTGCTTTTTGACAGGTGGTGTATGATGCTCTGGGTTTACGCTATGGTGGAAGGCATGAAAAAATATGTTGCCGCACTCATTCTCCTTCAAATGTATTTTGTGTCGATGTTCTTACATCTTTACTTTTACTATGTATTGTTTTGGTTAGCTATGGTTGTATGGATTGTTACTTTTATTATGTATTGTTTTGGTTAGCTACGATTGTATGAATTGTTACTAATATTTATATGATTAATATTGTGCACGAAATGCTTTTATTCATATTTTTTTATGCTTAATTGTTAATACTGTGTGAGATACCGTATATTACATCCTTTTTATATTAATGCTAGGAATAAAAATTGTCATGGCTATACATATTATAGCATTATGCTAGTGCAATAAAAATATTCTGCAACGATTAAACAATTTTCATAGCAAGTAAATAATGCTATGAAAGACTAAAGTAAACATTCTATAGCGTTTTTTAAGCATTTATAGTTTCTATAATAATCAGGCAATGATATTTCTATAGCATTTATAATTGCTATAATAATCAGGTAATGATATATCTACAGCGTTTACAATTGCTATAGAAAGGTACTTGTATGTCATGAACCATCCATTTAATAGCAATTCAGAAACGCTATAAGTAACGTCAATTATAGCATGTTTTTTTATAGCGATTCCGAGGTTGCTATTATAGATCCCTGACATATTACAACTTGTTGATATACAGCGTTTATAAAAACGCCATCGTATCCTTTTACAGCGTTTTTTAAACGCTATAAAAAGGTATTTTTCTTGTAAATCAAGATTACAAGCGCCTCTAAACATACATCTAAACTGAGCATGAAGGAGCAGCTTGAGAAGGAGAAGAAAAAGATGGTTGAAATCAAAGTCGAGCCTCAAGTTGTGGACCTGGACGATCCTTTGAATAAGTCGTTGAAGGTCATCCTCCCTGGCGGGTCCAAACCAATGGAGGTTCCCCGTACTTCTTCATTTGTTACCTCCCCATCAAATAAAATTACTAAGGGCAAACGCACAGGAGAGGAGTCGTTTGGGAAGAAGTCGAAGAAGTAATCGTTACTCTCGTTCAACGAGAGTTAGTTCAGATTATGTAATTATTTTTATTTATCCCCGTAGTCCATGTAAATAGACTTTTGACTCCAAATTTTGAAGGAGTTGTAGTAGAGACTTACTTTTAAATAAATAAAGCCTAGTTCTTTTGTCTTTCAAAAGACTTTTATCGTTCAGCTTTCTGTGTGATTGTGGTCGAAACTCAAGCTGTTGTGAGTTACATGAACTTCTCACTTTATCTTTATATAACTCTAAAATTCTTTGGAGTTGTTCATCCTGTATTCCATGCTTCAAACACTTAGAATACTTTTTAATCCTTACGCCGAGGACTTGATGACTTCAATTCATTCGTGTCTCGGTCCGCACTCCGGAGACTTAGAGATTTTTAAGCCGCTTATACTTTGGTCTGCACTCAGGGGACTTAGAGTATTCCAGTCCGCAATCAGGGGACTTGGAGATTTTTAGTCGTTTATTCTCCGGTCCACACCTTAGGGACTCAGAGTGCTCCAGTCTGCACTCTAAGGACTTGGAGAGTTTGAGTCGTTTATACCCTGGTCCGCACTCTGCGGACTCAGAGTTCTCCAGTCCGCACTTTGGGGACTTGGAGATTTTTAAGCCATTTATACTCTGTTCCGCACTCTGGGGACTCAGAATACTCCAGTCCGCACTCTGGGGACTCAGAGTACTACAGTCCGCACTCTGAGAACTTGGAGATTTTGAGACATTTATATTCTAATCCACACTCTGGGGACTCAGAGTACTCCAGTGCGCACTTTGGGGACTCAGAGTACTCCAGTGCACACTCTGGGGACTTGGAGATTTAGAGTTGTTTATACTCTAGTCCGCATTTTGGGGACTCAAAGTACTGTAGTTCGCATTCTGGGGACTTAGAGATTTTTAGCCGTTTATACTCTGTTCCGCACTTTGGGGACTCAGAGTACTCCCGTCCGCGCTCTGAGGACTTGGAGATTTTGAGACGTTTATACTTTAGTCCGCACTTTGAGGACTCAGAGTACTCCAGTCCGCACTCTGGGGACTTGGAGATTTTTAGTCGTTTATACTATAGTCCACACTCTGGGGACTCAGAGTACTCCAGTCCGCACTCTGGGGACTTGGAGATTTTGAGTCTTTTATACTCTGGTCCGCACTCTTGGGACTCAGAGTACTCCAGTCTGCACCCTGAGGACTTAGAGATTTTGAGTCATTTATACTCTAGTCTGTACTCTAGGGACTCAGAGTGCTCCAGTCCGCACTCTGGGGACTTGGAGATTTTGAGTCGTTTATACCCTGGTCCGCACTTTGGGGACTCAGAGTACTCCAATCTCCACTCCGGAAACTTGGAGATTTTGAGTCTTTATACTCTAGTCTGCACTCTGGGGACTCAGAGTACTCCAATCCGTACTCTAGGGACATGGAGATTTTGAGTCTTTTATCCTCTGGTCCGCACTCTAGAGACTCGGAGTATTCAGTTCGCACTCTGTGGACTTGGAGATTTTGAGTCGTTTATACTCTGGTCCGCACTCTTGGGACTCAGAGTACTCAGTTTGCACTCTGGGGACTTGGAGATTTTGAGTCATTTGTACTCTGGTCCGCACTCTGTGGACTCAGTGTACTCCAGTCCGCACTCTAGGGACTTGGAGATTTTGAGTCGTTTATACTCCAGTCTGTACTCTGGGGACTCAGAGTACTCCAGTCTGTACTCTGGAGACTTGGAGATTTTGAGTCGTTTATACTCTGGTCCGCACTCCGGGGACTTAGAGTACTCTGGTCTGCACTTTGGGGACTTGGGGATTTTGAGTCATTTATACTCCGATATGCAATGTGGGGACTCAGAATGCTCCAGTCCACACTCTGAGGACTTAAACATTTTGAGTTGTTTGTACTCTAGTCCTCACTCTGGGGACTTAGAGTGCTCCAGTCCGCACTCATAGGACTTGGAGATTTTGAGTCGTTTATACTCTGATCCGCACTTTGAGGATTTAGAGTACTTCAGTCCGCACTCTGGGGACTTGGAGTTTTTGAGTCGTTTATAATCTGGTCCACACTCCCTGGACTCAGAGTACTCCAGTCTGTACTCTGGGGACTTGGAGATTTTGAGTTGTTTATACTCTGGTCCGCATTCTGGGGACTCAGAGTACTCCAGTGCGCTTTCTGGGGACTTGGAGATTTTTAGTCGTTTATACTCTGGTACGCACTATGGGGACTTAGAGTACTCCAGTCCGCGCTCCGGGGACTTGGAAATTTTGATTTGTTTATACTCTGGTCCGCACTATGGGGACTCCGAGTACTATAGTCTGCACTTTGGGGACTTGAGGATTTTGAAACGTTTATACTGTGGTCCGCACTCTAGGGACTCAGAGATTTTGAGTCGTTTATACTCTGATCCGAACTCTGGGGACTCAGAGTACTCCAGTCCGCACTCTGTGGACTTGGAGATTTTTGAGCCGTTTATACTCTGTACCGCACTCTGGGGACTCAGAGTACTCCAGTCCGCACTCTGTAGACTTGCAGATTTTGAGACGTTTATACTCTAGTCCGCACTCTGGGGACTCAGAGTACTCCAATCCACACTCTAGGGACTTAAAGATTTTTAATTGTGTATACTCTGGTCCGCACTCTGGGGACTCAGAGTACTCCAGTCCGCACTTTGGGGACTTGGAGATTTTGAGTCGTTTATACTCAGGTCCGCACTCTGGCGACTTGGAGATTTTGAGTCGTTTATACTCTGGTCGCACTCTGGGGACTTAGAGTACTCAAGTCCGCAGTCTGGGGACTTGGAGATTTAGAGTCGTTTATACTCTGGTCTGCACTCTGGGGACTCAGGGTACTCCAGTCCACACTCTAGGGACTTGGAAATTTTGAGTCGTTTATACTCTGGTCCGCACGGACTCAGAGTACTCCAGTCCGCACGGACTCAGAGTACTCCAGTCCGCACTTTGGAGACTTGGAGATTTTGACTCATTTATACTCTGGTTCGCACTCTGAGGAGTCAGAGTGCTCCAGTCCGCACTCGAGGGACTTCGAGATTTTGAGTCGTTTATACTTTGCTCCGCACTCTAGAGACTCAGAGTGCTCCAGTCCGCACTCTGGGGACTTGGAGATTTTGAGTCGTTTATACTCCGGTCCGCACTCTGGGGACTCGGAGTACTCCAGTCCGTACTCTGAGGACTTGGAGTTTTGAGTCATTTATAATCTGGTCCACACTCTGGGGACTCAAAGTACTCTCGTCCGCACTCTGGGGACGTGGAGATTTTGAGCCGTTTATACTCTAGTCCGCACTCTAGGGACTCAGACTGTTCCAGTCCGCACTCTGGTGACTTGGAGATTTTGCGTCATATATACTCTGGTCCGCACTCTGGGGACTCAGAGTACTCATTCCACACTCTGAGGACTTGGAGATTTTGGTCCTTTATACTCTGGTCCGCACTCTGGGGACTCATATTATTCCAATCCACACTCTGGGGACTTGGAGATTTTGAGTCGTTTATGCTCTGGTCCGCACTCTGGGGACTCAGAGTACTCCAGTCCATACTCCGGCGACTTGGAGATTTTGAGTTGTTTATACTCTGGTCCGTACTCTAGGGACTCAGAGTACTCCATTCCGCACTCTGGAGACTTAGGGATTTTGAGTCATTTATACTCTGGACCGCACTCTGGGGACCCAGAGTGCTCCAGTCCGCACTCTGATGACTTAGAGATTTTGAGTCGCTTGTACTCTGATCCGCACTCTGGGGACTTAGAGTGCTCCAGTCCGCACTTTGGGGACCTAGAGTGCTCCAGTCGTTTATACTCTGGTCCACACTGTAGGGACTCAGAGTACTCCAGTCCGCACTCTGGGGACTTGGAGATTTTGAGTCGTTTATACTCTTGTCCGCACTCAAGGGACTAAGAGTACTCCAGTCCGCACTTTAGGGACTTGGAGATTTTGAGTCGTTTATACTCTGGTCTGCACTCTGGGACTCATAGTACTCCAGTCCGCACTCTGGAGACTTGGAGATTTTTAGTCGTTTATACTCTGGTCCGCACTCTAGGGACTCAGAGTACTCCAGTCCACGCTCTGGGGACTTGGAGATTTTGATTTGTTTATACTCTCGTCCGCATTATGGACACTCTGAGTACTCCAGTCCGCACTCTGGGGACTTGGGGATTTTGAATCGTTTATACTGTGGTCCATACTTTAGGAACTTGGAAATTTTGAATCGTTTATACTTTGGTCCGCACTCTGGGGACTAAGAGTACTCCAGTCCGCACTCTGGGGACTTAGAAATTTTTAAGCCGTTTATACTCTGTTTCGCACTCTGGAGACACAGAGTACTCCAGTCCGCACTCTGGAGACTTGCAGATTTTGAGACATTTATAGTCTTGTCCACACTCTGGGGACTCAGGGTACTCCAATTCGCACTCTGGGGACTTAGAGATTTTCAATCGTGTATACTCTGGTCCGCACTCTGGGGACTCTGAGTACTCCAGTCCACACTCTTGGGGCTTGGAGATTTTGAGTCGTTTATACTCTGGTCCACACTCGCAATCAGAGTACTCCTGTCCGCACTCTGGGGACTTGGAGATTTTGAGTTGTTTATACTCTGGTCCGCACTTTGGGGACTCAGAGTACTCCAGTCCGCACTATGGGGACTTGGAGATTTTTAGTTGTTTATACTCTGGCCCGCACTCTAGGGACTCAGAGTACTCCAGTCCGCACTCTGGGGACTTGGAGATTTAGAGTCTTTTGTACTATGGTCCGCACTCTGGGGACTCAGAGAACTCTAGTCCGCACTCTGAGGACTTGGAGATTTAGAGTCGTTTATACTCTTGTTTGCACTCTGGGGACTCAGAGTACTCCAGTTCGTACTCTGGGGACTTGGAGTTTTTGCGTCGTTTATACTCTGGTCCACACTCTGGGGACTTAGAGTGCTCCAGTCCGCACTCTGGGGATGTGGAGATTTTGAGTCATTTATACTTTGGTTCGCACTCTGGGGACTCAGAGTACTCCAGTCCGCACTCTAAAGACTTGGATATTTTGAGTCATTTATACTCTGGTCCGCACTCTGGGGACTCGGACTTAGAGATTTTGAGTCGTTTATACTCTGGTCCGCACTCTGGGAACTCGGAGTACTCCAGTCCGCACTTTAGGGACTTGGAGATTTTGAGTTGTTTATACTTTGGTCCGCACTCTGGGGACTCGGACTTAGAGATTTTGAGTCGTTTATACTATGGTCCACAATCTGGGGAATCAGAGTGCTCCAGTCCGCATTCTGGGGACTTGGAGATTTTGAGTCGTTTATACTCCGGTCCGCACTCTAGGGACTCAGAGTGCTCCAGTCCGCACTCTGGGGACTTGGAGTTTTTGAGTAGTTTATACTCTGGTCCGCACTCTGGGGACTCAGAGTACTCCAGTTCGTACTCTAGGGACTTGGAGTTTTTGAGTCGTTTATACTCTGGTCCACACTCTGAGGACTAGAGTACTCCATTCCGCACTCTAGGGATGTAGAGATTTTGAGTCGTTTATACTATGGTTCGCACTTTGGGGTCTCAGAGTACTCCAGTCCGCATTCTAGAGACTTGGAGATTTTTAGTCGTTTATACTCTGGTCCGCACTCTGGGGACTCAGAGTACTCAGTCCGCACTCTGGGGGCTTGGAGATTTTGATTTGTTTATACTCTGGTCCGCACTGCGGGGACTCTGAGTACTCCAGTCCGCACTATGGGGACTTAGAGATTTTGAATCATTTATACCGTGGTCTGCACTCTAGGGACTTAAAGATTTCGAGTCATTTATACTCTGGTCCGCAATCTGGGGTCTCAGAGTACTCCAATCCGCACTCTGGGGACTTGGAGATTTTTAAGCCGTTTATACTCTGTTCCGCACTCTGGGGACTCAGAGTACTCCAGTCCACACTCTGGAGACTTAGAGATTTTGAGAAGCTTATACTCTAGCCGCACTCTGTGGACTCAAAGTACTACTCAGAGTACTACAATCCGCACTCTGGGGACTTGAAGATTTTTAATCGTGTATACTCTAGTCCGCACTCTTGGAACTTAGAGTACTCCAGTCCGCACTCTAGGGACTTGGAGATTTTGAGTCGTTTATACTCTGGTCTGCACTCTAGGGACTCAGAGTACTCCAGTCCTCACTTTAGGGACTTCGAGATTTTGAGTCGTTTATACTCTGGTCTGCACTCTGGGGTCTCAGAGTACTCCAGTCCGTACTCTGGGGACTTGGAGATTTTTAGTCGTTTATACTCTGCTCCGTACTTTGGGACTCAAAGTACTCCAGTCCACATTCTGGGACTTGGAGATTTTGATTCGTTTATACTCTGGTCCGCACTCTTGGGACTCAGAGTACTCCAGTCTGCACTATGGGGACTTGGAGATTTTGAGTCGTTTATATTCTGGTCCGCACTCTAGGGACTTAGAGTACTCTAGTCCGTACTCTGAGGACTTGGAGATTTTTAAGCCGTTTATACTCTGTTCCACACTCTGGGGACTCAGAGTACTCCAGTCTGCACTCTCGAGACTTGGAGATTTTGAGACGTTTATACTCTATTCTGCACTCTAGGGACTTAGAGTACTCCAGTCCGCACTCTGGGGACTTGAAGATTTTTAGTCATTTATACTCTGGTCCGCACTATGAGGACTCAGAGTACTCCAGTCCACACTGCGGGGACTTGGAGATTTTGATTCGTTTATACTCTAGTCTGCACTCTGGGGACTCAGAGTGCTCCAGTCCGCACTCTGGGGACATGGAGATTTTGATTGCTCGTGCGCGTTCATATGTCTGACAGAATAATGTATCTCTTAGTTGTTCGTCACAGGGTTATCATACACAGAAACATCGACAATTCATGGAAAAAATGGCTTCAAGCCTTTATCAATGCAAACAAGATAAATTGTCTTTTTACATGCTGTAAACTAGGAATAAAAACTTGCTGGAAATAATTGCAACTAAAATATGAAAGAAATGAACTATGTATAACAATGCCACAAATGCTCGCTGTTCCATGCTCGGGGGAGTGTCGCACCATCAACGGTTGCTAGCTTGAAAGTTCCTTCTTCTAGCTTCCGTTCAATGACAAATGGACCTTCTCATGCGGGGCTCATATGTGATGGAACTGGGAAAATTCGTTTCAAACGAGATCACCCACACCAATGATTCTTGGTCGGACTTTTTCATTATAATATCGAGCGACTTGGTGTCTGTATGCGGCCGCTCTTAAATTAGCTTCTTCACGCTTTTCATCAATGAAGTCCAATGATTCCAGCAAAAGATCTTGATTCGACTCAGAGTCATAATAAGTTACCCTATGTGATGGAGCTTCATTTTCTATGGGTATAACAGCTTCCATGCCATATGCCAATGCGAATGGAGTGTGGCCAGTCATGGAATTATGGGTGGTTCTATAAGCCCAAAGTGCTGTTGGAAGCTCATCCACCCACTTGCCTCTGGCCTTTTCCAAACGCTTTTTCAATATGGATTTGATTATCTTGTTCACGGCTTCCACTTGTTCATTGGCTTTCGGATGAGCAACTGCCGCAAACTTTTTCTCAATACCATATTTTCGGCAAAATTCTTTGAACTCTTTGCTTTCGAATTGAGTTCCGTTGTCTGTAATTATGGTTCATGGAAGGTCAAAATGACATGTGATATTTCGTACAATGAAATTAATGACCTTTTTGGTGGTGATAGTGGCCAAAGGCTCTGGTTCTACCCACTTGGTAAAGTAATCGACCACAATTATCGTGTATTTCGCACCACCTTTGGATATGGGTAAAGAACCGACTATGTCGATCCCCCACATTGCACACGGCCAGGGACTAACCATTTGTCTAAGTTCCATTGGCGGAAATCTCGGGAATTTTGCATATTTCTGACATTTGTCACATCTTCTCATATAGTCTGCGACATCCCGATTTACGGTTGGCCAATAGTATCCATAGCGGAGGATTTTCTTTGCTAACATCTGCCTCCCATTATGGTCACCACATTCCGTTTCATGGACTTCCTTCAGAACTCGTTTTATCTCATCATGGGCAAAGTACCGGAGTAAGGGGGTCGAGAATCCCCTTCTATACATTACCCCGTCTTGCAATACATGACGCGAAGCCTTATGAATGACTTGTCGTCTTTCACTCCTTCTTTTGGGCACAACCCCGTGTAACAAGTACTGCTTGAATGGGGTCATCCATGATTCCTTCTCGATTTCTGTTTCTAACATGAAACCTACCTCCATCATATTTATGCTCAGAGCATGTAAGGTTTCAACGGGAAACAATCCCATCTGCTGCACATCACCAGTGCTTGCAAATTTTGCCAATGAATCGGCTGCTCTGTTTTGCTCACGTAGGACATGTGAAATATCATAATACTCAAGATTCGTTAGCAGCTCTTGAACCCAGGCCAGGTATGGGGCAAGTCTTTGCCCCTTTGCTTGATAGTCCCCTCGAACTTGGTACACCACCAGTTGTGAGTCATAAAAGATTTCAATCAATCAAAATACTTTTGACGTAAGTTGGCCCGATCATCATAGATATGACCATCGGGTCAATAGTAGGAGCCTCCACCTTGTCTGCATCTTGACTCCTAAACACTATAATCCGCATGCCTCAAGGAGGTAGCATATCGTTCCATCTCCTACCAATTCTTTTCTGCAGGATGAGGCCCTCCGACTATAGTGTTGATGATCATACCCACGGTTAGAGAAGGTTCCTCTGGATGGCGTAGAGCCGGCCCTCATCCGGGTTTGACGTTCCTTTCCTACCATATGGTGGGTTCTTAAGAAACTCTTACAGCTTTTTCTGCCTGATCAACTTTTCCATGGTGTCATGTAGGTGTCTACACTCCTCAGTATTGTGCCCGTGGGTCTCATGGAAGCGACAGTACTTCCCCGTCCATTTCTGTTCCTCTATGGACTCCTTTGGGCGTGACTTTCTATATTGAAAGGTGTTAGAGGTATATAGGTAAATATTTTCAAGAGACGTATTGAGGGGGTTGTATTCGTTGTAGGTCGGAGTCCTCGACTTTCATTTCTCTATCTCTTTTTTCTTTCCAGGATTTCCACCTTTGGATCCTTTAGATTGCCCAAGCTTGCTTTGGACATTGACTTGAACTTTTTATGAGTTATCGTCGGATTGGTTCACGACGATGTTACTTTTCACAGTCTCCTGAACAGGCCCTGGTGCCTTATCTCGTCTTGTCCATCGAACTTCCTCCCTCCTTATGAATTGATGAGCTTTGGAATTGAAACGCTCCAACATAGTTGGGGGCTTCCCGCCAGCCAATCTCCAAACTCCGAGTCTGGATATACGCCTCGCATTACTGCCATCAAAATTGCATGGTCATTAGGGTTGCTAACTTCAATGGCGGCAACATGGAACCTCTGCAAGTACGCTTTCAAAGACACTCCTGGAGCCTGGATTACGCTTGATAAGTCCATCACATCGTTTGGACGAGTAGCATGTATCCTGAATTGTTAACAAATTTCATTGCCAACTCGTCGAAGCTGGATATAGACCGTGGAGGAAGTCGAGTAAACCATATGGTGGCGATTTCGGACAAAGTGATTGGGAAGCACCTACACTGGGTCGCATCATTCGCTCTTGCAGAATCTATCATCCATTCATACCTCATCACGTGTTGCCTATGGTCAATCTTCCCTTTGTAGGCTGGGATAGTCGGTATACTAAACTTCCTGGGATACTCAGCCTGTAGAATAGTATCTGTGAAGGGAGTATGACTCATGGACACTCCCCAATCTTAACTGGTCAAGCCTTGGTTCTCTCTCATTAACTGCCTAACCATGGCTGATAAGTCAGGAGTTTGTATGGAGGATGGAAGGTTGGGTTCCGTTCCACGGGACCGTGCGGGTTGATGTCCCACCTGTTGGCGATCGACCAAACGTGCATCCTAAAGGCCAGCTTCATTAGGGTCTTGGTGGGCCGGGAGTCCGGTCTCCTCACGTGCTTAATCCTTGGTGGATCGATAATGGCACCTGCCTGTGCAGCTTCAGTCTTATGGTGTCTACGCTTAGGAGGTTCATCGGCTGAGGTCGAGCTATCTGATGAAGAATAAGGAGCAATGCTACCTCCAGCATTCTGATGCTGCTGTTGAGTCAACTGAGTCATGAGATTAGCATTATCTTGAATTTGCTCAACGAGTTGCCTTCTACTTTCCCGGAATTCCCTTATCAAATCATTGAACTCCGTCCCGGCGACGACTTTCGTTTGAGCTTGGGCGGTAGTCCCTGCACCTAAATTTGCTTGTTGATTGCTAGATCCAACTTGTTGCATGCTAGCTGTCTCGTGGACGTCCGCATTGTGAGAGGCTGATCAGGTACATGGTCTTCCCATAGTAGAGTTGTCGGTTGAAACTCTGAATAGATTCCACGGGAGTTCTATGAATAAGTTAGATCTCCTTCAGGGGATTTTTCAATCCAGTAGCTTCAAAGCAGATCCTATCGGCCTAAGAATTCGATTCTCGGTGAAAGCACCAAAATGTTAGCACTAGAATTGATCACTAACACCCTTAACAGAGATTGTGTAGAGAGACTAATGAAGAAAGTAAATTTAAACAGAGAACAATATGCTAAATTAAACGTAGAAAACAAGAACACCCGATTTATAGTGGTTTGGTGTAACTGCCTACGTCCACTTTGAGGTTAATCTTTATTGCTTTTCTCAATAACCGATTATAGATACAATACATACACCAACTACTTGATTACGATTGTTAAGCAAAGAAGATAAGTCTTGAATGAGTCTTCAATACGGTAGAGTCTTCCCGGTGTTCTCGAAAAAAGGACCCATTCACTGTGCCCCTGCCTCTCTATTTATGGACGAAGATGGGTTGGACTTCCCTGATGGGCCTAGTAGCAAGATATCTCGGCCCAAAATGAATGACTTCTATGTGCCGAGCCACAAATGCTGAGCGGCGAATGCCGAACCATGTCTCTAGGCCGAACGATGCAGTATGTTGAGTGAGATGTGTAGGCCGAAGGAGATCCAATGCCGAACAAGGGGAGATGTCGAACGACATGCTTATGCCGAGCGAGGCCATGTGCCAAATGAGGCTGGAATGCCGAACAAAGCTGAATGCCGTTCGAGGCCTGAATGCCGAGCGAGGCTGGATGCCGAGTGAGGCCTAAATGCCGAGCGAGGCTGTATGCCAGTCGAGGTCTGAATGCCGAGCGAGTCAGCCTCGCGAGGGTGGATGCCGGTCGAGGCCTGAATGCCGAGCGAGGCTGGATGCCGATCGAGGCCTGAATGCTAAGCGAGGCTGGATGCCGGTCGAGGGTTGAATGCCAGGCGAGGCTGGATGTCGGCCGAGGCATGAATGCCGGGCGAGGTTGGATGCTGGATGCCTGCCGAGGCTGAATACCGAGCGGCCCAGTTGTGTCGAACGAGAACGCCGTGCCGAATGGCGCTGGATGCCGAACGGTGCACAAATGTCGTGTCTCTAGTTACCTGGTCAAACCTCCATGTAACAAATATAAATTATTTTAAGTGAATAATTACTAATAAGTAAGCAATTATTATAAATAATTGCAGACATACATTAAATTGAATTTATTTGAATAATTGCTGGCAAGTAAGCAATATTCAACATATTGCTTTTTTTGTTATTTACAGTTATAAATATCTTTTTTAGGATTGAAATGATTTCATATGAATTAATGCTGATAAGAATGCAATTAATTAGAATAGTTGCAGAAATAAGTGCAATTATTGAGAATAACCATTGATAACTATGCAATTATTTTAAATAATTGAAGAGAAAGATGAATTTAATCTTTATAATTGAACTAAAATGCTTTATTCTATTATTTATAGTTATAAAGGCTTTTTTTGGATTGAAATGATTTTATATGAATAGTTGCTGATGACTAAGCAAATAATCAGAATAATTGCAAACATACATGTAATTATTGGGAATAATTGCAGAAAATTGTGCAAATATTGTGAATTGCATATAAATCCAGGATGTTTTTCAAATTTTGCTGGACTTAAATCTAGTTGTAAGCGATGGTACGTAATAGGTTATTTAGCAATTTTGTAAAGGAAGGATTCTTTTTCATGTAAATTTTTTTGTTTTGGTTATTTGATGTAATTGTTCAAATTTTCTATTTGAATTTGAAATTAAAATTAAATGTCAGAATTTGTTTATGCTTATTTAAATCCATTTGTTGGAAATAAGATTGTCAATTTGATGAACATGAATTTGTCGTTGATTTGCTGTAAAAATCGATGGAGATTGGGAAGAAAACTGTGAGGGAAACAATTTACCATGGCCTGGGGTAGTTTGGGATGAATTTGCGTGGATTGAAAAACTGGGATGTAATATATGTCTTTTTTTGAGAGGATGTTTTGTCTATTTTGGAACTTAACATGGATATGAGCAAACGTTCCCTAAAATAAATATTTAATCGTATAATCTACAAATTATTTTTGGTTTTAATATTTAACATAAAAAAGTTGATCTTAGGTTTTCAAAGAAAAATATATAAATATAAAATTAATTTCTATGCACACATATATACATAAGTGTGAGTGTATGCACACAAAAATTAACTTAATAAAAATTTATCTTTTACCCTCGGCTTCCAACCAAAAATTAATTTGATTTAATTTATTTGAAAAGTTAAAATGATTTTAAAATTCATATATATATATATATATTCCATGCAGTTTTTATTTAAAAAGATTCAATGTTTTACTAAGGTTTAATAGTAATAAATATCCTATTCAACTTAGCAAAACTATTTTGAATTCAAAATTCAAAATTATTAAAATATAATCATTTATGAATCAAATACATTTATACACACACACACGTATATACATATGTGTGTGTATGTGTATGCATGCTTTATTTAATCAAATAACTTATTTCAAATGTATGTATCTATATATAAGCAGAAAATATTTTACAATACAAATTTATATTTTAAATAATATTGTATTGCACACACATTGTGTGTTTGTATTCCTTTAACGTCATTATTGACATATGATTTTGACATATATACTTTTAACCATAAGTCACAATAGTTAATTATACACATGTACTCATGTTACCATTAGGTTGGATTATCACTTTTAATATAGTTATATCATCTGTATTATGAATACAATCATATTTAAAAAATTAAAACATAAAATAGTAATTAACTGCTAAATAATTATTTTAAATACAAATTAAATTAATTGAAAATATACCTAAATTGTTGTACTAATAAATACTAAATATGATTTAGTATAAATTTACTATTCATATAAGCACAAAATAAGATCTTGTACAAGTAAAAAGAAGAAAAAAATTTAAATTCGGCAATTTTACCCCCACTGCCAAGTCACCTAGTCCAATAATGGTGTCAAAGTCTGCATTATGTTTATGTGATTTTAACCAACACATTGGGCAATTCTTTTAGAAAAGTCAACTAAATAGGCATCTAAGGAAAATGTGCCTAAACTAAGCGGAATGTTACTCTATTTGAGGACTGTTTTTATGAATGGAAAACCTACCGATCTCTTGCCATTTACTTCGCTGGTCGAAGTGGGCTATTCTAAGGGTATGCCGCTATGGAAGGCTTAGAAATGCTTTAAGCCTTAGATTGATTCAAATAAGTGTATTTGAATATTATAAAGTAAAATATATTTTTTAACCTTTGATAAATAATTGCATAATTTTATAAAGAGTCATAAAATGCAAAAAAAAAAAAATAATTTTAATAAATACAAAGTTATATTTATAATCAATTAATTTTTTTAAAATGTTACTTTATACATAACATGTCACTGGGGCAACATATCATATGTCAATAAACGTTCAAATCACGCTACATAAGTTTCAAACTTGTGACCTTTCGCACTAAAACCGAATCACTTAACCACTTGGACAATGGCGCTTGTCCTAAATATTATTTAATTAAAGAAAGAATACATATAAGTATATAACTATATATACATGTATATATTAGTACATTATAGGTTTTATAGTGGTTAATATGGATACATACATACATACATACATATATATTATATGTATAACGTAAACAGGAGGTTAAATAAATAAAAACCCATGAGGATTAATGAAGTGTACGTTGGATGTATATAAAGACATATGATGACACTAATAGTGCCCATCTCCTTTATATGGTTGATAATGCTCCATAAAATATATTATGAGTTATAAATTTAAAATAAAAACGATCTCCATCAATTATAATATAAATAGAGTAACTTACATACCAATGGTTGTTGAGTATCATCAAACCATAGTATACCTAAGGTGATGTTTATATTGTCCTTGAATATATAAGAATATTATGTAACTTTGTTGAGCACCTCAATGGTTACATAACTGCCCTTGGGATATCACGAAATGATGGGCCTAGCGTATCTAATATGTTTTATGACATGTTCATTACCCTTAAGACCACAAAGATAATTATGGGCATAGTTAAAAATGTGGGAATTGTTCTGATTCGCGGTGGATTAAATGGGTAAATTAAAAAAATTCACTAATTAGGTCTTAATGGGCCTGTGGGATCTACTAATTTACATTAGATCTAATCTATTTATTTACTAAAATCATGTTTTATTTTGAATATTTTGTTTTTAATTATTCTATATAAATTAAATATAATTTGAACACATATAAATATATCAAATGTATACACATCATATATGTAATGTCATATTAGGTATAACATGATGATGTAATGACTAATAGCATGGTTAATATGTGTACATGTAGAATTAGGATTTATATTTACCATGTATACATTGAGAATTTATCTATATCATGTATATATATAACTATAAATATGTATATGCATATATATATATATATATATATATATATATATATAGATTAGTTGATTCATTTAATTTTTTTTAGTAATATATACATATACATATACATATACATATATAATTTCATAAATTCATATTTAATAAATACTAAATTTAATTTTATAAAATATCACACATAATTTGAAAAATTAATAGTTTTTCAAATTCAAATATATAATTAAAATATCTAAATTTGACTCAGTAAAATATATTTAAATTCAAACTAGATCCAAGTTAATAATTCATGTATGAAAATATCTTTATTTTGACTAAATATTATTTTCATTATATATATATATATATGCAATATAGCCGAAAATTATTTTAATCTAAAAAATATATGTTTTAATTAAAACATCCAAAATACATTTATATTAATTGTAATATATATACATATATATAATATTCAGGAAATTGTTTTTATAAATTGGCCGAGAGAGTATAATAAACAAATATATGTATTAATATTAAATAGAAATATGCATTTTGATTAATTACACACACACACATGTGTTTGTGTGTGCGAGTCTAAAAGTATTTTTTAATAAAGTTTGGCTAAGAGAAATTATAATATATATATATATAAGTATTATAATATATAAATTGTAAACATAATATTAATTTTTTATGACTCAAAATGATTAAATTAATAAATAATTATTTAAAATTACTAATAATTGTATTATATGTTTCGGAAAAATATTAGATACATGTTTTTTATATAGATAGTCGAAATCATATATATAAATATATATATATTTATGTATGTATTATAATTTAAACTAATGAGTTAAATTTAGTTAGGACGTTTATCAATTATTAAAATCATTTTAATTAATTACAAATACAGTGAAGCAAATGACATGTATAAAGATGGTGATAAGAATGATATAATAATCATATGTATTTAAAATAGAGTAACATCTTATAGATTTGGCCTAATAGTGACAACTTTGTCTGTAAAGCTCCCAAAACTCTTCGATTTACTACCCGAATTCGCAACAGATGAGGATACTACTTAGAACTTTGCTTATTTGAAGTCATTGGGTGGAAATAGGGATGACAAAGGTAGGAGATAAAGTAATGGCCACGAACATGAGAGCAAGAGGGGAACAAAAATAGAGTTCAAAAAGTGAGCATTATCTTGCTTTCATAGAAAGAACAATGGAAGAGATCCCATTCCCCGTTTATGGCTAGCAACATAAGGATTCAAATGGACCTAATACACTTCAAAGCCCGCAGTGTAAATAATTGTATTTAAACCCTTTTTAAATGTACGTCGATATTGTAGATTGATTTACACGTATAAATTTTATATACGCCCCCAATTAATTACTATTAGCGCCCAGACTATTTTCTGAAGCTACCACATATACTAAATACACCTCAGACAACAAATATAACAATAACTAATATTTCTTAATTGTTCATTAATTTAATTAATTTAGAATACTTTATAGATTAAATAAACTAAGCAGTATTTCAAAGAATAACAGAAGCAATTATGAGGCCCAAAGGTATAAATTAACTTAAGGATTAATATTTGAATAATTCAGAATACTCATATTTGCAATTAGCTTAACTATGGGTTTAATAGTTCGGTCGAATTCATCGTGTACAGATCATTATCAAAAAAAATTCAAATTGTACATTTTCTAAAGCAGTACCTTTTATAATGATAATTTACATACATTCTCTTCGTCAATGCTATATCACTTTAGGATATATTGAATTTTATATTGGTAAAAATTCTAGTGTTATCCAAATTCAACTCGATTAGTGCATAACAAAGTCCTTGGTTCAATAAAAATTTATTATTAACTGTTTTACTCTAAGTAGAGATTTTGACTTTGTGTTGACTTTTGTTGACTATGATACTAACCTCATATAGCCAAGGAATTGAATTCTTTATTGAACTCACTACCAATGCTTCAACCCATACCTAACTATAGTGTGTCAATAGTCATCATGCCATGATTTAACTATAAGCAAAATGGGGTATCACATTGAAGTTCCATGGTATTTTTAGGTCGAGAGAACTATGTAACATCGTCACATTGAGATTTCATGTTTGCCAAGTTGTTATCAACTTATAAGAAACTCTCGGATGAGTCATTCCCTAGTTATCCAATAATTATGAGTGCGTAACCCTTTGGTGCCCCAACGGCTATAAATAACAATACACTTCCTAATATTTTGAAAGAATTACATACTCTGGTCTCAATGGATGCATAGATATCCTTTCTCTAAATACCCCGACTATAAGAAAATTTAAAATAAAATATTATTTTATATTGTGATTTATTACCTGTGATTGCAACTATTTGCATCTATAATCAAATAATATTTTATTTAAGGATTTTCTTATTTATATACTTCAAATTAATTACTCAATTATTATACCACTATGTAACAAATTATATAATAGAAATCAAACATCTTAATTACGAACGGTATTGATTTCGAAGTTAGATATGTGTAACAAATTATATAATTGCCCAAAAGTCATACTTTTAACTCTCTCAAAAATAGGAATTGTATACGAGATATAATTGTTAAAGTTTTACCGGTTATGGGGACTATAATTTGTTGAGATCCCTCAAGGTTAACCTAACACCCACTAAAGGAATTTATAAAATTCCCATATCTCTTCGTTTTTTTATAGATCAAAATTTCGGTCAGAGCCTAATCAGATAAAACTAATCTAATAAGTATAAAACCATATGTGATGCTATTTAATTTACTCTAATTAATTTGTGTAGATTAAATGGCAATTATGAAACTATTTTTCGAAGAGAACACACTAACTGGCACAAAAGTGGTTAAGAAAAGTCAAGATTGTACTCGATTGTGAAAACCTCTAATATGTTGTTTCCAACTAGCTATTGGCTAAATCGAATAAGGATGCCACGCCCGACTAAATTGAGGCTATAATGCTCTTAGTTTTAATACACATTATTCTAGAGATTTAATTAATTGATAGTTAATTATTAACGTGGGAAGGTGGTATCAGTATAACGATTTTCCATAATAACGAAATAACAACTTTTTATAGAGAAAGAAATTAAATAATTTAACTAATTTAGTGTAGGATAAGGTCTATAATTTATTTCTCTTACTCTTCTCTCTCCTATATATTTTCAAGCATTCTCGATTACAGTGAAAATAAAGAAAAGAAAACATAGAGAACCTCCATCAACTCCCTACATCAAGAAGAAGAGGAAGAAAGCTTAATGGAAATTTTTTCCACATTATAACTAGTGAAAATAAGGGACACATCCCTAGAATCAAACTTAATGCGCAAAACAACCTCTCCAAAAATAAGATATAAATTATGTCCTTATTTTCAAATACTTCAAATTTCTTTCCTAAAATACCCCTTTGTTCCATTGCATTCTTCATACGTGCATGTTATTCTCACGTGCATAATTAAATCTTGCCCTCATTTAAAAGATTAACAAACCGTTTTTACCATTAAATCATAAATTTTATTATCTTTCTAAAAAGTGGCATTGTTCATATGTAAAAATAACATATGATATGATTGTAGACAATTCTACAATTATATGCAATAATTACAGAAAAGTCTGCAATTGTACGCAATAATTGCAGAAATGTCTGTAATTATGTGGTGTAGTTGCAGACATTCAGCAGTGATATGCAATAATTGCAGAATTTTTTGCAACTATAATATAATTGCAGAAATGTCTATGATAATTGTAGATATGTCTGCAATTATATGCAATATTTGTAGAAATGTCTACAGTTATTGCAGACATGTATGCAATAATTGTAGAAAAGTCTGCAGTTATAAGCAATAATTGCAGAAATGTCTGCAATTATATGGTATAGTTTCATACATTCAGCAGTGATATGCAATAATTGTAGAAATATTTGCAATTATAATGTAATTGCAGAAATTTCTGCAATTATATGCAATATTTGTAGAAATGTCTGCAATTATTGCAGAAATGTCTGCAATAATTGCAGAAATGTCTACAATTATAACAATATTTGTAGAAATGTCTACAATTATTGTAGAAATATATGCAATAATTTTAATATTTGTAGAAATGTCTACAATAATTGTAGAAATGTCTATAGTTATATGCAATAGTTGCAAAAATATCTACAATAATTGCAGAAAGGTCTACAATTATACGGTACGATTGTAGACAATTTTATGATTACTTGGAATAATTGCAAAGTTTTCTGCAATTATTCAACATAATTGCATAAAAGTATGCACTTATAAGGAATAATTGCATAAAAGTCTGCAATTATTCCATATAATTGCATACTTCCATATAATTGCATAAAAGTTTGCAATTATATGAAATAATTGCTAACACTTGAAGAAAAATCGACGATGTTCAAAAATTGTAGAATTCTCTACAAATATATGGAATAATTGCAACCTTCCTGCAAATATGGTTTTTTGGAATTAACAATGGATCTCATTTTAAAGATCATAATTTTTTTGATTTTTTGGTGAAAACGGTATGTTGGTCCGGTGTTTCTACAGAAAGTTATACACGTTTGAAATATTAAAAATGTAAAGGGTATTTGGGTCTTTTTGCGCACGCAGATTTGAAAACAAGGACTGAATATGTAAATTTAGTTTGGGGAGGATGTTTTTTCTATTTTGAAACTTATCAGGGATGTGAGCCAAACTATCCCTTATAACTAATCAAGGTGAATAACATTATCACCCTTATGTTATTTAATGTGTTTGATTTAGATTTGATGCAAATTCAAATAGTTTATTAGGTTAAACATGGTTTATGGTTGAAATATTCATTTATATGGATTAATAAGTACTACTTGTGAAATTATGGAATTAAATGAAGGGTTTCAGATTTTAAACCTATGAAAACGATCCAAAATGCTTTAAAATTTTGACATATTAATTATATATTAATTTGGAGATGAGTTTTTAATTTCATAATTTTCTAATTTATCATGAGGTTTCTATGCTAAGAAAAGGGCTATACTTATTTAGATTATGCAATATAATTAATTTTTCCTAAAATTTCTAGAAACAGAAGAAGATAGAAAATTGTATTTTTGGAGATTTTCAGGGATTCTTCCCACGTTAGTTCAAATTGATATGAATTAATCAATAAAGGGAATACTGGTAAAAGTGCCACTTATTAATTAATTAATTTTTCGAGTAAAAGAGAAAATTCTTTCTAGAAAATTTCTAAAGAGAAATCTGTAAGTTATGTGTTAATGAATGGAAATTTAACATATGGAAGGATTTGGTAAAAAGTAATTACTTTAAGAGGAAAGAAACTAATTTTAGGTTAATTATAGAATGCAATAGCCTATCTTATACTTGAGATAATAAATTTTAGAGTTGCAATAGCTCTTTTTTAAAGTTGAAATAGCTTTGTTTCTAAATGTGAAATAAATCGAAATTATACATGCGATAGCTATGTTTTTAAATATGCAACAGTACTAAAGTAATACATGCGATAACTATGTTTTTAAATGCATGATAACATGAAAGTTATACGTACGATAGCTATGTCTTTAAATGTACATAGCAATAAAGTTGTACATGTGATAGCTATGTTTTTAAAGATGCGATAGCACTAAATTTGTACATGCGGTAACTATGTTTTTATTGCTATAAAACTAAAGTTATACATGTGATGGCATATGATCTGGACAATCAATAACATGTGATCTTGATATGTGATAACTTAAGATCTAGGGATGCATTAGCTCATGATTTAGACATGCGATAGCTATGGTTTTAGAAGTGCGGTATTTATACATGTGATAGATTTATACTTGTAATAACTACACATGCGATAACTTTATACTTATTATAACATGTTAGATGCGATAGCCTTGTACATGTAGTAACATGTTAGAATTGCGATAGATATACATGCAATAAATTTATGCTTGCAATAACATGTTAGACAAGTGATAACTTTAAAGATGTGATAGCCATGTTTTGCACATTTGATGATACATTGTAATTATTGAGCAAGACTTTTCCTAATAACCAAAGATGGGTTATTTGAACTTAAAGTACGAAAAACAAGATTTTCCAAGATGGGAAAGGAAGATTTAGCACAAATTTATTATAATTTATATGAAATAAACTACATGTTTATTTATATATGATTTATGTGTAAATGGCTATCATGAGAAGATATTTGTATGGTTGATGATGAATTTTTATGTATCTTGACGAGTTATGATATTGCTTATGTAAATTGTTGACATGCTCACATGCATGATACCAACAAATTTTTATGACATTAGGGGATTAGGAACTAATGATCAAATATGGTTCCTCCGTTGGTGGGTATAGTCAGACTAAACAAAAATTGAGTTAGGATGTCCATAGTTGATCAAAAGAAATGACTTGTTCGATGTTTATTAAACTACATTTAAGTCGTATAGACATGTGTTGGTGTAGCACCTCACATTGTAGCCAATTTAGCCCTTCGACTATAAAGGTCAATGATTCTAATGTGTACGACTTTGCCAACATTGATGATACAATTTTGTTTATGCACCCGAGAATCGAGTGGTGATGCTCTCTATTGTTTTTCTTCTTTCTTGTAGGAACCAAGGATCGTTATTATTTTTCTTCTACCATGGGAGTAACTTGGCACTCTTATAGAATGAAAGGCCAATGGATTATCTGGTTTATAACCCAAATCAGCTTTATATGCTTTTATTTCGCATATGAAAACCAATTAGTTTATAGTGACTCTGGAAAAACTATATCGATGTATTGACACATAATGAAAAAGGTAGATGTAGGGAATGTGTAACCTTTAAAATATGTTGAATATCGGCTTATTCATCTTGGCCATTATGTATGATGTTTAGTTATGTTCTAATAATTATGGTTGTAAGGGGGATAAGGGCAACATAGTCCATTATGCATATCTTATCCTATCCAATGGACGCGAAGTTCAACATTCTAATTGTTAAGATACCAGTGAGGGGAAAACTCATTTTGCACAGTGCTGTTGTCTCATTATGTATCTTTTTTGATTGGGATGGATTAATATTATACATTTTACTTCTTTTTTTCATTTGACCGTAAGTTTTTGATTTTCCTTTAAACTCTTGGATACTCATTTGGGTTGGTCAACATTATGGTATTTCAAGTATATTATCCACATATTTTCCAATAGGAATGAACGTAGAAGCAAATGAGTATGATAGCATTACAAGCACGCATGATGAGCTAATAATTCTATGACCGGGCATCCAAGATAACAACACAACAAACATAAGGATGCAAAAACTAAAGGGATGTCATGATCAAAAGGCAAAAGGCATGTCGAACCTAAAGGAGATATAGGTTATCTCATCTATGAACATCAAACAATTGTAAACAATCAATATTGAAGTTCATTACAAGAAGGAATGTCAAAGTTAAGGATGTTGAAAAATACCAAACATTATAAGATGCTTCATATGGTCAGGACAATAAGGATATCGAACGATCACATCAACGTCGCATCTTATTGATGCCCTATTTCATCGATGATGAATGTCGAATGTTAACAAATTTGAAGGATATCGAACAAACGCAATACTAAGAGGATATCATAAATCATCAATAAACAAGATGATGACGCATGTCACCAGATCAGTAGAGATATCGAATTTCAAAGATGCTATAAGTCACCAACATTCAAAAGGATGTCAGAAGCTGTTAACTTACATGAGCACGTCGAAAGTCGTCCTAGGAGAAAGGAGAAAATATCATTAATAAAAAGGAGATCAAAATCAAGAAAATTTGGTGTATTTTCCTTAATTAAGCTTTAAAGGCATTCATATTCCACCACATACTCCTTATCGATGCCACCACCAAGATAGTGAACCATGTGATATGTTCAACCTTTAAGAGATTATGATAAGTGGCACCATCAAGTCTGTCCACTATGCCAAGTCATTTATCCATGCCAAATGACTTCAACAAATGGAAGCAAGCCTTACCTCCTTCCAATCACTACAAATAGAGATGCAACCCCTAATATAAAAAGGCCCATTACTTCTTTCCATCTCTTAATAAAATTCACATTTTGGACTAGAACTTTTCTAAGCTCTCTCCAAGGAGATAGAGATCCTTTTTAATGGAACCAATGATAAAGAAGATGACATATGTGTAACGACCCGGATTTTTCATCATTGAGTTTGAAATATTTAAATGGGTTTGAATACTTAATTTGGATTATAAATTGATTTTGGATATGAAAAGTTTGGTTTTTATTCAATAAAATAGATTCATAATTTAATATAGCAGTTTGTTGAATGATATAACTATTTAATTTAATAATTGGGAATTGGGTAAAATATAAAGTCTGGAGTTTCGAGCTTGTTAAAAATATTTTAAAGGATTGTAAAATTTATATTGATAACACTGAAGATAGTAAAAGTATTAAAATTGAATTTAAAGGTGTTTTGTTCAGTTTTGAAAATATATCATTTAAATCGATATTTAAAATTAGCCTTTCGAGGCACAGTCTTAGAATTCGACGGAACCAGTTCCATGGGATCCCAATAGTTAATTATTATCGAATTTCAATTTTCGTAATTTGAAGTTGTTGTGTGAGCGTACGATGTATAAACGCGCTGAATCTATATGAGAAATTTAATATAATAACTCGATCCAAAATGCTAACTTTCCCATACGATCGAATTAAGGCTTGAAACCTTTTCCATTGCGTTCGGAATAGGCGTATAACATTATAAATGCCCAGTGGCACACCTCGATAGGAGGTCGAAATTTTAAGTTGCATTTATCGAGACGATTTGAATTTAAAAAATATAAAATATATATATTATTTGCATATGTCTCATCAGCCGAAATTTTTAGTCGAACTACATCTTATCCTATTTTCATGCCTTCTTATTCCTTCTGTAATGCGCTTCTTCTTTCTTCTTTTAAATCATTTTTAAAACCTCGGGTTCCCTTCTACTTCTTCGTTCAAGAACCCGGTCGAAATCATTCTCCTCGTTCAAAAAGTAAGGGCCTGTGAAAAATCAAAGGGGATATCGATCGAAAAAAACGAAAGAAAACATAAGAGAAAAGAGGAAGGAGAGTGAACGAATGAGTAAATTCGTTCGTCAATCAACTACCTCTCCATATCCTCAGATTCAAATTCATCTTTGGATCTCGATTGAGCGACTCGTGCTCGTACCCGAAATCGCAACTCCCTGACAAGCAATTGCTATTGCTGATGTATCACGAGACGACGAGGGACTCTCGATTAGGGTTGCGGCATATCGATCTGGCTTCTCGGCTTGACCTTGGGTGACGAAGTGTGGCAAGAGTTGATGGGGCGAAGCGGTGGAGGCACGTTGACTGCAATGGAGTTTGAGAAAGGGTTCAACGATTTTCGGCGTGGATATCAGCGAGTTTTTGCAACGATTTCGACTCAGCTAGGGTTCTCGAGCTCGATCGCAATGAGGCGGCGAACAACTTTGGCTAATTTTGAAGCAGTGAGGTATTATTGTATCTTCTTGATTCATATATGTGTAACTATATTCAGAAATTTTTTACAGTAAACAATTACTGTTGTGTTTACTGGAAATGGGAAAAATGTTTTAAATATATATATCTATATTCTTTCATATAGATAAGGATTTAAAATAATAGGGATTTTAAAACATGATAGAGTTTAAAAATTTATATATATATATATATATATAGGTTATTTTGGGTATAAAAGGTTTCAAGAAGAAAGTAAAAATGAATATACATATATAAATATTTTTATCCTACTAGTTTATTTTAAAAGAAGTTGGTTTGATGATTAAGCTATTTTAATTAACTTATTTAATTAAGATGATTTGTTAAAGGAAATTATTAGTTTAAATTTTTTAAATTAAATTATAAGTTCAAATAAATAAGTAAATGTTAATTAATTATTGGATTAATCCAAGTATTAATAAACTATAAAATGTTATACAAGGTCTGGAATCGTGAAGAAAACAAGCTGGTCTAAATCAGATTACAGACAAAAATCAAAGGTGAGTTAATCTCACTCATCTGGGTTGTTTAGATTTAAAAAGTTAAATTTAAATAATTGATTGAATGATTGAATTATTTTGATGTGCAATATTATATATAGTAGTATATAATATATCTTGGAATGATTGATTTCCCGCATTATATAGCGGATGAGACCCTATGCGCCGCATAATAGCGGATGGTATTACATTTAAAACCCATATATCACGATATTCCACCTAGAAGTGGAGTTGGTATTTTATATTGTGCTAACATCTGTGGATACAGGGAAACAGGTTGTAGGGATCCAACTGGATTCCTCAAAATTATTTATATCGTTTAATATTCTCTGTTATGAATTTTCGATATTCTTTGATGAATATTATTGATAATTGGAATATTGAGTGCTATGGTTTACTTGAATATATTTCGGTACACCGAGTTAACAAAATATATAGAATTAGATTTTTCGAAAGAAAATAAAGGGAAGAGAATTTGTAAGTGAAATAATTATAGAGAACTTAAATAAATTAAGAATGAACTGGATAACAATAATAGTGGTTTTAAAATTCTAATAAATAAATTCCGTATATGAAAAGGGGATTTTGAATAAACAGGAAGATAATGAATTTTAAACTTCAGTGTTATTATTTAAAAGAATAAAGCATTTATTTTAAATTTAAGATTTAAATTGTTGAAAAGAACAAAGAAGAAATTTGGAAAATCTGAAATTGATATGTTTCAGTTAAAAGATTTAAAATCAAAACGAAGAAAAGTCTACAATTAATGGATTTTGAAATGAATTGAGTAAGTAAAGAAATTTATTTCAAAATGGAGTAAATTGGAAATCAATTTGAAAATTGATTTAAGTGGTTGAAGTTGGAACTTTAAAAGAGAAATGGGACTTTGGAATTTATAAACTGGGTTTATAAAAGTAAAGTAATATATCAGTGGATGCTTGGAGAAATAAATCCACGATTGAAAGTTATTAAAGGAATGAGAAATTTTGTTTAAAAATAAATAGTGATTTATTTATAAAGAAAGTGAAGAGAAGTATATTTCCCTGAATAGCCTAGTACGTTTCAATGTAAATTTTTAATTATAAGTTAAAAGTTTTAATGTCGTTTTAAAAAGCATGTTTTAGAAAATTTATTATTTCAAATGTTTAAACTCTGAAGTAAGTATTTTTCAAATCAATTACAGTAGTAATTATTTGAAGGTGATGTGATATTTTATTTAAAAGAGATAATCTAGTTTTATATTTTATAAAGTAGCCTCATATTAAATATTCCTATACTATATATTTTTAATAAAGTATTAAAGTAATTTTTAATTTAAATGTTTTAAATGATAATTTATAATAAAGTGTTTTAAATTAATCTAAAAATCTAAAGTTTTGTGCTTGGTTGTTTTCAGTGGAAATAAATATTTGGAGATTTAATTCATGAGAAAGGTATGTTGAAAAACCTGTTTTTAAAAGTGTTGAAAATGGAAATATATCTTGCGAAGATATTTTGAGGTTAATAAATAATTTGAGAATTTTTTTTATGATTGATGGTTGTTTGTGAATGTTAGTTGATAGTTGAATAACCGACTATCAATATTGGCCAATGCGCTGATCGTTTCAAAGAGACCGAAATCGGAATTAATTTCTCGAAAACCACTTCGATCCTTTTTGTACGTTTTCATGGAAAAACGAATTCGGAGTCGAAGATGAAGTAGTGAAGTGCAAGGGCTAGTGGCTACTAATCCCGAGGATGATTCCGAAATGGATGTAGTAGGAATAGTGCCTTCGGTTCCGTTTGAACCCGGGATGGACTTGTATGGATTGAAGGCTTTCAAAACATCGTCAGATGGACGATGAGCATTTTAAGTGAAATGTTCTAAAAAGGTAACGCTTAGCCTCAGGCTTCATCAACCAAAAATGACTGAAAATCAAGGGTTATGCAGCAATGTTAGGTGGGTAGCGCCCATTAGGGTGAGATCATCCCTGTGTAGATGTCCCTTTTTATTTGGCTTAGTGGTGCGGTTGCTGATCCCAACTGTGAGGTGATCTTACTCGGGATTATCCAATAAGGGGTAGTCCCGGTCTTGTGTTGCAGGTGTTCGGGAGTGATCCTCGGTATGCTAATGTAGACCAAGTATCGTGACCAGTGGTACCCTAGTGCCTAGTCATTAGTTGAAAATCCATTCTCTATACGAGCCTTTTACGAGTTTTGTTTGTATTACCTACTTTGTGGCTAGTAGCTGGAATTTAATCATGTAACAATTTCGGCGATTTTAACAAGTATCTGTAAATAGACCCTATATTAATATCATAGGATTTTAATAAAAAGTGTTTTAGCTATCGTATGGCGTGGTCTTACGAGATGCTTTTGTTTTCAAAGGATTTTGAAATTTTAATAATCAATATGGGTGTGGTTTTCTCACGCTGGTATTCCAGACTGACTCGAGTGTTATTTAACTGTAATGCTCGGGTCAGACCGAGTATTATAGAATACAGGAAATGATGTGTAGAGTAGGAGACGAGCTGGATGGAAATACGTACTTCCGTACTTGTTTTAGATAATCCGCTGTTTTGATTAGCTGTGTATTCAGATTGTGAGGACAGCTTATGATTACTGTCCACTTGTGTGATATGTATTCTGATGATGTATATATATGAAACAGATATAGTTTTCTTTTGTGCAAAGATCTGTTATTATCTATTATATTTTATTCCTCTACGATGGTTAGATTCTGTTGTTGTTTTCTATTTTCTTCTTCTACCTCTTCTTCTTTAACCCTCATGGTTCGGTTTTTCGGGCGTCGGAAAATCGGGTCGTGACATTGTGGTATCAGAGGTTAGGTTGGTGATAACCTTGGCTCTGGTGGGGATTACTCATTGAAAATAGAGTCCGTAGTACTCTAGAATGAGTATGAGCGTATTAATAGATATGAGCGCGTATTTGTTAGTGAATATAAATTGTTTTAATATTGTGTTGACTTATTGGTTGAGTGGAATATGAATTCTGATCGAGTAAGTTGGCCGCTATTCTAGAAGGGTTTGTAAACACCTGACACAATAAATTGACACAGTATTGTTTTAAGGTGGGTGAATGAAATAATTTTACCCAAAATATATTTTGATATAAAAGAAATATTTTCTTAAATTGTTATATAACTTGGATGTTTGGATGATAATATTTTAAACAAACAAGATTATAAAAATGACTTGAGTAATAAAAAAAGGAATTTATATGAGCATAAATTATACAAATGAATTTAGTAAAAATTTGATTTAAGCCAGAATTTGAAAATTGAAAACCCCGACGATTTTGGAAGTGTTTTTCGAAGTGTTTTAAAGAGAAATAATAGCATTATTGTTCTAGAGGTATTTTGGAAGGAAATTGTTTTAAATAAATTTTGGGAAGGGATATAGCATTGAACTCACTTCAGTCGCTGGAAAATAATTTCGGTGATGACTGCGGCATCATCGATGTTCATTTTCGAGTTTCTAAGTGATGGATTGCTGCAAAATTGATTTGTTCAGAAGAGTTAGTTTTTTTTGAAATTTTAAAGGAAATTTGTGGGGAATAAAAACCAGAATTGGTTTAAATTTTTGAGAAGTGTGATTTTGAGATGTTGGAGATTTCAAAATGATTTGAAACCAAAAGTCGGGTGTTTAAAAATCCTAATGAGATAGGTTGTAAGCTTATAAATTGAGATGATTTTTAAATCAGGAAGGAAATATGAGCTTTGAATGCTGGAATTTAAATTTAAAGTGAAAATTTAAAAATGAAATTAACTTAGATTGAGGAAGAAAATTGAATCAAATTGAATTAAATAAATCTGAGTTAAAATAGAATTGAATTGGAATAAAATTCAGTTGAGTTATAGGTGGTATTGAATGGAATTAGATCCTTACTTTAATAAATGGAAGTAAATTGGATAAGAAGTAAGTTGGATAAGAATTGGATTGGAATAAATGAATTAGAATAACTTAAAAAAGAATTAAAAATCCATGGAATAAAAATATGCTTCGGTTATAAATAAGCGAAAAATCTGGAGTTAAAAATAAAGATGAATATATTCAAGCTTAGAATGAATGGAAATGTGTAAAATAATAAGTTGTGACTTATAAAACAGGAAAGTGGAATAGAAAACCCAAAATAAATATTGTTTGATGATTTGGAAAATAAAACAAAAATCCAAACTTGAATTATAAATAGGGGGAGAACTAATTAGATAATAAGCCAGTTAATGAAATACGTAAATGGAACCTAATGTAGTTAAATAGAAGCTGAATTGTGAGTTAATAATGAAATTTGGAAATAAAATTCGAGTTATAAATCAAATTCGACTTGAATCATTAGTGAAGTAAATATAATTGAAAATAGATTAAAGTAGGGACGGTTTTACTTGCAAATAAAACCCAGATGAGTGGGATTAAATTGAAAATGGCCTTGTAATCAATTAAATGAACTGAATCTTAAAATTTAAAATTTATAATAACTAATCAAATAAATTTGTAGATTGAAATGAGATTTGATTGAAATAGAATCAAGTCAAATTGAAAAGAAAAATTTATTTGCAAAATGAAAATGAGCTTAAGTATGAAATTTGAATAATTTGAAATAAATTAATTTAAGTTTAAAATTTATGGAAGCTTGGTTTCGAGTAAGGGTAAAAGTCCATTAAATAAAAGCTTGGGTAAATTTAAATTGGGGAATGGTTATCAATAGATAAGCATGGAACGGTTCAAGCTTAATAAAATGGTCTCAAATGAAATGAAGGCAAATATGGAATGAAACGTAAATGAATGGATCGTGAATAAAATTGAAAAGGAATAAAATTGATGTAGAATGTGTCGAGCTAAATAAAATGGTTGTGAGTGAATTAAAATAGAAGGAATTAAATAATAAATTGAGTTGGAGTCAATTTAAAATGGTAATGAGCTTAAGTAATTGTTATTTGCATGAATAACATCAAATTTGCACAGAAAATTAATCATTTTATCATAAACGAAAGTAAATGTATTAACAAAAGGTTAATAGAATTGATTTTTAAATAAACTGGAATAATATGGGTTTTTTTTAAAATTAAAAATGAATTGAATGTAAGCAAGTGGGTTGTAAACCATTCAAATTGAATGAAAATGGTATATGAATTAATTGAAAACATTTGAATTAGTATTAAAACTATATAAATTGCTTACAGAAAGTGTTTAGTGTGCATTGCTTTTAGAATTCATGTGTTTAACTATTGCAAATAAGTGAAATGTTGTTAAACTTCATATATATGAGTAAGTCCAGGTACCGGAAAGCCGTTTGGCTGGATTTTGGGCACGCTAACTGCAAAATAAATAAGCCGCTTGCTTAAAAATGCTAAATAAAGGTACGCCTACGTGATAAAAATAGGAAATATGAACTATTTTTGTTTTTCCGACCGAGTGGGTTGATGTATATATATATTTATATCTTTTGTCAAATTGCAAAAGCTCCTCCGTACAAAGGAGACTCTGCCAAAATTTTCCGAAATTTTTGGGAGTTAGAAAATTTTTGGGAATTTTTTTGTTAGCGACAAAACGATTTCAAATTGGAAATTGAAATAAAAGAGTGGATGAAACTAATTTAAAATAATGATATGAATTAGTATAAATCGAAGATAAACTTCAATATTCAAGTTGAAAATAAATTGAATTCATATGGAAATGGGAAACTAATTTGAATAGAAGTGGATATGAAAACTTCTGCAAGGAAATGTATAAAATGATTTTAAAAGCTATGATTGGATATTATTGTTAAATAGGATATGCAGGTATTATAAAGGGAAAGGAAAATTGGTTTTGATTTCAGAAGATAAATTTGAATTGCTCGACAAAAAGGTATGTGTTTAAATATCTGTATGAAATTTGATTGTGTTTTTGATCTGGCCACTTGGCCTTTTGTTTTCTTTTGGAATTTGGGAGCCTTAGTTGTACCGCGCTAACCACGCAAAGGAGACGCTGGAGAAATTTTTCAAAAATTTAGAAATTTATAATTTTTTTGAGAAAGTTTTGATAATTTAAATTGGATTTAAATTTAAATTTGAATAAGTGGAGTAAATAGTGTTGTTGGAAACTATGAAAGGTTTTGGGAAGTTGGTTGAAGTAATAGTGAGTCTTTAATAAAGATATGTTATGACAAGTTGATAAAACTATTTGGTTTTGGAAAATAGTAATGGATATTGGATCATTCTTTTTAACCAGCAATTTCGGGGACGAAATTCTTTTAAGGGGGAGGAATGTAACGACCCGGATTTTTCATCGTTGAGTTTGGAATATTTAATGGGTTTAAATATTTAATTTGGATTATAAATTGATTTTGGATATGAAAAGTTTGGTTTTTATTCAATAAAATAGATTCATAATTTAATATAGTAGTTTGTTGAATGATATAACTATTTAATTTAATAACTGGGAATTGGGTAAAATATAAAGTTTGGAGTTTCGAGCTTGTTAAAAATATTTTAAAGGCTTGTAAAATTTATATTGATAGCACTGAAGATAGTCAAAGTATTAAAATTGAAATTAAAGGTGATTTGTTCAGTTTTGAAAATATATCTTTTTAAATCGATATTTAAAAATAGCCTTCCGAGGCACAGTCTTGAAATTCGACGAAACCAGTTCCATGGGATCCGCAATAGTTAATTATTATCGGGTTTCAATTTTCGTAATGTTTGGAGTTTTTGTGTGAGCGTACGATGTATAAATGCGCTGAATCTATATCGAAAATTTAATATAATAACTCGATCCAAAACGCTATCTTTCCCATACGATCGAATTAGGGCTTGAAACCTTTTCCATTGCGTTCGGAATAGGCATATAACATTATAAATGCCTAGCCGCACACCTCGATAGGAGGTCGAAATTTTAAGTTGCATTTATCGAGACAATTTGAATTTAAAAAATAAAAAATATATATTATTTGCATTTGTCTTATCAGCCGAAAGTTTTAGTCAAACTACATCTTATCCTATTTTCATGCGTTCTTATTCCATTTGCAATAGCTTCTTCTTTCTTCTTTTTTATCATTTTTAAAACCTCGGGTACCCTTCCAATCTTCTTCGTTCAAGAACCCGGTCGAAATCATTCTCCTTGTTCAAAAAGGAAGGGTCCGTGAAAAACCAAAGGGGATATCGATTGAAAAAAACGAAAGAAAACATAAGAGAAAAGAGGAAGAAGAGTGAAAGAACGAATAAATTTGTTCATTAATCAACTACCTCACCATATCCTCAAATTCAAATTCATCTTCGGATCTCGATTGAACGACTCATGCTCGTACCCGAAATCGCGACTCCCTGACAAGCAATTCCTATTTCTGATGTAATGCGAGACGACGAGGGACTTTCGATTAGGGTTGTGGCATATCGATCTGGCTTCTCGGCTTGACCTTAGGTGACGAAGTGGTGGCACGAGTTGACGGGGAGAGGCAGTGGAGGTACGTGGATATCAGCGAGTGTTACCATTGATTTCGACTCGGCTAGGTTTCGCGAGCTCGATCGCAATGAGGCGGCGAACAGCTTTGGCTAATTTTGAAGCAGTGAGCTATTATTGTATCTTCTTGATTCATATATGTGTAATTACATTCAGAATTTTTTTACAGTAAACAATTACTGTTGTGTTTGTTGGAAATGAAAAAAAAGTTTTAAAGATATATATATATATATATATATATATATATCTATATTCTTTCATATAGATAAGATTTTAAAATAATAGGGATTTTAAAATATGGTAGATTTTAAAATTATATATATATATATATATGCCTATGTATATATGTTATTTTGGGTATAAATAGTTTCAAAGAAGAAAGTAAAAATAAATTTACATATATAAATATTTTTATCCTACTAGTTTATTTTAAAAGAAGTGGGTTTGATGATTAAACTATTTTATTTAACTTATTTAATTATTGGGTTACTAAAGATGGTTTGTTAAAGGAAATTATTAGTTTAAATTTTTTAAATTAAATTATAAGTTCAAATAAATAAGTAAATGTTAATTAATTATTGGATTAATCCTAGTGTTGATAAACTATAAATTGTTATACAAGGTCTGGAATCGTAAAGAAAACAAGCTGGTCTGAATCGGATTATAAACAAAAATCAAAGATGAGTTAGTCTCACTCATCTGGATTGTTTAGATTTAAATAGTTAAATTTAAATAATTGATTGAATGATTGAATTGTTTTGATGTGCAATATTATATATAGTATTATGTAATATATCTTGGAATAATTGATTTCCCGCATTATATAGCGGATGAGACCCTATGCGTCGCATAATAGCGGATGATATTATGTTTAAAACCCATATACCATGATATTCCACATCGAAGTAGAATTGGTATTTTATATTGTGCTAACATCTGTGGATGCAGGGAAACAGGTTGGAGGGATCCAACTGGATTCCTCAAAATTATTTATATTGTTTAATATTCTCTGTTATGAATATTCGATATTCTGTGATGAATATTATTGATAATTGGAATATTGAATGCTATGGTTTGCTTAAATTAAGAATGAACTGGATAACAATAATAGTGGTTTTAAAATTCTAATAAATAAATTCCGTATATGAAAAGAGGATTTTGAATAAACAGGAAGATAATGAATTTTAACAGTGTTATTATTTAAAAGAATAAAGCATTTATTTTAAATTTAAGATTCAAATTATTGAAAAGAATAAAGAAGAAATTTGGAAAATCTGAAATTGGTATGTTTCAGTTAAAAGATTTGAAATCAAAATGAAAAAAAAGTCCATAATTAATGGATTTTGAAATGAATTGAGTAAGTAAAGAAATTTATTTCAAAATGGAGTAAATTGGAAATCAATTTGAAAATTGATTTAAGTGGTTGAAGTTGGAACTTTAAAAGAGAAGTGGGACTTTGGAATTTATAAACCGCGTTTATAAAAGTAAAGTAATATATCAGTGGATATTTAGAGAAATAAATCCACGATGGAAAGTTATTAAAGGAATGAGAAATTTTGTTTAAAAATAAATAGTGATTTATTTTTAAAGGATGTGAAGAGAAGTATATTTCCCTGAATAGCTAGTACGTTTCAAAGTAAATTTTTAAATATAAGTTAAAAGTTTTAATGTTGTTTTAAAAAGCATGTTTTAGAAAATTTATTATTTCTAAATGTTTAAACTCGGAAGTAAGTATTTTTCAAATCGATTATAGTAGTAATTATTTGAAGGTGCCTTGATATTTTGTTTTAAAAGAGAAAATCTAGTTTTATATTTTATTAAATATTCCTATAGTATATATTTTTAATAAAGTATTAAAGTAATTTTAATTTAAATGTTTTAAATGATAATTTATAATAAAGTGTTTTAAATTAATCTAAAAATCTAAAGTTTTGTGCTTGGCTATTTTTAGTGGAAATAAATATTTGGAGATTTAATTCATGAGAAAGGTGCGTCGAAAAACCTGTTTTCAGAAGGGTTGAAAATGAGAATATATCTTGCGAAGATATTTTGAGGTTAATAAATAATTTAGGAAACTATTTATGGTTGATGGTTGTTTGTGAATGTTAATTGATAGTTAAATAACCGACTATCAATATTGGCCAATGCACTGATCATTTCGAAGAGACCGGGATCGGGATTAATTTCTCGAAAACCACTTCGATCCAGTTTGTACGTTTTCATGGAAAAACGAGTTCGGAGTCGAAGATGGAGTAGTGAAGTGCAAGGGCTAGTCGCTACTTATCCTGAGGATGATTCCAAAATGGATGTCGTAGGAATAGTACCTTCGGTTTTGTTCGAACCCGAGACGGACTTGTATGGATTGAATGCTTTCAGAACATCGTCAGATGGACGATGAGCATTTTAAGTGAAGTGTTCTAAAAAGGCAACGCTTAGCCTCAAGCCTGATCAACCGGGAATGACTGAAAATCAGAGGTTATGCAGCAAGGCTAGGTTTGTAACGTCCCGCCTTTTCACATGATTTAAACAGACACACTTGCCAATTCAAACCATACGGAAGGGCGGATTGTTATAGGGTAAATAAGAAAAAACAAGAAAGAAAGAAAAAGAAAATAGAACCTCGCAGCGGAAGGATAAAATATAATAATAAAATATACAGTTTATAAATCTGTTTACGAAACATTTATATAATACATATCAGAGTTACACGTACCAATAACAATGCAGCGGAATACAGTGTAGTGGAATAAATAGTAGATAGTAATACTACAAATCTACGTCTTCGTCCTCCAGAGCTAAAACTTCAAATCCTAAAACGCTCGGACTGACCCGAGCGAATTGAAAAGACAAAACACTCGAGTCAGAACTAAAAGATCTTATGTAAGTTAAATTAACAGACTAAATATGAGTGCAGTAACTCAAGAGATGCTCGGGATTTACATCTCCTAAGGATCCGTTAAACTATTTACTATATAGTATATTGCGCTATTATAATAGTGTCTAATTGTAAAATAAACTTACTTTTAAATAGCGTTAAGGAGTGACCCAATATTCCCCTTAACACAATAATAGTCCCAGTAGTCCATCCAATATCATAGTCCCTCCTGATCGGGAAGCCACCAGAGGATACCACACGGGCTACGGGAGAAATCCAAAACTCGTACAAGGCGCGATAGGGTAGGTGACACGGCACAACTAGGCAATGCCAGGGTAGATATACCAATTGCTATCCGGGCTGATGGAAACGCGTAGCCGCAGCTACCGCCCACCTCGAAACAACTCCCCGAAAAAAATCAAAGTAAAGTGGCCACTAAATCAATCCAAAGTCAAAGTATAATATCGAAGAGGAGTGTCCGATCAGAGGAATGACCTCATTGGCCCGAGAATCGCTCCTCCTTTAGCCACCTTATGCCAACTCACGGGAGTCGGGTCCACGTATTTACCTTGCAGGAAACGCCTCCACCAACCTACTTCATTCTGGAATCTCCAACGCGTACACGGTTGTTAAAGTGGTTTTCGGAGTTGGCAGAGAGTATGACAACTTCCGATCCCGGTCTCTTCAACAACCAAACGTTATTATAACACCTCGGTCCTTTAAAATAATTTATACTTTTAAAACCAGAATATAATATCCATTTCAAAACCATATAAATATGATATCATTTCCTTTTAAAACCCAAAACAATATGATATCATCTTTATTTTCCAATATATTCTTTCCAAAAATCATAGTGGTTTCAAAGTAAAATATTTAGAAATCAAAACTCTTGAATATAATATTTCCAAATTATACTACCTTGAAAACCATAACTTTGAAACAAATTTCATCTCTCAAATGGTTAAATATTAAATTACTTTTATAAAACAAAATAGCTTCTTTACATTTCACAAATCAATTCCAAATATCGATTTAAACTTCCAAATATCATTTTAGATTTTTACGTTTCAAAGCTTTAAATATTACACCATTTCAAAAACAAACTCATTTGACCATCCCATATATATCAAATTCAATTACTTCATTTTTTTTAGACTTGAAATGTTTACTTAATGAATTCAATATACTTTAAGTAAAACTTATAACTTCACATAATTGGATAATCTTTCAATTTATTAAACTTGATATATTCATTTAAATCAACCTGATATTCATTCAAATCACTTTACACAAAAATCAAGTTACAAAAATCATATCCTTTAAAAATTTAACTTTTCATTTAGTTCCAATTTAAATTAATATTCACCTTCAACCTTATTCTCTTTTAAGTCATTAAAATCTCTAGAATTTAAATTTCAAATAAATTCTTAATCATATTGATCTCGAAAATCAACTAAATTTTATACTTCAAATCAATATCATACAGAGCTTAAAAACCCGAAAATTACTATATATATATATAAATAACCAAATTAATATCCCATAAACCATATATATAGCTTTACAACACCAAGAAAATCATTTCAATATATATATATATATATATATATATATATATATATATATATAAATATATATATATCGCGGTGCCTGTATAAAATTTTCTACCCTATGGTCAAGTGATACAGATGTTTATCATTTCAATCCGCAATTTAAAATAAAAATGCGGTTGTATATCATTTCAAACCGCAATCCCGAATGAATGAAATGCACGATAACTTGCAATTTATATGATATAAAATACAGCATCCATTCATCCAAATATCAATCATCAACCATTTATTACAATCATCATCCAATTTAAACAACATCAATATAGAGCATATAAATTATACAGGTAATAAATAACATGTATTAACTAACAGTTTATATTCAATAATAAATTTAACTACTGTTAAACTAGCAGTTTGTATGCAAAAATAAATGTAAATTTAACTGGCAGTTAATATGAAATAAAAATAAATATAACTATGACAGGCAGTTAATATGCAAATAAATAAATTCTAACTGTCAAATTTATATGCAATAAATAAAATAAATTAACAGTTAAATTAAATAAATGCAATTCAACAGAGATAATGAATAAAACATGCCAAACAGTCGTAAATAAATTTCTACTCATATCTAAAATTAATTTAACAGACATAAGAAGTTTTAGAAGTTGTGAGTGGGTTAAAACACTCACCTTTTGAATTTAAATCGAATTTAAATTCAATTTAAACTCAAAAATTCGACGGTCTCCGAACTGGTCCAAACTGTTCGGAATTTAATTACGATCCTAACAAAAAAAATTTCGCGTGAATCCGAGGTCGTATGAAAAAGTTATGCGATTTAAACGATTTGAAAATCAAAATAAATTATAAAACAAAACAAACCTTAATTAAATACTCGCCACGTCACTATCGTCTTCCATGCGCTTTGGCTACAGGAGCACGCGAATATGTTTCCAGACCGAACCCAAAACGGAAAACGAACACCACCAGTAGATTGCGTATTCTGAGAACTCCAACATATAATTTTTCTGGAATTTTTAGAGGAGTTTGAATTTTGACTTTTATTTGGATTGAAACTGGATCTAGAAATTGTCTGTTGCCATTGAAGAAGAGAAGAAGTTGAAGAAGAGACTATACAGAGGAATGAAGATGGAGGCTAGGGTTTCACCGCCTATTTATAGATAGATCCCAAAAGAATAGGTGTGCACGAATTTTAACGTGCAAACGGAAGTGGTCCCAAAAGATAAATAATATTAATTACACACGTTACGGATTTAGGAAACAAATAAATTCCTTATCATTTACATTTTATTTTAAACGTATTTACAAATGTAAATCTAGACGTTTCGTTTACGTTTCAAAATATATCCACAATTTTATTAATTTCCAAATTGATCTAAACAAATTTAGATGTAAATTAAAAGCTGATAAGTCTATCCATTGCAGTGTTAATTTCTCCACTTCCTTATATTTAGAAATTATAAATTAAATTTTCAAAAACCTATTTTTTTTGATTTTCAAACTTTTATATTCTCATCTTTTACCAATAATAAGGATGCACTAACATTTGTTCATGGTTTCACCTTATTATCCTCAAATTCCATTTTAATTTGCAATAATTACAATTGTTGAATTTTGATACTTTAATTAAATTTATACATCTTGCTTTCTATACTATAAATCAACCAGTGGTCCTATTTTATATAGAATTAGCAAAATTTCATCTTATAAAATTAACCTCCTTCAATTACAAAACAAAATCTACGCTAACTGCACAATTCAAGTCAATTAATTGTAATTGATTTCCCATAAATTGTTATAAATAAAATTTGAAATCTTCATAACTTCGTTTATTGATTTACAATCATACTATTAAATAAATTGACATTTAGCATTGAATTATATTACATTCCATAAATGAATTTATAAATTTATTTCAAATTAACGTACTACTTGATTTCCTTAGATTATAAGTTATTCTATCAGTCAGTCATCTTTTTTTTTAAAAATCATTAATTAAGGTCCCAATTAGGTTAATTTATATGGATTTCGTTCCTTTATTACATCATTCATCACTTAACAATTAACCAACTTTTCTATGCATCTTATTTCACTTATATCTTGTAATTATTTTCTAAACTCATACTTGTAATACCCAATATCATTTTATATTTCAATCGATTCTCACTTATTCCTATTTTATTGCAATATATTTCTATACTCATTCATTAATGCATATCTTCACTCACTTCCTATTTTATTTGCAATATATTTCTATACTCATTCATTAACGCATATCTTCACTCACTTCCTATTTTATTTGCAATATATTTCTGTACTCATTCATTAGTGCATATCTTCACTTACTTCCTATTTTATTTGCAATATATTTCTATATTCATTCATTAATGCACACATACAAATTAAAAATTCTAAATCCCTTTTAATTATTCCATCTATGCTCCATTCCTTCACTTAATGCACAATTAGCATTCCTTATTCAAATTTGTTACATTCCCTTATATCCACTTCATAAATAAATTGGTATTCCGTTTTCCATTTATTACTAACTTTAATTATTGCAATTTATTATCTAACATACAATTTGAATTTATTTTCAAATTTTCACCGTTAAATTAATTAACATCTTCTAATAGTAAGTAAAAAGGATTGAGCAAATTAAAATTTCTATTCAGTTATAGTTTATCAATATATTGATACTTAGGCAAAATCAAATTCTTGTCTTTAATTACCCTTTTCATAATTTCAACTCAATCAACCATTTCAACATGCAACTCATAATAACTTTTTATAAGTATGCATGGAATCATCATTTATTCCAATCTTTTCTTAATTTACATAATAAATTCCCTTTATTTATTTTCAATTTACACAAAGGTATAAATCTTTCACTATTTCAATCATTAGATTTTTATTCAAATTACAAATAATCAAGTTTTTAAATACCGTTGCTATATTTTAATTTAGCGTTCATTCCAATACTAATTTATCATCTTCATTTTTTTCTTTTTTCTTTTTTTTTGTACAAAAAATTAAATTACAAGATCCTATTTAATTAACAATTTAATTGTCGAAATTTACGGGTCGTTACACTCTCCCCCACTCAAAACTTTTCGTCCCCGAAAAGGGAAAGACGGGTATTTATAAAAATTTAAATTTACAAAATTAGTTAATTTAGCTAAAATATACAAATTTATATAAAGTGAAATATTTAAGCGGTTTCAACCATTAATCAACCAATCAATACAACAACCATCAACTTTACAAACAGCATACATACACAAGACAAAGCAACCATTTAATCCAACAAACAAATAGTTGTTCGGGTTCAAAACTTGAAATTGTATGGAATGAAAATAACTATCAAGTGCATCCTTTACTCAATAGTCTTAGATGGAACAACGATAGATTATTTATTCATCCAACAACTTCAAATTCTCTTACCCAACAAACCATAAGTCAAACAATAACAATTCAAACCAACAACCAAATTAACTTATTATACATTTATTTCATGCTTTAGTTGTTTAATTTCTTTTCTTTCATTTATTGAGTGATTCCTTCATTACTTACAATTTTCATTTTTCATTTATTACAATATTCATTATATTTGCATTTCGTTTTATTTACTTAAGTTTATAATCATCTATTTATAATACTTAAAATTTCCATTTTAACTTAAGTCTATACATTTAATTCTCATTTTGTAACAGCGAATTCATTGAATACCTTTATTACCTCAAGCTTCACTTATAAGATTTCCCCTTACATTTTCTTACTAACATTGCAACTTTTATTATATGGTAAGTTATATATATGCTTTAAGAATGTAAGTGAAAATTATACAAGTTTCTTCTCAATTCCTTTAATTAATTAATGGTTCAATAATTATATATATTCATTTTATAAATTACAATTTCAACTTACTTTTAATTTCATTCATTTATTAAATGCTTACATTTCTATTATATTTAATAATGGCAACAATTTAACTACACTAAATTTGCAACTTTATACATCAATTCTTATAAATAAAGAAGTTCATTAATTCATTTAATAATGTTTACAATCGTTTATTTACATTACTTATCTTCCTATTGTATTAAATTTTTATTTTAATTAAAGGTTCCAATTTCTACACTTAATTGAACTATTAATTAACTGAAACTTAAGAACCAAATACCGGGTTTAATTTTTAAATCATTTAAAATAATAGATAGATATCTATTCTTAACATATATATATATATATCCAATTATAATTAAAACGATAAAAATTTTCTTAAACAATTCTGCAGTAAATTTCTACAGTGGCCTTCCCACTTCGAAACTCGAAAATGAAAGTCGATGATGCGTGCACTCATCACCGAAATTATTTTCCAGCAACAGGGAGGAAAGTACAAAACTTATTTTTCCGAAATCTTCTTTAAAACAATTTTTCCGAATTATATTGAAATATTTATATAAGAAAATACTTATAAATAATATTATTATATTCCAAAATTTATTCGAAAGAAATTTCAAAACCCCGGAACTTAAGTTCTAAATTTCCAAATTTCATCAATCTTATTTTCCAATCTAACTTACATTATTAATTATACACTTTATCACCTAACAACCAATCTATTGCAGCCAAATATAGATATAGATTGAAAAATTTATTTTATATATAGAAAATATAATAGGAAAAATTATTTCATTCACCTATATTAAAACAGATATTATGTCGGTCTGTCCTATTTAGTGTTTAGAAACCCCTATTGATGTCACAGCGTCCCATGCATCAACCAGAATTTATAAATACAAAACGGAACAGATTAACACAATATTAAAACCTTTTTATAACACTAACAAGTACGCTCTCTCATATATATAAACTCAACGACTCCCATAGGGTATTACTACCCTATTAACAAAGAGTCAAACCCCACAAAGCCAAGGTTTATCGCTAAACCAAAGCTCTGATACCAGATGTAACGTCCCGCCTTTTCACACGATTTAAACAGACACACTTGCCAATTCAAACCATACGGAAGGGCGGATTGTTATGGGGTAAATAAGAAAAACAAGAAAGAAAGAAAAGGAAAACAGAATCTCGCAGCGGAAGGATAAAATATAATAATAAAATATACAGTTTATAAATCTGTTTACGAAACATTTATATAATACATATCAGAGTTACACGTACCAATAACAATGCAGCGGAATACAGTGTAGTGGAATAAATAGTAGATAGTAATACTACAAATCTTCGTCTTCGTCCTCCAGAGCTAAAACTTCAAATCCTGAAACGCTTGGACTGACCCGAGCGAATTGAAAAGACAAAACACTCGAGTCAGAACTAAAAGATCTTATGTAAGTTAAATTAACAGAATAAATATGAGTGCAGTAACTCAAGAGATGCTCGGGATTTACATCTCCTAAGGATCCGTTAAACTATTTACTGTATAGTATATTGCGCTATTATAATAGTGTCTAATTGTAAAATAAACTTACTTTTAAATAGCGTTAAGGAGTGACCCAATATTCCCCTTAACACAATAATAGTCCCAGTAGTCCATCCAATATCATAGTCCCTTCTGATCGGGAAGCCACCAGAGGATACCACACGGGCTACGGGAGAAATCCAAACTCATACAAGGCGCGATAGGGTAGGTGACACAGCACAACTAGGCAATGCCAGGGTAGATATACCAATTGCTATCCGGGCTGATGGAAACGAATAGCCGCAGCTACCTCCCACCTCGAAACAACTCCCCAAAAAAAATCAAAGTAAAGTGGCCACTAAATCAATCCAAAGTCAAAGTATAATATCGAAGAGGAGTGTCCGATAAGAGGAATGACCTCATTGGCCCGAGAATCGCTCCTGCTTTAGCCACCTTATGCCAACTCACGGGAGTCGGGTCCACGTATTTACCTTGCAGGAAACGCCTCCACAAACCTACTTCATTCTGGAATCTCCACCGCGTACACGGTTGTTAAAGTGGTTTTCGGAGTTGGCAGAAAGTATGACAACTTCTGATCCCGGTCTCTTCAACAACCAAACGTTATTATAACACCGCGGTCCTTTAAAATAATTTATACTTTTAAAACCAGAATATAATATCCATTTCAAAACCATATAAATATGATATCATTTCCTTTTAAAACCCAAAACAATATGATATCATCTTTATTTTCCAATATATTCTTTCCAAAAATCATAGTGGTTTCAAAGTAAAATATTTAGAAATCAAAACTCTTGAATATAATATTTCCAAATTATACTACCTTGAAAACCATAACTTTGAAACAAATTTCATCTCTCAAATGGTTAAATATTAAATTACTTTTATAAAACAAAATAGCTTCTTTACATTTCACAAATCAATTCCAAATATCGATTTAAACTTCCAAATACCATTTTAAATTTTTACGTTTCAAAGCTTTAAATATTACACCATTCCAAAAACAAACTCATTTGACCATCCCATATATATCAAATTCAATTACTTCATTTTTTTTAGACTTGAAATGTTTACTTAATGAATTCAATATACTTTAAGTAAAACTTATAACTTCACATAATTGGATAATCTTTCAATTTATTAAACTTGATATATTCATTTAAATCAACCTGATATTCATTCAAATCACTTTACACAAAAATCAAGTTACAAAAATCATATCCTTTAAAAATTTAACTTTTCATTTAGTTCCAATTTAACTTAATATTCATCTTCAACCTTATTCTCTTTTAAGTCATTTAAATCTCTAGAATTTAAATTTCAAATAAATGCTTAATCATATTGATCTCGAAAATCAACTAAATTTTATACTTCAAATCAAATTCATACAAAGCTTAAAAACCCGAAAATTACTATATATATATAAATAACCAAATCAACATCCCATAAACCATATATATAGCTTTACAACACCAAGAAAATCATTTCAATATATATATATATATATACCGCGGCGCCTGTATAAAATTTTCTACCCTATGGTTAAGTGATACGGATGTTTATCATTTCAATCCGCAATTTAAAATAAAAATGCGGTTGTATATCATTTCAAACCGCAATCCCGAATGAATGAAATGCAGGATAACTTGCAATTTATATGATATAAAATATAGCATCCATTCATCCAAATATCAATCATCAACCATTTATTACGTTCATCATCCAATTTAAACAACATCAATATAGAGCATATAAATTATACAGGTAATAAATAACATGTATTAACTAACAGTTTATATTCAATAATAAATTTAACTACTGTTAAACTAGCAGTTTGTATGCAAAAATAAATGTAAATTTAACTGGCAGTTAATATGAAATAAAAATAAATATAACTATGACAGGCAGTTAATATGCAAATAAATAAATTCTAACTGTCAAATTTATATGCAATAAATAAAATAAATTAACAGTTAAATTAAATAAATGCAATTCAACAGAGATAATGAATAAAACATGCCAAACAGTCGTAAATAAATTTCTACTCATATCTAAAATTAATTTAACAGACATAAGAAGTTTTAGAAGTTGTGAGTGGGTTAAAACACTCACCTTTTGAATTTAAATCGAATTTAAATTCAATTTAAACTCAAAAATTCGACGGTCTCCGAACTGGTCCAAACTGTTCGGAATTTAATTACGATCCTAACAAAAAAAATTTCGCGTGAATCCGAGGTCGTATGAAAAAGTTATGCGATTTAAACGATTTGAAAGTCGAAATAAATTATAAAACAAAACAAACCTTAATTAAATACTCGCCACGTCACTATCGTCTTCCACGCGCTTTGGCTACAGGAGCACGCGAATATGTTTCCAGACCGAACCCAAAACGGAAAACGAACACCACCAGTAGATTGCGTATTCTGAGAACTCCAACATATATTTTTTCTGGAATTTTTAGACGAGTTTGAATTTTGACTTTTATTTGGATTGAAACTGGATCTAGAAATTGTCTGTTGCCATTGAAGAAGAGAAGAAGTTGAAGAAGAGACTATACAGAGGAATGAAGATGGAGGCTAGGGTTTCACCGCCTATTTATAGATAGATCCCAAAAGAATAGGTGTGCACGAATTTTAACGTGCAAACGGAAGTGGTCCCAAAAGATAAATAATATTAATTACACCCGTTACGGATTTAGGAAATAAATAAATTCCTTATCATTTACATTTTATTTTAAACGTATTTACAAGTGTAAATCTAGACGTTTCGTTTACGTTTCAAAATATATCCACAATTTTATTAATTTCCAAATTGATCTAAACAAATTTAGATGTAAATTAAAAGCTGATAAGTCTATCCATTGCAGTGTTAATTTCTCCACTTCCTTATATTTAGAAATTATAAATTAAATTTTCAAAAACCTATTTTTTTGATTTTCAAACTTTTATATTCTCATCTTTTACCAATAATAAGGATGCACTAACATTTGTTCATGGTTTCACCTTATTATCCTCAAATTCCATTTTAATTTGCAATAATTACAATTGTTGAATTTTGATACTTTAATTAAATTTATACATCTTGCTTTCTATACTATAAATCAACCAGTGGTCCTATTTTATATAGAATTAGCAAAATTTCATCTCATAAAATTAACCTCCTTCAATTACAAAACAAAATCTACGCAAACTGCACAATTCAAGTCAATTAATTGTAATTGATTTCCCATAAATTGTTATAAATAAAATTTGAAATCTTCATAACTTCGTTTATTGATTTACAATCTTACTATTAAATAAATTGACATTTAGCATTGAATTATATTACATTCCATAAATGAATTTATAAATTTATTTCAAATTAACGTACTACTTGATTTCCTTAGATTATAAGTTATTCTATCAGTCAGTCATCTTTTTTTTTAAAATCATTAATTAAGGTCCCAATTAGGTTAATTTATCTGGATTTCATTCCTTTATTACATCATTCATCACTTAACAATTAACCAACTTTTCTATGCATCTTATTTCACTTATATCTTGTAATTATTTTCTAAACTCATACTTGTAATACCCAATATCATTTTATATTTCAATCGATTCTCACTTATTCCTATTTTATTGCAATATATTTCTATACTCATTCATTAATGCAAATCTTCACTCACTTCCTATTTTATTGCAATATATTTCTATATTCATTCATCAATGCATATCTTCACTCACTTCCTATTTTATTTGCAATATATTTCTATACTCATTCATTAATGCATATCTTCACTTACTTCCTATTTTATTGCAATATATTTCTATATTCATTCATTAATGCATATCTTCACTTACTTCCTATTTTATTTGCAATATATTTCTATATTCATTCATTAATGCACACATACAAATTAAAAATTCTAAATCCCTTTTAATTATTCCATCTATGCTCCATTCCTTCACTTAATGCACAATTAGCATTCCTTATTCAAATTTGTTACATTCCCTTATATCCACTTCATAAATAAATTGGTATTCCGTTTTCCATTTATTACTAACTTTAATTATTGCAATTTATTATCTAACATACAATTTGAATTTATTTTCAAATTTTCACCGTTAAATTAATTAACATCTTCTAATAGTAAGTAAAAAGGGTTGAGCAAATTAAAATTTCTATTCAGTTATAGTTTATCAATATATTGATACTTATGCAAAATCAAATTCTTGTCTTTAATTACCCTTTTCATAATTTCAACTCAATCAACCATTTCAACATGCAACTCATAATAACTTTTTATAAGTATGCATGGAATCATCATTTATTCCAATCTTTTCTTAATTTACATAATAAATTACCTTTATTTATTTTCAATTTACACAAAGGTATAAATCTTTCACTATTTCAATCATTAGATTTTTATTCAAATTACTAATAATCAAGTTTTTAAATACCGTTGATATATTTTAATTTAGCGTTCATTCCAATACTAATTTATCATCTTCATTTTTTTCTTTTTTCTTTTTTTTTCTACAAAAAATTAAATTACAAGATCCTATTTAATTAACAATTTAATTGTCGAAATTTACGGGTCGTTACAAGGTTGGTAGCGCACATTAGGGTAAGATCATCCCTGTCTAGATGTCCCTTTTTATTCGGCTTAGTTGTGCGGTTGCTGATCCTAACCGTGGGGTGATCTTACTCGGGATTATCCAGTAAGGGGTAGTCCCGGTCTTGTGTTGTAGGGGGTCGGGAGTAATCCTTGATATGCTGATCTAGACCAGGTACCATGACAGGTGGTACCCCGGTGCTTAGTCATTAGTTGGAAATCCATTCTCCTTACGAGCCTTTTACGAGTTTTGTTTGTATTACCCACTTTGTGGCTAGTAGCTGGAATTTAATCATGTAACAATTTTGGCTATTTTAATAAGTATTTGTAAATAGACCCTATTATAATATCATAGGATTTTAATAAAAAGTGTTTTAGCTATCGTAAGGTAAAAACCCGACATGTTTATTTGTGGCGTGGTCTTACGAGATGCTTTTTTTTCAAAGGATTTTGAAACTTTAATAATCAATATGGGTGTGGTTTTATCACGCTGGTATTCCCGACTGACTCGGGTGTTATTTAACTATAATGCTCGGGTCAGACCGAGTATTATAGAATACAGGAAAGAATGCTGTGGAGCAGGAGACGAGCTGGATGGCGATATGTACTTCCGTACTTGTTTTAGATATTCCGCTGTGTTGATTAGCTGTGTATTCAGATTGTGAGGACAGGTTATCATTACTGTCCAGTTGTGTGATATGTGTTCTGATGATGTGTATATATATATATATTACAGATATAGTTTTCTTTTGTGTAAAGATCTGGTATTATCTATTATATTTTATTCCGCTGCGATGGTTTGATTCTGTTGTTGTTTTCTATTTTCTTCTTCTACCTCTTCTTCTTTAACCCTCATGGTTCGGTTTTTCGGGCATCGGAAAATCGAGTCGTGACAATATGACATTTGTATACAAGGACTGGAACAATTACAAATTTGCATATTTGACTTATTTTATAATATGACTTAAATTAGAATAAAGAACATGACTTGTGAATATTTCCTAATTTACCCATTGATAATAAATTAAGATCTATTGCATATTTTGACTTGCCTATTTTACCTTTGAACAAATGGTTCATATTTTAAACAACTACGTGACAACCATAAAACCAAGGGATATCATTGGCATTTCTTCGAATATGCTTTCTTGTACAACATCTCGGGTATAGAACCAATTTTCGATTTAACGTTTGGGCACTAAAAGGAGGGCACAAATGTTCGAATGTTCGAAAAATGACCAAAATACCCTGAAGTTTGAATTTGATATATTAGGAGAATTTTTCAAATCCGGTCCTTATAAGAATTTTTAAATTTGGAAACTCACCACTATCAACATTTTTTATTTGTAGGTAACAACATGATTTCTCAACTGAAATGTTTAATGGATCCGATGACATATGCAAAAAAAAGTTGTTGATTTTACAAGATAAGCATCGATATCCAATACCATTTCGCACATATGTGATATCCACTCATTTGCGACATGAGTAATCATGAAATTAATTTCCACTATCTTCTTACGTGATCCTTTAATACTTTATTATGTCACCTTCCAGTTTATACAACATGTTTCCTTCTCTCCCCTTTATCAGCTCTCTTCCTCCCTTTTTTTTACATATACCCACTTATGATATCCAGCTCACTTACGACATCACTTGGTTTTTGACATGACTCAATCGCATGATCTCCCATTATTTTATTCTGCCAGTTCCCTACACATCTCCTCCCTCCGCTACTTTCTAAAAAAAATATGTAAAAGAAACTAACTCATTTCAACAGCTCAGTACCTTCGACAACTCATTCCACATCTAATAAAAAGCTTTAGTTGATGTCATAAGTGTTAGGTGATTTCGGCCCTGCCAATTTTCAAGCATATCAAGTGATGTCAAATAATGTCATATGAATTAAATGATGTCATATGGCTCCATGATGTTATGTGGATCAAGTGCTATCAAGCATCGATGATTTCATATGTATATTGTATGTTTTGCATGTTGTACACGTCTTGGTTTCATATATATATATATATATATATATATATATTTGTGTGTGTGTATACATGTGTGTGTACATATATATATAAATATCGATTTTACAAAGATATACCACTTTAAATATATAAAGTTTTGTATATATGGATCTCTAATATATATTGGTTTCGAAAATATCGGCTTTGACACAATAATTTCGTACACATAGGTTCAAATATATATAATGTTTCATGATCTTGGAAGTATAAAGCTTTAATTTAATATATGAGTTTCAAATACATAAAGTTTTATATAGGATTTCGAATATATATAGTTTTATATATACATGGATTTTGAATATATATACTGAGCTATTTTGAATATCTATAACTTCATATATATATATATAGTTTGTAACATGCATATGGTTTCAAATTTATATAGTTTCACATATATTGACTTTAAATATATAAAAGCTTCAAATACCTATCAGCTTTAGAATATAAAGGTTCTCATATATATGGGTTTTGAGATATGAGATTTTGGACATGTTCTAAAATATGTATTTGGAAAAAATATATAACTTTGAATAAGTATATGATTTTAAAAATAAGAAGGCTTCAGATATATATATATATATATGTGTGTGTGTGTGTGTGTGTGTGTGTTTGTATGGTTTCCAGTATATTAAACTTTACATACATAAATTTTCAAGTATATATGAGTTTTTGAATATACATTAGTCTCATATATAAATATATACACACACTCACACACACAGGTGGTTATGAAAATATATGGAGTTTCATATACATATATATATGTGTGTGTGTGTGTGTGTGTGTGTGAGATTTTCGAAAACACACATATTTGGTTCTAGAAGTGTAAAGTTTTCAATATATATGTATATGATTTCTTATATGTGCAGCTTCGTATACATCAAAATTTAAAAATATATCAAGTTTTGGGCATAAGAGTTTCACATATAACTTCGAATACATAGTGTTATACATAAATATAAGGCTTTCAAATATAAAGATTTGTATATCATCGGGTTTTCGAACTTAAATCATATCAAATACTACTTTTGTATCGGATTAGGAGATTTCAAAGATTATATTGTTAAGTATGCATATGGATCATGAGGAACAGTGGCATAAAAAAAAGTATATAGTCTATGACAAAAAGTTTGTAAGTGTATTGATAAATCATAGGCAGAAGCTCCCTATTTTAAAGTACAAACCACCTATGATTTTTTTAGTATGTGATCACAAGCCCCTTACTATTAGATTATACAAGCACAAAATTAGAAAAAAATATTATAATGGGGTGGTAGGCAATGAGTTATTGAAGACCATCATTTTAAAAATGAAAGTGGTCAAAGCTTGAAGGCTTCTCCCAGCAATGTGGGACGTTTTAGTGCGCAAGTATTTACTCTAGTTATAAATTTATTTATATTTACATCACCTTCATACGATTTTTTTAAAGGGCTGAATATTTAATTTTCTGCTACAACTGGTTTTAGTGATTTTGAGACAAGGGGTTACACAAACATTGGAATACTAACAGCTTTTTCATTGAGATCAAATTTTTGTTTGTGATAAGTAATTATTTATCCAATGTTGATTTAAAAGGAAATATATAAAAACATTAAAAACTTTTTAGGAATGATGGTAGCAACCTGATGCGTAGAGGATATTAAAAAGTTTGTAAGTGTTATAGCATGCATTAGGCAATAATATTTGTTTCAACAACTTATTTTTCATTATAGCCAAATGTATGGGCTTTAGCCTCTCTTATTCTGCCACTGTTAGACTATCGCATTATAAATTACCAAATCACTTTTAGTTAACACTTGATTTTATTTTTCAATTGTTGATGTAATTAGAAAGCTATCTTTAGTATGTGCAGTTATCCAAGACGATGCTTATTTTGTAGGATAACGTAAAAGCTTTAGAAAGGAAAAATCCGAAAAGAGAAGTGATTCTTACAACTTCAAATTCAGACTCTGGCCAAATCAAGAAATTTTATGGCAATCGACCACCCTGAACCATCTATACTTATTGAAATTTTGGATTCATTTTATACATTAAATTCACCATATACTAACGTAAAATTCAAGATTCTTTATTGGGCGAAATAAGAACCAAACTATCATGAATAGACATTTGAGAAGCTCTAAATTTTCTGGAATCTCTGTTCAGATAATTTCAAATTTTCTATATGAGAAGGTTTTTTGGATTTCTTACATATTCGATAGAATTCTTTTTTTCTTATAGAAAGGGTTTCAAATGGGACTTCCTTATACCAGATGACTTTCCTTCCTCCTTATGTCCAAATGGGATTAGAGGAGATTCTTTCTTTTATGGCCAGGTTTTTAATACCAAAACGGGAATTCAAGTTCTCTTATATGGAACAATAGATTTTCTTTTGATTTCTAGTATTAGAAGATCAACTACTGTAGCCATGTTCATCACTCCTAATATAACAAATGATTTGAGTCATTGGATCAAAGGTGCGACTAAATCTTCCTATTGGATCAATTACTGGAATGATTATTTTTATGGTCATCCGAAAATCACTTTCTAAAAGTTTCATGATTTTTAAATCTACCATCTGACCCAGTTAGATTGGATAATATATACCATCTCTTATTTTATTAAGATAATTTTTCTTTTAAAATTTCTATCATATAGCCCCCTAATCCAAGAAAAATGTACATTTTATGCCAAAAACAGCTTACCTAATAATATATAGTTTTTATCACCATAAATTTAACCCAAAGGATATTTTAGTAAATTATTTTAATATTAACCACAAAGAGAATAATTACTCATGAAGATAACCTATTAGGGTACAAGAACAAAATTTGAGCTTCAAGAAATGGGAATATAATCACTTCTTTTAGTCATCTAAATATTCTAACTAGCTTTTGAAGAATGAAGGATGGGAAAGCATTCATCAAGAGTCATGAGAACCAAAAAGGATTAATCATTCAAACCAATGCTCATTGAGAAATGAGAAATCCATCTGAACGGTTGAATGACAAGGATGCCTAAATATCAACTAAATATTGGGAAAAGTCCACGGCCATTGATGAATCACTTCATATTTTCAACATGCGATTTTATAGAGAAGCTACCCTTATTTCAAATAAGGAAAGGCTCAAAAGAGAGCATGCAATCACTGCTGTTTAGAAATAAAGAAAGTGATGGAAAAATGGTCAATACTTCAGGTTAAAGCAAATATTGAAAGAAACTCACTATCCGACTAAAAAGGATAGGAAATTTAAATGAACCTAGAACTCTTGAATCGAAACATCACCCGATATAGTGACTTTCAAGCTTTATAGCACATTACAATATTTGAACTAAAATCTGCAAGAATCAACCGAGAATAGGATAATAGGTTCATATTTCTAAAATCTCAAATAATGGCATGGCAACAAAGCCAATTGTGGGATTTTCACAACAATCAACACTTACCATATATGAGTTAGAGAATATTGATTATTGTAAGATGATCTTTGGATTATCAATAGAATCACAAATTACATCTAAACATGAAGTGGATTAGGAAGATGAATTACCCTTGAAATTGCAAGTTTGTCAAAGAATCACACACATATATTTAGTCTCTATTGAAGAGAAAATTGGTACATGGTAAAAACAAAAAAGAGCCATTAAACAACGCCACGTGATGAATACTTAAAGAAAGACTAGCAAAGAATAAGAGAAGAAGATAAAGAGGGGGGAAGAAAATAAGTTCCACCTTTTGCTGCATATTTTGAGAAAAGAAATTGTGTGGAAAAGCTATCACCCGCACTTTGGACATGTCCAGCTTCAACAAAACGTAAACTATTTTCTCTGACATATGCATAAATGAAATACTTTCAATTGAAATCGAGGTGGTATCACGTCGGAGGATTAAGAGATAGGAAAGCTCCCTAGATTTGATCAATGAACCAAGCAACAGAAGGCTAAGTAAGTGCCTGAAATACCAACAAAGGATATCAAGGTACAATAAACACAAAATTCGGGAGAGATTATTCCAAAAAAGGAAATTTTTTATTTCGAAAAGTTACAATTGGATCGAATTTGGAAAAATCACTTGTTTTCTATAATAATCTAACAGAAATTTATCGACTACACTAACATGATGGCAATATGATAACAGAAGTGAAACGCTGAGTATTTAAGGCTGTATATTCCTACAATGGTAAATAAAATTTATGGAATAAGCACATCTATAGGATCAATCAAAAAAGGAAAAAGGAACACCTAAAAATGAAGGTAAAAGCCTTTGATCCCACCAAGATGGCCTGATTAAAGCAACTACTAGAGTGAAGTCAGAGTAAGCCTTCGGTCCCGCCTAATAAGGCCTAACCAAAGCACTGCAAGCCTCCAGTCCCACCTACGTAGCCTCGCCAAAACACTTCCTAGAGGGATGATGGAGTAATCCATTGGTCCCGCTGAAGATGGACTATCCAAGGCACGAACCAACCTTTAGTCCTGCCTATAAGGCCTATCTAGAGTGCCTCCAAGAAGGAGGACGGAGTATGCCCTTGGTGCGCCTAAGATGGCCTGGCCAAGGCACTAAACCAGAATTTAGTCTTTCCTATAAGACCTATCTGTTAATATGCTATATTTTGATCAATGACAATGGGCTTTAACAACAAGGAAGAATGATGAAGACCGAGGATAGCATGAGTATGATTTAAATATAGGTCTTAGTTTAGATTTATTGTAAAAATCTATCCTCAAGAGTCTTGCACAAACACTAGTACACGTTTCATAAATTTCATTTTAGAGTAAAAATTCACTGTGCAAAAATCAAAAGTTCAGTCGACTGAACAGGTATGCCCAGTCGACTGAACCTGTTACACATGTATAAACATGCACAGTTCCAGTCGACTGAAAAACCCTGCTCAGTCGACTGAATTTGTTCCTGAAAATTTTACTTTACATGTTTCAGTCGACTGAAAGCCCTGCTAGTCGACTGAATTTAAATCTGTGAATTTTTTCTGAAAGTACACCTTCTTCCTCTCAAGAATTGCAACCATTCTCCAATGGAAATGGAAGCATCTCTTGTTTGCATCTCTAGCCAAAAAATACATCTCTTCTACACATATAAATACATGGTTCTAACATCTTAAATTGACTAATTCTCTTATGCTTTAATCTCACTACTTTCTTGAACATATTTTATATTCTCTAAAAGTTTTCAAAGCAATCACCAATCTATTGCTTGAATCTCTGTTTTGTTTATAACACTCAACATATTGTTTCTAACATCGGGATTGCAAAAAGTAAAATTTGGGAAAAAGAACCGATTGTATGGGAAATACTTTCCATAGAAATGTATTCGCTCAATAAAAGTTCTAAAAGAAGTTAATCGTAAATAAGAGGATTGTTTACGAATAAGCACTAATAAAATTTCACACTCAAATACATAAGAATTATATAGGAACCAAAAGAATCTTTTATTTTTTTTCGAAAAACATAAATAGATTTCTACTTTTCGAAAATAGGAGCCATAATGTCATCTCTAGTAAAGAGCGGGGTTGCGCGCGAGCCGAGTGACGTAGGTGCACAAGAGTACTTCGCGCCACAACCATCTCTTTTTTATAGGTTCTACGGACCGATGCCTGCTGCTTCATCAAAATTTAACCAGATTTTTTTATATGTGTCCCATATTTATTTTGATTCATAGCAATTCACATTTCCTAAATCTTCATAAACACATTGCATACTCTCGAGGATAAGATCATAGGAATATTGTACTACATTAAACTCATTAGTGTTGACAAGAACACAACAAGTCGAATATTGTTTTCAATTGAGTTGAAGTCCTCTTCGGTAGTTGAGGCAAGAAATCCCGTTCGGTTGTTCGGGTAATTGTAAAACTATTCCTCCGGGTTAAGAGAGGGTTTTAGTTAGTAGAATTCCTAAGTGAAGCTTAGGGACTGGACGTAGGACTAGAGGTCCGAACCAGTATAAAATCCTGGTGTCTACCTTGCTTTTACTTACTTTATCTACCTAGACTATTCCGTTATTCCATATTTAACGGTCCTACCGCATAGCATCTTTCAATTGGTATCAGAGCTTGGCCGTCCTATAGCCATAACACCGTTATTAGACATATCGATAATATGGAAAATAACGCAAGTATAAGCACAACATCTGCCTATAGCTTTACATTTGCGGAAGGACAATCTACTCAAAGAACCCCCTATTCAATGGACTAAACTATAACTATTGGGCTACAAGGATGAGGATTTACATGCAAGCAACAAGTTTCGAAGCCTAATGCCACTCAAGCAGAGTTTGTTATACCAACGACCGATTATCCTACATGGACACAAACTCAGAAGAATGAAGCTAGTGCAAATGCCAAAGCTATGAATATGCTACTTTGTGCTCTAGATAGAAATGAATTCAACCGTGTTAGCATATGTACTACTGCATATCAGATATGGGAAACACTTAAGAGTCATACATGAAGGCACAAACAAGGTCAAAAAAAACAAAGATATCCATGCTGAAGAACCAATTCCAAAACTTTAGAATGCGACAAAATGAATCCATCAATGATTTGTGCTCAAGATTTCAAGACATTCATTATGCCTTAATAGGATTAGGAGAAAAATACACGGACTTTGACATTGTGTCTAAAGTTCTAAATTCACTCACTGATGAATGAGAGAGAAAAGTACTAGCAATTGAGGAAGCAAATGATCTATCTACAATGAAACAAAGGAATTAATTGGAAATCTTATGTCATATGAAGTAAATATGCAAGCTAAGAAAGATCAAGCTCAAGAAAGAAAGGATGTAGCATTTCATGCAGAAAAGGAAGAATCAGAATCTGAAGATGAGAATTTAGCATTTATAGCCAAAAATTTCAAGAAATTCTTAAGATATAGAAAAAGAAATAAAAACGGATTCAATAAGAATTTCGTGAACAAACCTACATCCTCGAATATAGAATGTTTCAACTGTCACAAGAAAGGTCACATGAATAGGATTGTCCAGAGCAAAAGAAGGAGAATCAGAAAGCTCTCAATAATAAAAGTAAGAGAGAGAAATTCAAAAGAAGGCATTCTCTGTAACATGGGACGATTCAGATTCTTCTTCATGTGAAAGTGAAAATGATAGCGACAATGAACAAGCAAATGTATGCTTTATGGCTCAAGAATCCGAGGTTAGTAATTTAATTTTCGATGATTTAATTGAAGTACATACTGAATTTTTGAACACAACAAAAAATCTTAAAAAGAAACTCAAGGAAACTCGTGAAAATCGAAACAAAGCTAATTTGAAAGAGATATGTTAAAAGATGAAAAGAAAATTCTAGAAGAAGAACTTGAAAAAGTTCAAGAATCTCATTCAAATTCGGAAACTCAATTATGACTTTTAAGTCAAGAAATTGAAGCTCAAAAGACAAAGAATGATATAATTGTTTCTGAAAATCATGAGTTAAAAACTAAGATCAGACAAGTTGAGTTAGAAAATAATAGTCTTCAAGCTAGATTAGATAACATCACTAAAAAAATTTCTAACTTTAACAAAGGAATAGAAAATTTATCTAAGATTTTAGAAAATTCTCAATCCTCTTCAAGTAAACATGGATTGGGATATGAAAAGAAGTCAAAAATTCCTAAAAAGAAAAATGCAAATTTTAAGAAGAATATTGATTCCAAACAACAAATGTTATCAAGAGAACCTATTAAAACAAAAGTAGAAACTAAGATAATAAAAATTTGGGCTCCAACGACTAACAATACTTTAATTAGGAATAAATATATTAAAACATTTATGGATAGTGTTCATAATAATAAAAACTATATTTATAAAAAGGATACTGAACAAAATTAGGTTTGGTTTCCTAAACTTTAACTTTTAGGACCCTATTAAAAAGGTGGGTACCAATAATTTCATATTTATTTTTAGGTCCCACTTAAAACAAAGAAATGGATACTAGACAGTGGTTGCTCAAAACACATGACCGGAGACAAAGATATGCTTACAAAAATCACATACTTTGATGTGGCTGGTTACCTTCGGAGACAATTCAAAAGGCTATATCATTGGCAAAGGAGATGTGAGCAATTACGGTACATCAAATTTACCTTTTATTACAAATGTTTCATTAGTTGAAAATCTAAAACATAATTTACTTAGCATAAGTCAACTTTGTGACAAATGTTTTAAAATAACTTTTTCGAAAAATAAATGTAGTATTTTGATCAACACCAAAATCTTGTTTTTGAGGGAAATAGAGATAGGAATATTTATGTTCTAAATATGAAAATTTATCATGATACAAGTATGTGTTTACAAGCCAAAGATAATGATCCTTGGTTATGGCACAAAAGATTTTGTCATATCAATTTTAAAACTATTAGAAAACTTTCTAAAAATGAATTAGTAAGAGGTTTACCTAAAATAAACTTTAAAATAAAAAATCTTTGTGATGATTGTCAAAAGGGAAAATTAACAAAGTCATCTTTCAAATCTAAGAAAAATATTTCGACCTTACAACCACTAGAATTTCTATATATGGATTTATTTGGACCAACACAAGTTCAATCCATTAATCATAATTGACATGTGTTTGTAATAGTTGATGATTTCTCAAGATATACATGGACTATTTTTATGAAAAATAAAAGTGATACTTTCGAGTATTTTAAAACATTTGTCAAAAGAATTCAAAACATTAAAGATTTGAAGATTAAAAATATACGAAGCGATCATGGAGGCGAATTCGAAAATGAAGCTTTTGAATCTTTTTCTAAAAAGAAAGGAATCATAAATTTAGAACATATTTCTACCGAAAATCAGATTGCCGATATATTTACTAAACCTTTATTAGAAAACTCTTTTATAAAATTACGACGTGAGTTAGGAATAATTTCTTTTAAAGATGTTTTATAGCAAATATTATAAAAAATTATAAAACTCAGTCAACTAAACAACTCTGCCCAGTCGACTGAATCACAAAAACAAAAAATTTCAATGTATATGTTTTAGTTCAGCTACATAATACATAATATATTAAAGGATGTCTCTAATCCATCCATTACTAACCAATTTTTTTAAACCAATGAAACAATGATTGGTTCTAAAACCTTATTAATTTACCACCACATTTTTCTTAGCACTTTTATACTATATATACACGTTTATACATATGTTATTTTCAAAAATTAAAAAGTTTGAAAATTCTATACAAAAATGTCATCCAACAACTCATACTCTCCAATCAACATCACTTCCTCAGTCGATAACTCACCTACATCACCAAAACTTCCTACGCCAACACCAAAGCATGAACCGGTTTATAAATGGGAAAAGTATCGAACTGGGTACACACCGGAATCGAAGAAGGCTAAACATGGTCTTTTTATCTCACCTGATACGAAAAGAAAGATTGATGAGATTCATCACTTTCAACAACAAATTGATCTTCAACGAGAATTATATTTTGAACAAAAAGTAACGGCTAGACGATTAAGCTTTCTTGATAAAATCGGTTTACGTTTTTGTAGTTCAAAGAAAAACGATGTGACTGAGCCTCTAACTCGACCAGTTGTTCGTATGATCCATCTTCGTCATACCGCGCACCAGTCGATCCCGTGAATCCTTGGATGTTGCCAAAAACTCCTCAATATAGTCCAAATTCATGGGACAAAAACTATATGGCGAATGAAGGAAATAAAACCCAAAAAGAATAATAGTCCATCTCTAAAGAAATGATTATTTCGGTGGCCAAATCATGTTGTTGTATTGTAATATGTCTATACAATTGTAATCGTTTATTGAAAATTTTTGCTTTAAAAATTTAGAATACCAAAAACTCAAGGTTCAGTCGACTGAACCTTACTACTCAGTCGACTGAACACAAGGCAGAAAACAATTATACAATAGTTCAGTCGACTAAAAACTCTGTTCAGTCGACTGAATTTAACACAGAAAATTTTCGGCCAAAAATTCAGTCGACTGAACAGACAATTCAGTCGACTGAACGTCGTTTCCCAGGCTACTTTTTCCTTTTTACCACCAATCCTACCTTTACTTTTCACTTTTACCATTCCAAAAGCTCCTTCTTCACCATTATTCTTCAAAACCCTAGCCCCCAATCTTCATAACTTTCAAAATCCCTCTCAAAACTCTCACAAAAATGGCTCCAAAAAGATCAAGGGCTTCAACTTCAACCTCCTCCGAGCCAATTGACGCTCAAATTGCTCAATGGCTTTATGATTGAGTGGCAGTCACACGGTGGAATAAAATGAAGAATTCTCCGATCTTTGAACACTCCTTCGTTGATTTTCGAAGTTTCCAAACGTACAACATACAAGCCTTGACAGATCAAGCAGGTTTAACTTCTCTCTTAGACATAAAACAAAATGACCATGCAATCAATCACATTATGGTCAAATTGTTCTATGCAAATCTTAACCTTGGACATCAAACTCTAAGAAATCCAAACGATAGTGTTTGGAGTATGGTGTGCAGAAAAAGGTATGGTTCTCCCTAGACCGAATTGCACACATATTAGGATCTCCTAACATGGGAAGGAAGCTTGAAGAAATAGAATTTAATCCATATATCCGAGACAATATAAATCATCGATTTTTGGATGATAACATCAACATCCGGGATATGAAGTCAACTTCCTTACGACCAAGAGCAAGACTTCTCCACAAAGCTCTTATGTAAATAATCACTTCTCGAACGGGCTCATATGAAATTGTATACCCAAACAATTATAAAGCACTATATGCTGTTTGGGGCAATATTCAAGTCAATTGGGTCCAATTAATTCTTGATGAATTTCTTACTTTCAATAACGACAAAATGCGAACGATATATTTTGGAGAGTATATATCATGCGACTTCTCTTCAACGTTGATACGCCATTACCGGAGTCCGAAAGTACCATGGTTCATCAAATTAATCATCGGACTATAAGCCTTATGCAACTCCAAGATAGACCTGCTCGCATCATATCTCTTGCCGAATGGGAAGCTAGACATCAAGAATCACAATAACCTCCTCAAGCTCAACATGAAGAACCTTTCGACCAAGATGATGAAATTCGTATCTTTGAACCAAGTTTTACTACCAATCAATCGTTAGGAATTTTATCAAGAAATCAAAAAATTCTTGATAATCGCCTCAAGAAGGTAGACCACAAACTTGATAGAATTAAAGGGTTCTTCAATAAATTATGGGATGCCATCTCATGCACGAGCTCCACTACTACTTCAACCTCCCTTGGCAAGCGTCCGGCACCAACTTTTACATGGACGTCATCCGAAGAAAATCTAAGCAGCAGCACAAGTGGGAATAGCAGTGGTCAAGGTGGAAGAGCTTATAGACCACCCACAGGTGGACCCGTTATTCGCGAACCAAGGGGAGGGAGAGAAGCCTCGTATGATTGGGATGAAGATGAATAACTCTCTTATGGTTTTTTATTTCAAAAACACTAACCAAAAGGCTTGTATAAATAGCCTTTTATGTTTCATACATGCTACATTCTATGTTTTATTTATTTATGCTACATTCATGCTACATTCTATGTTTTATTTATTTATGCTACATTCTATGCTTCATTCTATAGTCATGCATATCATTGATTGTTTTGACAATATACTTCTGCGATCATTACTTCCTTTTTGCCGGGGGAGAAATCTATGTTACTAACCTTGTTTTGTAGAAAAGACAGTGCATATATTCAGGGGGAGGAAATAATTACATCTCTACACATTTCAGTATTGTCATCAATCAAAAAGGGGGAGAATGTTGATACGCTATATTTTGATCAATGACAATGGGCTTTAACAATAAGGAAGAATGATGAAGACCGAGGATAGCATGAGTATGATTTAAATATAGGTCTTAGTTTAGATTTATTGTAAAAATCTATCCTCAAGAGTCTTGCACAAACACTAGTACATGTTTCATAAATTTCATTTTAGAATAAAAGTTCACTGTGCAAAAATCAAAAGTTCAGTCGACTGAACAGGTATGCCCAGTCGACTGAACCTGTTACACATATATAAACATGCACAGTTCCAGTCGACTGAAAAACGCTGCCCAGTCGACTGAATTTGTTCTTGAAAATTTTACTTTACATTTTTCAGTCGATTGAAAACCCTGCTCAGTCGACTGAATTTAAACCTGCGAATTTTTTCTGAAAGGACACCTTCTTCCTCCCAAGAAGCTTTTGAAATACGTTCCATTGTGTTCAGAACGCGGGTAAAACCTTATAAACGTCTGGCGGCATGTCTGATTCGGGGTTTGGAATTTCGCGTTATGCTTAACGAGGCATTTTATAAGTTTTATTATTTAATAAAATTTGAAGTACAATTGTCAGATATATTTTTTCTGACGCGTACCCAAGAAGCTTCCCAATCCTATATTTTATTTCCATCCTCTCTTCTTTCAACAGATACGAAACGAGCCTCCCTCTTTCCTTCATTTCCAAAATCAATTCGTTCCTAATTAAAAAAATGGAAAAAAAATAAATGGAAATCGAAATCAATTCGCGCGAAATCAATTCGCGTTTTCCTCCTTAATGTTTCAGACTAGATGAAGTTCATTCCCTCCCAGATTTTTAATCCTTCTCCTCCTCTCTGGTATTCGAACAAATCCATTCTAAAAATAAAATAAAAATAAAAAGAGGGGAACAAAGAAGAGGCCATGCGATAGGGTTTTGTTCGTGGCGTTAGAATCACACGGCGGGGTTTGGACAAAGATCGAAGGGTGTCGCGATGTTGAAGGCGTGGAGATTGGAGAAGTACGAAGGGCAGTGGGTAGCCGGTGTTTGGGTCGCATGCTCGAAACACGCTGATGGTAGCGACGACTTGATCGAAGTCAGAGTACGAACAACAGTTGGAAGGAGTGCGAGCTCGTAGGATTGGTAGAGTGATGCTACGAGATTGTAGTTGTTCGGCTAGGGTTTGTATGTTTTCGAAGCCAGTAGAGAGGTATCATCATTTTTCTTTTACTAAATGTTTACATCTACATGTTAAAGGAATAATAATAATAAAAGTAAAAACAAAAGTATAAGTATATATATATATACCTACCTAATAAAATTAATCGTACTGGTTAACCTTAAACGAGCTTTACTTTTCTGGAAATTTGAAGCCAGTAAATATATATATATATATAGATAAACAGTAAGGTTGTTCTGTAATTAGTTAAATTTGATTTTAGAATATGGGTTGTTGAAAAAATATATATATTCACATGCCTATTTTAATTATAGGTAAACAGGAAAATTTTATATATATATAAAAGACTATGAAATTTATATATGAAATTTAAAGTGTTTGAAAATTTATAAAAGCTAGAATTTTGAAATCAATAATCTATTTTAAGTAAAGGTTTTTTAAAGGAAAATTAGTCAATCAAATGTATAAAATGATAATTTATTTTTAGGGTATGTCAATTGATTAATAAAACCATACAATGTTATACAAGGTCTGAATCGTGAAGAAAACAAGCTGGTTGGTTTGGATTGCTAAATCAAAGGTGAGTAAATATCACTTTATTGGATTTTTATTTAAATTTAAATTGTTAAATTTAAATAATTGGTTGATTGATTTGAGTTGATTGAATGTGTGCTAATGATTTAGTGACTTTGTATTTTGGTTGGTTCTCGAGTTAATTGTTGTTTGACTCGAAGCATTTGGGTTTTTAACTTAAATCATAAGTAAGAGAAGGGTTCCTTTTAAAGTTAATGAGGGTTTAGTGAAGATTCATTTAAATAGATAGGATAATTTAAATGGATAATTAATTAAATTAATTTATGAATTGAGTTGCTTAATTAAGTTTAAATAATTTATAATAAATCGATGGATGGTTTAGTAAATAATTACTTAATGAAGTTAATAAAATATAATTACCTTGTGTACTTCATCAAGAGATTAATCAAGATGATTAATGAAGAAGAAATTGATTTATTTAATGAAGTAAATGAAAGATAGTTAATTATCGGTTGAGATAAATCAAGAATGATTAATATTTATGGTTTAATTAATGATTAATTATTTAAGATAATTAATTTTGGATTAGAATAAATTGAACATAATTGGAAATCTTTAATTTATATAATCAACGATGTAATTAAAGAAAGATGAATTAATCAATAAGTGACTCATGAGAAATTAATTAATATAAGCAACTAGAATTAGTGTGATTAATAATAGTTAATTAATTCGTGAAGTAATTAAAGATTACTCATTGATTTGGTAAAAATAATTAATGTCATGAAATTAATTAAAGATAATTACTTGAATGTAATTCAAAATAATTAATCCAGGGTGATTAATTAAGATGAATAATGAAGGGTTGATTAATTAATTATTTTGGAGTTAATTAATGAAGGAGTCAAAGTGACTAAGGTTTGAAATTCAATTAGAATCAATCGAATTGATTTGTATGTGATTAAGCTTTGCTTATGGATGATTGAATGGTATTGAATGCTTTGAATGTGTTGATATCTCTAATATGATATGTCGTGTATTTCATTGTATAACTTGGGTTAGAATAACATGAGTTTCGAAGAGACCGGGGATGGGTATTGGAAGATACCCGAAACCCCTTCGAATTTTTATAAATTGATTCGTGGAATCAAAAGGCAGGAATGAAATGATTTAAGTGAACTGAATTATCTAAGTTTGGTACTTGGAAATTTATATGTGAAGCAAGTGTTGTCTTTAGTAAATTGTGAATTGGTTTAATTGATATAAGTTACCCGGCTTTTATTTAAGTCGTGTGCTTGGTATTATTTGTTAGTTGGGCTTACTCACGCTGGTTTCCAGCCTGACCCGGGTGTTACTTTGGTGTAATGCTCGGGTCAGACCGAGTATTACAGATTTTCAAGTAGGTACGTTCTAAAGCTCAGGAGGCGAGCTGGATGGCAAGAACACGTAGAATATTTCCACTGTAATTATATTATTGTAATTCTGTGATAAATTGATTGTATATGATCAACTTTTGAATATATGTGAAACTCTGATGTATTAAAATATAATCGACAGATATAGTATTCTTTTGTAAGCTATAATTATTTATTATTTTATTTTATCCGCTGCGAATATGAGATGTTTGGTGTTTCTGTTCTTCATCTTCTATCTCTTTCTTCCTTTTCATAACTATCCGGAATTTTTGGGATCGAAAATTCCGGATCGTTACAAGATCATAATTTAGTGATTATCAACATATCAACAAAAAATCTGACCTACAAGAAACATTTTTCATAATATTCCAAGTATTTCCCGTTGCTAGTTTATAATAAGAAAAATCAAGCAGAAGTGTAAATGCAATGTCATAATCCTTCCATTAGTTAAAGAAAGCACTAGCAGTAGTATTTGGAAAGCACATAGAAGAGAAAAGCATTAATAAAATATTTCCAACACTCGATTGCTCGGTATGCTATACAGTGAACGTATTATTGTCGATTTTCGAGGGTCGAAAATCCTGGTTTGCTGCACTTTTGGTGAAAGTTCCTTCCAAGTTGCGTAGATTCCATTGCTCCTTAAACCTTATAAACATTGTTTGATCATTGCAAAGCCATTGAAGAAGTTGATTTTTAAAAGAATCATTTAAGGATGAAGAATGTGATGACCTGCCATTCACGATCCTCGAAAATTGACATAAATACGCTCATCGTATCGATGACGAATGATCAAGTGCCAAAAAGACCGATTGTCGAGGGAAAAGAAAGAAGGTAGAAGAAGGAAGGAACTAAAACAAAAACAGAATCTCATAGTGGATAGAACATCTATAATATCAATAGCAATTTACACAAATCAAAACAGTATTATACTTATTTTACATCAGAGTACACAAACAAATAATTACTAGCCTAGGTAGTTATAACAACCTGCCTCACAATTGCTGGCAATATGAAACAAAACATTACAGCGGAAATAAACAAGTACGAGTAATACGTCTCGGTCTCCTGCTCCTCTCCTGAGCTCCAAAGTATCCAATCATGAACCTGTAATACTCGATCTGGCTCGAGCATTATAATAAAATAACACCCGAGTCAGTCTGGAAAACCAGCGTGAGAAAATACACTCAATTGCATTATTAAAGTTTCAAAATCCTTTGAAAATCAAAGGTATCTCGTAAGACCACGCCACAAATAAACATGTCAGGTTTTTACCTTACGATAAACAAAACATTTCTTATCAAAACCCTCTGGTATTATTATAATGTCTAAGTACAAACACTTAAATCAAATTGCTAAAATTGTTACATTAGATAAATTCTAGCAATACTACGCTCTACAATCAAAACCTTAAAGGCACGTAGGGAGAATGGATTTCCAACTGAATGACTAGACATTGGGGTACCACCTGTCACAGTACTTGATCTAGATCAGCATACCGAGGACCACTCCCGATACCCTACAACAGAAGACCGGATCACCCCTTACTGGATAGCCCAAATAAGATCATCCTGTGGTTGGGATCAGCAACCGCCAACACAGATGAAATAAACGGACTCTAGATAGGGGAAATCTTACCCTACTTGGGTGCTACCCACTTAGCCTTGCTGCATATCCCCTGATTTTCAATATTCTCGGTTGATGAGGCTCGAGGCTAAGAGTTACCTTTTTAGAAATATTCACTTAGAATGATCATTGTCCTCCAATGATAATGCACTGATAGCATTCATCCATACAAGTCCGTTCTCGGTCTGAACGGAACTGAAGGCACTACTCCTACTACATCCATTTTTGAATCATCCTCAGAATTAGTAGTGATTAGCCCTTGCACTTTACTGCTTCATCTTTGACTCCAAGCTCTTGTCTTCTATTCGAGAACGTACTCATTGGATCGGAGTGGTTTTCGGATCACAAACCCGATCCCGGTCTCTTCTAAACAATGTTCGCTATTTTCGGTAAACTCAACCTCGGTTCTTTAGGAAATACACAGATGAAAATAGGATCGGAGATCACCTCCTAAGCGTTAGTGGACGGATTTCCTTATAAACGTCTTAGAAGAACGAACGAGTTCATACGTGCAGTATGGCACCTCGAACGGTAACTGTACCATATAATTCCGTACTTCCTCTAGATATTTCCAAAGTTATATCTGAGTCCATATTTGATAGTCGGTTATCTAACTATCAAACAAACAATCAATTCAACCAAACACTTCATTTTCACCGAAAACTCCAAGTCTTTATTTATATTAAATTTCAAATAAATTAAATCTCTTTATCCAAAAACTATATACATATCTAATCGAAATCAGTATATTCATAAATTATCCTTTCAAAATATTTGAAATCCGTTTTAAAATAATGCGGAAAGTACCACTGTGGTATCAAACCATGGATCACAGCTCAATGGTTATGTTTCTAACCTAGAGAAATTTAGTACTTAGTTGTAGGCACTCACTGCCTCCGATTTATGCCACACTACTATACCATTACTTCCCGGAACTTTATTTAATAATTATCTCAAAATAATGCTTGTAAGTTCTAAATAATTTTCAAATTAAATCTAGTCAAATATACTAAATAAAAGTTATTATACAAAACCATATTAGTATTTAATCATTTATCTCTAACGACCCTGACTCGACCTTCGAAAATCGACACCGAATACAACACTCGTATTCAATTGCCATAGATCCAAGCATCGAATCTGGTTCGCCGGAGCTTATAACACATTAAGCATAACAACACAACGGAAGAAAAAGAATATATCAATATACAATATTGATACAATATCCAAATACAATGATGATATAATGAATATCAATATACATCAGAGGTATGATACAAGACAATAACAGCGGAAAGAAAATTTAACACCAGCAGTGGAACAATATCTCTAATAGGGTCTTCAAGAGAAAAAGAGAGATGGAATGTAGAACTGTAACTCCATCTTCAAGGCACCAATCCAGAAGTAGCTCGAACTCCCAATTAAGATGAAGTGAAGCAACTCGATCCAAATGCGATTGCCAAATCCTAAGGCTGAAAGCTATCGAATCTACACCTACTATTCGATTATCTGAAAAAACCCCAACTCTAGACCGCCCGTGTGGAAAATTATGGGCGCCCAGAGTTTAGAAAGGGAACAATAAACTCCAGGTCAGTCATGGGACTGGTATGAGCAAACAAAACAGTTTATCTTTAAAACAAACAACCAAGGATTTTAAAATTTAAATCCGTAATGCTTTTTAGAAAATGAAACTACCATAAGGCCTCCCGCCACACACACAATGCAAATACAGAATTGGAGGAGATTTCTCCTTATGATAGTCAAATATGCTTGATACGAGAAAATTTCTTTGATATTATTACTAGTGCATAGTGCAGAAAACATTTCGAAAGTATAATATTAATCTTAGCCAGCATAGGCATTTCGCACTTATGCCTACTATAGCTACCATGTTCAATAGCAGGTTACCGCCACATTCCATGGCAGGTTATACAACTAAAACCGTACAGGGCGTGTATTGTTTTGTTTGGATTTCCAACAAATGTTCAGACTGAGGAACTTCCTACTGTCACATGGGTAAGCCTCTAGAGGGACGTCCCGAGAGCTTAACCAGCTCTCTGCCAACACAAGGCCGGGTTACCTCTGTAACTAGGTAACCGCTACACGAGCATGCCATCCCCCGGTCCCTTAGGACCTTTATCCGAGGTACCTCTATTCCAATAACCACAAAGCAATCACAAAGTAATAGATTTCCAATGACCACATGAGTTAAGTATCTAGGCTCCATACCATGATACCACACTTTTCCAGAAGGGAATGACACACCCTAAAGGGAGCGACTCTCGTAACCTTGCCGCATCTTTCCTGTTTCGACTATTTCTGGGGTGTGAGGTCCTGATGCAGTCTCGTCCACAAAGCTACGCTTTATACAAAAGCCATGCCTTGATCAACAAATGATACACAACAACATTCAGCATGCCACACTACCAAATTGGGAGTATATCACTGATAACTATCAACTATATAACCTATGAGCTCGTACATCTCAGAGAAGGGTGTTAAGCTAAGGGAATAAATTCTCCGCCACCAAGCAGAAATGTATTTGGTAGAGATCAGTTTTATATCTCAAAGTGTAGTGTCAGACATACAACCATACAAGTCTGTTCCGGGTTCGAACAGAACCGAAGGCACTTCCGAAGAAGCCCTTGCAACCCGGTTATTCACAATCCCGATCGGACTTCCCATCACTTAAGGAATCTCTATACTGTAGCTACTCGGTGCAGAGACAATCGATAGGTTATCCTATCGTTCTCGCAAATACCCGATCTTCACCACCGGTCTTCAATGCTATCGTCGTATCACTATTCAGAATGGGTTATATGACACAAAGTCCTATCCCGGCTAAACCAAATAGCGAGCGCAATATTTGAAAACATATGGATATTTCGATTTCAGTTAAATCACAACTTTTAAAAACCCAAAACCTTTCTTCAAATGGTTTAAATAATTCACTATTTCAAACCTTTTTACAAAAAAAATTTATTTCACAAAGTTCACCCAGTTTCACAAAGATTCATTCACAGATGTTCCAAAACAATTTTGATTGGGATTAACTCATCCAACCTTTAAAACAAAGATTTAACTTATAGCTTTCAAACCCATTTCCAAAGATTTATTCATATCTTGGAAAACTAGACTTGAAATCCCTTTAACACAAATTGGAAATTCATTTCTTATATGAAAGCTTTTATTATTTGAAAACAATTAGTTTTTATTTCAGAAAAAAGCCGATTTTATTTATACAACTTAAAATCTTTGGGTTAAAATCAAATTCCCAAAATAACATTTTAAAAATAGTTTAAAACCTATATAAAACTTGTATAACCCTTTTTAATTATAAATTCTTAACATAGAGTTCAATTTCAAATTTTGAATTCAAATTTAAATCAAATTATTAAATTTCAAAACTTTATTAAGTTATTCAAAATAACTTTCATTTTTAAAACACCTTCCCAAAAGCTTTTCACTTTAAATCCGATCCATTTCCAAAACCATTGGATTCAAAAATTCAATTTTAGAACTATTTTAAAAAAAAATCTATGACTTAACCGAGTTCCACGTGCAGTCCATATTGTGTGTGTATAGTGTAGTCTAGGGGGTTTTACACAATACTCCACTACATCATCAATCATCACAGATACAATCACAACAACATCGATAAGCGGTATATCCTATAACGGTTATCTATGTACACAGAATCACAGATAGATAATATAAATGCATTATAAATAAATAAATTACATTCATTACAGCTTGAATTCAAACAATTCAAATCACAAAGCATCACACAGTAGAGATGACAAAACAATTCACAGCATTCAATAGAATACAATCATCCATAAATAAAACCAATTAAGATATCTGATTAATCTAAACCAGAATCATTTGCCTATGGATAATTCCTAACCAAGGTTAATTAATAATTAATTAATTACAAACATTTAATTAATTATTCTTTAATTCATCATTAATTACCCTTTAGTTAATAATTAGTCCTTAATTAATTATTCTTAACTAATTACAAAAATTAATTACTCCTTAATTAATAATTATTTCTTAATCACTTTAATTAATTAACCTTTAATCAATTATTCTTAATTGAATTACCTTAATTAATTAACCACATTAATTAATCATTCTTTAAAGTAATTAACCCTTAATTACTTGGTGAATAAATCTTTAATCATTAATTGCCCGTTCTTAATTACTTTGACTAAGTAATTATTTTAATAAATCTATCATTAATTACTTGATTAATTAACTTGAATGATCAACTAATTCTATATTAATTACTTTCATTAAGTAATTTACTTCAAGTAATTAATTTCTTTAACGAATAAGATTTAGCCTAACCTTGAAAAGTTAGTCAACAATTTTAAAACATCTTTTATATTAATCAACTAACCTTTAATTAATTAATTACTTCTTAAATTAATTACCTTAATTATATTAATTATAATTAACTATCCTTAATTAATTTACCTTTAAGTGCTTTAATTAAATCAATCTTTAATCTCAATTATCAATCCTTAATTACCTTCATTAAGTAATTATTTTTAAATTGATTAACCATATTGTTAACGCTAAAATTGAACGCTAACACCCCGGTGTAAGTAGAGATTAAGTGAAAGCACCACCCGTCAATACGGGAATTAGAAGTAAGTAGAAAAGTCACAGAAAGAACAGTAAAGAGACAACAGTTTTATAGTGGTTCAGCTTCAAGTTAAGCCTATGTCCACTTTAATCTTCTTTATTGCTGAATCAATAACAACTTTACAACATTCTTGGATTACAACAATACTAGGACAAATAGCTAGAACTCCGATATAGAAGAACTCTTTAAATCCATGTCGAATATGTTAGATTTCTTCTTGAAGTTCGTTGAAGTGTCTTTCGTGTTTGAAGTGTCGGGTGAGTCGAGAAATCAGCAGAGTATAGGCGTTCCAGAAATGAGCCAAAAGGTCCCCTCTTCGGTGGTGTAGGCATGGTATTTATAGGAGTTTTCTAGAGTTAGGTCGTAGGTCGTGGGCGACCTAGGGGTTAGGTCGTAGGTCGTGAGCGACCTTGGGGTCAGGTTGGCCATGTTCTAGATCGTGGGCGACCTAAGGAGTACCAGGAGAGGGAGTGGCGACCTAAGGTACTACGACATAAGGAGTTGTCTTGGTTTATGCTAGGTCGCTAGGTCGCACCTCTCATGGAATCACCAAAGTCTTTAACTGTTAAGTTGTAGGTCGTTGAGTCCTTTAACAGGTTAGGTCGCTAGGTTGCTGTCTTCTGTAAGTTGTTAAGTCGCGGTACCTTTTAGGTCATTACTCCTCTTCAGCAGTTAGGTCGCCTACTTCCTTAGGTTGTTGAGTCATGAAATTGAGGAGTTAACATTTGCCCATCGAAGTACATGCCTATGTCGCTATGTCGTAGGTTGTGTGCTTCGACTTAATTCTTCTAGGTCGTGAGCGACCCAAGAGATGTGCTAACTCGCATGCCCATTTTCTTCTTTTCCTTGTCCTATATAAGTTGTTAACTCGTTTCTTCCTCCTTAATTGCTGTGACAAACCGATCTGCCATTAACAAATCTTCAAGCTCTCAAAGGAGAATTCAAGTTAACCATTCGTCGATTCATCTCTACTTCATATTACGTAAGTGAATATGATCTTTACCCAACCATGATCACCGCCAAATTGCGAATCCCAATCTTTTGACCCTAGTCCAAATCCATGCATCGCGTTTCACTTCGAGTCAGTTGCGATCGACTTTCGATCGTCGTTAGTTAAGCTATCGTTGTGATTCACGAGAGCACGGTAGTGAGATGGATCTGAGATGATTTGGATCGATTTTGGGTGATTTGGTGGTATGGAGAGATAGTAGATTTCACTAAGAGGATGATGGATTTCATTGTGTTGGTGATAATGGGTTATCGGATCACGAGTTAACGTGGCAGCGAGCTATTGAGTAGAGAAGAGTTAGCGGGTTAAAGAAAGTAGGGCATATCGGCTTTAATAGGGAATAGCTCGAGATTGCTGAGTTATGCCAGAAGCGACCTAGTGAATCTGAGCAACACACACCCTTTATGACTTAACAGATTTGACCAACCTAACAAACCGACCGACTTAAGAATCCTTGTGACCTAAAAGGAACTGAGCGACTTAACTCATAGCGACTTAATCTTTAGATCGTGTGAGCGACTTAGTCTTTAGGTCGTGTGAGCGACTTAGTCTTTAGGTCGTGTGAGCGACTAGCACTTAAATAACTTTTCGCTGCCGAATTGCTTCTTGCGACCTAGACCAATTTCGGCCCAACTTGTTAGGTCGCGAGCGACCTAGGAATTTGCCAGATACACACTGCCCTGCCTTGAACTCCTTGGCTCGAACAATGCGACTAAAGAGAGTTTGACTTATGTTTGGTCATTGGACTTGATCTGGACGCCCTAAATAATCCCCGAGCTAGCCTGAATCTTCCTGCGACTTAAGGACTTGAACATTTTTCAATTTGAATGAACATGACATTGTTGAATTGAATTCTCAACTTGAACAGCTAGAATGAACTACTTGAACTTGTTATACTTCTTCACAGATTTTAATGCCAACAACCTGTTAAACACAACATTTGCAAAAGACTAGGACGAATATATTGTCACTGACTGCCCACATAGAATGATAGATTAGTCAATAAAGAACAATCAACTTAAAGAAATTATACGAATGAAATGTTATGAATCACCTAATTCAAGTGAAGTATTGAAGCAAAGCAAAACTAATCAACTAAAGCTGATCTGTATGCACCAACACTGCACTTGTACTTGGACCCAAAACAACAAGCCCTAAAACTTTATAATTGACAAATACATATTAGTCTAATTTCAGTTATATTTGCTTGTCGTTTTATTAGTTTTGCACAACACTTCACCCTTTTAGGAAACGTGCACCATCGTATTTGAATATCCAGTTCCTTGTGTATAATGTCTTCTCAACAAGAAGAAGTAGTAGGACAAGCTGGAGAGGTCTTCCCGATAGCCGATCCACTGAATGATCCCTCGGAAAGGACTTCAACTACCCTGAATCAGCGGGCGTTCAACCAACTACGCATTCAGTTTGGTATTGCTGAAGCGATGCTTTACTTCCCGGGCCAAACGATACTGCTAAATGGCCACCTCTCGATTTTATCGCTGTCAATCGCCAGATGTGCTTGAATGGAGCTATTCCTCCTTTTAATGATTTTCTTCAACGACTCCTTCCCCGATTAACTATCTCTCCTTTCCAATTGCATCCCAATGGCTACGCCATCCTGATGGGACTATGTGTACTATTCAGGAGGACACGTGATCGTCTTCCGAGCTTTGAGGAGATTTGCTTCTTGTGCACATTTGCAAAAAAGAAGATCATCCCTCTATCACGCTCATGAGAAGCGCCAGGAACCGTAAATTGATCGTCGATCTTTCGGAAAGCGCCCATGGGTTCTTAAATCAATTCTTCTTCGTTCGTCGCCCTCCGTGATTTTACGCCATCTGGAGAGTAGGAAGTAAGATTGCTTATCACTGCTCTTTCCATTTGAGCTTTTCAATGTATGAGTTGTTAAGTGCTAACTCCAATCTTTACTTTTTCAGCACTTCCTCTTCCCTCTAAAGATCCTAGCCACAAGCCGACTTTTGAAAGATTAAGTGCCGTGACGGTTGAGGAAAGAAGTATTAATTTTTTGCTAAAAGACGAATTTCTGCACCAGTTCGGACTCCTGCACTCTTTCCGTTCTACTCAGCCTCATGAAGTCCTCGATTCTCCAGCAGAGACATCAGATGCCCTAGAGTCCGCCGAAGAACTTATACCGAAAGAACCTACTACTGAGGCTTCACTAGTGAAGTGTTCTGCTTCTATTGACGTTGCGGGGTCATTCGGCAAACTTGCACTTGCCCGGTCATTGAGGAAGAGGAACCTCCTCACCAATCTAGGAAGACTGCTGATGAAGGAGCTGAGGGGAAGGGTCCCGCTGGGCACGATAGTGACGACATTTTTGAGGGATTGAGCGACTTGATGATTACTTCACAGGAGCTCTTTAAAGATGATACCACTACTGCTAAAGTTATTTATCCAGTAGTTGAAGCGACATCTGTCTTGCAGCAAACTCCGTCAGCCCAAGAGTTGGCACTTGCTGTAAAATTCGTCATCACCCCCCAACCGAGGAGTGGTTCGTAGTTTGATGCACGTAGTTTTCACGTTACACACACTTAGGATTTTCTCTGCACTTATGCATTCAACTTCCTTGCTTTGAAGATTTCTAAACTTGTCTTTTCTTCATTTTTAAGTTCTCCAATGGGACAAAGCGACTCTTACTATGACGATTTCCAGCGTTATGGGAGACGCGGTTCTTATAACCCCAAGAGGTATCTTCCCGCTTCTTGGGAAACCGACAAAGAAAGAGCTGCGAGGAAAGCTCGTGAAAGGCGTGCTTATGAAGAACGCTAGGGGAGAAGGGACGAACGACATGATTCATCCCAGAGAGAGGATGATTCTCACAAACGAAAATCTCGTGATGACAAAGGGAAAAGTCATGTCGTTGAAGATCCGAGTAAACGGGCCAAACTTGACGAAAAGCCAGCATCTGAAATTTCTGAAAAGCCCGCTGCTCCCATCTCTTTGGAAATCCCTTCCAGCTCTCCTGCCCTTCAAAGAGCTGATATTCAAACAATCATCAGTAGGCCCCCTACCAAGTTGGATAGGGTCCGGCTACTCTTCAAAGCCGGTTTCCGCACTGGTGCTTAAAAGGAGTGCGTTTCGATCTTGACTTAGTCCCAATCGACAAGCAAGCCATGTTCCGAAATCTTGATGCCGTCAACTCGATATCGAGAGAATGTCTAGTTGGCAAAAACTTGTTGACGAGCTACAAAGAGTAAATCACGCAAATCTTGAAGCCATGCTGACTATGGAAAATGATAAATCCAAGTGGCAGAAAACACTCGATCAGCATGATGCAGAGATGAAGAGCATCGCTGCTTACAACGAGAAGCTTGAAGCGGAAGTTGAAAAACTTAAAAAAGAGCTTTCCACTTCTTCCATTTCCTATTCTCAAAGAGAAGAAGTGCTCCAAAAGCAGGTGAGAGATGCTCACGCTGGGCAAAGGGACGCTGAAGCGAAATTTGAAGCGCAGCAGCGAGTTGTAGAAAGCTACCGAACTGACGTTGCTCAGTTGCGAGAAAAAACCAGCTCCCAGAACTTGGAAATTGATATGCTAAATGCTCGACTTTCTGAAGTTGAAAAAGAGAGTGATGAAGCTATTGCCGGCAAAGCAGCAGCCGAAGAATCTCATATGGCAACTAAAGCCGACATTAGCTCTACTTTATTCGAGTTTTACATACATAGTGTTTTAGGGCGCGGTAACCTTAGATTTTGGGACCGAAGTACGAAATCACTTTGCCAAAGTGTGGGAAGCCGCACTTGATATGCTTGGAGGCGCTGGATATGCTAAAGTAGATTTGGAGGCGCACTATCTAGATGACGATGCACTTGCTGCTCTTGCTAGGGGAAAGGAGCAACTCGCTAAATAGAGAGCCGAAATGGCAGAAGGAGAACATTTAGGGAAGGCAACCTCAACCGACCCAGTTCAACCTTCGGTTTCGGCTGACATTGATATTGTTGGCTCCAGTTCCCATTCTCCACCTCCTGCTAAAGCTGTCATTGAAAGTGCAACCGCTCGCACTGGAGATGAGACTCAAGAAAGCACTGAAGCACATGACTTTGAAGTTGACATAGTAAAGCCTACTTTTCCATGTAACCTCAATGCTGATCTTGCTCAAGTGGACTGCTTGTTTACTTCACATGAGCTTGATGAACTTTTTGATTATTACTTAAATCTTGACGCACCACTTTCTCCTCTTTTTATGAGAGATACTGATTTTAACTTCTCTTCTGCTGTAGTGAAAGCACCAAGTGTTGTTCAGACTTCCCCTCTTCCAGCTGTTCCCTCTCCGCCTCTTCAGATTACTCCTCCTTCCATCTCCCAACCGAGGTCATAAGAGGAGCAGATAGAAGCTCTTCAAGGCTTGGATGACCCGGTTGCTTCACAAGAACAGAAGGCCGAGGAACCTAAAGAAGGCGAAAGAACTCCGGAGCAAACTATTTCTGATGACATAAAGTTGTCTGCACTTTTCACTCCAGGCAGCGAGTCTTCTTCAAGGAATAAGGGGAAGCGTGGAATCTCAAAGAAAAAGGGGGAAGCTTCTGCCAGCAAAGAAAAAGCAGAAGAAAATCCAATTGCACCCCTTCCTCTTTCTTCCCCTACTCTTACAAGCCGACCCAAAAAGTTAATCATCCGGCCAAGCGAGGGCTCGAAAGGTGGCATGAAGAAGATGTTATGGGTTTGGTCCTATGCTTTTCGTCTCGCTTTTTGCTTTTTTGCTTGTATATATAAAGGCTTGTGTTGACCGGAGATTGTGCGGGTACCGATCCCCACCTTCTTTTATTTTGAAACTGCACATGTATAAAATTTTCATAGTATGGAATAAAATGATTCTTTTACTTATAAAAACTTCTGTCTGTATTTGAGAATCCATCTATTCTTCTTTTTCAACTCTTGTGAAGTTTTATTTCAGATCTCGGTGAAATGTGTGCCTACGAAGAGGTCTTTTAGCATTTCAACTCTGGTGAAATGGGCCTCCGAAGAGGGCTTTGCACATTTCAACTGTTGTGAAGTTTTATTTCAGATCTCGGTGAAATGTGTGCCTCCGAAGAGGTCTTTTAGCATTTCAACTATGGTGAAATGGGCCTCCGAAGAGGGCTTTGCACATTTCAACTCTTGTGAAGTTTTATTTCAGATCACGGTGAAATGTGTGCCTCCGAAGAGGTCTTTTAGCATTTCAACTCTGGTGAAATGGGCCTCCGAAGAGGGCTTTGCACATTTCAACTCTTGTGAAGTTTTATTTCAGATCTCGGTGAAATGTGTGCCTCCGAGTAGGGCTTTTTCCTGGAAGTTTCTTTCTCATGGTTGGATGGATTGACGGGGCGGACACAAGTTACTTGGATGTTTGTTTGCATAAACAATCTCAACTAGTTAACAAGGGGCCTTTGCCTTTCACTTGGGAAGGTGCCTCCGGTCATTCCACCAATCTTTTTTGGTTGAGAAAGAGAACTTTCTTTTTCTGGCATGCCCCGTTGAAGGTCTTTATCCTCCGAAGAGTTGTGCCTCCGAAGAGGGCTTGTGCCTCCAAAGAGGCTTTTGGCTGTTTCCTGCCTGCTCGCCCATGTCTTTTCGCCATTTGCTCATATCAGCGACTCATTGTTATTATTTTCAAGCACATATTCCTTTCTTTTGCAAGTAGTTTGTTTTATCTAAAGAAGTGTACTTCATTGTTAAGTGAGTTCACAGGGGCAAACACAGGCTACTTAATTGGATGTTCGTTTGCACAAACGATCACAATTAGTTAGCAAGGGCCCACCTCCGGCGAAATCACTAACTGTTTGCTTGAAGCACTTCTTATATAGGATTTGAACCTGGAATTTTTGTGGCTTAACATTTGTTTGTTGAGTGATGTCAGGGATCGCTTGGTCTTGTGATGGGTAAGTTTTGTTTTAATGGCCTGCAATATTAAATCGACATTTTAGCAATATAATTTAAGTACTTTACATATATCGAAATAAAATAGGCATTTTGTAATAGTAGAGAACACAAGATTTATAGTGGTTCGGCTAAGAACGGGGCCTACATCCACTTTTTAGTTCTTATTATTCACTTGCACTGGCTTTACAATGGCTTCAATACAAGAATCATATATCCATAATTCTTTTATAGTATTTCAGTAAAGCTTTTAAGTAAAATATGGGCGCAAGTGATTGCTGTTCCAAGCCCTTGGAATTGGATCTCCTTCGACAGTTGTCAGTTTGAAAGTGCCATCAAGAAGTTTTTTGCCTATGACATACGGCCCTTCCCAGTTTGGCGCAAACACTCCTGTTGCTGTCATGATCCTTTTCAAGACAAGATCCCCAATCTCAAAGCTGCGTTGACGAACTCTGGAATTGAAGTGCCTGGCGATTCTTTGCTAATGGGCTGCAATTCTGAGCTGAGCCTCTTCCCTTCTTTCATCAAGGAAGTCTAATGCTTCAAGTTGCAGCTTTCCATTTTCAGCTTGATCGAAATGGATTCTTCTGTGTGAAGGGACTTCTGTCTCCATCGGAATCATTGCTTCTGATCCATATGCCAATGAAAATGGAGTGTGCCAAGTCGCAGTTTTATGGGTAGTTCTGTATGCCCATAATGCTAGTGGCAGCTTATCGACCCAACCAACTTTCGCTTTTTCTAGCTGTTTTTTGATGGTTGATTTGATAATTTTGTTTACTGCTTCCACTTTCCCGTTTGCCTGCGGATGAGCCACTGCTGAGAAGCTTTTTGGATCTTGAATCGCTTGCAAAAATCTTGGAACTCTTCACTTTCGAATTGGGTTTCATTGTCTGTGATTATCTTTTGAGGCACACCATACCTGCAAATGATATTCTTAGTCACAAAGTTTATCATCTTTTTAGAGGTAATAGTAGCTAATGGTTCAAATTCAGCCCATTTAGTAAAATAATCAACAACAACAATGGCATATCTGATTCCGGACTTGGCGGTTGACAAAAGCCCGATGAGATCTATTCCCCAAATTGCAAATGGCCATGGTTTGACCATTTTTGTTATCTCGGTGGAAGGTGCTCTTGGGATTTTTGCAAATCTCTGGCATCGGTCAAATTTTCGGGCGTAGCTTGCAGCATCACGATTAATGTCTGGCCAAAAATACCCATAAAAGAGAATTTTCTTTGCTAGAGTTTGACCACCTGAATGATCTCCACACTCTCCTTCGTGTACTTCAGCTAGAATTGTCTTAGCCTCTTCCTTGGTTACACATCGGAGTAATGGCATTGAGAATCCCCGTCTGTACAATCGACCGTCTTGAATTATATATCTAGAGGCTTTTCTCAACAGCTTCTGACGCTCCTTTGAATTTTCTGGTAGAGAACCATTGAGCAGATATTCCATTATCGAAGTCATCCACGATTCTTGCTCTTGAGATATAGTCATGATCCAGTCAATATCCATCTCATCAGTGCTTGGAGCTGACAGGACTTCCACAGGAACTAATCCCAATAATTGAGCTTCACCAGTGGTTCACCAATATATCTAGAGAATCTTCCTTCATGTTCTCTTCCCGGGGTATATGACTTATCGTATAATCGTCAAGATCATGGGGAATTTCCCAGGCTCTTGACAAGTAAGCAGGCAGATTTCCTCCTTTAGTTTGAAACTCTTTCTTGACTTGGCATACAATAAGCTGTGAATCACTGAAGATATGCAACACTCTGACATTCAGTTCTTTAGCAATCTTCAAGCCGGCAGTAAGAGCTTCATATTCTGCTTCATTATTTGTCGAAGGAAATTCCAATCTCAATGCGTAGCACAATGATCGCCCTTCGAGGGTTTCAAGCACAACCCCAGCTCCGGAACAGTAATCGTTCCTCGCACCATCAACATATAATTTCCATCGAATTGGGGTATTATCAGTCACTTCTTCCTCACTATCACCTTTACATGTACATTCTGCGATGAAATCTGCTAAAGCTTTTCCATTAATTGCTCTCCGGGGATGATAAGTGATGTCGTATTGGCTGAGTTCAATATTCCACTTCAGAAGTCGACCCGAAGTCCCAGGGCGAAACAGGACTTGCTTCAGAGGTTGATCAGTGAGGACTTTGATAGGATGAGCCTGGAAATATGGCCTCAATTTTCTTGATGCAATCAGTAGACAATAGGTGAGCTTTTCCAACTTTGAATAATTCATCTCTGCCCCAGTGAATCTTTTGCTGATATAATAGACCGGGCGCTGAATTTTTGCGTCTTCCCGTACCAACGCTGCACTGAGGGCATGAGATGAGATTGCCAAATATACGAAAAGATCCTCACCATTGTCGGGCTTAGAAAGTATTGAAGGTGTTTCCATATGACGAATCAACTCATCGAAAGCTTTCTGGCATTCAGGAGTCCAGTCAAAGTTTTTCCTTCCATTCTTCAGAGCATCAAAGAACGGAATGCATTTATCAGTGGCTTTGGAAATGAATCGACTCAAGGCAGCGACTTTTCCATTGAGATTTTGCAATTCCTTGTTCGTTCTAGGAGCTTTGACTCTTAAGGCAGCAATCTGAGCAAGGTTAGCTTCAATTCCCCTAGCACTCACAATGAAATCCAAGAACTTTCTGGACTCCACCCCAAATGAACATTTCAAAGGATTAAGCTTCATTTCGTATTTTCGGAGGACTGCGAACATTTCTGCCAAGTGATCCATATGGTCCACTGCCTTCTTTGATTTCACCAGCATATCATCAACGTAAACTTCCATACTCTTGTCAATCTGTGGCTTGAACATAGCATTGAAAAGTCTTTGGTAAGTTACCCCAGCATTATTCAGTCCAAAGGGCATGACTCTATAGCAGTAGAGACCAACATCGGTGATGAAGCTCGTGTCCTCCTGATCCGGCTCATGCATCATGATCTGGTTGTATCCGGAGTAAGCATCCATAAAAGATAACAATTCATGCCCCACTGTTACATCCACCAACTGATCTATCCTGGGTAACGGGAAGCAGTCTTTGGGGCAGGCTTTGTTTAATTATGAGAAGTCGATGCATACTCTCCACTTTCCATTAGCTTTCTTAACCAGTACTAGATTTGAAACCCAATTCGGATAAGTAGACTCCCTGATGAAACCATTCTCCATGAGCCGATCTACCTCTTCTTTCAATGCTGCTGACCTTTCAGGACCCTGGGTTCTTCTTTTCTGCTTTACCGGTGTAAACTTCGGATCAATATTCAGAGTATGTACTGCAACTTCTAGGGATATTCCACACATATCAGCATGAGTCCAAGCGAATACGTCCAGATTTGCTTTCAAGAATGATATCAAGGAATTTTGAACCGTCACATTAAGTTGCGAACCCACATTCACCACTTTGTTCGGATCTTTCGGATCAACAGGTACTGGCACCGCTACTTCCACTGGCACCACTCTATTCTCCCCTACTCTGGCTTTTCTGGGACCCATTTCTCTTCGTGCCCCGCTATGCTCGCCAATGCAGGGTCCACCCTGTAATTGCTACAAGGTTGGTTCTTTGATGTGGACTGGGGCAGCCGCATCTTTTCCCATCTCTCTCTTCCTTGCTTTACGCAACTCTATAAGATAACACTCTCGCCCAGCATTCTGATCCCCTTTAATAACACCAACTCCATTATCCGTGGGGAATTTCATAGTAAGACACCACGGGGCGAGAATTGCCTTAAAAGCCGCGAGAGTTGGTCGGCCTAGGAAGGCGTTGTAGGCAGAAAATTCATCAACAATTGCAAAAGTCTTCTTTCGAACCATCTTTTTCTGCCCCTCTCCAAGCTCGACGAACAAGTCGATAGTTCCAATTGGCTGCTTCGGTTCCCTAGTAAACGCTACAATTTTTTGCGAGGAAGCTTGAACATCAGCCATCGGAATTTTCATTTGATCGAATGTCTTTTTGAAGAGAACATTGTAAGAAGCGCCGCAATCAACAAGCACTCTCCTTACAATAGCCGGCCCAATGCCCGTAGAGACAACCAAGGGATCCATGGTTGGAGCTTCAATGCCCATAGAGTCCCTGGCTCTGAACATAATGTCATCATTAAAAAATTTCTGCTGCTTCAAAGGTGCCGCATCTTCCAATACAAAAACACTCTCTTCTGTTGGTGCATACTTCAAGGCACGGGCATATCTTTCCATCTCACCCTAGCTTCTGCCTGCTTGGTGAGCACCTCCCGTAATCACATTAATAACAGGCCTTTCTGATTCATGCGCTGCCGCCCTCTTACTTGAGCTGGGTTGATGGACAGGGACTTGTTGCCCCTGAGTTGAAGAAGTTGGGTCGTTCTTGTTCCTCTTCACATACTGCTGAAGTTTATTTTCTTTCAATAGCTCCTCAATCAAGTCCTTCAAATGGAGGAACTCATTAATATCATGGCCGGGTTGATTGTGGAATCGGCAGAATCTTCTACTTTTCTCAGCTTTTCTCCCAAGCCTCAATTTAGCTGGTGTGGGGTATTCGACAGTGTCCTTGGTTGCAAAAAAAATGTTTTCTGGTGTATTGGTTAAGGGAGTGAAGTGAAAAGGACGATTTTTCTTCGCATTTCCCTGCTTCTTCCCACCATCGTTCTCCCTCTTCCGAGTTCCAGATTCCTTCTTATTTGGAGCAGCATTATTATTCCCAACCTCTGTTGATACCACCTTGGCCGGTGCTTGAAGGCTTTCCAAACGCATGAATTCATCAGCTTTCTTATAGAATTTCTCAAGCGAATTCGGTTCTTTCATCTTCGGCCACTTCCCAAATTCGCTCAATTTGTCGATTGCCCTCATCAAGTATGTCAAGACCATTCGTGGCTCTGCATTATCCACTTCAGCCAAACCTATGTTGAAGCGGTTCAAGAAAGATCTAATAGATTCCCCAAGATTCTATTCCAGGCTAGACAGTGGCATAATATCCTTTGCCTTCGAAGCATACATCCTGAATTGTTCTATAAACTTCCGAGTCAAATCGGAGAACTGGGCTATGGATCGGACCGGTAGCTTTGTGAACCAGAGTAGAGCCACTCCTTCCAAGTATACCGGAAAGTACCCGCATTTGATCTCATCCGATGCCCTGGCACCAGTCATGTGCCAGTCATAATCGTACAAGAATTGGTTAGGGTCACTTGTTCCCTTATAAGCCGGGATGGTAGGAGGAACAAACTTCCTTGGAAATTCTGCTTTTAAAATCCTTTCAGTGAACGGAGTCTTGCTCGGAGCGAATCCCCATTTTTTTCATCTTCTTCTCTCTGCATGCTCTTTTTCATGATTTGTCGAACCATTCCAGAGAAGTATTCCTCATCATTTAGAGGCTCTACAGGACTGTAACGACCCGGCTTTTTCAACAGTTAATTTGTGATATTTAAAATGAATTTAAATAATTAATTTGAAATATAATTTGTTTTCAATATGAAAAGTTGGTTTGATTTAATAAAAAGAACTCAGAATTTAAATATAACAATTAATTGAATAAATTAAATAGTAGTGACAATTGGGTAAAATATTTAAATCTGGAATTGTAAGCTTATTGGAAATATTTTAACAGCTTATAAAATTTATATTAATAATACTGGAAGTAATAGATGGATTAAAATTGAATGTAACTGCGGTTTGTTCAATTTTAAATTTACATCGTTTAAATTGACATTTAAAAATAACCTTCCGAGGCACAGTATCGGAATTCAACGAAACTAGTTCCATTGGATCCGTAATATTGAATTATTGTCGGATTTCAAAATTCGTAATTTTTGGAGTGATCGTATGATCGTACGAGAGGAAAACGCTTCAGAAATAATTAATCGTTTTCAAATTCAAAATATCTTACATCAAATCGTAGCCGTATTTTTTACCTTCAGCTTCTCAAAGACGCTTCCTTTATCTCTTAAATTCACGATGCTTCTTGTTTAAATCTTCGTTCAGAAACCAAAAATCAAAATCATAGCCGCTATCTTCCTATAATCGCGAAAATAAAAATTCCTCACCCCTTCACCTTCCAACCCTAACTCCACCCCTAATTATCTCCTTCTTCCTGTAAGCCGAATTCATCGGCATACATATAAAAAAAATGAGAAAATGTCGTGCAAATTGAATGGGAGGGTGCGCGCTCAAGAGGACAGGGAGGACGGCAACGAAGTTGTGGCGCGGATGCTCGATTTGGAGGCGGCAGGGGACGTTCGCGAGGCGCGCGACGTGTGTGGGTCGATCTGGGAGCATGGCGAGGCGACGTGGTTGTTCACGAGTGGGGGAGCGTCGTGTGGTTCAGTGGGGGGGATGCGATGTTATGCGGCTATAGGTGAAGTGACGGCGGCGCTGATGTAGCAACGTGAGGAGGACGAGCTCGCGCATGCGAAGGGTGGTGCGGTGGCGATGGGGGAAGCTAGGGCATGTGATTTTCGTCTGTGGAGGTCGCGCAGTGAGGTATAAGTTTTATTGTCAGATAATTTAAGTTTTAAAGTATTTAAAATTGTGACAGTAAGTAGTTTTTTTTTAACTTTTCGAAAATTTTAAAAAATAAAAATTGTTTAGTTAGCTTATTTTAATTTTTTTCAACTTATAAAAAGATTTTTAGAAGAAAATGTTTTCAGTTTAAAACCGAGTAATTAGTAAATTAAATTTATTAAAAGAAAATAAACGGTTCAATTTGTTCCAAATACTTATAAAATTCAATTTAGAATTACCAGTTCATTAAATTTATAAAATGGAAATTTAGGGATCGATTAATATAAATATTTATAAAATCATATAATTGTGTATATAAGGTTTAAAATTGGGAAATAAATAGCTTAAATAAATTGTAAGTCAATTAAAATATTCACCGATAAATTTGTCATGTGATTGTTCAAATATTAATAAAATTCATACAATCGTTATTCAAGGTCAAAAATATGGAAACGAGTCGAGATTGGGAATGATTGCAACTTAAAAGCAAAGGTGAGATTTTCTCACTCATTTGGATGCCCTAAATTAAATTTAAATGTTAAATTTAAATTATTGGATGTGATTTATTGATTGATAATAATTCATTCACTGGTTAATATTATAACCCATATGCTGTAATATCCATTTGAAGTGGATTGATATGTTACTGTGCTAACATTTGTGGATGTAGGGAAAACAGGTTGGAGGGATCCAATAAGATTCCTCAAATATATTTATTTGTTATATATATTGTTGTTGCCATATGACAGGATGAATGATAGTGATATGGATTTGCATGCGAGTTAAATTTATATGGAAATGGGAATTTACTAATTTTTAAAATGCTATAAATAATTTAAATTGAAGGAAGTTAAATGAAATTTAAATTATAGGCATATTCTTTAGAATCTGAATTCACTTCTGTTGAGATTAAAGTAAAATTAAAAGAATATTTATTATTTTAGTTAAACTTAAAATTAGTTAAAGTTGAGTTGGAAAAAAAATGAAATTGTATACTAAAGGCTTAAAGAAATATTGTAATCGATGAATGGATTTAAAGTAAAGCAAAACTATATTAAGAAAATAAAATAAGAGAACTATATTAAGAAATAAAATAAGGAAATTTTATTAAGAAATGAAATGGAATTGTTTTTAAGAAACAATAGAGAATTGAATTGAAGAATAAAATTATAAAAATGAATTTTGAATAAATTGTATTTATAAATAAATGAGTAAGAAAACTCAGTGGAGTTTATAGATTTATAAATGAAGTTTATAAATGAGATAGAAAGTATTAGCGAATATGTAATGAGATAAGTCATGGTAAGGACTTGATTTGAGTTATGGGAATTGGTTTTGGAGGGAAATAGTTGGATATTTCCGGAAGTAAGAAGTATGAATTTGGACAAGAGGCATGATAGATGGATATTGGATTTTCTAAAATTATAAACTTATTATTTAAAAAGGAGTATTTTAATTTATCACACTATATAACCTTCTTGTAAACTATTACTTAAATTTAAAATGTTTGAATTAGTTATTTTTAAAGGATAGGCAAATATTTATCATAAACTTTAATTTTCTAAAACCAGTTTTACAATCTACCATTAACTGGGTATGAACTCTAATTTTTATGTTAAATATTTCTTTTAAACCGTAAATTGTATAAAAAGTATGCTTCTTATTTTATAAACCTAAGTGTTCCAAATGTTTTTAAAATCCAATTAATAATCCTCTTGTGTTGATAAGTGAGTTATTAAATGGGATAAGATTTAGGAGAAATCCTATTAAATGGAGAAAATGAATTTGTGAAATTATAAGCAAAGTATAAATTTATTTTTGAGAAAAGGAATGAGAAAATAAAAAAATATTTCCAAAGGTAAAATCAAATTGAGTGTGTATGAGAAATCAGTTAAGTGATTACATGAGAATAAAGGACTTTGAAATTTTATTCCAAATGGGTTAAATGGGAATATTATCTGTATGATAATTGGGATAAATAATTTGTTGAAATTATTTGATGGTTGCTTGTGTATGATTAACTGATAGTTAAATAACCGACTATCAATATTGGACAATGCGCTGATCGTTTCGAAGAGTCCGGGATCGGATTTAATTATCCGAAAACCACTTCGATCCGATTTGAATGATTACAAATGAAGACCGTGAAGAGTTGAAGACGGTAATTCGGTTTGTCCAGACCCAGGACAACTTGTATGGATCGAATGCTTTCAGAACATCGTTAGGTGGACGATGAGCATTCTAATTGATGCGTTCTTGAAAGGTAACGTTTAACCTCAAGCCTCATCAACCGGGAATGGCTAAAACATGGGAGGTGCAGCAAGGATAGGTGGGTCATGCCCAAGAAGGACAAGATATTTCCCCTGTCTAGATGTCCCTTTTTATTCGGCTTAGTGGGTGGTTGGTCGCGCCAACCACGGGGTTTATCTTGTTCGGGACTGTTCAGTAAGGAATGGTTCCGACCTTGTGTTGCAAGGGAGCGGGCGTAGTCCTCGGTACTCTGATCTAGGCCAGGTACTGTGACGGGCGGTACCCCAGTAGCCCAGCCATTGATGGAAATCCATTCTCCCTACGAGCCTTGTACGAGATTTGTTTGTATTACCCACTCTGTGGCTAGTAGCTGGAATTTAATAAATGTAACAATTTCGGCTATTTTATAAGTATTTGTATATAGACCCTATTATAATATCAGAGGATTTCTATAAAAATTGTTTTAGCTATCGTAAGGTAAAAACCCGACATGTTTATTTGTGGCGTGGTCTTACGAGATGCTTTTTTTAAAGGATTTTTGAAACTTTAATAATCCAATTGAGTGTGATTTTTCTCACGCTGGTCAGACCGAGTTAAACAGGATTCAGGTTATATGCTGGAGCTCAGGGGACGAGCTGGTGGCAGAGCGTATTTACGTATTTGTCTATTATCTCCGTTGTGTATGGACATGTATGATTGATTGATGTACTCTGATGTTGGTATGTATAAATATGTATATAGTACAGATTTCTTGTATTTAAAACTGTATTCTATATATTATATTTTATTCCGCTGCGATGTGAGATTCTAATGTTTTCTTTTTCTTCCTCTTCTACCCTTTCTTCTTTTTCATAACTATCTGGAGTTTTCGGGTTCGAAAATTTCGGGTTGTTTCAAGGACAAACATCAGCCATTTTCTCGGAAGTTTGTCTTGACAAGCGTTCGCGGAGGGTTGGCTGCGGCCCTGATCCTCCAACTTGGGGAGGTGAATCTTCAACGGGGCCAGCTGCCATTTGAGGAATATTTCTTGCTTCAACATTATGAACATCATCGGCAAAGTTTTGTTCATTATTCACCGGTTGATGGTTAGCTTCGAGCAAAGCGTTCAACCTTTCCAACATAAAGTATTTTGAGCTTGCACTTGCTGATATAGCCCAGAAACTGCAGCATCTAACTCCGCTCGTGTAATTCCAACACTTGGAACTGTTTGGCTTAACGGAGGAGAAGTGGCGGTATTCTCTTGGACATCACCGGATCTAGCAGATCTGCGCTTTCTTCCAGGAGCCATTATCTCTGACAGACTTCTGGTTTTGAGAGAGATTCTTTCTACAAACTTTTGCAAAGCAATGATGAAAATAGCCTGAGTTGGGTTCTCAATAAAAGCAACAAAAATGTTAACGCTAAAATTGAATGCTAACACCCCGGTGTAAGTATAGATTAAGTGAAAGCACCACCCGTCAATACGGGAATTAGAAGTAAGTAGAAAAGTCGCAGAAAGAACAGTAAAGAGACAACAGTTTTATAGTGGTTCGGCTTCAAGTTAAGCCTACGTCTACTTTAATCTTCTTTATTGCTGAATCAATCACAACTTTACAACAATCTTCGATTACAACAATACTAGGACAAATAGCTAGAACTCTGATGTAGAAGAACTCTTTAAATCCATGTCGAATGTGTTAGATTTCTTCTTGAAGTTCATTGAAGTGTCTTTCGTGTTTGAAGTGTCGGGTGAGTCGAGAAATCAGCAGAGTATAGGCATTCCAGAAATGAGCCAAAAGGTCCCCTCTTCGGTGGTGTAGGCATGGTATTTATAGGAGTTTTCTAGAGTTAGGTCGTAGGTCATGGGCGATCTAGGGGTTAGGTCGTAGGTCGTGAGCGACCTAGGGGTCAGGTTGGCCATGTTCTAGGTCGTGGGCGACCTAAGGAGTACCAGGAGAGGGAGTGGCAGCCTAAGGTACTACGGCATAAGGAGTTGTCTTGGTTTACGCTAGGTCGCTAGGTCGCTAGGTCGCTAGGTCGCACCTCTCATGGAATCACTAGAGCCTTTAGCCGTTAAGTTGTAGGTCGTTGAGTCCTTTAACAGGTTAGGTCGCTAGGTTGTTGTCTTCTGTAAGTCGTTAAGTCGCGGTACCTTTTACTTCGTTACTCCGCTTCAGCAGTTAGGTCGCCTACTTCCTTAGGTTGTTGAGTCATGAAATTGAGGAGTTAACACATATTAATCAATTATCCTTTAACAAATCATTTAATTATTCTTTGATTAATTAAGTAATTAACTCTTTTGTCACTTTTATTAATAAATCATTAATTTTAAAAGATAAAACCTTTTCTCCTAATTAATCACATTAATTAACCTTCTTTTAATTTATCTCATAAATTAATCATCTTAGGATCATTAAGTAATTACACTTACTTACTTTTATTAATAAGACCTCAAATGTTTAAAATAAATCATTTATTTCAACTATCACTTTATTATTTAATTTAATTAAATGCTTAACATTTACAAAATTTCTTGAGAATCTTGGGTTAATCATCTCTTGACTTCACCATCATTATATTTGGAAATACTCGGAGATTCATTAAATCAACATGACAAAATTATTACCAAACCATATCAATAAATTTTAAACAAACCTTTAAATTTGTTTTAAAACCTTGCTAATAGATTTTATTTGAAAACAAAAACTTGATCTATATCCTTTCAACACTTATTAATACTTGAAACTAAATTTTACCTTTATTAAAAATCTGGTACATGTTTTCTGTTGAACTTTGAAAATCTGGACACATTTTTTTCTCTTTTAAATTTCTAAAATTTGTTATGTTTCAAAACAACCCGAGCCATAACAGAAAACTACTCGAGCCAAATCATCGTCTCCCCGTAAATCACTTTGAGCAATGACTTGAGCATCCCCTTTCTTCCCCAAATCACAACCACCGCCTGACATTCAAAAACGCACGCGTGCACGTGCACAGATGGCCAGAGCCTCTCCGACCATCATCGCTTGTCCCTGCAGGTCGACGATGACCTCGTCATTCAATTTGACAACCCAAGTTGCCCACTTAATCGAAAAACCAAAATCGAACTCTATGAGCTCCTGTAACTCAAAATCTTGATCATCAAAGAAAGCTTCGTCCAGACGGTCACGACCACCAGCGATTGCGTAATTTTTCCTGAATCACCGCCACAGTTTCCTCCTTCCATTTCCCCAGGTCGGATGACCTGAATCGCCTCGACCACAACGAATCACCTCCATTTACTTCATCGGCAAATCTGGGTTGTTAAACCCTAAATTCACATTGATCGATCGCCATGACACATTGTAAATTCTTTTACTATTTTTCGGTTGATCAACATCCACCAGGCTATCTTTGCCTAGAGGCACGACCTACAATTCAACATCAATCGCCAGAGATTGGCAAAAATGTGAATCTCATTAAACGTACAATTTCTCACAAATTATTAAACTACAAATCATGAAATGATTCTCTAAATTCATCATTTTCCAAGTTAAAACTGTTTATGCGATCGAATTTTAAAATTAAACAATTTGATTCTGGGCTAATTTTAAATCATCACTGTATATATTTCATTTTCTAAATGAATATTTAATTTAAACACTTGAAATTAATTTTTAAAATGATATCACCTATATACAACCATCTTCTATTCAGAGTTTATAGCTTAAAATAATTTGGGTGGAGTGGTTTGAAATTCTTTTAACAGGTTTTTAAAACCTGTAAGCAATGAACAAAGGTGACCATCTTATGCAGACATGCACACACAATTTTTGCACACATATACATACAAGCATGCTGGCATAATTATCAAATAACAATCACTTTTCACAATATACTTCAAACATCAACTGAAATATCAAAATATATATATGGGTTTAAATGAGTTTCCTCATCTGTGCTTCAGAAGACAGAAACCTGGAATTTGCAATTTGAAAACTGGAATTGATGTTTTGATCTGTGAATTTGCTTGAATCTGATTTTTAATTGCTTTTGATTTTTGTTTTGCTCCTAATCCCTTAGGTTTTGCTTTAATCTTTTTATTTAATCTGGATTTTTAAATTGCTTCATGAATTTTGCTTAACCTTAACTTGATATTTGATTTGATCTTCTGGTTTTCAGGTTGAAGCTGAAGCTGAAACTTGAACTGCTACTTTTCTGATTGTTTTGATTTTTAAAATTTGCTTGTTTCTTGAATTTGAACTTGATCAGTTCCCTCTACTTCTGGAAGCTGAATTGATCATTCGAGGTTGTTGATGAGATATTTTATTGCTTTCAGGTTTTGATTTCAGGCAGGCTTTGATTTTTAAATTGTTGCTTGAATCTGAATAGCCAGTTCTTACTTTCTTTAAATCTTTAAAATTATTTTGTTTTGCCACTTGTTAATCTTGCATATTGCATGGCTTACAAATGTTAGATTACATCATAAGAGGTTTACACTTGTCAAAATTCAAATAAATTTATGTTTCAGCCGTTGTTTAATAAACAATGTTTTAAACCCTTGTCATTTTATAATTTGCTACTTGTATTTTGAACCCCTTTTTGTCTTAGTACTTATGTTCATATATATAAGATTTCAATTTAACTTTACACATATATATTTTTATGTTATGTATTTTTGCATACAAACCTTTTCATTATTCAAAAAAAAATTTAATCTATATACATTTACTTTCATAACTATTTACATATCCTAAAGAAAATGATTTTAAAACTAATTTTATTAATAAGTGAATCTTTTTTTTAAAAAGAAACTATGTATACTTATTTTGTTTTCAAGATACTCATTTTAGTATTTTTCAAATCAATTATATTCATTGTCAATAAATTAATTAAATTTCAAATTCAAATTTCGAATTGTAATTCATTTATATAACTATATATCTTATTTATATTTGGAGAATTCAAATATACCAAAAATTTTATTTACAATATATTTTATTTTTCTAGAATTTCCAGCTTAAAATTCAATTAAGTTTTATTTTTATATCTCAAATCCAAAATTCTATTTAAAAATATAAAATATTTTTTATTCTGGAAATTTTCTAATTGATTCACAGATAATTTCAGAATTAAACTCCAAAATTAAATTAATTGCCAAATTAAACTTAGTTAAAATTCGGGAATGTTACATTATCCTTCTTAAAAACAAAAATGCCGACCAGTTCTTAAATAATAATAAATCTTTAAGAATTGTTATAAAGTAACTATTAATACCTTAATATGCTTAACAATTTAAAATAATTTAATAACTAATTTTCCAGAATGTTGTAACACTTTTAATTTTCCCAAATTAATAATTAAAAATTCTCTTTAAAAACAAGCTCCATTTCCCGATTCTAATTTTCATTTCGCAAATTTTGGAATCTTGCTTGAATCCAGTATAACCCATTTATACTTGTTTTCCAAAATCCACCTCTATCCTTTCAAATATTTAAAATCTCGTTTTAGAACCTCCTTTTATTTTTAAACTAGCATGAACCCGTGCTTCACACATGGTTATTTGTAGAAAGGTTGATCTGCAATGTAAATGCAACAAAGCAAAAGGTGGTTTACAAAAAATCTATATAAAATCATAGAAAATAATAGAAACCTATTTAATTCTATGAAAAATAACATTTTTAGTCCCTGATAATATTCATAATCTCATTGATTCTTTCACAACAAATATTAGAAAAGTGGTGCAACTATTTTGAAGATGTAAAACTGAAGGTCAAAAATAATATTTTTTGGGTATGAGCTTTAACTTTTAAATGATTAAGGAAAGATAGATAGAAAAATAATGATAGCGCTAGTTTGCTAGTTTAAAACAAACTTCTCATATTAGAAAACAACAAACAAAATCATTTTAAGTTCAAAGAGTGCTCCATATTACATAAAAAATTAAAAGTTAGGCCACCTTATCTCTATGAAGGTAGTGACGAATGAAACAAAAACCATAGAAACTACTGTTGAATTTCAATTGTAGCATATAACTCACTAAAGCATTATTAACGCGATGCTCACACAAGTTTATTCTTCAAGCGAATGATACTTCTGCTTATCTGTTAGAAGGATATTAGTTGATCGAATTTACCGATATCTACTTCTTTATGCAATCTGTTAAGCTGGGATAATTAAAACTTTAAGTTTTAATAAATATTAAAATCATTTTATCATGTCATTTCATCAGAAAAATTGGTTATTTGATAAGAATTTACACAAATATATCCTATGTTAAAGTTGAATATGCATGGTACGATAATTTTTGAAATGCAATTGAAACTAAAGCTGGAAATTAACTATTTCATACATGCAATCATTTATTATCCTATTAATGAAGATACCTTATTTTTTGGAATGACATTATGTTTTCTAATCTATTAGAATTGAGTACCTTGAAAAATTAAGTGTTATTAAGTATTGGTGAATAATTGATTTCTACTCAAACATATGGTGTGTTGCTTCATGATTTTTGAATTAAGAAAGTTTTAACTAATTTTGATTATAATCAATTTTTAGTTCGGTAATGATTCGAGAATTACTTTTTTTCCTCGATCTTTGGTTTCTTTCATCGAAGAGTTTAATTTTCATGTGTTGGATCCTTCAAGAACATTAAGTCCTAAATCAGTGAATTATACATAAACAATTAAAATAGAGAGAAAATGACGAATACCTTATCTTATGATGGTTTCCTACATATACTTTTACATGGCAGACATGTACGTTGGAATTTAGTACATCTTCCTAAATTTTAAGCTCATAAGTCCATATAATTTCATTTAAAGCTTGACCATCAACGTAAGCATAAGTTTCAGTGCATTAGAATGTCGGTATTTATATAGTATCACAAATGTTTTTGGTATAACTATGCATCACCAAATTGGCATCACAACGGAACCACTAACTTTTTAGTGACGATCAATTTTCCATATGAGCTTTTGATGCTGCGAATTAAATTAGCAATGACATAACAATGTCAAAAACCCATTAGAAAACTATAGTTTATAGTAGTGTACAGACCAAAAACCGCATTACACTTTAATTATAACATACAAAATTAAACAAATTAAATCCCTAACAATTAATAGTCTTATAACATTATCGTGAAGCGGTACGATATACCCACGCAAAAAAAATCTGGTGATCCTAACCAAATGTACATTGATAATTAAATGAAATCTTCGACTTAGTAGATTACTAACCTTCGACCTGTTTAAGAGAAAAAATGCATTTGTGCATATATTACACAAATTTGTTCTATGCTAAATACTTCCAATCATTTTCTATCGATCATCAAATAATTAGGGGGGACAAAACCATTTGACACTGAAAATTGCGAACAGCAATTTTGCATACTAATACGTTAGAAAGTCATGAATGTAAAAATAAGAAAAATTACATAGATAAAAGAATGATGCGTTGTAAACTAAATTCATCGCTGCATAGTTTAAGTAAATAAACAAAATATCCTTCGTCAATAATTTATGTAAATCAGGTCCATTTCCTTTGATACCCTTCATTAGTAACTGCTACTCTTATACCCAGTTTAATAGTTCACACTTATATAGATTTCAAATATTCAAAACATAATAATATTTTCAAGGAACATTATATTGACAAACAGTTTTCACCATTAAATCAACATATTTGTGATCTTTTAAATGATATGTGTTATTCTTATGTAAATATTCAATCGTTGATATTTTTTGAAAAATTGTAGCCTTTCATATAGATATTGTATTTGTAACCGCAACATTCAAAATGCAAATATAATTGCATCATTCAAATCAGCATGTACAAAATTAATAAATATGCAGTTAAAGTCAATTCATATTTGGTGCGTGTTTAAAATTATAGCTATATTTTCATAATGCAGTTAAATTAGTACCATTAACACCAAATAAAATCTTCTACTGCAATTAAAATTAGTATTGCATTACACAAGCAGTCAAAATATTCAAATGCAACAATATTTACTTAATTCCGAAAATACTGCAAAACAATAACCGCTTTTGCTTAATGCATTTAAATTTTAACTACAATAAGCTCGAATAAATCATTGAATACAAACAAAATTATTACTACATCACATAAATATAGTTGAAATATTCAATTGCTACCATGAATAATCCAAAATTGACATTAAATTATAACAATTTTTTAATAATGTAGTTAAATTTTAATTGCATTAAGATTGAATAAATTCATGCAATGTAGCCAAATTTATTACTACATCACATAAATATGGTTAAAAATCTTCAAATATAGTTAAATTTACCCAAAACTTGCTGGTAAATTATAATTGCATTTTCTTAATTTCATTAATTCATAACTGTTTTAAAATTGAATAAAGTTATCAAATATAGTCAAAATCATCAATAGTAAATGCAATTAAAAAAATACTAATGTAGTTAAATTACTAAAAAAAATTGCCAATAATTTATTACACCATTTTTTGATGGGGTTAAATTGTAACTACATTAAGTTTGACTGAACTATCAAACACAATCAAAATTATTACTTTATTACATAATGCAGTTACAATATTCAAAGACAACCATAATTGTATGATTCAAAAAAATTCCTTTTATGTTAAAAGATAATAGCTACATTATAATAATCTAGGTAAAACTACTATGTAATGGTTATGATCATGCGTAATAATGCTGTTACAGAAACGTGGTACACAGCGGTGACACAAAATAATTGGATTATATAAATGCAGTTAAAACTGCTAGATAAAATTATGATTTTAAAAAAAAAAAAATTTGGCTATCAACAATGAATATCATTGGAAAGCATATTAAATTTGAGGTTTCATTGTGAAAACGATTCTTAAATCCAAATAATGCAGAAGAAGTTATCACATTTCAAAGTTTAAATAGAAAGAAAATAAAAACATGACTGTTCATTTCACAAAATATGAAGGAGGCCTATATGCTCTTGAAATTTAACTCGGTAATAACAGTATAATATAGGCAAGTGCCACATAAGGATTTATTGTTGCAAAATTCTTTTATAAATTTTATTCCAAAATCTCTTTTCAAAATACCCCACATGATAAAAAAAGCAAAAGATCTCTAGAAGAAAATAATCCTATTTAACCACTGTACATTGCTAACATCAGGAAATAGAACAATCGCGAATTCCAAGCTGCTAAAGTAGCTAAAGTAGTGATAAATTCTGTTAGTAAAATAGGTCCTATGGAAAGTCCGTCAATTCCCAGTCTCCAGTGAAAGTTGAAAACATTTATCCATTTAGCAACCTCTTCTAATTGAATTAATGGATCGTCCAATTGGAAATGATAATAGAAGATATAGGTTGTTACAAGGGGTTCTAACAAACAAATACATGTAGTATACCATCTAAAATCTTATTCCTTTATGAGGGAGAAATAAAATTGAGGAACCCGCGAATATTGGCAAAACTACTAGTATTGTTAACCAAGGGAAATAACTCGTGATAAAGACAAGATGCGTTTTTGACCAAAAAGCCCGTGCTCAAGTGGAATTTATTATAAGATATCAATAAGATAGACTCATGCTGCGAGTTGTTTCATGCCATAAATAAACACGGACACTTAAAAAATCCATTGGACAGGCAGATTCACATCTTTTACAACCTACATGGTCTTCCATTCTTGGCGCAGAAGCAACTTGCTTAGCTTTACATCCATCCCAAGGCATCATTTCCAATACATCCATGGGGCAGGCTCGCACATATTGAGTGCACCCTATACATTGGGTCTATAAATTCCAATTTTGAACATAAATTTTTTTCGATCTAGTAAAGTAAAATAATAATAATAATAAATTTATAATTATATAATTTATTATATATTTATATTTTCTTTATATATAGAAACCAGATGAATCAATGATTTATCAAAAAATCTTAAGAATCTAATTTTTTATAAATTTGTTCATCAGAAGGGAATAAGAGACTTTGATTTATCTTTCAACAACCATGATCATATGAGTCGCATGAATCACACGTGCAACTTCACGTTGACTAATGGATCGTCAATATTTCAATCCAAATATATATTGAAATATTACTATACATATTAGTATTATTTGTAAATAAATATGTAAAAGACACTGAAATGATAGAAAGTTTTTTCTACAATTTCTGTATATATATTCTTAGATGAATTTATATTATAGTTATGCTTAATTTTTCAACAAACTTGACTGATTGATACGAGTTGATTTTCTGTTACGATAGATCGACGAAACAATAGCTAGCCCAATAACAGCTTCCGCCGCTGCAATCGCTATAATGAAGATTTACAAAATCTCGTCGTTTAATTGGCGACTATCAAATATATCAAAAAATAGTACGAGATTAATATTAACCGAATTTAGTATAAGTTCAAGACACATAAGTGCTCATACCATGTTTCGACTTGTGATCAATCCATAGATACCGATTGCAAATAAATAGACACTCAAAAAAATTACATGTTCGAGCATCATTGACTAACTCCTGATCAAGCTCGATTCGTTTCAATATGAACAAAAATTCAACCAAGTTGATTGACTAGAATCGAGCGATTACTAAAAAAGGGAATATTAACAGTATAGTAAACTAATTTTTTTAATTCTAATTAAACTATTTATTACTGACGAGCCATAGTAATTGCGCCTATCAAAGAAACTAAAAGAATTATAGAAATTAGTTCAAACGGAAGATAAAAATATGTTGATAAATGATTCCGATTTGTTGAACGTTGTTTATAAAGTCTTTCTTTATAAACTGATTTGATCTTATAGTCCAAATAATTCCGTAACATGACGTATCTGCGATAGTAGTAATTAGTGAAAAAAGGATACTTATACAAATTAGTGAAGTGACTACATCTCCAGTAGTCCAAAGATGGGAGTCGTTAGAATATTCTGAACCATTCACGAACTTAACAACAAATGTCATTAAGACATTTATGGCACCCACATAAATAAGAAGCTGGGCGGCAGCTACAAAAAAGGAGTTTGATGAAATATAGAACCAGGATATACAAACAAGAACCGATCCCAACGAAAAGGCGGAATAAATTGGATTAGTAAACAATACTACTCCTAGACATCCGAATATAAGAAATGATCCCAGAAATACTACAAGTATATCATGTATTGGTCCAAGTAAATCCATTATGTATAAGAGAAAAATCAGCCAAAATGTTTCATGACCTTACTAAATAGTATAAAAAAGAGAGGGGTTTCCCCTTATTTTTTTTCTTCTATATGATGAGTTTTTAATGCAATTAAATCTTAATATGGATGGATTACTATGGATATAGATAAAGTTTTTAAATATTAAAATTACCGGCCAACCTTTTCTTTTTTCTTTTAGAAGTTATAATTTTTTAATATTTTAAAATAATTAAGAAAACACATATTCACAATTTAAATTAAAGAGATTCTTAAAAATCAATAGTTAATAAGATAAGTTTATTAGGTTCTCATAAAAAAAATACTTGTTTCTTTTTATCTTTATATAAAAAAATATTAGTAATCAGTAATCGTTCTTGAATCAAGGGGTTTATCTTTATCCATTTTGATTTGACTGGAATTCATAATTGTTTGGATTGTGTAACCTACAATTACTGACATTAGTAACCGGCCTAATGCAATTTGATTATAATTTAATTTGTGACGATCATAAGTTGAAAGTTCACATTCTTTAGTCATCGATAAACAGTTTGTTGGACAATACTCGACACAATTACCACAAAATATACAGACTCCAAAATCAATACTATAATAAAAAATTGTTTCTTTTTAATCTCTCATTTAAACCTCTAATCAACAACGGGTAGATCTATGTGACATACATGAACACATACCTCACAAGCAATACATTTATCAAATTCAAAATGAATTCGACCTTGGAAACAATCTGATGTGATCGATTCTTCATTAGGATGTTGAATAGTTACAGGTAAACGATTTGTATAGGATAGCGTAATTATGAAACTTTGACCAATGCACCTTACAGTCCGTATTATTTAATGACCAAAATTTATGAACCCGGTCGCAATAGGGAACATATTGTAGATCTCCATGAATAATTTGATGTTTCTTTCTCTTGTTTAAGATCAGTATGAATGGAGAATATCATTATCTTATTCTATTCTTTATAGGTAAATAAGTTGGGAAGAAGTTGTCAATAATAGATTACCCAAAAAAATAGGTAAAACGAATTTCCATCCAAAAGTTGGTCCATTCTCAGTTTAGGTAAAGTTCATTTTGCTGTGATATTAATAAACAAAAACAAATAAACTTTAGCTAATGTAATAAATAAACCCGATTGTTATAAATAATGAAGTAACTAATAAATTTAGGTAAGAAGCAAGGTAAAATAGAGCATATTTAATACCCGAATATTCTGTTTGATAACCTGCTACAAATTCTTCCTCTGCTTCTGCTAAATCAAAAGGCAATCTCTCACATTCTGTTAGGAAAGAAATTAGAAAAACAACAAACCCTATAGGCCGACGCCACAGATTCCATCTCAAAAACCATATTTTGACCGTGACTCAACTATCAACTGTACTTGAACTGTTAGATTATCATAGTTGATAATTACATTACTGTTCATATCGCTATTTCAAAACCGTACATGAGGCCTCAGCTTCATACGGCTCCTTTATGGTCACAAATAAATGTAAGTACTTGTTTGGTATTATTATAATTTTTAGATTCTAATTCTAATAACGGGAGTCCAAAATTGGACCAACGAAATTCCATTAGCTAGAATAAAAAAGCGCTTCCGAATTGATCTTTTCCATTAAAATTATAATTTCACTTTATTCAGTAATAACTTAATCCATAAATAAAATACTCATTATATCAATAAATTAGGTTTTATCAACAACTCTAAAGAAAGAATTAGTTAGAAAGAATTGATCATTAATTCCAAATTTATGATTAAGAATTCCATGTATGTATATAGTAGATATGAATATTGAATGGGGAAAAGAAATAAATATCCTGTATCGTATTTTTTAATTTCATTTTTCCCATTCAATATTTTGCATTCTATTTCTTTTGCTCCTGTCCTATTCTTCTTTCTTAAAGGAGAGGAGGTACTCTAAAAAAAATAAAGGATCAATTCGTTTTTTATAGTCATTTCTTTAATCAGTGAATATGAGCATACTTGTGATCGAAATCATGGAGAAGCACTACATGGTCATTTCTACCAACTTAAAATCCTCATTATGATTCGTTTTATCTAAAGCTTTATGCAAAAAAATCCTTTTTTAATCTTAAATTATCTCCATTACTAATCTTTTGTGCACCTTGGTGTTCCTAACTATCCACTAATTTTTTATTGATCTCTAGTATGGTAATAAATATAAGACAGTATGTAGAAACCCCATACGCGTGATCTTTTGTACTCGCTTCAAGATATGGTAATTGGTCAAAGAATCTTAACCTTGGGGCAAACATTTTATGCTGCTTATGTCTCTATTCTCGTACATAGGAAATGAGATTTAATCCTCTTACTGTAAATTTATAAGCAGTTTGCTTTTACTCATCTAACTATCTAGCTTAATTCATCAACCCTAATGATAAATAAAAAAGAAAATATCCATTGAATACAATATATTAAATTTCTTTATTCTATTTCTAGTTCTAGAAAAGAAGGAAAATAATAATGTTCTGCCGAATCACACGTAGAGATATTGATAACACACATAGAGTTAATGGTATTTCATAACTGATAGATTGAGCAGCAGCCCGTAGACCACCTGAAAAAGAATATTTATTATTCGATCCATATCCTAACATAAAAAGTCCAATAGGGGCAATTCTTGAAATGGAGTTCCATAAAAAAACTCCTATACTAAGATTGGCCAAAACAAGGTGATATCCAAAAGGAATTACTAAGTAACTTAGTAGAACAGATATGACCACTATAGACGGTCCCGCGTTGAACAAACGAATATCTTCTCTAGATGGGAGAAGATCTTCTTTAAAAACTAATTTGGTTCGATCTGCTATAACTTGAATAATTCCTAATGGACCGGCATATTCAGGCCCAATGCTTTGTTGTATTGCTGCAGAAATTTCTCTTTCTAACCACACAATTACTAGTACCCCTATTCTTATTTCCAATATAGGGGTGAAAATAAGAACAAAGATCCATATTAGTCCATCGACTTCTTTTAAAGATTATGATCTAGAAAAAGAATTTATAGCTTGTATTTTTGCTTCTGTCAGATCAACTATCATTTCAACAACCAACTTCTCCCATAATGACATCTATACTACCTAATATCATCATGATATCTACCAATTTCATTCTTTTAACTAGTTGAGGGATAATTTCCAAATTCGGGTGGACGAATTTTCCATCTCCAAGGGAAAACACTACTATCTCCTATCAAATAAATTCCTAATTCTCCTTTTGAGGCTTTTACTCTTACATAAAGTTCTTGCTTCGACAATTCAAAATTGGGCAAAAATTTTTTAGTAATAAATCTATATTAAAAATTATTCCATTTGGAATTTTTTGCTTTATCAAAACGTCGGACTTTTAAATTCTCATCAGGTCCTCGAGGAATTCCTTCTAGAGCCTGTCGAATAATTTTTATAGATTCCTTCATTTCACCGATTCGTACTAAATAATGAGCTAGTGAATCTCCTTCGTTTTGCCATTGGACTTCCCAATCAAATTTATTGTAACATTCATAACTATCAACTTTACGAAGATCCCATTGGATTCTAGAAGCCCGTAACATTGGTACTGATAAACCCCAATTTATTGCCTCCTCTCCACCAATAATGCCCACTCCTTCAATGCGTCCCAGAAAAATAGGATCGCGAGTAATAAGTTTTTGATATTCAAAATTCATGTTAAAGAATAATCGTAAAAATCCAAACATTTCTCTATCCAGCCATAAGGTAAATCGGTAGCAACCCCCAATACGGAAATAATTATGCATCATTTGCATACCTATAGCAGCTTCGAATAGATCATATAAAAATTCCCTTTCTTTGAAAATATAGAAAAAGGGAGTCTGTGCACCGAGATCTACCATAAAAGGTCCAAGCCATAATAAATGAGAAGCTATACGACTCTATTCTAACATAGTTATTCTAATTAACTGGCTCTTTTAGGTACTTGAATGCTTTCTAATCATTCTAGTGCATTTACTATTATTGCTTCTTTGAACATTGTGGCTAAATAATCCCACCGTGTTACATAAGGCAAATATTCTATAATAGTTCGATTTTCCATGATTTTTTCCATCCCTCTATGTAAATAACCCAATATAGGTTCACAATCAATAAAATCTTCACCATCGAGAGTAAAAATTAGTCGAAGAAAACCATGCGTTGATGGGTGGTGAGGACCCATATTTACTATCATCAGATCCTTTCTTGTAGCTGGTACAGTCATAACTTTTCTTCCTTAATTCAATTCAGTATTCCATGAATTTAGCAAAATGAAGTTGATCAAAATGCAAAATTTAATAACTAAAGAAAAAATTCAAACCAATCTTAAACTTAAAATTAATGAATTTTGGACTCCCGAATTAACGTACTCGATTTTTCTTTAACAAATAATCCAAACGTTTGCCCAGAATTTTACGTAGACCTCTTTGTGATAAAAAAAATCCTTTTTATGTAATTTAAATGTCAAGTAAGTCTTTGTATCTTATCAGCGAAACTAAATACTTGAAATTCAACAGATCCACGGTTTTTTTCTTCTTCTTGTCGAATAGCTGAGATGAATGAATTTTTGACCATAAAAACAAAATTTTCTTTTTTGTCTTTTACGCGAACTTTACCGATCAGGAAAAATAAAAATATTAGTTATGCGTGTTATTTGCAGTTATTTGAATTTAGTACAAAAATATTTCTCATTTCTTCATATACAATTTTTCTTCCAAATCAAATTGAAAATTTGATTTGGATAGAAAAGAACGATACATTTTTTCAGGATTTTCCTATTCAGGAAAGAAAATATTTTTTTGATAAAGAAAAATAGGTATAAGATATAGAGGGAATATACCATGTGATATTTATATTTATTATATACTTTAATATAATTTATAGAATTTAAAGAATTCTGCATCATGGATACATATGTATTTTTGATATACTGAAATTACTGCCATTATTGGTATCAAACCAATAACGATTCATACAAGCTAAATCTTCTGATCGATAATTGGGCCAAAGAAAAAAATTTGAATTTAATGAGTTTCTTGGTATATGTATTAAGATGTTTTTCCTTGTTCAAAAATTGTCCATAGTTGTTTATGTTGTTTTTATTACAGAATATTGGATTTCTACCGATAATACTCCAATTCCGAGAATTAAAACAACTGAAAATTCTCAATTCTCTACGATGCCTGCGGGATAGAATATTTTCACGAACAAGGAAATCATAATAATTTTGTTGTTTTTAGTCATAAGTATGTTGCTATGTTGTGCAACAGATTCATGAATTTTTTTTATCAACGTATTCTTTTTTTATTATGTATTTTCTATCAGTTTGGAGTTTAGTCTTATCCACCAATGAAATGCCTATGGTTTGATATATAATATCTTTTCCATCCCTTTTCATAGATAGACAAATTGGTTCGACAATAAATATTCCTCTTTTTACCAATTATGCAAGAGTTGGATCTTTCTAAATCAACATTACATCTACATGCATCTCTCCTCTTTGAATTGAAGATACAGCTATTTCCTTTGGATCTATCAGTCTAAATAAAAGACCGTATACCTTTATATTATTGATCATTCTTTGATTCAAGAGATCATCCCATCTTAATTGAAAAAGAAAATATTTTTTCAAGAAGAAATTGATTTCTACTTCTTTCTTGCTCTTAGATTGCCTTTTTTCTACTTTTTTAATGTCGGTTCTTGTATAATCTGTCTTAACATCATTTTCATTTTGTTTTCATAAATCTAATACAAGATTTCCTTGACCTTGTTGTTCATTTTTTTACATTGATCTTTTTACTTTTACTAATATTTTTATAGAAATGAAAATTCAAAATAAGTAATTTGGTAGGTATGATCCACGGTTTTATTTTATACGCATTAAAAAGTAGTAATAATTCTGGGAAAAACCAAGGTTCTAGATTTGATATGCTACGATTGAACTTTTCTCGATTCATTCTCATCCAATCAAAAAACGATTTTTTTAATTTTTTGGTAATTTAGATTTTTAGTACTTTTATGAATCTTGGTGTTGATAGGCGCATTGGCCCGGGTCTCAATATCAATACTATTCTAATATAGAAATTGAGAATTTTATGATTTAAAAATAGTCTATCCATATTTTTGTCCATATCAATGAGGAATCTTTTTCCTAGACAATTTTTAATAACTGCCCTTATCAATCCATAAAAGGGTTCGGGTTTTAGTGTATTGAAATTAGATGAAATTTTTGTTTTCCACTTCTTGTAATTGTAATGTTGATTCATAAATATATGAGTTTTTATTATCCTCAAAATTTATATACTTATATGATAAAATATCATATTCGAAATGGTTTTCAATCTGTCTTTTGACTCATCAATGAATTTACCGCATAGTAATTTTCTTTCATGCAATGAATTAATTGCTCTTTTTCTTTTTTGTATAAATCTGATTTCGTTGAGCCTTTTTTTTGAATTATACGACATTGTTTGGCCCTATTTTGCCATTTTTTTGTTACTAAATATGGCCACTTAGTTTGAGATAAATTATATTGATAATGACCCCTTAACCACATTTTCCATTTATTCATTCTATACTTATGTATTTTCTTATGCTTTGGTTGGGAACCAAACATTCCTTGTGTTTTACAATAATTCTTTATTATATTTTTGTAAGAAAAGGATAGGTGTTATGATATTGAAGTACAGATTTCAAAGCATATTTATTAAGTAATTGATTTTGCGAGAATTTGTGAAATATATATGCTTGAAACAAAGAGGATAAGTCCCAATAAGTATTAGAATTTTTGTTGCTAATACTAAAATTAGTATTATAAAAAATATTATAAAACGACTTTTTATAGTCGAAATAAAGTTCATTATTTTTTAATTTGTCTTTTCAATTCCCTCTTGATTTTTTTATCATTGTAAATGTATTTAGTTAAAATTTTGTCTGTTGATTTAAATCTTGGATTCTTAATGACACATAGTAATAGATTTATGTATATTTTTTCAATGAAAGATTTTATAAAATAATGCGATTTACGTATTAATCGAATATTTTTTTCTTTTAGATATTTGCTAAATATCCTTCTGTAATTCCGCTCTTTTATCATCATAAGTTAGAACTATTTTTTTATTGTCCTCTGTGATTCCTTTTATTTGACTCCTAATTGTGATTGTCTCATTAGCAAGATCTTTCATTTTCATTTTGATGAGTGAATAATTTTCATTTCTGCAATTCAGGAATTGAATTACAATCATCAATTCGCGACGAATCTTATTATTTATATTAGAATCTCTTCCATTTTTATTTTAAGTCCATTCATATATTTTAACCCTACTCGATTTTAATATGGGTTTTACTTTTCCAATTTCTTTCGATATTGGTCCATGATAGAATTATTTTGAGGACCCATCTTGTTTTTTTTTTGAAACTTTTAGAACCCCATTTCCTCTTTCTTTGAAAACTCTTATAACTTCTAAAAGTTTCTTTTTCGCTTTTATCATTTTTTTCGAGTTCTTTAAAAATGGGTTCAAAGAAAGAAGGTCGTTTTCAGGAGACCCAAAAGGTAGCTCTGCTTCTCTTCCCCAAACTGTTAAAAACAAAAGTTATCTTTTTTCTCTTTTTTTGCCTTTGCTGATCTCCATAATTAAGTCGTACCTTAGATCTTTGCCAATGTTTCAGACAAAAAGGAAATAGAATCTTTATTTGAATACCATCTCTTAACCAATTTTTGGGAAATTCCATTTCTGATAATTGAACACCATTATAAGTACGTTTAACATTCATTTCCCCATTCCATTCCTTCCATTCCTCATACCATTCGGGGAATTGAAACAATAACATACGACTAATATTTTTAGCTATTAATAATACATGAAATAGAACATATTTTTCAAGAAAAGACTGAGTTACTAATATTAAACCTCTTATTGCTTGAGTAAATAAAAATCTATCCTAAGCCTCTGATATTGCTATTCGTTCATTTTTCTCTTCTTTCTCTTTGTTTGTTCTCTCATTTTCTTTTGTATGTTCTTGCTCAAAATAATAAATTTGAAATTTTGAGTTCTCCCTAACCAATTCCTAATTTTAAAAATATCAAAAAAACGAAAAAAATGTTTTGTCTATTCAATCCAAAAAAGTGGAGAATGTGCAATTTCTTGAAATATTTTCAAGATAATTGTTTTATGTCTTTTAGCACGCATAGGTCCTTTGATTATATCACGGCGAAAATCTGATTGTTGTGAGTAATGTATCAAAGCCGCCTCATCTTCTTCATCACTGGTATTACTTGTAGTATTATTAGTAGCATTCGAATTACTACTCAGATTGTTATAAGTATAAATTATTACACATTTCCCTTTTCTTGACCGAATTTCAGGATCTTCCATCGATTCTTATTCTTCTAAATCATTTGTTAATTTCTGTGTCCATCTAGAGACATTTTTACTAATTTCTTCCGTTTCAATAGAATTTTTTCTAACTTTTTATTAGATCATTTGGATCAGTTGTAATTATATCGAATAAAAATTCCAAAGATTTTATTTGACTTTCTGAATCTATTCCTTGCACACGTTCAAAATAAAAAATTTCAATTGAGGTTAAGGAATTCTCAATAGGATTGGATAAAAATTTCTCATCAAAACAAAACCTATTTTTTTTATGTTTAAATGTTTGAAAATTTTTAGGAAATAGACCATGAATTTTCTTTATCCACAATTTAAGGAATCCACTCTTGAAGTTATTAAATCAGTTATGATTTCATCTGAATCTACATTTTTTATTGTTCCGCAAAAAGGTCCATTCAAAAAAGGATCATACATTTTGGGTAAATATTCTTGTTCATGCTCATCATCACATAATCTGGTTCTTTTTTCTAGTATATTTAAGCAAAAGATCCTTTCTCTTTTTCTAAATTTTGTATTCTACTTACAAATTCATTCCTTAAGTTATATTTTTTTGTTCATTATTATAAATCCAATAATTATATAGGTCTTTGTGATATAGTTTTTCTGTCGTGTAGGAAGAATTTTTTCGCTCTATCATTTCTGAAAAGGTTGATAAACTTGGCGGATATGTAAAAGAGATTAGATTTTTTCCTTTATTTGGGCATATATAAAATAAATATTGTGCCATTTCATTTCATATAGCATTTTCAAACCTATCATTTTTTAAATATCTCAATGGGCGGTTCCATCGTTTATAATTGAAACGAAAAGTTATAATAGGTTTTTCAAACCAAAAATAAGTTTTCTCTTCTTTATGTTTTCCCAATTTCCAATTACCTTAATGGATATCAAGATAAGAACCTTCGTAAACTGGGCTATCTTTATCTTCTTTAGTGGATCCCTCTTGTTCCTGTTTCGTCTACTTCATTTCGTAAGTTGTTTTCTACATCGCTTTCTTCCCTTTTTGAGGTTTCTTTCAGTTTCTTCATACCAATAGACGATGCATTCTGCCTAAATAGTAGATCAGGTGATAAATAAGAGAATACTAAAGATTCTGGCCATAGAATTTCTCAATTCTAACACAAGGTACTTATTAGATCGAATCAAATCATTTTGCCATATCCAGAATAATATCAATCCAACCCATTTCTTGAATAAAATGAGACCAGTTAACTAACCAAGAAAACTACTTGTTACAAATAACATCTTGTTGTTGCATCGAAACATATAAACGTTGACTAATCTGGCCAACATTGAACTTGGTAAAATGAAATGGTTGAATAATTGAAACATGAGATTATTCAGGAACACACATTGAATGCTAAGATTACGCATGGAATTTCTGGTAATAGATCCATAATCTAAAAAGTTTTTGTGATTGTTCCATAAGAAATGAAATAAGAGATACAGTAGAACTAGGACAGTTATTGCATGAGGTCTACCCACTGCTAGATACAGACGCGCATAATAGATCGATATGAACATCATGAGCTGCCCCGTAATAGAACCCGTTGTTGCTGATATCTCCTTCTTAGTTCCTTCTTCCATAACCCGAGCTCGGAGGAGGAAGAGATAAGAGGGCCCTATGGAGAATGTGATCATAAATCCATAATAGAGTCCTACCACAACGACCAAATTTATTATCTTCATGCATAAGGATAATAGATTACCTAGTAGAAAAGATTTTAAAATCATCACATACCACGCTTTTTCCTTTTCTATTTCAATTTCTTGATTATTATATGATGATTTCTTAACTTTCCATATATAGAAAGAGATAGAGTAGAAATGGCATCTCTTATGTCAATGATACCATCTTATTCGACTGAAGGACATCTCTTATGTCAATCACACCAAAGTTGTATTAAATGAATGGAATTGGGATATAGATGGAATATAATGAAATAGAGCCACTTTGAGGTTCCTTATGAAATGAGGCATGGAACGGAGCCACTAATAATAAGTTCCGGGAGTTACGAAGGAAGCTTCGAACTCATGGGTTGAGAACGGGAGTTGAACTTTATGAGGTCGAATCTCGCGTTGTGTCTCAGTAGCTCAGTGGTAAAGCGGTCTGTTGTTAACCGATTGGTCATAGGTTGGTTTCCTACTTAGGGAGATTTGATTGATTCTTAATTTCATTAAAGAATGAAGAATTGAATGAAAGGGCTTGCTTGGACCATTAGGGGTAGGTAACCCGTTCCCTGTCTTTGTTTCTATTGCATTCTATCTCATTGTATCAAATTTTGTTTTACGATATTTGAGAACCACCATCAATACCTCGGCGTAGATATGAGGTAATCCCTTGTAGATATCCCTGTGTCTATTTATACCTAGACAATTAAGAATTCACAGATGATGTACTAGCTATGCATCAAAGATGAAGTCATTGAATCTCCCGATAGACCACAATTAGCACGAGCAAACATATTATTGACGAGGAACGCATTTTTGATATGCTACTAATACTTGTACTTGCTCTGCTATTCTGCCCAATCCTGGCCAAGGAAGAGTTATGGGGAGTAAAACACAAATGTGCTAATTCAAGTATGGTTACTATATGTAATTAAAAAGCCTTTACGATAAAATAAATAAAAAGTAAGGCCATTCCATTTCGACAAAAGACCAGACCCAAGTTCAATAGCTTTGCATCCGCTATCCTGATCATGATTTTCTTACCCCTCCAAAGGGAAAGGTCCTTCCCTTTTGGGATAGTTGTGGGCGAGAAGGGATTCGAACCCCTGATAATGTGGTTCATAGCCACGTGCTATAATCCTCTGAGCTACAGGCCCCACCCTGTCTCTACTGGATCTGTTCCCGGGAGTACCCTAAAAAAGGAACCTCTCCTCAGCCATTTCATTTCGGGTTAAGAAGATGTGAAAGTGTGTTTCTCTCTATAAAAACAGTGCGTTCAGAGGTGTGAAGGGGGAGAGAAGAGATATCATAATTGAAGTTTTGAATAAGAGGACCTTTGCATATTTTTTAGTAAAATAAGAGATGTTAAGCGTTTTATCATTCTGGCGTTGAGCTATTTTTCCGTAGGACCTCCCCTACAGTACTTTTACCACAATAAAGTTTAACCACCAAGTTCGGGATCGATTGGTGTGGTTCCTCTTCGCCTAGGACACTAGAATATCGAATCATGAACAAAGAAAGGCATGAGAATGAGAGAAATTTTGGCTAGTGATTGTAAGGCCCTAATTCTTGACTGGAAGGAACACCAAAGGCCTCCACCCTTCCCTATCTATCCGTCGAGCGACGGCCCTTTCACTCGACACTATTGGATCACTAAGGCCGACTTTCATCCCTGCTCGACGGATGGGCCTTGCAGTCAAGCTCCCTTATGCCTTTGCACTCGAGGGCCAATCTTCGTCTGGCCCAAGGAAACCTTTGTACGCCTCTGTTAACTTTTGGGAGGCGTATTCATCGAAACTATCTACCTGAGATTGTCCATACCTGACACAAGGTTAGAATTCTAGCTCTTTAGAGTGGTATCTCACTGATGGCTCGGGCCCCCGGGAAGGAGGCCTTCTTCGCCTTCTACCTAAGCTGCGCAGGAAAGGCCCAAAGCCAGTCCCAGGGAACAGAGAAGCTTCATAGGGTCTTTCTATCCAGTTTTAGGTAGTCTGCATGTTCACACACATGTCTATTTCACTGAGCCTCTCTCCTAAATAGTGCCCAAATCGTTACACCTTTCATGCGAGTCGGAACTTACCCGACAAGGAATTTCGCTACCTTAGGCCGTTATAGTTACGGTCGCCGTTCACCGGGGCATCGACCGTCGGCTCCCTTGTCATTAGGTCACCAACTTCCTTGACCTTCCGGCACTATGAAGGCGTTAGCCCCCATACATGGTCATACGACTTTGTAGAGACCTGTGTTTTTGGTAAACAATCGCCCTAGCCTGGTCACTACGACCGCCTATGTGAGGAGGCACCCTTCTCATGAACTTACAGGGCTATTTTGCCAAGTTCCTTAGAGAGAGTTGTCTCGTGCCCCTAGGTATTCTCTACCTACCCACCTGTGTCGGTTTCGGGTACAGGTACCCTTTTGTTGAAGGTCGTTTGATCTTTTCCTAGGAGTATGGCATGGGTTACTTCAGCGACGTAGCGCCTGGTACTCGAACATTGGCTCGAGGCATTTTCACCAACCCTTCTTACACTGCAAAAGCAAAGCCACCTTGTGTCCTTGGACCGATAACCATCTTTCAGCTAACCTCGCCTCCTTTGTCCGTCGAGACCAACAAGGGGTATTACAGGAATATTCACCTAGTGTCCATCTACTTTGCCTTTCGGCCTGATCTTAGGCCCTGACTCACAATCCATGGACGAACCTTGCGTAGGAACCCTCATGTTTTCGGGACATTGGATTCTCACCAATGTTTGCGTTACTCAAGCCGACACTCTCTCTTCCGCTTCGTGCACACCTGCTTGCACGGGTGCTTCCCTCTAAGGCGGAACGCTCCCTTACCGATGCATTTTTACATCCCACAACTTCGGTAGATCGCTTAGCCCCGTTCATCTTCGGCGCAAGAGAGCTCGATCAGTGAGCTATTATGCACTCTTTCAAGGGTGGCTGCTTTTAGAAAAACCTCCTGGCTGTCTCTGGGCCCCTACCTCCTTTATCACTGAGTGATCATTTAGGGGTTTTAGTTGGTGATCCGGGATGTTTCCCTCTTGACGATGAAGCCTATCCCCCATCATCTCACTGGCCGACCTTGGCCCCTGTAATTTTGGGGTCATATCTAGTATTCAGAGTTTTCCTCGATTTGGTGCCGCTCTCGCGATCCTCACCGAAACAATGTTTTACCCCTAGATATCCAGTCAACTACTGCCCCTCAAAGCATTTCGGGGAGAACCGGTTAGCTCTGGGTTCGAGTGGCATTCACCCCTAACCACAACTCATCCACTGATTCTTCAACATCAGCAGGTTTGGACCTCCACTTAGTTTCAATTAAGCTTCATCTCGATCATGGATAGATCACCCAGGTTCGGGTCCATAAGCAGTGACAATCGCCCTATGAAGACTCGCTTTCTCTACGGCTCCGGTGGGTTCCCTTAACCAAGCCACTGCCTAAGAGTTGCTGGCTCATTCTTCAACAAGCATGCGGTCAGAGTCACATTCTCCTCCCATTGCTTAGGAGTCACGGTTTCATATTCTATTTCACTCTCTAATGGGGGTTCTTTTCACCTTTCCCTCACGGTACTACTTCACTATCGATCACCCAGGAGTATTTAGCCTTGCAAGGTAGTCCATGTTGATTCACAAAGGATTCCACATGCCCCATGCTGCTCGGGTCAGAGCGTAAGCTAGTAATGCTTTCGGCTACTGGACTCTCGCCATTTAGGGTGCAGCACTCCACTGCTTCAACTTGCAGCACGACGCTTGTATTGCTCTCCTATAACCCCGACTTCACGGTTTAGGCTGCTCCATTTCGCTCGTCGCTACTACGAGAATCTCTTTCGCTTTCTTTTCCTCTGGCTACTAAGATGTTTCAGTTCGCTAGGTTGTCTCTTGCCTGCCTATGGATTCAGCAGTAGTTCGAAAGGTTGACCTATTCGGGAAACTCCGGATCTATGCTTATTTTCAACTCTCTAAAGCAATTTGTCGCTTGCTACACCCTTCCTCATCTCTGGGTGCCTAGTTATCCACCATAAGCCTTTTATCGTTTGAACCTCGCCGTTAATGTTATGGCTATGCCATCCTAAGGTGCTGCTAAATGGAAGGATCTTATCAACGTCCATGAATGAAAAATCATAGATCAAACTGTCGAACTGATTGGGTGTTGTCATAGTATCAGCTAAGTGCATGGGCTGGAGATAAGCGGACTTGAACCGCTGACATCTGCCACAGGGTAAACCATCACCTCTTAGGCCTCCCCCGCTAACTCTACCATAGAGGCCAACGATAGACAATAACTCCCCCTGAACACAGCTTACAACTTCCATCGTACTGTGCTCTCCAAAGAGCAACTCTTCTCAAAATCTCAAAAGGTGCTGAGTTGGAATCCCATTCATTCTAAGGATTCTTGTGGCTCCAGAGAATCCAACTACAGGAGAATCGAGAACAGAGAGCCCTATCTCTTTTTCTGCCTGACTCTTTGGTATTAAGAATGCTGGTTTTATTTTAAGAACGAGTGACTGCCCTTCTCTGACCTTTACTGCCCAACCGGAGAGGGGACGGCTAATGCATTCCACTTATTGAACAGGGTCTATGGTCGGTCCATGACCCCTGGATGCCAAAGGCATCCTTGAGGCGATCTCGTAGTTCCTACGGGGTGGAGACGATGGGGTTGGTCCATGGATTTTCCTTCCTTTTGCCACATTTTGCTGGAAGCAAAGGGTTGAAGTGAGATAGTGCATCAAGCTATTCGCAAGGGCCAACTTGATCCTCTTCCCCAGGGATCCCATATAAAGGGACCTTAGGAGAGCCACCGACTGCAACAATCGTCCATGTACGATTCATACTAGATCTGACCAATTTCCCATCCTACCTCCTCTACGCTTTTGACAGCCCATCTTTTCGTCTCAGTAGAGTCTTTCAGTGGCATGTTTTGGTCCTCTTCCCCATTACTTAGAAAAAGTGAGCCACCGGTTCAGGTACAAGATACTATCATTACCGCATAGGCAATTAGACGTCTAATCCGAAATCACAACAACCTAATTACAAGAGCGGAGCTCTACCAACTGAGCTATATCCCCCCCGAGCCAAGTGGAGTATGCATGAAAGAGTCAGATGCTTTTTCTATTCTTTTCCCTGGCGTAGTTGGGTCATCCTGGACTTGAACCAGAGACCTCGCCCGTGAAGTAAATCATTGCACCTATGATCCAATCAATTGGGAGAGAATCAATAAATTATTTTTCGGGAGCGCTTCACCCTTCCCGTACGTAGCATACAACTCTTTGTTGTACTACGCTCTTCATGTATGCTTGTTCCCCCTTCTCCCTAACCATGGAAAGTCTTATTGAAATAACTCCGATGGGAAGAAAAAAGAAGGCGTTAAGAGACCTCCTGGCCCAATCCTAGACACTCTAAGATCGTTTTTCATACCTGCTTCCATTTCGAGTCTAGAGATAGATAAATAGACACATCCCATTGCACTGATTGAGCTTGTAATGACTGAGGGGGTCGATGACCAAGAAGTGAGTTACTTATACCAAGCATTCTTCTTATGGATGGATCCAATCTCCTGGACTATGTAGAAAGGAAAAAGAGTTTCACGTTCTTCCTTTCGAGAAGGGAGGATTAGGGAAATCCTATTGTTTTCTACTTTCTCCAGACCTCTGGTAAAAGCATGAACAAAAAGGCTCGAATGGTACGATCCCTCTGTCACCCCAGAATGAATGGGGCGATCTTGTAGTTTTTGGTTTGTGAAGATGCGTTGTCAGGTGCTCCATTTTCCCATTGAGGCCGAACCTAAACCTATGCTCGAGAGATGGCTGTCCATACACTAATAAGGGATGTTTGGATTGTTGAGAAGAGAGGAGCTACGGTGGTCCCCCTCGGGTCCCACGAGTGAATAGAAAGTTAGATCTACATTGGATCTCACCTGAATCTCCCCATTTATCCTCTTGAGGAGAAGTTTGGTTTCAAACTCCGATTCGGACAAGAGGAGTACGCCATGCTAATGTGCCTTGGAATATCCACATCTCCGGGTCAGGCGCTGATGAGCATATTGAACTATCCATGCGGCGAGAGCCCTTACAACCCAGGCACAACGACGCAATTATCAACGGCGTGCTCTACCATTGAGCTAATAGCCCTTTGATCGGACATTGCAATGTGAGGCCTGTTATGCCAAAAGCGAGAGAAACCCCATCCATCTCTTTCCCTTTTGTGTCCAATGTCCCTCTCGTGTGGCGGCATGGGGACATAAAAATTGGGATCCTACCAACTTGTTCCGACCTAGGATAATAAGCTCATGATCTTTGTCTTACTTCATCATCGAGAAAAGAAAGAAGACTTCAATATCCAAGCTTAGCTCAGACGTAGCTCACTTCCTTTTGGGTGTGAAGCAGTGTCAAACCAAAATACCCAACAAGCATAAGCATTAGCTCTCCCTGAAAAGGAGGTGATCCAGCTGCACCTACCCGTATGGCTACCTTGTTACGACTTCACTCCAGTCACTAGCCCTGCCTTCGGCATCCCCCGCCTTGCAGTTAAGGTAACGACTTCGGGCATGGCCAGCTCCCGTAGTGTGACGGGCGGCGTGTACAAGGCCCAGGCCATATGGATGACCGATGATTACTAGCGATTCCGGCTTCATGCAGGCGAGTTGCAGCCTGCAATCCGAACTGAGGACGGGTCTTTGGAGTTATCTCACCTTCGCGGGATCGTGACCCTTTGTCCCGCCCATTGTAGCATGTGTGTCGCCCAGGGCATAATGGGCATGATGACTTGACGTCATCCTCATCTTCCTCCGGCTTACCACAGGCAGTCTGTTCAGGATTCCACACTCAATGGTGGCAACTAAACATGAGGGTTGCGCTCGTTATGAGACTTAACCCAACACCTTACGGCAGGAGCTGATGACAGCCATGCACCACCTATGTCCGCGATCTCGAAGGCACCCCTCTCTGTCAAGAGGATTCGTGGCATGCCAAGCCCTGGTAAGGTTCTTCGCTTTTCATCGAATTAAACCACATGCTCCATCGCTTGTGCGGGCCCCCATTAACACCTTTGAGTTTCGTTCTTGCAAACGTACTCCCCAGGTGGGATACTTAATGCGTTAACTACAGCGCTGCAGGGGTTGATACGCACAACGCATAGTATCCATCGTTTACGGCTAGGACTACTGGGGTATCTAATCTCATTTGCTCCTCTAGCTTTCGTCTCTCAGTGTCAGTGTCGGCCCAGCAGAGTGCTTTCGCCTTTGGTGTTCTTCCCGATCTCTACGCAATTCACCGCTCCACTGAAAATTCCCTCTGCCCTTACCGTACTCCAGCTTCGTAGTTTTCACTGTTTGTCCAGGGTTGAACCCTGGGATTTGATGGCGGACTTGAAAAGCCACCTACAGATGCTTTATGCCTAGTCATTCCGGATAACGCTTGCATCCTCTGTCTTACCACGGCTGTTGGATAGAGTTAGCCGATGCTTATTCCTTAGATACCGTCATTACTTCTTCTTTGAAAAAAGAAGTTAATGACTCGTGGGCCTTCTACCTCTACACGACATTGCTTCGTCAGCCTCGCGTAGGAGTCTGGGCCGTGTTTCATTCACAGTGTGGCTGATCATCCTCTCGGACCAGCTACTGATCATTGCCTTGGTAAGCTATTGCCTCACCAACTAGCTAATCAGACGCGAGCCCCTCCACGGGAGGATTACTGCTTTTGCTCCTCGGCCTACGGGGTATTAGCAACTGTTTCCACTTGTTTCCCTCCCAAGGACAGGTTCTTATGCGTTACTCACCCGTCTGCCATTAGAAACACCACTTCCCGTCCGACTTGCATGTGTTAAGTATGTCGCTAGCGTTATCCTGAGCTAGGATCGAACTCTCCATGAGATTCATAGTTGCATTACTTATAGCTTCCTTGTTCGTAGACAAAGCTGATTTGGAATTTCTTTCATTCCAAGTATAACTTGGATTCGTGTGCTTCATATTAGCCTGGAGTTCGCTCCCAGCAATATAGCCATCCCCACCCTATCACGTCAATCCCATAAGCCTCTTATCCATTCTCGTTCAATCGCTGCGGGGAGAAAGTCAAAATAGAAAAACTCCTATTGGGTTTAGGGATAATCAGGCTCGAATTGATGATTTTCACCAGTCAAGGTGGCACTCTACCGCTGAGTTATATCCTTTCCCGGCCCCATCGAGAAATAGAACTAACTAATCCTAAGGCAAACGATCGAGAAACTCAACGCCACCATTCCTGAACAACTTGGAGTCGGGCCTTCTTTTCGCACTATTATGGACAAATTCCTTTTCTTAGGAACACATACAAGAAAAAGAATAATGGTAACCCCACCACTAACCACTTTATTTTCATTTATGAATTTCATAGTAATAGAAAATACATGTCCTACCAAGATAGAATTTGTAACTTGCTGTCCTCTTGCCCAGTAGGCAAAGATCGACCTCTGTGGAAAGACTGATTCATTTGTATTGACATAAGGGTCCAACTCTACTGCATTGCCACCGAGCCAAGCCGAGATCACTAATTAATACTAATATAATAGAAAAGAAATATCTTTTCTGTAAACTTTCACTGATTCCGTTGCTATCGCGGGCCTTAAGCAATCGATGGGATCATATAGATATCCCTTCAACACAACACATGTCATCGAAAGGATCTCGGACGACTCACCAAAGCATGAAAGTTAGGATCTTTCAGAAAACGGATTCTTATTTGAAAAGTGCATAACCACATGGAAAAGCTCACACTAACCCGTCAATTTTGGATTCAATTTGAGAGTTTTCTTGGGAGGTATCAGGGAGGAATTGGAATGTAATAATATCGATTCATACAGAAGAAAAGGTTCTCTATTGATTAAAACCAAATACTATACCTATAGGATAGAGGAAGAGGAAGAGGAAGAAACCAAAGATTTCACATAGTACTTTTTTGGTCGAAAAATCAATCTAATTTATTTCGTACTCCTCGCTAAATTAGAAAATGGGTCAGATTTTATAGGATCACCAAACCTTATAGGACTTAAGGAATGATGGAAGGAAATAAAAAGAAAAGATAGGGAAAGAAAATCGAAATGAAATAAAGAATTAAAAACTAGAAAATAGAAGAACCCAGATTCCAAATGAACAAATTCAAACTCAAAAAGGATCTTTCTGATTCTCGAAGAATGGGGCAAAGGGATTGATCGAGAAAGATCTCTTGTTCTTATTAGATTAGAATAGAAGATCATGATTTGATCCTCATATGTTTGGTAAAAAGAATAATCTTCTTCTTTGATCCTAAATGGAAAGTGTTCAATTGGAACATGAAAACGTGAATGAATTTTTCTTAGTTACTCTTCGGGGCAAAGTGGAAGAAGGAAAAAGATTTTCGAATGAAGAAAAGGATCCAATTATTTTGAAAGAATTGAACGAGGAGCCATATGAGGGGAAAATCTCATGTACGGTTCTGTAGAGTAACTTGTCTGTCAATTTTTCCACAATCACGCCCAAAAAACCAAACTCTGCCTTACGTAAAGCTGCAAGAGTACAATTGACCTCTGGATTTGAAATTACTGCTTATATACCTGGTATTGGCCATAATTTACAAGAACGTTCTATAGTATTAGTAAGAGGAGGAAGGGTTAAGGATTTACCCGGTGTAAGATATAACATTGTTTTGAGGAACCCAAGATGCTGTTGGAGTAAAGGATCATCAACAAAGGCATTCTAGTGCGTTGTAGATTCTTATCCAAGACTTGTATCATTTGATGATACCATGTGAATCGCTAGAAACATGCAAAGTGTATGGCTAACCCAATAACGAAAGTTTCATAAAGAGACTCGAACAGGCTATCATAAGACAAAAGATATTCTTTCTAAAAAAGATTCAATTCAAGACCATAATATGTCTAAGGTCCAATATTGAAATCATTTCAGATATTTTCCCTTACTTTGCCCATGTCAACAAAAAATTTGAAATACCTTGACTTTTTCAGAATAGGTCTGAGTCAAAAAGCAATGATTCGAAGCACTTCTTTCTACACTACACTATTTCGGAAATCCAAGGACTCAATCGTGTGGATATGTAAAATACAAGATTTCTAATCCTAGCTGGAAAAGAAGGGAAACAGATACTCAATTTAAAGTGAGTAAACAGAATTCCATACTCGATCTCATAGATACATATAGAATTCTGTGAAAAGCCGTATTCGATGAAAGTCGTATGTACAGCTTAGAGGGAGATCTTTCTTTCAAGATCCACCCTAAAATATGGAATCATAAAGCCAAAATAAGCGATTCACTTTTAGCCCTTATAAAGAAAACTTATTTTTGAACCTCTTTCACGCTCATGTCACATTGAGGTATTGCAGAAGAAAAAACTGAAAAATCCGATCCAATTTATCGTAATCCATTAGTTAACAGGTAGGTTAACTGTATTCTGAAACACGAAAAAGATCATTGGCTTATCAAATTATCTATCAAGCAATGAAAAAGGTTGAACAAAAGACGAAAACAAATCCACTATCCATTTTACGTCAAGCAATACGTGGAGTAACTCCCGATATAATAGTAAAAGCAAGACGTGTAGCGAATTTACTCATCAAGTTCCTATTGAAATAGGATCTACATAAGGAAAAGCACTTGCCATTCCTTGATTATTAGGGGCATCCCGAAAACGCCTGGGTCGAAATATGGCTTTCAAACTAAGTTCCAAATTAGTAGATGCTGCCAAAGAGAGTGGCGATGCCATACGCAAAAAGGAAGAGACTCATCGAATGGCAGAGGAAAATAGAGATTTTGCACATTTTCATTAATCCATGAACATGATATATATAGACACATAGATCCATGGATCCATACATCTCGATCGGAAAAGAATCAATCGAAAAATAAAGAATCAGAATTGATCGATATCTTTCTTGAAACAAACAAAAAGAAAGATGAAACATAAATTATGAATCAACTAAACCCTCTTGAGGGCTTGCTTAAGAATAAGAAAGAGGAATTTTATGAAAATATCATGGAATAATGTTTGATCCTATTCATAGGGATTCAGTAAATAAAATATCCAAAAAGTTTGAAATAATCGGGACTTTTTCGGAGATTGGATGCAGTTACTAATTTATGATCTAGCATGTACAGAATGAAAACTTCATTCTTGATTCTACGTGAATTTTTTGAAAGTGTTTCATTTGCTTCTCTTCAATGGAAATTTCATTTTCCCAGAATGTATCCTAATTTTTGGCCTAATTCTTCTTTTGATGATCGATTCAACCTCTGATCAAAAAGATAGACCTTGGTTCTATTTCATCTCTTCAACAAGTTTAGTAATAAGCATAATGGCCTTATTGTTCCGATGGAAAGAAGAACCTATGATTAGCTTGTCGGGAAATTTCCAAATGAACAATTTCAATGAAATCTTTCAATTTCTTATTTGACTATGTTCAACTCTATGTATTCCTCTATCCGTAGAGTATACTAAATGTACAGAAGTGGCTATAACAGAGCTTCTGTTATCCGTATTAACAACTACTCTAGGAGGAATGTTTTTATGTGGTGCTAACGATTTAATAACTATCTTTGTAGCTCCCGAATGTTTCAGTTTATGTTCCTACCTAATCTGGATATACCAAGAGAGATGTACGGTCTAATGAGGCTACTACGAAATATTTACTCATGGGCGGGGCAAGCTCTTCCATTCTCTTCATGGTTTCTCTTGGCTATATGGTTCATCTGGGGGAGTTCGAGCTTCAAGAAATAGTGAATGGTCTTATCAGTACACAAATGTATAACTCCCTAGGAATTTTAATTGCACTTATGTCCATCATTATAGGAATTAGGTTTAAGTTTCCCCAGTCCCTTTTTCATCAATGGACTCCTGACGTATATGGAGGAGTGCGGTTGGCTTAACAAATTCCTACCTCTATATCTATCTTTGAGATGTTTGAATTTTTAAAAACTCCATAGACATGTAGAAGAGAAATGCTATCCCCACACGGGACAATACATAACTTTTACCATAAGTTTTTTATGATATTTTTGTTCAAATAACAATTAAGGTGAAGCATGGTCAGGAACAATGAATCTCTTTATGATAAACAGATCCATTTTGCTAGTTCTTTATTACGGGTAGTTCCTACAAAGGATCGGACTAATGACGCATACAATACTTGAATTATCGATGCATATGCTACGTAGTTGGTTCTCATCCTTCAAAGACCACGAGTGTAATAAGGGCATCCATTGACAAAAGGAATACCCTAAGATGATCATCTCATGGCTATTGAGAATGAATCAAATCAGGTGGTTCTATTTCTCAATCTTTCTGATTTGTGCTCCTACGGAACCAAGGTCGAAAGATTGAAAAAGCCAGTCATTAACAACCACTGATGAAGGATTCCTCAAAAAGTTAAGGATTAGTAATCCTTTTTAGAAATAGAATGGATTCAGTCTTATACATACGCGAGGAAGGTAATCAAAAAAGAAAGAAGATGGGTTCTTCTTTCTTTTATGACTTAGGAGCCATGCGAGATGAAAGTCTCATGCACGGTTTTGAATGAGAGAAAGAAGTGAGGAATCCTCTTTTCAACTCTGACTCTCCCACTCCAGTCGTTTCTTTTCTTTCTATTACTTCGAAAGTAGTTGCTTTAGCTTCAACCACGCGAATTTTTGATATTCCTTTTTATTTATCATCAAATGAATGGCATCTTCTTTTGGAAATCCTAGTTATTCTTAGCATGATATTGGGGAATCTCATTGCTATACTCAAATAAGAATGAAACATAAGCTTGCATATTCGTCCATCGGTCAAATCGGATATGTAATTATTGGAATAATTGTTGGAGACTCAAATGGTGGATATGCAAGCATGATAACTTATATGATGTTCTATATCTCCACGAATCTATGAACTTTTGCTCGCATTGTATCATTTGGTCTACGTACCAGAAATGATACATTCGAGATTATGCAGGATTATACACGAAAGATCCTTTTTTGGCTCTCTCTTCAGCTCTACGTCTCTTACCCCTAGGGGGGCTTCCTCCACTAGCAGGGTTTTTCGGAAAACTCCATCTATTCTGGTATGGATGGCAGGAATGCCTATATTTCTTGGTTTCAATAGGAGTCCTTATGAGCGTTGTTTCCATCTACTATTATCTAAAAATAATCAAGTTATTAATGAATGGATGAAACCAAGAAATAACCCCTCACGAAATTATAAAAGACCTCCCTTAAGATCAAACAATTCCATCGAATGGAGTATGACTGTATATGTGACATCATCTAGTATACCTGGAATATCAATGAACCCAATTCTTGCAATTGCTCAGGATACCCTCTTTCAGCTTCTAGGCGTATTTCTTAGTTCAAGATCCCTCTTACTAACTGAATAAAAGAATTAGTAGATCCGTTCTGCCCAAAATGGGTTGGGGTTGTGAACTTGTAATCATGGAATCGACTTGATCATCAGATTATAAGTTCATTCCATACCAGACTAGACCAGAATAGGGTTATGTACATTCTTATTATAAGAAAGGGTCATTCGAGCGTATGCAAATAGATATTATGTTTCCGTATGGGTCCCTACATCGTTACATTTCATTTTGAAATAGGAATAGGCGTAATCGGACCTGCTTTTAACATATCTATCGTTATTTGGGTACATATTCACTTCTTTGGGCTTTTATTGAATTAAGAAATAGGTTTGATTGTACATCTTTTTGATATAGAGGGTATCCTACAGATAATTCAAAATGAAGCAATTTGATGTCTGACTTGGGACTATATGACATGGCTAATCGATAGAAATACCCCAACACTCCATCCACCTTTGTCTATATATTCCATATATCACAATAGATAGATATCATATTCATGGAATACAATTCACTTTCAAGATGCCTTGATGGTGAAATGGTAGACATGCGAGATCCAAAATCACGTGCTAAATACCGTGGAGGTTCGAGTCCTCTTCGAGGCATAATGTTGAGAATTCTCATTGAACGAGCAATTCAATAACAAATTTCGGATCTAATAAATATTGATATACCGACTATCTTATATGTTGATATGAAGTATTCCGGGGATCCCCATGATCCAAGTCCGAGCTGTAGGAATTGGAACAGGTTCGACAGTAGATCACGAAATCTTGGTGATCTTCTCTATCTAATGAACGAGGAGTCCATTTGGAAATCGTCCACCCCGCGCCACCCTATGAGTATATGATTCAACAAGAATCACACAGGGGTGGATTGATAGAAACCTCCAGAAAAATACCCACCAATACCCGTAACCTAACAGATAAAGTAAATTGCATAGTACATTTTAAAGATTCGAGACTTACCCATTTAGTGACTTTAGCACTGGATGTTCCCAAAATGGGAATATCGGGTCGGGTGAATTAGAGAATAAACAGACACGTGTTGGCATTCCAGCTTTTCTTCACTTTTTAGGGCCTATCCGAAAGAGAATACAGTACCTCTTGGTCGTGAATAGGACGAACCACCTCTATGGATATCTTTGCTTTGGAACAAAACAATTAGAATTAGGCTCGGTCAACCGGAATGTGTATTATCCACATGGGAGACCTTCCAATTGAGAAGATCCAACGACCTGAGATGAAGAGAAAGGTCTATCTATTTTTTTATTCAATTAAACCAGTGATTCGTTATTGGAGAAGATAGCAACAAACGTTCCATCGGACATGCATATTTTTCTTTTCCAACGGCTTTCCATGGTTTCATTAATGGAAATTCTTTGATGTAGTTAGTAATAGGCTCTACTTGTTCATCGTTCAAGAATTCTTGTTTACACAGTTCATATCATCCATACATAGTGTTTTAATCTAAGATTTCAATTCTTCCATGCTTCAGCAGTAGCATATGGCTCCATGGAGCTAAGGTCCAAAATATGGAATAAACAAGTGTTTCCACGAGTCTACCACCTGGCCAATTCTGTTCCACTTAATCCCCTTTTCATGGCCATATATCTTTACGGCTAAGGAATGGGAAAACTTTCCCCTATTACATTGATCAAATATTTCATTTCATCCTTGAAAAGCCATCTCTTTCTCCACAATGTTGCCATTTGATCCAATAGCATTCCGTTAGATAGGAAGAGATTTGATAAATACTGATAACTCTTGGATGGAGTATTAGAACGAAAAGTTCCATTAGATTATGAACTATTGGTTCTAAGCCATCTCTGGCGATGAATCAACAATTCAAAGTGTTTTTCTTGTGTATTCTTGATGAACCAGTGTTTAAATATAGATGTAGAAGAATTTGTTTGGGAAGTAATAAGCCCCTTTAACATCTCTTCATCTGCAAGGAATTCTCGACGCAAAAAGACAGAGAAAAAGGGCTGATAAAAAGAATGGATCTGCAGGGTCCCTAATGAATTGGCTTATTCGAAAAAAGCCTTGTTCTTTGGAAAATCTATCTTGTGTCTGGTACTGCATGGTTCTACTCTGTAAGAACTACGACTCATTCTCTTGAAGCTCATCCTTTTTATGATAAATGATCTGCTTGCCCCGAAACGACCTGGCCCAATAGGGAAATCCCAATTCAGTGGACCTTTCGATAAAATCAAATAGATTGCCATAAGGGCGCCATATTCTAGAAGCCCAAACTATGTGCTTGAATAAATCCTCCTCTATCTTTTGCGGGTCGAGGGCCCCTTCCCCTTATTTAAACTCTGATTCATATTTTTCATAGAAAAATCTCTGATCAATGATAGAAAAAGATCCATTTTGCATCATATCTAATAGATTCCTTGGTTCGGACCGAAGAAGTTATGTCACTCGATTGTTATCAAACTGACTGCAATCCTTTTCTATCCATGTGGATCTCGCCAGAACGCCTTCTATTTCTAATAGACCACGAACTAGATCAGAAGCATTTTTAATGAATCTATAAGAAGTGATCCTATTTTTTTCATCGGATCCGGGTCCGGGTGAAGACTAAAGATCTTGAGCGACCAATCCGGCATAACAACTCAAAAGATAAAGAAACATCGTTAATTTCTTCATGCTCGTTCCAAGTTTGAAGTACCATTTGTACAAATAGGAATCTCCTTCCTTACACTATTTCTTATTCATATAGATAGATATAGGATCTAAGGGGCAATTACTTAGAAGTACATTTTGTGCAGCAACCCGTCCTATCTGGTAGAAAAAGACCCCATGGTCCTGAACCAATCTTACCTGGGATCGCATACCCCAAGCTTGTTTATGAAGAGCGGATCTAATTGTATTAGTTTTTATATTTGATTTCTTCTGTGTAATACTAATTGATAGGGCCTCATTGATAAGTGCTACAAGATCTTGTGCATTAGAACCCATGGTTATGGACCCGAATCCGTTAGTATGGAACATTTTCTTTTCCAAGTGAAATCCCCTACTATATGAAAGAATGAAAAATTGCTTTGTTGTTTTGGAATAAGAAGCCTTCGTATCTTAATGCATGTATTTGATTTATTCGGAGCTGTTAGAGTTGGATCCACTTTTGCTGAATATGAGTCGAAGCAATAACAAGAATATTTCTAGTGTAACATCTTTCACAATCCCTGGAGAGATAGTTCTCTAATAGACCGAGGGATAAGTAATTCGACTCATTCACATACAGATCATGAATGTTTGGAATCCATATTATGCAGGAGACATTGCTTTTGCTAATTCGAATTGAAGGGTGATATCAAATCGGTCTATTTTCGGCGTCATATACATAGTTTACATATTCGTTATAGTTAACAGCTCCGTATCAAGGTCATCATCAATATTGTCACTATCATCAATATGGATATCATCACTATCATCAATATCAATATCATCAATAAGATACTCTTTAGGCTTGTCATCCAGGAACTTGTTCGGAAATACTGTAATGAAAGGAACATAGGAGTTTGTCGCTAGGATTTTGACCAAACAGGATCGTCCAGTTCCTATAGAACCTATCACTAAAATACCCCTAGAAGGGGATAGGGCTAAGTGGAGCGAAAAGGGTTTTCCACGAGATGGGAAATGAAAACTATTAGCCCCATACGAGGTTTGTGAATAAGTGATTGTTTGATAATGAGCAAGGAATATCTGTCTTTCGGCTAAACAGAATCTACCGAACTCATAATTCATTAGACACTTTTTCTGAATGTCAACTAAGTATCGTAAGTAAATTGATCCCGGTTGTTCAATCATTTGATAACCCGAGTCATTTTTTGATAAAGGATCGCTATGAGTCAGATTCAGTAGAATTTGATCAATCCTTCTTTCTGTCATTAAGGTGGAGAACTGAACCAAGAATTCTCTTTCTTCATCATCAATCGAATCACTATTCACGACCCAAGGTTCCATTTTATCATCAATCCAATCACCGTTTGCATTTTTTCTTTTTCTTATCAATGAATAGATCTCTTTACTCGTACGACTTTGATGTTTCGTATTTCTTGAAAAAGTGATTCAGTTGATGGAATTTGGAACAATGCTTATGAGATCGATGAGATTTATATTCAAATATTTCTTCTTAGAACATATTGATTTGACCCCATAAGTGGGATCACCACCCAATAGCATGTTGTCACTAAAAGCAGAACCCCTTATCTCTTCCAGAAAATCTCCTAATTGTTCCAGAGCAACTAGAAAGAGATTCTTTAACCAAAAAGAATTCAGTTCAGATGTAGGATACCTATCCAGAAGTTTTTGCAACTCAATCGTATATGATGGAACCATCAAAGATTTTATCTTTTCTAAATCTGTTTGTAACTCATTAGAGGCTCGGGAAAAAAAGAGAAGATGGATACGAACGAGATATCCAGCAACAAGAAGAAGGAAAAGGATTGAATAGAGGAACTCCCAAGCATTTCTTGATCTCAGATGTGCCCATAACAATGAAACGGGTGACTCATTATTTCGATGAATCATTTCTTCGGATAGTAAAAGACCTTGTAAGCACTTATTCGAAATCTCACTTATCAGAGTCCATTGTGGAAGAATCCTCTGAGGAACTGGCCATGATATATCTGATCCATACGTAATATCATGAAAAATGGATACAATTTTTTTTACTGCAACTTAGTATTGGCAATGGGTCTGAAAAAGTATCTACAAGGGCAAAATTTAGATATTTGCACCCTGTCGAAGTAAGGAACCATGACATATATGTTTGGAACAGATTCCGTTTTGAGAGATTTGAAAAAGCACTATCTCGATGAAAGGTTCCATACATCTGCCCTTTCTCAATGTATTTCTTTAGAAAAAGGCTCTGTTTTTTCCTCTTTCCGGATAGTAAATATTTCTCAGAACATGGAGTGTGAATCAAACCCATGTTTGAATTGAACCTAAGATACTAGTGCAAGTTTTTCCCTTCCGAATCAGATAGATTCATATCTAAAAGTGGCCGACAATAAGTTCTTTCAAAATAGACTATTTGTTCCTTTCTTAGAAATGTTGCAGAAATGTCTGCAATCGAGTAAATAGCTCTACGAACAGCCGGATCCAATTGGAAAATGGAAAGATTTGTGTAAGTTATACGTTTCATCGCCACTTTGTAGAAAATCGTTAGGTATGAATATATCAGATACCTATGACTCGATTGGTGAAATAGTCTCTCTCTCTAAAAATTATGTTTTTTTACTGACACACGAAGAATATATTTTGTTACGAATGAACAAGATAGTGAGGAATTGTCCACATGTAAGATCATCGTTATAGATATAGGTTTTTTCCACAGAAAAAGGGAATCTTTTGTTACAATAGAACCAGAAGTGACGTGGATCATTCCAGAATCGAAGTCAATTTGCTTTATATAAAGATGCTATCAATCAACTTCTATAAAATGGTTTCACGGGATTCAGCCAACTCTCTTGATCGTGGGATATCATTAAGAAATAGGAATCTGTGTCATCAAAGAATTTTCCACAATTATTTCTAGTATGAAATGAGTCAATCATCCACTTTTGTATCTTTTTGCAAATGGTAATATTATTCCTCCATTGATCACAAATTTCGATCTTTGGGAAGTATCACGATCATCCAATAAGAAGGGTTTCAATTTATTCCAATGAACGATTCGAGCACCTACTGATTCTAACAACTGATTGCAGGGTTGATCATTCCGACTTTTCAATTCATAGATGTGGATCTCGGACCTATGAATGGGGGTATTCTCGATACTCACAAAGAAAAAGGAAAGTGACTTGGACAAAAAGGGAAGTGACTTGGACAAAAAGAGAAGTGACTTGGACAAAGAGAAACGAAGTGACTTAGACAAATCTTGTTTGTCAATAGCCTAAGACCAATCAATCGAATATTTACTCAAACGTAATCGATCGAACACTACTTGAAAATGGTTCTTCTATTCAGAAATGAAATGTTCCTGTAAATTCTTTGTAACGGGTGCGACTTTTTGACGCTCGAAAACTGACATCAATACGTCCACTGTATCAACTGCCGAGCAATCGAATGCCGGAAAATCGTACCGTTATGGTTTAAGAAGAAGAAAAAGATAGAAGAAGAGAGAAAAAGATAAAACAGAACAGAAAGAAACAACAGGACAATATCAGAATCTCACAATCGCAGTGGAACAACATATAATAGATAAATGAATAATCTTTAAACAAAGAATTATATCAGTTATTACATTACATCACATCACATTACATTACATCATCAGAGTGTACAACAACAAACAACAAATAGCGGAAAAGAAATACTATATACTAGTAATACACCATGCCATCCAGCTTGCCTCCAACAACTTCTGAATTCCAGAATATCCTGATCACCTGACTGTAGACTGCCCGTGTGGAAATTGGTGGGCACCCAGAGTTTAGGAAGGAAAATAATAAACTCCGAGTCAGTCATGTGACTGGTGTGAGAACTTAAAATAGTTTATCTTTTTTTTTTGAAACAAAGTACAGGATAATTTTAAAATAGATTCGCAATGCTTTTTAGAAAATGAGACTATCATAAGGCCTCCCGCGCACACACACAATGCAAACGCAGAATCAGAGGAGATTTCTCCTTATGATAGTCAAAGATGCTTGATACGCATTAAAAAAGAAACATTTGATATTATTACTAGTGCATAGTGTAGGAAAAATCATTTCGAAAGTAAAGATATAAATCTTAGCCAGCATAGGCATTTCGCACTTATGCCTACTATAGCTACCATGTTCAATAGCAGGTTACCGCCACATTCCATGACAGGTTATACAACTAAAACCGTACAGGGTTCGTATTGTTTCTTTGGATTTCCAACAAATGGTCAGGCCAAGGAACTTCCCATTGCCACATGGGTACGCCTCTGGAAAGACGACCCGAGAACCTAACCGGATCTCTGCCAACACAAGGCCGGGTTACCCCTAACTGGGTAAGTACTGACACGAATATGTCATTCCCCGATCGTAACCGATCTATATCCGAGGATCCTCGATTTCCAACAACTACAAAACAATAAATTTGCAACAACAACATAGGTTAAGTATCTGGGATCCATACCATGATACCACCTCTATCCAGAAGGAATAACATACACTAAAGGGGCGCTACCCCCTAATAACCTTGCCGCATCCTTCCTGTTTTGACCATTTTCGGGGCGTGAGGTCCGACGAAGTCTCGTCCACAAAGCCACGCTTTATACAAAAATTGTGCTTTGATCATCAAATGCTCAACAGCACTTCGTATGCCACATTACCAATTTGGAATGTATCACTAGTAACCATCAACTACATAACCTCTAAGGGTGTTAAGCTAAGAGAATAAATTCTCCGCCACCAACGGAAATATATTTGATAGAAACCAGCTTTACATCTCAAACTGTAACGTCAGACACACATCCATACAAGTCCGTTCCGGGATCGAACAGAACCGAAGGCACTTACAAAGAAGTCCTTGCAATCCGGATATTCACTAATCACGACCGGACTTCCCATCACAAAGGTTAATAAATTTCTATATCGGGGATCAGGCAATGCAGAAACATTCGACGGTAATCCTTCCATATCCGATCTTCAACACCGGTTATCAAATGCAATTCATAACGACGTATCACATATTCGGAATGGGTTATACGACCCCAAGGTCCTTTCCCGGCCAACCCGAATAGTGAGCGCTTATTTAGAAATAAGTGTAGCATTCAAATTCAAGCAATTCACAAGAAATACCTATTTAAAGGTAAATATTGATAGTCGGTTATTTAACTATCAATAAAGATGCGCAACATCATCAGATTCCAAATAATTTTCCAAATTATTTATTTTCCCAAAAATATCTTTACAAGATATAAATTTTCCACACTTCAACCATTTGAAAACAATTTTCAAATCACTTTTCACCTTTACTACTTTTGAAAACAAATTTCAAACATTTTCCTTACGCGGAAATACTTTCATTTCAACATGGTTCATTTAAACCAATTAAATAAATCCTTAACGGTTTACTTTATATTTACGTTCCAAATCCGTAAATTAATTCCCACACTTCAAAAATAAATCAACGTTTATTTTTGAACAAATTTCCCTTCCCTTTTATAAATTCCATAGTAAATTTACATTTCCAAAATATTTATGAAAATACGATTTCCCAAACCGATTTCTAATATTCATTTTCAATTTATCTTTAAAAGATAAAGTCTCAAAATATTTAGTTCATATTGGAAAACATTTCCATACTTATTTAATAATAAGTAATTTACAAATCCATTTATTTTCAACACTTGGAAAATATTAAATAAACTTAAATCGAAATTAAGTATATATTTTATTCTTTAAGAAATCATTCTCTTAAACACATTTGTTTGGGCCAAAACGAATGTTACGTAAAACATCGTTACGATGACCCAAAATCATAAGTATAGGAATTCGAAATTAAAATAGATATATAAATCCCAATACTATACAAAACATTTCCTTTCGAAAATCATTTGCTATAACAACAGTGTTATAGTCCATAATTTCCTTCTATTTCTCGAAAACGTCTATTTCAACAATAAATGTTGAAATCTATGTATTTGATACTTAACGTATTTTAAAACATCTTTAAATCATTTTAATTCTATTTAAAATATCACCTCCCCAAACCATATCCATTTATTTAATAATATATTCACTGTCCAAAATCGTGAACATACTTTACTAACCAAATTTCAATATTTCTACACATTTTATATAAAGAATAGTTCGCTATCCAAAATCGCGAATATACTTCTTTTAATAAATTTCTACATTCAATTTATCAAATTCCATTGATTTCGAATTTATAAACAATGTCTATAAATTCCATTTCTACTTATACTTCGATTTATAAATCTCCTTTATTAATGCAGTTCAATTTATATATCTCAAATATATACCAAAAGTCCATATTATAAGTTAAATACTTATAATTCATTTATGTACAAAATCGTTCTTTTTAAAACTTCTATTACTTATAAGATTCATTTATATTTTATAACAACTTCAACTTATAAAATCTTCTTTATTAACAATTTCTATTAATATCCCATTTAAATGCCCAAAATCCAGTTTATAAGTTAATTACTTATAAACCTTTTATTTTATATCTTCACAATTTATAAATCTATAATTTCTAATGAAATCCATTTTATACTTCATTTTAACACTTAATAAACTCGTTTTTAATTCCAATATTTATATATATATTTTTATATAAATATCAATGTTAAAAATCTTTTACATACATACTTTATAATAATTCAAAAATCCAAATTTAAACTACTTTATAAATCTATTTATTTTAAAAATCACCTTTTGGTTATATTTCACAAAAATCTTAATTTTTATAACATAAAAATTTATAACGTTTTAATTATTTAAAATGAATCAATTCAAAAATTTAACAAAACATATACTTTGAAAAAATCATTTAAGAAATCCTTTTAAAATCAAAATCTTTATTTTTAAACTTCAAAAATGGATCCGATGATGCAACAGCACCCAATAGTCAACCACGACAACAAACATCATATATCATCATATGATAATCAACAAATATCAAAATATTTGTAATCCAATAAATACTGGTGAGGAATCCAGTTGGATCCCTCCAACCTGTTTCCCTGCATCCACAGATGTTAGCACAATACCAATTCCGTTTTCAGTACGAAATTATCGCGGTATATGGGATTTATAAAAATATTATCCGCTTAATAGGCGGCGTAATAGGGTCTCATCCGCTATATAATGTGGGAAATCAACTCCAAGTACATAAATAATACCAATTTCACTTTGCAGTGAAATATTCGCGGTATATGTTTTTAATAAATAACATCCGCTTACTAACGGCGTATAATGTCTATTTCAATCAATAACAAATAATAATTTATCATTCAGGCATACAGTCAACAAATTTTAAATCTAACTATTTAAAATTTAAATCGAAACTATTCGATTGAGTGAGAAGTTCTCACCTTTCAATTTCGTTTTCATCTTTTATTTCGAATAAAATTAAACACGCATTTAATTTTACTCGAAATTATCACTAACTCCAAACGACTCTAATCCAGCTCCATAGCGTAGTGCTCGACAAAACGATTGCAACGCAATTCGTTTCGTGCGAAACGGACCTCGTATGAACAAGTTATGATTTTTAGAAGTTTATACAATTTAAAATACAAACAATTAACATTTTCTTCTATTTTCAAAACCTTTAGCTAATCCAAGCCGTCCATTTCCCTTCACCAAATCACGGCCATACCCCTTTTCTTCCTTCCCAGATCGTTCACGTGAAAAATGAACCCAAACGCACGTTCGAATTCCTCCAGGTCGCGACTCCATCATATTTAGCTCGATCAAACATGTCCACCTCGAAGCCCAAGTTGAATGCTACCCACAGCCACAAGAGCTCGAAGCTCGGTCACCTCCTCCCCCCAGAAAACCATGCGCAACCTTCGGCCTTTGAGCCAAAATTCCTAGCGATCCATCGACCCGATCGCGATCATAACCGTTGAATTTATAGTTCTCAGTACGCTCTTCAACTTTCATGTTGAAAGTTTTTCATAATTGTTGATAGATTAGGTGAAATCAAGGAAGAAAGAATATACATTTCTGGCCGTTCAAAATAGGGGAGGCGGCTAGGGTTAGAAACCCTAGTTTCTTCTGGTTTTGTGAAAAATGAGAACTCAAGGGGGATTTTATAGAAAATTTCCAAATGACTATTCATCCCGAATTTTCCGAACTCCAAACGAAGCGTGCCGGTTGGCGTTTCTAAGGTTTACCCCGCGTTCCGAACACAATGGAATGTATTTCGGACGCCAATTCGATCATCTGTGCGAGTTACGGCAATAAACGATCGATTTTAAATTAAACCGATTAAACGATTTTCTAGGCGTTTTGGCCTGCCCCGGAAAAACCGTAAATCCGATTGACACGAAATTGTAAACCTTACAATAAAATCACATTATGGATCCGATGAAACTGGTTTCGTCAAATTCGAGACTGTTTGAAAAATTGTTATTTTAATTCATCAATTAAATATTAAAATATTCAATTTTCACAAATTAACTTTAAATTCAATTTTAAAAGTTCTATAACATCGTTCTAACTCCAACATGATTAAATAAAATTTTACAAATCAATTTTTATCATATTTAACCAAATTTCCAAATATTTCTGTATTTTCAATATTAAATTATTGATTTAATTATCCAATTAAATCCAATATTCGAAAAATAAATTTATTCGACTTATAAATTTCACTTGCTAATATTTAAAATCAATTAAATATTCGAATTTCAAATATCAGAAATTCTGGGTCGTTACAAACTTCCCTCCTTAAAAGAATTTTGTCCTCGAAATTACCGAGTAAGGAAAATTCACAAAATCCATTAACTTTCCAAAACAGACTTCAAATTAGATTCACAAATCTCTTAAGTGTTTAACTTTTCCAAAATCCATAGTTAAACTTCTTACAACATTTTACCAAGTTTCCAAAATTTTCAAATTTCTCAAAAATATTCTAAAGCCTTAACTTTTTGAAAAATTTCACCATAACCTCCTATCCACGGCTCGATCCGAAAAAAAATGACAGTGTATATATATCACAAATATACATCTCATCAAGTGATGAGGCATCCCGCAGGGAAAAAAGTGTAAAAGTACGATATTTAATCCGAGATATGTACCTTATTTATTGTTAGCGAACGTATACGGCTAATATAGCGCAAAAGCGAGCTCCAAAGGCAAAGCAAGCGCAATCCGCACCTACTAAACACTCAACAACAACATAAGAAACATGCATATATGAAAGTAACTTAAATATACAACATATATCAACAACTATGTATGCCAATATGGCAAATGCAATAAAAGCAACAAATGCAACCATCAAACAACTATCATCCAACTAATAAACATCCAACAAATCAATAACCAAGTTTTCCAATTTAAATCACATTTGATTTGTTAACATTGGATTTACTAACATTCGTTCATTTTCAATTCAATTAGTTAACATTCACTAATTAAATTCACATTAGTTCACTTTCAATCCAAATCAAATTCATTTCTATTCAAGTTTATTGACTTCACTTTCAATTTGAATCGAATTCAATTTCTATTCAAATTTACATATTATCAATTTGAATTCAATCACTTTAACTTCCAATTTCGCTTATTTAATTTCATTAACACTTAATGAATCTATATACAATCAACTAATCAATCAAATAACATCCATATAACAACCAATGTATATTCAACATAACCAAATTATTTAATTTGCTTTCAATTTGGTTCAACACTTTTAATTCCAATTGGTTTAATATTAAATTGATTTTTTATTCAAATTTTTTCTCAATTTCCAGTAACATTAGCTTTTAATGAATTAACACTCATATCCAATATTCCATATCAATTTTTTTTACATTCGATTGATTCACATCCACTTCAAATTTCATTTACTAATTTATTCCATTAGTACAATTCGATTCATTCATTAATTCAATTGCTAATTTATTTAACAAATAAGGTTGAATTTCATTTATATAACTCAAGTTTATATTCATCACTTCTCTTGATTAATTTACTTCAATACCAAAATCAACTTTATTCAACATCACTTAAGTTATATTCCATTAAACATCATTTGTTTAGCTTAATTTAAGTTTCCACTTATAAATCTAATTCAGATTTCATTTCTATTTAACTTTTACCAAAGTCAAATTTTCATCACTTATTCAAATTCCATCTCATTTTGCTTAACAAAATTGTTTAACCACTTCAATAATTGGTTTTACTTATCCTTTCTCATTCTATAAGTTATACAACTTATATTCACTTCCAAACTTGATTTAATTTATTTAACTTCCTTTAGTTAAATTTCACATCACATATCTCATATTATAAGTTCAAAACTCATTTCACTTATATTTATCAACTTCAACTTGGATTTTTAATTTCATATTTGTTTATCACAACAAACTTCAATTTTTCTATTTACTATGGTAGCAAATTAATCACATAGAAACTCGAAAATGATACTGATGACGCTGCAATCATCACCCTTATTATTTCCTAGTAACAATAGTGAAATCAGTGCTAAATATTCTTCCAAAATTTCTTTTCATTATTTATAAATCACATTCATAAATCCTTTTTTTTACTTATATAATTTCACCTCTTATATATAAGATCATTTTACAATTGTAAACCATTTTATTTATAATTCCATACTTATAATTAATCGCTTATACAATTTATTTTTTAAAATTTGGTGTTTTATTTAACTTATTCAACAACTTTGATTCACTTATATATTTGTATTTTCAAAATTCAATTATATGCTTTAATAACTATGAAAAATTATTCCTTTATATACAAAATATATTCGAGGTAAAATTATTTCATTTACCCAATTTAAAACAATACTGTATCGAATTGTTCTATTCAAGTGTTTAGAAACCCCTTCGATACAGTTGCGCAGACTGTGCCGACGAAGGTTCACATGCCACTCAACAAACCAATCATCACAATATAAAACCATTTAATATTCACTAACAAATACGCTCTCATATCTATTATTACACTCAACTCATTCTAGAGTACTACTGACTCCATCTCTAATGAGTAATTCCCAACAGAGCCTTGGTTGTCGCTTAACCATATGATCTGATATCAAATGTAAAAATCTAGGCTTTTCAACCATCGACAGCGGTCACAATCGGTAGGCTTTCCAACCATCCCAGCCCCACCGTGGCTTACATTGATATCCCAAACTTGCTTTTACGGCCAGCCTCTCGACTGTCACGGCTTACGCCTAACCAACCCCTATTCACTAAGAGAGGACATGTGGGGGTAAGAGTCTCCCATTCGCCACCTAACCATGAAGCGAGAACCCCCCATCACATTTCACTAAGACAAGCAAGTCTCATCCGCTATATAATGCGGGAAATCAACTCCAAGTACATAAATAATACCAATTTCACTTTGTAGTGAAATATTCGCGGTATATGTTTTTAATAAATAACATCCGCTTACTAACGGCGTATAATGTCTATTCCAATCAATAACAGATAATACTTTATCATTCAGGCATACAATCAACAAATTTTAAATCAAACTATTTAAAATTTAAATTGAAACTATTCGATTGAGTGAGAAGTTCTCACCTTGCTTTCAATTTCGTTTTCAGCTTTTATTTCGAATAAAATAAACACGCGTTTAATTTTACCCGAAATTCTCACTAACTCCAAACGACTCCATTCCAGATCTATAGCGTAGTGCTTGACAAAACGATTGCAACGCAATTCGTTTCGTGCGAAACGGACCGCGTATGAACAAGTTATGATTTTTAGAAGTTTATATAATTTAAAATACAAACAATTAACATTTTCTTCTATTTTCAAAACCTTTAGCTAATCCAAGCCGTCCATTTCCCTTCACCAAATCATGGCCATCCCCCTTTTCTTCCTTCCCAGATCGTTCACGTGAAAAATGAACCCAAACGCACGTTCGAATTCCTCCAGGTCGCGACTCCATCCTTCATAATTAGCTCGATCAAACATGTCCACCTCGAAGCCCAAGTTGAATGCTACCCATGGCCACAAGAGCTCGAAGCTCGATCGCCTCCTCCCCCCAGAAAACCGTGTGCAACCTTCAGCCTTTGATCCAAAATTCCTAACGATCCATCGACCCGATCGCGATCATAACCGTTGAATTTATAGTTCTCAATATGCTCTTCAACTTTCGTGTTGAAAGTTTTTCATAATTGTTGATAGATTAAGAGAAATCGAGGAAGAAAGAATCGACATTTCAGTCCGTTCGAAATAGGGGAGGCGGCTAGGGTTAGAAACCCTAGTTTCTTTTGGTTTTGTGAAAAATGAGAAAACAAGGGGGCTTTTATAGAAAATTTCCAAATTACTATTCATCCTGAATTTTCTGAACTCCAAACGAAGCGTGCCGGTTGGCGTTTCTAAGGTTTATCCCGTGTTTCGAACACAATGGAACGTGTTTCGGAGGCCAATTCGATCATATGTGCGAGTTACGGTAATAAATGATCGATTATAAATTAAACCGATTAAACGATTTTCTAGACGTTTTGGCTTGCCCCGGACAAACCGTAAATCTGATTGCACGAAATTTGAAACCTTACAATAATATCACATTACGGATCCGATGAAACTGGTTTCGTCGAAATCCGAGACTGTTTGAAAAATGGTTATTTTAACTCGTCAATTAAATATTAAAATATTCAATTTTCACAAATTAACTTTAAATTCAATTTTAAAAGTTCTATAACATCGTTCTAACTCCAACATGATTAAATAAAATTTTACAAATCAATTTTTATCATATTTAACCCAATTTCCAATTATTTCTGTATTTTCAATATTAAATTATTGATTTAATTATCCAATTAAATCCAATATTCGAAAAATAAATTTATTCGACTTATAAATTTCACTTGTTAATATTGAAAATCAATTAAATATTCAAATTTCAAATATCAGAAATTCTGGGTCGTTACATTCTTGCTCCCATTGGACCATTTGTATCTATATGCATTAAGATCCCGATTCATGGATCTCTCGGTTCGAGAAATAAGAGGATCAAACCATTTCTTCTGAGTCTCTTTCAAATTCAATAAATGTTGTTTGATCGTATATTTCATTATAGCTATATGATTTAGAGTATCATTTCTAATTTGATCCCTTTGAATTCTATATTCGAAGTTGCGATTGGATCTATTCATTAAAAAGAATCGATTTGATACATTTCTTACGTACCCATAGATGCTATATTGGATTTGAATCAGATTTTGGATCAATCTATATTGATTGACTGCCTACACGATGTTGTTGCTAGCAAATACCGCTGTTTTTCATTTTGGATCTTCCAAATCATTCCTACATTGGATCCGGACCATTTTTTTTGATCCTTCGATAAAAAGATTCATTCTCCTCATAAAAAAGAGGAGGTAGAACCAATAAATATTTCTTTTTCGATTCATCTCTGGAGTTGAATACCTCATTCAAGAATTTTTTTGATCCAACCCATAGGAATCAATAGAAAAGGCAATCCCCTATGATACACCAGATCAGGCTCGATTATTGATAGAGTGAATAGATTGTCATTTCTTGAAATCTCCCTTCTGATTCACAATAGTGGTGTAACATGTATCCCCTTTTGTTCCGGTTATGGAATAGATGAAATAAATCCAAAAATGGATTTTTTTTCAAGAATGAAATCCTATTGGAACTGTCCATATCTGGTTCATCCTTCGAAACAATATCACATCCCAGATCTGATGAAATAGGATGAATTGAGATGGTATTTTGTAAATACGTAATTATCTTGAATATATCAACCATTTATTTATTTTCTGATCGCCTGGAAGGGACAAAAGAAACATCTTGTTTTTTCTTTAAAAATTTCTGATCTTTAATGGACCTCTCAGTAGAATTCGAACCCAGATGAAGTTCTGACCATCTATCAAACAAAAAAGAACGAATTGATCTTGTAGGATTCCCAAGAAATTCTTTGATTTCTTTCGAAAGCATATGAATAATCATCTGCTTCTCACATTCTGTGAATAGCCGGGACATGGGGGAAGATCCAAAAAGTCATTTTAGGAATCGATTTGAATCTATCTCTATTCGTCCATTTGAAGACAGGAAGGATCCTAAAGAATCAATCTTTCTTTTAGTTGCTGAATCTCTGTTTGATTGATCAATGTGTGATATTCTGAATCCTTATTTCTAATGGAATCGAAATGATCTCTGGATTGATCAGAGGATCCTTTCAATTGGCTAAAATCCATTACTTGAACGAAAATAGATCTTGTGGAATCATATTGAATATTTGACAATACACTCCGTACCCTGCTAAAAACCAATCCTTTTTTACCAACCACACACATTGTCTAACCAAATCCAATTTTCTCTCGATACGTTCCTCAAAAAATCCAATTCGTGTTGATTCTTCCCCAACTAATGAAGAGATCTTGGCGTAATGCCCACATATGAAATTGAGCATAATTTTGCAAGGAAATACCCCACTTGTTCCTCGAGAAGAGATCGGAAACGTGCTCAATATCATTTGATTGAATAGTTGCCTTAGCTCCTTTGTAACGACCCGATATTTTCAACCATTCGCATCCGCACATGTCGGACTTGAATTGCTCAAAATACCCCATTGTAAATAAAATTTGGCAAATCTCAGAATATACAGTAAATAAATAACAGATCACAGAGATAGAGTATTTAATAATGCAGCTTAATTAAAGGAAATAGTTGTTCATGAAGCTACTATATAAAATAAGATACATCAGAGTTAAACAACATACAACAGAAGAGTGACAAGATACATCACGTACAAATCAGAATACATCACTGAAATCACTGGATACTGAAAGTAAAATAGATGGCTGGATCTTCAAACAAAGCTCCAACTTCGAAGGTGAGTCTGGGATGCTGAATCACTCAGTCTGACTCGAGCGTAATGCAAGACACAAAACACTCGAGTTAGGACATAAATACTTATGAACTGTAAATCAACTCAAGTGAACAGTAACAAAAATGCATCAGTAACTTAAAGGATGCTTGGGATCTCCCACCCTTTAAGGATTCGTTAAACTATTTATTATGTAGTAATATTGCACTATTATAATAATGTCTACTGTAAAATAAACTTACTTTAAAAATAGCGTTAAGGAATGATATTTCCCTTAACACGTAATAGTCCTAGTAGTCTATCCAGTATCAGCATACCTCTAGATCGGGAGGCTACCCTAAATACTCCATGGGCAATGGGAGAAAAACAAACTCATAGTAAGGCTTGCTATGGTAAGTGACATGGCACACAAGGCAATGCCAGGGTAGATATACCAATTACGCACACGGCCTGGTGGTAACGTAGCAGCCACTACGCCCACCTCGGAACACACTCCCAAATCAAAATCGGAGGATGGCCATCAAATCAACCATAAGTAAGAGTATAATATCGAAGAAATGTGTCCGATAGGAGGAATGACCTCACTTGGCCCGAGATCGCTCCTGTTTTAGCCATCTTATGCCAACTCACAGGAGTCGGGTCCACCTCAATAGGATCGTCGCCACAAACCTACTTCATTCTGGAAACTCTACCGCGTACACAGTTGTAAAAGTAGTTTTGGGAGTTGGCAAAGAGTATGACAACTTTCGGTCCCGGTCTCTTTAACAACCAAACGTTATTATAACGCCGCGGTCATTTCAAAATAGTTTATACTTCAAAAATCTAATCATTTCATTTCAAAACCACATTCCTTCCAAAATATTTTATACTTCGAAACCAAAATCATTTTATTTCAAAACTATGTTCAAATCAATACTATATTATTTTCATTTCAACCATATGTTTATCTTTCAAAAATCATAATACCTTTAAAGTTATAACTCTTTCGAAACCAAAATACTTGAAATCGTTACACTTTGAAAATTATAACATTTCGAAATCATACATTTGAAATCGTGAAACGTTCCTTTAATTCTTTACATTTTACAAATTTATTCAATTAAACCCAAATTTTCAAATTTCCAATTTAATTCAATTTAAACCATCAGTTTCAATTCAATTTTATTTTCCAACAAACCATTTCAAATCTTATAAATTTCAAATACAGATTTGATCCATAAAATAAACTATTCAAATTTTGATATATTTCAAAGCTTTAATATATCTCATTTCAAAACTAAATTTTTATAATTGCATATGTCTCTGATTTAACTTCATTATTATTTAGTTTTGGAATATTCATTTCATAAATCCAATATCATCTAAATAAACCAGAATTGCAAGTAAACTAAATATCACATTCTTCATAAAAATAAAGATTATGTCATTCAAAACCATTTCAATCATTAAAATATCATATCTTTTCAAAACCTCATTATCAAATCATTATTTGAAATTCAAAATCAAACATTCAAATTTAAATACCATTTTCAAAATCAATTATGTCATTCATTTATTATTTCAAATATCATTGCAAAACACATTTCTAAATTCCATTCAAAAATTCATTTATCTCATTACACTTCTTCCATTTAACACATAACAAAATAAGCACTACTTAATTCAAATTTATTTTAAATTCCTTTGAAATTCAAATTTTAAATATTAAATTATATTCAAAACTTCTTAAATTTTCACAAATAATCAATTTCAAAATTCAAATCATTTAACACTTTAAAATATAACTCAAATAGTGTTAAAATCTATAATATTTCAAAACATTGTCAATTTATAGCAACGAAAGCATTTATAAAGTGCTATCGTAGCTTATAGTTTCCAAAATAGTTTAGTTCAAGAATGACGTCATTTATAAAATGCCGTAATAGATATTTAGTTATTTCAACAAAGTTAAATTCAAAAAAACAACATTTAAAAATGTTGTCATAAGACCACAACATTTTTGGAAATGCTATTAATAAAATTACATATTTTAAAATAACTTCAGAAACATTAACACTCCAAATTTTTGTTATTTTAAACTTAAAAATCGTATTTCTAGACTTCAAAATTTCATATTTAAATAATTTTAACATATGATTTATCACAACAAATTTTTTAAATCAAATATCCAATTTAAAACATAATTTTTTTGTTAAGTCAAAATTCACTGTTTTCTTAACTTATTAATTTAACCAAAAACTTAACATTTTACTTCAAATATCATTTCAAAACTTTAAATTTAATTTCCATTTTTTACTTACTTTTTAAAATAAAATTGAAAGTCAAAAACCACATTTACTTCAAATTTACATACTTAAATTCACAAATTCAAAACTTAATATTTAGCTTTCTCAAAACCATAAAATATATATTTTTAAATCAAAATTCCATACTTTAAAAATACATATCATAAGAAAAATCATTTAAAAATATACCGCGGGGTCTGTATATAATTTTCTAACCTAGGTCAAGTAATACAGGCGTGTATCATTTCAATCCGCAATTTAAAAAGAAAACCTGGGTTCTATCATTTCAATCCGCAATTTAAAAAGAAAACCTGGGTTCTATCATTTCAAACCCGCAATCCCAAGTCAAATAAAATACAATAAAAATCACTTGAGCCTATCATTTCAGCCCATAGTGATTTTTCCCTATTCTAATATTCATTCGGGTATGTATCATTTCAACCCATAGTGACTCTATTCTAACAGGGAACTTGTAGTGTGATTATAGACATAAACAATGTAAACAATTATACTAACATGTCAATGTCATAATATACTGTCATATATCATATGTCAGGTGATAATTAACAAAGTTAACATGGTAATAACATGAAATAACATATCATATAATCACCTTTAACTTGAATAAACATTTTTAATTACTAATCACTTGTCATCCATTTACCATTTCATAAGTAAATATGTCAGAGTGAGAAGGACTCACCTTTATCAAAGCTAGAGACCACTACGACACACAAAACAATTCCAAAGGCACGACCAAGCACGATACAGCATGATTTTTGATTTGAATGAATGGAGAGCCTTGATATGTATCTTGTATACAACAAATAAACATGATAATCTAAACATATGAATTCCATACAAAATACATTGAAATAATTGGAATTTTGAATTAACAAAGAACATTACCTAGCTTTTTCATCAAACTTTTCTTGACCATGACACATTGCTTGTCACATGATCAAGTGGGCTTGATCTCACCACACTAGGCTCGGCCTATGTGTCAACATGGCTCGTCCATGACCTAGATGCAAGGCTAAGGGCATGAAAGTGGAAGGCAAAGGCAAAATAAGAGGAAGGTAAAGGAGGCAAGGGGTTTTGGATGAAAGCGTGGACCTATGGGCTCGGCTTGGTCAAACTTGAGCTCGGCCATGCAAGGTTCATGTCAGGTCAGATCTGAAGTAATGGTCAGAGGTGAAATAAGCAGGTGGTGGTGGAGCTAGGGTGGTGGCCGAGGTGATATTTGAAGGGGATGGTGAAGTTTATGGCTTGGCCGAGGTGCTTGCTTCACAAAGTGGCACGGCAAGATCTGGACAAGTGGAAGGGAGGAGGTTGCTGCCGTGTATGGTGGTGGTGATGGTCATTGGAGATCAGGTGGTAAGGGGACTAGCAAAGCACAAGAGAGAGTAAGGCAAAAAAATCAATGAAAACAAAGAAGTAAAAATGAAAAGAAGAGAGAAGCCAGTACCACTTTCTTAGAATTGAAGATAGCCGTGAGTTGAAATGGTGAGAAAGTGTTTCTCATGTGAAAAGCAATGAGAAACACACGGCTAGAAGATAAGAAGTGAACAGCCAAAAGGAAAAATGAAAAGCCTAAAAGAAATGAAAGGACAAGTAAATGAAAAGTCAAAGAAAACGAAAAGGTTTTGTCTCTTTGAATTTCCATTTCTTTAAATCAAAGTAAACAAAATGAAATTCAGTAAATAAAAATAAAAGACAAATAATAAAAAAATAAAGTGAAAAAGAAATAAATAAATAAAATAAGGAAAAATAGAAGATAAATAAGAAAATAGCTTACTAAATTGAAACTAGCATTTAAAATTGTAAACAAAATACTTAAAAATGTTTTTTTAAAATAAAATATAAACATAACATGTCATGTTACACATATATACACAAATTAGAACATGATATGAAATATTTATATAAATTAAAATAAACAATTTTATTAAATAAACAATTTACATTCAATAGTGTAAAAAGCATAACTTTCATAATATTAATCGGATTCCAACGACAACAAAAGCAGTATACTTGAAATTTTATTTATTTTCATAATGAAAGATAAAATTCAAAAATTCAAAGTTTTAAACTTAAAAGTCAAAGTTTGAACATATTGACCAAAATTAACATTTCTGGAAAATATTCTATTTTATCATGTTTGGAATTCTAATTCACATCAAAATCAAAATTTATATTTGAAATAACAAAATTCATCCATTTTAATAAATAAAATAAAGTATTTAAATCAGAAATTTCAATTAGAATAATTAAAATATATAATTGAAATAATCACGAAATACATGGTTGTTACACTCTCCCCCACACAAAACTTTTCGTCCCCGAAAAGGAATGAGGTACGGGGAAACACAGAAAAAGATAGAATGAAATACGATTAAGACAAGATGACAAGAAGATTAGAATTGTACCTGATAACTACTGTTATAGGTACGTTTAACAAGGTGGAGATGATCTTCCCAAGATCCTCCAGAATAAAGCACATAAGTACGAAAAAGATCTTCTAGAATCTGATTCACCCTTTTCGCTTGACCGACGGTCTGTGGATGGCAAACAGTGCACGGATTCAAAAATGAGTACCAAAGATTATAGAAAGGTTTCCAAACAGACTGGTATAAGCAATGGCCTCTTCATTCTGTAGCAAGATAAGGGAAATAAGGGCAACCAAAAATTAGTTTGAAAAACAAAATAAAATAATAAATTTGAAACCATGAAGATTTCAACTTAAATTGAAATTAATTTTTCCTAAGTTAAATAAATCTTAATCATCTCTAATTTCATTATCTTATCATCCAATTATCTTAAATAAACAATCTATAAAATCAGGGATTTGAAAAAATATTTATTATACTCACAATGTACTCAATATATTTAATTCTTCTTTATTCGTAATTAAAATTTAATTTATTCCTCTCAATATATTTTATCGCCTATGTTAAATATATTTATACTTATTATAACCGCTTTAATTTATTCTTAGTTCCTTTAACATCATTTTATATTGTAAATTATTCCATTACCCCTTTTTTTCTATTTACCTCTGTTAATCTTTTTATAACTAAAATTTAAGTGTATAACATTTATTATAACCACTCAAATTTTATTTACAAAATCCTTTCAAATTTTACATTATCCAATTACATATTCAACTTTTGTATAATTTAGGTAAGTTATATTGGAATTAAATTGTGTATTATACAAATAAAACTTTCTACTTTAATCATTTCAAGCATGAATATTTATTCAAATCTTGAAATTATCCTTCAAGATAAAATTTAGGAATTAAATTTCCGATAAATTCCAAATTACCTAGAGATAAATAAATGCACATATACTATATATATATATATATATATATATATATCCACTCAAATTTAAATCATATATCAGAATATGCTATAAATCCAATCTTATTTTAGAAATTCAAATCGATTAAATTCTCCAAAAAAATTGTTGCAAGACTACAGAACGGTCTCTTCACTTCGAAACTCGAAAATGAATGTTGATGATGCTGCAATCATCGTCGAAATTATTTTCCAGCAACAAAGAGAATAGCACTAATTTTAAACTGTAAAATTCTTTGGAAACAAATTTCTATTTGAAAATATTTGAAATAGTATATCCTTTTAAAACTTGTAAACACAAGGTTTGAAATCCGTCGGAAATTAAATTCTCAAATTCTTGTATAAATTCATTTTAAATTTCCAAATAAATTTATAGCCATATTTTATAGTTCAATTATTTATATATGAAACAAGAGATAATGATATATAAAATCAAATGGTATTTCTTAATAACCAATTCAATAAAATCAAAAAAAAAATTATAATATAGCTACAAAATTTACATCATTACTAAATTTGAAAAAAAAACATGTTGTGTCAATTTTCTCTGTTCAAGTGTTTTGGAAATCTTATTGATAGCGTTGATCAGACGAATTAATCCGAAACCCAAATCAACATCAACAACTCAAACAACACAATATATAAAACATTTTAAATATTAGTTTATAAATACACTACAAGAATGATTCGAAGATAAGTTGGAAACAAAGATGAGATGGTTAATTAACAGAATAGGAAGATGGACAAGCTTATATAAATTGTGGGCAACCTTAACCGGGTCAACCGTGACTTAAAGAATAAGATCGATGTGGATTTCTAGGGTAAACCTACATTCGGTCTTAAGAGATAGAGTTCGAAATTATAAAAGATACTAGCATCTAACCGAGGATATAAAATCTTTGGTGATTCAATGCTGTTGTAAAGGAGTTTCACCCCTTTACAAATCAATTTGAGATTGGCGAGACCGTCGACTCATTATAAAGATCATTCGAAGTGAATTTATGGGATACTCCAGAATCAAAAAAGACGAATCTTGAGGGACACGAATGGATTTTGGAACCGTATGGAACGTTCCAAAATTCAAAGGAATCAAATCAAAAAGGAAAGAGATTCGAGCTCGAATGAAAGTGATTCTGTAAATACATTTACCATACATGCTGAGTTTTGCCTAAAACCAAAGCTTTGATACCACATGCAACGACCTGATATTTTCAACCATTCGCATCCACACATGTCGGATTTGAATTGCTCAAAATACCGCGTTGTAAATAAAATTTGGAAAATCTCAGAATATACAGTAAATAAATAATCATAGATCACATAAACATAGTATTTAATAATGCAGTGGAATTAAAAGAGATAGTAGTTCATGAAGCTACTATATAAAAATAAGATACATCAGAGTTAAACAAGATACAACAGAAGAGTAACAAGATGCATCAGGTACAAATCAGAATATATCACAGAAATCACTGGATACTGAAAGCAAAATAGATGTCTGGATCCTCAAGCAAAGCTCCAACTTCGAAGGTGAGTCTTGAATGCTGAATCACTCGGCCTGACTCGAGCGTAAAGCAAAACACAAAACACTCGAGTCAAGACATTTATGAACTGTAAATCAACTCAAGTGAATAGTAACAAAAATGCATCAGTAACTTAAAGGATGCTTAGGATCGCCTATCCTTTAAGGATCCATTAAGCTATTTACTATGTAGTAATATTGCGCGATTATAATAATGTCTATAGTAAAATAAACTTACTTTAAAATAGCGTTAAGGAGTGACCCAATATTCCCTTTAACACGTAATAGTCCCAGTAGTCCATGCAGTATCAGCATACCTCCAAATTCGGAGGTTACCCTAAATACTCCATGGGCAACGGGAGAAAAACAAACTCGTAGTAAGGCTTGCTATAGTAGATGAGACGCCACATAAGGCAATGTCAGGGTAGATATACCAATTACGCACACGGGCAGGTGGTAACGTAGCAGCCACTACGCCCACCTCGGAACACACTTCCAAATCGAAATTAGAGGGTGGCCATCAAATCAACCACAAGTAAGAGTATAGTATCGAAGAAATGTGTCCGATAGGAGAAATGACCTCACTTGGCCCGAGATCGCTCTTGTTTTAGCCACCTTATGCCAACTCACGGGAGTCGGGTCCACGTTCATACCTCAATAGGATCGTCGCCATCAACCTATTTTATTCTAGAAACTCCACCGCGTACACAGTTGTTAATGTGGTTTTCGGAGTTGGCAGAGAGCATGACAACTTCTGATCCCGGTCTCTTTAACAACCAAACGTTATTATAACGCCATGGTCATTTCAAAATAGTTTATACTTCAAAAATCTAATCGTTTCATTTCAAAACCACATTCCTTTCAAAATAGCTTATACTTTGAAACCAAAACCATTTTATTTCAAAACTATATTCAAATCAATACTATATCATTTCCATTTCAACCATATATTTACCTTTTAAAAATCATAATACTTTTAAAGTTATAACTCTTTTGAAACCAAAATACTTGAAATCCTAACTCTTTGGAAATCATAACATTTTGAAATCATACATTTGGAATCATGAAACATTCCTTTAATTCTTTACATTATACAAATTTATTCAATTAAACCTAAATTTTCAAATTTCCAATTAAATTCAATTTAAACGGTCGGTTTCAATTCAATTTAGTTTTCCAACAAACCATTTCAAATCTTATAAATTTCAAATACAGATTTGATCCTCAAAATAAACTATTTAAATTTTGATATATTTCAAAGCTTTAATATATCTCATTTCAAAACCAAATTTTTATAATTGCACATATCTCTGATTTAACTTCATTATTACTTAGTTTTGAAATATTCATTTCATAAATTCAATATCATTTAAATAAACCAGAATTACAAGTACAACGATTCATAAAAATAAAGATTATGTCATTCAGAACCATTTCTATCATTAAAATATCGTATCTTTGCAAAACCTCATTATCAAATAATTATTTGAAATTCAAAGCAAATATTCAAATTTAAATACCTTTTTACAAATCAATTATGTCATTCATTTATTATTTCAAATATCATTACAAAACACATTTTTAAATTCAATTCAAAAATTCATTTATCTCATTACACTTCATTCCATTTAACACATAACAAAGTAAACACTACTTAATTCAAATTTATCTTAAATTCCTTTGAAATGCAAATTTTAGATACTAAATTATATTCAAAACTTCTTAAATTTCACAAATAATCAATTTCAATAACACTTTAAAATATAACTCAAATAGTGTTAAAATCTATAATATTTCAAAACATTGTCAATTTATAGCAACGACAGCATTTACAAAGTGCTATCGTAGCTTATAGTTTCCAAAATAGTTTAGTTCAGGAATGACGGCATTTATAAAATGCCGTAATAGATATTTAGTTATTTCAACAAAGTTAAATTCAAAAAAAAAAACAGCATTTAAAAATGTTGTCATAAGATCACAGCATTTTTGGAAATGTTATTAATAAAATTCCAGATTTTATTATAACTTTAGAAACATTAACACTCCAAATTTTTGTTATTTTAAACTTATAAATCATATTTCTAGACTTTAAAATTTCACATTTAAATAATTTTAACATATAATTTATCACGACAAATTTTTTAAATCAAATATCCAATTTAAAACACAATTCATTTGTTAAGTCAAAATTCATTGTTTTCCTAACTTATTAATTTTACCAAAAACTTAACATTTTACTTCAAATATCATTTCAAAACTTTAAATTTAATTTTATTTACTTACAATTTTAAAGTAAAATTTAAAGTCAAAAATCACATTTACTTCAAATTTACGTACTTAAATCCACAAATTTAAAACTTAATATTTAGCTTTCTCAAAACCATAAAATATATATTTTTAAATCAAAATTTCATGCTTTAAAAATATATATCATAAGAAAAATCATTTAAAAGTATACCACGGGGTCTGTATATAATTTTCTAACCTAGATCAAATGATACGGATATGTATCGTTTCAATCCACAATTTAAAAAGAAAACCCGGGTTCTATCATTTCAAACCCGAAATCCTAAGTCAAATAAAATACAATAAAAATCATTTGAGCCTATCATTTCAGTCCATAATGATTTTTCCCTATTCTAATGCCCGTATGGGTATGTATCATTTCAACCCATAGTGATTCTGTTTTAATAGGGAACTTGTAGTGTGATCATATACATAACAATATAAACAATTATACTAACATGTCAATGTCACAATATACTGTCATATATCATATGTCAGGTGATAATTAACAAAGTTAACATGGTAATAACATGAAATAACATATCATACAATCATCGTTAACTTGCATAAACATTTTTAATTACTAATCACTTGTTATCCATTTACCGTTTCATAAGTAAATATGTCAGAGTGAGAAGGACTCACCTCTATCAAAGCTACAGACCACTACGACATACAAAACGATTCCAAAGGCACGACAAGCACGATACATCACGATTTTTGATTTGAATGCATGGAGAGCCTTGATATTGATCTTGTATACAACAAATAAATAAAATAATATAAACATATGAATTCTGTACAAAATACATTGAAATAATTAGAATTTTGAATTAACAAAGAACATCACCTAGCTTTTTCATCAAACTTTGCTTGACCATGACAACATGGCTTGTCACATGATCGAATGGGCTTGATCTCACCACACTAGGCTCGGCCTAGGTGTCGACATGGCTCGTCCATGACCTAAATGCAAGGCTAAGGGCATGAAAGTGGAAGGCAAAGGCAAAATAAGAGGAAGGTAAAGGAGACAAGGGGTTTTGGATGAAAGCATGGACCTATGGGCTCGGGTTGGTCAAACTTGAGCTCGGCCATGCAAGGTTCATGTCAAGTCAGATCTGAAGTGATGGCCAGAGGTGAAATAAGCAGGTGGTGGTGGACCTAGGGTGGTTGTCGAAGTGATATGTGAAGGGGATGGTGAAGTTTATGGCTTGGCTAGGCATTTTTCATGGAGTTCTTTGCAAATTTGAGGTGCTTGCTTCACGAAGTGGCACGGCCAGATCTGGACAAGTGAGAGGGTGGAGGTTGCTGCCGTGCATGGTGGTGGTGATGGTCAGTGAAGATGAGGCGGTAGGGGCCTAGCAAAGCACAAGAGAGAGTAAGGCAAAAAAATCAATCAAAATAAAGAAGTAAAAATCAAAAGAAGAGAGAAGCCATTACCACTTTCTTACAATTGAAGATAACTGTGAGTTGAAATGGCGAGAAAGTGTTTTCTCATGTGAAAAGCAACACATGGCTAGAAGATAAGAAGTGAATGGCCAAAAGAAAAAATGAAAAGCCAAAAAGAAATGAAAGGATAAGTAAATGAAAAGTCAAAGAAAATGAAAGGTTTTGTCTCTTTGAATTTCCATTTATTTAAATCAAAATAAACGAAGTAAAATTCAGTAAATAAAAATAAAAGACAAAAAAATAAAGTGAAAAAGAAATAAATAATTTTTTTAGGAAAAGTAGAAGATAAATAAGAAAATAGCTTATTAAATTGAAACTAGCATTTGAAATTGTAAACAAAATACAATAAGCATTGGAAAATTACCACTACACTTTAAAAATGTTTTTTGAAATAAAATATAAACATAAAATGTCATGTTACACATATATACACAAATTAGAACATGATATGAAATATTTATATAAATTAAAATAAATAATTTTATTAAATAAACAATTTACATACAATGGTGTAAAAAGCATAACTTCCATAATATTAATCGAATTCCAACGAAACGAAAAGCAGTATACTTGAAATTTTATTTATTTTTATAATAAAAGATAAAATTCAAAAATTCAAATTTTTTAATTTTTTAATTTAAAAGTCAAGATTTGACCATATTGACCAAAATTCACATTTCTAGAAAATATTATATTTAGTCATGTTTGGAATTCTAATTCATGTCAAAATCAAAATTTATATTTAAAATTACAAAATTTATCCATTTTAATACAAAAAATAAAGTTTTTAAATTAGGAATTTCAATTAAAATAATTAAAATATACAATTGAAATATATAGGGTTGTTACATCCTTGTTGTTTGAAGAAATCCTCCCCTTCAATTGGTCTTTTTTCACGAAAAGAGGACATGAGATAACAAATCAAGTCTTTCCCTAAGATTTCGAATAGCTGTCCCGAATTCAAGTTGATTATATTTCGCTTCTTCCTCGGAGAAAGACGATCAAACAATTCTCAATCATGGTCCTTGCAAATTAGATCATCTGTATAGGATAAAAAAGAAACTCCAGATATTTGATGTCTTTCTCTTTGAATGTGATCTCAATTCCAGCTATGGTTTCATTAGCTATCTTACAACTAGAATCCCTCTTTTTTCCAATCTGATTCCTCCACCACTGAGAACCCCAGTTCGATTCAGGCATGATACACTTTTTATTTATTGGAAGAACCCTAGTACTCTCTTGTGGATCCACAAAACAACTGTCAAAAATCTTTTTCTCTTTTGGAAGATGATGTGCACGTAAATGTGCATATTTTTACCACCATATTTATTCTATTTAAATTAAATAAATGATCATATTGGGTATTTTAACTTGTTTTAACCAAAATTCATATTAATTCCAAATTTTCACATATTCATCTTCATATAAGGGCAAAATGGCCATTTGTGCGCGTATATTAATTTGAAAGAATTTAATTGGAAATTTCTATAATATTTTGTAGGAATTTAGCTTCTCATATTAGTGGGTTCATGAAGAAACACGCATGCACAAAATGGATATAAAGGAATGAAGATGGAAATAATTCAAAGTGAAGATCATGGAGGACCCCACCTACCCACCTACCTTAATGTACAAATTAAAGGCTAATGCACATGCTTTTGGACTTAATGGCTTCATGTACACTTAATGGGGGATTAAGACATGTTAATGATTACTTGGCCTCCACACTTCCTAAGGGGCATTTTGGGCATTCCCCAAAAAGTGAATTAGGGTTTTAAAACTTGTATATATACCCCTTATGTTTCATGTAGCCATCTCCCTCTTAGTTAGTTAGTTTTAGTTTAGAAAAAAAAATCAAATCTCTCTTTCTTTCCATGGCTACTTAGCCATTTCTTCTCTTATGTAATTCTTTTCTTTTATGCAATGTTAATTATTGTTTCTTTTTAATTACATGTTCATTTCCTTTTATGCAAGTAGTGTAGATTTTCCTTTATGCAATTAGAATAGTTTTCCATTTCACTTTGCTCTCTTTTCCTTTTCTTTTTCTCTCATGTTGCAAGCTACATTTGTTCATATGATAACAAATATGAGAGGCTAAACCCCTTCAATTTAGGGGTAATGAAGCTCTCTAATCATGTAGCTTCAACTTAATTTGATGTTTATGCTCTCTTTTTATGCTTAATGAGAATGATTGAAGTGGTTTAATGATGTTGTTTAGCTTTGAATTTGATAGTCTATGTTGTTTATAACAAATAGGCTATGCTTAAACAAACAAAACACAAATTGCCTCTTCATCTACATATGATTATGGCAAAGAAATGATTGTTGAAATTAAAATTTGATGGCTTATATTTTTAACTAATAGTTAATAGGCCATGCTTAAAATAAATTTTGCTTTCAACTTTGTTGTCATATTTTATGAGATTTAAAAGTGCATTAGTGGTTGTGTTATAGTTTGATGGTTTATATTGAGCTAATTAATAGCACAAATATACCATACTTATGATAAGCACATCAACTAATTCACTAATGACAAGAAAAGAGAGATCATAACTTCATTTTGTTGATTTATGTGATCTAGAGAGTGGAAATTGCCTTTAAATTGTCTTAACACTCCCATATTTTTATCTATTTTCTTTTGTCATTTTTCTTCTTTCTTTTAGTTAATCACTCTTCCAACTTTGGTTAATTTTATTGAGTAGAATTTTAAAATCATCAATTCCCTGCGGATCGACCTGTATTCGCCACGTGCTACATTCGTACACCGTGCGCTTGCGGTTATTTTTATTTCTAAATTCGTTCGACGGTTTTCTAAGCCGATAGAATTTCCGTCGACGAATAGAAGATACAGGAGTGAAACAATCAATCTATTGATATTGAAAGACAAAAAAGATTCTTCCAATGTCTCATTTCTTGGTCCAATGGAATTTATAGGTATAGGAAGAAGTTCCATCAATTAGAGATTTTTTTTTTCTTTCGACCATCTTTCGATTGGTAATATGAGACATAAGGACCACTACTACAAGCAGTACTACACCTTTGATTGTAAAATATCGATTCCTTGTTGAACCCAATGAATCACATGAAAGTAGGATACGCCAAATTCGAGGGTCAGAGAGTTTCACAAAACGTTCTTGGTGGAAAAAAATGCGAGTGAAAGATCCCACTGAATCGAATTTGATCCAAAAATCTAAGAAACAGTGAGAATTCTTGATCTCACTAAATATCTCTCTCAATTCGAAGATCCAAGGTTTGAATTGATATCGTTTCATTGATTCCTCCTAAAGATTTTCATTAACTCCTAAAGATTTCATTTCAATTGGAATTTGGTTATTCACGATGTACAATGAGCCATGTTAAGCATCCATGGCTGAATGGTTAAAGTGCCCAACTCATAATTGGCAAATTCGTGATGCATGCCAATGGGAACGCTCAATAAGTCTATTAGAATTGGCTCTGTATCAATGTAATTTCATTATCTATACATAGCGAATTGTTATGGTATATTCATACCATAACATACGAACAATAAGAATTAGAATTTTCATCGATACTGGAACTCATAAGGAAGCAAATGGAGTTATGGATGGAATCAAACGTGCAATATTTACAGAAAAAAGTATTCGGTTATTTGGGAACAATCAATATACTTATAATGTCGAATCTGGATCAACTAGGATAGAAATAAAGCATTGGGTCGAACTCTTCTTTTGTGTCAAGGTAATTGCCATGAATAGTCATCGACTCCCAGGAAAGGGTGGAAGAATAGGACCTCTTTGGGACATACACTGCATTATAAATATCATTACGCTTCAACCGGGCTATTCTATTCCACCTCTTATAGAGAAAAGAACTTAAAGCAAAATACTTAATAACACGGCGGTACATTTATAAAGAACTTCTACCTCAAGCACAAGTAATAGAGCCATAGACGGTCAAATGAAATCCAATCCACCAAAATAATTTGATCCGTGGACAACATCATTGTGGTAAAGGTCGTTATGCCAAAGTAATTATTACCGCAAGACATAGAGGGGGAGGTCATAAGCGTCTATGCCGTAAAATCGATTTTCGATGGAATGAAAAGGACATATCTGGTAGAATCATAACCATAAAATATGATCCTAATCGAAATGCATACATTTGTCTCATACATTATGGGGATGGCGAGAAAAGATATATTTTACAACCAATAGGGGCTATAATTGGAGATACCATTATTTTTGGTATAGAAGTCCCTTTATCAATGGGAAATGCCCTACCTTTGAGTGCGGTTTGAACTATTGATTTACATAATTAGAAGTAACCAATTAGGTTTACGATGGAACCTAGAAATCTGTCACTGATCCAATTTGAGTACCTCTATAGGATAGACCTCAACAGAAAACTGATGAGTAATTACAGCAAGTGATTGAGTTCAGTAGTTCCTTATAGAAAATTATTGACTCTGGAGATATGGTAGTATGGAGAAGATAAAATTGTTTAAAGCACGCACAGAATCAGAAACTCCCCTTGTTTCAAAGAGAGGAGGATGGGTTATTCACATTTAATTTGATGGTCAGAGGCGAATTGAAAGCTAAGCAGTGATAATTATAAAGGTCCCCCGAGGAAAATAGAGATGTCTCCTACATTACCGTAATATGTGTATGTATTGACGTAATTTCATAGAGTCATTTGGTCTGAATGCTACATGAAGAACATAAGCCAGATGATGGAACGGGGAGACCTAAGATGTAAAAGATCATAAATGAGTGATTCGGCAGATTTGGATTCCTATATATCCACTCATGTGGTACTTCATCATATGACTCATATAAGATCAAGATCCATCTACCTAGATATCATCATATACATCTAGAAAGTCGTATGCTTTAGAAGAAGCTTGTACATTTGGGAAGAGGTTTTTAAAAGAAGAATCTACTTCAACCGATATGACCTTTGGCATGACCATACATAACATAGAAATCATGCTTGGAAATGGTAGACAATTAGCTAGAGCGGCTGGCGCTGTAGCGAAACTGATCGCAAAAGAGGGTAAATCAGCCACATTAGGATTACCATCCGAGGAGGTCCGTTTGTTATCCAAAAACTACTTAGCAACAGTTGGACAAGTGTGTATATTGGGATGAATCAACAAAGTTTTGGTAGAGCCAGATCGAAGTGTTGGATAGGTAAGCGTCCTGTAGTAAGAGGAGTAGTTATGAACCCTGTAGACCATCTTCATGGAGGTGGGGAAGGGAAAATTGGTAAAAACAAAAACCCACAACTCCTTGGGGTTATCCTGCGCTTGGAAGAAGAAGTCGGAAAAGGAAAAAATATAGTGATAGTTTTATTCTTCGTCGCCGTAAATTTGAAATAATTAGATGAGTGAACGACGGAAATTAAACTTGCGCATGATGGATTAACAATCCATGCCTTGATCCACTTGGCTACATCTGCTCCTTATCTAGCTAAAGGATTTTCTATTTTTCCATTCATCATTATTGTATTTATTCTTACCGTCATACATAGATCGAGATATTCTATTGAACATAGAATGCCAATCTTTAAAATGTAAAAAAAGGAGTAATCAGCTGTTGAACGTTCACTAAAAAAACCCTTTTTTAGCTAATCATTTATCAAGAAAATTTTAAAAACTCAACATGAGGGAGGAGTAAGAAATAATAGTAACTTGGTCTCGGACATCTACCATTATACCCAAAATGATTGGCCGTACAATCGCTATTCATAATGGAAAGGAACATTTACCTATTTATATAACAGATCGTATGGTAGGTCACAAATTGGGAGAATTGGCGCAAACACTGACTTTCGCAAGACATGCGAGAAACGATAATAAATCTCGTCATTAATTTGGAAAAAAATAGAAACTTATCATTCATTAGCAGGAGAAAACCTTATGGTAAAGAAAAAGAACTCAAATTTGAGTGGAGAAGTAAAAGTTTTAGCCCAACATATATGTATGTCTATTTTCAAAGCGCAAAGAGTAAATGATCAAATTCGCGGGCGTTCTTATGAGGAAACGCTTATGATATTGGAACTTATGCCTTATCGAGCATCTTATCCTATTTTAAAATTGGTTTATTCCGCAGTAGCAAACGCTAGTCATAATATGGGTTTGAACGAAACCGATTTATTCATTAGTAAAGCCGAAGTCGATGGAGGTCCTTTTGTGAAAAATTTAGACCTAGAGCTCGAGAACGTAGTTATCGATAAACAGGCCAACTTGTCATATAACAATTGTATTAAAAGATAAATCAAAATTATCTTTCGATGAATTTAAGATTTAGATTCATATTTGGAAAAAAATAGATGAAAAGATAATAAAATAAAAAATATGGGACAAAAAATAAATCCGCTTGGTTTCAGACTTGGTACAATCGAAAATCGTCATTCCTTTTAGTTCGCACAACCAAATTTTTTCTGTAGGTCTACAAGAAGATGAGAAAATATGGAATTGTATAAAGTACTATGTACAAAAAAATAAAATAAAAATCCTTAGGTTTCAAAGGAATTGGAATTGTGCGTATAGAAATTAAAAAAAGAATTGATTTAATGCAGGTTATAATTCATACTAGATTCCCAAATTTATCAATAGAGGGCCGAACACAAGGTATCAAAGAATTACAAATGAATGTACAAAAAGAATTTCGTTCTATGAAACAAAGAATCAACATTGCTATCACACGAATAGAAAAAATTTATGGAGACCCCAATATTCTTGCAGAATATATGGCTTCTCAATTAAGAAAGAGAGTTTCATTTCGAAAGGCAACGAAAAGAGCTATTGAATTAACTGAACAAACATATACAAAAGGAATTCAAATACAAATTGCAGGACGTATTGACAGAAAAGAAATTGCACGTGTCGAATGGATCAAAGAAGGTAGGGTTCCTCTACAAACAATTCGCGCTAAAATTGATCATTGTTCTTATACAATTCGAACTATCCACGAAGTACTGGGCCTCAAAGTTTGGATACTTGTGAATGAAGAATAATAGACCTTTATTTATTTTGTCATTCTATCCAGTAATATAGTGATGTATAGAACAAAAAACTAGAAACTTTTTTTGTTTTTCTGTTAAATCAAAAAAATAAAATAATTCGAATTTTATAAGGTTGAATAAAAAAGAAATTAACTTTTTTTTGTAATTTCTATGCTTAGTGTGTGAATCGTTAGTTTTTTCTTTATAGTTTTTGGTAGGATCAAAAAAAGACCGAACCCTAATATTAATTCAATAACTACAACTACTATATAAAAAAAAAACTAATAACAACTTATTGCTTCGTATTGTCGAGGTCCCAAAAACAGTCACTATATGACTGGATCAATCATACAGTTGTAACAACTGGAATTGTTCCATAACAAAAAATATGATTGTGGATTTGCAATAAAAATAAAGGGATGCGGATAAATGGAAAGTTGATAGAAAGTGAGAATAAAAATATCAATGATATATAACTCCAATATGTATGGTCTATGAATTACCTCACATAAATAAGAGGCAGTGTAATAAAACATTAATTTCATATTATTTTAATATTGTTTAATATTGTATCGATTGATATATAAGTAATAAATGATATATAAATAATAAATAGCTTCTGATTAATAGAAACTGAGGACATTGACTCGAAAACAGATTTTGTTGAGAGCTCCATTGTAGAGTTCAGGCCTAGTCATTAATGGGGAAGCTATAGGAACGATGAAAATCATGACTATATAGGATTCTGTTTAAAAGATTTCAAATAATTGAGCAGGTGGGATGGTGGAATGAACCAAGAACAATTTTTTTTTTACTCAGAGAGGTTGTGGATTGATCCTACAAATAAAGCAAGAAAAGGAAAGAGTCAATATTCATCCGCGAAACCTTTATTTCTTATTTATTGGGTTCTAATATTGTCTCAGTTCAATAATTTTTTAAAATAAAAGTAAAAAATAAGGATCCGGTATAAAAAAGAGACATTATCTATATCTAGAAATAGATAGATCTAACCATATATATAGCTTCTTATCTAATAAACGAAATATAATATCAATAAACCCCATTACTTAGTTTAATGTATTAGTTATTAAATACATGTGCATCTGTAATATTATCGATTCCTTTCATTTGTGAGGAGATGGATGAGAAGAAACTTTCATGTCGGTTCTGTTGTAGATGAGGGAAAAAATCATCAACTACAACCCTAAAAGAACTTGATTTCGTAAGCAACATAGAGGAAGAATGAAAGGAATATCTTGCCGGGGTAATCATATTTGCTTCGGTAGATATGCTCTTCAGGCACTTGAACCCGCTTGGACTACCGCTAGACAAATAGAAGCAGGACGAAGAGCAATGACACGATATGCACGTCATGGTGGAAAAATGTGGGTACGTGTTCTTTCCAATAAACTTATTACATAAGGCCTGCAGAAACACGTATGGGGTCGGGAAAGGGATCTTCCGAATATTGGGTATCTATTGTAAAACCCGGTCGAATACTTTATGAAATGAGCGGAGTCTTAGAAACTGTAGCTAGAGCAGCAATTTCAATAGTTGCGTGCAGAATGCCTATAAAAACTCAATTTGTTATTTCAGGATAGGGGTGTAGAACTAAATATAAAAAAGGGATGAAAAAACAACCACGAGTTTCTTTATTTCTAGACAAATACTATTACTTATTTTTCCTCCTTCTTTGCATTGAAATAAAAAATTCAAATAAAAATGATATAATTCAACGTCGGACCCTTTTGAATGTACCAGATAACAGTGGAGCTTGAGAATTAATGTGCATTCGAATCATAGGAGCTGGTAATCATAGATATGCTCATATTGGTAACGTTATTGTTGCTGTAATATAAGAAGCAGTGCCCAATATGCCTATAGAAAGATCAAAAGTAATAAGAGCTGTAATTGTACGTACATGTAAAGAACTCAAACGTGACAACGGTATGATAATACAATATCATGATAATGCAGTGGTTGCCATTGATCAAGAGGGAAATCTAAAAGGAACTCGAGTTTTTGGCGCGATTGCTCGAGAATTGAGACAGTTGAATTTTATTACAATAGTTTCATTAACTCCTGAGGTATTATAAAGACTCATAGTCATAGATCAAAGACTCATAGTCATAGAGCTAATTAGGATACTGTTCTAGTAGGATATCTGAAATAAACACAATTAATAGATTGTGTCTCACGCATATACTTTTACTAAATTTAACAATTAAGTTGATAAAAATTTCAAATTTAATTAAATAATGAATACTTTGAAGTATTCAAATAAAAAAACATTGATTATATCAAAATTAAGAAGCACTAATAATTATAATTCGTCATGGGCAAAGACACTATTGCTAATGTAATAACTTCTGTAAGAAATGCTAACATGAACAAAAATGGAACGGTTCGAATAGCATCCACAAATATCACCGAAAACATTGTTATAATACTTCTACGAGAAGGTTTTATTGAAAATGTTCGGAAACATCAGGAAAGTAATAAAATTTCTTGGTTTCAACCTTGCACCATAAAAGAACTAGAAAAGGAATATATAAAACGATTTTAAAATGTGTAAATCGACCTGTTTTACGAATTTATTCCAACTATAAAAAAATTCCTAAGATTTTAGGTGGAATGGGAATTATAATTCTTTCCACTTCTCAAAGCATAATGACAGATCGAGAAGCTAGACTAGAAAAAATTGGAGGAGAAATTGTGTGTTATATATGGTGATCCTCCTCTGGTATCCTAATTTTATCTCTAATTTCCTATTTGTGAAATAGAGAGGAAAGGTGAGTTATAAAACTCTACATCCGTTAGTTGATAATTCAAAAAGGTTTCTTGGAATGAAAAAAACGATTTATGAATGTTTAATTACTAAATCATTTCCCAATGGTATGCTCCCCGAATCTGTTTATATTTTATATAATGAAGAGCTAATTCTAGGTTATATTTCAGGGAAGATACAACGTAGTTTGATACAGACACAGCCGGGGATAGAATAAAAATAAAAATAAAAATAAGGCAATATTATTCAATCAACCAGGGGATGTATAATTTATAGACTTCGGAACAAAGATTCAAATGATTAGATAGATTCTTTTTGGAAAAATCCCTTTCATCAAAGATACAATTTGAAACAAAAAACAAGAGACTTATTTTCTTCTAAGGAATAGATTAAAAATAAAAGTAAGGAGTAGAAAATATGAAAATAAGGGCTTCTGTTCGTAAAATTTGTGAAAAATGTCGACTGATCCGTAGGAGCGGATGAATTATAGTGATTTGTTCCAATTCGAGACATAAATAGAGACAAGTATAATCTTTCTAAAGTTTCTCAAATGGTTATGTAAAAATAAAAGATTTGTTTTAACATAAAATGGATATCTTCGTATCTTTTTATATATTTCTGATTCATATTTATGAGATGATAAAATATGGAAAAACCTATACAAAGAATTGGTTCATATAGGAATGGGCGTATTAATTTACGTAAAACTGGACGTAGAATACCAAAAGGAGTTATTCATGTTCAAGCCAGTTTTAACAATACTATTGCAACTGTTACAGATGTACGAGGTCGAGTGGTTTCTTGGGCCTCTGCCGATACTTCTGGTCCAAAGGCACAAGAAGGGGAACACCCTATGCTACGCAAGCAGCCTCTTTAGATGATATTCGTGCTGTAGTAGATCAAGGTATGCAACAAGCAGAAGTTATGATAGGTCCTGGTCTCGAAAGAGACGCAACATTACGTGTTATTCTTAGAAGTGGTATACTAATACATTTCGTACGTGATATAACACCTATGCCACATAATGGATGTAGACCTACCCAAAAAAGACGCGTGCAAAAATAATAATTAAATGGATTTCAAGAGAAATAAACGATTCAATGATTTAATCAAATAATAATATTACTATGGTTCGAGAGGAAATAGCAGGATCCACTCGGACACTACAGTGGAAATGTGTAGAATCAAGAGTAGACAGTACGCGTCGTTATTATGGTCGTTTCATTCTGTCCCTGCTCATAAAAGGGCAAGACGATACTATATGTATTGCCATGCGAAGGGCTTTACACGGAAGAATAGAAGGAACACGTATCACACGTGCTAAATCTGAGAAAGTTCCAAATGAATATTCTACCATAGTAGGTATTGAAGAATCGGTACATGAAATTTTAATAAATTTGAAAGAAATTGTATTGGGAAGTAACCTGTATGGAGCAGAGACGCATCCATTTGCGTTAGAGGTCCTAGATACGTAACCGCTCAAGATATCATCTCACTGCCTTCCGTGGAAATAATTGACACAACACAGTATATAGCTAACCTGACGGAACCAATTGATTTGCGTATTGGATTACAAATCAATAAAGATTGCAGATACCGTATGAACCCCATAAATAACTCTCAAAACAGAAGTTATCCTATAGATGCTGTATTCATGCCCGTTCGAAATGCAAATCATAGTATTCATTCTTATGGAAATGGAAATGAAAAACAAGAAATACTTTTTCTTGAAATATGGACGAATGGAAGTTTAACTCCTAAGAAGGCTCTTTATGAAGCTATTCGTAATCTGATTAATTTATTTATTCCTTTTCTACATGCACAGGAAAGGAACATTCATTTCGAGGAAAATAAAAATAGGTTTACTCTACCTCCATGTACCTTTCAAAATGGATTAACTAAGCTAAGGAAAAACAAAAAAGGAATACCATTGAAATGTATTTTTCTTGACCAATTAGAACTATCTCCTAGGGCCTACAATTGTCTCGAAAAGTCCAACATACATACATTATTGGACCTTTTAAGTAACAATCATGAGGATCTTATGAGAACTGAATGTTTTCGCACAAAAGATGTAAAACAGATACTGGACACTCTATAGAAACATTTCGCAATCCATTTACCTAAGAATAAGTTTTCGTTTTAAAGAAATTTTTTCATATTATTTTTTAATTAAAATAAAAAAAAACTTCATTTTTTATCTTCGACACACAATTCGTATTTTCACGAAATAGATCGTAATAAAATTGATGTATCTGGGGAGGATTCACTTTAGAAGCGACTATTCACTAGATACCTACATCGTGGTATTTTACAGTTGAATCAATTTGAAAAAGGCCTAAAGTTAGAGATTTATCAATAGGTAATGTTGCTCCAATACCTAACCAAAGAGCCACTATGGTACCGATCAAAAAGACTGTTGTAGCTACTAGACGACGAAATGGATTTTGGAATTATTAACATTCTCCAAAAGGGTACAGTACCGAAACCATTAAAAGAACACCCAACGATTTATTGGGTACTGTGCGGAGTATTTGAAATACAGGAAAAAAGTACCATTCTGGCAATATTTCCAAAGGAGTTGCAAATGGATCTGTCGGTTCACCAATCGTTGATGGTTCTAGGACTGCTAAGCCGACATTACATGCAATAGTACATAGAATTACTACCGGAAAAATATATAAAAGATCATTTGGCCATGCAGGTTCTCCATAATAATTATACCCCATCCCTTTGTCTAATTTAGCTCTTAAGATAGGATCGTTCAAGTCAGGTTTCTTTGTTGTTGGGAAAGGCGAATTCTTATGGATCCATCCGCTGAAACAACCGAACATGATAATTTTTTATCATTCGGCTCAAGCAAGATTCAAAAGAATTGCAGAAATAGATTGATAGAAAATCTATATTTTATAGATATCCACACATATAAAATAGAATGATTCTATGTAAGTGATAAAGGATTTACTACGTCCCATTTCTGAAGTTGCACCTATTCATATTCAGTGCAAATAATTTAGTTCTTATACATAAATCTCAATGTCCAATTAAGCTTAAAAATTTGATCATAATCAAGGGCTTTTTATACTGCCTCATGTCCTTTTGATTTTATTCGTTTTTTCCCCACAACTTCTCGATTTTCTTACACACAATGTGTAACAGCCCTAGTTTTTAGCTATTTATTTCTTTTAATTTTTTTGTTTTTAGAAATATAATTTATATAAATTGTGTTTACCAATATTGTTTAAATATTTAATTTAGAGAATTAAACTCGTTAATTTAATATGATTTTTGTAACTAAATTTAAGAAGAAGAAAAAAAAAAGGAAATTTTTATAATGTATAATGAAGTGAGTGGTAACTAAATGTTTTGGATATTATCATAATATCTGTTGTTATACCCATTCCCTAAAAATAATGAAAAGGAGAAAATTTGTAACATATTAAAGTAGTTAATTAATTATGTTAATTTGGTAGGTTATGACATGCAAATCATGTTGGTGGAATATTCTCAATTTTGACATATTAATTATGTTAGCAGTGAACATTGTTAAGCAATTTAAAACAATGAAACTTACAATCAATTTATTTGATAAATCTACCTTATTCCTAGTTAGCAATTCAAAACTTGAATAAAGGCACATACGGATATTTTAAAATGGAGTTAATGACAATTAATAGATATTTCAAAAAGAAATTTATGACAATTAATAGAGAAATTAATTGTAAAATTTCAGTAGTTGACCAGAATTAATTTATTGAATAATTAATGAAAATTAATAAAATTGATGAAAGATAAATAAGTTAATTCTTTTGGTTAATGGCATGAGGACATGAGGTTAATCCCCATTTTGTAGGAGAAATCTGCCCGTGTAACCAGTCCGGCTACCAGTGCCTACAAAGCGGACGGATTAATGTGAGACGTCGCAGGATTGATAATTAACAAAAAGGGTTAATTAACTAATTAAGTTAGTAACCAAATTTGAGTATGTAATTAAAGGAGGATAATTAATTGGTAATATGGTAATTAATTGAAATCAATTAAGGAGGGTAATTAAAAGGGATAAGGTAATCAATTGAAATCAATTAAAGGCAATTAAAGGGGAATTAATTGATTAGGAGAATATGAAAATCAAATTTGCCTTCCTTTGCGCGTGACACAAAATTTTATTCTTTTAACATTTTGACATTTGCCTCTTACCATTTGTTTCTTGAGCATGTCACTGTATTCATTTATTCACGCAGCCTTATCCACAAAAATATCAACTCTTCCAATTGCCATTTTTCCTCTCACCTAAATTAAATGCATTCAAAATTTAATCTTGCCTATCTTTGCAAATTTTCGCATACCCATTATATCTCTCTGTTTCCACTGCGTTTGTTTTGCAATAAATAAATTTTTCGAACCATTGATCAAGTAAATATTTATGTAAGCATTTATTACTTTTGCCTTTTCAGTTAAAAGCTTTTTCATTGCTTACCATAAATCACGCAAGAGCTCAAGTTTTGCTTCCTCAATCAAATCTGTTCAAATTTGCAGTAACGCATGCTTTAAATTTAGATTATAACTGGTATAAATCAACGCATGCATTTATCACAATTTTCGTATAGCGTTCAAACAAGAAGAACTGGAAATAAATCTCTTGCCTAAACGCATGCACTCAAAAATCAACGCTTGCATTTATTTCTTACGTTTTCAAACCTGCCTATTTATCTCCCCTTTTTATTTCGCAAGTTTATCTATAAATACTTTGCCTCATTCACATAAGTTTTCATATCTCCTTGTTTGTCCCTCTCGGGTACAAGCTTCTATCAGGTAAATAATTTGCATTGTTTATTTCTTTGCTTCTTCCAATTTTCCTTCCTCCTTCTTGTGTTCTCTGATTTCCTTGCTCGGCTACTTCCCCATCATGCCGTGCCATTTATAAATACATATAGAACTTCGTTAGTAGTAGGCTGGAAGAAATGATATAAATTGATTGTAGGAAGCTAGACTATGGAATTAGTGTAGTTATGATGTAGTTAGTGGTATTGTGGATTTGGATAAGTGCAGTTTGAAGAGGAAGGCATAGAAAAAAAAAAAAGAATTACAATTTAATAATGGAGAAGATAAATTGATAAGGAGAAAATGATATGAAATGTTGTTTAATTCAAATAAACAATATTGTATGAATAAATCTTGGGTGAATATAATAAAATGACATTTATTTCAATTTTTAATGGTTGAAATAAATTTAAGATGGTTAAAAATAAATTTAACTACTTATTTGAGAATTTGGGTGGATAAATATCAATGGATTTTATTTATTATGGTTAATAAAAGGATATTGGTGATGTATACCAATAATCACCTTTTAATGTTTAATAATAAAAGTAAAAGAAGAAATAATTTGCCTAAACATGATGAACATGTATGTGAAATAAAGTATTATTTAATGAATTCGAATGTAGTTAGTGGCTACATTTGATTAAATCGAATAATTTGAACAGTATTGTGTTTGTTGCCAATATTGTCATTTTATTTAAATAAATATATATGAGAATGAAAATAATTGATCATGATAAATATGATTAAAAATGTGAGAAATAATTTAATAATGTCTAAACATGTATTTGTTTTATTTGGGTGCATAACATCTTTTTATTCAATCAATTGTATTAAATTTGCAATTTATTTTGCAATTTATTCAATTTATTTTATGCATGCGTACGGTTGAAGTATGGGCCTAGGATATGTTGAGACGGTTAGCGGGTTGTAGTAGTCGAGCAAGTTGAACTAAATTTCTTTTATTTTATTCGTTCCAGTTGTTCTGAAATTTTGCTTTGACCGTAATTTTTAAATTCGCATACTTGGTATTTGGATCTTATAGATTTAAGTCAAGGCTTTGCATCCGCCGAAGTTTGATCGTGCTTTCCGTTTTTTTTCCCGAAGTAGATACCGTGTTTGATTTAGATCCACTGCAGCGTTTAAGGTGAGTATTTCTCACCAGACATATGTACATATATTTTGTGAATTATCGCAAGTGTATGTGTAAAAATTTTATTTAAATATTATCTGTCTGTAGTATAACGTAGAATGATGAATCCCATTTAAATTGACACCTCATCAGTTATTATCTGTGGTATTATTTCTGCAGTTATATTATATTATTGTTTATTTACTGCTTAAATCACCACTGCAAGTTCCCTGTTAAATTTAGATTGTTGTGGGCTGAAATGATAGGCCTAAATGATGATTACTGTGCTATTATTATGTTAACTGTTTAACTGTTAACTTGGGATTGCGGGTTTGAAATGATAGAACCCGGGGTTTGTAAATTACGGATTGAAATGATATAAATCCGTATCACTTGACCTAGGCTAGAAAACTATATACAGGCCCGTGGTCCTTATAATATTTTCTGAAATATTTAAAATTATTTTGGAAGTTAAATATTTGATTTAATATCTTTAAAGGATTTTTATATTGATTTTGAATGAGTTATAAATGTTAATAAATAAATAAATAAATATTTGAATAAAATTTTGGAATATAACTTATTTTGGAAATTCTGGATTTTTGAAAGGATAAGATTTCAGTTAAGAAATATATATATAAGTTATATTTGGAAATATTTATTAAGTTAAACAATCTACTAAAGCATTTAAATGCTGTCTTTTGAAATTGGACTAGTTTTACCCGTAACTTTAGGTAGCATTTCCTAAGTGCTATAGAATCTGGAATTTGATTGTTTTGAAATTTAAGGAATTTGATAAATTATATTTATGTTTAAGTTTTGGAGACCTTTAAGATATGAGATTTATAACTGGATTTTTCTTAATAAATTTAAGATGAACATTCTAGTGTTAAGTAAATTTTGAAATTATTTAATGGCATAATTTGGAGTTTTATCTATGGAATTTATGGGAATATTCAAGACGAAATAATAAACACTAATTTGTTGAAAGAAAAAAATATCCAACCTTAGTTTTGAATATTAATACTCCAATTGGATATATATATAGGAATTGAAATGGTCTTGGGAACATGAAGTGATATTTAAATTATGGTTTAAAATAAAGAAATATATTTGTAAAGCTATGTAAATTATCTTCTTTACAAAGTAACCATAAAGTTAAACCATTTATTCTATATACCGTTGAATGTCCAAACCATTGTGTTTGGGAGTTATGGTTTTAAAGTAAAATTTCCAAAATATTATGTTTTGAAGATATAATTTAAATATTTGGTTTCCAGATATTATAAATTTTAAGCAGTATGGTTTTTGGAAAAGAATTATACTTGAATATAACGGTATCATATTGTTTTGGGTTTTGAATGATATCGTGTTTATAGTTTGAAATAGAAATGTTTATTTTGGTTTTAAAGTATAAACTGTTTTAAAAGACCACGGTGTTATAATAACGATGGGTTGGCAAAGAGACCGGGATCGGATATGGACATACTCTCTGTCGATACCGAAAACCACTTTGACTAACCGTGTACGCGGTGGAGATTCCAGAATGAAGTAGGTTGGTGGCGACGTTTCCTGTAAGGTAAATACGTGGACCCGACTCCCGTGAGTTGGCATAAGGTGGCTAAAACAGGAGCGATCGACGGGTTAATGAGGTCATTCCTCTGATCGGACACTCCTCTTCGATATTATACTATGACTTTGGATTGATTCAGTGGCCACTTCTATTTTGATTTGGGGAGTTGTTTCGAGGTGGGCGGTTGCTGCGGCTTCGCGTTACCATCGGCCCGGATGCGTAATTGGTATATCTACCCTGGCATTGCCTAGTTGTGCCGTGTCACCTACCATACCGCGCCTTGTACGAGTTTAGATTTCTCCCGTAGCCCGGGTGGTATCCTCTAGTTGCTTCCCGATCAGGAGGAGCTATGATATTGGATGGACTACTGGGACTATTACGTGTTAAGGTGGAAAATGTAAAGCCTTAACGCTACTTAAAAGTAAGTTTATTTTATAAATAGACACTAGTATAATAGCGCAATATACTACATAGTAAATAGTTTGACGGATCCTTAGAGGATGGGCGGTCCCAAGCATCCTTTAAGTTACTTGCTCTATATTACAGTACACTTGAATTAGCTTACATTATATAAGTATGTATGTCCTGACTCGAGTGTTATGTTTTATTTTTACGCTCGGGTCAGCCTGAGTTGCAGTTTCAGTTTCTCTCCGGAGTTATGTCATCCCGTAGATCATTCATACTGCCGGAAGCCTTTCAGTCTTTATCTTATTTGCAATCAATCAAATTGGAAGACTCTGTTTCTATTTATGTCTACAGCTGTATTGCAGATTCTAAACTATGTAAATTCTATTTGGTTAAAGTTTTATAGTGGCTTCATGAACCACTGTATATTTTATTTCCGCTGTGAGTTCTGATATATGTATGTGATTCTGTGATTTATTTACTACATATTCTGAGTTTTGCCAAATTTATTTTACAACGCAGTATTTTGAACAATTCAAGTCCGACATGTGCGGATGCGAAGGGTTGAAAATACTGGGTCGTTACATTTGGTATCAGAGCTTTGGTTCTAGGCAAAACTTAGAATGTATGGTAAATTTGATTTACAGAATCACGTTCATTCGAGATTGAACCACTCTCTTTTCGAATTTTGGAACATTCCCTACGGTTCCAAAGCTCATTCGTATCCCTCACTTTTTCATCTGCTTTAGATTCTGGAGTATCTCATAACTCCACTTCGGATGATCTTTATTGTAAATTGGCGGTCTCGCCATTATTCTAATAAAGGGGTGAAACTCCTTTACCATTAGCATTGATTCACCGGAGATTTATATTTATCCTCGGTTTATATGCTAGTATCTTTGGTTATTCCAAATTCTATCTCTTCGGATCAAATGTAGATTTACCCCAACCACATCGATATGGCTCTTTAAGTCACGGATGACTAGGTCAAGGTTGTCCGCGACTTATATAGACTTACCCAGTTTCCTTATTCTGATCTTCTGATTTCAATTTTCTTGAATTCTATTTGATTTGAGTCTCTATCCTGGTTTGACAAGTTTATTCCTATATTTGAAATTAAAATCTAATATTATATATATGAGTATAATTTTCAAAATTTTATAATTAATTTAACTAGTTGTCAAGAGATAATAGTTTTGATTTTATTTATGGTGTTGTAAGCCATGTGTTTGTCTAATAAATAAGTGAATATAAAACAATGGTTATAAATTAATTTGGAAACAGAAATGAATTTAAAACTAAAACTTGAGAATTAAATTTCTGATGATTTCAAACCTTGTGTTTAAATTTTAAAAGGATGTAATAAGTATTTTTGTATAGAAATTTGTTTCCAAAGAAATTTTAAAATTAGTGCTTTTCTCTTTGTCGCTGGAAAATAATTTCGGTGATGACTGCAGCATCATCGACATTCATTTTCGAGTTTCGAAGTGAAAAGACCATTCTGTAGTCTGGCTACAGTGTTTCCTTGAGATTTTAATTGATTTGAATTTCTAAAGTATGACTTAATATATATAGATATATAATTTAAATTTGATTTGACATATTAGGTATATATATTTAGTTATCTCTAAATGGTTTGAAGGGAATCAGGAATTTAATTCTTAAAGTTTATCTTGAGGAAGGAAAATAAATATAATAACAAAAATTTGAATAAAAAGGTTCCAATTGGAGATAATTAAATTGAAAGTTTTATTTGTATAACACCCAATTTCATTTAATATAACTTACCTTGATTTTCAAAAGTTAACATGTAATTGGATAATATACAATATAAAAGGATTTTATGAATAAAATTTGAGTGGTTATAATAAATATTATACACTTAAATTTTAGTTATAAAAGATTAATGGGGATAAATAAGGAAAAGGAATTTAAGGAATTTTATTCAAATGTCTTAATAATCAAATTAATTTAATATGGAGCTGTAAATCTAACCAAGAGATTTTAATAAAAGGTTATTTCCTGAAATGAATATGTTTGTGTAATAAACAAGGTATCTTTGAATAAGGAAAATATATTTGAAAGGGATATTTTTGGAGTAAGGATTATATATCTTCAAATCATAGTTTAATTGATGTCTAAATAAATAGTTAAGACGTATTCTAATATCACTAAATTTTGATAATTGAGAATTGGTTTTCAAATGGAAATTCAAGGGTAACTTATTGAAGGAATATCTTATTTATAAGATAAGTATTTTTAATAAAGTGTTAGGTTATTTGTTAAAATTCAGAGTTAAGTACATAATAAACTGATTAGGAATACTATTATATCTACTATAGCATATTATAAGTGCTGCTGTTTCTAAAAATAAAATGTTTTGGAAATTTTTTTTTATAAATGAACTTAGGAATATTTCAACCTTGAAATGAATATTGTTTGGCATTGAATTTAAAAGGTATAAATGAATATTATTTTAAAGGTATTATGATTTTAGTAGCATGATTTCCAAATTTATAAATTTAATGATTTCAAAGCATTATGATTGCAAATTTATTATCTTATTTGTTTTCAAACTATCTTTAAGTGTCCTTGGTTTCCCTATCTGCTACAGAATGAGGAGGCTATTGCTTATACCAGTCTATTTAGAAATCTTTTCTATAATCTTTAAAAATCTTTGTTACTCATCGGGGCCTGAGCACCGCTTACCACCCATAGACCGACGGTCGAACTTAAAAGAGTAAAACCGATTCTAGAAGATCTTCTTCGTGCTTCAAATCCGGAACTATTCGTTTAAAGTTCTTGTTTATCTAGCTTATCTTCCTTTGTTTCTTTTCTTTTGTTCCTTTTCGAGGACGAAAAGTTCTTAAGTGGGGGAGAGTGTAACAGCCCTAGTTTTTAGCTATTTATTTCTTTTAATTTTTTTGTTTTTAGAAATATAATTTATATAAATTGTGTTTACCAATATTGTTTAAATATTTAATTTAGAGAATTAAACTCGTTAATTTAATATGATTTTTGTAACTAAATTTAAGAAGAAGAAAAAAAAAAGGAAATTTTTATAATGTATAATGAAGTGAGTGGTAACTAAATGTTTTGGATATTATCATAATATCTGTTGTTATACCCATTCCCTAAAAATAATGAAAAGGAGAAAATTTGTAACATATTAAAGTAGTTAATTAATTATGTTAATTTGGTAGGTTATGACATGCAAATCATGTTGGTGGAATATTCTCAATTTTGACATATTAATTATGTTAGCAGTGAACATTGTTAAGCAATTTAAAACAATGAAACTTACAATCAATTTATTTGATAAATCTACCTTATTCCTAGTTAGCAATTCAAAACTTGAATAAAGGCACATACGGATATTTTAAAATGGAGTTAATGACAATTAATAGATATTTCAAAAAGAAATTTATGACAATTAATAGAGAAATTAATTGTAAAATTTCAGTAGTTGACCAGAATTAATTTATTGAATAATTAATGAAAATTAATAAAATTGATGAAAGATAAATAAGTTAATTCTTTTGGTTAATGGCATGAGGACATGAGGTTAATCCCCATTTTGTAGGAGAAATCTGCCCGTGTAACCAGTCCGGCTACCAGTGCCTACAAAGCGGACGGATTAATGTGAGACGTCGCAGGATTGATAATTAACAAAAAGGGTTAATTAACTAATTAAGTTAGTAACCAAATTTGAGTATGTAATTAAAGGAGGATAATTAATTGGTAATATGGTAATTAATTGAAATCAATTAAGGAGGGTAATTAAAAGGGATAAGGTAATCAATTGAAATCAATTAAAGGCAATTAAAGGGGAATTAATTGATTAGGAGAATATGAAAATCAAATTTGCCTTCCTTTGCGCGTGACACAAAATTTTATTCTTTTAACATTTTGACATTTGCCTCTTACCATTTGTTTCTTGAGCATGTCACTGTATTCATTTATTCACGCAGCCTTATCCACAAAAATATCAACTCTTCCAATTGCCATTTTTCCTCTCACCTAAATTAAATGCATTCAAAATTTAATCTTGCCTATCTTTGCAAATTTTCGCATACCCATTATATCTCTCTGTTTCCACTGCGTTTGTTTTGCAATAAATAAATTTTTCGAACCATTGATCAAGTAAATATTTATGTAAGCATTTATTACTTTTGCCTTTTCAGTTAAAAGCTTTTTCATTGCTTACCATAAATCACGCAAGAGCTCAAGTTTTGCTTCCTCAATCAAATCTGTTCAAATTTGCAGTAACGCATGCTTTAAATTTAGATTATAACTGGTATAAATCAACGCATGCATTTATCACAATTTTCGTATAGCGTTCAAACAAGAAGAACTGGAAATAAATCTCTTGCCTAAACGCATGCACTCAAAAATCAACGCTTGCATTTATTTCTTACGTTTTCAAACCTGCCTATTTATCTCCCCTTTTTATTTCGCAAGTTTATCTATAAATACTTTGCCTCATTCACATAAGTTTTCATATCTCCTTGTTTGTCCCTCTCGGGTACAAGCTTCTATCAGGTAAATAATTTGCATTGTTTATTTCTTTGCTTCTTCCAATTTTCCTTCCTCCTTCTTGTGTTCTCTGATTTCCTTGCTCGGCTACTTCCCCATCATGCCGTGCCATTTATAAATACATATAGAACTTCGTTAGTAGTAGGCTGGAAGAAATGATATAAATTGATTGTAGGAAGCTAGACTATGGAATTAGTGTAGTTATGATGTAGTTAGTGGTATTGTGGATTTGGATAAGTGCAGTTTGAAGAGGAAGGCATAGAAAAAAAAAAAAGAATTACAATTTAATAATGGAGAAGATAAATTGATAAGGAGAAAATGATATGAAATGTTGTTTAATTCAAATAAACAATATTGTATGAATAAATCTTGGGTGAATATAATAAAATGACATTTATTTCAATTTTTAATGGTTGAAATAAATTTAAGATGGTTAAAAATAAATTTAACTACTTATTTGAGAATTTGGGTGGATAAATATCAATGGATTTTATTTATTATGGTTAATAAAAGGATATTGGTGATGTATACCAATAATCACCTTTTAATGTTTAATAATAAAAGTAAAAGAAGAAATAATTTGCCTAAACATGATGAACATGTATGTGAAATAAAGTATTATTTAATGAATTCGAATGTAGTTAGTGGCTACATTTGATTAAATCGAATAATTTGAACAGTATTGTGTTTGTTGCCAATATTGTCATTTTATTTAAATAAATATATATGAGAATGAAAATAATTGATCATGATAAATATGATTAAAAATGTGAGAAATAATTTAATAATGTCTAAACATGTATTTGTTTTATTTGGGTGCATAACATCTTTTTATTCAATCAATTGTATTAAATTTGCAATTTATTTTGCAATTTATTCAATTTATTTTATGCATGCGTACGGTTGAAGTATGGGCCTAGGATATGTTGAGACGGTTAGCGGGTTGTAGTAGTCGAGCAAGTTGAACTAAATTTCTTTTATTTTATTCGTTCCAGTTGTTCTGAAATTTTGCTTTGACCGTAATTTTTAAATTCGCATACTTGGTATTTGGATCTTATAGATTTAAGTCAAGGCTTTGCATCCGCCGAAGTTTGATCGTGCTTTCCGTTTTTTTTCCCGAAGTAGATACCGTGTTTGATTTAGATCCACTGCAGCGTTTAAGGTGAGTATTTCTCACCAGACATATGTACATATATTTTGTGAATTATCGCAAGTGTATGTGTAAAAATTTTATTTAAATATTATCTGTCTGTAGTATAACGTAGAATGATGAATCCCATTTAAATTGACACCTCATCAGTTATTATCTGTGGTATTATTTCTGCAGTTATATTATATTATTGTTTATTTACTGCTTAAATCACCACTGCAAGTTCCCTGTTAAATTTAGATTGTTGTGGGCTGAAATGATAGGCCTAAATGATGATTACTGTGCTATTATTATGTTAACTGTTTAACTGTTAACTTGGGATTGCGGGTTTGAAATGATAGAACCCGGGGTTTGTAAATTACGGATTGAAATGATATAAATCCGTATCACTTGACCTAGGCTAGAAAACTATATACAGGCCCGTGGTCCTTATAATATTTTCTGAAATATTTAAAATTATTTTGGAAGTTAAATATTTGATTTAATATCTTTAAAGGATTTTTATATTGATTTTGAATGAGTTATAAATGTTAATAAATAAATAAATAAATATTTGAATAAAATTTTGGAATATAACTTATTTTGGAAATTCTGGATTTTTGAAAGGATAAGATTTCAGTTAAGAAATATATATATAAGTTATATTTGGAAATATTTATTAAGTTAAACAATCTACTAAAGCATTTAAATGCTGTCTTTTGAAATTGGACTAGTTTTACCCGTAACTTTAGGTAGCATTTCCTAAGTGCTATAGAATCTGGAATTTGATTGTTTTGAAATTTAAGGAATTTGATAAATTATATTTATGTTTAAGTTTTGGAGACCTTTAAGATATGAGATTTATAACTGGATTTTTCTTAATAAATTTAAGATGAACATTCTAGTGTTAAGTAAATTTTGAAATTATTTAATGGCATAATTTGGAGTTTTATCTATGGAATTTATGGGAATATTCAAGACGAAATAATAAACACTAATTTGTTGAAAGAAAAAAATATCCAAACTTAGTTTTGAATATTAATACTCCAATTGGATATATATATAGGAATTGAAATGGTCTTGGGAACATGAAGTGATATTTAAATTATGGTTTAAAATAAAGAAATATATTTGTAAAGCTATGTAAATTATCTTCTTTACAAAGTAACCATAAAGTTAAACCATTTATTCTATATACCGTTGAATGTCCAAACCATTGTGTTTGGGAGTTATGGTTTTAAAGTAAAATTTCCAAAATATTATGTTTTGAAGATATAATTTAAATATTTGGTTTCCAGATATTATAAATTTTAAGCAGTATGGTTTTTGGAAAAGAATTATACTTGAATATAACGGTATCATATTGTTTTGGGTTTTGAATGATATCGTGTTTATAGTTTGAAATAGAAATGTTTATTTTGGTTTTAAAGTATAATCTGTTTTAAAAGACCACGGTGTTATAATAACGATGGGTTGGCAAAGAGACCGGGATCGGATATGGACATACTCTCTGTCGATACCGAAAACCACTTTGACTAACCGTGTACGCGGTGGAGATTCCAGAATGAAGTAGGTTGGTGGCGACGTTTCCTGTAAGGTAAATACGTGGACCCGACTCCCGTGAGTTGGCATAAGGTGGCTAAAACAGGAGCGATCGACGGGTTAATGAGGTCATTCCTCTGATCGGACACTCCTCTTCGATATTATACTATGACTTTGGATTGATTCAGTGGCCACTTCTATTTTGATTTGGGGAGTTGTTTCGAGGTGGGCGGTTGCTGCGGCTTCGCGTTACCATCGGCCCGGATGCGTAATTGGTATATCTACCCTGGCATTGCCTAGTTGTGCCGTGTCACCTACCATACCGCGCCTTGTACGAGTTTAGATTTCTCCCGTAGCCCGGGTGGTATCCTCTAGTTGCTTCCCGATCAGGAGGAGCTATGATATTGGATGGACTACTGGGACTATTACGTGTTAAGGTGGAAAATGTAAAGCCTTAACGCTACTTAAAAGTAAGTTTATTTTATAAATAGACACTAGTATAATAGCGCAATATACTACATAGTAAATAGTTTGACGGATCCTTAGAGGATGGGCGGTCCCAAGCATCCTTTAAGTTACTTGCTCTATATTACAGTACACTTGAATTAGCTTACATTATATAAGTATGTATGTCCTGACTCGAGTGTTATGTTTTATTTTTACGCTCGGGTCAGCCTGAGTTGCAGTTTCAGTTTCTCTCCGGAGTTATGTCATCCCGTAGATCATTCATACTGCCGGAAGCCTTTCAGTCTTTATCTTATTTGCAATCAATCAAATTGGAAGACTCTGTTTCTATTTATGTCTACAGCTGTATTGCAGATTCTAAACTATGTAAATTCTATTTGGTTAAAGTTTTATAGTGGCTTCATGAACCACTGTATATTTTATTTCCGCTGTGAGTTCTGATATATGTATGTGATTCTGTGATTTATTTACTACATATTCTGAGTTTTGCCAAATTTATTTTACAACGCAGTATTTTGAACAATTCAAGTCCGACATGTGCGGATGCGAAGGGTTGAAAATACTGGGTCGTTACACAATGTCTTTACTTGTTACTAATAAAGTCTATCCTCTGTTCTTCCTTAGATCTCTTATTTCACTCCGATAGTATCATATTATAGATCGAGGTCGATGCAGAAGAAATGAATGCATTTCCATACTATAATAAGTAAGTGGGATAGATAAAACATTGGATCGTCCACATCACTTATTTTATAGGATCTTACGGAGCCTGTTCATGCATGACATAATTTGGGCACGATCATAGAAAAATTTCTCCTCAAGAAAACCGGCCTAACCTATGCTACATAGGGGGATTTACGTGGTAGTTAGATGCAGAGACACATTTGATTATGAATTTCAACGTGGCGGATAAAATAATATATCGGCATGGCCCAATCAATAGTTCAAGTCACACACTCCCATAATCCATCCATCCTCTCTTCGGAAAATTCACTTCAACAATTCTTATCAAATAAAAACTAAAATACTTCATAGTTGCAGAGAAGTATCAAAAAACATGTCTTATTTTTTCAATAATACATATTTGTAGCAATGAAATACTATTGTTCCTTCCTGACAGGATATATCAAAAATTACAAATATCTATGATCTGTTTTCTCTATAAAATAAAGCTATAACTATAAAGGACCTGAAATACCTTGCTTACGTATCATTAGGAAGTGCATTAACATAAATACGGCAATAAGAAGAGGCAACAAAAGTATGTAAGCTATAAAAAGGAGTCAAGGTAGGTTGACCCACACTAGCACTTCCACGTAATAACTCTACAAAGGAGATCCTATTATACGAAGAGCATCGGGCACGCCTGTCACAATTTTTACTAATTTGGTCCCGAGGTAAGGAGTAACTAGTTACACCAAAAGATGCAGTCAATACAGCCAGAACCATACCGTAACCCAAGTTAATTCACTGGGTTTTTTAAACCCACCAGTAAGATACACATAAAATACGTGCAGAATCATCATTAGAACCATCATACTTGCTGACCATCGATGAACTAATCGAATTAACCACCCAAAGTTAGCTTCAGTCATTATGTATTGAATGGAGGAAAAGGCCTCCGTAACAATTGGACGATAGTAAAACGTCATAGCAAAACCCGTAGCTACTTGTACTAAAAAACAAGTATGCGTGATTCCTCCTAGACAATAAAATATGCTGACATGAGGAGGAACATATTTACTAGTCATATAATCTGCAATCGCTTAAATCTCAAGATGTTCCTCGAACCAATCATGTACTTAATTGAGATAGGGAATCCGAGAGGACCCCCCTCCTCCTCGAGAACCGTATATGAGAATTTCATCCCGTACGGCTCAAATAGAAACACACAAATACGATTTCAACGGATTTACAATAGAAAGTTCAAAATTTCTTAGTTGCTCGATGCAAGTTGTGCCAAAGATAGGAAGTAAAAAAAAAATCTGAAATCTCTTCTTAGTGATACTAATGCCAAAAATATCAAGTTAGCTCGTACACCTTTCTTTTTCTTTATATTGATCGTTGTAGGCCTCTTGAATCTTCTCTTTGCTATTTTTGTTTGTTTTTGTTATTTAACATTTTGTTTTTTGTTGTGTAATGTGGATCGACTTTTGCTTTACTGTTGATAGGAATTCCCTTGTTAAGACCCTATAAATCAATTAAAACCTTAGATTCATGTAAGAACCACGATGATTTAATCCCAAGCTAAATAAAAGGGTTCTTTGAGTAAAACCATTTGATCATCAATTATTCAATTAAAGTGAGTGGATGCAACGACTCAACAAAATCTAGAGAAATAAGTTTTCTTTAGATAAAATTCATTTCATAAGTCTTAAAAAAATTATTTAATTTAGGAAATACCCATCTGAAAAAAATTTAGCTCGGTTGCGAGGTCCTAATAATAGGTATGAATAATAGTTAGCATATATTTTTTTCTTACTTTTTTCTATAATATTCCATGCTCCAGATATTAGAATAAATATCCGACGGGGTGGAATTACCTTAATAGAGATGATAGGGCCATGCTCTGTATTATAAATAGGATCAATTATAACAATTCACATGCTCCTATTCTGAAAACACTAAAAAAAAATACTACAGTCGAACTACCAAAAAGGTCGATAAATCCAAGTTTCAAATAATTTTTTTGGTTGAAAAACTGGAGGTTCATGGTTCTTACAAACCTAACTCATTGAAATTCCATCCAGTAAAATGGAAGAATTATAAATTTCCAAAATAATAGATAGAAATATTGCAACTCTTATAAGTGGTGTAGTCCCCAGCCCGGAGCTACTTTACCATATTCTGAATTCAATGGTTTCAATAAAGACGGTTTTTGTAGCCATAAATTCTATTTAATCATTGGTTGAGATAAGTGGACTTTGTATACTATTCCATTGTAATTGTAAATAAATAAAAGATCTTATCGTAAATCCATTTGATCTTGAAATTTTCTAAAAATGGAAACAGCAATCTTAGTTGCCATCCTCATATTAGGTTTACTTGTAAGCTTTACAGGGTACGCCTTATATACTGCTTTTGGGAAACCCTCTCAACAACTAAGAGATCCATTCGAGGAACACGGCGACTAGACTTTTTGAAGTAATGAGCCTCTTGATATGAGAGCCCATTACTTCGGTTTCTATAATGAAAAATTATTTCATTATTTTTTCGTTGGAACATTAGGCCGTTCTCAAAAAAAGATTGCAAAAAAAATCATCCATAAAGTCGAGACTAAAAGGAACGTATGAACCAATGCATCCATATATTCAATCATGGTTTACAATTATAGCTTTCACATCTATTCATTTGATTGAGTGGGATCATTTACTATAAAAAAAGAGGATAAAGAATCAACGAAAAGAAGTTGATTCAAGTCTCTATTTTTTTTCTTGGGTACCCAAGAGAAAAATAGAGATAGAACATAAAGATACCAGAGCAGTCTTGTATCAAACTACTTGTCTCTTTGTAGTTGGATCTCCAAGTTTTTGGAATACTCCAAATTCCACTTGAGCATCCAAATGTGGATCAATACTAGCAAAAACATCTCTAAATAAGGTTCTAGCGCCATGCCAAATATTTCCAAAAAAGAAAAGCAAAGCAAACAAAGCATGCCCAAAAGTTAACCAACCCTTGGACTATTATGAAAAACACCATCATATTTTAAAGTAGCCCGGCCTAATTCAAAAATTTTGCCTGACTGTGAACGCCTAGCATATTTTTTCACAATAGCAGGATCGCTATAGTTGACTCCATTGAGTTCGCCACCATAGAACTCAATAGTTACGCCTACTTGTTTGACACTATACTTTGATTCTTCCCTTTGAAAAAGAACGTTTGTCCGAACAACTCAAACTCCATCTACTAAAATTACCGGGAATGTTTCAAAAAAAGTAGGCATACGACGTACAAAAAGCTCATGCCCTTCTTTATCTCTAAATACGGGATGTCCTAACCATCCAATAGCTATTCCATGCCTGCTATCCAGTGAGCCCACTCTGAATAATCCCCCTTTTGATGGATTATTACCAATGTAGTCATAAAAAGCTAATTTTTCAGGAATTTTAGACCAGGCTTCCGATAAACATAGATTTTCAGCTAGTCCAGCATCAACTCTTCGTTATATTTCTTACTGGAAGTATCCCTGATCCAACTGATAACGAGTGGGACCAAATAACTCGATTGGGGCTATTGCTGAACCAGACCATATAGTTCCAGCAACAAAAAAAAGCTGCATAAAAACATCAACGATACTACTAGAAAGTGCAGTTTCAATATTGCCCATATGTAATCCTTTATAGAGACATTGAGGCGGACGGACACTAAGATGGAATAGGCCTGCCAATATGCCCAGTGTACCTGCTGCAATATGATGAGTGGTGATTCTGTCGGGAACAAAAGGGACAAAATCTTCCGCACCCCATGCTGAACTGACAGATTGTACTTTTCCAGTTATTCCATAATGATCAGATGCCCATATTCCAGGACGATATAAGCCTGTTACATGAAATGCGCCAAAGCAAGCCACTCCTGAAAGAAATAAATGAATTCCAAAGATTTTGGGCAAATCCAAAGAAGGATTTCCTGTACGTTCATCACATAATATTTCTAAGTCCCAATACACCCAATGCCAGATGGCCATTGAAAAACACAAGCCAGAAAGCACAATATGTTCTCCAGCCACGCCTTCATAGCTCCAAATACCCGAAATCGTTATAGTTCCTCCTAAAATACTCCAACCACCCCATGAATTGGTTATTCCTCAACGAGTCATGAAGGGTATAACGAACATACTTAGGGCCAAGGGGGATCAAAAACCGCCAATTCATATAGAGCCATTGAACCGGCCCAACTGGAAACTAGAGTCGTATGCATTATACGGACAGAAAGTAATCGGCCGGGATCAATCAATACGACAGTATGAACACGACCAAGGCAAACCCATGGAAATACCCCTTTCTCAAAGAAAAATAGACATTATGTAACTTTATCGAATTGAAATAGACTTACACTATTTACCTAATCTTTTCAGCGAATTCTGTATGAGAAAAGGTTACTTTTTATTGTATTCCGTTGAATATAACGGCTGAATTTTGTTCATAAGAACAAAGAGAAGCAGATATATTCTATACCCAATAAGTACCAATATGCAATGGGAGCATTAGTCCTATTTTGGGGGAATGATTGTATGGATACTTTTTATTATTCAAACGATCTATCTCTTCATTAAGATTTTTATTTCTTAATTATGTCTTTCTCTAAAAACCTTCGAAGAAGACACTAAAGTCATTCTTACATTTCCATATTAAAGTGAAGTATAGTCCTTAAATTTTTTCTCTAATTTAATTCCCAGTGGTGTTCCAAAAGTACCTTTTCGGAGTCTCGGAGGGGAAGATGCAGCTTGGGTTGACGTATAGTGCGACTTGTTAGACATATTGGGTCATATGGAATTTCCCCATTTTCTCCCCCTATCGAGATATCATATGTTTTGCCCAAGAAATATTGTATTGATTGAAGAATCAATCATGCGTAGCGTGAAGTTAAATTAGATTAATTTAGATTGAGGAGAAATATTCTTAATTATAGGAATTTATGATTAACTTGGACTAGAAAAATGGCGTATCCAGGCTCTACTCATAAAATACCAAATGGGTAATAGTAATATATGTAGAATTACTACTTGTAGCAATGCATAAAAGATTCTTCTGTTTTATTTATTTAATTAAAGAAGCACTCTTAAACTGCCATGTCAACCATTATAATAAATACATCGAATAGTTTTTCGAAGACATGAAGCGAATTGAAAAAAAAACTCGTAGCAAAAAGAAGTGGAACCGAGATCATTTGTCTTATATGTACAACTAGAATTCGGATAGATCTTGGCATAGAACATGAACCTAAAAAATTCAAAGGGCCCATTCAAGAACAAGAAAATGACATGGTGATTTAAATCTTAATGAAAACAGTACATCAATGAGAGGTTAATTAAATAAGTTCAGTAAATTCTTTTTTTTAGGAAGGGGGTAACTTTCTTTTCTTAATGGAAGAAAAAACCCCTTCATTAGAAAAAAAGAATCTCTTAAAAAAAGAGATAGGATTGGAATCAACACATTGATTCTTTATTTTTGCAATTTTTTTGAACCGTATGCATCCAAAGATGCATGTAAGGTTTAAAAGGGATATAACTTTGTCCTAATCAACCGACTTTATCGAGAAAGATTACTTTTTTAGGATAAGAAGTTGATAGCGAGATCTCAAATCAATTTGTTGGTCTCATGGTATGTCTCAGTATAAAAGATGATACTAAGGATCTTTAATTGTTTATAAATTCCCATGGTGGATGTGTAATACCAGGAATCGCTATTTATGATACTATGCAATTTTTTTGCCTGATGTACATACAATATGCATGAGATTAGCCGCTTCAATGGGATCCTTCATTTTGATCGGAGGGGAAATTACCAAACATCTAGCATTCCCCCATGCTTGGCGCCAATGAGTTTATATTAAAAAAAGACTATGCCTTCGCTATATTGAATATGAATAATAGGTAATAATAGCATGACACTTCAAGTTCGATATGAACAAATTATTATTGTTTTTTCTAACATGATATTTTCCATCGAGATAGTAGTATGAAAAAAGGTTATTTCCGACTTAATCTTCTATGTCGGGAGTGTATTTCAGCATCACAAACCGTTTTATTCCATACCAGAAGCCTTTTTCTGATATTTCTCTTACGAAGAAAAGAGAATAAAAATAACGAAGAAAAGAGTACGAAATAAAGAAACTTTGGGATTGCTAAATCAAAGATGAGATAAATATAAAAAGCAACAAAACCATTGTAGTATTTTTTTTACATTACAATATGAATGAAAGGAAGGGTGGTAAATGGATTATTCAACAATCTAGATTGGATGGATTCCTTTTTTTTTCTTCAATAAAATAGAAGAGGGAAAAGGAAATTCCATTGCAAAGCCGTACGCAATGCACAAAAGGTTCCTGTACGGTCCGTCGCTCAATTCTATTTTTTTCATGTTTTTTTAGTCCTTACTTTAATCCAATTCTTCAAGATAGAAGAACCATTCGTGCATGATGTTAGATCAATATTATCCGGGTTATGATTCACCAATTTGCTAGTTCTTTTTATGAGGCACAAGCAGGAGAATTTATCTTAGAAGCGGAACTGCTCAGACTTCGCGAAACCCTTACAAAGGTTTATGTACAAAGAACTGGTAACCCTTTATGGGTTATATCCGAAGATATGGAGAGAGATGTTTTTATGTCAGCAATAGAAGCCCAAGCTCATGGCATTGTTGATCTTGTAGCGGTAGAAAACGAAATTATTGGGGATTTCACCTAAATATATGATTCCCTCCATAATTCTATTTGTAGAATGTAAATAATTCATATGATCATCAATAAATCAGGTTAAGATCGATCTAAACCGACCTATTTTATTATATATATGTATGATATGTCGATAATTAAACAACTTATCAGAAACACAAGACAGCCAATATGAAGTATCACGAAATCCCCCGCACTTAGGGGGTGCCCTTAACGACGGGGAACATGTACTCGAGTGTATGTGTGACTTATTTAGATCATGAATTCAAACAAAATAAATACAGCTATTTTTCAAGTACCAATTACCAATACCAAGGAATAAAGATAGATAGGATGGAAAAACTTGCTATCTATAAAGCTAAAGATTCATCATCTACCTATATTTTTGTGTATTAAATTTATGGTTTCCATTGGTGAAAATCCAATCACCTCAGTTTGAGATGAGAAGTAATTCCCTATTGGTAGCAAATAGTTATCTATTAAGCGGAGGAAAGAGTACTGTAAAGAATCAAAAAGGTTATGTTCCTATTCTTGAAAGAACGGACTAACAAGGTCAGCAACCTAGCTAACTTTCAAAATTAAATGTCGTCACTGTATGGATAACCCTTTTTAAGAACAATTACTGATTGGTAGAGCTAAACTAAAGAGTGTGAACTATACAAGTTCACAATAACATTTGGTTAAATGAAAGAAAAGGCTCCGGTGTATAGAGAGGACCTCACCGTTTAGGAAGTAACCATAGAAAGGATGGAACCCACGCTAGAATTTATTCTTTTCGGGTATTTTACCCAGAAAGAATAAAAAAATCATGGTTGTGAAGGTCATAGTAGCAAAAGCCATTAGAATTTATATTTTACATATTTGATTAATCTGTTTTGGTATTAATTAACGAGAGGGGGATGGGGTAAGAGGATGACTGAAAGAAAAGAAATCAATTAATTATTTAATAAAGTTTAATTTGATACAATGACCAGAGTTAGACAAGGATACATAGCTCGGACAAACAAAAATTTGTTTATTTGCATCACTTTTATAGGGCCCCATTCAAGACTAACCCGAATTGCTACTCAATAGAAAATGAGAGCTTTGGTTTCCTCTCATCGGGATAGGGGCAGACAAAAGAGGGACTTTCATCGTTTGTGGATTACTCAAATAAATGCAGCAGCTCGTGAGAATATGGTATTCTATAGTTAAAATAAATTCATACACAATCTTTATTAGAAGCAATTGCTTCTTAATCGTAAAATACTTGCGCAAATAGCTATATCAAATAAGAATTGTCTTTACATGATTTCCAATAAGATTAGCAAATAAAAGAGATCAAAAAGTCATATATCATATATATATATAGCGAAAACAGAATAGAATTCCCTGGAGAATGGACTCCGGGAAGATAGAATAAAAATGAATTTAAGAAATTAAGATAAGTAATGGGAATGAACGAACATCTTTCAAAAAAAAAAGATTTCTTCTTTCCCTATTTGTTGTTTCTTATAACACAACAATCAAAGCTGGATTTGAGGTTTTTCATGCAAAACATCAATCTGAGCTTGAATTCCGCTTAGTGTTTTAAATCAATAGGAAGAGTATATCTATTTATTTCAGGTTCTAGGACCAGCCGTTCTAGGGATCGACTCAGCTCACTCAAACTATTTTTCTTATTAAGAAAAGGAAAGAAAGGTAAAATACGAGCATGTTTTATAGCAATATTAATTAATCGTTGTTGTTTCAAGGTCAATCTATTCACCCATCTAGATAATATTTTTCCTTGTTCACCAATAAATCAACTAATTAAACTCATGTTTCTATACTCAATTTGATCCTCCGATTCAATTGGGAGAAAACGCCTACGAAAAGATCGCTTGGATTTGCAAAAAGGTTGGTTGGATTTATCCATGGTTTATTCCTTATCTCTAAATTCCTATTTCTTTATTCATTTCAGATCTGACCAAAATGATTTTACTTTTTTTGTTTGTATATTTTATATTTATATGCATATATATGTTAAATTTTTCTTTTTCCCGTTCCTTTGAAAAATAATGCGATACATATGTTCCATTCGATCTATTTCTTTATTTCCCAATGAATCGTATGCTTGCGACAATAACGACAAAACTTTCTCAAGTCTAATCGACTAGGTGTATTGTGTCGGTTCTTTTGAGTAATATATCTAGAAATGCCTGGCAATTTCTTATTGACACCATTTTGGGCACAACTGGTACACTACAAAATAACTCTAACTCGTACATCTTTACCCTTAGCCATGAACCTTCTTTAAATTTTTGATCGACTTAGTTCTTCTATTTTCGACCCGAATCTGAATGTAAGAAGATAAAAAAACAAAAAAGAATATTATATATATATACAAATAGAAATAAAAGTTACTAACTAGTTAACTCCAATTAATACTAATAGAAATTAATAGAATATAATAATTTTATGTGAGTAATACAATTTTTTCTAATTATCAATTATTCTTTCCAGTATTTCATTTAATTGTCCTTTTTTTTATGCTATGATTTCGTGGAATTTTTTACCCTATCCATTTTTGTTCTCCAAAATAAAATAGAATTTTAAACTATAATTGAAAAAAGGGGAATGATAAAGCATCGGGGAATAAACGATTAATTTCTATCAATAGACCCGCTAAAGACCCAAACCATAGAGTAGTTAGCACGGGTGTTGTGGAGAGATACGTTTTTATATCCTGCATTGAAAATCCTCCTTCTTTATTGTAATACATATATGGTCAGATGTTGTAGTTCAATATCATTTGTCTTCTTTGTACGGAATTCCTAACAAAAATAAATATCTACAATGAGTAGTAGATGAGGTTTTCCTATCCCTATCCCTAAAAAAGAAAGGGGCATCCTTTCTTTTTCGTTAAGCATTCTAATAAATATGCTTTCTTTTTTTAATCAGATGTGTATAATTTTTGATTATTTATTATATGAAACCAAAAAGAAGAAATGACAAGAAAATTTTATATGGATATAGAAAAAAATAACAAAATGAAAACAAGACATGGATTTTATACAATGACATTGTGCAATAATTTTAAAAGGGATGTAGCACAGCTTGGTAGTGCATTTGTTTTGGGTACAAAAAGTCACGAGTTCAAATCCTGTCATCCCTACCTATTACTACTCCTAGGGGCGGTAAAGAAAGGAAAGATTAATTAAGTGAGATCAATTACATAAAAATGAAGTAAAATAAGGCATTCATTATCTTTCATTTATTACCTGGATTAGTATATAAGACAAGGGTAAAAAGAAAATATTTTTTTTACAATTGTAATTCTTGTCATAAGAAAGCGCTCTTAGTTCAGTTCGGTAGAACGTGGGTCTCCAAAACCCAATGTCGTAGGTTCAAATCCTACAGAGGCGTGATTCCATTTATTTTACTTTGAATCATAATAAAAAACTAAAAAACACCGTTGAATAGCATTTTTTCTCGATTGACCTCCTCTTTGCAAGAGGTCAATTGAGAAAAAATGCTATTTAATCAAAGGTCCAACTGATCACCGCGTCTGTGTTGTAAATACACGGTTACAAATAATCCCGCTAATGTAATAGTAATTAGACCTAAGACGATTCAAAATAGAGAAACTTCAATAATTTCAATTTGTTTTAGGAGATAAAAAAGAAAGGTTGATCTATCCCTAAATATTAATTTGAAAAATCTGTGAATCTCAATGGCCAAGAGTTACCAATATAGACCAAGAATTAACAAGTGACATGAGAGGTTACCATAGAATACCTGAAGGAGAAATTTTTAGTTTTATTAATTTGTTCATTCAATTCATTTCAAATAAGTCGTATCTTGTTCAATCCACTCAATAGAGCTGGAGTTATAGTTGAAGCAGCCAATAAAAAACCAAAGTAACTAGTTATAGTAGGCATGAAAGTGCTAAATTAGATGCATTCTTTTGCTACATATGTTGATAAAACACTAACCTAAGTTTCCATTTTTTCAGATATGACAGTAAGAAAAAATCAATTAAAAAAATAGTTGTAACTGAAAGTTCTTAATTCATTAGTCATTATGGATAGTAAAAAAAGAAATAGAAAGGTAGGAAAAAAACCTTTATTTTCATTTTTGCAACTTCATGTATCCTTTTATTTTAGTTTTTATTCTATATTCGGTTTTTCCATATCAAGGAGTTTCATTTTGTAGTTCGGTCAAGAAAGAGTCTTTGTTTTAGATTTTAATGTAACAATGATTGCATTGCGACTATTTATTATTCCAACTATATTCTCTTTTTAGATCAAATACTAAACTACGATATCTATTATCTATTATAGTATATTTTTTCTACGATCAATCAATTATTTAAAATAAATGAAAGTATTCGAAAATGAAAATCTTGTATTATAATTATAAGGAACTTTCTAATTTTACATTGATCTATAAATTATGTATAAACATAGAACAAAAAGAAGAAAGAAATTATGTAGTAATTCATTTCCATATTGATCGAGACTGCGTTGCTGCACCAGCAGAAGGATATATATATACTGATTCGGTATACTCGAAGTACACCTTTGGTACAAAATTGGCGATTTCACCAAAAAAGATGACATATCAGTGGTTTATTTTCCATTTACTGATCCTATCTTTCACCGAATCGATTCTTGTTTTTGAATGTACAAGAATTTTTGGAATTCAACATGTTTGGAAGCACGGGAGATCGTTCTTTTGTTGATATTAGTACCAGTATTCGATACCTGGTCATTCATAGCATTACTATACCTTCCCTATTCATTGCGGGTTGGTTATTTGTCATTGTAGGTTTAGCTTACAATGTATTTGGAAATCCTCAACAAAACGAATATTTCACAGAGAGCCGACAAGGGATTTCATTAATAACCGGCCGTTTTGATTCTTTGGAATAGCTTGATGAATTTAGTAGATCCTTTTAGGAGTTAGGAGGCCACCAATGACCATAGATCGAACCTATCCAATTTTTACATTGCGATGGTTAGCTATTCACGGACTAATTGTACCTACCGTTTCTTTTTTGGGATCAATATCAGAAATGCAATTCATCCAACGAATAAATTTGAATTATAGAGCTATGACACAATCAAACCCGAATGAACAAAATGTTGAATTGAATCATACCAGTCTATACCGGGGTTTATTACTCATTTTTGTACTTGCTATTTTATTTTCCAATTATTTCTTCAATTGAGAGAAAGAAAGAGAGTAATAGGAATTCTCTTATTCCATTTGGAAGGATATCATCTTCATAATTATCCACGACTGTTTTTGACTATAGTATGACCATTTGATGAAATGTGGAGGAAAGTGGGGGAAACGACCGATATTAGTGGAAGGATTCCTCTTTGACTAATAGGTACCATAGCTGGTATTCTTGTGATCGGTTTAGTAGGTGTTTTCTTTTACGGTTCATATTCTGGGTTGGGTTTGTTTCTGTAGTAATCGAACGAACCGAATTGTAGACATGAAAAAGTTGGAAGTCGGCGGTACCTTACCCCTTTTTTAGCAAGGTACCGCTGTGTTCTTACTCTTTTCTTACTCTCAGAGCGGCAGGAAACTGTAGTCTATTCCATAATATACAAAACTGGAAAATTATCTAATCAACATATCCAAAATTTTCTATGAGTATAAATGCTAAAATAGATCGTTTCTCTGATCTTTCAAACCACTCTATTCTTTTGTCTCTTATGATGTTTCTGCACAATGGAATAGAAGCTTTTTCTATTGATTGATTTATATGTTATAGAGGCACTGGCACTCATTAACTCTTATCTTATGAAGCAACAAGAAAGAAGGAATCAATCTATTTTGAGGGTAATCCAATATGATATGGATAATTTAAACGGATGAGTTATTCAAAAAATCATTTCTGAATTTCTTATAGTAATAAAACTTATTGTATATAAAATAGAAAAAAGATATTAAAAAAATAAGCATTTAGGTATGCGTGAAAATAGATTCTAATCCGCACTGCTTTTCAACCAAACAAGTAAATTTTAGTAATATTGAAAATAAATAATATAAATTAAAAGTGGAAGTTAATTTAATAATAGTAGAAGAAGCTCCGTTTACTCAATGAATGACTTCCCTCTAAAACTTTTTGTTTGTCTACTACTTCTTATTTCCTATGTTTTTATTTATTTAAAATAATGAATGATTGAATCTAAACAAAAGATTTTCAATATATTTGGAAAAGAAGAAATATGATGAACAAGAGAAAAAGCATTATTATTTCGATACAAGACGACACAAGAAAAGGTATAACTCCTTTTCTTGTGTCGAATAGAAGATTAGGAAAACTTATAATCCTTCCTAAACTGCTCCTTTCATTTCATTTATCCAGTCCTTGCCTTGTATATTCTTCCATTGTTTTTGTATACGTATTGGCTAGTGCCTAGTACTAAAAATGGAATACAAGTAAGGCATTCCATAATCTCGCAAAAATAATAGAAACAAAAAACAAAGTAAAGTAGGTTTAAGGAAGTTTGTAGTAATACATATTTCAATTTTTTGATCAACAAGAATTCGGCGCTTTTTATCAACTTGATGGTAAGGAATTTCTGGATTTTGAAATTCGTTTCATATAATTGAACTTTTTCAAACTGTTTCTTTTTAAGATCCAAAAAAATTTGTGCCAAAATAACAGATGCCAAGAAGAACAAAAGGCCTTGGACGCGTAATGGATCTTGAAGCACTATTTCTGTATCTCCCTGACCAAACCCCCTACATTAGGATTGCTTGTTAATGATTGATCAAGATTTATAGATTCACCCTCTGAAAAAACAAGTTCTGGCCCTGGAGGTATAATATCAACCGCTTGGTGACCATCTAATGCATCAACTATGGTTATTTCAAATCCCCCATTTTCGTTACATACTATTTTGCTTACAATACCCGTGGATGTAGCATTATAGACTGTATTGTTACTCTTGCTCCCATCAGGATAAATCTGACCCCTTCTCCTGTTCCCACCTACATATATAGGATATTTTAAGAAGTTAACGTCCTTGGTAGCGGGGTCGGAGGAAAGAATGGAAAAATGATTTCACTATATTTTTGACCTGGAACAGGACCTATCACAAGAATATTTCTTTTATTAGGATGATAACTCAAAAAATACAGATTTTCTATCTTTTCTTTCACCTCGGGAGAAATACGATGGGTCAGGGCTAATTCGAATCCCTCGGGTAAAATAAGAACTGCCCCCACGTTCAAAGACCCTTTTTTACCATTAGCAAGGACTTGTTTCACTTGCATATCATAAGGAATTCGAACAACTGGTTCAAACATAGTATCAAGAAGTACAACTTGCGGAACCTCAATATCCACAGGCTTATTAGCTAAATGGCAATTGGCGCATACAATTCGCCCGGTTGCTTCTCGTGGATTTTCATAACTTTTCTACGCAAAAATAGGATACGCATTTGAAATAAATGCTCGAGTTATTACATATATCATGATCGATACAGAAATAAATTGAGTTATCTATTCCTTTACCCATGAAAAATTATTTCTATTTTGCATGATCCAATCACTGATCCCGAAATTTCTACAATAAATTAGATATGTAGCTAGTATAGTTCCCTATCCACGAGTCTGCCATTATACTGAAAAAATTCAATAAAAACTGGACGAAGGCCTTGAAAAGTATAAAGAATGAAAAAAATGCCTTTTTTGTGTGAAAAAGCTTTTTGACTGATATCAAGAAATCAAATAAGTTTATCATTCATTCATTGAATGATAAATGACTACAAGCGTAGGAGATACGTAATTTAAAAAACGGAAGATCCAATATTTCGCAACTGTATCCAGAATAATGGGAAAAGTGGAAACAGGACAAGATATAATTTGCTCATTATGAGCCAATCCAAGATCATTGTAGATCGAACCAATCATTAGTTCCCAACCATGGGTTGAGTGAAATCCAATCCATAAATTAGTAACTAAAAGAATAGAAAAAACTTTTATTGTGTCACTTAAGTTATAGAAGAATTCTTAAATCCAAAAATTCGGAATAACAAGTTCTTCATTACCCATAATAAAATAACCACTTAGAATAGTAAAACAGATTATATTTGTCAACAAACTCAAAATGATATGGAGATGATATTCATTATGTGTTTTGACCAATTGTATCATTTCTTATGTATTCCTATACTAAGCTTTTTTACATGTGCCTCAGGGTATTCTTTTATCATTTCATCCAACAAGAATAATTCTTCTAATTCTATGAATTTTTCTAAAACATGTTTCTCTTGAATATCATTCAAAAAAATCTTAGGATTGCCTAGTATTTCACCAATGAATAATCCAAGGTTCCAGACTTTTTTGAAATGAGAGAGAGATCCACCAGGGCAAAAATATTATAGATGCAAGATACGCGAGGGAAGCCAGTGCTTTCTTTTTTTTTCCTTTTTTCTGTGAATTTTTAATGAACTGCTTCATTTGTCAACTTTATCTGATCTTATTTCTCTAAAGCACGAGTTTTATAACAAGGTATCAAACCTATGGATCTATTCCCCTTTTTTTTTGTAAAAATGTAGTCCTTAGATCTTGAAAAAAGAATATAGAAATAGAATTAAGGATCCCATTTCGAATGAAATATATATACTCATAATAGAATAAGTAAATTATATAAACAAGGACCTCGTATGCATGAGATATGAGCTTTTAAACATTTGAATATAGTTTATACAAATAATTTCTTTTTTCTATTATTATTTTACCATACGAATCACGACCTTTGGATTTCGAATAGCAGATCAAGGCCGCTAATCCCTTTTCCTACTTTCATCTCCTACCATGGTTAACAAACCCATTTGCCGCCGTTTAGGGTTGGTTATCATGGCCCTTATGACACACGAAAAATCGATCCACCACCGGCATTCGAAAGCCCCACGCGCCCTCTACCTGTGGCCCTAACCACGCGGCACTCGATCTCTCCATGCCCTCGATCAACGAGCTTGAAGGTCGCCCACTCGTAACCAAATTTCTCCCTCCATCGATGACGATAGCTCGAATCACCCATTGGATGCGTAGATCTCTCTATATTCCACAACTTTAATGTTGAAACTTTTCGATAATATTGAGCGGATGAGTGGAGATCAAGGGGAGAAGGTGGGAAGGGTTTCGGCCATTGAAATGTTTTAAACGGCAACCATGAATTTATTATTAGGGTTTACTGTATATGATATATATATATATATATATATATATATAGGTTTATTCATTAATTTAATATTATTTTCACAAATTACTTGATTTTTCAAGTGAATTCCAAACTAGACGTGCCGCCGGGCGTTTATGATGTTTGCCCACCTTCTGAACACAATGGAACATGTTTTGGAGGCTAATTTGATCGTATGAGGAAGATAATTTTTTGAATCAAATTAAAATATTAAATTTTCGATATTTATTTCAATGTATTTCTCTCTCGTACGAACAAACAGTAACTTCAAACGCTACGAAATTTGAAATCCGATAATAATACACTATTACGTATCTAATGGACGGTTTCGTCGAGTTCTAAGACTGTGCCCCGGAAGGATATTTTAACGTGTCAATTTAAATCGAGCGATTTTCAAAATCAACGAAACCATTTGAAATTTCCATTTAAAAACTTACTAACTCCATTATAAATCACACTGAATTTATATTCATACTAGAAATCATTTTGATTCGTATTAAATCAAAATTTGATTATATACAAGATTTCTATCTATTAAATTTTCACTATTTAATTAATATATAAATTTTCAATTTTAAACTTATTGACTTTAATCCCATCCACAATCCAATATTATAGTCCTAATCCAAATAGAATTTAAATCGGTTTTAGAAATCACTTTCCACTCCCATTTATTCTCAAATTCCTATATCGTCCTAATTTCCAATTACTATTTTACTATTTATCCAAATCTAATGAAATCGTTATATTCAAAATTATAACTCATTTTACTAAATCAATTTATAACCCAAATTTAACTTTTAAGATGAATTAAATGTTCAAAAATGAACGACCAAAATTCCGGGTTGTTACATTCCTCCCCCTTATAAAAATTTCGTCCTCGGAATTGCTAAGGTAGGAAAAATGCTTCCAAACCCATTAACTTACCCAAAACGCCCATAGTTAAAATTCCACATTCACTTCCCCAACCCTTTAGTTTTAATCCAAACAATTGGCTCCATTTCTAATTAAAAAGCCCTGATTTTTAATATAATTCAAAAATCAACCTTTTTGGTTAACAAAATTTTTCCAAAATTCTCAAAAAAATTCTAACTCCTTAAATTTCGAAATTTTTTGACGTCTCCTTTGTACGGAGAATGTTTTACAATATCACCAGAGAGATAAATATACATACATCGACTCACACGGTCGAAAAACAAAATATACAGCAATATATTGTCATTTCTTAATTTTTATTGCGTAAGCGTACCTCATATTAGCATTTTTAAGCGAGCGACTTATTTTCTACGCATTTACGCAACCCAGTTCTATCCAATAGCCTCCTGCACCTGTACTTACTTGAAATGAGCACATAAGTAACAACAACATGAAATTTTATACCATTTCACTTATTTAACTAGCCAAACACATCAACTACATTGCCCAACATGCCAACATATATGAGAATCAATTTTTAAGGTTCCAACACTAATTTAATTTCCTCCATAGATCCGTATATCATTTTATTCCACTCGGAATGATTTACAACCAAATTTTACTGTACTCAATCCATATTTACGACGCCCAAACTCATATTCACTCCAATATGATTTATATGTGCTTTACTTGCATAGATTCACCCTTATTCAATTTCGAATTGATTTACAATCAATTTTTATTTTCATTCCATTTGTTATTCACTTCTATTTATGCAAATCCATTTTATTAACCTCAATTTAACCCTTTGTAAATTGACTTTAAACCAATTTATCCATTTATCAAATTTTCATTTGATTTCCATTCAACTTATTCACCAGCTTGTTTGCTTTACTTTACCTTACTCATTCTAGTCTACGTTAATTATATTTGTGAAACATTCCATAAATAACCACTTAAGTTAATTACAATCAAATTTTAATTCATTCTAAATTGACCCATTCCATTTATTCAATCCCATTTACTTAGCATATCAAATTTCATACTATATCACCTGGAGATCATTTCATATAAAATTATTTCAAGTGTTTATTATAGCATTCCATATCGTTACTTCGATTACGTCCAGCTTTAAAACTTAAGTTCATGCCAACCTTACTCCAAAATCATATTTCAAATCATATTCAATTCATATTCAATTTATTTACCCTTACATTAAATTCATTTCTTGTTATTCATTTCTTGTTATCCATTTCTTAACCATTTTAATCTTGTTATACTTTTTCACTTTCCAATTTAATAAGTTATACAACTTATTTATCCACTATTCCTGAATTTTCCACTTAAGTTTACTTTCCATCAATATTTATAACATATAGTTATATAAACACCTCACCATTTATATTTATATTCAATTTTACTCCATTCAATTCACCCTCCTTTTAAAATTCATTTTTTATGAATTTCCACCATATTTCTTTACCATAATATCAAACCATTTTCTTATTTAGGTTTTACCATTCATTCTTCCATTCACAAGTTCAAATGCTTGTTCATTTAAAAATTACATTTTACATACTTAAGTCTAATTAAATTTTATGATCACAACTCTTGGTTATTTATATCACTTGATAGCTTAAGTATATTCTTTTCATTCAATAATCATAACTTATAGTTATATAAAATCATTTACACTTCCAGCTTTACATTGCATTCAATTTATCTCCAATTCACTTTATTTAACTTACCTTAGGTTAAATTCCAATTCATAATATTCATCTTAACTTGCTTAAGTTAATTTCTAATTCTAGGATGTAGTTTCTACACTTTCCTTTCTATTTATATCAACTTCAAATTACAAGTTGAATAACCAATTCTTCTTGGTTTCAAATCATTTAAATAGAAAAACCCAGAATTCAATTACCCGGTTTTTATTTCAAAACATTTTGAAAACATAAATATACATATACCACTTTGGTATATCAAATCATACCTTCGGATTTCCAAAACAACTTGGTTTTACCAAAACAATTTTACTTTTTGAAATTTCTAAAACAAACATGTTTATCAAACAAGTCCAAACAAATATCATAACCAATCACCATGGTAGCAATCCTTCACTTAGAACTCGAAAATGAATACTGATAATGTGTCATCATTACCAGGATTATTTTACAACGACTGAAGTGAGTTTAGTGCTTCCTTACTTCCAAAAATTCCTTTTAAAATAATTTCTATTTAGAAATATTTCCAATATAATACTCATTATTCCTTTCAAACCACTTGGAAAACATTTTCAAAATTTCCAAGATTTTAAAAATTCCTAAACTTTTTGTTCAAATTCATTTAAAACATTTTCCAAAATTTCGGAGATTTAAGTTCTGGTTGAAGTCAAATTCCAACTATGTTCCATTGTGTATTTCATAATTATACAATTTATTGGTAATATATATATAACTATTTCAAATTTTATAATCTTATTTGATTATAATATTAATAACCAAACATCTAATTATATATAATAGTTTCAGAAAATTATTTCTTTCATAGCAAAATATAATTTTGGGTAAAATTATTTCATTTACCCCCTTTAAAACAATACTATGTCAGTTTACCTTGCTCAAGAGTTTAGAAACCCCTAATGATACGGTTGTACTTCCCGTACCGACCAGAACCCAAAACGCTCAACCGATAAGTCAACACAATATTAAAACATTTTATATTCACTAACAATTACGCACTCATATCTATCAATACACTCAACTCATTCTAGAGTACTTCTGGCCTATCTCTAATGAGTAATTTCCCACCAAAGCCTAGGTATATCGCCAACCTAAGCTCTGATACCACATATGACGACCCGCCCTACATGACCCTCAAAAATTGAAATGAATATGCTCATCGTATCGATAACGAACGATCGAGTGCCAGAAAGATCGATTATTGAGGGAAAAGAAAGAAGGTAGAAGAAAGAAAGAACTAAAACAAAAACAGAATCTAACAGCGGACAGAACAATCTATAATATCAATAACTCTTTACACAAATCAAAACTGTATTATACATATTTTACATTAGAGTACACAAACCAATAGTTAACAGCCTGGGCAGTTATAACAACTGCCCTCACAATTGTTGACAATTTCAAAACAAAACACTACAGGGGAAATAAACAAGTACGAGTAATACGTCTCGGTCTCCAGCTCCTCTTGTGAGCTCTAAAGTATCTAATCTTGAACCTGTAATACTCGGTCTGACCCGAGTACCCGAGTCAGTCTGAAAAACCAGCGTGAGATAATACACTCAATTGAATTATTAAAGTTCCAAATTCCTTTGAAAATCAAAGGTGTCTCGTAAGACCATGCCACAAATAAACATGTCGGGTTTTTACCCAACGATAACCAAAACATTTCTTATCAAAATCCTCTGATATTATAATAGTGTCTAAGTAGAAATACTTAAATCAAATAGCTGAAATTATTACATTAATTAATTTCCAACAATACTAGGCTCTACAATCGAAACCGTAAGGGCACGTAGGGAGAATGGATTTCCAACTGAATGACTAGGCACTAGGGTAGTACCTCTTACGGTATCTGGTCTAGATCAGCATACCGAGGACCACTCCCGTTCCCTCGCAACACAAGACTGGGCTACCCCTTACTAGATAGCCCGAATAAGATCACCCCGTGGTTGGGATCAGCAACCGCCGACACGACCGAAATAAAGGGACTCTAAACAGGAGAAATCTTACCCTACTTAGGTGCTACCTACTTAGCCTTGCTGCATATCCCATGATTTTCGGTCATTCCCGGTTGATGAGGCTCGAGGCTAAGCATTACCATTTTAGAAATATTCACTTAAAATTCTCATTGTCCTCTAATGACAATGTACTTAATAGCATTCATCCATACAAGTCCGTTCTCGGTCCAAACGGGACTGAAGGCACTACTTCTACTACATCCATTTTGAAATCATCTTTAGGATTAGTGGTGATTATCCTTTGCACTTCACTGCTCCATATTCGACTCCAAGCTCTTGTCTTCCTTTTGAAAACGTACTCGTTGGATCGATGAGGTTTTCGAATCACAAATCCGATCTCGGTCTCTTCGAAACAACATTCGCTATTTCCCGATAAACTCAACCCTGGTTCTTTAGGAAATACACAGACAAAAATAAGATCGAAGATCACCTCCTAACAGTTAATGGACGAATTTCATTATAAGTGTCCTAGAAGAAAGAATGAGTTTATACGTACAGTATAGCACCTCGAAGGGTAACTGTACTATATAATTCCGTACTTCCTCTATATATTTCCAAAGTTATATTTGAGTCCAGATTTGATATCAGTAATCTAACTATTAAATAAACGATCAATTCAACCAAATACTTCAATTTCATTGAAAACTCCAAGTCTGTATTTAAATTAAGTTTCAAATAAATTAAATCTCTTTATCCAAAAACTGTATACTTATCTTATGAAATCAGCATATTCATAAATTATCCTTTCAAAATATTTGAAAACCCGTTTTAAAATAATGCATAAAGTAACATTGTGGTACCAAACCATGGATCATAGCTCAATGGTTACGTCTCTATCCCAAAGAAATTAAAAACTTAGTTGTAGGCACTCATTGCCAACGATTTACGCCACATGAGTATACCATTACTTCCTGGAACTTTATTTAATAATTATCTCAAAATAATGCTTGTAAGTTCTAAAATAATTTTCAAGTTAAATCTAGTCAAATATACTTAAATTAAAGTTATTAAACAAAACCATATTAATATTTAATTATTTAACCTTCTTAAAAACAAAAATGTCGACTAGTTCTTAAATAATAATAAATCTTTAAGAATCATTATAAAGTAATTATTAATACCTAAATATGCTTAATAATTTAAAATAATTTAATAACTAATTTTCCAAAATATTTTAACACATTTAATTTTCCTAAATTAACAGTTAAAACCCTCTTTTAAAAACAAGCTCCATTTCCCTATTCTAATTTTCATTTTTGCAAATTTTGGAATCTTACTTGAATCCAATATAACCCATTTATACTTGTTTTCCAAAATCCACCTCCATCCTTTCAAATATTTAAAATCTTGTTTTAGAACTTCCTTTTATTTTTAAACAAGTGCGACATAAGGATTTATTGTTTCAAAATTCTTTTGTAAATTTTATTCCAAAATCTCTTTTCAAAATACCTGATTTAGCTAAGTACAAATTTTCAAACCATTTATTCTATCAAATTTCTTAACCCAAAACTCTTTATATACATTTTACTTCAAAATCCCTTTTTAACATTCTTCCAAATTCAAATCATATTTTTTTCGGTATTTAACAACACCAAAACCCAGGTTAACTGTGACAACATCCCATCAATCTAAACCACACAATAACCTGTTACAGATTGTTCAACAAAAACATACATCACTATATATGCAATTAACTTCAACATTTTTGAGGAATCCAGTTAGATCCCTCCAACTTGTTTCCCTGCATCTATAGATGTTAACACAATATACAAATACCAATTCTACTTCAAGGTGGAATATTGCAGCATATAGGACCATCCGCTATTATGTGGGGCACATAGGATCTCTCCCATTATATAATGCAGTAATATCAATCACTCCAATATATATGTGTGTGTGTGTGTGTGTATGTATATATATTACTACATATGTAATATCCCATCAATTGATAAAATACATCAATTTAACCAATCAATCATTTATTAATTTAACTATTTAAAATTAATGCTAGCAGTCCAAAAATAAGTGAGATCAACTCATTTGAGATTTTATTTTCCAACATTCCAATTTTGCATTAAATTGAGCATGTTCGATTTAACCTAAAATTTTCGCTCGTTCCAAACATCTTCAGATCTGCTTCACTGCGTAAAGCTTGTCTCTGCGATTCTAACACCGCTAGTTTCGTCCGATTCCGACCTCGTATGCATGAGATATGAGCTTTTAAACGTTTGAATATAATTTATATAAATAGTTTCTTTTATTTATTATTATTTTACCATGTGAATCATGACCTTTGGATTTCGAACAGTAGATCAAGGCCGCTAATCCCTTTCTCCTACGTTTGTCTCCTACCAGGGTTAACAAATCCATTTGGCACCATCTAGGGTTGGTTATCGCGGCCCCTACGACACACGAAAAATCGATCCACCACCGGCATTCGAAAGCCCCACACGCTCTCTACCTGTAGCTGTAACCACACGGCACTCGGTCTCTCTATGCTCTTGATCGATGAGCTCAAACACCTCCCACTCATAGCCAAATTTTTTCGTCCATCGATGACGATAGCTCGAATCACCCGTTGGATGCATAGATCTCACTATGTTACACAACTTTCATGTTGAAACTTCTCGATAATATTGAGCGGATGAGTGGAGATCAAAGGGAGAAGGTGGGAAGGGTTTCGGCCATTGAAATGTTTTAAACGGCGGCCGTGAATTTAGTATTAGGGTTTACTCTGTATATATATATATATAGGTTTATTTGTTAATTTAATATTATTTTCACATTACTTGATTTTTCAAAGAAGTCCAAACTAGACGCGCTCCTGGCATTTATAATGTTTTACCCACCTTCCGAACACAATGGAACATGTTTCGGAGGCTAACTTGATCGCATAAGGAAGATAGATTTTTGAATCAATTTAAAATATTAAATTTTCGATATTTATTTCAACGCGTTTCTCTCCCGTACGAACAAATAGTAAGTCCAAACGCTACAAAATTTGAAATCTAATAATAATGCACTATTACGTATCTAATGGAACTGATTTCGTCGAATTCCGAAATCGTGCCCCGGAAGGCTATTTTAATGTGTCAATTTAAGTCGAGCGATTTTCAAAATCGTCGAACCATTTAAAATTTCCAATTTAAAAATTTATTGACCCCATTATAAATCACATTGAATTTATGTTCATACAAGAAATCATTATGATTCGTATTAAACCAAAATTTGATAATTTACAGTATTTCTATCTATTAAATTTTCACTATTTAATTGATTGATATATAAATTTCCAATTTTAAACTTATCCACTTTAATCCCATCTATAGGTCCAATATTACAGTCTTAATCCAAATAGAATTTAAATCAGTTTTAGAAATCACTTTCCACCCCCATTTATTCTCAGATTCACGTATTGACCCAATTTCAAATTACTATTTTACTATTTATCCAAATCCAATTAAATCGTTATTTTCAAAATTATAACTCATTTTACTAAATCAATTTATAACTAAAATTCAACTTTTAAAATGAATTAAATGTTCAAAAACGAACAATCAAAACTCCGGGTCATTACAAAGAAGCTCTAGATTTTCTTTTGGTTGCCATGGAGAAAATATGAGAAGATCGAGCAATTTATTTTCCTTTTTAGTTTGATAGATCTGGATTTTTGAAAGTTGAAGGGGGTAAAAAATATTTGAGTGAAGATAAATTGATGAAAAGATGGTGGTTGGTAGTGAAAAGATGCAAAAAAAGCATGGGAAAATATGCTAATTCATTGTCCAGTCTTTTTTTTAAAACATTTCAAAAGTAAATCAATCGAGAGATAAAAGTTAGTTAGTCGAATGATTGCAATAAGTGGGAAAAAATGCAAAACAGTGGGTATTCAGTCGATTGAAAGTATTCAATCGAATGAATTTTGTACTCAAAATAAACAAAAATTGTGTTTCTAGTCGACTGGATGTACTCGGTCAGTCGATTGGTTCAGAAGATAACATTCTAATATTTTGAAATTTTCCATAACATTTTAAGAACATCCATAATTCTTTGTATACTACAAAAGTAGATGCTTTTGCGAGATATGAAGATTTTTTAATAATACTATTTTATTCACTATATTATATTAATATATATATATAATAAATTTAAAAATCATACATTTAAAAAACTTATACAAGAATATGACGTCGAAAGACTAGTTACTGTTATGATGGCTCGATCTCACCTTCAAACGATTCTTGTTCCTAAGAGTCAGCTTGTTTTGGCTCATGTATTTTAATAGATTGTGTTGTTAATTTTATCGGAGGATTTCAGTTGGTACGAATGTTGTTTTTAGTTGGCAATTTTGCATTCTCATTATTTCTCATTGATGGTGATCTGTATCATCGATACGATTGTCTTGAGTAGTCGTTAAGTGACCTTCAAATTTGATTAATTGTTTAATTTTCTTCCCTTTAGGAGAATAACAAATTCTCTCTATAGGAGAAGATATAATTCTATAAGAAGAGGAGGAATTATTTTGAGAGGATGCCATGGTGTAGAAATGCTTTTTTTTAATCTTTCTAAAGTGAGATGTATAAATTCTAAGAAGGTTACTTAAAATAGATAAAATATTTTATACAATAGAGACTTTTAATTTATCTTAAACCAATTATGCTAATTACTAATTTTAGGTAAAGTCTATTTAACCAGTAATAAAATAGATTATATAATTTTGTTAAGAGAAACCATCCCTAGGTATCTTCTTTATTTAATGAACGTATTTTCATTAAGTGCCTTGTAAAAATATCAGCCATTTGATTTTCCGTATTAGTAAATTCTAGAGAAATGATTTCTTTTTATATATTATCTCTTAGAAAATGATGACATATGTCAATATGCTTTGTTTTAGAATGATTTATGGGATTATTAGAGAAATTGATTGCACTTGTATTATCGTAATATATAGAGGATTTCTTAATGTCTTTTCCAAAATCTCTAAGTGTTTGATGAATATAGATAACTTGAGCACAACCCAAAGCAGATGAGATATATTCGACCTCGCATGTCGATAAAACATATTTTGGCTTCTTACTAAACAACGAGAAAAGATTGACCAATAAAGTGGAAAGTTCCACTGGTATTTTTTCCATTTGTCTTACAACCCCCAATATCGACATCATTATATGAAACCAATTCAGAAGAGCTGCCTTTTTGATAGAGTCTATAATCTTTGGTATTGATCAAATATCGTAGACTTCGTTGCACAGCTCAATAATGTGATTCTTTGGAATGTGCTTGAAATCATGAACATAAACACACACTCATCATAATATCAGTTCTATTAGCAGTTAGATAAAGTAAGGAGCCTCTCATACTTCTATCAAAATTTTGGTCAATATCCTTACCATTCTCGTTTTTTTCTAAATGTTAGCGAATACTCATTGGAGTAGGTTCACTTGAAGTGTTATCCATTCCAAAATGCATTAGTAATTCTCTATAGTTTATTTTTCTTGTTGTATAAAAATACCATTGTGTAACATCCCCCACTTGGAGGCCTAAAAGCAACGGCTACAGATGCTACGGTCGTCCCTGGTTATTAATCATCGGTGACAAAATACGGTAATGTTGGATACATTGATATAACAGAAACACATGGATATGGAAAAAAAATTAAAATCATTAAACAACTTTCTCATCCATTTCAAATCCATTACATAATCCCACATTTGAGAACCACGTTTAGAAAAAATATAATTATTACAACATATGCCAAGAGCGACATTCGAAGTGACCCCTTGGATGATCAGAGTCTAACATAGGCAATTAAAAAAATTTGTCTTTACAACAAAATGCAGCGATATCAAAATAGAAAAGAATCCCTACTAGCTAGCTTGCCTCCTGCACGTCTCTAGAAGCTTATTCGTCTAAATAGGTATCTGAAAACCTCAGCTCTCAAACTACTCAAAGTTAATTAATCACCCGAGAGTTTAAAGGGAAAACATAAACTTCGAGTAAGACATAAAGTCTGGTATGAATAATAACCTACCATCTCGAATCATTTAGATATCCAGTGAGACCTCGCTGCTTAGGGAACGGGTTTTCCCCTCACTAGTATCTTTACAAAACTTATGATAACCATATAATGTGCTCCTGCATCCGCAATGGTTAAAACATAGCAATTTAAAATATTATGATGATATGAAAACAAGTAAATAATTCTAAATTTCTCAACCTCGTTCGTTTGACTATCTGTCTCAATTATAGTTTCTAGGGTCACTATTAACCTATTAGTTTTCAAGGGCTCACTAATAACGTGTTTAAAGCTTATGGACTATTTGTCTGGTTTCATAGTTCTTATGGGATCACTAGGAACCTATTGTCCCCTGCCAATAACTTCATAATTCATAGATTCTCCCTAAACCTATTAGTATCTCCAATAACTTCTCTCATATCATAGTTTTCATAGGTTGACTATGAACCTATTGAATTCTGTCAATAACTTAATTAGGATATAGTTTTCATGGGTTCACTACAAACTTATTGGCCCCTGCCAATAACTCTTTCTAAACATAGTTTTTATGGGTTTACTATAAGCCTATCTATTTGACAACTTCTTTAACCTGCATTTAGGCATCCTATGTTCTAGTCTACCTGACCTCTTGGAGGCAATTCTACTCATACAAGAGTTAACTAAATTTGTATCCATTACTAGGTCAACCTAACTGGTTATTCTGCATTTTTTCCCCAAAATATAATTATAGGTCCATTTTACAGTGAATATGTATATTAGAAGAAGCAAACGTTATAGCACCAACGTTAATGGTTTAATATCCTTGAAATCAATTTCATATAAAACATGATTAATCCCTTTAAACTGTGATTTTCTCAAGGAAAGCTTCTTCAAAAACTCCATACTTAAAAGTCATTTCAAAACTCCTTTATCATGCTATGGTTTTTCCTTTAAAAATGAGATTGGCTTCTTTGTTTTGGATAACCTCCTTCAAAAGCATTCAAATCTTCTTTTCAAAACACTAAGCAAATTCCTTTCGAAACAATTTAAATCATCTCTTTCGAAACCATCAAAACATACCTTTCGAACGTATTAAAGCATTAATTATTAACTCTTAGAAGCATAGCTTCAAAACCATTTGAAAGTACCCCTTTCAAAACCATTGATTTTATTCTAAAAATATCTTTTGGATCAAAGTGAATATAAAAGAAAGTTCACCTTTTGAAACCATGAACCTTCATATAAAAGAGTTTGGGGAAAACTAATGGCTTTGGAACCATCCTTTCGAAAGCATTAGTCATATAAGTAAAGAATTTGGAAGGATAGCTTCAAAACCCTTATCAAAGCCATTGCCTTCGAAACCACTAAACCCCTTTTGAAAGCTTTAGGAATTGGCTTATTATATTTATAAAACAAATTTTGAAAGCATTAATGACTTTTATCCATTCGAAAGGTGTAAGGTCGGCAGCATGGTTTCGATTTGGTTCAAACTACCCTTTCGAAAGCATTGATTTAAAAACCAGGCAACTTGTTCGAAAGCTACCCTTTTGAAACCAAATGGCGACAACTTCGAAAGCTATATAAAACCCTTTCGAAAGCATTCTTTTGGAAACAAGGAAAATGGCATCTTCGAAAGCTAATTTAAAATGGGTATAGACCCCATCGAGAGCAAGGTTTCGACTCCTTACCTTTTGCCTTTCTCCAATCCATTGCGTAATATTAATTGGTGTGTATTGGTTTCGACTTGGTTAGTTTTGAGATGGAAGTATAGGATTGAAAGGTAGCTTCTGAAAGAGGCGAAACATTATTTCTATACAAAAACTGATTTATTTCCTTTTCAAGTACTTGCTTTTTAACTGACCTGGCTATTTGTAAAAAATTTAATTGGTTGCCATAAACTTTTCAAATTCTTTCCAAAATAAAACTGCCGCATTCATTTCAGACCTAATTAAAATAATTTAGCAAATAAGCCATTCTTTAAGCAAACAATTAAAACATTTAAGTCCTTTAAATAAATCAATTTAATTTCCATAGTAAACTACTTAGGTAAAGTCTCCATAAATCATAGAAATTCACTTTTAATATGTTATCTAACATTTAAAATTTCAAACTCAAAATCCTTAAAACATTTCCATACAAAAATGAGATTTGATCTTTGATTAATTCCTCTTGCTTGATTGCTTAACTTTAACGATTTTTCCCCTTTTTTCTTCCCTAAGTAATGGGTGGCTTGAGCTCTCTAGCTTACGTTTTTGTGTTTTGAAAAATGAACATGCAAAGAAATGGAAACGAGATTTTTAAGGGTGATGGGATTATGGATGAAGCTATTACCTACCCTTATTTTTATTCTCTTATTAACTATCTAATAAAACATTTCCATAAACTCATTCGTTATGTTTATTAAGCATGGCCTCTAATTAAGTTTTCAAATCTCAATCCCCTTATCATACTAATATTTATATTTTTCTTATTTAATTTGTCTAATTAAATATTCTAAATAATGTTATTAAAACTAGGGGTGTTATAGGCTCACCTCTTTAAAGAATTTCATCCTCGAAATTCAGTAAGGACCATATACCAAACATAACAATCATTTGTAACAGCTCCTAACTACCATACTAGCCTAGTTTACTAACAACGGTCTATATAAAGCAAATATAGAACATACCCTTACAGCAAAGTAGGATAAGTATCTCTAGTCCTTTCTTTTGTCTCCTAAGTACGGTCCTTCTCGTTGTCACTCCACTGAACTTTCATCAGCTTGACTGTCATGTTCCTTAACCTTTTCTCATCCCTTGCTACACCCGAATTGGTTGTCTAATAAAAGTCAAATTCAATTCTACTATCAAATCTTTCAACTTTGTCGGAGGAATAATAGTCCCTGGATCATGCACATACTTGCGAAGGTGAAACACGTTATGGCTTAGCAACTCAACTCTATATGTGAGCCGTCTGATCCTCTATATAAATTGGAATGACCAACGTATCTTGGTGCCAGTTTCCCTAACTTTCGGAATCGCACTACACCCTTCATCAGTGATACCATAATGAAAACCTATCTCTAACTGAGAATTTTAGGTCTTTACACCTCTTATATGCGTAACTCTTTTGCCTAGACTGAGCTTTCTTCATCCTCTCTCGGATCAACTCAATCTTCTATGTTGCCTCTTTAACCAGATTTGGACCTAAGACTAATCTGTCTCAAGTCTCCAACCAACATGTTGGTGATTTGCATGGCCTTCCATACAAAGCTTCAAAAGGTGCTATTCCTATACTAGTCTGATAACTGTTATTATAGGAAAACTCCACTAAGTGTAGGTGATTTTTCCAAGGTCCACCAAAGTCTAGCATAAAAGCTCTTAACAAATTCTCGAGTACCTTCTTGACTCTCTCTGTCTGCCCACCTGTCTGAGGGTGACACGCAGTACTCATCTTCAGCTTGGTGGCTAACACATCCTATAGACCATTCCAGAATTCACTAGTAAACAAAGCATCTCTGTCACTGACTATACTACTAGGAATTCCATGCAGTCTAACTATGTTCTTCATGAACAACTTAGCTAAAACAGGTGCCTTCCCAATTCACTTAACTAGAATAAAATAGGCACTCTTGGTCAACCTGTCTAATATGACCCATATAGTTTCATTTGCTCTATTCGACCTTGGCAACCTGTCTATAAAATCCATGGATATCGAATCCCATTTCAAACCGGAATCTCTAAAGGTTGAAGCAATCCACTTGGCCTCTAATGTTCAGCCTTCACTTGTTGACAGTTTGCACACTGCCTAACCCACAAGCCAACGACCCTCTTTATACCTTCACAATAGAAGATCCTCTTCATATCTTGATACAGCTTGGTTTCTCCAGGATGGGTCATAAATTTGGATTGGTGAACTTTAGAACTTCTTTTATTAAGTCCTCAACATTCGAAACACACAACTGTCCCTTTTTTCTCGACCATCCTCTCTGGTCAAGACTAAAATCTTTTAGATCATCGATCTCTGATCCCACCTCAAGCCTTCTAATCCTCTCGGCTAATACTGGATCCTTTTTCCATTTGGAAGCAATCCTTTCGATCAACATTAGTTGAACTTTCAAACATGATAATATGGCGGCTCTCTGATAGAAATAACAGTCGATCTTAACTGCACACTACAAGTAGTCAAAGCTTCTACATCTTTCCATTCTACCAACGTGGCTAAAACCATATTCTGACGTCTTTGGCTAAGAACATCTGCTACTTTATTTCCTTTCCCGGGTATATACTCTAACCAAAATCATAAGCTGCTAAAAATTCCAGCCACGTCTGCTGTCTTATATTCAACTCCTTCTGAGAGAATAAATATCATAAGGACTTATGAACTGTATATAACTCTAATCTTTCATTTAAGAGATAATGCCTTCATATCTTCAATGCAAAGATAACCACAGCAAACTCCAAATCATGAGTAGGATATCTCACTTCATGCAGTCTAAGCTGTCATGAAGCATAGGCAATAACTTTACTCTTCTACATCAATACTGCTCCTGATCTAGTTCTACATGCATCGGTATACACGACCAAACTTTGGTTTCCATTTGGAACAACTAAAGTAGGTGCATTGGTCAACAAATGCTTTAACTTATGGAATGCTTCCTCACATTTGTCGGACCAGAAAAACTTCACATCCTTCTTGGTTAACTTAGTCAAAGATGCTGCTATCTACAAGAAATCCTTCACAAATCTCCAGTAATAGCCAGCTAGTCCAAGAAAACTTCTAATCTCAATCGTCGTCTCTTGTCTCTTCCAGTTATTAATAGCTTCGATCTTATCTGGATCGATAGATAAACCCTTCTCTGAAACTACGTGACCAAGAAACTTAACCTCTTCCTTCCAAAAATGACACTTGAAAAACATTGCTCTCTGTGCCTAAGCGTCTTAAGCACTACTCTAAGATGATCTTCATGCTTCCTTTTATCCTTAGGGTATACTAAAATGTCATCTATAAATACCAATACGAACCTATCTAAATACTCTTGGAAAACTCGGTTTATCAGATTTACGAAGAAAGCAGGTGTGTTCATTAACCGATTGTCATTACTAACCACTCATATGAACCATACCTAGTTCGAAATGATGTCAATGGAATACCGTCCTCTGCCACTTATAACTGATGGAAACCTATCGCCAAATCCAATTGTGAAAATACTCTGGCTCCACATAACTGATCAAATAGATCATCTATTCTCAGCAAAAGATACTTATTCTTAATTATCTTCTCGTTCAACTTACTATAGTCGATACACATCCTTAATGACCTATTCGATTTCCACATAAACACCACGGCCGCTCCCAATGCGAACTGCTTGGTCTAATAATTTTCTCCCTTCTAGATCTACTAGTTGCCCTATCAATTCCTTCATTTCGATCAGTGTCATTCTGCTAAGTGGTTTACTTACAGGTTTGGCTCCTAGCATAAGATTTATTCGAAACTCAATAGCTCATTTTGGTGGTAGTCCTGTGACCGAGACAAACATATCTGCAAATTCTCTTGCTATCCGAACCTAACATAACTCTTCTCCCACTTCAATAGCACTTAACAGAGCACAAACACTCCGGTCAGAATTCTCTACTAAGAATATGATTCAGTTATGACTATTAGGGTGTTTCAAAGATATTTCCCTGTCCTGGCAAAATATCCTAGCCTCATACTTACCTAACCAATCGATACCCAAAATGATTCCAAAATCTATGAAATCTAAAACATACAGACTATATGCAAACTTATGACCAAATAAATCAAGTTCTAACTGGTCACATCTCATCCCTAGAGTTGCATACCCACATATTGGATTTGCAACCCTTAAAAAGTAACAAGGTATGTAGATTCTAAGCATAACCTATCAACCGAACACTGAGATATAAATGAATGTGATGCATCAGTATCAAATATTAACCTAACTAGTATACTTTGAATCAAAAGCGTACCTTCCGTCGCAGTCTTTCCCTTCTCAATAGCAGTTGTCCTTGCAGATGATGGTTCAACAACAAAAACTTTTCATTTGTCCGCCCTGACTAGTTCTGGACACTGTTTCCTATAATGCCCAAATTGGTCGCAATTAAAGCACTTCATGCTCTTCTTTTTTGTAGTCTTCTTCCCCTTTCATGTTCGGCATTCATGACCAAAATGACCCTTCTTATCACACTTAAAGCAGACTAGATCAGCCTTTGTCTTCTTGGTAGCCTCTCCCTTCTGGATTCCCTTCTTCTCAAAGAACTTCCTCTTCTTTCCTTGAGAACCCTAGGTTTAAATTGGTTTTTCCTTCCCATACATAGCAAGCATTTCCTCAGGTCAGATTGCCATTCGCACAACTACATTACAAGGACCACGGAGATGTGGCAGGGTTGCTCTAGCAATCTCGGGTCTCAATTCTCGACTGAACATCTCATTCCTCTTAATTTCGGTGTCAATGGTAGCATACCCATATCTGGACACCTCATCAAACATAGTGACATGCTCAATTATCGACATCTCTCCATGCACCAAATTCATAAACTTTCTCAACAATGCCGACTTAGCAACTTTAGACAAAAATCTCTTCTCAAATCTCCTTTGAAATTTTGCCTAAGTCAACTCTTCCTTAGAAACTCCTACAGTAACACTATTCCATAATGAAGCCTTGCTCCCTGCAACTTCCTAGAGGCAAGTCTCCTCTTTTGCCCATCATTCAATCCCAAGTCAGCGAAGATTCTATCACAATACAACAGCCAATTTTCAACCTCTATGGCATCCTCTGATCCCACAAACGGCTTCCCATCGAGACTGGTGTAATCTCGCTCAACTTAGCATAATTATTTCCAATTGGAGCTACGGGATTAGCTCCTCCAACATTCCCAGCAACTCCAGCAGATGCTCCTTCTTGTATTAGGTTGAAAAAATATATCATCCCCTCAGCCACTGGTGGATTTCTAGCATCCACATTGGCATTTGCATTTGATTAGCATTAGCTTGTTGAAATGGGTTCCTCCTATTATTAGGTTGAACATTTCCATTTGTTGTGATGCTTCCTCCAACGAGATTTGCTGTTCCATTTCCTGCATCCATATCTTTTTTCTCGTAAATCTACATATGAGCCTTAGTAAGATACAACCGGTCTAAGAGAGAGGGGAATACGTACTAATATATATGTATCAAATACAAGTACGTTACTATAGCATTAACCCAACCCCGATCTTAATTTCTGATTCATTGGATTATGTTTTGAAAAATCCTTTGAGGCTTAAATTTCTTTTAAGTTTTCATAAACCTATGCTCTGATACCAACTTGTAATATCCTCCACTTAGAGGCCTAAAATTAACGGCTATGGATGTTGCAGTCATCTATTGCTATTAATCATCGGTGACCAAATTGCTAATGTTAGATACATTGATATAAAAGAAACACATGGATATGGAAAAAATTTAAAATCATTATACAACTTTCTCATTCCATTTCAAATCCATTACTTAATCCTAGATTTAAGAACGAGTTCAAAGAAAATATAATTATTGCAACATACGCCAAAAGCGACATATGAAGATGCCCCTTAGATGATCAGAGTCTAAACATAGGCAATTGAACAACTTGTCCTTTACAACAAAACACAGCGGAATCAAAATAAAAAAGAAATCCTACTAGCTAGCCTGCCTCCTGCATGTCTTCAAAAGCTTAATCGCCTAAAGAGGTACTTGAAAACCTCAACTACTCAAAGTTAATCGAGCACTCGAGATGGGAAACCATAAACTTCGAGTCATACATTAAGCCTGGTATGAATAATAACCTACTATCTCGAACCAATTAGATATCTAGTGAGATCTCGCCGCTTAGCTGAACGATTTTTCCCCTCACTAGTATCTTATCAAAACTTATGATAACCATATACTATGCTCTTGCATCCGCAATGGTTAAAACATAGCAATTTAAAATATTATGATGATATGCAAACAAGTAAATCATTCTAGATTTCCAAACCCTATTCATTTGACTATCTGTCTCAATTGTAGTTTCTAAGGTCTCTATTAACCTATTAGTTTTCATGGGCTCACTAATAACGTGTTTAAGCTTATAGACTATCTGTCCGGTTTCATAGTTTTAATGGGTTCACCAAGAACCTATTGGCTCCTGCCAATAACTTCATTATTCATGGGTTCTCCCTGAACCTATATGTATCTCCAAAGACTTCTCTTATATCATTGTTTTCATGGGTTGACTATGAACCTATTGAATTCTGTCGATAACTTAATCAGGATATAGTTTTCATGGGTTCACTACAAACCTATTGGTCCCTGCCAATAACTCTTTCTAAACATAGTTTTTATGGGTTTACTATAAACCTGTCTATTTGACAACTTCTTTAACCTGCATTTAGGCATCCTATGTTCTAGTCTACCTGACCTCCTAGAAGCAGTTCTACTCATACAGGAGTTAACTCAATTTATATTCACTACTGGATCAACCTAACTGGTTATTCTGTCATTTCTCCCCAAATTACAGTTATGGGTTCATTTTATAGTGAGTATGTACATTAGAAGAAACAAACATAATAACATGATAACACCAACATTTACAATTTAATATCCTTGAAATCATTTTCATATAAAACGTGATTAATCCCTTTAAAATATGATTTTCTCAACGAAAGCTTCTTCAAAAACTGCATATATCAAATTCATTTCAAAACTCCTTTATTATGCCATGGTTTTTCCTTTAAAAATGAGATTTGGTTCTTTTTTTGAAAACTGATGCTTTCAAAAACCTTTACTTTCAAAACCATTGAATAACCTCCTTTGAAAGCATTCAAATCTTTTTTCAAAGCACTAAGCATAACACTTTAAATCATTTCTTTCGAAACCATCAAAACATACATTTCGAAAGTATTAAAGCATTACTTATTAACTCTTAGAAGCATAGCTTCGAAACTATTTGAAAGTACCCCTTTCAAAATCATTTGAAAGTACCCTTTCGAAACCATTCACCTTCATATAAAAGAGTTTAGGGAAAACTGATGGCTTTGCAATCATCCTCCCGAAAGCATCAGTCATATAAGTAAAACATTTGGAAGAATAGCTCTGAAACCCCTTTCGGAGCCATTGCTTTCGAAACCATTAAACCCTTCTGAAATATTTAGGAAGTGTCTTATTATATTATAAAACAAAAGCTACATTTCGAAACCATTGATGACTTCAATCCATTCGGAAGGCATAAGGTCGGTAGCATGGTTTCGACTGGGTTCAAACTGCTCTTTTGAAAGCATTGATTTAAAAACATGCACTACAAGAAACTTGAAATTTTATAGCATTTGAAAATTGCTATAATACTTAGCATAGCGTCTTAAAGAATGTCATGTAATGACATGCTATAATAGATCAAGGACATATAATAACACTGAAGAAAACGCTATGAAAATAACCTTTTCATTGCATTTATTAAACATTATACATTTAAATGCATGAAATAAAAAAAAAAAAAAGCTATAGAATAGTTCCATGACGTTTTAGAGAACGCTATGTAATGACATGTTTACAAAATTCCAAGAGCAACATAGCATCAACTAAATGTGATCGAAAGCTAACCATTACTAGCTTTTATAACATTGATAGCATTCCAAATATAAAATTAAAATTGTTTTTTTAATTGCAATATTTTCCTAGACTCTTTAGCAAAAATAATCCAATGTATTCAAGTAACAATGACAAGAAACAATTGATAATAAAAAAAATTAAATATCAAACATAACAAATTTTACGCCAAGTTCATATATATCATGTTTGCTTTAGTATTTCGTATAGTGCATACCATTAAAAATGTTTAAGATAAAATATAAGAGTGCTCGAACAATTAAGAATCTCGAGCCTGATTTGCAGCTTCACTGTTTCTTTCGGCTACTGTCGTACCATGCTATTATCATGACCAATCAAATCATGCCTCTGCCTTTCGGCTACAACATATAACGATCAATTTCAAGTGTTAATTTTTTATGCTTAAAGAGTGTTTTTACAGTGTAAATGACTAGCAAACGTTAAGAGCTTCAATAATAAATATGTAACTTAATGCTTGCCCGTTGTAAATGATACTTTAAGATCTTTTTTCATGTAAGGTATGTTTTCTTAACCGCTGAACTACCAATTAGAGCATCTTTCGTACTACAAAATAAGGGAATTTTCTCATTCAACGACTAAATACAAAGATTAAAAAAAACCTACTCTTTCTTAGCACCTACAAAACTCTAAAATCAACCTTCTAAAAAAATAAGCCTTGTTGAAAACCATAATAGTACTTAAAGCTTGGATAACTATAGCAAAAGTCAAGAAGAAGAGTTTGGCAGGACATCTCAATCAACAAAAAGATAAGAAAAGAGAAGACGTACATCTTCTTTAGCATAATCATTTTCCTTTGATTCCTTAACTACCACCATATGCTTATACATTTCTCTCAGCCATTCTTGAGGAGACGTAACAGGTATATAGACCATTACCATTGCAAGATTATCTGAAACCTGAAAATAAAATGTTAAATAGTACACGCAAATTACCAAGATAAGGATTAACATTATTTAGATAACACAATGATGAAATATTTAAGTGGCATTGTTATAGACAGATCTTAGATATGAAACATTTATATATCGTCTAAGGTAACCAACAAGTATAAATCAGTGAATAGTTCTGATATATTATGAATGTTTTTATCAATTGCTTGGTAACTTAACTGTCCCTTACATATGTAGTGTAATGATAATATCACTATATGTTGCGATTTGCTGAATTACATCTCCCGAACAACCTCATACATGCATGTACTTATGTGTACCAATGACTTAACTATGGCACTAATAGGTTCTATAATAAAGTTTGCATATTTCTGGACATGGACTTTGATTTGGAGATTTGTACACCCGCAACATTTCTCTTATTCGTATGTTATGATAGTTATGCGTTAACACTATATAATTGTTTTTTGTAATTTTATAATGTTGTTGGTGATATAATTTTGTTTAGTTGAGATATATATTTTTCATAGCATGCATGGTATTGTTAAAATAATTGTATTTTATGCCGAGTTTGAAGGTTAGAAATACTGTGAAAATATTGTAAAACTGTGTCAGAAATGGCGTTGCTAAGGTGTGTAAAAATAGAAAATTGTATTATAAATTTTGGTGTCATTAAGGCATTGGTAAAAACATATAGCATGGCGTCGGAAAGGTGTGGAAAACCGACGTCGCAAAGACGTCAGAAAATTACATTGAAAATGCTTTGGAAAACCTCAATAGTGAGACGTCGGAAAAGGTCACCGAATATATAGCGTTGGAAAAAACTTAACTAATGGCATTGGAAAAACATTGAAAAACTCCTAACGCGTGGGCAACGGAATTTTTTTCCTACGCCGAAGACAACACAACGTTGGAAACAGGTTTACTGACGCCATTTTGACATTGAAAAAACAGTTTTTTGTTACAGTGATCACTGTTTAAAACCCTAATCTTCGTAAAATGTTTTGCTTCCCTACCAAAAGGGTCAGGAGGAACTTCACAAGATACTGCCGATGTAGAAGAGTCTCTCTGTGCAGATATCAACATTGCAGTGGCAGCAACAGAATCCTCACCATATGCATTGTTAGCAGTCATTTCAGGTTCAGGAACTATTTCTAACACTGCTCTTCCACCCATGATTGGAGCCTGTTTTAGAAGACTAAGTAAAATGCATTAACTGAAATATATTAGAATTCCAAGTAAATACACCGACTGCATTCATAGAGAACACTCTTGTTTTAAACATTCAATCGAATCCATTGAACTTAGTGTCCCAATTTAGTATCCTCCATGTGACATCTAATCATGCTGTTATAATGTTGACACCAACGACTATACAGCTATTTTTACATTCAGTTGCCTTGTTTAGAGGAAATGCACTCATCATATTCTCTTATTTGATTACAACAACAAAGAACAAAGTTAAGAAAGCAACGGGGTTGCTTTAATGTAAAACAGAAGAAAATTCAATGGTGGTATTTATCGACCATTACAAATCATGACAGATCTCACATCATTGAGCCAAGTTAAAAAATCAAGAGTGTTATGTAGAAATATCAACGTTATTACAACCATTTATCTTGAATAATATCTAAGATATTTACATGTAGAATAAATAATGAATAAAAGTATTACCCGAACTCCTACTATAACACCTGAACAAACTGCATTTGTAGGATAAATAGAGCCGTTCTTTGCTTCCGTCACAAACTAGCTCAACAATACTATAATATATACCATCCTTTATTTGTAGGAGCAAATGCTACTGCATTTACAAGTAAATGTTGTACCATATTCAAAACATTTGTAAGAACACGTGTTTTTGTAGTATTTATGAGTTTGTGCTCCTGATTAATCTAGTCATCAGGTTTCGCAGAACATTTAAACCTAATTCAATTAATTCACCAACGTATTATTCTACACAATCCTAGAACATATGACTCTAAGTTCTAACTCTCAAAGCCTCACTGTTTTAAATAAAGATGAGACTAGTAGGCGACAACAGTGCGCAGTTGAGTGTTTTAATTAAGTTGAATTTATCATCTCCCATATATATGCTATGTAAAATTGATTTATGTGATAATATTCATAGTGTACATTCTGATGGTTAGAATTATATTCCATTGAGAACTCATGAAGTACAAAAGTAAATTTCACATCTGTTATATCAAGGAAAATCATTTTGTATGTTCAATGTGCATACGCAAATTAAATATGCCATATTGTATATGTATAGATACGTTTTTGGGTTTACAAAGTGTAAAAGTATATGATAAACTCACATTGTTGACATGATGGATGATGTTTACATATGAAGAGGCGTTTTCTTTCATGTGGCTGGCCTACTTAGTAAACACTGTTGATGTACATGAAACAAAGATTAGTACTCCTATGACTAGGCCTGTTAATGGACCGGCTTCTGTCCGGGTATCGAAAAATCCGAATCCGAGTCTGATTACAATAATTAAAACCCGAGCCCGGTCCGAACCTGTAGGGTATTTCAACCCAATATCCAAGCCTGATCCGTCGACCTTTTTAAGCATGCACTACTAAATAAAGTTGATATAGAGACCGAAAATTTTAGTCTTTAGTTAAGCTGTTCGGTCTTTAGAATATATGAAAAGACTGACTAAAGACTGAAGCTTCAGTCTTTATTTTTCAATCCCAAAAGAAATTTGAAACTTAATTTTCAGTCTTAACTTTTAAAGACTGGATTTTCAGTATCAAATTTTGTTAAAGACGGAATTTTAAAGACCGAAACATGGTTTCCAACCGGCCTCAAATTAAATAAAAAGCATCTAGTTTCATTTTAAATTTATTCGTAGTTTTATTTATATTTCTAAGAGATAAAGTTTTGAATGATTCAGAAATGTCGACTTTATTGAATTGATGAAAAACGATATTACATCAAACTAATTACAAATGTTGTATTACAATCTGTATTTATAAAGAGATACTGGGCCAATACGTGAATGGGCTTGTATATGCTTTTGCTCTCTATTTGTTCACTGAAAAATTGGGCCGGGTCAGCTTGTAACAGCTCTCTTTACTAAGTAAACGAATACTCTGTGAATCATTTATTTTGCGCCCTCAAACCCTACATCAGCTAGTGTTTGCGAGAGATAAAATAATGGTGCCGCCGACTCAATTTTTTTTGTGAGATTCTTCACGAATAATGGCGATGTTCCATTTGTATATGTTTTCTACTCTCTTTTATGTTGCTACAATTCTCTGTTTATCCTCTGCTTGATGAATTTTGAGACGTTGAATATGAGTTCTCAGAGAGATAAGTTACCAAAGCTTCTATTCTCGAGATTTTCCAGAGATATATCTTCAGATAATAACTAATTTTGATGAAATTTCTTGTTCGAGCCTGAATCGAAATGAATATGAGGGATAATTCTGAGAAGTCTTCAAGTGTTTGTCAGATCTGGTGAGTTTTTTTAGCCTTTTTTTTAATTATTGAATTCATCTTAAGATACTGATTCCAGTTTCTATTTGCTGTTCGATGTGATGATCTGACGAACTTTGAGATCTTACTCTGAGAATGATGCTTCAAGTACTGATCTTTACTTCCTGTTTGAATGACAGAAAGTAAAGTTTTGATCTTTGGCTTAGATTTTGGCTTTACACCTGATGTTCATTGTCGACAGTACGAACTTTTAGCTTCTGCTTGAAAAGAAGGAAATTTTTCTTGGATAATGGCTTTGTCAGAATGTCGGCAATTTGGTAAGGTGCAGGTATATGACTTACATTTAATCTATTGCTGGTGACTTGTTCTCTAACAAAGTAGATATCTATCTCCATATGCTTAGTTCTGCTGTGTAGAACTGGGTTTGCACTAAGTAGAACTGTGCTAAGATTGTCACACCAAATTGTAGGCTTACTGTCAATTTTGACTTTTAGTTCACTCAAAAGTGATTTTACCCGTATTAACTCTGTTGTGGCATTTGTTACACTTCTGTATTCTGCTTCAGTACTAGATCTAGAAACGGTTAGTTGCTTCTTTGAACACCATGATATAGGATTTATGCCTAAAAATATACAGTATTCTGTTGTAGATCTTCTATCATCTGGATCTGTAGCCCAATCCGCATCTGCATAACCATTAATATTCAAGTTTTCGCATGATTCTAAGATCAATCCATGTTTCAGTGTGCCCTTTAAGTATCTTAGAATTCTTTTAACTGCTTTCCAATGCACATCCAGTGGATTTTGCATAAATTGACTGACTTTATTTACACTGTAAGCAATTTCTGGCGTTGTGATTGTTGCATATTGTAATGCTCCAACTATGCTTCTGTAATGTCTGCTGTTCTGTATTGCCTCACCTCTATTTCTGGATAAATGTAAATTGGTTGTCATGGGTGTGGATAGTGCATTTGCCTTATCCATTTTTGCTTTGACAAGAATCTCTGATATGTATTTCTCTTGACTTAGTTGAATCGTTGATGTAGACATTCTTTTGACTTCTATTCCCAGGAAATAGTTTAAGCATCCTAGATCTTTGATTGAGAATTCTTTATTAAGATATTCAGTAAGCCTGTTGATTTCTACATTACTATTGCCTGCGACAATAAAATCATCAACATATATTAGTACATATGTAATTTCAAGTTTACTGAATTTTGTAAATAAGGAATTGTCAGATTTAGTTGATGAATAGCCAAGTCTGATCAGTGTTGACTTCAGTTTGTCAAACCAAACTCTGGGTGCTTGTTTGAGTCCATAAATTGCTTTGTTTAGCTTGCACACAAGTTTTTCATTGCCCTTTTGTTTGAAGCCTTGTGGTTGCTCCATGTATACTTCTTCCTGCAAAATACCATTCAAAAAGGCATTATTTACATCAAGTTGCTTAATGGTCTAGTCTCTACTTAAGGCAATAGTAATTACTATTCTGATAGTAGAAGGTTTCACAACAGGTGAAAAAGTTTCATTAAAATCAAAACCATTTTGTTGTGAATAACCTTTTGCTACGAGTCTTGCCTTGTACTTAGAGATTGAACCATCATGATTTTTCTTAACTTTGTATGTCCATTTACATCCAACAATGTTTTTGTTGGATGGCAAAGAAACCAAAGTCCAGGTCTTATTTCGACTCAGTGCATTATATTCTTCCTGCATTGCAGTTTTCCCATTTTTCATCCTGCACTGCTTCGAAATAAGTAACTGGTTCTCTGATTTCAATGACAGCATTACAAGTCTTTGGCTTGAAAATTCCGCTTTTAGCCCTTGTTATCATGTGATGACCAGTTGTTGATTATTGCTTTCAACTGTGGCTTCATTGTCATTAGATGATTGTTAATCATCTAATGATTGATGGCTGCCTGATTGGATGTCAGAATCATGCTGAGCATCTTGAACTTGACCTTCAGATTCTAACTGCTCATGACCTGGTTCATCTCTGATCACTGTGTGTTGTGAGCCACTACTATCCTCAACAGGGGTAGTGAATTGAGTATTCTGTCTTGCTCTTGCATGAGATTGATTATCAATCTCTGAGTATTCTGGTAGCTCGGGTATTGATACTCTTGGATTGTAAATTTTTTGTGATGTTTTCATATCTGTTTTGCTATATGGAAAAACATTTTCATTGAACACAACATGTCTTGATATAAAGATTTTTCTTTGTCATCTAGGCATTTATACCCCTTTTTGTTTGCGGCATACCCCAGAAATGTACATGGTGATGATCTGAAACTTAATTTATGTCCGTTATAGGGTCTTAGATAAGGAAAACATAGACAACCAGAAATTTTCAAAGCTTGATAATCTGGTTTAATTCCCTGTAACTTTTCTATGGGGCTAAAGAAATCTGTAGCCTTAATAGGCAGTTTGTTGATTAAGTACACAGTTGTAGAGAAAGCATCAGGCCAAAATTTTAATGGTAGTGATGCTTGAGCAAGAAAAGTGAGACCAGTCTCAACTATTTGTCTATGTTTCTTTTCAAGTATATGGACAAGTTGTTCTATGAATTATTCCTTTTTTTGAGAAAAATTCTTTTAGAGGGTGGAACTCTGTTCCACCATCTGTTTGTATGATTTTTACATTGCAATCTAGTTGATTTTCAACTTGAACTATGAATTGTTGCACTGCCTTGTAAGTTTCAGATTTTGATTTCAGAAAGTAAATCCATACATATCTAGTGTAAGCATCAACAAATGAAATATAGTATTTGTACCCATAATCTGTGTTGATGGGTGCTGGTCCTCATAAATCTATAGCAATTAGTTCTAGGGGTTTACTATATTCTGTTTGTGAGTCTGGAAATGCAAGTTTGTGGCTTTTTCCCATTTGACAGTGTGTACAAACATATGGTAAAGAGATCTTTTCAAAAGAAATTGCATTATTGTTCAACACATGTTTAACAATGTTTACATTTGGGTGGCCTAGTTTATAATGCCACATATCAAAAATCTTACAGTCATCTTTGCATTTGATTTCAGAAACATTACAGCATTTTCGCTTAAGTCTAGAATTTCTTGATTTAGCTACATCAAATTTGTACAATCCTCTAAATTCTCTACCCTGCAATAGAATTTCCTTTGTTAGAATATCTTTAACTAGACAATAATGTGGATGGAACTCAAAGAACACATTATTATCTTTGCAAACTGGGATACACTTAGTAAATTTTTTCTTATCAATGGGACTCTTAAAAGATTACTGAGATAAATTTGTTTCTTGCCAATAAAACTTGCATTTCTAGTTTGTGTAATTTTAATGGATTTACCATTCCCCATAAGCATAGTATGTGTACCTTTGTACTCTTTGTTTCCCAAGTTTAGCTTGCTCAGGTCATTTGTCACATGATTTGTAGCTCCTGAGTCTAGGTACCAGCATTCATCATGTATGTCTTCTAATTTTGCTGCATCACAATCTGTATTTTCTAATTGACCTCTCTGATTTGGTTGAGTGTTGACCATGTTAGCATTTGGTTGATAGTTCTTTGCATTACTTTGTTGTTGTGGCACATAATTGCTATCATATCTGAAGTAGCATCTGCTTGCTATGGCCATACTTCTCACATATCTGACATCTAATTCTATTGTTGTTGTTGTTCTGTTTGCCGCCTCTACCTCTTGCTCTGTTTGTCTGACCACCTTTTTGACTGTTAAATTGATTTCTGTTGCTGTTATTCTTTCCTTGATTCCTGTTTCTATTATTGCTAACAAAATTGGCTGTGAAATCTGAACTGGTAGATTTCTTTTGCTCCATTCTACCTTCATGGGCAAGAAGAGTAGCATGTACATACTGAATTGTAGGAGTTGTTTCTTTAGAAGAAATTACTGCTACAACAGCTTCATATTCCTCATCTAGGCCATTTAGATTTGACAATATTTGTTCATAATCAGATATTTTGTGCCCTGCTGAGGCCAGTTGATCACATAACATCTTGATTTTAGACAAATAATCTCTCATTGGTAGTGCATCTTTCTTTAACCTTTGCAATTGTCTTTTATAGAACATGACTTTTGCAGCTGATTGAGTATTGAAAACTTGCTCAATAGTAGACCAAATTTCATTTGCAGATTTGCATCCAATTAATTGTGGTAAGAGATTAGAACTGATCGTAGAAAGTAGCCAAGAACTTACTAGACTATCTTGTCTTTGATGTGATATGAAATCTTGGTTGCTTATTAGTTTTCCATCTGTATCTGTTACAAATCTGGATGGTGTGATTAATGTTCCATGAACATAGTCCTCCAGACCATAGCCTTTAATTGATGTTTCAATCTGAAATTTCCAGACTAAAAAATTTGATTCATCCAGTTGTACATTGATAATTTGACTTTGTGGTTTAACCAATGCTTTAATCAGATCTTGTGTTGCAGATCTCTGAGTGGTTGATTCTGTGTTTCTTGCTGTGGATGAGGGTGATGGCTCTTCTTCGGCCATTGAAACAGAATTGTGTGAGTCAGAATGATTCTTGAATCTGCAGTGGGTTGATCTTGAAATCAAGAAAACTACAAGAATTAAAGATATCAGAATCTCTGATGCAGCCTGAAGTTAACTGAGTGATGAAGTCAAATCTGACAGTTACTTCTGGCGTGGCACAGATTAGAAACAGATCAGAAAAATTGATAAGAATCTTGATATTGGCACAGGTATGTCCGATCTTTTAACTGTTAGATGATGAGAACCTTGATTCTCTGATGATCTTTGGGTGCGCAGCCTGATCTCGGTGATGATATAAAATCTGAGAGATCAACGACAAGGCATTAACCTTGTTACTACTGTTAAGAAGATTGAGATTGCTCTGTTACCAAGAAAAAGTTTTGAATGATTCAGAAATATCGACTTTATTGAATTGATTAAAAATGATATTACATCAGACTAATTACAAATGTTGTATTACAATCTGTATTTATAAAGAGATACTGGGCCAATACGTGAATGGGCTTGTATATGCTTCTGCTCTCTATTTGTTCACTGAAGAATTGGGCCGGGTCAGCTTGTAACAGCTCTCTTTACTAAGTAAATGAATACTCTGTGAATCATTTATTTCTAAGCATAATATGTCATATGTCATTGATTTTATGTACATATGTATATACACACACGTGTGTGTATAAATGAAAACTGTTCATGAACAACTACACTGTAATAAAATTTCATATAATAGAATCATAATTATTATTAGTTATCTTAATACGTATTGACATCATCAAAACACACAAATAACTTTTAACTAACTCAGATCTATTTTCCACTTTTTCTTCTTGCTATCGTTTTCTATTTTAAATTATTCAAAGTATCTTTTTGCTCATTCTGAATTATTCAAAATATCTTTCTGCTCATTCGTTGTTGCTCATACAACAACACATGAAGTTTCAAGTCTATAGTTATACAATTATCTTTTATTTTTAGATGCATGAGATCCAAAAGAAATAAAAATATGTAATCTTTATCCCATCATAATTTCATAGCCAAATTCAGTTTCAACATACCGAACAATCTTCGCCAAACACAACCAAGGCAGAGTTACTTCCACGATCTTCTCAGATTATCTCCTACATACCACCAGCAACATCAAACTCAACATCAGAATTCAAACAACCTCAAAAGCATCTCAACACATCTGGAAGCACGTACAAATTCGATCATCTCCATTTTCTCAAACTGATTATACAAACATCTCCTTGTCTTCCAGTAACACAATCACACAACCATATCCATTTGATATCAAATAGAGCAACCAATGTTCATCAAAAGATCATCGACAAGATGAGGTTGCCAATTCCAGATAAATGACACAGGACAACGTACTTGCACATCTCTAGATTCAGAATCAGGCTCATCTTATCTAAAGCATCCAGGATTGGATCTCTCTCAATGGCAGTCGCATCAAACCTTGGCATCTCTTTCGATTTCAACTTCCAAGGCACGACCAATTAATGCGAGCAATAAGTGAAGATTCAAACTTTGGCGATAAGTCTTCAAGCAACGCAATCTCCAGTCGATAGCAGCGGTAGCTCTCCATTTCAGGTAGGGAAGGAAAATTATCTCAGATGCTACGCTCCAGATCTAAACTTTAGGCGTTGGTCATCACGAGCATCTCCCATCTCTAGCCACGTCAGCACGAGTTAAAAATCCAAGGAGGCTCCTTCGCCGGACTATAATTTATCACTTTCTTCTTCTGAACTATATTTTAGTAAAGTGGAGGAGATAGTACTTTTGGATTATTGAGGGATATAGGGAAATATGATAATGAAAAAGCAGTAGTGGATTTATGGGAATCTTAATTTAAGGAGAAAGTGGAATTCTGAATGAATTTAAAAAACCAAATTATTTTATTAAAAGTGAGAATTAATTCAGTTGTAATAATCTTGAATATAATGACACAGATAACTACATTTGCAACCGTTAGATTAGAAAATGGAGTAAAAATCTCAATGGTTACAGATTCATTCATGGAACATCAATTACTGACTGAATTAAAAATTAAAATTTAGTCTTTTAAGTTATTTTAACCTTTTGCAACCGATCTGAAACTAAGTTCCAGTCACAAGTTAGTAAAAATAAAGACTGCTTTTTTCAGTCTTAGAAGTATTTAACTAGTGACTGAAATCGTTCAGTTCCAAATTTACAGTCTCTAGTTAGTTGTTTTTTGGTAGTGTGTTGGATAATAACCGTATACCTAATTCAGAATACTTGAGTTAACAACATATTTCAAAACTACAACTTTGGTAAAATTTACATACAAACAATGTTATCATTTAAATTGGGCATTGATCTAGTCAAGTTCACAACAAAAGTATGTAAAAATGTTTGCATGTAAAAGAACAAAATGATAAATAAATAAATAATGTGCGCACTCATTTTTTTATGCAACGGAAAACTAATAGTCGGATTGGGCTCTAACCGGACCGGTTTTTGATAAAACTGTACCCAACCCTAATAGTAACCGGTCGGGTCTGGGATAGACTTGGATAGTAATAGGCAAAACATGTACCCGAATTAATAAGCCGGGTTCGTGCCAAGCTCGGACCGAAACCGTACCATTAACAAGCCTACCTGTAACTACATGTCACTTTCTTACAGATTATTGACATATTTCATGTATATTACATAATATCTTATTTTTCACACCAAAAAGAACCACCGTTGAATAACATAGGACATGAATAGTCATTCAACTATGTAGAAGCATGCAAGTAGTTAAAAGTTTTAACACATGTTTGTGCTATTCTACATACTCTAAGGAGAACTTCATATATTTTAGCAAAATGAAAAAAAAAGGCTGATGAATGAAAATATAGATTTATTTCATATTTATACACTCACATGTTTCGTCTTCTCCACACAACAAGCTATTTTAGGATTCACTTTACATGCTAACTCGCCAGTAACTTGCCACCTGTGTTGCATTTCATCCTGTCTCTCTCACTAGGCCTATAGTTTCATGATTTCGGGCACATATTCTGCTAGCCTTATCTGACCTATTGTTTGCATCAATCTATACTACTTCAGCGACACTCAGCCTTGTAGCAACTCCCTTCATCATCAGGCCAGTCCCCTACTTCAGCTGTAGTGCATCCTCGCAGCATTAGTAACACATTTGCACCAACTTGTAGCACACAATGCACCAGCAAGGAACCATCCATAATGCATTCATGCAACTTCAGTCAAAGCAGATGCAGCAACTACATTGTCCTTGCACTATGATGTTTTCACCCTGCATGTTGTGCATATACTCAGTCATAGTCATTTCAGTTGTTAGGCCAACATCCCCATCACGCGCTTCATTTATGCACACTCAGCTCTCATCTTACTATTCGGCATCCCAAGACCAGGCTGACCAACAACATGGTTCATGATAGAATATATTTTACATATATTCTAGGCATTAAGATATTTTCTGATATTACCTGCATTTATTCTCTGATATTTCCTGCATTTATTCTCTGATTTGACTTACCCTTTATTTGGGAAATATTTATTTAGTTACATTTCTTTTAGCAAATCAATTGATTTGATGATATCTATATTTAGGAAGTATTTATTTACTTACCTTTATTTTAGCAAATCAATTGGCTAATTTGTAGCCTATCTTAACTCTTGTAAACTGTGACGACCCGGAAATTTTGACGAATTAAATTGGAATAATTAATCGATTTTAAATATTTAAAAGTTAATTTTAACTTGAATTCCTGATATTAATATTTACTTGTTAATTAAATCATTGGATTGTATAATTTAAATATTGACTTTAATAATCGAAGATTGGGTAAATTGTTGAATCTGATATTTCTAAGCCTGTTTAAATAATTTGAAGGCTTATAAAATTTATAATGATAATACTGGAGATAATAGAATGATTGGAATTTAATTTAAAGATAATTTATTCGGTTTTGAAATTATATCGTTTAAATTGAATTTAAAATAGCCTTCCGAGGCACAGTCTCGAAATTTGACGAAACCAATTCCATTGAATCCGTAACAGCTAGTTATTATCGGATTTCAATTTTCATAGCCATCGGAGTTGTCGTTTGATCCTGGCAGCTCGAAATGCTTAGATTTATTTTAATCGATGTAATTTAATATCGATCGTTTAATTCCGTAATTCGCAAGCCTCCGAAACACGTTCCATTGTGTTCGGAACGCGGATAAAACCTTATGAACGTCTGTCGGTATATTTAATTCGGATTTCGGGATTTCGTGTTTTGCAACGAGATATTTTTGAATATTAAATTATTTAATAAAGGCGTATTCACGAAGCTTCTCCAACCTTTATTTTCCCGACCCCTCTCTCACCTTTAACAAAATGGAACCGAACCTCTTTACTTCATTACAAATTGATTCGTATAAATAAAAAAAATGAAGTGTCGAAGGAAAGTGGCGACGCAGGTCGCGAGCTCGAGTTCGACCTCATCGATCGAATCAGAGAGGGGGGAGGTTGATCTCGCGAGGGCTGCAACCGGTGGCGCGCGCAAGGAGAGGCGAGAGCTTGGGGGGATGTCGACCTACTCTCGACCTAATTCACGGTGCATATGAGAACGATGGGAAGTTGGCATGGCTCGCGTAGAGGAGATCGATGGAGGGCCGCGAGCTGTGGTTGCCGAAGTCCAAGCTAGGGTTTCTTAGGGTCATTGTTAAGGCTGCGAGCTCGCGTTCAATAAGGAGGGAAGCACGATCTGGGTTGGGTTGATGATTGTTGTGAGTAAATTTTTCCCTTCGTTTACTTATTTAATCTCTGATTGTTTAAAACTTAGGGTTAAATAAAATACTAAAAAAAATGGAATTGTTTAAAATCGTTTATGAACCCTATAAATTAACTGCTCTTCAAGCTTAAACTAAGACAGTTTGAGTTATTGATAAATTAGGTATGTTAAATGCATAAAAGATGCTTAAAACTTAATTATTTTACAATAAGTTAAATGTTATTGTGATTTGTACTTAACAAAGAACATGTTTATCTCGAGTAAATTCAAGGTTTACTCACTTCAAATGGGAATCAGGTTTTTAAGAATTAAAAATGAGGTTAATAATTAAAGGGCTAGGGAATAATGAATTAAAAATCTCTTGGGAAGTAATAAATAAATAATCATTGGACGAAATTAATTAACGAAAGTGGATTGCCAATTGTGAGGCAAATGTGAGAAAATCTCACTCTATTAGATTATATTTGAATTTGAATGGTTAAATTAAAATATTTGATTGAAGGATTTAATTTATTTGATATGCACTGTGAATTAATGATTGGGTGACTTGATATTGGATGGTTCTCGAGTTAATGGTTTCTTAACTCGAAGTATTGGGAATTTTAAGTTGTTTAAAATTAAAAACAATAAATAAGAAAATATTTCCGTTTAAAAGTTACTAACGACTTAATGATTTGTGATACATTAAATTAGTAAGGTAATTGAAATGGATAATTAATTAATTTAATTAATTGATGATTTGGGTTATTTAATTCAGTAATTAAAGGTTTGAATAAATAATAAATTAAGTTGTAAGATAATCAACTAAGTATAAATAATTCAGAATAATCATTTGATGGGTGATAAATAATTACTTAATGTAATTAATAAAATATAGCTACTTTGTGAAATTTATCAAGAGATTAATTAAGATATTTAATTTAGGGAGTAACTGATTTATTAATGAAGTAAATAAAAGAATAGTTAATTACATATTGAGATTAATCGAGAATGATAAATATTGGGGTTGAATTAAAGTAAAATATAATTGGAAATCATTAATTTATATGATTAATGAATTAAAGATTTGATTAATTGAGATTAATTAACTCATAATAAGTGACTTATGAGAAGTCAATTAATATAAGTAATTAAGAATTAACGTAATTGATTATAGTTAATTAATTTGTGAAGAAATTAAAGATTACTCATTGATTTGGTAAGAGTAATTAACATCGTGAAATTAATTAAAGAGAATTACTTGAATGGAATTGGAAGATAATCAATCCAGGGTTGTTAATTAAGATGAATGGATATAAAGGGGTTGATTAATTAATTGATTTGGAATTAATAAATCATCTAAGTGAATGTGGTTAGAAAAATCAATTAGAATAAATTGAATTAAATTGTATGTGATTAAGCATTGCTTATGGATGGTTGAATGGTATGGGATACATTGAATGAAATGATATATCTGACATGAAATGTTGTGTTTATCATGTGGATAACTTGGGATAGGATGGTATGAGACTCGGAGAGGCCGGAATCGGGTATTGGGAGATACCCGAAACCACTTTGAATTTTTATAAATTGATTTGAGAAATCAATAGGCAGGAATGAAATGATTTAAGTGAATTGGATTATTTTATCTATGTTTGGTACTTAGAAATTTATATGTGAAATAAGAGTTGTCTATAGAAAATTGTGAATTGGATTAAATTGATATAAGTTACCCCCGGTTTATATAAGTTGTATGCATGTATTCCATGTTAGTTGGATTTACTCACGCTGGTTTCCAGCCTGACCCGGGTGTTACTTTGGTGTAATGCTAGGGTCAGACCGAGTATTACAGATTTTCAGGTAGATACGTTCTGGAGCTCAGGAGACGAGCTGGATAACAAGTACGTATAGAGTATTTTCCACTGCAGTATAATATTATATATCAGATACATGATTTGTATATAATCAGTGACTGAATGTATGTGAAACTCGGATGTATATTAAATGTAATCGACAGATATAATATTCCTTTGTAAACTGTTATTATTTATTGTATTTTATCCGCAACGAATGTGAGTTGTTGATGTTTCTGTTCTTCTTCTTCTATCTCTTTCTTCTTTTTCATAACTATCTGGAATTTTCGGCTTAGAAAATTTCGAGTCGTTACATTTGGTATCAGAGCGAGGTTAAGAGAGAATCTTGGCTCTAGTGGAGATTTACTCATTAAATAGAGTCTGTAGTACTCTAGAATGAGTTAAGTGTATATATATATATATATGAGAGCGTACTTGTTATTTGTTTATAAAGGTTTTAAATGATTTTACATAAAAATATATTTTGATATATAAAGCAATATTTCCTTCTAATGAACTTATTGAAACTAAGATAAGAAGTAATATAAAATACGACTAAATTGAAAACTTATAAATAAAGTTGAAGAATAAACTTATATAACAAAATGGAATTTGAAACATAGGTTGTAAATGTAATTTATAAATTGAAATAAACTTCATAAATAAATAAGATTATAATTTGAAATAGAATTCCAGAGAATATATGAAAATAAAGTAAGATGAAAATTCCAGAGTAATGTTTAAATAAAAATTTGATGGATTGGAAATTTGAAATTTTTGGGAAAATTTAAAATTCCTTTGGATTTGAAAGTGATTTCCAAAGGTCTTGGAGAAATAATAGCATTATTTCAAAAATATTTTTTGTGTTGATTTTGAAATCTGGAAGATTTGAAATCAAAAATATTTGGAAGTGTTTTTAGAGAGATAAAAGCATTGAACTCTTTTGGTTACTGGAAAATAACGTCAGTGATGACTGCAGCATCATCGATGTTCATTTTCGAGTTTCTAGAAGAGAAATTGCTACCAAATCGTTTTAACTTGGAATTGTTTGTGAACTGGGTTTGGTTTTGAAGTTCAAGGGGATAAATGAATTTGTCAAAGAATTTTGTATATAGTTGAATTCTAAGGTGACATTGAAATTTTGGAACTTTGTTTAAACTCTAGAATCTTGATTAAATGTTTATGGAATAATAAAAATATATCGGCTAAATAAAATGTATAATTCTGAGTTAAAAGCAAAATGTGAATGTAATTGATTATAAATGGAAGTTGTAAAATTGAAATTATAATTAAAGTTGTACAAGTTTAAAGACTAAATGGAATTTGATTTGAAGTTGGAACTAAATTGAGAATCAATTCAACTTGAATTGGGATTAAATCAATTTCAATGGAAATTGAAGTTAGAATTGAATCAATTTAAATGGTAGTGGGAATTTAAATTGAATTGTTGGGGAAAGTGAACAGTTTTGACTCTGGACAATTTTTAATATAATTGTTTTGATGTAAACTTATTTTTCCAAGCTCTTAAATATATACCACTTTTCTTTCTTAAAGCCTAATTATTTTGTACTTGTTTACAATTATTTTTGGAACTATTTAACCAATTTTCAATTGCTTACTATCCTCGTTACTATATTTCAACTATGCTATAAATTAATTACTATTTTACAACTATTTTGCAATTATCTAAGATTTCTATAACTATTTAACTATTTTTAAACTATTTTACAATTAGTTAACTATTTTATAGCTATTTTGCAAACTAATAATTATTTTTTTCAACTACTATCTATTTTTGAAATTTTCAAGCTATTTTTCAAATATAAACTGGTCGGAGTTCAAACTGTTATTGATTTAAATACCCAACCGAGATAAGAATTGAAGTGATAATCCAAATGGGAATTAAGGCAAATGTGAATGGAAATGAAATTGATTTGGCTAATAATCAATGAAGTTAAATACGTAGGATGTACGAATATTATTCTATTCGCATAGTGGTTTGATCCAGATTCGAGCACAGGATTTTGAGATAATTTATCGGTCCGAGTTGGGATTTTTCACTCGATTTTCGACGGCGAACCTAGATATGGATTATTGCTTGGTTTTGGATATTCTCTATCATGGTTATGGATATGCAAGGAGAATGACGGTTTCTAATCTAGAAATCAGTTCTGAGTCCTCACTAGGAAGTCAGGTAAACGATACTAGTTCGGAAGTGAAATTGTGTGATCGAGTGAGCGATCAGATTGATATAGCGTACGGATGATAAGTGTACATCGTGCGGGTTTAAATGAAGTTGATATTCAAAAGAGTAATCAAATTTGAATATTGGTTTTTGAATAAACAAAGTTGAATATCTTTGTTATAAGATAAATCTCCCCTTGTTGAATTTATTGCTGGAAGGAAAAGGGTTTTTGATAAAAGGGATTTTATACAAGTTTGAAATGATCCAAAGTTTTAAAAATCATATATATATCTGTATATATATAAAGGATCTTATAAGAATTTTGGAAAGGTTTTTGGGAACCTTTGGATTTGGAAAGGCTTTTGATTTTTGGGTAAAATCAATATTGGAACTTGGAAAGCCTAATTTGAGAATTATCGATTTTGGAATAATCGATTTTGTGTAAAGGAGCCTTGTATGAGATCATACTAGGTGTATGATTTGAAAGATACTATATGAATAGTATAAAGTGTTTTGATGATGGCTCTGGGGAAAAAGGGCGCTCCCTTGGAATGAACTTCTCAGGAGTGCCACCGGGTGGTGCTGCCTTGAGCCCCAAAGGGGGTTCTAAAGTTGATCCTGTGAGGAGTCCGGACAAAACTAGTTCCTGAGGATTATGAGTAGTGTATAACATAGCGAAAGTCGTGTGTGCCGCTGAGAGCCAACAGTCTGCGTTTGATTTTATATCGATAGACTGCGACCCATGTAGGAGCGGAGAAGTTTCATTTTGACAGCGAAAATCAGAGGCCGCTGAGAGGCTGCAGTTACATGGACTTTTGCTGTGACAGCAACGTAACCCTGGATGTAACTGTGATCTGTTGTGTGGGATCCATGGCGTAATCGAAAGGCCGCGGAGAGCCTGCAGTTACATGGACTTTTGCTGCAACGGCAATGTAACCCTGGGATGTAACTGTGACCATGGATGGGGGTGATGATTTCCAGAGCATTCTCACCAAAGATATTTCCTCTATTTCAAAATGCTTTCAATATTTTCAATAAAATTATTTTCAAAAATATTTTCACTAGGTGTTGAAAACGGGTTTACCAAGTACTTATAGATTTTCAGTTCTACGCCTGATCAACGTATGACTGAATTTCTGTGAGAACAAGGATGGACTAGTTGAGACATCGAGTTATAAGAAATATTTTATAAAAGCTATTTTAATAATATTATGAGATTTTATAGGCATTTCTAAAATTTTAAAATAAAAGAGATGGAATTTTGGAAAATCAAGGAAAATCCAAACTGAAATTGTAAAATAAGATTGAAACTCGAGAAAATTTAATGAAGTGATTCTTTGTAATTAAAATCCAATGTTGAATTAAAAATGGAAGTAAGCTAATTAGCTAAATAAATTATTTAATAGAGTATGTTAATAAAATTTAACTCGGTTAAATAAAATGGATTATAATTTAATAATGGAGTTTAGAAATGAATTCGAATTATAAATAGAATTCGACTTGGATTTGATATTGAATTAAATAAGAGGAGATGTTGTAAAATAAAGATAAAATAGAATTAGAATGGAAAATGTGATGGTTTGAATTACTAATAAAATTCAAAGGTGACCTGAATAATATTTGATGAAATTTGCAAGTAAATTGGATATAAGAGAAATGATTATAATAGAAATGGTTTGGGTTGCAAAACAAAACCCAGGTGGATAAGAATAAATTGAGAATGGCCTTGTATTAATAAAATAAATTCGAAATGAGTTAAGCAGGTGAATTAAAAATTTAAAATGGGTGGATAAATTGGTTAATTGAAAAAAAATGGATGAAGTCTGATTGAATAATTTTTTTTATCCAAGTTTATTTGGAATTGGATTATCAGACTGAACTTAAATTTGGTGGTATATTAATTTGAAGTATAAATGAGTTAAGTATGTGTTGCATATTATATTGATAAATTAACAAAGTAAACTAAAATTAAAGTTAAAGTGGAGGGGCTAATTGAATTTAAAGGAATTTGATTAAATGAGAGTCAAATAAAGGTAAACTTAAGTTTGATGTTGGAATAAATTAAAGTAAATTAATTTAAGCTTAAAATCTTGGAAATTTGGCTTCGAATAAGGATGAAAGCCCATTAATTAAAGCTTGGATTGAGTTAATTTGGGAATGGCTAGTAGTATACAAGCATGGAATGTGTCAAGCTAAATAAAATGATTGTGAATAAATTAAAAAGGAATTAAATTAAATAAAATTGAATTGGAATCAATTTTAATTGGTTATAAAGCTTAAGTAATTAATTATTCACATGGATATTATCAAATTGCGTAGAAATGATTGTCGTTTAACGTAAACGAGATTTAATTAAATTCTATGAATTAGTGGAAGCAAATATGGTTTTAAATTGAAATTTAAATAATTGAGAAAAGGGGTGTTGTTTGAAACTATAGAGGGTTTTGGGAAGTTGGTTAAGGTGGTAGTAGGTCTTTAATAAAGGATAGTTGGTAGGATGTTGATTTTGAGTTTTGGGAAAAGGTAAACGGGTAATGGTCTATTCTTCCTGATTAGTAATTTCGGGGGCGAAATTCTTTTAAGGGGGAGGAATGTGACAACCCGGAAATTTTAACGAATTAAATTGGAATAACTAATCGATTTTAAATATTTAAAAGTTAATTTTAACTTGAATTCCTGATATTAATATTTACTTGTTAATTAAATCATTGGATTGTGTAGTTTAAATATTGACTTTAATAATCGAAGATTGGGTAAATTGTTGAATCTGATATTTCTAAGCCTGTTTAAATAATTTGAAGGCTTATAAAATTTATAATGATAATACTGGAGATAATAGAATGATTGGAATTTAATTTAAAGATAATTTGTTCGGTTTTGAAATTATATTGTTTAAATTGAATTTAAAATAGCCTTCCGAGGCATAGTCTCGGAATTTGACGAAACCAATTCCATTGAATCCGTAATAGCTAGTTATTATCGGATTTCAATTTTCATAGCCATCGGAGTTGTCGTTTGACCCTGGCAGCTCGAAACGCTTATATTTATTTTAATCGATGTAATTTAATTTCGATCGTTTAATTCCGTAATTCGCACATACGTTCCAATTAGACTCCGAAACATGTTCCATTGTGTTCGGAACGCGGATAAAACCTTATGAACGTCTGTCAGTATGTTTAATTCGGATTTTGGGATTTCGTGTTTTGCAACGAGAAATTTTTAAATATTAAATTATTTAATAAAGGCGTATTCACAAAGCTTCTCCAACCTTTATTTTCCCGACCCCTCTCTCACCTTTAACAAAATGGAACCGAACCTCTTTCCTTTATTACAAATCGATTCGTATAAATAAAAAAAATGAAGCGTCGAAGGGAAGTGGCGACGCAGGTCGCGAGCTCGAGTTCGACCTCATCGATCGAATCAGAGAGGGGGGAGGTTGATCTCGCGAGGGCTGCAACCGGTGGCGCGCGCAAGGAGAGGCGAGAGCTTGGGGGTGTCGACCTGCTCTCGACCCAATTCACGGTACATATGAGAACGATGGGAAGTCGGCATGGCTCGTGTAGAGGAGATCGATAGAGGGCCGCGAGCTGTGGTTGCCGAAGTCCAAGCTAGGGTTTCTTAAGGTCATTGTTAAGGCTACGAGCTCGCGTTCAAGAAGGGGGGAAGCACGATATGGGTTGGGTTGATGATCGTTGTGAGTAAATTTTTCCCTTCGTTTACTTATTTAATCTCTGATTGTTTAAAACTTAGGGTTAAGTAAAATACTTAAAAAAATGGAATTGTTTAAAATCATTTATGAACCATATAAATTAACTGCTCTTCAAGCTTAAACTAAGACAGTTTGAGTTATCGATAAATTAGGTATGTTAAATGCATAAAAGATGCTGAAAACTTAATTATTTTACAATAAGTTAAATGTTATTGTGATTTGTACTTAACAAAGAACATGTTTATCTCGAGTAAATTCAAGGTTTACTCACTTCAAATGGGAATCAGGTTTTTAAGAATTAAAAATGAGGTTAACACTTAAAGGGCTAGGGAATAATGAATTAAAAATCTCTTGGGAAGTAATAAATAAATAATCACTGGATGAAATTAATTAAAGGACATGGATTGCCAATTGTGAGGCAAATGTGAGAAAATCTCACTCTATTAGATTCTATTTGAATTTGAATGGTTAAATTAAAATATTTGATTGAAGGATTTAATTTATTTGATATGCACTGTGAATTAATGATTGGGTGACTTGATATTGGATGGTTCTCGAGTTAATGGTTGCTTAACTCGAAGCATTGGGAATTTTAAGTTGTTTAAAATTAAAAACAATAAATAAGAAAATATTTCCGTTTAAAAGTTACTAACGACTTAATGATTTGTGATACATTAAATTAGTAAGGTAATTGAAATGGATAATTAATTAATTTAATTAATTGATGATTTGGGTTATTTAATTCAGTAATTAAAGGTTTGAATAAATAATAAATTAAGTTGTAAGATAATCAACTAAGTATAAATAATTCAGAATAATCATTTGATGGGTGACAAATAATTACTTAATGTAATTAATAAAATATAGCTACTTTGTGAAATTTATCAAGAGATTAATTAAGATATTTAATTTAGGGAGTAACTGATTTATTAATGAAGTAAATAAAAGAATAGTTAATTACATATTGAGATTAATCGAGAATGATAAATATTGGGGTTGAATTAAAGTAAAATATAATTGGAAATCATTAATTTATATGATTAATGAAGTAATTAAAGATTTGATTAATTGAGATTAATTAATTCATAATAAGTGACTTATGAGAAGTCAATTAATATAAGTAATTAAGAATTAACGTAATTGATTATAGTTAATTAATTTGTGAAGAAATTAAAGATTACTCATTGATTTGGTAAGAGTAATTAACATCGTGAAATTAATTAAAGAGAATTACTTGAATGGAATTGGAAGATAATTAATCCAGGGTTGTTAATTAAGATGAATGGATATAGAGGGGTTGATTAATTAATTGATTTGGAATTAATAAATCATCTAAGTGAATGTGGTTAGAAAATTCAATTAGAATAAATTGAATTAAATTGTATGTGATTAAGCATTGCTTATGGATGGTTAAATGGTATGGGATACATTGAATGAATTGATATCTCTGACATGAAATGTTGTGTTTATCATGTGGATAACTTGGGATAGGATGGTATGAGACTCGGAGAGGCCGGGATCGGGTATTGGGAGATACCCGAAACCACTTCGAATTTTTATAAATTGATTTGAGAAATCAATAGGCAGGAATTAAATGATTTAAGTGAATTGGATTATTTTATCTATGTTTGGTACTTAGAAATTTATATGTGAAATAAGAGTTGTCTATAGCAAATTGTGAATTGGATTAAATTGATATAAGTTACCCCGGGTTTATATAAGTTGTATGCATGTATTCCATGTTAGTTGGATTTACTCACGCTGGTTTCCAGTCTGACTCGGGTGTTACTTTGGTGTAATGCTCGGGTCAGACCGAGTATTACAGATTTTTAGGTAGATACGTTCTGGATCTCAAGAGACGAGCTGGATGACAAGTACGTATTGAGTATTTTCCGCCGTAGTATAATATTATATATCAGATACATGATTTGTATATGATCAGTACTGAATGTATATGAAACTCGGATGTATATTAAATGTAATCGACAGATATAATATTCCTTTGTAAACTGTTATTATTTATTATATTTTATCCGCAATGAATGTGAGTTGTTGATGTTTCTGTTCTTCTTCTTCTATCTCTTTCTTCTTTTTCACTGGAATTTTCGGCTTAGAAAATTTCAGGTCGTTACATAAACCATATATATATATATATATATATATATATATATATATATATATGATTGAAAGTGGAACAAAATGCAAGCAAAATTGATTTCTAAATAGATTTCTTTCATGGTATCAGAGCTATTATCCTTACCCTAACCTCACCTATCTTCTTCTCCATTCTTCTTCTTCTATCTTTAAGTTTTTTTTTCAATGGCAGACTCATCCAAGTTTCATCCCGCACTCACCATCACTAATGTTAAATCTCTTATTCCCATAACATTAGACAATGAGCAAGCCATGTATCATTCTTGGGCTACTCTGTTTACTAATCTTGCTAGGGTTCATGATCTTTACGATCACTTGGTTCCACCAACGGAGGAGAAGGCTATGGCTGCCTATGTCCAGGCTAAGTCCGCTGATTCAGCACTTTGGAGGCGTTTGGATGTCGTTGTCTTGCAATGGATTTACAGCACCATTTCTTCCGATCTTCTCCTCGCTACTCTCAGACGTAATGACACGGCAGAGGGGGCATGGAACCGTCTTGAAGCTCTTATTCAGGACAACAAAGCCTCTCAGGCTACCCATCTCGAGGAGAACTTTACAAATGCTGCTTTTGATTCAACTCGATCGACAATTATTGTAATTATCTACAATCTTTGGCGGATAGGTTAGCTGATGTTGATGCTCTAGTGACAAATGGTCGTCTGGTTTTACGTCTCACCGGGTCCTTACCAGAAGCGTATAGTGGTATGGTGGACTATATACAAAATGAAGAGCCTTTGCCATCCTTTGAGAGTTGTCGTTTAAGGTTGAAAATGGCTGAGCGTAATATCAAGGCTCGTCAAGCTAGTGAAACTGGTGGTTCTGGGAGTCGGTCCAGTGGTGTTGCCATGGTTGCCACTGATTCATCAGCAAGCAACAAATGCAACAACAATAATAAAGGAAGGAACAGTTTCAAAACCAATGGGAAGAAAAAGTTCCACCAAAGCACTAATGGGTCCAGTCCTAGTCAGCCGCCATATCAACAGCACCAGTGGCAGCAACGTCAGCAGACCCCACCACCACAGTGGTAGCAGCCTAGTTGGGGAGGGTGGACTATACCTCCTTGCCCATTTCCCGCATACTCTTGGCAGCCAAGTTCCAATCCAGCGGTCCAACGTCCCTCCTCTTCTGGATCAAGCTTACTTGCGTCTAGACCTCAAGCTTTCAATGCAGTTGCTCCTCCTGCTCCTAGCTACATGCGCACCGACATTGAGGCCGCTATGCATGCTCTTTCGTTCTCTCAACCAGATGGAAACTACTACATGGATACTGGTGCTACATCTCACATGACGGCGGATGCAAGTATTCTCTCTTCTTATTTCAATTCAAGCTATAAGCATCATAACATTGTTGTTGGTAGTGGTCATTTAATTCCAATTATTGGTCATGGTCACACTACATTGCCTCCACCTTATCCACCATTTACCCTAAACAATGTGTTACATGCTCCTAGGCTCATTAAAAATCTGGTCTCTGTTCGTAAATTCACCACGGATAATATGGTTTCTATCTCTTTTGACCCTTTTGGTTTCTCTGTTAATGACTTACAGACCAGGAACAGACTAATGAGATGTGATAGCACTGAGGGCTTATATCCACTTTTCTCTGACTCTCAAGCCATTTCTTCCAACAATCATTCTGCTTTTACTGCTTTGCCTTTGAATATTTGGCACAATCGTTTAGGTCATCCTGGCGATGCTATTCTTAAGTCTCTTTGTAGTAAAAAGTTTATTGATTGTAATAAGGTTTGTAAAACTTTTTGTTCTTCTTGTCCTCTTGGGAAACATTCTAAGCTACCTTTTTATGATTCAGTGTCATATACTTTTCTTCTGTTTGATATTATTCATAGTGATCTTTGGACTTCTCCTATTGTTAGTACTTCCGGCCATTGTTATTATGTTCTTTTTCTTGATGACTGCAGCAAATTTTTATGGACCTTTCCTATTGCAAAAAAATATCAGGTCAAACAACTTTCCTTAGCGTTTCATGCTTTAGTCAAGACACAATTTGAACGTAATATTAAGACTTTTCAGTGTGACAATGGTACAGAATACATTAATGGCACTTTTAAGGATTTTTTTAGAAACATGGTATGCTTTTCCGTCTCTCATGTCCTCATACATCTCCTCAAAATGGAAAGGCCGAAAGACAAATAAAATCCATAAATAATATCATCCGGACTATTCTTGCTCATGCATCTATGCCACTCTCCTTTTGACATCATGCTCTCTCCATGGCTACATATCTTCTCAATATCCTTCCTTCCAAGGTATTGAATTACCAATCTCCCGCTCAAATCCTCTATCAAAGTGATCCGGATTATTCAGGTTTGCGTGTTTTTGGTTGCCTATGTTTCCCATTATTCCCCTCCTCTACTATTCATAAATTACAAGAAAGTCGACTCCTTGTGCTTATTTAGGTCCGGCTCCTAATCATCGTGGCTCCAAATGCTATGACATGTCTAGTGGTAAAATGATAATTTGTCGTCATGTTCGTTTTGTTAAAATAGGATTTCCATTCTCCAAACTCCACAAAACAAAACCTTCGAATTATGATTTTTTGAATGACAATATTAATCCTCAATTAGTACATCATTTATCTCAAAATACCACACCACAAAATATGCAGCTTGACCGAACAACGCTACCCAACGACTAGTCCTCTCTTCCTCAATCTAGGTCACAGTCTCACACAGGCCCAGATTCCACACCTCCCACTGCTGCCCACACTCGGTCCTCTATTTCCTCCACTGACCCATTCTCTCTTCCCCATAGTCCAACCCCGTCTGTGACCACCCTACTTTGACTATTCCTCACACCACCCCAATGCCTCCCAACCCCATTTCAACTCGCATGACCACTCGTGCATCAAATGGCATTTTTAAACCCAACCCCAAATACTCTTATAATTACCATATTACCACCACTATAGATATTTCTCCTATTCCGAAAAACCCTGTTAGTGCACTTAGTGACCATAATTGGAAAAGTGCAATGCTGGATAAATTTAATGCTTTAATTGACAATCAGACTTGGGAATTAGTGCCTAGGCCGCCTAATGTTAATGTTATTCGGTCTATGTGGATTATTCATCATAAATATAAGTCTGATGGCTCTTTTGAGCATTATAAAGCTCGTCTTGTAGGTAATGGAAATACACAACAACAGGGCATTGATTGTGATGAAAAGTTTAGCCCCGTGGTTAAACCGGTCACCATTAGAACGGTTCTCAGCATTGCTCTTTCTAAATCTTGGCCTATTCATCAAATGGATGTCAAGAATGCTTTCTTGCATAGTCATCTCAATGAAGCAGTTTATATGCATCAACCCTTGGGTTTTCATAACAAAAATTATCCGAATCATGTTTGCCTTTTAAAGAAATCTTTATACGGATTAAAACAGGCTCCTCGAGCTTGGTACCAAAGATTTGCTGATTTTGTTGCTACCATTGGGTTCTCTCATAGTACATCATATCACTCTTTATTCACCTACAAGAATGGCTCTGATATTGCATATATTCTGTTATATGTGGATGACATCATACTTACAGCTTCTTCTGATCGTCTTCGTAAGTATATTATGACTCTCTTAGCTTTTGAATTTTCTATGAAGGATCTAGGTCCTTTGAGTTTCTTTTTGGGTATTGTTTCCACTCGTCATGCCCATGGTCTTTTCTTATCTCAGACACAGTATGCTGCAAAAATTATTGAACATGCCGGAATGTCTAACTGCAGTTCATGTCCTACTCCTGTTGACACTAAGTCCAAACTAAGTGCCACCGTAGACACTCCTTAAGATGATCCGACTAAGTATCGTAGTCTTGGAGGTGCTCTTCAGTATCTTACATTCACTCGACCAGACATTTCCTATGTCGTGCAGCAGATCTGTCTTCATACGCATTCCCCGACTAATGAGCATATGAAAGTTCTTAAGCGTATCATATGCTATCTCCAAGGTACCCTTTCTTTTGGTCTCCACTTGTACAAATCCAATATTAATCGTATTATCTCATATACAGATGAAGATTGGGGTGGTTGTCCTGACACACGTCGTTCTACCTCTGGTTATTGTGTATTCCTTGGAGATAATTTGATTTCTTGGTCGTCGAAACGGCAACCTACTCTTTCCCGTAGTAGTGCTGAAGTGGAGTACAGAGGTGTTGCTAATGTTGTTTCTGATCCGTGCTGGATCAGAAATTTGCTTCTAGAATTGCATTGTCCTATTCAAAAGGCTACTCTAGTTTATTGTGATAATGTGAGTGCTATATACTTATCTGGCAATCCTGTTCAGCATCAACGCACTAAACACATTGAGATGGATATTTATTTCGTCCGTGAGAAAGTAGCTCGTGGTGAAGTGTGTGCGCTTCATGTACCGTCCTGTTACCAAATTGCTGATATTTTTATAAAAGGGCTTTCGCGCATATTATTTAATGATTTCAGAGACAGTCTAAGCATACGAGAACCTCCCGCTTCGACTGAGGGGGTGTGATAGAATATATTTTACATATATTCTAGGCGTTAAAATATTTTCTGATATTACCTGCATTTATTCTCTGATATTTCCTACATTTATTCTCTGATTTGACTTACTCTTTATTTGGAAAATATTTATTTAGTTACCTTTCTTTCAGCAAATCAGTTGATTTGATGATATCTATATTTAGGAAGTATTTATTTACCTACCTTTGTTTTAGCAAATCAATTGGCTAATTTGTAGCCTATCTTAATCTTGTAAACCATATATATTATTGAAAGTGGAATAAAATGCAAGAAAATTTGATTTCTAAATAGATTTCTATCGGTTCAGCCTTCATAGCTCAACCATATTTGCACACTGTTACTATTGCATCTTCCACTCGATGATGTTAGCGCTTTGCTTCTACATGGCCACCGACATGCAGCCTGACACTCTTGACAGTTTGTCTACTTTGTCTGAATTTCCACCCTATCAGCATTGTTTCAACCCACATGCTCGTTAAATTTCATTTCATGTCTTAGCCATGCCATTTTAACAACTTCAAAGCCCAAACTATAGCTACACATGCTATTCAAGATCAATCCCGAAGTTCATGCTGTTCCAGCAGTAGTCACTCAGTTTACAACAGTTTTCAACACCTGATCTCTCAATCCACATTCATGCAGCAGCAGTTCCTCAGCCAACCAACATTACAATCAATTAGCTTTATCTTTCCCTCACAACAGCCACATTTAAGCCATTCTCTAGCTCTTTAGCCAGTTGTAGCATTTAGAGTGAGCTATTGATTGATGTTAAGCCACATTCAAGGAATCAACATACCAAAAAGCAATAAATGTTAATAAGAATTACACCTGAACGTTAGTATACCAAAAAGCATTAAAATATCCTTTAAATATTATAAACATCATCTCACTATATGTTACATGAGAAGTAATGACAGTAAGGGTGAATAGAATGACAAAGTTATCCTCTAAATGATTATCGTACTTAACTTCTAATATTTTGAAGCATGTGTAATAGAATCAATTCAAAAAGGGGTTCACCTTAAAGTATTGCCATTGTAATAAAAGATTAGTTGATTAACACACACACACAAAAGCATATATAGACACACATAATATCTTATATTAGTAGGGTAATGTTTCACTATTACACTTGTTTCAGTGGAAAGAAAAAAAGAAAAAAATTGAAATTTCAAAATTTCTACATAATAACATTAAATATATGTACATTTGAATTTCAAATCTAATTCATATTAAATATTTTCATTAGGGAATATGATATTATTATTTACTTATTTGATAATATGATATTTTGGAATGAGTCAATTGAACGTATGCCATCAAAGCTTATACAAAGATAGACTACTGAAATAAAGTTAGAATTAGGGCATATCCAGTGGGTTCAGGGCTGAATATGCCCTGAACCTAGGGTGGGCTCTCAGTGGCCAGGCGCCCATAAAATTGGCGCCTACACTCCCCCCTTCATAAACCCTCTGCCTTCCCTCCCCTCCTCACTTTCTACTCTCATTTTCATTTTCCTTTTTTTTAAAATTGGAAAATCTAAACAAAATGTCGCCGCGTCCAACCAAAATTTCCAGAAGAATAGTTCACAGACATCCAACGGAGCAAGCTGGACTATTACACGCTCTGCCACTACCTGGAGTTTCACCAGACGATCTACGTGTACTACACGAGCTGTCAGATGGTTATCGGCATAGAGCCGAAACCGCTTTGACGACCGTACAGGTATAAATTGCAAATTATTATAACTGGTTATTTTAATATGTACATCACAAACTCATATTAAATAACCCTTACTCTATCAAAAATTATTAATTCATAAATTATCCATAGGACCATTACATTCACTGTCAGGGTAGTTGGGCTAAGTGCATTACCCGGTTTTATGACTATCTTCCCGGTCCTATTATTAAGAGGCTACAGGCTAGCCCTTTTGGTCTTTTTTTATCGATTAGGTATATTCAGTCCTTTGATTGACCTCTCATTTAGGCATTAGCTAAGAGGTGGTGGCCCACTGCGCATATGTTTCATTTTTCAGATTTTGAGCTTGGTATCGCCCCAGTTGATTTCTACATGTTCACTGGCATTGAGATTGGACGACATGGTCTTCGACCTTTTCCATTTGATGATTTATACGAGTCTCCAATCTGTTTACTGTTTTTTTACCACTGATAGATGTTACCTGCGTCACTAGTGGTTCTGTTAAGTTGACTTACCTGTAGCAGTACATCCCCAGCTATATAGCTAAAACCAATATGATGGATGCAGTTACTAGAGAATTTCTATTATACCTGTTTGGTTCGACCTTTTTTTCGAACCAAAAAGGTACGGTTAGACTAGGCTATTTAGCATCTCTTGCCAGATTAGACCAGCTGCGTACTATTGACTGGGGCACAGCGATATTAGACACCCTATATACCGCTCTAGATTCATTTGCACTTGGCGATGTCAGGCAGATGTATGCTTTTTGGTATATTTTGCTGTTATGGTACTACGAGTACACGGCAAACATGCATCCCCGCATCCAGGACATGGCTAATCAGGCTGCTGAGCATTACTTCCCTAGGATGAGACGATGGAAGACTATGTAGTACGTACATCATGTACCCGGCATGACTTGATGGAGGCTAGGTCACAGCTTGATATGCGTAGTCGAGGTAACATCATTCGGACTCCTTGGGCCTCACATTGGACTCATCTAACAGATGCAGGTCTTCTGGTAGACGAGCATCCCTTGATGGTTGCGCATTCACTATCAAGACGTAGGGTTGCTTTGCGTACATCTGCATTTATGACTATGTGTTATTTGGAAGAGAGATGTGCTTATCAGATTAAGGGTGATCGTCGTGTACCATATGATCCTTTATCTTGCGAGGACAAGTTTGGTAGACATAGGGTGGGCGATCAGCATTTAGATGCTCTACGACAAGCTGAATGGATGGATAGTAGTACTTTCTTCATCGATGGGGATTACGATACTTATTGGGCTAGAGTAGCATCCCGCAGATTCATCGTACCAGATTATGTTCGTGTTGTCAACTCTAGTCATATAGGACCTCATGTGGCAGTCGGTAGAGTTTAGGTACCGCAGGTTTCATTTGACCCGATTCCGACACAGTTCTCCCAGACTCCCATGCAGTTAGTGCTTGATACTACTTTTAGAGCATATTACGTGACAGGTACATTGATTGAGCAGCCTTTAGTCTTTCCAGATCAACCGACTATCCTGGTGTGCCTTCAGTCAGGTTATATCCTCCGTATGAGGTACGTTTGTTGTTTATTGTTATTTTTTCTTTATTTTATGCTTAGTTTCTTACTATGTCAAATATCATCTTTATGTAGTATGCTGCTAGATTGGACCAGGCTAGAGTTTCACTTGGTGTGTTTCACGATATGACTCTTGCACATACACACACCATGCATGATATGTACATGCAGCATACACAGATGCTAGAGGCGCAGATTGATCAGCTATTAGCTAGACTTGCTATATATGAGCCTTTCGGATCACAAGGCGGAGGTGATGCTGGTCCCAGTGGGTATGATGCTGGTGGTTTAGATGAGGACGATGGGGATGATGAGGACGAGGGGGATGATGGTGATGGGGATGACGACGATGATGATGGAGATGATGATGATGGTGATGGGGGATGACGATGATGATGATGGAGATGATGGTGATGGTGATGGGGATGATGATGGTTATGGGGATGATGATAACGATGACGGAGATGATGATGATGGGGATGATGGTGATGGTGATGATGCTGACGACGACGTTGCATCCCTTTAGTTGTATACCTTTTAGTTTATGCATAGTAGACGTTTTATTATATGTTGCAGTTCCTATAGCTTATGTACTTATGTCATTGTTTGAGTATACTGTGTATTCTTTATGTTTATATACTTTCACTTTCTTGGATTTTGGATTATAATGCTCGAGTGTACTGTGAATTCTATATGTATGTGTATACTGTGAATTATATATGTTGGTGTATAATGTGAATTCTATATGTCTGTGTATACTGTGAATTATATATGTTGGTGTATAATGTGAATTCTATATGTTTGTGTATACTTATAAGCACCAACTAGTTACATATAAACATAAAAAATTATTAGTGACAATAGATAGAAAACTTGTAAAAACCTACTAGTGACATAATAAAAACTACTAGTGACATATACGAACATAGAACACTGATAAAAAAATGACACAGTAATAATAGACCACAAATATAAAGAAACTAGACGACGATTAAATTGCAACTCCTGTAAAGAAAGTCTAAGACGTCTTATCTCCTGTTCCAGTTCGTTTGCATAGGTTATGCCCTTTGGACATAAAAGATCATCCAACCATTCCGCGTAATTGCAACCATTCGGCCAAAATTGACATAGTTGGATTCGACGACCAATATTTTCTCCATCCGCACGTACTACAACTTTAACTTCAAACCCGCACTGACAACAAACTGGGTATGATTCAACTTCTTTCTTAGTGGGAGGTTGAACTACTTGAACCTGGTTCTCAGGTTGTCTATATGTCATACGAACAACATGTTGTTTGTATAGTGGCTTAACCACTTCCTGAAGTCTCAGCTGCTCAAGGTTTTGAAACTAACCGCGGACATCTTCATAGTGTTGTTCTTGATAATCGATAAGTCAATCCTCATCAATATGTGGACTTTCCGTAGGCACGTAACCTGCATTTGAATCGATAGAAGAAGACCAAGAAGGCATTGCGATGAAGAATTTATTGTTGTGAGTGAGGAAGAATACGATTATGAATGATGAATAAGTAAATCAGAAAGAGCATATATAAACAAACATTACACTTGTGCTACCACTACTTTTTGATCTGACAACAAACAATACACAAGAGCATATACAAACAAACAATACACATAGGCATTAGCTCTGACAACAACAACAGTATTTTTTGAAAAGACAATTCAGAAAGCTCTCGACGCATTAACGAACGTTACATAACCAACTAGCAGTACTGTTATCTTAAGGCCATCCAAATCTTTCTAACCAATTTTGGCGTATGAAGTACGCATCATGGGCAATCAAGGGAGTGCGATATTTTAAACTATATCGACCGTCATAAGTCGAACGTGTAGTCTCAAACACATTTTTCGATATTACCTCATTAATAATCTTTGTGTAACGCGTGCATGCCCTAGTAAAATTTTCGTATGCAGTCCTGACCTCTTAAGCCGTACGTCTGACTTGAGAGCCCACATCGTTGTTGTAAAGTTCATCCAGAGTGTCCCAAAAATGAATTACCATTGACTCCTAATTATCGCACATCTCATCGATTTGAATGTAGTACTGCATAAGCAACTTCAATTCATGAGACGTAAATGTCATGTTGGACAATGTAGTTTGAATAATGTTAAGTTTTTAAATGATTTAAACGGATAACGATTTGTGAATTTATATAATGGATGTTCCTTCTCTCCACTCAACAAAGCAGAGAATCTTGACCGAAAAATGAACGTGGCTATGATACGTGATTTGACCGCGCACTGACACACCTTCTCTCCATTCAACAAAACAGAGAATCCTTACCGGCAAATGAACGTGGCTACAGTACATGATTTGACCGCAAAATGACCCACCTTCTCTCCACTCAACAAAGCAGATATTCTTGACCGGCAAATGAACGTGGCTACAGTACGTGATTTGACCGCACACTGACCTCCTTTCTCTCCACTCAACAAAGCAAAGATTCTTGACCGGCAAATGAATGTGGCTACAGTACGTGATTTGACCGCACACTGACCCTCCTCTCCACTCAACAAAGTAGAGATTCTTAACCGGCAAATGAACGTGGCTGCAGTACGTGATTTGACCACACACTGACCCCCCTTCTCTCCACTCAAGAATTAATCATAAATATAACCATATGGATCTCATACTTGTTCACCACAATTTCGTCTTACGAAACATTCAAATATCAAACAACTATCCTCAAATATCAAACAATGTCTAGAAATTTACTAAAAGCTATATTGCTATGCGACAGTGACTCTGAAGGAGAAGAGTATGCGTTAACGCGTCAACAAGAGGAGGAGGAATTGATGGAGATATACCGTGAAGCATACAGATCAACTTCTGGAAAACATGGTGGTTCCGTTGTGGGTCGGAAATATATCAACCGTAACCAGCAAGCATTTCAAAAAACACTTATGCAAGATTGCTTTGCCTGTGATCCAACTTACGGTCCAGAGATGTTTAGATGACGATTCCGAATGAGTTATCCATTATTTATAAGAATTCTTGAAAGTATTCAGCAGAATAATAATTATTTTATTTACAAGCACGTGATATGCACGTAATTGAGCATATATTTACATCCATATTTTATCTCTTTTTATTTAAATAATCATCATATTTGGGCATTTTAACATGTTTAAAACCAAAATTCAATTATTTCCAACCATCATATTTTCATCTTCATTCAGAGGCAAAACAGTCATTTTGTGCATGTGTCGATATAAGAATTTTCACTTGGACATTTTTTGACAATTTTTATAGGAATTTGGATGCATATGGAAGAGGCTTATATGAAGATATATGCATGTACAAATGAATACAAAGGAAAGAAGAAGGAAATAATTCAAGCCATGAACATGGAGGACCTCACCCACTTACCTAAAAGTACAATTTGGAGCTAATGGACAACTAAGTGGAGGTTAAAGCTTCATGCAAAACAAATGATGGATTAATTAGTGGTTAATGGTTACTTGTTGGCCACACTTCCTAAAGGGCATTTTAGGTAGCCCCCTAAAAATAGAATTAAGGTTTTATGCATGTATATATAGCCCTCTTATGTATATGAAACCATCATCTACTCTTTCATTTTACTTAGGAAATTAAGAAATCAAAGTGTAAGCTCAATGTTCTATGAAATAAAAATGGCTTCCAAGCCTCTTTCTTCTCTCTTTTCTACATGCTTTTCTTTGTTTTATTGTTAATGTTTATTTCTATGCTCTCTTTTCCTTTATGTTCATAGCTTAAATTTACATTTATGCAAGTAGTAAGTAGCTAATCTCTTTTGCTTTCTTTGCTTATTTTCTATTCTCTTTTCTTTTTAATGTTGAAATTTGTTTGTGTTGCTTCAATGCCACAAATGAGTAGCTAAACCCCTCCAATTTAAGGGTGATGAAGCTCTCTAACTTTATGTAATTTCAACATTTTTATGATGTATGATCTCTTTGTTTATGCTTCATGAATGTGAATTTTGATGTAAGTTTATACAATGGGTTTGATGGCTTATATTGCTTATGCAAATGAGCTATTCTTATTCAATATAAACACAATTTACATCATCATTTGCTAATTAATTTTTGATTATGAAATGAAAGTAAAAATGAAATTTGATGATCTATGCTACTAGTTACAATAGTAAATAGATCATGCTTAAAATAGTTTTTTCTTTGGCTTCTTTTTCATGAGAATAATAAGTGGTATAATTGTTGTATTATAGTTTGATGGTTTGAGTTATGTTAACTAATAACATAAACAAACCATACTTATGATAAATGCAGTGATTATTTCACTTAATATCAAAGTTAGAGATCATAAATTATGTGTTTGTTGATTTACAAAAAATTGAGAGTGGATTTGCCTCTAAATTGTTCTTTAGTTTAATATTTTTGAATCACATTTTTTTAGTGTTAGCCTCATTTTATTTCTAATTAACAAATCATCCTCCATTTGGTTTAATTTGATTGAATAGAAGTTTAAAATCATCAATTCCCTTTGGATCGACCCGTATTCGCCATGTGCTACATTCGTACACCATACGCTTGCGGTATAAATTTTATTTCAAAATTCGTTCGACGGTTTTCTAAACCGATAGAATTTCCGTCGACGAACAGCAAGACACTGCAAAAAAACAAGGTTTGAGTGGGCATCAAAAGATGACCGTAGCTTTGAGGATGTTAGCATACGGTACACCCACCGATGCCCTTGACGGCGCATATCGTATTGCAGAGAGTACAGCATTGAAAAACCTAGATCGCTTCTGTCAGTCAGTTGTGGACATTTATAGGATGGAATATCTTTGTTTTCCAAACGAGGCAGATGTAACGCGCTTTTGTGAAATGTATGAAAGAAATGGCTGGCATGTACTGCTTGGAAGTCTATATTGTATGCAATGGGAGTGGAAGAACGGTCGAAAAGCTTTTCATGGAGCATATAACGGAAAAGAAAAAACCAACTATCATCTTAGAAGCAGTTGCCTCTCATGATTTGTGGATTTGGCATGCTTTCTTTGGAATGCCAGGTTCTCTTAACGACTTAAACGTTGTCGAACGGTCTCATTTATTTAATGATTTGGCGCAAGGTAAGTCAACTCCTGTATCATTTACTCTTGGCCATAACACATATGAGCATGGATACTATTTAGCAGATGGAATTTATCCCAAATGGAGTACGATTGTAAAGACATTTGCAAACCCAATGACGGCAAAACAGAAACAATTTTCTACAATGCAAGAAGGACAAAGGAAGGACGTAGAAGGGCATTTGGGGTCCTTCAAGCAAGCTTTGAAATGGTCAGCAATCCATGTAGATTATGGAAGAGATCAAAAATGGCTACAATTATGTTCTGTTGTTTAATTCTGCATAACATGATAATTGAAGATGAACATGGTATGGATTATCCCGATTTCGAGTATGAAGGGGCAAGACAACCCCCCGAATTATTTCATACAACCACGTTACGAAATGAAGAACAGTACGCAATTCATGACGATCATCATGAAGTATATCATAATGCAGCTATTCATAATAGACTCCAAAGGGATTTAATGGAGTATATTTGGAATTCTCATGAAAATTGGTAGTTGGGGATGGTGGATCTTTGTTTAATTGCATATGTTTGCCTTTTTATTTCTATAACGAAGTGTAGAATGCTTCAATTTTTATGTTTGCAATATCATTTATGCTTGATGAAGTAAATCTATATTGATATCTACATAATGCATCGAAAAAATGATATACCATTGAATATTTTAAAACTGAAAATAGCACATGATTGAAAATATAAACTAAAGGTACATGGATATTTAAACTGCAATAACTAAAAATATCACATTAATACGTCAACTACATATATTTTGTTCCAGATCTACTCTCAACAATGCGTTATTTGTACTCCATCCAATATTGGATTGTAAGTGGGTCCACTCCGATGACATCCTTTTTCATTACTACGGTCTCTTGATGTTGCCGCTCTAGCTCAAACTGGCCCTTCTCAATCTTGGTAAATTCTTTTAACACGGCAAGCTTTTCTACACTTCCTCTTTGACATTCTGCATTTTCTCTCACATGTTTTTCATGCATTAGGGCTAAACGAGAATCGATTTGAGATTGAACAGCAATTTTCTTCTTAGCTGCTCGTTGCCCCATCGGTCTAACGTCTTCATCAAATGCGGGTACTGCTTCTTCGTCTTCGTTATCTGGGAATACATTTGAAGTCCATATGAAAAGAATTGCCTAGGCTAGAATTGTAACTAGATCTACTTGTTTTTTTTCTTGCCCTTCGACTTCGTCTGGACATCTCTTAAGCTTTTTGCAATGTTTGAGCTCTATTTTTGTTGACTAACAAGCAAGTCATAGCAGTTTGCAAACTGATAGTAGTGGGGTTTCTTTGTACCATTTTATCTTGGAAATAATTTCAAGAATTGATCGTTCGTCATTCTCTTCTACAAAAACAGAAACACAAAATGATATATTAACAAAGTGATCAGAAATGAATGTAAATTAAAAATCATATTTTTCAAAACGCTACCAATTCAGCTTCGCCACCCATTCCACTTAGATTTTCTGTTCTTATTTTGTGGATCTACGACTCGTAGAATTGTTTTTGTTGATTAATCTTCCCAAACGACCCGTGATTGCAGACATTGACCTCATCATTTCAACATGTTTTTTATTGTACGCATTCATGACTTTGCCCAAAACGCCTCTCCACTTTGGTCGTTCCCCTTTACCGAGTCGTTAGAAAAATGACAGTAAATATAACACAAATCCTTATCTTCATCTCTAGACCATGGAGCAGAAGAATGAAACGATGGAGGGGGCGGTTTGGGATGAACATTTCGAAAGGGTTGAGAATCAAAATCCCAGCTATCCATATTCATCGTTTCGGTATATGATTGAAACGGATGAGACATATTTTCAATATTATGGAATTGAGAATAGAATTGTAATAGAAGAAGAGATGTGTGTATTACAATCTGAAAAATATTCCGATATATATAATGAAATTATAAATATGACCGTTTATAGCCGTTGTAATTTTAAATATGACCGTTTATAGCCGTTGTAATTTTAAATATGACCGTTTATAGCCGTTGGGATCAAAATATGACCTTTTTAGCCGTTGGAATTCAAAAATACGGGCCGTTTATAGCCGTGGAAAGACGCAGTAGGAGGGAGAGGGGGCTTGGGCGCCCATCCAAGCCCAGTTCAGGATTCTGAACCGAATCCTGAACATTAAGCTTAATATTTGCCCTTAATTTTACCACTGGAGAATTTTTTTTCACAAATTCAGCGTTGAATGCAACGACTGGAGATGCCCTTAGTGGAACACCATTTTAGTCATGAGCATCAAATCATCAGTATTATGGTCATCATTTTCCTTTCATAGGTGTCTCAACAAACTTCCCCTTTAAACAGATATAAAAAATTTAACTTAAATTATTTACATGTTACCTACTCAACCAGTTGCGATTGACATGTTACTTTATAAAATGAGTTTCATATTTGAAACAAGTTACTATAGTGTGTATTAAATGAAAAAGCTAGGGGTATAGCTCAAAGGAAAATGCTATGCACTGCCACATAAAATTTAAGAATAAAATATCACGTATAAATTTTTCACTAGAAGAAACCAACAAACAAAGTATTCAAAGAGAATTAATTTTTTGTTAACCGTTGTGATTTTTCCTTCAATTTTGTAGGTTGGTAAATATTTTGACACTAGTAGGGCACTTAAATAAGTAACTGATAGGAGTTAGCTTCCTATTTCACTAAACTGGTGTTAATAACATTATATATTTAAACGTACTCCTAAATAATTTACACGTGTTGAGACAAAAATGATAAGTATAAAAAAATCAACAACATTCATTATTGTTTAATAAGATAAACCGAATTGATTAAATATTTAACATTAATGTTAAGAAAGTTTTGTTAACAAGCTACAAAATGCAGATAATTAAGTTAATGACAATATTTCATATACATCAACTATTAAATTTTAGTAACTGTACTAATAATCTCTTAGTCAGATAAAAGTTAAGTATATTAGTAGCCAATGTTTAACGTTCAATCTCTAACTAAAATACAAAGGCCATAACTATAGCATTTTAGATGTAAAATAATGGACATATTTATGAATTCTAAACGATTGTATTAAAACTTGATTACAAAAGTTGGTGAAAAAGCTCATGTAGTATTTGATCTTTCTTTCTCTTCATTAATCAGACAGTTAAGATATAAACATTAACTAAGTTATAGTATGAAATTAACCTGAGATCCACAAAATAAAACAAAGTGAAAATCAAAGTTTTAAAAAAGCTAATTTTCAAGTGAAAAAAATAGTGGAAAGTTATTAAGTAGGAATATAATCTATTAGCTAACCTTTAGATAATAGTTTGCAGCTGAACGCACACAAACAGATAATGAGTACATGGCCATTTAACTTGCCTAAATAAATGCACACAATAAATAATTTGTAGTCAACACTGCCCCGCCCATGTTCACTCTTTATGTCATCAAGTAATCATGGTTGCTCAATCATCTAGCTCGAAATTGGAGGATGTTGAAGACTGATGAAGGTCTTGGATTAGAAATTGGAGGATATGTAGAGTTTTCCCTTATGACTTATTGGAATGAATTATTGAGGGAACTTAAAAATATTTGGATCAGGAATTCATGAATATTTAGAGTGTTTTACTCTAATTTGTATGGTAGAAATTATTGAGATAAAATGTAGAATTTGGGGAGCAACTACAAGAGAGAAGAGGGAACGTGAAATGTGAAATTCTAAGAATAAGAGGGAAGGGGGAAAAATAAGAGGGAAGGGAATATTTTGGACCATGATGTACAAAGGTTAATCTGATATAGCATTAACCTGATATAGCATTTAACATTTTTTCTAAAGCAAAATAACTTGCATTTTATATAGAAATTCTATCATGTTGTGCTAATGAAAGTGAATCCTCTCGTGGTGAAGGCAACTCATTTGAAAGCTACTCTTTAAAAATAAAAAGGCGGCAACTTCTTCGAAAGCTATATAAAACCCTTTCGAAAGCATTCTTTTGAAAACAAGGGAAGTGGCATCTTCGAAAGCTATTTAAAATGGGTTTCGACCCCATCGAGAGCAAGTTTTTGACTCCATGCCTTTCGCCTTTCTCCAATCCACTATGTATCGCATACTGATACCCTGTGTATTGGTTTCAACTTGATTGGTTTTGAGGCGGAAGTATATGGTCGAAAGGTAGCTTTGAAACATTATTTCTGTATGACTTATTGCCTTTTCAAGCACTTGTTTTTTAACTAACTTGCATATTTATAAAAATTTAATTGGTTGCCACAAACTTTTCAAATTCCTTCCAAAATAAAACTGTCGCATTCATTTTTGTTCTAATTAAAATAATTTAGCAAAGTAGCTCTTCTTCAAGCCAAACAATTAAAACATTTAAGTCCTTCAAATAAATCAATTTAATTTCCATAGTAAATTACTTACAAAAAATCCCAAAAATCATAGAAATTCACCTTTAGTATGTTATCTAACATATAAAAATTTCAGACCCAAAATCCTTCATATGATAGCCGAATAAAATTTTAAACCTAATTATTCAATTCTTCCTTCAAAAATTCACAACAAATTTTCCATTGCTTGAAAAATTATAAAAAAATGAAACCCATCTTTAAAAATAAAGTTTTGCATAACATAAAGTCCTCATGGCATTCGAAACTCAACATAATCAATTTTAGCCTTAAAATCAAATAAAACATTTATCAAACAAACATGTTTGAATACAACGTATTATGAAATCCAAGCATATCATCATAAAAAATCGTCATAATGGATTTGAACTTAAACCCAAAATCATATGCTCTTTAAAAATGAAAATAGAGATGGTTTTGTTTATTTTTCACCTTGAATAAGATAGGGAACTTGAGATTTGATATTTGATTAATTCCCATTGCTTGATTGCTTAGCTTTAATGAATTTTTCCCCATTTTCTTGCCTAAGTAATGGCCTGGTTGATTCTCTAGCTTACGTTTTTGTGTTTTGAAAACTGAACGTGCAAAGAAATGGAAACGAGATTTGTAAAGGTAATGGGATTATGGGTGTGGCTATTACCCATAGCGCCCTTGTTTATATTCTTTTATTAATTATCTAATAACAATTTCCATAAACTCATTCTTTATGTTTATTTAAGCACGACCTCTAATTAAGTTTTCAAATCTCAATCTCATTATCACACTAATATTTACATTATTCTTATTTAATTTATCTAATTAAATCTCCTGAATAATGTTATTAAAACTAGGAGTGTTGCACATTGTCTAACTGTTTAGTTTTTAAATCCAAAAAAAATTCTCCCATATGTGATATTCCAAATTCATTTTTTATAATAGTTGCAAAATCATTACAAAGATTTTCATTCATAGATCCAAATATTATATCATCAACATAAATTTGAAAAGTTAAAATATCAATGATTTCCATTTTGATAAATAATGTACAATCAATTTTACCAATTTGAAAACAAGAATTTAAGAGATGGTTTTAAGTCAATTATACAAAGCACGGGGTGCTTGTTTACAACCATAAAGCTCCTTTTTTAGTTTGAAAACATGGATTGAAACTTTTTTTAAACAAATAAAGGTGGTTTCTCAACATAAACATTTTCTTTAATAAAAATATTTAAGAAATCACTTTTGATATCCATTTGATAAAGTTTAAAATTGTGTTGGCATGCAAAGGCAAGTAATATTCATATTGCTTCTAGTCGTGCTATAGGTGCAAATGTTTTTTTCCATAATCGGTTTCTACTTCTTGATTATATCCCGAAGCAACTAATCTAGCTTTATTACAAATTATATTTCCATTTTCAACGGCTTTATTTTTAAATACCCATTTCATTCTAATAAAGGAATGATCATTAGGTCTTGGTGCAATTTCCCAAATATGGTTTCTTTCAAGTTGATTAAATTCTTCTTGCATTGCTAAAATCCAAAAATTATCTTTACCAACTTCCTTATAATCCTTAGGTTTAATATTTGAAATAAAAGCTACATGATCCATTTGATTTAGTTGATTTCTAGCTGTGACCCTAGTGTTTACATCTCTTATTATATTATCTATGGGACGATCTTTTAAGATTCTAAGAGGGGATCTTAAGGTATTATCGTTAGAGTCTATATTATTTTCAGTTTTGTTGTCGGTATAGGTATTAGTATTATTTTCTAAAACATATGCTTTAGTTATTCCTAAAATTTCTTTATCATCCTTCTTATTTTTAAAATTTCATCCAATGAAATATGTAAACTTTCTTCAATTATATTAGTTTATCTATTGAAAACTCTATTAGCTTTACTTTATTCTGAATAACCAATAAAATGCCTTCATCGGCTTTCAGAACAAAATTTTCTAAATTATCTTTTATACTTAAAATAAAACATTTTGACCCGAAAATACAAAAATATGAAACTTTTGGTATTTTCCTTAAATATTTTATAAGAAGTGTTCTTAATCATTAGCCTTAAAGTGGCATGATTAAGTACATAGTAAGCAGAAGTAACGACTTTAACCCAATTTTTTTTGGGTAAGTTGCTACAGCTTAGTAATGCTCTCATACAACCTTGTAAGGTACGATTTTTTTCTCTACTATACCATTTTGTTGTATTCATGGAAAAGAAAACGTATGACCAATATCCTTCTTATTACAAAAATTATAGAAAAGTTCATTTTCAAATTCTCCTTCATGATCGCTTCTAATATTTTTTATTTTTGAATTTCTCAAATTTTGAATTTTTTTGAATTTTTTTTAAACATTTAAAGGTACCACTTTTGTACTTTAAAAATAAAGTCTATGTAAATCTAGAAAAATCATCAACAATCATAGAAACGTATTTGTTATGATTTATTGATCTTAACTGAGTAGAACCAAATAATCTAAGTGTAATAATTCAAGTAGTTGTTTTGTTGAAATTTCCTTTTTAAATCTAAAAGATGTTTTCTTCAATTTTTCATATTAATATGCATCATATAAATTATTGACTATAAAATTTATTTTTGGTAGATTTCTTACTAAATCAATTTTAGCAAGATTATGAATATATTTATAATTAATAAGACAAAATCGTTTGTGCCAAAGCCACAGATCAGTATGATTCATAACTAAGCACTTATTGTTATTATGATTAAATTCATATTTAAAATACAAATATTTCCTTTTTTTTCCTTTAAAAATTAATTTTTATTTTGATCAAGGATATTACATTTATCTTTTTTTAAGCTAATTTTAAAATTTTATCACATAATTGGCTAATGGACAAAAGATTATGTTTTAAATGTTCTGCTAATAAAAAGTTTGTAATTAAATGAGAGTCAGATATAACAACATTGACGATGCCTCGAATTCCAACCACGAAAATTTTCAAATTATTTCCAATTGTGAAGGTTCCTCCATGTGCTTATATTATATTAGACAGCACGTTTCCATTACGCGTCATATGCTTGAAACATTCACTATCGAATATCCACTTCTCCTTTTTGTTATTGGGTACGTCAAAAAATATGAGAAGCATTTTATTTGTAACCATTTCCTACGTTAGGGTCCCAAGTGTTAGTAAAAGAAGGTAGTCATATCCATAAAGGTATAAGATCTTTAAAAATGCAATTACCACTATAACATACTTTTTTTTAGAAAACTGTCTATATATTTATGTCTAATCAAATTATACTAGTTTTAGGAACCCAAATCATAATATTTTAGAAATTGAAGTGTTTATTTTACCAACATATTTAGATTCCCTAAATTTTGTATATAAAGTGTTATATTTTTTAGTACTATCTTTTATTTGTCCTGATTTTTTAAATCTAAGTCCATTTTTACTATTAGATGGTTTTGAAATTTTAATTAAATTTTCTAAACTTTGTCCGCCTTTGTTAAATTTTGAAACATTGTTAGTTATCTGTCCTAACTTTTGTTTTAACTCAAGTACTTCATTTTTAGTAGAATCTAAGTTAAATTTAAGTTCACAAACTTCTTTTGTAAGTTTAACATTCTCAACGTTACATGCCTTAATCCCTTCAACTAAAGTCGTATTTTGAAATATTAAATTTCACTAGATTTTTGGGAATTTTCTAATTCATCTTCTAAAATACATTTTTTCACTTTTAGCATTCCAATTTCTAACTCAGCCCTATTCAACTTGCCAATAGTTTCTTCATACAACTTCTTTAAATTCCTAAATATAACATCAAGTTCTAAGCTAATTTCAAGAAGATAATTATACGAGAGATTGGACTTTACCTCATTAGTGGCCATGAAACAAACATTGGCTTGTTTCGTATCACTTTTGTTATCAATTTTTAGCCATTAATTTAGCCATTAGTGGCCATGAAACACCATTTATAGCCATTAATTTAGCCACTGACTACCAAATGAATAATAATTTTTTATTGCAATATTCATAAGCAAAACTTCTATAAATAATGAATCGATCATTTAAGAGCACGACTTGAACAAAACATACATCACAAAATTAATATGGAAAACTTTCACAGCAACTTAAGTGCAACAGGGATGTACTTGTGTGAAAGTATTAGATTGCAAATTTTCTTGTGTAAATGAACAATTATTTGTATTATCTGAATTTTATAGGATTGGCTAACGTGGCAATTTAGAATGAATCTGGAACGTTGATCCTTATCGATCCAATGCACTCTGTCAATTAATATCAGACTTGAAAGTACCCACCATGAATAGCAAACCTGAATTATGATAGTTTTTGCCTCAGTACAGAAGAAAAATAAGAATAAATGCTATGGGTTTAGGAAAAAAAATTCTTTTCTCCAAATTTGTCAAGCAATTTCTAATCACGACATCAATATCAGTTTTACCATTTTGAAAAAGTATATAAACAACAGCAAATTGGAGTTGCGTACACTTGATATCATTAATGAAGCATGCAACTACGCATGTCTCCAACTTCTACCCTGCCAACTAGAAGTCTCATGCCTGACCACCTCCGCTGTGCACATCGCGTGTCATCGACACCTATCACGCACCTCAACATCACCCAAATTGCGAATCCCCTAACTATTTTCAGCTTTTCTTTTGTAGTGGGTAGATTCGGGTTTGGGTCTAGATTTGGAGATGAAGGAGAGGCCAATGGAGCTGAATGAGGAAAGGGAGGAGAGAGCTCGAGATGGGGGAAATGTGATTATGATTTAGGGTTTGTTGATTTGGGATTTAAGTGCGCGTTTATTTGCTGATGGTTTATTTTAGACCATGGAACTTCAAATTTTTACCAATTTCAAAGGGCGGGAGGATGAAAACGAAAGGCGGGAAAAGAAAATTTTATGATAAACTTTTTATTTATTAATATTTATTTTTAAAAAATATTTCTAGGTATCACACATCAATAAAATGCTTATATTAAATGCTAAATATAAATTATATATTATTATTTATAAATTATTAATTATAAATCATTATATAATAAAAATTAATTTAAAATTATTAATCGTTATTTATGATTTATCAATTATAATAAATTATTAAATATTAAGTATATATTGTTATTTACATGTTATTATTAGAAATTATTAAATATTTATTTAATTGTTACTAATTATTAATTAATATTAATTATTTCATATTAATTATTTAATATTAATTATATAATATCAATTAATTATGTAATATTAATTATTTAATATTAATGATTTATAAATATCGATTATCGATAATAATTAGTAATTATAAATTATTTATTAATAATAATTAATTGTGATAAGTTATAAATAATGACCTATTTACGTTATCATTTATAATTATTAATTATTTAACATTAATTATTAATTATTTAATATTAATTATTAATTATTTAATATTAATTATTGATAAATTTTATGGATCTTTTTAAATTTTATAAAAAAATTATTTCTAGATTATTAAACTATAGTAAATAATTTAATATTAACTATTAAAATTGTAAATTAGTTAAATATTAAATATAAACATTAATTACAAAATATTAATTATTAAAAGTTAATTATTAATTATTTAATATTAATTATTAATTATTTAATATTAATTATTTTACTAAGTGTTAATAATATTTATTAATTATAAGTCATAAATATTAGTTATAATTTAATAATTATGAGTAATTAACCATAATAAATTATTAATATAAAAATAAATATTGAGTAAGTAAGTATGTATAAATAATCGAAGATAATGATGATTAATATTAATATTATTAATAATTAATTATTTAATATTAATAAATAATAATGATTAATATTTTTGAAGAAAGCATTGTAATTATTAATTATCAAAAATCAGCAACGAGCATTTATTACAATAGGCATTCTATGGCCGTTGTACAATGGGCATCGATTACATTATAATTATTAATTATTAATTGTCGAAAATTGGCAACAGACATTTGTTACAACGGGCATTTTATGATCGTTGTAAAATTGGCACCAGTTAAAATGGGCATTTATGTCCGTTGTAAAATTGGCACCTATTACGATGGGCATTTTTAGCTCGTTGTATAATTGGCACCTATTACAATGGGCGCTATGGTATTGTAAAATTGGCACCTCTTACAACGAGCATTTTGGGACCATTGTAAAATTGGCATCTATTACAATGGCTATTTTGTGAACGTTGTAAAATTGACATCTATTACAATGGGCATGAAAGGACCATTGCAATAGCATTCTATTACAACGGGCAGTCATTGCCCGTTGCAAAAAGAGCGTTGTATAGGGCATCTATTACAACGGGCCCGAACGGACTGTTGTAATAGCCATCTATTACAACGGGCAGCCATTGCCCGTTGTAAAAAAGACGTTGTAAAAGGGTATTTTTGTTGTAGTGTATATGGATTTGCTCATGCTGGTTTCCAGCTGACACGAGTGTTACTTTGTTGTAATGCTCGGTTCAGACCGAGTATTACATATTTTCAGCTTAGGACGTTCTAGAGCTCAAGTGGCGAGCTGGATATTGGGAATGTATGTAGTATATTACGCTGTGTATTTGAAATTGTATTGATGTCAGTCAGGGACAAGTTAATTACAACTGTCCAATTTATTTGAGCATTTGTTGTACTCTGATACATCGTATGTAAAGTAACAGTTACATCTTTTATTTGTAAATGCTATTATTTGATATTATATTTTAAGCCACTGCGAGTGTGAGATTCTTGTTGTTGTTTTCTGTTTCTTCTTCTACCTCTTTTCTTCTTTACCCTAACAATCTGGGATTTCCGACGTTCGATTGCTCGACACTTCTACAGTGAACGTATTAGTTTCGAATTTTTGAGGTCGAAAATTTCGGATCGTTACATTTTGGTATCAGTGCTAAAGGTTAAGCGAGAACCTTGACTTTGGTGGGTTTACTCATTAAGGATAGGGTCAGTAGTACCTTGGAATGATTTGAATGTAATACATATATATATATATATATATATATATATATGAAAGCTTACTTGTTTTTTTCTTATATAAAGATTTTAAAATTAGTTTTAAAAATGATTTTTTATATAAGCGTGTATTTTGATATATAAAGCAATTTTTTTTCTAATTATTATACATTAAGGAAATTGGTTGTTGGTTATTGAAACTGAATAGGATAATAAGATTATAAGTTGGAATTCTACTAATCAAATTTAATATAGGTTAGGAAATCCCACTATATCCGGTGTTAGAGAGAGAGATGGCTAAGAGTGAAGAATGGAAGGCTAGACGTAGAGAGCAAAGAGCAGCTGCACGTAAGGATCGAGAAGAAGCAATTCAGGAGTATGAGAAACAGGTTAAGGAAAGGGCTAGACCAAGGCCTTATGATAATGTTACCTGCTACAGATGTTTCAATAAGGGTCATTACACAGCCAAGTGCAGTAAAACAAGGAAGTAATTGAAGGGTACATTTCAACGGTTTCGCTCTGAGATCTTGTGTTTTAAGTGTTATAAGAAAGGAAATTTCCTAAACCATTGCCCTAAAGTGAGAAAGGTAAAGCGTAAACCATTTGAACCAGTCAACGAGTCGACTATTTGGTATCATTGTAGGATGTCGGGACCCATCGCTAGGAATTGTCCCAATAGGCGGAAGAAGAGTAAGATTATGGAACGTCCTGCAAGAGGCATAAGGGTTATCCAGATGGATGGAAAGGTAGAAACCTTTTGTGGTAAATGTTATAGGTAGGGACATCATGTTGAAAAGTGCATGTTCGGGCTTTGCCTTTTGGAAGGGAGTCCTTAGATTCTTGTATAAATACTAAGACTCTGTTTTTTCCAAACCCCTAGGCAATGGAAGATATGTCTAGGTTTATGACTTCTGTAAGACTCTTATATTGGGTAAATGGATGTAATGTTTAAACTACTACTGTGTAGACTATCGATGTATGGAATATTTTGTGGCAGTGTAATCTAATATAAAATTATCTTTGTTTATTTGCTAATAGAATTGGAATTAATTCAAAGATGGAATTGTAATGAATTAATTGAAATTTGAAATTGAATTAAATTAATTAGGAATAAAATTAAAGTTAAATAAGTTTAGAACGAACATTGGAAATTTCCAGATGAAACTGAGATTTGACTTAGGCAAGTTAAATGGTTGGTTTGAATGGGAGATATGTGCGATCTCAAAACAAGTTTGAGATCAAGAAATTGGTAATGGATGCTATTGATTGGTGTTTGGATAATTTGGATGTTTATTTACCTTGGTTTATCCTGATATCATCATATTGTTATGAATAATCTATGAAACAGAGAATTGGATTATTTTAATTGAATAAAGAAGTGGTGCATATATATATCCATTACTGAAATTAAATGGAAATAAAACTTTAATTTGAAACTATTTAAATAATTTTGAATTTTTAAGAGATAAGGATTTAACATATGGTGATGGAATAATTTGAACTTAAGATTTAAATGTTAAAAATGAACTTGCAAACTGAAAATTTGTAAAAAATTGGTTTCGAAGTTAAAATTGGGTAATAAGTTGGATTTCAAAGTTTAAATTGTTTAAGAGTTTTGAACTCTTATTTGAACTATGAAATAAGTTAATTAAAGGTAATTTAAAATAGAATTTTGAAATTTGGACTTAGAGTTAAATTGTTTAAAGACTTAGATTGTTAAATTATAAGTAAAGGTTAATTTGATTTAAAGGATTAGATCAACGTTTAAAAATTTAACTCGAATTTATATAATTCGAGATGGTTTAAAGTTAAGATTGGAATTGAAATTAGTTAAAATTGAATTTGAATTGAATTAATTGGAAGAGAGATTGAAGTTGAATAAGTTTAAATTCAAATGGGAATTGATTTGAATTTGGAATAGGAAATGGGAAACTAAACCAATGTGACTCTGAAACTATTTTTCAAATAAATTGTTTTAATATAAACTATTTTAAACTATTTTCCTAGCTATTTAGTACACAACCTTTTTTTTAAAACCCAAACTATGTTATACTTATTTTACAACTATTTTGAAAACTAATTACTATTTTACATCTGTTTTACAACTAATAATTATTCTACAACTACTTATCTATTTTAAACTTTTCAAACTATTTTCTAAATTCAAGTTGGTCAGAGTGCAAACTGTTTAGAATTGAAGTGATAACCCAAGTGGAAATTGAAGCAATTGTGAATAAAGGAATGGAATTTAGAATGAATGTGTAGTAAAAGAAGATTGATTTAGCAAATAATCAATTGAGATAAATACGTAGGATGTACATATAATATTCTATTCGCATGGTGATTTCATCCAGAATCGAGCACGGAATTTCGAGATAGTATATCGATCCGAGTTGGGATTTTTCACTCGATTTTCGATGGTGAACCCTAGATATGGATTTTTAATTGGTTCTGGAAATTATCTATCATAGTAATGGCTATGTAAGGAAAATGATAGTTTCTGATCAAGAAACCAGATCTGAGTCCGCACAAGGAAGTCGGCTGGACGATACTAGTTCGGAAGTGAAATTGTGTGATCGAGTAAGTGATCAGATTTGATAGTGCATACGGATGGTATATGTACATCGTACGTGCTTAAATGTAATAGATGTTGAAATTTTGAAAGAAATGAGGAATGATTTTTGAAAGGAAAGATATACTTTGAGAAATATTTGACGATTAAAAGTGGAAGTTAAAGTAAATGACTTGTTAAAAGAAACCAAATTTGAACATGGATTTGGCATCAATAAAATTGTATATATTTGTTATATATGATAAACTCCCCTTGTTGAGTCAATAACTTGAAGAAAGGATCTTTGAAACTAATTTTGTTCTAGTTAAAAGAATAAACTTATATATTAAAGAAATTTATGAGAACGATTTTGGGAAAAGGTTTTTTGAATTCACTAATTTTGAAAGGCTTCTGATTTTTAGGAAATATCAAATTTTGGAATTGGAAAGCCCAGTTTGGAACTATCGGTTTGAGATATCGATTTTTTGTAAAGGAGATTTTTGTGAATCATAAAGAGTATGATTTGAAAGATACTATATGTGTATAGTACAAAATGTTTGAGATTGGCTCTGGGGAAAAGGCGCTCCCATTTAAATGAACTTCTAGTAGGAGATCCACGGGGTGGTTTTGCCTTGAGCCCTAGGGGGTTCTAGATATAATCCTGGGAGGAAGTCCGGACTAACTGAAGTTCCTGAGGATTGTGTGTGGGTAGCGAAAGTCGAGAGTGCTGATGCCTACAGAGACATTTGGGTTATGATGTGACGACAGTGTAACTTGATGTCATTGCGATCTACGCGGACCATAGCGGAAGTCGTGTGGCAGTGAGTGCCAACGGTCTACGTTTGATTTCGCCGTGAGGGCAACGTAACATCGGTAGACTGCGAACTATGAAGACATAGCGAAAATCATGTGGCAGTGAGGGCCTACAGGCTACATTGGCACTCGACTGATGCAATCTGCGATCTATGTAAGAGTGGTGAAGTTTCATTTGGCGGCGGAATTCAAGGGCGCTGATGCCTGCAATTACATGGATTTTTGTTGTGATGGCGACGTAAAACTTGGGTGTAGCTGCGATCTGTGGCGAGTTCCATGGTGTAATCGAGGGGATGGAATGCCTATAGTTTTCTATGGTTTTGCCGGGATGGCGACGTAATCATCGGGTTAACTGCGACCATGGAGGGAGTGATGATTTCTAGAGCATTCTCACCAAAAATGTTTTCTATATTTAATTTTTTTTCCATATTTCCAAAACTGTTTTCTAAGCATTTTTACTAGGTGTTGAAAACGGGTCTGCTAAGTACTTATAGATTTTCAGTCCTACGCCTGATCAACGTATGACTGAATTCTGTGAGAACAATGATGGACTTGTTGAGACATCGAGTTATAACAAAAATATTTTTTATAAAATCCATTTTGGGAACATTATATAGATATTTTTTCAAAATTTTTAAATAAAAGGAGTTAAGAGTTCAAAATGTTTGAAGGATAATTTAACTCCTAATAAACATTTTGATAAAATTCTGGCTTCGTTCCTTTTCAATGACGAAAAGTTTTAAAAGGGGGAGGAATGTGATAACCCGGATTTTTGGACATCTGTTAATTGATAATTAACATGATTAAATTTATTAAAATACTGATTCGTATGTTAAACAAATAAAATTCTGATAATCAAAATGTCTGGATGTATATAAATGGATTTGAAACTACAATAAATATTGAATTATAAATATCTGGAAATGATAAATCTTGTAGTAAATTAATAAATATATATTCTAAAATACTCTATATTTTGAAAATACACTGAATTTAAATACTTTATATTTTAAGACTAATAAAATTTTATTTTCTAATTATAATATAATATATATGCCTTTATCTATTAAAGTATAATTAGATTTTAAAATCATTTTCTTTAAAAGTTGTATATGTACAAAATAATAGAAAATGAATTAATAAAAATCAATAAAAATAAAACATATAAAGATACATGTGTAACATTCATAATAAGAAATGCATTGATTAAAAAATGAAAATATAATATAAAAATATATTAAAAACCTTTAATACGTGCAAACTACATGTGTAAGCAAATGTGAGAATTAACAAGTGTAAACTATTTTAACATTTGTAAAGACTAATATCATGCAAATATAATAAGTGTCGCATACTTTTAAATTTTCTTTTCATTTTAAATTTAATAAAAAAGGGATGAACAAATTTATATAAACATATCTAACCCCTACACTTCATTTTTCTTTCATATTGTCTCAAAATCCAAAACTGAGCAAAATTACAAACCTGGAAACTAAAATACAAACCAGAGATAAAGATTAAAACAAAAGTAAAACCAGGAAAGGAATTAAAATCAAGCCAATATTAAAATCAAGCCAATATTAAAATCAAATAACAACATCTCTTTCAATTTCTAAAACCTGGAAGGTGTAAAACCTGAGTAAAGTTCAAAAATCAAACCTGGAAACAAAAGCAAAGATTTTAATTCAATTTAAACAATAATCTAGTGCAAATCAAATTCAAAGTAGCAGATCAGTATCAAGCAAAGATCAATCAAGAAACAATTTCCAGTTTCAAACACAAGATCAACTAACAATACCTAGGCTTCTTTGCTCAAACACAGTGAGTAAACTTCCTTTTAAAAATCTTAAATCTGTTTAAGCTTGCTTGCATGTGATAAATATTTGATGTAAGTGGTGAAAATTGTTGTATAGATGTAAATTTGGCTTGCATGTCTGTGTATGTGTGTGTGTGTGTATGTGTGCATGTCTGGAACAAGGATATATCCCCTATTCTTGTTTAACAGGTTTTCAAAACCTTTCAAAAATCAAGATCTCATCCTCTAATTCCTTTTAGACCTTGTTGTTCAAACAAAAACTGTTTAAAATAGTATTATCTTAAATTTAAAAATAGTTTTAAGTATGATTAGTTTATAGAATTCTAGAAAATCAAGAAAAAACAGTGGGAACTTTAAAACGTGATAAATTCAAACATCACAATTCTTTGATTCACTTGTATAATCGTAATCATCTTTGAAAATCATGAATTTTAAAGGTTAAATCAAAAAATTTAGTTTAGAAACCGAAGAGAATTCATGAGTTGATTGGATTTTATGTTTTGAGGCTTTTTTGGTGATCGGAGCGATTGAGGTGGTTGGGATCACGGCTGGAGGTAGCGAGGAAGTAGGCGAGCAAGAGAAAAATGGTAGGTGGTTTTTTAGACCATCGTGGCGGCGGCTCTTCGTCGGAGTAGGGTTTAAGCCCTAGGTTTTGGTCAAGATTAGAATTTGGTCGCTGCGTCGTCACTAGAGCATCGAACTCAATGAGGTGTGGAGGAGATAAAGCGTTTGTCTTCGGCGTACCTGTGGACGGAATTTTATGGTTTCTGGTGGTCGGCAGTGTTGGGTTGAGGTGGTTTTTAGGTGATGGGTTCGGTTCTAGTTTGTTCATGATTGCTCGATTTTGATTTTGTGTTTTGATGGAAGTTTGGATGGTCGGGATCGATGATGGAGATGGTCGGCAATGTGCTGGAGGTAGCATCGGTGGTCGGAGTCGCCTCGATCATCGGTGCACGTGCACGAGGGATCTGGTGCCAATGGTTTGGGAAGAAGATGGTTGTCTCAGGGAATGACTCGGGGTAGCAACGTTGTGTCTCGAGTATGGCTTCGGGTAGTAGCTCGTGAGTGGTTTCATATATAATAGGTTTTAAAAAATTTAAATAAAATTAAGTTTTTTTTTTAAAGATGATTTTTCTTAGGTTGGACTCGGGTGAGTACCAGGTTAAACTCAAAGTAAATATCTATAACAGTTTTAAGTTTTAAATAAAATCAGTTTTTAAAATTTAAAAATAAATCAAGTTTAAATTATTTCTCAAATCAATTTTCTTTTATAATTAATGATTTTAAATATTTGTTTTTAAGAAAATTGGTATGCTTTATTTAACTTAAATTTATTACGTAAATTCTTAATTTTATTTTAATCTTAAATAAAATATGAAATTAAGTAGTTAATTAAAGAGTAAAATGTTTTAATTTATATGTTAAGGATAATTAATTTCAAGATTTATTAAAAAAGATTTTAATAATGATTTAGAATTAATAAAGATAAATGGTTTACCTTAAAGTTAATTAAGGTCTTTGGAAATTGCAGATTAATTAAATTAATGAAGTAATTAAGGATTAATTAATTAATTAATAATTAAGGGTAATAAATTAGTTAATGAGAGATTAATTAATTTTTAATTAGGACTTATTAATTAATATGATAAATTAATTAGTAATTAAGGATTAATTAATTTGTGATTAAGGGTTAATTAATTAGTGATTAAGGATTAGTTAATTAATAATTAATGGATAACTAATCAGTAATTAAAGATTAATTAATTGATTTATAAAAGTAACTAAAGAATGATTAATTAATTTAATAATTAATTAAAGGTTTGTAATTAATTAATATTAATTAGGCATGTTAGGTAATTAATTCATAAGTAATTAATTTAATTTAAGTTAATTAAAATTATAATTATGGGATTAATAAATCTTACTTATGGATGATTGGTTGTGTAGGATGTCTGGATTGATTAATATTTACAGTATGATAATCTGTGATGTTCTGTGATGTGTTATACTTTGGATATGGTTGTGATAAATGTGTGCTATTTATCTGTGTTAAACATGTGTGTATACAAAGTCCTGAATTTTATTAAATTGTTTAAACCTTAAACAACTTGACCTTAAAGGTGACATTGGACTCGAAGAGACCGAGGTCGGGTATTAACAAATACTCGAAACCACTTCGATTAGTATTCTAGAAAAATCTGTATAGATTTGATTTTAAAATCGAATGGGCTGGAATGGAATAAATTAAGTAACATGGCCATTTAAACTGAGTAACAGTTCTTAGATATTGTTTTAAGTGATTGATGATAACAAGTTAAGAACTCGTAGTGAGGTATGAATTACCCTGGTTTGCAAATAAGTTTTATAGCTTGGTATTTAAAGTTATATGGGTTTACTCATGCTGGTTTCCAGCTGACCAGAGTATTACTTTATTGTAATGCTCGGGTCAGACCGAGTATTACAGATTTTCAGGTTAGGACGTTCTGGAGCTCAAGTGGCGGGCTGGATGGTGGGAACGTATGAAGTACATTACGCTGTGTATTTGAGATTGTATTGATGTCAGTCAAGGACAAGTTAATTACAACTGTCTAGTTTATATGAGCAATTGTTGTACTCTGATATATCGTATGTAAAGTAAAAGTTACAGCTTTTCTTTGTAAATGCTATTATTTGATATCATATTTTAATCCGATGCGAATGTGAGATTCTGTGTTGTTGTTTTTTGTTTCTTCTTCTACCTCTTTTCTTCTTTACCCTAATAATCTGGGATTTTCGACGTTCGATTGCTCGACACTTCTACAGTGAACGTATTAGTGTCGAATTTTCTGGGTCAAAAATTTCGGGTCGTTATATTTTGGTATCAGAGCTAAAGGTTAAGCGAGAACCTTGACTCTGGTGGGTTTACTCATTAAGGATAGGGTCAGTAGTACCTTGGAATGAGTTGAGTGTAATATATATATATATATATATATATATATATATATATATATATGAAAACATACTTGTTATTTTCTTATATAAAGAATTTAAAAATAGTTTTAAAAATGATTTTTATATAAGCTTATATTTTGATATATAAAGCAATTTTTTTTTAATTATTATACATTAAGGAAATTGGTTGTTGGTTATTGAAACTGAATAGGATTATAAGATTATAAGTTGGAATTCTACTAGTTAAGTCTAATATAGGTTAGGAAGTCCCACTATATCTAGTCTTAGGAAGAGAGATGGCTAAGAGTAAAGAATGGAAGGCTAGACGCAGAGAGCGAAGAGAAGCTGCACGTAAGGATCGAGAAGAAGCAATTCTGGAGTATGAGAAATAGGTTAAGGAAAGGGCTGGACCAGGGCATTATGATAATGTTACCTGCTATAGATGTTTCAATAAGGGTCATTACACAGCCAAGTGTAGTAAAACTAGGGAGGAATTGAAGTGTACATTTCAACGGTTTCGCTCTAATATCTTGTGTTTTAAGTGTCATAAGAAAGGACATTTCCTAAACCATTGCCCTGAAGTGAGAAAGGTGAAGCGTAAAGTGTTGAATATGCGCTTATATGTTTTTGTTTGATGATAATAAACATATATATTCATTTAGATGTATTTGGTAATGTACTATTTTGTTTTTCATAGATTAAATAAATATTTGTTGAATAAAATAAATTACACAGAATTTGAATTCAAACAGATATTTTATTCAAACAAATATTTATTACAATTTTGAATAGTACAAATTCAAGCTCTCACTATACATATACAATTTTGATTCTAATTACATCACAATTCAGTTTACATAATTTCCTCACTTCATATCACTCACACTCGTAGTTTATCTTCAACTTCATTCAAGTTAGAATCTAGCATCTGAGAAATCTGCAAACATATTCACTAACGCAGTAAAATTGAAAAAGAAATATTTTTGCAATATAAAATGAAATATGATTTTTGAAAATATGATTTGCCTCAGTTATTTGGGTTGTTCGTCATCATTCACATTTGAATTCATCATACACGAACAATGTGACATGCACAGTGTATCACTGTACATGCCACAAGGCCGTGCACATCGATATACACTTGACAATGCTACAGGGACAGGTGAGCACAGGTCAAACCCGAATGAAAAGCCGAGTTCAACTCACGTGCAATATATTTAAAATCACGACACGAGCACAAGGTCAAACTCGAGTTTTTGAAACTGGATTCAACTCAAGTGAAACTTCAAAAATCAACATGAATGGATGCAAAGACCAGTAATGCAACAGTGATATGCACAGATGTATTCAAAGTACAAACCAGTTGCAACATGGATGTCACAAGCAATGACCAGATCAAAGAGCAAAATGATACAAGGCAAACTGGCAACAACAAGTATGGTGAAACACTGCAACTCAAAGAGCATCAACAATGCAACACTTCAATGAGCTACATACAGTGATACAAATGTAATTACCACAAATCCGAGACCAACAGCAGTTTATACAACAAAGGATGATGCAGGCACCAGAGACATAAACAACATCAATTGAAGTTCAAGTCAGACCAACAGCTACATGAAGCAAAACCAAAGATAAAACTACAGGTACAAGGTAGCAGTTACAAGTAAACAGAGTGCATGCTACAAAAATCGACAGTTCAAAGCTCAAGTTCAATCCCAAAGCAACTCAACAGCACAGTGAAGTACAAAGCAACTGCAACAGATGCAGTGAAGCAAAAATATAGCAGCAATGTACATGTACCAATGATACAAGAGAAGTGAACAAGAATGCCAACAGTATGAATATACAGTGATGCATGGAACAAGACTCAAGTATGTATACAGAGAGTATACAACATGACAATGCAGACACAAAACAAAATCAACAAATGACAGAGACTTCAAAACCATAACCATGCTATAGCAAAGACAATATCAAAGCAATGGTGATGGCAGAGGTTAGTACAGAGTCATGGAGTCGCATACACAATATCCAATGCCGAAGTAAATTTGCAAATTCAAGTCAAAGCCGATGTCAACAAAGAATTCAATACTGTGTTTCGAATCAAAACAGTGCCGTGATGATCAAGGCAACAAATTGACCAAGTCAGAAATCAACGCAGTATAAAAAATGGAAAAAGTCAAAAGTCAAAAATCAAAGATAAAAGAGGAAAGTTTCTGCTGTATCACTCAAGTAAAAATCGAACGTTTCATAATCAAAGCCGTGTGCATCAGGCAATCGAAAATTAGGAAAGTATCCATTTGATACGAGCAAATTCAAGTGTCTCGAATTCATATAAATACCAAACCCCAAATTCGTCATCAGCATCGAGTTCCAATACGAGAAATCATAAAAGCACAAATAGGAAATTACATACCGAAGCAACAGTGAACTCGATCAAAGGAGCAGCTGCGAACAAGCGCAAGCAAAAGCAACCAGAAAATTGATCATCAGAGAAGCCGCGAGCAAGAGCAACACAGAACATAGAATTGATCATCAGAGAAGCCGCGAGCAAGCGCAACACAGAGAATCGAAAGCCCTAATTTTTGCAAGGGAACAAAGCCCTAATTTGGACGAACGAAGATTAACAAAGCCGCCATTTTTTTCACAAGCCAGAGAAAAGAACGGGCTAGAGAAATAAACATTGGGCCGGCCTTGTTTTTATTAAAGGGGTTTAGTTTGTTTTAATTAGGGTTTAGTTTTTTAGGGTTTAATTTGTCAAATAGGGTTTAGCTTTAAAATCAAGTTTTAATCATTTTTGCTCTTGTTTTTTTGTACTTTTCGAATCAAGTCTTGGTAAATCACCACCTAGGTTGTAGGTAGTGTCAGATTGTCTAGTTAGAATTAGTTCAGTGAGCAGGGTGTGCGAGTTTGCAAAACTCTATAGGCGAGAGCAAGGGTTGCGAGTCTATTAGAGTGTTTGTAAGCGGGAGCAGGGTTTGCGAGTCTGTTAGAGTGTTTGTAAGCGGGAGACTGTTTAATTCTAATAGAAATCTGGGAATGCAGCAGTAGGCAGGGGTTGCCGAAGCTGGGTAAATTTTGTGTGTGATTTACTTTTCAGCATATTTATTTCTGCAGTTTGTTTCTGTGTTTAAATCGAGAAAATTTGCTACAACCCTATTCACTCCCCCCGGTCTAGGGTTAATCTAGATCCTACAAGTGGTATCAGAGCATGGTATTTTTCTTTAACTCTAGAGTCATGAATCCATCAAATAATGCTTTTTCTGAGGGCAATCTATTGTTAGGCCACCCATGTTTAATGGGAATGATTATGCTGATTGGAAAGTTAGGATGGGTATTTATCTTGGTTCTATTGATTATGATGTTTGGGACATTATTGAAACTGGCTATAAATCTCCCACTATAACTATTGGTGATACTGAGATTCCTAAAGCTAAGGATAGGTGGGATGCTAACGATAAGAAATTAAAAACTACAAATGCTAAAGCCATGAATGCTTTGATCTGTGCTCTTGATAAGACTGAATTTAATAGAATTTCTCATTGTAAAACTGCACAGGAAATTTGGCATACCTTGGAGGTGACACATGAAGGAACTTCTCAAGTCAAGGAGTCTCGTCTAGCCTTATTCAGCAATGAATACGAGAACTTTGTGACGGACAAAGGCGAGAGCATAAAAGACATGTTTGGACGCTTTTCAACTTTGGTGTACAACGCTAGAGCGCTTGGGAAGGTATTCGCTGAGGTAGAGCTTGTAAGGAAGGTGCTACGAGTCTTACCGATAAGCTTTGAGGCAAAAGTCACGGCAATCCAAGAATCGAAAGACTTGAGTAAACTAAGCATGGAGGAGTTGATCGGTAACTTGATGACATATGAGCTTGAGCTAAAAGCAAAGGAGGAACGCAACAACTCCGAATCAAAGAAGAAGACGATTGCCTTAAAGAGCAAAGAAGAGAGCGATGAAGAAGAAGAAGATCCAATTGAAGAGCTTGAATGGCTGTCAATAATCTTAGAAAATGGTCAAGATTCAAGCCACGCAAGAAGAAAACAAGTGGTAATAGGTCAAAAGATTTTGACAATTCCGATAATGAACTGACATGCTTTAACTGCAACAAGCCTGGCCACTTCAAACAAGAATGCCCACTTCTCAAAAACAACAGAGGAAAGAAAAAGAAGAAGAAGGCCTTTGCAGTGACTTGGGATGATGAAGAAGGAGAGGAAGTTTCGAATAGTAGCTCAGAGGAGGCTAACTTGTGCCTTGTGGCAAAATCAGATTCAGAAGCAAGCTCAGAGGAATCTAGTGATGTAGGTGACTATTCTTATAAAGATCTTGTTTTTATGTATCTTGATCTTACTAAAGTAGTTGATACTCTTGAATCTAAAATTGAAAAACTGAGATCTGATAGGAGAGAACTTGCTCGTGAAAATTTTAGGTTAGAAACTGAAATTGAAAATATTCAAAACCTAGAATGTAAAAAATGTAAAATTTTAGATTTAGAATTATCAAGACTTAAGAATAACTCTGAGAATCTTGAAAAAGAAAACTTGAGTCTTAAGGAAATCATTGACACTAGGAAAAAGGATTTTATAAATAGATGCACCTCACTTGTCACTGAAAACACAACACTAAAAACCAAAGTCCAAAATCTTGAGAAATCTCTGAATAACTTCTCAAGAGGAGAAAAATCATTCAACATGTTATTGGGAAATCAAATTTTTGCTAACAACAGAAAAGGACTAGGTTTTGGGAAAACACAAGTTAATGGTAATGCAAAAGGTAAGAGTGTCTTTGATAGATGTGAAATAATTGGACATCGTGTTGAAAATTGTAGTCATAGGAACAAGAACACAAAATTTATACAAGTTTGGATTCCTAAGAATTCTGCAAACAAATTTCATGCCTATTGGAACAAGAATGAAAGGACTAAACAAGTTTGGGTTCCAAAAGGTTTGTTTATTCACAATGCTTCAGCCACTAACAATCATGGACCTATAAAAACAAACAGGTCACAAAAATCTTTCATCGTGTAGGTACGGTGGCAGGCTAAGGAACAACAACAGTGTATTCCGGATTTAGGCTGTTCCAGAAACACAATGGGAAGCAAAGCAAAAGTTCCTTAGCCTAGTACAAGGGTGACAGAATCACAATGGGCAACCACGGAAAATTATCGTAAAGGTAAAACAGGTAAAGGTATATTTATTTGATCGATAAATTAAATGTGATAATCTGCACCATATTCTGAATGAAATCAGCCAATATTGAGATGTTGTAAAGATGATGTTTTTTTTTCTGACTTAGTTGGCCAATTATATTTATGCCAAAAACACCATTCTTTGAATTACTTCATACATATTTGTTTGGATTAAACATTGTGTTTTGTTGGATGATAATGCATTTGGTTATAATTCGACTAACTCTATATTCACAGTTTCTGATTATTTACACGACTTCAATTCAAATTCAAGAATGCTTAAAAATTTGTGATTTTGAGTTTTCATGCACACTTCATGATCCGGTCTATCAAATCTAGTTAGTGATGTTTTGAAGTAAAAGGTAAATTCAGATGCAGATTACATTGGTAATCTAGTTGATAGAAAAATTACTGGTTGAACATGATTTTTGAGACATTTAGTAACTGCATCATTTTTCAAAGAAAATATCTGCATATTTTTCATTACAAATAATTTTCAATTAGCAGAAATTTTTTCTCATATAACCCCTTCGAGAAAATCATTGTTGACCATATTTTCAGATTAGTCATTTTTATTTGATTTTAAATGACAAATTTTGACTAATCCGACTCCCTACTAATTATCAAAAAGATAAATAGTGATTGTAAAGGGGGATAAGTGTTGATATTTAACATACATTACTCAAGAGAGTATATTTGAAAAATTTCTTTAGAAATTCAAACAAGAGTTATAAAACTTTTTGTTGGGTAAAGATTCCATGACCATTTCTATATCTATCATATTTCTATCGACCATTGTTTATCAAATCTTAAATATGGTTTGTCGATATGTGGTACTATAATCAGGGATCATTTGTTTTTCATTTCATATTTTTTTTGTAAAAATAAATAAATATCTAAAGCATTCACTCTCATTTAAAAGTCCTCACGGTTATGCATGGGTGAATTACTTAGATTTTTGATTATGTGCTTCCATGCTCATTTAAAAGTCCTTACGGTTATGTATGTATGGAACGCATATCAAAATTAATTGATTAAATAGACAAGTTGATTCTAATCCCATTTAAAAGTTCTCACGGTCATGCGTGGTTAGAAGATACTTAATTTCATTTTCTAAAATTAAATTGGAATACTACTAATCTCATTAAAAAGTCCTAATGGTTATGCATGATTAGTAGATATTCAAATTCCTGATATAAATGTACCACAAGTTGATACAATTATATGATTTTATATGAGAACATCATCTCCATCATTCTAAAAGTGGAATATGCGCCTAACAAGGGTAGTTATGATTTTTGTTTGATTTTTATTGAAGATTTTAATGTTGGATTAATACTGATCACTCTATTTCTATTTTTCTCTAACACTATTATTCTTTTGCTGATAACAAAAGGGGGAGAGAAAAGTTAAGGTTTTGTCAAATAAAATCAAGCAAAGGTCAAATAATTTTCCACTTGCATCTAGACTTATTTATATATTTCTATGCATATATGTAGGGGGAGCATCATGTAGAGAGGAAGCATTTAAATAGGGAGAGTAATTAGAGTATATCATTGATCAAATACATTTAACGCAGTCAAAATCTTAAATATATGTTTGTTATCATCAAAAGGGGGAGATTGTTGAATATGCGCTTATATGTTTTTGTTTGATGATAATAAACATATATATTCATTTAAATGTATTTGGTAATGTACTATTTTTTTCCATAGATTAAATAAATATTTGTTGAATAAAATAAATTACACAGAATTTGAATTCAAACAGATATTTAATTCAAACAAATATTTATTATAATTTTGAATAGTACAAATTCAAGCTCTCACTATACATATACAATTTTGATTCTAATTACATCACAATTCAGTTTACATAATTTCCTCACTACATATCACTCACACTCGTAGTTTATCTTCAACTTCATTCCAGTTAGAATCCAGCATCTGAGAAATCTGCAAACACATTCACTAACGCAGTAAAATTGAAAAAGAAAATTTTTGCAATATAAAATGAAATATGATTTTTGAAAATATGATTTGCCTCAGTTATTTGGGTTGTTCGTCATCATTCACATTTGAATTCATCATACACGAACAATGTGACATGCACAGTGTATCACTGTACATGCCACAAGGCCGTGCACATCGATATACACTTGATAATGCTATAGGGACAGGTGAGCATAGGTCAAACCCAAATGAAAAGCCGGGTTCAACTCACGTGCAATATATTTAAAATCACGATACGAGCACAAGGTCAAACCCGAGTTTTTGAAACTGGATTCAACTCAAGTGAAACTTCAAAAATCAACATGAATGGATGCAAAGACCAGTAATGCAACAGTGATATGCACAGATGTATTCAAAGTACAAACCAGTTGCAACATGGATGTCACAAGCAATTACCAGATCAAAGAGCAAAATGATACAAGGCAAACTGGCAACAACAAGTATGGTGAAACACTGCAACTCAAAGAGCATCAACAATGCAACACTTCAATGAGCTACATACGGTGATACAAATGTAATTACCACAAATCCAAGACCAATAGCAGTTTATACAACAAAGGATGACGCAGGCACCAGAGACATAAACAACATCAATTGAAGTTCAAGTCAGACCAACGGCTACATGAAGCAAAACCAAAGACAAAACTACAGGTATAAGGCAGTAGTTACAAGTAAACAGAGTGCATGCTACAAAAATCGACATTTCAAAGCTCAAGTTCAATCCTAAAGCAACTCAACAGCACAGTGAAGTACAAAGCAACTGCAAAAGATGCAGTGAAGCAAAAATATAGCAGCAATGTACATGTACCAATGATACAAGAGAAGTGAACAAGAATGCCAACAGTATGAATATACAGTGATGCATGGAACAAGACTCAAGTATGTATACAGAGAGTATACAACATGACAATGCAGACACAAAACAAAATCAACAAATGATAGAGACTTCAAAACCACAACCATGCTACAACAAAGACAATATCAAAGCAATGGTGATGGCCGAGGTTAGTACAGAGTCATGGAGTCGCATACACAATATCCAGTGCCAAAGTAAATTTGCAAATTCAAGTCAAAGCCGATGTCTACAGAGAATTCAATACTGTGTTTCGAATCAAAACAGTGCTGTGACGATCAAGGCAACAAATTGACCAAGTCAGAAATCAACGTAGTATAAAAAATGGAAAAAGTCAAAAGTCAAAATCAAAGAGGAAAGTTTATGCCGTATCACTCAAGTAAAAATCGAACGTTTCATAATCAAAGCCGTGTGCATCAGGCAATCGAAAATTAGGAAAGTATCGATTTGATACGAGCAAATTCAAGTGTCTCGAATTCATATAAATACCAAACCCCAAATTCATCATCAGCATCGAGTTCGAATACGAGAAATCATAAAAGCACAAATAGGAAATACATACCGAAGCAACAGTGAACTCGATCAAAGGAGCAGCTGCGAACAAGCGCAAGCAAAAGCAACCAGAAAATTGATCATCAGAGAAGCCGCGAGCAAGAGCAACACAGAATAGAGAATTGATCCTCGGAGAAGCCGCGAACAAGCGCAACACAGAGAATCGAAAGCCCTAATTTTTGCAAGGGAACAAAGCCCTAATTTGGACGAATGAAGATTAACAAAGCTGCCATTTTTTTCACAAGCCAGAGAAAAGAACGGGCTAGAGAAATAAACATTGGGCCAGCCTTGTTTTTATTAAAGGGGTTTAGTTTGTTTTAATTAGGGTTTAGTTTTTTTAGGGTTTAATTTGTCAAATAGGGTTTAGCTTTAAAATCATGTTTTAATCATTTTTGCTCTTGTTTTTTTGTACTTTTCGAATCAAGTCTTAGTAAATCACCACCTAGGTTGTAGGTAGTGTCAGATTGTCTAGTTAGAATTAGTTCAGTGAGCAGGGTGTGTGAGTTTGCTAAACTCTATTGGCGGGAGCAAGGGTTTGCGAGTTTGCAAAACTCTATAGGCGGGAGCAGGGGTTGCAAGTCTATTAGAGTGTTTGTAAGCGGGAGCAGAGTTTGCGAGTCTGTTAGAGTGTTTGTAAGCGGGAGACTGTTTAATTCTAATAGAAATCTGGGAATGCAGCAGTAGGCAGGGGTTGCCGAAGCTGGGTAAATTTTGTGTGTGATTTACTTTTCAGCATATTTATTTCTGCAGTTTGTTTCTGTGTTTAAATCAAGAAAATTTGCTATAACCCTATTCACTCCCCCCTCCCCCTCTAGGGTTAATTTAGATCCTACATAAAGCAGTTGAACCAGTCAACGAGTCGACTATTTGCTATCATTGTAAGATGTCGGGACACATCGCCAGGAATTGTCCCAAGAGGCGAAACAAGAGTAAGATAATGGAACATCCTACGGGAGACGTAAGGGTTATCCAGATGGATGGAAAGGTAGAAACCTTTTATGGTAAATGTTATAGGTAGGGTCATCTTGTTGAAAATGCATGTTCGAGCTTTGCCTTTTGGAAGGGAGTCCCCAGATTCTTGCATAAATACTAAGACTCTTTTTTTTTCCAAACCCCTAGGTAATGGAAAAGACGTCTAGGTTTATGACTTCTGCAAGACTCTTATATTGGATAAATGGATGTAATGTTCAAATTACTACTGTGTAGACTATCAATGTATGGAATATTTTGTGGCAGTACAATCTAATATAAAATTATCTTTATTTATTTGAGAATAGAATTGGAATTAATTCAAAGATGGAATTGTAATGAATTAATTGAAATTTGAAATTGATTTAATTAATTAGGAATAAAATTAAAGTTAAATAAGTTTAGAACGAACATTGAAAATTTCAAGATGAAACTGAGATTTAACTTAAGGAAGTTAAATGGTTGGTTTGAATGGGAGTTATGTGTGATCTCAAAACAAGTTTGAGATCAGGAAATTGGTAATCGATGCTATTGGTTGGTATTTGCCTTGGCTTATCCTGATATCATTCTATTGTTATGAATAATCTATGAAACTAAGATAAATGGTTTACCTTAAAGTTAATTAAGATCTTTGGAAATTGCAGATTAATTAAATTAATGAAGTAATTAAAGAGAAATTAATTACTTTTAATTAAGGATTAATTAATTAATAATTAAGGGAAATAAATTAATTAATGAGAGATTAACTAATTTGTAATTAGGATTTGGTAATTAATAATTAAGATAAATTAATTAGTAATTAAGGATTAATTAATTTCTAATTAAGGGTTAATTAATTAGTGATTAAGGATTGGTTAACTAATAACTAATGGATAATTAATCAGTAATTAAAGATTAATTAATTGATTTATAAATGTAATTAAAGAATGATTAATTAATTTAATAATTAATTAAAGGTTTGTACTTTGTTAATATTAATTAAGCAGGTTAGGTAATTAATTCATAAGTAATTAATTTAATTTGAGTTAATTAAATTAATTTTAATTACGGGTTAATAAATCTTTCTTATAGATGATTGATTATGTAGAATGTCTGGATTGATTAATATTTATAGTATTATAATCTGTTGTGACGACTCGGAATTTTCGAGCATTTAAAATCGGGATATTTAATTGATTTTAAATATTCAATTGAGTAATTTTAACTTAAATTACAAATATCACAATTTATTTGATAATGGAATTATTAAATTAAATAAGTGAAGTTGGGTAAATTGTTGAATCTGGAGTTTTAAGCCTATTAAAAATAATTTGAAGACTTGAAAAATTAATATTGATAATACTGAGAATAATAGAACTTTTAAAATTGAATTTAACATTGATTTATTTGGTTTTGAAATTTTATAGTTTAAATTGATTTTAAAAATAGCCTTTTGAGGCACAGTCTTGGAATTCGATGAAACCAGTTCCATTGGATCAGTAATATTAAATTATTATCGGGTTTTAAATTTCATATTGATCGGAGCTGTCGTGTGAGCATACGAAATATAAACGCGCTGAAATTTAATTGATATTAATCTGATGAAATTTAATTTAAATAGTTGAGCCTTCTTGTATACGCCTCCTCCCTTAACTTAAAATCGAATCTAAATCGTCTTCTTGGAGAAGCCATTTTCTTCCCTACTTTCTCTTTAATTTTTTTACTTTCCAATCCCCTTTTTCTTCAATTCAAATCGCAGAAAAATAAAATAACAATGGCCGAACTAATTGTAAAACAAAAATCACGCTACATCCTCTTTAATTCGTTCGCAAGTCCCCCTTTTCTTCTTCCAGCACAAAATCGAAATCATTCGAAAAAAAGAAAAAAAATTGGCGATTGAAATCGCAAGACCCAAAAAGGCGAGCGGACGAGGTGTAAGGAGGAATTGGCGTTCGATGTTTCGAGTTTTAGGGTTGGGTGAAGCTGAGATCTTCATTGACATCAATTTTGGGAGATGCGACTCCATTTTTGCAGTCGTGGTCTGATGCTCATTCGCCTGGTGATGTCACGGCTGGTTAGGGGTTACGGCGTTCGCGAGGAATGCTCACACGAGCGGGTGATGGTTGGCAGCGACTATCTCGTTCGCACGAGAGGGGGAGCTCAACCTCGTTTTTACGTGCGATAGGGAGTGGTGATTCTGGGTGAAGGCGCGAAGATCCTTGTTGGTCAGAGCGGCGATATCGACTGGTGGTTTGGCGACGTGGAGGAGCATCGCGTCTAAGCAGTAGGCTAGGGTTGGAAACATCACGATTTTTGGGGACGAGGGGTCGCGGTTGAATCGCGTTTGCAAGGAGGTAGTGAGGTAATATTATGTTTTCTTAAATTTTTTTATATGTGAAATTTTTGCAGAGGGAAAATTTAATTCCAGCAAGTTTAATATATATACACAGATTCTTCAATTTAAACATATATTTACTAGAGGAAAATGATATGTATATGTATATAAATATAGGTAGGTTTCAATAGTAGATAGATGTTTTTAGATAAACAGCTAAAAAAAATAGTAGGAAGCAATTCTGTTTTCATTTAATGTACGAATAGGGTTTGGAAGGAATTTTTATTTAATTTATTTTAATTGTTGGAATAATTTATTAAAAGGAAAATTTATTCAAAATCAAATTTACGAGTTGAAATACAAATTTTTAGTTAATTGAAAATTTACAACTGGAAATTTAGTTGTTCGATTAGTTGAACTATTTATAAATGGTGTAAATATTTACACAAGGTTTAAATTAAAGGAATAAATAATGATAGAGTTGCTCGATCAATTCAAATATTAATAAATCATATAATATTTTATGCATGGTCAAAAATCGAGAAAACCAAGGGAATATTGGAGTGAATGGCAAATGCAAAATCAAAGGTGAGTTAATCTCACTCAGTCAAATTTAAATTCAAATTTAAATTCAAATGATTAAATTTAAATAATTGTTTGTGTGATTGAATTGATTGATGTACTGTAGTATGATATATTTTGGGATTGATATTTATATTGTGCTAACGTCTGTAGATGTAGGGAAAACAAGTTGGAGGGATCCAACTAGATCCCTCAACATTTATTTAAATTGTTTAATACCCTCTGTTGTGATTATTTGATTTTCTATGATGAATGATATTGGAATATTGAATGCTATGGTGCGATTGGATATAATTCGGTATAATGAATTATCAAAAATATATATAAATTGGATTTTGGAAGGAAAATAAAAGAAGTGAATTTGTAAGAAAATAACTATAGAAAATTTGAATAAGTTTAAGAATGAATTGGAAAGAAATAAAGTGATTTTAAAATTTTAATAAATAAAACTAGAGTATAGAAAGGAAATTTTGAACAACAGGAAGTTAATGAATTTTAAACTATAGTGTTATTATTTAAGAGAACAAAACATTTATTTAAAATTTAAGATTTAAATTATTGCAAGGAATAAAGAAGAATTGGGAAAGACCTGAATTTGTATATTTCAGGTAAGAGATTTAAAACCAAATGGAAAATAATAACAATAATAATAAGTCCATAATTAACGAATTTTTGAAATGAATTGAGTAAGTAATGAAATTTATTTCAAATGGAGTAAATTGGAAATCAATTTGGGAAATTGATTTAAGTGATTGAGATTGGAAATTCTCCCTGAATAAACAAGTATGTTTTTCAAAGTAAAATTTTAAAATATAAGTACAAATTTTAAAGTTGTTTTAAAATGCAAGTTTTGAAAATTTTATTATTTCTAAAATATTTAAATTCTAAAGTAAGTGTTTTCTTTTAATCTATTATAGCAGTAATTATTTAAATAGTGACTTAGTATTTTGTTTTTAAATAAAGTGAAGATCTAGTTTTATATTTTATTAAATAACTTTATTTTTAAATATTCATATAGTATGTACTTTTAACCAATTATTGAAGTAGTTTTAACTTAAATGTTTTAAAAAAAATTCCAAAGTAAGTGTTTTGTTTAATCTATTATCGTCATAATTATTTAAAGGATGATTTGGTATTTTGTTTAAAGAAGAAAATCTAGTTATATTTATAAAGTAAACTTATTTTAATTATTTCTAAAGTATTATTTTAAATTAAGTACTAAAGTAAATTTTCTAAATTAAATGTTAAACATATTTTACAATAAGTGATTTAAAATTGTTTTAAAAATCTAAAATCTTGTGCTTGGTGATTCCAGTGGAAATAGAAAATACTTGAAAATTTATTCACAGAAAGGAAGATAGTTTGAAAACTGTTTTCAAAGGGGTTTGAAATTGGAAATATATCTTGCAAAGATATTTTGAGATAAATAAATAATTTAGGAAATTATTTATTGTGTGATGGTTGTTTGTGAATATTGATTGATAGTTAAATCACTAACTATCAATATTGGACAAATGCGCTGATTGTTTCGAAGAAACCGGGATCGAGATTTATTTCTCGAAAACCACTTCGATCCGGTTTGTACGTTTCGTGGAAAATGATTTTGGATTCGAAGATGGAGCAGTAAAGTGCAAAGGCTAGTCGCTACTAATCCTGAGGATATTTTCAAAATGGATGTAGAAGGAGTAGTGCCTTCGGTTCCGTTCGAACCCGGGACGGACTTGTATGGATGAATGCATTCGTAAACGTCGTCAGGTGGACGATGGGCATTCTAAGGGATATGTTCTAAAAAGGTAACGCTTAGCCTCAAGCCTCATCAAATGGGAATGATTGAAAATCAGGGGTTATGCAGCAAGGCTAGGTGGGTAGCACTCAAGCAGGGTGAGGTCATCCCTGCCTAGATGTCCCTTTTTATTTCGGCTTAGGGGGCGGTTGCTGATCCCAACCGCGGGGTGATCTCACTCGGGATTATCCAGTAAGGGATAGTCCGGTCTTGTGTTGCAGGGGAGCGGGCGTACTCCTCGGTACTGTGATCTAGTCCACGTACTGTGACAGGTGGTACCCCAGTGTTTAGTCATTAGTTGGAAATCCATTTTCCCTACGAGCCTTGTACGAGTTTTGTTTGTATTACCCACTCTGTGGGTAGTAGCTGGAATTTAATAGATCTATCAATTTCGGCTTTTTTATAAGTATTTGTATATAGACCCTATTATAATATCAGAGGATTTCTATAAAAATTGTTTTAGCTATCGTAAGGTAAAAACCCGACATGTTTATTTGTGGCGTGGTCTTACGAGATACTTTTGTTTTCAAAAGATTTTTGAAACTTTAATAATCAATTGAGTGTGACTTTCTCACGTTGGTATTCCAGACTGACTCGGGTGTTATTTAACTGTAATGCTCGGGTCAGACCGAGTATTATATGATACATGATATGATGCTGTAGAGCTCAGGAGACGAGCAGGATGACGATACGTACCCCCGTACTTGTTTATATATATTCCGCTATATTGAGTTGCTGTGTATCCATTTGTATGATATTGATGTTAAGCTGTGATTGATGTACTCTGATGACGTAATATATAAGCAGTTATATTTGATTTTGAGTAAAGATCATTTATTATCTATTATATTTTATTCCGCTGCGATGGTTAGATTCTTTTGTTGTTTTCTATTTTCTTCTTCTACCTCTTCTTCTTAAATCCTAATGGTTCATATTTCTGTACAACTTGAGTTGATTTATGTAGAATAGTGTTAACTCAAGGGGTACGGATTTGCGGGCTATTACACTTGGTATCAGAGCTTAGGTTGGTGATAACCTTGGCTCCGGTGGGAACTACTCATTTAAATTAGAGTCCGTAGTACTCTAGAACGAGTTTGAGAGTATTAATAGAAATGAGCGCGTATTTGTTAGTGAATATAAAATTGTTTTTATATTGTGTTGATTTATCGGTTGAGTGTTTATGGATTCTGGTCGATATATGGGACGCCATGTTATCGATACGAATTTCTTTACTCTAAAACAAGATAAACCGACACAATATTGTTTTAAATAGGGTAAATGAAATAATTTTACCCAAAATTATTTTGTATATAAAGGAAATAATTTCTCGTAATTGTTATAGTTATATATGGATGCTTGGTTGTTAGGAGTGATAATATTACATTATTATCATTGTATGAAAATTGAATAAGAAATTGAAATAATAACTAAAGATTAAGAATAAATGAATAAATAAATGGATTTTGTAAATATGATTTATAATTGAATAAGGAATTGGAATCATAATTAAAAACTAGAAACAAATTCATATATAAATGAAATTTGTAAATGTAAATTATAATGTGGTTAATAATTACAATACAATAAAATTCCAAGGCAATGTTTGAATATACATTTAAAGGATTTGGAATTTGGAATTTAAATTCCTTTGAATTTGGAAATGTTTCTCAAAGGTTGAGAAGATAATATATATTGAGAAATATTTTTGAATCGGATTTGAAATCTAGAGAGATTTGGAATTTAAAAATATTGGAAGGGTTTTTAAAGGGAGCGAAAAGCATTGAACTCTTTACGGTCGCTGGAAAATAATTCCAATGATGATCGCATCGGTGTTCATTTTCGAGTTTCGAGGGATTGCTACCAGGATGTTTTGGATTAATATTAGTTGGAGAAATTTGGTTGATTTTGAAAATGCAATGGAATAGTTTGGTTAGATATATATGTTTTCAAAATTGAATGTTGAACTTATGTTTAAAAAAATTAATTAATTAATTAAGTTGGATTAAATAAACAAGTTTTAAGATTTAAAATTTATAAGTAACTGATTAATTAATATGGTATGCAAATGAAATGAAATTCAAGATCGGATGATGCTTGATTTAAATGTGTAAAATAAGGTGCAGAATAAGTTCAAATGGACCAAAAATAATTAATGTTTGGAAATAAAATTTATTGGTTGAAAATAAATTTGTGAATGAATAAATGGATCAACTATTGAACTTATAAAGTAAAGTTGATATTAATAAGAAGGAATTGAAAATTTTAGTCTGACAATTAAAATTTAACTTAAGTGAATGATGTGAAGAAAATATATTTGAATTTAACTTGAGATAAGTTGAATAAAATTGAAATTGAAATTGGATTAAATTGGATATAAAGTTGAAGATAAATGATTATAATTGTGAAATGAAAATTTATACCTTAAGCTAGTAAGTGTTATATATATAATCTGGAATTTGGTTATAAGATGAAATGACTCAAATGAGCAATATAAGCTTTTAAGTAAATAAATAAGTTTTAAACACACATGCATTGAGAAATAAAATTTAGTTAAATTTGGATTGAATTGAATCAAAAGTCAGTTGTGTCATGAATGTTATTACATGGAATTAAGACTTTGCTTAATAAACTTAAAAGAATGGTATGTAACTAGATTTAACTGAAGTTGAGTTGGAATAAAACTGAATTTAAATGAATTCAGTCGAATTTTAGATAATATTGACTGGAATAAAATTCTAATCAAACAAATAAATCTAAGCAAATATTGAATTAGAATAAATAAACTTCGGAAACTTATAAAAGAATTGGAAAGCTTTGAAAAATATATATAATCCCTAGTAAAGGTAAGTTGTGAATGTGGTTGACTGTAAATAAATGATGAAGTAAGAATATTTCAAGTGAGTAGCTTATAAAATTTAAAAAGGGAATAAATAAGCCAGAACAAAAATATTGTATTCTGAGATAAAAATCCAAACTTGGGATATAAAATAAGATTGAACTCAAGAAAATCGGATAAAATGATTTTCAAGATAAATGAAAAAGAAAATCAAGTATGGAATTATAAATTAGATGTTGTTGAATGAAAATTTGAATTGGATTAAAATAGATATGGTGTGAAATATAAACAAATCCAATTCAAGCATAAATTGCATGGCCTTATTATTAATAAATTCAACACTGAATTGTTAATGTAAATTAAAATTTAACATGGATAAAAGAATAAATTAATCGAATAAAATAGTGAAATGGTTGGGATTTGATCAAAGGAAAATCAAATCGAAGATTGTGAATAGGTAATGGAGTTTGAAAATAAAGCTTGATTTGTATGGAATTGGATTAAAATAAAAATGAATTGAGGTAAAAATAAATCCAATTCGAGTATGAATAAATTAAAACGAGAATGAACTTAAGTTATAAAAGGGTAGTAAATTGAAGTAAATTAACTTAAGTTTAAAATTAATAGAAGATTGGGATGATGGCGAGTATAATAAATGGTTTGGAATCAAATCTTTTTGGATATGAAAGAAAATGCAATGAAAGTTTGTGAATGAATGAACATGGGATGGGATTAAGTGTAAATTGAGTTGGGATCAATTTAAATGGCAATAAGCTTAAGTAATTATATATTCACATTAATATTGTCGAATTGCATTAGAAAATTGGTCGTTCGACGTAAACGGAAGTAAACAAAATTATATGAATTAATAGCAGTTTGATAAATTGATTTTTGCATTAATCGGAATGAATATGAGTTTATTTGGCTTAGAATGAATTAAATATAAGCGAGTAAGTTGTAAATCACTTAAACTGAATGGAATGGTTTGAGAATTGATTATAAGCAATTGTAATAAGTGTCGAAACCTTATATATGCTTATGGAAATTATATAACATGCAGTATATATGAATTTATGTGCTTATGCCAGTACATCACATGCATTGTTACAGGATTGATGTTTTAGCTATTTAAATTTAAGTGAAATGCAATAAACTTCCTATATATAGTACTTATATGTTTAAATTGAGTAAGTACAGGTACCGGGAAGCCGTTTGGCTGGATTTAGTCATGCTAAATGCTAAAATAAATAAGCCGCTTGCTTATAAATGCTAAATAAGGTACGCCTACGCAATAAAAATAGGAAATATGAACTGTTTTTGGTTTTTCCGACCGTGTGGGTCGATGTATATATATTTATATCTTTTGTCAAATTGCAAAAGCTCCTCCGTATAAAGGAGACTCTGCCAAAAAATTTCAGAAATTTTGAGAGTTAGAAAATTTTGGAAAATTTTTGGAAAATTTTTGTTAACGACATAACAATTTCAAATTGGAAATTGAAATAAATTAGTGAATGAAACTACTTTAAAATAATGACATGAATTAGTTATAAATGGAAAATAAAACTCAATTATGCAGAGTTAAAGATAAATTAAATTCATATGGAAATGGGAGAATCAATTTGAATAGAAATAGATATAAACTAAAGTGGTAAGATGAAAATAAATATAAGAAACATGTAAAATGCTTATACTAACTTAAGAAAGGAATAGTAAATTTTTAATTGGAAATTGATAATACAAATATATTCCAAGTTAATATTTGGATGGATAAATATTATCATTTGGTAGGGAAGTCGATAAAATGTTTTTGAAATGTTGTGATTGGATATTATTGCAAAGTGGAAAATACAGGTATTATGAAGGAAAATAAAAATGGGGTTTTACTTCAGAAGATAAATTTGAATTGCTCGACAAAAAGGTATGTGTTTAAATTTCTGTGTGAAATTGGATTAGGTTATTGATTGAGCCATTTGGCCTTTTGTTTTCTTTTGGAATTTGAGAGCCCGTAGAGGCCATTTTGTAGTTGTACCGAGCTAGCCGCGCAAAGGAGATGCTGGCGAAATTTTTCGAAAATTTAGGGAGTTAGAAAATTTTTGAGAAAATTTTGATAATTCAAAATTTGGTATTAAATTGAAACTTGAATGGGTAAACAAATAGTTTTGTTTGAAACTATGAGAGAGTTGAAAGTTAATAAGAATAATAATGGGTCTTTTATAAGAAGATAATTGATAAGATGTTGAATTGTTAGAAACTGTTTGGTTTCGGGAAAAAGTAAACGAGTATTGGACCATTCTTCTTAACTAGCAATTTCGGGGACGAAATTCTTATAAGGGGGAGGAATGTGAAGACCCGGAATTTTCGAGCATTTAAAATCGGGATACTTAACCGATTTTAAATATTCAATAGAGTAATTTTAACTTAAATTACGAATATCACAATTTATTTGATAATGGAATTATTAAATTAAATAAGTGAAGTTGGGTAAATTGTTGAATGTGGAGCTTTAAGCCTATTAAAAATAATTTGAAGACTTGAAAATTTATATTGATAATACTAAGAATAATAGAAGTTTAAAATTGAATTTAACGGTGATTTGTTCGGTTTTGAAATTTTATAGTTTAAATTGAATTTAAAAATAGCCTTCCGAGGCACAGTCTTGGAATCCGACGAAACCAGTTCCATTGGATCCGTAATATTAAATTATTATCGGGTTTCAAATTTCATATTGATCGGAGTTGTTGTGTGAGCATACGAAATATAAATGCGCTGAAATTTAATTGATATTAATCTGATGAAATTTAATTTAAATAGTTGAGCCTTCTTGTATACGCCTCCTCCCTTAACTTAAAATAGAATCTAAATCGTCTTCTTGCAGAAGCCATTTTCTTCCCTAATTTCTCTGTAAATTTTTTACTTTCCAATCCCCTCTTTCTTCAATTCAAATCGCAGAAAAATAAAATAATAATGGCCGAACTAATTGTAAACAAAAATCACGCTACATCCTCTTTAATTCGTTCGCAAGTCCCCCTTTTCTTCTTCCAGCACAAAATCGAAATCATTCGAAAAAAAGAAAAAAAAATTGGCAATTGAAATCGCAAGACCCAAAAAGGCGAGCGGACGAGGTGTAAGGAGGAATTTGCGTTCGATGTTTCGAGTTTTAGGGTTGTGTGAAGCTGAGATGTTCGTTGATATCAATTTTGGGAGATGCGACTCCATTTTTGCAGTCGTGGCCTGATGCTCATTCGCTTGGTGATGTCGCGGTTGGTTAGGGGTTACGGCGTTCGCGAGGACATGCTCACACGAGCGGGTGACGGTTGGCAGCGACTATCTCGTTCACACGAGAGGAGGAGCTCAACCCCATTTTTACGTGCGATAGGGAGTGGTGATTCTGGGTGAAGGCGCGAAGACCCTTGTTGGTCAGAGCGGCGATATCGACTGGTGATTTGGCGACGTGCAGGAGCATCGCGTCTAAGCAGTAGGCTAGGGTTGGAAGCATCACGATTTTTGGGGATGAGGGGTCGCGGTTGAATCGCGTTTGCAAGGAGGCGGTGAGGTAATATTATGTTTTCTTAAAAAAATTTATATGTGAAATTTTTGCAGAGGGAAAATTTAATTCCAGCAAGTTTTATATATATACACGGATTCTTCAATTTAAACATATATTTACCAAAGGAAAATGATATATATATATATATATATATGTATGTATAAAAATATAGGTAGGTTTCAATAGTAGATAGATGTTTTTAGATAAACAGCTAAAAATAAAGGAAGCAATTCTGTTTTCATTTAATGTACGGATATGCATTTCGAAGGAATTTTATTTAATTTACTTTAATTGCTGAAATAATTTATTAAAAAGAAAATTTATTCAAAATCAAATTTACGAGTTGAAACACAAATTTTTAGTTAATTGAAAATTTACAACTGGAAATTTAGTTGTTCGATTTGTTCAACTATTTATAAATGGTATAAATATTTATACAAGGTTTAAATTAAAGGAATAAATAATGATAGAGTTGCTCGATCAATTCAAATATTAATAAATCATATAATATTTTATGCAAGGTCAAAAATCGAGAAAACCAAGGGAATATTGAAGTGAATGGCAAATGCAAAATCAAAGGTGAGTTAATCTCACTCAGTTAAATTTAAATTCAAAATTAAATTCAAATGATTAAATTTAAATAATTGTTTGAGTGATTGAATTGATTGATGTGCTGTAGTATGGTATATCTTGGGATTGATATTTATATTGTGCTAACGTCTGTGGATGCAGGAAAAACAGGTTGGAGGGATCCAACTGGATCCCTCAACATTTATTTAAATTGTTCAATACCCTCTGTTGTGATTATTTGATTTTCTATGATGAATGATATTGGAATATTGAATACTATGGTGCGATTGGATATAATTGGGTATAATGAATTATCAAAAATATATATAAATTGGATTTTGAAAGGAAAATAAAAGAAGTGAATTTGTAAGAAAATAATTATAGAAAATGTGAATAAGTTTAAGAATGAATTGAAAAGAAAAGAAGTGATTTTAAAATTTTAATAAATAAAACTAGAGTATAGGAAGGAAATTTTAAACAACAAGAAGTTAATGAATTTTAAACTGTAGTGTTATTATTTAAGAGAACAAAACATTTATTTAAAATTTAAGATTTAAATTATTGAAAGGAATAAAGAAGAATTGGGAAAGACCTGAATTTGTATATTTCGGGTAAGAGATTTAAAATCAAACGGAAAATAATAACAATAATAATAAGTCCATAATTAATGAATTTTTGAAATGAATTGAGTAGGTAATGAAATTTATTTCAAATGGAGTAAATTGAAAATCAATTAGGGAAATTGATTTAAGTGATTGATATTGGAAATTCTCCCTGAATAACCAAGTACGTTTTTCAAAGTAAATTTTTAAAATGTAAGTACAAGTTTTAAAGTTGTTTTAAAAAGCAAGTTTTGAAAAATTTATTATTTCTAAAATATTTAAATTCTAAAGTAAGTGTTTTCTTTTAATCTATTATAGCAGTAATTATTTAAAGAGTGACTTAGTATTTTGTTTTTAAATAAAGTGTAGATCTAGTTTTATATTTTATTAAATAACTTTATTTTTAAATATTCATATAGTATGTATTTTTAACCAATTATTGAAGTAGTTTTAACTTAAATGTTTTAAAGTAAATTCCAAAGTATGTGTTTTGTTTAATCTATTATCGTCATAATTATTTAAAGGATGATTTGGTATTTTGTTTAAAGAAGAAAATCTAGTTCTATTTATAAAGTAAACTTATTTAATTATTTCTAAAGTATTATTTTAAATTAAGTACTAAAGTAAAATTTTCTAAATTAAATGTTAAACATATTTTACAATTAAGTGATTTAAAATTGTTTTAAAAATCTAAAATCTTGTGCTTGGTGATTCCGGTGGAAATAGAAAATACTTGAAAATTTATTCAGAGAAAGGAAGATAGTTTGAAAACTGTTTTCAAAGGGGTTTGAAATTGGAAATATATCTTGCAAAGATATTTTGAGATAAATAAATAATTTGGGAAATTATTTATTGTGTGATGGTTGTTTGTGAATATTAATTGATAGTCAAATCACCGACTATCAATATTGGACAAATGCGCTGATCGTTTCGAAGAGAACGGGATCGAGATTTATTTCTCGAAAACCACTTCGATCCGGTTTGTACGTTTCGTGGAAAATGATTTTGGATTCGAAGATGGAACAGTGAAGTGCAATGGCTAGTCGCTACTAATCCTGAGGATATTTCCAAAATGGATGTAGTAGGAGTAGTATCTTCCGTTCCGTTCGAACCCGGGACGGACTTGTATGGATGAATGCTTTCGTAAACATCGTCAGGTGGACGATGGGCATTCTAAGGGATATATTCTAAAAAGGTAACGCTTAGCCTCAAGCCTCATCAAATGGGAATGATTGAAAATCAGGGGTTATGCAGCAAGGCTAAGTGGGTAGCACCCAAGCAGGGTGAGGTCATCCCTGCCTAGATGTCCCTTTTTATTTCGGCTTAGGGGGCGGTTGCTGATCCCAACCGCGGGGTGATCTCACTCGGGATTATCCAGTAAGGGATAGTCCTGGTCTTGTGTTGCAGGGGAGCGGGCGTACTCCTCGGTACTGTGATCTAGTCCACGTACTGTGACAGGTGGTACCCCAGTGTTTAGTCATTAGTTGGAAATCCATTTTCCCTACGAGCCTTGTACGAGTTTTGTTTGTATTACCCACTCTGTGGGTAGTAGCTGGAATTTAATAGATCTATCAATTTCGGGTTTTTTATAAGTATTTGTATATAGACCCTATTATAATATCAGAGGATTTCTATAAAAATTATTTTAGCTATCGTAAGGTAAAAACCCGACATGTTTATTTGTGGCGTGGTCTTACGAGATGCTTTTGTTTTCAAAGGATTTTTGAAACTTTAATAATCAATTGAGTGTGATTTTCTCACGCTGGTATTTCATACTGACTCGGGTGTTATTTAACTGTAATGCTCGGGTCAAACCGAGTATTATAGGATACATGATATGATGCTGTAGAGCTCAGGAGACGAGCAGGATGACGATACGTACTCCCGTACTTGTTTATATATATATTCCGCTGTATTGAGTTGCTGTGTATCCATTTGTATGATATTGATGTTAAGCTTTGATTGATGTACTCTGATGATGTAATATATAAACATATATATTTGATTTTGAGTAAAGATCATTTATTATCTATTATATTTTATTCTGCTGCGATGGTTAGATTCTGTTGTTATTTTCTATTTTCTTCTTCTATCTCTTCTTCTTAAACCCTAATGGTTCATATTTCTGTACAACTTGAGTTGATTTAGGTAGAATAGTGTTAACTTAAGGGGTACGGATTTGCGGGCTATTGCATCTGTGATGTTCTATGATGTGTAATACTTTGAATATGGTTGTGATAAATGTGTATTATTTATCTGTGCGAAACTGCTGTGTGTATACAAAGTCCTGAATTGAATTAAATTGTTTAAACCTTAAACAACTTGACCTTAAAGATGACATTGGACTCGAAGAGACCGGGATCGGGTATCAGCAAATACCCGAAACCACTTCGATTAGTATTCTATAGAAATTCTTTGTAGATTTGATTTTAAAATCGAATAGGCTGGAATGGAATGAATTAAGTAACATGGCCATTTAAACTGAGTAACAGTTCGTAGATATTGTTTTAAGTGATTGATGATAACAAATTAAGAACTCATAGTGAGGTACGAGTTACCCTGGTTTGCAAATAAGTTTTATAGCTTAGTATTTCAAGTTATATGGGTTTACTCATGTTGGTTTCCAGCCTGACTCGGGTGTTACTTTGTTGTAATGCTCGAGTCAGACCGAGTGTTAAATATTTTCAGGTTAAGACGTTCTAGAGCTCAAGTGGCGAGCTGGATGGCGGGAACGTATGGATTATATAATGCTGTGTGTTTGAGATTGTATTGATGGCAGTCAGGGACAAGCTAATTACAACTGTCCAGTTTATTTGAGCATTTGTTGTACTTGATATATTGTATGTAAAGTAATAGTTACAGCTTTTGTTTGTAAATGCTATTATTTAATGTTATATTTTAATCCGTTTCAAATGTGAGGTTCTATGACAACCCGCATATTTTACGATTGTGTATTTAAATATTTTATTTAAATACAGCATCGTCAGTCGGATTATAGTCTGAAATGCTACCTTTTGCATACGGTCGACTTAGGACTCGGGACCACTTCCATTGAGTTCAAAACGCCGTTTGCGACCTTTTTGAGTATAAACTTTGATATGTTTGGAGCTAGCTAAAATTTGACCTATGCACTTTGGACTTTGGATGTGGATTAGCCTAAACTATTAACTCTAGCTCCACCCCCACTTCTCTTCATTCACTTTCATTTCCTAATACCTTCAAGCTTTCATAAAAATGGGGGAAGAGAAAGAGAATTAGAATTCCTAAGCCCTAATGTAACGATCGCGACTTTCCGACGCTCGAAAGCCGACATCAATACGTCCACGGTATCAACTGCCGAGCAATCGAATTGTGGAAAACCGTACCGTTATGGTCAAACAAGAAGAAAAAGATAGAAGAAGAGAGAAAAAGATAGAATAGAACAGAAAGAAATAACAGAACAATATCAGAATCTCACGATCGCAGCGGAACAACATATAATAGATAAATGAATAATCTTTAAACAAAGAACTATATCAGTTATTACATTACATCACATTACATTACATTACATTACATCATCAGAGTGTACAACAACAAACAGCGGAAAAGAAATACTATATACTAGTGAATACGCCATGCCATCCAGCTTGCCTCTTCCAACTCCTGAATTCCAGGATATCCTGATAAACCTGACTCTTGACTGCCCGTGTGGAAATTGGTGGACACCCAGAGTTTAGGAAGGAAAACAATAAACTCTGAGTCAATCACGTGACTGGTGTGAGAACCAAAACGGTTTATTTTTATTTATTTTTAACAAAATAGAGGAATATTTTCAAAGTTAATTCGCAATGTTTTTTAAAATGAAACTGCCATAAGGCCTCCTGGCACACACACAATGCAAACGCAGACTTGGGGGAGATTTCTCCTTATGATAGTCAAAGATGCTTACTACTAAAATCAAATCATTTTTGATATTATTATTAGTGCATAGTGTAGGAAAAAATCATTTCGAAAGTAAAGATATAAATCTTAGCCAGCATAAGTACCATTATATTATGCCTACTATAGCTACCGTATTAAATGGCAGGTTCTACAACTAAAACCGTACAAGGTTCGTATTGTTTCTTTGGATTTTCAACAAATGGTCAGGCCAAGGAACTTCCCATTGCCACATGGAAACGCCTCTGGAAAGACGCCCCGAGAACCTAACCGGATCTCTGCCAACACAAGGCCGGGTTACCTTTCAAACTAGGTAACTACTGACACGAGTATGTCATTCCTCGATCGTAACCGATCTATATTCGAGGATCCTCGATTTCCAACAACCACAAAGCAATAAATTTGCAGCAACAACATAGGTTAAGTATCTGGGCTCCATACCAAGATACCACTTCTATCCAGATGACATACACTAAAGGGGTGCTACCCCCTAATAACCTTGCTGCATCCTTCCTGTTTTGACCATTTCCGAGGTGTGAGGTCCGACGAAGTCTCGTCCACAAAGCCACGCTTTATACAAAAGCATTGCTTTGATCATCAAATGCTCAACAGCACTTCGTATGCCACATTACCAATTTGGGAATGTATCACTAGTAACCATCAACTACATCACCTCTAAGGGTGTTAAGCTAAGAGAATAAATTCTCCGCCACCAACGGAAATATATTTGATAGAAACCAGCTTTACATCTCAAACTGTAACGTCAGACACACATCCATACAAGTCCGTTCCGGGATCGAACGGAACCGACGGCACTTACAAAGAAGTCCTTGCAATCCAAATATTCACTAATCACGACCGGACTTCCCATCACAAAGGGTAATAAATTTCTATATCGGGGATCAGCCGATGCAGAAACATTCGACGGTAATCCTTCCATTTTCACAAATATCCGATCTTCAACACCGGTCATCAAATGCAATCCATAACGACGTATCACATATTCGGAATGGGTTATACGACCCCAAGGTCCTTTTCCGGCTAACCCGAATAGTGAGCGCTTATTCAAAAATAAGTGTGGCATTCAAATTCAAGCAATCGCAACAAATACCTATTCAAAGGTAAATATTGATAGTCGGTTATTTAACTATCAATAGGTATGCTCAACATCACCAGATTCCAAATAATTTCCCAAATTATTTATTTTCCAAAAATATCTTTACAAGATATATATTTTCCACACTTCAACCATTTGAAAACAAATTTCAATCATTTTCCTAATGCGGAAAAACTTTCATTTCAAAATGGTTCATTTAAACCAATTAAATAAATCCTTACCGGTTTACTTTATATTTACGTTCCAAATCCGTAAATTTATTCCTATGCTTCAAAAATAAATCAACGTTTATTTTTAAACAATTTCCCTTTCTTTTATAAATTCTATAGTGAATTTACAATTCCAAAAAATCTATGAATATACGATTTCCAAATCGATTTCTAATATTAATTTTCAATTTATCTTTAAAAGATAAAATCTCAAGCAATCAGAGCCATTGATTTTCCAATTGTAGATCTCGGCCGCCCATGATCTTCTTCCCTCTCCCAAGCATGTTGTACGTAACCTAACCCATATTGGTCGCCACTTTAACCTAATTTCGTAACCCGCTTCGAGCCCTTTCACTTCGATCAGGATACACCACGTCGAAGGCCATTGCGAGCACGACTCTCGGCCCAAAGATGATGAAGCTCGGCCTTGACCGGACCTTGAACGACGTGCGCGAGTTTCGGCTGCTTGTGGTTGATTTGCCGCTAATTCATAGCATGAAAATTCATCATCGCCGTTGAAGTCGTAGATCTCGAGACGATCTACAACATTGCAGTTGAACGTTTCACGTATAGATTGATGGATTGAATGATAATTGAGGAAGAAAGAAATAAAATTTCGGCCATTGAAATTTGTAGCCGGCGGCCTGACCTAATTTCTAGGGTTTGATGTAAAAAATGAAAATAGAGGTCCTTATATAGAAAATTCTCGTGCACTATTCATCCCAAATTTTTTCGAACTCCAAACGAAGCATGCCGGTTGGCATTTCTAAGGTTTACCCCGCGTTTCGAATACAATGGAACATGTTTCGGAGGCCAATTCGATCATCTGTGCGAGTTACGGCAATAAACGATCAAATTCAAATTAAACCGATTTGAACGAATTTCTAGGCCTTTTGGCTCACCCCGGATAAACGGTAAATCCGATTGACACGAAATTTGAAACCATACAATAATATATCATTACGGATCCGATGAAACTGGTTTCGTCGAAATTCGAAACTGTTTGAAAAATGGCTATTTTAACTCGTCAATTAAATATTAAAATATTCAATTTTCACATGTTAACTTTTAATTCAATTTTAAAAGTTCTATAACATCATTATAACTCTAATATGATATAATAAAATTTTACATATGATTTTCAATCATATTAAACCCAATTTTCAATTATTTCAGTAATTTAACATATTAAATTATCGGTTTAATGACCCAATTAAATCCAGATATTCGAAATAAAATTTATTCGACCTATAAATCCCACTTATTAATATTTAAAATCAATTAAATATACAATTTTTAATTGACAGAAATTCTGGGTCGTTACACCTAGTTCCATTGCAAATCCAAGTTCTAACTCCAAATTCAAAGTGAAGCTATTGGTAAGCATCATCTTCTTCTTCTCTAACTCATTCTACCTTCAATTTCAGAAATTCCTAAAGTATAACTTAAGAAATATTTTTCTTTTAAGCTTAGTTTCAAGCTTATTGGGATGGAATTGAGGAGTGATTGTTTTTACCTTGCTCTATAGCTTCTTCCTCGTTGTTTTTGTGCAAAAGGTGAGATTTTTATCTCACATCTATGTCTATAACCTTCATTAGTTGGGTATGAATTCCTAACTTCTATTCCATGTCCATTTGCCTTGGATTGAATTGGTTTTATAAGTATTCCAAATTTTGGTGTTTGAAGTCAAATCTTTAAAAATCATATCTTTGATGTTTGATCATGCTTTTAGTGGTGTATCGAAGAGCCTATAGGGTCGGGTCGTCGATTGGCATAAACCCCTAACGCCCATTGCTCGTCCGGTTGCAATTTTGGAGGAGTTGCTCTTCATTTGATAGGCTGAAAACAGCCCCAGTGCCAGTCGGTCGACTGACCTTTGTAGTTAGTCGACTGGGTGTAGCAAATTAATGTTCCTAGGCTACCTGTAGAGGCTGGAAGTCTCTGTTTCCTGCAATCGTTCCTCTGTAATCAATCGACTGACCTGCTTATTTTTGCCTATTTGCCCTATTTTGCTTGAAATTCCAAATTTTATTGATTCGTGGTTTTCTGATTTGTTGTTATCATTTATTATTGACCTTAATGGCTTCTATTTTGGAATTTTTGGGTATATCCATTTTGATGGGTTGGGAATCGATTTCTTTGAATTTAATTCACATTTTTGAACGTGAAATTTTAGTGATTGATTGTTCTTACAATCATCTTTATGGTTTGTCACTTTAAAACGCAAAGGTTTCTATACTAGTAGTAAATATTCAAACTCTTTCACAAAGATGATTTCAACTCTATTTTTAATACAAAGTCCTTTATAAAACCATTTTTCAATCTATTAGTATATACAAACCTTTACCTCATTCATTCGAGAAATCCAGTTAAAGGACTTTGCAAAAAAAGTGGTATGAAACGCTTGCGTTTACTTTGTCGGTTAATTCTTAGACTCATTCGATTAAAACTCTTGTGACAACTTTCGAGTGGAGATTTACAATTTGTTCGTAAATACTTAAGTTAAGCAAGTGGTTATGGGGCATGAAGCTAAAATCATCTATTTACTAGCTTAGTGTAATTGACACTTCTTGATGATCATTGATGACCATTTTTTGTGATTTAGACTAGCGATATGCTATGTCTCTTTGTCCACGTAGGGGACGGTACCTCGTTTTATTGAGTTTCGTCTCATTTCTTTTGTGGGCTAGCGACGCATGTTCTTTTATCGAATTCGGTCCAACGGACGTACCTTTGTACTACGTTATTGTACTATCTTATCAGGATCCTCGAGCGTACCTTTGTACTGCGTCGTTGTTTCGAATTATTCGAGTTTCAGGTTCCTCGAGCGTACTGATATTGTACTACGTCGTTGCACCGGCTCTATGGTTAGCGACCATGGGATAGCATCCCGTTTGTGATACACGTGTTGGTGAGTTTACATGCTCCCGTTTATGATAGGCCTCCCCCTTTGTGATTTTTGGATTTCTAATAGATGATTTCTAGAATTTGTGTTTCACCAATTATTATGATTGGCATCGATACGATGTCAATATTTGTGGTTTGGTGAATAGAGTAAAGAATATGACATTCTTTTTGATGTTATGAGATTTCTTGAGATAGTATGATTTTTGTTATTGTCAAATGTATACTTTTCATAGTATGGCATTATTGTTATCATATGTTTTGTTATATCTCTTATTCCATCTCATTTTATCTGATATTTATAGCTGGACTGATCCGTTTATTACTTTCTTATTAAATAATACTCGGGTCAGACCGAGATGTTACAGGTGCTTCTACTTGACTCCTCGTCTGGGAGTATTACCTGACTTTTGACTAACTACACTATATTGGTAGTTTTTGTTATCGTACATTCGAGATAGAGACTCCTTGATGTATACATAGCCACTGTGTAGATGCTTTGAGTTTGCATCGGTGTGCCGGATTTCCTCTTGTTATACTATCTGACATACCGTTGCTTGCACAAGGCAATTACACGGATGGTCGCTCGTCAACAGCCTTATTCTTCGTCCTAGTTGACGGTATTACTCCGTAATGTCCTTAGCTAGCGTGAGTATAGAGGTGGGGCGTCACAGCTTGGTGTCAGAACCAAACTTCAGAACAATACGAAATATTATAGCAAGGATCATCGTCCTAAGTCCATCTTAGGAGCCGTGCCTTAGGATTTATTTCGAGTCATTAGACCCGTTCTATCCTATTTTCTTTGTGATGCCTTGTTTTATCAATCATTATTGTTTGATATTCATTCTGAGAATAACTTTTTCTTCTTATTTCTTTCTTTCTAAAAGAAGAGAAATGGTTAGAACAGGGCATCCCAGCGCCGGTCAATCCAGTGCTACTCCCTAGGATGGAGTATTTATGTCTGCTCAATATCTTCTTGATCTTGTAAAGAATGCTCAAGCTGTCGGACCCATTCCCATGCCTGCTCACCCAAAATCCTGGTTTGCACGCCTGTGCAGTGATTATACAAATTTGGGTGGAAAGCCATTCAGGGGTTCCGAGGGCGTTATCGAAGTCCAAGCTTGGCTTAGAACATGCGATCGCATCTTTTCTCCCATGAATCTTATTAGTCTTTATCGAGTCCAAGTGGCTTCTAGTATGCTCCAAGAAAGAGCAATAGATTGGTATGAGCTTCAGACTTCTGAAATTATTGAAGCGGATCTTACTTGGGAGAAATTCTGGGAAAGATTCGAATCAAAGTTTGTGTCGGAAGCTGAAAAAGTGACTTTGGCCCATCGTTTTATTGACCTTGTTCAAGGTGAATCATCTGTGGCAGAGTATGGCTCAACTTTCGAATCTCTTTCTAAATACGGGGTTCGTACATTAATACCCTATTGAAGAAAAATCAGAGATTTGTTTATGGCTTGAATAAAAATCTCAAAAAGCCATTACTTCTAAAATTGGAAGTTGCTTTCGATCAACTTATTGATATCGCTCTACGACTTGAAGAGGCAGATAAAGAGAGTGATGTTGAAATTGTTAGTGCCAAACCGGACTTCAACAACAACAAGAAAAGGCCTATTAAGTTTAAAGGCCTTAATCCCAACAAGAAAGGAAAGCAAACAGTTTCTGTAGCAAAGACTTCTACCCCTAGTTGTGGGCAATGCTACAATTGTGGTTCTAAGGACCATTATGCCAATAGATGTCTGAAACCTCTCTTTTGTCGTTATTGCAAAGGTTCGGGTCATCTTTTATCTTCATGTCCCAAACTTCAAGGTAAGAAGGAGGGAAAGCTTAATGTTGTGCAAGCCTCTAGTAACACTTCTCGTGGTCAAGGTATTTCCTATTCTATCCTTGATGGCATTATTATGTTTCGTGATCAACCTATTCGAGTTCTTTTTGATACGGGTGCATCCCATTCTTTAATATCAAAAGAGCCTGTTGATACTTTTTCTTTGAGTGTTATGGCTTTAATGATTCTTTGAGAATCGCGAATCCGGTTGGTGGATTCGCAACACTTAGTTTACTTTGTAAAGATGTTGAGATTATTTTGTGTGATTTTTCTTTCCGAGCCGATTTGCATGTCATGCGTTACTTGGGCTTCAAAATGCGCCCCCACATAATAGTGGATGACCTTATATACCACGATATCCCCCTCGATTTAGGATTGGTATTTTTAAATTATGCTAACATCTATGGACGTAGGGAAACAGGTTAGAGGGATCCAACTGGATCCCTAATGACTTTGAGAATGAATTGGCTTAACCGTTATGAAGCCCATATCCTATGTCCTGAGTGGACTATTCATATTCGACATTCCCAATCTATTAAGCAGATTTCTGTTGTTCTTAAAGATTGGGATTCCAGCTTGGATTCATCTTTATATTCTTTAAATGCTCATGATAACGATAATGATGATGAAGAAGATGTCATTTCTCTTATCCACGTTGTTCGTGAATTTTCCGACATATTTGAGCCCGTTTTAGGATTACCACCTTAGCGGGCATTTGAGTACAGAATTAATCTAATTCCTGGAGCTTTACCTATTACTCGTCCTCCTTATCGTATGTCCAATAAGGAAAATGAGGAGATGCGTAAGCAATTATCCGAATTGGAGATGAAGCAATTTATTCACTCTAGTTCCTCTCCTTAGGGAGCTTCGGCTATTTTTGTGAAGAAATCCGATGGTACACTTAGGTTTTGCGTTGACTATGGCAAGCTTAATGATCTCATCATTAAGAATAAATATTCCTTACCTCAGATTGAGGATCTATTCGATCAACTTAGTGGTGCTAGAGTCTTTTCACAGTTAGACCTAGCAATCGGTTTTCATCAGCTTCGTATTGCAGAGGATAGCATTCCTTTGACATTGTTCCATACTCGTTATGGATCTTATGAATGGCTTGTTATGCCGTTTAGTTTAATAAATGCTATAGCTTATTTTGTTGACCTTATGAATCGAGTTTTCAAAGACTTCCTCGATGATTTGTTCTCATCTATATAGATGATATTCTTGTTTATTTGAGAATCGAGGAAGAGCATGAAAAGCATCTTCGGATTATGTTGGAAACTCTTAGGAGTAATCAATTGAAAGAAAAATTTTCTAAATGCCACTTTTGGAAATATCGTGTGAAATTTCTCGGCCATATTATTTCTGAATCTGGAATTTCCATGGATCCTTCAAAGATTGAAGCGATTCAAGATTGGAAGAGACCGGAGAGTGTGATGGAAATCCGTAGTTTTCTTGAATTGGCGTGTTATTACCGTCGGTTCATAAAAGACATTTCTAAAATTTCCTTGCCTCTTACTAGCTTGACAAAGAAATGAGTTAAATACATTTGGTCGGACAAATGTGAAGCTTCTTTTCAGAAATTAAAAGAACTTCTATCCAATGCTCCTATTCTTGTGATTCCCGAAGGGAACCAAGATTTTATTGTTTATACCGATGCTAGTCGGGTTGGCTTGGTTGCCGTTCTTATGCAAAGGGAATGTATTATTGCTTATGCTTCTAGGCAATTGAAGCCCGCCGAGACTAGATATGCCTCTCATGATTTAGAGCTCGCGGCTATGTTTTCGCCCTTCGTGTTTGGCGTCATTATCTTTTGGAAGAGAAATTTGTTCTCTATACCGATCACAAATTTTTGAAGTATTTGTTTTTCCAAAAGGAACTTAATTTGCATCAACAACGGTTGCTCGAATTCCTTACATCTTATGACCTTGATATTCTTTATACTCCTGGAAAGGGAAATCGTGTTGCCGATGCCCTTAGTCGTAAGCAACAGGCGGTTGTTTCTATGATGATATCCGAATGGATTGATCTCGAGACTTTATCCATTTGTGAGATTCGAGATCGTGAATCCGATTTATGTTCATCTCTTGTTTTATGTAGCCTTGAGGCTCATCCATCTCTTTAAGATCGCATCCTTGAAGCTCAAAAGTTAGATCCCGAATTGGCTCTTCTTAGCCAAAGTTGTAGGGATAAAATTGATATTGAAGGTTTGAAAGACATTGATATTGACTCTCGTGGTGGTATTCGAAAATTTGGTAGACTTATCTTGCCAAATATTGATGATCTTCGAAAAACATTTTAGAAGATTCTCACCGTTCTAAATTTACCATTTACCTCGGTAGTAGTAAAATGTATGGGGGTATGAATCGACTTTATTATTGGGATGGAATGAAATCCGACATTGCTAACTTTGTTAAGCACTGCATGACTTGCCAACTTGTTAAGGCCGAGCATCAAAGGCCCAGAGGGTTATTGCAACCTTCGGATATTCCAATTCGGAAGTGGGATCAAATTTCCATGGATTTTATTGACGGTCTTCCCCGTTCTCGTTCGAGCCATGACAGCCTATGGCTGATTATTGATAGACTTACCAAATCCGCCCATTTTATTCCCGTTCAGTCCAATCGAACTGTGCCACTTTTGGCGAAACACTTTATTAAAGAAATTGTTATATTACATGGAATTCCTACTTCTATTGTTAGTGATCGTGATCCATTGTTTACTAGTGGATTTTGGAAGAGTCTTCAAAAAGCATTGGGAACGAAGCTTAATTTTAGCACCGCTTATCATCTCAGTCCGATGGACAAACCGAGCATGTGAATCAAACTCTTAAAGATCTTCTTCGTGCATGTGTTCTTGATTTTGGTGGAAGTTGGGAGGATCATATTTCTCTTGTTGAGTTTTCCTATAATAATAGCTTCCAATCTAGTATTGGCATGGCACCTTTTGAGGCACTTTATGGAAGGCCATGCCGATCTCCTTCTTTTTGGCTTAAGGTCAGGAGAGGCTGGTTTTAGGTCCATATTTTATTCATGATTCCACAGTAAAGATTGGCCTTATACGTCATAGGATGAAAGAAGCTCAAAGTAGGAAAAAATCCTTTGCCGATAACCGAAGAAGGAAATTAGAATTTTCTGTGGGAGATTTTGTGTTTATTCGTGTTTCACCTATAAAGGGTGTTGTGCGTTTCAGTCGATCGGAAAAATTAGCAACTCGATATACTGGTCCATTTCCCATCACCGAACGTATTGGTTCCGTGGCTTATCGCCATTTATTACCGGGTCAGTTTTCTGCTATTCATAATGTGTTTCACGTTTCTCAATTACAGAAATGCCTTCAAGATTCCGATTCTATTCTTGAGACCGGTGTTGTGGAAGAAATTGAAGTTTCGCCTAATTTGACTTATGAGCAACATCCTATACGTATACTTGCATCGGAGGTTAAACGCCTTCGAAATAAAGATGTCCCTCTTGTGAAGGTTCAATGGTCCTCAAATCCTAAGGATTGTTCTTGGGAATCTAGAGAATTCATCGAGCGAACACATCCGGACTTACTTTCTCATGATCTTTGAGGTGAACTTTTTATTTCAAATTTCTTTTGTGTTGATATGCTTTTATGGTTGTTACTTTTATTTTATTTTTTTCTTAAATATTGCGAGGACGCAATTTCTTTAAGGAGGGGAGTCTGTAACAACCCGCATATTTTACGATTGTGTATTTAAATATTTTATTTAAATACAACATCGTTAGTCGGATTTAGTCCGAAATGCTACTTTTTGCATACGGTCGATTTAGGACTCGGGATCACTTCCATTGAGTTCAAAACGCCGTTTGCGACCTTTTTGAGTATAAACTTCGATATGTTTGGAGCTAGCTAAAATTTGACATATGCACTTTGGACTTTGGGTTTGGGTTAGCCTAAATTATTAACTCTAGCTCCACCCCCACTTCTCTTCGTTCACTTTCATTTTCTAATACCTTCAAGATTTCATGAAAATGGAGGAAGAGAAAGAGAATTAGAATTCTTAAGCCCTAGTTCCATTGCAAATCCAAGTTCTAACTCCAAATTCAAAGTGAAGCTATTGGTGAGCATCCTCTTCTTCTCTAACTCATTCTACCTTCAATTTCAGAAATTCCTAAAGTCTAACTTAGGGAATGTTTTTCTTTTAAGTTTAGATTCAAGCTTCTTGGATTGGAATTGAGGAGTGATTGTTTTTACCTTGTTCTATAGCTTCTTCTTTCTTGTTTCTTTGCAAAAGGTGAGATTTTTATCTCACATCTATGTCTATAACCTTCATTTGTTGTTAGGTATGAATTCCTAACTTCTATTCCATGTCCATTTGCCTTGGATTGAATTGGTTTTATGAGTATTCCAAATTTTGGCGTATGAAGTTAAATCTTTAAAAATCATAGCTTTGATGTTTGATCATGCTTTTAGTGGTGTATTGAAGAGCCTATAGGGCCGGGTCGTCGATTGGCATATACTCCTAGCGGCCATTGCTCGTCTGGTTGCAATTTTGGAGGAGTTGCTCTTCATTTGATAGGCTGAAAAACAGCCCCAGTGCCAGTCAGTCGACTGACCTTTGCAATCAGTCGACTGGCTGTAGCAAATTAATGTTCCTGGGTTGCGTGCAGAGGCTGGAAGTCTCTATTTCCTGCAATCAGTCGACTGGCCTCTGTAATCAGTCGACTGACCTTCTTTGTAACGACCCGCCGCTCTGACCGCCTCTAGTCGGTAATTAAACCAACTAGAAACGTTCAAAATGACGGATTGTTAGTCAGTTTATAGAGTTTAAACAGAATCAGCCACAGAATCACAGAATAATCATAATATTATTCATAAATGAATTTTTCTTTTATATACAGAGTTTGTACAATGCATTAAATTTTTATACAGCGGAATATATCTTTTATTAAATACAAGAAAAATCTCTTTAAAACTTTAGTGAATGCCGAAATCCCCTCTCTCTAACTTCGCGGCCTGAAAATCTTCAAGCTGTAAAAATACTCGGTCTGACCCGAGTATTATATTCAAAAGAAAATAATACACAGGTCAGTCTAATTCAAACTCAGTTATTAGTGCATAGAGGCAATAATAATCAATAATTAGATGACAGTCAAATATAATTTACCTATCCGATCCTTTAACAAGAAATCGGATAACGGTAAATATAACACTTAACAGTGTTAAACATCAATTCAGTAGATTCAGATTATCAATGAGATAGATGAAGAGATTATTGATGAAGATAATTTAGAAAACAATCAAAATTTGCAAAAACGGTAATTAACAACAAAATCATCAAAATCGATTCAAAATATATTGAGTTAGCAACATAAAATAATTTTCATCAAAAAGAAAACATCAATTTAAAACATTAAATTTGGTAGGGCTGCAGTACACACACGCGCGTACGGCCTCGCCACATTTAAAATGTCAACTCCGTGGCTGCAATTCACGCTTGCGTGCACTGCCTCGCCACTACAACTTGTGAAATAAAACAAGTTTTCAACAACTTATTACTGCACTTTTCCAATAAGTGCAAAATTTCCATAAAAATGAAACTGCAGTCACTAATGAACACAAGGGCGAACTACAAAAATAACGCAGCCACCACAAGATCATAATGCAACAAAAACTGTCTCGAATCAACTTAGTCGAGACTATCAAACTTCAATAAAATCAGAAGCAAGCTAAGATCAACGCATCAAGAAACTCAATCCAAACAGTGACAATAAGGCACTGTAAATACAAAATGCACCACCATAAGTATGCATGGGCAACTGCAAACATAAACTACAGCCACCACAAATGCAAGTCTAAACCAACTCAGATATTCAAGGAAAAACTGCAAACAAAACTGCAGCCCCCACTTGAATACAAAGGAGCCAGTACAAGGTACAACAATTTAAACTGCAAATAATCTCAGTGCATCAATGCAATGCAACCAAGGAAAAATCTCAACAAAAAGCACTGTAGCCACCACAATATTCAAGGGCAAGACTGCCACAAAACAACAGTGAAACCAAAACAGTGCAGCTCCGAAAATATAAACATGAAAAACAAGTTTGTGTACAACTCGACACAATGAAATTATAGTTCAAATCAAACATAAGGAGCAACACTGTCAACACAGTGAGCAAATTCAAGACAGCAAGCAACACAAGTACAAGAATGCATGTATGCATATACGTGAACACGCATACATATCTATACCAAAATAGAACAGCACCAAAAGAAGTATGCGACAAAGGTAGCTCGAGTAAAGCCATCAAGACAGTGTCGAAACCACCGTGGATCAACAGTTTCACCATCAACATAAGGACTGAAGTCACCATTGAAAGAAATTGCAAAAAATCAAAACAAGTTCTCATTTAAATTATTTTCACAAAATTTAGTTGCAGATTTCAAAAAAAGTCAATGCCGAAAAACTGCAGTAGACATGTATACAACAAAAGAAGCAGTAACAGCAAGTCAAGTCAAATGGAACTCAACAACAACAAAACTGCGAGGAGCCAAGATATGGCAACAAAGAATGCCCAGTTCAAATGAACATCAAGGAAATATATTTGAAGTAAATGCAGAGACGAAGCACACAAGATAACAACAGTGTTTATGATCTTGAAACAAATATCATAACAGAGGTGGCCTATATATATATACTCAGGCATGAATCAACTACAAAGGACAGGCATATGTGGACATGAAGACTGGAACAACAACAAATGCAAGACCAAATGATAGCACCTATTCTTATTAGTTTAAAAACAATTTTTAATCGCATCTGTTCTTGTCAGTTTAAATCCATCTGTTCTTAACAGTTTAAATCCAAATATCAAATAGCATTTGTTCTTTATTAATTTAAAAACAAATATTGGGTAGCATCTACTCTCATCAGTTGAAAACAAATTACAAATTGATAGCATCTGTTCTTATTGGTTTAAATTAAAATTTAAATAGCATCTACAGAATCAAAGTGACCGAAGTCACTGTTAAGGCAAGGCAAAATCGAAGTAGTTCGGAGACGGAACCATAGCAATTCAGACTTGATTACTATCAAATGAACAGAATACAAACTCAAATGAGTGAGTACACTAGTGATAGGGCAACACAGTAACAAGCAAAATAAAATGCCAATAGCAATTATCAGTTTTGAACCAAGATAACTGCAATGAGACAGTGAATAAAATCAAGCAAAGCCATTCATGGCAGAGAACAAAACAGCATAATATGGATAAGGTACATGAAGCAGTGGAAATGAGCAGTGCATCAGTAAGCAATGCAACATGGTGAACAAGACACAGTGAGCAACAAGTGCCACAGGAAGGGGTGCAAACCCAACAATGAAGTGAATACAACTACAGGTGAATCAGAAAGAAAATACTGTGTTTCGAATCAAAACAGTGCCGTAATAATCAAGGCAACGAATTGACCAAATCAAACCAACATCAAACAAAAATCAACATCGAACAAAAATCAAATCGAGCAGAACATCAAGACAATAAACAGACGAAATCGAAACCACTTCGAATTAGATGTGAGTAACGTTAATTACTCACCTTTGTTTTTGAAGAGGCCGCGAGCAGATTGATGCCGAGCGAATTGAAGCCGTAAGAAGCCCTAATTTGAAGGCGAACGAAGACGAAGGGGAACGACGATTTCAAGCCGCCATTATTTTTCTCTTTTTTTTTCGTTCGTATGTTTTGATTTTGTTTTAGAACTAGGGTTTCGAATTTATTTTTTTTTTAAAAGAGGGGAAGACGTGCAATTGCGTGAGTTACGGCGTGGATTTGGCTGATGAAGGTAAGGCAGAGTATAACTTATTATTTTATTTTATTTTATTTTTTTATATTATATATAAAATTATACTTTTATTTTGATTTATTATTATACAATTATATATTATTTCTTTCATTTTATGTTCAATTGTTTTGTATTATTTTTGTTGTTAAAATTTTAACTAAGTGTATTAATTTATTTTATTTTATTGATTAAAATTTTGTCCCTTTTTATTTAAGCTAAAGAAAAATATTATTAACTAACCATCCATTTATCAATTTAAATAAATAATTCTTGTATCCAAATTTATTTTCTTCTAAGTCATTTGTTTGAATTTAAAATATAAATTCAATGTTCAATTTCAACTCCAAAGTCAAATTCAAATTTAGTTCAACTTTAAATAGATTAAATTCTAAAATTTAATCGCCAATTCATAGTTTTATTGGAATTCAATTTAAAATTATCTCAAATATTTAAAATTAATTAAATATCTTCATTTTTAAATTGTTAAAAATTCAGGATCGTTACATTCTTGTTTTTTCCTATTTAGCCTATTTTGCTTGAAATTCCAATTTTTATCGATTCGTGGTTTTTCAATTTGTTGTTATCATTTATTATCGACCTTGGTGACTTCTATTTTGGAATTTTTGGGTATATCCATTTTGATGGGCTGGGAATCGGTTTCTTTGGATTTAATTCACGTCTTTGAACGTGAAATTTTGGTGATTGATTGTTCTTACAGTCATCTCTATGGTTTGTCACTTTAAAACGCAAAGATTTCTATACTGGTAATATTCAAACTCTTTCACAAAGATGATTTCAACTCTACTTTTAATACAAAGTCCTTTATAAAACCATTTTCCAATCTATTAGCATATACAAACCTTTACCTCATTCGTTCGAGAAATCCAATTAAACGACTTTGCAAAACAAGTGGTATGAAACACTTGCGTTTACTTTGTCGGTTAATTCTTAGACTCGTTCGATTGAAACTCTTGTGACAACTTTCGAGTGGAGATTTACAATTTGTTTGTAAATACTTAAGTTAAGCAAGTGGTTATGGGACATTAAGCTAAACTCATCTATTTACTAGCTTAGTGTAATTGACACTTCTTGATGATCATTTTTTGTGATTTAGACTAGCGATATGCTATGTCTCTTTGTCCACGTAGGGGATGGTACCTCGTTTTATTGAGTTTCGTCTCATTTCTTTTGCGGGCTAGCGACCCATGTTCTTTTATGGAGTACGGTCCATCGGACGTACCTTTGTACTACGTTATTGTACTAGCTTATCAGGATCCTCGGGCGTACCGTTGTACTACATCGTTGTTCCAAATTATTCGAGTTTCAGGTTCCTCGGGTGTACCGATATTGTACTACGTCATTGCACTGGCTCTATGGTTAGCGACCATGGGATAGCGTCCCATTTGTGATATGCGGTTGGTGAGTTTACATGCTCCCGTTTATGATAGGCCTCCTCTTTGTGATTTTTGGATTTCCAATTGATGATTTCTAGAATTTGTTTTTCACCAATTATTATGATTGGCATCGATATGATGTCAATATTTGTGGTTTGGTGAATAGAGTAAAGAATATGACATTCTTTTTTATGTTATGAGATTTCTTAAGATATTGTATGATTTTCGTTGTTGTCAAATGTATACTTTTCATAGTATGGCATTATTGTTATCATATGTTTTGTTATATCTCTTATTCCATCTCATTTTATCTGATATTTATAGCTGGACTGATCCATTTATTATTTTCTTATTAAATAATACTCGGGTCAGACCGAGATGTTACAGGTGCTTCTACTTGACTCCTCATCTGGGAGTATTACCTAACTTTTGACTAACTACACTATATTGCTAGTTTTGTTGTTGTACATTCGAGATACAGACTCCTTAATGTATACATATTCTTTTGTCTAGCACTTGTATCTATTCTTTTATTATACTGTGGATCTTGTTTGACCGCTACTCTGATAAGCACTTCTAAGTGTTATATTCATATCTGTTTCCGCCTTTGTGATATGGATATCTGTGACTGATTTATGTTATGATTATTTCTATATTTGTTTTCGAAGATCGTATATAGCCACGGTGTAGATGCTTTGAGTTTATATCGGTGTGTCGGATTTCCTCCTGTTATACTATCTGACATACCGTTGCCCGCACAAGGCAATTACACGGATGGCCGCTCCTCAACAGCCTTATTCTTCACGCTAACTGACGGCACCACTCCGTAGTGTCCATGGCTAGCGTGAGTATAGAGGTGGGGCGTCACAGGTTCTGTGCTGTTGTTTTCTGTTTCTTCTTCTACCTCTTTTCTTCTTTACCCTAACAATCTGGGATTTTCGGCGTTCGATTGCTTGGCACTTCTACAGTGAACATATTAGTGTCGAATTTTCGAGGTCGAAAATTTCAGGTCGTTACAAAACTAGGGCGAGAAACACGTTCAATTATCAAAGTTTCGAAAAATCCTTTGAAATCAAAGGTATCTCGTAAGATCACGCCACAAATAAACATGCGGGTTTTTACCTTACGATAACCAAAACATTTTTATCAAATCCGTATGATATTATCGTAGTGTCTATTGAAAGTAAAATAGAATCTTAGCTGAAATGCTTGCATCTCACCTTTCAGCATAGTTGGTCACAATCAAAACCATATAAATGCTTATTGGAGATTGGTTTTCATACAATGGCAGAGCTACTGGGATACCGCTCGTCACAGTACTTAGTCTAGATCACCGTACCGAGGAACCACCCTGATCCCCTGCATCACAAGACCGGAGCTCCCCCTTACTGGATAGTCCGAATAAGATCACCCCACAGTTGGGATCAACAACCGCCCACACAACCGAAATAAATGGATTTCTAGACAGTGATGACCTTACCCTAATTGGTTGCTTGCCACTTAGTCTTGTGTGAACCTCCCCTGTTTTAGCTATTCCCGGTTGATGAGGCTCGAGGCTATGCGTTTCCTTTTTAGCACACATTCAATTAGAATGCTGATCGTCCTCCTGTCGATGTTCTGATAGCGTTCGTCCATACAAGTCCGTTCTGGGTTTGAGCGGAACCGAATGCACTACTTCTACTACATCCATTTTGAAATCACCCTTAGGATTAGTAGCAATTAACCCTCGCACTTCTCCGCTTCATCTTCGACTCCAAGCTCTTGTCTTCTTCACGAAAACGTTCAAACCGGATCGAAGAGGTTTTCGAGAAGTAAATCCCGATCCCAGTCTCTTCAAAATGATCGGCGCATTGGCCAATATTGATAGTCGGTTATTTAACTATCAAATAACATCCACAAACAACCGTCGTATTTAAATAATTTTTCCAAATGATTTATTTCAAAATATCTTCGCAAGATATTTTTCTACGCTTCAACCCTTTGAAAATAGTTTTCAAATCACTTTCCTCTCGCGGAATAAATTTTCAAATATTGTTTATTTTCACTGAAAATTACCAAGTCCAAATACCTTAGATTTTAAAATAATTTAATCACTTTATCCAAAAATATATACATTAAAAATGCTTAGAATAAAAATTATTTAAAACACATTATTTGAAATACAGTTATGAAATTTATAATTATTTCTCATATAAAACTTAAGCCAAGACAAATTTTAAATAAAAGTTATTCTATAAGGTATAAATTAAATAATTATCTTTAAATCGTAATACTAGACAAACCTTTAAAATAATTTGCTTATATAAATAATCTTAACAAATATTTAATTTTAAAATTTTTTAAAACCACTAAATAATAATTTTCTTTTGAAAACAATCTTTTAAACCCACTTTAAAACCTCTAACTAATACTTAATCTGCTTTGAAAACATACTTGGCTTTTCAAGAAAATACACCTTCTATTTCTCACCTTTAAAAATAAAACAACTATTTATTTTTAAGACCAATTACCCATTCCCTTATAAATTCCTATCGTGAATTTATACTTTCAAATATCCACTGATATCTTATTTCACTTTATGAACCCTGTTTATAAATTCCATAGTCACATCCTCCTTTTAAAACATAGTTTCAACATTAAATCAATTTTCAAATCGATTTCCAAATTTATTCCATTTAAAAATAAATTCCTTTACTTACTCAATTTATTTCAGACCCATTGATTTCAGATTTAACTTCCTTACTATGATTTAAAATCTTATTTAAACTGAAAATACCAATTACATACTTTTCTAATATTCTTCTTAATCTTTTCCAAACAAATTTAAAACTTGAATTTTAAGTAAATTCTTTAATCCTTAAAATAATACCAATTAAGTTTTAAAAATTCATTTATTTCCATTTATTCAAAAATCTCCTTCCCATACTAGAAATTTATTTATTAAAATTTAAAAATCAGCTTTTATCCTTTCCAAATCATTCTTTAATTATCCAAATTCCTTGTAATTGTTTTACTTAAAATTTTCCTTTTTATTTACTGTAAAAATCAAAACTGTATATATATTTAACCAAGCCATAGCATTCAATAAATTTCAATTCCGGTATAATTAATATAATCCATCACCGATCTATTAGATAAAACATAGACTATATACAAATAAATTCCACTACTTTGAGGAATCCAGTTGGATCCCTCCAACCTATTTCCCTGCATCCACAGATGTTAGCATAATATTTAAATAACAATCCTGCTTCAAGGTGGGATATCGCGGTATAAGGGTCATCCGCTATTATGCGGGGTACATAGGGTCTCATCTGCTATATAATGTGGGAAATCAATCGCTCCAATATATATACTACTATATATAATATACCACATCTAGACTGATGAATAAACACCAATTTAAGGAATCAATCCAATAATTTAAATTTAACTATTTAAATTTAAATGGTTATTCGAATGAGTGGGATTAACTCACCTTTGACCATAGATTTGCAATCCGATCCACACTGGCTTGATTCTCCATAATTTTAAACCTAGTATAAACATTATGCATACGACTTATTAATATTTGAAACGATCAGACATTCAATTACCATTTGTTAATTTATTTAAACTAATAATTTGATTTTACACTAATTCCTTTTTATAAAAATCTTTAGTAACTAAAAATAATTAAATTAGTTTATTAAACAAGTTAATTACTATAATACCCTATTTAAAAATAAACTAGTAGATTTACAATGTATATATGTATATTTATTTCATTTTCCATTTCGAGGCTGCATAAAAATAATCTACATAGGTTAAGAAATCTACTTCACATATTCATCTATATATACTATATATATATATATATATATATATATTAAAAAATCTTCTGCTTTACTGTATAAATATTCATATATATACATATATGTTATTAAATTTAATATAAATAAACTGTATATATACTTTTTTCTGTACATATATATAAATTTAAAATCTGCATATATACCTTACTATATTTTTTTTCTATACTATATATTCATATATAGATAAAATAAATACAAAACCTTCACTGCCTCTACCCTCACGACTACGACAGGTTCACAGGCCACCATCGCTAGAACATCCTTGAGATCTGCCAAATATCGATCTCCTGAAGTCACCGCACCAACAATCAATTTCGCCGACCTCTCTCCCCCACGCTGCGCCTCACCGTACCACTCCATCTTCGATGACAGTAGCTTGAGCACGAGCTCCTCCATTGCGCGACCAACCCCAAAACACCGCATGCACTTCCTCCGATCCAAAAACCCTAAAGGCCAATTGCATCATCGCATCTGTCGCTGCCCTCTCACTTTCGAAATTGAACGAGTTCGATTTCAAATTCTTGAGTCGTTCACGAGATTTGCCTGAATTGATTTCTGGTTCTATTGACTCAAGCGATTTTGACTCCCTGGCCTTGGAACATTCGATTAATGAAGGAGTTAGAAAGGAGGGAGGAAAAGAAGTTTGATCGAACGAGAAGGCTTCGGCCATTATCCATTAATTTTCGAACTATTTGATTTTGAACGAAAAGTGGGGTTTTCGTTTTTTTATAGATGAATTCGATTTTAATGCTTTTGCTTCTTTTTCAATTTATCAGGAAGAAAGGAAACAACACGTTTCAAAAGGAAATATGATAAAGGGGATACGTGTTCTAAGGGAGGAAACGTGTCTAATTTACCCATTGTATGTGAATATATATTTTTAATTTAAATTCAAATTCAAATCGTCTTGATTTATATAGTTTAAAATTTTGAACTCCTATCGAGGCATGCCATTAGACGTTTATAAGGTTAAACCCCTATTCTGAGTGTAATGGAAAAGGTTTCGAGTCCTAACTCGGTCGTATGGAGAAGATAACTTTTGAACCCAGTTATAATATTAAATTTCGATATAGATTCAGTGCGTTTATCTATTGTACGATCACATGACAACTACAAATGCTACGAAATTTGAAAACCGATAATAACACACTATTACGGATCCAATGGAACTGGTTTCGTCGAAATCCGAGATTGTGCCCTGAAAGACTATTTTTAAATGTCTATTTAAATGATATAAATTCAAAACTGAAAAATCACTTTCAATTTCAATTTTAAAAGTTCTATTACCTTCAGTATTATCCATATAAATTTTATAAGCCATTGAATTATTTTTTACAAGCTTAAAATTTCAGATTCAACCATTTACCCAACTTCCAATTATTTAATTAAACAATTAATTCACTCAATAAATAGTGGCATTTGAAATTCAAGTTGGAAATTAACTTTTAAATATTTAAAATCAACTAAATATTCCAATTTCAAATGTCGAAAATTTTGGGTCGTCACATTCCTCCCTCCTTAAAAGAATTTCGTCCCCGAAATTACTAGTTAAGAGGAATGGTCTATAACCCGTCACTATTTTCTCAAAACCAAACAGTTGAACAATTTACCAACCATCTTTTTATTAAAGATACACTATTATTCTTACCAACTTCCCAAACTCTCTTCTATAGTTTCCAAACAACATTACTTGCCCAACAATTCAAATTATAATTCAAATTCAAATTTTAAATCATCAAAATTTTCTCAAAATTTTTCTAACCCTCTAAATTTTGAAAACTTTCGCTACCGTCTCTTTGCACGGCTAGCTCGATACAACTACAAAATGCCTTTACAGGCTACCTTATTTCAAAAGAAAGCAAAAGGCCAAGTGACTAGACCAGAAAACCATCAAATTTCATACGACAATTTAAAAACATACCTTTTGTCGAGCAATTCAATTTATTTTTTGAATTCAAAACTCCAATTCTCTTTTGCTTTTAAAACACTTGTATATCCCACTTAACAATAATATCCAATTACAGATTTCAGAATCATCTATACATTTCTTTACAAAAGTTTCAATACTTATTTCATTCAAGTCCATACGATGCACATATATCATCCATATGCAATACCAAATTCAATCGCTCACCCGATCACACAACTTCACTTACGAACTAGTATCATCCACCCGACTTCCTAGTGCGGACTCAGATCTGGTTTCTTGATCAGAAATCGTCATTCCCCTTGCATAGCCATAAACTATGATAGAGAGTTTCCATAATCAATCAAAAATCCATATCCAGAGTTCGCCATCGAAAATCGAGTAAAAATTCCCAACTCGGATCGGTATAACTACTTCGAAATTCTGTGCTCGAACCTGGATCCAATTGTTATGTGAATAAAATAATATACGTATATCCTACGTATTTATCTCAATTGATTTTCAGTTATATCAATTCTCTCTTTATTCACATTTATTCCGTTTACTTATTCACAAATATCTCATTTCACATTTTACTTGATCTTCATCCAAATATCCATCATATTCTCAATACAAAATTTTACTCAAGAACTTCACCAACCATTCCTAAGTTCAATATAAATATTTTATATACTTCCTATTTTTATTTTCACTTCACCACATAAGCTTACATATTTATTTAATTTAAATTTAAATTTCCAATTCCACTGTGAATTCGATTTTCCTTTTGATTTAAAATTTCAATTGCCTTTGAACTCGATTTCTCTTTAAATCGTAAGTTATTTCCAAATTAAATTTAATATCGAATTCTATTCACCTTATCTCAAACCCTCACTTAATTAACCATTTCTCTAATTAGTTCCACTTACTAATTTATTGTAAATCCCAATGGATTTATTTCCAAACTCTTATTATTATTATTAGTCCACTCAGAATTAGTTTTACAACTTTACTTTACTTAACCCAGTTCAGAATGAATTCCAATACTCAATTTCAATTCATTTACTTACACATTTAATTTAAGTATCATTCCAATATTCAACTTCAATTCCATTTTATTACCCACTTAAATAAATTAGTTTACTTACTAATTTTATTTTACTCATTTATTTTTGACATAATCCAAATTTAAACATTATTCAAATGTTTAGTCCCAATTCCCTTTAGTTATAACCAAATATTTTCTTATCCACAAATTTATCTCTAATTTAATAAATTTTATTTTGAAAACTATTCCATTTAGCTTATTAGGATTTATTCCCCTTTAAGCAAATTCAGTTACATTCCATTACTAATCTCTTTTAATTGGTTACATTCTAACTTATTTCGTTGTCTGTCTTACTTCAAAATTTTTAATTCTTCTTCAAGTTAAAATTTTCTATTCTAGACCCATTTATATTTCTATAAACATTTCCAATTTATTTCCAAAGTTTAAACAATTGCTTAAACATTCCAAAACATTTTAAACCAACTCCAGAGTTTTCAACAATCACTTGAGTACTTCAAATCATTTTGGAATCAATTATAGACAAAATCCTTTGGTATTAAATTATCTCTTGAATTTTTCAAACCAAAATCAGTTTTGCAAACAACTCCAATTTAAAACATTTTGGCAGCGATTCCTCTCTTGGAAACTCGAAAATGAACATCGATGATGCTGCAGTCATCACCGAAATTATTTTCCAGCGACCGAAAAGAGTTCAATACTTTATCTCCTTTAAAAACATTTTCCAAATATTTTTAAATTCTAAATCTTCCTAGATTTCATATCCAATTCAAAAATATTTTCGAAATAATATCACTATTATTCCTTTAAAACCTTTGAAAACCATTTTCAACCCAAAGGTTTAAACTTTTCCAAAGATTCCAAATTCTTTCAATTCATATTCAAATATTACTTTGGAATTTTATCACTTTTCAATTATAAATCATATTTATAATTCACATTTACAAATCTTATTCTGTTATATAAATTATTCCTTAACGTTGGTTATAACATTATTTTCTTATTTTCAATTTCCACACAACAATGATAATATTTCAATATTATCACCTCCTTATAATCAAGCAACCATATATAACTATAATAATTTACGGAAAATTATTTCTTTTATATACAAAAATATTTTGGGTAAAATTATTTCATTTACCCTATTTTAAAACAATACCGTGTTGGTTTATCTTGTTTAAGAGTTTAGAAATCCCTATCGATACAGTTGGCCAGAATGCGCCGACCAGAATTTATACACTCAATCGATAAATCAACATAATATAAAAACAATTTTTATATTCACTAAAAAATATACGCTCATATCTATTAATACACTCAAACTCATTCTAGAGTACTACAGACTCTATTTTAATGAGTAATTCCCACCAGTGCCAAGGTTCTCGCTTAACCTTCAGCTCTGATACCACTGTAACGACCCAATTTTTCGACACCCGAAAATCGACATCAATACGTCCACTGTATTAAATAATGAACAATCGAATGCCCAAAAAAAAGGGACCGTTAGGGTTAAATAAGAAGAAGGTAGAAAAAGAAATAGAAAACAATATTAGAATCTCACAATCACATTGGAATAATATATAACAGATAACAACATATTTTTATACAAAAAATTTTTTAACTGTTTTTACATTAATCATCAGAGGACAACAAAACGCATAACACACAACTGGACAGTATCATAACCTGTCCTCATAAAACTGACTATGCAGTAAATCAAACACAGCAGAGTATTCATCAAATACGTGTGATGTATCTCGCCATACGGCTCGTCTCCTGAGCTCCACAGCATCCTTTCCTGTATCTATAATACTCGTTCTAACCTGAGCATTATAGTTAAATAATACCCGAGTCAGTCTGGAAAACCAGAGTGAGCAACACACTCAATTAGATTATTAAAGTTTCGAAAAATCCTTTGAAATCAAAGGTATATCATAAGATCACGCCATAAATAAATATGCTGCGTTTTTACCTTACGATAACCAAAACATTTTTATCAAATCCGTCTGATATTATAATAGTGTCTATAGAAAGTAAAATAGAATCTTAGCTGAAATGCTTGCATCTCACGTTTCAGCATAGTTGGGCACAATCAAAACCGTACAAGCGCTTATTAGAGATTAGATTCCACACAACGGGAGGGCTACTGGGGTACCATCCGTCACAGTACGTGGCCTCGATCACTGTACTGAGGATCCACCCTGATCCCCTACACCACAAGACCAGAGCTACCCCTTACGGGATAGTCCAAATAAGATCACCCTGCGGTTGGGATCAGCAACCGCCCACACAGCCAAAATAAAGGGACCCCTAGATAGGGATGACCTTGCCCTAATTGGTTGCTAGCCACTTAGCCTTGTGTGCGCCTCTCATGTTTTAGCCATTCCCAGTTGATGAGGCTTGAGGCTATGCGTTACCTTTTTAGCACACATTTACTTGGAATGCTCATCGTCCTCCTGACGATGTTCAGATAGCATTCGTCCATACAAGTCTGTTTCGGGTTCGAACGGAACCGAAGGCACTACTCCTACTACATCCATTTTGGAATCACTCTCAGGATTAGTAGCGATTAGCCCTTGCACTTTATTGCTTCATCTTCGACTCCAAGCTCTTGTCTTCTTCACGAAAACATTCAAATCGGATCAAAGTGTTTTCAGGAAGTAAATCCCGATCCCGGTCTCTTCGAAACGATCAGCGTATTGGCCAATATTGATAGTCGGTTATTAAACTATCAAATAACATCCACAAATAACCATCAGATTTAAATAATTTTTCCAAATGATTTATTTCAAAATATCTACGCAAGATATTTTTCTATACTCCAACCTTTTGAAAATAGTTTTCACATCACTTTCCTCTCGCGGAATAAATTTCCAAATATTATTTGTTTCCACTGAAAATTACCAAGTCTAAATACCTTGGATTTTAAAATAATTTAAACATTTTATCCAAAAATATATACTTTAAAATGCTTAAAATAAAAACTATTTAAAACACTTTATTTGAAATACTAGTTATGAAATTTATAATAATTTCTCATATAAAACTTAAGCCAAAACAAATTTTAAAATAAAAGTTATTCTATAAGGTATAAATATTAAATAATAATCTTTAAATCATAATACTAAATAAATCTTTAAAATACTTTACTTATATAAATAACCTTAATAAATATTTACTTTTAAAAAATTTTAAAACCACTAAATAATAATTTTCTTTCTAAAACAATCTTTTAACCCCACTTTAAAACCTCTAACTTATACTTAAAAATCTGCTTTGAAAACATACTTGGCTTTTCTAGAAAATATACCTTCTGCTTCTCACCTTTAAAAATAATTTTTTTAAAGCCAATTACCCATTCCTTTATAAATTCCCATCGTGAATTTATACTTTCAAATATGAACTGATATCTTATTTCACTTTATAAATTGCATGGTCTCGTCCTCCTTCTAAAACATAGTTTCAATATTAAATCAATTTTCAAATAGATTTCCAAATTTATTCCATTTAAAAATAAATTTCTTTACTTACTCAATTTATTTCAAACCCATTGATTTCATATTTAATTTCCTTATTATGATTTAAAATCTTATTTAAAATGAAAATATCAATTTCGTACTTTTTCCAAATTTCTTCTTAATCTTTTCTAAATAAATTTAAAACATGAATTTAAAAATAAATTCTTTACTCCTTAAAATAATATCACTTAAGTTTTAAAAATTCATTTATTTCCATTTATTCAAAAATCTCCTTCCCATACTAGAAATTTATTTATTAGAATTTAAAAATCAATTTTTATCCTTTTCAAATCATTCTTTAATTATCCAAATTCCTTATAATTATTTTACTTAAAATTTTCCTTTTTATTTACTTTAAAAATACAAACTTTATATATATATATTTCATTTCTTAAAATACCAATATATATATTTAATCAAACCATAGCATTCAATAAATTCCAATTCCAATATAATCAATCACAGATTTATCAAATAAAACATAGACTATATAAAAATAAATTCCACTACTTTGAGGAATCCAGTTGGATCCTTCCAACCTGTTTCCCTGCATCCGCAGATGCTAGCATATTATTTAAATACCAATCCCCATTCAAGGCGGGATATCGTGGTATAAGGGTCATCCGCTATTATGCGGGGCGCATAGGGTCTCATCCGCTATATAATGCGGGAAATCAATCGCTCCAATATATATACTACTATATATAATATACCACATCCAGACTGATGAATAAACACCAATTCAAGGAATCAATCCAATAATTTAAATTTAACTATTTAAATTTAAATGGTTATCCGAATGAGTGAGATTAACTCACCTTTGACCATAGATTTGCAATTCGATCCACACCGGCTAGATTCTCCACAATTTTAAACCTAGTATAAACATTATGCATATGGCCTATTAATATTTGAAATAATCGGATAGTCAATTACCATTTGTTAACTTATTTAAACTAATAATTTAATTTTAAACTAATTCCTTTTTATAAAAATCTTTTAGTAACTAAAAATAATTAAATTAGTTTATTAAACAAGTTATTTACTATAATACCTTGTTTAAAAATAAACTAGTAGATTTACAATGTATATATGTATATTTATTTTATTTTTCATTTCCAGGGTGCATAAAAATAATCTATATAGGTTAAGAAATCTACTTTACATATTCATCTATATATACTGTATATATATATTCAAAAATCTTCTGCTTTACTGCATATATTCATATATATACATATATGTTATTAAATTTAATATAAATAAACTGTATATATACTTTTTTTCTGTACATATACATAAATATAAAATCTGCATATATATCCTACTATTATTTTTTCTAGACTATATATTCATATATAGATAAAATAAATACAATAACTTGACTGCCTCTACCCTCACAATTATGAAAAGTTCACATACCACCAACACCAGAACATCCTCGAGATCTGCCAAATATCGATCTCCTGAAGTGGTGCTCACCAATAACCAATTTCGCCGACCTCTCTCCCCCACGCTGCGCCTCACCATACCTCTCCATCTTCGATGATAGTAGCTCGAGCACGAGCTCCTCCATTGCGCGACCTTCCCCAAAACACCGCATGCTCTTCCTCCAATTCAACAACCCTAAAGCCCAACTACATCGTCGCATCTGTCACTGCCCTCTCTTTCTCTTTCGAACTTGAACGAGTTCGATTTCGAATTCTTGAGTCATTCATGAGATTCGCTTGAATTGATTTCTAGTTCCATTGACTCAAGCGATTTCGACTCCCTGGCCTTAGAACTTTCGATTAGTGAAGGAGTTAGAAAGGAGGGAGGAAAGAAGTTTGATCGAACAAGAAGGCTTCGGCCATTATCCTCTAATTTTCGAGCTGTTTGATTTTGAACGAAAAGAGGGGTTTTCGTTTCTTTCAGATGAATTCGATTTCAATTCTTTTGTTTTTTTATTTATCAGGAAGAAAGGAAACAACACGTTTCAAAAGGAAAGATGAAAAAGTGGACACCTTTTTTAAGGGAGAAAACGTGCCCAATTTTCCCATTGTATGTGAATATATATTTTTAATTTAAATTCAAATTCAAATCGTCTCGATTTATACATTTTAAAATTTCATACTCCTATCTTTAATTTAAATTCAAATTCAAATCGTCTCGATTTATACAGTTTAAAATTACGAAGTCCTATCGAGGTGTGCCGTTGGGCGTTAATAAGGTTAAACCTCTATTCTAAGCGCAACGGAAAAGGTTTCGAGTCCTAACTCGGTCGTATGGAGAAGATAGCTTTTCGACCCAGTTATAATATTAAATTTCGATGTAGATTCAGCTCGTTTATCTACCGTACGATCACACGACAACTCCAAATGCTACGAAATTTGAAATCCAATAATAATACACTATTACGGATTCTATGGAACTGGTTTCGTCGAAATCCGAGACTGATCCCAGGAAGGCTGTTGTTAAATGTCGATTTAAATGATATAAATTCAAAACAACACAGATCACTTTAAAATTCAATTTTAAAAGTTCTGTTACCTTCATTATTATCTGTATAAATTTTATAAGCCTTTGAATTATTTTTTACAAGCTTAAAATTTCAGATTCAGCCATTTACCTAATTTCCAATTATTTAATTAAATAATTAAATCACTCAATAAATAGTGGCATTTGAAATTCAAGTTAGAAATTAACTTTTAAATTTTTAAAATCAACTAAATGTTCCAATTTCAAATGTCCAAAATTTTGGGTCATCACAATATAAAAATGTTCTGCTCGAAAGAGCTGTGTATATTTTCATAAAAAAGTATATCTATTAAAAATATTTTTTACCATTGGGTACTTCCATTTTTCTTTGATTTAGGCAGACACTCATGCATGTTTGGATATTATTCTTAAATTGTGACATTGTAACTCACTTCTAAATTGCTATATATATATTTGCAATTTCATATATCCACGGTGCAAATTACTTACTACAATATCTTGGTTAAAGTTCATCATGTCAATTATCGAACATCCCTTGAACTTTATGGTGTGTAGCTTGACAAATATATATTCATGCAGTGACTAATAGACTTTATCGATCCAAACCGGAGGCAAAGTAGCAGGGAGATTTTGATTTAGGAATTGCAAAGGGAAGTATGTAAATGCTCATGGATTCTAAAGGGGCATGTTATTACTAAGTTATGACGACTGTATATGTTGGGAATGATGTAGATTTGCACTATTACGAAAACTTTATGGTGGTAATGCAACTAAGACGCATATCTACCACCGATCGAAATCATTGGGACGAAATGGAGTAGTGATTCAAAGGAAGTTGGCTATTTTATGGTAATTTTGCGGTCTTATTTCACTTCTTATTGTTGCCTACTATTCTTACACATGCAATTCACTTTTTTCTTATAAAAATATAATTCTATAATATTATAAATTCACTGTCTCCTCATTTTCTCTTTTCCATGGCACTACACCTCTTACTATTTTTTGATATTCTTAAACTTAATCCCTAATTTATAAAATTTCTATGCAAATTGTCTAGGCCTTTTCAACTCAAGAAGCACCGTTCCTATTCTTTTGTGCTACACTTCATAACTATCTGCTATTTGTAGACTCAACAAATTTTCAACCCTTGATGATATCAACAAACCAGTCACTCTCCTTACAACTAATCTGCATCAAACCTTTTAATTTCAACAATAAATCATGCAATCAAATAGACAACTAGTTTATTATTTATGTTGCATCCATAGTTGCTTATTAATTTTGCAGGCATTGTTGGGTGAGTGCTCAAACTACATTGTTAGAGTCAACTAAGAATATTTTTGATTGACTTTGATCTCGATTGCAAATATATAGGCATGTGATATATTCAATAAACCTTTTATTCAAAGCAATTATTTTAGATAGAGGTTCTATATAATGATATGCTTTCTATGTGTTGTATATTGCATCATAAGAAATTTCTTTTTTTGCATGCTCTTTTTTCTGCTTTAGTTTTTATCATGTCATGAGTAATTCTTTGATATAAAATAAACAATCAGTTTACGATGATATTATTATCATTGCATGCATTTTTTTAAAGTTAATGTTTTAGTCTGAAAATTGTCGAATTTATCAGATATTAAGTTCCTATCTACGAGAAGTAGAATTAACTAAAATCGATCATTTAGATGGTTAAAATTGTTGAATTTCTCAAATATTAAGTACCTATAGTTTTTTTAAAGTTATGTTTTAGTCTGAAAATTGTTGAATTTTTGTTTTCCAAGATTTTTCTATTTCATTTTTTTGTCAGTCAAATATTTAGATTTTGTTGAATGATGTTATGCAATAATATATAATTAGTTGCTTGGATTAGTATGTAAAGCTTTATAACCATGTTTAAAGAAATCCTTGCTGCATTATTTGTAAAAGTGTAATTTTAGTTTGTTGGGAGGACTTTATTTACTCCAAGTTTCATGTTAAATATTGTGTTGTAAGACATAAAAAACTATAGGTAGTCATGAATACATGCATTGCCTAGTGAATACTTTTAGCTAAAAATTAACATGAAATGAGTTACATCTAAATCGTATTATAAGAAAGAGCTCCATAGCAAGTTCTTGGCCACCACATGAAATCCATGGCATAAACTTATTTAAAAATAACCATTGATTACTAATAAGAAAATACTTTGAATTCAAAGGCTTGGAAATTAAAGAAACAAATATAAATAATAAATTTTAGTAAGTTGTGATGATCTACCTGTTTTACACCTAAAGGCGACACTTAGTACATTCTCGGTATCCATGCATGTGCCGATCATCTAAGTGGTTGAAAGACAGGCCGTGGGGTAAAGTAAATAAAAGACATGGAAAAAGCACGGATTTTTCTCATAATGACAAAGTTACATATACATCATCATAGAATAGTACATATGGTTACTCTAAAATGTTACATGAAGGTTACAACATGTACTTCTAATACATAATATACAGTCACACCGAAAATATAGGCAGCTACAAGATGATGATGAAAGCTTCTACTCCATACCACTTCCCAAAATGCTCCAAAGAAACCTGATTGCTTGGCTACTCATAAAAATTTGAGTACCCAAGAGTTTAAGGGAAAGAAATAAAACTCCAGGTCAAACATGGGTCTGGTATGAGTAAAGCATAAGTTTTACTTTTTAAAAACCTTCAAATTAAAGGTATCTCGTAAGATCATGCCGTACATAAACACGAACTAGTTTTTACCTTATGATAACCAAAATGTTTCTATATAAAATCCTCATATATTATCATATTGTCTAGTTTTGAAATAAATATGAAATCATAGTCCAAATTGTTACATTATTAAATTCTATCATAATAGGTATACAATCAAGTCCATAGGCTCGTAGTGGAAAATTGATTCCAATTATGAAAGGGTAAGGGTATGCCTACCGAATCCGTACACCTCTAGGTAATATATACATAAGGCCATAATGCATTGCGCCTCTGCTTCTCAGGACTGGCTCTACCCCTTACTAGGTAACATCGAATATGATCACCACTTGGTTGCGATCAACAACCATGAAAGGGATCCCAAAGCACACATGAATCGAAGATATCGCTCTAGATTAGGCGATGATCAAACCCTAATGGGAGCGACCCACATAGCCCTGTGGAACATCTTTGCTTTATACATTTACCGGTTGTGAGGCTTAAGGTTATGCGTTTACCTTTCCTCCTAGCAGGCCACCTTAGAATGCTAACATTTCCCTCTAGTTACGTAGTGCAATGATAGCATTCTTCCATACAAGTTGTTCTAGGGTCGGACAAACATTCAAAAATTATTATCTTCCACTTTGGAATCACCTTCAGGAAGAGTGGTATATCTCCATAGCATACTTCCTAATGATCTATAACGAGCATTATTAGTTTGGAGTGGTTCAGATAAATCATACTTATTCGAAACCGATGTCTCCAAACTAAGCGATAATTCCCAACTAAATCAATTCTGGCTCTTTTCAAAGTTTGTAACCGGTATTTGAGTCCTCACCAGGGAACTCTAATATACATAACTTACTTCCTGAGCCCAAACATGTCAAGTTATAAAGAGCGGACAATATGCTACTTAGGGTAATTATACAGAGTCTGCATGTGAATAACTTGGTTCTTATGATTTCACACAAATATCTTAGTTTTAAAATATACAACTATTTTCTCATTATTATTTTGACTTTGAAAAGACTAGATACTTTTTAAAATTATCCATTAAGTTATTACTTGAGCTCATCCAATATTATTTTCTTCATTATCTAGATAATTTATCATGTTATCATCATTATACGATAAGTGTTTCTTGATTGATTAATATACAGTACAAGACTTAATTATTATTTAATTTTGCTTATGCTTGCATGCCAATTTCATAGTCAGTTTTAAATTTATATAATAATATAAATTAATTGATTTTTGATACAATTTAAACCTTTTAACAATTTTGTCAAGTTTCATACACCAAATAGTACAGGTAGGGGACATATAATTGTATAACCAAGCCTATAAACCATATCAGAGCCTATGACCGTAACAAATAAATACACTCTAAGTCGTACTTTGATAGTTCACTTTTTCTTTACTTGCATTTCATTTAGGTGTCAGAAACCGCTAGCAATTAATGATATAATTTACTTCATTGTTTTAGTAACATAAATACATTTTTACATTGCATATCCTATAGTGGAATTATGGAGTGCATAAAGAAAAGTATATTACATTTTGTCTTTTCGTTACTTATACCATGAACATATCGGGTAATAACTTAAATACTTTTATTTGGATTTATTTCATGTTTGTATGAACAAGGTGTTATTTTATAGTTTAGGAAGTTATATTTTATGAGTAAATACATAGTGCCAGGCATATAATTTCTAGTCTTTTGCATTTATTTTCATTGTCGAATGTGTTGTACATGGTATTTGCATAATTTAAGCTTTTATAGTAAAAGGCAAGTTTATTCTCGCAAACATAATATGCAAAAATGTGTACTTCAAACACTTCATTTGTGTTGATTTAAGTTACTATGGCAATTATTTTCTTTCTCAACCAAATAATTTTTTTGGCTGCACATGAAAGGAATTAACTGAATACCTGAAGATAAACTCACTTCATACTTTTCAGTAACCAATGTAGCGTACTTAAAAAAGTAGTCCTTTTTTATGTATGGATATCATACAAAGAGGTTGAAACAGTGTACAAATTAAAATTTGAATGCAGGCATGACCTATAAAATAAAATTAATAATTAAACATCTTAATTGCCTATACACATGCACATCTCATCGAAATATGGATTGAAATAAAAGGTTCAAACTAAAATGGGAATTTCTCTATAACTCTACGTTATTAGGGTAGTGTACCTAATAGGGAAACCAAGATGCAAAAACTGGGACATAATGGTATATCAACATCCAATGTTTATATGTCATTAATCTGAATAGACCATTAACTATACTGTAATCCATTTTTTACCTTTGTGAGTTCCATCATAGTTATACCAAAGTTTAAAACGTCTTATTTGTTGGTTACTCAACCCTTCATTGTAGCCGTAAGATTATTCAAACCATGTTAATTCATATCAGCGTTTGGAATAGATATTAAATGAAAATCTAAACAAATATTTAAGCATAGAAGACATGTTTTGTGTTTGAGGGTAGAGGCAAGATAAATTTTCTCATCAAAGTAATTGTTTTAATCTCTTAGCCTATTATACCGATTAATTGTTTGATAAAGTGAACCTGAATGGAGCATAGGAGTTTGCATTATTAGATATCAACTAGATAAAGTGACCGTTCAAATTTATGCTACCTTGTTATTGCTAATATACACTCTATCGCTAATATACACTATATCGCAGGTAAAGCTGAAGGAACTGATAACATTCATAGTTTATCAAGCTGGCACACTGCTTATACTTGTACGTATTATGCACTCATTACTACTACTATATTATATTTAATTTTTGTATCGCAATATTATTTACCACCTCATGCCTCGTAAGTTTGAAACCATCCACCTTTTAATGTTGGTGATAAATCTATATTAGATTTGAATACATATAACCCATATAGATTCAATTGAGAAACAAGTACATGAAATTAACAGCGAAAGACCAACCTGAATCCATTGATTCTTAATTGATGTGAAGATTAATTTGGATTAGATCTTCTAAATTGACACAAGCTTAGATATGTAAATTCTCTTTAGAAGAGGGTAGACAGAATATGGTAAGAGTTGCGAAATTAATTTGGGGACATAACCCCATATATATAGCATGTGACATTTTTCAGTACAACCCTTCAACAAACTAAAATTTTTGCTTTGGTATCCACACATTATAATTTTACACGACGAATGTACCCCTTAAGTTTTAATATGTTTAGTACAAAAATAGATCACGTAATAAGACTTAATTACAAGATAGCCACACATTCAAATACTAAAACATATGGCCCCATTATGTTGAATTATTCTAACAATCTCCCCTTGAGCCACATATGTAACTTCATAGAATGCATTCAACTTTATGAGCTCTTAAATAGCTATCTTGATAATATGGTATATTCATAACAATCTCGTACATTGATTGTGTTAACATAGAACCAAAGTGGCTTTCATTATTGTTTTTGTAACTAAACCCATAAATGGTCACAGATATCAATACAATCAAACGACATAGATCAATCATGTATGTGTAGCATGGAAATAACATGAAATATGATCTTTACGATAGAGTTAAGGGTATAACCTAGTAGCAATTATGTAATTTGTTACATATATCTAACTCGTTGAACAATCTTGTTCGAAATAAAAGGTATTTTCTTCCTATTATATACTTGATATAATGTGATTATATTTACTAACAACCTAATTAAAAGTATGTTTAATAGAAAAATCCATAAACGGTATATTTTGTGATAGTAGTTACAAAGTGTTGTAAACGTGAGTAATTTATCACAACGAAAAAAATGTACCATTTCAAATGTTCAAAGTCAAGATGCATCAAGACTGGATATCGATGTATCCGTTGAGACTGGAGTATGTAACGCTCTTTAAATGTTGGATTGTGTATTACTTATGACTACTGGAGGCACCTAGGGGTTCCATACTAATAGTTATTGGACAACTACGGAACGGCTCACTTGATAGTTTTCTGTTGGTTAATATAACTAAGGTCAAACAGAAAATATCAATGTGACTGATTTACACAGTTCTCTCGACTTGAGAATACCGTGGATCTTCAATATGAAAGCTCCGCTTTGATTATAGCCAAATCATAGCATGGCATCCATCGAGTGACTATAGTTAGTTCAAGTGGAAGTATTGGAAGTGAAGCACTATTCAAGAGAGGAATCGTCTCCTCAGTTATACACAGTTAGTATCACAGTTAACTCGAGTCAACTCAAAGTCAAAGTCTCTGGCTAGAGCATTTTGGTTAATAATAATTGCTATTATTGAACTAAGGACTTTCTATTTAGATTATAAAGTTGAATGTGGATAAGGTTGGAATTTTGACCGTTACCAAATTCCATAAGTCCAAAGTGATATAGTTTTGACGAAGAGAATTGATGTAAACAAATGTCACAACCGGGTAACACTTATTAAACTAAAATTGGATTTTACCGAAAATGAGTAAGCGATAATTTTGGCCATATTGTTACACCACCTTCTAAATGACATGTGAACGTTGACATTGGAATAGTTTGATGTTAATCGCTGACCAAATTTACACCCAAGAGTGACAGCCAGAATGATAAATTCACTTAAGACCGAGCGATTTAATTAGCTTATATTGTTATAAATTAATTAAATTAATTAATATTTATGGAATATTAATTATAAAATTTGAATATGATTTGAGAAATAAATAATTTTATATATATTTATAACAACTATAAATATATCGATCGATATACAATATTGACAAGCGATTAAATTAGTTTTAATTGCATATTATTTTGGCATGGGCTTAGATGGGTTTAAGGCCCATCAGTAGGGCTGTAAAATTTCGGTTTTTGGAAGATCTAGGAGTGGCTAAAACATAGGGAATTGGCTTGGAGATAATGGGTTAAGATAAAGTGAGAACGGGTAAAAAGGTTTTCCTCATTTCTATCTAATACAACCCTATATATATACATATATATATATATATATATGTATGTATGTATGTATGTATATGTATCTATGTATGTATGAATCTCTAAAAAAAATTACTTATCTTTTTGGCTGCCACTATCTTCTACATTGCTGATTAAAAAATAGCTCTCAGCCCATTCCAAAATTCTCAAATATATATAAAATTAAAATAATACTATTCGATAGTTAGAGGTCGGTGATTCCGGACTTGCAATATGACGAATCAAGAATAGTAAACGAAAGGGTAGTCATTGCTTTAACGTGGATTCAAAGGCATCATTAAAGTGGTAATTTTAATTCATATTACAATAATTAAGTTATGTTCTATGATCCTATAATGAGCAATTTCATATCTATTTAAATATATAAGGGTTAATTTAAAGGACAAATATATGTATATTTTAGCCTCAAGGACACGACCTCAATATTTTAACCACAAGGACATACATTCACCTAAAAATTATTCATAAGGAAAAATATTATCTTAAAATTATTCATAAGGACAAACATTCTTCCAAAACTACCACGGAACTAAAAAATGATACATAAAAACTATTACCGGTAACTACAAACTGATACTTAAAAACTGCTATCAATAACTAAAAACTGATATCTAAAGAAAGTTGTCCTTCAAGCCAAAATACTGAAGGTCTGTCCTTGGGCTAAAACTTTGAGAAATTTGGTCTTTGAAAATAATTTCTGATTAAATATATTGCTATATGTTTAATTAGGTGAGATTTTGTAAGTAGATGTGGTTGTCACAAATCTGTTTTGTTTTGTGCATAATTTGTTTATTATACTATTTGATTTACATATACACAAATGTTGTTTACTGTAAAAAAATCAATTTTTTTCATTAATAATTGTTTTTTATATATATTTATTAACAAACTCATATATCTGTGTGTGTGCGCGCGCGCACGCGCGTGTGTTAGTGTATATTTTTCTCTCATAATATCATATATGCATATATAATATAAATATATATGACTTAAAAATTTTAGTACATTTATTTATATATAATATGAATTTAAAAATTCAAAAATTAATTATAATACATATATTCATATTTTTAAATTAACGTTTATTGAATTGTTTATTATATATTAAATAATTATTACATTAAAAATTCAATTTTATATTTAAAAATATATTATATCAATTCAAAAATATATAGAAAAATTTAGGAATTTTTCAATTAATTTTATTATTTTTAATAATTAATATTATTTTGGAAAAACTGTTTCTGATTTATTAAAAATAATAATTTAATTGAAAAATTCTTCAAAATTTTCCATTACCTTTTATTCATGATCCTAGAATTTTCAAAATTTTAAAATTATAATTTTTAATAATATATTATTTTATATTAAATAATCATTGTAGAAATCAATGTATTTTAAAAAAATTATAATAATTCAACTTTGAAAATTCTTCAGATTTTTCCTAAGCTCTATTTTATGATCTTAGATTTTCAAAAATTATAAAACTTAAATTTTCATCAACTTATTATTTTATGTTAATTATTTATGGATGAAAACATTATTTTATTCATAATGTATACAAATTTAAAATACTAAAATTATTATGTTTGCAAAACTAAGTTAATTTTGAATTAGAAGTAATTTTTAATAATTATTCTCTCTCTTTCTACATATATATTTATCTATATATAAATGTTTTATGTTCATATATTATATATAATATATATATACACACACATACATATGTGTATGTATGTATATATACATACATATATATATATATATATATATATTGTAAACATATGCATGCACGTATTCGGACAACATCCGTGACATATAAAATGAGCTAATATGTCTGTTGCATTGTAAATCCCAGCATCTACATATGATCATATTATACCTTTCACGGATTGTTATGTTACACATTCACTCACACATATATGTATATGATATATTTATGTATAAACTAAATCAAATGAAATTAATTTCATATCTTGATATATTTGAATTTAAATAAAATAAATGATTTTATTTAAATTAAATTTAGAAATGTTCTAATTCAGTTGGACTTCGTATGCCTAATAAAAGATCCAATATGGTAATTTTTTTGAAATTTCACTAATAACTTCCGTCGTAGGCTACTCTAGCTCCAACAATGGCATCAGAGCCCAATAGCCTATGCAGTCTAAATTAGCCATATTAGGGCTAACTAATTAAGCTTGCCAACTTAGTACGGTGTCTATAAAGGTAATGTCTAGGATTGGAATTGGGTAATCAAGTATTATGTCCTACTTGGTTACCGGCCAGGCTCCAAAGGTGAAGTGAGTCCAAAGGTTACTCCTAATGGAAAAGACCCAACTTAATTTGGGCCTCGGGCTAATTTTCAAAATCATTTTGAAGATTAATGTTAAAGATTTTAAATTTAATAGTTAAATTTAAAATAAAACATGTTTATTATAAAAATTATAATAATGCATAAGTTTTCAATATATTTGAAAGGATAATGATATTTTCAAAATGTTTGAAAATATTATATAATAATTTCAAATTTTAAATTTATTTATAAGATTAATAAAATAATTTAATTAAATATGTTAGTTAATTAATGCATATATGCATGTATTACATATGTTGATATATGTTATGTTATTTTAGAACGTTTAACAAACGTATACGTGTATGTATACAAGATAAATTTTTAAATTAATAAATTTTAATAGAAACTGTTTAATTGAATAAATTAATTAAATGTTAATTAATTAAATAAAATACACGTATATATATATATATATGTTACACTATAAACGTTATAGTATATACTATAAATGTTATAGTAGATATGTCCAATATAAAAGTTATATGTGAATACTAATTTAAAATTAATTAAAGAGTTAACTGATTAAAATTAGTTAGATAAGATTTAATTAATGATATATTATACGTAACACTATCATATAAATATAAAAGTTATATAACAATAAAACTTATATGATATGTGTATAAAATAAATATGGAACATTAAAGAAACCCAAAAAGACTTGAGAAATAAATACATATGTAAATGTACATATATTGTGATTTCTGATGTGTTTGACACTTGAATCGCTGGGGTATTTCACAAAAAATATATTATTCTGTAAGTTGATATCACTCAATATATATATTGAAGATTATGAATGTTCAATATAATACTGTCCTCTACCATATATATATTAATAATTTATTTACATACTCCTTAGTTGTTGAGCAAACTCAAGCTAGGGATGTTATGCGTAGTATTATTAATATATTGAACAGATGAGGTAAGATAACTATATGTATTTGGTGAGCAAACTCAAGCTACATATATTATACTTAGGCCATTACGATATGCTAGGTATAAGTGAATAATCTCTTTCAATTTGTTGAGCAAAATCAAGGTCAAAATGAGATTAGAATAAGGAAAAATGGGTTAGGAGTTGTATATGATACAACTGATAAGGAGTTATCCATCATTTGTAGGGTTATGATTTGTTGAGCAAACTCAAGATCAGAATACCAAAACAAACGAGTCCTAACACCCACAGTGAAGCTGTAAGACTTCTATTCTTCATCTTTGGGTTTGGAGAAATATAAAAGACTATTGGTAGCCTTATTAGAAAAATGAAATGATAATGTTTAACCTTTCTAATATTGTAAGAACATATGTTATATGATGTTATAATTATCTACAATGATAAATTTGTGCATTTAGTATGATTGATAAAACGTTTGTCACTTAACATATATAAACAAATAGAATATAAAGTTGACAAATATAAATATAATATATACTTACTAATAATTCTAATTACATATTATATAATGTTTCTATACCCATGCAAGTGCCCAAATTCAACTACTTAATACATTCGTAATTTCGTCACTTATATGTTTAGTTAGTTTAGACCTTGTATCGCATGTTATGAGTTTTTGAACTTTAAATGCAATTCAAGACTATGGATATTTGATCCATATACTTTTATAAATAAATGTTATATGGTGAATAATCATAGTTTGTGAGGTACAATATTTCGATGAAGTTAGTTTATTCGGAGTAAGCCAATAAACGGTATTTTAAGATCATGTATACAACTTGAATGATTTCAAAAGGGTCATATTGTGTTAATGTAACATAAGACCATAAACTATGAGATACATCTAAGAACTCGATTGTTCACATGTCATCTTGATTGGTTTACATAAAGTGCAACATATTTGATGTCTTAAATGTTAAGAATAATCAATGCGCTTTTGTAAAAGGTTTGTTGTGATATTGTAGTTAGGTTTTCTTTTGAATAATTTAAGGTAAAGTTGGAATAAAGAGAATGAAAAGTCACTTCTGCTTCATAAAGAAACAGTGAAAACAAAAATTGTAATAATAACTAATACTTAATAATGGAATATGAAATATGATTTTTATTCCGAAATGTATTTTCATGTAGAAAATTGTTTTCTATAACATTTATTTCTTTGATTTCAAGATATTTGATCAAAGAACTCTCCTTTGTAAACTAGTTGCAGCATATGAAATAATTAAACAATATTAAGTGAATGGTGGACCTCTGTATGCTATTATAGTGATGGCAGAAACATTGAGAGCATGCCATATAGCACCTAATGATTGCATCAAATTACGAAAATTGTCATCGTAAAATGTACCGAACATTTATTTATGACATAATGTTTAGTTTTTGGTATTGACTAAAAAATAGATATAACTATATTTCAATATGAGCATTATGAATATTCATTATGAAATAGAACTATATCATGGAATTTGTTTTCATAGTAAAAGTGATGCAACAAAAATACATATGCATCTAATATTATTTACAGTTGTCTTGGAAGTACAGACTAAGCCTTAGTTTTGAGAAATAATCTTAAATATGATTATGAATCATATGATACAGGTTAATTATATCTCAAACAATTAATGGCTATGTGCCCATTCAAGGGGAGAATCATAAAAGATGATGAACTCTTTGAATTAATACTTATTGATGTATGCAATCACAAGTCTGTTAATACCAAAAGGGATCCACACTCTTTGCTATATTCATCGACGATTTATTACCAACACGAACATGTGTATTAAATACACATGTTGCAAGTTTATGATAAAATAATAGAATATAAAAGAAAAGTAAACAAAATAACATGCAATGGAATAAATGATTTGATTTGGTCGAATAAGTGAGTATATTGGAAAGAGTTCCAAATGTATCTAATGAATATAGATTCAATCTCAAAATCACTCCTCCATGTGATACATAACGATGCATCGATAAGGAGTAATCAGACATTTTTGGAAAATTTACAAATAATTGCGAGTGAATTTGAGTTAGTTTCTTTCTATAAGGTCATGTACTTGAGATTAGAACACAAGGTTGATATTACTTCATCTAAACAACAGTTTACAAAATCATATAAGAAAAATGTTTGTAAGAAATCCCAACATATCCTAGGCCAAGGTGTTGGAAGGTTATGCGAGTCGAAAGATTGCACATAATGATTGTTTATGAGGGATCTTATATGAATCTCCAAAAGTTATTGGAAAGGTCTGTCATTAAATGACATATTTATGTTTGAACTTAATTTTTGTAAACTAAAATCAATTTTATAAATAAAAAGGTTCATAAAGCGTTTATGAATCCCTATTATATTTACACCAAGAAATAATTGTTGTTTCAAGATATATCAGTTTCATTGTGAAAGAATTTCTTTGAGAAATTTTTGGTAGTTAAATGGAATTGAATCTAATCCATATATTGAACTGATTATATGAGATGAAGTGAAATAAACTAACCTAAATGAACACAAAACATTAGAACGTCTAATAAGTATTCTCGTACATAGAAGGGAATTTCTTTTTAATGTCAAAAATATGCATTACCATTGGTTCAATTAAACCATTAAGATTGTTGACTCTATATGGCATGATGCGCGGATCTGAAAGAATTTCAAGTACGCTATCAAAGTACGAATTTAGTAGTCGTAACCAAAGAGATGTGATCCATCGGTCGAGATTGTGTCTTTATTGGAAAGACTAATGTGGTTGGAATTAAATAAGCAATGTTGATAAGAATAATATCGCAAATTTCAATTGTTGAAGTTGGCATAACAAATTCGGTATTCAACATGCTCAAGTTAATTCAGATTTACTCACAAAAATTATCGCTTGATAAGAATTGGTGTCTGGTACTTGTGTATTGAAACATAAAATTCTAAATAATGATTTGGATTAAGCCATTTACATATATTAACCAAAAATGCCTCAATGTCAGTGCGAGCGATATTGGGTTTGTGAGTATTTGTATATGATCCAAGAAATAATACGAACGTATCATTTTATAAGCATCAAGATTGAATAAGTATTTTGATAGAAATATCAAATGGTTTGATTTCCAATCAAAGTGCAAAGGAAGCATATGTTCATAAGAAAGAACGTTAAAAGGTACATTGATATTTCTAAACTATACGTGAACAACACGTTGTTCATTTTAACAATATGCTTGTATTAAAATAAATTTTAGTTGTTTTAATACCCAATTTTGGATTGTAAATGATGTCATTTATGGTGAGTATAAAAATATAGGGATTGTTCCAAAATGATATATTAGAGCACCCTATTAAAAGGAGAACATGTAAGTTGGATTCCTTATGCATTAGACATAGGAATTATCATACAAGTTATGTTGTGTATGATATTGTGTTTTGTTTATGTATTTGATACATGGAGCAAATACAAAATCTAAATTGATATCACTAAATGGTTGTTTGAGTGTTCTCGCATATTTATGAAATACTAGAGAATTGTTTATAGAAACAACGAACTCGTTATGATGGAATGTTTGGACACAAACTTTTATAAGTGATATTGAGTATAACATGTCAATGAAAAAATTCAAGTTAAAAATTTGAATTTTTTTTCAAAATAAAGTGATTGTGGTCGATTCAATGAAATGTTGAGAACATTAACTTGAATAGCACTATAATAAACCAATGTATTATAATTGAGCCAAAGATGATTTCAAATATTGAGAATCCTATAATATTGTTATAAGATAACAATGTCATGAAATTGGTCATGATAGAACTTAAAGTTCACTAGAAGTCAAAAGACATGCTTTGAATCGTTCCAATGATGTTATCGTAATGGTTACCGTTACCATTTTGTAAATACCGTTACCATACCATTTTTACTGGTAAACTAAAACTACTTACTATTACCGTTACCGATTGACTAGAATACTGATGACTGGTATATCGATAAACCGGTAACCATTACACTGGTAATGGTAAATTACCATTTGTCTAGAAAAATAATAAGTTGATATATTTTTACACTAAATGATGCTTCATTATATATCTCATTGGGTCACTTAAAAAGGACATAGAAAAGAAGCGTATTTATCATTATTTGAGTTGAATTACTAAAATAAATTGAACAATTTTCTTGCTTCCAAATGCCCGTAATACAACATCTTACATGAACATCAATGTATTATGAAATGATTGGTAAATTACCATTACCCCTGATTTTGAAAAAATATTACCAATGGTTTTATGTAAAAAATGGTAAATTTACCTTACCGTAATTATACCAGTATACCAACTTTACTTTAAAATGGTAATCGATTGACTGGTAGTGGAAAATTTATCGTTACCATAACAGCCCTATGATAAAGGCAGTTTATCAGTGGTAGAGAGAGTTAATCGACAAAGTAGGTAATTAAAACATTATAGCATACCCATTCATTAAGGAACCGACCTAATTGGTTTTGAGAAAATTGGAGAAGTTAGAATTAGATTCCATAATTGACCCCAAGTGCAAGTGGGAGATTGATAGAGTTAGGGGCATGCCATAGGGTCAATTATGTAATTTGTTACATATATCTAACTCGTTGACTAATCTTCTTCGAAATAAAGGTATTTTGCTTCCTATTATATACTTGATATAATGCGATTATATTAATTTTTGTACTATTTGATTTACATATAGACAAATGTTGTTTACTGTAGAAAATCAACTTTTGTCATTAATTGTTTTATGTATATTTATTAAGATATATACACACACACACAATAGTGTATATTTCTCTCTCATAATAGCATATATGCGTATTTATATATAATATGAATTTACAATTTCGAAAATTAATTATCACACATATATTCATATTTTTAAATTAACATTTATTAAATTGTTTATTATATATAAAATAATTATTACATTAAAAATTCAATTTTTTTTTTAAATATTACATCATTTCAGAAACATATACAAAAAATTTAGGAATGTTTCAATAAAGTTTATTATTTTTAATAATTAATATTATTTCGGAAAAACTGTTTATGATTTATTAAAAGTAATAATTTATTTGAAAATTTCTTTAAATTTTTCATAACCTTTCATTTCTAATCCTAGAATTTCTAAAATTTTAAAATTGTAAAATTTTGATAATATATTGATTTATATTAAATAATTATTGCCGAAACCAATGTATTTGTTTAAAAAAAAAATCAACTTTGAAAAATCATTAGATTTTTCCTAAGCTCTATTTTATGATCCTAGATTTTCGAAAGTTGTAAAATTTTGATTTTCATCAATAGACTATTTTATGTTAATTATTTATGGATGAAAACATTATTTTATTCATAATATTAAAATACCAAAATTATTATGTTTGCAAAACTAAGTTAGTTTTGAATTATAAATAATTTTTAATAATTGTTTTCTCTCTTTACATATATATATATATATATATATATATATATATATATTTATCTATATATAAATGTTTTATGTTTATATATTATATATAATATATTTATACATACATGTGTGTATGTGTGCGTGCGTGTATTTTATAACACATATACATGCATATATTTGGATAACATACATAACATACGAAATGACCTAATATATCTGTTGCGACGTAAATCTCAACATCTATATATGAGCATATTATACCATTCACGTATTATCATGTTACACATACGCTCACACACATATGTATATGATACGTTTATGTATAAACTAAATTAAATAAAATTAATTTCATATCTTAAAATATTTGAATTTAAATAAAATATATGATTTTATTTAAATGAAATTTAGAAATGTTCTAATTCAGTTTGACTTCATAAGCCCAATAAAAGATCCAATAAGGTAAATTTTTTGAAATTCACCCATAACTTCCGCTATAGGCTAGTCAAGTTCCAACACTTTACATATCTATTTCCAATTGGTCCTACTTTACTTTAATAAGATCAAAATTCCAAATAATATTTATAAACAATTGAAGTGCAAAAGAAAACTTTATTTCTGATCAGAAAAACCAAAGAATGTTCATAATCAAAATATAGAGCAGTGTCGCGAAACAAGTGACTAAGTACAAAACTCCCCTTGAACCAAAATATACACCCATTTTAGCAACATGCTTATGAAATACCTTGGGTGGTACTCCTTTTGTAAGCGGATCCGCTAGCATGGAATTTTTCCCTATGTGCTCTATGTATACTAACCCATTCTGCACTTTCTCCTTTACAACTAAAAACTTGATGTCAATGTAATTTGACTTGCATGAGCTTCTATTGTTATTAGAATATATACTGCAGATCTATTGTCACAATATAACTTTAATGGTCTTTCAATATTTTTAATAATGCGCGGCCCAATGACAAAATTCCATATCCATTTTGCATGGTTAGATGCCTTATAACAAGTCACAAACTCTACTTCCATGGTGAATGAAGCTATGAGCATCTGTTTAACGCTTTTCCATGATATACCCCCTCCAATTAATAGAAATATGTATCGTGAAGTGGATTTTCTACTATCTAGGCATCCAACAGAATCTGAATCAGAATATTCAATCATCTCCAACTGATCTGATCTTCTATATGTAAGCATATAGTTATCTGTTCTCTAAAGATACCTCATAACCTTTTTTGCTGCTTTCCAATGTCTATTCCAGGGTTATTAAGAAACTTTTCAAACACTCCTATAATGTACGCAATATCCGGACGCGTACATACTTGAGCATACATTAGACTCCCTGGAGCAGATGAATAAGGGATCTTCTTCATTTCTTTAGCTTCAAGGATGTTATGAGGGCATTGTTTGAGGCAAAATTTATCTCCTTCAGCGACAGGGGTATCACCCATTTTACAATCTTGCATGCCAAACCTTTTAAGCACCGTTTCTGTATAGTTCTTTTGTGACAATCCACGAATACCTCGTGAGCGATCACAGTATATTTGGATTCCTAATACAAAAGAAGCATCCCTAAAATCTTTCATTTCATAATTATCTGAAAGAAATCTCTTGGTCACGTGCAAAATATGTAAATTATTACAGGCAAGCAATATATCATCAACATATAAAATCAAAAATATGAATTTTCTCCCACTGAACTTGTGATACACACAGATATAAATTATCTTTGCCTCGAAACCAAATGAGGTAACTACTTTATGAAACTTGTGGTACCATTAACGAGAAACTTGTTTGAGCCCATAAATGGATTTCTTTACTTTGCAAACCATATTCTTTGGATCTCCGAACATTAAGTTTTCTTGTTGCAGCATATAAATTGTTTCCTCAATGTCTGCGTTGAGAAACGCAGTTTTAACATCCATTTGATGTAACTCAAGGTCAAAATGTGCAACAAAAGCCAAAATTATTGTAAAAGAGTCTTTCGATGAAACCAGAGAGAAAGCCTTTTTGAAATCGATGCCTTCTTTCCGAGTAAAATCTTTTGCTACAAGACGAGCCTTATGTCTTTCCACGTTACCTTTTACGTCCCTCTTGGCTTTAAATATTCATTTACAACCAATGGCTTTCTTACATTCAGGAAAAAGACAAGATCCTAAACTTTATTATCTTGCATGGATTTATACTCTTCGTAGCTTCAATCCACTTTTGAGAATCAGCATCTGGCATGGCTTGGTGAATGTTGATAGGATCATTTTCCACCAATCCATTATTATCCTTTATTTCTTGAAGAAATACCACATAATCATCCAGAGTGGCATCTTTCCTCCCTCTATTGGCAATTCATTTCGAGGTTGTTGAGTTTGTTCTTGTGGAACAGTGTCCTCATCTTGAAGTGGGTTTGCTTCAATATTGTTTTGTTGTGCTTCCAGAATAACTTCTTCGTTAATGACATGAGTGATAATCTGTACACTGTCAGAAGAAGTAATTGTAGTAGGAATCATAAATGATGACTCCTCCTTAAAAACAACGTTCTTACTTCATTTCTCCCCCTTAACTCAACATCCTCAAAAAATATTGCAGCTTTTGTCTCAAAAATTTCCTTAGTGTGCGATCATAAAATTTATATCCCTTAGATCACTCAGAATAACTAATAAGTAACTGCTCATTGTTTTAGAGTCCATTTTTCTTTCATTTGGCCTATAAGGCCTTGCCTCAGCTGCACATCCCCAAATATGAAAATGCTTTAGAGTGGGTTGTTTGCCTGTCCAAAGCTCATAAGGTGTCTTGGAAGCTGCTTTAGTGGGCAACCTATTAAGAATATAAACTATTGTCTTTATGCCTCCCCCCAGAGTGATATTGGTAAGGTAGAATGACTAATCATACTCCTCACCATGTCTTTAAGAGTTCTGTTTCGTCTCTCAGTAACACCATCCATGCTAGGTGAACCTGGCATGGTGTACTGTGGGACTATTTCACATTCCTCTAGGAATTGGGCAAATGGCCATAGACATTTTTCACACGATCCATCAGATTTATCATAATATTCACCTCCACGGTCAGATTTGACAACTTTAATTCTTTTGTTGAGTTGGTTCTCAAATTCTATCGTAAATTTCTTGAACATGTTTAAGGATTCTGATTTATCATATATAAGATATAGGTAGCCATATCATGAATAGTCGTCTGTGAATGTGATAAAATATTGTTGAACATTCCATGATGCCATAGGGAATGGTCCACAAATGTTTATATGTATAATTCTAAGACATCAGTTGCTCTATTGGCACCTATTTTCTTATGTTTGGTCTATTTTCCTTTGATGCACTCTACACAGACATCGAAGTTTGAAAAAACATCGGAATACAAAATGCCATCTTACAAAAGCCTTTGAATTCTAGGTTTAGATTTATGACCTAAGCGCTTCTGCCATAATGTGGCTGAATTTCCTTATTTGCTTTTCTTTTAGTACCACGCGATTCTACATGCAAGGCTTCATAATAAGAGGTATTAACATCAAGCTTACATAAGTTATCACAAACATTGAGAGAGCCGGTTCCAACAAGATTTGAATTTATTGACAAACTAAACATATCATTCCCAAATTAACAAGAATAACCAGGTTTGTCCAACTTAGAAACAGAAACCAAATTCCATCTAAATGATGGTATAACAAAAGTACCAAATAAATCCAAATAAAACTGAATTCTCAATAACAACTTAAAATGCCCAATAGCCTACACTTTAACCGATATTCCATTACCCACATAGACGTATCTTTCAGCATCAGTTGGATTTCGGTAGCTCAGGCAACCCTGCATAGAAACAGTTATGTCAGTAGGAGCGCCAGAATCTAACCACCAAGTGTTTCTAGGTACTGTAACTAAATTTACTTTAGAACAAACCAAAGCAAAGGATGTACCTTTCTTAACACGCCATGCGTGATATTTGGTACAATCTTTCTTTAAATGTCCAGCCTTCATACAAAAGTAACAACCGTCAACCTCCTTTTGTTTCTTTTCGGTTGGACCCTTAGCAGTTTCCTTATCCTTCTTTCTCTTTTTTGTCTTTCCCTTAGGGGTATATGCCAAAATGAACACTTTCAGTCTAATCATGCTTCAATCTCTCTTCTTCTTGCACATAATACGAAATGAGCTCATTAAGAGTCCATTTCTCCTTTTGACAGTTATAACAATCTTAAACTGTTTGTATTGTGAAGGAAGAAAGATTAGTACCAAATGCACGAGCAAATCATCTGAAAGCTCAAGCTTAAGTGCCTTATGTTTTGAAGCAACATTAGACATTTTCATAATGCAGTCCCTTATGTTCCTTTTGCTTTGATACTTCATGGAAATCAAGCACTGTGAAAGCGTACATATTTCCGCCTTATCATTTTTAGCAAAATGTTTTTCAATCTCAGCAAGGAAATCTTTAGCATTAGTTATCTTTTCAGATATCACACCCCTAAATGCCTCTAGAATACCGTGTTTTATGATCATTAGACTCATGCTGTAACAGACGGGTATTTTCGACTTTCGAAAATTCAACATCGATACTCACTTTATCGACTGCCGAGAAATCGAAGGCCGAAAAACCGAAAGGTTATGGGTTTAAGAAAGAAGAAAGGAAGAAGAAGAGAAGAAGGTAGAAGATGAAAGGAGAGGAAACAGAAGATAGAAAATTTTAAAATAGAAAGAAAAGAGAAGAGAAAGAAAATAGAGAATAGAACAAAATTTTAAAATAGAACAGAACAGAAAACAACAGAACAATAACAGAATCTCACAATTCGCAGCGGAACCACATATAATAATAAATGAATAATCTTTAAACAAAGAACTATATCAGTTATTACATTTTATACATTACATCATATCATCATCAGAGTGTACAACAACAAACAATGCAGCGGAAAAAGAAATACTATATAAACTAGTAATACGCCATGCCATCCATCTTGCCTCCAGCAACTCCAGAATATCCAGAATATCCTGATAAACCTTAACTCTTGACTGCCCGTGTAGAAATTGGTGGGCACCCAGAGTTTAGGAAGGAAAACAATAAACTCCAAGTCAGTCATGTGACTGGTGCGAGAACTCAAAACAGATTATTTTTCTTTAAAATTAAAATGGAGGAATATTTTTAAAAATCAATTCGCAATGCTTTTAAAAATGAGACTACCATAAGACCTCCCGCCACACACATAATGCAAACGCAGACTTGGGGAAGATTTCTTTTTATGTTAGTCAAAGATGCTTGATACGTATTAAAATCAAATCAATTTTGATATTATTATTAGTGCATAGTGTAGAAGATATTTCGAAAGTAGAATATAAATCTTAGCCAGCATAGGTACCATTATATTATGCCTACTATAGCTACCTCCTGAGGAAGCAGGTTCTACAACTAAAACCGTACAAGATCGTATTGTTTCTTTGGATTTCCAACAAATGGTCAGGCCAAGGAACTTCCCATTGCCACATGAGAATGCCTTTGGAAAGACATCCCCGAGAACCAAACCGGAACTCTGCCAACACAAGGCCGGGTTACCCCTAACTGGGTAACTACTGACACGAGCACGCCATTCCCCGATCGTAAACGACCTTTCTCACGGGATCCCGATAACCAACAACCACAAAGTAATAAATTCGTAGTAACCACATAGGTTAAATATCTGGGCTCCATACCATGATACCACCTCTATCCAGAAGGAAATGTACATACCCTAAAGGGTGCTACCCCTCATAACCTTGCCGCATCTTTCCTGTTTTGACCATTTCCGGGGTGTGAGGCTCGACGAAGTCACGTCCACAAAACATACTTTATACAAAAGCCATGCTTTGGGTCAACAAATGATCAACACAATGATCACTAAGATAGACGATCAAATAAATGATCCTATCACAAAAATCAACACAATGATCATTTCAGCAACACTCAGCATATCACATTACCAAATTGGGAATATATTGCTGATAACTTCAACTATATAACCTCTGAGCTCGTACGTCTCAGAGAAGGGTGTTAAGCTAAAAGAATAAATTCTCCGCCACCAACAGAAATATATTTGAAAGAATCGGCTTTATATCTCAAATTGTAATGTCAGACATACAATCCATACAAGTCTGTTCCGGGCTCGAACAGAACCGAAGGCACTTACAAAGAAGTCCTTGCAAATCCGAATAATCTCTAATCACGTTCGGATTTCCCATCACATATGGAGATCTCAATACCAGGGATCAGCCAGTGCAGAGACAATCAACAAGAAACCCTTTCGCTTTCGAAAATATCTGGTCTTCAACACCGATCTTCGAATGCAATTTATAACGACGTATCACATATTCGGAATGGGTTATACGACCCCAAGGTCCTTTCCCGGTTAACCCGAATAGTGAGCGCTTATTTTAAAAAAATAAGTGTGGCATTCAATTTCAAACAAATCACAACAAATACCTATTTAAAGGTAAATATTGATAGTCGGTTATTGAACTATCAATAGATATGCCAACATCACCAGATTCCAAATAATTTTCCAAATTATTTATTTCACAAAAATATCTTTATAAGATATATAGTTTTCACACTTCAAAAATAAATCAACATTTATTTTCAAACAAATCCCCTTTTCATTTATAAATTCCCTAAGGAATTTACATTCCCAAAATATTTATGAATATACGATTTCCATTCAATTTTTAATATTCATTTTCAATTTATCTTCAAAAAGATAAATTTCAAATATTCACTTAATATTGGAAAAGCATTTCTATACTTATTGAAAATAAGTAATTCACAGATCTTTTTATTTTCTATACTTAGAAAATATTTAATATACTCTAATCGAAATTAAGTATATATTTCATTCTTTAAGGAAATCATTCACTTAACCATATTTATTTGGGCCAAAACGAATGTTGCGTAAAACATCGTTACGACAACCCAAAATCACTAGTATAGGGATTCGAAATTAAAATAGATATATAAATCCCAATACTATACAAAAAACATTTCCTTTCGGAAATCATTTAATATAACAACAGTGTTATAGTCCACCATTTCCTTTTATTTCTCGAAAGCATCTATTTCAACAATAAATGTTGAAATCTATGGTTTCGAATCTCAATACATTTTAAAACATCTTTAGATCGTTTTAATTCTATTTAAAACATCACATCCAAAATAATTTCTTTAACAAAATATTCACTATTCAAAAACGTGAATATACTTGTTAATAAATTTCATCACTTCTATTCATTTTATTTTAAAGAATTATTCACTATCTAAAACATGAATATAATTCCATAAATAAATTACAACAATTCCTTATCAAAATAAGTCGTTGCGGATTTATAAAACAACGTTTATAAATTCTATTTCTATTTATTTTATAACAACTTTCTTTTATAAATTTCCTTTATAAATCTATTCAATTTCATATCTCAATGATATACTAAAATTTCATATTATAAGTCAAATACTTATAATTTATTTATTTACAAAATCATTCCTTCAAACTTTCTAAATTTATAAATCTTATAACTTATAAGATTCATTTATTTATCCACATCTATTTCCTAAATAACTTTATAAATTTTATTTATAAAATTCTATTTAGAACTTCACCGTTATAATTCTATAAGTTTCATTCATTAGTGAAATTCATTCACAATTCTTTCTAATACTTATAAAAGCTCGTTTTATAATTCCAATATTTTTAATTTATAAATATCAATTTATAAATCTTTTTAATATAAAACAATTTATATTACTATTTTAAAACGTCTTTCAACTCCTTTATAATTTATCATTTTGATTTATAAAAAAATCAAATTTGATAAATTCTATAGATTTCATTCCTTTATGAAATCCATTTACAAATCATCCTATCATTTATAAAAGCTCGTTTTATAATTTAAGATATTCTAAATTTATAAATATCAATTTATAAATCTTTTAATATAAATCCATTTATATTATTACTTTAAACATCTTTAAATTCTTTTATAATTTCATCATTCTGATTTATAAAATAAAATTTTTATAAATCCTATCTTTAAACTTCTTATAATAAATTCAGAATTCCCAGTTCAAACTATTTTATAAAATCACTAATCCCATAATTTCAAAAATCAACTTTTAACTGTATTTCTCAAAAATCATAATTTTTATAATATTAAAATTATAACGTTTATTTATTTAAGATGAATCAATTCCAAAAATATTTTATAAACATATATTTCCAAAAATCACTTTAGAAATCAAAAACGTTATTTTTAAACTTCAAATTTGGATCCGATGATGCAACACATCAATAGTCAATCACGACTTTCAACATCATATATCGATATGATAAACAGTCAAACATCACAATATATGAAATCAAATAAATATTTGTGAGGAATCCAGTTGGATCCCTCCAACCTGTTTCCCTGCATCCACAGACATTAGCACAATACCATTCCGTTTCAAGACGGAATATCGCGGTACATGGGATTTTATAAATATATATCCGCTTACTAACGGCGCAATAGGGTCTCGTCCGCTAAAAGAAAATGCGGGAAATCAATCAACTGCAATATATACATATGCCAATATATATATATATATATATATATATATTGCTATATATAATACCAATTCCACTTCGAGGTGGAATATCGCGGTATATGTGTGTAATAAATAACTTCCGCTTACTAACGGCGTATAGGGTCTATTCACATCCAATATATATATAACAATCATCATTCAATCATTCAATCAACACAGTCAAACAATTTTAAATTTAACTATTTAAAATTTAAATAAACAATAAAAATTCCTTTTGAGTGAGAAGTTCTCACCTTTTATTCCCGTTTGCCATCCACTTCCAATTCAACTTGTTTTCTCCATTTATACCTTGTATAAATATTATACACAATTTATTAATATTCGAAATAATCGAATAATAAATTTTTCATTTTATAATTTTAATTCATCGGTTTTGTTCTAAACCAATTTCTTTAATAATTTTATTCAACTAATTATTTCATCTCAAGTTAATGATTTTTTTTTATTTTAAGCTAAAAATTAAAGATTCAAACTAACTTTCTTTTTAAAATAATTCTAACATTCTGCTTATATAATTTTCTTCAATTTTTTAAAATTCCTTTGTTTAATAAATTATTTTAACTAAAAATTTAGTTTAATTAACCAAACTCACTTTTAATAAAATTATCTAATTGAAGATTCAAATCCTAAACTAGAATTCCTTTAATTTATTTATCCAATAAATTAAATTCCTATTAGGTAAATTAAATTAGCCAATGATTTTATTAATATTCGAATTAAATCGAACTATTCAATTTTCGTTCTTGATTGTTTAATTAATCAATTGTTTTATTTAAACCAGTTTCTTCTTTAAATAAATTTATTCAAACTAATTTTCTTTTTTATACATACTTTTCACATTCTAAAAATAATATTCCTGTCTTTAAAATTTTAACTTCAACAATTTATCAAATCCACTTGAATATTTATTTTCATTTAACAGATTATTTTTAGTGACTTAAAATAGATTAACTAAATAAATCTATCACCTTATTATTTTAGTTTTAACATAACTTTTAAAATATTCAACCTTGTATAACAATTTTATAAAATTCTTTAGTATCCGAAATAAATCGAATAACCAATTTCCCCTATTCCAATCTAATTAACCGATGGTTTTGCTTTTAAACCAGTTTCTTTTAATAAAATTTGTTAAATTAAAAATTTACTCTAAAACTAAATTTTCTGCTAATATACCTACTTACTTCTTTTTAAATTAAAATAGATATTTCTTAACTTAAATTAGTACTTTTAATTTTAAAACTAAATTCTCTTTAACATATTTATTTTTAACCACTAAAAATTAAATAAGTTAATTTAAATCAATTTGTAATCCTCACTGACTGCATTTTCTTTATTTATATCGATCTAAATTATTTACACATAATCTTCATATATATATATATATATATATATATATCTGATAAAAAAAATTATACCTCACAGACGAGATCGTGCACCATCGAAGCCTCGCAGTCACCACCGTCCATCGATGTCGCGCGACACTCAATCGATCGTGACCCCTCCCCTACGCGCGCGCCGCAACTGCCTCGTCACCATCGTGATGCCTTCCACCTGACAACGCCGCCGCCTCTCCACGCGCAAACACCAGCCTCCCCTCCTCGTGCCGCCGAGCCCCCCAAATCACGCGCACGCGTACGCGAGTCAGCCCTAATTCGCCATCGCCCCCTGCGTGAGCCCACGCCGCCGCGTCTCCATCCCATTGCCGCCGCCTTCACCTCCACGCGCACGCCACGACATCGCGCGCCTCCTTTCCATCGCGATGCCGACCTGCTTGAATTTGAGCGCGACGCCGCAGCACCTCCATTTTTTTTTTTTTTTTTTTTATTTGCCTTGATTTGAATTCGTGATTTACTGAAGAGAGGAAGAGGGATTAAAAATAGCGGCCATGAATTTGTTCTGTGAATTGATTTTGAAGCAGAGGGAGTGGGTTATTTAAAACGTGGAAGAGTATGGTTTGCGCGATCTCGTTTTCATGATTTTGCAGAGAGAATCGCGTGAATTTAGGCGTGAGAAAAGGAAGCCTAAATTTATATTTAAATTTAAATTTAAATCATTGAAAATTTCGACGCGTTTACGTGTCGTGTGCTCACATATTAACTCCAAAAATTACGAAATTTGAAATCCGGCAAAAATTCAATATTCCGGACCCAATGGAACTGGTTTCGTCGAATTCCGAGACTGTGCCTCGGACGGCTATTTTTAAATATCGATTCGAACGATTAAATTTCAAAACTGTACGATTCACATTCAAATTAAATTCTGAAGCTTCTAAAATCTTCAAAATTATCAATATGAATTTTACAAGCCTTTGAAATAATTTTATTCAGCTTAAAATTGAAGATTCAAATTTTTATTCAACTTTCAATAGATTAAATTCTAAAATTTAATCGCTAAATTTATTCTGATAATTTGCAATTCAAATCAAACCATCATTCAAATATTTAAAATTAATTAAATATTTTCAAATTAAATTATTAAAAATTCTGGGTCGTTACACATGCGATTTGAATGATCTCATCTCTCAATGTTTTTTATAACATCATAAGAACTTTCATCCATAATAGGAGTGAGTGCATCCATCCTAAGTGCGAGGTCAAGATCCATGCAGCCAAGAATAAATAATATATTCCCTTTTCAACCCTTAAAGTTTGTACCAGTCATAATAGGAACGTTGTTAAGATTGGTAAATGCTGTAGTTAAATTAGCTGCAGTACAACAAAATCACCTTTTTACCATTTTTTTTACAATGCTTGTTAACAAAACGTTGTAAAAAAAAAATCTATTTTTACAACATTTTCAACAAAAACGTTGTAAAAACGTTCTATTTTACAACGTTTTTGAACAAAATGTTGTAAAATAGGATTGTTTACAACGGTTTATTAACAAATGTTGTAAAAAAAAGATTTTACAACGTTTATTTGTAAACATTGTATATTCATCTTTTACCAACTATTTTAAAATGTTGTAAAAACATTAGTTTTTTTTCCAGCTAGAGATTAATTTATGACTTTTTTTCTTAAAAATAGTTTTACTTTACTTATAGGTTTATGTCAAAATTTTCAAATATGTTTAGTATTGCTTACAATATTATAATTACTAATAATTTATATTTAATAACAAATATTGAACACTTACTTAATAAATTGTAATTTACGACAAACACCATTGTCCAAGTGGTTAAGTGATAGTGCGAGAGGTCACAAGTTCGGACATTGCGTTTGAACGTTTATGTTGTCATAGGCTGTCAATGGATGCAAACGGATGCGGATATGGCTGTATCCGAATCCGCATCAGACAATTTAAATCTGCATCCGATATCCTCGGATATCAGAGAATTAACATCTGCATTCGTGGATATTTTTCGGATATCCAAAAATATCCGCTTTCGATAAAAAAAGGGATTTTTTTTATATTCAAAAATATCTTAAATATCCGCATCTGAAATTGAATATCTGCATCCGAAATAAACAAGTTTGTACGATATTACAACAATTCAAATAAACAAAAACAAACTAAAATAATAGATAATATTTGTTTTCAGTTCTCATATGTTTTCATCTTAGCCATCTCATATAAAGTAACTAATAATCTAAACAAAATACAAAGTATAGTATCAGTTAATAAACCAAATAACATACATATTCCTCTAACATAAATTTAGATTGATATTGTCGCTTGCTTAGTTAGGATTTTACTTTCTTTCTTGAGCAATTTGGTCTTTGGCCAATTAATTTCTAAATATATTTTAACTATAACTTAGGGTCATCTTAAAATAATAAATCAATAATAATAACAAATTTTATTATAATTAATTTCGGATCGGACGGATGTTTTTCGTATACAGATATGCCCATATCCGCATCCGCATCCGATTTTCTTTTCGGATATCGGATATCCGCATCCGCTTTCGGATATCGGATATCCGCATCCGCTTTCGGATATCGGATGATTTCCATTTTTTCGGATACGGAAGAATTTCGAATATTTCGGCTACATTGACAGGCCTATGTTGTCCTAATGACACGTTGTATATAAAATACCATTTCAAATAATATTTTTTGTAAATAACAGATGCGTTAATAGTACTAATAAATAATTTATAATTACTAATTATTATTTATAATCAATATTTATTTTTTATATTTAATAATTTATTATGGTTAATTGTGAACAATAAGTAAGTTACGATTAATAATTTATACTCTAAAATATTGTGCGATGCAATTTTTCTTGACTAATAAAAGAAATACCGGTTCATAGAACACCAAGGACTTACTAAAAAAAATTCAAAGTAACGGTGGACATATAACTGTGTTAATTGATGTAACAAACATAAAAGACATTCATTAATTCAACTTATCTATTATGAACAATTAGCCGATATTAATAGCTTGTTGACAAGTTTTTAACTAATCAACCACAATTCGGTAATTGTTTAAACTATGATCTTTTTTTTTGTTGTTGTTGTTGTTGCTGTTGATTCATAATATTATTTGCTCTGTCAAATAACGCACATTTTCCTAATCTTATATATTACTAGCATGAGTGCAAGGGTAAATTAGGCATTTAAAAAAGACACCGATGAAAATAGTTTGTGGAATTCTCTTTATCAGTAGTAAAGATAAAGCAAAAGTTTGGTCAACAAGGCCAAAGTGAATTATTGTTAACTCGTTTATCACCCTTGATTTGCTTCGCTAAACTTATTGCATTCTAAAATCATTAATTAGCATTTGATTTGGTTAATTCATATTAGACCCACTTAATTCCCAATCCTCCACATCGAAACCCAATTCAAATAAGGTAAATCCGATAAAAAAGAAACGCAGACGCCAAGTGAAAATCATCTCGTCCTAATCGAAGAAACGTAAAACCCCAATTCAATTGCCGACTCGCAGAATAAAAAATAGTAGAGTTCATCCATACAATTCTTCCCCAAATTGAATTCCCTATTCAAGATCTCCTTTTGCGAACTCCAAATTGAATTTCCTCTTCAGTTTCTACAATCAAAAAACCTAATTTATAATTCACAATTAGTTAAAATGGCAGAAAGAAGATGTAAATCGAAAATGGAAGAAGTATATAGGTATTGAAAAGTAATTTTATGGAGCTTTCTTTTAGGAGCACGAATTTTGAGGTGGGAGTTGTCATGATTTTCAAACGTAAGATAAAGATACTAATGTATTCAGTGGATTGATTCTTTGTGTTCTTTTGGTTTTCTATTTATGGTTTTCTAGATGTTTAAAGTTTGATCTTCAATCAGATATCTGATCGTTTTTACATGAGATAATCATCTAAAAAACATGCCTAGCAAATATAAATGTCTTCAGATGAATTTCTTGGATCTATTTTATTTATTATGTGGATAATTTGGCAAGTCAGCATCTTAATTCAAACTCAACGCTCAATGAGGTCATGTGAAATTCCGGAAATTTTGGATACAACATAGGCATAAGTGGTTATCATTTATGTATGGTAATGGTTTTCAAAATTGTAGACATCATTCAAATATTTGGTATATATTTTGAACAAATTTCATACTGCATTCATATCTTCCTGAAAATTATTCTTGGAAAGGAATCCTGATGTATATATGACAACACACATACAGTGGATGCATAATAGTTCTAGCTAGCGCATTGCACAAGTGGGATTAGTCTTGTATTTTTATTGATTAATAGTTATAAAACTACTTGGGTATATAACTTATGTTTTCTCACGCCTGCTTTAATTAAAGCATGATTTTTAAATATTTAAAGTAAAGACATGCATTATATCTTGTTCTGTACAAGTTTATCTACTTGATATATCGAAATAAATAGTTTTAAACAGGTAGCTATTATGCTTATTTTTCTCATTTGATTTTGTATGAACAGATTTTGTATTTTAAGCTAACCGCAATTAAATACTCGGATATGAATGCATGCCTTCTGATTTCATTCACGTTAAATACAAAATTTCATGAGCTACTCAATTTATGACAATATGAAATTCAATATTGAATAGTGATTATGGACATATGTATGTTGAAACCGTCAGCATGGATCAATAAATTTTTTTTGAACTCCCAAATTGAGGATATCGTGGGCCAAGATTACAAATTTTTCTATTTCACGTGTGTTTAAATTTTGGCATAAATGAAGTTGATACCTTGAGTTTTATAATCCTTCAAACTTCCTGACATTTAACAACTTCCATATTTTTTCCCTAAATCACATGGGTGGGGCTGTCAATGGGTCGGGTCGGTCGGGTCGGGTTTGGGTCGGGTCAAGTCGGGTTCGGGTTGATTTTAAATGGGTTGGGTCAACCCGTTTATTAAACGGGGCATAAAAACTCAACCCGAAGCCGACCCGTTTATAAATGGGTTGACCCGATCCGACCAGTGTAACCCAATTTTAAACGGGTCGGGTCGTAAATGGGTCGGGTCAACCCGTATAAGGTGTAAACGGGTCGGGTCAATCCTTATAAGGTATAATTGGGTTGTAAACGGGTCGTAAACGGGTTGAACGTGTCATAAACGGGTCGGAACGGGTCATAAACGGGTCGGAACGGGTCGTAAACGGGTCGGGTCAACCCGTATAATTATAAACGGGTTGTTAACGGGTCAATTTCGGGTTAGCGGGTCAACTCGAAACCCACCCGTTTATAAATGGGCCAAATTCGGGTTGACCCGAAAATGACCCGCCAACTTAAATGGGTCGGGTTAACCTGCTAATTTCCGTGCGGGTTTCGGGTCGTGTAGTAAATTGACAGCCCTAGCTGGCATGATCTCACTAGTGGTGAAACTATGTACAAGTGGGGAGCAGGTTCTGCTGACAGCCCTCCAATTTTGAAAATTTACAAGAATGGTTAAAGTTTTATAAAAGAGGATTGGATTACAAGGACAGCAGGGCACATATTGCAAATTTTTGATGACTTGCTTATTTTCTTTGCTCACTTAGAAGGAAACACTGAGAAAAGACAATGCTAATTATTTGTTAACAAGTTTGACAATCTATAAATAATCTTTTCCCTATACTTGATTTAATGTATTTTAATTTTTCACTTAGAAGTTACTATTTTCAACATTTGACTTCATTAATCTGTTTGCTAGTTCCTTTTGAGTTGCGACTATTTTATTTCTATTACTATTTTATGCGTTCTTTCATTTATATGTTGGTTTTTTCTCTTTGAAAAAAGATGCACATCAACAAAGGTTATAGACTTTGATTTATTTTTATGTCTAAGAAGACATTAAATTGCCAATACTCCCACTTTAATTTGGACTGGATTTTAGTACTATATATTTTCATTTATTGCTGTTTTTAATGAGTCGGTGATTTGTCTTCAAAATTTAAAAAACGGTTTAGTTTAATTTGTTGAATTTGATTGAAACTTGTTTACTGATTTTATTGTTTGGCTAGATTTATAAAATTAACACTAAAATTAATTAACTTTTTGTTAAAGAAACCAAAAAATTAATGTTAAATCTTAAAGTACTGAAGCTACGGTGAAACAATTCCATTCTAGAAATTGCCATGGAAACAATTATTGGTGAAATTCATATACCTATGCAAAAACTCATATGTTGTAGTATGCCGTTTTTTCTTCTTTCTTTGTTTTCCTCTTTAGTCTATGTTATGCTGCCTCTTGGATAGGCTTTTGGATTCACCCCAAGATCCCACCTTTAGTTATTTTTATAAATTTACTCAATGTGATTATAAAATTAAAATCTTGAAACAATAACTTTTCAAGTTATTGTCAGTATTTTATCTTACATAAGTTGTCTTTTTTACTCCAGGAAAACTTTAACCGACTCGAAGAAGCTTATATTAAGGATAATTACTTTATGCGATGTAGCAATAAGATTGAAACATACCATGTCTTTTAGCTGTGTGCATCAATTGGACTTTAATTTAGTTAGGCTAGCGCAATTAAAATCCAAAGTAAACAATATTTATAGACTGTTATATTGCTTTATGCTCGTGGTCTTTCAAGTAAGCTCCTGGTGCCGTTGCTTTTTAACTTGAAATTGCATCATTCAAAATTGAACCATCTAAAGGGGCACGAGCAGCACGAGGAGTTGTAGTGGACTATCGGGGATGGCTAACCTATTAACATGCCTTGGAAATAAATTCAGAGATTCTACTGACTTCTCAATTTTTGGCGATGTTGTTGAATTACTACTGAGTTGATATAGTGCTGTATTATTAGTTTATGACGTGTTATTCTTAGACGTTGAAGATTGAACGTGTGATTGTTGATTTAGTTTTTGTTTAATCAATTAGTATTTGTCTTATTCCTTCCATTTTTATGTTCCAAAGATGATTACATTGATGAATCATTCTCTTCTGTACAAATATTGGGTGATTAAATGGATACACAGACATTGAGATGATTGATGCACTACCTTTTACAGCTGTGATACTGCTATGCACCCGTAAAAGTTGTTAATTTGTATTAAGTACAATTTCCTAATGTAGTAAAAAATTATTTACCACACACATAAACCGTTAAAGATTTTAGTTCAAATGCTTATCCAATTGTTATAGAAAATCTAGGTATAAGGCTTAGAATATGTTCCAAACAATTGGTTGACAATATTTCATAAATGTAGTAGTAGATTTTCCAATAATTTATAGTATTTCAACAATGGCATTTAAACATTGTAAAATATGTTATCTACAACTTTCCTCACTACATTTTGAAAAAGGTTGTAAAAGAACTACCATTTTTTACAACTATGGATATGGCAACATTATGATAAGCGTTGTTTATTAAACATAATTAATTAGCATAAACTTCATCGTCTATTACATGATGGAATTTGCTATACGATCAACTAACAATTGTTAAAAAATCATGTATTTATTGAATTCATATTGTATCGCATAACGAATTAATTTGCTACATGATTAACTAACAATTTTTTCCCCCTCTTTCAAATAAATCATGTACCAAATATGTTATATTCATGTTGTTTGTGTATATTTTTTACAGGTCAATCGTCTACAAATAACTTGAAGTGGCATCAATGGGCAAGGTTAGGCAGGAAGAAGTAGAGGTAATTTATAATTGAACATGTTTTAGGGAAAAAAATTTCCATATAAAGATGATATAATTTTAATGCTTTTTTTAGTTATTGCAATTGTGACTTTTCTCTCTACGTTTAAAATTAAATATATGTACTTCTTATCCTCGTTTAAATAAATCCTTTTGTTCCCTTAATCGAATATTTACTGTTTTTTGCCCAAATTTAATGTTTAGGTTACTGCTTGTCCTAATTTTAAAAGTTAAATATATGTTGCTACTTCCCCCCATTTAAAAAATTAAAAGTTACTAATATCATGTCTTACTGCGTTTACAATTGCAGTAACTTTTTTGGAAAAACTAATTTAAATAAAAAATTGCCATCAAGAAGAGGACATTTAGCACCAGCAATCCTCATAAATTGCCACAATTAATCATTTTAACACGTTGTAGAAACTATACTGAAAAGGATTAACTGTTGTGTGTGTGTGTGTATTTTAAACGAAGCATGTAAACTTGACAAAATAGTGGGTTTACATTATCCATTCGAGCAAGTCAATGGAAATTGGAGTTCAGATTTCAACATCTGCATTTCTATTTACCTTCAACTGCTTTGCAATGGCACCTCTACGCTCCATTATCGCAGGATATAGATCCATAATGATGCCATTGCTCAATTGGTTTCTTCCCAACTCTTGCAGTGATGGATAAGCAACGAGCATTTCGCCTCACTAAAATGTACAAAAATATTGAGACTAAAATCTATTAGGGGGAATTAATTTAAAGGACAAAAATTTCTATACTTTTTGCCTCAAGGACACGACCTCAATATTTTTACCACAAGGACAAACATTCTTTTAAAATTTATTCACAAGGACAAACATTTTTCAAATTTATTCATAAGGACAACAAAACTGATACCGAGCTAAAAACTGATACCTAAAAACTGCTACCGATAACTACAAACTGATACCTAAAAACTGCTATCAATAACTAAAAACTGATACCTACAGAAAGTTGTCCTTCAGGATAAAATATTGAAGGTCTGTCCTTGAGGCTAAAAAGCTGTAAAATTTTGTCCTTGACAATAATTTCCTGAATCTATTAATGCAATGAAAAATGATTTTACCTTCAGTATAAAATTTCATACAAGTGTACAATAATATAATTGGTGTCCAGATGGAGATTGTTTCTTTAATTACTAAGCCATAATGAATGAAGTCAATGGACATAAGTTCTTGTAGTTTATTGTTTGGATGATGGTTGATTTATCTAAAATGTTGCTAGGACAGTCTAACCACATTATATTATAGTTTCTAGTGCTGAAGAAAATGTAAAACAAATACTGGTGTTATATAATGTAAAACTATGTAAAAAATGCTTTCAAAGTACTCAATCAAGATGACCATCACAATGAAACATTGAATTTTATTTGCTCAAAAACAGTTGGAATAAAACTCACAACAGTGTGTGTGGATTGTCACATCAACAGTTTATTATTGCTTCGAACCAAAAAAGAAACACAAACCAATCTAATCACTTGAGTTTAGTCATCTAATACCAAGCATACAAATTTCTGCACTAAGTCACGGTATTTATTGAGAGCCTGTAATGGAAAATAATGATGATAAAAACAATAAAAACTTTTATGGAAAAATAAAATAGTCAAGAGCATTTTTATATTATTTTAAAGTAATTTTAATATGATAAAATGATACTGCTATTGATTGTTTTATCCTCAAGCACTCTAATGAAATTTACTATATTTAAGTAACTTGTCTGTATATCAAGTAAATTATACACAGTATAATAATGCAATTAATTTGCCACATGAATATCTTTGGGAACAATTCCACATGATAATTATACTACAATATACATTTATCCATTCATTCAAACTGGTTGATTTCTTTATCAATGTAAGTACATAAAATAATAGTAATAAAGGCTATCACTCACTAGATTTTTGTAATTTATCGATCCTCAAGACTAAATAAATATGGGATAGAAAATTTAACCATTTATAGTCATCTTTGGAAATTTGAACGATGCGAAGTCTGATGAATTGGCATTCGGTTGGTATAGTACAGATTTTCAGGCATGGTTTTCAATATTTGGGTTATATCCGTTTCAGGTTTCTTTGAATAAGCAATTTATAATTACGCAACTGCGCTACTAATACTCACCTCTAAAAATTTTGCTTACTATCTTACGCTCTTCTTATTTCATTACCATTTATAGCTTACTTTTTTTCGCTAACATTTGTTTTATTTGATGTTATATTAATATAGCTATTTTTTTTTACTTTAGACTAAATTTAATCACTTTGCGTCTTCTTAATTAAATAAAAGTTTAAAATATAACATTAAACTAATATGCTCTCATAATTTTCCTCATCCACAATTCCCATATTCTTCGCGAAATTTAGATCCCATTTGACTTGCCGCCAAGGCCTCCCTGCGTTAAACCCCTGATTTACAGACCTTGTATGCGAAAATGAAACAGACTAAAGAAATTAAATAGAAATAATATCAAATAAAAAGTCTTCTCCTACAACTAATTTTTTTATTCTCTTTCCCTTTTAATTCCAAGGCTTCTGCTCACTTTAAGAACTAAGCTCTATTCCTATTTCAGCTCACTGCCATTTAGTACAAATTTTTCTTAATTTAAGCTGGGAAAAAAATAGTAGGAGGAGGAGGAAATTCAAGAAATTTAGATCAAACACCAACCTGGGCCGTTGCTTCTGTCTGTGCCATTATTGTTTTAATTTCTATCTTACTTGAAAATGGTCTTCATCATATTGACAAGGTACTTTAATTTTATTTTACGAATTAAAATTCTTTTTTACTTGGTTTGCAGCCGTAGATTCTAACTATGAAGTTTATATGTGAATTGCAAAATGGGGGTATTAGTTAGCTTCGGCTATATTAGTCGAGAATGTATGATTTTGGGCATATTTTCATCTTTTCAATAGGTAGCTCTAGTTATATAACTCATAATTTCGAACTTGTAACCTCTCGCACCAAAGTTGAATCACTTATACACTGGGTCAATGGTGCTTGTCCTCATAATTAAGGCTTAATGAAACTGTTTGTAAACCTCTGAGCAACATTGCATTAATAATTTGCTAATAGTTTACTCTAAGGGTATTCATAATGTTACTGAGATTTCATTCTTGCAATTCTCACTTGACTTAACAAGTTAAACTTTTGCCAGTTGCATAAAAGGATTTCAGGCTGTGAATGAAAGCTTTCATCATTGCCTCCCTCCTTTGGCCTCTCAGTTTTTAACAAAATAAATCACCCTTTTCCTTTTAATATGATAAATAAATCAAGCTTTGTAGTTTTTTGATTTTAATCGACAGATTATATAGTCGATGCTTACAACATTTTTGTTGTTTCAGCTAAATATTTACACAAATGTTCCTCTTATGCTTGTCCATTACCAAAATTTTGGACTTTTTTATGAGCTATTGCCAATCGATTGTGACTATTTTTGGAATTTATATGATTAGAACCTTTTCTTTTGGCTCACTTGAAATCAAGTTGGTTAAATATAACAATTTTTATTTTATTTTATTTTATTTGCGCAGTGGCTTATTTCTTAAAAAAAAAAAGCTTTATGTGAAGCATTTGAGAAAGTGAAGGGAGGTATAACAGTTTTTCAATATTTCAAATTCTGTTTTTCTTTTCTTTATTGTTTTTATGCTTGATATCTATTTTGCCTGACATTGTTATATTTTCTTCATACTAATTTCTTTTCAATTTTAAACTAAATATCAGAGTTAATGGTCCTTGGTTTCATTTCTTTGCTACTGACATTAGGGCAAAGCTATATATTCGAGAATATGCATACATGGAAATGCGTCTAATACAATGCTGCCATGTACTCTTATAAAAGATAGAGCTGAAAAGGAAGAAAATTCACATAAAAGAAGACTTCTTTGGGACTTGGCTAATAGTACTTTTACTAGTAGTCATAGGATATTAGCTGTTGATTTAGCTACTTCATGTCCTAAACTAAGTAAAATCGCTACTATAGCTATAGTGTTCGAATTACTGCAATCAAGTAATGTGTTAATTTATCTTGCTAATTATGCTTATAGTTACATACACCGTCGCATGGTGGTAGTACTAGTTTCCAAAATTATCATATGTAGCTTCCAAAAAATGCAAGCTACTCAATTTGTAGAAGAAGGTTGTAGCTGAAGGATTCTTGCATTTATTGATCCCACTGCTTTGTTACACCATGCTCTGCTTGGGATGGATAATTGGAAAGTTTGGGTCGATGGGCCAGTGGAAGTTCAAGCTCCGTTGTGGGGAGATACTTCAAAAGCGTGTACTATTTAGCAAGCTATTGTAGGAACTATGGTTGCTTGATGCAAGGATTTTGTCATCGTTGTCGAGTAGACTGTTGTGCATTGGTATGTTTTGATCTTTTTGTCTATATATATGGTCCAACATGTGTGTCTGTGTTGAAACTTATGATATTTTTTCTATGTTGGAACATGTGTTAACTTATTTCGAATGAAGTAGTTTGGAAAGTTCTACTTTTTTCGTGCTTTATATATTTAAGTTATTGTTATATTAATCTATACTATAGTTAGATACTGAAATATAGCTGCAGCTTGGAATAAGCTGAATCTCATATGCAACTTTTTTTTAAAAAAAAATATTCTGTAACATTTAAAAACATGTTGTAGAAAGACCCGCTAGAACATTAATTTAAAGTTGTAAAAAGATTTTTTACAACGTTTTGAAATGCTGTAAAAAAATTAACACAACAATTTATGGAAGTTGCGAAAAAGGGTTTTTTGATATGTATAACTATATTTACAACATTGGACAAATGTTGTAAAATGGTGTATTACAACATCACAAAATCGTTGTAGCAAAATTTATTGCAACGTTTTCTTACAACACTAAAAAAAGTTGTAAAAGGCTCCGAACCTATTACAACTTGGTCTAATACGAACTTTGTAAAAATGTTGCGAAAATCCTATTACAAAGTTTTCTGATGTTGCAATAAAATATTTTTGTTGTAGTGCTATAAGTTGAACATAAGAAACAATCAAATATGCTTACATTGTAAAATAAAATCGCATTAAATTCAAATAATTGGTAAGTCTCTTCTCAAAGATACCTAGCACAACAACAATATTAGGTCTTTGGATAGTAATATTAATTGTAAGTGGTACTCTTGTTGTAATGATCAAATATTGATAATAAGTTCAATTCAAATATTACTTGCAAAAATATATGATAACATCACACATGTATAAATGATTCAGCCAATTATTAGCCTTCCTTTAGGTCGGCTAATAGCCGTATGAATAAATACACACAAACATCAAACATTTTTCATGAATAACTAAAACAAGAGAGGTCACTTTGGTGGCATGTTACTTCAATTAGTTCACTTGTAATGTAGGATATTTACAGTTAGTCTGCAAAGAGACGACAAATAATATTTGAATTGGTTTATTTTAACTTATTCATTTATGTGTATTCCAAAAAGATTAATTTTCAGTTTTATACACATTAAAAATATGATTTCATAGCCGTAATAAAAAAACTTTGACATCAACTAAAAGTGTAACAATACATAACAAATTGTATTTGCGGTAACAAATAATGGTAAAATATTGCATACTTTATTCAACTTTTAATATTCAAGTCAGAAGATAAAACAAATTTTAACATAGTAATGTCCATACATGTAAAATATATGTATCTATCAAATATAAATGCATCAAATAGTAAACAATATGTCTTTACTTATTTCAAATACAAACATACCGTATCATTAAATTTATTGCAACTAACGCATTTATTGCATTTATGATGATAAATTAATTAATTTATTACTATAACAACCACGTTTAATGCAATTATGATAAAAAATGCAATTGACCGTTATGTGGTCAAAAAATGTAAACTGGTGCCGTGTTAAAATTTATTTCAATAAAAAATAAACATATGAAGAACATACTTTATTTCCAATTAATCAAAATTTCTGAAATAACTCAGATACCTTATATAAATATCCAAGTTACTTAATCATAAGTTAAGTAAGGTAAAATAACCACAGAACCAGATTTATATTTCTTGCATAAATGGTATTAAAGGCATCAGATCCGAATAAGTGGAATTAAATCATGAATTATTTATATAGATTTGAAAGAAATGCATCAGATAAAATAAGAAAAGAGCAAATCTCACAGATCCGAAATAAAAGGCATCGGATGAATCGACCAAAATTGTAAATCTCTGAACCCTAATTTCGTATATACTTAAAATCAAGAAATTTATCGATAAAATCAATGATGGGTGGCTTTGATATCACTTGTTGGTGATAAGTCAATATTAGATCTAAATACATGTAACCCGTATTGATTCAATTGAGAAACAAGTATATGAAATTGACAGTGGAAGGGGTACCTGAATCCATCGATTCTTAATTGATGTGAAGATTAATTTGGATTAGACCTTTCAAATTGACACAAGCTTAGATCTGTAAATTCTCTTTAAAAGAAGGCAGAGAGAATATGATAAGACTTGTGTAAGTTGAGACCATAACCCTATATATTTAGTGTGTGACATTTTTCATTTCGGTCGTTCAACAAACTAAAATTGTCACTTCGGTAGCCACACGTTATAATTTTACATGACGAATATACCCCTTAAGTCTCAATATGTTTATTCCAAAAATAGATCATGTAATTAGACTTAATTACAAGATATCCCACACATTTAAACTTTAAAATATGTGGCCCCGTTATGTTGAATTATTCCAACAATCTCCCCCGGCCCACATATGTTACTTTATAGAATGTATTCAACTTTATGAGCTCTTAAATAGCTATCTTGATAATATGGTATATTCAAAATAGTCTCGTCCATTGATCGTATTAACATAGAACCAAAGCGACTTTCATTACTGTTTTTGTAACTAAACTCATCAGTGGTCACAGATATCAATATAATCAAACGACATAGATCAATCATGTATATATATCATGGAAATTGCATGAAATGTGATCTTTACATATCTATTTTCAGCTGGTCCTCTTTACTTTAATGAGATCAAAATTCCAAATAATATTTATGAATAACTGAAGTGAAAAAGAAATCTTTATTTCTGATCAGAAAAACCAAAGCACGTTCATAATCAAAATACAGAGCAGTGTCGCGAAATAAGTGACTAAGTATAAACTCCCCTTAAACCAAAATATCCTTATATAAAAGATACACTCATTTTAGAAACATGCTCATGAAAGACCTTGGGTAGTACTCCTTTTGTAAGCGGATCTGCTAGCATGGGATTTGTTCCAACATGCTTTATGGATATTAACCCATTATGCACTCTCTCCTTTACAACTATAAACTTGATGTCAATGTAATTTGACTTGCATGAGCTTCTATTGTTATTAGAATATATACTGTGGATCTATTATCACAATTTAACTCTGACGGACTTGCAATATTATCAATAATGCACAGCCCAGTGACAGAATTCCACAACTATTTCGCATGGTTAGATGCCTCATAGCAAGCTACAAAATCTGCTTCCATGGTGAAAGAAGCTATGAGCATTTGTTTAACGCTTTTCCAAGATAGAGCCCATCCACTTAATAGAAATATGTATGCTGAAGTGGATTTTCTACTATCCGATTATCCAACAAAATCAGAATCGGAATACCCAATGATCTCCAACTGATCTGATCTTCTATATGTAAGCATATAGTCCTTTGTTCTCTGAAGATACCTCATAACCCTTTTTGCTGCTTTCCAATGATCCATTCCAGGGTTAATAAGAGATCGGCCCAACACTCCTATAATGTACCCAATATCCGGACGCGTGCATACTTGAGCATACATTAGACTCCCTATAGCAAACGAATAAGAGAACTTCTGCATTTCTTTAGCTTTAAGGATGCTATTAGGGCATTGTTTGAGACAAAATTTATCTCTTTTGGCGATGGGGGTATCACCCATTTTACAATCTTACATGTCAAACCTTTTAAGCATCGTTTCTATATAGTTCTTTTGTGACAATTCAAGAATACCCCTTGAGCGATTATGATATATTTGGATTCCTAATACAAAAGAAGAATCCCCAAGGTCTTTCATTTCAAAATTATCTAAAAGAAATCTCTTGGTTTCGTGAAAAATATGTAAATTATAATAGGCAAGCAATTTATCATCAATATATAAAATCAAAAATATGAATTTGCTCCGACCGAACTTGTGATACACACAGTTATCAATTATGTTTGCCACGAAACCAAATGAGGTAAAGGCTTAATGAAACTTATGGAACCATTAACGAGAAGCTTGTTTGAGTCCATAAATGGATTTCTTTAGTTTGCAAACCATACTTTCTGGATCTTCGAACACAAAGTTCTCTGGTTGCAGCATATAAATTGTTTCCTCAATGTCTCCATTGAGAAACGCAGTTTTAACATTCATTTGATGTAACTCAAGGTCAAAATGTGCAACAAGCGTAAAAATTATTCTAAAAGAATCTTTTGATGAAACCGGAGAGAAAATCTCCTTAAAATCGATGCCTTCCATCTGAGTAAAATCTTTTGCTACAAGACGAGCCTTATATCTTTTCACATTACCTTTTGCATCCCTCTTGGTTTTAAATATCCATTTACAACCAATGGCTTTCTTACCTTTAGGAAAAGAGACAAGATCCCAAACTTTATTCTCTTGCATGGATTTATACTCTTCGTTCATAGCTTCAATCCACTTTTGAGAATCAGCATCTTGCATGGCTTGGTGAAAGTTGATAGGATCATTTTCCACCAATCCATTATTATCCTTTATTTCTTGAAGAAATACCACATAATCATCCAGAATGACATCATTCCTCTCTCTAGTGGATCTCCTTAGTGGCAATTCATTTTGAGGTTGTTGAGTTTGTTCTTGTGGAACATTGTCCTCATTTTGAAGAAGGTTTTCTTCAATATTGTTTTGTTGTGGTTCCGGCTTAATTTCTTCATTAATTGTTGGAATGATAATCTATATATTGTTAGAAGAAGTGACTGTAGTAGGAATCATAAATGATGATTCCTCCTCAAAAACAATGTTCCTTACTTCATTTCTCCCCCTTAACTCAACATCCTAAAAAATGTTGCAGTCCCATTTCCAAAAATTTCTTTAGTGTGGGATCATAAAATTTATAGCCTCATATCGCTCTGAATAACCAATAAAGTAACCGCTCACTGTTTTAGAGTCCAATTTTTATTCACTTGGCTTATAAGGCCTTGCCTCATCTGGATATCCCTAAATATGAAAATAATTTAGAGTTGGCTGTTTGCCTATCCAAAGCTCAGAAGGTGTCTTGGTGCTGCTTTAGTGGGTACCTTATTAAGAATATAAACTGATGTTTTTAATGCCTCTCCCTATAGTGATTCTGGTAAAGTAGAATGACTAATCATGCTCCTCACCATGTTTTTAAGAGTTCTGCTTCGTCTCTCGGCAACACCATTCATTCTAGGTGAACCTAGCATGGTGTACTGTGGGACTATTCCACATTTCTCTAAAAATTGGACAAATGGTCCTAGACATTGTTCACCCAATCTATCAGATTTACCATAATATTCACCTCCACGGTCATATTTGACAGCTTTAATTCTTATGTTGAGTTGGTTTTCAACTTTTACCTTAAATTGCTTGAACATGTATAAGGAATCCGATTATCTTGTATATGATATAGGTAGCGATATCTTGAGTAGTCGTCTTTGAATGTGATAAAATATTGTTCACCATCCATGATGCCATAGGAATGGCCCACAAATGTCTGTATGTATCAATTCTAAGACGTCGGTTGCTATATTGGCACCTATTTACTTATGTTTGATCTATTTTCCCTTGATGCACTCCACACAGACATCGAAGTTTGAAAAATTAACAGATTCCAAAATTCCATCTGAAACAACCCTTTGAATTCTAGTTTTAGATATATGACCTAAGCGCTTGTGGCACAATGTGGCGGAATTTTCCTTATTAGCTTTTCTTTTAGTACCACGCGATTCCACATACAAGGCTTCATAATAAGAGGTAATAACATCAAGCATATATAAGTTAGCATAAACATTAAGAGAACCAGTTCCAACAAGATTTGAATTTATTGATTAACTACAAATATCATTCCCAAATGAACAAGAATAACCAGATTTGTCCAACTTAGAAATAGAAACCAAATTCCGTCTAAATGGCGGTATAAGAAAAGTATCAAACAAATCCAAATAAAATTGAGTTCTCAGTAACAACTTAGAATGCCTAATAGCCTCCACTTTAGCCAATTTTGCATCACCACATAGATGTATCTTTCAGCATCAGTTGGATTTCGGTAACTCAGGCAACCCTGCATAGAAACAACTATGTGAGTAGAAGCACGGAATCTAACCACCAAGTGTTTCTAGGTATTGTAGCTAAATTTACTTCAGAACATACCAAAACAAAGGATGCACCTTTCTTAACACGCTATGCGTGATATTTGGTATAATCTTTCTTTAAATGTCCAACTTTTTACAAAAGTAACAACCACCAGCCTCCTTATGTTGTTTCTTTTCCGTTGGACCCTTAGCAGTTTCTTTAGCCTTCTTTCTCTTTTTGTCTTTTCCATTAGAGTGTATGCCAAATGGGCACTTTCAGTTTGGGTCGGATATGGATTACAATTTGTAACCCATACTATATAGGGTTTGGGTGTTATATTTTGTTCAACCCAACCGTATTTTAACCCAACCCAACCTTATTTTAACCCGACGCAACCCAACCCAACCGTACATAAAAAATAATTTAATATCAGCCTATGTAAAATTTGAACAGTCAAAATCTAGAATAAAGGATATGTATTCTAGAATAAATACACAGAAAAATCATATTCGATACCAGTCCAAATAAAAGTAGAGCGATTAAAACACATAGGATTTTAGGCGATTTTGAGGAGCATTTTTTGTATTTTAAAATGAAATTCTTACTCCAATATGTGGTGAATTTATTTCATGTAATGTGTCTTACAATGAAATTTTACTAATATATGTTTTGTAGTGAACTGGTTATATTGAATGCATTATGCTAACTAAAATATGATATTTTTGAGCTGAATATTTTAATATTTTATTATAATTTTTTCTTTATATTCTTATTTTTATATTATCTTCATGTAACCCAACCTAACCCTAATAAACCCAATCCAACCCATACTTCAAACCAATCCATATCCAATCTCATATAAGGTCAGATACGAATTAAACTACCTTTAACCCATACTTATATGGGTTGGGTAAAGTATTTGGTCTAACCCGACCTGACCCATACTTTGTGTAGCCCTACTTTCAGTCTTATCATGCCTCAATTTCTCTTCTTCTTGTACACAATATGAAATGAGCTCATTAAGAGTCCATTTCTCCTTCTGATAGTTAAACTGATCTTAAACTGGTTGTATTGTGAAAGAAGAGAGATTGGTACCAAATGCATGAGCAAATCATTTGAAAGCTCAAGCTTAAGTGTCTTAAGTTTTGAAGCAACATTAGACATTTCCATAATATAATCCCTTATGTTCCCTTTGCTTTGATACTTCATGGAAATCAAGTGCTGCAAAAGCGTGCTTGTTTCTAACTTACCGTTTTTAGCGAAACTTTTTTCAATCTCAGCAAGGAAATCTTTAGAATTGGTTATATTTTCAGATACCACACCCCTAAATGCCTTTGGAATGCCGCGCTTTATGATCATTAGACTCATGCGATTCGAATGATCCCATCTCTCAAAGTTCTTTATAACATAAGAAGAACTTTCATCCGTAAGAGGGGTGGGTGCATCCATCCTAAGTGCAAGGTCAAGATCCATGCAGCTAAGAACAAGTAAGATGTTCTCTTTCCAATACTTAAAGTTTGTTCCAGTCAGAATAGGAATGTTGTTAAGATTGGCAGGTATCGTAGTTGAATTAGCTGTAATTTGAACATAGAATCAATCAAATATGCTCACATTGTAAAACAAAGCCGCAATAAATTCAAATAATTGGTAAGTCACTTCTCAAGATACCTAGCACAACATCAATATCAAGTCTTTGGATAGTAATATTAATTTTAAGGGGCATTCTTGTTGTAATGATCAAACATTGACAATAAGTTTAAGTTAAATTTTAAGATACCTAGCACAACACCAATAGGGTTGGCGCAGTTGGTTGATGGTCCGGACTGCGTGATCGAAGGTCATGAGTTCGAGCCCCGAAACTGACAACCCTGTAACAAGTACCCGAAGTATGTGTTTGGCAGGCACATACTTCCCTAGAGTTTACGAGCGAAGCTTGGTTCTCTAGGTATTCAAAAAAAAAAAAAAAAAAAAAAAAAAAATTTTAGACTTCCCTTGGGCCAGCTAATATCCGCATGAATAAATACACACAAACATCGAACATTTTCCATGAATAACTAAAACAAGAAAGGTCACTTTAGTGACATGCTATTTCAATTAGTTCACTTGTAATGTAGGATATTTACAGTTATTTTGCAAAGAGACGCCAAATAATATTTTAATTGGATTATTTAACTCATTCATTTATGTGTATTCCATAAATATCAATTTTCAATTTTATTCATATTGAAAACATGGTTTCATAGCCGTAATAAAAAAATTTGACATCAATTAAAACTGTAACAATACACAACAAATGGTATTTGCAATAACAATTAATGATAAAATATTGCATACTGTATTTAATTATCAATATTCAAGACAGAAGAATTTTTTTTCTAACATAGTAAGGTCCGTACATGTAAAATATATGTATTTATCAAATATAAATGCATCAAATAATAAACAATGTGTCTTTACTTATTCCAAATACGAACATGCTGCATCATTAAATTTATTGCAACTAACGCATTTACTGCATTTATGATAATAAATTAATTAATTTATTACCATAACAACTGCATTTAATGCAATTTTGATAAAAAATAAGTAAATGCAATTGACCGTTAAGTGGTCCATAATATAAACTAGTGTCATGTTAAAATTTATTTCAATAAAAAATAAACATAAACACATTCAAGAATATACTTTATTTCCAATTAACCAAAATTTCTGAAATAACCCAAACACCTTATAAATACCCAAATTACTTAACCAAAAGTTAAGGTAAAATAACCATAGAATCGAATTTATATTTGTTGCATCAATGATATTAAAGGCATCAGATCCGGACACGCGGAATTAAATCATGAATTATTTATATAGATCTAAAACAAAGGCATCAGATGAAATAAGAAAAGAGCAAATCTCATAGATCCGAAATAAAGGCAACGGATGAATCAACTAAAATTGTAAATCTCAGAACCCTAATTTCATATATACTTAAAATTAAGAAATTTCTCTATAAAATCAATGATGGGTGGCTCTGATACCACTTGTTGATGATTAATCTATATTAGATCTGAATACATACAACTCATATTGATTCAATTTACAAACAAGAATATGAATTAAAAGCGGAAGGCATACCTGAATCGATCGATTCTTAATTGATGTGGAGATTAATTTTGATTAGATCTTCCAAATTGACACAAGCTTGGATCTGTAAATTCTCTTTAGAAGATGGTAGAGAGAATATGATAAGACTTATGTAATTTGAAGACCACAACCCCGTATATACAGTGTGTGACATTATTTAGATCGACCCTTCAACAAACTAAAATTATCACTCCAGTATCCACACGTTATAATTTTACCTGACAAATATACCCCTTAAGTCTTAATATGTTTATTCCAAAATTAGATCACATAATTAGTCTTAATTACAAGATAGTCCACATATTCAAACATTAAAATATGTGGGCCCATTATGTTGAATTATTCTAATAATCTCCCCCTGAGCCACATATGTAACTTTATAGAATGTATTCAACTTTATGAGCTCTTAAATAACTATCTTGATAATATGGTATATTTAAAATAATCTCATCCAATGATTTTATTAGCATAGAACCCAAGTGGCCTTCATTACTGTTTTTATAACTAAACCCATCAATGGTCACAGATATCAATACAATCAAACGATATAGATCAATCATGTATGTGTAGCATGGAAATCACATGAAATATGATCTTTATATGTCTATTTCCAACTGGTCCTCCTTTACTTTAATGAGATCAAAATTTCAAATAATATTTATAAACAATTGAAGTGCAAAAGAAATTTTTATTTCTGGTCAGAAAAACCAAAGCATGTTCATAATCAAAATATAGAGAAGTGTCCTGAAATAAGTGACTAAGTACAAACTCCTCTTAAACCAAAATATCCTTATATAAAAGATACACCCATTTTAGCGACATGCTCATGAAATATCTTGGGTGGTACTCCTTTTGTAAGTGGATCCGCGAGCATGGAATTCATCCCAATATGCTTTACGATTATTAACCCATTCTTCACTCTCTCCTTTATAAATAGAAACTTGATGTCAATGTATTTTGACTTGATTGAGCTTCTACTATTATTAGAATATAATACTGCAGATCTATTGTTACAACATAACTTTAATGGTCTTTCAATATTATTAATAAAGCGCAGCCGAGTGACAAAATTCCGCAACCATTTCTCATGGTTAGATGCCTCATAACAAGCCACAAACTTTGCTTCCATGGTGGAAGAAGCGATGAGCATTTGTTTAACGCTTTTCCATGACATAGCCCCTCCACTTAATAGAAATAGGTATCCTAAAGTGGATTTTCTACTATCCATGCATCCAACAAAATCAGAATCAGAATACCCAATGATCTCCAACTGATCTGATCTTCTATATCTGAGCATATAGTCCTTTGTTCTCTGAAGATACCTCATAACCCTTTTTGCTGCTTTCCAATGATCCATTCCAGGGTTACTAAGATACCCGCCCAACACTCCTATAATAAACGCAATATTCGGAAGTGTACACACTTGAGCATACGTTAAACTCCCTATAGCAGATGAATAAGGGATCTTCTTCATTTATTTAGCTTCAAGGATGTTATTAGGGCATTGTTTGAGACAAATTTTATCTCTTTTAGTGACAGGAGTATCACCCATTTTACATTCTTGCATGCCAAACCTTTTAAGCACTTTTCTATATAGTTCTTTTGTGACAATCCAAGAATACCCCATGAGCAATCACGATATATTTGGATTCCTAATACAAAAGAAGCATCTCCAAGATCTTTCATTTCAAAATTATTTGAAAGCAATCTCTTGGTTTCGTGTAGAATATGTAAATTATTATAGGCAAGCAACATATCATTAACATATAAAATCAATAATATGAATTTGCTCCCACCAAACTTGTGATACACACAGTTATCAATTATATTTGCCTTGAAACCAATGAGGTAACTACTTTATGAAACTTGTGGTACCATTGACGAGAAGCTTATTTGATCCCATAAATGGATTTCTTTAGTTTCCAAACCGCATTCTTTGGATCTCCGAACACAAAATTTTCCAATTGTAGCATATAAATTATTTCCTCAATATCTCCATTGAGAAACGCAGTTTTAACGCCCATTTGATGTAACTCAAGGTCAAAATGTGCAACAAGCGTCAAAATTATTCTAAAAGAGTCTTTCGATGAAATCCGAAAGAAAGTCTCTTTAAAATCAATTCCTACCATCTGAGCAAAACCTTTTGCTACAAGACGAGCCTTATATATTTCCATATTACCTTTTGCATCCCTCTTATTTTTAAATATCCATTTACAACCAATGTGTTTCTTACCTTCAGGTAAAGAGACAAGATCCCAAACATTATTACCTTGCATTGATTTATACTCTTCGTTTAAAGCTTCAATACACTTTTGAGAATCAGCATCTTGCATGGCTTGGTGAAAGTTGATAGGATCATTTTTCACCAATCCATTATTATCCTCTATTTCTTGAAGAAATACCACATAATCATCCGGAATGGCATCCTTCCTCACTCTAGCGGATCTCCTTAGTGGCAATTCATTTTGAGGTTGTTGAGTTTGTTCTTGTGGAACATTGTCCTCATCTTGAAGAGGGTTTTCTTCAATATTGTTTTGTTGTGGTTTGGGATTAACTTCTTTATTAATGATAGGAATGATAATTTGTACATTATTAGAAGGAATAATTGTAATAAGAATCATATATGATGATTCCTCCTCAAAAACAATGTTCCATACTTCATTTCTCCCCTTTAACTCAACATCCTCGGATAATGCTGTAGTTTCTGTTTCAAAATTTTTCTTTAGTGTGGGATCATAAAATTTATAGCCCCTAGATCGCTCAGAATAACCAATTAAGTAGCTGCTCAATGTTTTAGCATCCGATTTTCTTTCAGTTGGCCTCAAAGGCCTTGCATCAGCTGGACATCCAAATATAAAAATGCTTAGAGTGGGCTGTTTGCTTGTCCGAATCTCATAAGGTGTCTTGGCAGCTGCTTTAGTGGGTACCTTATTAAGGATATAAACTGATGTCTTTAATGCCGCCCCCAGAGTGATTCTGGTAAGGTAGAATGACTAATCATACTCTTCACCATGTCTTTAAAAGTTCTGTTTCGTCTCTCAACAACACCATTCATGCTAGGTGAACGCATGGTGTACTGTGGGACTATTCCACATTCCTCTAGTAATTAGGCAAATGGTCCTAGACATTGTTCATCCGATCCATCAAATTTACCATAATATTTGCCTCCATGTTCATATCTGACAGCTTTAATTCTTTTGCTGAGTTGGTTCTCAACTTCTGCCTTAAATTTTTTGAACATATCTAAGGATTCTGATTTATCGTGTATAAGATATAGGTAGCCATATCTTGAGTAATCGTACATGAATGTGATAAAATATTGTTGACCATTCCATAATGCCATAGGGAATGGTCCACAAATGTCTGTATGTATCAATTCTAAAACATCGGTTGCTTTATTGGCACCCATTTTCTTATGCTTGGTCTGTTTTCCCTTGATGCACTCTACACAGACATCGAAGTTTAAAAAACAACAGATTCCAAAATGCCACCTAACACTAGCCTTTGAATTCTAGTTTTAGATATATGCCTTAAGCACTTGTGCAGCAATGTAGCTGAATTTTCTTTATTAGCTTTTCTTTTAGTACCGTGCAATTCCATATGTAAGACTTCACAATAAGAGGTATTAATACCAAGCATATATAGGTTATCATAAACATTGAGAGAACCAGTTCCAAAAAGATTTGAATTTATTGATAAACAAAAAATACCATTCCCAAATGAACAAGAATAACCAGATTTGTCCAACTTAGAAATAGAAACCAAATTCCGTCTAAATGAAGGTATAACAAAAGTATCATATAAATCCAAATAAACTTAGTTCTCAATGACAACTTAAAATGCCAATTGCATCCACTTTAACCGAACATCACCCATAGAAATGTATCTTTCAACATTAGTTGGATTTCGGTAACTCAGGCAACCTTGCATAGAAACACTTATGTGAGTAGAAGCAGCAGAATCTAACTACCAAGTGTTTCTAGATATTGTAGCTAAATTTACTTCAGAACATACCAAAGTAAAGGATGCACCTTTCTTAACACGCCATGCGTGATATTTGGTATAATCTTTCTTTAAATGTCCAACTTTTTTCAAAAGTAACAACCATCAGCCTCCTTATGTTATTTCTTTTCCGTTGGACCCTTAGCAGTTTGCTTATCCTTATTTCTCTTTTTGTCTTTTCACTTAGGGGTGTATGCCAAATGAGCAGTTTCAGTCTTATCATGCTTCAATCTCTCTTCTTCTTATACACAATACGAAATGAGCTCATTAAGAGCCATTTCTCCTTTTGACAGTTATAACTGATCTTAAACTGGCAGTATTGTGAAGGAAGAGAGATTAGTACCAAATGCATGAGCAAATCATCCAAAAGCACAAGCTTAAATGCCTTAAGTTTTGAAGAAATATTTGACATTTCCATAATGTACCCCCTTATGTTCCCTTTGCTTTGATACTTCATGGAAATCAAGCATTACAGCACTGCAAAAGCATGCTTGTTTTAGCAAAACATTTTTCAATCTCTGCAAGGAAATCTTTAGCATTGGTTATCTTTTCAGATACAACACCCCTAAATGCCTCTGGAATGCCACGTTTTATGATCATTAGATTCATGCGATTTGAACAAACCCACCTCTCAAAGTTCTTTATAACATCAGAAGAACTTTCATCCATAATAGGGGTGGGTGCATCCATCCCAAGTGCGAGTTCGAGATCCATGCAACCAAGAACAAGTAATATGTTCCCTTTTCAACCCTTAAAGTTTTTTCAGTCAGAATAGGTATGTTGTTAAGATTGGTAAATATTGTAGTTAAATTAGCTGCACCACAACAAAATCACCTTTTTACCACTTTTTTTACAATGCTTGTTAAAGAGAACTCACAGTTCTAAACTTGTGTCAATTTGGAAGATCTAATCCAAATTAATCTTCACATCAATTAAGAATCGATGGATTCAAGTATGCATTCCGTTGTTAATTTCATATATTTGTTTCTCAATTGAATCAGTATGGGTTATATGTATTCAGATCTAATATAAGTTAATCACCAAAAAGGTCTTTCATGGGCATGTTGCTAAAATGGGTGTAACTTTTATATAAGGGTATTTTGGTTTAAGTGGAGTTTGTACTTAGTCGCTTATTTCTCTACACTGCTCTATATTTTGATTATGAACATGCTTTGGGTTTTCTGACCAGAAATAAAGTTTTTTTTGCACTTCAATTGTATATAAATATTATCTGAAATTTTGATATCATTAAATTAAAGTAGGGCTAGTTGAAAATAGATCTGTAATATCACATTTCATGTAATTTCCATGCTACACATACATGATTGATCTATGTCGTTTGATTGTATTGATATCTATGACCATTGATGGTTTTAGTTATAAAAATAGTAATGAAAGCCCCTTTGGTTCTTTATTAACACAATCAATGGACGAGATTGTTTTGAATATATCATATTATCAAGATAGCTATTTAAGAGCTCATAAAGTTGAATACATTCTATAAACTTACATGTATGGCCTGGGGGAGATTGTTGGAATAATTAAGCATAACGGTGCCATGTATTTTAATGTTTGAATGTGTGGGCTATCATGTAATCAAGTCAATTACGTGATCTATGTTTGGAATAAATATATTAAGACTTAAGGGGTATATTCGTTATGTAAAATTATAACGTGTGAATACTAGATTGACAATTTTAGTTTTTTGAACGGCCGAACTGAAAAATGTCACACATTATATATATATATATATATATATATATATATATATATATGGTCTCCAAATTACACAAGTCTTATCATATTCTCTTTACCATCTTCTAAAGAGAATTTACAGATCTAAGCGTGTGTTAACTTGGAAGATCGAATCCAAATTAATCTTCAATTCTATTAAGAATCGGTGGATTCACGTACGCCTTCCGATGTTAATTTTATATACTTGTTTGTAAATTGAATCAATATGGGTTATATGCATTCAGATCTATTATAGATTAATCAACTACCAGTGGATAAATTTTAACATTATATTAGTTTAACTTTCGAACCACATAATGGTCAATTTCATTTTTTTATCATAATTGCATTAAATGTGGTTGTTATGATAATAAATTAATTAATTTATTACTACTACAACAACATTTAATGCAATTATGATAAAAAAAAATGCAAATGACCGTTATGTGGTCCAAACTGTAAACTAGTGTAATATTAAATTTTATTTCAGTAAAAAAATAAAGGGGGAATTAATTTAAGGACAAAAATTTGTATATTTTTAGCCTCAAGGACACGACCTCAATTTTTTAACCACAAGGACAAGCATTTTCCTAAAAATTATTCACAAGGACAAACATTCTTTCAAAATTATTCATAAGACAAACATTCTTCCAAAATTGCTATCGAACTAAAAACTGCTACTGATAACTACAAACTGATACTTAAAAACTGCTATCAATAACTAAAAATTGATACCTAAAGAAAGTTGTCATTCAGGCTAAAATACCGATGGTCTGTCCTTGAAGCTAAAATGCTGAGAAATTTTGTCCTTCACAATAATTTCCAGAAAAATATACATAAAAAAATACTTTATTTCCAATTAACCAAAATTTCTGAAATTACCCAAATACCTTATATAAATATTCAAATTACTTAATCAAAAGTTAAGTAAGGTAAAATAACCATAGAACCAGATTTATATTTCTTGCATAAATGGTATTAAAGGCATCAGATCCGAATAAGCAGAATTAAATCATGAATTATTTATACAGATCTAAAACAAAGTCATCAGATGAAATAAGAAAAGAGCAAATCTCACAGATCAGAAATAAAGGCATTAGATGAATCAACCAAAATTGTAAATCTCAAAACCCAAATTTCATATATACTTAAAATTAGGAAATTTCTTGATAAAATCAATGATGGATAGTTCTAATACCACTTGTTTGTCATTAATCTATATTATATGAATATATATAATCCACATTGAGTCAATTGAGAAACAAGTATATGAAATTAACAACGGAAGTCATACCTAAATCTATTGACTCTTAATTGATGTGAAGATTAATTTGGATTAGATCTTTCAAATTGACACAAGCTTAGATCTGTAAATTCTCTTTAAAAAAGGGTATAGAGAATATGATAAGACTTGTGTAATTTGGGGACCATAACTCCATATATATATTGTGTGATATTTTTAGTCGGCCCTTCAACAAACTAAAATTGTCACTCCGGTGTCCACACGTTATAATTTTACATGACGAATATACCCCTTACGTCTTAATATGTTTATTCCAAAAATAAATCATGTAATTAGATTTAATTACAAGCTAGTCCACACATTCAAACATTAAAATGTGTGGGCCTATTATGTTGAATTATTCCAACATCTAAACTTTCAAGTTATGCAGTGGAATCAATATAATATGCATCATGTGAATTAAGAATATTAGTATAATCATTTTCAATTATTTGATCGGATAATTCTCCATCATCTAATAGAACAAATTTGTACAAAAGAAATTTCCAAACAAATTTTGACATGAAGCATCATTACTCGAGTTGTAACCTTCCTATAATAGGACCACTTGGTTGTTTTATTCATTGGGCGAATAACATGTGTTGTTTTGAACTGAGAAAATGCATTTGCTCATATTCTAAAACTGATTACAGTAACCATAAACAAAAAATAAATGTTGGATCTGTAGCTTATTCTATCTCTTCTATTCCTACATCAACAACCATAAAAGTAGGATACTCACATCATTAACTACTTTATTTAGCTTATCCATTACTACTTTGTTCTTGCATCATAAGACTGGCATGACCCTGAGTTTCAAACACTTTATTTTTAAATATTAAAATTATTTAAATATTTAAATCTTGAATTTAATGTAATAAAATTGATTTAAAAATCTTGTTAAACTCTTGTTAAATAATGAATGATAATGGTAAACATTTAGCTATAATTAAATTGATTATTCTTGTTTTAATAATAATTCTTTTCAATTATGTGTGAAACTATCATTCCGAGACACTGCCTCAGATTTTGACGAAACAAGTGTCTTTGGATCCAAAACAATGGATTGTTGTACGCCAACAAATTTCATGGCGAGCAGACGTGCTTTGTGGTCTTGCGAGTTCAAAAAGTTAGGGGTTAATTTCGAAAATTAAAATATATTATTCATTTCACTATAAATAACCCCTCATCCTTAACCCTTACTCAATCTCCTCTCTCACATTTTCTTTCTTCCTTCACTAATCACAGCTTCCACTTTTCCCTTCCTTCTTTCAATTATTTCTAGAGCATTAGGCAACGAAATTTGATGATTTTGGATCCATTGGGATTGTGCGAGGGAGGGCTCGAATTTTGTAAGTATCGTTTTGTGTGCGTTGAGGGTTGGTTGTGCTCAACTTGGCTTGCTATGATTAGGGCTTAGGCTAGGAGGAGTTTAGTCATGGCAAGGCTAATGTTGGACTTAGGGGATGAAGGCGAGCTAGTAGTGGGAGATATGTGAGGTACGACTGTAATAGGTAATTCACAACATTTGGGTTGTTGGCTAGTGGCGACTAGTTTGCGACAAGGAAAAAGGCATCGGAGATGAAATCGAGTTTTCCATTGAACTCATTGTGGCCAGGGTAGTAGATTGGCAATGGTCGGAGGAGGCGGAAGTGGCAATATTGATGTGCGATATTTGCAGGCATGGGTAAGGGCAGTAAGTTAATCAAATTAGCCACGGGCGAGTGCACCGTGAAGCTTAGGCGAAGAGAATATCATTGGAGGCGGTGAAGTTCAATTTCATGGAGCAAAGCTCCATGTCGCTATGTATATGTGCAAGTTTGGGGATGGTTTGGATTTACATATCACCGTGCACATCCCATAGTTGATTTGGAGAAGAGGGGTAAGAGTAATTAAGGTGAATTAGCACAAACTCGTGCTTCGTAAATGGTTATTCATTGAAAGATTGATCCGCACTGTAAATCCAACTAAGCAAAGAGTGTTACTTACAAAAATCTATATAAAATTGCCAAAAATAATGGAAAGCTCTTTCTGTGAAAAATTACTTTTATAGTACATGGTAATATTCGTTATCTAATTTGTTATTCTTCAACAATATCGTAAAATTGGCGCAACTATTTTAAAGACGTAAAGTCGTAGGTTGAAAAGAATAATTTAAAGGTATGAGCTTAAACTTGTAGACAATTGGTGAAAGAGAGATAGAAAAGTAATAATTGTGCAAGTTTGCTAATTTAAAAAAGGCATCATATTAGAAAACAACAAACAAAATCTTTTTGAGTTTCATATAGTACTACATATTACATTAAAAAATTAATGTAAGCAACCTTATCCCTATGAGGCCAATGATGAATGTAAAAAAAAATCAAAGTAACTGCTGTTTAATTCAGATTTTAGTATTACAATCCACTAAAGCTTTTTAACACAATACCTATGAAGTTTTATCTTTTTGTGAATGGCAGTTCTACTTGTCTATTAGAAGGACAAGGGTCGATTGGATTTACCTATACTACTTTTTTGCAATTTATTTAGTTGGGATAATTAAAATTTTGAGTTTTAATAACAATTAAAAACATTTTATCATGTCATTTCATTAGAAAAATTAGTTGTTTGATAAGAATTTTGTAACGACCCTAGATTTTAATTTAATTTAAATTGATAATTTAAATAAATTTTTGAATTAAAATTGTAAAAATTGATTTAAATGGAAGCGAGTTTCCCCGAATTCGACTAGAAAATATATATAGTCATATGGATTTGACAAATTGTATATATGTGAATATATATTTAAATTGGATTTAAAATAAACTTTTAAATAAATGATTTTTAAAAATAAATATAGAGATATATATGTGTATACATTAGATATGAATTGTAAATGAATGGTTTAATAATAAATGATAATAATAAGTATTACAATTGATGGTTAATAATAATTTGAATTTATAAATTTAATATAAAACAATAAATATTAAAGTAAAATAAACAATTTAAGTTAAAATAAAATAGGAATAAAAATACAACACAATAAATATTTAAGTTGAAAATTAATATGTAAGTCATAAGAAAAGAAAAGAAATGACATTTAAATATGAAACAAAGTTGAAAATAAATATGCAAAATAAATGAAACAAAAGTATAAAATGATAACAAATAAAATACATTCACTTATGTATGTTACAATAAGATCATATGGTTATAAAAAATGACCTAGACATACATATAAACTTATATGAAACTTTTATAAAACAAGAAAACAATATATATGTCAAAAACAATATTCATCACAACCTTACATAAACAAAAGTATGCAATACAAAATAATACAAACAAATACAAATATAAGCATAAACAAATCAAAATATAAATATACATAAACAATGTACAAAGCTGCAGCTCACCATAACAACATCATTCTAGCCGAGATCTTGTTTCATAAAACAAATTATAATATACATATGCATAAATAAGTACAACCAAAACATAACTAAAACAAATAAAGTACAATAGCATATCAAAGAAAAAGATATTAGCCAAGTAGAAAAAGGGTTGAGTTATCTTCACCCATGCCTTTGTACAAACCATATCATTACCCTGTACAGAGTAATATCATCACCTGTAAGCCTCATTTCCATATATACATCCTCTCCTCATTTCAATGTCGTTCCATTCCAGCTGAGCAGAAAATATGAAGCAAATATCATATTCTCACTTAAACAAAAATTCAAACTATTTAAAGCTTCAGGCAGCTAAAAATACAAATTGGATTGCTTCTCTGCCTATCAAGTTTTTATTTCTGCTTCATCAGCCATGTGAGTAACTTCTTTTTAAAATGGATCGGTTGCAAGTTAAAGTTTAGATAAGTATGTTTATGTACATATATATTTAGACTCTCTGTGTACAAGTGAATGGTAGATGGGTTGTGTACAGGCTTTTATTCATATGTATGTTCTGTGTTTTAAAACTCTGGACCCAAGTTTGCTTCAAAGAAAAAAAATCAACCTCTCTTGATCTATTAACTTTTTGAACTTGGGATTAAAACAAAAGTTGTTTGTTACAGTATATATTCAGTTTTAAAAATGCATACATGTTAAAATAACTTGTCAATGTCGCTGGAAAACAAAAGAACTGAGCACATCCTCAACTTTGTCAAAATTCAAACTACTTAATTCACAAATTCAGATATGGGGATATAATTCGCATACCAAAACATGATTTTTAAAGCTTAAATCATAATTTTTAGTGTTAGGAGTTAAGAGCAGTTCGTATTTGTTTGAAATTCATTGACTTGGCCATTTCCGGCGATCGGCTGGTTCGTGGAGCTCGGGGTTTTGTATAGAGGTGGAGGAGTATACGGTGGTTGCAGGAAAAATGGTGGATGGGGGTGCAGATGGTCGAGGTGGCGGCGGCGAACGTTGGATGTTCCTAAACCTAGTTTTCACTAAGCCTGAGAAATTTGATTCGCACGGCCCCTATAGTTGATCGAGTTCGCCGTGGTTCAAGGGGAAGGTAGAGGGGACATTGATGGAGTTGTGACCGGAGTTGCACGATTTCTGGTGATCGGTGTCGCGAGCACATGGCGTTGCCAGGTTTGGTGATAGGAAGGGATTCATGTTTTCCAGGTTTCAAATTTTTATTCGAATTTCGATCTCAAGGTGGTGGTGTGGATTTGATGGTTGGAGTTGGATCTGGGGAGGATTGTCGACGTGTTCGACAATGTGACGGGGTCGGAAGATCGCCAGAGGCGACATGCACGTGCACCGTGCATTTGTTTTGAAGTCTGGAAATTTTGGGAAGTGGGGAAGAAGCAGGGTGAACTCGCGTATGTTGACTCGAGGCTTTACTCGAGATAGTTAGGGGTAGAACTCGAAGCAGAAGAGTGTTGCTTCGGGTTGATGGTTTGGTTACAGGTTTTACAGGAAACCTGTTATCCTGTTTTACAAATTCCAGATTTTGAAATTAAATAGTTTTATAACTTTAAAAGTTTACATAAGTTAAGATTTTAAAGTAAATCTCTAAAAATGTTAAATTTAAAAAGGGATTTGATTTTAAACTGTTTTAAAATTCTTTCATAACCAAATATTACTTTAACATGTGAATTTAAAATGGATAATTTAATCATTTAAATTAATTAATGACTTGTAATTTAATAAGTAATTAAAGGTTCAAATCACTAATTAAAGTAATTAATTTGAGAAGAATTTATTCACTAAAGGTTAATTAATAAATGAAAGTGTTTAAGAAATGATTTTAAGGATTAATCACTTATTGAAATTAATGTTGGATATTTTGATTTAGTAAGGTTAATGAATTATGAAATTGGTTTAAAGGTTAATTTAATTTAATTTCTTAAAGTTATATAATAAATAATAGTTAACTAATTAAGGGATAATTAAGGTAATAAAATGATTTAATTAATAAGTAATTAAAGAATGATTCATTTAATTTATAAATAAATAATTAGATTAAATTTTAGTTAGAAATGATTAATAATGAATTTATCTAAGATAATTTCTTAAGAAAGTAATTAAGAAATATTATTAGTTAATAAGATAATTAACTAAGGATTATTAAGTATTAATTAAGGCGATTAATTTTAATAATAAAGTGGATTGATTAGTTTAGATAATCAATTATAAATGGTGTAAGTATAATTACTTTATGGTAAGTAATTAAAGGTTAAATTTCTTTAACTAATTAATTAGAGTTAATTAATTAGGAAATTGGTTTAAGAGTTGATTTAATTAATGTGATAAATTAAGAATAATTTAATAAATTAAAGTGTCTGATAAATTAATTTATATCAAATGATTTGGAATTAATAAATCAGAATTGGATAATAAATTCACAAGTAATTAATTTAATTGGAGATAAATTGAATTAATCAGGATTAAACAATCCTGTTTATAAATGATTATTGAATGCTTGACCTTACTTATGAATGATTATATTGTATGAAATGCCTTGAATTGATTGTCCTATCTGATATGTGATGCTTTGTTTTGAGCTGTGTATATTTATTTGCATCTATATATTATCTGTGATCTGTGAATGAAGATAAGCGTTATAATTTATATCGCTTATCAGATATATTGTTGTATTCGATCTGTCATGATTGAATGATGTGCACTACTGTGTATAACCCCTGGACTACACCATACACGCACAAATATGGATTTCACGAGGAAATCGATTAAGTCACAGATTTAAAAATGATTTTTAAAGTTGAATATTTGAATTCAAATGTTTTGGAAATGGAATCGGAATAAATGTGAAAAGCTTTTGAAATGAAATTTCAAGTTAAAATTTATTTTAATTTATTTGATTAAGTTTTGAAATTTAAATAATTCAATTTAAATTTGAATTCGATATTTGGAATTGAATTCAATGATTGGAAATTATGGTTAAAGATATTATAAACATGTTTGTATGAATTTAAACCATTTTAAAGGTATGGTTTTGGGAATTTGAATTTAACCCAAGGATTTCAACTCGTATAAATGAATCAGATTTCCAAAATGAAAACGGTTGTTTTCAAATGATAAACACTCTTAAATAAGAACTGAGATTCCAGTTAATTAGGGGAATTTCAAGATTGAATGGAGAAATGATTTTCCTAAGTTATGAATAAATTCTTTTTGAAAGCTATGAATTAAATCTGTTTATTTTTAACAGATTTAAATTGATGATTTGTTTAAATCAAATTGAAATGAAATTGTTTTGAAGGCTATAAGTTAAATCTTTGATTTAGAGATTTAACGAGTTAATCGAATTGAAATGAAAATTGTTTTGGAAAAATCTGTGAATGAATCTTTTGTTTAAAAGATTAAAATGTGAAAATTGTTTAAACCGTTAAAGGTTGTGAAAATGAATCTTTTTGTTTAAAGATTGAAATGGTAATTGGATTAAACCATTTGAAAGGAAGCTTTGAATTATTAAGTTGTGACTTAATTGAAATCCCATTATCCATTTGTTTTTGAAATATCGTGCTCACTATTCGGTTTAACGGGGAAAGGACCTTTGTGTCGTATAACCCATTCCGAATATGTGATTCGACGTTATGGATAGCATTTAAAGACCGGTGTTGAAGACCGGGTATTTGTGAGAGCGATATGATGACCTGTCGATTGACTCTGCACCGAGTTGCTCCGGTATTGAGTTCTCCCTAAGTGATGGGAAATCCGATCGGGATTGTGAATATCCGGGTTGCAAGGACTTCTTTGTAAGTGCCTTCGGTTCTGTTCGAACCCAGAACAGACTTGTATGGATTGTATGTCTGACATTACAATTTGAGATATAAAGCAGATTTCTTTCAAATATATTTCTGTTGGTGGCGGAGAATTTATTCTCTTAGCTTAACACCCTTCTCTGAGACGTACGAGCTCAAAGGTTATGTAGTTGAAGGTTATCAGCAATATATTCCCAATTTGGTAATGTGACATGCTGAGTGTTGCTGTGAAATGATCATTGTGTTGATTATTTGTGATAGGATCATTTATTTGATCGTCTATCCTGGTGATCATTTCTATGATCATTTGTTGACCCAAAGCATGGCTTTTGTATAAAGTATGTTTTTGTGGATGAGACTTCGTCGAGCCTCACACCCCGGAAATGGTCAAAACAGGAAAGATGCGGCAAGGTTATGAGGGGTAGCTCCCTTTAGGGTATGTGCATTTCCTTCTGGATAGAGGTGGTATCATGGTATGGAGCCCAGATATTTAACCTATGTGGTTACTGCGAATTTATTACTTTGTGGTTGTTGGTTATCGGGATCCCGTGAGAAAGGTCGTTTACGATCGGGGAATGGCGTGCTCGTGTCAGTAGTTACCCAGTTAGGGGTAACCCGGCCTTGTGTTGGCAGAGTTCCGGTTTGGTTCTCGGGAATGTCCTTCCAGAGGCATTCTCACGTGGCAATGGGAAGTTCCTTGGCCTGACCATTTGTTGGAAATCCAAAGAAACAATACGATCTTGTACGGATTTAGTTGTAGAACCTATCATTCACTTATGGTGGCGCCCCACTGTTTGGATGGTAGCTATAGTAGGCATAGTTCGAAATGTCTATGTTGGCTAAGATTTATATCTTTACTTTCGAAATGATTTTTACTACACTATGCACTAGTAATAATATCAAATGTTTCTTTTAATACGTATCAAGCATCTTTGACTATCATAAGGAGAAATCTCCTCCGATTCTGCGTTTGCATTGTGTGTGTGTGCGGGAGGCCTTATGGTAGTCTCATTTTTCAAAAGCATTGCGAATTGACTTTAAAATTCTTTCTTTGATTGTTTTTATAAGATAAACTGTTTTTGTTGCTCACACCAGTCCCACGACTGATCCGGAGTTTATTGTTTCTTTCCTAAACTCTGGGTGCTCATTATTTTCTACACGAGCAGTCTAGAGTTGGGTTTTTCAGATAGTCAGGTTTAGTAGATTATCTGGAGTTAGTTCAGTCTTTGGACCGGACCAGTCTTGCTAAGCTTGGTGCATCGTTGTTGGGGGTTCGAGCTATTTCTGGATTGATTCTTGGAAATGGAGTTGCAGTTCTCGGAGTTCTCTTTTGAAGATTATCTCAGAGTTATATTGTTCCGCTGCTAGATGTTATCTATTTTTCTTTTCCGCTGCTATTTTATTGTATCATATCTCTGATGTATATTGATATCTATTGGATCATCTGTTGTATCAGATATTGTATCAAAGCTGTATATCAATGTATTATTCTTTTATTCCGCTGTGTTATTTACTTAATGTTGTTATAAGCTCCGGCGAATCAGATTTGAACGGTCGAATCTATGACATTCGAATACGATTTGAAGTATGGATGTCGATTTTCGAGCAGACAAAATCCGCGTCGTTACATTTGGTATCAGAGCTAAGGGTTGAACTTTAGCTCAGGAGTGTAACACATTAAGTAACTCATTAGAGATAGGGTGAAGTATATCCTAGAATGAGTATATCCCTAAGATATATGTTCGAATGCCTCAGTAAATTCTCTTACTATCCACTGATAGTGAGTATGAGTGCAAGAAGAGAACGCGATAGGGGACAGGGGAATGCGACTATAATTGGTCAATGCTCTGTAATAACTGTGGAAACAATCTCTCTATATCTATCTCCTTTGATTCGTTTCCAAATTCTTTTGATTGCTTCGTACCAGCTACAAGAAGAAGTTTTGGTATGGTGATGCCATATGAATCGTTGTAGGAAATTCTTACTTCGTATCTTCATCGGTTTCTTATCAGCTTTTCGATTTAAACCTTAATGAATTTGGAATTAGAAATTTTAAATTGAGTTAACTTGATTAATAGAATATGAAGAATGATTAGAATTGTATCGATAAAATGATTTTGTTTAAAACCAAAATTTGAAATTTTATTATGATTTCTTGTATCTATTATTGATGTTCTGATTTGGTGAGCCAAATGCAGAATTGATATCCAGCTTGATTTGAAAAAATATTTCTCTATCTAGCTATCTCTGTGTTGTTTTCGTGCCTGCGAATTTCGAGGACGAAATTCTTTTAAAGGGGGAAGTTTGTAACGACCCTAGATTTTAATTTAATTTAAATTGATAATTTAAATAAATTTTTGAATTAAAATTGTAAAAATTGATTTAAATGGAAGCGAGTTTCCCCGAATTCGACTAGAAAATATATATAGTCATATGGATTTGACAAATTGTATATATGTGAATATATATTTAAATTGGATTTAAAATAAAATTTTAAATAAATGATTTTTAAAAATAAATATAGAGATATATATGTGTATACATTAGATATGAATTGTAAATGAATGGTTTAATAATAATTGATAATAATAAGTATTACAATTGATGGTTAATAATAATTTGAATTTATAAATTTAATATAAAACAATAAATATTAAAGTAAAATAAACAATTTAAGTTAAAATAAAATAGGAATAAAAATACAACACAATAAATATTTAAGTTGAAAATTAATATGTAAGTCATAAGAAAAGAAAAGAAATGACATTTAAATATGAAACAAAGTTGAAAATAAATATGCAAAATAAACGAAACAAAAGTATAAAATGATAACAAATAAAATACATTCACTTATGTATGTTACAATAAGATCATATGGTTATAAAAAATGACCTAGACATACATATAAACTTATATGAAACTTTTATAAAACAAGAAAACAATATATATGTCAAAAACAATATTCATCACAACCTTACATAAACAAAAGTATGCAATACAAAATAATACAAACAAATACAAATATAAGCATAAACAAATCAAAATATAAATATACATAAACAATGTACAAAGCTGCAGCTCACCATAACAACATCATTCTAGCCGAGATCTTGTTTCATAAAACAAATTATAATATACATATGCATAAATAAGTACAACCAAAACATAACTAAAACAAATAAAGTACAATAGCATATCAAAGAAAAAGATATCAGCCAAGTAGAAAAAGGGTTGAGTTATCTTCACCCATGCCTTTGTACAAACCATATCATTACCCTGTACAGAGTAATATCATCACCTGTAAGCCTCATTTCCATATATACATCCTCTCCTCATTTCAATGTCGTTCCGTTCCAGCTGAGCAGAAAATATGAAGCAAATATCATATTCTCACTTAAACAAAATTTCAAACTATTTAAAGCTTCAGGCAGCTAAAAATACAAATTGGATTGCTTCTCTGTCTATCAAGTTTTTATTTCTGCTTCATCAGCCATGTGAGTAACTTCTTTTTAAAATGGATTGGTTGCAAGTTAAAGTTTAGATAAGTATGTTTATGTACATATATATTTAGACTCTCTGTGTACAAGTGAATGGTAGATGGGTTGTGTACAGGCTTTTATTCATATGTATGTTCTGTGTTTTAAAACTCTGGACCCAAGTTTGCTTCAAAGAAAAAAATCAACCTCTCTTGATCTATTAACTTTTTGAACTTGGGATTAAAACAAAAGTTGTTTGTTACAGTATATATTTAGTTTTAAAAATGCATACATGTTAAAATAACTTGTCAATGTCGCTGGAAAACAAAAGAACTGAGCACATCCTCAACTTTGTCAAAATTCAAACTACTTAATTCAAAAATTCAGATATGGGGATATAATTCGCATACCAAAACATGATTTTTAAAGCTTAAATCATAATTTTTAGTGTTAGGAGTTAAGAGCAGTTCGTATTTGTTTGAAATTCATTGACTTGGCCATTTCCGGAGATCGGCTGGTTCGTGGAGCTCGAGGTTTTGTATAGAGGTGGAGGAGTATACGGTGGTTGCAGGAAAAATGGTGGATGGGGGTGCAGATGGTCGAGGTGGCGGCGGCGAACGTTGGATGTTCCTAAACCTAGTTTTCACTAAGCCTGAGAAATTTGATTCGCACGGCCCCTATAGTTGATCGAGTTCGCCGTGGTTCAAGGGGAAGGTAGAGGGGACATTGATGGAGTTGTGACCGGAGTTGCACGATTTCTGGTGATCGGTGTCGCGAGCACATGGCGTTGCCAGGTTTGGTGATAGGAAGGGATTCATGTTTTCCAGGTTTTAAATTTTTATTCGAATTTCGATCTCAAGGTGGTGGTGTGGATTTGATGGTTGGAGTTGGATCTGGGGAGGATTGTCGACGTGTTCGACAATGTGACGGGGTCGGAAGATCGCCAGAGGCGACATGCACGTGCACCGTGCATTTGTTTTGAAGTTTGGAAATTTTGGGAAGTGGGGAAGAAGCAGGGTGAACTCGCGTGTGTTGACTCGAGGCTTTACTCGAGATAGTTAGGGGTAGAACTCGAAGCAGAAGAGTGTTGCTTCGGGTTGATGGTTTGGTTACAGGTTTTACAAGAAACCTGTTATCCTGTTTTACAAATTCCAGATTTTGAAATTAAATAGTTTTATAACTTTAAATGTTTACATAAGTTAAGATTTTAAAGTAAATCTCTAAAAATGTTAAATTTAAAAAGGGATTTGATTTTAAACTATTTTAAAATTCTTTCATAACCAAATATTACTTTAACATGTGAATTTAAAATGGATAATTTAATCATTTAAATTAATTAATGACTTGTAATTTAATAAGTAATTAAAGGTTCAAATCACTAATTAAAGTAATTAATTTGAGAAGAATTTATTCACTAAAGGTTAATTAATAAATGAAAGTGATTAAGAAATGATTTTAAGGATTAATCACTTATTGAAATTAATGTTGGATATTTTGATTTAGTAAGGTTAATGAATTATGAAATTGGTTTAAAGGTTAATTTAATTTAATTTCTTAAAGTTATATAATAAATAATAGTTAACTAATTAAGGGATAATTAAGGTAATAAAATGATTTAATTAATAAGTAATTAAAGAATGATTCATTTAATTTATAAATAAATAATTAGATTAAATTTTAGTTAGAAATGATTAATAATGAATTTATCTAAGATAATTTCTTAAGAAAGTAATTAAGAAATATTATTAGTTAATAAGATAATTAACTAAGGATTATTAAGTATTAATTAAGGCGATTAATTTTAATAATAAAGTGGATTGATTAGTTTAGATAATCAATTATAAATGGTGTAAGTATAATTACTTTATGGTAAGTAATTAAAGGTTAAATTTCTTTAACTAATTAATTAGAGTTAATTAATTAGGAAATTGGTTTAAGAGTTGATTTAATTAATGTGATAAATTAAGAGTAATTTAATAAATTAAAGTGTCTGATAAATTAATTTATATCAAATGATTTGGAATTAATAAATCAGAATTGGATAATAAATTCACAAGTAATTAATTTAATTGGAGATAAATTGAATTAATCAGGATTAAACAATCCTGTTTATAAATGATTATTGAATGCTTGACCTTACTTATGAATGATTATATTGTATGAAATGCCTTGAATTGATTGTCCTATCTGATATGTGATGCTTTGTTTTGAGCTGTGTATATTTATTTGCATCTATATATTATCTGTGATCTGTGAATGAAGATAAGCGTTATAATTTATATCGCTTATCAGATATATTGTTGTATTTGATCTGTCATGATTGAATGATGTGCACTACTGTGTATAACCCCTGGACTACACCATACACACACAAATATGGATTTCACGAGGAAATCGATTAAGTCACAGATTTAAAAATGATTTTTAAAGTTGAATATTTGAATTCAAATGTTTTGGAAATGGAATCGGAATAAATGTGAAAAGCTTTTGAAATGAAATTTCAAGTTAAAATTTATTTTAATTTACTTGATTAAGTTTTGAAATTTAAATAATTCAATTTAAATTTGAATTCGATATTTGGAATTGAATTCAATGATTGGAAATTATGGTTAAAGATATTATAAACATGTTTGTATGAATTTAAACCATTTTAAAGGTATGGTTTTGGGAATTTGAATTTAACCCAAGGATTTCAACTCGTATAAATGAATCGGATTTCCAAAATGAAAACGGTTGTTTTCAAATGATAAACACTCTTAAATAAGAACTGAGATTCCAGTTAATTAGGGGAATTTCAAGATTGAATGGAGAAATGATTTTCCTAAGTTATGAATAAATTCTTTTTGAAAGCTATGAATTAAATCTGTTTATTTTTAACAGATTTAAATTGATGATTTGTTTAAATCAAATTGAAATGAAATTGTTTTGAAGGCTATAAGTTAAATCTTTGATTTAGAGATTTAACGAGTTAATCGAATTGAAATGAAAATTGTTTTGGAAAAATCTGTGAATGAATCTTTTGTTTAAAAGATTAAAATGTGAAAATTGTTTAAACCGTTAAAGGTTGTGAAAATGAATCTTTTTGTTTAAAGATTGAAATGGTAATTGGATTAAACCATTTGAAAGGAAGCTTTGAATTATTAAGTTGTGACTTAATTGAAATCCCATTATCCATTTGTTTTTGAAATATCGTGCTCACTATTCGGTTTAACGGGGAAAGGACCTTTGTGTCGTATAACCCATTCCGAATATGTGATTCGACGTTATGGATAGCATTTAAAGACCGGTGTTGAAGACCGGGTATTTGTGAGAGCGATATGATGACCTGTCGATTGACTCTGCACCGAGTTGCTCCGGTATTGAGTTCTCCCTAAGTGATGGGAAATCCGATCGGGATTGTGAATATCCGGGTTGCAAGGACTTCTTTGTAAGTGCCTTCGGTTCTGTTCGAACCCAGAACAGACTTGTATGGATTGTATGTTTGACATTACAATTTGAGATATAAAGCAGATTTCTTTCAAATATATTTCTGTTGGTGGCGGAGAATTTATTCTCTTAGCTTAACACCCTTCTCTGAGACGTACGAGCTCAAAGGTTATGTAGTTGAAGGTTATCAGCAATATATTCCCAATTTGGTAATGTGACATGCTGAGTGTTGCTGTGAAATGATCATTGTGTTGATTATTTGTGATAGGATCATTTATTTGATCGTCTATCCTGGTGATCATTTCTATGATCATTTGTTGACCCAAAGCATGGCTTTTGTATAAAGTATGTTTTTGTGGATGAGACTTCGTCGAGCCTCACACCCCGGAAATGGTCAAAACAGGAAAGATGCGGCAAGGTTATGAGGGGTAGCTCCCTTTAGGGTATGTGCATTTCCTTCTGGATAGAGGTGGTATCATGGTATGGAGCCCAGATATTTAACCTATGTGGTTACTGCGAATTTATTACTTTGTGGTTGTTGGTTATCGGGATCCCGTGAGAAAGGTCGTTTACGATCGGGGAATGGCGTGCTCGTGTCAGTAGTTACCCAGTTAGGGGTAACCCGGCCTTGTGTTGGCAGAGTTCCGGTTTGGTTCTCGGGAATGTCCTTCCAGAGGCATTCTCACGTGGCAATGGGAAGTTCCTTGGCCTGACCATTTGTTGGAAATCCAAAGAAACAATACGATCTTGTACGGATTTAGTTGTAGAACCTATCATTCACTTATGGTGGCGCCCCACTGTTTGGATGGTAGCTATAGTAGGCATAGTTCGAAATGTCTATGTTGGCTAAGATTTATATCTTTACTTTCGAAATGATTTTTACTACACTATGCACTAGTAATAATATCAAATGTTTCTTTTAATACGTATCAAGCATCTTTGACTATCATAAGGAGAAATCTCCTCCGATTCTGCGTTTGCATTGTGTGTGTGTGCGGGAGGCCTTATGGTAGTCTCATTTTTCAAAAGCATTGCGAATTGACTTTAAAATTCTTTCTTTGATTGTTTTTATAAGATAAACTGTTTTTGTTGCTCACACCAGTCCCACGACTGATCCGGAGTTTATTGTTTCTTTCCTAAACTCTGGGTGCTCATTATTTTCTACACGAGCAGTCTAGAGTTGGGTTTTTCAGATAGTCAGGTTTAGTAGATTATCTGGAGTTAGTTCAGTCTTTGGACCGGACCAGTCTTGCTAAGCTTGGTGCATCGTTGTTGGGGGTTCGAGCTATTTCTGGATTGATTCTTGGAAATGGAGTTGCAGTTCTCGGAGTTCTCTTTTGAAGATTATCTCAGAGTTATATTGTTCCGCTGCTAGATGTTATCTATTTTTCTTTTCCGCTGCTATTTTATTGTATCATATCTCTGATGTATATTGATATCTATTGGATCATCTGTTGTATCAGATATTGTATCAAAGCTGTATATCAATGTATTATTCTTTTATTCCGCTGTGTTATTTACTTAATGTTGTTATAAGCTCCGGCGAATCAGATTTGAACGGTCGAATCTATGACATTCGAATACGATTTGAAGTATGGATGTCGATTTTCGAGCAGACAAAATCCGCGTCGTTACATTTGGTATCAGAGCTAAGGGTTGAACTTTAGCTCAGGAGTGTAACACATTAAGTAACTCATTAGAGATAGGGTGAAGTATATCCTAGAATGAGTATATCCCTAAGATATATGTTCGAATGCCTCAGTAAATTCTCTTACTATCCACTGATAGTGAGTATGAGTGCAAGAAGAGAACGCGATAGGGGACAGGGGAATGCGACTATAATTGGTCAATGCTCTGTAATAACTGTGGAAACAATCTCTCTATATCTATCTCCTTTGATTCGTTTCCAAATTCTTTTGATTGCTTCGTACCAGCTACAAGAAGAAGTTTTGGTATGGTGATGCCATATGAATCGTTGTAGGAAATTCTTACTTCGTATCTTCATCGGTTTCTTATCAGCTTTTCGATTTAAACCTTAATGAATTTGGAATTAGAAATTTTAAATTGAGTTAACTTGATTAATAGAATATGAAGAATGATTAGAATTGTATCGATAAAATGATTTTGTTTAAAACCAAAATTTGAAATTTTATTATGATTTCTTGTATCTATTATTGATGTTCTGATTTGGTGAGCCAAATGCAGAATTGATATCCAGCTTGATTTGAAAAAATATTTCTCTATCTAGCTATCTCTGTGTTGTTTTCGTGCCTGCGAATTTCGAGGACGAAATTCTTTTAAAGGGGGAAGTTTGTAACGACCCTAGATTTTAATTTAATTTAAATTGATAATTTAAATAAATTTTTGAATTAAAATTGTAAAAATTGATTTAAATGGAAGCGAGTTTCCCCGAATTCGACTAGAAAATATATATAGTCATATGGATTTGACAAATTGTATATATGTGAATATATATTTAAATTGGATTTAAAATAAAATTTTAAATAAATGATTTTTAAAAATAAATATAGAGATATATATGTGTATACATTAGATATGAATTGTAAATGAATGGTTTAATAATAATTGATAATAATAAGTATTACAATTGATGGTTAATAATAATTTGAATTTATAAATTTAATATAAAACAATAAATATTAAAGTAAAATAAACAATTTAAGTTAAAATAAAATAGGAATAAAAATACAACACAATAAATATTTAAGTTGAAAATTAATATGTAAGTCATAAGAAAAGAAAAGAAATGACATTTAAATATGAAACAAAGTTGAAAATAAATATGCAAAATAAACGAAACAAAAGTATAAAATGATAACAAATAAAATACATTCACTTATGTATGTTACAATAAGATCATATGGTTATAAAAAATGACCTAGACATACATATAAACTTATATGAAACTTTTATAAAACAAGAAAACAATATATATGTCAAAAACAATATTCATCACAACCTTACATAAACAAAAGTATGCAATACAAAATAATACAAACAAATACAAATATAAGCATAAACAAATCAAAATATAAATATACATAAACAATGTACAAAGCTGCAGCTCACCATAACAACATCATTCTAGCCGAGATCTTGTTTCATAAAACAAATTATAATATACATATGCATAAATAAGTACAACCAAAACATAACTAAAACAAATAAAGTACAATAGCATATCAAAGAAAAAGATATCAGCCAAGTAGAAAAAGGGTTGAGTTATCTTCACCCATGCCTTTGTACAAACCATATCATTACCCTGTACAGAGTAATATCATCACCTGTAAGCCTCATTTCCATATATACATCCTCTCCTCATTTCAATGTCGTTCCGTTCCAGCTGAGCAGAAAATATGAAGCAAATATCATATTCTCACTTAAACAAAATTTCAAACTATTTAAAGCTTCAGGCAGCTAAAAATACAAATTGGATTGCTTCTCTGTCTATCAAGTTTTTATTTCTGCTTCATCAGCCATGTGAGTAACTTCTTTTTAAAATGGATTGGTTGCAAGTTAAAGTTTAGATAAGTATGTTTATGTACATATATATTTAGACTCTCTGTGTACAAGTGAATGGTAGATGGGTTGTGTACAGGCTTTTATTCATATGTATGTTCTGTGTTTTAAAACTCTGGACCCAAGTTTGCTTCAAAGAAAAAAATCAACCTCTCTTGATCTATTAACTTTTTGAACTTGGGATTAAAACAAAAGTTGTTTGTTACAGTATATATTTAGTTTTAAAAATGCATACATGTTAAAATAACTTGTCAATGTCGCTGGAAAACAAAAGAACTGAGCACATCCTCAACTTTGTCAAAATTCAAACTACTTAATTCAAAAATTCAGATATGGGGATATAATTCGCATACCAAAACATGATTTTTAAAGCTTAAATCATAATTTTTAGTGTTAGGAGTTAAGAGCAGTTCGTATTTGTTTGAAATTCATTGACTTGGCCATTTCCGGAGATCGGCTGGTTCGTGGAGCTCGAGGTTTTGTATAGAGGTGGAGGAGTATACGGTGGTTGCAGGAAAAATGGTGGATGGGGGTGCAGATGGTCGAGGTGGCGGCGGCGAACGTTGGATGTTCCTAAACCTAGTTTTCACTAAGCCTGAGAAATTTGATTCGCACGGCCCCTATAGTTGATCGAGTTCGCCGTGGTTCAAGGGGAAGGTAGAGGGGACATTGATGGAGTTGTGACCGGAGTTGCACGATTTCTGGTGATCGGTGTCGCGAGCACATGGCGTTGCCAGGTTTGGTGATAGGAAGGGATTCATGTTTTCCAGGTTTTAAATTTTTATTCGAATTTCGATCTCAAGGTGGTGGTGTGGATTTGATGGTTGGAGTTGGATCTGGGGAGGATTGTCGACGTGTTCGACAATGTGACGGGGTCGGAAGATCGCCAGAGGCGACATGCACGTGCACCGTGCATTTGTTTTGAAGTTTGGAAATTTTGGGAAGTGGGGAAGAAGCAGGGTGAACTCGCGTGTGTTGACTCGAGGCTTTACTCGAGATAGTTAGGGGTAGAACTCGAAGCAGAAGAGTGTTGCTTCGGGTTGATGGTTTGGTTACAGGTTTTACAAGAAACCTGTTATCCTGTTTTACAAATTCCAGATTTTGAAATTAAATAGTTTTATAACTTTAAATGTTTACATAAGTTAAGATTTTAAAGTAAATCTCTAAAAATGTTAAATTTAAAAAGGGATTTGATTTTAAACTATTTTAAAATTCTTTCATAACCAAATATTACTTTAACATGTGAATTTAAAATGGATAATTTAATCATTTAAATTAATTAATGACTTGTAATTTAATAAGTAATTAAAGGTTCAAATCACTAATTAAAGTAATTAATTTGAGAAGAATTTATTCACTAAAGGTTAATTAATAAATGAAAGTGATTAAGAAATGATTTTAAGGATTAATCACTTATTGAAATTAATGTTGGATATTTTGATTTAGTAAGGTTAATGAATTATGAAATTGGTTTAAAGGTTAATTTAATTTAATTTCTTAAAGTTATATAATAAATAATAGTTAACTAATTAAGGGATAATTAAGGTAATAAAATGATTTAATTAATAAGTAATTAAAGAATGATTCATTTAATTTATAAATAAATAATTAGATTAAATTTTAGTTAGAAATGATTAATAATGAATTTATCTAAGATAATTTCTTAAGAAAGTAATTAAGAAATATTATTAGTTAATAAGATAATTAACTAAGGATTATTAAGTATTAATTAAGGCGATTAATTTTAATAATAAAGTGGATTGATTAGTTTAGATAATCAATTATAAATGGTGTAAGTATAATTACTTTATGGTAAGTAATTAAAGGTTAAATTTCTTTAACTAATTAATTAGAGTTAATTAATTAGGAAATTGGTTTAAGAGTTGATTTAATTAATGTGATAAATTAAGAGTAATTTAATAAATTAAAGTGTCTGATAAATTAATTTATATCAAATGATTTGGAATTAATAAATCAGAATTGGATAATAAATTCACAAGTAATTAATTTAATTGGAGATAAATTGAATTAATCAGGATTAAACAATCCTGTTTATAAATGATTATTGAATGCTTGACCTTACTTATGAATGATTATATTGTATGAAATGCCTTGAATTGATTGTCCTATCTGATATGTGATGCTTTGTTTTGAGCTGTGTATATTTATTTGCATCTATATATTATCTGTGATCTGTGAATGAAGATAAGCGTTATAATTTATATCGCTTATCAGATATATTGTTGTATTTGATCTGTCATGATTGAATGATGTGCACTACTGTGTATAACCCCTGGACTACACCATACACACACAAATATGGATTTCACGAGGAAATCGATTAAGTCACAGATTTAAAAATGATTTTTAAAGTTGAATATTTGAATTCAAATGTTTTGGAAATGGAATCGGAATAAATGTGAAAAGCTTTTGAAATGAAATTTCAAGTTAAAATTTATTTTAATTTACTTGATTAAGTTTTGAAATTTAAATAATTCAATTTAAATTTGAATTCGATATTTGGAATTGAATTCAATGATTGGAAATTATGGTTAAAGATATTATAAACATGTTTGTATGAATTTAAACCATTTTAAAGGTATGGTTTTGGGAATTTGAATTTAACCCAAGGATTTCAACTCGTATAAATGAATCGGATTTCCAAAATGAAAACGGTTGTTTTCAAATGATAAACACTCTTAAATAAGAACTGAGATTCCAGTTAATTAGGGGAATTTCAAGATTGAATGGAGAAATGATTTTCCTAAGTTATGAATAAATTCTTTTTGAAAGCTATGAATTAAATCTGTTTATTTTTAACAGATTTAAATTGATGATTTGTTTAAATCAAATTGAAATGAAATTGTTTTGAAGGCTATAAGTTAAATCTTTGATTTAGAGATTTAACGAGTTAATCGAATTGAAATGAAAATTGTTTTGGAAAAATCTGTGAATGAATCTTTTGTTTAAAAGATTAAAATGTGAAAATTGTTTAAACCGTTAAAGGTTGTGAAAATGAATCTTTTTGTTTAAAGATTGAAATGGTAATTGGATTAAACCATTTGAAAGGAAGCTTTGAATTATTAAGTTGTGACTTAATTGAAATCCCATTATCCATTTGTTTTTGAAATATCGTGCTCACTATTCGGTTTAACGGGGAAAGGACCTTTGTGTCGTATAACCCATTCCGAATATGTGATTCGACGTTATGGATAGCATTTAAAGACCGGTGTTGAAGACCGGGTATTTGTGAGAGCGATATGATGACCTGTCGATTGACTCTGCACCGAGTTGCTCCGGTATTGAGTTCTCCCTAAGTGATGGGAAATCCGATCGGGATTGTGAATATCCGGGTTGCAAGGACTTCTTTGTAAGTGCCTTCGGTTCTGTTCGAACCCAGAACAGACTTGTATGGATTGTATGTTTGACATTACAATTTGAGATATAAAGCAGATTTCTTTCAAATATATTTCTGTTGGTGGCGGAGAATTTATTCTCTTAGCTTAACACCCTTCTCTGAGACGTACGAGCTCAAAGGTTATGTAGTTGAAGGTTATCAGCAATATATTCCCAATTTGGTAATGTGACATGCTGAGTGTTGCTGTGAAATGATCATTGTGTTGATTATTTGTGATAGGATCATTTATTTGATCGTCTATCCTGGTGATCATTTCTATGATCATTTGTTGACCCAAAGCATGGCTTTTGTATAAAGTATGTTTTTGTGGATGAGACTTCGTCGAGCCTCACACCCCGGAAATGGTCAAAACAGGAAAGATGCGGCAAGGTTATGAGGGGTAGCTCCCTTTAGGGTATGTGCATTTCCTTCTGGATAGAGGTGGTATCATGGTATGGAGCCCAGATATTTAACCTATGTGGTTACTGCGAATTTATTACTTTGTGGTTGTTGGTTATCGGGATCCCGTGAGAAAGGTCGTTTACGATCGGGGAATGGCGTGCTCGTGTCAGTAGTTACCCAGTTAGGGGTAACCCGGCCTTGTGTTGGCAGAGTTCCGGTTTGGTTCTCGGGAATGTCCTTCCAGAGGCATTCTCACGTGGCAATGGGAAGTTCCTTGGCCTGACCATTTGTTGGAAATCCAAAGAAACAATACGATCTTGTACGGATTTAGTTGTAGAACCTATCATTCACTTATGGTGGCGCCCCACTGTTTGGATGGTAGCTATAGTAGGCATAGTTCGAAATGTCTATGTTGGCTAAGATTTATATCTTTACTTTCGAAATGATTTTTACTACACTATGCACTAGTAATAATATCAAATGTTTCTTTTAATACGTATCAAGCATCTTTGACTATCATAAGGAGAAATCTCCTCCGATTCTGCGTTTGCATTGTGTGTGTGTGCGGGAGGCCTTATGGTAGTCTCATTTTTCAAAAGCATTGCGAATTGACTTTAAAATTCTTTCTTTGATTGTTTTTATAAGATAAACTGTTTTTGTTGCTCACACCAGTCCCACGACTGATCCGGAGTTTATTGTTTCTTTCCTAAACTCTGGGTGCTCATTATTTTCTACACGAGCAGTCTAGAGTTGGGTTTTTCAGATAGTCAGGTTTAGTAGATTATCTGGAGTTAGTTCAGTCTTTGGACCGGACCAGTCTTGCTAAGCTTGGTGCATCGTTGTTGGGGGTTCGAGCTATTTCTGGATTGATCCTTGGAAATGGAGTTGCAGTTCTCGGAGTTCTCTTTTGAAGATTATCTCAGAGTTATATTGTTCCGCTGCTAGATGTTATCTATTTTTCTTTTCCGCTGCTATTTTATTGTATCATATCTCTGATGTATATTGATATCTATTGGATCATCTGTTGTATCAGATATTGTATCAAAGCTGTATATCATTGTATTATTCTTTTATTCCGCTGTGTTATTTACTTAATGTTGTTATAAGCTCCGGCGAATCGGATTTGAACGGTCGAATCTATGACATTCGAATACGATTTGAAGTATGGATGTCGATTTTCGAGCAGGCAAAATCCGCGTCGTTACAAATTTACACAAACAACAACTAAGCATATCATACCTTAAACTTTAATATGTGAGCTAGGATATGCAATTGAAATTAAAACTGGTAATTATCTATTTCATACATGCAATCATTTATTATCTTGTTTACAAAGAAACTTTATTTTTTGAAATGACATTATGTTGTTAATGTACTAAAATTGAGTATCTTAGAAAATGAAGTGTTGTCAAGTATCGGTGAATCATTGATTTCTACTTAGTTATGCAATTTGTTGATTCATGAATTTTTGAGTGAGAAAAGTCTTAACTAATTTTGATAAAAATCAATGTTTAGCTCAATAATGATTCTTGAATTACTTTCTTTCTTAATCTTCAATTTCCTTAATCAAAGAGTTTTAATTTGCACATGTTGGATCCTTCAAGAGCGCAAAGTCCTAAAACCGAATGAATTATTTCAAAGTTTATTTTTAAAATGGTACTTTATATACAACATGTCACTGGGACAACATATCACATGTCAATGAACATTCGAATCACGATACGCAAGTTACGAACTTATGACCTCTCGCACCAAAGCCGAATCACTTAACCACTTGGACAATGTCAAAGTTATTATTTCATAATATGGACAATTAAGCATGGAGATCAAAATGATGAATACCTTATCTTACGATGGTTTCTTACACATATTTTTATGTAGTAGACATGTACACTGGAATTTAATACATCTTCCCAAATTTTAAACTCATAAGCCTGTATAATTTCACTGAAGCCTTGAACATCAATGTAAGCGCTGATTCGGTGCATTAGAATGTCGACATCTGTATAGTATCACAAAAATTAATGGTATCACTATGCATTACTAAGCTGGCATCACAATGGAATCGCTAACTTTTTAGTGGCGATAATTTTTTCATAAGAGCTTTTGGTGTAGCTAATTAAATTAGCAAAGCCATAGCGACGTCAAAAGCCCATTAGAAAAATATTGATTTGCAGTAGTATGCAGACCAAAATCACATTATACTTCTAATTCTAACATAAGAAATTAAAAAAGGAAAACCCATAACAGTTAATAGTCTTAACATAATCGTGAAGTAATTCCATATGCCCATCAAAATAAAAATTTGGTGATCGTAACCAATCATACATTAATAATTGAATGAAAGTCTCATGGTAGATTACCAATCTTTGACTTGGTAGATTACCAATCTTTGATCTGTTTTAGAAAAATAACGCATTTGTACATATAGTACACCGGTTTATTCTATGCTAAATGTTCTCTACATTTTCTAGTCTAATTATAAAAGAATTTGGTGGAACAAACTATTTGAGATTGAAATTGAGAGCAACTGTTGTTGTATACAAATATGTTAGAAAGCCATGAATGGAAAAGTAAAAAAAATGACATAAATAATAGAACGATGCATTACAAACTAAAGTCAAAGCTGCATAATTTATGTAAGTAAAGAAAATACTCTTCCTCGATAATTTAAGTAATCAGGTCCCTATCCGTTGGCATTCTTTATTAGTAACTGCTATTCTTATAGCCAATGTAATACTTCACAGCAGTATAAATTTTAAATATTCAAAATCCAATAAAATTTTATAGATACATCAGATTGACAAACCATTTTCACCATCATATTAAAATAATTATGGTCTTTTAAATAATGTGTGTTATGCATACGTAAATATCTAGTTATTAATAATTTTTTGAAAAATTATAGCATTTTCATATAAACAGAGTATTTATGAGTGCATCGTTTAAAATGCAACTATAGTTGCGTCATTAAAATCTGCATATTCAAAATTAATAAATATGCATCTTAAAATCAATTTAATATTTGCTATGCAGTTAAAATTATAACTGCATTTTCATAACATAGTTAAATTATTATCATTAAGATTGAATAAAATTATCAAAGACAGCCAAAATTAATACTGCTTCACATAAATGCAGTTAAAATATTCAAATGCAATATAATCGCATAATTCAAAAAATATAGTAAAATAATAACTACTTTTTCTTAATGTGGTTAAATTGTAGCAGCATTAAGCTTGAATAAATCATTGAATATGAGCAAAATTATCACTGCATCACATATATATGTTACAATATTCAAATGCGACCATGCATAATTCAATATTGATATTAAATTATATGTAACGACCCATAATTTTGATTATTTGGAATTGGAATATTTAATTGATTTTAAATATTTAAAAGTTAATTTTATAGATTTAATAACTTGAGTTTCAAATATAACAATTTATTGATAATTTAAAATGTTGATTTAAATATTGAAATCATTTAAATAATTTAAATCTTGGATTTTTAATTGGATAAAAATAGTTTGAAGGCTTATTAAATTTATATTAATAAGAATGAAGGTAATAGAACTTTTAGATTGAATTTAAAAGTGATTTACTCAATTTGAAAAATAACTCGTTTAAATTTACAAATAAAAAATAGCCTTCCAAGGCACAGTCTTGGAATTCGACGAAATCAGTTCTATTGGATCTGTAATAGTGTATTATTATCGAATTTCAAACTTCATAGCATTTGGAGTCACCATTTGGTCATACGGGATAGAAATGCATTGAAATTAATATCGAAAATTAAATATAATAATTGGGTTCAAAAAGCTATCTTCTCCATACGATCGAATTAGGTCTCGAAACTTGTTCTATTGCGCTTAGAATAAGGATATATCATTAGGAATGCCTGGCGACACGCCTCAACAGTGGTTCAAGATTTTAAGTTATTATAAGTAAGATATTTTGAATTTATATATATATATATATATATATATATATGTATATGTATATATGTATATGTATATGTATATGTATATGTATATGTATATGTATATGTATGTATGTATGCATGCATGTATGTGTGTGTGTAATATTTTGATTTGGCTCCATAAAAAATATCTTCATTCGCATCGCAGACCTATCAGCCACCCTATATGCCTACATCTATTTTTAATTCACTTATAAATATTGTGCCTCTCTCTCTACCTTGTTAAAAAGCAAGTTACAGAGAAGAGAAAAAAATAATAACTAAGGAAAACAAGCATATTTAATTTCAAAAATCCATAACTTGATTTTTACTCAATGATAAAATCTAAGGCATATATGTTTGTGACCCTTAGAAGAAATTATTCGATCAGGCATGCTTATTAAGTTAAGCGGCGAGAATTTTGGAGTGCTCGAATAGGAGCAGCGTCACTGGGGCTGAGGTTTCATGGTGATAGGAGCACTGATGGACGAAGAGGGTATGGTATTCGAGTTCGTCATGGAAAATTGAAGCTTCGTGCCAAGTTTCAAGGCGTGCGATGATGTGTGGTCATGCACGACATTTCTAGGTCGACAAGGAAGTTGTGGTGATGTCGCGATTTTCCTGGTGGGCTCAAGGTTGAAACTTTTGGTGTGGTTGGATGGAGATCATGAAGAGATGGAGTTTGGTGGCTTCGAACGATGGTTTCGATGAACTGCTGGCGTGCATGTACATGAAACGTTCACGGCGATGGAAGTTTGCTCGTATACAGGCATTTGAGGAAGAAGAGATATAGTAATGGGTTGGGTTTGTTAGTTTGGACCGGCCTGTTGCTAGTGGGTAAAGCAATTTTTGTAATATATATAATTAATTTAAAAAAAATCGTTAAACTTATAAATTGAATATCTCGTCTGATTTAGGTCCAAATCCAACGCGGTCAGTACCGTTGGGTTAATATTAACGAGATCCTTGCTATGGAATCAAATTGGTTGAATTTAGAGCTTGCAGGATTTTCAGTCAACGAATGTGTTCAAATTTAATCAAGATCAGATCGCGAAAGCGAAAACAGAAAGTAAATGTGAGTAAATCTCACTCATCTTGGATAACTAGTTTATTTTAAAGTGTTAAAATTATTTATTGGTTGATTAGATGAATTGATAAACTATTATTATCAGTTGGATGTTATATTATATATAGTAGCACATGTATTAGTAGTTAGATATATATTCCTATCGATTGGAGCAGATTAGATTCTATGCTCCCCGCTTAATAGCGGATGACCCAATTTACCATGCTATCCCGCCTCGAAGTTGGATCAGTATTTTATGTTATCTAACATTTTTGGATGCGGGGAAACGGGTTGGGGTGATCCAACTGGATTCCTCAAAAATATTGATTTTAATTTCATATATAGTGATATATGATGTGTTTGATAATCTATGATAGATTATATTTAATTTTGGATTGATCAAAAGAAATTGATTTGGTTAAAATAAATGGTTTGACTTTAAATGTGTACTTAACTATTTCATGATACTTTAATTAGAGATTTTGGAATAATATATATAAAGGGTTTTAAATAATTAATCTTAAGTGATGTTTGTTAAAAGTAAAAAGGTTTTAAAAATTGATATTTCAATAGATTGGGAAAATATGGGAAATTTGTAAGGGGCTATATTTAAAAATGGAATTGTTAGTATAAACCTGTTATTAACAGGGAAAAACTGGAAATGAGCTTATGAATTTATAAACAGTCTTTATAAATAAAAGGGAATGGTTATCATTTGATAAATTGAAAATGTAAATTCAAAGTGAGAATTTAAAATGAAATATGTAAATTGGGTTAGAAAAAATGGTGGAATCTATTTTGGAAATAGGAAGAGGATTACGAAATTGGAAACGTCAATCGATTTGTGATAAATCGAGAGAGATGTATAAATATAAAATTGGTTATATCGAAATTCAAAAATATATTTGAATCAAGAAGTGAAGTTAGTTTCTAAAAAAGGATTTTTATTTATTAACCATGTAGTTTTAAAAACTATTTACTTGATTAAAATATTTCAGAAAGTAGTTATTTAAATATTTAAATTTGTTGGGATAAATTCTATGTTTATAAATTAGTTTTGTAAATCGATTGGAAATTTTATAAAAAAAGTGAAATTAGTTATTAATGTTTATTTTAAAAGTGCTTTGGTATTTTAAATAATTAGTTAACCATATCTTTGTAATTTATTATATATAAATATATAGTTCAAAAGTTAAGTGATTGCAATTATTTATAAATGCTTTCGAGATTTATGAATCAAGTTTATTAAAGGGATGAAATTTTATAAGAGAAAATCTTATAGAAAGGATTCCGAAAACTTAAGAAATGTGAGAAAAAGGAAAATTCCAAATTTGTTAAAGATGGAAACTTCAGAAATGAATCTAGGTTCATAAAGTAGTCATAAATTGTTAGTTATAATTGCAAATAAGTATAATTGGGTTTGGGGAAGTGTAAAAGAAATTTGTAATAATTCCGGAGGTTTATGAAATAAGTACGGAATATTTTCCTAAGTAAGGATATCATAAATGATTTTTGGGAAAATAAAGTTATAATATTTTCCTGAGTATTGGAATTAAAGGCATGGAGGTATTTCACAAATTGAATGATTTATACAGAAATATTTTTTCTAAGTTATGGATAACAAACTGAAATTGAAAATATTTCTAAGTGTTTGAAATATCTTGTTAAGGATAGAAGTATTTGAAAGTGTTTCCAAAATTGGAATACTGAAAGAGTTTGAAATATATATATATATATATATATATGTATGTATGTATGTATGTATGTATGTATGTATATATATGTATGTATGTATGTTTGTAAAGATATCTTAAAATGAATGTTTTGAAAGATTTATAGTATGTCCTAGTGACTGCTTTTGGGTGTAAATTTGATAGTTAAATAACCGACTATCAAATCTGGCCAAATTCGTTGATTATTTTGAAAAGACCAGGATCAGATTTAATTCTTCGAAAACCACTTAGATCTGATTTGAGCATTCCGAATCGTGAAATCTTAAGGATAATGAAGACGATGATCTTTGAAGAGATGGGTTTGTCCAAACCTAGGATAACTTGTATGGATGAATGTTATCATTGGATTGTTGCCTAGAAGGCAGTGTTAACATTCCAAGTGGGTTTGTTAACCAAAATGGTAAACGTAGCCTCAAGCCTCATCAACCGGGAAATGACCAAAACAGTACATGCAGAATTGCTAAGTGGGTCGCTCCCATTAGGGTATGTCATCATCTTTCTAAATACCCTACATCTATATATTTATGGATTGGTTGTGCATGAGATCTCAAAAAGGTCAGAAGACCGGGGTGATGACATATTCAGTACTAGTAGTCAAGTGCTAGGCCGGTTCTGTGTTGCAGGGTACAAGATGTTCTTGTCAGAACTGGGTGTATTGATCTAGAGATGCACTCATCGGAGGTAGTTCGTTACTTGGTCATAGTATGGAATCAATTATCCAATACGCGTCGTACGGTTTTAGTTGTATACTAATTATGCTGAAACGTGAGATGCAAGCATTTTAGCTATTTTATATTTATATTCTACAGACACTATTATAATATCAGCTGATTGGATATAACATTGTTTTGATTATCGTAAGGTAAAAATCCATCATTTTTATGTGTGGCGTGGTCTTACGTGATACCTTTGTTTTTCAAAGGATTTTTGAAATATAATTAAATTCAAATTGAGTGTATTTTCTCATACTGGTTTTCCTGATTGACTCGGGTGTTATTTTACTATAGTGCTCGGGTCAGACCGAGTATTACAGATTCAGATTAGGATGCTGTAGAGCTCAGGAGCCGAGCTGGATGATAGAGACGTATTACATGTACTTGACTATATTCCGCTGTGTATTTTAGGCTGTATATTCAGCACTTGTGAAGACAAGTTATTATAACTGTCCAAAATTTATTTATTGATTTTTGTACTCTGATGGTGGAACGTATAGTAACAATTATAGATCTTTTTGTATAAAGATATGTTATTATATATTATATATTGTTCCACTGCGATTGTAAGATTCTATGTTATTATTTTGTTTTCTTCTTATCTATCTTCTTCTACTTCCCCCTAACAATCAGGTTTTCCGACATTCGATTCCTCAGCATGTAATACATTGGAAGTATTAGTGTCGATTTTTGAGGGTCGAAAATCCCGATCGTTACATTATAACTTCATTATCTTATTGAAGTTAAATTTTAACATTAAAGATTGAATAAATTTATGACATATAACCAAAATTATTGCTACATCAAATAAATGTTGCTAAAATTTTCAAATGTAGATAAATTAATCCAAAACACGCGGTTAAATTATAACTGCATTTTCTTAACACGGTTAATTTATAACTACTTAAAATTGAATAAAATTATCAAATATAGTCAAAATTATTATTGCTGTGACGACCCGGCTTCCTACGCCCAGAAAGACGTGTCTTCAATAAGAAAGAAAGGGATAGAAATAGAAAAGAAAAGAAAGAAAGCATAACAACATCAAAATCTCACAGCGGAATGGAATAAAATATAATACCTCAACATAAATATTACATAGTTATATATACATCAGAGTTATACAATATCATACAACAAGACTATCATATACATATCTGTCAGAACATACATCTCAAATATCATAAACTAACTGACACAGCGGAACTATATAGATAGCTACATACGTCTGGTCTTCTGCTCCAACTCCTCCAGAAAACTCTATACTCCGAATACCTATCACTTGGCTACTCATAAAAATTTGAGTACCCAAGAGTTTATGGAAAACAAAATATAAACTCCGGGTCAGGCATGGGTTTGGTATGAGTAAACGGGTTAAAGTTGTTTAACTTTGAAAATCATTTAAAACAAAGGTATCACGTAAGACTTCCCACACAAAAATACGGGTAAGTTTTTACCTTACGCTAACCAAAACATTTCATAGAAAATCCAGTGATATTATAATAGTGTCTAGGGTTTTCAAGTAAAATACAGAAATAGCTGAAATGCTTACATCTCACATTTCAACATAGTTGGGCACAATCAAAACGTACGGTGCTTATTGGAAATTGGATCCCATACAATGGCAGGGCTACTGGGGTACCGCCCGTCACAGTACGTGGCTTAGATCACCGTACCGAGAAGCCACCCTAACTCCCCTGCAACACAAGGCCGGAACCATTCCTTACTGAACAGTCCCGAACAAGATAACCCCGCAGTTGGTGTACATCCAACCACCCACACAGCCGAATAAAAAGGGACATCTAGACAAGGGTATATCTCGTCCTGCTTGGGCATGACCCACCTAACCTTGCTGCACCTCCCCTGTTTTAGCCATTCCCGGTTGATGAGGCTTGAGGCTGCGATTACCTTTAGAGAACACATCTCTTAGAATGCTCATCGTCCGCCTGACGATGTGCTGAAAGCATTCGATCCATACAAGTTCGTTCCGGGTTCGAACGAAACCTAAGGCATTATCTCGTTACACTCGTTTTGGAATCACCCTCAGAGTTAACGATGATAACCCTTGCATTGTGAAAACACCATCTCGATCTTCACTTGAGATTACACGACCTAACGTTTAATTTGGATCGATGTGGTTTTCGGAATATCAATTGGATACCCGATCCCGGTCTCATCGAAACCCAAACGCCATTTTAAAGGTCAAGTTGTCTAATTATCTTAAACAGTTTAAATTTCACAATTGAATTCACATAGCAATTTAATACAGATAAATAACATCAGATAAATTATATAATAATTTAAAACAGATAAATCTTATACAATCATCACAGAATATCCAGAATATCACAGAACATCATAGGATATAAATAAACATCAGAGTCAATCAAATAGAATCATCGATTCATATCAACATTTAATTTGATTTATTTTAAACTTAATTGCATGCTTAAGAGTAAACTATATTTTACTCTTGCCTAATTAATTAGTAATTAGTTAACTTTTTTCAAATTATTAATTACTTATTAATCATTCTCTTAATTAATTAATTAATTATTAATCAATAATCTTAATTATTGATTTATAAAACTTAATTACACAATTAATTATTACTAATTGTTTATTTAATCATTAATTACTTAATCGTTCAATCATTAATTATTTATTTAATCAGTTATCTATGATTTGTTAATTAACCAACTTCAAATGATTGATTAAATTCTTGATTACAAATGGTTTACACAAGATTATTATTAAAATCTTTAATTATTAATTTGATTAAATTTGAAATTACTTATTAAATTACAATTATCAAATTTTATTACATGCATAATTAACTTTGATTTAAATTAATTACTCAACTTGTTTAAAGTTCATTTGGGCTTAAACAATTTTGTCAACACCTAATAACATAATTTACACTAACTTATTTAACTTTAACTTAACATTAAAATAGGCAAACATCTGGAATCTTAAAACCCGAAGTAAACAACGTGACTCACTCGGGTCGAACTCGATAATATCCAGAAACTCTCTCGCGTCACTCCCTACCTCTCTTTCTTCTTCCTCTGTTTCTTTTTTTATTGTAAAAGCTTAAGTTTTTATAAACTGCTAAAACTTATAAACACACGCGCGTATTCAAACTCGACTCAGAAACGACCCAAAGCGTCACACGATCATACTCGAGTTTTTACTCGAGTCCATCCTGACGCGAATATCTCCGCCGTCGTGCACGTGCATGGTGGTCCACCACCGCGCTAACGCCACTCAACACCACCAACAAACCTCTCGCATCCCCTCACTCGAATACGAAGCCCAGCTCAACCCAAAACTCACGAAATCAAAATTCGACTAAAAAATTGAACAGGAACTCGAACACAGTAGACAAATTCACCTCGTCTACACGATCGCGATCACTTGAGACGTCAAGACTTCGGCCGTGGCTTGCCGACATCACCTCCTAACTCCTCTCAAAACTTCACATCACTCGGTTGCGCCATGTCGATGCAAGCTTCGAATGAACAGAGCACAAAACAATGAACCCGTAAACCCTATTTCCAATCAATCCTCAAAAATCTTGCATTCATAAATTTTTTTTTACATTTTTCTGTTAATCTCCCATCAATATACTAGCTTCATGTAAAATTTCATCAAAAATTATTGTATGAATTATCAGAAATTCATGAAATAGCACATATGGTTTACTGATGAACTGCTCTAAACACAGTTAACTAAAAATTATAATTCTAGTCTTAAAAATCATATTACTGAGTGTTGTTTCAAGATATGAATTCGAATTTAAAATTTATGCTATTCGAATTTTGATTATTATTTACTTTTTACTGTAAGTTGAAGTTTCGGTGTTTAAATTTTACAGTTATCTTAAAAACAACTTCAAACCTTAATCTGAAGCTTTAACAAATTTTATTTAGTTAAATTACTAATTACAGGAGATGATTTCATATAAAAGTATGAAATATTCTTTAATTTCTTTGACTCAACAGAAATCTTGAAACCAGAAAGAACAACTATAAGAACCTACAGTATTTAGCAAGCAATCCAGAATTTTTAACATACACATAACAAAATCTTCATAAACTACAAAATAAGAGTTAGATTAGAAATAGTTTACTCACCAAAAACTGTTGGAACTTGAAACAGAGGCTAGTTGTTGATGGACAAAGAAGACCGCGGTTTGCAAATTTGAATTCCAGCAAACTTCTTATGCTTTCTAAATTTTATTTGAACTAGAAATATGAAGTTTTTGTTTATTTTCTTTTGCTTCTTCTCAGGTTTGTTTTCATAAGTTAATGAATGAACTCCATGAAACAAGAAATGATGAATACATATATATAACTTCCAACAATGGTGTCTTCTTGAATAAGCTTTAACATAATATAATATTTGCTTTATTTTTATTTGTACTAAGACCTGAAATGAAAGGCATATTTCGGCTGAAAGATATTTTTTTTTTCAGACATAAATGTGTGCTAATTAAATGCCTATGTCTTTACTTATGTTAACACATAATTAAATGCATGGTGACACAAGGAGTTATACAAAGATGTTTGCAGATTTGGTTTGTACTAATGTGTTTTGCTGGCACTTATAATTGAGTTTCTCTGTACAAAGAATTTGCAGATTTTAATTTGTACAAAGATGTATTCATAAAGGTTTATACTTATTATGTTTTATTGACAAACTTTGTTTTGTCTTATTTTAGATGTAAATATTTATTTTCTTATGCATATACAGTTTACTTGCAGATTTTGGTCTGTACAAAAATGCTTTATTGATGTGTATTCTTGCTCTCTCATGTTAACATAGAAATAAAAATGTTTGCTGACAAACTAACTTTATTTTGTCTTCATACTTATGTTAACATTTCTATTTATATCTTATTCATATTATAGTTTTGTACTTATGTTTGTGTATACTAATGTTTATAACTATATTTTATGTTATACTTATATTAAATATTTATAAGCTTATTTTATTTTAATTATAAAAATTGTTGTTAGAAACATTTCTTGGTCTTATTTTTATTCAAAGTTTAATCTTTCCAATATTTGATATGTAATGTATTTGCACTAATGTATTGTATATTTATATTTAATATGAAAAGAATTGTATTATTATACTCATCCTTATTAACTACATTTATACTTTTGATATTAAATGTCATTAATATAAATTTTTTAATTTAATTGAATAAAACAGATTTATTTCTGAATATTGTTGAAAGAGTCTATTTTACATTTTGAAATTATAAATTCTTTTATAACCCATATACAACTAATAATATCCAAATTCTTATTTATTTATAAATGAAAATCTTATATTTTATTTAAATTAGATTAAAAACTTATTATAATAATAGGGTCAAAATTCCGGGATGTCACATTCCTCCCCCCTTAAAAGAATTTCGTCCCCGAAATTTAAACAACAGTTAATTCAAAATCTTAATTATTAACAATCCAAACATACACATCATCCATACAAAATAAACAATCGAACAGTCAATTCTAACAACATTACTAGCTATCCAGACATAAATCTGGATAAGCTTTCCTAAAACTATCAAGAGTTTCCCAGGTACAATCTCTGGGATCCTCGCTCCATTGCACCTTGACAAGTTTCACCACTTTGTTCCTGAGTTGCTTCTCGTCTTGATCTACAATATGAATAGGATTTCTAACCACAGTTAGGTTGGGTTCTACTTCTAAATCTTCCTGAACAACCGGTTCTATCACTAATGAGGGGTCATGAATATATTTCCTCAAATGAGACACATGAAATACATTGTGAATCTCAGACATCCGTTCTGGCAATTCAATCCTGTAGGCTACAGTTCCAATTCTTTCCAATACTCGGAATTGACCAATATATCTCGGAGAAGGTTTTCCCGTTTTTTCTGAATCTTACAGCACCTTTGATTGGGGAAACTTTATAAAAACTAAATCCACGATCTCAAATTCCAATGGTCTTCGTCTCTTCTCTGCATATTTCTTCTGACGATCTTGGGAAACTTTCATCCTTTTCTTCATAAGCTCAACCTTCGCAGAAGCTTCTCGAATTAGATCGGGTCCGAGTACAAGTCGATCATTTGATTCAATCCAACAAGATGGGGATCTACACGGTCTTCCATACAGAGCTTCATAAGGAGCCATCTTAATACTCGCTTGGTAACTATTATTATAAGAAAATTCCACTAAATGAAGATGGTCTCCCCATGATCCACCAAAGTCCAATACACAGGCTCGAAGCATATCTTCCGGAATTCGATTAAGCCTTTCCATTTGTCCGTCCGTCTGAGGATGATAGGTTGTACTTAATCTCAAACTAGTTCCCATTGCTGATTGCAAAGCTTCCCAAAATTTACTAGTGAAAATAGGATCACGGTCACTTACTATGCTGATAGGAACACCATGCAATCTGACTATCTCCTTCAAGAAAATTTCCGCCAAGGAAACTACAATACGGGTCGCCTTAACCGAAATAAAATGGGCACTTTTTGTTAAACGATCCACAATAACCCATATTCCTTCATTTCCTTTCCTGGTTTTAGGCAAACCGTCTATAAAATCCATCGAGATCATTTCCCATTTTCAATCTGGAATTTCCAAAGGTTGCAATAGTCCAGCAGACTTTTGTTGATCTCCCTTCACTTGCTGGCAGATGGCACAGCTATTTACAAAAGCAGCTACATCCTTCTTCATATTCGACCACCAGAAAACTCTCCTCATATCTTTATACATCTTCGAAATTCCCGGGTGAACATTCAATTTGGAGCGATGACACTCAGCTAAGACTTCTTGTCTCATTCCATCAATATTAGGCACACACAAACGACTATTAATCCTTAAAGTACCTTGATCATCTACCTTGAAATCCGAATATCGCCCGTCCTTAGTTCCAAGAATTATTTCCTCAAAATATTTATCCTCCATTTTCTTACTAATGATCTTTTCTTAGAGAGATGGAACGACTTCTGAAAGAGATAAGACCGCATTTCTACTAAGAGCATCAGCCACGACATTTGCTTTCCTCGGAGTATACAAAATATCCAGATCATAAGATGCCTAAAATTCGACCCGTCTCTGTTGTCTCAAATTAAGATCTTTTTGAGAGAAAATATACTTCAACGGTTTGTGATCCGTGAATAACTCAAACTTTTCTCCCAAAAGATAATGTCTCCGGATCTTCAAAGCAAAAACAATAGCTAACAGTTCTAAATCATGCGTAGCATAGTTCTTCTCATGAGGCTTCAATTGCCGACTAGCATACGCAATCACTCTGCCATTCTGCATCAACACTGCACCCAATCCAATTAAACATGCATCCGTATGTACTTCATATTTGCTCTTCCCATCCGGAATAGCAAGTACTGGTGCACTGGCTAGCCTTGTCTTCAATTCCTGAAAAGCTTCTTCACACTGAGGTGTCCATTTGAATTTGGTTCCTTTCCTTGTTAGTTTGGTTAGATGCGAAGAAATCTTGGAATAATCCTTAATAAATTTTCTGTAGTAGCCACCTAAACCTAGAAAACTGCGGACTTCAGTTGGCATCTCTGGCTGTTTCCATTTCAAAATAGTTTCAACTTTCGCCGGGTCTACAGAAATGCCTTCACCAGAAACCATGTGCCCTAAAAATTTAATTTCTGATTTCCAGAAATGGCACTTTGAAAATTTTGCCTTCAACACATGCTTCCTCAGAGTCTCCAATACAATTCTTAAATGTTGCCTGTGCTCTTCTTCCGATTTGGAGTAAACCAAGATATCATCAATGAATACCAGTACAAACTTATTCAACACATCTCTAAAGACTCGGTTCATGAGGTCAACAAAATAGGCTGGAGCGTTGGTTAACCCGAAAGGCATAACCAACCACTCATAAAAACAATTCGGTCCCCTAAATGCAGTTAAGGGAATACCATCTTCAGCTACTCTCAATTGATGGAATCCTGAAGCTAAATCTAGTTGAGAAAAGATAGAAGCCCCATGCAACTGGTCAAAAAGATCATCAATGCGAGGAAAAGGATATTTATTTCGAATGGTCACTTTGTTCAATTCTCTATAATCAACACAGAACCTTAGTGAACCATCCGATTTGGTGACAAACATAGCAGCAGAGCCCCAACAAGAAAAACTGGGTCTAATCAAACCCTTCTCCAAAAGATCTTGCGTCTGCTTAATCAACTCTTCTCTCTCTCTCTAGGAGGTATTCTCCTACAGGGCTGAATCACCGGCACAGCTCCTGAAATCAAATCAATACGGAACTCAATCTCTCGGTGTGGCGGTAGACACTTGACTTCTTCGAAAACATCAGGAAAATCTTAAACCACTTCGATTTCCTTACTTTCTCTTGAGAAGTCTCAATTCCTTGCAAAAGATTACACAAATGAATTCCAGAATTGTCGCACAACACTCTGGCAATTCTACCCAAATAAGTTTGTTCTCCCTTCACAATCCAGAACAGCAATATACTGTTCAGGTCAATCCATCGAAGAAATGAATCCACTCTGCTACTTCTGAAATCACCTCAAGAAAACTGCTAATCAACAAACCTTCTCAACAGCACACAGAACACTTTCAACTATAGGGCTAATCCTCAATGTCCAAAGACTTCTATTCAAAGCTCTTCGAGAAACTCGGGCCTCAATCAAACAAAAATACCCTACTGAACTTGGTCACAATTCCGAAACGGACATACTTCCTTAACTTGTTCCAAAGAAACATCTTCGGAGACATCCAAACTCACTGTGTCTCATCACAAAGCTACAACACCTTGAGATATCAAGATATCATGACTTGGTCATGTCCATCCGATAGATCCAAACTCAAGCTCATCCAAAATCACATTCCAACAATGAAATCCTCACATCATCCAAAGCTCACTCGAGACGGTAATAGGTCTACAGTCTCGACAGATACACTCCAATTACAAATATTCAAAACTCCAATCATCGGTAGTCGTGTTTCGTACACCACTACCCTATCACCTTATAACTTATATTGGAATACCCGAACGGGTAACCTAATAAATAGGTAGAAATATATATATATATATATATATATATATATATATATATATCAAAATTACAAATACGCTCTCTTAAGAAAGAAACCACTCAAGAGCCTAGGTATTTACTCAACCTAGCGCTCTGATACCAGCTGTGACGACCCGACTTTCTGACTCCAGAAAGTCGTGCCATCAATAAGAAAGGAAGGGGTAGAAATAGAAAAGAAAAGAAAGAAAGAATAACAACATCAGAATCTCACAGCGGAATGGAATAAAATATAATACCTCAACATAAATATTACATAGTTATATATACATCAGAGTTATACAATATCATACAACAAGACTATCATATACATATCTGTCAGAACATACATCTCAAATATCATAAACTAACTAACACAGTGGAACTATATAGATAGCTACATACGTCTGGTCTTCTGCTCCAACTCCTCCAGAAAACTCTATACTCCGAATACCTATCACTTGGCCACTCATAAAAATTTGAGTACCCAAGAGTTTATGGAAAACAAAATATAAACTACGGGTCAGACATGGGTATGGTATGAGTAAACGGGTTAAAGTTGCTTAACTTTGAAAATCATTTAAAACAAAGGTATCACGTAAGACTTCCCACACATAAATACGGGTAAGTTTTTACCTTACGCTAACCAAAACATTTCATAGAAAATCCAGTGATATTATAATAGTGTCTAGGGTTTTCAAGTAAAATACAGAAATAGCTGAAATGCTTACATCTCACATTTCAACATAGTTGGGGACAATCAAAACGTACGGCGCTTATTGGAAATTGGATCCCATACAATGGCAGGGCTACTGGGGTACCGTCCGTCATAGTACGTGGCCTAGATCACCGTACCGAGGAGCCACCCTAACTCCCCTGCAACACAAGGCCGGAACCATTCCTTACTGAACAGTCCCGAACAAGATAACCCCGCAGTTGGTGTACATCCAACCACCCACACAGCCGAATAAAAAGGGACATCTAGACAGGGGTATATCTCGTCCTGCTTGGGCATGACCCACCTAACCTTGCTGCACCTCCCCTGTTTTAGCCATTCCCGGTTGATGAGGCTTGAGGCTGCGATTACCTTTAGAGAACACATCTCTTAGAATGCTCATCGTCCGCCTGACGATGTGCTGAAAGCATTCGATCCATACAAGTTCGTTCCGGGTTCGAACGAAACCGAAGGCATTATCTCGTTACGCTCGTTTTGGAATCACCCTCAGAGTTAACGACGATAACCCTTGCATTCTGAAAACACCATCTCGATCTTCACTTGAGATTACACGACCTAACGTTTAATTTGGATCGATGTGGTTTTTGGAATATCAATTGGATACCCGATCCCAGTCTCATCGAAACCCAAACGCCATTTTAAAGGTCAAGTTGTCTAATTATCTTAAACAGTTTAAATTTCACAATTGAATTCACATAGCAATTTAATACAGATAAATAACATCAGATAAATTATATAATAATTTAACACAGATAAATCTTATACAATCATCACAGAATATCCAGAATATCACAGAACATCATAGGATATAAATAAACATCAGAGTCAATCAAATAGAATCATCGATTCATATCAACATTTAATTTGATTTATTTTAAACTTAATTGCATGCTTAAGAGTAAACTATATTTTACTCTTGCCTAATTAATTAGTAATTAGTTAACTTTTTTCAAATTATTAATTACTTATTAATCATTCTCTTAATTAATTAATTAATTATTAATCAATAATCTTAATTATTGATTTATAAAACTCAATTACACAATTAATTATTACTGATTGTTTATTTAATCATTAATTACTTAATCGTTCAATCATTAATTATTTATTTAATCAGTTATCTATTATTTGTTAATTAACCAACTTCAAATGATTGATTAAATTCTTGATTACAAATGGTTTACACAAGATTATTATTAAAATCTTTAATTATTAATTTGATTAAATTTGAAATTACTTATTAAATTACAATTATCAAATTTTATTACGTGCATAATTAACTTTGATTTAAATTAATTACTCAACTTGTTTAAAGTTCATTTGGGCTTAAACAATTTTGTCAACACCTAATAACATAATTTACACTAACTTATTTAACTTTAACTTAACATTAAAATAGGCAAACATCTGGAATCTTAAAACCCGAAGTAAACAACGTGACTCACTCGGGTCGAACTCGATAATATCCAGAAACTCTCTTGCGTCACTCCCTACCTCTCTTTCTTCTTCCTCTGTTTCTTTTTTTATTATAAAAGCTTAAGTTTTTATAAACTGTTAAAACTTATAAACACACGCGCGTATTCAAACTCGACTCAGAAACGACCCGAAGCGTCACACGATTATACTCGAGTTTTTACTCGAGTCCATCCTGGTGCGAATATCTCCGCCGCCGTGCACGTGCACGGCGGTCCACCACCGTGCTAACGCCACTCAACACCACCAACAAACCTCTCGCCATCCCCTCACTCGAATACGAAGCCCAGCTTAACCCAAAACTCACGAAATCAAAATTCGACTAAAAAGTTGAACAGGAACTCGAACACAGTAGACAAATTCACCTCGTCTACACGATCGCGATCACCTGAGACGTCAAGACTTCGGCCGTGGCTCGCCGACATCACCTCCTAACTCCTCCCAAAACTTCACATCACTCGGTTGCGCCATGTCGATGCAAGCATCGAATGAACAGAGCACAAAACAATGAACCCGTGAACCCTATTTCCAATCAATCCTCAAAAATCTTGCATTCATAAATTTTTTTTACATTTTTCTGTTAATCTCCCATCAATATACTAGCTTCATGTAAAATTTCATCAAAAATTATTGTATGAATTATCAGAAATTCATGAAATAGCACATATGGTTTACTGATGAACTGCTCTAAACACAGTTAACTAAAAATTATAATTCTAGTCTTAAAAATCATATTACTGAGTGTTGTTTCAAGATATGAATTCGAATTTAAAATTTATGCTATTCGAATTTTGATTATTATTTACTTTTTATTGTAAGTTGAAGTTTCGGTGTTTAAATTTTACAGTTATCTTAAAAACAACTTCAAACCTTAATCTGAAGCTTTAACAAATTTTATTTAGTTAAATTACTAATTACAGGAGATGATTTCATATAAAAGTATGAAATATTCTTTAATTTCTTTGACTCAACAGAAATCTTGAAACCAGAAAGAACAACTATAAGAACCTACAGTATTTAGCAAGCAATCCAGAATTTTTAACATACACATAACAAAATCTTCATAAACTACAAAATAAGAGTTAGATTAGAAATAGTTTACTCACCAAAAACTGTTGGAACTTGAAACAGAGGCTAGTTGTTGATGGACAAAGAAGACTGCAGTTTGCAAATTTGAATTCCAGTAAACTTCTTTTGCTTTCTGAATTTTATTTGAACTAGAAATATGAAGTTTTTGTTTATTTTCTTTTGCTTCTTCTCAGGTTTGTTTTCATAAGTTAATGACTGAACTCCATGAAACAAGAAATGATGAATACATATATATAACTTCCAACAATGGTGTCTTCTTGAATAAGCTTTAACATAATATAATATTTGCTTTATTTTTATTTGTACTAAGACCTGAAATGAAAGGCATTTTTCGGCTGAAAGATATATTTTTTTCAGACATAAATGTGTGCTAATTAAATGCCTATATCTTTACTTATGTTAACACATAATTAAATGCTTGGTGACACAAGGAGTTATACAAAGATGTTTGCAGATTTGATTTGTACTAATGTGTTTTGCTGGCACTTATAATTGAGTTTCTCTGTACAAAGAATTTGCAGATTTTTAGTTTGTACAAAGATGTATTCATAAAGGTTTATACTTATTATGTTTTATTGACAAACTTTGTTTTGTCTTATTTTAGATGTAAATATTTATTTTCTTATGCATATATAGTTTACTTGCAGATTTTGGTCTGTACAAAAATGCTTTATTGATGTGTATTCTTGCTCTCTCATGTTAACATAGAAATAAAAATGTCTGCTGACAAACTTACTTTATTTTGTCTTCATACTTATGTTAACATTTCTATTTATATCTTATTCATATTATAGTTTTGTACTTATGTTTGTGTATACTAATGTTTGTAACTATATTTTATGTTATACTTATATTAAATATCTATAAGCTTATTTTATTTTAATTATAAAAATTGTTGTTAGAAACATTTCTTGGTCTTATTTTTATTCAAAGTTTAATCTTTCCAATATTTGATTTGTAATGTATTTGCACTAATGTATTGTATATTTATATTTAATATGAAAAGAATTGTATTATTATACTCATCCTTATTAACTACATTTATACTTTTGATATTAAATGTCATTAATATAAAAAAATTAATTTAATTGAATAAAACAGATTTATTTCTGAATATTGTTGAAAGAGTCTATTTTACATTTTGAAATTATAAATTCTTTTATAACCCATATACAACTAATAATATCCAAATTCTTATTTATTTATAAATGAAAATCTTATATTTTATTTAAATTAGATTAAAAACTTATTATAATAATAGGGTCAAAATTCCGGGATGTCACAATTACATAACATGAATATAGTACAAAATTCAAATGCAATTAAACTAGTTCTAAAAATGCTCATAAATTATAACTACATCTTCTTAATGTAGTTAAATTATAATTGCATTAAGTTTGAATAAATTATCAAAAATAATCAGAATTATTATAGCATTACATAAATGCAGCAACAGTATTCAAAGGTAATCATAATTGCATAAACAAAAAAAAATTCATAATGCAGTTAAAACTACTTTATTTATGATCATCCATAATAACGGAGTTATAAAAATGCAGTACATAATGCGAGGACACAAAATGACTGCATTACAAAAACTAGTTAAACTGCTATATAAAATTATGATATTCAAAAATTTATTTTCAGATATCAACGATGGATATAACCAGAAAGCTTGTTAAATTTGTAGTTTAATGGTGAAAACAACTCTCAAATGTGATTCATGTAAAAATATTTATTATATTTCAAAGTTTAGAATTAAATAAGTTAGCGGATGTTGATTTTGTTTTGGATATGACGTTAAAGTTGTAGGGACCTAATTTACAAAAAATTATAGGCAGGTACCCGTTTTACATTCAAAACAACAAATAGGGACCCAAAGTTTGTACTCTATGTGGGGATTAGGATAAATTAAAGCAATTACATCATTAAAAATTATTTCTAGGATAAATTAAAGCAAATTACATCATTACACTTCAATGTCGATTTCACGGACTTACCCAAGAACTTGGGTTTGCACCTTTTCTCATTTAATTAATCAACGAATATAAAGTTCAACCGCATCTGCTCTGCTTGAACTGCATCAGCTCTAGCTTTAGCATCAAAGCTAGAGTTCATTCCAATTTCTTCACGGTCGAATTGCTAGCTCAACACATCAGCTTTGGAATCGTTACAAATCATAAATCGAGGTTCAATTTCAATGTTTCTAAAAAAAGTTACATTATTTTCTACTTCAAATCATTGTTCTAATCCTGGATTTTTCTATAAAAGTAATAATCATAATAAATTATTACAGAAATATTTATTAACTATGCTTAACATCTTAGAATTCTTGTAAAGCCATTTTGCTCAAAGTTGCAAGCTATTAGAATACAAAAAAATATGGTTTAACTTGTTGTTTATACTTGCATGTTGTTTTGATAGCTAATACTTCAATGTTGATACTTGTAATTTATTATAGATCTATTTATTGTTTTACAATTCATGAAAATTTGCTGTGTAATTGATAACTTATACTTCAATGAGTGCCGTGATGGAAATTTACTTGCAACAGTTTTATCAAACCTCTGGCCAGTCCACTTATAAAAGCTGGAAATTATGACCAAGATTTACAGTGCCATTACTTTGGTATTTTCCAGTACTATATTTAAAAGCTTAAAAGTTTTAAACTTTAATGCTTTTTGGCAATGCCATTTAGTTAAATATTTTTAGCATGAAAGAACAAATGCGTAGAATTTGACATAGTATGAATAATTATGTTGAAGTTTGGATGATTTCCTTTCTTTCTTTGTGTACTAGTTATTTTATTAAGTAATAAATTTATGATTCGAAAACCAATTAAATTTTAGCTAAACCATTAGAACTTTGTTGTAGACTAATAACTAAATACTACTAATAACTGAAAATGAAAATTGTGTAAATTGGGGCGAAAGTATATTGGCGTGATATTAATATTAGCCTTCCAGAATCGTAAACTCAAAATTTTAGCATGGATTATAATCTTTTAAAATTAAACAATTTTTTAAATATTTTTTTAGCTAAATAATGAAAACTGCAATAAAAAAGGTTAATAATGCTTCAGAACTGGTTCACTCTTTTTTTATGAGTTTTTAATAAAAAGAAGATTGAGAAAATTTGATTTTACTTTCTTAGTTGAGTTTTACACGCTCTTTTTCATTTCCCTCCACCCGACGAGATGCTCTTACAAAAACTCTAAAGATGTCATGTGTTCCTAGAAAATGTCTTAAAAGAATTTATAAACATTTAAGAACTATAACAATGAGTACATTATAAGCGATACAAGAAAATAGCCTTGGCATAAAATGGGTAAAATTTAAAAATCATCGCAATAAAATAAAGGCTTGTTGCGATATCACACATAGACTTTTCCTTACAAAAAAGAATGATTGTTCGAATGGCTAGAGGGTATGTGTTCAATACTTTATCCTACTTTAAAATTTCATCATCAACATGTTAGATGAGTGTCTATAAAAAAGTTATTCAAATGATTAAATGTCAGTCGAAGTTGTAGGTTGATGCATGCGTTGTTCTAAGACATGAGTGCCATTGGAGAGCATACATATATTGCAATCCTCGGATAGTCAGTATAACAAACAACTCAATATGATGTTTGCATGTATCAAACTTGAACATAGTAAAGGTTGGTAAATGTATTGTATGGATTTTGTTGGAAAGAGTGTGAAATCAATAAACATATAACGGTAAAAGCAAAAAAATCTTGTCTGATTTCTATTTTAATATTTCTAAATCAACGGTGAAGAAAATATAATTTGAGTTAGTAATACTGAATTTATAGGAGCACGTAACTCAATATGATGTTTGCATAGATGTTTTAAGGAATAGATATATGACTTTTCTTCCTACTACATTGCCTACTACGTTGTAAATATATATACTTGAAAGAAACCTTTAGCATTTTGTTAGAACCTCAATTTCCATTTTAGTAACAACTTGTATTACATAATTGCGGCTTATGACTTCAATCGTGGTTAATTGTGTTTTACCGTTGGATATTATTATATCTTTTATTTTATCTTTGATGTACTTGTACTATCTTTTATATTTTTAGTTATATTTACTTTTTTATCTTTTGTCTTTTGTCTTTCATCATTTTTTTATGTTTTATCTTTAGTTTGTCCATTATTATCTTTTAAAAATAAATATTTGTAGTTATATTTATTTTTTACAATTTATCTTTCATCCTCTTTTCTTTTTCGTTTATGTTGTATGCATTAGCATTATTATTTCTTCTATTTTATCTTTTATGTTACTTTTTTTATCTTTTATCTTTTATATTTCTAATGGTATTTACTTCTTATAATTATCTTTCATCCTTTTTTCTTTTTTGTTTATGTTTTAACTTTTTGTGTTATTGTGGCTTCCATTTTATCTTTCATGTTTTTTTGAATAGTACTTAGATACAACATGTCACTAGAATAACAAACAACAAATCTTGTGTCAATAAATGTTCGAATCGTGCTACGCAAGTTTCAAACTTGTGACCTTTCGCACCAAAGTTGAATCACTTAACCACTGGGACAATGGTGCTTGTCACTTTCATGTTTCTTTTTATCTTTTATATTTCTAATTCTATTTACTTACAATAATTTATCTTTATTGTGACAGACCGGGAATTTTGACATCCAAAAATCGACATCAATATGTCGATTGTATTACATGCCGACCAATCGAATGCTGGAAATACCCGATCGTTGGGGAAAAGAAGGAAGAGGTAGAAGAAGAAAATGGAAATAACAACATAAAATCTCACAATCGCAGAGGAACAATATATAATAGATAACAACAGATCATTATACAATGGACTATAACTGTTTTATACATTACATCATCAGAGTACAACCCAAAATAATAGCACAATACTCGACAGCTATAATAACTTGTCCTCGTCAAGGCTGAATATACAACATACTATACACAGAGGAATATAAATCAGATATGTGATATACATCTTTGCCATGCAGTTCGCCTCCTGAGTTCCAGAGCATCATATCCTATAATACTCGTTTGACCTGAGCATTATAATAAAATAACACCCGGGGTAGTCTGGAAAACCGGCGTGAGAAATCACACTTAGATTGAATTATTAAAGTTTCAAAAATCCTTTGAAAATCAAAGGTACCTCGTAAGACCGCGCCACAAATAAACATGCCAGGATTTTACCTTACGATAACCAAAACATTTTATTTCAAAATCCTCTGATACTATAATAGTGTCTAAGTACAAATACTTATTCAAATAGCTGAAATGCTTGCATCTCACGTTCCATCATAGTTGGGCACAATCAAAATCGTACGGCGCTTATTGAAGAATGGATTCCAACTGAATGACTAGGCACTGGGGTACCACCTCTCACGATACTTGTCTAGAAACACTGCACCGAGGACCACTCCCCAACCCCAGCAACACAAGACCGGACTATTCCTAACCTGAATAGACCGAATATGCTATCACCCCGGGTGTTCCCGCCCTTTTTCGAGCTCCTTCACATGTAGTGATAATATCCAAGGTTAACTAGAAAGGTGATAGACATATCCTACTTGGGTGCTACCCACTTAGCCTTGCTACATCTCCCCTGATTTTCAGTCAATCCCCGTTGATGAGGCTGGAGGCTATGATTACATTTTTAGAAATATTCACTTAGAATGCTCACTGTCCACCAATGACAATCTACTGATAGCACTCATCCATACAAGTCCATTCCCGATCATAACGGAACTGAAGATACTATTCCAACTATATCCATTTTGGAATCACCCTCAGGATTATTAGCGATTAGCCTTTGCACTTCACTGCTCCATCTTCGATTCCAAGCTCTTGTCTTCATTTCGAAAATGTACTCGTTTGATCGAAGTGGTTTTCGGATTACAAATCCGATCTTGGTCTCTTCGAAACAATGTTCGATATTTCCTAGTAAACTCAACCCCGGTTCTTTAAGAAATACACAGACGAGCATAAGATCGGGGATCGCCTCCTAACCATTAGTTGACGGGTTTCCTTATAAATGTCCTGGAAGAACGAAGCGGGTTTACACTTACAGTATAGCATCTCGGACGATAACTATACCATATAATTCTCGTACTTCTTCCAGATATTTCCAAAGTTATATTTGGGTCCAGATTTGTTAGTCGGTTAATTAACAATTAATAAACAATCAATGCACCCAAATGCTTCATCTTACACTTAAGAACATAAAATCTCTTTTTAATTTAAATTTAAATACATTAGTCTCTTTATCCAAATTACACATACGTAACATACCGAATTTAGTAAATTTTGAAAACTATCTTTCAAAAATATATTTGAAATCTTCTTAAAATAATGTGGAAAGTATAACTTCGGTATCAACCGTGGATCACAGCTCAATGGTTACGTCTCTATCCCAAAGAAATTCAAGACTTAGCTGCAGGCACTCGCTGCCTCCGATTTCGCCATGTGAGTATACCAATACTTTCCGAAACTCTATTTAAAAATTTTCAAAATAATACTCATGAAATTTCTATAAAGATTTTTCCAAGTTAATTTTAAACAAAACTACTTTTTAAATAAAGGCTGTTCTATAGAATATAATATTTAATAATTATCCTTTTTAAAATCATAATAATAATTTAATCCTTAAAAATAATTAACTAATATAACTAACTAAGTTAATATTTACTTTAAATTTTTTTAAAAACAATTAGATGATAAATTTTTCCCAAAACATTCCTTTAAACACTTTTAAATTTCCTAATTAACACATAAAATTCTTTCCTTTAAAATATACTTAACTTTCCAGGAAAATATATTTTTTATTTCAATATGGCCAGTCTAATTATTTATAAATCCTTCTCGATTTATCTTCAGTTTAAATTTACGTTCCAACCCAATAAATTTCCTTTCCCACATTTAAAAAATAAATAAAGCTACTTTTAAAACGATTTATCCAACTCCTTATGAATTTCCACTACGAATTTATAATTTCAAATTATCCACTGATAATTAATTTAATTTATAAACCTCATTTATAAATTACATAGTCTCATCTTCCGTTTATAACGGTTACACAACACTTAATCGATTTTCAATCGATTTTCAAAATTAAACTCCATTTCTAAATTAATTTTCCATTATGTCCCAAAGCCCTAAATTTTAGATCTCACTTCCCTTTATGGCTTAAAACTTATTTAAATCTGAAACATCAATTTCATATTTTATTTCAAATTCCCTTTATTTTCCAAGCCTATTTAAATCTTGAATTTTTTTTTAAAAAATTATTCCTAATAAATATCGCTTAAGTCCTTAAAACTCTTTCATTTCCATTTATTCAAATCTCTATTTTTCCCATACTCAGAATTTATTTAATAGGATTTAAAAAATCAAACTTTCCATTTTTTCCCAAATTCATTCTTTTAATTTATCAACTTCACTATAATATTTTACTTATAAATTCCCTTTCTATTTTCCTTTAAAAATCCAGTATTTATATTAAATTATAAACCGCCAAAAATATATCCAACAATATCATAGCATCCCATAAATTTGATTTTCCAACATAAGCTAGCACAAATTATCCAACATTTCATATGTCACTGAAATGAAAGTAAATTCAACATTTTTTAGAAATCCAGTTGGATCCCTCCAGCCTATTTCCCTACGTCCACAGATGTTAGCACAACATAAAAATACCAATCCCACTTTGATGGGGATAAAGCGGTATATGAGGTCATCCGCAATTATGCAGGACGCATTGGGTCTCATCCACTATATAATGCGAGAATATCAATCACTCATATATATATATATATATATATATATATATATATATATATATATAAACACATACACACACATATACACTGATAATAATTATCAATAATCAGTTTTAACTAATTTTAAAATTAATGGTTATCATCCAAATGAGTGAGGTCAACTAACCTTTATTTTCCGAATTTTCCGATCGATCCAAATTAGACTCTAATGCACACATCATGCTCGGTTTTAACTTGGTTTTATTTACAGACCCTTCCAAATGTCGAATGTTTTAATATATTTTTGACCTCGAATAGCAAGTAATTTAAATTAATAAGTATTCAACTTCAGATATAAAATTATTTGTATTAATTAAATAGAACAACCCAAGCAACAATGTCGTCGCTTCTCGAACGCGACAGGAAGCTTCCCCTACCTCAGCCGTAACATACATCGGACCTCCCCCCACGTGGCCACAACCCCTCACGCCTGCCACCAGATTGTGGCCATCTCCATCAATCGTGCGTCACCTCCCTAGCGACACCGTACCAAACTTCCATCGAACCTCCCCTCCACCGCACTCGACGCCTGACCACTACATGAAATCGCTGAGTCCCTCTCTCAATCGATTCGCGAACGAGAATCATTTTCCCCCTTGCTGTCACGAAACAACTGAAGCATGCCAGATTGGAGAGAGAAGTGGAATAGGACTTTAGGAATAGTTTCACCATTTTTAATCGAGCAGAAGATGTATTTAAATTTTCGAAGTGGCCATTTTTTTCGAGTTTGATTTCATTTTTTGTTCGAATGTTTTAAGAAGAGGGAACTCGTTTTTTACAGAGACCATCTCCTTGATTTTGTTTACTGTGTTCGATCCCTTCTACATTTTTTTAAATACTGGCCGATTTTTTAAAAAAAGAGAAGGGAAGATACCTTGCGTGTTGGAGATGCCTTGCGTGTAGGAGTGGTTGAACAGTTTTTGAGCTGAAGGAAAATGTAACGGCTGATGTAAAAGGATTTGTCAAGTCAATCATATTATATATCTGTATATATATATATATATATATGTTTGTATGTATGTATGTATGTATATATATATGTATGTATGTATGTATGTATATTAAATCGTCTCGAAATCGTTGTTTAAAAAATTGACCTTCTATCGAGACATGTCGCTAAACATTCATAATGTTATACCCTTATTTCAAACGCAATGGAAAATGTTCCGAGTCCTAATTCGATCGTATTAAAAAGATAGTTTTTTGGACCAATTATTATATTGAATTTTTAATATAAATTTCAGCACCTTTACATCTCATATGGACAAATGATTATCCCAAACGTTTCAAAATTTGAAATCCGATAACAATACACTATTACGGATCTAATGGAACTAGTTTCTTTGAAAATCGAGACAGTTCCCCGGAAAGCTATTTTTAAATGTCAATTTAAACGATATATTTTTAAAACTGAACAAATAACGTTTAAATTCAATTTTAAAACTTTTATTATCTTCAGTATTATCAATATAAATTTTATAAGCCTGTAAATTATTTTTAACAAGCGTAAAACATAAGATTCAATAATTTACCCAATTTTCAATAATTTAATTCAATAATTTAATTATCCAATAAATGGTTATATTTGAAATTCAAATTAAAAATTAACCTTTAATATTTAAAATCAATTAAATATTCAAATTTCAAATTCCCAAAATTCTGGATCGTTACATTCCTTCCCCCGTATGAAAATTTCGTTCTCGAAATTGCTAGGTAAGAAGAATGGCCTAAAACTCAATAACTTATTTCCAAACCCACACAATTTCAAATAACTGCCCAAAACAATCTTTTTATTAAAGATACGCTATCACTCTTACTAACACCCAAACTCATCCATAGATTTCAAATAATATTACTCCCTCAATTATACAAATTATAATTTAAAACCAAATTTTAAATTATTAAAATTTTCTTCAAAATTTTTCTAACTCTCTAAATTTTCGAAACATTTCGCCAGCTTCTCCTTTGCACAGCTAGATCGAAACAACCACAAAACTATCTCGACGTGCCCTAAACCACCAAAAGAAAACAAAATCCAAGTGGCTTAATCAGAAAATCATCAAATTTCATATGACAATTTAAATACATACCTTTTGTCGGGCAATCTAATTTATTCCCGAAATCGAAGACACCATTTATCTTTTGCTTTTTGATTACCTGCATCTTACTCATCAATAATATCCTATCATACAATTTGAAATCATTTTATTCATTTCTTCGCAAAATCTTCAATATTTGCTTTATTTATGCCCGTATGATGTACATATATCATCCGTACACAATATCCAATCCGATCGCTCACTCGATCACACAATTTCACTTTCGAATTAGCATCGTTCGTCCAACTCTCTAGTGCGGACTCAGATCTGGCTCCTTGATCAGAAACCGTCATTCTCCTTACATAGCCCAATACTATGATAGAGAATTTCAGGATCAATCAAAAGTCCCTATCTAGGGTTTGCCATCGAACATCGAGTGGAAAATCCCGACTCGGGTTGATATAACTATCTCGAAATTCTGTGCTTGAACCTGTACCAAATCATTATGCAAATAAGATAATATACGTACAACTTACATATTAATTTCCAATTGACTATTATTTATATCAACTTCTTTCTATTCACATTTACTTACAATTTCCATTCACTTATTAACAATTATCCTATTCCACATCTTTTATTAAATCTTTATTCAAATACCCACTCAATATATTTTTCCAATACCGGTTTACTTAAGACTTTTACCATCAATTTCTCAAGTTCAATATAAATATTTTATACCACTCCTTATATTTGTTTTCACTTCACCATTTGGTTTATATTCGAAATTAAATTTCAATTTCATTTGAATTCAATTTACCTTCCATTTACTAATTTATCTCCCAAATTTAAATGAACCTCATTTCCAATCAAATTTTATTTCTAAAACTTTTACTTTATTTAGTCCACTCGAACTAATTTTCTACTTTATATTATTGTCACGCTTACTTTTATTTAACTCTTTTCAAGTGAAATTCCAATCCGAATAAATTTCAAATTCTTATAAGTTACCAAACCATTTTCTCATATCTCCAGATAAAAACTTAGACCAAACCCCATAGTTTTAAATAATTACTTAGTATTTCAAAACCATTTCTGAAAACATATATATCCAAAGTCCTATGGTATATCAAATTATTCTTTGAATTTCAAATTAAATCGGTTTCGTACATAAATTCCAATTCAAAACATTTTGGTAGCAATTCCTCTCTTGGAAATTCGAAAATGAACACTGATGATGTCGCGATCATCACCAGAATATTTTCCAATGACCGTATTGAGTTTAGTTCTTTTATCTCTAAAAAAATGTTCAAATATTTTTAATTCCAAACCTCACTACATTTCATATCCAATTCAAAAATATTTTCGAACAATATCACTATTATTTCCACAACTTTGAGAAAACATTTTCAAATCAATAGAATTTTAAATTCCCGAATTTTCAAATTTTAAATCCTTTTAAAGCTGTATTTTAAATATTTATTTGGGATTTCTTTCCAAATTATAAATCATATTTATAAATTCATATTTACAAATTTTTGTTTTATTATATGAATTATTTCTCTTAACTTTTCATCATAATATCAATTTCTTATTCAATTTCCACAACAACAATGATAACAACTCAATATTATCATTTCCTAATAGCCAAACAACCATATATGTACTATAATAATTTACGAAAATTATTCCTTTTATATATATGAAAATAGTTTGGGTAAAATTATTCCATTTACCCCATTTAAAACAATACCGCGTCGAATTGTTTTGTTCAAGTGTTTAGAGACCCCTATCAATAATGTTAATTACTCGTATTGACCAGAATCCATAAGCCAATCAACAAACCAATCAACATACTATAAACAAATTTATATTCACCAATACAAGCTCATATCTATTAGTTCACTCAAACTCATTCTAGGGTACTACCGACCCTATTTCTGATGAGTAATCCTTACCAGAGCTAAGGTTCTCGCTTAACCTTCAGCTCTTATACCAAATGTGACGGCCTTGGAGTTTTGACGTTCGAAAATCGATATTAATACGTTCACTGTATTACATGCCGACCAATGGAACGTCGAAAATACCCGTTCGTTAGGGAAAAGAAGGAAGAGGTAGAAGAAGAAAATGGAAATAACAATAAATAATCTCACAATCGCAGCGGAACAATATATAATAGATAACAATAGATCTTTATACTAAAGACTATAACTGCTTTTATACATTACATCATCAGAGTACAACTCAAAACAATAGCACAATACTGGACAGTTATAATAACGTGTCCTCACCAAGGCTGAATATACAGCATACTATACGCAGAGGAATGTAAATCAGATACTGATATACGTCTCCGCCATTCAGCTCGCCTCTTGAGTCCAGAGCATCATATCCTGTAATACTCGGCCCGACCCGAGCATTGTAATAAAATTATACCCGAATCAGTCTTGAAAACAAGCGTGAGAAATCACACTCAGATTGAATTATTAAAGTTTCAAAAATCTTTTCAAAATCAAAGTTACCTCGTAAGACTATGCCACAAATAAACATGCTGGGTTTTTACCTTACGATAACCAAAACATTTTATATCTAAATCCTCTGATATTATAATAGTTGAAGTACAAATACTTATTCAAATAGTTGAAATGCTTACATCTCACATTCCAGCATAGTTGGGCACAATCAAAAATCTTACGACGCTTATTGGAGAATTAATTCCAACTGAATGACTAGGCACTGGGGTACCACCTGTCACGATACCTGTCTAGAAACACCGTACAGAGGACCACTCCCAATCCCCTACAACACAAGACCAGACTATTCCTAACCTGAATAGACCAAATATGCTATGTCCTCAGGTGTTCCCACCCTTTTTCGAACTCCTTAACATGTAGTGATAATATCCGAGGTTATCTAGAATGGTGATAGACATACCATACTTTGGTGCTGTCCGCTTAGCCTTGCTGCATCTCCTCTGATTTTCAGTTATTCCCGGTTGATGAGGCTAGAGACTACGATTACCTTTTTAGAAATATTCACTTAGAATGCTCACTGTCCTCGAATGAAAATATGCAGATAGCACTCATCCATACAAGTCCATTCTCGGTCCGAACGGAACCGAAGGCACTATTCCTACTACATCCATTTTGGAATCAAAGTCAGAACTAGTACCGATTAGCCCTTGCACTTTACTTCTCCATCTTCGATTCCAAGCTCTTGTCTTCATTTTGAAAATGAACTTATTGGATCGAAGTGGTTTTTGGATCACAAATCCAATCCCGGTCTCTTCAAAACAACGTTCGATATTTCTCGGTAAACTCGACCCCGGTTCTTTAGGAAATACACAAACGCGCATAATATTGGGGATCACCTCCTAACCGTTAGTGGACGGGTTTCATTATAAACATCCTGTAAGAACAAAGCAGGTTTACACGTACAGTATAGCATCTCGAACAGTAACTGTACCATATATTTTCCGTACTTCTTCCAGATATTTCCAAAGTTATATTTGGGTTCAGGTTTGATAGCCGATTATCCTATCAAATAAACAATCAATCCACCTGAATACTTCGTCTTACACTTAAGAACATTAAATCTCTTTTTAATTTAAATTCAAATACATTAGTCTCTTTATCCAAATTATACATACTTATCTTATCGAATTTAGTAAATATTTAAAAACTATCTTTTAAAAATATATTTGAAATCTTCTTAAAATAATGTGGAAAGTACCACTGTGGTATCAAACCATGGATCACACCTCAATGGTTCGTCTCTATCCCAGAGAAATTTAAGACTTAGCTGAGGCACTCACTGCCTCCGATTTCGCCATGCGAGTATACCAATACTTCTCGAAACCCTATTTAAAAAATTTCAAAATAATACTCATGAAATTTTTATAAAGATTTTTCCAAGTTAATTTTAGACAAATTACTTTTTAAATAAAGGCTATTATGTACAATATAATATTTGATAACTATCCTTTTTAAAATCATAATACTAATTTAATCCTTAAAAATAATTAGATGACAAATTTTTCCCAAAACATTCCTTTAAACACTTTTAAATTTTCTAATTAACACTTATAAATATTTCCTTTAAAATATACTTAACTTTCTAGGAAAATACATTTTCCATTTCAATATGGCCAGTCTAATCATTTATAAATCCTTCTCGATTTATCTCAGTTTAAATTTATGTTCCAACCCCATAAATTTCCTTTCCACATTTAAAAAAAAGCTACTATTAAAATGATTTATCCATCTCCTTATGAATTTCCACCATGAATTTATAATTTCAAATTATCCACTGATAATTACTTCACTTTATTTTATAAACCTCATTTATAAATTACATAGTCTCATCTTCTGTTTATAATGGTTTCACAACACTTAATTGATTTTCAATCGATTTTCAAAATTAAACTCCATTTCTAAATTAATTTTCCATTACGTCCTAAAGCCCCAAATTTCGTATCTCACTTCCCTTTATGGCTTAAAACTTATTTAAATCTGAAACATCAATTTCATATTTTATTTCAAATTCCCTTTATTTTCCAAGGCCATTTAAATTTTGAATTAAAAAAATATTCCAAAACAGTATCGCTTAAGTCCTTAAAACTCTTTTATTTCCATTTATTCAAAATCTCAATTTTTCCCATACTCGAAATTTATTTAATAGGATTTAAAATCAAACTTTCCACTTTTTCCCCAATTCATTCTTTTAATTCATCCAATTTCACTATAAATATTTTACTTATGAATCCCCTTTTTATTTTCCTTCAAAAATCCAATATTTATATTTCTGATTTTATAGACCGCCAAAAATATATCTAGCACTATCATAGCATCCCATAAATTTAATTTTCCAACATAATCTATCAAAGATTATCCAACATTTCATATATCACTGAAATGAAAGTAAATTCAACATTTTTGAGGAATCCAATTGGATCCCTCCAATCGTTTCTCTGCATCCACAGATGATAGCACAACATAAATAAACAATCCTACTTCGAGGGGGATATCGCTGTATATGGGGTCATCCGCTATTATGCGGTGCGCATAGGGTCTCATCTGCTATATAGTGCAAAAATATCAATCACTCCAATACACACACACACACTACATATAATAACACATCCGCTGATAATAATTATCAATTCAATCAATTTATCAATATTCAATTTTAACTACTTTTAAAATTAATGGTTATCATCCAAATAAGTGAGGTCAACTCACCTTTATTTTTCGAAGTTTCTGATCGATCCTAACTCGACTCTAACGCACACATCATGCTCGGTTTTAACCTGCTTTTAGTTGCAGACCCTTCCAAATCTTGACTTGTTTTAATATATTTTTGGACCTCGAATAGCAAGTAATTTAAATAAGTATTCGACTTCAGATATAAAATTATTTGTATTAATTAAATCATTATAGCAATTACCCCCAAAAGCAGAACAACCCGAGCAAAAATGTCGTCGCTTCTCGAAGGCGACAGGAAGCTTCCCCTACCTCAGTCGTAACATACATCAGACCTCCCCCCAACGCAGCCACAACCCCTCACGCATGCCACAAGATCGTGGCCATCTCCATTAATCACGCGTCACCTCCCCAACAACGCCATACCAAACTTTGCTCGAACCTCCCCTCCACCGCACTCGACGCCTGACCCCCACACGAAATCGTTGAGTCCCTCTCTTAACTGATTCACGAAAGAGAATTGTTTTCCCCCTTTCTGTCACAAAACAACTGAAGCATGCCAGATTGGAGATAGAAGTGGAATAGGAACTAAGGAATAGTTTCACCATTTTTAATCGAGCAGAAGACGTATTTAAATTTTTGAACTGGCCATTTTTTTCGAGTTTGATTTCATTTTTCCTTTGAATGTTTTTAGAAGAGGGAACTCGTTTTTGATAGTGACCATTTCCTTGATTTTGTTTACTGTGTTCAATCCTTCTTATATTTTTTTGAAATGCTGGCCGATTTTTAAAACAAAAGGAGGAGGGAAGACACCTTACGTGTTGGAGGTGCCTTGTGTATAGGAGTGGTTGAACAGTTTTTGAGCTGAAGGAAAAAGTAACGGTTGATGTAAAAGGATTTTTCAAGTCAATCATATTATATATATATATATATATATATATAATTTTTTTATTTTTAAATCATCTCGAAATCGTAGCTTAAAAACTTGACCTCCTATCGAGACGTGCCACCAGGTGTTCATAATGTTATACTCCTATTTCGAACATAATAAAATGGTTTCAAGTCCTAATTCAATCGTATGGAGAAGATAGCCTTTTGGACCCAATTATTATATTGAATTTTCGATATAAATTTCAGCGTGTTTACATCTGTACAACCAAACGATAACCCCAAACGATCCAAAATTTGAAATCCGATAACAATACACTATTACAGATCCAATAGAATTGGTTTCGTCAAAATTCGAGACCTTGCCTCAGAAAGCTATATTTAAATGTCAATTTAAACGATATATTTTTAAAACTGAACAAATAACTTTTAAATACAATTTTAAAACTTTTATTATCTTCAGTATTATCACTATAAATTTTATAAGCCTTTAAATTATTTTTAACAAACGTAAAACCTAAGATTCAATATTTTACCCAATTTCCAATAATTAAATTCAATAATTTAATTATCCAATAAATGGTTATATTTGAAATTCAAGTTAAAAATTAACCTTTAATATTTAAAATCGATTAAATATTCAAATTTCAAATACCCAAAATTCCGGGTCGTTACATTTATCCTTTTTATTTTAGGTTTTTATCTTTGAGTGCTAATATGTCTTCTCTTTTATCTTTCATGTCATCATGAAATTTGTTAGGCTTGCACTCCCTTTAATTTGCTTAAAATTAACAGAATTGTCAATATTTACAAGTTATTTTAACTGGCTTAATGCTTAAATAAGTCTAAAGTCCTATTTTATTTTATTTCATCTATTTATTTTGCAACATGTATATCATTATGCAACGTGTGGAATGTTTATTTGTGGTCATTTTGCAACATGTATATCATTACGAATTTTGCAACATGCATGTCCTTTTGCAACATGTAAAACATAATAATGCTACGAGTTCTATGATAGTTTTTAGTTTGAAATTATCCATCGGAACTTTTTGTTGTTTGTACCAATTCGAAATTGCATTATCATAATTGATGATCACTTAAGTTTAAATTTTATGATAACTATATGAGTTTATCATGTGAAACCTTTTTGTAGTTATATAGGTTTATCATGTGAAACTTTTTTATAATTATATGGGTTTATCAAAATTATTTTGTTTCATTAACATGTAAAACCTTACATTTTCATTACCTTTTACAATGGCATATTTACTTTTACCTTTTATATATTTTTTAAATCTTTTATCGTAATTAGTTTGTCATTTATCTTTTATCTTTTATCGTAATTAGTTTGCCTTTTATCTTTATTGTACTTTTATCCCTTATCTTTTATTATTTATCCATCACACTTCTAACTTTTATTATATTTTCTCTCTTATCTTTTATCTTTTATCCAATATTGTACTTTTATCCTTTTATCCAATATTATACTTTTATCTTTTGTCCAATAAAAGTAAGAAACTTACTCTCCATTACAATGTTGCAAATTGTTCTATTTAACAAATATGTATTTTAATTTTGTTTAAACCTTAATTTTGTATAACCAATTAAAGTACTAATTGTTTTATAGCTGAACCCTAAGTAAAGCTATGTAATTTTTGTTATTAATACACTACGTCTATTGCATCAAAAAAATGCTAAGTTTTGAACAGAAGTTTATCATTATGAGCAAATACATGTTCATGGATTTTATGTTAAAAATGTTTGAATGATAAATTAGTTAACAAATTATTGTTTTTTTTATATCTTGGATTTTTCATTTATATTTAAATCATGTTTTAATGGTATGAACTTAACAATTGGAATACTTGAATTTTCCCTATTTTAGATTTGTTTTGTCTTATCTGGTTTTTTCAATTTGATTCGTTCTAATTTGTCAAGTTTTTATGTCTTGATTTTTTCCTATTCATATTACATACTTGGGTTTGTGTGGTATGATTTGGAATATTTGATTTTTCCCTATTCGTCTTACATACTTGATTTTGTGTGGTATGATTTAGAATACTTGATTTTACATTGTGTCGCCAATTGTGTATACAATTTGTGTCTCAATAGAGTTTCCCATATGTATATGTGACTTTAATATATTTTAATCTTAAGTAAAACTTTATATAACATTTATTTAGACCGCAATGATACACAATACTCAAATTCAATCTAAAAATAATTAACCCTAAAATTTCCAAAGTATAGTACATAGATCAGTCTTTAATCAATGACGCTGTTGGTTTTCGATTAAAGCTACTTATGTGTCAATAAAATAAACTTCACAGGAGAAAAAACCCAAAAAACTTCTTGAAATAATTTTTTTCTTAATAAAACAGGATATTTTGCCAATAGGTCCTTTATTATATCAATTGAAGAGATGCCTCTATCAAGGAAACAGAACTTGCAAAGAAAAATCTCTAAAACAACCAATTTTCTAGAAAAAAGATAATTCGACTTCTTCATCCCTAATGTTAAATTCATATGTATATATTAGAAAGTTCAATAACTAACCTAAATATTAGCACAGTCTACAGCAATCTTCGATGTAATATCCATTTGAGTGTCTAAATGAATTTCGAAAAAAAAAAAATCAAATTTCCTAAAACTGATTCAAACGGTTAAGAGAGTTGTATTCTATGCAAGGAATAGAATTATGAAGCGCTCTCTATATAGATTAAGTTACGTTTTGTAACGACCCGTAAATTTTGACAATTAAAGTTGTTAATAAAATAGGATTTTTTAGTTAAAATTTTGAAAAATATAAAAAGAAGGCGATAAATTAGTATTGAAATGAAATCCAATTGAAGAAATAGTGGAAACCATTATAATTTGTTAATTAAATTTGATTTGTGAAATTAATACTGGAAGAAATAAACTGGAAATAGTATTAATGAAATAATAACTGAATTACTACTATATAAATGAAAGTAATTTTTTTAAGTGGATGTCAACATTGAATAAATTAATTAAAATAAAATCTAAATACATGTTTGGATAAAATCAATAATTGATGGATTAAATGGTAAGTAATTAGAATTTAATTCTATAAAAATTTGGAAACTGAATGTAATGTAAAGTAATAAGGTTAGTGCAATACCAATTAATGAATGGAATGAAATGGGACTAATATAAATGTATATTAGGTTATAAATCAATTTGAATGAAAAGAAAAGAAAAACGTAAATATTGATTGATAAATAAATATACAAGTATATGAAAGGTTATAATAGTGGGTTACTAGTAAATTCACTCATTTACCAATAAAGATAATTAGATGTGCCTTGATGATAATTAATAACATAACGGAAAGGAGTAAATATATTCATTAGAATATTAATTGTAATGGGATAGGGATTTTAAGTAACAATGTTAATGCAAGGTAAGTAATACTAAATTAAAGTCAATAATAATGAATAGTGATTAATTAAAAATTTGTAACATATATTATAAATTACCTGCTTATTTGTTAATGGAATTAGAATTTGTAATAAGTGATAATAAAATAAATGAATGTTACACTAATGGAAAATGAAACAACGTTCGTTTAAATGTTGAGTAATTATAAGGTCGTATTTATTATAGGCGTTACTTTAATAATTTTGATTAGTTGGGAAATTAATACGAGAAGTATGTAAATAACTATGAAAGTAACACGTTATAAATTGGTTATAACCTAAACTTAAGTGTAAGTTAGAGGTTGAAGTTGAATCTAATCCGTTAAATTTGAAACTTATTAAAATAAAATGGGATTCAATGTATAATAAAGGGGTTATTTTAAGAAATTGAAATAAATTCTATAATGATGAATTAAGTTACTTTAAATTGAGAATGGGAATTGGTTTAAAGAATTATATATTTATAAGTAAGTCAAGATGATGAAATTTATGAATTATAGAATTTGAATCTTTAATAGTGGATTCATTTATTTAATTTATAATAGTTGGATTTATTGCCAATAAATAAAATCAAATATTTAATTATTACGTTAACTTAAAAATTAAGTTGAAAATTGGGAATATTTATGTAATAATTTTAAATCCAATGGTAAACCCTTCTATTTGAAATTATGAATGGAATAATTTTGGATAAAATCAATTTAAGGGAAATTTTGGAAATTTATCTATAATTTTGAATTTTATGAAATTGAAGATTTCTATTGATTAATCCTTAATAAATTGACTTTAATTTTTTTTAAATCATTGTAAATGTTTGAAAATTTTAAAGTGATAAAGATTGCAAAGTTCAGAATTTTTAACACGAAATTTGATTTAATAATTTATTCCAAATTTATTTAATTAATATAAAAATAGCCATTTTGGTCACGGACTCGGATTTCGACGAAACCAGTTTCATCGGATCCGTAATAGTGAATTATTGTAGGGTTTCAAGTTTTGTAACGATCAGACTTGTCATTCGATTGTACGAACGCGAAACGCCTTAAAATCGATTTAATTGAAATCAATTTGAAATCAATTTGAAAATATTGTTTTCAGCATAACTTCTTCATACGATGGAATTTGAACGTGAAACTTTTTCCATCACATTTAGAATATTTTTAAATACCTATTGTGATACATGGGTTGAACCAATTTCGTTCCGGGGTCGAAACGGGCTTTTTGGGCCAATTATCGTTCAACACGTTTGTTTATCGGATCCATCTACTCTATTTCTAACCGACCTATATAAATCCAGTTATAAACCCTAGCCTCCATCTATTCTCATTTTTTTGTGCGTTCATTTCCTCAACTCTTTCTCTTCCTCAATGGATGCAAATCTAAGATCCAAACACAATTGCAAATCAAATCAAAAGCCTAAAATTCAAAGTCCTCAAAAAAAATTGAAAAAAATATATGTTGAAGCTCTCAAAGTGAGTAATCTTCTGGAGGTGTTGTTTTTCGATTCGAGTTTCCGTGTGGCCAGAATTTAATGATTTATCTTCGACCGTTCATTGTAGTTTGTCGTTTAACGACGGATCTTCAATCTTGCGACGACATGAGGCTTTGGGCTCGTAGAGATCGATGAGCTAAGCTCATCCATACGGCTATCTTCTCCTATTGGTGTCTGGATTCACGGCAATTGTAGGTTATAGGGGGGCGGTCGCATTTGTTTTGGGCGTACTGGGTGGCGTCGCACGGCTAGGAGGAGGGCGGCTCGTCGTTGGTGACTCGGTGGAGCAACCGGATCTTGGTACGGTCGCATGTGGAAGCCTCAAAAATTGATGATTATGCGGCGGCTAGGGTTGAGTGTAACGGTCGCGTACATGGTACAGGGGGATTTCGTGAATTTGGAAAATGCGGTCTGGAAGAAATGTTTCGTGACGTGGCAATTGTTTTGTTTTGGTAAGTTTCATTTTTTTAATTTAATTTGTTTTCAAGCAGTTAAATCGTCATAACTTTCTCACACGACCTCATATTTACGCGCGGTTTCTTGCATTAGGATCGTAATTAAATTCCAGACTTGATGACGCTATTTTGGACGAATTCTGAGACGGTCAAATTTTTGGGTTTAAATTGGATTTGAATTCAATTTAAATACAAAAGATGAGTGTTTTAACCCACTCACAACTTCAAAGTTTTCTTATGTTTGTTAAATTGATTTAAGATATGAGTAGAAATTTATTTATGACTGTTTTGCATATTTTATTCATCATCTCAGTTAAATCGCATTTATTTAATTTAACTGTTAATTAATGTTATTATTGCATATAAATTGACAGTTAAAATTTATTTATTTTGCATATAAACTACTAGTTAAACAGTTATTTATTTATTTATTTATTCGAATATAAATTATTTGTTGATACCTGCTATATTTTATATGCTTTATTCATGTTTGTTTAAATTGATGATGATTGAAATAAATTGGTTGATGATTGATATTGGGTGAATGGATGATGTGTCCTATATTTTATAAACTGTAAGTTATTATGCATTTTCATTTCATTCGGGATTGCGGTTTGAAATGATATACAACCGCATTTTTATTTTTAAATTGTGGATTGAAATGATAAATATCTGTATCACTTGACCATAGGATATAAAATTTTATATACAGGCACCGCGGTACATATGTATAAATTATTTTGAAATGATTTCTATGGTTTTGATAAGATACAGTTTACTAAATATTAATTTTGGATCTTATATAAAATCTTATTTTATATATACATATATATAGTTAAATTATTGAATTTAAGCTATGTATGAATTTGTTAAATGAAAATAAATAAGTCGAATAATGGAGTTTGATAATTTATATTGTATGATTAACTATAGGTTTAAGATATTGTATATATATAGAGTTTTAAATGGTTCAAATCAATTAAGATTGGAAAATAAATTGGAAATTTATTTGGAATTGAGCCTATTTAAAAATTAAACTACACAAGTTGGTGTAAACTTATTAAATTTGTTTTTAAAGGTATGATATTTATAACTGGGATTTTATTTAAGTTAAATTAAATGAATATTTCTAGTATAAATAAATTGAAGGAAATATTTTATTGTTAGGAATTTGAGTTTTATTTATGGATTTATTATGTGAATATTTCAAACTATATAATAGGACAATAAATTGTTGAATAGAATTTTCAACCTTAGTTTTGAAATTGTTAAATACTCAAAGTTTGAATATATACTGAAATCGAAGTGTTTTATTGAAACTAAAAAAGAAAAAAATCTAAATTTATGGGGTTTAGACCTAAAATTTTAAATGAATAAAAATTGTGAAGTCGCGGAAATTATTTTATAAAGTAATTTTAAATTCAAACCATTTTATTTTATATACAGTTGTATATCCAAACCATTCAAGTTTTAGAAGTATGGTTTTAAAGCTATGAGTTTCAAAGTATTATGTTTTGAAAGTTATAATTTAAATGTTTGGTTTCCAGATATTATAAATTTTAAAGAGTATGATTTTGGAAAAGATATATATTTGAATTATAAATGATATTATTGATTTGGGTTTTATAAAAATGATATCAAATGAGTTGTTTTGGAAATGGAAATGATATCGTATTTATGGGTTTGGAAATGGATATATATTCTGGTTTTAGAAGTATAAATTATTTTGAAATAATCGCGGTGTTATAATAACGTTTGGTTGTTAAAGAGACCAGGATCGGAAATTGTCATACTCTCTGCCAACTCTGGAAACCACTTTAACAACCGTGCACGCGGTGGAGAATCTAGAATGAAGTAGGATGGTGGCGGTGTTTTCCTTTGAGGTAATTACGTGGACCCGACACCCGTGAGTTGGCATAAGGTGGATAAAACAGGAGCGATTCTCGGACTAATGAGGTCATTCCTCTGATCGGATACTCCTCTTCGATACTATACTCTGACTTTGGATTGATTCGGGGACCACCTTCACTTTTGATTTCTCTGATTTGTGGGAGTTTGTCCGAGGTGGGCGGTAGTAGCAGCTACGCGTTACCACCAGCCCAGATGCGTAATTGGTATACCTACCCTGGCATTGCGTAGTTGTGCCGTGTCACCTACCCTATCGCGCCTTGTACGAGTTTGGATTTCTCCCGTAGCCCGTGTGGTATCCTTTGGCGGCTTCCCGATCAGGAGGGACTATGATATTGGATGGACTATTGGGACTATTATTGTGTTAGGGGGGAGATTGGGTAACTCCTTAACGCTATTTAAAAGTAAGTTTATTTTACTATTAGACACTATTATAATAGCGAAATATACTACATAGTAAATAGTTTAACGGATCCTTAAGAGATGTGAATCCCGAGCATCTTTTAAGTTAATGCACTCATATTTATCTCTGTTGATTTAACTTACATAAGATCTTTTAGTTCTGACTCGAGTGTTTTGTCTTTTTCAATTCGCTCGGGTCAGTCCGAGCGTTTCAGGATTTGAAGTTTTAGCTCTGGAGGAAGAAGACGAAGATTTGTATTACTATTATCTACTGTTATTCTACTATACTATTTAATTTCGCTGCATTGATATTTATTGGTATGTGAACTCTTATATTTATGGTATAAAGAAGAATCAATTGTTTTGTAAACAGTTTCATGAACTGTATATTTTATTATATTTTATCCTTCCATTGTGAGATTCTGTTTTATTTTATTTCTTCTCTGTTTTTCTTATTTATCCCATAACAATCCGCCCTTCCGTATGGTTTAAATTGGCACGTGTGTCGATTTGAAGTGTGCGAAAAGGTGGGACATTACAGTTGGTATTAGAGCTTTGGTTTAGCGATGAACTTTGGCTTTATGGGGTTTGACTCTTTATTGATAGGGTAGTAATACCCTATGGGAGTCGCTGAGTGTAAATATATGAGAGAGCGTATTTGTTAGTGTTATAAAAAGGTTTTAATATTGTGTTAATCTGTTCCATTTTGTATTTATAAATTCTGGTTGATGCATGGGACGCTATGACATCAATAGGGATTTCTAAACACTTAATAGGACAAACCGACATAATATTTGATTTTAATATAGGTGAATGAAATAATTTTGCATATTATATTTTCCATATATAAAATAATTTTTTTCAAATGATATCTATATTTGGCTGCAATAGATTGGTTGTTAGGTAATAAACTGTGACGCCCCACCTCTATGCTCACAATAACAAAGAGTATTAAAAGAAATACTGTCTGTTATTACGAAGAATAAGGCTGGATAGGAGCGGCCATTCGTAGTTAGGCCTTACACTAGTATTGGTTATCTCGATAGGAGTGGTATATATTTTTATTTTTCATCTCTTATTTATTTACTCCCATCAACATATCCAATTCCAGTGTAAAACGAACTACGATGGTTCATAATAGTTTAGGACAATAGATATAATAATAACACAGATAATTCAAATGCGGAACACAGATAAACAAAAATCTCATATATATAATAACTGATGTCAGTTACAGTACATGTGATACAATACATATGATACAACTACAACTGTCGACTCTGGAAGTTACATATACAAGTACATTATCGTGAATAATATATATGAATATACAACATCCTATACAAATACACTGACTACTTTAAATGATGACGACTACTCCAAAAGTATGAAAAGACTTCATAGCTCTAACAGCAACCCAAAGTAAGATATCAACAACCTGTAAATACTCGGTCTGACCCGAGTATTACATTCAAAAGAAAATAATACACGGGTCAGTCTAATTCAAACTCAGTTATTAGTGCACATAAGCAATAATAATTAAGTAACAAATAGAATACAGTCACAATAAGTCTCGTCTATCCGATCCTTAAATAAAGAAATCGGATAACGATAAATATAACACGCACTAGTGTTAAACAACAAATCAGCAAATCCAAATTATCAACGAAGTTAAATTAAAAAGATTACCATAGAAAATAATTTAGAAAACAACAGAATTGCCTAAACGGCAATTAATGACAAAATTCAATTATTAAATAAATAATTAGAAACTTATAATCTAATTATCAAAAAGATAATTAGATATCGACAAAATCATTAAATTAAACCAAATCAAAATATGATTCAAAACATATTGAATTGAATAAACGAAACAGTCAAACCATTGAAATATCACTTAAAACGACAACCCGAGTAGGGCTGCAGTACACGCACGCATGCACTGCCTCGCCACTACAACATATGGAATATGCAAAAGATCAATAAATCAAAACAAAATAGAATATCATAAAACCATACCGTGTGGCTGCAGTTCACGCTTGCGTGCACTGCCTTGCCACTACAGTGATGAAATAGGAATCAGCACAAGGTCAAATCCTAGCGTTTAAGCTGGATTCAACACAATGTACAAATTCAATTGAAATGATGAAGACATAAAAATCAAATCTCGACCAAAGTTCAAATCAATTAACAGAAAACAGTGGCTGCAACAGAGACAAACTAGATTCAACATGCCTCGAAGTCACACACGAAAACAAGCAGATAGGTACTGGTATCAGGATTCAAAAAGTATCAGACTCAAGCATACAGGAAGATGCAACATGAATCTGCAACCCAAACTATAAGTCCAAACCAGTGCACAGTGCAAACTAATGCCCTAAGCAAATGACGCAGCTGAACCAAATTACTTCAAATGAAACAAGGTACAGACTTGTATCGAAACAGTAACAAAAATACCAATAAACACTGATGAATGCAATTGCATGCAAACTGTCTCAATTCGAGCAAATGCATATTGGACGATGCCAATAGGACTAAGGCGACAATGTCAAAGTGCAGAAGTACACAAGTGCAACAGGTCAAGGGTGTGTACCAACAATTGCAATAATCAAAACTGTGATTGTTAAAGAATTCGAACATGCTAAAAATAGATCAAGTTCACTGTGAACAGAGTCTAAGCAACTGACAACAAATACAACTACAGGAAGACAATGCATAAACATGTATATACACATGTAGGAATACATGTAGTAACATCAAAACCCAAACCAGGCAAGATAGGAAAGCAAGCAGAATTCAAATGGGCGAACAGAGGCAACAACTAGTGATGCAATATCACGCAATACAGTGATACACATTAACAATGAAATGGGGTCTGGGTGCCTAAAAGGTCAGAGGCAATTGTAAATGCAGGCTGCACATAACAAAGACCACACGAGCTCAATGCATCAGTGAAACAAGTTCAAAAGGGGGTGGCAACAAATTCGAACAGAGTCAAAGTCACAAATACTATGCAGTAAAGACTAACACAATAAAGCATGGCAGAGTGCAGTCACGCTAATGACACTTTTTATCCAAATCAAAGTCAAGTCAGTGACTCAATTCAACTGCAGCATCCAAAACACAAAGCAGTTGGACAACTACAAAAATAGGAGGAGGGTGAGAGCACCAAGGGTATGGCACCACACACACAAGCACAAGGGCAGACTGGAACTGAATTGCATCCACCACAAGGTCACAGAGCAATGGTTCAAACATGAAATGAACCAGAGGAATGCAACTGTTTTTAAGTGAATGGCTACAAGTATATGAAATGTACTTGTAAAAACTAGGTAGTGCAAACATATGAATGCAAAGTGAAGCCACATCAGACAGTGCCGAAGCAAAAAGGCAATATGTTGCTTCTTCATACAAAATACTGGACAGTGAAAACACCTAAATGCAAGTCAATGAAAACCCAGTGTACAGCCACCTCAAAAGCTACATGAAGTCAATGCAGACAAATGAACCATTGTCACGATAAATATACAAAGTAATGAGAACTACAAGGAGATGAACCAATATACTATGCAGTGGGTAATGTAGGTACAACATCAAGTGACACAACTACACATGATTGCATAGTACAAAAGTGATTAGTGAAGCCAAAGACTACATGATTTAGGTAGGCAAGCTATCTCAAATGGTCAAGGCAGCAAGCATTGATGAAATACATATACAAACTGAATAATTAATGTAGTAAAAGTGATATGCCCAATGCACAATGAAACTCAAGTGTCCAGTAATGCAACTCGAAACAATGCACCAATTTCATATGTACAGCAAACAACACAAGGGATACAACTGCCTAATATCAACACACTGCAAGTGCGACAGGTAAGGGGTGAGCACACAGATGGTCAGAGCCGAAGCTCACAGGGACCAAGAGATATCAAAGTCAGTGACAAAGTGAAAACAAATCAAAGTAAATCTTCATTTACCAAAGACAACAGAAAAATGCTCAAAGCCGAATCCAAGTCAAACAAAGAATCGAACAAGCCAAGCCATAATTAAAATCAACAGCCCCAAAATCAACTCGAGGCAGAAAAGTATCAACAACGAACAAAATCAAATCATGGCCGAAACAACAAAAACAAATTAAGCAGACGAAGACGATCTATTTCGAATTAGATGTGAGTAATATAAATTACTCACCTTGTCGCCAAATCGAAGCAGAGACCATCGAAGTCGAACACGAACGAATTGAAGAAGCCGATTGCCGAAGCCCTAATTTGAAAAGGAGAACGAACGAGATAGAAGCTGCCACCATTTTCTCTCGTATGCTTTTGTTAGGGTTTTTTTTTTTAAATGAAAATTGGATAAGGTTAACCGGTTATAACACGATAATTAGCAAGGCAGCCCAATTAAAACGTGGACCAAGAATAAATTTTTAAAGCCCATAAAATTCTTAAACAAATTTCAAAAGAATTTTAACCCAAATCAAAACTCCTAACAGCAAATATCTGCCAACCTTAATCGCTTAACAACGAAAATTAATTATAAAATCTTAGGGTTGTTACATAAAGTGTATAAATAATAACAGAAATAAGATTGAAAAATAAAATAAAATAAATGAAATTTGGAAATTTAGAACTTAAGATCTGGGGTTTTGAATTTTTTTTTCGAATAAATTTTGGAATATAATAATATTGTTTATAAGTATTTTCTAATATAAATATTTAATATAATTTGGAAGAATTGTTTTAAAGATTTTGGAGAAAATAAGTTTTGTACTTTCTTCTCTGTCGCTGGAAAATAATTTCGGTGATGGCGACCGTATCATCGACTTTCATTTTCGAGTTTCGAAGGGGGAAGGCCACTGTAGTAGTTCTACCACAGATTCATTTTTAAAAAATATATAAATTTTGAATTGTTTCAAATATAATTAGAGATATATAAGTTGTAAGAATATATTTATCTATTGTTTCAAAATAAAATTGAAAATTTAACCCGGTATTAATTTCTTAAATTTCCATTAATTAATTGTTTCAATTATTGTAGTGAAATGAAAGGTAAGTAATTAATAATTGAAACCTCTAATTTAGATAAGAGATTTAAGGCTAAGTTATAAAGGAAATAAAAAGGAAGTTGAAATTTGTAACTTATAAGAAAAAGGTAAAAATTTATTAAACAATGAATCAATTAAAGGAAATGGAACAAACTTGTATAACTTTCAAATTACACCCTTAAATAACATATATATAATTTACCAAATATTAAAAGTTGAAATGTTTAATAAGAGATTGTAATAGAATATTATACAAGTAGAAATTTGAATAATGAAAGTATTCAATGAAATTGCTGTTAAATGAGAATTTAATGTTATAAACTTAAGTTTGAATTGATAAATAAATGAAATGAAGTAGTGCAACTGAATGATAATGAACTTAAGCAAACAATTGAAGCTATTTGTAAATAAATTTTGCAGGAAAATGAATACTGTAATAAATAAATGAGAGCATGCAATAATAAATGAATGAATAGTTATAACGAAATAAAAGGGAACTGGCATGACCTGAGTTAATGGAATTGAATAATTGTAAGTAATAAGTAAAAATAAATGAAGCAAACATTTAGTGAGTAAATGTAAATTTAAAAGATAAATCACTGTATAAATAAAAAGAAAATCAAACAATAAAGGTATGAAATGAAATTAATAATAAGTTAAGTTGATTGTTGTTTGGATTTGTTGTTGATGGTTGTTTGGGCAAGGGTACTTTAAAATTGGATTTGGAGTGAATGAATAATCTATTTAGTTTTATCTAAGACTGTTGAGTAAATGATGCGCTAGTAGTTTATTCTTCATTTCGTACAATTTAAAAGTTTTGAACCCGAACAACTATTTGTTTGTTTGATTGAATGGTTGTTTGTATTTATTGTGTATGCTGTTTGTTGAAGTTGATGGTTGTTGTATTGATTTGTTGTTAATGATTGAAACCACTTAAATATTTCACTTTACATAAATTGTTAACCCTTTTAGATTTTATAAGTGAAATGTAGGTTATGGAAGCAATTGCTACCGCGTTTGGTTCCATAAATTAAGCGTAAATTGCCCGACAATTAGGTACGTTTTCGAATTACGGTATAGCGCTATTATATTATTTTCCCGAGTGGGGATATATATTATTTTGAAAATATATGTAATATAATTGTTATATTTGGATATTATATTTTCTCCCGAGCCTCTCCGTACAAGGGAGACTCTGCCGAAATTTTTTCGTAAATTTTTAGACTTTGAAATTATTTTGAAAATGTTTTTCCAAACTTTATTTATTTAAGTATAAAAGATATAATGATTATAAAATGGGTATATTTTATTTAAACAATAATTTACAATAAGTTCAATAAATTGGTATATTGTATATAAATTAATTAATTTGGTAAATCTATTTGGTTATAAATTTAATATTTTATGTAAGATAATGATTTCTTAATTCTTCTCTTCCTTACTTTTTACTTTTCGGGGACGAAAAGTTTTGGGTGGGGGAGAGTGTAAGACCCGTAAATTTCGACAATTAAAGTTATTAATTAAATAGGGTTTTATAATTGAAATTTTGAAAAATGTAAAAAAAAGGTGATAAATTAGTATTGAAATGAAATCCAATTGAAGAAATAGTGGAAACCATTATAATTTGTTAATTAAATTTGATTTGTGAAATTAATACTGGAAGAAATAAATTAGAAATAGTATTAATGAAATAATAACTGAATTGAATTACAACTATATAAATAAAAGTAATTTTTTTAAGTGGATGTCAACATTGAATAAATTAATTAAAATAAAATCTAAATACATGTTTGGATAGAATCAATAATTGATGGATTAATGGTAAGTAATTAGAATTTAATTCTATAAAAATTTGGAAACTGAATGTAATGTAAAGTAATAAGATTAGTGCAATACCCATTAATGAATGGAATGAAATGGGACTAAAATAAATGTATATTAGGTTATAAATCAATTTGAATGAAAAGAAAAAAAAACGTAAATATTGATTGATAAATAAATATACAAGTATATGAAAGGTTATAATAGTGGGTTACTAGTAAATTAACTCATTTACCAATAAAGATAGTTAGATGTGCCTTGATGATAATTAATAACATAACGGAAAGGAGTAAATGTATTCATTAGAATATTTATTGCAATGGGATAGGGATTTTAAGTAACAATCTTAATGCAAGGTAAGTAATACTAAATTAAAGTCAATAATAATGAATAGTGATTAATTAAAAATTTGTAACATATATTATAAAGTACCTGCTTATTTGTTAATGGAATTAGAATTTGTAATAAGTGATAATAAAATAAATGAATGGTACACTAATGGAAAATGAAACAACGTTCGTTTAAATGTTGAGTAATTATAGGGTCGTATTTATTATAGGCGTAACTTTAATAATCTTGATTAATTGAGAAATTAATACGAGAAGTATGTAAATAACTATGAAAGTAACACGTTATAAATTGGTTATATCCTAAACTTAAGTGTAAGTTAGAGGTTGAAGTTGAATCTAATCCGTTAAATTTGAAACTCATTAAAATAAAATGGGATTCAATGTATAATAAAGGGGTTATTTTAAGAAATTGAAATAAATTCTATAATGATGAATTAAGTTACTGTAAATTAAGAATGGGAATTGGTTTAAAGAATTGTACATTTATAAGTAAATCAAGATGATGAAATTTATGAATTATAGAATTTGGATCTTTAATAGTGGGTTAATTTATTTAATTTATAATAGTTGGATTTATTGCCAATAAATGAAATCAAATATTTAATTATTATGTTAACTTAAAAATTAAGTTGAAAATTGGGAAATATTTATGTAATAATTTTAAATCCAATGGTAAACCCTTCTATTTGAAATTATGAATGGAATAATTTTGGGTAAAATCAATTTAAGGGAAATTTTGGAAATTTATCTATAATTTTGAATTTTATGAAATTGAAGATTTCTATTGATTAATCCTTAATAAATTGACTTTTAAAAATTTGCTAAATCATTGTAAATGTTTGAAAATTTTAAAGTGATAAAGATTGCAAAGTCCAGAATTTTTAACGCGAAATTTGATTTAATTAATTTATTCCAAATTTATTTAATTAATATAAAAATAGCCATTTTGGTCACGGACTCGGATTTCAACGAAACCAGTTTCATCGGACCGTAGCAGTGAATTATTGTAGGGTTTCAAGTTTTGTAGCGATCAGACTTGTCGTTTGATCGTACGAACGCGAAACGCCTTGAAATCGATTTAATTGAAACCAATTTGAAATCAATTTGAAAATATTGTTTTCAGCATAACTTCTTCATACGATGGAATTTGGACGTGAAACATTTTCCATCGCGTTTAGAATATTTTTAAACACCTATTGTGATATATGGGTTGACCCAATTTCGTTCCAGGGTCGAAACGGGCTTTATGGGCCAATTATCGTTCATCACGTTTGTTTATCGGATCCATCTACTCTATTTCTAACCTACCTATATAAACCCAGTTATAAACCCTAGCCTCCATCTATTCTCATTTGTTTGTGCGTTCATTTCCTTAACTCTTTCTCTTCCTTAATGGATGCAAATCTTAGATCCAAACACAATTGCAAATCAAAAACCTAAAATTCAAAGTCCTCAGAAAAAATTGAAAAATTTATATGTTGAAGCTCTCAAAGTGAGTAATATTTTGGAGGTGTTTGTTTTTCGATTCGAGTTTCCGTGTGGCCATAATTTAATGGTTTATCTTCGGCCGTTCATTGTAGTTTGTCGTTTAACGACGGATCTTCAATCTTGCGACGACCTGAGGCTTTGAGCTCGTAGAGATCGATGAGCTGATGTGACGCCCCACCTCTATACCCACGCTAGCCAAGAACACTACGGTGTAGTGTTGTCAACTAGCACGGAGAATAAGGCTGTTGAGGAGCGACCATCCATGTAATTTCTTATCACACGGTGGCTATAAATAAGCTTCGGAAACAAACATAGAAATAAGCATAACACAAATCAGTCACAGACATCCATATCACAAAGGCGGAAGAAGATATGAATATAAAACTAACACATGAAAGTGTACATCAGAGTAGTGGTCAAAAAGATCCACAATAATACAAAAGAATAGCAACACGTGCTATACAAAAGAATACAACAATGAGTCTATATCACATGTGCTTACAACAAAAACTGCTAATCTAATTAGTTAGCCAAAAGTCAAAGTAGCTAATCCCGGGAAGAAGTCAAGCAGAAACACCTGTAACACCTCGGTCTGACCCGAGTATTATTTAAGAAAATAATAAACGGATCAGTCTAGCTATAAATATCAGATGACATGATATAAATTAAAGGATATGGCATAAACATAAAATATCCATACTGACATACTACTATAAGTATGCAAATGATGATCAACAGAAGATCAATCAAAAAGAGATAAATCGATATCACAAGAATCTTCTCAAAGATCCAAAGAGGGCATCATACCCTAAACTTGTACTCATAACAAGTCAATGACATAAATTCCAGAATTCAACACAAGAAATCCAGAAATCACAGAAAAAGGGAAAGAGGCCTATCACATGACGGTCCGAAGACCATGGGGAGCTACCCCATATGTGTGAGTCGAAATCACACAGATGAGGTCAAGACTAACCAAAAATCAAAAAGGTATGTGTGAGTGAAATCACACAAGTGGTGTCTAGTCTGACCTCGCAAACGAGAGACATCGCACAATTGCTAGTCTAAATCATAAGAATGATCGTCATGATCAACGAGAAGTGTCAATTACACTAAGCTAGTAAATATAAAAGTTTAGCTTCATGTCCCATAACTACTTGCTTAACTTAAATATTTACGAACAAACTGTAAATTTTCCCTAAAAAATTGTCACAAAAAGGTTCAATCGAACAAGTCCAAGAGTAAACTGACGAAGCAAACGCAAGCATTTCGTACCACTTGTTTTACTAAGCCGTTTAATTCAATTTCTCATACGAGTGAGGTAAAGGTTTGTATATATTAGTAGATTGGAAAACGGTTTAAGAAAAGAGCTTTGTTATTAAAAATGGAGTTGAAATTGTTTGTTAAAAGAGTTTTGATATTTACTACTAGTATTGAAACCTTTATATTATAAAGTGACAAAACACAGAAGCAATTGTAGAAACAATCAGTCACAAAGATCGCATACGGAGATGTGAATAAAATCCAAGGAAATCAGCTCAATGTTTTTCAGATAAGATCCCCTACGGAGGGGGATCCAGGGGGGTGGCAACCCTCCAAGGTGGGGGTGCGGGGGCAACGCCACCGCTTACGGGGTTCGACCTGCCCGGTCAGGTCGTGGGGGTCCAGGGGGCAGCGCCCCCGGCGGGGTGCGGGGCAGCGCCCCGACCAAAACGGTACGACCTAGTGAAGACCAAAGGAAGGATAGGATCGAGCGACTTAAAGGGTTTCGACCTAAAGAGTCACGACCTAAAGGAGTAAGCGACCATAAGGAAACTCGCGACCTAACATGGCCGAGCTAAGGTGAGGTGCGGCTCAACCAGGTAAGCGACCTAAGGGAGACGAGCGACCTAAGGAACTCGCGACCTAACAATAGCACAGGTCAAGCGACCTAACGTTTTAAGGCCGAGCGACCTAATTAAACTCGCGACTTAATGGTGTGAAAGGCGTGCGACCTAAAGTGTTACGACCTAAGGGTCGAGCGACTTAGTGGAACAAGGTCATACGACCTAACGGCGTAAACGGTCGAGCGACCTAACAGGTTATAGGTCATGCGACCTAGTGGGTTAACGGCCTAACGACCTAAGGGTTATAGGCCCAACGGCCTAACGGGTTATAGGTCCAACGACCTAGCGGGTTAGAAGGTCATGCGACCTAAAAATGGAAGGCAAGGCCGAGCGACTTAAAGAACCAAGGCCACACGAGTTAAGGCCTAACGACCTAACGACCTACGACCTAAAGGCCCACGACTTACGACCTAAGGAGCCAGAGCGAGCGACCTAAGGCTGTATATGGGATTTAAGGCCAGAAACGATCTAAGTGTTTGCGACCTAACGACCTAAAAGCCCACGACCTACGACCTAAGAACCATACGACCTACGACCTAATTCCGAGTGCCGAGCGACCTAACGTTGTAGGCCATTTTAAGGTCGGAAACAAGCTATTTTGAGGCCGAGACTTTTCCACGCGAACGACCTAGCATAGGCAGAACGACCTAAGTGCAGAATTTCACCAAAAACACTAAAAATTGGAGTTTTTCGCCAATTCGATTCAAACCAAATGCAAATGTGCATGCAAAAATGATAGGGAACCATTCCCAACAGTCCAATATAGTTATAGACTAGAATTGTGAGATAAAAATCTCACCTTTTCACCAAATTTATGAAGAAAGAGCTTGAAGGCAATGGAGAAGCAACCACAAGCTTGAATCAATGTCTTCTTCTTGAATTTGGAGTAGAATGATGAATTGCAATTGAATTTAAGCTTTGGAGTTTATTTTATCATTCCCTCCTCCATTTTTGATAAATCAAATAGAATGAAGTTATGAAGAGAAGGGGTGAAGGTTGGGTCTAAATAGGCTAAAAGCCCAAACTAAAGTCCAAAGCGAAAAGTAGCGAAATTCCATTAACTCCAAACATATCAAAGCTTATACTCAAAAAGATTGCAAACGTCATTTTGAACTCAATGGCAGTGGTCTCGAGTCCTAATTTGAACGTATGCAAAAAGTAGCTTTTCGGACTATAATCCGACCAACGATAAAATATTTAAACATAATATTTAAATATAAAATCGATAAATATGCGGGTTGTTACAGCTGAGCTCACCCATACGGCTATCTTCTCCTATTGGTGTCTGGATTCACGACAATTGGAGGTTATAGGGGGGCGGTCGCGTTCGTTTTGGGCGAACTGGGTGGCGTCGCACGGCTAGGAGGAGGGCGGCTCATCGTTGGCGAGTCGGTGGAGCAACCGGATCTTGGTACGGTCGCATATGGAAGCCTCAAAAACCGATGATTAGGCAGCAGCTAGGGTTGAGGGTAACGGTCGCGTATGGTACACGGGGGTTTCGTGAATTTGGAAAACGCGGTCTGGAAGAAACGTTTCGTGACGTGGCAATTGTTTTGTTTAGGTAAGTTTTATTTTTTTGATTTAATTTGTTTTCAAACAGTTAAATCGTCATAACTTTCTCAAACGACCTCGTATTTACGTGCGGTTTGTTGCATTAGGATCGTAATTAAATTCCGAACTTGATGACGCTGGTTTGGATGAATTCTGAGACGGTCAAATTTTTGGGTTTAAATTGGATTGAAATTCAATTTAAATCTAAAAAGTGAGTGTTTTAACTCACTCACTCACAACTTCAAAGTTTTCTTATGTCTGTTAACTTGATTTAAGATATGAGTAGAAATTTATTTATGACTGTTTTGCATATTTTATTCACCATCTCGGTTAAATCGCATTTATTTAATTTAACTGTTAATTAATGTTATTATTGCATATAAATTGACAGTTAAAATTTATTTATTTTGCATATAAACTGCTAGTTAAACAGTTATTTATTTATTTATTTGAATATAAACTGTTCTTTGATACCTGTTATATTTTATATGCTCTATTGATGTTTGTTTAAATTGATGATGATTGAAATAAATTGGTTGATGATTGATATTGGGTGAATGGATGATGTGTCCTATATTTTATAAACTGTAAGTTATTATGCATTTTCATTTCATTCGGGATTGCGGTTTGAAATGATATACAACCACATTTTTATTTTTAAATTACGGATTGAAATGATAAATATCCTTATCACTTGACCATAGGATAGAAAATTTTATATACAGGCACCGCGGTATATGTGTATAAATTATTTTGAAATGATTTCTATGGTTTGGATAAGATAAGATTTACTAAATATTAATTTTGGATCTTATATAAAATCTTATTTTATATATACATATATATAGTTAAATTATTGAATTTAAGTTATGTATGAATTTGTTAAATGAAAATAAATAAGTTGAATAATGGAGTTTGATAATTCATATTATATGATTAACTACAGGTTTAAGATATTGTATATATATAGAGTTTTCAATGGTTCAAATCAATTAAGAGTGGAAAATAAATTGGAAATTTATTTAGAATTGAGCTTATTTAAAAATTAAACTCCACAAGTTGGTGTAAACTTATTAAACTTGGAATTTTAAAGGTATGATATTTATAACTGGGATTTTATTTAAGTTAAATTAAATGAATATTTCTAGTATAAATAAATTGAAGGAAATATTTAATTGTTATGAATTTGAGTTTTATTTATGGATTTATTATGTGAATATTTCAACTAAATAATAGGACAATAAATTGTTGAATAGAATTTCCAACCTTAGTTTTGAAATTGTTAAATACTCAAAGTTTGAATATATATTGAAATCGAAGTGTTTTATTGAAACTAAAAAAGAAAAAAAATCTAAATTTATGGGGTCTAGACCTAAAATTTTAAATGAATAAAAATTGTGAAGTCGCGGAAATAATTTTATAAAGTAATTTTAAATTCAAACCATTTTATTTTATATGCTGTTGTATATCCAAACCATTCAAGTTTCAGAAGTATGGTTTTAAAGCTATGAGTTTCGAAGTATTATGTTTTGAAAGTTATAATTTAAATGTTTGGTTTCCAGATATTATAAATTTTAAAGAGTATGATTTTGGAAAAGATATATATTTGAATTATAAATGATATTATTGATTTGGATTTTATAAAAATGATATCAAATGAGTTGTTTTGGAAATGGAAATGATATCGTATTTATGGGTTTTGAAATGGATATATATTCTGGTTTTAAAAGTATAAATTATTTTGAAATAACTACGGTGTTATAATAACGTTTGGTTGTTAAAGAGACCGGGATCGGAAGTTGTCATACTCTCCGCCAACTCCGAAAACCACTTTAACAACCGTTTACGCGGTGGAGATTCCAGAATGAAGTAGGATGGTGGCGGCGTTTTCCTTTGAGGTAATTATGTGGACCCGACTCCCGTGAGTTGGCATAAGGTGGCTAAAACAGGAGTGATTCTCGGGCCAATGAGGTCATTCCTCTGATCGGATACTCCTCCTATACTATACTCTGACTTTGGATTGATTCGGTGACCACCATTACTTTTGATTTCTTTGATTTGAGGGAGTTTGTCCGGGGTGGGCGGTAGTAGCAGCTACGCGTTACCACCAACCCGGATGCGTAATTGGTATATCTACCCTGGCATTGCCTAGTTGTGTCGTGTCACCTACCCTATCGCGCCTTGTACGAGTTTGGATTTCTCCCATAGCCCGTGTGGTATCCTCTAGTGGCTTTTCGATCAGGAAGGACTATGATATTGGATGGACTACTGGACCTATTATTGTGTTAAGGGGGAGATTGGGTAACTCCTTAACGCTGTTTAAAAGTAAGTTTATTTTACAATTAGATACTATTATAATAGCGAAATATACTACATAGTAAATAGTTTAACGGATCCTTAAGAGATGTGAATCCCGAGCATCTTTTAAGTTACTGCACTCATATTTATCTCTGTTTATTTAACTTACATAAGATCTTTTAGTTCTGACTCGAGTGTTTTGTCTTTTTCAATTCGCTCGGGTCAGTCCGAGCGGTTTAGGATTTGAAGTTTTAGCTCTGGAGGAAGAAGACGAAGATTTGTATTACTATTATCTTCTATTATTCCACTACACTATTTAATTCCGCTGCATTGATATTTATTGGTATGTGAACTCTGATATTTATGGTATAAAGAATAATCAATTATTTTGTAAACAGTTTTATGAACTGTATATTTTATTATATTTTATCCTTCCGTTGTGAGATTCTATTTTACTTTATTTCTTCTCTGTTTTTCTTATTTACCCCCTAACAATCCGCCCTTCCGTATGGTTTAAATTGGCACGTGTGTCGATTTGAAGCGTGCGAAAAGGTGGGATGTTACACGTTTCTATTCTTAGCATAACCATTGTGCCAATAATAAGACACAATTAAAACTTCTGAATTACCAAACAATGCTAAGCAATAGGAGGTGCTCTTGCAATTATCTATGAGAGAGACCTTGACGAAAGGAGTTATTCATCAATAAAACAAATGTACCATCAACGAAATCATTTTTGTGATCAACATGACAACCCTTACAAAAAGTAGTTTCCAACAAGTTTTATTTATCTAAAAATAAATTACTCCACCTTATTCTTTATCCCTATTTTGCATTTGTATAGCATTATTTAACAAAGATTTCTACATTATGCTAAAAATAATAACTATCTAGCATATGTTATGCACTGTTAAATAATAAGTGTGGCATGACAGTTATCCCATTTTTTGGTCAAAACTGGAATATCAACAAATTGGTAAGGAATGTTGGATATTAGGGTTAAGCTCCGATCAGGATGAAATTGGTTGGAGATGATGATGAGGATTAGGAGAGGCTATGTTTCAAATTTCAGGTTAATCAAAGTTCGTATGAAGGAGATATGATCGATGCAAGGTAGGAGGGACATACTATTCGAACTCCACATGGCTCATTCGGCATTCACACAAGGGGTCATTCGGCATTCTCAGTATAACATCCATTCGGTAGTACCGAGACCGAACCAAAGTACCACCGATCCAAACCCTCTCCAAAGCATAGCTGCACCAGACCTCACCACTCCACTACCTGCCGAATCAAACCCAAAGTGCCACTGCCGAACCAACTCCTCTACCCTCCACCGCCGAACCACCCTACTTCCCTCCTACTGCCGAACCAACCCTACTTCCCTCCTACTGCCGAACCAACCCTACCGGACCAACTCCATGCCAAGCCAAGCCACTCACCGCCGAACCAAGGCCTTGCCGAACCAGTACTCCCAGGCCAGATTGCTTCAGCCCAGGCCCACCAGCAGCTATATACATCCAAGACCCCTGCCCCCAGCCTCACTCTATAAATAGAGGGGCAGGGGTACAACAATGGGGGACAAGTTTGAGAGCTCAAGCCTGAGAGGAACTTTCAAACAACTTTGATATACTTATAATCAAAGCCTTGTACTTGTAATCGGATCGGAAAAGGAGAATAACATATAAAGTGGACGTAGGCACATTCTGGCCGAACCACTATAAATCTGTGTGTCTTTTACAGTTTAGCCCCTGCTTTTTACATATTTGCATAAACCACCCAAATCACTACGAACAACATAAAATCAACTAAATCATACGACTTGGAGGTGTTTGCCCATTTTTTGTGCAAACATATTTGGGTTATTTGCTGAGATCTGTGATTTGTATTTGAATATCGCTGATTTGTATTCATACAATGGTGCTTTTACGGTATTTGGGGTTTGTGGCCAATTTTACCGCAAACATTTTGGTGCTTTCACTGAGAGGAACCAACACCCGCTACATCGGATAGAAGTTTGGATCTGGAAGACAATGACTAGGCAAAATAGTAGAAGGCTAAGGGCTGAGCGAAGCCAACATGGAGGAAGTCAACAAGCATCCTCCGGAGATGAGGAAGTACCAGCTTCGATCTACATAACCCGGGATGAAATGGAAGCCATAACAAATTCACTGCAAGAGAGGTTGTTGAAGAGTCAATAGGAGATGATGCAGACTTTTTTGGAGCAAATGAGAGCTGCAGGGACCCAGAACTTAGGAACAGCTACAGCAGCCATGGATGCAGGACAAGAAGCTAGGGTTATGGAACCCAATGGAGGACAGGATGCAGAGCCAGAGGGCAATCGACAAGGGCTTGGGGGGCAGGCCCGCAGGATCCAACACAGGAGGACCTTTGGAAGGAGTTCAACAGTGTGACGACCCAAACTCGATGTCCAATAAACGACATCAAATTCGCATCGCCGGAGCTTATAACAACAATTAGATGAATATAAAACAGCGAAACAGAATCAATATCATAAATAACATCACTGTTACAACATCAACATAATATCCATACTGCAACAGAGTACATAATACATATACCACAATCTCCCAATCTTTAACATCATGATAATATAACAGTGAACATATATCCAAAAATCCTCAAATGAGAGAGATGATAACGAACTCCCAAAAGCTAACACCTGAAATCTCCAATAGCTCCTAAGATATATCCAAGATAAGAGCTCCAAAATACTGCTACTCCAAAATATAGAAACCTGCTACTAGGCTGCCCGTGTGGAAATAATGGGCACCCAGAGTTTAGGAAAGAAAACAATAAACTCCGGATCAGTCATGGGACTGGTATGAGTAAACAAAAACAGTTGCATTAAATAAAACAAGATTTATAAAAGAATTTTCGGAATGCTTTTAAAAATGGAACTACCATAAGACCTCCCGCCACACACACAATGCAAACGCAGAATTGGAGGAGATTTCTTCTTATGATAGTTAAATATGCTTGATACGAGAAAAGAATTCTTTGATATTATTACTAGTGCATAGTGAAGTAAATCATTTCGAAAATAGAATACTAATCTTAGCCGACATAGGTACCATTATACTATGCCTACTATAGCTACCATATTAGATGGCAGGTTCTACAACTAAAACCGTACAGGGTTTCGTATTTGGAATTGGATTTCCAACAAATGGTCAGGCCAAGGAACTTCCCATTGCCACATGAGAACGCCTCTGGAAGGACGTCCCCGAGAACCAAACCGGATCTCTGCCAACACAAGGCCGGGTTACCCCTAACTGGGTAACTACTGACACGAGTATGCCATCTCTCGGTCGTAACCAACCTTTAACTGGGGCCCCAACAACAAATCACAAAATCATATATATATATATATCTGCGATATCAACATAAGTTAAGTATCTGGGCTCCATACCATGATACCACTTCTATCCAGAAGGAAATGTACATACCCTAAGGGGTGCTACCCCCAATAACCTTGCCGCATCTTTCCTGTTTTGACCATTTCGGGGTGTGAGGTCCGACGAAGTCACGTCCACAAAAACACACTTTATACAAAAGCCGTGCTTTGGGTCAACAAATGATCATAGAAATGATCACCAAGATAGACGATCAAACAAATGATCCTATCACAAATAATCAACACAATGATCATTTCACAGCAACACTCAGCATGTCACATTACCAAATTGGGAATATATTGCTGATAACCTTCAACTACATAACCTCTGAGCTCGTACGTCTCAGAGAAGGGTGTTAAGCTAAAAGAATAAATTCTCCGCCACCAACAGAAATATATTTGAAAGAAATCGGCTTTATATCTCAATTTGTAATGTCAGACATACTATCCATACAAGTCTGTTCCGGGCTCGAACAGAACCGAAGGCACTTCCAAAGAAGTCCTTGCAATCCGGATATCCACAATCCTGATCGGATTCCCCATCACATATGGATAACTCTATACCGGAGCAACTCGGTGCAGAGTCAATCGACAGATCATCCTATCGCTCTCGCAAATACCCGGTCTTCGATTGCTATCCATAACGTCGAATCACATATTCGAAATGGGTTATATGACACAAAGATCCTTTCCCGGCTAATTCGAATAGTGGGTGTCAAGTTTTAAAACATGTGGATGTCATTCACAAATATTTACAGGTTCGATGTGGGTTTCGGATAACCAACTGAAATCCGATTCCCTGTCGCATCGAAGTTTAAATGCCGTTTTACGGGCAACAAGGTTTTCACATCAATACAGAACAAATCATAATCACAGTGCAATAACATGGCAATTACATCATACAGAATTTACATTCAATAGTTAACAACAATAGTTAATTACTTCCCAATGTGATTTAAATAAATTTACCACTAAATTAATTTAATTTAATGATGAGAATTTGGATAAATAAACTAAATTTTGATTACTTAATTTATTGTTTCAAAATTTACAAATTCTTACTTACAAATTTATTTAAACACTTAATTGTTTATAAATCAATTTAATTACCTTAATTATCATTTTAAACTACATTATTTACTTATTAAACAATTTTGTAAAATGATGTATCTGGATTTAATAAATTAACCATATAAATATTATTATTATTATTTTTTCTTGATTACTTTAAAACGATGATTTATTATTTATAATTACAATTGAATTAAATCTCAATTGACTATATTAATTTATTATTCCTTAATAAATTATCTTAATGTAACTATCAATTTTGAATCAATCAATTTAAATTATCAACTTAATGATTTTTAAATTTACAACTTTAGTTTTAATTGCTTTTATTTATTTATTATTATTAATTAAAAAGTAATTTTAAATCATAAATTATTTAATCATTAATTTATTAACTTCACATTCCATTTACAAACTTTCTTCATTTTATAAACAATGCTTATAAACATTGTTTAAACTTAAGTTTTCGACAAGCCTCAACTGAACATGCTGTTTCAGGTGGCCAACCCGAGTCTCCCCCGAGTCACGCTCGAGTTCGAACGCTGCCTGCTTCGAGTTTCATCCCAAAGCTACCCGAGTGATTAAAATTTTACAAATTTTGTTAAGTCCCAATTTTTGTCACGACAAAACCCTGAAACAACTCGACTTCCCCTTCGAGTCTAACCCCAGTTCCCCCGAGAATTACTTCGAGTCTTCCTCCATGCCACTTCTTCCACAACCCACAATTGTTCAGATATGCAATGATACGCGTATACGTGTACGCCTGAACGGTGACGCTCTGACCTTCCTCGCGACCATCAGCAAGTCGATGATGACTAACTCAACCTAGCCGACCACCCAGAAATTCAGATACTACCGTGGTTCAATTTCAGGTGGTTCGATCGAACAAACCCATCGGCACATCACCACTAAATCATCTCGTCTTCCCACATATGGCCATTAGAAGCCACAAAAATCTTACTGAAGCTTCATCAAGACGTGACGCCTCGACTGGCACCGGAGACGTGGATTCCGATCACCCATAGGTGGAGCGGCGATCTCATTTGCAACGCGAACTGGAAACAGTCCTTAAACCCTAGTTTGGATTCGAATTCAAGATTTATGCAATAGAAATTTTTTTTAACATTTTTCCCAACATCCTAGATGTTCAATCATGCTTCAGTACAAATTTCAATATTTATAAATGATTCGATTTTCAGGGATTGATAAAAATGCAAATTTGATCAAAATCCCAAACTGCTCTTTATCACTTCATTAAAAATCTTCATCTTTGTTTTGAAAATCATAGATTTTGGTATGGATTCAGATTATACCATTGAATTTATATTTTTCAACATTTTATTTTTTTATCAAACTTTACTTAAAACCTGTAAACAATATTACAGTGAACATGCTTTACTGTATGTTTAAATAACTTTACAAAAAAACTTTGAGGATTTAAAACAAAAGTTTTAACTTGATTACTAACATTTTTCAGGAGCAAGGAGAATAAGAAGATGTCGGGTTTGTGTATAGTTTACTCTGTAAACCAGAGATTTTAGCATATCAGTACAAAACAGAAACAGAAGGATAATAAATGTTTGCAGGAAAAATCAAACACAAGTTCAGAGCTATTACATTCATGCAAAAATTCAAGCACCAAGAATTTGAACAATGTATAGATTTACTCACCTGTTTGTTTTGAAACAGAAAGCACTATGGTTTTTGGAAGACTGCAGTTTAAATTTTTTTCTGGTTTCTTTTCTTCTTTCAGTAATTTCTATTTTTCTTTGCTAAATTTTTTTCTTTCAGTAAGAAGTTTTTAAACGAGATGATGCATAGGTTGATATATATAGAAGTATACAAAGTAAGGGAGGTAGGCAAGTTTTTAACCAAAGTACTGAAACATTTATTTTGCATAGTGGCTTATACAGGCTTTTGTACTTTGCATGTTTTCCTCCTTTCTTCAATGGAGGCTGAAGAGTAACATTTAATACAAGCATGTATTTACAGTCAATGTCTTACTTGATGTTACTAGAGTAATGGCATTAAATGAAGCATTAAATGGAAGCATGTATACAATGCTTCTTTGCCTCTTTCTATACTTACAGCATAATGTTGTTTTAGATTTTCTTTTATATGTATAGTTTATATGTTTTATATTTTTTTATTAGCTAATGTTTTGTTTTTATTATATATATATATATATAGGTGTGTTGTTTTGTTTATTTTGCTAAATGTAAGAGTTTGTTTTTATTTTATCTTATTTTCTTTTGCTTACACATTTACTGGTTTGTATAGTAACATATTCATTTGATTCATTTGTTTAATTATTTGTTCATTTGTTCTCTTATGTCTTTATATTGTTTATAGCAACTTGTTTTAGTTATTTTGCTAAATATAGGAAAAGTTGTTTTATTTTATTTTATCTTCTTTTGCTTACATATTTTAGTTTATTGGTTTGTATATTTCTTTGCAAACTTGTTTTAGTTGTTAACTTTTAAATAATTATGTGATTTTTATTACAATATACATTTTCTTAAATTTTATTTCTTTATAACTTTTCAATTTTTATTTCAAAAAGTTCCAATATATTACTAAAATTTAAATTCATAAATTTCGGGATGTTACAATATCCCCTCCTTAAGAATATTTCGTCCTCGAAATTGAAAGAGAGAGAAACGTAAACAAATAATATACGAATTCGTAAATAAGGAATTTACTTACAGTTTTAAGTCGAGATGTCAATACTGCATTTGGGATATGATTTCTTCATATTCTCTTCAGTCTCCCAAGTACAGTCCTTTGGATCGCCACTCCATTTAACTTTGACCAATTTCACAATTTTGTTCCTCAATCGCTTCTCATCACGATCAACAATTTTCATCGGTTCCCTTCTAACTGCCAAATTGGGAGTGATTTCAAGATCCTGCTGAGCAGCTTCTTCAATAATATCATCTGGATCGTGCACATATTTCCGAAGGTTAGAAATATGGAACACATCATGTACGCCAGACAACCAGCTGGGTAACTGCACTCTATATGCTAGAGAACCAATCCTTTCCAGAATAGGAAAAGGACCAATATAACGCGGTGCCATCCTGCGACTTGCGTGAACAACAGGACGAGTATTAGGTACAAGATCGATTCGGAATTCTATTTCTCGATGAGGAGGTAAAGATTTCACTTCTTCAAATACGTCGGAAAAATTCCGAACAACAGGTATAGACTGCAAAGTGGGTTCAAGATTTCCCAAAGTATATATCAATCTGTCGCTCCTTGGACTTGGATTCTCACAAGAGATTTCAATAAAATTTCCAAAACTTGTTTTGATTAAAACTGTCCGATTACTACACTCCAATCTAGCATCGTATCTCGATAACCAGTTCATACCGAGTAAGATTTCAAATTCGTCAAATTCGAGGACATAAAGGTTGATAGGAAATTTATAGCTAGCATATGAAATAGGAACTCTCTTACAATATGAACTAAGATTTGCGGGACCTCCAACCGGATTTTCCACGCAAATAAGATCGTTAGCAAATTTAGTTTCAAGTCCCAATTCATTTACGGTTTGTTGGGAGATAAAGCTATGTGAAGCTCCTGTATCAAATAAAACTCTAATAGTTCTATTATTAATAGTAAGGTTACCTTCCAAAACACTTTTCCCTTTGTCAGCTTTTGAAGATGAGGGGTCCTCCTTTATCGTGTAAACTTTTGCCACCTGCGCTGGCTTCATCACTGGGCAATCTTTAACTAAATGTCCCGGTTTATGACAATTGTAACATTCTCTAGCTGGTTTCTTCGGTTTTGGGCAGTCATTTGAATAGTGGCCTTTCTCTTTGCAGTTGTAACAAGTGACATTTTCTGTTGCACTTCCTTGAATGTTCCTCTTCTTCTCATTGCCTTGCCAAGGTTTCTTGCCTCCGAATTTTCGCTTTTTATAATTCTGACTACCTGAATTACCTTTCTCCATAGTTGCTTCTTGTATATCAAGAGTAGTGTATCTGTAACCCATATCTACTAATTCTGAAAAAGATTCTTTAACATGACCTGTCATTCTTCCATGATATTTCTGGTTCATTCCCCAGATAAACCTTTCGTTTTTCTTTAGAGGTGTATTTAGCAATTCCGGGCCAAACCGAGATAGTTCACTGAATTTATTCAAGTATTCTTCAAACGACAAACTTCCTTGTTTCAAATCCAGAAATTCCTGATACATTCCGGAAACTCCCGCCGATGGCATGTAACGTTTCTCAAACACTTCTTTAAAACGATCCCAAGTAAATTCTTCCTCGGGTTCATCTACAATGATGGTTTCCCACCAAGCTGAAGCTTCTCCTTGGAGTTGCCAAGAAGCTATAAGTCTTTTCTGCTCATCCTGCAATTTTAGCCCTTTAAAAATCTTTTCACACGATCTTACCCAAGCTTGAGCGTCAATAATTGACTCTTTGCCAATAAATGGTTTGCCACCAAGCTTTTCAAATTTCTTATATAATTCAGCCAAGTCCGGCTGCTGCTGAATTTCTATTACTGCTTCTGCGGCTGCGAGAATTTGATTTGGTGCTGCAGCATTGCCTTGACCCCTAATTCTTCCTCTGCGTCCACTCATTTTCACTATCTGAAATTAGTAAGAAAATTGATTTAGATATGCAGACGAAATATCTTAAGGAATATCAGCAGTAAAAAGAAATAGGCTAAGAAATTTCAAAGTTTCAATTTTTGATTATACTCATTCTAGGGTATACTTCACCCTATCTCTAATGAGCCATCTAATGTGTTATACTCCGTAGCTAAAGTTCTTACTCAACCAACAGCTCTGATACCAATTTGTGATGACCCAAACTCGATGTCCAATAAACGACATCAAATTCGCATCGCCGGAGCTTATAACAACAATTAGATGAATATAAAACAGCGGAACAGAATCAATATCATAAATAACATCACTGTTACAACATCAACATAATATCCATACTGCAACAGAGTACATAATACATATACCACAATCTCCCAATCTTTAACATCATGATAATATAACAGTGAACATATATCCAAAAATCCTCAAATGAGAGAGATGATAACGAACTCCCAAAAGCTAACACCTGAAATCTCCAATAGCTCCTAAGATATATCCAAGATAAGAGCTCCAAAATACTGCTACTCCAAAATATAGAAACCTGCTACTAGGCTGCCCGTGTGGAAATAATGGGCACCCAGAGTTTAGGAAAGAAAACAATAAACTCCGGATCAGTCATGGGACAGGTATGAGTAAACAAAAACAGTTGCATTAAATAAAACAAGATTTATAAAAGAATTTTCGGAATGCTTTTAAAAATGGAACTACCTTAAGACCTCCCGCCACACACACAATGCAAACGCAGAATTGGAGGAGATTTCTTCTTATGATAGTTAAATATGCTTGATACGAGAAAAGAATTCTTTGATATTATTACTAGTGCATGGTGAAGTAAAACATTTCGAAAATAGAATATTAATCTTAGCCGACATAGGTACCATTATACTATGCCTACTATAGCTACCATATTAGATGGTAGGTTCTACAACTAAAACCGTACAGGGTTTCGTATTTGGAATTGGATTTCCAACAAATGGTCAGGCCAAGGAACTTCCCATTGCCACATGAGAACGCCTCTGGAAGGACGTCCCCGAGAACCAAACCGGATCTCTACCAACACAAGGCCGGGTTACCCCTAACTGGGTAACTACTGACACGAGTATGCCATCTCTCGGTCGTAACCAACCTTTAACCGGGGCCCCAGCAACAAATCACAAAATCATATATATATCTGCGATATCAACATAAGTTAAGTATCTGGGCTCCATACCATGATACCACTTCTATCCAGAAGGAAATGTACATACCCTAAGGGGTGCTACCCCCAATAACCTTGCCGCATCTTTCCTGTTTTGACCATTTCGGGGTGTGAGGTCCGACGAAGTCACGTCCACAAAAATACACTTTATACAAAAGCCGTGCTTTGGGTCAACAAATGATCATAGAAATGATCACCAAGATAGACGATCAAACAAATGATCCTATCACAAATAATCAACACAATGATCATTTCACAGCAACACTCAGCATGTCACATTACCAAATTGGGAATATATTGCTGATAACCTTCAACTACATAACCTCTGAGCTCGTACGTCTCAGAGAAGGGTGTTAAGCTAAAAGAATAAATTCTCCGCCACCAACAGAAATATATTTGAAAGAAATCGGCTTTATATCTCAATTTGTAATGTCAGACATACTATCCATACAAGTCTGTTCCGGGCTCGAACAGAACCGAAGGCACTTCCAAAGAAGTCCTTGCAATCCGGATATCCACAATCCTGATCGGATTCCCCATCACATATGGAGAACTCTATACCGGAGCAACTCGGTGCAGAGTCAATCGACAGATCATCCTATCGCTCTCGCAAATACCCGGTCTTCAACACCGGTCTTCGATTGCTATCCATAACGTCGAATCACATATTCGAAATGGGTTATATGATACAAAATCCTTTCTCGGCTAATTCGAATAGTGGGTGTCAAGTTTTAAAACATGTGGATGTCATTCACAAATATTTACAGGTTCGATGTGGGTTTCGGATAACAAACTGAAATCCGATTCCCTGTCGCATCGAAGTTTAAATGCCGTTTTACGGGCAACAAGGTTTTCACATCAATACAGAACAAATCATAATCACAGTGCAATAACATGGCAATTACATTATACAGAATTTACATTCAATAGTTAACAACAATAGTTAATTACTTCCCAATGTGATTTAAATAAATTTACCACTAAATTAATTTAATTTAATGATGAGAATTTGGATAAATAAACTAAATTTTGATTACTCAATTTATTGTTTCAAAATTTACAAATTCTTACTTACAAATTTATTTAAACACTTAATTGTTTATAAATCAATTTAATTACCTTAATTATCATTTTAAACTACATTATTTACTTATTAAACAATTTTGTAAAATGATGTATCTGGATTTAATAAATTAACCATATAAATATTATTATTATTATTTTTTCTTGATTACTTTAAAACGATGATTTATTATTTATAATTACAATTGAATTAAATCTCAATTGACTATATTAATTTATTATTCCTTAATAAATTATCTTAATGTAACTATCAATTTTGAATCAATCAATTTAAATTATCAACTTAATGATTTTTAAATTTACAACTTTAATTTTAATTGCTTTTATTTATTTATTATTATTAATTAAAAAGTAATTTTAAATCATAAATTATTTAATCATTAATTTATTAACTTCACATTCCATTTACAAACTTTCTTCATTTTATAAACAATGCTTATAAACATTGTTTAAACTTAAGTTTTCGACAAGCCTCAACTGAACATGCTGTTTCAGGTGGCCAACCCGAGTCTCCCCCGAGTCACGCTCGAGTTCGAACGCTGCCTGCTTCGAGTTTCATCCCAAAGCTACCCGAGTGATTAAAATTTTACAAATTTTGTTAAGTCCCAATTTTTGTGACGACAAAACCCTGAAACAACTCAACTTCCCCTTCGAGTCTAACCCCAGTTCCCCCGAGAATTACTTCGAGTCTTCCTCCATGCCACTTCTTCTTCCACAACCCATAATTGTTCAGATACGCAATGATACGCGTATACGTGTACGCCTGAACGGTGACGCTCTGACCTTCCTCGTGACCATCAGCAAGTCGATGATGACTAACTCAACCTAGCCGACCACCCAGAAATTCAGATACTACCGTGGTTCAATTTCAGGTGGTTCGATCGAACAAACCCATCGGCACATCACCACTAAATCATCTCGTCTTCCCACGTATGGCCATTAGAAGCCACAAAAATCTTACTGAAGCTTCATCAAGACGTGACGCCTCGACTGGCACCGGAGACGTGGATTCCGATCACCCATAGGTGGAGCGGCGATCTCATTTGCAATGCGAACTGGAAACAGTCCTTAAACCCTAGTTTGGATTCGAATTCAAGATTTATGCAATAGAAATTTTTTTTAACATTTTTCCCAACATCCTAGATGTTCAATCATGCTTCAGTACAAATTTCAATATTTATAAATAATTCGATTTTCAGGGATTGATAAAAATGCAAATTTGATCAAAATCCCAAACTGCTCTTTATCACTTCATTAAAAATATTCATATTTGTTTTGAAAATCATAGATTTTGGTATGGATTCAGATTATACCATTGAATTTATATTTTTCAACATTTTATTTTTTTATCAAACTTTACTTAAAACCTGTAAACAATATTACAGTGAACATGCTTTACTGTATGTTTAAATAACTTTACAAAAAAACTTGTTTGAGGATTTAAAACAAAAGTTTTAACTTGATTACTAACATTTTTCAGGAGCAAGGAGAATAAGAAGATGTCGGGTTTGTGTATATTTTACTCTGTAAACCAGAGATTTTAGCATATCAGTACAAAACAGAAACAGAAGGAAAATAAATGTTTGCAGGAAAAATCAAACACAAGTTCAGAGCTATTACATTCAAGCAAAAATTCAAGCACCAAGAATTTGAACAATGTATAGATTTACTCACCTGTTTGTTTTGAAACAGAAAGCACTATGGTTTTTGGAAGACTGCAGTTTAAATTTTTTTCTGGTTTCTTTTCTTCTTTCAGTAATTTCTATTTTTCTTTGCTAAATTTTTTTCTTTCAGTAAGAAGTTTTTAAACGAGATGATGCATAGGTTGATATATATAGAAGTATACAAAGTAAGGGAGGTAGGCAAGTTTTTAACCAAAGTACTGAAACATTTATTTTGCATAGTGGCTTATACAGGCTTTTGTACTTTGCATGTTTTCCTCCTTTCTTCAAGGGAGGCTGAAGAGTAACATTTAATACAAGCATGTATTTACAGTCAATGTCTTACTTGATGTTACTAGAGTAATGGCATTAAATGAAGCATTAAATGGAAGCATGTATACAATGCTTCTTTGCCTCTTTCTATACTTACAGCATAATGTTGTTTTAGATTTTCTTTTATATGTATAGTTTATATGTTTTATATTTTTTTATTAGCTAATGTTTTGTTTTTATTTTATATATATATATAGGTGTGTTGTTTTGTTTATTTTGCTAAATGTAAGAGTTTGTTTTTATTTTATCTTATTTTCTTTTGCTTACACATTTACTGGTTTGTATAGTAACATATTCATTTGATTCATTTGTTTAATTATTTGTTCATTTGTTCTCTTATGTCTTTATATTGTTTATAGCAACTTGTTTTAGTTATTTTGCTAAATATAGGAAAAGTTGTTTTATTTTATTTTATCTTCTTTTGCTTACATATTTTAGTTTACTGGTTTGTATATTTCTTTGCAAACTTGTTTTAGTTGTTAACTTTTAAATAATTATGTGATTTTTATTACAATATACATTTTCTTAAATTTTATTTCTTTATAACTTTTCAATTTTTATTTCAAAAAGTTCCAATATATTGCTAATATTTAAATTCATAAATTTCGGGATGTTACAAACAGGCTAGAACCAACGTTGCTGCTAGCGAGCCACATGAAGAGTATGTACCGGAATTCCCTCGGGGGCCACCCCCGACAGACAACGCTGGATTGGTAGATATAATCAGGAAGACTGTGCGAGGTGGTTTGACCAACGGAGACTTGGACGGAGTGAACAAGAGTCCGTTCACTCGGGAAATAAGGATGGCTCAGAATCCACCTAAGTTCAAGCTACCTAGCGTGGAGGTATATGATGGCAAGGCAGACCCTACGGATCACTTGATGAGGTACACCAGACACATGGAGGTGCTGGGGGCATCGGAGGAAGTGATGGCTCGATGCTTTCCCTTGTACTTGACGGACTTAGCTGCGATGTGGTTTAGGCAGCTGGAAGAAGGATCTATCAGGACTTGGAGGGAATTGGTGGAAAGGTTTTTGGGACAGTTTCGGGTTCATGTCAAGAGACCAAAGAACATGATGACATTGACATCGGTAAAGCAAAGGATGGATGAATCGCTTAGAGCTTTTCTAACTCGATTCAGTGCCGCGGTTGCTTCGGTGGATCGGCCCGATCCATCGATGGTTTTAATGGCAGCAGTATCAGGAGTCAGGGAGAATTCGGATTTCAAGGTATCTCTGATACGAGATCCCCCACGGGATCTCGACGAATTCTTTCACGAGGCAGAAAGGTTCCTTCGGCAAGAAGATGCGAGTACGGATTTAAAGTTGAAAAAGGTTAATGCAGTTGAGGTTGGAGGACCATCCAGCAAAGGTTTGGATAAAGACAAAGGAAAAAGGAAGTTGGACGATGGTTCTGGAAATGCTAGGAAGCAATGGAAGGATCCAAAGTTTTCCACATACACAGGATTGAACAAGACGCTGGAGCGGATATACCTGGATACTCGGAATCGCCTTCCCTACCGGAGGCCGGCTAGGAGAGAACCAACAGAACGGGAAAGGACATCAGGAAGGCACTGTCTCTTCCATGATTTGGATGGACACGACACCAACAGCTGCAGGCACTTAAAGGACATAATTGAGGAGCATGTAAGGAATGGACAGCTGCCACAATATGTTGGACCTCGGAATGCAACGGCGGGGCAGGAGCAACCGCCGCCTACCTCAAGCTACGATGGCAGGAGACCCAGGAATGATGGTCGGTTGATCATCCATTGACCAGGTTAATATGAAATAAGTAGCGAACTATTAGCAAGCAACCAAGTCATTTACACATGTACGGGGACGGAGATAGCCTCTAGGCATGCTCTGAATGATGATAAACTGCAATGCTGTGGTTTGTGAAATTTATCTCTTGCTTTTGGATTGGACACTGCTTTTCTTTTTGATTTTCGGTTTTGGAGCTTGGATTGAGCTCTTGGGTTTTCTTGCTTTTTGATTTGGATTTTCCTTTGGATGATTGTTTTCGGTTTTAGATGCTGGTTTGGATTTCTGGTTTTCTGATTTTGGATTTGGATTTTGGATTTGGATTTTGGGTTTGGATTTTGGATTGAATTTTTATCTGATTTTTGATAAATGGTCGTCGGGTATGGATTATGCCTGGCAAGGGGTGAGTCGCTTTGCCCGAACGTGGTAAATTGACTCATTCAGGTCGTCGAGTATGGACTATGCTCGGCAAGGGTTCGGAGTGACCAGGATTCGGCCTAGGACTTAGGCCCTATATTATCAATTGTTATTTTCAGGTCGTTGAGTATGGACTATGCTCGGCAAGGGTCCGAAGAGACCAGGATTCGGTTTAGGACTTCAGCCATGGCATCGTACAGCGTCCAGGGACACTGGACCAAGGTCGTCAAGTGTGGATTACGCTTGGAAAGAACCCGGAGATGTTAGCTCAACGTCCAGGGACACTGGACCAAGGTCGTCAAGTGTGGATTACGCTTGGCAAGAACCCGGAGAGGTTAGCTCAACAACCAGGGACACTGGACCAAGATCATCAAGTGTGGATTACGCTCGACAAGAAAACGATGAGGCTAGCTTAACATCCAGGGACACTGGATCACGACCGTCAGGTGTAGATTGCACTTGGCAAGAGCCCGGAGAGATTATGGATTTGAATATCGACCCGGAGAGATCCCGGATTCGGTTATCGGCTATTGGATAAGGATGGTTTGGGATTCGGTTGCCGAGTTCGGATGGACATGGAATTGGCTCAAGCTTTGGTTATTGTATTTGGATATCGACTCGGAGCAGTCAAGGATGATATACTCTGGCAATATGGTTATGGATTCGGATATTGGATTCGGAATTATTCAAAACATGCCTTGTTATCACAAGGCATGTTTTGGGGGGCAAAGTGTTATCCCATTTTTTGGTCAAACTGGAATATCAACAAATTGGTAAGGAATGTTGGATATCAGGGTTAAGCTCCGATCAGGACGAAATTGGTTGGAGATGATGATGAGGATTAGGAGAGGCTATGTTTCAAATTTCAGGTTAATCAGAGTTCGTATGAAGGAGATATGATCGATGCAAGGTAGGAGGGACATACTATTCGAACTCCACATGGCTCATTCGGCATTCACACAAGGGGTCATTCGGCATTCTCAGTATATAACTTCCATTCGGTAGTACCGAGACCGAACCAAAGTACCACCGATCCAAACCCTCTCCAAAGCATAGCCGAACCAGACCTCACCACTCCACTACCTGCCGAATCAAACCCAAAGTGCCACTGCCGAACCAACTCCTCTACCCTCCACCGCCGAACCACCCTACTTCCCTCCTACTGCCGAACCAACCCTACTTCCCTCCTACTGCCGAACCAACCCTACCGGACCAACTCCATGCCAAGCCAAGCCACTCACCGCCGAACCAAGGCCTTGCCGAACCAGTACTGCCAGGCCAGATTGCTTCAGCCCAGGCCCACCAGCAGCTATATACATCCAAGACCCCTGCCCCTAGCCTCACTCTATAAATAGAGGGGCAGAGGTACAACAATTGGGGACAAGTTTGAGAGCTCAAGCCTGGGAGGAACTTTCAAACAACTTTGATATACTTATAATCAAAGCCTTGTACTTGTAATCGGATCGGAAAAGGAGAATAACATATAAAGTGGAAGTAGGCACATTCTGGCCGAACCACTATAAATCTGTGTGTCTTTTACAGTTTAGTCCCTGCTTTTTACATATTTGCATAAACCACCCAAATCACTACGAACAACATAAAATCAACTAAATCATACGACTTGGAGGTGTTTGCCCATTTTTTGTGCAAACATATTTGGGTTATTTGCTGAGATCTGTGATTTGTGTTTGAATATCGCTGATTTGTATTCATACACTGGTGCTTTTACGGTATTTGGGGTTTGTGGCCAATTTTAGCGCAAACAACAGTAATAGAAGAATTGTACACTGGACCTCAAGAAGACGGATAAACTGCGACAAAAGAATCAAAATGTAGATTTAAAAGGAAAAATATAACAAGATTACCTATCTAATCCCCCTATATTTATTGTACCATTTCAGTTGCATTTTTAGGCAACCTTTAATTTTAGTGACACTCGCAATATTCAATATACCTCTTGAGCCAATTTTATCCTTCAAAAGAATCTGTGTTTTTTTGATGATGCCACTATATTAGGATCACTTTAATAATAAGGTTGCAATTCGCTTATCCTGATCATACATTCCTACATCTTTCACCATGAATATCAAATCAAATTGAGAAAGAATATCAATTTGCAAATAAATATTATCTTGTAAATCAATGTGATAGTTGAATCACATGAGTAATGGGACAAAACCTAACTAAGAAGAAAAAAAATAGATCCTAAAAATAAAATATTAATTTACTTAAATATGTACATAAGTTTCAGTTGCATTTACTATTTGATATTTGTGAAACCATATGCATGTGAACTTTTTTTGTGCATACAAGTTTTAAAAAAAAAGACAAATAAATTAAGATTTAAACAAAAGATAATCATAACTTTTTACTTAACTAAACATAGATTTTAGTCAGAAAGATAAACAAATTTAGCTTTCATAAACGAAAAGATATACAAAAGCCATATAATGTTGAACATTGTATAAAAATGGTAACATATTCAATTTAATAAATTAACATCAAAGTGAAAAAAATACGATTTTTTTCTTAATATTTTTCCGACAGTGGTAATTTCTTTATCTTTTTCCATGAAGAGAAATCCATTTTTCACTTTCCATAAACATAAATTCATATTCCTTTTTCATAAATTTTATTATACTTTTTCACATTTTTCAATAAGATGAGTGTGAGAAACTTGAACTATATTTGCAAGGCTCGTTTCATACCATCAATTAAGCATCTTATATGAACATGATATGACTATATACCAAAGGAAACTAGAATTAAATCAAATATGCTAGCATTCAATATCATTCAGAAATTTTATCAAGCACTTCATCTACATCAATGCTGTTCCACTAGTATAAAATAGGCTTATTGCCTTGCCTTATTTGCTTTGGTTGCACAAACAATCAAAGTAGATAGTACCAATTCCTTCGATTCTTGCTTAACAATCGAAGCAATTAGTACGTGGAAAGCAACAAATAATACAACTTATGCAATTTGCTTCGATTATCTTTTAGAACAGAAGCAAATGTGCCAAAGCAATACTTTAGTTATCTTTGCAACTGAAGCAATGCTTCCAATTATCTTTACAATTGAAATAATAAGTTTATTTGCTTAAGATACGAAGCAAATGTAATTTAATTTTATTGGGTGTGTAACTATTTTTGGGTACCAAAACCACTTCATTCCTTTTCCAACCTCCTCCACTTCATTCCTTTTCTAACCTCCCTCACTATGTTCTCTTTCCCTTTTTTGAAAAAACTATGCCCTAAAATCTCAATCTCTACTTCTCATTTCCATTTGATCCTTTTTACTGCCTTCTCAATCGGCCTCAACTGCTCCGCCCTTGAGCACCACCACCTCGGCCACCTCCTCAATCGACCTCACATCCCTCTCTCCAACCAAAATTTTACAGCACCGATGACTCCGTCACTGCAACCCCAACTTCTTTTTACCATCGGGATCCTCTCTCCAAATCAAATATCCATTGTAAGTTTGTAACCAGATCTAAAACCTTTAGGGCAAGAAACTAAAATATAGAAGAAATATTCTCGATTTGTGGTACTTTTTTGTTCAACCGTTTTTTACTTACATTTGTCTGCAATTTTAACTTGGTTCACCATTCCTTATCTGTATTTGCAGCGTATTGATCTGTACCCCATTGTTGGATCACGGCTTGGGCATAAAAAATAAACAAACCAGTTAACCCGTTGTTTACAATCAAAATTACTAGGTATGTATAATTTGATTATTGAAGTATCCACCAAATGAAAATTGTGTTATATTTGGGTGCCCAACAGATCCGTCCACACTCACTTGTAGTATTTTTGTTTTTGTTATGAAATCTATGTGTCAGTAAAATATGTAAACTAAGATTACAGTTTTTAAACCAATGTTAGGATAGTTTTTTTTATTTTGTTCAGAATTAGTGATTAAAATATGCATGCACCATGTGTTTGTATTATGACCATAATATCATGCCCCTTTTGGCAAAACAGTGCTTGTAAAATGAATTTCTTTGAAAATTACGTAGAGCTTTAATAATTTTTTTACTCTATTTAGCAATAGACAACAAGATTGTATTTTTGGTTAGATTTGGTTCGAATATAAGGACCACTATGATACAATAGCTGGCATGTTTGCATTTACTATTTTCAATTTACCGGCACATTAAACTACACAACGTAGAAATTTGGTGCAACTTGCTTTGTAATAGACTTTTGTGTCTCCTCTTCCATAACAGGCTCATACTTCAAACAATTTAATGCATATATTGTTAATTTTGCTGATGTTCAGTAACATATCTACATGTTTAATAACAGCTACTATTCTACCGACCTAATTCTTTGTTTTACAAAATTTCTCTATAGGTTCTCTTGATAAACATGGGTGAAGATGCCCAATGCGCTTCTTTGATGAAAGATAATTCTAAGGTAAAACAATTGATATTTACAAACTAAATTGAACCTTCCGTAAGTTAGCTCCATCTTTAAATTTTATATTATGAAGTTGTTTTTCCTTCTTTGAATCAAAGCAACATACTAATTCTGAATAGCTAAAAGAATATATAGTATATGACATCTTAATGGTCTTCATTACAATATACATTGTATTTTTATTGAAAACATCTCAAAAAATATTTGATGTATGATTATTTACGACCTTAAATTTTATATTTTCTATAAAATATAATTGTTTGTCTAAACATTTTTCTTGAACCAATCTACCAATAACTTGGAATATATTCAGAAAATGTTTAATATGGTTTTGATGCTTTATACGCCTATATGAATTTTTTTCTTAAAGGTGATTGATGGGAAGTGTTGACTATTTATGGTTAGTGTAACTATGCCAATATGTTTTACTGCTCTCACATTATAAGTAAATCATGCGACCTGCTATAATATATAACAATTATGCTTATTATTTAATAACAAAGGTAATTATTTTCTTGCCATATGCTTCATATTTTATTTATTAATTAGAACTATTCATGAACGTTTGATAGTCAAAATTACCTTCTTAGTTTGCTACATACCAAGTCTTTATTTACATTGTGCTTTCTAAGTTGTTATAATTAAATTGGACATAATTCTGACTTATTAATGAATGTTGAATTTGTTTCCTTCCATGATAAGGTAGATATTTACATGAAAATAAGTAATCTATGTAAGATTTCCAAAGGTTAACCTGATTTTTTTTTGAAAACCCAGGAGAACCAGGCAGGCCGGTAAATCCTGAGGAGTGTACAGTAAAGTCGTCCGCTGATCCAAGCCTTCATACACCGGAGTAAATTTATATAGAATAAGGAAGCGCATGGTAGGAATCGAACCAGGATCTTTTTACTAGAACCTAAGCCTCATTTCCACTGGCCGCACCCGCGGACAAGGCTAACCTGATTTATTCTGGAAGTTGAACATATGATAACTTTTCAAAAAAATTCTGCTATATTTATCGTCCCTGCTCACGCTTCCGTGATATAGCCCCTCCTTTTTTTCTGCATGCATAACGAACTTCGTTTTAAATGTACACCCTAATTAATGGGTCCATTTAGCAAAAGTTAATTTCTTATGATCCACCCTTATTTCTCCTTCTAAATTTTGTTATTAATGTCAAATGTATCGTAAAACACTCATTATTGTTGTTAATCATAACTGCAAATGATTTTATTTAATCATTTTAGTTACATAACCAAAACTTATTTTGGATCTATTGTTTAATTATTATTTTAAACTGAAGTTTAACATATTCCGTAAATCAACTTCCAGAGTATAAGTGCTAAACATGCTCTCGAAACCTTTGGACCCAAATTATATTTCCAAAAATAGTTGTCAAATTATATTTTATTAAATTGACTGGTTAGTAATAGTAGTAAATCGAATAATATATAAATATGTATTTTTGTGTTTGTTTATATATAAATATGTTTTAACATGTGTGTGTACGTGCAAACACATACAAAATAAAAATGCGGTTAAATTGGATAGAAATGGTAGGAAGTGGATTTTTTTTCTTGCCCAATATATATGACTGATTAATCCACATTATTTGACAAAAAATATAGAATAACAAAGTAGTTAAATTGTAATTAAAATTTTATTTAATCTAGTATTATTTATTTCCATTATAGTAGTTATATCCATATTAGTAGTAACAGTACCTTTCTTTACTCAAGTTTCATACATATATGACTGAACTGCAAGTTATAGCCAGTAATTATCTTATGAAGTATATGGTCACCATAAATTTGTTCAAATTTATACAAACAATGGATAAACCTCTGTATAACATTTTAGTTAGTGATCCGATGCATTGAGTTGGATATATGTTTCAGTTGTATATCATTAAAACTCGAAAAGACTTGTCGTTTCAAATGTTGATATTATTCCCCACCAAGCAACAATTTCCACATCGCCTATGGAGAACGTGCCCTATGACGATATGCAGCTCCAAAGGGTACCCTTATTTAGGTACTTATTTCTGAAATGTGTTTGCAAAGTGTGACTTCTCCATGACTAACCCAGTAAATGGGTATGCCCCTTCATTTTTCATACTTGCTGATGCAGAGCATACCTTGATTCGATCAGATGAAGCTGCCCTGAATCGCCACCATCTCCATGAGTCGCCCCACCTTGAGTCGCGCGGCTCCAATAACTCACGACTCATTCCTTTGCCGACTCATCCACTTCCATCTCCAATCGCGGCCGACCTACGACTCATTCCCTCAACCCTAAATCGCGACCGACTCATCCATGACTCGCCTCCTTCCAAAACCCTAAGTCGCGACACCGCCATAAGACGCGAACGACTTATTTTCCCCTTTCTCCATATGCCACGTGCGCGAACTACCTCAAGTCGCGAACAACTTATCAAAACCCTAAGTCGCTACCTTCAGCGACCTAATCTTCGTGTGTTTAGTTTGAGCAATGTAAGTCGCGATTGAAACTTCTCTTTAAGTCGCGAGCGACATAGCATGAGTCGTTACCGAGTTATCCTTATGTTACGAAGAAGAATGTAAGTCGCTGTTTATTCCTTAAGTCGTGAAGCTTTTCTCTAGGTCGTTGCCGAGTCACCATAAGTCGTTGCCGCAAAACTCCATTAAGTCGCTGCATAATTGTTGTTCTTAAGTCATGTATACATTGTGTTGTATTTTTTTTAAGTCGTGTATTGAGTTGTAAGCCTATAAATAGGCAAGTCATATCATTTGTAAAGGTTGTTGAAAATTGAATAAAATTTCCATTTGATTGCTTTGTGCTTTCTTTAAATTGGTAGTCGAGTGAAAATCTCCTATCTCCACTTCGGCATTCGAGTGCGCTCGAATCAACGAACATTGAAGCCGATTCACGGAATCAAGTGCGCTTGATCAACGTCGAAGAATCATAGATCCTTCATCACGGTATCGTGCGCGATCAACGTGTTAAGGTTAGCTAGAATCTGGTATCTCTTGAGATCAACGGATTTGGGCATTTTCGGCATCATTCAATCCACCGATTGCTAATTCCATCGACATATCAAGTTTTTGTTAATCCGCTGCGTCAGTTTTGTATCGGAGCTAGACTTAGCCAATCATAGCTAAGCCGAGTCTTGGAGCCAAGGAGTTTGAAGTTTGAAGTTCATCGTGTTCATCTTGAAGTTGCAACAAGTTTGAAGACTTTCGATCCATTTCATTTTGGATCAAAGTGTGCAAAAGCGTTTGAATTTGTGGGGGAGAATTTTGCTCGCCAAAGTATTGAAGTGGGTTTTGAGGCCGAGCCGAGTCAAGCATAGGCCGTGCCTTGTTCTTGTGTTGAAGTGTTGGAGTTGTGCTTTGTTAGAAGTCGAGAGACCTAAGCCTTAAGTCGAAGCAAGCTTGTGCTAGCTAGTGGGAGCCGAGCCGAGTTAAAGTGAAGTTTGAGCGTGCAAACTTTTGAAGTTGAAGTTTGTTGTTTAAAGATTTTGTGAAGTTTTGATTTGTTGAATTATTTGTGAAGTTCAATCATGCCACCGAGACGAGCTCAACATCATCGCAATATTAATGCCTTGTATGGAAGAGAAGAGGCCGATGAAATGGAGCAACGAATCAACGAGAGCTTCACTGAGAAGTTGAATGAAGGAATTGGTTGCTTAGAGAGAATGATGCTTGAAATGAATCAAAGTAGAAGAAGAGTTTCACCTGAATCGAGCCATGGGAGAAGTAGAGCTTCGATACATTCAGATCGGGAGAGAAGAGAAGATCATAGAAGTGTTGATAATCGTGATAGGAATGTTGATCGAAGGAGTGATAGTAGAGATGTTGGAGGTCGTAATCGACATCGATATACTTCAGATTTTGATGAGGAGTTTGATGGTGATAGGGGAAGTGTTCACTATCGAGATAGAGGACAAACACGACGTCAGTATCGAGTTGTAGATGATGATCGTCGATGGGAATCGGGAATGAAGACGGAAATTCCTGAATTTAAAGGTGGAATGGTTGCCGAAGAAATTTGGATTGGTTGTCTAATGTTGAGGAGATCTTTGATTTCAAGGAGGTTTCTAAAGATCGTCGAGTGAAGTTGGTTGCTACTAGATTGAGGGGAAGAGCTTTGGCGAGGTGGCAGCAAACTAAACTTACGAGAGAAAGGATGGGGAAGTCAAAGGTTGTAGAGTGGGATAATATGAAGAAAACGATGAGAGCTACATTTTTGCCATACAACTATCAATCACTCATGTACCAGAGATTGCAGAATCTACGGCAGGGGACGAAATCAGTTAACGACTATGCAGATGAATTTTACCAACTCATTGCCAGGAACGATATAATGGAAACGGAAGAGCAGCTGACAGCAAGATTTGTTGGAGGGTTACGAATGCAGATCCAGGATATGGTTAATATGTTTGATCCAAGATCTATGGCGGAGGCACATCAGAAGGCGTTGGCTTGGGAGAAGCAGGGAAGACGTGGAGGTGGTGTGTTTACTAATTCCAACAATCAAGTGAAGGGTGTTAGCGGAAGTTCTACTGTTTCTAAACCTGTCAGTAAACCCGTAGTAAAGGAGAGTGAGAAGGCGAAGGTTAACAATGGTTTCAAATGCTACAATTGCCAGGAGATGGGTCATAAAAGCAATGAGTGTCCAAAACCAAAGAAACGAGCTATGATAGCTGAAGTTGAAAGTGAGGATGCTGTTGATGGTGAAGATAGTCTAGTTGAGGAGAATGAACAGGATATCGCATCGGGAGACGAAGGGTGTAATCTAATGATGAGGAGGTCTTGTTTAACACCAAAGCAAGAAGATGAAGCTAGTTGGTTGAGGAGCAACATTTTTCAATCTACATGCACTATTCTAGGAAACAGTTTGTATGGTCAGAGGAAGCGGGGGTTGCTTTTGAGAAGATCAAGGAACTATTGACGACAGCAACGATTCTTGTTTTACCAGATTTTCAGTTGTTGTTTGAATTACATACCGATGCGTCGAAGGAGGGAATTGGTGGAGTCTTGAGTCAGAGTGGGAAACCCGTTGCTTATTTCAGTGAGAAATTATCAGGAGCAAAGATGAGATATAGTACATATGATTTGGAATTCTATGCTGTTGTACAAGCTGTTAAGTATTGGAGACACTATCTGTTTCAGAAAGAATTTGTTCTATACACTGATCATGAGGCGTTGAAGCATATGCAAGGGCAAGACAAGATTTCAGCGAGACATGCATCGTGGATTGCCTATTTACAGCAATTTACTTTTGTTGTCAAACACAATTCTGGGGTGACGAATCGGGTAGCTGATGCTTTGAGTAGGAGGAGTCATTTATTAACGACAATGAAAGTTGAAGTGACAGGGTTTGAATTATTGCCAGAGTTGTTTGAGGAGGATCCTTACTTTGCAAAGTTTGTTGAGAAAGTTAAGGATGGTGATACTGATGAATTTGTGTTGGTTGATGGATTCTTGTTCAAGGAAAATCGATTATGTATACCAGATTGCAGTTTGAAAATGAAGATTATCAAAGAGTTACATGACGAAGGCCATGTAGGCAGAGATCATACATTGCAGTTAATTACACAATCTTATTTTTGGCCATCAATGAGGAAAGAGGTAGAGAGATTTGTGGAGAGATGTCATATCTGTCAGGTTTCGAAGGGAACGGCTACGAATGCGGGGTTATATATGCCGTTACCTGTGCCTACCAGACCATGGGTTGATATCTGCATGGATTTCGTTTTGGGTTTGCCGAGAACTCAAAGGGGAAATGATTCTATATTTGTTGTGGTGGACAGGTTTTAGAAGATGGCACATTTTATAGCCTGTAAGAAGACAGCAGATGCAGTTCGAGTAGCTCAATTATTCTTTAAAGAGGTGTATCGATTGCATGGTTTACCTGAATCTATTGTTTCTGATCGGGATACTAGATTTCTAAGCCATTTTTGGTTGAGTTTGTGGAAGATGGTCGGAACGAAGCTGAATTTTAGTAGCGCTTACCATCCGCAAATAGATGGGCAAACAGAGTGGTGAATAGATCATTGGGAAACTTGTTACGATGTCTCGTGAAAGATAATTTGAAGAGTTGGGATTTGAAGTTGTGTCAAGCTGAATTTGCTCACAATCATGCAAATAACCGAAGTACAGGTTTCAGTCCATTTCAGATTGTATATTCAAGTTTACCAAAGGGACCGTTGGATTTAACGATAGTGCCACAACCGAAGGGAACAGTTAAGCGGGATGCTGATTTTGTTGATGGATTGACAGAATGCCATAGAATCGTTCAGGAACGATTGAAGAAAACGAATGAGAGGTATAAAAAATGGCGGATAAGAAACGAAGAAGTGTAATCTTCAAAGAGGGTGATTTTGTTTATGCCGTTTTGACGAAAGATCGTTTTCCGGCTGGCACTTATAACAAGTTGAAAACTCGAAAGATTGGACCAGTAGAAATTATAAAACGAATCAATGAAAATGCTTATAAGTTGAAACTGCCAGAGGATGTTTACACTTCTGATGTGTTTAATGTGAAGCACTTAATTCCGTATTATGAGGAGGAACCTATCAAAGATGACGAGAGTATGAATTCGAGGACGAATTCCTTCCAACAGGGGGAGGATGATGCAGAGCATACCTTGATTCGATCAGATGAAAGCTGCCCTGAATCGCCACCATCTCCATGAGTCGCCCCACCTTGAGTCGCGCGGCTCCAATAACTCACGACTCATTCCTTTGCCGACTCATCCACTTCCATCTCCAATCGCGGCCGACCTATGACTCATTCCCTCAACCCTAAATCACGACCGACTCATCCATGACTCGCCTCCTTCCAAAACCCTAAGTCGCGACACCGCCATAAGACGCGAACGACTTATTTTCCCCCTTCTCCATATGCCGCGCGCGCGAACTACCTCAAGTCGCAAACAACTTATCAAAACCCTAAGTCGCTACCTTCAGCGACCTAATCTCCGTGTGTTTAGTTTGAGCAATGTAAGTCGCGATTGAAACTTCTCTTTAAGTCGCGAGCGACATAGCATGAGTCGTTACCGAGTTGTCCTTATGTTACGAAGAAGAATGTAAGTCGCTGTTTATTCCTTAAGTCGTGAAGCTTTTCTCTAGGTCGTTGCCGAGTCACCATAAGTCGTTGCCGCAAAACTCCATTAAGTCGCTGCATAATTGTTGTTCTTAAGTCATGTATACATTGTGTTGTATTTTTTTTAAGTCGTGTATTGAGTTGTAAGCCTATAAATAGGCAAGTCATATCATTTGTAAAGGTTGTTGAAAATTGAATAAAATTTCCATTTGATTGCTTTGTGCTTTCTTTAAATTGGTAGTCGAGTGAAAATCTCCTATCTCCACTTCGGCATTCGAGTGCGCTCGAATCAACGAACGTTGAAGTCGATTCACGGAATCAAGTGCGCTTGATCAACGTCGAAGAATCGTAGATCCTTCATCACGGTATCGTGCGCGATCAACGTGTTAAGGATAGATAGAATCCGGTATCTCTTGAGATCAACGGATTTGGGCATTTTCGGCATCATTCAATCCACCGATTGCTAATTCCGTCGACGTATCAAGTTTTTGTTAATCCGCTGCGTCAGTTTGGTATCGGAGCTAGACTTAGCCAATCATAGCTAAGCCGAGTCTTGGAGCCAAGGAGTTTGAAGTTTGAAGTTCATCGTGTTCATCTTGAAGTTGCAACAAGTTTGAAGACTTTCGATCCATTTCATTTTGGATCAAAGTGTGCAAAAGTGTTTGAAATCATAATTCTCATATTGCATATAGCAGACCCTACCGTCATCGACAGCCTAAGCTCTGATCATTCCAGTTCAGTCGCTCAGAAATAAAGAGGCGCTCAATCTAGAAAGATAGTTCCAGCACGCAATGCTCGAAAAATGATCACTGAAGCAGACGCGATTCCGTAAACATCAGGATTTACGTCTTGAACTTTCGCCGCATTGCCTTCAAATGAGAATACACGAGATAACTCAACATAGGATGTATAATACCAGTCATGTTGTAAATGGGCTCGGGCCTGCATTCATTTTTCTTCAGCACCTTTCTTATATTGAAAATGTATAAATGCACAGAGCCATGTATGTATCAAATAATGATAAATTCGGTGATTACAAAATACTTTCACAAAATCTACAATATCAAAAATCTTCATATGTATCAAAAATCTTTCTTGGTATTGAGCAAAAATGCTTAACAACAATCAAAATTAACACTGCCATTCCATTATCTTCTCTAGTTCAACATCATCATTGAGATAGGCTGCAGACTGCCGTTAGAGAATTCAAGATTCTCATCATTTGACTTTCGCATTTATGGACATACCTGGGTTTGTGTCAAGGCCACACAAGAAAGTTTCTATTCTTATCAGTGTCATTTTGTGTCAAGACTCATCTGTGCCTCACCTAGAAGCCGTGGTCAGCTTCTGCATCACTTAGTGCCTTCTGGCTACATCAGAATATTCAATGTTTGCATTTCTTGCAGTCAGATCCATCACTGCACTGTTGATCTACAATAATGTCTAAAGGAGATTCATCACCCACATCAACAACAAGAACAATAGAAACATCCCAAAAATCTGCAACACAAGATATCATAAAGCATTGATCAATCCCCAAAGTCAAATTATCAATGCATAACTTGATGAAACAAACTTCCTCTTTGGAAATTTCAAGTAAAAATTGCTATTAGAGGGTAGGATTAGAAGAATATGTTCTTGGCACCCTAATCACACCACCAAGATATGTGGCTGACAAGGATGGAAAACTTATAATCAATCAAGAATACGCTTCACATCAAAGGCAAGAAAGTCTGGAGAGTTCTTGGCTATTATCTACCATAAGTTCAAATCTTTTTCCATAGTTAATTGGATGTGAAAGTGCTAATGAAATTTGGTCAACAATTCAACAAGTGTTTAATATATAATCTGCTGCAATAGTCATGTTTTATAAAAGACAGTTGCAAAACTTACAGAATGAGAATCAACCAATTAGAGGTTATTTGTCAAATATTAAAATGCTATGTGATCAACTAGAGTCGGCAGGTCACAAAATTTCAGATTATGAACAAATATTGACAATATTAAATGGCCCAGATGAAGATTATGAATATGTAGTTGTAGTAATCTCATCAAAAGAAACAGCACCTACCATTCAATATGTTCACTCCATGTTACTTGCTTATAAAGGTATGATAGAGTAAAAAAACCCATGATTTTAGATCTTTCAGCCAACTTTGTCGGTAACAATAAATTCAGAAATCAAGAAAAGAATTACAATGCCAAGAATCAATCAACCATTCAAAGAGGTAGTTATTCAGGAAGATTTAGAGGAAGAGGTGGAAGGTACATCAATAATAACAGATAAGATGTTAGATTTGTGAGAGACAAGGAACTCAACAAACAAATGCTATTTCGGTTTTGACTCAAACTATACACCATCACAGCAGATCAATGCAGGAAACTACCAACCAAATTTCAACATGATCCAGCAAGATAACAAAAGGCAATCTGAAATTAAAGTAGTGATGTTGCCAAAATTGAAGACATAAATGATGAAATATGGTATCCTGATTCTGGGGCTACAAATCATGTGACAAACAATCTGAAAAACTTAAACTTGGGCAACAAGGAGTACAAAGGTACATAATCTATGCATATGGGTAATGGAAAATCTATCAAAATTACATACACTAGAAATGCAAGTTTTATAGGCAAAAGAATGTTATATCTCAATAATTTATTGAGAGTTCCCTTAATAAGAAAAAATTTGTTGAGTGTCTCACAATTTGCTAAAGACAATTATGTCTTTTTTGAATTTTATCCAGAGTATTGTTTAGTTAGAGATATTCTAAAAAAAGAAATTCTATTACAGGGTAAGGATCTAAAGGACTATAGAAATTCAGTATAGAAAACTCAAGATGTTTAGGACTTAAAAAGAAAATTATAGTAATATCTCCGAGTTGAAACAAAGTGATGACTGTAAGGAGTTTGATAGATGGCATTACAAATTAGGTCATCCAAATGTAAAGATTGTAAAACATGTGTAGAATAGTGATAACATTTCTTTTAAAGAAGCATCAATACCTTATGTATGCACTTATTGTCAAATGGGAAATAGCCATAAACTTGCATTCACAAACCGAATACACAAACCCCTAGAATTAGTAGCTATTGACTTATGGGACCCATCACCAATCAACACTAATCATGGGCACAAGTACAATATTCATTCATTGATGCTTATTCTAGATATGTGTGGATTTACTTTTCAAAATCCAAATCTGATATTTGAAATGTTGTGATACAGTTTATAACTCTTGTTGAAAAAAATAGACAATCGAATAAAAATCCTACAAACTGATGGTGGAACAGAGTATCAACCACTTAAGCATTTTTTTACAAAAATAGGGAATACTACGCATAACAACATGTCCATATATATCATAACAAAATGGGCTAATTGAAAGAAATTATAGACAAATAGTAGAAAGTAGGCTTACTTTACTTGCTCAAGCATCACTACCACTTAAGTTTTGGCCAGATGCTTTTTTTGCAACTATTTATTTAATCAATAGATTGCCAACTAAAGTTTTAAAGCTCAAGAGCCCTATGGAAATGTTATATGGTGTCAAATCTGACTACCAAAATTTAATAGTTTTTGGATGTCTATGTTTTTCTTATTTACGACCCTACAATGCACACAAGCTAAATTTTAGATCATCCCCATGTACATTTTTAAGGTATCATTCAACAAAAAGGGTATAAATGCCTTGACAGCAACAGAAGAATTTATATATCTAGACATGTTGTCTTTAATGAAAAAATATTTCCCCTTAGCAACTTAAGTATAAAAATTACACAGAAGGTACACAATCCAAAATTATCTGTACCTGATATACCTGAAGAACTTGGGGTATTAAAACAATCTCAGAAAAAAATCACCCAGGATGACACCAGATCCCCAAGAGATGAATCAGAATGTGATAAACATTAGTCTCATCAGCTACCCACTCAGCCATCACATCAAGATACATACATGCAGTCTAGCTCACATCAATCATTAGATGATTCTCAACCATCTAATGATGGTTGGCAGACAACAGCCAATCATGGGAATCAACAACAAGCTCAGTAGTATGTACTTGAAACAACTAGACATCAAAAAATAACTAGAGCAAAACTGGAATATTCAAGAAAAAAAATCATACTATGCAACCTTAGAGATTAGCGAACCAACTAACTTCAATGAAGCAATGAAGAATGCTAAATGGAGTGCAGCAATGAAGAAGGATTATGATGCTTTAATTAACAACAAAACCTGGACACTAGTCTCACCACCAGCAAACAAAAATATTATTGGATGCAAATGGAATTATAAAATAAAGAGAAATTCTAATGGTTCAATCTCTAAGTATAAGGCATGATTAGTTGCAAAAGACTATTCACAACAGAGTAGATTTGATTTTAATGAAACTTTTTCACATATAGTGAGGCCTACAACTATAAGAATAATTATAATCATCGCCTTACACAGAGGTTGGAACATCAAACAATTAGATATGAATATTGCATTTTTAATGGTGTTTTGCAGGAGGAAGTCTACATGAAGCAACCCCAGGCGTTTGAACAGAAAAATAAGAAAGCTGTGGTGTGAAAATTAAATAAAGCCATCTATGGACTCAAGCAGGCACCTAGAGTCTGGTTTGAAAGAGTCAAAATAGCACAGATCAACTTTGGCTACACATCAACCAAATCTGATAACTCTTTGTTTACTAAATTTAATAAGCTTGATATCAGTTATGTCCTAATATATGTTAATGATTTTCTTATTATAGGCAGCAGTGCCATAGACTTTGACAAGCTCACTGAACATTTAAATAAAGAGTTCTCAATCAATGATCTTGGCTGTCTTAACTACTTTCTGGGAATTGAAGTGAAAAAGTGTCAAATGACAAAATGTTCTTGAGTCAAGTGAAGTACATTTCACAACTGTTAATCAAAGCAAAAATGGACAAGACAAGTTCACTTTCAAATCCTATGGCAAGCAACGTATACTTATCCAAACACAAAGGAGAAACAATTTCAAATGACAGATAATACAGAAGCATACTGGGTGCATTGCAGTATGCTACAATTTACCGGACCAGACATTGTATACAGTGTAAACAAAGTAAGCCAATATATGAAACATCCTCTAGATGAATACTTGAAGGTTGTCAAAAGAATTCTAGGATATTTAAAAGGGACAATAAAACATGATTTGATACTAGAATCAAGCAAAATCATTAACACAATGGGTATGCTGATGTAGACTGGGCAAATGACCCTGATGATAGAAGATCTACATCAAGATATAATATTGTTAAGTCAAAATCCAGTGTCATGGTGCTCAAAGAAACAACTAATACATAAACTTAGTACAGAAGTGTGGCCAATGCTGCTGCTGAAATAGTATGGACTGAATCACTACTAAGTGAACTTCACATCTAAACAAGCAATAAAGATACTATATGGTGTAATAATTTAAGCACAGTCTTACTCAGTGCTAATCCATTTCTACACTCTAGAACTAAGCATATGGAACTAGCTCTCTACTTTGTCGGAGAGCTAGTTACAAACAACAGACTAAATACCAGACACATACCTGCTATTTACCAGACCGCAGATCTATTGACCAAGCCATTGTCAAAGAGGAACTTCATGTTGTTTAAACAGAGACTGAAAGTAGATGAAGTCGATGCTTTCAGTCAAACGAAAATAGAAGCAGGAAAGTCTAACTACATTATGACTTCCACTACTCAGATCTGCTAATCAAACGATGGATATTCACCAGATTCATCCAATCATATCTGAATCCAGGCAGAGTTGGTTAAAGATGTAATTAGTCGAGTCGATTATCATGCCCTCAACTCCTCAGATCTACAAGAAGGGAAGTAAATAGATCAGATTAACCCAAAATCGAAGTCTCAAGGCACATCAGCTCAAAACAAAAGCCTCGAGACTCCACGCTCTTGCAACAAAAGACAAATTCATGATTATAGGAAGTTGATCTGATGTTTCTCCACTGAATGGACGTAAATTGCCTCACTTAGATGTAAATTTGCTGAAAAAATTCAAGGGTGGCGGAGAGTTTGGGTTTTCTCCAAACCTTAATTTTCTTTCGGAAAATTAGGTTTGAGAGGGGCAAATTAGAATACTCGAGAGTCGAGATAACTCTACATAGTATAGTATAACACCGGTCATGTTGTAAATGGGCTTGGGCCTGCATTCATTTTCCTTCAGCCCGTTTCTTATATTCAAAATGTATAAATGCACAGAGCCGTGTATGTATCAAATAATGATGCAATAACAAATTCTGTGATTACAGAACACTTTCACAAAATCTACAATATCAAAAATCTTCATTTCTATCAAAAATCTTTCTCCTTCGCTATCCAAAGTCAAAGTTAGCGGATCATTAATGGTTCGAAGTGCATTGTTCTTGTAATCGTTACCATTGTAGTTTGACCTGTTGCATCCCTTTGCTACAGCTTTGACGAAACTGGTATAGGTTAACAGAATGATTTGCACTGTTAATGCATTCTATGTATGAAATACCCTATTGATACTGACAATAGCTGACAACATAAGTTGAATATAACGTATTTAGTATATGTGCATGTTCATTGAGCGATGAGTATTTCTGGTATTTTTTTTCGCAATCTAAAGTAAAACCTTATGACATGCATGGCTACAAAAGCAAATATTTTATCAAAGTATCAAAAAAACATATTGCAGCTATGATATGGTATGGGGGATAGCTAGATATTAATCATCAGGTAGAAACTTTAATAATTGACCTATAATATGTATATGTCTACGTGTACTGAAAGTTTAAGTTATTATAATGGAAGATGTAAGCATTATTTATTATATATTCTGAAAACATTATTTATTTTATATTCTAGAAACTAATTAGACAGTGATAGAGAATTTTATCAAGCTCTACCGTCTCACTACTAGAAAAACAGTAAATTCCAACGCCCCTGTTCCAACGGCCGCCAACGGCATTTCCAACGGCTTACAACGGCTCGTTAATTTTTTACGTAGCCGTCTTAAACCGTTAGAAACCGTTGGAAAATAGCCGTTTGCAGCCGTTGAAATCCGTTGGAAAATTTCCTGCATATTTCCAGAGACCGATCTTCAGCTCATTATTCATCTTCTCAACCGAAAATTACCCCCAAATCCACCATTCCATCATCTCCAATCTTCATTTGCCGGCCCAAACACCATCCCAACAACCCCCGACGCCATCTAGAAGCTACTCCGGCACATCTCCACCGTTCTAGCTCTCCAAATCGGTAATTTTCCTAAAGCTAATATTTAGGTTTTTTTTGATTTAGGGTTTAATTTGAATGTTGATTGATTCCTACTTGTTAGTGTATGCATATTACATTATATTATCCTCTAATTGCAACCATTATAACATAATGAACAAGTTATTTTAATTGATTGAAAATTTTGTAATTTAAGATATTGCATTAGTTTATGTTATTTGGTTAGTATATTAAACGTATAAGTGTGATAGAGTTTATTGCATTTGGAAGCCGTTAAAACGGTATTTCATATGTGCGAATACGAGCTTTGTATTTGTGTGAACACGCGAATTAATTTAGTTTATAAATGAATTTTGTGTACAAATTTAGCGTATAAAATGAATTTAGTACTTATGTAATAAAACGGTAAAATATAAACCAATATTAATGAAACGAATTATATATTCGAATTTAATATAAACAAATATTTAAATCCTTAGATATTATTCGGCCCCGTCTGACAAGTGTTGTATATGATCGTTTTAGGGATATTCGTTTTTTCCACAAAACGGACAACTCTATTCATCTGATACATCATTTGTCGGATTTGTCCCACTATTGGACAAGTTACAAACACTATAAAGTAATTATATTCCGTCAATCATATCACTTTAAACGGTTCACAAAATTTCGACGGCATTTCCTTTACGTTCCTTGTGTACACGCATTTGTGTACGATACAAGGAACACGGGGGAAATGCTGCCGAAATTTTGTGAATCGTTTAAAATGATATGATTTACGGAATATAATTACTATCAAGAAGATCTGGAGGAAAACAAGCCCTATATATTGCCAAACAAGCCCTACAAGCTTATTATGCCCCTTATCCATCTCTAAAAAGGGATAAAGCAGATTGGTCTGCGGTTTTTAAAACCAAAGCAAGATTTACGTTTGATGGACAAAATATTCCAGACGAATAAGCCTATCAAGCAGATCTGGAGGAAAATGCTGAAATAGCAATTACAGACGATCAAACCGATTTTGGACCTTTAAATGATGAGACAAATGTATTAGTCGAAGCATTTGAGAGTGTAGAGGAAAACGACATAGAGCACGAAACCGAGTCTGAATCAGAAAACGATGAGGACGACTGAGTAATATCCGGTAATTTTTAAAAGTATTCACATTACATTGATCTCTGATTAATAATGCATTTATCTAATTTATACAATTTTAATGACAATAAGTGTATACTCACACACTCAACACGTACACAACATGACACATTTGTAGCATATTGTATTACATTTTTTAATGGTTCATCATATCATGATTATTATAATGTGTATATGTATGTATATATGGCAAGTATATATATTATGTCCGGTTCCGGTTCTGGTTCTGGGTCTCGGCGACGTGGCTCTTCACGTCATATTGGAGAGAGTAGTGGTGAGCCACCAGCTCGGCCACTTGTTTACTTACAACCTAAGGCTGATGAGACGTAAGTATCATAATTAGCGAGCATAGCATTTTAATTTTTTAATTGTACATGATATATCTACAATTGTCTAAAGTTCAATTTTATATTTAACGCAGTGGATTTGAGTTGGAGCCATCCAAAGTGGTTCTGAGCATTTCGAAGCAGGCGTACATGGCTAAGATGACCGATTGCTAGCCCAAGTGGGGCAAGATCCCCGACGAGTGAGAGAGACGATTTGGCAAGATTTTCTGGTAAGTTTATACCGCTTTACAAGATGATTAATTAAATACAAATAAATAATTAGTAATATTTTCTCATTGTACATGGCGCCGTAGATTTGCAAGAGTCTGACGTCAATTTAGTTCAGCGACACTGGAACTCCAGGATCGCGAAGAACTATAGAGAGACTATGTCGGAGATTAAAAAAGTAGGAAAGAAGCCCAAGTGGATGAGCGCGACTGTATGGGAGAAATGGGTTGATTGGTGGAACTCTGAGGAGTTCAAGGTAAATCTACAATAAATCTCAGCATTCTTTTACTGTTTAATAAATAATTAATCATTGTAAATTTGCAGGAGGAGTCAGCTAGGAACTCGGCAAATAGGAGCAGGAATCCTGTATCACACCGTGGAGGCTCCAAATCTTTCCAGCATCACCGCGAAGATTTGGTAAATTTATCTATTATCACATTTGTATATTGATCAGTTCAGTAATTAGTTATGTATAGTTAAAATATCCAAATTATCAATTGCAGGAACGAGCTCGTGGAGGCTCTGTTGGCTTAGTGGACGTGTTTGCTCACACCCACGCGTCTAGGCAAGTAGACGAGGCTGGCAATATCATATATCAGTGGGGTGAGCAAGATAGGACGACCGAGGCATATGTATGCATTTTTTAATTTTTAATACTTATACCGATAAGTTTATTAATTTCTAGCTACGCAAAATAATTACATGCTACTATTTTTCAACTGAAATTATTTTTTTTCATTATAGTCGAGGTTGCAGGAGGCACAGGCTTATGCGCTTGAGCAGTCTGGTCGTGATGCGCTGACACAAGAGGAGCAGGATAACATTTTTACAGCTGTTATGGATCCGACGCAACGGAGTAGACGTTTTGGCTTCGGGAACCTAACGGTAATTAATCCTTTTACATATGTACAAAAAATCAGCGTTTAGATATATAATGTTATAATATTGTATATGCTGAGACAACCCTTTTGCTATTAATTTTATTTGCAGGCTCGACAGGCTCGACAAGCTCAAAAAGACCGAGACAAAGAAGAAATCAAGGAGCTTAGAGCTATGGTTGAGCAGCTACAGGAGGAGAATCGTCTACGAGCCATCCAGGTGGAGCAGTTGGATCAAAAGCTTGCGCAGTATTTGCAGAATCATGGTACCCTTCCTTCGTCGTCTGGTGCTTCTGGAGGCGACGAGGATCCTTGAGGAGGTATGTTTTTGAGTATTTGTGTTTGAACAATGTATATATTGACTTGGAGATGTTTTGATGTTGATGGTGATGTTGTATATATTGGTACGGAGTGGGTGAGAAGTATTTTGATGGTATGATCATGGTTTAGTGACATTTGTTGATGGTATGTACGTTGATGGTATATTTTGTGATGTTTGATCGGTTTGGTTTGTTTATATTGGTGTTTTATTGATTTATGTGCGTTGTTTGTATTGATATTGATATATATATATATATATATATATATGTGTGTGTGGAATTGATTGGAAATGGAATGGAAATTGAATGATTGGAAATTGTGTGGTGGAAGGTAAATAGGCTTGCTGTTGTACAGCAAAATAAACCCAGTATTTCCAACGGCGTATTGGCCATTTTATTGTAACGGTTTCCAACGGTTTCCAACGGCTATAAGCCGTTAGCGGCCGTTGAAAATGGTCCGTTGTTTTCGTTGAAAAGCGTTGGAAGTCGTGGGATATATTCCAACGGCTATTCCAACGGCTTCCAACGGCCGCCAACGGCTAAAAGCCGTTGGAATAGCCGTATTATCTTGTAGTGTCTGTGATTGTGCATTGCTGGTTGACGAGCTGGGTAGTAGGATATTATTACATGAAACCAATGGCAGCAGGATATTATCGTAGGATATTGCGAGAGATGCATGAAACCAATGGTGACTGTGCATTGTTATTTGTGGCATGCACACTGACAGGATTTCTCAAAAACGTTCATGAAGCAAAAGAGCAGGTTTGTGCAAAATAAGTGTTTTAATGCAAAAAAATTTGTATTGGTTTTATACTGTTTAATGTTGGAATGCTCTTGAATGAGCTGTTGTTTTCCGTAGAATTTGATTTTCAAAAAGAATTTAGTAATTGACGAGAGCCATGCTGCCTATGTCAATGCCATTCAAGCAGCAGAGCACTTCATTTATGTGAAAAACCAATATTTTGTTGGCTCTTCGTTTGGTTGACCTTCATATTCATATGCGGATTAGAACTTTAAGTGCTTTGAGTTTTAGCCATATGATAGCTTCTGTTTATTTAATTTTATTATTATGCTATCCATGCTTAGCTTAAATAAGAGATGCGGGTGTTACTTTACTTCTGAAATATAACTCATTGTCTCAACACAAGAAGGCTGCAGTGCAAAGCCCAACAAGGCCCAAAAGGCTTATTTTACTAGCTTTACTTTCTGTTCAGATATATGTATAAATACAAACAGTTGTAACCAGTTTCATTAATACAATTTTACAACTTTCTTCTTCAATAGAATTCAAAACTCTTTCTTGGTATCAGAGCTTACTGCCTAACGGCAATTCTTCAAAAAAAAATATAATAACAAAAAGAAACTCATCAGAATTCATCATCATCATCTGAGTTTTGATTCTCATCTGAAGTGTAGTACCTTGCCAGTATTGAGTCTGGCTGCATCAACACTTACAGATCGAATCTTGGTGAAAAACAAATAAGAAATCAATTTTCTCGAATCAAGAAAACTCATCAAATCAGATCACCAGAACAAAAGAAAGTGTCATCCAATCAAGATCATCAGACAATCATCATTTGATCAACACAGATCATCAAATTATCATCACCTGACCTTGTGGTTGCATCATACCTGAGTCAGTGTCTCTGATCTGCCTCAATAACCAAGTTCTTGATCGAGATACAAACTGTTCTTGACAGTTTTTCATCCCTGATCATCATGTACATTCATCTCTGAATCTTCTTGACATCAGTTGTCATCATGAGCAACGAATCTAACATTGCTTCATCAGAGAACACAAGTAACACTCAGCAAACTTCAACAGCAGCCGAGAATCTTATTAAAACCATCATTATCCCACAGAGCCAACTTGTGACTGTTCATCTTGATGAAGACAATTATCTACTATGGAGGCTTCAGGTTGAGACTGCAATTCAAGGCTATGTACTTGAAGGTTACATTCTCGGCACCATTTCTATCCCACCAAAGTTTATCAATGTTGAGGAAAATAAAGTTGTCAGCAATGAAGAGTACACAAAGTACCATAGGCAAGACAGACTGATCTGTTCTTGGTTAATGTCATCCATAAACACCAAGTTACTGTCACATGTAATAGGATGCAAGACTGCAAATGAACTATGGATAACAGTTGAAAAGGTGTTTAATACTCAGTCAGCAGCAAAGGTTATGTACCACAAGAGACAACTTCAAAACATCAAGAAAGACAACCATACTATGAGAGAATACTTGTCCAAAATTAAAAATACATGTAATCTTCTTGAAGCTGCAGCTCATAAAGTTTCAGATTCAGAACAAATCTTGACCATACTCAATGGTTTAAATGATGAGTATGAGTCAATGGTTGCTGTGATAGCCTCTCAAAAGGTGTTACCATCTGTAGATGATGTACACTCAATCTTGTTAGCACATGAAGCCAGAATTGACAATAAAAGACCACAAGAATCAGACTTTTTTGTTAACTATACAACTAATCAGAGAAACAAGGGTCAAAACAGTAACAAAACTGAGCAAGGAAATCAAAGAGGTGGCTATGCTAACAGATCAAGAGGAAGAGGAAGATGGAGCAACAACAACAATAGACCAAAATGTCAAATCTGTGAAAGAATAGGGCACACAGCATTGAAATGTTATTTTAGATATTCTAATCAGAATAATAGCAATCAGAGAAACAGCAATCCCAATGTCAATATTGCACAAACCAGTGACACTCAAAATGACAACAACAGCAAGGGTCAGAGTTCAAATGACATTGCCAGAGCTGAACACATTCAGGATGAATCTTGGTATCGAGACTCTGGTGCTACAAACCACATCACTAACAATCTCGACAATTTAAATCTTGGATGCAAGGAATACAGAGGTAATCAAAAAATTTGCATGGGGAATGGTAAGTGTGTCAAAATTTCTCATACTGGTAATACCTACATTAGAGGTAAAAGACAATTATTTCTACACAATTTACTTAGAGTTCCAAACATTAAAAAGAATCTTATAAGTGTATCTCAGTTTGCTCTTGACAATAATGTATTCTTTGAATTCTATCCTAAGCACTGTTTGGTTAAAGACATGCTGACTAAGGATGTTTTGTTGCAGGATGAAACTGAAAAAGGACTTTACAAATTTACATCCACCAAATGCAGCAGTGTTACAAAGGAACCTAACCACTGTAATTTGAGTACAAAGAGAAACTGTAGAGACACATTTGATCTATGGCATTATAAACTTGGTCATCCAAGCAGTAAAGTTGTAAAGCAGATTCTTGTTGAAAATAAAATAAAAATTGATGATACATCATTACCCTATGTATGCACTTATTGCCAAATGGGCAAAAGTCACAAATTACCCTTTAATCACTCATCAACTCAATACAAGAAAGCACTAGAATTAGTTGCCACTGATTTGTGGGGTCCTGCACCCATATGCTCAGATTTTGGATTTAAGTACTACATCTCGTTTGTAGATGCATATTCAAGACACACTTGGATATACTTCTTAAAAACAAAATCTGAAGCATACAATGCAGTCATATGTTTTATAACTATGGCTGAAAAACAAACTAATTCTCAAGTTAAAATCATCCAGTCTGATGGTGGTACTGAGTATAAACCTCTTAGCAATTATTTTCAAAAAAGAGGAATCATACACAGAACCACATGTCCTTACACCTCTGAACAAAATGGTCCAGTGGAAAGAAAACATAGACACATTGTTGAATCTGGTCTTACTCTACTGGATCATGCCTCAATGCCACTAAAATTTTGGCCTGAAGCATTCAACACAGCTGTTTATTTGATAAACAGAATGCCAACAAGAGTTCTTAAGGGAATTAGTCCTATAGAGAAACTATATGGACATAAACCAGATTATTTTAGCTTAAGAATTTTTGGATGTCTCTGCTTTCCCTACACTAGACCATACAACATAAACAAATTGAATTTTAGATCCAAACCATGTACATTTCTGGGATACTCTGCAAACCAGAAAGGATACAAATGTTTAGATGACAGTGGGAAAATATTTGTGACTAGACATGTTGTATTTAATGAACATGTGTTCCCTTTCAGCAACTCAGAAATGAAAACAACCAGTAAGGTATATAATCCAAAGGCATCTATACCTGATCTACCAGTGTACACTGGGATTGAACATCATATAAGAGCAAAGGAGGCTACTGAGAATCCACAATCCAGAGAACTTGCTCAGCAGAACTTAGACTGGATGGACAATCTCAGTCATGCCAATCCTTCACCTGCAGCAACAACAGAAAGTAGAGATAAGGATAATGCAGATAATCATGAAGAAAGTACTCAAAGGTCGACAGATAATTCTGATACAGGAAATATACCTCAGAATGATGTTCAAGTGAGATCTACTCATCCCATGGTTACAAGAGCCAAAAGTGGCATCTTCAAACCAAAAATCTACACAGCTAACCTGAATTATCAGGAACCTACAACATATGCTCAGGCAGTTAAAGACAAAAATTGGAAAGATGCAATGAATGAAGAATACAATGCTCTCATCAAAAACAGAACATGGGATCTTGTGCATTCACCAGTCAATAAAAATATTATTGGATGCAAGTGGACATACAAAATTAAGAAAAATCCCGATGGAACCATAAACAAATACAAGGCAAGGCTAGTTGCAAAGGGCTACACTCAACAATATGAGTTTGACTTTAATGAAACATTTTCTCCAGTGGTAAAACCATCCACAATCAGACTCATACTCACTATTGCCCTCCACAAGGAAAGGGAGATAAGACAATTAGATGTCAACAATGCATTTCTTAATGGTGTTCTACAAGAAGAAATTTACATGGAACAACCACAAGGATTCATCAGAGATGAAAATTATGTCTGCAAGCTGAATATGGCAATTTATGGCCTTAAACAAGCTCCAAGAGTCTGGTTTGATAGGCTAAGATTATCATTAACAAATCAAGGATATCAGTCAACCAAATCAGACAACTCGCTATTTATCAAAATTAATGATGTATCAACTGTTTACATACTAATATATGTGGATGATTTAATTATTACAGGCAACAACAGAGAAGAAGTCAAGCACATTATCACCTACTTAAATGAGCAATTCTCTGTAAAAGATCTTGGGGACATCAACTATTTTTTGGGCATTGAAGTTAAAAGAAAAGAAAATTCAAAACTACTGCTATGCCAAAAGAAGTACATTCAGGAAATATTTGACAAAGAAAAAATGAGTGATGCAAAGGCACAATCAACTCATATGATAAGCAGCCAACACTACTCCAAAAACAGGGGAGAAGCCATATTTAATACTAAACAGTATAGAAGTGTTGTAGGAGCATTACAATATGCAACTATAACACGACCTGATATTGCTTACAGTGTTAACAAAGTGTCACAATTTTTGCAGAATCCACTTGATGAGCACTGGAAGGCTGTAAAGAGGATTCTCAGATATCTAAAAGGGACAATAGAGTATGGTCTGTCACTTAAAGCATGCAATAACTTAAATATAGTGGGATATGCTGATGCTGATTGGGCCTCAGACCCAGATGATCGAAGATCAGTCACAGGCTATTGCATATATATTGGAAACAATCTCATATCGTGGTGCTCAAAGAAACAAGCAACTATATCTAGATCAAGCATCAAGCCAAATATAGAAGCGTAGCAAGTGCCACTGTAGAAATCATTTGGTTACAATCTATACTTGGTGAATTAAGGCAAAAGGCTAATACTGTACCAGTTCTATGGTGTGATAACCAAAGCACTGTCTATATGTCAGCCAATCCAATAATGCACTCTCGAACCAAACACATAGAAATAGATCTACATTTTGTTCGAGAGCAGGTTCAGAAAGGAAAGCTTCAGATAAGGCATATACCTGCTACTTACCAACGTGCAGATGTTCTTACCAAAGCATTGTCGGCAAAGAACTTCAACAAATTCAGATCTGACCTGAAAGTTGAAGATGACAGAGATCGAGCATCCGCCATCACTTCCACTTCTAGCGGCAACTTAAGAGCTCTCGAGAACTCAAGCTTAACACTAAAGATGGAAACTTCCTCAGATCCTCACTCACTGAAGAAAGAATTTCAGATTTCGACCTCCAAATGATGTGTAAAACTGGAGACCCATCACTCAAGTGAAGATTGAGCATCTCACGACCAGATCTGGTGAAAGAAGACAATTTTCTCAAGATAATCGAAAGAATTTTTGATCGTCTTTTCAGCAAACCCTAACCCTAGGGTTACGTTTGAAGGGGGGAAATAAGAGATGCGGCTGTTACTTTACTTCTGAAATATAACTCATTGTCTCAACACAAGCAGGCTGCAGTGCAAAGCCCAACAAGGCCCAAAAGGCTTATTTTACTAGCTTTACTTTCTGTTCAGATATATGTATAAATACAAACAGTTGTAACCAGTTTCACTAATACAATTTTACAACTTTCTTCTTCAATAGAATTCAAAACTCTTTCTAGCTTATATCATTCCATAAGAAAATATTTTGTTTTAACGCTAGTAAAGCATGCAACTAAGTTTCTCCCATGCACAAGTTTACTATTCTCTGTTTTGCGAGAAGATCTTCATGCGAAGGGAAACTTCACCAATGCACTGAAACATTAAATTATTCTATTTACCTAAGCCATGCACTCACACATGTACATACATACATACATATATACACACATACATATATATATTCGATACATACATACATACATACATACATACATACATATATAGACACACACATATACATATATATGCATTACATCAGCATTACATTCAAATTCGATGTCAAATACGGTTCATGGTTGTTTAGTAATACTAATATATCCATACGACTACTTATCATTACGCATCCAAAGTTACATATGTGATTCTGCATTTATCCTGCTGTTCAAAATTCCTCAATTCACAATTAAGAGAAGCTCGAGTTTCATTACAACTTTAAATATAATATTGTCCCCCCGTCTCTTTGTGCAAAAGAAACGCAGAACGAAGTAACTTTTTGTGGATCTGTTTTACTTGTTAGGGAGATCAATTTGAATCAATTTGAAACTTTTTACTCATCAAGATATATAAAGTTGCAGAGTAATGGTTTTAACATATCCATCTAAAGTTGTGGTATACTAGTGAATAATAAAAGCAAATAATCAATTTTATAAACAAACAAATTACTTCTTGAAAATAAAGTTAATTATTTCAGTCAGACCTATTATATGTTATAATTTCATGGTTAGCCATATTTTAAAATCCGTTTTCAATTTTATATATATTTAGAACACAAAAGACCGTTTCTACCAAAAAGAAGATTGTGAAATATAAGTTATTTGTTATTTGTAAAAAATATAGTGCAAGGGTACGCATTCTTCTCTTTAGCTATAAACATTGTGATTACTGTCTTAACTCTCAGAACTTATACAGCGAAGTGGAACTGATAGTGGTCTAGTGATATCATCAACTATGATATGATGTAGTATTGAATTGAGTTGTTTGGTTTGATTCAACTACCTGAGTTGGATCCCACACTTCAGTTTGGTTCGTCCTCCACTTTTTTTATGTATAATTTATTTGTTATTTGTTTTAATACTTCTCTTTTTACTTTTTTTGATTTACAGGCAATATTCTTAGTGTATATGCAGTGCCATAACATCTACACTGCAGGTAATTTACTCTCTCACAATTTAAATTCTTATGTATACATCTTCACGAGTAAAACAAAACCTAAAACTGTTCATATTTAATATATCTTGTACATGGATATTGTGTTAATATCAAATAGCATCTTATATTCTTATATTAGTTTGATTCGCTTGAATCTGCCTTAAGCCACATTCGTCCAATTACTTTGTTGCTGTCAGGTTCTGTCTGACCATCATAGCATTATCAACTATCTTCGCAAATTTCACCCAGATGAAAATGGACCGTTTGGTATAACAGCTACCTATCTTGAAACGTTTATTAAAAGCAAGCTACTTTGTCATCACATACATTTAGGGGATATGAGACAGCTGGTATGCCCTTTTCATTGACTTCAGTAATTTATACGTAGTTCACTTAGCAACGAATAACTATTTTCTTGCTGTTTGCAGCCTGACATCACATGCAGTATACTTTAACAGCTTGCGACTTGTGACATTAAATGGTTTAATCATGTACTTATTTAGATATACTTTTAAAGCTCGATTCGCTGAATTTTCATTATCTGTACTGATTCCAGAACTATGAAACTGAAAATTCTTTTCTATTTGTTATAATGGTGAAATTAATACTTTTTAGGAAATTTTGGCTTAACTTTCCACATGAATTGTAATGTTAAAACTTTTAGATTACATCTTCTACTCTGAACCAAATCTCTCCTCCATCAAACTCTTTCGGTCCTCTTCAATCGCCGAACCGCATCATATACTCCTTCACAGCTTGATTTCACTCGATTTGGGAATCTCTGGTACCAATTTCTATCAATCTCCACCTTGATACTAGATTTCCAAACAAGCCTTCCAACTCCGTCTACATTTTTATGCTCCAAGCAATGGATACTTACCCAATGAGATTAGGCAATGTCATCACCCATTACACTCTGTCAACGAACTCCGATAGGGCCACCGCTTGTCAACAAAGTGTTCGAAGCACCCAGTCTGCGTAGAACCTATCAATCTTCACCATGAAAACAAACCTTTCCATGAACCATCTCAACTCTCCCCTGGTGCCACCCTATGACACCTAGCACTTCATTATGCAAATCAAGTCCGAGCAATGCTCGAACTTTGCAATAGTCAATGACCTGGTAAACATGTCTGCTGCATTCTCCTTTGTGTGAACTTTCTAAAGACGAACTAGCATCTCTTCACTCAACGGGACAAGGAACGACTCTCTCACCTCAATGTGCTATGTCCTTGAGATGAATATCAGATTTTCAGCTAAGTGAATTGCACTTTGATTGTCACAATGCACATTCACTCCTTCGTATGCAAACCCAAATCACACAACAATCGCCTCAAGTAAAGCGCCTCCTTAGCTGCCTCAACCACAGCTATGAGTTCTGCCTCTGTAGTAGACAAAGCCACAATTATCTGCAACCTCGCTTTCCAACTGATTGCTGTCTCACCAATGGTGAACATATATCCGAAGGTTGACTTCCTTCGATCTCTATCACTAGCATAGTTGGAATCACAAAATCTAACCAAGTTGAAATCTCTTCCTCTACCGCCAAAGACAAGTCCATGGTCTGGAGTTCCTCTAAAGTATTTGAAGATACACTTCACTGCTTCCCAATGCGTCTTTCCTGGATTTTCCATGAACTTACTCACCAATCCAATAGCCTATGCAATGTCATGCCTAGTGCGAACCATGGTGTAAATCAAGCTGCCAACTGTACTTGCATACGGGACCTTCATCATATAAGCCTTGTCCTTTTTCGAGATCGGAGAGCCTTTATTAGAAAACTGTATGTGAAAAAGCATGGGCGTGCTGATTGCCTTTGCCCCTTTCATACTAAACCGAGCAAGCTCCTTTCGAATGTACTTCTTTTGAGTGAGGCTCAAAAGTCCTAGCTTTCTATCCTTTTGGATTTGCACACCCAAACTTTTTTTTGCTTCTCCACGGTCCTTCATTTCGAATTCCGCTTTTAGCTTTAGCTTCAAACTACTGATTTTAGCTTTATCCTTAGAAGCAATCAACATATCATCAACGTACAAGAGTAGGTACACACATCTTCCATTCTTTAAATGCTTGAAGTACATACAATCATCTTTGACGCTACGATCAAAACCAAGTAAAAGCATAAAGTGTCAAACCTCTTGTACCGTTGTCCAGGCGACTGCATATGCCCATAAAATGAATTCTTTAATTTGCAAACCCAATTTTCTTTCCCATCTACAAAAAATCCTTTTGGCTACTTCATGTAGATGGTCTCATCTAAGTCTACATGCAAGAAAGCGGTTTTCACGTCCAGTTGCTCCAGCTCCAAGTTATGAGCTACGACGATAGCGAGCAAAATGCGGATGGACATATGCCTCCCTACTAGAGAGAATATCTCATCATACTCCAATCACTTTCTTTTTGAAAACCCTTTAGCAACTAGTCTAGCCTTATATCTCCTATCATCCGTCACCTTGAACACCCACTTGCAACCTATGTCTCAGTTTCCTTGAGGAGGTGGTACCAAATCCCAAGTTCTGTTCTTCTTCAACGACTCTAACTGCTTTTCCATAGTGCATATCCACTTCGAACTGTCACATGACTTAAAAGCTTCATCAAGGTAAGCGGCTCCTCAAGAACTACATGTAGGGCATAGTCAAACTGATTATCATGGCTAAGGTTCGCAAACTGCCAATCACCATACCTTTGGGTGGCTTAATAGTCTTACGATTGACCCGGGTAGGTACAGCTTCGCCTAAACTCCTTTCATCTCCACTTTGAACTGAACTTCCTTTAGATTCATGCACATCACCACCACTGCTAGAAAGTACATATGGATTATCCTATGTTGTTTCATCAACTGTGTTTTCTTCGACAGCATCGAAAACAACTCTACTATTTGGCTGGAAAACAGAAACTTCTTCTATCTCTTTAGGCCTATTTGAATCTTATGATGTGGTAGGTAGCTTCTCCTTCGGATTGAACATAGCAAACTCCTCAAAAGTAACATGTCTAGAATGAAAAATCTTCCAATCAACAGGGTTTCAAATTCGATACCCTTTAATACCATCGGCGTATCCTATTAGTATGCTCTTGTATGCTCTAGCCTCCAACTTTCCATTACCTGCATGGTGAACGTACACATGACAACCAAAAATTTGAAAGTAACCAAAATATACGGCTTAACATCTCCACTTTTCCTCTAGAATCTTCCTACCTATGGCTGAGCATGGAATTCGATTTATGATATGCGTCGCAGTTGATAATGCCTCGACCCAAAAGCCTCTAGACAAGCCCACAGTAAATCTCAAGCAATGAGCCTTCTCCAGTAGAGTCATGTTCATCCTTTCTGCAACCCCATTGGATTGCGGGTCTCCGGGTGTAGTGAAATGTCTCTAAATGCCATGTTGTCTACAAAAATCAAGAAACTCCCTAGAGACAAATTCACCGTCATTATCAAATCTCAGCACTTTCAAACTAGTACCAGATTGGTGCTCAACAAGCGCTTTTTAGTCTTTGAACATCTCAAAACTCTCTGATTTGGCCTTCATCACATACACCCATGCTTCCCGAGAAAAGTCATCAATAAAAGAGATAAAATATTTTGCTCCTCCAAGAGAAGGAGTAGCAACTAATCCCCAAGCATCTATATGCACATACTCAAGTACTCGCCTCAATCTATGGAGTCCAACTCCAAAAGATACTTTAGTTTGCTTGCCTAACACACACTCCTGGCAAAAGCGAAGCTTTCTCCTTTGACCATCTTTCGTCTTTGAAGCAACTCTAAGCCTTTCTCTAGAATATGATCCAATTTAGATGCCAAAGCTTTGTGGCATCCAATGCTCGAGAACTATCTACTCCAACATACGGCTCTCCAAGAAATGTGGTTCCTTTCAGCAAATATAGATTTCGACACACATCTCCTTTCATAAGAACTAGTGCATCTCTTGAAACCTTCAGACTATCCCTATAGATAGTTACCTTGTATCCAAATATGCCAGTTGTCCTAAAGAAATTAAGGACTTCCAAGGACCTGGAAGATACTAGACACCTGTCAAAGTGCATATCACCCCATCAAACATCCTGATCCTCATTGCACCTTTACCCATTGCTCTACAGCTAACATCATTTCCCATAAGAATAGAGCTTACCTCTCTTCCAACAAAAGAATTGAAGTAATCCTTATTAGGCGTCATATGAAAGGACGCCCCTGAGTCTAGCACTTAATAGTCTGAGACATCCGACACTACTGAAAATAACACATCGTCAGATACATACTTCACCACTGCAAATGATAAAGATATGTCTTCTTGCTTCTTCTTCAAATCTAGACAATCCTTTTTCCAATGACCAGGTTTCTTGCAGATAAAGCACTTCCTATCCTCAGACTTTCCTTTTCTCCCATTACCGAGCTTCCTGGACTTGGAATGCCCTCTAAAGTACCAATTCTTCTTATCTTCTCTACCTATTTCAACAAACAGGCCGTGACTTCTACGTCCACCTCTTCTTCCTTCACCTATCTTCTTCAGTTGATCTCTCAAGCCCTTAGATAAAAGGCCCGACTTCACACGTTCCGCAGTCAAAGTGTCTCTAGCAAAGATAACGCTGTTACTAAACTTGTGTAATGCTCTGGATGAGAACACAAAAGAATCATTGCCATTTTCTCCTCATCCATCTTCAAGTCAACAGTCATCATCTTCATCACGAGATCATCAAAGAAATTAATATGTTTCTTCACTGAAGTACACTTTGTCATCCGCATGGTGAAAATGTCTTCAACAATATCAGATGATTAGTCAGAGATTTCTTCAAGTAGAGACTATCTAGCTTGGTCCAAATTCCCCTGCAATGGTCTCATTGCTAATCTTTGAGATGATATTCTCTTCCATAGCTAGTAGTAATGTAGTAAACGTCCATTTCTCCATTTCCTTCCTTTCAAACAATTCTGGATGGACTTCATTTCTCATTAGAACAGCTTTCATTCTCCATTGCCACTTCCCAAAGTCCTTATCTCTGTTCCATTTTTCAATTGCCAACTATCATCCTGACACGATATACATCCTTCTAGTATAAGGTCTTGCAGCAATTGGAGTCACTTCATCTCCTGCCAAAGCGTCTAACACTCCTTAATCAACCTTGTAGCTCTGATACCAGACTATTCGGGAAAATCACTTTAGATGATCAGTCTAAGAGAATAAAAAACCCAACGCAATGGAAAACAACTGGATTGTGATTGCAGCGAGATGAAAAGAATAGAGATAAACACCAGAACAGACAGTTATAGATCAATGCAATGCAGAAAAATAAATAACACCGGTATCTATAGTGGTTCCACTACCACGAGGCAGTGTACGTCCACTTGGGGAAGGAGATTTTATTAATCACTAAAAGATTAGTGTTACAAGATTGATTCACTTTTGAAGGATATACATAAGAAGAATTTACAATATAGACAAAAATATGTAGAGTTTCAGCTCTCTAAGATCACTGCTATTGTTGTCCAGAAGCTCCACTATTTATAGAGTGAAGATATGAGGAGGGATGGTTGCTATGTAGCAGCCTGGGGTTTAGTTCGGCATATCTAGTCTGGCATAATTTGATTTCGCAAAACGTCGAGCAAAAAATTTAGACCATCATCCCAATCACCGAACGATAAATTTCGTTCGGCAAATCACTGCTCAAAACTTAATGCGCTAATTTCGAACGAAATCATTACGTCTTCTAAGCTAAACCGTATCTCTCCTCCATTGAAAGTAGTTTCACGTTCGGTCTTCTTCAATCATCGAACCACATCAGGTACTCCTTCACCGATCCAATACTCCACCTTCCTTTTGCCGAACGAACTTCTTCTAAATAAGAAAACTGGTTCGGCTTCCAGCTCCTTCTTCTTCGTGCTTTGATTAGCTAGGGTTTCAGTCGATTTGGTAATCTCAAGTATCAATTTCTAGCAATGCTATTAGCAATCCATACATCATATCCATTGTCTGCTAAAATGATGCCAAAGAGACTTTTCTGTATAGTTTATCAGCCATGTCACACCATTCTATAATATAATCCAATATTTACCGATTATCCTATAATTTATGATTAAAATTATATAAGAAAAATCCAAATGTTAAATATATTGCATTATGTTGTTTAGATTATAAAATGATAAGTCGGAAATTTGAGTTTTATAAATAAAAGTTGCTGCATATTTAGTTACGTGATAGCTTTGTCATATTATGCTTGCTACAAGTCTAGAACCAAGAAAAACATCGATGAGCTTAATGCTCATTTATGTGTAGCGTATCTGGCTTGAAAAGTAAATAACATTCCGTAAATATCTTCTAGATTGTAGATATTAAAGATCTTGTAAAATAATGTCTAGAGATCTTACTATTCTTAAGATTTTTTTTTTCTTAAGATTTTTTTCATAGCTTCTTAGTTACAAAATTTTCTTGTCAAAAGAACCAATCAAGCAAACAAAAAAGCATAGCCACTAGCTTTACAACCTGTAACACAAGGCTTCTGTTGACATGCTCTATTGATTCTTTTGAAGTGGAAGTGTTGCCTCTCCCTTGCACTTTAATATTTCATAGGTTCACACAAAATGTTGAACGGAAAAAAATACCGACACAATTCCTAATTGGAGTAGATTCATGCAAAAGCTGACCCAGAGTATATGACGACAGAATGAAGATGTTGTATCTCTTGTTGGCCATTTCTATGTAGATTTGATCCACTACGTCATTCAATATTATGTCATGGTTGTCTTTGCTCATGTTGTGGTATCCTATCATCCTTTGGTATCGAAAAACATCATCTTGATAAACATCAACAATTTAAAGAAATCATGATATAAAAAGAAAACTTAATAATAGGATCTTATCATACATCTCATTATGTACTACTGATATAGTCTTCGTTAGAGAGGAATTTCTCTAACTCTTCAGCACCCCCACGATCCGTTGTCTTCATTATGTACATGTTGCTATCCCTTTTTTTGCAACCTCCAAACTCAATTTCCTAAATAGAAAAATGAGAGTAAAATATTGATGAATTTGTGGAAAGAATAAAACAAAATGGAAAAATAACATTTAAGCTGAGAATTTATCTCAAAATAGATAAATGGTGGTGCTGTATTCGTTAGTTGCATCTTTATATTCTTTAAATCCTCATGATGACGATAATGATGATGAGGAAGATATTATTTCTCTTATTCATGTTGTTCGTGAATTTTCCGACATATTTGAGCCCGTTTTAGGATTACCACCTAAGTGAGCAATTGAGTTCAGAATTAATCTCATCCCTGGAGCTCAACCTATTACTCGTCCTCTTTATCGTATGTCCAATAAAGAAAATGAGGAGATCTTATGCAACTGGTTTAAAATTGGCATGTTGTGTACTTCTTGATTAATAAAGAGGATGAGTAATAGGTTGAGCTCCAGGGATGAGATTAATTCTGAACTCAATTGCTCACTTAGGTGGTAATCCTAAAACGGGCTCAAATATGTCGGAAAATTCACGAACAACGTGAATAAGAGAAATAATATCTTCCTCATCATCATTATCGTCATCATGAGGATTTAAAGAATATAAAGATGCAACTAAGCCCAAAGTAGGCAAAGATCTTATGCCGATAACTGGAGAAGGAAATTAGAATTTTCTGTGGGAGATCTTGTGTTTATTCATGTTTCACCTATGAAGGGTGTTGTATGTTTCACTCGATCGGGAAAGTTGGCGCCTCGATATATTGGGCCATTTCCTATCACCAAACGTATTGGTTCCGTAGCTTATCGCCTTTTATTGTCGGCTCAGTTTTCTGCTATTCATGACATGTTTCACGTTTCTCAATTATGGAAGTGCCTTCGTGATTCCGATTCTATTCTTGAGCCCGGTGTTGTGGAAGAAATTGAAGTTTCACCTAATTTAACGTATGAGCAACATCCTATCCGTATTATTGCTTCGGAGGTCAAGCGCCTTCGAAATAAAGATGTTCCGCTTATTAAAGTTCAATGGTCATCAAATCCTAAGGATTACTCTTGGGAATCTAGAGAATTCATCGAGCGAACACATCCGGATTTGCTTTCTCGTGCTCTTTGAGGTGAACTTCTTATTTCAAACTTCGTTGTGTTGAATATGCTTTTATGGTTGTTACTATATATTTTCTTCTTAATTATTATGAGGACGCAATTTCTTTAAGGAGGGGAGTCTGTAACAACCAGCAATTTTACAATTTGATATTTAAATATTTTATCGTTAGTCGGATTTTAGTCCGAAAAGTTACTTTTTGCATACGGTCGAATTAGGACTCGGAACCACTTCCATTGAGTTCAAAACACCGTTTGCAATCTTTGTGAGTGTAAACTTTGATATGTTTGGAGTTAGTGGAATTTTGTTACTTTTTCACTTTGGGTTTTGGGTTTGGTTTAGCCCATTTGCCTAAACTATTAACTCTAACTCAACCCCCTTCTCTTCATAACTTTACTTCCATTTCCTAACACTCAAGCTTCATCAAAAATGGAGGAAGGAATGGAAAATTAAAACTCCAAGCTCAAGTTCATTTGCAAATCCAACATCTAACTCCAAATTCAAAGAGAAGACATTGATTCAAGCTTCTTGGGTTGATTCTCCTTTGCTTTCAAGCTTCTCTTCCATTGATTTTATGAAAAAGTGAGATTTTTATCTCACATCTTTGTCTATAACTATCTTTGATTGTTGGGTATGAATTCCTAACACTTTTTCATGTGCATTTGCTTTTGGTTTGGATTGAATTGGTGAAAAATCCCAATTTTTAGCGTTTTGGATTCAAATCTTTAAAAATCCAATTTTTGATGTTTAAACACGTTTTTGGTGATGCATCGAAGAGCCAATTCGACCGGGTAGCCTATGGGCATAATCCCCTAGCGTCCGTGCTCGATCGGTTGCAAATTGGGAGAGTTTTGAGTTCCAAAACCCTTAGGTCGCGCTGTTGGGTCGTGGATGTTAGGTCGTTCAACCCCTTAGGTCGCGTTATGCCGCTTGCACCATTCTTAGGTCGCTGCCTCCGTAGCTCGCGACATGCTTTAGGTCGCTACTCGACCTTGTTTAAGCCGTTAGGTTGCTCGGCCTTCCCACTTAGGTCGTTCCGCTAGTTCGCGACATGCGTTAGGTCGCATGCATGTTAGGTCGCACATCTCCTTAGGTCGCTCGGCAGTTTGGTCGTGCCATGTTGAGCCGTAGGGGTGTTTCAATTTTGATGAAGTTGGAATCGAATTCTTTGGATTTTATTCACGTCTTCGTATGTGAATTTTTGTGATTGATTGTTTTTACGATCATTTTTGTGATTTGTCATTTCAAAAACATAAAGGTTTCTATACTAATAGTAAATATCAAAACTCTTTTATCAAAACGATTTCAACTCTATTTTCAATATCAAGCTTGTTAGAAGACAGTTTTTCAACCTACTAGTACATACAAACCTTTACCTCACTCGTATGAGAAATCTAATTAAACGACTTAGTAAAACAAGTGGTATGAAACGCTTGCGTTTACTTCGACGGTTAATTCTTGGACTTGTTCGATTGAACCTCTTGTGACAATTTTCGAGTGGAGATCTACAATTTGTTCGTAAATATGTAAGTTAAGCTAGTTGTTATGGGACATGAAGCTAAACTCATATATTTACTAGCTTATTGTAATTGACACTTCTTGATGATCGATGATGATCATTTTTGTGATTTAGACTAGCAAATGTGCGATGTCTCTTTGTCTACGAGGGAGACTAAACCCCGTTTCTGTGGAGCTTCGGCTCAATTTGGTGGGGTAGCGACCCATGGTCTTCGAGCCATTTTGTGGAGCTTCGGCTCAAAATTAATGGTTAGCTACCATGGAATAGCGTTCCATTTTGTGATACACGTGTTGATGAGCTTTTATGCTCTCGTTTTGTGATAAGCTTCCCCCTTTTGTGATTTCTGGATTTCCATTGATGATTTCTAGAATTTTGTGTTTCACCAATTTTCGTGATTTTCATTGATAAGTGTTATCAATTTTTGTGTATTGGTGAATTTGTGTGTCATTAACTTTTGTGATTGGCATTGATATTATTGTCAATATTTATGGTTTTGGTGTAACAACCCTAGATTTTTGTATATTATTTAAATTGGACTTTCTTTTATTTTTAATTTTTTTTATTTCAAACATTTCATTTCTAAATATAAATGATGATTATTAAATGATTTATAGTTCAAACCAGCATAATTTGAATATTTTACTGTAAAGTGGATATCTGGTCAAGCTGTTCAAATTGTGACTTTTAAACTTCAAATTTAAATTATTTAAAATCTTAAATTTTATTTTTTATTGTGAAAATAGATGTGATAACTTGAACACTGCTTTTCTTTTCGTCGAAAACGGAGTTAAATTGTAAAAGTTATGTACATTTCAATTTTGAGTGTTAGTTGATTTATTTAACAATTTTGTCTATTATAAATTATAAAAAAAAATTCTTTGTAATATTTATTTTAATTTGTTGTTGTATGTATATTTTTTGTATTATAATAATTTTAAAATGAAGTAAACAATTTTTCAAAGTCAATGGTGATTTATTTGTAATTTCTGGACACTGTTTTGGATTTTGAAGAAATTTCTTTAAATCTTTTTCTATTTTCCTTAAAAAAAAATTCATTATGTGTTAATGGGATATTTTAAGTATATTTTGTCTTTTAATATGTTTTTAAAGTGATGTTATAATTTTTCCAAAGTTTACTGTGTTGATTTCTTCTTTTTTTTAAAAGGCTGTTTTCTTATTTTCTGCTATTTTCTTCATTAAAATTATATTTAAATTTAATTTTTTTTATTTTGTGAATGTGATTTTTTTTATTACTATTTATGTTTAAAAATATATTAAAAGCTCACATGAATTTTCTGAAATTTATTTCACGTAATTTCAAATTTTCTAGACTAGTTTACTATTTTTAGCTATTTTCCTTAATTTAACTTTATATAATTAATAAATATCATATATATTTTTATATTTTGATAAATTTCCGAAATTTTATCTGGGATTATTATTATTTCTAGAAATATCAAGTTATATAAACATATATAAGAAATATGAAAGGTTTTGTGACTCTTTAGCTGCTTGTGACTCTTTGCTTTAAACCTCTTCATTTTCCAAACTCATGCATTCATTTGCTTGGCCGACCTTAATTCTTTCAGCTGCACATTTTTTTCTCATTCATTCCCGTATACAACCTCTTCTCAATCATAAAAATCATGGCCTCCATTCCTTAGGCAAAGAGTTGGTAATCTTCTTCTTCCTTCTACTCATTTTCTTCTTGTTTTCTTATGATTTTGCTCTTGCTTTCTTCACCTTCAAGGCTGAGCTCCTTCCATCTCCTCCACCTTGGCCTCCTCCACCACCACCACATCTGGTCAACACTTCCTCCAGCCCACAGCCAAGCCATGGCCGTGCCTTTGTGTTGACTAGATCCACTAAAATATGAACATACACCACATATATGCACCAAGCCGAGCCTACCTTAGCACCACTACCTCAAAACTCCACTTTGGACGCCACATACACCACCACCCTAGCTGACCTGAGACACATCTGCCACGTCATCCTCCACCCCACCTAGACCTGGACAGGCCATGCTAGCTTGTGGCCGAGCCTTTTTATTGCTTAGAAAACCATGTAGTTGCATTGACTTGTAATTCATTTGTCACAAACCATTGCTCCATCATTGCCCATGCTATGGCCGACCTTTAGGAACCCAAACCTGATCTAAGACCATACTGTAGCCATGCCATTTCAGATCATAGATGAAGCGTAAGAGGTAGAAAGCAAGTGCAAACACTTTGGCTTTGTTTTGTACATCCAATTCTAGAATTGTTTAGTGATAATTTGTGTCGAAAACTTATATCTATTGTTTTGTGTAAATGTTTGAAAAAGTCAAATTGCTTTGGCTCTCCACTCTCAAGTCATATCCATGTCATAGTGCCTTCATTGTGTTGCATTGTGTGCTTTGGTGGATATCTCCAGCTTTGAACATGTGAGTTATTCTCACCAGATACTATGTACATATATAACTAGTAAATTGACCCCTTTTGAATCTGTAAAATGCATTATAATGTTACACCTGCTATATTATGATTTTATGATGTTCACCCATGCTTAAACACCTGTTATAACATCTGTTACTGTTATATTATGTTGTTCTGCTATTTTTCTTAGTTTATCACACTGCAAGTTCCCTTTAGATTAAAATCACTATGGGTTGAAATGATACATACCCGAACGGACTTTAGAATAGGGGAAAACCGTTATGGGCTGAAATGATAGGCCTGAACCATTTTCAACTTATTTTATTTACTTGGGACTGCGGGTTTGAAATGATAAAATCCGGATTTTTCTTTGTAAATTACGGGTTGAAATGATACATTACCCGTATCACTTTACCTAGCGTAGAAAATTATATACAGGCCCGTATTTAAAATATGTTTTTCTAAAAATTATAAAATATTTTAGAAATTTAATTATTATAATATTTTGATTTAAAACTAAATAAAAATATAATTTTTGTAAAGTATTATTGATTTTCTGGAAATCTATAAGTTAAATAAATTATGGAAAAGTTAGAAAATCTGAATGTAAGTTATTTTGGAAATTTTGATTTAATTTTTAATGGAATTTAAATTAACTTTGAAATATGATAAATTTATGATATTTTGAATTTAAATTAATTTAAAATGATTTTATAACATATTAATGATTTTTGAATAAAGTTAAAATGTTAATGAGTGAATATTGAGTTGAATTTGGAAATATAACTTAAATTGGAATTTATGAATTTGGTTTAAAACTGAAATTTTAAGTTAAGTTAATAAAATGGAATTAAGTTATATTTGAAATTTTAAACATAAGTGTTAAGTTCAAATTTAATGTAATGAATTTAAATTTGAATGTTGAAATTTAATAAGCGAATTATAAATAAATGTTGATTTTTGAAAGGAAACTTAACTTTATAAAATCTTGAATTTAAGGAAAATTAAATGATGCTTATAAATGTGAAAATGTATGATTTTACAAGATAAAAATGATTTAAATAAAAATATAAGTGTTTGTGAAATTCTATTGAATATTTGAAGTTAACTAACAGCATTTTTAATACTGCCTTTTGTTAAATTGAATTGTTTTTTAATGTAACTTTCTGTAGCATTTTTTAAATGCTGCGAAACTTGAATTTTTATTGTTTTAATAAATTTAAGTGCATAATGAACATTGAAAAGTTTAAATTTTTGGAATTTAATAATTTAATTATTAAATGTAATGACTTCATTTTTATGATTTAAAATAAAGTAATTTGTTTTGAAATATCACTTTTGATATATTAAATTGATTTGAAATGTGGTACTGAAAGATATGATATTTTGGTATATTGAAATGATTTGAAATGTGGTTTTGAAAAAATATAGCTATTTTGATGTATTAAAATGATTTAAAATATGGTTTCGAAAGATATGATATTTTGATATATTAAAATGATTGAAATGTGGTTTCGAAAGATATGATATTTTGATATATTAAAATGATTGAAATGTGGTTTCGAAAAGATATGATATTTTGATATATTAAAATGATTTGAAATGAAGTTTTGAAAGATATGGTATTTTGATATTAAATGATTTGAAAAACGGAGTTTCGAAAAATATGATATTTTGATATATTAAAATGTTTGAAATGTGGTTTCGAAAAGATATGATATTTTGATATATTAAAATGATTTGAAAAATGTAGTTTTGAAAGATATGATATTTTGATATTAAATGATTTGAAACGAAGTTTTGAAAGATATGATATTTTGATATTAAATGATTTGAAAAATGGATTTTCGAAAGATATGATATTTTGATATATTAAAATGATTCAAACGTGGTTTCGAAAAGATATGATATTTTGATATATTAAAATGATTTGAAACGAAGTTTTGAAAGATATGATATTTTGATATTAAATGATCTGAAAATGAAGTTTTGAAAGATATGATATTTTGATACTAAATGATTTGAAAAATGGAGTTTTGAAAGATATGATATTTTGATATTAAAATGATTTGAAAAGAAGTTCTGAAAGATATGATATTTTCGAAATGAAGCTTTGAAAGGTTATGATATTTTGATATATTAAAATGATTTGAAAGGAAGTTTTGAAAGGATATGATAATTTAATATATGAAATGGTAAGAAATGACTTGATATTTATTTTGATACATATTTGAATTAAAAGATATGGTATGATGATATATTGAAATGGTTTGGAAATGATTTAATCTTTATTTTGATAAAGATTTGGGTTGAAATGATATTTTATTTTGAAGTATAAAATATTGTTTTAAAGTTATAACTACGGGTTATAATAACGATTAGTTGTTAAAGAGACCGGGATCGGATATTGTCTTATAACCGGCCAATACCGAAAACCACTTTAACAACTGTGTACGCGGTGGAGATTCCAGAATGAAGTAGGATGGTGGCGACGTTCTCGAGGTATATTACGTGGACCCAACTCCCGTGAGTTGGCATAAATGACTAAAACATGAGCTATACCGGGCTACACAAAGGGTCGCACCCTTTCATCGAGCATGCTCCATCGGAAACCATTCTATTACTTCTGTGATTCGATATGTGGCGCCATTTTCATTCGGGGGTATTGTTCGAGGTGGGCGGAAGCTGCTGGCTTGCCGTCACCACCAGTCCGGGAGTGCAAACGGTGTATCCACCCTGGCATTGCCTCGCGTGCCGTGTCATATCCTTATATCGAGCCCACTATGGTTTTGGTTTTAAAGATCCGACCGCGTTAAGGTTCACCATCCCCTTAACGCTATTTTCTATATGATTATACTTTACTGATTAGACACTACCGTATATAGTGTATATTACTACATAGTAAATAGTTTAACGGATCCTTAGATGATGGGCGGTCCCAAGCATCTTCCAAGTTACTTGTACCTTTACTACAGTTCACTTGAGGTGGTTTACATTGTATAAGTAGTGTGTCCTGACTCGAGTGTTTGTATTTTTATTTATGCTCGGGTCATCCTGATTTATTCACAGATTTGGATTTCCACTTTCTGGAGATTGAAATCGCTGGAGATTATCTACTTGTCAAGTTTCATCTTTTGTAGTCTGTTGTTCCTTTCAGCTCTTGTATTAGTAGACTTCTATGTAGTGAGACTTCCTTTGTACTTTATTTCTTCTGTTGTATTTTATATAACTCTAATATTTTTATATAGTAGCTTCATGAACTACTATTTCTTTTACTTCCGCTGCATTATTATTACTCTGTGTATGTGATCTGTGATTTTTATTTACTGTATATTCTGATATTTGCCAAATTTTTATTTACAACGCGGTATTTTGAGCAATTCAATTCCGGCATGAGTGTCTACCTATACACTATAACGGATGCGAATGGTTGAAAATACCGGGTTGTGGTATCAGAGCTTTGGTAGCTCTAGGCAAAACTCAGCATATGGAGTGAATGTATTTACAGAATCACTTTCATTCGAGTTTGAATCTCTTCCTTTTTGACTCGATTCCTTTGAATTTTGGAACGTTCCCTATGGTTCCAAAATCCATTCGTATCCCTTACTATTCATCTTCTTTTGACTCTGGAGTATTCCATAACTCCGCTTCGAATGATCTTTCTAGTGAGTCGGTGGTCACGCCAATTTCAAATTGAATTGAAAAAAACGGGGGGGGGGGGGGGGACTCCTTTACAATTAGCATCGATTCACCAGAGATTTATATCTATCCTTGATTTAGATGCTAATATCTTTTGTTATTCCAAACTTTATCTATTGAGATTGAATGTAGATTTACCCCAGAACAATCCACATTGATCTTATTCTTTAGGTCACGGTTGACCCGGTTAAGGTTGCCCGTGATTTACTTAAGCTTATCCACCTCCCTACTCTGTTATTTAATCATCTTATCTTTTGTTTCCAATCTATTCTTCCAAACATTTTGAATTATACTTGTATATCTATGTTTTGTTTTATATATTGTGTTGTTTGAGCTGTTGATGTTGATTTGGATTTCCGATCGATTCCTCTGATCAACGCTATCGATAGGATTTCTAAAATACTTTGACAGAACAAACTGACACAATATTATTTTAAAATTTGGTTAATGAAATAAAATTTCTATATATAAGTAAATTTATGGAACTTAATAAATTGATTTAAAATTGATTATTTGAAATGATAATACTTAATTTATCATTTATTGTTCTATAAATGAATTTATAGATAGCTGTTTATAAATTTATTTGGGAATTGAAATGAATTTAAAACAAGAAATTTGAGAATTTAATTTCTGATGGTTTCAAACTTTGTGTTTAAGGTTTTAAAAGGCTATATTATTTAAAGTATTTTCGAATAAGAATATGTTTCCAAAGGATTTTTAAGTTTAAAAATTAGTGCTCTTCTCTTTGTCGCTGAGAAATAATTTCGGTGATGACTGCAACATCATCGACATTCATTTTCGAGTCTCGAAGTGAAGAGACCGCTCTATAGTCTTGCTACAGCTTTGTTTTGGTAAATCAAATTGATTTGAATTGAATTTATAAAATATGACTTGATTTATAATATATATAGACATATGATTTAAATTCTATTTGATAAACTATGTGTATACATTTAGTTATCTCTAAATGGTTTGAAGAAATCGGAAACTTAATTCGTAAATTTTATTTTTAAAGAATAATTTCAATTATAAAAAGAAAATCAAAATTTTTGAATAAATGATTTAAGCTTGAAATGATTGAATTGGAAAGTTTTATTTGTATAATACTCAATTGCATTCCAATATAACTTACCTTAATTTCAGGAGTTAACAATGTAATTGGATAATATACAATATAAAAAGTTTTTATAAATAAAATTTGAGTGGTTATAATAAATGTTATACACTTAAAATCTTAATTATAAAATAATTAATAGAGGTAAATATAATAAAGGGTAATTGAATAACTTACAATAAAATAATGTTAAAAGAACCAAGGATAAAAGAAAGCAGTTATAATAAGTGTAAGTATGTTTAACATAAGTGATAAATATATTGAGAGGAATAAATTCAAGTTTAATTAGGAATAAGGAAGAATTAAATTTATTAAGTACATTGTGAGTGTAATAAATGATTATTTTTCAAACCCATAGTTTTAAAAATTGTTAATTTAAGATGATTGGATAATAAGATAATGAAATTTGAGATAGTTAACGATTTACTTAACTGATGAAAAAAAAAGGAGAAAAAAATTTAAGTTGAAATTTCCATGCTTTCAAATCTATTTCCTTATTTTGTTTTTCAAACCATCTTTTGGTTGTCCTTATCATCCTTATCTTGCTATAGACTGGTATAGGCATCTTTCTATAATCTTTCTGTTTAGAAATCTTTCAATAATCTTTGATAATTTGCACTTTGCGAAACTTACCTATAACAACAGTTATCAGGTATAATTTTCAATCTTCTTGTCATCTCTTAATCTTATTTCACTCTATCTTTTTCTATGCTTTTCCGTACCTCATCCCTTTTCGAGGACGAAAAGTTTTGATTGGGGTAGAGTGTAACAACCCTAGATTTTTGTATATTATTTAAATTGGACTTTCTTTTATTTTTAAATTTTTAAATTTTTTTTTATTTCAAACATTTCGTTTTTAAGTATAAATGATGATTATTAAATGATTTATAGTTCAAACCAGTATAATTTTGTAAAGTGGATTTATGGTCAAGCTGTTCAAACTGTGACTTTTAAACTTCAAATTTAAATTATTTAAAATCTTAAATTTTATCTTTTATTATGAAAATAGATGTAATAACTTGAACACTGCTTTTCGTTTCGTTGAAAACGGAGTTAAACTGTAAAAGTTATGTACATTTCAGTTTTGAGTGTAATTTGATTTATTTAACAATTTTGTCTGTTATAAATTATAAAAAAAATCTTTTTCATATTTATTTTAATATGTTATTGTATGTATATTTTTTGTATTATAATAGTTTTAAAATGAAGTAAACAATTTTTCAAAGTCAATGGTGATTTATTTGTAATTTCTGGACACTGTTTTGGATTTTTAAGAAATTTCTTTAAATCTTTTTCTATTTTCCTTAAAAAAAATTCACTATGTGTTAATGGGATATTTTAAGTATAATTTGTCTTTTAATATTTTTTTAAAGTGATGTTATAATTTTTCCAAAGTTTACTGTGTTGATTTTTTTTTTTAAAGGCCGTTTTCTTATTTTCTGCTATTTTCTTCATTAAAATTATATTTAAATTTAATTTTTTTTATTTTGTGAATGTGATTTTTTTATTACTATTTATGTTTAAAAATATATTACAAGCTCATATGAATTTTATAAAATTTATTTCACGTAATTTCAAGTTTTCTAGACTAGTTTACTATTTTTAGCTATTTTCCTTAATTTAACTTTATATAATTAATAAATATCATATATATTTTTAAATTTTGATAAATTTCCGAAATTTTATCGATTATTATTATTTCCAGAAATATCAAGTTATATAAACATATATAAGAAATATGAAAGGTTTTGTGACTCTTTAGCTGCTTGTGACTCTTTGCTTTCCACCTCTTCATTTTCCAAACTCATGCATTCATTTGCTTGGCCGACCTTAATTCTTTCAGCTGCACATTTTTTTCTCATTCATTCTCGTATACAACCTCTTCTCAATCACAAAAATCATGGCCTCCATTCCTTAGGCAAAGAGTTGGTAATCTTCTTCTTCCTTCTACTCATTTTCTTCTTGTTTTCTTATGATTTTGCTCTTGCTTTCTTCACCTTCAAGGCTGAGCTCCTTCCATCTCCTCCACCTTGGCCTCCTCCACCACCACCACATCTGGTCAACACTTCCTCCAGCCCACAGCCAAGCCATGGTCGTGCCTTTGTGTTGACTAGATCCACTAAAATATGAACATACACCACATATATGCACCTAGCCGAGCCTACCTTAGCACCACTACCTCAAAACTCCACTTTGGCCGCCACATACACCACCACCCTAGCTGACCTGAGACACCTCTGCCACGTCATCCTCCACCCCACCTAGACCTGGACAGGCCATGCTAGCTTGTGGCCGAGCCTTTTTATTGCTTAGAAAACCATGTAGTTGCATTGACTTGTAATTCATTTGTCACAAACCTTTGCTCCATCATTGCCCATGCTATGGCCGACCTTTAGGAACCCAAACCTGATCTAAAACCATGCTGTAGCCGTGCCATTTCAGATCATAGATGAAGCGTAAGAGGTAGAAAGCAAGTGCAAACACTTTGGCTTTGTTTTGTACATCCAATTCTAGAATTGTTTAGTGATAATTTGTGTCGAAAACTTATATCTATTGTTTTGTGTAAATGTTTGAAAAAGTCAAATTGCTTTGGCTCTCCACTCTCAAGTCATATCCATCATTGTGCCTTCATTGTGTTGCGTTGTGTGCTTTGGTGGATATCTCCAGCTTTGAACATGTGAGTTATTCTCACCAGATAGTATGTACATATATAACTAGTAAATTGACCCCTTTTGAATCTGTAAAATGCATTATCATGTTACACCTGCTATATTATGATTTTATGATGTTCACCCATGCTTAAACACCTGTTATAACATCTGTTACTGTTATATTATGTTGTTCTGCTATTTTTCTTAGTTTATCACACTGCAAGTTCCCTTTAGATTAAAATCACTATGGGTTGAAATGATACATACCCGAACGGACTTTAGAATAGGGGAAAACCGTTATGGGCTGAAATGATAGGCCTGAACCATTTTCAACTTATTTTATTTACTTGGGACTGCGGGTTTGAAATGATAAAATCCAGATTTTTCTTTGTAAATTACGGGTTGAAATGATACATTACCCGTATCACTTTACCTAGCGTAGAAAATTATATACAGGCCCGTATTTAAAATATGTTTTTCTAAAAATTATAAAATATTTTAGAAATTTAATTATTATAATATTTTGATTTAAAAATAAATAAAAATATAATTTTTGTAAAGTATTATTGATTTTCTGGGAATCTATAATTTAAATAAATTATGGAAAAGTTAGAAAATCTGAATGTAAGTTATTTTGGAAATTTTGATTTAATTTTTAATGGAATTTAAATTAACTTTGAAATATGATAAATTTATGATATTTTGAATTTAAATTAATTTAAAATGATTTTATAACATATTAATGATTTTTGAATAAAGTTAAAATGTTAATGAGTGAATATTGAGTTGAATTTGGAAATATAACTTAAATTGGAATTTGTGAATTTGGTTTAAAAGTGAAATTTTAAGTTAAGTTAATAAAATGGAATTAAGTTATATTTGAAATTTTAAAATTAAGTGTTAAGTTCAAATTTAATGTAATGAATTTAAATTTGAATGTTGAAATTTAATAAGCGAATTATTAATAAATATTGATTTTTGAAAGGAAACTTAACTTTATAAAATCTTGAATTTGAGGAAAATTAAATGATGCTTATAAATGTGAAAATGTATGATTTTACAAGTTAAAAATGATTTAAATAAAAATATAAGTGTTTGTGAAATTCTATTGAATATTTGAAGTTAATTAACAGCATTTTTAATACTGCCTTTTGTTAAATTGAATTGTTTTTTAATGTAACTTTCTGTAGCATTTTCTAAATGCTGCGAAACTTGAATTTTCATTGTTTTAATAAATTTAAGTGCATAATGAACATTGAAAAGTTTAAAATTTTGGAATTTAATAATTTAATTATTAAATGTAATGACTTCATTTTTATGATTTAAAATAAAGTAATTTGTTTTGAAATATCACTTTTGATATATTAAATTGATTTGAAATGTGGTACTGAAAGATATGATATTTTGGTATATTGAAATGATTTGAAATGTGGTTTTGAAAAAATATAGCTATTTTGATATATTAAAATGATTTGAAATATGGTTTCGAAAGATATGATATTTTGATATATTAAAATGATTGAAATGTGGTTTCGAAAAGATTTGATATTTTGATATATTAAAATGATTTGAAACGAAGTTTTGAAAGATATGGTATTTTGATATTAAATGATTTGAAACGAAGTTTTGAAAGATATGATATTTTGATATTAAATGATTTGAAAAACGGAGTTTCGAAAGATATGATATTTTGATATATTAAAATGATTGAAATGTGGTTTCGAAAAGATATGATATTTTGATATATTAAAATGATTTGAAAAATGAAGTTTTGAAAGATATGATATTTTGATATTAAATGATTTGAAACGAAGTTTTGAAAGATATGATATTTTGATATTAAATGATTTGAAAAATGGATTTTCGAAAGATATGATATTTTGATATATTAAAATGATTCAAACGTGGTTTCGAAAAGATATGATATTTTGATATATTAAAATGATTTGAAACGAAGTTTTGAAAGATATGATATTTTGATATTAAATGATCTGAAAAATGAAGTTTTGAAAGATATGATATTTTGATACTAAATGATTTGAAAAATGGAGTTTTGAAAGATATGATATTTTGATATTAAATTGATTTGAAAAGAAGTTCTGAAAGATATGATATTTTGGAAATGAAGCTTTGAAAGGTTATGATATTTTGATATATTAAAATGATTTGAAAGGAAGTTTTGAAAGGATATGATAATTTAATATATGAAATGGTAAGAAATGACTTGATATTTATTTTGATACATATTTGAATTAAAAGATATGGTATGATGATATATTGAAATGGTTTGGAAATGATTTAATCTTTATTTTGATAAAGATTTGGGTTGAAATGATATTTTATTTTGAAGTATAAAATATTGTTTTAAAGTTATAACTACGGGTTATAATAACGATTAGTTGTTAAAGAGACCGGGATCAGATATTGTCTTATAACCGGCCAATACCGAAAACCACTTTAACAACTGTGTACGCGGTGGAGATTCCAGAATGAAGTAGGATGGTGGCGACGTTCTCGAGGTATATTACGTGGACCCAACTCCCGTGAGTTGGCATAAATGACTAAAACATGAGCTATACCGGGCTACACAAAGGGTCGCACCCTTTCATCGAGCATGCTCGATCGGAAACCATTTTATTACTTTTGTGATTCGATATGTGGCGCCATTTTCATTCGGGTTATTGTTCGAGGTGGGCGGAAGCTGCTGGCTTGCCGTCACCACCGGTCCGGGAGTGCAAACGGTGTATCCACCCTGGCATTGCCTCGCGTGCCGTGTCATATCCTTATATCGAGCCCACTATGGTTTTGGTTTTAAAGATCCGACCGCGTTAAGGTTCACCATCCCCTTAACGTTATTTTCTATATGGTTATACTTTACTGATTAGACACTATCGTATATAGCGTATATTACTACATAGTAAATAGTTTAACGGATCCTTAGAGGATGGACGGTCCCAAGCATCTTCCAAGTTACTTGTACCTTTACTACAGTTCACTTGATGTTGTTTACATTGTATAAGTATGTGTGTCCTGACTCGAGTGTTTGTATTTTTATTTACGCTCGGGTCAGCCTGAGTTATTCACAGATTTGGATTTCCACTTTCTGGAGATTGAAATCACTGGAGATTATCTACTTGTCAAGTTTCATCTTTTGTAGTCTGTTGTTCCTTTCAGCTCTTGTATTAGTAGACTTCTATGTAGTGAGACTTCCTTTGTACTTTATTTCTTCTGTTGTATTTTATGTAACTCAAATATTTTTATATAGTAGCTTCATGAACTACTATTTCTTTTACTTTCGCTGCATTACTATTACTCTGTGTATGTGATCTGTGATTTTTATTTACTGTATATTCTGATATTTGCCAAATTTTTATTTACAACGCGGTATTTTGAGAAATTCAATTCCGGCATGAGTGTCTACCTATACACTATAATGGATGCGAATGGTTGAAAATACCGGGTTGTGGTATCAGAGCTTTGGTAGCTCTAGGCAAAACTCAGCATATGGAGTGAATGTATTTACAGAATCACTTTCATTCGAGTTTGAATCTCTTCCTTTTTGACTCGATTCCTTTGAATTTTGGAACGTTCCCTATGGTTCCAAAATCCATTCGTATCCCTCGCTATTCATCTTCTTTTGACTCTGGAGTATTTCATAACTCCGCTTCGAATGATCTTTCTAGTGAGTCGGTGGTCACGCCAATTTCAAATTGAATTGGAAAAAAAGGGGGGGAAACTCCTTTACAATTAGCATCGATTCACCAGAGATTTATATCTATCCTTGGTTTAGATGCTAATATCTTTTGTTATTCCAAAATTTATCTATTGAGATTGAATGTAGATTTACCCCAGAACAATCCACATTGATCTTATTCTTTAAGTCACGGTTGACCCGGTTAAGGTTGCCCGTGATTTACTTAAGCTTATCCACCTCCCTACTCTGTTATTTAATCATCTTATTTTTTGTTTCCAATCTATTCTTCCAAACATTTTGAATTATACTTGTATATCTATGTTTTGTTTTATATATTGTGTTGTTTGAGCTATTGATGTTGATTTGGATTTTCGATCGATTCCTCTGATCAACGCTATCGATAGGATTTCTAAAACACTTTGACAGAACAAACTGACACAATATTATTTTAAAATTTGGTTAATGAAATAAAATTTCTATATATAAGTAAATTTATGGAACTTAATAAATTGATTTAAAATTGATTATTTGAAATGATAATACTTAATTTATCATTTATTGTTCTATAAATGAATTTATAGATAGCTGTTTATAAATTTATTTGGGAATTGAAATGAATTTAAAACAAGAAATTTGAGAATTTAATTTCTGATGGTTTCAAACTTTGTGTTTAAGGTTTTAAAAGGCTATATTATTTAAAGTATTTTTGAATAAGAATATGTTTCCAAAGGATTTTTAAGTTTAAAAATTAGTGCTCTTCTCTTTGTCGCTGGAAAATAATTTCGGTGATGACTGCAGCATCATCGACATTCATTTTCGAGTCTCGAAGTGAAGAGACCGCTCTGTAGTCTTGCTACAGCTTTGTTTTGGTAAATCAAATTGATTTGAATTGAATTTATAAAATATGACTTGATTTATAATATATATAGACATATGGTTTAAATTCTATTTGATAAACTATGTATATACATTTAGTTATCTCTAAATGGTTTGAAGAAATCGGAAACTTAATTCGTAAATTTTATTTTTAAAGAATAATTTCAATTATAAAAAGAAAATCAAATTTTTTGAATAAATGATTTAAGCTTGAAATGATTGAATTGGAAAGTTTTATTTGTATAATACTCAATTGCATTCCAATATAACTTACCTTAATTTCAGGAGTTAACAATGTAATTGGATAATATACAATATAAAAAGTTTTTATAAATAAAATTTGAGTGGTTATAATAAATGTTATACACTTAAAATCTTAATTATAAAATGATTAACAGAGGTAAATATAAAAAAGGGTAATTGAATAACTTACAATAAAATAATGTTAAAAGAACTAAGGGTAAAAGAAAGAAGTTATAATAAGTGTAAGTATGTTTAACATAAGTGATAAATATATTGAGAGGAATAAATTCAAGTTTAATTAGGAATAAGGAAGAATTAAATTTATTAAGTACATTGTGAGTGTAATAAATGATTATTTTTCAAACCCGTAGTTTTAAAAATTGTTAATTTAAGATGATTGGATAATAAGATAATGAAATTTGAGATAGTTAACGATTTATTTAACTGATGAAAAAAAAAGGAGAAAAAAATTTAAGTTGAAATTTCCATGCTTTCAAATCTATTTCCTTATTTTGTTTTTCAAACCATCTTTTGGTTGTCCTTATCATCCTTATCTTTCTATAGACTGGTATAGGCATCTTTCTATAATCTTTCTGTTTAGAAATCTTTCAATAATCTTTGATAATTTGCACCTTGCGAAACTTACCTATAACAACAGTTATCAGGTATAATTTTCAATCTTCTTGTCATCTTATCTTAATCTTATTTCACTCTCTCTTTTTCTATGCTTTTCCGTACCTCATCCCTTTTCGAGGACGAAAAGTTTTGAGTGGGGGAGAGTGTAACAATCCTAGATTTTTGTATATTATTTAAATTGGACCTTCTTTTATTTTTAAATTTTTTAAATTTTTTTTATTTCAAACATTTCATTTTTAAGTATAAATGATGATTATTAAATGATTTATAGTTCAAACCAGTATAATTTTGTAAAGTGGATTTCTGGTTAAGCTGTTCAAACTGTGACTTTTAAACTTCAAATTTAAATTATTTAAAATCTTAAATTTTATCTTTTATTATGAAAATAGATGTAATAACTTGAACACTGCTTTTCGTTTCGTTGAAAACGGAGTTAAACTGTAAAAGTTATGTACATTTCATTTTTGAGTGTAATTTGATTTATTTAACAATTTTGTCTGTTATAAATTATAAGAAAAAATCTTTGTCATATTTATTTTAATATTTTATTGTATGTATATTTTTTGTATTATAATAATTTTAAAATGAAGTAAACAATTTTTCAAAGTCAATGGTGATTTTTTTGTAATTTCTGGACACTGTTTTGGATTTTTAAGAAATTTCTTTAAATCTTTTTCTATTTTCCTTAAAAAAAAAATTCTTATGTGTTAATGGGTTATGTGTTAGTGGGGTATTTTAAGTATATTTTATCTTTTAATATTTTTTTAAAGTGATATTATAATTTTTCCAAAGTTTACTGTGTTGATTTCTTCTTGTTTTAAAAAGGCTGTTTTCTTATTTTCTGCTATTTTCTTCATTAAAATTATATTTAAATTTAATTTTTTTATTTTGTGAATGTGCTTTTATTTTATTTTATTACTAATTATGTTTAAAAATATATTACAAGCTCATATGAATTTTCTAAAATTTATTTCACGTAATTTCAATTTTTCTAGACTAGTTTACTATTTTTAGCTATTTTCCTTAATTTAACTTTATATAATTAATAAATATTATATATATTTTGATAAATTTTCGAAATTTTATCTGGGATTATTATTATGTCCAGAAATATCAAGTTATATAAACATATATAAGAAATATGAAAGGTTTTGTGACTCTTTAGCTGCTTGTGACTCTTTGCTTTCCACCTATTCATTTTCCAAACTCATGCATTCATTTGCTTGGCCGACCTTAATTCTTTCAGCTGCACATTTTTTTTCTCATTCATTCCCGTATACAAACTCTTCTCAATCACAAAAATCATGGCCTCCATTCCTTAGGCAAAGAGTTGGTAATCTTCTTCTTCCTTCTACTCATTTTCTTCTTGTTTTCTTATGATTTTGCTCTTGCTTTCTTCACCTTCAAGGCTGAGCTCCTTCCATCTCCTCCACCTTGGCCTCCTCCACCACCACCACATCTGGTCAACACTTCCTCCAGCCCACAGCCAAGCCATGGCCATGCCTTTTTGTTGACTAGATCCACTAAAATATGAACCTGTGCAGTTAAAGCACTCGGCAGATTCGAAGCAGTGGAGGTGCAAAAAGTCATAGCGGGGATACAGCGAGGATATAGCGGGATATAGCGGATGGCTCTAAAATAGAATATAAAACTCGTACTTAATATTTTTACATATATATAAATGGTAATCAAATGAAAAATTATCATTCAATTGAATTATAATTAATACATAAATAATTTTAAACAAAAAACATGTGCGAATATACTTTAAATAAACGTAAAACTGTTATATCTAACATAATTGAATTTAGTAGAATATTAGAGTATTTTCATTTCTGAAAATATATTAAAAATTAAATCAAATAAATTAATTTCATAATTTTTACAATGTATAAATGCAATTCTTTAATTCATTTTATTAAAGAAGATATAGCGGAAATAGCAAAATATAGCGGGAATAACGGGATATAGCGGAAATAGCGGGGATTAAAGCGGAAAGGATATAATTTGGGGTTATATGGAAAAATCGTAGCGGTAGAAGTCCGCTATGAGATATAGCGGGGTTATAGCAGGGTAATAGCAGGGCACTAACTACACAGATATGAACATACACCACATATATGCACCTAGCCGAGCCTACCTTAGCACCACCACCTCAAAACTCCACTTTGGCCGCCACATACACCACCACCACCACCCTAGCTGACCTGAGACACCTCTGCCACGTCATCCTCTACCCCACCCGGACCTGGACAGGCCATGCTAGCTTGTGGCCGAGCCCTTTTATTGCTTAGAAAACCATGTAGTTTGCATTGACTTGTAATTCATGTGTCACAAACCTTTGCTCCATCATTGCCCATGCTATGGCCGACCTTTAGGAACCCAAACCTGATCTAAAACCATGCTGTAGCCGTGCCATTTCAAATCATAGATGAAGCGTAAGAGGTAGAAAGCAAGTGCAAACACTTTGGCTTTGTTTTGTACATCCAATTCTAGAATTGTTTAGTGATAATTTGTGTCGAAAACTTATATCTATTCTATTGTTTTGTGTAAATGTTTGAAAAAATCAAATTGCTTTGGCTCTTCACTCTCAATTCATATCCATGTCATCGTGCCTTCATTGCGTTGCGTTGTGTGCTTTGGTGGATATCTTCAGCTTTGAACATGTGAGTTATTCTCACCAGACAGTATGTACATATATAACTAGTAAATTGACCCCTTTTGAATCTGTAAAATGCATTATCATGTTACACCTGCTATATTATGATTTTATGATGTTCACCCATGCTTAAACACCTGTTATAACATCTGTTACTGTTATATTATGTTGTTCTGCTATTTTTATCAGTTTATCACACTGCAAGTTCCCTTTAGATTAGAATCACTATGGGTTGAAATGATATATACCCGAACGGACTTTAGAATAGGGGAAAATCGTTATGGGATGAAATGATAGGCCTGAACCATTTTCAACTTATTTTATTTACTTGGGACAGCGGGTTTGAAATGATAAAACCCGAATTTTTCTTTGTAAATTACGGGTTGAAATGATACATTACCCATATCACTTTACCTAGCGTAGAAAATTATATACAGGCTCGTAGTTAAAATATGATTTTCTAAAAAAATTAAAATCTTTTAGAAATTTAATTATGATAATATTTTGATTTAAAATTAAATAAAAATATAATTTTTGTAAAGTATTATTGATTTTCTGGAAATCTATAAGTTAAATAAATTATGGAAAAGTTAGAAAATCTGAATGTAAGTTATTTTGGAAATTTTGATTTAATTTTTAATGGAATTTAAATTAACTTTGAAATATGATAAGTTTATGATATTTTCAATTTAAATTAATTTAAAATTATTTTATAACATATTAATGATTTTTGAATAAAGTTAAAATGCTAATGAGTGAATATTGAGTTGAATTTGGAAATATAACTTAAATTGGAATTTATGAATTTGTTTTAAATGTGAAATTTTAAGTTAAGTTAATAAAATGGAATTAAGTTATATTTGAAATTTTAAACTTAAGTGTTAAGTTGAAATTTGATGTAATGAATTTAAATTTGAATGTTGAAATTTAATAAGCGAATTATTAATAAATATTGATTTGGAAACTTAACTTTATAAAATCATGAATTTAAGGAAAATTAAATGATGCTTATAAATGTGAAAATGTATGATTTTACAAGTTAAAAATGATTTAAATAAAAATATAGGTGTTTGTGAAATTCTATTGAATATTTAAAGTTAATTAACAGCATTTTTAATACTGCCTTTTGTTAAATTGAATTGTTTTTTAATGTAACTTTATGTAGCATTTTCTAAATGCTGCGAAACTTGAATTTTCATTGTTTTAATAAATTTAAGTGCATAAACGAACATTGAAAAGTTTAAATTTTTGGAATTTAATAATTTAATTATTAAATGTAATAACTTCATTTTTATGATTTAAAATGAAGTAATTTGTTTTGAAATATCACTTTTGATATATTAAATTGATTTGAAATGTGGTACTGAAAGATATGATATTTTGGTATATTGAAATGATTTGAAATGTGGTTTTGAAAAAATATAGCTATTTTGATATATTAAAATGATTTGAAATGTGGTTTCGAAAGATACGATATTTTGATATATTAAAATGATTGAAATGTGGTTTCGAAAGATATGATATTTTGATATATTAAAATGATTGAAATGTGGTTTCGAAAAGATATTTGATATATTAAAATGATTTGAAATGAAGTTTTGAAAGATATGATATTTTGATATTAAATGATTTGAAACGAAGTTTTGAAAGATATGATATTTTGATATTAAATGATTTGAAAAATGGAGTTTCGAAAGATATGATATTTTGATATATTAAAATGATTGAAATGTGTTTCGAAAAGATATGATATTTTGATATATTAAAATGATTTGAAAAACGAAGTTTTGAAATATGATATTTTGATATTAAATGATTTGAAACGAAGTTTTGAAAGATATGATAATTTGATATTAAATGATTTGAAAAATGGATTTTCGAAAGATATGATATTTTGATATATTAAAATGATTGAAATGTGGTTTCGAAAAGAGATGATATTTTGATATATTAAAATGATTTGAAACGAAGTTTTGAAAGATATGATATTTTGATATTAAATGATCTAAAAAATGGAGTTTTGAAAGATATGATATTTTGATATTAAATGGTTTGAAAAATGGAGTTTTGAAAGATATGATATTTTGATATTAAAATGATTTGAAAAGAAGTTCTCAAAGATATGATATTTTGGAAATGTAGCTTTGAAAGGTTATGATATTTTGTTATATTAAAATGATTTGAAAGGAAGTTTTGAAAGGATATGATAATTTAATATATTGAAATGGTTAGAAATGACTTGATATTTATTTTGATGCATATTTGAATTGAAAGATATGGTATGATGATATATTGAAATGGTTTGGAAATGATTTAATCTTTATTTTGATAAAGATTTGGGTTGAAATGATATTTTATTTTGAAGTATAAAATATTGTTTTAAAGTTATAACTACGGGTTATAATAACGATTAGTTGTTAAAGAGACCGGGATCGGATATTGTCTTATAGCCGGCCAATACCGAAAACCACTTTAACAACTGTGTACGCGGTGGAGATTCCAGAATGAAGTAGGATGGTGGCGACGTTCTCGAGGTATATTACGTGGACCCAACTCCCATGAGTTGGCATAAATGACTAAAACATGAGCTATACCGGGCTACACAAAGGGTCGCACCCTTTCATCGAGCATGCTCCATCGAAAACCATTCTATTACTTTTGTGATTCGATGTGTGTCGCCATTTTGATTTGGGGGTATTATTCGAGGTGGGCGGAAGCTGTTGGCTTGCCGTCACCACCGGTCCGGGAGTGCAAACGGTATATCCGCCCTGGCATTGCCTCGCGTGCCGTGTCATATCCTTATATCGAGCCTACTACGATTTTGGTTTTAAAGATCCGACCGTGTTAAGGTTCACCATCCCCTTAACGTTATTTTCTATATGATTATACTTTACTGATTAGACACTACCGTATATAGCGTATATTACTACATAGTAAATAGTTTAACGGATCCTTAGACGATGGGCGGTCCCAAGCATCTTCTAAGTTACTTGTACCTTTACTACAGTTCACTTCAGTTGGTTTACATTGTATAAGTATGTATGTCCTGACTCGAGTGTTTGTATTTTTATTTACGCTCGAGTCAGCCTGAGTTATTCACAGATTTGGATTTCCACTTTTTGGAGATTGGAATCGCTGGAGATTATCTACTTGTCAAGTTTCATCTTTTGCAGTCTGTTGTTCCTTTCAACTATTGTATTAGTAGATTTCTATGTGTTGAGACTTCTCTTGTACTTTATTTCTTCTGTTGTATCTTATGTAACTTTGATATATTTATATAGTAGCTTCATGAACTACTATCTCTTTTACTTCCGCTGCAATATTATTACTCTGTGTCTGTGAACTGTGATTTTTATTTACTGTATATTCTGAGGTTTGCCAAATTTTTATTTACAACGCGGTATTTTGAGCAATTCAATTCCGGCATGAGTGTCTACCTATACACTTATAATGGATGCGAATGGTTGAAAATATCGGGTTGTTACATTTGGTGATTTGGAAAATAAGGAATATGACATTCCTTTTGATCTTTGAGAAGATTCTTGTGATATTGATTAATCTCTTGTTGATTTTCAATTACATACTTATCACAGTATGGCTTTATAGTTATTATGTATTTATGTCATATCTCTTATTCTATATCATTTCATCTGATATTTATAGCTAGACTGATCCGTTTATTATTTTCTTATTAAATAATACTCGGGTCAGACCGAAATGTTACAGGTGCTTCTGCTTGACTTCACCTCTGGGATTATCACCTTGACTTTTGGCTAACCATTGAGATTAGTAGTTTTTGTTGAATACATTTGGGATATAGACTCATGGTTGTATCCATATTCTTTTGTCTAGCACTTGTAGCTATTCTTTTGTGATATTGTGGATCTTGTTCGACCACTGCTCTGATATACACTTTCATGTGTTATATATTCATATCTATTTCCGCCTTTGTGATATGGATGTCTGTGACTGATTTGTGTTATGTTTATTTCTATATTTGTTTCCGAAGAATATATATAGCCACCGGGTAGTAGCTTTGTGTTTGTATCGGTATGTCAGATTTCCACCTTAAACCAAATGCATGTTGTACTATCTTACATACCGTTGCTCGCACAAACTAATTACGTGGATGGTCGCTCCTCAACGGCCTTATTCTCTGTGCTAGTTGACGGCATTACCCCTTAGTGTCCTTGGCAAGATTGGGTATAGAGGTGGGGCATCACAGAATATGTCGAGGTGAAGATTCCAGTTTTGGAATTAATGATAAGGGAGTTATAAAGTTGAAAGGAAGAATTTGTGTCCCTGATATTTCGGAGTTGAAACGTGAAGTTTTAGATGAATGCCATAAGTCCAAACTTTGCATCCATCCAGGAATCAACAAATGTATCGTGATATTAAAAGAACGTTTTGGTGGAAGACAATGAAAATGGACATATTAATTTATGTGAGTCGCTGTGCTACTTGTCAACAAATTAAAAGCGGTCAAAAGAAAGTAGCCGGTTTACTTCAACCTTTGGAAGTACCAAAATGGAAATTAGATCAGGTATCGATGGATTTCATCGACGTATTGCCACGAACCAAAAAGGGGAATGAAGCAATTTGGATTATAGTGGACCATCTAACCAAAACTGCTCACTTCATTCCAGTGAAATCCACTCCGACTGCAGCAACCTTAGCAGAGCTATATATAAAGGAAATTGTTCGTCTCCATGGTATTTCCAGCAGCATAGTGAGTGATCGTGATCTGATCTTCACTGGTAGATTTTGGGAGCCATTCCAAGCCGCATTGGGAACAAAACTGAACTTCAGTACCGCTTATCATCTATAATCTGATGGGCAGACAGAAAGGATAAATCGAATTTCAGAAGACCTATTGCGTGCTTGCATTCTCGACTTTGGTGGTTCTTGGGAGGACCATTTACATCTGGTAGAATTTTCTTATAACAACAGCTATCAAGCCAGTATTGAAATGGATCCTTATGAGGCTTTGTATGGTCGTCCGTGTCGATCACCTGCATGATGGATCGAATCAGGTGATAGACTTGTCCTTGGACCAAACATTATTAAAGAAGCCACGTAGAAGGTAGACTTTATTCGAAAGAAATTAATAACTGCTCAAAATCGTCAGAAGAGCTATTATGACCGCCGAAGAAGAGATTTGGAATTTCAAGTTGGGGATTATGTATTTCTGAAAGGATCTCCGATGCGGGGTGTATTGAGGTTCGGGAAAACTGGAAAACTGACACTGCTTTATTGGTCCTTTTCCTATTCTGGAGAGGATCGGTCCTCTAGCATATCGAGTGCAGTTACCCAGCTGGTTATCTGGCGTACACAATGTGTTTCATATTTCTAACCTCCGAAAATTTGTGCACGACCCAGATGGTATTATTGAGGAGGCAGCTCAACAGGATCTTGAGATCACTCTCAACTTGGCAGTAAAGAGGGATCCGATAAAGATTGTAGATCATGATGAGAAGCGATTGAGAAACAAAGTTGTGAAATTGGTCAAAATGCAATGAAGTGTTGATCCAAAGGACTGCACTTGGGAAACCGAAGATAGCATGCAGAAATCATATCCCAATTGCAGAGTGGATATCTCGGCTTAAACTGGTAAGCCATTTCTTTATCCTTTTCCTAATTCGTATATTCTTTGTTTGCTTTTCTCTCTCTTTCAAATTTCGAGGACGAAATTTCTTAAGGGAGGGATATTTGTAACATCCCAAAAATTTTAATTTTAGTTTGTAACTTATTTAAATTTTTGTAATTTAGTTTGAAAAGTTCAAAACAAAATAAAATATTATTAATATTAAGTATTACAAAATATATGGATATAAATAAAATGTTTGATAATTTAAGCTCTAAATAAATAAAGGAAATGAAAAGTATAATAAACAAGCAAGGCTATTAATCAAAAGTGTATACATGTTCAAGTTGCATGTATATTATATAAACCAGGAAACAACAAAGGTATATGCAAAAAACAAGACAAAATTAGATTACAAAATATCTTTAAATAAAACAAAATAGTACTTACAAGGGAAAAAAAAGATTTTACGTAAACAAACAAGGAAGCATGCACATTAAATGCCATCATTTCAACACAAACATAAAGCCATCCGAAAATCAAGTTTGTCTTAGTCAACAAAGCAAAGAAATATCGGGAAAAAAATCTCTGGTTGTACAAAACCAGTATAAAGAAATTATACAAAATAATGATACTCAGTATAACACAGAGAAAATCTGGTACCAGTAAGACCTTCTTGTATACCCCTCTCCTTTTTATATATATATATATATATATATATATATATATCCATATTAATATAGTTCGTTTATCAACTTGGCAAGCCTGAAAAGAAAAAAAAACTAAATACACTAACTTTATCAGCAAGCAGGAAGGTCACGTGATTATCATCAACACCCAGGAAACTCAAAACTGTTTTTTTTTTTCAAAACAGAAGCACTCTGTTCATCCATATTTCAAGGTGAGTAAATATACATTTTCAAGTTACTCAAAACAGTATAGGATTCAGTGATAATATGGTTGTGTATGTTTATGTTTGAACAAAATCCCGTGTTTAAATGTTATAGGCTGCACTCCATATACTACCTCTTTGTTTGTTGATTACAGGGTTGAAACATTTTCTTTTCAAATTCAAATTTCCTTTCATCAAATCATTGTTATGCTTACACCTTTCAGTCAAACGTGAAGTTAAGACTTAATCAAGATTTTTAAAACCTGTTTTCGAATATGTTAGAAAAAGGTACCACTGTCATCATGTTTTACAGGGAACATACAAATTTTTTTAAAATTTAATTGTTGTAAAATATTAATTCAAGTTCATAGCTTGAATTATTACAGCAAGTTATGATTTTTAAGACAAAAACAAATATTTTTAGTTTAATGTTTACAGAGCAGTTTGAGTTTGAAAAAAAATCGCATTTTTACAAATTTCGGGTGCTCGATCCAATTATAGATGTTGAATTTTGGTTTGGAGCTAGCTTATTGATTGATGATTCCACGAAAATTGTCGAGAAATTTTTTCATCGCTCAATTTGAGGGACGAGGTCGAATTAGGGGTTTGTGTTGCATTTTTGAATACGTTTGGAAATGAGGTGATCTCGTCATCTTTGGTGCATCGAGTCGCATGGTGCTCCAAGGGATGGTAGAGCAGGACGTTGTCGTGATGTGGACAGAGGGGGAGCTCTTTCGGTGGACTGAGGAGCACTGGCAAAGTGTTTTTGCGTGGAGGTGTTGGGTTGCAGCTTCGACGAGATACTCATTTTTTTGATTTTTGAACTTTGGCATCGAATCGAGGTATGATCTCGAGTATATGGACGATTTGCGGCCTGCCGATGGCCGTGGAGTTCGCCAAAACGGCAGCGCGACAAATTTTTGTGTCAGTAGTGGGTTTTGGGGAAGAAGGATATATACTCGAAGTAATCACGGGGAAGAACGTTGGGTGGCTCGAGTATCCACTCAAGTAAAAATGTTGGTGCACCGGGTTTAAATACTTAAAAAAAATTAAGTTAAAACATGGGCTACTAGGGTTGATTTCGTTATAACCCGAAGCAAACACAAAAAACATTTCGTGCGTGACCAGAAGCAGGTCACGAGACCAATTTATAAACAGTTCTTTTTACTTCAAAATTTTTAAGACACTTCTAAAATATGTTCAATCAATGATCTGATTTGAAATTTTGAGCTAATTTAAGACTTAAGAGAAATGTTTCAAGGAATTAAATTTTATTTAGTTCTAATATAATATTTGTATAAGGTTATTTATATTAAATAAATAATGTAACTTAAAAGAAAATTTAGATAAATAACCAACAGTTTTGGTAAGCGACCAAGGATAATTAATTGATTAAAGAAGTAACTAAGGATTTATAATTTGTAATTAAAATTGATTAATAAACCATTAAGTGTCTAAATTATTTATAATTAAGAATCGTAAATTAGATAATTTAAGTTAATAAATTTATAATTTGTAGTTAACTAAGTTAATTGATTGAGGAATAATTTATTGAGATTTAACTAATTTATTGTTGTTAAGAATAATTGATTTTTGAATAAAATAACTATGTGGTAAATTCACTTAAACCCCATTGGAAAATAATTAACTATTGTTCTGCACAGGATTGTTATTTCTGTTGTGATCATAATACTGTGTGATGTGAATTGCTCTGCACTGCACCGTGATTCGTGATTTGTTTCTGTGTGATTGTGAAAACCCATTGGCCCGTACAACAGCAATTAAATTTCAATGCGACAGGGAGTCGGATTCCAGTTGGTTATCCGAAATTCACATCGAATATGTGAATTTTTATGATTAATACATACACGTGTTTTTAAATTGAACGCGCACTATTCGGTTTAGCCGGAAGAGGACCTTTGTGTCGTATAACCCATTCCGAATATGTGGTACGACGTTATGAATAGCTTTTGAAGACCGGTGGTGACGACCGGGTATTTGCGAAAACGATAGGATGACCTATCGATTGTCTCTGCACTGAGTTGCTCCGGTATAGAGATTCTCTAAGTGGTGGGAAGTCCGATCGGGATTGTGAATGTCCGGATTACAAGGACTTCTTCGGAAGTGCCTTCGGTTCTGTTCGAACTCGGAACAGGCTTGTATGGTTGTATGTCCGACATTACAATTTGAGATATAAAGCTGATTTCTTTCAAATACATATCTGTTGGTGGCGGAGAATTTATTCTCTTAGCTTAACACCCTTCTCTGAGACGTACGAGCTCAGAGGTTATGTAATTGAAGGTTATTAGTGATATACTCCCAATTTGATAGTGTGGCATGCTGAGTGCTGCTGATCATTTGTTGATCGAAGCATGGCTTTATGAAAAAGCGTAGCTTTGTGGACGAGACTTCGTCGAACCTCACAACCCAGTTATGGTCGAAACATGAATCGTGGCAGCAAGGTTATTTGGGGTAGCTCCCCCTGACGGTATGTCCATTTCCCCCTGGATTATGGGTGGTATCATGGTATGGAGCCTAGATACTTACTGTGTGGTTGCTGCAAACTTATTGCTTTGTGGTTGTCGGTTGTGAAGCGCTTCGGATAAAGGTTGGTAATGACGGGGAGGTGGCATACTCGTGTCAGTTGTTACCTAGTTACAGAGGTAAACCGGCCTTGTGTAGCAGAGATCCGGTTAGGTTCTCGGAGACGTCCCTCCAGAGGCGTTCCATTTTATATGGAAAGTTCCTTTTTCCGATCATTTGTTGGAAATCCAAACAAAACAATACGAGCCCTGTACGGTTTTAGTCGTATAACCTGTCATTTACTTATGGTGGCGCCTCACTGTTTAGATGGTAGCTATAGTAGTCATACATTATAATAATGGTTGTATGCTGGCTAAGATTAATATTATACTTTCGAAATTATTTTCTACACTATACACTAATAATAATATTTAAAAGTGTTTTCTCGTATCAAGCATTTTTTACTGTCATAAGGAGAAATCTCCTCCATGTTTGCGCTTGCATTGTGTGTGTGGTGAAAGGCCTTATGGCAGTTTCATTTTCAAAAAGCAGTGCAGGTTTCTTTTAAATTCTTTTGTCTGCTTTTGATAAGAATAAACTACTTTTATTTCAAACTACTGTTTTGTTTACTCAAACCAGTCCCACGACTGACCCGGAGTTTATTGTTCCTTTACTAAACTCTGGGTGTCCATAATTTTTCACACGGGCAGCCTAAAAGCAGGTTATCCGTGTTTTGGAGCTACCTTGGTTTTGAAGTCTTCTGGAAGCTTTGGATTTGAAATTTTTTGAAGTGTTAGAGTTTTGAAGACCTTGTCGAAGTTGAAGTATGTTGGAAACTTGTTGAAGTTTCTGTTGTCGTATTATTGTTGTATCATATTTGTATCACTCTGATATCTGGGATTGATGTTGTATTGGATATTGTATCATGTTGTATCTGTGTTGATATATGACATCCATTTTTGTTTCCGCTGTTAATATTCATCTAATGTTGTTATAAGCTCCATCCGACTGGAGTTCGATGTTTGAATCTTTGGCAGTCGAATACAAGTGAGGTATTTAGTGTCAATTTTTAAATATTGGATTTCGGATCGTGACACCATATTGCATCTTGAACTCATGCCTTCATAGATAAAAATTTTCCTTTTCCATTTTAACAGTATTAAATAATGAACAAGCTATGTGGAAACATACCCTCAACCATCAGGCAATTTTAGCTTCTGGCAGTTGAACCAAGAATCACCAGTCTCAGCAATCACAGCAGTATCACCAGACAACATTTCTTGAATGTGTTTAAACAGCACATTCACTCTTCATGGCTCTTTAGGACTTGCCTTTAAAGGCTGCCCTTCGGGTACAAAGATCCTACTATAGTTTCTCATGGGCAGTGGTATTCTTTTTTAGCTTCTTAGACAGCTCCTTCAGAAAATCTTTCATCAGAACGCAACCGAACGCAGGTCCATTGGCAACTGTAATTCGATCAGGCTGGATAATGATTGCCTTCTCTTTCTTTAGAAGTAAGCAGTACCCTACGGAGCTGTAATCGTTGAATATAGGACCTGCGAAAATGTAGGCATTGGCTGATTCTACGATTTCTGCACAGAAGGCAGTGCTGACTGCGCCCCAGTATGTGCCAATGAACCTTGGGTGGGTTTCAGGTACAAGGCCCTTAGCGGATGGCATTACTGCTACTGGATATCCGCATGCATCAGCCAATTCAACGAAGTCTTTGCATGCTTTGGCTACGCGGAGTTTGGGACCTCCAACCATTACGGGGTTTACAGCTTTGTTGAGGAAAGCTGCTGTGGCTTCTACTGCAGCTTCAAGACCCATTTGGTTGCTTACTCTGGTACAATCATGGATGTAAGATGCATGTTAGATTCAAAAACAGAAAAATGGGTGATGTGAAATTATATCAATAATCCATGTAGAAATTGATGTCATATAAGCTCACTAGGTCTCTGGTACAATGCATGTTAAGCTCACTAGGTCTCTGATTTATCCATCACTCTAGTTCATTTTTCATCATATAAGAAAACAAGAAAATTATAAAAACACATTGGTTAAGACATCTTAGTTTTTAATTGATGTAACTTAACGTTACGTATTTTAATGTAGTATAGAAGTTAAAATACAGCAGAATCAAATACTAAACCATTGCTAATAGCAGCACATGAATATGAAAGCAACGCAAGGATCATATTTAAATTACTAGCTTCGTTATCATACTATTTATTATTTGGGATTATTTGATATATTTGTGGAACTCCTATTGTTAACTGAATTTGATGGCATAAACCTATGCATAAAGTGTAAGATCAATTTAATCACCAGACTCTACATGATCAGATCTGACAATTGTTTTGGAGATAAAAATGTTGGTTAAGTAATGATGTGCTCAAAATGATTACCCAAATGAAATAGCAAATTAAAACGTATCTCCTGAAAAACATTCCACTGGAGTTCAAATACATGAAAATGAGGAAAAAATTCTGTTCTGATCAAGATTCTTAAATTCATAGACAGGTAAACAGTACCAAATTGAGTTTTCCTAATTTATATATTTTAGGATACAAAGAGCATCTTCAACAGACGAAGACTCGGCCTTTAAATTCAGCAGCAGTAATCCCCAAGTTCTCCAACGGTGCAAAAGAGATGAAATATTAAGCATAGTACTCAAGGTCAGGTGTTTATTTAACAGGCGCATGATGGCAGATGCATATTAAACAAGCGTTCAAAGCTCAAAGATCTATTCAATAAACGTTTGATAGTAAATATTAAAAAACAAATTAATTCATAGGAGCCTATCAAATAGAAGCAAACATAAATGCCTATGACATAGACACCTCACCGGTGGGAAATTCACTAAAAAACAATAAACTGTTATATTTTCTATCAACTGTTATAAATATCTAATTTGGTATTCAAACATTAAAAAACAATCGAACAAGCATTCACTAAAAAACTATTCGGAATCTTTAATAAGTTTCAATTCTACATAACACGTCTTCCTAAAATCAGGGCAATGAAATAAGTAAAAACATGTTGAGATCGGTTAAAATAAAAGTGATGCAGCTCAGGCCAGAGATGAAAATACGCAACCCATAATTCTCCAAGGGATAAGTCATTCACGACTTAACAGGAAACAAGAAAGGGAAGTTGCATTGAGCACGCGTCATTCACGACTTAACAGGAAACAAGAAAGGGAAGTTGCATTGAGCACGCGACCTAACGACCTAAAAGAGCACGACTTATCAACCTACGAGATAAGTATTTCACGACTTAACAAGAAGTAGAAAGAAGCTCCAGTGGCTGAAGTCCTTAAGTCGGAAGCGGGTTACGACTTAGTTGAGTCGTGTGAAGATACCATCCTTCAAGCCGCCCACGAGTTACGACTCATGATAAGTCGCGGAAGTTTAAGTCGCATAAGTGTTAAACCGTTGACGACCTAAGTAAGTCATAAGTCGTAAGTCGTGACGTTATGTTGTAATTTGTTTGTATTTTCCTTGAGTTGTTTGAATCTTATGTCGTGAGTAGTTAGGTCGTCTACGACCTAAGTGATGTAATATGTTGTAATTCTGTAAGTAGTAGGTCGTTTGTGATTTAGGCGCTATGTGCCTGTTATATCGTAGGTAATCTGGGTCGTGTGTTTTAAGTCGTGTACGACTTAAGTGTTTGAGTCGCGTTTATTGATAGGTCGTTGCCGACCTAAGGGTGAGTCGTAAGTCGTGTACGACTTAAGGAGCCGGTTGTGAAATGCTATAAATAGGGAGTGTGTTGTACATTTTGGGTGGTTGATTGTTGAATACAATTTCGTTTTGATTGCTGTGTACTTTCATCTAAATTGGTAGTTGAGTGTGATCTCCTATCTCCACTTTCGGTTAATCGAGTGTGCTCGATTCAACGATTGTTGAAGCCAATTCACGGAATCAAGTGCGCTTGATCAACGTTTGAAGAATTGTAGATCTTCTTTCACGGTATCGTGCGCGATCAACGTGTCGAAGATAGTTAGAATTCGGTATCTTTGTGATCAACGAATTTGGGCATTTCAGTATCTTCAATCCACCGTTTGCTACTTTCATCGATCTATATCGATTTGTTATTATCCGCTGCGTCAGTTTTTGGTATCAGAGCTTGACTTAGCCAATCATAGCTAAGACGAGTCTTGGAGCCAAGGAGTTTGAAGTTGGTGTTCATCGTGTTCATAGTTTGTTGCAACAAGAGGAGAACTTTCGATCCATACCACTTTGGATCAAAGTGTGGAAGTTGTTTGAATTTGGCCGTGAGAGTTTGCGCGCCAAAGTTTGATATTGAAATCGTGCTTTGTTGAAGCCGAGCTGACCTAAGCCTTAGGTCGTTGCCTATTGCCGAGTTGAGCTGAACCGAGCTAAGGAGTTCGTGCGAGCTAGTGTTGAGCCGCGCTTTGTTTTGTTGAAGTTTGATTTATAGAAGATTTGTGAAGTTTTGAAGTGTTTGTGTTGATTCAATCATGCCGTCGAGAAGAGCTAATCGTCATCAAAATGTTGAAGCGTTGTATAAAAGAGAAGAAGCCGAGCAAATGGAAGAAATTTGATGAAGGTATTGGAAAGTTAGAGAAATTAATGAATCATTTAAATCAAAGTCAAAGGAGGAGATCGCCAATCTCGAACCATGGAGGAAACCGAGTTTCGCCATCGGTTACGGAAGCGAGAAGGGTATCACCGCAATCTTTTAGAGAGAGAGAAGAGAAACATCAATTTCATCGAGAAGAGGTCACCATGACTATGGACATGAAGAGAGAAGAACTCCACGTGAGTTTGAAGATGAGCCATATCGAGATGAAGAGAGACATAGTAGAAGAGACATGCGTGATCGAAGGGATGTTGATGGTCGAGATCGATATAGACATACATTTGATTTTAATGAAGAGGGTGATAGAGCTAGCATTCATTATCGAGATCGAGACCAGGTTCGAAACTCGTATCGGGATGTTGAGGATGACCGACGATGGGAGTCGGGTATGAAGATGGAAATTCCAGAATTCAAGGGTGGAATGGTAGCAGAAGAATTTTTGGATTGGTTGTCTAATGTTGAAGAGATCTTTGATTTCAAGGAGGTTTCCGAGAATCGAAGAGTGAAGTTGGTTGCTACTCGTTTGAGAGGTAGAGCTATGGCATGGTGGCAGCAGACTAAACTTACGCGGGAGAGAATGGGGAAGTCGAAGATTGAGTCATGAGAGAAGATGAAGAAGTTAATGAAGGCTACATTCTTGCCTTACAATTATCAATCACTTATGTACCAGAGGTTGCAGAATCTGAGGCAAGGGACGAAGACTGTTAATGATTATGCTGATGAATTTTATCAACTGATTGCTCGAAATGATATTATGGAGACAGAGGAACAGCTGACTGCTAGATTTGTTGGAGGGTTGCGAATACAGATCCAGCATATGTTAATATGTTCGATCCAAGATCTGCGGCGGAAGCACACCAAAAGGCGTTGGCTTGAGAGAAGCAGGGAAGGCGTGGAGGTGGTGTGTTTACAAGTTCCAATATTCAGAACAAAGGTGCTAGTGGGAGTTCCAATGTTTCGAAAGCTGTCAGTAAACCAGTTGTGAATGAAGTTGCTAAAGCAAGGGTCAACAACAGTTTCAAGTGTTACAATTGCCAGGAAGTGGGTCACAAGAGTAATGAATGTCCGAAGCCGAAGAAGCGAACTATGATTGTTGAAGTTGAAGGTGAGGATGTTGGTGAAGGTTATTCTAGTCCAGTTGAAGAGGATGAACATGATATTGCGTCAGGAGATGAAGGATGTAATCTAATGATGAGGAGGTCTTGTTTAATACCGAAGCAAGAAGAAGAAGCTAGTTGGTTGAGGAGTAACATCTTTCAGCCAACATGCACTATTCTGGGAAAGGTTTGTAAGTTTGTGATTGATGCAGGAAGTTGTGACAATATTCTTTCTACTGAAGCCGTGAGAAAGTTGAAGCTGAAAACGGAGAAGCATCCAAATCCTTACAAGTTAGCGTGGTTGAGAAAAGGAGGAGAGGTGAAGGTGGACAGACGAGTTCGAGTTCCATTCTCCATTGGAAAGAAGTATAAAGATGAGATTTGGTGTGATGTTGTGGAAATGGATGTTTGTCACTTGCTTTTGGGAAGACCATGGCAGTATGATCGAGCAGTGCAGCATGACGGTCGAACCAATAGCTACAGCTTTATGTTTGAAGGCGTTAAGATTATTTTAGTTCCAAAGAAGAGACAGCAGGAAGAGAGCAAGTCAGAAGAGATTGAGGAGCTGAAGACTTTATTGACTTTGAAGGAATTTATTGAAGAAGTAGAGGAGAGTCCAGAGGTGTTTTTGTTGATTGGACATGAAGCTACTGAATCTATTGATGTTCCAGAGGAAGTAAAGCCGGTATTGGAAGAATTCAAAGATGTGTTTCCTGAAGAATTGCCAACAGAGTTACCACCGTTGAGGGATATTCAACATCAGATTGATCTTGTGCCAGAGGCAGTATTACCACACAGGCCACATTACAGAATGAGTCCTAAGGAGCATGAGGAACTGAGAAGGCAGGTGGAGGAGTTGTTAGAACAGGGGCGTGTTCAGGAGGGCTTGAGTCCTTGTGCAGTGCCAACTTTATTGGTGCCAATGAAGGATGGTCCGTGGAGAATGTGTACGGACAGTCGGGCTCTAAACAAGATCACTGTTAGATACATATTTCCTATGCCGAGATTTGATGATTTGATTGACCAGTTGAGTGGAGCTATTGTGTTTTCAAAGATTGACTTGAAGAGTGGATACCATCAGATTCGTATTAGACCGGGTGTTGAGTGAAAGACTGCTTTTAAAACCAGGGAAGGTTTATGCGAATGGTTGGTTATGCCGTTTGGGTTATCGAATGCACTGGGTACTTTTATGAGAGTGATGAACCAGATTTTCAGACCATACATTGGGAAGTTTGTGGTAGTTTACTTTGATGATATTTTGATCTACAGTGGAAGTATGAAAAAGCATGTCCAGCATTTGCGTGAAGTACTGTTGATTCTACAGCAGGAGAAATTTTATGCGGCAACAAAGAAGTGTGTGTTCATGACGCACAGTGTTTTGTTTCTGGGATATGTTCTATCGAAAGAAGGAATTCAAGTGGATGAAAGTAAAGTAGAAGCTGTCAGGAGTTGGCCACAACCCAAGACAATTACTGAAGTGAGAAGTTTTCATGGGTTGGTATCTTTCTATCGAAGGTTCATTCCACATTTTAGTAGTGTAATGGCACCTATAACCGATTGCATGAAGGGAAAGAAGTTTGAGTGGTCAGAGGAAGCAGGGGTTGCTTTTGAGAAGATCAAAACACTATTGACGACAGCACCAATTCTAGTTTTACCGGATTTTCAGTTGTTGTTTGAATTACATATTGATGCATCGAAGGTTGGGGTTGGTGGAGCTTTGAGTCAGAAAGGAAGACCAGTTGCTTATTTCAGTGAGAAGTTATCTGGAGCTAAGTTGAGATATAACACTTATGACGTGGAATTTTACGCAATTGTTCAAGCAGTAAAGCACTGGAGACATTATCTGTTTCAGAAGGAGTTTTTTCTTTACACTGATCATGAAGCGTTGAAGCACTTACAAGGGCAGGATAAGATTTCAGCAAGGCATGCATCGTGGATTGCTTATCTGCAGCAATTTACGTTTGTTGTGAAACATAAACCGGGAATTAAGAATTGTGTAGCAGATGCATTGAGCAGGAGGAACCATTTGTTGACAACGATGAAAGTTGAAGTAATAGGATTTGAGATATTGTCAGAGTTGATTAAAGAAGATCCTTACTTTACGAAGTTCGTTAAGAAAGTCAAGGATGGGGGTACTGATGAATTTGTGTTGATAGATGGATTCTTATTCAAAGGGAATCAATTATGCGTACCGGATTGCAGCTTGAGAATGAAAATTGTGAAAGAGTTGCATGAAGAAGGGCATGTGGGTAGAGATCGTACTTTGCAGTTAATTTCTCAATCTTATTTTTGGCCGTCAATGAGGAAAGAGGTTGAAAGGTTCGTGCGTAGATGTCATGTTTGTCAGGTTTCGAAAGGGACAGCTACAAATGCGGGATTGTATATGCCATTACCTGTTCCTACAAAACCATGGGTAGACATTAGCATGGATTTCGTGCTGGGTTTGCCGAGAACTCAAAGGGGGAATGACTCGATATACGTTGTGGTAGATCGTTTTTCGAAGATGGTACATTTTATTGCTTGTAAGAAGACGACGGATGCTGTTCATGTTGCTCAGTTATTTATCAAAGAGATTTATTGACTTCATGGGTTGCCAGAATCTATTGTGTCGGATAGGGATACCAGATTTTTAAGTCATTTTTGGCTAAGTTTGTGGAAGATGGTGGGAACAAAGTTAAACTTTAGCAGCGCTTATCATCCGCAAACAGATGGACAGACCGAAGTCGTTAACAGATCGTTGGGAAATTTGTTGCGATGTCTTGTAAAGGACAATCTGAAGAGTTGGGACATGAAGTTATGCTAAGCAGAGTTTGCTCATAATCACGCAGTGAATCGTAGTACGGGATTCAGTCCATTTCAGATTGTATATTCAAATTTACCAAGGGGACCGTTGGACCTATCGATAGTGCCACAACTGAAGGGGACGGTTAAACGAGCTGTAGATTTTGTTGATGGGTTGACCGAATGTCATAAGATCGTTCAGGAACGATTGGAGAAGGCAAATGAGAAGTATAAAAGATCCGCAGATCTGAAGCGAAGGAATGTTGAGTTTAATGAAGGGGATATGGTGTATGCTGTGTTAACGAAGGATCATTTTCCAGTGGACGCTTATAACAAGTTGAAAGCCAGAAAAATTGGTCCTGTAGAAGTTGTAAAACGGATTAATGAAAATTCTTATAAAGTGTAGCTGCCGAAGGATGTGTACACGTCTGACGTGTTCAATGTTAAACATCTCGTACCATATTATGGGAATGAACAATCCGATGTGGAAGAATTTACAAATTCGAGGACGAATTTTTCTCAACCTGGGGAGGAGATGATGCAGCTCAGGCCAGAGATGAAAATACGCAACCTATAATTCTCCAAGGAATAAGTCATTCACGACTTAACAGGAAACAAGAAAGGGAAGTTGCATTGAGCACGCGTCATTCACGACTTAACAGGAAACAAGAAAGGGAAGTTGCATTGAGCACGCGACCTAACGACCTAAAAGAGCACGACTTATCAACCTACGAGATAAGTATTTCACGACTTAACAAGAAGCAGAAAGAAGCTCCAGTGGCTGAAGTCCTTAAGTCGGAAGCGGGTTACGACTTAGTTGAGTCGTGTGAAGATACCATCCTTCAAGCCGCCCACGAGTTACGACTCATGATAAGTCGCGGAAGTTTAAGTCGCATAAGTGTTAAACCGTTGACGACCTAAGTAAGTCATAGTCGTAAGTCGTGACGTTATGTTGTAATTTGTTTGTATTTTCCTTGAGTCGTTTGAATCTTATGTCGTGAGTAGTTAGGTCGTCAACGACCTAAGATGTGACAGCCCGCAAATCCATATCCCTTGAATCAACACTATTCTACCTCTATTAATTCAAATGCCATAGAATTACGAACCATTAGGGTTAAAGAAGAAGAGATAGAAGAAGAAGAAACTAAACAATATCAGAAACTCACAGTCGCGGCGGAATAAACTATAATAATAAATATAGAACTTTACACAAAATGAAAACTTTCACTGTTTTATACATCATATCATCAGAGTATCTCATACAACAACCAATACCAATCAGACATACCATACAATCATAGCAGCGGATATATGTAATATACGGATAATACGTCTTGGACTCCAGCTCCTCTCCTACTCCATAGCAACCTATCTTGAACATATAATACTCGGTCTGACCCGAGCATTAGAATGAAATAACACCCGAGTCAGTCTGGAATACCAACTGATAATAATGCATCCAAATTGATTATTAAGGTTTCAAAATCCTTTTGAAAACAAAAGCATCTCGTAAGACCACGCCACAAATAAACATGTCGGGTTTTTACCTTACGATAGCTAAAACACTTTTTATAGAAATCCTCTGATATTATAATAGGGTCTATTTACAAATATTTATAAAATAGCCGAAATTGTTACATTCATTAAATTCCAGCTACTAGCCACGAAAGTGGGTAATACAAACAAAACTCGTACAAGGCTCGTAGGGAGAATGGATTTCCATCAGTGGCTGGGCTACTGGGGTACCGCCCGTCACAATACCTGATCTAGATCAGAGTACCGAGGAGTACGCCCGCTCCCCTGCAACAGAAGGCCGAAACCATTCCTTACTGAACAGTCCCGAACAAGATAACCCCGTGGTTGGCGCGACCAACCACCCACTATGCCGAATATAAAGGGACATCTAGACAGGGGAAAATCTTGTCCTGCTTGAGCATGACCCACCTAACCTTGCTGCACCTCCCCTGTTTTAGCCATTCCCGGTTGATGAGGCTTGAGGTTAAACGTTACCTTTAGAACGATTTCACTTAGAATGCCCATCGCCCACCTGACGATGTTTCGCAAGCATTCGTCCATACAAGTCCGTCCCGGGTTTGAACAGAACCGAAGGCACTACTCCTACTACATCCATTTTGGAAATATCCTCAGGATTAGTAGCGACTAGCCCTTGCACTTCACTGCTCCATCTTCGACTCCGAACACGTTTTTCGCACGAAACGTACAAACCGGATCGAAGTGGTTTTCAGGAAATAAATCTCGATCCCGGTCTCTTCGAAACGATCAACGCATTTGTCCAATATTGATAGTCGGTGATTTAACTATCAATTTATATTCATAAACATCCATAAGCATCCATCACACAATAAATAATATTCCACATTATTTATTTGCCCCAAATATCTTTAAGGGTTTTATTTTCAAATTTCCAAAGCCCACTTGAAAACAATTCCCAAATTTCTTCCTTTACAAGGTAAATATTTTACCTTATATTCCCATTGGAAATAACCAAGTTCAAAACATTTAGATTTAAAACAATTTAAAATACTTTATTCTTAGATATACTTTGAAATATCATAGTTCCTACTAGTTATTTACTCTAAAAATAATTTCAAAATATTTTAAGTAAAACCACTTGATAAGGTATTAACTTGTTTAAATAGGGTTTAGTTAAATGAAATTTTAAAGACATATTTTTTTTTTGTTTTTTTTTTGTTTTTAAAGAAAAATATTGATACGAGGTTCCCAATAACTTAAATCAGACTATATTTTAAATAAATCCCTATATAAAAATAATTACTATTATAGCTAATTCGAATAATAATTTCTCAAAACACTTTTGAAACAAGTTTAAACGATAATTTTCTAAAATCTGCCTTAAAACACGATCTTGGTTTCCCAGGGAAATACACTTCTATTCAACAACCCATACAATCCTTCTTATAAATCCCACCAGTTTATTCCGATTCAAATTTACGTTTAATTATTTTATTTACATTTAAAATTTATTAATTTATATTGAAAAGCCTCTTTAAATATATTTTAATTTCCAAGAATACATCATCAAATAACCATCATTATTTTTTTACAATTTATATTCCTTATGGAATTTATCCTTACAAATCCATATTTTCACATTTATCAACTGATAAGTTTTCCATTTCATTTATAAATTCCAAAATTTACCGATTTCCATTCTTCATTCAACCAGATTCCAAATTTTATTCCTTTAGATCTTTTATTTAACAATTTCTTCTATTTCTTTTAAATCATGATTTATTTTATTTGTGTTTATAAATTTCATATGATTCATTATTAAGTTATTAAAATTTTAAAAGTGAAATTTTTAGCGTTTTCGTCAATTTTGAAAATCGCTCGATTTAATAGACGAGTTATGGAATTCGATGAAACCAGTTCCATTGGATCCGTAATAGTTAGTTATTATCGGGTTTCAATTTTCGTAGCAATCGGAGTTGTCGTTTGACCGTGGCAGCTCGAAACGCATCGAAATCGTTTTAATCGGTTTAAATTAAAATTGATCGTTTAATCTCGTAACTCGCGCATATGACCGAGTTAGCTTACGAAACTTGTTCCATTGTGTCCAGAACGCGGAAAAACCCTAGGAATGCCTTTTGGTGTGTGAGGATTGGAGCTCGTTTGCATAGTCGTTAAGCAATTGAAGAATAATAATAAAATAATATTAAATATATATATATATATATTATAATAACTAAACCCTCGTTCATTCGTTTACAGCCGCCGCTTATAGTTTTCTATGGCCGAAACCCTCCTAAATTCGTCACCAATTATCGATCAATCCACTAATTAATTTCAGAAACCTTCAACTACAAAGATCGAGAGCTCGTTGAGCTCTACGTTTCGAGCGGTGGAGATGGAGTTTCGTCGACCAGATGAGGAGATTGGTGGCCGCGTTCGTGGTCGTTTCCGACCCAGTTTTCGAGGCAAGCATGGCACCGAGTTCCATGGGATCTGGGGCGAGCGTAGAGAATGTTGAAGGCTACGGAGTGGCGGTCTCCGATCGTGGTGGAAAGCATCGATGAAGGTCGCGGTTTCTAACACTAAATAGGTGATAGTAGGTTCGTTCTTACTGGAGTTTGCATGCGATGGAGAAGATGTACATGCGGCCTTGATTTCGTTTGTTCTGGGTAAATAAAAAAAAGTGTAATTTGTTTATAAAATGTTTATACAATCTTTAAAATTAAATAACTCTCTCATATAATATCAGATTCAAACGAAATTTGCGGCGCCGGGATCGCAACGACGAACACTACGCGATGGTGCAGATCCGGATCCATTCCGGGCAAGTAGAAATTTGAGTTAAATCGGACGTCGTTCGGCTTAATTTAAATTTCGAACGCTCGCCGAAACCCAAGGTGAGTTTAACTCACTAACATTTGGATGCTAGCTATTTTAAATAGTCAATATTTAAATATCTGTGTGATTGGTTGCATATTATTGCATGTAATATGTTGTAATTCCGTAAGTAGTAGGTCGTTTGTGATTTAGGCGCTATGTGCCTGTTATGTCGTAGGTAATCTGGGTCATGTGTTTTAATTCGTGTACGACTTAAGTGTTTGAGTCGCGTTTATTGATAGGTCGTTGCCGACCTAAGGGTGAGTCGTAAGTCGTGTACGACTTAAGGAGCCGGTTGTGAAATGCTATAAATAGGGAGTGTGTTGTACATTTTGGGTGGTTGATTGTTGAATAAAATTTTGTTTTGATTGCTGTGTGCTTTCATCTAAATTGGTAGTTAAGTGTGATCTCCTATCTCCACTTTCGGTTAATCGAGGCGCTCGATTCAACGATTGTTGAAGCCAATTCACGGTATCAAGTGCGCTTGATCAACGTTTGAAGAATTGTAGATCTTCTTTCACGGTATCGTGCACGATCAACGTGTCGAAGATAGCTAGAATTCGGTATCTTTGTGATCAACGAATTTGGGCATTTCAGTATCTTCAATCCACCGTTTGCTACTTTCATCGATCTATATCGATTTTTTATTATCCGCTGCGTCAAAAAGGTATAGAAAACATAAAACTCACTTAGGAGCCAAGCAGAGAGGAACAGGCTCTATACTAAAAGTAGGATGGGGCAGCCCAGGTAAATTACAGCTAACACTGATATAAACTGGCTTACTCTCCTTCAAGGCGGTTGATATTGCTGTATCAATCAGCTCATGAGCATCCTCCAAATTATTCATCACTGCCTATATCATTCATTCACTCAGTTGACGTTTAATATTTATACAATAAAAAAATAAAAATAAAAATTACAGACCTGAAAACAGGTAATAGTCTGAAAACACCTCAGCTCCTGAGAGAAATCAGGCAAGCCAATAGTATGACGAAAGATGCGATTAGTTCCATAATCGTTGGAGTTGGGGCCACCAATAATACAAATCAAAGGCAGATTCTCGGAATAAGCGCCAGCGATGGCGTTTTGGCGTTTATGACGCTCAACCCACCGACAGAAAAGGTGACAACGCACGCGCCAACGCCGTTGGCACGAGCGTAGCCATCGGAGGCGTATCCAGCGTTGAGCTCGTTGCAGCAGCCGATGTTAGTGAGGCCGGGTTCGGCGATGAGGTGGTCAAGGAGAGTGAGGTTGAAGTCGCCGGGGACGGTGAAGAGGTCGCGGACGCCGATCTGAACGAGTCGACGGGCGATGTGGCCGTTCAAACATTAAACTTATTTTGTTAATTTCTACGAGTTTCATTACTAAAGTGACTAGAATCTTCTTATATTTAATAGAATTTGGAGAGAGCGAACTTATATTAGTTGGTAGAAATAAGAATTATATAATGGTTATATATCAATAAAGCAAGAATTAAATCATAAATAAAGAAAAGTTTTCTACAATAAAATAAAATAAAAACTCCTCTTTTTATATTCTCTCCGTCTTTCTAAAAATATATTCAACAAAGTGGTATGGGAGCGAGGATTTTTTACAAGATAGAGATGGCAAATAATGGCGTTCCACTACAAGTTTCAATGTTTACCCAGAACAATTATGATAATTGGAGTTTAAAGATGATGGCTCTCCTTGGAGCACGCGACGTGTGTGAGATAGTTGAAAATGACTATACTAAACATGAGAATGAAGATGATTTATCTCAAATTCAAATAGATGGTTTGAGAAAATCAAGGACAAGGGATAAGAAGGCTATTTGTCTAATTTATCAAGCATTGGATGATGACACCTTTGAAAAAAATTGAATCAAAATCGGCCAAAGAAGCATGGGAGAAGCTTCGAACATCTTACAGGGGAGCTGATCAAGCCAAAAAGATACGTCTTCAAACTTTAAGAGGAGGGTTTGAAACTTTACATATGAAAGAAGGTGGACTTGTTTTTGATTACTTCTCAAGAGTTCTAGTGGTTAGTAATAATCTTAAAAGAAATGGTGAGAAGTTAGATGATGTAAGAATTATGGAGAAGATTCTTGGATCATTAGATCCAAAGTTCGAACATATTGTCACCATCATTAAAGAAACAAAAAACTTGAAGACCATGTCAATAGAGGAACTTTCAGGCTCATTGCAAGCTTATGAAGAAAATAAAAGGAAGAAGGAAGAGACTGTGGAGCAAGTCCTTAAGATATGGTTTGATTCAAAAAAGAAAGAAAGTAATCGAAGCCAACAAAGATAGGGTGGTGGCCAAGAAAGAGGAAGAGGTCGTGCATATGGACATGGACAAGGTTGGAGGCCCAACTATGAAAACAACAGCAACAACAATAAAAGAGGACAAACCTCAACAAGAGGTCGTGGGAGAGGAAATTCAAGGCATGACAAGTCACGTGTTAAATACTACAATTGTGAGAAATTTGGACATTATGCTTCTGAATGTAGAGCTTCAAAGCATAATAAAATTGAAGAGAAGACCAATTACGTTGAAGAAAAAAGCCAAGAGGATGGTACATTATTACTGGCTTATACAAAAAATGAAAAAAAAAAGAGGAAAATTAATGGTACCTAGATAGTGGTGCAAGCAACCATATGTGTGGAAGAAAAAAGTATGTTTGTGGAGCTTGATGAATCAGTGAAGGGCAATGTGGCATTTGGAGATGAATCAAAGATAGCAGTGAAAGGCAAAGGAAAGATTCTTATCCGATTGAAGAATGGAGAGCACCAATTCATTTCCAATGTTTACTATGTGCCAAACATGAAGAACAACATTTTGAGCTTAGAACAACTCTTAGAGAAAGGTTATGATATTCATTAGAAGATAATAATCTTTCTATAAGAGATGGTACAAGTAACTTCATTACAAAGGTACCAATGTTAAGAAATAGAATGTTTATGCTCAATATTCAAAGTGATATCGCACAATGCCTTAAGTTGTGCTATAAAGATATTGCTTGGCTTTGGCATCTTCGTTTTGGACATTTTAACTTCGGAGGGCTAGAGTTGCTATTCAAGAAGGAAATGGTAAGAGGATTACTATGCATAAGCCATCCAAATCAAGTGTGCGAAGCATGTTTACTTGGAAAGCAATTTAAAATGGGATTTCCAAAGGAGTCATACTCAAGTGCTAAAAAGCCGTTGGAACTCGTACATACGGATGTGTATGGTCCGATCAAGCCAAGTTCACTCAGTAAGAGTAACTATTTTCTTCTTTTCATCGATGATTTTTTTCAAGAAAAACATGGGTGTATTTTTTAAAAGAGAAATCAGAGGTTTTTGAGAACTTCAAAAATTTCAAGGCCCATGTTGAGAAGGAAAGTGACATTATGATTAAAGCCATGAGATCTTACCGTGTAGGAGAGTTCACATCAAAAGAATTCCAAAAGTATTGTGAAAATAATGGAATCATACGACAACTGGCAGTGCCTAGATCCCCCCAGCAAAATGGAGTGGCAGAAAGGAAGAATATGATAATTCTTGAAATGGCAAGGAGCATGCTCAAAAGTAAGAGGTTGTCAAAGGCATTTTGGGCGGAAGCTGTGGCATGTGTGGTTTATCTATCAAACGATCTCCAACAAGAAGTGTGTGGGGAAAGACACCACAAGAAGCATTGAGTGGAAGGAAGCTTGGTATTTCCCATCTAAGAGTCTTTGAAAGCATAGCTCATGTACATGTACCAGACGAGAAGCGATGCAAATTGGATGACAAAAGTGAAAAGTATATTTTCATCGGTTATGGCATCAACTCTAAAGGATATAAGCTCTACAATCCTGATACGAGAAAGATAATAATTAGTCGAGATGTTGTGTTTGATGAAGAAGGAGAATGGGATTGGAGATCACATAATGAAAATTACAACTTCTTTCCATACTTTGAAAAAGATGAAATACCACAATCAACGATCGAGCAATTAAGGGTGAAGCCCACTTCTCCACAAGTTCCTCCTACCACAAGTTGTCAAGAAGATGAGAGCTCAAGTGAAAGGGCTCCACGTTTTAAAAGCCTTCAATAAATTTATGAGGTAACAGAAAATCAAGACAATCTTACTCTCTTTTGTTTATTTGCGGATTGTGTGCCTATGAACTTTCAAGAAGCCTTGCAAAAGAAGAATTGGAAAATGCTATGGACGAAGAAATCAAGGCCATCATGAAGAATACATATGGGAGAGCTTCACTTCCAAAAGGACACAAGGTGATTGGTATGAAGTGGATATACAAAGCAAAGAATAATGCCAAAGAAGGAATTAAATGATACAAAGCGAGATTGGTGGCAAAAGGCTATAGTCAAAGAGCCGGTATTGACTATGATGAGGTATTCACTCCAGTCGTTCGATTAGAAAATGTTAGACTAATACTCTCTTTAGCAGCTCAAAATAGTTGGAAGATACATCAAATGGATGTGAAATCTGCTTTCTTAAATGGAGTTCTTGAAGAAGAAGTTTATATTGAGCAACCACAAGGCTATGAAGTCAAAGGAGAAGAAGACAATGTTTTGAAGCTAAAGAAGGCACTTTACAGGTTGGAACAAGCTCCAAGAGCTTGGAATGCTCGAATTGATAAGTACCTTCAAGAGAGAAACTTCATCAAATGTCCATATGAGCATGCACTCTATATTAAAATCCATAATGGTGATACATTGATTATATATCTGTATGTAGATGACTTGATCTTCACAGGTAGCAATCCAAGGTGTTTCAAGAGTTTAAGAAAGAGATGACGAAAGAGTTTGAGATGATTGATATTGGGCTCATGTCTTATTACCTCGGCATTGAAGTAAAACAAGAAGATAAAGGCATTCTAATCACTCAAGAAGGCTACGCTAAGGAAATATTGAGGAAGTTCAAGATGGATAACTCTAATCCAGTTTGCACACCAATGCAATGTGGAACCAGGTTGTCAAGGCATGAGGAAGGAGAAAAAAGGACTCAACGCTCTACAAAAGCTTGATTGGAAGCTTGCGATGTTTAACGTGTATAAGACCTGACATTCTATACGCGGTAGGAGTTGTGATTCGATACATGGAAAACCCAACAATAACTCATTTGAAGGCAGCAAATAGGATTCTTCTCTATATTAAAGGCACAACAAACTTTGGATTGTACTACTCTACTACTGATAATTAATAGCTTGTTGGATATAGTGATAGTGATTGGAGTGGAGATATGGATGACCAAAAAAGCACAAGTGGCTTCGTGTTCTACATGGGAGATACATCCTTCACATGGATGTCGAAAAAAACAGTCGATTGTTACTCATTCCACATGCAAGCAGAGTATGTAGCTGCTACTTCATGTGTTTGCCATGCAATTTGGTTACGAAATCTACTAAAGGAGTTGAAACTACCACAAGAGAAGCCGACCAAGATTTTCGTGGACAACAATTCAGCAATTGCTTTGGCTAAGAATCCAGTTTTCCATGATCGAAGCAAGCATATTGATACATGCTATCACTATATTAGAGAGTGTCTTCAAAAAGGATGTGCAACTAGAATACGTGAAAACACATGATCAAGTAGCTGATATCTTCACCAAGCCTCTCGAGCATGAAGTTTTTATCCGGTTGAGAAATCTGCTTGGAGTCACAAATCAAGTTAAAAGGGGGTGTTGAAATATTAAACTTGATTTGTTAATTTCTAGAAGTTTCGTATTATTAAAGTTTCTAAAATCTTCTTGTATTTAATAGAATTTGGAGAGAGCTCTAGAATTTATATTAGTTGGTAGAAATAAGAATTATATAATAGTTATGTTTCTAGCGTTATCTAAAGAGAAAATTATAGAGTGGTCAAATGGGTCATGTTTCTAGAATATTCTATATTTAGAATGTTCTATTGAGTCATATAAATAAAGGAGCTCTTCCCTCATTTTGTAATCAATAAAGCAAAAAATAAATCATCAATAAAGAAAAGTTTTCTACAATAAAATAAAATAAAAACTCATCTTTCTTATATTCTCTTCCTCTTTCTCAAAAAATATTCAACAGTGGAGGCCAAGAGTGGCGTTGGCCGGGGAGGAGATGGGACAGGAGGGGATGCAGGTGGCGCTTTGGGTGGAAGGGGGAGCACCGATGAGGCCGTTGGGAGTAGGTTTGGGTCCGTCAATGGATCTAATAGTGGTTTCCATGGCTATATTATTAAATTGATTTGGGAATTGATTGTGGTGGAATCTGTGGTGTATTAGAATGAAGCGCGAAGAATGAGTGAGTGGAGGAGGAAGCTAGGTTGTGTATTTATACGGAGCAGATTGCTTGTTTTCTTGATGAAGAAACCAGGGGCTTCTCAGATTTCAAATGTTTTAGTGTTGTTTTCTATTAAGAGAAAGGAAGTTTAGTAGCAATGCATGTGAGTTAACCGATTCAAAAGCAATCGTGGACATGGAACATGTAGACGAATGCAAGCCAGCGAAATGCAAGCACATTTATTGAAATCGGGCGTCCATGCTCCTTTCTATTTAATCAACTCAAACAATACCTATTTAATTATTTTAAAATTTATAACTAGGACCCAATATTATTGCTATTATCACTAATAAAACAAGTATTATGAAGTTTTGGTTTTAAACCAGTATGCTTAGCATCTCTCGTGCATAATATTATACTTTGATTCATTAGCGATCTTCGCTGATTCATATACTAATACCATAAACTTTTTTGAACATTTGGATGAAAAATATTAAAAAAGGAAAAAAAATCAATTTTGTCCAAATTTTCAAACTTATTGGACAAGTAGGTCGCATTTCAAACTAGTTACAAATATAGAACAATTTTTACCAACTCAGCAACCCTCGGTCAAAACATACATGGTATATTTCAAATGTCGTATGTATTTTTTTAGTTAAATTATAGTGGATGTATGATATTGACGAAATTTCAAATGTCGCATGTATATTTTATTTTTATATTAAGTTATATTGGTGCAGTTTCAAAGTGTGTCAGTATTCTGAAACTTTTTGTATAGGTGAAATTTGCAATTACTCATGTATTCTGCCTCTAAAGCGCCTGCAACATTCATTTCTCTTATGATTTTTGCTTCACCTAATTTCCAACAAAAAACCAAAAATCCTCCATCTCTTTTTTTTCAAAGAACTCTTCTTTTTGCACTGAATAGTATAATTTTGGTAGATCCGCTTTAGCAACATTATATTCTATTATCAAATTTTGTAAACTTGGTGAAAAAATTTGTAGTTATTTTTTTATATTTGCTGGTAATTAGAAAATTGACAATGAGACGGTTAAATTTTATGGCGACTTGGAGTTTGATTGTAATGTTGACACTGATTTGTACTCGAAACTCATTTTCAAAAAATTATCATAATTATGAAGTTGTACCTGAAACTCAATTCAACATGGAGGCAACTGATCATAGATTCGAAAAAGAAGTTTCTGATCATACGGAATTAGTAGTTCGTCGACCCGACAAAGAAGGTTATAGTTATATAGGTCATGTTAATCAAGAAGAGCATTGCGTGGATCGGTCTACTAAGCGGGAAATAAATTAGCTATAGGAGAACATCCCCGCTGAAATTTTTTTATTGTGGAATTTCTATTGAAGTGGTTGATTGCAAAAATAAAAAAAAAATATAGGTCTTCGATACTACAAATGTCAGTGGTTTGTATCACATAGAGGCGATGCCTAAAATTTATTTCTATTGTAATTTCTTCCATTGGATAGGTCCTCCAACATGCCATAGGAGCTTGAATATGCTCTTGAGATGCAAACTAAAATGTTACGGTTGGAAAAATACAATCTTAAATTATTGAGGGATAATTTTTACTTGCAATGGAATGTTGTTGATAAAGCACTTTTTTATCATGCTACTTGGTATCCGAAACAGTGATGACGCTATTTAGGTTGCTAAAATGTAGTATTTATTTAGTGATTTCGTATGTTGATGCTTATTGTATTGTGTACTATCATGGTTGTTTTTGAACAAGGATTGACAAAATTAATGAATGTTGAATTTGTGTTGTAATATATTATGTATGTCTTGAAGAAATTATGCCAGCCCGAAGCGGAAGAAATGAGCGAATTTTAAAAAATTTACCATTTTTGGATCATTATTGGACCTATGAAGTCTAAATGTATTTAGATTTTATCTAAATTTCTTTTAAATAAAATCGGTATTTTATTTAATACAATATTTTGTTTTATACAATTTGATTTTAAAACCATAAAGAATGGGATATAAAAATAAGGTTTGAATATATCAAATATATTCATTTCTTAATTGTGTGACGGAATAGTTAAACGTAAGGCAAGTATGATCGATTGATAACATGATGTATATGAATGAATAAGAATAAGTTTAAAGTCAATCACATAAGGGACAAAAAGGAAAGAAATAAAATATGACAAAGATATATGATTCATCTTCCTTTGTTGACAAACTTGATTTATGCAGTATTCATTCAGCAATCAATTAATCATTATGACATAAGGTTTGGAATACCTAAGAATAATTCATATGCATAAACTACTGCCTCGTTTAAAATTTTTGGATATTAATAAGGATACTTTGGCACTGGTCTTTAATAGATTTCAAAATTCACAAAAACACCAGTGGAAAAAAATATGTAAATTAGGTCCTTATTTTTCAAAAATCATCAGAAAACATATAAAAAATAAAAAATACTTTCAAATTTTAAAACTTATTTCAATTAATATTTATCTTCGTATTCATGTCAAAAAATCAAAAAACAAGGAAGAAAAGGGAAAAAAAAGGCGCACGATATGTTTTAGGAATACTTGCACACACGTATGCTATTTTAGAGAATAATTACAGATATGTCTACGCTTGTTCTAGATGGCATGCCTTTGCAACTAAAAGTTGCAAATATGTCTGCAATTTTAAGGAATAAGTGCAGATATTTATGTAAATATCCTGATTGTTAAATCAAGGTGCTTCTATTCAATGAATAATTGCATACATGTCCGCAAATATATAGAATAATTGCACACATGTCTGTATATTTTTAATCAATGCATTTATTCAGTGAATAATTGCGTACATGTCTGCAATTATATCGAATAATTGCATACATATCTGCAATTATTGCAGACATATCTGCAATTATTTCATATAATTGCAGATATGTCTACAATTATCCACTAAATAATTGCATTTTGCAGATATGTCTGCAATTTCTAATTTTTTGTTTCAGAAACCAAGTTATAATATTTACTATTTTTGAAATTATTTTTATGCACTGGCGCAAAAAAACATGAAAAATACATGTTGCTACAGTAAAATAATTGTAGGGACCCGCTTTGCATTTTTTTTAAGGAGGATGCCGTTTGAATCAACTTTGGATTTAGGAGTGCGTGACTAATATTAACTTTAAACTATACAATTTAAAATAATAAACATTAAGTTTTTTATGTACATATATATAATTATTTCTATATAAAGATTAACCCGAAACTTCTTAACTAATTCAAAATAAACCATATAACATTTAAATTTTCTGATATATTTATGAACTTATATAAATTTAAATTATTTTACAAAATATATATGTGTATAATTAAATTAATATATTCAACCTATATTATTTTTTACCAGAGTGAAACATACTAAACTGAGCAATATATTAACACTCCTTTAAATATTTAAAAAGTATTAGTCATGTCAAATAAGGTAATAAACTTATAAGATTATTGTAATCAATTTATTATTAAAATCCTTTAATCATGTGTAGGTTTCAATTACAATAAAATACAGATAATAAGAACAAATAAATTTTCAAATCAAAAGAGAATCAAGGGTTAGTTTGGCTCACATCCGTGATAAGTTTTAAAATAGTGAAAACATCATTCCTAAACTAAACTTACATTTTCGATCTCTATTTTCAAATTCGCGCGCGCGAAAAGACCCATATACTCTTTATGTTTTTAACATTTCGAACACGTATAACATTATATAGAAAAATCGGATCAGTATACCGTTTTCACCAAAAAATCACAAATTTTATGATCTTTAAAATGAGATCCATTATTCATACCAAAAAAGCATATTTGAAGTAAGAGTACAATTATTCCATATATTTGCGGAGAATTCTGCAAATTTTGAACATCATCGATTTTTCTTCAAATGTCAGCAACTATTGCATATAGTTGTTGAATTGCCTGCAACTATTGCATATAATTACAAATATTATATGCAACTGTTGCATATAATTGTAGACGTGTCTGCATATATTGCATATAGTTGCTGAATTGCGTGCAACTATTGCATATAATTGCAGACGTGTCTGCAACTATTGCATATAGTTGTTGAATTGTGTGCAACTATTGCATATAATTGCAGATATTTCTACAACTATTGCGTATATTTACTGAAATATCAGCAATTATTGCATACAGTTGCCGAAGTATCTACAAATATTGCATATGATTGCAGACATTTCTGCAACTATTGCGTATAGTTGCAGACATATCTGCAACAATTGCATATAATTGCTGAATTGTCTGCAACTTTTGTGTATATTACAGACATTTCTGCAATTTTTGTGCATATTGTAGACATTTCTGCAACAATTTCATATAGTTACTGAATTGCCTACAATCATACTATATAATTGCAGACATTTCAGCAATTATTGCGTATTATTGCAGATATTTCGGCAACTATTGCGAATAGCTTGTACTGCCATTGTTTTTATATATGCATAATTGTGATATCTCGAAATATTAAGAAATTTAAAATGTGATAATCTCCTTTATTTATTATTTAAAACTGGTAAAATTGTTATTTTCAAAATAATAATAATGTGATGTTTCTAAATATAGATATAAATAGGTTTTTAAATAAAATAATTATTTACAAATTTAATTTGGTTGTTTTATAAATAGATTTTAAATAGACTTATTTTTTTCAAATTTAATAATGTGGTTGTTTAAATTAATATATATATATTTATTTAAGCTGATTTTAAATTGGATTTTTTTAATTTGAATTTGAATTTAAATTTGTATTTAAATTTGAATTTAAAAGGATATATGTTTTGAAAATATTTTGGATATAAAAATATATGAATAAGGTTTTTATTTAAAATAAGATTTGTTTTATATTATTTTCCTTAAAGAATTTTGTTTATATACATTAAAAAAGTATTTGTTAAATAGTAAAATAAATAGAAAAGTTTTGTACTAACATTTAAAAATGAATGAAATATATTATATATGATTTTATTTAGGATATAATTGGTTTTTATTTTATTTTCTTTCAAATGTTTTATTTATCTAAAATTAAGAGAAGCATTTATTAATTAAGAAATGTACTTATTAAATAGGAAAATAAATATACAAAAGCTTTTAAATCATTTTAAAAGTAATAAAAATGAATAACTACAAGTGTTTAATTATAAAGGCTCGTGATAACATGTGCAAGGAGTTAAATAATGGTAATGACAAATGTTAACAAATTGGGCAAGGGTCATTTCTTTTTATTTTTCATTTTCTTTAATTTTAATAAATCATAATAAACTCTATATAAACAACCATCTTCTTTCTTCAATTCTTTTTTCAATTCTAAAACTCAAGAAAACTCAAACCTGTAAAGCAAATCCACAAATCTACAAATCTTCAACCAGAGAAACTCAAGCCTGTAATCAAAAATACAAACCTGTAAGTATATTCAAACAAATCAAAACTCAAAAGCATGTAACCTTCTCAAACAGCAAAGCCTGTAACAAAGATTCATCTTCAAAATGCAACCTGAAATCAAAAGTCTTAAAGCATTCAAGTTTTCGGTAAAACAAGATCAAGTATTTCAGTTTTCAAGGGATCATAGATTTTAGTTTTCAAATCTAAGCATTCAAGATTTCAAATCCCAGTTTCAAGCTCTCTGTCTTAAAAAAAGGTGAGTAAACTTAAACATAAATCAGTTTTTATTTCTGGTGTATGTGTAATGATTGATGTATCTTGTGAGGAATGTTTGAAAATATGTATGCATGTTCGTTTTAGATCTGAATATATGTATATATGGATGTAAACATGTGTGCATGTATCTGTATCATCTATGTTCCAGCTTATATAGTTTAAATTTGAAACAGAAATCTCTAATCTCCTCATCTAATTTCTGTTAGGCTGATGTATTCAAACAAAATTTGTTTGTTTATACATAATTAAGTTTTTAAAATTTTATTTATAAGAAATAAGTGTGAAAATTCTCTGGAAATTAAAAAGAACAGTGAAAATTGAAGAACAGGTTAAAATCAAGTGCAATGATTTGTAGATTCAAGTATATAACCGGAATCCTCTTTTCAAATTAGGATTTTTGAAACAAAAATCTCGATTTTAGTGGATTATTGATGGTGCAGTTCGTAGATGATCAGATTTCGATTTTTGGGTTGTTTCTGGTGATCGACGAACACTTGGTCGTCGGGTTTTTTGTCGGAGCTTGCTTAGTGTTTGGGAATGTCGGGAAAAATGGTAGAAGTGGCGATCATGGGTCCTGGCGTCGGCGGTGGTTAGAACTAGGGTTTTAGAACCCAGTTGAGTCGAGGTCGGAAATTTCTTTTCTACGGCGTCATCGGAGTGTCGAGTCAGGTCAGACGTGGACGTAGGTGTAGACGAAGCTCCAGAGATTCTTGTGGTCGGAATGGCCTTATCGAGGCTGGTTTCAAATGAGGTTGGGTTTCCAAGTTTGACTGGAAAAGCTCGTTTTGATTTTGGGTGTCATGGTGACGAATCGATGAACGGAATCGTTTGTCGTGTCGATCGCTGTCTTGCCGGAGGTGGTGCGAGTCACCGAAGGGCCGCCGTGGCACTGCGCACGTGCACGGTTCCCTGTCGTGTCTGTTGTTTTGGGAGGTTGGATGACTCGAAGGGAAGCTCGAGGGAATAGGCTAAAGGTTCAGTTTCATCCTAGGGTTGTATTCGTAAGTGTAAAGCTTGTTTTCAAGTTTTAAAATTTTTTAACAAAGTTTTTGAAAATAAAGGAAGACGGTGATTTTCTCGAGGTATGTCTCGGAAGAGACTCGGGTAGAACCCGAAGCAGGTTTTAAAATACAAATTTTTAAAAAGTTTTTATAAAACAAGTTTAAATTTTGAACTAAATCTGATTTTAAACTATTATGTAAAATAAATGTTTTCTTAAAACATTTGATTTAGAAGTTTTGTAATTTGTTTAACTTAAAATTTGTTAAGTTAAATTAGTAAGTTATTTTAAATCTTAAATTTAAATTTAAGGTATAAATTAAAAGTGGATTGTTTTGAAATGTATTTAAGTTATGTTAATAATAATTAGGTCATTAATAAAGATAAAGTTTTATCTTAAAGTTACACTACAAGAAAAAGGTAGAATACCGACAGCCAAGACCGACGGCTTCCGACGGCCATTTTCCGACGGCTTTCGACGGGCCGTCGGCGGCCGTCGGAAGCCGTCGGAAATTTGCAATTATACCTGCCAGCCGAGCCCTTTCTTCCTCCTCCATTCCATACGAAAATAAATCAAAAAACCCCCCAAATTCAACCCCCAAGCTTCCAATCCCTAATTTCTAGCTTCCGGATCTTCCAAGGCTCTCTAATCAAGCTTCATTACTCTTAATCTTAGGTATAATCTCTTATTTTTATGAAAAATTCAGTTTTTACCCTAATTATAGATTTGCATAAATTGATAAATTAGGGCGAATTAATGATTGCAATTGTTTCCACTAGCGTAATAACGGTTTATAGCATCACATGGTATACCGATTTCATCTTTTATCGTGAAATTGTGATAAACACGTATAATTTGTGCTTGTTCATGTATATGTATTTTGTTGTGTATGCCTTGATTCGACGATTGTATACGTTATTTGGAATAAGATAAAATGATTGAATGAACTAGGAGTATTATATTGTGCACGTATTTACTTATGACACAAAAAAATGCATTACTCTAAATTATAATTGTGTGTATTGAAAAATGACAAAATGTTAAACCAGCCCTAAGTTGATGCGTAATACGTCGAATAAATGTGTGAAATTAATATATAAATGTGAACAGTGAGTAAAACTGTATTTTTGAGTAAAATGCCGCATGTTAACCGACAAATGTCCCTTAGAGAGTTTTTGGCCCCGTCTGACGAGTGTTGTACATGATCGTTGTATAAATAGTCGTTTTTTCGAAAAACGACCATTTATATTCATCTGGTACAATGTTTGTCGGATTTGTCCCTGTATTGGACAAGTTATGAACACAGTAAGAATTTACATTTTGTATACTATTTCGTCTCAAACGGTTCATAAAATTTCGTCCTAACTTTTCTTTTTTGTTTCCTGCGTACACGCATTTGTGTACAATGCAGGGAACAAAAGGGAAATGCTGCCGAAATTTTATTGAATCGTTTGAGACGAAGTAATATACGAAATGTAAATGCTTACTGTGTTTGTAATGGAAAGTAGGATGTCTGACCAATGAAAAAAATTATATATATTTTTAATCGTTACGTACGTTAAAAAATGAAATGTGCCCTATTTGAAAATATTTTTAAATTTGTGAAGTTGTTCTTTAAATTCAAAATATTATACGAACATGAAAATAATCTTTTTCGAATATGTATTCTTCAAAATAAATATTAAATTTTGAACTTCTCATTTTGTCAAATAGGAAAAATGATTGATTATTTTGTTGATCGAAGGAGATGGATGTACCAAAGAAAAGGACCGAGGGGCTCAATAAAAGAAGATTTTTATAATGGTATAAACGTGTTTGTTGAATTCGCCTTAAGTAATAACGGAAACGATCCAGAAATTCGTTGTCCGTGTAGTAGGTGTAGACATTTGAAGTTTTTGTTACCAGATATTGTGAAAGTTCATTTGTGCCAACACGGTTTCACACCCGAATATTATGTTTCGGATCGGCATGGAGAAGTTGTAGCAAATACTTCTGTAGAGTCTGAAAGTGTCGTTAACGAAATAGTTTCAACGACCCGTATAGAAAATATGGTCGAAGATGCAGCACGATCAATGTTTCCTATGGTTGAAGTTGACGACGATGATGTAAATGTTGAAGAACCAAATATTGAAGCTAAGAAAATTTATGATTTACTAGATGCAGCTAAGAAACCTATTTGGGATGGTTGTAAAAGCGGCACGCAGCTGTCAGTAATCGCAGAATACATTGCGATGAAGTCAAAATACAACATCACTGAAGCTGGGTTTACGGCTGTTGTACAAGCTGCAAAAAGACATATGCCGCCCGATAATCTAATGTGTGAAAATCACTACGAAGTTAAAAAACTTATGTCGGCTTTTGGTTTACCGTATCAGAAAATAGATACATGTTTAAAAGGATGCATGTTGTTTTGGAAAGAAGACGCAAACCTTAGAAATTGTAAAGTTTGTAACCAGGAGAGATACAAACCAAGAAAAAAGAAGGGTAAGGAAGTTCCGTACAAGCGTATGCACTACTTACCCATAACTCCAAGACTTCAAAGATTATATGCATCTTCTGTAACTGCGTCTAATATGAGGTGGCATAGCGTGAGAACGGAGGAAGAGGGTACGTTGACACATCCGGCCGATGGAGAAGCATGGAAGCATTTCGATAAAACGTATCCAAATTTTGCAGCGGAGAGTCGAAATGTTAGATTAGGATTATGTACGGACGGTTTTTCTCCATTTTCTCAATTTGGTTCTAAATATTCATCCTGGCCCATTATCGTCACACCGTATAATTTACCTCCATGGATGTGCATGAAAACGCAATATATGTTTCTTACTGTTGTCGTTCCTGGCCCCGACGATCCGACACAAGGAATCGATGTATATTTACAACCGTTGATTGAGGAGTTAAAAATACTGTGGAACGAAGGGGTAGAAACATACGATGTGTCAAAGAAGAAAAATTTTCGTATGTTTGCTTCTTTGTTGTGGACTATAAGTGATTTTCCTGCCTATGCAATGCTTTCGGGATGGAGTACTGCCGGTCGTCTAGCATGTCCATATTGCATGGATGAAACACGAGCGTTTTCTTTACCTCATGGTAAGAAAATTTCATGGTTTGACTGTCATCGATATTTTCTCCATGTAAATCATCCCTTCAGAGGAGACAAGAAAAACTTTTTAGCTAATAGAGTAGAAAACAGACAACCACCGACGATATGGTCAAGCGAAGACATATATGAACTTGTTAAGGACTATCCAAAGATATATGAAACAGGGGAGCAAACAGAAATTGAAGGCAAATCAGTTGTTCATAACTGGTGCAAACAAACTATTTTTTGGGAGTTGCCGTATTGGAAACATCTTCTGCTTTGCCATAACATAGATGCGATGCACAATGAGAAAAATGTATTTGATAATGTGTTTAACACAATTTTGAATGTGAAAGGGAAGACGAAGGATGATTTGAAATCAAGACGTGATATAGAAGAATTATGCAAACGTCCCGAGCTTCATATGAAACCAAATGACAGTAAAAAACCAAAAGCTTGTTACAAATTAGATAATAATCAAGTTAAAGCTGTGTTAAAATGGGTGGAAGGGTTAAGATTTCCTGATGGGATATCATCAAATCTTCGTAGATGTGTTGACTTTAAAAATGGTAGATTGAGCGGAATGAAAAGTCACGACTGTCACATAATGATGGAAAATTTATTTCCCGTTATGTTTAAAGAACTACTGCCGTTAAAAGTTTGGAAGGTAGTAACGGAGCTTAGTATGTTTTACAAAGAGCTTTGTTCGACTACTTTAAAAGTGCAACGTTTACGTAAACTTGAAGTGGACATTCCTATATTGCTTTGCAAATTAGAGAAAATATTTCCGCCAGGTTTTTTTAATGTGATGGAACATTTACCTGTTCATCTTCCATCTGAAGCACGACTTCGAGGTCCTGTCCAATACGGATGGATGTATCCATTTGAGAGGTATGTAATATGTTATAACGTAATTTAATTGCATTTGAAAGACGAAGTTAATATAAATTAATGTTGCATAGATATTTGAATCATCTGAAGAAAAAAGTGAGACAAAAAGCACGAGTTGAAGGTTTGATATGTAAATCTTACATCGAAGAAGAAGCTTCGTTCTGTTTCTCTCACTATTTCAGTGACCATGTGAATATTTCATTTCAAAGTGTTCCTCGCAATGATGAAGGCGACGAACAAGAGTCCTCTCAAGCAATGCTATCTATTTTTAGACAACATGGTCGGCCTTCTGGAAAATGTGTGGAAATATGGCTAGACGATAGAGATCTTCGTGTAGCACACACTTATATTCTTCTAAATTGTGCCGAGCTTGCACCGTTTGTTAGGTATTCTGAAATAATAATTTTTGTTTTATTCTTTTCTGTAATGCATGCGCGTGTATAACCTAATGTAATAATTTGTTTATATAAACAGTGTTTATGAACGGGAACATCCGAACGGAGATCTCAGTAAAGAATTTTCCCGTTGGTTTTCAAATTACGTTTATGAGCCGAAAAATTGTGTTGTTGACGAAGGGTTGAAACATCTTGCAATGGGACCAAAAAGAGTGGTCAAGACATATCCAATATATTTCGTCAATGGATACAAATTTAACACCAAAGAATACGGTGCAGAAAAATTAACAAATAATACTGGTGTATTTGTTAAAGGTAGTGACGATCCAGAAAACCATTTAAATGATTTTTATGGCGTTCTAACACAAATTTTGCAACTGACATATTTCTCAAGACCCGCGGAGGAGGTGTTTCTATTTAGATGCAATTGGTTTAGCAATGTTCCAGGTTCTGGAATTAATGTGCATAAGGATTATAATCTTATCGAAATAAAGCATACATCGCACTATCACAAGTATGATCCTTTTGTACTAGCCAAACAAGCATTGCAAGTTTATTACGCTCCTTATCCGTCTCTAAAAAGAGATAAAGCAGATTGGTCTGCAGTTTTTAAAACAAAGGCCAGATTCACATTCGATGGGAAGAATATTCCGGACGAACAAGCTTATCAGGCAGATCTTGAGCAAAATAACGAAATAATAATTACAGACGATCATACAGATTTTGGTCCTTTGATCGATGAATCAAATGTTTTGGTAGAAGCGTTTGACAGTGTAGAGGAAAATATCGTCGAAGACGAGACCGAATCTGAATCAGAAGACGATGATGACTGATATAAATTTGAATCTGTTTTTTTGCAATTGATGTAACTATGTTGAATTCTTGATGTATTATGAAATTGATGTAACTATGAAACTAAATCCGTTTACTATTGTTTTATGTTATTTCAATTTGTCATTTATTTAGCAATTTTTATTAAAAATGCAATGAACTCTGCTTATCGTAGGAACAGTACACCCATTATGAATCAGGTATAACAAACTTACATTTCTATTTACATTTCAGTCATTATAATTAAGCAATTTATACCGTTGATGTCATGTTCATATGAAATATATTTCATTATCATGTTTTTATTCTCTTATATAATGATGTGTAAACGTCACAGGTTTATCATTATGTCACATAGAGGGAGGAGCTCTTCCCGTTCTTCAGGAGGCGATGGCAGTGGCCCATCGCAAGCGCCACACCGTCCAGTTGTTACGTTAGTCCCCAAAGCAGATGGGTAAAAATTAAATCTTATTCATCATCTTATTTTTTCTATACTATACGTACGTACTTATCTGTATCGTACTTAAAAACAGGGGGTTCGAGCTACTACCCACTAAGGTAGTGTTGGACGTCTCCAGAGCAGCATATCGTAGTAGGATGAGTGCGTGCTGGCCGAAGTGGGATACCATCCCTCCGCACATCATAGAGTGCATATGGCAGGATGTCCTAGTATGTGTAATTTTTATGTTTTCCATTTTTAATTCGTTTTTGTCGTTTTTCTACCGTTTATCGTTTAAAGTGTAATCTTTTTTTAACACAGGCTGAGATAGACATCCAGACAGATGATATGCAGCTGGCACGAGCATACTGGATGAGAAAGATGCGAAAGAACTACAGAGACACGATATCTGAGGTTAAGAAATCTGGGAAGAGACCACGGTGGATGGGGGAGAGCGTGTGGCAAGCTTGGTTGAGCTACTGGGAGACGGACGAGGCGAAGGCAAGTATACTAATTTTTTTTGAATTATTAATTTAACGTGATTGGAAAATAATGTATCAAATTTTGAATGTACAGGCAGAGTCAGATAGAAACTCTGCAAATAGAAATAAGAATCCCGTTACTCATCGCGGAGGATCGAAGTCGTTTCAGCAGTATCGGCAGGAGTTGGTAAATTTAATTACTGAATAATAAATGTAAATAGTTTATGCTATATGATTTTAAATGTATAATAATTGTATGTAACAATCAACTTCAGGAAGCCGAGGCACATGGTCCTGTCAGCTATATGGACGTGTTCACCCGTACGCATGCTGTCGAGCATGTTAATCCAGACGGGACTGTTTCGTACACATGGCAGGACGATAAATCCAGTAAAAGCCATGTAAGCATATTTCATTTTATTCAGTATTAGTAATTGTTTTAGTTGTCAAATTATTATGAAATAAGATATGATATTATTAATTTGTCAATGCAGGAGATGTTTATGGAGCAGCGACAGAAACTCCTTTCTGATACGGGTCGAGAGCAGCTGACGACCGATGAAGAGGACGTTATTTTTGAGTCCGTTATGAGTCCACCAGAGCATGGTCGACGATACGGATTTGGCAATTTAGCGGTAAATAATTTAATTTTTCTTAAAATACTTAAAATATGATATTCTTACCTTTTCAAAACAATAAACTTTGATTTTATTTATTTTTCAATTATTGCAGTCCAGTAGTCAGAGTAGGAGACGGCGGAGTAGACCTCAGAGCGAGCTAGCAAGTATAGAAGAATTGCAGACTAGAGTTCAGCAGTTGGAGGAGCAGAACCGCCAACAGGCCATGCAGACGGCACAGTTATTTGAGTACATGCAGCAGTTTGGTGGCCGCTTCCCTTCATCGGCTGGCTCTGGATCTGGGGCAGATTGATTCATTGCTTTCTGATTCGTTCGTGCAGGTATGTTTAGTTTTAGTTTACAATGATTTGGTAGATGGAACAATTAATTGTTGATATGTATAATTATGTATAATACACTTGGTTCTGTAGCTGTATCAGGATATGCATGATTAGAACAGTTATTGTTAGTATTATTGTTAATGTTGGAATGTTATGTATATTTTGTATTTTATTTTTATTCCAATTTTGTTTATTTCTGTGTCTATTGAATATTTTGGAGTATTGTTTGCATGTTTGGTTGGATTATTGTTAATTGGATTGTGCAGTATTGATATTGTAGTGTTTGGAAGAGAAATGTGGTTGGAAGGCTCTATTTGCAGCAGATTTTTAAAAAAAAACAGCAGATTTCCGACGGCTTCCGACGGCTCCCGACGGCTTATAGGTCGAAATTTTCATCGGTTACCGACGGCTCCCGGCGGCCTGATTTCCGGCGGTTTCCGACGGCTTCCGACGGGCGCCGGAAGCCGTCGGAAGCCGTCGTTAATCTATACGGCAGCACCCGTCGGTAGCCGTCGGAAACACTGCTCCCCGACGCCGTCATTTCCGACGGCTTTTTCCGACGGCCGCCGACGGCTTCCGACGGCCGCCGACGGTTTTCAGCCGTCGGAAATCCCCCTTCCCCTTGTAGTGTTAACTAGATTTTGATAATTAATGACTAATTAATTTAATGAAATAATTATATTAATTTATTAAATTTTTTACTCTATTAGTTAAATAATAGTAAAAATGAAAAAAGAAATCACCCCCTTTTAATTCTTTTATATTGTTTTTCTTCTTAGTTTCCTTTTTATTTATTTTGTCACCGATTCCCTCTCAATTCCAGTAAGATATATATATTTTCAAATAAATGAATGTTCGTTTCTTTCACCATTCACATCTTTTCACTGGTCACCTTCTTTTACACTTCGTATGATAAATCATTTTAATCTGTTTTTAACATATAAACTTTATACTTATCTCAACACACAAGTATTCATTAGAAGTCGATCTTTTATGTAGAAAACATTGAGTTTTATATTAGTTACTAAAAGTAACTCACCAATTTTTATTCATTGTATTAGGAAAATTATCAAACTTTTGAACAAAAAGTAAAACAAGAAATGCTAAAAAAATCACATTTAATTTAATAAAAATCAGATGATAATTTAATTTACCCATGAAAGCGCATAATTCAGGATAAGGTTTAAACTAAAATTAAAAAATTATCATGCATGCAAGGATCGGTATAAATAAAATGGATCTCACAACAAATTTAAAATTAAATATTATGTAATAATAAGAGAAACCTTGGTAAAGGAATTAATGTCTATTGAAAATATTGGATGTAGAATGAGTTCTAATAACAAAATTCATAAGAGAATCGTTAAAGTGACCTATTTTTTTTCCTGCAAACCTTGGATCAGAAAAGATAAGTCGCTATACATACATACATATACATACATACACATATATATATGTATGTATATATGTATATATATGTATGTATATGTATATATAAAATTATTATTATTTTTCTTTCAAAGATGTTGACAGTAATGAAGTTCTCACTGACATTTTTTGCAAGATACAATTATGCATTATATGAAGATCCAACCAAAATAATAAACACGGATTACATACACCACCCTTACATAACACACAACAGTATGCTAAAATTGAACTTCCATAACACAAATAACTTCCATAACACAAATAACATACTTAATTCTGAAGAAAACACACGTAATAGTTATCAAACTAAAACGTGAATAAATTTATTTAATAAAAAATTTCTCCTGTTTCTTAAACTAGGAAACAAGTCTTATTGTGGATTTGGCGGTCTGCTATTAGCTGCGGAAACCCTAGAACCCCATTCAAGCAACTCTTTACTGGTATCATCCTTGTGCACGATAACTTCAATGAAGCAAAGGCTGTCTTTCTTCTCTCCCGTAGCCTTCTCAATTGCACCCACCAGTTCTTCCTCATTGAATACTTTAGTAGTCCAGCATTTTCCTTCACCATTATGGATAGCGTCGATCAATCCAGTGTAGTTCCAGTTCTTTATCACGTTGTATGGACCGTCGTGGATTTCTACTTCTATTGTGTAGCCTCCATTGTTTATCAGGAATATTATACTGTTTTGCCCATTCCTTATCATGGTAGATACATCTTGTGCCGTTACCTGAAAAAAAATGTTCATAAATATGCTAGTTCTTAATTTAGACCACGTTCCACCTTTATATCTAAAATCATACAAAAATGCATGCCATCCATCCAACGACAACTGTTAAAAGGGTGAAACATCAGGTTATGTAGAGGTTTTGGACCCAACACACTAAGTATATATACATTATAACTAAACTCAAAAAATGCACGCAAAATGGATAAATCATTTTGGCCCAAAGCGTCGATTTTCCTTGTTTTAATCTAATAAAAATTTGTACTTTACTTGGTATATAGACGGAAAAAATGTGCAATTTTTCTATATTAATGTCAAACCTGAAAGCTCCCATCGCCAATGAATGAAATGACACGCTTGTTCTTCGCAGCCTGAGCATAACCTAAAGTTGCCCCTACTGACCAACCAATAGACCCATACTGCATCTGGAACTCATACCTTCATAGATGAAAAAGATTAGTTTCCTTTTCCATTTTAACAGTACTAAATAATGAATTATGTGGAAACATACCCACAACCATCAGGCAATTTTAGCTTCTGGCAGTTGAACCAAGAATCCCCAGTCTCAGCAATCACAGCAGTATCACCAGACAACATTTTTTGAATGTGTTTAAACAGCACATTCACTCTTAATGGCTCTTTAGGACTTGCCTTTAAAGGCTGCCCTTCGGGTACAAAGATCCTACTATAGTTCTCATGGGCAGTGGTATTCTTCTTTAGCTTCTTAGACAGCTCCTTCAGAAAATCTTTCATTAGAACGCAACCGAACGCAGGTCCATTGGCAACTGTAATTCGATCAGGCTGGATAATGATTGCCTTCTCTTTCTTTAGAAGTAAGGAGTACCCTACGGAGCTGTAATCGTTGAATATAGGACCTGCGAAAATGTAGGCATCGGCCGATTCTACGATTTCTGCACAGAAGGCAGTGCTGACTGCGCCCCAGTATGTGCCAATGAACCTTGGGTGGGTTTCAGGTACAAGGCCCTTAGCGGAAGGCATTACTGCTACTGGATATCCGCATGCATCAGCCAATTCAACGAAGGCTTTGCATGCTTTTGCTACGCGGAGTTTGGGACCTCCAACCATTACGGGTTTTACAGCTTTGTTGAGGAAAGCTGCTGTGGCTTCTACTGCAGCTTCAAGACCCATTTGGTTGCTTACTCTGGTACAATCATGGATGTAAGATGCATGTTAGATTCAAAAACAGAAAAAATGGGTGATGTTAAATTATATCAATAATCCATGTAGAAATTGATGTCATATAAGCTCACTAGGTCTCTGGTACAATGCATGTTAAGCTCACTAGGTCTCTGATTTATTCATCACTCTAGTTCATTTTTCATCATATAAGAAAACAAGAAAATTATAAAAACCACATTGGTTAAGACATCTTAGTTTTTAAACGTTATTTAATAAACGTTTGATATTAAATATTAAAAAACAGATTAATTCACAGGAGCCTATCAAATAGAAGCAAACTTAAACGCCTATGACATAGGCGCCTCACTGGTGGAAAATTCAATTAAAATTCATAGCTCAATATTCAATTGCGGAATGTTAAGCCATAAATTTGTTGAAGATGCTCTAATAGGAGATCTTCAATATGATTTATTTTTTCTTTTAACTTTACCGTTACTTACATGACTTTTTTGAAAATAGATAATTACTTTTATTAATCGTATTAATAAAGGTGCCCATAACAGTAGTAATAGTGGAATGCGTAATCAAAGATCCTTTAATAAATATCATAGCAAGGTACAATAAAAAAAAAGACAGTCGTTAGGGAGGAAATGTAATATGTCACCACTAGCGGCACATGGTAGTTTACAAGTGCTAAGTTGCATGATAAATTATCAATCCAAAAGGAACAGCTGGGATTAAAAGAATGGAACAAGCAACTAAATGGATAATAAACTGTCATATTTTCTATCAATCATTGTATATACAAATATCTAATTTGGTATTCAAACATTAAAAAACAATCGAACAGCATTCACTAAAAAACTATTCGGAATCTTTAATAAGTTTCAATTCTACATAACACGTCTTCCTAAAATCAGGGCAATGAAATAAGTAAAAACAGGTTGAGATCGGTTAAAATAAAAGGTACAGAAAACATAAAACTCACTTAGGAGCCAAGCAGAAAGGAACAGGCTCTATACTAAAAGTAGGATGGGGCAGCCCAGGTAAATTACAGCTAACACTGATATAAACTGGCTTACTCTCCTTCAAGGCGGTTGATATTGCTGTATCAATCAGCTCATGAGCATCCTCCAAATTATTCACCACCGCCTGTATCATTCATTCACTCAATTGACGTTTAATATTTATACAGTAAAAAAATAAAAATAAAAATTACAGACCTGAAAACAGGTAACAGTCTGAAAACACCTCAACTCCTGAGAGAAATCAGGCAGGCCAATAGTATGATGCAAGATGCGATTAGTTCCATAATCGTTGGAGTTGGGGCCACCAACAATACAAATCAAAGGCAGATTCTCGGAATAAGCGCCAGCGATGGCGTTTATGACGCTCAACCCGCCGACGGTAAAGGTGACAACGCACGCTCCGACGCCGTTGGCACGAGCGTAGCCATCGGCAGCGTATCCGGCGTTGAGCTCGTTGCAGCAGCCGATGTTGGTGAGGCCGGGTTCGGCAATGAGGTGGTCAAGGAGAGTGAGGTTGAAGTCGCCGGGGACGGTGAAGAGGTCGCGGACGCCGATCTGAACGAGGCGACGGGCGATGTGTCGGCCAAGAGTGGCGTTGGCCGGGGAGGAGATGGGACAGGAGGGGATGCAGGTGGCGCTTTGGGTGGAAGGGGGAGCGCCGACGAGGCCGTTGGGAGTAGGTTTGGGTCCGTCAATGGATCCAATAGTGGTTTCCATGGCTATATTATTAAATTGATTTGGGAATCGATTGTGATGGAATCTGTGGTGTGTTAGAATGAAGTGCGAAGAATGAGTGAGTAGAGGAGGAAGCTAGATTGTGTATTTATACGGAGCAGATCGCTTGTTTTCTTGATGAAGAAACCAGGGGCTTCTCGGGTTTCAAATGTTTTGGTATTGTATTCTATCAAGAGAAAGGAATTTTAGTAGCAATGCATGTGAGTTACCCGATTCAAAAGCAATCTTGGACACGGAACATGTAGCAATCTAGCGAAATGCAAGCGCACTTGCTGAAATCAAGCGTCCATGCTCCTTTCTATTTAATCAACTCAAACATATCATTTTAACTAGTACAACATTTTAGTTTCATATAAAGTAGAAAAAAAATTAATTTATCCACGAATGGTGTACTATTGTCACGTGCGAAGCGTGCCGTAACACCCGTTGCCAATATATCGAACAGGAAAATTAACGTATTATTAAAAACAAAAAATAAGAATATTACATAATCATGATGAAATTATTTATTATTTTGAAAAATAAATACCAAGGTTCGAAAACTCAGTTTCGGTTTCGGTCAACTGAAATTTTCTTAGTTTCGGATGATTTCGAAAATTTCGATTTCGATTTTGGTTTCGGTCCCGGTTTTTATTTCTAATAATGTGTTAATGAAAATGTAATAATAATCCTCTGTAAACAAAATATAAAATATAGTTTATAAAAAATAGAGTACAACATACAATCTATAAACAAATAAACTAAACCCTAGCTACTTTACAGTTCTAATTAACCATTACTTAATTAAATTAGGAAACTAATTGTTAGCTGGGAAGGTTTCAGAATAAGTGCAGGTGGAGAAGCACTTGTACTCTGTGTAATTCAAAGGCAAGTCATCTACATCCTGAGTAAACAAAAATACAAACTATTATGATTCATAGACTTAAATATGAGTAAATGCATTTTTGCCACTCACATTTTGCAAGGAAACATACTCATGAATCATAATAAGGAGAATTTATTATGATGTAAAGATGATTTGATATTTTCGCATGTATATAAACATTATATATCATGCTTACAACAAATGAAAAGAAAGATGACATAAATATGGTCTGAACAATATTAACCAAGAAAGAAATGCATGACAGGTTCTTCAAGGCAGCAAAAGACTGAACATAAAAACCATAAAAGGAAAGCAAGAATTAGCTGGTACAGAATTTATATTGCAAATTCAAGAGCAAGCTTTTTTGAATGCCACTTGGCCAAGTTTGGTTCTCGACAGGCTCTAATATGTTTTCAACTTCATTCAAGGACTGCTTGTCAATCCCTGTGTTTGCTAATTCCACAGCTGTAGCCGCATTTCCCTCTACCCATCAATTACTCTCCTCAATTAGCATATTATATTATATTTATTTGTTTATCTCCCAATTGTTTTTAGCGAGTGAACTAAAATATCTATTTGTTTATCTATCAATATAGCCTGAGCGTATGAATTCTGAAATTGTGATGCTAAAAAATTAAAGGAGCTTAGTGAGGTATATTAGAATTTGGAAGGAGGTATAACTGAACTATCAACATACACAGGCACACAAACATATTTACATACCACATTAGTTAATATGCACTGTAAGATGGGAAAGTTTCACAGTAATTTACATTGGGAACACTCTTTGAAAGGTATATAAAGTAAAGTGTTGCAACAATAACAGCAGCTAGTAGTATAACAGAAATTACCTTGTTTACAGAATTCATGCCAACAGGACAGTAAAAACTTCTTTGTTTGTTAAGCTATACTGAAGAGCCGGTTTTGAAATTTTCTGTGACGCCCCACCTCTATACCCATGCTGGCCAAGAACATTACTGTGAATGCTGTTAACTAGCACGGAGAATAAGGCTGTTGAGGAGCGACCATCTGTATAATTGCTTTGTGCGAGTACCGATATACCGGATAAAAATATAACTTTTCATCTCAAGAGGAAATCCGACATACCGACACAAACTCAAAGCTACTACATAGTGGCTATAAAGGTCTTCGGAAACAAATATAGAAATAAACATAACACAAATCAGTCACAGACAATTCATATCACAAAGGCGGAAATAGATATGAATATTACACATGAAAGTGTATATCAGAGTAGTGGTCTAAAAAGATCCACAATATCACAAAAGAATAGTTACATGAACTACACAAAAGAATAAGTATACATTATGGAGTCTATATCTCAAATGTATACTACAAAAACTACTAATCTAAGTAGTTATCCAAAAGTCAGAGGAATCAATCCCAAGAGAGAAGTCAAGCAGAAGCACCTGTAACATCTCGATCTGACCCGAGTATTATTTAATAAGAAAATAATAAACGGATCAGTCTAGCTATAAATATCAGATGAAACGATATAGAATAAGAGATATGACTAAACACATAATAATCACAATTCCAAGCTGTGATATATAAGCAGTTGAAAATCATCAAGGGATTATTCAATGTCGCAAAATCTACACAAGAATCAAAGGAAATGTCATACTCCTTATTTCGTTCACCAAACCACAAATATTGACGATAATATCAACGTCAATTACAAAAGTCAATGACACACAAATTCACCAATGCACAAATATTGACAAAACTTATCAATGGAAATCACGAAAATTGGTGAAGCACAAATTCTAGAAATCAACACAAAAAATCCAGTCAATGACACACGAATTTGTTTGATGTGATTTTTTGTTTGATGATAACAAACATATATATATATCAATATATATATGTGTTTGCAGTTTGGACTATATACAGAAAGGAAGAAATATTCATATTGAATAATTATACTATTGCACAGAATCTATATAATTCAACTAGTATTTTTTATTCAATATAATATTTTATTACAACACTTAAACAATACAAAGTTTTCAGCTCTCTCTATATACATACATACATCAGTTCATACATTTTACTTTTCTCACTACAACACTCAACACACACTCAACACTCAGTTTTTCACTCTGTCTGCACATCTGCATCTATCTGCATTATCCAGCTCCACTTCTCGTCCTGTCTCCTGTGTACCTGTATAATTAGCAACTACAACAGTAATCTGAAAACAAACAAATTTAAATTTGCAAAAATAAAATTTGTTTGTGTCTCAGATACATGGGTTATTGTCATCATCTTTGATTGTGCAATATCTATGCATATCAGTAATTTTTATCAGGGGCAGGCAATTATAAGTGGCTGCAGTACACACGTATACATTCGTATACGTGTGCACTGCCACGCCAACTCGTGTGCACAAACTACAACAAAACACAAATTCATTCAAAGCAACATAACAGAGAAGAACAAAGACCAAGTGCAGCATCAGAAATATGCAAGACAGTGGTCATGAATGTATTAACGACATCGAGCCAGAAACAGTCAAATATCCCACAAAAGTCCAGACCAACAAAAACATGAATACTGCACCAACCAGAATGAACCAGTGATACAAGGCAACAAGTACAACACTGCACAAATTCAACATGAAGCAGTGCAAACTCTCAAAGATACAACAGTAAAAGAAACTGCATCACAGCAGCATGAAACATCAAAATACACAAAATATGGAAACTGCATCAATGCAAAACAGAACATAGTATATATAGTGATGCATAGCAACTGCATAGCAGCTGCACAACAAAACACAATGCAACAGAACATGAAGCAGTGCAAACTCACAAAGGCACAACAGTAATGGAAACTGCACCAATACCAAACAGAGAATATATATATATAGTGATGCATAGCAACTACATAGATGCTACCAAGCAAACAGAGACAAAACAACACAGAGAGCTACATGAACAAATGCAATACTGTGAAGTAATGTAATAGCAAACAACTCTGTGCACATGTGAAGCCAGAAGAATTGCACAACTACAAGTACAGGGATGAATACAACATGATGAAGCAGTGGAAACAAACTCAAGTGCATGTGAACATGGCAGCAGACCAGTGACAACAACCAAGTAAAGAACATGGATGTACAAGGCAATGCACCAATGCAAGTGACTAATGCAACATGAAGTGAATCAAGTTCAAAACATCATAACAACAAGTACAGTGTTCCTCAAAGACGAATTCGAGCTAGAAACAAATGACATGCACCAGCAAGCTATCAAGAATCAGATCACAACTACATGCAGATCAAATGAAGTTCTGATTCAATCCCATAGCAAAATCAAGTCACAATGAAAGTACAAACCCAAAAATATATGCATACACACATACAAATGTATATATGCACATATATAGTAAACTGGTGAATGTGCAGTAGGGAACACAAGACAGTGGCAAGAACAAGGCAGTGCAGAAATCAAGCCAAAATTAAAGAACAAATTCGTATCTTTTGATTAAGTCTTTGATTAAGTCAAAGATTTCTAATTTGGAAAGAAATCTTTGCAGCAAATTTCTCGAATTCATATATGGTCAGTATTAATTCAAATGAGGACCGAGACAACAAATACAGCAAGAAATTTTCGAATCAATTAATTCGAATTCAAATATGGTCAGCATTTATTCGAAATTGAATCAAGAAAGGAATACTCCAAATCCAGAACAAATTCAGGAAAATAATCAACGACATGAAGAAATCAAATCTGACAGTGTTAATTAGGGTTTCAATCCTATAAATACACCCCAAAGAAATCATCATAGACAACAGAGAAATCGAGTAAAAAAGCAAGCAATAAAACGAGCAACAAAAGAAATAATATACCGAATCATCAACAACTCGATCATCAGAGAACGAGCAAGCCGAGCAACGCAACTTCAAAGTCAACAATTAATCATCAGAAATCGAGCACAAGCAAGAGCCGATAGCCACAATTTGGATCGATGGCGTAAAGCCCTAATTTTTCTCAAAGACTCAAGCTCTAATCTCAAAAGCAAGGCCGACATTATTCTTACAAGCAAAAGAAGGAACGAAGTTGATCGGGTTAAAGAATAGACCGGCTTTGTTTAATTATTAAAGGGGTGTTAGTTTTATTTAGGGTTTAAACTTTAAAAGTTTTTTTTAAAAGTTGAGCAAAAATTAGGGATTAACATTTATATTTTAATCTTTGCTCATGAAATTAATTTTTGAAGTTGTTTCTTTTCTTTTGGAGTCAAAAGAATTTGTAAATCACCACCTAGGGTTTAGGTGTAGTCAGATTGTCTAGTTAGAGTAAGTCCAGTTAGCAGGGTTTGCGAGTTTGCAAAACTCTATAGGCGGTAGCAGGGTTTGCAAGTCTGTTAGAGTGTTTGTAAGCGGGAAACTGTTCAATTCTAATAGATATCTGGGAATGCAGCAGTAGGCAGGGGTTGCCGAAGCTGGGTAAATTTTGTGTGTGATTTACTTTTCAGCATATTTATTTTTGCAGTTAGTTTCTGTGTTTAATTCGAAATTTTTTTTTTGCTATAACCCTATTCACCCCCCCTCTAGGGTTAATCTAGATCCTACAAGTGGTATCAGAGCAAGGTATTTTACTTTAACTCTAAAGTCATGAATCCACCAAATAATGCTTTTTCTGAGGGGCAATCTATTGCTAGGCCACCCATGTTTAATGGGAATGATTATGCTTATTGGAAAGTTAGAATGAGTATTTATCTTAGTTCGGTCGATTATGATGTTTGGGATATTATTGAAACTGGCTATAAATCTCCCACTATAGTTGTTGGTGATACTGAGATTCCTAAACCTAAGGATAGGTGGGATGCTAACGATAAGAAATTAAAAACTACAAATGCCAAAGCAATGAACGCTTTGATCTGTGCTCTTGATAAAAATGAATTTAATAGAATTTCTCATTGTACAACAGCACAGGAAATTTGGCACACTCTGGAGGTGACACATGAAGGAACTTCTCAAGTCAAGGAGTCACGACTAGCTCTATTTAGCAATGAATACGAAAACTTTGTGATGGAAAAGGGCGAGAGCATAAAAGATATGTTTGGAAGATTTTCAACTTTGGTGTACAATGCTAGAGCGCTTGGGAAGGTCTTCACTGAAGTAGAGCTTATACGGAAGATACTGCGAGTCTTACCAATGAACTTTGAGGCAAAAGTCACTGCAATACAACAATCAAAAGATCTGAGTAAACTAAGCATGGAGGAGTTGATCGGAAACTTGATGACATATGAGCTTGAGCTAAAGGCAAAGGAGGAACGTAACAACTCCGAATCAAAAAGGAAGACGATTGCTTTAAAAAGCAAAGAAGAAAGCGGTGAAGAAGAAGAAGATCCAATTGAAGAGCTTGCGATGGCTGTCAATAATCTAAGAAAAAGAAGAAAACAAGTGGTAATAAGTCAAAAGATTCTGATGATTCCGATAATGAATTGACATGCTTTAACTGCAAAAAGCCTGGCCACTTCAAACAAAAATGTCCACTTCTCAAGAACAACAAAGGAAAGAAAAAGAAGAAGAAGGCCTTTGCAGCAACTTGGGATGATGAAGAAGGAGAAGAAGTTTCGGATAATAGCTCAGAAGAGGCTAACTTGTGTCTTATGGCAAAATCAGATTCAGAAACAAGTTCAGAGGAGTCCAGTGAGGTACGTGACTATTCTTATAAAGAACTTGTTTTGATGTGTTATGATTTTACTGATACAATTGATACTCTTGAAACTAAAATTGAAAAATTGAAGTCTGACAGGAGAGAACTCGTTCATGAGAATACTAGGTTAGAAACTGAACTTGAAAATATTCAAAACCTAGACTGTAAAAAATGTAAAATTTTAGATTCAGAAATATCAAGACTTAAGAATAGCTTCGATAATCTTGAAAAAGAAAACTCGAGTCTTAAGGAAACCATTGACACTAGGAAAAAGGATTTTATAAATAGATGCACCACACTTGTGACTGAAAACACAACACTAAAAACCAAAGTCCAAAATCTTGAGAAATCTCTGAATAACTTTTCAAGAGGAGAAAAATCGTTTAACATGTTATTGGGAAATCAACTCTTTGCTAACAACAGAAAAGGACTAGGTTTTGGGAAAACACAAGTTGATGATCATGCAAAAGGTAAGAGTGTCTTTGTTAGAAGTGAAATTGGACATCGTGTTGAAAATTGTAGTCATAGGAACAAGAACACAAAATTTATACAAGTTTGGGTTCCTAAGAATTCTACAAACAAATTTCATGTCTATAGGAACAAAAATAAAAGGACAAAACAAGTTTGGGTTCCAAAGGGTTTGTTTGTTCACAATGCTTCAGTTACTAATATCATTGGACCTAAGAGTTTCTCTAGGTCATCCTCCTCTCTCTTTATGTAGGTCTGTTGGCGGGCTAAGGAGCAACAAGAATGGTTTCTAGATTCAGGTTGTTCTAGACATATGACAGGTGATAAATCTAAGTTCCTTAGCCTAGAGAAGTTTAGAGGTGGAAATGTGATCATGGGAGATAATAGCAAGTGTAAGATTATTGGGAAAGGTGAAGTAAGTAATGGTACTTTTTCCTTGACTAATGTTTTATACGTTGATAATTTGCATCACAATCTCATTTCTATTAGCCAACTATGTGACAAAGGTATGAATGTGGTTTTTGATAGTGATACTTGCAAAATCATTGATAAAACTTCTAATAACATTGTTTTTATGGGCAAAAGAAAAGGAAATGTTTACTCACTTTCGTTTGACAATCTAAATCTTTCCAGATGTTTGGTAGCCACTGACGAAGAGGCATCTTTATGGCATAGGAGACTTGGACATGCTAGCATGAGTCTCTTAAGAAATCTTGAAACGAAAGAATTAGTCAGAGGGTTACCACATCAGAAATTTAAAGATAACAAAGTGTGTAAAGCATGTTCCTTGGGCAAGCTTAGTCGATCATCATTTCGCCCTAAAAACATTGTTAGCACATCAAGGGTCCTCGAATTAATTCATATGGACTTATTTGGACCAAATGAAATTGCGAGCTTGAATGGAAAACGTTTTTGTTATGTATTGGTTGACGATTATTCTAGATTTACATGGGTTTATTTCTTAGCCAAAAAGTCTGAATCTTTTGATTATTTTTCAAAATTTGCTAAACTTGTTCAAAATGAAAAAGGAGTTTCAATTAAAACTTTAAGAAGTGATCATGGAGGCGAATTTGAAAACTCAGAATTTGAAAACTTTTGTGAAGAAAATGGTTTAAAACATGAATTTTCTGCCCCACGAACACCTCAACAAAATGGGGTGGTTGAAAGGAAAAATCGTACATTGCAAGAATTGGCTAGATCCATGTTAAGTGAGTATAAACTACCTCTAACTTTTTGGGCAGAGGCGGTGAATACTTCGTGCTACGTAATGAATAGAGTAATGATTAGACCAATACTTGGCAAAACGTCTTATGAAGTTTGGCATGAAAGGAAACCTAACATCTCTTACTTTCGTGTTTTTGGATGCCCTTGTTTCATTCTTAACACAGGTGATCAACTTGGAAAATTTGAATCAAAGGCCGATGAGGGAATTTTCATGGGCTATTCAACCAGGAGCAAGGCTTACAGGATATACAACAAACGAACAAAGACAATTGTTGAATCAATCAATGTGAAATTTGATGAATCTGATCTGGAAAGGACGACTGAAAAAACGATTGATGATGGGGTAGATCATGAAGGCATTAAAGAAGGAACATCTACTGAGAAAGATGGAAGTAAAACTGTTGATGCTGATAGATTGAAGTTCAAATCCAATCATCCTCCTGAATTGGTTATAGGAGATCCTACGGAAGGTATACGCACTCGCTCTGCATTTGATAAAAATTTGTGTGCGTTTTGTTGTCATAGTGGTTTTATTTCTGAAATAGAACCTGATTCTGTTGAAATGGCTCTTAATGATGAAAGTTAGGTTTTAGCAAGATGAACTTAATCAATTTGAGAGAAATAAAGTTTGGAAATTAGTTCCTAGGCCAAATGACTATCCAATTGTAGGAACTAAATGGGTGTTCAAAAACAAACTTGATGAATCAGGAAATGTAATTAGAAACAAAGCTAGGTTGGTCGCAAAAGGATACAACCAAATAGAAGGCATAGATTTTGATGAAACATTTGCTCCAGTTGCTAGATTAGAAGCCATTAGGATTTTGCTAAGCTTTGCTTGTTATAAAGGTTTCAAACTTAAACAAATGGATGTAAAAAGTGCTTTTCTAAATGGTGATTTGAAAGAAGAAGTTTTTGTTGAACAACCCCCCGGTTTTGAAAATCACGATTTTCCAAATCATGTGTATAAACTTGAAAAAGCATTATATGGTCTTAAGCAAGCCCCTAGAGCTTGGTATGACTGCCTTTGTACATATCTTCTGGAAAATGGCTTTGAAAAGGGGAGTGCTGACACGACACTGTTTCTATTACATAAAGGAAGTGATTTTTTGATTGTTCAGATTTATGTGGATGATATCATTTATGGTGCTACTAATGAACTCTTGTGCGAGAAATTTGAACAAGTCATGCAGGCTAAATTCGAGATGAGCTTGGTTGGAGAATTGAAATATTTTCTTGGATTTCAAATCAAGCAAAGCAGTGATGGCATTTTCATTTCGCAATCCAAGTATGTGTTGGAACTGTTGAAGAAATTTGGAGTTGAGAACTCCAAACCATTGAGAACTCCTATGAGCCCATCAACAAAGTTGGACAAAGACGAGAAAGGAAGTGCTGTTGATCAGAAAAAATATCGAGGGATAATTGGTTCACTTCTCTATCTTACTGCTTCTAGACCTGATATTATGTTTTCTGTGTGTTTGTGTGCACGTTTTCAATCTAATCCTAAAGAATCTCATTTGAAAGCCACTAAACGAATTTTGAGATATCTTTCACACACACACAAATTTGGATTATGGTACCCTTCTTGTGAAAACTTTGATTTAGTTGGTTATTCTGATGCTGATTATGCTGGTTCATTGGTTGACAGGAAAAGCACCAGTGGGACATGTTTCATGCTAGGACATTCATTAGTTTCATGGTCAAGTTGAAAACAGAATTGTGTTGCATTATCCACCACTGAAGCAGAATATATTGCTTTAGGAAGTTGCTGTGCTCAAATTTTATGGATGATGCAAACCCTTTCTGATTTTGGCTTAGTTTATAAACAAGTTCCATTAAAATGTGACAGTAAAAGTGCAATAGACTTATCAAATAATCCTGTTCATCATTCACGCACAAAACACATTGATGTGAGACACCACTTTCTTAGAGATCACATTGCTAAGGAAGACATTTGCATTGAATATATTTCAACTGAGGCTCAACTTGCTGATATTTTCACAAAACCCCTCCCCGAAGACAGATTTTCTAGATTATGTTTGGATTTGGGGATTATAGAAATTGACTAACCATTTTTTCATTGTTAGGTTGAAATATTCTTGGATATATACTTTCAACTTCAATTTCTAGGATTCAAACAAGTTTTGGATATTTTCCAACGATTGATTCGAATATGGTATTCAGTACTGGATATTACATAATATAATTAACTTGGTAACTTATTCCACGATCATTTCTATTTCTACCATCTTTCTATCATTCATAATGGTTTGATAAAATAAGAAGAGTGAATTATTTTTAAATTAAAAAAAAAAAAATTAATAATAAATAATAATAACTCTCATGCATCCATTCTCATTTAAAAGTCCTTATGGTTATGCATGGATGGAGCATGTGAGTGAATTATTTTTATCATTACTCCATTCTCATTTAAAAGTCCTTATGGTTATGCATGGATGGAGTATGGTAACTAAGTATTCTGGTCTCACTTAATAGTCTGGATGCTTAGACTAATAAGTAACTGCTAATCCCATTTAAAAGTCCTTATGGTTATGCGTGGTTAGTAAGTGCTTATTTTTTTTGTTTTTGTGCTTAAATGTCAAATTAATGTTAAAATATCTCTCTTCTTATTAAAACTGATCATCGATCCATCCTCTACAATATGGAAGTTTTTATCTCGTTATGATATATTATTTTTTGTTCCTACTGTTCCATTGTTTTTTTGTCAGTCTTTTGATAATGACAAAAGGGGGAGAAGAACAAGATTTTGATGAGAAAGTAAATATTTTGTGACCTATTTCAACAAATTTGGTTAAATGTTGTTAGTTAATTTTTCTTTAGTCCTTTTATTCTTTTGTAATTTTTTGTTATCTTCTAAATAGGGAGTGGTCTTGGTTGTAGGGGGAGCATTCAAATAGGGGGAGCTAAAAATTTCATGTTCAAACACATGTATTAGCATTTCAAAATCTTTAATATATATGTTTGTCATCATCAAAAGGGGGAGATTGTTTGATGTGATTTTTTGTTTGATGATAACAAACATATATATATCAATATATATATGTGTTTGCAGTTTGGACTATATACAGAAAGGAAGAAATATTCATATTGAATAATTATACTATTGCACAGAATCTATATAATTCAACTAGTATTTTTTATTCAATATAATATTTTATTACAACACTTAAACAATACAAAGTTTTCAGCTCTCTCTATATATATACATACATCAGTTCATACATTTTACTTTTCTCACTACAACACTCAACACACACTCAACACTTAGTTTTTCACTCTGTCTGCACATCTGCATCTATCTGCATTGTCCAGCTCCACTTCTCGTCCTGTCTCCTGTGTACCTGTATAATTAGCAACTACAACAGTAATCTGAAAACAAACAAATTTAAATTTGCAAAAATAAAATTTGTTTGTGTCTCAGATACATGGGTTATTGTCATCATCTTTGATTGTGCAATATCTATGCATATCAGTAATTTTTATCAGGGACAGGCAATTATAAGTGGCTGCAGTACACACGTATACATTCGTATACGTGTGCACTGCCATGCCAACTCGTGTGCACAAACTACAACAAAACACAAATTCATTCAAAGCAACATAACAGAGAAGAACAAAGACCAAGTGCAGCATCAGAAATATGCAAGACAGTGGTCATGAATGCATTAACGACATCGAGCCAGAAATAGTCAAATATCCCACAAAAGTCCAGACCAACAAAAACATGAATACTGCACCAACCAGAATGAACCAGTGATACAAGGCAACAAGTACAACACTGCACAAATTCAACATGAAGCAGTGCAAACTCTCAAAGATACAACAGTAAAAGAAACTGCATCACAGCAGCATGAAACATCAAAATACACAAAATATGGAAACTGCATCAATGCAAAACAGAACATAGTATATATAGTGATGCATAGTAACTGCATAGCAGCTGCACAACAAAACACAATGCAACAGAACATGAAGCAGTGCAAACTCACAAAGGCACAACAGTAATGGAAACTGCACCAATACCAAACAGAGAATATATATATATAGTGATGCATAGCAACTACATAGCTACTACCAAGCAAACAGAGACAAAACAACACAGAGAGCTACATGAACAAATGCAATACTGTGAAGTAATGTAATAGCAAACAACTCTGTGCACATGTGAAGCCAGAAGAATTGCACAACTACAAGTACAGGGATGAATACAACATGATGAAGCAGTGGAAACAAACTCAAGTGCATGTGAACATGGCAGCAGACCAGTGACAACAACCAAGTAAAGAACATGGATGTACAAGGCAATGCACCAATGCAAGTGACTAATGCAACATGAAGTGAATCAAGTTCAAAACATCATAACAACAAGTACAGTGTTCCTCAAAGACGAATTCGAGCTAGAAACAAATGACATGCACCAGCAAGCTATCAAGAATCAGATCACAACTACATGCAGATCAAATGAAGTTCTGATTCAATCCCATAGCAAAATCAAGTCACAATGAAAGTACAAACCCAAAAATATATGCATACACACATACAAATGTATATATGCACATATATAGTAAACTGGTGAATGTGCAGTAGGGAACACAAGACAGTGGCAAGAACAAGGCAGTGCAGAAATCAAGCCAAAATTAAAGAACAAATTCGTATCTTTTGATTAAGTCTTTGATTAAGTCAAAGATTTCTAATTTGGAAAGAAATCTTTGCAGCAAATTTCTCGAAATCATATATGGTCAGTATTAATTCAAATGAGGACCGAGACAACAAATACAGCAAGAAATTTTCGAATCAATTAATTCGAATTCAAATATGGTCAGCATTTATTCGAAATTGAATCAAGAAAGGAATACTCCAAATCCAGAACAAATTCAGGAAAATAATCAACGACATGAAGAAATCAAATCTGACAGTGTTAATTAGGGTTTCAACCCTATAAATACACCCCAAAGAAATCATCATAGACAACAGAGAAATCGAGTAAAAAAGCAAGCAATAAAACGAGCAACAAAAGAAATAATATACCGAATCATCAACAACTCGATCATCAGAGAACGAGCAAGCCGAGCAACGCAACTTCAAAGTCAACAATTAATCATCAGAAATCGAGCACAAGCAAGAGCCGATAGCCACAATTTGGATCGATGGCGTAAAGCCCTAATTTTTCTCAAAGACTCAAGCTCTAATCTCAAAAGCAAGGCCGACATTATTCTTACAAGCAAAAGAAGGAACGAAGTGGATCGGGTTAAAGAATAGACCGGCTTTGTTTAATTATTAAAGGGGTGTTAGTTTTATTTAGGGTTTAAACTTTAAAAGTTTTTTTTAAAAGTTGAGCAAAAATTAGGGATTAACATTTATATTTTAATCTTTGCTCATGAAATTAATTTTTGAAGTTGTTTCTTTTCTTTTGGAGTCAAAAGAATTTGTAAATCACCACCTAGGGTTTAGGTGTAGTCAGATTGTCTAGTTAGAGTAAGTCCAGTTAGCAGGGTTTGCGAGTTTGCAAAACTCTATAGGCGGTAGCAGGGTTTGCAAGTCTGTTAGAGTGTTTGTAAGCGGGAAACTGTTCAATTCTAATAGATATCTGGGAATGCAGCAGTAGGCAGGGGTTGCCGAAGCTGGGTAAATTTTGTGTGTGATTTACTTTTCAGCATATTTATTTTTGTAGTTAGTTTCTGTGTTTAATTCGAATTTTTTTTTTTTGCTATAACCCTATTCACCCCCCCTCTAGGGTTAATATAGATCTTACAGAATTCACCTATGCACAAGAATTGATAAATCATATCAGTAGAAATCACAAAAATAGGTGAAGAAGAAAATTCCAGAATTCGACACACGAAATCCAGAAATCACACAAAATAGGGGGAAAGGCCTATCACATGAACGGGAGCATGAAAACTCACCAACAGCTGTAACACACGAACGAGAAGCTATCTCATGGTAGCTAGCCATTAATTTGACACACGAATGGTCCAAAGATCTGACACACGAATGGTCCGAAGACCGTGGGTTGCTACCCCACCAATTTGAGTCGAAACTCCACAAAGCAGACAAAGAGACATCGCACAACTGCTAGTCTAAATCACAAAAATAGTCATCAATGACCATCAAGAAGTGTCAATTACAATAAGCTAGTAAATAAATGAGTTTAGCATCATGTTCCATAACCACTAGCTTAACTTAAATATTTGCGAACAAATTGTAAGTTTCCACTAGAAAATTGTCACAAGAGATTCAATCGAACAAGTCCAAGAATTAACCGAACAAGTAAACGCAAGCGTTTCATACCACTTGTTTTACTAAGCCGTTTAATTAGATTTCGCATACGAGTGAGGTAAAGGTTTGTATATACTAGTAGATTGGAAAACGGTTTGAGAAAAACGAGCTTTGTAAATAAAATTGGGAATCGTTTTGATGAAAGAGTTTTGATATTTAATACTAGTATTGAAACCTTTATATTTTTAAAGTGACAAATCACAAAAATGATTGTAGGACAATCAATCACCAAAATTCACATTCAAAGACGTGAATAAAATCCAAAGAAATCGATACCAAATCCATAGAAATGGATATTCCCAAAAATCACGAAGAAAATGTCATCAAAGTCAATAACCAATGATAACAACAAAAAGGGAATCACACGAATCGATTAAAGTTGGAAATATACTCAAAAATTGGCAAATAGGCAAAACTAGGGATTTCCAGACGTCTGAGGGGTTGTCCAGATGTCTGGATTTGGTTTCTGAAAATTTCCCAGAAAACCATCCAGACGTCTGAAACCTAAAATCAGACGTCTGAAAAACATTTAGACGTCTGGGGGAAAGTCCAGACGTCTGGTTTTGGTTTCTGGAAACATTCCTGGAAACCAACCAGACGTCTGAAAACACAAATCAGACGTCTAACCCTATTCCAGACGTCTGAAACAATAATTCAGACGTCTGAAATTAACCACTGCCTTATTTATTCTTCTGCCGTATTTTATTTTTCTCCAGGTTGCAAAACCAGACGTCTGGCATTGGTCTCCAGACGTCTGAAAACCTGGTAAGTGCAACAATTTGCCTAAGCCATATGGCCCAAACGATGTCGGGAGCGATCGAGCGAGCAACGACGACTAAGGATTTACGTCAAATGACAGCCCGGCCTTATAGGCTCTTCGATACACCCCAAATATCGTAATCAAACATCCATAAAAGGATTTTCACAAAAATTAGAATATTCACCCATTCGATCCAAATCAAAAGCAAATGAATATGCATAAATGTTACGAATTCATACCTAACCACAAAAATGGATATAGACATAGATGTGAGATAAAAATCTCACCTTTTCACAAAATCAAACAAGAAAAAGCTTGAAAGCAAATGGAGAATCAACCTCTCTTCAACACAACCCAATTGAGCTTGAATCTAAGCTCAAAAACAAGAACATTTCCAAAATTAGGTTTAGGAATTTCTGAAATTGGTAAGAGAATAAGTTGGAGAAAAAGAAGAGAAGCTTACCAATGGGTTCTTCTTGAGTTTGGAGCTAGGAATTTGATTTGCAAGAGAAACTAGGGTTTTGGAGTTTTTAATTTCCAATCTCTCCCACCATTAATATTATAAAAACTGAAAAGAGAAGAGAATGAGGGTGAGTGGGGGAAGAGTGGCTCAGATTTGAGCATAAGTTAACATAGGGCTGAGCCCAATACCAAACCCAAAGTGAAAAGTAGCAAAAATCAACTTTCTCCAAACATATCGAAGCTTATACTCAAAAAGATCGCAAACGGCATTTTAAACTCAATGGGAGTGGTCCCGAGTCCTAATTCGACGGTATGCAAAAAGTAGCTTTTCGGACTAAAATCCGACTAACGATAAAATATTTAAATAAAATATTTAAATGTAAAATCGATAAATATGCGGGTTGTTACATTTTCTTCCCCTTCTCTTTATAGCGATTCGCCGCTAACTTGCAAGCAAACTGCAGAAAAGAAATAAAATTGCACTTTGGTCAAATAGGATAAATGACGTGAATAACTTAGTATTGTTATAACATCGGTTATACAAATCAAAATTTTGAATGGAGGAGGTCATTAAAAATAACATGTAACAATAATATTCTAAATGGTTAAACTTCAGATGTTATGGTAAGTTAAATGGTTTACATACATGTTAACGTAAACTCTCAATATATCCATACATTCAAAAAATATGGGAATCCACATTAATTACTTAAATGTTTATATGTTAAGGTCGCATTTTATAAGTTAAGACACAAACTACAAAATCTTCGTATCACATCAATTATAAACATATAACAGCTATAAGAATATATAATAAAATAGAAGTACATACATAACCCGAGGAACCTACTGTTTCTTTCCTTGTTCCAGTTTGTCACAGCAAATATTTGTGAAAACCTCACAAACGTCCCAAGAAAGATATCAAAAATAGAAGCTATAGTGGCAGATGCACCATGGCCTCCAAGATCCTGATTTTCTACTTATGCTCTTATAGTAGCTCTACTGTAACACAACATGACCCAATTCAGGTCACTTAATTGCAAGTTTAATAATATTATACAAAATATTACAGTTTGCAATTCTGTTAAACCGTGGAGTACATTATAATTTATGAAAGTTCAATAAAAGAAGTGTACTGCTATCGGCATCCAAGTTTCTATTTGCCGCCACCACGCTCGGTGACCAACCACCGTGTGAACCTTGTTGACTCAGCGGTTGTTCGCCAACCGTAGTGTAAAAAAAATCATATGGTCACCGCTAGCAAAAACATGGGTGCTCATAGTAAGACACTAAAAGTTCATGTAATAATAATCTACATTTAAACTTTTGGTACTTTATTTACTGTTATATTTCCATAAGGGTATGCTGCAACATGAAATGTAAGCATTTGCAATATGACATCTTTTAAATAACATTAGTTGAACAATTGTATAGAAATACTAAAGAATGTTTCTACAAAAGCATTCATCATATAAACATAAACCAATGCATTTCACAACATAAATAATTTAGAAATCTAAAATTTCCAACTATAAACCTTACTTGGCAAAAGATAATAAAACTTGAAATTACTAAATTATCTATACACATCACCAAGAAAACAATCTTGAACTTGTCTTAACTTTGCAAGAAGTCCATGCATCAATGATGCTAGGGAACATATGCAAATGCATAAAAGAACTTACAATCCCTGGTGAAAAATATGACACAAAATGTGAATACTTGCTGACCAAATAATAGTCAAAAACATAAATAAACTTTGACACTCATCTTCCAAACAGTGGGCAACTCTTTTTCTATAGGTTATGCTCAGTACAATAGTTCGTATTGATTAGTAATATGTGTTAAGTGTTAGCCTAAAGTACAATAATATTGACGCATTGCACTGCTCACCTAAATTCAATGGTAGCTCAAACTTAAAGTAGCATTTGCAAATAATTTTTACAATGAATATGATATCACCAACCAAATACAATGTGGCATTTGTAGGATAATACCAACGCTCATGAAACTTGCGAACTTTATCAGTGTTAACGTAAAAATCAGACGCTAACACCCCGGTGTAGATTGAAGTTGAGTGAAAGCACCCCCGTGAACACGGGAACTAAGAAACAAGTAGAGAAATCACAGAGAAAGCAGAAAAAACAACAGTTTTTATAGTGGTTCGGCTTAGGGTAAGCCTACGTCCACTTTAATTCTCTTTATTACTGAATCGATTACAACTTTACAACAATCTTCAATTACAATTCTGATGAGACAAGCAACTAGAACTTTGATGCAGAAGAATTCTTTGAATCCATGTAGATTGCGTTAGATTTTTCTCCCGAAGTTAATTGAAATGCCTTTCGTACTTGAAGTGTCGAGTGAGTCGAGAATTCAGCAGAGTATCGGCGCTTAAAGACATTCACCAAAAGTCCTCTTCATGCTTGAGGTAGGTTGGTATTTATAGGGAAATTCCCCCCTTAGGTCGTAAGTCATGACCGGTCTAAGGTAAGTCATGGCCGACTCATCTGGCCCCTCTATGGTTTCACATAGGTTTATTTGCACAAGTCCCAGGTCTCCCCTGAGTCAACACAATCTCGTATCAATAATACGGCATCGGGCTTACATCTAGTAGCTTTAGGTCGTGGACGACTCAAGCTAGGTCGTGAGTCGTGAACGAGTTAACTGGCAACTGGATCGTGTACGAGTTAAGAGGCCACTGTGCCAAGTAGCTGCATTGAACTTGTCTTCCTTTGCTTGGGTCGTGAACGACTTAACATTAGTCATAGGTCGGCTGCGACTTAGGTCGGTAGCTATCTTAGGTCGGTAGCTATCTTGGGTCGGTAGCTATCTTGGGCTGGCGTTCTTTAAGTCTTAAGTCGGTATCCCTCTTAAGGCTTAGGCAGTTAGATCGGCATCCATCATAGATCGGCAACCTTGTCAAAGCATTGAGTCGGCACCTCTTTTAAGTCTTAAGTCGGTATCCCTCTTAGGCCTTAGGCCAGTACCCACGTTAGGTCGGTAGCCACCTTGTTTTAGACAGTTGGGTCGGCAACCTTGCTAAAGCATTAGGTCGGCAACCTTTTGGGCCTTAGGTCGGCATCCTTCTTAGCCTGTTAGGTCGGTATCGTTTCAAGTCGCTGAGTCAAAACCGAGGCGGAGTTAACAATTTCCCCTCGAAGTATGCGCCTACTGGTTAGGTCGTGTGCTTCGATATCCTCTAACTCGTCCACTCTTTAGGTCAGTAGGTCGTGTACAACCTAACAGTTTGGTCACACGCGCCACTTCAGGTCTCTCTACTATAAGTCGTATATTCTCTCCTTTCTTCTCATTACTTACTCTCTTGCTTCTGCCATTAAAAACTTTCTCAAGCTCCAAAAGGCGATTCCATTCCTAACAATCACCGATAGTCTTTGTTGTTCATCACGTAAGTAAAACTTGCTCTTCTCTTGATCCCTTATTGTCATCGATTCACGAATTCCATTCAAACAGAACCCACCCCTCGCGCGCTGCTTTACTGCGAACCTTATTGCACCAACAGTTTGTGAGCTCGAGTTTGCTTGGTTTCGGCTCTAAATGATCGACGGGAAGTTGGAGATGGTTTACTGCTTCTGGCTAGTTGATTTTGATTTGTGTTAGGATTGCAAGGTGTTGAACTTGTAGTGGTTTCGAACCGGTTTATTGGATGATCCGATATCATGAACGAAACAGCATGAATGGAATGAGGGTTTTTTTGTGGATGGAGTGGCTAACGGGTTGATGGGTTGAAGGGAATGAGATACTGACTTGGATGTGACCCAGTGATTTTGGGTGACCTAACCTTTGGCCAACCTAATCCTTGAATCGTGGCCGAGTTATCCATTGGGGGAGAAAACTGCCGACCTAATCTTCTGCCGATCCAACCCTTAAACCGTGGCCGAGTTAACCCTTAAACCATGGCAATGTTAACCCTTAAACCGTGGCCGAGTTAACCCTTAAACCGTGGCCGAGTTAACCCTTCCTACTTCTTACAACTTAAAGGGCCACCGATCTAAAGAATTAGAAACTTAATCTACTGGACTGAACTGCTTAAATCCTGGATTATTTTAACTTTGCTGCCTTATTTCACAGACCACATTAACTCATAGGCTAACAACCTGCTGAAAACAACAATCGCAAAAACCAAGGCGAATATACTGCCATTGACTGCCCACATCAAATGACAGATTAGTCGACATAAAGTAATCAACTTAAATACACTGTATGAAATGCTGTGAACCAATCAACTAAAGTTAAGTATTAATGCAAAGCATCGCTAACTTGAACTGATTTGTTTGCATCAACACTACACTTGCATATTAAAACAATGAACCCTGGACTTTATAACTGACAAATACTTGCTAGTTTTTATTCCAGTTACATTTGCTTATTGCTTGATTGATTTTACACAACACTCCACACACTTTAGGAAATGTGCACCTTCATGTTTGAATATCCAGTTGTTTGTGTAGAATGACTTCCCACCAAGAAGAAGAAGGGGTAGCTCAAGCTGAAGAGACCTTCCCGATAGCTATTCCCATAGAGAATCCTCCAGAGAGAACTCCGACCATCCTAACTCCGAGAGCGTTTATTCAGCTACGTACTCAATTTGGTTTTGCTGAAAATGATGCCATACTTCCCGGACCAAATGATACTGTCGACAGTCCTGCCCACGGTTTCGTTGCAGTCAATCGTCAAATGTGTTTAAGCGGGGCGATTCCTCCCTTTAACGACTTCCTTCGAACCCTTCTCCTTCGGTTGACAATCTCTCCATTCCAACTTCATCCTAATGGCTATGCCATTTTGATGGGGTTGTGTGTCTTGTTCAGGAGGACTCTTGATCGCTTGCCAAATTTTGAAGAAATTCGCTACTTATGCTCGTTTGCAAAGAGTAAAGACCATCCTTCCCTTATTATCGTGAGAAGTGCTAGAAACCGCAAGCTTATTTCTGATCTTACTGAAAGTGTTCATGGATTTTTGAACCAGTTTTTCTTTGCTCGCTGCCCCCGGGGTTTTATGCCATCTGGAGAGTAGGAAGTAAGATTACCTGCTTCTATTTTCTCCATTTCCAAACTTTTTCCGAGATCCGAATTATCAATTGCTAATCTCATTCTTTGCTCTTTTCAGCACTTCCTCTCCCTTCTAGAGATCCAATCCATAAGCAAGTTTTTGAAAGACTGAGTGCCGTGGCCGTAGAAGAGAGAAGTGCAAAGTTTTTGTTAAGGGATGAATTTTTACATCAGTACGGGCTTTTACACATCTCTCGCTCTACACATCCTCATGAGATCCCAGACTCCCCGGCTAGAGTATCAGATGCCCCGGTTTCTTCTGACGCACCCGTACCAAAAGATCCCGCTTTCGAAGCTTCTCTAGTGAAATGTTCTGCTACTGTCGATGTTGCGGGGTCATCTGGCAAATTCACACTTGCCCCAGTTATTAAGGAGGAAGAGCCTCGGGGATCTCCCCAACATTCGCAGAAGTCTGGCGAAGAAGCCAGGAAAACAAGCCCTGTTAGGCAGAGCGGGGACGACACTTTCAAAGGGTTGAGCGACCTCTTTGCCACCTCACAGGAGATCTTTAAAGACGACCCTGTCACTACTAGGGTTTCTTCTTCAGTAGTGGAAGCGACTTCTTCTTTGCAACAAGCTCCGTCGACTCAAGAGTTGACGTTAACTACCACCCCCACGATTACTCCGCAATCAAAGAGTGGTTCGTGGTTTGATGCGCGTAGCTTTCACATCACACACACTTAGAATCTTTCGGCATTTTCATACACCTGATTCTTTATACTTTGAAGATTCTAAAGTTACACTTCTTTTCTCTGAAGATTTTTAAGACTTGTCTCTTTTTTTTATTTCAGATTCTCCGATGGGACGCAGCGGCTCTTACTATGACGACTTTCAGCGCTACGGGAGGCGTAGTCAATATGATTATAGGCGCTACCTTCCCGTTCACAGAGAAACCGATGACGAGAGAGCCGCCCGAAAAGCTCAGGAGAGGTGGCTCAAGAAGAGCATTATGAGAGAAAAGAAAGGGAGGAACACCATGATTCTTCCCAGAGAGGTGACGATTCTCACAAGAGAAAGTCGCATGATGATCGGGGAAAGAACCACATAGTTGAGGACCCAAGCAAGCGTGCCTGGCACGGTGAAAAGCATGCTTCTACAACTCCTGAAAAGGTCACTGCCCCCGTCTCACTTGACATTCCTTCTGGCTCTCCTGCTCTCGGGAAGACAGACATTCAGACAATAATCAGCAGGCCAAAATTCCAAGTTGGATCAGGCCCGGCTACTCTGCAAAGCCGATTCCCGCACTGGTGCCTAAAGGGAGTGCGGTTCGATCTTGACTTGGTCCCTATTGACAAGCCTTCCATGCTGCGAAATCTCGATGCCGTCAGTCTTGATATTGAAAGGATGTCGAACTGGAAAAAGCTTATTGACGAGCTTCAAAGGGTCAACCGTACGAATATAGAGGGCATGCTTACTATGGAGAATGATAAGGCCGAATGGCAGAAGGTTCTTGAGCAGCATGATACTAAAATGAGGAGCATCACTACTTACAATGAAGAGCTTGAAGCAAAAGTTGAGGAACTTAAACAAAAGCTTGCTACTTCTTCTACCTCATATACTCAAAAAGAAGAAGTACTTCAAAAGCATGTTCGTGATGCTCACCCCGCTCAGCGACATGCCGAGGCACAACTTGAAGATGTGCAGAAAACAACAGGAAGGTATCGCGCTGAGGTTACAGAGTTACGGGAGAAAGTCAACTCTCAAGAGGCGAAAATTCAAATGCTAAAGCTTCAACTTTCCAAGGCTGAAAGAGAGCGTGATGAGGCCGTTGCCGGTAAAATTGCAGCTGAAGAATCTCATGAGGCAACGAAGACCAGCATCAGCTCGATATTGTTTGACTTCTACCTGCATAGCGTCTTAGGGCGCGGTAGTCTCGCCTTTCTAGGCCCCAAATATGAAGTTACACTGGCTGAAGTGTGGGAGGCTGCACTTGACATGCTTGGCGGTAAAGGTGCTGGCTATGCCGAATCAGCTCTTGAGGAGCACTACTTGGATGACAATACTCGCGCCGCTCTCGCCAAGGGAAAAGAACAACTTGCAAAATTAAGAGCTGAAGTGGCAGAAGGGGAATGGTTAGGAAAAACTACTTCAACTATTCCAGTCCAGCCTTCTCCTTCGGTCGAAATCGACATTATCGGCTCCAGTTCTCATTCTCCATCCCTGGTCAAAGTTACAACTGAGATTACAAGTACACAGGGTGGAGATGAAGGTGAAGAGAGCGTCGAAGCACAGGCTTATGAGGTTGATATCAGGAAGCCGACTTCTCCAGGTAACTCTACTGTTAATCTTGCCCAAGTAGACTGCTCATTTGCTTCTTATGAGTTCGATGAGCTTCTCGACTATTTCCTGAACCTCAATGAGCCTTTATCTCCTCTCTTTACTGACTTTAACTTCTTTTCTTCTATAGAGAAAGCATCGAGCATTATTCAAACTTCCCCTCCAATTATTCCTCCTTCGGTTCTCTAGGTCACCCCTCCGTCCGCCTCTCAACTCGGGTCGCAAGAGGAGCAAATAGAAGCTCTTCACGGCTTAGATGATCCTATTGCTTCTCAAGAACATGGGGGAGAAGGGCTTGGAGAAGGCAATGAGTCTCCGGAGCGAACCACTTCTGATAACATAAAATTATTAGCTCTTGTTACTCCGGGAAGTGAGTCTTCTTCATAGAGAAGGAGGAAGCGTGCCACTTCCAAGAAGAGAAGGAAGGACATTCTTGTTTCTGAAGAGGAAACGAAAGTTGATCCGGCAGTAACCCTTCCCCCTTCATCCCCGACTCTCTCAAGCCGTCCTGAAAAGCTTCCTATCAGGTCAGGTGAAGGCTCTAAGGGTGGTGGCAAGAAGAAGTAAGGGGTCCTGCTTTGATTTATCTTTACTTTTTGCTTTTTTGCATGTATTGGCCGGAGATTGTGCGGGTACCGGCCTCCGCTTTTCTTTTTCTTTTTATTTTGAAACCTGTACCTGTACAAAATTTTGACAGTGTTGAATAAAATGATTCTTTTTGTTTGTACAAACTTCTGTCTGTATTTGAGAATGCATTTACTATCCTTTTTTATACAAGTTTCTTTATATGATATTGCAGTGAGCTTGTGGTATGTTGTTCGAGCGTAATTTTACCAATGTAGTTATACCATGTTGTATGTAGCTATACCATGTTGTATGTAGCTATACCATATTGCCCCCATACCATAAGCTTGTTGCAATATTTTATACTTTGAGGGGACTTGTACTTTTATTTTCTGGAGAATAATTATTCCATACTTGGAGGAATACTATCTTGTTAAAAATAGAGTACAGCTCCCTCCATATGAGTTTTTTACGCTTTATCCTTCGAAGATATCACTTTTTCTTTTGTGCATACACACATTTTACCAAGTGAATTCTTCTATGTGGTAAAGCGGGCCTCTGAAGGGTACTTTAACTTCTTTTTGAGGAAGAGTATTTTCCAGAATAGGTGAATCATTCTTCCTTTGAAAGTTAAAGTGTGCCTTTGAAGAGGGCTTTTTTCTTTTTTTTTACGCCTCAGTAAAGGGCTTTCTGATCTTTGCTTTGCGTTTCTGACGAAATGCTTCTTTGAAAAGTTGTACCTTTGAGGAGGGCTTTTTCACGTTTCAACACTTGGAAGTTTTATTTCAATCTCGGTGAAACGTGTGCCTCCGAAGAGTTGTGCCTCCGAGGAGGGCTTTCCACGTTTCAACACCTGGAAGTTTTATTTCAATCTCGGTGAAATGTGTGCCTCCGAAAAGGTCTTTCTGTTCGATTGTGCCTCTGGGAGGAGGTCTTTTTATTTCTGCCTCTGGGAAGAGGTCTTTTTTGTTTCTGCCTCTGGGAAGAGGTCTTTTTGTTTGGTTGTGCCTCTGGGAAGAGGTCTTTTTGTTTCTACCTCTTGGGAGAGGCTTTTATTTTTTCCCTGTTCGCTGGGAAGCGGGCCTCCGAAGAGGGCTTTTCACATTTCGTCTCACGGGAATGTATCACCGATCATGGTGAAATGTGTGCCTCTGAGTAGGGTTACTTCCTGGAAGTTTGGAGTTTCTTTCTCTCGGTTGGACGGATTCACGGGAGTGTATCGACCGATCAGTCCGCAACTTTGTATCGAGAAAGATCTCTCTTTTTCTGGTTTAGCCCGCTCGAGGTCTTTTAGCATTTCAACTGTGGTGAAATGGGCCTCCGAAGAGGGCTTTTCATGTTTCAACACCTGGAAGTTTTATTTCAATCTCGGTGAAACGTGTGCCTCTGAGTAGGGCTTTTGCCTGGAAGTTTGGAGTTTCTTTCTCTCGGTTGGACGGATTCACGGGAGTGTATCGACCGATCATTCCGCAACTTTGTATCGAGAAAGATCTCTCTTTTTCTGGCTAGGCCCACTCGAGGTCTTTATCCTCCGAAGAGTTGTGCCTCCGAAGAGGGCTTGTGCCTCCGAAGAGGTCTTTTGCTGATTGATGCTTGCTCGCCCATGTCTCTTTGCCATCCATTCATGTTGGCGATCCCCGTTGTCTTTTGCAAGTGTCATCACTTTTTAGTTGCCAATAATTTCCCTTATCCAAAGAAATATACTTCATAGTTAAGCGAGTTGGTGGTGGTAGACACAGGCTATTTAACTGGTTGTTTGTTTGTTCACATTCGCAGTTAGTTAGAAATGGTCCACTTCCATCCGCATTGCTAACTTTTGTTCGAAGCACTTCTTTTGTAGGATTTGAGTATGGAAATTTTGAATGGTTTAGTGTTTGCTTGCTGAGTGATGTCGGGGATCGCTTGGTCTTGCGATGGGTAAGCTTTGCTTTTATGGCCTGCATTATTAAATCGACATTTTAGTAACACAATTAACGTATTTTATATGTCTAAATAAAACAAAGCAGTTTATAATAGTAGAGAACACAAGATTTATAGTGGTTCGGCCAAAAACTGGGCCTACATCCACTTTATAGCTTTTCATTATTCACTTGCTTTACAATTGCTTTCAATACAAGAATCATATATTCATAATTCTTTTACAACATTTCAGCAAAGCTTTCAAGTAAAATAGGGACGCAAATAATTGCTGTTCCAAGCTCTTGGGATTGGTTCTCCTTCGACAGTTGTGAGTTTGAATGTGCCATCAAGAAGTTTCGCGCCTATAAAATACGGCCCTTCCCAGTTTGGCCCAAACACACCTATGGCTGTCATAATTCTCTTCAGGACTAAGTCCCCAACTTCAAAGCTGCGCTGACGAACTTTGGAATTGAAGTGCCTGGCTATTCTTTGCTGGTGAGCTGTAATTCTAAGTCTAGCCTCTTCTCTTCTTTCATCGAGGAGGTCAAGTGCTTCCAATTGCAATTTTTCGTTCTCATTTTGATCAAAATGGATCCTCCTGTGTGAGGGGACTTCAGTTTCTATTGGAATCATCGCTTCTGATCCGTAATGCCCAGTCGCAGTTTTGTGAGTAGTCCTGTATGCCCATAGTGCAAGCGGTAACTTATCGACCCAACCACCTTTTGCTTTTTCCAGCTGCTTTTTGATGGTTGATTTGATGATTTTGTTTACTACTTCCCGTTTGCCTGCGGATGAGCCACTGCTGAGAAGCTTTTTAGGATCTTGAATCGTTTGCAGAAATCTTGAAATTCCTCACTTTCAAACTGAGTACCATTGTCTGTGATTATCTTCTGAGGCACACCATACCTGCAAATGATATTTTTAGTCACAAAACTTATCATTTTCTTAGAGGTAATAGTAGCCAATGGTTCGGCTTCAGCCCATTTAGTGAAGTAATCAACAGCAACGATAGCATATTTAATCCCCGATTTGGCAGTCGGCAAAGGCCCAATGAGATCTATTCCCCAGATAGCAAACGGCCATGGACTGACCATTTGTGTTAGCTCAGTGGAAGGTGCTCTAGGAATTTTAGCGAATTTCTGGCATTTATCACACTTTCGGGAATAGTCAGCCGCATCCTGATTAATTTCCAGCCAAAAGTATCCATAACGGAGGATTTTCTTTGCTAAAGTTTGACCACCTGTATGATCCCCACATTCCCCTCCGTGTACTTCAGTTAGAATTGTCTTAGCTTCTTCCTTTGTCACACATCGGAGTAATGGCATTGAAAATCCTCGTCTGTACAAACGACCATCTTGAACTATATATCTGGAGGCTTTCCTCATCAGCTTCTGTCGTTCTTTTGAACTTTCTGGCAAAGAACCATTGAGTAAATATTCAAGTATCGGAGTCATGCATGATTCTTTCTCTTGGGATACATTCATAATCCAATCAACTTCCATTTCATCTGTGCTTGGAGCTGACAAGACTTCAACGGGAACTAATCCCAATAGTTGAGCTTCACCAGTACTCGAATACTTTGCAAGAGAGTCCGCTTTCATGTTTTCTTCTCGAGGTATATGATTTATTGAATAACGGTCAAAATCTTGAAGGAGCTCCCAGGCTTTTGATAGATAGGCGGGTAGATTCCCTCCTTTAGCTTGAAATTCCTTCCTGACTTGGCAAACAATAAGTTGAGAATCACTGAAGATCTGTAATGCCTTGATGTTTAGTTCTTTAGCGATCCTTAAACCAGCGATGAGAGCTTCATATTCAGCTTCATTGTTCGTCGAAGGGAATTCTAGTCTCAGCGCATAACATAGCGATCGCCCTTCTGTGGTTTCAAGGACAACCCCTGCTCCGGAACAGTAATCATTCCTCGCGCCATCGACATACAATTTCCATTGGATTGGGATGCTATCAGTGACTTCTTCCTCAATATCACCCTTATCCGTACATTCTACGATGAAATCTGCCAAAGCTTGTCCATTGATTGCTTTTCGGGGATGGTAAGTGATGTCATATTGGCTGAGTTCAATATTCCATTTCAAAAGACGGCCCGAAGTCTCAGGACGGAATAAGACTTGCTTTAGAGATTGATCAGTGAGGACTTTGATGGGATGAGCTTGGAAATATGGCCTCAATTTTCTTGACGCGATCAACAAACAATAGGCGAGCTTTTCTAATCTTGAATAGTTCATCTCTGTCCCAGTGAATCTTTTGCTGATATAATAGACTGGGCGTTGAATCCTTGCGTCTTCCCGTACCAACACTGCACTGAGAGCATGAGACGAAATTGCCAAATATACGAAGAGATCTTCACCACTGTCAGGCTTTGAAAGTATCGGAGGCACTTCCATATGACGAACCAACTCATCAAATGCTTTCCGACATTCAAGAGTCCACTCAAAGTTTTTCCTTCCTTTCTTCAGAGCATCAAAGAATGTAATGCATTTGTCAGTAGCTTTGGAAATGAACCGACTCAAAGCAGCAACCTTTCCATTGAGACTTTGCAATTCCTTCTTCGTTCTAGGAGCCATGACCTCTCTCAGGGCAGTGATCTGAGCTGGATTGGCTTCAATGCCCCTAGCGCTCACAATGAAACCCAAAAACTTTCCGGACTCCACTCCAAATGAACATTTCAGGGGATTAAGCTTCATTCTGTACTTGCGGAGTACTGCAAACATCTCTGCCAAGTGATCCATATGGTCCACCGCTTTCTTAGATTTTACTAGCATATCATCAACATAAACTTCCATTGTCTTGCCAATCTGTGGTTTAAACATGGCATTAACAAGCCTTTGGTAAGTTGCCCCTGCATTCTTGAGTCCGAAAGGCATGACCTTGTAGCAGTAGAGTCCAACATCTGTGATGAAGCTGGTAACCTCTTGATCTGGCTCATGCATCATAATCTGGTTATATCCTGAGTATGCATCCATAAAAGATAGTAATTCATGTCCTGCCGTCCCATCCACCAACTGATTGATCCTGGGCAGTGGAAAACAGTCTTTGGGGCAGGCATTGTTCAGATCTGAAAAGTCAATGCACACTCTCCACTTTCCGTTAGCTTTTTTAACCAGAACTGGATTCGATACCCAATTTGGATAAGTAGATTCTCTGATGAAACCGTTCTCCATGAGCCGATCCACTTCTTCTTTTAACGTCGCTGTCCTCTCAGGACCCTGGGTTCTTCTTTTCTGTTTCACAGGTGTAAACTTTGGATCAATGTTCAGAGTATGTACTGCAATCTCTGGGGATATTCCGCACATGTCAGCATGAGTCCAAGCGAATACATCCAAATTAGCCTTCAAAAATGAAATCAGAACATTCTGAATTGTTGTATTGAGCCGTGAACCCACATTAAGCACTTTGTTTGGGTCCTTTGGGTCAACGGGCACCGGCACTGTTACCTCTACCGGTGCTACCCTATTTTCCCATGCACTGGCTTTCCTTGGATCCATCTCTCCTCGTGCACCACTACATTCGCCAGTGCAGGGTCCACCCTGTAATTGCTACAAGGTTGGTTCTTTGATGCGGACCGGAGCCGCCGCACCTTTTCCCATTTCTCTTTTCCTTGATTCTCGCAACTCTGCAAAGTAACATTCTCGCCCCGCATCTTGGTCTCCCTTAATCACACCAACTCCGTTATCTGTGGGGAATTTTAGAGTCAGACACCATGGAGCAAGAACAGCCTTGAATGCAGCAAGAGTTGGTCGGCCTAAAAAGGCATTGTAGGCAGAGAATTCTTCAACAATTATAAAGGTTTGCTTTCGAGCCACCTTCCTCAGTCCCTTTCCAAGTTCTACAAACAAATCTATGGTCCCAATCGGCTGTTTGGGTTCTCCAGCAAACCCAGCAATCTTAAGTGATGAAGCTTGAACGTCGGCCATTGGAATTTTCATTTGATCAAAGGTCTTCTTGAAGAGGATGTTGCATGAAGCTCCACAATCAACTAGAACTCTTCTCACAGTTGCTGGCCCAATACCAGCGGATATGACCAAAGGATCTATGGTCGGAGCCTCGATACACAAAGAATCTCTGGCACTGAACACAATATCATCTGTGGAAGTCTTTTGCTGCTTTAAAGGCGCATCATTCTCTAAAACAAAAACATTCTCTTCAACTGGTACATGCCTCAAGGCCCGGGCATACCTTTCCATCTCACCCCAGCTTTTTCCTGCTGGGTGAGGTCCTCCAGTTATTATATTGATGACAGGCCTTTCTGATTCATGTTCCACGGCCTTCTCACTTGAGGCAGGACGGTGAGCGGGAACTTGTTGTCCTTGAGTTGACGAAGCTGGGGCATTTCTGTTCCTTTTCACATACTGCTGGAGTTTGTTTTCCTTCAAGAGTTGTTCAATTACCTCTTTCAACTGACGACATTCGTTGGTGTCATGGCCGGGCTGGTTGTGGAACCGGCAGAACCTTCCACTTTTTTCCATCTTAATCGCAACTCTCATTTTAGGCGGTGTCGGATAATTGACATCATCTTTGGTTGCAAAGAAGATGATTTCGGGGGTATCGGTCAAGGGTGTGAAATTGAAAGAACGGCCTTTCTTAGCGTCTCCCTGTTTCTTTCCACCATCATTTCCCCTTTTCTGAGTGTTAGGTTCTTTCTTGTTCGAAGCAGCACCATTGTTCTCGGCTTCCGCTGATACCACCTTAGCCGGTGTTTGGAGGCTCTCCAAGCGCATGAATTCATCTGCTTTCTTGTAGAATTTGTCAAGTGAGTTTGGCTCTTTCATTTTAAACCACTTTCCAAATTCGCTTGATTTGTCAATCACCCTCATCAAGTATGTTAGGACCATGCGTGGCTCAGCATTATCTACCTCGGCCAATGCTATGTTAAAACGATTCAAAAATGACCTGATGGATTCTCCTGGATTTTGCTCTAGACTTGATAGCGACATTATATCCTTTGCTTTAGAAGCATACAATCGAAATTGCTCCTTGAACTTCCTGGTCAAATCGGAGAATTGATCGATGGACCTGACTGGCAGCTTTGTAAACCACAATAGAGCTACACCTTCTAGATAAACCGGGAAGTATCGGCATTTAATTTCATCAGACGCCCTGGCACCAGTCATATGCCAGTCGTACTTATACAGAAACTCGTTAGGATCACTCGTCCCCTTGTAAGCTGGAATAGTAGAGGGAACGAATTTCCTTGGGAACTCTGTCTTCAAGATCTTTTCAGTAAATGGAGTCTTGCTTGGAGCAAAACCCCACTCTTTCTCGTCTTCATCTCTTCGCATACTTTCTTTCATGATTTGACGAACCATACTCGAAAAATACTCTTCATCATTTAGAGGCTCTGGAGGGCACACATCAGCCACTATCTCTGAATTCTGCCTTGGCAGTCGTTCACGGAGGGTCGGCTGCGGTCCTGATCCTCCAGCTTGAGGAGTCCTTTCTATAGGGTCTGCGGCTCTTTGAGAAATGTTTCCTTCAAGATCCTGAACTCCCACAGTAGGGTTTCCATCATTATTTCCCGGTTGACGGTTTGCCCCAAGTAGATCATTCAACTTACTTAAGATCAGGGCATTCTGGGCATTCTTGGCTTCCAGCTGCGCATTCTGAGCATTCAATTGTTGATTCAATCCCAAAACTACGGCGTCCAACTCTTCCCGTGTTACTCCAACAGTTGGGCTGCTTGACTTGAAGGAGGAGAGGTATCAGTATTCTCTTGAACATTGTCGGACCTTACAGAACTTCGTTTTTTCCCAGGAGCCATTATTTCCAATAAACTTCTGGTTTTAAAAGAAATCCTTTCAACAATCCTTCGTGGAGCAATAGTGGAAGTTTCCTGAGTTGGGTTCTCAGTGAAAGCACCAAAAATGTTAACGTAAAAATCAGACGCTAACACCCCGGTGTAGATTGAAGTTGAGTGAAAGCACCACCCGTGAACACGGGAACTAAGAAACAAGTAGAGAAATCACAGGGAAAGCAGAAAAAACAACAGTTTTTATAGTGGTTCGGCTTAGGGTAAGCCTACGTCCACTTTAATTCTCTTTATTACTGAATCGATTACAACTTTACAACAATCTTCAATTAAAATTCTGATGAGACAAGCAACTAGAACTTTGATGCTTCTTCTTTGAATCCATGTAGATTGCGTTAGATTTTTCTCCCGAAGTTAGTTGAAATGCCTTTCGTACTTGAAGTGTCGAGTGAGTCGAGAATTCAGCAGAGTATCGGCGCTTAAAGAGATTCGCCAAAAGTCCTCTTCATGCTTGAGGTAGGTTGGTATTTATAGGGAAATTCCCCCCTTAGGTCGTAAGTCGTGACCGGTCTAAGGTAAGTCATCGCCGACTCATCTGGCCCCTCCATGGTTTCACATAGGTTCATTTGCACAAGTCCCAGGTCGCCCCCGAGTCAACACAATCTCGCATCAGGCTTACATCTAGTAGCTTTAGGTCGTGGACGACTCAAGCTAGGTCGTGAGTCGTAAACGAGTTAACTGGCAACTGGATCGTGTACGAGTTAAGAGGCCACTATGCCAAGTAGCTGCATTGAACTTGTCTTCCTTTCCTTGGGTCGTGAACGACTTAACATTAGTCATAGGTCGGCTGCGACTTAGGTCGGTAGCTATCTTAGGTCGGTAGCTATCTTGGGTCGGTAGCTATCTTGGGCCGGCGTTCTTTAAGTCTTAAGTCGGTATCCCTCTTAAGGCTTAGGCAGATAGATCGGCATCCATCTTAGATCGGCAACCTTGTCAAAGCATTGAGTCGGCACCTCTTTTAAGTCTTAAGTCGGTATCCCTCTTAGGCCTTAGGCCAGTACCCACGTTAGGTCGGTAGCTACCTTGTTTTAGACAGTTGGGTCGGCAACCTTGCTAAAGCGTTAGGTTGGCAACCTTTTGGGCCTTAGGTCGGCATCCTTCTTAGCCTGTTAGGTCGGTATCGTTTCAAGTCGCTGAGTCAAAACCGAGGCGGAGTTAACAATCAGCATCCCATTTTTTAATTTGCTCTTCTAACCCAATTGGAAATCTTTTACTATATTTGTTTTCAGAATGTAAATGCTGAAGCAACTGGTTGATGAAATTGTGAAGGTTAGTCATAAAACCGTATAGGGCTATAGAAATGCTAAGGTTCTGCAGAAGTTTTTAAGCAAGACAATAGCTTACTTGGCAATCTATCCGATATTCAATTGTGTTCATCATTTGTAGTTCTGAAAGGATGGCACGCCTTTCTTTTTCAACACGGGACGGAAGGAACTTAGGCTGGAAGGCTATCTGGAATGACAAAAAAAATTAAAATGATAACACCATTTATTTTTATTTGTCAACTTTTTTAAATATCGATGCACTTCAAGAATTACATAAATCAATCGAATGAACAACTAAATGTCCATATATAGACTTGATAACCCATTTACTAGTTAACAAAAACAATTTGCAATTTTTAGAGATAAGTAAACGTAGAAGCAAGTTTAAACTAATAAACCCCAATAAGATATCAGTTATGTATTTATACTGGTTTAGTGTATAAGCAAACGAAATAATTTGGCACTGAAGTCAAAGCTTTCTGTTACAAAATTAAGGGCAATTAAGTCTTGAGCTGATATTGCAGTATTATTTCCAAGTAAAATTTGAAAATTATAGTGAATGAGGTGTTGATTACCATGTAAACACAGAATCTTATTGATTTTGCATTACAATCATAACTGTTGAAATTGACTCAAAATTATAGTTGTTTAATAGCATATGCAGGAAATCAAAACCGGAAAGTTTGATCGAAATAAATTATATTTCAGAGTATGCAAATGTAGACTACTTATAAGAGTGAGAGACAAAAATAGATGAAATAAGAATAAATCGAAATTACCTCATTTACTGCATCCAATACAGAAGGAAGGAAGTCTTCATTTGAGTCCTGATACAACAGCAATATTAGTTTTTGTTTATTTTTGCTCCTTGAAAAATTCTAACAAGCGGAAATTTTAGTTTTTGAAGATTAAAATTATAAAGAGAGATCAATTCAAAAACCAACTAACATAGTAAATATAATAGTGCTTTAGATTTCTTGTTCATCAGGACCTGATGCTGCATACGGAATCTGAATGGAGGTGGTTGTGATTTATGTGACGTCGCTGGCGGCATGAGGTTGTCGCCTCAGGTTAAGATGAAGGCGATGATTGGTTGGGTTTGGGATTTGATTTAAGGACGTAGGGTTTGTGAGGAGTGCTAGATCTGTGAATGAGTTTGGATTTTAACGAGCTATTTGAGGGGAGAGAGATAGGATTAGTTGAAGAGGAGAAAAGCACGGAGGACTTTTTGCAGATGGATGCGGATGTAAAATTGCGTGAAACATAAGGCGTGTTTTTTGGCTTCGGAAAAATTGATTTTACGCAGTGACAGTAAGCAAACCTCCTTAACGGTCGGTTTGATTATTTTAAAATTTTAAAATTGACATGTAGGATCCAACATTAGTGCTATAGCTAATAATAAAACAAGTATTATGCAGTTTTGCTTTTAGACAAGTATGACTAGCATTTCTCATGCATATATGCTTTTAATTCATTAGATTCATATATTACTGCTTGGAATTTTTTTGAACTACTGGTTAAAAAACATTAAAAAAGAAAAAAAATCAACTTTGTCAAAGTTTTCAAACTTATTGGACAAGTAGGTCATATTCCAAACTAATTACAATTATATAACAGTTTTGACCAACTCAGCGCCCCTTGGTCAAAACATACATGGTACATTTCAAATGTCGTATATATTTTTCTAATAAAATTATAATGGATGTATAATACTAATGGCATTTCAAATGCCACATGCATATTTTATTTCTATGTTAAGTTATATTGTATAGTTTTAAAATGCGTTGGTATTATTGAACTTTTTTTTTTGAAATGATACTTTATATACAACATGTCACTGGAACAACATATCACATGTCAATAAACATTGAATCACGCTACACAAGTTTCGAACTTATGACCTCTCGCACCAAAGCCGAATCACTTAGCCACTTGGACAATAGTGCTTGTTATTATGGAACTTTTTATATGGGTGAAATTTGCAATTGCTCCGGTATTCTGTCTTTAAAACGGCAACAACACTCATTTCTCCCATGGTTTTTTAATTTACCTAATCTCCAACGAAAAACCAAATATCCTTCATCTCTTCTTTTCAAATAACTCTTTCTTTTTTCACTAAATCGTATAATTTTGGTAGATCTGTTTTAGCAACATTATATTCTATTATCAAATTTTGCAAATTTTGTGAAAAAATTTGTAGTAATTTTTTATTGTTGCTGGAATTGGAAAATTGACAATGAGACATTGGTTAAATTTTATAGCGATTTGGAGTTTGATTGTAACGTTGACACTGATTTGTACTCGAAACTCAATTTTCAAAAAATTATCATAATTATGAAGTTGTCAATGAAACTCAATTCAACATGGAGGCAATTGATCGTAGATCCAAAAAAGAAGTCTCTGATCATACAGAATTAGTAGTTCGTCGACCCGACAAAGAAGGTTATAGTTATATAGGTCACGTTGATCAAGACGAGCATTGCGTGGATAGGTCTACTAAGCGGAGAAATAAATTAGGTATATGAGAACATCCCCACTGAAATTTTGTTATTGTAGAATTTCCACTGAAGTGGTTGTGTGAAAAAATATAAAAATGTAGGTCCTCGATTCTACATATGTTAGTGGTGTGTATCAAATAGAGGCGATGCCTAAAATTTATTCCTACTGTAATTTCTTCCATTAGATAGGTCCTCTAATATGCCATAGGAGCTTGAATATGCTCTTGAGATGCAGACTGAAGTGTTACGGTTGTAAGGCACAGTCTTCGATTATTGAAGGATAATTTTTACTTGCAATGATAAAGCACTTTTTTTTATCATGCTACTTGATATCCGAATGAGTAGTGATGTTATTTAGATTGCTAAAATGTAGTGTTTATTTAGTGATGTCATATGTTGTTGCTTATTGTATTGTGTACTATCAGGATTGTTTTTGAACAAGGATTGACAAAATTAATGTATGTTGAATTTGTGTTGTAATTATATTAGAAGAAAATGGACCAGCCCGCAGCGAAAGAAATTGTTGAATTTCAAAAAAATTACCATTTTTGGATCATTATTGGACCTATGAAGTCTAAATGTATTTAGATTTTATCTAACTTTCTTTTAAATAAAATCAGTATTTTATTTAATATCATATTTTGTTTTATTTAATTTGATTCTAAAGTAATAAAGAATGGGACATAAAAATAAGATTTGAATATATCAAATATATTCATTTATTAATGGGGCATTTCACTAGAAGAACAAACTCTGCAGTCCAATTAGTTTCTAGAACGCACATTTAAAGAAATTTCTTTCAAGGCCAAAGTCAGCAGAATAATTACTTTCAAGGACAAAGTCAGCAGTTCAATTACTTTCAAGGACATAATTTCATATGTTTTTAGGCCCTAGAAACTAATTATTTTGTGTTTTGTTCTTGAAGGTAATTATTTCAGTTGTGTATCCTAGAAACTAATTCAACTTACTAAAGAGTCCATTGTGGCTAATTTCCACTTTATTAATTGTATGACAGAATAGTTAAATATAAGGCAAGTATGATAAATTGATAACATGATGTATATGAATAAATAAGAAGAGGTTTAAAGGCAATCACATAAGAGACAAAGGGAAGAAATAAAAGATGAATGATTCATCTTCCCTTTTTGAAAAAATTTATTTATATAGCATTCAATTAGCAATCTGACATAAGATTAGGAACAGCTAACAATAATTCATATGTATAAACTATTATCTCGTTTAAAATTGTTTGATATTAATAAAGCATTTAAACTATACAATTTGAAATATAAACATTAAGTTTTATATGTACATATAAATATTATTTCTACATAAAGATTAACCCAAAACTTCTTAAATAATTCAAATAAACCATATAACAATTAAATTTTCTGATATATTTATGAACTTATATAAACTTAAATTAGTTAAAAAATATATATGTATATAATTAAATTAAGAGATTCAACCTATACGAATTATTTTTTACTAAGGTGATAAACTGAGCAATATATTAACAATCCTTTGAATACTTAAAAAGTACTAGTCATGTCAAATAGGGTAACAAATCTATAAGTTTATTGTAATCAATTTATTATTAAAACATCTTTTAGTCATGTATGTGTTTCAGTTACAATAAATTGCAGATAATAAGAACAAATAAGCTTTCAAATCTAAAGATATTCAACCTATATGAATAATTTTTCTAAAAGCAAAAGTGAAACACACTAAACTGAGCAATATATTAACAATTCTTTGAATACTTAAAAGAAAAATATTTGCCATGTCAAATAGGGTAAAAAAATTATAAATTTATTGCAATCAATTTATTATCCAAACATCCTTTAATCATGTGTGGGTTTCAATTACAATAAGATGCATACAATAAGAACAAATAAACTTTCAAATCTAAGGAGATTCAACCTACATGTATAAATAATTATAAAACAAAAGGTGATACATACTGAGCTAAGCAATATGTTAAAATCCTTTGAATAGTTAAAGAAGGATAATTGAGATGTCAAATAGGGTAACAGATTTAAAAGTTAATTATAATCAATTTATTATCAAAACATTATTTAATCATATGTAAGTTTCTATTACAATAAAAATGCAAACACTAAGAACATGTAAACATTCAAATCAAAAAAATTACGTTTTGATTTGAATGTTTAAGCATAGATCTAAAATTAAAATATTATCTAATCATATACAAGTTTCAGTTTTGATTTATATAAATAAAAAAGCCAATCAATTCATCTAATAAACAATTTGAAATACATAAATCATTTTCAAATCAAATAAGACAATATTATACACATATAAATTAAGACATTAAATTTTGTTCATTGAAACATTATATCAAAATTATTAGCATAAAAGATCATACCTTAATTCCAAAGCCTTGAAGTATACCTTGAAATATTGAATTTTTCCTCTAGATGTAGCCAATAAAACGTACCTTGAATGATGAATCAAATCTCCTAAATTCAGAAATCAACCTCCATTTGTTGCAAGGATCAAGGGGAATAAACCACTTTTCATAATTGATTTTATTTATATTTGGTTTTAGGAATAATTGAAGCCATAGAAGATCTCATATTTTCAGCAATTAGAGAAGGAGAGAACCAGAAAAGTTAAATTAAGAAGAATGAAAATGAGAAACTCTATTGTAACTGCATAATGAATGATAGAATATGTTTTATTTGAAAGAATGAAACCTTTCTCGTTCTTTAATTAAAACTTCTCTAATTAATTCTCTTGATTAATCTTCTCTTTTCACTCCTATTTCTTTACATGGTATGGGTGAAAATTACGTGCCATCAAATGATGTAAGATTCCATAAATTAACGCATGTAATTATCTTTTATTTAATTACAAGGATATTATATATTAATGTGCACAAATATAACTTTTATAAATGCATTAAAATAATCACAAATAACTCCCAAATATCAAATAAAACAAATAATCATTAATATTTCCCAAATACTAATTAATTTAACTAATTTACAACATTCTATAAATTAATAAAATCATGTGGTTTTTCAAGAATTCATCATTACGGTTGTACGACTCAGAGGTGTAAATTCAGTCAGCGATTAATATTGAACAATTCAAATATTAGCGTTCACATGTCATTTAGGAGGTGGTGTGACATTTTGGCTGAATTCATTGCTTATAGATCTTTTGGTAAAATCCAATTTTACTTATTATAAGCGGTGCCAAATAGTGATAATTTATGCACACTGATTCTTTTCGTCAAAACTATATCACTTTTGGATATATGGAATTTGGTGATGTTCATCATCCATATTCAACTTTATAGTCCAAATACGAAGTCTATGGTTCTATAATAACAATTATTATTATCCGAAATGCTCAAGCCAGAGACTTTGACTTTGAGTTGACTTCAGTTGACCATGATATTAACCTCGTACAACCGAGGAGACGAATCCTCTCTTGAATAGTGTTTCACTTCCAATGCTTCCACTCGACAAACTATAGTCGTCCGATGGTCGCCATGTCACGATTTAACTATAATCAAAGGGAGCTTTCAAATTGAAGGCCAACAGTGTTCTCAAGTCGAAAGAACTGTATCGAATGGTTACATCGATATTTTCTGCTTGACCTTAGTTACACTAACTAACAGAAAACTATCGGGTGAGGAATTCCATAGTTATCCAATAACATCAATACATAACCGGTTGGTACCCCCAACAGTCATGAGTAATGCACTGCCAACATTTGGAGAGCGTTACATACTCTAGTCTCAACAGAAACATCGATATCCAGTCTCGATGCATCTTGACTAGGAACATTTAAAATGGTATATTTGGTTTATTGTGATAAATTACTCACGGTTCCAACACTTTGTAACTACTATCACAAAACATACCATTTACGGATTTTCTATTAAACATAATTTTAATTAAATTGATTAATTAATATAACCACATTATACCAAGCATATAATAGAAATAAAACACCTTTATTTCGAACATTGATCAACGAGTTAGATATATGTAACAAATTACATAATTTCCCCTAGGACATACCCCTTACTCTATCACGTCTTTATTTGTTTTAATGAATGTGTATTCGAACGAATGTCGCATGTTACTATATGTTTTATTGAATATGTATTGTTAAATTTGTATGTTATTTTATTATAAATAAGTTATTTGATAAATAATATTATGGGTTTTTTTAATCATTTGATTACCTAGAATTTTAGGTCATTTGAGTTTGGAATATTTAATTACTTTTAAATATTGAAAGTTGTTTTTCATAAGTTAAATAGCTTGAATTTCAAATATAGCGATTATTGGATAGTTAAGCTGTTAAATTGAGTATTTGAAATTGTTTAAATAATTGAATCTTGAATTTAATGTGAATAAAAATGATTAAGTTGATTGATATTCTATATAATTAAGATGAAGATGGTAAACATTTAATTTAAATTTAAAAATGATTTATTTGATTTTTATAATAATTTGTTTTAATTAATGTATAAAAATAGCGTTACAGGCCATTGTCTCGGAATTGGAAAAAAATAGTTCCATAAGATCCATAATACTGATTTATTGAATGCTGATAAATTTCGTAACGATTGGACGTATCGTTTGGTCGTGCAAGCCCGAAACACGTAGAAATTAATTAAAGGAGTTTATATAATATAATTGGGTTTGAAAAGCTAACTTCTATATATGATGAAATTGGGTCTTAATACTAGTTTCATTGTATTTGGAATTGGGGTATAACATATAGAACACCAGGCGACACGCCTCATTTGGAGTTCGAAAATTTAACGTGTGAATAGTGTTTTGAAATTTTCTATAAAAGGACCTAGGAAACTTTAATTTGCAAAACCAAAACCCTAATAGACTGTAACGACCTAGAATTTTGGATATTTAAAATTAGAATATTTAATTGATTTTAGATATTTAAAGTTAATTTTTAACTTGAATTTCAAATACAACCATTTACTGGATGATTTAATTATTGAATTTGATAATTGGAAATTGGGTAAATTATTGAATCTTGAGTTTTAAGTTTGTTAAAAATAATTTAAAGGCTTATAAAATTTGTATGATGATAATAAAGGTAATAAAAGTTTTAAAATTGAATTTAAAAGTGTTTTTTAGTTGACATTTAAAAATAGCCTTCAGGGGCACAGTCTCGGATTTCGACAAAACTAGTTCCATTGGATTCGTAATAGTGTATTATTATCGGATTTTTAAATTTTGTAGTATTTCGAGTTATCGTTTTGTAACGACCCGTAAATTTTTAATAATTTTACTTGTTTTATTACTATATTTAATTGAAATTTTGTGAAATTTTAAACAATAAAATTTTGAAATAAAAATTTTTATATTTGAAATGCGTTTAGTTAAACATAGCAACTGGTAATTTTTTGTCCGAAAATATGAAAGTTGTTTTCGTGCGTAAAATTATTTCAATTCAATCAGTTAAAAATCGATGAAAATAAAACATTTTCGAAACCTAAATATTTTTACATAGAAAAATTCTAAATCATCTTCTGAGCAAGACGTCATTTCTTTTTTTTCAAATTTGGACTTCTTTAGCTCCGTCGATCTTGTTTTTGGGCGTTTTTCCTACGTTTTCCGCTAATAGAAATTTCGAATTTTTATAATACAATCGTACCATTGATATTTGTATACCGTTTTGATCGTCTCATCGTGCTGGTCTCTGCGGTATATTTATTTCTATGTTTTGAGGTTCGATACGCGGTGGAAAAAAGTCGGTAAACGACTTCGTAACGGTATCCGTTCGCAGCCTTTTGTTTTCCATCTACTCACGTGTTCAAAATTCTAACAGCCATTCCCTCTATTTATTTCTTAAATTAATATGAATGGCTTTTCAACATTTTGTATTTAGCATATTCGTCTTTAATTGGTAGACTAATGGGCTAGAATGGTAGCAGTCACTTGAATTTATGTTCGGAATTGAAGCCATCGGTTGAAAAATGAGATTCATTATCTTTACTAACTTCTCACCTTCTTTCTTCATTTTCCATTTTTCTAACGTGCCTGACTTTCCTTTCTCCATCACTTTTCTTACTCTATTCTCTAATATCGGCTAGGAAAGAAAAAAAATAAAAAAATCAAAACCGCATGCAGGCCGACCCACCCCAAAGACGCGCCTACGTCTCCCTCGTCCAAGCTAGCCACCAACTCCGTAGCCGAGCAACCCATCGCGCCCTTCACCTGTCCTCCTCCTTCCCCTCCCCACGCGCCCTTCCATCTTTTCCCAGCACCATTGTCGAACTCACTCCCCACAGCAACCTTTCTTCTTTTGTCGTGAGTTTTTTTTCTTCTTTTAGCTTGTTTGAATTTGAGTTATATATTATACATATAATAATATATATAGGTTTAAAGATCAGTTTATATAAAAGGATTGCTTGTTCACATTTGTATAAAGTTGCATGTTCTCTATAAAGTTTATAAGATGGCTTGCTTTTGGAAGGTTGACAGAGAAGTGTTTATATACGTTTTATATTTATGTATGTAGGCTGTTTATATTTTGGTTTGTTTTTTTTCTTTTGTTCTATGTTCTTACTCCCAGTTTATATTTTTATCATATAATTTATAAGAAAGATCATATAAGGTAAGCGTAAAAAATTTCCTGTTTTGATTTTGCACATATAATATATATTAGGAAGGTGGATGTTTGTAGTGTGTTTAGAAACTTGAGATTTGTTTTAATGTGTACGATATACATATATGTTTTAATATGCGTTCCAAATTAGTGTGTGTGTATATATATATATATATATATATATATATATTATTTCGTATATACAGGTTGCCTGTATAATTTATTTATACTCAGTTGTATACTTATGTTCATGTAAGTTTATAAAACTGGTACTTATTTTTATTTTTCCTGATAATATGTATCTGTTGTAATAATAATATCTAAGTCATATGCATATGCTCCATAGTATTGCACATAGTAACTGTATCTTGAGTTTAATACGTACAGATTTTAATTTGGATATGTGTGTATATTTTTTTTAGTAACTATACATTCCGGTGTTATATACAAATTATAAATCTTCTCTACAAGCTGTATGTGTAAATTGTTTTCACACTTATTGGTTTATAGGCAAAATCTTGTTTAAAGACTATATCCATAGTTGGGTTCTGCTGTATATATAGTACAAGTTTAATAAAGTAACTTTATGAAGTAAATACGAGATTTCGAAATGTTGGTTTTAGCTAGTTGTATAGAGTTGGTTATTGTATACGTTATTTATATATATATATTTGATTGTAATATATACAGTTTTTTAAATCATCTTTGCTTGTATATATATAGTTTTGTTTTGCTGGTTTTGTCTTATTTATTTTAAATATGTTGATTTTAAAGTATGTTTAATTTTTATTGATTTTATGCATATAAGGGAATACTGTATGTATACACTATAACTTTATTCATTTATATGGGCTTGAAGTGCTGAGTTTATACAATGCATGTATATGGGTTTATAGTAATATTATAAATTTTAATGTCTGTATTATTTATGGTTGCAGCACTTATATACATAAGTACGGTGATATATGTGTGTGAATTTATTTCAAACTATATAATATACATATGTTGATTTTTATATGTGACTTTAATTTAATAGAACGATTTGGAACACATATATGTATTTAATTTCATGTTTGTTGAATTTGTTGTCAGTTTGAAATATATGTTTTAAATAGATTTTTGAGAATTTATATATCTCTTCCATCTATATCGAGCTAATTTTGATTCATCCCGTCGATTCACATTTATCAACTTTGCTCTTCAACTTCGCATTTAGGCTAGCTTTGCTTTGGATTTCGTAACTCATCTCATTCTCATCTCTAGCTTCGGAAAGTGAGCAATCACTCACGATTAATGTTCTTTTATTTATTAAATTTGATTTCAATTGAAACGACAATTGAAATATGCTGCTGTTAGTTAATATTTACACTGTTATATATGTATTACCTTTATCAGTTCACCTGTGACATCTGACACCATTATCTGTTATTTATACAATGATAATTCAGTTTGATTGATGTATGATTGATTTTTTGATGATTGACATTGGACGTTAAATTGTTAATGTAGTAAGTGATAATTAATTTGAAATTGAAATTGACATAGGATAGTTAGATTTAACATATGTGTTGAATTTGATTAGTTAAATTTGTATAATATGACCCCTTAAATGTTTAATTATTTAACATGTAGAAAAATGGTTAATTACCCTTGAACCATTTGAATTTATGTTGTATGTAATCGATTAATAAATGACAAGTGAAGAACCGTACAAATAATTAGTGTAATAATTTTAGTCTACATGAAATGATAGTGTAGATTCTAGAAATAATTATATTAATTTGCACAAACAACAATGTGAATTAATACGATTATTCGGGATTAATTAATTATTGTATTGTTATTGATGTTTACTATTGCTTGTTATTTACTTTGACCCCATCCCAGTTATCATACTGCAAGTTCCCTTTGCTATGCTTTTATTTTTGAGTTGAAATGGAATCGGGTTGAAATGATAAATACCCAAACGAATTTTGACTTAGTATGGAGAATTAAATAAAACCTGATTGGTCAATAATTTGATTTAAAAATAGAAATAATGATTTTATTTAAATAAATAATAAGATTTGAAATGAAGTTGGAATTTGAATTTAATGAGAGGAATATTAATATTTAAAAAAAAATCTGAAACAAAAATATTAACATAGTAGCTATTGAAAGAACGTTGTTTTAAAATAAATTATTTGACAATAAAATTTGGAATTATTCATTTAATTAAGTTTGAAATGATTCAATAATTAAGTTTGAATTTATAATTAAGTTTGAAATTATTACGTTTTAAAATTATTAATAATTAAGTTTGAAATTATTTGATAATTGAATAATATTGAATTATTTGATAATTAAGTAAAAATTGAATTCTTTGATAAGAGAAATTGAACTTCGGAATAAGCGAATTTGAACTCCGATAATAAATTAAGTTTTGGGAAAATTATTTAAAGCAAGGAAATAAGTGAAATTGTTTTTCTTTAACAAGAAATAAAATATGATTTATGTGTTGAATAATTATAAGACTTGTAATTTAAGAATTTGATTTGACGAATCTAATTAAATTAAAATTGAAGTTTTGATATAATGGAGTTGAACTTAAGTATTGATTTAATGAATTGGAAATTTAATAGAAATCGTTTTGAATGATAAATTAACTTAACGAATATTGAATGAAATCAATAAATGAATTTAAAATTGATTTGAATGTTAAATTGAATTTATTTAAATGATTACGGGATGAAACTTATATACAAACTTGAATCAATATTTGAATTGTTTAAATAAAAATTGAAATTGAATTATAAGATTTTGAAATGGTAATTTTGAAGTTGGAAACGTAAATTATGGAAATTGATTTCGGAAGACGAATGAATTGTTGATTTACAAATTCTAATTGAAATTGAATTTGATTTGGTTTGAAATTTATTAAATGACCAATCGGTGTAATAATTACGAAAGTTATTAAAGAGGCCGGAATCAGTTATGAACATACTCTCTGTCTAAACCGAAAACCACTTTAATAACTATACGCGGAGTGTGATCCAGAATGAAGTGGTTGGGATGATGTATGTGATGGCTGAAGAAAGAGTACGATGATGGATAGCCTTGACACTTGTGTCAAATTGGAAATGACTAAAACAGGAGCCGTGCCGGGCGAAATGGGGTTAGCCACCTTGAGCGAACACACTTCTTCTTAAACTACTCATTACTTGTTATTGATTGGTGCACCATCTTAATTTTGGGAGTGTTGTTTTGCGGTGTTGCAGTCGTTGCGTCGATGCATTTTCACAAGTCCGGATCAGGCAAACGGTAGTTTCACTACCTTATGTATTGCCTCATGTGTCTTGTCATACTTGAATCCCTTTATACGCGACCATTACGAATTTGTTTTGTGTTATACCTATGGAGTACTCCCTGATAGCCCACTAGTTTACGGTGGAGTTTACAGTGCTGCATAGACTATAACGCTTATATAAAATGTGTTAAGGGGGATAATGGTAACGCCTTAACACTTTTTTGATACTTTATATTACTGATAGATGTTATCTACTTAGCGTACACTATTACATAGTAGATAATTTAACAGATCCTTAGAGGTTGGTTATTCCAACATCCTTTGAGTTATTTGTATTTAAATTATTATTTCACTTGAGTTGGATTTATTGATATAAGAATGTTAATCCCGACTCGAGTGTTTTGTGTTTTGCTTTACGCTCGGGTCAGACCGAGTGGTTCAGCTTTTGAGACTCACCTTTGGAGTTGGAGCTTCGCCTGGAGATCCAACTATTTATCCAGCTTTCAGATATTCAGTTGATTCTAGTGATGTATTCTAATATTGTATTTGACTATTGTATTCGAAACTTCTATTGTACCTTATATTACTCTGTTATATATATAGTAGCTTCATGAACTACTATCTTTTGCTTCTGCTGCATATTATTACTCTGTGTTTGTGATTCTGTGATTATTTATTTACTGTATATCTGAGTTTTGTCAAATTTAAATTAACAATTCGGTATTTAAAATTATTCAAGTCCGACATTTGCGGATGCGAATAGTCCAAAATAGCGGGTCGTTACAGTTGGTATCAGAGCTTTGGTTGCTCTACCAAAACTCAGCATATAGGGTAAATCTATTTACAGAATCACTTTCATTCGAGTTTGAATCTCTTCCTTTTGACTCAATCCCTTTGAATTTTGGAACTTTCCCTCGGTTCCGAAATTCATTCTTGTCCCTCACTATTCGCATTCTTCTGAATTCCGGAGTATCCCATAACTCCACTTCGAATGATCTTTATAGTGAATCGGCGGTCTCGCCAATCTTCGAATTATTTGTACATGGGTGAAACTCAATTACAATATCATCGATTCACTGGAGATTTATATATATCCTCGGTTTAGATGCTAATATCTCCAGATATCTCGAATTCTATCTCTTGAGATCGAATGTAGATTTGCCTCGAAATTCTGCATTGATCTTATTCTCGAAGTCTCGATTGACCCGGTTAAGGTTGTCCGCGATTCAATAAACTTATTCATCTTTCTATCTTGATTATTTAATCATTTTATCTTAGTTTCGAACCTATCTTCAAATCAAAAATTCTCTTTGATTGAGTCCATCAAATTTGAATCTCTATCCTTGCTTTAAAATCTATTCTTGTATCGTCGAGCGAGGAAGTGTATTTTGTAAACTAATATTAAAATGCTTTATATATATATATTGTGTTGTTTGAGTTGTTGATGATGATTTGGATTTTCGATCGATTCGTCTGATCAACACTATCGATAGGATTTCCAAAACACTTGAACAGAACAAAATGACACGATAACATTTTCAAAAATTTGATAAATGGAATAGATTTTGTACGATTATATTATATATAAGTATGAGTTTTCTGAAATTAAATAGTTAATGAATTGTTGTTGAAAAATAATAATATTTGATTTTCATTTATTATTTTGTAAACCATTGACTAAATCAACATCCACATTTGAATGTTAAATGAATTTAAATTATAATTTGAGAATTTAATTTTCGGTGACTTTAAAATTTGATTTCTAAAACGTACATTGTTTAAAGTATTTTCAAATAGAAACCATTTTAAAAGAATTTTAAATGTTAAATCAGTGCTCTCCTATTTTGTCGCTGGAAAATAATTTCGGTATTGGCGGCCGCATCATCGCCATTCATTTTCGAGTTTTGAAGTGGAGAGACTATTCCGTAGCCCTGCTACACTTTTGTTGGAAAAAAAATTGATTTGAATTTCTAAACTTGACTTGATTTATAATATATATTGAAAATGTTAAATTTTTTTGATATATTATGTATGTATATATGTATATATATATATATGCATTTTATCTCTAAATTATTGAAGATAATCAGAACATTTAATTCTTAAGTTTTCTTAAAGGATGATTTCAATTATAATTGAAGCCATGATTTTGAATGAATAATTAAATTTGAAATAATTGAATTAGAAAATTTATTTGTATAATACTCAATTACACTCCGATATAACTTACCTAAATTGCTCAAAAGTTAACCATGTAATTGGATAGTATACAATAAAATGATTTTATAAATAAAATTTGAGTGCGTATAACAAACGTTATTCACTTAAATTTTAATTATAAAATGTTTATGGAGATAAATAGAATAATAAGTTAAATAAATAATAGGTGCAATAAATAGAAAAAAATTGTTTTGAAAGTTAATAAATTGAAATAAAATCAACCCAAGAAATGTCTTGACTTAATTGAATTTAAGTTGTATTTTGTTTTAAAGGAAACCTTTTTGTATCTAACATTAATAAATATGAAATTAAACCAATTTAATGGAAACCTTGAATTTCAAAACAAATTGTTGAATATAATTTATTCAAATTGAAGTGTATATGGTTTGAACAATTTGTTTTATTCTGTTTTCAATCTGTTTTTCTTTCTGGTTGTTTCTATTCTCCTACATCCCTTCCTTTTCGGGGACGAAAAGTTTTGAGTGGGGGAGAGTGTAACGACCCGTAAATTTTTAATAAATTTATTTGTTTTATTAATATATTTAATTGAAATTTTTTGAAATTTTAAACGATAAAATTTTGAAATAAAAAAGTTTATATTTGAAATGCGTTTATTAAACATAGCAACTGGTAAATTTTCGTCCGAAAATATGAAAGTTGTTTTCGTGTGTAAAATTATTTCAATTCAATCAGTTAAAAATCGATGAAAATAAAACGTTTTCGAAACCTAAATATTTTTACATAGAAAAATTCTAAATCATCTTTTGAGCAAGGCGTCATTTCTCATTTTTCCAAATTTGGACTTCTTTAGCTTCGTCAATCTTATTTTTCTGCGTTTTTCCTGCATTTTCCGCTAATAGAAATTTCGAATTTTTATAATTCAATCGTACCATTGATATTTGTATACCATTTTGATCGTCTCGTCGTGCTGGTCTCTGCGGTATATTTATTTCTATGTTTTGAGGTTCGATACGCGGTGGAAAAAAGTCGGTAAACGACTTCGTATCGGTATTCGCTCGTGGCCTTTTGGTTTCCATCTACTCAGCTGTTCAAAATTCTAACAGCCATTCCCTCTGTTTATTTCTTAAATCAATATGAATGGCTTTTCAACATTTTGTATTTAGCTTATTCGTTTTTAATGGGTAGACTAATGGGCTAGAATGGTAGCAGTCACTTGAATTTATGTTCGGAATTGAAGCCATCGGTTGAAAAATGAGATTCATTATCTTTCTAGACTTCTCTCCTTCTTTCTTCATTTTCCATTTTTCTAACGTGCCTGACTTTCCTTTCTCCATCTCTTTACTTACTCTATTCTCTAATATTGGCCATGAAAGGGAAAAAAAAATCAAAACGGCATGCAGACCGACCCACCCCACAGACGCGCCTACGTCTCCCTCGCCCAATCTAGCCACCAACTCCATGGCCGAGCAACCCATCGCGCCCTCCACCTGTCCTCCTTCACCTCCTCCCCATGCGCCCTTCCATCTTTTCCCAGCACCACTGTCGTACTCACACCCCACAGCCACCTTTCTTCTTTTGTCGTGAGTTTTTTTATCTTTTAGCTTGTTTGAATTTGAGTTATATATTATACGTATAATAATATATAGGTTTAAAGATCAGTTTATATAAAAGGATTGCTTGTTCACATTTTTATAAAGTTGCATGTTCTCTATAAAGTTTATAAGTTGGCTTGCTTTTGGAAGGTTGACAGAGAAGTGTTTATATACGTTTTATATTTATGTATGTAGGCTGTTTATATTTTGGTTTGTTTTTTTTTCTTTTGTTCTATGTTCTTACTCCCAGTTTATATTTTTATCATATAATTTATAAGAAAGATCATATAAGGTAAGCGTAAAAAGATTTCTGTTTTGATTTTGCACATATAATATATATTAGGAAGGTGGATGTTTGTAGTGTGTTTAGAAACTTGAGATTTGTTTTAATGTGTACGATATACATATTTGTTTTAATATGCGTTCCAAATTAGTGTACATATATATATTATTTCGTATATACAGGTTGCCTGTATAATTTATTTATACTCAGTTGTATACTTATGTTCATGTAAGTTTATAAAACTGGTACTTATTTTTATTTTTTCTGATAATATGTATATGTTGTAATAATAATATCTAAGTCATATGCATATGCTCCATAATATTACACATAGTAACTGTATCTTGAGTTTAATACGTATAGATTTTAATTTGGATATGTGTGCATATTTTTTTTTTTAAAAACTATATATTCCAGTGTTATATACAAATTATAAATCTTCTCTACAAGCTGTATGTGTAAATTGTTTTCCCACTTATTGGTTTATAGGAAAAATCTTGTTTAAAGACTGTATCCATAGTTGGGTTCTGCTGTATATATAGTACAAGTTTAATAAAGTAACTTTATGAAGTAAATACGACATTTTGAAATGTTGGTTTTAGCTAGTTTTATAGAGTTGGTTATTGTATATGTTATATATATATATATATTTGGTTATAATATATACAGTGTTTTAAAACATATTAGCTTGTATATATATAGTTTTATTTTGCTGGTTTTGTATTATTTATTTTAAATATGTTGATTTTAAAGTATGTTTAAATTTTATTGATTTTATGCATATAAGGGAATACTATATGTATACACTATAACTTTATTCATTTATATGGGCTTGAAGTGCTGAGTTTATACAATGCATGTATATGGGTTTATAGTAATATTATAAATTTTAGTGTCTGTATTATTTATGGTAGCAACACTTATATACATAAGTACAGTGATATATGCGTGTGAATTTATTTCAAGCTATATAATATACATATGTTGATTTTTATATGTGAGTTTAATTTAGTAGAACGATTTGAAACACATATATGTATTTAATTTCATGTATGTTGAATTTGATGTCAGTTTGAAATATATGTTTTAAATAGATTTTTAAGAATTTATATATCTATTCCATTTATATCGAGCTAATTCTGATTCATCCCGTCGATTCACATTTATCAACTTTGCTCGTCAACTTCGCATTCAGGTTAGCTTTTCTTTGGATTTCGTAACTCATTTCATTCTCATCTCTAGCCTCGGAAGGTGAGCAATCACTCACGATTAATGTTCTTTTGTTTATTAAATTTGATTTCAATTGAAACGACAATTGAAATATGTTGCTGTTAGTTAATATTTACACTGTTATATATGTATTACCTGTATCAGTTCACCTGTGACATCTGACACCATTATCTGTTATTTATACAATGATAATCCAGTTTGGTTGATGCATGATTATTTGTTTGATGATTGACATTGGACGTTAAATTGTTAATGTAGTAAGTGATATTTAATTTGAAATTGAAATTGACATATGATAGTTAGATTTAACATATGTGTTGAATTTGATTAGTTAAATTTGTATAATATGACCCCTTAAATGTTTAATTATTTAACATGTAGAAAAATGGTTAATTACCCTTGAACCATTTGAATTTATGTTGTATGAAATCGAATAATAAATGACAAGTGAAGAACCGTATAAATAATTAGTGTAATAATATTTAGTCTACATGAAATGATGGTGTAGATTCTAGAAATAATTATATTAATTTGCTCAAACAACAATGTAAATTAATGCGATTATTCGAGATTATTTGAATTAATTATTAGATTATTATTGATGTTTATTGTTGCTTCCTATTTACTTTGACACCATCCCAATTATCACACTGCAAGTTCCCTTTGCTATGCTTTGATTTTTGAATTGAAATGGAATCGGGTTGAAATGATAAATACCCAAATGAATTTTGACTTAGTATAGAGAATTAAATAAAACCTGATTGGTCAGTAATTTGATTTAAAAATAAAAATAATGATTTTATTTAAATAAATAATAAGATTTGAAATGAAGTTGGAATTTGAGTTTAATGAAAGGAAATGTTAATATTTAAAACAAATCTGAAACAAAAATATTAACATACTAGTTATTGAAAGAACGTTGTTTTAAAATAAATGATTTGACAATAAAATTTGGAATTATTCATTTAATTAAGTTTGAAATGGTTTAATAATTAAGTTTGAATTTATAATTAAGTTTGAAATTATTAATAATTAAGTTTGAAATTATTTAATAATTGAATAAGATTGAATTATTTGACAATTGAATAAAAATTGAATTTATTGATAAGAGAAATTGAACTTCAGAATAAGCGAATTTGAACGTCGATAATAAATGAAATTGAGATTCTTTATTAATTGAGTTTGGGGAAAATTATTTAAAGTAAGGAAATAAGTGAAATTGTTTTTCTTTAACAAGAAATAAAATATGATTTATGTGTTGAATAAATATAAGACTTGTAATTTAAGAATTTGATTTGACGAATCTAATTTAATTAAAATTGAAGTTTTGATATAATGGAGTTGAACTTAAGTATTGATTTAATGAATTGGAAATTTAATAGAAATCATTTTGAATGATAAATTAAATTAACGAATATTGAATGAAATCGATAAATGAATTTAAAATTGATTTGAATGTTAAATTGAATTTATTTAAATGATTACGGGATGAAACGTATGTACAAACTTGAATCAATATTTGAATTGTTTAAATAAAAATTGAAATTGAATTATAAGATTTTGAAATGGTAATTTGGAAGTTGGAAACGTAAATTATGAAAATTGATTTAGGAAGACGAATGAAATGTTGATTTACAAATTCTAATTGAAATTGAATTTGATTTGGTTTGAAATTTATTAAACGACCAATCGGTGTAATAATTACGAAAGTTATTAAAGAGATCGGAATCGGTTATGAACATACTCTCTGTCTAAACTGAAAACCACTTTAATAACTATACGCGGAGTGTGATCCAGAATGAAGTGGTTGGAATGACGTATGTGATGACTGAAGAAAGAGTACGATAATGGATAGCCTTGACACTTGTGTCAAATTGGAAATGACTAAAACAGGAGCCGTGCCGGGCCAAATGGGGTTAGCCACCTCGAACGAACACACTTCTTCGTAAACTACTCATTACTTTTGCACCCTCGTAATTTTTGGAGTGTTGTTTCATGGTGTTGCGATCGTTGCGGCGATGCGTTTTCACCAGTCCGGATCAGGCAAACGGTAGTTTCACTACCTTGGGTATTGCCTCATGTGCCTTGTCATACTTGAATGTCTTTATACGCGACCACTATGAATTTGTTTTGTGTTACACCTATGGAGTACTCCCTGATAGCCCACTAGTTTACGGTGGAGTTTGCAGTGCTGTATAGACTATAACGCTTATATAAAATGTGTTAAGGGGGATAATGGTAACGCCTTAACACTTTTTTGATACTTTATATTACTGATAGATGTTATCTACTTAGCGTACACTATTACATAGTAGATAGTTTAACAGATCCTTAGAGGTTGGTTATTCCAACATCCTTTGAGTTATTTGTATTTAAATTATTATTTCACTTGAGTTGGATTTATTGATATAAGAATGTTAATCCCGACTCGAGTGTTTTGTGTTTTTCTTTACGCTCGGGTCAGACTGAGTGGTTCAGCTTTTGATACTCACCTTTGGAGTTGTAGCTTCGCCTTGAGATCTAACTATCTGTCCAGCTTTCAGATTTCAGTTGATTCCAATGATGTATTCTGATATTGTATTTGACTATTGTATTCGAAACTTCTATTGTACCTTATATTACTCTGTTATATATATAGTAGCTTCATGAACTACTATCTTTTGCTTCCGCTGCATATTATTACTCTGTGTATGTGATTCTGTGGTTATTTATTTACTGTATATCTAAGTTTTTCCAAATTTAAATTAACAGTTCGGTATTTTGAGTTATTCAAGTCCGACATTTGCGGATGCGAATTATCCAAAATAGCGGGTCGTTACACGTTTGGTCCTACGGGATACAAAACGTGCTGAAATTTATATCGAAAATTCAATATAATAATTGAGTCCAAAAAACTATCTTCCTCATACGATCGAATTAGGACTTGAAACATTTTCTATTGCGTTCGAAATAAGAGTATAACATTGTAAACGTCCAGCGGCATGCCTCGATAGGAGGTCAAAATTATAAGCTGTGGATTCGAGACAATTTAAAATTTTAAATAATATATATATAGTTGATTTGACAAATCTATTCACATCAACACTTTTTCCCTTTTCAAATCACTGTACTATACCCATTCTAAATCGCAAGCATTTCAAACACGTTTCCTCCCTCTCTTTTTATACAGTAGGCTGAACTTAGAAAAAGAAAAAAAAAATCAAACTTTAAAAATCGAATGCTCTAAATCTATTGAACGAAAATTTCAAAACTAGTTTTAAGCTTCGATCTGGTGTGTGCTATGTTGAGTGTGACATCGCTTGAGGCTGCTCGGCTTTCATAGTTCTCATCTAGGGTTCCTTGTTCTTTGGTTTTGGGGCGACGATAGTTGAAGTGGAGACTGGAATTTGGATCGTGAGGCGAAGACGCGCACGTGATCGAAGAATTGGGTGATCCGGTGGCGTATTGGGGAGTGCGACTTTGCACAGTAAACGACGAGGTCGACGATGTTGTGATTCGATTTAGGCCAATGCACGGCGAAGCGAAGATGTTTGGAAGGGCCGTAGGAGGATAGCGAGTTGTTTGTCGATGGTGGTTTGGCCAAAGGCGAGCAATCTGGGTGTGTTAATGATATCGCGTGCACGTCCTTGTCTATGATTGGGTTTCCTGGAGTTGAAGTGGAATTGGAGTAGAAAGGAAGGAAAGGGGAAAGCTTGTTGGGCCGTGTCTTGCTGCCGTGGATATGGGTTTATTTTTTTAAAGAAAAGAAAAAAAAGAGTTGTAATTTTATATTTAAAATTCTTGTGAAACTTATAAAACTTATATCTCACGCGTACGAGGTCCGATTCGGACGATTCAAGATTCTTTGGGATCGTGTTGTCGCCAACCACGCAAGGAAACTAATTTAGGCGAGTTTGGAGCTTCTGAAATTTTTAGATAATTTCAAACACGTTCGGATTCAATTGGAAACGGAACGCGAAAGCGGTAGAAATCAATGTGAGTTAATCCCACTCAATTCTATGATCACTGCAATTAATTTTAAATAGCTAAAATTAATTATTGGTTGATTGTTGAAATTGATAATTATTATCAATTGAATGTGATATTATATATGGTAGTGTGTGTGTATTGGAGTGATTGATATTCCCGCATATATATAGCGGATGAGACCCTACGCACCCACATAATAGCGGATGACCCTATATACCGTGATATCCCCTTTGTAGTGGGATTGGTTTTTTTATACTGTATTAACATCTTTGGATACAGGAAAAAAGGTTGGGGAATCCAATTAGATTCCTCAAAAGTGTTGAATTTATTTTCATACTCCGTGACATGATATATTGTTTAATCTTTGATAGATATAGCGTGATTTTTAATTTATTCGGTACTATGGAATTACGGGTTAGATTTTGATGTTTTTAAATACCAATGAAAAATGTTAAAATTTGGAAATAAAATAAAAAGGAAATTTTGAACTAAAAATATTTTCAGTGATGTAACATCCCGCCTTTTCTCACAGTTTAAATCGACGATAAACCACACACGTCAGACTTAAACCATACAGAAGGGCGGATTGTTATGGGGTAAATAAAAAAAAGCATAAAGAAATAAAACAAACAGAATCTTGTAGCAGAACGATAAAATATAATAATCAAATATACAGTTCATGAAGCTGTTTTACAAAACATTTGATTATATTTTTACAGTACGTATCAGAGTACACATACCAGAGAATAATAATTAATGCATCGGAACAATGTGAAGCAGTGGAATAATATAATAAATAATACTAATATAAATCTTCATCTTCTTCCTCTAGAATAAAATCTTCAAATCCTGAAATGCCGGACAGACCTGAGCGAATTAAAAAGACAAAACACTCAAGTCAGAACTAAAAGATCTTATGTAAGTTAAATCAACAATAAATAATATGAGTGAAACGGCGTCAAAGATGTTTACGGGATTTGACATCTCATATCCATTGTCTAACGTGAGTGCAATAACTTAAGAGATGTTTGGGATTCAAACCTCCTAAGGATCTGTTAAACTATCTACTATGTAGTAATATACGCTATTATAGTAGTGTCTAAAGTAAAGTATAATATACTAAATATAGCGTTAAGGGGTTACCCATATAGCCCTTAACACACTTTTATATTCCCATAGTCTATACAGTACCATAATCTCCCCCGTACTGGGAGTCGTCAGAGGACACTCCATAGGTATGGTACAAAACAAAATCGTATAAGGCGCGCTAGGGTAGGTGACACGGCACAACTAGGCAATGCCAGGGTAGATATATAAATTGCTATCTGGACTGGTGGTAATGCATAGTCGTAGCTACCGCCCACCTCAAGCCACACCCCCAAAATAGAAAAAAATCAAAAGTGGCCACTGAATCAATCCAAAAGTCAAAGTATAATATCAAAGGGATGTGTCCGATCAAAGGTGCTACCACATTGGCCCGAGAATCGCTCTTGTTTTAGCCACCTTATGCCAACTCACGGAAGTCGGGTCCACGTATTTGCCTCAAAGGAAACGCCGCCGCCATCCTACTTCATTCTGGAATCTACACCGCGTACACGGTTGTTAAAGTGGTTTTCGGAGTTGGCAGAGAGTATGACAACTTCCGATCCCGGTCTCTTCAACAACAAAACGTAACTATAACACCGCGGTCTTCTCAAAATAGCTTATGCTTTTAAAACCAGAATATAATATCCATTTCAAAACCATATAAATACGATATCCTTTCAAATTAAAATCAAATCAATATGATATCCTTTTTATTTCAAATCAATATAATATCATTTTATTTCAAAAATATCACTTTTCCGAAAATCATAGCACTTCCAAATTATATCCTTCAAACCCAAACATTTGAAATTTTAACACATTTAAAACATAATGCTTTGAAATTCATAACTTTAAAACATTTCAATTGCTATAAACATTTCAATTTCAATATATTTCACGGCTTTAAATATTCCAAAATTTCAAAACTAAATTTTATAATTTCGATTCAACAGTTAAATCTACTATTATTTAGTTTAAAATAATTTACATAATAAACCCCTTATCATTTAAATAAGACTCAAATTACAAATAACTAGATATTGCCTTCAATTCATTATACTTGAAATAATCATTTAATTCACCTAGACCCCAAAATCAGGTTATAATAATTATACCTTTTAAAATTTCCAATTTAATAAATTTCCCATCAATCCTTTTGGTTTAATTCTTGAATAAATTCAATATCATATAATCTCAAATTTATCTCAATTTCAAATCAAATTTATTCGAGAAAAATTCTTAAAAAAATTCAATTCAAACCAATTTCATATTCATCTTCCAATTAAATTTTTATTTAAGTCATTAAAACTCTAGATATACAATATCTTAAATAGGTACTTAATTATATAATATAAATCAATCAAACTCCATTATCAAGCTTATTTTTATTAAACAAATTTATACATAGCTTAAATTCAAGAATTTAACTATACATATATATAATAATAATTATATATTATCAAAACTATTATTTATTAAACCGTATATTTCTTTCCAAAACCATAGAAATCATTTCAAAATATTTGTATATATAGACCACGGTGTCTGTATAAAATTTTCTACCCTATGGTCAAGTGATACGGATATTTATCATTTCAATCCGCAATTTAAAATAAAAATACGGTTATATGTCATTTCAAACCGCAATCCCGAATGAAATAAAGTGCATAACAATTTGCCTTTTATAACGATATAAAATACAACATCCATTCATCCAATATCAATCATCAACCATTAATCTCAATCATCATCCAATTCAATCAATAGCATCAATATATAACAGATAAAAAACAAAAGGTATCAACTAGTAGTTTATATTCAAAAATAAATTAAATGAAAATTTGACTGGTAGTTTATATACAATAAATAAAATAAATAACAATTTAATTCAATTAAATGCAACTTAACTAAGATGATGATTAAATATATGCCAAACAGGTATAAATAAATTTCAAATCACGTCATGCATAAATTTAATAAACATAAGAAATTTTAGAAATTGTGAGTGGGTTAAAACACTCGCCTTTTGAATTTAAATTGAATTTAAGTCCAATTTAAACTCAAAATTCAAACAGCCTCAGATTTCGTCCAAACTAGCATCAAAATGTCCAAAATTTAGATAAGATCCTAACATAAGAAACCGCGCGTAAAATGGATATCGTATGCAAAAGTTATTCGAGTTATAAGCTTTGAAATGAATTTTAAACAAATAAAAAAAAGAATACCCAATAGCTCGCAGCCACATCATCATCACTGTTATTCATGCGCACAGGCAAACGCGTTTTAACCCGAAGGAAAACAGGACGTTACTTCCACCTTGACCCACCGTTTGACCGCGATTAACGCAACCTACATCACCTTCCACCCCAAACCGATCACCTCCCCGAGATCACCAACCCAGGCCGCCGCCACTGGGTTTCAGAACCCAAATTGGCCAATTCTGGCCGCCCTCCATCACCATAGGTGATGCCACTACCGCCAATCGACCCCACGCAGCACGCTCTACGAAACCCAGAAAACAATTTTACTAATTTACGTCGAAATCAAAAACTGCAAATTCACGATTTAGGTTTCGTGATTTCGACCTTTGACCATGATTTCAGGTTGACTCAAGCATCAATTGCAAAAACAGAAGCTACGCATACATTCGTATCGATGAAATCTTCGATGTATATTTTTTTTTTCAAATTTTTCTGACGAGTTTGAATTTTTTGATTTGAATTTGATTTGTGTTTCGATCCAGAATTTGTTTATCTGCCATTGAGGAAGAGAGATAGTTGAATTGTACGTATAGAAAAATGAGAAATAGAAGTAGGCTAGGGTTTATAACCGGGTATTTATAGACAAAGTTGAAAATAGAATAGATGGACCCGATTTATAAACGCGTTGAACGATAAATGGCCCGAAAAGCCCGTTCTGACTCCGGAACGAAATTGGGTCAATCCATATATCCAAATAGATGTTTTTAAATATTTTAAACGCGATGGAACAAGTTTCAAGTCCAAATTCCATCGTATGAAGAAGTTATACTAAAATCAATTTATTTCAAATTGATTTCAATTTCATTGATTTCAAGGCGTTTCGAGTCCGTACGGTCAAACGACAAGTCCGATCGCTAAGAAACTTGAAATCCTACAATAATTCACCATTACAGATCCGATGAAACTAGTTTCATCGAAATCCGAGTCAGCAGCCAAAATGGCTATTTTTACATTAATTAAATAAATTAATAATTGATTAAATAAAATCCAATTTTTAATTTCAATTCTATAATTGACAATTTTATCACTTTTATATTTCTTAATCATCTATAATAATTTAAACAAGTTTAGATGTCAATTTAAAGTTGATTGATCTATCAATTGCAGTGTTAAATTTTAAATTTCATTATATTCAAATTTATAAATTAAATTCACAAAATTCTATTAAATTTATTTTTCATTCTTATTATTCAATTCATTATTATCCAACGGATGAAATTAATATTAGTTCATGGTTTATTACATTATTATTCTCAAATTTCATCTTAATTTCAATAACGTAATATTTTTAATATTTAACTCCACTTATCTGCAATTAATCTAATTACTAAACTTTAAATTCCAATAAACTAATAAATCCTGCCTTCCATTCTTTTAATTCAACTAATTATCATATCATGAATAAAATTTACGTTATTTCCAATTATTACCTCAATTTACATTAACGTAACATTAATTTAGATTTATTGCAATTGATTACCCGTTTTAATTTGATAGACTAAATAAAAGGTTAACTTATAATAATTGTTATACTATGAATGGAATTAACGTTAATTTCAAATATTATCTCAATTTACATTAAGATAATATTTAATTACCTTTAAATGAAATTTATTTCCCATTGCACTAATATATGCCTATTTACATCTTAATTTGAATAAATATTACATTTCTAAATGTGTACTTCTATCAATTGTACACATTAATTAAGGGTTAAAGCCAATTAATGAATTTATCTTAATTCCATTCTTATACCAATTTATTATTTATACATACATTAGTTTCTATGTAATTTATACATTCACACTTCCGTTGTTTTATTAATTACCATTAAGGTAACGTTTATTATCGGTAACAAACATTATAATTACTTATCTACATTGACTATATAAATTTTCAATTTATTACGTATTACTTCATTGGTTAATATAACTTTGAATTCATTCAATCAGCACTAATTAAGTCAATTACGACAATTGCTTTCAAATTAAATTTTTATGAACTAAACAAATAGGTAACTTATACAATTATAACCATTAAAAATTTAATTAACTTTATATTTATTACTTTCAAACAAATAATATGATTACTTACAGAACATCGACTTTTATTCAATTACCATTTATTGAAATTCAAATTCATTAATTAATTGAATGCTTACATTTATTTCCATATATCCAATTTGTAGCTAAGTACAACATCTACATTATTTCCATCGATTTGAATTAAATTTCCATCTTTCTATTATGCCTATTATTACGCTATAAACTGGTTACTATTATTTGCCTTTCATTTACTTGCTATATTCTCATTCCCATTATTGTAACCTTTATTTATATCCATTAAAATTAAATTTAAATTCCAATTCAATTAACTAATTCAACAGGCAACTTAAAATAATTGTTTACAAGCTAAGGTTACACTTGAGTTTATCATACTTCAACCAATTATTATAATTACATATATAATACCAAATTCATTCAATTATTATTAATTATGTACAAATTCCTTTATTTATACCACATTTACATTTATTTACTTATTGTAAATTTATTTCCCAAGTGCAACAATTTACACTATTACATTTTTGTTGTGGTTTCATTCAATTGTCAATAATTAGTTTTTAATAACCGTGGCTACAATTCATTCTTAACATTTATTTCAATATAAATTATAATTTTTTTATTTCTTTCTAAATTTAATTACAAAATCTTATTAATTCAACCAATATTAATCATTGAAAATTTTCGGGTAGTTACAAGTGAAAGTTGGATAAATTAAGAAATGAACTTTGGCAAAATAATCGATTTGATTTTTAAAGTGTACTTGATAATTCCTGAATATGGGAAGATAGAGATTTGGAATGTTTGAATAAAATTGTTAAAAATAGAACTTAAGCGATTTTGTTTAAGTGGAAAAGAAGTTTAAAATCGAGATTTAAATAGTTTGGGAAAAATTAAAAGGGAATTTGAAAATAAAATATGAAATTGATGTTTCAGATTTAAACAAGATTTTAAGTTATAAAATAGTGGAAATCTAATTTAGTTGCGCTTGAAGTATATTTGGGTTATTTAAGAAATTAAATTAAAAATGGAGTTTGATTTTAGAAATCGATTAAATGTTGTGGAACCGTTATAAATGGGAAAGGAGACAGTGAAATTTATAAACAAGATTTATAAATAAAGTGAAGTGATTATCGGTGGATAAATTGAAATTATAAATACACGATGAGGATTTTATATGGAGGGGTAAATCGGCTTAAAAATAAATAGTAAGTTTATTTTTAGAAATGTGAAAAAGGGAATTTATGGAACTTGGAACGTAAATCAAATTGGAAATAAATCGAAAGGGATTTATAAATGTTGGAATGGTTATATTTAAATTGGAAAATACATTTTATCAAGGAATTGAGTTGGTTTAAAAGGAGGATTTTGATTTGGTAATTTAAAAAGGGTTTAATGAGTATTTCAGAAAAATTTATTATTTAGTTGTTCAAAAATTGCTAAAGGTATATTTAAATATAAAATTTAGTTAGTTATTGTAAGTTAATTATTATTTAAAGAATTTATCAGTATTATTATTTCAAAATGGGTGAACTATTCAATATTAATATTTTATATAATAAATTTTGTTTTTGAAAGTAGTTTGCCTAAATTTTAACTTAGAAAATTATTATAGAGATTTCATAAGTATTATTTTGAGAATTATTAAATAAAGTCGAGAAGTATTGGTATACCCGCATTGCGTAAATTGAAGGCAGTGAGTGCCTGTAGCTAAGTATTGAATTTCTCTGGGATAGAGACGTAACCATTGAACTGTGAATCCTTGGTTTGATACCGCAGTGGTATTTACCGTATTATTTTTATAAAAGGGGTTTCAAATATTCATTTAAAAGGGATGGTTGGTGAATTTACTAAATTTGATAATTTTAAATACATATACTTTGGGTGAAGAGATTTAATTTTAAAAAAATTAAATTAAAAAGGGAATTGGGGTTATTCAATGGAAAAATAGAATATTTAGTTGATTGATTTGATTTTTGAAAGTTAAATAACCGACTATCAAATATTGTGATATCCCGGAATTTCGAACAATATCAATTTAATGATCTATATAAAATATAAAATTGATTTGATATATCTTTGTTAATAAGTTATGAATTGATTTAATAATTTTCTTTTAAATAAATATTTAACTGATAAATTATCTTTTAAAAGCTAATAAATTGTTTTCTATTTATATATATATATATATATATATATTTGTATATATTGTAAATAGTTAAGGTTTGTTTTAAATTTTAATAAATAAGGATATGTTTTCATACTCTAATCTTTTTGGTAATTTGGAATTTGATTTAATTTAATATTAAACAAAATAACTATATGGCTTAAATTACTCAAGATAAGTTTAATTTGTTTAAAAGAAATTCTAGTTTAAGTTTAAATTTATTCTAAGGGGTATTTTGTTCTTTTTATAATATGGTTGATAGATAAGAAGTTTATTAACATAGAGATAAAATCTTTTATAATTTTTTTTCATGTAATAATGGGTTATATTTAAACAATACAAAATAAAATATCTTTAGAAATGAGTTATAGTTAGACAATATTATTTTTTGTAATATCTTTACAATGGATTTTTTTATAAATAGAATTTGTTATTTTAAACTTATGTCTATACATATACACATGCTTTGGTAAACTATGGTTTAAAATATAAAATGAATCTTATAAAAATTTGCATAGGTTTGAAGTGATTTTAATAAATTAAGTATTTAATAATATAAGTTTTAAAAGAAAGTAAAGGAAAGATTTTTTTTAAAATTGTGTTAAGTATAAACTTATGTTTATACTTGAGTAAAAACTTTATAAACAAATAGCTAATGACTAGGCAAAATATATAAAGTTAACTAAAATATGCTTATACAACAAAAAGGGAGGTATGCTAGACTTTGTTTAGTTGTAGTTTTAAATAAAGAATGTTGTTAAGCAAGTGAAACAGCAAATAATATTTATAACTTGAAAGAAAAAGTATGCAGGCAAGAGAAAATTCATTTCAATGCATACAAATAGAAATAGAGTATGTAAGCTTAGCATCTAAGTTAAAATAAAATAAAATAAATAAGTAAACATATGTAAGATAAGGAAGTGAATAAAATATCTATGTACATAAGGTACATTAGCATTTAATGCTTTCTATCTTAGCACAAAACAAAGCATGTCAAAAATGTTTTCAGCCCCAAAGAAAAATAAAAATCTTTGAATTATGTGTACTTGAACATTAGACAATTCTCTTTACCTGTTTATTTATCAACTTGCCTCATTTCATTTTGTATGCAAAAGACTTTGCATTCCAGTTTCTAAAGTCTTAAACAAATACAAACCTAAGAAAAGAAAATGAATACAAGTTGTACATAGTGTATCTGAACATGGATTAATATGAAAAAATGAAAACAAGACAATTACCATTAATGCTATAAACTCTAGCACAAATAAAGTCAATTCACTACCATACAAAATCATTTCCAAGCCTCCAAAACTGAAAAAAAATCTCTGACCCAAAAGATAGCTGCTGTACCAGTAAAATAAATATATAAAAGAAAAAAAAACTTACCCTATACACTTCCTTCTCTGTATATGTATGTCTCTGGTTCGAATGAACTGAAAAAAAAAATCAAATACAGTACAACAAATATCTTATACCAGCATAACTCAAACCTATCCCTACTCAAGCCTGCACACTTTTTATATATCATCTTCATTTTATTCTTCAACAAGAAGCCTGAGTATTACTTTAAATATATATATAAATATATATAGCAACCTGGAAACAATCAACAACTACATCATCAACAAGACAAGAGGAATTCAAATTTAAAAGTAAAATCAACATTAGCCCGGAACTAAATCTGTTCTTTATCTCTGATTCGAAAATCAGGTGAGTAACACTTTTAAAATTTACTTAAGTTTTAAAATCTGTTGCATGTTGATATTGGATGCTTAAATATATGGTGTGAATATTTATTTATTTATTATTCTCTGGGTGATTTGTCATGAAACTATTTATTTCAAACCTGCAAATTCAAATTACCTGTATTGAACTTGTTCTGTTTTATTTGCTGTGAGTAGCTTAAATTTCTAACTTAAGTATTTAAACTAGTTGCAAGCTTAAAACCAGAAATAAGTGTGATTTGTATGTATAAAACCTTCTGTGCATATGGATGTGGTCAGAGTACATATTAATGTCTCTGCAAACAAGCTTATCCATTTTGTTCTCAGGCTTGAATTGATTCAAATTATTTTACCATTTGATCTAATAGTTTTTAGGATTTATAATACAAATAGAAACTGTTTGTTTCAATATGATTTAAAGTTTAAGTATATTTAAGTTGAATGAAAATTGAATATGGTGCTGGAAATCAAAATAACAGAGGAAAAGTTGAACAAGAGAAAAATCAAAACACTTTAATCATAAAATCAATAACATACTTTGAATCACTATAACAAAATATGGATTTTAAAACTTAAATCAGGATTTTTAATACCAGAAGTTGAGAGCAGTTCTGAAATGAATTAAAAATGCATTTTGGGAAATTTTGGGGTGATCACAGTATCTGGGTGGTCGTGGCTCTGTTTGATGGTTGGAGGAGCTTACCCCGGTGATGGGAAAAATGGTGGTAGGTGGTGCAGTTTGGCGTGGTGGCGACAGCAACGAGATTCCTTCTGTAAACCTAATTTTAAACTGGGTTGAAGTTCGGGCTTGTTCGATTTCCTTGGTGCATCGAGTTCAACGGGGGTTTGCGTATGGGTAGAGAAGTGAAAGGCGGAGTCGTGGCCGGTGGTGGTGGTTTTCTTATGGTTGGAGGAGCAGGGTTTTCGCGTTAACAGGTTTCGAGGGGAAGAACTATTTATGGTTCCAAGTTTTGAGAGTCGAGCTCGATTTTGTTTCAAGCAAGTGAGGTGGCTATGGATGATCGTGTTTGGGTCTGGTGATGGCCGGTGAGGTGTTGAAGCCTGAGTGGATGGCCGGAGATGGCCATAGTCACGGTGCATGTGCACCGTGCATTTGGGAGGTACTGGTGAACTTTATGTGCAGGGGAAATTCGTGTTGGGGAAAAACTCGGGTTATTCGAGTATATGACTCGAAGCAACAGGGCAAAAGACTCGAAGCACATTTTAGTTGACTCGAGTCAGTTGTTGTTCCAGGGTTTTTTTGTAAAACCTGGCAGCAATATTTGTTTTTTAAAACAAATCTAAAATGAAACTTAAATTTGTATATCAGTTTTAAACAAATTTAAATTCAATAGAAGTATGAATTCAAGTTTATTTTGTTGAATTAAAAACTAAAATGAGATAAAGGTTTTAAAATATGTAGATGTGGATTTTCAGATTTAAAGACCTGATAGTGTTCTGTTTTTAAAATTTAATTTAAAATTTGAAAACAGAAATTTAAAAAGAGGTTTAAATTCAAAGTTTAAAGTATAGATTCAAATGGACTTTTGAATCTAAGGTTAAGAAAATGAATTTGGGTTTTAAATCAAGTCTTAAAAATCAAGTTTTTAACAGGAATTGGTTTCAAACAAATAATTGAACTTTAAATTGGATAAAAGTTTAAAAGAATAACCATTTTGAATCTTAAATTAAAAATGTAATTTAAAATTTAGATTCAAATGTGAAACGTTTTACACTTTAATGATAATGAAATCATTTATAAAGAAGTGGATTATCTTATAGAAAATTAAGATATTGAAATGATTTAATTAGTAAGTTAATTAAAGAATGACTTATTTATTTAATTTGAAACTAATGATTTAGAATTAGAAATTAATTAAAGAAGTGTTATTAGTCAATGAAGATAATTAACTGAAGGATTATTAAATGATTAATTAATGTGGTTAATTTTAATAATTAATTAGATTAATTAATTTAGATAATCTATTGTAAATTGTTAAAAGAAATTAAAGGATTAATTAAGTATTGTAATTAATTGAGATAAGTGATTACTTTAAGTTAATTAATTTATTTTAATTAATTTAAGAAAATCATTTGATAAATTGATAAGTATGATTACTTAATGTAGTTAATGAAGTGGAATTACTTAGGAAAGTAATTAATGATAATTACCGAGTGTAATTAGTGGAAGATGATGTGTTAACAAAGTAATTTGGATAATTACTTTTGTAATTAATCAGAGGATTAATTAATGGAGATAATTAATTATGGAATAATTAATTTATTAATATAAGTAATTAATGATAGTTAATTACTGGTTGAAATTAATCAAAGGTGATTAATAATTGTGTTAATCATTAAATGAAATTAATTTAAATGAAGTAATTTATTTTAAATCTAAATTAGAAATCATTAATTAATATAATTAATGATGTAAATTAAGAATTGGGTAATTAAGAAATAATTAATAATATGGTGATTAATTAAGAAAAAATGTAATCAATTATAAATGAAGTAATTAAATGTTAAATAATTTAGAATAATTAATTTGTAAGATTAATCAAAGACTAATTACCTATTGTAATTAGTGAATGATTAATCAAAGGTGTTTAATCAAGATGAAAATTTAGAAGATGATTAATTAATTTGATTTATAATTAATTAATGGTTGTATAAGCAGGATTTATAGATGAAGTAATTAATTTAATTTACTTTTAATTAATTAGAGATAGACGCAGTTAATTTAATTCATTTTAAATTAATTACAAATGGTAAGATTATAAATCATTGCTTATGGATGAATGATATTGATATTTCATTTGATGATTGTGATCTGACATGAATAATATCTAGGTGTCATGGATGCTTGGTTTAAATATGATAATTTTAGTTATCTGTTTAGATGATAATATTGATTATCTGTTTATGAGATTATCTGTGATTATCTGTTGTTATATTGTGAATTGTCCATCTGTGTGTATATTGATGATTTTAAATTAAACTGTTAAGGCTAAATAGACAACTTGGCCCTAAAAGACACGTTTTGGATTTCGATGAGACCAGGATCGGTTTTCCTTATTTGGAACATCCGAAAACCACATCGATTCCAAATTAACGAAGGTCGTTAATCTGAAGTGAAGATGAAGATTCAGAATGCAAGGGTTATCGTCGTTAACTCTGAGGGTGATTCCAAAATGAGTGTAATGAGATAATGCCTTCGGTTTCATTCGAACCCGGAACGAACTTGTATGGATTGAATGCTTTCAGCACATCGTCAGGTGGACGATGAGCATTCTAAGAAATGTATTCTCTAAAGTAATCGCAGCTTCAAGCCTCATCAACCGGGAATGGCTAAAACAGGGGAGGTGCAGCAAGGTTAGGTGGGTCATGCCCAAGCAGGACAAGGATATTCCCCTGTCTAGATGTCCCTTATATTCGGCTGTGTGGGCGGTTGATCATGACAACTGCCGGGGTTTATCTTGTTCGGGACTGTTCAGTAAGGAATGGTTCCGGCCTTGTGTTGCAGGGGGTCAGGAGTGATGCTCGGTACGTTGATCTAGGCCATGTACTGTGACGGGCGGTACCCCAGTAGCCCTGCCATTTTATGGAATCCACAATCCAATAAGTGCCAACGGTTTTGATTATATTACCCACTTTTGTGGCTAGTAGCTGGAATTTAACAGATGTAACAATTTCGGCTATTTTCTATTTACTTGAAAACCCTTGACCTATTATAATATCACTGAATTTCCTATCAAATGTTTTGGTTAGCGTAACGTAAAAACTTACCCATGTTTATGTGTGGGAAGTCATACGTGATACCTTTTATTTCAAAAGGATTTTCAAAATTAAGCAACTTTAAACTGTTACTCATACCAGACCCATGTCTGACCCGGAGTTTATTTTTGTTTTTCAAAAACTCTCGGGTACCCAAATTTTTACGGGTAGCCAAGGGATTCAGGATAGCTTTGACGAATTCTGGAGGAGCAATGGAGCAGGAGGCTTCAGCGTTATAGTTATACATATGGTTCCCTGTGTTGGTATCTCTGAGTCAAATTGTTGAGTTGTTTTGTGTATTGAGTTGTATAATTAGACAGGTGTCTATAACTGTCTAGTATGTGATGTATTATCTGTATAACACTGATTGAAGTTGTATATTATGTAAATACTTATGTGATATATTATATTTAATTGTTCCGCTGTGAGATTCTGATGTTGTTGTTCCTTCTTCTTCTCTAACTTTTCTACTTTCTCACCTCTTTCTTTTCTTAAAAATGATACGTTTTCCTAGGCGTAGGAAGTCGGGTCGTTACAAATATGGACCAATGTAACTTTGGAAATATCTAGAAGAAGCACATGAATTATATGGTACAGTTACCGTTCGAGGTGCTATACTGTACGCATAAACTCGTTTTGTTCTTCTAGGACGATGTTAAGGAAATCCGTCCACTAAAGGTTAGGAGGTGATCTCCGATCATATTTTCGTCTGTGTACTTCCTTAAGAACCAGGTTTGAGTTTACCTGAAGTATTAAACTTTGCTTCGAAGAGATCGAGATCGAATTTGTTATCTGAAAACCACTTCGATCCAACGAGTACGTTTTTGATGTGAAAACAAGTGCATGGAGTCGAAGATGGAGCAGTGAAGTGCAAGGGCTAATCGCTACTAATTCTGAGGGTGATTCCAAAATGGTTGCAGTAGGAATAGTGCATTCGGTTCCGTTCGGACCGGAATGGACTCTTATGGATGAATGCTATAGGAACATTGTCATTGGAGGACAATGGGCATTCTAGTTGGAAATTCCTTAAAAGGTAATCCTAGCCTTTAGCCTCTAAACGTTAGTATGTGATCGTGTAATATGAAATTATACCTAAATTAATTACTTGTGCGAAATAATTATAGAAGTAATAATAGAGTAGTAAAAGACACTATAGATTTTTATATGGGTTCGAACTTTCCATTCTGCGTCCAATCCCAAACTCCTTTTGGATTTAATCAATACCCTCACTTCACCCGAAGGAACATGTATTACGCTGGCTAGACAACCGAATAAGATTTCTACCGCCTGAGGATACTACAACAGAACTTCAAATACAAATGGAAATGTTTCTAACTGAGTTGCTCTAAAAAAGCACTGATAAGTCAATATAAGTACACCTTTCCTATAATCTTCTCCTTTATGGTATATAATGTAATTTGTGAAGAAAGGAAGTCTAGTTGACCACACAAGAGTATGCTTGAGTGTTTGGTGATCAAATAGTTTGATTTGTAAAACTTGAAAGTAAATAGCAAGAATATAGAGTTTACAAATCAAAATAAGAATTGGTTAAAAAATAGAGTTGAAATTGCTTGCTATTTATAGTGGTTAAAGGTTGAAATGATTAGTGAAGAGTTGCCATGAATGAGAATAGAAGCAACTGTTGAAATGAACATTGTTTCTATTCAGGGAAGAGAAGCAACCTTTCAAAAACTAGTCGTTATTTTTTACTCAGACTTCTGAATTAAAATTCAGCCTTCTGAGTGTAGTGAAATAACCAGGCAGCACCGAAACAGTGCATTTTTGACCTTATTCTAACGTCTGAATATTGCGTTCAGACACCTGAATTTGCGAATAAAAAAATGCTTTTCTTAGCAGTCAGACGTCTGAATTTATGATCCTGACATATGAATTCTGCTAATTCAGACAACTTTAAAACTTCTTTTGAAAACAAGTGTGTGAATTCAATAGCTTGTGCATCTATACCTATTGGGAGAGATTTTAACATATATTACTAACTAGACACAGACTCTATAACCTGTAAATGATTACGACCATCAATCTGGAATCTGGTCATCAATATTTTCCTGTAAAACTAAGTTAGATAAACACAAATAATTATTTTTATCAAAATATCAAGAACTGAGGTTCTAACATTCTCCCCCTTTTTTATAATGACAGCTATGAAAATATTTGTTAGTACATAATAACTTCTCCTGCCATTAAAACTTGGTTATTATTAAAATATAAAATTTATCCCCCTGAATAAATGAATTCATGCATCAATATTTTTACCTTTTTTCTTCCTTTGTCATTACTAAAAAGAATTAGTGACTAAAGTATCAATGAAAATATACAAAATATGATAATATCATAGAGAATGAATGGAGAGAAACATACAACTAATTTAAAATAGAACACAATGTGTCAAATGACAACATCACAGAACATAACATAATACTTAAAATTTAAAAAATAGAATTGTAGTAATAAGATAACACAACATAACAAGAAGATAGAAAATCATCCATACCACTTCAGAATTCCTCACTATCCTCAACTTGTTCATCATCTTCTTCTTTCTCTTTTTGGCCGAAAGACCAAGTGAATGATGCCGGAGTATGTCGCACATTGGTAGACGAAGAAGTGCACATGAAAGCTTATCCCAAATTTTGTTTAAGAAACCCTTGATGGAATTGAATTTCTTGTTCGCGTTTCTTTAAATGCTCATCATTTGTTTTTGAAGCTTCTTTTGATTTCGCAATAGAGTTCTTAAAGCTTGCTTTGGTGTTGCATCTTCTCGGATTTCTTGAATTTCCTCATAGTCTTCTTCTTCTTATTGATGAGGAGGTTGAGATGAAGATAACGAAGGTATGTTAGGATGTGACGATTGATGAATACCACGATTCCGGTTGTTGATCCATTGATGAAAGGGAATGATATCATAAGATGGAGGTCGCTTTGGTAATTGCATTAGCCCTAAAGTTTTAGAGCCAAGCACATTTATGGAAGAACTTTCTAAATCAGGCATCTGAACTCCACATTGCATCAATATCCTCATGATATAAGCCCCATAATGCAAGGTCTTATATTTCTTACGAATCGTCACATTTTGAAATTCGTCCAATATAATTTTCCCCCAATTGACTTGTTGGTTAGAATAAGTAGCATAAAATGCTTGGAAATTCCTTTTGTAAATTTTCTCACAGTTCCCAGTTCGGTGTTGAAGAGATCGGATAAGGGCATGATGGATTATTCATGGTTGAGGACGCAAGTTTGTTGAGATCAAATTCATCGTGTCATCGAAAAGAAATGTATGAGATACTTCGTCTCGTTCATACATATCCGCATCAACATGGACAATGTCTATTCCTTCATAAGGACATCTTAAAATATAACCTAATCTTTGCAATGGGAGAAATTTTTTTATGCCACATACCATCGTCATACACAATCTTCTCTATTTTGGGGATTGTGTGATCAAAATTCATATTTGCATAAAATAAATTGATAAGTAGATGATTGATTTTCAAGTTATTGAAATCATACCCAATTAATGAATCAAAGTGATTTGATTCCGCCATTTCTCTAATCCTATAGCCGTTGAACTCCAGAAATTGCATAAAAGCTCCTTCAAAGATTTTAGAGTTCTACATTGTGTGTAATAACCGTATCATTGTGAAGCCAAGATCTAATTTGCGCTTCGGATGGTCCGGTTGTTGATTCTCTTGATCTCGTGGTCTTAGGAGGCATTTCATTTTGAATTTAGAGGAAAATTTTGGAATTTTAATGGAGTTTTAGGGTTTTGAGAATGGGCTGGTGAAGTAAATAATGAAGAGATGCAATGGTAAAATGAGGAGGTAAGAGAGCAAAGTTGAAAACGCAGGTGGGTTAAAGAGATGTAGGCCTGGTTCCTTTTTTAAAAAAAAATTGCCTGGTATGAAACAGACATCTTTTTTCAAAATAGACTTCCGTTTTGATCAATTTTGACAAGCAGCAACAAAATAGTGTATTTTGGGCTTGATTCAGACGTGAAGTATAAAAACAGACGTCTGAATCTGGGTAGATTTTTCTGCCCAGATTGACATATTAGACCTTTGATTTGAAAATTCAGACGTCTGAATTAGCATAGGATGCTAATATCAACTCTGTTTGTAAAATAAAAAACTTTATTCAACTTTTTATAAAACATGACCATTAAAATACACAACAAACAAGATTTTATGTAAAATTCAACATGCAAAATAAGAAAATAAAACAGAAACTAATAGTTGGAAGGAGAGTCATCAAAATTCCTTGGTTCGACCTTGGTGTTTTCTTTAAGTGGTTTGGGAGGAGACTAGTAGTTCTGACGAGCCGGTAATCCAACCGATTGTCCACGTTCCTATGAGTTCTGTGACACATGAAGACGTTGAGGTGATTGAATGATCGTTTTATTTTGAACTGGAGTGGAGCCGCAGAATTTGACGGCCATTTTCTCCAACCAATTTAGATTTTGTCCTTGAATTTTTTGTTCATAGTAAAGTTTTCTCTAAATATTCAATGTTTCCTGTTGATAACGATGGATATCATTAATCTTTTCATTGGTTGATGGAGAACCAAAGTGAAGTTTCCTTGGTCGTTTTGGTTTCGGAGTGTAACCACTATAGTTAATCGGAGCCTTTTCATGACAAGGAGTAGGAGTAGGTAATGACAATGATCTCGAACTAGGAGATTCAAAGTTGATTGAAGAATAGCCGGAAGTATATTCAGAGTTTTCCTGAGACAACATATTTGAGAATAATACAAATTTTGGTTTGAAACTAAGAAGAATTGAATATGAATTTAAAAAAATTTGAGACCGAATATACCGCGAATATATAGCTTAAAATAAAGAGGTGTTTCTGGTTGAAATGATTATAACCAATCAAATTCAAAACCATTGAAATTTCTGGTTGAAAGAAAATTTTGTATAACAACCAACTCGCTAAAAATAAATAATAATAAAATATATAAAATCAACTGAAGTATAATCTATAAACAAGAGATACAAATAGAAAAATGGTAATTATAAGGAACTTTCAACCAATAGCGCAGAGATCGAATCCCAGCTGCCCTTTTTTTTTTAAAATTTTTTTCATGAAAATTATAAATCTTTTTGAGAAATAATACCTAATTCTCTTCTTAATTTTATAAAATTATTTTCAATCAAAGGTTTTGTAAATATCAGTCAATTGATTTTCAGAGGAAACAAATTCTAATTTTATTAAATCTTTTTCAATATTATCGCAAAGAAAATGAATACGAATGTCAATATGTTTTGTTCGTGAATAATTGTCTTAATTTTTAGATAAGTTTATAGCACTAGTATTATCACATAAAATAGTAGATTTAGATAAATTCATCCAAAAATCTTGAAGTGTTTGTTGCATGTATATGACTTGAGCACATGCTCAAATAACAGAAATATATTCTGCTTCACAGGTTGAGAGTGAAACACAGTTTTGTTTCTTGCTAAACCATGATACTAAAGAATGTCCAATGAAGTGACGCGTCCCACTTATACTTTTTCTGTCCATCCGACATCCTCTAAAATCAGCATCACTGTATGATACTAATTCGAAAGGACATTCCTTCAAAAATATAGTCCGAAATCTTTGGTTTTGCTAAGATATCGTAATATATGTTTCACTGCTCGCATATGTGATTCTTTAGGATTTGCTTGAAATCGAGCACATAGACAAACACTCATCATTATGTGTGGTCTACTAGCAGTTAAATAAAGTAGTGATCCAATCATGCTTCGATATAATTTTTGGTCAACACTTTTTCCATCCTCATCCCGTTCAAGATGTACTGTTGTACTCATTGGAGTTGGTTTGGCCGAAGTATTTTCCATACCAAAGCGTTTAATTAAATTGCTAAAATATTTTTCTTCGTTAATAAAAATTCCATTTTCCAGTTGTTTAATCTGTAATCCAAGAAAATATGATAATTCTTCCATATGTGATATTTCAAATTCTTTGGTCATTATGTTAGAAAAATCCCGACATAATTTATTATTTGTAGAACCAAAAATAATATCATCAACATAAACTTGAACAATTAAAATATCTTTTTTATTTTCGTAATAAAAGGTGTCTGGTTAACTTTCCCTATTTCAAAACTAGAATTTATAAGATGGCTTTTAAGTCCTTCGTACCAAGCACGTGGTGCTTGTTTCATACCATATAAAGCTTTTTTAAGTTTATAAACATGACCTGAAAATTTTTCATGTGTAAATAGGTGAGATTGTTCAACAAAAACATTTTCTTTAATTTAGCCATTTAAAAATGCAATTTAACATCCATTTGATAAAGTTTAAGATTATGAAAACATGCAACGACCAGTAAGATTTGTATTGCTTCTAGTTGGGTGACTGGATCAAATGTTTCTTCATAGTCAATTCCTTCCTCCTGATTATATCCTTGTGCAATTAATCTAGCTTTATTGCTAGTTATATTACCTTGTTCATCAGCTTTATTTTTGAAAACCCATTTCATACCAATGACAGTTTGATTACTCGGTCCAGGAACTTAGCCCCAAACTTCATTTCGTTCAAATTGATTTAGCACTTCTTGCATAGTTGTAATCCAATAGTCATCAGTAGAGACTTATTTAGCATTTTTAGGTTCGATATTTGGAAGGAATGCTATATGGCCCATTTGATTAAGTTGACTTCTTGTCCTAACATTTGGATAATTTCTCCAATAACATTTTCAACAGGATGATCTTTTAATATCCTAGGAGGAGATCTTAACTCATTTTCATGATTAGTAATGTTTTCATTTTGAGTAATTGAATCAGCAAAAGATTTTTCATTATTAGTATCTGTGGTAGTCTTAGTAATTATCTCATCATCATCAATTTTATTATTAATTTTGAAATTCTCATCGAATGATACATGAAGTGTTTCTTCAATTATTTTAGTTCTTTTGTTGTAAATTTGATAAGCTTTGATTCGTTCCGAATATCCTATGAATATTCCTTCATCGGATCTTGGATCAAATTTGCCAAGCTGACCTTTTGTAATAAGAATAAAAACTTTTGAACCAAAAACTTTAAAATAAGATATATATGGTTTTCTTCCATTAAAAAGTTCATATGGTGCATGTTTTGTTAGTGGTCGAATGGAGACACGATTCAAAACATAACAAGCAGTTGCTACAGCTTCTGCCCAAAAATGCTTGGTAAAGTGCTTCAATTTAAAAGAGTTCTTGCACATTCCTGTAAAGTTCTATTTTTCCTTTCTACAACTCCATTTTGTTGTGGTGCTCTAGGAAAATAAAAGTCATGCGAAATTCCCTTTTTATTACAAAAATGTTCAAAATTCTCATTTTCAGATTCACCTCCATGATCACTTCTAACGTTCTTAATTATAAAACTTGTAAGGTTTTGAATTCTTTTAAAAAATATTTTAAAATTTTCAAAAGTATCACTTTTATTTTTCATAAAGATAGTCCAAGTATATCTTAAAAAATCATCTACTATTGCAAACACATATTTGTTATGATTAATAGATTGAATTTACGTTGGTCCAAAAAGATCCAAATGCAATAATTCAAGTGGTTGTAATGTAGAAATATATTTCTTTGATTTAAAAGATGATTTTAATAATTTTCCTAATTGACAGGCATCACAGATACTTTTTACTTTGAAATTCATTTTAGGTAAACCTTTACCAAATCATTTTGAGAAAGTTTACTAATATCTTTAAAATTAATGTGAAAAAAATCTTTTGTGCCATAACCAAGGATCATTTTCTTTAGCTATTAAACACATATTTGAATTATGAATGATTTTCATATTTAAAACATGTATATTTTTATCTCTATTACCTTCAAAAATAAGATTTTTATTTTTTATCAAAAACGCTGCACTTATCTTCAGAAAAAGAGATATTAAAACCTTTGTCACAAAGTTGGCTGATACTGAGTAAATTATGTTTCAAATTTTTAACTAATAAAACATTTGTAATAAGAGGTAAATTAGATGTACCGTTATTGCTCACATCGCCTTTGCTGATGATGTATCATTTGGAATTATCTCCAAAAGTGACAAACCCTCCATCTGAGTAGATAATGTTAGCCAACATGTCTTTATTTCATATTATATGTTTTGAGCAACCACTGTCTAGTATCCATTTTCCTCCTTTCTTAAGTGGCACCTGCAAGAAATATGAAGATGATATTGGTACCTACTTTTTGTTAGGGTCCTAAGAGTTACGTCTTAGGAAACCATACCCAAGCGGGTTCAACATTCCCTTTGTAAATAAAATCTTTATTATTGTGAACATTTTCTATAAAAGATTTTATGTACTTGTTCCTAATTAAACAATTGTTGGTTTTAGAAACCCAAATTTTAATGTTCTTAGAACGTTTTGGAATATTTGGAAAATTATTGATTATAAGAGGATTACTTTTCTGGAAATGATTTTCAAGAGAGTTTCTTTTCTTAGGTAGATTATTTGAACCTTTGTTATAGCCTAATTCCTTTTTATCTGACACAGTATGAGAATTTTCCAAAATTTTAGAAAGATTTTCTCTTCCTATATTAAAATTTGAAACATTCTTGGTAATTCCTTCTAACGTGCTTTAAGACTAGAGATATCAAATTCTAATATTTTAACATTTGATTTTAAATCATGATTTTCAACTTCGAGAGAGTAATTCTTTTCTTATTGAGTTTCGATTTCTTGACTAAGCATAGAAATTTTGAGAAGTTGTATTAGAATAAGAATCTTAAGGAGCTTGAAGTTCTTCTTCTAAAATATTCTTTTCATCCCTTAGCATTTCAACTTCAAGTTCAGTTCTATTTAACTTTTCACTAGCCTTTTTATATTTCCTTTTGATGTTTTTCATTTTAACTAATAAAACTAAATTTATCTCAATTGAATCGTCAAAAGTTAAATCACTTACTTCATCATTTGTAGCCATAAATAAAAACATTCGCTTGTTCATTGTCGCTATTGCTGTCACCATTTGATGAGGAAGAGGATTCTAAATCATTCCATGTTACTGAAAATGCCTGCTTCTTTTTGTATTTTCCCTTTTTGTGCTTGAACTTGTATTTCTTTTGATTGGGACAATCTTTCTGCATGTGACCTTTCTTGTGACATCCATAGCATTCTATAGTAGAAGTTGATGGTTTGGTGCTGTTTTTGTTATGTCCAAACCTATTTTTCTTTTTGAACTTCAAAAACTTTTTAAAATTCTTTGCAATAGGAGCCGCATCTTCATCATCTGAATCAGATTCTTCTTTTTCAGAAAGCTATTGTCTTTTTATCTTGTGCCTGTACTCATTTAGTCTGGAGATTAACTTCATAAGACATTAGTTTTCCTATCAACTCTGCTGGTTTGATGGTTGAAATGTCATTAGCTTCTTCAATTGCTAAGACTTTTCATTGCACTCATCCGTTAGAGAATTTAGGATATTTAGGACGATATCAAAAGCGGTGAATTCTTCTCCTAATGCCAAAAGCGAATTATATATGTGTTGAAATCTAGAATACATATCATTTATAGATTCATCTTGCTTCAATCTAAAGTTTTGGAACTGATTCTTAAGCATAGAGATCTTGCTTTGTTTAACTTTGTTAGTGCCTTTATGTGTAACTTTCAACGTGCGCCATATTTCATAGGCAGTAGTACAAATGCTAACTCTATTAAACTTATTTTTATCTAGTGCTCAAAATAACATATTCATAGCTTTTGCATTTGCAGTAGCATCTAGTTTTTGTGTGTTAGACCATTCTGATTGTTTAGTAGTAGATATGTGATGTTCAGTTTGACAGATATTTCATGTGTCATAACCATTAGGTCGCATATAGATTCTCGTCCTAGTAGCCCAATAGTTATAGTTGAAACCATTGAAAAGTGATGGTCATGCAGTGGATTGACCTTCAGTAAAACTTGTGTTGGTGTTACTTTCCATATTACTAAAATATCAAATAACTATGTTACGGTTAAGAGATAACATGCTCTGATACCAAATGAATGTTACTATGTGATCATGTAATATGAAATTATAACTAAATTAATTACTTGTGTGGAATAATTATAGAAGTAATAACAGAGTAGTAAAAGACACCATAGATTTTTATACTGGTTCGAACTTCCCGTTCTACGTCCAGTCCCAGACCCCTTTTGGATTTAATCAATACCCTCGCTTTACCTAGAGGAACAAGTATTACACTGCCCTAATAGGACTTCTACCGTCTGAGGATACTACAACAGGACTTCAAATACAAATGGAGATGTTTCCAACTGAGTATGCTCCGAAAAAACACTGATAAGTCAATATAAGTACACCCTTCCTATAATCTTCTCCTTTATGGTATATAGTGTAATTTGTGAAGAAAGGAAGTCTAGTTGACCACACAAGAGTATGCTTGAGTGTTTGGTGATCAAATAGTTTGATTTGTAAAACTTGAAAGTAAATAGCAAGAATATAGAGTTTAGAAATCAAAATAAGAATTGGTTAAAAAATAGAGTTGAAATTGCTTGCTATTTATAGTGGTTAAAGGTTCCAATGATTGGTGAAGAGTTGCCATGAATCAAATAGAAGCAACTATTGAAATGAACGTTGTTTCTATTCAGGGAAGAGAAGCAACCTTTCAAAAACTAGCCGTTATTTTTAACTCAGAATTCTGAATTAAAATTCAGCCTTTTGATGTAGTGAAATAACAAGGCAGCGCCGAAACATTGCATTTTTGACCTTATTCAGACGCCTGAATATTGTGTCTAGACGTCTGAATTTGCGAACAAAAAAATGCTTTGCTTCAGTAGTTAGACGTTTGAATTTATGATTTAGACATCTAAATTTTGATAATTCAGACAACTTTAAAACTTCTTTTGAAAACAAGTGCATGAATTCAATAGCTTGTGCATCTATACCAATTAGGAGAGATTTTAATATATATTACTAACTAGACTCAGATTCTATAACCTGTAAACGATTACGATCGTCAATCTGGAATCTGATCATCAATATTTTCCTATAAAACTTGGTTAGATAAACATATATAATTGTTATTATCGAAATATCAGGAACTGAGGTTCTAATAGCCTCATCAACCGGGAATGACTGTAAAGCAGGTGAGATGCAGCAAGGCTAAGTGGGTAGCACTCAATTAGGGTATGTTTATCACCTTTCAGATAAGCTCGGATATTATTTATTACTATGGTATATGGAAGGAGCTCGAAAGAGGGTGGGAACACCTGAGGTGATAACATATTCGGTCTATCCAAGTTAGGGATAGTTCGGTCTTGTGTAGCAGAGAATCCCAGCGTGGTCCTCGGTACACTGTTCTGGACGTGTACTGAGACAGGCGATACCCCAGTGCCCAGTCATTCGTATGGAATCCTCTTCAGTAAGCGCCGTACGGTTTTGATTGTTCCCATCTATGCTGAAATGTGAGATGCAATCATTTCAGCTATCTGAATAAGTATTTGTACTTAGACACTATTATAATATTAGAGGATTTGATATGAATTGTTTTTTGTTATCGTAAGGTAAAAATCCATCGTGTTTTTTTATAGCGTGTTCTTATGAGATATCTCTGATTTTCGAAGGGTTTTCGAAAACTTTAGTAATTCAAATTGAGTGTGTTTTCTCATGTTGGTTTTCCAGACTGACTCGGGTGTTATTTTATTACAATGCTCGATTTAGAACGAGTATTACAGATTTAGGATAGGATGTTGTGGAGCTCAGGAGACAAGCTGGATGATGAGACGTATCACACGTACTTGGGCTTTATTCCACTGTGTATTGCGGGCTGTATATTCAGCTTTTGCGAGGACAAGTTGTTATGACTGTCCAGTATTGTGCTATTGGTTTGTGTGGTACTCAGATGATGTAATGTATACAAATAGTTATAGCTCTCTTTATATAAAGATCAGCTGTTATCTATTATATATTGTTCCGCTGCGATTGTGAGATTCTGTGTTGTTTCTATTTTCTTCTTCTAGCTCTTTTTTCTTTTCCCTAGCAATTTGGTATTCCGGCATTTGATTGCTTGGCATTTTATACAGTAGACGTATTGATATCGATTTTCGAAGGTCGAAAATCCCAGTCGTGACACTTGGTATCAGAGCTAAAGGTTAAGTGAGAACCTTGGCTCTGGTGGGGATAACTCATTAGAGATAGGGTCAATAGCACCCTAGAATGAGTTTGAGTGTATTAATAGATATGAGCGCGTATTTGTCAGCGAGTATAAAACTGTTTTATATTATGTTGACTGGTTTGTTAAGTGGCTTATGGATTCTGGTCAATATGATTAATTAACGTTATTGATAGGGATCTCTAAACACTTGAACAGAGCATTTCGACACGGTATTGTTTTAAAATGGGGTAAATGAAATAATTTTACCAAAAATTTTATTATATATAAAGAAATACTTTTTCCGAAATAATCATAATTAGATATGGTTTGTTTGGTTGTTAGGAAATGTTAATATTAAATTATTATCATTGTTGTTGTGGAAATTAAATAGAAGTTGAAATTATAAACCAAAAGTAAGGAATTAATTAATATAACAAAATGTTGAATTTATAAATATGAGTTTATAAATGTGATTTATAATTTGAAATAGAATAAAATTCCAGAGGAATATTTAAATATAGATTTGAAAAGAGATTCCAAAGTTGGAAATTTGGGAATTTAATTCCCTTTTGTTTTTGTAATGACCCATACATTTTAATTTATTTTATTAATATATTTAATTGAAATTTTGTGAAACGTCAAATAATAAAATTTTGAAATAAAAATTTAATATTTGGAATACGTCTACTTAACCATAGCAAATGGTAAATTTTCGTCTAATAATATGGAAGTTTATTTTCTTGTGTAATTTTCTTTAAATTCAAATTAGTTAAATTGATGATAATAAAATGTTTTCCAAACCTGAATATTTGTATATAATTAATTTGTAAATCATCTTCTGAGTGAGATGTCATATTTCCTTTTTCTAAATTTGGACTGCTATTACTCCGTCTATCTTATTTCTAGCAAATTTGCAGCATTTTCGGCACTGATATCGACTTTTGGTCGGATGATCGTACCACTGATATCTGTATACCGTTTTGATCATCTCGTCGTGTTGATCTCTGTAGTATATTCGTTTTTGTGTTTTGAAATCTTGTAAGCAGTGGAATCAGCGAAAAATGGTCAACCGTATCGGTTCTGAAATTTTTGGTTTTTAAACTTCCCGTGACCATTCATTTGCTCACCGTATATAACCCTATAGTCGTTGCCTTTAATTATTCCAGCTGTTTGCATTTATATTTACTAATTTCTCATGCTCGATTTTTGGTTTCCACTGGTTCAATTTTCTCTGGCCCTTCATTTCCATTGAACTGTTTCGTTTGAAAATTTATATTTTATATGCAAGAGCTATATATTATTTTGGCCTGTAGAACTTCATTCTCTGTATATTTTTTATGCAAGTGCTATATATTAGTTTGAAAATTGAAAATTCGATTTCCATATGTTTGTATACGAGTTTTGTTTATATATTATTATATTTATAGTTTGTATATATATTTCTTTAGTTTATCGGTTAGTATAAAATAAAGGCAGCATTTTTCATTGTCACAGTATATATATTAGGTACAGTATTTTATACATATGTATATGTTGGTTGGATTTTTTAATATATATACATATTATATGTTTAAATATACTTATATAATTTAGTTTGTTCAATCTGTCTGAAGCAACTTACCGCATATTTATAAATATAATATGTATAATATTATATATATATATATATATATAGGATAATATTATTTCAATCCTTATTTATATCTATGCCTGCTGCATTTTATTTTATACGTTAGATTTAAACTTATATATATTAGTATGTATAATTCATAGTTTATATATATAGCATATATATGGGCTGCTTAAATTATATACATATGAAAGAAAAAGAAAAATATACATTTTGCGTGAGCTGTATGTTATAAAATGTATATACTATAAAATAAGGTGAATTTGGTTTTGAGATACATATATATAGGTATATATATATATTTTGATTTTAATATGTTTTTTTTATTAAATTATTGGATTTATAATAAGGATGGATCTTAAAGTATAATATATTAAGTTTACGCATATTTGAGTTTGGTTTGGGTATAAATATATATATATGTTATTTTAATATTCGTTTTAAATTAAATATTAATTTCACGGAAATGACAATAATAATAACAAATATATTTTTCTACTTCCATCTAAATGATTCAGATTCGTTCTCATCAATCCAACTATCAGCTTGTCCGTCGAAAGCGTGTCCATCGTGCTTTGCTTCGCAATTCGTGCTTGGGTTCTAACCCATTTCATTGTCAAATCTCTCTAGCCCCGAAAGGTGAGCACTCACTCACGATTAACGTACTTATATTTATTAAAGTTGATTTCAATTGAAACAACCATTGAAATATGCTGTTGTTAGTTATTTATATTGCTATATATATGCTATTATCTGTATTTGTTCACCTGTGACGTCTGACACCGTTATCTGTTATTTATATTGATGATATATTCCTGTTACATTATTATCATATATGTTATCACTCTGCAAGTTACCTATTAGTATAGAATTCCCTATGGGTTGAAACGATACATACCCGAACAATTTGTAGAATATGAGAAAATCGTTATGGGTTGAAATGATAAACCCAAGCGATTTTCATTGAATTGAATCTGGGATTGCGGGTTGAAATGATGTATATCCACATATATTTAAATTGCGGATTGAAATGATAAATATCTGTATCACTTGACCGTAGGATAGAAAATTATATACAGACACCGTTGGTCAATATATATATATATATTGAAATGATTTCTCAGGTTTTGAAATGAATATTTTGCTTTTAATAAATTTTGATTTTAAGATATATATGTGTGTGTGTGTGTGTGTGTGTGTGTGTGTGTATGTTATTTTTATAAAGGTTTCAAACTTTGGTTTTAAAAATTATACGTTTTGAAAATTTAAAAATTATAAGTTAGTTTTGGAATTATAAATTTTAAGATTTTACTTACAATTTTACTATACTAAGATATATATATAAAATAAGTTTAATAATATGATTTGATCTATTAAAGTTGATTTAATAAAGTTAATTTAATAAAGTTGATTTAATTAATGTGTAATATGTTTAAGTATATATTTTAAATTTATATTTTCAAAAATATAGTTTATAATGATTTTTAATAAAATCAGGTTGGAAAGAGAAAAAGAAATTGGTTTGAAATTGAATTTATTTAAGAAATATACTCAAATAAGTTTGATTTGAAACTTATTAAATTTGGGATTTTAAAGATATGATTTTTAACTAGATTTTCATTAAAAGTGATTTAAATGAATATTTCAAATTTACATAAATTGAAATGGTATGTTTAGTTTTATTTAAACTCGAAATTTGAAGTTTTATTTAAATGTTTTTTGAATTCTAAAGTAAATATTTCAAAATAATAATAGTAAAGTGAATTTGATAAATATATGAAGTTGTCAAATTTATTTTTGAAATGTTGAATATTTAAAGCTTTGAAATACATTGAAATTGAAATGGTTTATTTTGTGGTTCAAATCTATATTTGAAATTGATATAATTCGAAATGGTTTATTTAGAAACTGAATTGAATCAAAATTGATGAGTCAAGATTTAATTAAATTGGAATTTTGGATTTCGAGTTGATTTGAATCGATTTGTGAAATTAGAGGAAACTATTTTATTATATAAAGTATTTTAAATTATATTTAAAACTATTTTATATTTTACTTTATAAATCATTTTAATATGTATTTTAATAAAACCATTTTTACTATATACTATTTTTAACATAAACTATTTTAATATACGAAGTATTTTTAATACAAATTATTTTAAATTATAACTATTTTATACAAACAAATTTATTTTACAAACTATTTTATTATATATACTTTCGTTAATATCTAAACCGGTTAAGTGGGAATGTTGTGGTTTTCCCAAAGTATTATGGTTTCCACAGTATTATGATTTCTAAATTATGATTTCCGAAGTGTTATGATTTCAAAATGTTATGATTTTAAAGTGTTATGATTTCTAAAGTATTATGATTTCTAAATTATGATTTCCAAAATGTTATGATTTCCAAAGTATATTGATGTAACAGCCTAACTAAAAATATCGGGTATGTAAAATTTTAGAAGTTTAAAATATACTATCCACACCATCTCTATTTTATTTATATTTATGTATGCTTTTAAATAATACAAAAGGTATAAGTATGTATACATTTATAAGTATAGGATAAGTGGCATGACATGGTGAAGATAAGTGGCATAATATGGACCATACACCTATCTTAAGATGAAATAGAATTATGACACATATATCACTTAGGTGTACACTTCTAGATACCTTAAATGATTACTATATAAGGTATGTGTCATGAAATAAAGTTTGCATAAAAAAAATGAAGGACATGTGTCCAAAATAGCCTTGAAAAATCTATCCATGTCACAAGATTAAATAAAATTCTAAAGCTTGTGCAAAGAGAAGTAGACAAGTGTCCAAAACTAAAATTATCAAACTAGCCTTGAAAATTACTATATAAAGGGTGGAAATGTTCACTTATTTTTCATACTTTCACAAAGCAAAAACAAAAGCAAGATAAAGTGAAAAAGCTTGGAGAAAGCTAAGGAAAAAGATTCAAGTCAAATACACAAGTTTAAGGTGAGAAAAACTATTTAAATTTCTAGTATTCATGTTATTCTTGAAGAGATGATAGTTGTAAGTAAAAGTGGCTCGGTTCTATCAAAAACGCAGTTTAGTAATTTGACCATAACTTTCTCAATTTTAAATGAAATTTCGATTTCTTGGATGTTCTGGAAAGATAACGGAAAGGCCTATAACTTTCATTTGTATCACTTTTAAAAATTCGGCAATGTATATATATGAATTTGAGGTGCAAGCTCGGGTTAAATTTCTGCCCGAAATGAACATGTTTGTTTCTAAGAAAATGCCTTACTTGTTAGATTTTTTATCATCAATTTGATAAATAATTTGATGGGTTTCTTTTTGTCGTAGTTGAGTATACTAAGTAAGTTACTTATTATAGGAAATTTGGTATTAAAAACTATTTTATCATAGAGAAAAATAATCGAACATTTTGCTAAAAAAAAAAAATTAATTTAAATTACTTTAACGAAGCATTTTCGCACAGAAGATTTCTTCGAGGATGCGGTATAAGACAATAGATCTTGGGTAGTGCACTATTACTCTATGTGGTAACAAGCCAGTAAAGTACATCCCTACTTAGTGAGGGGATGCCGACCGCAATAGGATAAAATATCCTAGAATATAAACCAAATCGAGGGAGTGGTTTAAATTTATAAAAAAAATCTTGACTTTAGTCAGATGAAGTTTATATATTTGAAGTTTACCTTGAATAGTGTTTTTGATCTGGATTATTAAAACTTAAGAAGTAGTGATTTGGAATGAAATATTGATATAAAATTATGGTTTTTATAACCCTTCGTGACATGACTTGAAAACTATAGATTAAATAGCTATCTCACTGGGTCAGTGTTGCTCATGATGCTACACATAAACATTTCAGGTTTAGATGGTTAGTTGTTCAACTCAAGATGACTGATGAATACCATGACTATGAAGTGAAGACTTTTATTTAGGTTTATCAACTTTCATATGTATAATTATGTTGAATCTCATGATCCTATGTTACTGTGTAATTATGATGATGTGATTGTATAATAACTCTTCTGCTTGAAATCATGTAATCTGAATGATTTTATGTTTCGATATATTTTATTTAAGTTGTGATACTATTCTATTAATCACCTTAGCTTCTATGTAACATCTTTACCTCAGGGTAAGCTACCAGAGTGGGGTGTTACATTTAGTGGTATCAGAGCCTAGGTTTAAGGGTTGCTTTTAGAAATTATACATTGTTACAATTTAATTTATCGTAATAGGAGGTTTATACAATTCACTAACATCTTTATAACTATTTGCAGTCATAAGTTATGGCTAGTAACCAAACCTGGTATACGGGGGACTCATGGGGAGGTGTTAAATGTACCACTGTACCAACTGAATGTTAGTTGCTACAAGTCGTACTATGGAAAAACATGTACTTAAGAATAAAGCAAAGCAGATTCTCATTGGCGAGATGTATGAAGTTTATAATAGAGCTAACGACTATGAAGAAGGTTTAAAGAGAGACCTTATTCTTTACCGTTTACGTCAAAAGAAGAAGGAATTTGAGATTTCAATAAAGATGGCAGAAAGGACAGATTATGAGGAAGCTTTAGAATTTCTAAGGCAAAGAGGGGCACTTCCTCCGCAAGCAGGGAATATAAGACGTAAAAAGTTCCCCACCAAACTAGTGGAACAGTATGATGAAGAGGAGTCTGAGTCTGTTGGCTCTAAGGACTACTCTCAAGAAGTTACTGGACCTAATCGGGCAATGAATGATAAAAATGATCCTTCTCCATTAAAAGAAATTATAATAATAGACTAAGGATGAATTAGGAAGATAAGATAACACAACAAATAGTATATGTTGTGGTGTATGTTAAGGGGTTGTGGGGAAATACCCTAATTTTGGTTGTAAATAAGGGTTATAAGTAATATAACTTGTTTGTGTATACATGACGTGAGTATATCATAAGATATCTTTTATAATTAAAGGTATATTTGATTTTCATTCGTGACCATAACCATATTTTTTTGAGAATTGAAGGTCATGTCGAATCAAAATAACTCGACAACTCAAAGTCAAGAGGCCCAATCCTCTACACCAGCAAATGCTATGGAGTTATTTGCATCTTTTATTAAGCAAATGGAGCATGTTTCTTCAACCTCTTCAAACAACAGCCTTTTAAGTCGTTTTAAAAGTTTGAAACCAGAGAAATTTGCTGGAGATACTGACCCAATAAAGGCGGAACAATGGATCCAACATCTCGAAGACATATTTGAAGTTTTTGAATGTAGCGAAATTGACAAGAGGAATTTAGCAGTCTTTTAATTATCAGAAGAAGCTCGAAATTGGTGGGTGCTAGCTCAGACAACAACTAGTTCAGAAGAGATAGAACAGATGACATGGAAGGAATTTAAGGAAAAGTTCTTGGATAAGTATTTTCCCAAAAATGAAAGAGAGAAAATGGAAACCAAATTTCAAAATCTTACCCAAGAAGGCATGACGGTAGCTCAATATCAGAACAAGTTTGAAGCACTATCTCGATTTGGAAACCATTTGATTGATACACCTGAAAAACGAGCAAGAAGATTTGCAAAAGGATTAATTCGCCCAATAAGAAGACATGTTATTGGAGATCGATGTAAGACTTATGAGATGATAATAGCTGAAGCTTTGAATCTAGAGGAAGATTATCTTCAGTTTTAGCAAGAAAGGAAGACTTCAAATAAAAGGAAACCAAAAATATTTTCTGGCAATCAAGAGAAAGCAGATGGAAAAGGAAGAAACAAAATGGAGAAAACAAAGGATCGACGGGTCAAGAAAAGGAGCTTGACAAAAGAAGATGTTATCGGTGCAATGAAACCGGACATATTTCTCCAAATTATACCAAGCCAATTGTTTGTTACAATTGTAACGAACCCGGGCATATTAGTTGAAACTGTAAGAAGCCAAGGAAGGACAATAAGAAGCAACAAGGGTGAGTAAATGCTGTAGTTTCTGAACAAGCTCAAGTAGAAGGTACCATATTTCTTTTTGACTTTCAAGCTAAAGTTTTATTTGATACTGGTGCCACTCATTCTCTCATATCAGAAATATTTGCCACTAAGATAGGATTACCCACTAAAAAACTAAGTAACCCCTTGGTAATAGAAAATTTAGTAGAAGGACAGATTAAACTTACTTTTGTGTGTAGAAAATGTATCCTTAATTTTGGAGGTAAGGATATGGTGGCTAACTTGATTATCTTTCCAATGAAACATTTTGATATCATCCTTGGGATTGATTGGCTTTCTCAACATAGAGCCATCATGGATTGTCATAATAGGACTACATGTTTCACGATTCGAGAACATGAAACCTTTGTGTACTCATGTAATAAATCTGAAGATGCTTTTATATCTGGATATGTAGCACATATCAATATTGGGGATAAGGGTCAATCGGTAGAACAAATCCCAATCGTACGAGAATTTAAAGAAGTCTTTCAAGAAGTGCCAGGATTACCACCAAAAAGAGAAATTGATTTTAGTATCGATTTAATTCCTGGTACCATCCCTATTGCTAAAGCAGCTTATCGTATGTCTCCTACGGAGAATCAAGAGCTGAAGAGACAAATTAAGGAGATGGAGGATCAAGGATTTATTAGACCTAGTAAATCTCCTTGGGGAGCACCTGTGTTGTTTGTAAAGAAACATGACGGAATGTTACGCTTATGCGTAGATTACCGAGAACTTAATAAAGTAACAATTAAGAACAAATACCAATTACCTCGAATTGATGATCTATTTGATCAGCTCCAAGGAGCTGCAGTATTTTCAAAAATTGACTTGAGATCTGAGTATCATCAATTAAGAATAAAAGAAGAAGACATTACAAAGACAGATTTTCAAACACGGTATGGACACTACGAATTTTTGGTGATGCCTTTTGGCCTTGCCAATGCCCCAGCAGTATTCATGGATTTAATGAATCGTGTGTTCCGTCCATATCTTGATCAATTCGTAATTGTATTTATTGATGATATCCTAATTTATTCTAAGACAAAGGAAGAACATGAACGTCATTTGTGTTTGTGTCGCCAAACATTGAGAGATCATCAACTTTATGCAAAATTAAGTAAATGTGAATTTGGTTGGAGGAAGTAAAATTTCTTGGGCACGTTGTTTCGAAGAATGCAATAGGAGTAGACCCATCAAAGGTTGAGGCGGTGTTGAAATGGAATCCTCCGACAACACCAATAGAAGTTCGAAGTTTTCTTGGATTAGTTGGTTACTACCGAAGATTTATTTAAGCTTTTTCAAAGATAGCATCTCCATTAACAAAACTAACTCATAAGGAAACTAAATTTATTTAGGATGAAAAATGTAAGATAGCATTTGAAACCTTAAAGAAAAGATTGACAGAGGCACCAATTCTGTCTTTGCCAAGAAGTGGAGTCCCATATAAAGTATATTCCGATGCAAGTGGATAAGGATTAGGATGCGTATTAATGCAGGAGGACAAAGTTATTGCTTACGGCTCTCGTCAACTAAAGCCACATGAAGTCAATTATCCAACCCATGACTTAGAATTAGTTGCAATTGTATTTGCTTTAAAAATTTGGAGGCGTTATCTTTTTGGGGAACAATTTCATGTTTACTCAGACCACAAGAGTTTAAAATATTTGTTTTCCCAAAAAGAACTAAATATGAGACAAAGGAGATGGATGGAATTTCTAAAAGATTATAATTTTACATTGCATTATCATTCAGGAAAAGCAAATATAGTTGCAGATGCGTCAAACCGAAAACCCTATGGCATAGTAGCCAATCTGATGATAAGAGAACGGAAAGCTTTAGAGACCCTAGTAGAAATGAACATCTGCACAAGGAGGATTAGTGGAGAAATGAATGATAAGGTAGCACTTTCATGTAATGTTATTATTCAGCCAACTCTACAAAGTAAAATATTGCAAGCTCAAGGAAAAGACGAGGAGTTGAAGGAATTATTCATAAAAATGAAGGACAAGGAACCTACATATTGGAACATTGTAAAGATGGAGGTTACAGATTCAGAAATCGACTTTGTGTTCCAAGTCAACCTCAATTGAAAAATGAAATTCTAAGTGAAGCACATTGCTCAAGGTTTACAGTGCATCCAGGAAGCACAAAAATGTATAAGGATCTTAAGCGTCAGTTTTGGTGGCATGGAATGAAGAAAGATGTCGCTGAATTTGTGGCAAAATGTTTTACATGCCAACAAATTAAAACCGAGCAGCAACGACCGGCAGGACTCCTACAACCGCTTCCTATTGTTGAATGGAAATGGGAGCATATAACTATGTATTTTATTATGGGATTACCAATGACAAGACAAGGTCATGACGCTATATGGGTAGTAGTGGATCGCCTAACAAAATCAGCCCATTTTATACCTTACAATATGACCTACTCAATGGAGAAATTGAGTAGACTTTATTTGAAAGAAATTGTTCGATTACATGGCATACCAGTTACCATTGTTTCAATTAGGGACTCTCGATTCACTTCAAAATTTTGGAGAAGTCTTCAAAATGCATTAGGAACATCATTAAACCTAAGTACGGCCTTTCACCACAAACAGATGGACAAACTGAAAGAGTAAACTGAATAATAGAAGATATGCTAAGATACTGTATAATGGAATTTGAAGTAACATGGAAGACTCATATACCATTAATAGAATTTGCATATAACAATAGTTATCATGCAAGTATTGGTATGTCCCCATATGAAGCTTTGTACGGAAGACCTTGTCGTTCTCTAGTATGTTGGGCGGAGGTTGGAGATCGTGAGCTTCTTGGTCCAGATCTAGTAAAAGAAACGACAGAGAAAATTTCTATCATAAAGGAAAGATTGCAAGAAGCGCAATGTAGGTAAAAGAGTTATGCAGATCACAGAAGAAAAGATTTGGAATTCGAAGTAGGGGATCAAGTTCTCCTTAAGGTTTCTCCAATACGAGGGGTAATGCGATTTGGGAAGAAGAGGGCAAAGTTATCACCAAGATTTATTGGACCATTTCGTATTTCCAAAAGAATTGGCAAAGTTGCATATCAACTTGATTTACCTGAGAAATTATCAGATATTCATAATGTATTTCATGTATCAATGCTACGAAAGTATATTTCAGATCCATCTCATGTGATAGATTTAAGCGGCATTGAAGTTAAAAAGGGGACTAAGTACATTGAAAGACCTGTTCGAATTCTTGACAGAAAAGTTAAGAAATTTCCTTGGTGAAATTTCAATGGAACCTTCATAATGAAGACGAAGCATCGTGGGAGGTGGAGTTAGAAATTTGTAAAGATTATCCAGAATTGTTTGAAGCCTAGATTTCAAGGACGAAATCTTTTTCTAAGGGTGGTAGAATGTAACAGCCTAACTAAAAATATCGGGTATGTAAAATTTTAGAAGTTTAAAATATACTATCTACACCATCTCTATTTTATTTATATTTATGTATGCTTTTAAATAATACAAAAGGTATAAGTATGTATACATTTATAAGTATAGGATAAGTGGCATGACATGGTGAAGAAAGTGTCATAATATGGACCATACACCTATCTTATGATGAAATAGAATTATGACACATATATCACTTAGGTGTACACTTCTAGAACACCTTAAATGATTGCTAAATAAGATATGTGTCATGAAATAAAGCTTGCATAAAAAAAATGAAGGACATGTGTCCAAAATAGCCTTGAAAAATCTATCCATGTCACAAGATTAAATAAAATAGTGACACATAACCGCATTAGGTGTCCATGTGTATAAGCATCTTAAGACACCTAAGTAGACATGTGTCAACATTCTAAAGCTTGTGCAAAGAGAAGTAGACAAGTGTCCAAAACTAAAATTACCAAACTAGCCTTGAAAATTACTATATAAAGGGTGAAAATGTTCACTTATTTTTCATACTTTCACAAAGCAAAAACAAAAGTAAGATAAAGTGAAAAAACTTGGAGAAAGCTAAGGAAAAAGATTCAAGTCAAATACACAAGTTTAAGGTGAGAAAAACTATTTAAATTTCTAGTATTCATGTTATTCTTGAAGAGATGATAGTTGTAAGTAAAAGTGGCTCGGTTCTATCAAAAACGCAGCTTCGTAATTTGACAATAACTTTCTCAATTCTTAATGAAATTTCGATTTCTTGGATGTTATGGAAAGCTAACGGAAAGACCTATAACTTTCATTTGTACCACTTTTTAAAATTCGGCTATGTATATATATGAATTTGAGGTGCAAGCTCGGGTTAAATTTCTACCCGAAATGAACATGTTTGTTTCTAAGAAAATGCCTTACTTGTTAGATTTTTTATCATCGATTTGATAAATAATTTGATGGATTTCTTTTCATGGTAGTTGAGTATACTAAGTAAGTTACTTATTATAGAAAATTTGGTATTAAAAACTATTTTATCATAAAGAAAAATAATCGAACATTTTGTTAAAAAAAAGTAATTTAAATTACTTTAACGAAGCATTTTCGCACAGAAGATTTCTTCGAGGATGCGGTATAAGACAATAGATTTTGGGTAGTGAACTATTACTCTATGTGGTAACGAGCCAGTAAAGTACATCCCTACTTAGTGAGGGGATGCCGACCGCAATAGGATAAAATATCCTAGAATATAAACCAAATTGAGGGAGTGGTTTAAATTTATAAAAAAAAAATCTTGACTTTAGTCAGATGAAGTTTATATATTTGAAGTTTACCTCGAATAGTGTTTTTGATCTGGATTATTAAAACTTAAGAAGTAGTGATTTGGAATGAAATGATGATATAGAAATTATGGTTTTTATAACCCTTCATGACATGACTTGAAAACTATAGATTAAATAGCTATCTCATTAGGTCAGTGTTGCTCATGATGCTACACATAAACATTTCAGGTTTAGACGGTTAGTTGTTCAACTCAAGATGACTGATGAATACCATGACTATGAAGTGAAGACTTTTATTTAAGTTTATCAACTTTCATATGTATAATTATGTTGAATCTCATGATCCTATGTAAATGTGTAATTATGATGATGTGATTGTATAATAACTCTTCCGCTTGAAATCATGTAATCTGAATGATTTTATGTTCCGATATATTTTATTTAAGTTGTGATACTATTCTATTAAGCACCTTAGTTTCTATGTAACATCTTTGCCTCTGGGTAAGCTACCAGAGTGGGGTGTTACAATTGATTTCTAAGTTATGGTTTCTAAAGTGTTATAGGTTTTAGAAGCTTTATAATTTTGAAAGTGCTATAATTTTTAAGGGCTATGTTTTTTGGAAATGGATATATTTGAAATGGAAATGATATCTTATTTGCTTTAGAAAATAGATATGATATCATATTGATATGATTTTTGAAATGGATATGATATTTGGTTTTGAAGTATAAATTATTTTGTAATGACCACGGTGTTATAATAACGTTTGGTTGTTAAAGAGACCGGGATCGGATATGATCAAACTCTTTGCCAATACCGAGCGTTTGTAATGACCGGGTTGTAATAATGTTTGGTGGCAGTCCTCTATGGTATTTACGTAGCTCTGACTCCCGTGAGTCAGCTTGATGCGGCTAAAACAAGAGCCATGCCGGGCCAAGTGAGGTCATTCCTCCGATCAGACACATTTCTTCGATACCATTCTATTTCTTTTGTGATTTGATTGGGTGCACCTTTGACATGGGAGTATGTCACGAGGTGGGCGGTAGTAGCCGCTATGCGTTACCACCAGTCCGGATCTGCAAACGGTATGTCTACCCTGCCATTGCATCGAGTGCCTTGCCGCATGCTCTATCGGGCCTTCTATGAGTTTGTTTTGTACCATACCTTTGGAGTGCCTCTGATAGCCCTCCAGTTTACGAGGGGGGAGTTAAAGTACTGTAAAATCTATGGGAATATATAAAATGTGTTAAGGGGGCTATGGGTTATGTCTTAACGCTATTTTAATAGTTTTACTTTACTATAGACATATTATAATAGCGTATATTACTACATAGTAGATAGTTCCACGGATCCTTAGAGGATGGGTATCCCAAACAATCTTTAAGTTACTTGTATGTTAGTAACGCGATTTTCGACGCACGAAAGTCGACATTAATACGTCCACTGTATCAACTGCTGAGCAATCGAATGCCGGAAAACTGAACCGTTAGGGTTAAAGAAGAAGAAAAAGGTAGAAGATAGAAGAAGAAAGAAAGAAAGAAAAGCAACAGAACAATATCAGAATCTCACAATCGCAGCGGAATAGCATATAATAGATAAATGAATATCTTTAAAACAAAGAACTATATAAGTTATTACATTTCATCACATTACATTACATAATCAGAGTTTCCAACAACAAACAGCGGAAAAGAAATACTATATACTAGTTGATACGTCATGCTATCCAACTTGCCTCCAGATCTCTACAGCAACTCCTGAATTCAAGAATGACCTGATAACCTGACTCTAGAGCGCCCATGTAGAAATTGGTGGGCACCCAGAGTTTAGGAAGGAAGCAATAAACTCCAGGTCAGTCATGTGACTGGTGTGAGAACTTAAAACAGTTTACCCTTAAAAATAAACAAAGAAATATTTTAAATTTGATTCGCAATGCTTTTTTTAGAAAATGAGACTACCATAAGGCCTCCCGCACACACACACACACAATGCAAACGCAGAATCGGAGGAGATTTCTCCTTATGATAGTCAAGTATGCTTGATACGCAAATTTTTCTTTGATATTATTATTATAAGTGCAAAGTGTAGGAAAACATTTTGAAAGTACAATATAAATCTTAGCCAACATACGACCATTATCGTATGCCTACTATAGCCACCATGTTCAATAGCAGGTTACCGCCACATTCCATGGCAGGTTATACAACTAAAACCGTACAAAGCTCGTATTGTTTCTTTGGATTTCCAAAAAATGGTCAGGCCAAGGAACTTCCCATTGCCACATAGGTACGCCTCTGGAAAGGCGCCTCGAGAACTTACCGAATCTCTGCTAACACAAGGCCGGGTTACCCCTAACTGGGTAACAACTGACACGAATATGCCATCCCCCAATCGTAACCGACCTAAATCCCGAGATTCACCAACAACCACAAAATAATAAGTTTGCAGCAACAACATAGGTTAAGTATCAGGGCACCATACCATAATACCACCTCTATCCAGAAGGAAATGACATACACTAAGGGGGCGCTGTCCCCTAATAACCTTGCCGCATCTTTCCTGTTTTGACCATTACCGGGGTGTGAGGTCCGATGAAGTCTCGCCCACAAAGCTATGCTTTTCATAAAAGCCACGCTTTGATCAACAAATGCTCAGCAACACTCAGCATGCCACGTTACCAAATTGGGAATATATCACTAGTAACCATCAACTACATAACCTCTAAGCTTGTACGTCTCAGAGAAGGGTGTTAAGCTAAGAGAATAAATTCTCCGCCACCAACAGAAATGTATTTGATAGAAACCAGCTTTACATCTTAAATTGTAACGTCAGACACACATCCATACAAGTCCGTTCCAGGATCGAACGGAACGGAAGGCACCTCCAAAGAAGCCCTTCCAATCCGGATATTCACTAATCACGACCGGACTTCCCATCACAAAGGGTGATAAAATCTCTATATCGGAGATCAACCGATGCAGAGACATTCGACGGTAATCCTTCCGTTTTCAAAAATATCTGGTCTTCAACACCGGTCTTCAAATGCTATCCATTTCGACATATCGCTATTCGGAATGGGATTTATGACCCAAAGGTCCTCTCCCGGCTAAACCGAACAACGAGCGCTTATTTTTGAAATAAGTGTAGCATTCAAATTCAAGAAATCACAACAAATACCCATTTAAAGGTAAATATTGATAGTCGGTTATTTAACTATCAAGGCCAACAACCAAATATCCAACACCATAACAATCACTATGCCCTTTTTATTAATCTTCCATAAATTAATAACTTGCCAGATATTCACTTCAATTTATCTTTAAAAAGATATATTCTCTAAACCATTTCAATCTCTACATTGGAAAAACATTTCCAAATACTTATTCATTTTCATTTCAAAATGATTCATTTAAACTAACTAAATAAATCCTTACAGATTTACTTTAAATTTATGTTCCAAATCCATAAATTTATTTCCATGCTTTAAAGATAAATCAATGTTTATTTAAATAAATTTCCCTTTCCTTCATAAATTCCATGGTGAATTCACCTTTTCAAAATATCTATTTATATACGATTCTCAAAATCGTTTTCACATATTCACTTTCAATTTATCTTTAAAAGATATAATCTCAAAACATTTCACTTCATATTGGAAAACATTTTCGTACTTATTTAACAATAAGTAATTCACAAATCTATTTATTTTCAATACTTGGAAAATATTCAATATGCTTAAATCACAATTAAGTATATATTTCATTCTTTAAGGAAAACGTTCTCTTTAACACATTTATTTGAGTCAAAACGAATGTTGCGTAAAACATCGTTACAACAACCCAAAATCACTAGTATAGGGATTCAAAATTAAGATAGATATATAAATCCCAATACTATACAAAAATATTTTCTTTCGAAAATCCTTTACTATAACAACAATGTTATAGTCCACCATTTCCTTATTTCTTGAAAACGTCAATTTCAACAATGAATGTTGAAATCTAGGGTTTCGATCCTTAACACATTTTAAAACAACTTCAAATCGTTTTAATTCTATTTAAAAGATCACTTCCTAAAAAATTTCTTTAATATATTATCCACTGTCCAAAATCGTGAATATAAATCGTTTACCAAATTTAACACTTCTACATATTTAATTAAAGGATTATCCACTGTCCAAAATCTGGGATATGCTCCCTTTAATAAGCTATAATAATTAACTTATCAAAATAAGTCGATTTCGATTTATAAAACAATTTTTATAAATTCACATTCATATATTTTATAAAAACTTCAACTTATAAAATCCCTTAATTAACAAATTCTATTTATATCTCATTTAAATGCCAAAATCCAATTTATAAGTTAATTACTTATAAATCTTTTACTTTACAAAATTTATTCATTTTATAACTTCGTAATTTATAAATCTATAAATTTCATTCACTTATGAAATCCGTTTATACTTCATTTTAACACTTATAAAAATTCGTTTTATAATTCCAATATTTTAATTCTGTAAATATCAATTTTATAAATCATTTTTATAAGCCGTTTATAAAAATTCAAAAATCTCAATTTAACTACATTCCCCAAAAATCATAAATTTTATAACTTTAAATTATAACGTTTATTTAATTAAAATGAATCAATTTCAAAATTTAATAAAACGTATACTTTCAAAAATCACTTTAAAATCCTTTTAAATTCAAAATCGTTACTTTAACACTTAAATTTTCCTAAATCGGCCCAATGCTGCAATAACACTAAATATAACAATCACGACATCCAAAACATCATATATCATATGATAACAGAATATATCTCAATATCTATAAATAAATCAATACGGGTGAGGAATCTAGTTGGATCCCTCCAACCTGTTTCCCTGCATCCACAGATGTTAGCACAATACTAATCCCGTTTCAATACGGAATATCGCAGGATATGGGATTTATTAAATATTATCCACTATTATGCGGCGCAATAGGGTCTCACCACTATATAATGCGGGAAAATCAACTCCAAGTACATATATAATACCAATTCCACATCAAGGTGAAATATCGCGGTATATGTATTTAATAAATAACATCCGCTTAATATACGATGTATAGGGTCTATTTCAAAGCAATAAATAATAGTTTATCATTCAAATCACACAATCAAGCAATTTTAAATCTAACTATTTAAAATTTAATCGAAACGGATTCGATTGAGTGAGAAGTTCTCACCTAGCTTCCAATAACAGTCGCAGCGTTTTATTTCAAATAAAATTAAACGCACGTTTAATTTTACCCAAAATTTTCACTAGCTCTAACCAATTCCAATCTAGCTCCATCGCATAGTGTTCGTCAATACAAAGCCAACGCAATTCGTTTCGTCAAATTCCGACCTCGTATGAAAGAGTTACCACATTTTAAAGTTTTAAACGAATTAATATAAATTAAATTTTCAATTTATTTTTATATTTTATAACCTTTATCCTCTAGCCGTTGATTTTCTTTTGATCACATCTGGTCATTCATCACCCACAACAAATCACAGCCGTGCATCACTTTCTTCTCCCCAGGTCAACGAACGTGACCTAAATCCATAGCACGCACACACATTCGAACGATGCAACCACCAATGACGATCGAGACGACGATCAAGCTTCGTCAAACGAACGCCCACTCCACCATGGACCATCAGCCAGAGACCGGCTACACTTGGTCGCACGAATCTCGAGCTAAACGTGAACGAACGCCTCTACTTCGAACACAAAACGCCGACGATTCGCTTCGTTGTTTACGATCATAACCGTATAGATATGAAGATCTCACTTGGCTCTTCAATGTTGTAGTTGGAAGTTTGTTGAAATATCACACAGATTGGAAGAGATTAATGGAAGAAGAATGGAACAATTTCGGCCATTAGAATTGGAGGTGGCGGCTAGGTTTCTGATTAGGGTTTTGATGCAAATGTGAATAATAGAGGTCCTTATATAGAAAATTTATGAAACACTATTCATACGAAATTTTTCCAAACTCCGAACGAAGCGTGCCACCTGGCGTTTATAATGTTTTACCCCCATTCCGAACGCGATGGAATATATATTGAGAGCCAATTCGATCAAATTTGAAAGATAAGTTTTTTAATCGACTATTTAAATTCAAAATTCACTCGAATCGATTTCTACGCGTTTTAGCTTGCCCGGACAAACCGTAAATCCGACCGACACGAAATTTGAAACCATACAATAATATAACATTACGGATCCGATGAAATTGGTTCCGTCAAAATCCGAGACAGTTTGAAAAATGGCTATTTTTTACTCGTCAATTAAATATTAAAATATTCAATTTTCACAAATTAACTTTTAGTTCGATTTTAAAAGTCTATAACATCATTATAACTCCAACATGATTTAATAAAACTTTATAAATCATTTTTAATCACATAAAACCCAATTTCCAATTATTTCTGTAATTTCAATATTAAATTATCGATTTAATTATCCAATTAAATCTAGATATTCGAAATAAAATTTATTCGACTTACAAATTTTACTTGTTTAATATTTAAAATCAATTAAATATATGAATATCAATTGACAGAAATTCTGGGTCGTTACAAACTTCCCCCTTAAAAGAATTTCGTCCTCGAAATTACCAAGTAAGAAAAAGTTACAGAATCGATTAACCTTTCAAAACCATTCAAATTAGATTCAAATTCACTTAAGTGTTTAACTTTCCCAAAATCTAATAGTTAAACTTCTTACAATAACTTTACTAAGTTTTCAAATCATACTTAGTCATCCTTTCAATAGTACTAATATCGTTTAACTTTCACTTCAAAATCAAAGTTATAGTTTTCAAAAATTTTCAATTTTCTCAAAAATATTCTAACGCCTTAAATTTTCAGAAAATTTCGCCATAGTCTCCTTTGCGCGGCTCGATCCAAAAAAATGGCAATGTATATATCACAAATATACATCTCATCAAAATAATGAGGTATCCCGTAGGGAAAAAAGTGTAAAAGTACGATATGTAATGCGAGATATGTATCTTATATATTATTAGCGAGTATATACGGCTAATATAGCGCGAAAGCAAGCTCCAAATGCGAAGCAATGCACAATCCTCACCTATTAGACACTCAACAAACATGAGAAACATGTATATATGAAAGTAATATCAATATACAACACATACCAACAACTATATATGTCAATATAGCAAATGCAACAAAAAGTAATAAATGCAACCATCAAACAACTATCATCCAACAACAATTCCAATCATTAAATCAATATACATTCACTTCTCACAAATATTAAATGAATTTGTTTTTTTCAATTTATTAACAATTGATTCATTATCATTGGATGTTTTTACTAACATTCATTTATTCATTTTCAATTAGTTTACATTCACTAATTCACATTCAAATCAAATTTCATAGCTTCCAGAAATTCTGGGTCGTTACATTGTATTTCAGTTGACATTTCACTTGAGTTGAATTTATTAATATAAGAATGTTAATCCTAACTCGAGTGTTTTGTATTTTGCTTTACGCTCGGGTCAAACTGAGTGTCACAACATTCGAGACTCACCTTGGAGTTGGAGCTTCGCTAGGAGATCCATCTATCTATTCGCAGTTATTCGGTTGACTCCAGTGATATATTCAGATTTTATTATTTGACTTTTGTATTGAGATTTCTATGTATTCGTGACTTCTGTTGTATCTTGTTAAACTCTGTTATATTTATATATATATATATATAGTAGCTTCATGAACTACTATTCATTTGTTTCTACTGCTTATTGTTACATTACTCCGTGTCTGTGATTCTGTGATTATTTTATTTACTGTATATGCTAAGTTTTGCCCAATATAAATTAACAATCTGATATTTTGAGAAATTCAAATCCGACATGTGCAGATGTGAATGGTTGAAAACACTGGGTTGTGATAACCCGGATTTTCAAGCACAGATAATTGGATAGTTATCTGATTTAACCTCTGAAAATACTGATTTATAAATCAAACAAATAAATGAGATAATCTCCTTTATAATTATTTAAAATTGATAAAATTGATTATTTTCAAAACAATAATACTAATGTGTTATTTATATATATATATATATATATATATATAAATGGATTTTAAATAGAATTGAATTGGTGTTTGTTTATATATATATATATATATATATATATATATATATATATATATATTTATATGAGTTGATTTTAACCTGAATTTGAATCTGAAATTCAGTAGATAAATATCTTAAGGTAAATTGAATTTAAAAATAATGTATATATATAAGATTTTATTAGTATATAGTTTGTTAGTTTTGTTTAAAGATCATATTAATATCAATGGAGGAAAGTGGTTACTAAATAGAAATTTAATATAAGAGTTTTATGGAAAACATTTAAAAATATAAATAAAGCATATAAAGTATAATTGGTATATTTGTATAACTGTTATAAGTGTGTAATTGGGATTTTATATCATTTACTTTTAAAATTATAAATAGACAAATATAAGAGAAAGAATAAATATAATTAAGTAAGATTAATTTAAGATAAAAATTTAAACATTTAAAACATAAGACATTTATATAAGAGCAAATTGATGATATAATAAATAAATATATATATATTAAAATGTAAAGACATTTATAAATATTAAAGCTAAATTTAGAATATCATATAAATTCACATAAAAACATATAAAACATGAATTTACAAATGTAAGCAAAAGAATATGTTTAATGAAAAGTGTTAATTAATTGAACAAGGTTCCTTAATTTTTTTTAAAATAATTAAATAATGATAATATAGGTTATATGACATCTCCATCCTCACTTTCATTTCTTTTGTCATTTTCATTCTTAAAAAAAAAAGAAATCTGAAACTTAAAACCAAAGCCTGTAAGAAACCAGGGAACAAATCAAGAAGCAAATAAATTTGAGAACTACAATCATTTTCTTTTTAAATCTTCAACCAAAAGCTCAGATTTAAGCTAGGTTCAACATCAGATCATCTCAATCCTAAAGGCAATTCCAGATTGACAGAGCAAATCAAACTGTTCTCTTTTTCTTCATAAATATGTGAGTAAACCATGAAATCTGGTATATCTAAAGATTGTATGCGATGATCGTTGAAAATATGATAAGTATTATGCTATGCATGTCGTTAAAAATGAATTTGTGTATAAATATGGGTGATCATATCTTAGTACATGCCTGGAACAGACACATCAGGTCTTTGTTTGAATATTGCATGTTTAAAACCTAGTCTAAAAATTCAAATCACCAACCTAAAATGATTTCTAGCTTTGATCTCTAATAAATGTTTGAATGTATATGACATCATTTTAAGAAAATAAATCTGAATAAAATATTAGGTTTATATTCGCAAATTTAAATTTTACAGAGAAAATCCCTCAATGTCACAAAAATTTATTTTAAAATCTTCATGCTTTGATTATATACCCAGTTTCATTATAAAAAATAATGAATTTTAAAATTAATTCTAAAAATTTTAAGTTGTTGAGTGTTGAGAAATTTGTTGTTGATTGAATTTTGGTTTTGGGTAAAATCCTGATGATCGACGATTTAGGTTGGCCGAGACCTTGGCTGAAGCAGGTTTGGGTGTCAGGGTGTATGGGAAAAATAGTCGGAAGGGCCAATTTATGCCGTGGTGGCGCGGCGAGGTGTTGATAGGGTTTAACGATGAGTTTAGTCATCGATGGGTTGAGTAGGAATTGTGTCATCGTTGGTGAAATCGAGTGGATCAGACATGGGGAAATTAGGAGGAAGATGGGTTGGTAAGATCCCACAAGAAGCATGAATTCTGGTGATCGCCGAAGGCGGCTCGTGGTGGTTGATGTCGAATGAATTGTTCCAGGTAGGAATCTTTGGTGCTCGATCTCGTTTCCGCGTTTGAAGGGGGACTATGGTGGTCGTAATCGACTAGGAAGGTCAAATGTGACTCGTCGGCGGGGGTGTCGTTGATCGGAGTGGCAGCTATGGCGTTTGTGGCGCGTGCACGTGCACGTAAACTCTTGTGTATCTGAGCATAGAGTTTGGTGGTAACTTGGGTTAGTCTCATCGACTATGCGTTTTTTTTCGAAGCAGAAGGCAGAAGGGTTTCGTTCGCGAGTGCCTCGGGAAAAATCAAATTATGCACGGGTTCGATTTTGATTATGTTAGCAGATTTCAATTCTAGAAGGGAATCCAGTCCAGGTTTTAAAGGCTAAAGCAAGTTTTAAAGGCAAGGCAAGTTAATTTAATTTAATTTCAAGTGGATTTGTATGAGTATGTTTCAAGAGCAGTAAAAACAAGTTTTAAGATATCAAAAAGGAAACTTGTTTTCAAAGACAAATGTTAACAAAGTTTCAAAGTACATTTAAAGAAGTTGAGTTTTAAAAGATCTTATAATAATTATTTTTTAAATAAAATTTATTTAAGCAAGTTTGTAAAAGGTTTTCGAAGATTTTAAATACCCAATTCAAATGTTTAAATTGTTTTGTTTTTAAGTAAAATATATTTCAAATATATAATTGTTTCTAAATGGTTTCTAATGAAGTCTAATGAGGTAATAAGTATTTAATTTAAATGAACAGTTTGTCTTCAAAGGTTGAGATCTTTAAAAAAATTTAGTTAGTAAAATAAATTAAAGATTAATTACTTATTGTAATTAAGGATAATTACTTAATGAAGTAATTAGTGAATGGTTAATGAATTAACTAGAGATTTAGTGCTGATTAATCAACAAATTAATTAATATAATTAATTTCAAGTTAATTAATTAGTCTAATTAATTAAAGATAATCTCTTAATTATGAATTAATTAAGTATAATTACTTAATGGAGTAATTAATGGATAGTTACTCGATGTAATGAATAAAAAAGGGATTACTTAACGGAAGTAATTAAGGGTTAATTACTTAGTGTAATTAATTTAGTTAACTAATTAATGTGATTTATAAATAATGAATGTGGTTAATTTAAAATTAATTACTAAATGTAATTAATTAGAAAGTGTGATTAATAAATGAAGTAATTAATTAAGAATTAAATAATTGATTTAAAGGATAATTAATTAAAGGAAATGAGTATAGGAACATTAATTAATGTAATTAACTAATTAATTTAGATAATTAATTTAGATAATTAATTAATGTAATTAATTAATTAAGGTAATTAATTAATTAAGGTAATTAATTAATTAATTAAGGTAATTAATTAAAGGTTTGACGAATTAAGGAAATTAAATAAGGATTTGTTAATTAATGTGAATCAAATAAAGGATAATTAACCAATGTGATTGTCGGATAATTAATTTGTGAAATTAGTTAAAGGCAAATTATTTAATGAAATTTAAGAATGATTAATCAAGGATGATTAATCAAGATGAATAATTAAGGGATGATTAATTAATTGAATATAATTAATTAATGATAAATAAGCAAAATTTGTAGCAATAAGTAATTAATTTAATTGGTAGTTAATTAAATTAATTAGAAATGGTATGACTAATTTATCTTGCTTATGGATGATTGAATGATATTTGAATGCCTTGGATTATTTGTTATCCCTGGTATGTGATCGTGATGCTATGTGATATGAAATGTTTTTGTAATATGATATGTTGAGATTGAACAGTGATAATGAGGTTATCTATGATGAAATGCTGTGTAAAGTGACATCCAGTATTTGAAATTAAATTGTATTCACTTGAATAACTTGGTTTAAGATGACATTGGATTCGAAGAGGCCGGAGTCGGTATTAGTAAATACTCGAAACTACTTCGATTCTTTATAAGTTGATTTGTGAAATCAATAGGCTGGAATGGAATGATTTAAGTGGATTGGACCATTTAATATAAGTTTTGGTACTTAGAAATTGATGTGAAATAAGTGATGTCTACGACCACTTGTGAAGTTGTAAGTGATACAAATTACCCGGGTTTATATAAATTGTATGTTTTTGTATTCCTTGTTAGATGGATTTACTCACGTTAGTTTCCACCCTGACCCAGGTGTTACTTTGATGTAATGCTCGGGTCAGACCGAGTATTATAGATTTTCAGATAAGGACGTTACTGGAGCTCAAGAGGCGAGCTAGATGGTAGGAACGTATTGAGAGTAACTGTTGTGTATTATTGATTTGTATCCGGGACAAGTTATTTTAACTGTCCAGTGATTGTGGAATGTTGTAAATCTGGTGTATTAATGAATATTAACAGATACAGTTATCCTTTGTGTAACTGTTATTTTATTTGGTATTATATTTGATCCGTTGCGAATGTGGGATTCTGACTTTGGTTTTCTATTTCTTCGTCTTCTATCTCTTTTCTTTTTTCCTAACTATCTGGATTTTCGGATCGAAATTTCCAAGTTGTTACATTTGGTATCAGAGTTGAAGGTTAAGCGAGAACCTTGGCTCTGGTGGGATTATTCATTAAGGATAGGGTTAATGGTACCTTAGAATGAGTTGAGTGTGTGTGTGTGTGTGTGTATATGAGAGCGTACTTTTTATTTTCTTATATAAAGATTTTAAATGATTTTATATAAGAATATATTTTGATATATAAAGCAATATTTCTTTCTGATAAATATTAAGGTAATTGGTTGTTATATTAATTGAATTAAAAGTAATAATAAGAATTAAGTGGTAATAGAAATAAAACCAAATTTAAATTGAATAAAGACAAGTTTGAAATGGATTCAAACGGAAATTAAAATCTTGAATTTGGGGAAGAGTTTCAGAATAAGATGATAATGAGTGGTTTCCAGATATGATAATCTTGGTTATTATCATAAATGATAGTTGTGTTTGACAATAAAATGTGTATTAATGAGTAAGCAAAATGAAATGTTTTAGAGAAGTAAAACATTTAGGCAAGTATGACTTATAAATTGAAATTGAAGATAATCTGAATTGTGAAGTTTTAGATCTGGGTCCAGAGTTTGAAAATTGTTTCAAAGTGATAAAGAAATGTTATTTAATATATTTGAATGAAAGGGTCCTATTTCAAAAAAGAGTTGTTTGAAAATTTAAAGGAATTTGTTTAAATTAAAAACCAAAGGTGGTTTAAAAAAAAATGTATATATGAGGAATATACATAATATCAATGATGTTTTGAAATAAACTCTAAATGTTGAGTTTTAAATTTTTATTTGGAATGAGATGAGTAAACCCAAAGTGATATTAATTTTGAACTTATAAGTGGAAAAGAATTTTGAAATTTGAAGTGGGAATTCAAATTTGAGTAAGGTTAACGGGATTTAAATTGAATTTAACTTAGAACAAGTTAAATAAGTTTGAATGAACAACCTGATTTGAAAATTTCAAGATGAAATTGGGATTTAACTTGGGAAGTTAAATGGTTAATTTGAATTGGGAATTTGTGTCATCTCAAATGGGTTTGAATCTAGAAATTGAAAATGGATGGATGTTTTAAAATAATTTGAATGATACCATCCTATTGTTATTAATAATCTTTGAGTTGAAATTGGATTTGTTTAAATGAACGAAGTCGAGGGGTATGGTAATATATCCATTATTAAGTTAAAATGGAATCATTTTGGACTTAAGATTTGAATGTTTATGATAAAATTTCAAAGGTTTGGTTTCAAAATAGAAATTTGATGAAAAATTGAATTTCAAAGATTTAGTTGTTTAAAAAGAATTTGAATTATTATTTGAAATTTGAAATAAGTTAGAATGGAATTTGAATTCAGAATTAAAGGTTTAAAGATATAAGTTGATTTGATTTAAAGGATTAAATCAACATTTAAAAATTTAACTCTAATTTATATAATTCGGGATGGTTTAAATTTGAAATTTGAATTGATTTAGTTCAAGTTGAAATTTATTTTTGAATTAATTGAAATTGTGATTAAGGTTGAATAAGTAAATTCAAATGGAATTTGATTTGAATTTAGGAAAGAAATTGAGGATTAAATCAACTTGAATTGGGATTAAATCAATTTCAATGGAAATTTAAGTTATTAAATTTGAAATCGAGTCAATTTAAATGGAAGTGGAAATTTAAATTGAATTGATGGGATTGGAGATTGGGAATTGAATAGTTTGGCTCTGCACTATTTTCAAAATAAATTATTTTAGTACAAATCAATTTTTCCAAGCTACTTACTATACAATCTTTCTTTTTTAAAGCCAAACTATCTTATACTTATTTTACAATTATTTTTGGTACTATTTGACAATTTTTCAACTATTTTATAAACTAATTACTGTTTTTCAACTACTTTATAACTAATTACTATTTTACAACTATTTTGCAATTACCTAAATATTATATAACCACTTAACTATTTTCCAAATTATTTTACAATTACTTAACTATTTTACAAACTAATAATTGTTTTTAAACTACTTATTTATTATTTTTTGATTCTTCAAGTTATTTTCAAAATTTAAGCCGGTCATAGTGCAAACTGTTTATGATTAAATATCCAATTGAGATAAGAATTGAGGTGATAATCCAAATGGGATTGAAGCAATTGTGAATAAGTATATAGAAATCATAAGTGAATGTGAATAAAAAAGAGAATTTATTTGGTTAATAATCAATGAGGATAAATACGTAGGATGTACGTATATTATTCTATTCACATACCGATTTGATCCAGATTCGAGCATAGAATTTCGAGATAGTATATCGATCCGAGTTGGGATTTTTCACTCGATTTTCGACGGCGAAGCTGGATACGGATTTTTGATTGGTTCTGAATATTCTCTATCATAGTTATGGCTATGCAAGGAGAATGACAGTTTCTGATCAAGAAACCAGATTTGAGTCTGCACTAGGAAATCGGATGGACGATACTAGTTCAGAAGAGAAATTGTGTGATCGAGTAGGCGATCAGATTGATATAGCGTACGGATGACATGTGTACATTGTATTGGTTTGAATGAAATTGATACTGGCAATTTGTGGATAGGAAATGTCGAATGGTTTTTGAAATCAATGGTATATTTTGTGAAATATATGATGAAATAAAATGAAAATTGGATATTTCTATGGAAGAAATTGACTTTATGAAAGTAAGTAATATGGTAAGTGATTTTATAGAGTAATAAAATTTGAATATTTGATTTGGAATAAACAAAGTTATATATATTTGTTATATAAAATAAATCTCCCCTTGTTGAATCTATTGCCGGAAGGAAAGGATTTTTGAAAATTTTTGAAGTTTGAAAAGGGAATTTATACAAGTTGAAGTGATCCAAAGATTTTTAAAGTTATATATATCTATGTATATATGTAAAGGATCTTATGAGAATGATTTTTAGAAAAGGTTTTTGGAACCTTTGGATTTGGAAAGGCCTTTTGGATTTTTGGGTAAAATCAATATTGGAATTTGGAAAGCCTAGTTTGAGAATTATCGATTTTGGGATAATCGATTTTGAGAAAGGAGATTTATATAAGATTCATACTGGGTGTATGATTTGGAAGATACTATATGTATATAATATAAAGTGTTTTGAAAATGGCTCTGGGAAAAAAAGGCGCTCCCTTGAAATGAACTTCTCAGGAGTGCCACAGGGTGGTACTGCCTTGAACCCTATGGGGGAGTGGGGGGGGGGGGGGGGTCTAAAGTTGATCCTGTGAGGAGTTCAGACAAAACTATTTCCTGAGGATTATGTGTAGTGTGTAGAGAAAGTCGAGGGCGCTGATGCCAACAGAGGCATTTGGGTTATGCTGTGACGACAGTGTAACTCGATGTCACTGGGATTTACTGCAGACCATAGCGAAAGTCGTGTGTGCCGCTGAGATCCAACAGTCTACGTTTTATTTTATATCGGTAGACTACGACCTATGGTGACATAGCGAAAGTTGTGTGTGTTGTTGAGAGCCAATAGTCTACGTTTGATTTTACGTCGGTAGACTATGACCTATGTGGGAGTGGAGAAGTTTCATTTTTGGCAGCGAAAATCGAGGGCGCTGATGCCTACAGTTACATGGACTTTTGCTGTGACGGCAACGTAACCCTAGAGTGTAACTGCGGTCCGTGGCGGGTTCCATGGTGTACTCGAAAGGCGCGGAGTTCCCACAGTTGCATGGACTTTTGCTGTGATGGCAACGTAGCGCAGGATGTAACTGCGACCATGGATGGGGGTGATGATTTTCAGAGCATTCTCACCAAAGATATTTCCTCTATTTTCAAAAGTATTTTCTATATTTTCAATAAAATTAATTTCCAAATATTTTCACTGGGTGTTGAAAACGGGTTTACCAAGCACTTATAGACTTTCAGTCATATGCCTGATCAATGTATGACCGAATTTCTATGAGAACGAGGATGGACTTGTTGAAACATCGAGTTATAAAAATATTTTTATAAAACTATTCTGATAATATTATATAAATTTAAAGTGTTTTAATGAAGATCAAAGGTTAATTTTTCTGATATTAAGCATTTTAATAAATTCTGGCTTCTTTCCTTTTCGAGGACGAAAAGATTCTAAGGCGGAGGAATGTGATAACCCGGATTTTCAAGCATCAGATAATTGGATAGTTATCTGATTTAGCCTCTGAAAATACTGATTTATAAATTGAACAAATAAATGAGATAATCTCCTTTATAATCATTTAAAGTTGATAAAATTGATTATTTTCAAAACAACAATAATAATGTGTTATATATATATATATATATATATATATGGATTTTAAATAGAATTTAATTGGTGTTTGTTTATATATATATATGAGTTGATTTTAACTTGAATTTGAATCTAAAATTCAAATATAAATATCTTAAGGTAAATTGAATTTAAAAATAATATATATATATATGTGTGTGTGATTTTATTAGTATATAGTTTGTTATTTGTATTTAAAGATCATATTAATATAAATGGAGGAAAGTGGTTGCTAAATAGAAATTTAATATAAGCATTTTATGGAAAACATTTAAAAATATAAATAAAGTATATAAAGTATAATTGGTATATTTGTATAACTATTATAAGTGTGTAATTGGGATTTTATATCATGTACTTTTAAAATTATAAAGAGACAAATATAAGAGAAAGAATAAACATAATTAAGATTAATTTAAGATAAAAATTTAAACATTTAAAACATAAGACATTTATATAAGAGCAAATTGATAATATAATAAATATATATATTTTAAAATGTAAAGACATTTATAAATAAAAAATATAAATTTAGTATATCATATAAATTCACATAAAAACATATAAAACATGAATTTACAAATGTAAGCAAAAGAATATGTTTAGTGACAAGTGTTAATTAATTAAACAAGTGTCCTTAAATTTTTTTTTAAAACAATTAAATAAAGATAATATAGGTTATATAAAATCTCCAACCCTCTTTCATTTTTTTTGTTTTTTTCATTCTTAAAAAAATATCTGAAACTTAAAACCAAAGCCTGTAAGAAACCAGGGAACAAAACAAGAAGCAAATAAATTTCGAAACTACAACCATTTTCTTTTTCAATCTTCAACCCGAAGCTCAGATTTAAGCTAGGTTCAACATCAGGTCATCTCAATCCCAAAGGCAATTCCAGATTGATAGAGAAAATCAAACTATTCCCTATTTCTTCATAAATAGGTGAGTAAACCATGAAATCTGGTATATCTTAATATTGTATGTAATGATCCTTGAAAATATGATAAGTATTATGCTGTGCATGTTGTTAAAAATGAATTTGTGTATAAATACGGGTGATCATATCATAGTACACGCCTGGAACAGACACATCAGATCTCTGTTTGAATATTACAGGTTTAAAACCTGGTCTAAAAATTCAAATCATCAACCTAAAATGAGTTCTGGCTTTGATCTCTAATAAAAAAATGTTTGAATGTATATGACATCATTTTGAAAAAATAAATCTGAGTAAAATATTTGTTTTATATTCCCAGATTCAAATATTACAGAGAAAATCTCTCAATGTCACAAAAATTGATTTAAAATCTTCATGCTTTGATTATATACCCAGTTTTGTTATAAAAAATAATGAATTTTAAAATTAATTCTGAGATTTTTAAGTTGTTGAGTGTTGAGAAATATGGTGTTGATCGAATTTTGGTTTTGGGTAAAATCCTGATGATCGACGATTTAGGGTTGGCCGAGACCTTGGCTGAAGCAGGTTTGGGTGTCAGGGTGTACGGGAAAAATAGTCGGAAGGGACAATTTTTGTCGTGGTAGCACGGCGAGGTGTTGATTCAGTTTAATGATGAGTTTAGTCATCAATGGGTTGAGTAGGAATTGTATCGTCGTTGGTGAAATCGAGTAGGTCGGACAGGGGGAAATTAGGAGGAAGATGGGTCGGTGAGATCCCAGAAGCTGAAGCGTGAATTATGGTGATCGAGGAAGGCGGCTCGTGGTGGTTGATGTCGAATGAATTGTTCCAGGTGGGAATATTTGGTGCTCGATCTCGTTTTCGCATTTGAAGGGGGGCTCTGGTGGTCGTAATCGAGTGGGAAGGTCAAGTGTGACTTGTCGACGGGGGAGTCGATCATCAGAGTGGCGGCCATGGCGCATGCACGTGCACGTAAACTCTTGTGTATCTGAGCATAGAGTTTGGTGGTAACTTGGGTTAGTCTCATCGACTATGCATTTTTTTCGTAGCAGAAGGCAGAAGGGTTTCGTTCGCGAGTGCCTCGGGAAAAATCAAATTATGCACGGGTTCGATTTTGATTATGTTAGCAGATTTCAATTCTAAAAGGGAATCCAGTCTAGGGATGATTAATTAATTGAATATAATTAATTAATGATAAATAGGCAAGATTTATAAGTAATAAGTAGTTAATTTAATTGGTAGTTAATTAAATTAACTAGAAATGGTATGACTAATTTATCTTGCTTATGGATGATTGAATGATATTTGAATGCCTTGGATTATTTGTTATCCCTGGTATGTGATCGTGATGCTATGAGATATGAAATATTTTTGTAATATGATATGTTGAGATTGAACGGTGATAATGAGGTTATCTATGATGAAATGTTGTGTAAAGCGACGTCCAGTATTTGAAATTAAATTGTATTCACTTGAATAACTTGATTAAACATGACGTTGGATTCGAAGAGGCCGGAGTCGGGTATTAGTAAATACCCGAAACCACTTCGATTCTTTATAAATTGATTTGTGAAATCAATAGGCTAGAATGGAATGATTTAAGCGGATTGGACCATTTAATCTAACTTTTGGTACTTAGAAATTAATGTGTGAAATAAGTGATGTCTATAACAACTTGTAAAGTTGTAAATTGATACAAATTACCCGGGTTTATATAAGTTGTATGCTTTTGTATTCCTTGTTAGACGGATTTACTCATGCTGGTATCAAGCCTGACCCGGGTGTTACTTTGATGTAATGCTCGGGTCAGACCGAGTATTATAGATTTTCTGTTAAGGACGTTTCTGGAGCTCGAGAGGCGAGCTGGAAGGCAGGAACGTATTGAGAGTAACAGCTGTGTATTATTGATTTTTATCTGGGACAAGTTTCTTTAGCTGTCCATTGATTGTGGAATGTTGTAACTCTGGTGTATTAATGAATATTAACAGATACAGTTTTCCTTTATATAGCTGTTATTTTATTTGGTATTATATTTTGATCCGCTGCGGATGTGAGATTCTGAGTTTAGTTTTCTGTTTCTTCTTCTTCTATCTCTTTTCTATTTTTTCCTAACTATTTGGAATTTTCGAGATCGAAATTTTTGGGTCGTTGCATGTGGTGCAGAGCTCTGGTTTTGGGGAAAACTTAGCATATAAAGTAAATTTAATTATGGAATTACCTTCACTTGAGCTTGAATTCATTCCAATTTGATTCGAACTTTGAAATTTTGAACTTCCTTCGGTTTCAAAATCCATCCTTGTCTCTTTCTATTTGTATTTTCATGATTTGGAGTATCCCATAGCTCCACTGAATGATTTGTAAAAAGGTGAAACTCATTTACAATAAGCATTGATTCGCTGGAGATTTCTGTATCCTCGGTTTAGTTGCTGCTATCTCATGCTATGTGTGACAACCCTGTATTTTTTAATTATTTTTAAATTGAAATTCCTGATATAAAAACTTTATTTTATTTATCAAAATGAATAAATTTTGTTATTTTAAATATAAATTTTGGATTGTATGTGAATTATAATTCCAAACATGAATAAATAGAATATTTTCAGAAATGTGAATTTTGATCAATATGGTCAAACTTTGACTTCTAAATTTAAAATTTTAAAAATTAAAGTTTTGAATTTTATCTTTTATTATGAAAGTAAATAAAATTTCAAGTATACTGCTTTTCGATTTCTTGAAATATGATTAATACTGTGAAAGTTATGCTTTTTAAACCAGTATGTAAATTGATTTATTTAACAAAATTGTTTATTTTAATTTATATAAATAATATTTTTGTTTGTCATATCATGTTATAATTTGTGTATATATGTGTAACATGATATGCTATGTATATAATTTTATCTTTTTAAACATTTTAAAAGTGTAGTTATAATTTTCAAATGTTTATTGTATTTTGTTTACAATTTTAAATTCTAGTTTCAATATAATAAACTATTTTCTTTATTTACTTTTTATTTTTCCTAAGAATAATTTTTTATTTTCTTTTTCACTTTATTTTTTTGTCTTTTATTTTTATTTACCGATTTTTTTAATTTTGATTAAAAGAAATAAGAAATTTAAAGAGTCAAAACCTTTTCATTTAGTTGTGACTTTTCATTAACTTGTCTTTACATTTTTCCTTTGGCTTTTCATCTTTGCTTTGGCCGTACACTTCTTACCTTATAGCCGTGTATTCTCATTATTCTTTCACTGAAAAATTCTCTTCATTTCAAAACTCACGGCTAATTCATTTCCGAAAAATATTTGTAAGTTTAATGGCTTCTTTTCTCATTTTTCCTCTTCATTTTCTTTTGATTTTGGCCTTGCTTCTCTCTAGCCTTGCTCGGCCTAACCCCTTCACCATCACCACCGACAATCACCTCATCATCCACGGCAGCCACACTTTCTTCCCCTTTGTCCAGTTCTGGCTGTGAACTATATAAGAAGCAATCACCACAAATTTGCAAAAGCTCCACCAAAACATTGCCTAGCCAACCATAGTTTCACTATCCACTTCAATATGTTGCCTTGGCCGCCACCATAGCCAGCACCACCAGCAAGCACACCACCTCTAGCCATCGCTTCAGCCATCACCAGACCTGTACCTTACATGGCCGAGTCGCACTTGACCTTTGGCCGAGCCTATGTGCACAAATAACTTCACCTTTTGGCCTTGAGCCTTTGCATTCTTCACCTTGTAACTCCTACCCCTTCACTCCTAGCTTGTAGCCATGCTTATGTGATGCCAAATCCGAGCCATTTACCAATAAAACATCACTATGGCCGAGCCAAATTGATGACATGGTCGAGCACTTGAGTGGTTAAGGCAAGGTTAAGTCATCTTGCTCTTTGTTGCTTTTTATTTCAAATTGTTTCAATGTTGTTTTGTGTTGAGTATATATGTTATATGGTCTTGTTTATTTGTTGTTTATAAGATCTTCATCTTGTCTCTCCACTCATTTGAATCAAAAGTCGTGTTGTATCGTGCTTGTCGTGCCTTTGGAATCGTTCTTGTGTGTCGTAGTGGTCTCTAGCTTTGATAAAAGCGAGTCCTTCTCACTCTGACATTTTTACTTACGAAGTGGTAAATGGATGACAAGTGATTAGTAATTAAAATGTTCATGCAAGTTAATGATGATTATATGATATGTTGTTTCATGTCATTTCCATGTTAACTTTGTTAATTATCACCTGACATATGATAAATGACAGTATATTGTGACATTGACATGTTAGTATAATAGTTTATATTGCTTATGCATATGTTCACATTGCAAGTTCCCCTTTAGAATAGAATCACTATGGGTTGAAATAATACATACCCGAACGGACATTAGAATAGGGAAAATCATTATGAGCTGAAATGATAGGCTCAAGTGATTTTTATTTTATTTTATTTGACTTGGGATTGCGTGTTTGAAATGATAGAACTCGGGTTTTCTTTTTAAATTGCGGATTGAAATGATACATATCCGTATCACTTGACCTAGGATAGAAAATTATATACAGACCCCGTGGTATATTTTTAAAATGATTTTTCTTACGATATGTAATTTCAAAGTATGAAATTTTGATTTAAATATATATATTTTGTGTTTTTAAGAAGGCTAAATATTAAGTTTTGAATTTGTGAATATAAGTATGTAAATTTGAAGTAAATGTGAATTTTGACTTTAAATTTTATTTTTAAAATGTAAGTAAATAATTGAAATTAAATTTAAAGTTTTGAAATTATATTTGAAGTAAAATGTTAAGTTTTATTAAATTACAAGTTAATAAACAGTGAAATTTTGACTTAACAAATGAATTGAGTTTTTAATTGGATGTTTGATTTTAGAATTTTGTTGTGATAAATCATATGTTAAAATTATTTAAATGTGAAATTTTGAAGTCTAAAATATGATTTATAAGTTAAAATAACAAAAATTTGGAGTGTTAATGTTCGGAAGTTATAATAAAATCTGAAATTTTATTAATAGCATTTCCAAAAATGCTGTGGTCTAATGACAGCATTTTTAAGTGCTGTTGTTTTGGAATTTAACTATGTTTGAAATAACCAAATATCTATTACGACATTTTATAAATGGCGTTGTTCGTGAACTAAACTATTTTGGAAACTATAAGCTACGATAGCACTTTATAAATGTTGTCGTTGCTATAATTTGACAATATTTTGGAAATATTATAGATTTTAACACTATTTGAGGTATATTTTAAAGCGTTAAATGATTTAACTTTTGTAATTGATTATTTGTGAAATTTTAGGAGTTTTGAAAATATTTAAATTTGAATTTGAATTTTTAAGGAAATTAAATTTAAATAAGGTTTACTTGGTTATGTGTTAAATGGAATGAAATGAAATGAGATAAATGAATTTTTGAATGGAATTTTGAAATGTGTTTGTAATGATATTTGAAATAATAAATGAATGACATAATTGATTTTAAAAAAGTATTCAAATTTGAATATTTGAGTTTGAATTCAAATAATGATTTGATATTAAGGTTTTGAAAGGATAAGATATTTTAATGATTGAAATGGTTTTGAATGACATAATCTTTATTTTGATAAAGAATGTGAATTTGGAATGATATTTGATTTTTATTTGTTCAATTTATTCGATAAATGAATATTTGAAGTTTATATTAGTATGAAAGGATATTTGGTCTACTTGTAATTCAGATTTATTTTAATGATATTATACTTATTAAGTAATTATTTCAAAGCTAAATAATATGAAAGTGAATTTGATATATATATATATATATATATGTATGTATGTATGTATATATGAGATTTTCAAATTTAGTTTCGAAATATGGTATATTTAAAGCTTTGAATTATATTGAAAAATTGAATAGTTTATTATGGATCAAATCTTTATTTGAAATTGATAAGATTTGAAATGTTTTGTTGGGAAACTGAATTAAATTGAAACTGATGGTTTGAATTGAAACCGATGGTTTGAATTGAATTAAATTGGAAATTTGAAAATTTGGGTTTAATTGAATAAATTTGTAAAATCTAAATGATTAAAGGAAGGTACCATGATTTCAAATTTATGATTTTGAAATGTTTTCAAAGTTTAATGATTTCAAGTACTTTGGTTTCGAAAGAGTTATAACTTTGAAAGTATAATGATTTTTGAAAGGTGAATATATGTTTGAAATGGAAATGATAAACTATTTTGATTTGAATATAGTTTTGAATAAAAATAGTTTTGGTATCGAAGTATAAAATATTTTGAAAGGAATATAGTTTTGAAATGAAATGATTTGATCTTTTTGAAGTACAAACTATTTTGAAATGACCACGGCGTTATAATAACGATTGGTTGTTAAAGAGACCAGGATCGGAAGTTGTCATACTCTCTGCCAACTCCGAAAACTACTTTAACAACTGTGTACACGGTGGAGGTTCCAGAATGAAGTAGGATGGTGGCGACGTTCTTGAAGTATATTACATGGACCCGACTCCTGTGAGTTGGCTTAAGGTGGCTAAAACAGGAGCGATCTCGGGCCAAAAGGGGTAGCTCCTCTGGTCGGACGCACTTCTTCAATACTATACTGTTACTTGCGGTTGATTTGATGGCCATCCTCCGATTTTTATTTTGAAGTGTGTTCCGAGGTAGGCGTAGTGGCTGCTACGTTACCGCCAGCCTGTGTGCGTAATTGGTATATCTACCCTGGCATTGCCTTGTGTGTCGTGTCACCTACCACAGCGTACCTTACTACGAGTTTGATTTGTGTCATACCTATGGAGTATCTTCTCATAGTCTCCCGATCAGGAGATATGCAGGTACCGTGTAGACTATTTGGCACTATTATGTGTTAAGGGGAATATTGGGTCACTCCTTAACGCTATTTTTAAGTAATTTTATTTTACCGTAGACATTATTATAATAGCAAATATTACTACATAGCAAATAGTTTAACGGATCCTTAAAGGATGGGCGATCCCAAGCATCCTTTAAGTTACTGATGCATTTTTGTTACCGTTCACTTGAGTTAATTTACAGTTCATAAGTATTTATGTCCTGACTCGAGTGTTTTGTTTTTTGCTTTACGCTCGAGTCAGACTAAGTGATTCAGCATTCAAGACTCGCCTTCGAAGTTGGAGCTTTTCTTAAAGATCCAGCCACCTATTTTGCTTTCAGTATCCAGTGATTTTAGTGATGTATTCTGATTTGTACCGGATGTATCTTGTTACTCTTCTATTGTATCTTGTTTATCTCTGATGTATCTTACATATTTAGTAGTTTCATGAACTGCTATCTCTTTTACTTCCGTTGCATTATTAAATACTCTGTGTCTGTGATTATTTATTTACAAAATTTTCTGAGATTTGCCTAATTTTATTTACAACGCTGTATTTTTAGCAATTCAAGTCCGACACGTGCGGATGCGAATGGTTGAAAATATCGGGTCGTTACACTATGCCTAAATTCTATCGATCATATGTCGGGTTGCCTGTGGATTCTACATCGATCTTATTCTTGAAGTCACGGTTGACCCGGTTAGGTTTGCCCGTGATAAATATCAGTATATCCATCTTCCTATTTTACAATTTAATTATCTTATCTCCCATTCAAGCCTATCTTCTTAGTAGAATTCTTTTGATTTGGGCCCTTCCAATTTGGATCTCTATCCCTGTTTTTAAATTCATTCTGTATAATCGAGCGAAGGAGTGTATTTGTAAATTAATATAAAATGTTTCATATATGGTGTTGTTTGAGTTGTTAAGTTGATTTGAGGTTTCAATTCATTCGTCTAAACAACTCTATCGATAGGAATTCCAAAACACTTGAACAGAGCATACTGACACAAAAAATTCTATGATTATATTATATATATATGTATAAGTATAATTTTTTTTGGAATTAAATAGTTAACTGAATTGATTGCTAAAACGATAATATTTTATTTTATTTTATTGTTTTGTAAACTATTGATTTTTCCAACATATAAATAAACGCAAATTATAAAATGGTTTATAATTTATCTTCGAAATCAAATGAATTTAAACTGAGAATTTAAATTTTCGGTGATTTCAAACTTTGGTTTTAAAAGTTTTAAAATTTATATTATCTATGTATTTTCAAATAAAATTTGTTTCAAAATTTTTTAAATGTTTAAATCAGTGCTCTCCTCTTTTGTCGCTGGAAAATAACTTCGGTGATGGCGGCCGCATCATCGACGTTCATTTTCGAGTTTTAGAGTAGAGGGACCATTCTATAGCTTTGCTATAGTTTTGTTTTAGAAATTAAATTGATTAGAATTTCGAACTTGATTTATAATATATAAGTATATAATTTTCGATTTGATTTGATATATAGTACATATATTTTATCGAAATTGTTTGAAGTTAATCGAAAATTTATTCTTAAATTTTTGTTAAAGGATGATTTCAATTATAAATAAAGCCAAAACTTTTGAATAAATATTTTAAAATTTGAAATAATTAAATAAGAAAACTTAACTTTTATAATACTCAATTGCATTCTAAGATAACTTACCTTAATCATCTAGAAGTTGAATATGTAATTGAATAATTTACAATGTAAAATGATGTTAAGAGAATTATAAATAAATTTGAGTGGTTCTAATAAAGTGGATATTAGGCCCAGTTCCCCTATATGTTTCACAATACACAAAAACCCCAGTAAAAAAAAGTGTGTAAATTAGATCCCAAAATTAAGTTACTAAGTAACTGCATATAGTTTTGCAATTATTCACTAAATAATTGCACACATTTATGCAATTATATGCAAAAGTTGCATAAATTTATGCAATTATTTTGGTGAATAATTGCGAAATTTCTGCAATTTTTTTGGTGAATAATTGTGGAATTTTCCGGCACTTTTTAAAAAAACCGAGGAAATTTCCGCACTTTTTTCGGTGAATAATTACGGAATTTTCCGTAATTTTTTGAAAAAATTACGGAAATTTCCGCAATTTTTCAGTGAATAAATATGGAAATGTCTGCAATTTTTTGATATAATTGCATAAATGTCTTCAATTATTCACTGAATAATTGCATAAGCGTATGCTATTATTCAGTAACTTAATTCTAGGGACCTAATTTACAAACTTTTTTTACTGGAGCTTTTGTGTATTTTGAAACTTATTTGGGACCTGTGCCAAACCGTCCCTATAATAAATGTTTTACACTTAATTCTAATAGAAATGTTAATTAAGACAAAATTTAATAATTAGATAATGAATAAATGGGATAAATAAAATATGTTTTTGAAGGAATTAATAAATTGAAATTAAGTCAACTTAATGAAATACCTTGAATTTAAAATCAATTGTTGAATATAAATTAATTTAAATTAAAATTTATATGGTTTTAAATTAATTGTTTATTTTGAATTTCAAATCTATTTTTCTTTCTGGTTAAGAATATTCTCCTACCTCGTTCCTTTTCGGGATGAAAAGTTTTGAGTGGGGAGAGTTTAACGGCCCGTAAATTTTTATTTATTTTATTAATATATTTAATTGAAATTTTATGAAATTTTAAATTATAAAATTTTGAAATAAAAATTTAATATTTGGAATGTGTCTACTTAAACATAGCAAATGGTAAATTTTCATCTAATAATATGGAAGTTTATTTTCTTGTGTAATTTTCTTCAAATTCAAATCAGTTAAATTGATGATAATAGAATGTTTTCCAAACCTAAATATTTTTATACAATAAATTTGTAATTCATCTTTTGAGTGAGACGTCATATTTCTTTTTCCCAAATTTGGATAGCTATTACTCCGTCTATCTTATTTCTGGCAAATTAGCAGCATTTTCGGTACCGATATCGACTTTTGATCGGATGATCATACCACCGATATTTGTATACCGTTTTGATCACCTCATCGTGCTGATCTCTGTATATTCTTGTGTTTTGAAATCCGATACATAGCAGAATCCACGAAAAACGCTCAATCATATCGATTTCAAAATTTTGGATTTTCAAACTTCCCGTGACCATTCATTTGCTCACCATATATAACTCTATAGCCATTGCCTTTAATTATTCCAGCTATTTGCATTTATATTTACTAATTTTTCATGCTTGACTTTTGGTTTCCACTGGTTCATTTTTCTCTGGCTCTTCGTTTCCAGTGAACTGTTTCGTTTGAAAATTTATATTTTATATACAAGAGCTATATATTATTTTGGCCTGTAGAACTTCGTTCTCTTCTCTATTTAACTTTGCTGTGCTCGTTCCCTGCTCTCTTCCTTTCTCTTTTTCAGCTATAGATATAAAAAAGAAAAAAAAAGCAAAATGGAGATATATGTTTCGAAACCTCCTTACCCATGCATATCCGATCTCCTCCAGCGCCAGCCAACCCTTGCTCCTCTCCTCCATTTTTTACTACGTCCATCCTTGCTTTCTACCCACAACCGAAGATTGGCCTGCTTCCCCTCCTTTTAAATCTAAGGTGTATATATTTGCTGGTATGTTTGTACATATAATTATATACACACACACACAAACACACACACACACACACACACACACAAACACACACACACACACACACACACACACACAGATATATATATTGTATAGTTATGTGATGTTTTATATATGTTTAATTATAATCTTGTGATCTGCTAAGCATATTTATTATAGATTTTCTATAACTGTATTATATATATATACACGCACATTTTAAAGTATAATTTAATGGTATAAATTATATTTTAAAGGTAAGTTATGTGTACGTTTAAGTTTATATGTAATATATATATGGTCTGTTATATGAGTTGTAGATTAATAGGTATATAAATTAAACTATAATAAGGTGTGTGTATATATATATATATATGGCTATTAGGCTATAAGTTTTACAAGTTGTCATATGAATGTTTTCTTATACCGTTAGATATATATAATTTGTATACATAATGTTTACTTACAGAATTCGTATAGGTAGACTGAGATTTTATAACTATATATATGTACTGTTAGACAAAATTGTAGCCTTGATAAGTAATTATCATATGTTTTAATATCACATTCGATTTTCATATATTTGTATATGAGTTTAGTTATATATTATTATATTTATAGTTTGTATATATATTGCTTTAGTTTATCGGTTAGTATAAAATAAAGGTAGCATTTTTCATTACTATAGTATATATATTAGGTGCAATATTTTATATATATGTATATGTTGGTTGGATTTTTGAATATATATATATATATATATATATATATATATATATATATATATATATATATTATCTGTTTAGATCTACTTGTATCATTTAGTTTGCTCAATCTGTATGAAGCTTCTTACTACATATTTATAAATATAATATGTACAGTATTATATATATAGGATAATAATATTTCAACCCTTATTTATATCTAGGCCTACTGCATTTTATTTTATACGTTAGATTTAAACTTATATATATTAGTATGTATAATTCACAGTTTATATATATAGCATATATATGGGTTAGTTTAAATTATATACATGTGAAAGGAAAAGAAAAATATACATTTTATGTGAGTCGTATATTATAAAACGTATATACTATAAAATAAAGTGAATTTGGTTTTGAGATATATATAGGCATATACATAGATTTTGATATTATGATGTTTGTGTTTTAAATTAAATATTGGATTTATAATAAGGATGAATCTTAAAGTATAACATATTAAGTTTAAGTATATTTGAGTTTGGTGTGGCTATAAATATATATGTTATTTTAATATTTGTTTTAAATTAAATATTGATTTAATGGAAATGACAATAATAATAATAATAATAATAATAATAAATATTTTTTCAGTTTCTATCAAATGGTTCTTATTCATTCTCATCAATCCAACTATCAGCTTGCCCGTCAAAGTCGTGTCCATCGTGCTTTGCTTCGCAATTCATGCTTGGATTCATAACCCATTTCATTTTAAAATCTATCTAGCCTCGAAAGGTGAGCAATCACTCATGATTTACGTACTTATATTTATTAAATTTGATTTCAATTGAAACGAAAATTGAAATATGCTGCTGTTAGTTATTTACATTGCTATATATATATGCTATTATTTGTATTTGTTCTTATGAGACATCTATCACCATTATCTGTTATTTATATTGATGATATATGCCTATTATATTATTATCATATCTGTTATCACTCTGCAAGTTCCCTGTTCGTATGGAATTCCCGATGGATTGAAATGATACATACCCGAACGATCGGTAGAATATGAGAATATCATTATGGGTTGAAAATGATAAACCTAAGCAATTTTCATTGAATTGAATTTGAGATTGCAGGTTGAAATGATATATACCCGAATATATTTGAATTCCAGATTGAAATGATAAATATATGTATCACTTGACCATAGGATAGAAAATTATATACAGACAACGTTGGTCAATATATATATATATACACACACACACACACACACACACACACACACACACACACTAAAATGATTTCCAAGGTTTTGAAATGAATGTTTTGGTTTTAATAAATATTGATTTTAAGATATATATATGTTATTTTTACAAAAGGTTTTAAATTTTGATTTTTAAAATTATATGTTTTGAAAATTTTAAAATAATAAGTTAGTTATGGAATTATAAATTTTAAGTTTTTACTTACAATTTTACTATTTTAAAATATGTATAAAATAAGTTTAATAATAGGATTTGATCTATTAAAGTTGATTTAATAAAGTTTTTTTTGGCAAGGCCAGCCGGTTTTATAGTGGACCGTCCACTATTTATTACGAACGTAATAAAATTAGAAGTACAGGAGCAAGGTAAAAGCACCTTATCTACTAAAGAACAGAAAAACCAGCACAGGTACGTGACAGCTATGTCACGATAACTATAAGGAACATAATAAATCTAACACTCCTCCGAGGAGGGAGAATCACCAACAACCGGAGTCACCAAAGAAGAGCTCAAAGGGGCATACCCAGAAAGACCAGCAAAAGGGCGGAACCGGAGAGCAAGACAAGGATCTTAAACCACATCATTAGAACAGTAGATAAAAGATCGATCCCAGGATGGATCAGCAAGCATGACAGAATTCGTAGTCGCATCCAAACCGTCCATATCAAGAACTATGGGAATCACAAGAATAGGAGCATTGGAAAGGAGTTCTTTTAATTTGTGAAAAGAAGCTTCACATTTGTCCGACCAAATGTACTTAACACCTTTCTTTGTTAAGCTTGTAAGAGGCACGACAATTTTAGAAAAGTTTTTAATAAAACGACGGCAATAACCCGCAAATCCAAGGAAGCTACGGATTTCCGTCACGCTCTCCGGTCTCTTCCAATTTTGAATCGCTTCAATCTTTGAAGGATCCACAGAAATTCCGGATTCGGAAATAATATGACCAAGAAACTTCACACGAGATTGCCAAAAGTGGCATTTAGAAAATTTTGCTTTCAATTGATTGCTCCTAAGAGTTTCCAACACAATCTGAAGATGCTTTTCATGCTCCTCCTCGGTTTTTGAATACACAAGAATATCATCAATAAAGATGAGAACAAATCGATCGAGGAAGTCTTTGAAAACTCTATTCATAAGGTCAACAAAATAAGCCGGAGCATTCTTTAAACCAAATGGCATAACAAGCCATTCATAAGATCCATAACGAGTACGGAACGATGTCAAAGGAATGCTATCCTTTGCAATACGGAGCTAATGAAAACCTGTTGCTAAGTCCAATTTTGAAAAGACTCTAGAACCACTAAGTTGATCGATTAGATCATCAATCCGCGGTAAATGATATTTATTTTTGATAGTAAGATCATTAAGCTTGCGGTAGTCAACGCAAAGCCTAAGTGTACCATCGGATTTGTTCACAAATATAGCCGAAGCTCCCCAAGGCGAGGAACTAGAGCGAATAAATTGCTTCGTCTCCAATTCGGATAATTGTTTGTGCATCTCCTCATTTTCCTTATTGGACATGCGATACGGAGGACGAGTGATATGTTGAGCTCCAGGGATGAGATTTATTCTGAACTCAATTGCTCGCTTAGGTGGCAATCCTAAAACGGGCTCAAATATGTCAGAGAATTCACGAACAACGTGAATAAGAGAAATGACATCTTCCTCATCATCATTGTTATCATCATGAGGATTTAAAGAATATAAAGATGCTGCCAAGATGGAATCCGAATCTTTAAGATCAATAGAAATCTACTTAACAGATTGAGGATGTCGAAGATGAATAGTCCGCTCAGGACATAGGATTTGAGCTTCATAGCGGTTAAGCCAAGCCATTCCCAAAATCATTCCAAAGCCAAGGTAATGCATAACATGCAAATCAGCACAGAAAGAGTAATCACACAAAATAATTTCGACATCTTTGCACAATAAACTAACTGTTGTGGATTCACCAACCGGATTCGCAATTCTCAAAGAAGTCATTAAACACAAAATATCTAAAGAAAAAGTATCAACAAGTTCTTTTAAAATAAAAGAGTGGGACGCACCCGTATCAAAAAGAACACGAATAGGATGATCACGAAATAAAATAATGCCATCAAGGACAGGATGAGAAATACCTTGACCACGAGAAGTGTTACTAGGACTTTGCACCACATTAAGCTTTCCCTTCTTCCTGCCTTGAAGTTTGAGACACGAAGATATATAATGGTCCGGGTTTTTGCAATTGCGACAAGCACGGGGTTTTGAGCACTTATTCGCATAATGGTCCTTAGAACCACAGGTGTAGCATTGACCACCACTTGAGGTAGAAGTCTTAGTTGCCGGAGAGGCTTGCTTTCCTTTCTTATTGTTGGGATAAGGACCTTTGAACTTATTAGGCCTTTTCTTGTTGGTGAAGTTCGGTTTAGCACTCCCAACCTCAACATCACTTACTCTATCTGCCTCTTCAAGTCGAAGAGCGATATCAATGAGTTGATCAAAAGAAACTTCTAATTTTAGAAGTAATGACTTCTTGAGATTTTTATTCAAGCCATAGACAAATCTTTGGTTCTTCTTCAGTGGGGTGTTTATGTATTCGACCCCGTATTTAGAAAGTGACTCGAATGATGCGACACAATCTGCCACATAGGATTCACCTTGAACAAGGTCAATGAAACGGCGAGCCAAAGTCACCTTCTCAGCTTCTGGCATAAATTTTAATTCGAATCGTTCCCGGAATTTCTCCCAAGTGAGATCCGCTTCATTTATTTCAGAAATCAGAAGCTCGTACCAGTCTAAGGCTCTTTCTTGGAGCATACTAGAGGCCACCTGAACTCGGTGAAGATCAATAAGATTCATGCGAGAAAAGATTCGATCACATGTTCTTAGTTAAGCCTGGACTTCAATAATGGTTTCAGAACCTTTGAATGACTTTCCACTCAAATTGGTATAATCGTTGCACAAACGTGCAAATCCAGACTTAGGGTGAGTAGATTCCATATTAGAACCGGCTGCTTGGGCATTCTTCACTAGATCAAGAAGCTGTTGGGCAGACATAAATACTTCATCTTGGGGAGTAGCACTAGATTGACCGGCGCTAGGACGGCATGGTCTAACCATTTCTCTTCCTTAAGAAAGAAGAAGGAAGAAGAAAAAGGTTATCCACAAAATGAATATCAAACAATAATGATTGATAAAACAAGGAATCATAAAAGAAAATAGGATAGGACGGTTTGAAGACCCGAATGAAATCCTAAGGCACGACTCCTAAGGTGGACTTAGGACGATGATCCCTGTTAAATTATTCTATAGTGTTTCGAAGTTTGGCTTTGATACCAAGCTGTGACGCCCCACCTCTATACCCACGCTAGCCAAGGACACTACGGTGTAATGCCGTCAACTAGCACGGAGAATAAAACTGTCAAGGTGTGACCATCCGTGTAATTGCTTAGTGCGAGCACCGATATGTCAGACAGTATAACATGCATTTTCTTTTCAAGAGGGAATCTGACATACGGATATAAACTAAAAACTACTACACAGTGGCTATATAAATTCTTCGGAAACAAACATAGAAATAAACATAACACAAATCAGTTGCAGATATCCATATCACAAAGGCAGAAAAAGATATGAATATAACACATGAAAGTGTACATTAGAGTAGTGGTCAAACAAGATCCACAATATCACAAAAGAATAGTTACAAGAGCTTCACAAAAGAATAAGTATACATCAATGAGTCTATATCTCAAATGTATACAACCAAAAACTACTAATCTAAGTAGTTAGCCAAAAGTCAGGACAATAATCCCAGATGAGAAGTCAAGCAGAAGCACCTGTAACATCTCGGTCTGACCCGAGTATTATTTAATAAGAAAATAATAAACGGATCAGTCTCACTATAAATATCAGATGAAATGATATAGAATAAGAGATATGACAAAATCGTATAATAACCAAAATGCCATACTATGATAAGTACGTAATTGAAAATCAACAAGAGATTAACCAATATCACAAGAATATTCTCAAAGATCAAAAGAATGTCATACTCTTTATTTTTATTCACCAAACCGTAAATATTGACAATTATATCAATGCCAATCACAAAAGTCAATGACACACAAATTCACCAATGCACAAATATTGATAAAACTTATCAATTGTAAATCATGAAAATTGGTGAAACACAAATTCTAGAAATCATCAATGGAAATCCAGAAATCACAAAAAGGGGAGGCCTATCACAAAACAGGAGCATGAAAACTCACCAACAAATGTATCACAAAACGGAAAGCTATTCCATTGTTGCTAACCATTAATTTTGAGCCGAGGCTCCACTAAACGGCCCGAAGACTATGAGCCGAAGCTCCACTAAAACGACCCGAAGACCATGGGCCGCTACCCCACCAATTTGAGTCGAAGCTTCACAGAAACAGGGTTTAGTCTCCCTCGCAGACAAAGAGACATGGCACATTGCTAGTCTAAATCACAAAATGATCATCATTGAACGATAAGTGTAAATTACACTAAGCTAGTAAATATATGAGCTTAGCTTCATGTCCCATAACTACTAGCTTAACTTAAATATTTACGAACAAACTGTAAGTCTCCACTCGAAAATTATCACAAGAAAGTCAATCGAACAAGTCCAAGAATTAACCGATGAAGTAAACGCAAGCGTTTCATACCACTTGTTTTACTAAGCCGTTTAATTAGATTTCTCATATGAGTGAGGTAAAGGTTTGTATATACTAATAGATTTGAAAACGGTTTTAATAATGAGCTTTGTATTGAAATAGTGTTGAAATCATTTTGATGAAAGAGTTTTGATATTTACTACTAGTATTGGAAACTTTATATTTTTGAAGTGACAAATCACAAAAATGATTGTAGGAACAATCGATCAATAAAATTCACATACGAAGACGTGAATAAAATCCAAAGAAATCAATATCAAATCCATCAAAGTGGAAATACCCAAAAATTCCAAAAATAGAAGTAATCAAAGTTGACAAAGGTGATAACAACTAATCGGAGGAGAAGAATCGATTAACAATTGGAAAAACAAAGCAAAACGAGCATAAATAGGCAAAAAAGGGAAACAGGAGCAGGTCGGTCGACTGAACTCTCTGAGTCGGTTGACCAAAAATAGCCCAAAATGTTTCGGCTTCAGCTTCGGTCGACCGACCAGAGTGTTCGGTCGACCGAACCCCAATTTCCTGCATTTTTGTACCCTATTAATTGAAGTGCAAACTCTCACAATTCGCAATCTGTCGAGCACGGACGCTAGGGAATTACGCCCATCGGCTATCCGGTCCTATTGGCTCCTCGATGCATCACCAAAAACATGTTCAAACATCAAAGTTAGGATTTTTAAAGATTTGAACCCAAAACACTAAAATTGGGATATTCACCAATTCAATCCAAAGCAAAAAAAAATGCACATGAATAAGTTTTAGGAATCATACCCAACATTCAAAGATAGATATAAGCATAGATGTGAGATAAAAATCTCACCTTTTCACAAAATCAAAGAAGGAGAAGCTTGAAAGCAAAGGAAGATCAACCACTCTTCAATCCCAACTCAAGGAGCTTGAATCTAAGCTTAAAAGAGAAACATCCCCATAGTTAGGTTTATGAATTTCTGAAAACTGAAAGGAAAATGAGTTGGAGAAGAAGAAGGAGATGCTTACTAATTACTTCTCTTAGAATTTGGAGCTAGAGCTTGGATTTTGCAAATGAACCAGGGCTTGGAGTTTTAATTTTCCATTCCTCTCTCCATTTTTGATGAAGCTTGAGTGTTAGGAAAATAAGAATGAAGTGAAGAGGAGAAGTGGACTGAGCTAGAGTATAAGTGGGGTTAATGGGCTGAAACCCAACCCAAAGCCCTAAAGAAAAAGTAGCAAAAATCAACTTACTCCAAACATATCGAATCTTATACTAAAAAAGGTTGCAAACGACATTTTGAACTCAATGGAAGTGGTCTTGAGTCCTAATTCGACCGTATGCAAAAAGTAACTTTTCGGACTATAATCCGACTAACGATAAAATATTTAAATACTCAATTGTAAAATATGCGGGTTGTTACACTCTTCCTCCTCAGCCTCCCCCTCATTGCCGAGATCTCCCACTACCCCTCCTACCAGTCTCGCTGAGCAGGCAGCATAACAATCGAGCATACCAACCATGAACCGATGTCAGCTCGTTCTCCGCACTGGCCTCGAAACTCACACTTGCAACCATCTCCGACCACAGCCGTGCCTTCTCCTTTCCACCTCATACCCGAAGTCTTCCTTCTTCCTCCAACTTTGCATCCTATATATATATATATATATATATATATATATATATATGGGTAAAAATTCATTAAATATGGATTTGAAAATTTTATATATATAATATATATAAGTTGCTATATGTATAGGTATATATTAGTATACATTTCTACTCTTAGCTTTCGAAACTTGTTAGTTATGTATATGTGTTAATTATATATAACAGTATATATATAAAGTTTATAAATCGGTTGGTTATAAAACCTGTTGTTCATGCAAGTTATGTATGAGTTAGGTAGATTTCTAGATATTTGTATAGGTTATAAAAGTTACATATGTACATACTATTTTAAATACGATTTATTTTTGTATATGTAGGTTTAAAGCCTATATATTGGCTGTATATATATAGTATGCAAGTTTATGTTAGTTTATAAAGCAGTTTATATATATGTGTTATGCAAGATGTACTTATTTTATTCTATGTATAAATATAAGCTGTAAAGATTTGATTAAAATATGTATCGTACTTTGATTTTTAGAGTATAATAGTAATGGGTTTTGTAATAAATATGCGTAGATTTTCAAATCATAAGAATGTTAACAGTGACTTTTCTATCATCTATTGTTTTAAAATATTAAATGTAAGCTGTACTTGATTTAAGTTAAATATATGTATATTAATTCTGGGAATAGAAGTATATATATCTTGTAGTTTTCCTATTACATGTTTTGTTGAAATGTATACATATATCTAAGTTGCATACATATTTGCCTTTTGCCAGTTTTTAAGTCTGCATATATATTTTCATTTGTATATATTCTTAAACTATATATTACAGTGATATATAGGAAGTATGTAAGTTGTATTTGTACAAAAATAATATATATAGTTTAGGAAATGATCCATGTATTGTAATATATGATAGTAATATATTACATGTAGTTAGATATATTGATTTTTTTTTAAAGTATTGACTCTATATAAAGTAAAGTACAGCATAGGAACTTTATATGGATTTTATAATAATTATTAATTTGAAAATAAATAAATATATTTCATTTTAATTATATGTTTAAAATTTGAATTTTGAAATGCATATGTATATAATATATCTCGTTTCTTCGACCTTGTGCCTTCTCGATTTATATTTCAATATCAAATTGTCGCAACAATCCATAGCTCGTCGCTATATCACGTGTATATCTGTGTCCATGTCATCTCCTTGTCTCTCTAGCCTCGAAAGGTGAGCAATCACTCATGATTAACATTCTTATATTTATTAAATTTTATTTCAACTGAAACGACAATTGAAATATGTTGCTGTTAGTTTTTTGATTTGCTATATAGGTTATTATTTGTATCTGTTCACCTGTGACATCTGACACCATTATCTGTTATTTATATTGATGATATATGCCTTTTATACTATTATCGTATCTGTTTTCACTCTGCAAGTTTCCTATTAGTATAGAATTCCCTATGGGTTGAAATGATACATACCCGAACGATCCGTAGAATAGGAGAAAATCGTTATAGGATGAAATGATAAACTCAAGCGATTTTCATTGAATTGAATTTGGGATTACGGGTTGAAATGATGTATACCCGTATATAATTTAAATTGCGGATTAAAATGATAAATATCTGTATCACTTGACCATAGGATAGAAAATTTTATACAGACACCGTTGGTCTATATATATATTGAAATGTTTTCCAAGGTTTAAAAAGATATTAATGTGTGTGTGTGCGTGCGCGCGTGCGCGTGTGTGTTTATATAAATATTAATTTTAAATGTTATACTTATAAAGGTTATTTTAGTTAAATTCTTGATTTTAAATTATGTGACGCCCCACCTCTATACCCACGCTAGCCAAGAACACTTCGAAGTAGTGCTGTCAACTAGCACTGAGAATAAGGCTGTTGAGGAGCGACCATCCATGTAATTGCTTATCACATGGTGGCTATAAATAATCTTCGAAAACAAACATAGAAATAATCATATCACAAATCAGTCACAGATATCCATATCACAAAGGCGGAAGAAGATATGAATATATAACTAACACATGAAAGTGTACATCAGAGTAGTGGTCAGTAAGATCCACGATAATACAAAAGAATAGCAACACGTGCTATACAAAAGAATACAACTATGAGTCTATATCTCAAGTGTATACAACAAAAACTGCTAATCTAAACAGTTAGCCAAAAGTCAGAGTGATGAATCCCTGGGAAGAAGTCAAGCAGAAGCACCTGTAACATCTCGGTCTGACCCGAGTATTATTTAAGAATATAATAAACGGATCAGTCTAGCTATAAATATCAGATGACATGATATAACATAAAAGATATGGCATAAACATAAACATCCATAACGACATACCACTATAAGTATGTAAATAATGATCAACAGAAGATCAATCAATAAGAGATAATCAATATCACAAGAATCTTCTCAAAGATTCGAAGAGGGCATCATACCCTAAACTTGTACTCATAACAAGTCAATGACATAAATTCCAGAAATCAACACGAGAAATCCAGAAATCATAAAAAGGGAAAGAGGCCTATCACATGACGGTCCGAAGACCAAGGGGAGCTACCCCGCATGTGTGAATGGAATCACACAGATTGAGGTCAAGACTAACCAAAAAGCAGAAAGGTATGTGTGAATGGAATCACACAAGTGGTGTCTAGTCTAACCTTGCAATGAAAGAGACATTGCGCAATTGCTAGTCTAATTCATAAAGCGATCATCAAGATCAACGAGAAGTGTCAATTACACTAAGCTAGTAAATATAGAAGTTTAGCTTCATGTCCCATAACCACTTTCTTAACTTAAATATTTACGAACAAACTGTAAATCTTCACTAATAAAATTGTCACAAGAGGTTCAATCGAACAAGTCCAAGAATTAACCGACGAAGTGAACGCAAGCATTTCATACCACTTGTTTTACTAAGTCGTTTAATTAGATTTCTCATCCGAGTGAGGTAAAGGCTTGTATATACTAATAGATTGGAAAACGGTTTAAGAAAAGAGCTTTGTTATTAAAAATAGAGTTGAAATTGTTTGTTAAAAGAGTTTTGATATTTACTACTAGTATTGAAACCTTTATATTATAAAGTGACAAAACACATAAGCAAGTGTAGAAACAATCAGTCACAAAGATCGCATACGGAGATGCGAATAAAATCCCAGGAAATCAGCTCAATGTTTTTCAGATAAGATCCCCTACGGAGGGGGGGTCCAGGGGGGGTGGCAACCCCCCAAGGTGGGGGTGCGGGGGCAACGCCACCGCTTACGGGGTTCGACCTGCCCGGTCAGGTCGCGGGGGTCCAGGGGGCAGCGCCCCCGGCGGGGTGCGGGGCAGCGCCCCGACCAAAACGGTACGACCTAGTGAAGACAAAATGAGGTCTAACGACCTAATGACTCAAGGGTCTAACGACCTAACGACTCAAGGGTCATACGACCTAACGACTCAAGGGTCATACGACCTAACGAGCCATGGCCAAACGACCTAACGACTCAAGGGTCTAACGACCTAACGACTCAAGGGTCATACGACCTAACGACTCAAGGGTCATACGACCTAACGACTCAAGGGTCTAACGACCTAACGACTCAAGGGTCATACGACCTAACGACTCAAGGGTCATACGACCTAACGACTCAAGGGTCGTACGACCTAACGACTCAAGGGTCATACGACCTAATGTGGAGGGGTCGAGCGACTTAAGGAAGGCGAACGACCTAAGGTCTAACAACCTACGACTTAACAGAGTCGAGCGACCTAAGGTCTAACGACCTACGACTTAACAGAGTCGAGCGACCTAAGGTAAATGGTCCAACGACCTAACTCGAACGACTTATCTGGAGCTTAGGTCGGAGACGACCTACGAGATAAACCCGGGCGAGCGACTTAACGTTTGCCTAGAGATTATAGGTCGGAAACGACCTAAGACTTAAAGCTTAACTCGCGAGCGACCTACGGCTTAAGGCCTAACTCGTGAGCGACCTACGACTTAAGGCTTAACTCGTGAGCGACCTAATTCCGAAGTGCCAATTCTTCCAGAACGATCTAAAGTTAACTCGTGAACGACACACGACCCATGGATGAACGACTTAACTCCGAACGACCTAAAAATGGCCAGAACGACCTAAGTGCAGAAAATTCACCAAAACGCTAAAAATTGGAGTTTTTCGCCAATCCAATCCAAACTAAATGCTAACATGCATGCAAAAATGATAGGGAATCATTCCCAACAGTCCAATATAGTTATAGGCTAGAATTGTGAGATAAAAATCTCACCTTTGCACTAAAGTTTATGAAGATGAAGCTTGAAAGCAAGGAGAAGCAATCCAAAGCTTGAATCCAATATCTTCTACTTGAATTTGGAGTTGAATGTTGGATTTGCAATTGAATTTGTGCTTGGAGTTTTAATTTCCCATTCCCTCCACCATTAATGCCAAAGCTTGATTAGTTAGGAAATTTATGAAGAGTGAGGAGAAGAGGGTTGGAACTTGGGCTTAATAGGCTAAACTAACCCAAAGTCCAAAGCGGGAAAAGTTAGTGAAATTTCACTAACTCCAAACCTATCGATGTTTATACTTAAAAAGTTGTAAACGACATTTCGAACTCAATGGAAGTGGTCTCGAGTCCTAATTTGACCGTTTGCAAAAAGTAGCTTTTCGGACCAAAATCCGATTAACGAGTTAATATTTAAATAAAATATTTAAATACAAACTCGATAAATATGCGGGTTGTTACAAATTATATGTTTGAAAATTTTAAAATTATAAGTTAGTTTTGAAAATTATAAATTTTAAGAATTTACTTATATTTTTACTATTTCAAAATATATATAAATCAGTTTTATTATAAAATAAGTTTAATAATAAAGTTTGATTTAACTAATACATATGATGTTTAAGAATTTATTTAAAATTTTATTTTAAAATAGATTTTATAAATTTTTATAAGTTAACGTTGGGAAGATAAATTTAAGTTGATTTGAAATAATATTCTTTTAAGAAATATATGTAAATAAAATCGATTTGAAACTTGTTGGATGTTGAGAATTTAAGGATATGATTTTATAACTTGATTTTGGTTTAAAGTGATTAATGAATATTCCAAGTTTAAATAAATTGAAGGAAATATTAGATTATTTGTAATTTGAGATTTATTTAAATGATATTGGATTTATTAAGTGGATATTTCAAAACTAAATAATAATTATGTTAAATTAAGATATATATGAAATTATCAAATTTAGTTATGAAATTGTGGAATATTTAAAGCTTTGAAATAAAGTGAAATTGAAATGGTTTATTTTGTGGTTCAAATCTGTTTTTGAAATCGATATAATTTGAAATGGATTATTTGAGAAAACGAATTATGTTGAAATTGATGAATTTAGATTGAATTAAATTTGAATTTTTGAATTCGAGTTGATTTGAAACGATTTGTGAAATTTGAGGAAGCTATTTTGTTATATAAAGTATTTTTAAATTATATTTAAACTATTTGTATATTTTACTTTATAAATTATTTTCAAATAAACTATTTTAATATAAATAATTTTAATATAAACTATTTTAGTATATTAACTATTTTATTATAAACTATTTTAACTTATAACTATTTTGCAAAAACTATTTTATTGTATAAACTACTTTATTATATATACTCTCGTTAATATCAAACGTTTAAAGAAAAGTATTACGATTTCTAAATTATGATTTCCAAAGTGTTATGATTTCTAAATTATGATTTCCAAAGTGTTATGATTTCCAAAGTATTATGATTTCTAAATTATGATTTCCAAAGTGTTATGATTTTCAAAGTATTATGATTTCTAACTTTTTATTTCCAAAGTGTTATGGTTTTAGAAGCTTTATAATTTCGAAAGTGTTATAACTTTGAAGTGCTACGATTTTTGGAAATGGATATATTTGAAATGGAAATGATATCGTGTTGATATAGATTTGAAATGGAAATGATATCGTATTGATATGGTTTTGAAATGGCAATGATATTTTGGTTTTGAAGTATAAACTATTTTGAAATGACCACGGTGTTATAATAACGTTTGGTTATTAAAGAGATCGGGATCGGATATTGTCTTACTCTCTACCAATACCGAAAATCACTTAACAACTGTGTACGTTATGGAGATTTCAGAATGAAGTAGGATGGTTTGGTGACGGTTCTATATGTTATTTACGTTATCCTGACTCCCGTGAGTCAGCTTGATGCGGCTAAAACAGGAGCCATGCCAGGCCAAGTGAGGCCACTCCTCTGATCGGACACATTTCTTCGATACCATTCTATTGCTTTTGTGATTTTCTTGGGTGCACCTTTGATTTGAGAGTGTGTCAGGAGGTGGGCGGTAGTAGCTGCCATGCGTTACTACCAGTTCGGATCCATGAACGGTATATCTACACAGGCTTTGCCTCGAGTGCCTTATCGCATGCCCTATCGCGTCTTCTACGAGTTTGTTTTGTACCTTACCTATGGAGTGCCCTCTGATAGCCCTCCAATTTACGGGGGGAGTTATGGTACTGTATAGACTATGAGAATATATAAAATGTGTTATGGGGGATATGAGTAACGCTTTAACGCTATTTTGATACTTTTACTTTTACTTTTACTATAGACGTTATTATAATAGCGTATATTAGTACATAGTAGATAGTTTAACAGATCCTTAAAGGATGGTTATCCCAAACATCCTTTGAGTTACTTGTATTCCAGTAGAAATTTCACTTGAGTTGGATTTATTGATATAAGAATATTAATCCTAACTCGAGTGTTTTGTGTTTTGCTTTACGCTCGGGTCAAATTGAGTGTCACAGTGTTTGAGACTCACCTTTGGAGTTGGAGCTTTGCTTGGAGATCCATCTATTTCTGTTCAGCTTTCAGCTATCTAATTGTTTTTTTTGACTTGTCATCTGTTTGTATTCGAGACTTGTATTGTATTTTTTTAACTCTGTCATATGTATATAGTAGCTTCATGAACTATTATTCTTTTGTTTCGGCTGCTTACTGTTATATTACTCCGTGATTGTGATTCTGTGATTAATTTATTTACTGTATATGTTAAGCTTTCCAAATTTAAATTAACAATCTGATATTTTGAGCAATTCAAGTCCTACATGTGCGGATGCGAATGGTTGTGTAACGATCCCGAAATTTCCAGATAGTTAGAGAAAAGAAGAAAAGAGATAGAAGAAGAAGAACAGAAAAGAAACACACAATCTCACATTCGCAGCGGATAAAATATAATAGCAAATAAATAATAGTTTACAAAGCAGAATTGTATCAGTATATTTACATTTTACATCAGAGTTACAACAATTTCATAACACTGGACAATTTAAAATAACTTGTCCCATATAATTAACAATATATATCACAGCGGAAAAACACTCTATACGTTCCTGTCCTTCAGCTCTCCTCCTGAGCTCCAGAACGTCCTTACCTGCAAGTCTGTAGTACTCGGTCTGTAACGACCCAGAATTTTTGATAATTTAAATTTGAATATTTAATTGAATTTAAATGTTAATAAGTGAAATTTATTAGTCGAATAAATTTTATTTTGAATATTGGATTTAATTGAATAATTAAATCGATAATTTAATAGTTGAAATTACAGAAATAATTGAAAATAGGGTTAAATATGATTAAAATTGATTTGTAAAATTTTATTTTATCATGTTAGAGTTAGAATGATATTTTAGAACAAATAAAAATCGAATTAAAAGTTTATTTATGAAAATTGAATATTTTAATATTTAATAATCGACTATGAAATTAGCCATTTTTCGAACAGTCTCAGAATTGGCCGAAACTAGTTCCATTGGATCCGTAATAGTTAGTTATTATCGGATTTCAATTTTCGTAGCAGTCGGAGTTGTCGTTAGATCATGGCAGCTCGAAACGCATCAAAATTGTTTTAATATTAAAATTCGAGTAACTTTGAAAATGCATAACTTTTTCATACGAGGTCGAAAATGTGCGAAACCAGTTGCGTTGGAATCGTATCGACGAGCACTACGCTATGGAATTGGATTGGAGTCGTTTGGAGTTAGTGAGAATTTCGGGTAAAATTAAACGTCCGTTTAATTTTATTCGAAATAAATCGCTATAACGAAATTGAAATAAAGGTGAGAACTCCTCACTCAATCGAATCGTTTTCGATTTTAAATAGTTAGATTTAAATTTTTTGATTGTATGTGGAATGATGATTGTTATCTATTGATTGTTAAAATAGACATTATGCGCCGTTAGTAAGCGGATGTTATTTATTAAAAACATATACCGCGAATATTTCACAGTATAGTGAAATTGGTATTATTTATGTACTTGGAATTGATTTCCCGCAGTATATAGTGGATGAGACCCTATTGCGCCATCTATTAAGCGGATAATATTTTATAATTTCCATATACCGCGATAATTCCGTACTGGAACGGAATTGGTATTGTGCTAATGTTTGTGGATGCAGGGAAACAGGTTGGAGGGATCCAACTGGATTCCTCAACTGTATTGATTTATTTACAAATATTGTGATTATTTGTTGATTATCATATCGATATATGATATTTGGATGTCGTGATTGACTATTTGGTGCCGCTGCATCATCGGATCCATTTTTGAAGTTTTAAAGTTACGATTTTGATTTTTTAAAGGATTTTGAAGTGATTTTTCATAGTATATGTTTTTATTAAATTTTGAATTGATTCATTTTAAATAATTAAAACGTTATAAATTTTTATGTTATAAAAATTACTGTTTTTGTAAAATATAACCAAATTTAGATTTTCGAAATAAATGGTGATTAATTTATAAAATGGTTTAATTTCTAATTTTGAATCATTATAAAATATTTTTAAATTTATTTTTATAAGTTAAAAATATTGGAATTATAAAACGAGCTTTTATAAGTGTTAAAGGTGAAATAAAGATGGATTTCATAAGTGAACAGAATTTATAGATTTATAAATTATGAAGTTATAAAAATAAATAGATTTTGTAAAATAGAAGATTTATAAGTAATTATCTTATAAATCGGATTTTGGCATTTAAATGAGATATAAATGGAATTTGTTAATAATGAGATTTATAAATCGAAGCTTATAAATAGAAATGGAATTTATAAACATTGTTTATAAATTCGAAATCAATTTAATTTGACAAATTGAATAGTGAAGTTTATTAAAGGAAATATATTCACGATTTTGGACAGTGAATACATTATTGAATGAAATAGTTATGTTTGGCAAAAGGAATATTATAGAATGAAGTTAATTAGTTTAAAGATGTTTTAAAATGTATTATGAATCGAAACCATAGATTTCAACATTTATTGTTGAAATAGACGTTTTCGAGAAAGAAGGAAATGGTGGACTATAACACTGTTGTTATAGTAAATGATTTCCGAAAGGAAATGTTTTATATAGTATTGGGATTTATATATCTATTTAAACTTTGAATCCCTATACTAGTGATTTTGGGTTGTCGTAACGATGTTTTGCGCAACATTCGTTTTGGCCCAAATAAATGTGTTAAGAGAATGATTTCCTTAAGGAATGAAATATATACTAAATTTTGATTTAAGTATATCGAATATTTTCAAATGTTGAAAATAAATAGATTTGTGATGTACTTATTATTTAATAAGTATGGAAATATTTTTCCAATGTGAAATGAACCTTTTAGAATTTATCCTTGTAAGATAAATTGAAAGTGAATATTGAAAATCGATTGAAAGTTTAAAACTAAACGTTGATTTATTTTTGAAGTGTGGGAATTAATTTATGGATTTGGGACGTAAATATAAAGTAAATCGTTAAGGATTTATTTAGTTGGTTTAAATGAACCATGTTGAAATGAAAGAAATTCCGCGCAAAGAAAATGATTGAAATTTGTTTTCAAAGGAGATAAAGGTGAAAGGTGATTTGAAAATTTGTTTTCAAATGGTTGAAGTGTGGAAAATTATATATCTAGTAAAGATATCTTGGAAAGTAAATAATTTGGGAAATTATTTGGAATTTGGTGATGTTGAGCACGCCTATTGATAGTTAAATAATCCAATTATCAATATTTACCTTTAAATAGGTATTTGTTGTGATTGTTTGAAATTAAATGCCACATTTATTTTTAATATAAGCGCTCGCTATTCGGGTTAGCCGGGAAAGGACCTTGGGGTCGTATAACCCATTCCGAATATGTGATACGTCGTAATGGATTGCATTCGATGACCGGTGTTGAAGACCGGATATTCGTGAAAACGGAAGGATTACCGTCGACTTACTCTACATCGGCTGATCTCCGATATAAAGGTTTTATCACCCTTAGTGACGGGAAGTCCGGTAGTGATTAGTGAATATTCGGATTGCAAGGACTTCTTTGGAAGTGCCTTCGGTTCTGTTCGAGCCCGGAACAGACTTGTATGGATTGTATGTCTGACATTACAAATTGAGATATAAAGCTGATTTCTTTCAAATATATTTCTGTTGGTGGCGGAGAATTTATTCTCTTAGCTTAACACCCTTCTCTGAGACGTACGAGCTTAGAGGTTATATAGTTGAAAGTTATTAGTGATATGCTCCCAATTTGGTAGCGTGGCATGCTGAATGTTGCTGTGAAATGATCATTGTTTGATCATTTGTGATAGGATCATTTATTTGATCATTTATCTTAGTGATCATTTCTATGATCATTTGTTGACCCAAAGCACGGCTTTTGTATAAAGCGTGGCTTTGTGGACGACACTTCGTCGGACCTCACACCCTGGAAATGGTCAAAACAGGAAGGATGCAGCAAGGTTATTAGGGGGTAGCGCCCCTTTAGTGTATGTCATTCCTTCTGGATAGAGGTGGTATCATGGTATGGAGCCTAGATATTTAACCTATGTTGTTGCTGCAAATTTTGTGGTTGTTGGAAATCGAGGGTCCTCTGATAGATCGGTTACAATCGGGGGATGACATATTCGTGTCAGTAGTTACCCAGTTAGGGGTAACCCGGCCTTGTATTGGTAGAGATCCGGTTTGGTTCTCGGGACATCATTCCAGAGGCGTTTCCATGTGGCAATGGGAAGTTCCTTGGCCTGACCATTTGTTGGAAATCCAAAGAAACAATACGAGACTTGTACGGTTTTAGTTGTAGAACCTGCCATGGAATGTGGCAGTAACCTGCTATTGAACATGGTAGCTATAGTAGGCATACGACAATGGTCGTATGTTGGCTAAGATTTATATCTTTATTTTCGAAAATGATTTTTCCTGCACTAGTAATAATATCAAATGTTTCTTTTTAATGCGTATCAAGCATCTTTGACTATCATAAGGAGAAATCTCCTCCGATTCTGCGTTTGCATTGTGTGTGTGTGCGGGAGGCCTTATGTTAGTCTCATTTTTAAAAGCATTGCGAATTGACTTTAAAAATATTCCTCTATTTTGATTTTAAAGAAAAATAAACTGTTTTAGTTCTCACACCAGTCACATGACTGACTCGGAGTTTATTGTTTTCCTTCCTAAACTCTGGGTGCCCAACAATTTCCACACGGGCAGTCAAGAGTTAAGGTTTATCAGGATATTCTAGAACTCAGGAGTTGCTGGAGGCAAGCTAGATAGCATGGCGTATTACTAGTATATAGTATTTCCTTTCCGCTGTTCGATGTTGTTTGTTGTTGTACACCCTGATGATGTAATATGATGTAAAGTAATAACTGATATAGTTCTTTATTTAAAGATTATTCATTTATCTATTATATGTTGTTCCGCTGCGAATTGTGAGATTCTGATGTTGTTCTGTTATTTCTTCTGTTCTGTTCTATCTTTTTTCTTCTTCTTCTACCTTTTTCTTTTTCTTTTTCTTCTTCTGTAACCCTAACATTTTGGTTTTTCGGCAAAGAAAAGTCGCGATTGTTACATTTGGTATCAGAGCTTATGGTTAAGCGACAACCATGGCTCTGTTGGGTATTACTCATTAGAGATAGGGTCAGTAGTACTCTAGCATGAGTGTGAGTGTAATAATAGATACGAGCGCGTAATTGTTAGTGAATATAAATTGTTTTATATTGTGATGATTGGTTTGTTGAGTGGTATATGGATTTTGGTCAACACGAGTAATTAACGTTGTTGATAGGGATCTCTAAACACTTGAATAGAACAATTCGACACAGTATTGTTTTAAATTGGGTAAATGAAATAATTTTACCTCGATTATATTTTATATATAAAGGAAATAATTTTTCAGAATTATTAAAGTGTATATGAATTGATTGTTTGGTTGTTGAATAAAAACAACAATTTTTAAAGAATGAATTGTATAAGCAAATGAATTATATGTATGGAGTTATAATTAAAATAATTTACACTTGTGAAATAATGTTATATACAAGAAGTGAAATTATATAAGTAAAAGACTTATAAATGAGATTTATATTCTGAAAACAAAATTCCAGAGAAGTGTTTTGAAAAGATTTGAAATTTTGGGAATTTTTTTTAAAACTATAACTTTTGTTTTGGAATTGGAAGTTAAACGATATAGTTTGGTTTTGAAAGATAACAAAGTATGATTTGAAAACTTAGTAAAGTTATTGTAAGAAGTTTAACTATGGATTTTGAAAGTTAATGGATTCTGTAAATTTTTCTTACTTGGTAATTTCGAGGACGAAATTCTTTTAAGGGGGGAAGTTTGTAACGACCCAGAATTTTTGATAATTTAAATTTGAATATTTAAATGTTAATAAGTGAAATTTATTAGTCGAATAAATTTTATTTTGAATATTGGATTTAACCGAATAATTAAATCGATAATTTAATAGTTGAAATTACAGAAATAATTGAAAACAGGGTTAAATATGATTAAAATTGATTTGTAAAATTTTATTTTATCATATTGGAGTTTGAATGATATTTTAGAATAAATAAAAATCGAATTAAAAGTTTATTTGTGAAAATTGAATATTTTAGTATTTAATAATCGACTGTAAAATTAGCCGTTTTTCGAACAGTCTCAGAATTGGACGAAATTAGTTCTATTGGATCCGTAATAGTTAGTAATTATCGGATTTCAATTTTCGTAGCAATCGGAGTTGTCGTTTGATCATGGCAGCTCGAAACGCATCAAAATTGTTTTAATATTAAAATTCGAGTAACTTTGAAAATGCATAACTTTTTCATACGAGGTCGAAAACGCGCGAAACCAGTTGCATTGGAATCGTATCGACGAGCACTACGCTATGGAATTGGATTGGAGTCGTTTGGAGTTAGTGAGAATTTCGGGTAAAATTAAACGTCCGTTTAATTTTATTCGAAATAAATCGCTATAACGAAATTGAAATCAAGGTGAGAACTCCTCACTCAATCGAATCGGTTTCGATTTTAAATAGTTAGATTTATATTTTTTGATTGTATGTGGAATGATGATTGTTATCTATTGATTGTTAAAATAGACATTATGCGCCGTTAGTAAGCGGAGGTTATTTATTAAAAACATATACCGCGAATATTTCACAGTATAGTGAAATTGGTATTATTTATGTACTTGGAATTGATTTCCCGCAGTACATAGCGGATGAGACCCTATTGCGTCGTCTATTAAGCGGATAATATTTTATAAATCCCATATACCGCGATAATTCCGTACTGGAACGGAATTGGTATTGTGCTAATGTTTGTGGATGCAGGGAAACAGGTTGGAGGTATCCAACTGGATTCCTCAACTGTATTGATTTATTTACAAATATTGTGATTATTTGTTGATTATCATATCCATATATGATATTTGGATGTCGTGATTGACTATTTGGTGCTGCTGCATCATCGGATCCATTTTTGAAGTTTTAAAGTAACGATTTTGATTTTTTAAAGGATTTTAAAGTGATTTTTCAAAGTATATGTTTTTATTAAATTTTGAATTGATTCATTTTAAATAATTAAAACGTTATAAATTTTTATATTATAAAAATTACTGTTTTTGTAAAATATAACCAAATTTAGATTTTCGAAATAAATAGTGATTAATTTATAAAATGGTTTAATTTGTAATTTTGAATCATTATAAAAGATTTTTAAATTTATTTTTATAAGTTAAAAATATTGGAATTATAAAACGAGCTTTTATAAGTGTTAAAGGTGAAATAAAGATGGATTTCATAAGTGAACAGAATTTATAGATTTATAAATTGTGAAGTTATAAAAATAAATTGATTTTGTAAAATAGAAGATTTATAAGTAATTATCTTATAAATCGGATTTTGGCATTTAAATGAGATATAAATGGAATTTGTTAATAATGAGATTTATAAATCGAAGCTTATAAATAGAAATGGAATTTATAAACATTGTTTATAAATTCGAAATCAATTTAATTTGACAAATTGAATAGTGAAGTTTATTAAAGGAAATATATTCACGATTTTGGACAGTGAATACATTATTGAATGAAATAGTTATGTTTGGCAAAAGGAATATTATAGAATGAAGTTAATTATTTTAAAGATGTTTTAAAATGTATTATGAATCGAAACCATAGATTTCAACATTTATTGTTGAAATAGACGTTTTCGAGAAAGAAGGAAATGGTGGACTATAACACTGTTGTTATAGTAAATGATTTCCGAAAGGAAATGTTTTATATAGTACTGGGATTTATATATCTATTTAAACTTTGAATCCCTATACTAGTGATTTTGGGTTGTCGTAACGATGTTTTGCGCAACATTCGTTTTGGCCCAAATAAATGTGTTAAGAGAATGATTTCCTTAAGGAATGAAATGTATACTAAATTTTGATTTAAGTATATCGAATATTTTTAAATGTTGAAAATAAATAGATTTGTGATGTACTTATTATTTAATAAGTATGGAAATATTTTTCCAATGTGAAATGAATGTTTAGAATTTATCTTTGTAAGATAAATTGAAAGTGAATATTGAAAATTGATTGAAAATCATACATCATAAATATTTTGGGATTATAAATTCACTATGGAATTTATAAAAGAAAGGGGAATTAGTTTAAAAATAAACGTTGATTTATTTTTGAAGTGTGGGAATTAATTTACGGATTTGGAACATAAATATAAAGTAAATCGTTAAGGATTTATTTAATTGGTTTAAATGAACCATGTTGAAATGAAAGAAATTCCGCGTAAGGAAAATGATTGAAATTTGTTTGCAAAGGAGATAAAGGTGAAAGGTGATTTGAAAATTTGTTTTCAAATGGTTGAAGTGTGGAAAATTATATATCTAGTAAAGATATCTTGGAAAGTAAATAATTTGGGAAATTATTTGGAATTTGGTGATGTTGAGCATGCCTATTGATAGTTAAATAATCCGACTATCAATATTTACCTTTAAATAGGTATTTGTTGTGATCGTTTGAAATTAAATGCCACACTTATTTTTAATATAAGCGCTCGCTATTCGGGTTAGCCGGGAAAGGACCTTGGAGTCGTATAACCCATTCCGAATATGTGATACGTCGTAATGGATTGCATTCGATGACCGGTGTTGAAGACTGGATATTTGTGAAAACGGAAGGATTACCGTCGAGTTACTCTACATCGGCTGATCTCCGATATAGAGGTTTAATCACCCTTAGTGACCGGAAGTCCGGTCGTGATTAGTGAATATCCGGATTGCAAGGACTTCTTTGGAAGTGCCTTCGGTTCTGTTCGAGCCCGGAACAGACTTGTATGGATTGTATGTCTGACCTTACAAATTGAGATATAAAGCTGATTTCTTTCAAATATATTTCTGTTGGTGGCGGAGAATTTATTCTCTTAGCTTAACACCCTTCTCTGAGACGTACGAGCTTAGAGGTTATATAGTTGAAGGTTATTAGTGATATACTCCCAATTTGGTAGTGCGGCATGCTGAGTGTTGCTGTGAAATGATCATTGTTTGATCATTTGTAATAGGATCATTTATTTAATCATTTATCTTGGTGATCATTTCTATGATCATTTGTTGACCCAAAGCACGGCTTTTGTATAAAGCGTGGCTTTGTGGACGAGACTTCGTTGGACCTCACACCCCGGAAATGGTCAAAACAGGAAGGATGCAGCAAGGTTATTAGGGGGTAGCGCCCCTTTAGTGTATGTCATTCCTTCTGGATAGAGGTGGTATCATGGTATGGAGCCTAGATATTTAACCTATGTTGTTGCTGCAAATTTTGTGGTTGTTGGAAATCGAGGATCCTCGGATAGATCGGTTACGATCGGGGGATGGCATATTCATGTCAGTAGTTACCCAGTTAGGGGTAACCCGGCCTTGTGTTGGCAGAGATCCGGTTTGGTTCTCGGGACGTCATTCCAGAGGCGTTTCCATGTGGCAATGGGAAGTTCCTTGGCCTGACCATTTGTTGGAAATCCAAAGAAACAATACGAGACTTGTACGGTTTTAGTTGTAGAACCTGCCATGGAATGTGGCGGTAACCTACTATTGAACATGGTAGCTATAGTAGGCATACGATAATGGTCGTATGTTGGCTAAGATTTATATTTTTATTTTCGAAAATGATTTTTCCTGCACTATGCACTAGTAATAATATCAAATGTTTCTTTTTAATGCGTATCAAGCATCTTTGACTATCATAAGGAGAAATCTCCACCGATTCTGCGTTTGCATTGTGTGTGTGTGTGTGGGAGGCCTTATGGTAGTCTCATTTTTAAAAGCATTGCGAATTGACTTTAATAATATTCCTCTATTTTGATTTTAAAGAAAAATAAACCATTTTAGTTCTCACACCAGTCACATGACTGACTCGGAGTTTATTGTTTTCCTTCCTAAACTCTGGGTGCCCACCAATTTCCACACGGGCAGTCAAGAGTTAAGGTTTATCAGGATATTCTAGAATTCAGGAGTTGTTGGGGGCAAGCTGGATAGCATGGCGTATTACTAGTATATAGTATTTCCTTTTTGCTGTTTGATGTTGTTTGTTGTTGTACACCCTGATGATGTAATATGATGTAAAGTAATAACTGATATAGTTCTTTGTTTAAAGATTATTCACTTATCTGTTATATGTTGTTCCGCTTCGAATTGTGAGATTCTGATGTTGTTCTGTTATTTCTTCTGTTCTGTTCTATTCTTTTTCTTCTTCTACCTTTTTCTTTTTTTTTTCTTCTTATTTAACCTTAACATTTCGGTTTTTCGGCAAAGAAAGGTCGCGAGCGTTACACGGTCTGACCCGAGCATTACATCAAAGTAACACCCGGGTCAGGCTGGAAACCAGCGTGAGTAAACCCATCTAACATAAATTTCAAAGGCATACAACTTATATATATATAACCTGGGTAACTTGTATCAATTACAACTTCTCAAATTGATATCGACATCAATTTTCCACTTACCAATTTCTAAGTACTCAATTTAGATTAAATGGACTAATTCACTTATGTAACAACCCGGTATTTGCACCAATTAACAATCGACATTTGGACGATTAATATTGTTGCAAATTACCGTTTGAAGTTTTAAATCCGAATTAAAATTCTTTTATAAATGGTTAAAAGGAATTATGGGCTTTAAAAATTAAATTGTGGCCCATGTTTTTATCGTGGCCGTGAAAATTAACTAAGGCAAATAGCCGTCCCCTTTTCTTTGTGTCATTCATTCGTAAAACCCTTAAAAATAAATCGAACGAGAGTTTAATGGCGGCTTCGTTCTCTTTTTATTTCCAATTCAACCTGTCCTTTCCCCCCTTATTTCATTTTTCATTAGCAACCCCAAAAATCGAAACGAACGAAGAAAATTATGGCGGCCTCCTCTTCGTCATTCAAAGATTAGGGCTTCTCGAAATCGAAGATGCCGATGCTCGATTGAAGCGGCGATTCAGCGTTCTGGTTCGTCCATCGATGGCCTCCTCGTAGCTTGCTCCAGCTGCTTCGACTTGTGAAAAGGTGAGTGGTCTTCCCCTCACATCTAATTCAAATCATTCTTGATGATTTATGGCTTGTTCAAATCTATGCTTTTCGTTGTTTGATTAATGGATGCCCTCGGCTTTGATTTCTAATTTTGATTTCTTGGTCACGGTTTGAAATTTCTGTTTTGATTGACGTTTCGTCCTTTTCTCTCTGACATTGGGCAATTTGCTTTAGTTAAAGTTAGAGGCTGCTTGATTGTGCCTTAGTTGCCACGTTTCTGACATAATATTACCTTCGACCATCACCGTTGTATCGTTATTGCTCCTGGTCAGTGCACTTGTACCATTCGAGATCACGGTATTAGTTATCACACATTCATCAAGGTATGTTGTGTATTGCTCACTTCACTATGTTCGAGTTATACACATACCAGTCGAGTTATATTCCTACCACTGTTGCATATATGTGATGGCCCATCCATGTTGTAAGACCTGATAGGTTTGTTGTTGGATTGCCAGAGAGTTCATGTCCATGTGTTGTATTTCTTTTGCTGGGCACTATCATGTTCATGTCATTCTTTTGGGCAGTTTGCTTTGCATTCTCTTTATGTACTTGTGTCGAGGCTGTTGTTCTGTCCACTTCATGTTGTTGACTGCATTATTGAAGTGTATCTGACCATGTTTTTGTTTATAAGCAGTTTGAAGTTGCTGACTTCATTTGTTTCTCTGACCTGATTTCTGATCTGTAGCATGAGCTATTAGCTTGTATTTCTTCGTCTTTGTACTTATAGTACATGGTTCAGGTTGCATAGCATGTTGAATATCATCATGCAGTCTTCATTTTCCTATGCTTCTGTTGTCGCTGACTTGAGTTCGAGCCTCTGGTTTGACTGTCTTGTTCAAGACTGATACATTCATTTGTTGCATTGTATTCATTGTGTTTTGTGGTCTTCCTTGTTATCTGGTAGCACTGTCTTCATTGTTACCTGATAGCACTCGTGCCTGCATTGATCTGGTACCATGCCTTCGAGTTATACATATCACTCTGTTGCATAGTTCATCCACTTGCTTCAGTGTTGCATTCATATTGAATGTGAGCATGTTATTTTGTTCTGAATTTCTGAAGCTTGTTTTGGTTCTGACTCTTATGGGCTTGGTACATTGGTTAGTTGCTGAGTTTGTCCATTTAGTCACCATATATATACGTACAGATATGTATGTGCGTATATATGTATGTTGTCATTCTTATTCACTGGGCTTCAGTTTTGATAACTGTTTTGATACAATTGTTGTCACTGTTATTTTGTGGTATTTTGATGCTAGTTTGTACATGCTGATTTAGTTTGCAGTTTTCATTTTTGATGTTCATTGGCTGTTGGACTTCATGTATCCATGTACTCCATTGTCCATGTTTTAATGATACTGTAATTTGGGTTCGGTTCCATTTGCCTTTCGCCATTCAGTGGCCTGTGTTCGTGTTGCCGTACATATGTTTTGTGGATACACATGTGTAATCATACATGTATATAGGTAGTATATGTTGCAGACTTATGTTGTTGTTCTTCAGGTTAGCATTTGCATGTATCGAATGCTCATTTGCTGAATCACCATATAATTTGAAGTTATTGAGCTTCTTTCCTCATATGATCTGCTTGATATTCTCCTTGTGTACATTGCAACATGAACACTGTCTAGATACGTGTACATGCTTTCACTTAGCTGTCTGCATAATGAAAACTCGGTTGTTATCGGTCTATACTTGAGCAGTGCATACGCTTTATATGTTGGCTTCGGTCATTATGTCTCTGAATTTGATGACTCCGGTACTGTCACTGACATTACTTCAACTATTTGAGTATGCGGGTTTGTTTCATCTGTACTGTTGCTTCTATTTGATTGTTGCATCTGAGTTTTTGTTTGATGTCCTTGGTTCTACTCGGGAATTATTTGCATCTGTGTTTCACTTGAGTTTGAACCCCACTTTTCTTGGGTTTGACCGTCTGTTCGTTATGAATTTTCATTGTGTACTTCGTTACTGTAGTGGCAAGGCAGTGCACGCAAGCGTGAACTGCAGCCACACGGTATTCATTGGGTACTTCGTCACTATAGTGGCAAGGCAGTGCACGCAAGCGTGAACTGCAGCCACACGGTATGGCGTGTATGATATTCTATTTGTTTTGACTTATGGATCTTTTTGCGTACTCCATATTCCGTAGTGGCGAGGCAGTGCACGCGTGCGTGTACTGCAGCCCTACTTGAATTAATATTTTAATTGATATTTCAATGGTTTGAACTGTTTTGTTTATTTCAATTCAATATTCTGAATTGCATTCTGATTTGGTTTAATTACTGTCGTCTATTCATTATTTAATTATTATTGCTTCTGTGCACTAATAACTGAGTTTGAATTAGACTGACCCGAGTATTATTTTCTTTGAATCTAATACTCGGGTCAGACCGAGTATTTCAGGTTGTAGATATTCTGCTTTGGGTTGCTGCTAGAGCTATGAAGTTCTTTCATATCTTTTGGGGTAGTCGTCATTTGTAGTCGTCTATATTATTGTATAGGAAGATATGTATTCATGTATATTATATACGTTAATGTACTTGTATATGTAACTTCCTGAGTTGACTGTTGTAGTTGTATCACATGTACCGTGTCTAATGTATTGTAACTGACATCAGTTATTGTATATATGAGACTTTCTGTTTTATCTGTGTTCCGCATTTATATTTATCTGTGTTATTAGTTTATATTTTGTCCTAGACTATTATAGCCACTGTGTAGTAGCTTTGAGTTTGCATCGGCATGTTGGATTCTCTCCTGAAATTAAAAGCATGTTTTTACTATCTGACATATCGGTGCTCGCACAAAGCAATTACACGGATGGTCGCTCCTTAACAGCCTTATTCTCCGTGCTAGTTGACAGCACTACACCGTAGTGTTCTTGGCTAGCGTGGGTATAGAGGTGGGGCGTCACAGCTTGGTATCAGAGCCTGGGGTTTAGAACAAATATAAAAACATAACTTAGATAGTACATGTGTTACAACTGTTTGTCGACGTTTTATCTCTCATATTTGCATATGATTGTCTTTGATTGTTAGGTATGAATTCCTAACGCCTATTCATATGCATTTGATTTTGATTCTTGTGTTTTCAGCTTTGATTTGATTTAGCCGATGATTGATTTTGTTCGAATCTCGGCAATTCTGAACTTGATATTTTATATTTTCCTCGGCTTGAATTCCATTCGACTTCGGTGACTTTGTTTTTGAGAAATTTCTAAATTCTTGATTTCCAAGACTCTTACTTGGTTTGCCGTTGAGTCCTTTGATGATGATGTTGAATCGTTTTGTACTCTATTATGGCCATTAATTGTTGACTTCGACATTGACTTGATTTTTATTTTTGTTGAAGTCATTTATGCATTTATGCTCGTTTTGTTTCGTTATTCCAATTGTCAATCGATTCTTCTTTTCCGATTAGTTGTTGTCATCTTTGTCGACTTTGAAAACTTCTATTTCTGGAATTTTTGGATATTCCTACTTTGATGGATTTAGAATCGAATTCTTTGGATTTTGTTCACGTCTTCGAATGTGATTTTTAGTGAATTGATTTGGTTTCCAAATTTAATCGATTTTTGGTTATTTCCCGATTTGTTGCTATCATTTATTAGCAACTTTGATGACCATTTCTTCGGGAATTTTTGTGAACCTACCTTTCGATGAATTCGGTATCGATTTCTTTGGATTCTATTCACGTCTTCATATGTGAATTCTTGTGATTGATTATTTTTACAATCATTTTTGTGATTTGTCACTTTAATATATATATATATATATATAAACGTTTTAATACTAGTAGTAAATATCAAAACTCTATTTTCAATATCAAAATCTTTTCCTAAACCGTTTTCCGATCTATTAGTATATACAAACCTTTATTTCACTCGTATGAGAAATCTAATTAAACGGCTTAGCAAAACAAGTGGTATGAAACGCTTGCGTTTACTTCGTCGGTTAATTTTTGGACTTGTTCGATTGAACCACTTGTGACATTTTTCTAGTGGAGATCTACAATTTGTTCGTAAATATTTAAGTTAAGCTAGTGGTTATGGGACATGAAGCTAAACTTTTATATTCACTAGCTTAGTGTAATTGACACTTCTCGTTGATCTTGATGATCGCTTCATGAATTAGACTAGCAATTGCGCGATGTCTCTTTCATTGCAAGGTTAGACTAGACACCTCTTGTGTGATTCCACTCACGCACACCTTTTTTGCTTTTTGGTTAGTCTTGACCTCAATCTGTGTGATTCCATTCACACATGCGGGGTAGCTCCCCATGGTCTTCGGACCGTCATGTGATAGGCCTCTTTCCCTTTTTCTGTGATTTCTAGATTCCTTATGTTGATTTCTGGAAATTTTATGCTTCACTTATTTTTGTGCATTGGTGAATTCATATGTTATTGATTTGTCATGAGTACAAATTTGGGGTATGATACTTCTTTGGATCTTTGAGAAGATTCTTGTGATATTGATTATCTCTTATCGGTTGATATCCTGTTGATCATTATTTGCATACTTATAGTTGTATGTCAGTATGGGTATTTCATATTTATGCCATACCTCTTATCGGTTGATCTCCTGTTGATCATTATTTACATACTTATAGTAGTATGTCATTATGGATATTTTATGTTATGCCATATCTTTTATTCTATGTCATATTCCTATTCGAGTTTTCATACTCCTTTTGAGTTTTCATACTCCGTTTGAGTTTTCATACTTCGTTTGAGTTTTCATACTCCGTTTGAGTTTTCATACTCTGTTCGAGTTTTCATACTCCGTTCGAGTTTTCATACTCTGTTCGAGTTTTCATACTCCGTTCGAGTTTTCATACTCCGTTTGAGTTTTCATACTCTGTTCGAGTTTTCATACTCCGTTTGAGTTTTCATACTCCGTTTGAGTTTTCATACTTTCATCTTGTGATTTCTGGATTTCTTGCGATGATTTCTAGAATTTGTGCTTCACCAATTTTCGTGATTTCTATTGATAAGTTTTATCAACTTTTGTGCATTGGTGGATTCGCGTGTTATTGACTTGTTATGAATGCAAGTTTAGGGTATGATATCCCTTTCTATCTTTGAGAAGATTCTCGTGACACTTTTGATGAATGAAAATCCACTTATCGAAGTTGCTACTGATATCGCTGTTTTAATCACGTGTTTTAAAAATTGTTTCAAAATATAAATCAAAATTGTTTTCAAAATTTTTACGTTTTGCGCTTTCAAAAGAATGAGGAAGCGAATTAAACGTTTCAGAAAAATCGAGGACTATGACCCCTTTCTTTTACTGATTCGCTTAATTCCGGACTTGTCCCTTTGAGAACGTAAAATGTTATTTATTTAAAATACACAATTTTGCACTTTCAAGGAAACGATGAAGTGAATTAAACGATTTAGTAAAACTCGTGGTTATGGGTCATGTGCGTTTGCTATATCGGTTAATTTCGGACTCGTTAATTGAATATTTGTGATTTCTGATTATCGTTTGTGATAATCAGATATTTGCTGTTTCTGATTATCGCTTGTGATAATTGGATATTTAAGATTTGATTATCGTTTGTGATAATTAAACATTTGCGATTTGAGATTTGATTATCAATTATGATAATTAAATATTTGTGACCTGAAATTTGATTACCGTTGTGGTAATTTCTGATTATCGTTTTGATAATTGGATGTTTATGATTTCTGATTTATCGTTTTTGATAATCAGATATTTATTGTTTCTAATTATCGTTTGTGGTAATTAGATATTTGAGATTTAATTATCGCTTGTGATAATTAGATATTTGAGATTTAATTATCGCCTGTGATAATTAGATATTTGAGATTTAATTATCGTTTGTGATAATTAAATATTTGTGATTTAAGATTGATTTTCGATTTTGATAATCGAATACTTGTTGATTTGATTATCGTTTTTGATAATCGAATATTTGTGATTTGAGATTTCTGAATTATCTATTGATAATTAGATTTTGTTGATAATTTGTGAATTTCTTTTATGAAATTAAAAGATTTCTTTGGCGTTTATATTGTACTACGCCGGTGTACCGACTCAATTTTCTGCTATTCATGATGTGTTCCACGTCTTCCAATTACGGAAATGCCTTAGGGATTTCCGATTTCTATTCTTGAGCAATCTTATATTCACATCATTGCTTCGGGGGTGTAGCACCTTCGAAATAAAGATGTTTCTCTTGTGGAGATTCTCAATGGTTCTCAAATTCTATGGACTTCTCTTAGGAATCCAGAGAATTCATCGAGCAAACACGTTCAGGCTTTCTCTTTCATGCTCTATATGGTCAACTTTCTATTTCTAATTTCTTCATCCTGTGATGATGTTCTTTATGGTTGTTACCATTTATCCATTTATTCCTTATGATTGCGAGGACGCAATTTCTTTAACGAGGGGAGTCTGTAACAACCCGGTATTTGCACCAATTAACAATCGACATTTGGACGATTAATATTGTTGCAAATTACCGTTTGAAGTTTTAAATCCGAATTAAAATTCTTTTATAAATGGTTAAAAGGAATTATGGGCTTTAAAAATTAAATTGTGGCCCATGTTTTTATCGTGGCCGTGAAAATTAACTAAGGCAAATAGCCGTCCCCTTTTCTTTGTGTCATTCATTCGTAAAACCCTTAAAAATAAATCGAACGAGAGTTTAATGGCGGCTTCATTCTCTTTTTATTTCCAATTCAACCCGTCCTTTCCCCCCTTATTTCATTTTTCATTAGCAATCCCAAAAATCGAAACGAACGAAGAAAATTATGGCGGCCTCCTCTTCGTCATTCAAAGATTAGGGCTTCTCGAAATCGAAGATGCCGATGCTCGATTGAAGAGGCGATTCAGCGTTCTGGTTCGTCCATCGATGGCCTCCTCGTAGCTTGCTCCAGCTGCTTCGACTTGTGAAAAGGTGAGTGGTCTTCCCCTCACATCTAATTCAAATCATTCTTGATGATTTATGGCTTGTTCAAATCTATGCTTTTCGTTGTTTGATTAATGGATGCCCTCGGCTTTGATTTCTAATTTTGATTTCTTGGTCACGGTTTGAAATTTCTGTTTTGATTGACGTTTCGTCCTTTTCTCTCTGACATTGGGCAATTTGCTTTAGTTAAAGTTAGAGGCTGCTTGATTGTGCCTTAGTTGCCACGTTTCTGACATAATATTACCTTCGACCATCACCGTTGTATCGTTATTGCTCCTGGTCAGTGCACTTGTACCATTCGAGATCACGGTATTAGTTATCACACATTCATCAAGGTATGTTGTGTATTGCTCACTTCACTATGTTCGAGTTATACACATACCAGTCGAGTTATATTCCTACCACTGTTGCATATATGTGATGGCCCATCCATTTTGTAAGACCTGATATGTTTGTTGTTGGATTGCCAGAGAGTTCATGTCCATGTGTTGTATTTCTTTTGCTGGGCACTATCATGTTCATGTCATTCTTTTGGGCAGTTTGCTTTGCATTCTCTTTGTGTACTTGTGTCGAGGCTGTTGTTCTGTCCACTTCATGTTGTTGACTGCATTATTGAAGTGTATCTGACCATGTTTTTGTTTATAAGCAGTTTGAAGTTGCTGACTTCATTTGTTTCTCTGACCTGATTTCTGATCTGTAGCATGAGCTATTAGCTTGTATTTCTTTGTCTTTGTACTTATAGTACATGGTTCAGGTTGCATAGCATGTTGAATATCATCATGCAGTCTTCATTTGCCTATGCTTCTGTTGTCGCTGACTTGAGTTCGAGCCTCTGGTTTGACTGTCTTGTTCAAGACTGATACATTCATTTGTTGCATTGTATTCATTGTGTTTTGTGGTCTTCCTTGTTATCTGGTAGCGCTGTCTTCATTGTTACCTGATAGCACTCGTGCCTGCATTGATCTGGTACCATGCCTTCGAGTTATACATATCACTCTGTTGCATAGTTCATCCACTTGCTTCAGTGTTGCATTCATATTGAATGTGAGCATGTTATTTTGTTTTGAATTTCTGAAGCTTGTTTTGGTTCTGACTCTTATGGGCTTGGTACATTGGTTAGTTGTTGAGTTTGTCCATTTAGTCACCATATATATACGTACAGATATGTATGTGTGTATATATGTATGTTGTCATTCTTATTCACTGGGCTTCAGTTTTGATAACTGTTTTGATACAATTGTTGTCACTGTTATTTTGTGGTATTTTGATGCTAGTTTGTACATGCTGATTTAGTTTGCAGTTTTCATTTTTGATGTTCATTGGCTGTTGGACTTCATGTATCCATGTACTCCATTGTCCATGTTTTAATGATACTGTAATTTGGGTTCGGTTCCATTTGCCTTTCGCCATTCAGTGGCCTGTATTCGTGTTGCTGTACATATGTTTTGTGGATACACATGTGTAATCATACATGTATATAGGTAGTATATGTTGCAGACTTATGTTGTTGTTCTTCAGGTTAGCATTTGCATGTATCGAATGCTCATTTGCTGAATCACCATATAATTTGAAGTTATTGAGCTTCTTTCCTCACATGATCTGCTTGATATTCTCCTTGTGTACATTGCAACATGAACACTGTCTAGATACGTGTACATGCTTTCACTTAGCTGTCTGCATAATGAAAACTCGGTTGTTATCAGTCTATACTTGAGCAGTGCATACGCTTTATATGTTGGCTTCGGTCATTATGTCTCTGAATTTGATGACTCCGGTACTGTCACTGACATTACTTCAACTATTTGAGTATGCGGGTTTGTTTCATCTGTACTGTTGCTTCTGTTTGATTGTTGCATATGAGTTTTTGTTTGATGTCCTTGGTTCTACTCGGGAATTATTTGCATCTGTGTTTCACTTGAGTTTGAACCCCACTTTTCTTGGGTTTGACCGTCTGTTCGTTATGAATTTTCATTGTGTACTTCGTTACTGTAGTGGCAAGGCAGTGCACGCAAGCGTGAACTGCAGCCACACGGTATTCATTGGGTACTTCGTCACTATAGTGGCAACGCAGTGCACGCAAGCGTGAACTGCAGCCACACGGTATGGCGTGTATGATATTCTATTTGTTTTGACTTATGGATCTTTTTGCGTACTCCATATTCCGTAGTGGCGAGGCAGTGCACGCGTGCGTGTACTGCAGCCCTACTTGAATTAATATTTTAATTGATATTTCAATGGTTTGAACTGTTTTGTTTATTTCAATTCAATATTCTGAATTGCATTCTGATTTGGTTTAATTACTGTCGTCTATTCATTATTTAATTATTATTGCTTCTGTGCACTAATAACTGAGTTTGAATTAGACTGACCCGAGTATTATTTTCTTTGAATCTAATACTCGGGTCAGACCGAGTATTTCAGGTTGTAGATATTCTGCTTTGGGTTGCTGCTAGAGCTATGAAGTTCTTTCATATCTTTTGGGGTAGTCGTCATTTGTAGTCGTCTATATTATTGTATAGGAAGATATGTATTCATGTATATTATATACGTTAATGTACTTGTATATGTAACTTCCTGAGTTGACTGTTGTAGTTGTATCACATGTACCGTGTCTAATGTATTGTAACTGACATCAGTTATTGTATATATGAGACTTTCTGTTTTATCTGTGTTCCGCATTTATATTTATCTGTGTTATTAGTTTATATTTTGTCCTAGACTATTATAGCCACTGTGTAGTAGCTTTGAGTTTGCATCGGCATGTTGGATTCTCTCCTGAAATTAAAAGCATGTTTTTACTATCTGACATATCGGTGCTCGCACAAAGCAATTACACGGATGGTCGCTCCTCAACAGCCTTATTCTCCGTGCTAGTTGACAGCACTACACCATAGTGTTCTTGGCTAGCGTGGGTATAGAGGTGGGGCGTCACAACTTAAATCATTCCAAACCATCCCATTGATTTCCACATATCAATTTTATAAAGAATCGAAGTGGTTTCGGGTATTAACTAATATCCGACTCCGGCCTCTTCGAATCCAATGTCATCTAAACCCAAACTATCTAATTAAATAAAATTTAACTTTAATTGTCGGATAACTCCTTTACGAAGAAATTCATAATAGATTGATAATCACACTATCATCGTACATTCAACATATTAAATCACAAAACAATTCATATCAGAGATATCTCCCAATTCAAGACATCCATTATCATTCAATCATTAATAAGCAAGATTGATCACTCTAATCAGTTAAACTAATTAATGATCCCCTAATTACCTTCATTAGTTGATTATTCTTAAATCTCAAATAATAATTAACCTTTAACTTAATTACATTCATTAATTAGTCTTGATTAATCACAATCAGCAATTGACTTTCCTTAATTATTCCATCAATTTAAACCAACTCCTTGATTAATTATACTAATTAATCTCTTAATTACACTGAGTAATTATAACTTAATTCCCTCTACCAAGTGATTGTCCGTTAATTACTTCCCATCAAACAATTTTCTTTAAATAATTACATCCAGTAATTATCCACTCATTACATCACTAAGTAATTCCACCTTATTAATTACCTTAGTAATTATACTTAATCTTCAATTAATCTTATTTATTAATTACCCTTAGTTAGTCTCACTCTGTAATTAATTACCTTAAATTAATTACATCACTTAATTAACTCCTATAACTTTATTTGTCGATACTTAAATTAACTATACTAAGTGATTAATTATTAATTGCTTCTACTAGGTAATTATTTTCATATTAATTACACCAAGTAATTAACCCAAAATTACCTTCAAATCCCAATTAATTAACTTAAACTAACCATATTAAATAAATCCATAGAGTAATTAATTCCTTTGATTAACTTTTATAATAAATCAATCAATTAATCAATTACCCCTTAATTACTTTAATCAATTAATCAATTTTTAAATCACCCAAAACCTAATAATTTCTAAAACAATCCATTAATACAAATTTCTATTCAAATCTTCTTTTAATAATTTTTAGAATTTAAAACATCATTAACCTACTAACTCAAACCTTAAATTATTTGAGTTAAATAGCTTTTAAGAAAATTAGTTTTAATCTTGATTTTAGGATAAACTTCAAACTTATATTTTAAATAATCTTTAAATATGCCTAACCTTCCTATACCTGCTTTGGGTTAAACCCCAGCATTTTTCGAGTTCCTTCCCGCGTTTCCCTTCATCTTCTACTTCTTCTATTATAACCTGATAACTTCCAGCAGAAATACTATTACACTCACGCGAGTAGCCCGATGAAATACCCGAGAATCACCCCGAGACCCTCATTCTTTTTCCCGAGCTCCCACCGAAGTAGACTTCCCCACTTCCACACCCAATCTCCAACGTACACAGAAACTGGTGCACTGGCCTACGGCGGCGCTACGGCGTCTTCGACTACCTCTCACAAGTTGACTTCGACATCCAAAAACCATCGAGCTATTCAACATCTCGATCGAGCATCAAACGACAAATTTCGAACTTAATAACCCCACAGCACCAATTCCATTGACCAAAAAATGCCTCGACATGACACTCTTATCATCAGTAACTTCCCATTCTCCGGCCATGGCTCTATCAACGATCAAGCTTCCCTTTCCCCCACGACCGCACACCTAAGCAGCCACCTCGAAGCTGCAAATCGACGAGTAGCTGACCACGACCAAAACCATATCTAAACCCTAGTTTACCCCAATCTGCTCACCTCGGCCATCCAGAAAATCCACTTGAAATTTTCCCATCATCAGCAACCCCCTAGCCACCTCTGATTACGATCTAGCCTCCATTCACTGTGCCGATCATCGGCAAACGACCAATTTTCCCAAAACTATCACCTCAAGAATTGACACAAATTCTCAAACTAAAAATTATAATATATACCTTAAAATTCATGATTTCCTATGATGAATTTACCCATGAAATCAAAACTTAAAATTTAATCTTCAAATTTTTGACCCATTTACATTTTCACTGAAAATTTTAAAATTCCAAGACAATTTCTCAATATAAATTCCTGGGATGATTTTTAGTATTTATATTGCATGATTTCAAACTACTTTTATTTATAAATCAAAATCTAACAGACATCCAATGATGAGTTATTAAATTTATTAAGAAATCAAACTTGTTATCATCATACAGGAACTATGTTATAACTGCACAGGCATTTTATCACTCAAATACAAACATATATTCAATTAATTCAGGTATTTCAGCTAAGAACAGGATTTTTATTCATAATATCAAAATAAAAGTCAGGATTAAAACTTTTAAAAAGATATGTTCACTCACCTCCATGACGAACAGAGAAACATAGATGCTTTAAAAATGAAACTGCACTTAAATTTTTGATCTGCTACCTAGTCGAGTTGAATCTTGGATTGCTTAACAACTTGCTGAAATTTTGAGTTGGATTCATACTGAATCTGCTCTTTGCTTTGGTTTGATAAATTGAAAAGTTTCTTGATGTTTTGAATTCTTTTCTACTTACAGGTTTGCTTCTTTACAGGGTTCTCTTCTTCAGTTTTTATTTACAAAAGAATGATAGAAGATTTGAAAAAAAGAAAATGCTTTTGTTTGTAAGGAGCCTGGTTAATTTCTTTGATCTTACTTGCATTAAAAATTGAAAAGAGGATATATTGGCCACTTGTAAAATTGCATGGTATAAAGGCTACAAGTGTTCATTTCATACATTAAAAGTCTTACAAATGTTTTAATTCCTTTATTAATATTCTTATGATCTCATTACACATGTTAACCATGAACTTCAACATTTTAACATTTTCATACAGATTTTAAATGATTTTGAAAGCTTTTGTATTTAATGGTTATACATGTAATTAAATGTTGAATATATAGTTTTATATTTTACTTTTAGTTTGGCTTATACTTAAGCATATAATTTTTTTTTTAAAGAGATTATGTTAAACCCTTTTTTTTCTTTAGAAATAAATAGAATTTTAATACTCAATAACCTGTAATTGCAATTCATAACTTCATATAATTTTGATCAATATATATTTTATATTTATATTCATACCCTTTTAGTATTTATACAAATATAACTTTTCAAAAGAGAATATTTAAAAATCTTAATTATATACTAATATAATTATTCTTTGAATTACAAATCTCAAATTCAAATTCAATTTAAACCGCCTCATATACATATTTAAACAAACACACATTACTTATGTTTTGAAAATAATGATTTAGCAAAATTTTAAAATAATTATACTAGGAGAATATCAAATAAATATTTATCATTATATTTATTTGTTCAATCTATAAATCAATATCCTATTAAATTAACTCAATTGTTATTAATTAAAGATGTCCAGAATTCCCGGATATCACATTCTTCCCCCCTTTGAATCTTTTCGTCCTCGAAAAGGAACGAAGTCAGAATCTACTAAAATACCTAAAATCAAATAAATTTTCTTTGTTTATTTTTTTTTTAAATTTTATTTAAAAACTATATAATATTACCAAAAGAGTTTCTATAAAAATATTACTTTATAACTCGATGTTTTAACAAGTCCATCCTTTGTTCTTACAGAAATTCGGTCATACGTTGATCAAGCGTAAGACTGAAAATCTACAAGTACTTAGCAGACCCGTATTCAACACCCAGTGAAAATACTTGGAAAATAATTTTATTGAAAATATAGAAAACAGTTTTTTTGAAAATGGAGGATATATCTTAGGTGAGAATGCTCTGGAAATCATCACCCCCATCCATGGTAACAGTTACATCCAGGGTTACGTTGCCGTCACAGCAAAAGTCCATGTAACTGCAGGCTCTCCGCGGCCTCTCGATTACGCCATGGAACCCACAACAGATCACAGTTACACCCAGGGTTACGTTGCCGTCACAGAAAAAGTCCATGTAACTGCAGGCTTTTAGCGGCTTCTGATTTTCGCTGTCGAAATGAAACCCCTCCAGTCCTACATAGGTCGCAGTTTGCCGATATAAAATCAAACGCAGACTGTTGGCTCTCAGCGGCACACACGACTTTCGCTAGGTTATACCATAGGTCGCAGTTACATCCTGGGTAACGTTGCCATCGCAGCAAAAGTCCATGTAACTGTTGGCTCTCAGCGGCACACACGACTTTCGCTATGGTATACTCAACTCATAATCCCCAGGAACTAGTTTTGTCCGGACTCCTCACAGGATCAACTTTAGAACCCCCCTTGGGGCTCAAGGCAGCACCACTCGGTGGTACTCCCGAGAAGTTCATTTCAAGAGAGCGCCTTTTTCCCCAGAGCGATCATCAAAATATTTTATACTATACATATATAGTATCTTCAAATCATACACCTAGTATGATCTCATACAAAGCTATTTTACACAAAATCGATTATCCCAAAATCGATAATTCTCAAACTAGGCTTTCCAAATTCAATATTGATTTTACCCAAAAATCAAAAGCCTTTCCAAAACCAAAGGTTCCCAAAACCTTTTCCAAAATCCTCATATGATCCTTTATATATAGAGATATATATACAGATATATATAATTTTTAAAACCTTGGATCATTTCAAATTTGTATAAAACCCCTTTTATACTTCAAAACACCTTCAAAAATCCTTTTCTTCTAGCAAGAGATTCAACAAGGGGAGTTTCATTTCTTAAAACAAAGATATTTAACTTTGTTTACTCAAAATCAAATATTCAAATTTGATTACTCCTTTCAATATCAATTTCATTCAAATCCGTACGATGTACACATATCACTCGTACGCTATACAAATCTGATCGCTCACTCAATCACACAATTTTACTTCTGAACTAGTATCGTCCACCCGACTTCCTAGTGCGGACACAGATCTGGTTTCTTGATCAGAAACCGTCATTCCCCTTGCATAGTCATAACTATGATAGAGAATATCCAAAACTGACGCAGCGAATAATAACAAAACGATATAGATCGATGAAAGTTGCAAACGGTGGATTGAAGATACTGAAATGCCCAAATTCGTTGATCACAAAGATACCGAATTCTAGCTATCTTCGACACGTTGATCGTGCACGATACCGTGAAAGAAGATCTACAATTCTTCAAACGTTGATCAAGCGCACTTGATACCGTGAATTGGCTTCAACGATCGTTGATTCGAGCGCACTCGAATAACCGAAAGTGGAGATAGGAGATCACACTCAACTACCAATTTAGATGAAAGCACACAGCAATCAAAACAAAGTTTTATTCAACAATCAACAACCTTTCAAATGACCAACACAATGCCTATTTATAGGCTACAACATCTCACGGTTCAACTAAAAGTATCACCGACCAATCTTAAGTCGTCCGCGACTCATCTCATAAAACCACACGACTCACGACTCAACTTAGATCGCTAGCGACCTATCCATATACGACTCAACTGATTACACGACTTAACAAACACACAGCGACTCAATACAAGACGACCTACGAGTTACGACTCATCAACACTACAACATCAAGCGACTCAACCATATTTACAACACGAGTTACGACTTAAGAAAATACAACACAACAACGACTTAACTGTTACCAACGAATCAACATACGACGACTTAAAATGATACGACTTAACCAAGCCACTACCTAAAACAGTAACGACTTAAGAAACAACTTCAGACATCTTCACGCGACCTAACTTGGACGACTTAAGACTTCAATGACTTAACATGAGTCGTAACTCATCGGCAGCTTGAAGGAACGGTAACTTCCCACGACTCAGCTAAGTCGTAACCCGCTCCGACTTAAGGCCTTCAACCATTGGAACTTCCTCCTGCTTTTTGTTAAGTCGTGGACGACTTATAGCCATGCAGTTAGATCGTGTGCGACTCATCAAACCCGAACGACTTAAGCTTCCATTAAGTCGTAACTCTTTTCCATCTGATCTGTTAGGTCGTAGCTCTTTTCCCCCAGCTTTGTTAAGTCGCAGCTCCCCCTTATGTGACCCCTTCGGTCGTGGACGACCTATAGCCTTTTTCTTAAGTCGTGTGCGACTTATCCCTTGGAGAATTATAGGTTGCGTATTTTCATCTCTGGCCTGAGCTGCATCATCCTCCCCAGGTTGAGAAAAATCCGTCCTCGAATTTGTAAATTCTTCCACATCGGATTGTTCATTCCCATAATATGGCACGAGATGTTTAACATTGAACACGTCAGAAGTGTACACATCTTCCGGTAGCTTCAACTTATAAGCATTTTCATTAATCCGTTTCACGACTTCTACAGGACCAATTTTTCTGGCTTTCAACTTGTTATAAGCGCCCACTGGAAAACGATCCTTTGTTAACACATCATATACCAAATCTCCTTCATTAAACTCAACACTTCTTCGCTTCATATCTGCGGATCTTTTATACTTCTCATTTGCTTTCTTCAATCGCTCCTGAACGATTCTATGACATTCAGGTCAACCCATCAACAAAGTCTACAGCTCGTTTAACAGTCCCCTTCGGTTGTGGTACTACCGTTAAGCCCAACGGTCCCTTGGGTAGATTTGAATATACAATCTGAAATGGACTGAAACCCGTACTAAAATTCACTGCATGATTATGTGCAAACTCTGGATGGCATAACTTCATGTCCCAACTCTTCAGATTGCCCTTCACAAGACATCACAACAAATTTCCTAGCGATCTGTTCACAACCTTAGTCTGTCCATCTATCTGCGGATGGTAAGCACTACTAAAGTTCAACTTTGTTCCCACCATCTTCCACAAGCATAGCCAAAAATGACTCAGAAAACGAGTATCTCTATCCGAAACAATAGACTCTGGTAACCCGTGTAAACGATAGATCTCTTTAAAGAACAACTGTGCAACATGAACAGCATCCGCCGTCTTCTTACAGGTAACAAAATGTACCATCTTCGAGAAATGATCCACCACAACATATATAGAGTCATTCCCCCTTTGAGTTCTCGGCAAACCCAGCACGAAATCCATGCTAATGTCTACCCATGGTTTTGTAGGAACATGTAATGGCATATACAATCCTGCATTTGTAGCGGTCCCTTTCGAAACCTGACAAACGTGACATCTACGCACAAACCTTTCAACCTCTTTCCTCATTGACGGCCAAAAATAAGATTGAGAAATCAACTGCAAAGTACGATCTCTACCCACATGGCCTTCTTCATGTAGCTCCTTTATAATCTTCATTCTTAAACTACAATCCGGTACGTATAAACGATTTCCTTTAAACAGAAAACCATCCACCAATACAAACTCATCAGCATTCCCTTCCTTGACCTTTTCAACAAACTTCATAAAGTAAGGATCTTCTTCAATCAGTTCTGGCAACAATTCAAACCCTGTCATCTCAACCTTCATTGTAGTCAACAAGTGATTCCTTCTGCTCAATGCATCTGCTACACGATTCGTAATTCCCGATTTATGTTTCACAACAAACGTAGATTGCTGCAGATAAGCAATCCATGATGCATGCCTTGTTGAAATCTTATCCTGCCCTTGCAAATGCTTCAAAGCTTCATGATCCGTATAAAGAACAAATTCCTTCTAAAACAGATAATGTCTCTAGTGCTTTACTGCTTGAACAATTGCGTAAAATTCCACGTCATAACTGCTATATCTCAACTTAGCTCCAGATAACTTCTCACTGAAATAAGCAACTGGTCTTCCTTTCTGACTTAAAACTCCACCAACCCCAACCTTCGATGCATCAGTATGTAATTCAAACAACAACTAAAAATCCGATAAAACTAGAATTGGTGCTGTCGTCAATAGTGTTTTGATCTTCTCAAAAGCAACCCCTGCTTCCTCTGACCACTCAAACTTCTTTCCTTTCATGCAATCGGTTATTGGCGCCATTACACTGCTAAAATGTGGAATGAACCTTCGATAGAAAGATACCAACCCATGAAAACTTCTCACTTCAGTAATTGTCTTGGGTTATGGCCAACTCCTAACAGCTTCTACTTTACTTTCATCCACTTGAATTCCTTCTTTCGATAGAACATATCCCAGAAACAAAACACTGTCCGTCACAAACACGCACTTCTTTGTTGCGGTATAAAATTTCTCCTATCGTAGAATCAACAGCACTTCACGCAAATGCTGGACATGCTTTCCATACTTCCATTGTAGATCAAAATATCATCAAAGTAAACTACCACAAACTTCCCAATGTATGGTCTGAAAATCTGGTTCATCACTCTCATAAAAGTACTTGGTGCATTCGATAAACCAAACGGCATAAACAACCATTCGTATAAACCTTCCCTGGTTTTGAAAGCAGTCTTCCGTTCATCGCCCGGTCTAATACGAATTTGATGGTATCCACTCTTCAAGTCAATCTTTGAAAACACAACTGCCCCACTCAGCTGATCAATCAAATCATCAAACCTCGGCATAGGAAATCTGTATCTCACAGTGATCTTTTTTAGAGCCCGACTGTCCGTACACATCCTCCACGAACCATCCTTCTTTGGCACCAATAAAGCTGGCACTGCACAAGGACTTAAGCTCTCCTGAACACGCCCCTGTTCTAACAACTCTTCCACTTGCCTTCGCAACTCCTCATGTTCCTTTGGACTCATTCGGTAATGTGGCCTGTGTGGTAATACTGCCCATGGCACAAGATCAATCTGATGTTGAATATCCCTCAACGGTGGTAACTCCGTTGGCAACTCTTCAGGAAACACATCTTTGAATTCTTCCAATATCGGTTTTACTTCCTCTGAACTTCAACGGATTCAGTAGCTTCATGTCCAATTAACAAAAACACCTCTGAACTCTCCTTTACTTCTTCAATAAATTCCTTCAAAGTCAGCAAAGTTTTAAGCTCCTTAATCTCTTCTGATTTGCTCTCTCCTTGTTGTCTCTTCTTTGGTACTAAAATGATCTTAACACCTTCAAACATAAAACTGTAGCTATTGGTCCGACCGTCATGTTGCACTGCTCGATCATACTGCCATGGTCTTCCCAAAAGTAAGTGACAAACATCCATTTCCACAACATCACACCAAATTTCATCTTTGTATTTCTTCCCAATAGAAAATGGAACTCGAACTCGCCTATCCACCTTCACCTCTCCACCTTTTCTCAGCCACGCTAACTTGTAAGGATTAGGGTGTTTCTCCGTCTTCAACTTCAGCTTCCTCACAGCTTCAGTAGAAATAATATTGTCACAACTTCCTACGTCAATCACAAACTTACAAACTTTTCCCAGAATAGTGCATGTAGATTGAAAAATGTTGCTCCTCAACCAACTAGCTTCTTCTTCCTGCTTCAGTATTAAACAAGACCTCCTCATCATTAGATTACATCCTTCATCTCCTGACGCGATATCCTGTTCATCCTCCTCAACTGGACTAGAGTAACCTTCACCAACATCCTCACCTTCAACTTCAGCAATCATAGTTCGTTTCTTCGGCTTCGGACATTCATTACTCTTGTGACCCACTTCCTGGAAATTATAACATTTGAAACTGTTGTTGACCTTCGTCTTCGCAACTTCATTCACAACTGGTTTACTGACAGCTTTCGAAACATTGGAACTCCCACTAGCACCTTTGTTCTGAATATTGGAACTTGTAAACACACCACCTCTACGTCTTCCCTGCTTCTCCCAAGCCAACGCTTTCTGATGTGCTTCTGCTACAGATCTAGGATCAAACATATTCACCATGTCTTGAATTTGCATCCTCAACCTCCAACAAATCTAGCAGTCAACTGTTCTTCTGTCTCCATAATATCATTTCTGGCAATCACTTGATAAAATTCATCAGCATAATCACTAACAGTCTTTGTCCCTTGCCTCAGATTCTGCAACCACTGGTACATAAGTGATAGATAATTGTACGGTAAGAATGTAGCCTTCATTAACTTCTTCATCTTCTCCCATGATTCAATCTTTGACTTTCCCATTCTCTCCCGTGTAAGTTTAGTTTGCTACCACCACGCCATAGCTCTACCTCTCAATCGAGTAGCAACCCACTTAACTCTTCGATTCTCAGGAACTTCTTTGAAGTCAAAAATTTCCTCAACATTAGACAACCAATCCAAAAATTCTTCAGCTACCATTCCACCCTTGAACTCTGGAATTTCCATCTTCATTCCTGACTCCCAAAGTCGTTCATCATCTATATCCCGATATGAATTTCGAACTTGGTCTCGATCTCGATAATGAATGCTAGCTCTATCACCCTCTTCATTAAGATCAAATGTGTGTCTATATCGATCTCGACCATCAACATCCCTTCGATCACGCATGTCTCTTCTACTATGTCGCTCTTCATCACGATATGGCTCATCTTCAAACTCACATGGAGTTCTTCTCTCTTCATGTCCATAGTCATGGTGATCTCTCCTTGATGAAATTGATGTTTCTCTTCTTTCTCTAAAAGATTGCAGTGATACCCCTCTCGCTTCCGTAACCAATGGCGAAATTCGGTTTCCTCCATTGTTCGAGATTGGTGATCTCCTCCTTTGAGTTTGATTCATATCAATCATCAACTTCTCTAACTTTCCAATACCTTCATCAAACTTCTCATTAATACGTTGTTCCATTTTCTCAGCTTCTTCTCTTCTATACAACGCTTCAACATTTTGATGACGATTAGCTCTCCTTGGTGGCATGATTGAATCAACACAAACACTTCAAAACTTCACAAATCTTCAACTCAAACTTGAACAACAAGTCACGGCTACCACTAGCTCGAACAATATGCAACGACCTAAGGCTTAGGTCGGCTCGACTCAAACAAAGCACGGCTCAAACACTTCAATTTCAAACTTCAAACTTGGCTCCAAGTCTCAGCTTAGCTATGATTGGCTAAGTCTAGCTGTGATACCAAAAAACTGACGCAGCGGATAATAACAAAACGATATAGATCGATGAAAGTAGCAAACGGTGGATCGAAGATACTGAAATGCCCAAATTCGTTGATCACAAAGATACCGAATTCTAGCTATCTTCGACACGTTGATCGCGCACGATACCGTGAAAGAAGATCTACAATTCTTCAAACGTTGATCAAGCGCACTTGATACCGTGAATTGGCTTCAACGATCGTTGATTCGAGCGCACTCGAATAACCGAAAGTGGAGATATGAGATCACACTCAACTACCAATTTAGATGAAAGCACACAGCAATCAAACAAAGTTTTATTCAACAATCAACAACCTTTCAAATGACCAACACAATGCCTATTTATAGGCTACAACATCTCACGGTTCAACTAAAAGTATCACCGACCTATCTTAAGTCGTCCGCGACTCATCTCATAAAACCACACGACTCACGACTCAACTTAGATCGCTAGCGACCTATCCATATACGACTCAACTGATTACACGACTTAACAAACACACAGCGACTCAATACAAGACGACCTACGAGTTACGACTCATCAACACTACAACATCAAGTGACTCAACCATATTTACAACACGAGTTACGACTTAAGAAAATACATCACAACAACGACTTAACTGTTACCAACGACTCAACATACGACGACTTAAAATGATACGACTTAACCAAGCCACGACCTAAAACAGCAACGACTTAAGAAACAACTTCAGGACATCTTCACGCGACCTAACTTGGACGACTTATGACTTCAACGACTTAACATGAGTCGTAACTCGTCGGCAGCTTGAAGGAACGGTAACTTCCCACGACTCAGCTAAGTCGTAACCCGCTTTCGACTTAAGGCCTTCAACCATTGGAACTTCTTCCTGCTTTTTGTTAAGTCGTGGACGACTTATAGCCATGCCGCTATATCGTGTACAACTCATCAAACCCGAACGACTTAAGCTTCCACTAAGTCGTAACTCTTTTCCATATGATCTGTTAGGTCGTAGCTCTTTTCCCCGAGCTTTGTTAAGTCGCAGCTCCCCCTTAAGTGACCCCTTCGGTCGTGGACGACCTATAGCCTTTTTCTTAAGTCGTGTGCGACTTATCCCTTGGAGAATTATGGGTTGTGTATTTTCATCTCTGGCCTGAGCTGCATCAAAAACCAATCAAAAATCCATATCCAGGTTCGCTGTCGAAAATCGAGTGAAAAATCCCAACTCAGATCGACTTAATTATCTCGAAATTCTGTGCTCGAATCTGGATCAAATCACTATACGAATAGAATAACATACGTACACCCTACGTATTTATCTTTATTGGTTAGTAGTCAAATCAATTCCATTTCTATTCACATTCATTTTGATTTTCATTCACTCATTCACAATTGCTTCAATCTATTTGGATTATCACCTCTATTCTTATCTCGATTGGGTATTTAACCAATAACAGTTTGAATTCCGACCAGTTTATTTAGAAAATAGTTTCAAAATTTTAAAAATAATAAGTAGTTGAAATATAATTACTAGTTTGTAGAATAGCTGTAAAATAGTTCAGTAATTGTAAAATAATTGGAAAATAGTTAAATAGTCATAGAAATTTTAAATAATTGCAAAATAGCTATAAAATAGTAATTAGTAGTTTAAAATAGTAATTAGTTTATAAAATTGTTAGAAAATTGTTAAACAGTTTCAAAAATAATTGTAAAACAAGTACAAGATAATTTGGTTTTTAAAAAGAAAGGTTATATATATAATGAATAGCTTGGAAAAATAGGTTTATATTAAAACAATTTATATTAAAAATAGTCCAGAGTCAAAACTGTACTCTCCCCAATCTCCATTCTCGTCAATTCAATTTAAATTTCCTCTATCATTTAAATTGACCCAATTCCAATTTAAATAACTTCAATTTCCATTGAAATTGATTCAATCTCAATTCAAGTTGAATTAACCTTAGTTTCTTTTCAAATTTCACTTTATTCAACTTTGATCTCAAATTTCATTTCCAAATCAAGTTGAATTATTCTTGATTTCCTCCCAAACTCAATTCAAATTCCATTTGAATTTAAAACTATTCAACTTTAGTTAAAATTCCAAATTAATCAAATCAATTCGGACTAATTTCAAATTGAACCCTCTTCAATTTCAAATCGTTTCAAATTAATCAAATTCAATTTGAACTAATTTCAAATTTCAAATTTAAACCATCTCGAATTATATAAATTCAAGTTAATACTTCAAATGTTGATTTAATTCCTTTAAATCAATTTTCCTTTAAAGTTTTTAAACAATTCATTTTGAGTCCAAATTTCAAAATTCCATTTTAAATTATCTTTACTTAACTCATTCCAAGGTTCAAGTAAGAGTTTTCAAACAATTCAATTTCCAAATTTATTTCTTAACATTCAAATCTTAAGTTCAAAGGAATTTCATATCCTTAATAATGGATATATTACCATACCCATTTTTTTAAACAAATCAAATTCATAGTTTAAAGATTATTTATAATAATAAGGTAATATCATCCAATTATTTAAAACATCCATCCACTACCAATTTCCAGGTCTCAAAACCCATTTTGAGATCACATAAATTCCCAATTCAAATTAACCATTTAACTTTCCAAGTTAAATTCCAATTCCACCTTAAAATTTCCAATTCAAGTTGTTCATTTAAACCTTTTTAACTTCTCCTAAGTTAAATTCGATTTACTTAATCCAATCAACATCAAATCAATCCTTAATCTTCACAATAATAATCTTCCCACTTAAAAACTTATCACTTTGGGTATCATATCTCATTCCAAATTGAAAACTCAATATTTAGAGTTTATTTCAAACTACCTTTGATACTATGTATATCCACCTATATACATATTAATTTCTTCTACATACCAAGTTACACTTTAAAATTTTAAACCACCTTTGGTTTTTAATTTAAAACAAATTCCTTTTAATTTTCAAACAACTCTTTATTCGAAATAGGATCATTTCATTCAAATGCATTAAATAATATTATTTATTACTTCTTTAAATTAATTACGTCATTAATTAATTCTAATTAATCACATTCGGTAATTAACTTATTTCTTAATTACCTTTAAGTAATTGTCCTTTAAATTACTTACCTCTAGTTACTTCATTAAATATCTCCATCTTTATTTATCATTTCCAATTATTATCCATTAATTAATCTCATTAAATAAAGTTTATTAATTACATAAATTAATTGATTATCCTTATCCTGAAACCTTCCCCAAATTTAATTTCAGTTTGGTTGTATTTCTATTATTTCTTAATTTAATTCTTACTATTACTATTAATTTAATTAATACTACAACCAATTTCCTTAATATAATAGATAATCTATTTCTTATATAAGATTCATTTACTTTTGAAATCATTTAAAAACCTTTATATAAGAAAATAACAAGTACGCTCTCTCATATTTATATACTCAACTCATCCTAGGGTACCACTTACCCTATCTTTAATGAGTAATCCCACCAGAGCCAAGGTTCTCGCTTAACCTTCGGCTCTGATACCAAATGTAACGACCCAGAAATTTCGATCCCGAAATTTCCAGATAGTTAGAGAAAAGAAGAAAAGAGATAGAAGAAGAAGAACAGAAAAGAAACACACAATCTCACATTCGCAGCGGATAAAATGTAATAGCAAATAAATAACAGTTTACAAAGCAGAACTGTATCAGTATATTTACATTTTACATTAGAGTTACAACAATTTCACCACACTGGACAATTTAAAATAACTTGTCCCATATAATTAACAATATATATCACAGCGGATAAACACTCTATATGTTCCTGTCCTTCAGCTCTCCTCCTGAGCTTCAGAACGTCCTTACCTGCAAGTCTGTAATACTCGGTCTGACCCGAGCATTACAACAAAGTAACACCCGGGTCAGGATGGAAACCAACGTGAGTAAACCTATCTAACATAAATTTCAAAGGCATACAACTTATATGTATATAACCCAGGTAACTTGTATCAATTACAACTTCTCAAATTGATATCGACATCGTTTTTCCACTTACCAATTTCTAAGTACTCAATTTAGATTAAATGGACTAATTCACTTAAATCATTCCAAACCATCCCATTGATTTCCACATATCAATTTTATAAAGAATCGAAGTGGCTTCGGGTATTAACTAATATTCGACTCCGGTCTCTTCGAATCCAATGTCATCTAAACCCAATCTATCTAATTAAATACTTTAATTGTCGGATAACTCCTTTACGAAGAAATTCATAATAGATTGATAATCACACTATCATCGTACATTCAACATATTAAATCACAAAACAATTCATATCAGAGATATCTCCCAATTCATGACATCCATTATCATTCAATCATTAATAAGCAAGATTGATCACACTAATCAGTTAAACTAATTAATGATCCCCTAATTACCTTCATTAGTTGATTATTCTTAAATCTCAAATAATAATTAACCTTTAACTTAATTACATTCATTAATTAGTCTTGATTAATCACAATCAGCAATTGACTTTCCTTAATTATTCCATCAATTTAAACCAACTCCTTGATTAATTATATTAATTAATCTCTTAATTACACTGAGTAATTATAACTTAATTCCCTCTGCCAAGTAATTGTTCGTTAATTACTTCCCATCAAACAATTTTCTTCAAATAATTACATCCAGTAATTATCCACACATTACATCACTAAGTAATTCCACCTTATTAATTACCTTAGTAATTATACTCAATCTTCAATTAATCTTATTTATTAATTACCCTTAGTTAGTCTCACTCTGTAATTAATTACCTTAAACTAATTACATCACTTAATTAACTCCTATAACTTTATTTGTCGATACTTAAATTAATTATACTAAGTGATTAATTATTAATTGCTTCTACTAGGTAATTATTTTCATATTAATTACACCAGGTAATTAACCCAAAATTACCTTCAAATCCCAATTAATTAACTTAAACTAACCATATTAAATAAATTCATAGAGTAATTAATTCCTTTGATTAACTTTTATAATAAATCAATCAATTAATCAATTACCCCTTAATTACTTCAATCAATTAATCAATTTTTAAATCATCCAAAACCTAATAATTTCTAAAATAATCCATTAATACAAATTTCTATTCAAATCTTCTTTTAATAATTTTTAGAATTTAAAACATCATTAACCTACTAACTTAAACCTTAAATTATTTGAGTTAAATAGCTTTTAAGAAAATTAGTTTTAATCTTGATTTTAGGCTAAACTTCAAACTTATATTTTAAATAATCTTTAACTATGCCTAACCTTCCTATACCTGCTTCGGGTTAAACCCCAGCATTTCTCGAGTTCCTTCCCGCGTTTCCCTTCATCTTCTACTTCTTCTATTATAACCTGATAACTTCCAACAGAAATACTATTACACTCACGCGAGTAGCCCGATGAAATACCTGAGAATCACCCCGAGACCCTCATTCTTTTTCCCGAGCTCCCACCGAAGTAGACTTCCTCACTTCCACACCCAATCTCCAACGTACACAGAAACTAGTGCACGTGCGCTGGCCTACGGCGGCGCTCCGGCGTCTTCGACTAACTCTCACAAGTTGACTTCGACATCCAAAAACCATCGAGCTATTCAACATCTCGATCGAGCATCAAGCGACAAATTTCGAACTTAATAACCCCACAGCACCAATTCCATTGACCAAAAAACGCCTCAACATGACACTCTGATCATCAGTAACTTCCCATTCTTCGGCCATGGCTCTATCAACGATCAAGCTTCTCTTTCCCCCACGACCGCACACCTAACCAGCCACCTCGAAGCTGCAAATTGACGAGTAGCTGACCACGACCAAAACCATATCTAAACCCTAGTTTACCCAAATCCGCTCACCTCGGCCATCCAGAAAATCCACTTGAAATTTTCCCATCATCAGCAACCCCCTAGCCACCTCTGATTACGACCTAGCCTCCATTCACTGTGCCGATCATCGGCAAACGACCAATTTTCCCAAAACTATCACCTCAAGAATTGACACAAATTCTCAAACTAAAAATTATAATATATACCTTAAAATTCATGATTTCCTATAATGAATTTACCCATGAAATCAAAACTTAAAATTTAATCTATCAAATTTTTGACCCATTTAAATTTTCACTGAAAACTTTAAAATTCCAAGACAATTTCTCAATATAAATTCCTGGGATGATTTTTAGTATTTATATTGCATGATTTCAAACTACTTTTATTTATAAATCAAAATCTAACAGACATCCAATGATGAGTTATTAAATTTATTAAGAAATCAAACTTGTTATCATCATACAGGAACTATGTTATAACTGCACAGGCATTTTATCACTCAAATACAAACATATATTCAATTAATTCAGGTATTTCAGCTAAGAGCAGGATTTTTATTCATAATATCGAAATAAAAGTCATGATTAAAACTTTTTAAAAGATATGTTCACTCACCTCCATGACGAACAGAGAAACATAGATGCTTTAAAAATGAAACTGCACTTAAATTTTTGATCTGCTACCTAGTCGAGTTGAATCTTGGATTGCTTAACAACTTGCTAAAATTTTGAGTTGGATTCATACTGAATCTGCTCTTTGCTTTGGTTTGATAAATTGAAAAGTTTCTTGATGTTTTGAATTCTTTGCTATTTACAGGTTCGCTTCTTTACAGGGTTCTCTTCTTCATTTTTTATTTATAAAAGAATGATAGAAGATTTGAAAAAAAGAAAGTGCTTTTGTTTGTAAGGAGCCTGGTTAATTTCTTTGATCTTACTTGCATTACAAATTGAAAAGAGGATATATTGGCCACTTGTAAAATTGCATGGTATAAAGGCTACAAGTGTTCATTTCGTACATTAAAAGTCTTACAAATGTTTTAATTCCTTTATTAATATTCTTATGATCTCATTACACATGTTAACCATGAACTTCAACATTTTCATACAAATTTTAAATGATTTTGAAAGCTTTTGTATTTAATGGTTATACATGTAATTAAATGTTGAATATATAATTTTATATTTTACTTTTAGTTTGGCTTATACTTAAGCATATAATTTTTTTTAAAAGAGATTATGTTAAAAAATAGAATTTTAATACTCAATAACTTGTAATTGCAATTCATTACTTCATATAATTTTGATCAATATATATTTTATATTTATATTCATACCCTTTTAGTATTTATACAAATATAACTTTTCAAAAGAGAAGATTTAAAAATCTTAATTATATACTAATATAATTATTCTTTGAATTATAAATCTCAAATTCAAATTCAATTTAAACCGACTCATGTACATATTTAAACAAACACACATTACTTATGTTTTGAAAATAATGATTTAGCAAAATTTTAAAATAATTATACTAGGAGAATATCAAATAAATATTTATCATTATATTTATTTGTTCAATCTATAAATCAATATCCTATTAAATTAACTCAATTATTATTAATTAAAGATGTCCAGAATTCCCGGATATCACAGGTTGAAAATATCGGGTTGTTACAACTGTGGTGTTATAATAATGTTTGGTTTTTAAACAGATCGAGATCAGATATTGTCATACTCTCTGCCAATACCAAACACCACTTTAACAACTGTGTATGTGGTGGAGATTTCAGAATGAATTATGATGGTTTGGTGATGGTTCTGTATGGTATTTACATAGCCTTGACTCCCGTGAGTCAGCTTGATGCGGCTAAAACAAGAGCCCTGCCAAGCCAAGTGAGGTCACTACTCCTATCGGACACATTTCTTCGATACCATTCTACTGCTTTTGTAATTTGATTGGGTGCACTTTTGATTTGGAAGTGTGTCACAAGATGGCCGGTAGTAGCTGCTATGCGTTGCCACCAGTTCGGATCCGCAAACGGTATATGTACCTTAGCATTGCCTCGAGTGCCTTGTCGCATGCACTATCGTGCCTTCTATGAGTTTTTTTGTACCACACCTATGGAGTGCCCTCTGATTTCCCTCCAGTTTATGGGGGAGTTACGGTACTGTATAGACTATGGGAATATATAATATGTGTTAAGGGGGATACAGGTAATTCCTTAACGCTAATTTAATAGTATTACTTTACTATAGACATATTATAATAGCGTATATTACTACATAGTAGATATTTCCACGGATCCTTAGAGGATGGGTATCCCAAACATCCTTTATGTTACATGTATTTCAGTTGACATTTTACTTGAGTTGAATTTATTAATTTAAGAATGTTAATCCTGACTCGAGTGTTTTGTGTTTTGCTTTACGCTCGGGTCAGACTGAATGTCACAACATTCGAGACTCACCATGAAGTAGGAGCTTCACTCGGAGATCCATCTATCTATTCATCTTTCAATTATTCTGTTGACTCAGTGATATATTTAGATTTTATTATTTGACAATTGTATTGAGACTTCTACGTATTCGGGACTTCTGTTGTATCTTATTTAACTCTGTTATATATATATATATATATATATATATATATATATATATATATAGAAGCTGCATGAACTACTATTCATTTCTTTTCGCTGCTTATTATTACATTACTCTGTGTCGGTGATTTTTTATTTACCCACTACAAGAAAATCATTCTTTAATTGCAAGAATGAACAGCGTTGGGAAGCAAGGCGCTGTTTCTCATCGTTCAGATTTTAAACAATCGCTATATTCATGCTATCAATTGGGTCCAAGTTAATAGAATGAAAATAAGACACTTACGCGGCAAAAATTTTCATTCCCTCTCATTAATCAAATTTCGACTTTCATGTCAAAACCCCTTTCTTCCTCAACTTCTCTCTAAAGAACCCTAATTTCCTCCTTTCTTCATGAATCCAACATCATCGGATTGATCTTCGTGAATATAAAAATAAATCATGTATAATCAAGCTGGTAAAGCTATCGCTTTGGGCGACCTAAATCATAGGGCACCGGCTTCAGCTCCTAGTATATCAAACACGCAACCAAAAATGGGAAAAAAAAATATCCTGATCCGTAGCCAAGAGGAAAAAGAAAAAAATCGCAATTGATTCAGATTCGCTACTCAGGAAAGGCTAGAGCGGAAGCACGCCCAGGCACAACACACGACTCCAGACTCAGACGATGGTGGCGATTTAAATGCAACGACAACTAGCTGATGTCACGGTGACTCGAATCAGATGCAAATCCAATCAGGTGACCCATGGCTACAGGGACTCGAACACTTCAGCTAATCAGATGGCAATAGGCAACTCTACATTGCATAGATCTTCGATTGTTACTAGTTGCTTCCTTGTTGAAAAGGACCAAAAGGTACTTAATTCGCTGAGGGTTTTTGACATTTTTAAAATCTTGAAAAAAAATTGATTGTGTAGATAAATTTGAGTGACATTGATCCACGTAGTCATGCTTGGGTTGAAGATCTTGACATGGCTTGGATCGATGAAAAAGTACTGGAAGTTAATTGTGACCAAATTAAAGTCAAATGTTCAAACCGAACGGTTGTAAGTTACTAAGATTGGAGTTTTGAGTTGATCTTATGTGTTGTTTGATCTTTGTAAATATGTGTTTCTGATAACGTTGCCATGTTTGGTAAGATCATGATAATATTCAGTATACTGTTATTTAAGATTGTATAAATATGTGAAAATGGTCATTTGATAATGATGTATTATACAAAAATAGTTAAACCAATTGCTAAATAATATATGTAAACTTTGCAGTGTTAAACATGAAACTGGATAGATTTGATCATCAACATAGTAAGAATATGTCATCTTCATTCAACTAAATACTCAAATTCATTTTCAACTGGGTATACGGTTAAAACCCCATATTATTGTAGCGGCGCATGAAAAGGAATATGTACTCTTCATTCAACGAATCATACGAAGACAATTGTTCTCAATTCTATGGCAGTTCTTGTTTAAATACTATTGCTAATTATGGCTATCGACTGAAAAAGTTTTTAAGCAATATTCTAAAGATGAAATTACTATGGGTGTAGGTCAAATTTTCTCACGTGCAAAAGAATTCATTGAATATCAGAGCTTATTCTTGCAACATGGATTCAAAAATCATTATGTGTGACAACAATTTCTCCCTTCTATTTAGTTGGGAAGGATAAACGTATCCTCTATTTAATGTTTACACACACTAATTGGATTCATCATGTTGGTCCATGCATTGTTCTTTTAGTGAATTCATATCGCGTATTGTTCAATAAGTACTTATACAATAAAGTATTTTTGAATCATGATTAATATTAGTATGGGCAAAAAAGTATGACACGTTAGATTATTGCCAAAATCATGGTATGTTGACATGTCAATACTGGATAAATTAAATGCTTATGAGAATTCTCTAATATTTTTTAAAAATAAACGTATGCTTCTTAGTGAAATATTTTAATGATATTATAATAAACTTGGTCATAAAATCTGTAATCTACTTATTTGTACGTACTTCCCTTTTAATTCTTATTTAAACCATGGTTAACCTTAAAAAATTTCATTTTGAAATGTAATAACATAGCTTTCTAATAAAATTAAAGTCGTCAAAACTAGATCGACGGTTTGAGATTTATGGTCAAACAAGGCATGCTTTAAGCTTCAAATTTTCAATACATTGTCTAAAATCTTTTATCTATTCAAAGTGCTTTTTACAATTACAAATTTTAAGACAAAATTTTTGAAAAACTTCAAAAGTAACATACCATTTAGCATTATTTACAAAACATTTCTTACTATAAAAAAAATCTTCCATATAAAAGACTAGAAGTTTTAAAGGCATTTCAAACTCATTTCTAACCTATTTTCACAATTCAAACCATTTTAAAAATAAATCACTTCGTTTCATAAAAGCCTTTCTACTTCAAAATCCATGAAAATATGTATCTTATGAATTTTACCTTCAACAAATTTTAAATTCAAACTAGATATAAATCATATTATTTTTATCTGAAAAATAATTCAAATTACTTTTCAATTTACAATAAACTAAAATATTTCTTTTTGGAGATTGAAATTACATATTTCTATTTGCTACATACTAATAATAAGTATCCTAAAATGGAGATTTACTTACTGTATGTGTACCTTTTATATTTCAGTATGATGCAAAAGTAGAACTAGAAATTAAAAAAGTAGATCTGCAAATCTATAATGTTTTCGAAGTGGCAAGGGAAAACCCACCATATAAAAATAAATTAACTTTAAAAATTATGTTCTGGACTATGAAAATAAAAATGATTGAAACGAGTTGTGCAAAAAAAGTCCACTATGAAATTGCTCATTATCTTGGCACTATTTCATTCATACATGAAATGTAATATAGCTAGTTTTAATGCAAAAGTAAACAGAAATCTGACTCAAATACTATATGCTGTGTTCAGTTTGTCGAACTAGAGAAAAGTAATAGCATGCAGAACTTGAGAGGAATATTAGTTTGTACATATATTTCTCAACTCCAAGTAAATCTACAACTTGTGGTGTTGTAACCGTGATAGAAACTTAGAATGGTGACATCTTTGAAAATTGATTAAAAAAAGACATCTTCAAACATTTATGTTAATCTACTTTTTTGTCTCACAGCTATCTTAGGGGGGCATAGAACAATATCTCCAGACAAGAATCATTCTGACCAGACAGTGTTCACTAACGTCATGAGGCTATTGCTGATATGAAGTTCACCTATGTAGTTTCATGTCAGATTTATGGAATGCAGAAAAAATCTAGCGAACAACATGGTAGTAGTTGCCACCAAAATATTCTGAATTTGGTGTTAATGTAAATAAATCTTATGCGATCATATTATTTATATGGTTTCTAAATTCCATGTCTATTCATATAGTACTTTGTTAATGTAGGTATCCATCATTACGTGTTGCTTACATTGATGAGAGGGAAAAGATGATGGATGGAAAGTCTGAGAAAAAGTATTATTCTGTTCTGGTAAAAGGAGGAGATAAGCTGGAAGAGGTACATAATTAGACTGCTACTTGGTAATAAAACAAACAACTGTTAATTCACTTGTCTGTTGATTTCCTTCAAAAGAATTTCTTGAGTAAATTGGTAATATTCATAAATGAAGCAGGGATGATCCTTGAATCCCAAACTTCGTTTTCTAGTTATATCTAAGTAATAGTCACCTATTTATCATAAATGAAGCAGGGATGATCCTTGAATCCCAAGCAGTAATAGTCACCTATTTGACAAAATGAGATCCATGATAAAGCAGTAGTCTTTGATCCCACTAGTTATATCTAAGTCCAACCAGACTCATATTACCTGTTTACTATCAATTCTTTTTCTAAAGGCTTGTTCAATGTGCTGAAATATGAATGATAAATAGGTACTTGATAGAACAAAAATAATATTGTTGATTACACTCGTTCCGTTACTCCTCACAATGAACTGTTTAGAAACTTCAATTAAAACCTAAATCAGTTTATAAAATTCTACTAAGTTTTCCACTGAATTCTTTCCCTCCACTCTACAAATAAGAAAAATGTAATTTGAAATTAATGTCTTTTCAGTCGAGCTTCATGTGATTATGGAAACTTGTTCAGTTGCATTGATATTGTACATAAAGAGGCCATAGTAAAGATCAAAGCTGCCACTAACTGTGTTTTCAGTCCGCATTGTAAAATCGGGAAATGAATATTAACGATCACATCATTAAAAAGTTAAGAATAATTGGATGGATAAGATAATAGAATGACCAGTTGTAGAAGTGTCTCGTATCCTTTGGTATTGATTGCGGTAGATTCAAGGTTTAAACGAGACAATATCCTGTTAAATTGTAAATATTCAATCTTATTAACGAGCATGAATTTAAAGTTTTGATTATTATGTGTGTAAGAAAGTTTATAAGTCATGAATCTGAAAGGCGCATTATTGATGAAGAATTTTTAGAAAATAACCATGACAGTGTAAAATACCTTCCAATTGTATGAGTGATAAATTGGCTACTAGCTGCATGCTTATCATGTTCTTCACAGGGCATCTCAACCATTTTGCGACCCTGTAATTATGATAACCATCAATTCATAACATACAACTTTGAATCATATGTTACAAGTTAATATAATGGTGATACGTAAAGTTAAAATCTGTATGTGTGAAGTTCGGAAAATGTAGTATAGTGGAATATTTCTCAAATTAATTCAAGTCATAACTGAAAAGTTCTAAGCTACAGATCTGAATGAAAAAAACATAGATTCTTGATCTTAATCTACTGAGATACGTCCTCACGATTTCATATACAAATGATATTCTTGTCCAACCATTTTTACCGCTCTCTGTACCAAACATTGGGTGTATATCTTATCGTTCTCTCAGTTAAAAAGTGAGCTATGCTCAGTTGAAAACTGAGCAAGAATGCTCAGCTGAAAATTGAGCATCTGCTCAGTGGAACACTGAGCATGTGATCTGTTGAAAACTGAGCCCATGCTCAGTTGAAAACCGAGTGTTTGACTGAGCTATGCTCAGTTGAACTGAGTGTTTGACTTGCACATTTATATGTGTATTGAAATATTGGTCAGGGATGGATATGCAATATATGAATTCATCAAATGAGATATCAATATGTTTTATCGATATGCCTTACACTTTTGTGAACGAGGCTTCTAATTTGTCAAATAGACATCAATATCTGATGTAAAACTAATTCGATAATCCCTACAAACAACCAATGCATGTGTCACATTTAGTACTTTTATCATGGAGTAACAGAAGTAACGATAATATTCACGAAATATTTGTTGCGAGCAGATTTGGCTAGAATACTTGGCTTGGTCATAGAGGGTATGCATTTAACAAAAATTAAGATGATTTATTAATATATAGGACTTAAGATTATGAGTTTAATATGCTGTAAAATGCCAAACAATGTATAGACTAAGGTGACCTGTAACATAACGCAAAAAGTCAATATTTTTTTTAACGGTATAGATGCAAAAATTGAAACATTTTGGTTAAATATACCTTTGGAAGTTTCATATTCTATACATATTTGCATATGTATATGCATACAACTGTAGCTTAATTTGTTTATGTAAGAGTAGTCATCCACTACATATAAAAAAATGCATGTTATTATGATTATTTTGTCTTCAAAGCTTCAATATTCTCATCATGGTTATAGATATTCCAATTTTACTAGGAATATTGTCAATAGAAGGAATGATTCTTGAATCCATGTGGTTAACGTTGCAATAAAAAATGTACCTACTTAGTATAATGTGTTAGAGATCTCTATTTTTTCCACTATTTCATTTTAAAAGCTTAACTTTGTAATAAAGAAATTATGTATGTGTGTGTGTGTATGTATATATGCATGTGTTTGTGTATATGTGTGTGTGTGTATTCCAACTTTGATTTTCTTTTTTCTGTAGGCATGCTCCAGTAGTAAGGATAAGTAAGTTTTACTATATGATTTCATAGCCTGTTATAGGCCTGCATATTTGCTTTGGGTTATGTAAATGAATTCAAAAGTGAGCAAGTCAAGAACCTTTGAGAAAGAATATTGTAAATTTGCATTGGATGTTTTAATTCAAATTACTCTAGTTATAATATCAACTGACATGAGTTCTTATTGAACTGAACTAGAATAAGCTGAATTTATATTTTATTTTGTTTTATTCCTCCTACTTAATACACACGGTTCTAAACACCTGTTTTTAAAAAGCCCAATACAACTTTCTCATCGCCTAATGCTGCCACTTTAGCAGTATATATCTTGCATACAAAAATTTGTTTGTAGTTTTAAAGTACTTTATCCAATAGTTTTTTCTTCTAGTTACCAGTATTAATGCCATGATCACTAGAATATGCTCATTGTTTTAAATGTGTGTATTTTTTAGATAAGAAGATAGTAGTTTCAGGTCTATATTTGATATAGATAAACACAACACCTGCCTACACGATAGGGGCATCATTTCAGTTATATCTTATCAATGTCATTTTTTGCAGGCAGCTGAATTTTTTATAATTTGGAAGAGGTAAACTTGTGTGCTATACATGCAAACCATGTTACACTTAGTAAGTTTAAACATATATATTAGTAATAGTTCCTATAATACAAAGACTGAAATCGTTATAGCAAAAACTCTATTAGCAAAAACATATCACTTTCCACATAAATGGCAAAATATGCCATTTTTTTAAACCATGGTGGCAGAAAGCAGTCGGTTTTTGTAAACAGTTTTGAAAGTAGTTTAAATGTGTATTTTTTAATAGGAGAGTTAAATGAGTGAAAATTCAATTTGTTTTTGATAAATACATAATATCAACTGAGGTTGTTCAAACTTATAAATAAAATGCATCAATACAGGCTAAATTCTTATTAACTTACAAGTGGTACTATTATGGTTGAAGGTATACTAAGACAGCCTAAATAGGGATATTCGAGGGACCTCCATAAAGCAATAAAATAGTGTGAACCGTCTTTGGTCGCTAGTGATCCTGTAGTGACGAAACTTGGATACAATCTTGAGGTATTTCCCTTTCTTTTGGGTGTTACCCTAAAAAGCTAATAAATTATTCTTTTTTGGTACAGTCTTCTGTATATAGATCAAAATCATCATGTGCGACATTTCTTGTAAACATCGACTGGAAAATTCTACAACTGTGACATTCAGTGGAATGCAATATGACTTGCCTGCTTGATCTGTTAGCATTCTTCCCGACTGTAAAACTGTTGTTTATAACACTGCAAAGGTAATTCAAAGTTTAAATAAAATTCTTACATCCCTAGCGTACGAAAGCCGGATTTTTTTAAAGCTCTTGATTGCTGAATTCTAGTTATTTTTACGTATGTTTTTTAATGTTTATTGTGTATTTTTAAATGGTAATATGCATACAAAAACATCAATAAACATTATAAAACTGCTTGGACTTATTAGTTATAATCAATTGAAAATCACTTATATAACATGCAGGTATCTACTCCAACAATATACCCAAAAATGGTACCAATCAACGGGTTTTCTTGGAATTCATACATTAAAAGCACAAACTCTCTTACTGATAATACATTCACAAAAAATGGATTGGCAGAGCAACTAAGCACAACATGGGATCATACAGACTGCTTATGGTACTCAACATAGTAAGTATCCATCTCTTTATGTATATAGTTACATTTATTTTTAAAGCTTATCAATGTTATCATTAGTAAACTTAATTTCTCTTTATGTTGTATATTATCAGCTTTGACATAGCAGAAGACGAGCAGTTTTTAAATTTTATGTACATTTCACAGATCATGCTTCGATGTAAAATTAACTACATGTTACACTTATTTTTGCTATACATATGCGACACCCTAATAATGTCTGCTTATTTTCGTAATTCATTGTATGAATTTCGTAATTATTATGTGAAGATGTTTGAGCCTTTTCAGTTCATGATGGTTCATGTTCTTATTTCTTTGTTTATTCAGTAATTATTACTATGTTGTTGAATCTCTCTAAGTAGCTCTGAATTGAAACTTCTACATACTTTACTGCTTTTCTCTGCAACTACAAGTGAAATCAAGTAACTTGGTTGAACTTTGTAAAAAAAAAAATTGTAGGCAACTACAAAGTTTGCGTGCTTCATAAAATTCTTGGTGCTTCATTTACTTACTTTAATACCTCTGCCCTCTGACTAATTTTTTTTTTTAAAAACAGAAGAAAAGAAAAGAAAAAATCATATTCATTTTGCTCATATATTTAACACTAAATAATATGAACTAGTAATTTTATAGATCTGTAATTAGACTTATCATTCCACGTATTTCTATTAAATTGTCTAGTTCTACCGTATGGTCCTGTCTTGATGAGATATGTTCACAAGAACAATTTAGTCTAAAAAGCCGCAGAAAGTATTGTTGACGGTGTGGTCATATGATGTTTTCTATCAGGTACCATGCTATTCTAGTGGATTCTCTTTTCAGATATTTTGAACGATTTTTTATTCTTTTTATTTATTTAATTATTTTATATTCCATTGAGATCTTTTTTAGATAATACAGCCAACTGAGAATCATCACCAAACTTTTACGTGTTAAATTTTTGATATGGTGTATGTTCCATGATTTTGTGGTTTTTTAGTGGAGTAGTTTTTGCCAAGACTGTATCTTAGAGCACTTTTGGATTCGTAACTTAAATAGTAATAGTTAATTTAGAAGTTGTTTTAACTACTCTTTAGTTGTTGCCAAACATGCTCATTAGAACATGAAGATTTAATGAAAATTTGTGAAATAAAACAAATGAAAAAAGGAAGTGTTTGGATTCGTAACTTAAAAAAATAACTCTAGCAATGTAGCATGCTAAGGAAAAATATCAGGTTAATGAAGAGTATTAACAAACTTTTTGTAGGTTTGTTACATTCTGACTACAATTTATTTAAAAACAGAGGTTGAAAATCCTGCTCCAGTTGAGAAAAATGTTTCGGTTGATAGAGGTATATATACTGTGTAATTATTATTTTAAATTAAATTGAAAGTTTAAGTTTGTCATTTTCGACTTACGGATGTATTTCTGTTACACTTGCAGATGCTGTACTTGTTCGGGTTGAAACTGAAAAGAGAATGTCCCTGATCAAAGCCTGGGAGGAGAACGAAAAGACTAAAGCCGAGAACAAGTATGTTTATAAGTTATTTATTTCAAACTTAAGTTGTTCCTCATTGTTAACATAATGTGGCATTTATTGGATTTAATCTAAAATTTTCAACTGAAATTTTTGAAATTTTTTATAATAGGGCGGTTAAGAAAATGTCAACTATTACTGCATGGGAGAACACAAGGAAAGCAACCATTGAAGCTGAGTTGAAGAAAATTGAGGTAACTAGAAAATTTTCGTTTTTATTTTTATTTTTCTTTACTTCTTTTCAATAAAAAGAAGAAAAAAAATCATGTAAGCTAAGTTTGAACGAAATAAAAGCTACAATAACGACTTTATATTCACCATATGTAATATTGATTGATTTATAATGTTCTGTTGAATTTTTGGTAATATGAGTTAGGGTCAGAAATTTTTGGTAGAACGAATTGCATATAGCTTAGCTCCTGGTATAAATATATTCAGTGTACCTTTAATCAAACATTTTTAGTTATTCTTCCAAGAAGTGACACATATGGTAAAGCACCAAGAAACATGCAAGTGGTGCACAACTTGATCAGATATTTTTGCATTATGATATTATTATTATTATTATGGAACAAGATATACCCAGTGTTGCTTTCAATGGATATTCCTGAAAGTAGGCCTTCAATGTACCCCCGAAAATTTTCACCTGTCCTCGTACAAAGATATGAAAAGTGTGCATGGTAATGTTGTTTTTGTTTCACCTGAAATTGTACAAAAATTTGTGTCCTGTCCTTGTTTACGGTTTCACCTGAAAAGTTAAACTGATGTACTACAGTCTATTTAGTTAAAATGATGTACTAACAGTCTATCTTTTTTGTTATGAAAAATTATATAACTTGCGGATGATGTTTGGATTTGAAAAATAGCTTATGTGCTTCGTTTTGACAGGTGCTGTATGATCATACCGGGGTTACTACAAGCTGGAAGGATGGAAAAAATATTTTGCTGCATTCATTCTCTTTCAAAATGGTCATGCTTGGATTAACGTATTTTGTATTGACGTTCATATATCTTTGCTTTTAGTATGTATCGTTTTGGTCAGCTATGGTTGTATGTATTGTTTTTTTTTAAGATCACAAATATTTGAAACTTTGTGTACGAAATATTATGGATATATATTTAAATATATATTGTGGTTTGGCTTTATGTCTTCATTTCATTACGTACATCATTATGTGATAATCGTGTTTTTATAATATATTAGTAGAATTGTAAGCTTGGATGTAGCTAGTAAAAAAACCGCAGGGATAAAAATTTATAGCGTTTTAACTGTGCTATGGAAAGGTTGTTTTTTCCAGTTTTATATACTATAGCATTATGATAGTGCTATAAACAATTTTCATAACAAAAAAACAACGCTATAAAAGACAACAAACCGCTATAGAAAGTAGCTGTACTTATACATACAATGTACTATTGCAGCAGATAACGCTGTAAAATATTGTGTTTTATAGCGTCTATAGACGCTGTTGTATATTTCATATGTGTGCCAGGCTGTTTTTACATAGCAGTCATGAAAACGCTATAGTTTCACTTCATAGCGACTTTCCAAGGCTATTAAAAGTCATGTTTACAGCACTCATAAAACGCTATGAAATGTCCTTGTCCATAGCGTCTCTTATAGCATTTTGTATGTTGCTGTTATAGGTTACTGACCTATTACAACATGTTAATATACAGCGTAAGAAAAAACGCTATAATAGCTTCTAATAGCGTTTTTTAAACGCTATTAAAGGGTGTTTTTGTTGTAGTGACCGTACATGTTGAGTTTTGCAAAATGTAAATTAACAATATGATATTTTGAGAAATTCAAGTCCGACATGTGCAGATGTGAATGGTTGAAAATATCGGGATGTTACTGTTTTGTGATATTTTCCAAAGTCTGGGGAAATAAAAGTGATGTTATTTGGAATAAAGATATTTAAAAGTGTTTTTAAAAGAATTAAAAGCACTAATCTCACCTTGGCTGTTGGAAAATGATTCCGATGATGATCGCGACATCATCCGTGTTCATTTTCGAGTTTCCAAGGAAGGAATTGCTACCTGAATGTTGAATTGGAGTTTGTTTGCAAAACTGGTTTTGATTTTGAAATGCAAAGGGATAATTTAATATAACAAGGATTCTTGGGAAGGGGGGGTGTGTGTATATATATATATATATATATATGTTTTAAAATTTATTTTGAAATACTTAAGGAATTGTTTAAAACCCTTGGAGTTTATTTTCAAATGTTTACAGAATACAAATAACTTTAAAAACTTATAAAAAGTTGAAATTTGTTTAGAATGTAATTTAACTTAAGAAGAGTTAAATAAAAGTAAGTGTGATAATGAAATAAATTAGTAAAATGAATCAATTAAAAATGAAGTGAATCGGAAGGAATTGGGAATTAAATATTAGTAAGTTTGAAACTTAAGAAATTTTGAAAATTTGATTTTGTGGAGTGAAATTTAACTTAAATTGAAGTTAAATAAGAGAAATTTGAAAATTTAGCCTATGTAGGCGAAATGGAATAGTTACTGAAATAAAATATGTTAAGTTAGAAATAAATTAGAGGATGAATAAATTAAATTAATTTGTAAGAAAATGGAATTGAAATTGAATATTGAAATGTTATTTAATTTGAATTATGTTAAATAAAGTGAAATAGAAAATTAATTAGGGTTGGACTAAATAAAACGAAAGTTGGAAATAAGATTTGATTGAGATTGAGATAAATTAGTGAATTAAATATGGGCTGGAGAGATGGTTGATAAAATTCCATATTTAATTTGATTGGAAATAAAATTAGTAAATGGAAGGTAAATTGAATTCAAATGGAACTGAAATTTAATTTGAATAAAAATGGATATAAACTTAAGTGGTGAAGTGGAAATAAATATAAGAAGTTGCATAAAATATTTATATTAAACTTAAGAAAGTTGATGGTGAAGTTCTTAAGTAAAAAAAATGGTATTGGAAATATACTAAGTCAATATTTGAATGAAGATTAAATAAAAGTTGTGAAAAAGGATAAGTGTGAAAAAATGAACCGAAATTAAAAAAAATATAAATAGAAAGAATTTTTTTGATATAGCTAATAATCAAATGGGAAATTAATACGTAAGTTGTATGTGTATTATTTTATTCGCATGACGATTTGATCCAGATTTGAGCATAAAATTTCGAGATAGTTATATTGATCCGATTTGGGATTTTTTACTCCATTTTCGATGGCGTGCCCTAGATGTGGATTTTTGATTGATTATGGAGTTCTCTATCATAGTATATGGCTATGCAAGGAGAATGACAGTTTCTAATCAAGGAACCAGATCCGAGTCCGTGCTAGAGAGTCATGAGAACGATACTAGTTCGTAAGTGAAATTGTTTGATCGAGTAAGCGATCGGAGTTGATATTGCATACAGATGATATATGTACATTACACGGGTATAAGCGGATATAAGTAAAGCAAATATCAAAAATTTTGAAAAAGGGATAAATAAAATGATTTCGGAGTTAAATGTTGGATACTATTGGTAAATAGGGTGTAGGTAATTAAAAGCAAAGGACAAATTGATGTCTTCGATTTCAGAAGTAAAATTTGATTGCCAGACAAAAGGTATGTATTTAAATTGTCTTATGAAATTTGATGATTTTCTGATTGAGCCACTTGGCTTTTTTTTCTTTTGATGATTTGGGGCAGTAGAGGCGTTTTGTTGTTTTTCGGATCCAGCCGTGCAAAGGAGACGCTGGCTAAATTTGAAGGAGTTAGAAAAATTTTGCAGAAAATTTAGATAATATAAAATTTGGTTTTAAATTATAGATTGAATGATTGAGGGGATAATATTAGTTGTAATCTTTAAATGAGATTGCAAGTTAGTAAGAGTGATAATGTATCTTCAATAAAAATTGTTTTTGAGAAGTGTTGAAACTGTGTAGTTTTGGGAAATAATTATTGGATTTTGAACCATTCTTCCTACTTAGCAATTTCGAGGACGAAATTCTTATAAGGGGGAGGAATGTAACAACCCAAAGATATTTGAAATTGAAATATTTAATTGATTTAAAATATTTAAAAGTTAATTTTTTACTTGAATTTCAAATGCAACCATTTATCGAATAATTTAGTTATTGAATTTGATAATAGGAAATTGGATAAATTTTTGAATCTTGAGTTTTAAGCTTGTTAAAAGTAATTTACAGGCTTATAAAATTTATATTGATAATAATAAAGATAATAAAAGTTTTAAAGTTGAATTTAAAAGTGTTTTATTCAGTTCTAAAAATATATCATTTAAAATTACATTTAAAAATTGTCATTCGGGGCACAATCTTGGATTTTGACGAAACCTGTTCCATTGGATCCGTAATAGTGTATTATTATTGGATTTCAAATTTCCTAGTGTTTGGAGTTATCGTTTGGTCATACTGATATAAAGGCGCTGAAATTTATATCGAAAATTCAATATAATAATTGGGTCCAAAAAGCTATCTTCTCCCTATGATCGAATTAGGACTCGAAACCTGTAACATCCCGCCTTTTCGCACAATTTAAATCGACACACGTGCCAATTCAAACCATACAAAAGGGCAGATTGTTATGGGGTAAATAAGAAAAACAAGGAAGAAATAAAACAAAATAGAATCTCACAGCGGAAGGATAAAATATAATAATCAAATATACAGTTTATAAATCTGTTTGCAAAACCATTTATATAATACATATCAGAGTTACACATACCAATAATAATGTAGTAGAACAGTGTGTAGTGCACTAGTATAAATAATAATAATATAAATCTTCGTCTTCGTCCTCCAGAGCTAAATCTTCCAATCCTGAAATGCTCGGATTGAATCGAGCGAATTTGAAAAGACAAAAACACTCGAGTCAGAACTAAAAGATCTTATGTAAGTTAAATTAGCATAAATAAATATGAGTGCAGTAACTCAAGAGGTGCTCGGAATTTACATCTCCTAAGGATCCGTTAAACTATTTACTACGTACTATATAGCGCTATTATAATAGTGTCTAATTGTAAAATAAACTTACTTTTTTCTTAGCATTAAGGGGTTACCCATATAGCCCTTAACACGTAATAGTACCAGTAGTCCATCCAATATCATAGTCCCTCCTGATCGGGAAGCCACCAGAGGATACCACACGGGCTACGGAAGAAATCCAAACTCGTACAAGACGTTATATGGTAGGTGATAAGGCACAACTAGGCAATGCCAGGGTAGATAAACCAATAACGCTTCCGGGTCGGTGGTAACGCGTAGCGCACAACTATTGCCCACCTCGAGCCACACCCCCAAATAAAATCAAAAGTGGTCGCCGAATCAATCCAAAAGTCAAGTATAATATCGAAGGGATGTGTCCGATCAAAGGTGCTACCTTATTAACCCGTCAATCGCTCCTGTTTTAGCCACCTTATGCCAACTCACGGGAGTTGGGTCCACGTATTTACCTTACAGAAAACGCCGCCACCAACCTACTTCATTCTGGAATCTCCACCGCGTATACGGTTGTTAAAGTGGTTTTCGGAGTTGGCAGAGAGTATGAAAACTTCCAATCCCGGTCACTTCAACAACCAAATGTTATTATAACACCGCGGTCTTTAAAATAGTTTATACTTTAATGCCAGAAAATAATTATCCATTTCAAACCCATAAATACGATATCATATCCATTTCCAAAACAACTCATTTTGATATTATTTTTATAAAACCCAAATCAATAATATCATTTTTATTTCAAATATATTTTTCCAAAATCATACTGCTTTAAAATTTATACTAAATGGAAACCAAACATTTGAATTATAACTTTCAAAACATAATACTTCGAAACTCATAGCTTTAAAACCATACTTCTAAAACTTGAATGGTTTGGATATTCAACAGTATATAGAATAAAATAGTTTGAATTTAAAATTACTTTATAAAATAATTTCCGCGACTTACAATTTATTTCGTTAAAAATTAAGTCAAAATCCATAAATTTCAGAATCGCTTTCAGTTTCAATAACCCCTTCAGTCTCAATGTATTTCAAACTTTGATTATTAAACAATTGGAACTAAGATTGGAAATTTCTATTCAACAATTTAAAGTCCTATTATTTAGTTTGAAATATTTGCATAATAAACCCGTAATCATTTAAGTAAAACTCAGATTACTTATAAAAGAAAATTTCCTTTAATTTCTTTATACTAGAAATATTCATTTAATTCATCTTGAATACAAAATCAGTTATTAATATCATACCTTCTTAAAATTTCAGGTTAATAAATTTTACATCAACTTATGAATTTAAATCCTTAATTAAGCTCAATGCCAAATAAAATTTTCAATTTAACTTCCAATCTTAATTGATTTAAATCTTTTAAAAACTCTATATATTTTTAATATCTTAACATGTACTTAACCATAAAATATAAAATAATCAAACTCTATTATTCAACTTATTTATTATATTTAGCAAATTTATACATAGCTTAAATTCAATACTTTAACTATATATATATATAAAATATAATTTTATATAATATCAAAATTTAATATTTATTAAACCGTATCCTATCCAAACCATTGAAAATCATTTCAAAAATATTCGTATATATATATATATATATATATATATATATATATATATATATTCCGCGGTGCCTGTATATCATTTTTTATCCTATGGTCAAGTGATACGGATATTTATCATTTCAATCCGTAATTTAAAATAAAATTTGCGGTTGTATATCATTTCAAACCGCAATCCCGAATGAAATGAAATGCATGATAACTTGCAGCTTATATAATATAGAACACATCATCCATTCACCAAACATCATTCATCAGCCCTTTATTTCAATCATCATCCAATTTGAACAAACATCAATAAATAGCATATAAAATATAATAGGTATCAACGAACAGTTTATATTCAGAAATAAATTAATAACTGTTTAATTGGAAGTTTATATGCAAAATAAATAAATAAATTAACCGTCAATTTATATGCAGTAATAAAATTAAATAACAATTTAATTTAAATAAATGCAATCTAACTGAGATGATGAATAAAATATGCCAAATAGTCATAAATGAATTTCTACTCATATCATAATTAATTTAACAAACATAAGAAACTTTAGAAGTTGTGAGTGGATTAAAACACTCAGCTTTTGAATTTAAATTGAATTTAAATCCAATTTAAACCCAAAAATTCGACTATCTCCAAATCTGTCCAAACCAGTGTCACAGCGTCCGGAATTTAATTATGATCCTAACAAAAAAAATTGTGCGTGAAACGGATAACGTATGAGAAAGTTATGTCGAAAATTGCGATTGAAAACAAAAATTAAATTAAAAACAAAACAAACTCACCCAAAAATAAAAATAAGCCACGTCATACTAACTTCCTCCATGCGCGTGAACAGTGCTTCATACGGTATCCTTAGGTTTCGAACGAAACCCTACCTCAGTCGCCGCCCCTTTTGCAAATTTCGCCGCCACTACGCCAACTTCCTCCACGATCAGACACAGCCGATGAGACCCTTGCCTCGAGCCGCCCCTACGCCCCAAAACTCATGGCTTCCGGTGCCCCCTTAGGCCGTACGACCGCCGCCCCTTCCCAGGCTAACCACGGCCACATCCTTGACTTGCGGCATAAACGAACGCCACCCAATGATCTCCTCGATGCCATCTTTGCAACGGTACTATCCGATCGTCAAACCGTTGACGATCCGCCGTTGGATCGCCTAAACTCCATACAAACGGCCAGAAATGATTTGCAATTTCTGGACAACCGATGAATCAGATTGAAAAACGAATTCCACCATAAAATTACGTTCATCGAGAGCATCAACATATAATTTTTTGAGATTTTTCCGAGGCCTTTGAATTTTTGACTTTGGATTTGATTTTTGAAATTTGAATTTAGATCTAGGGTTTGCAGCCATTGGAAAGAGGAAGAGTTGATGAAATTGAACGCTCAACAAATGAGAACAGATGAAGGCTAGGGTTTATAGCTGGGTTTGTATAGGTAGGTTAGAAATAGAGTGGATGGATCCGATAAACAAACGTGCTGAACGATAATTGGCCCAAAAAGCCCTTTTCGACTCCGGAACGAAATTGGGTTAACCCATATATCACAATAGGTATTTCAAAATATTATGAACGCGATGGAAAAAGTTTCACATCCAAATTCGATCGTATGAAGAAGTTATGCTGAAATCAATATTTTCAAATTAGTTTCAATTTATCGATTTTAAGGAGTTTCGCGTTCGTACGATCGAACGATAAGTCCGATCGTTATGAAACTTGAAACCCTGCAATAATTCACTGTTACGGATCCGATGAAACTGGTTTCGTCGAAATCCGAGTCAGTGGCCAAAATAGCTATTTTTATATAAATTAATAATTAATTGGTTAAATCGTTATTTGAAATTCAATTTTTATAATTCATAAATTTATCACCTTGTATTACTTAAGAAATTTAAAAATCCTTTAAACCAAATCTCATATCAAGGTAAAGTAAATAAATTCACAAATTATAGTGTTTAACATTCAATTTAATAAATCCAGTTATTTATAATTATTGCTTTACCTGATTTCAATTCTTCCATTATCTATTTAATCCTTTCAAAAATCATAGTTAATATTTTTCTTTCTTTTTATTATACTAGTGTTCTTATTCCATCAAGTTTCAATTTACGAAATATTAAATATTGAATTTCATTTAGTTGCAATAAATTCATTTATTAAACTCTGCACTTAATCAAATTAATAAATCTTGCCTCTTTACTTTTTAAATCAATGAGGTTTCATATAGCAAATAGGCTTATCATAAATTTCAACTTATAAAATTAACTATCTTAAATTCCGAAACAAAACTACCCTAACTGCAGCAATTTTAGTCAATTAACTGTAATTGATTCCACATTAATTGTTATTAATTAAAGTTGAAACATCAATAAATTTCGTTTATTGATTTTAAAAATTTTCTATTCAGTAAATACATTAAATGGGTAAACAAAACATTGAATTATAATGCATTTCCCATGCATGCTTCATCTCCTAAAAATTCCCCTCTATTAACTAAATCACATTAACAAAACGAAATAATAAATTTAGATTTATTTCAATCGATTACCAGTCTTGACTTAATATACTAAATAAACGGTTAACCTACAACGATTGTTACTCTTTTAGCATTCAATTTACTTACGACCATCATTAACACAATGTTTCCATTGATTTATATTTATTTAAATAAATTATATGAATGGGTAAAACTTTACAATTATCTCGCCTGCAAAATTTTACTCACATTCATCCTAAATTACCAACTTACAATTTAATTTTTATTTCTAAATTTACATTGATTTTATCAAGTTGAAATTAAATACGTATTATTTCCTCAATTAATAAATCTTTGGATTTAAATTCCCAAATCCACAAATTATGTCCTAAAATAAATCTATGCTTTTATTATTTTACGTTCACACTTCCGTTACTCTATAATTAATCACCAAGTAACGTTATCATAAACCTACATAAATTAATATTAAATCCTTACATTTATTTCTATATATCCTATTTGTTCCAACTTTATTTATTAATACTATCCCCTTATTTTGGTTACTACTTATCAACTTGCTCAAACCTTACTACCTAAAATTCTTGTTATTGTAAAGCTTTAATATTTTCACCTAAATTAAATATAAATTTCAATTCAATCGACCCTTTTCAACACGCAACTTATAGTAACAACTTACAAGTACGAATGGAATTACCATTTATTATAATATTTCCTTAATTTACATTAACCTATAAATAAATTTCCTTTAAATGAATCTTATATCCAGGTATACTACTTACTCCATTTCATTTATTGAAATTTATTCAAATTGCTAGTAAATAGGTTTTAAGTCACCATTTATAAAATTTAATTTAGCGTTTATTTCAATATTTTTTATAAAGTTTTTTTTTTCTTTTTCTTCTAGATTTAATTACAAAACTTATTAATTTAACCAAATTAAATCCACAAAATTTACGGGTCGTTACACTCTCCCTCACTCAAAACTTTTCGTCTCCGAAAAGGGAAAAGAAGGGGAAAGAAGAATTAAATAAACAATACATCTTATTCAAAATATTAACTTTATAACAACAATTTAAAAAATTTATTCCTTTAAATAAAATATACTTATTTTATAATCATTAAATCTTTTTATACTTAAATCGTTAAAGTTTGGAAAATATTTTCAAAATATTTTCTAAGTCCAAAATTTACGGAAAATTTTGGCAGAGTCTCCTTTGTATGGGGAGGCTCGAGAGAAAATATAATATCAAATATATCAAAATATCACATATAATAACCAAAATATAATATCCCAACACGGGAAAATATATAAAATAGCGTTATAAACCGAAATCCGAAACGTACCTATTTGTCGGCAAATTACACTTAATTTATGGAACCAAAAGCAGTAGCAATTGCTTCCATAACCTGCATTTCACTTATAAAATCCAAAAGGTCAACAATTTATGTAAAGTGGAATATTTAAGTGGTTTCAATCATTAACAACAAATCAATGCAACAACCATCAACTTCAACAAACATCATATACAACAAATACAAACAACCATTCAATCGAACAAACAAATAGTTGTTCGGGCTCAAAAACTTTAAATTGTACGGAATGAAGAATAAACCATCAAGTGTATCATTTACTCAACAGTCTTAGATTAAACACAATGGAATATTCATCCATCCCAACAAAATTAAAGTTTCCTTACTCAACAACCACAAACCACGACCAACAACAATTTCAGCAATAGATTTAGTCTATTTTTTATTTATTCCATTCATACATTTGTTGTTTAATTTCCTTTTTTCTCTCGTACCACGTAAAATTTTCTTTTATAATTTACATTTATTTATAACAAACTTTTAATTTCATTTACTCATTCAATGTTTGTTTCATTTAATTTCACTTATTACTTATAATTATTCATTTCCATTAACTCAGGTCATGCCAGTTCTTTTTATTTCATTATAATTATTCATTCATTTATTGCATGCGCTCATTTATTTACATTATTTATCAATAGTATTCATGTCCCATTTAATTTCTTAGTATTTCCATTTTATTTACTTAATTTGAAAATCATCTATTTGAATTACTTACCTTTAATTATATTCACTTAGAGTAAAATTTCAATTATAACTTAAGTTTATAACATTAAATTCTCATTTATAATAGCAAATTCATTGAATACTTCATCGCCTTTTTTTACTTGTAATTTTCATTACATTTCCTATCGAACATTTCAACTTTTAATATTTGGTAAGTTATATATGTTTTTAAAGAATGTACTTGAAAATTATACAAGTTTTCTCATTACCTATGATTAATTTAACGTTCAATAATAATATTCTTTATTTCACAGGTTATAATTTTAACTTTCATTTAATACCATTTATAACCTATCATTAAATCTCTTATTTCCTTTAGAGGTTTTAATTTATTAATTACCTACGTTTCAATTCACTACAATAATTGAAACAATTAATTAATGGAAATTTAAGAATTTAATACCGGGTTAAATTTCAAATTATTTTAAAATAATAGATAAATATATTCTTACAACTTATATATCTCTAATTATATTTAAAACAATTCAAAATTTATATATTTTTCAAAAATGAATCTACAGTTGAACTATACAGTGGCATTCCCCCTTCGAAACTCGAAAATGAAAGTCGATGATGCGGCCGCCATCATCGAAATTATTTTCCAGCGACAGAAAGGAAAGTACAAAACTTTTTTCTCCAAAATCTTCTTCAAAACAATTCTTCCAAATTATAATAAATATTAATATCAGAAAGTGCTTATAAAAAATATTATTATATTCCAAAATTTATTCGAAAGAAATTTCATAACCCCGGATCTTAAGTTCTAAATTTCCAAATTTCATTTATTTTATTTTTCAATCTTATTTCTATTATTATTTATACACTTTAATACCTAACAACCAATCTATTGCAGCCAAATATAGATATCATTTGAATTTTTTTATTTTATATATAGAAAATATAATAGGCAAAATTATTTCATTCACCTATATTAAAACAATATTATGTCGGTCTGTACTATTAAGTGTTTAGAAATCCCTGTTGATGTCACAGCGTCCCATGCATCAACAAGAATTTATAAATACAAATGGAACAGATTAACACAATATAAAATCTTTTTATAACACTAACAAATACGCTCTCTCATGTATATACACTCAGCGACTCCCATAGGGTATTACTACCCTATTAATAAAGAGTCAGACCCCACAAAGCTAAGGTTTATCGCTAAACCAAAGCTCTGATACCAGATGTAACGTCCTGCCTTTTCGCACGATTTAAATCGACAGTGCCAATTCAAACCATACAAAAGGGCAGATTGTTATAGGGTAAATAAGAAAAACAAGGAAGAAATAAAAGAAAATAGAATCTCACAGCGGAAGGATAAAATATAATAATCAAATATACAGTTTATAAATCTGTTTGCAAAACCATTTATATAATACATATCAGAGTTACACATACCAATAACAATGCAGCGAAACAGTGTGTAGTGCACTAGTATAAATAATAATAATATAAATCTTCGTCTTCGTCCTCCAGAGCTAATTCTTCCAATCCTGAAACGCTCGGACTGACCCGAGCGAATTTGAAAAGACAAAAACACTCGAGTCAGAACTAAAAGATCTTATGTAAGTTAAATTAGCAGAAATAAATATGAGTGCAGTAACTCAAGAGATGCTCGGGATTTACATCTCTTAAGGATCCGTTAAACTATTTACGATGTAGTATATGGTGCTATTATAACAGTGTCTAATTGTAAAATAAACTTACTTTTTTCTTAGCATTAAGGGGTTACCCATATAGCCCTTAACACGTAATAGTCCCAATAGTCCATCCAATATCACAGTCCCTCCGGATCGGGAAGCCACCAGAGGATACCACACGGGCTACGGATGAAATCCAAACTCGTACAAGGCGCGATAGGGTAGGTGACATGGCACAAATAGGCAATGCCAGGGTAGATATACCAATTATGCTTCCGGGTCGGTGGAAACGCGTAGCTACCGCCCACCTCGAGCCACACCCCCAAATAAAATCAAAAGTGGCCACCGAATCAATCCAAAAGTCAAGTATAATATCGAAGGGATGTGTCCGATCAAAGGTGCTACCTTATTAACCCGTCAATCTCTCATGTTTTAGCCACCTTATGCCAACTCACGGGAGTTGGGTCCACGTATTTACCTTACAGGAAACGCTGCCACCAACCTACTTCGTTCTGGAATCTCCACCGCGTACACAGTTGCTAAAGTGGTTTTCGGAGTTGGCAGAGAGTATGACAACTTTCGATCCCGGTCTCTTCAACAACCAAACGTTATTATAACACCGCGGTCTTTAAAATAGTTTATACTTTAAAACCAGAAAATAATTATCCATTTCAAACCCATAAATACGATATCATTTCCATTTCCAAAACAACTCATTTTGATATTATTTTTATAACCCAAATCAATAATATCATTTTTATTTCAAATATATTTTTCCAAAATCATACTACTTTAAAATTTATAATAACTGGAAACCAAACATTTGAATTATAACTTTCAAAACATAATACTTCGAAACTCATAGCTTTAAAACCATACTTATAAAACTTGAATGGTTTGGATATTCAATAGTATATAGAATAAAATAGTTTGAATTTAAAATTACTTTATAAAATAATTTCCGCGACTTACAATTTATTTCATTAAAAATTATGTCAAAATCCATAAATTTCAGAATCGCTTTCAGTTTCAGTAACCCCTTCACCCTCAATGTATTTCAAACTTTGATTATTAAACAATTGGAACTAAGGTTGGAAATTTCTATTCAACAATTTAAAGTCCTATTATTTAGTTTGAAATATTTGCATAATAAACCCGTAATCATTTAAGTAAAACTCAGATTACTTATAAAAGAAAATTTCCTTTAATTTGTTTATACTAGAAATATTCATTTAATTCATCTTGAATAAAAATCCAGTTATAGATATCATACCTTTGTAAAATTTCAAGTTAATAAATTTTACATCAACTTATGAATTTAAATCCTTAATTAAGCTCAATTCCAAATAAAATTTTCAATTTAACTTCCAATCTTAATTGATTTAAATCTTTTAAAAACTCTATATATTTTTAATATCTTAACATGTACTTAACCATAAAATATAAAATAATCAAACTCCATTGTTCAACTTATTTATTTTATTTAGCAAATTCATACATAGCTTAAATTCAATACTTTAACTATATATATATATATATATATATATATATATATAAAATATGATTTTATATAATATCAAAATTTAATATTTATTAAACCATATCCTATCTAAACCATAGAAAATCATTTCAAAAATATTCTTATATATATACCGCGGTGCCTGTATATCATTTTCAATCTTATGGTCAAGTGATACGGATATTTATCATTTCAATCCGCAATTTAAAAATAAAATTTGCGGTTGTATATCATTTCAAACCGCAATCCCGAATGAAATGAAATGCATGATAACTTGCAGCTTATATTATATAGAACACATCATCCATTCACCAAACATCATTCATCAGCCCTTTATTTCAATCATCATCCAATTTGAACAAACATCAATAAATAGCATATAAAATATAATAGGTATCAACGAACATTTTATATTCAAAAATAAATTAATAGTAGTTTAATTGGAAGTTTATATGAAAAATAAATAAATAAATTAACTATCAATTTATATGCAGTAATAAAATTAAATAACAACTTAATTTAAATAAATGCAAACTAACTAAGATGATGAATAAAATATGCCAAACAGTCATAAATGAATTTCTACTCATATCATAAATTAATTTACAAACGTAAGAAATTTTAGAAGTTGTGAGTGGATTAAAACACTCACCTTCTGAATTTAAATTGAATTTAAATCCAATTTAAACCCAAAAATTCGGCGGTCTCCAAATCTATCCAAACCTACGTCACAACGTTCGGAATTTAATTACGATCCTAACAAAAAAAATTGCGCGTGAAACAGATATGGTATGAGAAAGTTATGTCGAAAATTGCGATTGAAAACAAAAATTAATTAAAAACAAAACAAACTCACCTAAAAAAAATAAGCCATGTCATACTAACTTCCTCCACGCGCGTGAACAGTGCTTCACGCGGTATTCTTAGGTTTCGAACGAAACCCTACCTCAGCCGCTGCCCCTTTTGCAAATTTCGCAGCCTCTATGCCAACTTTCTCCACGATCAGACACAGCCGACGAGACCCTTGCCTCGAGCCGCCCTTACGCCCCAAAACTCATGGCTTCCGGCGCCCCCTTAGGCCGTGCGACCGCCACCCCTTCCTAGGCCAACCACGGCCACATCCTTGACTTGCGGCACAAATGAACGCCACCCAATGATCTCCTCGATGCCATCTTCGTAACGGTACTATCCGATCGTAAAACCGTTGACATCCGCCGTTGGATCGCCTAAACTCCATACTAACGGCCAGAAATGATTTGCAATTTCTGGATAACCGATGAATCAGATTGAAAAACGAATTCCACCATAAAATTACGTTCATTGATTTTAAAATTTTTCTATTCAGTAAATACATTAAATGGGTAAACAAAACATTGAATTATAATGCATTTCCCATGCATGCTTCATCTCCTAAAAATTCCCCTCTATTAACTAAATCACATTAACAAAACGAAATAATAAATTTAGATTTATTTCAATCGATTACCAGTCTTGACTTAATATACTAAATAAACGGTTAACCTACAACGATTGTTACTCTTTTAGCATTCAATTTACTTACGACCATCATTAACACAATGTTTCCATTGATTTATATTTATTTAAATAAATTATATGAATGGGTAAAACTTTACAATTATCTCGCCTGCAAAATTTTACTCACATTCATCCTAAATTACCAACTTACAATTTAATTTTTATTTCTAAATTTGCATTGATTTTATCAAGTTGAAATTAAATACGTATTATTTCCTCAATTAATAAATCTTTGGATTTAAATTCCCAAATCCACAAATTATGTCCTAAAATAAATCTATGCTTTTATTATTTTACGTTCACACTTCCGTTACTCTATAATTAATCACCAAGTAACGTTATCATAAACCTACATAAATTAATATTAAATCCTTACATTTATTTCTATATATCCTATTTGTTCCAACTTTATTTATTAATACTATCCCCTTATTTTGGTTACTACTTATCAACTTGCTCAAACCTTACTACCTAAAATTCTTGTTATTGTAAAGCTTTAATATTTTCACCTAAATTAAATATAAATTTCAATTCAATCAACCCTTTTCAACACGCAACTTATAGTAACAACTTACAAGTACGAATGGAATTACCATTTATTATAATATTTCCTTAATTTACATTAACCTATAAATAAATTTCCTTTAAATGAATCTTATATCCAGGTATACTACTTAATCCATTTAATTTATTGAAATTTATTCAAATTGCTAGTAAATAGGTTTTAAGTCACCATTTATAAAATTTAATTTAGCGTTTATTTCAATATTTGTTATAAAAATTTTCTTTTTCTTCTAGATTTAATTACAAAACTTATTAATTTAACCAAATTAAATCCACGAAATTTACGGGTCGTTACAAAACCTTTTCCATTGTGTTCGAAATAGGGGTACAACGTTATAAACGCCTAGCGGCATGTCTCGATAGGAGGTTAAAATTCTGAGCTGCGGATTCGAGACAATTTAAAATTTTAAATAATATATATAAAATTGATTCGACAATTCTATTCACATCAACTCTTTTTCCCTTTCCAAATCACTATAATATTCCTATTCTAACACGCAAGCATTTCAAATACGTTTCCTCCCTCCCTTTTATACAGTAGGTCGAACTCTGAAAAAGAAAAAAAATCAAACTTTAAAAATTGAATGCTCTAAAACAACTCAGTGAAAATTTTCGATACTGGTTTTAAAATTCCTATTTTTCTCTGAGCTTCAATCGGGTGTATGTTATGTTGAGTGCGACCTCGCTTGAGGCTGCTCGACCTTCAAAGTTCTCGGCTAGGTTTCTTTGTTCTTGGATTTTGGGGCAACAATAGGTGAAGTGGAAGCCAGAATTTGGATCGTGAGGTGAATATATGCACATGATCGAAGAATTGGGTGGTTTGTTGCGTATTGGGGAGTGCACCTTCGCACAGTAAACGACGAGGTTGGCGATGTCGCGATTCGATTTAGGCCAATGCATGGCAAAGTGAAGGTGTTGATAGGGTTATGGGAGGGTGGCGAGTTGTTTGGTGATGGTGTTTTGGCCGGAGGCGAGCGATCTGGGAATGTTAATGATATCGCGTGCACGTCCTTGTCTGTGTGTGAGTTTCCTGGAGTTGAAGTGGAATTGGAGAAGAAAGGACGGGAGGGGAAAAGCTTGTTGGTCTTGGTCTTACTGCCATGGGTATGGGTTCTTTTATTTAAAAAGAAAAAAATAGTTGTAATTTTATATTTAAAATTCTTGTGAAACTTATAAAATTTATATCTCACGCGTACGAGGTCCGATTCATGATTCAATGGGATCTTGTTGTTGCCATCTACACATGGAAACTGGTTTGGACGAGTTTGGAGCTTCTGAAATTTTTAGATAATTTCAAACGCGTTCGGATTCAATTAGAAGTGGAATGCAAAAGCGGCAGAAAATCAACATGAGTTAATCTCACTCATTTCTTCGATTACTGCATTTAATTTTAATTAGTTAAAATTAATTATTGGTTGATTGTTGAAATTGATAATTATTATCAGTGTAATGTGATATTATGTATGGTAGTATATATATTGGAGTGATTGATATTTCTGCACATATATAACGGATGAGACCCTATGCCCCGCATTATATTGGATGACCCAATACACCACGATATTCCCCTCGAAGTGGGATTGGTATTTTGATATTATATTATCATTTGTGGATGCAAGAAAATAGGTTGGAGGACAACTGGATTCCTCAAAAGTGTTGAATTTATTTTCATACTATGTGATATTATGTATTGTTTAATCTGCGATAGATATAGCATGATTTTGAATTTATTTGGTACTATGGAATTATGAGTTAGATTTTGGTGTTTTTAAATACGAATGAAAAATGTTAAATTTTGGAAAGAAAATAAAAAGGAAAATTTGCAGTAAAAAAATTTATAGTGAAATTTGGATAAATTACTGAAATGAACTTTGGCAAAATAAACCGTTTGATTTTCAAAGTGCACTTGATAATTCCTAAATATGGGAAGATAGAGATTTCAGAATATTTGAATAAAACAGTTAAAAATAGAACTAAGCAATTTTGGTTAAGTGGAAAAGAATTTTAAAATTGAGATTTATATAGTTTGGAAAAAATAAAAAGGGAATTTGAAAACAAAATATAAAATTGATGTTTCAGATTTAAATAAGATTTTAAATTATAAAACAGAAGGGAAATCTGAATTTAGTTGCGCCTTTGTAGTATTTTTTGTTATTTAAGAAATTAAATTAAAAATGGAATTTAATTTTAGAGATCGATTAAGTGTAAACGGGAAATGAGACTATGAAATTTGTAAACAAGATTTATAAAAAAAGTGAAGTGATTATCGGTGGATAAATTGAAATTATAAATACACGATAGGGATTTATATGGAGGGGTAAATCGGTTTAAAAATAAATAGTTAATTTATTTTTAGAAATGTGAAAAAGGGAATTTGTGGAATTTGGAACGTAAATCAAATTGGAAATAAATCGAAAGGGATGTATAAATGTTGGACTGGTTATATTTGAATTGGAAAATATATTCTATCGAGGAATTGGGTTGGTTCAAAAGGAGGATTTTGATTTGGTAATTTAAAAGGGAGTTTACAGACTGTTTCAGAAAAATTAACTATTTAGTTATTTAAACATCGTTTAATGTATATTTAAATATCAAATTTAGTTAGTTATAGTTAGTTAATTATTATATAAGAATTTATCCATATTATTATTTCAAAAAGGTTAAACTATTTAATATTAATATTTTATATAATAACTTTTATTTTTGAAAGAAGTTTGCCTAAATTTTAACTTAGAAAATTATTATAGAGATTTCATAAGTATTATTTTGAGAATTATCAAATAAAGTCGGGAAGTATTGGTATACCCGCATGGCGCAAATTGGAGGCAGTGAGTGCCTGCTACTAAGTCTTGAATTTCTCCGGATAGAGACGTAACCATTGAACTTTGAATCCATGGTTTGATACCATAGTGGTATTTTCCGTATATTTTTAAAAAGGGGTTTCAAATATTCATTTGAAAGGGATGGTTGGTGAATTGACTAAATTCGATAAGTTTAAATACATATATTTTGGGTGAAGAGATTTAATTTAAAAAAAAATGAAAAAGGAATTTGGTGTTATTCAATGGAAAAATAGAATATTTGGTTGGATGATTTGATTTTTGATAGCTAAATAACTGACTATCATATATGGACAAAATATAATATCGGTAATATCTAGAAGAAGCACAGGAGTTATATGGTCCATCGTTCTTCTGGATGATTTAAAGGAAATACGTGCACTAATGGTTAGGAGGTGATCTCTGAACTTATTTTTGTCTATGTATTTCCTAAAGAACCGGGTCTGAGTTTATCGGAAGTATCGAACGTTGCTTCAAAGAGACAGGGATCCGATTTGTTAACTGAAAACCACTTCGATCCAACAAGTATGTTATCAATGTGAAAACAAGAGCATGGAGTCGAAGATGGAGCAGTAAAGCGTAAGGGCTAATCACTACTAATCCTGAGGCTGATTCCAAAATGAATGTAGTAGGAATAGTACCTTCAGTTCCGTTCGGACCCGGAACAGGCTCGTGTGGATGCACGCTATCAGAACATTGTCATTATAGGACAATGTGCATTCTAATTGAAAATTCCTTAAAAAGTAATCGTAGCCTCTAGCCCCATCAACGGGGAATGACTGACAAGAACGGGAGATGCAGCAAGGCTAAATGGGTAGCAATCAATTAGGGTATGTTTATCACCTTTCTAGATAACTTCAGATATTATTTATTACTATAGTATATGGAAGGAGCTTGAAAAGGGATGGGAACACCGGGGTGATAGCATATTCGGTCTATCCAGGTTTGGGATAGCCTGGTCTTGTATAGCAGGGGAACCCGGTGTGGTCCTCGGAACGCTGTTCAAGCCGCGTACTATGATAGGCGATACCCCAGTGCCGAGTCATTCGTATAGAATCCATTCTCCAATAAGCATCGTACTGTTTTGATCAACTATGCTGAAACGTGAGATGAAAGCATTTCAGCTATTTGAATAAGTATTTATACTTAGATACTATTATAATATCAGTGGATTTGATATGAAATGTTTTCGGTTATCGTAAGGTAAAAATTTATCGTGTTTATTTGTGGCGTGGTCTTATGAGATACCTTTGATTTTCAAAGGGTTTTTGAAAACCTTAGTAATTCAAATTAAGTGTGTTTCCTCAAGCTGTTTTTTCAGACTGACTCGGGTGTTATTTTATTATAATGCCCAGGTGGGACTGGGTATTACAGATTCAGAATAGGATGATGTGGACCTCAGAAGACAAGCTGGATGACAGGATGTATCGCACCTACTTAGGTTTTATGTCGCTATGCATTGTGGGTTGTATATTCAGCTTTTGTGGGGACAAGTTATTATGACTGTCCAGTATTGTGCTATTGGTTTGTGTTGTACTATGATGATGTAATGTATAAAAACAGTTGTAGCTCTCTTTTTATAAAGATCAGTTGTTATCTATTATATATTGTTCCACAGCGATCGTGAGATTCTGTGTTGTTGTTTCTATTTTCTTTTTCTACCTCTTTCTTCTTTTCCCTAGCGATCTGGTATTCCGGCATTCGATTACTCGACATTCTGTACAGTGGATTTATTGATGTCGATTTTCGAAGGTCGAAAATCCTGGTCATGACATAGACGCAGTTGCCATTCTTCTTCTTCCCCAATTAATGGCCCATATTTATCACGTCAATCATGGACTATCGGCCAAAGCATTTAACATGAATGTTGGATAACTTATCACCACGAACTCATCCATGGTTGTGGATCGTTGAATGGATGACGATGGAAGCTACAGTTCACTGCGAACGACACTACATTTCGGTCATATTGGCCTTAACGGTGGCGAGGCGGCGGTGGAGAGGTGCGAAAGTTGTAGGCACACAGGCGCGCGCAATCGACATTGGAAGAAAAAACAAAAAGAAAGAACATGGCCTGAAATCGCGATTTTGGATGAGGAAGAGAGATGGGTGATTAAGTTTAAAGTCACCACACCAAAAAGGATATTTGTAACGAATATAGTCGTTACAAATGAAATTTATAACAGATATAGTCATGAGCGGTACAGGCGTGAGGCATGTCGTTACAAATATTTATAACGGCCTCTACCCGTTATTAGATATATCACTTACCAACGGACTTTGTCGATAGAAATCTAAATTTTTTTGATGAAAAAGTATGTTATTAGTTGCATCGGTTTGTAACGGGTATTTTCCGTTACTTAGTTTCCCCTTTCCTGGTAGAAGAAGGGGTTGTCATTCTAAATTATCACGACCTTATCCATTACAAATTTCATCATTAGTAACGCACTTACTCGTTACAAATTTCATCAATAGTAATGACTATGCTCGTTATAAATTTCGTCTTTAGTAACGAATATGTTCGTTACAGCTACCAAACCATGTAGAGCTGCATTTTTGCTAGCATTTACACTACAGAATTGTCTATTATAATAAAGTAGGTACATACATATCAAAGATTACAGAATTACGATAACAATAAACAATTATGCATCCAAACATACAACTTAAATTGCACAAATATTTGACAACAAATTAAAGGAAGATTCGAAATTTCACAAGTTTAATCATCATACATAACTAAAGAGTATGAAATCAAAATATTACAAGTTCTAACATTCCTTTAAAATAAATTCTAGATCCTACAAACAACGAACACGACACTCAGGCCAAATAACAAAACCTCCATCAATTATATCAAATAGCTTGTAATTACCATTTTGTGGTGCTTCATAAATAGGTGCTTCTGGATCAAACACTTTCTCCATCCATACAACTCTTTCCCCATTCATCACCTCTCTATGGTGGCATATTTTCTGTGTCCCAAGATGGCCCTTAGCAACCTCTTTCGACTCTTCTGACAATAAGACTACAGATTGCCTATCTCTTGTGGAAGATCCAATAGCACCATTGGATTGATAGTCATACGTAAATGCTCTACTATACTATACATATATGCTCTTCCAACATCAATAATATTGATATTCATACGTAAATAAAAGCTCTATCTAACGTAAAATACATACAAGTTGCCCAATGTATGAATATGGCATATCATCAGACATTATTTAAGCTCTATCTATCTAACGTAAATTGGTTTTCCTATCTTTGCAAGCTGTTAGATAGTTTGCTTATTCATTTATTTTTCCAATTAGCAGATATCATTTTCTAGCATTAATCATTCAAATTTGGGGTAGTTTATAATTTTGTAAATGTAGATAATGATGCTAATTCTCAAGTCTGATCCCATATACAAAAAATGATAAAACTTTTTGCAGCTAAAAATATGATATGATTGAACTAACTAAACTAATATAACTGATATAGAAAAAATAACCATGGGATGTTCATAACTGTGAAGCTTATATATGTAACAAAAAAAAAACAAAAAAAAAGCAATCAACTAAGTACTATGCTATTGAAAATTTGTATTTTTTAATTAGTGATGAAAGTACAAGTAAATATTTTATGACCAAGGTTAATTCAAAGCACTTGCTGTTAATTCAAAGCATAATGCATTAAGTATTATACAATGTCTACATTTTAAAACCGGGGTTTGTACTCAGTTTTAAAACAGAGCACTCAACTTTGTACTCGGATTTAAAATTGAGTATCGTACTCAAACTGTTTTCATCAACTGCAAACTATTTTCATCAACCTCCAACACATTACCATAGATTGTGAACATACTATATAAATAAATAGAAATGTCATGGATATAAACAGAAATGTCATGGAAACATACTGTAATACTATACACAATTGAGGAGTAGCCTTGTGTTATGGTGTAGTTGATATCCTTAACCGTCTGCTTGTTTTCGTATTCGTACCTTCCACGCATCACCTCATCTAGGCATTGGAGCACATAAGCTATGTGGTTTGCACATCCATTGCTGCAGTAGCTTTCTCCGTCGATACTAGTTACGTTTACCCATCCTGTTTCTTTCAATGTGTATTTATCTGGACAACTGCTTAAAATCTGGATTCATGTTTCAAACGAAAACAACAAACTCATCATACAAGTATGTACTTGTCACTTCCCTTGTTAGACAAAACAATAAAATGTTAAAACAAGGTGTACGGACCAAGGAAAGTATCAGACAAGGTGATTTCTGAGTAGTTAAACAATAAAATGTCACCCAGTTTATATGAATAAATAGTCTGTTTTTATTGAACAGCCAACCAAATCGATCATTTTATGATTTTTTGCATTGTTTTTAGCGTCTTCCATGATACTCATATTTTCACGCATAAAACAAGCCAAAATAATTATAAAAATAAACATATAATCATAGTTTTAAAATAAATGTATAACAAAAACTGTATATCACGCACTTATGACAGATTAAGACAAATGATGTTAATATCTTATTTACAAGTCAAAGTGCAACCAAACACTTTGCTACATACGATATTGACTTGAAACTATAAAAAAGTCCAACTTAGAAGAATTTTCAGAAATGTGTTTTAAAAGAGATACCATCCAAAGTTAAACTGTCAATACTTAACGACTGAGTGGATCAAATGCTTAGATGCAAAAATACATCATCTGGAAACAAATGAATCAATCAAATGCTAATCAATCTAGTGGATGATATTTATTCTTATCCAAATAGGGATAATTATTATCATAGTAGTTTGGCTCTTCAACAAATACCATGGCAAGATACCGTGAGCAATGCTGCAGAGGGAAGGCCATATTTCCAACCATATTATCATCAAACTGACTCTAATCATGTTGCACAAGAACTTAATAGAAACTTTCCTGTCCTCACCAACCATAGTCATATTCGAAACGATTTTGATATTAAAATTCATGACTTCATTTTCCTTGGCAATCCACTCGGCTGAGACCCTTTTTTCAGGAACAGAGCTCTGTCATTACAACAACATTCAATGCAACAGGGTTGCACCATGATTGTGTAATTCGTTTCAATGATCGGCTATGAGTCAAGTGTAAAAAGAAATGATGAGTTAAACACTCGTGTTCAACATAAATAATGAGTTAAACACCCATGAATTCCACTGCACTACAGAAAGCTACAATAAAATATACAAAGGTATTCATCATCTCGTATTCAAACCTAAGTTAAACAACCAAAGTTGGAAATCATGAGTTTTATTTGAAGGAAACTATCATATATGAAGGAAATAGAACCGCCTGCACAGATTATTAACTTTGATAATCTCAGAACCATTTCACAAACCAGATTATTTAACAATGCTCAAGCATGAGTCCATTACGTAATAATAGTAAGGCAGCATAAAACATATACAAGTTAGTATTTCACTGTACGTGATTTAGAAAGGTTACCAAATGAACATATCAGAGTGTCATGTTTAGGGTCCACGGCCACAAATTCTTGTCTCAAGTCATTGAATTTAGAAGTGAACACACAGTGCCTACATGTCATTTATTAAATTCAATCTGCTATTTCTATTAACGCTGAAACCATGTTGTTGTGAATTAAAGCATGAAAATATGTTGCTTTATAAGTTAAAACATAAAAACATGCTTATGTAGTATAGTTCAAAATGGTTAAAATCATGCTACTACCGTACGATTCAAGCCAATTACAAAGCATACATTAAAATTAGTAACAACACGGCATATAGGTTTTAGGGTTAAGAGACACAGCAATAATATGTGTCAATATTCATTTATATGTTAGTTATAACTTAATTTCAGTACACTAGTAGACATCAGACCCTAGGCGTGGGCATTAAATGTTTGCATCCCATACAGAATATCCTAATTAGCAACTAGTAGTTCACTAACTTGATAGTTCTGAGAAGTCATGTATTTGTGTTGTAATAAATAAGAAAACCTTCCACATGAAAGTCTCCATTATAATTATCTAACACAACATCTGATATATATTAGTAAGCTATATCTACTAATACTAATTTATCTATAGCTATCCCTAGTTCATTTTACTTTTTTAACAATAAAATTACAAGATAATCAAACTAATTAGCAAAATTACCACTTAGCCCAATTCACTTAATAACATGTGTAGTTTGTTATTTTCTGTACCACAAACATGAAGACACACACATATAATTTACTTGCACGGGAATATGGCTGCCATATGTTTCAGTTTTTATAAAACACAACAATCAATTTCTATGTCAGGTAAATAAATCATGTTTCAGGCTATTTTTTTCTCCAAGATACTAAATTTTATTTCAAGTCAATCAAATTATGTTTCAGACAACTGAAACAACTTAAACACATGCTACATCTTGTATGTACATTAAGTATAGGCTACTGCAATACTTAGTGGATAGCCCAATAACTATATGTGTAATGAATAAATTCAACTCACCACTTAATTTCAGAAACAATACTTAGAAGTAACTGAATAATTTAAACACACAAATGCATTTTGTATGTACATTGACTACATACTGCTATATGATATTTTTCAAGCCAGGGCCACACCAAATCATATTTCAAGAGTGTATATGTTTCAACAAGTATCACTTCCATGTTTCATGGTCTGGAATTACAGCAACAACCATATGTACATGATCATTAGTAAACTAATTCAGCATAAACTCATGGTCCATCAATATTAGACTTAAGGCATAGAAATGCATATTCTATCATCCACACGTTCCTTGACATAACTTTATATAATCTGGCATCAAGATCCTGCCCGATTACAATTTATAGTAGGAAATATTTTGTAAGGTGACCACATTAACAATTGGAGTTAATAGTATTGGACATAACAATTTCTGTTATATAATTCATGTTTTCTTAACCTAGCCGTATAGGCGATATTGGTGTAGAGGAACAATCCTTATAGGTAGTATATGTAACTTTTTTAGGTAAATTTTGAAAATCGTTTATTGATCAAATTAACCATACAATATTAAAAAAAATGAAGTGTCACACATTTATGGAGTCCACTTAATCAGTTTAATATGAACGTACATCAATAAGTTATTGTGTTAAAACACATATCAACCCTTATGTTTAAATAAATGACCATACTACTCATAAATAAATAATATAAATGTACGCAAATAAGCATGAATAGAGGTCTGAAAGTACTAACCTTGCCATTCGGTTCTGAAACCATACAATCACCTGCCTTGTCATCGGCTGCAACTTTTGAGGCCAGTTCTTTCTTTTTATCCTAAATTAAATTTATTGTTAATTTAACATTGATTATCACCAAAACAATATAAGCTTGTAACTAAAGACTTTGTTCCGTGTTCATACGAGTGTGTATACATGTGTCCAAAAGTATGCTTTTAAGTTTTAACAAACAAAGGTACTTTATTTTTAATCTAACAGAAAATTTTTCTGGGCTATATGCAGAAAGCCATCTGATAGTCTTGTACCAATATAGAAATTATGCGAATAATTACTGTAAGAATTATAAAGATATGTGAAATCTCACATGACTCGGAACTAAGCTCAGTTTGAAGCTTTCTTTAAGTAGACTGCCCTGTCCTTTGGAGGGCTAAAGCTTCTTCTTCCTGCTTTATTCATCTTCGTTGACGGTGCCTCCATCTTCATTACTGCTACATGAAAACTATAGTGAATCATTACAATTTATTTTCTAATCTTGAACCCAAGTCCCCTTTAGATTTATATTGAATGAACAGACTCTAAAATGGAAATGTTATGTTCTCCATGAACAATTTTTATCAAAAATGTTTCTACCAAAATACAAACAAATTTATTCAAAATAAATTAGCAATAAATTGTGCAAGGAAAAAAGAGGAGAACCTCACCTTTGTCACTACCTAGTAGAAGGAGGCGATAACTTGGTAACGACGGTGCTGGAACGAGGCGGGGCGAAGGAGGCGATAACCCTAGAATGCATTGAGGAGAGGCGGGTAACGCTAGAATGGCAACGAGGCGGAGAAGGAAGCGCGGCAATAACGGAGGGGGTTAAAACCCTAGATTTGAATTTTTGATTTACAGAAAGAAGCGTGAGAAATGATTTTAGAAGCGTGAAAAAGGGGATGAGTATTGATAATAAACAAAATGACACTCTTATCCATGTTGCTTTTAGTTATTTACCAAACTACCAGATTTAGTAATAGTTATAACCGTGATAAATGATTGTAACGGAAATAACTGTTATAAATTTATAACGGTTATTACCGTTACAAATTGAAGCGGAAAAGTGTTACAAAATGAGCAGTTTGGTGATGTGAGTTTTATTAATCTTAAGTTAATTTTAGTTTAATTATTTAAGTCTTTTATAAATTCATAACTTTTTTATGCAATGTCCAAATTGAACGTGACGAGTTGCATTGCGATCGTATCAGCGAGTGCTACGCTATGGCGTTGGGATTGGATGAATTCGAATATATAAGGAATTTTAGGTTAAAGCTGAACGTCTATTCAATTTTAATTCTAACTGAAGCGTTCTGACGGAACTGAAATCAAATTGAGTTAATCTCGCATTTTTTGTTAATCAAAAATATTTTTAGTTGATAAAAGTATTGATTGGATGTGTGAATATTTTTGGACTATTATTAACTATTTGGATACTTCACAAAATTATATTGTTGGTTTGGATATATTCCCGCCCCTAGAGCAGGTGAGACCCTTATTACGTTCCCGTGTAAGAGCAGATGACTCTTTGTATATGATCCCGTCTCGAAGCGATTGATTTATATTATTTGGTTATATGCTGTATGTGATGTAGAGGGACCGGTTGGAGGGATCCAACAGAATTCCTTGCACTATTGATTTTATTTTCATGTAATTTGATATATGATATGTTGGATGCTATTTTTGATGACATGGAAATGATTTTTATTATTTAGTGCTTTAGTAGCACTATGCCTTATTTTTGGTGTTACAAAATATTATAAAATATGATATGATTTAAAAAGGGATTTCAAAGTGATTTTGGAAATTATATATGTGTTAAAAAAAATTCTGGAATTATGTTAAAGAAGAAGTTTATTTCAAAAATAAAAAGTATGATTTTTAGAGATTATAAGTTTATAGTTTTATAAAATATTTTAAATAAAGATTTTGAACTGTGAATAAAGATTTTTAAAATCTTAAAAATAAGTTTGCGTAAAATCTTAAAAATAAGTTCGCGTTTTAGAATAAAGGAATACAGTTTTAAAAAGAAAATGGAAATATTTGGTAAATAATTATTAGCCATTTTATATAAAGTGACATGTATATAATATATATAAATATTAAGATTTACTTATAAATATGAAATTTTACAAAGTAATAATGTATAAAGTGATATTTAAAAATAAGATGAAGATTTGTAAAATCGTATTTTTTTATGGAGCGATAGATTTATGAATAGTGTGTTATAAGTTAAAAGGAAAACTGGTATCATTTATTAGATTGGAAAAATAAATCAAATGGTGCATTTATTATAAGACGTGGAATGATGTATTAGAAAATAGTTTATTCTATTTTGGAAATTGAATGTGAGGGTAAATTAAGGAATGTTAAACGATATTTATAAGTAGAAAGAAATTTATAAAAGGAATTTATCCATTTGTGGGCAACATTAAAAAAGGATGGTGATTGGTTTTTCTAAATGGGATTTATGAATAATTGAGATTTGTAAATGATATAGAGTTATAAATGGAGTTCATAAATAAAGGGATTTTATGAAAGGAAGTTTTATAAAATAGAAGGAGATTTATAGAATATATATTTATAGATCGATTGTGTTGAGACTTAAGTATGGATTTTTGTGAAGGAAATAAATATTTATGTTCTAGAAGTTGTTTGTATATTAATATAGTTTTAAGGTTATTATAAATATTTTAATATTTTGAAAAGTAAATTGTTGAAATTATTAATATGGATTAAAATTAAATATAATTATTTATCAATAAATTTTTGCTAATTAATTATTAGTACTTATAAAAATGTTGAAAATAATTTTTTTTTATTTAGGATGTTTTGGAATTTGTTAATTATTATTTTAAAATGTTTTAAAGTTAATATTTATTTATTTATAATGTTTACTATTATAAAATAGAGTTTTTAAGTAAATGGTTAAGATATATTTATAAATGTTTTCGAGATTTATAAATAGGGTTTACATACAGATATGGGTTTTATAAATGGAATCTTATAGCATGGTTTGGAAAACTTAAAGGAAGATTTGCTAAAGGTTAAAAATGAGTTTTATAAATGGTTTTATGGGGTTATAAACATTTTTAGAGACTTATAAAATAGTTTTATATGTGGTTTTGAGATTTATAAGGGATTTATAAATGATTTTAGAATTGTATAGAAAGGAGAACTTTCTCAATGAATATACTTATACCATTAAGGTGAATATATGGATATTTTTCAAAGTATTGAAAATATAGCGATTTGTCGGTATATCTTTGTAAAAGTATTTATATATAAATATCTACAAGTGATTGTAGTTAATGAAAGGAATTATTAAAAGGCGCTAGTGGTTGCTTATGTGCTTAACTACCGTTGGTTTTTCCTATGGAATAAATCCTGATTTGGATGTGTGTTTGTGGATAGTTAAATAACCGAGTATCGAATATAGACCAAAAACGTAACTTTGGAAATATCTAGGAGAAACACGTAAGTTATATGGCACAGTCAATTCCGATGATGTTGTACCATGCGTATAAACCTCGTTTCGCTCTCCTAGGACAAACGATAAGAAAATCCATTCACTAACAGTTAGGAGGTGATCTCGGCTCTTATCTTTGACTGTTTATTTCCTAAAGAATCGGGGTTGAGTTTACCGAAAAATATCAAAAGTTGTTTCGAAGAGACCGAGATTGTATATGTTATCCGAAAACCACTTCTATCTGAAAACCACTTCTATCCAACTCAAATGTTTCGAAGTGAAGACATCTTGAAGATGATGGAATTGAAGATGGAGCTCTTTGAATTGCAAAGGCTGCTTGCTACTAATCCTAAGGGTGATTTCAAAATGGATGTAGTAGAGGTGGTGCCTTCGGTTTGTCCATCTCTTGGACAACTTATATGGATAAATGCTGGCATTGCATTATTGGTAAAGGCCAGTGTTAGCATTCCAAGTGGGAAGTGCTATATAAAAAGGTAAAATGTAGCTTCAAGCCCCATCAACCGATGAATGGAAAAAATTGTGCATGTAGCAAGGCTAAGTGGGTCGCTTCCAAGTAGGGTATGGTCATTCCGAATCTAGATTAGTATTATATCTCATTTGTATGCTTCGGTGGCCATTAACGATAGATGATCATATTCGGTACTACTAGTCAAGTGGTGGCCGGGCCTAGTGGCAGGGGTATAAAATGTACTTGTCAGATCCGATGCATTTTAACTAGAGATGTACCTTCGAAAGGTAGTTTCTTACCTTGTTACAGTATGGAATCCATTATCCAATACGCGCCTTTATAGCGTTAGTTGTGTACTTATTATGCTGGAATTTAATTCATGCAACAATTTCGGCTATGATTGAAGTATCTGTATCTTAGACACTATTATAAAATGAGAAGATTCCATATGAAATGTTTAGCTACCGTAGAATAAAAACCAATTCGTTTTTATGTGCGGCATGATCTTACGAGATAGTTTTGATTTTCAAAGGATTTCTATAACTTTAAAATCCATTTGGGTGTGTTTTTCTCACGCTCGTTTTCTAGACCGACTCAAGTGTTATTTTATTATAATGCTCGGATCAGACCGAGTATTTTACAGATTGCTTTAGATGCATTACAGCATAGGAGACGAGTTGGAATTCTTCAATTCGTATTCATGTATATGTTCATTTTCTGCTGCTTTGTTGTTGAAATCATCATACTTGTTAGGACATGTTTGTAACTACTATATTTTCGACTTCCGAAAATCGACATTAATAAGTCCACCGTATCAACTGCCGAGCAATTGAAGGCCGAAAAATCGAATTGTTAGGGTTAAAGAAGAAGAGGTAGAAGAAGAAAGAAAGAAGAAGCAACAGAAACAATATCAGAATCTCACAATTGCAGCGGAACAACATATAATAGATAAATGAATAATCTTTAAATCAAAAGAACTGTATCAGTTATTACATTACATTACATCACATTACATTATATTATCACAGTTTACAACAACAAACAGCGGAAAAGAAATACTATATACTAGTTGATACGCCATGCCATCCAACTTGCCTCCAGATTTCTACAGCAACTCCTGAATTCCAGAATGACATGATAACCTGACTCTAGTCTGCCCGTGCGGAAATTGGTGGACACCCAGAGTTTAGAAAGAGAACACTAAACTCCAGGTCAGTCACGGCACTGGCGTGAGAACTTAAAATAGTTTATCTTTAAAAAAAACAAACAAAGAAATATTTTAAAATAGATCCGCAATGCTTTTGGAAAATGAAACTACCATAAGGCCTCCCGCACACACACACAATGCAAACGCAGAATCGGAGGAGATTTCTCCTTATGATAGTCAAACATGCTTGATACAAGAAAATTTCTTTGATATTATTATTATAAGTGCACAGTGGAAAACCTTTCGAAAGTATAATATAAATCTTAGCCAACATACGACCATTATCGTATGCCTACTATAGCTACCATCTAAACAGTGGGTGCCACCATAAGTAAATAGCAGGTTATACAACTAAAACAGTACAGGGCTCGTATTGTTTCTATGGATTTCCCAACAAATGGTCAGGCTAAGGAACTTCGTATTGCCACATGGGAACGCCTCTGGCGGGATGCCCCGAGAACCTAACCGGATCTCTCCAACACAAGGCCGGGTAACCGTTGTAAAAGTAGGTAACTACTGACACGAGTATGCCATCCCCCGGTTGTAAACAACCTTTATCCGAGGATCCTCAACCAACAACAATCACAAATTCATATATATCTGCGATATCCACATACGTTGAGTATCTGGGATCCATACCATGATACCACGTCTATCTAGAAGGAAATGCACATACCCTAAGGGGCGCTACTCCCAATAACCTTACTGCATCTTTCCTGTTTTGACAATTACCGGGTTGTGAGGTCCGACGAAGTCTCGTCCACAAAGCTATGCTTTTCACAAAAGCTATGCTTTGATCAACAAATGATCAGCAGCAATTCGTATGCCACATTACCAAATTGGGAATGTATCACTAGTAACTATCAACTACATAACCTCTGAGCTCGTACGTCTTAGAGAAGGGTGTTAAGCTAAGAGAATAAATTCTCCGCCACCAACAGAAATGTATTTGATAGAAACTAGTTTTACATCTCAAATTGTAACGTCAGACACACATCCATACAAGTCCGTTCCGGGATCGAACGGAACCGAAGACACTTCCAAAAGATGCCCTTGCAATCCGAATATTCACTAATCACGTCCGGAATTCCAATCACAAAGGGTGATAAAATCTCTATATCGAAGATCAGCCGATGCAGAGACATTCGTCGGTAATCCTTCCGTTTTTGAAAATATCCGGTCTTCAACACCGGTCTTCAAATGCTATCCATTACGACGTATTACTATTCGGAATGGGATTCATGAACCAAAGTTCCTCTCCCGGCTAAACCGAATAACAAGCGTTTATTTTAAAATAAGTGTGGCATTCAAATTCAAGCAAATCTCAACAAATACCCATTTAAAGGTAAATATTGATAGTCGGTTATTTAACTATCAATAGATATGCACAACATTACCAGATTCCAAGTAATTTCCCAAATTATTTATTTTCCAAAGATATCTTTGCAATATATATTTTTCCATACTTCAACCATTTGAAAACAAATTTCGTATCACTTTTCACTTTTACAACTTTTAAAAACAAATTTCAAAGTACTTTTCCTTACGCGGAAACAATCCCAAATATTTGTTCATTTTCACTGGAAATCTACCGATTTCAAATACTTTAAAATAATTTATAACACTTATCCAAAATATAACGGGAAAACACTTTGAAATAAAACTATTTTTTTCTTTAAACACTTTACTTAAAATATTAATTATAAAAATATTATACCAATATTACTTATAACTTAAGTACAAACTAATTTTCCAAATAAAATTTGTAGATAGAGTATAACTATTTAAATAACTATTTTCTAAAACAATTTTTGATTAAATCTCAGAAATAATCATTTCTATATCAACTTAATAAATCTTTACTTAAAGGATTTAAAACAATTTAAGAAGTTAATTTTTCCAAAGTATCCTTTTCAAAACCAATTCTAGATATATATATATATATATATATATATATATATATATATCTTTCAAAGCTATTCAAAGATTTTATTCGGCTTTCCAGGGAGAATACACTTTCATTTCAAAATGGTTCATTTAAACCAATTAAATAAATCCTTACCGATTTACTTTAAATTTACGTTCCAAATCCGTAAATTTATTTCCACACTTTAAAAATAAATCAATGTTTATTTTTAAAACAAATTTCCCTTTTCTTTATAAATTCCGTGTGAATTCACATTCCGAAAATATCTATTGATATACGATTTTAAAATCGATTTCAAATATTCATTTTCAATAACAATTCAATTTTTCAAATGATTTTAAAAACAACCAAATCAAATTCCATATTGATTCCCCAAGAAATTAAACACCAGGTGAATTTCATTCAAATCTCAAATTGAAATCAATTTCTACTAAACCCCAAATCTATTTACAAATTGATTCCAAATTCTGTTCAAAGCACCAAATAAATTTCCAAATGGATTCTCAAAAGATTTATTTTCTATCACTAAAATCAATACCCAAATGGATTTCAAATTTTATTTCCTTTTAAAAAAATAAATTCCTTTTAAAGAAAACAAATTCCTTTATTTCTCAAACTCTTTAAAATCCGTATTTTGAATAAATTCTTCATCTTTGAATAATATTACCCGAAATCCGTTTATTAAAGCTTTTCCCATATTTTGAAATTTTATTTAATAAGATTAAAAATAAAACTTTATTATATTAGAATTCCTTCTTTTAAATTTATCCAATTCTCAAAAATAATTTTTAATATAAACCTTCAACTTGAATTTTCAAAAATCAAGTTTTTATTTATTTTCGGTATCCAATGATACCAAAATTATATTTGGCTAAATTTTATTCTTCAATGATTTCAATCACAAAGATAATCACACAGAGATTATAAATAATCAAAACACAACATTGAAACAAATTCAATTATTTGAGGAATCCAGTTGGATTCCTCCAACCTGTTTCCCTGCATCCACAGATGTTAGCACAATACCAATTCAGTTTCAAGACGGGATATCGCGGTACATGGGTTTATATAAAATATTATCCGCTATTATACGGCGCAATAGGGTCTCATCCGCTATATAATGCGGGAAATCAACTCCAAATACATATATAATACCAATCCAACTTCACGGTGGAATATCGCGATATATGTGTTTAATATAATAACCTCCGCTTAATATACGGCGTATAGGGTCTATTTCAATACAACAAATAGTAATTTATCATCCATGTATACAATTAACACAATCAAGCAATTTTAAATCTAACTATTTGAAATTTAAATCGAAACAAATTCAATCGAGTGAGAAGTTCTACCTTGCTTCCAATACAGTTGCAGTGCTTTATTTCGAATAAAATTAAACGAGCGTTTAATTTTACACAAAATTATCACTAGCTCAAATCAATCCCAATCCAACTCCATCGCATAGTGCTCTTCAACGATTCCAACGCAATTTGTTTCGTGCGAAACGGACCACGTATGACAAAGTTATACACTTTTAAACATTATACGAATTTAAAAGAATATAATTTAACATTTTATTTTCTTATTAAAACTTGAAATCAATCAGGGCCGCACATTTTTAATACAACAGATCCATGCCGTGCTTCCATTTCTTCCTCCCCAGGTTTAATACGCACGCACGTGAACCCATAGCCGCCCCTCCAAATCAAAAGTCGCGACCCACATCGATGAACTAGAAGTCAATCGACGAGCTTCACGTCGAAGCCCTTGCCTCCACCTACCACCGCCGTGCGCACGTTTGAACTCGGCCCCATCTATCTCTCGAAATTCATGCCCAAACGTTTGACCTTTGCATCGAGATTCAGGTCGATCCACTCGACTTAAATCGATCATTACCGTTGGATTGAACGATCTTGTCGTGCTCTACAATGTTGCAGTTGAAGATTTCTTGTAATTGTTAACGGATTTGAAGAAAATGAGGGAGGAAGGAGATGAATTTTCTACCATAGAATTGGAGGTGGCGACCGAAGCAGGGTTTAGTGTAAAATGAAGATAAGAGGGTCCTTTTATAGAAAATTCTACGAAACACTATTCATCCGAGATTTTCCGAACTCCAAGCGAAGCGTGCCGCCTGGCGTTTATAATGTTTTACCCTTATTCCGAATACAATGGAATATATATCAGGAGCCAATTCGATCATATTTAGAAGATAGGTTTTCAAATCGACAAATTTAAATTTAAATTTCACTTAAACCGATTTCTACGCGTTTTAGCTTGCCCCGGACAAACCGTAAATCCGATTGACACGAAATTTGAAATCTGGCAATAGTTTAACATTACAAATCCAATGAAACTAGTTTCGTTGAAATCCGAGACTGTTTGAAAAATGGCTATTTTTACTTGTCAATTAAATATTAAAATATTCAATTTCCACAAATTAACTTTTAATTCAATTTTAAAAGTTCTATAAATTATCCTAACTCCGATATGATTTAATACAACTTTACAAATCAATTTTAATCACAATAAACCCAATTTTCAATTATTTCTGTAATTTCACATATTAAATTATCGATTTAATTATCCAATTAAATCTAGATATTCGAAATAAAATTTATTCGACTTACAAATTGTACTTGTTAATATTTAAAATCAATTAAATAATGAATTTCAAATGACAGAAATTTTGGGTCGTTACAAACTTCCTCCTTAAAAGAATTTTGTCCTCGAAATTACCAACTAAGAAAAAGTTACAAAATCCATTAATTTTTCAAAACCATTTGTTCAAATTAAATTTCAAATTCATTTAAACATTTTAACTTTTCCAAAATCCATAGTTAAACATCTTACAATAACTTTACTTTGTTTCAAATCCTACATTTTCATTTCAATTTAGAAATTGACTTTTCGTTGACAAAAAATTTCTAAAAATTTTCAAAAATTTTCTAACTCCCATAATTTACGGAAAATTTTGGCAGAGTCTCCCTTGTACGGAGGAGCTTTTGCAATATCACAATAGATGTAAATATATATACATCGACCCACACGGTCGGAAAACAGAAAAACAGTTCATATTTCCTATTTTTATTGCGTAGGCGTACCTTTTTAGCATTTTTAAGCAAAGCGGTTATATACTAGCATTTTAGCGTGACCAATTCCAGCCAACTACAGCCCCGATAGCTGTACTTACTCAATTTAAACATGTAAGTGACATATATAGGAAATTCATTTACATTTCACTAATTTTCAATAGAAAACACATAGTTTTCATAAGCAATGCAATCAAAATAATTCCCATAAGCATTTTATAAAGTTTCGATACAAATTTTAATTGCTTACAACCAATTCACATTAGTTCACTTTCAATTCAAATTCAATTACATAACTTTCTATTTATCAATTAAATTTCATTAACATTTAATGAACTATATACAATTAAGTAACCATCATATAACAACCAAATCATAACCAAATTATTAAATTTACGTTCAATTTGGTTTAACACTTTTAATTCCAATTGGATGATATTAAATTGACTTCCATTCAATTATTCAATTTCCTACTTTCTAGTTTTTAATGAATTAACACTTACATTCATTATTCTATATCAATTCTTTTACATTAGATTGATTAATATTCAATTTAATTGCTAATTCATTTAACCACAAAAGTTGAATTTCATTACATAACTCAAGTTCATATTCATCACTTCACTTTTGTAATTTACTTCGATACTAAAATCAACTTCATTCAACATTACTTAAGTTATATTCCATTTCAAACATCATTTGTTTAACTTAACTTAAATTTCCCTTATAAATCCAATTCAGATTCCAATTCTAAAGTAAATTATATTTAACTTTTACCAAGTCAAATTTATTATCTCTTATTCAAATTCATATCTCGTTTTTCTTAACAAAGCTGTTTAACCATTTTATCATTTGGTTTCACTTACATCATCTCACTTTACAAGTTATACAACTTATATATTTAAACTTCCAAGTTATTTTATATAATAACTTCATTTTAATTCCCATTTCGATAGCTTATCTAATCCAAATCAATTTATTTAACCTTCGTTTAGTTAAATTTCAAATCATATGTTTTATTATGCCAACTCAAATTTATTTCAACTTTACCAAAGTAAAATCTTTATTGTTTCATATTATATGTTCAAAACTTGATTACTTATATTCAACAATTACAACTTGGATTTTAAATTTTCAAATTTGTTTATCACAACAAAACTTCAATTTTCAATTTACTATGGTAGCAAATCCATTACACAGAAACGCAAAAATGATACTGATGATGCTGCAGTCATCACCCTTATTATTTCCCAGTAACAGTAGTGAATTCAGTGCTTTAAATTCTTTCAAGAATTTCCCTTTTTATTTATAAATCACATTTATAATTCTTTTTCTTATATGATTTCACTATTTAACTTTTAATTTTGAAAAGTAATTTCCAAAATACACAGGATTCAACATTTTCAAATTCTTAGTTCAAATTCATTTTTATTTACAACTCATATTTATAAATATATTCATATATTTTCACTTCTTATATATAAGAGTATTTGACAATTGTAAATCACATTAATTATAATTCCATACTTAATAATTCATTTGCTTATACAATTATTCTTTTAATTAACTTATATATATTCTTACATTTTCAACAACCAAACAATCAATTTATATACACTTTAATAATTTATGAAAAATTATTTCCTTTATATGTAAAATATAATCGAGGTAAAATTATTTCATTTACCCAATTTAAAACGATACTATGTCGGTTTATCTCGTTTAAGAGTTTAGAAACCCCTATCGATACAGTTAGCTAGACTGCACCGACCAGAATCTATAAACAATCAACCGATAAGTTAACACAATACAAAACAATTTCATATTCACTAATAAATACGCGCTCATATCTGTTATTACACTCACACTCATTCTAGAGTACTACTGACTCTATCTCTAATGAGTAATTCCCAACAGAGCCAGGGTTGTTCCTTAACCATATGCTCTGATTCCACATTGTAACGACTAGATTTTTGACTTTCAAAAATCGACATTAATACGTCCACTGTATCAACTGCTGAGTAATCGAAGGCCGTAAACCGAATTGTTAGGGTAAAAGAAGAAGAGGTAGAAGAAGAAAGAAAGAAGAAGCAACAGAAACAATATAAGGATCTCACAATCGCAGCGGAACAAAATATAATAGATAAATGAATAATCTTTAAATCAAAAGAACTGTATCAGTTATTACATTACATAACATCACATTACATTATCAGAGTTTACAACAACAAACAGCGAAAAAGAAATATTATATACTAGTTGATACGCCATGCCATCCAGCTTGCCTCCAGATCTCTACAGCAACTTCAAAATTCCAGAATGACCTGATAACCTGACTCTAGTCTGCCCGTGCGAAAATTAGTGGGCACCTAGAGTTTAGGAAGAGAACAATAAACTCCAGATCAGTCATGGGACTGGTGTGAGAACTTAAAATAGTTTACCTTTTAAAAAAAACAAACAAATAAATATTTTAAAATAGATCCGCAATGCTTTTGGAAAATGAAACTACTATAACGACCCAGAATTTATATTAATTAAAAATTGAATATTTAATTAATTTTAATTATTAATAAGTGGAATTTATAAGTCCAATAATTTATTTTCGAATATTGGATTTAATTGGATAATTAAATCGATTATTTAATAATAGAAATTCAGAAATAATTGAAATTTGACTTAAATATGATTAAAAATGATTTGTAAAATTTTATTTAATCATATTGGAGTTAGAACGATATTTTAGAACTTTTAAAATTGAATTAAGAGTTAATTTGTGAAAATTGAATATTTTAATATTTAATCGACTAGTGAAATTAGCCAATTTTCGAACAGTCTTAGAATTGGACGAAACTAGTTCCATTGGATCCGTTATAGTTTGTTATTATCGAATTTCAATTTTCGTAGCAATCGGAGTTGTCGTTTGACCGTGGCAGCTCGAAACGCATCGAAATTGTTTTAATATTAATTTGGCGAGTTAAAATAGTCATTTTTCAAAAAGTCTCGGATTTCGACAAAACTAGTTTCATCGGATCCGTAATGTGATATTATTGTAAGGTTTCAAATTTCAAGTCAATCAGATTTGCCGTTTGTCCGGGGCAAGCGAAAACGCCTAGAAATCGGTTTAATCAATTTAATTTTAAATCAATCGTTTATTGCCATATCTCGCACAGATGATCGAATTAGCTTCTGAAACCTATTCCATTGTGTCCGGAACGCGGGATAAACCCTAGAAACGCTAGTCACCATGCATGAATCAGAGTTTGAAAATTCCGGAATGAATAGTGTTCGATATTTTCTATAAATAGCCCCCCTTTATTCACAAAAAAAAGGGTTAGGGTTTCAATTCAATGGTCGGCCGCCATCTTTAAATTTAAAGGCCGGAAATCATCGAATTTCTTCTTTAATCTCTTGCAATCCATCCACTTATAGCAAAAATCTCCAACTAGTAAATCGAAGAGCTCGAAGAGAGCTTCCATTCTATACGGTGATGACCGAATTTGGAGCATTGTAGGGGCTCGATTTTGGCCGCGTCCTCCTCCCGTTTACGAATGAATTCCCATGCAATGGAGAGGCTGAGTTGCATGGGGTTATGGCCGAAGGTGGAGTTTGTTGGTGGCTTCAATTTGGTGGTAGTTGATCGATGCAAAGACGTTTGAAAAGGGGTGTGAAAATTGATTGAAATGTGGCGGCTATGGGTGTGTTGCGTGCGTATAACCTGGGGAGGGAGAAGATGAAAGGGATGGTTCAGATGCAAGGGTTCTTGGATCAACGGCTCTGGATAGTTAGGGTTAGAAATATAATATAATTTGTAAATTAATTATGTTTTAAAATCGTGTAACTTTAAATATTCGTATCTTTTTCATACGAGGTCGAAAACGGACGAAACAAGTTGCGTTGGGTTCGTATGGACGAGCACTACGTTATGGAATTGGATTGGATTTGATTGGAGTTAGCGAAAATTTTGGGTAAAATTAAACGCGCGTTTAATTTTATTCGAAATAAAAGCTGAAAACGAAATTGAAATCAAGGTGAGAACTTCTCACTCAATCGAATCGGTTTCGATTTTAATTTTAAATAGTTATATTTAAAATTCTTGAATGTATGTTTGAATGATGATTGTTATCTATTGGTTGTTAAAATAGACATTATGTGCCGTTAGTAAGCGGATGTTATTTATTAAAAATATATACCGCGAATATTTCACAGTATAGTGAAATTGGTATTATTTATGTACTTGGAATTTATTTCCCGCATTGTGTAGCGGATGAGACCCTATTGCGCCGTTTATTAAGTGGATAATATTTTATAAATCCCATATACCGCGATAATTCCGTACTGGAACGGAATTGGTATTGTGCTGATGTTTGTGGATGTAGAGAAACTGGTTGGAGGGATCCAACTGGATTCCTCAACTGTATTGATTTATTCACAGATATTTTGATATTTGTTGATTATCATATCGATATATGATATTTGGATGTCGTGATTGACTATTTGGTGCTGCTGCATCATCGAACCATTTCTGAAGTTTTAAAATAATGATTTTGGTTTTAAAAGGAATTTTAAAGTGATTTTCGAAAGTATTCATTTTATTAAATTTTGAATTGTTAAAAAAAATAAATGTTAAAATTTTAATGTTATAAAAGTATGATTTTTATGAAATGAAGGTGAAAAGTGATTTTTGAAATAAATAGTTAATAAATTTATGAAATGGTTTAAATTGGAATTTTTGGACTATTACAAAAAAAATTTATAAAAGATTTCTAAATTGGATATTTATAAATTAAAAATATTGGAATTATAAAACGAAGTTTTTACAAGTGTTGAAAATGAATGGATTTTGTAAATAAATGGATTATAAGCATTTAACTTATAATATGGACTTTTGGTATATAATTGAGTTATATAAATTGAATTGAATTTATAAAGGAGATTATAAATCGAAGCTTATAAATAGAAATGGAATTTATAGACATGGTTTATAAATTCGAAATCGATGGAGTTTGATAAATTGAAAGTTGAAATTGGTTAAGGAAGTATATTCACGTTTTTGGACAGTGAATACATTATTATTAATAAAATGGACATGCTTGGGAAAATGAATATTATAAAATGAAGTTAATCGTTTTAACGATGTTTTAAAATGTATTAAACATCGAAAACATAGATTTCAACATTCATTGTTGAAATAGACGTTTTCGAGAAATAGAAGGAAATGGTGGACTATAACACTGTTGTTATAGTAAATGGTTTCCGAAAGGAAATATTTTGTATAGTATTGGGATTTATATATCTATTTTAATTTTGAATCCCTATACTAGTGATTTTGGGTCGTCGTAACGATGTTTTACGCAACATTCGTTTTGGCCCAAACAAATGTGTTTAAGGGAACGATTTCTTAAAGAATGAAATATATACTTAATTTTAAATTTAAGTATATTGAATATTTTCCAAGTGTTGAAAATGAATGGATTTGTAAATTACTTATTATTTAATAAGTATGGAAATGTTTTCCAATATGAACTGAATATTTTGAGACTTTATCTTTTAAAGATAAATTGAAAGTGAATATTGAAAATCGATGGAAAATCGTACATCATAGTATTTTGGGATTATAAATTCACTATGGAATTTATAAAAGCAAGGGGAATTAGTTTAAAAATAAACGTTGATTTATTATTAAAGTGTGGGAATAAATTTACGGATTTGGAACGTAAATATAAAGTAAATCGGTAAGGATTTATTTAAATTGGTTTAAATGAACCATTTTGAAATGAAAGTATTTCCGAGTAAGGAAAAGTGATTTGAATTTTTTTTCAAATGGTTGAAGTGTGGAAGTTTATATCTAGTAAAGATATTTTTGAGAAATAAATAATTTGGAAAATTATTTGGAATCTGATGATGTTGAGCATCTTTATGGATAGTTAAATAATCCGACTATCAATATTTACCTTTAAATAGGTATTTGTTGTGATTGTTTGAATTTGAATACCACACTTATTTTCGAATAAACGCTCACTATTCGGGTTAGCCGGGAAAGGACCTTGGGGTCGTATAACCCATTCTGAATATGTGATATGTCGTAATGGATTGCATTTGATGACCGGTGTTGAAGACCGGATATTTTTGAAAACGGAAGGATTAGCGTTGAGTTACTCTGCATCGGCTGATCTCCGATATAGAGGTTTTATCACCCTTAGTGACGGGAAGTCCGGACGTGATTAGAAATTTTCCGAAATGCAAGGACTTCTTTGTAAGTGCCTTCGGTTCTGTTCGAGCCCGGAACAGACTTGTATGGATTGTATGTCTGACATTACAAGTTGAGATATAAAGCTGATTTCTTTCAAATATATTTCTGTTGGTGGCGGAGAATTTATTCTCTTAGCTTAGCACCCTTCTCTGAGACGTACGAGCTCAGAGATTATATAGTTGGAAGTTATTAGTGATATACTCCCAATTTGGTAGTGTGGCATGCTGAGTGTTGCTGTGAAATGATCATTGTTTGATCATTTGTGATATGATCATTTGTTTGATCATTTATCTTGGTGATCATTTCTATGATCATTTGATTGACCCAAAGCACAACTTTTGTATAAAGCGTGGCTTTGTGGACGAGATTTCGCCGGACCTCACACCCCGGAAATGGTCAAAACAGGAAGGATGCAGCAAGGTTATTAGGGGGTAGCGCCCCTTTAGTGTATGTTATTCCTTCTGGATAGAGGTGGTATCATGGTATGGAGCCCAGATATTTAAACTATGTTGTTGTTGCAAATTTTGTGGTTGTTGGAAATCGAGGATCCTCGGATAGATCGGTTATGATCGGGGGATGACATATTCGTGTCAGTAGTTACCTAGTTTGAAAGGAAACCCGGCCTTGTGTTGGCAGAGATCCGGTTTGGTTCTCGGGACGTCATTCCAGAGGCGTTTCCATGTGGCAATGGGAAGTTCCTTGGCCTGACCATTTGTTGGAAATCCAAAGAAACAATACGATCTTGTACGGTTTTAGTTGTAGAACCTATCATTCACTTATGGTGGCGCCCTACTGTTTGGATGGTAGCTATAGTAGGCATAAGTGCGAAATGCCTATGCTGGCTAAGATTTATATTCTACTTTCGAAATTGTTTTCTACACTATGCACTAGTAATAATATCAAATGTTTCTTTTTAATGCGTATCAAGCATCTTTGACTATCATAAGGAGAAATCTCCTCCGATTCTGCGTTTGCATTGTGTGTGTGTGCGGGAGGCCTTATGGTAGTCCCATTTTTAAAAAGCATTGCGAATTGACTTTAAAAATATTCCTCTATTTTGATTTTAAAGAAAAATAAAATGTTTTAGTTCTCACACCAGTCACATGACTGACTCGGAGTTTATTGTTTTCCTTTCTAAACTCTGGGTGCCCACCAATTTCCACACGGGTAGTCAAGAGTTAAGGTTTATCAGGATATTTAGGAGTTGTTGGAGGCAAGCTGGATGGCATGGCGTACCACTTGTATATGATATTATACTATGTATTATTCCGCTGTGTATTCTGTATGAGGACAAGTTTATATAACTGTCCATTGATGTATTGACTCTGTTGTCTATTGTTGTTGTAAACTATGATAATGATGTAATGTATAAATGTACAATTCTTTGTATTAAAGATTATTCATTTATTTATTATATGTTGTTTCACTACGAATTGTGAGATTCTATTGTTATTCTGTTATTTCTTTCTGCTCTGTTCTATCTTTTTCTATCTTCTTCTACTCTTTCTTTTTCTTTAACCCTAACGGTATGGTTTTTCGGCCTTCGATTGCTCGACAGTTGATACAGTGGACGTATTGATGTCGGCTTTCGGCAACGTAAAATCGCAAACGTTATATTTGGTATCGGAGCTTATGGTTAAGCGACAACTATGGCTCTGTTGGGTATTACTCATTAGAGTTAGAGTCAGTAGTACTCTAGAATGAGTTTGAGTGTAATAATAGATACGAGCGCGTATTTGTTAATGAATATAAAATTGTTTTATATTGTGATGATTGGTTTGTTGAGTGGTATATGGATTTTGGTCAACACGAGTAATTAACGTTGTTGATAGGGATCTCTAAACACTTGAATAGAACAATTCGACACAATATTGTTTTAAATTGGGTAAATGACATAATTTTACCTTGATTATATTTTATATATAAAGGAAATAATTTTTCAGAACTATTAAAGTGTATATGAAATGATAGTTTGGTTGTTGAATAAAAATAACAATTTTTAAAGAATAATTGTATAAGCAAATGAATTATAAGTATGGAACTATAATTAATGTGATTTACAATTGTGAAATAATCTTATATATAATAAGTTAAATTATATAAGTAAAAGATTTATAAATGTGATTTATAATCTGAAAATAAAATTCCAGAGAAGTGTTTTGAAAGGATTTGATATTTTGGGAAAATTGTTTTGGAGAAATTAAAGCTCTAAACTCTTTTCGGTCGCTGGAAAATAATTCCGATGATGATCGCGACATCATTGATGTTCATTTTCGGGTTTCCAAAAGAGGGATTGCTACCAAATTGTTTAAAAGAAAGTTGTTTGGAAAATTTGGATTTGATTTGGATTTGATAAGATGTTTGAAATGGAACATAACTTAAGTGATGTTGAATGAATTTAGTTTTGGTATCGAAGTAAATTAATAAGTGAATTAATGAAATGAAGTCATGAAGAATTTGAACTTGAGTTATATGAATGAAATTCAACTTTATATTGATAAAGGAATTGGCTATTGAACTAATGATTGAATTGAATGTAAATAATTAGTATCAAACAATGAATATAAGTGTTAATTCATTAAAAGCTAATGTTATTGGAAATTGAATAAATTGAATGAAAATCAATTTAATATGATCCAATTGGAATTAAAAGTGTTGAACCAAATTGAATGTAAAGTGAATAAATTTGGTTGTATTGAATAAACATTGGTTGTTATTTGATTGTTGATTGATTGTATATAATTCATTAAGTGTTAATGAAATTGAATTAGCGAAATTGGAAGCTATGTAATTAAATTCAAATGGATAATATGTAAATTTGAATAGAATTGGATTTGATTTGGATTGAAAGCGAACCAATGTGAATAAATTAGTGAATGTATACTAATTGGAAAATGAACAAATGAATGTTAGTTAAATCACATGTTAATGAATCAAATGTGATCTAAATTGGAAAACCAATTCATTAAATATTAATGAGAAATAAATTATATTGATTTGGTAGTTGCATTTATTTCTATTGAATGCATTACTATGTTGGCACATGTAGTTATTATGTTTCTATATGATGTATATTGAGATTATTTTCATATATGCATGATTCTCATGTTGTTGTTGAGTGTTTAGTAGGTGCGGATTGCGTTACTTTGCATTTGGAGCTCGCTTTCGCGCTATATTAATCGTATATGCTCGCTAATAATAAATAAGGTACATATCTCAGATTACATACCGTACTTTTACACTTTTTTCCCTGCGGGATGCCTCATCACTTGATAAGATGTATATTTGTGATATATATACTGTCATTTTTTTTCGGATCGAGCCGTGCAAAGGAGACTATGCCGAATTTTTCCGAAAATATAAGGCGTTAGAAAATTTTTGGAAAATTTGTGAAAATTTGTGAAAACTATAACTTTGATTTTGGAATTGGAAGTTAAACGATGTAATTGGTTTTGAAAAGATAACTAAGTATGGTTTGAAAACTTAGTAAAGTACGGTAAGAAGTTTAAATTTGTTTTGGAAAGTTAATGAATTCTGTAACTTTTTCTTACTTGGTAATTTCGAGAACGAAATTCTTTTAAGGAGGAAGTCTGTAACGACCCAGAATTTATATTAATTAAAAATTGAATATTTAATTAATTTTAATAATTAATAAGTGGAATTTATAAGTCGAATAATTTATTTTCGAATATTGGATTTAATTGGATAATTAAATGGATTATTTAATAATAGAAATTCCAGAAATAATTGAAATTTGAGTTAAATATGATTAAAAATGATTTGTAAAATTTTATTTAATCATATTGGAGTTAGAACGATATTTTAAACTTTTAAAATTGAATTAAGAGTTAATTTGTGAAAATTGAATATTTTAATATTTAATCGACTAGTGAGATTAGCCAATTTTCGAACAGTCTCAGAATTGGACGAAACTAGTTCCATTGGATCCGTAATAGTTTGTTATTATCGGATTTCAATTTTCGCAGCAATCGGAGTTGTTGTTTGACCGTGGCAGCTCGAAACGCATCGAAATTGTTTTAATATTAATTTGGCGAGTTAAAATAGCCATTTTTCAAAAAGTCTCAGATTTCGGCGAAACCAGTTTCATCGGATTCGTAATGTTATATTATTATAAGATTTCAAATTTCAAGTCAATCGGATTTACCGTTTGTCCGGGGCACGCGAAAACGCCTAGAAATCGGTTTAATCGATTTAATTTTAAATCGATCGTTTATTGCCATATCTCGCACAGATGATCGAATTAGCGTCCGAAACCTATTCCATTGTGTCCGGAACGCGGGATAAACCCTAGAAACGTCGGTCACCGCGCGTAAATCGGGGTTTGGAAATTCCGGAATGAACAGTGTTCGATATTTTCTATAAATAGCTCCCCTTTATTCACAAAAAAAAAGGTTAGGGTTTCAATTCAATGGCCGGCCGCCATCTTTAAATTTAAAGGCCGAAAATCATTGAATTTCATTCTTTAATCTCTTGCAATCCGTCCACTTATAGCAAAAATCTCCAACTAGTAAATCGAAGAGCTCGAAGAGAGCTTCGATTCCATACGGTGATGACCGAATTTGGAGCATTGTAGGGGCTCGATTTTGGCCGCGTCCTCCTCCCGTTTGCGCACGAATTCCCATGCAATGGAGAGGCTGAGTTGCATGGGGTTATGGCCGAAGGTGGAGTTTGTTGGTGGCTTCAATTTGGTGGTAGTTGATTGATGCAAAGACGTTTGAAAAGGGGTGCGAAAATTGATTGAAAAGTGGCGGCTATGGGTGTGTTGCGTGCGTATAACCTGGGGAGGGAGAAGATGAAAGGGACGGTTCAGATGCAAGGGTTCTTGGATCAACGGCTCTGGATAGTTAAGGTTAGAAATATAATATAATTTGTAAATTAATTATGTTTTAAAATCGTGTAACTTTAAATATTCGTATCTTTTTCATACGAGGTCGAAAACGCACGAAACAAGTTGCGTTGGGTTCGTATGGACGAGCACTACGTTATGGAATTGGATTGGAGTTGATTGGAGTTAGCGAAAATTTCGGGTAAAATTAAACGCGCGTTTAATTTTGTTCGAAATAAAAGCAGAAAACGAAATTGAAATCAAGGTGAGAACTTCTCACTCAATCGAATCGGTTTCGATTTTAATTTTACATAGTTATATTTAAAAATCTTGAATGTATGTTTGAATGATGATTGTTATCTATTGGTTGTTAAAATAGACATTATGCGCCGTTAGTAAGCTGATGTTATTTATTAAAAACATATACCGCGAATATTTCACAGTATAGTGAAATTGGTATTATTTATGTACTTGGAATTGATTTCCCGCATTGTATAGTGGATGAGACCCTATTGCGCCGTCTATTAAGTGGATAATATTTTATAAATCCCATATACCGCGATAAATCCCATATTTCACAGTATAGTGAAATTGGTATTGTGCTAATGTTTGTGGATGCAGGGAAACAGGTTGGAGGGATCCAACTGGATTCCTCAACTGTATTGATTTATTGATAGATATTTTGATATTTGATTATTATCATATCGATATATAATATTTGGATGTCGTGATTGACTATTTGGTGCTGCTGCATCATCGGATCCATTTCTGAAGTTTTAAAATAATGATTTTGGTTTTAAAAGGAATTTTAAAGTGATTTTCGAAAGTATTCGTTTTATTAAATTTTGAATTGTTAAAAAAAATAAATGTTAAAATTTTAATGTTATAAAAGTATGATTTTTATGAAATGAAGGTGAAAAGTGATTTTTGAAATAAATAGTTAATAAATTTATGAAATGGTTTAAATTGGAATTTTTGGACTATTACAAAAAAAATTTATAAAAGATTTCTAAATTGGATATTTATAAATTAAAAATATTGGAATTATAAAACGAAGTTTTTACAAGTGTTGAAAATGAATGGATTTTGTAAATAAATGGATTATAAGCATTTAACTTATAATATGGACTTTTGGTATATAATTGAGTTATATAAATTGAATTGAATTTATAAAGGAGATTATAAATCGAAGCTTATAAATAGAAATGGAATTTATAGACATGGTTTATAAATTCGAAATCAATGGAGTTTGATAAAATGAAAGTTGATATTGGTTAAGGAAGTATATTCACGTTTTTGGACAGTGAATATATTATTATTAATAAAATGGACATGCTTGGGAAAATGAATATTATAAAATGAAGTTAATCGTTTTAACGATGTATTAAAATGTATTAAACATCGAAAACATAGATTTCAACATTCATTGTTGAAATAGACGTTTTCGAGAAATAGAAGGAAATGGTGGACTATAACACTGTTGTTATAGTAAATGGTTTCCGAAAGGAAATATTTTGTATAGTATTGGGATTTATATATCTATTTTAATTTTGAATCCCTATACTAGTGATTTTGGGTCGTCGTAACGATGTTTTACGCAACATTCGTTTTGGCCCAAGCAAATGTGTTTAAGAGAATGATTTCTTAAAGAATGAAATATATACTAAATTTTCAATTTTGAATATTTTCCAAGTGTTGAAAATGAATGGATTTGTAAATTACTTAGTATTTAATAAGTATGGAAATGTTTTCCAATATGAACTGAATATTTTGAGACTTTATCTTTTAAAGATAAATTGAAAGTGAATATTGAAAATCGATTGAAAATCGTACATCAAAGATATTTTGGGATTATAAGTTCACTATGGAATTTAAAAAAGAAAGGGGAATTAGTTTAAAAATAAACGTTGATTTATTTTTAAAGTGTGGGAATAAATTTACGGATTTGGAACGTAAATATAAAGTAAATCGGTAAGGATTTATTTAAATTGGTTTAAATGAACCATTTTGAAATGAAAGTATTTCCGAGTAAGGAAAAGTGATTTGAAAAATTGTTTTCAAATGGTTGAAGTGTGGAAGTTTATATCTAGTAAAGATATTTTTGAGAAATAAATAATTTGAAAAATTATTTGGAATCTAATGATGTTGAGCATCTTTATTGATAGTTAAATAATCCAACTATCAATATTTACCTTTAAATAGGTATTTGTTGTGATTGTTTGAATTTGAATACCACACTTATAGAGGTTTTATCACCCTTAGTGATAGTTACTCTACATCAGCTGATCTCCGATATAGAGGTTTTATCACCCTTAGTGACGGGGAGTCCGGACGTGATTAGAAATTATCCGGAATGCAAGGACTTCTTTGTAAGTGCCTTCGGTTCTGTTCGAGCCCGGAACAGACTTGTATGGATTGTATGTCTGACATTACAAGTTGAGATATAAAGCTGATTTCTTTCAAATATATTTCTGGTTGTGGCAGAGAATTTATTCTCTTATCTTAGCACCCTTCTCTGAGACGTATGAGCTCAGAGGTTATATAGTTGAAAGTTATTAGTGATATACTTCCAATTTGGTAGTGTGGCCTGCTGAGTGTTGTTGTGAAATGATCATTGTTTGATTATTTGTGATATGATCATTTGTTTGATCATTTATCTTGGTGATCATTTCTATGATCATTTGATTGACCCAAAGCACAGCTTTTGTATAAAGCATGGCTTTGTGGACGAGACTTCGTCGGACCTCACACCCCGGAAATGGTCAAAACAGGAAGGATGCAGCAAGGTTATTAGGGGGTAGCGCCCCTTTAGTGTATGTCATTCCTTCTAGATAGAGGTGGTATCATGGTATGGACCCTAGATATTTAACCTATGTTGTTGCAGCAAACTTTATGGTTGTTGGAAATCGAGGATCCTCGGATAGATCGGTTACGATCGGGGGATGACATATTCGTGTCAGTAGTTACCTAGTTTGAAAGGTAACCGGGCCTTGTGTCAGCAGAGATCCGGTTTGGTTCTCGAGACGTCATTCCAGAGGCGTTTCCATGTGGCAATGGGAAGTTCCTTGGCCTGACCATTTGTTGGAAATCCAAAGAAACAATACGATCTTGTACGGTTTTAGTTGTAGAACCTATCATTCACTTATGGTGGCGCCCTACTGTTTGGATGGTAGCTATAGTAGGCATAAGTGCGAAATGCCTATGCTGGCTAAGATTTATATTCTACTTTCGAAATTGTTTTCTACACTATGCACTAGTAATAATATCAAATGTTTCTTTTTAATGCGTATCAAGCATCTTTGACTATCATAAGGAGAAATCTCCTCCGATTCTGCGTTTGCATTGTGTGTGTGCGGGAGGCCTTATGGTAGTCCCATTTTTAAAAAGCATTGCGAATTGACTTTAAAAATATTCCTCTATTTTGATTTTAAAGAAAAATAAACTGTTTTAGTTCTCACACCAGTCACATGACTGACTCGGAGTTTATTGTGTTCCTTCCTAAACTCTGGGTGCCTACCAATTTCCACACGGGCAGTCAAGATTTAAGGTTTATCAGGATATTCAGGAGTTGCTGGAGGCAAGCTGGATGGCATGGGGTACCACTTGTATATGATATTATACTATGTATTATTCCGCTGTGTATTCTGTATAAGGACAAGTTTATATAACTGTCCACTGATGTATTGACTCTGTTGTCCATTGTTGTTGTAAACTCTGATAATGATGTAATGTATAAATGTACAGTTCTTTGTTTTAAAGATTATTCATTTGTTTATTATATGTTGTTCCACTGCGAATTGTGAGATTCTGTTGTTGTTATGTTATTTCTTTCTGCTCTGTTCTATCTTTTTCTATCTTCTTCTGCTCTTTCTTCTTCTTTAACCCTAACAGTATGGTTTTTCGGCCTTCGATTGCTCGACAGTTGATACAGTGGACGTATTGATGTCGGCTTTCGGCATTGAAAAATCGCAAACGTTACAACTACCATAAGGCCTCCCACACACACACAATGCAAACGAAGAATCGGAAGAGATTTCTCCTTATGATAGTCAAACATGCTTGATATGAGAAAATTTCTTTGATATTATTATTATAAGTGCACAGTGGAAAACCTTTCGAAAGTATAATATAAATCTTAGCCAACATACGACTATTAGCGTATGCCTACTATAGCCACCATCTAAATAGTGGGGCGCCACCATAAGTAAATGGAAGGTTATACAACTAAAACTGTACAGGGCTCGTATTGTTTCTTTGGATTTTCTAACAAATGTCAGGCTAAGAACTTCCTATTGCCACATGGGAACGCATCTGGCGCGACGCCCAGAGAACCTTACCGGATCTCTGCCAACATAAGGTCGGGTTACCTCTGCAAAAGTAGGTAACTACTGACACGAGTATGTCATCCCCCGGTTGTAAACAACCATTATCTGAGGATTCTCAACAAAAAACAATCACAAAGTCATATATATCTGCGATATCCACATAAGTTAAGTATCCGGGCTCCATACCATGATACCACTTCTATCTAGAAGGAAATGCACATACCCTAAGGGGCGCTACTCCCTATAACCTTGCTGCATCTTTCCTATTTTGACCATTACCGGGTTGTGATGTCCGACGAAGTCTCATCCACAAAGCTACGCTTTGATCAACAAATGATCAGCAGCACTTCGTATGCCACATTACCAAATTGGGAATGTATCACTAGTAACCATCAACTACATAACCTCTGAGCTCGTACGTCTCAGAGAAAGGTGTTAAGCTAAGAGAATAAATTTTCCACCACCAACAGAAATATATTTGATAGAAACCGGCTTTACATGTCAAATTGTAACGTCAGACACACATCCATACAAGTCCGTTTCGGGATCCGGAACCGAAGGCACTTCCAAAAGTAGCCCTTGCAATCCGTATATTCACTAATCACGTCCGGAATTCCCATCACAAAGGGTGATAAAATCTCTATATCGGAGATCAGCCGATGCAGAGACATCCGACGGTAATCCTTCCGTTTCCAAAAATATCCGGACTTCAACACCAGTCCTCAAATGCTATCCATTACGACGTATCACTATTCGAAATGGGATTCCTGACCCAAAGGTCCTCTCCCGGCTAAACCGATAACGAGCGTAAATTTTAAAATAAGTGTAGCATTCAAATTCAAGCAAATCACAACAAATACCCATTTAAAGGTAAATATTGATAGTCGGTTATTTAACTATCAATGGATATGCACAACATCACCAAATTCCAAATAATTTCCCAAATTATTTATTTTCCAAAGATATCTTTATAAGATATATTTTTCCACACTTCTACCATTTGAAAACAAATTTCAAATCACTTTTCACCTTTACAATTTTTGAAAACAAATTTCAAATCACTTTTCCTTACGCGTAAACAATTCCAAATATTTATTCATTTTCACTGGAAATCTGCCAAGTTCAAATACTTCAAAATAATTTATAACACTTATCCAAAATATAACGGGAAAACACTTTGAAATAAAACTATTTTTTTCTTTAAACACTTTACTTAAAATATTGGTTATAAAAATATTATACCAATATTACATATAACTTAAGTCCAAACTAATTTCCCAAATAAAATTAGTAGATAGAGTATAACTGTTTAAATAACTATTTTCTAAAACAATTATTGATTAAATCTTAGAAATAATCATTTCTATATCAACTTAAAAATCTTTACTTAAAGGATTTAAAACAATTTAAGAAGTTAATTTCTCCAAATTATCCTTTTCAAAACCAATTCTAGAAATATATATATATATATATATATATATATATATATATATATATATATATCTTTCAAAGGTATTCAGAGATTTTATTCAGCTTTCCAAGGAGAATACACTTTCATTTCAAAATGGTTCACTTAAACCAATTAAATAAATCCATACCGATTTACTTTAAATTTACGTTCCCAATCCGTAAATTTATTTTCATACTTCAAAAATAAATCAATGTTTATTTTTAAAACACATTTTCCTTTTCTTTATAAATTCCGTGTGAATTCACATTCCCAAAATTTCTATTGATATTCGATTTTCAAATTGATTTCAAATATTCACTTTCAACAACAATTAATTTTTTTAATTGATTTCAAAAACAACCAAATCAAATTCCATATTGATTTCCCAAGAAATTAAACACGAAGCGAATTTCATTCAAATCACAAATTGAAATCAATTTCTACTAAACCCCAAATCAATTTTCAAATTGATTCCAAATTCTTTTCAAAACACCAAAATAAATTTCCAAATGGATTTTTAAAAGATTTATTTTCAATCACTAAAATCAATTCCCAAATGGATTACAAATTTTATTTCCTTTTAAAAAAATAAATTCCTTTTAAAGTAAACAAACTCTTTTATTTTTCAAACTCTTTAAAATCCGTATTTTGAATAAATTCTTCAACCTTTGAATAATATTACCTGAAATCCATTTATTAAATCTTTTCCCATATTTTGAAATTTTATTCAATAAGATTAAATAAAAAACTTTATTATTTTAGAATTCCTTCTTTTAAATTTATCCAATTCTCAAAAATAAATTTTAATATAAACTTTCAACCTGAATTTTCAAAAATCAAGTTTTTATTTATTTCCGGTAACGAATGATACCAAAATTATATTCGGCTAAATTTTAACCATCAACGATTTCAATCACAGAGATAACCACACAGAGGTTATAAATAATCAACACAAAACATTGAAACAAATTCAATTATTTGAGGAATCCAGTTGGATTCCTCCAACCTATTTCCCTGCATCCACAGATGTTAGCACAATACCAATCCCGTTTCAAGACGGGATATCGCGGTACATGGGTTTATATAAAATATTATCCGCTATTATGCAGCGCAATAGGGTCTCATCCGCTATATAATGCGGGAAATCTACTCCAAATACATATATAATACCAATTCCACTTCACGGTGGAATATTGCGGTATATGTGTTTAATATAATTACCTCCGCTTAATATACGGCGTATATGGTCTATTTCAATACAACAAATAACAATTTATCATCCAAGCGTACAATCAACACAATCAAGAAATTTTAAATCTAACTATTTAAAATTTAAATCGAAACAAATTCGATTGAGTGAGAAGTTCTCACCTTGCTTCCAATACAGTTGCAGTGCTTTATTTCGAATAAAATTAAACGAGCGTTTAATTTTACCCAAAATTATCACTAGCTCAAATCAATCCCAATCTAGCTCCATCGCGTAGTACTCTTCAATACGATCCCAATGCAATTCGTTTCTTGTGAAACGGACCTCGTATGACAAAGTTATACACTTTTAAACATTATACGAATTTAAAAAATATAATTTAACGTTTTATTTTCTTACTAAACCTTGAAATCAATCAGGGCCGCACGTTTTTCATACTGCAGATCCAAGCCATGCTTCCATTTCTTCCTCCCCAGGTTTAATACGCACGCGCGTGAACCCATAGCCGCCCCTCCAAATCAAAAGTCGCGACCCACATCGACGAACTAGAAGTCGATCGGCGAGCTTTACGTCGAAGCCCTTGCCTCCACCTAGCACCGCCGTGCACGCGGTTGAACTCGGCCACATCTCTCTCTCGAATTTCATGCCGAAACGTTTGACCTTTGCATCGAGATTCAGGTCGATCCACTCGACTAAAATCGATTATCACCATTGGATTGAACGATCTCGTCGTGCTCTACAATGTTGCAGTTGAAGATTTCTTGTAATTGTTAATGGATTTGAAGAAAATGAGGGAGGAAGGAGATGAATTTTCGGCCATAGAATTGGAGGTGGCGGTTGAAGCTTAGAACTAGGGTTTAGTGTAAAATGAAGATAAGGGGGTCCTTTTATAGAAAATTCTACGAAACACTATTCATCCAAGATTTTCCGAACTCCAAACGAAGCGTGCCGCCTAGCGTTTATAATGTTTTATCCCTATTCCGAATGCAATGGAATATATACCAGGAGCCAATTCGATCATATTTAGAAGATAGGTTTTCAAATCGACAAATTTAAATTTAAAATTCACTTAAACCGATTTCTACGCGTTTTAGCTTGCGCCGGACAAACCGTAAATGCAATCGACACGAAATTTGAAATCTTGCAATAATTTAACATTACGGATCCAATGAAGCCAGTTTCGTCGAAATCCAAGACTGTTTGAAAAATGACTATTTTTACTTGTCAATTAAATATTAAAATATTCAATTTCCATTAATTAACTTTTAATTCAATTTTAAAAGTTCTATAACATCATCCTAACTCCAATATGATTTAATACAACTTTACAAATCAATTTTAATCACATTAAACCCAATTTTCAATTATTTCTGTAATTTCACATATTAAATTATTGACTTAATTATCCAATTAAATCTAGATATTCGAAATAAAATTTATTCGACTTACAAATTTTACTTTCTAATATTTAAAATCAATTAAATATACGAATTTCAAATGACAGAAATTCTGGGTCGTTACAATGTTGTTGTAACTTTCCAGGCCGCTGATTCTAATTTGTAGTTGTACTCTAATGGATATGTATGTATATAACAGTTTATCTTTGTAAATATCATTATTTATTAATATTATATTATATATGTTGTTCCGCTGCGATTGTGAGATTCTATGCGGTTTTAGTTTTTTCTCTTCTTATCTTCTCTTCTTCTTGTTCCTTCTTTTCTCCTAACAAGCAGGTTTCTTTCATTTGCTCGGCAATATGGTGGACGTATTAGTGTCGATTTTCAAGGGTCAAAAATCTCCGATTTGTTACAAATCCAATTGTATTGTAATAAAAAAATAATAGGCGGCTTTTGAAAAGCCGCCGATAGGTTCAATCATAAAAGTCGCCAACAGGCGCATTTTTAAATTCCACCCTGATGTTTTTACTCTCCTTTTCATTCTCACTTTACCAAAACCTAACCCAAAGGAAAATAACTCCACTTTTCAGCAAAATCACATTTCTACTAACAAATTTGTTGATTTTATCGTCATTTTGAGTAATGGCTTGCTCTTTATCGCATCAATCTCCTATTGGTTACATTTCTATTCTCAATCTCTAGTATTTTCAAATTTTCAAATTAAGGTTTTTGTATAATAATTTTGATTCCATACTAAAATTAGATGTATGGCAATGTAATTGAATAACTTTTTGTGCATGTTTTGTTTAACTAATGTACCAATGACATTACATTAAATGTAAAATAGTTTTGAGAAATGGGTATACGAAATAAATTTGTATAATTTGAATGAATCATATTTTATGAAATTAGTTTTTTTACTCTTGCTTAGTATGCATTTAGAAATTAAATGTTATATAACTTTATATGTTTTATGAAGTAGATTTTAGAACTTTATATTTGTTGAATTTTGTGTAGATTACACCGAGATGGTCCTTGGACCAATAGATGGTAGCATATTGTACTTGCAAGAATACCATTGCATGAATAACTCTGAGTGGATGGAGGTAAAACAATACCATATTGGATAGAAATATATAGCTATTGAGTTATATGTGGTGCTAATGTTGTTTTGTGATTTTTAATAGTGCGAGACTCCAGACGTGAGTGTGCATCATTCATGATCACTGAAGAAAGCAACTTCCTCACACCTCTACCCATTATAGCTTTAAGATCGAGTGGAATTTTCATTGACCATGAAGCTAGGCTACACCCAATTGGATCACTGCTCTAGTAGATAGTTAGAGACCAGATACATCTTCATTCTACTTTCAGGTAGGTGAGACTTCTGTAAACTTAGGAAATGTGGTTTTTTTTTTTTTTGCTTTATATTCCCATAGATAGTGCTCCATTGACCAAGCCTAGATGTACCCACAAATTACATTTATTTATGCTAGACGTTTTAGGGGTTTCACCTCTAGCCGATCAAATGCAGGGCAATGAGATGATAGTGGTGACTTGGTATAGATAGAAACCAGTTGATGATATTCCAATGGATGCTTTTGGTATTGAAATTATGTAGCGAGAACATGCCATTATTCTATACATCATCATTTCATACTTGTTATGCGATCTTTCGAAGATGCATGTCTACCTCAGATGCTTCCTTTTCTTTGCGAACTTCGATGCTTTCGAACAGTATTCTTAGGGTAGTGCAGCTCTATGTTACACATATAAGGAACAATCGAGACTTGATTTGTTAGAGAACCACTCTATTAGTGGTTATTTGACATTAATGCACGTATTCTCCCTATTATTCGCTTTCTGCATTTTATATATAGTATATCATATATTAAAATCTTATATGCAAATATATTTGATGTTATAGCGTTGAACATATCTTCCTTTTGGTCGAATAACGATGGAGAGAGCGGTTGTGGAAAGATTGCCTCCTTTGGGTTCTACGTACCTTTATTTTTTTTCCATATAATCGTATATATCTATTTAGATCTTGTAATTTATAACAAAAATTACATGAGGGTTGGACGAAAGAGCATGATAATGTCTCCTAAATGAAATATTCAGTTTCAGCGAAATGAGCTTTATGTTCTTGATTATGATTTCGTTACGTGGACAATGTACACTGCATAAATACTTATAGTGCTACCTGGCTTATGCATAGTTTTTAGGCATTTACAGAATTTACAATTTCCACCCATTCGAATTAGTGATGTAGCGAATCATTTCCCTGACAGAATGATGCATCAGTTTGGTATGCTACAAAACTTACCAGAAAATGCTCCTTTCTACAGTACTAATATTGAAGCAGGGGTGTGTGATATGGCCATTGGTTCTTGGAAATCACCGCCATATGTTTGCATTGGGGTAGAGGGTGCTGGCTTTTATTATTGATGAATATAATAGTCGATACTAGAACTGTTGGAAAATTTCAACACGCATGCCACACATGTAAAATAAAATATTTCGTACTATTTTGGTGTAAATCCTAATTAAAGTGATTAAATTATGAATTAAAGTTGAAAGACATAACGTTTTAATTGTCATAGAATTAATGTGTAGATACTGGAGTAATTCTAATTTATTGAAGGGCCAAATTAGAACATGCCCACATTATAAATAAGGAGTTATGGTCAACAAATTACACAGACTCTAGTTATTCTCCTAACTCTTCTAAGTAAATAATTCAGATCTAGGGTTTATGTCAATTTGGAAGATCAAATCCAATTCTTATCTTTTAGATCTGCCTCTTTCTCTTATGCTGTTCATGGAAGCAACAATAATTATGGATTTAGATCTAATATAAGATATAGGGCTGGTGTCAATATGGGAAATCAAATCAAATTTATTTTTCCCATCAACAACTATGGATTTAGGTATGGCTTCCGCCAATTCATTTACTTTCCTCCTATTTCTTATCAATTAAATCAATATGCATCGCATATTCAGATTTACGGTTTCATAATTAATCCATCCTAAAGTATATTGAATTCCTAACAAATGGTATTAGAACCACCCATCATTGATTTCATTGGGAATTTTGTATGTTTTTTATGAAGAAGTTTTGAATTAGGCTTCATTTAGAAGCCATCAAATTCCACTTAAGTTCAGATCTGCTTGATCTATATATCAATGAATTTTTTATGGTGATTTTAGATTTGATTTAGTATAATTTTTTTATATATTAGAAATTGAAAGGCTGATTTATGAAACTATTCTGGTGTAGAAATATAAATCTAAATGATATGTTTCTTATTTATGAAATAAGATAGGATTTTGAAATAAATAATTTTTTGGGAAATAATCTAAATTCCTTTAAATTTTCGGAACAACTTTTGTTGATTAAAACATCCACAGTTTATTCTTGTATTATTTGTGGATAAATTACTAATTTTAAGGAATACTCTGGATATGATATATACTGTCATTTTCTTTAATATGTGTGTGTGTATAATTTAGAACCATTTATGCAAGTAGTATAAATCTAGTTCTATGATTATTTTACCGTAATCAACTTTTGATTAAGTAATATGGATACATACAATGTATTTTGGTTATTACAGAAATTAGAAATAAAGTATGCTCCTTTAAAGTGTTTGTGTTCATTTTGTTATTGAAATAAATTCTAACACAACACATTTATATTTTGGACCATATAACGGTCAATTGCATTTATTTTTATCATATATGCATGAAATGTGCTTGTTGTGGTAATATGTTATTTAACTTATTATTATAAATGCGCTAAATGTGTCAATTGCAATATATGTAATTATGCAACATGTTTGTATTTGGAATAACAAAAGACATATGGTTTATTATTTGATGTATTTATGTTTGTTTCACTGCCATGGTTTAAAGGAGCGACAATTTTCATATTTTGCCAAATTGTATGGTTGCCGACCTTAATTAAGTATTCAAATAATAATGTAAAGAAAAAGTGATATAGTAGCATTCTGTATAGCTATGATATGGTTTAGAATTACATCATAGCTACTACATTCAGTCATGTTATTTAGTCGACATTTACTATGTCATTTATGTATAATTTTTATGGCATTTGATTATCGCGTTCATTCGTGATGTTTGTTATATGAATGGGGGAATGTCATGAATGTAACTACAAACTTAAAGTAAAAATATTATAACAACTATGAGTAAAACATGTTGTGTCGTGGTTATAATTTTGGTATTTCAAATGTTATATAGACCTAAAGCATTTTTTGGAGTGTTTTATAGCACTCGAAATTAGTTATACATAAACTGAAAAATAAATTCGAATATATTTCTGGTGTCTCTTTGCAAACTAATTGTAAATATCCTTTATTCCAAACGAACTAATTGAAATAACATGTTACCAAAGTGACCTCTCTTATTTCAGTTGTTCATGAAAATGTTTGATATTTGTGTGTATTTATTCATGCGGATATTAGTCAGCCTAAAGGAAGACTGGTGTTTGGTCGAATCACTTACACATGTGTGATGATAAATATGTGATAATTATAAAGTTTTACAAGTGAATAACTAATTGGCCCAAAGGAAGATTGTTATTTGATCGGAATTTATTGTCAATGTTTGATTATTACAATAAGAGTACCACTTACAGCTAATATTACTGTCCAAATACTTGATATTAATGTTGTACCAGGTATCTCGAGAAGAGACTTATCAATTATTTGAATTTACTATGGCTGATATTTGGATATTAGCGTATGTGGTCAATCTTTATTTTTGTTCGACTTTCGACTAATTTGACTAAAGTATCCGCCAATATAAAGCACACTTTATATTGCCTGAATCCATAAAATAAATGTAAGGAAAACATAAATGAGTGCTATATGGAAAATATTGCCTCAAAAGTTAATGCACTTGAGTAAATTTTTTGGCACTCTCTTTATTCACAGTAGAGCCAGTTTAACGTTATTATTAATTTTCTTTAAATAAAATGACCTCTTATTGAGCCCATTCAACATTGTGGTAAGCAGAAGAGAGGCTGAAACATGTAAAATTAAAAGTACTCGTGTAACATACGTTGTAAATAAATGTATAAATAAGGATAAAAAAGTTGCTAAGAATCTAGAAGAAAAAGAAATAACATATAAATATATTTATAATTGTTTCTTTAATGAGATATGCAGACATATAAAGTAAAGAATACTAGATATTTTTAAGTTATTATTTAAATTTCAGTTATATGGTTTGGATTAATTTGATATTTTTGTTATGTTGTGATTTAGACAGACTTCAGTTTTCTATTTCTAATATGAACAAATTAGGTTATTACTGTTCGTTTAGAAATAATAAGATTGATTTGTAACGACCTGCCTTTTTGAACGTTTTAAGCAAACACACATGCCAAACTCAAACCACATAGAAGGGCAGATTGTTATGGGGTAAATAAGAAAAAGAGAAAGAAATAAAACAAATGTAGAATCTTGCAGTAGAATGACAAAATATAATAATCAAATAATAGATCATGAAGCTATTTTATAAATACATTTGATTATTCTTTACAACACAAACATCAGAGTTACATAAACATAAATAAATAAATAAATAAATGCAGCGGAATAACATGATGCAGTGGAATAAATATAATAATAACAGTACAAATCGTCGTCTTCGTCCTCCAGAAATAAGGTCTTCAACCCTAAAATGCTCAGGCTGACCCGAGTGAATTGAAAAGATAAAACACTCGAGTTGGAACTAAAAGATCTTATATAAGTTAAATCAATAGTAATAAATATGAGTGTAACAACGTCCGTGATGTTTACAGGGTTTGACATCTCCTATCCAGTGTCCAACGTGGGTGTAGTAACTTAAGAGATGTTCGGGATTCACATCTCCTAAGGATCCGTTAAACTATCTACTATGTAGTACAATACACTATTTTAATACCTCTACAGTAAAGTAAAAGTACCAGAATAGCGTTAAGGCATTACCCATATCCCCCTTATCACATTTTATATATTCTCGTAGTCTGTACAACGCCATAGGCTCCACCAAAGCGGTGGTTTGCCCAGAAGACACCCCATATTTAAGGTACAAAACAAACTCGTAGAAGACGCTCTAGGGCATGTGAACGCGGCACTCGAGGCAATGCCAGGGTAGATTTACCAATTGTAGAATCGGGCTGGTGGTAACGCGTAGCAGCTACTACCACCCACCTCGGAACACACTCCCATAATCAAAATCAAGGGGCGGCCACCAAATCATCACAAATGTCATACTATGTTATTAAAGAAGCATGTCCGATCGGAGGAATGACCTCACTTGGCCCAGGTATCGCTCGTGTTTTATTCACATCTATGCTGACACACAGAAGTCAGGGTCATGTCATACCTTATACATAAATCGTTCGCCAAACCATCCTACTATATTTCTACAATCTCCACCACATACATGGTCGTTAAAGTGGTTTTCGGTATTGGCAAAGAGTATGACAATATCCGATCCCCGTCTCTTTAACAACCAAACGCTTATTTCACACCGGATGGTTCTTTTACATTTCAAAAAGCCAATTTACAACTAATATCAAAATACCATATTCAATTTCAAATCATTTCTCTTTCGAATTCATATTCACTTTCAAACTATATTCACTTTCAAAACCATATTCACTTCCAAATCGTATTCACTTTCAAATCATATTCATTTTTCAAATTCACATTCACTTTGAATTTACCGATAAGTTCTGTTAATTAATTCTTCATATCAAAATCATTTTATTCACTCAAATATGTCATTTCACGAAAGGGTAATAGTTCCAAATTCCAATTTAGGTTGTGTCATCATTAAGGATTTAGATAAAAATACATCAATTACACACAGCTTAAAATATTAGAAAATGGTTTAGGTAATTATAAATAGTTTATATAGTTTAAAATAGTTTAAATAGATTTAAAATAGTTTAAATAGTAAAATAGTTTAAATAGATTTAAATTTGATTTAATTAGATTTTTAAATGATTTAAGGTGATTTAAAATAGATTAAAGAGATTTAAATTATATTAAGTAGATTTTTAAATAGATTAAATAAGTTTAAAATGGGTTAAATAGATTTAAATTATATTAAATAGATGTAAAATAAATTAAATAAATTTAGTTAGTTTTCAATAGGTAAATTTGATTAGATTGGATTAAATTAGTTATAATAGATTAAATAAATTAAAATAGTTCTAAATTGATTAAAAATAGTTTAATTAATTTAAAATAGATTTCACAGTTATATCCAACATTCCAATGACTCAATTCTGATAAATTCATTTATATTCGACCTCAACTTTGAAAATTCATAATTTGAAGCCCTTTGAACCATTCATAAAATAAATTCCAATTTCAACGAAAATAATTCAATTTATATAAATCAATTTCTACTTCAAAATACCAGTTAACTGAATTCAAAATTCCAAAGATTCAAAAATCATTTAATTTAACCAATCCAGTGTCCGTATATAATTTTCTACCCTAGGGTCAGGTGATACAGATATTTATCAGTTCAATCCACAACTTAAAATTTTATGGTTATGTATCATTTCAAATCGCAATTCCGAATTAAATAATACCCATAAAATTGCTCGAGTCTATCATTTCAACCCGTAACGATTTTTCCCTAATCTATAAATCGTTCGAGTATGTATCATTTCAACCCATAAGGAACTTGCAGAGTGATAACCATATATAAATTAAACATAACACCAATCATCCAATATCAACAACTAAACATCCATCAAAATCATCATCCAATTCAATCAAATAAATTATAGCAATTAACAGATTATCATTAACCGAAAAATTACAGGCAATTTAAATTCGATAATACGTTAAACAATAATAAATTCAAATTAACTGGAATGACGATTTAAATATACTAAACAGCCATAAATATATTTCTAATCACATCATAAATTTAGTTTAACTAATATAAGAAATTTAACAAGTTGTGAGTGAGTCAAAACGCCCACCTTCGAATTTAAATCGATTAAAAATCCAATTTAATACCAAAATACAAAAAGTCTCAGAATTCATCCAAACTAGCTAGTGTCAAAAAATCCAAAATTTCTATACGATTCCAGTAGAACAAATCGACGTGAATCGGATCTCGTATGTAAACGTTATAACGATTAGAAGTTATAAGATTTTAAATTAGAAATAAATAAAGTAAATAAAATAATATCCACGTCACCTCAACATCTTCGTTCCCGAACCCTTACCTTGCTCTCGTTAGCGGTGCCTTAATTAGACTGCCACCCACAACAATCGCACGCACGCCGCTTTGGACCTCGCCGCTATCGCCTGGAGTTCGTTGCTACCTCCACGATGCCGCGCGACCTCCCCCGCAAGCGCCAAACAACCTTGACAAGGAGCAGCCGCCTCCATGATATGTGAACCTTAATATAATTTTACTGCCAATCCAACCATCAATTCGACGAACAACCTACTCCGATGGACTGCGCTCGCCACACTACAACACAATGCCCTTGATTCGTCGATCAGATGGCAATTATCGAACGCCAATGAACGGCCAAAATTAAATTGCTCGATTCTGGCCACACATAAACCCAAATCAAAAAACAGATAAAAAATTTGACTTGCGCTTGTCGAGAGCTTCGAATTGACATATAATTCGATATAGTTTGTTGAGTTTTAATTTTGAAGTTGAATTTTGAATTGAAATTGAAATGGGGAATTTAGGGTTTCCAGCTATTGAGAAGAAGAAGCAGATAGCTAAATTGTACATACATAAATGAGGAAAAATAAATTGTTAGGGTTTATAATGGGCTATTTATAAGCAGATCAGAAATAGAAATGAATGAACTAAATTTAATTGAAAGCTGAACGATAAACGACCCGAAAAGCCCGTTTCGTTCCCGAAACGCAAATGGGTCATCCCATATATCAAAATATATGATTTCGATAATTCAAAACTAAATGGAATAGGTTTCAAGTTCTAATTCCATCTTATGAAGAAGTTATGTTATAAATTAGCTTATTTAAATTGATTTCAATTGATTTTAATTAAATCAATTTCTAGGAGTTTTGAGTCCGTACGAAAAAACGACAAGTCTAATTGCTACAAAACTCGAAATCCCACAATAATTTACCGTTATGGATCCGATGAAACTAGTTTTGTCGAAATCCAAGTTAGTGGCAAAAATGGCTATTTTCACGCTAATTAAATAAATAATATTAAATTAATTAAATCACTTTTTGAATTCAAATTTAATAATTTACAATTTCTATCATTTAAGATTACTTAGTACTTTATAATCTTTTGAAATAAATTTCTATATCAATTTAATATTCAATATTGCACAAATTACAGTATTTAATTTCAATTTTCAAATAATTCAGTAACATTAAATTTAAATTTAATAAATTCATTTATTTGATTGTCAATCTTGTTATCCAATCAATTATCATCTTATGGGTATAATTAACATTGGTTTATATCTTGGTACATTAATTTTTCCCAATTTCATCTTAACTCCTATTAACATAATATTTAATGTCATTTAATTGCAGTTGGTCTCCAATTAAATTTATTAGACCAAATAAATTGGTAAGTATGATAATTGTTATAATTAACTTTTAATTACGCTTATAAGTTCATTATTTACAAACAAATGTTACAATTTCTTACATACACTGACCATTTTTTATATACTAGTTCATCAATTTATGCAGCATTTACATTTATTTACTTACTCAAATTATAACCTAAGTATAACATTCCATTTTTAGTTATTAGTTCATTAGTATATCACATATTTTTATTTCACCCAATACTAAATTATAAAACTTTACTAAATTAACAATTTTTAATTATCGAAAATTTGCGGATCGTTGCATGATTTATGAGTAGATTCAAACATTGTTGGAATTAAAGCACCTAATGTTTAAAGTATAGCCTATATCTACTTTTGTTGAACACCTTTTATAATGAAGTCTTAAATTTTGATTTGGTGATTAATATGGTTGTTTATTTCAGCTTACTAAATAATTCAAGAGTAAGGCATATTCTAAGTGACTTAACAGTTATAGTTTTATGAACCCCCCAAGGAGAACTTATAAGACGGAAAATGCAAATTTTGAGGATGTTGACTTTGGGGAGATAAATATAGCATGGATCATTATCTTTAAAGAGAATCATTATCTTTGATTAAACTACAATTTCTTCTTCGTATAATGTATATGATTTGTTTCCTTTCATTAACAAGAAGTAAATTAGGAACAATAATAAGACAATGTTAAACAAATTTTCTTCAATTTAAGGTTACCGTTTCAAGAAAACAAATTCAACAACCTCAAAGTGCAAGGTCATTAAGGAAATCAATTTGAAAATGAAGATACACTATTCTAGATGACTATGACGTATTTCTTGTAAAGATAAATATTGGATTGATGAAGATGATTCTTTGGACTTACATCAATCCATAACGGGTACAAATTTGAAGTGTGGATTTAAAGTATGAATATATAATGTAAATATATAAGGGCAACAAAGTTTGAGACCTTTCCCATTAACCTAAAGTTACAAGATCATTGGCTATAAATAACTATTCAAAGAAAAAAAGGATTAAGTGGGTAATGTGGAAAGGTATATGCTCATTATAGAAAAGGCTACACTCAAAAGGAAAACAATATTTTATTTTTAAAGAGACATTCTCTTTGGTTTTGCTGAAAGACTCTTTAGAATTATTTTGAAATTTGTTGTAGATTATGATTTCAAGCAATATCGAAAGGATATTAAAGTCGTAAACAACTTTAAAAACCTACTTATGAATTATCCTTTTGTACTACTGATTCAAATACACTGTTATTATTCATGGGTGATATTTGGATTATCACAAAAGTACTAGATAGATAAGGCATAAAAAGGGGTTCGGTATGCAAACTACGAATCAGTTGATTCTCTTATGCCAAAATGGACAAATGTTGTCTTATACGAACATCATTGAAGTTAAGGAAATGTAAAAGATTCATTATGCATTTGCGGTGTGGAGTCTAATGCATGGTAAGACATATACACATATGGATATTGCATGTACTATTTGGAAGACATCTTAGTGACAATGAAAGTAGATCAATGGTTAGTAACCAAATGGCTACGAGATATCTTCAAGGAAAAAAGGGTTATATGCACAAGATTAAAGATCGGATTGGTTGGAGATTATAAAGCATTACAATTCAAATATTTTGGATGCCAAGAGTATAAAAGATCCACTTCAAATAATAATGATAATTTTTTGGTGGAGCTATATAAGGAAAGTTATCAAATAGACAATTATAGCCTCCTCTATTTTGGAAGCAGTATTTATTTCAGTTATTGGGCATCCAATGATGGAAAATAATTGCACAATTTTATCACTATGTTATGGAATATTGAAAAAAGAATTAAAAGACCACTAAAGTAATATTATGACAGTAAACAACATATTATTTTCCAATAAGAGGAGAGAGCAAAATAAATTGTAGTCTATAGAGCATGTTGTGACAAACTCCATTACGGCGGATCTGCTTACAAAGGATTATCATCCAAGGTCTTTCACGAGCATGTTGCTCAATTGGTTAACTTTTATGCAAGGATATTTTTATTTGGGGGGATTTTGTATTTGGTACTGTGTAACAACCCGCATATTTGTCGATTTTTATATTTAAATATTTTATTTAAATATTTTATCGATACTTGGAATTTAGTCCGAAAAGCTACCTTTTGCATACGGTTGAATTAGGACTCGAGACCACTCCCATTGAGTTTAAAATGCCGTTTGCGACCTTTTTGAGTATAAGCTTCGATATGTTTGGAGTGAGTCAAGTTTTGCTACTTTTTCACTTTGGGTTTGGGTTTGTTCCAGCCCTATGTTTAACTTATACTCAAATCCAAACCACTCTCCCCATTCGCTCTCACTTTCTCCTCTTTTCTGTTCTAAAGCATCAATGGTGGGAGAGAAGAGAAATTAAAACTCCAAAACCCTAGTTTTCTTTTGCAAGTCAAGCTCTAGCTCCAAACTAATAGAAGAACCCATTGGTAAGCTTCTCTTCTTCTTCTCCAACTCATTCTCTTATCAAATTCAGAAATTCCTAAACCTAATTTAGGATGTTTCTCTTTTTAGCTTAGATTCAAGCTTGTTGAGTTGGAATTGAAGAGTGATTGTCATTGTCATTGTTCTATAGCTTCTTCCTCCTCGTTCTTGTGCATAAAGGTGAGATTTTTATCTCACATCGTTTTCTATATCTATCATTGTTGTTAGGTATGAATTCCTAACATATGTGCATATTCATTTGCTTTCAATTTGAATTGATTTGGTGAATTTTCCAAATTTGTGTGCTTTGGTCCAACTTTATGAAAATCCTTTTATGGACATTTGGACATTGATATTCGGGGTGTATCGAAGAGCTTTTAAGGCCGGGTTGTCGCTTGGCATAAATCCTTAGTCAACATTGCTCGTCCGATCGCTTCTGATACATTTTGGCCACTTTGGCCTAGGCAAATTGTTGCCCAGACCAGGTAACCAGACGTCTGGTGACCAAGTCAAGACGTCTGGTTTGGACCTGGAGAGGAAAAATATAGCCACGCAGAATATAAAAAAGAGGCAGAGACTAATTCCAAACGTCTGAAATTTAGGATCAGACGTCTGGTTAGGTCTCAGACGTCTGTCTTGAAGTTTCAGACGTCTGGGTGTTCTCTGGATTATTCCCAGAGAACAAATCCAGACGTCTGGATTCTAAACCAGACGTCTGATTTGTTTTCAGACGCCTGGATTGGACCTCCAGACGTCTGGAACTGTTTAATTTGCCTATTTTGGCTATTTTTGAGTATATTTCCAAATTTAATCGATTCTTGTTGATTCCCTTTTTGTTGTTATCATTTATTATGGACTTTGATGACATTTTCATCATGATTTTTGGGAACATCCATTTTGATGGATTTGGTATCGATTTCTTTGGATTTTATTCACATCTTCGTATGTGAATTTTAGTGATTGATTGTTCCTACAATCTTCTTTGTGATTTGTCACTTTAAAAATATAAAGGTTTTCTATACTAGTAGTAAATATCAAAATTCTTTCATCAAAACGATTTCAACATTTATTTTATTACAAAGCTCGTTTCTTAAACCGTTTTCCAATCTATTAGTATATACAAGCCTTTACCTCACTCATATGAGAAATCTAATTAAACGGCTTAGTAAAACAAGTGGTATGAATCTCTTGCGTTTACTTCGTCGGTTAATTCTTGCACTTGTTCGGCTGAAACTCTTGTGACAATTTTCTAGTGGAGATATACAATTTGTTCGTAAATATTTAAGTTAAGCTAGTGGTTACGGGACATGAAGCTAGGCTCATATATTTACTAGCTTACTGTAATTGACACTTCTTGATGATCATGGCGATCATTTTTGTGATTTAGACTAGCAATTGTGCGATGTCTCTTTGTCCACGTGGAGGATAGTAACTCATTTTATTGAGCTTCGTCTCATTTCTTTGTGGGGTAGCTCCCCATGGCCTTCGGGCCGTTCGTGTGTCAAAAATTAAAGGCTAGCTACCATGAGATAGCTTCTCGTTCGTGTGTCAAAAATCAATGGCTAGCTACCATGAGATAGCTTCTCGTTCGTGTGATACATATGTTGGTGAGCTTTAATGCTCCCGTTCGTGTGATAGGCCTCCCCCCTTTCTTGTGATTTCTGGTTTCATGTGTTGAATTCTGGAATTTATGCTTCACCTATTTTTGTGATTTCTATTGATATGATTTATCAATTTTTGTGCATTGGTGAATTCATGTGTCATTGACTTTTGTGATTTCTGGATTTCGTGTGTTGAATTTTGGAATTTGTGTTCCACCAATTTTCGTGATTTCCATTGATAAGTTTTATCAATATTTGTGCATTGGTGAATTTTGTGTCATTGACTTTTGTGATTGGCATTGATATAATCGTCAATATTTATGGTTTGGTGAACGAAATAAGGAGTATGACATTTCTTTGATTCTTGTGTAGATTCTGTGATATTGATTAATCTCTTGTTGATTTTCAATTACTTATATATATCACAGCTTGGCATTGTGATTATTATGTGTTTAGTAATATCTCTTATTCAATATCGTTTCATCTGATTTTTATAGTTAGACTGATCCGTTTATTATTTTCTTATTAAATAATACTCGGGTCAGACCAGATGTTACAGGTGCTTCAGCTTGACTTCTCACTTGGGATTGATTTCTTTGACTTTTGGCTAACTACTTAGATTAGTAGTTTATTTTGTTGTATACACTTGAGATATGGACTCATAGTTGTATTCTTTTGTATAGCACATGTTGCTATTCTTTTGTATTATTGTGGATCTTTTTGACCACTACTCTGCTATACACTTTCATGTGTTAGTTATATATTCATATCTATTTCCGCCTTTGTGATATGAATTGTCTGTGACTGATTTATGTTATATTTATTTCTATATTTGTTTCCGAAGATATTATAGCCACTGTGTAGTAGTTTTGAGTTTGTGTCGGTATGCCGGATTTCCTCTTGATAAAGAAATGCATGTAATACTATCTGGCATATCGATGCTCGCACAAAGCAATTACACGGATGGTCGCTCCTCAACAGCCTTATTCTTCGCGCTAGTTGACAGCATTACACCGTAATGTTCTTGACTAGCGTGGGTATAGAGGTGGGGCGTCACAGCTTGGTATCGGAGCTAAACATCGGAACAATATGGATTATTATAACAAGGATCATCGTCCTAAGTTTTTCTTAGGAGTCGTGCTTTAGGATTTTATTCGAGTCTTCGTACCGATTCATCCTATTCTCTTTATGATTCCTTGTTTTATCTATCAAGATTGCTTGATATTCCTTTTGTGAATAACCTTTTTCTTCTTCTTTATTTCTTTCTTAAAGAAGAGAAATGGTTAGACCTGGTCGTCCTAGAGCTGGACCATCTAGTGCTCCACCCCAAGATGGAGTTTTTATGACTACCCAACAACTTCTTGACCATGTCACGAATGCTCAAGCAGCTGGTTCTAATCCGGAACCTACTCACCCTAAATCTGGGTTTGCACGTTTGTGCAATGATTACACCAACCTGGGTGGGAAGCCATTTAAAGGTTCTGAAACTGTCATCGAGGTCCAGGCATGGTTGCGGACCTGTGATCGAATCATCATTCGCATGAATCTCTTCGATCTTCATCGAGTTCAGGTGGCTTCTAGTATGCTCCAAGAAAGAGCATTAGACTGGTACGAGCTTCTGATATCTGAAATAAATGAAGCGGATCTCACTTGGGAGAAATTCTGAGAGCGCTTCGAGTTGAAATTCGTACCAGAAGCTGAGAAGGTGACTTTGGCTCGCCGTTTTATAGACCTTGTTCAAGGTGAATCTTCCGTGGCAGATTATGTCGCGTCATTTGAATCTCTCTCCAAATATGGGGTTGAATACATCAGCACCCCATTGAAGAAAAATCAGAGATTTGTCTATGGCTTAAACAAAAATCTCAAGAAGCCATTACTTCTAAAATTAGAAGTTTCTTTCGGCCAACTCATTGATATCGCTCTCCGTCTTGAAGAGGCGGATAGAGAGAATGATGTTGAAGTGGTGGATTCCAAATCAAACTTCAACAACAAGAAGAGGCCAAACAAATTCAAAGGTCCTTATCCCAATAAGAAAGGGAGGCAAGCAACTCCTGCTGCAAAGACCTTTTCCTCTACTGAAGGGAAATGCTTTAACTGTGGTTCCAGAGACCATTTTGCGAACAAGTGTTCAAAGCCTCGTACTTGTCGCTATTGCAAAAGCCCGGATCATTATTTATCTTCTTGCCCCAAGCTTCAGGGCAGGAAGGAAGGAAAGTTAAATGTTGCTCAAGCCCCTGGCAACACATCTCGTGGCCAAGGTATTTCTCATTCTATCCTTGATGGCATTATTTTATTTCGTGATCATCCTATTCGAGTTCTTTTTGATACGGGTGCGTCCCATTCTTTTATATCAAAAGAGCTTGTTGATACTTCTTCTTTAAGTATTGTTGCTTTAATGACTTCTTTGAGAATTGCAAATCCGGTTGGTGGATCCCCAACTCTTAGTTTGTTGTGTAAAGATGTCGAGATTATTTTATGTGATTTTTCTTTCCGAGCCGATTTGCATGTCATGCATTATTTAGGCTTTGGAATGATTTTGGGAATGGATTGGCTTAACCGTTATGAAGCTCATATCCTATGTCCTGAGCGGACTATTCATCTTCGACATCCTCAATCTATTAAGCAGATTTCTATTAATCTTAAAGATTCGGATTCCAGCTTGGCTGCATCTTTATATTCTTTAAATCCTCATGATGAAGATAATGATGATGAGGAAGATATTATTTCTCTTATTCACGTTGTTCGTGAATTTTCTGACATATTTGAGCCCGTTTTAGGATTACCACCTAAGCGAGCAATTGAGTTCAGAATTAATCTCATTCCTGGAGCTCAACCTATCACTCGTCCTCCTTATCGTATGTCCAATAAAGAAAACGAGAAGATGCGTAAACAATTATCCGAATTGGAGATGAAGCAATTTATTCGCTCTAGTTCCTCGCCTTGGGGAGCTTCGGCTATTTTTGTGAAGAAATCCGACGGTACGCTTAGGCTTTGCGTTGACTACCGCAAGCTTAATGTTCTTACTATCAAAAATAAATATCCTTTACCTCAGATTGATGATCAATTCGATCAGCTTAGTGGTGCTAGAGTCTTTTCACAATTAAACTTAGCTACTGGTTTTCACCAGCTTTGTATTGCAGAGGATAATATTCCTTTGACATCATTCTGTACCCGTTATGGATCTTACGAATGGCTTGTTGTGCCATTTGGGTTGACGAATGCCCCAGCTTATTTCGTTGACCTAATGAATCGAGTTTTCAAAGACTTCCTCGATCGATTTGTCCTCATCTTTATTGATGATATTCTTGTGTATTCTAAAACCGAGGAGGAACATGAGAAGCATCTTCGGATTATGTTGGAAACTCTTAGGAGTAATCATTTAAAAGCAAAGTTTTGTAAATGCCACTTTTGGCAATCTCATGTGAAGTTTCTCGGTCATATTATTTCCGAATCCGGAATTTCCGTGGATCCTTCAAAGATTGAAGCGATTCAAGATTGGAAGAGACCGGAGAGTGTGACGGAGATTCGTAGTTTTCTTGGATTGGCGGGTTATTACCGCCGTTTTGTCAAAGACTTTTCTAAGATTGCCGTGTCTCTCACTAGCTTAACGAAGAAAGGTGCTAAATACATTTGGTCGGAAAAATGTGAAACTTCTTTTCAGAAATTAAAAGAACTCCTCTCTGATGCTCCTATTCTTGTTATTCCCGAGGGGAATCAAGATTTCGTTGTTTATACCGATGCTAGTCGCGTTGGTTTGGGTGCCGTTCTTATGCAAAGAGAACGTGTTATTGCTTATGCTTCTAGGCAATTAAAGCCGGTCGAGACTAGATATGCCGCACATGATTTAGAACTCACGGCTATTGTTTTCGCCCTTCGAATTTGGCGTCATTATCTTTTAGGAGAGAAATTTGTTCTTTATACTGATCATAAGTCCTTGAAGTATTTACTCTCTCAAAAGGAACTTAATTTGCATCAACAACGTTGGCTCGAGTTCCTTGCTCCTTATGATCTTGATATCCTTTATACTCCCGGTAAGGGTAATCGTGTCGCCGATGCTCTTAGCCGTAAAGAACAAGCAGTTATTTCTATGATGATATCCGAATGGAACGATCTCGAGATTCTATCCACTTGTGAAATTCAAGATCGTGTATCCGATTTATGTTCATCTCTTGTTTTATGCAGCCTTGAGGATCATCCTTCTCTTTTAGACCGCATTCTTGAAGCTCAAGGGCTAGATCCTGAATTGGCTCTTCTTGGCCAAAATATTAAGGATAAGATTGATATTGAAAGTTTGAAAGACTTTGATATCGATTCTCGTGGCGGCATTCGAAAATTTGGTAGACTTATCGTACCAAATATTAGTGATCTTCCAAAAGATATTTTAGAAGATTCCCATCGTTCTAAATTTACCATTCATCCCGGTAGCAGTAAAATGTACGTGGATATGAAGCGACTTTATTATTAGGAGGGAATGAAACTTGACATCGCTAACTTCGTTAAGCGTTGCATGACTTGCCAACTCGTTGAGGCCGAGCGTCAAAGGCCCGGTGGGTTATTGCAACCTTTAGAAATTCCAATTTGGAAGTGGGACAAAATTTCCATGGATTTTATAGATGGCCTTCCCCGTTCTCGTTCGGGTCATGATAGCTTATGGGTGATCGTTGATAGGCCTACTAAATCCGCCCATTTTATTCCCGTTCGATCTAATCGAACCATTCACTTTTGGCCAAACTCTTTATCAAAGAGATTGTTAAACTACATGGAGTTCCTACTTCTATTGTTAGCGACCGTGATCCATTGTTCACTAGTGGATTTTGGAAGAGTCTTCAAAAAGCTTTAGGAACGAAGCTTAATTTTAGCACCTCTTATCACCCCCAGTCCGATGGAGAAACCGAGCGTGTGAATCAAACTCTTGAAGATCTTCTTCGTGCTTGTGTGCTTGATTTCGGTGGAAGCTGGGAAGATCATATTCCTCTTGTTGAATTTTCCCATAATAATAGCATCCAATCTAGCATTGGTATGGAACCTTTTGAGGCACTCTATGGAAGGCCATGCCGATCTCCTTCTTGTTGGCTTGAGGCCGGTGAGAAGCTGGTTTTAGGTCCAGATTTGGTTCATGATTCCACAGAAAAGATTGATCTTATTCGTCATAGGATGAAAGAAGCCCAGAGTAGACAAAAATCCTATGCCGATAACCGGAGAATGAGGGAGATCTTGTGTTCGTTCGTGTTTCACCCATGAAAGGTGTTGTACGTTCCAGTCGATCGGGAAAATTGGCGCCCCGATATATTGGTCCATTTTCTATCATTGAACGTATTGGTTCCATGGCTTATCGCCTTTTATTATCGGCTCAATTTTCTACTATCCATGACTTGTTTCACGTTTCTCAACTTCGGAAATGTCTTCGAGATTCCGATTCTATTCTTGAGCCCGGTGTTGTGGAAGAAATTGAAGTTTCGCCTAATCTAACCTTTGAGTAACATCCTGTTCGTGTTATTGCTTCGGAAGTCAAACGACTTTGAAATAAGGACGTTCCGCTTGTGAAAGTTCAATGGTTTTCAAATCCTAAGGATTGTTCTTGGGAGTCTAGAGAGTTCATCGAGCGAACACATCCGAACTTACTTTCTTGGGCTCTTTGAGGTGAACTTCTTATTTCAAATTTCTTTTGTGTTGAATATGCTTTTATGGTTGTTACTATATATCTTCTTCTTAAATATTGCAAGGACGCAATTTCTTTAAGGAGGAGAGTCTGTAACAACCCGCATATTTTTCGATTTTTATATTTAAATATTTTATCGATACTCGGAATTTAGTCTGAAAAGCTACTTTTTGCATATGGTCGAATTAGGACTCGGGACCACTTCCATTGAGTTTAAAATGCCGTTTGCGACCTTTTTGAGTATACGCTTCGATATGTTTGGAGTTAGTCAAGTTTTGCTACTTTTTCACTTTGGGTTTGGGTTTGGTCCAGCCCTATGTCTAACTTATACTCAAATCTGAACCACTCTCCCTATTCACTCTCACTTTCTCCTCTTTTCAGTTCTAAAGCATCAATGGTGGGAGAGATGGGAAATTAAAACTCCAAAACCCTAGTTTTCTTTTGCAAATCAAGCTCTAGCTCCAAACTAATAGAAGAACCCATTGGTAAGCTTCTCTTCTTCTTCTCCAACTCATTCTCTTATCAAATTCAGAAATTCCTAAGCCTAATTTAGGATGTTTCTCTTTTCAGCTTAGATTCAAGCTCGTTGAGTTGGAATTGAAGAGTGATTGTCATTGTCATTGTCATTGTCATTGTCATTGTCATTGTCATTGTTCTATAGCTCCTTCCTCCTCGTTCTTGTGCATAAAGGTGAGATTTTTATCTCACATCTTTTTCTATATCTATCTTTGTTGTTAGGTATGAATTCCTAACATATGTGCATATTCATTTGCTTTCAATTTGAATTGATTTGGTGAATTTTTCAAATTTGTGTGCTTTGGTCCAACTTTATGAAAATCCTTTTATGGACATTTAGACATTGATATTCGGGGTGTATCGAAGAGCTTTTAAGGCCGGGTTGTCGCTTGGTGTAAATCCTTAGTCGACATTGCTCGTCCGATCGCTTCCGATACGTTTTGGCCACTTTGGCCTAGGCAAATTGTTGCCCAAACCAGGTGACCAGACGTCTGGTGACCAAGTCCAGATGTCTGGTTTGGACCTGGAGAGGAAAAATATAGCCACGTAGAATATAAAAAAAAAGACAGAGACTAATTCCAGACGTCTGAAATTTAGGATCAGACGTTTGGTTAGGTATCAGACGTCTGACTTGAAGTTTCAGACGTCTGGGTGTTCTCTGGATTATTCCCAGAGAACAAATCCAGACGTCTGGATTCTAAACCAGACGTCTGATTTGTTTTCATACGCCTGGATTGGACCTACAGACGTCTGGAACTATTTAATTTGCCTATTTTGGCTATTTTTGAGTATATTTCCAATTTTAATCGATTCGTGTTGATTCCCTTTTTGTTGTTATCATTTATTATGGACTTTGATGACATTTTCATCGTGATTTTTGGGAACATCCATTTTGATGGATTTGGTATCGATTTCTTTGGATTTTATTCACATCTTCGTATGTGAATTTTAGTGATTGATTGTTCCTACAATCTTCTTTGTGATTTGTCACTTTAAAAATATAAAGGTTTTCTATACTTGTAGTAAATATCAAAATTCTTTCATCAAAACGATTTCAACGTTTATTTTATTACAAAGCTCGTTTCTTAAACCGTTTTCCAATCTATTAGTATATACAAGCCTTTACCTTACTCGTATGAGAAATCTAATTAAACAGCTTAATAAAACAAGTGGTATGAAACGCTTGCGTTTACTTCGCCGGTTAATTCTTGGACTTGTTCGGCTGAAACTCTTGTGACAATTTTCTAGTGGAGATATACAATTTGTTCGTAAATATTTAAGTTAAGCTAGTGGTTATGGGACATGAAGCTAAGCTAATATATTTACTAGCTTACTGTAATTGACACTTCTTGATGATCATGACGATCATTTTTGTGATTTAGACTAGCATTTGTGCAATGTCTCTTTGTCCACATGGAGGGCAGTAACTCATTTTATTGAGCTTCATCTCATTTCTTTGTGGGGTAGCTCCCCATGGCATTCGGGCCGTTCGTGTGTCAAAAATTAATGGCTAGCTACCATGAGATAGCTTCTCATTCGTGTGTCAAAAATTAATGGCTAGCTACCATGAGATAGCTTCTCGTTCGTGTGATACATATGTTGGCGAGCTTTAATGCTCCCGTTCGTGTGATTGGCCTCCCCCCTTTCTTGTGATTTCTGGATTTCGTGTGTTGAATTCTGGAATTTATGCTTCACCTATTTTTGTGATTTCTATTGATATGATTTATCAATTTTTGTGCATTGGTGAATTCATGTGTCATTGACTTTTGTGATTTCTGGATTTCGTGTGTTGAATTCTGGAATTTGTGTTCCACCAATTTTCGTGATTTCCATTGATAAGTTTTATCAATATTTGTGCACTGGTGAATTTTTGTGTCATTGACTTTTGTGATTGGCATTGATATAATCGTCAATATTTATGGTTTGGTGAACGAAATAAGGAGTATGACATTTCTTTGATTCTTGTGTAGATTCTGTGTTATTGATTAATCTCTTGTTGATTTTCAATTACTTATATATATCACAGCTTGGCATTGTGATTATTATGTGTTTAGTCATATCTCTTATTCAATATCGTTTCATCTGATATTTATAGTTAGACTGATCCGTTTATTATTTTCTTATTAAATAATACTCGAGTCAAACCGAGATGTTACAGGTGCTTCAGCTTGACTTCTCACTTGGGATTGATTTCTCTGACTTTTGGCTAACTACTTAGATTAGTAGTTTATTTTGTTGTATACACTTGAGATATGGACTCATAGTTGTATTCTTTTGTATAACACATGTTGCTATTCTTTTGTATTATTGTGGATCTTTTTGACCACTACTCTGATATACACTTTCATGTGTTAGTTATATATTCATATCTATTTCCACCTTTGTTATATGAATTGTCTGTGACTGATTTATGTTATATTTATTTCTATATTTGTTTCCGAAGATATTATAGCCACTGTGTAGTAGTTTTGAGTTTGTGTCGGTATGCCGGATTTCCTCTTGATAAAGAAATGCATGTAATACTATCTGGCATATCGATGCTCGCACAAAGCAATTACACGGATGGTCGCTCCTCAACAGCCTTATTCGTCGCGCTAGTTGACAGCATTACACCGTAATGTTCTTGGCTAGCGTGGGTATAGAGGTGAGGTGTCACATACTGTCATATGATACATTGCTCTATACTTCGGACATGGACTATAAAGTTCTTTTTTCCGATTGGAAATAAAGTAATAAAGTTTTGTTTGCACTCTAGGTTGTTTAAATATTGAACATTTTGATCTCACCAAAGTAGGACCAGTTGAAAATAGATATGTATATATCATATCTCATGTAATTTACACGCTACGCATCCATGATTGATATATGTCATTTGATTGTGTTGGAATATGTGACTACTGGTTGGTTTATTAGCACTAAAGGTAACAAAAGCCACTTTGATTCTTTGTCAGCATAGTTAATGACGAGATTGTTTAGGAAACACATTAAGTTATAATTAGCAAACTTTGCAACTCATAAAGTTAACGACCCAGAATTTTAGTTATTTAAAATTGGAATATTTAGTTGCTTTTAAATATTTAAAATTTAATTTTATAGATTTAATAAATTGAATTTCAAATATAGCGATTATTTGATAATTTAATTGTTAAATTTAATAATTGAAATTGGTTAAATAATGGAATCTTGAGTTTTAAGCTAGATAAAAATATTTTTAAAGGCTTATGTAATTTCTATTAATAATAATGAAGATTATAAAACTTTTAATATTGATTCAAAAGTGATTTTCTCGATTTTAAAAATAACTCGTTTTAATTAACGAGTGTAAATAGCCTTCCAGGGCATAGTCTCAGATTTCGCTGAAACCTGTATCATTAGTTCCATAATAATGAATTATATTATATTGTCAAGTTTTGTAACAACTGGGCATATCGTTTGGTCATGCGTAACGGAAATGCATTGGAATTAATATCGAAAATTTAATATTTTAATTATATTCGAAAAGTTATCTTCTCCATACGATCGAATTAGGTTCCGAAACTTGTTTTATTGCATTCGGAATAGAGGTATAACATTAGGAACTCCAGGCGGCATGCCTCGATTGGAGTCCGTAATTTATAGCTAGATATTTTGGGTATTAAAATAATTTATTTCCATTGATTTTACTAGGTAGCCACCCTACAACCCACCCTATACGCCGACTTTCTTCTTCCCACCCTTTTATTTAAACCCAGCTTACGGAGGAAAAAGGAAAATTATATTTCAAAAATCAAAATAAAAAGAGACACTCAACGATAAAATTTAAAACTTATTTCTTTGAGATTGTTAGGGACTAAGCTTCAATTCTATATGCTATTTGTTAGGATCGAATGAGTTGAACTTCAAAGGCCGAAACTAAGGTTGAATTTACGATGAACATGGCCAATGATTTGAGCAATGGAGGATCTATTTGGATTCATGGGAGTTAGGCACAAGCGTGGGCGGGGTTTGGTATGGTGTGTCTTGATGGGTGGAGCCGGAGTGGTCGTAGGGGGTATGACTAGGTAGAGAAATTGATGAGCAATGCGAGGCAATCGTCGGATGTTGAGGTTATTGCTTGGGGAGCCGTATAGTTTGCACGACCGTGCATGACTCGTGTACAATGGATCTGATTTGGGGGAGAAGAAGAAGAGGGGTAGAGTAGTAAATAAATTAAAGATGTAGTTGTTTGTTTATTTTTATTTAAAATGTAACATTAACTTATAAAATATGTATCTCTCTCATACGAGGTCCGATTTGGACGAAACTATTTGCATTGCGATCTTGATGATGAGAGCTTCGAAAAGGGACTTGTTTGGAAAAATTTGGAGACTATTGAATTTTGGGCTAAAATCGGACGTTGTCCGGCTTTGGTTCCAAACCGAAATGCCTCGGCGACAACAGAAAATAAATGTGAGTTAATCTCTTCTTTTGGGATAACTTGTTCGATTTATAGTTGATAAAATTTGTTGAATGATTGTTTGGATGAATTATTATTATTAAATATATATATATATATATATATATATATATATATATAGTTGGGTTAAATATTCCCACCTATTTGAGCGGATGGGACACTATGCGCGCTGCATAACAGTGGATAACCCTTTTTATTGCAATATCCCGTCTCAAAGCGATGATTACATTTTTGCGATTATATAACATTTGTGGTCGCGGGGAAATAGGTTGGAGGGATCCAATTGGATTCCTCAAAATGTCAAATTTAATTTCATATCTAGTGGTATATGACGTGTTTGAATAATCTGTGATAGATTATGATGTGATTTAAATTTATTGGATGCTATAGTAGCACTGACCTTAATTTAGGTATTATAAATACCATAAATAATATTTTTGAATTTAAAAAGAAAATTCGAAGGCGATTTTGGAAAAGATGATATCTATATTGAATTTTGGGATTATTTAAAAGGAAATTAAATTGGATAAAATAAATAGTTTGACTTTAGATATTTATCTATCTACATAGAATGGTTTCAAATAGAGAATTTAAAATTGAGGATTTAAAATAATGGATTTTAAAATAAGATTCTAAAATATGAAATAGAAGTCGAAATCTAGATTTGAGTAGTTTTGGAATATAGTTTGGGTTATTTAAGAAATAGATTTATTAATGGAATTTTAATTAGAAATTGATTTATAAAAATATTTTTGTTATATAGACATGCTATGTGATGCCCTACTTCTATACCCACATTAGCCAAGGACACTACAGGGTAATGCCGTCAACTAACGCGGAGAATAAGGCTGGTTAGGAGCGACCATCTATAGCCTTGCTTTAACTATCTATTGAATACATCGAAAATAATACTTAAAACAAAACCATAGGTGGTTAGAGGATCTATCAGAACAGAATATAAAACTCACATGTAATATACATCACAGAACAGTAAATCATCATATATGCATACAGATACATAACAGAGTATACAAACTAATACATGTCAAGTGGTATAGCAAACCACAATATACAGACGAGTCAAAAGAATACGTATCAGAGTTATAACAAAAAGGACTACACAAAAAGCTGTAACAAAAAGGAGCAAGCAGGATAGTCCATGCGGAAGCAAAATAGGCTAAGTCCAAAAGCACCTAACCCGAAACATCTCGGTCTGAACCGAGTATAAATACACGGGTCAGTCTAGCTAAACAAATCAGTTAGAAAACTGAACAACGTTAAACCTGTAAGGTCATAAAGTATAACAAATATCTCTAAACGAGATACACAATCATTTAACAAAAGATGAATCATAACAAGACAAGCCTCATTACATCGACAACACAATAAACAAAGGATATGAACATACCAAAACAAGCCAAAAAGGCAAATAACAAATACCAATGAAGGTAATACAGGTTCCACAAGGTAACCGCTATATTGTGCGGCTCGAAAAGACCAACACCGAAGGGCGATACCTAGGGAATATACATATCAATGAAACATCAGAAAATTCCAATTACAACACACCCAAATATCTCATGAGCGGTGGTGAAGAAACCACTCCAATATCTCTCGAGCGGTGGTGAAGAAACCACTCCGATATCTCTCGAGCGGTGGTGAAGAAACCACTCCGAAAGCGATACTATAGGGCAACAAACCCGAAGGCACAAACCCGAAGGCACAAACCCGAAGGCAACTACCCGAAGGCAACAAACTCGAAGGAGACAGTCTGAAGAAACTATCCCAAAGGCAACAAACCGTAGTGGTGAAGGTCCGGAGGCCCAGTACTGGACACCACTAACTCGCAGAATGTGTCATAACTCTCAAAAAGGAATCCGAAAAGTGGCAACGTGAGTTCCATAACCACTCGTTCATACTAAACGGTTTACTATCCATTAGTTAATTTCACACTCAAAGCAGTACAAAGTTTACCTCATCTCATCGGTAAACCAGACCAAATGGCCAAAACGATCAATCGAATAGGGCGGGGATTAATCGGAAAGATAAACGCGCGGATTCATGGTCCTTTTTTTACCTAACCATTTAATCTCCTTTTCACTTCGCTCGAAGTGCAAAATTGTGTGTGCGTTTTAAATAGAAATTATAAATTAGAGGACGAGCTTTAATAACATTTGAAAGAATCATTTTATAAAAACCCATGTAAAAAATCAAAAGGAATCATCAAGGCCAAAATGCGATAGCAACTAATTAGAATCAACCCGAATCGATAAAAGTTGGAATCTCAAGCAAATAGGCATACTATGCAAAACAGGGAAACAGGAGCAGGTCGGTCGACTGAACTTTCTGAGTCGGTCGACCGAAAATAGCCCAGAAAGATTTCGGGCTCCACCTCGGTCGACCGACCCAGAGAGTTCGGTCGACCGAACCCCAATTCTTGCATTTTCTACCCTATTAATTGAAGTGCAAACTCTCACAATTCGCAACCGGTCGAGCACGGGCACTAGGGGATTACGCCCATCGGCTACCCGGTCCGATTGGCTCCTCGATGCATCACAAACATCAAAGTTAGGATCTTTAAAGATTTGAACCCAAAACACTAAAAATTGGGATATTCACCAATTCAATCCAAACCAAAAGCAAGTACACATGAATAAGTGTTAGGAATTCATACTCAATAATCAAAGATAGTTAAGACAAAGATGTGAGGTAAAAATCTCACCTTTTAACTCAAAAACAAAGATAGAGAGGCTCAAAAGCAAAGAAAAGACCAACCACTCTCCACTTCAACTCCACAAGCATCAAACTAAGTTCAAAACAAGTATTTCCTAAGTTAGGTTTGGGAAACTTCTGAAATTGAAGGAGAAAGAGTTGGAGAAGATAAAGAGGAGGCTTACCTATAGCTTCTCTTCGACTTTGGAGCAAGAATTCAAGTTTGCAAGAAGAAACTAGGGCTTGGAATTTCTAATTCCTCTTTCTTTCCCCCATTTTCAGTTTAAGTTTGAGGAGTGGGAGTGAGTGAATGGAGAGGAGAGGGCTGAGTTAGGGTATAAAGTTAGCTAGTGGGCTGAACCCAAATCCAAAACCCAATAAAAAAAAGTAGCAAAATACGACTTACTCCAAATCTATCGAAGCTTATACTCAAAAAGATCGCAAACGACGTTTTGAACTCAATGGAAGTGGTCTTGAGTCCCAACTCGACCATTTGCAGAAAGTAGCTTTTTGGACTATAATTCGACAAACGACGTTATATTTAAATAAAATATTTAAATATTCAACCGATAAAAATGCGGGTTGTTACATGCTATTAACTGGAAATGAGTTTATAAAATTTATAAACAATGAAGTGAAATGATTATCATTTGATAAATTGGAATATAAATTCACAGTGATGAATTTATAATGAGATATGGATACCGATTTAAAAAAAATAGTGGATTCTATTTTGCAATTTGGAAAAGGGTATGAAATTTGGAAACGAAAATCGTTTTGTGATAAATCGAAAGAGATTTGTAAATATAAAATTGGTTATATTGGAATTTTAAAAATATACTTTATTGAGAAGTTAGGTTTATTTAAAAAGGGATTTTTATTTATTAAACTATGTAGTTTAAAACCTATTTAGTATTCAAAATATTTTGGAAAGTTGGTTTTTCAACTATTTGATATTTGTTGAAATGAATTATAATTTTTATAATAAGCTTGGTAAATCGATTAGCGTTATTTATAAATGAATTGGAAATCGGTATTGTTGTTAGTTTAAAAGTGTTTTGGATATTTAAAATGATTACTTAAACGTGTTTTCAAAATATACTATTATTCTTTAAAAATATTTATTATTTTATATATGGAATTTAAAGGATAAGTGATTGGGATTTGTTTATAAATACTCTCAAATTTTGTAAACCAAGTTATTTAATGGAGGTGGTTTTCGAAGAGGATTTTATAATGGAATTCCAAAATGTTGAAATAAGGGAACTTCGAAAATGAATCTGATTTCATAAAAGAAGTTATAAATTGTTAGTTGGGATTATAAATATGTATAATTGGTTGTTGGAAATTGTAAAAAGGAATTTATTAATAATACCGGAGATTTATGAGATAAGTTATGAAATTTTCCTAAGTTTGATATTAAAATGATTTTGGAGAATATGTTTAAAAATATTTTCCCAAGTATTGAAAAGAGGGTTTTAGAAATATTTTTAGTGTGAAATGTATGGTATAGAAATATTTTTCTAAGTGTTATAAATTGAATTCGAAAATATTTCTAAGTATTGATATGGTTTGAAAATATCCTGTTATGGATATAAGTATTCGAAATTGTTTACAAATATTGAAATATTGAAAGAGATTTGTGTGTATATATATATTTGTAAAAGTATTTGGAATAATTTTTTTGAAAGATTTATAATATGGCCTAGTGACTGCTTATGTGTGTAATTTGATAGTTAAATAACCGACTATCAAATCTGGCCAATTTCGTTGATCGTTTCGAAGAGACCAGGATCAGATTTAATTATCTAAAAACAACTTCGATCCGATTTATGCGTTATGAATTGTGATATCTCGAAGATAATTGAGATGGTGATCTTGAAAGAGATTCGCTTTTGTTCAGATCCATAATGGACTTGTATGGATGAATGCTATCAGCACATTGTCACTGGAGTGCAATGAGCATTCTGGTGTAAATTTCTTGAAAGGTAATCGTAGCCTCAATCCTCATCGACTGGAAAATGACTCAAATATGCCATGCAACGGAGTAAAGTGGGTTGCTCCCATTAGGGTATGTCATCATCTTTCTAGATTAGCTACATTTATGGATTTGATTGTGCATGAGAGGTCTCGATTAAAGTTGGATGATTGGGATGATTACATATTCAGTACTACTAGTGAATGGTAGGCCGAATCTATGTGGCAAGGTGTAAGATGTTCTTGTCAGACCCGGATGCATTGATCTAGAGATGTACCCATCAAAGGTAGTTCCTTACCCGGTCATAGTATGGAATCCATTTTCCAATATGTGCCTTTACGGTTTTGATTGTAGAGCCTAGTATGTTGGAATTTGATTAATGTAACAGTTTCGGCTACTTTACTAAGTACTTATACTTAGAGATTATTATAATATCACTGGATTTTCTATAAAAGTGTTTTGGTTATTGTAGGGTAAAACCCGTCGTGTTCATGTATGGCATGGTCTTATGAGATACCGTTTTGATTTCAAAGATTTTCTGATAATTTTAAATCCAGTTGGGCGTGTTTTCTCATACTAATTTTCCAGACTGACTCGGGGATTATTTATTATAATGCTTGGATCAGACCGTGTATATTACCGATTAGTTTGGATGCTTGGAGCTTTAAGAAACAAGTGGGAGCCCGGAGACGTACTCATGTAGATGGTTATATTTTCCACTGTATTCATTTGTGTGTTGTCAGCAATTGTGAGGACCGACTGTTATAACTGTCCAGACTGAACAAGGTCAGTATGCTCTGATTAATGTTTGTGTATATATATATATATATATTATATATGTGTGTGTGTGTATTTTGCAGTTTTGTTTTTAGGTAAAAACTTGTGGTATATTGTAGATTATTCGTTCCACTCTATGGTTCTATGTTGTTTAGTGTTTTCTTATCTTCTTTCTTCTTCTTTTCCCCTAACAATCGGATTTTTTGGCATTCGATTTCTCGATATGTGATACAGTGGGCGTATTAGTGTCGATTCTTGAGGGTCGAAAGTCCCGATCGTTACATTTATTATCAGATTTGTAGGTTAAGCGAGAACCTTGGCTTTGGTGGGGTAACTCATTAGAGATAGGGATAATAGCACCTTAGAATGAGTTTGAGTATATATATATATATGAGCACGGATTTGTTAGTGATCTAAAAATTGTTTTATTTATGTTGGTTGATTTATTGAGTGGCTTATGGATTTTGGTCAATACGAGTAATTAACGTTATTGATAGTGATCTCTAAACACTTGAATGTAGCAGCTCAACATGGTACTGTTTGGAAATTGGGTAAATGTCATAATTTTACCTTGATTATATTATATATGAAGGAATAATTTTTCAGAAATTATTATAGTATTTGTGGTGTGCTTGGTTGTTAGAGAATGATAATATTTGATTATTATAGTTTGTTGTTATAATAAGTTATTGGTATTCTTATAATGAAAACAAAGATTAACTATAAAGGAAATGGTTTGTATTACCAAAGTGAAATTATAAAAATATGATTTATAAAAATAGTTTATAAATTGAAAAGGTGTTTAAAAGTTGAAAATTTGGGAATTTAAATCCCATTAATTTGGGAAATGTTTTCAAAGTTTTGGAAAATAATAATAGTATTAGGAAAATATTTCTGAATGGACATATTTTCAAAAGGATTTTAAGAGAATAAAGGCATTAAACTCACTTCGGTCACTAGAAAATAAATTCGGTGATAACTGTAGCATCATCGATGTTCATTTTCGAGTTTCCAACAGATGGATTACTACCATTGGAGTTTTGTATTGGAAAAAAATGGTTTTGATTTTAAAATTCAAAAGAATGATTGATATACCAAGGATTTTGTGTATGTATAGATGATTTCAGAATTTTTTTGAAATATATTAGAACAAAGTGTTTAAACTCTGGGAATTTTCATCGAGTATTTAATGGAAATATGAGAAATAAAGTTTGATAACTTATAAAATGTGAGAATTAGCAAATAACAATGTTAAATTATAGAATGTGAATGATGAATTGAACTATGGGATTGAACTTAACTTATTTGTAAAAGGAATTATGGAAACAAATTTATCCTAAGTTTGGTTAAATCAAATAATTGTTGGAAATGAATTAAGGAATGAACTAATTGAATAAATTAGTGAAGTAATATGATTTGGAATATGGTTGAAGTATTGAAATTTAACTATGGAGTTGAGTTGAATAAAATAGGATTTGATTTAAAATAATATAACTTTAGTAAAGTTTTATGAAATAATGCATCAATGAATTTAGCATGAACGAAATGTGGTTACACATAGAATTTAAGGGAAAAATTATTAAGTAACGTTAGCATTGGATGAATTTTACTAAGAGATAAATGAATGTGGATAATGCAATGTGAATACCTGGAAGTGAAAAATTGAAAGTGAATATAATGAATGTGAACGAAAAGAATGGGTATAGTTAAGAAATCAATAGTAATAAATATGTAAGGTTTACATATATTATTTATTCGCATTACGGTTTGATCCAGATTCGAGCAGAGGATTTTGAGATGATTTATATCGATCTGAGTTAGGATTTTTCGCTCGATTCTCGACGGCGAACACTAGATATGGGTTTTTGGTTGATTCTGGAATTCTCTTTCATAGTTTATGGCTATGCAAGAAGAATGACGATTTCTAATCAAGGAACCAGATCTGAGTCCACCTAGAGTGGTCGTGTAAACGATACAAGTTCGAAAGTGAAATTGTGTGATCAAGCGATCAGATTTGATATTGTGTACGGATGACATGTGTAATCGTACAGGCTTTCGTAAATCAAGTGTTGAAAATGGAAATTGCAAAATAAAATAATTTTGAATTATACATTTGGATATCGCTGGCATACAAGATATAGGTATTTAAAAGCAAGAGCTAATTGATGTCATTGATATCATAAAAAATTGGGTTGCCCAACAAAAAGGTACATGTTTAAATCTTTGTTGATTTGATGATGTTTTGGTCGAGCAACTTGGTTTTTGTTTTCTTTTGTTGGTTTAGGCCCGCATGGTGGTTTGTAATTTTTCTGATCTAGCTGCGCAAAGGAGACGCTGGCGAAATTTTTGGAAATTTAAGAAGTTAGAAATTTTGAAGAATTTTTTTTGATAACTAAAATTGATTTGTGAGTTATAACCTAAAATGATTGAATGGATAATATTATTTGGAATCTATGGATGAATTTGGGAATTTATTAAAAGTAATGACAAGGTTTCAACAAATTTATTCTTGAAAGTCAAAGGCTTAAACGGATTTGGTTATAAATAAAAGAATGGTTTCGGGAATTTTTCCTATCTTGGCAATTTCGAGGACGAAACTCTTTTAAGAAGAAAAAATGTAACGACCAAGAATTTTGGTTATTTGAAATATGAATATTTAATTGATTTTAAATATCTAAAAGTTAATTTTATAGATTTAATAACTTTAATTTCAAATATAGCAATTTATTTGATAATTTAATTGTTAAATTTAATAATTGATATTGGTTAAATAATGGACTCTTGAGTTTTAAGCCAGATAAAAATAATTTCAAAGGCTTATTTAATCTCTATCAATAAGAATGAAGATAATATGTAACGACCCAGAATTTCGATCATTCGAAATCAGGATATTTAATTGATTTTAAATATTCACAAGTTAATTTTATAAGTTGAATAACTTATATTTTAAATATAGTGATTTAATTAGATGACTAAATTGTTAATTTAATATTTGAATTGCAGAATTAATTTGATTTCGAATTTTATGTAAATGAAAATGATTTTGAATTTGAATGAAATGGTTTTGAAATTATATCTTTTTAAATATAATTTAAAGTGAATATTTGAAAAGTGATTTAATTAATAAAAGATTATTAAAAGGGCCTAGTGATTGCTTATAGTGTTAAATATTTGTTTGTTGCTTTGATAGTTAAATAACCGACTATCAAATTTGGCCAAATTTTTAGTTCCCCGACTTGATGTGGGAACTATTTAGTCGTACACTTAGTACGTAACCATATGTGTAGGCTTGATTATCATTTGTGTTGAGGATGTTGATTCGTGTAGTGCGGAGAATTACTCCAATCCATCGAGCTTTCTTCTAGGCCGAAGGATAGCAAGTTGAAAGTTGTAGACACGATAAGTCTATGAGACTAAGTTTTTATGTGAGGTCGAGAATCGCTTTTGCGTTATTGGTCGAAGAGATTGGGATCAGATTTATCTGAACACCACTTCGGACCAACATTTATACGACGACTGTGCAGGTTGGCCGAGATATTGATGTTTAGGATTTTTATAGTGAAGGACTGCTTGTTGATTATTTCGAAATAAATCCCAATATACATATAGTAGTAGTCTCTTCGTTATGAAATATCGAGTGCAAGGATTGTTCGCTGCTATTCCTAGAGATTTCCCGACAGGATGTGGTAGGAGAGTACCTTTGGTTTGTCCTGTTCCTAGACAACTTGTATGGATGAATGTCTGACATTGCATTTTCTGAGGTTACATACATTGGATTTTACAAACATTATGTTTGGTGGTGGAGAATGCAACTTCTCTTAGCTTAACACCCTTCCTTGAGATGTACGAGCTCAATGGTTTATTTTTGTGAAAGGCAATTCGTAGTCAATGAAAATGGAGAATGTGGCATTCAAAAGTGATGTGATATGTGAAAGGTAATCGTTACCTCAGGCCTCATCAACCGAAAATGATCGAAATAGGGTTGGATGTAGCAGGGCTAAGTGGGTCATTCCCAATTAGGATATGATCATCCCCTTCTAGATATATTTCTTTCCGCTATGACGTTCAGGATGTAAATTATTGTGGTTTGTATGCTATGACGGTCCTCGAAAAAGGTTGGTAACGAGTATAGAGGTAGGCCAGTCTTTTGTTGGTAGAGCTTCCTTTGTGATGTTCTTCGGCACATTCCTCTAGTGATGTACTGCTGGAAGGTAGTCCCTTCACCTGGTCATTTGAATGGAAATCCAAACTCCGCTATGTGCCGGCCATTTTGATTTTATTACCACTTTGGGCTATATGCTGAAATTTAAGCAATGTAACAATTTTGGCTATGATTAATATTATTCATAGAAACTATTGTAATATAAGATGATTTGATATTAACGGTTTTGGTTATCGTAAGGTAAAAACATGTCCGCGTTTATGTGTGGGTGTATCTTACGAGATAATTTTTGTTCTGAAAGGAATTTTTTTGGTAATTTAATAAATTCAGTTGAGTGTGTTTCTCACGCTGGTTTACCAGACTGATCCGGGCGTTCTTCCCTTTCAATGCTCGGGTCAGACTGAGTATATTTATAGGTTCAAATTTAGAGCTTTGGAGCTTCAGAAGGAGAGCTGGAGATCTTCATTTTTGTGTACATGTATCCATTATTTTCCGCTGCTTAGTTATTTATATTATCAGCAATTGTAAGGATATGTTATTATAACTGTCCAAGCTGATGATTATTTATTAATTGTTGAACTATGATTAATGTACGTATATATAGTCTCTGTTTTGATTAGATCATTGATATGATACTATATGTTTTTCCGCTGCAATGTGAGATTCTGTATTGTTCTGCTTTGTTATTCTTCTCTCTTTCTTCTCTTCACTTCTTATCTTTTTTTTCTTTCTCATGACTTTCCATCAGTCTATACTTTTTTGTTCGAACATGCGTTGTTCATTGTCAATTCTAAGGGTACGGATTTGTGGGTTGTCAGACGTGGTATCAGAGCTTAGATTTAGTATATTCCTAGGCTTTGATGTGTACTCAGTATAGATAGGGTCAGTAGCATCCTAGATTGAGTGAGTGTATTATGTATATAAGTGTGTATTTGTTTGTAATATAAAACTGTTTTACATTGTGTTTACTTATCCGTTGAGTTGTTTGTGAATTCTGGTCGGTGCGTAGGATGCCATGTTATCGATAGGGATTTCTAAACACTTAAACGAGGCAAGTGGACATAGTATTGTTTTCAAATTGGGTAAATAAAATAATTTTATCTCGATTATATTTTATATATAAAGGAAACCATCTTTCATAAATTATTATAGAATATGAATTGTATGTTTGGTTGTTTGAAAATGTAAAAATACATAAGTTAATATAGAGCTGTTTGAATAATCTAAATAAAACAACAACTGAAAACGGATAAATTATATAGCAAATGAATTATAAAGTATGGAATTATAATTAATATGATTTACAATTATGAAATAATCTTATATATAAGAAATGAAACTACATGAATATATTTATAAAAATGAGTTGTGGTAAAAATGGATTTAAACTAAGAATTTGGAAATTTGTATCATGTTGATTTTGAAAGTTGTTTTTCAAAGTTAAAGAGGTTATATTATTATAAATTTAAATAAGATAAATAACGTTGGAATAATTCTTATATAAGTGAAGTAAATAGTGAAATTATATAAGTAAGGATTTATTAATGTGATTTATAAAAATAAAAGGATTTTTTAAAAGAATATAAAGCACTGAATTCAATACCATTGCAGGGAAATAATAAGGATGACGACTGCAGCATCATCAGTATCATTTTCGAGTTTCTGTATGATGGATTTGCCGCCACTAATAAATTGAAAATTTAAGTTTTGTAGCGATAAACAAATTTGAATTAAAAATCCTAGTTTGAAATTGATAAATATAAGTAAAATGATTTTCGGACATATAATATGAAATAAAAATTTAATTTTAATAAGTTAAATAAATTAAATTCGATTATAATGGAAAAGTTAAACTTAAGTGGTAAGTAATTATATAATATGAATTTGAAAGTTTGAATATATAAGTTGTATAACTTGTCAAATGAGAAAATGTAAGTAAAACCAAATGTTAAAATGGTTAAACAATTTTGTTAAGCAAAACGAAATCTGAATTTGAATAGTGATATGAAATTTGACTTAAGTGAAAGTTAAATAAAATGATTTTTTGAAAAGAAAAGTAGCTCAAGTAAAGAAAAAGAAATGAGCTAATGAAATGAGTTAAATAAAATAGAATTTGAATCAACATTGGTAGTAATTAAATCTAAATAGAATTGAATTTAATTTAATTTAGAAGTGAACTAACTTGAATAGAAATTAGTGAATGTAAACTAATTAAATTTGATTAAATAAATGTTTGTCAAATCCAATGTAAATGAATCAAATGTGAATAAATTGATAATCCATTCAAGGAATATTAATAAGAAATAAATGAATATTGATTTCGTTATGGACTGATTGGATAAATATTGGTTAGTTGGATGTTAGTTGGATGATAGTTGTTTGATGGTTGGATTTGTTATTTTTGGTTACATTTGCTATATTGGCATGTATAGTGGTTGTATTGGCATATGTTGTATATTTATATTACTTTCCATATATGTTTCTCATTTATTTGTTGAGTGTTTAGTGGGTGTTGATGACATTGCTTTGCATTTAGAGCTCGCTTTTGCACTATATTAGCTGTATATGTTCGTGAATAGTATATAAGGTACATATCTCGGATTAAATGTTGTACTTTTATATTTTTTCCCTACGGATGCTTCATACTCGAAGATGAGATGTATATTTGTGATATATATATATATATATATATATATATATATATATATATATATATTGTGATTTTACTATGATCGAACTGCGCAAGGAGGCTATGGTGAAATTTTTTGAAAATTTAAGGAGTTAGAATTTTTTTAGGAAAATTGGATTTTCTTTTTGATTTTGAGTTATAATTTGAAATAATATTAGTTGAATTATGGAATAGTATTAGTAGATAAGATGAATGGATTTGAAAATTTAGAATTTTTTTTATAAGAAGTTTAACTAGAAATAAATTAAAAGGTTTAAATGAATTTGATATCTAGTTTAAACAAATTATTTTGAAAAGTTAATGGATTTTGTGACTTTTTTTACTTGGTAATTTCGAGGACGAAATCCTTTTAAGTAGGGGAGAATGTAATGACCCGAAATTTCGGTCATTCGAAATTAGGATATTTAATTAATTTTGAATATTCACAAGTTAATTTTATAAGTCGAATAACTTATATTTTGAATATAGTGATTTAATAGGATTATTAAGTTTTTAATTTAATATTTGAAATTGCAGAAATAAGTTGATTTTGAATTTTATGTGAATGAAAATGATATAAAATGTTGTTTTAAATTCCATTTGAATTAGAATGATATTAGTAAACTTTCAAAATTGAATTAAAAGTGAATATATTGAAATTGGAAATTTTAACATTTAATTAACGTGAAAAAATTGTCATTTTTAACACTGTCTCGAATTTGACGAAACCAATTTTATTGGATCCGTAATGTTATATTATTGTAGGATTTTAATTTCGTGTCAATCGGACTTACGGTTTAGTAGTGCGAAGCTAAAACCCGTAGAAATTTATTTAAGTAAATTTTAATTAAAATAAGTTGATTTGAAAACCTATCTTCCAAATACAATGGAAATGGCTTTCGATATATATTCCATTATTTTCGGAATAGAGGTAATACAATATAAACGTCAGGCGGCATGCTTTGATTAGAGTTCGAAATATTTTTGCGTGAATAGTGTTTCGAAATTTTATATAAAAGGACCACATTTCTTCACATTTTCACAAAACCAGGTCAGAAACCCTAGCCGTCGCCACTTTTTTTTCAATGGCCAGAAATCATCGATCTTCCTCCTCATTTTTGTTGCAATCCATCAGCTATTATCAAATCCTCCAACTACAAACCTGTAGAGCGTACCACGATTTGTATTTTCAATGGTCATGATCGGATTCAAGGCGGTGAATCGCCGACAAATCTCGTTCAAATGTCGCACGTTTGATGGTCAAATTCGCGACAAGGGGTAGACCGAGCTCGGTGTGCTCGGGGCTGTAGGGGCATGGGGTGATATGCTTCATAGTGGTGGTCTTGGATCATCATATAGTTCATCGTAGAAGGCGTGATAATTCGAGAAAAGGTGGCGGCTAAGGGTTCATTCACGAACCTTGAACGAATGGGGAAGAAGATGAATTCGCGGCCACGATCTGATGTGAGGGAACGAACGATTCTGATGTAATATAGGGCTTAATATAAAATAAAAAGTGTAATTAATTTATATATAAATTCATATAATCTTCAAAATTGAATATCTTCTTCATATGAGGTCAAAAATTGACGAAACAAATTGTATTGGATTCATATTAAGGAACACTACACGATAAAGCTGGATTGGAGTTCATTGGAGCTAGTGAAAATTTTGGATAAAATTAAACGTATGTTTAATTTTATTTGGAATAAAACGCTGCAACATCTATTGAAATCAAAATGAGCACAACTTACTCTTTCCGACTCGCTTATATTTTTATATAAGTGATAAAATTTGTTTTATGCTAATTGATGATTATTTGGATGGTATTATATATACCGATTAGTTTGGATATATTCCTGCTATTGGAGCAGATGAGATCCTATACGTCTCCGTGTGAGAGCGTATGTCCTTGTACATGCGTCTGCCTCGAAACGGACATTGTACATATTTTCTAATATGTATATCTGTTGTAGGTGACAGGCTGGAGGGATCCAACTGGATTCCTCACCAGTGTCGATTTTATTTACAAATATTGATATTTATATATATATATATGATGTTTTGGATGCCAGGATTGATATGATTGATGTGATCACCTTGTTTAGCGTTTTGGCAGCTCTGGGCCTATTTTTGGAAATTTAGAAATATTAAATTGATGATTTCAATTTAATAAGGACTTCAAAGTGATTTTGATTTGTTTAAATTGTTAAGGAAATGAATTTATTTTAGATAAATAAAAGTTATAATCTTTATGTTTATAAAAATTATGATTTTTGTGAAATATAAGCAAAATATGATTTTTGAAATATGGAGTTAGCTATTTTGGTAAAATAATTTAAATTGAGAACTTGGATTCATTATAAATGGGTTATATACATAAGATTAATAAAATTGATATTTTATAAATAAAAATAATGGAACTATAAAGGAGTAATATAAGTGTTAAAATAAAGTAATAAATGGATTTTATAAGCGAATAAGATTTATAATTTATGAAGTTATAAAAATAATGAATTTGTAAATAGATGATTTATAAGTAAATTAACTTATAATTGGATTTTGGCATACAAATGAGATAAATGGAATTTTTTAGTAAAGGAATTTTATAAATGGAAGTTTCTATAAAATAGAAATGCGAATTATAAAGATTGTTTTATAAATGTGAAATCAACTCATTTTGATAATTTAAATATGGATTTTTATTAAAGGAAATATATTCATGAATTTGGATAGTGAATAATCCTTTAATAAATGTGTAGAATCACTGAATTTGGTTAGGGATTTGATTCCCGATTTTGGACAAAGGATAATCCTTTAATAAATGTGCAGAAGCAATGAATTTGGTTAGGGATTTTATTCACGATTTTGGACAGTGAATAATCCTTTAAATTAAACAAATGTTTTGAAAAGTGATCTTTTAATTGGAGTTAAAGGGTTTGAAGTTGTTTTAAAATGTGTTATGTATCGAATACATAGATTTTACCATTCATTGTTGAAATAGACGTTTTCGAGAAGTAAGGAAAGCATGGGATATAACACTGTTGTTATAGTAAATGATTTTCAAAAGGAGATGTTTTGCATAGTATATGGGATATATATGTCTTGTCTAATTATCAAATCCCAATACTAATGATTTGGGTTTTCGTAACGATGTTTTACGCAACATTCATTTTGACCCAAATAAATAGGTTTTAGAGAATGTTTTCCTTAAAGAATAAAATATATAGTTAACCATGATTCAAGTATAGGTAACATTTTCTAAACGTTGAAAATAAAGAGAATTTTGAACTATTTGAAGTGAATATTTGGAAAGTGATTTAATTAATAAATGATTAATTAATAGGGCCAAGTGATCGCTTATAGTGCTAAATATTTGTTTGTTGCTTTGATAGTTAAATAACTGACTATCAAATTTGGCCAAATTTTTAGTTGCTCAACTTGATATGAGAACTATTTAGTCGTATATTTAGTACATAGCCATCTATGTAGGATTGATTGTCGTATGTGTTGAGGATGTTGATTCATGCAGTGCGGAGTTTACTCCAATGTAGCGAGCTTCCTTCTTGGCCGAAGGATAGCAAGTTGAAAGTTGGAGATGTGAAAAGTCTATGAGACTCAGTTTCGTGTAAGTTTGAAAATCGCTTTTTGTTGTTGGTGCGAAGTGATCGGGATAAGGTTTATCAGAAAACCACTTCGGACCAATATTTATACGACGATTGTGCAGGTTAGCCGATGATATTGATGTTTAGGATTTTCATAGTGAAGGACTGCTTATTGATAATTTGGGGTTAAAATCCCAATATACATATAGTAGTAGTAGTCTCTTCGTTATGAAATATCCAGTGCAAGGAGTGTTCGCTACTAATCCAAGAGATTTTTCGACAAGATATGGTAGGAGAGTATCCTCGGTTTGTCCTATTCCTAGATAACTTGTATAGATGAATGTCTGACATTGCATTTTCTGAGATTACGTACATTGGTTTTTACAAACGTACATCTGTTTGGTAGTGGAGAATGCAACTTCTCTTAGCTTAACACCATTCCTTGAGACGTGTGAGCTCGAGGGTTGTATTTTGTGAAAGGCAAGTTGTCAACGAAAATGGTGAATGTGGCATTCAAAAGCGATGTAGCACGGCTAGGTGGGACATTCCCAATTAGGATGTGATCATCCCCTTCTAGATATATTTCTTTCCACTATGACGTTCGGGATGTAAATTTTTGTGGTTTGTATGCTATGAGCCATCGAAAAAGGTCTGTAATGATCGGGGGATGATATATTCGGTACTACCTAGGTATAAAGGTAGGTCGGTCTTGTGTTGGTAGAGGTTCCTTTGTGATGTTTTTCAGTACATTCCTCTAGAGATGTACTACCGAAAGGTAATCCCTTCACCTGGTCATTTGTATGGAAATCCATACTCTACTACGTGCCAACCATTTTGATTTTATTACACACTTTGGGCTATATGCTGGAATTTAATTAATGTAACAATATCGGCTATGATTAATATTATTTGTGCAGTAGACACTACTATAATATAAAATGATTTGAGATTAAAGGCTTTATTTATGTAAGGTAAAACATGTCCGTGTTTATATGTGGATCTGTCTTACGAAATACTTTTGTTTTGAGTAGTTGGTAATTTAATATATTCAGTTGAGTGTGTTTCTCACGGTGGTTTACCAGACGGATCCAGACGTTCTTCCCTTTCAATGCTCCGGTCAGACCGAGTATATTTACAGGTTCAGATTTGGTGCTTTGGAGCTTCAGCGGCAGAGCTGGAGATCTTCATTTTCGTATACATGTATATATTATTTTCCGCTGCTTAGTTATTTATATTATCGGCAATTGTAAGGACACGTTATTTAACTGTCCAGGCTGATGATTAGTGATTGGTTGTTGAATTCTGATTTACGTATGTATATATAATTTCTGTTTTGTAAAGATCATTGGTATGATATTATACGTTTTTCCGCTGCGATGTGAGATTTTGTATTGTTCTTCTTCTCTCTTTCTTTTCTTCTCTTCTTCTCTCTTCTTTTCTCTCTCATGACTTTTCGTCGGTCTGTGTTTTTTTGGTACGTATATGTGTGGTTTATTGTTGATTCAAAAGTTATGGATTTGCAGGTTGTTACATGATAAAACTTTTAAAATTGATTCAAAAGTGATTTTCTCGATTTTAAAAATAATTTGTTTTTATTAACGAGTGAAAATAGCCTTCGGGGGTACAGTATCAGATTTCAATGAAACCAGTGTCATTGGTTCTGTAATTATATTACATCGTTAAGTTTTGTAAAGATTAGACGTATCATTTGGTCGTACGGGATGGAAATGCATTGGAACTAATATCGAAAATTTAAAATTTTAATTGGGTTCAAAAAGCTATCTTCTCCATACGATCGAATTAGGTTCCCAAACTTGTTCCATTGCATTTGGAATAGGGATATAAGATTAGGAACGCTAGGCGGCATGCCTCGATTGGAGTCCATAATTTATTGCAAGATATTTTGGGTTTTTACATAATTTATTTCCATTGATTTGACTAGGCAGCCACGTTGCAAACCGCCCTACAAGTCACCCTATGCGCCGACTTTCTTCTTCCCACCCTTTTATTTAAACCCAACTTACATAGGAAAAAGGAAAACGATATTTAAAATTTCATAATAAAAGGAGATATTCAACGATAAAATTTAAAACTTATTTCTTTGAGATCCTCAAGGCCTAAGCTTCAATTCTATATGCTATTTGTTTGGATCGGCGGAGTTGAACTTCAAAGGCCAAAACTAGGGTTGAATTTTCGATGGATATGGCCGATGATTCGAGCAATGGAGCATTGATTTGGGTTCGTGGGGGTTAGGCACATGCGTGGGTGGGGTTTGATGAGGTGCGGCTCGAGATTGATAGGTGCGACATTGCTATAGTTATGTTCGATCACGGTCAAGTCGCGTTTTGATCGGTGGAGCCGGAGTAGTCGTAGAGGGTACGACTAGATGAAGAAATTGATGAGCCGTGCGATGCAATCTTCAAAAGTTGAGGTTATTGCCTGGGGTGTCGTGTAGGTTGCACGGCCATGCATGACTCGTGTACAGGGGATCTGATTTGGGGAGAGAAGAAGAAGAGGGGAAGAGTGGTAAATAAACTAAAGATGTAATTGTTTATTTATTTTAATTTAAAATGTATCATTAACTTATAAAATATGTATCTCTCTCATACGAGGTTTGATTAGGACAAAACTTTTTGCGTTGCGATGGTGATGATGAGAGATTTGAAATGGAACTTGGATGGATAAATTTATAGACTGTTGAATTTTAGGCTAAAATTGTACGTTGTTCGGTTTGAGTTCCAAACTGGAACGCCTCAGTGACAACAGAAAATAAATATGAGTTAATCTCACCTTTTAGGATAAATAATTTGATTTATATTTGATAAAAATTGTTGAATGATTATTATTATTATTATTATTATTATTATTATTATTATTATTATATATATAGCTAGGTTGAATACTCTCGCCTATTGGAGCGGATTAGACATTATATGTCCCTCATAATAGTGGATGACCCTTTATATTGCAATATCCCATGTTGAAATGGTAATTTTATAACATCTATGGTTGCAGGGAAATAGGTTGGAGGGATCTAACTGGATTCCTAAAAAATGTTGAATTTAATTTCATATATAGTGATATACGATGTGTTTGAACAACCTGCGATAGACTATGATGTGATTTGTATTTATTGGATACTATAGTAGCACTGGCCTTAATTAGGTATTATAAATACCATATATAATAGTTTTGAATTTAAAAAGGAAATTCAAAGGCGATTTTTAAAATGAACATATTTATATTGAATTTTGGGATTATTTAGAAGGGAATTGAATTGGATAAAATAAATAATTTGACTTTGGAAATTTATTTATCTATTTCGTAGAATAGTTTCAAATAGAGAATTTAAAATTGAGGATTTTAAAACAATGAATTTTTAAATAAGATTCTTAAAATACGAAATGGAAGTCGAAGTCAAGATTTGAATAGTTTTGGAATATGATTTGGGTTATTTAAGAAATAGATTTATAACTGGAATTTTAATTAGAAATCTATTTATAAATAGATTTTTGTAATGTAGACCAGTTATAAATTGGAAAGGAGTCTATAAAATTTATAAACGATAAAGTGAAGTGATCATCATTTGATAAATTGGAATACTAATTCACAGTGAGAATTTATAATGAGATATGGAAATTGATTTAGAAGTAATAGTGGATTCTATTTTGGAATTTGGAAAAGGGTATGAAATTTGGAAGCGAAAAACGATTTCTGATAAATCGAGAGAGATTCGTAAATATAAAATTGGTTATATTGGAATTTTAAAAATATACTTTCTTGAGAAGATACGTTTGTTTTAAAAAGGGATTTTTATTTATTAAACAATGTAGTTTAAAAATGGTTTTATTATTCAAAATATTTTGGAAAGTTGGTTATTCAAATATTTGATATTTGTTGAAATGAATTATAATTTTCATAATAAGCTCGGTAAATCGATTAATATTATTTATGAGGAACTAGAAATCGGTATTGTTGTTAGTTTAAAAGTGTTTGGGATATTTTAAACGATTACTCAAATGTGTTTTGAAAATAAACTATTATTCTTTAAAAATAATTATCATTTTATAAATGGAATATAATGGGTATGTGATTGGGATTTGTTTATTAATACTCCTGAGATTTGTAAACCAAGTTATTTAATGGAGCTGGTTTTGTGAGAGGGTTTTATAATGGAATTCCAAAATGTCGAAATATGGGAAGTTCGAAAATGAATCCAAATTCATAAAAGAAGTTTAAATTGTTAGTTTGGATTATAAATAAGTGTAATTGGTTTTGGAAATTGTAAAAAGGAATTTGTTAATAATAACGGAGTTTTATGAGATAAGTTATGAAATATTTCCTAAGTTTGATGTTAAAATGATTTTGGAGAATATGTTTATAAATATTTTCCTACGCATTGAAAAGTAGGTTTTGGAAATATTTTTAGTGTGAAATGTATGGTATAGAAATATTTTTCTAGGTGTTATAAATTGAATTAAGAAATATTTCTAAATGTTGATATGGTTTGAAAAGTATCCCGTTATGGATATAAGTATTCGAAATTGTTTTCAAATATTGAAATATTGAAAGAGATTTGTATATATATCTCTGTAAAGATATGTGGAATAAATGTTTTGAAAGATTTATAATGTGGCCTAGTTACTGCTTATATGTGTAATCTGATAGTTAAATAACCTACTGTCAAATCTTACCAACTTCGTTGATCGTTTTGAAGAGACCGGGATCAGATTTGATTATCCAAAAGCAACTTCGATCTGATTTGTGCGTTACGAATTGTGATATCTCGAAGGTAATGGAGATGGTGATATTGAAGGAGATTTAGTTACATTCAGACTTAGAACAGACTTGTATGGATGAATGCTATTAGCACATTTTCATTGAAGGGCAATAAGCATTCTAGGTTAGAATTTCTTGAAAGGTAATCGCAGCCTTAAGCCTCATCAACTACGAAATTGCTAAAATAGGCATGCGGCCGGGCTAAGTGGGCCGCTCTCATTAGGATATGTCATCATCTTTCTTGATTACCCTATATTTATGGATTTGGTTTGTGCATGAGAGATCTCGATTAAGGTTGCAAGATCGGGATGATGACATATTCGGTACTACTATTCAAGTGGTAGGCTGGTTCTGTGTGGTAGGGTATAGGATGTGCTTTTCAGACCCGGGTGCATTAATCTAGAGATGTACCCAGCGGAGGTAGTTCCTTACCTGGTCATAGTATGGAATCCATTCTCCAGTACGTGCCTTTACGGTTTTGATTGTAGAGCCTAGAATGCTAGAATTTAATTAATGTGACAATATTCGGCTATTTTAATAATTATTTGTACTTAGACACTATTATAATGTCACTGGATTTTCTATAAAAGTGTTTTGGTTATCGTAAGCTAAAAATCCATCGTGTTTATGTATGACGTGGTCTTACGAGATACCTTTTTGATTTCTAAGATTTTCTCATAACTTTAAATCCAGTTAGGCGTGTTTTCTCACATTGGTTTTCTAGACTAACTAGGGTATTATTTTATCATAATGCTCGGGTCAGACCGAGCATATTATAGATTAGTTTGGATGCTTGGAGCTTTAAGAGACGAATTAGAGCCCATAGACGTATTCACACGGATGGTTATATTTTCCGATGTATTCATTGGTGTGTTATAGACAATTTCGAGGACGGACTGTGATAACTGTCCAGGCTGAAATAGGTTAGTATGCTCTGATTACTGTTTGTATATATACATATTACCATTTTTTTGCTTAAATACTTGTGGTATATTATAGATTATTCATTCCGCTGTGAGATTCTATGTTGTTTAGTTTTCTTCTTATCTTCTTTTTTTCCTTAATAGTTGGGTTTTCCAACATTCGATTTCTCGGCATGTGTTACAGTGGACATATTAGTGTCAACTTCCGAGGGTCGAAAATCCAATTCATTACATTAAGTTATACACATGTATAAGGTTATTACATATATGTCCCCGGGGGAGATTGTTAAAAAATTCCAACATGCAGGCCACATATGTAAAATAAAATGAGTTATGTTATTTTGATGTAAAGCCTAATTAAATAGATTAAATTATGAACTAAAGTTAAACGGCTTGAAGGTTTAATTGTCGTGTTATTAATGTGTAGGTACCAAGCAATTCTAACTTGTTGCGTGGCCAAATTTGAAAATGCCAACATTATAAGTAAGGTGTTATGGTCCTCAAGTTACATAAGCTCAAGTTGTTCTCCTAATTTCTTCTAAGGAAATAATTTAGATCTAGGGGTTATGTCAATTTATTAGATTTGATCAAATTCTTATTCTTTAGATCTGTCTCTTTCTCTTATCTAGTTCATAAAACAGCAGCTACAGATTTATATATAATATCAGATCTTGGGCTGGTGTCAATATGGAAATTCAAACCAAATTTACTTCCCCAATCAACAACTATGGATTCAGGTATGGCTTTTGCTAATTAATTTAATTTCATCTTATTTCCTTTCAATCAAATCAATATGGGTCACCTATTTAGATCTAGGATTTCGTGATTAATCTATCCTAAAGTATATTGAAATCCTAACAGGAACATCATGCGTTGCTATGTCCTACGTGGCAAAGACGTGCCATTCAAACTGATCCATACACACCTAGAGCTCCCCTTGAAAGTAATGTGGTATGTATAAAAAATGATTAACAAAGAAAAATAAATAATAATAATACATAATAATTAACACTATTTTTTGTAGGCGGATGGAATTACCGAGCCATAGAGTTGGTTGACGAGCTTTCAAAAAAATTGATAGAGTGGTTTAAAGGCATGTGCTTCACTATTATAATCAATTACGGGGAAGAATAAGATATTAACACCAGTAGAAAGTCATTGTCGTGTAATGAAATATGTTGCCTTTCGAGCAGTTATGACAAAGGTGAAATTTTAAATGTTGCACAAAGGGAAAATTCGAAATGTTGCCTAAAGGTGTTGCTGAAAGTCTTCTTCTTGGGCATTTTCAAATGCCACCTAAAGGCACTGTTTCAAAAATTAATTTTAATAAAATACAGCTAGACCCAAAAGGAAGTTTTAAAACATGTTGCACATGAAAATATATCACATATGAAAATATTTACCAACAACTCAAACAAATACAATTACTAACAACTCATACGAAAGTAACACTACATTGCGGAAGTGTAATGATTCTTCTTGTGGACCTGCACTACGCATCTCCTACACTTGTGTCCCCTTTGAGGTTGAATCTCATACATGCTACCTTTAATCCTTATGGACCAAGGGCATCCTGGTAATCGATAAGCTATTGTTGGTAAAACCAAATTGACCATCATGTACACTCCAATAGCGTTTATCATGAACATGATGAAACTTTGGTATGTGGGCCACCGAATATTTCTCAACTGAGCACCAAGGTGATACAAAGTTATGGGCTCTACTAGCACCACTAACAACATTCGAACAAGCGACCATAATATGTGCACATTGTAACTGTTGTAATAATGGAATGTTGTGTCTACAAGTGCAAGTGTTATCATCAATTGTTACTTTAAATTCATCATCGAAATAGTGAATTACTTTCCATTCAACCTGGCTAAATCAAACTAGCCTTGAACATCTTGCTTAAATCACCCTCTCGGAAATCTTTACTTCCCACTTTGAAGTTTTAAAGGTATTGTCAAATTTCGAGTAGTTTCTCCTCTTTAATAGAAATAATACATGGAACGAAAGACGATACAAGCAACCAAATCTTTAACGGGTAACGATTATGCACCTTTACACAGACCATACATGCAAATCTATCATGGGTCGGATATAGGTAGCTATATTGCACACCTTGTTGATAATTCATGAACTGAGGAACTTTGAGGAACACTTGTTGCTGATTAGATGTTGCTAAATTCATAGACTTATTACTATAATAGGAGACATAATTTCTTGAGTAGTGTTAACAATCTCGCCAATCTAGAATAATGTTCAATACAATAATTGACTATTGGTCATGTTACAGGTTTTTCTGTTGCCAACCTTTTAGTTTTCCCAATAGATAACTCTATCGATTTTGATACAACAAAATGCATTAACTCAACATCATCGTTGTTAACCTTTTGATTGCTTTTGATCTAGAATTGGTAGGAAAATTGCAAACTAGATCTATATCAAACTCTTCAGATGTAATCTTTGTTGCTTTGCTAATGGGTTCTTTCAATTATGCCAAGTTGCAATCTTTACGAACTTTTACCAATTTGTAAGAACAACCAACATATGTTGCATGCATTTATTTATCAATGACCAACTCACCAAAAATAAAAAATAGTTGGAACAAAATTACGAACCACTCTTTAACAACAATGAATAAAACATTACACAATTTTCAAATACAATTACTGAAATAAAAATATAATCTAAAGGAATTTTAGTTTTACAAAATCAAACCTTAACCGTTCCATAAAGAGATGTTGTTATCCTTCAAGAAGATATATTGAAACATACAAGTTTTGATTGGGTTTGGTGCAAGAAAAAAGAGATTTTTGAAAAAGATGAGAGGGAGGGTTTTGGTTCTTTTAAAAGAAGCTTGGTAAAGTATGATTGAAGAGAGAAGGAAAGGGTTTTTTGTTTACAGGATCCATAATTATAGGCGCAAATTTGTTTTAATGGATACTGGGTACATTATTAAAATGAATGTAAGTCTAAATAGAACTTATTGGGGCCAAATAGGAAAAACATACCATGATATTACCAAAAGGAAAAAAAATATTATATGGCCCTAAGTATTCTAACCAAAATTCTCATAAAAGTCCACTTCATTAATTAAACGCCATCGCTTCATATAAGAAACCCTATACTTCAATAACGGCGAAGGAAAAACCGTGCTTCATCTCTAAACTCATCCACATCAAAATAAGTCTGATGTCTCCTTCGATGATGAAGTGCATATCTACCTTGGATATGGTAGATGTATTTCGGTACTGATTGTTAATACTCAAGGTATTAATTTTGATGCAATAACTATGTAAGTATTGTTAATAATATTTTCTTAAGTTATATAGTACGTTGTGCATGATATTAGAAATATTTAATACGTCTATACGAGCGATGATTGAATATAAGCTCGGTGAATTGATCAATATAAGTCGAGAGTTGATCGAGATATATTTGAAGACTAATGAGTTTTAAAGAGTTCATGAAAAAAAGCACGAAGAGCTCGAGGTATCTGTATCAGATCTGAGTCTTAGATTAATATATTAAAGAACTAAGTAGTATCACATCTTCGATAATCTTCACTTTGAATCTTATTTTTTACTCAACATATTTATACAAAACAATAATTTTTAATCTATTTACAAAATCAATTTTAATAGAATTTTTATAAAGAAAATATAATTTCAAACATTTTTTAAATGGATTTGAACTTGTACAAGTAAATATTTATATGTCGGCATATAATATTTTTGTACGTCAACACATAAACCGTTGAGATGTTTTTTAAAATTTCAATAGAATAAATTATTGATGTCATCCTTTTGCGAATGCATGCAACTCTTTAACATATATGTAAAGGCCTTTGATTTTGAATTTTTAATATAATTTGATTTATTCTCTTAATCTCTCTTCTCTTTCATTCTCCTTTGCATTTCAACGAAGTGCTGCCTATTTCTGAATCAATCCACTCTCTCTGCATTCATACAATGATCAAAGAAGATTCACTTCTAATCCATACCAAAATCTCTATGATCTCTACTTAATTCCACTCAAATACAAAGATACTCAACTACCAAAGGTCTGTAGGAGATTGTATCAACGAACTACCTAATATTGTGATTGAAAGATTATATTTTCTATAGTCCACTACTACTTGTAAAAGGGCAATCTTAACCACCCGAGTGAAAGTTAAGACAAGATTATAAAGGGAGTTGTCCTGCCTCTTGAGTAAAATATAGGATAGGTGTTCTGGTCACCAAATCCAAATTCTAAACGGTGTGCCGATTACCCGACTCGAATTCCAGTAGGTGTCCTTGCCACCTGAGTCAAAGTGAAGTGTAAAGAATGTTCATGCCGCCTAATTGAAAGTTAAGATGTGATTAGTGAAATTCTATATGTGGTGTAGGACTGGAAATTCAAACCAATATAAAATTATTTGGGTCTTGTTTACCTGTACTTTTACTATATCTACTTACAGTTATTTGATTGTTCTATGATTATGCTATCTGTTTATATTTTAATTCTATATGATAATGTTCATAATCTCCAAGTATATTGATAAAAAATTTAAATACACTATTCTACCTCCCTCTAGTGTAAATTAGCATTAAGATCCATTCCGCTGTATCATAGATCAGTTATCACATTTATCACCATAGCACCCATCCACATTTGGTAGGTTAACATGATAGGGTTTCTCACAGTGTGATCTATGTCGAAGCATTATCTCTTGCCCTTACTCCTCCCATGGTGTGGTTGCTCCGAATCGATAGGCTACACATAAAACCTGAGTCTGAGGGACCAATTTAGGCCATCAATGCGAATTTATATTCCATATGAAAGGAGTACATTTGGCATTAAAGCATATAGTTTTCAAAACTTGTAATCAGATTTTTGATTTTTTTAAATGGGTACTGACAATAGTAACACACTATTTAACATATTCATAGGAGGCCAATCAACTGCTAGAACTCCACTGTTTAATAGTGGAAATTATGCATACCAGTTATATAGATGAAAGTCTATTTACAATCTAATGGTTTTGAAATTTGGAATATTGCTTATAATGAGCATTGGTAAACTGCGAATGCATACGCTCAATGGACAAATGAGAAAAAGGCACAAGCACTTAGAAATTTAAAGTTATGAATATATTATTATGTTCAATAGGTAAAATGAATTTAATATAGTTTCTATATGTAAGTTTGCATATGAAACATGAGGAATACGGCAAGTTACACATGAAGGCACTATTATAGTCGAACAAACGATGATTTATACGTTAACTAATCAATTTCAAATATTTAAAATGAAACTATTTCTTACATGTATTCAAGATTTCAAGACATATTACAAGCATAAATTTCATTAGGAAAAGAATACGCTAAAGAAGACCAAGTCTGAAAGATTCTTAATTCACTTACAAGTGAATCGGATCAAAAGACTCTAGCCATAGAAAAAGTCAATGATATCGACACAATGAAAATATAGGAATTAACAGGTAATTCAATGTCATATGAAGTTCAATTGCAGGGCAGAAAGGAAAGCCAGTCAGCTGAGAGAAAACACCGGCATTCAATACTATTTACGGAGATGAAGGATTAGACGACAATGAGAAAATGGCATTTATGACCAGGAATTTCAGAAAATTCTCGAAGTATCAAAAAGAAAAAAAGGAAAAAGGACTGATGGAGTCCGGAATAAATCAAGCAGCGAAGATACCATCAAATTCTTTAGGCACAACAAAACTAGATACTTTCAAAGGGATAGTCCAAATCATAGGAAATCAAACTTCCAAATGCGGACTACTTAAACAAAAAGAGGAAACATGCTTACAATGCAATGCAGGACGATTCATACTCCAAGTCAAGAAGCAGTGACTTAGAAACAGAAAACGTATGATCTATGTTTTCTAATAGAAGGTGAACAAACACTAGTAAATGCCACAAACTTTGAAGAAAATCAGTAATAATTCAAAAATCAAAAACTCTTTATTTAATTTATTCATTCAATAGCATTCATTAGATTAGCTAATTAGATCTTAGTAAATAGATAAGTATGTGTTTTTGAGTTTACTAGTTCTTTTAGAAACATTGTTTGAAACTAGAAAAAGGCATTTCAAATTAAAATTCAATATAATTAATACATAATGCGTACAAATAGAAAAATATTCATTTTAAAATATTACATAATATGTATAATAATATTCTAAAAATAATAAAATAATTAATAAATATATATATATACACATACACACACATAATTATATATTAATTAATAATAAAAATGAAACAATATTATAAAATTAAGTACTTATAAGCAATTTATCAATAATGAATATTCATAAAATATTTCAATCCAGATAAAAGAATTTTTGCTATGGTTATCACTTATTTTGAGATATTGAAATCCTTTCTAATTTATTGTAATAATTAATTCAAAAATTCGTAAAACACTAAATATTTCATAAAAATTGAAATTTAATACTCAATATATTAACAAAACCAATAATAATTTTATAAACTAAAACGAAAAATAGGAATCTGCTTTTTTTGAGTTGTATCATATTTTTGTATATAGTATTTAAATAAAAAAATTGGTATATTATGAAATGTGGGTATGTCGACATAGAAAATTTTCACATGTCGACATATGGACCATTGATTTCGATTTCCTTGCTTAATTTAAAAGTTAAAACTACCTATATAACTTCACTATTTTGTCTCTAGACTCATTTCCACTCATTTTCTCTCTGTAAAATAAGAAATTCACACCATTAGTGGATCTAAACTCTTCCAAACAATCATCGGAAAGAAATACTCCCTTTTGTGATTTCAGATTCTCAAAACTAGGAAAAATAGGAAAAAGATGAAGCATGTCATCAATAGGCTTAGTGAAACACAAGTGCAACAAATACATATGAAGAATAAACAAAAAAGGAGTGGAATGTTCTAAAGGAATCTTTAGAATCATTTTATTAACAACCAAATGGAACATATTATATTAGATGCGGAAGAAACTGAAATTAATTTTTGATGCTAATGGAAATCTATTTAAAAAAAGAGACTTTTCGTCTCCATTTTTAAAATTGTAGCATTCACAAATCTTCAATCATCAAGATGCGTCATTATGATAGTCGTTTATGCGTGTACGAATGTTTGTTCTATTAGAAGGTGTAGTTATTAAAAAATTTGTAATCCTTTTGTTTTATATTTAAATTCATACCTTGTAGTACATTTATATAGAAGATTTGGTTATATAAATGTTCAAAATATAACATATTATTAATGAATAATTATAGTATATATAATAAAAATTGATTTTAATATAAAGTAGATGCTAATTTATTTTTTGAAAATAATAATTATAGCCAATATTATAAAATAATGAAATAAGAATAAAAATAAAAATTATAATTATCTGAATTAAAACATATATGTTGACATATAATGGCAACTGTTCAAAATTTGAATTTGAATTATTTTTAAAGAGGGAATAGTTATTTAACTAAATATTTCTCCTATAAATACATAAGTAAACACAGAGAAATAACTATATTTTTTTCTAACGAATTCCAACATATTTTTAGAGAAAAATGTATTTGGAAAAGGTATTTATAAATGGAATTTAAGCGACAACATGTAGAAGACAATATAGTCTTTCAACATGGCTTTTCATGGGATTTTGTGAAATCAAAAGCATATAGAAGTGAATCAAAAACAAATGATTCGTGAAATTGAAAGGCATCTGGCATCACTCTGATGCTTTTATGCTATGTCTTAAGGGAACAAAACCTTTCAATTCCTTAAAAGATGGGCTAATCAATGATGAAGTCATGGAAGTACCAGGAAGAAAATTGTTTAGAAGGAATTTTTGATCCAGGTAACGGATTAGTAAAAGTTCCATCACAAAAACCATGACTTCCACAATGTATTTGTTTTCGTATTTTCTTTTACTGTTTTGTATTGTTTGCATCTCAATGTTTCTTAAAATAGTGTACTCGTATAATTGTTGTGATTATGTACGTAGTTTTATGTTTTTAATTACTATGGTATTTATACTTATGCACATTGGTAAATATTTTAGTAAAAATAGCGCTTTACATATTTTTGATGACTTAATAGATATAACTACACAAAAATAAACTGGTAACACTCTATGAATAATCTACAATAATTATATAATATTTATCACAAAGCATAGCAATATTATAACTTCTTATATAATTTGTAATTATATATTCGTTACTTAAGAATAGATATATAATATATATATAACAAATTTCATGTAACGACCTGAAATTTTGAAGATTTAAAACTGGAATTTAATATGATTTTGTATTAATGTTTAGATAGAGAAGAAAATCTTACAATTTATAATAAAGTGAATGTTAGAATTAAATGAGCAATTGTAATAAATGGAATAATATTGAAGCAAATAAAATTTGGATAGATTTAATGAAACCGAAATAAATGAAACAAGGTAAGTATTATACCTGGATATAATTGAATATGGAGAAAAAAAGTAAGTATTGAATTCAACTATGTATAATTTGGGTAATAAAATAAGTTTATTTATGGAGTTAGATTGTTTATTTTGTTTTAGGCTATAAATCAAATAGAAGAGAACAAGCGTAAATCTTAAGGGTATGATAACAATTATTATATATTGCCTAATTTATTGGTCAACCAATTTATTTGAATATAAAGCCCTCTTAAATGTTAAGGAATTTTAATACTGTTATTGAGGCAACGTTACTTAATGATTTTAATTTAGTAACGGAAGAGTGAATGAGAATTTATAGAATACATAAATTTATTTATACGTAGACAAAAGTATATATTGAATAAATTTATGATAATTGGATAATGTAGTGTTAATGGAAATTAATTAGTGTTATATATGGGATTTATACCTGGGTGGGTAAGTAGTAAACTTATAAATGAAAGAACGTAAGTAGGTGACCATTTTTATTTAGGTTATTTATTCATTTAGTATGTTAAATAAAAATTTGGGAATCAGATCTCAATTAAGGTAAATTAAGTTGTACGTTAATTTGAAATAAAATCTAATAAATATTACATTAATAAGGTGTAGTACTAAATGGTTATGGATTGTCAAATTTGATAAAAAGGGATTGGACTTAGAAAACTTTGTTATTTGAGTTTAAAACCTAAATTAATACGCGTAATTGACAAGATTCACATTTTTAAATATAACCGTTGATACAAATCTAAGAGGTATATAGAAGTATCAGTGTAATGAAATGTAAACAAATGTTAAATATGCTTATAGGATAACGATTGTTTGGATAAAAAGAATGGGAATCAACATTTAATTATTTATTTGAATTTAAATCACGATAATATGGTTTATTGCAATTAAATGGATTTAATATTTGAAAATTTCGTAAATATTTGTTTAGATGAAATTGTAGTTATTTATGTATTGAGTATGAATCTAATGTAAATTTTACTTATAAAATGACAGTTGATATTGAATGGAAAGAATGCAAATTTAAGTTGTGTCAATATATTGGAAATTAGCGTATAATAATAGGTTTTATTGGAATTAAATGAAATCAACATCTAATTATTACGTTAATAGAAAGTTAAATGGAATGTAAGAATATTATGGTAATAGTTGTAAATCCAATATTTTATCCGTTTAATGATAGTGTATTGAATAATAGAATTTGAATTTTTAATAGTGAGTTAATTTATTTAATTTATAACAATTGGACTTATTGCAAATGAATGAAATCAAATATTTAATTATTACGTTAATTTTAAAATTAAGTTGAAATTGGGAAATATTTATGTAATAATTTTTAAATCCAATGGTAAAACCTTCGATTCGAAATTAATGAATGGAATAATTATGAATTAATTCAATTTAATGGAAATTTTATCTATAATTTTGAATTTTATGAAATTGAAGATTTATATTGATTAATCTTTAATAAGATCACATTCAAAAATTGTTAAATCATTGTAAACGTTTGAGAATTTTAAAGTGATAAAGATTGCAAATTTTCGAATTTAAACGCGAAATTTGATTTAATTAATTTATTTTAAATTTGTTTAATTAATGGAAAAATAGCCATTTTAGAGACTGACTCGGATTTCGACGAAACAAGTTTCATCGGATCCGTAATGGTGAATTATAGTAGTGTTTCAAGTTTCGTGGCGATCGGACTTGTTGTTTGATAGTACGGACTCGAAACGCCTTGAAATTTATGCAATCTAAACCAATTGAAATCAATTTGGAAGATTTGAATTCAGCATCACTTCTTTATACGATGAAATTTGGACGTGAAACTTTTTCCATCGCGTTTAAAATATTTTTAAACATATATTTTGATATATGTGTTGACCTTTTCCATACCGAAATCGAAACGGGCTTTTCGGGTCAATTATCATTCAAAACCCAAATCCAACCTAGCCCATACTTTCTATTCTGTTTGCCTATATATATGTGGTTATAAACCCTAGGTCATTGCTTAATCCTCATTCTGAACGTATGCTCTTCCACATTCCACTGCGAACCCTAATCTTCCCAATCCGATTTTAATTTCACAAAAAAATAATTGCGGATCTGCAGCAACTTCTGGTCGTGCTTCGAGTTTCAGAGGCAAAAACGCTACATCTACTTCGGGTTAGGAAGAAAGTTACTCGGTCGCAACGGGTCGTTTTGGCAAAAACTCCAACCAAGCACCGTGGAATTGAGGCGGTGGACCGAAGTTGAACCCGAAGTCGACTCAGGACCAGAATTTTCCAATCTTCTAATTTTCCTAACTTTTTCGTACGAGCTCTGTTTCACGCGCGACTTTTTTGTTAGGATCGTAATTAAATTTCCAACGTTTTGGCGCTTGTTTGGATGGATTTGGAGACCGTGCAATTTTTGGATTTAAATTGGACTTAAATTCAATTTAAATTCAAAAGGTGAGTGTTTTAACCCACTCACAACTTCTAAGATTTCTTATGTTTATTAAATTGATTTATGATGTGTTTTAAAATTTATTTATAGCCGTTTGGCATCTATTTCATCATTATATCAGTTAATTTGCATTCATTAAATTTACTTATTATTTGATTCATTTTTTCATATAAACTGATAGTTAAATTTGTAGTAAATTTATTATGCATATAAACTACCAGTTAAATTATCAGTAAATTTATTTTGCAAAATAAACTGCCAGTGAATGCCTGTTATTTATCATATGTTATATATAGATGTATTGTTCTAATTTGGATGATGATTGTGATAAAAGAGTGTATGATTTTGATGAATGAATGGATGTTTATTTATATTAACTACAAGTTGTTATGCATTTGATTTCATTCGGGATTGCAGTTTGAAATGATATATAACCGCAATTTTTATTTTAAATTACGGATTGAAATGATAGATATTCGTATCACTAGACCATAGGGTAGAAAATTATATACAGGCACCGTCGGTCTATATATATTAATATTTTGAAAATGATTTCTATGGTTTGGATAGGATACGGTTTAATAAATATTAATTTTTAATCTTATATAAAATCTTATTTTTATATACATACATGGTTAAATTATTGAATTTAAGCTATGTATAAATTTGTTAAATAAAATAAATAAGTTGAATAATGGAGTTTTAATGATTTAAATCAATTAAGATTTGATGGTAAATTGGAAATTTATTTGAATGGAACTTATTTAAAAATTTCACTCCATAAGTTGATGTAAAACTTATTAAAGCTTGGAAATTTTAAAGGTATGATATTTATAACTGGATTTTTATTCATGATAAATTAAACGAATATTTCTAGCTTAAATAAATTAAAGGAAATAATTAAGTTGTTAGTAATAGGAATTTTATTTTAAACGATTTTTTATCTATTATGTAAACATTTCAAAACTAAATAATAGGAAAATGAATCGGTGAATATAAATTTCCAACCTTAAGTTTTGAAATTGTTAAATACTCAAAGTTAGAAATATATTGAAATTGAAGTGGTTTATTTAACTAAAAGTGAATTTAAAATTTATGGATTTAGACTAAATTTTAAATGAATAAAATTGTAAAGTCGCGGAAATTATTGTATTTTATAAAGTAATTTTAAACTTAGACTATTTTATTCTATATACTGTTTGAATATCCAAACCATTCAAGTTTTAGAAGTTATGGTTTTAAAGCTATGAATTTCGAAGTATTATGTTTTGAAAGTTATAATTCAAATGTTTGGTTTCCAGATATTATAAATTTTAAAGCAGTATGATTTTGGAAAGGAAATATATTTGAAATAAAAATGATATTATTGATTTGGGTTTTACAAAAATAATATCAAAAATGAGTTTGTTTTGGAAATGGAAATGATATCGTATTTATGGGTTTGAAATGGATAATTATATTCTGGTTTAAAAGTATAAACTATTTTTAAAGACCACGGTGTTATAATAACGATTGGTTGTTTGAAGAGACCGGGATCGGAAGTTGTCATACTCTCTGCAAACTCTGAAAACCACTTTAACAACCGTGTACGCGGTGGAGTTTCCGGAATGAAGTAGGATGGCGGCGGCGTTTCCTTTGAGGTAAATACTGTATGAATATGCGCTTATATGATTTTTTTTTGATGATAATAAACATACATATACATTCGTTCAAATGTATTTGATAATGTACTATTTTAATTTTTCATAGATTAAATAAATATTTGTTGAATAAAATTAAATTACACAGCATTTGAATTCAAACAGAATAAATTACACAGAATTTGAATTCAAACAGAAATTTTATTCAAACAAATATTTATTACATTTTTGAATAGTACAAATTCAAGCTCTCACTATACATATACAATTTTGATTGTAATTACATCACAATTCAATTTACAAAAATGCCTCACTACATATCACTCACACTCGTAGTTTATCTTCAAGTTCATTCCAGTTATAATCCAGCATCTGAGCAATCTGCAAAAATATTCCGCAGTAAAATTGAAAAAGAAATATTTTTGCAATATAAAATGAAATATGGATTTTTGAAAATATTATTTTCCTCGGTTATTTGGGTTGTTCGTCATCATTTACATTTGAATTCATCATACACGAACAATGTGACATGCACAGTGTATCACTGTACATGCCACAAGGCCGTGCACATCGATATACACTTGATAATGCTACAGGGAAAGGTGAGCACATGTCAAACCTAAATGAAAAACCGGGTTCAACTCACGTGCAATATTTTCAAAATCACGACACGAGCACAAGGTCAAACCCGAGTTTTTGAAACTGGATTCAACTCAAGTGAAATTTCAAAAATCAACATGAATGGATGCAAGACCAGCTGCAACATGAGATGAATCAAGTTCAGTGTGGCAATGCACAAGACAACAAGTTCAGCTACTCAAATGAAAAATGCAACAGTGACCAACCATAAGTTCAAGGCAGTAGTGTACATGAATAAAACTACAGGTACAAGGCTAGAACAACGACATGAATGCAACATGGTGAACAACACACGTGCAAAAGTCAACCCAGTAAGCAAAATGAATGGAGCAACTGTGAAAACTGAAATGGATAAGTGCATCCAGAATACAAGATGACCAAGTCAAAAGTTCAAGTCTCGACTAAAACCAGTTACTCAATGCATGCAACATGGTGTGCAAGCACAGCTTCAAACTAGCATCATGTGTTGAACAACATGAAGAGTGACACAACAATATGAATGCTATGTTCAAACATGAAACAAGACTAAAACTAGGCAATAGTGAATGGGGAACACCATATGAATGAACTCGAACAGACACACATGAATGGGAAGACCGCAAAGACAACAGCCAGTGCCAACAAAGAAAAGAGACGACCAAGTGAAACACAGTGCATATATGATATCACAGCAAACATGACAGTAGACCAAAGTGCAACAAGATCACTCATGAAAACTAACAAGCCAATATGCAGACACGAATGCAAACAACCAACTATATGCAGATGAACAGAACGTCAATTGGGTACATGAAGTTCAATCCACCAGTCAGTGCAGTGATACAATGCAAACATAAACAACATCAAAGAAACAAGTCTCGAACACTATGCGGTGTACATGAAAGCAACAGAAAGAGCTATAAATACAACTCGAAGCAATGCAAGTTCATATATACAGCAAGCTACAAGTGATGCAGAATCAAGGTGAACAAACAGTGGCACATGAATACAAGTATGCACAGCAATGCAAAGCCAGCAGAGCTTCATAAGAAATAAAGAAATGCAGATCAATGATCTCAAGCCAAAGTCAAAATTGACCAAGCTACTGCATCAAGCCGAAGTCAAAATTCAACGCAAATATATCTTCGAAAATAGGAAAGTCAAACAAAGTAAAACAGGAAAGTCTTTGCCATATTACACAAGAAAAATCGAACGTTCTCAAGCTAAAGCCGTGAGTAACAAGTCGAAGATATATCAGGAAAGTCGTGCGCATCAGGAAATTGAAATTTTGGAAAGTATCGAATTGAAGCGAACAAACTCAAGTGTCGAATTCATATAAATACCAAACCCAAAATTCATCATTGGCATCGAGTTCAAGCAAGCAATTAAACCAGCAGCGAAAGAGAACACATACCAATCTATCGAACTCGATCAAAGGAGCAGGTGCAAACGATTCACAATCTCAAAGTCAACCAAGCAGCCGATCTCAAGAGAATCGATCATCAGAGAACGAGCGCGAGCAAGAGCAACACAAATCAGATCGAACGAAGAATCAAAGCCACAATTTTCACAAGGGAACAGAAGCCCTAATTTAGTGGAAAAAGGATCGGCCGCAATTGTTTCACAAGCAAGAGAAAAGGATCGGGTTAAAGAATAAAGAGCCGGCCTTATTTTTATTAAAGGGGTTTTGGGTTTAATTGTTTTTATTTGTTGTTTTTACTTTTCGAATCAAAGAACTGGTAAAATCACCACCTAGGTTGTAGGTAGTGTCAGATTGTCTAGTTAGAATTAGTTCGGTGAGCAGGGTGTGCGAGTTTGCAAAACTCTATAGGCGGGAGCAAGGGTTTGCGAGTTTGCAAAACTCTATAGGTAGGAGCAGGGGTTGCGAGTCTATTAGAGTGTTTGTAAGCGGGAGCAGGGTTTGCGAGTCTGTTAGAGTGTTTGTAAGCGGGAGGTTGTTTAATTCTAATAGAAATCTGGGAATGCAGCAGTAGGCAGGGGTTGCCGAAGCTGGGTAAATTTTATGTGTGATTTACTTTTAAGCATATTTATTTCTGCAGTTTGTTTCTGTGTTTAATCGAGAAAATTTGCTATAACCCTATTCACCCCTCTCTAGGGTTAATCTAGATCCTACAAGTGGTATCAGAGCACGGTATTTTTCTTTAACTCTAGAGTCATTAATCCATCAAATAATCTTTTTCTGAGGGGCAATCTATTGTTAGGCCACCCATGTTTAATGGGAATGATTATGCTTATTGGAAAGTTAGGATGGGTATTTATCTTAATTCTGTTTATTATGATGTTTGGGACATTATTGAATCTGGCTATAAATCTCCCACTATAAATGTAGGTGATACTGAGATTCCTAAACTAAAGATAGGTGGGATGCTAACGATAAGAAAATAAAAACTACAAATGCTAAAGCCATGAATGCTTTGATCTATGCACTTGATAAGAATGAATTTAATAGAATTTCTCATTGTAAAACTACACAGGAAATTTGGCATACTTTGAAGGTGACATATGAAGGAACTTCTCAAGTTAAGGAGTCTCGTCTAGCCCTATTCAGCAATGAATACGAAAACTTTGTGATGGACAATGGAGAGAGCATAAAAGACATGTTTGGACGCTTTTCAACTTTGGTGTACAATGCTAGAGCGCTTGGGAAGGTATTCACTGAGGTAGAGCTTGTAAGAAAGGTGCTACGAGTCTTACCGATAAGCTTTGAGGCAAAAGTCACGGCAATCCAAGAATCGAAAGATTTGAGTAAACTAAGCATGGAGGAGTTGATCGGTAACTAAATGACATATGAGCTTGAGCTAAAAGCAAAGGAGGAATGCAATAACTCCGAATCAAAGAAGAAGACGATTTCCTTAAAGAGCAAAGAAGAGAGCGATGAAGACGAAGAAGATCCAATTGAAGAGCTTGCAATGGGTGTCAATAATCTTAGAAAATGGTCAAGATTCAAGCCACGCAAGAAGAAAACAAATGGTAATAGGTCAAAAGATTCTGACAATTCCAATAATGAATCGACGTGCTTTAACTGCAACAAGCCTGGCCACTTCAAACAACAATGCCCACTTCTCAAAAACAACAGAGGAAAGAAAAAGAAAAAGAAGGCCTTTGAAGCGACTTGGGATGATGAAGAAGGAGAGGAAGTTTCGAATAGTAGCTCAGAGGAGGCTAACTTAAGTCTTATGGAAAAATCAGATTCAGAAGCAATCTCAGAGGAGTCTAGTGAGGTAGGTGACTATTCTTATAAAGAACTTGTTTTTATGTGTCTCGACCTTACTAAAGAAGTTGATTCTCTTGAATCTAAAACTGAAAAACTAGAATCTGATAGGAGAGAACTTGCTCGTGAAAATTTTAGGTTAGAAACTGAACTTGAAAATATTCAAAACCTAGAATGTAAAAAATGTAAAATTTTAGATTCAGAATTATCAAGACTTAAGAATAGCTCTGAGAATCTTGAAAAAGAAAACTTGAGTCTTAAGGAAATCATTGACACTAGGAAAAAGGATTTTATAAATAGATGCACCTCACTTGTAACTGAAAACACAACACTAAAAACCAAAGTCCAAAATCTTGAGAAATCTCTGAATAACTTTTCAAGAGGCGAAAAATCTTTCAACATGCTATTGGGAAATCAAATTTTTGCTAACAACAGAAAAGGACTTGGCTTTGGAAAAACACAAGTTGATATTGATGAAAAAAGGTAAGAGTGTCTTTGATAGACGTGAAATAATTGGACATCATGTTGAAAATTACAGTCATAGGAACAAGAACACAAAATTTATACAAGTTTGGGTTCCTAAGAATTCTACAAACAAATTTCATGTCTATTGGAACAAGAATAAAAGGTCTAAACAAATTTGGGTTCCAAAGGGTTTGTTTATTCACAATGCTTCAACCACTAACAATCATGGACCTATAAAAACAAATAGGTCACAAAAATCTTTCATCGTGTAGGTATGTTGGCAGGCTAAGGAACAACAACAGTGTTTTCTGGATTTTGGCTGTTCCAAAAACACAACGGGCAACAAAGCAAAAGTTCCTTAGCCTAGTACAAAGGTGACAGAATCACAATGGGAAATCACGAAATATTATCGTAAAGATAAAACAGGTGAAGGTATATTTATTTGATCGATATATTAAATGTGATAATCTGCACCATATTCTGAATGAAATCAGCCAATATTGAGATGTTGTAAAGATGATGTTTTTTGATTCTGACTTGTTCGACATAGTTGGCCAATTATATTGATGCCAAAAACACTATTCTTTGAATTACTTCATACATATACGTTTGGATTAAACATAGCGTTTTGTTGGATACATTTGGTTATAATATGGCAATTCTATATTCACAGTTTCTGATTATTTACATGGCTTCAATCCAAATTCAAGAGCACGCCATTTAAAATGCTGTTTGAGTTTTCATGCACACTTCATGATCTGGTCAATCAAATTTAGTTAGTGATATTTTGGGGTAAAAGAGAAATTTAGATGCAGATTACACTAGTAATCTAGTTGATAGAAAAATTACTAGTTGAACGTGATTTATGGTGAGACATTTAGTAGCTGCATCGTTTTTCAAAGAAAATATCTGCATATTTTTCATTACAAATAATTTTCAATTAGCATTAATTTTTTCTCATATAACCCCTTCAAGAAAATCATTTTTGACCATATTTTCAGATTAGTCATTTTTATTTGATTTTAAATGACAAATTTTTGACTAATCCGACTCCCTACTAATTATCAAAAAGATAAATAGTGATTGAATAGGTGATATGTGTTGATATTTAACATACATTACACAAGAGAGTATATTTGGAAAATTTCTTTAGGAATTCAAACAAGAGTTATAAAACTTTTTGTTGGGTAAAGATTCCATGACCATTTCTATATCTATCATATTTCTATCGACCATTGTTTATCAAATCTTAAATATAGTTTGTCGATATGTGGTACTATAATCAAGAATCATTTGTTTTCATGTCACACTTTTTTTGTAAAAATAAATAAATATCCATAGTATTCACTCTCATTTAAAAGCCCTCACGGTTATGCATGGGTGAATTACTTGGATTTTTGATTATGTGCTTCCATGCTCATTTAAAAGACCTTACGGTTATGCATGTATGGAACGCATATCTAAATTAATTGATTAAATAGACAAGTTGATTCTAATCCCATTTAAAAGTCCTCACGGTCATGCGTGGTTAGAAGATACTTGATTTCATTTTTTAAAATCAAATTGGAATACTACTAATCTCATTTAAAAGTCCTAACGGTTATGCATGATTAGTAGATATTCAAATTCCTGATATAAATGTACCACAAGTTGATACAATTGTATGATTTTATATTAGAACATCATTTCCATTCTTTCTAAAAATGGAATATGCGCCTAACAAGGGTAGTTATGATTTTTGTTTGATTGAAGTTTAATATTTATATTCAATTTGAGTTTAATGTTGGATTAATATTGATTACATTATCTCTATTTTCTCTAACACTATTATTCTTTTGCTGATAACAAAAGGGGGAGAGAAAAGCTAAGATTTTGTCAAATAGAATCAAGCAGAGGTCAAATAATTTTCTATTTACATCTAGGCTCATTTGTATATTTCTATTTGTATGCATATATGTTGGGGGGAGCATCATGTAGAGAGGAAGCATTTAAATAGGGGGAGAATTAGAGTATATCATTGATCAAATACATTTAACGCAGTCAAAATCTTAAATATATGTTTGTTATCATCAAAAGGGGGAGATTGTATGAATATACGCTTATATGATTTTTACTTGATGATAATAAACATATATATACATTCGTTCAAATGTAATTGATAATGTACTATTTTAATTTCTCCCCTATTTAAATGCTTCCTCTCTACATGATGCTCCCCCTACATATATGCATACAAATAGAAAAATACAAATGAGCCTAGATGTAAATAGAAAATTATTTGACCTTCGCTTGATTCTATTTGACAAAATCTTACCTTTTCTCTCCCCCTTTTGTTATCAGCAAAAGAATAATAGAATCAAGCAAAGGTCAAATAATTTTCTATTTACATCTAGGCTCATTTGTATATATCTATTTGTATGCATATATGTAGGGGGAGCATCATGTAGAGAGGAAGCATTTAAATAGGGGGAGCAATTAGAGTATATTATTGATCAAATACATTTAACGCAGTCAAAATCTCAAATATATGTTTGTCATCATCAAAAGGGGGAGATTGTATGAATATGCGCTTATATGATTTTTGTTTGATGATAATAAACATATATATACATTCGTTCAAATGTATTTGATAATGTATTATTTTAATTTTTCATAGATAAATAAATATTTGTTGAATAAAATTAAATTACACAACATTTGAATTCAAATAGAATAAATTACACAGAATTTGAATTTAAACAGAAATTTTATTCAAACAAATATTTATTACAATTTTGCATAGTACAAATTCAAGCTCTCACTATACATATACAATTTTGATTGTAATTACATCACAATTCAATTTACAAAAATGCCTCACTACATATCACTCACACTCGTAGTTTATCTTCAAGTTTATTCCAGTTATAATCCAGCATCTGAGCAATCTGCAAAAATATTCACTAACGCGGTAAAATTGATAAAGAAATATTTTTGCAATATAAAATGAAATATGAGTTTTTGAAAATATTATTTGCCTCGGTTATTTGGGTTGTTCGTCATCATTTACATTTGAATTCATCATACACGAACAATGTGACATGCACAGTGTATCACTGTACATGCCACAAGGCCGTGCACATCGATATACACTTGATAATGCTACAGGGACAGGCGAGCACAGGTCAAACCCCAAATGAAAAATCGGGTTCAACTCACGTGCAATATATTCAAAATCACGACACGAGCACAAGGTCAAACTCGAGTTTTTGAAACTGGATTCAACTCAAGTGAAATTTCAAAAATCAACAAGAATGGATTCAAAGACCAGCTGCAACATGAGATGAACCAAGTTCGGTGTGGGAATGCACAAGACAACAAGTTCAGCTACTCAAATGAAAAATGCAACAGTGACCAACCAGAAGTTCAAGGCAGTAGTGTACATGAATACAACTACAGGTACAAGGCCAGAACAATGACATGAATGCAACATGGTGAACAACACACGTGCAACAGTCAACCCAGTATGCAAAATGAATGGAGCAACTATGAAAACTGAAATGGACAAGTGCATCCAGAAGTACAAGATGACCAAGTCAAAAGTTCAAGTCTCGACTAAAACCAGTCACTCAATGCATGCAACATGGTGTGCAAGCACAGCCTCAAACTAGCACCATGTGTTGAACAACATGAAGAGTGACACAACAATATGAATGCTATGTTCAAACATGAAACAAGACTAAAACCAGGCAACAGTGAATGGGGAACACAATATGAATGAACTCGAAAAGACACACATGAATGAGAAGACCGCAAAGACAACAGCCAGTGCCAACAAAGAAAAGAGACGACCAAGTGAAACACAGTGCATATATGATATCATAGCAAACATGACAACAGACCAAAGTGCAACAAGATCACTCATGAAAACTAACAAGCCAATATGTAGACATGAATGAAAATAACCAACTACATGCAGATGAACAGAACGTCAATTGGGTACATGAAGTTCAATCCACCAGTCAGTGCAGTGATACAATGTAGACATAAACAACATCAAAGAAACAAGTCTCGAACACTATGCAGTGTACATGAAAGCAACAAAAAGTGCTATAAATTCAACTCGAAGCAATACAAGTTCATATATACAGCAAGCTACAAGTGATGCAGAATAAAGGTGAACAAACAGTGGCACATGAATACAAGTATGCACAGCAATGCAAAGCCAGCAGAGCTTCATAAGAAATAAAGAAATGCAGATCAATGATCTCAAGCCAAAGTCAAAATTGACCAAGTTACTGCATCAAGCCGAAGTCAGAATTCAACGCAAATATATCTTTGAAAATAGGAAAGTCAAACAAAATAAAACAGGAAAGTCTTTGCCGTATTACATAAGAAAAATCGAACGTTCTCAAGCTAAAGCCGTGAGTAACAAGTCGAAGATATATCAGGAAAGTCGTGCGCATCAGGAAATTGAAATTTTGGAAAGTATCGAATTGAAGCGAACAAACTCAAGTGTCGAATTCATATAAATACCAAACCCAAAATTCATCATTGGCATCGATTTCAAGCAAGCAATTAAACCATTAACGAAATAGAATACATACCAATCTATCGAACTCGATCAAAGGAGCAGCTGCAAACGATTCGCAATCTCGAAGTCAACCAAGCAGCCGATATCAAGAGAATCGATCATCAGAGAACGAGCGCGAGCAAGAGAAACACAAATCAGATCGAACGAAGAATCAAAGCCTCAATTTTCACAAGGGAACAGAAGCCCTAATTTAGTGGCAAAAAGGATCGGCCGCAATTGTTTCACAAGCAAGAGAAAAGGATCGGGTTAAAGAATAAAAGAGCCGGCCTTATTTTTATTAAAGGGGTTTTGGGTTTAATTGTTTTTATTTGTTGTTTTTACTTCTCGAATCAAAGAACTGATAAAATCACCACCTAGGTTGTAGGTAGTATCAGATTGTCTAGTTAGAATTAGTTCAGTGAGCAGGGTGTGCGAGTTTGCAAAACTCTATAGGCGGGAGCAAGGGTTTGCGAGTTTGCAAAACTCTATAGGCGGGAACAGGGGTTGCGAGTCTATTAGAGTGTTTGTAAGCAGGAGCAGGGTTTGCGAGTCTGTTAGAGTGTTTGTAAGCGGGAGATTGTTTAATTCTAATAGAAATCTGGGAATGCAGCAGTAGGAAGGGGTTGCCGAAGCTGGGTATTTTGTGTGTGATTTACTTGTCAGCATATTTATTTCTGCAGTTTGTTTCTGTGTTTAAATCGAGAAAATTTGCTATAACCCTATTCACCCCCCTCTAGGGTTAATTTAGATCCTACAAATACGTGGACCCGACTCCCGTGAGTTGGCATAAGGTGGCTAAATCAGGAGCGATTCTCGGGCCAAGGGGGTTAGCACCCTTTATCGGATACTCCTCTTCGATATTATACTCTGACTTTAGATTGATTCGGTGGCCACTTTTGATTTCTTTGATTTTAGGGGGGAGTTTGTCTGAGGTGGGTGGTAGTAGCTACTATGCGTTACCACTAGTCCGGATAGCAATTGGTATATCTACCCTGACATTGCCTAGTTATGCCGTGTCACCTACCCTAGCGCGCCTTATACGATTTTGTTTTGTACCATACCTATGGAGTGCCCTCTGACGATGCCCAGTACGGGGGAGATTACGGTACTGTATAGACTATAGGAATATATTTGTGTTAAGGGCTATATGGTTAACTCCTTAACGCTATTTAAAAGTAAGTCTATTTTACAAATAGACACTATCATAATAGCGAAATATACTACATAGCGAATAGTTTAACGGATCCTTAAGAGATGTGAATCCCGAGCATCTTTTGAGTTACTGCACTCATATTTACTTCTGTTGATTTAACTTACATAGGATCTTTTAGTTCTGACTCGAGTGTTTTGTCTTTTCAATTCGCTCGGGTCAGTCCGAGCGTTTCAGGATTTCGGAGACCTTAGCTCTAAAAGACGAAGATAGAGATTTCTATTATTATTATTATTTATTATATGGTTCCACTACACACTATATTCCGCTGCATTGATATTGATTGGTATGTGAACTCTGATATTTATTATATAAAGAAGAATCAAAAGTGTCTTGTAAACAGTTTTATGAACTGTATATTGGATTATTATATTTTATCCTTCCGCTGTGAGATTCTGTTTTGTTTTATTTCTTTCTTTTTTTCGGATTTGCCCCATAACAATCCGCTCTTTCGTATAGTTTGAATTGACACGTGTGTCGATTTATAGCGTGTGAAAAGGCGGAACGTTACATTTCATTACAAAACGATTACACCCAAAGGGGAGAAGTTGTATAAAACATAACAGGCTAAAAGACTAGGGGAGTTGTATAACATATATTCAAGGGGAGTTAGCGGATTTTTTAACTAAGTACCATTATGTTTTACAACAAAATATTTATTGATTATCATCATCAAAATAAGGGAGATTGTTAATACCCAAGGTGTTAATTTTGATGACAACAACCATATACTTCTAATGCTTTCTCAAGTGGTATGGTATATGGTGCAGGGTAGCAGTAATATTTAGTAGGTTTACAAGTGCTGATTAAATAAAAACTATAAAAAACTGATCGGTATAAATCAATAATTGTTCGAGATATATTTCAAGGCTTGTGAGTTTTGAAGAGTTCAAGAGTAAAATCAAGAAGAGCTCAAGACATTGTGCCGGTATTATTATGTCATGGATTAAAAATGTTAAAGGTGTAACAACCCGCATATTTTACGATTAAATATTTAAATATTTTATTTTAACATTTTATCGTTAGTCGAATTTTAGTCCAAAAAGTTACTTTTTGCATACGGTCAAATTAGGACTCGGAACCACTTCCATTGAGTTCAAAACACCGTTTGCGATCTTTTTGAGTGTAAACTTTGACATGTTTGGAGTTAGTGAAATTTTGTTACTTTTTTACTTTGGGTTTTGGGTTTGGTTTAGCCCATTAGCCTAAACTATTTACTCTAGCTCAACCCCCTTCCCTTCATAACTTACTTTCATTTCCAAACACTCAAGCTTCATCAAAAATGTAGGGAGGAATGGGAAATTGAAACTCCAAGCCCTAGTTCACTTGCAAATCCAACATCTAACTCCAAAATCAAAGAGAAGACATTGATTCAAGCTTCTTGGGTTGATTCTTCTTTGCTTTCAAGCTTCTTCTTCATTAATTTTGTGTAAAGGTAAGATTTTTATCAAAGATGCATCTTTTTCTATAACTATCTTTGATTGTTGGGTATGAATTTCTAACACTTTTTCATGTGCATTCGCTTTTGGTTTGGATTGAATTGGTGAAAAATCCCAATTTCTAGTGTTTTGGGTTCGAATCTTTAAAAATCCAATCTTTGATGTTTAAACACGTTTTTGATGATGCATCGAGGAGCCAATACGACCGGGCAGCCTATGGGCATAATCCCCTAGCGTCCGTGCTCGATCGGTTGCAAATTGGGAGAGTTTTTGCACTCCAAACCCTTAGGTCGCTCGGCCTGCACAATGGTGACTCTCGGCCTGCAGTTAGCTTGTTCGGTTTTAGGTCGTTCGTTCCATAGGTCGCTAGCTCGCTTGGCCTTAGTTCGTAACCCTTAGGTCGCTCGGCCCTCTTTACTTCCTTAGGTCGTTCGGTTTGCATTCCCTCGGCCTTCTGCAGTTAGGTCGCTCACCCATTTCCATAGGCCGTTAGCTCCTTAAGTCGCTCGGCTGTTAGGTCGTGGATGCTAGGTCGTCCCCTTAGGTTGCTTAGCCTATTAGGCGGCTTCTTCCTTAGGTCGCGTACCCCTTAGGTCGCACTACCTAAGCCGCTTCTTCCTTAGGTCGCGTACCCCTTTGGTCGCACTACCTAAGTCGCTTCTTCCTTAGGTCGCGTACCCCTTAGGTCGCACTATCTAGGCCGCAACTCTTAGGTCGTTCCACTACTGAGTCGTGCCATGTTAGGTCGTGCCATGCCTTAGGTCACGCCATGTTGTTGCTCTATTAAGTCGTGTGCTATTTCTTGAGCCGCTGATTTCTTGTGATTTACTTATGTTAAGTCATAAGTCGTGACTTTTAGGTCGCAAAGGTATTTCCACTTCGATGAATTTGGAATCAAATTCTTTGGAATTTTATTCACGTCCCCGAATGTGAATTTTTGTGATTGATCATCTCTATGATCATTTTTGTGATTTGTCATTTTAAAAATATACAAACCTTTACCTCACTCGTATGAGAAATCTAATTAAACGACTTAGTAAAACAAGTGGTATGAAATGCTTGCGTTTACTTTGGCGGTTAATTCTTGGACTTGTTCGATTGAACCTCTTGTGATAATTTTCGAATGGAGATCTACAATTTGTTCGTAAATATTTAAGTTAAGCTAGTGGTTATGGGACATGAGGCTAAGCTCATATATTTACTAACTTATTGTAATTGACACTTCTTAATGATCGATGATGATCGTTTTTGTGATTTAGACTAGCAAATGTGCAATGTCTCTTTGTCTACGAGGGAGACTAACCCCCGTTTCTGTGGAGCTTCGGCTCAATTTGGTGGGGTAGCGACCCATGGTCTTCGGGCCGTTTTGTGGAGCTTCGGCTCAAAAATTAATGGTTAGCAAACACAGAATAGCGTTCCATTTTGTGATACACGTGTTGCTCCCGTTTTGTGATAGGCCTCCACCCTTTTTGTGATTTCTGGATTTCCATTGATGATTTCTAGAATTTTGTTTTTCACCAATTTTCGTGATTTACATTGATAAGTTTTATCAATATTTGTGCATTGGTGAATTTGTGTGTCATTAACTTTTGTGATTGCCATTGATATTATTGTCAATATTTATAGTTTGGTGATTTAGTAAATAAGGAGTATGACATTCGTTTTGATCTTTGAGAAGATTCTCGTGATATTGGATAATCCCTAGTTGATTTTTCTATCGCATACTTATCACAGTATGGCTTCATGGTTATTATATATTTATGTCATATCTCTTATTTTATATCATTTTATCTGATATTTATAGCTAAACTAATCTGTTTATAATTTTCTTATTAAATAATACTCGGGTCAGATCAAGATGTTACAGGTGCTTCTGCTTGACTTCACATCTGGGATTATCACCCAGACTTTTGGCTAACTACTTAAATTAGTGGTTTTTGTTGTATACATTTGAGATATAGACTCATTGATGTATCCATGTTCTTTTGTCTAGCACTTGTAGCTATTCTTTTGTGATGTTGTGGATCTTGTTTGACCACTACTTTGATGCACACTTTCATGTGTTATATATTCATATCTATTTCCGCCTTTGTGATATGAATGCCTGTGACTGATTTGTGTTATGTTTATTTCAATATTTGTTTCCGAAGAATATCTATAGCCACTGTGTTTTAGCTTTGAGTTTGTATCGATATGTCGGATTTCCCGCCTTAAAGAAATGCATGTTGTACTATTTGACATATCGGTGCTGGCACAAAGCAATTACATGGATGGTCGCTGCTCAACAGCCTTATCCTCCGTGGTAGCTGACGGCATTACCCCGTAGTGCCTTTGGCTAGCGTGGTTATAGAGGTGGGGCGTCACAGCTTGGTATCAGAGCCAATCTTCGGAACAATGTAGAATAATCTAGCAAGGATCATCGTCCTAAGTTCATCTTAGGAGTCGTGCTTTAGGATTTAATTCGAGTCTTCGTACCGATTCATCCTATTTTCTTTATAATTCCTTGTTTATCTATCAAGATTGCTTGATATTCATTTGGTGAATAACCTTATCCTTCTTCTTTCTTTCTTTCTAAAGGAAGAGAAATGGTTAGACCTGGCCGTCCCAGCGCCGGTCAATCTCGTGTTACTCCCCAAGATGGAGTATTTATGTCTGCCCAGTAGCTTCTTGATCTAGTAAGGAATGCTCAAGCAGCCGGATCTAATCCGGAGTCTACTCACCCTAGGTCTGGATTTGCATGTTTGTGCAGCGATAATACCAATTTGGGAGGAAAGCCATTCAAAGGTTCCGAAACCATTATTGAAGTCCAGGCTTGGATGAGATCGTGCGATCGAATCTTTTCTCGCATGAATCTTAATGATCTTCACCGTGTTCAGGTGGCCTCTAGTATGCTCCAAGAAAGAGCATTAGATTGGTATGAGCTTCTAATTTCTGAAATAAATGAAGCGGATCTTACTTGGGAGAAATTCAGGGAACGCTACGAATTAAAATTTGTGCCAGAAGCGGATCTTTCGAGTCACTTTCTAAATATGGGGTCGAGTACATAAATACCCCATTGAAGAAGAACCAAAGATTTGTCTATGGCTTGAATAAAAATCTCAAGAAGCCATTACTTCTAAAGTTAGAAGTTTCTTTTGATCAACTCGTTGATATCGCTCTTCGACTTGAAGAGGCAGATAAAGAAAGTGACGTTGAATTTATGGGTGTCGGACCGAAATTCAACAACAAGAAAAGGCCTAACATGTTCAAAGGTCCTTATCCTAACAATAAGAAAGGGAAGCAAGTCTCTTCGGAAACTAAGACTTCTACCCCAAGTGGTGGGCAATGCTACAACTGTGGTTCTACGGACCATTATGCGAACAAGTTTTCAAAGCCTTGTACTTGTCGCTATTGCAAAAGCACGGATCATTATTTATCTTCTTGTCCCAAACTTCAAAATAGGAAGGAGGGAAAGCTTAATGTTGCTCAAACCCCTGAATACACATCTCATGGTAAAGGTATTTCTCATTCTATCCTTGATGGCATTATTTTATTTCGTGATCATCCTATTCGAGTTCCTTTTGATACGGGCGCGTCCCATTCTTTTATTTCAAAAGAACTGGTTGATACCTTTTCTATGGATGTTTTGTGTTTAATAACTTCTTTGAGAATTGCGAATCCGGTTGGTGGATCCGCAACAACCAGTTTATTGCGTAAAGATGTCGAGATTATCTTGTTTGATTTTTTTTCCCGAGCCAATTTGCATGTTATGCGCTACTTAGGATTTGGAATGATTTTGGGAATGGATTGGCTTAACCGCTATAAAGCCCAAATCCTATGTCCTGAGTGGACTATTTACCTTCGACATCCTCAATCTGTTAACCAGATTTGTATTGACCTTAAAGATTCGGATTCCAGCTTAGTTGCATCTTTATATTCTTAAAATCCTCATGATGACGATAATGATGATGAGGAAGATATTATTTCTCTTATTCACGTTGTTCGTGAATTTTCCGACATATTTGAGCCCGTTTTAGGATTACCACTTAAGCGAGCAATTGAGTTCAGAATTAATCTCATCCCTGGAGCTCAACCTATTACTCGTCCTCCTTATCGTATGTCCAATAAAGAAAATGAGGAGATGCGTAAACAATTATCCGAATTGGAGACGAAGCAATTTATTCGCTCTAGTTCCTCGCCTTGGGGAGCTTCGGCTATTTTTGTGAAGAAATCCGATGGTACACTTAGGCTTTGCGTTGACTATCGCAAGCTTAATGATCTTACTATCAAGAATAAGTATCCTTTACCTCGGATAGATTATCTATTCGATCAACTTAGTGGTGCTAGAGTCTTTTCACAATTGGACTTAGTTACCGGTTTTCATCAGCTTCATGTTGTAGATGATAGCATTCCTTTGACATCTTTCCGTACTCGTTATGGATCGTATGAATGGCTTGTTATGCCATTTGGTTTAACGAATGCACCGGCTTATTTCGTTGACCTCATGAATAGAGTTTTCAAAGACTTCCTTGATCGGTTTGTTCTCATCTTTATTGATGATATTCTTATGTATTCTAAAACCGAGGAGGAGCATGAAAAACATCTTCGAATTGTGTTGGAAACTCTTAGGAGCAATCAATTAAAAGCATAATTTTCTAAATGCCACTTTTGGCAATCTCGTGTGAAGTTTCTCGGTCATATTATTTCCGAATCCGGAATTTCCGTGGATCCTTCAAAGGTTCAAGCGGTTCAAAATTGGAAGAGACTGGAGAGTGTGACGGAAATTCATAGTTTCCTTGGATTGGCTGGTTATTACCGCAGTTTCATAAAGGACTTTTCCAAAATTTCTATACCTCTTACTAGTTTGACAAAGAAGGTAGTTAAATACATCTGGTCGGACAAATGTAAAGCTTCTTTTCAGAAATTGAAAGAACTCCTTTCCGATGCTCCTATTCTTGTAATTCCTGAGGGAAACCAAGATTTTATTGTTTATACCGATACTAGTCGCGTTGGTTTGGGTGCCATTCTTATGCAAAGAGAACGTGTTATTGCTTATTCTTCTAGGCAATTGAAGCCAGCCGAGACTAGATATGCCACTCATGATTTAGAACTCGCGGCTATTGTTTTCGCTTATCGTATTTGGCGTCATTATCTTTTGAGAGAAAAATTTATTCTTTATGCCGATCATAAATCCTTGAAGTATCTATTTTCTCAAAAGGAACTTAATTTACGTCAACAACGTTGGCTCGAATTTCTTGCAGCTTATGATCTTGATATTCTTTATACTCCCGGAAAGAGAAATCGTGTTGCGGATGCACTTAGTTGTAAGCAACAAGCGGTTGTTTCTATGATGATATCCGAATGGAATGATCTCGGAATTCTATCCACTTGTGAGATTCAAGATCATGTTTCCGATTTATGTTCATCTCTTGTTTTATGTAGCCTTCAGGCTCATCCTTCTCTTTTAGACCGCATTCTTGAAGCTTAAAAGCTAGATCCCAAACTGGCTCTCCTCGGCCAAAATCTTAGGGATAAAATTGATATCGAAGGTTTGAAAGACTGTGATATTGATTCTCGTGGCGGCATTCGAAAATTTGGTAGACTTATCGTGCCAAATATCAGTAATCTTCGTAAAGACATTTTAGAAGATTCTCATCGTTCTAAATTTACCATTCATCCCAGTAGTAGTAAAATGTACGCGGATATGAAGCGACTTTATTATTGAGAGGGAATGAAATCTGATATTGCTAACGTTGTTAAGTGCTGCATGACTTGCCAACTTGTCAAGGCCTAACACCAAAGGCCCGGTAGGTTATTGCAACCTTTAGAAATTCCAATTTGGAAGTGGGATCAAATTTCCATGGATTTTATAAACGGCCTTCCCCATTCTCGTTCTGGTCATGATAGCTTATGGGTGATAGTCGATAGACTTACTAAATCCGCCCATTTTATTCCCGTTTGGTCCAATCTAACCGTTCCTCACTTGGCCAAACTCTTTATTAAAGAAATTGTAAAATTGCATGGAGTTCCTTCTTCTATTGTTAGTGATCGTGATCCATTGTTTACTAGTGGATTTTGGAAGAGTCTTCAAAAAGCTTTGGGAATGAAGCTTAATTTTAGCACCGCGTAACATCCCCAGTCCGATGGACAAACTGAGCGTGTGAATCAAACTCGTAAAGATCTTTTTCATGCATGTGTTCTTGATTTTGGTGGAAGTTGGGAGTTGAGTTTTCCTAGAATAATAGCTTCCAATCTAGTATTGGTATGGCACCTTTCGAGGCACATTATGGAAGGCCATGCCGATCTCCTTCTTGTTGGCTTGAGGCCGGAGAGAAGCTGGTTTTAGGTCCAGATTTTATTCGTGACTCCATAGAGAATATTGACCTTATTCGTCATAGGATGAAAGAAGCCCAGAGTAGACAAAAATCCTATGCCGATAACCGGAGAAGGAAATTAGAATTTTCTGTGGGAGATCTTGTGTTTGTTCTTGTTTCACCTATGAAGGGTGTTGTACGTTTCAGTCGATCGAGAAAATTAGCGCCTTGATATATTGGGCCATTTCCTATCACCGAACGTATTGGTTCCATGGCTTATCGCATTCTACTACAGGCTCAGTTTTCTGCTATTATTGACGTGTTTCACGTTTCTCAATTACGGAAATGCCTTCGGGATTCCGATTCTATTCTTGAGCCCGGTGTTGTGGAAGAAATTCAAGTTTTGCCTAATTTAACTTATGAGCAACATCCTATTCGTATTATTGCTTCGGAGGTCAAGCACCTTCGAAATAAAGATGTTCCGCTTGTTAAAGTTCAATGGTCCTCAAATCCTAAGGATTGCTCTTGGGAATCTAGAGAGTTCATCGAGCGAACACATCCGGACTTACTTTCTCGTGCACCATGAGGTGAATTTCATATTTCAAATTTCTTTTGTGTTGGTATGTTTCGTGGTTGTTACCTTATATTTTCTTCTTAAATATTGCGAGGACACAATTTCTTTAAGGAGGGAAGTCTGTAACAACCCGCATATTTTACGATTAAATATTTAAATATTTTATTTTACGTTTTATCGTTAGTCGGATTTTAGTCCGAAAAGTTACTTTTTGCATACGGTCAAATTAGTACTCGGAATCACTTCCATTGAGTTCAAAACACTGTTTGCGATCTTTTTGAGTGTAAACTTTGACATGTTTGGAGTTAGTGGAATTTTGTTACTTTTTCACTTTGGGTTTTGGGTTTGGTTTAGCCCATTAGCTTAAACTATTTACTCTAGCTCAACCCCCTTCCCTTCATAACTTTACTTTCAATTCCCAACACTCAAGCTTCATCAAAAATGGAGGGAGGAATGGGAAATTGAAACTCCAAGCCCTAGTTCACTTGCAAATCCAACATCTAACTCCAAATTCAAAGAGAAGACATTGATTCAAGCTTCTTGGGTTGATTCTCCTTTGATTTCAAAATTCTTCTTCATTAATTTTGTGTAAAGGTGAGATTTTTATCAAAGATGCATCTTTGTCTATAACTATCTTTGGTTGTTGGGTATGAATTCCTAACACTTTTTCATGTGCATTCGCTTTTTGTTTGGATTGAATTGGTGAAAAATCCAATTTTTAGTGTTTTGGGTTCAAATCTTTAAAAATCCAATCTTTGATGTTTAAACACGTTTTTGATGATGCATCGAGGAGCCAATACGACCGGGCAGCCTATGGGCATAATCCCCTAGCGTCCGTGCTCGATCGGTTGCAAATTGGGAGAGTTTTTGCACTCCAAACCCTTAGGTCGCTCGGCCTGCACAATGGTGACTTTCGGCCTGCAGTTAGCTCGTTCGGTTTTAGGTCGTTCGTTCCATAGCTCGCTAGGTCGCTTGGCCTTAGTTCGTAACCCTTAGGTCACTCGGCCCTCTTTACTTCCTTAGGTCGTTCGGTTTGCATTCCCTCGGCCTTCTGCGGTTAGGTCGCTCACCCATTTCCTTAGGCCGTTAGCTCCTTAAGTCGCGCGGCTGTTAGGTCGTGGATGCTAAGTCGTCTCCTTAGGTCGCATAGCCTATTAGGCTGCTTCTTCCTTAGGTCGCGTACCCCTTAGGTCGCACTACCTAGGCCGCAACTCTTAGGTCGTTCCACTACTGAGTCGCGCCATGTTAGGTCGCGCCATGCCTTAGGTCGCGCCCTGTTGTTGCTTTGTTAAGCCGTGTGCTATTTCTTGAGCCGCTGATTTCTTGTAATTTACTTATGTTAAGTCGTAAGTCGTGACTTTTGGGTCGCAAAGGTATTTCCACTTCGATGAATTTGGAATCAAATTCTTTGGAATTTTATTCACGTCCCCGAATGTGAATTTTTGTGATTGATCGTCTCTACGATCATTTTTGTGATTTGTCATTTTAAAATTATACAAACCTTTACCTCACTCGTATGAGAAATCTAATTAAACGACTTAGTAAAACAAGTGGTATGAAATGCTTGCGTTTAATTTGGTCGTTAATTCTTGGTCTTGTTCGATTGAACCTCTTGTGAAAATTTTCTAGTGGAGATCTACAATTTGTTCGTAAATATTTAAGTTAAGCTAGTGGTTATGGGACATGAGGCTAAGCTCATATATTTACTAGCTTATTGTAATTGACACTTCTTAATGACCGATGATGATAATTTTTGTGATTTAGACTAGCAAATGTGCAATGTCTCTTTGTCTAAGAGGGAGACTAAATCCCGTTTCTGTGGAGCTTCGGCTCAATTTGGTGGGGTAGCGACCCATGGTCTTCGGGCCGTTTTGTGGAGCTTCGGCTCAAAAATTAATGGTTAGCAACCATGGAATAGCGTTCCATTTTGTGATACACGTGTTGGTGAGTTTTCATGCTCCCGTTTTGTGATAGACTTCCCCCCTTTTTGTGATTTCTGAATTTCCATTGATGATTTCTAGAATTTTGTGTTTCACCGATTTTCGTGATTTACATTGATAAGTTTTATCAATATTTGTGCATTGGTGAACTTGTGTGTCATTAACTTTTGTGATTAACATTGATATTATTGTCAATATTTATAGTTTGGTGATTTAGTAAATAAGGAGTATGACATTCCTTTTGATCTTTTAGAAGATTCTCGTGATATTGATTAATCCCTAGTTGATTTTTCAATCGCATACTTATCACAGTATGGCTTTATGTATATTTATGTCATATCTCTTATTCTATATCATTTTATCTGATATTTATAGCTAGACTGATCCGTTTATTATTTTCTTATTAAACAATACTCGGGTTAGACCGAGATGTTACAGGTGCTTCTGCTTGACTTCACATCTGGGATTATCACCCTGACTTTTGGCTAACTACTTAGATTAGTGGTTTTTGTTGTATACATTTGAGATATAGACTCATTGATGTATCCATATTCTTTTGTCTAGCACTTGTAGCTATTCTTTTGTGATGTTGTGGATCTTGTTTGACCACTACTCTGATGTACACTTTCAGGTGTTATATATTCATATCTATTTCTGCCTTTGTGATATGGATGTTCTGTGACTGATTTGTGTTATGTTTATTTCTATATTTGTTTCCGAAGAATATATATAGCCACTGTGTAGTAGCTTTGAGTTTGTATCAGAATGTCGGATTTCCCTCCTTAAAGAAATGCATGTTGTACTATCTGACATATCCGTGCTCGCACAAAGCAATTACATGGATGGTCTCTCCTCATTAGCCTTATCCTCCGTGCTAGTTGACGGCATTACCCCGTAGTGTCCTTGACTAGCGTGGGTATAGAGGTGGAGTGTCACAAAAGGCCTGAGTAGTATCATATCTTTGATAATCTTCACTTCGAATATTATTTTTCAATGAAAATATTTTTATGAGAGAATAATACTTAATTTATTTATAAAATCAATTTTCATTAAGTTTTTATAAATAAATACAGATTAAAACATTTTCCAAATGGTTTTGAACATATACAAGTAAATATGTATATGTCGATATATAATATTTTTGTATGTCGACTATATAGACCTTTGAGATGCTTTTTAAAATTTCAAAAGAATCAACTTTTGTTGCCCACCTTTCGTGAATGGATTCAATATATATTTAAAGGCCGCTGATTTTGATGTTCTAATATAATTCCATCTATTCTCTTCATTTCATCTCTATCTTCTCTCTCATTCTCTTAGGCATTTCAATGAAGTGTTACCTATTTCTGAATCAAATATCTCTCCTTCTCACCCTCTCTCTATGGTCATTCAAAAGATCAAGGAAGATTCAGTTCTATTCTACACCATTAACTCTCTCCACTTAAGTCCACTCAAATATAACGGTATTTAACTATTAAAGGTATGTAGAAATTATATCAACAAACGACTTAGGACTGAATGAAAGATTCAATTTCTTGTAGTCCACCATTACTACTTGTAAAAGGATGATCCTAACCACCCAAATAAAAGTTAAGATGAGATTGTAACGGGAGTTATCTGCCTCCTGAGTAAAATACAAGATATATGTTTTGGTTACCGAGCCAAATTCCAAAGGGTGTGGTTGTTGCCCGTGTCAAATTCCAATAGGTTTCCTTGCCATCCGAGTAAAAATCAAGTGTAAAGGGTGTTCTTGCCACCTGATTGAAAGTCGAGACATGATTAGTTAAATTCTTTATAAGGTACATGACTGGAAGTAGGATTGGGAATTTGAACCAGTATAATTTTTTTTGAAATGGCACTTTATACAACATGTTACTGGGACAACATAAAACATGTCAATAAACGTTCGAATCAAGCTACACAAGTTTCAAACTCATGATCTCTCGCACCAAAGCCGAATCACTTAACCACTCGGACAATAGTGCTTGTCCTAGTATAAAATTCTGGGTGTCTTCTTTACCTTTACTTTTACTTTTACTACATTTACTTACTATTGTCGATTGTTCTTTGATTATACTATATATTTATTTTTGAATTCTCTGTGGTAAAGTTTAAAATCCACATTGATATTCATAAAAATTATAATACATTATTCACCCACCTATAAGTGTAAATTAGCCTTAAAACCCATTCCACTGCAGTATAGATTAGGTTATTACATCTATAACCAAATCACCCTCTCCATATTGCTCCCTATTTGCCAAGACAATAGGTCCAACATTTAGGCAAGTTCGGTCAGTTGTTGCTTGCTATACGTCTATTTTACAGCAAACTTCTAAGATCCATGAGTATAAGCTTATATCTAAGCTACATTAGGATGGTTTTCATATTAAATTGTCTTTGATTCCTCTCATGCCATATGTACCACACTATAATTACAAGATGATGTCCTTGAGTCTGATCTGAAATTTTGATTATAATTATTAGTGGTCAATTACTCTTGAATCAAGCCTATGTTGCTTTTTCCACTAGTGATATCCGTAATGTTAACTCAATCCTTTACTTTATCCTAGATAAATTTCGAACAACAATAGTTAATTAAATGTGTGTGTTTAATCCTTTATAGAACATAACTTGCATGTAAGATCATTTAAGTTCATCCATTGACTCACTCTAGCTTTTGTTGGAAGTCTGTTAAGCAATGCAAAATATGTTGTGATTGATTTTTTTGAGGAGCAAAAATTATTCTACGCTTGCTACTCCCATATCCGGTTGCTTCCCAGTTGATTTTAATATGAACACACCATTGTTTGGGCTCTACTTCCACTTATCTTCTTTCTATTCTTCATGAATTTTAGATTGCTGAATTTTGTTGCATAGCTTATAGGGATTGTTTTATTTAGGCAAACACGTAGAGGGGTAAATGGGTAATTCATAAAAATTTATTCCATTTTGGGTCTTATTGGATATCAGAAGTCTAAATTTATTTAGATCTTATTTAAATTTGTTTTTAAATAAAATCAGTATTTTATTTGATTTATAATAAAGATTTATATTATGTTATATTTATAATTTACAATATAATATGCGTATCATACACAAATATGTGTATACATGCCCAGGAAACATAAATGGTTAACTTGTTTTAACAAGCCATGTATAAGTGTTAGGATTTACACTACAACAGATATGATAGCCCGACTATATACATGTGTGTTGCCTAATATATATGTACATATAATGTATATATGTATATAATGTTATATATTATACAATAGTGCTTGTAAACTGTAAATGTTTATATAGCTACGCATATATAGACACACGCACACACGCACATTACAATATAAAATAATTGTACATTTTAATGTAAATAACTTTGATTTCAAAATTAAAAAAAATCAAAATTTAAATTTTATATCTAGATCTGCATAATCTCAAATTCAAGTTAATAAATTAACTTTTAAATAAATACATACGTATTAAATATATTTTGAAAATCTAATTTTTTTTAAACATATATGTATAATATATGCATATATATATTAGAATAATATTAAGAAATATTATATATACTCTATATTTTGATGTAAACTAACAATAAAATACATGCATTCGGCCGTAATATTTTTTGCGATTTTAAAATTGTTTTAAAAATTCCTTTTCTTAATAAATATTTTTTATAATTTTCAAAAACAATACTAAATATTTACTTATTATATTAAATGTTTACAAACACATATTTTATGATATTTGCATGTGCCTATATATATATCATATAAAATTATATATAATATTTAAATTGAATAATACATACATGCATACATACATACATACATATATATATATATATAAATTCGAATTTTAATATTGTTATATCTTTTTATTTCTGAAAACTTTGTGTGTGTGTATATAAGAAAAATATAAAATTTGCCATATATATTTATGTTTGTATTAAAATCAATTTTTGTTTTAAAAACATTTTAATATTATTGTATTCATAATACCTTTTCTTGGCCATGAGAATATATATATTTATGTGTGTAATACATTTTTTATATTTACACATATACAATTTCATCCAATGAAGACAATACAAACATATATAGATTCGTGATAATCATACACTATCCAAACATGTATAAAACATAATGAAATTTACATATATATGTATGTATGTATGTATATGTATATGTATTATGTATAATGTACCTTGTCAAAAGCCTAGATGAAACAATTGAAATGCTAAATCAAATAAACCTTGAATAAATTTCCACAATCCAGTAAAAGCTGCCAGTCTGAACGTAGCAACCATCGACCTTTTATTTATATTGAAATAGCATTTTAATGGTTTGAAAAATTAGAGGAGGAAGGTAATAGGGTGGTCGACCTGATGTTGGAAGAGATGAGGCAAAAACTAAGTAGTGTAAAATGAAGGGTTGTGAGTGTTTAAGTGACAAAAGAGGATGGGAGCTAAAAGTGGATCAAGATCCACTTATCCCTCTTGCTATTTCAAACTCACTTTAAATCATTTAACCCTTCCTTTCCACCCTTGTGTAACGACCTAGAATTTTACGGCCTTTTTTTGCGAATGTTTAATATATTTTAAATATTAAAATAATAGGTTTTATAATTAAAATATAATTTTTTTAAATAATGACAAATTATGGTATTAGATTTCCAATTTTGTTTACAAAAATGGGTAGTTCAAATAAAAATAGTAAATGTGACTAGAAACCGTTTTTCGAAATTTCGACTTTTCAACACAGAAGAGTCATCAGAAAACGTTGTGCACTTTTGTATAACATGCGCACGCATATATTTAAATGTCATAATAAAGTAAATGAGTGTTAGGATTTAATTAAATACACTTAGGTTAAGATAATGCATGATTTGACCATCTATATACATAAGAATATAATATAACCAAAATACCCAGCCTAAGTATACTACCATCACCAAAATACACCTAGGAAGTGCATAAAGCATGGTGTAATAGGGGACAAGGGGGGACCATCGTGTGCACATAGGTATGGGGAAGGAATGGTTATGCATATTCATGTATACTTACATGAATACATATATATAGAATGATTTGACTACTTATGCATATATATATATATATATATATATATATATATATATATAAAGTAACCTTAGATCCTTAGGTTAGTACATGAAGGCACGGCGGATGGGGATCCTTGTGTTGGACGTGTGGAACAAGAGGGAGAAGGGGGGATGATGCATGCATGTTTCATGGAAACTTAGTATTATTTAATACATGGGTTGTTTATTAATTCAACTATTTTCCATATGCCTATAAATACTATACCCATTTCTTCATTTCATTCCCTTACTTCATTTTCTTTATTTTCCATTTCTACCTCCATCTACCTTCATGCATTTCGATGGCTGCTCCAAAACAAATTCCGAAGAGGAAAACTAGTTTAAACATCTTTAAAACTAGCTTAAAATCACTCAACTACACCTTGCAAATGCTCCTCTACCAAAAACTAGCACAATCTTCCAAAACATACCTAGGTCGAGCCCACTTTGCCACCAGAGCCCACAAAATCGTCTTATTTCTAAGGCAAGGCATGGATCTAAGTAGATTGCTAGAGTTAGTAAAGGACGGAGTTAGTTTGGATGCTTTAAAGTGAGTAAAGTTCTCCTTTTTAAACCTAGTTATTACCTTTAAATTTGAAGTGTAATTAGTAGTCAATAATAATGCTTATATGGTGTAATTATGATGTTAAACGGTTATGCATTGATGTACATTAAATGCAATGATGTTTGGTTGTAGATGTGTATTTTGGTTTGTGGAATAAGTTAACTTGAACTTGAAAGTTAGTTAGTAACGGTTGTATATGATGTTGCTAATGCTAGTGGTTATGAGATATGAATTGTGCTGTGGATGTGAAGTTTACAGCATGTTAATTCATGTTTAAGAAAGTTAGCGCTTACTAACTTAAAGTGACATGAAAATCCCTTATTAAAAATTTGAAATTTGGATTTTTTTTTAAAAAGTTAAAGTATTTCATATTTGAATCTTATTTTGGATTTCAAACATTTCTTCATGTTTTAGAAAGGGTAAGTTTTCAAAAAGTCTAAGTTTTGAATGTTAGAAAAGGAAATTTCGAGTTTTGAAATTACGATTCGTATAGTCGCTATATGCCCAATTTGGAAAAATTGAACTAGTTTCCAAATCCAAACTTGTTTTAATTTGAAATCCTTTTGGTAATGTTTTCTAACTTTAATTACGTAGTTAGAGAACAACTATTCAATTAATTAATTATTTAATGATTATTTAATTGATTAATTAATTAAGAAAGGTAATTAATACTTAATATTAGTTAATAATGGGTTTTAGATATGAATGTCAATCAACTAATTTACGCATGATTTATTACCTAATTAAAATTAATTGTTCTTTAATTATTAACTAAGTATTAATTAATTATTATTTAATTATTTATTTAAGATAATTATTAATTATCATTTTAAAGGGGATTTATTTAATTAATCTTTGATTAAAGTTTAATTATGTTTTAATAAGGTTGAATTACTTTTGATTAGATTTTAGTTACTGTTTAACAAGGGTTTGATTCAAATTAGTAAGATTTTAGTTGTTTTTAAATCGCTTTCAGTTTAAGTAATCAGCTTTGTTTCAAACTGTTTTCTTTTCAAGTTTGTTTTAAATCAAGAATTTCTTTCTCGCTTAACTTTAGGTAACCCCATATGATTATGGAAACTAAATGACATCTATATGCAGAACAAAACACCATTCTGCTATTACAATTAACTTGGACATTTACTTAAGTTAATTGACTGTTATGTATTGATCCCTCATATACCTATTGTCATGTAATGCTATGATAAACTTGATAAGAAAAATAAAATCAAAAGCACCATTGTGGTCGTTAAGACTTTGTTTGATTTTATAAGGATAAATATTTCATTTTCTTTTTGAAATGGTTTCAAAGTTATTGCATTTTGAGTAAGATATTTAAAGGATGAGCTGGCAAATAGTTCTATTAAGATGTTTTAACTAATGGAAATGGTTTTCAATGCTATAAAAAGAAGTTTATAAAGAATTTTCTAAATGATTTGTATGTTTATAGGAAGAAATTTTTTTATAAAGAGTTTTATAAAGGAATTTGGAAATATATAAGTTGTTTTGGGTAAATGGATTTGAGTTTTTAAGCAAAGAAGATTTCATAAATAAGGGAGATTTATAAAATTTTCTTTTTAAAGGAAGCTAATTCGACTTAAAGTTATTTAAGAAGCTGTTTAAACAGGAAAGGTTTATATAGAAGTTTTATAAATGATTTGTATATTTATAAAGGGAGTTTATAAAAATGTTATAGATATTCATAAGAAATTTATATAAAAACTTTAGATGTTTATAAAAGCAAGTTATATAAACGATTTTGAATATTTATAAAAGGATTTAATAAACGAATTTGGAAGTTTGGAAAGTATTTTGAAATGGATTTGGATTTCAAATAAAAGAGATTTCATGAATGAAATAGATTTGATTAAAACGAATTTATCGAAAGAAATGTAAATTTTTTTGAGATCTTGGTTTCTCTAATCCGACTCTTTAAACAGGTGGTATGGAACGTCCGTTCCATACTTAACACTGAGGGCATGGTGTTTAGGGTTGTCCTTATCTCCAATTCAAGCAATATTTGTTTAATCCTTTAACATGATTTGGAAATGAGAAATCATTTACAAATGTTTTGTGAATACACTTATATCAGAGAGGTAAGTGTATGAATGTTTCAAACAAATGTTTTTGAAAGAGATTTATTAAATAAAAATTTGTTTTGAGGCTTAGTGGTTGCTATGGATAAATAAATCTCAAATGAAATTGGTTGTTGTTTGTTTATTTGATAGTTAAATAACAGACTATCAAATCTGGACCTGTATTGACTCAGGAGGTATGTCGAGCATATTCAAGTTCCTCGGTGATGGCTTGATTGCTTAGTGCATGCATATTCAAGTTCCTCGGTGAGGGCTTGATTGCTTAGTGCATACTTCCAAAAGAACCGAAATTGAGTTAGCTAGAAATTATCGCTTAGTTTTAGAGACACAAGTCCCCGGATTTATCCGAACCACTCCAAACTACTAATGAACAATGTTAAATCATATTGAAGTATGTTGTGGAGTTATACTATTGCTTCTAAGGGTGATTCCAAAATGTAAGATAGTAATGCAGAATGTTTGCTTGATCCGGGAACAACTTGCATGGATGAATGCTGGCATTGTATCACTGCATGGAAGGTAATGTTAACATTCCATGATGGTTTATTGGTATTAAAGAAGGTAAAGCATAGCCCCAAGCCGTACAGCTGGGAAAATGGCAAAAACAGGGCATGCAACAGAGCTATGTGCTCAGCTACCATTAGGAGCCGTCGTCCAATTCTAGATTGTTCCTTTTCACGTTCTTTGGCATGCAGGCACCGTGGTAGTATAAGGCCTTGGTGTCAAGGGATAAGGTAATCCAGTTTGCCATGTTAAAAGGGCTGTCGGCTCTGTGTTAGTAGGGGTAGTTCAGGTCAGGTCTGACCCTAAGTGCATTTTCTAGGGGTGTACCACCGGAAGGTAGTCCCTTACCTTTCTATTGTTGGAATCCATTCTGCAACACGAGCCTTATGGACTTAGTTGTGCCCAACTATGCTGAAATGTGAGGTGCAAGCATTTCAACTATTTTCTCTATTAACTTTAAACCTAGACATTATTATAATACCACTGGATTTTATATAGAAATGGTTTAGTTATCATAAGGTAAAAATCCATGTGTTTATGTGCGGTGTATTCTTATGAGATACCATTGTTTTGAAGGTTTTTATAATGTTAAAATATTTGTTTTACTCATACCAGACCCAAGTTTTACCCGAAGTTTATTTTTCCTTTCCTCAACGCTTGGGTGCTCAAACTAGAATGGGTAGCTAAGTAGTTCAGGTTTTTTCATAGATTCACCTTGGAGAAGCTTGGAGCATGAGGCTTCATTGTCAGCTAGTTTTTTTTGTTTCTGCTGTATTATATGTATATTTTATCTGTTAGCTAGGAATAAACTGTTATAACTGTCATAGGGTAAATTTTGTATTGGTATGACTCTGATGTAATATTTTTGAAATGACTTTGTAATTGATTATGTTGAGTAATATATATTGTTCCGTTGCATTGTGAGGTTACGTGTTGTGTAGTTCCTTCTCTTCTATCTTTTCTTCCTTTCACCTCTAATGATTGATTTTTCGGCACTTGAATGCTCGGCACGCAATACAATGGACGTATTAGTGTCAATTTTTGAGGGTCAAAAATCCCATTCATTACACCTAGTGTAGTCGATCATGCTTGCCCCTATATAGGCATCCAAACTACTTTAAGCCTGATCAGACTAATATGCATTTAAATCCAATTCAAATGCATATTAATATCGTTTATTTATAACTATTACATACACACTAATATTGATATATCTTAAAATAAATAAAATTTTGTAAATAATATTTCATGAATATTTAATTTTATTAATTTATAAGAATTATAATTAATTAAATTAGGTTGTAGTAGGAGTATTCAACGTTTCGGTTGTGTTACTCTTAGTGGTAAATTCGATCAACGAATAATATCGAACGATTCGTGTATTAGTGTTCACACTTCACTTAGTAAGTTGTATGACATTATTGTTAAATTTATCACTTAAATAGCTTCGATAAAATTCAATTTTTTTATAAGAATTATCCATTAGTGGTAATTACTTATACCAATTCTGTTCATCAAAACTATATCACGTTAGGACTTACGGAATTTGGTAATGGTAAAAATTTGAATGTCATCCATATTAAACTTTACAGTCCAAACCGAAAGCCCGTCGTTCAAAAAAACAGTTATTATTAATCGGACTACTAGGACCAGAGATTTTGACTTTGAGTTGACTTCAGTTGACCATGATACCAACCTTATATTACTGAGGAGAGAACCATCTATTACATAGTGTTTCACTTACAATGTTTTCACTGAATCCAACTATAGTCGTTCGATGAACGTTGTGCCATGGTTTAACTATAATTAAAGGAGAGCTTCCGCATCAAAGATCAATGATATTCTCAAGTTAATAGAACTTTGTAATACTGTCACATTGATATTTTTTGTTTTACCTTAGTTATATTAACCAACAGAAAACTATTGAGTGAGTTATTCTATATTTATCCAATAATTTTCTGTGCGTAAGCTATAGGTGCCCCTAACAATCATAAGCAATACATTGCATGACATTTGGAAAGCGTTATGTGCCCCGGTCCCAACTGATGCATCGTTATCCAGCCTTGATACATCTTCACTAGGAATATTTAAAATAACATGTTTAATATAATGTCATGAAATAATACTCATGATAAAAAAATTGCAATTACTACTACAAATGCACGATCTTTGGATTTTCTATTAAATATACTTAAATTAAATAATTAATTATAACATATTACAATAAGTATATAAAGAAAGAAAATACCTTTTATTTCGAATGAGATTTTAATACAAAATTAATAATTTACGATAAATTATAGAATTTCCCCAAGGGCATACCCTAACTCTATCAATCTCCCACTTCCACTTTAGACCAAATAGGGAATCTCTATCCTATCCCTTCGATCAGCATGACAAGAATGGTAACATCCCATAAAATCAACATAAATAAATTGAATAAGATAAATTAAATAAGGTAAGGGTAAAAATGGATATTTGGCAAAGTTGGAATTTCACCACCAAAGTTATAATTTTGTGTTCGTGGCAAAATTCGGATCAATTTCCATATATAATATGTTGAAAATGGAGCTTAAATTGAAAAGTTATGCATGTTTGAAGTTTTCGAGTTTAAAATATTTTAAATAGAATTCAAATTCAAATGTATAACCAATTTTAAAATTTGAAATTCAAAAGTAAACATTAGATAGACTTGGAAATAAGTGAACATTAAAATCAACGTTAACGTTAAATATTAATTAAGGAATAAATAATTAAAAATCAACAGCACAATAAAACTCCAAATAAACGAACTGGTCGACCTCTCTACTTGGGTCGGTTGACCACTAGTGGTCGACCGGTGGGAAACGGCGGTCGACCGATCGTGAACAACGGTTAGGTTTTTGTTTATAATGAATGTCTGATTTTTTATATTATTAAAACAACTTAAATCTGAAGGTTCTGGTGCATTTCAACAACTATAAATAAGAACCAGACCCCTCAGCTTTATTCACATAATATTTTGAGAACATAAACGAAACACCGTCAGTTGTCTCTTCAAGACTTAGAAATACTCCATTAAGGTTGCAATTAAGAAATCTTATAGATCTATCTTTGTTTATTATACATATTCCCATCTTCTTCTCCTTCAGACCTTTAATTTTTTGAATCTATGTATATACAAATTCTTTGTGGTATATATGTATTAAAAAGATGAGGTCTGATATAGGTTATCGAAGGCATGTCAAATCCAAGGAGGCAAAGCTAAGGATATACTGTGAGTGGAAATCTTAGCTTTTCTATTTTAGTAATTGATTAGTGTAATTTGGGTTTGAATATACTTTAGGAAGTTTTGGTTTGTGAAAACACATATTATAAAAAACCCAAAACTCTTTCAATGCGAAATGTCAGTTCTAGGTTAAACCTTAAATCTGTGTATGTCAAAATAATGCAAGTTATGTAGATTTGTAGTTTTGATAATTTTACCTTCTATTCCATCCTAATTCTTTTTCTTTGAATTTTGTTAAAGAATTTTGATAAAGGAATAATTTGTAAGTTACGAATTTATTCGAAGTTTGCACTGCTTAATCTCATAAATTAAATAGATTCCTTTGTTTAGAGTCGAATAAAGCGTAAAACAAGAATTCTAAGTTTCTATTATGAAAATATATTACATTTTTTCGATGTAATAAGTTGAGTTTAAATTTTATTGCATACAAGTCTATTGATCGGAATCATTGGATATGAATATTGGAATTTTGGTATTGTTGATAATATGGAATTTGACTTGTATAATTTTTTAAAGAGTTGACATTTAAACACTAGTTTAGGGCTTATATTCCATACACACATAAAATACTAGGCGCATGTTTATATTAATATATATTAGTGAAATTAACGTTTAATTATAACATATAACTACATACTTAAATAGGTTATTAATTCTATAAAATCCCCCTTAGGAAGTCAATTAATGTTAAAATCAAAATAAGAGATTACTCTTAAGGCCTTGATTTTCGATACGGTGAGGTATGTGATAATGTAGAATGTGATGTAGATTATGACTAAGTTATAAGGATGTGAGGTCAGTCAAAAGCACACGAAAGTCTGCCCAGTTGATATGGCTGCCAACATTGTGGCTTTTGGGCTAATGCAAGACATCACCTATAATAAGTAACTACAATGACGCGAGGTTAGTCCAAAATTATGTAGGGTAAATCTAACCAGATAATCTGGCTACCAGCGCATACGAATAGTCGGGCTAATGTGAGACATCATCATGGGATAAGAGTCACAATACGAAGGACCTGCATCAAAGATTGAAGTTATTAAGTGGTTGTGGGAGGGCCCACCTCTTTTCTATGTAGGAAGTAGTAAATGGTCGGGGTTATGGGTTAGGCATGTTGGATGATATCTCGAGAAAGGGCTTACTTCAATATGCAGTATTAAGTGGCTGAAGAGATTCCATGCAATGTCAGCTAGATAATTAGTAATGAGAAGTCCGCCTTAGGATTATAGGTAGTAAATGACGTGGACCTGCCGTAAATAAGGTATTAAATGGTCGGAGTCTGCCTAATTCTCATTAAAAGGAATTAAGCGACTTTAGTACTATCTCTTACATTGATAGGATATTATAGATGGTAGATATGAGTTAATGGGTTGATAGCAAGTCAGCTATGGGTTTATATTTGGAAAACTTTTATTTAAGTTTGAGAAAAGCATTTAAGCTTGCATTTGAAAAGACATTGTGTTGTAGGCAGAAGCGTAAGACATATTCCTATGTATATTATACTACCCAAGTACTAATGTAGCAAGGTTCGAGATTTTTATTCACTAGACATATGTTGTTTTGACTTCCTGCTCATTACAAGATAGGTTAAGAAGGGCGATGCTGAAGGTGGAGACATTGATGATGATTGTGGTAGTAGTCTATCTTTTTACTTGTTATTTTTTATTGTTTCAGATGTAACTATGAAATAAAATAATGTTGTAATTTTGGAATAATGTGGATATGTACGATTATTGTTGGGTTTCGACATTATGGATATTTTATTATGGATTTGAGTGACATTTTTAAATTCGAATAAATTGGTTACTGCTGTTATTATTATATTTTATCCTTCCACTATGAGAATTTGAACGATTAGACAAATAGCTCTATATTGTTTTTTTACCAACCAAAAACCACCATTGAGATGGTTCTAAGTTTCGATGTGCCTTTTTTGGGTCGGAATTTAAGCCTATTTTAGGATGGGTTGTTACAAGAATCGATGAAACTAGACCCTTCCTGGTTGTATCTAGTATGTTGTCCTAAGTATCTATCCTTTGTGTCACAACCTCTTTCTTCTCAATGAATTCTATGATAAGCTAGAACTTTCGAAGAATATTTCATGATTTCTTGTTTTCTCTTGGCTTTTTTGCAACCTATATCGCCGCATTAACGTTACAGAATAATACCACTAGATTCCCCATCTCAAGAACCACTTTGAGCTTAATTTAAAAGTTGTGTATCTTGACCGCTTCTTTAGTAGCTTCATTGAGGGCGATGTACTCGGCTTCTATCTTGGAATCATCTACCGTTTCACGCTTAGAACTTTTCCAATTGATAACCCTGCCATTAGTCATAAAAAACATAACCCGACACTGACTTACTATAATGGATATCACTTTGGAAGCTAGAGGAAGTATACCTCTTCATAAGAAGGTCTCCATTCCGATAAACTGGGAACAAGTCCTAGTATTTCTCAAATACTTAAGTATGCATTTTACTACTGTCCAATGTTTTTCTCCAGGATTAGACTGATATTGGCTTTCACCTCCAAATGCGTACAATATTTTCGATTTAGTACGTGGAGTAGCTTATATTATAGAATCGATTACCAAAGCATACAGTATCCCCTTTAAACGCACTTTCTTCTCATTAGTTTGAGAAAAGTCCTTCTAAGAAAGGATGATTCGAGATTGCGTTGGAACATTTCCTCGTTCGGAATTCTCCATACCAAACTTTTCCAGTATGGTATATATGTACAGGGATACAATCCCAATAGCCTTCTTACATCTATCTCTATAGATCTTTATACCTCATTTATAGCTGCTTCTCCCAAATCCTTAAAGCTTATTTAAGTTCATAAAAGGACTATAAAAGCTTGCAAGCTTTGCCCTCACTCCCATTGACCTCAAAACCCTCAGGCAATGACATATAGACGGTATCTTCTAAATCACCATTTATAAATGTTATCTTTACGTCCGTTTTCGAGATTTCGTAGTCTTAGAATGCAGTAATAACAAACATTACCCAAATGGGCTTAAGCTTGGCCATACGTGAAAAGGTCTCGTCGTAATTAACACCTTGAATGTGATAAAATTCCTTCGCAACTAGCCAACATTATACGTCTCCACTTGTCCATCTGCATTCAGCTTTTTCTTAAAAATTCATTTGCAGCCGATACTTTCTATCACTTTGGGTATGTCAAATGAAGTCCATACTTTGTTTTCATACATGGAATCCATTTTTAATTTTATTGCTCTAAGCCAAAGTGTACATTCTTTACTCTGTAGTGCTTGTTAGAATGATAGAAGAATGTCGTCATCTAAGACACGGTCCTCCTTCTTGTCATCCACAAGAAAACTGTAGTATCACTCTTGTGTGTGACATTCTCTACTTGACCTTCTAATAAGTTGCGTGTTTCCATATACGGGTGAACTTGGTTCTTCACTGGTTCGATCTCCATATTCGACTCTCAGTTCTCATCGAATTCTACATTCGCAATTTATTTCTTTCAATAGAAATTTCTTTTCCAAAAAGATAGCATGTTAAGAAACAATTGTAAGACCATGAATTTTTAACGCTACAAATGAAGGTATTTAATTTATTTAAATATTCGAATTTTATTTGAATTTAATAAATAATAAGAAGATTAATTTTTAATAAAACAACTTAATTTTTAATGGTGTATTTTTAAATAAATTTATATGATATTTCCACAATTTTTAATCTGGAAAAATATTAAAATTATCGCTTGACATATTTTGTGGAAACGTTGGTTTTATTGAAATTTTACAAAATAAGATAATCAATGTAATGTATTATTGCTTTGTAACCGTATTACATTGTTGTGAATAATTATATTTTTATTTATATCGTTCGCTGTTCGTACGCGAACGAAATGAGATGTAGCGACGTGTTGGAAATTATAAAATAAACTAAACCTACACGAAGACTTTTCTTCACATTTTCATTTTGCCTCCTCTTTCCCACTTATTTCCCATTATAGTAAAAGCAAACTCAAACCCTCCTCCTTCAAAATTCAAAATCAAAAGTTATAAATCACTATAAATCAAAAAATTAGAGCCATAAAGCTCGAGAGGAGATAAGTTTCAAATCTATGGAATTTTGTGGCATGCGGTGGCAGTTAATGGTGTTGAACATGAAAGGTCAGTTCTAGGGTCTGGATTTTTAGGCGATTTAGGCGATGATAGCCTTAGGGATGGTTGAAAAATGCTTCTCTTACAAAGAAGAGTGGGCGGCCGCAATTTAAGGATGTGGGGCGGCTGTTAAGGAATTTGTTATTTGCAGTTCAAAGAGGGGGAGGTTGTGATAGCTTCTGCCATGGGGGTGTTAAGTGTGACATGTAGGGGATGGTGTGTTTAGCATATGAAGAGAGAGATGATGGAAAAGTTCGTTCATCAAACAGTGGACTGGAGGAGGAGCGCGGCGTACGTACATGGTGGAGTATTCAGGGGTAGACAAGGGAATAATTAGCGATATGGGAAGAAGGTGTTTATTAGGGTAATCAATATTTAATTGATTAATTAATTATTTTAATTAATCTTGAAACTTATAAATTCAACTTCTCGCTCATACAAAGTCCAATTGAGACACAGTCTTTTGCGTTACACTCATAGGAGCAATATATATGCAGTGGATTTAGTTTCATCAAGGTTGGAGATGTTAAGGTAAAATCAAATGTTGTTCGATTTTTGATCAAACTGGAATGCTTAAGAATCCACTGGAATTTTGGTGAGTTAACTCACTCTAGATGAACAGTTTATAATACATAGTCGATATATATTATTCTTTTTATGCTTAAATGATTTATTGGTCTGGTTTGGCTGAATTTCCACTTTGAAAGGCGAATGACATGTAAAATATAGAGAATTTTATGCAAGAATCCGAATTCCTCACCACTCTTGATTTCAAATTTTTTTTGTATAAATTGTTGAATGCTAAAAGTTTAGTAATTAGTCATATTAGATATGACATTGATGTATGTTAAAAGTTATACCTTCTAGTGATAAAGGTAGAAATATCAATGGATAAGTGCTATGATAGTTGTTGGCCTCGATATACTATTTGGAAGAACTATTGTTTGCTATTTTGATTTGAAAATGGTTTTGATTCGAAGAATGATTTATAAATAATTTTGGGAATTTTCTATGGCATTTTTTAGAAATGGTTTTTGAACTTCTTTATTTTATTTCAACATTTTTGTTAATCTTCTCTAATTTATATGGAAATATTTTAGAAGTATTTCGAGAAGTATTCATTGTATAGAAAAATTAATATAATGATAAATGTTTATTTTAAAGGAAAATAAAATGGAATTTATCGATTGTGATAAAGTAATTTTGTTTTACCAGAAGATAGCAATATTTTTGACCAAATAACAGCGAAGAAGAAAGATTTATAAATGCTGTATTATAAATAAAAGAGAGATTTATAAATGGTTTTTCATAAAAATGGAAATGATATCATTTTCATAGTTTGATATAATACTTACATTTGTTCATTTATAGCAATATGTGGAATAATCCTTTTATGGAAAACATTTGGTTCTTCTCGAAACTGAAGGAGTATTACAACTATATTTGGAGATTTATAAAAGGAATTTTATAAATAAATTTGAAGATTTATAAAAATAGTTTTATAAAATAATTTTAAGATTTAAAAAAGGCGTTTTATAGTTATATTTGGAGATTTTAAAAGATGTTTTGTGAATAAATCTGAAGATTTATTAAAGGATTTTTATATCTATATATGGGGATTTATAAAAGAAGTTCTATAAATAGAAAAGAGATTTGTAAAAGGAGTTTGTATACCTAAAAGAGATTTATAAAATGGAAATTTGCATAAGGAAGTGAGATTTGATTTCTGTAAATAATCATTTTAAAATTATGGTGTTATAGAAAGTATTCTTTTCATACTTAACACCTAATTTCAAGGTAGGGAAACTCATCCATATCATGAGAATTAAGAATGTATGTCGAGACAAGGATAGTACATTAACTTATCCGATTTCATTGTTAATCGAGGCATAACACAAGTTTGAAACCAGGAAGTGGTGGTAAGTATATTTTGTCTAATTTACATATGATCTATTTGCTTAACCAAAAGGAAAGTGTTTTTGGTTTATAGTAACAACGTTTTAAATGAGCACCCGAGAGTTTAAGGGGAAAACATAAACTTCGATTCAGACATAAAGCCTGGTATGAATAATAGCCTACCATCTCGAACCATTTAGATATCTAGTGAGACCAAGCCGCTTAGCGGAACGGGTTTTCCCCTTACTAGTATTTTACCAAAAAATTTATAATAACCATATACTGTGCTCCCGCTTCCATAATTGTTAAAAACATAGCAATTTAAAATATCATGATTATATGCAAACAAGCAAAATAGCCTGGATTTCTCATCCCCGTCTATTTGACTATCTTTCTCGGTTGTAGTTTTTAGGGTCTCTATTAACCTATTAGTTTGCGTGGGCTGACTAATAACCTGTTTAAAGCTTATGGACTATCTATTCGGTGTCATAGTTTTCATGAGATTACTACAAACTCATTGGCCTCTGCTAATAACTTCATTCAATTATTTCATGGGATCTCCCAAAAACTTTTAGTGTCTCCAAAAACTTCTCCTATATCATAGTTTTCATGGGTTTACTATGAATCTATTGATCTCTATCAATAACTTTATCCAGATATAGTTTATATTAGATCACTACAAACCTGTTGGCTCCTGTCAATAACTCTTTACAAACATGGTTTACATGGGTTTACAATGAACCTTTCTAAGCTGACAATTTCTTGATCGGTCTTTGGGCATCCTATACTCTGGTCTACCTGACCTCCTGGATGAAATTCTACTCATACAGGAGTTAACTCATTTTATATTCATTACTGGATCAATTCAACTGGTTATTATGCCCTTCCTCCTCAGAATACATTTATTGGGTCCATTATATAGTGAACATATTAATAGAAGAAGCATATACAATAACATAACAATACCAACAATTATGGTTTAATATTCTTGAAATCATTTCCACATAAAATTTAGTTAATACCTTTAACTCATTATTTTTATCAATGAAAGATTCTTCAATAACTCTAAAATTAAAAGCCATTTCAAAGCTCTTTTATAGTGCCATGGGTTTTCTTTAAAAAATGAATTCGGATTCTCTGCTTTGAATACTAAGGCTTTTAAAACCTTAGACCTTCACTTTCGAAACCATTCGAATATGTCTTTCGAAAGCATTCAAATCTTCTTTTTAAAACAATTAAACATATGCCTTTCGAAACACCAAAAAAATTTCTTTCGAAAGCATCAAAACCTTCCTTTCGAAAGTATTAAAGCATATTTTCCAACTTATGGAAGCATTACTTCTAAACTATTTGAAAGAAACTTTTTCGAAACCATTGCGTTTAATCTTAAATATAATTTTGGGGCCAAAGTGAACACAAGATAAACTAACCCTTTCGAAACCATTAGCCTCCATGTAAAAGAGTTTGGGGAAAACAAAAGGCTTCGGAACTGTTCTTTCAAAAGCTTTATTCTTTTAAGTAAAACAAATGGAAGGATAGCTGCGAAACCCCTTTTGAAGCCACTGCCTTTGAAACATTTAGTATAAGTGGTTATTGGAGCTCTTTCAAAAGCATTGGGAAGTGGCTTGTTATGTTTATAAAACAAAAGATTGCCTTTCGAGTTCACTGAAAACTTCAACCTATTCGAAAGGTATGATGACGGCAGCATGGTTTCGACTAGGTTCAAAACTACCCTTTCGAAAGCTCCATTTTAAAACATAAAATGCAGTAACTCATTCGAAAGCTACCTTTTAAAACAAAAAGGAGGAAAGCCCCTACGAAAACTATACAAAAGTAGCTCAACCCTTTCGAAAGCATCCACTAAAAGCAAGGCAAGCAGAATCTCTTTGGAAAGCAAAACAAAGACCTTTGAAAGCTATTTAAAATGACCCCGACCCCTTCGAAAGCATGATTTTGACTCAATATCCGCCACCTTTCTCCAATCCACTACGTACCAAAGCATCAGTACCATGTGTATTGGTTGCGAGTTCGTTAGAGGCGGAAGTTTGAGTTCGAAAGGTTGCTATTGGAAGTAGCGAAACAATATTTCTTTCAAAGCTGTTTTGTTGCCATTTTAGGTAAATGCTTTTCAACTAACTTGCCTGTTTGTAAAAATATAATTGTTTACCATAACTTCAGAAAAAATCTTTTCTAAAAGACTACCGAATTCACCTAGAATTGATAAATTAAAATGATTAACAAAGAAGCCCTTCCCTTTAGCAAAACAACTAAGACATTTAAGTCCTCCAACTTAATTAATTTAAATTCCATAGTAAATCACTAAGAAAAAAATCCCAAAAATCATCAAAATTCACTTTTAATACGTTATCTAACATATATAAATTTTAGACCTAAAATACTTTGTATAATAACCGAAATAAATTTTAAACCCAATTATTTATTTCCTCCTTCAAAAATTCATAGTAAATTATCCATAGCTTGGATAATCATGAAAATCTAAACCTATCTCCAAAATTATATTTTGCATAATCTATTAAATTTTCATGGCATTCATAACCCAATATATTTGATTTTAGCCTTAAAATCGAATAAAATATTTATCAAATATACTTGTTTGAATCAAATATATCATGTAATCCAAGCATATCATCATTAAAGTCGTCATAAAGGTCTTAAATTAAAACATGGAATCAAATGCTCTTTTAAAACGTAAATGGGATGGTTTTGACTATTATTCACCTTGCTTTGGATAAGGAACTTGATATTTGATCTTGCTTAATTCTCCTTCCTTGATTCCTTAGCTTTTAATCTATATTTCTCCACTTTCCCCTAGGTTATGGCCGGCTTGAGCTTTTTGGATTTTGTTTTTGAATTATGACCTTGTTAAATTAAAATGGGAATAAGGGTTTATGGGTTAAGGTTTATATTGGGGGGCTATTCCCTATAATACCCTTGCCTTATTCTCTTATTAAGTTTTATAAAACTATTTCCATAAACTCATTATTTTAAATTTTATTTAGTTAAGCATGGTCTCTAATAAATTTTCAAATCTCAATCCCCTTATCACTTTATTCTTTGCATTATTCTATTTGACTTATCTAATTAAATCTTCTGAATAATGTTATTTAAAATTAGGGGTGATACAGGCTCCTCTCCATAAAGAATTTCATCCACAAAATTCAGTACGGGTTAAATACTAAGCATGGCTATCATCTATAACAACTTCTAACTACCACATTAGCCTACCTGACTAGCAATAGTCTATATAAAGCAAATATAGAATATACCCTCACAGCAATCAGGATAAGTATATCTGATATCTTTTATGTATCCCAAGTATAGTCATTCTCTTTGGCGCTCTACTGAATTTCCCTAACTTGACCTTCTTTTTTCTTAACCTCTTCTCATCTCTCGCTACAACCGAAAGTGGTTGTCTAATAAAGTCAAACTTGTTTCCAATATCAAATCTTCCAACTCTGTCAGAGGAAGAGTGGTCTTTGGATCATGCACGTACTTGCGAAGATGAGATACATGAAACACATTATGGACACCTGCCAAACTGCTTGGTAACTCAACTATGTATACGAGCTTCCCGACCCTCTCTGCAATTAGGAACGGACCAACATATCTCGGCGACAGTTTTCTTGACTTTCTGAATCATACCACACACTTCATTGGTGATATTTTAATGTAAACTCCATCTCCAACTGAGATTTCTAGATCTTTACGCCTTTTATCTGTGGTACTTTTCTATATATACTGTACTTCCTTCATCCGCTCTCGGATCAACTCAATCTTCTCTATTGCCATTGTAACCAGATCTGAACCTAAGATTAATCTGTCTCCAGTCTCCAACCAACATGCTGGTGATTTGCATGGCCTTCAGTACCAAGCTTCAAAAGTGTCATTCCCATACTAGTTTGATAACTTTTATTAAATGAAAACTCAGCCAATTGTAGATGATCTTCCCATTATCCACCAAAGTCCAACGCATAAGCTCTTAACAAATCCTTATTGACTCTCTCCGTCTACCCATCCGTCTGAGGGTGATACATTGTACTCGAATTGAGCTTGATACCTAACACCTCATGTAGAATCTTCTAGAATTCACTAGTAAATAAAGCATCTCTATCACTGACTATATAACTAGGAATTCCATGCAGTCTAACTATGTTCTTTACAAACAACTTAGCTAAAACAGGTGCCATCCTGGTTGACTTAACTGGAATGAAACATGCACTCTTGGTTGACATATCCACTACGTCCCCATATACTTTCATTTCATCTGTTCGACCATGGCAACCCGTCTATAAAATCCATGGATATCGAATTCCATTTCCAAACTGGTGTTTCCAATGGTTGAAGCAATCCACTCGACTTCTGATGCTCGAACTTCACTTGTTGACAGTTTGCACATTAGCTAACCCAAAAGCCGACATCGTTCAACATCCCTTAATAGTAGAAGCTCCTCTTCATATCTTTATACATCTTGGTTCCTTCCGGATGAATCATAAATTTGGATCGATGACATTCTCTCAGAAGTTCTTTCCTTAAGCCCTCAACATTCGGACACACACCATCCCTTCTTTCCTAACCATCCTATATGGTCAAGACTAAAGTCCTTTAGATCCTCGATCTCCGACCCAACCTCAAGCCTTTTAATCTTCTCCGCTAATAATGGATCCTCTTTCTTCTTAGAAGCTATCCTTCCGATCAACACTGATCGAACTTTTAAGTAGGATAACATGGCGATGCTCTGACTAGAACTAGAAGTCGATCTTAATTCCACACTATAAGTAGTCAAAGCATCTAAATCTTTCCATTCTGCCAACATATCTAACACCATATTCTGATATGTTTTGCTAAGAGCATCCGCTACTTTATTTCCTTTCCCAGGTGTATACTCTATACCAAAATCATAAGCTGTTAAAAATTCTAGCCACTTGTACTGTCTCCTATTCAACTCCATATGAGTGAGTAATTATCTTAAGGACTTATGAACTATATATAACTCAAATCTTTCCCCAAAGTGAAAATGTCTCCATATCTTCCACGCGATGATCGCCGCTGCCAACTTTAAATTAGGAGTAGAATATCTCACCTCATGCGGTCTAAACTATCATGAAGCATAGGCAATGACTTAACCTTTCTGCATCAACACAGCCTCTAATCCAGTTCCACATGCAATGATTTAAGTAATACTTTCTCATATTTGCCGGACTAAGTAAGCTTCACGTCCTTCTTGGTTAACTAAGTCAAAGGTGCTGCGATCCAAGAGAAATCCTTAATGAATCTTTGATAATAGCCAGCAAGTCAAAGAAAACTTCTAATCTTAGTCACCGTCTCTAGTCTTTTCCATTTATTAACAGCTTTGATCTTATCTGGATCGACCGACAAACCCTTCTCTGAAGCCACGTGACCAAGAAATTTAACCTCATTCTTTCAAAATTGAAACTTGGAAAACTTCGCTTTTGGCAACTGCCGCCTCAACGTCTCAAGCACTAATCTAAGATGATCTACATGCTTTCTTTCATCCTTAGAATACACTAAAATATCATCTATAAATACTAATACAAACCTAACCAAATACTCTCGAAAAACTCGATTCATCAAACCTATGAAGAAAGCAAGTGCATTCGTAAACCCGAATGGCATTACTAATCTATAATGACCTCGAAATTTTCGATCCCTAAAATTCCAGATAGTTAGGAAAAGAAGAAAAGAGAGAAGAAGAAATAGAAAACCAAACTCAGAATCTCACATTCGCAGTGGATATAATATAATATCAAATAATATTCTTTTATACAAGAAAGCTGTATCAGTAAATTTACACTTTAATACATCAGAGTTTCAACACTTTACAAACATTGGACAGATACAATTCAACATGTCTCAGATAAACAACAATATAATACAGCGGAAACACTCCATACGTTCCTGACATCCAGCTCGCCTCCTGAGCTCCAGAACGTCCTTACCCTGAAAATCTGTAATACTCGGTCTGACCCGAGCATTACATCAAAGTAACCCTCGGTCAGGCTGGAAACCAACGTGAGTAAACCCACAAAATTTGACATACTAAGTTCAAACTATAAATGAAAAATCCAGGTAACTCGTACTTCACTACAAGTTCATTACTTGTTATGCTTAACACTTCTTCACAAATCGATCCCTGAGTACCTACACTTAGTTTAAATGGTCCAGTCATTTAACTAATTCACATTCCAGTCCATTGATTTCGCATATCAAATTTATAAAGAATCGAAGTGGTTTCGGATATTTACTAATTCCCGACCCCGGACCCTTGGAATCCAATGTCATCTTAACCCAAGTTTTTCAAGTGAAATAAGATTCAATTTTAAATACAATGTCACTTATACACACAATTTATCGTCGATAAATAACAACATTACCACTGTCCACCTAATCGTATCGTATCACAAAGCATCACAAATCACATATCCGAGATATCAACCAATCTAAGGCATGCAATAATATTCAATCATTCACAAGCAAGATAAATTAGTCATACCATTTCTAATTAATTTAAACAAATTAAATTAATTACTTCAATCACCCTTAATCCTGCCTACTTAACATTAATTGATTACAAACAAATTAATCAATCATCCTTTAATTTTCCATTTAATTAATCATCCTTGATTAATTATCTTCAATTACATAAAGTAATTACCCACAAATTAATTACCCTTAACCATTTATAGTAGTTAATTTTTAATTACTTTCATTAATTACATTAATTAATTGCATTTATGATCCTTAATTAATTACTTCCATTAATCAACCTTAATCAATCATAAACAATAATTAACCATTCTGTAATTACTCTCCTTAATTAGTCAGTCCTTTATTGCTTACTTTTAGATATCGGAAAATTAACTCATTTTATTAACTCGTACTTAATTACCACTTAATTGACTTATACTTAATTGACTTAAGTAGTCGAAAAATCACCACTTAGTTGACTTATACTTAACTATGAATCGATTAATTTCCAATTAATAAACTCATTTTCTAAAGTATTAATCTCTAATTAATTAACAAAAACCCTCAATTATTAATTAAATAGACTTTAATCATTAATCAATTAAACTAATGAATTACTCTTTATTATTTAATTAATCCTTAATTATCAAACCTTAATTTAACGTAAAGATGAATCTTTATTTTGTATTAACCACTTCAATACATTTGAAAATTTAGTTTAAAATAACTCTCAAACTAGATTCAATTAAAAATAAAATAAAAACTTGCTTAAGTTATACAAAAGCCCTTCGGCCCATAACTCCACAAATCCAAACTAAACACACCGGCCCTAAATAATTCACAACTCAACGCAACGGGCCGAAGCCCAATATAAGAATGCAGACCCGCCTCTTCTTCCCCAAACACCAAATTCCGACACTGATCTTCCATCAGAAATAACAGCGCAAATTCGAACTTGTCTAGCAACATACAAGAACTCGATCCAACTCAAAAGAAACTCGATATCAAAGCTAACCCAATCGCACGCAAACGCTAACCCTCACCACGTCAAATTCGATCACCTGGAACCACCTGTGCATGATACCACACGTGCACGCACACAGTCGTTCCTGTCAACTCCGACCGGCGCCGCAACTCATAGCACGTCGGCAATGACATTGACGAGCCATCCAATCACCCAAAAAGCACCAAAACTTAACAATTCGAAATCGAGCACCCTGAGTGACACTAGAATCAAGATCGATCATCGAAAGAAACTTCGTAGCGCCACCACAAACCACCAGAAATGCTGGCACTACGTCCATAGCCTCGCTGAAGCCAACACTTCATATTCCCCACGACTCACCAGATCCGGCGCTCTGACGACGTCACAAAAGCTTCGTGAATAGCCGCTTCCTAAACCCAATATAAAACCCTAGTTCATCTCGAAATGTCCCCCACGACCATCAGTAAATCCCATAACTGTTTTTCCTACCATCGTGGACCATCCACCTATCACCTGCCTCAAATTCGACTTTTCCGAGCTACGAGATCGCCGGAGATCAAAGTTAAACCCAATTCTGATCATCACTAAATTCCTCACTAACCAATAACTTAAAAATTATGAAATAATTATCATAATCCACGAATTTTCAACACAACTCGGATTACATATTCAATATAAGAAATTTAGACATTTAAATTTTCTGTTTTTAAAGAATTTTACTGTTATTTCTTATTTCCGCATTTTTTTATTTAATATTTCTCCTGAAATTCTTTTTAAAAATGAAATTACATTACCTTGATCGATTTCCTTTTTAAAATTCTTGCTTAATATTGCATGTATAAAGAGAAATTAGGATTTAAAAACTAAATTTATAAGCCTGTATCAAGTAACAAAGGTTTATAACATATACAGGCATACTTGTTTAACAACTACATATCTATCCACATACAGACATATCTTCATCACGCAAACAAATTTCCACAAGTTATGTCAATGATAAATCACAAGCATCATTGTTAATGGTGTCAAGACCCGATTCTTCGACTTTCGAAAATCGACATCAATACGTCCACTGTATCAACTGCCGAACAATCGAATGCCGAAAAACCGAACCATGAGGGTTAAAAAGAAGAGATAGAAGAAAAGATAGAACATAAACAATATCAGAACCTCACATATCGCAGCGGAACAACATATAATAGATAAATGAATAACTTTTATAACAAAGAACTATATCGGTTATTACATTACATCACATCATCAACAGAGTGTACAACAACAATATACAACACAATACAAGAATGGACAACTATACAACATGTCCTCACAAGTGAATTAAACAGCGGAAAGATAATATCATATACAAATAATACATCACGCCATCCAGCTTGCCACTTGAGCTCCATAGCACTCCTGAATTTAGAATGACCTGATAACCTGACTCTAGACTGCCCGTGTGGAAAATTATGGGCACCCAGAGTTTAGAAAAAGAACAATAAACTCCAGGTCAGCCAAAAGAAGTGGAAAGTATCTGCAATGTTTTTGGAAAATGAAACTACCATAAGGCCACCCCGCACACACACAATGCAAATGCAGAATTGGAGGAGATTTCTCCTTATGATAGTCAAAGATGCTTACTACGCAAAACAAATCATTTTTGATGTTATTATTAGTGCATAGTGTAGAAAGCATTTCGAAAATAGAATATAAATCTTAGCCAGCATAGGTACCATTATATTATGCCTGTTATAGCTACCTTCTGAGGAGGCAGGTTATACAACTAAAACCGTACAAGGCTCGTATTGTTTTGTTTGGATTTCCAACAAATGGTTAGGCTAAGGAACTTCCTACTGCCACATGGGAACGCCTCTGGCGGGACGCCCCGAGAACTTAACCAGCTCTCTGCCAACACAAGGTCGGGTTCCTCCCTACCAAGGAGTAATACCTACAGATATGCCATTCCCGGTCCTTTGGGACCTTTATCCAAGAGCTCTCAACACCAACAACATCACACAGTAATAAATATACTACAGCGCCCACACGAGTAAGTATTTGGGCTCCATACCATGATACTACCCTTTTCCAGAAGGAATGGTCACACCTTAGGGGAGCTACCCCTGAAACCTTGCCGCATATTCCTGTTTCGACCATTTCCGGGGTGTGAGGTCTGACGAAGTCTCGTGCACAAAGCTACGCTTTCTCACAAAGCCACGCTTTGATCAACAAATGATCAATAAATAACCATCACACAGCAACACTCAGCATGCCACATTAACAAATTGGGAATATATCGCTGATAGCCTTCAACTACAAAACCTCTTAGCGTGTACATCTCAGAGAAGGGTGTTAAGCTAAGAGAATAAATTCTCCGCCACCAACAGAATTGTATTTAAAAGAAATCTGCTTTATATCTCAAAATGTAATGTTAGACACGTAACCATACAAGTCTGTTCCGGGCTCGAACAGAACCGAAGGCACTTCCAAAGAAGCCCTTGCAATCCGGTTATTCACAATCTCGATCAAATTTCCCATCACAAAGGAAATCTCTATACCGTAGCTAACGGTGCAGAGACAATTGATAGGTCATCCTATCGTTTTCACAAGTACCCGGTCTTCACCACCGGTCTTCAATGCTATCCATTACATCGTATCACTATTCGGAATGGGTAATCCGAATAACGAGCGCAATAATTAGAAAATAAGTGTAGCATTCAATTTCAATCAATTCACAACAAATAGCCACTCAAGGGTCGATATTGATAGTCGGTTATTTAACTATCAATTAATATTCACAACATAACCCTATTTCAAAGAATTTCCCATATTATTTATTTTCAAAAATATCTTTATAAGATATATTTCCCACACTTCATCCATTTTAAAACCAATTTCAAATCAATTTACACCCTTACAACTTTCATTTCAAAATTGTTCATTTAAACCAATTAAATAAATCCTAACCGATTTATTTAAATTTACGTTCCAAATTCGTAAATTTATTTCCACACTTTTAAAATAAATCAATGTTTATTTTTAAAACAAATTTCCCTTATAAATTTCCATTGTGAATTTACATTTCCAAATATTCACTTTTTATACGATTTTCAAATCGATTTCAATTATTCACTTTTAGTTTATCTTTAAAAGATAAAATCTCAAAACATTCACTTCATATTGGAAAAACATTTCCATACTTATTCAAGAATAAGTAATTCACAAATTCATTTATTTTCAACATTTGGAAAATATTCAATATACTTAAATCCAAATTAAGTATATATTTTATTCTTTAAGGAAAACTATTCTCTTAAACACATTTATTTGAGTCAAAATGAATGTTGCGTAAAACATCGTTACGACAACCCAAAATCACTAGTATAGGGATTGGAAATTTAGATAGATATATAAACCCCAATACTACACAAAACTTTTCCTTTCGAAAATCCTTTACTATAACAACAATGTTATAGTCCACCATTTCCTTCTATTTCTCGAAAACATCTATTTCAATAATGAATGTTGAAATCTATGGTTTCGATAGTTAATACATTTTAAAACATCTTTAAATCGTTTTAATTCTATTTAAAATATCACTTTTCCAAAATATTTCTTTAATATATTATTCACCATCCAAAATTGCGAATATACTTCATTTACCAAATTTATCATTTCTACATATTTTATTTAAAGGATTATTCACCGTCACAAAATCGGGGATATATTTCCTTTAATAAGTTATAATCATTAAACTTATTAAAATAAGTCGGTTTCGAATTTATAAACAATGTTTAGAAATTCTATTTATATTTTATAACAATTTCAACTTATAAAATCACTTTATTAACAAATTCTATCCATATTCCATTTCCATACAAAAATCCAATTTATAAGTTAATTACTTATAAATCTTTTATTTTACAAAAATCTATTCATTTTATAACTTCCTAATTTATAAATCTATCGATTTCATCCATTTATGAAATCCATTTATACTTCATTTTAACACTTATAAAAACTCGTTTTATAATTCCAATATTTTAATTTATAAATATCAATTTCATAAATCTTTTATATAAATCATTTATAATGCTTCAAAAATCCCAATTTAAACCATTTTATAAATTAATCAACTACTTATTTCAAAAATCACATTTCGGTTATATTTCACAAAAATCACAATTTTTATAACATAAAAATTACAACATTTATTCATTTAAAATGAATCAATTTCAAAATTGAATTTTATTATGAATTCTCAACTTTAATTTACAAAAATCCAATTTTATTCATTTTCGGCATCTAACGATACCAAAATATATTCGGCCAAAATTTAGCCTTTAACAATTTCAATCACATTGATAATCACGCAGATTATAAATAGATCAACACACAACATTGAAACCAATTCAATTATTTGAGGAATCCAGTTGGATCCCTCCAACCTATTTCCCTACATCCAAAGATATTAGCACAATACCAATTCCGCTTCAAGACGGAATATCGCGGTATATGCGATTTATAAAATATTATCCGCTATTATGCGGCGCAATAGGGTCTCATCCGCTATATAATGCGGGAAAATCAACTCCAAGTACATATATAATACCAATTCCATACAAGTTGGAATTATCGCGGTATATGTTTTTAATAAATAACATCCGCTTAATATACGGCGCATAATGTCTATTTAACATAATAGATAACAATTTATCATCCAATCACACAATCAGGAAATTTTAAATTTAACTATTTAAAATTTAAATCGAAACAACTCGATTGAGTGAGAAGTTCTCACCTTGAGTTTCCGATAACAGTTGTATCGTTTTATTTCGAATAAAATTAAATTTGCGTTTAATTTTACCCAAAATTATCGCTAGCTCCAAACGACTCCAACCCAGCTCCATCGCGTAATGCTCGACAAAACGAAGCTAACGCAAGTTGTTTCGTAATTTTTCGACCTCGTATGACAAAGTTATGAATTTTTAAAGATCGAACGAATTAATATATATAAATTTACAACTCTAAATTTTTTTTAAACCTTATCAATCTCTGCCGCACGTACGACTGGAGCAATCACAGTCGCATATAGGTTTCTTCCCTCCTTCCTCCCCCACGCGAGCATCAACAGGCAAACCAAACCCATAGTCGCCGAGCTAGGGCTACAATTCGCCTCCACCATACTTCGTTCGACGACGATCAGAACCCATGGTTACGAAGCCCACGCCCTGCCGCACCATCTCCCAGAACGCGCGTGAGCTCGGTTTCACCAATATCAAGAAAAACGCGACCGAGGTTCGGCCGTTCCAACCCAAATTCGCGTCGATCCGTAGCTCCATTTCCAATCTCCACCGTTGGATGGCAAGATCTCACCACCCTCTACGACTTTCATGTTGGAAGTTTCGTGAAATAATTGGTGGATTTGATGTAATTGAGGGAAGAAGATAGATGAATTTCGGCCATTGAATATAAGTTAGTGACGGCTGAAACGTTCTTCTAGGGTTTTGGCAATTGTGAAGACAAGGGGTGCTTTTATAGATAATCGAACAAAAAACACTATTCGCATCAAATTTCCGAACTCCAAATCTCGCGCGGTGACGGCGTTTCTAGGGTTTACCCCGCGTTCCGGACACAATGGAATAGGTTTTGGAAGCTAATTCGGTCGTCTGTGCGAGTTACGGAAATAAACGATCAAATTTAAATTAAATCGATTAACCAAATTTCCATGCGTTTTGGCTTGCCCCGGACAAACGGTAAATCCGATTGACACGAAATTTGAAATCTTACAATAATATCACATTACGGTTCCTATGAAACTGGTTTCGTCGAAATACGAGACTATTTGAAAAATGGCTATTTTCACTGGTCGAATAAATATTAAAATGTTCAATTTTCACAGTTTAACTTTTAATTCAATTTTAAAAGTTTGCAAACATCGTTCTAACTCCAATATGATTTAATATAACTTTATAAATTATTTTTAATCACATTAAACCCAATTTTCAATTATTTGCGCAATTTCAAATATTAAATTACCGATTTAATTAACCAACTAAATCCAGATATTCGAAAAATAAATTATTCGACCTACAAATCTTACTTGTTGATATTTAAAATCAATTAAATATCTGAATTTCAAATGACAGAAATTCTGGGTCGTTACAAATTTCCCCCCTTAAGAGAATTTCGTCCTCGAAATTGCCAAGTAAGAAAAAGTTACAGAATTCATTAACTTTTCAAAACAAATCGTTCAAATTTGATTTACAAATCCCTTAAGTGTTTAACTTTTCCAAAATTCAATAGTTAAATCTCTTACAAAGTATTTACTAAGTTTCAAATCCATATGTAGTTATCTTTTCAAAATCAACTATATCGTTTAACCTTTAACTTCAAATCAAAACTTAGTTTTCACAAAAAAAAAATTCCAAAATTTCCCGAAAATTTTCTAATGCCTTAAATTTTCTAAAATTTTTGCCATAACCTCCTTTGTACGGAGGAGCTTTTACAATATCACAATAGAGATAAATATATATACATCGACCCACCCTATCAAAAAAACAGAAAAACAGTTCATATTTCCTATTTTTATTCCGTAGGCGTATCTTTTTAGCATTTTTGAGCAAAGCAATTATTAATTTAGCATTTTGTGCAACCCAAATCCCACCAACGGTAGCCCGGTACCTGTACTTACTCAATATAAACATGTAAGTGACATATATAAGAAGTTATCAACAATTTACTCTTTTAAACAACTACAACACATGCATATTAAAAGAAATACATACTAAACAAGGTTTATAGACAACTTATATGATTTCAACATTACTTGTAATTGTTTACAACCAAGCAATACATATAACACGACATTCAATTATCCATTTTCAATTAGTTTACATTCACACTGGTTCACTTCCAATTCAAATCAATTTACGTTCATTTTAAATTTACTTAACTTCCAATTTGAATTTAATTGCTTTAGCTTTCAATTTTATTAATTCAATTGCATATGAATTTCTATTCAATCAATTAACAATAATCTAACAACCAATGTATAACCAATACAACCGAATTTATTCACTTTACATTCAACATTCATATTTACTTTGTTTACCTTCAATTTGGCTTAACATTCAGTTAGCCTTAAATGAATTAACATTTATATACATTATTTCATATCAATTCATTACATTCGATTGATTAATATTCAATTCATTCGTTCAATTACTAATTTATTCTACAAATAAAGTTGAATCTCCTTTATATAACTCAAATTTATATTCATTTAATGACTTCATTTCATTAATTCATTTTGATACCAAAATCAACTTTATTCAACATCACTTAAGTTATATTCCTTTTAAACATCATTTGTTTAACTTAAATTTCCATTTCAACAACATATCCAATCCAGTCAAAATCCAATTCAAATTCCAACTTCCGAAGTAAATTCTATTTAATTTTTACCAAAGTTAATTTTATCACTTATTCAGATTCGAACCTCATTTTGCTTAACAAAGTTGTTTAACCATTTTAATAATTGGTTTTACTTACATCTTCACATTTAATAAGTTATACAACTTATTATTCAATTTCCCAATCTGATTTAATTTATTTAACTTCCTTTGGTTAAATTTCACATCATACATTTTATCATACTAATTCAAATTTATTTCAACTTTACCAAAGTTAAATCTTTATTATCTCATATTATAAGTTCAAAACTTGATAACTTATATTCATCAATTTCAACTTGGATTTCTAATTTCAAATTTGTTTATCACAACAAAGTTCAATTTTTTCAATTTACTTGAATTTTCCTTCAAATTTAAATCATTTTTATTAACTCACAATTCAAGTTTTAATTTAACTAATTCAACTTTTTCTATAACATGAATTAATTAGTTATCATTTTAATTTACTTGGATTCAATCCATTCTATTTTTATTTTTCCCAATTTTGGATTTTTGTTCAACTTAATCCCAATCAAATCTCATTTCATTTTATAAAACTCATTTATACATTCACATTACCAATTTCATTCCATTAATGAATTTTATCCCAAATTATAAATCACATTTTTTTTCCTTCATACTCAAATTCCATTTGTATATAAATTCATTCCTTTGGTTATTATTTCAATTTCTATATAATAATGATAATGCTTCAATATCATCACTTCCAAACAACCAAGTAATCATATATCATAAACATTTACAGAAAACCATTTCCTTTATGTACAAAAATAGCTTTGGGTAAAAATTATTTCATTTACCCTATTTCAAAACAATATTGTGTCAGTTTATCTTGTTTAAGAGTTTAGAAATCCCTATCGAAACAGTTGGCCAGACTGCACCGACCAGAGTCTATAAACAATCAACCGATAAGTCAACACAATACAAAACAATTTCATATCCACTAACAAATACGCGCTCATATCTATTATTACACTCAAACTCATTCTAGAGTACTGCTGACTCTATCTCTAATGAGTAATTCCCAACAGAGCCAAGGTTGTCACTTAACCATATGCTCTGATGCCACGTTGTCAAGACCCGATTCTTCGACTTTCGAAAATCGACATCAATACGTCCACTGTATCAACTGCCGAACAATCGAATGCCGGAAAACCGAACCATGAGGGTTAAAAAGAAGAGGTAGAAGAAAAAATAGAAAAGAAACAATATCAGAATCTCACGTATCGCAGCGGAACAACATATAATAGATAAATGAATAACTTTTATAACAAAGAACTATATCAGTTATTACATTACATTTCATCATCATCAGAGTGTACAACAACAATATACAACACAATACAAGAATGGACAACTATACAATGTGTCCTCACAAGTAAATTATACAGCGGAAAGATAATATCATATACAAATAATACGTCATGCCATCCAGCTTGCCACTTGAGCTCCATAGCACTCCAAAATCCAGAATGACTTGATAACCTAACTCTAGACTGCCCGTGTGGAAAATTATGGGCACCCAGAGTTTAGAAAGAGAACAATAAACTCCAGGTCAGCCATGAGACTGGTGTGAGAATTTAAAACAGTCATTTACCTTTTAAATCAACAACAACAATAGAAGTGGAAAATATCCGAAATGCTTTTGGAAAATGAAACTACCATAAGGCCTCCCCGCACGCACACAATGCAAACGCAGAATTGGAGAAGATTTCTCCTTATTATAGTCAAAGATGCTTACTGCACAAAACAAATCATTTTTGATGTTATTATTCGTGCATAGTGTAGAAAGCATTTCGAAAATAGAATATAAATCTTAGCCAGCATAGGTACCATTATATTATGCCTACTATAGCTACCTCCTGAGGAGGCAAGTTATACAACTAAAACCGTACAAGGCTCTTATTGTTTTGTTTGGATTTCCAACAAATGGTTAGGCTAAGGAACTTCCTACTGCCACATGGGAACGCCTCTGGCAGGACGCCTCGAGAACTTAACCAGCTCTCTACCAACACAATGTCGGGTTCCTCCCTGCCTAGGGGTAACACCTACAGATATGCCATTCCCGGTCCTTTGGGACCTTTATCCGAGAGCTCTCAACACCAACAACATCACACAGTAATAAATATTCTACAGTGCCCACACGAGTACGTATCTGCGCTCCACACCATGATACCACCCTTTTCCAGAAGGAATGGTCACAACCTAGGGGAGCTACCCCTGAAACCTTGCCGCATATTCCTGCTTCGACCATTTTCGGGATGTGAGGTCTGACGAAGTCTCGTCCACAAAGCTACACTTTTTCACAAAGCCACGCTTTGATCAACAAATGATCAATAAATAATCATCACACAGCAAAACTCAGCATACCACATTACCAAATTGGGAATATATCGCCGATAACCTTCAACTACAAAACCTCTGAGCGCGTACGTCTCAGAGAAGGATGTTAAGCTAAGAGAATAAACTCTCTGCCACCAACAGAATCGTATTTGAAAGAAATCTTCTTTATATCTCAAAATGTAATGTCAGACATGTAACCATACAAGTCTATTCCGGGCTCGAACAGAACCGTAGGCACTTCCAAAGAAGCCCTTGCAATCCGGGTATTCACAATCCCGATCGAATTTTCCATCACAAAGAAAATCTCTTTACCATAGCTAACGGTGCAGAGACAATCGATAGGTCATCCTATAGTTTTCACAAATACCCGGTCTACACCACCGAATTTCAATGCTATCCATTACGTCGTATCGCTATTCGGAATGGGTAATCCGAATAACGAGCGCAACAATTTAAAAATAAGCGTAGCATTCAATTTCAACCAATTCACAACAAATAGCCACTCAAGGATCGATATTGATAGTCGGTTATTTAACTATCAATTAATATTCACAACATAACCCTATTTCAAACAATTTCCCAAATTATTTATTTTCAAAAATATCTTTATAAGATATATTTCCCACACTTCATCCATTTTAAAACCAATTTCAAATCAATTTACACCCTTACAACTTTCATTTCAAAATTGTTCATTTAAACCAATTAAATAAATCCTAACCGATTTATTTAAATTTACGTTCCAAATTCGTAAATTTATTTCCACACTTTTAAAATAAATCAATGTTTATTTTTAAAACAAATTTCCCTTATAAATTTCCATTGTGAATTTACATTTCCAAATATTCACTTTTTATACGATTTTCAAATCGATTTCAATATTCACTTTTAATTTATCTTTAAAAGATAAAATCTCAAAACATTCACTTCATATTGGAAAAACATTTCCATACTTATTCAAGAATAAGTAATTCACAAATTCATTTATTTTCAACATTTGGAAAATATTCAATATACTTAAATCCAAATTAAGTATATATTTTATTCTTTAAGAAAAGCAATTCTCTTAAACACATTTATTTGAGTCAAAACGAATGTTGCGTAAGACATCGTTACAACAACCCAAAATCACTAGTATAGGGATTGGAAATTCAGATAGGTATATAAACCCCAATACTACACAAAACTTTTCCTTTCGGAAATCATTTACTATAACAATAGTGTTATAGTCCACCATTTCCTTCTATTTCTCGAAAACATCTATTTCAACAATGAATATTGAAATCTATGGTTTCGACACTTAATACATTTTAAAACATCTTTAAATCGTTTTAAGTCTATTTAAAATATCACTTTTGCAAAATATTTCTTTAATATATTATTCACCGTCCAAAATCGCGAATATACTTCATTTACCAAATTTATCATTTCTACATATTTTATTTAAAGGATTACTCACCGTCCCAAAATCGTGGATTTATTTCCTTTAATAAGTTATAATCATTAAACTTGTTAAAATAAGTCGGTTTCGAATTTATAAACAACGTTTATAAATTCTATTTCTATTTTATAACAATTTCAACTTATAAAATCACTTTATTAACAAATTCTATCCACATTCCATTTCCACACAAAAATCCAATTTTTAAGTTAATTACTTATAAATATTTTATTTTACAAAAATCCATTCATTTTATAACTTTCCAATTTATAAACCTATCGATTTCATCCACTTATGAAATCCATTTATACTACATTTTAACACTTATAAAAACTCGTTTTATAATTCCAATATTTTAATTTATAAATATCAATTTCATAAATCTTTGCTATAAATCATTTATAAGACATCAAAAATCCCAATTCAAACCATTTTATAAATTAATCAACTACTTATTTCAAAAATCACATTTCGTTTATATTTCACAAAAAACATATTTTTATAACATAAAAATTACAACGTTTATTCATTTAAAATGAATCAATTTCAAAATTGAATTTTATTATAAATTCTCAACTTTAATTTACAAAAATCCAATTTTATTCATTTTCGGCATCTAACAATACCAAAATATATTCGGCTAAAATTTAGCCTTTAACAATTTCAATCACAAAGATAATCACGCAGATTATAAATAGTTCAACACGCAACATTGAAACTAATTCAATTATTTGAGGAATCCAGTTGGATCCCTCTAATCTGTTTCCTTGCATCCAAAGATATTAGCACAATACCAATTCCGCTTCAAGACGGAATATCGCGGTATATGGGATTTATAAAATATTATCCGCTATTATGCGGCGCAATAGGGTCTCACCCGCTATATAATGCAGGAAAATCAACTCCAAGTACATATATAATACCAATTCCATACAAGTTGGAATTATCGTGGTATATGTATTTAATAAATAACATCCGCTTAATATACGACGCATAATGTCTATTTAAAATAATAGATAACAATTTATCATCCAATCACACAATCAAGAAATTTTTAATTCAACTATTTAAAATTTAAATCGAAACAATTTGATTGAGTGAGAAGTTCTCACCTTGAGTTTCCGATAACAGTTGTATCGTTTTATTTCGAATAAAATTAAACGTGCGTTTAATTTTACCCGAAATTATCGATAGCTCCAAATGACTCCAACCTAGCTCCATTTCGTAGTGCTCGACAAAATGAAGTTAACGCAAGTTGTTTCGCAATTTTTCGACCTCGTATGACAAAGTTATGAATTTTTAAAGATCGAACGAATTAATATATATAAATTTACACCTCTAATATTTTTTTTAAACCTTATCAATCTCGGCCGCACGTACAACTGGAGCAATCACAGTCGCATATACATTTCTTCCCTCCTTCCTCCCCCACGCGATCATCAACAGGCAAACCAAACCCATAGTCGCCGAACTAGGGCTACAATTCGCCTCCACCATACTTCGTTCGACGACGATCAGAACCCACGGTTACGAAGCCCACGCCCTGCCTCACCATCTCCCAGAACGCGTGTGAGCTCGATTTCACCAATATCAAGAAAAACGCGATTGAGGTTCGGCCGTTCCAACCCAAATTCGCGTCGATCCGTAGCTCCATTTTCAATCTCCACCGTTGGATAGCAAGATCTCACCATCCTCTACGACTTTCATGTTGGAAGTTTCGTGAAATAATTGGTGGATTTGATGTAATTGAGGGAAGAAGATAGATGAATTTCGGCCATTGAATATAAGTTAGTGGCGGCTGAAACGTTCTTCTAGGGTTTTGGCAATTGTGAAGACAAGGGGTGCTTTTATAGATAATCGAACGAAAAACACTATTCACATCAAATTTTCGAACTCCAAATCTCGCGCGGTGACCGGCGTTTCTAGGATTTACCCCACGTTCCGGACACAATGGAATAGATTTCCGAAGCTAATTCGGTTGTCTGTGCGAGTTATGGAAATAAACGATCAAATTTAAATTAAATCGATTAACGAAATTTCTATGCGTTTTGGCTTGCCTCGGAAAAATGGTAAATCCGATTGACACGAAATTTGAAACCTTACAATAATATCACATTATTGATCCGACGAAACTAGTTTCGTCGAAATCCGAGACTGTTTGAAAAATGTCTGTTTTCACTAGTCGATTAAATATTAAAATATTCAATTTTCACAATTTAACTTTTAATTCAATTTTAAAAGTTCACAAACATCGTTCTAACTCCAATATGATTTAATATAACTTTATAAATCATTTTTAATCACATTAAACCCAATTTCCAATTATTTACGCAATTTCAAATGTTAAATTACCGATTTAATTATCCAATTAAATCCAGATATTCGAAAAATAAATTATTTGGCCTACAAATCTTACTTATTGATATTCAAAATCAATTAAATATCTGAATTTCAAATGACAAAAATTCTGGGTCGTTACAAACAGGTTGAAGCATTGGCAATAGCACCAGTTTACTCACCATTATACAGCTTGAACAGAAAATAGAGAACTTTGAGCTGAACTGTCTTTGTCCAAAACTGAAGCTTCTTTGATTTGCTTGATGTTTAATCTTGAATTGATCTGGTTTTATGGTTGGAGTTGAATCTGGTACTTATTTGAGTTGCTCTGATTATCTTTATTTTGTAATCGCTGTTTTTTTAGTTGATCGAATGAGAAGAAAAAAGAACATGGGATGGGATATATAGAGAAAAGGAAGATTATGGGGTAAGCCAAAGCTGAATCTGGTGTGTACAGGCTTTGCAAATTTGGTCACAGGCTTTTGATTTGTTTTGACCTTGATATTATAGAAAAGCTTCGATGTTTTATGTTGATATGATGTATTGTATGCTAGGCTTTAAATGCTTGTCTCCTCTTTTGTTTACATACATATCTCCACTCATGTGTGTGGATATATATATATATATATATATATATATATATATATATATATATATCATACATATGCATGCAAGTTATTTTGTATTGTTTTCCTTATACAAACATATATATATATATATATATATATATATGTTTTTTTTATGCTACATACAACAATATAAACCTTTTATATACATTTATTCCTATTTTTAGACATGTATTTTCATTTTAAATTTTTAGCCAAAGCTTAAATATCTAAATTATATTCCTACATATATATTATACTAAGTATTATAAAGGTAGAGTTTTTATCTTAAATATTTTTTTTGTTTTTTTTGAGAGATTTTTTTTTTTGAATTTCCAAGCCATGGTTTCTTTCCCAAAGTCTGGAGATTTTATAATCCAATATTTAACATCTTTTAAATCAATTTACATATATCTCGATATTTTTAATTATCAGAAATTTTATTTGTTCGACTTACTAAATTAACATTTCAATAATTAAAATCAGTTAATTTCCCGATTAACACGCATCAAAATCCGGATCGACACATTCCTCCCCCATTTGAATCTTTTCTTCCTCGAAAACGAACGAAGCCAGAATTATTAAAATGCTTAAAATGAGATAAATTATCTTTAATCATTTTTAAAATACTTTAAAAATCTATATAATATTACTAAAATAGTCTTTATAAAAATATTTTATAGCTCGATGTCTCAACAAGCCCATCCTCGTTCTCATAGAAATTTGGTCGTACGTTGATCAGGTATAGGACTGAAAATCTATAAGTACTTGGCAGACCCGTTTTCAACATTCAGTGAAAATACTTTGAAAAATAATTTTATTGAAAATATCGAAAACATTTTGAAAATAGAGGAAATATCTTTGATGAGAATGCTCTGGAAATCATCACCCCCATCCATGGTCGTAGTTACATCCTGGGTTACGTTGCCATCGCAGCAAAATTCCATGTAACAGTAGGCACTCCGCGCCCCTCGATTACGCCATGGAACCCACAACAGATCACAGTTACATTCCAGAGCTACGTTGCCATCGCAGCAAAAGTCCATGTAACTGTAGGCATCAGCGCCCTCGATTTTCGCTACCAAAAATAAAACTTCTCCACTCCCACATAGGTCACAGTCTACTGATGTAAAATCAAATGTAGACCGTTGGCTTTCAACGGCACACACGACTTTCCCTATTTTACCTATGGTCGCAGTCTACCGATATAAAATCAAACGCAGACCGTTGGCTCTCAACAGCACACATGACTTTTACTATGGTCTGTAGTAGATCGCAGTGACATCGAGTTACACTGTCATCACAGCATAACCCAAATGCCTCTGTAGGCATCATCGTCCTCGTCTTCCGCTACACACTACACATAATCCTCAGGGACTAGTTTTGTCTAGACTCCTCACAGGATCGACTTTAGAACTCCCCTTAGAGTTCCAGGCAGTACCAACTTATGGCACTCCTGAGAAGTTCATTTCAAGGGAGCGCCTTTTTCTCCAGAGCCATTTCAAAACACTTTATACTATACACATATAGTATCTTCCAAATCATACACCTAGTATGAATCTCATATAAATCTCCTTTCTCAAAATCGATTATCCCAAAATCGATATCTCAAACTAGGCTTTCCAAATCCAATATTGATTTTTCCTAAAAATCAAAGCCTTTCCAAAGTCCATAGGTTCCAAAAACCTTTCCTCCAAAATCATTCTCAAAAGATCCTTTATATATATAGATATATATAATCTTGATAAAAATCTTTAGATCATTCCAAAGTTGTATAAAACCCTTTTTATACTTCAAATACTTTCAAAAGCCCTTTTCTTCTGGCAATGGATTCAACAAGGGGAGTTTCCCATATATAACAAAGATATATAACTTTGTTTATTCCAAATCAAATTTTCAAATTTGATTACTCTTTAAAAGCCACTTATCATATCACTTACTTCCATAAAGCAAATTTCTATTATAGAAATATCCAATTTCCATTTTACTTCATCATATATTTTATAAAATATACCTTTCATTTCAAAAATCATTTCACATTTCTTATCCACAAATTTCCAGTATCAATTTCATTCAAATCCGTACGATGTACACATATCATCCATATGTTATACCAATCTGATCGCTCACTCGATCACACGATTTCATTTCCAAATTAGTATCGTGCACCCAACTTTCTAGTGCGGACTCGGATCTGGTTTCTTGATCAGAAACTGTATTCTCCTTCCATAGCCATAACTATGATAGAGAATATCCAGAACTAATCAACAATCCATATCCAGGTTTGCCATTGAAAATCGAGTGAAAAATACCAACTCGTATCGATATACTGTCGCGAAATTCTATGCTCGAATCTGGATCGAATCACTATGCGAATAGAATAATATACGTACATCATACGTATTTATCTTTATTAATTATTAGCCATATCAATTCTCTTTTCTATTCACATTCACTAATGATTTCTATACCACTTATTCACAATCGCTTCAATCCTATTTGGATTATCGCCTTCATTGTTATCCCAACTGGGTATTTAATCATAAACAGTTTGAACTCTGTCCAGTTTAAATCTAAAAAATAGCTTGAAATTTTTAAAAAACAAGTAGTTGAAAAATAATTATTAGTTTGTAAAATAGATGTAAAATAGTTAAGTAATTGTAAAATAGTTGAAAAATAGTCAAATAGTTACAGAAATTTTAAATAACTGCGAAATAGTTGTAAAATAGTAATTAATATGTAAAATAGTTGAAAAATAATAATTAGTTTATAAACAGTTGCAAAATAGTTAAATAGTTCCAAAAATAATAATAAAACACGTTCAAGATAGTTTTAGGTTTAAAAAGAAGGTTCTATAGTAAATAGTTTGGAAAAATAGATTTATATTAAAACAATTTATTTTAAAATAGTCCAGAGTCAAACTGTTCAATTCCCAACTTTGATTTCCAATCAATTCAATTTAAATTTCCACTTCAATTTAAATTGACTCAATTCCAATTCAAATATCTTCAATTTCCTTTGAAATTTATTTAACCCTAATTCAAGTTGAATTTATTCTTAATTTCTTTCCAAATTCAAATCAAATTCCATTTGATTTTTACTTATTCAATTTTAATCACAAATCCAAATTATTTTAAATCAATTTGGGCTAATTTCAAATCGAACCAATTTCAATTCATATCAAATCCAGTTTGAATTAATCCAATTCCCATTTGAATTTTTCAATCGCAGTTCCAAATAATTCAAGTCAAATTCAATTTGAATTAGTTCTATTCAAATTTCAAATTAAAACCATCTCGAATTATATAAATTCGAGTTATATTTTCAAATGCCGGTTTAACCTCTTAAACCAAATTAAACTTTATTTTTAAAGTCTTTGAACAATTTAATTCTTAGTCCAATTCTCAAAATTCCATTTTAAATTATCTTTACTTAACTTATTAAAATTTCAAATAAGAGTTCAAAACAATTTTATCTTAAAAATTCAATTTATTACTCAATTTAATCTTCCAGTTTTGAAACCAGTTCCTAAAAAAAATTAATTTACAAATTCAATTATTCAAATTTCCAGTTCAAAGTAATTCCACATCCTTAATTTCGAATTAGAGTTTAATTTTATCTCAACAATGGATATATTACCACACTTCATTTAAACAAATCCAATTCACAATTTAAAGCTTATTAATGGCAATATGGTGATATCCTCCAATTTATTCTAAAACGTCCACCCATTTTCAATTTTCAATTCAGGTTGCTTATTAAATTATTTAACTTTCCCAAAGTTAAATTCAATTTACATAATCTTGTCAAATTTACACAAGTTGAATTCCCATTCAAATTTTAAAATTCAGATTAATAACCTTTCCACTTAAGTTTAAACTAACTTCACTTTGTGTTTCACATCACATTCCAAGGAAAATACAAAACTCAACCTTAGAGTTTATTTCATATTTATTTCCTTTACACACCAGGCTACTTTTAAATTTTAAACCACCTTTGGTTTTAAATTCAAACAAATTCCTTTAATATTTTCAAACAACTCTTGTTCGAATCAAGCTCTTTCTAAATAATATTATTTATATTTCTTTATCACTATGAAAAAAATTTCAAATTTCTGGACCAAGATTTAAAACTTCACAATTTGGATCATTTTCAGTTCTAATTTATAAGTCATACTTATCTGAAACATTTCATTTTGCTTACTCATTAATACACTTTTATTATCTTATTCTGAAACCCTACCCAATTTCAAGATTTTAATTTCAGTTTGAATCTATTTCAAACTTATCTTTATTTAATTCCAATTTGGTTGTATTGCTATTACCACTTAATTTAATTCCAATAATTTAAAATCCTGTTACCTTAATATTTATTAGAAAGAATGTTGCCATATATATCAAAGTATATTCTTATATAAAATCATTTAAAATCTTTATATAAAAAAATAACAAGTACGTTCTTATATATATACACTTAACTCATTCTAGGGTACTGTTGACCCTATCCTTAATGAGTATCCCCCACCAGAGCCAAGGTTTTCGCTTAAACTTCGGCTCTGATACCAAATGTAACGACCTCGAAATTTTCGATCCCTAAAATTTCAGATAGTTAGGAAAAGAAGAAAAGACATAGAAGAAGAAACAGAAAATCAAACTCAGAATCTCACATTCGCAGCGGATAAATTTTAATATCAAATAATATTCTTTTATACAAGAAAGTTATATCAGTAAATTTACACTTTAATACATGAGAGCTTCAACACTTTACAAACATTAGACAGATACAATTCAACATGTCTCAAATAAACAACAATATAATACAACGAAAACACTCCATACGTTCCTGACATCCAGCTCGCCTCCTGAGCTCCTGAACGTCCTTACCATGAAAATCCGAAGTACTCGTTCTGACCCGAGCATTACATCAAAGTAACACCCGGGTCAGGCTGGAAACCAGCGTGAGTAAACCCATAAAATTTGACATACTAATTTCAAATAAAAGAAAAAACCTGGTAACTCGTACTTCACTACGATTTCATTACTTGTTATGCTCAAAATTTCTTCACAAATCGATCCCTAACTACCTACACTTAGTTTAAATGGTCTAGTCATTTAAATCAATCACATTTTATTCCATTGATTTCACATATCAAATTTATAAAAAATCGAAGTGGTTTCGGATATTTACTAATTCCCGACCTCGGACTCTTCGAATCCAATGTCATCTTAACCAAAGCTATTCAAGTGAATTAAGATTCAATTTTAAATACAATGTCACTTACACACACAATTTATCGTCGATAAATAACAACATTATCACTGCCCATCTAATCGTATTGTATCACAAAGCATCACAAAACACATATCCGAGATATCAACCAATCTAAGGCATGCAATAATATTCAATCATTCACAAGCAAGATGAATTAGTCATACCATTTCTAATTAATTTAAACAGATTAAATTAATTACTTCAATCACCTTTAATCCTGCCTACTTAACATTAATTAGTTACAAACAAATTAATCAATCATTCTTTAATTTTCCATTTTAATTAATCATCCTTGATTAATTATCTTCAATTACATAAAGTAATTATCCACAAATTAATTACCCTTAACCATTTACAGTAATTAATCTTTAATTACTTTCATTAATTACATTAATTAATTACGTTTATGATCCTTAATTAATTACTTCCATTAATCAGCCTTAATCAATCATAAACAGTAATTAAGCATTCTGTAATTACTCTCCTTAATAAATCAATCCTTTAATTACTTACTTTAATATATCGGAAAATTAACTCATTTTTTTAACTCATACTTAATTACCACTTAATTGACTTATACTTAATTGACTTAAGTAATCGAAAAATTACCACTTAATTGACTTATACTTAATTATGAATCGATTAATTTCCAATTAATCAACTCATTTTCTTAATTATCGAAAAATTACCACTTAATTGACTTATACATAATTATTTATCGATTAATTTCCAATTAATGAACTCATTTTCTTAATTATTAATCCCTAATAAATTATATAACCCTCAATTATAAATTAAATAGACTTTAATCATTAATTAATTAAACTAATGAATTCCTCTTAATAATTTAATTAATCCTGAATTATCAAACCTTAATTTAACTTAAAGATAAATCTTTATTTTTTTATTAACCACCTTAATACATTTGAAAATATAGTTTAAATAACTCTCAAACTAGATTCATTTAAAAATAAAAAAAACTTGCTTAAGTTATACAAAAGCCATTTGGCCCATAACTCCACAAAACCAAACTAAACACACCAGCCCTAAATAATTGACAACTCAACGCAATGGGCCGAAGCCCAATACAAGAATGCAGACCCGCCGCTTCTTCCCCAAACACCCAATTCCGACACCGATCTTCCATTAGAAATACAAGCGCAAATTCGAACTTGTTTGGCAACATACAAGAACTCGATTCAACTCGAAAGAAACTCGATAGCAAAGCTAACGCAATCGCACGCAAACGCTAACCATCACCACGTCGAATTCGATCACCTGGAACCACCTATGTACGATACCACACGTGCACGTGCACAGTCGGCGATGACATCAAGGAGCCACCCAACCACCTATGTACGATACCGCAACTTATAACACGTCGGCGATGACATCGAGGAGCCACCCAATCACCCAGAAAGCACCAAAACTTAACAATTCGAAATCGAGCACCCTAAGTGACACCAAAATCAAGATCGATCGTCGAAAGAAACTTCATAGCGCCATCACAGACCACCTAAAACGCTAGCACCCGTCCATAGCCTTGCTGAAGCCTATACTTCATATTCCCTACGACTCACCAGGTCCGGCGCTCTGACGACGTCACAAAAGCTTCGTTAACAGCCGCTTCCTGAACCCAATACAAAACCCTAGTTCGTCTCGAAATGGTCCCCACGATCATCAGTAAATCCCCTAACTATTTTTCCTACCATCGTGGACCATCCACCTATCGCCTGCCTCAAATTCGACTTTTTCGAGCTACGAGATCGTCGGAGATCGAAGTTAACCCAATCCTGACCATCACTAAATTCCTCATTAACAACTAACTTAAAAATTATAAAATAGTAATCATAATTCACGAATTTTCAACACAACTCAGATTACATATTCAATATAAGAAATTTAGACATTTAAATTTTTTGTTTTTAAAGAACATTACTGTTATTTCTTATTTCCACATTTTTTTATTTGATATTTCTCCTGAAATTCTTTTTAAAAATGAAACTGCATTACCTTGACCAATTTTCTTTTTAAAATTCTTGCTTAATATTGTCTATATGAAGAGAAATTAGGATTTAAAAACTAAATTTATAAGCCTGTATCAAGTAACAAAGGTTTATAACATATACAGGCATACTTGTTCAATAACTACATATCTATCCACATACAGACATATCTCCATCATGCAAACTAATATCCACAAGTTATGTCGATGATAAATCACAAGCATCATCGTTAGCAGGTTGAAGCATTAACAATAGCAGCAGTTTACTCACCATTATACAGCTTGAACAGAAAACAGAGAACTTTGATCTGAACTGTCTTTGTCCAAAACTGAAGCTTATTTGATTTGCTTGATGTTTAATTTTGAATTGATCTGGTTTTATGGTTGAAGTTGAATCTGCCACTTATTTGAGTTGCTCTGATTTTCTTTATTTTGTAATGGTTGTTTTGTTTTTTGTTTTTAGTTGATCGAATGAGAAGAAAAAAGAACAGGGTAGGGGATATATAGAGAAAAGGAAGATTATAGGGTAATCCAAAACTGAATCTTTTGTGTACAGGCTTTGCAAATTTGGTCACGGGCTTTTGATTTGTTTTGACCTTGATATTTTATAAAAGCTTTGATGTTTTATGTTGATATGATGTATTATATGCTAGGCTTTAAATGCTTGTCTCCTCTTTTGTTTACATACATATCTCCACTCTTTTGTGTGTGTGTGTGTGTATCATATGTATGTATGAAACAATTTTGTCTTGTTTGCCTTATACAAATATATATATATATAAGTTTTTTTTTATGTTACATACAACATTATAAACCACTTATATACATTTATTCCTATTTTTAAACATATATTTTCATTTTAAATTTTTAGCCAAAGCTTAAGTATCTAAATTATATTCCTAGATATATATTATATTTAGTATTATAAAGGTAGAGTTTTATCCTAATTTTTTTTGTTATTATTTTTGAGAGATTTATATTATTATTTTTGAATTTCCAAACCATAGTTTCTTTCCCAAATATACATATATAAATAAATAGTCGATAACCAAAATATATTATTTATTTCCTATAAGATTTATCATATCCGGAGATTTTATAATCCAATATTTAATATCTTTTAAATCAATTTATATATATCTCGATATTTTTAATTATCAGAAATTTTATTTTTTCGACTTATAAAATTAACATTTCAATAATTAAAATCAGTTAATTTTCCGATTAACACGCGTCAAAATCCGGGTCGTCACATAACCATTCATACAAACCATACCTAGTCCGAACACTTGCCGACAAAATACTGTCCTCTACCACTCTTATGACTATCGGGATGTCTCAGCAATATTTCCCTATCCTAGCAAAATATCCTAGCCTCATATCTACCCAACCAATCGATACCTAAAATGATTTTGAAATCTACAAAATCGATAACGTACAAACAGCATGCAAACTTATGACCTAACAAATAAAGTTCTAACTTGTCACATCTCATTCCTAGAGTTGCATACCCTCCTACCGGATTCGCAACCCTTTAGGAAGTAACAAGGTATGTGGGTTCTAAACATAACCTATCAACAAAACACAAAGATATAAATGAATGCGACGCACGGGTATCAAATAGTACCCTAACTTGTATACTTTGAATAAAATGCGTACTTTCCATCACAGTCTTTCCTTTCTCTGTAGTAGTTAGCCTAGCAGAAGATGGTCCTACAACAAAGATTTTCCCTTGTCTGTCCTTACTGGTTTTGGACATTGATTCTTGTAATGCCAAACCCAGTTGCAGTTAAAGCACTTCACACCCTTCTAGTCTGCGGCCTTCTTCCCCATTCCGGTTTGCCATTCATGATCATAATGATCCTTCTTTTCACACTTGAAGCAAACCAGATTAACTTTTGCCTTCTTGGCAGCTTCTCCTTTTTGGGTTTCCTTCTTCTTGAAGAACTTCCTCTTCTTACCAAGATAACTCTGGGTTTCAACCTGTTTCTCCTACCCATAAGTAGGAAATTTATCCTTATGTCGGATTGCCATTTCCATAAACAATATTATAGGATCACGAAGATGTGGCAAAGTCGCCCTAGCAATCCCGAGTCTCAATCCCCGAATAAAATTCTCATTCCTCTTGACGACGGTGTCAATGGTAGCATGTCCATTTCTGAAAACTCATTAAACTTTGTAGCATACTCGATCAACATCTCGCCTTGCACCAATTCTATGAACTTCCTAAGCAATTCCGACTTGGAAACTTCAGACACAAACCTCTCTTTGAATCTCTTTCGGAATTCTACCCATGTCAACTCTTCCTTGGGAACTCTAGTAGTAACACTATTCCACCAATGAAGCGTTGCTCCCCGCAACTGTCTAGAAGCAAGCCTCCATTTCTACTCACTGTTTAATTCCAATTCAGCGAAGATCCTTTCACAATGCAAAAGCCAATTCTAAACTTCTATAGCATTCTCCATTCCTAAAAACGGCTTCCTACCACTATTGGTATAATCCTGTCTCAAGCTTAGCATAGTTGTTGCCAAATGGGGCCACGGGGTTAGCTTCTCTAACATCTCAGCATTACCCCCAGCAACTCCTACGACGGCTCCTGCTTGCACCAGATTGATGAATAACTGATACATCGTCCCCATATCTACAGGCGGGTTTCCAACACCTATGTTGCAATTTTCATTTGGATATTATTTGCTTGTCGACCCTGGTTTCTTCTGTTGAGTCAAACATTTCCAATTGTTGTGGTGTTTCCTCCATCGAGATTTCCTCCTCCTTTCCTGCCTCTATCTCTTACTTTTCCGTAAACCTACATACGAGTAATAGTAAGATACAGAAGAATGGTCTGAGAGAGAGGGTTACGTATATATATATACATATCAAGTACAAGTACGTTTCTATGTCGTTAACCCAACCCTGATCTTATTTTCTGATTCATTGGATTATGTTTCAAAAATCATTTTAAGATGAAATTTCTTTTAAGCTTTCATAAACATATTCTCTGATTACAGCTTGTAACATTCTTCACTTAGAGGCCTAAAACTAACGGCTACGGATGTTGTAGTCAATCGTAGTAATTAATTTTCTGTGACCAAATATGACAATATTAAATACAATGATATAACAAAAATACATGGATATGAAAAAAAATTAAAAACCTTTAAACAAATTTCTCACTCCATTTCAATCATATTTCAGATTCCTTGCTTAATCCCAAATTCGAGAACCACATTTAGAGAAAATATAATTGTTACAAAATACGCCAAGGGCGACATATGAAGATGTCCCCCTAAGATGACCAGCGTCTAAACATAGGAAATTAAAAAACTTTGCATTTACAACAGAACACAGTGGAATCAAATAGAAAAGAACTCCAATTAGCTAGCTTGCCTCTTGCACGTCTCCGGAAGTTTATTCGTCGAAAGGAGAACCTGAAAGCCTCAACTCTCAAACTACTCAAAATCAATTGAGCACCCGAGAGTTTAAGGGGAAAACATAAACATTGAGTCGGATATAAAGCCTAGTATGAATAATAATCTACCATCTAGACCATTTAAATATCTAGTGAGACCGTGTCGTTTAGCAGAACGGTTTTTCCCCTCACTGGTATTTTACCCAAAAATTTATAATAACCCTATACTGTGCTCCTGCATATACAATGGTTAAAAACAAAGCACTTTAAAATATCATAATGATATGCAAATAAGAAGAATATCTGAGACTTCCCATCCCCACCCATTTGATATCTGTCTCAGTTATAGTTTCTAGGGTCACTATTAATCTATTAGTTTTTATGGGTTGACTAATAACCTATTTAAAGCTTATGGACTATCAGCCCAGTCTCATAGTTTCCATGGGATCGATAGAATCTATTAGCCCCTGCAAATAACTTCATTCAATTATTTCATAGGTTCTCCTTGAAACTATTGGTGTCTCCAAAAAGTTCTCATATATCATAGTTTTCATGGGTTGACTATGAACCTATTGATCTTTATCAATAACTTTATCCGGATATAGTTTTCCCAGGATCACTACGAACCTATTGGCCCTTGCCAATAACTCTCTCCAAACATACTTTTCATGGGTTTATTATGAACCTGTCAAAACTGACAATTTCTTGATCAGTTTTTAGGCATCTAATATTCTCATCCACCTGAGCTCCTGGACGAAATTTTTCTCATACACGAGTTAACTAAATTTATATTCATTACTGGGTTAACCTAGCAGTTTTTTCTGACCTTCCTCCCCGAAATATAGTAATGGGTCCATTATATAGTGAATATATTTATTGAAGAAGAATATAAAATAACATAACAATACCGACATTTATGGTTTAATTCCTTGAAACTATTTCCACATGAAATTTGGTTAATACCTTCAACCCATTATTTTCATTAAGGAAAGCTTCTTCAAAAACTTCAAAATTAAAAGCCATTTCAAAGAAGCCATTAAGAAAGAAGCCATTCCCATTAGCAAAACAATTAAGACATCTAAGTCCATTAAGAAAGAAGCCATTAAGAAAGAAGCCATTCCCATTAAGAAAGAAGCCATTCTAAAAATCATCAAAATTCGCTTTTAATATGTTATATAACATATATAAATTTTAGATTCAACATCCTGGTATAATAGCCGAAATAAATTTAAACCCAATTAATTATTTCTTTCTTCAAAAATTCATAGTATATTATCCATAGCTTAGATAATTATGAAAATTCAAACTCATCCCCAAAATAATGTATTTCATAACATATTACATTCTCATGGCATTCGAAACCCAGTATATATGATTTTGTCCTTAAAATCGAATAAAACATTTATCAAACATACTTGTTTGAATCAAACATATCATATAATCCAAGCATATCAAAATTAAAATCATCATAAATGTTTTTAATTTCAAACCCGAAATCAAATGCTCTTTGAAAACGTAAATGAGATGGTTTTGATTATTTTTCACCTTTCTTTGCATAAGGAACTTGATATTTGATCTTGCTTGATTCTCCTTCCTTGATTCCTTAGCTTTTAGTTGATTTTTCTCCTCTTTTCCCCTATTTATGTCTGGCTTGAGCTCTTTGGTTTGTGTTTTAGAATTACGACCTTATGAAATGAAAATGGGAATAAGGGTTTAGGGGTTAGGGTTATGATGGACGGCTATTCCCCATAACACCCTTGCCTTATTCTCTTATTATGTCATATAAAACCATTTTCATAAACTTATTCTTTAAAAAAGTATTTAGTTAAGCAAGGCCTCTAATAAATTTTCAAATCTAAATCCCCTTATCACTTTAATCTTTACATTATTCTATTTAATTTATCTAATCAAATCTCCTGAATAATATTATTTAAAATTAGGGGTGTTACAGGGCTCCCCTCCTTAAAGAATTTCGTTTGCGAAATTCATTAAGGAGTAAATACTAAGCACGTCTATCATCTGTAAAAACTCCTAACTACCACACTAGCCTACTTGACTAGCAACAGTCTTTATAAAGCAAATGTAGAACATACCCTCATAGCAGATCAGGATATGTATCTCTAATCCTATTTTATGTCTCCCAACTACTATTTTTTGTTGTTGCTCCGCTAAACTTTCACCAACTATCAAATTCGGTTCTATTATCAAAACTTCCAAATATTTCAAGGAAAGTAGTCTCTAGATCATGCACATACTTGCGAAGATGAGATACATGAAACACATTATGGACACCTACCAAACTGCAGACAACTCAACTATATATGCGAGCTTCCCGATCCTCTCTGTGATTCGAAACGAACCAACATATCTCGATGTCAGCCTGAATTTCTGAATCTAACTACACCCATCATTGGTGAAAATTTATTGAAAACTCTATCTCCAACTGAGAATTCTAAATCTTTATGCCTTTCATCTACCTAACTCTTCTATCTAGATTGATGAGCATCCTTCATCCTTTCTCGGATCAACTTAATCTTCTCTGTCGCTCTCTAACCAAATTTGGACCAAGACTACTCTATCTCTAGTCTCCAACCAACTTGTCGGTGATTTGCATGGCAGTCCATACAAAACTTAAAAAGACACTATTCCTATACTATCATGATAACTGTTATTATAGGGAAACCCAACTAAATGTAGGTGATCTACCTAAGATCCACCAAAGTCTAACACACAAGATCTTAATAAATCCTCAAGTACCTTGTTGACTCTCTTTGTCTACCCACCCGTCTGAGGGTGATACACCGTACTCAATTTGAGCTTGATACCAAACACCTCCAACATCTCTTGTAGACTCTTCTCAAATTCACTAGTTAACAAAGCATCTCTATCACTGACTATACTGCTAGGAATTCCATGCAGTCTAACTATATTCCTCACAAACAACAAATCTAAACAGGTGTTGTCCTGGTTGACTTAATTGGAATGAAATGGACACCTTGGTCAACCTTTCCACTATGACCCATTTATTTTCATTTCCTTTGTTCGACCTTGGAAACCCATCAAATCCGCGGATATTGAATCCCATTTCCAAATTGGTATTTCCAAAGGTTGAAGCAATCCACTATGCTTCGGATGTTCGTCCTTTACTTGTTGACAATTCGCACGCTGCCTAACCCACAAGCCAATATCCTTCTTCATACCTTCCTAGTAGAAGCTCCTCTTCGTATCCTGATACATCTTGGTTCCTCTAAGATGAATCGTATATTTTGATCGATGACAATATCGCAGAACTTCTTTCTTAAGCCCTCAACGGTCGGAACACATGAACGTCCCTTCTTTCTCAACCTTCCTCTCTAGTCAATACTAAAACCCTATAGATTCTCGATCTCCGACCCAACCTCAATCCTTTTAATCTTCTCAGCTAATAATGTATTCTCTTCCTTCTTAGAAGCAATCATTTCGATCAATACTAGTTAAAAATCTAAACAGGACAATGTGGTGATGCTCTGACCAGAACTAGCAGACGAACCAAACTGCACACTACAAGTAGTCAAAGCTTCTAGATCTTTCCAATCTGCCAACATAGCTAAAACCACATTCTGATATATTTTTCTAAGAGCATCTGCTACTTTATTTCCTTTCTTAAGGGTATACTCTATACCAAAATCATAAGCTGCTTAAAACTACAGTCACCTTGGCTATCTCATATTCAAGTCCTCCTGAGAAAATAAACATCTTAAGGACTTATGATCTGTATATAACCCAAGTCTTTCCACTAAGAGGAAATGTCTCTATATCTTCAATGCGAACATCACCGCTGTCAATGCTAAATCATGAGTAGGATATCTTACCTGATGCGCTCTAAGCTATCGCGTAGCGTAGGCAACGACTTTATCTTTCTACATCAACACAGCCCCTAATCCAGTTCCATATGCATCGGTATACACCACCAACCCTTGGTTTTCATCCGGAACAACTAACATAGGAGTGTTGGTCAACAATTGCTTTGACTTAAGGAATGCTTCCTCACATTTTTCCGACCAAGTAAACTTTACGTCCTTCTCAGTTAACTTAGATAGCGGCGCTGTTATCCATGAGAAATCCTTAATGAATCTCCAGTAATGTTAGCAAGTCCACGAATGCTTCTAATCTCAATCACCGTCTCTGGTCTCTTTCAGTTATTAACGATTTTGATCTTATCCGGATCGACTGGCAAACTCTTCTATGAAACCCCATAACCAAGAAAATTAACCTCTTTCTTCCAAAAATGATAGTTGGCAAATTTCGCTTTCAGTTGGTGCTGCCTCAGCGTCTCAAGCGCTACTCTAAGATGATCTGCATTCTCTCTTTTATCCTTAGAGTACACTAAAATATCAACTATAAATACCAATACGAACCTATCGAAGTACTCTCGGAAAATTCGGTTCATCAAATCTATGAAGAAAGCTAGTGCATTTGTTAACCCGAATGGCATTACTAGCCATTTGTACAAACCATACCTAGTATGTAACACTACTACCGAAATATTGTCCTTGGCCACCCTTAGCTGATGGAAACCTGTCGCCAAATCCAATTGGAAAAATACTCGGGCTAGACACAACTGATCAAATAAATCACCAATTCTCGGCAAATGATACTTATTCTTGATCGGCTTTTCGTTCAACTTACGATAGTCGATACACATCCTTAACGACCCATCCGATTTCTTCACGAACACCCCAGCTGCACACTAAGGCGAACTTCTTGGTCTAATAAAATTTCTCTCATTTAGATCCATCGGTTGTACCTTCAATTCTTTCATCTCGGTCGGTGTCATCCTGCTAGGTGGTCTACTTACAGGTTCTACTCTTGGCACAAGTCTGTCCGAAACTCAGTGGCTCATTTCGGTGTTTGTCCTATAACCGACTCAAAAATATCTGCATATTCTCTTGCTATTCGAACTTGACTTAACTCTTCTTCTACTTCCATAGCACTCAACAAAGTACAAGCACCCCGGTCAAAATCCTCCATTGAGAATGAAATTCAACTGATGACTTTCAGGATGTCTCAGCGATATTTCCCCATCCTCGCAAAATATCATAGCCTCATATCTACCGAAGCAATCCATACCTAAAATGATTCAAAATCTACGAAATCGATAACATACAAACTGCATACAAACTTATGACCTAACATATTAAGTTCTAACTGGTCACATCTGCATCCTAGAGTTGCATACCCTCCTACCAGATTTCCAACCCTTAAGGAAGTAACATGGTATGCGGGTTCTAAACATAACCTATCAACTAAAAACTAAGATAAAAATGAATGTGATGCACCGATATCAAATAGTACTCCAACTGGTACGCTCTGAATCAAAAGAGTACCTTTCATCTTAGTCTTTTCGTTCTCAGTAGTAGTTGGCCTCGCAGACGATGGTCCAACAGCAAAGACTTTTCCCTTGTCCACCCTGATTGGTTCGGAGCACTGATTCTTGGAATGCCCTACCCGATCGTAGTTAAAGCACTTCACGCCCTTCTTGTCTGCGGACTTCTTCACCTTGCCAGTTCGGCATTCATGAGTATAATGACCCTTCTTATCAGACTTAAAGCAAACCAGATTAGCCTTTGCCTTCTTGGCAACTTCTCCCTTCTAGGTTCCCTTCTTCTTGAAGAACTTCCTCTTTTTTCTAAGAGAACTCTTGGTTTCAACCTATTTCTGCTTCCTATAAGTAGCAAGCATCTCCTTATGTCGGATTTACATTTCTACAACAACATTACAAGGATCACGAAGATGTGGCAAAGTCGCCCTTGCAACCTCGGGGATTAATCCTCAAATAAACTTCTCATTTCTCTTGATGATAATGTCAATGGTTGCATGTCCATTTCTGGATAACTCATCAAAACAATAATAACCTACCATCTTGAAACATTCAGATATCTAGTGAGACCACGCCCGTTGACAGAATGGGTTTTATCCTCAGTAGTATCTTACCCAAAAATTTATAATAACCATATAATGTACTCTTGCATCTACAATGGTTAAAAACACAGCAATATAAATATCATGGTGATATGAAAACAAGCAAAATATCCTGGATTTTCCACTATCCATTTGACCATCTGCCTCAATTATAGTTTTTAGGGTCACTATTAACCTATTCGTTTTCATGGGTTGACTAATAAACTGTTTAAAACTTACGAACTATCTGTCCTATCTCATAGTTTTCATAGAATTATTAAGAACCTGTTGGCCCTGCCAGTAACTTTATTCAATTATTTCATGGGTTCTCCCTTAACCTATTGGTGTCTCCAAAAGCTTCTCTTATATCATAGTTTTTATGGTTTGACTATAAACCTATTGATCTCTGTTAATAATTTCATTTGGATATAGTTTTCACGGTATCACTATGAACCTACTGGCCCCTGCCAATAACTCTCTCCAAACATAGTTTTCATGGGTTTAATATGAACCTGTCTAAATTGACAACTTCTTGAACCGACTTTGAGCAAACTATATTCTGGTCTACCTGACCCCTGGATTAAATTCTACTCATATAGAAGTTAACTAAATTTATATCCACTATGGGTCAACCTAGCTGGTTATTCTGCCATTCCTCTCGAAAATACACATATGGGTCCATTATATATTGATTATATTTAAAGACGAAGCATATACAATAACATAACAATACCAACATTTATGGTTTAATATCCATGAATTCATTTTCGCATGAAATTTGGTTCATATCTTTAACCAATTATTTTTATCAAGGAAAGCTTCTTTAAAAACTCCAATATTGAAAGCCATTCCAAAGCTCTTTTATAGTACCATGGGTTTTCTTTTAGAAATGAGATTAGGTTCTTTGTTTTCAAAACTTAAGTCTTTCAAAAACTTAGATGTAACGACCCAGAACTTTCGAACCCGAAAATTTCAGATAGTTATGAAAAAGAAGAAAGAGATAGAAGAAGAAGAAGAACAGAAACAACATCTCACATTCGCAGCGGATAAAATATAATAATAGATAATAACAATTTGCAAAAGAATATTATATTTGTCGATTACATTTAATATACATCAGAGTTTCACATATATATATAGTTACTGAATATACACAATTATCAAGTCTCGGATTAACAATAATATAAATGCAGCGGAAATACCCTATACGCTATTACCATCTATCTCGCCTCCTGAGCTCCGGAACGTACCTACCTGAAAAATCTGTAATGCTCGGTCTGACCCGAGCATTACATCAAAGTAACACCCGGGTCAGGCTGGAAACCAGCGTGAGTAAATCCATCTAATATGGAATACAAAAGTATACATCCTATATAAACCCGGGGTACTTATATCAATTTACAACTTCACAAGTCGTTTCACACATCATATCACGAACCATTTCATATCAGGGTATCAATCAATTCAGGGCATATAAACAATCACTTATCATACATAAGCAAAATCATCAATCGCGACATCTCGAATAAATCTAATTAGCCATAATTGAATTAAATCAATTATCTTTAAGTCCTGCTTATTAATTACAACTCATTTGATTTACCATCCCATAATCATCCACCTTCAATTACATTAAGATTGTCACCATTATCTAGTTACTTCCATTAAATAATTTTAATTAATCACATTTCATGAATGATTATCCTTAACTAATTGCATTCATCAATCAACCCCAATTACTCATAACAGTAATCACCCCTCTGTAAATACTTACTTAAGTAATTAACCTCTCACTTAATTATTAATCACTTTTGATTAATTACTCCAAGTGATTTATCCTTAATTACTTCTACTGAGTAATTACCCCTTTATTTCTTTCCATTAAATAATTCCTTTTAATTTATTACATCCTGAAATTACGAATTACTTCATTAAATCTCATCAAATATTTATATTTAATTAATTATCAAGAGATACCCTTCAATTAATTAACAAATTAATTTTAATCGGGTAATCCATCCCTTAATTACCCTAAACCTAATTATTAAATCTTAATTGCAGATTATTTATTCTTCAACCATTAATTAATAAACCTTAATTATTGATTAACACAACTTAATTACTAATTAAGTATTCCTTAGTTACCAGTTAATTAATCATTAGTTTATTAAATTACTTAATGACTTAACTGCTAATCATTCGTTAATTAACCTCATGTAGTTAATTACAAATTTATCTATCAATTAATCATTAATAAATCCAACTAATTTATCTATCAATTAATCATTAATAAATCCAACTCTAATTACATTTATAATTTACTTATTCTTAAATACTTTCTAAAATAATTTAATTAATATTAATTATTCAATTTAATTAACATTAATTATATATATTTTAAAGAAAACTTCTTTAAACTTTGAAAATAAATTTATTACTAACCACAAACTTAATTGTTAACTAACTTTATACTTAACTAAAATAATTAACTTGTATTAAGGTGTTAACTTAACTTGTCAAACACTTCTTAAGTTTTCAATGCTTAACAATTTTATAATCCAAATTCACTTAACTCCATTGTTTTTCATTTTTTTGTTTATTTATACTGCAGTTTGAAGAAAAACCCGAGACCTCCCCTGCTAAATTCGAGTATCACTTCGAGTTACCACACAATTTCACTCGGGTCACTCTCGTTTTTCACTCACCCTCTCCTTCTTCTCCCCTTTTTATTTTATTTCTAGTAAGTATAAATTTACTTAAGTACAAGTTAATTCACCAGGAAACTATCTCACGCTCTCGTCCCCCAAACTCGAAGCAACCACCTAGCAAACTCGAGGGACAACTCGAGACTGAAACCTTATCAACGACACTAACACTGTCATCATGCCGTACAGGTGCACGACAACACCACCTAGCTCCGGCGAACACCAACGCCTCAGACACATAACAAATCACCCACACATTCGAAATCCAGGTTCGAATTTCCTACAGAAATTTCGAAACGAAAAACAACAGTTCGACCGAAATGCAAAAATCGATCCAACCAACATGATCGCCTCGCCACCGCCCCTTACTTCACCGGAGACGCCTAAAATTCAACCACACCACGCCAACATGACATGCTTCCACCCCCCAGAACCTCGTGACACCCGAACATGTGTAAGCGACGAACTCATCTTGTTACTGACATGCTCAAAAACTTGAAATGAAACCCTAAATTGATCCTGTTTCTCAAATTTACTCAATGAAAAAAAATATTGCATATTTTTTCTCGAGATCACTAATGTCCATATTATCTTCATAACAAATTTCAACTTTTTAAATTGATTAAAGTGTCTGAAATTCGAAAAAATAAATTTTGTTTAAATTCAAACTGCTCTTTAACTACTAATTTAAAAATCCTAATTTTTGTTTTAAAAATCCTGACTTGCAGTACGAATTCAAGATATAATCTCGAATTAATATTTTGCAACAATCGATTTTATCAAATTTCTACTTACTTACTTGTAAAATAATGTTACAGTGAATATTTCAAAACAGAATTTAAAACAACCTTATAATCTAAATTTAAAGTTTACATCTCTTTTTTTATTCAAAAAATTTAACTTAACAATGAATAGCAGCAAATAGATTTAAGGTTTGAAATCAAAAATACACCCTGTTTCAATTATAGAGGAACACAGAACCTCCTCAATCATATGCAACTGAAGCATACACAAACCAAATTATCAATGAAGTTTGATTTTAATTAACTTTAAACTAAAATTTGTATTTACTCACCTGCAAATTCTTTTGAACAAACCACTATTCCTATTTTCTTTTGAAATCCTGTGACTTAAAACTGTCCTTGAATCTGTTTTTGCATAAACTGCAGTTCCTGTAAATTCTCTGCCTTGATGAATTTTGATTGAGTTTATAAAGAAAGACGTTTATATTTCTTTGCTCAGGTATACTAAGTTTTTTTGTATATGAATTAGTATAGTGTGGTGTTTATATACATGTAAGAACAGTTTGAACAGGGGTCTCAGCTTCTAGCACAAGCCTTAGCTTGTTTGAGCATATTTTGTTTTTAATTAATGTACTGTAAACCTGAGCTAACACAAATATTTCGGCTGAATAAATGTTTGTGGGGCTGAAATGAAAGCATTTAATGAACATGCCTTCTTATATGTTTACAAACTTATTATAGTTTGCTGACATTATATATTGTACAAAGATTTTTGTAAAAGGATTTTGTTTTTATTATCTCTTCTAGCTTAAATAATGCATATATCTTTTTATATCAGGGATTACCTACCTTTGCTGATATGTATTTGTACAAAAATGTTTTGTTTACAGACTTTTGTTTTATTTTCATCTAGCTTGAACAACACTTTATTCATATTTGTGTCATGTATTACTTTATATATATTAACTTCTGATCTAAACTCAAACTATGAAGTACTTCTTCCACTTGTCTATTTATACTTATATTAATATTATGGTTTCCTTATGTCTATACACTTATGTTTATAACCATATTTTTATGTTATACTTATGTTCAATATTTATAAGATTCATTTTCATTTAATCATATAAGTTGTTGTAAGAGTAACTTCTCAGTTTTATTTTTGTTTAGAGTTTAATCTTCAAATATTTGATTTATGATTTATGATTGCATTAGTATATTTTATATTTATATTTAATATAGATAGAATTGTGTTATTTTAAACATTATTATTAAGAGATTTATTTCAAATCTTCAAAATCAAATTCCCTTTTCAAAAATACAAATTTATACTAGTAAATGACAATTATTCCAAAAGTTATATTCATTTTAAAATGAGCAGTTTACATTTCATTTAATTGAAGTCAATATTTATTAAAATAATATTGCAAAATTACCGGGTCATCACATTCCTCCCCCTTTTGAATCTTTTCGTCCTCGAAAAGAAATGAAGCCAGATTTATTAAAATGCTAAAATCAGATAAATTTCCTTTGATTATTTTAAAACTTCCCTAAAAATCTACATAATATTTCTAAAACAGCTTTCATAAAAATACTTTTATAATTCGATGTTTTGACAAGTCCATCCTTGTTCTCACAGAAATTCGGTCATACGTTGATCAGGCGTATGAATGGAAATCTATAAGCGCTTGGCCGACTCGTTTCCAACATCCAGTGAAAATACGTGTGAAAATAATTTTATCGAAAATATAGAAAACAGTTTTTGAAAATAGAGGAAATGTCTTTCGTGGGAATGCTTTGGAAATCATCACCCCCATCCATGGTCGCAGTTAACCCGATGGTTACGTTGCCATCCCGACAAAATCCATAGATAACTGTAGGCCTCCGCGCCCCTCGATTACACCAAGGAACCCACGACAGATCGCAGCTACCACTGGGATTACGTAGCTATCACAGCAAAAACCCATATAACTGTAGGCATCAGCGCCAACGAATTTCGCTGCCAAAAATGAAACTTCTCCACTCCACTTGACCATAGATCGCAGTCTACCGATGTTGCATTGCCTTCCCGGCAAAATCAAGTGTACACTGTTGGCACTCATCCTCCACACAATTTCGCTATGGTTCCCACAGTAGATCGCAGCGACATCAAGTTACACTATCGTCACAGCATAAACCAAATGCCCCTGCAGGCATCAGTGCCCTCGACTTTCGCTACCCAATAATCCTCAGGAACTAGTTTTGTCCGGACTCCTCATAGGAACAACTTTAGAATCCCCCATGGGATTCAAGGCAGCACCACCACCACCCGGTGGCACTCCTGAGAAGTTCATTTCAAGGGAGCGCCTTTTTCTCCAGAGCCATCATCAAAACACTTTATACTATACACATATAGTATCTTTCAAATCATACACCTAGTATGAATCTCATAAAAATCTCCTTTTCACAAAATCGATTATCCAAAAATCGATAATTCTCAAACTAGGCTTTCCAAATTCAATATTGGTTTTACCCAAAAATCAAAAGCCTTTCCAAATCCAAATGTTCCCAAAACCTTTTTCAAAATCCTCAAAAGATCCTTTATTTATAAATACAGATATATATAATTTTTAAAAACTTTGGATCATAACAAACTTGTATAAAATCCCTTTATGCTTCAAACACTTTCAAAATTCTTTTTTCTTCTTCCGTCAATAGATACAACAAGGGAAGATTTATCATATATAACAAAGATATATAACTTTGTTTATTCAAAATCAAATATTCAAATTTGATTACTCTTTTCAATATCAATTTCATTCAAATTCGTACGATGTACACAAATCATCTGTACGCTATACCAATCTGATCGCTCGCTCGATCACACAATTTCACTTCCGAACTAGTATCGTCCACCTGACTTACTAGTGCGGACACAGATCTGGTTTCTTGATTAGAAACCGTCATTCTCCTTGCATAGCTATTACTATGATAGAGAACATCCAGAACCAATCAACAATCCATATCCAGGTTCACCGCCGAAAATCGAGTAAAAAAATCCCAACTCGGATCGATAAACTATCTCGAAATTCTGTGCTCGAATCTGGATCAAATCACTATGGGATAGAATAATATACATACATCCTACGTATTTAACTTCATTGATTATTAGCCCAATCAATTCCCTTCCTATTCACATTTCCTTTAGTTTCCATTCACTTATTTACAATCGCTTCAATTTCATTGAATTGTCAATCCAATTCTTATCTTGGTTGGGTATATGATCAATAACAGTTTGGACCCCGACCAGTTTATATTTAGAAAATAGCTTGAAAATTGAAAATAGGTAAATAGTTGAAAAATAATTATTAGTTTGCAAAATAGCTGTAAAATAGTTAACTAATTGTAAAATAGTCGGAAAATAGTTGAAAAATAGTAAGTAGTTTATAAAACAGTTGAAAAATGGTTAAATAGCTCCAAAAATAATTGCAAACCAAGTATTAAATAAATTGGCTTTAAGAAAGAAAAGTTGTATATATATTAAATAGCTTAGAAAAATAAATTTATGTCAAAACAATTTACATTGAAAATAGTCCAAAGTCAAAACTGTTCACTTCTCCAACACTTCAACATAAATTTACACTTCCATTTAAATTGATCCAATTCCAATTTGAATAACTCCAATTCCCATTGAAATTTATTTAATTCCAAGGCAACTTCAATTCTAATTAATTCAAACTAAATGCAATTTGTACTAATGGAATTTAAATTTCAAATTTAACCCATCTCGAATTATATAAATTCGAGTTAAATCCTCAAAGGTTGGTTTAACTCTATAAACCAAATTAATTTTTATTTTAAGATTTTTAATCTATTTAATTTCTGAGTCCAATTCTCAAAGTTCCATTTTAAATTATTTTTATTTATGTATTTCAGGGTTCAATACAATTTTATTTGTTTCCAAAATTTAATTTATAATTCAGTTTTATCTTCCAGTTTGAAGCCAGTCCTTAAACAAGTTTAATTTACAAATTCAATTATTCAGATTTTTAATTCAAAATAATTCCATATCCTAATCTTCAAATTTATCCAATTCAAATTTTCCATTTGAATTTTTAAACTTATCCATCTTCAATCATAATTCCAATTAATTCAAATCAAATTCAATTTTGAAACCAAACCTTTGAAATTTCAGTTTGAATTAATTTCAAATTCCATCGGAAATAAAGAAGTGATTTATTAGATCATACTGCCACAAAATATTTCATATATTGATAGACTGCACCTTAGCAGTTCAACCTTACACCCATTCATCACAACAGAAGCCTTACAAAGTCATAATTAAGATGTTCACACCATTACCTAGGTTTTAGAGTCCTAGCGTTTCTATCAGAATCCTTCTTATGGACTTCCCTTCAATAGGCAAAGCCCAAACATGCACTTTCCAACAGGATGTCCCCACTTATGGCATTTTCCCCAAAAGTTTATGCCCTCTCATCATTCTAGATGACTTCAATGTTTCCTACTGGATGTTCCATAACCTTAATCTTCTTCCTCTGTTCTTGGGACAATTTCTCGCGATATGTCCCAGCCCTTTACAATGATAGCAAATGGTTGACTCGTTGACCGTTTCCATTTTTTACGCTTCACCTTCCTCACTTCAGGACAATGGTTAAAGAAATGTCCCTTCTTATGACACTTAGAGCATAATATCTCGTAACGAAATCGTTGGAATGTACCCCTTAATTCCTTCCTTGTCTTACCACACGTAGCTGCGTAATGACCTTTATTGTAACATCTATAGCAAGTGACATTATCATAAGGTCTTGGTCCATTTCTTTCCTTAATCCGATTTTCATACTCTTGAATTGCTATTTCCCGTTCGTTACATGCACCTGCTCTTCATTCTTTGCGCTTTGCCTTCCATTCTTCATTCTTAGCCATTTCCCTCAAAGACTGAATTCTAGAGGGACTTCCTAACCTATAAATTAGACTTAATTAGAAAAATTCAACTCCTATATATCAATTTGCTTACCTAGACATTCCTTAAGTTTTAAACTACCCTTTGGTTTTAAATTCAAGTCCAATCCTCAAACAACCCATATTTACTCAATGAAAAAAATATTGCATATTTTTCTCGAGATCACTAATGTCCATATTATCTTCATAACAAATTTCAACTTTTTAAATTGTTTAAAGTGTCTGAAATTCGAAAAAACGTAAATTTTGTTTAAATTCAAACTGCACTTTAACTACTAATTTAAAAATCCTAATTTTTGTTTTAAAAATCCTGACTTGCAGCACGAATTCAAGATATAATCTCAAATTAATATTTTGCAACAATCGATTTTATCAAATTTCTACTTACTAACCTATAAAACAATGTTACAGTGAATATTTCAAAACAGGATTTAAAACAACCTTTATAATCTAAATTTAAAGTTTACATCTCTTGTTTTATTGGAAAATTTTTTTAACTTAACAATGAATAGCAGCTAATAGGTTTAACGTTTGGAATCAAAAATACACCCTGTTTCAATTACAGAGGAACACAGAACCTCCTCAATCATATGCAACTGAAGCATACACAAACCAAATTATCAATGAAGTTTGATTTTAATTAACTTTAAACTAAAATTTGTATTTACTCACCTGCAAATTCTTTTGAACAGACCACTATTCCTACTTTCTTTTGAAATCCTGTGACTTAAAACTGTCCTTGAATCTGTTTTTGTATAAACTGCAGTTCCTGTAAATTCTCTGCCTTGATGAATTTTGATTGAGTTTATAAAGAAAGATGTTTATATTTCTTTGCTTTTCTCAGGTATACTAATTTTTTTTGTATATGAATTAGTATAGTGTGCTGTTTATATACATATAAGAACAGTTTGAACAAGGGTCTCAGCTTCTAGCACAAGCCTTAGCTTGTTTGACCATATTTTGTTTTTAATTAATGTACTGTAAACCTAAGCTAACACAAATATTTCGGCTGAATAAATGTTTGTGGGGCTGAAATGAAAGCATTTAATGAACATGCCTTCTTATATGTTTAAAAACTTATTATAGTTTGCCGACATTATATTTTGTACAAAGATTTTTGTAAAAGGATTTTGTTTTTATTATCTCTTCTAGCTTAAATAATGCATTATATCTTTTTATATCAGGGATTACCTACCTTTGCTGATATGTATTTGTACAAAAATGTTTTGTTTACAGACTTTTGTTTTATTTTCATCTAGCTTGAACAACACTTTATTCATATTTGTGTCATGTATTACTTTATATATATTAACTTCTGATCTAAACTCAAACTATGAAGTACTTCTTCCACTTGTCTATTTATACTTATATTAATATTATGGTTTCCTTATGTCTATACACTTATGTTTATAACCATATTTTTATGTTATACTTATGTTCAATATTTATAAGATTCATTTTCTTTTAATCATATAAGTTGTTGTTAGAGTAACTTCTCAGTTTTATTTTTGTTTAGAGTTTAATCTTCAAATATTTGATTTATGATTTATATTTGCATTAGTATATTTTATATTTATATTTAATATAGATAGAATTGTGTTATTTTAAACATTATTATTAAGAGATTTATTTCAAATCTCCAAAATCAAATTCCCTTTTCAAAAATACAAATTTATACAAGTAAATGACAATTATTCCAAAATTCATATTCATTTTAAAATGATCATTTTACATTTTATTTAATTGAAGTCAATATTTATTAAAATAATACAGCAAAATTACCGGGTTAGGCCTTTACTTTCTAAACCGTTAGAATATATCTTTCGAAAGCATTCAAATCTTCTTTCCAAAACAATTAAACATATGCCTTTCGAAACACTTAAAATATCTCTTTCGAAAGCATTAAAACCTTCCTTTCGAAAGTATTAAAGCATATGTTGCAATTTATATACGCATAGCTTCAAAACCATTGGGTTTAATCTTAAATATAACTTTTAGGTAGAATTGAACATATGCGAAAGTAACCCCTTTCGAAACCGTTAACCTTCAAGTGAAATAGTTTGGGGAAAACCAATGGCTTCGAAACTATCCTTTCGAAAGCTTTAATCTTTTAAGTAAAATAATTCGAAGGATAGCTGCGAAACCCTCGATGTCATTGCCTTCGAACCCTTTAGTAGAAGTGGTTACTGGAGCCATTCAAAAGTGTTGGGAAGCAGCTTGTTATATTCACAAAACAAAAGCATGCATTTCAAGCTCATTGAAAATTTCAACTTATTTGAAAGGTATGAAGATGACAGCAAGTTTTGTACTAGGTTCAATACTGCCCTTTCGAAAGCTCCATTTTAAAACATAAAATGTGAGAACTCATTTGAAAGCTACCCTTTAGAACAAAAAGGAGGCAATCCCTTTGAAAGCTATATAAAAATAACTCAACCCTTTCGAAAGCATCCATTAAAGCAAGCCAAGCGGGATCTCTTTGGAAAGAAAAACAAAGACCTTCAAAAGCTATTTAAAATGGCCTTGATCCCTTCGAAAGTAGTTTTCGACCCTATATCTACCACCTTTTGAATTTTTGCAACTTATGCGCATTGATTCCACTGAGCGCTATAATTGCACAGAGAGATACTTGTCGATTGTTGGGGGTGGAAGTTGATTATATTTTTTCATTTTGTTCATGTTTATGTTTGGATGATGACCTCTTGTATTTACCTAAATGGTATATTTTATCTAGAGATATACATCGCTCAGAAGGTACTTTGTGACCCTTGTGCAGGGGATTAGATGTAGCTCCACTAGAGAGATCTCCATGGAAAATCCATTGTGTGAACATTCCTAATTGGTTTTTGTTTACCCCTATTATGTTGGAACATAATCAATGTAACCATTTCGGCTATGATTTATGTTTATTCTAGACCTTAGACATTATTATAACATCACTAGAATTCCTATAAATAGTTTGGTTACTGTAAGGTAAAAACACGTCCATGTTTATGTGCGGCATGGTCTTGTGAGATACCTTTATTTTAAAAGATTTTTATAACGTTAAAATCATATTTGATCTGTGCCTCTCACGGTGGTTTACCAGGCTGATCCGAGTGTTATTTTTTATAATGCTCGAGTCAGCCCTGTGCATATTTCTAGATTGAGCTTTGGACGCTTTGGACGATGTAGAGAAGAGTTGGCATTCTACCTATCGTAGTATTTATTTCCACTCATTACATCGCACGTATCACTAGCATTTGTGAGGACGAATTGTTATAACTATCCTAGATTATAACTACAACATTGAAAAACTTTGTAACTTAGAACCGTAGTTAATACCATCTTTTGATATTATATATGATTGTTCCCTTGTGAGATTCTGATATTGTGCTCCTTCCTTGTTTAATTTCATTTTCTTTTTATTTTACCTTAATAATTCATATTTTCGACACTTAAGTGTTCGGTACATGAATACCATGGTTGTATATGTGTCGACCTTTGGGGGTTGAAAAGGAAAGTCGTTACATATGGAATCCAAGCTCCAATTAGTTCCTAAGGACTTAGTTGTGCCCAAATATGTTGGAACGTGAGATGCAAACATTCTAGCTATTTATATATTTACTTTAAACCCTAGACATTATTATAATATGACTGGATTTCCTATGGAAATGTTTTCGTTATCGTAAGGTAAAAACCCGTCCTTGCTTATATGCGATGTGGTCTTACAAGATATCTTTATTTTGAAAGGTTTTGTAACATTAAAAATCCATATGATTTGTGTTTCTCACGCTAGTTTACCAGACTGATCCAGGCATTATTTTCTTATAACGCTCATGTCGGCCCGAATATATTTCCAAATATAGTTATGGATGCTTTGGAGCTTTAGAATGCAAGCCGGATGCCTCCAAAATATGTTCGCATATCTTTTATTTCAGCTAAATTTGGGTTTTGTATTTATCGTCATTTATGAGGACAAGTTATTATAACTATCCAGGCTGATGATTGGTTAGTTTACTCTAATTGAATTGATATATGCACATAAACTTTTCTTTTATAAAGATCTGTTGTATATTATAAATTACTGGTCACGATGTAAGATTATGTTCGATCTTTTCATTCTATCACCTTACCTATCTATCTTTTCGACACTTAGGTGCTTGGCACGTGAATACATGAATGTATTAGTATGGACTTTTGAGGGTCGAAAAGACCGGTCGTTACAGCATAGTATCAGAGATTAGGTTGAGTAATTAGTAGTGGACGGGACGAGGAGCGGTGGTGTGCATGCACGATGTAGGATCCATGTGTATACAGGGGAGTAATCAGTGTTTGGGGAAGAAGGTGTTTATTAGAGTAATTAACGTTTAATTGAGCAATTAATCATTTGAATTAATCTCAAAATTTATAAATTCAATATCTCACTCAACAAGGTCTAATCAAGACATGGTCCTTTATGTTACGCTCGTAGGAGCGACATCTATGCTCAAGAGTTGGTTTTGTCAAGTTTGGAGCAAGTGGAATTTTGAGCTAAATCAAACTGGAATGCTTAAGCATCTGTTGGAATTATAGTGAGTTAACTCACCTCTTGATGAATGGTTTATGATATATGGTAGATGCAAATTATTGTTTTGGTACTTGAATGTTTTATTGGTTTGGTTTGGTTGAATTTCCTCTTCGAAGGGCAAACCACACAAAAAATGAAATATAGAGAAGTTTGCAAAGAAATTCGGATTCCTCACCATTGTTGATTTTTAATTTCAGTTATATACTTGTTATGAATTATTGAATGCTAAAGTTTAGTAGTTGGCCATATCGGATATGACATTGATATATGTTAATAGTTGAACCTTTTAGTGATAAATGCAGCAATAGCAATTGTTAAGTGTTGTGGTAGCCATTGGCCGCATTATAGTAACTTGAAAATACTATTATTTGCTGTTTTGATTTGAAAATGGTATTGATTTAAACGATAATTTTAAAGTGATTTTGGGAAATTTCTATGGCATTTTATTTAGAAATGATTTTTGAACTTCTTTATTTTATTTCAAACTTTTTATTAATCTTTTCCAATTTACATGAATATATTTTATAAGTATTTCGAAAAGTATTCATTGTATGGAAAAGTTAATATAATAATGAATTTTTATTTGAAGGAAAATAAAAGGGAATTTATTCGTTTTAATAAAGTAATTCTGTTTTAAAAGAAGTTATCAATATTTTAGAAAAAATATTGGTGAAACTTTTTATATAGTATAAAGAGAGAGATTTATAAATGGTATTTTACTAATAAAAGAGTGATTTACAAGTGGTATTTTCTAAAAGGTAAATGATATCATTTTTATAATTTGGTATAATAAATAACATTTGTTGATTTATAGTAATACATGGAATGACTTTTTTATGGAAAATATTTGGTTCTATCTTGAAACCGAAGGAGTTTTATACTTATATTTGGAGATTTATAAAAAGAATTTTATTAATAAATTTGAAGATTTATAAGAGGAATTTTATAGTTATATTTAGAGATTTATAAAAGGAGTTATACGGTTAAATTTGAAGATTTATGAAAAGAGTTTCATAATAATATTTTGGGATTTATAGAAAGAAATTTTATAAATGGAAATGAGATTTGATTTCTAGAGATGATCATTTTAAAATTATGGTGGTATATAAAATATTCTTTTCAAACTTAACACTAAATTCCGAGTTAGGGAAACGCGTCCCTATCCTGAGAATTAAGAATGTATACCAAGACAAGGAGAGTATGTTAACTTGTCTAACTTCATTGTTAATCTAGGAATAACACAAGTATGAAATCAGGAAGTGGTGGTAAGAATTTTTTTCTAATTTATATACGATCCATTTACTTAACTAAAAGGGAAGTGGTTTTTTGGTTTATAGTAACAATGTTTTAAATGTTATTTTTTGGGCCAGTTAAATACAATTATATAAAAAGTGGAAAATATTTTCTAAGTATTGGAAATGTAGTGTTTTGTGAATGTACTTATGATGTTGATATAAGTATATGGGAAAGTTTTTTAAGTATTGAAACTGAATGTGAGCATAGTTATACAGTTGAGATAAATATTTAATATTTTCAAGTGTTGAAAGGAGTAGAGAGGGTTTGTGAATATATCTTTTGTAAAAGTATTTAATACAAGAATTTACAATGTGGTTTTAGTAAATGCAAGGATTAATTAAAGAGGCTTACTGCTTGCTTATGTGCTTAACCATTTTTGGCTTTCATGTCAAGTAAAATCTCTAATTTGATTGATTGTTTGCTTATTTGATAGTTGAATAACTGATTATAAAATCTTGGCTAGTTTTGAAATTATCCATTGATAATTTGATTGATTGTTTGTTTCTAATGAATATTATTGTGATAATTATGAAATTTTCCCTTATCCACAGCAGCAGTCCTCTTATTATTTCACGTTAACACTTTTTTGTGTGATATCCCGGAAATTTGAGGCAATATCAATTTAATAATCTGTGATAAAAATTAAATTGATTTAATAATATTAGTTAATAATAATTGGAATTGATTTAATAATCCTCTTTTAAACAAATGATTAACTAATAATTTATCTTTTAAAAGCTAATTAAATTGTTTCTATTTATAATATATATATCTGTATATATTGTGAATAGATAATCTTTGTTTTAAGTTTAATAAAATAAAGACACGATTTCTAACTCTAATATTTTTGGAAAATTAGGAATTTGATTTTTATTTAATAATAAATAAATAATAATATGATCTTAAAATACCCAAGATAAATTTAAATTGTTTAGAAATAAAATTTAGCTTAGAGTTTAAATTTAAATAAAAAGTTTTGTTTTGTTTTATAGCTTGATAAAATAAGTGACTTGTATTATAGAGAATAGTTCTTTTATAAATTATTCAATAATAAGTTATATTTAAACTATATAAATATTGTGATATCTTTGAAGATGGGTTTTATAATATAAATTGAAGTTGATATTTTAATATGTGTATATTTTTGAAAGAAGCTATGATTTGTAAATTTAAAATTAAGTCTTTCAAAAATGTTAAATAAAATAATACTTTATAAATCTTAACATAAGTATTTAATTATTTAAGTTTTAAAATAAAGTAACCTAAAAGTAAAATAAATATAAAGGTAAGAACAAATGTAAAGAAAAGAAAATGTACATGTACATAGGTATAAAAGCAAGCTAGACAAGTAAGTTTTATATGATGTAAGGTTTAATATCCAGGTAAGCAAATATGTATGCAATCTGTAAAGACAAATAAGCAAAGTAAGAAAAGTAAAATATCTGAATACAAAATAGGTCTGTAGCTTGTAGATTAAGAATTAGACAGGCATAAACATAAAGTATAAAACAAAATACAGTATGCAGGTTAGAGAAAAGAAATGGTAAGCTAACTAAAATATCTACATATGAAATGATTAAGTTAGCTAATTAGGAAACATAGAGTACATTAACAATTAATGCCTACTTTACTTAGCACAACCTTATGTCCATTCGAAATTTGTTCAAATCTTTTCAGCCTCCACAATAAAGCATATGGCCTGATACAAACAAAAGTAATATTGTACTTGCATGTGTTTAACCAGATAACACCTACCCTATACAAATCTATTTCTCTCTATATATATATACTTAGCTTTCAGATTTATTCTAAACATATCAAACCAGAGGAAGATTTTATAACAAGCTTCTTCATTTTATTTTATTTTCATACAAACTCAAATATAAAAACTGGAAACACTATTCAACAAAACAAACAATGGGTTGGAAGATTTAAAGCAAAACTGTTCCCAGTTTTAAAGAAAAGGCTGTTTCAAAGAAAATGGTGCTCTGTCCCTTCTTTTTAATCAAGGTGAGTAACACCTTTCATTTTAAATACTTAAGCATATATATATATATGTTGTTAAATTTTGATCTGATATGAGCATATATATGGATGATTTTCTGTGTTTACATGTTACTGCATGTATATGTGTTTGACATCCTATAACCACCTCTGTTTTAAGGATAGCAACATCAAAAAAATTAATGATTTAAGTATATTTTGTCTGTTGCAAATTCTTCTCTGAAACTTAGTTGTATTGCTATGTGATAAGTATGAGTACTGTATTATGTATCTCTGGGTTCTCTCTGTTTTAGTTTCAGGTTTAAAAATCCTCAACCAAATTCCCTTTTGTTCTTAATTCCAGCTTAACAAGACATAGGTTAACATAAACTGTTTGTATGAATGAAGACTTGAATTTAAATATTGTGTAAGAGTACAACAATGTTCTTTGTTCTGGAAAACATAATATTACAGAAGAAAACTAAATTTAAGTTAAAACTCAATGGATTTAATTCATGAATTCAGGGTTATGGATCGAACATACATATCATATTATGATTTTTAAAATGAATATCATGTTTTCTAGTCAAGTATTTTAGGTGCAGTTTACCTTTGTTCAAAAATTGGTTTTTGGATGATTCTTGGTGTTCTATGCAACTGGAGGAGGTCAGGTTGGGTGAGAAGGTGGAGGAGCTTACCAGGGTGTGGGGAAAAATGCTCGGTGATGGGTCAGAACACGGTGGCGATGGTGGCGGTGATTTATTGTCTGCAACCCTAGTTTTTAGGGTGTTTGAATTTTTGATCGCTGTTCCCTCTACTGTACATCGAGTTGCACGAGACTTCGTAGGGTGGTAGATTGGTCGAAGGCGAGTCCATGGCCGGAGTTATGGACCATCTGGTGGTCGGGGTTGGTAGAGGGAGGCGATGACGGGTTTGGTAGGGGACGTGGTGTTTTAATTCCAGGTTCTGGTTTTTGCTTTTTTTTTTATTTGAGGTCGTAGCGTTGGATTTTGAGGGTCGTGGTGGAGACTGGTGGTAGTCAGTGGCGTGGTGGAGCATACGTGGGTGGCCGGAGTTGACTGGGGCCACGGTGCACGTGCACCGTGCCCAGTGAGATTCTGAAGCATTTGGGTGGTGCAGGAGTTCTTGGACTCGGGTGCGTACTCGAGTTTTTTGTGAGCGTGACTCGAAGCAAAGGTGCATTTGACCCGAAGCATTCCTATTTTGGTCTCGGGTTGAATATTATTGCTACAGGTAGCTTAAAACTGCCTGCAGTTTTTAATTTTAAACTAAAATTAAAACAAATTAAATTGCAAGCTAGTTATAATCAGTGTGATGTTAAATTCAAATGAAAGTTAAATCCAGATTGAAGTTTAAATTCAAATCTTATATTTTATGGATTTATTTTTGAAATGAAATAAATGTTAAAAGTTTAAAGTTAGGTTCAGGTTTAAAACCTGACAGAAACTAAAACCTGTAATATTTGATTTAAACAATGATGTAAATTCTATGGTTAAACTCAGTTTTGAATAACTATTTTAAGGATTTAAAAATAGATTTGGAATTAAAAAAAAAGTTTAATCCAAGTTGTTGGTGGGAAGTTTGAATCAAAGTTTTTAAATCCAAGGTTAATGGATGATCCAAGTTACTTCAAATTCAAATCTGTAAGTTTAATTCAGTCTTTAAAATATGAATGACTTTTGGAGATTTAAATTTAAATAAAGACTTTAGCAAGTTGAATTTAAAGGCTTTTCCTATATGAGTCCATATATGAGTGGTTAATGTTATTTATAGGATTCTAGATTGAATTAAAAATTTGATAAATGTTTGAATAAGAATCATTTTGAATCTTAAATTCAAAATGAAATTTTGAATTTAAATTTTGAAATGTAATGTTCTAATATACTTAGATATTAATAAAGTCATAAATAAAGAAACGAATTATTTTAGGGATAATTAAGATATTTAAAATAATTAAATGGTAGGTTAATAAAGAAATGACTTTTGTATTTAAGTTATAAATTAATAATTTAGAGATCAAATAAGAAGTAGATTAAGAAAAGCTATTAATTAATGAAGATAATTAATTAAGAATTAGTAATTAATTAATATATGTGATTAATTTTGGATAATTAATTAGATTCATTAAATAATCTGTTATGCATTGATAAATGTAATTATTTGATAAAAGGAATTAAGAAATTAATTACTTATTGTGATTAATTTGATAAAATGATTTATTTAAGTTAATTAATTTAATTTAATTAATTTAAGAAAACATTTGAAGGTTTGATATGTATAATCACTTAGCGTATTCAATGGAGCATAATTACTTGAGGAAGTAATTAATATAATTACTGAATGTAATTAGTGAAATTAATGTGTTAATAAAGTAATTGGGATAATTACTTCTGTAATTAATCAAGGGATTAATTAAATGGAGATAATTAATTATGGGAAAATTAATTCGGTAATAAGTAATTAAGGGAAGTTAATTACTGGTTGATATTAATCAAGGTGATTAATAATTGAGTTTAATTAAAGATTAATCACTTAATGTAATTAAATTAAACAAAGTAATTTAATTTAAATATGAATTAGAGATCATTAATTAATGTAGTTAATGATGAAATTAAGAATAGTTTAAATTAAGAAATAATTAATAATGTGGTGATAAATTAAAGATAATGTAATTAATTGTATTTAATCATAAATAAAGTAATTAAATGTTAATTACTATAAATGATTTAGGATAATTAATTTATAGAATTAATTAAAGACTAATTACTTATTGTAATTAGACGGTGATTAATTGAAGAAGTTAATCAAGATAAATATCTAGAGATTAATTAATTAAGTTGATTTAATTTAATAGTTGTATAAGCAAGATTTGTAGATGAAGTAATTAATTTAATTTACTTTAAATTAATTAGAGATAGAAGTAGTTAATTTAATTCATTTCAAAATTAATTACAAACTGGTATGATTATAAATCATTATTTATGGATGAATGACATTGATTTTTTCATTTGATGGTTGTGCATTCAGATCTGACTTGAATACTATCTATGTGATATGGATGCTTGGTTTAAGTATGGTAATATTTAATTATCTCTTTTGATGATAATATGAATTATCTGTTTATGATGATGTGATTATCTATTGTGATATTATGAATTATCCATATGTGTGTATATTGATGATATTGAATTAAACTGTTAAGACTAAATAGACAACTTGGCCTTAAAAGACACGTTTTGGATTTCGATGAGACCGGGATCGGGTTTTCCGCATTAGGAACATCCGAAAACCACATCGTTTCCAAATTAACGATAGGTCGTGAATCTGAAGGGAAGATGAAGATTCAGAATGCAAGGGTTATCGTCATTAACTCTGAGGGTGATTCCAAAATGAGTGTAACGAGATAATGCCTTCGGTTTCGTTCAAAACCGGAACGAACTTGTATGGATTGAATGCTTTCAACACATCGTCAGGCGGGCGATGAGCATTCTAAGAAATGTATTCTATAAAGGTAATCGTAGCCTCAAGCCTCATCAACCGGGAATGGCTAAAACAGGGGAGGTGTAGCAAGGTTAGGTGGGTCATGGCCGAGCAGGACAAGGATATTCCCCTGTCTAGATGTCCCTTTTATTTCGGTTTAGTAGGCAGTAGCGACGGCTATCTGCGGGGTTATCTTGTTCGGGACTTTTCAGTAAGGAATGGTTCCGGCCTTGTGTTGCAGGGGATGAAGGGAGTAATCCTCGGTACGGTGATCTAGGCCCCGTACTGTGACGGGCGGTACCCCAGTAGCCCTACCATTGTATGGAATCCACAATCCAATAAGTGCCAACGGTTTTGATTGTATTACCCACTTTTGTGGCCAGTAGCTGGAATTTAATAGATGTAACAATTTCGGCTATTATCTATTTACTTGAAAACCCTAGACCTATTATAATATCACAGAATTTCCTATCAAATGTTTTGGTTAGCGTAAGGTAAAAACTTTTCCATGTTTATGTGTGGGGAGTCTTACGTGATACCTTTTGTTTTTCAAAAGATTTTCAAAGTTAAGCAACTTTAACCTGTTACTCATACCAGACCCATGTCTGACTCGGAGTTTATTTTTGTTTTTCATAAACTCTCGGGTACCCAAATTTTTACGGGTAGCCAAGGGATTCAGGTTAGCTTTGACGAATTCTGGAGGAGCAATGGAGCAGGAGGCTTCAGCGTTATAGATATATATATGGTTCCGCTGTGTTGGTATCACTGAGTCGTATTGTTTGAGTTGTATAACTAGACAGGTGTTTATAACTGTCTAGTATGTGATGTATTGTCTGTATAACTCTGATTTATGTTGTATATATGTAAATGTATATGTGATTTATTATAATTTATTCGTTCCGCTGTGAGATTCTGATGTTGTTGTTCTTTCTTCTCTATCTTTTCTATTTTCTCACCCCTTTCTTTCTTCTTGACGAAGCGGTTTTCTGGGCATAGAAATACGGGTCGTCACATTTTGCTTCTTTGAACCTTTCGAAGTTGACAAGTTCTATAACGGCCCGCTAGTCCAAACAACTCAAGCTGACAAAAAATCACACATGTCTAACCAAAATAGAATGGAAAGATGGATGGTTATAGGAAAGACAGAAAAAAGAAGAAGAGAAGAAGAAGAGAAAGAGACCAAGAACAACAAAGAATCTCACAATCGTAGTGGAACAATGTATAATATGATATCAGTGGTCATTACAAAGAGAAACTATTATATACATACATCCATGTCCTCACAAATACTAATGATCTCAATAAAAAACAGAAGAAAATAAACATACACATGAATATGGTTTAAAGACCTCCAATCTACCTTCTGAGCTCAATGCATCCAAAGCAACTATAATTATGCTCTATCTAACTCAAGCATTATAATAAAGTAACACCCGTTTTAGTCTGAAAAACCAGAATGAGAAAACACTACCAACTGGAAAATAAATTTATAGAAAACATTTGGGAATCAAAGGTCTCTTGTAAGACCACACCGCACATAAATACGAATGGATTTTTAAATTATGACGGCCAAAACATTTCTATAGAAAATCCATTGATATTATAGCAGTGTCTAAGGTTGAAAAATATAATAACCAAGTAGCTGTGATGCTCGTGAGTTACATCACAACAATACTAGGTATATAATCAAAAACCGTTATGGCACATTCGTTAATTGTGTAGGATTCCATGGAGGTGCCCTTAGTACTTCAAGAAACAGTCCTCCTACACAAGGATCAAAGATATCCTTCCGAAGCAGCGTACATCCCTAGTGATGTAACATAGGAAAAACATAGCTGGTCTTGCTAAGACCAAGTGCATCGCCCCATGCATGCATAACAGTCATACCTAAAGTCTAGGTGGAGCCGGCTGCACCCTACGGGTTTGCCAACCCTAATGGCCATGCCTCCTATCTCTGATTTTAGTCATTGCCGCTGATGAGGCTACGTCCGGCATTCCAAATCATGCACTACCATTAAAATATATCACAGTATCCCACATGGATTCTCATACCCAACGGGTCTCGGAACCACACACTGATTCTCAAATGTCAAATAGATCTTGGTGTCACATAGGGATTTCCATACCCCAGCGGGTCTCACAACCACATATGAATTCCAGTATCTCAATATATCATGAAACTCCTCCATAGAACCGTATATGGTTTCAGATTGGTTATGGTTTTTGAGTCATCTCTTATGCGTACACTCTTCTGCTTCCCCAACGCTCCAAAAACCAATCGTCGATTTTTTGGAATGCCCAATAGCGATTCTTTAGGAAATAATAAGAAAACACACAAGAGCAAGGATCACCCCCTAAAAGTTTAAGTGGATGGATCCCCTCATCATTTGTCCCAGAATAACAAAATGAGTTTGTACGTATGGTATAGCACCAGCGACGGTGACTATACCATATAATTCTCATGTTTCTTCAAGATATTTCCCAAGTTAAAACCCTTTGATATTAAGTAGGGATATGTATCACCAAAATTAAGAAGGATTACATATTTAGGCCAAGATTTGATATTCGATTATTTAACTATCAACAAACACACATCCAAATTAGGGATTCACAAGGGAAAACAAACATTGGTCAAGCACATAAGCAACCACTAGCCTTTTTTAATAAATCTTCCATTTGTAAAGATCACTTTGTAAATTACTTGTATAAAAATACTTAATAAAGATATATCCACAAATCCTTATATTTTCAATACATAGAAAATATTCATATACTTATCTCAACGATATAAGTATATTCACACACATTACACATCGCAACTTAGAAAATGCACTCATATATTTATCTCAATGGTATAAGTATATTTACAAAATTAAGAACGATTTTCTTCTTATTCGATTCTCAAATTATTCATAAATTCCTTATAATTCTCTGAAACCATTTATAAATCATTTTATAATCTTTGGAAATCATTTATAATCCATTTTATGAATTTCAATCATTTATAAATTCTCTTTGTACACTTCTACAATCACTTATCAATCCATAGATCATTTATAAACTCCTTTCATAAATCTATAAATCCATTTCTTAAATTCGATTATAAATACCTAACCATTTATAAAACTCTTTTACCTTGTAAATAAACTTCCATTAGGTTTTAAAACCATTTTATAAAACTTCTTCTATATTTATACTTCTCAGAGACATTTCTAATTAAATAAAAATCATTTGCATCTAAAATACCATTATATAATAATCTTTGATTAAAAATAACAATATAGATAAGTAAATAATGATTTTTAACCTTAAGCATCTTAAAATAATAATTAAAATTTTTAAGGACTTTATCAATGAAAACACTAATAATTAATTTTCAACGTTACTATAAATAATTAAAATTAATGTCCAAACAGTAGTAGTAAATCATTATTAATAATTTCAAATCACATTTAATTATTTGAAATGAATAATTTTTAAAAATATTAAAATATTGATAATTAACTTTTAAAACAACATTAAATATAAATAAACAAGTTTAACAATATTAATTATAAATAAGTAACTTAAAATAATATTAAATCTAAAGAAATGACTTTTTTTCAAAAAAAAAATGTTAAACATAATACATATCTTAGAAAAAGATAGGATAATAGATTGAAATAAAATATAAAATTAAATCTTTAAAACAAAATATTCCCGAAAACCCAATTTCTGGATTTAAAATCGCTTCATGTCTCGCAAATCCAATTCCAACTCAACTGGCGATTTATAGTATTTCGAATACTAATTTAAGGCCAATAGCTACCAAAAGCTCAAACAATTTTGATACTAATTTTCTATCACTAATGGGTTTTAGTTTTCAAACATATAACAATGTTATAACCATAGTGTTCAAAATCAGTTTCATTATTTAATAATCCACAAAAAAGTAATATTATTGAAATAATTCAACAATAGCAAGGAATCCTGTTGGATCCCTCCATCCCTGCTTTCCCTTGCATCATAAAAAGTATATAATCAAATAATATAATCAACCGCTTCAAGGCATGATCGTATATAAAGGGCCATCCGCTTTTACATGGGAACGTAATAGGGTCTCATCCGCTCCAGGTGCGGGAATATATCCAAATCAACTAATACAAAATAGTAAATCATCCAAACATCTAATCAATTATTTTTATCAACTATATATCATACTAGTTAACCAAAAAGGTGAGTTTAACTCATAGAAATTTCAGAAATCGCCTAAGTGCTTCGGTTTGAATTAAAACTGAACGGTCATTCAATTTAACCCAAATTCCTACTAGCTCTGAATCTATCCCATCCAACTCCATAGCGTAGTACTCGCTGATATGAACGCAACTAGTTACGCTTGATTGGAACCACGTATGAACAAGTTATGGAATAAAGATCGTATGAAACAATTAAATTAACAATAACTTAATTAATTAACCTTTTAAAATTAAACCTTCTCTTCCATTATCCCTCATGGGCTCGAGCGAATAGTCTGCGCCACTTTTTTTATTTAATCGGTCGATCGTGCAACACATGCTGCCACCCCAACATCGCTCGTGCCACCGCCTTCGCCGCCTCTGCCTCGCCACCCAAACATCGCGTGCACGCATGACGTCGCGCTGCCGTGATCCGAAACTACTCATGAATGCGGTAGATTTTCGCCCACCACACAATGATATATGGTGATGCAGCTGTTGACTGCAGTGAGCTCGTCGAGCTCTCAAACTTTCATGTTGAGGTCACTGGCCAATTTGGCTTGTGGTGGCTCCAATGAACGTCGGCCGTTGGATTTGGAAAGTCTCATATTTAAAAAACGAATTTCTTTCTGATAGGCGCGATTTATAAAGAGAAGGGCGGGTATGGTTCATAGTGTGGGAAGTGCAGGCACGGTTAAGGCAGCATGGTCAATATATATTATTTATATTTTTATTCAAAAATATCCACTCGACGCCCTCAAAAATCTCGAACTCCAAACGAAGTGTGCCACCTGACATTCTATATGTTATACCCATATTCCGAACACAACGGAATATATATCGGAAGCCAATTCTATTATATACAGAAGTTTACTTTTCAAATTGAGTTATATTAATTTAAATTTCTTTAATAAATTTCTATGCGTTTCGAACTCGCACGACCAAATGACACGTCAAATCACTAGGAAATTAGACGGCATATAATAATTTACTATTACGGATCCAACAAAACTAATTTCGTCGGAATCCGAGACAGTGTCCCAGAAGGCCAGTTCTACACGTTAACTAAAACAAGTTATTTCCAAAATCAATTTAATCACTTTTAAATTCAATTTAAAAGTTTATTATCTCCCTTATTGTTCAAATATAATTTAAATCAACTTTATAATTACTTTTTATTCACATTAAATTCAGGATTCAATTATTTAAACAATTCCAAATATTAAATTCAATAATTTATAGTTACCCAATAAATATCTATATTTGAAGTCCAAGTTATTTGACATATGAAATTAAATTTTAAATATTTAAAATCAATTAAATATTCCAAATTCAAATGAATAAATTTCAGGGTCGTTACAAGTTCCCCTTAACAGAAAGTACGAACCCTTAATCCTTCGATAAAGACTCGACCGACCTTAATATATTGAGGCGCTTTACAAGGCTTTCATTTAAATGGTTCACATAATATTTTAATATAATGACTCATACCGGGGAATCAGACACCCAAAGATTAAGTCTTCTTGCATTTTGTTGCTAACTGCTACATTTAACTATGCAAATATATCAATATAGCATTTCATTATTGGAAATTGAAATTCCGCTTTCTGCTTATTGGTCACTTTGGTATTGAATGGTTTATTTCTAAATTCATACATCATGGAACAGGACTGTTAACCGAATAAATCTTGGAGAATGTCAAAAATCTCATGGACATACATATTTTCATGCTGTCTCTGAACGACATATCTAACGTAAGCAACATCAAAACTAGGGAGATCTCTAGATTTGAAACTCATTTATCATAAACAAGCCTAAGTTAGGGGTCCTCATCATCAGTTGGTTGTTCTTTTGGTAGTGTAGTTAACAATGAACAAAGATATTTGTAAGTTAATGCTATCATTGTCGATCTTAGCTAGTCAACATAGTTAGGTCTGATGAGTTGGTTTTTTCAGAAAATAGCTTGAGTGTAGGCTTTTTTTTACAAGTTCTAACTTAGTAATTGGTGTTCTTATAATATTAGTACGATTAAACTTTATGTTTCATTTTACTAATATGCTCCCACTAATCTTTTATGTTTCTTGAAACCATAAAATAAAACATAGAAGTCTTTCGACTACACTAGTGGGCGTTAGGACTCCTTCGTCTTGGTATTCTGACCTTGAGAAATATCAACAAATCAAATTTCCACGAATGATGGATAACTCCTTATTGGTTGTATCACAAACAACTCCTAACCCATGGTTCCTTATCCTAATCATATTTTGACCTTAAGGAATATCCACGAACCGAAAGAGATTATTCATTTGTAACTACCATATCGTGAGTGCGTAAATATAAACGTACGTACCATAAGGAATATTAACAAATACATACATATGTCTTACCTTGTCTGTTTAATATATTAATAGTACTACACATTATATCCTTAGCTTAAGGACTATCAACAACTAAGGAGTATGCAAGTGATTTATTAATATATAAATGTTGGACGACAATTTTTTATTAATGATTCATAATCTTTAATACATTATATTAAGTTAAATAGACTTACGGAGTAATGTATTTATTATTAAATACCTTCGTGATTCAAGTGTTGTACACATTAGAAATCGTGGTATACATATTATACGTATGTACTTATCCCTTAAGTCTATTTAGGGTTACTTTTTGTTCCACCTTTGATTTGCACATTCATGTTGTATAAGTTTTATTATTATTTATTTATAATTTTATTAACTTATATAATAGTCTTGTGTATAACATTATACTAATTAGATCTTAATAAATTAAATTAATTAGCTAACATTTTAATTAATTTTATATTATTCAATTAAACATTTTATATTGAGTGTTTTTACTATAATATTTATAGTTATATACATATACCTTTATATATATATGTATTTCATTATTTCCTAAACTTTTAATTAATTTTATTAGGTTAGACAATTTTAGTTAAATGTTTTTTAATTTCAAAGAATCCTATTATACACAAATACTTACATTATCTTAAAAAATTCATGCTAGTGTAACATATATCGTAATATTATATATATATATATATTATTAACTAAATATTTAATTAATTTTTTATTAATTTTACTAATATTAAATTTTTTAAATTTAATTATAATTATTTCATAACACTTTTGAAAATTATATTATAACATTTATCATATATATTTCTTATTTTAAATTTTAAAATTTATTCCACTTTCAAAACAATTTTGAAATTTAGCCTAAGGCATAATTCAATTAGGCCTTTTCTATTAGGGGTAACCTTTGGGCTCATTTCCCCTCTTGGACCAGGCCGGTAGACAGGTAGATCGGAGTACTTGATTACCCAAGCCAAACCTTAGACACCAACTTTCTAGACACCCTATTAAATGGGTAAGCTTAATAATTAGCCCTAGCATAACTAATTTGGATCGTGTAGGCTATTTGTGATGGCTCGCATTTTCGACGATCGAAGATCGGCACCTAATACATCCACGGTATTCAAATGCCAAGCATTCAAGTTCTGGAAAGATAGATGGTTAGGGTAAAAAGAAAACGAACAAGGGGAAATAGAACTCACAGCGGAACAATGACATATGATATAACAAAGACAGTAAACTATCACTCTAAGATACATGGTAAATTAGAGTTAAAAATTAACATCATCAGCCTGGACAGTTATGACTTCATTTCCATACAATGCTGATGTGCGTACATAATAATACAACAGAAACTAAAAAATAACGGCAGGTGAACATCTAGCTTCACTCCATGAGCTCTGTGTCCCACCAACAACTTGGAAAAATACTTGGTCTACTTTGAGGATTACAATAAAATATCACCCAGATCAGTTTCAAAAAACCTGCATGAGAAAACTCAAGTAATATGGTGAACATATAATAATATTGCGAGATTAGGCCGCAAAACACAGAATGGATTTTACCTCATAAGAACAACATCCATAAATTAAATAATGGCACAAGTTGGAACAGAATCAGACTTGAAAGAATGGAATCAAATAATTAAACTTCGAGAAGAGCTTTAGGCACTACTCGATGCAATTAAGAAAACGATCGAAAGATTTGAATCAAATAAGGAAAATGAAACAATGACTAGGTGGGTGCATCCGCCTTACTGAAAGTATACCTCTAAACAATATGCATGAGAGGGTCATTTACTATATGACTATCTCGAAAATATACAAGCCGGATCACGCCAACCATACAAAGTATTCGAGTATTTCACATCTCCTTACACATACAACCGAATCTAATCTATAGTAGATATGAAGATACCATATTGGGAGCTACCCCACATAGCTTGACACTCATTCGCTTTCTAGTTTTAGTCATTTCCTACAAAGAATATCCACACTCAAATAAGCAACAAATTGTCATAAATTGACGAAACTCAAAGAAGATAGTGGAACCGATAGTCAATAAATCAACTATCGAGAATAACAAAATGGTAGTATACAAAAGCTAAGTCTCTTAAAACATTTGACTCACACTTATGCTCGATTGTAACATCACAAATATTTGTAACACGCTTTTTAAAGCACTCTTTAAAAAATTTCTTTTTCGGATCGAATTTATATTTCTAAGTAGGCCTATCAATAGTTACTTTCGGATACAGATAGTGCCATATCCGTATTCGAAATTATTTTAGGATGTCCGATATCTGTACCCATGGATACGGACAAATCGGATAATTATCCTATTTGCTAATGACCGATAAATCAAGAAACATAAATGGGAAATTTTAATTTAACATAGGCTTTTAATCTCATTGATAATTAATGTATTAAAAATAAACACATATGACGATAATAAATAGTTTTGAGCAGTTAATATGCATTTATTGCACATAATATAAAATTTTAACTTAATAAAACAATAAGGAAACATCTTTAATTGTACTAATATACATATAATTTAAAATATAATCTTGAAAAAAACCGGACAGGTAATTTTTTGGTGCGGTTGTTTTCGTATTCGCATCTGCACTCTTTTTTCGAATATTAGATATTTATCCACTTTTTGGATACGAATGCAGACAAATTTCGTATTTTTCTGCTATAAATTGACAGCCCTATTTCTAATTGTATCAAAAAGATGGATCAAAAAAAAAGTCATTACAACACTATTAGCTATAAACCCAAAAAAAATTACACTTAGGTTTACTTTTAAACATTTCTTTTTAAAATATTTCATTCATACCATTGTTTATAAATTTAAAACAACATTTTTTATCCCAGAAGATGCTTAATCAAATTTAAAATGCCTTTATAAATTTAAAACAATGTTAATCGTCCTGGAAGAAGATTAATTAAATTAATAATCTATTTTATAGATTTAAAATAACATTAATTATCCCAAAGCGTAATTAATTAAATTTATAGCTTTTTTATAAATTTAAAACAACATAAATTATCCGTAAAGATAATTAATAACATTTATAACCCATTTTATAAATTTTAAACAACATTTATTATCTTGAAATATAATTAATCTAATTTATAAACTTTTTATAAATTTAAAACAACATTAATTATCCCGAAATATATCTAATCAAACTTATAATCTGTTTATAGATTTAAAACAAGATCAATTATCCCGGAGGAAAATTAGCCAGATTTAAAGTCTTTTTATAAATTTAAAATGACATTAATTATCCTGAAAGATAATTAATCAAACTTATAATCTATTTATCGATTTAATAAAACCCTTATCATTTATTTCATAATCCATAAAGGTACTTGAAGATATAATTTAAGCAACTTTCAATGTGCAAAAGCACGACCAAACATTTGTTTGTATAATAGAAGCAAAAGTTCAACACACAAAAAGATTTAAGGTGAGGATATTTCCTAAGTGGTGGTACATCGATAATCGCTATAAGACACTCATATAATCATTCAATGCGTCATAAATACTTCAACCAAACTCTAATATAAGCAACATATTGGGCATAAATAAGATGCATATAACAGTACATTAATAATGGTGAGAGACTTACTTATACAATACGCTTTTATAGCATGAATTCAAATCCAGATAAACAATTAAACAATAATAACGATCATATTATTGTCAACAATTAACAATCAATAGCTAACATATCATTTATTAATTACTCCACATATTAACTAACTTCGAGAGTAATCTTTTTTCTCTACAAGCCCAGAACAATTGCTTATTCTGCTAGATAAATATCTAAAATAATATATTAAATTTAATTATAGTGGAACCGTAATTTATTCTGCTAAGTAGATGTCATAAAAGTATAATTAACTTAACTACGTTAAACATTATTAAATTAAATCAGTATAATTTTATCATTAATTTACACTTCATTAAAACTATCAACTGTCATCCAATCATTTAACAATAATCTATAGTATCACATATATCATATAGTTTATTTAGAGACGAGTAAGAAAACTAAAATTCCAGTTGACGCTTTCGCGATCTGGTTTGATTTAAAATCGAACGATGTTCGGTTTTAGCCCAAAATTCTACTGGCACCAAATCTGACAGAATTAATTCTCACTTGTAGATAATGCTCCTACGAGCGTAATGAAAAAGACCGCATCCAAATCTGACCTCGTATGCAAAAGGTAGTCATTTTATAAGATATTGGATTAATTAAAATCATTAATTAATTAAATCACTTTATTAATTACCATAATCCTTTAATAAATCATTTTCCCCGATTAGAAAATAAGGTCATCACCACATGTTTAGATCCGCAATCATGGCAGAGATCTTCCATCCCAAGTTTCTCCATCTTCGCTCGACGAAACTTCAATCCAACTTCGCCAACAACTCCCTCATCGAAATCTCCATCAAACCATCGCTAGGCTGTCGAGCTCGATCAATTCAAGTGGAATGCGACCTGATGGGCTCGCTACAGGGAAATGACGCATTTCACCCCTTGATGCCGCACCCTCCTAAAATCCTTCTGTCGCACCTTCTCGACAAGACAAACCTCGATGACACCAAAGGCAACACCGAACTCTACCTATATTTCCAAAACTTTAGCCTTAGTTTCTTCCTCAACTTCGGCCTCCACCAAAACACGATCACACCCTAAAACAAGACCACGGATTTGTAGATGTAGCACAAAAAACTCAAAGAAACTTGTTTTATAATTTTCCGTGGAGTGAATATTTCTATTTTGATTTTTAAGTAGGGAGGATATTTTCTTTTTTTGTTTACAAAGAGGAAAAACAAGGAAAGGAAGAAAAGTAAAATTGTGTTGAATAATCTATTGTGTGTTTGATTTATTCCAATATTTCTAGCATCACGCTACATAGAAATCCATTCGCTAGCAAACCGCGAACGACAAAACAAAAATATGGTTGCGCACAAAAATGCAACATGAACATAAAACAACAATAATATACACTGGTTATCTTATTTTGTAAATTCACAAAATACCATCGTTTGTTGTAAGATACATCAAACAATAATTTAAATATTTTTCAAATTAAAAATTATGGAAAAATTGTAAAAATTAAATGGATTCCGCCGATGGTAAGGCTATTGGAACACCGCTTGTTGTAATACACCTCTAGATAACATATTGAGGTCAACTAGAACATCTTGCACCCCTGGTACATAGGACCGGCTTACCCGTTCCTGGATAGTGTCGAATGTAAGCACCTATCGGTTGTGATCAACAACTGTACCGGACCCCAAAAATACATTGATTTATAAATATCGATTTAGATCAGGAATGATCATACCCAAGTGAGTGCGACCCACATAGCCCTGCTGCATATCCCTTGATTTTAGTCATTCCCGGTTGTGAGGCTTAAGGGTACTTTTTCTTTTTTATATAGTAAACCCACTTGGAATGCTAACACTGCCCTCCAAGCGACAATGAAATGCTAGCACTCCTCCATACAAGTTATTCAGGATATGAATAAACCAAAAGCACTAATTATACTACACCAAATATGGAATCACCCTCAGGATTAATAGCAGGTAGCCCTTGCACTTCATAGATCTTCGTCCTCGACTCTATCATCAAGTTGTTTCCAATTTGAATGCTTACGTAGGTTCGAAATGATTTTTGGATAAATCATGTTATCCTATCCCAGTCTCTTCCTACCGACATTCGATAAATTTAGAATGGGCCAAGTTATTGATAGTGGACAAATCCACTATTTAGGATGCATATAGATTTGCATACAAAAATAAGACATCATATACTTATCCCCAATTTCTGATGTCAAATAGTACCATCCCTCGATTAACAATGAAGTTGGACAAGTTAGAAACTAATCTTGACTCTACATACATTCTTACTGCGAGAAATGCGGAATACTGATCTTAAGGCTAGGATTAACACTTGGGGGGTGAATAGTTTTTAAAGAGATTACTAAATCTTTTTGAGTTTTTGTTAATCTGAACACAAATGTATGCAATATTCAGACATAGATATGATCACAGAATCAAACACAGATGGAAAAATAAAGTAAAAGCAATAAAGGAAAGAACATACCGGATTTTATACTGGTTCGGAGTTACCCTGCATCCAGTCCCGCACACAAGTATGGATTTTCTTTCAAAAGCAATTGTACAATTACACCCTCGATTTCAAGGTCACGAGGTACACCACTCTAGATTCACAATTCTCTGGGTAGAGAAACTTGATTTCAAAGGCAACAAGTTCACCCAATTGATTTCCTAGGCTACAGTCACACCTTTTCTAACTTGATTGATTTCCAATGCCACAATCACACATTTTATCGCTTGATTGATTTCCAAGGGTACAATCATGCCTTTTCTCGCTAAATTGATTGCAAAGAAGTCTATAACTCTGAATAGCACTGAGGATCTTGTTGAGATAGTGATAGAGAATCAAACCAGAAATGATCTAGTTAGATTCAATGTTGATTTCGATGGAGTAATGGTAAGAATGTGTGTAAAGAAATGTGGAAGAAGAGGAGTGAAAACCAGAAAAATATGAATACAAATTCGTTCAAAACCAGCCCTATTTATAGTAGAACAACAACCATGTCGATTCCTGAAGGCATATGATGAATAGATACTTCTTTTGAAATTCAAATTTTGAAATCAACTACTACCATGTCGACATGGGGTACTTGAGTATGTTAACATGCCGAAGGAAATTTTGGTGATTTGTTTTCTTTGAAAATAACTTCTACCTTATATTAAAACTATTTTAAACTTTATAAATATACTTAATTATAGTTAAAATACATAAGTAAATATAGAGAATAATATTTTGGTATATATAAAATTTTATTATAATTTTATATTTAAATCTAAGTATAAATATTAAAAATTAAATATATTATTATTAAAAGATAGTTGAAAACCAAAGATAATTTGATTTTGAAAATAAAGATTATTTTGAGGCTAAAAGTATTAAAACCAGGATAGATGTTTTGATTCTTTTAAAAGGAAAATTTTGAAAACATTTTGAAAACAAGATATAATTTTGTAAAATATTTTGAATAAATGTTAGCGGATACAAAACAATGTTCCACTAGTTCTACATAGGGTTCCATCCCGTTAACAGGCTTGAAGTGGATTCCATTCCACGAATAAATTGTATTTTAAGATGCCAGTGCTTTTCTAGGAGTTTTAACAAACTTCCTAATTAAATTTCTTATCTTGAAATCTTGAACTCTTGATAATCTTGATATTCATGAGTCTTCAATCATGATATCTTCAGTCTTGAATCTCTATACTGTACAGTCTTCATTCTTGGTACCTGCATGGTTAAATCCTGCATATACATATATATCTAAACTATAATGTTAGTATTTGTATTTTATAATCTTATTCTAAGGTTGTTGTCACCAAAACCATCTTCTCAAGGACTAACAATCCCCTTTTTTGACGATGACAACCTTTGTTTATAAAATATTACTTCTATCCTAATAACTCCCCCTAAAACTAATAATTCCCCCTTTAATCTATGCCTAACTATCCTATTTTATACTTCTCCCCCTTTGTCATTAACAAAAACCATCCTTAAACCATAAAACTATAAAACCCCCCCTTAAACTAATACTAGAAAAAAGTATAGTAAATGGAATGTGAAAGACATTAACATAATTATATTATAATTATTCAATAAATATGTATAAGTATATTTCAAACAATCCAATCAACACACACATCAAATCCAATCATGTCAAACAAGTCAAACAAATCAATCAACTCAAACTAGTTAATCAAATAAAACAAGTTAATCAAGTCAAACAAGTTAATCAAGTCAAACAAGTCAATCAAGTCAAACGAGTTAATCAAATCAAACAAGTCAATCAAAACATACCAAACAAATCAAAAACTAATAATCCTATATTATAATAATACAAACTCCTCCTAAATAAGATGCACTTGTTATGTGTAAATGCATGCAATATGTATTTTGTAATGTGGTATGAAATGTAAGACATATGCAATGTAGCATGAGATGATATGCGGAATAAAGTGCAAATTGTGATGCAAATTATTATGATATTTCATGCATTATAATTTATAATGCAATATGCAATGAAATGTGATATGAAATAGGATGTATAATGATATGTAATATGAAATAAAATGATAACGAAGTAAAAAAAATTGTAATATGCAGAATGATATGATGATATATACACACTACAGTAAGAGATATTCAGATTATAAGATAAACATGAGTGATAAGTAATATTTAATTGACAGGCATATATAAATGTGTGTGTGTGTATACATATGTTAAACTATTTATCTCTTTAACAAAACAAAGGTAATACACACCAATTACTAAATTTAGGTTAAGGAAACTAATGAATAGGACTGAAAGAGTAGTAAAGACAAGAGTTTAAAGGTAATAAATGGTATGAAAACTGTAACATATTCATGAAAGGTAGTAATCAACTTAATAAGAAATCATATGCTAAGAAATATGGAATTAAACTATATATGATCAAATATGACTTTTATAAAAATTAATAACCTCTTTATTTAATTCTTTTAAAATAATTTTTTTTAACTTAACTACTTCTTTTTAAGAATCCAAACTTCTATGTTTATAAAATTCTTAGCTTACTAACTAAAACCTTTATATCAAATTATTATTGATTAAAATACTTAGAAACATGCTTAAACATCCTTTTAAAAAAATATCATAATGAAATGTTAAAAATAACAAAAATTAAAAAACTAAAATAAACATGTGTTATGTTAAGGCCTCTTTCATTTAAAATTTTGATTAATTACTAAAAAATATCTAAACTTTAATTTTAAAATATTCTAAATAAGTTAGAAAATAACTTTTAAAAAGAATAGAGAAAATTCTTAATTTAAATATTATTTTTGCATAGTTTAAAATTTCAAGTAGAAAACACAGCATTTATAGAATGCTGTAAAAAGTTGTTGCAGTAAAATATATTTAAAACATTATAAACAGAAACCGCGGCATTTACCAAATGCTGTGAAAAGTTTCTAAAAAAACTGCGTTTCAAAACATAGAAATGCTGTAAAAACGTATTTGCAACATAACAGAAGCAAAGACAGCATTTCAGAAATGCTATCTAAAGTTCTGGGCCTGTTTTTTAACATGATTTTGCACTAATTTTACACTGGATTTTGACGTGTAAATAATTGGTTTTTGGCCCAATTTTTAAAGTAGTTAATATAACTAAATCACTTAAAAAAATAAAAAAATTATGGAAAAAACATGTGTAAAGACACTTGGCATTATGCTTGTAAAAATGGTTTTATTATAGAACAAGTGTAATGACACGTGACATTTTGCATCTGTGTCACTATCTACTTATATGGCAAGTGTCATATGATGTGGTGCAATCTTATTAATTGAAGAAATATATAAATAGAACCTTATTCTAACATTCTAAATTCATTCTATTAATTTCTTAAAGATATAAAATTAGTATCTTAAAAGAAATAGAGTATGAGAAGTAAAAATAACATAAGAAAAGTTGGAATCATGACTGAAGATATGCTTTTCTACTTAGTGTAGCCGTAATAAATTATTTGTAAAATTTTATTTGAAAGGAACACGTTTTAAAAGACTTAATTATGGTGTGTCGATATATGGGCCAAAATAATTAAACTTATAAAAGAGATAAATTTCTATACCTAACTAAATGCATAAGTATATATTCCTAAATGTAACAATAAAAATGAAATAATAGTAAAGCAGACCAATTTTTGCACTCCATCTTTCTAAATTTGTTGTTCTTCCATTATCGTGAACCACACATTTATATCTTTCAGTATTTGACGTCGAGATCTGTTCTGTTGTGACGGGCTCGTTTTTCTGATCAGCATAATATGTTCATTTGCTGAATTTGAAGACCGTATGAGAAAGATGCAGATGATTTAGTAGATTGACTAACTTGGCGCCAAAACTTTGAATTTGAATTTTGAATGAATGGACACTTCAACCACTATACATAGGCCCAATAGTCACCACTTTTCATAAAAATTCCTCGTCTTCTTCTTCCCGTTTTTCTGTATAAATCAAAGTTCTAGAAGGCATATCTCCTTCGTTTCTTAACGGAATTGGATGAAACCAGTGGAAAATTGAAGAGAAAGGCAAGGGCTACAATCTAGTAATATTTTGGTGACGAATTTGGATGGCATTGTGGTGCCATAGGCCGATCAGTAGGAGAAATGTAGAAAATCCCGTATAAAGTTTTTCAGTTTTGGATAGCCAACTTCAAAATGTCATATCTCACTCAATTTTGATCAGAATTGATGATCCACCCATCAAAACGACCGTGAGAACAAGAACTATAATCATGAAAAGGAATGGAACAAAACTATTCAAATCTATGGATGCAATTTGAAGAACACCATTGACAGTTTTGCTTTCTTTTTCTCTTTGTTTCCCAAAACATCGTTTGACCATAGCTAAGTCATTTCTTGACGGATTCGCATTAAATCAGTGGCATTGCGAAGTAGATGGAGAGAAGTACAATATCAAGTCAAGATGTAGATGAGAATCAAAAGCTTTGTATTAATTTGGTACTCATTTCATTATCGATTGCCATTATACATCCATTTGTTCTTCTTGATTGATGAATGGTTATCTGGTATCTTTTAACCAATGGTCGTTAGACGTAACTCTTCTCCTGGAAAACAACATAACTTTTTAAAGAATCATGTGACTTTTCAAAATAACTAAATATAGTTTTAAACAATAATATCATGATGATTCTGTGACATATTCTTATGAAAATTGTGTTAAAAAATTTTAAAAAAATTGCCATTTTAAAAATTTTCAAAAATTCAGATTATAAAAACTTTGAAAACCTTGCTCTGATACCAAATGTGAGAAATACAGAATATGGATCTTAAGGCTAGGATTAACACTAAAGGGGGTGAATAGTATTTAAAGAAATTACTAAATCTTTTGGAGTTTTGGTTAATTTGAACACAAATGTATGCAATATTCAAACACGGATATGATCAAAATAATAAACATATGCAGAAATAATGTAAAGGAAATAAAGGAATGAACACACCAGATTTTATACTGGTTCAAAGTTACCCTACATCCAGTCCCGCACACAAGTACGATTTCCTTACAAAAGTAATTGTACAATTACACCCTCGATTTTAAGGCCACGAGGTACACTGTTATCCCGCCTTTTTAGCAAGGCCGTGATATCAAAAGATCGACCGAGAAAAGCAAGATTGTTCGTCTCGAAGAATGGTCAACTCAACATCTCAGCAAAGCAAGTTTTGTTGAATGATTTTTCGTCTAAGATCCCCTACGGAGGGGGGGTCCAGGGGGGGTGCCAACCCCCCAAGGTGGGGGTGCAGGGGCAACACCACCGCTACGGTGTTCGACCTAACACCTAGCGAGTTAGTGCGGCAAGCATTATTCCCACCTAGCGACCTAACAAGAAGAGCACCCAGAAACTCGTGCGACCTAACTACCCGCGACCTAACTCCGCGACCTAACTTCCCACGACCTAACTCCACGACCTAACTCCACGACCTAACTCCGCGACCCAACTCCGCGACCCAACTCCGCGACCTAATACCATAACGACCTAAAGCAGTTCCTAATGACCTAACAACTATTCAGTTAGGTCGCAATTCCTTTAACTCGTCCCACCTTACACCGCTGCCATTTAGGTCGCTCACGACCTATAAAGCCATTCCTCAGCATCCTTAGGTCACGACTCCTTTAGATCGTGATTCCTTAGGTCGTGACTTCTTCCTTTGCTACTCAGTTAGGTCGCCAACAACCTTCAACCCACCCCTTCAGGTCGTAACTCAGCTATCCACGACCTACGACCTACCTTAGGTCGTTCACACGACCTACGACCTACTTTAGGTCATTCATGACTTATGCCCAGAAACTCCTATAAAGACGGCATGAACTCCAACTAGGAGGGGACTTTTGGGGGGGGGATTCCAAGACGCCGATACTCTGTAGTTTTCTCCACTCCTCCAACACTTCAACCGTCGAATTCTTCATCAAGAGATCCACTTCATTCAAGAGAGATTCGAAGAGCAATTCACCATCAAAGTTCTAACTTCTTTCTTTGATCGTGTTGTAATTGTAAGATCGTGTTGTAAAGGTGTTGTAATCGAGAGATCGTGTTGTAAAAGTGCTGTAATCGTGTAAAAGTGTGTACAAAGAAGATAATGGAGAATGTAAAGTGGATGTAGGCTTACTAGAAGCCGAACCACTATAAAAATCTCTGTCTCTTTTACTTTTCCGCTATTTTCCTTTTTACTTTGTTTCCCGTATAAACGGGTGGTGCTTTCACTTCATCACGAGATACACCGGGTGTTAGCGTTAAACCAATTTTTATCGTTAACATACACCACTCCAAATTCACAATCCTCTGGGTAGAGATACTTGATTTCAGGGGCAACAAGTTCGCCCAATTGATTTCCTACTCTACAATCACACCTTTTCTAACTTGATTGATTTCCAAGGCCATAATCACACCTTTTCTCGCTTGATTGATTTTCAAGGCCACAATCACACCTTTTCTCGCTAAATTTATTATAAAGAACTCTATAACTCTGAATAGCACTGAGGATCTTGTTGAAATAGTGATAGAGAATCAAACCAGAAATGATCTAGTTAGATTCAATGTCGATTTCAGCAGAGTGATGGTAAGAATGTGTATAAATAAATGTGGAAGAAGAAAAGGAGTGAAAACCAGAAAAATATGAATATAAATTCGTTCAAAACCACCCCTATTTATAGTAGAACAACAACCATGTCCATTCATGAAGGGATATGACGAATAAACACTTCTTTTGAAATTCAAATTTTGAAATCAACTGCTACCAAGTCGACATGGGGTACTTGAGTATGTCGGTATGCCAAAGGAAATTTTAGTGATTAGTTTTCTTTGAAAATAACTTCTATCTTATAATAAAACTATTTTAAACTTTATAAACATACTTAACTATAGTTAAAATACATAAGTAAATATAGAGAATCATATTTTGCTATATATAAAATTTTACTACAATTTTATATTTAAATCTAAGTATAAATATTAAAAATTAAATATATTATTATTAAAAGATAGTTTAAAACCAAGGATAATTTAATTTTGAAAATAAAGATTATTTTGCGGCCAAAAGTATTAAAACCAGGATAGATGTTTTTGATTCTTTTAAAAGAAAGATTTTGAAAACATTTTGAAAACAAGATATAATTTTGTAAAATATTTTAAATAAAAGTTAATGGATAAAAAACAATGTTCCACTAGATTTTTCGTTGGTTCCATCCTACTTAGGGTTCCATCCCTTTAACGGGCTTGAAGTGGATTCCATTTCCGTGAATAAATTGGATTTTAAGATGTCAGTGCTTTTTTAGGAGTTTTAACAAAATTCCTAATTAAATTACTTTTCATGGAATCTTGAACTCTTGATAATCTTGATACTCATGAGTCTTCAATCTTGATATCTTCAGTCTTGAATCTCTATACTATACAGTCTTCATTCTAGGCATATGCATGGTTAAATCATGCGTATACATATATATATATCTAAACTATAATGTTAGTATTTATATTTTATAATCTTATTCTAAGGTTGTTGTCATCAAAACCATCTTCTCAGGGACTAACACTTACTTCTTGGGATAGAGAGTTTCCAAACCTCGGAATTTGGTATTACGTATACCATGAAATAACTTCTATATACTTAATTTGTCATGACCTATTTATCAAAATTTACTCCCTTATATTTATCCCTTGCCTTGAAAATTGAATTCTAGATCTTAGTAATAGAGGAAAGTCTATTCATCGGCTTTTAAAGTGAAATACAAGATGATTTACTTTCAATAAAACATGTCAACGTTTAATGTAACTTATCATATTTGTTTGGCTGCTTATTGGCACAGTCAAAGCGAATCCCTTGTATTTAAACCCTTCTTTATAAAAAAAAATTCCTTACAACAAACTAATTAAGAATTAAAAACCTTTATTTAATTAATTAAATAAAAGTTCTAAAACTATTTAATAATTATGTAATAAGTAAACACTACTTGATTGATAATTAATAATTAATAAATAACTAAATCTTACTTAATTAGAAATTAATTAATAATTAAATCATATTTAAATAATTATTAATTCAATAATTAACCTTTTCTTAATTAATAATTAATTAACCCTTACTTAAGCAAAAAATTACAATTATCTTACTAAATAAATAATTAAGTATTAATTACCTTGTCTCAACTAATAATTAAGTACAAATTACCTTTACTTAATTGAATAATTAAATAAACATAAAACCCTTAATTACTTAACTAATTAAATAATTAATCTTTTTAATACTCATAATATGTTTTGAAATACTTATCAAAAATTTATTTAAAATTAAAACACTTATTGTTTACCAAAGTGTTCGTTTTTACGAAATACATCTATACCGACTACCACTATGGATGTTATAATTTAATCTATTTTTAAATGTCAAATACCCTCCAAGCCTATACTTTTAGGCTTTACTTACTTTATAAACATAGTATAAGGTTTTTGGAAACTAAAAAGTAAATTTTGGAAACTTGTAAAACTTTTCTAGAAAATAAAATAAGTAAAACATGTTTAAACCCAAAGGAATCTCTATGTCACAACATAAAACAAGTTCAAATGATAACTTTTCTTTAGTATACAACATAATCTACATGAGCACAAACATATATACACATGTCATAACATCATACAACAAGTAAAAATCATAACTTGTAAACCATACTTAATTTTCGACTTCATTTCCCAAGTCCATAACCAACATTACCTATAAACACAATATGTAATACATAATCAACGTTATTTTCAACCAAATAACCAACAACTAGCAACAAATTTCGGCAATAAAAATAAATTTAAAACTTTGGGTCAAAAAGGTGAACCATACTCACCAAAAATCACTCGAATCAAGTAAAACTACCATTACAACTTAAATCGATGCTAGAACTCGGATTTGCTTTGCAAAAGATGATTTTATGGAAGGCTTAAGGGGACTAGATGGTTCGACCGAGGTCTGAAGGGCACCGCCTTGATAATTTGAGAAGGGTTTTGGCTTTTTTGTGGATGTTGAGTGAAAAGAGAGGAAAACGAAGGGTTTTTAAATAGTTTTTATAAAGGATTTAAATCGAAAAGAAGGATCTTTAGTTTAGAAAATTTTGGAAGCCGTTAAAATGAGTAATGAAGATTTAGAAAGGAGTATTAAAATTTTGAAATTAAGAAGTGAGAATAAAATGAAAACAAAAAAATTGTTTTTATATGAAATGAAATAAGTGAATTACTCTTTAACCCTTAGGTCCCTTACCCTCCATCATTTTGTGCCACCTCACTCTCCCTACTTTTCACTTCACGAACACACAAGTACCACCCCCTTCCATCCATCACCTTGCTTCTTTTATGATGTTAAGGATGAGTGGTCATGATATGACTTTACCTTTTCCTCCTTTTCTATTTATTATTATTTTTCTTTTTTATTTAAGAAAAGTCAACATAATTTTTTTACTTATGTATATGTTTAACTTATTAACTAAACTCATTTTCATATGTTATTTATATAAATGTGGGAATATATCTACTCTTGTGTACACAATGTTTCAGACAACTTTTAGAGAACGAAAAATCAAAAATCCAAAATACGATTTTCGATCACATTTTCGATTTTTCTTCGATCTAATTATTTTTGTAAACCAAATTCCAAAAAAACTTCACCATCGTCAGTTATTATGTAAAGGAGGTCTTCTTGATTTATAAAATTCATAGATTAAATATTTAAAAATATATTCAATATTCGTATTCAAAGTGATTAATTACGGGTCGTGACATTCTTCCTCCTTAAAACATTTTCGTCCTGAAATTAGAACATAAAATGATATTTACAATAACTTAAAAGAATGTATGGTATATAGGGCGAAATGCATACAAAAGGTATATACTGGGCAACTACATCATAAATAGAGAGTACACAATCCATACAACAAGCAAACAACTATTCTAACCCCAGCTCGGGATAGGCTTCATTCATACTGTCCTCCATCTCCCAAGTGCAATCTCTGGTATCTTTACTCTACTAAACCATTACCAGCCTAATGGCCATATTACATAATTTCTTCACATCCCGATCAACAATGCAAACTGAATGTCTTATCATAGTCAAGTTCGGCTCCACCTCCAAATCTTTCGGAGCAGGTGGCTCGACAATCTGCAATGAGTCTTGCACATACTTCCTCAAATGGGATACATGGAAAACATTATGGACCTCCGACAATCTCACTAGCAACTCAACTTCATAGGCAAGCGGCCCAATCATTTCTTGATTTCGAAAAGGTTCAACATACCTTGGTGCCAACTTCCTAGTTCTTCCATACTGAACGACCAGTGTAATTGGGGAAATCTTCACAAACATAAAATCACCAATTGAAAATTCCAAATCCCTTTGCCTCCGATCTAAATTGCTCTTTTATCGATCTTGAGCTTCTTTTATCCTCCTCTTTATCATACCAACCTTTTCTGTTGCCAACCAAATCATATCAAGTCCAAGCACTAGTCGATCCCCGGCCTGCACCTAACCCGTTGGTAATTTTCATGATCGTCCATAAAGAGCTTCATTAGATGCCATGCCAATGCTTGGTTGATAACTTTTATTGTAAGGGAATTCCACCAAGTGTAGACGGTCTTCCCATGAACCTTCAATGCCTAAGATACATGCTCTCACCAGATCTTTCAAGATTTGGTTTACTCTTTATGTTTGGCCATCTATTTGAGGATGTTTTGTTGTGCGTAGACTTAGATTTGTCCCCAAAGCTACCTGTAACGCTTTCAAAAATTGGTCGGTAATGATGGGATCACGATCACTTACAATTCTAATTGTGAACCCATGTAGTCGAATGATCTCCCTCATATAAACTTCGGCCAGTGTTGCTATAATCCTCGTAGGCTTTACCGAAATAAAATGAGCACTCTTGTGTAGCTGATCAACAATAACCCACACAACTTCATTTACTTTTCTTGATATGGGTAATCCTCAATAAAATCCATTGAAATCTACTTCCATTTCCAATTTGAGATCTCAAGGGGTTAAAGTAGCCCAGCGGTTCTTCAGTGATGACCCTTGGTTTGTTGGTAGTTCGCATAACAGCTGACATAGATCGAAATATCCTTCTTCATCCCTAGCCACCAAAATACTTTCCTTCATGTCTCGATGCATCTTATTAACTCTAGAGTGGATACTCAACTTAGATTTATGCCATTCTGTCAAAACTTCCTGTCTAAGACTATCAACATCTAGAACGCATAACCTCCCATTCATCCTCAAAAAAACCCGGCCATCCATATCAAAACCAGAACTTCGACCTTCTTCAACTCTTGGATGAACTTCCCTTTTTTTCTCGCAATCCTTTCCAGAAAAGTCGTAGTAACTTCTAAGAGAGCCAAGATGGGATTCCTGCTTAGTGGTTCTACTACCACATTTGTTTGCCCGATGTATAAAGAATATCCAAGTCATACGCTGCTAGAAATTCCAACCATCGTTGTTGCATCAAGTTCGGATCTTTTTTCATGAAAAGATACTTTAGGGACTTATAATCCATAAAGCGCTCAAACTATTCACCCAACAAGTAATGCCTTCACATTTTCAAAGTAAACACCATAGCTTATAGCCTCAAATCATGTGTTGCCTAATTCTTCTCATGGGGCTTCAGTTGTCTAGTAGCATGCATAATAAATATCTCATGCTGCATTAAAACTACAACCAAACCTACTCCATAAGCATCGATATACACAATCAATCCTTCAATTTCGTCTGGAATGGCTAAAACTGAAGCACTGATCAACATCCTCTTCATTTCAAAGAAGGCTTCCTAACATTTTGAAGTCCAAACAAACTTCTCATCTTTCTTCGTCAACTTGGTTAGATGTGAGACGATCTTGGAGTAGTCCTGGATGATCCCCTATAAAAGCCGGCATGTTTAAGAAACTTTGGGCCTTGGTAGAAGTCTGCGGTGTCTTCCATTCTTGAATAACCACCACCTTTGCTGGATCAACATAGATACTATCCCCTGACACGACATGTTCTAGATACCTTACTTCTGAATGCTAAAATTCAAACGTAGAAAATTTTGCCTTCCGAACGTGTTTCCATTGCATTTCTAACACCATTTCCAAATGGGGTTGTGTTCTTCCCCAGTCTTAGATTAGATAAGGATATTGTCTATAAAGACCAACACGAACTGATTGAGAACATCCATAAAAATGTGATTCATCAGATTACAAAATATGTGGGTGCATTGGTTATCCCAAAAGGCATAATCAACCATTCAAAGAAGAAATACTACCCTCTAAATGCAGTTAAGGGTATACTATTATCTTCTACCCTTAATTGGTAAAATTCTGTAATAAGGTCCATTTGGAAAAAATATTTAGCTCCATGATGTTGGTCAAGAAGGTCGTCTATGCTGGGTAAGGGATGCTAATTCTGAATCCTCTTCTTATTTAACTTCGGTAATCCACATAGAGTCTTAATGATTCATTTGAATTTGCGAGAAAAACAATAGCCGCTCCCGAACTAGAACAACTCGGTCTAATCCACACACTTATTAACAAATCATCGGTCTGATCCCTCAACTCCTCCTTCTCTCTCAAAGCCGTTTTTTGAATAGGTTGGATAACACGTCTCGCATCGGGAATTAGGTCAATACAAAACCCAATCTCTAGATGTGGAGACAGATAGTTAACCTCTTCAAAAATATCAGGGAAATTTTTAACAACTAGTATAGACCACAACTCTTGTTAGGATGACTCCAGTTCATAAAGGAAACTACTCATTGGCTTGTTGGGATCCTTGCATGATACTTCAACAAAATCCCTAATTTTAATTCTTAAAAATATTGTTCTTCCAACACAATCTAAAACGGCTTCATTCAATGAAAACCAATCCATACCAAATATAACATCAAAACCCTTAAAATCTTGGTCAAATAGATCATAAGAAAATTAGAGAGTAAGGTTAGAAATTTGCACGTCCTCACAAATCATGCATAGATTAATGGTACCTTATATGGGGTTAGACGCACAAGTAGGGGTGTCCACAATTCACAATTAAAGTACCTTCTATAACTTCCTTTCCTTTCACATCTGCTAAGGTCGATGGTTCGTCCTTGATGGCATAAACTTAAATTTATTGACCTTTCTTCATCAGCGGAAAATCCTTTATCATGTGACATGGTTGCTGACAATTGTATAAAAGTGTCTTCTGAACCATTGGAGAGATAGGTCCCGCATATTGCTGCTGAATTTCAGATTCTTACAGAATTTAGCAAAGTGTCCTCCTGACTTTCCTTTCCCCTGCTTCTTCCCGCTTGGATTAACCTTCCTCTTGTTTGGGTTATTATTACTTCCACTGGGGGCTACTGCTGGCTTCTTTTTCTCAAAAGCATCATACCTCAAAGTCATGTCTACCAGATCCATGAAAGAACCTTTCAAATGGACATTTATTTCTTCCAGGAATTCTTTCCTCATCCCCATCACAATCATCTCATTTTTTCAATGGATTATCAATTAACTCTGTATCAAACCGGATAGCTCATTAAACTTAGTCTCATACTCCGATAATAATAAATCTCCTTGTTTTAGATCCATGAGACAACTATATACACGAACCTTTCCTACAGCGGGAGTGAACCTATCTTTAAATACTTCCTCAAATCTGGCTCGTGAAAAATCATCTTCCAGAACATTAGCTGTAATGGAGTCTCAACATACCACGGCTCCATCCTACAACTTCCAGATGTGAAGAAATGATCCTGCTTGTTGGAAATATCTAGCACCTTGAAAATCTTATCATAAGAACGAAGCTATGCTTTGACTTCGACGAAGGATTCTATTCCCTAAAATGTCTTTCCTCTCAGATATGTATAGACTTTGCATAGAGCTGCAAAGTTCATAAAGGGATGCACCGGTGCTACCACTTCAACTACTTCAACTCTTCCGACATTCGGAGCTTGACCATTAGTGGTTGTGGTGCTACTAGCTCCATTAACTCGTCATGTCCTATTGCTCATTCTTACAACCTAGATATAGTAAGATAACTTTTAAAATACTTAAACAAAATAACCTTAAGGGAAAAGGGGTACAAATCAAATATATCAAAGGTGATCTAACTAACTTGAATGCACATATATTTACTAAAAAATTACAAATAATGTTCCTATAAATTAAACTCATTCTAGGGTATAAATAATGCTCAACCTAAGCTCAGATACCACTTGTAACGATCCATCTTTCTCACTCCGAAAGACGTCACTTAATGCATCCATGCTATTCATGTATCGATCATCTAGGTGTCTGAATGACAAGCCGCTGGTGTAAAAAGAAAAGAAAATAAAAGTAGAAAGAAACACAGATCATCATTATGCAACGTAATCATATATAATAGAATATAAGATAGTACAAATGATCACTTCCAAAATGAACATTAGACTTACACAAATACCAACTTCAGCCGTGGACAACGAAAAAGGCCTACCCCTAAAATATTGATACAAAATATATATATATATATATATATATATATATATACACATACAGCGGAAATACATTAGATAACTAGCTAACACCGAAGCCACTTGCTTCTTGTTCCTTTAAAATACGTCCATTAGAACCTGGACTACTTGGCTACTCATATAAATTTGAGTACCCAACAGATTTAGGGAAAGAAAAAAAATCAAAGTCAGACATGGGTCCAATGTTAGTAAACTCCAAACAGCTGAATTGTTAAACTTTCAAAACCCTTTAATACAAAGATATTCCGCAAGACCACCCGCACACAAACGCAGACAGGTTTTTACCTTACGATAATCAAAACCTTTTCTATAGAAAATCTAGCTATGTTATAATAATGTCTAGGGTTTAAAGTAAATATTGAACATAGCTGAAGTGTTGGCATTTCACATTCCAACATATTTGCATACAATTAAGTCCTTATGGCACTTAATGGAAAACGAATTCCGGTAATGATAAGGTCATTGGGGTACCTCCTGTCATAGTATACTGCTAAATACAATGTACTGAGGTCAACAAGAATATCTTGCACCTCTACTGCATAGGACCAGCCTACCCCTTCATGGATAGTACCAAATATGATTATCCCTCCATTGTAATCAACAATCATAATAGGTCCCGAAGCATACATAGATTTATAAATATCGATCTAGGTCAACAATGACCATACCCTAATGGGCGCAACCCACATATCCAGCTGCATATCCCTTGTTTATTCATTCTAGGTTGTGAGGCTTGAGGCTACATTTACCTTTTTATATAGCAATCCAACCTGGAATGCTAACACTGCCCGCCAATATAACGATCCTAATTTTGATTAACATTATTTAAGACATCTAAGTAGTTAAATTAAATGAAATAATGTAAGTGGTTGAGGGAATTAAGATTTGAATAATAGAAAGGCAGCCATGCCAAATTGAATAATGAACAAGGGAGAATAAAAAAGAAATAGTTAGGGCAGTGGATATGGGAAAAACAGGAATAAGATATATTCTTATACCCTAAATCCTCAAGCCACTTTCATTTTCACGTTTACGGAAAAAACTAAATCCAAGTAAAGGTTGGCCACCGTTAGGGGAAAGCAAGAGGAAATTAAGCAAAAATAAAAAGAAGGAAGCTTACTCATTTCATTCAAGAAGCAAATCTCAAATTCCTTAATCATAAGCTAAAGGTGAATAACAGGTTACATCTCATTTTTGATGTTTCTGGTTTTTAGATCAGATTCGAATATTTTGCAAAGTATATTGCCATGTTTTTAATGTTAAGTAGATATATATGCTTTTTGATGAATTATGCTTATTCACATTGATTTTTATGACAATTTTTGATTTGAAAAACCTATCAAATGACATCAAAATGCCTTGCAATTTTGATGTAAGGTCAGAAATATTATTTTAGAGATGGATTCAAGGTTCATAATTTTATGAATTGATGTTGATTTATCATGAATTTCTAGTGAAGAAAATGGTCAATTAAGTTTAAAATTAATTATGCCTCTTATATGTTGGCTTTGGGTCAGAAATTTATATATGTTGGAAAATATATTAAAAGTAATTTTTGGAAATTTCTGGAAAATTTTCCAAAGTGTTTTAATAAGTATAAAAAATTATTTAAGATATGGGATTTAAATGTTTATATGTGTATAAAAGGAGAAGGGGCAATTTGTAAACATTTTAAATTATTAATCTCTGAAATTTGGCAGCACTTTTAGAAAAGATTTTGGAAAAGAAACTGGGAACCATTTATATGATGAGAAATAAGTAAGTTAGTTGGAAAGAAATTGCTTTTTAAAGTTAAAAATCAATTTTCTAAGGATTTTTCTATTTTGCCTCTTTCGGCTGCACCTTTTAACTTCATAGTTTCGCCTCCACCTTAGTCGAAAACAATACACATGGTATCAAAGACTTGGTTCATAGTGTATTGGACATAGGTGAAAGGTATAGAGTCGAAACAAGGCTTTCGAAGGGGTCGAGACCACGTTTTGCTTTTAAAAAAAATGCCGCTTGGTTTGCTTTCGAAAATAATGCATTCGAATGAGATAGCTTTTGGCTTGGCCAAGTGTTTTAAAAGAAAAGAGCCTTCGAAAGAGGCTACCACCTTTGCTTTAAGAAAATGCTTTCAAAGGGGTTGAAACCTCTGCAACCACATTCTACCTTTCGAAGAAATTCCTTCGAAAGGGTCCTTTCGCTTGAAACCCAAAGCCGCATCTCTAATGCTTTCGAAGGGATTGATTTCTCCACCATTTACTTTTTTACGTAGGAAATAACCTTTGAAAGAGTTCCTTTCAACTTAGTTCTTTTAAGACCCGTTTTAGATTTTGAAAGTTAAACCCAAAGGTTTCGAAAGGAAGGTTTTTAATAGTTTCAAAACTATGTTCCAAGTAGTTTTACTTGAACCAAATGCTTTCAAAAGGTTTGATTTATGAAAAGGACTTAATTCTTTCGAAAGGCATATGATAAAGGTTTCGAATGGGTGGTGTTGAATATTCGCCTTGCGCTATATGATTTTTGTTTGATGATAATAAACATATATACATTCATTTAAATGTATTTGGTAATGTACTATTATATTTTTTTAGAATAAATAAATATTTGTTGAATAAAATTAAATTACACATAATTCGAATTTGAATTCAAACAGAACAAGTTAAACAGATTTTGAATTCAAACAGAAATTTTTATTCAAACAAATATTTATTACAACTTTGATAGTACAATTTCAAGCTCTCACTATACATATACAATTTTGACTACAATACATGACATTTCACATTTACATCAAAACCTTACTACATATCACTCACACTCATATTTTTGTCTTCAACTATAATCCAGTTTGAATCCAGCATCTGAGTAATCTGCAAAAATATTTTCAAACGCAGTAAAATTGAAAGAGAAATATTTTTGAAATTTGAAAGAAACGATGATTTTGAAAACATTGTTTGCCTCAGTTATTTGGGTTGTTCGTCATCATTTTTTGACTGTGCAATATCTGTGCATATCAGTATTTTTTTATCAGGGACAGGTAACTATGAGTGGCTGCAGTACACACGTGTACATTCGTATACGTGTGCACTGCCTCGCCAACTCGTGTGCACAGCTTCAACCAGAAATTCAAGGCAACAGAGACCAAGCAATGAACAACTCAAAGCAACATTCAACTGGTAAAGACTACAAATACAAACAGCAGCATACAAGATTGCCACCAACAACCACATGATACTGCAACAACAATTTAGCACTGACTCAAAGCACCACTGACCAGAATACTGCAACAACAAGTATGGTGAAGCACTGACTCAAAGCACCACTGACCAGAATACAATGCAACAACACAGTCAACAAGGCAACAATGAAAATGAACATCACAATGAACCAACAGGTCAGAGGTGAAATGGAATGCTGGAGTGTGCAAGTGCAAATGACCAGAGCTCAGCATACATGAAGTAATGCAATGCCCAAAGACCAAGTCGAAGTCGAATTGTTGTCAACAGTTCTAAGTATCCAACAACAATATGAATGCTATGTTCAATCATGATACAGACCAGAAACACAAGTACAGGGAACAACCAGGTGAAGATGCAAGAACAAAGAGTGTACACAGCTCATGTATGCATCAGTAACCAACACATGAAGATCAACAACAAACCCAAATGCACATGTCAACATCAAGTCTCAAGTGATACAAATATCAAGAATCAGTGCAAAAGAAAGTGGTGTAAATACAACTCGAAGTAATGCTCAGGTTCAATCTCTAAATACACAGCAGTTCATACAAAGAAGCCATGGTCAATGCAAAGCAAAAGTGAAGATACAGTGAAATTCTACAAGTCAAGGCCAAGCATGATGCAGTGGTGATGCAATACATACAACAAAAGAAGCAGTGCCAAGAATACATGTACTCAAGGCAAAATGCACAAGTGAAAACCAAAATGACACGGCAGTTTGTTTTTTAACAAGAAAAACTGCGACATACTGCAACAACCGAAGCCTTGACTACAAGAACATCACAAGTAAATCGATACAGCACTGACTCAAATGCTCAACCACAAGACATAGAAACTGCACAGCCCAATGAACAAGACACAACAAAGTTCATAAGTGCAGACCAAATGCAGTGACAAGTTGAAGCAGTAGTTTCTGCAGCGGCAACGAGGAAATTCATGTGTAAACAATCGAAAATATACGAAATTGACAAAGTCAAATATCTCAAATCACGAAATCAATTCAAAGCCGTGTGAATCAATTTACTAGAAATACGAAATTGACAAAGTCAGATTAATCCTCAGCATCAAAGCGTAATCGAACGGCAAAACAAGAATTTTTGCAGCAATCAGTCGAACGCAAAAATAGGAAATCAAATCCTATTAAAACCCTAATCATCATCGGCATTTAAATTCGATCGAGTTCAAGGATCAATTTAGAAAAGCAAAAGGAGACAGTACATACCGAATTCACAAGCATCAAACTCGATCGAGCAACTGCAAACAAGCAAAGGTCAACCATCAGAGAAGCAGCAAGCTAGGGCAACCAATCACAAATAAATTGAAGAAACCGAAGCCCTAATTGCAACAAAGAGCCGAAGCCCTAACTGGATCAAAAGGGAACGATGCCCTAATCAGAACGAAGCCGCCATTATTTCTCACGAACGAAGACATAAAGAGGATCGGGTGAAATAAGGAAGTGGGCCGGTCTTAAAAATCAAAAGGGGGTTTTGTCTAATTATAGGGTTTTATTAATATTGTTAATTAGTTTAGGGTTATTTTATATTGTTCTTAATTATTGTTTTTTATTTTACGAATCAAATAGTTTAGGTAAATCACCACCTAGGTTTTAGGTTGTGTCTGATTGTCTATTTAGAGTTAGTTCAGTAAGCAGGGGTTGCGAGTTTGCAAAACTCTATAGGCGGTAGCAGGGTTTGCAAGTCTGTTAGAGTGTTTGTAAGCGTGATACTGTTTAATTCTAATAGAAATCTGGGAATGCAGCAGTAGGCAGGGGTTGCCGAAGCTGGGTAAATCTTGTGTGTGATTTACTTTTCAGTATATTTATTTCTGCAGTTTATTTTTGTGTTTAAATCAAGAAAATTTGCTATAACCCTATTCACCCCCCCCCCCCCTCTAGGGTTAATTTAGATCCTACAAGTGGTATCAGAGCCAGGTTTGTTTATTTTTTAACTCTAGAGTCATGAGTCTACAAAATAATGCTTTTTCTGAGGGGCAATCTATTGCTAGGCCACCCATGTTTAACGGGAACGATTATTCTTATTGGAAAGTTAGGATGGGTATCTATCTCAGTTCTGTTGATTATGAAGTTTGGGATATTATTGAAACTGGCTATAAACCCCCCACTATAATCGTTGGTGATACTGAGATTCCTAAACCTAAGGATAGGTGGGATGCTAACGATAAGAAATTGAAAACAACAAATGCTAAAGCCATGAATGCTTTGATATGTGCTCTTAATAAAAATGAATTTAATAGAATTTCTCATTGTACAACAGCACAGGAAATATGGCATACTTTGGAGGTGACACACGAAGGAACTTCTCAAGTCAAGGAGTCTCGGCTAGCCCTATTCAGCAATGAATACGAAAACTTTGTGATGGACAAAGGCGAGAGCATAAAGGATATGTTTGGACGCTTTTCAACCTTGGTATACAATGCTAGAGCGCTTGGGAAGGTATTCACTGAGGTAGAGCTTGTGCGGAAGATACTACGAGTTTTACCAATGAACTTTGAGGCAAAAGTCACAGCAATCCAAGAATCGAAAGATCTGAGCAAACTAAGCATGGAGGAGTTGATTGGCAACTTGATGACATATGAGCTTGAGCTAAAAGCAAAGGAAGAACACAACAACTCCGAACCTAAGAAGAAGACGATTGCCTTAAAGAGCAAAGAAGAAAGCGATGAAGAAGAAGAAGATCCAATTGAAGAGCTTGCAATGGCTGTCAATAATCTTAAAAAATGGTCAAGATTCAAGTCACGAAAGAAGAAAATAAGTGGTAATAAGTCAAAGAATTCTGACGATTCCGATAATGAATTGACATGCTATAACTGCAAGAAGCCTGGCCACTTCAAACAAAAATGTCCACTTCTCAAAAACAACAAAGGAAAGAAAAAGAAAAAGAAGGCCTTTGCAGCAACTTGGGATGATGAAGAAGGAGAGGAAGTTTCAAATAATAGCTCAGAGGAGGCTAACTTGTGTCTTATGTCAAAATCGGATTCAGAAGCAAGCTTAGAGGAATCTAGTGAGGTAAGTAACTATTCTTATAAAGAACTTGTTTCAATGTGTTGTGATTTTACTAAAATGATTGATACTCTTGAATCTAAAATTGAAAAACTAAAATCTGATAGGAGAGAACTTGTCCATGAAAATTCTAGGTTAGAAACTGAAATTGAAAATATTCAAAACCTAGAATGTAAAAAATGTAAGATTTTAGATTCAGAATTATCAAAACTGAGGAATAACTTTGAAAGTCTTGAAAATGAAAACTTGAATCTTAAGGAAACCATCGACACTAGGAGAAAGGATTTTATTAATCGATGCACCTCACTTGTTACTGAAAACTCAACATTAAAAACCAAAGTCCAAAATCTTGAGAAATCTTTGAATAACTTTTCAAGAGGCGAAAAATCTTTCAACATGCTATTGGGAAATCAAATTTTTGCTAACAACGGGAAAGGACTAGGTTTTGGGAAAACACAAGTTGATGATAATGCAAAATATAAGAATGTCTTTGATAGATGTGAAATATTTAGATGTCGTGCTGAAAATTATAGTCATAGGAACAAGAACACAAAATTTATACAAGTTTGGGTTCCTAAGAATTCTACAAACAAATTTCATGTTTATTGGAATAAAAATAAAAGGACTAAACAAGTATGGATTCCAAAGGGATTGTTTATTCACAATGCTTCTATCACTAATAACATTGGACCTAAGAGTTTCTCTAGGTCATCTTCCTCTCTTCTTATGTAGGTCTGTTGGCGGGCTAAGGAACAACAAGAATGGTTTCTAGATTCAGGTTGTTCTAGACATATGACAGGTGACAAATCGAAGTTCCTTAGCTTAGAGAATTTTAAAGGTGGAAATGTGATCATGGGAGACAATAGCAAGTGTAAGATTATTGGCAAAGGTGAAGTTGGTAACGGTATTTTTTCCTTGACTAATGTTTTATACGTTGAAAATCTGCATCACAATCTCATTTCTATTAGCCAACTATGTGACAAAGGTATGAACGTAATTTTTGATAGTGATACTTGCAAAATCATTGATAAATCTTCTAATAACATTGTTTTTATGGGCAAAAGAAAAGGGAATGTTTACTCACTTTCATTTGATAATCTAAATCTTTCTAGATGTTTGGTAGCCACTGACGAAGAGGCATATTTATGGCATAGGAGACTTGGACATGCTAGCATGAGTCTCTTAGAAAAACTCGAATCAAAAGAATTAGTCAGAGGGTTACCACATCAGAAATTTAAAAATAATAAAGTGTGTAAAGCATGTTCCTTGAGCAAGCTTAGTCGATCATCATTTCGTCCTAAAAACATTGTTAGCACATCAAGGGTCCTTGAACTAGTCCACATGGATTTATTTGGACCATATGAAATTTCAAGCTTGAATGGAAAACGTTATTGTTATGTATTGGTTAATGATTATTCTAGATTTACATGGGTTTACTTTTTAGCCAAAAAGTCCGAATCTTTCGAATATTTTTCAAAATTTGCAAAACTTGTTCAAAATGAAAAAGGAGTTACAATTAAAACCTTGAGAAGTGATCGTGGAGGCGAATTTGAAAATTTTGAATTTGAAAATTTTTGTGAAGAAAATGGTTTAAAACATGAATTTTCTGCTCCACGAACACCTCAACAAAATGGGATGGTTGAAAGGAAAAATCGTACATTACAGGAATTGGCTAGATCCATGTTAAGTGAGTATAAGATACCTCTAATCTTTTGGGCAGAGGCAGTGAATACTTCGTGCTATGTAATGAATAGAGTAATGATTAGACCAATACTTGGCAAAACGTCTTATGAATTGTGGCATGAAAGGAAACCTAACATTTCTTATTTTCGTATATTTGGGTGTCCTTGTTTCATTCTTAACACAGGTGATCAACTTGGAAAATTTGAATCAAAGGCTGATGATGGAATTTTCATGGGCTATTCAACTCGGAGTAAGGCTTACAGGATATATAACAAACGAACAAAGACAATTGTTGAGTCAATCAATGTGAAATTTGATGAATCTGATCTGGAAAAAACAACTGAAAGGATGGTTGACGATGGAGTAGATCCTGAAGGCACTGAAGAAGGGACATTTAGTGAGAAAACTGAAAGAAGGACTGTTGATGCTGATAAATTAAGGTTCAAACCTAATCATCCTCCTGAATTAATTATTGGTGATCCTACGGAAGGTATACGTACTCGTTCCTCATTTGATGAAAATTTGTGTGCGTTTTGTTGTCATAGTGGTTTTATTTCTGAAATTGAACCTGATTCTGTTGAAATGGCTCTTAATGATGAAAATTGGTTTTTAGCAATGCAAAATGAACTTAATCAATTTGAGAGAAACAAAGTTTGGAATTTAGTTCCTAGGCCTAATGACTATCCAATTGTAGGGACTAAATAGGTGTTTAAAAATAAATTTGATGAATCAGGAAATGTAATTAGAAACAAGGCTAGGTTGGTTGCAAAAGGTTATAACCAAATAGAAGGCATAGACTTTGATGAAACATTTGCTCCAGTTGCTAGGTTAGAAGCCATTAGAATCTTGCTAAGTTTTGCATGTTACAAGGGTTTCAAACTTAAACAAATGGATGTAAAAAGTGCCTTTTTGAATGGTGATTTAAAAGAAGAAGTTTTTGTTGAACAACCACCCGGTTTTGAAAATCATGAATTTCCAAATCATGTGTATAAGCTAGAAAAAGCATTATATGGTCTTAAGCAAGCACCAAGAGCTTGGTATGACTGCCTCTGTACATATCTTTTGGAAAATGGTTTTAAAAAGGGAAGTGCTGACACGACTCTGTTTCTATTACATAAAGAACATGATTTTTTGATTGTTCAGATTTATGTGGATGATATTATCTATGGTGCTACTAATGAGCTTTTGTGTGAGAATTTTGAACAAGTCATGCAGGCTAAATTTGAGATGAGTTTGGTTGGTGAATTGAAATACTTTCTTGGATTTCAAATTAAGCAAAGCAGTGATGGTATCTTCATTTCACAATCCAAATATGTGTTGGAGCTATTGAAGAAATTTGGAGTCGAAAATTCCAAACCATTGAGAACTCCTATGAGCCCATCAACAAAGTTGGACAAAGATGAGAAAGGAATTGCAATTGATCAAAAGAAATATCGAGGGATAATCGGTTCACTTCTCTATCTTACTGCTTCTAGACCTGATATTATGTTTTCTGTGTGCTTGTGTGCACGTTTTCAAGCTAATCCCAAAGAATCTCATTTAAAAGCTACTAAACGAATTTTGAGATATCTTTCACACACACACAAATTTGGACTGTGGTACCCTTCTTGTGAAAATTTTGATTTAGTAGGTTATTCCGATGCTGATTATGCTGGTTCATTAGTTGACAGAAAAAGCACTAGTGGGACATCTTTCATGCTAGGACATTCATTAGTCTCATGGTCAAGTCGGAAACAGAATTGTGTTGCATTATCCACCACTGAAGCAGAATATATTGCTTTGGGAAGTTGTTGTGCTCAAATTCTATGGATGATGCAAACTCTTTCTGATTTTGGCTTAGTCTATAAACAAGTTCCATTAAAATGTGATAGTAAGAGTGCTATAGATTGGTCAAATAATCCTGTCCATCATTCTCGCACAAAACACATTGATGTGAGACACCACTTTCTTCGAGATCACATTGCTAAAGAAGACATTTGCATTGAATATATTTCAACAGAAACTCAACTTGCTGATATTTTCACAAAACCTCTCCCCGAAGACAGATTTTCCAAATTACATTTAGATTTGCGAATTATAGAGGTTGACTAATCATTTTTTTTTAAAAAAATTTTGATTTTTGAATTTGATTCTAAATGACAATTTTTTTTTAACTAATCTAACTCCCTAATGATTATCGAAAAGATGAATAGTGATTGAAAAAGTGATGAGTGTTGATATTTATCATATATTATAACTCGAGAAAGTATAATTAGAAATTTTCTTTAGAATTTCATAACAAGAGTTATAAAATTTTTGTTGGGTAATAATTCCATGACCATTCCTATTTCTATCATCTTTCTATCGACCATCACTCTTCAAGATCATATTTAGTATGTAAATTTGTGGTAGTTTACAAAGGAAATCATTTGTTCTTCAATATCTTTAAATCTGTGAAGGAAATTATTTGTGCTTCAACTTATAATATTCAGCAATTAAAAATAAATATCCAAAGTATTCACTCTCATTTAGAAGTCCTCACGGTTATGCATGGGTGAATTACTTGGATTTATGATTATGTGCTTCCATGCTCATTTAAAAGTCCTCACGGTTATGCATGTATGGAACGCATATCAAAATTAATTAATTAAATAGACAAGTTGATTCTAATCCCATTTAAAAGTCCTCACGGTTATGCGTGATTAGAAGATACTTGATTTCGTTTTTTTTTAAAAAAAAATTGTGAATACTACTAATCTCATTTAAAAGTCCTAACGGTTATGCATGGTTAGTAGAGATTCAAATTTCCTGAAATAAATATACCACAAATAGACAGAATTGTATGATTTTTGATGATTTTTTTTATCCCCATCACTTCTGAAAGTGGAATATGTGCTTGACAAGGGTAATTATGATTTTTGTTTGAGTTTTATTGAAATTTGATATTTATATTTAATTGAGTTAAATGTTTGATTCATGTCTATCACTTCATCCCTATTTTATAACACTATTATTCTTTTGCTGATAACAAAAGGAGGAGAGAAAAGTTAAGATTTTGTCGAATAGAATCAAGCAAAGGTCAAATAATTTTCACTGTGCATATAGGCTCATTTATATATTTCTATGCATATATGTGGGGGGAGTATTGTGTAGAGAGGGAGCATTCAAATAGGGGGAGCAAATTGAAATTATCAAATAACATTTGATATATTCAAAATCTTAAATATTGTTTGTTATCATCAAAAGGGGGAGATTGTTGAATATGCGCCTTGCGCTATATGATTTTTGTTTGATGATAATAAACATATATACATTCATTTAAATGTATTTGGTAATGTACTATTTTATTTTTTTAGAATAAATAAATATTTGTTGAATAAAATTAAATTACACAGAATTCGAATTTGCATTCAAACAGAACAAGTTAAACAGATTTTGAATTCAAACAGAAATTTTTATTCAAACAAATATTTATTACAACTTTGATAGTACAATTTCAAGCTCTCACTATACATATACAATTTTGACTACAATACATGACATTTCACATTTACATCAAAACCTTACTACATATCACTCACACTCATATTTTTGTCTTCAACTATAATCCAGTTTGAATCCAGCATCTGAGTAATCTGCAAAAATATTTTCAAACGCAGTAAAATTGAAAGAGAAATATTTTTGAAATTTGAAAGAAACGATGATTTTGAAAACATTGTTTGCCTCAGTTATTTGGGTTGTTCGTCATCATTTTTTGACTGTGCAATATCTGTGCATATCAGTATTTTTTTATCAAGGACAGGTAACTATGAGTGGCTGCAGTACACACGTGTACATTCGTATACGTGTGCACTGCCTCGCCAACTCGTGTGCACAGCTTCAACCAGAAATTCAAGGCAACAGAGACCAAGCAATGAACAACTCAAAGCAACAGTCAACTGGTCAAGACTACAAATACAAACAGCAGCATACAAGATTGCCACCAACAACCACATGATACTGCAACAACAATTTAGCACTGACTCAAAGCACCACTGACCAGAATACTGCAACAACAAGTATGGTGAAGCACCGACTCAAAGCACCACTGACCAGAATACAATGCAAAAACACAGTCAACAAGGCAACAATGAAAATGAACATCACAATGAACCAACAGGTCAGAGGTGAAATGGAATGCTGGAGTGTGCAAGTGCAAATGACCAGAGCTCAGCATACATGAAGTAATGCAATGCCCAAAGACCAAGTCGAAGTCGAATTGTTGTCAACAGTTCTAAGTATCCAACAACAATATGAATGCTATGTTCAATCATGATACAGACCAGAAACACAAGTACAGGGAACAACCAGGTGAAGATGCAAGAACAAAGAGTGTACATAGCTCATGTATGCATCAGTAACCAACACATGAAGATCAACAACAAACCCAAATGCACATGTCAACATCAAGTCTCAAGTGATACAAATATCAAGAATCAGTGCAACAGAAAGTGGTGTAAATACAACTCGAAGTAATGCTCAGGTTCAATCTCTAAATACACAGCAGTTCATACAAAGAAGCCATGGTCTATGCAAAGCAAAAGTGAAGATACAGTGAAATTCTACAAGTCAAGGCCAAGCATGATGCAGTGGTGATGCAATACATACAACAAAAGAAGCAGTGCCAAGAATACATGTACTCAAGGCAAAATGCACAAGTGAAAACCAAAATGACACAGCAGTTTGTTTTTTAACAAGAAAAACTGCGACATACTGCAACAACCGAAGCCTTGACTACAAGAACATCACAAGTAAATCGATACAGCACTGACTCAAATGCTCAACCACAAGACATAGCAACTGCACAGCCCAATGAACAAGACACAACAAAGTTCATAAGTGCAGACCAAATGCAGTGACAAGTTGAAGCAGTAGTTTCTGCAGTGGCAACGAGGAAATTCATGTGTAAACAATCGAAAATATACGAAATTGACAAAGTCAAATATCTCAAATCACGAAATCAATTCAAAGCCGTGTGAATCAAGTTACTAGAAATACGAAATTGACAAAGTCAGATTAATCCTCATCATCAAAGCGTAATCGAACGGCAAAACAAGAATTTTTGCAGCAATCAGTCGAACGCAAAAATAGGAAATCAAATCCTATTAAAACCCTAATCATCATCGGCATTTAAATTCGATCGAGTTCAAGTATCAATTTAGAAAAGCAAAAGGAGACAGTACATACCGAATTCACAAGCATCAAACTCGATCGAGCAACTGCAAACAAGCAAAGGTCAACCATCAGAGAAGCAGCAAGCTAGGGCAACCAATCACAGATAAATTGAAGAAACCGAAGCCCTAATTGCAACAAAGAGCCGAAGCCCTAACTGGATCAAAAGGGAACGAAGCCCTAATCAGAATGAAGCCGCCATTATTTCTCACGAACGAAGACATAAAGAGGATCGGGTGAAATAAGGAAGTGGGCCGGTCTTAAAAATCAAAAGGGGGTTTTGTTTAATTATAGGGTTTTATTAATATTGTTAATTAGTTTAGGGTTATTTTATATTGTTCTTAATTATTGTTTTTTATTTTACGAATCAAATAGTTTAGGTAAATCACCACCTAGGTTTTAGGTTGTGTCTGATTGTCTATTTAGAGTTAGTTCAGTAAGCAGGGGTTGCGAGTTTGCAAAACTCTATAGGCGGTAGCAGGGTTTGCAAGTCTGTTAGAGTGTTTGTAAGCGTGATACTGTTTAATTCTAATAGAAATCTGGGAATGCAGCAGTAGGCAGGGGTTGCCGAAGCTGGGTAAATCTAGTGTGTGATTTACTTTTCAGTATATTTATTTCTGCAGTTTATTTTTGTGTTTAAATCAAGAAAATTTGCTATAACCCTATTCACCCCCCCCCCTCTAGGGTTAATTTAGATCCTACAGGTGGTCCCTAGTGTTTTCAAAAGGTTTACCATAGTGTTTAAATGGAGGGTTTCAAATGTTTTCGAAAGGCATGTTTAAAGTGTTTTGAAAAGGGTATGCCTAATGTTTTATAAAGCTTTCGAAAGGATATTTCCAATGTTTTCGAAAGGTCTACATTACATGGTTTCGAAAGGGATGTTTTGGCCTTTCAGCCTAAGTTTAAAAAGAAGAATAGTTTACTTGTATCCAAAGGGGTACTTTCAATAGTTTCAAAAGTGGTACATTCAAAGGTTTCGAACGTTTTCATCCACAATTATTTAAGTAAAGCATATATCATAGCAAAGAGATTTGAGTGAAACAAATAGTATATTTTCCTTGTTTAAGTATGATTTAAAGGGTTAAATCAATTTGAAAAGGTTTTTAAGGAAAATTTGATTGGTAGTTAACCCTATGAAAATGGCTCGGATATTTCAATACCATATGTGACTAGTATATGGTCGTGCCCTATACATTAGCTATAGCCCATAGCTAATTTAGTCCAAAATTCCAGTGTGTAGGGCTTTGTCGTAGGTAAGACTTAAATGATGTTACACACAGAAAGGAATATATACAGAGAAGAAGAATAGGTTATTGGTAATCTTGGAAAACAGTTAGTATTAGGTGACCCTGGCATAAGTACGTTAAGGACAGACCATCCAGAAGTTTGTCTAACAAGTGTTAGATTAGTTATTTTATCTTGTAGGCCCCAGTCAGCCAATGGTAGTAGTTAGCGTAACAAAACTATATTGTTCGGACGATGGTCCATTTATTACCTTTTTTATAAGCATATAAGATATTTCTATTATTGTTTTAATCAGTTTGATTGTAGGATTTTAATTTGTAAAAAGAAATGTTTTAAAGGGATATTAGTAAGGAGAAACCCGTTCCACTAAGTGGCGTAGTCTCACTTTATATCAGTAAACCAAGATGTAATGGTATTATTCACACCAAGCTTTATGTCTTACTTAAAGTTTATGTTTCCCCTTAAACCCTCGGGTACTCAAAACAAGATTTGAGTAAGTTGAGAGTTGATGATTTACAAGTTTTAGTAGGTGGACGTATAATGCTTCTGAAGACGTGCAGGAGGCATGGATAGCTATGTAGTAGTAGTTATTTTTATTTCTATTTCTGTTGTGATGATTAAGACACTTTTTTCTATTTAGTATTCTGATTATCCAAGGGGGCATCTTCGTATGTCGCTCTTGGAATATTTTGTAATAATTATATTTGATCGAAACCTAGGAATCATTTTGGGACTACGTATCTGTATACGAAATATTATTTTAAAATGTAATCAGAAAATTTGTTTTAATCTATGTTGATTTATTTCATATTCATGTGCTTCTGATATTAGGGATACCTTTAACATTACCGTATTTTATCACCGAAAGTTAATACTATGGATGACTACAACATCTGTAGCGTAGCTTCGGCCTCAAGATAGGGGATGTTACATCCAAGCACCAATGAAATGCTAGCATTCGTCCATACAAGTTGTTCGAGATATGAATAATCAAAGGCACTATTTCTACTACATCCATTTTGAAATCACCCTTAGGACTAGTAGAAAGTAGCGCTTGCAAAACAAAGATCTTCGTCTTCGATTCCGTCATCTTCGAGATATTTCCAATTCGAACGCTTATGTTAGTTCGAAGTGGTTTTCAGATAACTCATATTATCTGATCCCAGTCTCTTCAAACCGACATTCGATTATTTTAAAACGGGCCAAGTTATCGTTAGTGGAAAAAATCCACTATCTAGGGTGTGTATAGATTTGCATATGATAATATGACATCCTATACATATTCCCACTTTTTTATTTCGAACAGTGCTATCCCTTGATTAACACTGGAGTCAGACAAGCTAGAAACCAATCTTGATTCGATGTATATTTTTACTTCTTGGGATAGAGACGAGTTTTCATACCTGGGAATTTGGTGTTAAGTAACCATGAAGTATCTTCCATATAATTAATTTATCTTGTTCCATTTATCGAAATTAACTCCCTTATATTTGTCACGTGTACGACATTTCGACTTCTCTATCCCCCACCTAGAAAATCATGTTTTAGATCTCACAGATGGAGGAAAGTCTACTCATTGGCTTTTAGAGTAAATTACAAGATGTCTAACTTTCAATAAAATGTATCAGCATTTAGTATAACTTATCATATTCGTTTAGCTACTTAATGGCACGGACAAAGAGAATCCCCTGTATTTAAACCCTCCATTGCAAAACAAAGTTGCTTTTAAACATACCGGCCCATGGAAACAAAGTAATTAAGAATTAAAAACCATTGTATAATCAATTAGAAATAAGTTTAAACCTGTTATTAAAAAAATAATTAAATCATAATTAAACTCTTAACTTAATTAAATAATTGAGTAATAAGTAAACCCTACCTAATTATTAATTAACTAATAAGTAAACGGTGCTTAATTAACAATTAATTAACGATTTAATCTTACTTAAATAACAACTAACTAAATAATTAAACTTTTCTTAATTAATAATTAATTAACATTTACTTAAGTAACTAACTATAATTATCCAACTGAATAAATAATTAAGTATTCATTACTTAATTACCTTCTCTTAACTGATAATTGAGTATTAATTATCTTTAATTAATTAATTACTGAAATAATCATAAAACTCTTACTTAATTAATATATTAAATACTTAAACTTTTTAATACTCATAATATATTTGTAAATGCTTTTCAAAATCTTATTTATAATAAAACACTTTTATTTTACAAAAGGTTTTTGTTTTTATGATCTGCGTCAATAACTTTAATCTAATTTAATATATCAAACTCCAAGCCTTTACTTTTATTGTTTACTCACTTTATAAACATAGTATAAGGTCGTTGGAAACTAAAAAGTAAAGTTTCAGAACTTGTAAAACTTCTCTAGAAATAAAATAAGTAAAACAAGTTTAAACGCTAAGGAATCTCTTTGTCACAACATAAAACAAGTTTAAATGCTAGCTTTTCTTTAGCATACAACATCATATACATAGCGACAAACATACATACACATGCCGTAACATTATACAATAAGTAAAAATAATAACTTCCAAACCATACTTAACTTTCGACTTCAATTTCAGGTCCATAACCAACATTACATATAAACACTTATATGTAAAATACAATCGACAGTACTTTTCAAACAAACAACAACTAATAACAAAGTTTAGCAAAATAAATAAAGTTTAAAACTTTGATTTAAAAAGGTCAGTTTTACTCACCAAAAATCACTTGAATCAAGTCAAACTACCACTACAACTTGTATCGACACTAGAAATTGGATTTTCTACGCAAAAGATGGATTTTTGAAAGCCTAAAGAGGCCTAGATAGTTCGGCCTAGGATGTGAAGGGCATGAACTTGATTATTTGAGGAGGGTTTTGGCTTGTTTGTGGATGTTAAGCGAAAAGAGAGGAAAAAAGAAGGGTTTTTAAATAGTTTTTATAAAGGATTTAAATAGAGAATGAAGTATCTTTAGTTTAGAAAATTATTGATGCAGTGCATCACGAGATTCGTCTAGAGCCGCGACCTAACTCGAGCGAGTTAGCGCACCAGTGACCAAACGGGTCATGCTTTAAGCTTTTCAGGCTACCTAGTGTGTTAACCCTTAAGTTGCGCCATTTTAGGTCGTAAGCGAGCTATGTTGAACGACCTAGTACTACCGAGCTACAATCTAGTGGTCATGAGCAACGACCTAGCACTTCCGAGCTACGATCTAGTGGTCATGACCTAACATTACCGAGACATATCTTAAGTCGCAACACTTTTAGTCTCTACACGACCTATCTTAAGCCGTGAATCCCTAGATCACTCTGCGACATACCTTAAGTCGCTCCTGAATTCTTTAAATCGTCCTGACTTCCTTATGTTGCTCGAGTTGATAGCTCGCCTCAACTTCCTGTAGCTGTGCTACGTACTTAAGCCGTGTGCGATGCTGATCTTAGGTCGCTTCAGATGATATGTCGCAAGATGTTTTATTTTCTTAAGTCGCATATGATATTGTGTTGTAAATTCATTAAGTCATAAGTCGTTGTATTGTATGTTGTAATGTTGTAACTTCTGTTAGGTCGTAAGTCAGGTGTCGTAGTGTTGTTAGGTCGCGTCTTTTAAGTCGTGTCTGTATGTGTTGTAAGCCTATAAATAGGTGGGTCATGTCACTTACAAGGAGGTTGATTTTGAATAAACTTTTGTTTGAGTGCTTTGTGCCTCTTTAAAAAATTGAAAGTTGAGTGTTATCTCCTTTCTCCATCTTCGGTTATTCGAGTGTGCTCGAATCAACGATTTTGAAGCCGGTTCGCGGAATTTCGTGCGCAAGATCAACGTCGAAGAATCGTAGATCTTCTAACATGGTATCGTGCGCGATCAACGTGTTAAAGATAGCTAGAATCCGGTATCTCGTTGTTTGTTGTTGTTACTTCATTTGGCGACAACTTGTTGTTAATCCGCTTCGTCAATTTGGTATCGGAAGTTAAACTTAGCCAATCATAGCTAAGCCGAGCCTGTGGAGCCAAGAGGAAGAGTCAAAGTTAGATCCGAGCTATAAGTTGGAGGCGTGCATCACTTTTGTAGATCAAAGTCGAGAGATAAAGTTAATTTGGAGTTTGTTGATGAACATGCCGCCGAGACGTGCTAATCGATTTCAAAATGTTGAAGATGTGTATAAAAGACAAGAAGCTGAGCAAATGGAGCAGCGTATCAATGAAAAGTTTGATGAAGGTATTGGGAAGTTAGAGAAATTGATGAATGACATGAATCAAAGTCAAAGGAGAAGGTCACCAATCTCGAACCATGAAGGAAACAAAGTTTCGCCATCGGTTTCGGAAACGAGGAGGGTGTCACCACAATCTTGTCGAGAAAGAAGAGAATCATCAGTTTCAATGAGACGAGAACACCATGAGTACAGAAATGAAGACAGAAGAACTCCACAAGGTTTCGAAAATGAATCATATCATGATATTGAAAGACGGGGTAGAAGGACCATGCATGATCGTGGAGATGTAGATGGACGGGATAGATATCGAAGTACATTTGATTATGATGAAGATGGTGATAGATGTAGTATTCATTATCGAGATCGAGACCAAGTACGAAGTCAATACGGTATGTAGAAGATGATCGCCGATGGGAGTCGGGGATGAAAACCGAGATTCCAAAATTCAAAGTAGGAATGATAGCGGAAGAGTTTCTGGATTGGTTATCAAATGTTGAAGAAAATTTTGACTTCAAGGAAGTACCCGAGCATCGTTGTGTCAAGTTGGTTGCTACACGACTGAGGGGAAGAGTTGGCATGGTGGCAACAAATTAAACTTACACGGGAGAGAATGGGAAAGTCGAAGATTGTTTCATGGGAAAAGATGAAGAAGTTGATGAAGTCTACTTTCTTGCCTTATAATTATCAGTCTCTTATGTATCAACGCTTACAGAATTTGAGACAAGGGACAAAGTCGGTAAATGATTATGCAGATGAATTTTATCAACTGATTGCTAGAAATGATATCATGGAGACGGAGGAACAGTTGACATCTAATAGTTGGAGGATTGATAATGCAAATTCAGGATATGGTGAATATGTTTGATCCAAGATACGTTGCTGAAGCACACCAGAAGGCTCTAGCTTGGAAGAAGCAAGGTAGAAGAGGATTTGGTGCATTTACAACTTCGATCAATCAGGTAAAAGGGGCTAGTAGCAATACTAATGTTTCCAAAGCTGTTAGTATACCGGTTGTCAATGAAGTTGCTAAGACCAAGGTCAATAACAATTTCAAGTGTTATAACTGTCAGGAGTTTGGTCATAAGAGTAATGAATGTCCGAAGCATAAGAAGCGAGCGATGGTTTCTGAGGTTGAGGATGAGGATGCAGAGATAGAATATTCCAATTCACGAAAAGTAGAGGAGGAAGAAGAATTATTGGCGGGAGATGAGGGAAATTCTTTAATGATGAGGTGATCTTGCTTGACGCCGAAGCAGGAAGAGGAGACTAGTTGGTTGAGGAGTAATATCTTTCAGTCAACGTGCACTATTTTGGGAAGGGTTTGTAAGTTTGTTATCGATGCAGGAAGTTGTGATAACATCATCTCTGCAGAAGCTGTAAAGTAGTTAGCGTTAAAGACGGAGAAACATCCCAAACCCTACAAATTAGCTTGGTTGAGGAAAGGTGCGGAAGTGAAGGTTAGCCAAAGAGCTTGTGTAACGTTTTCCATTGGAAAGAAGTATAAAGATGAAATTTGGTGTGACGTGGTAGATATGGATATATGTCATTTGTTGTTAGGGAGGCCGTGGCAATTCGGTAGAGCTGTGCAACACGATGGAAGGACCAACTGCTATAGTTCCATGTTCGAGGGCACTAAAATCACTTTAATTCCTAAAAGGCGACAACAAAGTGAAAACAAGTTGGAGGAAATCGAGGAACTAAAAACTATGTCATCTTTGAAGGAGTTTGTCAAAGAAGTAGAGGATGGGCCTGAAGTATTTCTGTCGATTGGATGTGAAAGTAGGGAAGCGGTTGAAATTCCTGAAGAAGTTAAGCCAGTGTCGAAGGAATTTGAAGATGTATTTCCTGAAGAATTACCAAAAGAGTTACCACCGTTGAGGGACATACAACATCAGATTGATCTTGTTCCGGGAGCTGTGTTACCACATAGACCACATTGTAGAATGAGTCCAAAGGAGCACGAAGAGTTGAGAAGGCAAGTGAAGGAGTTACTTGAACAAAGGCGCGTACAAGAAAGTTTAAGTCCTTGTGCAGTACCAGCTTTGTTAGTGCCAAAGAAGGATGGAACTTGATGAATGTGTATAGATAGTCGCGCACTAAACAAGATTACAGTGAGGAACAGATTTTCGATGCCAAGATTGGATGACTTGTTAGATCAGCTGAGTGGAGTAGCTATCTTTTCGAAGATTGCTCTGAAGAGTAGGTATCACCAAATTCGAATTCGACAAGGGGATGAATGGAAGGCGGCATTCAAGACACGGGAGGGGTTGTATAAGTAGTTGGTCATGCCATTTGGTCTTTTGAATGCACCTAGTACTTTTATGTGAGTGATGAATCAGATCTTTCGACCGTTTATTGGAAAGTTCGTGGTGGTATACTTTGATGATATATTGATATTTAGTGGAAGCACCGAAGAACATCTACAACACTTGCGGGAAGTGTTGATGATACTTCGTCAGGAGCAATTTTATGCGGCAACAATTTTATGGGGCATGTATTGTCCAAGGAAGGAATTCATGTGGATCAAGGTAAAGTTGAAGCAATCAAGGATTGGTCACAACCCAGGACTGTAACTGAAGTGAGAAGTTTCCATGGGTTAGCATCATTCTACCGAAGGTTTATTCCACATTTCAGTAGCGTGATGGCACCAGTGACAGATTGTATGAACGGAAAGCAGTTTGTGTGGACTGAAGAGGCTGATTCTACATTCCAACAGATGAAGACACTCTTGACTACAACACTGATTCTTATACACCCGGACTTTCAGTTGCTCTTTGAGCTAGATACTGTTGCATCTAAGGTTGGAATTGGTGGAGTATTAAGTCAGAAGGGTCGTCCAATTGCTTATTTTAGCGAGAAATTTTTTGGAGCCAAAACAAGATGATGTACCTATGACTTGGAATTCTATGCTATTGTCCAAGCCATAAAGCATTGGAGACACTATTTGTTTTATAAAGAGTTTGTGTTGTATACGGATCATGAAGCGTTGAAGAATTTGCAGGGACAGGATAAGATTGTAGCCAGGCATGCTTCATGGATCGCATACTTGCAACAGTTTACATCTGTTGTAAAGCATAAGTCGGGAGTTACAAATCGGGTGGCAGACGCATTGAGTAGAAGAAATCATTTGTTGACTATGATAAGAGTTGAAGTGATAGGTTTTGAAGTATTTCCAGATTTGTTTGTTGAGGACCCTTACTTTGCTAAGATTGTAGATGAAGTCGAGAAAGGGAAGACGGATGAGTATGTGTTGGTAGATGGTTTTCTCTTCAAAGAAAATCGATAGTGTATACCAGAGTGCAGTTTGCGGATGAAGATTGTGAATGAATTGCATGAAGAAGGACATGTGGGAAGAGATCGTACCTTGCAGTTGATTTCTCAATCATATTTTTGGCCTTCCATGAGGAAAGAAGTTGAAAGATTTGTGCAGAGATGTCACATATGTCAAGTTTCCAAAGGGACAGCTACGAATGCAGGATTGTATATGCCATTGCCTGTGCCTACTAGACCATGGGTTGATATTAGCATGGATTTTTTTTGGGTTTGCCAAGAACTCAACGAGGGAACGATTCTATATATGTTGTGGTCGATAGATTTTCGAAGATGGCACATTTCATAGCTTGTAAAAAGACCGCCGATGCAGTCCATGTTGCTCAATTGTTCTTTTAAAGAGGTTTATCGACTACATGGGCTACCTGAGACCATTGTTTCTGACCGGGATACTCGATTTCTAAGTCATTTTTAGTTGAATCTGTGGAAGATGGTTTGGACTAAGCTGAATTTTAGTAGCGCCTATCATCCACAAACAGATGGGCAAACGGAAGTGGTGAACAGATCTTTGGGAAACTTGTTGAGATGTCTTGTGAAGGATAATTTGAAGAATTGGGATGTGAAATTATGTCAGGCAGAATTCGCACATAATCATGATATTAATCGAAGTACTGGATTCGGTCCATTTCAAGTAGTATATTCAGCAATTCCGAAAGGACCATTGGATTTTTTGATAGTTCCATGTCAGAAAGGGGTTGTCAAACGAGCTTGTGATTTCGTGAATGAGTTGCAGGAATGTCACAGGATTGTTCATGAACGATTTCTTAAGTCAAATGAGAAGTATAAGCAATTGGCAGATAAGAAGTGAAGGAGTGTGGAATTCAAAGAGGGTGATTTTGTTTACGCGGTATTGACGAAAGATCGTTTTTCAGTTGGAACTTACAACAAATAGAAAGCTCGAAAGATTAGTCCAGTAGAAATCTTGAAGAAGATTAATGAAAATGCGTATCGGTTGAGACTGCCGGATCATATCCATACTGCCAACGTTTTAAACGTCAAACACTTGATTCCATATCACGGGGATAAGTGTGTCGAAGAACAGGAAAGTGTGAATTCGTGGTCGAATTCTTGTCAACCGGGGGAGGATGATGCAGCGCATCACGAGATTCGCCTAGAGTCGCGACCTAACTCGAGCGGGTTAGCGCACCAGCGACCAAATGAGTCATGCTTTAAGCCGTTCAGGTGACCTAGTGTGTTAACCCTTAAGTTGCGCCATTTTAGGTCGCAAGCGAGCTATGTTGAACAATCTAGTACTGCAGAGCTACAATCCAGTGGTCACGAGCAACGACCTAGCACTTCCAAGCTACGATCTAGTGGTCACGACCTAACATTAACAAGACATATCTTAAGTTGCAACACTTTAAGTCGCTACGCGACCTATCTTAAGCCGCGAATCCCTAGATCGCTCCGCGACATACCTTAAGTCGCTCCAGAATTCTTTAAGTCGTCCTGACTTACTTATGTTGCTCGAGTTGATAGCTCGCCTCAACTTCCTGTAGCTGTGCTACGTACTTAAGCCGTGTGCGATGCAGAGCTTAGGTCGCTTCAGATGATATGTCGCAAGATGTTTTATTTTCTTAAGTCGCGTATGATATTGTGTTGTAAATTCATTAAGTCGTAAGCCGCTGTATTATATGTTGTAGTGATGTAACTTCTGTTAGGTCGTAAGTCACGTGTCGTTGTGTTGTTAGGTCGCGTCTTTTAAGTCGTGTCTGTATGTGTGTTGTAAGCCTATAAATAGGTGGGTCATGTCACTTGTAAGGAGGTTGATTTTGAATAAACTTTTGTTTGAGTGCTTTGTGCCTCTTTAAAAAATTGAAAGTTGAGTGTTATCTCTTTTCTCCATCTTCGGTTATTCGAGTGCGCTCCAATCAACGATTTTGAAGCCGGTTCACAGAATCTCGTGCGCGAGATCAACGTCGAAGAATCGTAGACCTTCTAATAAGGTATCGTGCACGATCAACGTGTTAAAGATAGCTAGAATCCGGTATCTCGCGAGATCAACGGATTTGGGCTTTTATCTTGGGTATTATCAATTCATCGATTCATCATTGTATCGTTCCATTGTTGTTTGTTGTTGTTGCTTCATTTGGCGATAACTTGTTGTTAATCCGCTGCGTCAATTATGAAAGCCATTAAAATGAGAAATGGAGCTTTAGAAAGGAGTAGTACAAGCTTGAAAACAAGAAGTGAGAATTAAGTGAAAAGGAAAAAAAAGAGAAATAGTTTTTATATAAAATAAAATAAATGAATTACTCTTTTACGCTTAGGTCTCTTGTTCTGCACCATTTGATGCCACCTCACCCTCCCTCCTTCCTTCATGAACATGCAAGTACCACCCCCTTCCATCCATCGCCTCCCTTCTTTTGTGATTTTCGGGATGAGTTGTAATTATATGACATTACCTTTTTTCCCCATTTGTTTTTGTTATTATTTTTCTTTTTTATTTAAGAAAAGTCAACATAACTTATTTACTTAACTAAATATTTAACTATTAACTCAAAATATTTTCATATTTTGTTCATATAAATGTGAGTGTATATCTACCCTTGTATACACAACGTTTCCAACAACTTTTAGACGATGAAAGGTTAAAAATCCAAAAAAACTATTTTTGGTCAAATCTTTGATTTTTCTTCGAACAAATTATTTTTATAAACCAGATTCCAAAACAGCTTCACCATCATCTTTATTATTTAAAAGTGGTTTATTTGAGTTATAAAATCCATTAATAGATAATTAAAAAAATTATTCATATTCAAAGTTATTAAATTACATATAGTTACATTAGTAATCTATTTAAAATAACTTATGAAAAAACAAAGGAGAAATGAATAATTTCCATACATATGTGCAATAATTAGACATGTCTTTCAGAAGTCCCCTCATATGCTATTAGAATCCGCGCTAAGGTTAAAACTAGAAGTGGCATGAGTAAGAAGGAAATAATAGGATGGAAGTTCTCATTATGTACTACAGTTTTAATAAAAGTTATAAAGGATGTTATAGAAACACTTTAACGGTCTATTTTTGTAAAAAGGTTTGGTATAACAATTGAGCTTTTAAAATGCAAAACTAAGTAAATGGTTTGAGTTAAAATCCTACTTGAAAAAAAACATAAAAAATTCAAGATTTGTATTTTAAAAGACAAAATGTTTTGAGTTAAGTTATTTATGACTGTGGAGTTTGATAATTCTATAAAGAGTAGTGAAAACTAAACCAACTTTGATATGGAGTAGAAAGTGATGACTGCCTTGGTAGGATGGGTAAATGTTAAAGCTATGAATGAAATTGCTACGAATGTTCGTGGAGTGGCAATAAGGAATTCTTGAAGAATATAAGGAATAATAGTATGAACCTAAGAATGTTCTATTTGGTATGTGTGAAAGCCATAAGAAAACCTACAAAGAAATGATGAATATACCAAAGTACACTTCTGTGAGTTTTTGAATATACTCACATGAAATATCGAGGATAAAGAAAGTAAATACCAAAATATTAGAATGCAATCAGAAGATCTAAATTAAATGATGATCGTAATAGAGGGTAATGAGATGGAAAACACACATAGAGGACGTTGATAGACTCACGATAAAGGAAGGTAAGATAGATAGTGCAAAAGTTATTATGCCAAATCAATTTTCCTATGAGTTATTCTAAATGTGCATAGTTTATATTTCTTACCCACTGTAGTATGGGAATGCATAGTTTCCCCATAATTAAGTGTAATACTTAAAGTAATGGATGGACCTCGTGTATAAGAAGCCAATAAGATAATTTAAGAGATGCACTTTGTAGAAGTATGACATGCTATGAGTGTCCATTTATTTCAGTAAGAAGTGATAGGGCCACAACATCATTAACACTAGTTGATGTTGAATAGCGGCATTCAACAATTCTTTCTTTTAGGTTTTGGGTTGTAAGAATTAATTGTCTATATTTGTATAAAAGCATGTATGATATCTTTTATAAAATTTTCTTTTTTATTACTATGTTGATTTTCTGGATTGACCGCTATATAGATTGGAAAACAATATAAATAAAGAAATCTCATGAAGACGCTTAACTGTTGCAAAGTAAGACCAGAAGTTTATAAAAAAAATAAGGTAACTTATTGAATTAGCTACTCAAGGTAAATAATGTTAAGTCTCAAAAATATTAAAATTTTGGAAAGATAAATTTTAGTGAGTGAAGGACAAAGACATATTGTTACGGAACCACTGATCACCGTCCCTATGCCATTAAAGCTGATATTTAGAAATGTACTTGTGTGCTAAAAAGTCTTTGAAATACTTAATATTTGATACGTAATAAGCTAAGGCTAATCATAAGCATTAACCTGTCGGTTGAATTTAGAATATGTTGGATGTAGCTTGATTTGTTTTGGAAACATAAAAATAAACTTGAAATTTTTGTTCAAAAATATCTGAATTTTAAAATATAAAATATTTTCGAATTTTTTGAGAAGTGAATTTTATTTTAAAATTTTCCAATGATTTCACATATTCAATTGAAAGCGATTTTGAACGAAAACAAGAGAAATTTTCTGATTTTATAAATGTCACATGCTTGGAATAGGGAAAGATTAAGAGTAGCAAAAATGTACTATATTGTTTAATAGAATTGACAACACGCAAAATATAGACAAGGGATAAAGCTGCTTTAGCTTTGTTCGCTAATATTGTCCAACAGAATTTACAATATGCAAAATATAATAAAGATGATAGGTAAAATGCAGTGATACAATACGAGATGAGTGCAAATGCAACTAAATTAGCCTTCTATCTAAATGCAAATGAAGTTCAACCAATATGTATGTAAAAATCCTAGCATGTGCAAATATGTATATTTCTATATGCATTCATGCATTCATATGCAACTTCCATATCAAAGTGCTAGTAAACAACCACGTCCATAAATATAGTAAAAACATGTATATAAAGGAACAATAAATAGCATATATATAATCATCTTGCATAAATCAGAGAACCTAAACATATGTATCTATCCTATACTGGAATGTATATACATACAAGCCAGCGCGATAAAAACTAAACTGTTATAACTCAATCAAAGCAACCATAGCAGACAAAACACATTATAAGGATGTGCATACAACAAATCATTGGGTCCATACATCCATGCCTATATCGACTAGCTAGTTAAAGCAACTATGAGAACTAACAATGACATAATAAGCAAATTAACACACAAAGAAACTAAATGAGGAACTTATTGGAAGAGAGCACATGACGAGAAACTTGGGTTCTCTTCTCGAGCTCCATCATACTCCTACCCAATCTTTTTCCTTGCCACACATGGACCAACTTTATTTCCAAATTCTTATGTTGTATCACATCAAGTCCTAACATGTGAATACACCTACAAAGTATTCTAGACTCTATCTCTAATTTCACCTCATAAATCGACCATTCTCTATCATAACCATACGTTCATAGATGGGGTAAACATAATCCATGTGAAGATCCATCAATTTTTCAAGAAGCCCGCTCAAACTTGATGACTTTCCTGCTCTCTATAAAATTTGGAAAGGCCTAACAACTTATTGTGTTGGTTTTCCCAAATATCAATAGTGAATCCCTAACCAACTTAGCTACCCACTATGAACTCTCTACGCATGCCAATACTCCATAGTTTTCACACTTATAAATCCCGGTCCTCAAATAACTTTTGCAACATACTTCGCCAGTTGCTTCTTCATTCTCATCTAATAGAAAATTATCTTCGTATCTTTTGACTTACCTCACTAAATTCCATCTTTGATTCAGTGGGGCAACAACTCGATAACGGATAGTGTTTCCCCACTGGACTAACATTTAGGATACTTAGACAAACCACATACTCTATCACCATTGAATATATAGATGTCACAAGTGGATGATCCCTCAATTCCGATGAATATAATATTGACATACTCTCTTATATACTAGGTTGTGCACTTTTCACTTATTATCACATGCATTAGAAACTGAAAATAAGTTATGCACAAAAAATTTCTATTTTGAAAAATTAACTTAATACGATAGTTTTTTTAATTCAAGGAGTGATTGAAAAGGACAAATCTTTCCACATAGTCAAAAATTGCCAAATCTCGCCTTCCTTAAAATTACCTTCATACCTTATTACGTGCAAACCAGGACCTTTACTTCATGTATTGAAATCATACAACACCAAATACTTTATAAAAGATATTAACTCTATATGCTTGTGAAGTCCTATAGACCAACATAAAGCTAGAGTACCCTTATGTACATCTTGTTATTCCTACTAGTAATCATCCATCGGCGACTGCACATACAACAAATCTAAGTTATTCAACCATTTGGGAAACTTTTTTACTTAACTATGTTGTCATGCTTCTCAGGTCCTATATAAGCATATCCCATCTGTAAACATATTTGTTAATTACAGAAAATATTTAATCGCAAATGTCTCAAAAATTCAAAATAGTAACTTTAAACTTGTTATTTTCCTCTAAAGTACAAATCATCTCAGTATTGTTTACTATATGAATATTTATTTAACTATTATTTCAAAATAGTATATAACTTTTTCAAATCGATAATATACTTCAAAAATCATTTTTTTCAACATATTACTTTAAATATTTCAAACATTATTATTTAAATCAAAGCCAATATTTCCCATCAATTTCCTTCAAAATAATATTATTACCATTTTACATCAAAACAATAATATTTATTTAAATCGTTTTACTTTTCACAACCACTTTATTATTATATATCATTCAATAACATTCTACAATAAATCCGAAAAATCCTTTTTATTATCATTTATACCCAAAGTAGTAATAATTTTACTCAAAAATATTTATGGAATGTATCTCTTTATTATTATTCTCATCATGTTACCTCCTATTTTTGTTACTTAAATAATAATATATTTTTTCATAAACTATATTAAATAATTTTATTATTATTTGCTCAAAATTTATATAATATTCTAAAAATCATATAACCAGTTATTTAAATTCCACCATATTTAATAAGTAATGGTAAATCCTAAATTCAAAATAGATTTTTCGGATTGTTTCAAAATTTTACTTTCTCCAAAATTCTTAAATAATGCCCTCATCAAGTTGAAGTACCAATTCCTAAATCATAAATCCATAACATTCATTTCTAGCAAAGGCTTAGCACAGTGGCATATTGACTATCCTGGCTTGTTCATCGTGACCTACAAATTCTATAGGCTGCGTAATTATTTTCTATCTATAATCAAATCCAAAAGGAAATACCATAAATTTTCAATTCAAAATTTTTTAAAATCTAAATCATTGATCTCTCATCGTATTCTTCACAAAACTAAGAAGCTTTAAAATATCAAAAATTCCCTATTAATTTTAATAAACATTTAATAAAGTTACAATACAATATTTTTTTCAAACCAAGTTATTTAAATTCCACTTAAATAAATTTTAATTTTTTATGCCTTAGACGTTTCTTATTTAATCGTATCATCAAAAATCATAAATCAAATTTATCTTTAGTTAATCATTTCATAAATTTCTACGTCTCCCTATAAAAAAATAATATAATTTTAATTCCCAAAGCAAACTTATTTTCAACATTTCTTAAAAAAAATCATTACCGTTGTGTCGGAAAATGGCACAACACCCCAATATCAGATGAAAGCACCAAAAATGTAAATCAATCAAAATAAACAAAGACAAGAACACGACTTTTATAGGTATCAGCAAATTCTCTGGCCTACATCCACTTTAATCTTTGTTATCGATAGTTTTCTCTTTGGAATACGAAGATGACCACTAAAATATGATCACAATGTAATAGAAGTTCGAAAGGAAAAAGAAGAAAGAAAGAAAGAGAAGTTCAAAATGGTTTAGGGAAGAAGAAGAAAGAAAAAATAGACAAGCACCATTGTCCAAGTGGTTAATTGATTCGGCTTGGTGCAAGAGGTCACAAGTTCGAAACTAGCTTTCGAACGTTTATTGACATGGGATATGTTATCCCAATGATTTGTTGTATATAAAGTACCATTTCAAAGAAAAAAAGAAAAAGAAAAATAAGTTCGAAAGGAAAAAATGTCCCCTCCAAGTTGTACTTAGCTTGCTACTTTTAGCTGATTATACGCAACAATCTCGCAATCAGGTCCTGAATTCGCCCGAATCTTCAAGACTCGATAATTCAGCAAGTTGAACATGTCATGCCACACAAATATCAGATTAAAAATCAGGTTGGTACCAATCAAAATCAGGCCAACACCGACCTGAATTTATGCATCCAAAGCCGATTTCCTCCTTATATTTATGCTCCTCTCATTCATGTCTTCCCACTCCAAGTCTAAAAATCATATTTGTACCAAGAAAATCGTGTAGGTACTGACCCGATTTTGTTATTTTGAATATTTGTCAAACATTCTGAGTTTTATCACATCATTATTCCATATAGTCCTAATTAAGCTGGCATGAATCATGTCAGTGAAAATCACATCGGCACCAAAATGAATCGTGTTGATACTAACCTGATTTGCATTTCTGTAACTTGGCCAAATCTTTGATTTCCTCAATCTTAACGTCTTTCGAGCTCTTTGAATTATTTCTTCTATAGATTGAAGTCCATTTCATCTGTTTAAGTCTATTTTAAGACTATGGAAATTTGTGCCGCAATACTTGCCCTCCAAAGTATGCCTTATATATGTAAGGTGTGCTTTGCTCGAAAACAAGTTTCCGGAGTGATCAGTCATTAGCAGTCGAGCCCTCCGACTATCCGTCGATATAAGTTGTGGTTACTCATCTGGTTCCTTTGCATCCACTTGCAAATTAAAGGTCGTTCTAGACCATAATAGTAAAGGACTTTAGTCCTTGCTTAAGTCTTAGTCGTAAATCACGATCATTTTTTGATTGTCCATGGTTATCATATTACATACTATTACGAAAGCTATCCTTTGTTCAACGAAGGGTAAGTTATCAAATGTAATTATCGGAGTCGTCCTATGTTCGGCCGAGTTAAGTTATCTTATTTCAATGTCATCCCGGGTCCGCTCGGAATTTATTTATTGTAGGTTGGTTATATTGGTGCGTTACCACCAATTGGAACACTACCTGTAAATCTTTTAGTATAGCTAGCATCCCATTATAACTAAGTCCAATCGAATCGATGTGATGACAATCGTTAATTAATAAGTTATCAATATCAAACCATAAGGTGTTCAAACACTAAAGTCAGGTTTGGATCTCTCTGGATTGCACAATATATGTCCAATCTAGGGTCTAATCTCATTGGATCGTACTATCAATATCCAATATACATTCTGATCTCTACAGATCATACATGCTTACTGAGTCAATTCGCTTGCTCTCTAGCGAGGGGACCCAACGTACAAGCAGGTCCATCCACTCACTCTTCGATGAAGAGACTTAGTTTTCTGTACAAGTCGATCAACTCGCTCTCCGACAAGAGGACTTGTACATTAGGTTTATTGCCCCATCTCTCCAGTCGGGAAAATCATGTCCAATCTATTTATATATTAGTCATCATATTCAAATGATTTTCAAAATCAATTATTTATTGAAAAATCCAGATCAAATCAGCAAAAAAACATTCTAAACATCCATCATATCAGTGGTTACTCCCAAACATCCAACTCAGAGCTAGCCTAGAGACCAATTGAGGTCCTGTATACGTGAAAGTGGTCAGAGAGTAATGTTGTCTTATTTGTTTGAAGCAAAAGGTAAAATGAGGGAACCGAACCTAATTCCTATCCATCTTGATCATGGGATAATCATTCCCGACCCAGATCCATGGTCATCTTATAGTGCATTTTCCACAGATGAATGTTGCTTCTGCTGCAACACTACAGATTTGTTCCTTATGTATTGTGGCATTTCGTTATTCCTAATCTGCTCTTTTATTATATCTCGTAGATGCCTACATTCATTTCTTTCATACCCATCCATCTCATGAAAATGAAAAAATCTTTTGGATCACTTCTTCATGTCGTGGGTTCTCTCTTAGCTGGCTTCCGATAGAAGATCTGCCCCTAGTATTTAGGTACATCCCCCCGAGGTTTTGGTCAGATCGGAATATGAACAAAATTTCGGTCCCCTCCTTTGTCGCTTTAATCTTCCAAAGCCATCTACCGTAAACGACATTTTGAACACAATAGAATAGGTCTTGAAACCTAATTCCAAATGCTAAAAAAAGTATTATTTTTCCATTTATATGAAATTACAATTTTACCCTTTTTACTTTAATTATTTAATCTTATAAAATTATGGAATGTTACAAAACATTAAAAGAAGGAGAACCTTCTAACATTTTATCATAACCTGCTTTAAGATCAAATTTAATAACATCAAAACCATTTTTTGAGTAGATATGGAAATCCCCTTATGGAATATTCCTATTGTTTTTTGGCTACAATTGATAATGCTATTGTCATTCAAGCACATTTTCTTATGTTAACCGAAGGGCAACAGAATTGTGATGGGGAGGAAATAGGAATGTCCTTAACTTAATTCAATGTCCTAACTTCTAGAGGATCGGGTTTTTCGATCACCGAACACTCTTTGCGCATAGTTAGCTAGAGTCATCAGAATTCGCTATTCATTTTGACCAAAACTGGAAAACGTGATACTATTCGTGCCTCATCCCCTAATGGTTTTACATTCTCCCTAAATTTGAACACTTTGAAGGCTTTCTAAGATTGCATCACCATGAAACCTTCAAAATTTAGTGAAGGGGATCTGGCTTGAGCAATGTCAAGAGGTTGCGGAAGAGGGGAAGAGAAATGTGGCTGGAGAGGAATTGGACAAGGCGGCTGTTGAGTAGCCATTTTTCTCAATACCCTAAGTTTAAAAAAAAATTTAAAGAAGAGATCTAAAATAAAATAAATTTTAACTCTAAGTTTAGAGAAGAAAGAAGAAAATCTGAGTTTTTTAGTGCTAATGGTAACAAGGGTTTTGAGTTGGGTGCAATTTGAAATACAGAACACAACATACAAAAATAAAATGGGACTTTTTAGAAAGTGCCTTCAAAGTTTTTGCACATTATAATTTTTATGCAATTTCATATTGCATCAATATGATTTTATTAAAAATAATTAAATGCGACATTTGGAATGTCGTTTGTATGTTTTGGCCAATGTGGTGCTAAGCTAGCCAAAAGAGGCCTATATTTATAATTAGTTTAAGTTGTAGCCTATTTATGTAATGAGTTTCGAAAATTATGATAATTGTAAATTTTTCCTAAAAATATAAAATGAGAGATTATAAAACGATAGTATTGTAAAAAAAATTAATATATTATTAAATTATGAAACTTTTACATTGTTGAATTTATAACTATAAATGGGTTATGAATTGAATTTACTATTTTTTGACTATATTGTTATTCAATTTATACATCTCTATATTTGTTTAAAACCATAACTTAAAATTAATTTTCTTATTATAAATAAATGGCTATATACTTTTTTCCTTTTTAGGATCTAATATCCGGTAGTTGAGTGACCTAAAGTATATTGAATTAATTAATAAGTAATTGTGCTAAAAATACAGATAATTATTCATGTCTATAAATTTTAAATTTTTCAATTAATATTTAGTAGTTTATTACTAAATAAATGATATGTTCCTTTAAAGAAAAGGGGACATATCTAAAATAAATGTATAATAACACTGAATCAACATATTTTCATACATTCAAAAGTCCTGCAACAATCATATAAATATTTATCTAAATAAACATGCGATATTAGTGACTCCATTATAAAGTAGTGAATTTAGGACTAAATGAAATGGAAAAGAAAATAAAGCCTGAAATGTGAACTTCAATATTAACCATTTGCTGCAAAAACTTCAAATATTAGTTTAAAGATAATGGTCGAACATAATAACAAATATTATATTATGTCATTTGAACTCAAAAAATAACTATTATAGTATTAACTATCTCACAAACAAACTTAATTATTGTCATGTTTATTACAATAAATATTTTTTTAGAACTAATATTATAGAATTTTTATATGGAATAAATTATTAAATTTGACGTATATTACTTGAAAACAATAATAAAGTTAGCTTATTGTTATGCGAATAAGAAAAAAGAAGAAGGCATGGAATTTTTTTAGGAAAGACGATAAATAAAAAGCGAAATTTGTCTTAAATGCCAAAATATGTAATAAAATCCTCAAAATTTAAACCTCAAATAAAGAGCGATAGTATATACACTCGCTTTTCTACTTGTCTCACCTGCCTCTTTTCTCACTTACCAATATTTTATAAAATATTCTCACATTCTAATACACTCACCAGTCATTTTTTAATTTTTTAAAGAAAACAAGCATTCATTCCTTCATCATATTAAAAAAATATCTATAAATAAAAAATATGAATTCAAATCTCATCAACTTAAATCATTTCTCTACAGATTTAAATTGATTTGAAATTTGATAAGAAATTGTAGATGAATTGAAAATTTTGAATCTTAATATACTAGGAAATTGGACAATTTCATTTAAAATCTCTTGCAATAAAAATTGAAAATATAAAATGGAAAAAATGCAAAAATAACTATCGCTCAAGTTGATAAAAAAATTAAGTGATATTCTTTTTAAAGTTCGCAGAAACTTAAACCATTTACTTTAATGACAATTGTCACTATGGAAAAAAAGCATCAGACAGCAAATATGCTTCGTTGTTTTATTGCATATCTGTCTGTCATTAAATCTCAAGCTATCTCATTGCACATCAGACCATATATATGTCCTATCATCTGATATGCGCTAACATAACAACAACAAAAAACCATATATTGTCTGATGTTATAGTATAATTTTTAGAATTTCCTATTAAACAACATAAAAATATTAACTATTATGAATAATTTTTCACATAATAAAATAAATATTTGCAAAATGAAATAAATGAATCGCAATTTTACGAAAAAAATATTTTATTTCAAATCAAATTCAAATACAATACAACTTTCACTATCACTCTACTTACATTTTCAAATACAATACAACTTTTACTGTCACTCTCATGTATACAACATTTCTCTAAACTCTCATATATAACATTTTTTTACTCACACTCACTCGAGTTTGTTTCCGATGTTGACCTTGATTTGCTAGCTCCAGCTTATGTCCAGTCATCTATTATACCTGACAAATAACAAACGTAGTAAAATGGAAAAGGAAACAAACCTAAATTGCAATAAAAAAATTGAATTTGAATATGGGTTTGTTTTCTCTTCTTGTTTTAGAAAGGGTTGAATATATCTATGCACGGACAACTTATTATATGCATAGTGTATCACCATGAATATGACAAAGTCGGGCATCGATTAAATCTCATGGACTATTGCAAAGGTCAAGCCCGAAGGCTTAACATAGTGAAAATCTGTACAAGGTCAAGCTCATGCCACCTTGGGCCCAACTCAGGTGCATATATATACAAGTACAATCCAAGCAGCAAAATAACAAAAAATATCTCAACATTACCTTGAACCTGGCAGCAAAACAATCAAAACAAACTAGGTACATATACAAGTAAGAGTACAAACCAGTCGCAAGGGATTCAACCAACAGTAGGCGCACACATAACAGTTGAATTAGCGAACATTCACACATACATATACATACATATGTATGTATGTATATACATGAAAATGCGCACTTGCACATCTAGAAAATGCAAATAAGACAACTACAGAAGAATTCAAGATAGTGCACGTAAATAAGCTAAGGAAAAACGACAAGTGCAAATACATATAAAATGGTTCGAAAACTCAAAATGGTTGAGAAGCGAATTCAAGATAGTGCACATAAATAGACTTAGGCAAAACAGTAGTGCAAATGCACATTAATTGGTTCGAAAACTCAAAATGGTTCAAAATTGAATTCAGGATAGTGCATATAAACAAGCCCAGGCAAAACAACAAGTGCAAATGCATATAAAATGGTTCGAAACTGGACCGGCAAAAGCAATGTGGACCAGTGTAATATCCAAGTTCATGTATATACAAGTATATATAAGTATATAAAAAATTGGACAAGTATACAATCTCAGGTACAGCATGGACCAGTGCAATATACAAGTTCAAGTATATACCAGTGTATATAGAACTAGACTAGCAAATGCAAGAGAAATTCAAAATGGTTCAGAAACTCAAATTGGTTCAAGCTCAAATATATACAAGTGTATACAAGTATATACAAACAACTCAAAGGCCAACAATAAGTATGGACGAATAAAGATAGCATAATAAGAAATCAGCAAAAGAAACTGGACAAGCAAAAGCAACATGGACCAACAAAAGCAACAGCATAAACATGGACAACTGCAGCAAAAGCAACATGGGCCATCAAATGGCACAAACAAGGCATCACTAGTGTCACTACCTTGTCAAGGCAGTGGATTGGCTAATCACACATTAAAATAAGTAAGTGCCACAAATTAAAACAAGGTTGTGCCACAAACATTCGCATACATATGTATGTATGTATATACATGGAAGTTCAAACCATCGACATTACAACAAGTACAAGGCAAGGACAAATGTACACATGAACATATTGTGCACACTAACTCAGACATGAACTTAAGTGTATACATGAACTCAGACATGGTAATGCAAGTGGAACTCAAGTGTACATATGAACTATCAAAGGAAGTACATATATGTACATATACGCACATATATACACATATATCACAAAATAGTTTAAACATGTGGCAGATCAAGAAAAAAGATTAAATTTTTCAAACTCAAATATACAAATTAATAACCTGGCAAACTAGTATACATATACCACTACAAGAAAAATCATTTACGGTTGCAAAAAACTATGGCGTTTTATCATAAATGCAACCAAAAATATTTTTTCCAAATAATGTTTCGTGACAAAAAATTTTTTGTTCCCGCTCCTTAGAATACTTTTTCTGCCTAGCCATAAATAAACGTGGCCAGTCATTGTTTTCCATCTCATGTGCACTTACAAAACTCTCTCCCCATTTCGATCTTCTGCATAAATTTTTCCCCCTCTTCATCATCATCTTCACCAGGTCCTAAATTATCATCCTCTTCATCATCGCTTCATTTTCCCTTCATCATCATCGTGCTACTCCTCTCCTCTCCATGGTCAATCGATTACTCTTTTTATCTACTGCAATTTGATTGAGATTCTACAAAAATCTTAAATCGGTATGGATTTTATACTCTATTTTATGATTATATACTTGTTTATATTTTTTAATATTGATTATATAAATCGAATTGCAAAAACCCTAATTTGATAGAGATTCACGATTTTGCCATCCATCCCTCCTATTGTTAAAACATTGTCGTTCCATGGCAGTACACTTACGTGGGATTGGTGTTCTTCTTTCAACGTTCGCAGCAGGCGGGCATTAGCAGCGTCCCACAGCTGAAAGTCTGAATTGTTTAAACCGAATGCAATATACTGGCCGTTCGAAGCTCAACTAACACTCGTGACCATGCCCAGATCCTCGTTTACAGTTACAAGCTTTGATGTGTAGCCTTCGATAGCCTTCCATGGGTAGATAGTGTTGGCGAGAGCTATAAAGAGTAAGTTTCTGCTTCTCTAATCGAGAAAGTTCAGGTAGTACTCTATATCGATGGAATTTCTTATTTCCACTTTTGATGTTTCAGAGTATCTTTTTGCTCAGATTTGAAGCCGAACATTTAAATAGTTTGAAAACAAATTAGTTGAACACAAACAAATTAGGTATGGAATTTAAGTAAAATAAAAAGAATACAAGAATTGAACGGAAAAAATATCAATTTACTGTTCAAAATGTATAATTGAAACATTAATGAGTACAAATACCTATGGAATTTTTAGTCTATGTATAAATGTAGAGGATTTATCAATTTTTTATTTAAATAAAAGCAACATACTCAGTTTACAAACATCACAATGGACTCATGCAGAAACTTATATTAGATTGTTTTACAGTGTCTTATGTTTTGTAAAATTCCAATATATGTATAAACTAAGATAATATGAGTTACATGTTGCCATTTTAAAAATAGGCAAATTTATAGTACACTAATTACGAACACTATAGTTCCAGAGTGTTACACTTTTGATGTGATTTTACATGAAAATGGCTTAACAAAGTTCCATAATATTTTAACAAAGTTGTTAGAGAAAATGCTGCTTCTGAGTTATGACCGATAAATTTCAAAATCAATGTTACCAGCAAGCTTTTAACTCCAAGAAGAATAACCAAAGATAGAGTAGGTACATCAAATACCTAAAAGGCACAACAAATACCTCACCTGCATATGCAGGTGAGTACTTGCATGAACAAGCAAGTGAGTATATCTTACCTGCTTGAGCAGGTGTGATATATATCTCACCTGCGTGTATGCAGAAGAGATGTTCTCACTGATATAAACATGACCTGTGATTCTATTTACCAATTTTATTTTAGGGCTATTGATTTTGTATGTATTTTTATTTTTTTGCATTGAAATTAGTACTTGGAAAACCGCTGATATGATTGGTTCTAAAATGATTAAGCTAATTGGAAAAATTACTCTTAGATTCAACCAATTGGAGGCTAAAGGTTTGTTTACATTCCTACTGCCAAAATTCATGGTAGATTGAATTTGAGTGGATATTTTTTGTGTTTTTTCCCTTTCACTAATGGGTTATAAGTGTTTCTAGTCTTTGCTTTCTTAGATATTCATATTTGCGGCGTCTTTGTTTAAGCCTGAACAAGCATATCTAATAATTTTTTAGATTTTTGGTTTAATCATGTTTCATTTATGATATGATTACAGTATGAAGAAGGCGATAGGTAGAAGATGCAATTTTTTTTACTCTCCCTAAATGTGAATGTCATCAGTGGATTTGCTGCGAATTAGGAAGAAGCAACAGCAATTGGAAATGTAAGTAATTTATTGATTCAATTAATTTCTCTCTAACATAGTATTGTTTAAATCCTAGTGCACCGCATCCTTACCTGATCTACATTATTATAGTATATTTGTAGTTTCTAATTGATTGAGTTGTTGAATATGTTGTATGTTTGTATATAAGTATAGTACTGGTGGGAATCATTTATCTCTTGGGTTAGCATTGGCAGTTGAAGATATGGATGCAGGATTTGAATTTTCATTATGGCTACTTGGATGCATTCTTTATAGTTTGGATGTCAGAGAAATGGTCTAAATAGCTTTCATATAGGATTCTTAATGCAAGTGCCAATATGTTTGCGCATGGGTAAACAAATAAGGTATCATTTTGGACTTTATTACATTGCTTTGTGTGACTTTACTACCTTCCATTGCATTCCCTTTTATGTTTTTATTATCTAGACACACACGCATATATATGATTCAAATAAGAAACTAAATCCACTAACAACAAACAACCCACAATTACATTCCAAATCATTAGTTCTATACAGTCTCATAGTGTTTTAGACCAATTTTTTTGTTAACATACGAGAAGAGAAAATTTTGATTGCAAAACAAACCTTCAAAAGTAATTGGACTTTTTTTGGAGAAATCCAAATTATTTAGTCATGTACAGAGTATGAACAACATCAACTTTCATTAAATATGGTATTCTGAAGGAATAAACTTGCACATAAAAAAACAATGAATATAAAAACAAATATACAACACAATTTACAGTACGATGAAATTTGAGGAAGTGATAACTTGGAATATTTTATTGTACTGGTCACTGAGAGAACCCTTAAGGTTAGAATAGAATCCATAGAGTGAGTATTGCTTTAAGTTGGAAACTTCGTACTAGGAATTGAAGGCTACTTGATGTTTAACCGTACCTGAAAAAGCAGTTGGTATACCAATGCTAAAGTCCACTGTGCCACCTTGATTTTGACTTTTGCAACTTGAAGTTTTAATGGCATAGTTTTGTTTATTTAAGCGCACAAAGTTTGATTTATATGTATAGGCATGTATTATACATTATTACATGTAGTGAATATTGATTTCATTTAATTATAAATATCCTTCAGATATTTTCATTTCAGTTTTACACATTTCATTTACACTGATTCAATTTCACCGGCATCATTTAATTGTTTTCAATTGAGTAGTTTTATTCAATTTCTATGCATAATTTGTATTTAAAAAGTACACTTTAGATGCAGCTGCAATCAACTAGTTTCTTCCACTATGATTGCATCTGAAACACAAAATTAAATAGTTTTTTAGATGTAGAATAATAGGGTTATCTCCAGTATAACACGGTTTGGTCATATTATCATCTGTGGAGTAGCTATATTTAAGGGCGATGTAAGCTCGGTCAGGGGTTTGGAAGTTTGATGGATGTGCACAGCAATTTTGATGTAGATGCTTTAGGGCAGGTTGTTGTAGTGGGAAATCTGAGTTGTTGTAGTGGGTGTTTGCAAGATGTATTGGTGATGGATATGGCAAGTGTATTGGTTATGAAGATGACTGTAAGTGATATGGTTGTAAGTGATATGCTGGGGGTCTTGATGACTGCTAGGTGGAAGGTAGCAGTTTGACATGGATGGTAGAAGGTGGCAGAGCTTGTGTACAAGAAATGATGGTGTCAGAAGTGAGTTGTAGAGGAAAGTGGAAGCTCTGGTGAAGTGGCTCTGTTGAAATGCTTGTGGACGAAATTATGGGAGATTGGGCTTGTTTTGAGTAGGTTGTGGTGATTGAGTGTGGAAGATGAACTGCAGTCAGTGGCTTGAGTTCGAGGCAGAGGATGGTGAATTTGGTCTGTTTGTATGATAAATATAAACAGGACTTTAAGTTGAAGATAGGGATAGTGATTACAACAAATATGAAACCTTATGCTAATATTATTACACTTGAAATAACGAATCAAATGGAAGTAGGTAGAGTATGCATCTGAGTATAAAAACTGTAATATGTATAAGTTCATTTCCCTTGTTCTTCTCTGTGACTTGTACGTGTATCTTAAGAAATCAAGTTGACGTATATATATTTAAACACTTATGTTTGTATAATTTGAAATGAATCTATTTTGAATGTAAAATATAGATGCCTGTGCTAGCAGCCCATATGTGAGCTATGTAGAGAACATATTCAAATGTTCAAGTGAATATATGATATACAATTCATATATCAATAGCGATCACTCAATCAAAAAAAATAAGCTAACTGGAATCCATAGTCATAAATATAAATATAATAAGCAAAATATACACACACACTATTATAAACTTATAAGTATACAAATATTATTATTGTGTTGTGTGAAGAATAGTAGGGGAACTTGGTTTTGGAACGTGAAAGGGAAGAAACCAATGTGTGGGTTATGTGTGATAAATGGAATCTATCTTGTATGCTATAATGGACATTAATTCTGTTTATATTAAGACATGTTTCTGTATTTGACATGTCTTATAATATTTTTATTGGTTTAAGTGGCAATTATTAAACTGAGGAAGGAGGATGACATCATCAATAAAATATGGGTTGGAAGATATACTTTTTTAGGTGGTGCATTTATTCAAATTCTCTATGCTATACCTACAGGTAATGATTTAACATCTGACTCTAGTTTAAAATGCTTCTATTATTTTCTTATTTACTCATCTCGTCTTAAATGCAGAGACATTGAAAAATATGACAATCAATTGCTGCAAACAATGTTGGAAAAGGTTTGCACTCTGGAAAAGAACACATTGATTCATGCATTGTGCTAGGTAACATATCCTCTAGCATCATAGCCTTGGTCACAAAAAGGGCAAGTGTACCTAAATTTTCAATTCTTTGTTATATGTTTACTTGAAGTTGCTGTGATGGCAAGTTATTGGTGCACAGGAGTTGTACTAGCCTGTTTCAGTGGTGCAACCCTGTTTCACCGGAGCATCCCTTGACTTCATGCTTACTTCTTTCTTGCTTTTCACTGTATTCCACTAAGTTAATCAATAATAATAATAATATAATTAAGTTAACTGAGTTTTAATAATAATAATAGTAATAAAAAGTCAATAAAGTTAACTTATGGAGTGTTGATTGGTTGTAACTGTGGAGTGTTTAAGTGGATTTGATGAAGTTGCTGTGATGGTAAGTTGTTGGTGCACAGGGAGCATGTGCATTGTTGTATGCAACGAGTTGAGAAGTGAAGTTGAATGGAAAAGGTCTGTTGAGGGTGGTATCGTAATGCTGCTGGCAATATTGATGGAGCAATTTTGTGGTGAAGCAAGACCGGCTGCATTGAACTAATGGGTAACAAGGAGGGGGGAATGTGTGGTTATAGATGATGGTTGCACCAGTTATGCAAGTTTGGTATGAATTCTTATTAAAATTGTATGCATCATTAGTATATAAATCATAAACTTCATGTTGTATCTCATCAGAATTTCATGTTCTTAGCTTAAGAACAATTTTGAGAACTTAGCTTTATAAAAGCACTTTGGGATATTACAAAATTTAACAAATAACAATAAATATAGGGCGATTTTCATGTTGGTTTGAACTTTGCTTCTGTGATGGGGGTTCCAATCATATTCTTCTACAGAAATAATGGTTGGGCTATTAGCACTCCTGCTACAGAGCAATTTCGAAGTAAATATTTACTGAACTTAAGTTATATTATTGTGTATTTTCCTTCTTTCCACATACCAGAAAGCTGCAAGATAACTTATAATAAATGAACTGTGCAGGTGATGGAGTGGTAGTAAAAGGCCAGGCTTATGGAATTTGTAGCATACACGTGGATGGCAATGATACACTTGTACAATGTTGTAGAAGTTTGATATCAGATTTGTAGTCCTACGAGTTAACATAATTGTTTATCCATACGTTGTGCTTTCACTTATGCAGGCACTGGACTTTCGAAGAGAGCAAGGTTGAAATTTTGTGGTGCTAGCTTTCACTTCTGCATGCAACAAAGAATTATGGATAATCAAGCATTTTGTTAGCACCGGTTTGGTATACCATTTTATTAGTACTAGATGTGTAAATTTGTATACGAATAGTTATTGTATGTTGGTCATTTTAGAAAAAATCTACTATATTAGAATGGTTATGGATATCTTATTTGATTATATGATTAATATTTTTTTAATTGTTCGAATATGATGATTATGTGAGTGATTGTTGATTGATACAGTAGAAATAAAATAGACCATCAACGGGAAATAATAGCATGAAAAAATGGAGCAAAATGATTAATAACTTTTAGTAGTGTTTCAAAAATGCTACGAAAATACATATAGTGGCGTTGAGTAAACGCAACCGTAAAGTAGGGGTAAAATTGGAAATTCTATTGGTAGCATCAAAAAATCTTTTGGTAGTGTTTTATACACGCTGCAAAAAAAGAATTTAGTGGCGTTTCATAAACGCTGCAGTAAAACGATTTATGGTAGCGTTGAAATAAGTGCAACTAAAAATCATGTATTTTTAGTAGCGGGCTTTATAACGGTGTTCATCAAAACGCTGCTAAAACTTTAGTAGCATTTTTTGAGCGCTACTAAAAATCAAAATTCTTGCAGTATATACACATATGTATATACATGTGTATATGTACATAGTGAGTAAAAAGGAAACTCAATAGCATGGTTCAGAAATTCAAAATGGTTCGAAACTGAATTGGCCCAAGCTCAAAATATACAAGTGCATACAAGTATATATTGGCAACTCACAAACCAATGACATTTATGGATGAACCAAGACAACACAACAAGAAACCAACAAAAGCAACATGGACCATCATAGCAACCATCAAAGTGCACAAACAAGGCTTCACTATTGTGCACTGCCTTGACAAGGTAGTGCAGTGTACTGCCTTGCCCTAAATTAAAACAAGCAAGTGCCACAAATTAAAACAGCAAATGCCATAAATTGAACAAGGCAGTGCCATAAATTAAAATGGGGCAATGCCATAATCATACCAAGATGAATGTAACGACCCATAAATTTTGTTCATTTTATCAATGTATTTAATTGAATTTTGGTAAAATTTTAAATCATAAAATCTGGAAATGAAAAATTTATATTTGAAATATGTATAATTAAACATAGCAGATGTTAAATTTTCAATTAATTATATGGAAGTTTATTTGATTGTGTAATTCTATTTAATTCAAATCAATTAAAAATTGATGGTAACCAAATAATTTCCATACCTGAATATTTTTCTATAGAAAATTTCTAAATCGTCTTCTGGGTGACACATGAAATTTCGTTTCATCAAATTTGGACTTCTGTAGCTCCATCGATCTTATTTTCTACGTTTTTGCTACATTTTTCGCTGGCAGAAATTCAAAATTTTATAATTCAATCGTACCACAGATATCAATATACCGTTTTGATCATCTCGTCGTGTTGATCACCATGGTATATTTATTTCTGTATTTTTTAGGTCTGGTATGCGACGGAACCAATAAAGTGTTCATTGTAACGGTACCTTTAATTGCGACTTTTAACTTCCCTAACCTTTTTAAACCTTTACGGTGCAGCTCAAGCAAATAATCAATTGCATTAAGTGGCTTTTCAGCTAAAATCATGGGAATTGGACCGTTACTATTATTTTGATTGTAGCGGTTGCCCATTCATTTCTGGTTCGTTTTTCACATTAAGAGTATAAGCATCCACTATTTATATAAATCTCTTTTTTCTATTCTTCTTCCTCCTTGTTTTTTTCTTGTCCCCACCACCTTCATTTTTTTCCCTACCTCCGCCCGCCGCACATCTCCACTTGCTCCGCACCGAGTGAACCCACGTCCACCCTCTCCCTGACCCGACAACCAATCGGACTCTTCCTCCGCCTCCACGTCATCGCCAACGCAAACTTCCTCCAACCAAGACCCATCGCCGTCCTCGCCTACTCGTGCACCTACAGCCACGCTGGCAGCTGTAGCTCTGCTACCGACCTCGACAGCAGCCATGTCCGTGCCTTCTCCTTCCCACCAGCTCGGCCGAGCCTTCCTCCACCTGAATCCATGCGAGCTCTACAACCTCAAACCCAAGTGAAGATCCACTCATCGTCTTCCCTTCGTCCACCATCTCCAAAACGGTGCTCCGCCACCATGCTTCTTGCCCGAGCCTTGTCACTGTAACGTGCTGCATTAGGAGGGGTGGGAGTTTGTTACATATATTCTATAGTTATACATATATGTATTATATGTAAGAATTATAAGTTGATTTTAAATATGTACACATTAAAAATGTGTAGTCTGTACGAAATTTTTTTTTAACGTAAACAGGTTGATTCTCTTTAACAAGTTTTATATGTATGTGTTTTGAAATTTAGCTTAAAGTATATAAGTAATATAACCTACTTTGTATATATACAAGGCTATATATATAGTTGTACGTGTGAACTTGGGTGTATATTGGTTATATTTTATTTGTCTATATACTTTTCGCATATATATATATATATATATATATATATTGGTGTATTCTATAAGTTGCTTATAACAGTGCTTTAGTTGTTTGTATATATAGGTATGGGTATATTCCATAAAGTTATAATGGTAGTTTACATGTATATAGTTATATATATAGTTAGTTTATATTATACATTACATATATTTTGAGTCTATATGTGTACTATATAAGTTATACAAGTTATATAAGTATTATATTGCACTGTTTAAAGGCTTATAGTATATAATATTTGAATATTTATATATTTATAAATGAATATGTTTAAAATTCAAGCTTTATTTCAAAATGTATGTGTATTCTTAAAACTTAATATTGGGTTTAAGGAAATAATAATATAATATCATCTCATTAAAAAAATTATCAAGCTAATTTGATTATTCCCATCAAATGCTGTTATCAGATCTGTTCGTCGATTTCGTGCCAATCAGCTTTGATCGTTGAATTCATGTCGTTTTTGCTTTGCTTGGATTCGTAATTCAATTTCAATGTCAGTATCAGTGTGTGTATCTATGCCATCTTCTGTATTCCCTAACCTCGAAAGGTGAGCAATCGCTCATGATTAACATTCCTATATTTATTAAATTTGATTTCAATTGAAACGACAATTGAAATATGCTGTTGTAGTTATTTCAAATTGTTAAATATATGCTATCATCTGTAGTTGTTCACCTGTGGGATATGACACCATATCCTGTTATTTATATTATATTGTTATTGATAATATATGCTTGCTTTTATTATTGTCATATCTGTTATCACTCTGCACGTCCCCTGTTAGTATAGAATTCACTATGGGTTGAAATGATACATACCCGAATGGACATTAGAATAGAAGAAAATCGTTATGGGTTGAAATGGTAAACCCAAGCGATTTTCATTTGAATTGAATTTGGGATTGGCGGTCGAAATGATATCTACCTGTATATATTTAAATTACGGACTGAAATGATAAATATCCATATTACTTGACAATGGGACCGGAAATATATACAGACACCGCTGGTCCATATATATAAATGTTTTGAAAATAATTACTATGGTTTGAAAAGAAATATATAGTTTTTAAAATATATCTATATAATGGTAATTTTATATATATAGATTTAATAATAATATTATTATTGAGACTGATTTAATTCATATAATATGTTTAAGTGGTTATGTAAATTTATATTTCAAAATAGATTGTTGTGAAAATTTGAATAAGTTAAGGTTGAGAAGATAAAGTTCATTTGATTGAAATTGTACTTAATTAAGAATTCTACTAAATTAAATCGATTTGAACTATTGAAGTTGAAGTTTAAGATTTGATTTTATAACTTGATTTTTGATTTAAAGTGATTAAATGGATATTTCAAGTTTAAACAAATCGAAAGGAATATTTAGTGTAAAGGTAAATTAAGGTTATTCAAATAATATTGAAATTATTAAGTGAATATCCCAAGACTAATAATAATAAGGTTAAATCAAGATATATAGGAAACTATTAAATTGAACTTTGAAATGTTGAATATTAAAGCTTTGAAATATACTGGGATGTAAATGATTAATTTGTGATTCAGATCTGTATTTAAAATCAATATAATTTGAATTGGTCATTTAGAAAGCTGAATTGAATGGAAATTGATAAATTTAGATAGAATTTAATTCGAGTAGGAAAGTCGAGTTGATTTTGAAGCGATTTGTGAAATTTAAGGAAATCACAATACTTTACTTTATAAATTATTAAATATATACTATTTTGGAAAATAGACATATGAAAATGTTATTTTAGTTTTGAAGCATCAATTAATGCCCACGGTGTTATAGTGTATATTTCTACCATGTTGATAGTCCCACGGATCCTTAAAGGTTGGTTATCCCAAACATACTTTAAGTTACTAGTATTTGGGTTGATATTTCACTTGAGTTGGATTTATTGATATAAGAATGTTAATCCTGACTCGAGTGTTTTGTGTTTTGCTTTATGCTCGGGTCAGACTGAGTGATGCAGTATTTGAGACTCACCTTTGGAATTTGGAGCTTCGCTTCGAGATCCAACTATTGTTTTAGCTTTCTGCTTTTCCGGTTGATTTGTTCAGAGAGGTCATCAGTTTGTATTGAGACTTCATTGTACTTGAGATAATCTGTTGTATTTTATTTCTAACTCTGATGTTTATATAGTAGCTTCATGAACTGCTATTTATTTATTCCGTTGCATTATTTTGTACTACCCTATGTCTGTGATTCTGTGGTTGATTTATATACTGCATATGATGAGTTTTTCGAAATTTAAATTAAAAATCTGATATTTTGAACAATTCAAGTTCGACGTGCGTGGATGCAAATGGTTGAAAATATGCGGGTCATCGCAGTTAGTATCAGAGCTTTGGCTCTAGGCAAACTTAGCATATATAGTAAATTTAAGAATCACTTCCGTTCGAGCTTGAATTTCTTCCTCTGTGATTTTGGTTTTCCGTTGGACTTTGTAACGTTCCCTTCGGTTCCAAAATCCATTATCTTCTCTCCCTATTCGTGGTTCTTGATTCTGGAGTATACTGTAGCTCCATTGGATGATTGTAAGGGGTGAATCTCCCTTACAGTAGACACTGATTTACCGGATATTTCTGTATTTTATGTTTAGATGTCGCTATCTTTTACTATGCCCAAGTGTCGAATGCCGATTTGCCTTAGAACTCTGCATCTGTTTGCACAAAAAATGGGCAAGCACCTCCAAGTCGTATGACTTAGTCGATTTTATGTTGTTCTTAGCGATTTGGGTGATTTATGCAAATATGTAAAAGCCAGGGACTAAACTGTAAAAGACACACAGATTTATAGTGGTTCGGCCAGAATGTGCCTACGTCCACTTCATATGTTATTCTCTTTCACTGTTCAGATTACAAGTACAAAGCTTTGATCACAAGTGTATGAAAGTTGTTTGAAAGTTCTGTCCGTGCTTGAGCTCTCAAACTTGTCCCCCATTGTTGTCCCCTACCCCTTTATTTATAGAGTGAGGCTGGGGGTAGGGGTCTTGGATGTATATAGCTACTGGTGGGCCTGGGCTGATGTAATCCGGCCCGGCAATGTTGGTTCGGTAACACCTTGGTCCAGTGATGGTTGGAGTAGCGTTTTGGTTCGGTAGTGGTTGGAGTGGTTTTGGTTCCGTAGTGGTGGTTCGATAGTGCGAGTAGGTGGTCTGGCCCGGTAGTGAGTGGTTCGGTAGGTCCTTGGTTCGGTAGTGAGTGGTTCGGTAGTATTTACTTTGGTTCGAGTTGGTTCGGTCTTCCATGGTTGTGAATCTGGTTCGGCAGTGGTAGGGATGCCGAATAAAACTTAGGTAAACCTGGATGAAGCTGGTGCTTCTTGAGATCTCCTGGGTGAGAAAACGCCCAACATTTTCCCCCCAAAGTGGGGCATATGCCGGTATATGCCGTGCTTTGTTTTAAATCAATGACGTTAGCTTCGATTTTTCCATTCGGCCCAGATGCCGAGCCAGTTGCTCCGGTCGTCTATGTTTGCCTATAAGTATGGGCCTTACGCATCTGCTATTCCTTACCTTTTGAAATAGCCGAACCAAACTTTGGTATGCCGAATCAACCATATCACCGAACCAAATTTGACTGCCGGTCCAGGCGATTTAGTCTTCTTTCACCGAATGAACTTTATGCTTGAACTACCGATTGAGTCCGGGGAGTATGAGTGCCGAATGAACTTTTAGCCTCGAACTACCGAATGAATTTGGGAGTACGAGTGCCGAATGGTCTTTGAGCCTCGAACTATCGAATGAACTTGGGAGCACGAGTGCCGAATGGTCTTTGAGCCTCGAATTGCCGAATGAACTTGGGAGTACGAATGTCGAATGGTCTTTGAGCCTCGAACTACCGAATGAACTTGGGAGTACGAATGTCGAATGGTCTTTGAGCCTCGAGCTACCGAATGAGCCTTTATGTTTTGAATTATGAATGAGATTCCAGACTGTAGGTATTTGCTTGTTTATATCTCTTCACTCCTTGTCCTAACAATATGTTTCCTCGTGTTGTAGATAATGTCTCATAAAGTAGAAACTCGTTCTGACAAGAAGAAATCCAAGGACAAAGGAGAGTCCCTCATAGTGCCCCCAATTCGGCAGAACAAGAACGTCATGGACCAACCCCGAGATCATTAGTAGACGGGTACGGCCCTCAGGAGCACTTGAACTCACGCCTGACTGCTTTTCCAGCTCCCTCAAAGATGAGCAGCTTGACGTTATATCTCGATCTTTTGGGATTGACAGAGCGCATATGATGTTGCCGGGGGAAGGAGTGATGCCGTATGACCCCCCTGAAGGATATTTTGCTTGCAGTAGGTATCACTGCATGTGCAGGGCCATCCCTCCGATCAATACTTGGATAGTTAGCTTTATCACATACTTGAAGGTGGCCTCTTTCCAGCTTCAGCCTAACTCCTATGCCATCTTGATGAGTCTGTTCGTTATATTCCAGAGAAAATACGGGAGTCCCCCTTCCAACCGGGAGATCCGGTACCTGTACAACTTGAGAGGCTTTAAGAAGGGGTCTCCATATATTAGCTTAGAATCGGCCGTGTCTTTCAAGCCGGTCCTGGACTTATATTCAAAATTTAGCATGTTCAAGAAGGAATGGTTCTTTGTCAAGGATGACTCTGTTTCTTTCCACCGCTTCACCTCTGGCTGTAAGTTGAATCTCATTTATAATCTTCGTTCTGACTGCAATGCTCCTCCTTATGTGCTTTGTTTCTTGCTAGCGACAGGTGGCTTTACGGTTGTAGAGAACGATCGTCTGGTTCAGATGGCTGCGGAAATAGAAGCCATTCCGAAAAATGAGAGGGCGGCTTCTTATTTGATCAGAAATGCTACTCTTTTGGGGCTCATCTTGATTCTGTCACGCCAGTCTGTGGTCAAGCAAAGAGACACAGCTGAGGAGAGGGCCGCCAAAGCTAAAGGAGGGGCTACAGCGAAGAGCGGCAAAAGGAAACCCTTCTCGAAACTACCAATTGCCGGAGGGAAGAAACTTAAGAAGTCCGATGGACCCTCCCCCAGCACATGTCCAGACATCCCGGAGGAGGAAGATGTGGAGAAGGAAAGAGGTGAGGATGAAGGAGGTGAGGCGGAGAGTGGAAGTGGTGGAGAAGGTGATGGTGATGGTCATAGCGATGATGGTGCTGGGGCTTTGTCTTCTAAGAAAGTAGGTGTTATCCAGGAATGGACAGATGACGCTTTCCGCCAAGCTTTTGAAGGGTTGGAGGAAGGATCGGCTTTAGTGGAGAAGCCTAAGAAAGCTGACAAGGCCGGGACCGGTGCCGATTCATCTTCTAAGAGCGCTTCAGCTAAGGCAATTCCTGCGATTCAAGGTCGATTTTTGACTCCTGCCGACTCCATTTATGATAAGGATTTAGGAATATTTTATGGTCAGCTCCCGTCCTGAAATGAGATCTAGGACTTATTGCAGTATCCTACTCCTCCCTAGGTTTTGTATAACAAAAGCGTCTCTTTACTCTTCTTAACTTGATATATTTATTGAATTATAGCTCAATGTATGCTTGTAACACTTGGTTTTTATCACAGAAGCGGGTAAGGTGGCCAAGACATTAGATTTTCGGCATCGTCTTGAGCAATACAAACTTCTCAAGGCTTCTACTAAACCAAAGCCTTCGACTAACTGCCCTGGAGACGTAGTCGGCTACCGTCCTCTTCTTTGAGTTATCAAGAGGATATCCAAAAGACGAAGAGGAGTCGCTCCTTGTTTGAATCTTCACCTGGTCCTCAGCCCCTAACTCAGCCTCTTCAGGATACCACGGAGGAGAATACTGAGTTTATACCTTCTCCGCACCCGTTTGAAAATCCTACTGTTACCCAAATAGGTCATCCCGGCTTGGCTCGTGATCCGTTTGCGGGTCATCCGGATCTGGATCCGGGTTCTCGTGATATTACCTTTGATGAGGCTACCGGTGAGCACCTTCTCCCTCGTAATCCTATGGTAAGAGTACTAGATGAAGCTAAGTCCCTGGACCTTGATTTGCTTACCACTCGGGTCGTAACTTTGGGGGACGAAGCTAAGGCAAACATTGACCGGGTTGTTGAGGAAACCAGGAAGCTGATGGGCATCATGCCCAATTGGTCAAGGCTGGAGAAGAAATCGGGAGTGCTAACATTCGACTGCGGTTAATGGTTTCCGACCAGGCCAAGTAACTCGTTGATCAGGCCATTCAGATCTCGAGCGGGTACAGGAGTTATCCGGGAAACTTGAAGCCGCAGAGCTTGCTCAAACCAAGCTGAAGGAGGAGATGGAGGCGATGAGGAAATCCTTTCAGGCTGACTGCTCACGATACCAATCGGAGAGGGATGCTGCCATTGCAAAGCTGTTGGCTTCTGAGTACCGAGTAAGGGAGTTCGAGGAGAATGAGGAGATAATGAATGAGATGCTTCGGGATATATACTTTCGCACTTGGAAACAGTGCAACTTATCTTGGATGGATGATTATCCCGAGTCATGGCCGGGATTTATCTTAGGGCCCTAGAGGAGGCTAAGGCCGATTCAGATGAGGAGGGTGGCGCGGCCTTTAGAATGGACGTGGTTACAGCTCAATTCACCAAGGAGGAGAAAGCGGCAGCGAAGGAGGGTATGCGGCTGCTTACTGCTGAGGAGGTAGGTGTGTAGTTAGAGGATGATGATCAAGGAGCAGATGTTGGTAAGTTTTCTCTTTTAGCTTTTCGTAACTTGATTGCTTATTGTTTATTTAATAGATTCTTCTCCTGAATTGGACAGGCGGGACCTCTGAAGCACCAACTACCTCTGGTCAACATGCTGAGAGTTCCAATCCTGCAGTTAAGTAGATCTCGGAGGGCCAGTAGGATAGAGGTGAAGCTCCGATGCAGCTGACTCCTTGACTTGATCTGGATATCCTTTGGTTTACTTAACATTGTTGTCTATGCTAGTCCCAAAACATTAATGTAACTTTTAGGCTGTAATTATGTTATTCGTAACGAACGACTTTATTCTTGGCATGTAATTTTTAACTTAAGCTGACTCTATCATATTTGAATGTTGTCGTTATTTTGGTGTGTTGCATAAGAAATATAGCTATGCACATTCCTGTGATTCGATCGTGTTTGATGCCAAGCTCGTGATTAAAATATAATTTAATATCTTGCAATGTTAGTGTGACGTGTGAATAAATTACAGCTACGTATTCATATACAAAAGAAGATAGTACCGCCCTTCATGTTTTAGTTGTAGATGGTAGCTTTGAATGTCTTGTATGATTGAGTATGGAATGCAGTTGAGTGACCTATCATCCAGTTGTGAGTTCCTATTCTCATTAGCGAACGTCTCCTATTTTGTGTCCTGTACTTTAGAGATCGTTATAGAGGATAGGAGGAAAGTTCTGAATAAAATAGAAATATAAGAAATAGTAAAACTTCCAATCACGGAAGGCCTGCGATGTGCTTAAGTTCGTGGCAAACGGGTTTTGTAGTACTTTCCCTAGCTGTGGGCCTTGGAGACATTTGTCACCCATCTTACGCCTCCGCGAGGAGTTTCTCTTTTTTACCCCAGCCGTACTTAAGACAATCGGAGCCGATATCGCGCACAGTAACTACCCGGGCCATTATGGCCCGTAATCGTGGGTATTATTCGATTTACCGTAGCTGGCTAGCGCGGGTGCCGATCGTCAACTGTGAACTATCCCTGGCTGGCCACACCTTATGTTGGGGCTTAAAGTAGGTTCGCGGTTGTCGACGAGCCGAACGCCGTAATGAGCTGCCTCGGCTATAGTCGGCCTTCTCAGTGGCTTATAATCGGCTCATTACAGTCGGCTTTAAGGGCCGATCGCGAGCAATGAGTTAACCCGCAGCAGAGGGATGCTAGAGCAAAAGTGTCTCATTGGCGAGGGCGTAGATTCGTATAATACCTGTTAGGTCTTGTCCAGGGGAAGTTGCACCGTGATGTGTCTTGAATGGAAATGCCATTACACAGGATTTTGTTCAACAGAAAAGGATAAAGTTAACAAGCAGCCAAGATATAAAGGAACAAGTTAAAAAGGAGACAAGTTTTTAAAGTGGTTCGGCACGAAAATGCCAACGTCCACTGATTCTCTTTGTTAATTCACTTCATATGGGCAGTACAAGTTAAGAAAGTATCGACGAAGGTGTTGGATGTTCCATGCCCTCTGGAACACCTCTCCGTCCACTGTTGACAAAATATAAGCTCCGTTGTGGAGATCTTTATGAATTACATATGGTCCATTCCAGATTGGATCTAGTGCACCGGGGTGCGGGAAGATTCGCTTGAGGACAAGATCTCCTTCTTGTAAGCTACGATGCTTGACTTTGGAGTTGTATTGCGCTGCCACTTTTTACTTGTGAGCTGCTGCTTTGAGCGCTGCATCGTTTCTTCTCTCTTCAATTAGATCCAAAGACATGTGAAGGAGGACTTCGTTCTCTTCTGGGTTATAGTGGATCCTATGGCTGGAAGGCACTATAGTTTCGACTGGGAGCATGGCCTCCGATCCGTATGCCAAAGAGAAAGGAGTTTGCCCCGTTGATGTTCTGAAAGATGTGCGGTAGGCCCAAAGTGCCGTAGGAAATTCATCCACCCAAGCGCCTTTTGACTTTTTAAGTTTCTTCTTGATTAGAGTTTTTAGAATTTTATTGACAGCTTCGACTTGTCCGTTTGCCTGGGGATAAGCTACAGATGAGAAGCTCTTGCGAATTCCGTGCTCTTGGCACCAGCCGGCGAACTCCTCGCTGTCAAACTGAAGTCCATTATCCGATATGATTTTGAGCGGAACTCCGTACCTGCATAGAACATTTTTGATCAAGAAGTTAATAACTTTTGCCAAAGATATTTTATTTAGAGGTTCCGCTTCCACCCATTTAGTGAAATAGTCGATTGTCACTATAGCATATTTGCCTCTGCCTCGTCCCACTGGCAGTTCGCCAATCAAGTCAATTCCCCATACTGCAAAGGGCCAAGAGCTGGTCATTTGAGTAATCTCACTTGTTGGTAGTCGAGGAATCTTAGCAAATTTCTGACATCTGTCACATTTTTTGACGAAGTCTAAGGCATCTTTGTTTAAGGTGGGCCAGAAATATCCATATCGGAGTATCTTCTTTGCCAGAGTCTGCCCTCCAGTGTGATCTCCGCAGCTTCCTTGATGGATGTTGGATAAGATTTCCTTGACTTCCCTTCCAGCGACACACCTTAATAAGGGGTTAGAGATGCCGCGCCGATAGAGGATGCCTTCTTGTACTGTGTAGTGGGAAGCTTTCCTCAAGACTTTCTTGACTTCGTTACGGTCGTCGGGCAGTGTGCCATCTTGTAAGTATTTTCGGATGGGAGTCATCCAAGTTTCCTCTTCGATTGCAGCTATCAGATTCACTTGCCCGAAACTCAGGGTTAGTTGCCTTGAGATGGCTACTGTTCAGAAAATGGTGTCATCTTTCATGCTGGCTTGCTTTGCCAATTCATCCGCCTCTTGGTTCTCTTCTCGAGGGATGTGTTTGACTAAATAGTGATCCAATTCGTCGGGTAGCAGCTTGGTCTTCTTTAGATATGTTGTGAGTCGTTCACCTCAAGTCTGAAATTATCCTAGTATTTGATTTACAATAAGTTGCGAATCACTATGAAGACATAAAGAACTAACTCCAATCTCTAAGGCAAGTTATAATCCAGCTATTACTGCTTCATATTCTGCATCGTTGTTAGTGGCAACGAATTCCAACCTTAGAGCATAATGTAGCTTCCTTCCCCTGGGAGTGATTATTACAATACCTGCCCCCGAGCCTTGTTCGTTTGATGCTCCGTCCACAAAGAGATTCCACTTGATGTCTTTTGCTATTTCAGATTGTTCCTTACCTTCGTTGGTAGTGAGTTCGGCAATGAAATCGGCCAGGGCTTGTCCCTTGATGGAGGTGCGAGGATGGTAGGTGATATCATATTGACTCAGTTCAATGCACAATTTAAGTAGTCTTCCAGAAGTGTTGGGACGATGGAGTACCTGTCTTAGCGGTTGATCGATTAGAACTCTGATGGGATGGGATTGGAAATAGTGTTGCAGTTTCCGTGATGTGATCAGTAAACAGTATGCTAGCTTCTCAAGTTTAGGATATCTGGCTTCTGCCCCTGTAAACCTCTCGCTAACAAAGTATATTGGTCGCTGTGCGCGGTTGTCCTCTCTCACCAAAGCGGCGCTTAGAGCATGAGATGACATAGCAAGGTGTAGGTATAGCTCTTCGTCTTCGTTCGGAGTTGAGAGTACTGTTGGTCTCTGAAGGTGTTCGATTAGGTTAAGGAAGGCTGTTAAGCATTCGTCAGTCCACTCGAACTTTCCTTTGTCTTTCTTTAGAGCTTCGAAGAAGGGGATGCACTTGTCAGCCGCTTTAGAGATGAATCTGCTTAGGGCGGCCACATTCCCATTTAGGCTTTGCATTTCTTTTCGAGCGGAAGGTATCCTGATATCTCTCAGAGCTCGAACTTGTTCGAGGTTTGCTTCAATCCCCCTGGCGTGGACGATGAATCCCAAAAACTTTCCTGATGATACTCCGAATGAGCACTTTAGAGGATTCAGCTTCATTCCATATTGGCGAAGTACTTGAAACATCTCGCGCAGGTGGCTTACGTGATTGTTGGCTTTCCTCGATTTTGCTAGCATGTCATCCACATAAACCTCCATAGTTCGTCCTATCATTTCCACAAACATCTTGTTGACGAGGCGCTGGTAAGTAGCTCCGGCGTTTTTAAGTCCAAAAGGCATTACTCTATAGCAGTACAATCCCCGGTCAGTGATGAAACTTGTGCGGTCTTGATCGAGGGAGTGCATAGGAATTTGGTTATATCCTGAGTATGCGTCCATAAAAGATAAGAGTTCGTGCCCGGCTGTGCTGTCCACAAGCTGATCGATTCGGAGGTGTGGGAAGCAATCCTTCGGGAAAGCGTCATTTAAGTTGGAGAAGTCAATGCATGTTCGCCACTTCCCATTAGCCTTCTTTACTAGTACCGGGTTAGCGATCCACTCTGGGTCGATGGCTTTTCATATTAAGTTATTTGCAAGTAAGTTCTTTACTTCTTCATCCAGGGCTGCTGATCGTTCTGCCCCCATACTTCTCTTTTTCTGCTTTACCAGCACCTTGGTAGGATCGATGTTTAGTACGTGGCATGCTACGTCTAGGGAGATTCCAGTCTTGTCAACGTGCGTCCATGCAAATACATCCAAGTTGTGGCGGAGAAAATCAATGAGTTGATCCTTCAATTCCACTCTTAGCTGAGATCCGATTTTCAACAGCCTACTTGAGTCATGTTTGTCTACAGATACAAACTCCATAGCCTCTGCAGGCTCGACGGCGGCCTCCTCCTCTTTGTCCCTGGGGTCTAATTCATTGAAAGGATCACTGGTATATCGAAGAGGAGGGGCTTTCTTTAGTTGCTATGCTTTCAAGTTTTTCATGCAGAGAGTAGTCTCTGCATTTTTCCCTTTATCCTTCCTGCGGTTATTGCGAAGTTCAGTTACATAGCAATCTTGAGCGGCGCCTTGATCTCCCTCTACTTCTCCTATTCCATTGTCTATTGGAAAATTCATCTTTAGGCACCACGGGGCCAGGACAATTTGGAAGTCAGATAAGGCTGGTCTTCCTAAAAAGGCGTTGTAGGCCGAATGGTTATCTATTAGCACAAATGTTTGTTTCCGTACAACGGAGTGGGGTTGACTTCCTATTTCAACAAAAAGGTCCATTTGCCTGAGGGGCATCTTCGCATCTCCAGTGAAACCGTGTAGTGGTTTGTTGCAGGGAGACACATCCTTCATTGATAGCTTCATTCTGTCGAAAGCGTGCTTTAATAGGATATTTACTGAGCTTCCAGTGTCTACTAGAATTCGGAAAACTTCGGCCGGACCGAACCAGGTAGAGATGACCATAGAATCCATGTGAGGGTACTGCCTTCCCTCTAGGTCACGCCTACTGAATGTGAAGTCATCATTCTCTTTTCGCTTCGGGTGGCGTTCTTCCATAACAGAATTAACGCAGCCTTCATTGTTTCTAAGTGACTTTCCGTATCTTTCCATCTCTGTCCAGTTTCTGTCGGCGATGTGTGGTCCTCCCGATATAGTACGGGCCACTATCTTCTCTTGATTGGAGCTGCTGGTGTTGCGATTTCCCCCTCCTGTTTCTGGGAGGGGCAGCCTTGGGTTCTCATTGGCAGGGGCTGGAGTCCTGTTCTGACATTTTACATATCGTTCCAGTCTCTTCCTTCTGATGTGTTCTTCAATTAAGTCCCGGAGACGATGACATTCATTGGTATCATGCCCATGACATTCGTGGAAGCGGCAGAACTTTCCAGACTTAATTGCATTATCTGAATCCTTCTTGTACGGGCGGCGTTTGTATTTAACTTCGTCTTGGGTGGCCAGGAAGATGTTTTCGATTGTTTCATTCAAGGGAGTGTAAGCGTCAAATCTCGGTCCTGGCCGATATAGACGCTTTTCTCCCTTCTTGCTCCCAGCATTGTCTCTAGAGTCATTTCTGTGGGCGTCCTTTGCTACAGCGGGTGTGCTGCCATGAGCGGGCTTAGTTTGTTGCCCTGTCTGACTTTCAGTGGCAGCGTCTTCAAGTCTCATATATCTTCCGGCTTCATGGAAGAAATCGGATAAGGTAGATGGTTTTTCTTTCGTTAATATTCTAGCAAACTTAGTATCCGGATGCACACCACAACAGAGGGCCATTAAGATGAGTTTCTCATCGGCATCTTGGACTGCGGCCGTTGCAGCATTGAATCAGGTTAGATATTGTTGCACTGTCTCTTCGGGCTTCTATTTGATATTAGATAGGGAATAAGCGTCCTTGGGTTGTTCCACATGAATGCGGAACTGGCTGATGAACTTTTCCTTCAACATTTCCCATGAGCTGATGGATCCTTGGGTAGATGGAAGAACCAGGAGGTAGCTAGGTCTGCCAAAAATAGTGGAAAGCATTTGCACAATACTCCTTCTGTGGCTCCGCTCATGAGCATATGTTGTGTGTATCTCTGCAAGTGTACAACGGGGTCAGAGATTTCCTTGTAAGGTTCCATTGATGGCATTTTCCATTCTCCAGGGGGTGATGGCAATTTCGATATTGCGGGTGAATGGGCTGGTTACCTTAGCGCCTATCCCTCGATCTCTTTGATCCTCTTGGACGCACTCTCTGAACAATCGCGCCATCCTTTCATCAGAATTTAGAGCAGATAAAAATGATTTGGTTCTTCTCTGCGGGATTAATTCCGTCTAGATGATCTGTAGGGGTGGTATCGTCTATCACTCATAATATTTTCCAGTGGCTTTCTTTGGTCTTCTGGGAGCATGCTAGGGTCAGCTACAATAGGCCCTTGCCTTGATCTTCCCCTGTTGGGTTCTGTTCCGAGCACTTCCTCGGGTCCAACTTCGGGCTGGACTCTAGCTCGGCCTCGTTCATTGGTGTTTCCATGGCTAGGTAGCATGACAGACTCAGCTACAGCCGACCCTCGCCTGGTACCTCCCCCGCTGGGTTCGGTTCCAAGCGTTTCCTCGGGTTGGAGTTCGGGCTGAGTTCGGGCTCGGCTCCTACCATTGCTGTTTCTGTTGTTCGCTTCTTCGAAGAAGAAAGATCTTTGTCGCCTACGAGATCCTCCAGACTGGGACTCACCCCATGATTCAGTGTTGCGATTGGATTCTTCTGCATCCCTTAAGCATGACATGAGTCGGTTCACCAAGGCTTCTTGTTGGGATGTGAAGCGGTTTGTCGCTTCAGCCACAACCCTGTCTAGATCTGCCTTAGTAATTGTTGTCCGCTGTTCCGTGGCAGGGGCTGTCGGTTTTTCCTGATTTCCATTTTGTACTGCTCATGTTACGGTACGATTTTCTTGATCTGTGATCACTGGATCTGGAAAGCTGCTAGTTGCGATGTTCTTTCCTTTGCTAACATCTTTCTTCTTCCTGGGAGGCATGTCTTCCAAGCAATGAGCAATGCTGTCGGGAAGAAGGTTAAGTGGGAGAAGCTGAAGCTTCAAGCTCGATCTCTGAGTGAAAGCACCAAAAATGTTCGCACAAAAAATGGGCAAACACCTCCAAGTCGTATGACTTAGTCGATTTTTTATGTTGTTCTTAGCGATTTGGGTGATTTATGCAAATATGTAAAAAGCAGGGACTAAACTATAAAAGACACACGGATTTATAGTGGTTCGGCCAGAATGTGCCTACGTCCACTTCATATGTTATTCTCTTTCACTGTTCAGATTACAAGTACAAAGCTTTGATCACAAGTGTATGAAAGTTGTTTGAAAGTTTTGTCCGTGCTTGAGCTCTCAAACTTGTCCCCCATTGTTGTCCCCTACCCCTCTATTTACAGAGCGAGGCTGGGGGTAGGGGTCTTGGATGTATATAGCTGCTGGTGGGCCTGGCCTGATGTAATCTGGCCCGGCAATGTTGGTTCGGTAACGCCTTGGTCCGGTGATGGTTGGAGTAGCGTTTTGGTTCGGTAGTGGTTGGAGTGGTTTTGGTTCGGTAGTGGTGGTTCGGTAGTGGTGGTTCGGTAGTGGTTGTTTGGCAGTGGTCTGGCCCAGTAGTGAGTGGTTCGATAGGTCCTTGGTTTGGTAGTGAGTGGTTCGGTAGTATTTACTTTGGTACGAGTTGGTTCGGTCTTTCATGTTGTGAATCTGGTTCGGCAGTGGTAGGGATGCCAAATAAAACTTAGGTAAACCTGGATGAAGCTGGTGCTTCTTGAGATCTCCTAGGTGAGAACACGCCCAACAACATCGATCTTATTCCTGATGTCACGGTTGACCCAGTTAAGATCGCCCGCGATTTATATAAATATACTCATCTTTTATTTTGAAATTTAATTATCTCATCTTCGATCGAGCCTATCTTCGAATCAGGATTCTATTTGATTAGAGTTCCTCTAATTTGAGTCACTATCTTGTTTTGAAATCCATTCTTAAAATCATCCTTTGAAAGGAAAATCTGGTTTGTTTGTGTTTGGAAATCGTTCATATATCGAAATTTATTAGTTGATAAGTATGACTATATTCTATATATAAAAGTGGAGTTGTTTTCCATAAGGATTATATACCTTTTAAAAATGAATTTGAAGTTTCGAAAGGATTTGAAATTTTGAAAATTATATAAGAAATTGATTTATATAAAAATGATTTATGACTGAAGGGTTTTGAATTTGAAATTCGAGGAACTGAACTCTGGTATTTTGAAAATTGGTTTTAAGATTTTTGAAAAATATAATAATAGGATTTAAAAGTATTCTGGATATGAAATGTTTCAAATGACTTCAAATGTGTTCCATTGATTTTGAAGAAAACTTAAAGAAATTTTGAAGAAAATTGAAGTCCAGAACTCACTTATGTCGCTGGAAAATAATTTCAGTGATGAGTGCACGCATCTGTGCAGTTAAAGCACTCGGAAGATTTGAAGCGATGGAGGTGCAAAAAGCCATAACGGGGATACAGCGAGGATATAGCGGGATATAGCGGATGGCTCCAAAACAGCATATAAAACTCGTACTTAATGTTTTTAAAAATATATAAATGGTAATTAAATGAAAAATTATCATTCAATTGAATTATAATTAATGCATCAATAATTTTAAATAAAAAAATATGTGCGAATATACTTCAAATAAATGTAAAACTGTTATATAACATAATTGAATTTAGTAGAATATTATAGTATTTTCATTTCTGAAAATATATTAAAAATTAAATCAAATAAATTAGTGTCATAATTTTTATAATGTATAAATGCAACTTTTTAATTCATTTTATTAAAGAAGATATAGCGGAAATAGAAAAATATAGCGGGAATAACGGGATATAGCAGAAATAGCGGGGATTAAATCGGAAAGCCTATATTTTGGGGCCATATGGGAAGATCATAGCGGTAGAAATCCGCTATGAGATATAGCGGGGTTATAGCGGGGTAATAGTGAGGCATTAACTACACAGCACATCATCGACATTGATTTTCGACTTTCAGAGTGGGGGAGAGGCCACATTAATAGCTTTGTTATGCGAGGGATTTTGTGAAACCAATTTTTGATTTCAAATTGCGAAGTATGATTTGATATACGAAAGCTATATGTATATATATTTGAAACGATTTGAAATGAGCCCGGTGTTCAGTCCTCGAGTTTCGAATTTGATATTACTCGATATATTGAAATTGATTTACTGATTTGTTGTTGATCTCCAACTCTGAATTGGAAATTTGATTTTTTTGACTATTTTGAATATTCGAGCACTTCCAAATTGAGGTCTAAATTTTCAAAGCTAAGTGATTTCGAAAAGTATAAATCATTCGAAAGGGTAAATTGGATCTTCTATATAGAAATAAAAGGATGGTTAAAAATTTGGGTATAATTGATTTTGAGAAAAATATATGGTTTCGAAAATAGATTGGAATTGAAAACCCAGTATTAATATGAGGATTTTGGAAATGAATTTGTTGGACGTAAATTATGTGATTTGGAAGCTAGGTTTACTTTCTAAACCCATTATTTGGAAACTTTGAAATTGAAGATATTAGATTTGGAATAAATAATTTGATGAAATCACATATGATTTTGAAACTGAGCTGATATTAAAAGGAATTGAAATTGGAAACCTTATTTCACTAAATGCTTTGATTTGGGAGTTATCGAACTTATATAAAATTGATTTGTATAAGTATGAAGTTGATTTGAAAACTATTGATTTGGAAAGGTACTCAATTAGAAAGGCGAAACCTTATATATAATCGAAAGAATGATCTGATATACCATTGACTTTGGAAAGTATTCGATCTGAAAAAGGGATCTTGTATATAATGGACTTTATATAAGTATGATATTTGAAAGTGATTTGGAAAGGTACTATATGATATATATTTTTGAAGTAAAGATATGGAAAGTGCCTTCTGCTTGATACCCATTTTGTTGCCACATTGTGGATTTGTTCTATCGATATTACTCTCTCTGATTTTGGTTTTTCGGATGTGATACTCGAGTGACCTACCATGGCGTAACCCATGGTCGTTTTTTTGAGTAGCGTAATCCGCAAAGCAGAGATTGCTTAAAGGTAATGGATGTTTCCTGGGGGATCCTGGGGGATCCAGACGTAACCATTGTTATGTATCCAACGATCTACCGGTTTTGTTGTCATGGCGTAATCCGCAAGGCAGAGATTGCTTAAAGGGTGCGGATGCTTCCTGGGGTTCTAGGCATAACCATTGTTATGTATCCACGGTCCAAGGGTTTTTGTTATCATGGCGTAATTCGTAAGGCAGTGATTCCTTAAAGGTACGGATGTTTCCTAGGCGATCCAGGCATAACCGTTGTGTATCTGCAATCCAGGTGATTTGTTTGGTTTGTACTTTCCATGTCGGTTTTGAAGTCTTTCAAGTATTTTCACTAGATGTTGAAACATGTCTACTAAGTACATGAAGAATACTAGCTTTGCATCTGATCAACCCATGGCCAGAGTCTGCAAGAACGAGGATAAACTTGTTGAAACGTCGAGTTATAAAGGTATTTGTTCATAAAAATATTTCCAACAAAGAAATTCTGCATTAATATTTGAAATCGAAATGCCTGTGGTTCTAAATTAACCTGATACTATTCTTTTGAATCTACCTTATCTGCTCAGCTTTATTTATCCACCTATATCAAGTTTTCCCGAATCTACCTTCCTTTCCTTTTTTAATATAATGCTTAAAAATATTGATTATTTATATACTACATGGTTTAATAGAGAATTATAATTATTATAAATATTTATAAGTTATTAATGGAATAAAACATATTTAAGTAGATGATTATTGAATTATTAATAGTATTTGAAAAGTATCTTGAGATAAAAATTATAAACGTGAGAATTATGGATTTAATAATTTCAATAGCTTCTTTGTAAATATAAGTAATGATGCAAATAATCGTTTTCAAATAGTTTTCATATATTTATAAAGGTGCGATCCAAATATATAAATGGTATTTATAATGGAAGCAAGAAATTTACAAATGGGTTTTGAAATGTATTAAAGTATTAAAGAAAATTGAATTTCAAATGAAGTTTCAAATAAATATTTCAAGTAAAATTTATATAGTTTTAAATAAATTGCCTAATCTTGACTTTCAATCTACTTTTATTTCTGGTTGTTCTATTTTCCTACCTCCTTCCTTTTCGGGGACGAAAAGTTTTAAATTTAATTCATTTTATCAACGTATTTAATTGAATTTTTGGTGAACTTTTAAATAATAAAATTTGGAAATAAAAATTTTATATTTGAAATACGCATACTTAAACATAGCATATGGTAAATTTTCAATTAATTTTACGGAAGTTTATTTTATTGTGTAATTCTATTTAATTCAAATCAGTTAACAATTGATGGTAATAAAATAATTTCCAAACCTAAATATTTTTCTATAGAAAATTTCTAAATCATCTTCTGGGGGAGACGTAAAATTTCATTTCATTAAATTCGGACTTCTGTAGCTCCATCGATCTTACTTTCTGCGTTTTTGCCGCATTTTCCACTAAAGGAAATTCGAAATTTTATAATTCAATCATACCACTGATATCTATATACCGTTTTGATCGTCGCGTCATGCTGATCACTGTGGTATATTTATTTCTGTATTTCTGAGGTCCGGTATGCGACGGAACCAATAAAGTGTTCATTGTAATGATACCTTTAATTGCGACTTTTAACTTCCCTAACCTTTTCAAATCCTTACCGTGCAGCTCAAGCAAATAATCAATTGCACTAAGTGGCTTTTCAGCTGAAATTAAGGGAATTGGACCGTTTCCATTATTTTGATTGTAGTGCTTGCCTGTTCATTTCTCGTTCATTTTCTCATTAAAAGTATAAGCAGCCACTATTTATATAATTCTTTTTTTTCTGTTCTTCTTCCTCCTTGTTTTTTTCTTGTCCCGACTACCTTCATTTTTCTCTCCACCTCTGCTCACTGCACATCTCCACTTGCTCCACGCCGAGTGAACCCGCGTCCACCCTCTCCCTGACCCGACAACCCATCGGACTCTTCCTCTGCCTCCACGTCATCACCGACACAAACTTCCGCCAACCAAGACCCATCGCCGTCCTCGCATGCTGGTGCACCAACAGCCATGCTAGAAGATGTAGCTCTGCCACCAACCTCGACAATAGCCCTGTCTGTGTCTTCTCCTTCCCACCAGCTCGGTCGAGCCTTCCTCTGCACCGCCTCCACCTGAATCCATGTCGAGCTCTACAACCTCAAACCCAAGTGCAGATCCACTCACCGCCTTCCCTTCGTCCACCATCTCCAAAACGGTACTCCGCCACCAAGCTTCTTTCCCGAGCCTTGTCACGTGTAACTTGTTGCATTAGGAGAGGTGAGAGTTTGTTATAGATATTCTATAGTTATACAGATATGTATTATATGTAAGAATTTTAAGTTGATTTTAAATATGTACGCATCAAAAAATGTGTAGGCTGTACGGAATTTTTTTTAGCATAAACAGGTTGATTCTTTTTAACAAGTTTTATATGTATGTGTTTCGAAATTTAGCTTACAATATATAAGTTATATAACCTACTTTGTATATTTTCAAGGTTATATATATAGTTGTAGGTGTGGATTTGAGTGTATATTGGTTATATTTTATTTGTCTATATACTTTTCACACACACACACACACACACACACATATATATATATATATATATATTGGTGTATCTTATAAGTTTCTTATAACAGTGCTTTAATTGTTTATATATATATATAGGTATGGGTATAGTCTATAAAGTTATAACGGTAGTTTACATATACATAGTTATATATATAGTTAGTTTATATTAAACATTACATATATTTTGAGTCTATATATGTACTATATAAGTTATACAAGTTATATAAGTATGTAAGTATTATATTGCACTGTTTAAAGGCTTATAGTATATAATATTTGAATAGGTATATACATACAAATAAATATGTTTAAAATTCAAGTTTTATTTCAGAATGTATGTGTATTCTTAAAACTTAATATTGGGTTTAAGGAAATAATAATATAATATCATGTCGTTAAAAAAAAATTATCAAGCTAATTTGATTGTTCCCATCAAATGCTATTATCAGGTCTGTTCGTCGAATTTGTGCCAATCATCTTTGATCGTTGAATTCGTGCCGTTTTTGATTCGCTTGGATTAGTAATTCAATTTCAATGTCCGTATCAGTGTGCGTATCTGTGCCATCTTCTATATTCCCTAACCTCGAAGGTGAGCAATCACTTACGATTAACGTTCCTATATTTAATAAATTTGATTTCAATTGAAACGACAATTGAAATATGCTGCTATGGTTATTTAATTTTTTTATATATATGCTATCATCTGTAATTGTTCACCTATGGGATATGACACCATATCCTGTTATTTATATTATATTGTTATTGATAATATATGCCTGCTTTTCTTATTGCCATATCTGTTATCACCCTGCAAGTCCACTATTAGTATAGAATTCACTATGGGTTGAAATGATACATACCCGAATGGACATTAGAATAGACGAAAATTGTTATGGGTTGAAATAATAAACCCAAGCGATTTTCATTTGAATTGAATTAGGGATTGCGGGTCGAAATGATATCTACCCGTATATATTTAAACTACGGATTTAAATGATAAATATCTGTATTACTTGACCATGGGACCAGAAATATATACAAACACCGCTGGTCCATATATATAAATGTTTTGGAAATAATTTCTGTGGTTTGAAAAGAAATATATGGTTTTAAAAATATATATGTATATAATGATAATTTTATATATATATATGTATGTATGTATGTATATATATAATAATAATAATAATAATATTGAGATTGATTTAATTCATATAATATGTTTTAGTAGTCATGTAAATCTATATTTCAAAATAGGTTGTTGTAAAAATTTGAATAAGTTAAGGTTGAGAGGATAAAGTTGATTTAATTGAAATTGTATTTAATTACGAATTCTACTAAATTAAATCGATTTGAACTATTGAATTTGAAGTTTAAGGTTTGATTTTATAAATTGATTTTTGATTTAAAGAGATTAAATGGATATTTCAAGTTTAAACAAATCAAAAGGAATATTTAGTGTAAAGGTAAATTAAGGTTATTTAAATAATACTGAATTTATCAAGTGAATATCTCAAGACTAAATAATAATGAGGTCAAATCGAAATTTATAGGAAACTGTTAAATTGAACTTTGAAATGTTGAAAATTAAATCTTTGAAATATACTTGGATGTAAATGATTAATTTGTGATTCAGATCTGTATTTGAAATCAATATAATTTGAATTGGTCATTTAGAAAATTGAATTGAATGGAAATTGACAGATTTAGATTGAATTTAATTCGAGTAGGAAAGTCGAGTTGATTTTGACGCGATTTGTGAAATTTGAGGAAATTGCAATACTTTACTTTATAAATTATTAAATACATATATACTATTTTGGAAAACAGATATATGAAAATGATATTTTTGTTTTAAATTATCAATTAATGACCATGGTGTTATAGTGTTTATTTCTACCTTGTTGATAGTCCCACGGATCCTCAAAGGATGGTTATCCCAAACATTCTTTAAGTTACTGGTATTTTAGTTGATATTTCACTTTAGTTGGACTTACTGGTATATGAATGTTAATCCTGACTCGAGTGTTTTGTGTTTTGCTTTACGCTCAGGTCAGACTGAGTGATGCAGTGTTTGAGACTCACCTTTGGAATTTGGAGCTTCGCTTCGAAATCCAACTATTATTTCAGCTTTCAGCTTTTCCGGTTGATTTGTTCAGAGAGGTCATCAGTTTGTATTGAGACTTCACTATATTTGAGATATTCTGTTATATTTTATTTCTAACTTAGATGTTTATATAGTAGCTTCATGAACTACTATTTATCTATTCCGCCGCATTATTTTATACTACTTTATGTCTGTGATTCTGTGGTTGATTTATTTGCTGTATATGTTGAGTTTTGCCAAATTTAAATTAACAATATGATATTTTGAATAATTCAAGTCCGACGTGTGTGGATGCGAATGGTTGAAAATATATGGGCCGCTACAATGAACAAGAAAATTAAAATAGCGGAGAAAATCCATAGCTGAAGTAAAGATCAGTAAACATATCAATAACCAAAATGCAGTCCAGGTTCAAAGTTTCAAAGCATATATACGAAGATCAAGTCAGTAAAGCATAAGAACCATTTCAAATCAAAGTCTCAAAATGACAATATAGGAAATCAAATCCTACATAAGCACAGATATCATCATCGGCATAATTATAGATCGAGTTCCACAAAATCAAAAGATAATAAAAATCATGTTCCAATCAGTAGCAATCGAGTTCGATTAGGAACCCTAATTCCAGAAGATGCGAGAGAACCCAAATGAGAGTGAGAAAGTATCGGATTTTCACAAAGACGAGAAGACGAGAAAGAGATGGCTTTAATTTCATAAAACCCTAAATAGAAGATGAGAAGGAGATGGGCATTTGCATTGTATTGAGAAATGGAATGAACAAAAATAAAAAGAAGAACAAAAATAAAAAGAAGAACAAAAATATAAAGAGTAAAACAAATAAAAGTGGCCATGAAATAATTGAGAGGGAAAAGATGGAGCAAAACCTAAAAAATTTGATAACTTAAATCAGACAATGAATAAAATATTGTCTGAATGATATGAATTTTCATAAAGCTTTCACGGGCTATTCAGACAATAGTTGAAAGATATCAGAGGCTCTTCAGACAACAAATGATATTTTATGTGTTGTGTGAAAAGAAGGGTAACGGAAAATTTACCTTATGTTGTGTGATCAGTGTTGTCTGATTCACTTTGTAGCATAGTGGGTGAGTGTTTGAGGTGCTTTTATTTTTATTTGTTTAGTTTCTTTTTAATTGGCATTATGGAGTATATTAGTATGTATATATAGTCGCACCATAAATAAATGCAAGAACAAAATAAGAATTCATGATTTATATTTATCAATAATGATTCAAATACAAAAATATAACTAAACACAAAAATCAAATATTTGATGATCGTACCAACATGTTGAAGACTTACCTTACTTAAATCATGAAAATCTTTTCCCTCGCCCACATAGTTGCATTCAACATCCTAATATTAACTTAGGCATACCTCTTGATATACATATATAAATAAATTATAAATATCTGGTAAACAAATTCACAGCTTACATCATGAATATATAACTTTTCTTTAAATCAAAACAACAAATATTTTACAACTTATCAAAGTATTGTGTATACCCTATTATCTCAAAATTACTAATTATGATTATACTAAATACTTAAATACTTGTATTTAATTACAATATAAAGCATAAGTAGAAAAAATAATAATTGATGGAATGTAAATTTTAAGCATGATGACATTTTTACAATAGAAATTTTATGCTATGATGAAAAATATAATGATAGTGACTTGTAAAAAACAAAGTGAATAACTGGAGCTTTTTAGGAAAAGAGAACTATGAAACAAATTAGAATACATAAAAGTTACAGCGTTAAGAAAGTAAGATGTAAAATTATATGAGAGAACTACAGAGAGGTTTAGAAATATTTGAACTTAATGGTAGAAAAGTAAATTATCCTTATTTAATATTCTTTAATATATAGTTTAATTGTATCTACATACTAAGAATTTCAATGAATTATTTATTTTCTTTGTATGAATAATTATTCATTAAAAAATTTAGTACTTGATATTTGATATTTAATATATTCATTAGATAAATGATGTATAAACCAAATTTGGAATATTTTCGAGAGAGCGGTGAACATTTCTAGAAGATGATAGAATATAAAAATGCATTGGTTTTCTATGTATTTAGAGGTTTTGTAACAAATATCAAAAAATTATTTGAAAATAAATACAGTACATTATTAATTTTGAAGAAAAACCTAACTTTTGATTAGAAAAATGGAAAATCGAAGTATATATAAGAGTTTGAAATATATTTCTATTATTTTAAACATGTTAAAACGATGTACAATACCTTGATTTTCTTAAGAAAATGTACAGATTTTAAGGTTGTTAAAGTATGTACCTAAATCATTTACTCATCGTTTCATATTTCAATAACTTCTCTTATGACATTTAAAAAGAATAAAGTCCTCAAATTTCTTTCTAAACTAAGAGAGAGCAAAATATAAATTTATTTTATATTAATAGTTTCAATTATAAAAAATAAACAATGTTAATCGAAAAATGGTAGAGTAAAATGCAAACGAACATGTGTTTTATATATGATTCACATAACGAGAATCGTTCTAAATAGGAAATTTATACGCAAATGTAAATTTTAACATAGGTAAAATAAATTATAAAGAAAATTTAAATTTTTGAGGAGCTTTAATGTAAAAATATGTGGAGAATATCAGAATGATAAAAATTAATTTAAATTTTAATGTTACTAGGAAAATTCATAGATTTAATTGTGTGTGCGCGCGCATTGTTGACAATTAAATATTAGCCTTTAAGAAAACAAATTGCATGAAAATTTTTTTGAAAATAATAAACCAATTACAAGACCCAAGACCCAATATACTTAGATCGAGTTACCTGATATAACTTAAACTTCTTAGGATAAAAACCTAGATGCACAAATTAAACTCTCTCTAAATAAATAAAGCTAAAAAGGAAAAAAAATGTGACGCTAATGTCGATTGGAATTAGATCTTCTCATTCTCAATTTTACATGAATCAACGGGCTTTCCAAAGCTTTCGTGGCTTGATATCCCTTGGATCTCTAGTAGGATTCACTATAAACACTTATATCTTAGTCCTTCTGTAGATCTGACTGTCATCATTTCTCAAAAGGCTAAATTCTTCTTTTCTCCACACAGATAATGATAGATATTGTGATTAACTTTATTCTGATAAAATTTTCCACTAGTATTCGGAATAATGTCTAAATAATTTAGTTTGTTATGATTTTATAACGAGTCGTGCTCAAAAGGTTGTGCTTTTTGAGAGCGGTAGTCTTCAATTATATCAAGCAAAAATTTCCCTTTTGAAGAATTGTTCTTAGCGTAAATTGAATTGATATTCATTATTATTTTATTCCTATTGATGTTATATCTTGTATAGTCTAGAGATCGGGCACCTCTATGCGCAACCGTGTTGCATCTATTGATGGATCTATTGGCTCTATTACCTAATGTATTGGTAGAATATTTTCCACTCTGTATGTATGTCTCTAATCGATCCATGTAATTGTCTATGTCCCATAGATCAAGTATTTGTTCATGATTTTTTGAATCCAGTGATGTTTTGTCAGATTTTCTGAGGTTTTGTCTGATTTTCTGAGCAAGATTTGGCTATCATTTTCAATTGTTTTCCATAGTCCCAAGAAATTAGTTTCTTTGTTTTTGTGAAGTCTTACTTTTCTTTCTTTCCATAAGTGATAGAATATTTGTAACAGTTATGCAAGTGAAGTTAAACTCTTTTGACTTGTTTTTGTATGTATGTTGGATGTACTGAATATCGCTTCATATGTTTTAAAGAGCTTTATATTTGCAAAAGTTGCATTTTCTTTTACAATCGACCAAATATGTCTCGAGTATATTTGGTCAAAATAGAAATGGCTATGCTTTCTGGTTTTGTTTTGCATGGTAGACATTATGTTTCTCTTTTGTTCTACTATTTTTTGCATCTTTCCCTAGTTGGTAGCTTCTCCAGAAGTACAATGTATGTACAATGTGCTATTTTTGGATAGTTTGGTCTGTTCCAAATGATAGAATATCAATATACCTGCACTTCGATTCCTTTTACATATTCCCAAATGCTTTCGAAAGAAAATTTTCTTTTTTACTTAACTTTAGATTCCATTTGTCTTTGAGAAGGCTGGGATTGATTGTGATTCTTTCTATTACAACTTTAAATATTGGTACTGCTGGTTTTAACTGGGAATTCCAGTTGTGATTTTGTATTATGTAGTCCACTTGCGTTCACATTACCAAATTGATAGATGTTACTCCATCCTAGTATTTGTGCCAGTAAATTTCCATTTATCCGTGTGTCAAACCATGAGCTAGTTTGCTCCCCATCTTTGAATTGTCTTTCAATGAGTTTGTTTCCAATATCTTTGAAATTTAATATATATGTCTAGGTCTAAGAGTATGCTTTTCCACTGGCATTATCTAGAAATTTTTATTCTTAACGTACTTTTTATTTATCCATTTGGCCAATAGAGATTCTCCTTTAAGAAATTTCCAAAATAATTTGAGATTGCGTAATGTACTTAAGTCTTTGAAATTTCCTAATCCCAAGCCACATGTTTTCTTTGGTTTTCATATAGTATTCCAAGAAACTTAATAATATTTGCCTTTCCAAATGAAGTTTGCACCCATTTCTTTTATTTTCTGAATTGCTTTTACTGGGATATTATGTGTTTGCAGCTAGTACATGATAATTGTAATGATGACTATATGCGTTAATTCTAATCTTCTAGCAAAAGGTAGTAATTTGCTAGACCATCCCTCTAGCCTATTTTGTATTAAATCATATAGTCTTGCACAGTCTCTATCATTGATCTGGTTCATACTGAGTGGTAGTCCTATATATTCTCCAGTAATTTTAGCTTGTTTAGCATTTCTAATATATTTATACATATTTTGCTGAAGTATTTTTTGCTTTTGCCCTCACTGATTCTAACCCAGCATACTCTTTTAGTTTTTCAAAAAAAATTGCCATGGTGTTTGCACTCTTAACATTTGCATTTAAGAATAATAACAAGTCATTGGCATAAAATAGATGTATTATAATTGGCTTTATTCTACTAGTGATTTTTATATTTTCTTTGATATGTTCAACTTGCATCTACAAAGATAGAAACACCACCGCAATGGTGAATAAGTATGGAGAAAAAGGATATTTCTACCCTATTCCTCTATTGCTATGAATAAGTAATATAGCCAATGCATTCTCTAGTCAAGTTATAGAATTTATTACTAAAACCAAGTTGCTCCATCATGTGCACGATAAATTTCCTAATTATTTTTTTATTTTTCATTCTATTTTTGAAAACCCAAGAGAACCTGACGGGCCGGTAAACTTCTGAGGAGGGTATAGTAAAGCCGTCCGCTAATCCATGCCCCTATACCGCCTAATAAATTTATATCGGATAGGGAAGCGCATGGTAGGAATGGAACCTAAGTCTTTTTACTAAAACCCAAGCCTCATTTCCACTGCGCCACACCGCGGACTAAGTTGCCTATTTATTTTTATTTTTTTGAATGGTACTTTATATACAACAAATCATTGGGACAACATATCCCATGTCAAATAAAGGTTCGAAAGCAAGTTTCGAACTTGTGACATCCTGCACCAAAGCCGAATCAATTAACCACTTGGACAAAGGTGCTTGTCAAAAGTTTTATGAGGTCTATTTTGATGCACAATTTATTTTCCATGACTTGGTTAAAGTTTATGCAATTAGCCTCTCTGGGATGAAGGCACTTCGGTTTTCAGAAATTAGATATCTCAAAAATACTTTTATTATATTATAGAGTATTATTGCAATGATTTTATAAATAAAATTACTGCAAGCTATTGGTCTATAATCTCCTAAGTCGTGATTTATGTTTTTCTATATTTTCTCATTCATAAAAAATTCATTTGCAACATCAAATACAATATACATTAAATCATTCCAGTGGGTTTTATAAAATTTAGCCCTAAATCCATCTGGACCAAGGCTTTTATTATTATACACATTAAAAATGATGCCCTTTACTTCTTCATTATATATGGAGGCAAATAGAAAGTCTTGATTATTTAGATTCCATAAATATTTAGCATCATAATTGGAAAAATTATAAAGTATGAGTTTGTATTATACATGGAATCAAAATAATAGATAGCTTTGTCTCTAGTTTAGAAGTTTTATTAATTAATCCCCAATAATATCTAGCAATTTACTGATGTCATTTTTGTGTTTTACATTTGGGCATAGGAAATAATTGTTGTGTTCATCCCCATTAGTGAGCCGGTCCATCTTTGCTTTTTGTTTCATACTGATTGCTTGTACACGTGAAGAGCTTTAATTAATTTGCTCCGAGATTGAAAAAATTTATTTACTTGAGAAGGGTCTGAGCTATCCCTATCTATACCATTCTACAAACATTCATTTTCCATTATTAGCTTAATTTTGTTTTTGAAATGAGTTTATTCCATTTTTTCAATTTTTTTAGTATTTTTTAGTAGTTTGCTATGTCTAAATTAGGTTGTGCCTTGTATGGAGATAGTATTCCTCATATGAGTTTTCATATGTCAAACCATTTACAAATCTAAAAGGGAAAATTTTCTTGTTTATTACATTTTTTTGAGAGAAAAACCTGTAATGGAGTATGATCACTAGATGCTTGGGGAAGCATATTGCAACTGAAATATGGAAAATATTTTATAAATTCTTGATTTATCAACGTTCTATCTTATTTGCAATGAATATTTCTACTTTCTCCAGATTTCCATGCAAATTTATTACCATAAATTATGGGCACTACTAACCCTGTTATCAGTACAAAATTGTTTATTATTTCTAAGTTTTCAAAAGGAAATGGGGTACCTTCTCTTTTCGCAAAAGCATGTAGTACCGTGTTAAAATGGCTTACTAATAGCCATGGGTTTTTCATTCTTTTATTTAATAGCTCTAGTTGTTCCCAAAGAAATGTTCTTTCGTTTTCACGATTTGATGCATAAAGGTAATTTATAAAAGTAAACCTTCTTTATTTATACACATACATTATATATATTGTAAATTTATAAAATATTGTTTTATTTCTCAAATATTTGGTCCTATAAAATCACTAAGCTGCCATTTCCACCCAGCGTATTGTTATTTATGATTCCCAAATTATTTAGTGATCTGGTATGGTAAAATTCTATTTTATTAATATCTACTGTTTGAAATGATTTCATTGATATTGTTTATTTTACTCTTCTTTCTTTTGCTTTACTTTGCAGCAGAGGAAGTAGATGATAGTAGATTTGTTGCATTCTTAATTAGTTGGTTTTCATCTAATCCCGCTCTTTGTGGAAAGGATTTTATTACAATAACATTCCCATCGGTTGAATTGTCTTCATTCTCCTTGCTTATGTTACAATCTATATTCATGTATCCATTATCTATAATTAAACTTGAGCTTTCTTGCCATAGGGGATGTTCATTGAACAGTTTCATATCATCCTTATTTACTTGTAACCGGTCCTCTGATGCTTGATTGATATTATTAACTTGAGCTGCAACTTGAATAGTGGGTTACTGTACTCAACCCTTGATCTACATCCCCACTTAATCTCTTGTCTCGAGTGGGTTCTTGCAGGATCCCATTTGGATCTGCATCCCCATTCAGCTAATAAGCACTATTAGAAACTATAGGATTTGGTTCTTCGCTATTTGCATCTTGAATCTATTACATTAGATTTCCTATTTCCATGTATTGATTTGCTATAGTTTCTAAAGATCTTTCGAAAGCTTTGGGGTTGTCTGCTCATGATTTTTCTTATGATGCGATATTTTTCACACCTACATTTTCTTCAACCATCATGCATTCTTCCTCTAATTTTTCAATAATAACTTCGATGTTTGTATCTTGATTTGACTTTTCTTTCCAAACTTTCTTCGCAGTACTATTGGAATTCCTAATAGCAAAATGAATGAAAACACATGGTCCCACATCACCAAAATTGCAAAGCTATTCTAGTATATTAATAGCTTTGCAATGAAGGGGTCGGGGCCTAGAGGCACCCAAATGTATGCTTCGTTGTGTGGAGGAAGATCATGCATCTCCACCACACATGCGCACGTGCGCCGCCGCCGTCCTCCGTCCAACCGACCCGACCGAACCGGGCCGGGCTCGGGCTCGGGTTTGGGTTTGGGTCTAATATGATTCTATTTTTACTGTAAAACTAGGCTGGGTTTTTTAACAGTTGCAGGATATACTAACAAACATGACTGTTCAGAAGCGGATGCGGATTGACTGAGGAGGTGCGACATCTGAAGCGGGTGCGAACCGTTAGATGCGAGTGGGTGCGACCTGACTGAATAAGCGCGGGTGAACAGAAGCGGGCGCGGCCTAACTGAAGAGGCACAGCCAAACAGAAGCGAGGAGCAGGCGGGCGCGGCCCGTTAACGAACAGCAGAGGTTCAAAAGGCAACGGGTGCGACCAGTCTAGCAGAAGCGACTGTTCGAAGGGATGCAGACGAAATTATAAATAGGCGAGAATCCTGATCACATTCTCAATCAATTCCAATTCTAATTTCTTTTGCATCTTCTTTTCTACTGCTCTATACAATATATCACAGAGTTGACATACTCATTACAATCTCATGTAGATTACGTCCATTGTATCCTGGGAGACTTTAAATAAAGTCTTAAGGAAATTGTTACGACAAGCCTCAGACGGAATTTCCTTCTTCAAACCGGTTAGGCATATAATTGATTTATATATTTATTATATATATATATATATATCATTTTTGTTTCTATGTTGTACTATGCCTTTAAATAGTATAACGTCTGATCTATCGCTATAGTTATTTTTACTATAGTTATTAGATTGTGGTTGTAATTTAATTATGACATTGCTTAATTTAGCAAATACAGACTTCCGAAGTAGTGGCAATCTTATTGGTAAACTTGTGAGATGAGTTTATAATTTATTATTCTCTGTTTTTGGTATACTAGACATATAACATCTAAAGACTTACCTGTTTTTTGCTAAAACAGAGATGGCAACAGTTGAATTATCAACAAAAGATTCTACACACAACAGGCCTGATCCTTTTAAAGGAGATGGTGACAATTTTTGTAACGACCCAGGATTTTTAATTTAAAAATTTGAATATTTAATTAATTTTAAATATTAATAAGTGAAATATATAAGTCAAATAAATTTTTATTTGAATAATTGGATTTAATTGGATAATTAAATCGATAATTTAATATGTGAAATTATGGAAATAATTGAAAATTGAGTTAAATATGATTGAAAATGATTTGTAAAATTTTATTTTATCGTATTAAAGTTAGAACGATATTTTAGAACTTTTAAAATCGAATTAAAAGTTAATTTGTGAAAATTGAATATTTTAATATTTAAATCGACTAGTGAAAATAGTCAATTTTCGAACAGTCTCAGAATTGAACGAAACCAGTTCCATTGGATCCGTAATAGTTAGTTATTATCGGATTTCAATTTTCGTGTCAATCGGAGTTATTGTTTGAGCGTGGCAGCTCGAAACGCATCGAATTGTTTTTAATATTAATTTGGCGAGTTAAAATAGCCATTTTTCAAAAAGTCTCGGATTTCGACGAACCAGTTTCATCGGATCCGTAATGTGATATTATTGTAAGGTATCAAATTTCGTGTCAATTGGATTTACCGTTTGTCCGATACAAATTAAAACGCCTAGAAAATCGTTCAAATCGGTTTAATTTAAATTGAACGTTTATAGCCATAACTCGCACAGATGTCCGAATTAGCTTTCGAAACCTATTCCATTGTGTCCGGAACGCGGGGTAAACCCTAGAAACGCTGGTTACGGCGCGTAAATCGGAGTTCGGAATTTCCGGATGAATAGTGTTCGATTTTTTTCCTATAAATACACCTAAATTCACAAAAAAAATAAGAAAAAAAAACAAAACCCTAATTTCAACGTGTAGCCGCCAGTCAACAGACCAATGGCCGAAATGTTCTTGTCTTCTCCCTCAATTTACTCTTCATCCACCAATAATTACAAGAAACGTTCAACTGCAATGTTGTAGAGGGGAGTGTGCTCTACAAGATCAACGGTTAAGATGTGGATTGGAGCTATAAATTGGGAGATATGGGGGGCCGCTTGTGGCATGTTGCGCACGCAACCCTAGGCTCATGGGGCAGCCGAGCTTCAAGTGGTGCATGGTGGAGGTAGCTCTTGCAATGGGCTTCGACATGGCGGTGATGTGATCGAGTATAGTCGTCGTTTGAGGGTGTGAATTGGAACCCTAGTTCATGCTAATGGGTTTGGGTGGTGCGGCTATTTACTGGAGAAGAAGACGTGAGGAAGGAGAAGCATATGCATGGCCCAGATGCAAAGTCACAAGATCAAATGGCTCAGATTAGTTTAGGTTAAAATTATAATTAACAATGTTGTAAATTATTATATTTAAATTCGTAAACTTCAAAAATTGATATCTTTTTCATACGAGGTCGAAAATGCACGAAACTAGTTGCAATGGAATCGTATGGACGAGCACTACGCGATGCAATTGGATTGGAGACGTTTGGAGTTAGTGAGAATTTTGGGTAAAATTAAACGTCCGTTTAATTTTATTAGAAATAAATCGCTAAAACGGAATTTAAAATCAAGGTGAGAACTTCTCACTCAATCGAATCAGTTTCGATTTTATTTTAAATAGTTAGATTTAAAATATTTGAATGCATGTTTGAATGATGATTGATATCTATTGATTGTTAAAATAGACATTATACGCCGTTAGTAAGCGGATGTTATTTATTAAAAACATATACCGTGAATATTTCATAAACAGTGAAATTGGTATTATATATAATAGCAATATATATATATTGGCATATGTATATATTGGAGTTATTGATTTCCCGCATTTTTTGTTTAGCGGATGAGACCCTATTGCGCCGTCTATTAAGCGGATAATATTTTAAATCCCATATACCGCGATAATTTCGTACTGGAGCGGAATTGGTATTGTGCTAATGTTTGTGGATGCCGGAAAACAGGTTGGAGGGATCCAACTGGATTCCTCAACAGTATTTATTTGAATTCAGATATTTTGATATTTGATGGATTATCATATCGATATATGATGTCGTTGTTGTCGTGATTGACTATTTGGTATGTTGCATCATTGGACCAAATTTGGAACTTTAAAATGATTTTTAAAGTGATTTTTGGAAAATATACTACATGTTTGGAATTGATCCATTTTAAATAAATAAACGTATAATTTTTAATGTTATATAAAAATTATGATTTTGAGAAATATAGTTAAAAGTTGATTTTTGAGAATATGATGCTAATGATTTTATAAAATAGTTAAATCGGGATTTTTGAAATTATTGTGAAAAGTTTAAATATAGGATTTATAAAATCTAATTATTTTATAGATCAAAATGGTGAAATTATAAAGGACTTTAAAGACAATTTGCAATAATAGTATAAATTGATTTATATAAAAAGATTTATAAATTGATAATTTATAAATGAAAATATTTGACCTATAAAACGAGTTTTTATAAGTGTTAGAATGAATTGTGAATGAATTTCATACATGAATGAAATTTATAGAATTATAAACGGTGAAGTTATAAATGGAATTTTATAAGCAGTAGGTTTATAAAATTTATGAAGTTATTAAAAAATATATTTGGATAAATAATTGAATCTTATAAGTTATAAGATTTATAATTATGAAGTTTAAAAGAACGATTTTGTAAAATAATCGTTTTATAAGTATTTAACTTATAATATGGACTTTTGGTTCATAATTGAGATATAAAGTGAATAGGTTAATAAAGAAAATTTATAAAGAAAGAAGTTATAAAACAAATAGAAATGGAGTTTATAAACGTTGTTTTATAAATTCGGAAACGACTTATTTTAAGAAGTAAATTGTTGAAACCTATTAATGGAGTTATATTCACGTTTTTGACTGTGAATAATCCTTTGAAATAAAATGTATAGAAATGATGAAATTGATTAACGTAGTATATTCACGTTTTTGAATAGTGAATAATATGTTAAAGAAATTGTTTTGAATGTGATATTTTAAATAGAATTTAAAATAATCTAATGATGTTTTAAACTGTGTTAAGATTCGAAACCATAGATTTCAACATTCATTGTTGAAATAGATGTTTTCGAGAAATAAAAGGAAATGGTGGACTATAACACTGTGGGTATAGTAAATGATTTCCGAAAGGAAATGTTTTGTATAGTATTGGGATTTATATATCTATTTTAATTTCGAATCCCTATACTAGTGATTTTGGGTTGTCGTAACGATGTTTTACGTAACATTCGTTTTGGCCCAAATAAATATGTTTAAGAGAATGATTTCCTTAAAGAATGAAATATGTACTTAATTTCGATTGAAGTATATTGAATATTTTCCAAGTGTTGAAAATAAAAGATTTGTGAATTACTTATTAAATAAGTATGGAAGTGTTTTCCAATATAAAGTGAATATCTTAAGAATTTATCTTTTTGAAGATAAATTGAAATGAATAATTGAAATCGAATATTCATAGATATTTTGGATTTTAAATTCATTATGGAATTTATAAAGAAAGTGGAAATTTTTTAAAAATAAATATTGATTTATTTTTGAAGTGTGAAAATTATATATCTAGTAAAGATATTTTGGAAAATAAATAATTTGGAAAATTATTTGGAATCTGGTGATGTGTGCATATCCATTGATAGTTCAATAACCGACTATCAATATTTCCCTTTGAATGGGTATTTGATGTGATTTGTTTGAATTTGAATGCCACACTTATTTTTGAATAAGCGCTCACTATTCGGGTTAACCGGGAAAGGACCATGGGGTCGTATAACCCATTCCGAATATGTGATACGTCGTTATGATAGCATTGAAGATCGGTGTTGAAGACCCGGTATTTGCGAGAGCGATAGGATGACCTGTCGATTGACTCTGCACCGAGTAGCTACGGTATTGAGTTCTCCATATGTGATGGGAAATCCGATCAGGATTATGGATATCCGGATTGCAAGGACTTCTTTGTAAATGCCTTCGGTTTTGTTCGAGCCCGGAACAGACTTGTATGGATTGTATGTCTGACATTACAAATTGAGATATAAAGCCGATTTCTTTCAAATATATTTCTGTTGGTGGCGGAGAATTTATTCTTTTAGCTTAACACCCTTCTCTGAGACGTACGTGCTCAGAGGTTATGTAGTTGAATGTTATCAGCGATATATTCCCAATTTGGTAATGTGACATGCTGAGTGTTGCTGTAAATGATCATTGTGTTGATTATTTGTGATAGGATCGTTTATTTGATCGTCTATCTTTGTGATCATTTCTATGATCATTTGTTGACCCAAAGCATGGCTTTTGTATAAAGTATGTTTTTGTGGACGTGACTTCGTCGAGCCTCACACCCCGTGAATGGTCAAAACAGGAAAGATGCAGCAAGGTTATGAGGGGTAGCGCCCTTTAGGATGTGTGCATTTCCTTCTGGAAAAGGGTGGTATCATGGTATGGAGCCTAGATACTTACTCATGTTGAAAACACTTTGTTATGATTGTGTGAATTGATTACGAGCGCTCGGTGAAAGGTCCCAAAGGACCGGGGGATGGCATATTCGGTCAGTCGTTACTCAGTTAGGGGTAACCCGGCCTTGTGTTGGTAGAGATCCGGTTTGGTTCTCGGGGATGTCCATCCAGAGGCATTCTCATGTGGCAATGGGAAGTTCCTTGGCCTGATCATTCGTTGGAAATCCAATTCCCAATATGAAACCTTGTACGTTATTAGTTGTAGAACCTGCCATTTACTTATGGTGGTCACCACTGTTTAGATGGTAGCTATAGTAGGCATAGTTCGAAATGTCTATGCTGGCTAAGATTTATATTCTACTTTCGAAATAAAATTTTTCTACACTATGCACTAGTAATAATATCAAATGTTCTTTTTAAATGCGTATCAAGCATCTTTGACTATCATAAGGAGAAATCTCCTCCGATTCTGCGTTTGCATTGTGTGTGTGTGCGGGAGGCCTTATGGTAGTCTCATTTTTAAAAGCATTGCGTATTGACTTTAAAAATATTCCTCTATTTTGATTTTAAAGATAAATAAACTGTTTTGAGTTCTCACACCAGTCACATGACTGACTCGGAGTTTATTGTTTTCCTTCCTAAACTCTGGGTGCCCACCAATTTCCACACGGGCAGTTAAGAGTTAGGTTTATCAGGATATTCTGGATATTCTGGAGTTGCTGGAGGCAAGATGGATGGCATGGCGTATTACTACTATATAGTATTTCTTTTCCGCTGCACTGTTTGTTGTTGTTGTTGTACACTCTGATGATATGATGTAATGAAATGTAATGTGTAAAATGTAATAACTGATATAGTTCTTTGTTTAAAGATTATTCATTTATTATTATATGTTGTTCCGCTGCGAATTGTGAGATTCTGTTGTTGTTCTATTGTCTTCTGTTCAGTTCTATTTTCTATGTTCTGTTCTATCTTTTTCTATCTTCTTCTACCTCTTTCTTCTTTCTAAAAACCCTCAGTGTTCGGTTTTCCGTCGTTCGATTACTCGGCGGTCGATAAAGTGAGTATCGATGTTGAATTTTCGGAAGACGAAGAATCGGGTCCTGACAAGGTGGTATGAGAGCTTATGGTTAAGCGACAACCATGGTTCTGTTGGGTATTATTCATTAGAGATAGAGTCAGTAGTACTCTAGAATGAATTTGAGTGTAATAATAGCTATGAGAGCGTATTTGTTAGTGAATATATAAAATTGTTTTATATTCTGATGATTGGTTTGTTGAGTGGCATATGAACCTTCGTCAGCGTGGTCTCGACAACTATGCCGAAGGGGTTTCTAAACACTTGAATAGAACAATTCGACATAATATTGTTTTAAATTGGGTAAATGAAATAATTTTACCTTGATTATATTTTATATATAAAGGAATAATTTTTTAGAATTATTAAAGTATATAAGTTGATTGTTTAGTTGTTTGAATAATCTAAATAAAAGAATAATCGTATAAGCAAAAGAATTATAAGAATTGAATTATAATTAAAGTGATTTACAATTGTGAAATAAACTTATATATATATAAGAAGTGAAACTATATGAATTTATTTATGAATATGAGTTGTAAATAAAAATGAATTTAAAGTTAAATGGAAAATTTACTTTAGAATTTAGAAGCTGAATTAATTTATAAGTGGAAATTTAAGTTAAGTAAAAACAAAGTGATGTTTGTAAAATGAAATATAACTTATGAGATGTTGAATGAAGTTGATTTCGGTATCAAAGTAAATTAATAAAGTTAAGTGATAAATGTGAACTTGAGTTATATAAATGAAATTCAACTTTTGTAATTGAATTGAATGAATGGATTGACTAATAATCAATTGAATATAAATAAAGTTGATATGGAATAATGAATATAAGTGTTAATTCATTAAAATCTAATGTTATTGAAAGTTGAATAATTGAATGAAAATCAATTTAATTAAACCAATTGTAAGCAAAGGAATTTGGTTGTAATTGATATACATTGGTTGTTAGATGATTGTTAGTTGATTGTATATAATTCATTAAGAGTTAATGAAATTGAAAGCTATGTAATTGAATTCAAATTAGAAGTAAATAAATTTAAATAGAATTGAATTTGATTTGGAAGTGAACCAACTTGAATATGAATTAGTGAATATAAACTAATTGAGAATGAATATTAGTAAACCCAATGTAAATGAATCAAATGTGATTAAATTGAAAATCTATTTCATTGAATATTAATGAGAATATGAATGAATATATATTGGTTATGGATGATGGTTGAATATATTGCTTTTACTGCATTTGCTATGTTGACATATATAGTTATTATGTTGCTATATGTTGTATATTGATACTATTATCTATATGAATGTTCTCATGTTGTTTGTTGAGTGATTAGTAGGTGCGGATCGCGTTTGCTTCGCATTTGGAGCTCGCTTTCGCGCTATATTAGCCGTATATGCTTGCTAATAAAAAAAATAAGGTACATATCTCGGATTACATACCGTGCTTTTATACTTTTTCCCTTCGGGATGCCTCATTACTTGATGAGATGTATATTTGTGATATATATACTGTCTTTTTTTTTTGGATCGAGCCGCGCAAAGTAGACTATGGCGAATTTTTCCGAAAATTTAAGGCGTTAGAAAAAATTTGAGAAAATTGGAAAATTTTGAAAACTTTAACTTTGATTTTTGAATTGAAAGTTAAACAATAGTAGTTGTTTTTGAAAAGATAACTAAGTATGATATGGAAAACTCAGTAAGTTATTATAAGAAGTTTGACAATGGATTTTGGAAAGTTAATAGATTCTGTAACTTTTCTTACTTAATAATTTCGAGGACGAAATTCTTTTAAGGGGGGAAGATTGTAACGACCCAGGATTTTTAATTTAAAAATTTGAATATTTAATTAATTTTAAATATTAATAAGTGAAATATATAGGTCAAATAAATTTTTATTTGAATAATTGGATTTAATTGGATAATTAAATCGATAATTTAATATGTGAAATTATGGAAATAATTGAAAATTGAGTTAAATATGATTGAAAATGATTTGTAAAATTTTATTTTATCATATTAAAGTTAGAACGATATTTTAGAACTTTTAAAATCGAATTAAAAGTTAATTTGTGAAAATTGAATATTTTAATATTTAAATCGACTAGTGAAAATAGTCAATTTTCGAACAGTCTCAGAATTGAACGAAACCAGTTCCATTGGATCCGTAATAGTTAGTTATTACCGAATTTCAATTTTCGTGTCAATCGGAGTTATCGTTTGAGCGTGGCAGCTCGAAACGCATCGAATTGTTTTTAATATTAATTTGGCGAGTTAAAATAGCCATTTTTCAAAAAGTCTCGGATTTCGACGAAACCAGTTTCATCGGATCCGTAATGTGAAATTATTGTAAGGTTTCAAATTTCGTGTCAATTGGATTTACCGTTTGTCCGATACAAATTAAAACGCCTAGAAAATCGTTTAAATCGGTTTAATTTAAATTGAACGTTTATAGCCATAACTCGCACAGATGTCCGAATTAGCTTTCGAAACCTGTTCCATTGTGTCCGGAACGTGGGGTAAACCCTAGAAACGCTGGTTACGGCGCGTAAATCGGAGTTCGGAATTTCCGGATGAATAGTGTTCGATTTTTTTCCTATAAATACACCTAAATTCACAAAAAAAATAAGAAAAAAAATAAAACCCTAATTTCAACGTGTAGCCGCCAGTCAACAGACCAATGGCCGAAATGTTCTTGTCTTCTCCCTTAATTTACTCTTCATCCACCAATAACTACAAGAAACGTTCAACTGCAACGTTGTAGAAGGGAGTGTGCTCTACAAGATCAACGGTTAAGATGTGGATTGGAGCTATAAATTGGGAGATATGGGGGGCCGTTTATGGCATGTTGCGCACGCAACCCTAGGCTCATGGGGCAGCCGAGCTTCAAGTGGTGCATGGTGGAGGTAGCTCTTGCAATGGGCTTCGACATGGCGGTGATGTGATCGAGTATAGTCGTCGTTTGAGGGTGTGAATTGGAACCCTAGTTCATGCTAATGGGTTTGGGTGGTGCGGCTATTTACTGGAGAAGAAGACGTGAGGAAGGAGAAGCATATGCACGGCCCAGATGCAAAGTCACAAGATCAAATGGCTCAGATTAGTTTAGGTTAAAATTATAATTAACAATGTTGTAAATTATTATATTTAAATTCGTAAACTTCAAAAATTGATATCTTTTTCATACGAGGTCGAAAACGCGCGAAACCAGTTGCGTTGGAATCGTATGGACGAGCACTACGCGATGCAATTGGATTGGAGTCGTTTGGAGTTAGTGAGAATTTTGGGTAAAATTAAACGTCCGTTTAATTTTATTCGAAATAAATCGCTAAAACGGAATTTAAAATCAAGGTGAGAACTTCTCACTCAATCGAATCAGTTTCGATTTTATTTTAAATAGTTAGATTTAAAATATTTGAATGCATGTTTGAATGATGATTGATATCTATTGATTGTTAAAATAGACATTATACGCCGTTAGTAAGCGGATGTTATTTATTAAAAACATATACCGTGAATATTTCATAAACAGTGAAATTGGTATTATATATAATAGCAATATATATATATTGGCATATGTATATATTGGAGTTATTGATTTCCCGCATTTTTTGTTTAGCGGATGAGACCCTATTGCGCTCTCTATTAAGTGGATAATATTTTAAATCCCATATACCGCGATAATTTCGTACTGGAGCGGAATTGGTATTGTGCTAATGTTTGTGGATGCAGGAAAACAGGTTGGAGGGATCCAACTGGATTCCTCAACAGTATTTATTTGAATTCAGATATTTTGATATTTGATGGATTATCATATCGATATATGATGTCGTTGTTGTCGTGATTGACTATTTGGTATGTAGCATCATTGGACCAAATTTGGAACTTTAAAATGATTTTTAAAGTGATTTTTGAAAAATATACTACATGTTTGGAATTGATCCATTTTAAATAAATAAACGTATAATTTTTAATGTTATATAAAAATTATGATTTTGAGAAATATAGTTAAAAGTTGATTTTTGAGAATATGATGCTAATGATTTTATAAAATAGTTAAATCGGGATTTTTGAAATTATTGTGAAAAGTTTAAATATAGGATTTATAAAATCTAATTATTTTATAAATCAAAATGGTGAAATTATAAAGGACTTTAAAGACAATTTGCAATAATAGTATAAATTGATTTATATAAAAAGATTTATAAATTGATAATTTATAAATGAAAATATTTGACCTATAAAACGAGTTTTTATAAGTGTTAGAATGAATTGTGAATGAATTTCATACATGAATGAAATTTATAGAATTATAAACGGTGAAGTTATAAATGGAATTTTATAAGCAGTAGGTTTATAAAATTTATGAAGTTATTAAAGAATATATTTGGATAAATAATTGAATCTTATAAGTTATAAGATTTATAATTATGAAGTTTAAAAGAACGATTTTGTAAAATAATCGTTTTATAAGTATTTAACTTATAATATGGACTTTTGGTTCATAATTGAGATATAAAGTGAATAGGTTAATAAAGAAAATTTATAAAGAAAGAAGTTATAAAACAAATAGAAATGGAGTTTATAAACGTTGTTTTATAAATTCGGAAACGACTTATTTTAAGAAGTAAATTGTTGAAACCTATTAATGGAGTTATATTCACGTTTTTGACTGTGAATAATCCTTTGAAATAAAATGTATAGAAATGATGAAATTGATTAACGTAGTATATTCACGTTTTTGAATAGTGAATAATATGTTAAAGAAATTGTTTTGAATGTGATATTTTAAATAGAATTTAAAACAATCTAATGATGTTTTAAACTGTGTTAAGATTCGAAACCATAGATTTCAACATTCATTGTTGAAATAGACGTTTTCGAGAAATAAAAGGAAATGGTGGACTATAACACTGTGGTTATAGTAAATGATTTCCGAAAGGAAATGTTTTGTATAGTATTGGGATTTATATATCTATTTTAATTTCGAATCCCTATACTAGTGATTTTGGGTTGTCGTAACGATGTTTTACGTAACATTCGTTTTGGCCCAAATAAATATGTTTAAGAGAATGATTTCCTTAAAGAATGAAATATATACTTAATTTCGATTGAAGTATATTGAATATTTTCCAAGTGTTGAAAATAAAAGATTTGTGAATTACTTATTAAATAAGTATGGAAGTGTTTTCCAATATAAAGTGAATATCTTAAGAATTTATCTTTTTGAAGATAAATTGAAATGAATAATTGAAATCGAATATTCATAGATATTTTGGATTTTAAATTCATTATGGAATTTATAAAGAAAGTGGAAATTGTTTAAAAATAAATATTGATTTATTTTTGAAGTGTGAAAATTATATATCTAGTAAAGATATTTTGGAAAATAAATAATTTGGAAAATTATTTGGAATCTGGTGATGTGTGCATATCCATTGATAGTTCAATAACCGACTATCAATATTTCCCTTTGAATGGGTATTTGATGTGATTTGTTTGAATTTGAATGCCACACTTATTTTTGAATAAGCGCTCACTATTCGGGTTAACCGGGAAAGGACCATGGGGTCGTATAACCCATTCCGAATATGTGATACGTCGTTATGATAGCATTGAAGATCGGTGTTGAAGACCCGGTATTTGCGAGAGCGATAGGATGACCTGTCGATTGACTCTGCACCGAGTAGCTACGGTATTGAGTTCTCCATATTTGATGGGAAATCCGATCAGGATTGTGGATATCCGGATTGCAAGGACTTCTTTGTAAGTGCCTTCGGTTTTGTTTGAGCCCGGAACAGACTTGTATGGATTGTATGTCTGACATTACAAATTGAGATATAAAGCCGATTTCTTTCAAATATATTTCTGTTGGTGGCGGAGAATTTATTCTTTTAGCTTAACACCCTTCTCTGAGACGTACGTGCTCAGAGGTTATGTAGTTGAATGTTATCAGCGATATATTCCCAATTTGGTAATGTGACATGCTGAGTGTTGCTGTAAATGATCATTGTGTTGATTATTTGTGATAGGATCGTTTATTTGATCGTCTATCTTTGTGATCATTTCTATGATCATTTGTTGACCCAAAGCATGGCTTTTGTATAAAGTATGTTTTTGTGGACGTGACTTCGTCGAGCCTCACACCCCGTGAATGGTCAAAACAGGAAAGATGCAGCAAGGTTATGAGGGGTAGCGCCCTTTAGGATGTGTGCATTTCCTTCTGGAAAACGGTGGTATCATGGTATGGAGCCCAGATACTTACTCATGTTGAAAACACTTTGTTATGATTGTGTGAATTGATTACGAGCGCTCGGTGAAAGGTCCCAAAGGACCGGGGGATGGCATATTCGGTCAGTCGTTACTCAGTTAGGGGTAACCCGGCCTTGTGTTGGTAGAGATCCGGTTTGGTTCTCGGGGATGTCCATCCAGAGGCATTCTCATGTGGCAATGGGAAGTTCCTTGGCCTGATCATTCGTTGGAAATCCAATTCCCAATATGAAACCTTGTACGTTATTAGTTGTAGAACCTGCCATTTACTTATGGTGGTCACCACTGTTTAGATGGTAGCTATAGTAGGCATAGTTCGAAATGTCTATGCTGGCTAAGATTTATATTCTACTTTCGAAATAAATTTTTTCTACACTATGCACTAGTAATAATATCAAATGTTCTTTTTAAATGCGTATCAAGCATCTTTGACTATCATAAGGAGAAATCTCCTCCGATTCTGCGTTTGCATTGTGTGTGTGTGCGGGAGGCCTTATGGTAGTCTCATTTTTAAAAGCATTGCGAATTGACTTTAAAAATATTCCTCTATTTTGATTTTAAAGATAAATAAACTGTTTTGAGTTCTCACACCAGTCACATGACTGACTCGGAGTTTATTGTTTTCCTTCCTAAACTCTGGGTGCCCACCAATTTCCACACGGGCAGTTAAGAGTTAGGTTTATCAGGATATTCTGGATATTCTGGAGTTGCTGGAGGCAAGATGGATGGCATGGCGTATTACTACTATATAGTATTTCTTTTCCGCTGCACTGTTTGTTGTTGTTGTTGTACACTCTGATGATATGATGTAATGAAATGTAATGTGTAAAATGTAATAACTGATATAGTTCTTTGTTTAAAGATTATTCATTTATTATTATATGTTGTTCCGCTGCGAATTGTGAGATTCTGTTGTTGTTCTATTGTCTTCTGTTCAGTTCTATTTTCTATGTTCTGTTCTATCTTTTTCTATCTTCTTCTACCTCTTTCTTCTTTCTAAAAACCCTCAGTGTTCGGTTTTCCGTCGTTCGATTACTCGGCGGTCGATAAAGTGAGTATCGATGTTGAATTTTCGGAAGACGAAGAATCGGGTCCTGACAAGGTGGTATGAGAGCTTATGGTTAAGCGACAACCATGGTTCTGTTGGGTATTATTCATTAGAGATAGAGTCAGTAGTACTCTAGAATGAATTTGAGTGTAATAATAGCTATGAGAGCGTATTTGTTAGTGAATATATAAAATTGTTTTATATTCTGATGATTGGTTTGTTGAGTGGCATATGAACCTTCGTCAGCGTGGTCTCGACAACTATGCCGAAGGGGTTTCTAAACACTTGAATAGAACAATTCGACATAATATTGTTTTAAATTGGGTAAATGAAATAATTTTACCTTGATTATATTTTATATATAAAGGAATAATTTTTTAGAATTATTAAAGTATATAAGTTGATTGTTTAGTTGTTTGAATAATCTAAATAAAAGAATAATCGTATAAGCAAAAGAATTATAAGAATTGAATTATAATTAAAGTGATTTACAATTGTGAAATAAACTTATATATATATAAGAAGTGAAACTATATGAATTTATTTATGAATATGAGTTGTAAATAAAAATGAATTTAAAGTTAAATGGAAAATTTACTTTAGAATTTAGAAGCTGAATTAATTTATAAGTGGAAATTTAAGTTAAGTAAAAACAAAGTGATGTTTGTAAAATGAAATATAACTTATGAGATGTTGAATGAAGTTGATTTCGGTATCAAAGTAAATTAATAAAGTTAAGTGATAAATGTGAACTTGAGTTATATAAATGAAATTCAACTTTTGTAATTGAATTGAATGAATGGATTGACTAATAATCAATTGAATATAAATAAAGTTGATATGGAATAATGAATATAAGTGTTAATTCATTAAAATCTAATGTTATTGAAAGTTGAATAATTGAATGAAAATCAATTTAATTAAACCAATTGTAAGCAAAGGAATTTGGTTGTAATTGATATACATTGGTTGTTAGATGATTGTTAGTTGATTGTATATAATTCATTAAGAGTTAATGAAATTGAAAGCTATGTAATTGAATTCAAATTAGAAGTAAATAAATTTAAATAGAATTGAATTTGATTTGGAAGTGAACCAACTTGAATATGAATTAGTGAATATAAACTAATTGAGAATGAATATTAGTAAACCCAATGTAAATGAATCAAATGTGATTAAATTGAAAATCTATTTCATTGAATATTAATGAGAATATGAATGAATATATATTGGTTATGGATGATGGTTGAATATATTGCTTTTACTGCATTTGCTATGTTGACATATATAGTTATTATGTTGCTATATGTTGTATATTGATACTATTATCTATATGCATGTTCTCATGTTGTTTGTTGAGTGATTAGTAGGTGCGGATCGCGTTTGCTTCGCATTTGGAGCTCGCTTTCGCGCTATATTAGCCGTATATGCTTGCTAATAAAAAAAATAAGGTACATATCTCGGATTACATACCGTGCTTTTATACTTTTTCCCTTCGGGATGCCTCATTACTTGATGAGATGTATATTTGTGATATATATACTGTCTTTTTTTTTTGGATCGAGCCGCGCAAAGTAGACTATGGCGAATTTTTCCGAAAATTTAAGGCGTTAGAAAAAATTTGAGAAAATTGGAAAATTTTGAAAACTTTAACTTTGATTTTTGAATTGAAAGTTAAACAATAGTAGTTGTTTTTGAAAAGATAACTAAGTATGATATGGAAAACTCAGTAAGTTATTATAAGAAGTTTGACTATGGATTTTGGAAAGTTAATAGATTCTGTAACTTTTCTTACTTAATAATTTCGAGGACGAAATTCTTTTAAGGGGGGAAGATTGTAACGACCCAGGATTTTTAATTTAAAAATTTGAATATTTAATTAATTTTAAATATTAATAAGTGAAATATATAAGTCAAATAAATTTTTATTTGAATAATTGGATTTAATTGGATAATTAAATCGATAATTTAATATGTGAAATTATGGAAATAATTGAAAATTGAGTTAAATATGATTGAAAATGATTTGTAAAATTTTATTTTATCATATTAAAGTTAGAACGATATTTTAGAACTTTTAAAATCGAATTAAAAGTTAATTTGTGAAAATTGAATATTTTAATATTTAAATCGACTAGTGAAAATAGTCAATTTTCGAACAGTCTCAGAATTGAACGAAACCAGTTCCATTGGATCCGTAATAGTTAGTTATTACCGAATTTCAATTTTCGTGTCAATCGGAGTTATCGTTTGAGCGTGGCAGCTCGAAACGCATCGAATTGTTTTTAATATTAATTTGGCGAGTTAAAATAGCCATTTTTCAAAAAGTCTCGGATTTCGACGAAACCAGTTTCATCGGATCCGTAATGTGAAATTATTGTAAGGTTTCAAATTTCGTGTCAATTGGATTTACCGTTTGTCCGATACAAATTAAAACGCCTAGAAAATCGTTTAAATCGGTTTAATTTAAATTGAACGTTTATAGCCATAACTCGCACAGATGTCCGAATTAGCTTTCGAAACCTGTTCCATTGTGTCCGGAACGTGGGGTAAACCCTAGAAACGCTGGTTACGGCGCGTAAATCGGAGTTCGGAATCTCCGGATGAATAGTGTTCGATTTTTTTCCTATAAATACACCTAAATTCACAAAAAAAATAAGAAAAAAAATAAAACCCTAATTTCAACGTGTAGCCGCCAGTCAACAGACCAATGGCCGAAATGTTCTTGTCTTCTCCCTCAATTTACTCTTCATCCACCAATAACTACAAGAAACGTTCAACTGCAACGTTGTAGAAGGGAGTGTGCTCTACAAGATCAACGGTTAAGATGTGGATTGGAGCTATAAATTGGGAGATATGGGGGGCCGTTTATGGCATGTTGCGCACGCAACCCTAGGCTCATGGGGCAGCCGAGCTTCAAGTGGTGCATGGTGGAGGTAGCTCTTGCAATGGGCTTCGACATGGCGGTGATGTGATCGAGTATAGTCGTCGTTTGAGGGTGTGAATTGGAACCCTAGTTCATGCTAATGGGTTTGGGTGGTGCGGCTATTTACTGGAGAAGAAGACGTGAGGAAGGAGAAGCATATGCACGGCCCAGATGCAAAGTCACAAGATCAAATGGCTCAGATTAGTTTAGGTTAAAATTATAATTAACAATGTTGTAAATTATTATATTTAAATTCGTAAACTTCAAAAATTGATATCTTTTTCATACGAGGTCGAAAACGCGCGAAACCAGTTGCGTTGGAATCGTATGGACGAGCACTACGCGATGCAATTGGATTGGAGTCGTTTGGAGTTAGTGAGAATTTTTGGTAAAATTAAACGTCCGTTTAATTTTATTAGAAATAAATCGCTAAAACGGAATTTAAAATCAAGGTGAGAACTTCTCACTCAATCGAATCAGTTTCGATTTTATTTTAAATAGTTAGATTTAAAATATTTGAATGCATGTTTGAATGATGATTGATATCTATTGATTGTTAAAATAGACATTATACGCCGTTAGTAAGCGGATGTTATTTATTAAAAACATATACCGCGAATATTTCATAAACAGTGAAATTGGTATTATATATAATAGCAATATATATATATTGGCATATGTATATATTGGAGTTATTGATTTCCCGCATTTTTTGTTTAGCGGATGAGACCCTATTGCGCTCTCTATTAAGTGGATAATATTTTAAATCCCATATACCGCGATAATTTCGTACTGGAGCGGAATTGGTATTGTGCTAATGTTTGTGGATGCAGGAAAACAGGTTGGAGGGATCCAACTGGATTCCTCAACAGTATTTATTTGAATTCAGATATTTTGATATTTGATGGATTATCATATCGATATATGATGTCGTTGTTGTCGTGATTGACTATTTGGTATGTAGCATCATTGGACCAAATTTGGAACTTTAAAATGATTTTTAAAGTGATTTTTGAAAAATATACTACATGTTTGGAATTGATCCATTTTAAATAAATAAACGTATAATTTTTAATGTTATATAAAAATTATGATTTTGAGAAATATAGTTAAAAGTTGATTTTTGAGAATATGATGCTAATGATTTTATAAAATAGTTAAATCGGGATTTTTGAAATTATTGTGAAAAGTTTAAATATAGGATTTATAAAATCTAATTATTTTATAAATCAAAATGGTGAAATTATAAAGGACTTTAAAGACAATTTGCAATAATAGTATAAATTGATTTATATAAAAAGATTTATAAATTGATAATTTATAAATGAAAATATTTGACCTATAAAACGAGTTTTTATAAGTGTTAGAATGAATTGTGAATGAATTTCATACATGAATGAAATTTATAGAATTATAAACGGTGAAGTTATAAATGGAATTTTATAAGCAGTAGGTTTATAAAATTTATGAAGTTATTAAAGAATATATTTGGATAAATAATTGAATCTTATAAGTTATAAGATTTATAATTATGAAGTTTAAAAGAACGATTTTGTAAAATAATCGTTTTATAAGTATTTAACTTATAATATGGACTTTTGGTTCATAATTGAGATATAAAGTGAATAGGTTAATAAAGAAAATTTATAAAGAAAGAAGTTATAAAACAAATAGAAATGGAGTTTATAAACGTTGTTTTATAAATTCGGAAACGACTTATTTTAAGAAGTAAATTGTTGAAACCTATTAATGGAGTTATATTCACGTTTTTGACTGTGAATAATCCTTTGAAATAAAATGTATAGAAATGATGAAATTGATTAACGTAGTATATTCACGTTTTTGAATAGTGAATAATATGTTAAAGAAATTGTTTTGAATGTGATATTTTAAATAGAATTTAAAACAATCTAATGATGTTTTAAACTGTGTTAAGATTCGAAACCATAGATTTCAACATTCATTGTTGAAATAGACGTTTTCGAGAAATAAAAGGAAATGGTGGACTATAACACTGTGGTTATAGTAAATGATTTCCGAAAGGAAATGTTTTGTATAGTATTGGGATTTATATATCTATTTTAATTTCGAATCCCTATACTAGTGATTTTGGGTTGTCGTAACGATGTTTTACGTAACATTCGTTTTGGCCCAAATAAATATGTTTAAGAGAATGATTTCCTTAAAGAATGAAATATATACTTAATTTCGATTGAAGTATATTGAATATTTTCCAAGTGTTGAAAATAAAAGATTTGTGAATTACTTATTAAATAAGTATGGAAGTGTTTTCCAATATAAAGTGAATATCTTAAGAATTTATCTTTTTGAAGATAAATTGAAATGAATAATTGAAATCGAATATTCATAGATATTTTGGATTTTAAATTCATTATGGAATTTATAAAGAAAGTGGAAATTGTTTAAAAATAAATATTGATTTATTTTTGAAGTGTGAAAATTATATATCTAGTAAAGATATTTTGGAAAATAAATAATTTGGAAAATTATTTGGAATCTGGTGATGTGTGCATATCCATTGATAGTTCAATAACCGACTATCAATATTTCCCTTTGAATGGGTATTTGATGTGATTTGTTTGAATTTGAATGCCACACTTATTTTTGAATAAGCGCTCACTATTCGGGTTAACCGGGAAAGGACCATGGGGTCGTATAACCCATTCCGAATATGTGATACGTCGTTATGATAGCATTGAAGATCGGTGTTGAAGACCCGGTATTTGCGAGAGCGATAGGATGACCTGTCGATTGACTCTGCACCGAGTAGCTACGGTATTGAGTTCTCCATATTTGATGGGAAATCCGATCAGGATTGTGGATATCCGGATTGCAAGGACTTCTTTGTAAGTGCCTTCGGTTTTGTTTGAGCCCGGAACAGACTTGTATGGATTGTATGTCTGACATTACAAATTGAGATATAAAGCCGATTTCTTTCAAATATATTTCTGTTGGTGGCGGAGAATTTATTCTTTTAGCTTAACACCCTTCTCTGAGACGTACGTGCTCAGAGGTTATGTAGTTGAATGTTATCAGCGATATATTCCCAATTTGGTAATGTGACATGCTGAGTGTTGCTGTAAATGATCATTGTGTTGATTATTTGTGATAGGATCGTTTATTTGATCGTCTATCTTTGTGATCATTTCTATGATCATTTGTTGACCCAAAGCATGGCTTTTGTATAAAGTATGTTTTTGTGGACGTGACTTCGTCGAGCCTCACACCCCGTGAATGGTCAAAACAGGAAAGATGCAGCAAGGTTATGAGGGGTAGCGCCCTTTAGGATGTGTGCATTTCCTTCTGGAAAACGGTGGTATCATGGTATGGAGCCCAGATACTTACTCATGTTGAAAACACTTTGTTATGATTGTGTGAATTGATTACGAGCGCTCGGTGAAAGGTCCCAAAGGACCGGGGGATGGCATATTCGGTCAGTCGTTACTCAGTTAGGGGTAACCCGGCCTTGTGTTGGTAGAGATCCGGTTTGGTTCTCGGGGATGTCCATCCAGAGGCATTCTCATGTGGCAATGGGAAGTTCCTTGGCCTGATCATTCGTTGGAAATCCAATTCCCAATACGAAACCTTGTACGGTATTAGTTGTAGAACCTGCCATTTACTTATGGTGGTCACCACTGTTTAGATGGTAGCTATAGTAGGCATAGTTCGAAATGTCTATGCTGGCTAAGATTTATATTCTACTTTCGAAATAAATTTTTTCTACACTATGCACTAGTAATAATATCAAATGTTCTTTTTAAATGCGTATCAAGCATCTTTGACTATCATAAGGAGAAATCTCCTCCGATTCTGCGTTTGCATTGTGTGTGTGTGCGGGAGGCCTTATGGTAGTCTCATTTTTAAAAGCATTGCGAATTGACTTTAAAAATATTCCTCTATTTTGATTTTAAAGATAAATAAACTGTTTTGAGTTCTCACACCAGTCACATGACTGACTCGGAGTTTATTGTTTTCCTTCCTAAACTCTGGGTGCCACCAATTTCCACACGGGCAGTTAAGAGTTAGGTTTATCAGGATATTCTGGATATTCTGGAGTTGCTGGAGGCAAGATGGATGGCATGGCATATTACTACTATATAGTATTTCTTTTCCGCTGCACTGTTTGTTGTTGTTGTTGTACACTCTGATGATATGATGTAATGAAATGTAATGTGTAAAATGTAATAACTGATATAGTTCTTTATTTAAAGATTATTCATTTATTATTATATGTTGTTCCGCTGCGAATTGTGAGATTCTGTTGTTGTTCTATTGTTTTCTATTCCGTTCTATTTTCTATGTTTTCTTTATTCTCTGTTTTCTTTCCTCTCTATCTTCTTATCTCTTCTCCTCCCTCTTTTCTGTCTTTTTCTTTTTCTTAAACCATAACATTTCGGTTTTTCGGCCTTCGATTTCTCGGCAGTCGATAAAGTGAGTATCGATGTTGAATTTTCGAAAGTCGAAACTTCCGGGACGTTACAATTTTCTAACATGCCAGAATCATATATTATTTTATCTCACCACACTCAGTCTACAACGGTATATCGAGGAGGAGGAACCGATTCCTACACCAGGCAAGGAATCGGATGTAGATATATGGAAGCATTTCGATTTTCTATGTAGAAACTATATTTTGAATTGTCTCGACAAGGTGCTATACAAAGTATATCAACCTCTAAAGACAGCAAAAGCACTCTGGAATGCACTTGCTGCAATGTATAAGACGCAGAATATCAGTCTTAAGAAATTGGTTGTAGACAAATTCATGGACTGCAAAATGATTGACTCCAAACCGGTGACTGCTCAACTACATGAACTGCAAATCATCATTCATGAACTCGAAGCGGAAGGTCAAAAGGTTGGAGAATCTTTTTTGGTTGAAGCCATCACGGGAAAACTACCACCATCATGGAGAGATTACCGCAATTATCTAAAGCATAAGAAGTAGGAAATATCTTAACAGGATCTCATGGTCCGACTGAAAATTGAGGCAGATAACCATGGAGTTACAAAACGAAGCGAGGAGGCATTTGTGGTTGAAGGTTCAAAGATCAAAAACTAAAAAGAAGAATTTTAAGAAAAAAAGGAAAGCTTAGATAACAAACCAAAAGGTTTAATGGTGAGTGTTGGGTTTGTGGAAAGGTTGGACATGCCGCTAGAGATTGTAGACTCAAAAAGGTCCGCAACAAAGAGGCAAATATAGTAGACAACATGGAAGTAGACGAGTCCAACTTCTTGGCAGTTGTATCTGAATGCAATATGGTTCAGAATCCTAACCAATGGTGGGTAGAAAGAGGCGCTATTCGTCATGTCTGCTCTGACAAATCCATGTTTTCTACATACCATAAATTCGATCATGAAGAAAAACTTTATATGGGCAATTCTGCAGTATATATGATCGCAGGCGGTGGCGCAGTAATCCTCAAGTTTACTTCTGGGAAAACTGTAAAGTTAAATGACATGCTCCACGTTCTAGACTATGCAAGAATCTCATCTCTGGTGCAGTGCTATTAAAAAAAAGGATTCAGAATGGTATTCGAGTCATACAAGATGGTTTTGTCCAAAGCTGGAATGTATATCGGAAGGGGTTATTTATGTTATGGCCTATTTAAGGCAAATGTAGCCGTTATTGGCAATAAAACTATGTATTCTGATTGTGCTATTAATAAAATTGAAGTTTCTTACTTGCTTGAGCACGAAATTTTACTATGGCATGATAGATTGGGACACATAAATTTTCGAAAAATGAAAATATTATCAAACTTGGGATTAATTCGAAAATTCCAAGTAGATAAGAACTACACATGTGAGACATATGTAGAAGCAAAAATAGTTAAAAAACCATTTCAATCTGTTGAAAGAAGCACTAAACTACTAGGTTTGGTTCATACAGATTTATGTGATTTTAAATCGTTACCTACAAGAGGTGAGAAAAAGTACTTTATTTTATCACTTTTATTGATGACTATACACGATATTGCTATGTATATCTTTTAAATAGTAAGGATGAAGCAATTACATCGTTTATGAAGTACAAAGCTGAGGTAGAAAATCAGCTAAACAAAAAGATCAACATATTGAGATCTGATCGAGGTGGAGAATATGAATCACCATTTGAAAAGTTCTGTGCAGAAAATGGTATAATTAATCAAACAACAGCTCCATATTCACCGCAATAAAATGATGTAGCCGAGAGGAAGAACAGAACGCTAAAAGACATGTAAATGCCATGCTTTTAACCTCTAGTCTACCGAGGAACTTGTGGGGGGAAGCCATAAATATGTCTAATCACATATTAAACAAAGCCCCTCGCAATAAAAAAGGAACAATTCCATATGAGCTATGGAAAGGACACAAACCAAGTTTTAAGTACCTCAAAGTGTGTGGGTGCTTGGCAAAAGTTCCAGTTCCGCCTCCCAAGAGAGTCAAACTTGGACCAAAAAAGGTAGATTGTTACTACTTAGGGACAGCCCAAAATAGTAGTGCATACAGAATTTTGGTATTCAAGTCTGATATAGCCGATATTCATGTAAATACAATCATGGAATCTAGAGATGACTCATCATTTGAAGACGTGTTTCCACACAAAAGGAATGAAGGGAATAATGTCCCTAAAAGGACAAGAGAAGAATCAAGCAATTCACATGAAAATGAAACTCATCATGAGATTGACGAAGTTGAAAAAAGATGAAGCGTAAGGGCTAGGACTTCCAAGACATTTGGTTCAGATTTTTTCACATGTGTTAGAACACGAACCCCAAACGAAGGAAGCAATGTCATCTTCTGAGTCTTCATGTTGGAAAGAAGCAATCTAAAGTGAGATTGATTCAATTCTAAGTAATAAAACTTGGAAAATTGTTGATATTCCACCTGAAATAAAACATATTGGCTGTAAATGGATTTTCAAGAAGAAAATGAAAGCAGATTGCTCTATCGACAAGTATAAAGCCAGATTAGTAGCCAAAGGATATCGTCAAAAAGAATAGACTTCTTTGATACATATTCGTCGGTAACACGAATAACCTCTATAAGAATGCAAGTAGCAATTGCATCAATCTATAAGCTAGAATTCATCAAATGGATGTGAAGACACCATTCTTAAATAGAGATCTCGATGAGGAGATCTACATGGAGCAACCTGAAGGTTTTGTTTCCAAAAGAAATGAAAACAAAGCCGTAGATTAGTAAAATCATTATACGGACTAAAACAAGCTCCAAAACAATGGCACACAAAATTTGATAGTGTCATGATGAGAAATGGTTTTCGTACAAAAGAATGTGATAAGTGTGTTTATTATAAGCAAATTGGACAATCGTATATGATGATTTGTTTATATATAGACGATATGTTAATATTTGGTCCAAATACTTAGTAATAGAGACCACAAAGAAGACGTTAATTAGCAATTTCGATATAAAAGACTTAGGAGTTGCAGATGTTATTTTGGGAATCAAAATAATAAGAACACCTAATGGAATTAAATTATCCCAGGCACATTATGTAAACAAAATGAACGAAAAATTTCAAAATTTTGGAACTAAAGGAGTAAGAACACCTTTTAATCCATCAGGAGTACTGCATAAAAACACTAATGAGAGTGTAATGCAACTGGAATACTCTCGTGTAATAGGATGTCTCATGTATCTCATGAATTGCACAAGACCAGATATAGCTTATGCAGTAAGTCGACTGAGCAGGCATACAGGCAATCCAGGAAAAGGACACTGGAAAGCTCTAATGAGAATGCTTGGATATTTAAAAAATACCATAAATTATTCCTTACATTTTGGAAAATATCATGCCATCTTAGAAGAATATAGTGATGCAAACTGGATTGTTGATTCAGAGGAATCAAAATCAACGAGTGGTTATTTCTTTACCTTAGCAGGGGCAGCATTGTCATGGAAATCTACTAAACAAACATGCATAGCTCAATTCACTATGGAATCGGAGTTCATCGCTTTAGATAAAGCAAGCGAAGAAGCAGAATGGCTTCGTCACCTTTTAGAAGATATTCTGTTTTGGCCTAAACCTGTACCGTCCATATGCATACACTGTGATAACCAAGCTGCGCTAAGTAGAGCGCATAACTTTGTGTATAATGGAAAGTCACGACATATTCGTCGATGCCGTAACACAGTTAGGCAGTAACTCTCGAATGGGACTATTTCCATAGATTATGTGAGAACAAATGATAACCTAGCGGATCCATTTACTAAAGGTTTATCAAGAGAGAAACTTGACTGCGCATCAAGGGGAATGAGTTTAAAAGCCTAAACCACCAAAAGTTGACTTATACAGAGATCTATCCTAGCGACTGGAGATCCCACGGACTAGGATCAATAGGCAAACCAATTCTGAGTAACTCAAGACGTAATGCATTTACGTGGACATTGTCCAACTCCATTCCTATGGTGCACAATATAAATGCATGCCTACAGAATAATTCAAAGGTTAAAACTATGTTTTTTAGTGATGACCATATCTTGAAAATAATAAGCGGGGTATATGTAGGATACTCTTAATAGTTGCGATCATCTAGTTAGTGTGAGCTGGGTCGGCTCTATGAGAATATTAAAGGCTTATATTTTCTATTGACACTCGCAGAACAAAAAATTATTCAGGACCAAAATGAACACAACCAAGAGATTGGATGAGAAGGGAATCAATGCTTCGTAAAGCTTATTGTCTGGATATACAATAAAGGTCGACGGTGCAAGATGAAATAATTCACCGATTAGCCAAGTAGATCCGATAAGTTTTAATTAGGGAAATTTCGAAGTGAAATATCTACTTATCCACGATAAAGCATTATTCCATATGTACTCTGTGATATTTCGCCTTGTGTGGGGGATATGTATATTATCATTCATGTGGGGATTGCTGGAATTCCTAATAGCAAAATGAATGAAAACACATAGTCCTACATTGCTAAAATTGCAAAGCTATTCTAGTGTATTAATAGTTTTGCAATGAAGGGGTTGGGGCCTATGGGCGCCCAAATGTATGCTTCGTTGTGAGGAGGGAGATCATGCATCTCCACGACACAAGCTCGTGTGCACCACCGCCGCCGTCCGTCCGACCAACCGAACCGAACCGTGCCGGGCCGGGCTCGGGTTTGGGTTTGGGTCTAATATGATCCTATATTTACTGCAAAACTGGGCCGCGTTTTTTAAAAGTTACAGGCTATACGAATAGACGCGACTGTTCCGAAGCGGACGCGGATTGACTGAGGAGGTTCGTCTTCTGAAACGGGTGCGAACCGTTAGACGCGAGCGGGTGCGACTTGACTGAATAAGCGCGGGCGAACAGAAGCGGGTGCGGCCCGACTGAAGAGGCACGGCCGAACAGATGCGAGGAGCAGGCGGGTGCGACCCGTTAACGAACAGCAGCGGTTCAAAAGGCAACGGATGCGACCCGTCAAGCGGACGTGACTATTCGAAGGGATGCGGACGAAATTATAAATAGGAGAGAATCCTGATCACCTTCTCAATCAATTCCAATTATAATTTCTTCTGCATCTTCTTTTCTACTGCTTTATACAATATATCACAGAGTTGACATACTCATTACAATCTCATGCAGATTACGTCTATTGTATCTTGGGAGACTTTAAATAAAGTCTTAAGGAAATTGTTACGACAAGCCTCGAATGGAATTTCCTTCTTCAAACCGGTTAGGTTTATAATTGATTTATATATATATATATATATATATATATCATTTTTGTTTCTTCGTTGTACTATTCCCTTAAATAGTATAACGTTTGATCTATCGTTGTAGTTATTTTTACCATAGTTGTAATTTAATTATGACATATTGCATAATTTAGCAAATACGGACTTTCTGAGTAGTGGAAATCTGACTGATAAACTTATGAGACGAGTTTATAATTGATTATTCTCTGTTTTGGTATACTAGAAGTATGACAAGTACAACTTTCAAGAATGTGACCAACGTAAGCACATGTTTTACATCTTGGATGAATCTATTCATATTCAATTATTTGCACTAAATTTTCACTATCATGCATTGTTGTGAAAGCCTTTTGTGGAAATTTAGCATCTTCATCAATTTCTACCAAGATTCTTGCATAATTGAGGCAAGTTTCTATAGCATTTGGCTCATCTAACTTTAATGGCATGCCTACAATGCTAGCAATCATGCTAAAGGCTTTCTTGTCTTACAAGTTCAGATTAAGTCCAGGAAACCTGATCCGTATTGGGATAGTTGAGAGAAAATATTTGTCTAGTTTTACTTTACTAAACCATTTTTTAAGATAATTAATTTTCCATTGATAAAATCTGACCTCATATCTACTGCTTTTTCACAATCTAAATGGTTTGCAAATCTGATAATGAAAAATCCATTATTTCTAGTGTAAGCATCAAAGTTGTCAGTTAGATTTCTAGTTCTTGACACGAATGCCTTGAATATATGATAGGTTAGGTGGTTGCCAAAGGCATAGGCGATAACCAACCAATTTCCACTTAGCCTCTGTTCTTTTGCTCACCGCTTCTTTTACCATAATAAAAAAATTCATCAAGATGATTGAAGAAACATATTCTAGATCAAAATCAAAAATAAAATTCCATTTTTTACCATCTCTACTTAAAAGGAAGGCTGTTTTGATTTATTTTTCCTTGTGACCTGAGATTGAAATTGTAAATTTGCTTCCCTTGATTTTGATCTAGTGTCAGGTGCAGTTTTAAGGCATCGCCAACCATTTTTGTATTGTTGGAAAAGTCTGGACCTTTCTTTGGTTGCTTGGAGGTGGCTATAAAGATTGGGGTTCCTCCGTCGATTCCATACCATTTGGAACTTCTCCTCATCAATATCAGGGTTTTCTCGATTTGATTTGGTGGTGAAAACGGGTTGAGATTTGGGGGGGATGGAAGTTTTGAGGGGAAGAGCCAATCCGATTGCCATTGTAGCCATGAAAATTGGGTTATTTATTATTCTCATTTTTAGATGTTACACAATATGCACTAGGATTTTGGTGTTGAGTTTACAAATTATATCAACTTGAATAAACGTAAGAAGAAACATGTAGTTAATTATAGATATTATCAATTATAGGTAATTAAATGATAAACTACAGAGAGATAATTAAGGAGAAAGGAGAAAAACTTTGAACTAACAAGATAGCCAAAAATGTCTTCTTATTTACTATTATTTAATTGATTTATATTTTACATGCATCAAACAAGAATCAAATACTGTATTTGAAACTTCCATATGTTTAAACTGAAAGGAAAAAGAAAATGAATCGTAGGTTGATGTGGTTTGATTCTTTCTGTTTTTCCATAAAAGTAACCATCCCATAAAATTATAGTCCGTAGCTCCTTCTGGAAACCTTAACAAGGGTGCATTTGCAACGAATGGAAAGTGAACATCTAAGCAGGGCATTTTAATGGAGAAATTTAGTGAAAGGAGAATGTATTTGTGCGCTGTGAGTGAAGAATTAAGAGGATATTTGAGCGGTGTATTTGAATCGCAGTTGAGAACGGAGATAACACCGTTGGGGAGTTCGATGCGTCGAACACGTCCCCAATAGTAACGAATCAAAATGTGTCTGTGATCTGAACCATAGTGAAGCGACGTATATAAAAAAGCTAAAAAAACACACCCTAGATGGTTGTTAGCCATGAGCGGCTTGGAGGAGCAAGAGATGGAAGATGAAGGTATGTAAGACGCTAATATAATGCAAAATTTGTTTATAAATTAAATTTGTAATGATCCATATTTTATACCATGGGAAATATACTAAATTTGAACTAATTAAAGGACCCTTAGCTACATAGGTGAACATAGAAACATATATAAGGCTCAAGTGTATCTGAGTATGCACGGTTTGGTGTGCACAGGTGTGTATGAGTGTCTTTAGTGCATACTAATACGATTTTTTGTAATTTTATTTGTTGAAATCTGTGCAAAAGGTGTACATGGATGTGACAATATGTGAATATAACCATATGAGTACTTGATTTGATCATAGCAAGATTTTAAATTTAATGGTAAATCCATAACATACATTTGGACTATGGAACAGTGAATGGTACACGCTTTACTTATTACTTTTTAGACCTTATCACAAATTTAGTGAATCCATAATATACCTTGCATTTAGTGGTTAATTAACATTAACCCAATCCCAATAACCTTACCACTTGTAAAACCCATAAAATTAACAGTAATCAATAAATAATTATTAAGGCTCAAAATAAAATTTGAGCAAATGTCATAATTTGGTATGAAACTTGCTTCGATGTGTTCATAGCTATTCACTAAGTAACTTTCATATATGGAATTTTGCAATCGATGCTCAAACGAAGATGTTATTGAGGTCTAAGTTTTCGGAACAATTAAATTGGAATCTAAAAGGAAATAAATTGTATTAACCATATGGACCCCATGGGTAACCCCCTACTCAGGCCAGTCGATCGCTAGTTATTGACCACCTATAGGGGCGCAGTTGACAGGCCTGGAAGGTAGGGGCTAGGGTGAACCTTAATCTAACATCCGGATTTAGCTATTTTTCCTTCTCCACTATTTTTATTAATTATAAAATACTATATTAAATATGTATATAATCCGAGAAGGGCAGAAATAAAAGAGAACAAGAGAAGAAGAGAAGGAGCAAATCGATACTTCAGAAAAAGACAAGTTTCAAAATTATAACTATATACTCCTTTTACCCCCTAATCTTTTATCGGATCGGTAATTCTAATAGTATGTATGCATACATACATACCTGTTATACGTATTCTTTTCGATTGGGATTGAAAGCAAAAAAGAGTCAAATAAAGAGATGAATTCTGATATGGGAAATTTGAAAAGCTAGCAAGGTCTTGGGGAAATTATATGATTTATTTAATTAATATGCATATACAAGATTTGTGAAGTTATAATTTTAGAAAGAACGTATTCACTTGATATCTCACCTATATATTTACTTAAATAGTTAATTGGAATATGAATGGTGTTTACATCCTAATCATGAAATTTCGAAAACCAGTCCTCAAATTTGTTAAAGTAGAATGTTGATAAGATTGCAAGATTTATTTCCGATTTATAGTACATGGGTTGTAAGTTTTTAGTATAGATTTAGATTTCCCTAATTTGACTTGAAATGTGAATTTCTATATTTTAATTCATTGGGAACGTTTTGGATACAATTTAGTTTTATCCATTTCCGTGTAATTTCCATAAAGTATGTAATTCCACAAACATGTATAAAAAAAGTGAATCGTTTGAAATAATAAGGAGTATACCAAAAAGGAAAGAGATGTGCACAGTACGGATGTTCTTCTTCATAGTTTGTGATGTCTATTTAAATAAAAGAAAAGAGATAATTCCTGTAATTTCACATGGAGCAAAGTTTCACTTTTGAATAATTTATGGAAAGTTATAACGACAATACTTTTCAGAAAGGAAAACTCTAACATATTAAAATGTAGGAATAAATATTCTTTACAGAATGCACTTATAAGTTTGCTCTAGAATTACTAAGCGTACGAATTAATGAGAAATAGAAGTGTAAGTCTACACACAGACACAAACGCACACACATATATATATAGACACACACATGTAACCGCGCCTACTGATTATATATATATATAGCGTAATATACAACGATATTCATATTAGTTATTATTAAGGCGACTAGTCATTAATAGCGCAGTAATAGGACTATAAGGTGTAGGTGGATAATAGATAGTAACTCCAAAATCAGTAAGGCAATAAATGTGTAGTTAATATGGAGTTACATGAATTAAATGGGGGCATAAATGCGTTCAATGGGACTGATTAAGGAGTTTAGTATGACATTTATGGGAAAGAAAATAGACGTAAAAGGTTGAATTAGAATGAATAAATAAATGTCATTAGTGATTGTCTAATATAATTAACAGTGGCCCTTTATTACGGACAGTTGACTTTTATGGGACGTAAGAAGGAAGTAGAGAATATACGTAATAAGCGTATAAGATTGGAATTAAATGCTAGGAGGAAGTATAATTTTCATGGTAAGAAATTGAATAGCCTTAATAATATGTTTAGGACGAGCTGGAATAATGGGCCTAGTCCAATATTTAGGCCTAGGATAGTTGGTTTGATTTAGTATGGTTTGGGATGCCAGCTCGGTAGAGTTACACAATGAAGTCTTCACCAGGAAACTACCAGTAGTTGTGTAAACTTACTTCTGATGTGAGACATCTCCAATTATAAGACCCATGGGAAAGGGATATGCATTGCATATAGGAAGGGGAAAATATACCGAGGTTCCCACGGATTTGAAGTAATAAATGATTCGATACTTTTAGGGATGTCAAAGGGTTTAATTCAGAGTGGAGGGTATTCAATGGTCGTTGGGTCTACCTCCTCATGTAAGAAATCTTAAATAACCTATGATGGTACTTAATAGGGGAATGGTGTGTTCTTCATTTCTAGCAAGAGGTATTAAGTAACTAAAATATGCATTTTCCTTAACTTACGTTAGGTTAGTCTAAACGGAATTTCGGCTGTGGAAGATCGGTGGGCAATGTCAGTGTTGTTGTCGGACCGACATTTAAGTAGCATAACTTGCGTATAGGTTATGACCAACAGTGGTCCCGAATGGACAATAGCAAAGACTTAGGTTATATCCTGATGGATTTTGCTTCCTATAATTGTAGAATCCATATGGGATACACACAGACCTCAAAGTTTAATTAGTCAGTTATTTGTTTGTTGGGGGATAACTAGTTAAGTCTTAGATAAATCCTTAAAATGCATTCGTAATACAAAAATTAAACTATAAAGTCTTATCTAAGGGTCACTAGTCCTGTAGCTTGAACCAATTGACTAGCAATTACGTTACGGAGGGCCCGCTTTGGGATTGAAGTATTAAATGGCAGAGGGTCTGTCTCCTCCTTATTTAAGAAGTATTAAATAGTCAGGGCTTTCTTTTGGGGAGTACAACATTTAGATATATATGTATATATGCAATATATATCTATATAGTTTTACCTCGGGGAAGGTTAGACATATCGTACGTGTATATGGAGTTACATGGAATAGCCGTGAATTATGGACATAACACTTAAATAGAAATCAATCGGCATAAAACAGTTGTTGTTGATAAAGTATGTGGCTCTCCAATCACCAAAACATTGTTCTGAATCCCTACTTATTACAACCTACATGATAGATGTAGAAGAATATGCTAATAGTGCAAGACGAGAGCTACAGATGGTGAAGTTTTATCATTCATGCTCGGTGCTAGTAAAGGAAACTAAATGCTAAGGATAATATTGATTTCAAGGTAGTAGCCTTGGTTTGCATTTACGTTCTATTATATTTTTCTATTATACTATGAGTTTTTGTAGATGGCTCGCCGATATAGTTTTTACATATTACCAAAATCAACGATCTGTATCCTAATGGACTTAGTTTTCGATTTAGTCAAAATTCGAGCCGATTTAGGTATGGGATGTTACATTTGGTATCAGAGCTTAGGTTATTCGGTCATAGAAATTAGGATATGTTGAGTGAATGTATTTGTATTTTTACCTTTAATTATATATATACTATAGGCCAAACTCGATGAACTCTGTCTATAGAATTAGTTGTGAACATATTCTTAAAAGATGGATAAGGCAACTATGAGTTGGAACAATTAATGGAGTTAAATTTATGCATGTACCCCGATTACCCCATGGGGTGGATGATCATACCGCAAAGAGTTGATTGAGAAGAGCATAAGCACTATAGATTAAAGAATCCTATAACAACCCATCCTGAAATGGACCTAAATTCCAACCCAAAAAAGGCCCATCAAGACTTTAAACCATCTTAAAGTTGGCGGTTGGTTGGTAAAAATAACAATACAAAGTTATTTATATACACTTTAAGAACTAACAGCGAAAGGATTAACAGTAAAAATACCAATTTCATTAAAAACCAAATTGTCATAAAACAAAGTACAATATCACTATATATCGATAGTACAATATTTTCAAAATACATCATCGTTCTTTAATGGGTACATTAAAAATTAACATAAGTAGATGAATAGGTAAGTTTCCACAAGTTTTCTCCATGCCTTTGTTATCAACATCATCATCTTTTCTAACATGTGTTGTTATGAGGAGGGAGTCGGTCGGAACAATATATGCCTGGCGAAGAAAAATTCAAGCCTTACTACATTAGTACTTGGGCATCATAATTTAAATAGGAATATGTCTTGCGTTTTCTACCTATAACATAAGTCTTTCCAAATACATGTCTAAAGGCTGCATAAAATGGCTTTCAAAATATAAGCCCATAACAAACTTGCCATTATCCTAATAACCCATATATACCACCAATAATGTCCTTTCAATGCAAGAGACAATACTCAAGTCACTTAATATCTTTCAATGGGAACTAGTAAAATTCCGACCATTTACTACCTTATATAAGGCAGGTCCACATCATCTACAACGTATAATCCCAAGGCAAACCCCTCACTAGTAACTATTTAGCTGACATTACACAGAAACCTTTCAACCACTTAATACTTCCTATTGAAGCGGGCCTTCTACTTGGATATCCTCTACCGTGCCTAAACCTTAATGCTGATTATTTACTACTTTCTATATAGAGAAGAGGTGGGCCCTCACACAACCACTTAAAACCTTCAATCTCTGAAGTGGATCTTTCGTACTATGACACATAACCATAGTGACGTCTCACGTTAGTCTGACTATTCATAGGCACCAGTAGCCAGATTAGCTGGACAGATTTATCATATAGAACTTGCGACAAACCTCGTGCCCTTGAAGTTATTTATTATAGGCAATATCTCACATTATCCCCATAGTCACACTCCTGGTAGCCTAGCTGGACAGACTTCCATGTGCTTTTTGACTTACTTCGCATCCCTATAACTTAATCATAATCTTTATACACTCTACATATATAATCACACGTCTCACTGTTTCCATAATCAAGGCCTTATAAGAAATCTTTCTTATTATGACTTTTAACATCAATTACCTTCCTAAGGGGATTAAATAAGCTTAATTACCTATTTATCTACGCAGTTATACGTTATAATTATACACTAATTATGCCAGTATATATATAGTATATGTATGTATGTGTGCGTGTGTCCACACACACACACACAAAGACATACATAAATACATATTCACACACTTACATGCCTAGTAATTTCGAAGCGTGGGGAATATATGTCTTAAAATAGCGTTTAAATGTTAACTCTTTAAACAATTATACAAGTACTATTTCATATTATCAACAATATCATAATTCCTATATTCATATCCAAAATATCCAACAAACAAACTTGTATACAATAAAATTACAAATACATTTATTACATCAAAATGATGGAATACTTTGATAACAGAAACATACAATTTCAATTTTATACACTCCGTTCAACTTCTTTTTCACATAAAAATAAAAAAAAGAATTTCTACTTAATTCATGGGAATAAGCCGTGCTACAAACAAATTCCTACCTTACACCTTACTCCTTAATTATAACTCTTTAATTAAATTCAAAGAAGAAGAATAAGGAGTGGAATAGAAGGTAAAATTAACAGAACTGCAAATGTAAAAAAATTTCATAATTTTGTCATAAACATTGCAACCTAGAATTGACATTCCTATTGAAGGAGTCTTGGGAGTTTATAACATGATATTTTTGTAAACCAAAACTTCCCAAGGTATCGTTAAACCCAAATTATACTAATCGACTACAAATTCAAATGGCAAGGCTAAAATTTTCATCTCACGTTATATCCTTAGTTTTGCCTTTTTGATTTGACATGCCTTTGAAAATCTCTATCAGATCATTTCTTTTCGATATATGCAATAAGGGATTTATATATACGTAAAATTCAGACAATTATAGGATTGGAAGAGAAGAAGTTGGAAAAAATAAAAAATAAACAAGATAAATCTATAAGATTTCTTACCTGAAACCCTAATGAAGTTTTCTGAACCTTGAAGAGACGATCTGACAGAGCTTCGCTAATATTCCAAAAATATTATGCGAATAAAAATGATGGGTCTAGGGTCCTATTTATAGTAGTAAGAAAGCACCAAAACTGTCGGATTTACATAGTTAAATCTAAAACGTTCAAAATTGGAAAACCCTAGTCGTCATTATACGAGAAGCGGTCGACCGCCCCTGCCACAAGTCAACCAGTTGCAGCTGCCCGGTCGAGGTCAGGGGTCCACCTCTTCCCTTATTTTGGGAATGTTTGATTTTTGCCATTGTTAGATTTATTATATTCTTTAATTAATTTCTAACGTTAAAGTTAACTTTAACTTTAATGTTTCCTTAAAACCCTAAATTTCTACTATTAATTTTCGAATTTCAAATTTTAAAATTAATTATCCATTTGAGTTTGATCCTATTTAAATTATTTTAAACCCGAAACTTTAAATGTCTATAACTTTTCCGTTTGAGCTCCATTTTCAATATATTATATATGGAAACTGTAGGATCATTTTAACCTAAGAGTGGGGGTGAATAGGGTCTACTGAAAAATTAATGCGGAAATAAAAATAAAAATAGAAAGTAATGCAGTAGAGATCACACGCAAATCTAACCACTTCGTCAAAAACTAGCCTACATGTTGTCCCTAAGATTTCTACTGGAAATTAAGTAATCGGAAGCTTACAAACATACGTAAACTTGTGATACCCGCTAACTTGATTAGCCTAACTCTAAGCTCAAAATCCTGCCACAACTCAGGCACTAAGTTGTGAATTCTCAAACAATGCCCCGTAGTTTGTATCCAGTCACACAGCTAGAAAGTTACACAATTTAAAATATAGTGTATGCAAATAAAAGTAAACTACAAAACAAAACCCTATTTCAAAAGAAGCCTAACAGAAATATAAACTGGCCGAAATTTAAAAAAAAAAAGTTTGTTTCCCTTTTGATATTCATCTGCTTCAGCCGTTCCTTTTGTTTGCTCACAAAAATCAAGGTTTTGTTCGATTTGCTTGAGGCCGCCGCTTGGAGTTCAAATCAATTTCCTTTTGTTCCTCATTTAACTTCGATTTGCCTTGACAATTAGTTCTCTGGCTTTGATAGCTTGTGACAGCTTCAACTGCGTCGAGCTCGAATTATAAAAAATGGTAGGCAATTTTCCCCTTTTCGATTTTGATTATGCTCGACTTTGATGATTGGAGTTTTGGATTTGTTTAGGTTCTAAGTATGCTCTCTATTTTGCTAGATCTCGAACTCGAATCGTATTTCTTTGCCAATGATGATTTTTAGGTATTTGTAGGGAATGAAACTCTATAATTTCGTTTGTATATTTTTGGATTGAATTCTTCATGATTTAGTTCTTGAATTGATTTTTGATTGCACATTCGTGAGATTCCTGACTTGTTCATCTCTGATATATTTGAATTATGTTTCGTTCTTTTCTCCTATGACCTGTTGATCGTTCGCTAACTTATTGGCATTTCAATTAGAGATAATCTTGGCTTCCTGATTTAATTCACTTGATATTGTTAATCGGTTCACTGACTTATTCACCATGATTTGTTGTTCCATTTCTTTTTGCTGGCAATATTCGAATTTTTGACCAATTTAACGATGTTGCTCATTTTTTTGGAAACCGTTCCTTGACCATGTTTGAACTGCTACTATAATGCTATATTGGGAAACATGCTATTGCTCTAATGTCATATAATTACTCTGTTGCATGTCACTATGCATTATTTGTTTGGTTCATGTGGAAGCTGGATTTTGTACATGTTGAAATTGAAGTCTGGTCGCATTACATTCAGGTTGACTCATCTGATCATGTTTCCTTGTGTCTTTGTAGATTTGTAGCCTGCACTTTCTACATGTGAGCATGTTGACCTGCTAGCTTTGTTGTCCTATTTGCTATGTATACTGTGCTATTTCATGTTGAAGTCGCACCTGAACTGTGATAGTCTGAATTTTCTCATTGATGTGTTATTGAGGTCTGGTTTGTGTTGCATTATATGGTGGTCACTTTTATTCTCTGTCCTTGAACTTGTCTAGTTTCATGTGATGTTCATCATGTTTATACAGACATACATATGTATGTATATATGTATGTGTCCTGAGTTTGTTTGGTTACATTGAACTATTGTCTACATTTGCTCCATCAAGTTTTATTCCTCTTAAAGTCTGGTCTTTGTTTGTGCATGTCTTGTGGTCTTGTTGTATGGTTGCACTTGAGTCGAGCTGGTGCACTACTCTGGTTTGATTGTTGTTTCATTGATCTACTGCATTGTGTTATGGTTCTGGTTCATGAGTTGCTGTCATGTTGAGTTTTCAAGTTTTCATGTGTGTGTTGTTGTGAGCATTACACATCCACACTGGTTGGAGTCTAGTTGCATTTTATTCACCACTATTTGCCTGGTTGTATGTCTTGATATTGGCTTCATGTGTTGTTTTGACTTTGTTGCTTCTGACCATGTTTTGTGTACTTTTTGAACTGAATTTTTTTGCATGCACCTGAGTTGAATCTAGTATCGACTTGTGTTCACTTGTCCCTGCAATTTTAACAAGCAGGCGTATATCAATGTGCATTACCTTATGGCATGTACGGTGATACACTGTGTATGTCACAAGTTGTTCGTGTAAGATGAATTAACAAAAATGACAACGAACAACCCAAATAAATATGGCAAACAATATTTTCAAAACACATATTTTATTATGCACTGTAAAATATTTTCTTTTTCAATTTTACGGCGTTGGTGTTTATTTTTCATATAATTCAGATGCTGGATAAAGACTGGAACAAAGTTGAAGATCAAAATATGAGTGATGAGTGAATATGTAGTAAGGTGAAACATATATGTAAAACTGTAAGGTGAAAATGTGTTGTAATCAAAGTTTTATTGTAATTGAAAATGTATAAATACAGTGAGAGCTCAAATTTTCACTATTTGAATTTGTACTAAAAATTTGTTTGAACAAAATATTTGTTTAAATATGAATTCTGGGTTATTTATTTTATTCAACAAATATTCATTTAATTATGTGGAAAATAAAACAGTACTAACAAATACATTTAAATGAACATATATATATGTTTATTATCGTCAAACAAAAATCGTAGGCTATTGTAATCTACAGAAACTGATCAGAATTTTTTCATGAATGCATCGGTGTAACTTTCGTGGTCAAATTCCAACTTTTGAAATTTATCATTTTTATCCCTCCCTTATTTAATTTAATTTATCCAATTTATTTATGGTAAATTTTATGAGGTGTTACATTCTTCCCCAATTAAAAGGATTTTGTCCCCAAAATCTTTTCAAAGGACGAACAACGTAATGCCCAATAAACATCCATATTATACAGCCAAGTTATATACACAACCATATGCTCAACCAAAGTGATCATGACATTTAAGTATATATGAAAACACCATAAGCAAGCGAAAAGTGTTTTATATAAGCGCAAAAGTGATAGTAAAGGTGCAGCAACTATCTCTTACCATCCAATCTAGCAACCGTGATGCAAACGAAACCTAATTTCAGAGAGGAAAATTTACTAGAGATATCCTCGCATTTTCCGTTTGATTTCCTCCTCATTATACTCGAACCAACCTAATTTCTTTGTTGCGGACCTTCTTAATTCTGTGCTCCAAAATGCATGCTGTAGCATGGGATGCCATTCACTCCATTTCAATATCCCCCAATTGATTAGGCTCTACTTCAATGGTTGTACTATGAAGGCATTTTCTCAAATGCGAAACTTAAAAAACATCATAGGCTCTTGCAAATTTATCCGATAACTCCATAAGATATGCAATTTTCCTACTTTCCTAAAGTTATGAAAGACTCAACAAATCTTAGTGCCAACTTTTCCGACCTTCATATGTTGTCTAATCAACTCTATCTTTATGAATTCTTATAAATTAAATCTGGTCCGAGTAGAAGTTTTTTGGTGGTTTCCCACCAATAATTTGTCCATTTACATAGCCTTCCACAAACATTTCAAAATGTGCCATAACAATCGTTTATTGGTGACCATTATTGTACGCAAATGCTACTAAGGTACATGCCACTCCTAGTGTCCTTCGAAAGTTCTCTGATGTAAGCTCTTCAACAAATCCTCTAAGATCATATTTGCTGCTTTAGTTTGTTTGTCTGTCTATGGGTGGTAAGCAGTTATTCAATGAAGTTTTAAGGCTATTTGTAAAAATTTCTAAAATTTCTTTATTAAATAAGGAGTCTTCATCACTAATGATGCTAACAAAATTTTGCTACCTCTCATCCTTAGTCAATAGAAAATTCACTTCACATCCCTATAAATTTTTCTCTTTCCTTTATGGTGACATCCCTTCCTTTTGATGTTGGTTTATGAAGTTCTAATTTGATATCGACAATCTTACTGTTCATCGCTATTGTTCTATAACCACTTCTGAAATCATAAATTAAATTTCATATAGTATCTCTGCCTACAACCTAGCCGACCTAACATATTACAAGTTATATAACCAATTTATGCACCATCAACTCACGCCGTTGCTATTCACTAATGTTGACAACCTTATTACTTAAGTGTAGGTTATAGTTGTGGTGTTTAGTTGTGTTTCATTACACAAGCTTAGTGATAATCAACATTGACATAGCTACTGGCGTAGATTTATTAACGTCGCGCATCTACCCTTATTGAATTTTCCTATAGCTTTTCCATGGAATTCCTTTATTAAGTTAAGTTTAAGTCTTTCAATAAACTCAACATGTGCCATTTATGGGTTATTAACTTGTGATTAATATATTCTTTAAGTATCTTTATTCTAGCACTTAGATAGCAGATAAATCATCTAGATAATAATTTCTGACTTAGAATGAAGTAATTCTTTCTATATAATATGAACAATATCATTTCTTAAAATTGGAATAATATCACCTTACATGCTAATGGAAATTTCAAACCCCAATAAGAAGTCCGTCTAGAAGCCTAGCAAAGGGCCTAAACCTTTACCTTCAGTCAATAAGAAAGGAGATAATCTTTTGAATTCGTCATATATCATGACACAGGGAGAAGTGAATTCCGTCCTTGAGCAATTTGGAATTGTTGGGATTGAAACCATACCTGTGGGCCCTGTAGACAACATTTATAACCTACTAAAGGGCATAATGCCTTCATGCCCATACATATCTACATATAGGCTACCTCCCTTTTCCTGGGTTTCTCCTAAGATATGTGGAGCATCTAAGCATTGCACCAATTCAATTCCTTCCAAACTCTTACACATATATGACTAGCTTAGAAGTCTTGGCTCGAAAGCAGGACTGCCTTCCCTTAGTGCTAAAATTCTCCATTCGATAGCCAATCCTGCTAAGTTGGGTAACAATCAGATCATCAATTATATTGAATCGTCCCCATCCAAAAATATGATATTTGAGGGTGTCAACAAGATGAGAGGATGGGAAATGCAATTCCTTTTTGTCAAGTGCTTCTCTAACATTAGAGGGACCTTTTTTGTTGCAAGTAAGTTTCTTTTTCCTGGTTATCCATGTTAGTTTATCATCCTTTATTAATAAGTTTTTTCCTTTCAAATTCCGCCTCTTAAAAGCTAAACCTTGAAGATCAAAATTTTTTGCTGTCCTTAACCCAAGCAGCAGAGAAAATGGAGAACAAGCCCATACTATTAACTCCAGCTAAACTTCTTTGGTATTCTATTATTTTGGATTTGCCACCAGGTTCTGAGGGAGCCCCTGATGGTCAAGTACATCGCTTGAGGAAAATTCCCATTAGTTTTGGGAAGGTCGGATTACTTTACTTCCAATGCACTAGTTCAGCCCAAGATGGTTAAGATATCACTGCATTTTATACAAAAGCTACTATGATATTATCTCATAAACTTATTTTCCTGATTCAAGCTCTTCTGTCTTAGTAGTTCTTCCTACAGAGGAGGAGGCCACAAGTGATGCTCCCAAAGATAAAATGAGTAAGGATGACAGTTCTGCCCCGGCTCAGGCTCCCGAATCCCAATCTCATATGGATTCCATTGCTAGTTTGTTCAAATCTATAAAATGGAAACTAAGCATAGGTTCTATAGACGCAACCAACCTTAGTAAGAAGCTTAAAGTTAGGGGCATGCATACTTATGTTATTATAAAGGAATTCCATTTGAAGATATCGACTCAGATTCTGGGGCCCTAAACATCAGCCCTTCTAGGAAGAGAACTCATAAAACGACTGAAGTAGAGCAGTATTAAGACCCGCTCCTTCATGGGTACCCCTAGGGCACTAAATTGTCTTTGCGAGGAGTTTTTCAGGAATACCTAAATATCTTATCATATGACTACCCTCTTTAATATTCATAATATTACAAGTCTCAACTTACCCATACAGCCTTTTCGGAAGAAAAAATATGAATTAACTTCATTCGGTTTCAACCCAGAAGAAATATAAAATTCCTCAAAAAGTTCTTTAATTACCTGAGTCGCTGACCTATCTGCCTTTTTAAATATAAGAATGTCATATGCGTAGATTAAATGTGAAATATTCTCATTAGATTTGTCACACACCTATAGACTACCTTCTCTAACATTTTTGTCCGTAAGAACCGAGAAATATTACATTACCAAAACGAAGAACAGTGGAGAGATGGGACCTCCCTGTATAAGGCTATTTTTACTGGTGAAAAACCCACGATTACCTTGATATGCAATGGGTAAACTAGAAGTCTGAATCATCTTCTCAATAATCTTCAGCCATTTAGTCGTGAACCCAATAGCATCCATAATATGAATCAAAAAAATTCGGTTCACCATGTCAAATGCCTTTCCGATATCTATCTTTAAACACATATTATAATTGCCACATCTGTTGAACCCTATAATTAATTCATGAGCCAGAAGGATACCATCTAAGATGTTTCTCTTTTGTATAAAAGCACACCGATTCAGATAAATACGTGAGTCCATAAATAGACTTAGCCTATCACTAAGAATCTTGGTAGTGATCTTGTAAATAAAATTACAACAAGAAATAGGACGGAAGTCATAGATGCTACTAGGAAATTTCCCACTAGGAGTAAGACAAATCGAGGTATGATTGCACTTTTTAATTTACCTTCCCGCATCAAAAACATCTTGAGCCATTTGAGTGAGTTCATCCTTTAGATCATTCCAATGGGTCTTATAAAACTTAGAATTAAACGCATCAGGGCATGCAGCAATGTAGTCCTTGACATGAAAAATAGCCTCCTTGACTTCAAGACTGTCAAACTTATCATTCAAAAAGTCATACCATACTCAGAAATTATTGATTTGCAAATTAAGTTAGGTAACACCTTTGGGATAGGAGAATTATACTACTACTCGTAATAAGATGCAGCTTACAAACCAAACTCCTTACTGTCGTTACAGATGATACCGTTCACTCTAATATTAGACCCTTCCCAAACAATCTTCTTTGCTTGTACGACATTTTAGCATTGAAATATGCAGAAGGTTCGTCACTATTAAGGAGCCAATCAATTTTGGACTTCTACAACACGACCACGTACTCTCTATGCATCACGGCATCCAAAAGTTGTTTACACTCTGATAATTGACTAGTAGTGGAATCATTATGATTATCCTCTAAATCTTTTTGTAAAACACTCAATAGTTCTCTAAGATCGGTGACTTCTTTCTGATTATCCCTCTTGTTACAACTCCATGACTTTTGTAACGATCCGCCTTTCATTCCAGAGAAAGACGCATCATTAAGAAGAAAGAAAGGGATAGAAAAGAGAAAAGAAAGGAAAGAAAGAAACAGACAACATCAGAATCTCTCAGCGGAACGAATAAATTATATTATATCACATAAAACTTTACATAGTATTATATACATCAGAGTTAAACAGCTAATACAACACAAACTAGACGGTTATAAACATCTGTCTAGCAATTACAATTCAAGTACATCAGAGAAAACAGATACAACTCAAACACAGCGGAACCATTATATATATCTACACGCTGAAGCCTCCTGCTCCATTATCTCCTCCAGAACTCGTCAAAGCAAATCCTGTATCACTTGACTACTCATACGTAATATGAATACCCAAGAGTTTAATAAAACAGAAAATAAACACTCGGGTCAGACATGGGTCTGGTGTGAGTAAACGGGGATAAAAGTTGCTAACTTTAGAAAATCCTTTGAAAATAATTCAAAAATTGGATAAAACACTAAATCTGGATAAAACACTAAATCTAGAGTTTCAAGCTTGTTAAAAATAATTCGAAGGCTTATAAAATTTTTATTGATAGCACCGAAGGTAGTGAAGGTGTTAAAATTGAATTTGTAAGTGTTTTGATCGGTTCTGAAATTTATATCGTTTAAATTTGATTTAAAAATAGCCTTCCGAGGCACAGTCTCGGAATTTGACGAAACCAGTTTCATTGAGTCCGTAATATTGAATTATTATAGGATTTCAAATTTCATGTCAATTGGAGCTAGTGTGTGAGTGTACGATATTTATAAACGCGTGGAAACTTTAAATTTTTAATAATTTAATGAAATTTAAATTTAATTGATAAAGCTTCTTGCATACGCCAATGTTTATCCTTATCTTCTCGTACGCCTCTGTCCTTCTATCTGAATCCAACCCTCATTCTTTTCAACGAGATCCTCTTCTCTAAAAAAATAAAATAAATATAAAACAAAATTATATACCTCAGCTCAGAATAAAATGGCAGAACCCTTTCGAATTGAAATCACGATTCTTCACTTACGTTTCGTCCCCCTCTCCCATTCTTTTCTTTTCATTCGAGAATAAATTTAAAATCAAAGGGGCCGAACCCTCCTCAATCTTCGGATTCGAAGTCGAATTCGCTTCAATTGAATCAAGATTTGGGTTTTTCCTCAGCATCTAGGGTTGTGCGTGTGGAGGATGGGAGTTCGATTCTGTTTGAGGCGTGCGCTGGAAGGCGCAGCCGACCTCGTGTTAGGGTTTGAGTCGCAACAATGGAGGCTCGCGGTCGATTTTGAAGACGAGATGGAGGCGATCGATGATAGGAGGACGAGAAGAGCTCGAGCACGATGGTCGTTAGGGTTTGGAGTCGCGTCTTCGAGCTAGGGTTCGTGGATTTTGGAGCTAAGGGTCGTTCGTGCATTTGGGGTGCGTCGTTGTGACAGAGAGGGGAGGGCAGCCGTCGCGATCCTCGAACGACGTGATTTGGTGGGCAGTTCATTTGCAATTCTAGGTTGAAGGTATTTTTTTTTTCCTACGTAATTTTCATACATATATTTATACAGTAAGTTATAAAATATATATATATATATATTGTTTATTATTCTCTGACATGCTTTGTGGATATTCTGTGATGAATCATATTGAAACATTGAATGCTATAGCTGCTTGGATATATTCTTGAACTCTGAGTTATCAAATTATATAGCATTGGATTCTTGGAAAGAAATAATAAAAGAAGTAAATTTTTAAGAAAATAATTATAAAGAATGTAAATAAATAAAAAAAAGAGAAAAGAAATGGCGATTGAAATCGCGAGTGATTTCACGTTGTAGAGAGGGGGGGGTTGCGATCGCGTTCCAGCATTCGTTCGAATTTGAGATGGCCGCCGCGTGGTAGTGAAGGAGGAGAGGCCGATGCAGCTTCGATAGGCCGCGTCTGCAGGAGGGGAGCGCGACGAGTTCATCTTGGCGTCGGCAACGCGAATTGAGGAGGGAAGGAGTACGACTAAAAGTCGCAGTTTGGTGGGGGGCCTATGGCGGCGAGAGTGGGTGTGACGGCAGTAGCCAGAACGTGTGCTTCGCGATAGTGAGTTTGGGACTGGAGTGGAGTTGTGCGATATTGGAGGCAGTAGGTATAAGTTTGTTTTTTTTTTTTTTTTTGTTTTCGATTTGTTATTTAACTTAATTTATATATATACAGTAGGTATATAAAAATGTTTATACCTGAAAAAAAAACTATAATGGGTAATAAATAGGTAATAAATTGATGATGTTTATTTGAAACTATTTTATCAAAGGGAAATATATATCTATATACTGTACTGTAAGATATTTTTACCAACAGTGAAGTAAATTCTAGTATTTACTGAAGATAAACGATATATATATATTTATATATTTAACAGTAAGTTATTTAACAGGTTAGTTATTTGTTGCCAATACCATTTATATTAGTGAGAATCAGTAAATTTTAAAACTATCAGTTTAAATAAATTCACTGGTTAAATTAAATTATAAAATGGAAATTGATGGTTCAATTATTTCAAATGTTAATAAATTAGTTCGATTAATTCGAGTGTTAATAAATCATAAATGGTTTATACAAGGTCAAAATCTGATAGAAGCAAGCCGGGTTGGATCGAATTGCAAAACAAATTGAAAGGTGAGTTAATCTCACTCAGTTTAAATTTAAATTTAAATAATTGTTTGAATGGTTGAAATTGATTTGATGTGATATTTGAAATTGGTATATTATGTTGTGCTAACGTCTGTGGATGCAGGAAAAACAGGTTGGAGGGATCTAACTGGGTCCCTCAACATATATATATTGTTTACTATTCCCTGTTATACTTTGTGAATATTCTGTAATGGATTATATTGAATATTGAATGCTATAGTTGTTTGGGTTATTCTGGTACCCTGAATTATCAAATTTGTATAGCATTGGATCGGTGGGAATAAATAATAAAAAGAATGACTTTTCAAGAAAACAATTACAAAGAATGTAAATAATTAAAATGAATTGGATAAGAATATTAGTGTTTCAAAGTGCTAACTAATAAATTCTGTATATGAAAATAAATATTTAAATAAACAGAAAGTTAATGAAACTTAAACTTCAATGTTATTGTTTAAAGGATCAAGACATTTATGTTAAATTTAAGATTTTAAATTTTGAAAGGAACAAAGAAGAAAATGGGGAAAAGCATGAAATTTGGATATTTCAGTTAAAAGATTTAAAATCAAACAGGAAATCATAAGAATAAAAATAAAGTCCATAATTAATGAATTTTGAAATTATCCAAGTAAGTAAAGAAATTTATTTCAACAGAATAAATTGGAAATCAATTCTTGATTTAAGTGCTTGAAGTTGGAATTTTTCTCTGGATAGCCAAGTACGCGTTTTTTTTAAAAGTAAATTTATAAATATAAATTAAAGGTTTAAAGTTGTTTTTAAAAGAAAGCAAGTTTTGGAAAATTTATTATTTCTAATATGAAATTTCTAAAGCAAGTATTTCTTTTTAATATATTATAGCATTAATTATTTAAAAGTGACTTAGTATTTGTTTTAAAAGTGAAAACCTGGTTTTATACTTTATAAAGTAACCTTATTTTCTCAAATTCATATAGTATGTATTTTTAACAAATTATTTAAGTAGCTTTATCCTAAGTATTTTAAAGTTATATATTTCAAAGTAAAGTGTTTTAAATTATTTTAAAAAAAAAATCTATTTTTGTGCTTGGTGATTTCAGAGGAAATATAAATATTTGGGAAGCGGATTCTGAAAAGAATGAGGGTTTTGAAACTGTTTTCAAGGGATTGAAAATATGAATATATCTTGTGAAGATATTTTGAAGTTAATAAATAATTTGGGAAATTATTTATTGTGTGATGGATGTTGTGAATATTAATTGATAGTTAAATAACCGACTATCAATATTGGCCAAATACGTTGATCGTTTCGAAGAGACCGGGAACGAGATTTATTTCTCGAAAACCACTTCGATCCGGTTTGTACGTTTCGTGCGGAAAACGTGTTCGGAGTCGAAGATGGAGCAGTGAAGTGCAAGGGCTAGTCGCTACTAATCCTGAGGATATTTCCAAAATGGATGTAGTAGGAGTAGTGCCTTCGGTACCGTTCGAACCCGGGACGGACTTGTATGGACGGATGCTTGCGAAACATCGTCAGGTGGACGATGGGCATTCTAAGTGAAAACGTTCTAACAAGGTAACGCTTAGCCTCAAGCCTCATCAAATGGGAATGACTGAAAATCAGGGGATATGCAGCAAGGTTAGGTGGGTCATGCCCAAGCAGGACAAGATAATTCCCCTGTCTAGATGTCCCTTATATATTTCGGCTTAGTGGGTGGTTGGTCGCGCCAACCACGGGGTTTATCTTGTTCGGGACTGTTCAGTAAGGAATGGTTCCGGCCTTGTGTTGCAGGGGATGAAGGGAGTAGTCCTCGGTACGGTGATCTAGGCCCCGTACTGTGACAGGTGGTACCCCAGTGCCTAGTCATTGTTGGAAATCCATTCTCCCTACGAGCCTTGTACGAGTTTTGTTTGTATTACCCACTTCGGTGGCTAGTAGCTGGAATTTAATCATGTAACAATTTCGGCTATTTTATAAGTATTTGTATATAGACCCTATTATAATATCAGAGGATTTCTATAAAAATTGTTTTAGCTATCGTAAGGTAAAAACCCGACATATTTATTTGTGGCGTGGTCTTACGAGATGCTTTTGTTTTCAAAGGATTTTTGAAACTTTAATAATCAATTGGGTGTGATTTTCTCACGCTAGTAATCCAGACTGACTCGGGTATTATTTAACTGTAATGCTCGGGTCAGACCGAGTATTACAGGATACAGGAAATGCTATGGAGCTCAGGAGACGAGCTGGATGACGATACGTATTCTCGTACTTGTATATACATATATTTCCGCTGTTGAGTTGTTGTGTACCCATTGGATGTTATTGATGTGAGCTGTGACTGATGTACTCTGATGATGTAATATATGTAAACTAATACATTTGATTTTGAGTAAAGATTACTTATTCTCTATTATATTTTATTCCGCTGCGATGGTTAGATTCTGATGTTGGTTTTGTTTTCTCTTCTTCTACCTCTTCTTCTTAAACCCTAATGGTTCGTATTTCTGTGCAACTTGAGTTGTTTGTTGTAGAATAATGTTGACTCAAGGGGTACAGATTTGCGGGTCGTTACAAAAAGTATCACGTAAGACTTCCCACACATAAACATGGAAAAGTTTTTACCTTACGCTAACCAAAACATTTGATAGGAAATCTGATGATATTATAATAGTGTCTAGGGTTTTCAAGTAAATATAAATAGCCGAAATTGTTACATGATTAAATTCCAGCTACTAGCCTCAAAAGTGGGTAACACAATCAAAACCGTTGGCACTTATTGGATTTTGGATTCCATACAATGGCAGGACTACTGGGGTACCGCCCGTCACAGTACGTGGCCTAGATCACCGTACCGTGGAGTACGCCTGCTCCCCTGCAACATAAAGCCGGAACCATTCCTTACTGCAGAGTTCCGAACAAGACCACCCCGTAGATTGGTCGTCGCCAACTGCCACACAGCCGAAATATAAAGGGACCTTTAGGCAGGGGTAAATCTTGCTCTCCAGTGGGGGCTATCCACAAAGCCTTGCTGCACCTCCCCTATTTTATCCATTCCCGGTTGATGAGGCTTGAGGCTACGATTACCTTTAGTGAACACATCACTTAGAATGCTCATCGTCCACCTGACGATGTTCTGAAAGCATTCAATCCATACAAGTTCGATCTGGGTTCGAACGAAACCGAAGGCACTATCTCGTTGCACTCGTTTTGGAATCACCCTCAGAGTCAACGACCATAGCCCATGCACTCTAAATCTCCATCTCGAACCTGAAAGTACTATTCCGTCAAACTCATTACGGAATCACCCAGAGAGTTATACTGACGTATAGTCCTTACACCTCGAGTCTTCACTTGCTCCACTTGGATTAACGACCTGACGTTAAATTGGAATCGATGTGGCTTTCAGATATCCAAATATGGAAATCCGATCCCGATCTCATCGAAATCCAAACGCCATTTCAATGTCCAAGTTGTATTTAAGGTTTTAAACAATTAACTCATTTCATTATTATCCATTTCACACAAATAGATAAACTACATATCACAATAGATAATCACATTCATATCATAAACAGATAATCTGTATCATCATCACAAATAGACAATCATCACAACCAGATCCATCACAAACCATCATTCTTTAACCAAGCATTCATATCATACAGATACGACTCATCTCATTACTGAGATCTCAACCATCCAATCAATAACATCCATAAGCAATGATTTATTAACCATCAATTATCATTAATTTAAAATGAATTAAATTAATTACTTCTATCTCTAATTAATTTAAAATTAATTAAATTAATTACTCATCTATAAATCCTGCTTAATATCCATTAATTAACCCAGTTAATTAATCACTTCTTAAGTATTCAACTTGATTAAACACATTTGATAAATCATTTACTAATTACAATAAGTAATTAGTCTTTAATTAGTTTTCACAAATTAATTAACCTTATGCATAAGTAATTAACATTAATTACTTCATTAATTAACTATAATTAATTACATTTATCCTTAATTAATTACAATTAATTAATCACTTAATTATTAATTATTACTTAATTAATCAATTCTTAATCACATCATTAATTATATTAATTAATGACCTCTAATTCAAATTTCAAATTAATTATTTTATTTAATATTAATTACATTTAGTAATTAATCTACAAAATACAATTATTAATCACCCAGATTAATATTAAATTCAGTAATTAACGATCTTTAAATACTCATTAACAAATTAATTATTACATAATTGATTATCTTTATTAATTAATCCCTTGATTAATTACAAAAGTAATTATCCAAATTAGTCATCTTCACTAATTACATTCGGTAATTATCATTATTACTTTCTATGTCATCCTGCTCCATTAATTACCTTAAGTAATTACTTCCATTAAATCATCAAATGATTTACCTAAATTAATTAAACTAAATTAATTAATTTAAGCAAATCACATTATCAAAATCAATTACAATAAGTAATTAATCTCTTAATTACTTTTATCAAGTAATTATGCTTAACAAATTACAATTGATTATATTAAATTAGTTAATCTAGTTAATTATCAAAATTAATTACATTAATTAATTACTTAATTATCCTTAGATAATTATTTTTATTAATTAACAACATTCTATTAATTACTTTCTTAAAGAATTCATCGTAGATTAATTTTCATTAATCGCTTCTAATTATAAATTAATTCAAGTCATTATTTAAAACCAAATAAATAAGTAAATTCTTAATTATCCTAATTATTTTCAAATAATTCATTTACTTATTAATGACTTTATTTAACATTCAAAAATGTATTTTAAACAATACCTTCCTAAATTAAATTCAAATTCATTTTAAAATTTAAAGATTTTCAAAACGTTTAACCATTTAAAAATTATCCAAAATTTAAATAAACTTATAATCCTTAAAATAAAATAAATGTTAAAGAACATTCATTACTTAAATATAGAAGAAAGGTTTAAAACAAAATTACTTATTTAAAGAAATTAGCTTTGAAAATAAATTGATTATTTTAACGTTCAAATTTAAATTAATATTTCATAATTTTAGTTCAAATATTAAAGAAGAGAATTCTTTCAAATTTAGACTTTATTTGAAATCAAAATCATTTTTGACTCTACTTTTAAAACATTTTAAAACTTGTTAAAACTTTCAAATTTACAAAAACTGTTTGAATTAAATCTAGTTTCAAAATAAACCTGAAAACTACATTCAACTTGATTTCAAACTGAATTTAAACTTTATCTAAATTTAAATTCTTCATTTTTAAAACTTGAATTCAAAAGCTCACTTGAATTCAATTTCATCCTAACTTGGAATTTAAATTCTTGTTTAAAATCTTGTTTCGAAAATTTAAATTCATTTAAGTTTAAAAACTGCACACTTCAGGTTTTAAACCTGTAACTACATTAACCCGAGAGACCCACTTACCTACTCCGAGTCAAAGTCCCATCTCCCTGAGTCACTACACAATATACTCGAGACCATCTTCGAGTAAATTACCCTGCACATTCACAAATGTTCACCAGACTTGAAACATGTACGGTGCATATGCACCGTCACCTTAGCGAACTCCAGCCACTCTAACCCACTTCTACAAGTCGCCGACCATCTCCTCACACGATCACGACCACCCAAACCCTCATATTAGCTTGAAATCAAAATAGGGAAATCAACTGCAACCAGGAAACATCACAGCAACATATAGCCAAACCTGTCAACGCCGAGGAAACCCACCTCCGACCACTATCGTTGATGCGACTCAGACCATAATTCCATCTACATCTTCTCTGCAACCTCCCAAAACCCAACCTCACTCGATGCATCTCAGAGATCAAAATGTTACAAAATTTCGACATCATCAAAATTTAGGGCTAAAACCTGGAAAACCTAACTGCCGACTCTTCCCACCTCTGATTATCTATTACCAAAATTTCCTCCATTCTCACATCAATACCCCACCTACAGGAAACATCTTAACTTCCAAAAATTTACTAGCTAAACAGAAAATTCCAAAATTCCTAATTCTGTTCAAAACAGAAATGCTAACACCACAGTCAATTTAAAAATGTGAAATTTGTTTTAAAATTTCTGATTTTATCATACATTCATGTTATAAACTTGTTTAAATAATTAATGATTATTGATATCCTTGTTTATTGAAAATGTTTACTGTAGAGTTTGTTTCAGAGGTAACAGATTTTTCAATACAACTTAAATTATGATTTAAGAACATAATTTATTACTAAACAACATTATTTGTTTACACAAATTAATTTCTAACAGAAATCAAACAAGTGAATAAAGTTTTTCTATTAAACTTGGTTTAAAACAGAAAACTGTTAAACATGTTTACTGTAATCCCATATATATATATATATATTCACACACCATATTCATCACAAATAAAATCATACAAGCATACACATTCCTATATATTCACATGCAGCAGATAATTTCAACTTTTTGCATTGAGGTTCTCACTTTCAAAAAATAACAGAGCAGTTTTCGTTAACCAGATTTTAATTTATGTGAACTAATACTTGAATTCAGGAAATTTTATATAACTTTGATTTAAAAGAAAAACTGTTTTTAAAATAAGAAGTTTACTCACCTATCAATCTGAAGATGCAGAGAACAATTCCAGAGATGCAATTGCATTATTTCTGGAACCTGCATATTGAACTTGCATCTGCATTTGCTAGTTTAATTTCCTGGAATCCTGATTACTAGTTGAATTTGCTTTTACTTGATGAATTAAAACTGCAGCAGTTGATTTACGGAAATGAGTTTGCTGCTGAACCCCAATTCTTCATTGCTTAGATTTGAATTAATCTTCACTTGCTTGAGTTTGAGGTTGAAGATTACTTTCAGATTGCATATTTTAAATATGAATTGTATTTGGGTTTTGATTTTTACTTAGAATCTGATTTTCAGATTTCAAATGAAGATAATGTTTTTAATAAAATGCATTGTTACATTTCTTATCTAAAAGAATAAATTTCAAAAATAAACAAACATTGCTACTTGTTATGTTAGGATATAGATAAATTAACAAGTGTATTCATTATGAGTTAAGAGTTTAACACATATGCATTTTAATATTAAAAAGAAAATTCTTAATTTATGCATGTATTTTAATTTATTCTAAAACCATTTCTAATTTTAATTTAAGATGTTTTAGATGTTTATTAACATTTAGTCTTTAAATAATTACACGTTTATTTCTTATATAAAATTACACACAATTTTAAATGTTTATTTGGATGTTTTAAAATAATATTTTAAAACTAATTTTCAAAAGAGAAAATTTTTAGAAGAAAAAATAATGTTGAATTCATTCTATTCAAGAGTTTTAAATCAAAATACTATACTCTAATATGAATGAATTAAATCTTTTTTCAAAAGAAAAACAATTCTTAAAATAAAACAAAATAGTCTTTTTATTATAAAATACAATTTTTAACTATTATATATTTATAACAAAATATTTATTTTAATTTCTTTTGAAATATAAGATAGATTTATAAATTAACTTATGAAAAGTTTCAATACTAATTTAAATTAAATTAACCAATTTACAATTTATACATTTATATATAAAATAAATTGGAAAATATTGTTTATTAAATTTAAATCTAAATTAAAATCAAAACTCCTACTTACATTGTACACACATATATCTATTATAAATAAAATATCTTTGAATCAGTTTAGAAAGATAATTTTATTATTTAAATATTTTTAATTTTTAAAAACAATAAGATTCTCAAATTAAATTATTATTGTTATAAATTTTGAAAAGAATATCATTTGACAAATTAAATGATTAGTAATCTTCAAAAGAAAATTCCTGTTTGAATTAAATTATTAAATCAATATTTCACATTTTCAAATAATTATTAATGAAATTACTAAATAAATATTGCCTAAATTTCCGGAACATCACAACTTTAATATCTCTTTACACAACTTTGGTCCCTTGACAACGCGGGTACATAGCATTACCTAGTATTTATTTGTCCTAAATCTATTTCAGAACTTCTAAATAATCTTTTAAAACCGTCTAGCTATTCATGAATTTAAATGATCTGACATAAGAAGTTTCCATATGAGATAAACAAACCAAGATTGGGACGTGATCACTACTACTAGATGGGAGATACTTTAACTCACAATTGCAAAACTTCTGTGGCCAATCAACGTTCGCTAATGGCCTACCAATTTTAGATTAGATATTTTTTTATGGCCAAACCACCGAGAATAATTAAACCCGCCTATTGGTATATCCGTTAAACCCATATTTAGCATACATTTATTGATTTCTTGCATCTCAAAGTAAGGAACCTTACTCCCCTTAACTTCTCACTAGCATGATGAATATAATTATAGTCTCCAATTAGCAGGTAGGGAATACTAATATACCTAGTATCTTCCTAAAGATCGAACCACGGCCTCTGTCTTAAGAATCAAAATTTTATGCATATATAAAGGTATAGACAAAATATGGCCACTTATCATACTTGAGCAAAATGGGGATGCGTTGGTCGCATATCGACAACTAGACTTCCAAAATTTAGTATTTATTTGCACTAATATTCTACACTTGAAGTAGCACTCCACATTACTAATCACTTTCCAAGTACCGTCGAATTTTTACACCATTCATCTACATCTCATGTTTTCAATTTGTTTTCAAGCAGTCCTACGCAACTAGCCTTCTAATTATATACGTGATATTTCACATTCAACTACCTAGACGGTTTGTGTAACCCTCTAACATTCCAACTCAAGATTTTCATTTATAATTATGGTAGTTTCACCCCTTGCCCGGTCCATATGGGCCTCGTTTTGCTTAGAATTTGAAATATTCTCCTCTCATATCAGATTATACAACCACAATATAACATACATTCCCCACAAAAGAGTATATACATCATATGTATCGTTTCGGTGTTGTTGTTCTGTGACTTGTAATTGATATAGTTATTATGTTTTGTTTCTGAATCGATCTTGTAGAGTGTAGATAGTAATTAAGTATATCAAATGCTTATGATGGAAAAAAAGAGTACAAATATCGACATACTTAGCTCTTATCTAATGCAAGACTATGATGGTCACCCTTAACCAGGCATATTCTCCGCATTAGCAGACAGAATTACTAAGTAATTCTCTTTGTTAATATGGGTCTTGGGGTGGGGCCTCACAGCTTGGTATCTTGATGATTAGAACTTAATTTTAACCGAGTCAAATTTATCACATTCCCTAGCAAAGCTAGAGGACTCCCCTGAAATCTTTTGACTTTTATTATATATGCTATAGGTTTGCTCGTGTTGTAATCCTTTAGATGTTCTCCGGTTGTGGTGTCTTGAACCTGCATAATTTTCAGATTATTCAAACTTTTACTAGAAAAATAAAAGGAATCCGGAATAATTGAGGTAAACAAAGGTTTTGCTGATGAGAAAACTCTCTGGTTGGACACTATTGATATGGATGAGCTATAAACTAGTGCTAACGTGGCTCCTAGCGAAGTTGAAGTGTGACGGTCAGCATCAGTTTTAGCAATCTACGCCCCTCCAAATCCTAGGAACTGCCTAAGAAACCTAAATAGGAATTTCCAGGCTATAACAAACAGCATCGCTACCCCTGCCACGATCCTCATAGAGATTATTGGTGTCCTGAAAACCCGACTTGCCATTGACCTCCCTTTCCAAAAGGACAAAATCAGTAGAAACTTCTTATACATGTGCGACCACATCCTCCTTTCCACGGTCCTGAGGTACAGCACCAACCTTCTCCTTATTGATACAATTGACTTGAGTATTCAGGTCATACTTTACTTCTGGCTTCACCAGCACATTCTCATCCTTCTTATGAAAATCAGTCAATTTTCGTTAAACACCTGCTTTGGGCAGAGTCAATTTTTGAATAGCATCCTTCAAATCTTTATTCGTTTTCTCCAATCTCTCCAGTTTAGATATTTCTTGGGTCTTAGCCCCTTTGGAATTAAAATCTGCTATTACACCCTCTAACCCTCTCTCTTCCTCCTTGTCTTGCTTGTTAACAACATTCTTTCGTTACGTTGGTCCAGACTTTGACCATTGGGCATTGAAGTTTGGTACGACCAAAACAAATGCAATGATCACATCTCGAGGGAGGATTTTCATACTCCACCTTCTACTTGTAAATAGTACCATCTTCAAATCCTCTCTCAGTCTCACTAGGTAAACCCAAACCAGCTTTAAGCTCCAACAACATTTCGGCAAACAAAATCCGACTCCTATTAGTTGTAGAAGTGTCCATTTCAATAGGAATACCAATAGCACTAATTAACCAATGCATCAATAGCATCTGCTCCCCACACCTTAAAACTTAAGCCCGAAAGTTTGATCCAGACTGGCAAGGACACTAAAAGATCCTTATCTGTTCTTATATTTACTTGATCTTTTCATGATGATAAGGTTCTTATCAAAACAACAAGGTCCACGTTTAATAATGTTTTCGCACCTATCATCGTTAATGAATCTTGACACAAAAAATCATTTTCTCGGGATTGCAAAGTAAAATCCCCTTTTGATTTCCATTCTCTCTTCATATAACTCTCAAAATTTTGAAAAAGGTCCAGGGCCAACAACATATAATAATAAACAATTATTCCATCCTTCCTCGGCTTTAGAAATGAAATTGTTTTTCAAAATAACCTCTAAACCTGCCATCAGCACTTATCGGTTTAATGAATCTCAACTCAAACTCTTTAAAACTAGATCTGGTTTCACCTTTAACAGAGTCATCTTTCTGGCATTAAGTGCAACAGGGAACTTTTTTGGTAAATGGGGAAGCACCTGCAACTACACCTTGAAAGGCACACCAACCCGACAAACCTTAGGAAAGACCTGTGTCGGACCTTACCTGCAGCTACAATTAACCTCCACTTCTGATTCATAGCCTGCTTCTAACCTCCCCCAACTATGTCCTCCGCCAAGCTAGAGCCTACTCCATTACCATCCATAATCCCTTTATCCTTCGAACCACCCAAACTAGTTATACAACAGCAGAAAAGGAAAGAATAGGATAGAGGAGATAAGAGTAAAGAATTTAGAGTGGAGAAGAGAAACAAAATTCAAAGAAAAATATAATAAAATTAAAAGGAGGAACCCTAGAAAACTAGGGTTGATGGGACTGCCATTTTAATACTGTATATTTGCATTGAATAATATCAGTTATTGATTACTGACCAATTAATATTACGAACATAAGTTTCATAAACTTATATACAAATAAGTTTTATACATATATATGAGCATTTCATTGCAAAAATATGAATATGTTCCATTGCACCGAAAAACAATTGTTGTTTCAAGAAATATCAACTTCATGACATATGAATTTCTTTTATAAATTAACAGTAGTAAAATGGATCTGGATATGATTCAAATATAAAACCAACTATAGAAGGATAAAATAAGATTCATCAAACCTAAATGGACCCAACTAATTAAAATGTCTAAAAATAACTCTCATATGTTAAGGAATAACCATAATTTTCTTATCAATGTCGAGAAAATAATTTCTATGGTTTTTAATAAGCCATTAAGATTATTGATTCTACCATATAGCAAGAAGCAAAAATCTAAAAGTCATTCCAAAGTACATTATCAAAATTTTATTTTAATAGTCATAACCAAAGGGATACGATCCATCAACCGCAAAAGTGTCTTCGAGAAAAGGACCATTATAGTTTGATTATGGTAAGCTATGTTAATAGAATAACATTGTAGATGTCAATTATTGAACCAAACGTAACAGATTCGTCATTCAAAGTTCTTTAGTTAGTTCGGATTATACTTGCAAAATTATCGCTCGATATGATTTGATCTTTAATGTAGGTAAAGTAGAAACAAAATTTCTAAATAATGGTTTAAAATATCTAGTTTGCATTAATAACTAAAGTGTATCAAAGTCGGTTGGCTAAGTTTGGGGATTATTAGATAAGGATCAAAGAAATGATACGAAAGTTTCATTCAATAAGCATCAGAGTTGGGCAAGCATTTTGACAGAGAAAAAAATAGTTTGAATTTTAGTCAAAATTCACAGAAAGTGTGTGTCTATTAGCAAGCACTATAACGATACTAAAATATTTCATAATTATAAGTAAACATCAAACTTATGATTGTTTGTGTTAAAATCATTTTAGTTTGGTTATTTGATTCTTAATGTTTGATTTGAAATTAACATCTTTTATAATTAGTATAAAAGGATGTCAGGATTGTCCCAAAATAAGATGCACGGGCAATATATTAAAATGTTTAATATAGAGTATTTAAGATTTCTTATGCACTAGCAATAGAAATTATTGCTTATGTCGTATAGTCTGAAGTATCACCTTTTGCTTATGTAGTTGATACATAGGACAAGTATCAAATCCAAATTAAGATCACTAAATTAAAGTTCAGAGTGTTCTCGAGTATTTATGAAATATTAGAGAATTGTTTATAGAAAAGATGAAATCCTTATGTAGGAGTTCGCGAACTCGAACTTTATAAATGATATCGAGTAGAGTATGTCAATCCTAAATTAAGAACTTTAAATTGAAAATATTCCAAATAATAAGTAGTGTCTAACCACGGATAAATACATTGCCTTGAATAGCGCTACAATAAAAGAACTATAAATAAATGCATAAATTTATAACTGAGCTGGGGTGATTTCAAATATTGATAATACATTGACATTGTTATACGATAAAAATGTTGCGATACATCACGAAAGAAACTATAGTTCACTAGAAGATGAGAAATATACACCAAAAATTCCACTTCGTAAAGGCATCATAACAACGTCGGGAGAGTTGAGTGACAAAGTAGATAATTAAAACAACGTAGTATATCTGTTTACTAAGGCATTAGCTCGATCAGTATTGAGAAAACTGATTAAAGAAATGAGAGTTATATTTCATAATTGATCCCAAGTGCAAATGTGAGATTGGTAAAGTTAGGGGTATGCCCTAGAGAAAATTATGTAATTTGTTACGTATATCTAACACTGTGACCAATCTTGTTCATATTAAAGGTATTTGTTTTTATTATACACTCCGTCATATAATGATATAACTAATTACATAACTAATTTAAAGTATGGAAATAGGTAGTCCTTAGGTGATATGTCATGTGATAGTAATTACAATGTGATGTAATCATGAGAAATTTATCACATTAAAATAACATGTAATTTAAATTTTTTTTAGTCAAAATGTTTCATGAAAGGACATCGATTCATCCGTTGAGGCTAGAGTACTTAACACTCTCCAAATGTTGGACAGTGTGTTACTCATGGCTATTGGGGCACCATGGGGATATATACTTATAGTTATTAGATAATGCGGAATGGCTCACTTGAGAGTTTTTCTCTTGGTTAATATGGCTAAGGTTAAACAAAGAATCTCGAGGTAATGAAATCAAGGTGAGAACTTCTCACTCAATCGAATAGTTTCGATTTAAATTTTAAATAGTTAGATTTAAAATGTGTTGATTGTATGCATGGATGATAAATTATTATCTATTGATTGTTAAAATAGACATTACGTGCCGTTAGTAAGCGGGTGTTATTTATTAAAAACATATACCGCGATAATTCCATCTTGATTGGAATTGGTATTATATATGTACTTGGAGTTGATTTTTCCGCATTATATAGCGGATGAGACCCTATTGCGCCGTCTATTAAGCGGATAGTATTTTATGAATCCTATATACCGCGATAATACCGTATTGGAATGGAATTGGTATTGTGCTAACATCTTTGGATGCAGGGAAACGGTTGGAGGGATCCAACTGGATTCCTCGCCAGTATTTATTTGATTACAGATATTATGATATTTGTTGATTATCATATTGATATATGATGTTTGGTTTGTCGTGATTGATTATTTGGTGTTGTTGCGTCATCGGATCCATTTTTGAAGTTTTAAAATAATGATTTTGATTTTAAAAAGAATTTTAAAGTGATTTTTGAAAGTATACGTTTTATTAAAATTTTCGAATTGATTCAGTTTAAATAATTAAAACATTATAAATTTTTATGTTATTAAAAATTATGATTTTTGTAAAATATAACCAAATTGAGATTTTTGAAATAAATAGTGATTAAATTATAAAATGGTTTAATTTGGAATTTTGAATCATTATAAAGGATGTATATAAAAGATTTTTAAAATTGATATTTATAAATTTATAATATTGGAACTATAAAACGAGTTTGTTAAGTGTTAAAATGAAGTATAAAAATGGATTTTTAAGTGAATGAATTTATAGACTTATAAATTGAGAAGCTATAAAATGAATAGATGTTGTAAAATAAAAGATTTTAAGTAATTAACTTATAAATCGGATTTTTTGCATTTAAATTGAAATCTTTGATGAAGCATAAATGGTTTATATATGAGATTTATAGATATATATTTTATAAATCGAAAATAATGGAATTTTAAAAGGAGTTCTGTTAATGTTGAAAATAAGGCTATAAATGAAATCTTATAAGTAATAAGATTTATAATTTGTGAAGTTTTAAAAGAACGGATTGTAAATAAATGAATTATAAGTATTTAACTTATAATATAGACTTTTGGTATATAATTGAGTTATATAAATTGAATTGGATTAATAAAGGAGATTTATAAATCGATGTTTATAAATTCGAAATCAATTGAATTTGATAAATTGAATATAGAAGTTTATAAAAGGAAATATATTCGCGATTTTGGATAGCGAATAAATTCTTAAATAAAATGGATATGTTTTGGGAAATGATATTATAAAATGAATCTAAACGATTTAAAGATGTTTTAAAATGTATTAAACATCGAAACCATAGATTTCAACATTCATTATTGAAATAGACGTTTTCGAGAAATAAAAGGAAATGATGGACTATAACACTGTTGTTATAGTAAATGATTTCCGAAAGGAAATGTTTTATATAGTATTGGGATTTATATATATCTATCTTAATTCTGAATCCCTATACTAGTGATTTGGATTGTAACGATGTTTTACGCAACCTTCGTTTTGACCCAAATAAATGTGTTTGAAAGAACGTTTTCTTTAAAGAATGAAATATATACTTAATTTCGATTAAGTATATTGAATATTTTTCAAGTGTTGAAAAAAAAAAGATTTGTGAATTACTTATTAAATAAGTATGGAAATGTTTTCCAATATGAAGTGAATATTTTGAGATTTTATCTTTTAAAGATAAATTGAAAATGAATATTAGAAATCGGTTTGGGAAATCGTATATTCATAGATATTTTGGGAATTGTAAAATCACTATGGAATTTATAAAAGAAAGGAAAATTTGTTTAAAAATAAACGTTGATTTATTTTTGAAGTATGGGAATAAATTTACGGATTTGGAACGTAAATATAAAGTAAATTGGTAAGGATTTATTTAATTGCTTTAAATGAACCATGTTGAAATGAAAGTATTTCCGCGTAAGGAAAATGATTGAAATTTGTTTTCAAAGGTGGTAAAGGTGAAAAGTGATTTGAAAATTTGTTTTCAAAAGGTTGAAATGTGGAAATTATATATCTAGTAAAGATATTTTGGAAAGTAAATAATTTGGGAAATTATTTGGAATCTGGTGATGCTGAACACCACTATTGATAGTTAAATAATCCGACTATCAATATTTAGTGATTGCTTGAATTTGAATGCCACGTTTATTTTTGAATAAGCGCTCACTATTCGGGTTAGCCGGGAAAGGACCTTGGGGTCGTATAACCCATTCCGAATATGTGATACGTCATTATGGATTGCATTTGATGACCGGTGTTGAAGACCGGATATTTGTGAAAACGGAAGGATTACCGTCGAATATTTCTGCATCGGCTGATCTCCGATATATAAATTTATTACCCTTTGTGATGGGAAGTCCGGTCGTGATTAATGAATATCCGTATTGCAAGGACTTCTTTGTAAGTGCCTTCGGTTCCGTTCGATCCCGGAACGGACTTGTATGGATGTGTGTATGACATTACAATTTGAGATGTAAAGCTGGTTTCTATCAAATATATTACCGTTGGTGGCGGAGAATTTATTCTCTTAGCTTAACACCCTTAGAGGTTATATAATTGATTGTTACTAGTGATACATTCCCAAATTGGTAATGTGGCATACGAAGCGCTGTTGAGCATTTGATGATCAAAGCGCAAGTTTTGTATAAAGCGTGGCTTTGTGGACGAGACTTCGTCGGACCTCACACCCCCGGAAATGGTCAAAACAGGAAGGATGCGGCAATGTTATTAGGGGGTAGCGCCCCTTTAGTGTATGTCATTCCTTCTGGATAGAGGTGGTATCATGTTATGGAGCCCAGATACTTAACCTATGTTGTTGCTGCAAATTTATTGCTTTGTGGTTGTTGGAAATCGAGGATCCTCGGATATAGGTCGGTTACGATCGGGGAATGACATATTCGTGTCAGTAGTTACCTAGTTAGGGGTAACCCGGCCTTGTGTTGGCAGAGATCCGGTTAGGTTCTCGGGTCGTCTTTCCAGAGGCGTACCCATGTGGCAATGGGAAGTTCCTTGGCCTGACTATTTATTGGAAATCCAAAGAAACAATACGAACCCTATACGGTTTTAGTTGTATAACCTGTCATGGAATGTGGCGGTAACCTGCTATTGAACATGGTAGCTATAGTAGGCATAAATGCTAAATGCCTATGCTGGCTAAGATTTATATCTTTACTTTCGAAATGATTTTTCCTACACTATGCACTAGTAATAATATCGAATGTTTCTTTTTTAATGCGTATCAAGCATCTTTGACTATCATAAGGAGAAATCTCCTCCGATTCTGCGTTTGCATTGTGTGTGTGTGTGCGGGAGGCCTTATGGTAGTCCCATTTTCTAAAAAGCATTGCGAATCTATTTTAAAATTATCTTGTACTTTATTTTAAAGATAAACTGTTTTAGTTCTCACACCAGTCACATGACTGACTCGGAGTCTATTGTTTTTTTCCTTCCTAAACTCTGGGTGCCCACCAATTTCCACACGGGCAGTCAAGAGTCAGGTTTATCAGGATATTCTGGAATTCAGAAGTTGCTGGAGGCAAGTTGGATGGCATGGCATTTTCACTAGTATATAGCATTTCTTTTTCGCCGTTTGTTGATTGTTGTTGTACACTCTGATGATGTAATGTAATGTAATATGATGTAATGTAATAACTGATATAGTTCTTTGTTTTAAAGATATTCATTTATCTATTATATGTTGTTCCGCTGTGATTGTGAGATTCTGATATTGTCCTGTTGTTTCTTTCTGTTCTGTTTTATCTTTTTATCTCTTCTTCTATCTTTTTGTTCTTCTTAAACCATAACGGTACGGTTTTCCGGCATTCGATTGCTCGACAGTTGATACAGTGGACGTATTGATGTCGGTTTTCAAGCGTCGAAAAGTCGCAATCTTTACATTTGGTACCAGAGCATATGGTTAAGCGACAACCATGGCTCTGTTGGGAATTACTCATTAGAGATGGAGTTAGTAGTACTCTGGAATGAGTTTAGTGTAATAATAGATATGAGAGCGTATTTGTTAGTGAATATTAAATGGTTTTATATTGTGATGATTGGTTTGTTGAGTGGCATATGAACCTTCGTCGGCACAGTCTGCGCAACTGTATCGAAGGGGTTTCTAAACATTTGAATAAAACAATTCGACACAGTATTGTTTTAAATTGGGTAAATGAAATAATTTTACCTCGAATATATTTTGTATATAAAGGAATAATTTTTCATAATTATTAAAGTATATAATTGATTTTTGAAAATATAAATATATAAGTGAATCAAAGTTGTTGAATGAGTTAAATAAAACACCAATTTTAAAAAAATAAATTGTATAAGCGATTAATTATAAGTATGGAATTATAATTAAAATGATTTACAATTGTAAAATGATCTTATATATAAGAAGTGAAATTATATAAGTAAAAAAAAGGGATTTATGAATGTGATTTATAAATAATGAAAAGAAATTTTGAAAGAATATTTAGCACTGATTTCGCTATTGTTACTGGGAAATAATAAGGGTGATGATTGCAGCATCATCAGTATCATTTTCGAGTTTCTATGTGATTAATTTGCCACTATAGTAAATAGAAAAATTGAAGTTTGTTGTGATTAACAAATTTGAAAATAAAAATCCAAGTTGAAGTTGATAAATATAAGTGAAATGAGTTTTGAACTTATAATATGAGATATGTGATGTGAAATTTAACTAAAGGAAGTTAAATAAATTAAATCAGGTTTGGAAGTGAATATAAGTTGTATAATTTATGGAATGTGAAGATAGAAGTGAAACAAATTGTTAAAATGGTTAAACAAATTTTGTTAAGCAAAATAAAATGAGATTTTGATTAGGTGAAGGAATTTGACTTTGGTAAAAGTTAAATAGAATTGGAAATCTGAATTGGACTTGTAAGTGAAAATTTGGAATGAAAATATAAATTAATAATATTGAATAAAGTGGATTTTGGTATCGAAGTAAAATAATAAAGTAATGGAGGTGTGCTTGGGTTATATAAATAAAATTCAACTTTATTTGTAAAAATGAAGTAGCAATTAAATTAATGAATGGATTGAATGTTAATCAATCTAATGTAAATAAATTGAGATGGAATAAAGAATATAAGTGTTAATTCATTAGAAGCTAATTGAATAAATTGGAAGATTGAATGAAAATCAATAGAATATCAAACGAATTGGAAATTAAATGTGTTGAACCAAATTGAATGTAAAATAAATAATTTGATTAGGTTGAATATACATTGGTTGTTAATTGATTGTGTATAATTCATTAAGAATTAATGGAATTGAAAGGTAAAGTGATTGAAATCAAATTGGAAGATAAGTGAATCTTAAATAGAGTTGAATTTGATTTGGAAGTAAACTAACTTGAATGCAAATTAGTGGATACAAACTAATTAAAATTGAATATGAATGAATGTTAGTAAATCCAATGTTAATGAATCAGATGTGAATAAATTGGAAAACCAATTCATTGAATATTAATGAGAAGTGAATGTATATTGATTTGATATGGATTTGTTGGATGATAGTTGTTTGGTAGTTGCATTTGTTGCTTTTGTTGCATTTGCTATGTTGGCACATGTAGTTGTTGTAGTGATATATGTTGTATATTAATATTATTTTCATATATACATGTTTCTCATTTGTTTGTTGAGTGTTTAATTAGTAGGTGCGGATTGCGCTTGCTTCGCATTTGGAGCTCGCTTTCGCGCTATATTAGCCGTATACGCTCGCTAACAATAAATAAGGTACATATCTCGGATTAAATATCGTACTTTTACACTTTTTTCCCTACGGGATGCCTCATCACTTGATGAGATGTATATTTGTGATATATATACTGTCATTTTTTATTCGGATCGAGCCGTGCAAAGGAGGCTATGGCGAATTTTTTCGAAAATTTAAGGCGTTAGAATATTTTTGAGAAAATTGGGAAATTTTTGAAAACTAAGTTTGGATTTGGAAACTTAGTAAATATGTTGTAAGAAGTTTTAACTATGAATTTTGGGAAAGTTAAACACTTAAGAGATTTGAAAAATCAAATTTGAATGGTTTGTTTTGGAAAGTTAATTGATTCTGTAACTTTTTCTTACTTGGTAATTTCGAGGACGAAATTCTTTTAAGGGGGGAAGTATGTAACGATCCAGAATTTCTACTAATTAAAATTTGTATATTTAATTGATTTTTAAATATTAATAAGTGAAATTTATAAGTCGAATATTTCGAATAATTGGATTTAATTGGATAATTAAATCGATAATTTAATATGTGAAAATACAGAAATAATTGAAAATTGTGTTAAATATGATTAAAATTGATTTGTAAAATTTTATTTAATCACGTTGGAGTTAGAAAGATGTTTGTGAACTTTTAAAATCGAATTAAAAGTAAATTTGTGAAAATTGAATATTTTAATATTTAATTGACGAGTTAAAATAGCCATTTTTCAAACAGTCTCGGATTTCGACGAATCTAGTTTTATCAGATCCATGATGTGATATTATTGTATGGTTTCAAATTTCGTGTCAATCGGATTTACGGTTTGTCCGGGGCAAGCCAAAACGCATAGAAAATTCGTTTAATCGGTTTAATTTCAAATCGATCGTTTATTGCCGTAACTCGCACAGATGATCGAACTAGCCTCCGAAACACGTTCCATTGTGTTCGGAACGTGGGGTAAACCTTAGGAACGCCAGTCACCACGCGTGATTTGGAGTTCGGAAAATTTTGGGTGAATAGTAATTTGGAAATTTTCTATAAAAGGCCTTCACTCTCTTCATTTTGCAAAACCCTAGAAGAAATGTTTCAGCCGCCACTAACTTATATTCAATGGCCAAAATTCAATCTCGTTCTTCCTCAAATTTCTTTCGATCCGTAAACAATTAGCTAAAACTTCCAACTACAATGTTGAAGAGCGTGACGAGAGCTTCTCATCCATACGGTGATGATGGGATTTCGAGTGTTATTAGAGGAGTTATCTGCTCGCGTTCGCTACCAGTCACGCACGTTTTTCCCAAGCCAAAGCACGACCGAGCCTCATCATTTCTTGGCCGAAGGTAGCTCGTGTGATGGGCATTCAAGTGGAAGTAGTTGATCGTTGTCAAAGTGGATGTAGGAGGTGCAAAATTTTAAACCCTAATGGCGGCTATGGGTTAGAATTGCGTTCGAATTACGTGATGTTGTGCGTGAGGAAGAAACAGGAGATAGCGGCCGTGATTGCTTTGCCTGGAACGTGCGGCAGAGATTGAATTAGGTTAAGAAAATAAAAGGGATTTGTTAATTAATGTATATTATAATTCGTTCGATGTTTAGAAATTCATATCTTTTTGTTACGAGGTCGAAAACGCACGAAACGAATTGCGTTGGATTCGTTTCGTCGAGCACTCCGCAATGGAGCTCGATTGGAGTCGTTTGGAGTTAGTGAGAATTTCGGATAAAATTAAACGCGTGTTTAATTTTACTCGAAATAAAACGCTGGAACTGAATTGAAATCAAGGTGAGAACTTCTCACTCAATCGAAAAGTTTCGATTTAAATTTTAAATAGTTAGATTTAAAATTTGTTGATTGTATGCATGGATGATAAATTATTATCTATTGATTGTTAAAATAGACATTATGCGCCGTTAGTAAGCGGATGTTATTTATTAAAAACATATACCGCGATAATTCCATCATGATTGGAATTGGTATTATATATGTACTTGGAGTTGATTTTCCCGCATTATATAGCAGATGAGACCCTATTGCACCGTCTATTAAGCGGATAATATTTTATGAATCCTATATACCGCGATAATTCCGTATTGGAACGGAATTGGTATTGTGCTAACATCTTTGGATGCAGGGAAACAGGTTGGAGGGATCCAACTGGATCCCTCACCAGTATTTATTTGATTACAGATATTGTGATATTTGTTGATTATCATATTGATATATGATGTTTAGTTTGTCGTGATTTATTATTTGGTGTTGTTGCATCATCGGATCCATTTTTGAAGTTTTAAAATAATGATTTTTTATTTTAAAAAGAATTTTAAAGTGATTTTTCAAAGTATACATTTTATTAAAATTTTCGAATTGATTCAGTTTAAATAATTAAAACGTTATAAATTTTTATGTTATTAAAAATTATGATTTTTGTAAAATATAACCAATTTGAGATTTTTGAAATAAATAGTGATTAAATTATAAAATAGTTTAATTTGGATTTTTGAATCATTATAAAGGATGTATATAAAAGATTTTTAAAATTGATATTTATAAATTTATAATATTGGAACTATAAAACGAGTTTGTTAAGTGTTAAAATGAAGTATAAAAATGTATTTTTAAGTGAATGAAATTATAGAGTTATAAATTGAGAAGTTATAAAATGAATAGATGTTGTAAAATAAAGGATTTTAAGTAATTAACTTATAAATCAGATTTTTTGCATTTAAATTGAAATCTTTGATGAAGCATAAATGGTTTATAAATGAGATTTATAAGATATATATTTTATAAATCGAAAATAATGGAATTTTAAAAGGAGTTCTGTTAATGTTGAAAATAAGGCTATAAATGAAATCTTATAAGTAATAAGATTTATAATTTATGAAGTTTTAAAAGAACGGTTTGTAAATAAATGAATTATAAGTATTTAACTTATAATATAGACTTTTGGTATATAATTGAGTTATATAAATTGAATTGGATTAATAAAGGAGATTCATAAATCGATGTTTATAAATTCGAAATCAATTGAATTTGATAAATTGAATATAGAAGTTTATAAAAGGAAATATATTCGCGATTTTGGATAGCGAATAAATTCTTAAATAAAATGGATATGTTTTGGGAAATGATATTATAAAATGAATCTAAACGATTTAAAGATGTTTTAAAATGTATTAAACATCGAAACCATAGATTTCAACATTCATTGTTGAAATAGACGTTTTCGAGAAATAAAAGGAAATGGTGGACTATAACATTGTTGTTATAGTAAATGATTTCAGAAAGGAAATGTTTTATATAGTATTGGGATTTATATGTCTATCTTGATTCTGAATCCCGTACTAGTGATTTTGGGTTGTCGTAACGATGTTTTACGCAACATTCGTTTTGACCCAAATAAATGTGTTTGAAAGAACGTTTTCTTTAAAGAATGAAATATATACTTAATTTCGATTTAAGTATATTAAATATTTTCCAAGTGTTGAAAATAAAAAGATTTGTGAATTACTTATTAAATAAGTATGGAAATGTTTTCCAATATGAAATGAATATTTTGAGATTTTATCTTTTAAAGATAAATTGAAAATGGATATTAGAAATCGGTTTGGGAAATCGTATATTCATAGATATTTTGGGAATTGTAAATTCACTATGGAATTTATAAATGAAAGGGAAATTTGTTTAAAAATAAACGTTGATTTATTTTTGAAGTATGGGAATAAATTTAAGGATTTGGAACGTAAATATAAAGTAAATTGGTAAGGATTTATTTAATTGGTTTAAATGAACCACGTTGAAATGAAAGTATTTCCACGTAAAGAAAATGATTGAAAATTGTTTTCAAAGGTGGTAAAGGTGAAAAGTGATTTGAAAATTTGTTTTCAAAAGGTTGAAGTGTGGAAATTATATATCTAGTAAAGATATTTTGGAAATAAATAATTTGGGAAATTATTTGGAATTTGGTGATGTTGAACACGCCTATTGATAGTTAAATAATCCAACTATCAATATTTACCTTTAAATAGGTATTTGTTGTGATTGCTTGAATTTGAATGCCACACTTATTTTTGAATAAGCGCTCACTATTCGGGTTAGCCGGGAAAGGATCTTGGGGTCATATAACCCATTCCGAATATGTGATACGTCGTTATGGATTGCATTTGATGACTGGTGTTGAAGACCGGATATTTGTGAAAACGGAAGGATTACCGTCGAATATTTCTGCATCGGCTGATCTCCGATATAGAAATTTATTACCCTTTTTGATGGGAAGTCCGGTCGTGATTAATGAATATCCGGATTGCAAGGACTTCTTTGTAAGTGCCTTCGGTTCCGTTCGATTCCGGAACGGACTTGTATGGATGTGTGTCTGACATTACAATTTGAGATGTAAAGCTGGTTTCTATCAAATATATTACCGTTGGTGGCGGAGAATTTAGTCTCTTAGCTTAACACCCTTAGAGGTTATATAGTTGATGGTTACTAGTGATACATTCCCAAATTTGTAATGTGGCATACGAAGTGCTGTTGAGCATTTGATGATCAAAACGCAGATTTTGTATAAAGCGTGGCTTTGTGGATGAGACTTCGTCGGACCTCACACCCCGAAAATGGTCAAAACAGGAAGGATGCGGCAAGATTATTAAGGGGTAACTCCCCTTTAGTGTATGTCATTCCTTCTGGATAGAGGTGGTATCATGGTATGGAGCCCAGATACTTAACCTATGTTGTTGCTGCAAATTTATTGCTTTGTGGTTGTTGGAAATCGAGGATCCTAGGATATAGATCGGTTACGATAGGGGAATGACATATTCGTGTCAGTAGTTACCCAGTTAGGGGTAACCCGGCCTTGTGTTGGCAGAGATCCGGTTAGGTTCTTGGGTCGTCTTTCCAGAGGCGTACCCATGTGGTAATGGGAAGTTTCTTGGCATGACCATTTGTTGGAAATCCAAAGAAACAATACGAACCCTGTACGGTTTTAGTTGTATAACCTATCATGGAATGCGGCGGTAACCTGCTATTGAACATGGTAGCTATAGTAGGCATAAGTGCGAAATGCCTATGCTGGCTAAGATTTATATCTTTACTTTCGAAATGATTTTTCCTACACTATGCACTAGTAATAATATCAAATGTTTCTTTTTTAATGCGTATCAAGCATCTTTGACTATCATAAGGAGAAATCTCCTCCGATTCTGCGTTTGCTTGTGTGTGTGTGCGGGAGGCCTTATGGTAGTCCCATTTTCTAAAAAGCATTGCGAATCTATTTTAAAATTATCATGTACTTTGTTTTAAAGATAAACTGTTTTAGTTCTCACATCAGTCACATGACTGACTCGGAGTTTATTGTTTTCCTTTCTAAACTCTGGGTGCCCACCAATTTCCACACGGACAGTCAAGAGTGAGGTTTATCAGGATATTCTAGAATTCAAAAGTTGCTGGAGGCAAGCTGGATGGCATGACATTTTCACTAGTATATAGTATTTCTTTTTCGCTATTTGTTGATTGTTGTTGTACACTCTGATGATGTAATGTAATGTAATATGATGTAATATAATAACTGATATAGTTCTTTGTTTTAAAGATATTCATTTATCTATTATATGTTGTTCCGCTGCGATTGTTAGATTCTGATATTGTCCTGTTGTTTCTTTCTGTTATGTTTTATCTTTTTCTCTTTTCTTCTATCTTTTTCTTCTTCTTAAAACATAACGGTACGGTTTTCCAGCATTCGATTGCTCGGCAGTTGATACAGTGGACGTATTGATGTCGGTTTTCGAGCGTCGAAAAGTCGCAACCTTTACACAACGATTCTCCTAAATTCAAAACTTCCAAATCCATGGCCCCCCGAAATCCGCCAGATCCCGCTCATCTAACTTTCGGGTATTGTAACGGCACTCTTTTCTTAATATTTGTTTTCGATAACTGCTTGAAAGACCAGCTTATGTAAGAATGTTACTCCTACATCAGTCCGTATTCAATTCTGCAGGTTTATTAAGTATTGGGCTAATTCTATTCTATTTGTTCGCTAAAATTTGCTTTACATACACTGATCACTTTCTAAAAGAAATTACAGACGAAAATTCTCATGTATACAACAGCAGTAAATAGTTCATTACTGCTTAAACATTTAAACCCTAATTAACCTAATAAAATATAGTAAATTTAATTATTATTATCTAACAAAATGAATATCGGGTAAGAGAGGCTGATTTAGGGATAGAATCAAAACAAATAATGATTTTGGTTTAGAATTAGAGGACTAAAATTTTGGGCAAAATCTGAAAAGGAGGTAAAAGATTAATTTTTTTTCACTTTTTTCCTATGGCAACGGTGGACTTGTTTGAATCCGCAATGAACATAACTTCAGTTGTTGGTACAAAAAAGAACTACATAGAAACCCTTCTACGATTTATTTTTTCTCATAGTCGTCTCACTAGAAATGTATTTTCCCACTTGAAATGCGCTTTTTCATCGTAGTTGTCGCACTAGATTATATAATTTTTGTTATGCTTGTATGCAGAAGGAAAAGAGAAATGAAATTATAAGATGGATAGAATTGAAATTTTCAGTAGGTGTACGCAATGCTTTAAGTTCAATGTATAAAGCAAAATATGGTGTATGAACAGAACCAGCGTTTGTTTTTCAGCTATAGAAAGTCAATAATTGAAAACCCTTTCGCGCACAAACAATCAACGCCTCGGTCGCAGTTTCTTTTTTCCGTATATCAAAGTCATAGGTATGTACGAGAGAAATCTCGAAGAACACGTGGCGCGATTCTGAGGTTTGTATCATGGCGTCTTGCTTTCAAACTAAACAGCAAACGCTTTGTGCTTCCGTCGTCTCCGCATGTGATAAATTATTTAATATGCCAGAAAGCAGACGAATGATGGACTTGTGGGTCTTTGTGAATGAAAATGCCGTACTTTTAAAAAGCGGAATTCAAATATATGCAAAACGGTGTGTACCATTTGTTTGTGGTTTTGCTGTCACCAGGCATTTATTTGTATTATTTGTGCATTTACAAATATTTTATGTTTTAGCGTGGGCTCACCAGTCAGGTTACCACAATAAAATGTTTAATAATTAATGTGTATGTGCCGACAGGGAACCAGTGTTGTTTTGTTAGAGCACGTGGGCGAATGAGAACCTAGACTCGCAAACTATCAACGACAACTGCACTGGTTTTCAGTGCTAAATGTATCAATATTAAAGCCACTTCTATGTTGCATCAGTACAATCGCACGACGTTTGGACAAACCTACTGTTGTATAATTTTAAATCTTGTTTTCGTTTTGTTTTCATTTTATATTTTATGTTTTCAATCTTCAGAGAACGGTCCAAGAGAAATATAAAATTTTAAACAGTTGCAACGACGATGAAAAGAGGCGGAAAGAATGAATTTATCAGACGGAGAGATGAATTGTTTTTCATTTTTCTTTTGTTATTTCTCCCAACGCAAAAAACAAAATAATTTTGTTTTCTACTCTATGTTAACTTACTTTTCAAATCGTTTGTTTTTCAAAAAATAAATACGTCGTCTGTACATTTTTTTTGTCGTAAATACAAAACTAAAAATAGCAAAATCAAATTTTCATTAATTTTAGCAAATTAATGAGATAAAGTTAATTACTTTAATTAGGACTGTTATGGTTCGGTAACTGTCATTATTACCCCAACCGTAATCGTAATCGTTATTAATGGTTATAAATTATTATAACCGTTACCGCAACCGTCTTCTGTGATGGTTAACCGTTATATTTTTAATTTTGAAGCATGTTGTACGTGTATTTTCAATCATATAGCTCTAACTCTTTTTTGCAAATTTATTTATTTATTTATAAAAATCCAATACACATGCACTTATTATTAACTATTAACATATAAGTTATTCTTTTAACTTAAACTGCTAATTTTTATATTTTAATGTTAAATATATACAAAACAATCATGTATGGTTGGAAGATTAAACCGTGGTTATCTGATTCTTCAACCGTTATCGAAACAGCTACCGCTATAGCTGGCAACCACATGAACGATTGGTACGGTTGAATGGTTGACTTTTCAACCATAAAAGCCCTAGCTTTAATAAAAGCAAAAATTCAAACAATTAGCGAGAGAAGTAAACTCACATTGCACCAAAGTGGGAAGCAGCAATAGCTACATATTTGAAAAATGAGAATTTTAAATGGCAATTTTTTTGGGATCGTATCTCGACAAGTACAAATATGAAAAGATGACAAATGGCTGAAATTATATTTATACTAATATAAAGTCCGTGTCTTGCACCGTTCACATGTTTCTTTAGTATTTAATCTGGAAACCATGCAACATAAGTGGAAGCAAGGAACATGGATTGATAAACCGTCCGTCATCGAGTATGTAAATTAAATAATAAATGATGTTTTGTAAATATTTAAAGTGTGTTTCTTATTCTACGCACATTTTGATTGACAATTGACTTTTATTTTTAGTATGACATTTCATGTATTCCTATGTAAATTTAAGAGATTGTAATTTTCGTTTATAATTTCATGAGGCAAATTCATATTTTCATCCATTTTGAGGTTTTACATTGTAATAATGCAAAGTTGAATCAATTTTTTAATTATTGAGTTGTTTAAATCACGTGTAGAAGCATTATTTGTCCAGTAGTGTACTAAATTCAATTATTAATCCTAGGTGTGTACAATGTGGTGTAGGAGCATTATTTGTCTAGTAGCGTACTAAATTCAATTATTAATCCTGGGTGTGTACAGTGTGGTGTAGAAATCACTTGTATGAGATACTCCGGTCACGGTGTGGTCCTCCAGGAAATATTGCCATGTAAACATTAATTTTTGGAAAGGATTCATGTTACCAAACAAAATGGAATTCTAAGTTGAATTTATGAATGTTTTATCATTGTGATTGGTTGCGTAAAATCTATATGTCCAAAACTGGATGTTGACTAACATTGCTTTTGAAATATATTCGTACATACACAATTAACATAATGGGATTCGTCTTTTCGAAAAACCTTACCATTGTGGTAAGAAAAAAGAGTACGACATATACTATTCGAGTACAACTCTAATATAGAAAAAAAATGTTACATCAAAAAGCATAAACGAAAAAACAAAAGGAGAAAAATGCAATAAAATTGAAAAGCACACACGAAAAGGTCTATTTGAATATAATTGGTGAGGTAATGCATCTATATCATTGCATTGTCCCTTAAATTCCACCATTCGTATAAACACAAAAAGATCCAATGGTTCAGAATGTAACAAATGTTAAACGCTTTATTTTTACAGAATATCTTCTTGACATGCTCAAACTGAAATGTTCATCTAGCAAATAACATCAAATATAAATTTGAACAGTTTGCACATGGGAAAATTCAATCTATCGTAACGCTGGGCAGTTTGTGGGTAAATAACGACACCATGAGTAAATGCACGTTTGAGTCTATGATATATTCATATTCATACATATATACCCACCCGTAAATACATACATAATTACACACTGTAAAATATCAAAATGTACAATATACTTTATGCTTTTTAATAATGGACATGCATTGATCCCCAAATTAAGAACGAAAATTCAAATCAAAATTTGACCCTAGGTTTTGAATCTTTTGATGCACCATGCATAGCACTAAATTCCAATGTTGAACAAGAGATGACATGACTAAACTTTATACCAAATTCCAATACTTACTGCAAAAGGAAACCTTTGTAATTTTCAGTCGAAATTTTTTCATTTTGGCCTCGTTTTTAAACTTATTATCGAAAATAGTATAGTTTTAAAACTAATATCAAACGTAGACTTATTTTGATCAGCGTTGAGCTGACCAAAATACACTGGCTATTTTTCAAAAGTCAAAGGTCGCCAGTATATTTTTTTTGTTTTTTAAAGAAACACCGATGACTATTCAAAAATCGTCAAAAAAAATTACACTGACGACTTTTAAAAAGTCGCTAGTGCATTTTGCTCAATTAAACGTTGAGTTGCTTAAAATAGGGCTATATTCGATATTAGTTTTAGAACGAATCTATTTGCGATAATAAGTTTCAAAACGTGACAAATGGAAGAAAAATCCTTTTTAGCTAGAGAACGTATACCTGTATAACAATCAATAATTAATGAACTGATACAATAACAAAATGGTACATGACTAAAAGCATCTCTAGCAACATAAATAAACTTGGAAATGTCGGTTATCTTCATTTTTTTTCTTTTTTCTTTTTGTGTCCAGGCTGTAGCAATGTAGATTTGAGCATGAGAAAAAGAAAGAAGTGGTCGGAATTTGCTTTTTTTTAAACGCAGGTTTATACATAGATTTCTAAATTTCGTTTATGGCTAAATGGTTTTTAGAATTCCGTTTTTCATAACTTTACGTCTTTTTTCAATAAAAAAAATTACTAAACAGGTTTCTGAAACCTGTTCTTAGCATAAATGGGTTTCAAAAACCCATGTTATGTTTTTTTTTTCTGTTTTAAAAATAAAGAAAAAAAAATAAAGGAAAAAAAAGAAAAAAGGATTCCACGACTGTAGGAGAAGTGGGAATTCCTCGGGCTTTTTTCTCATCTCCTTGGCTTCCTGCTGCAGATGCTGTAATAAGAGGACAAAAATGTGCGATCAATCTTCAATCGTTGTTTTTATTTTCATATTAAGAACTGCTAATTAGCTTCAACCATTTTTATATTAGATCAATTCAGTAAACATCAATATATATCTTCCTATTGTCATTTCGAACAAACCATCTCATATCCCAAATGTTTTCCTTTCATTTATGTTGAGAAAAAATGGTGATAAAACAAGAAAACATTATTTGCAGTCACGTGGTTATGGGACTGTGTGACTAAAACCATACGAAGAAAAAGATAGAATTTATGAAAAGCTACTTAATAACAATTGCCCTTTGTTCCTTTCTATTCTCATGCATAAGATGAACTGTCTAATGTAAATCTGAGCAGCTAAGTTTAACGTAAGGCATCATGGAAATTGAAAGGCACAAAGCAGTAAATAAAATATTGAACATGCGTTGGCTGTACTGGATGAAGGATAGAGAAAAAGTGCTGGCTACATGCTAGCTTTTCCTTTCAATATAAAAGTAAAGATAAAAAGAAGGTAAGAACCAACCGTTAGAGTAAAAAAGAAAAGGAAAAAAGCATACAAGGAACCGTCCAAGAGACTTTATGCTCCGTTTGGTCTGAATTATTATTGCTGAACTGTAAAATCTGAATTCTGATTGTTGAACGTTGAATTCTGAATATTACCTTATTTATTTATTTTCATTTAGCATCAGAACAAAAAACAACATTCTTCAAAACATAAAATAACATTCATTATTCATAATAAAAAACGAGAATTAAAAAAGTTCTGAATTGCTTTGTCTGAATATGTAACTTTATTCTTTATTCGAAACAAGGTTAAAAAATAAAATAGAAAATTCTGATTTTTAAATACGAACTTGAATTTAGAACTTCTTATTAAAAACAAACGCAGCCTTGTGTATTCTTAAACTTGAAACAGTCGGTTTAGTTATTAGATAAAGGTTGAAACAATTCTAATGTGACACTATTGTTTATTTTTAGTGTTAATTAGTAGACAGTGGATGGTCACTTAAATATACGTATATAACCTGTTTATTTGAAATAAAAAATCTTCCAATAATTCACAAAGGCCAAAATCGAACTCCCAGTGGTCTAATCTTGTTAAATTGTACAAAACGTGGGTAGTAATATCAACATACACCATCTTCATCCTTGCACGTCAAACAATCATTATCCTCACAGTAGGTTCTTGGTACAACCAAATCCACACCAGCAAGTAATATAAATACAAACATGCCTATGTGTGTAAACAGATACACATACTACGTAATATTATAATTCCAACATATTTTTGTCAATTTATCTTTGGGCTTTTGACAGAATACTGTATATAATAAGTAACCGTATTAGGCTTTGACGCGTATCTTAGAAGAAGTCAAATCGAATTTTAAATTTTACTTTACATGTAAAAAATTAAAAGAATAAATAATGGTTTTTATAACTTTGACCAATTAATTAATGCAATGATGTAGTGATAATATGTATGTATATTGTATATTCCTATAATTATCATTCATATTACTATATATAAATATTTATAATACTTTTAAGAAAAACTTGCATCCGACATTATAAGCCTACAATTTGGGTGCTGCTACTATGAGCATCAACACCTGAAAGGGATGTACATACAGAAAATCTGGTTAAAATTAGCAAGAAGTGAAAATTTTGGCTTGCTTGCTTAAACGAAGAAATTCTAAAAGGAAAATAATTGTATAAATTAAGAGTTACATAACAAATATGCAACTGTAAATTTTACTGCTCAGTTTATGCTAATGAATTAATGCATTGATGTTGCCTTCTAATAGTTCATGTAATTCAAATAACCAAATTTGAAATGGTACTTTAGCTGCACATACACGCCCATACTTTTGATGCCAAAAATGGTATTCAAACACATTGATCATATCATAAATCAACAGAAAGTATAAAGAAACATAACACAAATTTAGCCACGGTAAAATACAGAATAAGCAACCGTTTAGGCGATCAAAATCAGCATAAATGGTTATTAAATTGTCAATTTGCATGAATAATGCTAACTAATGTTTTGTATGGCAATATTACATTTATAGAAATATTTTAATCCGATTGTCAATTAAGCAAACAAAAGCTTGCTTATTTAAATATTCACCTTGTCAAAAATCAACATTAGAATATACCTTTAATATTTGTGACACGGTATTTCCATACTTTTGTGTTCTGTTTATCTATTCACTAATTCGCTTATCGAATAAAATACCTTCTGCTTCCATCTCCAGTGTTCTCATGCAGTAAAAGAGTATAACAAATTATCAGAAGCATTTGCAAAGGTTTTGAAATATTAGGTTAGACCTTTACAAGTCTTTCATGAACCATTAGAGAGTTCAATAAACTTAAGTTAACACTATCAGTAGTAAATATTAAAATGAATCACATAAATTCTAGCGATTTTAATAATAAGGGGTTAGTTTATAAAAGAATCAGTGCATGCATTCTAATTCTTACTACGAGCGTTACGGCACGCGCTTCGCGTGTGATTCATCATATTCAAAAAAAGTACAAATATTTAATCATATCATGTACTGTAGTTTGTTTGAATTTTTATTTCTAAGTTCAAGCATCTAATGTTATTTTTATATTTTGAATTTTCATTTCTATCACTAACTAATAAAATAACGAATTTGTAAAGAAATTTTATTTGTTAGATCATATTTTAAAGTGATTATGATTTGGTAATATTTGTAGAGAGCGTTATGAATTTGTAAAAAAAATTATTTACTGGACCTTTGTTAATAATTGTAGAGAGACATTTTGAGTTTGTAGAGTAAGTTAATTATTAGATCCTAGTTTCAAAATCAACGAGTGGTTATGTCTTTATCCTAGCAGGGGCAGCAGTGTCATGGAAATCTACTAAACAAACATGCATAGCTCGATCCACTATGCAATCAGAGTTCATTGCATTAGATAAAGCAGGCGAAGAAGCAGAATGGCTTCGTCACTTTTTAGAAGATATTCCGTTTTGGCCTAAACCTGTACCGGCCATATGCATACACCGTGATAATCAAGCAGCGTTAAACAGAGCGCAAAACTTTGTGTATAATGGAAAGTCAAGACATATTCGTCGACGCCATAACACAGTTAGGCAGTTACTCTCAAATGGAACTATTTCCATAGATTACGTGAGAACAAATGATAACCGAGCGGATTCATTTACTAAAGGTTTATCAAGAGAGAAAATTGACTGCGCATCGAGGGGAATGGGCTTAAAAGCCTAAACCATCAAGAGTTATCTTATACGGAAACCTATCCTAGCGATTTGAGATCCCACAGACTAGGATCAATAGGCAAACCAGTTTTGAATAACTCAAGACGTAATGCATTTTCGTGGACATAGTCCAACTCCATTCCTATGGTGCAAAATATAAATGCATGCCTACAGCGGTATTTAAATGTTAAAACTATGTTTTTAATGATGACCATATCTTGACAATAACAAGTGGGGTATATGTAGGATACTCTTAATGGTTGCGATCACCTATGTTAGTGTGAGCTGGGTCGGCTCTATGAGAATATTAAAAGGATTTTATTCTCTAAAAACACTCGCAGAACCAAATTATGTTCAGGACCAAAATGAACAAAACCAAGAGATTGGATGAGAAGGGAATCAATGCTTTGTAAAGCTTATTGTCTGGATATACAATAAAGGCCGACGATTCAAGATGAAATAATTCACCGATTAGCCAAGTAGATCCGATAAGTTTTAACTAGAGAAAGTTCAAAGCGAAATATCTACTTATCCACGATAAAGCATTATTCTACATGTACTCTGTGATATTTCGCTTTGTGTGAGGGATATGTATATTATCATTCATGTGGGGGGTTGTTGGAATTCCTTAATAAAGTTGAATGAAATATACAAAGTCCCACATCTCCAAATTGTGAGAGCTATATTGATTTAAATATAGCTTTCTCATGAGGATGTCGGGGGCCTGGGGCTCCCAAATGTATGCTTCGTTGTGAGGAGGAAGATCATGCATCACCACCACACGCGCGCGCGCCGCCGCCGTCCGACCGAACCGAGTCGGGTACGGGTCTAATATGATACTCATATTTTTTCTGTAAACTGGACCGGGCTTTCTAACAGTTGCAGGCCATAAGAACAGATGCAGATCTGTTCGGAAGCGGACGCGGGATGAATAGACGCGAGCAGGTGCGACCCGACACAACTTCTGAAGCGCGCAAACGAACAGGTGCGGAAGCGGATACGGGCGAAACAGTACGAGCGGGCGGGTGCGAAACAGATCCGTTAGAGGGAAAAACAGACAGATATGACTGCACGAAGAGGTACAGACGCGACTGTTTTAACGAACGGGTGCAGACACGACCGTTCGGAAGGGATACAGACCAATTATAAATAAGGATGGAAACTGATCACTTTCCTCACTGCTTTTTCCAATCCGTATCTCTCTTCTCCTCTACTAACTGCTGTTGTTCTCGTATTCGAATCACAGAGTGATATACTCATTACAATTTCGAGCATGATTCGTCTGTTGTATCTTGGGAGAATTTTCAATAAAATTCTTAAGGAAATCGTTACGACGAGCCTCAGACATTATCCGGTTAGAATTCTCAATTCTTTCTTCTATTTTTTTATACTGTTTATTCAAAATAGTATAACGCTGTTGTTGTAATTCATTTACAACGTTCATATTGTTATAATATTTACTATAGAATTCCAGTGTAGTGGAAATCTGAGTTATAAACTTGTGCGACGAGTTTATATCTGATTATTCTCTGTTTTTGTATACTAGACATATAACATCTTAAGAATTTTACTGTTTTCTTACTAAAACAGAGATGGCAACAATAGAATTTTCAAAGAATACTACTCACAACAGACCTGAACCGTTCAAGGGAGATGGTGATGATTTCTTGACATGGCAGAATCAGATGTTGTTTTATCTCACCACACTCGGTCTGCACAAATACCTCGACGAGGAGGAACCGATTTCTGCACCAGGCAAGAAAGCAGAGGTGAATACGTGGAAGCATTCCGATTTTTTATGCAGAAACTATATTCTGAATTGTCTCGACAAGGTGCTATACAAAGTATATCAGCCTTCAAAGACATCAAAAGCACTCTGGAATGCACTTACCACAAAATATAAGACACATAATATCAGTCTTAAGAAATTCATTGTAGACAAATTTATGGACTACAAGATGGTTGACTCCAAACCGGTGACTGCTCTACTGCATGAATTGCAAATCATCATTCATGAACTCGAAGAGGAAGATCATATGGTTGGAGAATCGTTTTTGGTTGAAGCCATCACGGGAAAACTGCCGCCGTCGTGGAGAGATTACCGCAATTATTTGAAGCATAAAAAGAAGGAAATCTCTTTACAGGATCTCATAGTCCGATTGAAAATTATGGCAGATAACCGTGGAATAACAAAACAAAGCGATGAGGCATTTGTGGCTGAAGGGTCAAAGACCAAAAACAAAAAGAAGAATTTCCAGAAGAAAAGGAAAGCTCAAGACAACAAACCAAAAGACAACAAACGAACCAAGAAGTTTAATGGCGAATGTTGGGTTTGTGGAAAAGTTGGACATGCCGCTAAAGATTGCAGACACAAGAAGGAACGCAATAAAGAGGCAAATATAGTGGATAACATGGAAGTATACGAGTCCAACTTCTCGGCGGTGGTATCTGAATGCAATCTGGTTCAGAATCCTAACCAATGGTGGGTAGATACAGGCGCTACTCGTCATGTTTGTTCTGACAAATCCATGTTTTCTACATATCATAAATTCGATCACGAAGAAAAACTCTACATGGGTAATTCTGCAGTTTCCATGATCGAAGACAGTGGCACGGTAATCCTCAAGTTTACTTCTGTAAAAACTGTTAAGTTGAATAACGTGCTCCACGTTCCAGACATACGCAAGAATCTCATCTCTGGTGCAGTCCTATCAAAAAGGGATTCAAGATGGTGTTCGAGTCAGACAAGATGGTTCTGTCCAAGGCTGGAATGTATATAGGAAGGGGATATTTATGTGATGGCCTATTTAAGGCAAATGTAGCCGTTGTCGGCAACAAAAATATGTATTCTGATTATGCTATTAATAAAATTGAAGTTTCTTATTTGCTTGAGCACGAAATTTTACTATGGCATGATAGATTGTGACAAATAAATTTCCACAAAATGAAAAACTTATCAAACTTGGAATTAATTCCAAAATTCCAAGTAGACAAGAACTACAAATGTGAGACATGTGTAGAAGCAAAAATGGTCAAAAAACCATTTAAATCTATTGACAGAAGCACCGAACCATTAGGTTTGATACATACAGATTTATGTGATTTTAAATCACTACCTACAAGAGGTGGGAAAAAGTATTTCATTACTTTTATTGACGATTATACGCGATATTACTATGTATATCTTTTAAATAGTAAAGATGAAGCAATAACAGCGTTTATAAAATACAAAGCTGAGGTAGAAAATCAGTTAAATAAAAAGATCAAGATACTAAGATCTGATCGAGGTGGAGAATATGAATCACCATTTGAACAGTTCTGTGCTGAAAATGGTATAATTCATCAAACAACAGCTCCATATTCACCACAACAAAATGGTGTAGCCGAGAGGAAGAACAGAATGTTAAAAGACATGATTACTGCCATGCTTTTAACTTCTGGTCTACCGACGAACTTGTGGGGGGAAGCATTACATATGTCTAATCACATATTAAACAAAGTCCCTCACAATAAAACAGGAACAATTCCATATGAGTTATGGAAAGGACACAAACCAAGTTTTAAATACCTCAAAGTGTGGGGGTGCTTGGCAAAAGTTCCAGTTCTGCCTCCCAAGAGAGTCAAACTTGGACCAAAAACAGTAGATTGTTATTATCTTGGGCCAACCCAAAATAGTAGTGCCTACAGATTCTTGGTATTCAAGTCCGATATAACAGATATTCATGTAAATACAATCATGGAATCAAGAGATGCCTCATTCTTTGAAGATGTGTTTCCGCACAAAAGGAATGAAGGAAATAAGGTCTCAAAAAGGACAAGAGAAGAATCAAACGATTCGCATGAAGATGAAACTCATCATGAAACTGAGGATGCTGAACCAAGAAGAAGCGTAAGGGCTAGAACTTCCAAAACATTTGGTTCGGACTTTTTTACATATGTATTAGAGCACAAACCTCAAACGTACAAGGAAACAATGTCATCTTCTGAATCCTCATGTTGGAAGGAAGCAATCCAAAGTGAGATTGATTCAATTCTAAGTAATAAAACTTGGGAAATTGTTGATATTCCACCAGGAATAAAACCAATTGGCTGCAAATGGATTTTCAAGAAGAAAATGAAAGCAGATGGCTCTATCGACAAGTATAAAGCCAGATTAGTAGCCAAAGGATATCGTCAAAAAGAAGGAGTAGACTTCTTTGATACATATTCGCCGGTAACACGAATAACCTCTATAAGAATGTTAATAGCAATTGCATCCATCTATAATCTAGAGATTCATCAAATGGATGTAAAAACAGCATTCTTAAATGGAAATCTCGATGAGGAGATTTACATGGAGCGACCTGAGGGATTTATTTCCATAGGAAATGAAAACAAAGTCTGTAGATTAGTCAAATCATTATACAGACTAAAACAAGCTCCAAAGCAATGGCACGCAAAATCTGATAGTGTCACGATGAGAAATGGTTTTCGTATAAATGAATGTGACAAATGTGTTTATTATAAACAACTTGGACAATCATATGTGATGATCTGTCTATATGTGGACGATATGCTAATATTCGGTCCAAATACTCAGGTAATTGAGACCATAAAGAAAATGTTGATCAACAATTTCGACATGAAAGACTTGGGTGTTGAAGATATTATTTTGGGAATAAAAATAATAAGAACACCTAATGGAATTGAGTTATCTCAATCACATTATGTAGAAAAAGTGATTGAAAGATTTCAAAACTTTGGAATTAAAGGAGTAAATACACCTTTTAATCCATCGAAGTACTGCATAAAAACATTAATGAGAGTGTAATGAAACTGGAATATTCTCGTGTAATAGGATGTCTCATGTATCTCATGAATTGCACAAGACCAGATATAGCTTATGCAGTAAGTCGATTGAGCAGGTATACAAGCAATCTAGGGAAGGAACACTGGAAAGCACTAATGAGAGTGCTTGGATATTTAAAAAATACCACTAACTATTCCTTACATTATGGAAAATATCCTGCCGTCTTAGAAGGATATAGTGATGCAAACTGGATTGCAGATTCATAAGAATCAAAATCAACGAGTGGTTATGTCTTTACCCTAGCAGGGGCAGCAGTGTCATGGAAATCTACTAAACAAACATGCATAGCTCGATCCACTATGGAATCAGAGTTCATTGCATTAGATAAAGCAGGCGAAGAAGCAGAATGGCTTCGTCACTTTTTAGAAGATATTCCGTTTTGGCCTAAACCTGTACCGGCCATATGCATACACTGTGATAACCAAGCAGCGCTAAGCAGAGCGCAAAACTTTGTGTATAATGGAAAGTCAAGACATATTCGTCGACGCCATAACACAGTTAGGCAGTTACTCTCAAATGGAACTATTTCCATAGATTATGTGAGAACAAATGATAACCTAGCGGATCCATTTACTAAAGGTTTATCAAGAGAGAAAATTGACTGCGCATCGAGGGGAATGGGCTTAAAAGCCTAAACCATCAAGAGTTATCTTATACGGAAACCTATCCTAGCGATTGGAGATCCCACAGACTAGGATCAATAGGCAAACCAGTTCTGAATAACTCAAGACGTAATGCATTTACGTGGACATAGTCCAACTCCATTCCTATGGTGCAAAATATAAATGCATGCCTATAGCGGTATTTAAAGGTTAAAACTATGTTTTTTAATGATGACCATATCTTGACAATAACAAGTGGGGTATATGTAGGATACTATTAATGGTTGCGATTACCTATGTTAGTGTGAGCTGGGTCGGCTCTATGAGAATATTAAAAGGCTTTTATTCTCTAAAAACACTCGCAGAACCAAATTATGTTCAGGACCAAAATGAACAAAACCAAGAGATTGGATGAGAAGGGAATCAATGCTTCGTAAAGCTTATTGTCTGGATATACAATAAAGGCCGACGGGTCAAGATGAAATAATTCACCGATTAGCCAAGTAGATCCGATAAGTTTTAACTAGGGAATATCTACTTATTCACGATAAAGCATTATTCTATATGTACTCTGTGATATTTCGCTTTGTGTGGGGGATATGTATATTATCATTCATGTGGGGGATTGTTGAAATTCCTTAATGAAGTTGAATGAAATATACAAAGTCCCACATCTCCAAATTGTGAGAGCTATATTGATTTAAATATAGCTTTCTCATGAGGACGTTGGGGGCCTGGGGCTTCCAAATGTATGCTTCGTTGTGAGGAGGGAGATCATGCATCACCACCACACGCGCGCGCGCCGCCGCCGCCGTCCGTCCGACCGAACCGGGCCGGGTACGGGTCTACTATGATACTCATATTTTTTCTGTAAACTGGACCGGGCTTTCTGACAGTTGCAGGCCATACGAACATATGCGGATCTGTTCGGAAGCGGACGCGGGATGAATAGACGTGAGCGGGTGCGACCCGACACAACTTCTGAAGCACGCAAACGAATGGGTGCGGAAGCGGATACGGGCGAGACGAGCGGGCGCGTGCGAAACAGATCCGTTAGAGGGCATAACTGACAGATATGACTGTACGAAGAGGTACAGACGCGACTGTTTTAACGAACGGGTGCAGACACGACCGTTCGGAAGGGATACAGACCAATTATAAATAAGGAGGGAAACTGATCACTTTCCTCACTACTTTTTCCAATCCGTATCTCTCTTCTCCTCTACTAACTGCTGCTATTCTCGTATTCGAATCACAGAGTGATATACTCATTACAATTTCGAGCAGGATTCGTCTGTTGTATCTTGGGAGAATTTTCAATAAAATTCTTAAGGAAATCGTTACGACGAGCCTTAGACATTATCCGGTTAGAATTCTCAATTCTTTCTTCTATTTTGTTATACTGTTTATTCAAAATAGTATAACGCTGTTGTTGTAATTCATTTACAACGTTCATATTGTTATAATATTTACTACAAAATTCAAGTGTAGTGGAAATCTGAGTAATAAACTTGTGCGACGAGTTTATATCTGATTATTCTCTGTTTTTGTATACTAGACGTATAACAATTTTCACTTATAATTTCATGGGGCAGATTCATGTTTTTCATCCATTTTGAGGTTTTACACTGTACTGATGCAAAGTTGAATCAATTTTTAGTTAGTTGATTTGTTTAAATTACGTGTAGAAGCATTACTTGTCTAATAGTATACTAAATTCAATTATTAGTCCTAGGTGTGTACAATGTGGATATAAATCACTTGTATGGTATATTCCTGTCGACGGTGTGGTCCTCCATTAAGTAGTTGTCATGTAAACATTAATCTTAGGAAAGGATCCATGGTACAAAACAAGATGGAATTCTAAGTTGATTTTATGGAATGTTTTATTTTGCGATTGGTTGCATAAAATCTATACGTCCAAAATTCAGTGTTGACTAACATTGCTTTTGAAATATATTTGTACACACACAATCACATCTGCCTAAATATGAACAATATTTGATAGTTTCATGTATTTGAACAAAACCTCAACTATTGAAATAAATGAAATATTTTGCCTCAAAATCGTTATAGTATTTCATATACATATACAGATACATGCATCATGCATGTATGAAAAGGTTTATTTGAATACAATTAGTAACATGATGGATCTCTATCATTGGATTACCTCTTGCATTTCACCTTTCATATAAAGATAAAAAGATCAAATGGTCCACATCTTTTGTACCACCAATTTATGTCCAAATAACTGACCCAAATACACACACACACACACACACGCGCGCGCGCGCATATGTATCAATGTATGAAACAATGTAAGAACCTCTGGTAAGATACATCCGATGGATTAATATATGTGCAACTAATCAAATATAATACAATTTCCCTGGACTGTTTGAAAAGTTGAAAAGTTGCAGTGCTGAAATAAATCTATAGAACAACTCGAGCAGTAAAATATATACCAATGAAAACTATAAATGAGACACAATGTACCAAACGTTAAACCCACTATTTTTTACGGAATATCTTCTTAACATGCTCAAACTAAATTGTTAATGTAGCAAATAACATCAAATATTAATTTGAAACGGATTTCAAAACCCCATTTTATGTTTTTTTTCTTTTCTAAAAAAAAAACAGAAAAAAAATAAAAGGAAAAAAGAAGAAAACAATCGAAGACTCCAGGAGAAGTGGGAATTCCTTGGGTTTTTTTCTCATCTCCTTGGCTTCCTGCTGCAGATGTTGTAATAAGAGGAAAAAAATGTGTGAACAACATTAACATCCTTCAATCATTGTTTTTAGTTTCATATTAAGAACTACATCATGCAACGTACCTTGATATTTACCATACAGATGTGTTCCGTCAATAGAAAGAATCGGACGACAATGCTTGAAACCTGCAATGCTCGGTCCAAATGCCCAGAAAGCCCCCCAAAATTGTACTCCTTCCGTATGTACAAGATAAACAGTACCTGATTACATTTCTGTATAACACGAAGAAAATGAGGCAAGTCATTGTACGAAGATTCACAATCGCCAAATATTGTGGACACCGCTTTGCTAAGTCCTTTCTAGGCTCTCATGTAGTTTATTTGAATTTTGTAAGTGTGTGCCATAAGCTCTTGGATAGATTTTGCAGTGTAACTTGTGTTCGAACGAACATGTGGAAGACTTTGGTGCAAATGAATTTGGCTATTACTTGTTTGTGGTTCGAGTTGATGATTGGATTTGAGCAAGCGTTATCACGATCGTATTTTTTTATCATCCATCACCCAGCATGATCTCTTTTGGACACAATTGCATGAAGCCGCCATGGACAATTAACATCAATATCACATATAGCAGTGAACTCTCTAGCACGAGACTTTATGTTTTTAATTGAAACTGAACACTTTATCGACCATTCACTTATATGTTCAATTAATGATTCCTTCAATTTAAAAATCATATCAACTCGAGGGCCTTTCTCTACACATTCCAGTCCGAACATTTCGTCGGTAAATTGAAATTCTTGCACAATAGATCTTTCCATAATTGTATCATTGCATTGGTCATCTTATAATGGTTCTTCCATCTCGATATGCTCATCAGTGCCATTAACTTCCTCTAGAATATCATCTAAAGTAGCGTTATTGTTAACATTCATAGCGTCGATCCATGTTTCATCTCGTCAAGTGAAGCAGAAATTTCCGTGCTATCCAAATCAGAAATTTCAATATTAGCATTTCCACCCTCCATATCCTCGGTGTCAACATCTTCATTCAGTTTCATGCAAGTAGTCGTTTGAATTCGGGGTTGGAATTGCTGTGGAGGATACAATGGATATGGAAGGAAACCATACCCGGGTGACTGCGATGAATATGCCATGACACCGTACCTGTATACAAACATTTGACTTTCAAGTACAAAAAAATGAATAAAACATTCATATAGCACATAAAAGCATACCCAACTACTTGTGCGTAAATGTTCGGTGGCTGGTAGGAGTAGTGTGGGTAATACATTTGACTTCGCACGGCAATATTACTAGGTCCGGGTTAACTTGCACAATCAAAGATTTGAGCTTGCTATTCAGTTGTATGTACCACTGTCTTCTTAACATACAGCTCAATTACTTTCATCCTCACACAAAACATAGAATCGACATCGTCGTCGTCGTTTACCCCAATAGCAATTGGTCTGTCATCGTTACTCATCTACTAACCAACGAGATGTCGAACTCCGTAGAAGCAATCTTTATAGCTTTGTAAATTTCCGTTTTGAGCTTAAGAAAATTGCAACCCCTTCTGACTTTCGATCCCTTATGTTTTCCGCCAACATAGGTTGGCTTGCTATTTTCATCAGTGACTAAATCACCGTCATAGTGACAAATAATCGGCACGGTAGTCATTGATCTATCAAAATTACAGAAAGTTAAATGTCAACACTAGATCTATCAAAATTAGTGGAGTGGGGTTTCAATTCTTTACTCAAGTGTAGCTGAACGTGCAATCTTTTGTTTATCTTTGTAGAATTAAATGATTTTAAGTGGAATGTTTGTTGCTGGTAGTGAAAATAATGGAAATGGAGGTTAGGGTTTCTGAAAGAAAATGGGTTTGAGGAGTTGTGTTTTTTTTGGGAGGAGTTGTGATGTTTATATAGTGCTTTTGGGCCATGGGATAGCCTTGCTATGCAGGTTCAACTGAAAGTTCGCCCAAACGAAAATATTTGGCGCAACTCAAAGTTGCGCCTAGTATATTCATGAGTGCGCAACTAAAAGTCGCGCCTACAACTTTCCAAAGAGCACATAATATTCTTGCAAGATTCTAAGTTGCGCCTGCAACTTTCTAGATTTTCAGAGAACAAATAACATATGCAACTTTCATACAACATCAACTTTCATATAATAACAACCTATAAGTACAATATTTCATTCATATAGGTGAAATATTTCATACAAAACATCATATTTCATATAACAACATATTTCAAGTCAATAATACGACATTGCAACGCCTACAAACCAACAAGTTTCAAGCCATTACAACTTCAAAACAAAGCAGCCAAACGACAGACCAACACAGCCCTATCTTCTTACGTTTCTACGGTCGTGTAGTGTTCTTTGAGTTTGGCTCGAAGGCAGTTGAGATGGTCCAGCTTCGACTATGTCCTACCCCGGCTGGCTACCTTGTGAAGGACCCCCCTTGTCTTTAAAACGGCTTCTTTGGTAGGTACGACCAAAAGCCTGGGACGGACGAGGTACATACGGTGGTGGTCTTTCTAGATTATGCCTACCAAAGAGCGAGTTGATAATTTCCTTGATGTTGAAGATCTTTCCTTTTACTCTGTCCTTATCCGCAGGATCTGCTAGGCCATCGTCAACTTCATTGGAAATCATATACAACCCTTGAACCTAAAACACAAGAATCAATGAAGCAAGTAAGTAAAGCTTGTTGAGGAAGTTCAAAGGCTAAAACTTATAAAAATGTACCAAATCACATTCCACCGGTCCCCGTGGAGCATATCTGGGCAGTCCAGTTGACGATTCTTTAAGAACAAATCACCGTGTGATTTTCCAGTACCAACTATAGTATTGTTCGATTGACATTCTTGGTATGCGTTCAACCTGAACGTGATCCAACTTATGATCCCACCTTGCGACGTACGTGTTGTACAAGTCTCTATTCCAGCCATGTGGGAAAATCTGCTCGGCTGCATCTGGTATATGCTGATGAAGGCCAAATTGCTTCATCACTCTATCGGGGTAGTGCATGGCTACACATTGGAAGCAAATAATCAGGGTCCTTGCATACCAACTATGCTCCCCGTCCAAGCAAATAGGTGGCAGATACTATACGATCTCAACCGTGTATGGTGTCCAGTCAACAGCATGCTCGTCCATAACATCAAGCTTATTGCGATAGAATGTAGGATGACGGGCTGGATTATCTCTCCAACATCTATCTCCGGTCAATCTACAGTCATAATCAAAATAGTTAGCGAATATTGGCAAAAATCAAAATGTTTTCAGTGTATGTTTCAAGTTGCTTTTACCATGCCCCGTACGGTAATCCCAGAGCGACGTTGGCACGAACATTTGGCCGCCTAACAGAAATACACGTCCAAGACCGTACCTCATATTATCAGTGTTAAGAAATGTCTTTCAAAACATTTTGTAAATTTGGTACACCAATAAGTCAAAACCGACATATCTGCAGAAGGGTTAGGTAACCTGCTAACTTGTTCGTCTTTCTTAGTGCCACATTATCCAACTCCTTGTACAATGCGCACAACACCATGCTACCCCTTGAATAATCGGAAATGGTGGCAAAATCCTCTAGAAAGTACAACCATTTAACGCTAACTCTATACTTCGAATGGTTCGAAAATAGATGAGATGCTATAAGAAGCAATATGACAGCCCGTGTGAACTGCTCTAGCTCCTCAATAGATGAATCGACTGAAATCACCCTATCGATTATAAGGTCATGTAGCCATTTGACCTTCAACTCTCTTCTATTGACCACCGCTTCTGAGGGTGGAATTTCACCATGCAAACATTGACAAACCTCATCGGTGTCCACGTTACCATCGTAGTTCAACACGGCGCCTTCGATGGGAAGGCCAAGCAAAATAGATACGTCTTGCAGTTAATTGTCATTTCTCCAACGGAAAAATGAAAAGTGCAAGTCTCAGATCCATCTATCATATAAAGCTCTGAGTAATAATGTGTCAAATCTGATATATTTAATCTGCATGAAATATCAAAATCTCGCTTGATGTAGTATTGTTGAACCCATTGATCTTCAACCATCTCCATCAAATCTTCAAAACTTTGCGAATGATCCAGACAATCCACCTGTTTTACACTCTACAAAACAAAGAATTATAACTTATAGTTAATTCAAAATGCGAAATAGCTTGCAAAAATTTACTATAATTACAAAATAAATAATATTATCTTCATTAACTCTTTAAAATTAGAGCGGTGATTATCCTGCATACAAAGCACGCTACCGTCTACCGGTCCACTTTCCGGTTCTTCAAAGTTCATGCCAAATAAACCAATTTTTGCAAACCGTTTACAACCAATTAGTGATTCAATGCTTCAAATCGGATTACTAAGATGTACAATAAGCCATTTGACAATATTTCTAGCAAATACGACCAAATAATAAGCAAATTAGAAATTAATCAAAAAAAACTAGGGTTTAGATATTATCAAAATCTATTTGTGTTAAAGAGGATCCCGCTTCCGTTGTTGTAGCGTTGGTTTGATCGAAGAATGAAGAAGAAATTTGAAAATTTTTTGTGATAATTTGGTGGTAATTGACTAAAATTTGGGTTTGGAGCTAGTGGGTTAGGGCATGAAAGAAGGGTGTGAGGTTGGGAAATGTTTTTGGGTAATGGAGGGAAGGGTTGTTATTGCCTTTGTTTTAACAGCAGCTACATGTGCAGACGCAACTCATAGTTGCGCCTGCACGATATTATAGCAGGCGCAACTATGAGTTGCGCCTGCTTATTGGAAAGCCAACGCGCAACTTCTTGATGCGCATAGTTATAAAAAATTTGTGCACATCTAAGAGTTGCTCACCATAAAAAAATTCCAACATGTCATAGGTGCAACTAAGAGTTGCGTTTTTTTCTCCAGTAGTTAGAAAAAAGCTGACTAGGCTGCTGACTGGGCAGAAACTAGCCCTGTTGGTAATAAGTTTCAAAACAACGTCGATCGCGAAATTGATTCGAAAATTAGCCTACTTTGAAAATTTGTCATATTGTATATATTCCAATAATTATCATTCATAATTACCATATATAAATAATTATAATAATTTGCATCCGACACTATGAGCCTACAATTTTGGTGCTACTACAAATATGCAAAAGCGTATGAGCATCAACACCTGAAAGGGATGTACATACCGAAAATCTGGTTAAAGTTAGCAAGAAGGGAAAATTTTGGCTTGTTTTCTTAAAGTAAGAAATTCTAAAAGGAAAGTAATTGTATAAATTAAGAGTTACATAACAAATGTGCAAATGCAAATTTTACTGCTCAGTTTATGCTAGTGAATTAATGCATTGATGTTGCCTTATAACAATTCATGTAATTCAAATAACCAAGTATGAAATGGTACTTTAGCCACACATACACGCCCATGCTTTTGATGACAAAAATGGTATTCAAATACATTGATCATATCATAAATCAACAGAAAGTATAAAGAAACATAACACAAATTTAGCTATGCTAAAATATAGAATAAGCAACCGTTTAAGCTATCAAAATCAGCACAAATGGTAATTAAATTGTCGATTTGTATGAATAATGCTAATTAATGTTTTGTATGGTAACATTACATTTATAGAAATATTTTAATCTGATTCTCAATTAAGTAAACAAAAGCTTGCTAATTTAAATATTCACCTTGTCAAAAATCAACATTAGAATATACCTTTAATATTTGTAACGTGGTATTTCGATACTTTTGTGTTCTATTTATTTATTCACTAATTCGGTTATCGAATAAAATACCTTCTACTTCCATCTCTAGTGGTCTCATGGAGTAAAAGAGTATAACAAATTATCATAAGAGTTTGCAAAGGTTTTGAAATATAAGGTTAGACCTTTACCAAATCATTCATGAACCATTAGAGAGTTCAATAAACTTATGTAAACACTATCAGTAGTAAATATTAAAATGAATCACATAAATTCTAGCGATTCTAATAATAAGGGGTTAGTTTGTAAAAGAATCAATGCATACATTCTTATTCTTATTATGAGCGTTACGGCACCCGCTTCGTGTGTGATTCAACACAATAAAAAAAAGCACAAATATTTAATCATATTTTGCATTGAAATCATTTATAGTTTGTTTGAATTTTTATTTCTAAGTTCAAGTATCTAATTTTATTTTTATATTTTGAATTTTTATTTCTACTATTAACTAATAAAAAACGAATTTGTAAATAAATTTAATTTGTTAGATCATATTTTAAAGTGATTAAGATTTTGCAATATTTGTAGAGAGCGTTTTGAATTTGTAAAAAAATTTATTTATTAGACCTTTGTTAATAGTTGTAGAGAGACATTTTGATTTTATAGAGTAAGTTAATTATTAGATCCTAGTTTCAAGGAATTTGATGATATCTACATAATGGTATTTTTGGTAGTTCACATACCCAAAAAATGTGACACCAAATGTATTACGACTATTATTAAAGATTTCAAGCATTAATGTTGATGACATAAGCAATATGGCAGGCTTTTTGCATTATGCATATGTTACCATGAAAGCCACCTATAAATAAGTGTTAATCACCTGACAGATCCCTATATGATTCGTCCTTCAAATGAACGTTAGGCAAACTACAGGAAACGTGGAAATTTAAGATATCAATTATTAATCATACCGAGGGTATAAATAGTCTGTGGTTAGACAAAAATTTAAAGTAAGATAGTATATATTTTTCTACTCCAAATCAATAATAACGGTATTAATATATTTACAGAATTATTGTACAAAAGAATTAGCAGTAAGCAGCATTAAATTTTAGCGATAATTAGTAACAAATACGGCAATTATCTCTACCTTTAAAATGTAGTTTTTCTGCCTAAAAAGTAGTGATGAACCATTTAGTTTTGCACAGGTGTTATAAAAAAGATTATTACACATTGTGCCTTTGGCATCCATGTCTTTTTATTAATGATAAATATAAAGAACAATGAGTTATATTATACTGCCATAAAATAAAAGGTATTGTATGCTCTATTTTTGATATCCATGAGCATAACTATATTTACTAATTGTAGCAATAAGTTATAAATGTAAGAAAAATGATCATGGGACAAACTTTGGATCCGATCCGTAAAGAGAAAATTAACTAAGGAAATTAAAAACAAAAATAGTATAATTAAATGATGAACTTTATGTGTAAAGCTTCGTAGTTGTGTTGTGTAGTATGATTTTATATACATATTTGGTGAACTAAGAACAAAATCGAACTGTCAATAAAATATAAATATAAATATAAATAAATAACTTAATATTTTATTTAATTTCTCGCTATGAAATTTGGCAAGAGCAATGTCATCAATATTCGTGCTAGGGGACACTTTCTTGCTATGAAAGAAGGAATTTCTCCTTTGATAGAACATTGCACCCCTTTCGGCGTTCGAAGTATGACAAAAAATACCAACGGTAATGAAAACCTCCAACAGAGCAATGGAATACGTTAGGACCACTATTCTATGGTTTCGATGACAACAACTATACAAATATATATAGCTTATTTACTTGCAGGAAAAGCCTTCAGAGATTATAAGATAGTTCGACAAAGGAGAAGAATCATCAAAGCTAATGATAATATTATTATTTGTTTAGGTATAATTGTAAAATCTCCTTTTAGTTGTATCGTTTTGACTTAAAGCATTTGCACACACAAAGTTTATAAAATCCTAAAACTGCATATGTCAAACGTTTAATCTTATATATCAGATGCCTGATTTAAGTCTCTGGTTTTAAAATTGCACTATATACAGACGTCTATCCCATTTTTCCAGGCATCTGGGCATAAGTTCTATTTAAAAAATATACAGTAGCTCAAACGTCTAAACAAATGGACAGACGTCTGCGTTGAGCAACAGGCCTTATTTCTGAACAGGCATCTTCTTCAAACAAAGATGCATTTTCACAACTCTTCATCATATCTCTTCTCTATCGACAGATGCAACTTTCAAATATATGAACAAACTTAAAAGATACTACTCTTCATTCTCTATAGATATGCAAAGATTTTTTAGGTTAAACTCACCTAATCTTTTTGAATTTTCTATTTTTTTTTCTTTGCATACTATACTTCCAAAAGCTAATAATATCCATCAATTTTACTTCCTAAAATCGAAGTCTCACATACACATATGACCAAAGGAGATTATAGGAAGATTTGTACATAGCAGTCAAAATTCGTGTTTTCTAGAGCACACTCTTGTCATAAAAGAAACTGTTGTATCTAAGCTATTCCTTCAGGCAAAGCGAGGGTTGTTTATTAATGAAAGCCGAAGAGGAGCTTCGGGATTAGACATAGAATGGGCAGTCCAAACCAAGATAAAACCTCTGGCGTGATTGTTGTTTATCGTTATACTTTATTTTACTGTTCATAAGTTAGTATCTTAGTATACTTGCATATTTGATATACATATATGATCCATACTTTCATTCATCTGGTATCACAACAAGGTTATTTCAATCCACAGTAACTCGTAATTGTAAACATATTCAATATGGCAAGTACATTTCAAGAAGGACAATCAACTACATGACCACCGCTATTCACAGGTTCAATTTATGCTTAATGGTCTACACGTGTACGTATTTTTATGGAAGCAAATGCCTTAGAAATTTAGCAAGTTACACAAGTTAAATATGTAGAACCAGAATCAAATATAAGCATTTGGACAGATGCCCAAAAGACTACAGCAACAAACAATACTAAGGCTATGAATGTTCTATTTTATTCACTTGATAAAAACAAATTTTCACGTGCCGTGTTGTGCACTACAACATATGATATATGACGTACACTACAAATCACTCATGAAGGCACAAACAAAGTTAAGCAAACTAAGATTTCTATTTTACAAAATCAAGTTTTCTCATTTAAAATGAAAGCAAACGAAACTATTGGTGACATGTATGCTAGATTTCACACCATTCAACATGATCTCTTGGCACTAGGAGTTAAATTTACAGATTTTGATTTAGTTACACATGTCTTAAATTCCTTAACAAATGAATGGGAATGAAAAGTACTGGCCATTGAAGAAGCAAATGACAAATCTCAACTAAAAGTTGAAGGATTGATAATGAACTTAATGCCATACGAAGCAAATCTGCAGGCAAGGAAAGGAAAAAACAATGAAAAGAAAAATATACCTTTTCTAGTCAATGATAGTAACTCAAACTTTGATGAAGAAGAAATTGTTTTAATTGCCAAAAATTACAACAAATTCAAGAAATTCAAGAAGATGACAAGATCCCAAAATGGAGGAAATTTAAGTTCGTCCAATCCTATGCAGTTATTGCCCCGCTCTTACCCTGCTATAACCCCGCTATATCTCATAGCGGATTCCTACCGCTACAATTTTTCCATATATCCCCAAATATATCTTTTCCGCTTTATTCCCCGCCATTTCCGCTATATCCCGTTATTCTCGCTATATTCCGCTATTTCCGCTATATCTTCTTTAAAAGAAATGAATTGAAAAATAGCATTATACATTATAAAAATTATGAAATTAATTTATTTGATTGAATTTTTAATATATTTTCAGAAATGAAAATACTATAATATTCTACTAAATTAAATTATGTTATATAAAACTTTTACTTTTATTTATAGTATATTCGCACATGTTTTTATTTAAAATTATTTATGTATTAATTATAATTCAATTGAATGTTAATTTTTCATTTAATCACCGTTTATATATTTGTAAAATCATTAAGTACGAGTTTTATAAGCTATTTTAGAGTCATCTACTATATCTCGCTATATCGTCATTGTATCTATGCTACGTCTTTTTGCACCTCCACCGCATTGAATCTGCCGAGCGCTTTAACTACACAGGTCTAATCAAACTCTAATCAAATGCTATGCATGCGACAAGTTTGGACACATGAAGAAACAATACCTAGAGCTTAACAATGACAAAAGGAAAGGAAAGTTTGAAAAATTCAAGAAAAAGAAAAGAGCATTTCAAGTAACATAGAATGATTCTGATTCGTCATCATATTCAGAAAGTGATAGTGAGAGTGACTCAGAACAAGCAAATGTGTGCTTTATGGCAAATGTTGAAGAGGTACCCGAAAGAAAATCTAATAACAAGAAGAAATAGATACTCGACAGTGGATGCTCCAAACGTATGACTGGAAATGCACAGATGTTGTCAAATATAACACAAAGATGGCGGTCTATAATTGGTGATAATTCAAAAGGATTTGTCATAGGAATTGGAGATGTCATTAACGTTGGGCAAAGCTCTCGACTCCAACCCACAACTTTGTCACTGATCATCACATTGAAGAATGGATTCTAGAGAAATCGATTGGACGACAACGGCTTTAGAAACTCGAGAAAAAGCCATTTCATACTGGTCTATTCTATCTTCTTTGAAAATTTGCTCACTATGATGCTGATGAACTACTACCGGAAGGTCTTTTTCAACCAATCAATTATGATACCAACTCGGGCAATATCGATCAACTTGTAGTGTTTCTCTTTTTCATCAATCTTTGTTCACTTGCTAATCCAACTGATGATGAAAATTGGATATGGATAAGTGTATATGGTCGTATTATTAAGCTAAATTTTGAAATAATCAGCTAAATGCTAAATTTTCCACATGAAAGAACACGTTTACAGGAAATTCCTAACAAACGTTATGCCCCTTGAGATGTTATTTATCATCTATTTTGGGAAGATGACTCATGGAAATTAAAACCATTAAATATCCGTCCACAAGCTCGTCTCCTAAATCGAATGATAATAAATACTGTCATTCTCAGATTAGAAAGTCATAAGCAGGTATACACGATGATCATAAGGCATTACACTACTACAAAACAGGCCATTTGCATCGGTTGTTTACCCCCATTTTGCATCAGTTCAACAACCGATGCATATGCAACCGATGCAACAGGCTTAACACTTTTGCATCAGTTCTGAAACCGATGCAAAAAGGTCCTTTTGGCATCGGTTGTTACTAACAACCGATGCAACATAAGAGTCTTTGGGTTTAAAAGGCTTCTTTGTTGCATCAGTTTTTTATAACAACCGATGCAAACTAATCTCTCTATTGCATCAGCTATTTATACCTGATGCAAAAATGCCATTCTCAGAAATCATTATTACAGTACTCAAATAGATAACATATATATATATATATTATTGATTATAACAAATAATTATTGCATGCAATATTACAATCATTCAAAATTAAACTTGATGGCAAATACAAACTGAATAACATAATACCAACACCCATATGTACTCTGTCCAAACTTCTCTTTAACAACAGTAGCATATATCTTTCATATCACCTCATATCACAAGCATCCATTTCAGTTAACATTTCACCTCCTCATTTACAAGCCTCAGTCACAACCAAGACTTGCTTCCACCTCTCTCAGCCATACATAACCACTGATAACATTTTCAAACCACTGCTACACTTACTACTATAAATTTCTTGACCACAATACAAACTGTCTCCATTTGTTTTACTGCACTACCCTGCATCATATCAACATTACTGTATAACATAAGTAATGCATTAATTAAAAAGATTTAAAAGGCTACCAAAGTAATCTTGTCAAGAGATTGGCATAATAACCCTGTATATTAATTAGATTCAGTGGATCTTCAAGAATATATGCAAGTATTTGCCTACTGAAGAAAGAACTTTAATTCACAGAATATAAATGCGTTTATTTTCACTAAATATTTGTGGTGCATAAAACTTGTCTATGTTTCCACTCAGTATGATGGGTTCATGTTTTCAGTTAGCAAAGAGAAAAGATTCATTTATTTATTGTGTGCCGTTGTTGTATGAAAATGGACAGATTTATCATGTGAGATAAACTTATTGTGGACTAGCTGATTGGGACTTGACTATATTTTAGACCGATTCCTTTTTTAATCAACTTGCATATTTTTACCCTCAATACCCAATAAAGACTTTAATAACAACCTTTTGCAATTCGTTTATATTTTAAATTGAGGTGTTTTCTGTCAATCGCCTACAAATTAATTTAATTATAATGTAACCAGTGAGTTGCGTAAAATAGCCTTAAGAAGAATAACAATGTTGGACTTACAAACACATTGTTATACAAACTGGTATGCTAGCCTATGTCACAGGTGGAGATCATCTGATCCGTGGATTCTCTATCCCATGTGCCATCCAATCAATATTTGATAGTTCATTATGTTATTTTGACATAGATCCACACAAGGATGTATATTGGACTTTTTTCCCTCTCCACAAAATTAAAGGTTGTGGCCAGTTAATAGATGAGAAAGCTCGCTCCTATAATAAAGCTGTGTCACCAGTTGATGACTTCATATTCATAGGGAAGCAGCTATTTTCTGAGCTTTTAAGATGAAGTATTCGTATGTACCAGATTCATTTAAATTGTTTTTCTTCGACCTATAATTGATTGTGGTTATTAAGTATTTGAGTCTAAATACTGTACTATGAACACATTTTTGTTATTTCGACATGTCAAGCTACAGAAGAAATAATGTACTAGTTGAGCCAGTAATTAATTGTTATAGACATTTTAGTTATGGCATGTAGTAAAATAATTCGCAAGATTTCAACATAAGGCAATGATTTTCAATGTAATATTATTATCCATATTATAAGAAGGGGTAGGGAAAAAATATAGATTGCTCACTGAACAGGTTTAAGTTATCTTATTCCATAACATTTTCTGTATAATTCTTTTCATAGGTGATCAATATAAGAGGACTGAATAGAGTGAGAAATAAGACTTAATAGTAATTTTATTTCTGGCATTTTCTTTATTTGGATAGAGTATTAAAAGTTATATCATACACATACCATTGCTGCACCTACAGCTGGATTTCCAACAACCTGAATCAGATTTAGCAAAATGAATTGTTTGCACATATAGACATGGTAGTGACAGTATATAGACACAAAAGATATGCACAAATTGAAACAGTTTGAAATAATGTTCATAAGAAGCATGAAAATCAATCAGAAAGGTTTTGTAACATGATTGTTTTTAAGCATAAGTGCAGGAACAGAAAAATGACAAGATATAGTCTTACTTGTATCAACTTCATCACCTCCCAAATGAATAAATTTGAACTTGAACACTTTGCTAAAATCTGATCAATAAATAAAAAGAAAACGATAATCAGTTTAGAAATTACCATCAAAACCAACATTAAGGGATGATAAAAATATTCTTGAAGAAATGGTAATCACCTGAAAGAATACCATCTATGATTTGGAAGGTGAATTCATTACTAACATCAAGTAGTTGTTGACAATTTTTAGATGGCCACAATGTAGGATAACCTTTACCCCTGTAAAAAAATGTAGGGTTAATGTTTAATAAAATCAAAAGGCTGTGAAGCACATTTTATCTAAGACTAACTGATTGATATATCAAAATTAATCGAATATATGTTAACACAGTCATGCATTAGTACCATGACTTTAAATGGCCAGGTATATCAAGCACTGCCAGTACATGGAACACTATTCATCAATGCCATAAGTGAGCTGTAAAATTGATAAACTGATTTACAACAAGCCAAGATCCGGGGACACTATTGACAAAATTCATGTAATCCAAATAAATAATAAAAATCCAGATACACTTCAACATTATTTTAAATAAGAGAAGAAAAAATGCTTAAATCTAGAGCTTAGAAACAGATATACCGTATCATTAGACGATTGAATAAGGACATGCATACCCTCAAGAACTTTAAGTCCTTCTAAACTTCCATCTGCAACATGGCCTGCTTTGATAATATTTATGATTCGTGCAAAACCATCTTTCAAAATTCCTGAATCATCATTAAATTTGCTCCCATTTGTAATCAACTTAAAATCATTACTCAAATACACAGGTTTGTCTCCACAGCTCAGTGTCTTTGACATAGGCCATATATTAGCGATGCCATTAGTGGAGTATTGTGAGTCCTTCTATGATCAGAGGCCAACTCCTACCAAAGATTGATCAATTTATGAGATCACATATTAGTACCAGGAACAATAAAATCATTGATATTCAGGAGAAAACTAAAGAGGTTAGAAAATTTTCATTTATAGAAATTATATGACATCTAGTTGTTTCAATCCCCAGTAGAGAGAGTGATTGAAGAGTGTGGTATCAAAGTTAAAATTGTTTTATTCTTTGGTGATCAGATGACACTCTTTTCAAGGCTGAAGCAAATTGCTAGCATTGAAAATAATCCATTTGCTGAAGCATTAAAAATAGAAATATTTCAGCTGGTTCATGGAACTCTTTCTTTGCCAATTAATCTATCACATTAAGGCCTACGCATCATACTAATCTAGCAAAGGAACATTCTTTTTATTTTTAACAAAAATAGTAATAATGGAGTTTCTGGTAGTGTCTGATAACCACCGAAATTCTCTCAACAAATAGTCAGTAGAGCTAACAACGTCCACAACAATTCATACTGCTTTACCTTAAGCCACTTCCATCGACCACTCTTTTAAACATCCACGCTATGCCCTTTTATTTGCCATCACCATAACAGCAACAACATACTCAACAGAACACTACAGACAAGCACCGTGCTTTCATACATTTCCCCTACATAACCATCATGTATTTATCACAAACCACTTGCATATATCATGTTCAAAATACTCTGCAGATCCTGTGCAAAATCGCCAACCAATTCCATCAAATGGTGGATCTTAATCCACATAACCTGAAGTTCTTTACGTGCTACATCTTTATCTGAAATAAGGTACTTCCTCTCCAACATCTTCTAGTCACCTGGTGAGAGCTTGCTCTTGCCTCCACGTAATGGTAGTTTCTATGCCACTTACGCGTCCTCTATTTTTCATTAACCAACGACGAGTTAAGTAAGAATTGCGAAAACAAAAACTGCTTAAATTTTAGGTATTTCTCTCCTCATCCGCCACCCTCCTTGGGTTTACTTTTAATAATGGTTGTTTTAATTGATTTCATTTCAATTCATGGTGATTTGTATCGCTGTATACAGTATGTTGATTATCATTGATTGATTTCTATTAGAAAATAATACTTTGCTACCACTGTTTATTGCACAATGATGTTTGTAACGATGCCAACTCCACCATTTCCTCCCTTCTTACTTAGCATACTTATTGTGAAAGTATAAAGTTAATAGTTTTTGAAATAAAATTAAAATTGCTTTTCTCACAAGAAATTTTGCCCATCCTCTAACCAAAAAAATGATGGTGTTTGGTTCAGGATATAAGCTGATAGTTATATAACCCGGATATTTATTTTATGTTTCATTGTTCTAAAAAAATACAATAGTGTGAGAGTTTTCTGGAAGAGCGATATAAAAGTGGCTATTTTCGTGAGTGTATCAGAAATAGAGGTTATACAATAGTATATTTTTTATCGCATTTGGAGTTGTAGTTCGATGATATTCTATGGTATTTAGGTGATCCATTTTCCATATTCGCATATGAAGCTGAAGTTCGACATGGGTCTGTGTTGTATCATGATAAAGTGATTATAATCCGATTGCAAATGAAGTTAAAATTGGATAGTGGACTGTCTTATTCTAATAGTTGGTGGTTTGTTTCGACAAATAAATAGAACTGTATTTTTTTTTAACTTTTAAGTTTTATGTTTCTTTTAACTTTTTTGGTGACAATCGGTCAAATGATATTATTCATTGGGAAAAAATATCATGGCTAATTTGCAAAACTAGGGTTAATTAGAATTATCTGTGCCATCAAGATGATAGGGATTTATTGAATGTATTGATGCAGAGTAACAAAGTAATTGCAGTAAAACTGATAGGAGAAACCAAAAATTTTGTTAATCCTTCACAACATTTATCAGTTCATCAACTGGCCATTAGGAAATTTATCTTACCACGGTGATGCAAAATGTAATTATCTTAAGCAAAAAAATCAAGGGTCATAAGACTTTATCTTTTATCTGTGTTGGTTCTCTACAATCTCAGATTGATTCTTTCATGCTTATTTTGATATTGAAAATGATGCTGAAAATAGTATATTTATATTTCAAAAATTAAATTAATAACCTTCCATTCCACTGATCGCCTGCGTATATCACAATTGCTGCCTTCTTTATCTGCCTCGACAACTACAACTTGACCTAAAATCATGACCACTCCTGAACACTGCCACCATCCAAATCGCCTACAGCCCAATTCCTTAAAATCACCACAACCGCGCAAACCAACCTCTACAACCATCAGCGACCCAATTCGAACAATCCTCGCCTCGTAACCCAATCACCCGAAATTCGAATCTCTTCGTAACGGAAGATTTGGTTCCTTGATAATGAGAAGCCGTGGCCAAATCTAATCCGGAAAATCACGTTTGAAATTAACAGTGAAAATCAATTTCCAGGGTTTTTTTTTTGGTTTTGAAGCAGGTGAAATAATTTTTTGGGAAAGAAAATAAGCGGCAGAAAAGGTGCGTAACGAAGACAACCTAAATAAGTTGAAATTGCATCGCCTTCGCTAGTGAACCGATGCGAAAATGTGTTGCTAAGGAATGCAAATTAACGAAGTTGCATCGGTTGACTTTAAAAACGATGCGACTAAAACTATTTGCATCGACGTATTTGCATCGGTTGTTGGTGACAACTGATGCAAATTTAATTTTTTATTACCTATTGCTTTCCACGTACCAATTGCATCGGTTATTAAGATAGAACTGATGCAAATAGTTCTATTTGCATCAGTTTTTACTTCAACCGATGCAAATGAGGCGAAGCAATATGCACTTTTTGTACTAGTGTTATATGCTATTTTTGGTCACATAAAAGTTAATTAGGATTAATATACCTTCGACCAAATTAAAAGCTTTTGGACTCTAGCTCGTTTTAGCATTATCTATGCCCCATATATTATGCGAATTCTATGAATATTAGGGATTTCTTCATACCTATCATAATATGAAGAAATACCTGTCAAAGACAGTGGAATTCGATTCCTGTCTTTAATGCATCTTTTGGAAGTGCCACCGACCATTATTCCTTTGGCCCAATATCAACCTCTACCAATACAACAACGACAAGCACCTCTAAGTTGACCTTCACAGCCTACTAGAGCTTCAACCGCTATGGAATATTTCTCCGACTCTAAAATACAAGAAGCTAGGATATCCGTAGGTCCAAGAGAAAATTTCCACGATATTGCACTTCATAATCAACGACTACTCTCCTTAAATCAATAGGTGCTTGACAAGAAAATGTCTCGGCTAAAACGCTCTTTCTTTACTCGCATGACAAAGGTCGAGAAGACATTAGAAAAAGTTGTTAGAAAATTGGGTAAAGTTCTTCGAAAGGTTTGGGGTCGATCTTCATCTCGGTCATTATCTTTACCTTCTCCTACTCCACCACCTGCACCAGTCATTCATGTCGGACCTTCTACAAGAGCTAGGCCTTCAGAGGAACTGTAACATTATCTGGGAAAGGAAAACATATGCCTTAACACCGAGGAAAGCGAAGGCTTATCTTATCATTTCGAAGAACATCATATGTCATAAGATCCTCAAGACTATGACTATTACACATCTTTTAAGGTCTAGCTATTCGAGAGGCTGACGATTATATTGATAAAACTCAGTGGCAACAAGGCTCGACCAATGAAGACTTCTCTAGATTTTGGGGATATCATGGTTATTGGTAAATTTGTTTTGGTATTGATTATCATTTCGACCTATGTATCTATTGCTCTTTTTCAATTTTTAGACTATTTGTTGTATTAAAACTCTCTCCGTTATGAAGTCTGTGATTTTTTTACTCTTTTTTTTATAATGTCAAAGGGGGGGAAATATCATCTTACATATTTATTGGGGAAGAAATTGATTTAGGGGGAGACATATGTATAGTTGTCATCATCGAAAAGGGGAAGAATGTTAGAACCATTATTCTATAGTTTCGATGACAATAGATATACACACATATATAGCTTATTTACTTGTAGGAAAAGACTTTAGAGATTAGAAGATAGTTTGACAAAGGAGAAGAATCTTCAAAGCTAATGATAGTACTATTATTTGTCTAGATATAATTGTAAAATCTCCTTTTAGTAGTGTCGTTTTAACTTAAAGCATTTGCACACACAAATTTTATAAATTCCTAAAACTGCAAATATCAGACGCTTGACCTTATATATCAAACGTATGATTTAAGTCTCTAGTTTTAAAACTGCACTATACACAAAAATCTGTCCCTTTTTTCCAGACGTCTGAGCAAAAGTTCTATTTAAAAAATATACAACAGCTTAGACGTCTGAACAAATGCCCAAACATCTGTGCTGAGTAACGAGCCTTATTTATAAACAGGTATCTTCTTCAAACAGAGAGGCATTTTCACGACTTTTCATCATATCTCTTCTCTATCGACAGATGCAACATTTTGAATGAATAATGTTAACGTTAAAATTTGAACGCTAACACCCCGGTGTGTGAAGTGTAGTTGTGAAAGCACCACCCGATGATTCGGGAACAGAGTATAAGTAGAAAACCACAGAAAAAGCAGTAAACAACAGCGATTTTATAGTGGTTCGGCTTAATAGTTTGCCTACGTCCACTTTGAATATCTTTATTGATGATTTCGTTACAAGTCGATACAATTCTTCCCAAGTACAATACACTTTGAATTACCAAACACTTTGAACAAATAGCTTAAACTTCAACGTAAGTGAAAGTCTTCCTATCCATGTCGGATATATGAGATTCCTTCTTAAAGTTGTTGGTAGCGTTCTACGTGTCTTGAAAGCTTTGAGTGTAGAGTCGGTTTGGAATGCAGCAGAGTATCAGTGCTTGAAAAGAATGAGCCCCAAAAGTCCTTTTCTAGTTGGAGCTAGGGTCGTATTTATAGACATTTCTCGGAGTTAGGTCGTAACTCATACACGACTTATGATAAGTCGTAACTCGTAGATGACTCATGGTAGGTCGTGGCCGACCTACCGGGTTTAGCTCATGGCTTGGTCCAAAGTTATGCACCCATTTGAATGAATGATACAAGTTCTAAGTCGTTCACGAGTTATCCAAATGCAAGTTCCTTTATGCTAGCATGAGTCGTACACGACTCATCATCGGTCGTAAGTCGTCAATGAGTCATCTTATTACAGCATGGTATTGAACTTGTCTCCAAGTCTTAGGTCGTGAACGACTTATCTGCAGTTTTAAGTCAGCAGCGACTTAAGTGTTGTTGACTCTTCCTTTTAGTGCTTTGAGTCGTCACTCCTTTGGGTCACTAGGTCGTAACGTCTTTTAAGTCGTTGACTTTCTTAAATCGTGACATTCCCTAAGTCGTTTAGGCCTCAACCTATTAGGTCGTTAGCTCCTTAACTCATAAGCTTTTAACTCGCAGGCTCTTTAACTCGTGTGCTTTTAACTCGCAGGCTCTTTAACTCGTGTGCTTTTAACTCGCAGGCTCTTTAACTCGTAGACTCCTTAACTTGTGTGCTCTTTACTCGTGGGTGAAACGGGGTTAACATTTGCCCCTCGAAGCACACGCTTAAGTCGTAAGTCGTGTGCTTCGACTCATCATAACCCGGGTGCACCGATTCGAGTTCTAGCGCCTCCAGATATAAAATGCTTGAGTCGTTCCTCCTATCTCTCTCTTCTCATTACTTATCCCCTGAGCCATTCCTGCCATTATCACGTCGTCAAGCTTTCAAAGGCGATTTCGACCCAATTTTACTTCCAACCATCTCTAGCTTCACACCACGTAAGCAACTTTCTCTTTTTCCCAATCGCCGATCACCACCATCGATCTCCACCCACGATTTACATCCTTGAGCCATGCAAATACTGCTGCATGGGTCATCGGTGGACTTAAGGCTATTTGATTTGATTCAGGATAACTCGCGATTTATAACGATTTCATAGTGTGATAAGATTAAGGTTGAGGACTGTGAAGTTATTGGATTAATGGGTCAGGAGAAAAAAGCTTGTGGGTTAGGAGAAAAGACTAACGGGTTAGGAGAAGAAGTTAACGGGTTAGGAGTGAATCGTTGTTTTGAGTATGATTCAGTAGTCTTATGCGACCAAGTATTCTCTGCGACATGGCAACCTTTACGACTCATACCCTGAGTCGTAGCCGAGTTAAAGTTTGAAATCTTGAGTCGTGGCCGTGTTAGTACTTAGGAAATTTCCCACTGCTTTTCCACTGGAGTCCTTCCTCTGTTTCACGACCTTTGACCCAAAGCACTGCCGACTTAGAACATCATTGACTTAAAATTGAAGCAACCTAAACTGACTCGCCCCTTAACCCTTAAGTCGTGGGCAAATTAGCCAGAAAACCAATGGCCTGACTTAACCCATAAGAAATTAAAAGGAAAACCTTTGAGTCGTTGGCGAGTCATAACTTGTATGAATTTTGTTCGTACTTTGAACCGTTGCATGGACTTTGAACCGTTGAACTTTATTGCATTCATTCACATGTCACTTTAACTTGCAAGCTAACAATCTGTCCAATACAACATTTACAGAAAATTGGGACGAATATACTGCCATCGACTGCCCACATCAAATGACAGATTAGTTAATAACAGATAATTAACTTAAATAAATTGTGTGAACGAAGTGCTTTCAACTCATCAATTTCAATCAAAATATTAAAGCAACACTGAAATAGTCAATTGAAACTGACCAGCCTGCACTAATATTATACTTGAACTTTAGATTAACAAGTTCTGAAATTTTGTAGTCGATCAATCGTCGACTAGTTTAATTCCAGTTATATTTATTTGTTATTTTTATTAGTTCCGCACGACACTTCACACTTTTAGGAAACGTGCACCTTCACATTTGAATATCCAGTTGCTTGTGTAGAATGACTTTTCAGGAAGAAGATACAACAGTTCAGACTGGAGAGGCAACTGTTATTCCGGCTCCACTAGTCAATCCTCCCGAAAGAGCCCCTACCACGCTATCATACAAAGTTTTTCGCCAGTTGTGTGCTCAGTTTGGCATTGCTGAATCAGATGCCATTCTTCCCGAGAGAAGTAACACTGCTGACATAGCACCCCCTGGCTTTGTAACGGTCAATCGACGAATGTGCCTGAGTGGGGGCGTTCCTCCTTTCAATGACTTTTTCCAACAACTTCTTCGTCAATTGGCCATCGCCCCATCCCAATTACACCCCAATGACTATGCCATTTTAATGGGGTTGTGTGTACTGTTTAGGAGGACGCTTGATCGATTCCCAAGCTTTGACGAGATTTGCTTCCTATGCTCTTTCACCAGGACTAAAGATCACCCCTCTATTACTGTCGTGAGAAGTGCTCGAAATCGTAAATTGATCATCGGTCTTCCTGACAGCGCTCATGGGTTTTTGACTCAATTTTTCTATGTTCGCTGTCCCCCGGGGTTTTATGCTGCATGGAGGGAAGGAAGTAAGATTAACCATTCTTACTACGTTTGTTATCCGACTTTTGCGAGACTGAATTGTTAAGTGTTAACTCCGCTTCTTTTTTATTTTCAGCGCTCCCTCCTCCTTCTAGGGATCCCAATCATAAGCCAACTTTCGAGAGGCTCAAGGCCGTGCCAGTTGAGGAGAGAGACATTTAATTTCTGTTGAAAGACGAATTTTTGCATCAGTACGGACTTTTGCATACCTCTCGTTCTACACATCCTCATGAAATCCCAGATTCCCCAGCTGAAACTCCGGATGCCTGATCTCCTATTAAAGAGCCTGTGCAGGGAGGAACTACCATTGAGGCCTCGCTAGTGAAATGTTCGACTCCAAAAGACGCTGCGGGGCCCTCCGATAAGCCTGCACTGGCCCCAATCATTGAAGAAGAGGAACCTCTTCTTCAAACCGGGGAGAACATTGAGAAAGGAGTTGATGGAGGGAGCTCCGCTAAGCATGGTGGTGATGACATCTTCGAAGGTTTGAGCGACATAATGGTCACCTCTCAAGAGCTCTTCAAAGATGACCCCGCTGTTACCAAAGTTATATCTCCGACAGTTGAAGCAACTTCTGCCCTTAAACAAACCCCCTCATCCGGAGAATTGCCGTTAGCTATAAAACCTGTTGTTACCCCTCGACTGACGAGCGGTTCGTGGTTCAGCGCATGTAGTTTACACATCACACACGACTAGGATTCTTTGACATTTTACACACTTAGCTTTTCACACTTCCAAAAAATTCTAAAGTTGTGCCTTTTCCAATTTCAGGTTCTCCAATGAAGCGAGGCGGCTCGTATTATGATGACTTTCAGCGATACGGGAGACGCGGCCAGTATGACTACAAGCGCTATCTTCCTGTTCACAGAGAGACTGATGAAGAGAGGGCCGCTCGGAAGGCTCAGGAGAGACGTGCCCATGAAGAACGTTATGGGAGACCGGATGACCGATATGATTCTTCCCACAAAGAGGGTGACTCCCACAAACGCAAATCTCATGATGATAGAGGGAAGAGTCACATAACTGATGACCCGAGTAAACGGGCTAAAGTCAGTGAGGAACCAATGCCTGCAACTTCGGAAAAGATTACTGCTCCTACTTCTTCTCAGTCTCCTGCCCCTTCCCGTGCTGATATCCAGGCGATCATTAACAGGCCTCCTTACCAAGTTGGACCAGGTCCAGCCACTCTCCAAAGTCGATTTCCAAATTGGTGCTTAAAAGGAGTTCGCTTTGACCTTGATCTGGTTCCCATAGACAAAAATGCCATGTTACGGAACCTTGATGCCGTTAAAGCTGACATTGAGAGGATGTCAAATTGGCAAAAACTTGTTGATGAGCTTCAAAGGGTGAATCGGGCCAATCTCGAAGCTATGTTAACCATGGAGAATGACAAAACCGAATGGCAAAAGACCCTTGAGCAGCATGATGCGGAAATGAATAGCATTGCCGCCTACAACGAAAAACTTGAAGCGGAAGTGGAAAAGCTTAAAGAAGAACTTGTTACTTCTTCCGCTTCCTACTCTCAAAAAGAAAATGTGCTTCAACAACAAGTGCGGGGTGCTCATGCTGCGCAAAGGGATGCCGAGGCCAAGGCTGATGGACTGGAGAGAATTGTAGCGGGCTGCCGTACTGACATTACTCAGTTGCAAGAGCAAACTAGCTTCCAGGTTGCGGAAATTGAAAGCTCAACTATCTAAAGTCGAAAGGGAGCGAGATGAAGCGGTTGCTGGAAGAATTGCAGCTGAAGAAGCTCATGAAGCTACCAAAGCTAACATTGGCTTGACATTATTTGAATTCTATTTGCAAAGTGTGTTAGGACGTGGCAATCTTGCATTCCTGGGTCCCAAATATGAGGTTACTTTAGCTGAAGTATGGGAAGCCGCACTTGATATGTTTAAAGGCACCGGGTATACTGAAGAGGAGCTAGAGGCGCACTATTTAGACTTCGAAGCTCGCACAGCTCTTGCTAAAGGGAAGGGGCAACTTGCTAGATCGCGAGTTGAAATGATGGGGGAAGAGCATCAAGAAAAAGAAACAACTTTGACTGCCCTTGCCCCTCCTTCAACTTCAGTCGATGTTGACATTGCTGGTTCTAGCTCTCATACACCGATTCCTACTAAAGCTGATACCGGAGCTGCAATTACACAAGCTGTAGATGAGCCACAAAAGAGTGCTGAAGCTCTAGACTACGAAGTTGAAGTGATACCACCAACTTCTCCAGGTAACCCTAATAATGCTCATGGGGACAACTTGCCAGTTTCTTACGGATTTAACGAGCTTATTGATAATCTCTTGAATCTCGACGAGCCGTTGTCTCCTCTTTTCGCGGGAACTACTGACACTTTTAACTTTTCCTTTGTAGAGAAAGCGCCGAGCGTTATTCAAACTTCTTCACCTCCGGTTACTGTTCCTCTGCCTCCCCCAATCACTCCTACTCCTCATCCGGGATCACAGGAAGAAGTAATAGGTGCCCTTCGGGGCTTGGATGACCCATCTGCTTCGCAAGAGCAAAAGGACGAAGGACTTGAGGGGGGTGAGATATCTTCGGAGCGGACTCCTTCTGATGACATAACTTTGTCTAAACTTGTTACTCCAGGAAGTGAATCTTCCTCAAAGAGGAAAAAGAAGCGTGGAATATCAAAGAGGAGGAGGAAGAGCATCATTGCTACTGAAGAGGAACCGGAAGTCGAACCAGTTGTACCTCCCTCTCCTTCTTCCCTCGTGCCTATAGATCGACCCGGAAAGCTAACCATCCGGCCGGGTGAAGGGTCCAAAGGTGGCAAGAAGAAATGAAGATTCCAGTTTTTAGCTTTTTGTTTTTTGCATGTACTGGTCGAGGATTGTGCGGGTACCGGCCCCCGCTTTCTTTACTTCGAAACTTGTATCTGTAATATAATTGAATAAAATGATCCTTTATTTGTACAAACTCCTGTTTGAATTTGAGAATGCATTTATTATTCATTTTTGTACAAGTTTATTTATATGATATTGCAGTGAGCTTGTGGTATGTTGTTCGAGCGTAATTTTACCAATGTAGCTATACCATGTTGTATGTAACAATACCATGCTGCCTCCATACCATAAGCTCGCTGCAATATTTTATACTTCGAGGGGACTTGTACTTTTATTTTCTGGAGAATAATTATTTCATACTTGGAGAAATTTTATCTCGTTAAAAAACAGAGTACAACTCCCTCCATATAAGTTTTTACGCTTCATCCTTCGAAGAAATCACTTTTTCTTTTGTGTATATACACATTTTACCAAGTGAATTCTTCTATGTGGTAAAGCGGGCCTCTGAAAGGTACTATAACTTCTTTTTGAGGAAGATTATTTTCCAGAATAGGTAAATCATTCTTCCTTTGAAAGTTAAAGTTGCCTTTGATGAGGATTTTTTTTATACCACAGTAAAGAGCTTTTTGATTTTTGTTTCTTTGAAAAGTTGCACCTCTGAGGAAGGCTTTTTCACGTTTCAACACCTGGAAGTTTTATTTCAATCTTGGTGAAACGTGTGCCTCTGAAGAGGTCTTTTTGCTTGATTGTGCCTCCGGGAGGAGGTCTTTTCATTTCTGCCTCTGGGAAGAGGTCTTTTATTTATTTTTATTTTTTTTATTTCAACTTTGGTGAAGTGAAACTCCGAAGAGCGGCTGTTGCACTTCAACTCTTGGTGAAATGTGCCTCCGAAGAGGGCTTTACTTTGTTTTGCATTTCAACTCTGGTGAAGTGGACCTCCGAAGAGCGGCTCTTACACTTCAACTCCTGGTGAAATGTGCCTCCGAAGAGGGCTTTATTTTGTTTGGCATTTCAACTCTGGTGAAGTGGGCCTCCGAAGAGGGGCTCTTAAACTTCAACTCCTGGTGAAATGTGCCTCCAAAGAGGGCTTTGATTGCCTGGAAGTTACTCTCTCATGGTTGGAGGGTCATGACTCCTCCAATCTTTTTTGTTGAGTAGAGAACTTTCTTTTTTGCGGCATATGCCTCGTTATAGGTCTTTATCCTCCGAAGAGTTGTGCCTCCGAAGAGGGCTTGTGCCTCCGAAGAGGGCTTTAGTTGTTCCTTTACCACTTGCTTATGCCTTTTTAGCGATCCTCTGTTTTTCTTTTCAAGCTCACACTCCCTTCTCTTACAAGTAGTTTGTTTAATCCAAAGAAGTGTACTTCATTGCTAGGCAAGTTCGCGAGAACGGGCATAAGCTTCTTAATTGGATGTTTGTTTGTTCAAACGATCTCAATTTATTAGCAAGGGCCCGTTTCCGGCGAAATCATTGGCCGTTCAATTGAAGCATTTCCTATCTAGGATTTGAATTCGGGGCTTTTGTGACTCGAAATTTGTTTGTTGAATGATAACAAGAATCACTTGGTCTTGTAACGTGCAAGTTTTATTTTCATTGTCTGCAAAAATTTAAATCGACATTTCAGCAATACATTTAATGTACTTTTCATATCGAAAATAAAGCAAACATGTAATAATAATAAGGAACACAAGATTTATAGTGGTTCGGCTAAGAATTTGGGCCTACATCCGCTTTATAGTCTTTCATTATTCACTTGCATCGGCTTTACAATTGCTTTCAATTACAAGAATCATACATTCATAATTCTTTTTACAATATTTCAACAAAGCTTTCAAGTAAAGTATGGACGCAAGTGATTGCTGTTCCAAGCCCTTGGAATTTGATCTCCTTCGACAGTAGTGAGTTTGAATGTGCCGTCAAGAAGCTTCTGACCTATGACATATGGGCCTTCCCAATTCGGCCCAAACACACCTGTCGCCGTCATAATTCTCTTCAGGACTAGATCTCCAATCTCAAAGCTGCGTTGACGAACTTTGGAATTGAAATGTCTGGCTATCCTTTGCTGATGAGCTGCCATTCTGAGCTTAGCCTCTTCTGTTTTTTCATCAAGGAGATCTAGTGCCTCAAGCTGTAGTTTTTCATTCTCCGCTTGATTGAAATGGATTCTTCTATGTGAAGGGACCTCTGTTTCTACCGGAATCATTTCTTCTGACCCGTATGCCAATGAAAACGGAGTATGCCCAGTCGTAGTTTTGTGGGTAGTTCTGTATGCCCATAGTGCTAGTGGTAGCTTATCGACCCAACCACCTTTTGCTCTTTTGAGTTGCTTCTTGATCGTTGACTTGATAATTATGTTTACTGCTTCCATCTGCCCGTTTGCCTGCGGATGAGCCACCGCTGAGAAGCTTTTTCTGATTTTTAATCGCTTGCAAAAAATCTTGGAATTCTTCACTTTCGAATTGAGTACCATTGTCTTTAATTATCTTTTGAGGCACACCGTATCTGCAAATGATACTTTTAGTCACAAAATTTATCATCTTTTTAGAGGTGATAGTAGCCAATGGTTCAGCTTCAGCCCATTTAGTAAAATAATCTACAGCAACAATGGCATATTTGATTCCAGATTTGGCAGTTGGTAAAGGTCCTACAAGGTCTATCCCCCAGATTGCAAATGGCCATGGACTGACCATCTGCGTGAGTTCAGTAGAAGGTGCTCTAGGAATTTTAGCAAATCTTTGGCATCTGTCACATTTTCGAGAATAGTTTGCAGCATCTCGATTAATTTCTGGCCAAAAATATCCGTATCGGAGAACCTTCTTTGCTAAAGTTTTACCACCTAAATGATCACCACATTCTCCTCCATGTACTTCAGCTAGGATTGTTTTGGACTCTTTCCTGGATACACATCGAAGTAATGGCATTGAGAATCCCTGTCTGTACAATTGGCCATCCTGGACTATATAGCGAGAGGCTTTCCTCAGTAGCTTCTGTCGTTCTTTTGAATTTTCCGGTAAAGAGCCATTGAGCAGATATTCTGTCCATGATTCTTGCTCTTGAGACACACTCATGATCCAATCAATATCCATCTCATTAATGCTTGGAGCCGACAGGACTTCCACTAGAGCTAACCCCAGAAATTGAGCTTCGCCTGTGCTAGAGTACTTTCCGAGAGAATCTGCTTTCGTGTTTTCTTCTCGAGGAATATGGCTTATCGTGTAGTGATCGAAGTCACATAGAAGTTCCTAGGCCTTTGACAAGTAGGCAGGCAGATTTCCCCCTTTCGCTTGAAATTCCCTCTTGACTTGGCATACAATAAGCTGAGAATCACTGAAGATCTGTAATGCTCGGATGTTTAGTTCTTTAGCAATTCTCAAGCCAGCGATAAGAGCTTCATATTTTGCTTCATTGTTCGTTGAAGGAAATTCCAATCTTAGCGCATAGCATAATGACCGACCTTCAGGGGTTTCAAGTACAACCCCGGCTCCAGAACAGTAGTCATTTCTCGCGCCATCAACATATAACTTCCACTGGATTGGGGAATCATCGATCGTTTCTTCCCCACCGTTACCCTTATCTGTGAATTCTGCGATGAAATCCGCTAAAGCTTGTCCTTTAATTGCTTTTTGGGGGTGATAAGTGATGTCATATTGACTGAGTTCAATGTTCCACTTTAGAAGACGACCCGAAGTCTCAGGGCGAAACAGGACTTGCTTTAGAGATTGATCAGTGAGGACTCTGATAGGATGAGCTTGGAAATATTGCCTCAACTTCCTCGATGCAATCAGTAGACAATAGGCGAGTTTTTCCAACTTGGAGTAATTCATCTCTGCCCCAGTGAGTCTTTTGCTGATATAGTAAACCGGATGTTGAATCCCCTTGTCTTCTCGTATCAGCGCTGCACTTAGAGCATGAGATGATACTGCCAAGTATATAAGAAGATCCTCACCATCGCCGAGCCAAGAAAGTATTGGAGGCATTTCCATATGACGAATCAATTCATCAAAGGCTTTTTGGCATTCGGGAGTCCAATCAAAGTTTTTCTTTTCTTCCTTTAGAGCGTCAAAGAATGGGATGCATTTATCAGTAGCTTTGGAAATGAACCGACTCAAGGCGGTGACTTTTCCGTTGAGACTTTGCAATTCCTTCTTCGTTCTAGGAGCCTTGACTTCTTTTAAGGCGGTAATTTGAGCTGGACTAGCTTCAATGCCCCTAGCGCTTACGATGAAACCTAAGAACTTTCCGGACTCCACCCCAAACGAACATTTTAAAGGGTTAAGCTTCATTCCGTATTTCCGGAGGACTGCGAACATTTCTGCTAAGTGTTCTATGTGATCCACTGCTTTCTTAGACTTTACTAACATATCGTCGACGTAAACTTCCATAGTCTTGCCCAATTGTGGTTTGAACATAGCATTAACAAGTCTTTGGTAGGTTGCCCCCGCATTCTTCAGCCCGAAGGGCATAACTCTGTAGCAGTAAAGACCAACATCGGTGATAAAGCTCGTGTCCTCCTGATCTGGCTCATGCATCATGATCTGGTTATATCCGGAGTAGGCATCCATAAAAGATAACAATTCATATCCCGCTGTCCCATCTACCAGTTGATCGATCCTGGGTAATGGGAAGCAGTCTTTGGGGCAGGCCTTGTTTAGATCTGAAAAATCGATGCACACTCTCCATTTTCCGTTGGCTTTCTTAACCAGCACTGGATTTGAAACCCAATTCGGATAGGTAGATTCTTTGATAAAGTCATTCTCCATGAGCTGATCAACTTCTTCTTTTAATGCTGCTGACCTTTCTGGACCTTGGGTTCTTCTTTTCTGTTTCACAGGCGTAAACTTTGGATCAATATTCAGAGCGTGTACTGCAACTTCTGGGGATATTCCGCACATATCTGCATGAGTCCAAGCGAAAACATCCAAATTTGCTTTCAAAAAAGATATTAAGATATTCTGAATCGACACATTAAGTTGTGAACCCACATTCAACACCCTATTTGGGTCCTTCGGGTCAACAGGTACCGGTACCGTCGTTTCCACCGGTACCACTCTATTCTCCCCTGCATTGGCTTTTCTAGGATCCATCTATTTTCATGCTCCGCTATGCTCGCCAGTGCAGGATCCACCCTGTAATTGCTACAAGGTTGGTTCTTTGATGCGGACCGGGGTTGCCGCATCCTTTCCCATTTCTCTTTTCCTTGCCTCTCGCAGCTCTATCAGATAACACTCTCGCCCAGCATTTTGATCCCCTTTTATAACTCCTACTCCATTGTCTGTGGGGAATTTAATGGTGAGGCACCATGGGGCCAGAACAGCTTTGAACGCTGCAAGAGTTGGACGGCCAAGGAAAGCATTATAAGCAGAAAATTCGTCGACAATCACAAAAGTTTGCTTGCGGACTACTTTTCTTTCTCCCTCTCCAAGTTCTACAAGCAAATCAATGGTTCCTATCGGCTGCTTTGGCTCCCCAGTGACGCCAGCGATTTTCTGCGATGAGGCTTGCACATCAGCCATAGGGATCTTCATTTGGTCGAATGTTTTCTTGAAGAGGATATTGCAGGATGCGCCACAATCAATGAGAACTCTTCTGACAATAGCTGGCTCGATACCAGCCGAGATGACTAAGGGATCCAAGGTAGGAGCTTCAACACCTGTGGAATCCCTGGCTCTGAACACAATATCATCATTGAAAGTTCTTTGTTGTTTCAGGGGCGTAGCGTCTTCCAAACAAAGACATCCTCTTTGGCCGGTACATATTTCAAAGCCCGGGTATACCTTTCCATCTCACCCCAGCTCCTGCCTGCTGGGTGAGGTCCTCCCGTAATGACATTGATAACAGGCCTTCCGGATTCATGCCCTGCAGCCTTCTCACTTGTCCTAGGTTGATGAGCAGGAGCTTGTTGCCCCTGACTAGACGAAGCAGGATTGCTGCTATTCTTTTCCACAAATTGCCGCAGCTTGTTTTCCCTTATCAACTCTTCAATCAAATTCTTCAATTGGCGGCATTCGTCGGTATCATGACCGGGTTGATTATGGAAGCGGCAGAACTTCCCGCTTTGTATAGCTCTTTTCCCGGTTCTCAGAACAGGAGGTTTAGGATAGTCAACAGAATCTTTAGTGGCAAGGTAAATACGCTCCGGTGTATCTGATAAAGGAGTATATTCCGATGGCTTGAAGGAACGAGGCTTCTTCAGATTTTTCTGTTTCTTCCCATCGTTATTTTCCCTTTTCTGTCCTACAGATTCATTCTTGCGTGGAGCAGCAATGTTATCTTCAGCTTTTTCCAATACTGCCTTTACCGGTACAGGACGGCTTTCCAGGCATATGAACTCATCTGCTTTCTTGTAGAATTTTTCAAGGGAATTTGGTTCCTTCATGTTTAGCCATTTTCCAAATTCGCTCGACTTGTCAATGGCCCTCATCAGATAAGTCAAGATCATCCGTGGTTCTGCATTGTCTACTTCGGCCAGCGCTATATTAAAGCGATTCAAGAAAGATCTGATAGTTTCCCTTGGATTCTGTTCTAAACTTGACAACGACATGATATCTTTGGCTTTTGAAGCATATAGTCTGAACTGCTCCTTGAATTTTCGGGTTAGGTCAGAAAACTGATCTATAGACCGGATTGGTAGCTTGGTGAACCAAAGCAGAGCTACCCCTTCCAGATATACAGGAAAATATCGGCACTTTATCTCATCAGAAGCTCTGGCACCTATCATGTGCCAATCATACTTATACAAGAATTCGTTCGGATCGCTTGTCCCCTTGTAAGCTGGAATGGTTGGAGGGACGAACTTCCTCGGAAACTCAGCCTTTAAGATCCTTTCGGTAAACGGGGTTTTACTTGGAGCGAAACCCCATTCTTTCTCGTCTTCATCCCTTTGCATGCTCTCTTTCATGATTTGTCGAACCATTTCAGAAAGATACCCCTCATCATTTCGAGCTTTAGATCCACCAACTTCAGAAAGTGTCTGCTCAAAGGGGCTTGCAGCCCTCTCAGGAACGTTCCTTTCTTCAGCATCATGAACGTTGCCAGCAAAGTTCCTTTCATGACTCGTTGGTTGACGGTTTTCCCCAAGCAAATCGTTCAACCTATTCAAAATTAAAGCATTTTGGGCATTCTGAACCTCCAATTGTGCATTTTGGGCATTTATCTGCTGGTTCAGCACTAAGATTACAACATCCAACTCTGCTTTTGTAACCCCAACAGGTGGAGTGGCTTGATTAGGTACTGGGGAAGCGGTGGTTCCCTCTTGAACATTTCCAGATCTAACAGATCTACTCTTTCTCCCTGGAGCCATGATTTCAGATAAACTTCTAGTCTTCAGAGAGATTACTTCAACAAACTTTCGTGGAGCAATGATGATAATTCACCTGAGTTCAGCCTTCTCAGTGAAAGCACCAAAAATGTTAACGCTAAAATTTGAACGCTAACACCCCGGTGTGTGAAGTGTAGTTGTGAAAGCACCACCCGATGATTCGGGAACAGAGTATAAGCAGAAAACCGCAGAAAAAGCAGTAAACAACAGCGATTTTATAGTGGTTCGGCTTAATAGTTTGCCTACGTCCACTTTGAATATCTTTATTGATGATTTCGTTACAAGTCGGTACAATTCTTCCCAAGTACAATACACTTTGAATTACCAAACACTTTGAACAAATAGCTTAAACTTCAACGTAAGTGAAAGTCTTTCTATCCATGTCGGATGCATGAGATTCCTTCTTAAAGTTGTTGGTAGCGTTCTACGTGTCTTGAAAGCTTTGAGTGTAGAGTCGGTTTGGAATGCAGCAGAGTATCAGTGCTTGAAAAGAATGAGCCCCAAAAATCCTTTTCTAGTTGGAGCTAGGGTCGTATTTATAGACATTTCTCGGAGTTAGGTCGTAACTCATACACGACTTATGATAAGTCGTAACTCGTAGATGACTCATGGTAGGTCGTGGCCGACCTACCGGGTTTAGCTCATGGCTTGGTCCAAAGTTATGCACCCATTTGAATGAATGATACAAGTTCTAAGTCGTTCACGAGTTATCCAAATGCAAGTTCCTTTATGCTAGCATGAGTCGTACACGACTCATCATCGGTCGTAAGTCGTCAATGAGTCATCTTATTACAGCATGCTATTGAACTTGTCTCCAAGTCTTAGGTCGTGAACGACTTATCTGCAGTTATAAGTCAGCAGCGACTTAAGTGTTGTTGACTCTTCCTTTTAGTGCTTTGAGTCGTCACTCCTTTGGGTCGCTAGGTCGTAACGTCTTTTAAGTCGTTGACTTTCTTAAGTCGTGACATTCCCTAAGTCGTTTAGGTCTTAACCTATTAGGTCGTTAGCTCCTTAACTCGTAAGCTTTTAACTCGCAGGCTCTTTAACTCGTGTGCTTTAACTCGCAGGCTCTTTAACTCATGTGCTTTTAACTCGCAGGCTCTTTAACTCGTAGACTCCTTAACTCGTGTGCTCTTTAACTTGTGGGTGAAACGGGGTTAACAAATAAACAAATTTAAAGGATACCACTTTTCATTATAACTCTTCATTCTCTATAAATATGCAAAGGTTTTTTAAATTAAACTCACCTAATCTTTCTGAATATTCTGTCTATTTTTCTTTGCATACTATATTTATGAAAGCTAACAATATTCATCAATTCTACTCCCTAAAATCAAAGTCTCACATACACATATTACGAAAAGGAGATTATAGAAAGATTTGTACAGAGCAGCCAAAATTCGTGTTTTCTAGAGCATATTATTATCATAAAAGAAACTGTTGTATCTAGCATATTCCTCCGGGCAAAGCGAGAGTTGTTTATTACTGAAAGTCAAAGAGGAGCTTCAGAACTGGATGTAGGATGGAGGTCCGAACCAGTATAAAAACTCTGGTGTGATTGTTCTTTACTGTCACAATTTATTTTACTGTTCATAAGTTAGTATCTTAGTATACTTGCATATTTGATATCATGTACGATCCATACTTACTTTTAGAATAATGGATACATAATTTCTAAAGAGTCAATATTTAATGACCCAAAAATGTGAAAAAGAACCTCTGAGTGTGCATGCCCTCAATCATTTGTTTTTGGCCTTACATTTGTTTTAACTTGATAGCTTGAGAAGTTAATGAATTTATGCAGGAACTCTGAATATCAAATTTTCATTTTACTACAGCTCAGTTCATATTTACTAAACGCATGACCATGTCAAAAACTGCTGCCGAAAATAAAGTGGTCTCTTTAATGAAATAGTAACAACATCAACTTTTGATTGACTTTATTTGTTACGAGTTTGGCTTTAATCCTTTAAGACAAATGATGCAGATGTTACGAGTTGGGGATTTTAGGCTCAGGGGAAAAGTTGGAGAAATATTTGGTTTCAAGGATAAGATCTTTGCTTTTTAGGTTGACAGACACCTTTCAGTATAACTCACAGAATGATAGTTGCAACTATCATTTTCTATTTATACTGAAAAGTGTCATTCAGACTAGAAAACAAATTTGTTGTCCTTGAGACTAATTATTTTTGCAACTTCTTCTCTGCGTCCATTCTCCTATTTCTTATTTGTATCATTCTTTGTTCCATATGCGTGTAAAAATGTCCGTAAGTCACAACAGTTTCAATTCAGACTCAACTCTCTTCGAGAGGGAGGAAATAATCTCATCCTCACCATGGAAAAACATACATGATATTCAAAGAAAGTAAAACAAAAATCAACTTCCATAAAGTAGAAATCAATGAAATAAAATCAAATCTATCTTTCAAAACTACATTTTAGTGAGCATCTAACAAAAGAGAAACACCGTTTGTGGTAAGATTTAGAGAAATGATGGATTATGCTCCCTTATAACAAATCCCATAGCAGTTTTTCATAGCTTGATTTCATTCCAACAACAGGGCTGATTAAATCAGTGTCCTGTTGTTGACGCTGATTTAATCAGTACCTAGTATTGAGCGCCGATTAAATCAGCGTTATGCATTAGTTTTATTTTTTGTTCTACAATCCAATTTAACTCTAGGAATTACATATTTCAGTTATAGGTGCTAATTAAATCAGCACTTAAATCAGCACGCAATGTTGGGTGCTAATTTAATCAGCATCCGAGATCAATTCAGAATTTTGAATTGGTCCCTGAATATAAACCTTAATATAAAGGTTTATATGATTCATTGGTGTTTCTTGAATTGCATTGTCTAAATATTACACCTTAATAACTCGCCGTTGGAGATGCTCTTAGTTGATTGGTTTAGAAATAAATGTGGGGGAGAGACAAATTTTATCAGTTAACGGAGTAATTGACAGAGTTAGTATGTGTCGTTCTGTCCGCTAACGTGTAACTATACAATCCCTCTGATGTCTTCATTACAATAAAATCCCAAACATTCTTTATATATTCATTAAATATAACCAATCTTATTAGGGCATCTCCAGTGGTTTCAATTCAGTGCATTTAAATTTAGTTTGCACCCATCAATCGTTAATTCAATGCTTAATATAAAGGCTAATATTCATAAGGGCCTTCAAGGGGCACCACCCTGCCAGTGAGCCCACTACGCTCACCCTTCAACGTTTGGCTCTAGTATAATGGCTATAAATGGCCATATTTCAATGGCTAAAAATGGTCATATTTCAGTATTCGGCTCCATACAATGCATATAAATGGCCATATTTTAGAATTCATCTTGTTGATCCAAAAAACGGATCAACGCCCTAGATTGAGTATGAAAGCACCAGCCCTTTCTTATAGAGAATAAATGCAGAAATAGTAGAAATAGTAAGAAGACAAGAAGATTTTTATAGTGGTTCGGCTGTTAAAGAAGCCTACGCCCTCTTTTTGTAACTTTTATTATCAACTGATTGCCATTACAAGGAAAATTGGATTAGGAAGTCACTAAATTTCTTAAATTAGACTTAAGTCCCCAAGGCTAGAGTTCACTGAAGAATCATAGTAAACTCCATGGGATGACTATTGTGTGGGAGGAGAAAAGTGAAGAAGGTTTTCTGTAGAGTTCCAATGGCCAGTCTAGAGGATCCCCTTTAAGTTGCAGATAGGTGAGTATTTATAGAGGTTGGAGAGCCATTGGGCTAGGCCTTCTTGCCATATGCTTGCAAACGACTGTAGGAAGACGCATTGCAAATTTCATCACGAACCAAGCTAACTTGATGGAGTGCTAGGGAATCATAGGCTATGGATTGCTAGCGATCCATAGCTTCTGTCTCGGTGGCGATCCAATGGCTTGAGATGCTTTCCTTACCTTCTACCTCAAAGCTTATGGTGATCTGGCGAAGTGGTATGGATCGCTAGCGATCCATAGCACATGGATCACTAGCGATCCCTGTGCTTAGCTGATTTTTGGAGTTTGTCTGCTGGAGTGTATTTGTTACCTCATGTTGGTTCCCTCCATGTAATTTCGTAGCACGTTGACTTATTTTGATGATGATCCACATACTGGTTACAATTAGACTGCTGATTGAACTAGAAGAATGCTTGCCTCTCAATTTAACCAGCTTGGAATCCAATCATACTTAGCCATTGTCCTTAGAATACCCATTTGACTCTGTGCAAGTGAATTCATGAATCCACGAGCCAGGCTTATGGATCGCCGGTGATCTATAGATGATGGATCGCTGGTGATCTATAGATGATGGATCGCTAGCGATCCATCATCTTTGTGTATTTTTGTTTTCCATTCCTCTGACATCTCTTGGTTAATTGCCCCAATCTTTTTGGTTGGCTCTTGAGCTACTCTGACTTGACCAAGCTATTTTGACTTTCTTTGGATTTTTCTAGTTTAAAAACCCGGATAACATTACCCCTCAAAGTGTGCCTTCGTTGAAAATAAGGCGTGCTCTAGAAGTAACTGATTTCCAGTTTCCGCTTAGCGAGTTCAAGTAATCGTGTTAGGGTCACACAAATTTGAATTTGGCTATTTTATCACTCGTTAAGTTTTGAGCTGAGCTGTCATCGCTTGTCATAACAGACCAAGTTTTAGACCATAACTTTTAGAATGCCTTGAAATAACACATGGGTCTAGCTAGATAAAATTGAGATCAATCGCAGGCTATTCGATGGATCATTAACGATCCATAGCCGATGGTTTGCTAGCGATCTAATGACTTAGAATCTTTTTCGTGTAACTCTCTTGTATAATTGCCTCGAGCCGACCTATACTCACAGTCATACCTCTTTCTTGCAATCCGAGCCTTCCTCTTGCAATTGGATCCAAGTTTCATCCAAGCCCTAAGTCCATCCGGTCTATCATTATCGCCGACCATTCATCACCAGAGTCTTTAGCCGTTGATCGACCCGAATCTTGCCCTCGCCTTGATTTCGACCTAGCTCCTTTTGGATCGCTGTTGACCAAACCCTAACTCCATCATCTCCTTCCTTGGATCGCCACCGACCCATGCTTGGATCGCTAGGTTGAAAACTCCAACCATCTTTTCCTTTTGATTCTTAATTCAAGGTGGGTAATGCTGATTCTGACGTTCATTTAGCGATTTGATGACGGCGTGTATTGGTGATGATTATAGCAAAGAGCCCGAGTTGATTATGATTTTATGGAGGAAGATAGTAAATCGAGCGTTGAGTTCTTCACGGAACAACACTCTGGCCTTGCCCCGGTGCCTGACATGTTTTGTTGTCTTCAACCATAGAACCAAAATTGAATTGAACTAAGTTGCATTGCCGATACAACATGAATTATCGCAAACTGGTTTTAACACATCCGGAGGGGGATAACGGCTTAGGATAATGTCTCGTAAGCAGCTTATGTTGTTGTCTCCTTCCGGAGAATTTGGACTGGTCAGGTTTCCTGCATGCTCGGTGTACCTGTATTAGGAAGAACTTTTCGTGTTGCTTTGGACAACGGATCTGTTATCGATCATTGATCAATAATGGGTTCGTATGGAAGAAATAATTTCAAAAAATGATACGAAAAGCCCTTTCCTTTCTTTACTATAAGGGAATTATCTACACGGGATAGAACATTTGTAGTATTCAAGAAACCAAGCTCTCCCCCCATAGATATCAGACTGCATTTGCCCCGTTATATACTTGAAATCCGACATGTCAGCGTGAGTCAATATCCTTTCAAAATTAAATGTTATAGGGAGTTTTTAGTTAAAGATAGAATTACTTGACCGCTTTGGACGCAAGTCCTATTGTATAGAATGAAGTATCCTCCTTCACGTTGTAAGTCCAGCGGAGGAAGTCCAACACTTTTAGAAGCTAAATCATAGTCTTTTTCCCCTTATGCTTCCACTTTGCAGCCTTAATATGGTCAGCTAGTCCAGGTCAGTCCAATTGTGGACCGAACTCCGCTGAATTTCAGAGTGCTTCTTAACCCGCCAAAGAGAGCTTCCTCCATAATCTCCACTAAGGTTTTGCATAACATTTGCTTACAACATGGCATTCTAGAGGATGACGTGTGCCTGCCAAAGAAGAATGAGTTCGCCCATATGCCACCTCCGAGATACACTGCTTTTCATTGATATATGTGTTTAAATGGAGCAGTGCCTCCCTTCAATGTTTTTTTGAGAGAAACTCTTTCAAACTTAGGAATTGCCCCCGTTCCAAATTCATCCTAATGGGTATGAGATCTTTACTTGCCTGCACTTTCTGTTTATGCGGACATTTAATCGTGCTCCAAGTTTCGACGAGTTGAGATATTTCCTCTCATTTAAGAGGAGAGACGAGTGTCCATCCCTTGTCATCAATAAGGCCCAGAGGAATCGCAAGATCGTGCTACAGCTTCAAAGTAATTTATCCCAATTCAAGAGACAATACTTCTTCGTTAGAAGTCCCGAAGGGTTCAATCGCCTTTGGACAATGGGGTGTAAGTTCTCTTCTTTAGTTATTGAATTTTGCATTGTCACTATGGAGTTTCTAACAAGTCAAGTGCTTCCTACAGTTATTCCGAAGCCAAATAAAGACTTATCGCTCAACAAAATTTTCATACTTTGAAGGCTATAGATGTTGGAGAGTGATCAGTTAGATTTCCGCTAATAGACGAAAATTTGCTCCGGTATGGTCTGTTACATCCAAGGAGATCCGATGTAGCGGTTGAACTTTGGTCTCCCTCCAGCTCCATAGTGTTGGAACATGACTAACCCACAGCGGAAGTTATGGGTGAATTTCAAAATTTTTACCCTATTGGATTTTTTATTGGACCTATGAAGTTTAACTGAATTAGAAGATTTCTAAATTTCATTTAAATAAAATCATCTATTTTATTTAAATTCAGATATATTAAGATATGAAAATAATTTTATTTGATTTAGTTTATACATAAATGTATTATATACATATATGTGTGAGTATATGTGTAACATACTAATCCGTGAAAGGTATAATATGCTCATATGTAGATGTTGGGATTTACATCGCAATAGATATATTAGCTCATTTTGTATGTTATGTATGTTGTCCAAATATGTGCATGTATATGTGTTGCAGTACACACACATGTATGTATAAATATATTATATACAATATATGAACATAAAACATTTATATATATAGAAAGAGAGAAAAATTATTACAAATTATTTATAATTCAAAATTAACTTAGTTTTGCAAAACATAATAATTTTAGTATTTTCATTTGTATATATTATGAATAAAATAATGTTTTCATCCATAAATAGTTAACATAAAATAATCTATTGACGAAAATTCAAATTTTACAATTTTCATAAATCTAGGATCATAAAATAGAACTTAGCAAAAATCTGAAGATTTTTCCAAGTTGAGTTATTATTCTTTAAAACAAATACATTGATTTTGGAAATATTTATTTAATATAAAATAATATATTAATAAAATTTCAAATTTTAAAATTTCAAAAATTCTAGGATAATGAATAAAAGGTTACAAAAATTTTGAAGAATTTTTAAGTTAAACTATTATTTTTAATAAATCATAAATATTTTTTTGAAATAATATTAATTATTAAAAATAATAAACTTTATTGGAAAGTTCCTAAATTATTTTTATATGTTACTGAAATGATATAATATAATTTTAAACATAAAATTGAATTTTTAATGTAATAATTATTCTACATATAATAAAAAATTCAAAAAATGTTAATTTAAAAATATGAATATATGTATGATAACTAATTTTCGAATTTTTAAATTTATATTATATATAAATAAGTGTACTAATTTTTTTAAATCGTATATATATCTTATATATGCATATATGCTATTGTGAGAGAGATATATACAATAATATATATATACACACATTTGAATTTATTAATAAATATATAAAACAATTATTAGTGACAAAAATTGATTTTGTACCGTAAAAAACATTTGTCTATACATAAATCAAATAGTATAATAAACAAGTTATGCACATAACCAAACTGATTTGTGTCAACCACATCTACTTGCAAAATCTCACCTAACTAAACATATAGTAGCAATATATTTAAACAAATATGAAATTCCTTATTATAGGATCATAGAATATAATTTAATTACTGTAATATGAATTAAAATAACCAATTTAATGATGCCTTTGAATCCACGTTGAAGTAGTGACTTCCCTTCCTTTTCTAGTTCTTGATTCGTCAGATTGCAAGTCCGGAATCACCGATTCTAACTATCGAATAGTATTATTTTAATTTGAAATACATTTGAGAATTTTGGAGTGGATTGAGAGCTATGTTTTAACCAGTAATGTAGAAGGTTATGGCAGCCAAAAAGGTTAGTTATCGTTCTTAGAGATACATACATGCATAAATACATATATGTATGTATGCGTGTGTATATGTATATACATATATATGTATGTATGTATATATGTATGTATGTATGTATTAGAGAGAAACGAGGAAAACCTTTTTACCCATTCTCACTTTATCTCAACCCATTATCTCCAAGCCAATTCCTTATGTTTTAGCCACCATTGGGACCTTTCCAAAACTGAAATTTTGCAGCCCTAATGATGGGCCTTACACCCATCTAATCCCAAACCAAAATATTATGTAATTAAATCTAATTTAATCGCTTGCCGATATTGTACATCAATCGATATATTTATAACTGCTAGAAATATATATAACATTATATATTTCTCAAATCATATTCAAATTTTATAATTAATATTTCATAAATATTAATTAATTTATAACAATTATAAACTAATTAAATCGTTCAATGTTAAGGGAATTCATCATTTCGGCTGTGTAACTCTTGGGTGTAAATTTGGTCAGCGATTAACATCGAACTATTCTAATGTTAACGTTCACAAGTCACTTAGCAGGTGGTGTGGCATTATGACCAAATTTATCGCTTACTCATTTTTGGTAAAATCCAATTTTAGTTTAATAAGCGTTACCCGGTTGTGACATTTGTTTACATCAATTCTCTTCACCCAAACCATATCACTTTGGACTTATGGAATTTAGTAATGGTCAAAATTCCAACCTCGTCTACATTCAACTTTATAGTCTAAATACAAAGTCCTTGGTTTCAATAATAACAATTTTTATTAACCGAAATTCTCTAGTCAGAGACTTTAACTTTGAGTTGACTGTGATACTAACCGCATATAACTGAAGAGATGAATCCTCTCTTGAATAGTGCTTCACTTCCAATACTTCCACTCAACCCAACTATAGTCAATCGATGGACGCCATGCCACGATTTGGCTATAATCAAAGCGGTGTTTTCATATTGAAGATCCATAGTATTCTCAAGTCAATAGAACTATGTAATAAGTCACATCGATATTTTCTGTTTGACCTTAGTTATATTAACCAACAGAAAACTATCGACTGAATCGTTCCATAGTTATCCAATAACTATTAGTACATAACCCCTAGGTGCCCTCAATATTCATGAGTAATACACTGCCCAACATTTAGAGAACGTTATGTACTCCAGTCTCAATGGATATATCGATATCCAGTTTCGATGCATTTTGACTAGGAACATTTAAATTGGTATATTTGTTTTGTTATGATAAATTACTCACGGTTACAACACTTTGTAACTACTTTCATAATACCATTTATGGATTGAACTATTAAATATACTTTTAATAAGTTAATTAATTAATATAGTCACATTATATCAAGTATATAATAGGAAGAAAATACCTTTTATTTTGAACAAGATTGGTCAACGAGTTAGATATATGTAACAAATTACATAATTACCCCTTGAGCATACCCCTAACTCTATCAATCTCCCATTTGCACTTGGAGTCAATTATGGAATCTAGTTTCAATTTCTTCAATCAGTTTTCTCATAACCAACTAGGTTAGTCCCTTAGTGAATGGGTATGCTATTATGTTTTGATTATCTACTTTGTCGATTTACTCTCTCTAACATTTATAAACTGCCTTTATCATGTGGAACGATTTGAAGCATGTCTTTCGACTTCTAGTGAGCTTTAAGTTTTATCATGATCAATTTCATGACATTGTTACCTTATAACAATATTATGAGATTCTCAACATTTGGAATCACCTTTGGTTGAATTATAAATTTGTGCATTTATACCTATACACATTGGTTTATTGTAGCACTATTTAAGGTAATGTTCTCAACATTTCATCGAATCTGCCACAATCACTTTTATTTTGAAACATATTCAGATTAAAGATTTTAACTTGAATTTTATCATTGACATGTTATACTCAATATCACTTATAAAATTTTGTGTCCAAACGTTCCATCATAACGAGTTCATTGTTTCTATAAACAATTCTCTAGTATTTTATAAATACGCGAGAACACCCCAAACAACCATTTAGTTATATCAATTTGGATTTTATATTTGCTCCTTGTATCAAATACATAAACAAAACACAATATCACACATAACATAACTTGTATGATAAATCCTATTGCTAATGCATAAGGAGTCTAACTTACATGTTCTCCTTTTAATAGGGTGCTTTTGTATATCCTTTTGGGACAATCCCTATATCTTTTATACCTACCATAAAAGACATCATTTATAATCCAAAATTGAGTATTAAAACAAGTAAATTTGATTTTAATACAAGCATATTGTTAAAATCAACAATGTGTTGTTTACTTATAGTTTAGAAATATCAGTGTACCTTTTAACGTTCTTTCTTATGAACACACGCTTCCTCTACACTTTGATTGAAAATCAAAATATTTGATATTTCTATCAAAATACTTATTCTATCTTGATGCTTATAAAACGATACATTCATATCATTTCTTGGATCATATCCAAAGATTCACAAGCCCAATATCGCTCTTATTGACTTTGAGGCATTTTTGGTTAATATGTGTAAACGGCTTACTCTAAATCATTATTTAGAATTTTCTGTTTTAATACATAAGTACCGAACATGAAGACTTATCGAGCGATAATTTTGTGAGTAAATCTGAATTAACTTGAGCATGCTGAATACCGAATTCGTTATGCTAATTTCAACAATTGAAATTTGCGATATTATTCTTATCAACATTACTTATTTAATTCCAACCACATTAGTCTTTCCAATAAAGACACAACGTTGGCCGATAGATCACATCTCTTTGACTATTTCCACCAAACTCATATTTTGATAGCGTACTTGGAATTCTTTTAGATTTGCGCATCATACCATATAGAGTCAACAATCTTAATGGTTTAATTGAACAACTGAGGATAATGTATATTTTCGACATTAATAAGAAACTCGTAGTTTCTCTTCGATGTACGAGAATACTTATTAGACATTCTAATGCTATATGTTCATTTAGGTTAGTTAATTTCACTTCATCTCATATAATCAGTTTTATCTATGGATCGGATCTAATTCCATTTAACTATTAAAAAAATTTCAAAGAAATTCCTTTACAATAAAGTTGGTATATCTTGAAACAATAATTGTTTCTTAGTGCAAATAGTTATAGGAATTCATAAACGCTTTATGAACCTTTTTATTTATAAAACTGATTTTAGTTTACAAAAATTATGTTCAAAACATAAATATGTCATTTAATGACAGACCTTTCCAAAAAACTTTTTGGAGATTCATACAAGATCCCCCATGAACAGTTATTACGTGCAATCTTTCGACTCGCACAACCTACCAACTCCTTGCGTAGGATATGTTTGGATTTCTTACAAACCCTTATCGTTTATGATTTTGTGAACTGTTGTTTAGATGAAATAATATCAACCTTATGTACTAATCTTAAGTACGTGACCTTATGGAAAGAAACTAACTCAACTTCACTCATAATTAATCGTAAATTGTCCAATAATGTCTGATTACTCCTTATCAGTGCACTATTATGTATCACATGGAGGAATGATTTTCAGATTGAATCTATATTCATTTTTAGGTACATTTGGAACTCTTTCCAATATACTCACTTATTCGACTAAATCAAACCATTTTATTCTTTTCATGTTATTTATTTACTTTTCTTTTATATTCTATGATTCATAAACTTACTACATGTGTATTAATACACATGTTCATGTTGGTAATAAATCATCGATGAATATAACAAAGTATGTAGAACCCATTTGGTATTAATAGACTTGTGATTGCATACATCAATATGTATTAATTCAAAGAGTTCATCAACTCTTATGATTCTCCCACTGAATGGCTGCATAGCCATTAATTGTTTGAGATATAACTAACCTGTATCATATGATTCATAATCATATAGTAAAATTATTTCTCAAAACTATGGTTTAGTCTATAATTCCAAAACAACTGTAAGTAATATTAGATACATATTATTTTTGTTGCATCACTTTTACTATGAAAACAAATTCCATAATATAGCTCTATTTCATAACGAATATTCACAATACTCATATTGAGATAAAGTTATATCTATTTTTCAGTCAATACCAAAAAATAAACATTATTTCACAAACAATATTCGGTACATTTTACTAAAACAATTTTGCGTAATTTGATGCAATCATTAGGTGCCATATGGCATGCTCCTACTATTTCCACCATTATTATAGTAGCATACTAAATTTAGAGGTCCACAATTCACTTAATATTGTCAATATTGTTTACTTATATCATATGTTACAACTAGTTTACAGAGCAGAGTTCTTTGATCAAATATCTTTAACTCAAAGAAATAAATGTTATAGAAAACAATTTTTATATGAAAATACATTTCATAATAAAAATCAAATTTCATATTCTAATATTAAGCATCAGTTATTATTACAATTCTTGTTTCCAATGTTTCTCTATGAAGCAGAAGTGACTATTCATTCTCTTCATTCTAACTTTACCTTAAATCAAATCTATTTTTATACATATGTTTTTCTTTCAAATGGTCAAACTATTCAAAAGAAAACCTTACTAAAATATCATAACAAGCCTTTTACAAAAGCGAATTCAATTATTTTTAACATTTAAGACATTAAATATGTTGCACTTTATGTAAACCGATCAAGATGACATCTGAACGATCGAGTTCATAGATGTACCTCGTAGTTTATGGTTTTGAGTTACATTAACACAATATGATCATTTTGGAATCATTCAAGTTGAATACATGATCTTAAAATACTGTTTATTGGCTTACTTCGAATGAACTAACTTCATCGAAATATTATACCCCACAAACTATGACTGTTCACCATATAATATTTATATGTGAAAGTACATGGATCAAATATCCATAGCCTTGAATTGCATTTAGAATTCAAAAACTCATAAAATGCAATACACAGTCTAAACCAAATAAAAATACAAGTGACCAACTTATGAATGTATTAAGTATTTGAAATTGGGCACTTGCATGGGTATAGAAGCATTATATAACATGCAATTAAAATTATTAGTAAGTAATATTATATTTCTATTTGTCAACTTTCAATTTAATTTTTTTATATATATTAATTGACAAACGTTTTATCAATCATATTAAATGCACAAGTTTATCGTTGTAGATAATTATAATATTATATAGCATATGTTCTTACAATATTAGAAAGGTTAAATGTCACCATTTCATTTTTCTAATTAGGTTCCCACTAGTCTTTTATATTTCTCCGAGCCGTGAGATGAAACATAGAAGTCTTACAAGTTCACTAGTGGGTGTTAGGACTCGTTTGTTTTGGTATTCTGACCTTGAGTTTGCTCAATAAATCATAACCCCACAAACGGTGGATAAATCCTTATCGGTTGTTTCATGTACAATTCATAATCCATTTTTCTTTGTTCTAATCTCATTTCGACCTCGAGTTTGCTCAACAAATCGAAAGAGATTATTCACTCATACCTACCATATTGTGGTGGCCTAAGCATAGTATATGTACCTTGAGTTTTCTCAATAAATACATATAGTTATCTTACCTCGTTTGTTCAATATATTAATAATACTACGTATAACATCCCTAGCTTGAGTTTGTTCAACAACTAAGGAGTATGTAAGTAATTTATTAATATATATATGGTAGAGGACAATATTATATTGAAGATTCATAGTCTTCAATATATATATTAAGTGATATCAACTTATAGAATAATATATTTCTTATGAAATACCCCGAAGATTCAAGTGTCAGACACATTAGAAATCACGGTATACATACATTTACATATGTATTGATTTCTCAAGTCTATTTAAGTTTCTTTAATGTTCCACATTTAGTTTATACACATATCATATAAGTTTTATTGTTATATAACTTTTATATTTCATATTACTATATGGTAGTCTTACGTATAATATATCATTAATTAAATCTTTTCAAATTAATTTTAATCAATTAACTCTTTAATTAATTTTAAATTAGTATTCTAATATAACTTTTATATTTTACATATCTACTATAACATTTATAGTGTATATTATAACCTCTATAGTGTAGCACATATATATCATATATATGTGTATTTTATTTAATTAATAACCTTTAACTAATTTACTCAACTAAACAATTTTTATTAAAATTTATTAATTTCAAAATTTATCTTGTATACATACACGTATACTTATGTTATCGTAGACATTTTAAAATTACATAACATACATCAACCTATGTAATAGATGCATATATGCATTAATTAATTAACATATTTAATTAATTTGTTTTATTAATCTTATTAATAAATTTAAAGTTTGAAATTATTATATAAATATTTTTTTGAAATTGTCATTATCCTTTCAAACATTTTGAAAACTTATGTTACATTATAATTTTTTATAATAAACATGTTCTATTTTTAATTTAACTATTAAATTTAAAATCTTTGACATTAATTTTCAAAACACTTTTGAAAATTAGCCCATGGCCCAAATTAAGTTGGGCCTTTAATATTGTGAATATTAGGCTCAGGTTCCCTAATAAGTTTCAAAATACACAAAAATCCAGTAAAAAAGTATATAAATTAGGTCCCTAGAATTAAGTTACTAAGTAATTGCATATAGTTATGCAATTATTCACTGAATAATTGCAGACATTTATGCAATTATATCCAAAAGCTGCATAAATTTATGCAATTTTTTAAGTGAACAATTATGGAAATTTCCGTAATTTTTTGGCTGAATAATTGTGGAATTTTCCGCAACTTTTTTTCTTCAATTTTTCAGTGAATAATTATGAAATTTGTGCAATTTTTTAATATAATTGCATCAACGTCTGCAATTATTCACTGAATAATTGCATAAGTGTGCCATTATTCGGTAACTTAATTCTAAGGACCTAATTTACAAACTTTTTTTACTGGTTTTTTGTGTATCTTGAAACTTATTAGGGACCTTTGCCAAATTGTCCCTTTAATATTAGGGGCAAAATTTGAGCTCACTTCACCTTTCGAGCCAGGCCGGCAACCAGGTAAACATGGTACTTGATTATCCAATTCCAATCATAGACATTACCTTTCTAGACACCGTACTAAATGGGCAAATGTAACGATACGATTTTATCGGGATCCGAAGGTCGGCATTCTTCCGTCCACTGTATCAAATGCCGCATAATCGAATGCCGGAAAACCGAATTGTTATGGTTAAAGAAGAAGAGGTAGAAGAAAAGGATAGAAGAAATAAGAAAACAGAACAGAAACAATATCAGAATCTCACAGTCGCAGCGGAACAACATATAATAGATAAATGAACATCTTTGAAACAAGAACTATATCAGTTATTACATCACATTACATCATCAGAGTGTACAACAACAAACAGAGGAAAAGAAATACTATATATTAGTGAATACGCCACGCCATCCAGCTTGCCTCTAGCAACTCCTGAACTCCAGAATATCCTGATAAACCTGACTCTTGACTGCCCGTGTAGAAAATTATGGGCACCCAGAGTTTAGGAAGGAAAACAATAAATTCCGAGTCAGTCATGGGACTGGTGTGAGAACTAAAATAGTTTATCTTTAAAACAAAGAACAGAATAATTTTTTTTTTAAAAATAGATTCGCAATGCTTTTTAGAAAATGAGACTACCATAAGGCCTCCCGCACACACACACACAATGCAAACGCAGAATCGGAGGAGATTTCTCCTTATGATAGTCAAAGATGCTTGATACGCATTAAAAAGAAACATTTGATATTATTACTAGTGCATAGTGTAGGAAAACATTTCGAAAGTAAAATAAATCTTAGCCAGCATAGGCATTCCGCACTTATGCCTACTATAGCGACCATGTTCAATAGTAGGTTGCCGCCACATTCCATGGCAGGTTATACAACTAAAACCGTACAAGGATCGTATTGTTTCTTTGGATTTCCAACAAATGTTCAGGCTAAGGAACTTCCTACTTGTAACGACCCGCAAATCCGTACCCCTTGAGTCAACACTATTCTACAACAATCAACTCAAGTTGCACAGAAATACAAACCATTTGGGTTAAAGAAGAAGAGGTAGAAGAAGAGAAAATAAAATCAACATCAGAATCTAACCATCGCAGCAGAATAAAATATAATAGATAGTAAATAATCTTTACTCAAAATCAAATATATATGTTTACATACATTACATCATCAGAGTACATCAGTCACAACTCACATCAATAACATACAACTGAATACACATCAACTCAACACAGCGGAATATATATAAATATACAAGTACGAGGGTACGTATCGCCATCCTGCTCGTCCCCTGAGCTCCACAGCATCGTATCCTGTATTCTATAATACTCGGTCTGACCCGAGCATTACAGTTAAATAATACCCGAGTCAGTCTGGAATACCAGCGTGAGAAAATCACACCCAATTGATTATTAAAGTTCAAAAATCCTTTGAAAATAAAAGCATCTCGTAAGACCACGCCACAAATAAACATGTCGGGTTTTTACCTTACGATAGCTAAAACAATTTTTATAGAAATCCTCTGATATTATAATAGGGTCTATATACAAATACTTATAAAATAGCCGAAATTGTTACATGATTAAATTCCAGCTACTAGCCACAGAGTGGGTAATACAAACAAAACTCGTACAAGGCTCGTAGGGAAAATGGATTTCCAACAATGACTGGGCACTGGAGTACCACCTGTCACAGTACGGGGCCTAGATCGCCGTACCGAGGATTACTCCCTTCATCCCCTGCAACACAAGGCCGGAACCATTCCTTACTGAACAGTCCCGAACAAGATAAACCCCGTGGTTGGCGCGACCAACCACCCACTAAGCCGAAAGATATATAAGGGACATCTAGACAGGGGAATTATCTTGTCCTGCTTGGGCATGACCCACCTAACCTTGCTGCATATCCCCTGATTTTCAGTCATTCCCGGTTGATGAGGCTTGAGGCTAAGCGTTACCTTTAGAACGTTTTCACTTAGAATGCCCATCGTCCACCTGACGATGTTTCGCAAGCATTCATCCATACAAGTCCGTCCCGGGTTCGAACGGAACCGAAGGCACTATTCCTACTACATCCATTTTGGAAATATCCTCAGGATTAGTAGCGACTAGCCCTTGCACTTCACTGCTCCATCTTCGACTCTGAACACGTTTTTCGCACGAAACGTACAAACCGGATCGAAGTGGTTTTCGAGAAATAAATCTCGATCCCGGCCTCTTCGAAACGATCAACGCAGTTGGCCAATATTGATAGTCGGTTATTTAACTATCAATTAATATTCATAATCAACCATCCAACAATAAATAATTTCCCAAATTATTTATTACCCTCAAAATATCTTCACAAAATATATTTCCACTTTCAAACCCTTTTGAAAACAGTTTTAAAACTATCTTCCTTTCTCAGAATCAATTTCCCAAACAGTTTCTATTTCCACTGAAATCGCCAAGCACAAAACTTAAGATTTTTAAAATAATTTAAAAACACTTTACTTTGAAATTTATCTTACAACATTCATTTTAAAAACTATAATTTACTAAAAATACATACTATATGATTTTTGAAAATAAAGTTACTTTATAACATATAAAACTAGGTTTTCACTCTTAAAAATAAAATACTATGTCACATTTTAAATGGTTATTACAATAATAGATTTGAAACATATTTACTTATGAATTTTAAACATTCAGAAATAATAAAATTCCAAAAATATGCTTTTTAAAACCACATTAAACTTTTATCTTATATTTAAGTTTTCTTTTAAAAAAAACGTACTTGGCTATCCATGGAAATATACTTCCCTTCACATTCTTCTTGAAGTTCTAATTTCTATCACTTGAATCAATTTCCAAATTGAATTCCAATCTTCTTCCTTTCTATTTCAAAATCTATTAATTTTAGATTTTATTTCCTTAATTATGAGTTAAATTACTTTTAACTGAAAATACCAATTCTTAGATTTCTCAAGTTACTTCTTTATTCTTTAAATACATTTAAACTTTAAATTTTAAAATAATTCTCTATTCTTTTATTGATATAACTTAAGTTTACAATTCATCAATTTTATTTTATTCAAAGTTCTTTCTCTTCATTCTCGAAGTCATTTATTATTATTTTCATATTACTTCTATTTTTCTCAATTCACCCTTAATTTATTCAAATTTCCTATAATTACTTTATTTACCAATTTATTTCTTTTATTTTCTTTCCAAAATCCAATCCATATAATTTTGGTAAGTCATTATACCACAAATATATCCGATCAACCATAATTTTCAATATTCCAATATAACTCATTATAGAATGTCAATATTCACAGCAAAGAAAATTAAATAATTTAAATAAATGTTGAGGGATCCAGTTGGATCCCTCCAACCTGTTTTCCCTGCATCCACAGACGTTAGCACAATATAATACACCAATTACAAAATATCATACTATATCACATCGGCCAATTCAGCCATCCAAACAATCATTTAAATTTTATCAGTTAAAATTTAAACTGAGTGAGATTATCTCACCTTTGATTTTATTTGTAATCCACTTCCTTATTGCCTTGGTTTTCCCATTTTTTTGACCTAGAATAAACAATTTATATGATTTATCGAACAATCAATTTCCTTTCAATAGATTTAATTAATTAACACCTATAATTTGAACCAGTCTGTTGATCATTTTCCTATTAGATAGATTTAAATTAGCCAGATTATTCTATCAACTAATTTTCCTCATAATAAATAATATTTACGTTACAAAAATAATTAATTAAGCTAAACTCCTGAATGCACTACTTTAAAAACAATCAAGTAAATTTAAGATGTATATTTATTTTTGTTCTGTTAATTTCTGTATATATATATATACACAAACTTAGAATCTGCATAGATATATTCTACTGCGTATATTTTCTGCTGTTCATTTACATTCATTTTTTTTAACACGTATATTTCAAAACAAAGAAAGTACCTCACTGATACGACACGCTCGAAACCAGCCAGGCTTCACTGTTCGCCGAACTCAAGCTCTACTTCGAACTCCTCCCAGAAGTTGTGTAGCCTCCGAACACCGCGAGTACCACCACCCCTCAATCGGATCGCGGGCCGCCTCACACGCGCCTACATCGATGCCACCAACTTGCCTACGCCTTCGACTTTCCCAATCGCCCCCTATAACCACGAAGATCCCAAACCCTAACCCAAAGATAGATCGACCTTTCCACTGCCGATCCCCAAGACAAGTGCCGCCATCCATCCATACTACGAACTTCGAGTTCGACGTCGAACATCATAGTTCACGACTTCAAGTTCGAGTTCCCCCCCATCGGCTCATGGTTTTCCCCCTTACTCGATCGCGATACGACCTCCTCCTTTCTTGCAATTCCCCCATGCCCTCGCGGCTATCACGCGCTCGTGAACCCCCAAGAACGAGGGGAAATCTTGGCCCTAAGCTCGAATCGAAATCGCTTTCGATTTCGTTTACTGATATGAGGGAGAAAACGCGGCCATTAATTCGAAGCAGCCGTGTATATCTATTTTTTTTAGTTATGAATGTCTGCAGTAGAAATAAGGGAAGAAAGAGGGAAGTTATGTTAGGAAAGGAAGTGTACTCGAGAAGCTAAGAAAGAAGGATGGTACGGCAGTGATTAGATGTAGGATATTTTGAATTAAAACGGTTAATTATTCTCGAAACGTTTATATCTCGTACGCTCACACGAAGACTTCAAAAATTATGAAATATGAAATCCAACAATAATTTAATATTACAGATCCAACTGCACTGGTTTCGTCGAAATCCGAGACTGTGCCTCAGAAGGCTATTTTTAAATTCAATTAAACGATATAAATTTTCAAAACTAAACAAAGCGCCTTTAAATTCAATTCTGTCACTTTATTGTCTTCAGTATTGTCAATATAAATTTTACAAGCCTTCAACTTATCTTTAACAGGCTTAAAATTCCAGATTCACAATTTGCCAAATTTCCAAAAATTAAATTCATCAATTAATTATCCAATAAATATTGATATTTGAAGTTCAAGTTAAAATTAAACTTTTTAATAATCCAAATTGATTAAATATTCCGATTTAAATTGCTTAAAATTTCCGGGTTGTCACACTACTGCCACATGCGATCGCCTCTGGCAGGACGTCCTGAGAACTTAACCAGCTCTCTGCCAACATAAGGCCGGGTTACCTTTGTCACTAGGTAACTACTACACGAATATGCCATCCCCCGGTCCCTTTGGACCTTTATCCGAGCGCTCGACAACCAACATCACACGGTAACAAATATAGTGTGTCAACATGAGTAAGTATCTAGGCTGAATACCATGATACCACCCTTTCCAGAAGGAAATGACATACCCTAAAGGGCGCGACCCTCATAACCTTGCCGTATATTCCTGTTTTGACCATTTCCGAAGAGTGAGGTCTGACGAAGTCTCGTCCACAAAGCTAGGCACAAAGTCATGCTTTGATCAACAAATGATCAATAAATAATCATCACACAGTAACACTCAGCATGCCACATTACCAGATTGAGAATATATCGTTGATAACCTTCAACTACATAACCTCTGAGCGCGTACGTCTCAGAGAAGGGTGTTAAGCTAAGAGAATAAATTCTCCTCCACCAACTGAAATGTATTTGACAGAAATCTGCTTTATATCTCAAAATGTAATGTCAGACGTGTAACCATATAAGTCTGTTCCGGGTTCGGACAGAACCGAAGGCACTTCAAAAGAAGCCCTTGCAATCCGGGTATTCACAATCCTGATAAAACTTCCCATCACAAAGGAAATCTCCATACCGTAGCTAACGATGCAGAGAAAATCGATAGGTCATCCTATCGTTTTCAAAAATACCCGGTCTTCACCACCAGTCTTCAATGCTATCCATTACGTCGTATCACTATTCGGAATGGGTAATCCGAATAACGAGCGCAATAATTTAAAAATAAGTGCAGCATTTCAATTTCAACCAATTCACAAGAAATACCTATTTAAAGGTCAATATTGATAGTCGGTTATTTAACTATCAATCAATATTCACAACATCACCCGATTTCAAATAATTTCCCTAATTATTTATTTTCAATAATATCTTTATAAGATATATATCTTCCACACTTCAACCATTTGAAAACCAATTTCAAATCAATTTACACCCTTACAACTTTCATTTCAAAATGGTTCATTTAAACCAATTAAATAAATCCTTACCAATTTATTAAACTTACGTTCCAAATCCGTAAATTAATTTCCACACTTCAAAATAAATCAACGTTTATTTTTTAACTAATTTCCCTTTCTTTTATAATTTCCATAGTGAATTTACAATTCCAAAATATCTATGAATATACGATTTTTAAATTGATTTCTAATATTCATTTTCAATTTATCTTTAAAAGATAAAATCTCAAACATTCACTTCATATTGGAAAAACATTTCCATACCTATTTAATAATAAGTAATTTACCAATCTATTTATTTTCAACATTTTGAAAATATTCAATATACTTAAATCTAAATTAAGTATATATTTTATTTTATAAGGAAAACATTCTCTTAAACACATTTATTTGGGTCAAAATGAATGTTACGTAAAACATCGTTACGACAACCCAAAATCACTAGTATAGGGATTCGAACTTAAAATAGATATATAAATCCCAATACAATATAAAACATTTCCTTTCGGAAACCATTTACTATAAGAACAGTGTTATAGTCTACCATTTCCTTCTATTTCTCGAAAATGTCTATTTCAACAATGAATGTTGAAATCGTTTTAATTCTATTTAAAATCACTTTCCCAAAACATTTCTTTGATATATTATTCACTGTCTAAAATCGTGAATATATTTTCTTATCCAAATTCAACATTTCTACATATTTTATTTAAAGGATTATCCACTGTCCAAAATCGTGGATATATTTCCTTTAATAAGCTATAATAATTAACTTATCAAAATAAGTTGATTTCGAATTTATAAACAACGTTTATAAGTTCGATTTATATTCTATAATAACTTCAACTTAGAAAATCACTTTATTAACAAATTCTATCCATATTCCACTTACACGCAAAAATCCAATTTATAAGTTAATTACATATAAATCTTTTATTTTATAAAATCTATTCATTTTATAATTCCACAATTTAAAAATATATAGATTTCATTCACTTATAAAATCCATTTATGTTCCATTTTAACGCTTATAAAAACTTGTTTTATAATTCCAATATTTTTAATTATTAATATTTTAGATAAATCATTTATAATAATTCAAAAATCCCAAATTAAATAAACCAACCCTTTTAATAATTTACAAATCGTTATTAAAGCTTATATAACTCCAAAATCATACTTAAGTATTATTTTCCAAAAATATCATTTTTATAATAATAAAAATTATAACGTTTATTTATTTAAAATGAATAAATTCCAAGATTAAATTTTGTTCTGAATTCTCAATTTAAGTTTTCAAAAATCCAATTTTATTTAATTTCGGCATCTAACGATACCAAAATATATTTGGCTAAAATTTAGCCTTTAATAATCTCAATCACAAAGATAATCACGCAGATTATAAATAGATCAACAAATAGATCAACACACAACATTGAAACCAATTCAAATGTTTGAGGAATCCAGTTGTGTAACAACCCTAGTTTTAGCTATTTATTCTATTTAGTTATTTGAATTTTTGAAGTCTATATTATATAATTTATGTTTAAAAATATAGTCTAATTATTTAAATTGGAGATATATTTTATAAAATTGTCCATGTCAATAAAATTAAATAAAAACTGTGAAAATTTAATCTAAGATTGAACAGTAAAAATTTCACGTTTGAAAGACACGTAAATTAGAGAGTATAAACAACGTAATAAAACGTGTGTTTTTAAAATGTTTATTTTATGAAAATTTCTGAAGTTTTAAACTGCGTCTGTCTAGCGTAGTGTAAAAATCATGTTTTAAATATTTTTGGACATAAAATATCAGTCAGTGTTTTGACGAACGGTACGTATTTTATTTGTCAGCTGGTTTTATTTTGGCATGCGCTTCTATTTAAACTGACTACATAAAAACTTTACCATTTACATTTAACAATATCAAACTAAATCAAAGGAAACTTTAACCAAAATGAATCACACAACATTTATATATGAAACGTTCGAACTTTATAAATTGTTTCCTCTTCTCTCTGCTTGTTCCTGTGCACGTGTACACATCCCCTTTAAAACTGGAACGTACACATTCATCTGCGGCCAAGCTAAAAAAAAAAAAATCAAAACATATATAAATGAATTAAAGAAACCCATGGAATTAACGTTCGAAAAAAATTAAATATACACTTGAAAAATAAAACTGGGAACTTGCATCAACCCTTTCCTTTCCTTCAGCATTCAGTTATCAAAGCTTTTATCTCGCAAGCCTTTATCTATGGCCAGTTTCTCTTCAAATCAAAGCAGCCATTTAATTGCTTTTAAAAGCATCAAATAGCCTTCAAGGATTTGAAACTGCTCAGCCTTATATGCGTTGATAAATTTAGGCAAGAACTTAAACGTTGCTTAGGAATAAAAGCTCTGGCTTGCCATTTATCTCCCCATCTCACCATCAGTTGCTTCAATCACGCAAATCAGAAATTTCATCTTGAAACTGATGGACCACTTGCTCGCATTTCACCAGAGTTATGACAAAGGAAACTGATCCTTGATTTCCTCTGCATAATTCAAGGCTCTGCCTATATATTATTCATCTTCCCCTACATTATTTTCCTCTGCATCTCAGTCCATTTCCTTTTGCTCAAGATCAGGTAATAGTGTTTCTTTTTCCTTCCTATTCTAAGTTTCTCTCTGTCATTTTTTGTGTCTTGCTCGGCCAGGCCATTCTTGGTATAAGATCTGTATGTGTACTGTCTATAGCTTTACAAAATGGACATATAGGATAGGCAGTCAATAGTTGATAGCCAGATCTGGTGAAAACATGATATCTGATTGTATGAGACATATAGATCTGGGGAGATATGAACAAGTCTGGGTGTGTGTTCTTTTGATGAAGCCTGCAGTGGAAGGAGTAGGCTATAAATTGGTATAGGAGCTGTCTGCAATTACATTAGGCTTGTTTATAAGAATCATAGTAGTAGTCAATTTAATCTGGATAGGATGATTTTAGTTTGCATCAGGTAGGCAGATGATTTCAGTTGCATCTACATACATATTTAAGTGTTCAAGACCCACCATTCATATAATTTTGTATAAGAGTTGTCTGCATCATGATAGGGATATGTATAAATCATATTAGTAGTTCAGACAGTGCATATGAATATGGTGTCAGTTGCATATGTAGGCATGTTTAAGTTCAGATCTACCTTCATAATTCAGTCTGCACACATACTAGATGTAGCACTGATAGATGAGAGATAGGGTAGCATGTAAACTGAAGTGTAGTTGAATATGGCTGAGGTTGGTGGAGCTGCCAGGTCTGAAAATCTGGAAGGGGAAAGGTTTGAATGAAGACTGGCAGATCTGAAAGGTGCATCTGGTGAATGTTGTTTGGTGATGCAGTTAAGGGTGAAGTTGGTTAGCAGTAGAAAGTTTTGGGAAGAAGTGGGAAAATGATGCCACAGTTGCATATTCAAGTGTGCACGTGCACAAGTTTTGTGCACAGCAGATGCACTCAAGTGCAGGGCCAAGGTTGATGGGTCTGACACTATAACTTGGTGTATAGGAGGTGGATGGACTAGTGAAGGCAGTGGTAGGAGGTAGCAGGGGCAGTGAAGGCCAGAGAAGGATGAGTGCCTCGAAATATATGTGGTTTAACATTTCCAGAATTTTGACTCGAAGCTGAAGCATAAATGACCCGAAGCAGAAGGTGTCTTGACTCGAAGAAAACCCTGTTTTGTCTCAAAGCAAATGAAGGGAAACTCGGGTTGGAGACAAATATTGTTGAGTTGTTATGCAGTGGTGACCTGGGGCATAAATTGAGTTTGGAAATCATTTGTGAAAAAAAAAAAAAAAATATGATGAAAATGATGAATGAATAGGTATGGGATAGGCATGAACAAGTTAGGGGTGCACTCGTATTCATTTTGCAAATCGTGTTTTAGAAAAATTTTGGGTCGAGCAAGTCAAAAAAATTTCTCTTCCTTATCTTTGAATTTTCTTTGACTATAAAATCTAAGTCGCGTTCCTATATTTTGAAATTTTGTTCTAGATCTAAATCTAGGCGACGCCCGGGAAATTTGACCGTTACTCTCTGTCAGTCTGTACCGGTGAATTGTCATTTTTGAATTCAAATTTTCTGCAACATCCAAGTGAGTATTTCTCACCAGACATACGTATTTATATTTCGTAAATTATTGCAAGTGTATGTGTATGATTGCATTTCACTATTATCTGTCTGTAGTGTAATATAGAATGATGGACCCGTTTAAAATTGACATCTCATCAGTATTATCTGTTATATTATTTCTGCAGTTATGTTATTGTTTATTTACTGCTTAAATCACCTCTGCAAGTTCCCTGTTATTATAGATGGTATGGGCTGAAATGATAGGCCTAATTGGTTATTATTGTTCACTTGTTCGGTTAACTGCTGTAAATTATCTTGGGATTGCGGGTTCGAAATGATAGAACCCGGAGTTGTGTAAATATCGGATTGAAATGATATAGATCCGTTTCACTTGACCTAGACTAGAAAATCTTATACAGGCCCGTGGTTTATATATATTATTTTCTGGAAATATTTTAAATTATTTTTAAGAAATTCAGGATATTCTAGTAAAATTTTTATAATGTTTTAAATGTTAAAAATAAATAAATATAGAATAAAATTTTAGTATAACTTGTTCCAAAAATTCTGGAGTTTTGAAAGGATAAGATTTAAATTTAGAGAATTATATATATATAACAAGTTATATTTAGAAATAGATTTTAAATCTAAAAATCTACAACCGCATTTAAATGCTATCTTTTGAAATTTGACTAGGTTAAACTCATAACTTTAGACAGCATTCCCTGAATGCTGTAGAAATTAAGATGGATTTATTTGAGAATCTATGGAAGATTTTTGAGAATAAGTTAAACTTTGGAATTTAAATATGTAATAAATAAAAGAATCTAGGAATTGAGTTTGGATAGATTTTAAAGGAAAATATGATTTCTATTATAAAAGAAATAAATTCCAAATTTGATTGAATAAATTGAAATGGTATATTTTTTAAGAAAATGTTTAAATCAAGGATTTGAAAATTTAAGGTATTTGAAATATATATTGATTTGGAAAAATAAATACCATTTTTCAAACTATAACCACGGGTTATAATAACGTTTGGTTGGCAAAGAGACCGGGATCGGATATGGACATACTCTCTGTCGATACCGAAAACCACTTTGACAACCGTGTACGCGGTGGAGATTCCAGAATGAAGTAGGTTGGTGGTGACGGTCTCTTAAAGGTATATACGTGGACCCGACTCCCGTGAGTTGGCTTAAGGTGGCTAAAACAGGAGCGATTCTCGGATTAATGAGGTAGCTCCTCTGATCGAACGCACTTCTTCGTATGCCATTCTATTACTCTTGTGATTGTTTTGGTGCGCACCTTTGATTTGGGAGTGTTGTTCGAGGTGGGCGGTTGCTGCGGCTTCGCGTTACCACCGGTCCGGATAGCAATTGGTATATCTACCCTGGCATTGCCTAGTTGTGCCGTGTCACCTACCATATCGAGCCTTGTACGAGTTTGGTTTTCTCCCGTAGCCCGTGTGGTATCCTCTAGTTGCTTCCCGATCAGGAGGAGCTATGATATTGGATGGACTACTGGGACTATTACGTGTTAAGGGCTATATGGGTAACCCCTTAACGCTATTAAAAAGTAAGTTTATTTTAATATAGACACTATTATAATAGCGCAATATACTATATAGTAAATAGTTTAACGGATCCTTAGAGGATGGGCGATCCCAAGCATCCTTTAAGTTACTTGCTCTTTACATTACAGTACACTTGATTTAGCTTACATTATATAAGTATGTATGTCCTGACTCGAGTGTTTTGTTTTATTGTACGCTCGGGTCAGCCTGAGTTGCAGATTCAGCTTTTCTTTCTGGAGCTAGGACTAGATCACTCTTGCTAGTTGGAAGCTTCTTCGTCTTTATATATTTTGTAATTCAAGACATTTGGGAACTATTTTTGCTTATGGCTTAAAAATTGTACTAAAGATTTGTAAACAATGTATTTCTGTTGGTAATGGTTTTCAGTGGCTTCATGAACCACTGTATTATTTTATATTCCGCTGTGAGATTCTGATATCTGTGTCTGTGATTCTGTGTATTTGGTTTCATTTGTTCCGTAGCTATATTTACAATCTATTATTTTGAACTATTCCAGCTTGACATGTTCTATTATTGTCGAATTCGAATAGTACAAAATAGTGGGTCGTTACAGTTGGTATCAGAGCCAGGTTATAAACCATAGCTTAAGGAACAAAAAAACTCATTAGAGATAGAGTAGCAATACTCTAGAATGAGTGAAGTCAAATTCCAGAATCTTTCCTTGTGAGAGAGCGTATTTTCAAAGTATTTTGGTATAAAACTTCCTAGGTTAAATAAGTTCCAAACACTTCTTCCATTTCTCTCCATCGTTATATTCAAGCTTTTGTTAATTGCTTAGACTTTATCGTATCCTAGAACATCTTAATATTTTCCTCTATCCTTAGTATCCATCCTTAATCTTTCAGGATGAATAGAAGAAATAATCAAGGTCGAGGGCAAGTCGCTCCTCCTCCTGCTGCCCCTGTCCGTTTCACTAAATTGTGCAAGGACTATGTTGAGCTAGGTGGCACAAAATTTATGGGGACAGAAACCATCATAGAAACTCAACAATGGCTTCGGGACTTAGAAAGGATTTTCTCCTGCCTCGAGATTACTAATGCCCAGCAAAGGCAACTCGCAGCCTGGCAGATGAAGGGCGCTGCCTTGAATTGGTGGCTATCTATTACTGCTCAGACAAATGAGGCTGACCTCACTTGGGAGCAATTTAGGTATCTTTTGGTTGTCAAAATTCGGATTTGAATTCCATCTTTGAATCTATCTTTTAAACTCTTATCGTGCTTTAGGGAGGCCTTTCTGGCCAAGTGGATGCCCGAAGCAGGCAAGTCTCAACTCTATAGGGAATTCATGGATCTTAAGCAAGGCAATATGACCTTCACGGAGTATGAGAGGAAGTTTAACGAACTCTCACAGTATGGTCTGAACCTGATTGACACCCCGCTCAAGCTGAACGAGAAGTTTATCGCTGGAGCTCGACCTGAGTTCTACGATCGACTCATTACTCATGTGCATGGGACATTTACGGCATTGATGGATATGGCTCTCCGGTACGAGAACCCTACATCTAAGAACACTCCAGCTGCCCAGTCTGCATCAGCTCGGTTTTCCGGTAATTCAAGAAAGAGGAAATCAAATTTCTACCGTCATAAGAGGAACAAGGCTCAAGGGTTGGGATCATCATCATCTTCCGTTTCTGCGAGGCCACCTGTAGATCTGTCCACCATCACTTGCCACAGATGCCACCAGAAAGGACATTTTGCCAATCGTTGTCCTACCTTGGGTGCTTCCATTCCACCACCAGCTCAGTTTGCTCGGAGAGATCTTTGTCATATCTGCCTCCAGCCAGGACATTTCAAGAAGGATTGTCCCACTCAAAAGAGAGGCACAACATCCGGAGTCTTTGCAGTAACTTCTGCATCTTCTACGGCTCCGCAGCCTGCACCTGCACCAGTATCAGATCCAGCCCCAGATGATTCTCAAGGTACTCTTCAAGGATCTTTTACTTTGTTCAAATTACCTGTTCGAGTTTTATTCGATACCGGAGCTTCCCACAGCTTCATTTCATCTGATCTCTGTAATAAATTTGAACATCGCCTTTCTCCTGAACTTTCTCCCATACCTTTATGTGTCTCAAACCCCATCGGTGGTCCTGCGAACCTTAGTAAAGTTTGTAGGGATGTGAAGCTCCTCCATTTCCAACAATGCTTCACTAGAGACTTTTATGTTTTGGGTTTCGACGCTTTCGACCTTTTACTCGGAGGCGATTGGTTAGATAGGCATGGTGCAGATATCTCTTGTAGTTCTCGTACTGTTGTTCTTAAAGATGATTTAGGGAATCCATTAGAGATCCAGTGTAAGCTGCCTCAGGAGTTTGCTGGTAGTTTCATCTATTCTCTTGACACTTTTCCGGATGATATCCATTCTACCCCTGTAGTCAAACTGTTTCCCGACGTGTTTGGGGAAGTCACTTCTTTACCTCCAAAACGGGAAATTGATTTCCGTATCGATCTTATCCCTGGAGCAAGACCAGTAGTCCTTCCACCTAGAAGAATGGCACCACGGGAAAAGACCGAATTAAGGAGTCAGATTCAAGACTTATCTTCCAAAGGTCTGATTAGACCTAGCTTCTCTGAATGGGGAGCAGCTGTTGTCTTTGTCACAAAATCTGATGGTTCTCTCAGGATGTGTGTTGATTACAGAGAACTCAACAAGCTTACCATGAAGAACAGATATCCTATGCCCCGCATAAACGATATGTTCGATCAACTCTTTGGAGCAACTGTTTTCTCTCAGCTTGATTTAGCTACAGGTTTCCATCAGCTCAGAATTGCTGAGGAGAGCATCCCCAAAACTGCTTTCCGAACTGAAAACGGCTTCTTTGAATGGCTAGTTATGCCTTTTGGCTTGACAAATGCCCCTGCTTTCTTCGTCGACTTGATGAACCGAGTTTTCCGCGATGTGCTCAATAAATTTGTCCTTGTCTTTATTGATGACATCCTTGTTTTCTCCAAGTCTGAGGAAGAACATAGAGTTCATTTGATGTATGTTTTAGAGACTCTCCGGAATCACCAATTGAAGGCTAAGTTCTCTAAATGCCATTTCTGGGAAGAAGAAGTCCGATTCCTTGGACATATTGTCACTAGAGAAGGAGTTTCTGTTGATCCAGTCAAGATTGCTACAATCCAAGATTGGGAAGAACCTAAGACTCCTACCGATATCCGTAGTTTCCTAGGCCTTGCCGGCTACTACCGAAGATTCATTGAGAATTTTGCTCGGATTTCGGCACCTCTGACTGCTCTAACTCGGAAGAATGTCAAGTTTGTATGGAGCGATAAGTGTAAGGCTGCTTTCAAAGAGTTAAAGGATAAGCTCACCTCCGCCCCAGTACTTATTGTACCAAATGGAAGTGAAAGATTAACGGTATTCACCGATGCTTGTCGAGAAGGATTGGGAGCAGTGTTGATGCAAGATGGGAGAGTAATTGCTTATGCTAGTCGTCAGCTGAAGACACATGAAGCTAATTACGCTGCTCACGATTTAGAATTGCTGGCTGTTGTATTTGCTTTGAAGCTTTGGAGACACCATCTCTTGGGAGCTAAGTTTGATCTCTTTACTGATCATAAATCTCTGAAATATATCTTTACCCAGAAAGATTTAAATCAGAGACAAGTGCGATGGCTCGAGTTCCTTGCTGCATATGACCTCGACATCAACTATACTCCTGGGAAAGCCAATGTAGTGGCAGATGCGCTAAGCAGGAAGAAATCTTTGTTATGTCAGATTTTTGTATCTTCCCCTCTTTTGGATCGTATCGTGGCTAAACAAGATGAAGACGAGATGCTTAGGCGTATAAAAGGAAGTGTTCGTAGCAGAATTGGTGGTAATAGCTCTGATGGAAAGGGAGCTCAGATCGATGATAAAGGAGTTTTAAGGATAAATGGAAGGATTTGTGTGCCGAATGTTGACGGTTTGAGGCAGGAATTACTTCGGGAACATCATCAGTCCCGACTTTCTATCCATCCCGGCGTAGCTAAAATGTATCAGGATTTGAAGAAGCTATACTGGTGGAAGGGTATGAAGCGAGATGTCTCCATCTTTGTCAGTAGATGTGCGACTTGCCAGCAAGTTAAGGCAGACCATCAGAAAACACCCGGTTTATTGCAGCCTTTGGAAATTCCAAACTGGAAGTGGGAACAAGTTTCTATGGACTTTATTGATGGATTGCCGAGATCTCGGAGGGGAAATGAAAGCATCTGGGTCATTGTGGATAGATTGACTAAGTCCGCTCATTTTATTCCAGTCAGATCTACCCGCACAGCTTCGAGTTTATCTGAGATTTATATGAGGGAGATTTTTCGTCTCCATGGCGTTCCTCTTAGCATTGTCTGCGATCGTGATCCCATTTTCACTAGTCAGTTTTGGAAAGCGTTCCAAGAGTCCTTGGGTACTCGTTTGAACCTGAGCACTGCTTACCACCCACAAACTGACGGTCAGACGGAGAGGGTAAATCAAATTCTTGAAGATCTTCTTCGTGCTTGCATCTTAGACTATGGAGGATCTTGGGAAGATCATCTCCATCTTGTGGAATTCACCTATAACAACAGTTATCAGGTATAGATTCCAATCCTTTGTTCTTATTTTATCTTAGTTCTCTATCCGTATCTCATTCTATCTTTTCAGGCTAGTCTTAAGATGTCCCCTTTTGCTGCTCTATACGGGAAACCGTGTAGATCTCCTTCTTGTTGGATTGAGTCTGGTAACCGCTTAGTCCTTGGTCCGGAGATGATTCTAGAAGCTTCAGAGAAAGTAGAGGAGATTAAGAGGAGATTAAAGGTTGCTCAAGACAGACAAAAGAAGTACGCTGATCGGCGTAGAAGGAGGTTAGAATTTGATGTTGGTGATTTGGTGTTTCTGAAGATCTCTCCTTTAAAGAATGTACTCCGGTTTGGTCGGAGAGGAAAGCTAGCACCTAGATTCATCGGTCCATTCCGTATCTTGGAGAGAATTGGATCTCTGGCATATAGACTGGATCTACCAGAGAAATTTGCCGGAATTCACAATGTCTTCCATGTATCTCACCTTCGCCGCTGTCTTCACGATCCATCTTTAGTCATCCAGCCTACTGTTCTCGATGGTCTGGACATCGAACCCGATCTAACTATTGAAAGAAAGCCGCTTCGTATCGTCGATCAAGGTACGAAACAACTCAGAAGAAAATCCGTCCCGTTGGTCAAAGTGCAATGGAGCACCGATGAGCGAGATTGCACATGGGAAACGGAGGAGAGCATTCGTGCTTCAAATCCGGAACTATTCGTTTAAGGTACTTGTTTATCTAGCTTATCTTCTTTTGTTTCTCTTCTTTCGTTCCTTTTCGAGGACGAAAAGTTCTTAAGTGGGGGAGAGTGTAACAACCCTAGTTTTAGCTATTTATTCTATTTAGTTATTTGAATTTTTGAAGTCTATATTATATAATTTATGTTTAAAAATATAGTCTAATTATTTAAATTGGAGATATATTTTATAAAATTGTCCATGTCAATAAAATTAAATAAAAACTGTGAAAATTTAATCTAAGATTGAACAGTAAAAATTTCACGTTTGAAAGACACGTAAATTAGAGAGTATAAACAACGTAATAAAACGTGTGTTTTTAAAATGTTTATTTTATGAAAATTTCTGAAGTTTTAAACTGCGTCTGTCTAGCGTAGTGTAAAAATCATGTTTTAAATATTTTTGGACATAAAATATCAGTCAGTGTTTTGACGAACGGTACGTATTTTATTTGTCAGCTGGTTTTATTTTGGCATGCGCTTCTATTTAAACTGACTACATAAAAACTTTACCATTTACATTTAACAATATCAAACTAAATCAAAGGAAACTTTAACTAAAATGAATCACACAACATTTATATATGAAACGTTCGAACTTTATAAATTGTTTCCTCTTCTCTCTGCTTGTTCCTGTGCACGTGTACACATCCCCTTTAAAACTGGAACGTACACATTCATCTGCGGCCAAGCTAAAAAAAAAAAAAATCAAAACATATATAAATGAATTAAAGAAACCCATGGAATTAACGTTCGAAAAAAATTAAATATACACTTGAAAAATAAAACTGGGAACTTGCATCAACCCTTTCCTTTCCTTCAGCATTCAGTTATCAAAGCTTTTATCTCGCAAGCCTTTATCTATGGCCAGTTTCTCTTCAAATCAAAGCAGCCATTTAATTGCTTTTAAAAGCATCAAATAGCCTTCAAGGATTTGAAACTGCTCAGCCTTATATGCGTTGATAAATTTAGGCAAGAACTTAAACGTTGCTTAGGAATAAAAGCTCTGGCTTGCCATTTATCTCCCCATCTCACCATCAGTTGCTTCAATCACGCAAATCAGAAATTTCATCTTGAAACTGATGGACCACTTGCTCGCATTTCACCAGAGTTATGACAAAGGAAACTGATCCTTGATTTCCTCTGCATAATTCAAGGCTCTGCCTATATATTATTCATCTTCCCCTACATTATTTTCCTCTGCATCTCAGTCCATTTCCTTTTGCTCAAGATCAGGTAATAGTGTTTCTTTTTCCTTCCTATTCTAAGTTTCTCTCTGTCATTTTTTGTGTCTTGCTCGGCCAGGCCATTCTTGGTATAAGATCTGTATGTGTACTGTCTATAGCTTTACAAAATGGACATATAGGATAGGCAGTCAATAGTTGATAGCCAGATCTGGTGAAAACATGATATCTGATTGTATGAGACATATAGATCTGGGGAGATATGAACAAGTCTGGGTGTGTGTTCTTTTGATGAAGCCTGCAGTGGAAGGAGTAGGCTATAAATTGGTATAGGAGCTGTCTGCAATTACATTAGGCTTGTTTATAAGAATCATAGTAGTAGTCAATTTAATCTGGATAGGATGATTTTAGTTTGCATCAGGTAGGCAGATGATTTCAGTTGCATCTACATACATATTTAAGTGTTCAAGACCCACCATTCATATAATTTTGTATAAGAGTTGTCTGCATCATGATAGGGATATGTATAAATCATATTAGTAGTTCAGACAGTGCATATGAATATGGTGTCAGTTGCATATGTAGGCATGTTTAAGTTCAGATCTACCTTCATAATTCAGTCTGCACACATACTAGATGTAGCACTGATAGATGAGAGATAGGGTAGCATGTAAACTGAAGTGTAGTTGAATATGGCTGAGGTTGGTGGAGCTGCCAGGTCTGAAAATCTGGAAGGGGAAAGGTTTGAATGAAGACTGGCAGATCTGAAAGGTGCATCTGGTGAATGTTGTTTGGTGATGCAGTTAAGGGTGAAGTTGGTTAGCAGTAGAAAGTTTTGGGAAGAAGTGGGAAAATGATGCCACAGTTGCATATTCAAGTGTGCACGTGCACAAGTTTTGTGCACAGCAGATGCACTCAAGTGCAGGGCCAAGGTTGATGGGTCTGACACTATAACTTGGTGTATAGGAGGTGGATGGACTAGTGAAGGCAGTGGTAGGAGGTAGCAGGGGCAGTGAAGGCCAGAGAAGGATGAGTGCCTCGAAATATATGTGGTTTAACATTTCCAGAATTTTGACTCGAAGCTGAAGCATAAATGACCCGAAGCAGAAGGTGTCTTGACTCGAAGAAAACCCTGTTTTGTCTCGAAGCAAATGAAGGGAAACTCGGGTTGGAGACAAATATTGTTGAGTTGTTATGCAGTGGTGACCTGGGGCATAAATTGAGTTTGGAAATCATTTGTGAAAAAAAAAAAAAAATATATGATGAAAATGATGAATGAATAGGTATGGGATAGGCATGAACAAGTTAGGGGTGCACTCGTATTCATTTTGCAAATCGTGTTTTAGAAAAATTTTGGGTCGAGCAAGTCAAAAAAATTTCTCTTCCTTATCTTTGAATTTTCTTTGACTATAAAATCTAAGTCGCGTTCCTATATTTTGAAATTTTGTTCTAGATCTAAATCTAGGCGACGCCCGGGAAATTTGACCGTTACTCTCTGTCAGTCTGTACCGGTGAATTGTCATTTTTGAATTCAAATTTTCTGCAACATCCAAGTGAGTATTTCTCACCAGACATACGTATTTATATTTCGTAAATTATTGCAAGTGTATGTGTATGATTGCATTTCACTATTATCTGTCTGTAGTGTAATATAGAATGATGGACCCGTTTAAAATTGACATCTCATCAGTATTATCTGTTATATTATTTCTGCAGTTATGTTATTGTTTATTTACTGCTTAAATCACCTCTGCAAGTTCCCTGTTATTATAGATGGTATGGGCTGAAATGATAGGCCTAATTGGTTATTATTGTTCACTTGTTCGGTTAACTGCTGTAAATTATCTTGGGATTGCGGGTTCGAAATGATAGAACCCGGAGTTGTGTAAATATCGGATTGAAATGATATAGATCCGTTTCACTTGACCTAGACTAGAAAATCTTATACAGGCCCGTGGTTTATATATATTATTTTCTGGAAATATTTTAAATTATTTTTAAGAAATTCAGGATATTCTAGTAAAATTTTTATAATGTTTTAAATGTTAAAAATAAATAAATATAGAATAAAATTTTAGTATAACTTGTTCCAAAAATTCTGGAGTTTTGAAAGGATAAGATTTAAATTTAGAGAATTATATATATATAACAAGTTATATTTAGAAATAGATTTTAAATCTAAAAATCTACAACCGCATTTAAATGCTATCTTTTGAAATTTGACTAGGTTAAACTCATAACTTTAGACAGCATTCCCTGAATGCTGTAGAAATTAAGATGGATTTATTTGAGAATCTATGGAAGATTTTTGAGAATAAGTTAAACTTTGGAATTTAAATATGTAATAAATAAAAGAATCTAGGAATTGAGTTTGGATAGATTTTAAAGGAAAATATGATTTCTATTATAAAAGAAATAAATTCCAAATTTGATTGAATAAATTAAAATGGTATATTTTTTAAGAAAATGTTTAAATCAAGGATTTGAAAATTTAAGGTATTTGAAATATATATTGATTTGGAAAAATAAATACCATTTTTCAAACTATAACCACGGGTTATAATAACGTTTGGTTGGCAAAGAGACCGGGATCGGATATGGACATACTCTCTGTCGATACCGAAAACCACTTTGACAACCGTGTACGCGGTGGAGATTCCAGAATGAAGTAGGTTGGTGGTGACGGTCTCTTAAAGGTATATACGTGGACCCGACTCCCGTGAGTTGGCTTAAGGTGGCTAAAGCAGGAGCGATTCTCGGATTAATGAGGTAGCTCCTCTGATCGAACGCACTTCTTCGTATGCCATTCTATTACTCTTGTGATTGTTTTGGTGCGCACCTTTGATTTGGGAGTGTTGTTCGAGGTGGGCGGTTGCTGCGGCTTCGCGTTACCACCGGTCCGGATAGCAATTGGTATATCTACCCTGGCATTGCCTAGTTGTGCCGTGTCACCTACCATATCGAGCCTTGTACGAGTTTGGTTTTCTCCCGTAGCCCGTGTGGTATCCTCTAGTTGCTTCCCGATCAGGAGGAGCTATGATATTGGATGGACTACTGGGACTATTACGTGTTAAGGGCTATATGGGTAACCCCTTAACGCTATTAAAAAGTAAGTTTATTTTAATATAGACACTATTATAATAGCGCAATATACTATATAGTAAATAGTTTAACGGATCCTTAGAGGATGGGCGATCCCAAGCATCCTTTAAGTTACTTGCTCTTTACATTACAGTACACTTGATTTAGCTTACATTATATAAGTATGTATGTCCTGACTCGAGTGTTTTGTTTTATTGTACGCTCGGGTCAGCCTGAGTTGCAGATTCAGCTTTTCTTTCTGGAGCTAGGACTAGATCACTCTTGCTAGTTGGAAGCTTCTTCGTCTTTATATATTTTGTAATTCAAGACATTTGGGAACTATTTTTGCTTATGGCTTAAAAATTGTACTAAAGATTTGTAAACAATGTATTTCTGTTGGTAATGGTTTTCAGTGGCTTCATGAACCACTGTATTATTTTATATTCCGCTGTGAGATTCTGATATCTGTGTCTGTGATTCTGTGTATTTGGTTTCATTTGTTCCGTAGCTATATTTACAATCTATTATTTTGAACTATTCCAGCTTGACATGTTCTATTATTGTCGAATTCGAATAGTACAAAATAGTGGGTCGTTACAAGTTGGATCCCTCCAACCTGTTTCCCTGCACCCGAAGATGTTTGCACAATACCAATTTAGCTTCAAGACGAAATATCGCGGTATATGGGATTTATAAAATACTATCCGCTATTATGCGGTGCAATAGGGTCTCATTCGCTATGTAATGTGGGAAAATCAACTCCAAGTACATAAATAATGCCAATTCCATATAAGTTGGAATTATCGGGGTATATGTTTTTAATAAATAACCTCTGCTTACTAACGGCATATAATGTCTATTTTAACAATCAATAACAATCATCATTCAATCATACAATCAAGCAAATTTAAATATAACTATTTAAAATTTGAATCGAAACTAATTCGATTGAGTGAGAAGTTCTCACCTTGATTTCAATTCAGTTCCAGTGTTTTATTTCGAATAAAATTAAACAAGTGTTTAATTTTACCCAAAATTTTCACTGACTCCAATCGCTTCCAATCCAGTTCCATAGCGTAGTGCTCGTCAATACGAACCCGTTGCAATTCGTTTCGTCGCAATCCGACCTCGTATCAAAGAGTTATCACATTTTAAAATTTACATGATTTATATAAATAAATTTATATCTTTCGTTTAATATAATTTATACCCCCTCAATCCAGGCCGTGCATTTTGAAACTAGATCCAGGCCGCTCCACCCCTTTCTTCCTTCTTGCGTTCAATTGTGAACGTAACCCATTTACTACCGTTCGAAAATTTCGAGCCACACCCACCTACAATCAATCGAAGGCCGATCAACAACTACCACCGAGAAGCCCATCACCACGTTGACCTTCGGCCCCAATCTCCTCGAGCTCAGCCCCCCTAGTACCCTAAATTTGCGTGCGAACATGGGTACTTCACGGTAGAAATTCGAGCATCACGACGTTCTATAGATGATCATCACCGTACGGATCTGAAGCTCTCGTGAAGCTCTTCATCTTTCGTGTAGAAAGTTTCTTGAAATATTGCGTAGATTGGGAGAGATTAACGGAGGAAGGGGGGAAAATTCTCGGCCATGGAAATAAGAAGTGGCGGCCTGAAGGTTTTAACCTAGGGTTTTGTGAAAAATGAGAAAACAAGGGGGCTTTTATAGAAAATTTCCAAATTACTATTCATTCCGAATTTTCCGAACACCAAACGAAGCGTGCCGGTCACCGTTTCTAAGGTTTACCCCACGTTCCGAACACAATGGAACGTTTTTCGGAGGCTAATTCGATCATCTGTGCGAGTTACGGCAATAAACGATCAAATTTAAATTAAACCGATTAAACGATTTTCTATGCGTTTTGGCTCGCCCCGGACAAACTGTAAATCCGATTGATACGAAATTTGAAAGCATACAATAATATCACATTACGGTTCTGATGAAACTAGTTTCGTCGAAATCCGAGACTGTTTGAAAAATGGCTATTTTAACTCGTCAATTAAATATTAAAATATTCAATTTTCACAAATTAACTCCAAAATCGATTTTAAAAGTTCTATAACATTATTATAACTCCAACATGATATAATAAAATTTTAAAAATCATTTTCAATCATATTTAATCCAATTTCAATTATTTCTGTATTTTCACATATTAAATTATCGATTTAATTATCCAATTAAATCTAATTATTCGAAATAAAATTTATTCGACTTATAAATTTCACTTATTAATATTTAAAATCAATTAAATAAATGAATTTTAATTAATATAAATTCTGGGTCGTTACAGCAAACTTATTTAGTTAGCCCTAATATGACTAGTTTAGACTATATAGGCTATTGGGCTCCAATACCATTGTTGGAACTGGACTAGCATGCAGTAAAAACTATGGGTGAATTTCAAAAATTTTACCCTATTTGATTTTTTATTGGGCCTATTAAGTCTAACTGGATTAGAACATTTCTGAATTTCATTTAAATTATAAATCATTTATTTTATTTAAATTTAAATATATTAAGATATGAAATTAATTTTATTGATTTAGTTTATGCATAAATGTATCATATACATATATGTGTGAGTGCATGAGTAACATAATAATCCGTGAAAGGTATAATATGCTCATATGTAGACGTTGGGATTTACATCGCAGTAGACATACTAGCTCATATTGTATGTCATGTATGTTGTCCAAATATATGCATGTATCTGTGTTAATACACACACACACTGACACACACACATGTATAAATATATTAGATATATATGAATTAAAACATTTATATATATATAGAAAGAGAGAAAAAAATTATTAAAAATTATTTATAATTCAAAATTAACTCAGTTTTGTAAACATAATGATTTTAGTATTTTAATTTATAAATGTTATGAATAAAATAATGTTTTCGTCCATAAATAATTAACATAAAATAATCTATTGATGAAAATTTAAATTTTACAATTTTTGAAAGTCTAGGATCATAAAATAGAGCTTTAGAAAAATCTAAAGATTTTTCAAAGTTGAATTATTATTTTTAAAGATTAATACATTGATTTCGACAATAATTATTGAACATAAAATAATATATTATTAAAAATTAAAATTTTCAAATTGTAAAAATTCTAAGGTCATGAATGAAAAGTTAGAAATTTTTTTGAAGAGTTTTCCAATTAAATTATTTTTTTAATAAATCATAAATAGTTTTTTTGAAATAATATTAATTATTAAAAATAATAAATTTTATTGAAAAATTACTAATTTTTTTATATGTTTCTAAAATGATATAATAATTTTTAAAAATATAAAATTTAATTTTTAATGTAAATATTATTTTATATACAATAGACAATTCAAAAATTCAATAAATGTTAATTTAAAAATATGAATATATGTATGATAATTGATTTTCGAATTTTTAAATTAATATTATATATAAATAAGTGTACTAATTTTTTTAAATCATATATATATATATCTTATATATGCATATGTGTTATTATGAGAGAGAAATATACGCTAATATATATATATATATATATACGAATTTATTAATAAATATATAAAATAACTATTAATGACAAAATTTGATTTTATACAGTAAAAAAAATTGTGTATACATAAATGAAATAGTATAATGAACAAATTATGCACATAACCAAACTGATTTGTGACAACCACATCTACTTACAAAATCTCACCTAAAATATATAGTAGTAATATATTTAAACAGATATGAAATTGCTCATTATAGGATCATAGAATATAATTTAATTACTGTAGTATGAATTAAAATGACCAATTTAATGATGCTTTTGAATCCACATTGAAGCAATGACTTCCCTTCCATTTACTGTTCTTGATTCATCAGATTGCAAGTCCTAAATCACCTACCTTTAACTATCAAATAATATTATTTTAATTTGAAATATATTTGAGAATTTTGGAGTAAATTGGGAGCTATGTTTTACCAACAATGTAGAAGGTATTGGCGGCCAAAAAGGTTAGGCATTGTTTATATATATGCACGTATATATATATGGTTGTATTAGAGAGAAACGAGGAAAACCTTTTTCCCATTCTCATTTTATCTCAACCCATTATCTCCAAGCCAATTCCATATGTTTTATCCACCCCTAGACCTTCCCGAAACTAAAATTTTGCAGCCATAATGATGGGCCTTAAACCCATCTAAGCCCAAGCCAAAATATTATGCAATTAAATCTAATTTAATCGTTTGTCGATATTGTATATCGATCGATATATTTATAACTGTTATAAATATATATAACATTATTTATTTCTCAAATCATATTCAAATTTTATAATTAATATTTCATAAATATTAATTAATTAATAGCAATTATAAACTAATTAAATCTTTCGGTCTTAAGGGGATTCATTATTTCGGCTGTGTAACTCTTGGGTGTGAATTTGGTCAGCGATTAACATCAAACTATTCTAATTTTAACGTTCACATGTCACATAGCAATTGGTGTGACATTATGGAAAAAAAATTCACTTGCTCATTTTTGGTAAAATCCAATTTTAGTTTAATAAGCGTTACCTGGTTGTGACATTTGTTTACACCAATTCTCTTTGTCAAAACTATATCACTTTGGACTTATAGAATTTGGTAACGGTCAAAATTCCAACCTCATCCACATTCAACTTTGTAGTCTAAATACAAAGTCCTTGGTTCAATAATAACAATTATTATTAATCGAAACGCTCTAGCCAGGGGACTTTGACTTTCAGTTGACTTGAGTTAACTATGATACTAACCGCATATAAACGAGGAGATGAATCCTCTCTTGAATAGTGCTTCACTTCCAATACTTCCACTCAACCCAACTATAGTCACTCGATGGATGCCATAATTTAGCTATAATCAAAGTGGAGTTTTCATATTAATGATCCACATTATTCTCAAGTCGAGAGAGCTATGTAAATCGGTCACATCGATATTATCTATTTGACCATGGTTATATTAACCAACAGAAAACTATCAGGTGAGTCTTTCCATAGTTATCTAGTAACTATTAGTACATAACTTCTAGCTACACCCAACAGTCATGAGTAATAATACACTGCCCAACATTTAAAGAGCGTTACGTACTCCAGTCTCAACGGATATATTGATATCCAGTCTCAATGCATCTTGACTAGGAACATTTAAAATGGTATATTTGTTTCATTGTGATAAATTACTCGCGGTTACAACACTTTGTACCTACTATCATAAAATATACCATTTATGGATTTTTCTATTTAATATACTTTTAATTAAGTTAACTAATTAATATAATCATATTATATCAAGTATATAATAGGAAGAAAATACCTTTATTTCGAACAAGATTGGTCAACGAGTTTGATATATGTAACAAATTACAATATTGCCCCTAGGTCATACCCCTAACTCTATCACATAATACGAACACGCTCCACTTCTTCGTCACATGGTTTTGAAGGGGAGTATTTCAAGGAAAGAAGGGCTTGTCTGGCAAGTTAGCTAAAGAGACTCATGAAAGAAGAGATGTCGCGATCGAAGACAAACTCTCCGGCTGGAATGTCCCTAATCCTTGAGGAAAGGGAAGAAGAGTTCAAGCACCAAGAGGGCAAGGCTACAACGGCAATAAAAATGAAGAGGGTGAAGTCAAAAGTAGCAGCAGCTATGATTCCTCCTCTAGTAATGATGATTTTGATGCATGTTCTGGTAATGGAGACTCTAAGTCGTGTGCCAAAGTTGACTTAGGGGATTTGAGCAATGTCTATGGGGACATTGACGAACTTATAGCGGAAGATTTCAAATTCAAAGATATGTCTCCTCGCTCAGACCATATTATGTCCGGAATAAGTTTGATTTCTACCACAATGGCTACTCGATTTGGTTTATGACATAATTTAGGCCCCCTTGACACATTACACGTTTCGCAAGGGTCACATCCACTTACACACATTATTTAAGCATATTTTTCGTTACTAAAGCTCTTTATTTATTTTTTATGTTAGGTACCATGATAGGACATAACCTTTATGATGATCTCAAGGAATTCACCAATTCACAACGTTGGTCGAAATGGTCCACTAGCCGTCATCAGCCTCGCGAGACCGAGGACGGATGGAGAAAGAGAAGGACTTGGAGGCTGAAGCCCTTCGTTGGGATGAGAGGGAATGAGGTCGGATGTACAAAGTTGTCCATGAGAAGAGAAAGACCCTTGATGAGCACGAGGAACCATCTAAGAAGTCAAAGGTTGATCTCTATTCTCATCCTTTCGTGCAATAGGTCTTTGCCTTGGCCCCAGCTTCCGTCAGTCTTGAAATCTCGGTTATCTTCATTCAGGCTCTGTCTTCATCTCAAGTTCCATCATCCTACATGGCGCTCGCCTCTGGTTCCTCACGCCCTCATCAGAGATCGGCTTACTTTCTTCCATCTGGTCCTTCTAGACTTGAAGCAGCGCTCCTCGGGTGGTTTTTAAATGGAGTTTAGTTTGACCGCGACCTTCGCCCAGTCCGCAAAGATTCTTACATGCCCCACCTTCAAGCGATCCAAAGTGATTTAGAGCAAACCGAGGGATGGGAAAACTACGCAAGCAGTTGGCTGATACAAACCACAATAATTACCAAAAGATTCTCCTCTCTTTTGAATCGGAGAAGAAAGACTTCGAGGAGGCATTGGCAGAACGCGATGCTAGAATTGAACGACTAGTACAAGAAAGTGATGCGGCGTTCTGGGAGAGTAAGAATAGCACCGGTTTGCTGAAAGGATTGAAATAAGCCCATGGGAAAATAGAGATCGTCTTCCAAGATGAAATTAAAAAGGCCCATGTAGACGAAGTCAAGTTGAAAGAGGAGCTCGAAGCTCACAACACGATTACTGAATCCTAGAAGGAGACTATCGCTGATCATGAAAAGATTATTGAAGGGCATAAAAAAACAATCGCGGAGTATGAAGTGATTGTGATGTCCCGTGATAAGTCTATCTCTGATCAAACCCAGATGATTTCCCCACTCCAAGAAAGAGTTGTCCAGCTTAGCGTGGATAAAACTCATGTTGAAGTTGTAAAGGCTGTCATTACAACAATTTATTTGGAGCTATAGGACAGATTTGAAAGGAAAATGGAGAAGATGGATGATATCATCTTAAACTTCTATGTCAAATTTTTGTTGCATCAGGGGAGTCTTATTTATTTGGGCCCTAAGTTCATATACACTCTTGCCATGGTTTGGAAGGAAATTTTGACCCCTTATTGAGATAGCGAGGATGCCTACACTAAGGGAAGCTAGAGGATGCCAACCTTAATAAAGATTCAAAAAAGCACTGATAGAAGGCCGAGAGATCCTACGAATTGAAAGGGAATAGGAAGTTGTCGATGTGACCATGACTACAACTACCAAAATGTTACAGGATCCCCTTGTTTCTGGATCTGGCAAATTTTCATTATAGCCTCACGGCCAATCGACGAGTTCTGGGCCCGAAGCTTCTCTATAGATTATGCAACCATCAAAAGAAGGAGAAGGCGATGAATATGATATCGACATTCTTGGCCACTCCCCTAATGCAGGTAAACTTCTTGTTTCTCCCGAGTTTGAGAATTTCCAGCTCACGCCGCAAGAATAAGACGAACTCAACATTTTCATTTTTGATCTTATAGGTCCTTTCTCCTTACCTATTGATCCACTAGTTTCTTCAATGCTCGGACCCATTGCTATTTCAACCACTTTAGTGCTTATCTCCATAGCTGCTTCGATTGTTGTGTCTATGTCCAGTTCACAACCGGGGCTGGAGTCGGAGAAGATCGCTACATCGCATGGCTTGGATGACCTTTCCGTATCTTTGGAGGTTGACTTTACGTCAGCTGAAGCTTGGGAGTAGGAGGTCCTGATTGAGCAGTCATGTAAATCCAAACAACAACTGGTTGTCGTTAAGAAAGAAAAAGTTGAAGTGATAAAATCCTCGAAGAGCCCTTACAAATCCTAGAAGCGCAAGACTAAAAGGAAGCTTCCGAGATGGTTAAAGAGCAGGGAGGAGATGTTGGCACCAAGGAGATAGTCGACATTACAGGAAGTGATAGTTCCCCTAGCCGGGATTCTGAGGGGAAGCACAAACTTCCAACCTAAGGCGGGAAGGGGAGAGGTGGAAAGAGGCGTTGAGAGTTTCGAATGGCGGTGAAGCTAATTTTTAAGGCATTTTGTTTTGTCTTGTTCAACTACAGAGTCTGCACTTACTATTTTATCGTAGCGTCTATAATTTTTCCTTTTGTTGGGTGGTATTGTGTGGGTATGACCCCCACAATTTGACTTTGTACAAAAAAGTTACAATTAATACAATGTTGACATTTTGATTGTAACTTTACCTGTCTGCTTATCTATCTTCTGTGTACTTATGTCTATTTCATTTACTGCTATTTTATTTTATTTAACACTGTGATTATCGCCAAAATTCTTTGTTTGGAGTAACAGAACTGTGAAGTGTTTTGTTTTTGAGTATTTCTGTTTGGGTATCGGCGTATGGCCCTAGTTCATGGGGCTGTTTAATTCGAACACCTGATGAATGACCGGTTGATCCAAATGTTTGTTTATTATTGTCCCTTTTTATCATCGAACTTGCTTTATGGTTCATATCCTTAGGAACTTTTATTTTGAACGGCTTAATTAAAGATCTATTCTTGGTCAATGATTGGAATTTTCTGCTAATTTATAGCATTTTGATTTTATTGGACTCATGCCCGTTGCTCCAGAGAATGGCAGTGGGTTGATTCTTGCTATTCCGACAATGGGTGAGTTTTCCCGACATCACCTGGGCGAAACCAGTACTTAAAAGTGTGCACGGATTATGAATTGCACGGCTTATGGGATGCACGGCTTTCGGGATCGATATGACCTGTCAATCTGAAGTGGTTTCGAAACTTCTCGACGTTGCCAATCTTCCGGCAATGTGAGGAGTTTATGTCTTTAAGAGTGTGATTCCACAGCTTGAAAAGGTAGTGCTGGCTTATAGGATACGCGATGTTCGGGACCAGTACGACCCGTCGATCCAGAGTGGTTTTGGAACTTCTCGACGTTGCCGATCTTGGGTAATGTGAGGGGTTTATGATTTTAAAAGCGTGATTCCATGGCTCAATAAGGTAGGCGTGGCTAATGGGATGCACGTATTTGATTAAGCCCTCCTGGCGCTGTCGGAGCAACACCGGTTCTTACAAAACGTGGACCGGGTTCCACCGATCCAACAGTTTCAATCGATTTGACTCTGTCGACCCAGCATGTTACTTTTATGAATGCGTTTTTATTGTTTCATAAAGCAAATAAATTTTATTAAGATGGTTTGCGTAAATTCTGCCTATTTACAATGCCCATGCATTCCAGAACGGCTTATTTGCTGAAAGTAATAAGTACATAAAATATTTCTAGGTGAAGTAACGACGCAGCGATTCGCTATTCCATGCTCTGGCAAGTTGGATTCCATCAACAGTTGTTTATTTGAAGGTTCCATCCCCTAGCTTTTGACCAATGACATATGGCCCCTCCCAGTTTGGTCCAAGTGCCCCTGGTACGTGATGACTCATTTGAGGATAAGGTCTCCCACTTTGAATGTTCGATTGCGAACTTTAGAGTTAAAGCGTGCGACCCTTTTTTAGTGAGCAACGATCTTTAATTCGACTTCTTCTCTCTTCTCATCGATCAAATCAAGTAAATCGAGTAGGAGCTACTAGTTTTTCCTTTGACTAAAATTATGCCTCTGATGAGAGGGCACTTGCAGTTCGACTAGGATTATTGCTTTTGAACCATACGCTAAGGTGAATAAGGTATGCTCGGTTTTCGCTTTGTGTGTTGTTATGTAAGCCCATAGTGCGTGTGGAAGTTCATCAACCCAACTCCCTTTAGCTTTAATAAGTCACTTTTTGATGGTGGACTTGATGCTCCTGTTTATTACTTCCACTTGCCCGTTTGCCTACGGACGAGCGACCGTGGAAAAGCTCTTCTCGATTCGAAAGCATTTGCAAAAGTCTTTGAACTCAGCGTTTTGAATTGGGTCCCGTTATTGGTGACATTTTTCTATAGCATATCAAACCTGCAAATAATGTTTTCAATAACAAAGTTAATGACTTTCTTTGTGGTAATGTGGCCAACGGTTCCGCTTCGGCCCATTTGGTGAAATAGTCAATGACAACTATAACATATTTAACCCCTCCTTTAGCTCTCAAAAACATGCCAATCAGATCAGCTCCCTATGTTGCAAACGACCACGTGCTGACCATTTGCGTTAGCTCTATTGAGATTCTTTTATCTTGCTAAATCTTTGGCACCTATCACACCATCTGGCGTAATCCACTGAATCGCGGTTATGGTTAGCCAGAATTACCCATATCGAAGGATTTTCTTTGCTTGGGTTTGCCCCTCGATATAATCTTTGCAATCTCCTTCGTGTAGTTCCCTCAGGATCCTTTGATCTTCGTCGTTGGTCGCACATCTGAGATGGGGGTAAGAACCTCTTCGGTAGAGTATCCCATCCTGTATGAAGAATCGCGGTGCCTTTCGGAGAAGCTTTTTCCGCTGCTTCCTGTCCACGGGAAGAGTTCCCATGAGCAAATAGCTTCTAAATGGCGTCATCCATGTTTTTGGTTCAATGGTAGTCTTAGAAGTCCAATCGACATCCATTTTGCTTTTGATCCGTGTGGTCAAGGTTTCGACCAAAACTAGGTCTATTGATTGGGCTTCTCCGGAACTGGCTAGCTTAACTAAGTAGTCAGCTTTCCTGTTCTACTCCCTTGGGATGGGAGTTATAGTGTAATGTTCGACGTCTTCAACAACTCTTTCACTTTAGAAAGATATGGGGCAAGGTTCTCCCCTTGAGCCTGGCATTTGCCTTTCACTTGATAGACGACTAACTAAGAGTCACTATAGATGTGTATGGCTTTTATGTTCAGCTCTTTCAAAATTTTTAGCCTAGCTAGCAATGCTTCATATTCTGCTTTGTTATTTGTCGCTAGGAATTCTAATTCCAAAGAGTAGAAAATAGCTTTTCCTTTTGGAGTCTCAAGCACTACCCCTGCCCCCGAGCAGAAGTTGTTAGACGTGCCGTCGATGAAGAGTTTCCATCGTGGTTCATTTTTCGACGGTATTTCTTCATCATCACCTCGTATGGTAAACTCAGCGATGAAATCTGCCAGTGCTTACCCATTGATTTCCCTTCTTGAATGGTAAGTAATATCATGTTGGCTTAATTCGATATTTCATTTGAGGAGTCGCCCAGAAGTTTCTGGCCAGTAAAATACTTGCTTTAAAGGTTGATCGGTTAGTACATTAATCGGGTGCACCTGGAAATACGGTCGTAACTTCCTAAACGCGATCAAGAGGCAATACGCTAGCTGTTCCAATTTTGGATAATTTTTCTTGTCTTCAGTGAACCACTTTCTAATGTAGTATACGGGTCACAAAGTCCTAGTTTCTTCATGCATAAGGATAGCGCTCAACGCGTGAGGTGAGACTGCTAAGTAGATGAATAAGTCCTTTCCACCTACTAGCTTTAGCAGGATTGGTGGGGATTCCCTATGTCGCAGCAGCTTTTCAAATGCTGTTTGAAAAGCTTCATTCTATTGGAAGTTCTTCTTTCCTTTCGTTATAGCATCAAAGAACAATATACAATTCTCAGTGGCTTTCGAGATGAACGGGCTTAACGCTATGACTTTCCTATTAAAGCTTTGTTATTCCTTCTTGTTCTTTGGGGCTTGGACTTCTCATAGGGTAGTTATTTACTCTGGATTTGCTTCAATGTTTCTGGTGCTCACTATGAATCCTAGAACTTTCCGGAGGCTACCCCGAAGTGAAATTTAAGTGGATTGAGTTTTACTACATATTTTCAGAGTATTTCAAACATTTCGGTGAGATCATTTAGGTGATTGGTAGCTACTCGTGATTTCACCAACATGTCATCCACATAGACCTCCATGGTTTTTCCCATCTGACGCTTGAACATGGTGTTTTACTAATCTTTGGTAGGTTTCCCTTATGTTCTTTGAACCGAATGGCATTACGCTTTAGCAGTATAATCCTAGGTTGGTGATGAAGCTAGTGTTTCCTGCTCGGGCTCGTGCATCAGGATTTCATTGTATCTAGAGTGGGCATCCATAAATAATAGCAGTTCGTTCCCAGCTATCACGTCCACAAGTTGGTCAATTCTAGGTAGTAGAAAACGATCCTTCGGGTAGGTTATGTTTAAGTCTGAGTAGTCGATACAGGTTCGCCATTTCCCGTTGGACTTCTTGACCAAAACTGGGTTAGATACCCATTTAGGGTAGGTCTCATCATGGAAAAAACCATTGGCCATGAGTTTGTCTACTTCTTCTCTCAATGCCTTGGGCCGCTCGGGGCCCAGGCTATGCCTGTTTGCTTTACCTATGTAAACCTGGGGTCAATATCAAGCGCGTGGCATGTAATTTCTGGCAATACCACACACATCTTGGAATGTGTCCAAATGAACACATTTAAGTTGCATGAAGAAATTTGGGGAGTCTAATCGCCTCTTTTTTACAAGGTGCGATCCAATTTTCAAGACCCTATTTTGGTCATCCATATCGACAGGAACATACACCGTCTTCTGCCAGTGCTGCCTGATCCTCCCTTGACCTCTTCTTTATAAGGCCCAAAGTCTTGTCTAATCGGTTATAGTCCCAAGCCAGTAGCGGCTGTGTAGTTGCTATTCGGCAGGTTCGTGAATGTAGAGAGTTTGCACTACATTTTTCCTGTTTTCTTTTCATTTGGATTCACGCAGTTCTGCAATATGACATTCTCTGGCGGTGCATTGATCTTCTTTGACCACCCTAGTTCTGTTTGCCATTGGGAATTCATGGTAAGGCACCACTGGGCTAAAGAGATTCTGAAATCTGCTAGCGCAGGACTCTTCTAGTTCTACTGGCAAGTGAATCGTCCCGACAGATTGTTTGGTTCGCTAGTGAATCCTTGGATTTTTGTTTGGCAGGCAGATATATCTTTCATGCTGACCTTCATCTGGTCAAAGGTACGTTTGAAAAGAATATTTACAAACCTGCCGCTGTCAACCAATACTCACCGAACCACAACTGGCCCAATCCCTACTATCATTACCATGGAATCAAGAGTTGGAGCTTTGATCCCTTTAGTATCTCAATTTTGGAATACTATATCATCATTCAAAATTTTCTACTGCTTGGTTGGAGCTCTATCTTCCATTGTGAGGCACGAGTCCTTCGGAGCATGCTTTAGTGAACTCACATACCGCTCCATTTTCTCCCCAACTTCTCTTGGATCTCTCTTTGCTGGTTCTGGCGTGGTTTCTTCGATCCCTAGGAGCTTGTGGAGCCACGAGTTGGTCGGGATTTTACGATTTTCTCACATATTGCTGAAGCTTGTTTTTCCAGATCAGCTCTTCAATTAAGTTCTTTAGATGATGGCATTCGTTTGTGTTGGACCATGCGTCTTGTGGAATTGATATAACTTTCCCGAGCGCTTTTGTTGTTCAGTTGCTTCTTTCTTAGGGTTTTTTTTATACTCCTCTATCTCTGTGTTGCAACATAGATGTCTTTCAAAATATTGTTGAGCTAGGTGTAATCCTCGGGCCTGAAGCCTTTAAGTCGCTTATTGTTACCATTTCTTTTATTGGAATTTTGGTTCTTCAAGTTTTGGTTTCCATCTTTCCTTACACTTCCTTCAGCAGTCCAAGAGGCGTTCATGTTCTGGTTCATCGCGATGTAGCTCTGCCCAACGTACATTGGTTGCACGCAAGTAGACTTCTTTCCAACTCTGCACTCTTCAAATATCAAGTATTGATTCGCCTTACGGTTGAAGTCCATCTTAGTGGTAGGTTGTTTCATTTTGATCCATTTTTGAACTCAGTTTTGGGGTGTATGGCGCGAACCAAAGCCATAAAAACCATATCCTCATTTGGATTGCTTACTCAGTCACTGCAGTATTAAACTGGTTCATCAAAGACTTTAGAGATTCATTTCGTCCCTGGAATAGGCCGGGCAGGGACATCACATCTTTCGGCTGTGCTGTGTGAAGTCTAAACTGATCAAGGAATCTCGTTGCTAGGTGGTCGAAAGTAAAGATAGATCTTGGCCGAAGCCTAGTGAACTACATGGAAGCAATTCCTTCTAGAAAAATTAGAAAACATCTACAATTAAATAATATCCGAAGCATTTGCTCCATCCATGTACCAACTGTACTTATACAAATGGGGTTTTGGGTCCTTTATTCTATCATATGATGGAATAGTGACATAGTGAATTTTTCTGGATATCACTCATTCAAGATCTCACCAGCGAAGGGACTCTGACTTGGAGTGGATCACCACTCATCATCTCTTCTATTCTTATTCTCATCCATTAGTCGCTTGACTATATCCATGATAAATGCTTCTGATGTTCGGTAGTTTGGAGGTCGGCTGTTAGTCACTACACCAAGTGTTTGGCTCTACAAACGGTCTTGGTGGGTGGGATGAAGCCTAGGCTCTCCTATTTTTGGAAGATCCACTCCTCAGGATCCCTTGGTTTGCGGTTGGCTTGATTAGGGCAGTTTGGACATTCCTGTCGTTATCGAATGCATTGGCATTTCCTTCCAACTTACCATTGTTAAATTGCTCTCCATCTTCTGAGTTATAGAGGTCCATGGTTATATACTCTTGTGGGGTCTTCGCTCCTTGGTTCAAGTTCATAGCTGGTTGCCTTGTGGTCGGTGGAGTACTTGTGCTTCCTTCTATGTTGATTCCAATGGTTCCAACTATCACTCTTCTTTGCGGCTGCTTTCCATTTCTTCTATTTAGACTAGAGATGGAAGAATTTTCTTGTTCTATATAGCCGTGGGTTCTGCCATAGTTCTTGGAGCAGGATGTGATTATAAGGTCAGGAGGGAATTAAGCTTATCCATAAGAGCTCGCTGACTGCTTTCCATTTTCTTGTTGATTTCATCAATCATTTTATTCAATTCATCTCTTGTAATGACTTTGCATTTATTGGAGGATCCTGACCCCTGATCTCCTACGTTGGCGCCATTTGATTCAATTTGTTGATGATTCGTTTCTTCTTCGGCTAGTACTGCCTTAATAGATCTTCCAGAAGTAGTTCTTTTTTCTTTCCGAAGCCATTGATTTCTAGCAGCAGTTCTTTTGAATATAGATTAAGGATCTAAAATCTGAAACTATCTGATCCAAAGTAGATAACTAGATCTAAGCCTAAGTTGGATTTCTCAGTGAAAGCACCAAAATGTTGACCTAAAAAATGGATCAACACCCTGGATTGAATGTGAAACCACTAGCGCTGCTCTTACAGAGCAATAATACAGAGAATATATGCAAAAAGAGCAGAAATAGTAAGAAGACAAGAAGATTTTTATAGTAGTTCGGCTATTAATGAAGCCTACATGCACTTTATAACTTTTATTATTGACTAATTGCTATTACAAGGTGAATTAGATTACAAAGTCGTTGAATATCTTAAATTAGACTATGTCCCCAAGGCTAGAGTTCGCTGGAGAATCACAGTGAACTCCCTGAGATGACTATTGTGAGGGAGAAGAAGAGTGAAGAAGGTTTTTTGCAGAGTTCCCGCAATCAGTCTAAGTGATCCCCTTTATGTTGCAGTTAGGGGAATATTTATAGAGGTTGGAGAGCCATTGGGCTAGGCCTTCTTGCCATGTTCTTGCAAATGACTGCAGGAAGACACACTGCAAGTTTCATCACGAACTGAGCTAACTTAATGGATCTCTAGCGATCCATAGCTTCTGGCTCGATGGCGATCCAACTACTTGAGATGCTTTCCTTACCTCTACCTTAAAGTTCATGGTGATCTGGCGAAGTAGTTATATGATTTGCCAACGATCCATGTACTTAGATTATTTTTGGACTTTGTCTTCTAGGGTGTATTTGTTGTCTCATGTCGATGTGACGCAGCGGATTAATCAAACAAAACTTCAATCGATGAAATGTAGCAATCGGTGAGTTGAAGATACCAAAATGCCCAAGTTCGTTGATCCAAAGATACCGAACTCTAGCTATCTCAAACACGTTGATAGCGCATTATACCGTGTTTAAAGATCTACGATTCTTCGCACGTTGATCTAGCGCACTAGATTCCGTGAATCGGCTTCTACGATCGTTGAATCGAGCGCACTCGATTAACCGAAAGAGGAGATAGGAGATTACACTCAACTACCAATTGGTATGAAAGCACAAAGCTAACAAAAGAGAAATTTTATTCAAAATCAACAACCCCAAAAATGTACAACACACGCGTATTTATAGGAGTTACAACCCAACACAACAAACAACACCCAACTCTTAGGTCGGCACCGACTCATCCCTCACGACTCATCTAAGTCGTTGCCGACTCATCTAAGTCGTTGCCGACTCAACAAAACACTTTAACGACTCAACTTGCCAAGCGACTCACGACTCAACTGAGGCCGACTCAAGCCATTACCGACTCAACATTCATACGATTCAAGCTTCCCAGTTTCTTGCCGCATGTCTCTTCGAGCGACTCAGTTAGGTCGTGCCCCCTTCTCTCCGACTCAAGACTTTCCAAAGATGGAGCTTCCCCTGGCTTTATGATGAGTCGCTGATGACTTATACTACTGTTGTTAGGCGACTTAATCCCCTCACGCTGAGTCGTGGACGACTCATTTCCCCCCAACACCGAACGACTCATAGTTTGGTTAGGTCGTCCCTTTCCTAACGCGTTCCTCTTTGTTTTAATAAGTCGCAAACGACTTGGAGTCTTCGTCTTGGGTCGTAAACTGTGTCCCATAAGTCGGTAACGACTTAAAATCCCCGAGCTACCCAACTCCCAAGCTTCGTTAAATCGGCACCGACTTATGCCTCCACTATCCCGTGACCGACTCATCAAGCATGCACCTCTTAAGCTCATGTACGTCTTACGAGTTAACTTCTGAATTCCCATATGCCTTGCTGCATCATCCTTCCCTGGTTGAGAAAAATTCGACCTCGAATTTGTAAATTCTTCCTCAACAATCTCATTCCCATGATACGGAATTAAGTATTTGATGTTAAAAACATCAGAAGTATAAACATCATCTGGTAACTTTAATCGATAAGCATTCTCATTGATTTTCTTCCAAACTTCAACTGGACCAATTTTTCGTGCCTTCAACTTGTTATAAGCACCCACCGGAAAACGATCCTTTGTTAATACTGCATAAACCAAATCACCTTCCTTAAATTCAACATTCCGACGTTTCAAATCTGCAAACTTCTTATATTTCTTATTTGATTTCTCCAATCGTTCCTGAACGATTTTATGACATTCAGTCAGCTCATCAACAAAATCGACAGCTCGTTTAACTGTTCCTTTCGATTGTGGGACTACTGCCAAATCCAACGGCCCCCTGGGTAAATTTGAATAAACAATCTGAAACGGACTGAATCCTGTGCTACGATTTACTGCATGATTATGAGCAAATTCTGCCTGGCATAGCTTCATGTCCCAACTTCTCAAATTATCCTGTACAAGACAACGCAACAAATTTCCCAATGACCTGTTAACAACTTCTGTCTGCCCATCAGTTTGCGGATGATAAGCACTACTAAATTTCAGTTTCGTTCCCACCATCTTCCACAAACTCAACCAAAAGTGACTCAGAAAACGAGTATCTCGATCAGAAACAATAGATTCTGGTAAACCATGAAGTCGATAAATCTCCTTGAAAAATAACTGCGCCACTCGAACTGCATCTGTTGTCTTTTTGCAAGCAACAAAATGTGCCATCTTTGAAAACCTGTCCACCACAACAAATATCGAATCATTTCCCCTTTGAGTTCTCGGCAAACCCAAAACGAAATCCATGCTAATATCAACCCATGGCTTAGATGGTACTGGTAATGGCATATACAACCCTGCATTCGTTGCTGTCCCCTTTGAAACTTGGCAAATATGACATCGCTCCACGAACCTCTCAACCTCTTTCCTCATCGACGGCCAAAAATAAGACTGTGAAATCAACTGCAAAGTACGATCACGGCCCACATGTCCTTCCTCGTGCAACTCCTTCACAATCTTCATCCTCAAACTACAATCCGGAATACATAAACGATTTCCTTTAAACAGAAAACCATCAACTAACATGAATTCATCGGTACTCCCATCCTTCACTTTCTCAACATATTTCACAAAGTAAGGATCTCCTTCAATCATCTCAGGCAACATTTCAAACCCCGTTACTTCAACCTTCATTGTCGTTAGTAAATGACTCCTCCTACTCAAAGCATCTGCTACTCGATTTGTCACCCCTGATTTGTGCTTAACGACAAAAGTAAACTGCTGTAAGTAAGAAATCCATGATGCATGTCTCGCTGAAATTTTATCCTGTCCCTGTAAATGTTTCAAAGCTTCGTGATCAGTGTACAGAACAAATTCCTTCTGAAATAAGTAATGTCTCCAATGCTTAACAGCCTGTACAACAGCATAAAACTCAACATCGTATGTACTGTATCTCATCTTCGCCCCAGACAGTTTCTCACTAAAATAAGCAACTGGCTTCCCATTCTGACTCAGTACTCCTCCAATACCAACCTTCGAAGCATCAGTATGCAATTCAAACAATAACTGAAAATTAGGTAGAACAAGAATTGGTGCAGACGTCAACAATTCCTTGATCTTCTCAAAGGCAACCCCCGCTTCTTCTGACCACACAAATTGTTTCCCTTTCATGCAATCAGTAACTGGAGCCATCACGCTACTGAAGTGTGGTATGAACCTTCGGTAGAATGACGCTAGTCCATGAAAACTTCTCACTTCTGTAATTGTCTTTGGCTGTGGCCAATTCTTGACTGCTTCAACTTTACTCTGGTCAACTTGAATACCTTTCCCTGAAACAACATAACCCAGGAATAAAACACTAGGTGTCATAAACACACATTTCTTTGTAGCAGCATAAAATTGTTCTTCACGAAGAATAAGCAACACTTCCCTCAAATGTAGAACATGTTCCTCCGTATTCCTGCTATAAATCAAAATATCGTCGAAATAAACCACGACGAACTTTCCAATGAATGGTCTAAAAATTTGATTCATCACCCGCATGAATGTACTAGGTGCATTAGACAAACCAAATGGCATAACCAACCATTCGTACAACCCTTCTCTTGTCTTGAAAGCTGTCTTCCATTCGTCTCCAGGTCTGATTCGAATTTGATGATAACCACTCTTCAAATCAATCTTCGAGAATATAGTTGCCCCACTCAACTGATCCAACAAATCATCCAACCTCGGCATAGGAAATCTATATCGGACAGTGATCTTATTCAAAGCTCTACTATCTGTGCACATCCTCCATGTTCCGTCCTTCTTTGGTACTAATAATGCTGGCACGGCACAAGGACTCAAGCTTTCCTGAACACGTCCCTATTCCAACAACTCTTCCACTTGCCTTCGTAACTCCTCATGTTCCTTCGGACTCATTCGGTAATGTGGTCTATGTGGTAACACTGCTCCCGGAACAAGATCGATTTGATGTTAAATGTCTCTCAATGGTGGTAACTCCTTAGGAAACTCCTCTGGAAATACATCTTCAAACTCTTTCAAAACTGGCTTTACTTCTTCAGGAATTTCAACCTCTTCACTACTCTCACGCCCAATCAACAAAAACACTTCTGGTTCTTCTTCGACTTCCTTGACAAACTCCTTCAAAGTCAACAGAGTTTTCAATTCCTCAATCTCTTCTAGTTTAATCTCCTTCTGCTGTTGCTTCTTAGGAACCAAAGTGATTTTCGTACCCTCGAACATGAAACTGTAACTATTGGCACGACCGTCATGCTGTACTGCTCTATCAAACTGCCATGGTCTGCCCAACAACAGATGACACACATCCATGTCTACAACGTCACACCAAATTTCATCTTTGTACTTCTTCCCAATAGAAAAATTAACACAAGCTCTTCGACACACCTTCACTTCACCACCCTTCCTTAACCATGCTAACTTGTACGGTTTAGGATGCTTCTCAGTTTTCAAGTTCAACTTCCTTACTGCTTCTGTAGAAATAATATTATCACAGCTCCCAGCATCAATAACGAACTTGCAAACTTTTCCCAGAATAGTACATGTCGACTGAAAAATATTGCTTCTCAACCAACTACAATCCTCCTCTTGCTTTGGTGTCAAACAACTTCTTCTCATCATAAGATTACATCCTTCATCACCCGACACTTCTTCTTCCTCCTCAACATAAGGTACATTTGAACATTCTGCCTTCTCACCATCATCCTCCTCAACTTCTGCAACCATGGTTCTCTTCTTCGGCTTCGGACATTCGTTGCTTTTGTGACCCAACTCCTGACAATTATAACATTTGAAAACACTACTAGCCTTCGCCTTCTCAACCTCCTTCACCACTGGCTTGGTAACTGGTTTAGGAACATTAGAACTTCCGCCAACACCCCTTGCTTGATTATTGGAATTAGTAAACACACCACCTCCACGCCTTCCTTGTTTCTCCCAAGCTAACGCTTTCTGATGTGCCTCTGCAACGGATCTAGGATCAAACATATTAACCATATCCTGGATCTGCATTCTCAAACCCCCAATGAATCTAGCAGTTAGCTGTTCTTCTGTCTCCATAATATCATTCCTGGCAATGAGTTGGTAAAATTCATCTGCATAATCACTAACAGACTTCGTTCCTTGCCTCAAATTCTGCAACCTTTGATACATAAGTGACTGGTAGTTGTAAGGTAAGAAAGTAGATCTCATCAACTTTTTCATCTTCTCCCAAGATTCTATCTTTGATTTTCCCATTCGTTCTCGAGTAAGTTTAGTTTGCTGCCACCACGCCAATGCTCTTCCCCTCAGCCTTGTAGCAACTAACTTCACCCTTCTATTCTCCGGCACCTCCTTGAAATCAAAGATTTCCTCCACATTAGACAACCAATCTAAAAACTCCTCTGCAACCATCCCGCCTTTAAATTCTGGAATTTCCATTTTCATACCCGACTCCCAACGACGATCATCCTCCACGTCACGGTAAGAATTTCGAATTTGGTCTCGATCTCTATAATGAATACTTGCTCTATCACCCTCTTCAACAAAATCAAAGGTACGCCTACATCGATCTCGACTAACATCATCCCTTCTCTCATGCATGCTTCTTTGACTATGTCTCTCTTCATCTCTATATGCTTCATGGTCAAATTCTCGATGACTTCTTCTTTCTTCATGTGCATAGTCATGATGATCTCTTCGTGATGAAATTGATGTTTCTCTTCTATCTCTACAAGAATGTGGTGATACCCTCCTCGCTTCCGTAACCAATGGCGAAACTCGGTTTCCTCCATGGTTCGAGTTTGGTGATCTCCTCCTTTGATTCAAATCAGTCATCAATCTCTCCAATTTACCAATGCCTTCATCAAACTTTTCATTAATACGTTGTTCCATAAGCTCGGCTTCTTCTCTACGATACAAAGCTTCAACGTTTTGATGTCGGTTAGCTCTCCTTGGTGGCATGGTTGTAAACTTCACAAACTTCAACAAATTGAACACAATACTTCAAAATTTCACACAATAAAACAATCTAGGCTCAACCTTAGATCGGCAATAGATGTTCACGGCTCACACTAACTCGGTTCAAGTTAGGTCGGCTCTACCTTGACTCGCTATGACTTGCCTCGGTACAACTTGTCTTGGCCACCTACTACAACACTTCAATGCAATCAACAAGGCACGGCTACTCCCAAGTATACACGGCCTTCTTCAAATTCAAACTCCTTGGCGCGCAAAAACTCCAAGTCAAAATCCAAACAAAGTCCAACTCCTCGATCCAAAATGAAATGGATCAAACACTCCTAACTTGATGCAACTTCAATATGAACACGATGAACTCCTTCAACTTCAAAAACTTCAAAAACTTGGCTCCAAGAATCAAACTTAGCTATGATTGGCTAAGAATGGCTCCGATACCAAATAATGACGCAGCGGATTAATCAAACAAAACTTCAATCGATGAAATGTAGCAATCGGTGAGTTGAAGATACCAAAATGCCCAAGTTCGTTGATCCAAAGATACCGAACTCTAGCTATCTCAAACACGTTGATAGCGCATTATACCGTGTTTAAAGATCTACGATTCTTCGCACGTTGATCTAGCGCACTAGATTCCGTGAATCGGCTTCTACGATCGTTGAATCGAGCGCACTCGATTAACCGAAAGAGGAGATAGGAGATTACACTCAACTACCAATTGGTATGAAAGCACAAAGCTAACAAAAGAGAAATTTTATTCAAAATCAACAACCCCAAAAATGTACAACACACGCGTATTTATAGGAGTTACAACCCAACACAACAAACAACACCCAACTCTTAGGTCGGCACCGACTCATCCCTCACGACTCATCTAAGTCGTTGCCGACTCATCTAAGTCGTTGCCGACTCAACAAAACACTTTAACGACTCAACTTGCCAAGCGACTCACGACTCAACTGAGGCCGACTCAAGCCATTACCGACTCAACATTCATACGATTCAAGCTTCCCAGTTTCTTGCCGCATGTCTCTTCGAGCGACTCAGTTAGGTCGTGCCCCCTTCTCTCCGACTCAAGACTTTCCAAAGATGGAGCTTCCCCTGGCTTTATGATGAGTCGCTGACGACTTATACTACTGTTGTTAGGCGACTTAATCCCCTCACGCTGAGTCGTGGACGACTCATTTCCCCCCAACACCGAACGACTCATAGTTTGGTTAGGTCGTCCCTTTCCTAACGCGTTCCTCTTTGTTTTAATAAGTCGCAAACGACTTGGAGTCTTCGTCTTGGGTCGTAAACTGTGTCCCATAAGTCGGTAACGACTTAAAATCCCCGAGCTACCCAACTCCCAAGCTTCGTTAAATCGGCACCGACTTATGCCTCCACTATCCCGTGACCGACTCATCAAGCATGCACCTCTTAAGCTCATGTACGTCTTACGAGTTAACTTCTGAATTCCCATATGCCTTGCTGCATCATGATGCCCTCCATGTAATTTCGTTGCACGCTGCCTTGTTTTGGTGATGATCCGCATACTGATTGCATTAGTCTGCTGATTGAACTAGATGAATGCTTGCCTGTCGATTTAACTAGCTCGAAATCCCATCATACTTAGCCATTGTCCTTAGAAACCCTAATGCAAGTGAATTCATGAATCCACGAGCCAAGCTTATGGATCACTGGCAATCCATAGATGATGAATCGCTAGCGATCCATCACCTTAGGGTATTCTTATTTTCCATTCCATTGACTTCTCTTGGTTGATTGCTCCAGTCTTTTTTGGTTGGCTCTTGAGCTACTCTGACTTGACCAAGCTCTTTCGACTTCCTTTGGATTTTGCTGGCTTCAAAACCCAGATAATACATCTTATAAATTCAATCCATTATATCAATCACAACACAATTCTTCTACTCTTAAACTTTCTTCTCAAATTCAGTATAATTAAAGTATGTCTCATCCCTTCTAATCGTATTGAGGTGTTTAATATGGATAATTGGGTATTTGATTCACAACCCGATCAAAGTGCAGTTCCACATAGTGCTCACCCTCTAAGCTTCCATTCCTCTGCTCTATGGAATAGCGAACAAGACAAGGATCTTTTTTAATCTACTATCATTTTTCGAAGGACTCGGTGAAGGAAAATGACCAAATTGGAGAAGCATTTTGGGCGAAAGTAATGACTTATTACAACCGAAGACATGTTGAGAAAGACAAGATCAATGTCTGCAATTACCGATCGATTTGAAAAGATCAATCGACAAACGCAGTTTTATGAGTCTTAATTTACAGAATAGAAAACACAAACCCTAGTGGAATGGGTGGCAAAGTTGAGCTAGTAAGTTTTTTTAAAATAGCACTTCATAGTTAAATTCATATTGTATTTCTTATTTTTAATTATTTGTTGCAGAAAAGAATGGCGAATGATCAATTCTTGAAATTATTTCCACGGGAAAATGGGACAAAAAATCTCACTATTGTCAATTTGCAAACTATTATGACTTGCTTGTTAGTCATTAAAAATGTAGATCCAGCACTGTAAAGTCCTTAAGAGATGTCCATTCAAAGCAGAATGGTAAGGCAAAAAGTTTCGAGGATAACTTATATTTTTAGTCCAAGAAACACTTCCAGTATGGATTCTAATTTATGCCTGGAAATTGAAGTTGACGAAGTAGAAACACGAATGGACGAAGATGCTAGACCAATGGGGCAGAGGGCATCTAAGAAGAAAATTGTTGTTAGTGACAGGTTGATTCTTGAATAGCCCTTATGCATGAAAAACATGCGAGAGAAAATGTTAAACATCAAAAGGGTATTACGGAGAAGCAGTCCATGTTAAAAGAACTAACAGAGATTGAAAAAAAAGGTTTGAGTCAACGTCAATGTCAAGAACCATTATTATGGAAAAGGATGTGAAGGTAATGGATCAATTGTCAATGTAGTATTGGATAGAATATAAACAACCTATTATTGAGAGTAGATCTGAAACGAAACATATGTAGTAAGAGTAAGAGCGAATTGTATATTTAATTATTTTTTTAAATGGTGTACTATTTATGTATTTTTGAAATGTTAATTAGTTCAGCGTTTCGGTCAATGAATTCATGATTTAACAGAATAGTTCTTCTCAAACAAAGTCAAATACCATTATGAATATCATATTTATAGCATGCTACACTGCATTACACAAATAAACAAACAAATATAAATAATTAAATAAGGGTCCTCCATAAGTAACTATCGATTTCCATAAGAATTACAAATATGATCCATTAGATCCTTATGAAGAGCTGCATTTTGATAAACTTCATGATGATTCACATGAATACTGTACTCTCCTTCAGTTTGTATCGTGTCACTTCGGAATAATTCAGGCGTTTGTCTTGCACCATCGTACTCATAATCAGGATAGTCATACGCGTTTTGTCTTCGATGATAATGTTATGAAGAACTGTACAGGTGAACATAATTGTAACCATTTTTGAACTCTTTCATAGTCTACATGGATTACTCACCATTTCAAATCTTGCTTGAAGCACTCTGAAAGCCCTTTTTACGCTTCCCTTTGTCCTTCTTGCATTGTAGCAATTTTTTTCTATTTTTCTATCAATGGGTTGCAAAAGTCTTTACAATCGTGCTCCATTTAGGGTAAATTTCATCTCCTATATAGTATCCATGATCATATGTGTTTTGATCAAGTGTAAATGATATAGAGGTTGATCTACCAAGCGCCAGATTATTAAACAAGTGGGATCATTCAACAACATTTAAGTCGTTATGAGAACTTGACATTCCAAAAAATGTTTGCCAAATCCACAAATTATGAGATGCAACAGCTTCAAGAATGATAGTTGGTCTTTTTTTCTTACCGTTGTATGCTTAATGAAAAGCTTTAGGATAGTTCTTCCACTCCCAATGCATACAATCCAAATTTCCGAGCATTCCAGGCCAATCCTTACTTTCGTGCATTTCACGCAATCGAGCTATATCTGCTTCGTTAGGTAAACAAATGTATTCCATCCCATAATTATCCACAACGTCTTGGTAGAAGTGATCTAGATTTTCCAATGTTGTACCCATTGCAATATTATATGTGTCATCAAGGGCATCAGCGGGTGTACCGTAAGTAACATCTATAGAGCTGTGGTCATCTTTTAATGTCCACTTAGACCTTGCTTTTTGCAGAGTCCTGCTTATAAACAAAGTAATTAATATTATGGTTAATACTTTCTAGAATTCTTAAAAACAATGCACGACTCATTTTGAATCCTCGGCGAAACATCTCTGGACCATAAGTTGACCCATGATTAACGTAATCTTGCAGTGTTATGTGGAATGCTTCCTATTTACGATTGATGTATTTTCGGCCCATAACCAAGCCACCGTGTGCCCCGAAGTTGAACCATATGCTTCACGGTAGATTTTTGATAGTTCCCTTTCTTCTTGTTGATGTTTTAGTTCATACGCTTCTTCTTCGGAGTCGATAGCGCATAACATTATTGCTTTTAGTATATTTGAAGATATTGTTGGTGTAGTAGTTTTTTCATTTTGGTAGATATGATAAGTTCAAGTTGTGTAAAATAAGTATGATAAGTGTATGCTTATATAGAATGGCCAGCTACTGAACTGTCCACAGTAAAGACAAATGTGTAGACTCTGTGTAAATGTAAGAATATTATGTCACCCCGGTTTTCTTTAGGGTACAAAAAGGAATATTTTATCTTCTTGATTTGCTTTTATTTAGGGTAAATACAGGAATATTCTATTACATTAGCTTATCTTCATGGTAAATTTGGGAATATTCTTTCACATTGGCTTTTATTTTGTGTAAGAATAGGAATAAGTTGTTTGGTCACCATGGATTTGGAGGAAAGGATTTTGATATTCCAACACATACCACCATCTATAAGTATGGTGTAGACTTCATGTTAATAATAGTATCAAAATATTAATAATTGAACTAGATGGGAAAAATTGACAACAACATAAGTTAAAGTCAATAATATAGTGCAATGCATATGCGATTTGCCTGCTAGAATGCTCACAGTAACACTGCCAAGTCCTCATTTTGGACGTCTCTACTATAAATTTGCTCAGCTCCGTAGATGCAATTTTCATGAATGGATTGATGAATTATTTTCTAGCAGGGAAGTTGTTTATGCTTGCGACCTTGCTAGAGAAAACTGTTTGTTATTGCGAAAACTTCATTCATCGCACATCCGCCTTGATGACAATTAAGTAGTAAAAATAGTCTGTGTTTGTTTTCAACGTTACCTTTACTTTAATTATGTACTGTATGTTACTCAGTAATTTACGTACTTTCATAAAATCATCTTTGCTTTCCTTAAGGGAAAAGAATATGAATATTGTATCAAATCTACTTTGCTTTCTAAGAACGAGTGTGAATATTATGTCAAATCAACTTTGCTTTCTCAAAATGAATATGAATATTATATCAAATCAACTCTGGTTTTTGAGAAACAAAATGAATATTGATATTGTGTTACATCGTCTTTACTTTCGGAGAACGAATGGGAATATTTTGTTACATCATCTTTATTTTCAAACCATTATTAAAAAACATAGCCCATCATTACACACAAAATAGCAGTTCTTCCAATGTATAATTATCCTCCAGAAAGTTGGTGAAAAAAATGTTCAAAGCATCATTGATGACTGTGTTCGACAATGTGACAATCAACAGTAGGTTAGTCAGCAACATGATAATTCATCTCCCAGTGGAACCCCTATGGAGTAAATCATCTATCTACAGAACTAGCATTATGAAAACATTCGATGGCAAGAGAATGAGAAGCGATAAGAAAGAAGAAGGCTTAATGATGTCCTTGATATTAACATACCAATGCGTGATAATGTTCCAAGTAACAACCAACATCCATTCTTACATATCTAACCATTGGATTTGAATGTGGTTCATGTTAAACGATGTGAATGTGGTTAGTTAGCAAGCTTACCACTGTGTCATATGGTAGGGATGTCGACCGTCGATACTACTATTGTATACACGACATCTGCGGATTAACTCAATGCATATATGATCCTTTTACTCGAAGAGAAGTTGACTTTGTTGCAAATTTAGACAGACTGAATGATTTGTACCGGGCAATCAGTTACGTGATAGGTTAAGTGGTCGTGATAATGAAGTTATTTAGCATTGCTAATCTCTAAATCTCGAACGCGTTTGCCCCAATTATTACCTTTATCAAGTATTTCATTTGTCAATTTCACGTTAGAAAAAATGATGATAAGATAAACACAAAGATGTTAAATACAGACAAATAAATGATGAACCATACATGAGTTTAGTGCAGTAACATAACCTAAAGATACAACATAACCTAACAGCAAATAACAGTCACATTATAATAATATAAGCTAACGACAAACAACTGGAATATAACGTACACTACCTAAACAATGCAACATAGAAAATACAACAACTGCAACTAAAACATACATCAACAACATTTATATTCAATCCAATGGTACCCCATCATCATCATCACCTCCATTAACATTGTCATTATCCTCATTATCACCTCCATAGTCATCATCATTGCCCTCATCATCAGTTCCATCGGCATCACCATCATCCTCGTCGTCGTCGTCCTTATCCTCATCATCGCCCTCACCACCATCTCCGTAATCAAGATCATCTCCAACATCACCAGAACCACACCCACCATCACTAACATCACCTATATGATCTCCATCAGGTGGTCCATAAGGCTCGTACACGGCAATTCTAGCGGATAACTCATCAATCTATGCCTCTAACATATGTGTATGCTGCATGTATGTCTCATGTTGGGTGTGCATATATGCGAGCATTATATCTCGATACACACCAAATAAAACTCTGCACCGATCCAATCTACATGCATACCACATAAACAAATAATCTGACATGTAAGAAACTAAGTTTGAAAGAAAAAACGAAATGCACAGAACTAACAAAAAATACCTCATATGGAAGGTATAACTCGACGAAGGCGCACCAAGAATGTCATGGTGCTCTAGAAGGACTAACGGCTGCTCAATCAATGTACCTACGACATCGTATGCCCCAAAAGTATAATCAGGCTCCAATTGCGTTGAATCTAGGAGAACCATGAAGGAATAGGATTGAATGAAATCTGGGGTACCAGAACTCTACCGATCGCGATGTGATGGCCTATATGATTAGTGTTGATCCCTCAGACATAATCTCGTAACATGAAACGACGTGGTGCTGCTCTAGCCTAACATGCATTGTAATCTCCATCTACAAAACATGTACTGGTATCCACCCATCAAGCCCATCGAAGAGCATGCAGAAACTAATCTCCAATCATCCTGTGTTTTCCAAACATGTCTTCGCATGATAATGGATCAGCTAGTGTACAACGATTGCCAGTGGTTTGACTTGCACACCACTCTCCTAAATACCACATAGGCAAGAATCCAAGTGTGTGCAAAGTGAACCTACATGTAGATAATAAATATGCGATCATGAAGGGATGGTCGTCTGCCATAGGGCCTGCATCTATAAGCTGAGTCCAATTGGAAGCCCAAGGAGTCCGTATGATGTTGCCACGACTGTGCATGTCAAGCTGCGACCTAGCCTTCAGGCCATGTCTAAAACCTAAGGGAGCATGCCGCACATACTGAACTATCTCCCATCGTCTCATCCTAGGGAAGTACTATTCAGGAGCCTTCCTGACTGGTTATCCGCTGAATGTAGGGATGCATGTTTGCCGTGTACTCGTAGTACTATAATGGCAGTATGTACCAAAAAGCGGACATCTGCTTGACATTGCCAAGTGCAAATGAATCCAACGCGGTATATAGGGTACCTAGAATGGTTGTACCTTAATCAATAGTATGAAGCCGGTCTAACCGAGTAAGCGGTGCTAGATAACTAGATGGACCATACCTTTTTGGTTTGAGACAAAGGTCGAACCAAGAAAGTATAGAAGAAATGCCCAAGTGATCACATCCATTATATCTGCTTTGTCTCTATAAGTGTTGTTATAGTGCCAAAGGTAGGGCAACTTCATAGAACCGCTATTAATGCAGTTAACATCTATGAGAGGTAGAAAAATGTTAAACAAATTGGGAAACTAGTATATAACTCATCAAATGGAATGACATAAGCACATGTCCCCCAGTCTCAATACCGGTGAGCATGTAGAAGTCAACAAGGGTAATACCCAACTCGAAGTTTGAAATATGAAACGTATGCATTGTGGACCACCACCTCTCAACTGGTGCCTAAATGAGAGGTCGATCAAAGGACTACAAAGACCTAATCCTAAAAAACATGCCAAAAGGGCTAGCCTGTAGCCCCTCATAATAGGAAGGGAGAAAGTTTCGTAAAACTATATAATACTGGGACTTCACATTCTTCCCTTTCTAGTAGACTTGTTGTATGATTTGCACATACACACAAGTATAGTCCCAAACCAGATGGTTGTGTCAAACCCCGTAGAAGGATCGGCCTATTTGTCTATGTTATGTAGGGTTTGAAATTGTTTATCTTAGGCGTCGAGTTTGATCATGATTTACTGGGATTTTCTTGGCTTGGGTTTGATATTAGGCATGGATTGGATGACTATGTGTGTGGCTATTATTGACTTTGATGGGAGGATTGTTAGGTTGATCATGTGTAATGGATGTAGCTTGGAGATTTACTACGATCCTCGAGGATCTATTATGTTGAGCTACCTATATTCATTGGACCTATCACGTAACAAGCTTAGTAGAGTATATGCAGTTAGAGATTTCCTAGATGTTTTTCCCGTGGTTAGTGGTCACCCGTCCTAGAGAGAGAGATCGAGTTTAGGATCTATCTAGTTGAGAATGTTAGACCCATCGCCTTACCATTGAGGCCCTAAAGTAAAGACGTGAGTTGAATAAGCAAGTTAATGAGCTACTAGAGAAGGGTTTTATGAAGAGGAGTATTTTTAAGTCGGGAGCACCAGAAGTTTTTGCCACCAAGGTTTCTTTGAGACTTTGTGTCGATTATAGGGATCTAAATAAACTAACAAAGAAGAATCATTATCCATTGCCCCACATAAACGATCTCTTTGATCAGTTAGTAGGAGCTAGAGTATTATCACAGCTTGAATTGGCTATCAGATTCCATCAGTTATGGTAGTCGAGGATAACATATAGAAGACATATTTCGTACACTTGATGGATTGTATGAATGGTTAGTCATGCCCTCCGGACAAACCAATGCGCCTGCCTATTTTATTGATCTAATGAACCGTGTATGTAGGGTGTTACTTAACAAATTTTTAGGGTATTTGCGGATGATATTCTTGTGTACTCAAGAAGTGAGGAGGAACATGCATTGCATTTAAGAGAAGTGCTCAACACACTCCGGGAAAATAAGTTGAAGGCAAAGTTTTCTAAGGGCAACTTTTAGAGAGAGAAGGCACGCTTTTTATGACCTATTGTATCAGAAAGTTGTTTAGCAGTTGACCCTAGTAAAGTAGAAGCAGTTCAGGATTGGCATGTTTCGAAGAATGCCACGGAAGTGAGAAGTTTCTATGGTTTGGCGGGCTACTATTGCAAGTTCATTAAATACTTCACGAAGATCACTGCCCACTGACCCGTCTTGCTAAAAAGAATATAGTTTCCTCATGGGATGCGAAGTGTGAAGATGTTTTTATCAAGTTGAAAAAGGCAATGACTAACGTGCCAGTTTTGGTGCTATCGGACAAGGATGAAGCTATTTCTAGTTTATACCAATGCATATGGAATGAGGTTAAGTGCGGTATTGATGCACGAAGGAAACGTGGTGAGTTATATGAGTAGGCAGCTGAGGACCCACGAGAGAAACTATCCTATACATGATCTTGACTTAGTAGCCATTGTCTTTGTGCTTAAGTCACAAAGGCATTATCTTTCAGGGGAGCGGTTTGAGCTATTTGCGAATCACAAGTCCTTGAGGATTCATTATCCAAAAAGGACTTGAACTTGAGGCAAAAAAGGTGGATGGAGTTGTTAGCAGTATAAGACTTTGATATCCCCTATGCCCCAGGCAAGGGTGGTGTAGTAGCAAACACTTTAGGTAGATAGCGTGCAATCTTGAGTCCTATATTTTTAGAGTGGAGACATTTGGATATATTGCTACCTTTGAATTTTGACCATCATTAGATTTTACCTAGGACTATTAGCAACTTTAGATGTTCATCCTACATTGATAGTGCATGTGGGATTTACGTAGAAGGAGGATAAGGAGCTAGTTGACATTTTTGAGAGGATTGATAGAAGAGAGTCATCGAGTCGTTTGAGGCATTATGCCATGGACTCAAGAGAATGGTTATGAAGGGATGATAGGCTTTGTGTTCCTCGTAGCACATATTAGATCAATGCGGTACTAGCAGAGTCTCATAGTTCTAGGAGGACCATTCATCCCTGTAGAGACAAGATGTATTAGGACATGAATCGAGTTTTCTATTGGTCAGGTATAAAGAAGCAAGTAACAGAATATGTAACTAGATATATGACTTGCTAAAGGGTAAAGATAGAGCAGAAGCAGCCGGAAGGATTCCTACAGCCATTAGATATTCCTCGGTGGAAATGGGAAAGCATCTCTATGGATTTTACAGATGGTATACCTATGAGTAAGAGAGGGAATAAGATCATTTGGGTCATCGTCAATCGGTTGACCGAGTGCACTCGTTTCATACTAGGGAGGATTACTAGGACGATAGCGTCGTTGGTGGCTCTATACGTGGAAGAGGTCATTAGGTTGAATGGATGTTCTATTAGCATAGTTAGTGACCGAGATCCACTTTTCATTAGTGAGTTTTGGAGGAATCTATAAGAAGCTTTGAGGACTAAGTTGAATTTGAGTACCGTGTATCATTCGTAGATGGACGAACGAATAGAGATAATGAATCGGATTTTATAGGAATTTCTACGGATGTGTAGACTTTGGAGGTTCTTGGGAGGACCATTTTCCATTAGTGGAGTTTACCTACAATAATAATTATCATGCAAGCATTGAGATGGAAACTTTTGAGGAATTATATGGAGACTATGTAGATCACCGTCTTGTTGGTGGGATACAAAGGATAGGCTTATTCTTGGACCAAAGTTGGTGAGGGAGACATTAAAGAAGGTGGAACTAATCCATAGAAGGATGAAGGCTACTCAATATAGACAGAAATCTTACGCCGACAGGAGACATACCGAGTTGGAGTTTGTAGAGGCAGACATGGTATTCGTGAAAGTTTCACCCCCTAGGCATGTGATGAAATTTGGTAGTTCTGGGAAGCTAGCATCGAAATTTGTAGGACCCTTCCAGATAGTGGCTAAAGTAGGGATATTGACATATAGAGTAGAGCTTATGGATAAGTGGCAGGGTACATGACATTTTCCTTGTGTCACACTTGCAAAAGTGCTTACATAATACAACTACCATGGTCGAGCCAAGTCAGTAAGAGGAGGTTAAGATTGAGAGAGAGTCACTTGTTCACCAAGTCACTTGTTCACCAAGCACCCATTTGTATTCTTGAGCATGGTACAAAGTGACTCCGTAACAAGAAGATCAGACTTGTTAAAGTCTGATGGGGAAATAACCCAATAGAGAGTATATGGGAGCCCAAGGAGAAAATCTGCGCTACCCACCCACAACTCTTTTCTCGTTCATTTCTAGTCTAATTCTCATAAGTATAGATTTCTTATTTGTAAGACTTAGGTGGTATCCCTTTAGGTAGACACCGTTGGATGTTAGGAATGGTTGTAAATTTGTCGTTAGGACGTGTTATGGATGATGGATGCTATTGGATGTATATGGACGTATTGTTCACATAGTGCTCCGTTACACGTTAGGACGGTATATCCTCTAGTTATTCACATGCACACTTATATCTAGTTGAATGTTAGTGGATGTTGTGCATTTCGATGTTGCATATGAATTGTATGGTTGTGCATACATATAGAAGTGCAAGTATATTTACTTAGGATGTTGCATACATTTGGATGCATAGCATGAGCATTTTTCCATAATAGGTCGACTGAATTGGTGAACTGCCTAGTTTTGCATTACTATATATTCAAGTGCATTTCATGTTGTATATATGTGTACATGTTGCATTAGAAAGTTTTATGGATAATGATTGCTTGTGGATGTTGGTTGAGTAGATGGTTGTAGTTATTGATTGTTGTGTGTAAGCATTTTTCCGTCCTTAGAGATTTCGAGGAAAAAATCTTTTTAAGGAGGAGAATGTAACAATTTTGGAAATTTACTAAAAATTAAACACGAATTTAATAGTGATTTAGAAGGAAAATTAATAAGGAAATTAAATTAAGACGAAAATAAGGACTTAAAACTAAATATTCGCAAACATCCGAATTTGATTACGAATTTTGCACCATCATATTCGTAGCAATTATCCAAACAATTTTGCATATATTATACGTCGTAATACGAGTTAGTGTGAGAGAGTTATGGCCGTTAGAACAAGTTTAAACATTTAAAATTTAAAATTCACAAAGTCTTAGGTCGACCATAAAGGATCCTAGGTGGATCGGTAGCGGTCGACCCAAGATAGAATAAAATTGTGCGTTTATCGATATGTAACGACATGATTCAACGGCCTGTGTTTGTTGCTTGCTTGAGAAGAATTAGATAAGTGGTCTAGATGCCAGCTGAGTTGATCTAATGACCCTTAACCTAAACCTAACTCTATAAAGAAGATGCGAATGAAACCCTAGTCTTTTATGGAAACTTACAGTAACTAAAATCTATCCAATTTTCTCCTTAAAACCCTAATTTTCTTAAATCAAAATAAACCTTAATAAATCTAAAATGCAACAGCAAGCGATCAAAGGAGGATTAAGGCGATCTATAGAAGGAGATATCTATTGGAGGCCAAATTCTCATGATCTAGAGCTTAGGCTAGAGGTAGGTGAGCACAAATATTATAATTTGATTAATGTAATTAAATTTAAACTATTGTAATTGATCTAGGATGTTAGAACCTTAATTTGATATGCTAGAACCTTAGAATTGAACTTGTTAACTTAAAATTGAAACTATCTAAACGCAAATTTGTTCCCAAAAACCTAGTAATCAATTTACAATAAATGGATAATTTAATTAGTTAACCAAACACTTGTTTGATGCAAACTTATAATCCTAAATCACAAACCTTGGAATTGATTGAAATTGGAAAATTAATTAACCGTAAATTAGAGTTAATTGGAATTATTAATTGCTATGATCGGAAATTAAATAAAAATCAATCGACGGTCAGAAAAAAATGAAAACTCCAAATTTAATCCACAAGTAGTCGACCTAGGTACTCCGTGCTCGACCAGTAGCAGTCGACCGCTAGGGTACCCAGATCTATCGTTCAACATGAATGGTGCAGATCCTAAACCTTTGCTTAAGGCCTAGGTTTATAATAAAAATTTATGTAATTTCGTATAAAATTACATGAAATGATAAACTGATTTTTTAATACTTTTTTTGAGCTAAATAAACACACTAGAGATAGTAGGGCCGTATATCCCTTATCAAGAGAATGTAGGGTCGTAAATCCCCTATTAAAGGACAATAGGTTATTGGGGTTTTGGTAGCTGTTGAATACCCAAATAAGAATGAGAGCCGTCATGATGTATTTCGCAGACACTGAGGGAGTATTCCATCGTGGTGGCATACAACACTTATGGAGATACCAGATGAGTGAGCCTGATCCTAACCGGAGTCCTTATACACAAAGTTCTAGCGGGACGTGCTACCGGTGGACGTCAATGTAGGTTGATAAGAGGCTACGATAGGAAATGTTTGGCCCTACGACCAAGAGGTAGACATTGGGTGCGTATGATGAATAACATTATTGGTTTGCAATACGAGTTTTCATTTCAGGGTTCTCTCAAGCAAGGTAATGATAGTAGTTTCAGATAATTCAAAAGATGTTGGTCTATCGTCAGTGTGAGGCACGAATTGTAGTTTGACTCATTATTTTAGATATAAATCCTTAGGTGTGAGACCTTAGGAATACATAGATAATTGTTATACACCCTTCATCACTTAGAGTAATTTTGAAGTTAACTTCACTTAATCGTCGCTTATTAAACTTGTTCTCATTTACCACAATTTATGTTTGACCCGTTCCTTTTCCAACTTTTCCCACTATAAATGGACAGCGTAGTAGATGATTTGATTGTTTTCGATACTTGGGGAGATTCATGCTTTTCTTGGAGTCTGCTTTACTACATCTTCTCATCATGTATCATTTTATCATATCAGTACAGTTATTTTCTTGTATCAGACTTTAAGGAATATTTTGTTTTGTACTCTGCTCTGGATCTGTACCGATATTTTTCTAAGACTACGACTTGATATTTTCAAAGACTGATATTTATTGTGATATTTGTCTGTCATATTTCCTCCGCTATGACATGTATTTGATAGTTAGCTCATCTTAGATTGTATATGTTTGTCTTAGTCTCTAAGATGTTAGTGTTTTAGAAACCCGACGATCCGCATTTCTCGACGCGAGGTCGAAAGCCACTTTGAGCTTTGGATCAGTGTGTCGGGAAGTTTGGGTTGTCAAAAAAGTTTTCATCAATATGTCGACTATTTGATTTTCAGTTTGTATAGTTCAAGTGGAATTATTTCTTTATTACGTTGTCTCTTAGAAAATGATGTCTTATATCTCTATGTTTTTTCCTAACACATTATTATATAGTTCTATTTTTACGTTCGACTACTCCATTTTGTTGGAATGTTTTCAGCAATGAAATGTTATGTGTAATCCCTTTATTATTACAAAAGTTTTCAAAATTTTCATTTTCGAACCCTCCGCTATGATCACTCCTGATTATTTTAATTTTAGTTGACAGTTGATTCTAAATTCTTTTAGTAAATTTTTTAAACATTTCAAAAGCTTCACTTTTAAGTTTTAATAAAATTGTCCTTGTACATCTAGAAAAATCATTTGCGGTTACAAAACATATCCATTATGATTTATTAATTGTATTTGCGAAGGTCCAAAAGGTCTAGGTGAAGAAGTTCAAGAGGTTGAGAAGTATAAATCATATTTTTTGATTTAAAAGTACTTTTATGAAGTTTTCCTAGTTGACACGCATCACATAAGTTGTTGACATTAAATATAATTTATGGAGATGCCTAGCAACTTTAGATAGGCGCTTAAAATCCAAATGACCAAATCTTTTGTGCCAAATTTAAGGGGCACTAGATTCAGCTAAAAGACGCAGACTGTCATTAGACACTTTCTTACTTAAGATATAAATGTTACGTTTCCTAATACCTTCAACAATAATGTTTAACTCATTATCTTTGATGTGACAAATACCTTTTTCAAATTTAATTTTAAAACCCTTATCACATAGTTGACTAATACTAAGCAGATTATGTTTTAAGTTCTTAACTAGCAAAACATTAGAAATAGTATGAGTTTAAGAGTTACCGGCATTGCCAATGGCATTCACATATCCTTTAGAGTTGTCTCCAAAATTAAACGATCCACCATCTTTGTAAACAATATATTTCAAGATCTCCATATTTCCAATCATGTGTCGTGAGCATCCACCGTCCAATATTCATTTTTCCTTGATTTGTATTGTTTGAATATCAAGTGTTTGCTCACCATTAGCCATATAACAAACTTGTTACTGCAATTCAATATTATACCTTTCTAAAAAAGTCAAATGACGTTTCAAAATAATTAGTTTCTAGTATACTTGGAAGTAATATATTTGTTTCACAAAATTGATTTTCCATAAAAGTGTTAAAAAGAGTACTAAGAACATTACTAGCCATTTATACTTTTCAAAATCAAATTACGAGTTTTGAAACCCTATTGCTTTGATACCAAATGTGGGTTGTGGAATTATAGATTTTAAGACTAATTTAACACAGAGAGGGGATAAATAATGTTTTTCTGATTTATGTAAATCTTTTTGAAACTCTTTCAAGATTAATATAAAATCATAGATTAATATCATAGGTTTATACTAACCATTAGTTACGAATGCAAGCACAAATAAAAAACCCAGTAAAGTAAAGTAAGAGTTAGAGAGATGACACCAGGGATTTTATACTGGTTTGGATTTCTCCTACATCTGGTCCTATAAAATTTCTTATACAAATTTCTTTTCAAATGCCAACCTTCAAAAATAGGTAGAAGGCAAACTCAAAGAAAATCTCAATTTCGAGGCTAGGAGACACACCCTTCATTATTTCGAGCCTTGAGTAAACTCACTTGATTTGAACGGGCTACAAGCACATCCACTTGATTTGAATGGGCTACAAGCACAACCACTTGACTTTCATGGGCTACAAGCACACTCAAACAGACACAAGTAGAGTTAATAGCTTTTCCAATAACAAATACTTGTATTTTGAATACAATGGATCCCATAGCCTATTGGATATCACTTTGATCTTTGAAATGAGAGAGAGAGAGACGTCTCCAAAAAAGTAAAAAAGTAGTACTGAATCAATATAATGAAGTATGTATTGATTATATATGATTTTAAAGAATATAGAGTATATTTTTCAAGAGAATTTTCAAGGGAGTAAGGAGTGAGAATAAAGTAAGTAATTAATTTCGTTTCGCACTCCCTTTTATATATTGACTGAATATATGTATCCATTTGTGAAGGGTTGTGTCGATTAGACACTTCCAATCAAAATATAAAAAACCATTTGGTAGCAGGTATGTTTATATTTATATGTGTGTGTGTATGTCGACATATGCTTGTGAAAATTGAAGATTGTATTCTTTACAATGTTTTGAAAATTCTATACTTTGTAAAATATTTTGAACATTGTTTTTAAATATTTTAAAGTCTTAAAAACTGGTGTAAAATATTTAAAATATATTTTTTGAAAATTAAAACAATTTGTTTTTGTTTAAAATACCAAAGATTAGAACTTACTATCAAGGACTTTAATAATATATATTAATGACTCTGCATGCTAAATTATAATCTTGAGTCTTCATATCTTTGTCTTTGAACTCGTGTGTAATGAACAATTTTTGCGTACCCTATGAATCGACAATAAACCACACACGTCTAACTTAAATTGCATGAAAAGACGAATCATTTAGGGTAGAAAGAAAATAAAGACGGAACATAATCTCACACTAATGAAATAACATATATATTTCAATAATAATCTTTACAGCGGAAAAATTTAAAATACAATATCAAAGTCTAACCTAGATTTAACCTGGACAGTTATAAACCCCTATCCATACAAATGCTGAAAACAACAAAACAAATGCAATTAATATAGTGGATAATAGAATACGTCTATACGATGATGAAGATCTCCAGCTCTCCTTTGGAAACTCCAAGCGTCTTCAGCTAATCCTGAAACTACTCGTATCTGACCCGAGTAAAAAATACCCCGATCAGGCTTGATAAACCAACGTGAGATACTCGAAATTTAAAATGACTATATTATTAAAACCTTTGAAAAGTAGGGCATCTCATAAGACCATGCCCACACATAAACACGGACAGATTTTTACCTTATGATAACCAAAACACTTTTATTAACAAAATACACATGGTATTATTTTTATGACATTCTTTTGAAACACTTTTCAAATAAACTTATTCAAATAAGGTATCAATATCCAAACTAAGTCTAAGGCAATGTATTTAGACTTGGTCAACGGAACATACCATATGAAATATATGATACAAAAAAGGGGTAGCTGAAATATTTGCAAGTCATTACAGCTATTTTAGGTATAAATCAAAACCGTAAATCTCGTATTGGGATTGGATTTCCAAAATGATAGGAAACTATTCGAAAGATCAATCTTTATCCACGGCTTACGTCCACGACTCAGACGCCGTTATACAACAACACAAATGGCTATAAGGCGATACAATCTATGAATAACATCTAAGGACTCGGACTTCGTGCATCCCTGCCATGAGGCCTAGACGTATCTGGTACCTAGGTGTGACGACCTGGAATTTTGGACATTTGAAATTGGAATATTTAATAAATTTTAAATATTTAAAAGTTAGATGCTAACTTGAATTTCAAATGCCACTAACTGTTGAGCAATTTAATTAATTAATTAATTAATTGGAAATTGGGTAAAATGTTGGATCTGGAGTTTTAAGCATGTTAAAATATAATTTGGAGGCTTGTAAAATTTATATTGATAATACTGAAGACAGTAAAAGTGTTAAAATTGAATTTGGAAGTGTTTTGTTAAGTTTTGAAATTTTATCACTTAAATCGATATTTAAAAATAGCCTTCTGAGGCGCAGTCTCGGAATTCAATGAAACCAGTTCCATTGGATCCGTAATATTGTATCATTATTGGATTTTAATTTTCTTAGTGTTTGGAGTTGTTGTGTGGGTGTACGATTTATAAACGCGCTGAAATTTATATCGAAAATTCAATATAATAACTGATCCAAAAAGCTATCTTCTCCATACGATCGAGTTAGGACTCGAAACCCTTTCCATTGCCTTCGAAATATGGGTATAACATTATTAACGCCTAGCAGCACGCCTCGATAGGAGTCGAGTTTTTGAGTTGCAAATTCGAAATGATTTTAAAAAATATATATACATTGACCAGTAAAAGCTACTTCAAAATCAGAACTTTTTGGCCTCAATTCAGATTACTGTAGCAAGGCGTATTCTGTACGCAAAGAAATTTCTTCACACAAACTTTTCAAATCACGTCTCCCTTTTAATTCATACCAACCGAGCCATCTTCCCAAAAAGAAAAAGAAAATCTCTGAAGAAAAGGGAAAGGCCGATACTTCAAAACAAAATATATACGTATAAAGAAGAAAGCTGGCTATTGATCAAGCAAAATCGCGTGTATCTTCCCTCCCACTATATTCAGTTCGTTCAAATCAGTTTATAAAAAAATGGTGGCCAAATCGAACAGCGAAAAAAAAGGGGTTTCTTTCTCGAACGAATGAGCGGGATGCTCATGAGCGCAGGACTATGAGGAGGGTGGAATTGCTGAGGCGAGGTAATGGTTGTGTCGTCGCTGTCGAGGCGAAGTCTAGCGATCAAACGCTAATGGCAGCGGTATGGCGACGTATCGTGGGAATCGATCGTGACCCGGGGAGTTCGAGTAGAAGCAGGTGATGGACGGTGGTCGCGATGTTTGGTGGTGGTGGCAATCGCGTGGTCTGTCTTCGGGGCGGTGAGATTGTTCGGTTCGATCCGCGTGAGGTGAAATGCTAGGTTTGTGTTCTATCAAGGCAGTGGAGGCTGTGAGGTATTCGAACTCGTTTTCCAATTTAGCTTGATTTAATTAAAATATTTATATGCATATGAAAATAAAATGAAGTTATATACTATTGGGTAATCATGTTTAAAACGGGATATAGTATGGATAAGATTTATGAAAACAAGGATTTTAAATGTTTTGAATACAAAAGTATATAAAAATTGTATTTTAAATCTTCTAGGTCATTTATATATCAGACGGGTTTCCAAGGGGAAGTTTAAATTAGTTATAAAAATTTAAAATTTGTAAATCAACTTTAATTTAAAACGAAAATTAATTACCTCAGTGAGTAATAAAGATGTGTTATTTGCTTATACAAGGTCTGAAATCGGAAAGAATACAAGCCGGTTTGTATCGGATTGCAAAACAAAGGTCATAGGCGAGTTAATCTCGCTCATCTGGGTAATATTTAAATTTAAATGGTTAAATCTAAATATTTGATTGAATGGTTGAATTGATTGGATGTGATATATATTATATAGTTGTTAAAAGTTAGTTTTATATTTTATAAAGTCGTTTTATTTTAAGTATTCTTAAAGTATATGTTTTTAAATAAAGTAGTAAAGTAGTTTTTAAATTTAAATGTTTTAAAGTATATTTTACAATAAAGTGTTTTAAATTATTTAGAAATCTAAAATATTTGTACTTGGTGATTTCAGTGGAAATAGAAAATATTTAGGAAATTTATTCCATGAGAAGAGTGTGGTTTGAAAACTGTTTTCAAAAGGGTTGAAAATGGAAATATATCTTGCGAAGATATTTGAAGGTAATAAATAATTTGGAAAATTATTTATGTTTGATGGTTGTTTGGGAATGTTAATTGATAGTTAAATAACCGACTATCAATATTGGCCAATGCGCTAATCGTTTCGAAGAGATCGGGATCGAGATTAATTTCTCGAAAACTACTTCGATCCGGTTTGTACGTTTTCATGGGGAAAACGAGTTTGGAGTCGAAGGTGGAGGAGTGAAGTGCGAGCGCTAATTGCTTCTAATCCTGAGGGCGATTCCAAAATGGATGTAGTAGGAGTAGTGCCTTCGGTTCCATTCGAACCCGGGACGGACTTGTATGGATGAATGCGTTCGGAACATCGTCAGGTGGACGGTGGGCATTTTAAACGAAATGTTCTAAAAAGGTAATGCTTAGCCTCGAGCCTCATCAACCGGGAATGACTGAAATTCAGGGGTTATGCAACAAGGCTAAGTGGGTAGAGCCCATTAGGGTGAGGTCATCCCTCTCTAGATGTCCCTTTTATTTTGGCTTAGTGGTGCGGTTGTTGATCCCAACTGTGGGGTGATCTTACTCGGAATTATCCAGTGACCGGTAGTTCCTGCCATGTGTTGCACAGGATCGGGCGTGGTCCTCGGTACACTGATCTAGACCAGGTACTGTGACAGGTGGTACCCCAGTGCCTAGTCATTAGTTGGAAATCCATTCTCCCTACGTGCCTTTACGGTTTTTGTTTGTATTACCCAATTTGCGGCTAGTATGCTGGAATTTAATCATGTAACAATTTCAGCTATTTTAATAAGTCTTTGTATATAGATACTATTATAATACCAGACGGATTTAATAAAAAGTGTTTTAGCTATCGTAAGGTAAAAACCCGACATGTTTATTTGCGGCGTGGTCTTACGAGATGCTTTTGATTTCAAAGGATTTTGAATCTTTAATAATCAATTTGAGTGTGATTTTCTCAGGCTGGTATTCCAGACTGACTCGGGTGTTATTTAACTATAATGCTGGGGTCAGACTGAGTATTATAGATTACAGGAAGGGATGCTGTGGAGCTCAGGAGATGAGTTGGATGATGGGACGTACTTCCGTATTTGTTTTAAATATTCCGCTATGTTGATTTGCTGTATATTCAGTTGTTGCGAGGACAGGTTATGATTACTGTCCAGTTGAGTGTATGTGTGTACTCTGATGATGTAATGTATAAACAGATATATTTGCTTTTGTGTAAAGATAAGTTATTATCTATTATATTTTATTCCGCTGCGATGGTTAGATTCTGTTGTTGTTCCTCTTCTTCTTCTACCACTTTCTTCTTTAACCCCGATGGTTCGATTTTTCGGGTATGAAAAATCGGTTTATCACAGTTGGTATCAGTGCTAAAGGTTAAGCGAGAACCTTGGCTCTGGTGGGGATTACTCATTAGAGATAGAGTCAATAGTACTCTAGAATGAGTTTGAGCGTATTAATAGATATGAGCGCGTACTTGTTAGTAAATATAATTTTTTTTATATTGTGTTGATTTATCGGTTGAGTGTTTGTGAATTCTGGTCGATGTGTAGGATGCCATGTCATCGATAGGGATTTCTAAACTCTTGAACAAGATAAACCAACATAGTATTGTTTTAAAATAGGGTAATGAATAATTTTACCCAAATTATTTTTGTATATAAAAAGAGAAGTTTTTGTAAACTATTTTAGCTAATATATGGTTGTTTGGATGTTAGGAACGATAGCACTAAATGATTATCATTGGTGTGTGGAAATTTAACTAGAAATTAAAGATAATAACCAAAGATTAAGGAATAAATTAATAAAATAAATGGGATTTGTAAATGTGATTTATAATTGAATAAGGAATTGAAATCATAATTAAAAACTAAGAAACAAATTCATATACAAGTGAGATTTGTAAATGTAAACTATAAATGTGAATTACAGTGTGATTAATAATTAAAATAAGATAGATTCCAAAGTACTGTTTGAATATAAATTTAAAGGATTTGGAATTTGAAAATTCAGAAATTTAAATTCCTTTGAATTTGAAAATGATTTTCAAAAGGTTGGGAAAAATAATATATATTTGGGAAATATTTTTCAATCGGATTTGAAATCTAGAGAGATTTGGAATTTAAAAATATTTGAAGGGTTTTAAAAGAGATAAAAGCATTGAACTCTTTTCGGTCGCTGGAAAATAATTTCGATGATGTTCGCGACATCATCGGTGATCATTTTCGAGTTTCCAAGAGGGGGATTGCTACCTGGATGTTTTAGATTAATGTTTGTTTGTGAAATTTGGTTTGATTTTGAAAGTGCAAAGTAATAGTTTGATTTATATATATATATATATATATATATATATATATATATATATATGTTTTCAAAACTGAATTTTGAACATTTTAGCAATGAGTTTAAACATGTAAGCAAAAGGGAATTGAAACTGAATGTTGAACTTAAGTTTGAATGGAAAAATTAGTCAAGTTGGACTAATTGAAACAAAATTTTGAGATTAAAATTAGTAAGTAACTGATTGATTTATATGGCATGCAAATGAAATGAAATTGAATATTGGATGATGTTTGATTTAAAATTATGAAAAATAAAGTGTAGAATTAGTTCAAATGGACTAAAAATAATTAATGTTTGGAAATAAAATTTATTGGTTGAAAATGAATTTGTGAATGAATAAATGAATTTATAATTGTAAGTAAATGAACTGAAATTGGATATTGGAATTATATTAAATGGAATTAAGTCCTTGCTTAACAAAATTCAAAAGAATGGTATGTATCTAGATTTAACTGGAGTTAAGTTAAATAAAATTGAATTGAAATGAATTCAGTTGAGTTATAGATAATATTGAATGGAATAAAATTCTTGCTTATATAAATAAATGTAAACTAAGTGTTGAATTGGAATAAATAAGCTTCGGAAGCTTATAAAAGAATTGAAAAGCATTGAAATAAAAATATATATAATCCCTAGTTAAATATAAAATGTGAATATGATTGAATGTAAATAGATGGAGAAGTATGAATATTAATAAGTGAGTGGCTTATAAAAATTTAAAAAGGGAATAAATAAGCCGGAATAAAAGCTTTGGTATTCCGGAAATGAAAAAAAAGAAAATCCAAACTTGGGATATAAAGTCAGATTGAAGTCAAGAAAATTAAATAAAATGGTTTTGAAGATAAATGAAAAAAAATCAAGTATGGGATTACAAATTGAAAGTGTGGTCGAATGAAATTGAATTGGATTAAAATAGATTTGGTGTGAGTTGTAAACTAATCGAATAAATTAGTAAAATGGTTGGGATTTTATCAAAGGAAAATCAAATCAAAGATTTAAATAGAAGTTGGTTGAATAAAATAAACTTAAGTTATTGGGTGGAATAGTTTGAAGAAAATAAATAACTTAAGTAAATTGTGAGATGGTTATTTAATATATTGGTTGTCGAGTTTAATAAAATGGTTTGGAATCAAACTTTTTGGATATGAAAGAAAATGCAATGAAAAGATTGTGAATAAATTAAAATAGGATGGAATCAAGTGTAAATTGAGTTAGAATCAATTTAAATGGATATAAAGCTTAAGTAATTATTTATTCACATTAATATTGTCGAATTGCATAAGAAAATAGGTCGTTCGATGTAAACGGGATTTGATAAAATTCTATGAGTTATTAGAAGTGAAATAGGATGATTTTGAAATCAATTGGAATGAATATGAGTTTGTTTTGCTTAGAATGAATTAAATATAAGCGAGTAAATTGTAAATCACTTAAACTGAATGGAATGGTTTGAGAATTGGTTGTAAGCAATTGTAATAAGTGTCGGAACCTTCTATGTGCTTATGGAAATTATATAACGTGCATTATATGTGAAATTTATGTGTTAGCTATTGAAAGTAAGTGAAATGTTAATAAATTGCATATGTTTAGTACTTATATATTTGAATTGAGTAAGTACAGGTACAGGGAAGCCGTTTGGCTGGATTTGATCATGCAAAATGCTAAAATAATAAGCCGCTTGCTTAAAAATGCTAAATAGAGGTACGCCTACGCTATATAAAATAGGAAATATGAACTGTTGTTTGTTTTTTTGTTTTTCCGATCGTGTGGGTCGATGTATATATATTTATATCTCCTGTCAAATTGCAAAAGCTCCTCTATAAAAAGGAGACTCTGCCAAAAAATTTCAGAAATTTTAGGAGTTAGAAAAATTTTTAAATTTTTTTTGGAAATTTTCACTAACGACAAATGATTTAAAATTTGAATTAGAGATAAGGTAAATAGAATTCAATATCTAAAATGAAGTAAATTGAATTTATACAGAATTGGAGATGCAGTTTAAAAATAAGTGGATATGAAGGCTAAAGTAGTAAAGTAATAATATAAGAGTACATAAAATGCTTATATTAAACTTAAGGAATGAATGGTGAAATTCTTAAGTGAATTTGGTATTTAGAAAATTATTCCAAGTGAATAATTGAATGAAGATTAAAACTGGAAGTTGTGAAATTGGATAATTGTGGATAAAATGAATGGAAATCAAAATGAATGTGAATTAAAGAGAATTGATATAGCTAATAATCAATTGGGGTAATTACTTAGGATGTATGTATATTATTTATTCGCATAGCGGTTTGATCCAGATCCGAGCATAGAATTTCGAGATAGTTATATCGATCCGAGTTAGAATTTTCACTCGATTTTCGAAGGCGAACCCTAGATATGGATTTTGATTTGATTCTGGATATTCTCTATCATAGTTTGTGGCTATGCAAGGAGAATGACGGTTTCTGATCAAGAAACTAGATCTGAGTCCACACTAGGGAGTCGGGTCTACAATACTAGTTCGGAAGGGAAATTGTGTGATCGAGTGAGCCATCGAATTTGAAATTGCGTACGAATGATATATATGCATCGTACGGCTTAAATGAAGCAAGTATTTAAAATTTTAAAAAGAAAGTGAATAGATTGATTTTGTAAACTGTAAATCGATAGTACTGCTTAGTAAGGTACAGGTATTTAAAAGTAGAGGGAAATTGATGATTTTGATTTCAGAAGATAAAATTTAATGGCACGACAAAAAGTTATATGTCTAAATTTCTATATGAAATTTGATGGTTTTCTGATCTAGCCACTTGGGTTTTTTTTTCTTTTAAAATCTGGGGGACCGTAGAGGCATTTTGTAGATGTAGTGAGCTAGCCGCGCAAAGAAGATGTGATATCCCGGAAATTTGAGGCAATATCAATTTAATAATCTGTGATAAAATTAAATTGATTTAATAATATTTGTTAATAATAATTTGAATTGATTTAATAATTTTCTTTTAAATAAATAATTAACTGATAAATTATCTTTTAAAAGCCAATTAAATTGTTTTCTATTTATAATATATATATATATAGTGTAATTAGATAATCTTTGTTTTGAGTTTAATAAATATAAAGATATGATTTCTAATTCTAATATTTTTGGTAAATTAGAAATTGATTTAATTTAATATTGAATAAATAATCATATGACCTTAAAATACTCAAGATAAAGTCAATTTGTTTAAAATGGTTTTAGCCTAGAGTTTTAACTTAAATAAAAAGTTTTGTTTTATTTTATTTTATAGCTTGATAAATAAGTATTTATATTTTAGAAAGGGTTGTTTCTTTTGAAAATTTATTTTTAATTTAATAATAAGTTGTATTTAAACTATATCAATATTGTAATATTTTTGAAAATGGGTTTTACTGTATAAATAGAGTTGTTATTTTAAGATATGTATATTGTTGGAAGAAGCTATGATTTGTAGTCTTTCAAAAATGTTAAATAAAATAATACTTTGTAAATCTTAACATAAGCATTTAACTATTTAAGTTTAAAATAAAAGTAATCCCATAAGTAAATAAATATATAAGTTAAAATTTATAACAAAGACTGAAAACAACTTTAAATAAAATAAATATAAAAGTAAGAACTAGTGTAAAAGAAGGAAGTATATATGTACATAGGTAATACAAACAATAGCTAGGCAGGCAAGTATATATGCTACATAACGTATAAGTTAAAGTCAGGCTTGTACACATGAATATAGCCCGTGAAGAGATATACAAAGTAAGAAAAAAAAAAGAATAAAATATACAAATGCAAGAAGCTTATAGACTAAGATTTTAGATAAGTATGAAAACAAAATAATAAAAATCACCAGACAAAATGATTTTGCTGTCTAATGTAAAACAAAGTAAAATGATAAAACAAAACAAAGCATAGTAGAAATATCTTTATGTATGTTCAGCATATAGAATAGTTTGTGAAGCAAGCTAAAAACATGCAGGTAAGAGAAGTGTAAAATATCTACATAAGAAATGATTAATTGGCTAAGTAGGAAACAAGAGTACATTAACCATTAATGCTTGCATTTACTTAGCACAACCTTATGTCCATTCGAAATGGATTCAAATCATTTCAGCCTCCTAAAAACAAAGATATGCCTGATACAAACAAAAAACAATATTTGTACTTGCAAACCTAGATAACACCTACCCTATACAAATTTATTTCTCTATATACTTATCTTTAAATTCATGCTAAACTTATCAAACCAGAGTAAGATTTTATAACAAGCTTCTTCATTTTATTTTTTTCATACAAACTCAAATATAAAAACTGGAAACACAATTCAACAAAACAAACAAAGGGGTTTGGAAGATTTAAAGCAAAACTGTTCCCAGTTTTAAAGTTTAGGGTGTTTCAACAAATGGTGCTCTGTCCCTTTCTTTTTAATCAAGGTGAGTAACACCTTTCATTTAAATGCTTAAGTATATATTTATATGTTGTTAAATAATGACCTGATATGTGCATATACCTTGATGAATTTCTATGTTCATATGTTACTGCATGTATGCGTGCTTGCCATTCTGCAATCACCTCTGTTTTTAAGGTTAGCAACAACAAAATTTAATGGTCTAAATAGTTTTTTTTGTTTTGTTGCAACATTTCTTTGAAATTCAGTTGCAATTGCTCTGTGTATGTATGAGTACTGTATTATGTACCCCTGAGTTCTGTCTGCTTTAGTTCCAGGTTTAAATTCCTTAACAAAAATTTCATTTTTTTTGTTCTTAATTCAAGCCTTAACAAGATACAGTAGGCATAAAGTGCTGGTATTAACAGACATTTGAGTTTTATAATCTGTTTAAGTGACAACAGTAGTATTAGTTACAGGTAAATATCAAACTACAAGTAGAAACTGAAATAAGTTAAATCTCAATGAATTTAATTTGTGAATTTAGGATTATGAACTAAATGCTTAATCAAAGTAATGATTTTTAAAAAATGGAATCACTAATTTAAATAGCAAAATGAATGTGTTGTTCTGTTTTTTTACTGGGAATTGGTATTTGTGTGGTTATGGATGTTCTCGAGTACCTGAGGGGTTGTAGTTGCCAGGGGTGATAGTGGGACTAGCGGTGATGGTGGGAAAAGTAGTTGAAGTGGTGGCAGATCACGGTGGTGGTGGTGGTGGCGAATTTATGTTGCTAAACCTAGTTTGGGCTATGCTGTGATGTTTGATGTGTCGCGTGTCCTAGGAGCGATCGAGTTCGCTGAAACTCATGTGGGTAGTAGCTCGGTCATGGACGAAGTGGTGGCCGGTGGTGCTAGGGCTCTGGTGGACGGAGTTTGGGTTGCGGTGATTTTCCAGGTTTCGAGAGAAACCCGATTTTCTTAGTTTCCAGGTGAGTTTTGAACTCACTTTTTTTTCAGATTGCTGTGGTGGCTCTGGGGTTTGTGGTGGAGTCTGGTGGTAGTCAGTGGCGTGGTGGAGCATATGAGGGTGGTCGGAGATGGCTGGGGCCACGGTGCACGTGCACCGTGCCAGTAAAGTGTGTTGGGTTTTTCTTTGGTGGTGAGCAGGATTTTAACTCGGGGAGATGCGAGTTTATTCCAGGGTTTGACACGAAGTAGAGGTTGGGGAGACTCGAAGCAGTTTTTGCATCTCTCGGGTCAGATTGTATCCAGTTTTTTTGTAAACCTGCAGTAGCATTGTTTCAAAAACAAATTCAATTGGAACCTATTTATAAATAAGTAATGGAAGTAAATAAAGTGTAAATCTAGTTGAAGTTGAAATCAAATTTACTTTTGAATTCAAATTTAAATAAAAATATAAAGTTTAAAACAAGCAAATATGGGTTTCAACCTGACAGTTTCAGGCTTTAAATGTAATTTAAAATCTGAATCAAAAACTTAAATTGTGTTTGAAGTTAAAAGTTCAAAACATAGATTCAAGTGAACCTTTTTGATTTACGTTTTAGAAACGAATTTGGATTTTTAAATCAAGAATTAAAAGTCAAGTTTTTCAAAAGCAAGTTAAACCCAAATTTTAAATTCAAAATCAAACTAATGAAATTTAAAGTGTTAAACCCAAAATCAAATTAATGAACTCAAAACTGAAAAATAAATCAGATTTAAAATCTAAATGTATAAAGAAAAAATTAAATTCAAATAGTTCGTTTTAAAAGTGTTTGTTTCCAAATAAATGTTTGAATTGGTTTTTACAAAGTTCTTTGAATAGGAGTTAAATAAATTGTTTTAACTTGGGAATTTGCAAGTTTAAATTTAAATTAAGATTCAAGCAGTTGAAGTTATGGATCTTTCCTATATAAGAAGTTAATGTTAGGATTCTAAATTGAATTAAAATTTGAAAATGTTTGAATAAGAACCATTTTGAATCTTAAATTCAAAATGGAATTATGAATTTAAATTTGAAATGTAATGTTCTAATATACTTAGATATAAATTAATAATTTGGATTAATTTATAATTAGAGATCAAGTAAGAAGTAGATTAAGAAAAGTTATTAATTAGTGAAGATAGTTAATTAAGTATTATTAATTAATTAATATATGTGATTAATTTTGGATAATTAATTAGATTCATTAAATAATCTATTATAAATTGTTAAATGTAATCACTGGATAAAAGTAATGAAGAAATTAAGTACTTATAGTAATTTATTTGATGAAATGATTTATTTAAGTTAATTAATTTAATTTAATTAATTTAAGAAATCATTTGAAGGTTTGATATGTGTAATCACTTAGTGTATTCAATGTAGCATAATTACTTGAGGAAGTAATTAATATAATTACTGAATGTAATTAGTGAAAATAATGTGTAAATAAGTAATTGGGATAATTACTTTTTAATCAAGGGATTAATTAAATGGAGATAATTAATTATGGGATAATTAATTTGGGAATAAGTAATTAAGGGTAGTTAATTACTGGTTGGTAATCAAGGTGATTAATAATTGCGTTTTATTAAGAATTAATCACTTAATGTAATTAAATTAAACAAAGTAATTTAATTTAAATATGATTTAGAGATCATTAATTAATGTAATTAATGATGACATTAAGAATAGTTTAAATTAAGAAATAAAAAATAATGTAGTGATTAATTAAAGATAATGTAATTAATTGTATTTAATTATAAATAAAGTAATTAAATGTTAATTACTATAAATGATTTAGAATAATTAATTTGTAGAATTAATTAAAGACCAATTACTTATTGTAATTAGACGGTGATTAATTGAAGAAGTTAATCAAGATAAATATCTAGAAATTGATTAATTAAGTTGATTTAATTTAATAGTTGTATAAGCAAGATTTGCAGATGAAGTAATTAGTTTAATTTACTTTAAATTAATTAGAAATAGAAGTAGTTAATTTAATTCATTTTAAATTAATTACGAAATGGTATGATTATAAATCATTGCTTATGGATGAATGATAGTGATATTTTATTTGATGGTTGTGCATTCTGATCTGACTTGAATACTATCTATGTGATATAGATGCTTGATTTAAAGTATGATAATATTTAATTATCTGTTTTGATGATAATATGAATTATCTGTTTATGATGATGTGATTATCTATTGTGATATTATGAATTATCCATATGTGTGTATATTGATGATATTGAATTAAACTATTAAGACTAAATAGACAACTTGGCCTTAAAAGACACGTTTTGGATTTCGATGAGACCGGGATCGGGTTTTCCGCATTAGGAACATCCGAAAACCACATCGTTTCCAAATTAACGATAGGTCGTGAATCTGAAGTGAAGATGAAGTTTCAGAATGCAAGGGTTATCGTCGTTAACTCTGAGGGTGATTCCAAAATGAGTGTAACGAGATAATGCCTTCGGTTTCGTTCGAACCCGGAACGAACTTGTATGGATTGAATGCTTTCAACACATCGTCAGGTGGGCGATGAGCATTCTAAGAATTATGTTCTATAAAGGTAATCGTAACCTCAAGCCTCATCAACCGGGAATAGCTAAAACAGGGGAGGTGCAGCAAGGTTAGGTGGGTCATGCCCAAGTAGGACAAGGATATTCCCCTGTCTAGATGTCCCTTTTATTTTGGCTTAGTGGGCAGTAGCGACGACTATCTGCGAGGTTATCTTGTTCGGGACTGTTCAGTAAGGAATGGTTCCGGCCTTGTGTTGTAGGGGATGAAGGGAGTAATCCTCGGTACGGTGATCTAGGCCCCGTACTGTGACGGGCGGTACCCCAGTAGCCCTGCCATTGTATGGAATCCACAATCCAATAAGTGCCAACGGTTTTGATTGTATTACCCACTTTTATGGCTAGTAGCTGGAATTTAATAGATGTAACAATTTCGGCTATTTTCTATTTACTTGAAAACCCTAGACCTATTATAATATCACAGAATTTCCTATCAAATGTTTTGGTTAGCGTAAGGTAAAAACTTTTCCATGTTTATGTGTGGGGAGTCTTACGTGATACCTTTTATTTTCAAAAGATTTTCAAAATTAAGCAACTTTAACCTGTTACTCATACCAGACCCATGTCTGACCCGGAGTTTATTTTTGTTTGTCAAAAACTCTCGGGTACCCAAATTTTTACGGGTAGCCAAGAGATTCAGGTTAGCTTTGACGAATACGGAAGGAGCAATGGATCAGGAGGCTTCAGCGTGTAGATATATATATATATTTATAGTTCCGCTGTGTTGTTATCTCTATATTGACTTGTGTATTGAGTTGTATAACTAGACAGGTGTTTATAACTGTCTAGTATGTGAGGTATTGTCTGTATAACTCTGATTTATGTTGTATATTATGTAAATATTTATGTGATTATCATAATTTATTCGTCCCGCTGTGAGATTCTGATGTTGTTGTTCTTTCTTCTCTATCTTTTCTATTTTCTCACCCCTTTCTTTCTTTAAGACGAGGCGGTTTTCTGGGCATAGAAGGCCGGGTCGTCACAGTTGGTATCAGAGCACTAGGTTGTGTGAATACCTAGGCTCTTGAGTGATTTCTTTCCAGAGAGAGCGTATTTGTAATTTTAATATATATATATTTATTCCTACCTATTTGTTGGGTTACCTGTTCAGGTTTTCCAATATAAGATATAAAGGTAGATAGGATGGTGGTGTGTGTAACACGACTACCAATGGTTGGAGTTTGAATGTTTGAGGTTGATAGTGTATTGGTCGAGACTGTCGACCTAATACCGTCTCGAGTGAGTTTTGAGTGGTATAAGGATTTCATTGATCTCTGAAGGAAATCCGTTAAGGTTCGGAGTTCATTTTTGGAGTATAAGTTTGGATGAGCTAGAGTTTGGACCTGTCGGTTGGACAGAAGTTAGTCCTGATATCTTGATATATCAAGGTGTAGTAGCTGTGTGATGAGACACAGTGGCTATGGATGTCTTCGAAGATATTTTCTTCGGAACAAGTCAAGGAAGTGTGTCTGCTCGGTGTTGCGGCTGTGTTCAGTTGGGTATTTCTGTTTGGTTGGAGTCCGAGTTTCTCGAAGAGCTTTGGGTTAGGAAGTCTTCTGGCTTAGCATTTTTTCTTGGGTGACTTCAAAAACAGCAGAGTAGCTCCATTTCTTCGATGGGTTGTCCACATAAGTGTAAGCTGTTCTGATTGGTAAAGGGAAAGCAGTATCTTTGGAATTAGGCTGGATCAATCGCAAAAGTGACTTGCGATGGTTTGAATATTCTCTTGTGAATTTTTCTGGATGTCTTCAGGAAGTTAGAGTTTGGTCAGCTTCTGAAGATTGAATTTGGTATCGACGGGATTTCAGAAGAAGTACTCATGGTTCAACTCAGTAATAGGATGATTTTTGAGCTTGGTAACTAACTCGGATTTTGGAATGTGTTGACCAGTCTATGCTTGAGTTCATCATCAACATTTTCATCTGCTCAGTCAGAGTTGCACAGAGGAAGCATGGTGGTAGCTGCTTTAGTTTGGAAGCAATTGGATGTTGCAGTGTTTGGATGGGAGAGTTCTATAGGAAATTTTTCAGGATCTGAGGCCAGATTGGAGTGCACCTGTTTAATCTTTTCTAGATGAGAGAAGTGAGTTCTGTCTTCTGATTTGAAATAGAGTTTGTGTTCTGAGTTTTGGTTGATCTTGAAAAATTATTTGTTAGATTATTTTGGACCAGTTTATTTCTAGGACATCAGCAAGTGTTGAGCTGATCAGTGAGGATGAGGGAAGCCCATGATCGTCCGAAAGGTTTTATGGATAAGAGACGGACGGATTTGAATTCCGAAGTCAGGAATTTGATTTTTGGATAAGTGTTTAGTTTTCAAGATTGGATTGTCGGTTTGGATAACTGGAATTCGTTGTGTTTCACGTATCTCTGAGGGAGTACGTGTAAGATCTATCTTGATTTTAGAACCAGCAGTTCAGGGAGTTTTGATTGTTGATTCAGGCTTGTCTGTAGTTGATATCCTGTCTTGTTTTGTAGATCTAGATGAGTGAAAGTTCTGTAGCTTAGTAGTATTGTTTGTTTGGATTCTATAGAGTGAGTAACCCGGTATTTATACTTGGGGAAACTCGCGAAAACTCTATCTAGAATTCTGTCTAGATAGTTAAATTTGTTTGATTGGATGAATTGGTTGCTATGGTTGTTAGCATATGATTGATATATGCTTGTGTTTTAAAATTAAATCTTAAATTAGATTATTAAATTACCTTTGTTTTAAATTTCGGGGACGAAATTCTTTTAAGGGGGGAAGAATGTGATATCCCGGAAATTTGAGGCAATATCAATTTAATAATCTCTGATAAAATTAAATTGATTTAATAATATTTGTTAATAATAATTTGAATTGATTTAATAATTTTCTTTTAAATAAATAATTAACTGATAAATTATCTTTTAAAAGCCAATTAAATTGTTTTCTATTTATAATATATATATATATATATATAGTGTAATTAGATAATCTTTGTTTTGAGTTTAATAAAAATAAAGATATGATTTCTAATTCTAATATTTTTGGTAAATTAGAAATTGATTTAATTTAATATTGAATAAATAATCATATGACCTTAAAATGCTCAAGATAAAGTCAATTTGTTTAAAATGGTTTTAGCCTAGAGTTTTAACTTAAATAAAAAGTTTTGTTTTATTTTATAGCTTGATAAATAAGCATTTATATTTTAAAAAGGGTTGTTTCTTTTGAAAATTTATTTTTAATTTAATAATAAGTTATATTTAAACTATATCAATATTGTAATCTTTTTGAAAATGGGTTTTACTGTATAAATAGAGTTGTTATTTTAAGATATGTATATTGTTGGAAGAAGCTATGATTTGTAGTCTTTCAAAAATGTTGAATAAAATAATACTTTGTAAATCTTAACATAAGCATTTAACTGTTTAAGTTTAAAATAAAAGTAATCCCATAAGTAAATAAATATATAAGTTAAAATTTATAACAAAGACTGAAAACAACTTTAAATAAAATAAATATAAAAGTAAGAACTAGTGTAAAAGAAGGAAGTATATATGTACATAGGTAATACAAACAATTGCTAGGCAGGTAAGTATAGATGCTACATAATGTATAAGTTAAAGTCAGGCTTGTACACATGAATATAGCCTGCGAAGAGATATACAAAGTAAGAAAAAAAAAAGAAAAAAAAAAGAATAAAATATACAATTGCAAGAAGCTTATAGACTAAGATTTTAGATAAGTATAAAAACAAAATAATAAAAATCACCAGACAAAATGATTTTGCTGTCTAATGTAAAACAAAGTAAAATGATAAAACAAAACAAAGCATAGTAGAAATATCTTTATGTATGTTCAGCATATAGAATAGTTTGTGAAGCAAGCTAAAAACATGCAGGTAAGAGAAGTGTAAAATATCTACATAAGAAATGATTAATTGGCTAAGTAGGAAACAAGAGTACATTAACCATTAATGCTTGCATTTACTTAGCACAACCTTATGTCCATTCGAAATGGATTCAAATCATTTCAGCCTCCTAAAAACAAAGATATGCCTGATACAAACAAAAAAAAACAATATTTGTACTTGCAAACCTAGATAACACCTACCCTATACAAATTTATTTCTCTATATACTTATCTTTAAATTCATGCTAAACTTATCAAACCAGAGTAAGATTTTATAACAAGCTTCTTCATTTTATTTTTTTCATACAAACTCAAATATAAAAACTGGAAACACTATTCAACAAAACAAACAAAGGGGTTTGGAAGATTTAAAGCAAAACTGTTCCCAGTTTTAAAGTTTAGGGTGTTTCAACAAATGGTGCTCTGTCCCTTTCTTTTTAATCAAGGTGAGTAACACCTTTCATTTAAATGCTTAAGTATGTATTTATATGTTGTTAAATTATGACCTGATATGTGCATATACCTTGATGAATTTATGTGTTCATATGTTACTGCATGTATGCGTGCTTGCCATTCTGCAATCACCTCTGTTTTTAAGGTTAGCAACAACAAAATTTAATGGTCTAAATAGTTTTTTTTGTTTTGTTGCAACATTTCTTTGAAATTCAGTTGCAATTGCTCTGTGTATGTATGAGTACTGTATTATGTACCCCTGAGTTCTGTCTGCTTTAGTTCCAGGTTTAAATTCCTTAACAAAAATTTCATTTTTTTTTGTTCTTAATTCAAGCCTTAACAAGATACAGTAGGCATAAAGTGCTGGTATTAACAGACATTTGAGTTTTATAATCTGTTTAAGTGACAACAGTAGTATTAGTTACAGGTAAATATCAAACTACAAGTAGAAACTGAAATAAGTTAAATCTCAATGAATTTAATTTGTGAATTTAGGATTATGAACTAAATGCTTAATCAAAGTAATGATTTTTAAAAAATGGAATCACTAATTTAAATAGCAAAATGAATGTGTTGTTCTGTTTTTTTACTGGGAATTGGTATTTGTGTGGTTATGGATGTTCTCGAGTACCTGAGGGGTTGTAGTTGCCAGGGGTGATAGTGGGACTAGCGGTGATGGTGGGAAAAGTAGTTGAAGTGGTGGCAGATCACGGTGGTGGTGGTGGTGGCGAATTTATGTTGCTAAACGTAGTTTGGGCTATGCTGTGATGTTTGATGTGTCGCGTGTCCTAGGAGCGATCGAGTTCGCTGAAACTCATGTGGGTAGTAGCTCGGTCATGGACGAAGTGGTGGCCGGTGGTGCTAGGGCTCTGGTGGACGGAGTTTGGGTTGCGGTGGATTTTCCAGGTTTCAAGAGAAACCTGATTTTCTTAGTTTCCAGGTGAGTTTTGAACTCACTTTTGTTTCAGATTGCTGTGGTGGCTCTGGGGTTTGTGGTGGAGTCTGGTGGTAGTCAGTGGCGTGGTGGAGCATATGAGGGTGGTCGGAGATGGCTGGGGCCACGGTGCACGTGCACCGTGCCAGTAAAGTGTGTTGGGTTTTTCTTTGGTGGTGAGCAGGATTTTAACTCGGGGAGATGCGAGTTTATTCCAGGGTTTGACACGAAGTAGAGGTTGGGGAGACTCGAAGCAATTTTTGCATCTCTCGGGTCAGATTGTTTCCAGTTTTTTTGTAAACCTGCAGTAGCATTGTTTCAAAAACAAATTCAATTGGAACCTATTTATAAATAAGTAATGGAAGTAAATAAAGTGTAAATCTAGTTGAAGTTGAAATCAAATTTACTTTTGAATTCAAATTTAAATAAAAATATGAAGTTTAAAACAAGCAAATATGGGTTTCAACCTGACAGTTTCAGGCTTTAAATGTAATTTAAAATCTGAATCAAAAACTTAAATTGTGTTTGAAGTTAAAAGTTCAAAACATAGATTCAAGTGAACCTTTTTTATTTAAGTTTTAGAAATGAATTTAGATTTTTAAATCAAGAATTAAAAGTCAAGTTTTTCAAAAGCAAGTTAAACCCAAATTTTAAATTCAAAATCAAACTAATGAAATTTAAAGTGTTAAACCAAAAATCAAATTAATGAACTCAAAACTGAAAAATAAATCAGATTTAAAATCTAAATGTATAAAGAAACAATTAAATTCAAATAGTTCGTTTTAAAAGTGTTTGTTTCCAAATAAATGTTTGAATTGGTTTTTACAAAGTTCTTTGAATAGGAGTTAAATAAATTGTTTTAACTTGGGAATTTGCAAGTTTAAATTTAAATTAAGATTCAAGCAGTTGAAGTTATGGGTCTTTCCTATATAAGAAGTTACTGTTAGGATTCTAAATTGAATTAAAATTTGAAAATGTTTGAATAAGAACCATTTTGAATCTTAAATTCAAAATGGAATTTTGAATTTAAATTTGAAATGTAATGTTCTAATATACTTAGACATAAATTAATAATTTGGATTAATTTATAATTAGAGATCAAGTAAGAAGTAGATTAAGAAAAGTTATTAATTAGTGAAGATAGTTAATTAAGTATTATTAATAAATTAATATATGTGATTAATTTTGGATAATTAATTAGATTCATTAAATAATCTATTATAAATTGTTAAATGTAATCACTCGATAAAAGTAATGAAGAAATTAAGTACCTATTGTAATTTATTTGATGAAATGATTTATTTAAGTTAATTAATTTAATTTAATTAATTTAAGAAATCATTTGAAGGTTTGATATGTGTAATCACTTAGTGTATTCAATGTAGCATAATTACTTGAGGAAGTAATTAATATAATTACTGAATGTAATTAGTGAAAATAATGTTTAAATAAGTAATTGGGATAATTACTTTGTAATCAAGGGATTAATTAAATGGAGATAATTAATTATGGGATAATTAATTATTGGATAATTAATTTGGGAATAAGTAATTAAGGGTAGTTAATTACTGGTTGGTATTAATCAAGGTGATTAATAATTGCGTTTTATTAAGAATTAATCACTTAATGTAATTAAATTAAACAAAGTAATTTAATTTAAATATGAATTAGAGATCATTAATTAATGTAATTAATGATGAAATTAAGAATAGTTTAAATTAAGAAGTAAAAAATAATGTAGTGATTAATTAAAGATAATGTAATTAATTGTATTTAATTATAAATAAAGTAATTAAATGTTAATTACTATAAATGATTTAGAATAATTAATTTGTAGAATTAATCAAATACTAATTACTTATTGTAATTAGACGGTGATTAATTGAAGAAGTTAATCAAGATAAATATCTAGAAATTGATTAATTAAGTTGATTTAATTTAATAGTTGTATAAGCAAGATTTGTAGATGAAGTAATTAATTTAATTTACTTTAAATTAATTAGAAATAGAAGTAGTTAATTTAATTCATTTTAAATTAATTACGAAATGGTATGATTATAAATCATTGCTTATAGATGAATGATAGTGATATTTTATTTGATGGTTGTGCATTCAGATCTGACTTGAATACTATCTATGTGATATGGATGCTTGATTTAAAGTATGATAATATTTAATTATTTGTTTTGATGATAATATGAATTATCTGTTTATGATGATGTGATTATCTATTGTGATATTATGAATTATCCATATGTGTGTATATTGATGATATTGAATTAAACTATTAAGACTAAATAGACAACTTGGCCTTAAAAGACACGTTTTGGATTTCGATGAGACCGGGATCGGGTTTTCCGCATTAGGAACATCCGAAAACCACATCGTTTCCAAATTAACGATAGGTCATGAATCTGAAGTAAAGATGAAGTATCAGAATGCAAGGGTTATCGTCGTTAACTCTGAGGGTGATTCCAAAATGAGTGTAACGAGATAATGCCTTCGGTTTCGTTCGAACCCGGAACGAACTTGTATGGATTCAATGCTTTCAACACATCGTCAGGTGGGCGATGAGCATTCTAAGAATTATGTTCTATAAAGGTAATCGTAACCTCAAGCCTCATCAACCGGGAATGGCTAAAACAGGGGAGGTGCAGCAAGGTTAGGTGGGTCATGCCCAAGTAGGACAAGGATATTCCCCTGTCTAGATGTCCCTTTTATTTTGGCTTAGTGGGCAGTAGCGACGGCTATCTGCGGGGTTATCTTGTTCGGGACCGTTCAGTAAGGAATGGTTTCGGCCTTGTCTTGCAGGGGATGAAGGGAGTAATCCTCGGTACGGTGATCTAGGCCCCGTACTGTGACGGGCGGTACCCCAGTAGCCCTGCCATTGTATGGAATCCACAATCCAATAAGTGCCAACGGTTTTGATTATATTACCCACTTTTGTGGCTAGTAGCTGGAATTTAATAGATGTAACAATTTCGGCTATTTTCTATTTACTTGAAAACCCTAGACCTATTATAATATCACAGAATTTCCTATCAAATGTTTTGGTTAGCGTAAGGTAAAAACTTTTCCTTGTTTATGTGTGGGGAGTCTTACGTGATACCTTTTATTTTCAAAAGATTTTCAAAATTAAGCAACTTTAACCTGTTACTCATACCAGACCCATGTCTGACCCGGAGTTTATTTTTGTTTGTCATAAACTCTCGGGTACCCAAATTTTTACGGGTAGCCAAGAGATTCAGGTTAGCTTTGACGAATACGGGAGGAGCAATGGATCAGGAGGCTTCAGCGTGTAGATATATATATATTTATAGTTCCGCTGTGTTGTTATCTCTATATTGACTTGTGTATTGAGTTGTATAACTAGACAGGTGTTTATAACTGTCTAGTATGTGAGGTATTGTCTGTATAACTCTGATTTATGTTGTATATTATGTAAATATTTATGTGATTATCATAATTTATTCGTCCCGCTGTGAGATTCTGATGTTGTTGTTCTTTCTTCTCTATCTTTTCTATTTTCTCACCCCTTTCTTTCTTTAAGACGAGGCGGTTTTCTGGGCATAGAAGGCCGGGTCGTCACAGAAGACGCTGGCGAAATTTTTCGAAAACTTAGGGAGTTAGAAAAATTATGTGAAAATTTTGATAATTCAAAATTTGGTTTTAAATTTAGATTTGAATTGTTTGTAAGTGATATGGGTGGGAACCTATAAATAAGTTTGGGAAATAGTGAGAGAGATAGTGTGTCTTTAAGTAAGATTATTTTGGAAAGTTGTTAAAAACTGTTTGGGTTGAGAAAATAGTTAATGGGTTATAGATCATTCCTCTTAACTAGTAATTTCGGGGAGGAAATTCTTTTAATGGGGGAGGAATGTGACGATCCAGAATTTTGGACATTTGAATTGGAATATTTAATAAATTTTAAATATTTAAAAGTTAGATTCTAACTTGAATTTCAAATGCCATTAACTGTTGAGCAATTTAATTATTTAATTAATTAATTGGAAATTTGGTAAAATGTTGAATCTAGAGTTTTAAGCCTGTTAAAATATAATTTGGAGGCTTGTAAAATTTATATAGATAGTACTGAAGATAGTAAAAGTGTTAAAACTGAATTTGGAAGTGTTTTGTTAAGTTTTGAAATTTTATTGTTTAAAACGATATTTAAAAATAACCTTCCGAGACACAGTCTTGGAATTCGACGAAACCAGTTCCATTAGATCCGTAATATTGTATTATTACCGGATTTCAATTTTCAAAGTGTTTGTAGTTGTTGTGTGAGCGTACGATATAAAAACATGATGAAATTTATATCGAAAATTCAGTATAATAACTGATCCAAAAAGTTATCTTCTCCATACGATCAAGTTAGGACTCGAAACCCTTTCCATTGCATTTGGAATAGGGGTATAACATTATAAACACCTAGCGGCACGCCTCGATAGGAGGTCGAGTTTTTGAGTTGCAAATCCAAGACAATTTTTAATATATATATATATATATATGTATATATATATATATGTGTGTGTGTATATATATATATATATTGACCAGTCAAAGCTATATCAACATCATAACTTTTTGGCCTCAATTTAAATTACTGTAGCAAGGCGTGTTCTGTACGCAAAGCAATTTCTTCACACAAACTTTTCAAATCACGTCTCCCTTTCTATTCATACCAGCCGACCCTTCTTCCCAAAAAGAAAAAAAAATCTCAAAAGAAAAGGGAAAGGCCGATACTTCAAAACAAAATATATACGTATAAAGAAGAAAGTTGGCTAACAAAATCAAGCAAAATCGCGTGTATCTTCCCTCCTACTATCTTCAATTCGTTCAAATCAGTTTATAAAAAAATGGTGGCCAAATCGAATAGCAGAAAAAAAAAGGGGTTTCTTTCTCGTACGAATGAGCAGGATGCTCGCGAGCGCAGGACTGTGGGGAGGGTGGAATTGCTGAGGCGAGGCAAGGGGTTTGTCTTCGCGGTCGAGGCGAAGTCTGGCGATCAAAACGCTAATGGCAGCGGTATGGTGAACGCATCGTGGGAATCGATCGCGACCCGGGGAGTTCGAGTAGAAGCAGGTGGAGGATGGTGGTCGCAATGTTTGGTAGCGGTGGAAATTGCGTGGTTTATCTTCGCGGCGGTGAGGAGGCTCGGTTCGATTCGCATGAGGAGAAATGTTGGGTTTGTGTTAGTCAAGCCAGTGGAGGCTGTGAGGTATTTCAACTCGTTTTTCGATTTATCTAGATTTAATAAAAATATGTATATGCAGATGAAAATAAAATGAAGTTATATACTATTGGGAAATCATGTTTAAAATGGGATATAGTATAGATAAGATTTATGAAAACAAGGATTTTAAATGTTTTGAATTGAAAAGTATATAAAAATTGTATTTTCAAATCTTCTAGGTCATTTATATATCGGACGGGTTTCCAAGGGGAAGTTTAAATTAGTTACAACAATTTAAAATTTGTAAATCAACTTTAATTTAAAACAAAAATTCAATTACCTCGGTGAGTAATAAAGATATGTAATTTGCTTATACAAGATGTGAAATCGTGAAGAATAGAAGCCGGTTTGTATCGAATTGCAAAACAAAGGTCATAGGTGAGTTAATCTCACACATCTGGGTAATATTTCAATTTAAATGGCTAAATTTAAATATTTGGTTGAATGGTTGAATTGATTGGATGTGATATATATTATATAGTAGTATAAATATATATATTGGAGTGACTGATTTCCCGCATTATATAGCGGATGAGACCCTATGCGCCGCATAATAGCGGATGATGTTATATTAATCCCATATACCACGATATTCCACCTCGAAGTGGAATTGGTAATGTGCTAACATCTGTGGATGCAGGGAAATAGGTTGGAGGGATCCAACTGGATTCCTCAAAACGTTTGAATTTATTATATATATTCAGCGATATGATTATGTGATGATCTGTGAAAAATTATATTGATCATATTGGGAATTGGAATTTATTGATTACTCTGGTTTGGTTATATATATATATATACATATATATATATACATATATATTGGAATTCTGAGAATTGAAAAATTTATATATAAAGTTTGGATTTTTTAAAGTAAATAAAAAGGAAAATTTTAAATAAAATAATTATAAGAAATTTGGATAATTTAAAATGATTTGGAAGAATAAAAATTGATTTTTAAATTGTAACATATAAATCCAAAGTATGGGAAAAGAGATATTTTGAATAAATAAATTCAAGTGATAATATTTAAAAGGAGTAAAGAATTTATTTTAAAAATTCAAGGTTTAAATTTGTTTGGAAAAGATAAGGAAGAAATTTGAAAATAAATATGAATTTGTAGTTTCCAGTTAAATAAGTTTTTAATCCTAATTAAGAAGTTAAATCTGAAACTTATGGGGTTTGAAATAAATTGAGTAAGCAAAGGAATTTATTTCTAATGGAGTTAATTTTGGGAATTAATTTGAAAATTGATTAAGAGTTCGAAACTAGGATTTTAAAAGGAAGATGAGACTATGAGATTTATAAACTGCGTTTATAAAGTGAAGTAATTTTTAGTGGATATTTGGAAGAATAAATTCATGGTGAGAATTTATTAAAGGAATGGATAAATTTGTTTAAAAATAAATAGTGATTTATTTTTTAATAAAAGATGTGAAAGAGAATTGTATTTCCCTGGATAGCCAAATACGTTTTCAAAACAAATTCTTAAGTATAAGTTAAAGGTTTCAAAGTTGTTTTAAAAGATGTTTTAGAAAAATTATTATTTTTAAATGTTTTAATTTTAAAGTAAGAGTTCTTCAAATTTATTTTTGCAGTAATTATTTAATGGTTAAATGGGTATTATGTGGTAAAAGTTAAAAGTTAGTTTTATATTTTATAAAGTTGTTTTATTTTAAATATTCTTAAAGTATATATTTTTAAATAAAGTAGTAAAGTAGTTTTTAAATTTAAATGTTTTAAAGTATATTTTATAATAAAGTGTTTTAAACTATTTAAAAATCTTAAGTATTTGTACTTGGTGATTCAGTGGAAATAGAAAATATTTGGAAAATTTATTCCATGAGAAGAGTGTGGTTTGAAAACTGTTTTCAAAAGGCTTGAAAATGGAAATATATCTTGCGAAGATATTTGAGGGTAATAAATAATTTGGAAAATTATTTATGTTTGATGGTTGTTTGGGAATGTTAATTGATAGTTAAATAACATACTATCATTATTGGCCAATGCGCTGATTGTTTCGAAGAGACCGGGATCGAGATTAATTTATCGAAAACCACTTCGATCTGTTTTGTACGCTTTCGTAGGGAAAACGAGTTTGGAGTCGAAGATGAAGCAGTGAAGTGCAAGGGCTAATCGCTACTAATCCTAAGGTTGATTCAAAAATGGATGTAGTGGGGCTTATGCCTTTGGTTTCTTTCGAACCCGGGACGGACTTGTATGGATGAATGCTTTCGGAACATCGTCAAATGGTGGGAGTTCTAAATGAAATGTTCTAAAAAGGTAACGCATAGCCTCGAGCCTCATCAACCGAGAATGACTGAAAATTAGGGTTTATGCAGCAAGGCTAAGTGGGTAGTGCCCATTAAGGTGAGATTATCCCTGTCTAGATGTCCCTTTTATTTTGGCTTAGTGGTGTGGTTGCTGATCCCAACCATGGGGTGATCTTACTCGGAATTATCCAGTAAGGGGTCGTTCCAACCTTGTGTGGTTGCTAAGTTCAAATAGCCTCTGTTTACAAATTTCTGGCCTCTTTCTTCATTTATAAGGTGAGCCAACTATCCTTTTATTTAAAGGTTGTGATGAATGCATGACATTGATACTATGAAAATCTCTGGTATGCATATAAATATGTGTGTATATGAATAAAATGGATGTGCATGCTTGTCTATGTTGTTGATAGGGGTCTGTTTAGTAACAGGATAACCAAACTCCAGAGAAAAAAAATTTGTATCTTAGATTATAAATAGATTTAGATGACGATTTCCAAATGAAAGTTGATCATAACAGTGTAATGCTAATTTTAAAAATTGTTGCAAATATATTCATGGAATAAATATTTTATAATTTGGGCATTACAGTAATAAACATCTATCATATCAGAAATTCAAGTATCGAAATTTCAAGTTTCAGTCATATGGCGTGATTAGTGCTGTAAATTTATGAATTTTGATAACAAGATTAATATTTTTAAGTTAGTATTTTTTGTGAAATCTCGAATTGAACTCGAAAGAGTTATTTCTCGTTTTCTGGCGATCCACGGCGTACTGTAGGTCGTGGTTCTTGGTGAAGCAAGCTGGAGCATTGGTGAACTTAGGAAAAATAGCATAGAATTTTCTGGAATGTCATGTTGGCCGGGCTATGGCAATATAGGGTTTAAGTGTCAGTTTGGACGGAAGTTGTTCTCGAGGTGATGGCGACGCCAATGGGAGATCGGACGAGGCCGGATCCAGTAGGATCGATGCTTTGCTTCATGGCGAAGTTTGGGATAAATGGTTGAGCCTTCTGGTGGCCGGAATTAGTCGTGCGAGGCAGATTTGTGTGAAGGGTTTGAGTTAGAAGTTGGTCGAGAAACTTAAATTTAAATTTCCGACGAAATTGTTCGAATTGGGTTGTGGAGTTCGTAATCGGGGTCAATGGTTACTCGTGATTGGTCGCGTCGTTGGTCAGGGAGGGTCGGAGTGCCTGGACACATGCACGGTGTCGCGATCGTGTCAGCGAGTTTGGGTTTTGAGGAAGGAAGACATTGACTCGAAGTTGAGCTCGAGAATAGGAACGATGGGATCGAGTGATTCAGGGGTGTTGGCGTAGGGAAGTGTTTTTAGGTTTTAAAATTTTGAATCGAACAAGTTTAAAATTATAAAAGGGGGAAGAACTCGGGTCGTTCTGGGAAGAACTCGAAGTGGAGTTCGTGAATTGAAGAGTTTGGCTTGTGTAAAAGGGAAGTGTGGCTCAGGGGGTAATTATACAGCAAGTTTAGTTTTTAATATTATTTTAGTTGATTATTTAACAAAGTTTAAGCTATTTAAATGTTAAAGCAAGTTCGACAAATATAGGAGGGTGAACTAATGATGTATTAGATAAAGTTTTCATATTTATTAAATCATATTTTTAAGTTAAAATGAAAATTAAATGAGTTTTAACAAAGTTACGAAATTTAATTTTTAAAGTTAAACATTAAAAATTGATTTGTTCTTATATAATATAGATATTATGCATTTCATTTTAAATGCTTTCGAGAAGAATTTAATAATAGATTATTAGGATAGGTGATTAATTATCAGTATAATTAAATTAAATGGTTATTTGTTTAATCAAAGTGATTTGTTAAATTTTATTAATCCATTAAGAATTAAGGTAAAATAATTACATGAATCGGATTAATTAAATAATGACTTAAAGATTAATTGATGAAAGTATTTAAGAGATGATTTATTAATAAAGATAATTAATAAATTAATTAAGTCATTAAGGATGATTAATTAAAGATTAATTAATCAAGGATAATTAATCAATGTCATTAAGGTAATTTAAATTAAGAAGTAATTAATTTGTAAATGTAATTAAGAGTTGATTAATCAACAATTAAGTATAAATTAATTTAGATAATTAATTAAGGATAACTATTTAATTAAAAGTAATTAATTATTGATCAAAGTTAATTAATCAAGTGATAATTCAATTATGTGATTATGGATAATCAATAATTATTATTAAAGGATAATTAATTAAATGATAACAAATAAAATGGTGATTAATTTAGGAAATTAATTAAAGGATAATTAATTAATTTAAAGTTTAATTAATTAATGAAGAATGATAATTAATTGCGGATAAATGTTAATTAATTAATTAATCAAGGGTTAAATTAATTAATTTAAGATAATTAATTAAATAGTGAATTAAATAATTAAAGGATAATTATTAATAATTAAAGGTTGATAAATTATAATTAAGGGTTAATTAATATTATTATTAATGGTTAATTAATAAATGATTAAAGAAAAATTAATCGAAATGAACTGTAATTTATTAGTATTAAATAACCAGAATTAGTAATTCATAAGTAGTTAATCGGATTTGAATTTAAATCAGATAATTAACCGACCTTGCTTATGTATGTTTGGATTCTATTGGATAATTGATTTGTTTGATATCCTTGATTGTGATGCTCTGTTTGATTTGAGCTATGTTTACTGTAATTTATTTTCTTTGATATATATATATATATATATATATATATATATATATATATATATATATCTATGATTTGTGAATGGAAGATAAGCGTTATGTTTCACACCGCTTGTCAAATATAAGCGTTATAGTTTATACCGCTTATCCAATATATTGTTGTATTTAAATCTGTGCTGATTGATGATGTGGCACTTTTATTGTGTAAAACCCCTGGACCACACTTATACACACAATATGGATTTCACGAGGAAATCGGTTAAGTCACAGATTTTTGAAATAGTTTTAAATTTGAATTTTGAATCCAAATGGTTTTCGAAATGAATTGGGTGTTTTCGAAGATAAAAGTTATTTTTGAATAACTTGATTACGTTTTGAAATTCAAATAATTTAATTTGAATTCAAGATTTGAAATTTGAATTCTATGTTAGAAAATTTTGGTTTAAAAATGTTATTCAAGTTATTTATATGGGTTTGGAACCATTTTAAAAGTATGGTTTTGAGAATTTGAATTTAACCCAAGTTTATATTTGAAAGGCCTTAACTTGAGCAAATAAAATCGGGTTTTCAGAAATGGAAACAAGTGGTTTCAAATAATAATTATGATGAAAAGATTTCAAATTTGAAATTGAATGGTTTTGAAAGCTATAATTGAATCTTGTGAAAGATGGTTGAACCCTAATTTGAAATTGAAGAGGATTTATTTTAATGGGGTATCTTTTATATATATAAAAGATTTGAAACGGGAATTGTTTTGAAAGTTATTAATGAATCTTCGAAAATTGTTTTGAAAGCTATGAAAAGAGTCTTTGATTTAAAGACCGGATGAGTTAATCCAACTTGAAATGGAATTTTTTGAATGGCTATAAATGAATCTTTGTCAAAGATTGGTGAACCTTGTTTAAGATTAAATGGGGTCTTACAAGTGAACCTTTTGTTTAAAAGATTTAAATGTGGAAATTGTTTAAAACATTGAATGTTTCTGAAATGAATCTTTTTGTTTGAAAGATTAGGAATGGTAATTTGTTTTAACCATTTGAATGAAAGGTTTTGGGCTTTAAGTTGTGACTTAACTGAGATCCCATTATCCATATGTTTTTAAATATTGCGCTCACTATTCAGTTTAGCCGGGAGAGGACCTTTGTGTCATATAACCCGTTCCGAATATGTGATATGTCGTAAATGGATAGCAATAGAAGACGGTGGTGAAGACCGGGTGTCTTTGAGAACGATAGGATAACCTATCGAATGACTCTGCACTGAGTTGCTCCGGTATGGAGATCTCCATATGTGATGGTGAGTCCGATCGGGATTGTGAATGCCCGGATTTGCAAGGACTTCTTCCTTTATCGGACGAAGTGCCTTCGGTTCTGTTCGAACCCGGAACAGACTTGTATGGATGTGTGTCTGACATTACACTTTGGGACGTAAAACTGGTTTCTATCAAATACATTTCTGCTTGGTGGCGGAGATTTATTCTCTTAGCTTAACACCCTCCTCTGAGACGTACGAGCTCAGAGGTTATGTTATTGATGGTTACCAGTGATACATTCCCAATCTGGTAATGTGGCAAACGAAGTGCTGCTGATCATTTGTTGATCAAAGCAAGGCTTTTGTGAAAAGCGTAGCTTTGTGGACGAGGCTTCGTCGAACCTCACAACCCGGTTATGGTCGAAACAGGAATCGTAGCCGCAAGGTTATTTGGGGGTAGCGCCCTCTGAGGGTATGTCCATTTCCTTCTGGATTATGAGCGGTATCATGGTATGGAGCCCAGATACTTAACTTCGTGGTTGCTTCAAACTTATTGCTTTGTGGTTGTTGGTTGAGAGGTACCTCGGATAAAGGTCGCAAACGACCAGGGGATAGCATGCTCGTGTCAGTAGTTACCTAGCTACAAAGGTTTTGGGCTTTAAGTTGTGACTTAACTGATATGTCGTAAATGGATAGCAATTGAAGACGGTGGTGAAGACCGGGTGTCTTTGAGAACGATAGGATAACCTATCGAATGACTCTGCACTGAGTTGCTTCGGTATAGATATCTCCATATGTGATGGGGAGTCCGATCGGGATTGTGGATGCCCAGATTTGCAAGGGCTTCTTCCATTATTGGATGAAGTGCCTTCGGTTCTGTTCGAACCCGGAACAGACTTGTATGGATGTGTGTCTGACATTACACTTTGAGATGCAAAACCGGTTTCTATCAAATACATTTCTGTTTGGTGGCGGAGATTTATTCTCTTAGCTTAACACCCTTCTTTGAGACGTACGAGCTCAGAGGTTATGTAATTGATGGTTACTAGTGATATATTCCCAATTTGGTAATGTGGCATACGAAGTGCTGCTGATCATTTGTTGATCAAAGCATGGCTTTTGTGAAAAGCGTAGCTTTGTGGACAAGGCTTCGTCGAGCCTCACAACCCGGTTATGGTCGAAACAGGAATCGTAGCCGCAAGGTTATTTGAGGGTAGCGCCCTCTGACGGTATGTCCATTTCATTCTGGATTATGAGTGGTATCATGGTATGGAGCCTAGATACTTAACTTCGTGGTTGCTGCAACCTTATTGCTTTGTGGTTGTTGGTTGAGAGGTACCTCGGATAAAGGTCGCAAACGAACGGGGGATGGCATGCTCGTATTAGTAGTTACCTAGTTACAAAGGTAACCCGACCTTATCTAGCAGAGATCCGTTTAGGTTCTCGGTGGCGTCCCCTCCAGAGGCGTTCCATTTTATTTGGGAAGTTCCTTTGCCCGACCATTTGTTGGAAAACCAAACAAAACAATACGAGCCGTACGGTTTTAGTTGTATAACCTGCCATGGAATGTGGTGGTAACCTGGTATTGAACATGGTAGCTATAGTAGGCATACGACGAAATGTTGTATGCTTGCTAAGATTAATATTATACTTTCAAAATGTTTTCCATAATGCACTTATAGTAATAGTATCAAAGGATTTTGGCGTATCAAGAATTTTTGACTATCATAAGGAGAAATCTCCTCCAAGTCTACGTTTGCATTGTGTGTGTGGTGGGAGGTCATATGATAGTTTCATTTTCTTAAAAGCATTGCGGATTTCAAATTTTAAATTCTTTTGTTTGTTTTTAAAGATAAAAATGTTTTCGTTTGCTCACACCATTCCCATGACTGACCTGGAGTTTATTGTTCCTTTCCTAAACTCTGGGTGCCCACTATTTTCCACACGGGCAGCCTAGAGTTGGGTTTTTCAGATAGTAGATATCAGTTCAGTAGCTTTTTGCTTTCCCTTTGGTATTCTTTGGAGATTTTGGATATTGAAGTATTTGGTTTTGACGACTGACCTTGCTCATCTTGGTGCAATGTGATGGTGGTCCGAGCTATTTCTGGATTGGTGCTTTGGAGTTAGAGTTGTTGTTACTGTTTGGAGTTTTTGGTTCCGCTGCTATATCATATTGTTATTCCGCTATAGCATGGTTATCTTGTATCTCTGATATTTGATTCATATTGTATAATTGTTTATCGAATGTTGTATATCAATGATATTCATTTCTTTTTCTTCCGCTGTGTTGTTTTACTTGATGTGTTATAAGCTCCGGCGAACCAGATTGGACGTTTGGATCTGCAGCATTCGAGTACGAGTGAAGTACGGATGCTGATTTTCGAAGGTCGAGTCAGGGTCGCTACAAGTGGTATCAGAGCTGAAGGTTGAACTTTTGCTCAGGAGTATAACACATTAAGTAGCTCGTTAGAGATACGGTGAAGTATGCTTTAGAATGAGTATATCCCTAAGATATCCGTTCGAATGCCTCGGTAATTCTCTTACTATCCACTGATAGTGAGTATGAGTGCGAGAAGAGGACGAGATAGGGGACATGGACGTACCAATACAAATGGTCAATACCGTGCGATAGCGTAAATAATTCTCTTTCTCTCCTTTGATTCATCTTTTCAATTCTATGATGATTCCTGGCAGCTCCACGAAGAAGCTTTGATATATTTGTATGGGACACAAACTCCATATGGGGCAGAATTGTTTGTTTGGATGAATTGTTTGTTTTGTTTGCTATGGTTGATAGGTATATTTTGGTTGTTTAAACTGAAAATTTTGGGATTGTATCCATATATCTGTTTATTCTGTTGGGATCTAGATATATTATGCGAATTGTTAGTTATCTCTTTGAACTAATCAATACCCCTGTATATTCGTAGTTCTGGTGACCAGAGTATCATGATTCATTCTTGTATCCATTATTGATATTCTGATTTGGTAAGCTAAATGAAGAATAGATACTCAGTTTGATTTGGAAACTGTCTCTATATCTTTGTGTATCCATCCTTTGTTGTCTCCCTACTTTCAAATTTCAAGGATGAAATTTTCTAAGGGGGGGGGGGGGAATCTGTAACATTCCCATTTTTAAATCAAATTGAAATTGGAAATGAATTTAATTTTTGGAATTAAATTATGGATTAATATGGTATTTTCCAAAGTTTAATAGATATTTGTTTGTTTATTAATATAAATGAATGTGAATATGATTTTTCAATAGAATTTCTAATTGGAAATTCTAAAATAAATATTTTGAATAATATTTTAATTTCGAATTTAATTGTGAATAAATCAGAAAATTCCCATAGTAAATAAAAGATTTTAGATTATTAATCGAATTTTGATTTGAAGTTTAAGAATAAGTATTTTATAAATAAATATTTTTGTAAAATTAATTGGATTTAATTTTAAAGGTTTAAAACATGTTCGTAAATTTAAATAAATATTGGATATATAAAACTTTATATTTCAAAGATAAATAGGGTATGTGTTTGTTGTAAATAAGAATTTGATTTAAACTTTAAAAGAAATTGATGATAAATGAGATATAAAAAAATATGATTCCTGATATAAGTTTGTAAATATAAAATAAATTAATGTTTAAAGCATAACTCGTAAATATATTAATAACATGGTCTAAACATAAATTTAGTACAAAATGACATTTGTATTCTTTGAAAATGAGTGCTTACAAGTGCTAGTTGTATTTACAAGTGGCAATTAAATGAAATTTTCTTTTGGTTTAGAATTTGTAGAAAAAAAAATTAAAAGAAAAGGAACTTGTAAAAAATTCAAATCTGGCTTTGACATCTTCAGAAAAGAAAACCCGAAAACAAACATTCAAATGATCGAAACCAATATCAAAACAAAGCAAATTCGAAAATCTGAAGCAAGCAATGGTTTCAACGTTTGATTAACTCAAATGTAAAGCTTAAGTTATTCTTTTCAACTCTGGAAATTTAAAGAGAAATCAAAAGCAAACCTGGAAAACATCTATAATAAAAAAAACAGAAACTTGGAAAACAATCTTTAGTCTGGATTCAAAAGAAAATCGACATCTGTTTCAAGTCTTTAAAACCAGAGCAAATATTTCTGGATCAGATTCAAACTCAAGTGAATCAGAGTCAAGTTCAGTTTCAACTCAAGTACAAATCAAACAACAAGTTCAAATAGCCTCTGTTTACAAATTTCTGGCCTCTGTCTTCATTTATAAGTGAGCCAACTATCCTTTTATTTATAGGTTGTGATGAATGCTTGACATTGATACTGTGAAAATCTTTGGTATGCATATAAATATGTGTGTATATGAATAAAATGGATGTGCATGCTTGTCTATGTTGTTGATAAGGGTCTGTTTAGTAACACGATAACCAAACTCCAAAGAATTTTTTTTTGTATCTCAGATTATAAATAGATTTAGATGACGATTTCCAAATAAAAGTTGATCATAACAGTGTAATGCTAATTTTAAAAATTGTTGCAAATATATTCATGGAATAAATATTTTAATATTTGAGATTACAGTAATAAACATCTATCATATCAGAAATTCAAGTATCGAAATTTCAAGTTTCAGTTATATGGCGTGATTAGTGCTGTAAATTTATGAATTTTGATAACAAGATTAAGTTTTTTAAGTTAGTAGTTTTTGTGAAATTTGGAGTTGAACTGGAAAGTGTTATTTCTCGTTCTCTGGCGATCCACGACGTACTGTAGGTCATGGTTCTTGGTGAAGCAAGCTGGAGCATTGGTGAACTTAGGAAAAATAACATAGAATTTTCTGGAATGTCGTGTTGGCCGGGCTATGGCAATATAAGGTTTAAGTGTCAGTTTGGATAACAGTTGTTCTCGAGGTGATGGCGACGCCAATGGGAGATCAGACAAGGCCGGATCCATTGGGATCGATGCTTTGCTTTATGACGAAGTTTGGGATAAATGGTTGAGCCTTCTGGTGGCCGGAATTGGTGGTGTGAGGCAGATTTGTGTGATGGGTTTGAGTTAGAAGTTGGTCGAGAAACTTAAATTTCAATTTCCGACGAAATTGTTGGAATTGGGTTGTGGAGTTCGTAATCGGGGTCACAGGTGACTCGTGGTTGGTCGCGACGTTGGTCAGGGAGGGTCGGAGTGCCTGGACAAGTGCATGGTGTCGGGTTTGTGTCAACGAGTTTGGGTTTTGAGGAAGGAAGACATCGACTCGAAGTTGAGCTCGAGAAGAGGAACGATGGGCTCGAGTGATTCAGGGGTGTTGGCGTAGGCAAGTGTTTTCAGATTTTAAACATTTAAATCAAACATGTTTAAAATTATAATAGGGGGAAGAACTCGGGTCGTTCTAGGAAGAACTCGAAGAGGAGTTCGTGAATTGAAGGGTTTGGCTCGTGTAAAAGGGAAGTGTGACTCGGGGGGAGGGGAGGGGTAACTATACATCAAGTTTTGTTTTTAATATTATTTTAGTTGATTATTTAACAAAGTTTTAAGCTATTTAAATGTTAAAGCAAGTTCGAAAAATATAGGAGGGTGATTTAATGATGTATTAAATAAAGTTTTCAAATTTGTTAAATCATATTTTAAAGTTAAAATGAAAATTTAATGAGTTTTAACAAAGTTACAAAATTTAATTTTTTAAGTTAAACATTAAAAATTGATATGTTTTTAAATAGTATAGATATTATTTATTACATTTTAAATGCTTTCGAGAAGAATTTAATAATTAATTATTAGGATAGGTGATTAATTATCAATAAAATTAAATTAAAGGGTTATTTGTTTAATCGAAGTGATTTGTTAAATTTTATTAATCTATTAAGAATTAAGGTAAAATAATTACATGAATCGGGTTAATTAAATAATGACTTAAAGATTAATTGATGAAAGTATTTAAGAGATGATTTATTAATAAAGATAATTAATAAATTAATTAAGTCATTAAGGATAATTAATTAAAGATTAATTAATAAAGGATAATTAATCAATGTCATTAAGGTAATTTAAATTAAGAAGTAATTAATTTATAAAAGTAATTAAGAGTTGATTAATCAAAAATTAAGAATAAATTAATTTAGATAATTAATTAAGGATAACTACATAATTAAAAGTAATTAATTATTGATCAAAGTTAATTAGTCAAGTGATAATTCAATTATGTGATTAGGGATAATCAATAATTATTATTAAAGGATAATTAATTAAATGATAACAAATAAAATGGTGATTAATTTAGGAAATTAATTAAAGGATAATTAATTAATTTAAAGTTTAATTAATTAATGAAGAATGATAATTAATTGAGGATAAATGGTAATTAATTAATCAAGGGTTAAATTAATTAATTGAAGATGATTAATTAAATGGTGAATTAAATAATTGAAGGATAATTATTAATAATTAAAGGTTGATAAATTATAATTAAGGTTTAATTAATATTATTATTAATGGTTAATTGATAAATGATTAAAGAATAATTAATCGTAATGAACTGTAATTTATTAGTATTAAATAACCAGAATTAGTCATTCATAAATAGTTAATCGGATTTGAATTTAAATCAGATAATTAACCGATCTTACTTATGTATGTTTGGATTCTACTGGATAATTGATTTGTTTGATATCCCTGATTGTGATGCTTTATTTGATTTGAGCTATGTTTACTGTAATTTATTTTCTGTGATATATATATATATATATATATATATATATATATATGTGTGTGTGTGTGTGTGTGTGTGTGTGTGTGTGTGATTTGTGAATGGAAGATAAGCATAATGGTTCACACCGCTTGTCAAATATAAGCGTTATAGTTTATACCGCTAATCTAATATATTGTTGTATTTAAATATGTGCTGATTAATGATGTGGCACTTTTATTGTGTAAAACCCCTGGACCACACTTATACACGCATAACATGGATTTCACGAGGAAATCGGTTAAGTCATAGATTTTTGAAATAGTTTTAAATTTGAATTTTGAATCCAAATGGTTTCGAAATGAATTGTGTGTTTTCAAAGATAAAAGTTATTTTTGAATAACTTGATTAAGTTTTGAAATTCAAATAATTTAATTTGAATTCAAGATTTGAAATTTGAATTCTATGTTAGAAAATTTTGGTTTAAAAATGTTATTCAAGTTATAAACGTGTTTATATGTGTTTTGAACCATTTTAAAAGTATGGTTTTGAGAATTTGAATTTAACCCAAGTTTATATTTGAAAGGCCTTGACTTGAGCAAATAAAATCGGGTTTTCCGAAACGGAAACAAGTGGTTTCAAATAACAATTATGATGAAAAGATTTCAAATTTGAAATCGAATGGTTTTGAAAGCTATAATTGAACCTCGTGAAAGATAGTTGAACCCTATTTTGAAATTGAAGAGGATTTTTTTAATGGGGTATGTTTTATATATATAAAAGATTTGAAACGGGAATTGTTTTGAAAGTTATGAATGAATCTTCGAAAATTGTTTTGAAAGCTATGAAAAGAGTCTTTGATTTAAAGACCGGATGAGTTAATCCAACTTGAAAAGGAATTGTTTTGAAAGGCTATAAATGAATCTTTGTCAAAGATTGGTGAACCTTGTTTAAGATTAAAAGGGGTCTTACAAGTGAACTTTTTGTTTAAAAGATTTAAATGTGGAATTTTTTTAAAACATTGAATGTTTCTGAAATGAATCTTTTTGTTTGAAAGATTAGGAATGGTAATTTGTTTTAACCATCTGAATGAAAGGTTTTGGGCTTTAAGTTGTGACTTAACTGAGATCCCATTATCCATATGTTTTTAAATATTGCGTTCACTATTCAGTTTAGCCGGGAGAGGACCTTTGTGTCATATAACCCGTTCCGAATATGTGATATGTCGTAAATGGATAGCAATAGAAGACGGTGGTGAAGACCGGGTGTCTTTGAGAACGATAGGATAACCTATCGAAAAACTCTGCACTGAGTTGCTCCGGTATGGAGATCTCCATATGTGATGGTGAGTCCGATCGGGATTGTGGATGCCCGGATTTGCAAGGACTTCTTCCTTTATCGGACGAAGTGCCTTCGGTTCTGTTCGAACCCGGAACAGACTTGTATGGATGTTTGTCTGACATTACACTTTGAGATGTAAAACTGGTTTCTATCAAATACATTTCTGCTTGGTGGCGGAGATTTATTCTCTTAGCTTAACACCCTCCTCTGAGACGTACGAGCTCAGAGGTTATGTTATTGATGGTTACCAGTGATACATTCCCAATCTGGTAATGTGGCATACGAAGTGCTGCTGATCATTTGTTGATCAAAGCAAGGCTTTTGTGAAAAGCGTAGCTTTGTGGACGAGGCTTCGTCGAACCTCACAACCCGGTTATGGTCGAAACGGGAATCGTAGCCGCAAGGTTATTTGAGGGTAGCGCCCTCTGAGGGTATGTCCATTTCCTTCTGGATTATGAGCGGTATCATGGTATGGAGACCAGATACTTAACTTCGTGGTTGCTTCAAACTTATTGCTTTGTGGTTGTTGGTTGAGAGGTACCTCGGATAAAGGTCGCAAACGACCAGGGGATGGCATGCTCGTGTCAGTAGTTACCTAGCTACAAAGGTTTTGGGCTATAAGTTGTGACTTAACTGAGATCCCATTATCCATATGTTTTTAAATATTGCGCTCACTATTCGGTTTAGCCGGGAGAGGACCTTTGTGTCATATAACCCGTTCCGAATATGTGATATGTCGTAAATGGATAGCAATAGAAGATGGTGGTGAAGACCGAGTGTCTTTGAGAACGATAAGATAACCTATCGAATGACTTTGCACTGAGCTGCTCCGGTATAGAGATCTCCATATGTGATGGGGAGTCCGATCGGGATTGTGAATGCCTAGATTTGCAAGGACTTCTTCCTTTATTGGACGAAGTGCCTTCAGTTCTGTTCGAACCAGGAGCATACTTGTATGGACGTGTGTCTGACATTACACTTTGAGATGTAAAACCGGTTTCTATCAAATACATTTCTGTTTGGTGGTGGAGATTTATTATCTTAGCTTAACACCCTTCTCTGAGACGTACGAGCTCAGAGGTTATGTAATTGATGGTTACTAGTGATATATTCCCAATTTGGTAATGTGGCATACGAAGTGTTGCTGATCATTTGTTGATCAAAGCATGGCTTTTGTGAAAAGCGTAGCTTTGTGGACAAGGCTTCGTCGAGCCTCACAACCCGGTTATGGTCGAAACAGGAATCGTAGCCGCAAGGTTATTTGAGGGTAGCGCCCTCTGACGGTATGTCCATTTCCTTCTGGATTATGAGTGGTATCATGGTATGGAGCCTAGATACTTAACTTCGTGGTTGCTGCAACCATATTGCTTTGTGGTTGTTGGTTGAGAGGTACCTCGGATAAAGGTCGCAAACGACCGGGGGATGGCATGCTCGTATCAGTAGTTACCTAGTTACAAAGGTAACCCGGCCTTATCTAGCAGAGATCCGTTTAGGTTCTGAGCTTTGAGTAAACCAAAGCTCTGATACCACTTTTGTAACGACCCGCCGCTCTGACCGCCCCCAGTCGGTAATTAAACCAACTCGAAACATTCAAAATGACGGATTGTTAGTCAGTTTATAGAGTTTAAACAAAATCAGCCACAGAATCACAGAATAATCATATTATTATTTCTCATAAATAATTTTTCTTACATATATCAGAGTCTGTACAATGCATTAAAATTTTATACAGCGGAATAATATTTTATTCTTAAGCACAAGAAAAATTTTTCTAGAAAAACTTTAGTGAAGTGCTTTCCCCTCTCTCTAACTTCGCTGCCTGAAAATCTTCAAGCTGTAAAAATACTCGGTCTGACCCGAGCGTTTATTGCAAACACAAAAACACTCGAGTCAGGATTAATCTTTATTCAAGTAATTAAATTTGCAATGAACTGAAATAAATGGTAACAGCCCAAAATACAGTGTATCAAAAATCAGCCTGAATATAACTAAGCATTAAGGCCAAGCACAGATGAACAAACAGGGTCCCAAAATGAATGGACAACAATTCATGGATTTGTAAGTGCAACTGAAAAAATGAAACAGGGACAGTGAATGATTCAACATAACAACATCGAAGTGCAACATGTTTGAAAACTCAATTAGAACTCTGTAACCAGGTATGAACAGAGAACAGAGAAGCAACAGGGAAACAAACTTAAATTAATTTTTTTCTTTCAAATCTATCAATCCTGTGTGGCTGCAGTGCACACATATATTTGTACACATGTGCACTGCCTCGCCAACACGTGTGCATCAAGCATGAAGCATACAACCTCAAATAACCACTGCACAATACTTTGAAATGGAGGCAGAACAACAATGAAAAAGCAAATGCACATCTAAACCAATATTGCAAGAGGCAACAAGAATGGCCAGAACAGTGAATGGAAACATACACTTGCAATAGAAAGTTTTGAAAAGGAGAACCAGAAGTGCAAGTGTGTAAGCACAACTTCACAATAACAAGGCAATGCACTATGCAGTGGACAACAGCACCAAAGTGCAAAATCTCAAGTGACCAAGAGCACCAAAACCAACTACACTACTCAAAGTACACAGTGGCCAGAACAGTTTAACAAACAAGATTCAACTTCAAAAATGAAACAAGTCAAAGTCTGCAACTCAACTAAACAGGCAAGCCCAACTCAAATACACCAGTGACAACCAAAGTACTAACAACCAATATGCAGACAACTACAAATACCAGTGATACAAGTGCAACACAGTTGCAAACAACATAGGAAACAAATAACATCATTGCCTAATTAAAATATTGTAACAACATGGTGAACAACACAGTGAAGATGATAAATACATCCAGAACTATACAATGAACAATGCAAACTAAATGAAACAAGACACAGTACTCAAATGCAAGTGCACAACTAGACCCAAGTCCAACAGACTCAAGAGAATGCAACAACATGTCAACAGAAATGACAAAGCAACAAGGCAGACCACAAAATGCATGCTACTTAGTTCAACAACATCAAAGATGACCAAGTCAAGAGAATCAAGTCAACCAGGTAATAATGATTAAAGTTTAAACTTGCTTTCATTTATTTCTGAAAATATATAACAGGTCTTAAACCAAAGTTAAACTTGTTTACAATTTTTTTCAAAAGCAAAGAGGAGGAGAAGGATTTAAAACCTGGTGTGAGCCTGCAACTCAAACAAGTTAAACCAAATTCCAACTTACTTACTTTTTTTTTCCTCAGTAGATTACATGATCAATATCAAAGTGCTTCAAGAGGCAGTGGATAACATGGAAAAACATCCACAAAATTCCAGTGAAGTTATAAGTGAAAATCAAGACATCAAGTATGTCTGTAAATGCAACCCAGTACAGTTCAGTGAACTGAGGTGAAGCTACAAGAGTACAACTACACCAACTAAATGTCATCAAGTAAACAAGATTCAAGACAGTATAAATCCAGTCATATATATGCATACACACATACAAATATATGTATGCCTATATATGCAGATTTTAGAAAACAGGTGACACATTGAGTCCACCATTTAAAACAAATTGACACAGCTAAAAATGATTCAAGTTCAAATATATCAGTATAGCTAATAAAATGAAAATGGACAGCAGCTACTACACAAATGCAAGAAGGTCAAGTTAGCACACTCAACATAGTGCAAGCACAAGTGCATACAAGAGGTCAAAGATAGTTATATATTAAAACTGTATAAGTTCGTAGTTGAAAACAAGACTATACTTTCTGAAAAACTCTAACATTTTCAAAGTCATGTATATATGAAACTTCAATTGTTCTCAAACTAGTACTCATACTCTTAAAATTAACATCTGTTCTTATCAGTTTTTTTAAAAAAAACAAAATTTAATAGCATCTGTTTTCATCAGTTTAAATCAAAATTAATAGCATCTGTTCTTAACAGTTTAAAAACAAAATTTATAGTATCTGTTCTTAACAGTTTAAAAACAAAATTTATAGTATCTGTTCTCATCAGTAAAAAAAAACAATATCATATAGCATCTGTTTCTAACAATTTAAATTGGATTGACCGAGAGCAAAGAGCAAAACAAGATTCAAAACTTTAAAGTATAGTTTGCTCATAGTATTATATATATTTTTTCTTGAAACTGCATAACATAACAGAGGTGGCATATATATACAGATACACGAGCATGCATCCATCACATGCAGCAACACAAAAACAAGCATCTGTCCTCATCAGTTTAAAACAAATCACAAATTGATAGCATCTGTTCTCATCAATTTAAATTAAATTCCAAATAGTGTCTGTTCTCACCAGTTTAAAAATAAATCCCAAATAGCATCTGTTCTTAATAGTTTAAAAACAAATATCAAATAGCATTTGATAGCGAATAACAACCAACAACCAACATGCAGTGACAAATCTGCTAATATCAGTTTAAATCCAAAAAAAATCCGAGCAATTGATAACGAATAACCCCCCAAAACATAGCATGCAACCAAACATCCAATTCAAACAAATTTAAACACTTGAATCAAAATAAATCGTGAGCAAAGAACTCACCTTTCACCGAAGCAAGGAGACGAACTCGACCCACTGAGGAGCACGCGATCGAATTGAAGCCGAAGCAAACCCAAATTTCGAAAAGCCCTAATTGTGAAGAGAGGGACGAACGACAGCCGCCATTAAATTTCTTCGTTTATATTTTTTTTTTGATTTGAAGAGAAGAGGGTTTCAGTATAAAAAAAGAAAAGAGACGTGAATTTTGCGTGATGGAAGGCGTGATTAAAGGCATAGATTGGGGCGTGTTTGTAGCTGAACAAAGTATAAGGCAGTATACCTTTTTTTATATATATTATTTTATTTTTTTTATTTACTTTTTATCTTTTTCTCTTTCTTTTTTTTTTCAATTTAAATTCAATTAGTTTTGTTTATTTTCTTTGCTTTGCAAAAACGATGTTGTTAAAATTTTCACTAGTTGTATTTATTTATTTCGTTATTGACAAAAATTTTATTCTATTTTATTTTAGTTAAAGAAAAATGTTATTTATAACTAAACATCGATTTATAAATTTACATAAATAATAATTCTCAAAATCCAAATTATTATTCCTAGTCATTCGTTCAAATTTTAAATACCAATTCAATATTCAATTTCAAAGCTAAATTCAAATTCTATTCAACTTTTCACTAGATTAAATTCTAAAATTTAATCGCCAATTTATGCTGATAATTTGAAATTCACGTCAAATCATCATTTAAATATTTAAAATAAATTAAATATTCACAAATTAAATTGTTCAAAATTGAGGATCGTTACAATCTCCCCTACTTAAAAGAATTTCGTCCCGAAATTATAAGTTAGGAAAAACGATTGCTACAATCTCACCAATATTTATATCCTACACAATTTTTACCAAGCTTCAAACTTGCAAATAATTATAGGATTCATTCCATTTATTTATCTCAGCAGTTTTGTTCATCGATTTCAATAATCAAGACACAAAAGTCTTTTACCAAATTTTTGACTTACAAAACTCAAATTTTTGAATTTGAAATTCTTTCATGCTAAATATTTGCATATTACATCATTTCCAAAGCTGTCTGCTTTCAAGATATTTTAAAGATCTTCTTCCTTAATTCATTAAGTTAGAATTATGTAATTCTAATTTCAGATTATTGATTTTCTATTCAAAGTTTGAAAATACTTGATAACTCGAAGTTTAACAAGTCCATCGTCGTTCTTACAGACATTAGGCATACGCTGGCCAGGCGCAAGACTAAAAATCTCCAAGTACTAAATATACTTGCTTCAACTCCCAGTGAAAATACTTTTTTAAAAATTCTTTTAAAAATGGATATGGAAAGCACGTTCGCCCATGGATCACAGTTTACCCGGCGGTTACGCTACTATCCCAGTAGAATCGCTTGTAACCTTAGATTTCTCATCTCTCTTGAATTTCGCCATGGTTGTCGCCTTAGATCGCGGCCCACACGGCGGTTACGGCACTATCCCAGTGGAATCGCTCGTAGTCGTAGGCATCACGCCCCTCGAATTACGCTTCGGTTTCTAGATCGCAGTTTACACGGCGGTTGCGCCACTATCCCAGTGGAATCGCTTGTAACTGTAGGCATCACGCCCCACGAATTACGCCAGCATCAATTTACCTAATCCCAAACACGATGATCCATCGTGGGGGATCCCAGTCAGTCCCAATGGACATTCCACTAATGGAAATTCTACGTAGCTACGATTTCCAATGGACAATCCACCGAGTTCCAATCACCCTCACAAATAATAAATGGAAGGTACATTTCCATATCCTCAGTTTTTAGAAAACATATGTCATATACATATAGTACTTCATTTCACATTTCGTACATATCATACCTATGTAAACCTACACAGGACTTTTCATAATAATGACTTTCCAAACTGATGGTTTTCGATTTATTATATTCACATATATAAGTTACGAAAACTCAATTCACATTCATCACAAATAGAGGATTCCAAAATTTTCCATTTCACTTAAAATTTTCCTCTAAATCGATTTGAAAATTTAAGGTTATCTCAAACCTAATTCACATTCATAATCCAATTCATTATCGACTTCACATTCGATTTGGATTTCACGTTACATCGTCAATTCTCAACACATAATTGATGTCTATCGATATATAACCTCTAAGCTCGTACATCTCAGAGAAGGGTGCTAAGCTAAAAGAATAAATTCTCCGCCACCACAGATATATATATTTAATAGAGATCAATTGATATGTCGTCAATTCACAACGTTAGACATACAATCTCAATCGACTATCCAAAATTCAAAGCTCAACTTATATTGTTTTTGGTGTCAAAGTTAAACTCAATTTAACTCAAGATTCAATCTTCTTTGGAAAATATTCAAGTTGAACTGATCGTTCAAATTTTTCAAAAATATCTTAACAAGATATATAATTTTCCAACTTAACCATTTGAAACAAATTTCAAATATTCATTTCTCAATTTATCTTTAAAAGATAAAATTTCAAACCTTTCATTTCATATTGGAAAACATTTCCATACTTATTAAATAATAAGTAATTCACAAGTTCATTTATTTTCAACACTTGGAAAATATTCAATATACTTGAATCAAAATTAAGTATATATTCCATTCTTTAAGGAAATCATTCTTTTAAACACATTTATTTGAGTTAAAACGAATGTTGCGTAAAACATCGTTACGACAACTCAAAAATCACTAGTATAGGGATTCGAAATTTAAGATAGATATATAAATCCCAATACTATAAACAACATTTCCTTTCGGAAACCATTTACTATAACAACAATGTTATAGTCCACCATTTTCTTATTTCTCGAAAACGTCTATTTCAACAATGAATGTTGAAATCTATGTATTCGATACTTAATGCATTTTAAAACATCTTTAAAACCATTAACTTTTCCAATTTCAACTTCAACTTAATTCATAGTTTGAATTCCTCATACTTTTCATAATATTAGTTTTAAACCAATTTCAAACTTTTCAATATTAAGTTTTTCACTTAATTTAATTTTCCGCACGTTTAAATTCAAATTCATCACTGAATTTATTAAACCTATAATGGATTATCATGTTGACAACATCAAATTTGAAATCTAAATCTCATTTGAACTTTGCATTTGCTTTCTATTTCAAAAATAATCAACTAGTTCTTTAGTAAGCCATTCATCAACTTAGTTCCATTAAATTTATATTTCCACATTAACCTCATTTCATAATATCACTTCCCTAAAACATATCTGTTTTAGTTAGTAATATATTCACTGTCCAAAATCGTGAATATACTTATTTATTCAATTCAGTGTTTCTACACTTTTTATTTAAAGGATTATCCACTGTCCAAAATCGTGGATAAAATTCCCAACCAACATTTACTATCACAATATTTAACTTAAAGGATAATTCACTGTCCAAAATCACGAATATATCTCCTTTAATAACTCCTATTTTTCATTTATCAAATTCAATTGGTTTCGAATTTATAAACAATCTTTACAAATTCCATTTCTATTTATAAACTTCGATTTACAATCTTTTTATTAATTCAATTCAATTCAATTTATATAACTCAGTTATATACCAAAAGTTCATATTATAAGTTAAATACTTATAATCCATTTATTTATTAACTCGTTCTTCACAACGTTTGAAATCAATTTCTCAAAAGAATTCAGAATCAAATTTCCAAGTTATTATTTAATTATCCTCTTGGCTATAACTAAATAGAAATATCATTTTATTTCACAATTATTATTTTGTAGATATTCACAATATTCGATTTAACCAATTTAAACCAATTCATTAATTCACTTAACTTATATTTTATTTTTCATAAATCTCAATAATTCGATAATGAGTTTTCGAATGAGAAACTATCGCAATCCTAAATTTAGAGAGGGGAATTTTCGAAAAAGATTTGAATTTTCAAAATACCTTTTATTTTTCAAAGAAAACAATTTCATACTTCTTTAAATTTGAAAAACGTTTTCTTTAAAGTGATCCTAGTAACTATTCATATTAAACATCATAAACTGAGCTTTGAGTAAACCAAAGCTCTGATACCACTTTTGTAACGACCCGCCGCTCTGACCTCCCCCAGTCGGTAATTAAACCAACTCGAAACGTTCAAAATGACGGATTGTTAGTCAGTTTATAGAGTTTAAACAAAATCAGCCACAGAATCACAGAATAATCATATTATTATTTCTCATAAATAATTTTTCTTACATATATCAGAGTTTGTACAATGCATTAATATTTTATACAGCGGAATAATCTTTTAGTCTTAAGTACAAGAAAAAATTTTCTAGAAAAACTTTAGTGAAGTGCTTTCCCCTCTCTCTAACTTCGCTGCCTGAAAATCTTCAAGCTGTAAAAATACTCGGTCTGACCCGAGCGTTTATTGCAAACACAAAAACACTCGAGTCAGGATTAATCTTTATTCAAGTAATTAAATTTGCAATGAACTGAAATAAATGGTAACAGCCCAAAATACAGTGTATCAAAAATCAGCCTGAATATAACTAAGCATTAAGGCCAAGCACAGATGAACAAACAGGGTCCCAAAATGAATGGACAACAATTCATGGATTTATAAGTGCAACTGAACAAATGAAACAGGGACAGTGAATGATTCAACATAACAACATCGAAGTGCAACATGTTTGAAAACTCAATTAGAACTCTGTAACCAGGTATGAACAGAGAACAGAGAAGCAACAGGGAAACAAACTTAAATTAAATTATTATTATTTTTTTTAAAAATCTATCAATCCTGTGTGGCTGCAGTGCACACATATATTTGTACACATGTGCACTGCCTCCCCAACACGTGTGCATCAAGCATGAAGCATACAACCTCAAATAACCACTGCACAATACTTTAAAATGGAGGCAGAACAACAATGAAAAAGCAAATGCACATCTAAACCAATATTGCAAGAGGCAACAAGAATGGCCAGAACAGTGAATGGAAACATACACTTGCAATAGAAAGTTTTGAAAAGGAGAACCAGAAGTGCAAGTGTGTAAGCACAACTTCACAATAACAAGGCAATGCACTATGCAGTGGACAACAGCACCAAAGTGCAAAATCTCAAGTGACCAAGAGCACCAAAACCAACTACACTACTCAAAGTACACAGTGGCCAGAACAGTTTAACAAACAAGATTCAACTTCAAAAATGAAACAAGTCAAAGTCTGCAACTCAACTAAACAGGCAAGCCCAACTCAAATACACCAGTGACAACCAAAGTACTAACAACCAATATGCAGACAACTACAAATACCAGTGATACAAGTGCAACACAGTTGCAAACAACATAGGAAACAGATAACATCATTGCCTAATTAAAATATTGTAACAACATGGTGAACAACACAGTGAAGATGATAAATACATCCAGAACTATACAATGAACAATGCAAACTAAATGAAACAAGACACAGTACTCAAATGCAAGTGCACAACTAGACCCAAGTCCAACAGACTCAAGAGAATGCAACAACATGTCAACAGAAATGACAAAGCAACAAGGCAGACCACAAAATGCATGCTACTTAGTTCAACAACATCAAAGATGACCAAGTCAAGAGAATCAAGTCAACCAGGTAATAATGATTAAAGTTTAAACTTGCTTTCATTTATTTCTGAAAATATATAACAGGTCTTAAACCAAAGTTAAACTTGTTTACAATTTTTTTCAAAAGCAAAGAGGAGGAGAAGGATTTAAAACCTGGTGTGAGCCTGCAACTCAAACAAGTTAAACCAAATTCCAACTTACTTACTTTTTTTTTCCTCAGTAGATTACATGATCAATATCAAAGTGCTTCAAGAGGCAGTGGATAACATGGAAAAACATCCACAAAATTCCAGTGAAGTTATAAGTGAAAATCAAGACATCAAGTATGTCTGTAAATGCAACCCAGTACAGTTCAGTGAACTGAGGTGAAGCTACAAGAGTACAACTACACCAACTAAATGTCATCAAGTAAACAAGATTCAAGACAGTATAAATCCAGTCATATATATGCATACACACATACAAATATATGTATGCCTATATATGCAGATTTTAGAAAACAGGTGACACATTGAGTCCACCATTTAAAACAAATTGACACAGCTAAAAATGATTCAAGTTCAAATATATCAGTATAGCTAATAAAATGAAAATGGACAGCAGCTACTACACAAATGCAAGAAGGTCAAGTTAGCACACTCAACACAGTGCAAGCACAAGTGCATACAAGAGGTCAAAGATAGTTATATATTAAAACTGTATAAGTTCGTAGTTGAAAACAAGACTATACTTTCTGAAAAACTCTAACATTTTCAAAGTCATGTATATATGAAACTTCATTTGTTCTCAAACTAGTACTCATACTCTTAAAATTAACATCTGTTCTTATCAGTTTTTTTTAAAAAAAAACAAAATTTAATAGCATCTGTTTTCATCATTTTAAATCAAAATTAATAGCATCTGTTCTTAACAGTTTAAAAACAAAATTTATAGTATCTGTTCTTAACAGTTTAAAAACAAAATTTATAGTATCTGTTCTCATCAGTAAAAAAAAACAATATCATATAGCATCTGTTTCTAACAGTTTAAATTGGATTGACCGAGAGCAAAGAGCAAAACAAGATTCAAAACTTTAAAGTATAGTTTGCTCACAGTATTATATATATTTTTTCTTGAAACTGCATAACATAACAGAGGTGGCATATATATACAGATACACGAGCATGCATCCATCACATGCAGCAACACAAAAACAAGCATCTGTCCTCATCAGTTTAAAACAAATCACAAATTGATAGCATCTGTTCTCATCAATTTAAATTAAATTCCAAATAGTGTCTGTTCTCACCAGTTTAAAAATAAATCCCAAATAGCATCTGTTCTTAACAGTTTAAAAACAAATATCCAATAGCATTTGATAGCGAATAACAACCAACAACCAACATGCAGTGACAAATCTGCTAATATCAGTTTAAATCCAAAAAAAATCCGAGCAATTGATAACGAATAACCCCCCAAAACATAGCATGCAACCAAACATCCAATTCAAACAAATTTAAACACTTGAATCAAAATAAATCGTGAGCAAAGAACTCACCTTTCACCGAAGCAAGGAGACGAACTCGACCCACTGAGGAGCACGCGATCGAATTGAAGCCGAAGCAAACCCAAATTTCGAAAATCCCTAATTGTGAAGAGAGGGACGAACGACAGCCGCCATTAAATTTCTTCGTTTAATTTTTTTTTTGATTTGAAGAGAAGAGGGTTTCAGTATAAAAAAAGAAAAGAGACGTGAATTTTGCGTGATGGAAGGCGTGATTAAAGGCATAGATTAGGGCGTGTTTGTAGCTGAACAAAGTATAAGGTAGTATACCTTTTTTTATATATATTATTTTATTTTTTTTATTTACTTTTTATCGTTTTCTCTTTCTTTTTTTTTCAATTTAAATTCAATTAGTTTTGTTTATTTTCTTTGCTTTGCAAAAACGATGTTGTTAAAATTTTCACTAGTTGTATTTATTTATTTCGTTATTGACAAAAATTTTATTCTATTTTATTTTAGTTAAAGAAAAATGTTATTTATAACTAAACATCGATTTATAAATTTACATAAATAATAATTCTCAAAATCCAAATTATTATTCCTAGTCATTCGTTCAAATTTTAAATACCAATTCAATATTCAATTTCAAAGCTAAATTCAAATTCTATTCAACTTTTCACTAGATTAAATTCTAAAATTTAATCGCCAATTTATGCTGATAATTTGAAATTCACGTCAAATCATCATTTAAATATTTAAAATAAATTAAATATTCACAAATTAAATTGTTCAAAATTGAGGATCGTTACAAAAAAGATGTTAAGTTCGTACGGGTTTCGAAAATTAGTTGAAGTGATTGTTAGATAAGAATCATCCAAATCCGATCTCGGTTACTTCATACCAATCATCGAATAAAAGAAGTTAAGTGGTTAATAACATTCAAAGAATTTGTTTCTTTTCTTTATCTTGAAAAAACTTAAACATGATCTTTTAGAGCATTCGGGCTTTCCTTTCGATCTGTTCCACCCCTTGACTAAGAAAAGAAAATATAGGCAAGGTAAGTTTAAGAGACTGGTTACTCCATCCGTAACCTTAGTTAAATACCTTGTTTTATCTTTTCAGATCTCATAGGCGGGACAAATGTACTAGTCGTTTTGGCATGCTCAGTTGGTTATTACATTCAATATTCTTCACTTTTTGTTTAAGTGGTATAAACAATTCTTCTTAACCATTTATTCAAACTCTTGTTAAAACTTCCAAATCATCTTTACATTACTTAATTATCATAATTGATTCTAGGAAATATCGTTACGTTTAAACTCATGTTCAAAAGTTTATAGAATTCGCAGTATAAAAGTGCTGCGAAAAGTGCGAACTACCAAGCAGATCTACTTGATGAAATCTTGATTTTCTTTCTTCATTGGAAAACTATGGATATAATGGATCGGAAAATTCACACCTTGAAGAATTCCGAGCTATATTCCACTTTGTACACTCATTTAACTTTTAGGGCGCGAAATCGCGAACTACCGTTATGCGACACACATAGTTTTAACTTCTTTTTTCAAATTCTTTTCAAACTTCTTAGAAACACTTTTAAATGTTTATAAATCATTTCTAAATTATTTTGAACTCATTTTAAACAATATTTTATATTTTAAACTGATGTTTCATTTCATTTCACTTTATAATATTATATATTCATAATACCATTTCTAACCTTTTTTTATCATTTAAAATCATTAAAAGGCTAAATAATTTCCATATACATATTTGTATGGTTTTAACTCTCATTTAATTTAACTATTCTTATAAACCATTTCTCTTATCATTTATCAAACCGAGTTATCATCCATGTCACAAACATATAATCAACCATAATATCAACCAAGTTATCATCCAATATCAACCAATATTCAACATATTAATTTCTAATTTAACATGTGTATTATCTACTTAAGTTTGTAGGATCGATTTCACTCTAGAGAGGAGGGGGATGAATAGGGTGATACTATTAACTAGAAAAAGTATTGTGAAAGTTTATAAAATAATCTCAACACTGATCACAGCAGAATAACAACAACAAATATAATAGCAGAATATGAAACATAAAATAGAACACACAGATTTACCCTGCTTCGGCAAAACCCTGTCTATGTGTTGCCGTCAAGGATTCTACTAGAAATTAAGTAGTCAGACGCTTACACACGTAAATTCACGGCACCCGCTATCGACTAAACTTAACTCTACGCTCAAAACCCTACTACAACTCAGCCACTAAGTTACGAATTCTCGAACTACACCACCGTAATTCGTCCCCTAGTCACACGACTAGAATTTACAACGGTTTAAAATAAAAATACCAATTTAAAAACAAGAAAACAAAAACTCTAGTTAAATATTAAAGCCCAAATCTATTTCTAATGACCGGCCCAAATAGAATTAAAAATAAATCCCTATTTCTTTTCTATTCTTCGACCCGTGTTTGCTCTGTGAATAAATGGCTCGTTCCTCTTTGTTACAAGTTCGTTCTTCTTCGTTCTTTGTTCGAAAACTAGGGATTTTGATGATCTTGAAGCTGTCGACTTTGTTGATCGATCAAGTGGATATTCACGTGATTGCTCTAACGATCGATTATCTCTTCACTTTACTCACGGCTGCTTCAATCTAAGTCGAGATCGAGGATGTAATTTGGTACGTGATTTTCTTTTACTAATAATTGATTATTCTCGACTTTGATTCGAATTGGATGATTTATATATTGCTCTGTTGTTGCTTGAACTCGAATGGTTTTTACATGCCGATGATGATTGGGTCTTATAGGATTTGAATTCCTATATTTTCGTTCGTATAAATTCAATTGAATTCGTTAATAATTTTGTTCGGCCACTTGATTATGTTTTCTTGAGTTGATTTCTGACTTCTTCAATTTCGTACGATGTGACGATGGCTTGCTCATCACGGCTTCGAAATGCTTTGGGAATTTTTTCTTGCTCACCACGGTTTCGATTTTCTGCCATTCAAATTTGACTTTGGTTTGAAAACCCCTACGACCTTATTTTTGGTTCAAACTTCTGCATCACTAATTTTTTGCACTTTCATTTTGACCTAAGGAGGTTGCATTGTGTAGTGAGTTAATGTGCACTATCTTTGCTTTTGAGGCTGCTGCACCATGCAGTCTTTGAGTCACTTGTGTATGCTTTTGTGGTCTGATGCACTTGAATATGCTATGCACTGTACTTCATGTATATGATATCACCTCCATTGACTTTGGTTACTTTGATATTGAGCTGTTTTGATTTTGTCTTCTGTCTCTGTTCGGGTGTTGAACTTGTCTGGAGCATTGTTCATTTTTGATTTTAGACTGTTGCATTGTGGTCATGTATATTTGGTAGAGATGCACTTGTGTACTTCATAGTTGTTGTTGCATATGTGTTCATGTATTCATTGTGTCATGTCAGTTATGTATATATGTATGGTCTGCACTTTGATTCCATGTTGTTTCGAGCTAGTTCACATTGTACTGGTTCATTGTTTTCATACTTCATGTGGTCTGGATTTAAGTTGAGTTGATCCTTCTTGTTACTTCATGTCTGTACTTTGTTTCATTTGGTAAGCCGTGTTTGCATTCACCACTTTGCACTGTCTACTATCTCGACTTGATTCCAGTTCTGGTATATGGTTGCTCTTTGTAATTGTAGTCTTGAGTTTGTATTCATGTCTTCACTATGTACATTTGTCTGTGCATGTCACCGTTGCATTGCTTCGGGTCAGGTTCTATTGGTGGCATCACTTTGGTATTGTTGCATTGTACTTGAAGTCTGTAGCTTGGTTCTCTATATATTGATGTCTTCGGTTGTAGCGTGTTCATTAGTGTAGGTTGCTCTATACTGTGTACGTTCGATGACCGTGTTCTTGTTTGGTTGTATTCGAATTCTTGTGCTCGACAGTTTTGTGATGTTTTATAGTGCACGTGTGTTGAATCCAGCTTATAGCTCGGGTTTGACCTTGTGCTCATGTCGAGACTTTATTTGTATTGCGCTTGAGTTGAACCCGGCTTTTGATTGGGTTTGACCTTGTGCTCACATGTCCCTGTAATTTTATCAAGTGTATATCGGTGTGCACGGCCTTGTGGAATGTACAGTGATACACTATGCATGTCACAAGCTGTTTGTGTATGATAAATTCAAATGACAAACAACCCAAATAATTGACGCAAATATATTTTCAAAATACATTTCATTTTACACTGCAAAAATATTTCATTTTCAATTTTACTACGCTAGTGTATATTTTTGCAGATAACTGAGATGCTGGATTCAATCTGGAATGGAGTTGAGATAAATACGAGTGTGAGTGATATGTAGTGAGGTGTACATGTAAATTGAAAATTGTAATGTAATCGAATTTGTATTGTAATTGAAATTGTATATATATAGTGAGAGCACAAATTTGTACTATTCAAACTTGTAATAAAATATCTGTTTGAATAAAATATCTGTTTGAATTTAAATTCAGAGCATTTGTTTTATTCAACAAATATTTATTTATTTAATTATGTGAAAAATAAAATAGTACATTAATAAATACAATTAAATAAATATATATATGTTTATTATCATCAAACAAAAATCATATACTAACATATTCAACAAAGTTTTATTAAAATAAAACTAAGATTCGAATACTCACGATTAGTTCCACTCCACCAACCTTTTTCGTAGACTTTCCTTTTGATTCCGGCATCACTTCCTTCTCTTTTTCTCACTTCGGAGCTCCTTTAACTTGCTCCTTCCTTCCAAATGGTTTGGCCTCTCTAGGTTCCAACCTATCCTCTATAATTTCTTCACTTCTTAGATGCTAAACCATGTTTTGGTGATATTCTAAGGTCTTTGACAGAGTTTAGTGGTGTTTTGACTTTGTTTGATATGGTTTTGAAAAAGTTAGTAAGGAAATGGAAGAGAAGAAGCCATTATAGAAGTGGAGAAAATCTTGAAAAAGGAAGAAGAAGAAGTAAAAAAAAGTAAGAAGGTAGTTGCTTATTTATAGAAAAAGTTTTGGATTAAAATAATAATTTGTAAAAAGCCTAAAATACCCTTTACTTACTTTTTAAGCAATCTTATTTTTTCAACACTTAACATCACATTTCGAATCATTACTCTATGTCATTTTCACTTAAGTATTAAGTAAAAAATATAATAATTATGTTTAGTTTGATTTGATGTTTACTTTTTGCTTTGAAATGACATGTTTGTCATTTTGTGATTACTTTTACTTAATTATATTCTAGAATTTTCTAAGTATGTTTTGTAAAAGTAAACTTGATTAGTGAATCAATTAATACTTATACCATTTGGATATATGTTCCTATATAAGAAAATATAGGTGCGACGACGTTGCAATAACTTTTAATCGACAAAATGTTTTATGGTCACATTTTGACGTTTTAGTTAAACTATTTATTTATATAAACCAAATTTAAAAATAAATTTGTATAATTCTATTTAAAAATATAAAAACTCATAAATAAATTATTTTAATTTATTTAACTATTGAAACTTACTTTTCTAATCAGCATTTTGTCGCTTTTGTCGATATAGGCAAATGTTATTATTTTTGTGTATACTTCTCTTTTCAAATCCTATCTAATATTGTATGAATTATATAAACTTACCAATTTTATATTTAAAATCAATTTAAATAGTATATTTTAAAGTGGTCAAATTCTGAGTCGCTACATCGTGAGTCTTCAAATCTTTATCTTTGAGTGTTTATACTATACAATCTTTAATTCAGCACCTGTGTAATATTCTGCACTATATACTGTAAAATTTGGCAAAACATTATTATTTATATTGTATATGGTTGTTGTCATCAAAATCAATAACTTAGGTATTAATAGTTTGTTAGCTCCATTTGATAAACGAACTTCTCTTCCAATTCTTGACCAGACCATACCCGATTGCTTCTTTCATGAAACCATAATAGTATCAAAAGTACCATCTCAAACTTTATACTACACTTTGGAAAATTCGAATAAGAGTCTTAAAATCATTTCTTCTCATTTTCGAAGGTAAGTTACCATCAACCAACAACTTCAATTAGCTTCAAATCACTGCCATTGGAAAGCTCTTTCAACCTAATTTTTAGTGGTATTAATTGCACCTCTGGTGAGTTAGCTATCTAAAAGTTATTAATCATCAAAATTGGTATCTTCCCAATTTTTCCCTAATTTTTTTTGAATGTTTTACAATGGGATTAACTTTTGATGCTTATCTCTAATCGAGATGAAAGCATCGTCATTTGAAATCACTGCATACCAACTTTCTAATAGTGTCCATTACATCATTATAGGTTCAACCATGTAAGAGATAGGAGTTATCAAAAATGGAGTGCCGCCAGCTCAATTTATACCTAGAAGAGTTTCCTTGTACAGAATCCTAAGCACGATTGTTACCCAACTTGCGATGGCCGTAACTATCAACTTCAAAGTCTATATAAAGTAAATATCTAACCATTTGAAAAATCTTTCAATCATCTTCCTAATGGTACTACACTCCTACCCATTAAAGTTAGCATATGGTGGACTTAAGCCATCGAAAGTGGAGATTTTTTAACTTTCTACACTTATTTGGGAGCATTATTATAAATACTAGCATGTTGGATGATTTTTAATATTTTTGTCCTTTTTACTATGTAAGCCGATTTCTAATTAGTTTAGAGAATTATGTTCTTTGACTTTCTAAGAAATTTTGAGGATTAATCATTAATTAATTAGATATTTAATTTGGCTTCAATTAACAAACCCATATTTTCCATGTAAATTATATGGAAATTTTTAGAAGGCTTTCAAATCCTAATGATTATTAAACACTTCTCGAGCATTATTACTTGCTTTATAAATATCCCCACCATTAAATCATAGGTTTTAAGGGTTTATGGTTCCCTAAATAAGCTAGTTTTCTATTTAAATCTTGCTAAGTTAGATTAAACTATAGAAATGATATAATCTTGTAAACACACTTCCAAACATCCTAAAATAACCACTTAAAAGGTAGAAACAAATTTAATTATTTTCAAAATAAAAGAGTATTACAGACCATAATCTTCTCTTAAAATGATCAAATATTGGCTCATAATGAAGGAATAGGAGAGCTAATGTTCACTTATTTTATTATGTAATTTCCTTCTCTTTTTAAAAAAGTTGTAGGAGGCTAAGATAGCAAAGAGTTTTCTTTAAATATCATACAGAAGAAATGAAAGAATGAATGGAGAAATTTGTTTGCCCTCTCTTTCTCATAGCTTTAGTTTATATTCATTCAACTTTTTAGCCCACCAATCACACTCGCACATGATTATTTCCTAATTGCTAAATGCGTAGAATTTATCACTGTATGTAAGTTATAAATCTTCTAATTAATTAACCTTTAAATGATTCTCTTTAAGTACGTCACTATACTTGATAAGCTAATTGTACCTAAGTGTTTGATTATACTTATTTAACTAATAGTACATGACAAGCACCATTGGCCCAATGGTTAAGTGATTTGGCTTTGGTGCGAGAGGTCACAAGTTCGAAACTTGTGTAGCGTGATTCGAACATTTATTGACATGTGATATGTTGTCACAGTGATTTGTTGTATATAAAGCACCGTTTCAAAAAAAAACTCTATTGGCATATAAAATGTTTATGATCAATCATTGTTAATAGACAACACTTAATCCAGAGGAACACTATCTACAAATATACATGTGTGCTGTACTCAGTTTTACATCATCAATATTCGTTCCATTGAGTTTTTCAACCAAGGTTTGACAAACATTATTTCAATAAAATATATGATTTTATTGTGAACATTTTACTCAATCCCTTAATTTATATTTTATCCCATTAGGTTTTCCTATAAATGTTTCAAGGTAATTATCATAATGTGGTGTTTGAGGAGGAGTATTATAAGTTGAAAGTATGGTACTAGACAAATATTGAACTGACATATGCTTAGATATAAATGGGTCCTTGTATATGTAAGTGATTTATTGAAGGATAATACTAAACTTTTCTTCATCATCAACTCCTATGTTTTTTTTCATTTGATAGTAAGATTTTATAATATAAATTCCCTTTAAATTTGTACGCTCCATGTATGTGGGTGTATACATACAAGACCATTTAGGCGTAGTTAATTATATCACCAACATTCATTGTTCTCAAACATTTATAACATGAAGGAAAATCTCTCAATTAACAAAAAATTATCTATTTTACAGAAGTTGAAATTTTAGTTTCTTAATAAAAAAATTAGTTCAAAGGAAAAAGTTAAAAAAAACATTTTTATTTCCCAGGACGCTAATCTAAAATTTTATTTTAAGGACGTGCGCACGTGTCTGAAGACTCCACTACCATAACTATTTTATTTTTTCTCGAGAGCTCTTAATCAAAAAACTCTAGCGAACGGCTAAAATGATTCTTCCTCTGCTAACTATTCCTCTAAAAACAAATTTGGAAAACTCAAATCCACCAATTCCAACAAAAACTAAATAAGGAATTCGTAGACAAAGAAAACCTAAAGCAGCAAAATCTATGGGAACTCAATCGAAATAATCTCCACTATAATTGAATTTTTCTTTGTCCTCTACATCGCTAGAGATGCGGTCAAAAAGGGTTTCTCCATCTTTTACATTACAAGAAATGTGGTCAAATTAGCCATCCCTATTAGCAAAATTTGAAGTTAGCAGTGTCTAAGGCGGCAAAATTGACAACAACAAAATCGAGAGTAGCAGACTCGAGGGCTACAAAATGTATGGAGAAATAAAAAAAACTAATCAACTAAGCCAAAGAACATAATCGAAGTAGTTAGTATTAAAACATTACTTTAGAGGTATCACAAGTACATAATTCGCCTAATGCCACACCTTGTTCGCTTCAGATGTGATATTTAGCGGTGCAAATAGTGGTATTTTCTTTAGTTCCTCTTTAACAATGGAAGTAACTGACACTTGCAAAGGAAAAGAAAATAATAATAAAATTGCTTCCATTTTCGCTTATAACTAACGCAGATGAATAGAAGCAAATTGATGTTTTGCTTCAGCTCCACATAGGGATGAGGCAAATAATTAACTTTTTGCTTTAGTCCTTAGTTATTACCGAACTAAATGACAAAAATTTAGAAAATACGAGGCATTTGCTTTGGTCCATGTGCTGAATAGGTATCCAAAATCAATTCTCTCATCGTAGAAATTATTAATCCCTTATTTTAATTGCTGATCTCTCCCACTCTTTCATCCTCTTGCGCTCATAACCACTTACACCTCTTTCCTTCATGTTCTCATCATCATCGCTTGCCATACCATTTGCCTTCCTACCGCCTACCTATTTTTCCTATCCACTTGCGCTAAAGGAATTTCGTAAGTTATTTATGTTATATCGAGTTCAATTTTTAATTTTATGTGTTTCTTTGAGTAAGCATCAAGTAGCATGGCTGAAAGGCTTTATGTGAGATATGATAAGAAACCTCTTTACATGCTCTCAAGCATAGATAATGAAGATGGACCATTTGTTGTCCATAGAAAGAGCCAAATATACATGCGTTGCAAATAGTTGCATCGCCAAAAAGAAAATTTATAGTAATGAAATTTTTATATGTATATATAGATTTTATATTAAACATATAGTTTAATATAAATAAATATATATATTCAACTAATAATTTTTTCATAATATGACCGAAAAGAATATAAGCATACACATAAATAAAAATGAAAATTTTACCTCTTCTCTCAGGTTGGTTGTTAAAATTTTGTGTTGCGAGTTATTTTTCATCTTCACGGTCAATCTCCTTTCTCCTTCTATCTTGGTATGCAAGGCTAAGCTATAGGCATAAACTTCTCTCAAATGGTGGCTAGGATTTTATTGTTTGAAAGTATGAAAAAAAGAAGAGAGAATGAGCTGGTATTTATAACAACAAAATGGTTATGAAATAGAGTAAGTTTCCATCTTTCTCTCCTCATTAATCCCCGGAGCTAATATCTTCTCAAATGAACAACATAACCCTTATTTTCCACATCTACGATCATCCTCAATATTACAAATGATTTTGTAAATTTTGAGCATAATTAATACTCATTATTAATCATTTAATTATTAAATTTAGCCTATTTATTTAATTAAACCAACATATACCATTTGTACCAAATTTAGATTAATTTGAAGGCCTTATATAAATAAATAATAGCCATAAAAAATTTAAAACAAAATTAAAAATATTTTTCTTCATTTTAATTTATAACATTTATAAATTAGTCTAATTATGTTGAATTCAAAAATATGTTGAAAAATACTACTATGTGACTCCTTGGTGTGAACTCAGCCTTGGTAATGTTTAAAAAAATTCTAAGTATTAAAGCCTTTATGCACTATGCTAAAACACGGTAGTGGATATGAATTTAGTAGCTAAAAATTGTAACGAGCTAGTATTTAATCACTTTAAATATGGATATTTGAATATATTTTTGTAAATAATTAATTTATGGATTTTATAACTCAAATAAAATGTTTTTAAATAATTATTAATAGTGATGAAATAGTTTTCAAAATTTGTTTACAAAAATATTTAGTTCAAAGAAAAATCGAAATGTGGCTGAAAATTCTTTTTCGAGTTCTCAACTTTTCGCTGTCTAAAAGCTATCGAAAAATGTTTTGCACATTTGAATCAATATATTTACACATTTACAAATAAATTTAGATATATTTTGCTATAAATATATAACTAAGTTAATTAAAATTTTGATATGACATTTTATGAAAATTTAATTAAGTTAAAAAGTAAAATGGAAAATTATCATAACGTATCATGTCATTAGCAAACACATAGTACATTAGCCATAAATGAATGTTGGAACTAAAGAAAGGAAGGCGGAACAAGGCAAATTTCAAAAATAGGAGAAGGGTACAAGGGGTAATGATGAGGCATGCATTAGTGGATGTTAGGGTGCCTCAGGGGTGTTTTAGTAATTCTCTAAATGCCTTTTATATAAAATCAATTTGGAAATTTTTCTCCCTTATAGTTTCATTTCAACTTCCATATTCTAAATCTCCTTATAAGTTTTCAAACTTTCATAACTTTCAAAAAGAATTTCTAAAGTTTAAAAATTTAAGTTTCTTTCACTCTTGACAACTTTAAATCTTGTTAAAACTTCTTCGTTCTTTTCTTTTACCTCCACCTCTCTAAAACAAGCCCTCCCCTCCCTTTTCACATCGTGGTCAAACCACTAGCCACCTATGGAAAAATCATTTAACCACTTAAGACACATAAAAACACATTTTTGCTAAAGAAAAGTGAAGTGTTAGGTCACTTTCTAAAGTTAGTGGAAGGTCGAGTTAATTCGGTTAGCTTTTGGTGAGTAAAGTTCTCGCCTTTTTACTAAGTTTTAAAAACATATATTGCTGGACTTAGTTGTTAATATGGTGTTGCTTGAGTAAAAATAATAATGTTGGTTGTATATTTGTATAAGTGCTTGGACTATAACGATGTTTGGGTATAAGTCATATGTGCTTGTATGCAATGTTTTGGTATTAGGCTTGAAATGAGTTCTTATGTTTTTATTAGTTAGAAAGTAGAGACGTTTTCTTATGGTTTGATATTACGTCATTTATGTTATGATCTTATGGGTGTTGCATATGCTAAGGAAGTGGGTATATAGATTTGTTTAAGTGACAAAAAGATCTCTGTTTTTGAAAATTAGTTTCATTCAAGTGTTTACTAAAGAGTTTAATAATGTTTCCAAAAACTACACTTTTTAGTTTCAAAAGTTTTTCCAAGTTATAAAATGCTTCAAATATAAAAATAAAGGTTTAAAAGATATTTTGTACGTCAAACAAGTTTTGAAAATATGAGTGGTATAGCGATATTCGCTATAGCTCCAGTTCGTGAAAACGAACTCTTTCAAAATCCAAGTGTTTTCACTTAAGAATCCTTTTGGAAAATGTTTTCATAACATAAGTTAAGTTAACAAAAGTAATCATTTATTTAATTAACGATTGTCTAATTGATTAATTAAGTAAGATAATTAGTATTTAGTCACTAGTTAACAAAGGTAATTAGTACTTAAGTGTTAATTAAGCAAATTATAATTTGTTAACTAATTAAAAGTTAATTATTATTTAACTATTAATCGAGGATTAATTATTATGGAATTATTGATTTAATATTTACTTATTAATTAATTAATTATAAAAGGGTTTAATTATTAATTAATTTTTAATTAGGTTAAATTAAATTAAGATTTATCTAAGATTCAATTAAGTATGAAATTATTATTTAATAAAGGTTGAATTTATTATCTAACTATTAATTAAAGACTAATTATGGTTTAATTATTTATTAAATGATTAATTATTATTAAATTATTTATTTAAAGGACAATTATTACTTAATAATTTATTTAAAAGTTAATATTATTTAAGTAATAATTAAAGGTTTAATTACTATTAATTGTGGGGTTAAATGTTATCTAGTTATTGAATAAAGGTTTAAAATTTTAAAATCATTCATTTCTAAATATCGGTTTTGTTTTAAAAGCAGTTTTCTTTTGCAAAAGTATTTCAAATCAAGGGTTTCTTTGTCAATTACCCTTAAGTAACCTTAAAAGATTATGAAACCAAATAACACCCATTTAATAGAATAAAGACCGTTCTACTATTATAATAACTTGGACTTGTGTTTAGCAGTACAAATTCCCACCTGTTAATATTATAATTGGGACATTTACCTGTATGTTGGTTGATTATTGTTTATTAATCCCATTTACATATTCGCTTGTTATGAAAATACACATGTTATAACTTGGATAGTTTAAATGAAACTGAATAAACCATCTAGTCGCTAAGCCTCTCCTGGAGTTGTGAAATCATTCTTTTAATTCTTTTAAATGATTGTTTAAAGTTATTATTTTGTTAATTTGATTTGAAGATAATTAAATGAAGAGTGTTTTATGTAAAAACTTGTTTATTTAAAGGTTTTTAAGTAACCGAGTCATTAATCAAAGGAACTTTATTGATTAAGATTTATTAAACTAATTTTATAAATTAAAATAGGTGTTGAAATTTAGAACGAAATTTTATAAATAGATATCTATAAAAGAGTATTTAAATAAACTTGAAGGCTTATAAATTGTTTTATAAATGGATTTGGAATTTAAGCAAAGGAGATTTCATAAATGAAAAGGATTTTGTTAAAAGGGTTATTGAGGAAATTTATTAAAGAATTTGAGCTAGGATTTCCCTTAACCGACCTTCTTAATTATGGTGGTGTGGACATTTGTTCCATGCTTAGCACAGAAGGAATAGTATTTGGGGTTATTCTTATTTCTAGTTTAAATAAAATTTGTCTTAATCCTTTTAATATGATTTTGAAATAAGAAATCTTTCACAAATGTTTAGTGAATATACCTATGCCAGTGGGATATGTATATGAACAGTTTAATAAATATTCTGAAATGAGATTTAATAAATGAAAGATTGATTTAAATGGGGATTATTGGTTGCTGTAAGTAACTAAATCTCTGAACTATTGTTGTTGTTTGATTTTTTATAGTTAAATAATCGACTATCAAATCTTGGGGAGATTTGACTCACGTAGTATGATTGTATATTTAAGTTCCTCGTGAAGAATCAAATACTTGTGCATAATTCCAAAAGAACCGAGAATGAGTCAGTCGGGAATTATCAATTGTTGGTTCGGAGTGATCAGGATCGGATAGTATCAAAACCACTTTGAACCAACATTTTTATTTGAATGGAAGACATCCTGATGATGATTGAGGACGATGCTCCTTGAAGTGCCTTTGGCTTCGTTCAAACACCGAACGAACTTGTATGGATGAATGCTAGCATTATATTTCTACCTAGTGGGCAATGTTAGCATTCCAAGTTGGTTTGCTATAAGGAAATGGTAAGAGCATAGCCACTCACGCCTCACAACCCAGGAATGGCTAAAACAGGGTAAGCCGCAAGGCTATATGGGTTGCTCTCTAGATTCGATATCTATATATTATTTAGGGCCTGTTTATGGTTGTCAATCAAAACTTAGAGGTGATCATATATGGTACTATCTAATATAAGGACAGGCAGGTCTTGTCATGCCGTGGTCGAAAGGTTTTCGATCTCTCGGTTCATTTTTCTAGAGATGTACTACTTTCGAAAGATAGTCCCTTACCTTGCCATTATAGGAAATCCATTCTCCAATAAGCACGTTCGATTTTTATTGTATATCTAATATTGTTGTTATTTACAAACATTACAGCAATTTGGATATTAATAATTTATACCTAGATATAATGATAATATCAAATGATTTTATATAGAAATGTTTATTTATCGTAAGGTAAAAACTCATTCGCGTTTATTTGTGGCGTGGTCTTACGAGATACCTTTGATTTGAAGGGTTTTATAAAGTTAAACTTATGCTTTACTAACACCAAAACAATGTCTGACCTAGGGTTTTAATTTCTTTCCTTAAAAATCTTGGGTATTCAAATTTGTATAAGTAGCCAAGAGGTTTCCCACAGATGCAGTTTTGGAGCGGCTTGGAGCAGATGGCTTCATCGATAGCTACTTGTTTATCTTATTTCCGATGTGTCATATATACTTTGTATCTGTTTCGTTGGGACAAGAAGTTATAACTATCCTAGGGTAGAATTCTACTATTATGATTCTGATGTATCATTTTGGAAATAGCAATGTAAATTTTTATGTTAATTAAAATATATTGTTCTGTTGCATTGTGAGATTCTATGTTGTTTAGTTTATTCTTGTCTTCTTTCTTCTTTTCTTTCCCCATTGATCCGTCTTTTCGGCACTTGGATGCTCAGCACGTGAATACCGTGGATGTATTAGTGTCGACTTTTGAGGGTCAAAAAGGCAGATTGCTACATTTGGTATCAGAGTTTAGGTTGAGCTAACACCTAGGCCTTGGTGGGGTAAAATCATTGTGGATAGGGTTGGTAGTGCCCAAGAATGAGTTGAATGTATTATATATATGAGAACGTATTTATTAGTGCTCTAAACGGTATTATATTGTGTTGGTTTTTCTGTTGAGTGGCTTACGAATTCTGGTCATGCACCTGATCATCTTTGTTATAAATACCCACATAATAAATCTCATATACATATACAAACTGTGAGTCTACAAAATAAAATACTAGACCCACATAATATACATCTGGTATAAATATCTAACAAATCTCTAACATAAATATACATCTCATAACCAAACAAAAATTCATAAATGAGATAGACTAAAAGTCAAAAATTGTTTATCTTCTTGTAGCACAACCATTCGAAGGTCAACCTGTCCTATAACCTAGAAGTTTTGGCTTGACCCAAGTATTATAAAATAAACGGGTCAAACTATCTCTGAATATCCAAAGGGTGACACAAGATATAACATAAGAATAAATGACATATAGATAAATCCAGATGTCCAAGATATAACAAGGCACACAATTAATTTAACTCAGGATTTATTTCGAGGCACAGGGTTATGTATTTAGGTTATAAACAAAGACTAGTCGCTAAATATAGAATCATGGAATAAATTACAATATTCATGACACAAAGAAACCATTTCCATACCGTTGAAAATAAACAATTATGGTATCGCTCGTACGATCTAATATCATAGATCAGGAACACAAAATCTCGACATAATCACAAGGATTGAGGGAACATAGAATCTCGACACGATCATAAGGATCGAGGAACACAGAATCTCAACACGATAATCTTGACCGATCAAGATGATCATGGTGACCATGACTCGAAAATGATAGATTATTCAATGTTATTGTATATAAATGATTGTAAAGAAATCCATGAGTATACCACTTAAGGAACTATCGGTCCTACCGAACACCTAAAGATAGTAAACTCTAAATGGTCAAATACTATCACTTTTAGTAATCATAAGAGCTTAACCAAAACGTCCTATACCGCCTGGTGAAATTCAATTATTTACTAGAAGCTAATAAATCTTACTCGTTATGGATACCGTCGGTAAACCTGAACTACATTCCCTTAAGAATCTATCGGTCCCATTGAACGCCAAAAGAAAATACAACCCTAAAGTGTTAAATACTTCACAAAGATTTAACCAAGGCACCCCATTCTACCCGATGCAATTCGAGTATTCAATAACGGGCTAGTAAATTCCACTCAAGCGTTCTACTCAATGAGTTATACTATATTCGATGAAGCATTACCCGAGAGCATTTAAACCAATCGGTAATAGTAGGTCGATTATTACTACTCACTACTTATAGAATTAAGGTTCTCAAAACATTTTATTCTCCAAATTATTTTCTAAAAGCAAACATTTTACTCTATCATACTTAAGATGTTTTCTAAAATACTTTACGCATAATTTACTTTCAAATTTCTCATTAACACCCATAATATTTACTGTTTGACTGCACATATATTTCTCTTTGAATAAAATAAACCATAATCTCATTTATATATCAAATTGCTTTCATATATATGTATTATTGTTCAAAATCTCCAAAAAAATACATACATACATAAAGTTCACAGACCGTATTCCAAAAGCCACTTATGTAAGTACTCGTCTATTCTTGAAACCATAGATTCATTTTCCAAACTCAATTCGATATAAATAACTATTGTAATTAGAAGCAAATTAGGTTTATATTTCCAAAACCATGTTATCCAAAATCTAAGACCATTTATAATACTAATACTATATGCATATATAACTATTTATAAAAATCATTTATAAAAAGAACTAGATTAATTTAGAATTTAAGTTTGATATGTGTAAACTTAAAATAAACTTTCTATCATATAATATAGATAGATACGAGGCTATAATATTACAAACCTTTCAATGAAAGTGATCCAAAATCCATAAAACACAAAAAAATTCACTACAACTAAATCCAAGGTCATCACAAGGTTGTAGCCAAGAATTTGTCCATATAGTTTGATTTCTATACCATCTCAAAATTTATTTTTGTAAATATATTCAACTAGCAAATATGTGTTGAAATTGCCTCCTTAACATATAATCATCCATCCAAAGCATAGTAACACATAGGAACACATGGAAATGATGAACGGATGGACTAGGGGCAATTTCTTGGAGCTAAATTGCCATGGTCCACCAGTGGGGCATGTCGGTGCACCGGTTTTGGCAAATCGTAGAGCTGTTGCAACTCCAGGAAATCCTACAGTCAAACTCGGATGATGGCTCTTCGATCTAAGACAGATTACAAGGGTTCTAGGGTGCAAATGCAACAACTATAACTCAAACATGACATCATAATTTCAATTATAATATCAAATTTCTAATTTCTAAGAACTAATATTTTCAGCATGAATGATTTAAAATAACAACAAATCAATTCAATAAAACAATAGCAATCAATAATAAAATAACCCAACCACACATGCAAATTGATCTAAAGATTGGTCTTGTAACAACCCGCATATTTAACGATTTTATAATTAAATGATTTATTTAAGTATAGCGTCGTTAGTCGGATTTTGGGGTCCGAAATGTTACTTTCTGCAAACGGCCGAATTAGAGCTCGAAACCACTTCCATTGAGTTCAAAGCGTCGTTTACGATTTTTTTGAGTATAATTTTGGTATGTTTGGAGTAAGTTGAATTTTTCTACTTTTTCTGGTTGGGCTTTAGCTTTGGGTTCAGCCCCAAACCCTACTTAACCCTCTAACTCAGCCCATCTCCTCCCATTCATTCATTCCTACTCCTCTTCACTTCTAAACTCAAGCTCCAACTGAAATGGGGGAAAGGAAGAGGAAATAGAAACTCCCAAGCCTTAGTTGCTCTTGATAATCCAAATTCTTGCTCCAAATTCAAAGAGAATGATAGGTAAGCCTCTTCTCCATCTTCTCCATCTCTTCTCCTCTTCAATTTCAGAAAATATCCTAAACCTAATTTAGGAAAATATGTGTTTTATTCTTAGATTGAAGCTTGTTGAGTAAGAGTGAAGAGTGGTTAGCCTTTCCTTTGCATTTGAGCTTCTTCTTCTTATTCTTGAGTTAAAAAGGTGAGTTTTGAACTCGCATCTACTTCTCTTGATTTCATTGATGTTGGGTATGAATTCCTAACACCTTGTTCATATGCACTTGCATTTGGTTTGGGTTGAATTGGGGAATATTCCAATTTTTAGTGTTTTGGGTTCAAATCTTTGAAATCCTAACTTTGATGTTTTGATCATGTTTTGGTGATGTATCGAGGAACATATAGGGCCGGGTTGTCGATTGGCATAAGCCCTTAGAGCCAATGTTCGTCCAATTGCATTTTGGAAGAGTTTGCTCTTCATTTGAATAAGGCTGAAAAACAGCCCAGGCGTGATTCAGTCGACTGAAAACTCTGTTCAGTCGACTGAACCTGGAACCCTAAAGTTTCCAGGCATGATTCAGTCGACTGAAAACTCTGTTCAGTCGACTGAACCTGGAAACAGAAAGTTTCCTAAATCTGAAAAATTTCCAGGTATAGGGTCAGTCGACTGAAAACTCTGTTCAGTCGACTGAACCTGCTGTTTCAGCCCACTTTGCCTTTTTGGGATTGAATTTCCAATTTGAATCGATTCATGATGATCCTATGTATGATTATCAATTGTTTTGACTTTGATGGTTCCTTTTAATTTTAATCCACCGGTTTTTATAAAATAATCTCTCGAATCGCATTTAAAAGTTCGTTTCTCTAATTTATAAATTCTATTTAAAACACACACTTTCGCACTTCGAACGAAGTGGAAGGGTGACTAAATGGTTGGGCAAAACACGGACCATGAATCTGTGCATTTATCTTTCCGATTAATCCTCGACCTATTCGATTGATTGTTTTGACCTTCGGGTTTGGTTTATCGATGATATGAGGTAAACTTTGTACTGCTTTGAGTGTGAAAGGGACTGACGGATAGTAAACCATTTAGTGCGAACGAGTGGTTATGGGACATACGTTAACACTTTTCGGATTCCTTTTCGATAGTTGTGACACATTCCGCCAGTTAGTGGTGTCCAGTACTGGGTCTTCGACCTTCACCACTACGACTTTTCGCCCTATAGTATTACTTCTGATGTTGGCCTTATGTGCCGCATGGGTGATATTGGGTTTGTGCCTTCGGGTTTGTCGCCCTATATAGTTTCGCTCTGATGTTGGCCTTATGTGCCGCATGGGTGATACTTGGGTTTGGAGCCTTCGGGCTTATGGATCCTTGTTGTACAGTACTGAGCTCGAGCAATCATATGTTTCATTGATATTATATTCCCTTAGTATCGCCCATCGTGTTGGTCTGTTTGAGCCGCATGATGTATAACGATTACCTTGTGGAACTTGTATACCTTATTGGTATTTGTTATTTGCCATTCGGCTTGTATTGGGATATTCGTATCCTTTGTTTCTATATGTTGCCGATGATATGAGGCTTGTTCTATATGATTCATCTCTTGTTGATGATTGTGTTATCTCCTATGGAGATATTTGTTATACTGTATGACCTTGCAGGTTTATTATTGTTCAGTTTATCTAACTGATTTGTTTAGCTAGACTGACCCGGGTATTTTATACTCGGGTCAGACCGAGATGTTTCAGGTTAGGTGCTTTGGACTTAGCCTCTTTTGCTTCCGCATGGACTATTCCGCTGACTCCTTTTTGTCTTAGCTTTTTGTGTAGTCCCTTCTGTTATAACTCTGATATGTATTCTATTGACTCGTCTGTATATTGTGGTTTTCTATACCACTTGACATGCATTATTTTGTATACTCTGCTTTGTATCAGTATATGTGTATATGATGGTTTACTGTTCTGTGATGTATATTACATTTGAGTTGTTATATTCTGTTCTGATAGATCCTCTAGCCACCTCTGGTTTTGTTTTAAGTATTCATTGGACATGTCGATCTGCTTGGTAAGGCAATTGTCGATGTATTCAATAGATAATTAAAGCAAGGCCATAGATGGTCGCTCCTAAACAGCCTTATTCTCCGTGTTAGCAGACGGTACTATCTATTAATACTCTTTGCTAGCGTGGGTATAGAGGTGGGGCGTCACAGGTTTTGTGAGGTTTAACTCACCTTTACACTGCCTATAGCTTGCTAGATCCTCAATTAAGCCTTTCTAACTCTTAGCTTCACCAAAATTACCTAAAAACTCAAAAAAAACCAACCAGCAAGCAATTGTTTATAAAAAAAAGATCAAAATCATTCTTTTATGGATCTAAAAGATGGAGATATGGTTTGGAACACTTACTCTATCTATCTTGGATTTTCTAAGGATTATTCTGAATTAATCTTGATAATTTTGCTTTAGGTTGGGGTTTTTCTTTTAGCTTTGAAAAACCTATTTTGTTTTCTTCCTAAGATAAAACGAACGTACTGTTCAATCTCAATTACAATGGAGATAAGAAATCTCCCTTATTTGCACTAATGCGCTGAAATTTACACTAAGCCCAATACCCATATTTTAATTAAAATAATTAACTTTTTAAACTATTTTAACAATGAACACATTTTTATTAAGATATCTACATATCTCAAAATCACCTTTTATTTAAAAATAAAAGATTCAAACCAAATAATTATACTTGTCTAAACTTAAATTTCGGTTATCTTTAAATAAACTCTTAAATGTTAATTTCTTTAGTATTATCTAAATTTAGAATTTATTAAAATTAACCAATTCTCAATATAAATGATTCTTTGCAATTTGAAAATACTAATATTTCCAAATTTCACATTGATTAGAATTAATTATTCTAAAACAAATTATCTTTTATAAAAGACTACAAATTTCAATCTAACGATTTCCAAATTAAATCATTATTTAGTTTATTATATTTACTCAAAATTGGGATTGTTAGAGACTTCCCCCTTAAAGAAATTACATCTTCGCAAATTCGATTCAGAGAAAAGTACATATAAAAACATATAAATATTCAAAAGTTCATTCTTTTGAATTTAACCAACAACGTAAATAATAATACATTATTCTAACTTACACTTTAATTTATAAAATTAGTATATTCTTCATTCTTATTTTCTAATTGGAGAATAAATTCACACAAATATTTTTAACATCAACTCTCAAATTTTTAATTAATACTCTAATAAATCTTTTCAAAATTTATTTTCACAATTTCTTAGTTATTCTCTTTTCAACATTTTCCAATTAACTTCCATTTATATTTAACAAAAACTAATTCCAAAATTTTAAAATATTTCGCTTAACTTATCTCACTATATAAAATAATACCAAGCCATGAAATTTTAGTGATTCATTTCGTCACTTAGCTGCAAAGTTGATAGCATAATATCAACATTGCCTCGTCAGGTACTCCACTTCTCACAATTTTTTCGACGGCTACAATATCATTTTTAAATATATATTTTTTAAACTCAATTATTTTTCAAATTTCCCAATTAATTATTTTCCATGTCAAAATGTCTCGTTTAATGTTTAGGAATACCTATCGATAACATGATATCCGACATATCAAATAGCGACTTTAAACAATTTCTGGGGAAGTCAACACAATAAAATAACCACTAGTTTTCCTTTGTTATATTTATTTTGTTCACTAGCATCCATGCATCTAATTTAAATAAATACAACAATAGATCTATATTTGAAAATACTTTAAAAATGTCATATAATAATAATTTAAAATGCCCATTTATTTCGAAAATTATTTCAAAAGTTTTGGAAAAATCCATGCTCGGAAACGTATAAAAACCCAAGAAATCACTCAAATCGATATTCGATTAAATTCAAATTTAATCCAAAATTTGAATTTCAAAATCTCCAAAATTTTGCTAGTCTACTGATAGACCCAAAACATTTCAGGAATATCACAAAACATGAAGTAAAAGTCAAAAGTTAGACTTTGTATCACGAAGTAAAATAGTTTCGACCACCTAAATCTCATAATTTTACAAAACTTAGAACATGAAAGTTGTAGGCAAAAGTCTCAGCTTTCAAACAAGAAAAAGATCATTTAATTTGAATTTACGGTTTAAAAGTTTGCTTTCTTAAGTAAATTATTTTGTATATAAAATACACATTTTTGCACTATTCGAGCGAAAGAGAAGGGGAATTAAATGGTTTGCTAAATCACATGGTATGGGACACGTGTGTTTATCTTATCGGTTAATTCCCGACTTATCCGTTTGATCGTTTTGACCTGCGGGTCAAGTTTACCGGTGAGATGAGGTAAACTTTTTACTGCTTTGAGTGTGAAATTTACTAGCGGTTAATAAACCGTTTAGTGCGAATGTGTGGTATGGGGCATCACGGCTTGGTATCAATTTCTAAAAACAATTAACCAAAACTAAATAGTTATCAACAACAGAATAATTATATTTCCAAAATTTCGCTGTTCAACTATGATCATCCTAGATCATTTAACTCTTAAACTTATTTACTCAAATTCCCTAATTCTTTATTAAAAGGAAGTTGTTTACTTTAAATTAAGGGAAAGTATGGGTAAAGTCCCTGCTAAATGTCAAAATACACCAAACATCTTTGCTAAAAAAAGTACGTAAATTAGGCCGCTAGAATTAAGTTACTAAATAAGTGCATACATTTATGTAATTGTTCAATGAATAATTGCAGACATTTATGGAATTATATCCAAAAATTGCAGAAATTTCCGCAAGTATTCATCGAATAATTGCACGCTTTTATGCAATTTTGGGTATAGCTACATAAATATCTATAATTATTCACTGAATAATTGCATAAATGTATGCAATAATTTCACAACTTAATTCTAGGAACCTAATTTACAATCTTATTTTGGAAGGAGTTTTCGTGTATTATGTTTGGTTTTAAAGGCCTGAGCCTAATATTCATTTAAATTAATTCATTCCAATTTATCTCTTTAAAATTTATTTCCCAATAGTCCAAAATTTTCCAAATTCTAAAAGATTTTAACACATCACTTTCCAAAAGTTTAGTATTACAAATTCCAATTTAACCGGTTAAATTTTTAAATAAAAATATGTCCCAATTGATTATTCCAATAATTAATTTATATTCCTATCCGTAAATGGGTAATTTATATAGGGTGCGTTTGGCATACATCACTGTTAAGGTTTGAAAATACATAAAACATCCCTTTGTTTTTTTAACAAGTTTCGGGTCCCTGTTTTTAAATTCACGCGTGCACAAAGACCTAAATACCCTTTACATTTTAACATTTCAAATGCATATAACTTTCTGTAGAAATATCGAATCAACATACCGTTTTCACCAAAAAATCAGAAATTTTATGATCTTTCAAATGAGATCCATTGTTGATACCAAAAAAAAAAAAAAAAAAAATCTTTTTTGCAGTAAATGTGCAATTAGTCCATATATTTGTAGACAATTCTGCAAATTTTGAACATCTTCGATTTTTCTTCAAATTTGCAACTATTGCATGTAATTACAAACATTTCTACAATTATTGCATAAAGTTGCAGAAATGTCTGCAACTACTACATATAATCGCAGACACTTCTGCAATTATACGTTATAGTTGCAGACATGTCTGTAATTATTGAAAATAGTTGCAGAAATGACTACAACTATTGCATATAATTACAAATATTTTTGCAACTATATGGTATAATTGAAGATATGTCTTTAATTATTACATATAGTTACAGAAATGTCTACTCCTATTGCATATAATTGCTGACATTTCTGCAATTATATGCATATAATTGCAGACATGTCAATAACTATATGCATTTATTGCATATAGTTGCAGAAATGTCTACAACTATTGCATATAATTGTAGACATTTCTACAATTATTTTGCATAATTGCAGATATGTCTGCAATTATTGCATATAGTTGCAGAAATGACTGCAACTATTGCATATAATTGCATATATTTCTGAAATTATATGGTATAAATGCGGACATGTCTGCAATTATTGCATATAGTTGTAGAAATGTCTGCAACTATTGCATATAATTGCAGACATTTCTGCAATTATATGGTATAATTGCAAACATGTCTGTAACTATATGCAATTATTGCATATAGTTACACAAATATCTGCAACTATTGCATATAATTGCAGACATTTCTGCAATTATATGGTATAATTGCAGATATGTCTACAATTATTGCATATAGTTGTAGAAATGACTGCAACTATTGCATATAATTGCAGACAAATGTGCAATTGTATGGTATAGCTTGTCCTGCCATTAGTTTTACATATGCACAATGCCACTTGTTAGAAAGATAATAAACTTTGTGATTTAATGGTGGAAACGGTTTGTTAATCCGTTGTTTCTATAAGAAGTTATTGCGTTTTAAAGATTGATAATTAATGGGGTGCAAATTTTAATTATGGATGTGAGAATAACATTCATATATGAAGAAATCAACATTGCTGCAATGGAGAAGAGGGGTATTATAGGGAAGAAAATTATAATATTTGAAAATATGGTTGTAATTTATGTCTTGTTTATGAGGAGGATGTTTTGTATATTAAGTTGATTTTAGGGACGTGTCCCTTTTTTTTGAAATGGTACTTTATATACAACAAATCACTGTGACAACATATCACATGCAAATAAACGTTCGAATCGCGCTACGCAAGTTTCGAACTTACGACCTCTCGCACCAAAGCTAAATCACTTAACCACTGGGACAATGGTGCTTGTCTAGGGATGTGTCCCTTATTTTTACATTTATATAACTATCTACCACATAGCCCAGAGGACAGGACTTTAAGTCTCACTAGGTCTCAAATCTGTGATATTATATGTTATAGTGTTCTGACTCGGCTCTGATACCAAACTGTAATGATCCTGCAACATACCTATATTATTAAAGAACATTATATATAACATCATCTAATAATACAAAGATTACGGCTTGTAAGGAAGACCAAATGTGAGTACAACTTTAAACTAACACTAACACTAACACGTCATACTTACCATTTTTACTAAGTCTCTAGAATAAAATTTGACGTATATAGTCTAAGTTCAAAGTAACAACCACATTGGTTTCTCAAATCAGAACAGTATATCATATGAAATAGTAATCATAGATCACATCAGAATAATAAATCTCATATACATATATAAATCGTGAGCTTATAAAATAAAATACTATTTCTACATAATTAACATTCGATATAAATCTCTAACTCAAATATACATTTGCTAACTAAGCACAGAATCCTAAATGAGATAGACATAAAGTCAGAATTGTTTATCTTCTTGATAGCAGAGCCATCCAAAAGTCAACCTGTCATGTAACCTGAAAAGTCTTGGCCTGATCCGAGTATTATATAATAAACGGGTCAAACTATCTCTAAATATCCAAAAGGGTGAGAACAAGATATAACACAATAATAAATGACATATAGGTAAATCAAAATGTCCAAGATATGACAAGTCACGAAATTAATTCAGCTCGGAATTTATCTCGAGGCAAAAAGTTATATATTTAGGTTATAAACACAGATTAGTCATTAAATACAGAATCATGGAACAAATTACAATATTCCTAACACAAAGAAACCAATTCCATATCATGGAAAACGAACAATTGTGGTATCACTTGTGCCGATCTAATACCAAAGACCAGGAACATGGAATCTCGATACGATCAAAAGGATCGGGGGTACATAAAATCTCGACACGGCCACAAGGATCGAGGAACACAAAATCTCGACATGATCACTAGGATCGGGGAAAACCAAATCTCGACCGATCAAGACGACCTTGCGACCATGACTTGAAAACTCTATATTATTCAATGTCATTATATATAAATGATTGCAAAGAAATCCATGAGTATACCTCCTTAGCGTCTATCAGGCCCACCAAACAACAAAAGATAGTAAACTCTAAAGTGTCAAATACTATCACTTTTAGTAATCACAAAGGCTCAACCAAAACGTCTCATATCGCCTGGTGAAATTCAAATATTTACTGGAAATTAGTAAATCTTATCGTTATGGGAACCGTCGGAAAATCTTAATTATATTCCCTTAAGGATCTATCGATCCCACCGAACACCAAAAGAAAATATAACTCTAAAGCGTTAAATACTTCCTACTAGCAATCGCAAAGATTTAGCTAAGGCATCCCATACTACCCGGTGCAATTCGAGTATTCAATAACGAGCTAGTAAGTTCCACTCAGACATTATACTTAATGAGTTATACTATATTCGATGAAGTGTTACTCGAGAGCGTTTAAACCAATTGATAACACCAATTCGATTATTAGTACTCCCTACCTTATAGAATTAAGGTTCTCAAAACATTTATTTTCCAAATGATTTTCTAAAAGTAAATATTTTACTCTGTCATACTTAAGATGTTTTCCTAATTTCTAAGAACTAATACTCTGATGATGGCTCTTCGCCATTGATTGAATACAAAGGTTCTACGATGTAAATACATCAATTACAACTCAAACATAACATCATAAATTTAATTAGAAAATCAATTTTCTAATTTCTAATAACTAATACTTTCAGCATGCAATGATTTTAAACAATAACAAAACTATTCAATAAAACAATAGCATTCAATAATAGAATCACCCAACCACACATGCAAATTGATCTTCAGATAGGTCTTGTGAGGTATAACTCACCTTTACACTGCCTATAACTTGTTAGATCCTTAATTAAGCCCTTCTAGCTTCACCAAAATTACCTAAAAAATGACCGACTAGCAGCCAATTGTTCAAAAATGAGATTAAAATCATTCTTTTATAGATCTACAAGATAGAGATATGGTTTAGAGCACTTACTCTATTTATCTTGGATTTTCTAAGGATTTTTCTGAATTATCTTGAAGATTTTACTCTAGGTTAGGATTTTTATTTTAGCTTTGAGAAAACTATTTTGTTTTCTGCCTAAGATAAAATGAACGTATAGTTCATTCTCAATTACAAAGGCGATAAGAATTCTCCTTTATTTGCATTAATGCTCTGAAATTTACATTAAGCCTAATACCTATATTTTAATTAAAAGAATTGATCTTTTAAACTATTTTCGCAATGAACATTTTTATTATGATGTCTACATACCTCAAATTCTCCTTTTATTTAAAAATAAAATATTCAATCTAAATAATCATACTTGTCTAAACTCAAATTCCAATTATCTTTAAATAAATTCTTAAATTTTATTTCTTTAATATTCTTTAAATTTAAGATTAATTAAAATTAACTAACTCTTAATAATATTTTAAAATGATTCTTTACATTTTGAAAATACTTATATTTCCAAATTTCACAATGATTTAGAATTAATTATTCTAAAACAAATTATCTTTTATAAAAGACTACAAATTTTTGACTAATGATTTAAATTTTCTTAATTAAATCATTATTTAGTTTATTATATTTACTCAATAATTAGGGTTGATACAGACTTCCCCTCTTAAAGAAAATGTATCCTCACAATTTCAATTTAGAGAAAAGTCTATATAAACACACACACACACACACACACACACACACACATATATATATATATATATATAAGTATGTATGTATATATTCAAAAGTTCATTCTTTTAAATTTAACCAACACCATAAGAATAAAGCATTGTTCTAACTTAACTTTTAATTTATAAAAAATTAATATATTCTCCATTCTTCTTTTCTAATTGGAAAATAATTTCATAAAAATATTTTTAACTTTAACTCTTAAATTGTTAATTGATACTCCAATTACCTCTTTCCAAAATTTATTTTCATAATTTTTTAGTTATTTTCTTTTTTATATTTTTCAATTAGCTATCATTTTAATTTAATATGAACTAATTCCAAAAATTTAAAATAGTTCCCTTAACTTATCGCACTATAAAAAATAATATCAAACTATGGAATTTTAGTGATTCATTTCGTCGCTTGTCTGCAAAGTTAATGGCATATAATATCAACATTGCCTTATCAGGCTCTCTGCCTCTTGCAATTTTTTATGGCATAATATCATTTTTAATTTAATTTTAAACTTAATTATTTCTCAAATATCCAAATTAATTATTTTTCATATCAAAATGTCTCATTCGATATTTAGAAATCCTATCGATAACATGGCGCCCCACATATCAATCAAAATACTTAAATATTTTCTGGATAAGTCATCACCCTAAAAGAATCATGAGGTTTTTGTAATTATATTTATTTTCTATCACTAGCATCCATGCATCCAATTTGTATAAATACAACTATGCAATCAATTTCTAATGATCATTAACCAAAACTAGATAGTCATTTACAGCGAAAAAACTATACTTCTAAAATTACACTGTGCAACCATGATTATCCTAGATCAATTAACTCTTAAACTTATTATTAAAGAACATTATAAATAATGTCATTTAATAATACAGAAAATACGGTTCGTTAAAGGAGACTAAATGTGAATATAATTTTAAACTAACACTGGCGCGTCATATTTTGCATTTTACTAAATATCTGAAATAAAATTCGATGCGTATGGTCTCAGAATCAGAACAGTTGTAACGACCCATACTTTTAACTATTTTAAATTCTAGAATTTGATATAATTATTGAATAGAAATTGTTAGAAATAAAAATTTAATGATTAATTTATGTAATTTATTGAATATGAACTTGAATAAAATTTTGAAATAACCAATTTTGATGATTCAGGCAATAAATGTTTAAGAATGAAATTCTATATATTAACTGTGTCTATAATCAATGGTATGAATTGAATAATAATGTTGAATTATTTGGATAAAAATAAATAATTGTTGATAACTAAAATTCATTTGTAATTTAATGATTTATTAATGTGATTTAATGGATAATTAAATTGTTTAAATTTAATATTGGAATTATTTAAATAATTGAACCTTGAATTAATGTGAATGAAAATGATATCGGAAGTTGATTTAAATTTTTTTAAAATATGAATGAAGAATGTTAACTTATAAAATTGAATTTAAAGTGATTAAATTAAATTTTGGAAATTACTTGTTTTAATCGATGAGTAAAAATAGTCATTTTGGTCACTGTCTCGGATTTCAACGAAACCAGTTTCATCGTATCCGCAATAATGAATCATTATAGGATTTCAAGTTTCATATCGATCGGACTTATCATTTAGTCGTGCGAGCTTGAAACGCGTAGAATTTATTTTCATAATTCAATTAAAATAAATTGATTTTGAAAAGCTATCTTCAGCATACGATCAAATTAGGCCTCGAGACTAGTTCCATTGTGTTCAAAATGAGGGTAAAACATTAGAAATTCTAGGTGGAACGCTTCTCTTGGAGTTTGATAATTTCGAGCGTTAGTAGCTAGATATTTTTGAATTATGATAATATATTCTTTCCCAAAAGTCAACACTCGTACTCAACCCTCGCCCCTTTTTGCTCCTCCATAACTCTCCCTTTCACATTCAATTCCTAGATCGAATGAAGACATAAGTAAAAAAGTCACGATTGAGTCACAACTTCGCTTTGGAGGCGCGCCATGAGGAGTGATGGTGCCGTGCCTGGAGGTAGGGAAGGCTCGAACGGTAGTTTAGGGCTCGGTTTTTTTGGGGCATCGATCTATGCACGTGCATTTGCCTTGACGAGGTAGGCGATACGGCGGGCAATGACATTTAGTGGCGATGGCCTGGTCATCTCTGGATGGATACGGTGGTGGTTCTATTAACAGTAGTAAGGGTTCAATCGTGGGTTCTGGGTATGAACATGAAGGGCGAACGAGAGAGAGAGGTCGCTGTTTGTTTTTTATATTTTATTTCCAGTTTGTTATGTAAATTTTAAATTTAAATTATATCGTATATTAATAAAAATCCTAACTTGTGCATACGATGTCCATTTCGGACAAAACGAGAGGTGTTGGAATCGTATCGACATCGTCTACAGCTTGGCATTTATTATAAGCTGAATTTTTTTCAATTTTATATAAAAGTGAGTGTTTTAAACGCTCACAAATGACTAAAATTATTTTTATGTTAGTTAAATTGAAACTCTGAAGTGATTTAAATTATTGATTGTTGTGTGGTGAATTTAACTAATATGGAAATTGATATAGAATTTATATGTTAGGAATTTTGAATTAAGAGTTAAATAGAAATTTGAATTAAACGGCTAATATAATTTTCAATTATTGATAATTTGTTTATTGATGTGATTTATTGACTGTTGGATGATTGTTTGTGATGAATGCTAATTGGTTGAGATTTTGGATGATTTGGATGTTTATTTATTTTATATATCCTATCATCACCCTATGAATTACTTGACTGTAACGATCCGAAATTTCGTACACTTCGTATTTAAATATTTGAATTATTTAAATATTTGAACCTTGGATTAAATGTTATTAAAATGATTTAATAAGCTTTTTAACCTCCTTTTAAACAATAAATTTATTTTGAAAAAAATGTTACAAAAACAAATACTTTGAAAAAATATCGATAATGTGATCGAAAAATCATTCTAGTGATACACGGCTATTTAACCGTCAGAAGTTGTTTAGATTTTTTTACATACACTTATGTGCTTATGAAATCAACTGAATGAAATAAAAATATTTTGCACTAAAACCATAAGAAGCTTCCTAAGCTTATCTAGTTAGGTGTGAATAGGATAATGAGGTAAAATCAACATATTCAAAAATGAGCAAATAAGAAAATTCCTTAACATTTAAGCTATGTGGTGTAAAGTTGTCAAAAGGGTTTTAGGGGGGTGGTCTTTTTCCATCACATTCCTAAGGGTTATAAGATAGGGTACACTCTTATGAAATAATCACAAAAATTCCTAAGCTTGAGATGATGTAGGAAGGTTGAAAATGGTGGAAGTGCTTAAGCACTAATCCACCAATTACTCTCTAACTTTTTCAAAAGTTAACCAACTCATCTCTAATATCTTTTAAACTTTGGCTTTGGACCTAAGACATCATAGAAGCACGATTAGCAAGTAATAAGTTGGAGGAGATGAGAGTAAGAGGGGGATCTATTGATGGGCCGCGAGCTTGGGAAGAGGAGGAAGAAAGAGGTGGCTTTGGTTTGGAAGTGCTAAAGGTTGGACCTTTAGGCTTGTTGATGAAAAGAGGTGGTTCTTTGGTTCTTGTAGCTTTGTGCGTGGAATAGGCATGGATGTAAGTGAGTTATCTCACTATCTCTTAAGTATATATTGTGTACATATATGTTGTGGGCAAATTATAAAGTTAAAGTGACAATAACCAAGTAAAGTTATAAACTTTGGATCCATCTTGCTTTTAAACGCAAACGATAACTTTATTATAAATAACTTCACTTCCATTACCCTCTTAAACATGTGGCATGGCCTTGAATTAATGTTTAAATGGTTTTTAACTTGTGTGTTAGGTAGAAGTAGGTTTGAAAGTATTTGAAACGAGAATGGTCGTTATAAGTGCACTTCGAAATATCTTGTTTTCGTGAATTTTTATAAATAAATTAAAAGATATTCTTAAGGATTTATTTCTATGATTTTTAAGAACCTTAATGGTAGTATTTACTACAAAAATTTCAAGTCTTAGATCATTTGTTTAAATGGTTAAAACTAGTCACAAAGATTGTGCTTTTAATGTTGTTTTAATAAGGACTTTTAATAGTACTTATAAATGTTGTAGTAAGTCGCGTACTGTTTTAAGTGTTTAAAATGCGATGTTTTGGCTATTTTTCATGATTTAAATGGTTTCTAAATTCTTTCTTTATAAATTATTCTGATGGAAGTTCTTATAAAATGAATTTGAGTATGAAAAAAAGAATGGATGTTTAAATATAGTCTTAATGATTATTTATGAATTTTGAAAGTAACGTGCCACAAAATGTAAAACATGTTTTTAATCAAACTTCTAAATTAGTCATTTTCAATAAATATTTTATATAGATATTTAAAACCTATTTACAATTATTTCTAAAGGACTATTTTATATATATAGGTTTTGACAATGGTAATTGACCAGGCTTAACACTAATAAGTCGACAAAGTAATCTTACCTATTTGTGAGAGTTAAGATTAATGTCGAGTAGGGATGGAGAATAGAGCTCTAACTTACCGAGCTTTTCTCTTAACCGAGCAAAAGGTAAGTGGAAAATGTTGGAAACATGTTAATTAATTTGATTCCCTATTGTTTGTGGAAATCATTAATATTATACTTAACACTAAAAGCCGACGAGGTAGACTTATCTATTTGTGGAGTTCAAGACTAAAGTGTCTAGGTAAGGCTTGGAGCAACCCATGCCCAAACTTACCTACATTTGCTCTTGGGTGAGGAATAGTTAAGTTGGAATGTTGAAAATGAGTTAAGTGTCCAAATCATGATTTATATTAGCAACCATTTTTAGAACTTGATAGTTTACTAGTCGACTGAATACGAACTTAGAACTTTAAAGGGATGTTTTAAAGTAAATGGAAATTATAAAAGTGATTTTGGGTTTATAGTATCGATGTTTGTGCAACATCTATATTAACCCATTTAACTATACTTTTGAAAAGTAATTAGATTTTTAAAATGGAGTTCTAAAAATAACAGGATAGTAAAGTGATTTTGGGTTTATCGTAAACAATGTTTTAGTAAAAAAAAAATTTAAACCCCGAGATAGTGGTTAATGTGTTAAAATATGGTTAAGCAAGTTTGTAAAATACTTGGATCTTTAAAACAAAGGTTTGTAAAGATAGTAACAAGTAGCGAAATGGTTTGGGTTTGTTGTGGCAATGTGTTAGTCACATTCCTCTTTAACCTTTTTCATTATACATAGAAATGTAATAGATCTTTAAAAGAATGATTTAAAGATAAGCAAAAGTGAAATGGTTTGGGTTGTAGTGACAACGTTTAATTAACATTAGTCTTAAACCTTTTGAATGGATTTGTGAAAGTACTTAGATCCTTAAAAGTGACATTTTGAAGGAAATAACAAGTAATGAAATCTTTTGAAAAAGATAGAAAAGAAGAAGTTTATTAGATAAATGAAGTTCACTAATAAAGGAGTTTAAACTAATAAAAGGATTAATCAAATGGAAGAGATTAAGAGTTACTGAAGTAACTTAATCATAATTTATGTGGCTTGATTGTGTTTGGATGATGATAGGGTTTTGTATGTTAATTTGCGTACGAAAAGTAACCTAGACTTGGTTTCCATTTACAAACATCTATCTTGTACTGGATAGTCGATTAGTCGACTATCGAAATTGACCAAAATATGACTTAAGAAGTTATCGAAAGGCTTTTCCAATTAATACCAGTAAGAACCCCTAGGGAGGAGTATTGGTACGAAATGTCTATAGCTTTTGCTTACTTCTGAGAGAATCGGGATTGAGTTAACCGAAAAATTAAACGCTTGGTTTTGTAGAAACCAGGATCTGTATTGTTCTACTTACTGAATACCACTTCAAAATCATATACAATATTTAAGTTTTGGAAGCGGGTGAAGAAAAGGAATCTATATGGAGATTTGAGATCTATTTAAGATGCTCGAACACATGTAGTTGTTTGCGATCTATTCAGGATGTAGGAATCCATTTGTGATTTCGAGATCTTTTGAGATATGGGAATCCATGTGTGGTTTCGAGATTTATTTGAGATGTGGGGATATAATTTGGGATTCGCATGTTGATGAAGTGATGAAGACTTGTGTGAAAGATGCCGAACGTAACCTCGACATAGAAAATGGCTAGAGATAGAGTAGGATGCATAACCTGGTGTTAGTGACCCATGTCAGGATGTTATCAACTTCATATCTAGAGATACTTATTGATTATTGGCTAGGAGGAGTTGATGATATTTGGTTCATGTTGTTCATGTTTATGTTTGAACGCTGGGCCGCTTATGTTTACCTTATGGTATATTTTATCTAGAAATATACAACGCTCGGAAAGTGGTTTCTGAGCCTTGTGCACGAAGATTGGATTCAGTTCCCCTGAAGAGAACTCCATGGAAAATCCAATATGAAAACATTCCTTATTGGATTTGATTGTACTCCTATTATGCTGGAATGAAATCAATGTAACCATTTCAGCTATGATTAATATTTATAATCTATACCCTAGACATTATTATAGTATCACTGGATTCTCTATAAATGGTTTGGTTATCGTAATGTAAAAGCCCATCCGTGTATATTGGCGGTGTGGTCTTACATGATACCCTTATTTTGAAGGGTTTTAAGATATAATAAATCTGTATAATTTGAGTTTCTCACGCTAGTTTACTAGACTGATCCGGGTGTTATTTTCTTAATGCTCGGGTCAGCCTCGTGTATGTTTCCAGATTTAGCTTTGGACATTTTGGAGATTCAGGAGACGAGTTGGAGTTCTACCTATCGTATTATTTATTTCCGCTACATTACTTTATGTGTATCATCAACATTAGTTAGGACAAGTTGTTATACTGTCAAGGCTGATCACTGTAACCTCCGAAAAACTACATCTTAGGATGATAGTTTTTACTGTCTTTTGATATTTATATGATTATTCCGTTGTGAGATTTTGATATTGTGTTCCTTCTTCCTTGTTCTATTTTGTTTTGTTTTTTTTACCCTAACAATTTGTTTCTCCAGCACTTGTGTGCTCGGTACCTAAATATCGTGGATGTACTAGTGTCAACATTCGGGGGTCGAAAAGGCGAGTCGTCACATTGACATTATATAAAACTATTATTGGAATTATTTTGAATAAATTAAGAAATGGGTTGAAATGATTTATACCTTTGACATTTATTTAGAATTGAAATGATATATATGATCCCTGAATTAAATTGAAAGAACTGATTCACCAAGCCATACGATAGAATTTTTTTTGTGGACACCGGATTTGGTAAATTAAATAACTTTAAAAATTTTGATTTGAAATTATTTAAATGATTTGATTTAAAGAAATAATAACCGAAAATGTGAATTGAATTATTTTCTAGTTCCGAACTGAAATGTGGAATTAAAATTTATTAAACGATATTGTTTATAAATGAAACTTGAGATTTTGAAGTTATAATTGAAATATGATTTGAGTTTTGGAAATTGATTTGAAGTTAAAATATTTTGATTTTTACTTGAACTTTGAAATATTGCTAAGTAAACATAATTTAAAACAATATTTCAAAATTGAGCTCGGAATTGAATTATTTTGAAGTCTTGAATCTTAAACTGAATATTGAAGTTAAATTTGATTTAAAGCGATATTTTGAAATTGAACTTAAAATAGATATAAATTAGAATGGTTTAAAATTAGAATTGAATTGAAATATAAACCATTGACTCGAATTGTTGAATCGAATTTGAAGTTAAAAATGAAAATTTAAATTTAAATTGATTTGGATTGAAATTGGATTTGAAGATAATTTGAATTGAAATCGAAGTGGAATCGGCTTAAAATTGAAATTGAAATTGAGTCGATTTGAATGGAATTGAAATTCAAAATGATTTAAATATGAAGAATTACAATTCAATCATTTTGATTTTGAAACTATTTTTAAATAAATTATTTTAATACAAACTATTTAAAAATCTATCTTTTAAATATTTAAATTAATTTCATTCTCTAACTATTTCCTATATAAACCATTTGAATATATATATACCATTTTATTAAACCATTTTGTATTAAACTATTTTAACTTTTAAACTATTTAAAAAAATTCAAATTATTTTCTAAAAATGCAAACTAGTTTCAGTGGGAATGTTTATATTCAAATCATGGATTTAAATGCGGATTGGGTTAAAATGAGTTTTAAACCAAGTTGTAATCAAATCGAATTTTGAAGTGAAAATGACTTTCAAGTGGAAATTGACATATTTGAAGTGAATATGATATTTCGAAATGAAATTTATATTGAAGTGGATATATATTTTGATATCAAGTACGAGTCGTTTCAAAATGTAAATTTACCGACCGGTGTGTAAAACAATGTTTGATTGTTAAAGAGACCGGGGACTTCTAATTGGCATATTCTCTGTCAATATTGGAACCACTTTAACAACTGTGTACGCGGAGGAGACTCCAGAATAAAGTGGTTGGATTTGGTGTCGTTTTCTGGATTCGAAGAAAGAGAACGATGATGGATAGCCCTGACTTTCGTGTCATAATTAAAATGACTAAACTAGGAGCTATACTGGGCCAAGCCCTCGATCTAACACACTACTTTGAAACCATATTTTTTACTTTGTGATTGATTGGTGGCCACCCTTGATTATGGGAGTGTTGTTTCTAGGTGAGCGGTAGCTATGGCTATGCATTACTACCAGCCCGAGAGGGCAAAATGGTAGAATCCTACCCTAGTTATTGTCTATGCCTTGTCATATTTATCCTGATCGAGCCTATTACGACTTTGGTTTGTGTTGTACCTATGAAGTGCTCCCTGATAGACCACTAGTTTACGATGGAGTTTACAATACTGTATAGACTATGATGCTTATATAAAAATGTGTTAAGAGGGATAATAATAACGCCTTAATGCTATTTTAAATATTTATTTTAACAATTAGACATTTATATGTGCAGTGTATTATACTATATATAAATATTTTGACAGATCCTTAAGAGATGGGAAATCCCATAACATCTCTTGAGTTATTGCACTCACGTCATACACTGCATAGGAGATGTGAAATCCTGTAAATAGCTCAGACGTTATTACACTCATGTTATATGTGATATTTATTTGACTCAAATAAGGATATTTTAGTCCGGACTCGAGTGTTTTGTCTTTCCATTATACTCGGGTCAGCCCTGAGTTTTCATCTTATTGAAGATCATTTTCTGGAGGACGAAGACGAAGATTTGGTATATTATTACTATTATTATTCATGCATCATATTGTCTGCTGTATTATTTTATTTATCCCTGATGTATATATAACTCTGATAAATGTTGTATAAATTATAATCAAGTGTATAATATAAACAGCTTCATGAACACTTTATTTGATTATTATATTGTATCATTCTGGTACGAGATTCTATGTTTGTTTACTTCTTCTTTTATTATTTTTCTTAAGTAACCTCATTGATTATCTATGTTTCGAATTGTTTGCGTTGGACATGTGTTGATTATTGTCAATTCAAACCCTCCGAAATGTGGGTCGTCATAATAGTATATCATATAAAATAGTAATCAGAGATCATAGCAGAATAATAAATCTCGTATACATATATAAACGATGAGTCTACAAAATAAAAAAATAGACGCACATAATGTACACCCGGTACAAATCCCTAACTAAAATATGCATTCCTAACCAAACATAAAATCCTAAACGGGATAGACTAAATGTCAAAAATGTTTATCTCCTTGCTAGTATAACCACCCAAAGGTTAACCTATCATGTAAGCTGAAAAGTCTCGGCCTGAACCAAAAATTACAAATAAACGGGTCAGACTATCTCTAAATATCCAAAAGGGTGAGAATGAGATATAACACAAGAATAAATGACATATAGGTAAATCAAGATGTCCGAGGTATAAGATGTTACATAACTAATTTAACTCAGAATTTACCTTAGGGCACAAGGTTATATATTTGGGCCACAAACAAAGATTAGTCACTAAATACAGAATCAAAGAATAAATTATAATATTCCTAACACAAAGAAACCAATATCATACCATGGCAAACAAACAATTGTGGTATCACTCGTACCGACTAATACCAAAGATCGAGAACACAAAATCTTGACATGATTACAAGGATTGAAGGAATATAAAATCTTGACACTATCACAAGAATCGAGGAACATAGAATCTCAACACGGTCATAACGAAAGGGGAAAACCAAATTTCAACCGATAATGACGATCGTGGCGACCATGACTCAAAAACTCTAGATTATTCAATGTTATTATATATAAATGATTGTACAGAAATCCATGTGTATACTCCTAAGGATCAATCGATCCCAGCGAACACAAAAAGATAGTAAACTCTAAAGTGGAAAATACTATTATTTTTAGTAATCATAAGAGCTTAACCAAAATATCCCATACTGCCTGGTGAAATTCATGTATTTACTAGAAGCTAGTAAATCTCACTCATTACAGATACCACCAGAAACCTGAACTATATTCCCTTAAGGAGCTAACGGTCCCAACAAACACCAAAAGAAAATACAACTCTAAAGTGTTAAATACTTCCTAACAACAACCAAAAGGATTTAACTAAGGCTTCCCATTCTACCTGATGAAATTCGAGTATTAACTAATAGGCTGGTAAGTTCCACTCAAACATTCTACTCAATGAGTTATACCATAATCGATGAAGCTTTACTCGAGTGCATTTAAATCAATCGGTAATACTAAGTCGATTATTAGTACTCCCTACCTTATAGAATTAAGGTTCTTAAAACATTTTGTTTTCCAAATGATATTTTGAAAATAAATATTTTACTCTATCATACTTAAGATGTTTCCCAAATTATTTACTTATAAATTTACTTTCAACTCATTAAAATCCATAGCATTTATTATTTAACTATATATATATCTCTTTAAATAAAATAAACCATAATCTGATTTATATATCAAATTACTTTATTGTTTTTGTATTTTTGTTCCAAACTTTCAAAAAAGTATATACATATATAAAGTACATGGACCATACTCCAAAAGCCACTTATGTAACAACTCGTATATTCTTGAAACCATAGATTCGTTTTCTTAACTAAATTTGATATAAATAACCATGTTATTAAAAAAATAAATTAAGTTTATTTTTCCAAAACCATGTTTCCTAAAATTTCCATGACCATTTACAATACCAATACTATATATATAACTATTTATAAAAATATTTGTAAAAAGAACTAGATTAATTTAGAAAATAAGTTTGATATTGTAAACTAAAAATAAATTTTCTATTATATAAAATAGATAGTTATATTCTTGTAGTGTTCCAAACCTTTGAATCAAAGTGATTCAAAGTCCATAAAACACAAAAGAGTTCACTATAACTGAATCTAAGGCCATCACAAGATTATACCCATGAGTTTATCTATATAGTTTGATTTCTACATCATCTCCAAATCTATTTTTATAAATTTATTCTACTAGCAAATATGAGTTGAAATTGCCTCCATAACATATTATGATCATCCATCCAAAGCATAGCCATACACAGTAATAAACAGGATGACTGACGGAGGAATAGGGAAACTTCCTCTAGCTGAACATCCTTAGGCTATTACCCACCAGTCCACCAGTAGGACACACCGGTGCACCAACGGTGGTGAATCTAAGAGTTGTTTCAGCTCCACGAAACCCTTCAGTCGGACTTTGATGATAGCTCTTCGATCTTTGATTGATTACAAAGGTTCTAGGGTGTAAATACATCGATTACAACTCAAACATAGCATCATAAATTTAGTAGAATATCGATTTTCTAATTTATAAGAACTAATACTTTCAGCATGCAATGATTTAAATAACAAATCGATTCAATAAAACAGTAGTAATCACAATAATAGAATCAGCCAACCACATATGCAAATTGATCTGGAGATAGGTCTTGTAAGATTTAGCTCACCTTTACACTTCCCATGGCTTGCTAAATCCTCAATTAAGCCTTTCCAACTCTTAGTCTCACCAAAATTACCTAAAAACTCAAAACAGAAATCAATCAATAAGAAATTGATCAAAAATGAGATCAAATTCATTCTTTTATAGATCTAAAAGATAGGGATATGGTTCAATACACATGCTTTATTTATCTTGGATTTTCTAAGGATTTTTCTAAATTAATCTTGAAGATTTTACTCTAAGCTAGGGTTTTTCTTTTAGCTTTGAGAGATCCATTTTGTTTTCCGCCAAAGGTAAAATGAACATATAGTTCATTCTCAATTACAAAGGAGATAAGAATTCTCCCTTATTTGCACTAATGCGCTGAAATTTGCGTTAAGACCAATACCCATATTTTAAATAAAAGAATTGACATTTTAAACTATTTTAACAATGAACACATTTTTATTAAGATGTCTACATATCTGAATTCTCTTTTTATTTAAAAATAAAAGATTCAAACTAAATAATTATACTTGTCTAAACTCTAGTTCCAATTAGCTTTAAATAAACTCTTAAATTCTAATTTATTTAATATTATTTAAATTTAGAATTTATTGAAATCAGTTAATTCTCAGTAATGTTTTAAATGAATTTTTCTACATTTTTAAAATACTAATATTTCCAAAATTCACAATGATTTAGAATTAATTATTCTAAAATAAATTATCTTTTATAAAAACTACAAATTTCAAACTAATGATTTAAATTTTCCAAATTAAATCATTATTTAATTTATTATTTTTAGTCAAAATCAATGTTGCTAAAGTTGTCGATAGGGGTTCCTAAGACTTAGACAAGACAAACAGACATAGTATAGTTTTAAAATAGGTAAGTAAAATAATTTTACATAAGGTTATATTTCTTATATGATGGAAATTTCCAAAATTTATATAGCTATTTGGGTGTGGGTGTTGGTTGGATGAATGAAGATATTTATTTAATATCAGTTATAGATGATACCTTTCTCAAAATATAATTCCCGCTTGGAAATGTATTCTGGAGATATTTTATTATGATGAGGTGGTAAGATATGAGCGCTAAAAGAAGACGCAGAAGAGGGAATGGCAGTGCTTTGATCACCAAAGGTTGAACCCCAACTGCTAGAAGGATAGGATCACTATAAGAAGTAGCACATGTACATCCCCATGTCGACTTTGCATCCTTGTGCAAAGTTTTTCCTAATCTAGGAGAAAATCTGTTTAAGGGCGAAGAAGCAATTGTAGAAACCTATGCATTGCTTCGTTCCTATGAGAAGGTTTTCACATGATTGGATATTTCAGATGGCGACATCATGGTGAGACCCCGTTACATCCAATGTTCTAGAAGAAGATTTTTCTTGAGATAAATTTAAGAAGATCTTTGAAGACCAGTTCATGGCCAATGTAAGAAATTCCCAATTATGTAGGAGTTTCTTAGATCTTAAGCAAGGAGATGGGTCTGTATCGAAATATGAAACCAAGTTCAATCAGTTGTCATGTTTCGGACCAGAACTCATTGACACATCCCTCAAGAAGAATGAGATGTTCATGATGGAAATGAAGGAGGAGTTTGAAGGGATAATGACTACTCATCGAAACGGGGCGTCGTAGTCCTAGTAGACAAGGCTCTGCGTTGTGAAGTCCTTGAGAAGAAGAAGCTGATAGAGGCCTCGAGTATTGATAAGAACCGAATGAAAGGAAGTTCAACCCACAGGTGAGAAAGAAGTGAAATGAAAAGCCAGGAGGAGGAGATCAATGGAACAAATTCAAGGATAATAGGAGTAATAATTGTAAGCAGAAGGGCCATATTTTGAAGTTTTGTAAGAATTCCGGGGCACAGAATCATTAACATGGCCTAAAAGATACCCTACTTTGATTGCCACCAGCTCGGAAATATGGAAATGGATTATATGCTTGTGCAAAAAGGTCATCAAGTCAAGGTTAATGCTATTAAGGATGAACCCTCTACTTCAGGGAAATAGGAAGGGGAAGGGAGTTCTGGAAGGGACTTTATTCATAAATGGTATTTGTTTGAGTTTTGTTTGATACTGGAGCCTCCCATAGCTTTATTTCTAAAGAATTTCTGACGACCCGACTTTCTACTCCTAGAAAATCGCGTCATCTTGAAGAAAGAAAGGGATAGAAGAAAAAAGAAAGAGAAGAAGAATACAAACAACATCAGAGAACTCACAGCGGAACGAATAAAATATAATAATTAATATAAAATATTACATAGTACCTCATTACATCAGAGTACACAACTATACAACACATATTAGATAGTTATAACATCTGCCTAATTCATACAATGCAAGTACAACAGAAGAAACAGATACCAAACACAGCGGAACCAATATATATAACTACACGTCGAAGCCTCTTGCTCCATTACTCCTACAGAATTCGTCAAGCTAACCTGAATCACTTGACTACTCATACATAATATGAGTACCCAAGAGTTTAATAAAACAGAAAATAAACACTCGGGTCAGACAGGGGTCTTAATTAAACTTTCTCATTAACACTAAAATTTAATATTCAAATCAAGATAAACTAACCTTATTTATCTTGTAATGAATTAAATCAAATTTTAACATCTTAAACCAGTTATCCTATTTGGTTTTCGAAATCATAATGATAATCTTATTTAAAATTTAAAAACAAATTTCAAAATTTTCAATATTTAAAAACATTCAAATTAATTTTATTTATTTCAAATATAAATTTGAAATCTTAAGATTGAATCATTACTTAACATTTTAAACTTAACTTTGATTTAATATTTAAATTCAAAATATCCTTTTTTAAACTGAAATCCAAAATGTAATTAAATTACTTCCAATATAAAATCCCTTTAAATAAACTTAAATTGAAATAATTTACATAATTTCAACTTATACTTTATGAATTTGATTATCATTAAATTTTAAAACAACAAGTTTAGAGTTTTATTTCTATTTCTTTATAAAGCCATTATCAGACAACACCCTAGGGAAAAACCCGAAGCAATCCATCCTTCATCCCAAGTTAATCCCGAAGCAGCTCACATCCACCCCCCTTCGAGTCAAACCCGAAGCTTACACGATCCCCTACCCGAGACTAAACTCGTCTTCCCCAACGCTCATCACTCCCTGCACACGAACGTGCACTCGTGCACATGTCCAGCACCTTCCGACCATTCTTGGTCGTCACGATCATCAGCAACGGTCGCACTAACTCCCCCGATCCTCAAACCAAACCCAGAACTCATTGATTCGACCTCATACGAAATTGAGCTGTTCGAACCCACCATTCAACTATAGTCGCCAGTAAAACAATCCCAACACCCACGGCGCTGACCACCTTATGCCTCCCCACTCCGGCTATGAGCTCCCACCCCCCAAACGCGACTCCACTCCAAAACCGAACGAGCTCGGTTCATCAAACTCGACGCACTGACGCGCCATTCCAGCTGAAACCATCAGTAAGCTTAAACCCTAATCTCTTCAATTTCCATCAAATTATACATTGAAAAAAATCAAAAGTATTTTTCCTGAAATCTATGGCATATGTACTAGCTTCGATCCAAGAATCAAATTAAATTAATGTACAGATAATCAAAAATCTGTAAAATCCCCAATTTCATATAAGCCCCAAATTCATGATAATTACTCAATTAAAAATTATGATAGTAACATCTAAAATCATGATTCTTCATCACAATCCCATACATGCAATCCAAATTCGATTTTAAAGCAATAAATTTTTGACCAAACTTTAAGTTTCACTGTAAAAATGAATATCCAATGCATTCAAAATCCTACATAAATATTTTAGATGATAAATAATTTGTTTACAAACAAATTCCATCTACAAATCATTGTCCAATTTGCATCCAAATTCAAGTTGTTGTCTTAAACAGAAAGAAAACAAATCTGTATACAACAGTATACATATACAGCATTCACCATTTTTTTCTCTTCTTTAATTTATTTATTTTATAACTTGCATGCAGGTAAACAAATATGCTCCATCTAAATCAAACACATTTACACGCAACATTCAATTAAAAACTAAATCAAATCTGTTTTTAAAATATAATTTACTCACCTGTATTATAAGCGGAGAAGAACAGAGCAGGGTTTAATACTTGTTCCAGGTTTGAATCATCTTAGATCTGAAAAATACTTTGATTACTTTTGAAAATCCCTTGCATGCTTAACCAATTTGATGCTTTTAAACTTGCAGTGGCTTAAAAGTGTTGAACTTTGAACTCCCCTCTTAAGTTACAGGTTGAAGCTTTTCTTCAATTGCAGGTTGAATTGATGATATGAATAACATTCAAATCTGTTATTTGCAGGTTGATATGAAGAATTTTGCTTTTAATTACAGGTTTGAATTGCCTTTAGTTTAGATTTCAGATTTTAAAAAGTAAATTTTCTGCTTTTAGTTAAGAAAACAACAAAGAAAAGTGTTATGTTTTTTTTTAAAATTTTTAAAGAAAGTAAAGTTTTTAAATTAAAGACACATGTAAATAAATCTTACACTTGTCATACAACACTTAATTATCTTACATGTGTTTTTAAGGTGATGTTAATATGTTACATATGTCTTGAATATTTTTAATTAATTTTTCACTTAATTTAAATGTAATATAAACTTACATATAATTTACTTTATAAATAAATACAAGTTTACCCTTAAAAGAAATATTCTAATATTAATAAAAATGAAAATAATTCTTGTACATATATTTTAAAATCTAAAACATATACATATACATTTTTAACCATTTAAAATTAAACATTTTAAAGAAATAAAAAAAAACTTTATTTAAATCCTTTTTATAAACTAGCATATTAAAAATAAATAATTACCTTATATTCTGAAAGCAAATAAATAAATCTTTAAATTTAATCTTTGAAAACTATTACAATATTCATTCATACATCAATTTGTTAACAGATTAAATTAAATTTCAAAACAACTCAAACTATAATATATACATACATATATATTATAATTTGAAAGTTTATCTTCAATTAAAAACAGCAGATATTCTATTACAATATATATCAAATGTATATATTATAAATAGAATAAAAATTTGGTTAGCTTTTGAAAAACAATTCTTGTCAACATTTAAATTGTCAGAAAGATATTGATTACCATTAACAGATTAAATATTTATTAACCTTTAAAATAATAAATTAGCCAATTTTAAATTAAAATTATAAAGAAAATTATCAACCAGTTAAATTATTAACACAGATTATTAAATTTATATTGCCCAAAATTCCGGGTCGTTACAATCCTTCCCCCTTAAAAGAATTTCGTCCCCGAAATTTAAAAGCAAAGGTAATTTAATAATCCAGTACAGATTTTAATTTAAATTATCAAACATTCCTATCAACCAGTAACTATCAACCATAGTAACAAATCAAACAAACAAACCTAACTAATTATTCCGACACAAATCAGAATAAATTTCTAATACTATCTCGAGTTTCCCAAAGTATAAATATCCGGGTGACTCGCTCTACAAAAGCCAACAAACTAACTACACAACCAAAATCCAGAACTCCTCTCATCTCTAGATCCTTCAATCTGAACAGAGCATCTGACTACTCTCAATCCAGCTCAACACCTAACTCCAACTGAACTACAGATTCAACAACCAATCGATGAATCATACACGTACTCCCTTAGAGACACGTGTTACAAAAATGAATTCCAGCTATCCAATTTGGTAATTCAATCTCATCCTATCAAAAACACAGATAAGAAATCCTCAAATGCCACAGCACTAACCAACCAATCTCATCCAATAACTTTTCTCTTAACCAGAGAAATCTTAACAACACTGAAGTCTCCAACTTCAAATACCAAACTCCTTATCTCATATCTGCATAACTCAACAGACAATCCAAGGCTGCCAAACTTCTTCCTGATGATCTTAACCTATGCTGATAATTCCAGAAACAACAAGACCAAAACAAACACTTCCTGGATCCTATTCAATAGAAAAGCCTTCCAAAATTCGTCGAAATCCAGGACACAAGCTCTACCACTCAAGCAATATCAAACATAACTTGTTTCCTACCTTACACAGCTGCTACCACGCTTCCGCTGCACAACTCTGATTCTGAAGTAGATGAGAATACTGCTGATGAACACGAATACAAACTTATCCACTAAATTTAGAAACCTTGTTCATCAAATCCATAAAAATTTGAGTGACTCATCAGACTCGGTCATACATCCTTAAAACAGAATCCTATTCCAAAACTATATTAGTCCAATTCAAATTCCAAAAATAATTCTGAGCTGCTACACCAACTCTCTTTTCTCCAAGAACCATTCAACTATCAAGCTAACTAAAAAAATTGCTTCTGGAACCAAAACAATATGGAATTCAACTCCAGATGCTGAAAAGCTTCTGATTACTCCAACAGCTCCTATCCACATGAGAATCCTCAGTCTCAACTCAGATCACCCAAGATAGCCTAAGAAAATTCCCAACTTAATCGTAAGTCTCTTTTGCGATGCTACCTAGTTCGGATTCCAGAGAAACTGTCCTCTCTTTACCAATTAGAACAGCCTTAAGCTTTTCCAAACCTGGTTAACCCTTCAACAAAACGTCACCACCTTCAGCCCGGACTGCTGAAAGAGAACCACAAAGATTCCTGAATCATCGGAGAAATAGACCACACTACTGCTTCTAAACTCTACCTCGATGATACTGCAAAGCTAAAAGATCTCCTCGTCAGCACACCGAACACTTCGAGTTGCACTCCTACCACAGCTAACCAAAGACTTCAAACCCAAAGGCTTCTCAAAACCCAAAACCTCAACAAACCACACAACTGACTTCCGAGATGGCAGACAACATCTCAAGAAACTCGGACTCCAAACCAAACATCAACAACTCGCTTACCTTAAGGAATAACAAATGAGACCATGCCAAAGCGAAACACTTCATAAACCTTAGTCTCATATTCCAAATCAGCCAAACTCCTTACTAAAGATCCAAACAACTTATACCCAGATAAATCATCTCTACGGCAGATAAAGACTGCCCCTCAACTATTCTAAAACTTCTTTAAAAGAAAACACCTTCAGAAAGTATCCAAGGATACTGCATCTCATCATGCAGTTACCAAGATACCATCACTTACTTCTGCGCTACCAACAAATCCAAACTCAAGAAAAATTCGCTTACCCGAGCGAAATCCAAACTTATATTTCAAAAACAAACTCCGAATCTTAAAAAGATTTCCTTCGGATATCAGAGAAACCCTCACTCCAAACTACAAATCTCACTGAAGACGGTATTAGGTCTACAGTCTCGACAAATACTTCCAACCTCAAACATATGGACCTCTTCCATTAGTGGTAGTCGTGTTACACACACACCACTACTCCATCTATCTACCTTTAAAACTTATGTTGGAAAATCCGAACAGATAACCCAACCTTCTAGGTAGATACAGATATATATATATAGTTATATATAAAAATTACAAGTACGCTCTCTCAAGGAAGGCACTACAACAGAGCCTAGGTATTCACTCAACCTAATGCTCCCTAAAGAAAGACACACTTCAGAGCCTAATGCTCTGATACCAACTCTGACGACCCGACTTTCTACTCCCAGAAAATCGCGTCATCTTGAAGAAAGAAAGGGATAGAAGAAGAAAGAAAGAGAAAGAAGAATACAAACAACATCAGAGAACTCACAGCGGAACGAATAAAATATAATAATTAACATAAAATATTACATAGTACCTTATTACATCAGAGTACACAACTATACAACACATATTAGACAGTTATAGCATCTGCCTAATTCATACAACTCAAGTACAACAGAAGAAATAGATACCAAACACAGCGGAACCAATATATATAACTACACGTCGAAGCCTCCTGCTCCATTACTCCTCCAGAATTCGTCAAGCTAACCTGAATCAGTTGACTACTCATACATAATATGAGTACCCAAGAGTTTAATAAAATAGAAAATAAACACTCGGGTCAGACAGGGGTCTGGTGTGAGTAAATGGTTAAAGTTGCTTAACTTTAGAAAAACCTTTGAAAAGAAAAAGTATCATGTAAGACTTCCCACACATAAACATGGAAAAGTTTTTACCTTACGCTAACCAAAACATTTGATAGGAAATCCAGTGATATTATAATAGTGTCTAGGGTTTTCAAGTAAATAAGAAATAGCCGAAATTGTTACATGATTAAATTCCAGCTACTAGCCACAAAAGTGGGTAATACAATCAAAACCGTAGGGTCTCGTAGGAAGAATGGGTTTCCATCAATGGCAGGGCAACTGGGGTACCGCCCGTCACAGTACGCGGCCTAGATCACCGTACCGAGGATTACTCCCTTCATCCCCTGCAACACAAGGCCGGGACCATTCCTTACTGAACAGTCCCGAACAAGACCACCCCGTAGTTGGCGCGACCAACCACACACTAAGCTGAAATAGAAAGGGACCTCTAGACAGGGATGTATCTTGCTCTCCAGTGGGAGCTACCCACGAAGCCTTGCTGCACCTCCCCTGTTTTAGCCATTCCCGGTTGATGAGGCTTGAGGTTACAATTACCTTTTATAGAACATCAAATCTTAGAATGCTCATCGTCCGCCTGACGATGTGCAGGAAGCATTCAATCCATACAAGTTCGTTCCGGGTTCGAACGAAAACGAAGGCACTATCTCGTTGCACTCACTATTGGAATCACCCTCAGAGTCAACGACCATAGCCCTTGCACTCTGATTCGCCATCTCGAATCTATAAGCACTATTCCGTCAAACTCATTACGGAATCACCCATAGAGTTATACTTACGTATAGCCCTTACACCTCGAGTCTTCACTTGCTCCACTTGGATACACGACCTAACGTTTAATTGGAATCGATGTGGTTTTCGGATTCCAAATATGGAAATCCGATCCCGGTCTCACCGAAACCAAACGCCATTTTAATGTCCAAATTATACTTAAGGGTTTTGAACAGTTTAACTTATATTCAGGATGATATAAAAACAGGTAGATAAACCATATTATCACAATAGATAATTCATATCAATATTATCTACACAAAACAGCATATCATATAACAGATATATCCAGTATCAACCAATATCAACTAATAACAATCAACATCCAATATCAATCAATCATCTAATATCCATAACAGAATTTATTAACTCTAATCAATTGGATTACTCAAATCATTCTTCATTTATTTATCCCAAATAAATAAATTAATCATCTCTAATGATCTTCACTAATTAATCTTTCTTTGATTAATTACCTTTAATTATATTCAAGTAATTATCCTATCCATATTCAGTAATTAACTCCTTAATTACTATCATTAATTACAATAATCAATGATCATTTATTAATTAATTAACTATAATTAATTACATTAATTGTTAATTAATTACAATTAATTAATCACACTTAAATTAATTACTTATATTAATCAACCTTGATTAATATCCTAAATCACACTAATTAATGATCCTTATTAATTAATAATTACTTTAATTAATTTACTAATTAACTTATAATTAATCAACTCATTTATCATAATTAGTAATTAACAATTTATAATTACTTATCTTAATTAATTAAATTCTAATTTAATTATTTCAATCCTTGATTAATTAATTCAATTAATTAATCCTAAATTACTTCATTACGTAATTATTAAATAATTAAATTAATGAACAAATCCTTAATTAATTACTTTATTAATTAATTACAATTTAATCAATTACTCTTGTTAATTAATCTTAAATTAATCTCATTTATTAATTAATTAATCACATTGATTAATTAACTAAATAATTAAGTAATTAATTCTTAATTATTTACATAAGTAATTATCTCCAATTACTTTCATTAAATAAACCTTAATTAATTCCTTAATTAATCACTTAACAAACAATTAACTTCATCATTAAATAATTATTAATTCTTTAATTATTTAATCACTTCATAATTAATTAACTTTAATAATAATTATATAAATCAATTCTTTAATTGATATCATTAAGTAATTAACCAATAATTACTTCAACTAATTACTCCATCATTAATTACTTCCATAAGTAATTAACTTCCTTAATTACATTCAATTATTAATCATTAATTACTTCATTAAGTAATTACAGTTAATTAATTCATAATTAGGTGATTATTTAAAATTTAATAAATAATTAACTAATTATTTAAAATTAATTAAACAATTAATTAATTAACTTCTTATAATTTCAAAATCCTTAATTAATTAAGAGAACATAAATCTTAATTAAACTTTCTCATTAACACTCAAATTTAATATTCAAATCAAGATAAATTAACCTTATTTATCTTGTAATGAATTAAATCAAATTTTAACATCTTAAACCAGTTATCCTATTTGGTTTTCGAAATCATAATGATAATCTTATTTAAAATTTAAAAACAAATTTCAAAATTTTCAATATTTAAAAATATTTTTTTTTTTTTTGGAGATCATGGGAAACCTTAAGATCATGATATTCATTGATACTCACTTAAGTAAACCACGCCGTGTGTCTACCCTGCTTTTATTCAAGTTAATTTTATTTATTTCAAATATAAATTTGAAATCTTAAGATTGAATCATTATTTAACATTTTAAACTTAACTTTGATTTAATATTTAAATTCAAAATATCCTTTTTTAAACTGAAATCCAAAATGTAATTAAATTACTTCCAATATAAAATCCCTTTAAATAAACTTAAATTGAAATAATTTACATAATTTCAACTTTTACTTTATGAATTTGATTATCATTAAATTTTAAAACAACAAGTTTAGAGTTTTATTTCTATTTCTTTATAAAGCCATTATCAGACAACACCCTAGGGAAAAACCCGAAGCAATCCATCCTTCATCCCGAGTTAATCCCGAAGCAGCTCACATCCACCCCCCTACGAGTCAAACCCGAAGCTTACACGATCCCCTACCCGAGACTAAACTCGTCTTCCCCAACGCTCATCACTCCCTGCACACGAACGTGCACTCGTGCACATGTCCAGCACCTTCCGACCATTCTTGGTCGTCACGATCATCAGCAACGGTCGCACTAACTCCCCCGATCCTCAAACCAAACCCAGAACTCATTGATTCGACCTCATACGAAATTGAGCTGTTCGAACCCACCATTCAACTACAGTCGCCAGTAAAACAATCCCAACACCCACGGCGTTGACCACCTTACGCCTCCCCACTCCGGCTATGAGCTCCCACCACCCAAACACGACTCCACTCCAAAACCGAACGAGCTCGGTTCATCAAACTCGACGCACTGACGCGCCATTCCAGATGAAACCATCAGTAAGCTTAAACCCTAATCTCTTCAATTTCCATCAAATTATACATTGAAAAAAATCAAAAGTATTTTTCCTGAAATCTATGACATATATACTAGCTTCGATCCAAGAATCAAATTAAATTAATGTACAGATAATCAAAAATCTGTAAAATCCCCAATTTCATATAAGCCCCAAATTCATGATAATTACTCAATTAAAAATTATGATAGTAACATCTAAAATCATGATTCTTCATCACTATCCCATACATGCAATCCAAATTCGATTTTAAAGCAATAAATTTTTGACCAAACTTTAAGTTTCACTGTAAAAATGAATATCCAATGCATTCAAAATCCTACATAAATATTTTAGATGATAAATAATTTGTTTACAAACAAATTCCATCTACAAATCATTGCCCAATTTTCATCCAAATTCAAGTTGTTGTCTTAAACAGAAAGAAAAACAAATCTGTATACAACAGTATACATATACAGCATTCACCAGTTTTTTCTCTTCTTTAATTTATTTATTTTATAACTTGCATGCAGGTAAACAAATATGTTCCATCTAAATCAAACACATTTACACGCAACATTCAATTAAAAACTAAATCAAATCTGTTTTTAAAATATAATTTACTCACCTGTATTATAAGCGGAGAAGAACAGAGCAGGGTTTAATACTTGTTCCACGTTTGAATCATCTTAGATCTGAAAAATACTTTGATTACTTTTGAAAATCCCTTGCATGCTTAACCAATTTGGTGCTTTTAAACTTGCAGTGGCTTAAAAGTGTTGAACTTTGAACTCCCCTCTTAAGTTACAGGTTGAAGCTTTTCTTCAATTGCAGGTTGAATTGATGATATGAATAACATTCAAATCTGTTATTTGCAGGTTGATATGAAGAATTTTGCTTTTAATTACGGGTTTGAATTGCCTTTAGTTTAGATTTCAGATTTTTAAAAGTAAATTTTCTGCTTTTAGTTAAGAAAACAACAAAGAAAAGTGTTATGTTTTTTTTTAAAAAAAAATTAAAGAAAGTAAAGTTTTTAAAATAAAGACACATGTAAATAAATCTTACACTTGTCATACAACACTTAATTATCTTACATGTGTTTTTAAGGTGATGTTAATATGTTACATATGTCTTGAATATTTTTAATTAATTTTTCACTTAATTTAAATGTAATATAAACTTACATATAATTTACTTTATAAATAAATACAAGTTTACCCTTAAAAGAAATATTCTAATATTAATAAAAATGCAAATAATTCTTATACATATATTTTAAAATCTAAAACATATACATATACATTTTTAACCATTTAAAATTAAACATTTTAAAGAAATAAAACAAAACTTTATTTAAATCCTTTTTATAAACTAGCATATAAAAAATAAATAATTACCTTATATTTTGAAAGCAAATAAATAAACCTTTAAATTTAATCTTTGAAAACTATTACAATATTCATTCATACATCAATTTGTTAACAGATTAAATTAAATTTCAAAACAACTCAAACTATAATATATACATACATATATATTATAATTTGAAAGTTTATCTTTAATTAAAAACAGCAGATATTCTATTACAATATATATCAAATGTATATATTATAAATAGAAAAAAAATTGGTTTTCTTTTGAAAAACAATTCTTGTCAACATTTAAATTGTCAGAAAGATATTGATTACCATTAACAGATTAAATATTTATTAACCTTTAAAAGAATAAATTAGCCAATTTTAAATTAAAATTATAAAGAAAATTATCAACCAGTTAAATTATTAACACATATTATTAAATTTATATTGCCTAAAATTCCGGGTCGTTACAGAATTGGTTAAAAGATTAGGATTTACCCTAAAGTTTGTAGAAGCCCCTATTTGGGTAGCGAACCCTATAAACAGTATGACTAATCTATGCATGGTTTGTGAAGGTGTACGAGTTTCATACCTTACCTACCGCTTTCCATGCAACATGTTTGTCTTAGACTTTATGACTTTTGATGTTTTGGTCGGTATAAATTGGTTATCAAAGTATAGAGCAGTACTCGACCGTGATAAAAGGACTATTTTAGTACAAAACAAGCGAGTGAAGCATATTAATGTGTTGTATGATAAACGAAACTTGACCCCTAGATGGAAACCTTTTATGTAGCCTCGACATATGATGGCTCCGAGGGAAAGTAGAGAGTTAGTAAATTAGATAGAGGAATTGTTATGTAAGGGTCTATTGAGCCAAGTGATTCATGTTGGAGGGAAACCATGGGTTTTGTCACTAAGTCATATGGTCCGCCAAGGCTTTGTAAACACTATCGTGAATTAACAAGCATATGTTTAGAAACAAGTATCGCTTACCCAGCATGGACGATATATTCAAACAACTGCAACGTTTTAGGGTGTTCTTGCAAATGGATTTGGATAAAGGATTTCACCAACTAAGGATATCTAAATATTATACACACCTAACAACTTTTAGAGGACCATAGGGTTTCTTTGAGTGGTTGGTTATGCCTTATGGGCTAACCAAAGCACTCGCTCATTTTGTAGTCATCATGGATCGAGTTTTTAGAGGTACACCCAACAAAATTGTGTTGGCCTCGGTAGATGGTATCCTTTTTTACTCTAAGACCGAGGAGGATCACAAGCGCCACATAAAGGCCATATTGGAAACATTGAGGAGGCACGACCAAAAAGCTAAAATTTCTTTGTGCCATTTCTAGCAAGTTGAAGTAAGACTCCTTGGACATGTGGTGTCGGAGGATAGTATAAGAGGGGCTTGCCCGAAGTAATAGCTAGATGAGTAGATTGTGTGTATTATAGTGTATGCACTATTTTGCTATGGTTACTTAATGTATGACTTTGGTATTGTATTCATGACATATAATATCAGGCTTCTTGAATTATTTTAAGTTAGCCCTTTGTTTGCAAATTTGGGGACGAAATTCTTTGAAGGGGGAGAGTGTAACATCCTAGTATTTAATCACTTTAAATATGGATGTTTTAATATATTTTTTAAATTATCAATTTATGGATTTTATAACTTAAATAAACTCTTTTAAACAATAATTAATGATGGTGAAATAGTTTACAAAATTTGTTTATAAAAATATTTAGTTCGAAGAAAAATCGAAAATGCGACCGAAAATCATTTTCCAAATTCTCAACTTTTTGGTGTCTAAAAGTTGTCGAAAAACATTTTGCACAATTGAACCGTACATATACACATATACCACTAAATTTGGATATATTTTAATACAGGAAAATAGGCACAAGGACAAACTTAGAAAGCTGAAGGAAAACAAGTTTGGTGTTTAGGCTAAAGAACAATGCTAGTTATAACTAGCATTTTGTATTGTGTAAAATTGAATATAATGCTAGATGTAACTAGCATTTTGTATAGCGTAAAAGTTGAATATAATACTAATTATAACTAGCATTTTTCCTTCATCCTAAAAATAAAACTTCATTTTCTTCAGCCTAATTTTTTTTCTTCAAAGTTTGTCCTTTTTACTATTTCCCTCTATTTTGATCATAAACACATATCTAAGTTTATTAAAATTTTGATATGACATTTTATGAAAATTTGATTAAGTTAAAAAGTAAGATGGAAAATTGTCATAACATATCATGTCATTAGCAAACACAAAGTACACAAGCCATAAATGAATGTTGGAACTAAAGAAAGGAAGGAGAACAAGGAAAATTTCAAAGAATAGAAGAAGGGGGCAAGGGGTGATGATGTGGCATGCATTAGTGGAGGGTAGGTTATCTTAGGAGTGTTTTAGTAATTCTCTAAATGCCTTTTATATAAAATCAATTTGCATATTTTTCTCCCTCACTTTTAAATTTCAACTTCCATATTCCAAACCTCCTTTCAAATTTTTAAACTTTCATGGCTTCCGAAAAGAATTTCTAAAGTTTATAATTTTAAGTTTTCTTCACTCTTAAAAACTTTAAACCCTGTTAAAACTTCCTTATTCTTTTCTTTTACCACCACCTCTCCAAAAAGATCCCTTACCTCCCCTTTCGCATCATGGACTAACTACTAGCTACCTATGGCCAAATCATTTAACGACTTAAGGCATACAAAAATGCATTTTTTCTAAAGAAAAGTGAAGTGCTAGGTCATGTTCTAAAGTTAGTGGGAGGTCGGGTTAATTCGGTTAGCTTTTGGTGAGTAAAATTCTCGCCTTTTTACTAAGTTTTAAAAACATATATTATTGTTTGACTTGGTTGTTAATATGGTGGTATTTGAGTAAAAAAATAATGTTGGTTGTATATATTTGTAAGTGCTTGGACTATAATAATTTTGGGTATAATTTTTATGTGCTTGTATGCCATGATTTAGATTTAGACTTGAAATGAAGTCTACCGAGATTGGATATAGTATCTGAAACCACTTCAAACAAAAATTTGCGTTCGAACTGGAGACATCTTGAACATGATTGAAGACAGTGCTCCTTGAAATGCCTTTGGTTTCGTTCAGACCCAGAACGAACTTGTATGGATGAATGCTGGCATTGCATTTCTGCTCGGAGGGCAGTTTTAGCATTACAAGATGGTTCGCTATGAAGAAATGGTAAGAGCATATTCTCTCGTGCCTCACCACTCGAGAATAGCTAAAACAGGGTAGGCTGTAAGGCAATGTGTGTCACTCTCATTTGGTATGGTCATCCTTTATCTAGATTCGATATCTATCTATGGTTCGGGGCTTACTTATGGTTGTTGATCGCAACCTAGGGGTGATCATATTTAGTACTATCCAGTTCAGGGATAGGCCAGTCTTTTCATGCCAAGGTCGAAAGGTTTTCGATCTCTTAGTACATTTACCTAGAGGAGTATTGCTTTCTAAAGGTAGTTCATTAACTTGCCATTGTTGGAAATCCATTCCCTAATAAGCCCCTTTGTTTTTGATTGCATATCTATTATTATTGTCATGTACACACATCACAACAACTTGGATATTAAATAATTTAAAACTGTTCATTATGATAATATCAAAGGATTTTATATATAAATTAGGTTATCGTAAGGTAAAATCCGTGCGTGTTTATATGTCGCGTGGTCTTACGAGATACCTTTGGTTTGGAGGATTTTGTGAAGTTAAACTTATGCTTTACTCACACCTGACCCATGTCTGACCTAGAGTTTTATTTTCCTTCCATAATACTCTTGGGTACTCAAATTGGTATGAGTGGCCAAGTAGTTCAGGTTTCCCACGGATGCATTTTGGAGGAGCTTGGAGCATGTGGCTTTATCGATAGCTAGTTATTTATCTTATTTTCATTGTATCTTATGTATTTTATATCAGTTAAGTCGAGACAGGCAGTTATAACTGTCCCAGGGTAGACTTGTACTGTAACGACTCTAATGTATCATTTTGGAAATGACTATATAAACTTTTATGTTAATTAACATATATTGTTCCGTTGTGCTATGTGATTCTTTGTTGTTAGTTTCTTCTTGTCTTCTTTCTGCTTTTCTTTCCCCAACGATCCACCTTTCCGGCACTTGGATGCTCGGGACATAAATACCGTGGATGTATCACTGTCAACTTTTGAGGGCCAAAAGGCAGGTGTTACACAGATCATTATGGTGAAATCATATTTCTAATCTATTAAAGCAACACCTAAGTAACAATGTATTGTACAAGTTTTCTTTTCTTCATCACTACTATATCATTGAGATATTTAGAGTTTTGTGAATGGTAAAAAACTTAAAATCCATGGTTAATTACTAAGTATAACTTTAAAGCCCCTGCTTAGATATGAAGACATTTATCTATTAACCATTTTACTCTAGGTAAAGATTTTGACTTTAAGTTGATTATCATTTACATTGTTGCCGGCCTTCCACACTATAGAAGACAAATTCTCTCTTAAGATTTGTTTCACTTCAAATGGTACAACGAATACCCAACTATGGTATAACACAAGCATCTTCTCATGTGATTGACATAACCAAAGGGTCATTTGGAAACTTAGTATGCAAAATATTCTCAATTACGAAGGCTACTTCATACCATTACACGATATCTTCTTTTTGACTTAGTAGTTATTTAACTTACTGAAAACTCTTGTTGAGTAATTTTGTGATTATCCCCAGCAGCCACAACTACATAACCACTTGGTACTTGTAACGTCCGCCTTTCGGCCACCAAATGTCGACACTAATACATCCACGGTATTCACGTGCCCAACACCCAAGTGCTGAAAAGGTAGAACGTTAGGGTAAATCAAAACAAGAAAAGAAAACAAACAAGAAAGAAGAGAACATAATATCAGAATCTCACAATGGAATGATGACATGTAATATCAAAATGATACTTTTACAAAGGAAAACTGTATAGAGACAATAATCAGAGTAAAGTAACCTATCATCAACCTGGACAGTTATAACAATCTATCCTCATAATTGCTGATGTAAAAATGAACAAAGTAATGCGACAGAAATAAAATCTACGATAGGGAACCATCCAGCTCATCTCTCTAAGAGCTCTAATGATCATCAATGAAATCTAGAAATATACATAGGGATGATCAAAGCATTGTAAGAAGAATAACACATGGATCAGTCTAGTAAACTAGGGTGGGAAACTCAAGTCATTTGGATTATTTAATTTTATAAAACCCTTTTCGAGCATCGTATATCTCTAGATAAAATATACCAAATAAGGAAGTCGTGGCCGGTTGACGTAGAAAATGTGTCCCAAATACGATCAACATCCGCTAGCAACAATCGATAAGCATACTCTAGATAATAGAGTTGATCGATATCCTTTGAGGTTAGCTAAACCCCGTTGGCTATGTGCCTACTCTATTTTTAGCCATTTTCGGTGTCGAGGTCATGTTCGCATCTTCACACGAGTTTTCCACAAAACTCCATCACATAATGAATCCTATATGGATTCCATTATCTCAACCGATTACAGAACCACGCATGGTTTCCATCATTCACTTCCAAAACAAAGAACCTGATCTCAGCCTTAATGTGTTTTCGATAAGTAGAACACTTACCGATCCCGATCTCTTCAAAACTGAATCGATGAATTTGGTCTTATTCAACAATAACGAGAATGGTCGCAAAAGGGAACTAAGTCCTGAATACTTTCTCATAAGCAAATAACATACCTATGCCATCATTCACGCAAGGAATGGTCAAGTCATGTAAACGAGTTTTAATCCCTTTTTAATTAATTTTTCTTTTATTAAATGAAAACCCTTCTCATTAAAAACGTCTTTTTATCTAATTAAACTTCTTTTATAAATCTACACTTCGTTAATTAATACTCCTTTATTAATAAAAACTTCCTCTATATTCTTGTATATATATATATATATTTAATTCGCCTATACTCTTTTCAATACTTAAAAAGTATTCATATACGTATTCCAATGGTATAAGTGTACTCACAAATCATTTAACAAGTTTTACTTAGTTGAGATATAACCAAAGTGAATAAAACAATTACTATCTAAACATTTTTATAATAAACTCCTTTTCTTTTATAAATTAAGAATATAACACTGCTATCTCTTTATAAAGATTTCAATACTTGTTATTATCTTTAAAATTCCACTGTTAAAGATCTATAATATTTCTTCCAAAATATAATTCAAAGATTTTAGAAAAATGTTGCTAAAATATTGTTCACTACAAACCCAAAACCATTCCATTTAATTATTTTCTTTGAAACTCTTTTTATAAAGGTTTAACTAAATTTAAGGGTTAAAGACAAGTGTTGCTAAAAATAATTGTCACAACAAACCCAGCCATTTCATACTTTGAAAACATTCCTCTTCAAAACTCCCATCTTAAAGATTTATTCATATTTAAGGGTTAAAACAACTATGGCTCAAAACATTTTTCACAAAAAATAAATAAACTATTTATAAGTATTTTTCTACTAAATATCCATTAGTTAATATCAAATTATATACCCAAGTATAATTAATAATAAGGGTTAAAAACAAGTGTTGCTAAAACACTGTTTACAACAGCACAAAACTATTTACTTATCCATTAATAATTGTAAACATTATTTAAAGACCAAATCATATTCTCACTTATTAATTAAGGAAATAAACTTTTATGTATTTCCTCAAAACCATTTACTTTCACTTAAGTGTTAAAATACAAACTCCCTTTATTATATTTATGAAATACTTAATTTAATATTTAAAATTTATATATATAGAAATAGCTTTAAAATACTTACTAACATGTTAAAGTACTTTTAATACTACTTAAAATACATGATAATTATTTATGCAGAATATTATGTAAAAATAAGGAATTTTGAAATAAATAGAAAAACAAGTTTTAATTTTAAAAACTACTTAGTTTAGAAATTTATAGTGAATTGTTGAAAATATATTTAAACTTGAAACCAATTTTAAACACTCTATTATAAGTTAGAAAACAACACTAAATATATTAGAGAAAAACATATAATTTAAATATCATTTTTAAACAAATTATAGCATCAAATAACAACAAAGAGCATTTCAGCAAATGCTATTAAAACAATTCCCAACTGCTCATAAGTGTTTCAGAAGCAAAGATAACACTTCAGAACTGCTACCAAAAGTCCTGAGTTGTCGTTTAAGGTGAATTTGCTACAACTTTGCGCCTATACTTCGACGTCTTAACAAATGATATTTAATCCATTCTTTTTATTTAGTTAGTATACTTTTAATACTTCAAAAAATGAAGAGAAATTCCAAATAATAACTTCCAGTTATTTTAGAGAATTTCCCGAAAATAGGGTATTTTACCGAACTACACTTATGTCGCTATAAATTTTCCATTTCGTTCAACTAGTTATCAAATGAATTAGGCTTCAAAAAATTTCCAATAAGATTAATATATTATTTAATCCTTAAATATGAAAAGAAATCTCCAAAGAAGTCTGTAGAAAAATATCATTTTTTCGCTAAATAAGAAGTGTCGTTATAGCGACATTTTTACTTCAATATTTTGTTACTTTGATTTACCTCTTCTATAACTTTCCAAAACATATTCTTTGCTTTTCTAAACATTTATAGAGTTATAAATAATAACCAAATAATTTAATATTAAGATATGTCATTAGATTTTCATTTTCAAAAGTTATAGTTCAAGTGATTCAAAGTGCGCTTATAACGACTATCGTTATATAGACAATTCCTTATTCAATTTACATCTTGTATCATTCTCTTTTATACACATATATGATTCCAAATTCAAACCATATCACTACTAAACATGTAGTACTAAATGTACAAGTTAACATATTCATTTTAAGCAATCAAATGCACTTATTTTGAACTATACTTCTCAATGGTTTAAAGACAAGTACGTTAGCAATTTACATACTTGAATAAGCATATAATCAAGGGTTCTAACTTTAAGTAGTTAACGTCTTTTATTATTACTAAATAGCAAGAAATATTCCAAGAAATAATAACATGTTCATTCAACATGTAATTATCAATATTCAATATGAGATTAACTCACTTTTCTTTTATCCAAACACTTCATACTAACATTCGCTTCGTTCAGCATTCCTACTATCATCTTAACTTATCCAAGCACTACATAAACTTCTCCTCCAACTACCCAAAACCACACATCCTCCTTCCCTCATCTATCTTTGCTCACAGTTATGCCTAGAAAGGCATCCAAGCTCACATCCTCACCTCCTCTACCACCTTAGAACCCACGGCTTAAGCCATTGCCCCCACCAAAAACACACAGCTAAAGGCTATTTAAAAAGAAGGCATATAAAAGAGAAGAGAAAGAAGTGAAGATATGGATTTGTGTAGAAATGAAGTGCATATGTGTGTATAGAGTTAGGAATTTATTGGAAAAGATTACAAAACCACCTCCTCTTCCAACATGCACATCATACCCTTACACATCCATATCTCTTACACAAACTTCCTTAAATCAAGCCTTGATTTAGGGGTCCTTTTGTACTAAATGTCCATGCTTGCTTTTACCAATTAACTCTTTGTTTAACAAATGTTTATTTAGTAAAGAGATGTGTTTTAATTTTTTTCATATGTTTACATATGGTAACTATTCAAGTTGCAATACATTTACATGGACAAGCACCATTGTCCTAGTGGTTAAGTGATTCGACTTTAGTGCGAGAGATCACAAGTTCAAAACTTGTGTAGCATGATTCGAACATATTTTGACAAGTGATTTATGATATGATGTCCCAGTGACATGTTGTATCTAAGTATAATTTCAACACACACACACACACTACTTTTATTGAATAGGAAGTTGATTTTTAACAAAGCATTTTCCAGTCACATTTTTAGTATTTACCCAAAGTGTATACTTTTGTAAACACATATCAAAAATAAGTGTTCTAACATTAGTTGTTAATTAAAAAGTGTTTAACGAGGTTATGAAATCTTATTAAATCATATTAAATCTTAGATATAAATATTTAAATAATTCAGATATTTAAATATGAAGTGTTTGAAATTCCAGGTTGTTACTGTACTCCCCCAACAACCAAGAGTAACTGATCGTCTATCGTAGAAAAGCATTGCAGACACTAATATTAATGGATATATAAATATTATTTTCTCGAAACATCTTCACTAGGAACATTAAAGGACAAGTATATTAAATACATATACAATACTCATGGTTATGAACACATTCACAACTACCACTAATTAAATACTTTTCCTAAGGGTTTTCTACTAGTATATATTTTATTTTTCCACAACATTACTTATACCACAATATAAAGTACATGCAATCGGTAATAAAACCAAATGCTTACTTTATTTTGAATAATAATCCTAATTAAGAATTAAGTTGTACAATAGATTACAAAATTGCTTCCAGGGCACACCCTTAACTGTATCACTCCATATACCGATAAACACACTGTCAAGTTCTCATTGGCGCCATTGAATTTACAAAGCCCTAATTGCAAATTTGGAAGCTCTTTTCAGTTCATCTGAATTTTTAACCTATTGTGCGAGTTGGAAAATGATTTTCCAAGGAAGTTTGTGTTGATGGTTCAAGGTGATCATGCCAACAAGATCGTGTAAGTGATGTTAGTTATATGATGATAACATGATGTTGTTCACTGCTTATGATTGATTTAGTGTCCATGTGTGCATAATCCTTTTATTTGATCAAGTTAATTATGAACACAATTGATCATATTAGACATTTTCTTCTTCATTATTACTAAGTTGAATTCATTATCGTCCCCTGTTAGATGTGTATATTAAAAATTTTATATGGATTTAAATAGTAAATATTTGACAATAAAATTAAATAATTATATATATATATATATATCCATTTTTTGAGAAATACAAGTGATCTTCAATTTTACATGAAAAATGAAGTTGCCAACATGCCGATAGGTAGCAAAAACTCCTCTGTATACTGAAAATAAAATACAAATCACCATATCCTAACAAACTAGTGTCCATAATGAAGTAAAAATAATTATAAACTTAAATATACTAGAGTCTAATAATAAGTATAAACAACTTTTACTATAAAAAGAATAAAACGAGCCAACTCCTCAAAAACATTTATAAGACTTCAAAAGGCGAAGTAGATCCTTCTTAGCAAGGCAAGCCAATCTAGTCATTCGTAGTTCACTAAATGATGCATAATCATAGTGGATCTTTAAAAGCTAAGGAAAAACACTGATCTAACCATCACGGTCCACCTAAAGCTGCAAAATGGGTGTATTGATCCAAACCACAACAATCCATGGTATCAAAGAAAACTCAATAACGATGTTAGATTAATACATATATATGTGTGTATAAATAATATTTATATACATATGTAGCAATAATAAAATAAGCTAATAGTAAAATTAACAATAATTTGATTAAACTGGGTGAGGGACGATACAAACTAGATAATACAGAAGAACAAAGAATAAAATGAAATAAAGAACGACTCAAGACAACAACTTAAAGGAATAAAATGAACTAAACGAAAGTAAAGGAACTACAACAAATATTATGCCTAAACCTAATAAACTAATCAAATAAATCAATTGAAGGTGAATTAGAAAAACTAGATACAATCATGTATAAAATGTAATTAGTTAAGTGAAACATCAAGAGTAAAATTACTATAAGAACCAGGCTAATTACATAGTAATAGTAGAGAGTCAAAGGAGTAATTAATAAAAACATCTACTAATTGGTACTTAGAGCATGTTATCATTTTTCCTATTATTAAAATAATTTTTTCTTTAAAAAATTTAATACAAGACTTTACTTTTTTAAGAAACTCTTTTGAATGAACATTATTATTCAATTTATAACTAGAGTTCGAGATCTAATTAAAACAAAACAACGTTATTATGTATGTTAGTTTTTTCGAAGAAACGTTAGTATTTTTAAAAATTCTTTGATTTCTATCAACCTTAATATGCAAACACCAAGGACATTTAAGAAATGATTTTTATCATATGATAATCATAATATAAATGGATAATACTATCCAAGTGTATATAGTTCAAAATACATTTTTATCAATAAAAACATTCTTCTTCATTTTAAGTTCTATAGCATTTAATTTCTTATGTAAAGTAAACCATATATGAAACTTAGCTCTAGGAAGTGCACTTGCTTTCCAGATAAATATAAATAAATTTGATTCAGTTCTCAAGAAATATAAAAATTTATAAAATAACTTAGAAATAGAAAATTTACTCATATCCTAAACTAAATTTTAATATCATTTCATTATCTATATTAAATAATTCTAATTCAAAATAATGTAAAGCTAACTGTATGAAAGTGATTTCTTCCATGGTTAAAGCTGAATTTCAAACAAAAGTTCGCATTTGGTCTAAAAACTTCAGAAATTAAAACATTTACAAAATTGCAAATAACATAAAGTTTTCTACCCTCCACTTTAAGTGGAATAGTAGTTAACCAGCAATTATGCTAGGATGATATTTATTCCTTGAATGACCAATATTTCTAATTACTAATTTAAAAATATCAAAAAAAATTAAATTGACTTCCAAAAGTGTGAATATTTATTAGTGTTACTAGAAGTAATATGTTGCAAATTATAAGTACCACTATAAAATTGATTCTATTTTATTTATTTCTAAATTAATTAATCATTATTTGTATTGAAATTCCATAACCATTTTCTTAATATAGCCACATTCAAATCATGTAAATTAGTTATTCTCAACCCTCTTTCTTCTTTCGATTTACATACAACTTTCCAACTAATAGGACATTTTGAACTATGATAAGAACTATCCCCACTGTGAAAGTCTCTCCTAATTTTATCAATTTTACAAGTTGTTAATTTTGAAAAAAGGTAAAAGGATATCTAATATATGGGTAATGATGATAGTACAAAATTAATAAGAAATATCTTACCCTCCATCGATAAAAATTTACTACTCCATCTTGATATCTTTAGTTAATTTTACTAATCATAGTTAACCAATCATTGCACTTAAGTTTGGTTGGCCTTATCAAAAACCCTGAGGAATCTATGGGAAATTTCATAATTTTCCATTCAATGTACAAACAACTTGATTCTCTATCTTATATACGTCATTCGGTACTAATATAGCACTTTTATCAAAGTTAACCTCTAATTCCGAAAGTAATTCAAAACTATATCAAATAAACTTAAGCGCTAAAATGTGTCAAGGCAAATGAAACATAAAGAGCATGATTATCAATTGAAACGGGAAAACGAAGAGGCCTCAGACTCGTAATCTCATTTCCAATATTGTCTAAAATCCCATTATTAGTGGCTTGTTTGACAATCATAGCAAAAACATTATCAGTGAGTTTAAACAAAAGAGGCAATAGTGGGCCACCTTGCCTTTAGTCCACATTTTGAATGAATTCTGTTTCCCAACATGCCACTAATCATGATAATAAAATTTCAGTTTTAAATGAAGCATGATCCAACTTACTCATTTAACACTGAAACTCTCAGCCAATAATAAATTCTTATAAAATTCCAAGCAACAGAATCGAAAGCTTTTGCAAAAACGAGATTTGAGAGCACGTTTATGATATTATTCTTACAACGATAATTAATGGATTTTTAAACTATCAATACCCCCTCCGTAAATTTTTTTGCCCTATATAAAAGGAAATTTGGAACTGTCGATTAATTTTTTTTTCATTTTATCACCTAACCTATTAGCTGAAATTTTAGCAATTATTTTAAAAGAATAATTTAATAATGAGATAGGTCTAAAGTCCTTCAACTCATTCACCCCTACTTTCTTATGTAGTAAAATTATATTAGCAAAATTAAACCTACCTAATTGTAAAGGACCATCATAAAATTCATTAACATTATAATTATATCATATTTTAAAGCATTCCAAATTTTTTTATAAAACCAAATAAGAATCCTATTAGTACCAATTTATCATTGGGCATATCATTGATATCCCTCAAAATCTCCTCTTCTATTAATCGATTGCCAATCCATCATAACCGATCCTAATGTCATTGAGATACAAATCATCCAGTTTAGCCCTAATCCTATGCCCTTTCATAATTTTAAATTTTTCTTTATGATAATTAATAAATGCATTTTTTAATTCCTTTAGATCAAAAATTTCTACACTGTTAAATAAAATTGAATTTATAGTGTTACTATATTTCTTACCATTTGCTACTTTATGAGATAAATTACTGTTCTTTCCTTCCGTCCATCCATCGGAACCTATATCATTACTTGCACATCACTTCGTCTTGCGTAATAATTTTTTTGAATTTTCTTTTATATTTGAAAGCATATTTTTTTTCTTAAATATTTAAATTTTCCAGACTCTCTTCTATTTTATTTAACTCTAAATTATCATTTAGTATCTTTTTAATTCTAATGTTGCCAAGAAAAACTTTGTTTAATTTTCGATGAAAATTTCTTAAATCCCTAAGCTTACTTAGAAATACTATAGTTATGTTTTCTGAAAGTTTATAATTACTCGTAGAAATCCATTTATTTGTAAATTAATCTGCAACATTATTTTCTAGCTGCAGCTTATTATCAAATCTTAAAACTTTAGTCCCAACATGTGACGTCCCACCTCTATACTCACATTGGCCAAGGACACTACGAGGTAATGCTGTCGACTAGTAAGAAGAATAAGGCTGTTGAGGAGCGACCATATATGCAATTGCGAGTACCGATATGTTAGATAGTATGACATGCATTTCATTTCAAGAGGAAATCCGACATACCAAATACAAACTCAAAGCTACCACACAATGGCTATGTGGCCTTCAGAAACAAATATAGAAATAACCATAACACAAATCAGTCACAGGTATTTATATCACAAAGGCAGAAACAGATATGAATATAACACATAGAAGTGTACATCAAAGTAGTAGTCAAACAAGATCCACAACATCACAAAAGAATAAGTATACATCAAGGAGTCTCTATCTCGAATGTATAAAAGAAAATACTAATAAGCTAAAGTTGTTAGCCAAAAGTCAGAAGCTAGCCCTTGCTAAGAAGTCAAGAGGAGGCACCTGTAACACCTCAGTCTGACCTGAGTATTATTTAAGAAGGAAAATAATAAATGGATCAGTCTAGTTATAAATATCATATAAGATGAGATAGGACAAGAGATAAAACAAAAATATATTACAACAATAATGTCATACTATGACAAGTATACAATTGATAACAACGAAAATCATAACAAATCTCCTCAAAAATCCAAAAAGAATATCACATTCTTTAGCTTATTCACCAAACCTCAAATATTGAGAAAACATATCAATGCCAGTCGAAAAAATTGGTGAAACACAAATTCCAGAAATCAATAATAAGAAATCTATAAAAAAAGACAAAGAGGGAGGCCTATCATAAATGGGTGCATGAACACTCACGAACACGTGTATCACAAACAGAAAGCAATTCCATGGTCGCTAACCATAGAGCCGTTGCCACGACGTAGTACAACGAAATGCCCGAGGAACCTGAAACTCAAATAATCTAGAACAACGACGTAGTACAGTGTTACGCCCGATAAACATGAAACTCCAATAACCCGGAACAATGACGTTGTCAACGTTACGCCCAATAAGTCGAACTCCGATAAGCTGGAACAACGACATAGCACAACGTTACGCCCGCTGAACCGAACTCCATAAAACCCATAGGTCGCTAACCTATAAAAATGAATGAGAGGAAGCTCAATAGAACGGGGTATAGTCCCTCACGTGGACAAAGAGACATCGCACATTGCTAGTCTAAATCATAAAATGAACACCATTGATCAATAAGAAGTGTAAATTACACTATGCTAGTAAATAAATGAGTTTAGCTTCGTGTCCCATAACCACTGGCTTATCTTGAATATTTACGAACAAATTGTAGATTTCCACTCGAAAATTGTCAAGAGAGTTCAATCGAACAAATCCAAGAATTAACCGATGAAGTAAACGCAAGCGTTTCATACCACTTGTTTGCTAAACCGTCTAATTAGATTTCTCATGCGAATGAGGTAAATGTTTGTATATACTAATAGATTGGAAAACAGTTTTAAAAACAAGCTTTGTAATAAAAGTAACGTTGAAATCATTTTTGTGAAAGATTTTGAGTATTTACTAGTAGTATAGAAACCTTTGTATTTTAAAGTGACAAATCATAGAAATGATTGTAAAAACAATCTATCACCAAAAATTCACTTTCGACGATGTGAATTAAAACCATAAAAATCGATATCAAATCCATAAAATCGATATTCCTAAAAATCCAGAAAAGAAGTCTTCAAAGTCGATAATTATCGACAATAACTAACCGAATCAACAAAAATCGATAAAAATTGAAAATCCACTCAAAAACAGCCAAAATAGGAAAAATTGAATAGTTCCAAACGTCTGAAATTACTAACCATACGTCTGAACCCCTAACTAGACGTCTGGTTGGATTTCCAGACGTTTGGATTTTGCCTCTGCCCTTTTTTTTCTTTTACAGGGACCAATTCCAAACGTCTGTATTTTGAACCGGACGTCTGGATTTTCATCCAGACGTCTGAAATTACCTGCTAGGCAAAAATCAACCTAGCCCATAAAGGGCAAAAATCCAAACTAAAGCGATTGAACGAGCGATGGATGCTAAGGGTTTATGTCAATCGACAACCCAGCCCTATAGTCTCTTCGATACACCACCAAAACATGTCCAAACATCCAAGTTAGGATCTTTAAAGATTTTGACTTCAAAATACCAAAAATTGGAAAATTCATCAAACCAATTCAACTCAAAAGTAAATGGACATGAAATAGATGTTAGGAATTCATACCTAACAACTATCAAAGGTATAGACATAGATGTGAGTTCAAAAACTCACCTTTAAAACTCAAAGACAATGAATGAGAAGCTTTAAAACAAAGTAAGACCAATTCCTCTTCAATACACCTATAGAATCTTCAATCTATTATTAAAGGTGAAGTTTTTCCTAAGTTAGGTTATAGGAATTTCTGAAAATAGAAGAGAGATTGAGATGGAGAAGATGAAGAGGATGCTTACCTAAGCTTCTCTTTGATTTTAGAGCAAGAACTTTAATTTCCTAAGAGTCTAGGGCTTATGAATTTTGATTTCTTTTCTTTTCCTCCATTTTTCTTTTAGGGCTTGTGTATTAGGAAATTGGAAATGAAACGAATGAGTAGAAGAGTGGGAGTTATTATGTAGAGGAGTTGGTTCCTCTTAGTGGGATGAAACCCAAACCCAAAGCCCAAATGAAAACATCAAAATTCTATTCAACTCCAAACATATCGATGTTTATACTTAAAAAGGTCGCAAAAGCCATTTTGGACTCAATAAAAGTGGTCTTGAGTCCCAATTTGACTGTTTACAAAAAGTAGCATTTTGGACTTTAATCCGATTAACGATGCTATATTTAAATATACAATCGTAAAATATGCGGGCTGTTATAGACTACCCTCCTTAAAGAAATTGCGTCCTCGTAATATATAAGAAGAAAACAAAAGGTAACAATCATACAGAAGGGCATAATCAAAACAAAAGAAAAAATTTGAAGTGAGAAGTTCACCTTTAAAGAGCAAGAGAGAGTAAGTCCGAATGTGTTTGCTCATAAGTCAAACTAGGCGTAACTTCAATTTCTTCAATAACACCGGACTCAAGAATAGAATCGGAATCCCTAAGGCATTTCCGTAGTTGTGAGACGTGGAATATGTCATGAATAGCTGAAAATTGAGCTAGTAATAAAATGCGATAAGCCACGGAACCAATGCATTCGGTGATGGGTAATGGACCAATACATCGAGGTGCTAATTTTCTCGATCAACTGAAACGCACAACACCCTTCATAGGTGAAACATGAATGAACACCAAATATCCTATAGAAAATTCTAATTTCCTTCTTCGGTTATCGGCATAGGATTTTTGTCTTCTGAGCTTCTTTCATCCTATGACGAATAAGGTCAATCTTTTCTGTGGAATCACAAATAAAATCGAGACCTAAAACCAGCTTTTCATCGGCCTCAAGCCAACAAGGAGATCGACATGGCCTTCCGTAGAGTGCCTTGAAAGGTGCCATACCAATACTAGTGTGGAAGATATTATTGTAAGAAAACTCAACAAGAGATGAACATTAATCGGATTCATAATCTCGAATCTCACAAGTGGAAAAAGTTTCGAGATCATTCCATTCGGAAACCATCATGGAAACAATCGCTTGTTGCTTGCGACTAAGGGCATCGGCAATACAATTTCCCTTTCTAGGAGTATGAAGACTATCAAGATCATAAGATGCAAGGAATTCGAGCCAACATTGTTGACGCAAATTAAGTTCCTTTTGAGGAAAGAAGTACTTCAAAGATTTATGATCGGTGTAAAGAACAAATTTCTCTCCCAAAAGATAATGATGCCAAATTCTAAAGGCGAAAATAATGGTCGCGAGCTCTTGATCATGAGTGGCATATCTAGTCTTGGCAGGCTTTATTGTCTAGAAGCACAAGCGATAACACGTTCCCTTTTGCAAGAGCACGACACCCAAACCAATACCGCTAGCATCGGTACAAATAGTGAAGTCCTGGTTCCCTTCGGGAATCACAAGAATAGAAGCATCGAAAAAGAGTTCTTTTAATTTTTGAAAACAACTTCTATGCTAAATCATTTATTTCGTGACCCGCTTTCTCGAAAAGCTAAGACATTCAAAATTTATATTTAACTTCATGTAATCATCTTTTTAGAAAAATTTACTCATTACAAGTCAATTTACTGTGTCTGATTGTCTCATCATAGCGTTTAGGAGATTCCTATCGATAACATTGATCAGGCGAATTGACCAGAATTCTTAAAGCACTTAGTAGGCAATGCAACACAAAATCATCTTCTACATGATAAACATGTGTCTTAAAATTTTACGAATATTCTTTGCTCTTTTAAGAAGAAAATCCAATTATACTTATAAATGCATCTTGCTAAAAATATTTGCAAATTTTAAGTTGCTGTTTTCATCCATAATCAATGAATGTAAGGATGGGCTCATCGGGATATTCATAGAATACTTGATTCGTAAGATGGATGAAATAAGCTGGAAGGTTCGTCAAACCGAATGACATAACAAACCACTCATAAGAATCTTAACGAGTGCGGAATGCGGTAAGGGGAATGCTGCCCTCCGCAACTCGTAGTTGATGAAAGCCGGCGGCAAGGTCGAGCTAAAAAGATCTTAGCACCACTCAATAAATTGCTTAGGTGATAATCCTAAGACAAGCTCAAAGATACTGGGAAATTCACAAACTACTTGAATGAGGAAAATAATGTCTTCCTCATCATGTGGGTTTAAAGAATAAAATGATGCCACCGAATTTGTAATTGAAATCATTAAGAATAATAGAAATCTGCTTAATAGATTGAGGATGTCGAAGATGGATAGTCCTTTTGGGACATAGGATGTGTACTTAATATCTATTAAGCCAATCCGTTGCTAAAATAATTTCTGAAACCTAAGTAGTGCATAACATGCAAATTGGCTCGGAAAGCATAGCCACATAAAATAATCTCAACAATTTTTACAAAGCAAATTGAGTGTTGCAGATCCACCAACTAGATTCGCAATTCTCAGTGAAGTCATCAAAATAAATAATATTTAAAGAAAAAGAATCAAAAAGTTCTTTTGATATAAAAGAGTGGGATGCATCCGTGTCAAAAAGAACTCGAATAGATAATCACAAAACAAATTAATGCCATCAAGGACTGAATGAGAAATACCTTGACCAAGAGAAGTGTCACTAGGAGCTTGCACAACATTTAGCTTTCCCTCGCTCCTATTTTGAAGTATGGGACATGTAGATATAAGATGACCTGAACTTTTGCAATAACGACAAAAAAGGGGGTTTCGGGCACCTATTTGCATAGTGAACCGTAGAGCCACAATTGTAGCATTGTCCACGACTAGAGGTAGGGTCTTTGCAACCGAAGTTTCTTGCTTCCCTTTCTTATTGGGATTGGGGCCTTTGAGCTTAATAGGCCTCTTCATGTTATTGTTGAAGTTCTATTTGGCACCCACAACTTCAACATCACTTTCTTTATTGGCCTCTTCAAGTCGAAGAGTGATATCTACAAGCTGATCGAAAGAAACTTCCAGTTTCAGAAGTAAAGGCTTTTTGAGGTGCTTATTCAACCCATAGACAGCCTCTAATTTTTCTTCAATGGGTATTAATATACTCGACCCCATATTTAGAGAGAGATTCAAAAGATGCGACGTAATCCGTCATAGAAGATTCACCTTGAACAAGGTCAATAAAGCGTCGGGCCAAAGTTACCTTTTCAGCTTCCGACACAAACTTCAACTCGAACCTTTCCCGGAATTGCTCCCAAGTAAGATCTGCTTCAACAATTTCCAAAATCAAAAGCTCATACCAATCTAGTGCTCTCTCTTGGAGCATGCTAGAAGCCACTTGGACTTGATTAAGATTCATGCGAGAAAAGATGCGATCGCATGTTCTAAGCCAAGCTTGGATTTCTATAACGCTTTCGGAACCCTTGAATGGCCTTCCACCCAAATCGATATAATCTCCACACAAGCGTGCAAACCAGGATTTAGGAAGTTAGCTCTGGAATGGGTCCGGCGGCTTGAGCATTCTTTACAAGACCCAAAATCTGTTGGGCAGACATAAATACACCATCCTGAGGAGTAGCACTGGATTGACCAGCGTCGAGATGGCCAGGTCTAACCATTTATCTTCTTTAAGAAAGAAGGAAAGAAGAGGAAAATAGTTATTCTCATAATGAATATCAAACAATTTTGATTGATAAAACAAGGCATCACAAAAGAAAATAGGACAGAACGGGTCCAATGACTCGAATTAAACCCTATGGCACGACTCCTAAGAAAGACTTAGGACAATGATCCTTGTTAGATTATTCTACATTGTTCCAAAGTTTGGCTCTGATACCAAGCTATGACCCCCACCTCTATACTCCCACTGGCCAAGGACACTACGAGGTAATGTCGTCGACTAGCACGAAGAATAAGGCGGTTGAGGAGCGACCATCTATGCAATTGCTTTATGCGAGTACCGATATATCAGATAGTATGACATGCATATCATTTCAAGAGGAAATTCGACATACCAATTACAAACCCAAAGCTACCACACAGTGGCTATGTAGCCTTCGGAAACAAATATTGAAATAATCATAACACAAATCGGTCATAGATATTCATATCACAAAGGCGAAAACAGATATGAATATAACACATAGAAGTGTACATCAAAGTAATGGTCAAACAAGACCCACAACATCACAAAAGAATAAGTATACATCAAGGAGTCTCTATCTCGAATTTATAAAAGAAAAAACTACTAAGCTAAAGTAGTTAGACAAAAGTCAAAAGCTAGCCCCTGCTAAGAAGTCAAGAGGAGGCACCCTTAACACCTCGGTCTGACCCGAGTATTATTTAAGAAGGAAAATAATAATTGGATCAGTCTAGCTATAAATATCATATAAGATGAGATAGGACAAGAGATAAAACAAAAATATATTATAACAACAATGTCAAACTGCGAAAGTATACAATTGATAACAATGAAAATCATATAATATCTCAAACATCCTCAAAATACAAAAAGAATATCATAGTCTTTAGCTTATTCACCAAACCTCAAATATTGACAAAACATATCAATGCCAATCACAAAAATTGGTGAAACGCAAATTCCAGAAATTAATAATTAGAAATCTAGCAAAACACAAAGGGGGAGGCCTATTATAAACAGGAGCATGAAAACTCAGCAGCATGTGTATCACAAACGGAAAGCTATTCCACGGTCGCTAACCATAGAGCCGGTGCCACGACGTAGTACGAAAAAGCCGAGGAACCTGAAACTCAAATAATCCATAACAACGACATAGTACAGTGTTACGTCCGATGAACCTAAAACTCAATAAGCTGGAACAACGACATAGTACAGCGTTACACCCGATGAGACGAACTCCAATAAGCCGGAACAACGACGTTGTACAACGTTACACCCGATGAACCAAACTGCGCAAAACCCATAGGTCGCTAGCCTATAAAAATTAATGAGATGAAGCTCAACAGAATAGGGTATAGTCCCTCACGCGGACAAAGAGACATCACACATTGCTAGTCTAAATCATAAAATGATCACCATTGATCAATAAGAAATGTAAATTACACTTAGCTAGTAAATAAATGAGTTTAGCTTCATGTCCCATAACCACTGGCTTAATTTGAATATTTATGAACAAATTGTAGATTTCCACTCGAAAGTTATCGCAGGAGTTCAATCGAACAAGTCCAAGAATTAAACGATAAAGTAAACGCTAGCGTTTCATACCACTTGTTTTGCTAAGCCGTTTAATTAGATTTCTCATACGAATGAGGTAAAGGTTTGTATATACTAATAGCTTGGAAAACGGTTTTTAAAACAAGCTTTGTAATAAAAGTAACGTTGAAATCATTTTGGTGACAGAGTTTGAGTATTTACTACCAGTATAGAAACCTTTGTATTTTAAAGTGACAAATCATAGAAATGATTGTAAAAACAATCTATCACCAAAAATTCACTTTCGACGACGTGAATTAAAACCATAAAAATCGATATCAAATCCATAAAATCGATGTCCCTAAAAATCCAGAAAAGAAGTCATCAAAGTCGATAATTATCGACAACAACTAATCGAATCAACAAAAATCGATAAAAATTGAAAATCCGCTCAAAAACAGCGATAATAGGAAAAATTGAATAGTTTCAAACGTCTAAAATTACTAACCAGACGTCTGAACCCCTAACTAGACGTCTGGTTGGATTTCCAGACATTTGGATTTTGCCTCTGCCTTTTTTTCTCTTTCTAGGGACCAATTCCAGACGTCTGGATTTTTCAACCAGACGTCTGGATTTTCAACCAGACGTCTGGATTTTCATCCAGACATCTGAAATTGCCTGCTAGGCAAAAATCATCCTAGCCCATAAGAGGTGAAAATCCAAAGCAGAAGCGATCGAACGAGCGATGGATGCAAGGAATTTATGCCAATCGACAACCCAGCCCTATGGGCCCTTCGATACACCACCAAAATATGTCCAAACATCCAAGATAGGATCTTTAAAGATTTTGACTTCACAATACCAAAAATTGGAAAATTCATCAAACCAATTCAATTCAAAAGTAAATGGACATGAAATAGATGTTAAGAATTCATACCTAACAACTATCAAAGGTATGGACATAGATGTGAACTCACCTTTAAAACTCAAAGATAACGAATGAGAAGATTTAAAACAAAGCAAGACCAATTCCTCTTCAATGCATCTTTAGAATCTTCAATCTATTATCAAAGGTGGAGTTTTTTCCAAGTTAGGTTATAGGAATTTCTGAAAATAGAAGAGAGATTGAGATGGAGAAGATGAAGAGGATGCTTACCTAAGCTTCTCTTTGATTTTAGAGCAAGAACTTGAATTTCCTAAGAGTCTAGGGCTTATGAATTTTGATTTCTTTTCTTTTCCTCCATTTTTCTTTTAGGGCTTGAGTATTAGGAAATTGAAAATGAAATGAATGAGGGATAAAGGAGTGGGAGTTATTATGTAGAGAAGTTGGGTTCTCTTAGTGGGCTGAAACCCAAACTCAATTCCCAAATGAAAACATCAAAATTCTAATCAAATCCAAACATATCGATGTTTATACTTAAAAAGGGTCACAAATGCCGTTTTGGACTCAATGAAAGTGGTCTCGAGTCCCAATTCGACTGTTTAGAAAAAGTAGCATTTCAGACTTTAATCCGATTAACGGTGCTATGTTTAAATAAAATATTCAAATATACAGTCGTAAAATATGCGGGTTTTTACACAGCATTTTGGTTAATATGAGGTAAAATAAAAGGATAATGATTCCAGTAAATACTCGAAAGTCTAAACGACCTTACAAACAGAAAATCCATCTTCCACTTTATCACTAATGACAACCTATCTAAAAGTGCCATTGAAGGGTCTTCCCTTTTGTTCGACCAAGTGAATCATGTATTTCTTAGTTGTAACTCAATCAAATTACTACAAATAATAAACTGAACGAACTCCTCTACAGCGGCAAAGTCACCTTCTATGCCGAGTGTTCTCCACAAGCGTAGTAACATTGAATTCCTCATCCATAACCCATACAACATGAGTGAGTGTCCTAAACTCTAACACTCGCTCAAAAGAACCCTTTGATGAATCTTAGGATATTATCCTTAAATATTGGTAACATTGATAAATTAACCATCACTAAGGACAATAATGATAAGATGCATTAAACTTTTAAAGTAAATTTTGAAAGCTAAACGTAATTTTATTTCCAGTCCACCATCAAACCTCCCGAACTTCTCCTACCCTAATGACGAACCTAATGCCTAAAATGAAGTCCCTCTAAACTCCTACAATTTATAATCAGCATATTCTATTTATGTTTCTTATAATAAAGCATTACCAATGTTATTTTCATTAAAAAGACCTAATTTTACTATATTTTAAGAATTGTGTTGACCTCTAACATTCCCGCTAATGTATCTCACGATCCAAGTGATCTACTCGATCATCCTAAGTGATGAAGAATCAAAAACCACAACGTTTTCCGACCCGACAACCAACTTTTCACCACAGACACTATGATCTACCTTTGAATCCACCAACATATACCCTACAAATCCAATGCTGAAACACCTAGCCCTACATTCTCACCCATCCCCGAATCTGTTATCCACTATTTCGAAAACATCACAATTATGCAGTGCAAGCTTTGCATGTCAATCTCCATAATCAGTGACATCCAAAAAATGACCCAACCCTTCGACAACTGTATTATAAAGAATAGCTGTCTTCTCATACATTTCCAATAGTCAATCATCTTCAAACTCAAAAGATATATGAACCATCCTTTCAAAATCGTCATGATTATGAACAACCACCTTCATATGCATATCACCATATTCAGCCACCCCAAAACACAACATCAGATTTGTCTCTTCATAATCATCAGCAACATTAGCATTAACAACAGGCATTTCGTGCAGATCGGTATGCACTAACTTATGCATAATCTTAACCCACCACAACCATGTAATATAGTGTATAATAATAGCCACAATCACCCATAATCTTCTCGTAATAAAGCATTCAATATATATTTGTATAGCGGCTATTAAGAAACAAAATAAAACATTAAGCTTAACATAGCATAGTCTGATGCATCGCGATTTATAGTCGGCCAAAAATATCTGTAGCGGAGTACTTTCTTAGCGAGAGCTTGCCGTCCGGTATGATCGCCACATTCTCTCTCGTGTACATCATGTAATACTCGCTTAATTTCGTCGTGAGCAATACACCAAAGTAAAGGAACAGAATACCCTCTTCTGTACATGACTCCATCCTGAATAGTGAATAGGGAGGCCTTTTGCATAACTTATCTCTTTTGACTCCTGCGCTTGGGCAGGGTCCCATGCTCAAAGTAATTTCTGAAGGGAGTCATCCATGACTCCTTATCAGGAATTGTCTCCAATACCCAGTATGTTTCCATCCGATCGATACTTGGAGAATATAACGTCTCCATGCAATGAGTCCCATCTGTTGTGCCTCACCGGTGCTAGCTAACTTTGCTAAGGAATCAGCTTTCTGATTGCGCTCACGGGGTATGAAATAGATAGCATAATAATCAAATTGATTCAGTATTTCCCTAACCTGAGCAAGATAAGCAGCCAACTTTTGATCTTTAGCCTGGTATTCTCCTCGCACTTGACATACAACCAACTACGAGTCATATAAATCTCCAGGGAAATGATTCTCAAATCTCTGGCAAGTTTCAACCCAGCTAGTAAGGCTTCATATTCGGCTTTGTTATTGGTCGCATGAAAATCGAACTTTAAAGCTTAGCATATAGATCGACCCTTAGGGGTTTCAAGCACAACTCCAGTACCTGAGCATCGGTCGTTAGATGCGCCATCGGAATGTAGCTTCCAAATATACTTGGGAGATTCGCTGGTTTCGGGCAAATTCTCTGGGACAATGAATTCAGCTATAAAATCTGTTAGGACTTGTCCATAATGGCTAGCCTTGGCGTGTATGTAATATCAAACTGGCTTAGTTCGATATTCCATTTGAGTAACCTCCCAAAGTCTCAGGCCGCGTAAGGACCTGTCGTAACGGCTGGTCGGTGTAGACAATGACAGGATAAGCCTGGAAATACGGACGAAACTTCCTCGAGGCAATAACAAGACAACAAGCCAATTTCTCCAGCTTTGGGTAATTTCTCCCAGCTCCAGTCAGCCGTTTACTAACATAGTAGACTAGTTTATGCACTCGGTCTTCCTCTCAAATTAGGGCAGCACTGATCGCGTTTTTTGATACCGCTAAGTAGATGTACAACTTCTCATGATCAATAGGATTTGACAAAATAGGTGGTGCGGAGAGATGTTGAACCAGTGCTCGGAACGCAACTTCACATCCCGTAGTCCATTTGAAATTACGTTTTCCTTTCCTAATCAGACTGAAGAAAGGGATGCATTTTTTGGTGGATTTCGAAATGAACCTGCTCAGTGCTGCTACTTTCCCAATTTCCTGTTAAGGCTTTGACTTTCTTTATGGTCCTTGGAGTTTCAAAATTTTCGATTGTCCAGATATTTTCAGGATTAGCTTCGATTCCTCGAGCGTTGACAATATACCCAAGGAATTTTCTAGATGTGACTCCAAAGTGACATTTTAATTGGTTAAGCTTCATTCTCTACTTTCGGAGGATATCGAACATCGATTCTAGGTCTTTGATATGGTCGGTGGAAAAGGTTGACTTCACAAGCATTGAAAAGCATGACTTCGCAAGCATGTCGTCCATGTTTACCTCCATGGTCTTTCCGATCTAGTTGGCGAACATTCGATTGACTAATCATTGATAAGTAGCACCGGCATTTTTGAGTCCGAATGGCATAACCTTGTAACAGTAAAGTCACAAATTAGTTATGAAGCTGGTATGTTCCTGATCAGGTAAGTGCATGGGTATCTGGCTATAGCCAGAATGCACATCCATGAAGGATAAGAGCTCATGTCCAGCGGTTGAGTCTATGAGCTGGTCAATTCTGGGAAGTGAAAAACTATCTTTAGGACAAGCTTTGTTTAAGTCTAAGTAATCAACACACATTCTCCGTTTCCCATTCGGCTTTCGGACAAGCACCCGGTTAGACACCTACTCTGGATACAATGCATCTCTGATAAATCCATTCGCTTTAAGTTTGTCTACCTCTTCTTTAAGGGTGGCAGATCTTTCTGGATCCATAGCACACCTTTTCTGTTTGATCGAGATATACCACAGGTCAATATTCCGAGTGTGGCTCGCGATGTCCGACGAGAACCCACACATATCAGAATGCGTCCAGGCGAATACGTCGAGGTTCGCCTAGAGAAATTCAACCAATTCCTTCTACGTCTGTTGGCTTAAATGAGATCCAATCTTTATCATCTTTGAATCGTCATCATCATCGATTGGGACATCGGTTGTCAGTACAGCTGGAGAAGCTTGACTACCTCTACTTTCACCTTCTCTTTCATTGTATCTCGAGTTAATATCTCTTTGGAATTGGTTGGGGTGCCCGGCCCTGGGCCTAGGCACTAATTGTCAATTATCAGCAAAATGGACGCAGAGAGATTCCTCTACCCCCTTTCCTTTCTCCTTTCGCTGCACCTCGCATAGCTCAGCAACATAACAGGCTCTCCCAACAGCCTGATCTCCTTGAATGACTCCAACATCCCGATTAGTGGGAAATTTTAGAGTCAAACACCAGGGGCAATGGCTGCCCTTAATCCAGCAAGGGCCGATCGGCCCAAGAAAGCATTGAAAGGGGAGTCTATGTTCAGCACAACAAACTGCAATATCCGGACTCTCCGGCATTCTCCAACTCCCAATTCCACTGGCAGTTCCACTATTCCAATGGGTAGAGTAGCGCTCCCATTGAAGCCATGGATTCGAGATTGGCAATGTTTCAAATTTTTGGCCTCCATCTTCATTTGGTCATAAGCTATCTTAAATAAAATATTCACAGAGCTTCCACTGTCAGCCAAGATCCCCTTTATCCAAGCAGGACCTACTTGAGCTGATATGACCAGTGGATCGATGGTAGGGGCTTCGACCTTGTCTGCATCTCTATTTCGGAACACGAAGTCGTCATTCATCGTCTTTTGTTGTTTGGTTGGAGCACCTTCATCAAAACTACTACAACACTCGAAGTCCACATGCCTAATAGAGCTGTCATACGACTCCATTTCCTTCCAGCTTCGATCTGCTGGATGAGGACCACAACTAATAGTGTTTAACACTAACCTCCCGCCGGTACGAGTGAGTTCCTCCTGTCTCGCCTGACTTGGCACATGATTTTGATTCAATGGGCCTGCACCTCCTGACTGTTGCGACCGCACAATCTGATCCAACTTCCTTTCACGTATTAACTTTTCAATGAGGTCCTGTAGATGACGACACTCATTTGTGTTGTGACCATAGATTTTATGAAATCTACAAAATTTTCCTGTCTGGATTTGCCTCTCCGACGATTGCTTCGGAGAAGGCTTCTTCTACTGGATAGTATTACTGGTTTGTAGATATGCATTCTCCAGCAACATGTTCAATGGAGTATAATTATAGAACGTAGTAGCCCTACATCTCGGGACATAGTTATGATCCCGTTTTCTATTCTGACTCCCATTGACTTTTTTTTGAGTCTGTTTATTCTAAATATTCAATTGTACTTTCCCGGAGCTCTCCTCGGATTGTTTAACTAAAACGTTACTTTGAATCCCTTTACTGCCGGGCCATACATCATCCTTCTTCCTAGACTGTTTCGCATCCTCCTTCCTCAAGAATTGAGCTTCTTTGGAATAGAAACGGTCTAATGATATAGGGGGCTTTCCATCCAACCAATTTCCAAACTCGAAATCAGGATCAATCCCCTTGGTCAATGCCATCAGGATAGATCTATCATTGGGATTGCTCATCTCTGCACATGCTGCATGAAACCTCTCTAAGTAACGTCTAAGTGTCTCTCCGGGAGCTTGAGTGACACTGGACAAGATATTAACATCTTTAGGTCTCGCAACGTGCATACGGAATTGTTCTACAAACTTAGTGGCCAATTGGTCAAAACAGGAAATGGATCGAGGTTGCAATCGAGTAAACCACATAGTAGCAATGCCCCCCAAGGAGTTCGGGAAGCTTCAGCATCTAACTGCATCATCAGCTCTCACAGCACTATGACCATTCGTACTTCAAGATGTATTGATTGGGATCAGAATTTACTTCATAAACTGGTAAAGTTGGCATGCTGAATCGCCGAGGAGGTTCAGCATAAAGTATTTTGCAGTAAAGGGAGTATGGCTCCAGAAGATTCCCCAGTCGTCATTAATGAGGCCATGACTCTCTAGAATCATTTGACGGGTCATTGTGGGAATGCCCAACATATGTACATTTTGTTCTTGCTAGGCCAAGGTGTGGTCCGATTCCACAATTCGAGGTTGGACAGGTCGTTGTCGACGGTCAGTATCTCGCCTCCTTGGCCCGAAGTTTTCTGGAACGTACAGTTCGGGATTATGTCCATGCTGACGATGGTTATGATCTGGTTAATTCCAGGCATCAACTCCTGGTTCAACAACGGAGGTAGTAGCGTGGATGTCTATGGTATACTGAGGAATAGTACCTCTCCGAGAGAAGGGTCTAGTCTGGTAGTTGGTTGATGGGCAGACTCTTGGCTGTCCAATGTTAGAGTAGGTTGATGTCCAATGGCTTGGGTGTAGCTTACGTCCAGTCGTGGGCGCGTAGATCTATGATGGTAGTCGGAAGAAGCTGAACTTTCAGTAGATGAACAAGAGGCCTGATCCCTCCTAGATCTCTTATGCCTTTGGCGATTTAACTGACTAGTTAATTTCGCGTTTGCGTGCAAATGTTGAGTAAGTTGTTGATGACTCCGAGTCAGCTCTTGCATAAGCGTTTGGAACCCTTCCTTGGTGATGGGGACGGACGGATTTGATGGCCCGGCAACATTTTGATTGGATGGAGGCATTTGTACGGGATTCTGTCTATCCCATCCTTCTTGTTCCGCAGCTGTAGAAGCGGTCCTTATGCTAACCATGGTAGATAGTGAAGTCCTTTCCTAAATCTGATGCAAATCTGAATAGGATAGAAGAACTTTAAGTCTTGAGATCTGGATCTTCTCTAGGATTTGTGAAATCCGATATCGACACCAGATCCAAAGAGCAGAAGGAAAAACTGTGTTTTTCACAATGAAAGCACCAAAGTGTTTATGCCAAAATTGGGCACAACACTCTTCGGAAGTATTTGAAGAGATAAAATGAAGAATAGAAATGAAAAAAGAGGATTATATAACAAACACTTCAAAAACAGACAATAAATATACGCAGGAACACCGGGATATAGAGTGGTTCGGCGTACGGCTTACGTCCACTATGAAATTGATGATTTTATTGATGTTTTATTAATGGTTACAACTGATTACAGTGAAGTACAGTAATGAAATTCGAGTACAACAGCAGCCTTGTAGTGCAAAAATGTTTTCGACAGAGTCTGGACGTCGAATAGCCAAAAGATCCTTTTTCTATAGGCTCTGGGGTGCTATTTATAGGTGTAGGATACAAACATCTCGCTCAGATCTCGGGAGACCTCTTCTGGCATGTGGGTGGGCCCACGCGATCGGTCCCACGCGATTTCGACTCGATCTGTGATTGATACAAATGAATTTCGTATCGATCAAAATTTGACCCAATCAAGTCGAAACTTGGCATGAACCTCCTTAGGGCGTACGTAAGCTCCTATGAAAATTTCATAGCATTTGGACTTATGGACCATGAGTTATGATCAATACGAATTAGAGGTCTTCAGTTTCAGTCCCCTTTATATCGATATTGTTCGCATCGATCACTTCGACTCGATGTTGGTCACGCACCTGTGAGTTGACAAGGCGCTTGATTTTTGGATCACTCCACTTTTGATGCCGAGTTGACCGAGTCTTCCCAGGATTTTTGCCTTGTTCGTACCAAAGACTGTTGCCTTTTTCGTACCGATGGAGGTGGCTTAATTCGCATCGATAGGAGTGGCTCTATTTGTATCGATCCAAACAGCTCTGTCCGTGTCGATCCAAACATCTCTTTTCGTGTCGATCCAAAATGCACCACACGTATCGATCGCGTGGCCTTGTTCGTATCGATCGAAGTTGTTCCAACTTGAGGGATACGAACAACTGTTAATGTGATGGATACGAACAGATGGATGTGAGATGATATCGATGGATGGGTACGAATAGTAGTTACTTGATGGATACGAACTACCGATGCCTGATGGATCCGAACAAGGCTCTTCAGCTAATGGATACGGAATGATGCGCTCTGATGGATGTGAAGTAGGCAATAGCCGATCGATACAAAGTGCACTCGTATGCCGATGGATTCGAACAAGATCGATACGAATAGATGGTTGTGAAGTGATGGACATAGTCGTGTTGATTTCCTTAATTTGGATCGATCATATCTTCAGCATACGAACTCTGATTGACTTGAAATTTGCAATGTTGGCTTTCATAACTTTGCCTGTCTCGTCAAATCAATCGCAGCTTGATTCAGGCTTGGACAAAATTCACCGACATCCATAGTGAACCTGTGCATAGCCAATCTTCGGGACTGACTGTTCTTGGTTTCCAATTGGGTTCCTGGCATCACGACCTTGCCAAAAAGGTAGGATAACAGCTTCAAATAATCATGTTGACTTCCAATCGCACCAAATAGCTTCACCCTTCACTTGATGACCTTGATTTATACACAATGGCTCTCATCTACATAGTGAGTCTCCAAACAGCATATTATGTCCTTAAATAGCATACGGTGGTTTTTTATTTATCAATCTGCTATTGGGATTTTGGGTGTAACACTGTCCCCCTTTGCATAAGAAGTTTTTATTTTACCTTAGCAAACTCTATTCTTATATTTTTCATTTTTCCTCTCAATTTATCATTCCTTAGATGCTTTATTATTCAACATTGATTGCTTGTGCTACTTCATCTTGCTATAACATTTTCTCTTTAACATGTGATTTTCCTTAAAATAGGTTTACCAAAATACATAGATTTTGTCATCCTTTAGAAATATTTTTATTCGTAATGACCATTCATATTGAAAACATTGTTTGTGGTGAAGAATTTTGCACAAATTCACTCGAAAATATCCTTATAAAAGATTTTATAACTTTATTTGGAAACCATTCGAAGTGAATCATATATAGATATAATATAGTGAAAATAATGGACACATCCCTAAAATCAAATTTAGTACACAAAACATCCTCCTCATAAAAAAGATATAAATTACATCCCTATTTTCAAATATTACAATTTTCTTCCCTACAATACCCCTCTTTTCCATTGCAGCAATGTTGATTCTTCATATATATGCATGTTATTCTCACATCCGTAATAAAATTTTGCACTCCATTAATTATCAATCTTTAAAATGAAATAACTTCTTGTAGAAATGACGGATTAACAAACAGTTTTCACCATTAAATCATAAATTTATTATCTTTCTAATGAGTGGCATTGTGCATATGTAAAAACAACGACAGGACAAGCTATTTGCAGACAATTCAGCAATTATATGCAATAATTGTAGAAATGTCTGTAATACCGTATAATTGCAAAAATGTCTGCAATTATATGCAATAGTTGCAAACATTTCTGCAATTTTATGCAATAATTACAAGCATGTCTGCAATTACACTACATAATTGTAGAAATGTCTATAATTATCTGCAATAGTTGCAGACAATTCTGCTACTATACGCAATAATTGCAGATATGTCTGCAATTATACCATATAATTGCAAAAATGTCTATAATTATTTGTAATAGTTGCAACTGCAAGCAATAATTGCAGACATGTCTGTAATTATACCATATAATTACAGAAATGTCTGTAGTTATATGCAATAGTTGTAGACAATTCTGCAACTATTTGAAATAATTGCAAGCATGTCTGCAATTATTTCATTTAATTGCAAAAATGTTTGCAATTATATGAAATAGTTGCAGATTTGAAGAAAGATAAAAAAATGTTTAAAATTTGCAGAATTATCTACAAATATATGTAATAATTGCATCTTTACTGCAAATATGATTTTTTTAGTATTAACAATGGATCTCATTTTAAAGATCATGCAAATTTTGATTTTGTGGTGAAAACGGTATGTTGATCCGATGTTTCTATAAAAAGTTGTACGCGTTTGAAATGTTAAAATATAAAGGATATTTCGGTCTTTATACGCACGTGAATTTGAAAACAGGGACCGGAAACTTATTGAAAAGCCGAAGGGATGTGTTATGTATTTTCAAACGTTACCAGGAATGTATACCAAAAGCACCCTATAATACACACACACACACATACATACATACATACATACATACATACATATATATATATATATATATATATATATTAAAGTTTGACTTACTGAAAAATGAATTTTTGAAAGTAAGGAAATCCACATTAAGTCTCTTGAGAGTAACTTTTATTAGAATAAATATGTTGCGATAAGATAGAAATTCCTGAAGTTTTGGGGAAATGCATTTCGTTCTTTGCCCCTTCTTGGTTTGGTTGTTTATCGAATCAGGAGTTCAGTCAATAATCCTTTACTGGACAGTTATTTTCATAAATCTTGCTTGATCATCAAAGTTTCCATTGACCATCCCCCTTGGATGGGTGCATTGACCAGGCCCAGCAATGGGATCATCAACTTAATTGACCCATCACTCTTTGGATGGTTTCTTGGCCAGGTTTAACAGAGGACCAAAGGCTTTTAATCCACCTCCCTTGGATGAGTGCATTGATTAGTTCTAGGAGGGGGATCAACCACTTAATTGACCATCACTCTTTGGACGGTTGCTTTGGACAGTCCTGAAGGCGAGACCAAATGCTTTTCCGTCCATCTATCTTTGATTGGTGCATTGGCCAGGCTCGGAGGTGGGATCAATGGCTTAACTGACCATCACTCTTGGGATGGTACTATGACCAGGCCTTGTGGTGGGACCAAAGGCTTTTTTGTCCATCTCACATGGATGGGTGCGTTGACCAAGCCTGACGACAGGATCAACGGATTAATTGAACATCACTTTTTGGATGGTTGCTTTGGCCAAGCTTGGCGGTGGGGCCAAAGGCTTTTTCATCCATTCCCCTTGGATGGGTGCATTGACTAGGTCTGGTGGCAGGACCAATGACTTAATCGACCATCACCCTTTGGATGGTTGCTTTTGGTAGGCCTGGTGGTCGGATCAAAAGTTTTAGCGTCCGTCTCCTTTGGATGGGTGCGTTGACCAGGCCCGATGGTAGGATCGACTGCTTAATTGACCTCTTTTGAGTATGAAGTGTGCTTTTGCTTAACTAATCTTTCCAACCTCTTCAAGTTAGTAGCTAAGTCAAACATATCGCATCTTAGTCCGGAGTCATATTTGTTGGAATAATCCCTTTGACATCCATTATCTCTTGTCCCAAATTATTGGAATTTCATATCCTAGATAGTGCATCTTTATTAGGTCTGCTTAATCAATAGGAGTTTAGTAGTAGAGATCCTTTCTGATGTTTATTTTGGAAATTACTTGCCTTGCTATCGAATCTTGTCTTCTCCTTCTAAATACTAAACCGTTCTCCTCGCGAGTTTTCTTGGACTGAGATACGTCATATTTTTCTTGTTGATACTCCACGACACACAATATGTTTTGGGTAAACCCATGGATTTCTTTGTAGGTACTTAGCTTGGTTCTCAAGTATCAGCGATTTCCTAATATGGTGGAATCCTTACTTTGTTGGTAGCATTACTTCAAATTCTTATGTTGGTGAATGAATGTTATGTCTAGTTGCCCTTTTCATTTGGATTTTGTATGGTCACAAGTCAAGGATAGTTATATTACTTGAATTTCCAACCGAAGTGTCTGTTTTAGGGAGTCCTTGATCATTTTATTCATGAATTTTATTGTGTGTAAATTCCAGGACTTTTGTTAGACAACGTATTGGCCTCTCCTATTCGGCAAAGTAGTTAACCTTTTTTCAGTTTGTAAGTCTGATATCTAAGTTAAAGTTGAAAGTACTATTTCCTTCTTATAGTGCTTTGTCGATTACAGTGTAGGAAGGCATAACACCTTTTACTCCTTTGGTTTAGTCTTACCTTCTAATTGTGTTTTCTTTATTAATACTAATTTAATTAATTATATGGCAATATTAGTAGCCACTGATTTTCGAAGGTGTATGTGAAGTAAGGGATTAGAAGTCTATCTCATCTTCATACTTTAATTAGTGGTAGAAGTTTACTAAAAATAAGACCAGTAATCCATGCTTTGAGATTGGGGATTGGGACTTTAATATTCGAAAGAGATCCACATTTAGTAGAGAAATCCATATTCCAACAAACTTATGTCTTTCATTGATATAATTTAAGGGGATCAAAAATCATATGATCTTTATTTACTTGGAAGCTTGTCCATAGAAGAGAACCAAAACAATATCCTTCCTAATAAACATTGTTGTTTATTAAGCTGGGCATGTAGGCTTACTAAAATATGTTCCTTATTCAGAAATCAATGATCAGATCTCTAATCGGACTAAACCGATAGATGATACTTCTGAACTTAACTAAACAAGGAGCTATACTTGATTAGAAAATCTTACTATCATTTTGATTATACGGAGATGGGTTATTTCATTCCTAACATGTACCATCAAAATTTGCGGAAATTATGCTTTAAATTTCATCGGTGAATGATATTTATTCCAATAAAAGAATCCAGGAATTTAATGTCTTATTTAATGCAATGATCTGCCTTCTCGACCCTCGAAAGTTGGCACTTAAAACTACATCCATGGTATACGAATGTCGAGTAATTAAGTGCTGGAAAGGTAGATGGTTAGGGTAAAAGGAAAAGGAAAAAGAAAACGAACAAGGGAAAATAGAATCTCATAGTGGAACAATAACATATAACATAACAATGACAATAAAAGATGTCACTCTTAAATATATGGTATATCAGGTCTATTTGAGATCATGGTGGAACTAGATTTCCTAGACATCTCCAATAAATATTGGATTTAGTAGAGCACCTGTTTGAACTATACTCGATAAATAATTGGCGATAGACTTAACAACATAAATTCCCCCTCCCCCGTGTGGTGTGTGGACTAGTGCAATCATTCAAATATAAACGCCGAGAAATTATAGGTCATATAGTTGATGGTATAAAGTTGAACTTTGGGTTGTCACTCTCGAAGACCGTCATCGCTGACCGTCTCTGAAAGCCAGCCTAGCAATGTTTTCAATTTTGGACTCGGACATTGGCACTACGTGTTAAAAGCTTTTATCTGATCTGGTCGATGTAAGTTTGTACTTGTGGTTATTGAAACTAGGAAGTGATCAGCCTGGATTAGTTCGATATGCTAGTATGCTTGGGTCCTTGTCCTAGTTTTATTATATGACTAGGCAGGGTGAATAAGTGTTCGGCCTAAATACTATTCGGCTAAAGTATGGTTCAACATTCATGATTGGTCGGCCTAAATATTGTCCGGCCTAAATATGGTTCGGCGTTCATATCGCTCGGTCGAAACATTCTTCGGCCTAGGCATCGTCCGGTCAAAAAATTGTTCGGCCTAGGTCACGTTCGGCCAAAACATTGTTCGACCTAGGTCACGTTCGGCCAAGGCATTGGTCAGCCTAAGTGTCGTGCGGACAAAGTATCGTCCGGCCAAATCCTGTTCAGCCGAAATAACGTTCGGCATCCTACCTAACCCATACTTCTTTCCTATCACTCCATTCCACTACTCGGCATGTGGCGAGTCCTGCCGAACCCAAGTTACACCGAGCCCCAATTCTCGGCACTCCGTCCCTAACAACAGCTTCATTTATCTTTTCTTCCTCCATCCATACCGAACAACAAGGCCAAAACGTTCGGCAAGTCATGCCGAACCATACTGTTCGGCATTCTAGCCAACTCCTGCTCCTCTATTGTTCTTCCCTCCAATCTCGTTCGACAAGAGAAGAACCATGCCGAACCATAGTAAAATTCCCAACAACTCCCTCATGTGCTCATCTCTGACCACCTCTCCTTTCCTCCACATCATTTAGCACTAAAAATATCCTAATCGAAGTTCGATTCTTTCATCCACGTAACCCCTATCGGCTACGGTTCTAATTTACGAACTTAAGTTTGAAACTTTTTAGTCGGGGAAAGGATTTAATAGAGGAATCGATACCAAGTTAGTAGATCGAGATTTGGGAAGGATTATTAATCTTTAGTGTCTTTAACAGGCGTGGTTCGCGAGTACGAAATAGCAGAGGTGGAGGTGAAAAAGAGAAGAAGACGGAGAAGGCCGACCTTTATAGGGAAGAAGAAGTAGTCGAAGAGACGGTGACCGTTAAAACCGATCAAAACGAAGTCGTTCGGCATACAAGGAGCGTTCGGCTTTAGCTGTTCTGTTTGGCACTCACATACTGTTCGGTACACACCATCACACCATTGAGAGAATAAACCAAGGATCGAAGAGGAGTATGAGGACATGTAATTCAAAGTGCATCACGTTCGGTCACGCGATACACTTTGGGGGGCAAGTGTTTTCTGGAGATTTGACCTGGCAACTAGGTACTCGGCATTAGCACACTGCTCGGCAATTTATGGATCGTTCGGCATTTACATACCGTTCGGCATTCTGAATGCTCGGCACAAATGGTTCGAATAACATTCATGAGTACTCAGCATTGGGAAGTGTTCGACAGTCAGGATCATTCGGCATTTGGGAGTGCTCGGCATCAGAAGAACGCTCGGCATGAAAGAGCGCTGGGCATCTAGAAGCATTCGGCATACAAGGAACGTTCTGCATCCATGAACGTTCGGCATACCAAGGACGTTCGGCATACCGAGGACGTTCGGCATACAAGGTATGTTCGGCATACCAAGGACGTTTGGCATACAAGGTACGTTCGTCATCCATAGACATTCGGCATTCCTGGACTGTTTGGCATTCCAATTTCGTTCGACATGGCAACATTGTTCGGCATAAATGCCTTGACTCGGCATTTTACTGTTCAGCCTCTCTAGTTCGGCACGTAGAGCTTACTCCATTTGGGCTGAGGTATTCAGCTACCCGGCCCACCAGGGAAGTCTAACCCATCTTCCTCTATAAATAGAGAGGCAGGGGCACAGTGAAAGGGATGGGTTTATTCGAGAACACTGGGGAAACTCTGCCGCATTCAACACTCACTCAAGACTTAATCTTTTACCTTGCAATTGTATTCAAGTAATTGGAAACAAATTGTATCTGTAATCAACTATCAAGGAAAGTAATAGAAATCAACTTCAAAGTGGGCGTAGGCAGTTACGCCGAACCACTATAAATTTGGTGTTCTTGTTCTCCGCATTTAAATTTACATACTGTCTTCTATTTTAATTTACTATCTTCATTAATCTCTCTACACAATCTTTCTTAAGGGTGTTAGTGGCCAATTTTGGTGCTAACATACCCTCACTACAAGAAAATATATTATTAATAACGCCATTTAATAACGCATTATTCTAAAGCGTTATTATTTGCCTTAAATTATTTGTTTTTTTATCTATTTTGTACTGTTCACAGGTAACGCTTTGGCCTAAAATTTTCGTTTCCCTCCCAAAAACACTTAACCAGATTCGTCTCCCTCCCAAATAACACTTAACAATTTTCATCTCCCTCTGAAAATGAAATAACCCTAATCGACGTTCTACTCCATCTCTAATTAACGAAGTTCAGCCGTTCTACTCCATCTTCGATCTTTAACACTTCACTCTTAGCAGTTGTAAAGTTGACGATGCCTAGAACCCTAATCTCCAATCTTTAATTTCACTCTTCATTAATATGTTCCAGATTCGAAATAGAGGAATGTATATTCGAAGGTGTATTATCAAACATGATAATTTATATGATGCTAAAGTGACACTCTACTGCCTTGTTTTAAAGTGGGCCGTTGAAATTACCTTAATTTTACAATTCCAAAGCTTATCACTGTGATAAGGCACGTAGCTCTCACATTCTTTTATTTTCTTCTCCAAATCTTGTTGGATTGCATGGTAATTCCATCTCTGTTACATGATGCATCGGTACTTGTTACAAATTGGCAGTTATTATTCGTAATTTGCAACAATATTATCGTAAGTTAGCTGGGTTTTCGCATTCACTCACTTCATATGTTGTAGCTGAAGTATTAGATGTCTTCATTTATTTCATATTTGTTCTACAGCAATGGCCATCTCATCTTCAGGCTATGAAGGAATTGCGTGTCAGTGGCTACTTGTGGAGATGTAAGTGGATGTGGTATGTGCAGGTTAATTTTTCCGACTCTACAAAATCCAGATTTTTGTCGTCGAATGTCGTAGTGGTCGAGTTGAGGTTTGGTTTGCCTGTGAATATAAATTTTAAAAAAATGAACCAATTTTTTTTCCAAAACATGTAGGTTTTTTGGTCCACTATTTACAGTTATAATTCATTAAAGCGTTAGAGGGTAAACATAGCACATAAGATGGATTTGCCTTGCTATTTATATGTTAACAATGAGATAACTTACCCATCTGAAGCAATATAGAGGCACTCCACTATGTAACATGGAAGGCTACAAATATTGGCCCTTAAAAGACATTATTTTGAAAATAATTTAAGACAAAAAATAATTAATAACCAAACAAAGTTATAGGTTTTGATCAACGTGAAATATTCAAATGATAAAACTCAACCTTCTTAATTAGAAAACTATCACTTAACAAACCACGATGTGTATAGTTCACAAGTAAACTTAATAGTGATCACCTATTATATAATGCTCAAGAAGAATATATAAATTAAAAACTTGGAAATGCCAAAACCACAATCATTGTGGGTGTACCTGGTTAATGCAGTCGGTTGAATGCCCATCTATTTAGGAGGTTCTGCTAAGTGATAATTTTAAGTGGAGCCAACAGGCAATGGTTTAGATATGGCGCAAACAATTTTAAAAGATAAACGATATTGAGGAAGAAGTTTGTGATTTAGACAGATGTCTTGCATGTTGACTTACTAAGCCGGGTGTTTGTTAGATATCAAATTTTGTTTATTTTACTAACATTTGTTTGGGGTCGAATGATAAATAATGAACAAGATTTACATATAGTTATATATAGTCTCTTCTTTTATTAAAGAAAAAAACATGAAATATATATTACCTGAATGGTCAATGAATTGATTTGGTTTGGTTAAGGTTAATTAAGTGAGGTTTGAGGAGTTTAATCCCTGATATGCGTCTGATATGTACATGTATCTAATATAGGCATATCTATGCTTGTTTTGAATGTACAATTTTATGCTAGTGTATTTTTGTTTAAGTTTTCACTGTCGTTTATTTTTTTTTATATTCAGTAATCAGTGATGCATTGCAAAGTTATTGAACAAATAGTTATAGTCGATATATAACAACGTAATTGTACTAATACTGATTTAGTGGATAATCGCAGACTTATATTTGTTTACAATTTTTGATGCTAGATGGAAACAACAACCTTACTCCTAGACTTATATTTGTTTACAATTTTCTTCACTCTTCTTTTTCATTTAATTTTCATCAAAAAAATTCGAAAATTCTGTAATTTTTTTACACCAATTCCACTTGAATATGCCTAAAGAAGTGAACTTTGTGAAAGATATGAAATTACTTTCCCGTAGTAGACATTTGATTCACCTTGCCTTCTTCCTCCGTGCATAGGCGAGGACCTTCCTCACTTTTTGTGAAAGATTTGAGTTTACTAGTTTCCTTCTTCACTTTTCGTGCCTTCTTCCTCTGTGCATAGTGTATAGGTAAGGACCTTCTTACTCTGTGCATAGGTAAGGACCTTCTTACTTTGTGCATAGGTAAGGACCTTAGGATTATTCGTTTATGGCCATGGCCTAAATGGTCTATTCTTTACAAGAATAACGACCATGATTGCTTTGACACTTTGATTTAGTGTGTTCGTCTTAAACTTCAAATGATTTAGTGTGTTCGTCTTACTCTTATGGTATGGGGGTTCCTCTTTAGACCGCAATTTCCTTTATTTTTCCAGGAATCAAAGGAGCACATGCCTTTACTCTACATCATAGCAAACCTCTTGTTGACTCTTTAAGTCGCTGGCGCTATATCAGAACAAACCTCATTGTCCCCTCGTTGATTCATTTATTACATATCAATCCTCTTTTCTGTTCAGTAGGTTTCCAAAGACTCCATGAAATTATGTCTCTAAAACAAAATCATAGTTTTCTACAAAATATGTTTTCATAACAAACATACAATCATTAGTTCTGTTTTCCATTGTAGTGAATCTACATTCAAAGTGAATATGGGAACAATTATTCAAATTATGTTAACAATATAATGATTAATACATTTCAATGTTCATTCTCAAAACAATTTTGATTATACAAAAAATTGTAAAATAAGATCAGAGGGGTTTGGATTTGAAGAAAAGAAAATAGTAAAGTGAAGGATGAGAAAATAAAGTAGAGAGAATGAAGTGAATAAACTGGCTGCTGTATTAAATAATGAATTCTTGAATTACTTCCAATTAATTTGCATGTCAAGTCAGCATTGGATTTAGACTTTAACTTGTATTTAGCTGAACCAAGCAACTGAAGTCCAGTGCTGAACTTCATTCTGTGAATGGTACGTACTACATAGATTCAATCTTTACTTGAGTCTGCAAAAATAACTACGAGAAAAGACTTGCCAATTAATTTACTTGATCTTCTCCTCTATCATATAATTATGACTTAATATGCACTCTTATAACAAACCTTTTTCTTTTTCCCATTTGGAAAACATTGTGTGCCCATATGACTTCATATGTACATATGGTTATCTTTACTTTCACCATTGTAAGTAACAAACATAGTTTTTCATTTTGAATATATTTACATCCTTCAATTTGATTGCTTTTCATCATTGATTCTAAATATAACTGCTGTATCCTGTGTTGTTTTTCTAATTATTGTAGAGGAAATCATGAACTGGAATGGGAATTTAAGAAGTTCTGGGTAGAGTTCCGCTCGTCCAGATCTGAACAGGTCATTACCATTCTTGTATACTTATCAACATAGTACATACTCTATGTGTTACTGGACTATGAGATAGTAATCGAATCAGTTTACATTGCTTCACTGGCTGATTAGTACTCTTAATGTATGGTTATTTCTATCTGTGTCCCCTGCAGAAGAAAGAAACATCCTTAATAATGGCAGTAGATGCTTTCTGTAAATTAACAAAGCAACATTCTAATGTTGCATAGTTAGTTAATACGTAAGACCTCCTTTCGCCTTTTCTTTGCTTACAAAACAACATTTCATGCTCATATACGAGTTTTATTAATTACTGGTTGGAAAAACAGATTAGTAGGAGCACACATTTTTTCTTTTGTTGTTGGGAGAGCACTTGTAACAGATGTGGAGAAATTACAGATGTACACAAAAGGAAGGCCTTTAACTCCTGCAAGGATCATTAAGTTCTTTTCTGAAGTCACTAAGGTGACGGTAATTTCTGAGTTAGTTTTAAATCTAAAACTCATAATATACATATGTATTTTTCAAACAGACACATTTTTTAACTATGCAGGATGACATAAATCCAGGCTCAAATTTCTTGTATGCCATAGAAGTTCTTCTGAGCGTGGTATGGATTATATGATTATCTTCGATCTATTTTAAGTTACCATGTTTTCTATTGTAGTGATTAAAATCAAACATTTTGAAGGAGATTGAGATTGTACACTTCATTTGTGTGGAGACACTCCTCTTGATTGGTGGAGGTATTGGGATCCACTAATGCATGCAAAGGAGGATCACAGTTAAGAGATCAAGTAGACTAGCATGGCCAGGTCCTCAATGGTTTATGGTAATTTTTGTTTTCTATATTTCCTTTTCATTAAATTTTAATTAGTTACCATGTTTGCATATGTGTGTTATCAATTTAATGATGCATTTGTAGTGTACGTGCTATGTTAAGAAATTATAAGGTAGAATTGATTGGATGACCATTAAGAGATTATATGATGCATCTTATATATTTCTGTTGGTTTTTGAATGTTGCATCTCATATATTTCTGTTGGTTTTGGCATGTTGCCAAATCAAGTGTAAAATTATGCATCTGCTAGAACATTCTGCATCCAACCCAAAAAATAAATCAATCACCAAATTTAATCCAAGCTAAAATAAATTTGCAAGCTTCTTAGTGTGTTTCCTATTTTAATTTAAATACTACGTTTTAATTTAAACTGTAATAATATGAAATTAATCATGTTTTGTAGGAAAAGATTAAACAAATTGAAAGCGTTTCACAATCGAGCTCGCCAATTAATTATAGAGCAGATGCACTTGCACAAGTGCTAGGGCAAGAAAGACCGGGTCGACTTAGAGCGATGGGAAGAGGAATGAGACTTAGTAGAGCAGCTTTATTGGAAGTTAAGGATAAGCATACACTAAAGTTAAGGATTGCTTTAGTATTTGTACTCTGTAATGTTTGTACACTTGTTAAATTGACATTATTTTCTGTTTCTCTCTTTTAACTTGGCTGCATGCTTATGTTTTATTCAATGGTTATGCACCTGCTTTAATGTTTGTACACTATAATGAAAAATATATCACATTTCTTTTTGAGCATGCTCTTGTTTTATATTTGTTGATTATAATCTTTATTTGTTTATGAAGATTTAGTTTGATTTCTATTATTAAAATGTAATATATAGGCATAGCTCTTGAAAAGTGTTTCTACGATTTTTATAGCGGCATATATGAGCTGTAAAAGAATTTATCAATACTATAACATGTTGATTTAATAACATGAAATGACCGCTATTGAATAAATATTTTATAGTGGCAAAATGGTGTTATAAAGATTTCCACATCTGTTGAGATTTAGCTGTATTATAGCGGCTATAATGAGCTATTGAATTAACGTACCATAGCGGCTATTTTGCGTTATAAAACTAAGCTCAACCATAGCGGCATATTTTGTGTTATAAATATTCAACAGTTTTTTATAACATGTCGATATAAAGCGCTTATCAAACCGCTATGGTTGTGATTAATACTGGCTATATGCCGCTATAAAAGACACTTTTTGTTGTAGTGCCTTTATATAAAAGTTCTCAAAAATACTTTAAAATATAGTTTAAACAATTTTAAAAGGGCAAAAATGCAACCAAACATTTATTTTGTAAAAATACAAGCATAAGTTCAATACATATAAGTATCTGTATAGCGATAATTACTATAACGACACAAACATAAATCAAATAGATGTCATAAATATTTCAACCAAACATAAATATGAGCAACATAAGAATATAAATAAATCATAATCGGTAAGAAACCCTTTAGTGTCTCTCTACAAAGGTCCTCGATAAATCACACATATGTATGTTTATTTCGAAGTTTTCTATGGCGATCCATTCGCTACGTACACTTCGACTTCATCTTACTGTTGTTCCCTATAAAACAATGGTTACTTATACCATTCGCTTCTAAGCGGGAATCAAATCCAAACAAACAACCAAACCAAAATATATAAACTATCATCGAAATATTCAACAATAATTTATAACAATACAAATATCATATAGTTTATTTAGATGTGAGTAAACTTACCAAAATTCCAGTTAACGCTTTCACATTCTGGTTTGATCCAAAATCGAATGGATCGAATTTAGCTCAAAATTCTATTGGCTGCAAATTCAATGTATCTAACCCAATGTGCAGATAACAACAATATGAGTCCAACTCAAAGGACCGCGACTAAATCTAACGTCGTATGAGATAGTAATTAAGTTCACAAGATTTTGGATGAATTAAAACAATTAATTCCTTAACTGCTTTAATTTAGTTTAATTACCCAATATTAATCCTTCTACCCACTCCTTAAATAAATTACTATGCATACATAGGTACAAACACATTGATACCCAAAATTCTTGCATCTTCCTCCCACTACTACACTCTCTACTCGACGAAACTATGCGCCAATCATTCCGTTCAACTCTACTCTTCATCCTCTCCTCCTCGGTCACCAGTGATCGTCACTCGACCCATCAACTAAAAACGCGACTGAACCTTAACTCCTACTACAACGCACAAATACGAATTACAGGGATGAGCCATACCTTCCCTGACTCGACCGCAAGATGCCATTCTTCTTCACAAAGCCAAATCCAAACTCTGATTCCTCCATCAAAGACCCTATCGCCATTGAGATGAAATCATGAAACCTTAGCTCATGCACAAACTTCGGCCATCCCCAATCATCACTGCACTCCACTAAGTAGGTATAGATTTGTAGATCTCATCGATATGAACTCAAAGAATCCAACTTTATATTTTTTCCGTTTAGTGGATTGGTTGATTTTGATTTTTAAAGTTGGTGGGTTTGGTTTCTTTGTTTTAGCTTATTTTGAAAGGAAAAGAGAAGTGAAAAAGAAAAGGAAAGATGGAAAAATCAAGTGTGTTGAAATATCTTGGTTGAAATTTGGTTTTTTTGAAATATTTCCGACATCTAGCAACACAACATTCCGTCTGTGTACAAACCGTAAACGACCAAAACAAAAATATGATCGTATACAAAATTTAGAATGATCCTAAACAAGTAATAAAAAATATTGATTATCTTATTCTGTGGAATGTCAAAAATACCATCGTTTGCCAAAATAATACGTCAAACAATAATTTACATATTTTCCAAATTAAAAATTATGGAAAAATCCTATAAATTCTTTTAAAAATATGTCGTTAAAAGTCAAGTTGTTTTACTAAAAATTGATTATCTTGTTATTTATTTGAACTACTTATTATTGTAAATTAGTTTACAAAATGGGTTCGCTATTATTATTTATAATTAAAAGGAGTTAATAAGGCTATTAAATCCATTTAATTAATATTAACTAATCATTCAAATATTATATCTAAATATAAGTTATTTATATTTTAAAAACCAATTATCTAAATATTTAAAGTTAATTAAATTTTCAAAATTAGAACGATAAAATTCCAGGATGTTACACTTAATGAAATATATGATCATCGTGGATAATTCCAACAGTACTCGCTTAACCCGAAGATATCTATTACCCATTTATATGAAATGGGTACTCTTTTCTAACATTGGGATTCGTAAGTTTGGATAGTCAGCAATCCATGATTTTTGATATTTCTAGGGGTTTTCCTAAAATAAAAGGTCATGTTGATATTTTATAAATTTTGGTAGTCTAGACATTTGGTTGCGTGCATTTCGATAGTAGGGGTTTTGTCATCCAAGTTGCTATAAATAATCTTCAAAAACCCGTTCGATAAAGAGATTCTCCGCTGCTTAATTAGAAACTTGGGCCTTTGTTCTATAATCACAAATTGAGACTTTATTCGACTCGTCATATAGAGGATGATATGAGCTACATTACAAAACAATGATTAGCGCTCAATGAAATAATGTGTAACTTCATAGATTCATAGTTTTGATAGCTAAGTACATGGCTTTTGGTGATGGAAGATCCTTATCGCATAAACCAAGGAATTTTTTTTAGGAAAATCAAAATTTATTTTCTACTTTGTCTTTAATAAACCAATAAAAAAATTCCAATAACTAATTTTCCTTTTATAAATCAATTTTTACTTTTTAGCTAACGAATCGAAAAGGTTTCTTGGAAATTTGAATTTATGCACAAGACCCCTTCTTAGCATTACTGCTAAGAAAGGACTTTGAGAAATCTAGTGATAGGAAAGTAAACCTAAAATCAAACACTTCTTGGTCATGATTCATGAACCACTCGTTTTTTAATTAGGAGTGAACTTCTCTATCTAGAGTTTTCGTAAAGAATATAGCTTTAAAATTTGTAATTGCAAGTATGGTTTTTCAAAATACATTTGGGGATAAAGCTTTCAAATGGAATTATAACTCTAATAATTTTACAAACCATTTCTGAAATAAATGCATTTATACTTCTTTTGGTATGTAAGACGTGTGGCAATAAATGCTTTGAACTTTGAAATATCTTTCCAGAATCATTATTAACCAATGTATTTAGATAATAATACTTTATTTACAATGAAACTAGTATATTCCTTTTTTTAAATATAAAAATTCTTTCTTCTTTTCCAAAATATTATTTCCCATCTACTAAGTTTGTATAACGCAAGTATCGTATTATCTCAGGCTTTCCTTAATGAAGAGATATTTCTTGTTTGTGAGCCTGAGAAGTCATGATTCATGAACTAATAGTCTTTGAAAACAAGAAATAGTTTTTATCAAGGACTTACCTCTGAATATCTAAAGTGGGAGATTCTAATAACTTTGATCTTGGAAATCCCATAATTATGGTAAAGAGGTGGCATGTAACGAACCACCTTTTCGACCCTAAAAAATCAGTACTAATACATCCACAATATTGATGTGTCGAGCAACCAAGTGTCGAAAAGACAGATTGTCAGGGGGAAAGATAGTAAAGATGGAACAAAATCTCACCACATTATGAGTAATAAATAATAAACAATAGATCTTTACAAAGAAAATTGTAATATACACACAACAAATCAGAGTATACTAATCTATTAGCAGCCTGGACAGTTATAACAACATGTCCTCGCAAATGCTGATAAATATAAACAACCAATGTAATGGAAAACAAAATATATTCGAGTACGTCTGAGAGGCTTCCAACTCGTCTCTTAAAGCTCTAAAACATCCATATTTAGATCTAAAAATATACTTGGTCTGACCCGAGCATTATAAGAAAATAACGCCTAGATCAGTGTGGTAAACCGGCATGAGAAAACACACATCACATGGATTTTAATGTTATAAACCTTTCAAAATAAAGGTATCTCGTAAGACTATGTCACATATAAACACGAACGGACTTACCTTACAATAACCAAGGCATTTCATAGGAAACCTTGTAATATTATAATAATGTCTAGGGTTTAAAATACATATTGAGTCATGGCTGAAATTGTTATATTATTTAAATTCCAACATAATAGGTATACTACTAAGTCAGAAGGGCACTTATCGGAGAATGGATTTCATATAATAACAGGGCATCATAGTACACCTCTAGAAAAATACACCGAGGGCCTAACATGGATTCCCTACCAACATAGGATTGGCCGACCCCTTACTATATAGCACCAAATATTTCATCACCCTGGTTGCTTTGAACCTTATCCCGAGAGCTATCATGCATAACTCAATCCATGTGTGTGTGTGTGTATCTAGAAGGGTGATGACAATACCCTAATGGGTAGGCCCATATAACCCTGTTGCATACCCTATGTTTTAGTCATTTTCAGTTGTTGAGGCTAGTGGCTATGTTTTAACCTTTTAACAATTTCCACTTGGAATGCTAGCACTGTCCCCTAGGCAACAATGCAATGCCGGGATTCATTCATACAAGTTGTTCAAGGTATGAACAAACCGAAGGCACTGCTTCTACTACATTCATTTTGGAATCACTCTCACGATTAGTAGTAAGCAGCTCTTACACTTCAAAGAAATCCTTCTTCAATCATCTTTAAGGTATCTTCTATTTCGAATGCTTATGATGGTTCAAAGTGATTTTCAGATAATATATTCAATCCCGGTCTCTTCGAACCAGCAATGATTATTTTAAAACTAGCCAACATTTGATAGTCGGTTATTCAACTATCAAATAAACAAACAATTCAACCAAAGATTTAATTCGAAATGGAAACTACACTGGTTAAGCACATAAGCAACTCTTAGCCTCTTCAATTAATCCTTTCGTTAATAAAAACCACTTTGTAAATACCTATATAACTTTTACAAAGATATATTCACAAAACCCACTCAATTCTTTTAATACTTAGAAAAATATTGATACTCTTATCTCCACTGCATAAGTAGATCAACGAATCTTAAGAGAGATTTCATTTCCAAAACCATACTTAAATCGGTTAAAACAATATCATTTAAAAACCTTGATAACAGTAAACCCAAACACTTTCCTTTTGGTGTAAGTTAATACATTGTATAGAAATTAGGCCAAATATACCTAACACCACAATCCAATTTCAAACATTATTATCCCTTGATTAACAATGAAATCAGACAAGTTAGAAAACTATTCTTGCCTCGATACACATTCTTAATTCTCAAGATAAAGATGAGTTTCCATACCACCGAATTTTGTGTTAAAAATGAAAAGAACATTTTCCATACCATATTTAAAAACAACTATTTGTGGAAAGACAAGTACGTTCCTTTTATGAACTCCTTATAAAACTCCTTTTTAAATTCTATTCCATATTTATAAAAAATCATTTCTATAAATCTCTTTCGTATTTATAAAAACTTTTAATTTATAGACTCGTTTATATAAATAGAACTCCTTTCAATAAATATATCTCTTTTCTATAAATATAACTCTTTTTCTAAATCTCCTTAACAAGCTCTTTTTTATAATTCTCTTTAATGAATGTCGTTTATAAATTCCATTATAAAACGTCATTTAAAAATTCCATTATAAAACTCCCTTTTATAAATCTCACATTTTATCACAAACTTCCGTTCCCAAAATTAAGCCAAATACTTTCCATAAACAGATCATCCATATGTTAGTATAAATCCACAAATGTGATTTATTTTCCATTTATCAAAATGATATTAATTTCTTTTTTAGAATACTATTTATAAATCTGTTCTTTTATTTATAAAATATCATTTATAAATATGTTTTTTTGTTTCAGCATTGTAAGTAAAATGTTTCCAAAATATTTATTCCAAAACTTTTTTCTATCTTCTTTTCTAAAAGCAAAAATATCTTTTTTAAATGGAAAAATCACTTTAAAATAATAGGTAAACCCCTTTAATTCCTTTAATATAAACATTCCTTATTATAATAACCTTTCTATAAAAGTAAGTACTTTTCAAAATTATTTTAAACTATTTACACTCACACACATATATTAGAAAAGAATAAATAACGAAGTTAAAAGAAAGTAGAGAAATTCAGAAACTATATTTTATTTTAAATAAAATGTAACGAAAATCAAAAGGGCGAATTAAAAATAAATTTTTAAATCTAAAACCATTTCCAAAAGCAACACTTAGTAATATTTCTAAAATACTATATCGCGGTCGATAGTTACTATAGCACTTAACCAGTGCCATTGTTACCTTTTTCTCTAAAAAGGTTCAACATTTAACATATGTCAGTGTTACATCCAATATGGCCAAACAATCAAATTTTAGCACTCAAAAATCTCTATAATAGGTATATAACTGAAATAAAAATCAACAAGAATATAACTGGAAATTAAAAGTCATAACAACGAGAAATCTAGATTTCTCTACTAAATTCCTATATTTCATTGTAAATGTCAATCGCTTTTCAAAAGCAGATATTTAACCAAACCAATCATAATCCATCCAAATATAAACAATAAATTTTATCTGATATATATCATGCCGAGTATCTAAAAAAGTGAGTTAAACTCACTGAAATTCAAACGGACGCTTAGGCGGTCTAGTTTGAACTAAAATCCGACAACGTTTGATTTTAGTCCAAAATTTCACTTGCTCCAAATTCGACCAAACCAATTACATCGTACAGCTATCGTAATTATGAGTGCAACACAAAAGACCGCGTCTCGATTGGACATGGTATGAGAGAGTTATACATATTAATAGATTTGAGATTTAATTACATAATTAATTACATTAACCACAAGGTTTATTATTTAATTACCAAAGCTTAATACTTCTTCCGCCATCCTAAATAACTAGTGTGTAACCGTTCATTGCACCCGGTGATTTTTAAAAAATAGTATTTATACTCTAATTATTGTAAAAATATATTGTATTATGCAATATATGATAAACTTATCGTGGTATATTAATCACAAATTAAAATTACATGCAATGCTCGAATATAAGGTTGAGTGTTCAATCCTCGCCAATTACACGTCTCTGTAAAAATTAATGTTCTAACTCAAAAAAATTATAAATTAAAATTGTTAATATTGTATACGTAAGTAATTTATGTTTTTTCTCGATGAAAAAAATAATTTATGTTGTGTGGTATAATTTTTTATATGTATGAGTGAATAAGTAACTTTATCGTTTTGTTGATATGATTATTTTGTGTGTGTGTATTGAATTTTCATCCTTTCTAAAAGATTACATATGGATTAATGTACATTAAATAATTGAATTTATATAAATAATTTGAATTAATAATCAACATAACTAATTAAATATAAGGAGTTGAATGCACAAAAAATTATAGAAAATTAAGAAGAGATTTGTACATATTTGTAATTGAGAAGAGCATTGGCCTTATGGTTAACTTATCTACATGTGAACTTTTATCCATATTTACTTTTCATTTTAAAATAATTTTATCCTTTAATTAACCATATATTTCATACTGTTAAAGGACGGTCATGCTTTCAACTTTGATAATTGCAAAATAATATTATGTACCATTTAATTGAGTAATGAGTTACGTATGGTTTGGTAACGTATTGAAAGTGACGATGTTTATATAATATTAGTGTAATTCGTACGTTCACATCATAATGTTGTAAAATATAAATTTATCTTTTATAGGTTGTTCGAAATGAAATTATGTTATGTACTGTATAATAATTTTTTGACATAAATGAAATGGAAATTAAAAGAGTTTTCATTATTTACGTATATAGTTTATGTTACGTGATTTAAATATCTTTATAAATCCGATTAAAGAAGAAATAATTTTATCATTTTTTCCCATATATATGAATATTGTATATATTGAAATTCTCATATTTTTATGATTTATTACATGGATTAATGAATATTAGTTAATCATGTTTCTTCAAATAGTTCAAATTTAAAATTACACGATTAATGAAAATATGGACTTGAATGTAAAATATTAGAAGATAATTGAGAAGAGTTTCAACGTAAATGTAAAAAAATTAGGTATTTTAAGTTAATAGAATTTTACAGTGCAATGCATGATAAATTCATTTATAAAATAAATTATAAAATAAATTTATTATTGTCATTAACGTGTATAGTTTATGTTATGTGATATATATATATATATACCTGCATCTAAATGATATTTTTAACCAATTTGTTGATGTGCACGCAGTATGCATGTTGAAACTTTCATCTTTTAGGTTTATAAATAAATATTAGTTGACTAGGTTTAACAATTAGTTTAAATTTTGTATTATATAATTAATTTAAATGTGGAATTTAATGTATTTTTTTTATAGAGAACCGAAAGATTTCAAAATAATTACATATTTTTTAAAAGTAGTTATTTGAATGTAAAATAGTGTGAAAAGTTGAGCAGAATAATTGTAAAGCGGTACATCTAGGATTTTGAAAATAAAATATCCAGACTTGGAGAGAATTAAGGAGAATAAAGATAATTCCTAGAATTGATGAGAGAGCTTCAAATTCTTCTGCTTTACTACTATTTAATAGATTCAAACACACGCCTGCTAACCTAAACCCATCCATGGTCGTGCATTCTTCTACCTCTTTCTCTCTCCACACACGACGAAAACACAATCCGATAGCACCATCGAACTCCATATCCCGCAAGCTCTACTTCCGTCACCTCCTCTCTCATCGTGGCTCACTCCCCCAAATCACATCCTACAGACGCGCGAACCCTACAAGGTCACGACCCATAAAACCCTATTGCACCTCACCAAAATTGGCCCAGCAATGCTCCTTGCCACCATGAACTCCAACCCATCCTCTGATTTATCTAATTTGTCTCAACTTGTTTAAAATCAAAACCTTAGTTTTCAGCCTAACTTCCTATGTACCGTCGCTCTACTTAAACACGCCCGAAGCCCACCAAACTCCTATAGAATGAAGATCTCACATTATAAATCTCAAAGATTCAAGCTTTTTATTTCTTTGCTAACTATTTGACTAGTTTTTAAATTTTTAAGGAGGTGGATTTTTTTTGTTTCGATGCAAATTAATGGAACAGCAAGAGAGATGAGGGAAATATGTGGTATTCGATTTAGCTAAGTGTTTATTTTAGTTTATATCTCAAATAATGGCATCGTACCGCACAGATTTTTGTTCACGTACGAACTACGAACGACAAACCAAAAATACGGCCACGCTCAAAAATACGATACGATCCCAAAACAACAATAATATACACTAGTTATTCAATTCTGTAAAATCACAAAAATACTGCCGTTTGCCGAAAAATAGTCAAACAAAAAATTAAATGTTTTCCAAATTAAAAATTATAGAAAATTAAATAAAAAATACGTCAATAAAAATTAATTCATTATTTTAAAAATAAAATTTCTAATTATTTATTATTGTAAATAAATTTATAAAATGAGTACAATATTCTTATTTATTAACTAAAAGATGTTAAATAAGACCAATAAATCCATTAAATTAATACTCAATTCAAAATCCAAATATTTAAATCACTGTTCAATATTAAATTCACAATTCGAATATTTTGAATAAACTCTATATTTGAATTTAGGTTTTTTTTAAACTTTAGAAACCAATTATTTTAATATTTAAAATCAATTAAATATTCAAAATCAGATGACAAAATTCTAGGTTGTTACATGGCATTTTACAACAACTAGAGTTTTATTTTTGAAATAATAATGATAAGAAAACCAAAAGTCCACATAATAAGAAAACTTATTATGATATAGAAAGGAATTTAAGTTGAGGTTCTATAGGAATTCGTTTGATGTTAGAAACCATAATGATGTCATATCTTGAGAATCCTATCAACTATGAATAATAAGGAAATAAATCAACAAGGAGAACTCTATCATCCAGATAATAATAACAAGAAATCAAGAACATAATGAGTTTCCAATTACAGGAGTTTTCTCATCTAAATCAAAATAATAATAAGAAATTCAAAAGTCCATGAGGGAATCCATCTCTCATTGGAAAAAGTCTGTATTCAAGCTTCATAATTGGGTAGAATCCCACATTTGATAGCAAGAGCTGTAGTATAATGATTTTTCCATTGATAACAATAATTATAATCCAGGATAATAATGAACTCAAATCTCTGTTCAAAAGCAATAGATAAAGGCCCCTCAACTTCATTATTTAATTCAATAATTCAAAGAACGACATTCCAAGCTTCATTGTTTGCATACGATTTCATAGTTTGACATCCTTGTTTTTTTTCTTGCAAAGAAACTTGAATCCCTAATAGTGGATCAACGAAATTCATAATACAAATGGTGACATATATTCTTAGCTTATAATACAAGAGAAATTGTAACTTGATAATAAGCACTTACTTGGTACATTTGTAATAGATATAAGTAGTTTATAATTTCACAAATTTTGTAGATTTCACATATATGTTTTTGCCTTATTAACCGTTATCAAAGATATCTTACACATTACCTTTTATGTTATTTCTTAAATCGATTAATTAACTTTAATATATATTTATTTTATTTTATGAATATTATGAACATAAACTTGTAATTTCTCTCATATGCGAATAGATATAAGCGAACGGTGTTAGACATTGTTCGCATTGTCCCCACATCTTTCCTATGATGCTAGTCTCATCAAAAGCTACCCATACTTGGATTTTTGCAAACAGAGATGGCCAATCTTGGCCGTTGATTTGCAACTTGCAATCCTCTCACTCGATGGTTAAATTAATCATATGGGTTTGTAGATCTTATCAAGTAGATTGTATCTATGGTGGTCGATTTCTCAAATTATCGTTGATTGGCCTAAAATTTGATTGAAAACTAGAAAAAAGGGTTACACTTTTTTATTTTTCCGATCATTAACGTTAACTTTAGGGTCATTGCATTGCCGCCATAGGATGGAGGGAAGGCGAAGCTTTAAGTTGATGGTAGCCGATAATTTTTCAAAACCAGGGTTGATGAGAATTTCAATGCTGATTAGCCCTCAAAATTCTAGCCAAAACCCTAGCAAATTATGAATTTTTACGGTGGCTGGAGGTGTCGATCGAAAATCGGAGGCAAGCGAACGGGTACTTCGGAGCTTTCTTCATTTGATGATTTTTTCGATGCCTATTATATTTTTAATTGCCGTCGATAGTCCATATCGAGAAGTTCACCATTGATGAATTGTGTATGTCATCAATTTGGAACTTGTTGGAGCATATGCTCATTCATTCCAAATCATTGCAAGTTGGTCCTCGTGTGATAACCGTCGTGCGATGATCCTATAACCTTCACATGATGAGTTTCATGAAATAATGATCCATGGATTACATTCATGAAATGATTAAGATCTTCGTGAGATGATGGGAAGGTAGTCTTCATGTGATGACAAGGTCATAAGGACTTCGTGAGATGATGGGGAAGTGGTCTTCGTGATATGGCAAGGTGGTGAAGTGAAGTGGTGAGGTGTTTTTGTTCGTGAGGTAACCTTTGTGAACAATGGAGTGATTATGAATGGCTGTCATTGTGAGTTGAATGAATTATTGCGATGAAGGCGCCTTAGTGTGTGATAATGGAAGAGATTTCATATGTTATGATGGAAGAACTTTCGTGTATGATGATGGAGTTATTGTGGAATGATGGTGGTTCTTTCCTGCAAATATTAAACAAGATAGTTAGTTTTAGATTTAAAATTTTAGAACTTTCAAAATTCGTATCTTCTTCAATAATAGCCTGATTCTAAATATTCTTTGACCAAGGCATTCGTAGTAATGCGAATTGTATTTTACAGTTATTTCGAAAACTTCTAATTTTTTTTCCAAGTTAAGGGTGTTTTGGTAATTTTTTGAAATTTAAAGGTCATAGAGTTCAACTCTCAATGAAAACATCAAATGTTAAACCAACGTTTAGCTGAACATCAAAATGTTTTTAAATATGTAGAATTCAAATAAAATTTCAAAAATAATGTAAATAAAAATGAAACTCAATAATATATGCCATTTTCTTTATTCAACGGTCAATGTGCAAGAAATAAGTCATCCTCTCTGTTAACTCAAAGATCATGATTGGAGTCAATTTGTAAATTTTTATTTCTAGATGTCCTTGTGTTCAAAGTTCATGCCATCTTCTCCTTCGTCGGCCATCAAAAAGAGATCTCAAGCTCTCGGTGGTGCTTGGGAATGTTAAACCCTAAATTATTATTTGTTCTAAGAGGGAGAGAAAGAAGAGAAGAGCTCTTCTCAGGTGGGGGTGTGTCTCTATTTATAGAGATTGGAGAGTGGCATAACTTGCTTGGATTGGTTAGTCCAAGTTGACGTGGATTGGTGACTTGGCAAGATGGATGGTCTTGATGGTGGAACTTCTCATTATCTGAATATACCAACAGTGTAACAACCTGCATTTTAGTGGGCTCGAATTTTCGCTAAATCGAAAACCTAGGTCCACTGGCGTACAGACCATTGGTTTGGCATCCTCTAAATAAACAAAAGTATATCAGAGTTTTATTGATAAATCATACGGTGGAATAATAACTTATAATACAGCATATAATTACTGACTAAGGCTAAGACTTCAAGTATCTAGCCATTGTTAGTGTCGAGCATGCATAAGCGAATATGTCCTTCCACGGTTCTTGCCTTGTACTAGTGCCTTTACCTCTAAATCTATTCTATAGGCTATAATCACGAGGGAGTCAGAAGACTCTGAACAACGCTCTTGTGATTGATAAATTACATACTTTATCATTAACACTAGTTTATACCAATTTTTTTTCATTACGTGTTATGTCTATTATCTAAAGCTTGGTTATTTGATTTCATGTACACTTATGAATACACCCCACTTACTCGAAGTATATAATAACTACATAAGTATAAATGTATATATATATAAGTAGCATAGTCCCTGCATGGACCAGGATACATTCCCCGTTATTATCTGCAACTCTACACCATGCGAGGTATCCACCATTTGTGTCTAAACCAAATTGCCCCGTACACCGAGGATCTTCTCGTTAGTGCCTAATAATAACATTACAACTATTTATTTGTATTCTACTCATCTTAAAGACTCAACTAATGGTTCTCTAGCCTTGTCTCCTGACTACAAACTAACAAACAACTATGAGGTGGTGCATGTCTTATTCGTGATTTAAACTAGTAGAAGGTGTACTCCATATAGGCATAACCTGAGTCTTTCTACAAACCGCTCAAGGACCAATGATGATGTCGACCTATGTGTACAAATCTACTACTCATGTATAAGGTACCTACCTTGCTGATATAGCATCAAGCCTATCCTTACAGTCCAATTTAGATTGTCTAACACAATCCAGGAAATGCCTCCTTTGTTACTTAAATATACCCCTATAAGAATTGAAGTAGACCTTGTTTCTCCCTTTAACACTTCAATAAAGGCGAATAAACTTTGGCATACTCCCTTTACCTATACACGAACGTATAATCATATGGGTCCTATAGTTGGAGATATCTCACATCAGTACAATGTATACACAACTGTTGGTTGCCTTTTTCGGAGGGCGGACTTCTATTGTGTAATATTACCGAACTCACATCCCAACCCATACTGAGACTACGTCACTTATATTTAATCTAAGTATTGACTAGATCCAATAATTCACACCCATCATAAGTGCATACTTATGGCTATTTAAATTTATTTAATTATTACATCTCCTATGTTCAACTATTGGTATTTAGTTATGTTTACATAACTACTTTTTTCATTAGTGTCCATTACTGTCATTTAACGCTTATTTCTAATTAATAGATTAAATAGCTTTTACTGCGCGACTTCCACTTAATATAATTAGGTATATTCTACTGTTCATTTTAAACTATTACTATCTTTATTTGATTACTATAACTTCATCACTTATTGTTTATTTTCTAACTTATCTCAAATCACATATATTAGATTTAAAATTAAATTATTATTATCATCTCTACTTACAATACTTTGGTTTATACTAGGGATTTTGGCATTTTAATGCGTTTCAATTACATCTTCCCAAAAGGAAACATTAACACTGTAATTTTTCTAAATCATCTAAAAGATGACTTTTGTTATGTTTGGAATTACAAGGAATTATCATCTTTGTTATTATTAAAAATAGACGATACAAAATATGGTAAACATCCTCATTTTGTACATCTCTTTCTTATAGTACTCATTCCTTATTATTTTAGACGATACACTTTTATTCATAATTATAATACTGGATAATTTATAAAAAATTACATTGCAACACACTTCGTTCTAATGAATTAAAACACTACTTAAATCCAAATCCAATTTATAACAACTTCCAATTCATGTTTACTAACATATGTTAAACTAACAAACCAGGAATTATTATACAATCTCATTAACAAATTATCTCATAAATTTAAGGACTGATTTCAACTTATTTTCCAGATTCACGTATGCGTAATAATTAATCAAAGTTAATTGTTTACATAATATGTAGGCATGATTCTCAAATTCATTACATGTGTATATTTAAGCCTACAACTCCAAAACCTTCATTCAAGCATACAAGGAACAGACTTTCAACGGACATGAATCCAATATTATATAAAAATATATAATTTCTCACTATCCTCTATGCTCCAAATCTTCGGATCTTAATCTATTATTCTTGTTTTAAACCCTTTCTCTCTACCAAAATATGTATCAAAAGCATATGTAAATTTATTAGAACTTTAGATCGAGACGAGATTTTAATTTAATATATAATTGTATTTAGATTTACTATTTAACTTGGCTTTGGCGATTCGATTAGATCCTACTTTTCTTCTCTATTGTTCTTCGCTATTCTCCACTTATATGTGTATAATATAATTTATATAGATATAGACTTTAGAATTTATGGAAAAAAATGGGCAGAGCTTTGTAGTTGCTTTAGAAAATATGAGAAGAAAAGTGAGAGGTTAAGCCCATATTTATATGGGTTCGAATCAATGTCATATAATGGCCTATATCTCCGTACGCCTTGAGTCGACAGTAAATCACCCATGTCCAACTCAAATTGAACAGAAATATGAATCATTAGGGGTGAAGAAGCAAAGATAGAAGAAGAACAGAAACAACAACACAGAATCTCACAATCGCTCACAATCATATCGGAACAAAATATAATATGTATAATAACAAATTTTATACAAGGAATCTTTAGCTGTTAATATATATATATATACATACATACAATCATTAGAGTGCAACAACCATCAAGTCAATTCTAGACAGTTATTATAACTTGTCTTCACCAGTGCTGACTATATAGTCTACAAACAGTGCTGACTATACAGTCTACAAACATAGCGGAAAATAAATCAAGTACATAGATATGCCAAAGCATCCACCAGCTCGTGTAACAACCCGCATATTTTACGATTGTATATTTAAAATGTTTTATTTAAATATAGCATCGTCAGTCGGATTTAAGTCCGAAATGTCACTTTTTGCAAACAGTCGAATTAGCACTCGAGACCACTTCCATTGAGTCCAAATGGCATTTGCGACCTTTTTGAGTATAAACATCGATATGTTTGGAGTTGAGCAAAATTTTGACATTTTCATTTAGGGCTTTGGGTTTGGGTTTCAGCCCACCAACCTAACAAATAACCCAACTCCACTTCTCTTCATTCATTCCACTCCTCATTTCCTAACACTCTCAAGCTAAAGTAAAAATGGGGGAAAGAAGAGGAAATTAGAATTCCTAAACCCTAGCTTTCATTTGGAAACTCAAATTCAAGTCCAAAATCCAAGAGAAGCTTAGGTAAGCATCCTCTCCATCTTCTCCACCTCAATCCCTCTTCAATTTTCAAAAATTGCAATAACCTAACTTAGGAAAAAAAGCTTCACCTTTGATAATAGATTGAAAATTCCAAAGGTGTTGTTGAAGGAAAATTAATCTTTGCTTGTTCTAGAGTTTCTCATTTGTTTAGGTTTAAAAGGTAGTTTTGAACTCACATCTATGTATAAATCTTTGATAGTTGTTAGGAAGTAATTCCTAACATCTATTCCTTATCCATTTGCCTTTGAATTGAATTAGTTTGATGAATATTTCAATTTTTGGTGTTTTGAAGTCAAATCTTTAAAAAATCCAATCTTTGATGTTTGTGCATGTTGTTGGGGTGTATCGAAGAGCCTATGAGGCTGGGTTGTCGCTTGGTATAAATCCCTAGTCTTCGTTGCTCGTCCGATCACTTCGCTTTGGATTTTTGCCCCTTCTTGGGCCAGGCTGAAAATACTACAAAGGCCAGTTCAATCGACTGAACTTGTGATGACCCGCAAATCCATACCCCCCTTTGAGCTCGCAAAATTCCACAACAATTCAGCTCAAAGTGGAACAAAAGTACGAGTCCTCGTGGTTAAAGAAGAAAGAGGTAGAAGAAGAAAAATAAAACATCATCAGAGTCTCACAATTGCAGCGGAACAAAATACAATATATAATAACAGCTTTAAATACAAAGAATCTATACTGTCATATATACATACCATTATCAAAGTACATCAATCAATCATTATCGGGACAACTTAATACTTGTCCATACACAGTGGAAATAATAGTCAAATACGGAAGTATGCTCTGTCATCCAGCTCGTCTCCTAAGCTCCTTAGCTTTTAACTTGATCCTGATTAACTCGGTCTGACCCGAGCATTATAATAAAACAACACCCGAGTCGGTCTGGAAAACCAGCGTGAGAAAATCACACTCAATAGGATTATTATACTTTTTGAAAATTCTTAAAAACAATGGTATCTCGTAAGACCACGCCACGAATAAATATACTGAGTTTTTACCTTACAATAACCAAAACATTTTTATCAAATTCGTCTAATATTATAATAGTGTCTATAGAAAGTAAAATAGAATCTAGCTGAAATGCTTGCATCTCTCATTCCAGCAATAGTTGGGCATAATCAAAACCGCACAGGCGCTTATTGGAGATTGGATTCCATACAATGGCAGGGCTACTGGGGTGCCGCCTGTCATGGTACCTGGTCTAGATCAGAGTACCGAGGATCCACCTTAAATCCCCTGCAACAGAAGGCCGGAACCATCCTTTACTGGATAGTCCCGAATAAGATCACCCCATGGTTGGCACGACCAACCACCCACTAAGCCGAATAAAAAAGGACATCTAGACAGGGGAAATCTTACCCTAATTGGGTGCTACCCACTTAGCCTTGCTGCACCTCCTTTGTTTTAGCCATTCCCGGTTGATGACGCTTGAGGCTACGATTACCTTTCAAGAACGAGTCCCACTTTGAATGCTGATCATCCCCCTAACGATGTTCTGAAAGCATTCGTCCACACCGCCTTCATTCGTTATCATTCAAACCGGTCGAAGTGGTTTTCGGATAATTAAACCCGATCCCGGTCTCTTCGAAACGATCAGCCATTGGCCAATATTGATAGTCGGTTATTTAACTATCAAATAATCATCCACAAGCAACAATTAAGTCATAAATAATTTTCCCCAAATTATTTATCTCAAATATCAATCCAGATATTATTTCCATTTTCAACCCTTTTTGAAAACAGTTTTCAAACTTCTTTCATTTTCATGGAACCATTTAAATCTTTTTCCCATACTTGGAATATTTCTTCACTTCAATCTTATATTCAACTCTTGAAAAACATTCCTTTATTTTCTTATTTCTTTCTCAAAATCAATATACACTTTTACTTGTAAATTTTCAAACTCAATTGTTCCACTTTGCTTTGTGAATTTTATTTTGCCTTCAGGAAACTTCTATCGTATACTCGGTAATTTATTTAACTTTCCATAACCCCACTTATAAGATTTTTCTCCTAAATCTTATCTCATTTAATAAACTCGCTTATCATCTCAAGAGGATTATAATTGGATTTTGAAACATTTTTGAAAACGTCTAGACTTATAAAATAAGAATAATGGTTTATTTTCAAATTATGGTTTAAGGTAAAATTAAATATGAATATTAAAATTCATATCCAGTTATTAATAAATTTTCAAAGCCGGTTTAGAAAACTAGAGTTTATTATAATAAATTACTAAGCCCTCAAAAAAATAATTCAAAATATTCTAAATCCAGATAATAGTTTATAAAAATTATATAGTATAGTAATTTAAAAATATTCCCTTTAAGATAAATTTATGTTTTTAGAAAACCTAATATTCACCCGTAAATTCCTCTTGACTCCAATCTCAACGACCATATTCTCATTTCTCACCTTCGGAAATTTTTCTACTACTTCCTTTCAAAACTAATTTTCATAACTCAATATAAGTTCTCGCCATGACTTATCTCTTTACATATCCACTGATATCTTCCTATCTCATTTATAAACCCCGTTCATAAATTTATAAACTCCCATGAGTCTTCCATTTATTTATAAAAACAATTTTATTCAAAAATTCCATATTTATAATTTTATTCCTCAATAAAATCCCATATTGTTCCTTAATAAAATTCCATTTCATTCCTTAATAAAATTTCTTTTTTATTTCTTAATAAAACTTTGCTTTACTTTAAATCCACTCATCGATTCCAATATTTCTTCGAGTCTTTAATATATAATTTAAATTTCCCCAAATCTCAACTTCAACCAATTTATGTACAACCCAATTAATAAATAGACTTTTATTATACTTAATTCTCAAATAGAAGTAAATCCAAATTCTCAATAAATATTTTCTATTCAAGTTCCATTTTAAATTCCTTCAATTAAATTATTTTTGCTATTTAAAAATACCAAATTTCACCTTCCATGTTGTTTAACACTTAATAATTCAATTCACATACAAATCCATATCAATTTATCCATCCTGTCATATAGCAACAACATATATATGATCAATAAATATTTTGAGGAATCCTGTTGGATCCCTCCAACCTGTTTCCCTGCATCCACGGGTGTTGGCACAAAATAAAATACCAATTCCACTTCGCGGTGGAATATCTCGGTATACGGGTTTATATAATATCATCCACTATTATGCGGCGCATAGGCTCTCATCCGCTATATAATGCGGGAATATCAATCACTCCAATATATATATATACTACTATATAAAAACAACATTCAACAGATAATTGTTCAATTCATCCAAACACATCCAATAATTTAAATTTAACATTTAAATTAATCAAGGCATCCATATGAGTGAGAAAATCTCACCTTTGCTTTTGAGTTGCAACCCTTTCCAATCTCGACCCGATTTCCCGATTTTTGACCTTCTATAAACAATTATATGATTAATTAATGTTTGGAACAATCGGACTATTAATTTTCATTTAATAGATTACTCAACTAATGATTTTATTTTAACTACTTCTCTAAAAAAATCTTTTGTAACTAAAAATAATTAAATAAGTTAATTACCAAAATACATTATCTTTAAAAAATAAATCTAATAAATTAAAATATGTATATTTATTTATTTTGAAACTTTATATATTCTTATCATTAAAATCTATATACATTTCCAAAAATCCAGTTTATATAAATTCTTATATTTCCCAAACCTTATATATGTACATACTGTTTTCTGTTTTTCTAAAATACATATAGTTATTAAATCTTGATAGAAATAAAATCTCTTTCTAGCATATACATATTAAAATGGAAAGGGTTTTATACATCACTGTAATGTATATTTTTTATTCGGTGTATATAGTATAATTTCAAATCAATAAATTTTAAATTAAATCAAAACCAAAACTAACACATACCTCACTACTACCAGGTTCGAGACACTGAACCTCACTTCATCGATGTTGCTCTGACCTCTACCCATCCATTGCGCGTCCCTCACGTCCAGGTCGCAACTGCCTTCGCGCACAAGCCCAGGCCCGAGCTACCCTCAAAGTCGAGCATGGCATCCCACACTGACCTATCATTTAAACCCAAGCCATAACTTCCTTATGCAACTTTGATCGCCGCTCCCTGGCTGTCGCGAGCGTAAAAAGCCATCGTTGTCACTTCAACTCAAGCACTCGCGCAGGCCTCTCTGACTTTGATCGAGATTGTTATCACCCCCTTTTTTCGAAGGAATTGGAATGGAATTCGTTTAGAAGAAGATGGGGAAGACTGAAGAGGAGAGGTGAAAGATTCGAACTGCTGACATGATTCAATGCTTGAACTTGAGCGGAAAGGAAAAGGGGATGATGCGATTTGGACGAAAATCGTTCGGCCATTGTATATATTTTTCTTTTTCTCTCTCTGGTTTTGAAATAATTTCTTGCGTGTTTTTAAAGAGGAAGTAAGGGAGACAAGATGAGATGCTTGCGTGTAGCAGATGAGCTACAGAAATTTGAAGGAGAAATGAAAAAGTGCTGATGGTGAAAGAAAGGCAGCTGATGGGAAGGAATTTCAGCTTTGTTGACTAGGGTATATATAAATATTAAATTCAAATTCAAATTTGAATATCTCGATAAATGCAACTTAAAATCTCGACATCCTATCGAGGCGTGCCGCTAGGCGTCTATAATGTTATACCCCTATTTCGAATGCAATAGAGAAGGTTTCGAGTCCTAATTCGATCATATGGAGAAGATAGCTTTTGGATCAACTATTAAAATTAATTCAATTAATTATTTTCTAGGCGTTTATATCTCGTACGATCACACGATAACTCCGAAAGCAACGAAATTTGAAATCTGATAATAATTCAATATTATAGATCCAGTGGAACTGGTTTCGTTGAAATCCGAGATTGTGACTCGAAAGGCTATTTTTAAATATCAATTTAAATGATATATTTTTAAAATTGAACAAACCACTGTTAAATTCAATTTTATCCAATCTATTATCTTCAGTATTATCAATATAAATTTTATAAGCCTTTGAAATATTTTTGACAAGCTTATAACTCCATATTTTATATTTTACCCAACTACCAATTATATAATTCAAAAGTTGAATTTTCCAATAAATCATTATATCTTAGATCCTGAATTTAATTTATAAATAAAAAACATACTTTTCATGTTCAAAATCAATTCATAATCCAAATCAAATATTTAAATCCATTTAAATATCTCAAATTAACTATTCAAAAATCCGGGTCGTTACATTCCTCCCCCTTAAAAGAATTTCATCCCCGAAATTACTAAGGGAGAAGAACGTTTCAAACTCATTAACTTTTTAAAAGTTACTTAGCTAAACTTGCTATTGTAACGACCCAGAATTTTGTACGTTCAATTTGGAATATTTAAATGGTTTTAAATATTAAAATTGAATTACAAATTAGTTTGGATATGGAAAAGCTTGGGTTCATTTAATAAAGTAGGTTCATAATTTAAATTTGAAATTTATTTAATAATATAACCATTGAATCTTATAATTAAATATTGGTTAAGATTGTGAATATGGAATTTTAAGCTTGTTAAAAATATTTCAAAGGCTTATAAGATTTATATTGACAATACTGAAGGTAATAGTGGACTAAAATTGAATTTAAAAGTGGTTTGTTCAATTTTAAAATATATCATTTAAATCGATATTTGAAAATAGCCTTCCGAGGAACAGTTTTGGACTTCGGCAAAACTAGTTTCATTGGATCCATAATATTGTATTATTATCAGATTTCAAATTTTGAAATGTTTGGAGTTATCGTGTGATCGTACGAGATATAAACGCCTAGAAATAATTAATTGAATTTAATATAATAACTGGGTCCAAAAAGTTATCTTCTCCATACGATCGAATTAGGACTCGGAACCTTTTCCATTGCGTTCGAAATAGGGGTATAACGTTATAAATACCTAGTGGGATGCCTCAATAGGAGATCGAGATTTTTGGCTTTGTTTTCGAGGCGATTTAAATTTAAGTTTAAATATACATATATTTTGACTGGTCAAAAATTCCATTCAAATCAAAGCTTTATTCCTTCACTTTAGTCATTGTAGCCTTTTTTCTCTACTATGCTACCATCACTTTTAAATCACGTCTCTTTCCCCTTTTCTTTTCATCCCTTCAAAATCGAATTCACAGAAGAAATAAAATGGCAGTATTCATTCCAGAAAAAAATAAATAAATAAATAAGAGGGCACTGTCTTCTAATTTAAAATCGCGTCCTATCTCTATTCATTTTTAGTCCTCCCTCAAATCGAATTAAACGAATTCGTTCTTTCTCCTATTCAAGTTCTCGGCACCAAACTAAGAATAAATTCAAGAAATTTAAAAATCGAATTCATTCAATTTCAGGGGAGAGAGAGAGAGGAACAACAGCCTAGTGATGTCGAGTTCTGTGGGGGTCACGAGCGGGCTATCATAGCTATTCACCTTCCTAATCTTTCCCTTTACCCAACAATTGGTTTTCAATTCTAACTTTAATTCCTTTATTCCAATTCCAATTTTAAATCATTTTGTCATTAGCACAAATATTTTCCAAAAATTTCCAAAAATTTTCAAACTCCCAAAATTTCTGGAAAATTTTGACAGAGTCTCCCTCGTACGGAGGAGCTTTTGCAATTTGACAAGAGAGATAAATATCTATACATCAACCCACATGGTCGGAAAAAAACAAATAATATTTCATAATTCCTAACTTTTATCGCGTAGGCGTAGCTCTGTTTAGCATTTTTAAGCAAGCGGCTTATTTATTTAGCAATTTGCGCGACCAAAATCCAGCCAAATGGCCCCCGGCACCTGTACTTACTCAATTTAAAAACGTAAGCACTATATATATCTATGCAATTTGTTAACATTTTACTAACTTTCAATAGCTAAACACATGCATTTCATAAGCAATATATACAAAACAGTTTTCATAAGCAATCAATAAGCTTTCAATATTAATTCAATTGCTTTTACTCGATTTTTATATCATCCTATCCAATTCGGAATGATTTTCAACTCATTTTCTTACATTTCATTCATTTTTAATCCAAACTAACTTGTATTCATTGTAATTGATTCAAAAGTCAATTTCTATTAATCCATAGAATTTTATTTAATCTCGTTTACGACAAATGACAATCAATTTCTATACAATTCGGCGATATTCATGCAAATAAACTATCACTTTGCTTTATAACTTTTTTAAATTGATTCCAACTCAATTTATTTTTAACTCTATTCCATTCTAATTTATTCACAACCCATTCACTTGCATTTTGCTTCAAATTTGCTTAACTTTCATTCGAAACTATTTTATTTAAGCTTGACAACTTTCCATGCTTATATATTAATAACCATTTTCAAATTAATTCAACCCAAGCTTTTATTTAATGGACTTTCACTCTTACTCGAAGCCAAGTTTCCATATTCATTTACTAATTAATTATCCAATTAGTCCACTCCTAACTTTCAATTCGATATTTGATTTTTTTTATCGCTTTATTACTTTTACTTGAATTCAATTCTATTTTATAATTCAAGTCTTGATTTTTATTTTATTCACCAAAATATCAAACAAATTTATTTTGGGCTTTCTTTCATTTTTAAATTTATAAGTCACACACTTACTTATATTCACATTTCCATTCATTTACACTCAATCACATTCACATTTTACTTTTAACTCGGGGTTCTATATTTTTACTTAGCCAAGTATTTATTTTTATTTCAATGCTTCTCTGTATAAGCTATCAAAGCTTATTTATTCAAATTCAATTTTTTTATTTAACTTATCTTACGCTAAATTCAACTTCATACCATTCTCTCTTAAATTTATGGGTACTTTTGGCACAGGTCCTTATCAAGGTTCAAAATATATGAAAAGTCCTTCACTAAATTTCAGTGTAAATTAGGTCCCTGATTTTTATTCATGATTATTGCAGAGCATGATGCAACTTTTCATAAAAGTTGCTGACATTTCTGCAACTTTTCTGTACACTGTAAAGACAGTGTATGAAATTTGGTGAAATATCAGCACTTATTTATAAAAGTTATTGACATTTCAGCAACATTTATGTACACTGTGAACACAGTGTATGAAAGTTGCTGAATTATCACCACTTATTTATAAAAGTTGCCGACATTTCAGCAATAATTTTTCTTTGTTTCTAGAAAATAGGGACCGGATTTACAATGAAACTTTGACAGGGAAAGTTGCTAAAATATCAGCACTTATTTATATAAGTTGCTAACATTTTAGCAATAATTTTTCTTTATTTCTAGAAAATAGGGACCGAATTTACAATAAAACTTTGATAGAGACCCGCTTTACAATATGAAAGTATGATAGGGATGCCTCCCTAATTTTCACTAAATTTATTTGGTAAGAATTTAATTCATTCAATGTCATCTACAACTCATTTGAATTTTATTCAATTAACTTCTATTCCAATTTTTGTTCATCTAGATTTTATTTTCATTTTAATCCAACTCCAACTCAATTTCATTAGGTCTAAATTAATTTCAATTCAATTCCAACTTAATTTTTTTACTTTCCCATTCAATCAAAATCAATTTAAGTTTCAAAATTTTAACTTCTTAACTTAATCCAAGCTAAAATTTCATTTCTAACTTTTCATTTTTAACTTTAATTCCAAAATCCAATCCCCATATTCCTCATCAAAATCATTCACCATTTATAAGTTTATAACTTATCTCTTGATGATCTCTAAATTATTTTAATAAGGATTTCAGTATTTTTAAGTACCCGGCTTTTGTTTTCAAATCAGCTTGAAATCTCTAATATCCCAAAATCACACTTCTCAAATTTTTAAACCAATCCTGGTTTTTATCCCCAACAAATTCCCTCTGAAATTTCAAAAACAAAACTTGTTCTTATGAACAAATCAATTTTGGCAGTAATCCGTCACTTAGAAACTCGAAAATGAATATTGATGATGCGGCCATCATCATCAGAATTATTTTCTAGCCACTGAAGTGAGTTCAATGCTACATCTCTTCCAACAATCCATTTAAACCCATTCTCTTTCAGAAATTCCTCAAAAGTAATATTGTTATTCTCCTTTCAAAATACTTTGGAAAACACTTCCAAAATTTTCGGGATTTAAATTTCCAAATTTAATTTGAATCCAATTTTAACTATAATCCATTTGTATAATTTATGCTCATACAAATTTTCATTTGATTAAACAAACCATTCCATTTTTTTTTTATCTTATTTGATTAAAATATTATCATCCAAACATTCTAGTTATATAATTTTAGAAAATTATTTCCTTTATATCAAAAATATATTTTTTTGGGTAAAATTGTTTCATTCACCAGTTTTGAAAACAATAATGTGTTGAATTGTTCTATTCAAGTGTATAGAAACCCCTTCGATACAGTTGTGCAGACTGTTCGATGAAGGTTCATATGCCACTCAATAAATCAATCAACACGATATAAAACCATTTTATAGTCACTAACAAAGATGCGCTCATATCTATTAATACGCTCAAACTCATTCTAGAGTACTACTGACTTTATCTCTAATAAGTAATCGCCACCCGAGCCAAGGTTCTCGCTCAACCTTTCAGCTCTGATACCAACTGTGATGACCTGCAAATCCGTACCCTTTTGAGCTGGCAAAATTCCACAACAATTCATCTCAAAGTGGAACAAAAGTACGAGTCCTCGAGGTTAAAGAATAACGAGGTAGAAGAAGAATAAAAACATCATCAGAGTCTCACAATCGTAGTGGAACACAATACAATATATAATAACAGCTTTAAATACAGAGAATCTATACTTTCATATATACATACCATTATCAAAGTACATCAATCTGTCATTACTGGGACAACTTAATACTTGTCCATACACAGCAGAAATAATAGTCAAATACGGAAGCACGCTCAGTAATCTAGCTCGTCTCCTGAGCGCCTTAGCTTTTAACCAAATCCTGTTTAACTTGGTCTGCCCGAGCATTATAATAAAACAATACCAGAGTCAGTTCGAAAACCAGCTGGAGAAAATCACATTCAATTGGATTTTTATACTTTCTGAAAATTCTTTGAAAACAAAGGTATCTCGTAAGACCACGCCATGAATAAATATGCTGGGTTTTTACCTTACGATAACCAAAACATTTTTATCAAATTCATCTGATATTATAATAGTGTCTATAGAAAGTAAAATAGAATCAAGCTGAAATGCTTGCATCTCACGTTCCAGCAATAGTTGGGCACAATCAAAACCGTACAAGCGCTTATTGGAGATTGGATCCATACAACGGCAGGGCTACTGGGGTACCGCCCGTCACAGCACCTGGTCTAGACCAGAGTACCGAGGATCCACCTTAAATCCCCTGCAACACAAGGCCGGAACCATCCCTTACTGGATTGTCCCGAATAAGATCACCCCACGGTTAGCGCGACCAACCGCCCACTAAGTCGAATAAAAAGGGACATCTAGACAGGGGAAATCTTACCCTAATTAGGTGCTACCCACTTAGCCTTGCTGCACCTCCCTTGTTTTAGCCATTCCCGGTTGATGAGGCTTGAGGCCATGGTTACCTTTCTAGAACGAGTCCCACTTAGAATGCTCATCGTCCCTTTGACGATGTTCTGAAAGCATTCGTCCATACGAGTTGCCCTAGGTCTGGACAAACCAAGTCACTGTCTTCGTCGTCTTCACGGTCTTCATCGTTATCGTTCAAACCGGATCGAAGTGGTTTTCGGATAATTAAACCCGATCCCGGTCTCTTCGAAACGATCAGCCATTGGCCAATATTGATAGTCGGTTATTTAACTATCAAATAATCATCCACAAGCAACAATTAAGTCTTAAATAATTTTCCCCAAATTATTTATCTCAAATATCAATCTAGATATTATTTCCATTTTCAACCCTTTTTGAAAACAGTTTTCAAACTCCTTTCATTATCATGGAACCATTTAAATCTTTTTTCCATACTTGGAATATTTCTTCACTTCAATCTTATATTCAACTCTTGAAAAACATTCCTTTATTTTCTTATTTCTTTCTCAAAATCAATATACACTTTTACTTGTAAATTTCAAACTCAATTGTTCCACTTTGCTTTGTGAATTTTATTTCGCCTTCAGGAAACTTCTATCTTATACTCGGTAATTTATTTAAGTTTCCATAACCCCACTTATAAGATTTTTCTCTTAAATCTTATCTCATTTAATAAACTCGCTTATCATCTCAGGAGGATTATAATTGGATTTTGAAACATTTTTGAAAACATCTAGACTTATAAAATAAGAATAATGGTTTATTTTCAAATTATGGTTTAAGGAAAAATTAAATATGAATATTAAAATTCATATCCAGTTATTAATAAATTTTCAAAGCCGGTTTGGAAAACTAGAGTTTATTATAATAAATTACTAAGCCCTCAAAATAACTAATTCGAAATATTCTAAATCCAGATAATAGTTTATAAAAATTATATAGTACAGTAATTTAAAAATATTCCCTTTAAGATAAATTTATGTTTTTAGAAAACCTAATATTCACCCATAAATTCCTCTTGACTCCAATCTCAACGACCATATTCTCATTTCTCCCCTTCGGAAAATTTTCTACTATTTCCTTTCAAAACCAATTTTCATAACTCAATATAAGTTCTCGCCATGACTTATCTCTTTACATATCCACTGATATCTTCCTATCTCATTTATAAACCCCGTTTATAAATTTATAAACTCCCCTGAGTCTTCCATTTATTTATAAAAACAATTTTATTCAAAACTTCCATCTTTATAATTTTATTCCTCAATAAAATCGCATATTGTTCCTTAATAAAATTCCATTTCATTCCTTAATAAAATTCCTTTTTTTTATTTCTTAATAAAACTTCGCTTTACTTTAAATCCACTCATCGATTCTAATATTTCTTCGAGTCTTTAATATATAGTTTAAATTTCCCTAAATCTCAACTTTGACCAATTTATGCATAACACAAGTAATAGATATACTTTTATTATACTTAATTCTCAAATAGAAGTAAATCTAAATTCTCAATAAAAAATTTCTATTCAAGTTCCATTTTAAATTCCTTCAATTAAATTATTTATGGTATTTAAAAATACCAAATTTCAACTTCCATGTTATTTAACACTTAATGATTCAATTCACATACAAATCCATATCAATTCATCCATCCTGTCGTATAGCAACAACATATATATGATCAATAAATATTTTGAGGAATCCTGTTGGATCCCTTCAACCTGTTTCCCTGCATCCATAGATGTTAGCACAAAATAAAATACCAATTTCACTTCGCGGTGGAATATTGCGGTATATGGGTTTATATAATATCATCCACTATTATGCGGCGCATATGGCCTCATCCGCTATACAATGCAGGAATATCAATTAGTCTAATATATATATATATATATATATATATACACTACTATATATAAACAACATTCAACAGATAATTATTTAATTCATCTAAACACATCCAATAATTTAAATTTAACATTTAAATTGATCAAGGCATCCATATATGAGTGAGAAAATCTCACCTTTGCCTTTAAGTTGCAATCCATTCCAATCTCGACCCTATTTCCCGACTTTTGACCTTGTATAAACAATTATATGATGTATTAATATTTGGAACAATCGGACAATTAATTTACATTTAATAGATTGCTCAACTAATGATTTTATTTTAACTACTTCTCTAAAAAAAATCTTTTGTAATTAAAAATAATTAAATAAGTTAATCCCCAAAATACATTATCTTTAAAAAATAAATCTAGTAAATTAAAATATGTATATTTATTTATTTTGAAACTTCATATATACTTATAATAAATCTATATAGATTTCCAAAAATCTAGTTTATATAAATTCTTATATTTCCCGAACCTTATATATATACATACTATTTTCTGTTTTTCTGTAAATACATATATTTATTAAATCTTAATAGAAATAAAATCTCTTTCTAGCATATATATATATATATATATATATATATATATATTAAAATGGAAAGGGTTTTATACCTCACTGTAATGTATATTTTTTCTTCAGTATATATAGTATAATTTCTAATATATGAATTTTAAATTAAACCAAAACTAAAACTGACAGATACCTCACTACTACCAGGTTCGAGACCACTGAACCTCACTTCATCGATGCTGCTCCGGCCCCTACCCATCCATTGCGTGTCCCCCACGTCCAGGTCACGACTGCCTTCGCGCACAAGCCCAGGCCCGAGAAACCCTCAAAGTCGAGCACGGCATCCCACAACTGACCTATACACTTAATCCCAAGTCATAACTTCCTTACACAACTTTGATCGCCGCTCCCTGGCTGTCGCGAGCGTAAAAAGCCATCGCTGTCACCTCAACCAAAGCACTCGCGCGTGTCCCTCTGACTTCGATCGAAATTTTTATCGCCCCCTTTTTCTGAAGGAATTGAAATGGAATTCGTTTCGAAGAAGATGGGGAAGACTGGAGAGGGGAGGTGGAAGATTCGAACTCCTGCCATGATTCAATGCTTGAACTTGAGCGGAAAGGAAAAGGGGATGATGCGATTTGAATGAAAATCGTTCAGCCGTTGTATATATTTTTCTTGTTTTTCCTCTCTGGTTTTGAAATAATTTCTTGCGTGATTTTTAAAGAGGAAGTAGGGGAGACAAGATGAGATGCTTGCGTGTAGCAGATGAGCTACAAAAATTTAAAGGAGAAATAAAAAAGTGCTGATGGTGAAAGAAGGGCAGTTGATGGGAAGTAATTTCATCTATATTGACTAGGGTATATATAAATATTAAATTCAAATTCAAATTCAAATGTCTCGATAAATGCAACTTAAAATCTCGACATCCTATCGAGGCGTGCCGCTAGGCGTCTATAATGTTATACCCTATTTCAAACGCAATGGAGAAGGTTTCGGGACCTAATTTGATTGTATGGAGAAGATACTTTTGGATCGACTATTAAAATTAATTCAATTAATTATTTTCTAGGCGTTTATATCTCGTACGATCACATGATAACTCCGAAAGCTATGGAATTTGAATCGATAATAATTCAATATTACGGACCCAATAGAACTGTTTTTGCCAAAATCTGAGACTGTGCCTCGAAAGACTATTTTTAAATATTAATTTAAACGATATATTTTTAAAATTGAACAAACCACTGTTAAATTCAATTTTAACCCATCTATTATCTTCAGTATTATCAATATGAATTTTATAAGCCTTTGAAATATTTTTGACAAGCTTATAACTCCATATTTTATATTTTACCCAATTACCAATTATATAATTCAAAAGTTAAATTTTCCAATAAATCATTATATCTTAGATCCTGAATTTACTTTATAAATGAAAACCATACTTTTCTTATTCAAAATCAATTCATAATCCAAATCAAATATTTAAATCCATTTAAATATCTCAAATCAACCGTTCAAAAATCCGGGTCGTTACAGAACTGTATGGTCAGTCGACTGAATCTGGGAACATAAAATTTTCTGTTCATGTATCAGTCGACTGACCATACAGTTCAGTCAACTGAACCAGAAACCCAAGAGTTTCTAGGCATGTATCAGTCGACTAACCATATAGTCTAGTCGACTGAATCTGGGAAGTGTGCATTTTGCCTATTTTAGGCTGTTTCGTGTGGGTTTCTAATTTTTTATTGATTCTTGATGATCCGATTCGTTGTTATCAATTATCGACATTGATGACTTCTTTCTTGGGATTTTCCTTTTTTGGAAATATCCATTTTGATGGATTTGGTATCGATTTCTATGGATTTAATTCACATTGTCGTTTGTGAATTTTAGATGATTGATCGTTTTTACAATTAATTTTATGATTTGTCACTTTAAAATACAAAGGTTTCTATACTAGTAGTAATTATTCAAACTCTTTCACAAAGATGATTTCAACTCTACTTTTAATATAAAGCTGGTGTATAAAACCGTTTTCCAACCTATTAGTATATACAAACCTTTACCTCATTCGTATGAGAAATCTAATTAAATGTCTTAGCCAAACAATTGGTATGAAACACTTGCGTTTACTTTGTCAGTTAATTTTTGGACTTGTTCGAGTGAAAATCTTGGGACAATTTTCGAGTGGAAATCTACAATCTATTTGTAAATATTTAAGTTAAGCTAGTGGTTATGGAACATGAAGCTGAACTCATCTATTTACTAGCTTAGTGTAATTTACACTTCTTATTTGATCTATGGTGATCATTTTATGGTTTAGACTAGCGATATGCTATGTCTCTTTGTCCACGTGGGGTACAGTACCTCGTTTTATGGAGCTTCGGCTCATTTTTATGGGCTAGCGACCCATGGCCATCTTGGCCGTTTCTAAAGTTCGGCTCATCGGACGTGCCGGTGTACTACGTCGTTGTTTTGACGTATTTTGAGTTTCAGGTTCCTCGGACGTACCGTTGTACTATGTCGTTACACCGGCTCGATGGTTAGCAACCATGGGATAGCGTCCCGTTTGTGATACACATGTTGGTGAGCTTTCATGCACCCTTTTTATGATAGGCCTCCCCCTTTGTGTTTTTTGGATTTCTTGTTGTGATTGTTAGAATTTTTGTTTCACCAATTTTTGTGGTTTGCATTAATAAGCTTTATCAATGTTTGTGTTTTGGTGAATAATGTGAAGAATATGACATTCTTTTTAGTGTTTGAGAATATTTGAGACATTGAGTGACTTTTGCTATGGTTTGAGGTATACTTGTCACAGTATGACATTACTGCTATCATACGTTTTTGTCATATCTCTTATCCTATCTCATTTTTCTATGATATTGATAGCTAGACTGATCCGTTTATTGTTTCCTTCTTAAATAATACTCGGGTCAGACCGAGGTATTTCACGTGCTTCTACTTGACTTCTTATCTGGGACTTTCATCTGACTTTTATCTAACTACTTAATTTGGTAATTTTTGTTTTTATTCATTCGAGATAGAGACTCCTTGATGTATGCATATTCTTTTGTCTGGCACATGTACCTATTCTTTTATGATGTAGTGGATCTTGTTTGACCACTACTTTGATGTACACTTTATGTGATATATTCATATCTGTTTCCGCCTTAGTGATATTTATATCTGTGATAGATTTATGTTATGCTTATTTTATATTTGTTTTTGTAACCCGCATATTTAACGATTATATATTTAAATGTTTTATTTAAATATAGCGTCGTTAGTCGGATTTTTGGGACCGAAAAGCTACTTTTTGCAAATGGCCGAATTAGGGCTCGATACCACTTCCATTGAGTCCAAAATGGCGTTTGCGATCTTTTAAGTATAAACTTTGATATGTTTGGAGTAAGTTGAATTTTGCTACTTTTTCTTGTTGGGTTTTGGGTTGGGTTCAGCCCATTTGCTAGTTTAATAACCTAACTCAGTCCCTCTCTTCCCCATTCACTCATTTTCACTTCTAAACTTAAGCTAAAACTGAAAATGGAGGAAAGGAAGAGGAATTAGAAATTCCAAGCCCTAGTTTACTATCCAAACTTGAATTCTTATTCCAAAATCAAAGAGAAGCTATTGATAAGCCTCCTCTTCATCTTCTCCAACTCTTTTCCTCTTCAATTTCAGAAAGTTTCCTAAACCTAACTTAGGAAATACTTGTTTTGATCTTAGATTAAAGCTTGTTGGGTTGAAGTAGAGATTGGTTAGTCTTCTCCTTGTGTTTGAGCTCCTTCTTCTTTGTTTTGGGTTAAAGGTGAGATTTTTATCCCACATCTATGACTATAATTATCTTTGGTTGGTAGGTATGAATTTCTAACACTTATTCATGTGCATTTGCTTTTGGTTTGGGTTGAATTGGTGAATATTCCAATTTTTAGTGTTTTGGGTTCGAATCTTTGAAATCCTAACTTTGATGTTTTGATCATGTTTTGGTGATGCATCGAGGAGCATATAGGGTCGGGTTGTCGATTGGCATAAACCCTTAGAGCCAATGTTCGTCCGGTTGCATTTTGGAAGAGTTTGCTCTTCATTTGAATAGGCTAAAAAACAGCCCGGGCATGGTTTAGTCGACTGAATTCTCTGTTCAGTCGACCGAACCTGGAAACGGAAAGTTTCCTAGAAAAATTCATTCAACTAAAATCTCTGTTCAGTCAACTGAATTTTTTGTTTATTCAACTGAAATCTCTGTTTAGTCAACTGAATTTGTTGTTTCAGCCCACTTTGCCTTTTTGGATTGAATTTCCAATTTGAATCGATTCGTGATGATCCTATTTGTGATTATCATTTATTTTGACTTTGATGATTCCTTTTTAATTTCAATCCACGGGTTTTTAGAAAATAATCTTTTAAATTGTATTAAAAGCTTATTTCTCTAATTTATAAATTCTATTTAAACGCGCACACACAATTTCGCACTTCGAGCGGAGTGGAAAGGAGATTAAATGGTTAAGTAAAACACGGACCATGAATCTGTGCGTTTATCTTTCCGATTAATCCCCGACCTATTTAATTGATTGTTTTGACCTTTTGGTCTGGTTTACCAATGAGATGAGGTAAAATTGTACTGCTTTGAGTGTGAAATTAACTAACGGATAGTAAACCGTTTAGTGCGAGCGAGTGGTTATGGGACTCACGTTATCACTTTTCGGATTCCTTTTCGAGAGTCGTGACACATTCTGCCAGTTAGTGGTGTCCAGTACTGGGCCTTCGGACCTTCACCACTACGGTTTGTTGCATTCGGGTGTGTTTCCTTCGGGTTTGCACCTTCAGGTTTGTTGCCTTCGGGTATGTTGCATTCGGGTATGTTGCCTTCGGGTTTGTGACTTCGGGTTTGTTGCCCTATTGTATCATTTTCGGAGTTAGGTCTTTATGAGCTGCTCGAGTGATATTTGGGTTTGGAGTCTTCGGGCTCATGGATCTTTGTTTATACAGTACTGAGCACGTGCAAATTTTACGATGTTTCATTGATATGTATATTCCCTAGGTATCGGCCTTCGGTGTTGGTCTTTTTGAGCCGCACGATATGTATCGATTACCTTGTGGAACTTCTGTTACCTTCATTGGTATTTGTTATTTGCCTTATGGCTTGTTTTGGGATATTCCTATCCTTTGTTTCTATGAGTTGCCAATGAGATGAGGCTTGTTATGATATGATTCATCTTTTTGTTAGATGATTGTGTTATCTCTTTTAGAGATATTTGTTATACCTTGTGACCTTGCAGGTTATTGTTGTTCAGTTTATCTAACTGATTTGTTTAGCTAGATTGACCCGTGCATTTCATACTCGGGTCAGACCGAGTTGTTTCAGGTTAGGTGCTTTTGGACTTAGCCTATTTTGCTTCCGCATGGACTATTCAACTTGTTCCATTTTGTTATAACTTTTGTGTAGTCCTATTTTGTTGTAACTCTGATATGTATTCTTTTGGATTCTTCTGTATATTGTGGTTTGCTATACCACTTGACGTGTATCAGTTTGTAAACTCTGTTATGTATCAATATATGTGTATATGATGATCTACTGTTCTGTGATGTATATTACATTTGAGTTGTTATATTCTGTTCTGATAGATCCTCCAACCACCTATGATTTTGTTGTATTCATTGGATATGTCGATCTGCTTGGTATGACTATTGTCGATGTATTCAATAGATAGTTAGAGCAAGGCTATAGATGGTCCCTCCCAACCAGCCTTATTCTCCGTGTTAGTTGACGGCATTACCTTGTAGTGTCCTTGGCTAGCGTGGGTATAGAGGTGTGGTGTCACAGCTTGGCATCAGAGCTGAGTTCAGAACAAAATATGATAAACACAGAATAGCAGCACATATTACGATACATCAAAGTGTATAAGTGATACAACTCTTTGAACCATTGTGCCTCTATATTCCTTTTGTGCCTTGGTGGTAGATAGAATGTGGGAATATGTTTAGGAATGCATTTTGTTCTGTAGTATTCCACATTTGAATTAGTGACATCTACCTTGTGAATAATCTTGTTCTTATCTTAACTTTTAGCGTATGGCTGGAAGAGGCAGAGGACGACGTTCAGATGCTGGGCAATCCAGTGTCGCACATCCGGATGGCGTTTATATGTCTGCTGATCAGTTTTTGGAGTTGTTTAGGAGCACTCAGCCTCATGTTCCTCCTCGAGTATCTCCACCTCGCAAGTCTGCCTTTGCACGTCAGTGCAGTGATTTTTCTCATCTTGGGGGTAAGCCGTTTAAGGGCTATGAGACTATTCTTGAAGTCCAAGCTTGGCTTCGCACGTGCAAGCGTATCTTCTCTCGTATGGAACTTTCTTATCATGATAGAGTTATTGTAACTTCTAGCTTATTACAAGGGCGTGCTCTTGATTGGTATGAGCTTCTTGTAGCCGAAATTGATGAGTCTACTCTTTCTTGGACTCGGTTTTGGGGATGATTCGAACTCAAGTTCGTTCCTGAATCTGAAAAAGTTTTATTAACCCGTCGCTTCCTTGAGTTGAAGCAAGGGACATCTTCTGTTTCTGAGTATGTTGCATCATTCGAGGCTTTATCTCAGTATGGTCTTGAATTCATTAGCACTTCTTATAAGAATAATTTGAAGTTTGTTTCTGGTCTTAAGAAACATCTTAAGAAGTCTTTGTTGCTCCAGCTTAAGCTCTCTTTTGAGGAGTTGGTTGATTCTGCACTTCATCTTGAAACCGTCGAGAAGGAGTGTGATAGTGGTGAGGATGTTGAGGTTTCCAAGAACCCTAACAAGAAGCAGTTTCCATTTCAGAAGTCCAGGTCTTTTCCTTCTAAGAAGAAGAAGACTGGTGGTCCTAGTTCTCAGCCTCAATCTGTTGGAACACCTTTCATTCGGAAGTGTTTCAATTGTGGTTCTCCTTATCATATGATTCGATCTTGTTCCAAGCCTCTCTTCTGTCGCTATTGCAAGAAGGAAGGTCATCATGTTTCCACTTGCCCTACTGTTCCGGCTGGTGCCAAGTCTAGCAAGCTTTATGCCGCTAAGGCTTCTGAAGGTCCTTCTCAGTCCAAAGGTATATCTCCATCTATTTTGGAAGGTTCTATTTTATTTCATGATCATAGTATTCGAGTTCTTTTCGATACAGGTGCTTCACATTCTTTCGTATCGAAGAAGCTCGTTGATGATTTATCTTTGGACGTTTCTTGTATGGTTACTTCTTTAAGGATTGTGAATCCTATTGGAGGATCCGTGACCCTTAGTATGCCTTGTGATGATGTTGAGATTGTTTTATGTGGTTTTTCTTTTCGTGCGAATCTGCACGTTATTTCTTGTCTGGGATTTGATATGATTTTGGGAATGGACTGGCTAGTGAGATATGATGCCAGGATTATTTGTTCGGAGAGAATTTTGTATCTTTGACATCCGGATTCGCCTACTCAGCTATTATTTGTTCTTTGGAATGTGGATAATTCCAAAATGGCTTTACATTCTCTTGATTCGTGAGATGATGATGATATATCTCGTATTCCTGTTGCTTGTTACTTTTCTGATGTTTTTGAGCCTGTTTCGGGTTTGCCACCCAAGCGGGCAATTGAGTTCCGCATTGATCTCATTCCAGGCGTGCAACCAGTTAGTCGTCCTCCCACGAGGATGTCTACAAAGGAAAATGAGGAACTCAAGAAGCAGCTTTTAGAGCTTGAGTCCAAGCAGTTGATTCAGTCCAGTTTTTCTCCGTGGGGATCCGCGGTCGTCTTCGTGAAGAAGTCTGATGGAACTCTTAGGCTTTGCATTGACTGTCGCAAGCTTAACGAGTTGACCATCAGGAATAGGTATCCATTGCCTAGGGTCGATGATATGTTTGATCTATTGAGTGGTGCTAAGGTCTTTTCTCAGCTTGACCTTGCCACAGGTTTTCATCAGTTACGAGTCGTGGAGGATAGCACACCTCTCACCACTTTCCGCACTCTTTATGGTTCTTTTGAGTGGCTCGTTATGCCGTTCGATTTGACGAACGCTCCTGCTTCTTAGTTGATCTCATGAATCGAGTATTCCGGGGATATCTCGATAAGTTCGTCCTTGTGTTCATTGATGATATCCTTATTTATTCTAAGTCTGAACCTGAGCATGCTAATCACTTGAGAATTGTCTTGAGTACCCTCCATCATCATCAGCTTAGAGCTAAATTCTCCAAATGCCATTTTTGGGAGAATAAGGTTAAGTTCTTAGGCCATGTTGTATCTTCCGATGGCATTTCTGTCAATCCCTCAAAGATCGAAGCCATCCAGAATTGGAAGAGGCCTGAGAATGTGCATGAGATTCGTAGTTTCCTTGGATTGGCGGGTTATTACCGTCGATTCATTAAGAATTTTTCCCGTGTTGTGCTTCCTCTCACCAGCCTTGCTCGAAAAGGCATTCGTTATAATTGGTATGACAAGTGTGAAGCTTCCTTTCAGACATTAAAGGAACTTCTCACTAATGCTCCTATTCTTGTGGTTCCCGAAGGAAATCATGATCTTGTTGTCTACACCGACGCGTGTGGTAGTGGTCTCGGTGCTGTTCTTATGCAGAAGGATCGGGTAGTTGCTTATGCTTCTAGGCAACTACGTCCGAATGAAGTTCGCTATGTCACTCATGATCTTGAGTTAGCCGCCATTGTCTTTGCCTTGAAGATTTGGCGACACTATTTATTGTGCGAGCGCTTCATTCATTATACCAATCATAAATCCTTGAAGTATTTGTTCACTCAGAAGGAACTCAATATGAGACAACAGCGTTGGCTTGAGTTTCTTGCTTCCTATGACATTGATATCCAGTATACCCCTGGTAAGGGTAATCGTGTTGCTGATGCGCTTAGTCGCAAACATACGGCTGTTGTTTCTATGATGCTTGCCGAATGGAACATTCTTGAGACTCTATGATTTTTGTGAAATTCGTGATCGAGGTTCATCTTCTGATACTCCTATTTTATTATTTAGTTTGGGAGCTCGACCCATTCTATTGGATCGTATTGCCGATGCTCAGCGGCGTGATCCTGATTTGTAGCATCTTATTCAGCTTTGTGAGTCTGGATCCTGTGATGAGGCGTTGTGGGATTTCAGCATTGATTCTCATGGGTGTCTTCGCAAGAAGAACCGTCTTTTTGTGTCTTCTGATTTTGCGCTTAGGCATGAATTCTTGATGATTGTCACCGTTCTAAGTATACCATTCATCCTGGTAGTAGTAAGATGTATGCCGATATGCATCGTCTTTATTATTGGGAAGGCATGAAACGCGATGTGGCGAGTTATGTGAGTAATTGCATAACTTGTCAGCGTATTAAGGCCGAACATCAGCGTCCTTTGGGTCTTCTTTAGCCTCTAGAGATCCCGTTGTGGAAATGGGATCAGATTTCTATGGATTTCATTGACGGCCTACCTCGTTCGAGATCGGGCCATTCTAGTATCTGGGTTATTGTTGATCGCCTCACTAAATCTGCTCATTTTGTTCCTATTAAGTCTAATAGGACTGCTTCGCATTTGGCTAAGTTGTATGTCAAGGAAATCGTTAGACTTCACGGTGTTCCTAGTTCTATTGTGAGTGACCATGATCCTTTATTCACAAGTCATTTTTGGAAGAGTCTTCAGCAAGCTCTGGGGACAAAGCTTAATTTTAGCACAGCTTATCATCCGCAGTCTGACGGACACACTAAACGGGTGAATCGTATCTTGGAAGATCTCCTCCGTATCTGTATTTTTGATTTTGGTGGTAGTTGGGAGGATCACCTACCTCTTGTAGAATTCTCCTACAACAATAGTTTTCAGTCTAGTATCGTTATGGCTCCTTTCGAAGCCTTATACGGAAGGCCATGTCGATCACCTTCTTGTTGGTTGGAATCTGGGGAGAAGCTTATTCTTGGTCCAGATTTTGTTCGTGACTCTTCTGAAAAGATTGATCTTATTCGGTTGAGAATGAAAGAGGCACAGAGCCGCCAGAAATCCTACGCGGACAACCGTAGGAAGCCTCTCGAATTCTCGATTGGTGATCTTGTCTGTTTCTTCTTTGAAGGGGGTTATGCGTTTCAGTATGACTGGGAAATTGGCTCCTCGCTTTATAGGACCATTTTCTATTACTGAACGTATTGGCCCTATGGCTTATAGAGTTTCACTTCCTACTCATTTATTTGGCATTCATGACGTGTTTCACGTCTCTCAACTTTGGAAGTGTCTTCGAGAGTCGGATTCTGTTATTGATTCTCCTGATTTGCAAGAACTTTAGATCACACCGGACTTATATATTGTACAGCAACTTGTTCGCATGCTTGCCACGGAGGTGCGACACCTTCGGAACAAGGACGTGCCGCTCGTCAAAGTTCAATGGTCCGCTAATCCCAATGACTGTACTTGGGAAACCAGAGAGTTTGTCGAGCGAACATATCCGGGTTTTCTATCTTGGCTTGGCAATGGTGAGAATATATTTTCATCTCAAGCTTATTTCCTTTTCTTTTGGGTTGATGTATGTATGTAGTTGTTACAAATATCGTCTCTGGGAATTGCGAGGACGCAATTTTGTAAGGAGGGGAGATCTATAACAACCCGCATATTTAACGATTATATATTTAAATGTTTTATTTAAATATAGCGTCGTTAGTCGGATTTTGGGTCTGAAAAGCTACCTTTTTCAAACGGCTGAATTAGGGCTCGATACCACTTCCATTGAGTCCAAAATGGCGTTTGCGATCTTTTTGAGTATAAACTTTGATATGTTTGGAGTAAGTTGAATTTTGCTACTTTTTCTTATTGGGTTTTGGGTTGGGTTCAGCCCATTTGCTAGTTTAATAACCTAACTCAGTCCCTCGCTTCCCCATTCACTCATTTTCACTTCTAAACTCAAGCTAAAACTGAAAATGAGAGAAAGGAAGAGGAATTAGAAATTCCAAGCCCTAGTTTACTATCCAAACTTGAATTCTTCCTCCAAAATCAAAGAGAAGCTATTGGTAAGCCTCCTCTTCATCTTCTCCAACTCTTTTCCTCTTCAATTTCAGAAAGTTTCCTAAACCTAACTTAGGAAATACTTGTTTTGATCGTAGATTGAAGCTTGTTGGGTTGAAGTAGAGATTGGTTGGTCTTCTCCTTGTGTTTGAGCTCCTTCTTCTTTGTTTTGGGTTAAAGGTGAGATTTTTATCTCACATCTATGACTATAATTATCTTTGGTTGTTAGGTATGAATTCCTAACACTTATTCATGTGCATTTGCTTTTGGTTTGGGTTGAATTGGTGAATATTCCAATTTTTAGTGTTTTGGGTTCAAATCTTAGAAATCCTAACATTGATGTTTTGATCATGTTTTGGTGATGCATCGAGGAGCATATAGGGCCGGGTTGTCGATTGGCATAAACCCTTAGAGCCAATGTTCGTTCGGTTGCATTTTGAAAGAGTTTGCTCTTCATTTGAATAGGCTGAAAAACAGCCCAGGCATGGTTTAGTCGACTGAATTCTCTGTTCAGTCGACTGAACCTGGAAACGGAAAGTTTCCAGGAAAAATTCAGTCAACTGAAAATCTCTATTCAGTCAACTGAATTTGTTATTTAGTCAACTGAAATCTCTGTTTAATCAACTGAATTTGTTGTTTCAGCCCATTTTTGCCTTTTTGGATTGAATTTCCAATTTGAATCGATTCGTGATGATCCTATTTGTGATTATCGTTTATTTTGACATTGATGATTCCTTTTTAATTTCAATCCATGGGTTTTTAGAGAATAATCTTTTAACTTATATTAAAATCTTACTTCTCTAATTTATAAATTCTATTTAAACGCACACACACAATTTCGCACTTCGAGCGGAGGGGAAAGGAGATTAAATGGTTAAGTAAAACACGGACCATGAATCCGTGCGTTTATCTTTCTGATTAATCCTCGACCTATTCGATTGATTGTTTTGACCTTTTGGTCTGGTTTACCAATGAGATGAGGTAAACTTTGTACTGCTTTGAGTGTGAAATTAACTAACGGATAGTAAACCGTTTAGTGCGAACGAGTGGTTATGGGACTCACGTTACCACTTTTCGGATTCCTTTTCGAGAGTTGTGACACATTCTGCCAGTTAGTGGTGTCTAGTACTGGGCCTTCGGACCTTCACCACTATGGTTTGTTTCCTTTGGGTGTGTTGCCTTCGGGTTTGCACCTTCGGGTATGTTTCCTTCGGGTATGTTGCCTTCGGGTTTGTGCCTTCGGGTTTGTGCCTTCGGGTTTGTTGCCCTATTGTATCGCATTCGGAGTTAGGTCTTTATGAGCCGCTCGAGTGATATTTGGGTTTGGAGTCTTCGAGCTCATGGATCCTTGTTCATACAGTACTGAGCACGTGCAAATTTTATGATGTTTCATTGATATGTATATTCCCTAGGTATCGCCCTTCAGTGTTGGTCTTTTTGAGTCGTACGATATGTATCGATTACCTTGTGGAACTTGTGTTACCTTCATTGGTATTTGTTATTTGCCTTATGGCTTATTTTAGGATATTCCTATCCTTTGTTTCTATGAGCTGCCAATGAGATGAGGCTTGTTATGATATGATTCATCTTTTTGTTAGATGATTGTGTTATCTCTTTTAGAGATATTTGTTATACCTTGTGACCTTGTAGGTTATTGTTGTTCAGTTTATCTAACTGATTTGTTTAGCTAGATTGACCCGTGTATTTCATACTCGGGTCAGACCGAGTTGTGTCAGGTTAAGTGCTTTTGGACTTAGCCTATTTTGCTTCCGCATGGACTATTCAGCTTGTTCCTTTTTGTTATAACTTTTGTGTAGTCCTATTTTGTTGTAACTCTGATATGTGTTCTTTTGGATTCATCTGTATATTGTGGTTTGCTATACCACTTGATGTGTATCAGTTTGTAAACTCTGTTATGTATCAATATATGTGTATATGATGATCTACTGTTCTGTGATGTATATTACATTTGAGTTGTTATATTCTGTTCTGATAGATCCTCCAACCACCTATGGCTTTGTTTTAAGTATTCATTGGATATGTCAATCTGCTTGGTATGACTATTGTCGATGTAAGTTAGAGCAAGGCTATAGATGGTCGCTCCCAACCAGCCTTATTCTCCGTGTTAGTTGATGGCATTACCCTGTAGTGTCCTTGGCTAGCGTGCGTATAGAGGTGGTGCGTCACAGCTTCCGAAGGCCACTTAGCCACTGTGTTGTAGCTTTGAGTTTGTGTTTGATATTTTGATTTCCTCTTGAAATGAAATGCTTATACTATCTGACATACCGGTACTCTCACAAAGCAATTACACGGATGGTCGCTCCTCAACAGCTTTATTCTTCACGCTAGTTGACGGCATTACCCCGTAGTGTTCTTGACTAGTGTGAGTATAGAGGTGGGGCTTCACAGCTCGTCTCCTACACTCCATAGCATTCTCACCTAAATCTGTAATACTTGGTCTGACCCGAGCATTACAATAAAATAACACCCGAGTCAGTCTAGAAAACCAGCATGAGAAAACGCTCTCATTTTGAATTATTACTATTATCAAAATCCTTTGAAAACAAAGGTATCTCGTAAGACCATGCCACTCATAAACACGAAGGGTTTTTACCTTACGATAACCAAAATATTTTAATAGAAAATCCTTTGATACTATAATAATGTCTAAGTACAAGTCCTTATTAAAATAGCTGAAATTGTTACATTAATTAAATTCCAACATACTAGGCTCTACAATCAAAACTGTAAGGCTTGTATTGGAGAATGGATTCCATACCATGACCAGGTAAGGAACTACCTCCGATGGATGCATCTCTAAATCAATGCATCCGAGTTTGACAAGAACATCTTGTACCCTCCACACAGAACCGACCTAGCACTTGACTACCAGTACCGAATATGTTATCCCCTGGGTGTTCTCACCCTTATTGAGCGCTCTCTTTCCATGCGCAACCATTTCCATAATTATCATATATCCGAGGGTATCTAAAAAGGTGATAACATACCCAACTTGGGTGCAACCCACTTAGCCCTGATGCATGCCCTATTTTGGTCTTTTCCCGATTGATGAGGCTTGAGGCTACATTTACCTTTAGGATAGCATTCACACTTGGAATGCAAACACTGCCTTCCAGGCAACGATGCAATGATAGCATGCATCCATACAAGTTGTAATTGGTTTGAACAAACCGGATCTCCTTCAATATCACCATCTCCATTAGCTTCGAGATATCGCAATTCGTAACGCACAAATCGGATCGAAGTGGTTTTCGAATAATTAAATCTGATCCTGGTCTCTATGAAATGATCAATGAATTTGGCCTGATTTGATAGTCGGTTATTTAACTATCAAATAACATCCATAAGTAGTCAGTAGGCCTTATTTTATAAATCTCCAAAATATTTATTCTAACTTATCTCTCAATGATATATATTCAATCTTTCTTCGTATTCTAATATTTGAAAACCAATTCCAAACTTATATTCATAATAGGATAAATTTCAAATCATATCTTACTCCATCGCTTAGTGAAATATTCCCAAATTTGATTTTTTTTAAAAAAAAAAATTGATTACTTAGGAAAAGTATTGTAACGACCCACCTTTTTGGATGGTTTAAATCGACGATAAGCCACACACGTCAAACTCAAACCATTCAAAACGGAGAATTGTTATGGGGTAACTAAGAAAAAGCAGAGAAAGAAAGAAAAAAATACAGAATCTCACTACGAAATGACAAAATATAATAATCAAATAAACAGTTCATGAAGTTTTTTACGAATAACATTGATTATACTTTTACACTATAGATCGGAGTTACATATAATACGAACAAATAATAAATAAATACAGCAGAACAACATGATGCAATGGAATAAATATAATAAATAATAATAGTACAAATCTTCGTCTTCATCCTCCAGAAAGTAGTCTTCGATAATCTGAAAAGCTCAGACTGACCCGAGCGAGTTGAAAAGACAAAACATTCGAGTCAGAACGAAAAGATCTTATGTAAGTTAAATCAATAGTAAACAAATATGAGTGTAACGACTCGTAATTTTCGATAATTAATTTTTTTTTAATTTAATAAGATTTTGCGATTTATTATTGGAAGAAAAAAAGTTGTGGTTTATTAATAAGAAATGACTAGAATGTTGTGTTAAAAATGTTAATTCAAGACAATTGATAACTACTGTAAAATATATCCAGTTAATTGCAATGATTGTAAAGTAAAAATTGGTAATAGATTGTAAATAAAGAAGTAGGATTTAATAATGTAAATTTAATGTAATTGATGACAAATGGAATGCAGTCTTAAGTAATTATAATAATTGTAAGTTATGATTGATTTTAAATTTAAAACAAGGAATAAATTTAAATGGTATATTGATTGATGAATATGTGTGTATTAATTGACAATTGGATTAAAAGAGTAATTGATAGTTCAAATGTTGTATTAATTAATGAAATAGTGTAATTATAACATTTTTGTAGACAATAAACATACAAATGTGATTAAACTAATAAAAGGTAACAAGTGTTATCTGTTATGAATTTATTTAATATGTTGAATTAAGTTGGAAATCAATTGCAATTAAATGTAATTAAATATTATGTTAATATGAGTTAAGACGATAATTGTAAAATGTGAAGGTAATAAAATATACAAAAATGTCAATTATATTCTTAAGGCAATAATTTATTTAATAAAAAGAGTGAAACTAATATAAATGAATTTATTGGGACTTTAAATTATAATTGATGTAAAAAACGACAAAAATTCAATATAATTGAAATATTGCAACTAATATAGTAAAAGATGATAATTGTAGAATATTAATGCAATAAGATGTAAACAAATGTTAACTATGTCCATAGAGTAATGTTTAATTGAATAAAAAGATTGAAATCTAATTAAATTAATTTATTGGAATTAGAGTATAATTAATTGGAATTTAATGTAATTAAATATTGTGGTTAATGTAAGAAAAGGTGTCAATTGTAGAAAATGAGGATAACAAGATAAAAATCAATGTTAATAATTTCATAAGGTATTGGTTGATTTAATAGTAGGAGTGTAAATCAAAATAAAAATATTTCAAATAAATAAACATATGCTTACTCCTTTACTAAACTTATTCATTTTTATTCTTTTAATTTGATTTACACTCCTACTATTAAATCAACCAATACCTTATGAAATTATTAACATAGGTTTCTATCTTGTTATCCTCATTTTCTACAATTGACATCTTTTCTTACATTAACTACAATATTTAATTACATTAAATTCTAGTTAATTGTATTCTAATTCCAATAAATTTATTTAATTAGATTTCAGTTTTGTTCTGCAATCAAACATTACTCTATGGACATAGTTAACATTTGTTTACATCTTATTGCATTAATATTCTACAATTATCATCTTTTACTATATTAGTTGCAATATTTCAATTATATTGAATTTCTGTCGATTTTCACATTAATTATAGTTTAAAGTCCCAATAAATTTATTTATCTTAGTTTCACTCTTTTTATTAGATAAATTATCGCCTTAAGAATATAATTGACATTTCTGTATATTTTATTACCTTCACATTTTACAGTTTTCGTCTTAACTCATATTAACGTAATATTTAATTACATTTAATTGCAATTGATTTCCAACTTAATTCAACATATTAAATAAATGGTAACAAATAACACTTGTAACCTTTTATCAATTTAATCACATTTGTAAGTTTATTGTCTACACAAATGTTATAATTATTTGCACAACACCAATTTTTATTCAATTACAATTTATTACATACTATTGCATTAATTAATACAACATTTAAATTATCAATTACTCTTTTAATCCAACTGTAATTAATACACGCATTATTTCATCAATCAATATAACATTTAAATTTATTCCTTGTTTTAAATTTAAAATCAATCATAACTTACAATTATTATAATTACTTGAGATTACATTCCATTTGTCATCCCTTACATTAAATTTACATTAGTAAACCCTATTTCTTTATTTACAATCTATAACCAAATTTTACTTTACAATCATTGCAATTAATTGGACATACTTTACAGTAGTTATTAATTGTCTTGAATTAACATATTTAACATTACATTCTAGTCATTTCTTATTAACGAACCACAAAATTTAATTTCTTCCAATATTAAATGATAAAATCTTATTAAATTAACAAATTTTGATTATCGAAAATTACGTGTCGTTACACTCTCCCCCACTCAAAACTTTTCGTCCTCGAAAAGGAAAAAGAAAGGGCTAAGGAAATAAGGAGTCAGTATATCTTATTCAAAATATTAAAATTGTAACCAATCAACTTACATATTTAAATACTTTAAGTAAAATATATCAATTTATAACAATTAAATCCTTTTATACACAAGTTAATAAAAGTTTGGAAAAAAATTCACAAAAAATTTCCAAGTCCAAAATTTACGGAAAATTTCGGCAGAGTCTCCTTTGTAGGGAGAGGTCTGGGAGAAATAATAATATCAATAACAACAATATATATCATATTTTTCAAAATAAAATATCCGAAACCATGGGAAAAACAATATAGTATCGCTACAAAACCATAATCTGACAAACAAACGCTTATTTATGAAACCAAAAGCAGTAGAAATTGGTTCCATAACCTGTATTTCACTTATATAATCCAAAGAGGTTAATAATTAAGTAAAAGAGAATATTTATGCTGTATCTATTAGTCACAACCAAATCAACACAAAATACAATTGGCACAAGCAATAAAACCATACAATCATCACATGCAATCAAAGCAATCAGCCATTCATCCATAGCAATCAAAACAAAGGGTTCGTTTGGGTTTAGAAACTTTTAATCATATAAAATGATAAATAAACTACTAAGTATACCATACACTCAACAGTCTTAGATAAAACTCAATAGATCATTTATACATCCTACACTATAGAAGTATCCTTTCCCAACCAATCCATAAGTCAAACAAATAATAGTTTCAAATAATATTTAAGTTTTACTCTTATTACTCTTTCTTTGTCACATTATTTACTGTTCATTTTCATTTGTTCATACAATGCTTGTTTAATTTCTTTACATTTATCACTTACAAAATTCATTTTCCATTCATTTATACAATACCATTTTTTTCTTTCACTGCTTTACATCCGGTTTCTTACATGATCACTTTTTACATTCAATTCTTTAAAATAATCAATGTATTCATTATTTCAGTATTGCATACTTTTTATTTTAGATTACCTCACATTTATTATATACTTTTTAACATCAGTATTCAATGGTGAAGCACTCATACTTAGATTTTCATTCTTTCTTTTTCACTTTTATCAATTTTATATATAGTATTCACCTTTACTATTTACTTTAATTATAATTGGCTTCAAATATTACTTAAGTTTATAACCATTTACTTATAGTGTTCACATTTTTATTACTTTAATTAGTAGCATTCAAATTATTTGCTTAGGTTTGCAATAAGCTTATACATCTCAATTCTCCCTTTAAAAAAATAAATTACATTGAACATTTTCATTATTTAAGTTTTAATTATATGATATTCCATTACATATTCTAATTAACATTACAACCTTTAACATATTGGTAAGTTATATATATGTCTTAAGAGTGAAATTGAAAGTTACACAAGTTCATCTTGTTTATTTTTTATCAAAGTTCAATATTTCATCTTCTAAATTTTCATTATTCTTAAGTTTACAAGTTTCCAATTTCCCATATATACCATTAATCACTTAGCAGTGATGACCCGCAAATCCATACCCCTTTGAGCCGATAATATTCCACATCAATTCAACTTTAAGTGGAATAGAAATGTGAGTCTTTAGGGTTAAATAAGAAAGAGGTAGAAGAAGAAGATAAAAACAACTTCATAGTCTCACAATCGCAGCAAAACAAAATACAGTATATAATAACAGCTTTTAAATACAAAGAAATCTGTACTGTTATATACTTACAACCATCAAAGTACGTTGAGCAACAGTCAACCTGGACAATTTGATAGCTTGTCCTTACACAGCGGAATAATAGTCAAAAAAGGGAAGTACGCTCTTCCATCCAGCTCGTCTCTTAAGCTCCTTAGCTTTTAACCTGAATTTGTATAACTCGGTCTGACCCGAGCATCATAATAAAAAAACACCCAAGTCAGTCTGGAAAACTAGCGTGAGAAAATCACACTCAATTGGATTATTAAAGTTTTAAAAAGCCTTTGAAAACAAAGGTATCTCGTAAGACCACGCTACAGATAAAATTGTCGAGTTTTTATCTTACGATAACCAAAACATTTTTATCAAAATCTTTTGATATTATAATAGTGTCTATCGAAAGTAAAGTAGAATCTAGCTGAAATGCTTACATCTCACGTTCCAGCATAGTTGGGCACAATTAAAACCTTACGACACTTATTAGAGAATGCATTCCATGCAATGGTAGGGCTACTAGGGTACCGCCCGTCACAGTACCTGGTCTAGATCAGAGTACCGAGGACCACTCCCGATCCCCTACAATACAAGACCGGAGCTAACCCTTACTAGATAGTCCGAATAAGATCACCCTGCGGTTGGAGCTAACAACCGCCAATACAGCCGAAATAAAAGGGAAATCTAGACAGGGGAAATCTTATCCTAATTGGGTGCTACCCACTTAGCCTTGCTGCACCTCCCCTGTTTTAACCATTCCCGGTTGATGAGGCTTGAGGCTATGCGTTACCTTTTAAGAACATGTCCCAGTTAGAATGCTCACCATCCCCTTGACGATGTTCTGATAGCATTCGTCCATACAAGTTGCCCTGGGTCTAGACAAACCGAGTCACCGTCTTCATCATCTTCACGGTCTTCGTTCACTAACATTCAAAGCGGATTGAAATGGTTTTCAGGTAACTAAACCCGGTCCCGGCCTCTTTAAAACGATCAGCGCATTTGCCAATATTGATAGTCGGTTATTTAACTATCAAATAACATCCACAGCAAACATCAAGCCTTAAATAATTTCCCAAATTATTTATCTCATATCTTCACAAGATATTATTTCAATATTTCAATACTTTGAAAATAGTTTCAACTCCTTTATTCTCATGGAACAATTTGAACCTTTGCCCATACTTAGAATATTTTGTCCACTTCATTGTTTACTTAACACTTGGAAAATATTCTTTTATCTCCTTTTTTTCCCCAAACCTTTTACAATTTTATTTGTAAATTTTCCAAACTTGTTTCACATGAATTCTATAAATCCCAGAATTCCTTAATTGATTTTCTTTTATATTCCCAAAACCATTTAGCTTATTAAAATTTCAGGTTTCACTCCTACTTTCATTGTGAATTTTATTTTACCTTCGAAATTCACTTATCCTGTACTTGGAATTTTATTCAAATTTCCATAATCCCCTATAAGATCTTTCCCTGAAAATCTTATTCAATTAAATAAACCCGCCTCCCATCTCAAGAGGATTTATATTTGAAATTAAAACATTTAAAAACATACATATAACTATAAGAATAATGGGCTTTATTTTTAAAACTTGGTTTAAGGTAAACAAACTTTGAAATACTCTAAATCCAATAATAGTTTATATAGTACAGTAATTTATTTAAAACAATTTCTATTACTCGACAAAAGCCTATTTTCTAAAAATCCAATATTCGCCAATTCAATTTATAAATTCCTCTTGGTTCTATCTCGTTGACCATAATCTCCATTATTACATTCGAAATATTTTCATTTATTTCTTTCAAAACACTTCTCATAACTCGATATAAGTTCGCACCATTACCTTATATTCTACATATCCACTGATATAAACTTATCTCATTTACAAACCCCATTTATAAATTCTATAAACTCCCCCTAAGTTTTCAATCTAATTTTATAAACAAATATTATTTAAAACTCCATTTTTATAATTTCATTCCTTAATAAAATTCTGTTTTATTTCAAATCTCTACCGTAACCCATTTCCAAGTAGTTAAGAATAACCCTAGTTAGTTAATATGTTCTTATTCCACTTAATTCCCATTAGGATAAACCCAGTTTTCAATATAATAATTTCTTTCCAAATTCCCCTTTAAATTCCTTCAATTTAATTATTTCTAGTATTTAAAATGCCCATTTTAAATTCTAATGCCATTAAACATTCAATAATTCAATTCTAACCAACCACATCAATTTATCCATCATATATATATATATATATATGAACAATAAATATTTTTAAGGAATCTAGCTGGATACCTCCAACCTGTTTTCCCTGCATCCACAGATGTTAGTCAACAAATAAAATACCAATCCCACTTCGTGGAGGATATCGCGGTATATATGGTCATCCGCAATTATACGGGGTGCATAGGGTCTCATCCGCTATATAATGCGGGAATATCAATCACTCCAATACTAATATATATACTACTATATATACATCCAACAGACAAATTATAAATTTATCAATCAAGTCAGACATCTAATAAGTTAAATTTAACATTTCAATTTTAATAGGCAATCCAAATGAGTGAGAAAATCTCACTTTTATTTTTGGTTTGCAATCCACTTCAATCTCGACTCGGTCTCTTCACAATTTAAGACCTTGTATAACATTATATGATTTAGTAATATTTGAACTAATCGAACAATCAATCACCATTTAATAACTTTACTTTAATCTAATTGTTTAAATTTAAACTAATATTTTCATTTAAAAATCCTTTAGTAACTAAAATAGTTAAATAGATTAATAAAACAAATTAATCACCAAAATACATTATTTTAAAATAAGTAGTAGATTTTAAAATTGTGTATAAGTATATTTTATTATATTTTTTCTTTGAAAACACATATCCTTATGAAGATAGCCTAAATAGATTCCAAACCTATATACATATATACCTATAAAAATAATCTATACTACCATTTAAAATGCTATTTTCTAAATCTTATGTATATATATTATTTTCTGGTTTTTCTGTATATACATATATTTATTTAAATTCTAATGAAAGTAAAATCTCTTTCTAACCTATATACATATATATTAAATTGAAAGGGATTGCATATACCTTATTGCTCCTACCCACGGCCATCGCCCAAGCTCTGACGCACCCGACGTCCGACCAAAAGCAGACGTTGCCCTCGATTTGACAAATCGCACCCTCCCAAACGTGTCGCACACGACCAAACAGCAGCGACGGCGTCGCTCTCCTCTATGAATTCGAGCACACCATCACGACTTAGAAAACACGTGCATCCTCTCGACGATCTCGCCTCCTCCTTTGCCCCTGCTCGTTGCTTCCCAGGCATTGAGCTCGCCTTTACTCGAATACGAGATCGGCCGGCTTCGTTAAATTTTGTTCGAATCGAACAGGAAGAGGGGAATTTCAATTTGAACGATTAAGAGAGAAATGATTTTGTTCTACCTTTTTTTCTACGAGTTTTGATTTTTTTTTAATTTTATCTTTTGGTTGCGGCCATTTATATTTTTATTTGATTCATTTAGAACTGAAGAAGGTCGTGATATAAAGGAGAATAGGATTTGAATCTTGCGTGCATAAGTGTTGTTACGTGTTTGAATGGGCTTAGCTATAGTGATTGAAATTGGGGCAAAAAGTTCTGATGGAACTCGGATTTGAAATACTGAATATATATATATATGTATGTATGTATATATATATATATATATATTAGTTTAAATCGTCTCGAAACTTTAGCTTAAAATCTCGATCTCTTATGAAGGCGTGCCGCCAGGCGTTTATAATGTTATACCCCTATTCCAAATGCAGTGGAAAAGGTTTCGAGTCCTACTTCCATCGTATGGAGAAGATAGCTTTTTGGACCCAGTTATTATATTAAATTTCGATATCAATTTTCATCGCGTTTACATACCGTATGCTTAACGATAACTCCAAACGCAACAAAATCTGAAATCCTATAATAATACAATACAACTGATCCAACGGAACTGGTTTCGTCAAATTCCGAGACTGTGCCTCGGAGGGCTGTTTATAAATACCAATCTAAACGATATATTTTTAAAATTGAACAAATCGCCTTTAAATTTAATTTAAAACTTGAATTGTCTTCAGTATTATTAATATAAATTTTACAAGCCTTTAAATTATTATTTTTACCGAGCTTAAAACTCCAGATTCATTATTTTACCCAATATTTAATTATAAAATTCAACAATTAAATTATTAGTTAAATAGTTATATTTAAACTCTGAATCTATTCCCATAAATAAAACCAACTTTTCATATTCAAAATCAATTCAGAATCCAAATTCAATGTTTAAAACCATTTAAATATCCACAATTAATGACAGTAAAACCCGGGTCATTACATTCCTCCCTCCTTAAAAGAATTTCGTCCCCGAAATTGCTATGGTAGAAAGAATGCCCCAAACCCCTTAACTTACTAAAACTCACTTAGTGGAAACTTGTTATTCACCTTTCTAATCCTGTGTTTCTTCCAAAAACACTATGCTTTAAATTTTAATACCATAATCCTTTATTCCAATTCCAATTTGAAACTAATTCATCGTTAACAAAAAAATTCAAAAATTTTCTAACTCCCAAAATTTTTGGAAAATTCTGGCAGAGTCTCCCTTATATGGAGGAGCTTTTACGATTTTACAAGAGAGATAAATATATATACATCGACCCACCCGGTCGGAAAACAAAAAACAAACAATATTTCATATTTTCTATTCTTTTTATTGCATAGGCGTACCTTTATTTAGCATTTTTAAGCAAGCGGCTTATTTATTTAGCCATTAGCACGACCAAAATCTAGCCAGACGGCCTTTCGGTATCGGTACTTACTCAATTCAAACATGTAAGTACTAAATATATGTAACTTGATACTATTTTACATATTTGACTTACTAACACATGGATTACACAAGTAATACATACTAAACAGCATTTATAAGCAATTAATAAGGTTTCAATCACTAATTCAATTGTTTTCACTCGTTTTTCTTACCATTGCATTCAATTTAAGTGATGTACAACTCACTTGCTTACAAACTTATATTCATATCAATTGATCCCAAAAATTAATTTTATTTGCTTCTATCAATTCATAGAATTTTATACAATCTCGTTTACGTCAAACGATAATTATTACTCTGCAAACTCGACGATATTCGTGCAAATAAACAATCACTTCATTTTATAACTATTTTAAATTGATTCTAGCTCAATTTATATTAATTTCATTCCATTTCTAAATTATTCACAATCCATACGTTCTCATTCTCATTTTCATTTCCACATTGGTTTCATTCAAAAACATTTTATTAAGCTCGAGATCCTTCCATTTTTATATATTAAATAACCATTCCGCAAATTAAATTTACCCAAGCTTTTATTTAATGAACTTTCACCCTTTCTTGAAGCCAAGCTTCTATAAATTTTAAACTTAAGTTAATTTACTTTAATGTATTCCAACTTCATACTTAAGTTCATTCCCATTTAATTTGATTCTCATCTAATCAAATTCCATTTAATTCAATTACCCCATTCTCTTTATCCATTTTAAATTTAATCTCATTCTCAACCCGTCAAAATAATATCCAAGGCCATATTTAACTTATTTACACTCGAATTGGATTTATTTGCAACTCAAATCATTTCTATTTTAATTCAATTCCATTTTAATTGGCAACATTTTCAATTATATTTACTTCACTAACAATATATGTTGAATATTATTTATAACTCAAGTTTTGTTTCTACCATTCACTCTTAATTCACAATCCAATTTTATTAACTCACAATTCAACTTCTATTTAGCCAATTTAAATCTCATTAACATATTCAATTTACTAATTTATTCCAAACTAGTTCACTCCCAACTTTCAATTCAATATTTGATTTTTATCTCAAAAATCACTTTAATTGGTTCACTTGAGTTCAATTCTATTTTGTAATTCAAGTTTGGATTTATTTATTTTTTAAGTCACACACTTATATTTTTCATACTTCTACCATTTAAGCTTGAATATATTCATATTTTATTCTAACTCAAGATTATACACTAATTTATAGCTAAGAATATTTTTATTCCACGGGTTTTCAATTCTTTTACAAGCTATCGGAATTATTTTATTCCAATTCAATTTCTTATTTAACTTAGCCTACTCTAAATTCAATTTCATACCACTCCTTTTAAATTCTCTAGGTAAGAATTTTATTTCATTCAATTTCATTTCAACTTAATTCAAATACAACTAGAACTCAATTTTAAAATTAGCTTAAGTTCATTTAATTCAACTCACTTCCATTTACTTGGCTTAAGTTAATTTCAATCCAATTTAATTTTATTTCTCAAATTTAATTTAATTTTTATTTTATTTTTTTTCTAATTCAGTCACATCCAAGATTTAATTTACTTCACCAATCTATTTCTTTTAAATCACCCTCAATTAAATCCCAACAATTTAATTTCTTCAACTTAATCTAGGTTAAATTTCTTTTTTAAACTTTTCACCTTTAGTTTAAATTCCAAAATTTAATCTCATACTTCCCTTCCTTATTTTAAAAATCATTTCGTTTATAAGCTTATAACTTATTCCCTCATGATTTTAAATTATTTAAATAAGGTTTCCAAAAAAAATTCCAACTTCCTGGAATTTAAACTTCCAGCGTCCGGTTTAAGTCCAATTTCAGTTATAATCCATTTGTACAATTGATATTTATACAAATTCTCATATTAGTTATATAAGCTATTTTAAATTTATAATCTCATTTGACTATAATATTACCATCTAAACACTTCAATTACATATATATATATATATATATATATATATATAATTATTTCATAAAATTATTTCTTTTTATATCGAAATATACTTTTGGGTAAAATTATTTCATTCACCCATCTTTAAAACAATATTGTGTCGATTTATCGTGTTCGAGTCTTTATAAACTCCTATCATAATAGAGGCATCCCTTTACTCGACAAGAATTTATATACCACTCAACCAACAAGTCAACACAATATGAAAACAATTATATTCACTAACAAATACGTGCTCATATCTATTATTACACTCAAACTCATTCTAGAGTACCACTGACTCTATCTCTAATGAGTAATCCCCATCAGAGCCAAGGTTCTCGCTTAACCTCGCTCTGATACCAAGTGTGATGACCTACAAATCCATATCCCTTTGAGCCGACAATATTCCACATCAATCAACTCAAAGTGGAACAGAAATACGAGTCTTCGGGGTTAAAGAAGAAAGAGGTAGAAGAAGAAGATAAAAACAACATCAGAATCTCGAAATCGCAGCAGAACAAAATGCAATATATAATAACAGCTTTTAAATACAAAGAAACCTGTATCGTTATATACTTACAACCATCAGAGTACATTGAGCAACAGTCAACCCAGAAAATTTAATAGCTTGTCCTTACACAGTGGAATAATAATAAAATACGGAAGTACGCTCTGCCATCCAGCTCGTCTCTTGAGCTCCTTAGCTTTTAACTTGAATCTATACAACTCGGTCTGACCCGAGCATCATAATAAAACAACACCTGAGTCAGTCTAGAAAACCAGCATGAGAAAATCACACTCAATTGGATTATTAATGTTTTGAAAAGCCTTTGAAAACAAAGGTATCTCGTAAGACCACGCAACAAATAAATATGTCAGGTTTTTGCCTTACGATAACCTAAATATTTTTATCAAATCCGTCTGATATTATAATAGTGTCTATCGAAAGTAAAATAGAATCTAGCGGAAGTGCTTACATCCCACGTTCTAGCATAGTTGGGCACAATCAAGACCTTACGGCGCTTATTGGAGAATGGATTCCATATAATGGCAGGGATACTGGGATACCGCCCGTCATAGTACCCAATCTAGATCAGAGTACCGAGGACCACTCTCGATCCCCTACAACACAAGACCGGAGCTATCCCTTACTGGATAGTCTGAATAAGATCACCCTGTGATTGGAGCTAACAACCGCCCACACAGTTGAAATAAAAGGGACATCTAGACAGGGGAAATATTATCCTAATTGGGTGCTACCCACTTAGCCTTGCAGCACCTCCCATGTTTTAGCCATTCTCGGTTGATGGGGCTTGAGGCTATGCGTTACCTTTTAAGAACATGTCCCACTTAGAATGCTCATCGTCCCCTTGATGATGTTGTGATAGCATTCATCCATACAAGTTGACATGGGTCTAGACAAACCGAATCACTGTCTTCATCATCTTCACGGTCTTAATTCGCTAACGTTCAAACCAGATCGAAGTGGATTTCAGGTAACTAAACCCAATCCCGGCCTCTTCGAAACGATCAACGCATTGGCCAATATTGATAGTCGGTTATTTAACCATCAAATAACATCCACAGCAAACATCAAGCCTTAAATAATTTCCCAAATTATTTATCTCAAAAATATCTTCACAATATATTATTTCCATATTTCAATACTTTGAAAATAGTTTCAACTCCTTTATTCTCACAGAACAATTTAAATCTTTGCCCATACTTAGAATATTTTATCCACTTCATTGTTTACTTAACACTTGGAAAATATACCTTTATCTCCTTTTTTTCCCATACTTTTTACAATTTTATTTGTAAATTTTCCAAACTTGTTTCACATGAATTCTATAAATCCCAGAGTTCCTTAATTGATTTTCTTTTATATTCCCAAAACCATTTAGCTTATTAAAATTTCAGGTTTCACTCCTACTTTCCTTGTGAATTTTATTTTACCTTCGAAATTCACTTATCCTATACTTGGAATTTTATTCAAGTTTCCATAACCCCACTATAAGATCTTTCCCTGAAAATCTTATTCAATTAAAAAAACCCGCCTCCCATCTCCAGAGGATTTATATTTGAAATTAAAACATTTAAATATATATAGTTATATATATGTATATATAACTATAAGAATAATGGGTTTTACTTTTAAAATACGGTTTAAGGTAAACAAACTTCGAAATACTCTAAATCAAATAATAGTTTATATAGTATAGTAATTTATTTAAAACAATTTCTATTACTCAACAAAATCCTATTTTTTTAGAAAATCCAATATACACCAATTAAATTTATAAATTCCTCTTGGTTCCTATCTCGTCGACCATAATCTCCATTCTTACATTCGAAATATTTTCATTTATTTCTTTCAAAACACTTCTCATAACTCAATATAAGTTCGCACCATCAACTTATATTCTACATATCCACCGATATCATCTTATCTCATTTATAAACACCGTTTATAGATTCTATAAACTCCCCCGGTGTTTTTAATCTAATTTTATAAACAAATATTATTCAAAACTCCATTTTTATAATTTCATTCCTTAATAAAATTCCATTTTATTTCAAATCTCTACTTTAACCAATTTTCAAATAGTTAAGAATAACCCCAGTTAGTTAAATATTCTTATTCCACTTAATTCCCTTTAGGATAAATCCAATTTTCAATATAATAATTTATTTCCAAATTTCCCTTTAAATTCCTTCAATTTAATTATTTCTGGTATTTAAAATGCCCATTTTAAATTCCAATGCTATTAAACATCCAATAATTCAATTCACACCAACCATATCAATTTATCCATCATATCATATATCAACATATATATATATATATATATATATACATGAACAACAAATATTTTTGAGGAATCTAATTGGATCCCTCCAACCTGTTTTCCCTACATCCACAGATGTTAGTCAACAAATAAAATACCAATCCTACTTCGAGGGGGATATCGCGGTATATAGGGTCATCCACTATTATGTGGGGTGCATAGGGTCTCATCTGCTATATAATACGGGAATATCAATCATTCCAACACTAATATATATACTACAATACATATGCATCCAACAGACAAATTATAAATTTATCAATCAAGTCGTACATCCAATAATTTAAATTTAACATTTAAATTTTAGTATGCAATCCGAATGAGTGAGAAAATCTCACCTTTATTTTTGATTTGCAGTCCACTTCAATCTCGACTCGGTCTCTTTACAATTTAAGACCTTGTATAACGTTATATGATTTATTAATATTTGAACTAATAGAACAAACAATCACCGTTTAATAAATTTATTTTAGTCTAATAATTTAAATTTAAACTAATATTTTCCTTTAAAAATCCTTTAGTAACTAAAATAGTTAAATAGGTTAATAAAACAAATTAATCACCAAAATACATTGTTTTAAAATAAGCTAGTAGATTTTAAAAATGTGTATAAGTATATTTCATTTTATTTTTTCTATGAAAACACATATCCTTATGAAAATAGTCTATATAGATTCCAAAACCCATATACATATATACCTGTAAAAATAATCTATACTACCATTTAAAATTCTATTTTCTAAATCTTATGTATATATATTATTTTCTAGTTTTTCTATATATACATATATTTATTTAAATTCTAGTGAAAGTAAAATATCTTTCTAACCTATATACATATAAATTAATTCAAAGGGATTACACATACCTTGCTGCTTCGACCTGCAGCCATTGCCCACACTTCGCAGCACTCGATGTTTGACGAAAAGCAGATGCCGCCTTCGATTTGACAAATCACACCCTCCCAAACGCATCGCACATGACCAAACATCAGCGACGACGTCGCTTTCCTCTATGAATTCGAGCACACCATCGCGCTTGGAACACGCGTGCCTCCTCTCGACGATCGTGCCTCCTCTTGATGATCGCGCCTTCTTCTTTGCCCCCGCTCGCTGCTTCCCAGGCATTGAGCTCGCCTTTACTTGAATACAAAATCGGCCGGCTTTATTAAATTTTATTCGAATCGAACAAGAAGAGGGGAATTTCAATTCGAACGATTAAAAGAGAAATGATTTCGTTCTGCCCTTTTTTCTATGAGTTTTGATTAGTTTTTTATATTATCTTTTGGTTGCGGCCATTTTTATTTTTCTTTGATTCGTTTAGAACTGAAGAAGGCCGTGATATAAAGGAGAATAGGATTTGATTCTTGTGTGCACAAGAGTTGTTGCATGTTTGAATGGGCTTAGCTACAGTGATTGAAATGGGGGAAAAGTTCTGATGGAACTCAGATTTGAAATATTGAATATATATATATATATATATATATATATATATATTAGTTTAAACCGTCTCGAAACCCTAGCTTAAAATTCCGATCTCTTATCGAGGCGTGCTGGCAGGAGTTTTTATGTTACACGCCTATTCCGAATGCAATAGAAAAGGTTTCGAGTCCTACTTCGATCATATAGAGAAGATAGCTGTTTGGACCCAGTTATTATATTAAATTTCGATATCAATTTTCATCGCGTTTACATACCGTATGCTTAACGATAACTCCAAACGCTACAAAATCTAAAATCCGATAATAATACAATATTACAGATCCAATGGAACTGGTTTAGTCGAATTCCGAGACTGTGCCTCGGAGGGCTATTTTTAAATATCAATTTAAACGATATATTTTTAAAACTGTACAAATCACCTTTAAATCTAATTTTAAAACTTGCATTGTCTTCAGTATTATTAATATAAATTATAGAAGCCTTTAAAATTTTTTTTTATCGAGCTTAAAACTCCAGATTCACTATTTTACCCAACATTTAATTATAAAATTCAAAAAATAAATTATTAGTTAAATTGTTATATTTAAACTCTGAATCTATTCCCATAAATAAAACCAACTTTTCATGTTCAAAATCAATTCATAATTCAAATTTAATGTTTAAAACCATTTAAATATCCACAATTAACGACAGAAAAACCTAGGTCATTACAATCTAATTACTTATATTTTTCTTCATTCTAGAAACTTCCAATTATTAAAATAATTAAGATTTCATTCATTTCAACAGTTGAAAACTACTAATTATCAGAAAATTTAAGAACTAAACTCCGGGCTGATTTAGTCACTTAGAAAATAATATATATATTTATCCTTTATAGATCAAATCACATTTAGAAATTCAAAATTAAGGTTTTTATTCATCAAAACCGATGGGTAATAAAGCTACTACAGCAGTCACCCCATTTTGAAACTCAAAAATGAACGTCGATAATGCGTGCACTCATCACGGAAATTATTTTCCAACGATTGAGAGGGGAGTACAGAACTTATTTCCTTTAAAAGCACTCTTTAAAACTTTCTTCCAAATCATCTGAAAATATTAATATCAGAAAATACTTCTAAATACTACTAATATTATATTCCAAACCTTTTAAAAGATTCAAAAATCCCGAAACTTCAGTTCTAAACTTCCAATTTATATTTACTTTATTTGTGAATCATATTTTTCAATCAATATTCATAAGATTTTTCTACCAAATAAACAACATATTACATCCAACTATATCATTTATAAAATCTATTATTTTATATACAAAATATATAATAGGCAAAATTATTTCATTTACCTATATTTCAAAACAAATATTGTGCCGGTCTGCCCTATTAAGTGCTTAGAAATCTCTATCGATATCATAGCATCCTATGCACCGACCAGAATTTATAAATACAAAATAGAACAAATTAACACAATACAAAAACCTTTTATAACACTACCCTATTCCTAAAGAGTCAGACCCCGCAAAGCTAAGGTTATCGCTAAACCAAAGCTTTGATACCTACTGTAACAACCTACCTTTTTGGACGGTTTAAATCGACGATAAGCCACACACGTCAAACTCAAATCATTCAAAATAGAGAATTGTTATGGGGTAAATAAGAAAAAGCAGAGAAAGAAAGAAAATCAAATACAGAATCTCGCGGCGGAATGACAAAATATAATAATCAAATAAATAGTTCATGAAGCTGTTTACAAATAACATTGATTATACTTTTACACTACAGATCAAAGTTACATACAACACAAATAAATAATAAATAAATGCAGCGAAACAACATGTTGTAGTGGAATAAATATAATAAAAAATAATAGTACAAAATCTTCGTCTTTATCCTCCAAAAAGTAGTCTTCAATAAACTGAAAAGCTCAGATTGACCCGAGCGAATTGAAAAGACAACACACTCGAGTCAGAACTAAAAGATCTTATGTAAGTTAAATCAACAGTAAAAAATAATGAGTGTAACGGCGTCAGAGATGTTTACGGGGGTTGACATCTCCTATCCAGTGTCTAACGTGAGTGCAGTAACTTAAGATATGTTCGGAATTTCCATCTCCTAAGGATCCATTAAGCTATATACGTATATAGTACAATACGCTATTATAATAGTGTCTACAGTAAAGTAAAGTATTAAAATAGCGTTAAGGCGCTACACGTATCCCCTCAACATATTTTATATATTCTCATAGTCTATACATTGCTGTAAGCTCCTCCACGAGGTTTACTCAGAGGGCACTCCATAATTATGGTACAAACAAAACTCGTAGAAGGCGCGATAGGGCATGTGAATATGACACTCGAGGTAATGCCAGGGTAGATATACCAATTGCGGATCTGGACTGGTAGTAACGCATAACAGCTACTACCGCCCACCTCGGAACACACTCCCATAATCAAAATCGAAGGGTGTCCACCAAATCATCACAAAGTCATAATATGGTATCGAAGAAATGTGTCTGATCGGAGGTGCGACCTCACTAGGCCCGACGTGGCTCCTGTTTCAGTCACATCTAAGCTGACTCACGGGAGTCAGGGTCACGTAAATACCTCATATAGAATCATTTGCCAAACCACCTACTTCATTTCTGGAATCTCCACCACGTACACAATTGTTAAAGTGGTTTTCGGTATTGGCAGAGAGTATGACAATATCTGATCTCGGTCTCTTTAACAACCAAAATCTTATTTCACACGGATGGTATTTTTACATTTCAAAATTAATATCAAAATATCGTATTCAATTTGAAACCATATCACTTTCGGAATCATAATTTCAAAATAGGTTAAATCCTCATTTCAAAATCATCATATTACTCGACTATATTATTTAAACCCTAACTTAGGTTATTACATCATTTAATCATATTTGCTTTTAAATCGAGGATTTAAATATAACCACTTTTACTTAACAATTTAAAATTTAGAAAATAGTATAACCAGTTACAATTAGTTTAAATAGTTTAGTATAGTTTGAAAATATAGTTTAAATATTTTGAAATACTTTAAAATAATTTAAAAAGTGGATTAAAATAGTTTAAATAGATTTAAATTAGTTTAATAGAATCAAATAGATTAAATAGATTTAAAATAGGTTAAATGGATTTAAAATAGATTAAATAAAATAAAAATAGATTAAATAAATGGATTTAAAATAGATTAAATGGATTTAAAATAGATTAAATGGATGTAAAATAGATTAAATAGAATAAAAATAGATTAAATAAATTTAAAATAGATTAAATAGATTTAAAATAGGTTAAATAAATTTAAAATAGATTAAATATATTTAAAATAGATTAAATAGATTTCAAATAGATTAAATAGTTTTAAAATAAATTAAAATGGATTAATTAGTTTAAAACAGGATAAAATAGATTAAATTAGGTTAAATAGATTAAATTTGATTAAACAGATTAAAAGTGACTAAAATAAATTAAAATAGTTTAAATTCGTCAAATGGTTTAAAGTATTTTAAAATAGATTAACTTAGTTTAATAGTTTGAAAATCTTACTAATTATAGTTTAAAATAACATTTTTAATAGTTTATATTAAAATTCAAATTTTGAAATTAACATCAACTTTAACTATTTCTCACATTTCAACAAAATTGGACCATGTTCAGATTTCAAATCAAAAACCAATTCAAATCTTGAAATTTCAAATTTAATTATTCCAGTTTTTTTTCTTTCAAGGTTACAGTTTCCAACATCTCAATAACTCAATTTCGATGAATGTCATTTACACTTCAAATCCAACTTTACAATTCCAATTTAAATCCTTCGAACAATTCAATAAATCAATTCCAATTTCAACATTTACGCTTGGATTTTTGAAAATAATTCAGTTTATATAAATCAATTTCTATTTCAAAATATTAGTAACTAAATTCAAAATTTAAAGATTTAAGAATCATTTAATTTAACCAATCCGTTGTCCGTATATAACTTTCAACCCTATGGCCAAGTGATACGGATATTTATCATTTAAATATTTAATTTAAAATTTTACGGGTATATATATTTCAACCCACAATCCCAGATTTAATTTCAAATACACGAAATCGCTCGAGTCTATCATTACAACCCATAACGATTTCTCCCTAACCTATCAGTTCATTCGGGTGTGTATCATTTCAACCCATAGAAACTTGCAGTGTTATAACAATATAAAAAAATAACATCCATTCATCCGATATCAACAATCAAACACCTATCGTAATCATCATCCAAATCAACCAATAAACATCAATAGATAACCGATTATCATTAACAGGTATTAAATTGACAATTAAATTAAATATTAAATTAAACGAGGATTAAATGCAAAAAATGTCAAATTTAACTACAATGACAATTTAAACATACCAAACATCAATCGGTTAATTCCAAAATACATCATACATTTAATTTAACTAATATAAGATAATTTAGTAATTGTGAGTGGGTTAAAACACTCAACTTTGATTTTAGCCCATAAAAATCCAAACAGAATGCAAAAACTCAACCGCCTCCAAATTCAACTAAATCAATTTCATGTTATCTGGAATTTAAATATGAATCTAACAGAAGAAATCACGCGTGAATCAAAGTTTATATGCAAAAGATATTCACGTTATAAGAAATATTATTAAAATAAAAAGTAGTACGCATAAAAAAATAAACAAATTTTAATACTTACGTTTTTCACAAGATGAGGCTTAAGGAAAAGATTGAAGAATAACTAAGATGAGGGCAGGACATGTATGAAAAAAGAAATAAAAAATCATGTTTCATAAAAGAAAGCTTTTGGATTTGTAAGAATAAGAGCTTTTGAATATGAGGTGTCAAAAGAAACAAAATGCAAATGAAGAAATAAGCTGCAGGTTATTTATAAATAGAAAATGAAGGTAAAGGGACCAAAAATAAATGTCACATTTTATTTTGAAAGCTCTAGGCATTAATAGTGCATAAGGAAATGTACGTAGCAATGGAAAAGTTTGCAAACCAAAGGAAGGTAAAGTTTTGGATACGTGAAAATGAGGTGGCAAGAATTAAATACAACCTAAAAGTCTAGGCTTGGGTATTAAATAGAAGGAGAAATAAACAGATCATGTATTAATAATAAGGTAATTATTTTAAAACGTTCATGCAACAATTAATAACAAAAGAAAAGAAGGGACCATGTACATCGCACAACCTTTTGAAATTCAATTTTTTTGAAATGTAACCAAATTAACTTCATTAACTCAAATAATACAAATTTGTACGTATTTAGGTTTTTATCTACGCATAATAATATTTTTATACTTACCTTAAAAATGAAAATGTTCAATTTAGTTTTCCCAAAACGATCTTTTATTTCCATTAGAACACCTTTTTGTGACACAAAAGGTGCGTTTCTTTTATTAAGTCTATTAATTGCAATCAACGTTTTCTTTCCTTTTAATTGAAATATTTGAATTACATTAATTGCAATTACTTACAAAGTTAAATTTCAAAAATGACAACTAAAATGGATGAAAAATAGAATAATTGTTTATTTAAACATGTTTATAAATTTATTGTTTATACACAAGAGTAATAAATAACTTACTTAAATAGATTATTTTCCTATTCTTGCAATCAATCTGTAAGCTAAAATATAGTTCAATAAACATATATTTGTTCTTTAAAACCAATCATTCTATTCTTTATTTTAATGAAATTAAACCTACATTTTCATTTTATTTGATGTAAATGTTCTTTTCATTTAATCAAACTTTCTTTATATTTTCACCAAACATAAGCTACTTTTAATTACACCTATTAATTTACAATTTAGTATTCTCTCTCCTATTAATTGAAAATTTTCAATTACATTAATTTCAGTTGATTAAGTTTCAAAATGGACTAAATAAATGTAATGAGAAGTAGAACAATTATTTCCTATCTAATGGTAATTTAAACATAATTATACACTACTGGATATAAACTGTAATTACACATTTCTTACTAAATAATAGTTTCATGTCTCTACAATCACTCTTTCAGCTACCAAACATTTCAAATAAATAAACATATGTTTACTCCTATACTAAACTTATTCATTTTTAATCTTTTATTTTGATTTACACTTACTATTAAATCAACCAATAGCTTATGAAATTATTAACATAGGTTTCTATCTTGTTGTCCTCATTTTCTATAATCAACGTCTTCTCTTATATTAACCACAATATTTAATTACATTAAATTCCAATTAATTGTATTTTAATTCCAATAAATTGAATTAATTAGATTTCAATCTTTTTATTCAATCAAGCATTACTCGATGGACATAGTTAACATTTGTTTACATCTTATTGCATTAATATTCTACGATTATCATCTTTTACTATCTTAGTTGCAATATTTCAATTATATTGAATTTTTGTCAATTTTCACATAATTATAATTTAAAGTCTCAATAAATTCATTTATCTTAGTTCACTCTTTTTATTAAATAAATTATTGCCTTAAGAATATAATTGACATTTCTGTATATTTTATTACCTTCACATTTTACAGTTATCGTCTTAACTCATATTAACGTAATATTTAATTACATTTAATTGCAATTGATTTCCAACTTAATTCAACATATTAAATAAATTCGTAGCAAATAACACTTGTTACCTTTTCTTAATTTAATCACATTTGTAAGTTTATTGTCTACACAAATGTTATTTTATCAATTACTCTTTTTAATCCAATTGTCAATTAATACACACATATTTCATTAATCAATATACCATTTAAATTTATTCCTTGTTTTAAATTTAAAATCAATCATAACTTACAATTATTATAATTACTTAAGATTGCATTCCGTTTGTCATCTATTACATTAAATTTAAATGATTAAACCATATTTCTTTATTTACAATCTATTACCAATTTTTACTTTACAATCATTGCAATTAACTAGACATACTTTATAGTAGTTATCAGTTGTCTTGAATTAACATTTTTAACATTACATTCTAGTCATTTCTTATTAATAAACCACAAATTTTTATTTCTTCCAATATTAAACCACAAAAACTTATTAAATTAACAAATTTTAATTATCGAGAATTATGGGTCGTTACAAATATTCTTATAGAATCATTTCGTAGTTAAATATCTCTAAACCCTTCACTTTAATCCTTAGGAAAATATTATAAGTATCTTTTCCCAATCGTTTTAAATATTCACACTTAACAAATGTTTATAAGTATTTTCCAAAACTCATTTAATTTCCTATACATAGGAAGTATTCCATTTATTCCTATTTCTCAAATATTTTACGATTTATTCGCAAATCCCTTAACCCATTTATATCGAATTCTATAAGTTTTCGAGAATTATTAATTAACTTCCCTTAACTCTTCGAAAACGTCTACACTTGTCTATGGTTCCAACTACCCAATTCTAACTTCCTTTCTATGACTTCTAATTCATTTCGAAGTTCTCAAATTTCAACATTTCGTTGTTTACTTAAGTTCCTAGAATTCATTACAAGATTCCTCCAACAAAAATCATATCTGTTAAATAAACCCCGTTTTCCAATCTCAAGAGTATTTATAAATAAATTTCAATCATTTCAAAACTCTATATATATAATAAGTATTTTAAAAAGAATAATAATTTATTTTTAAAATATGTTTAAGTAATTATTTATAAATATTAAAACACTTTTAAATAGACGACGACAACTAATTTCTAATCATTTATAAGTAATAATAATCTATTCACAAAGCTTGTTATATAATTAGAAATTAATTCAATTAATATTGGATATTTGAAAATTTACTTTCCAAAATATTTAAATACTAAACCGCCTTGACCATATAGTTTAATAAATAAAACCCCATTTTAAAAAAAACAATTTAATTTCTCGACAATTTTTTTTAAATCCAATAACAATTTTCAATTTATAAATCTCGTTGGATTCCTATCACATCGTCTACATTCCAACTCCCTACCATTATTGCACCCCAAAATAGAATCCACTATTTTTCCTCAAACCGATTTCCATATATGAATTTATATACCCACTTTATCAACTGATATCGTTTTTCCCTTATTATAAACATCATTTATAAATTTATAAACTCCTTTGAGTTTTTCACTTGTTTATAAAACTAATTTCATTTATAAAATCTCATTTTATAAATCCATTTATTCCACAAATCTATTTTTAATATCGATTTCAACTCCTCTTCATATTTTCCAAAAATATCATTTAAAAATCCATCGTTTAAAAATCCTCTATATAAATTATTTTTAAATCTCTATTTAAAATATACTTTTCGAATAGTTAAGCACAACCCAAAACTAATTTATCGTTTATCCAAATCAATTTCATTTAAAATAATCCAAACTTCGATATATATATATATATTTTTATTCAAAATCTCCTTTTAATTCCTTCAAATTCAAAAATAATATTTATGGTATTTAAAATACCAAAATTCAGGCCAGTGCTACTATAACATCCAATAAGTCAAATTACAACAATAATCTATGACAGATTATTCTAACACATCATATACTACTATACATGAAAAATAATCAATATAAATCTGAGGAATCCAGTTGGATCCCTCCAACTTATTTTCCTACATCTACAGATTTTAATACAACACAAAAACACCAATCCCACTTCAAGGAGATATCGCGGTAATATAGGGTCATCTGCTATTATGCGAGGCGCATAGGGTCTCATCCGCTCCAACAGTGGGTATATATCCAGCTACTAATATTATGTATATATATACTACTATTATATATATATAATATCACATTCAACTGATAATTAATTATCAATTCAACCAATCATCCAATAATTAATTTATAATTGCAATAAATTAAACTGTCAACCAAATTGAGTGAGATTTACTCACCTTGATTTTTAAATTTTCCAAACATCCAGATTTTGAATTTTCTAGAAACCCAGCTGACTCCCAAAAAAATCCCAAATCAATTTTGTTGCGTAGTTTTCACAACTACCAACCAACTCGAATTGTTTCATTTCATTTTGGATCTAACACGAATAATATATTGATAATATAAGATTTAAATTTAAAATTTAAATTTAAATTTCTTATCACTAATTTCTTCATAAAAAATAAATAAATAAATACCCAGACTTAATCATCTTCTCCAAAATGATTGCTGCTTCCAACATCATCGTCCATCCATCAACTGCGAGGTAACCGCTACAATCGTCTGCCACTAAATCGAACGCCTCCATCCTTCCTTCAAATCGCATCACATTCTCTCCACCATTAGTCACTGCTAGCGCCACCCACCACCTCGATCGCGATAACTATCTTCACAGCTAGCATCCAACTCTTCACGCTCGAATGCCTCATCCCAAAGTCGACGACACTTGCAATCGCAACCACATGCAGCTTCCATCGAGCATCGTGTGCTCACAACCAAATCCTCTAAGCCCTTGTCGAAATGCCTCAAAGTTCGATCGCCAGAAACACCACCGAAGTCTTTGCCTTCCTTCCCCAAACACGCCGCGATGGTGTTTGTTCTTTTTTCATTTGCGATTTCGATTTGAAGAAAAAAGGAATAGCGTACACAATTTTTAAATGAGTAGGGGAAAGGGTCGGCGCATTTCAGATGTAGGGTGGCTGCTTAGATAGGTCAGCTACTGTTGACTTAGACAAGTTATAATATTATTAAAATTTTAAAATATCTCATTTTGTATAACTTAAAATCCTGAACCCCTAACGAGGCGTGCCACCTGGCATTTCTAATATTATAAGCCTATTCCAAACACAATGGAACAAGTTACGAGTCCCAGTTCGATCGTATGGAGAAGATAGCTTTTTGAACCCCAATTATAATATTAAATTTTCGATTTTAATTTCAATGTGTTTCTATTCCGTGCGACCAACAATAACTCCAAGCGCTATGAAATTTAAAATCCAATAATAATATACTATTACAGATCTAATGGACTGGTTTCGTCGAATTCCGAGACTATGCCCTGGATCGTTATTCTAACGCGTCAGTTAAATCGACGATCTTCAAAATTTATGAAATCACTTGAAATTTTCATTTTTAAAAACTTATTAACTCAATCTTAATTCAAATAGAATTTATATCAACATTAAAAATCATTTTCAATTTATATTTAACTCAAATTCAATTATTTAGACCATTTTCAATCATTAATTCAACAATTAATTTTATTCAATAAATCGCTATATTTGGAACTAAGGTTTTATTCCACTTATTTGGTCAATAAATTTCATATTGAAATTCCATTTACATTTCAAATTCAACATTTAAAATAAATTAAATGTTCAAAACCAAACGACTGAAAATCCAGGTCGTTACATTCCTCTCCCCTTTAAAAACTTCCGTCCCCAAAATTGCTAAGGCATAACGAATGATCCAAACCCATTTACTTATTAAAACTCACTTAGTTAAAACTCGATATTTCGCTTTTCTAATCTTTTAGTTTCTACCAAAACCATTTATTTTCCATTTCGAATTCAATGCCCTCTATGTAAATTTCAAATTCAACATTTTAGTTAACAAAATTTTCCCTAAAATTTTCAAAAAATTATAAAACCTTAAATTTATGAAAATTTTTGGCAGTCTCCCTTGAACTGAGAGCCTTTTGCAATATGATAAAAATATATACATCGATCTTCATGGTCGGAAACATAATATATATCAATATTTATATCTATGTCGTATTTAATGTAACGACCCTGAATTTTTAACAATTCAATTTGAAAATATTTAATTAATTTTAAATATTTAAATGATGGTTTGAATCGAATTTAATTAATTTTCAATATAACTTTGAATTTAACGATCTAATTTTAGAATTTAATCTATTGAAGGTTGAATAAAAATTTGAATCTTCAATTTTAAGCCGAAAAAAAATATTTCAAAGGCTTGTAAAATTTATATTGATAATACTGAAGATTTTAGAAGCTTCAGAATCGAATTTGAAACTGCTTTGCTCAGTTTTGAAATTTAATCGTTTGAATCGATATTTAAAAATAGCCGTCCGAGGCACAGTCTCGGAATTCGACGAAACCAGTTCCATTGGGTCCGGAATATTGAATTATTCTAGGATTTCAAATTTCGTATTTTTTGGAGTTAATATGTGAGCACACGACACGTAAACGCGTCAAAATTTTCAACGATTTAAATTTAAAATTTAAATATAAACTTAGTCAAACAAACGACACCATCCCCAATTTCACGCCTAAAATCATGGCAGTTAAACGTGCTTGCACGATTCTTCTCTGAGGAACCACGACCCTCTGTCTCCTCCCCTCTCCTTTTTAATAACCACGCAACCATTATTTTCACGTAGTTCAAATTCAAACGAGAAAGAAATTTAATGGCCGCGTTTCCCCCTTTTCATCACCTCATTCAAGAACAAAGGGCCGAAGTTTTTCCCCAAATCAGATTCGAACGAAAATAAATTCAAATGGCCGAAGCCTCAGTTCGAAAAAAAAAAAAAAAGTAAAACAATGGCGCTCGAGCGCGAGACACGGCGGCGCTCGTGTTGGCCACAAATTGGAGGATGGCGACTCTAATTGAATTGGGCAACGTCGCGATGGCATCGCGTGACTTGGCGACTGTGCAGTATCGCGACTGGGGGAAAGCAGTGGGAGTTGGGACGCGTACGCGAGAGCGGCGCGCGAATTGATGGCTGCAGTGGGTCAAGCACGCGATTCAAGGGCGACGGATGGGCGAGGTGGTGCTCACGTGGGGGTTGCGCGATCGCTGTGGTGGCGCGGCGATCGATTGGGAAGGAGGTTGGAGGGTGCGATAAAGATTTGGGGATTATTACAGAAGGTATTGATTTATTTAATAATTTTTTTTTCTCTTCATCCTAGATATTAATTTATACGCAAGGAAAAAAAAAAAAAACAGTAAAGTGTTCGGTTGCTAAATTTAAATTTAATTCAAATATACAAATAAATGTATAAGTGAATTTAAAGTAAAGAAAAAATTTTAAACAAGTAAAAAGTTAATTCCTGTTTTATTTTTATGGAAATATCTAATTATAAATATATATACATGTGTTCCAATTTATTAATTATTCTAAAATAAATTTTTTAAAAAAAAAGATGATTTGTTTGTTTAGTAATATGTTTAGAAATTTATTTTTGTCACTAAAAATAGTTTATTAATGAAAATGTAGTTTAAATTTAAATTTTAGTTAAATGAAAATTATTAAAAAGGAAAGTAAGTTTGAAAGTAAAATGTTTAGTTAAATAAATTTATTTAACAGAAATTTGGTTTAAAAGAAAATGAATTTATCAAATGAAAATTTGTTAAAGATAAAAATTTAGATTAATTTATTAAAAAGGGAGAATGCTTCGAATTAAATAGTTGATTTAAATTTAATAAAAAAAGAAATTTAGTTCAATTGAGAATTTCTAAGTTAGAATTTTTTTTAAAAGTAAAATTTTTAGTTAAAATAAATTTATTTAACAAAGAAAATAATTTTATTTAAGAAAAAAAATTAGTTGATTTAATTTATAAAAAGAAAAATTTGTTAAAATAAATTTATTTAACAAGAGATTGATTTAAATCAAACTATCAGTAATTTAACTATAAAAAATGAAATCACCGATGAATTAAAATTATCTAATGAAAATTTATTATTCGATCTGTTCGAATATTAATAAATTGTGTAAATATTTATACAAGGTATAAATGAAGAAAACAAGTTGAATTGGAAGTGGATTGCAAACGGGAATAAAGGTGAGAACTTCTCACTCTAAAGGATTTATTTAAATTTTAAATAGTTAGATTTAAAATTTGTTGATTGAATGATTGAATGCTTGAATGATGATTGTTATATATATATTGGATGTGAATAGACCCTATACGCCGTTATTAAGCGGAGGTTATTTATTACACACATATACCGCGATATTCCACCTCGAAGTGGAATTGGTATTATATTATATATATAGCAATATATATATATTGGCATATGTATATATTGCAGTTGATTGATTTCCCGCATTTTCTTTTAGCGGATGAGACCCTATGCGCCGTTAGTAAGCGGATATATTTTATAAAATCCCATATACCGCGATATTCCGTCTTGAAACGGAATGGTATTGTGCTAATGTCTGTGGATGCAGGGAAACAGGTTGGAGGGATCCAACTGGATTCCTCACAAATATTTATTTGATTTCATATATTGTGATATTTGATTGTTTATCATGGATAATATATGATGTTTGAAAGTCGTGATTGACTATTGATGCGTAGCATCGTCGGATCCAATTTTTGAAGTTTAAAAATAACAATTTTTATTTTAAGAGATTTCTAAAGTGATTTTGAAAATATACGCTTTATAAATATTTTTGGAATTGATCCATTATAAATAAATAAACGTTATAAATCTTAATGTTATAAAAATTATATTTTTGAGAAATACAGTTAAAAGTTAATTTTTGAAATTATGGGATTGATGATTTTATAAAATAGTTTAAACTGGGATTTTTGAATTTATTATAAAAAGTTTAAAAATAGGATTTATAAAATTGGATTATTTTTATAAATCAAATGATGAGATTATAAAGGGGTTTAAAGACATTTTAAAAATAGTAATATAAATTGTTTATATTAAAAGATTTCTAAATTGATATTTATAAATTAAAAATATTAGAAGCGTAAAACGAGCTTTTCTAAGTGTTAGAAAGAATTGTGAATGAATTTCATAAATGAATGAAATTTATAGAATTATAACGGTGAAGCCATAAATGAAATTTTATAAGCAGTAGGTTTATAAAATTTATAAAGTTATGGAAAAGGATAGATTTTGGATAAATAAATGAATCTTATAAGTTATAAGATTTATAAAATTGGGAAGTTTAAAGAAACAATTTTGTAAACAAATAAATTATAAGTGTTTGACTTATAATATGAATTTTAGTATATCATTGTGATATGAATTGATATAGGTTAATAAAGGAATTTATAAAAGGAGTTGATATAAAATAAATAGAATAAAATTTATAAACGTTGTTTTATAAATTCGAAACGATTTACTTTGATAAGTAAATAGTTGTAATTTGTTAATGGAGTTATATTCATGTTTTAAACAGTGAATAATTCCTTAAAATAAAATGAATAGAAGTGATGAAATTTATTAACAAGGTATATTCACGTTTTTGAACAGTGAATAATATGTTAAAGAAATTATTTTGAAAAGTGATGTTTGAAATAGAATTAAAACGATCTAACGATGTTTTAAAATATATTGAGATTCGAAATCATAGATTTCAACATTCATTGTTGAAATAGACGTTTTCGAGAAATAGAAGGAAATAATAGATTATAACACTGTTGTTATAATAGATGATTTCCGAAAGGAAATGTTTTATATAGTATTGGGATTTATATATCTATTTTAATTTCGAATCCCTATACTAGTGATTTTGGGTTGTCGTGACGATGTTTTACGCAACATTCGTTTTGGCCCAAATAAATATGTTTAAGAGAATGATTTCCTTAAAGAATGAAATATATACTTCATTTCGATTAGAGTATATTAAATATTTTCTAAGCGTAGAAAATAAAAAGACTTGTGAATTACTTATTTAATAAGTATGGAAATGTTTTCCAATATAAAGTGAATATGTTGAGAATTTATCTTTTTGAAGATAAATTGAAAATGAATATTTGAAATCATATATTCATAAATATTTTGGAAATATAAATTCAATATGGAATTTATAAATGAAATTGGAAAAATAGGTTTAAAAATAAATATTAATTTATTTTTGAAATATGGAAAGTTATATCTTCTAAAGATATTTTTGGGAAATAAATAATTTGGAAAATTATTTGGATTCTGGTGATGTTGGCATATCTATTGATAGTTCAATAACCGACTATCAATATTTACCTTTAAATAGGTATTTGTTGTGAATTGTTTGAAATTGAATGCCACACTTATTTTTTTAAAATAAGCGCTCACTATTCGGGTTAACCGGGAAAGGACCATGGGGTCGTATAACCCATTCCGAATATGTGATACGTCGTTATGAATTGCATTCGAAGAACGGTGTTGAAGACCGGATATTTTCGAAAACGAAAGGATTTCTTGTTGATTGTCTCTGCACTGGCTGATCCCTGGTATTGAGATCTCCATAAGTGATGGGAAATCCGAACGTAATTTGAAATTATTCGGATTGCAAGGACTTCTTTGTAAGTGCCTTCGGTTCTGTTCAATCCCGGAACAGACTTGTATGGATTGTATGTCTGACATTACAAGTTGAGAAATAAAGCCGATTTCTTTCAAATATATTTCTGTGGTGGCGGAGAATTTATTCTTTTAGCTTAACACCCTTCTCTGAGACGTACGAGCTCAGAGGTTATATAGTTGAAGTTATCAGCGATATATTCCCAGTTTGGTAATGTGACATGCTGAGTGATGCTGAAATGATCATTGTGTTGATTATTGTGATAGGATCATTTATTTGATCGTCTATCCTGATGATCATTGTGTTGATCATTTGTTGACCCAAAGCACGGCTTTTTGTACAAAGTGTGTTTTTGTGGACGTGAATTCATCGAGCCTCACATCCCGGAAATGGTCAAAACAGGAAAGATGCAGCAAGGTTATTAGGGGTTGCTGTAGCTCCCCTTAGGGTATGTACATTTCCTTCTGGATAGAGGTTGTATCATGGTATGGAGCCCAGATATTTAACCTATGTGGTTACTACGAGTTTATTACTTTGTGGTTGTTGGTTATCGGGATCCCGTGAAAAAAAGATCGTTTACGATCGGGGAATGGCGTGCTCGTGTCAGTAGTTACCCAGTTAAGGGGTAACCCGGCCTTGTGTTGGTAGAGTTCCGGTTTGGTTCTCGGGGATGTCTTTCCAGAGGCATTCTCAGTGGCAATGGGAAGTTCCTTGGCCTGACCATTTGTTGGAAATCCAAAGAAACAATACGATCTTGTACGGTTTTAGTTGTAGAACCTGCTTCCTCAGGAGGTAGCTATAGTAGGCATAATATAATGGTACCTATGCTGGCTAAGATTTATATTCTACTTTTGAAATCGTTTTATACACTATGCACTAATAATAATATCAAAATTGATTTGATTTTAATGCGTATCAAGCATCTTTGACTAACATAAGAAGAAATCTTCCCCAAGTCTGCGTTTGCATTGTGTGTGTGGCGGGAGGTCTTATGGTAGTCTCATTTTTAAAAGCATTGCGAATTGAAATAAAAATATCTCTCTATTTTGATTTTAAAGTTAAATAAACTGTTTTAAGTTCTCGCACCAGTCACATGACTGACTTGGAGTTTATTGTTTTCCTTCCTAAACTCTGGGTGCCCACCAATTTCCACACGGGCAGTCAAGAGTTAAGGTTTATCAGGATATTCTGGATATTCTGGAGTTGCTGGAGGCAAGATGGATGGCATGGCGTATTACTAGTTTATATAGTATTTCTTTTTCCGCTGCATTGTTTGTTGTTGTACACTCTGATGATGATATGATGTAAAGTATAAAATGTAATAACTGATATAGTTCTTGTTGAAAGATTATTCATTTATTATTATATGTTGTTCCGCTGCGAATTGTGAGATTCTGTTATTGTTCTGGTGTTTCCTTTCTGTCCCGTTCTATTTTTAAAATTTTCTATCTTCTGTTTTTCTAATTCTCTGTTTTCTAAAAATTGTCTATCTTCTTTCCCTCTATTTCCTATCTCTTCTCTCTTCTTTCTTTTTCTTTTCTTAAATTTTCTTTTTTTTTAAAACCCATAACTATTCGGTTTTCGGCAACGAAAATCCGTATACGTTACAGTTGGTATCAGAGCTGTTGGTTAAGCGACAACCATGGTTCTGTTGGGTATTACTCATTAGAGATAGAGTCAGCAGTACTCTAGAATGAGTTTGAGTGTAATAATAGATATGAGCGCGTATTTGTTAGTGAATATACAATTGTTTTTGAATCGGGTAAATAAAATAATTTTTTTTGCCAAAACTATTTTTGTATAGAAAAGAAATGATTTTCTATGAATTATTATAGTATATGGTTGCATGATTGCTAGGAAATAATAATATTGGATTATTATCATTAGTGTATGGAATTAAATAAAAATAGATTGAATTCGAGTAAATTAACTTAATAATTTATTCATTTGTGAAATAATTTCAAGTGGAATGAAATTTGAAATGCAAAGTTGAATTGAGTAATTAAGTGAAATCAAGATAAATGGAAATTGAAATTTAAAATGAATTAGTGACTGAAACTAATTTAAAGTAATCATATGAATTAGTAATGAAAGTTAATCGTTAGAATTCAATGTTTGGAATTGAGAATTGAATTCAAATGAAATTTAAATTATGAATTGAATTCAAATGAATTAAAATGTTAAAGTGAATGAAAATTTAATGAAAATGGATATGTAACTCCAGTAGTGAAGTAAAAACATATAAAGAAGCATATATTGGAAATTTTGTAATAAAATTTGCAAAATAGTTTGAATGTTGGATTTGGATGCTACTACTAGCAGATTATACAGGTTATACAGGTATATAAAGGAAATGGAAATTTTAATTTCAAAGATAAAATTGAATTGCTCGACAAAAAGGTACGTATTTCAATTTTAATATGAGATTTGATGACTTTCTTCTCTAGCCACTTGGCTTTTCTCTTTTCTTTTTGATTCTGAGGGGCCGTGGTGCCATTTTGTAGTCGTACCGAGCTAGCCGCGCAAAGGAAACGCTGGCGAAATTTTTCGAAAATTTAGGGTGTTAGAAAAAATTTTGAGAAAAATTTGAAAGTTTGAAATTTGAATTTGAATTTAAATTTAAATTGTTAGGAAAACAATGTTGTTTAAAACTTATAATTGAAGTTGGAAAGATAGTTGAAATGATAATGAATCTTTAGTAAAAAGATTTAGGTTAGTGAGTTGATAAAACTATTTGAATTGTGAAAAATAATAAAAGGGATAAGGGCATTCTTCTTAACTGGTAATTTCGGGACGAAATTCTTTTAAGGGGGAAAGATTGTAACGACCCTGAATTTTTAACAATTCAATTTGAAAATATTTAATTAATTTTAAATATTTAAATGATGGTTTGAATCGAATTTAATTAATTTTCAATATAACTTTGAATTTAACGATCTAATTTTAGAATTTAATCTATTGAAGGTTGAATAAAAATTTGAATCTTCAATTTTAAGCCGAAAAAAAATATTTCAAAGGCTTGTAAAATTTATATTGATAATACTGAAGATTTTAGAAGCTTCAGAATCGAATTTGAAACTGCTTTGCTCAGTTTTGAAATTTAATCGTTTGAATCGATATTTAAAAATAGCCGTCCGAGGCACAGTCTCGGAATTCGACGAAACCAGTTCCATTGGGTCCGGAATATTGAATTATTCTAGGATTTCAAATTTCGTATTTTTTGGAGTTAATATGTGAGCACACGACACGTAAACGCGTCAAAATTTTCAACGATTTAAATTTAAAATTTAAATATAAACTTAGTCAAACAAACGACACCATCCCCAATTTCACGCCTAAAATCATGGCAGTTAAACGTGCTTGCACGATTCTTCTCTGAGGAACCACGACCCTCTGTCTCCTCCCCTCTCCTTTTTAATAACCACGCAACCATTATTTTCACGTAGTTCAAATTCAAACGAGAAAGAAATTTAATGGCCGCGTTTCCCCCTTTTCATCACCTCATTCAAGAACAAAGGGCCGAAGTTTTTCCCCAAATCAGATTCGAACGAAAATAAATTCAAATGGCCGAAGCCTCAGTTCGAAAAAAAAAAAAAAAAGTAAAACAATGGCGCTCGAGCGCGAGACACGGCGGCGCTCGTGTTGGCCACAAATTGGAGGATGGCGACTCTAATTGAATTGGGCAACGTCGCGATGGCATCGCGTGACTTGGCGACTGTGCAGTATCGCGACTGGGGGAAAGCAGTGGGAGTTGGGACGCGTACGCGAGAGCGGCGCGCGAATTGATGGCTGCAGTGGGTCAAGCACGCGATTCAAGGGCGACGGATGGGCGAGGTGGTGCTCACGTGGGGGTTGCGCGATCGCTGTGGTGGCGCGGCGATCGATTGGGAAGGAGGTTGGAGGGTGCGATAAAGATTTGGGGATTATTACAGAAGGTATTGATTTATTTAATAATTTTTTTTTCTCTTCATCCTAGATATTAATTTATACGCAAGGAAAAAAAAAAAAAAAAAAAAAACAGTAAAGTGTTCGGTTGCTAAATTTAAATTTAATTCAAATATACAAATAAATGTATAAGTGAATTTAAAGTAAAGAAAAAATTTTAAACAAGTAAAAAGTTAATTCCTGTTTTATTTTTATGGAAATATCTAATTATAAATATATATACATGTGTTCCAATTTATTAATTATTCTAAAATAAATTTTTAAAAAAAAAAGATGATTTGTTTGTTTAGTAATATGTTTAGAAATTTATTTTTGTCACTAAAAATAGTTTATTAATGAAAATGTAGTTTAAATTTAAATTTTAGTTAAATGAAAATTATTAAAAAGGAAAGTAAGTTTGAAAGTAAAATGTTTAGTTAAATAAATTTATTTAACAGAAATTTGGTTTAAAAGAAAATGAATTTATCAAATGAAAATTTGTTAAAGATAAAAATTTAGATTAATTTATTAAAAAGGGAGAATGCTTCGAATTAAATAGTTGATTTAAATTTAATAAAAAAAGAAATTTAGTTCAATTGAGAATTTCTAAGTTAGAATTTTTTTTAAAAGTAAAATTTTTAGTTAAAATAAATTTATTTAACAAAGAAAATAATTTTATTTAAGAAAAAAAATTAGTTGATTTAATTTATAAAAAGAAAAATTTGTTAAAATAAATTTATTTAACAAGAGATTGATTTAAATCAAACTATCAGTAATTTAACTATAAAAAATGAAATCACCGATGAATTAAAATTATCTAATGAAAATTTATTATTCGATCTGTTCGAATATTAATAAATTGTGTAAATATTTATACAAGGTATAAATGAAGAAAACAAGTTGAATTGGAAGTGGATTGCAAACGGGAATAAAGGTGAGAACTTCTCACTCTAAAGGATTTATTTAAATTTTAAATAGTTAGATTTAAAATTTGTTGATTGAATGATTGAATGCTTGAATGATGATTGTTATATATATATTGGATGTGAATAGACCCTATACGCCGTTATTAAGCGGAGGTTATTTATTACACACATATACCGCGATATTCCACCTCGAAGTGGAATTGGTATTATATTATATATATAGCAATATATATATATTGGCATATGTATATATTGCAGTTGATTGATTTCCCGCATTTTCTTTTAGCGGATGAGACCCTATGCGCCGTTAGTAAGCGGATATATTTTATAAAATCCCATATACCGCGATATTCCGTCTTGAAACGGAATGGTATTGTGCTAATGTCTGTGGATGCAGGGAAACAGGTTGGAGGGATCCAACTGGATTCCTCACAAATATTTATTTGATTTCATATATTGTGATATTTGATTGTTTATCATGGATAATATATGATGTTTGAAAGTCGTGATTGACTATTGATGCGTAGCATCGTCGGATCCAATTTTTGAAGTTTAAAAATAACAATTTTTATTTTAAGAGATTTCTAAAGTGATTTTGAAAATATACGCTTTATAAATATTTTTGGAATTGATCCATTATAAATAAATAAACGTTATAAATCTTAATGTTATAAAAATTATATTTTTGAGAAATACAGTTAAAAGTTAATTTTTGAAATTATGGGATTGATGATTTTATAAAATAGTTTAAACTGGGATTTTTGAATTTATTATAAAAAGTTTAAAAATAGGATTTATAAAATTGGATTATTTTTATAAATCAAATGATGAGATTATAAAGGGGTTTAAAGACATTTTAAAAATAGTAATATAAATTGTTTATATTAAAAGATTTCTAAATTGATATTTATAAATTAAAAATATTAGAAGCGTAAAACGAGCTTTTCTAAGTGTTAGAAAGAATTGTGAATGAATTTCATAAATGAATGAAATTTATAGAATTATAACGGTGAAGCCATAAATGAAATTTTATAAGCAGTAGGTTTATAAAATTTATAAAGTTATGGAAAAGGATAGATTTTGGATAAATAAATGAATCTTATAAGTTATAAGATTTATAAAATTGGGAAGTTTAAAGAAACAATTTTGTAAACAAATAAATTATAAGTGTTTGACTTATAATATGAATTTTAGTATATCATTGTGATATGAATTGATATAGGTTAATAAAGGAATTTATAAAAGGAGTTGATATAAAATAAATAGAATAAAATTTATAAACGTTGTTTTATAAATTCGAAACGATTTACTTTGATAAGTAAATAGTTGTAATTTGTTAATGGAGTTATATTCATGTTTTAAACAGTGAATAATTCCTTAAAATAAAATGAATAGAAGTGATGAAATTTATTAACAAGGTATATTCACGTTTTTGAACAGTGAATAATATGTTAAAGAAATTATTTTGAAAAGTGATGTTTGAAATAGAATTAAAACGATCTAACGATGTTTTAAAATATATTGAGATTCGAAATCATAGATTTCAACATTCATTGTTGAAATAGACGTTTTCGAGAAATAGAAGGAAATAATAGATTATAACACTGTTGTTATAATAGATGATTTCCGAAAGGAAATGTTTTATATAGTATTGGGATTTATATATCTATTTTAATTTCGAATCCCTATACTAGTGATTTTGGGTTGTCGTGACGATGTTTTACGCAACATTCGTTTTGGCCCAAATAAATATGTTTAAGAGAATGATTTCCTTAAAGAATGAAATATATACTTCATTTCGATTAGAGTATATTAAATATTTTCTAAGCGTAGAAAATAAAAAGACTTGTGAATTACTTATTTAATAAGTATGGAAATGTTTTCCAATATAAAGTGAATATGTTGAGAATTTATCTTTTTGAAGATAAATTGAAAATGAATATTTGAAATCATATATTCATAAATATTTTGGAAATATAAATTCAATATGGAATTTATAAATGAAATTGGGAAAATAGGTTTAAAAATAAATATTAATTTATTTTTGAAATATGGAAAGTTATATCTTCTAAAGATATTTTTGGGAAATAAATAATTTGGAAAATTATTTGGATTCTGGTGATGTTGGCATATCTATTGATAGTTCAATAACCGACTATCAATATTTACCTTTAAATAGGTATTTGTTGTGAATTGTTTGAAATTGAATGCCACACTTATTTTTTTAAAATAAGCGCTCACTATTCGGGTTAACCGGGAAAGGACCATGGGGTCGTATAACCCATTCCGAATATGTGATACGTCGTTATGAATTGCATTCGAAGAACGGTGTTGAAGACCGGATATTTTCGAAAACGAAAGGATTTCTTGTTGATTGTCTCTGCACTGGCTGATCCCTGGTATTGAGATCTCCATAAGTGATGGGAAATCCGAACGTAATTTGAAATTATTCGGATTGCAAGGACTTCTTTGTAAGTGCCTTCGGTTCTGTTCAATCCCGGAACAGACTTGTATGGATTGTATGTCTGACATTACAAGTTGAGAAATAAAGCCGATTTCTTTCAAATATATTTCTGTGGTGGCGGAGAATTTATTCTTTTAGCTTAACACCCTTCTCTGAGACGTACGAGCTCAGAGGTTATATAGTTGAAGTTATCAGCGATATATTCCCAGTTTGGTAATGTGACATGCTGAGTGATGCTGAAATGATCATTGTGTTGATTATTGTGATAGGATCATTTATTTGATCGTCTATCCTGATGATCATTGTGTTGATCATTTGTTGACCCAAAGCACGGCTTTTTGTACAAAGTGTGTTTTTGTGGACGTGAATTCATCGAGCCTCACATCCCGGAAATGGTCAAAACAGGAAAGATGCAGCAAGGTTATTAGGGGTTGCTGTAGCTCCCCTTAGGGTATGTACATTTCCTTCTGGATAGAGGTTGTATCATGGTATGGAGCCCAGATATTTAACCTATGTGGTTACTACGAGTTTATTACTTTGTGGTTGTTGGTTATCGGGATCCCGTGAAAAAAAGATCGTTTACGATCGGGGAATGGCGTGCTCGTGTCAGTAGTTACCCAGTTAAGGGGTAACCCGGCCTTGTGTTGGTAGAGTTCCGGTTTGGTTCTCGGGGATGTCTTTCCAGAGGCATTCTCAGTGGCAATGGGAAGTTCCTTGGCCTGACCATTTGTTGGAAATCCAAAGAAACAATACGATCTTGTACGGTTTTAGTTGTAGAACCTGCTTCCTCAGGAGGTAGCTATAGTAGGCATAATATAATGGTACCTATGCTGGCTAAGATTTATATTCTACTTTTGAAATCGTTTTATACACTATGCACTAATAATAATATCAAAATTGATTTGATTTTAATGCGTATCAAGCATCTTTGACTAACATAAGAAGAAATCTTCCCCAAGTCTGCGTTTGCATTGTGTGTGTGGCGGGAGGTCTTATGGTAGTCTCATTTTTAAAAGCATTGCGAATTGAAATAAAAATATCTCTCTATTTTGATTTTAAAGTTAAATAAACTGTTTTAAGTTCTCGCACCAGTCACATGACTGACTTGGAGTTTATTGTTTTCCTTCCTAAACTCTGGGTGCCCACCAATTTCCACACGGGCAGTCAAGAGTTAAGGTTTATCAGGATATTCTGGATATTCTGGAGTTGCTGGAGGCAAGATGGATGGCATGGCGTATTACTAGTTTATATAGTATTTCTTTTTCCGCTGCATTGTTTGTTGTTGTACACTCTGATGATGATATGATGTAAAGTATAAAATGTAATAACTGATATAGTTCTTGTTGAAAGATTATTCATTTATTATTATATGTTGTTCCGCTGCGAATTGTGAGATTCTGTTATTGTTCTGTTGTTTCCTTTCTATCCCGTTCTATTTTTAAAATTTTCTATCTTCTGTTTTTCTAATTCTCTGTTTTCTAAAAATTGTCTATCTTCTTTCCCTCTATTTCCTATCTCTTCTCTCTTCTTTCTTTTTCTTTTCTTAAATTTTCTTTTTTTTTAAAACCCATAACTATTCGGTTTTCGGCAACGAAAATCCGTATACGTTACATTTAATCTGGAAATGTACCTTATACTAGCGTTTTAAGCAAGCGAGCTTACTTAACATGCAATTTCGCAACCCATATCTAGCACAATAGTCTCTCTGTACCTGTATGCACTCAATTTAAACACGTAAGTACCAAAAATATGAAATTTAACAATATTTCATTTATTTAAATGGTTAAGCACATATTTTGCATAACCATTCATGTTAAACATACATTTATAAGCAATTATAATGTTCCGACACTAATTTAATTACTTTTAATCGATCCACATACCATTTCATTCGATTCAAATGATTTACAACCAAATTTACTTACATCAAATTACATTTATACCCAACAAATTCATATCCATTCCAAATTGATTAATAATCACTTTATTCACTTGTCATTGATTCACAGAGTTTTATTTACTTCCGTTTTCATCAAACGACAATTTTTTCCATGTAAATTTTGTGTTATTTATTAGTAAAACAACCATCCGAGCTTATAAACCATTCAAAATTGATTCTAACTTATTTTATCAACTTCTATTAATTCACGTTAAATTTTATTCACAAAAATCTGGCTCGATCCATTTTTATTTTCAACGACAACCCAATTCATGCCAATTTATTTATGCACCATTCCATAAATTTCTTTGAACCAAGCTTTCATCCAAATATATTAACTTAAGTTAATTCATTTATTTAAATTATTAAACCATATAACTTAAGTTTATTGCGATCAAATTGATTGTTATTCAATTTATTCAATTCCATTTAATAATTAATTTATTTCATTCATTCACTTAATCCACTTCAAAAATTAACTTCATACTTGAATTCATTTAATTAATATCTAAGGCCATATTAAATTTATTTACACTTAAATTGAATTTATTTATAACTCAAGTCGTTAATATATCAATCCATTTCCATTTTATTCAACACATTTCAAAATATATTTAATTCGCTATTTTTTTTAAGCTGAATTTTTATTTATAACTCAAGTTCCACAATCAAATTTACTTAACCAAGTTAAGTTCCATTCCTATATTCAATTAACTAATTGATTTATCTAATTAGTTCACTTCTATTTTGTAATTCATATCTGATTTTATTTCAAAAATCCCTTCAATTGGTTTGACCTGAGTTCAAATTCATTTCATAATTCGAGTTTGGATTTTTATTCCTCCACCAAAACATCAAATTATTTTATTTTGGTTTTACTATTCCATTTTTCCAATTTATAATTTTACAACTTATTTCTCTCATTTTCATGAATTCTATACTCGAGTACATTCACAATATATTTTAACTTAAGATTATACATCTTTATAGCTTAAATACATATTTATTCCACTAATTCCAATTTTGTAAGCTATTCGAACTTATTTATTCTTGTTAACTCCGCTTTATAAATAACCCCACGACCTAACGACTTAAGAAGTGGACGACCTAACGACTTAAGAAGTGGACGACCTAACGACTTAAGAAATGGGACGGCTTAACTGCTTAGAGAAGTAAGCGACGTAACACATGAAGCGACTTACAGGAAGCCACGACCTAACGACTTAAGAAGTGGACGACCTAACGACTTAAGAAGTGGACGACCTAATGACTTAAGAAGTGAACTACTTAACGACCCAAGTACTTCACGACCTAAAGAGACAAAGCGGCAGCGACCTAGTGCTTTCACGACCTACTTTAAATCGTTCACGACTTAGCACTTAGTGATGGAACTATGCCGCTTTCCGTTAGGTCGCTAGAACCTACTAGTTAGTTCAGATGGCCAGGTGCGAACCAGTTAGGTCGTAACCCATATCCCCTTAACTTGCTGACGACTTATGACCTATCTTAGGTCATAACCTACGACCTACGACTTACTTTAAGTCACTCACGACTTAAGGCATGTCTAGAATTTCCTATAAATACGGCCTAAGCTCCAACATAGAGGGGACTTTTTGGATCATTCTTCAAAGCACGGACACTCTGCCATTTTCTCAACTCGAACAGTACTTCAAGCACTCCAAACACCAAGGACATTACGACAAACTTGAAGAGGAAATCTACATCATTTGACATGAATTCAAAAGATCATTTTTCATCGAAGTTTGAGCTACTAGCCTAAAGTGTGTTGTAATTGAAGAAAGTTGTATAAGTTGCACTTGAATCAGCAATAAAGAGATATAAAGTGGATGTAGGCTTGACAATAAGCTGAACCACTATAAAAAATGTGTCTTTTATCGCTTTACTATTAATTTCTGCTTATTACTAATTCCCGTATTGACGGGTGGTGCTTTCACACTTACACTACTTGCATCGGGGTGTTATCGTCTGATTTTTTACGTTAACATTTTTGGTTCTTTCACTGAGAACCCAACCCAGGATACAGTCATCATAGCTTCGCAGAAATTTGTGGAAAGGATCTCTCTAAAAACCAGAAGTTTATCAGAAATAATGGCTCCTGGAAGAAAGCGCAAGTCTATTAGATCCGACGATGTTCGCGAGACTACTGCCACTTCTCCTTCTTTAAGTCAAACAACTCCAACTATTGGAGTAACGCGAGCAGAATTGGATGCTGCGGTTTCTGGGCTATATCAGTAGATGGAAGCCCAAAACAATCTGATGTTGGAAAGGTTGAACGCTATGCTTGGGGCTAACCGTCAACCGGTGAATAACGAACCAAACTTTGCTGATAATGTTCATGATGTTGAAGAGAGAGATGTTCCTCAAAGGGCAGCTGGCCCAGTCAAAGACACACCTCCCCAAGTTGGAGGATCGGGACAACAGCCAACTTTCCGTGAGCGCCTGTCGAGGCAAACATCTGAGAAGATGGTCGATGCCTGTCCTGCTGAGCGCCTTAATGATGAGGAATATTTGTCAGGGATAGTCCGACAAATCAAGAAGGAAAGTATGCAAAGGGAGGAAGACGAAAAAGAATGGGGGTTTGCTCCAAGCAAGACTGCATTCACTGAAAGGATTTTGAAAGCAGAGTTTCCTAGGAAGTTCATTCCTCCTACCATTCCGGCTTATATGGGGACGAGTGACCCTAATGAATTTTTGTACAAGTATGATTAGCACATGACGGGTGCCAGAGCTTCTGATGAGATCAAATGCCCGTATTTTTTGGTATACCTAGAAGGAGTTGCTCTACTTTGGTTCATAAAGCTGCTGGTCCGGTCGATAGGCCAGTTTTCTGATTTGACTTGAAAGTTCAAGGAACATTTCAGATTGTACGCTTCGAAAGCGAAAGATATAATGTCGTTATCCATCTTGGAGCAAAATCTTGGAGAATCCATTAGATCTTTCTTGAATCGTTTCAATATAGCTTTGGCTGAAGTAGACAACGCAGAGCCGAGAATGATCTTGACGTACCTGATGAGGGCTATTGACAAGACAAGTGAGTTCGGGAAGTGGTTGAAAATGAAAGAACCGAATTCACTTGACAAGTTTTATAAGAAAGCCGATGAATTCATGCACTTGGAAAGCCTCCAAGCACTGGCTAAGGTGGTATCGACAGGGGATGGAAATAGTAATGCTATTCCGAATAAGAAGGAATCTGGCAATCAGAAGAGGGGAAACGATGGTCAGAAGAAGCAAGGAGATGCAAAGAAAAGCCGTCCCTTCAACTTCACCCCTCTGACTGATACCCCAGAAAACATCAACTTTGCAAACAAAGACACAGTCGAATTCCCCGCACCAGCTAAGCAAAGGGTTAATAAGAAAGCTGAGAAGAATGGAAGGTTTTACCGGTTCCACAACCAACCTGGGCATGATACCAATGAGTGCCGTCACTTGAAGGAGTTGATTGAGGAACTATTGCAAGAAAACAAGCTCCAGCAATATGTAAAGAGGAAAAGGAATGGCCCAACTTCGTCAACTCAAGGACAACAGGCTCCTGTTCATCGTCCTAGTTCAAGTGAAAAGGTAGCAGCTCATGAATCAGAGAGGCCCGTTATTAATGTGATTATAGGAGGACCTCACCCAGCTGGTAGAAGCTGGGGTGAGATGGAACGATACGCTCATGCATTGAAATATGCCCCAACAGAGGAGGGTGTTTTTGTGTTGGAAGATGTTGCACCTCTGAAGCAGCAAAAAACTTTTAATGATGACATTGTCTTCAGAGTCAGGGATTCTATGGGCATTGAAGCCTCTACCATAGATCCCTTAGTTATTTCTGCTGGCATTGGGCCAGCTATTGTAAAAAGAGTACTTGTTGATTGTGGTGCTTCTTGCAATATTCTTTTCAAAAAGACCTTTGATCAGATGAAGATCCCAATGGCTGATGTTCAAGCTTCGTCGCAAAAGATTGTTGGGTTTACTGGGGAACCCAGGCAGCCGATTGGGACTATTAACCTGTTCGTGGAACTTGGAGAGGGGCAGAAGAAGGTCGTTCGAAGGCAGACTTTTGTGATTGTTGATGAATTTTCTGCTTACAACGCCTTCCTAGGCCGTCTAACTCTTGCAGCCTTTAAAGCAATCCTCGCCCCGTGGTGCCTTACCATGAAATTCCCCACAGATAATGGAGTTGGTGTTGTTAAAGGGAATCAGAATGCGGGGCGGGAATGTTATCTGATAGAACTGCGTGAGGCAAGGAAGAGAGAGATGGGAAAGGATGCGGTAGCCCCAGTCCGCATCAAAGAATCAACCTTGTAGCAATTACAGGGTGGACCCTGTACTGGTGAATGTAGCGAAGCACGAAGAAAAATGGATCCTAGAAAAGCCAGTGCAGAGGAGAATCGAGTGGTGCCAGTGGAAGTAACGGTACCAGTACCTGCTGACCCAAAAGACCCAAACAAGGTGCTGAATGTGGGTTCGCAACTTAATACGGCAGTTCAGAATATTTTGATATCATTCCTGAAAGCAAATCTGGATGTATTCGCTTGGACCCATGCTGATATGTGTGGAATATCACATGAAATTGCAGTACATACTTTGAATATTGATCCAAAGTTTACACCTGTGAAGCAGAAAAGAAGAACCCAGGGTCCCGAGAGGTCAGCGGCATTAAAAGAAGAGGTAGATCGGCTCATGGAGAATGGCTTTATAAAAGAATCTACTTATCCGAATTGGGTTTCAAATCCAGTACTGATTAAGAAGGCTAATGGAAAGTGGAGAGTATGTATCGACTTTTCAGATTTAAACAAGGCCTGCCCCAAAGATTGTTTTCGTTGCCCAGGATCGATCAGTTGGTGGATGGAACAGCGAGGCATAAATTGTTGTCTTTTATGGATGCTTACTACGGATATAACCAGATCATGATGCATGAGCTAGATCAAGAGGACACGAGCTTCATTACCGATGTCGGTATTTACTGCTACAAAGTCATGCACTTCGGACTGAAGAATGCGGGGGCAACTTACCAAAGACTTGTTAATGCGATGTTCAAGACACATATTGGAAAGACTATGGAAGTTTATGTTGATGATATGTTGGTTAAATTAAAGAAAGCAGTAGACCATATGGACCTCTTGGCGGAGATGTTCGTCGTCCTCCAAAAGTATGGAATGAAGCTTAATCCCTTGAAGTGTTCATTCGGGGTGGAGTCCGGAAAGTTCTTGGGTTTCATTGTGAGCGCTAGGGGCATTGAGGCTAATCTTGCTCAAATCACCGCCTTAAGAGAAGTCAAAGCTCCTAGAACGAAGAAGGAACTGCAAAGTCTCAATGGAAAAGTCGCTGCCTTAAGTCGATTCATTTCCAAAGCTACTGATAAAGGCATTCCATTCTTTGATGCTCTGAAGAAAGGAAGGAAAAACTTTGACTGGACTCCAGAATGCCAGAAAGCTTTCGATGAATTAATTCGCCATATGGAAACGCCTCCGATACTTTCTAAGCCCGACAATGGTGAAGATCTTTTTGTATACTTGGCAGTCTCAGCTCATGCTCTTAATGCGGCACTGGTACGGGAAGACGCCAAAATTCAGCACCCAGTCTACTATATTAGCAAAAGGTTTACTGGGGCAGAAATGGATTATTCAAAGTTGGAGAAGCTCGCCTATTGTCTACTGATCGCATCAAGAAAATTGAGGCCATATTTTCAAGCTCATCCAATCAAAGTCCTCACTGATCAACCTCTGAAGCAAGTCCTCTTTCGCCCTGAGACTTCGGGTCGCCTTTTGAAGTGGAATATTGAACTCAGCCAATATGACATCACTTACCATCCCCGGAGAGTAATCAATGGACAAGTTTTGGCAGATTTCATCGCATAATATACAGACAAAGGTGATAGTGAGGAAGTAGTGACTGGTAATCCCCCAATTCGATGGAAATTGTATGTTGATGGCGCAAGAAACGATTACTGTTCCGGGGCTGGGGTTGTGCTTGAAACCCCTGAAGGGCAGTCATTGTGCTATGCTTTAAGATTGGAATTCCCTTCAACAAACAATGAAGCAGAGTACGAAGCTCTTATTGCCGGTTTGAGAATCGCTAAAGAATTGAATGCCAAAATGTTGCAGATCTTCAGTGATTCACAACTTATTGTATGTCAAGTCAAGAAAGAGTTTCAAACTAAAGGAGGAAATCTGCCTGCTTACTTGTCAAGAACCTGGGAGCTTTTCGATGACCTTGACCATTATATGATAAATCATATACCCCGGGAAGAAAATATGAAGGCAGATTCTCTCGCAAAGTATGCAAGCACTGGTGAAGCTCAATTATTGGGACTAGTTCCTGTGGAAGTCCTGTCAACTCCAAGCATTGATGAGATGGATATTGACTGGGTCATGACTATATCGCAGGAGCAAGAATCATGGATGACTCCGATATTGAAATATCTGCTCAACGGTTCTCTACCAGAAAACTCAAAAGAACGGCAGAAGTTGTTAAGAAAAGCCTCCAGATACATAATTCAAGATGGCCAATTGTATAGGCGGGGATTCTCAATGCCATTACTCCGATGTGTGACCGAGGAAGAAGCTGAGACAATTCTAACAGAAGTACACGGAGGAGAGTGTGGAGATCATTCAGGTGGTCAAACTCTAGCAAAGAAAATTCTCCGTTATGGGTATTTTTGTCCAGATATTAATCGTGATGCTGCAAGTTATGCCCGAAAATGTGACCGATGCCAGAGATTTGCAAAAATCCCAAGAGCACCTTCCACTGAGATAACACAGATGGTCAATCCGTGGCCATTTGCTATTTGGGGAATAGATCTCATCGGGCCTTTGCCAACTTCCAAATCCGGAATCAGATATGCTATTGTTGCTGTTGATTATTTTACTAAATGGGCTGAATCTGAACCATTAGCTACTATTACTTCTAAGAAGATGATAAACTTTGTGACTAAGAATATCATTTGCAGGTATGGTGTGCCTCAAAAGATAATTAAAGACAATGGAACCCAATTTGAAAGTGAAGAGTTTCAAGATTTTTGCAAGAAATTCAAGATCCAAAAAAGCTTTTCAGCAGTAGCTCATCCGCAGGCAAACGGGCAAGTGGAAGCAGTAAACAAAATTATCAAATCGACCATCAAAAAATAGCTGGAGAAAGCGAAAGGTGGTTGAGTCGATAAGCTTCCATTAGCACTATGGGCATATAGAACTACACATAAAACTACGACGGGGCACACTCCATTTTCATTGGCATATGGATCAGAGGCAATGATTCCGGTAGAAGTAGAAGTCCCTTCACATAGAATAATTCATTTCAACCAAGCAAAAAATGAAGAGTTGCAACTTGAAGCACTTGACTTCCTTGATGAAATAAGGGAAGAGGCTCAGCTCAGAATTGCGGCTCATCAGCAAAGAATTGCCAGGCACTTCAATTCCAAAGTTCGCCAATGCAGCTTTGAGATTGGAGATCTAGTCTTGAAGAGGGTCATGACAGCAACAGGAGTGTTTGCACCAAACTGGGAAGGGCCATATGTCATAGGCAAAAAACTTCTTGATGGCACTTTCAAACTAATAACTGTCGAAGGAGATCCAATTCCAAGAGCTTGGAACAGTAATCATTTGCGCCCATATTTTACTTAAAGGCTTTAATGAAATATTGTAAAAGAATGATGAATTTATGATTCTTGTATTGAAAGCCATTGTAAAGCCAGTGCAAGTGAATAATAAGAACTATAAAGTGGATCTAGGCCCAGTTCTTGGCCGAACCACTACAAATCTTGTGTTCTTTACTATTATAAACTGCTTGTTTTATTTCGATATATAAAATACGTCAATTGTATTGCTAAAATGTCGATTTAATACAGCAGGCAATTAAAACAAAGCTTACCCATCATAAGACCAAGCAATCCCTGACATCACCCAACAAGCAAATGCTAAGCCGTTCAAAATATCCATGCTCAAATCCTACGAAAGAAGTGCTTCAAGCAAAAAAGTTAGTGATTCTGCTGGAAGTGGGCCCTTGCTAACTAATTGTGGTTGTTTGTACAAACAAGCATCCGATTAAATAGCCTGTGTCTGCCCCCACCAACTCGCTTAACTATGAAGTATACTTCTTTGGATAAAGGAAATTATTGGCAATAGAAAGAGAGGTGTGTTTGAAAAAGATAACGGGGATCGTCGATATGAATCAATGGCAAAGAGACATGGGCGAGCAAGCATCAAACAGCCAAAGACCTCTTCGGAGGCACAAGTCCTCTTCGGAGGCACAACTCTTCGGAGGATAAAGACCTCGAAAGGGGCATGCCAGAAAACGAAAGTTTTCTTTCTCAACAAAAAAAGATTGGTATGGAATGACCGAGAGCACCTTCCCAACTGGAAGGCAAGGCGCTTGTTCACTAGCCGAGACAGTTTGCGCAGACAAACGCCCAAGTAACTTGCGTCCTCCCCGTGAATCCATGGGATGATAGGAGGCACCTTCCCAAGTGGAAGGCAAGGCACTTGTTCACTAGCTGAGACAGTTTGCGCAAATAAACGTCCAAGTAACTTGCGTCCGCCCCGTGAGTCCAGCCAACCACGAGGAAGAACCTTCCAGGCATACTCGGAGGCACACATCTCACCAAGATCTGAAATAAAACTTCACAAGAGCTGAGATGTGAAAAGCCCTCTTCGGAGGCCCATTTCACCAGGAGTTGAAGTAATTCACCGAAGCTGAAATGATAACAAGACCTCTTCAGAGGCACACATTTCACCGTGATATGAAATAAAACTTCACACGGGTTGAAATGTGAAAAGCCCTCTTCGGAGGCCCGCTTCTCAGCGAACAGAGAAAAGATAAAAGCCTCTCCCAAGAGGCAGAAACAAAAAGACCTCTTCCCAGAGGCACAATCAAACAAAAAGACCTCTTCCCAGAGGCACAATCAAACAAAAAGACCTCTTCCCAGAAGCGCAATCAAACAAAAAACCCTCTTCGGAGGCACATGCAGGTTGAAGCCCTTTTTTGGAAGGTCCACTGTACTATGAAGTAAAATTCACTTGCCAAAGAAAAAGTGACTTTTTTCAAAAGTGAAGTGTAAAAACTTCGCAACAAAAAAAAATAGAAGACTTCTCCAATATGAAGTGCATTATACTAAATCAGAAAAATATTTCCTTGGAACGGAAATATTATCCTATAAAGTACAAATGCAAACCTCCTTCAAATGGAAGAGTTGTTCTCTAAAGGAAGAGTACAAGTCTTCTCGAAACAGAAGAGTTGTTCTCCGAAACTTTGCCAACGTGAAAGAGATCGAAATAAACCATGGTATGGGGGAAATATAATATAGTCATCGCAAAAATAAAAACAATGCTCAAGCAACATACCATAGGTTTACTGCAACTTCACATAAAGAGAATAAGGAAACTTGCATGAAAACGGAAAATAAATGCGTTCTCAAATACAGACAGAAATTTGTATAAGTAAAAGAATAATTTTATTCCATACTATGAGTATTTTATACATGTGCAGCTTTCAAAGTAAAAGAAGGCGGGGACTGGTACCCGCACAATCTCCAGTCAACGCAAGCTTATACACAAGCAAAAAGCAAAGAGCGAGATAAAAAGCACAGGACCAAAGCCATAATTTCTACTTCCTTCCATCTTTTGAGCCTACGCTTGGCCGGATGACCAACTTCTTGGGCCGGCTTGATAGAGTAGGGGAAGAAGGAAAAAGGGAAACAATTGGACTTTCTTCTGCTTTTTCCTCCCCGGCTGAAGCTTCCTTCTTCTTTGAGACTCCACTTTTTCCCCTTTTCTTAGAAGAAGACCCGCTTCCTGGAGTAAAAAGTGTGGTTAACGGCGTATCGTCAGAACCACTTAGTTTCGGAGTCTTTTCACCCTCTTCAGGTTCTTCTCCCCTATGTTCTTGTGAAGCAATGGGATCGTCCAAGTCTCGGAGAGCCTCTATTTTCTCCTCTTGCGATCCCGGTTGAGAGGCAGAAGGAGGAGTGGCCTGAAGAGACGGAGGAGGAATAACTAGAGAAGGGGAAGTTTGAACAATACTTGGTGCTTTTTCTACAGGAGAAGAAAAGTTAGAGTCAGTATTCCTCATAAAAAGAGGAGATAATGGTTCATCGACACTTAAAAATAAGCAAGGAACTCATCGAACTCAGTCGAAGCGAACAAGCAGCCCACTTGAGCGAGATCAACATTAAGGTTACCTGGAGAAGTAGACTTCACTATGTCAATTTCGAAGTCCTACGCTTCGGCGCTTCCTTGAGCCTCATATCTAGTGCGGGCGGTGGTGCTTTCGGTAACGACTTTAGTAGGAGGCGGAGAATGGGAACCGGAACCAACAATGTCGATATCGGCTGAAACCGAAGGTTGAACTGGGTCGGTTAATGTTGCATTTCCTACATGTTCTCCTTCGGCCATTTCGGCTCTCTCTTCGGCCAGTTGCTCCTTTCCTCTGGCAAGAGCAGCGCGGGCATCGTCATCAAGATAATTTGCCTCTAAATCCGCCTCAGTATAGTCAGCACTGCCAAACATGTCAAGTATGGCCTCCCACACTTCGACCAGAGTTATTTCATATTTGGGGCCTAGAAAGGAGAGACTACCACGCCCCAGGACGGTATGCAAGTAGAAGTCAAACAATGTTAAGCTGATATTGGCCTTCGTTGCTTCGTGAGACTCTTCAGTTGCAATTTTGCCGGCAACAGCCTCATCACGCTCTCTTTCAGCTTTAGAGAGTTGAAGTTTTAGCATTTCGATCTCCACGTCCTTAGGGCTAGTCTTCTTCCGTAGCTCTGCGATGTCAGCAATATGGCCCTCATTAATTCTTTTTTACACATCAAGCCTATCTTCGGCATCTCTTTGAGCGGCATGAGCATCTCGCACTTGTTGTTGAAGCACTTGCTCCCTTTGCGAATAGGAAGTGGAGGAAGTGACAAGCTCTTCTTTAAGTTTTTCAACTTCCGCTTCGAGCTTTTCATTATAAGTAGCAATGCTTCTCATTTCCGCATCATGTTGCTCAAGAATCTTCTGCCACTCAGACTTGTCATTTTCCATTGTTAACATGGCTTCAAGATTCGCACGATTTACTTTTTGGAGCTCATCGACAAGCTTTTGCCAACTTGACATTCTTTCGATATCAAGTTTGACAGCATCAAGGTTGCTCAGCATAGCCTGCTTATCGATCAGGACCAGGTCAAGTTCAAAGCGCACTCCTTTTAGGCACCAGTTCGGGAATCAATTCTGAAGAGTAGCTGGGCCTGGACCAACTTGATATGGGGGCCTTCTAAGGATTGTTTGAATATCGGTACGTGCCAGGGCAGGAGATTGAGATAGTACAGGAGCAGCAGGTTGTTCGGAAATCTCGGATGCTGGTTTTTCGCCATGTTTGGCTCTTTTACTCACGTCTTAGGCAATTTGACTTTTCCCCTTGTCGTCACGGGACTTCCGTTTATGAGAATCATCTTCCCTCTGGGAAGAATCATGTCGCTCGTCCCGTCTTTCATGGCGTTCTTCGTAGGCACGTCTTCCACGAGCTTTTCGTGCGGCTCTTTCTTCATCAGTCTCCCTATAAGAAGGAAGATATCCCTTAGGATCAAAAGAGCCGCGTCTCCCATAGCACTGAAAGTCATCGTAATAAGAGCGTCGCCCCATTGAAAGACCTGAAAATGGAAAAAAGGCAAACCTTGAGAATCTTTGAAGTAAAATGCATGTAAGTGCATAAGAATGCTAAAAATCCTAAGTGTGTGTAACGTGCAAACTACGCGCGTCAAACTACGAACCACTCCTCGGTTGCGGGAAATGATGGGTTTTATAGCTAACGTCAACTTTTGAGCTGACGGAGTCTGTTGTAAAGTGGATGTTGCTTCAACTGCTGAAGAGGTAACTCTAGTAGAAACAGGGTCGTCTTTAAAGAGCTCCTGTGAAGTGATCATCAGATCGCTCAACCCTTCAAAAATGTCATCACCACTCTGCTTGGCAGGACTCGCTCTCTCAGTTCCCTCATCATCGGATTTCCCTGAATGATGAAAAGGCTCTTCCTCTTCGATGATCGAGGCAAGTGTAAGTTTGTCAGATGGCCCCGCAATATCAGTAGAAGTAGAGCACTTCACCAGTAAAGCCTCGGAAGTAGGTTCCTTCAGTATAGGTTCCTCAGCAGAAACAGGGGCATCTGGCGATTTGGCCGGAGAATCGGGAACTTCGTGAGGTTGAGTAGAGCGAGAAGGGTGCAAAAGCTCATATTGGTGCAGAAGTTCATCTCTCAGCAAAAGCTTAATACTTCTTTCATCAGCCGACACGGCACTTAATCTATCAAAAGTCGTCTTGTGACTGGGATTTCTAGAGGGAGGAGGAAGTGCTGTAAAAGAAAAGAATGAAGTTAGCACTTAGCAATTCGAATCTTAAAAAGCTAAAACGGAGAAACGGGGATGAGCAATCTCACTTCCTTTCCTCCAGATGGCATAAAACCCTAAAGTACAGCGGACGAAGAAGAATTGATTCAGAAAGCCGTGAGCACTTTCGGAAGTGTCCTCCTGAATAAAACACACAATCCCATCAGGATGGCGTATCCATTGGGGTGCAGTTGAAAGGGAGAGATGGTTAGTTGGAAAAGGAGTTGATGAAGAAACTCATTGAAAGGAGGAATGGCACCACAAAGGCACATCTGATGGTTGACGGCAACAAAACCAAGAGGTGGCCTGTCAGCGGTATCATTTGGGCCAGGAAATCTAGCATCCTCTTCGGCAATCCCAAATTGAATATGTAGTTGATTGAATGTCCACTGACTCAAGGTAGTTGGAGTTCTCTCCGGAGGATCAACCAATGGCTCAGCTATCGGGAAGACTCCTTCAGATTGCTCAATTATCTCTTCTTGAGAAGACATTCTACATAAGGAACTGGATATTCAAATGTAAAGGTGCATGTTTCCTAAATATGTGAAGTGTTGTGAAAAACTAACAAAGTGACAAGTAAATATAACTGAAATTAAACTAATTAATAATTGTCAGTTAAAAAGCTTCAGGGATTGTTGTTTTAAGTTCAAGTACAGTGTTAAAGCAAACAAATTAGTTTTGGTTGGTTAATTCAACATTGCTTTAATACTTCACTTGAATTTATTGATTCACAGCGTTTCACATTATTTCTTTAAAGTTGATTATCTTTTATCGACTAATCTGTCATTTGATGCGGGAAATCAGTGGCAGTATATTCGCCCTAGTTTTCTGCAAATGTCGTATTTAACAGGTCATTAGCATTAAAGTTGATTTAATCTGTTAAGAAGGCATAGCAAGGTCATGCAAGTTATCTCGGCAGTTCAAAGTTCAAGTTGGAAGTGCAGTCAAGTTATATCAAAATTTTGAAGCCCTCAAGTTGTTCAAGTCCTAGGCCGTATGGTTTGAGTAAAATAACACAAGGCATGGCAGTGTGCGTCCAAGTCCTAGGTCGCTAAAACGACCTAAGAAGTAAAGTCACGTGCAATTAAGGTCGTTAGGAAACTAACACGACCTAAGAAGTTAAGTCGCGTGCAATTAAGGTCGCAAATGATCTTAGGTCGGCCAATTCAAAAACCGTGCAAATCAATTAAATCGCAAGAATTTCAAGGTTGTCCAAAATCTGTTGGGTCGCTTCTGGTGATCATTCAGCAATTTCAAGTTATCTCCTTAACCCGCTAACTCTTCTCCAACCCGATAACCCGCTATCGCCTAAACAACGAAAAATCCATCATCCTCTCCGCTAAGTCCGTTATTCATACCACCAGCTCACCCAACTCCGATTCGAATCATCTCAAATCCATCTCACTGCTTTGCTCCCATGAATCGCAACAGCAGCATAACTCATCGCGATGAAAGTGAAGCGAAGCACAAAGAGTTGGATTGGATCACACGATGGGGTTTCGAGGTTCAAAGGTGATCGTGGTTGGATAAAAGTTGAATTCACTTACACAATGTGAAAGTAGGGATGAATCGACGGCTTGATTGGAGTGGATTTGCCTGTGGAAACTCGAGAAAATCGCTAATGGCAGAAAGGGTTATGGACGCAGTTAAGGGGAAAGAAACGAGCTAACAGTTATATAAGGCAGAGGCAAATGGATATGCTAGTTAAGCTATCTCTTAGGTCATTCACGACCTAAGCATGTTAAGTCGAAGCACACGACCTACGACCTAGGCGTGTACTTCGAGGGGCAAGTGTTAACTCCGCTTTATAAATAACCCCACGACCTAACGACTTAAGAAGTGGACGACCTAACGACTTAAGAAGTGGACGACCTAACGACTTAAGAAATGGGACGACTTAACTGCTTAGAGAAGTAAGCGACCTAACACATGAAGCGACTTACAGGAAGCCACGACCCAACGACTTAAGAAGTGGACGACCTAACGACTTAAGAAGTGGACGACCTAACGACTTAAGAAGTGAACTACTTAGCGACCTAAGTACTTCACGACCTAAAGAGACAAAGCGGCAGCGACCTAGCGCTTTCATGACCTACTTTAAGTCGTTCACGACTTAGCACTTAGTGATGGAACCATGCCGCTTTCCGTTAGGTCGCTAGAACCTACTAGTTAGTTCAGATGGCCAGGTGCGAACCAGTTAGATCGTAACCCATATCCCCTTAACTTGCTGACAACTTATGACCTATCTTAGGTCATAACCTACGACCTACTTTAAGTCGCTCACGACTTAAGGCCTGTCCAGAATTTTTTATAAATACGGCCTAAGCTCCAACATAGAGGGGACTTTTTGGATCATTCTTCAAAGCACGGACACTCTGCCATTTTCTCAACTCGAACAGTACTTCAAGCACTCCAAACACCAAGGACATTACGACAAACTTGAAGAGGAAATCTACATCATTTGACATGAATTCAAAAGATCATTCTTCATCGAAGTTTGAGCTACTAGTCTAAGGTGTGTTGTAATTGAAGAAAGTTGTATAAGTTGTACTTGAATCAGCAATAAAGAGATATAAAGTGGATGTAGGCTTGACAATAAGCTGAACCACTATAAAAACTGTGTCTTTTATCGCTTTACTATTAATTTCTGCTTATTACTAATTCCCGTATTGACGGGTTGTGCTTTCACACTTACACTACTTGCATCGGGGTGTTATCGTCTGATTTTTTACGTTAACAATTCTCAATCCCATCAATATCATTCTAATCCAATTTTATTTAACTTAGCTCAAGTTAAATTTCATTCATTTTAACTTACTCAAGTTAAAATTTATTTTGCAAATTCAAATTCCAGAATTCAAATACTTGGTTTTATTTCAACCATTTTGAAACCAAATATATATAGCTCCTTTGGTTTATCAAACCTTTTCATTATAATTTTCAAAATCCACTCGGTTTAATTCAAAACATATTCTCTTCAGAATTTCCAAAACAATACTTGTTTAACAACAAAAAATCTCCATATCAAATTACAGTGGTAGCAATCCATCATTTAGAAACTCGAGAATGAACACTGATGATGTCGAGATCATCATCGGAATTATTTCCCAGCGACCGTAGTAATTTCAGTGCTTTTATTCTTCTAAAATTATTTTTGAAACAATTTTTATTCAAAAATCCTTTCAAAATAATACTATTTTATTTTCACAACACTTCAGAAAATCTTTTCCAACTTCCCAGGATTTTAAATTTCCAATTCTGGCTTGAATTCATTTTTAGTTTTAACTCATTGGTATAATTCGTACTTATACAATTCAATTTTAGTTTTTATAAACCATTTTCAATTTTATAATCTTGTTTTTGATAATATCCAAACTCATCAATATACTACAATAATTTTAGAAAATTATTTCTTCAATATCAAAATATAGTTTGGATAAAATTATCTCATTTACCCGCTTTAAAATAATACTGTGTCAGTTTACCTTGTTCAAGCGTTTAGAAACTCCTACCGATTTAGTGGCGTCCCACTACTCGACTAGAATTTATGTGCCACTCAACAGACAAGTCGACACACTATAAAACAATTTGTATTCACTAACAAATACGCACTCATATCTATTTATACACTCAAACTCATTCTAGGGTACTACTGACCCTATCTCTAATGAGTAATCCCCACCAAATCTAAGGTTCTCGCTTAACCTGGCTTTGATACCAAATGTAATGGCCTGTATCTCTATATGCCTTGCTCGACAGTAAATCACCCGATCCAACTCAAATTAAACAGAAATACGAATCATTAGGGGTAAAGAAGAAAAGATAGGAGAAGAACAGAAACAACAACATAGAATCTCACAATCACAACGGGACAAAGTATAATATATATAATAACAAATTTTATACAAGGAATTTGTAGTTGTTAATATATATATATATATAATCATCAGAGTGCAACAACCATCAAATCAATTTTGGATAGTTATTATAATTTGTCCTCACCGGTGCTGACTATACAGTCAACACACACAATGGAAAATAAATCAAGTACGCGAATAAGCCTGAGCCTCATCCAGCTCATCTCCTGAGCTCCATAGCATTCTCACCTAAATATGTAATACTCGGTCTGACCCAAGCATTATAATAAAATAACTCCCCAGTCAATCTAGAAAACCAACGTGAGAAAACACACTCAATTTGAATTATTACTGTTATCAAAATCCTTTGAAAAACAAAGGTATCTCTTAAGACCACGCCACACATAACCATGATGTGTTTTTACCTTACGGTAACCAAAATATTTTTATAGAAAACCCTATGATATTATAATAGTGTCTAAGTACAAGTACTTATTAAAATAGCCGAAATTGTTACATTAATTAAATTCCAGCATACTGGGATCTATAACCAAAAAAAGGTTCGTATTAGAGAATGGATTCCATACTATGACTAGGTAAGGAACCAACTTCGATGGATGCATCTCTAGATCAATGCATCTAGGTCTGACAAGAACATCTTGCACCCTGCCACACAGAACCAACCTAGCACTTAACTATTAGTACCGAATATATTATCACCTCGAGTGTTCCCATCCTTATCGAGTGCTCTCTTTCCATGCACAACCATTTGCTTAATCATAGTATATCCGAGGGTATCTAGAAAGGTGATAACATACCCTACTTGGGTGCGACCCACTTAGCCTTGTTGAATGACCTGTTTCAGTCATTTCCCAGTTGATGAGGCTTGAGGCTACGTTTACCTTTAGGATAGCATTCGTACTTGGAATGCTAACACTGCCTTCCAGGCAACGATGCAATGATAGCATTCACCCTTAAAGTTGTTCTGGGTCTGAACAAACTGGATCTCTTTCAATATCACCATCTTAATTAGCTTCGAGATGTCACAATTCGTAACGTACAAATAAAATCGAAGTGGTTTTCGGATAATTAAATCTAATCTCGGTCTCTTTGAAATGATTAATGAGTTGGGTCCGATTTGATAATCGGATATTTAACTATCAACTAACATCCATAAGCAGTCGTTGGGCCTTATTTTATAAATCTCCAAAATATTTATTTCAACATATCTCTCAAAGATATATAATTAATCTTTTTCCATATTCTAATATTTGAAAACTAATTCCAAACTTATATCCATAACAGGATAAATTTCAAATCATATCTTACTCCATCACCTAGAGAAATATTCCCAAATTCGATTAAAAAAATTCATTATTTAGGAAAATTATTATTATAGAATCATTTCGTAGTTAAATATCTCCAAACCCTTCACTTCAATCCTTAAGAAAATATTATAAGCATCTTTTCCCAATAATTTTAAATATTCATAGTGAGGAAATGTTTATAAGTATTTTCCAAAAGTCATTTTATTTCCTATACTTAGGGAGTATTCCATTTATTTCTATTTCTTAAACCTTTTACAATTTATTTGCTAAACCCTTAACCCATTTATATCGAGTTATATAAGTTTTCGGGAATTATTAATTAACTTCCCTAACTCTTCAAAAACGTCTACACTTGTCTATGGTTCCAACTACCCAATTCTAACTACCTTTCTATGGCTTCTAATTCATGTCGAAGTTCTCAAATTTCTACATTTCGGTAGTTTGCTTAAGTTCCCAGAATTCATTACAAGATTCCTCCAAAAAAAATCATATCCATTAAATAAACCCCGTTTTCTTATCTCGAGAGAATTTATAAATCAATTTCAATCATATTTTAAAAGAATAATAATTTATTTTAAAAATATGTTTAAGTAATAATTTAAAAAATTTAAAATACTTTTAAATAGACGGCGACAACTAGTTTTTATTATTTAAAAGTAATAATAATCGATTCACAAAGCTTGTTATAAAATTAGAATTTAATTCAATTAATATTGGATATTTGAAAATTTACTTTCTGAAGTATTTAAATACTAAATCACTTTAACCATATAGTTCAATAAATAAAACCCCCGTTTAAAAAAACAATTTAATTTCTCGACAAAAAAATATATTTTTTAAATTCCAATAACCAATTTTCAATTTATAAATATCTCTCGATTCATATCACATCGACTACATCCCAATTTCCTAACCATTCTTACACCCCAAAATGTAATCCACTATTTTTTCTCAAACTGATTTCCATATTCTAATATAAATTCACCCTATGAATTTATATCCCAATTTATCAACTGATATCGTTTTCCTCTTATTTATAAACATCGTTTATAAATTTATAAGCTCCTTTGAGTTTTTCACTTATTTATAAAACTAATTTTATTTATAGAATCTCATTTTCTAAATCCATTTCTTAATAAATTCAATTTATTCCACAAATCTATTTTTAATATCGATTTCAACTCCTCTTTATATTTTCCAGAAATACCATTTAAAAATCCATCATTTAAAAATCCTCTATATAAATTATTTTTAAATCTCTATTTAAAATAAACTTTTTCAAATAGTTAAGTACAACCGAAAAATCAATTTATCGTTTTATCCAAATCACTTTCTTTTAAAATAATCCGAACTTCGATATACATATTTTTATATTCCAAATCTCTTTTTAATTCCTTCAAATTCAAAAATAATATTTATGGTATTTAAAATACCAAAATTCAGGCTAGTGCTACTATAACATCCAATAATTCACATCATTACAATAATCTATAACAGATTATTCTAACACATCATATATTACTATATATGAAAAACAATCAATATAAATTGAGTAATCCAGTTGGATCCTTCCAACCTATTTCCCTGCATCCATTGATGTTATACAACATAAAAATATCAATCCCACTTCGAGCGGGATATCACGGTAATATAGAGTCATCCACTATTATGTGGTACGCATATAGTCTCATCCGCTCCAATGGCGGGTATATATCCAACAACTAATACACACACACACTACTATTTATACATAATATCACATTCAACTGATAATTAATTATCAATTCAACCAATCATCCAATAATTAATTTATAATTGTTATAAATTAAACAGTCAACCAAATTGAGTGAGATTTACTCACGTTGATTTTTAAATTTTTCGAACATCCAGATTTTGAATTTTGTAAAATCCCAGCTGACTCCGAAAAAAATCCCAAATCAATTTTGTTGCATAGTTTTCACGGCTACTAACCAACTCCATTTGTTTCATTTAATTTTGGATCTAACACAAATAAGATATTGATAATATTGATTTAAATTTAAAATTTAAAATTTCTTATCACTAATTCCTTTATAAAAATAAATAAATAAATACCCAGACTTAATCCTCATCTCAAAAATGATTTTTGCTTCCAGCATCACAGTCCATCTGTCAACCGCTACGCAACTGCTCCAATCGTCTGCCACTTAATCGAACGCATCCAGCCTTCCTCCAAATCAGGTCACATGCTCCCCACCATTAGTCGATGCTAGCGCCACCCACCACCTCGATTGCAATAAATATCTTCATAGCTAGCGTCGAACTCTCCACACTCGAACGCATCCTCCCAAAGTCGACGACACTTGCAATCGCAACCACGTGCAGCTTCCATTGAGCATTGTGCGCTCATAATCAAATCCACTAAGCCCTAGTCGAACTGCCCTAAAGTTCGACCGCCAAAAACACCACTGAAGTCGTTGTTGTCCTTCCCCACATGTGTCGCGATGATGCTTGTTCTTTTTTTCATTCGCAATTTCGACTTGAAGAAAAAAAGGAATAGTGTATGCGAATTTTAATCGAGCAGGGGAAAGGGTCGGCAGTTTCAGATGTAGGGTGGCTGCTCAAATAGGTTGGCTACAGTTGACTTAGACAAGTTATAATATTATTAAATTTTGGAATATCTTGTTTTGTATAACTTAATATCCCAAACCCCTAATGAGGTGTGTCGCCTGACATTTCTAATATTATACCCCTTTTCCGAACGCAATGGAATAAGTCATGAGTTCGAATTTGATCGTATGGAGAAGATAGCTTATTGAACCCAATCATAATATTAAATTTCCGATATTAATTTCAACGCGTTTCTATTCCGTACGACCAAACATTAACTCCAAATGCTACAAAATTTAAAATTCAATAATAATATACTATTACGGATCCAATAGAACTGGTTTCATCGAATTACAAGATTGTGCCCCCGGTCGCTATTTTAACACGTCGATTAAATCGACGATTTTCAAAATTTTACGAAATCACTTGAAATTTCATTTTTAAAAACTTATTAACTCAATCTTAATTCAAATAGAATTTATATCAACATTAAAAAAAAATTAACCTAGATTCAATTATTTAATTTATTTTCAATTATTAATTCAACAATTAAATTTATTCAATAAATCGCTATATTTGGAACTTAGGTTTTATTCCACTTATTTAGTCCATAAACTTCATATTGGAATTCCATTTACATTTCAAATTCACAATTAAAATAAATTAAATGTTCAAAACCAAACGACTGAAAATCCGGGTCATTACATGTCAGTTGTTAGATTAGCTTCTATTAAATATAGCAACAGGTCGTTCGGCCTAGGGTAAATACACAGATGCGAGAAACCACCAGCTAACCGCTACGCTACCATCGGTCAACTGCCAATGGTCGACCCATTGCCTATTTATGATGATTTGCTTGTGTTTTTGTTCCCTAATTGAAATGATTAAATCGATCTGATTTAACGTTAATCTTCTTTAACGTTAACCAACGTTAATTAATCATATTTATTTTCTTTAATTACATATTTAACTATTTCTGATCCAAAATTTTCAAATGTTAATAACTTTTTCGTTTGAATACGATCGTAAAATTTTACATATGAAAATTTATCAGGACATCGCTATGAACACAACGATGCACGTTTTGTAGCCAACTTCAAACGTTTATGTAAAATCCATTATCGACTCTAATAATTATTAATTAATTTCTTTTTAAATTAATTATCGTTCAATTTACCGTTGCTACATTCTCCCGCTTAAACAAAATTCATCCTCAAAATTCCTCAAGGACTGAATCATATAACAAAGACACAACCATACTAAGCTATCCAACAAATAAGTGTGCAACCAATTTTGCATCAAATCGTGTACAAGGGCATGGTGTATCACAACACATAAGCTATGTATGCTGAATAATACTCAATTGGAGCCTCCTATGAATGCATTTTTTAAAATCAGTTTTGAAAATATGGTGCAAACAACCTATATATACTAGCAGTTCTATATGCATGTTAGTTTGAAAATCAAAATCTTTGTTTTCACATCCAAATTTTTCACACTTCTACGAATAGAAGTATGGTTCAATCAATCTTGCATCTAATCCCTACAATCCAATAACTAGCATACAATTTATCATATCCAAAATTTTGAAAATCCGTTATTCTTAGCCTATATTAATATGTCGGAAAAAGGGGCTTAGAAGAGGAATTCCATATTTCCATCCTTCTCTTATGTACCCATTCCACTGTACCTCGAAACCTTCTCTTTTGCCCCCGATTCTTCTCCAACTTTTCAATAGTACAGCCAACATAAGGAAATATATTTGTTTGTTTTTACTTTTTAAATTTTAAAAAAATTATTTTGAAAACTAGTTTTAAATTTCCCTTGTTCTTATATGTTTTTACATACTGTCAGTTCTGGTGCACAATAAAATTCATACTCGTTAACCCGTCAACTTTTCCTATGCTAAGCATATGGCTTTCCAAAAGTAAAAAAATTTCACTTTTTCATTCAAAATGTTTTTCAATTAAAATTTCCAAATTGTTGGAAAATAAAACTTGCTTTTTAAAACTTTTACTAAAATATTTTATATTTAAAATCATATATTTTTGAACAAAATTTCAAAAGTACATGTTTTAGATTTTCAAAACAAATCAAATGACATCCGACGCGATCAGAATTTAGTTAATGGACTAACGCCTATGATTAATCCTATCCTTTCACGCAATTTATATTGAATTTCAAAAGCTCTTTCTTTTATTTTAGCACAACAACAACACGCAAGTATATTTATGAATTCAACTTTTAAGGCATAGGGATAGAGATCTGTGGTTTCGCAACAACCTGCCTTGTCATAGAGCTGCTAAAATATATCTTCCCAAAATTTTAAGGCTTTTGGGACTTAACACTATTTACTTTTAGTAGCCATTAAATTTTATAATTTATTTTATAAAATACCAATCTTACTTTGCAATAGTTAAGTGTCTACATGAGATTTTCTTATCTGTTCTACTTTCCAATATATAGTCAGCATAGTAATAAGAAAGGATCTTTTCTCATAAACTACCGTACGAGTTTTTATATAGAGACAACTAATACTTACAACCTAACTAACCTAAAAGAAACAATTACTGAAAGTTGTTCTTCAACATCAACTGATACTAATGATGTTGAGGCCCTACTACTTCTTACTTAACAAAAATGAACATTCTTACTATGTCATTTTATCGTATCTCACATATATTAAGTTACCTTTTTGGCTCCCCATAAATATAGTCCATCCATTACTTCAATTATTACAGCCAAATATAATGCTATCTTCTTTTAATCAAACCCTCTTGATAGTAATGTCAAATCTCAGTATATACATTCTTTATTTTTATCTTTCACACGGGTATACTATAGAACTCGTTGAAATGTACTTTGACACCATTTCTTGTTTCTTTATGGGTTCTTCTTTTGGTTTTCACATATACCAAATAAAACATTCCTAGGTTTAAACCTATATTCCTTATATTCTATGGGGATTCCTTGTTGCTACTCCACGAGCATTCATAGCCATCTCCTTCATAGCATTCACTTTTACCCCGTCCTACCGAGCCAGTCATCCCTACCTACTCCATATCAAGATTGGTTTGGTTTTTACTACTCTTTTTTTTATTATTAAACTTCACATTCATTGCTAGCAATTTTAATTTACAAAGATCCTTTCCATTAAAACCTTTTCACAACAAAGATTTTACTTCTTAAAAAATGTGGTTTTAAACACAAGTCATTTATAAAGTTTTATATCCAAGAAACTATTTTTTTTAAACCAAATCATTTTTTCGAAAATGCACTTTACAGTGTTTCTAAAACATTCTTTATAACTTTAGACAATAAAATTAGAGTTGACAAGGACAACTTCCATTTTATTATTTTCCTATCACTTATGCTATTTTCACTTTCAACTTTAGTGGAGACTCTAATAGCATATAAGGATGATTTTGTAAAAGGAATGTGCAATTACTGCACATATTTATGGAAACTATCCATTTTTCTTTTAATTTTCTATATCGTTTCTAGTTACTAATATTATTTTATATAAATTTCTAACATTGTTTCTATTTATATTTCATAGTGTTACTACTATTTAACTTTCTTTAACCTATTCTACTCTTATTTAAATTGCTTCTCCTTATATAGCTTTCCTCTCAATCGACTAATTTTTATTCAACTATCTCAATGCATTTGTCTACTCCTTTATTTTTAGGTTCTTGCCTCCTTTTCATTCTTTTTACTCTAATTAAAACTAGCACCACTTCCTATTATCCACCTTTTTAAAAGAATTTCAAAACTTAAATTTTTCATAACTAGAAAAACGACGAGCTATATACATGCACTTTATTTTCTTTTTATTTCAAAAGAAAAATATTTTAGAACTTGATTTTGGCATTTTGTCATCTGTTAGTCTGGTAACTAAATATCTGCGGCCTAATTAGTAAACCTAGCTGCCGTGTCTAAGCTTTCGCCCTTCTTTCTGTGATTTCAATGTCTCCTCCCCTAACGATCGATCCACCATCTAGTCGCCCTCCAGATCCGCTGCCACCAGCCATGGAGCCTCCGCCTGGTTTTCCACCTATACCCCCATCAGACCCATCTCCTACTGATGATGAAGGATTTACTACAGTCGTCTCTCGAAAATGGAAACGTGTTGCAAATAACTCATTTCAATCAAAATCTAGTGTTATGAATTCCAGAAACCCCCAACAGAAAGTGATCAACCCATCACAACAAAAAAAACACAATCTTAGTACTTCAATCAATAACGACATCCATACACCCCAAACTGGCCTCAAATCTGCTCCTAATAGATGGAATTTTTCTGCCACGGCTAGTCGGGCGTGGAGTGAAGTGGTTAAAGGCAACAACATCCCTACCTCTATCCCACTAAAGTTCTATCAACCGGTGAATTAAATTCCATGCAATGTGCCAAATTGTTTGATGAGGTTGTGCTAAAAGCTAAAAAAACAATGGGACAATGCAGTAGTGGTATATGTTGTTGGTCCTAAACCATATTATCCATATTTCAAAGACTATATTCTTAGAGCCTGGAAACCAGAAGATGAATTCTCGATTTACGCTAAAGAAAATGGATTCTATGTGATTAAATTCAACAAAAAACAAGATTGTGATAAAATTATGGAAGAAGGACCATATTTTTACAACAAAAAATTGATGATGATGAAAAGGTGGTCTTTGGGAATGCAACTTAATAAAGAGCTTCTTCACTCAATTCCAATCTGGATTCGACTTCCTAATCTTCCTCTAGATTATTGGATAGAAGAAAGGATTAGCCGTATTGCATCGGTGCTTGGCTCCCCAATTAGATTAGATAAATGCACTAAAGGTATCATCAAAATTGCTTTCGCTAGAGTGCTAATTGAAATAAATAACTCTTTCAATTTCCCTAGTAAAATACCTATTATAACTAAGGATGACAAAATGATATGGCAAGAAGTGGTCTATGAATGGAAACCATCGATATGTAGAAATTGCTCAAGTTTTGATCATGCTGAAATTAACTGTCAATTTAATAAAGTTTGGAAGCCAAAAATGAGTGATAAACCACTAATGAAGGAAATTCTGACATGATTATCGACATCGATGAGAACCATATAGCAAACGATGAAAATAATAATCAAGCTTTCCAAGATTCTCAGTCCAATACTCATATGTCAACAGATAGTGCAAAAATAGAGAATTCTATCAAGCCGAAGCATCTTAAAACAGATATGATTGAATCATTTCAGAACATTGTAGAAGAAGAACAAATTATCCAACCAAGTACAGTCAGTTCGAATTTTGTTACAAATGCAATTCCAAAAGAGATGAACAAAGAATATCATAAAAATTTACATACAAGGCACACAAACTCAGAAACTTATAATGCTGACTCAGTTAACATTAATACAGAATTTTCTGATATGGATACAAGGCCGGATTCCTTAGAGAAAAATTCCATCTTTCTAAGCAATTCAAAACATTGCAACACGCGAAAAATCAGGACAGACGAAGCTCCCTTTGAATTTAAAGCCACAGCACATCATGACGTGGTAGACAACCCTGCATGGCTCTCCATTGTTAATCAACTAAAAGGAAAGAACAAAAACTCAAAGAAAGTTAAACTACTGGGGATTGCTACTCCCCTAGAAAACAGTAGCAAATCAAAAAGCAATCAGTAGATAGAGTTCCTATTTTGGAACATTAGGGTATGAATGCCCCAGTCAAACAATTGGAAATTATTAGATTATTACACAGCAACAGGTTTTCTTTTATTAGCATTCTTGAGAATAAACTATCTTTAGATAGTATCGATAGATTTATGAATAAAATTCAACCTAAATGGAAATTTTCACATAACATTTTAGATGATCAAAAAATCCGCATTCTTATATTTTGGGATTCTATACAGTGGTCTAATATTATATGCCACACGAATAAACAATATATCTCTTGCATCGTACATAATGCAGGTGGACTTAGCATGATTTGTGCCACTGTTTATGCATTCAATGAGGAAATGAGGAGAAAAGAACTATGGAACAATACCATTGATCAATCTATAAGTATTAGACTTTCTTGGATAGTGGCAGGCGATTTTAACGCTATTTTATCTCCTACTGATAGACTAAATAATGGTATTCATAATGATAGAGGTGATCAGGAATTCATAGATCGTATTAATAAATCTAATCTCATTGAGCCAGAATTCACAGGAAATCACTATACATGGAGAGGGGGCCTCCATTTCTCTATACATAGCAAAATAAACAGAGTCTTTGTAAATAATTTGTGGAATGATAAGTTTAATCAATTTGGCATAAACTTTGGCAATCATTCCATAAGTGATCACACCCCTATCATGATTAAAATCGCAGAGCAAAAGAAAAGAAGAAATTTCACACCTTTCAAGTACAATAATGCGTGGCATCTTCAAAGAGGTTACCAGAACACTGTTCAGATGGCATTGGAAAAGGAATTTTCAGGTAATGATCTTTACATTCTTCTCAGTAAATTAAAAAATGTGAAGGCTGCTGTAACAGCCCAAATTTAATTTCAGTGACGAGTCGCTTATGTCGCTGGAAAATAATTTTGGTGATGAGTGCACGCATCATCGACATTGATTTTCGAGTTTCAGAGTGGGGGAGAGGCCACTTTAATAGCTTCGCTATGCAAGTGATTTTGTAAAACCGTTTTTGATTTCAAATTCCAAAGTATAATTTGATATTTTAGAAAGATATAAGTATATATTTGAAATAATTTAAAATGAGACCGGTGTTCAGTCCTCGAGTTTCGGATTTAATAATTGATTTATTGATTTATTGTTGATTTTCAACTCTTGAATTGAAAATTTGATTTCCCTAACTATTTTGAATGTTCGAACACTTCCAAATCGAGATTAAATTTTCAAAGCTAAGAAATTTCGAAGAGTGTAAAATGTTTGATAAAGAATATAAATTTAGTTTTGAAATGTTTTGAAAAAAAATAGTTGAATAATGGTTTTCAAAAAGGTAAATTGGATATTTCACATAGAAATAGATAGTTTAAAAGTTTTATAAAAAGGGATAATTATAAATTTGGAAACCATTTTGAGTATAATTGATTTTGGGAAAATATTTAGTTTTGAAATTAAACTGGAATTAAAAAGCAGTACTTATATGGTGATTTTTGGAAATGAATTTGTTTGACTTGAATTATTTTAATTTGTGTTAACTCCGCTTTGATAATGACTCAGCGACCTAAAAGGGGTACCGACCTAACGACTTAAAAGGTTACGACCCAACGACTTAAAAGGTTACGACCCAACGACTTAAAAGGTTACGACCTAACGACTTAAAAAGCTAACGGCTTAAAAGGTTACCGACCTAACAACTTAAAGGGTTACCGACCTAGGGATCTAAGAAGAATAACAACCTAGCAACTCAAGATAGGAAAAACTCAAAGCAACCACACTTAAGTCGCGATCGACTTACGATTTAGGTTAGGTCGTAAGCGACCTAGGCAAACGAAGACAAATCCAATACAACGTCACTTAAGCCGCGGCCTGTTAACTCGTCAGCGACTTGGGACTTGTGATATGAATCCAGAAGAACATGCTTATCCCAGTTAAGCCGTGAGCCATGCATGAGAGATTGAGCGCGACCTACGACCTATCTTAGGTCGGCTACGATCCACGACCTATTTTAGGTCGGTTACTACTTACGACTTGGCATGGAAATTCCTCTATAAATACAGCGCTATCTCCAACTTGGAGGGGACTTTTCCGATCATTTTCTTCAAAGCATCGAGACTCTGCCATCTTCAAGCCGAGCCTTACTCCAACATTTGAAACTCACAAGAAGCTTCAGTCAACTTCAAACAGGGATCCAACATATTCAACCATGAATTCGGAGAACTCTCTTGCATCGAAGATTTTCTAGCTACTTGTCTTTTGAAGTGAACTGTAATTTAAGGAAATTGTAAAGGATTGTAATCATATAAGCAATAAAAAAGGATTGAAGTGAACGTAGGCTTGATTATAAGCCGAACCACTATAAACTCTGTGTCTCTTACTACTTTTCTGTGATTTCTCTGCTTATACTTTGTTCCCGTACCAACGGGTGGTGCTTTCACATAATCTCTATTTGCATCGGGGTGTTAGCGTCTGACTTTTTACGTTAACATTTTTGGTGCTTTCACTGAGAACCCAACTTAGGATACTGTCATCATAGCTCGCAGAAATTTGTAGAAAGGATCTCTCTAAAAACCAGGAGTTTATCAGAAATAATGGCCCCCGTAAGAAAACGCAAGTCCGTCAGATCCGGCGATGTTCGCGAGACTACTGCCACTTATCCTCCTTTAAGTCAAACAACTCCAACTATTGGAGTTACACGGGCAGAGCTGGATGCCGTGGTATCTGGGCTACATCGACAAATGGAAGCTCAGAATAACCTGATGATGGAAAGGTTGAATGCTTTATTTGAGGCAAACCGCCAGCCGGCAACTAAGGAGGGAAACCTTGCCGATGAAGTGCAAAATGTGGAAGGAAGAAATATCCCTCAAAGGCCAGCTGACCCAGTGGAAAGGACACCTCCCCAAGCCGGAGGATCGGGGCCGCAACCAACCCTCCGTGAATGGTTGTCAAGACAAAATTCAGAGAGAATGGCTGATGTTTGTCCCGCTGAGCCTCAAAATGATGAAGAGTATTTCTCAGGCATGGTTCATCATATTGTGAAGGAAAGTATGCAAAGAAATGAAGATGAGAAAGAATGGGGTTTCGCTCCAAGCAAAACTCCATTAACAGAAAAGATCCTGAAGGCAGAATTCCCAAGGAAGTTTGTCCCTCCAACTATTCCAGCTTACAAGGGAACAAGCGATCCCAATGAGTTTCTGTATAAGTATGATTGGCACGTGATGGGTGCCAGAGCCTCTGATGAAATCAAATGCCGGTATTTTTCGGTATACCTGGAAGGAGTTGCTTTACTTTGGTTCACAAAGCTGCCGGTCCGATCGATTGACCAATTTTCTGATTTGACTCGGAAATTCAAGGAACAGTTTCGGTTGTATGCGTCAAAGGCAAATGATATAATGTCATTATCCAGTTTGGAGCAGAATCCTGGAGAATCCGTCAGGGCTTTCTTGAATCGCTTCAATATAGCTCTGGCTGAAGTAGACAACGCAGAGCCAAGAATGATTTTGACGTACCTGATGAAGGCTATTGATAAGACAAGTGAGTTCGGAAGGTGGTTGAAAATGAAAGAACCGAATTCGCTTGACAAGTTTTATAAGAAAGTCGATGAATTCATGCGCCTGGAAAGCCATCAAGCACCGGCTTAGGTGGTATCGACAGGGGCTGGAAATAGTAATGCTGTTTCGAATAAGAAGGAATCTGGCAATCAGAAGAGGGTAAACTATGGTCAGAAGAAACAAGGAGATGCAAAGAAAGGTCATCCCTTCGACTTCACCCCTCTGACTGATACCCCGGAAAACATCTACTTTGCAAACAAAGACATGGTCGAATTCCCCGCACCAGCTAAGCAAAGAGTTAATAGGAAAGCTGAGAAGAATGGAAGGTTTTGCCGGTTCCATAACCAACCCGGCCATGATACTAACAAGTGTCGTCACTTGAAGGAGGTAATTGAGGAACTATTAAGGAAAACAAGCTCCAGCAATATGTAAAAAGGAACAAGAATGGCCCAACTTCGTCAACTCAAGGACAACAGGTTCCTGTTCATCGTCCTAGCTCAAGTGAAAAGGCGGCAACTCATGTATCAGAGAGGCCTATTATAAATGTGGTTACAGGGGGCCCTCACCCAGCTGGCAGGAGTTGGGGTGAGATGGAAAGATGCGCCCGTGCTTTGAAGTATGCACCGGCAGATGAAAGTGTTTTTGTGTTAGAAGATGCTGCACCCCTGAAGCAGCAGAAAACTTTTAATGATGACATTATATTCAGTGCTAGGGATTCGATGGGTGTTGAAGCTCCTACCATTGATCCTTTGGTCATCTCCACTGGCATTGGGCCAACTACTGTGAAAAGAGTTCTAGTTGACTGTGGAGCTTCGTGCAACATTCTCTTCAAGAAGACTTTTGATCAGATGAAGATTCCAATGGCCGACATTCAAGCTTCATCACTAAAGATTGCTGGTTTTACTAGGGAGCCAAAACAGCCAATTGGGACTATTGATTTGTTCGTAGAGCTTGGAGAGGGGCAGAGAAAAGTGGCTCGAAAACAGACCTTTGTTATTGTTGAAGAATTTTCTGCCTACAATGCCTTCCTAGGCCGACCAACTCTAGCAGCATTTAAGGCTATTCTTGCCCCATGGTGTCTGACTATAAAATTCCCCACAGATGATGGTGTCGGTGTGGTGAAAGGGGATCAGAATGCTGGACGAGAATGTTATCTTACAGAGTTGCGTGAAACGAGGAAGAGAGAAATGGGAAAAGATGCAGCGGCCCCGGTCCGCATCAAAGAATCAACCTTGTAGCAATTACAGGGTGGTCCCTGCACAGGCGAACATAGCGGTGCACGAAGAGAAATGGATCCCAGAAAAGCCAGTGCAGGGGAGAATAGAGTGGTACCAGTCGAAGTGACAGCGCCGGTCCCTGTTGACCCGAAAGACCCGAACAAAGTGTTGAATGTGGGTTCGCATCTTAATGCAACGGTTCAAAATGTTTTGATATCATTTTTGAAAGTAAATCTGGATGTATTCGTCTGGACTCATGCCGATATGTGTGGAATATCTCCAGAAATTACAGTATATACCTTGAATATTGATCCAAAGTTTACATCGGTAAAGCAGAAAAGAAGAATTCAAGGTCCTGAAAGGTCAGCGGCATTGAAAGAAGAGGTTGATCGGCTCATGAAGAATGGTTTTATCAGGGAATCCACTTATCCGAATTGGGTTTCAAATCCAGTACTGGTTAAAAAAGCTAATGGAAAATGGAGAGTGTGCATTGACTTTTCAGATCTAAACAAAACCTGCCCCAAAGACTGCTTCCCGTTACCCAGGATTGACCAGTTGGTGGATGGAACGGCAGGGCATGAATTGCTATCTTTTATGGATGCCTACTCCGGATATAACCAGATCATGATGCATGAGTCGGACCAGGAGGACACAAGCTTTATCACCGATGTTGACCTCTACTGCTACAGAGTCGTGCCTTTTGGACTTAAGAATGCGGGGGCAACTTACCAAAGACTTGTTAATGCCATGTTTAAACCACAGATTGGCAAGACTATGGAAGTTTATGTCGATGATATGCTGGTAAAGTCAAAGAAAGCAGTGGACCACATGGATCACTTGGCAGAGATGTTCTCAATCCTCCGAAAGTACGGTATGAAGCTGAATCCTTTGAAGTGTTCATTTAGGGTAGAATCTGGAAAGTTTCTGGGTTTCATAGTAAGTGCAAGGGGCATTGAAGCTAATCCTGCTCAGATAACTGCCTTAAGAGAAGTCAAAGCTCCTAGAACGAAGAAGGAATTGCAAAGTCTCAATGGAAAAGTTGCTGCCTTGAGTCGGTTCATTTCCAAAGCTACTGATAAATGCATTCCATTCTTTGATGCTCTAAAGAAAGGAAGAAAAAACTTTGACTGGACTCCTGAGTGCCAGAAAGCTTTCGATGAGCTGATTCGTCATATGGAAACGCCTCCTATACTTTCTAAGCCTGACAATGGTGAAGATCTTTTTGTATATTTGGCAATCTCGTCTCATTCCCTCAATGCAGCTTTGGTACGGGAGGATGCGAAAATTCAGCGCCCGGTCTACTACATCAGCAAGAGACTCACTAGGGCAGAATTGAACTATTCTAAGTTAGAAAAGCTCGCTTATTATCTACTGATTGCATCAAGAAAATTGAGGCCATATTTCCAAGCTCATCCCATCAAGGTCCTCACCGATCAGCCCTTGAAGCAAGTCTTGTTTCGTCCTGAGACCTCGGGTCATCTTTTGAAGTGGAATATTGAGCTCAGTCAATATGACATCACGTATCATCCCTGGAAAGCAATCAATGGACAAGCTTTGCCAGACTTGATCGCAGAATGTACAGACAAAGGTGATAGCGAGGAGGTGGTAACCGATAACTTCCCAATTCTATTGAAATTGTATGTCGATGGCGCAAGAAACGATTATTGTTCCGGGGCTGGGGTTGTGCTTGAAACCCCTGAAGGACGGTCACTGTGCTATGCATTAAGATTAGAATTTCCTTCGACTAATAATGAGGCAGAATATGAAGCTCTCATTGCTGGCCTGAAGATTGCTAAAGAACTGAACATCAAGGCATTGCAAATCTTCAGTGATTCACAGCTTATTGTGTGTCAAGTCAGGAAAGAGTTTCAAACCAAAGGAGGAAATCTGCCCTTTTACTTGCCAAGAGCCTGGGAGCTTCTCGAGGACCTGGACCATTATACGATAAACCATATACCTCGGGAAGAAAACATGAAGGCAGATTCCCTCGCAAAGTATGCAAGCACTGTTGAAGCTCAGTTATTGGGATTAGTTCCTGTGGAAGTCCTGTCAACTCCAAGCATTGATGAAATGGATATTGACTGGATCATGACTGGAGCATGACTGTATCACAGGAGCGAGAATCATGGATGACTCCGATATTGGAATACCTGCGTGACGGCTCTCTACCAGAAAACCCTAGAGAACGGCAGAAGTTGTTAAGAAAAGCATCCAGATTTGTAATTCAAGATGGCCGATTATATAGGCGGGGATTCTCAATGCCATTACTCCGATGTGTGACCAAGGAAGAAGCTGAAACAATTCTAACTGAGGTACACGGAGGAGAGTGTGGAGACCATTCAGGAGGTCAAACTTTAGTAAAGAAAATTCTCCGTTATGGATGTTTTTGGCCGGATATTAATCGTGATGCCGCGAGTTACGCCCGAAAATGTGACCGATGCCAGAGATTTGCAAAAATCCCAAGAGCACCTTCCACTGAGATAACACGGATGGTTAGTCCGTGGCCATTTGCTATTTGGGGAATGGATCTCATCGGGCCTCTGCCAACTGCAAAATCCGGAATCAGATTTGCTATTGTTGCTGTAGATTATTTTACTAAATGGGCTGAATCTGAACCCTTAGCTACTATTACCTCTAAGAAAATGATAAACTTTGTAACTAAGAATATCATTTGCAGGTATGGAGTGCCTCAAAAGATAATCACAGACAATGGAACCCAATTTGAAAGTAAAGAGTTCCAAGATTTTTGCAAAAAATTCAAGATCCAGAAAAGTTACTCAGCAGTGGCTCATCCGCAGGCAAATGGGCAAGTGGAAGCAGTAAACAAAATTATCAAATAAACCATCAAAAAACAGCTGGAAAAAAGGCAAAAGGTGGTTGGGTCGATAAACTTCCGTTAGCACTATGGGCATATAGAACTACACATAAAACTGCGACGGGGCACACTCCATTTTCATTGGCATATGGTCAGAGGCTATGATTCCGGTAGCAATAGAGGTCCCTTCACATAGAAGAATCTATTTCAATCAAGCCGAAAATTAAAAACTACAACTTGAAGCCCTTGACTTCCTTGATGAAAAAAGGGAAGAAGCTGAGCTCAGAATTGCGGCTCATCAGCAAAGAATAGCCAGGCACTTCAATTCCAAAGTTCGCCGACGCAGCTTTGAAGTTGGGGATCTAATCTTAAAAAGAATTATGACACCTACAGGCGTGCTTGAACCAAACTAGAAAGGGCCGTATGTTATAGGCCAAAAACTTCTTGATGGCACATTCAAACTTGTAACTGTCGAAGGAGACCCAATTCCAAGAGCTTGGAACAGCAATCATTTGCGCCCATATTTTACTTAGAGGCTTTAATGAAATATTGTAAAAGAATGATGAATGTATGATTCTTGTATTGAAAGCCGTTGTAAAGTCAGTGCAAGTGAATAATAAGGACTATAAAGTGGATGTAGGCCCAGTTCTTGGCCGAACCACTATAAATCTAGTGTTCTTTACTATTATAGACTGCTTTGCTTTATTTTGATATATAAAATACGTCAATTGTATTACTAAAATGTCGATTTAATAATGCAGGTCATAAAAACAAAGCTTACCCATCACAAGACCAAGCAATCCTTGACATCACCCAACAAGCAAACGCTAAGCCATTCAAAATTTCCATACTCAAATCCTATGAAAGAAGTGCTTCGAACAATAGTTAGCGATTCGGTTGGAAGTGGGCCATTGCTAACTAACTGTGAATGTTTGTACAAACGAGCATCCAGTTAAATAGTCTGTGTCTGCCACCACCAACTCGCTTAACTATGAAGTATATTTCTTTGGATAAGGGAAATTGTTGGCAACTAAAAGGGAAGTGTATTTGGAAAAGATAACGGGGATCGCCGATATGAATAGATGGCAAAGAGACATGGGCGAGCAAGCATCAAACAGCAAAAGACCTCTTCGGAGGCACAACTCTTCGGAGGATAAAGACCTCCAACGGGGCATGCCAGAAGATTTTCTCAACAAAAAAGATTGGTATGGAACGACCGGGAGCCTTCCCGACTGGAAGGCAAGGCGCTTGTTTACTAGCTGAGACAGTTTGCACAGACAAGCATCCAAGTAACTTGCGTCCGCCCCGCGAATCCATACGATGATCGGAGGCACCTTCCCAAGTGGAAGGCAAGGCGCTTGTTCACTAGTTGAGACAATCTGCGCAAATAAGCGTCCAAGTAACTTGCGTCCGCCCCGTGAATCCGGCCAACCATGAGGAAGAAACTTCCAGGTAGACTCGGAGGCACGCATTCCACCGAGATTTGAAATAAAACTTCACAAATGCTGGAATGTGAAAATCCCTCTTCGGAGGGCCATTTCACCATAGTTGAAATGCTAAAATACCTCGAGCGGGCCTCGCTAGAAAAAGAGAGTTCTTTCTCAACATAAAGTTGCGGACTGATCGGTGGCACAGAACACTTGTGTCCGCCCCGTGAATCCATCCGACTAAGAGAAAGAAGCTCCAAACTTCTAGGCAAAAGCCCTGCTCAGAGGCACACATTTCACCGTGATTTGAAATAAAACTTCACACGAGTCGAAATGTGTAAAGCCCTCTTCGGAGGCCCGCTTCCCAGCGAACATGGAAAAGATAAAAGCCTCTCCCAAGAGGCAGAAACAAAAAGACCTCTTCCCAGAGGCACGATCAAACAAAAATACCTCTTTCCAAAGGCGCAACCAAACAAAAAGACCTCTTCCCAGAGGCACAATCAAAAACTCTCTTCAGAGGCTCAAGCAGGTTGAAGCCCCTTTTTCGGAAGGCCTACTGCACTATGAAGTGAAATTCACTTGCCAAAGCAAAAGTGACTTTTTTCAAAAAGTGAAGTGTAAAAACTTTGCAACAAAAAAAAGGAGAAGACTCCTCCAATATGAAGTGCATTCTACTAAGCTAGAAAAATATTTTCTTGGAATGGAAATATTATCCTATAAAGTACAAATGCAAACTTCCTTCAAATGGATGAGTTGTTCTCTAAAGGAAGAGTACAAGTCTTCTTGAAACATAAGAGTTGTTCTCCAAAACTTTGCCAATGTGAAAAAGATTGCAATAAACCTATGGTATGGGGGCAATACAGTATAGTCATAACAAAAATGAAGACAATGCTCAATAAACATACCATAGGTTTACTGCAACCTCACATAAAGAGGATAAAGAAACTTGCATAAAAACAGAAAGTAAAAGCGTTCTCGAATACAGACAGAAATTTGTATAAGTAAAAGAACCATTTTATTCCATACTATGAGAATTTTATACATATGCAGGTTTCAAAGTAAAAGAAAGCGGGGACTGGTACCCGCACAATCTCTAGTCAACACAAGCTTATATACATGCAAAAAAGCAAAAAGTAAAGCAAAGAAGGGAAAGCAGGACTCATCACTTCTTTCTCCCACCACCTTTAGAGCCTTCACCTGGCTTAATAGGCAATTTTTCAGGCCGGCTTGGGAGAGTTGGGGGAGAAGGAGAGAGAGCTAGTGCTGGATCAACTTCCGTTTCCTTTTCGGTAACAGAAATGCTTCTCCCTTTCTTCTTTGAAGTTGTATGCTTCCTCCTCCTCTTTGAAGAAGACTCACTCCCCGGAGTGACAAGAGCAGACAATTTTATGTCATCAGAAAGGGTTCGCTCCGGAGATACTTCGCCTCCTTCAAGTCCTTCGGCCTTCTGCTCCTGCGAAGCGGTTGGATCGTCCAAGTCTTGAAGGACTCCTATTAATTCTTCCTGCGATCTCGGCTGGGAAGTAGGAGTGATTTGAAAGGATGGAGGAGGAACAGCTGGAGGATGAGAAGTTTCTATGACGCTAGGCGTTTTCGCTACAGAAGAAAAGAAAAAAATATTAGTATCTCCCGTGAAGAGAGGAGATAGCGGCTCATCGAGTCTTAAGTAATAAGCAAGAAATTCATCAAGCTCGGCCGAAGCAAATGAATAATCCGCTTGACCTGGTTCGACGTTAATATTACCTGGAGAAGTGGGCTTCCTAATGTCAACTTCTTAAGCTTGTGCTTCAGTGCTTTCTTCGCCTTCAACTCCACCCTGTGCACTTGTAATCTCAGCTATGACTTTAGCAGGGGACGGAGAATGGGAACCGGAGCCTGTGATATCAACGTCGGCCGAAATTGGAGGAGGGACAGGGGCAATTAATGGTGCTTCTTTCTCTGGATGATCCTCTCTCATCGTCCCAGCACGCTCTCTAGCGAGCTGCTCTTTTCCTCTGGCAAGGGCTGCACGAGCTTCGTCATCCAGATAATGTGCCTCGAGTTCTTCTTCGGCATACCCAGCATCTTTAAGCATATCAAGCGCAACTTTCCATACTTCAGCCAAAGTGATTTCATATTTGGGGCCCAAAAATGCGAGACTGCCACGCCCTAGGACACTTTGCAAGTAGAAGTCAAATAATGTCGAACTGACATCGGCTTTAGTGGCTTGATGAGCTTCTTCAGCTGCAATTTTACCGGCAACAGCCTCATTGCGCTCTTTCTCAACTATAGCAAGTCGAGTTTTTAATGTCTCAATTTCGAGGTTCCGGGAGATGGTCTGTTGTCGTAACTGTGCAACTTCAACGAGATAATCTTCTACAACCTTTTCCTGCCACTTGAGTTTATCTTCGGCCTCTCATTGGCTAGCATGAGCATCCCGCACTTGTTCCTGAAGCACACTTTCCCTTTGAGAGTAGGAAGTGGAGGAAGTAGCAAGCTCCTCTTTAAGTTTTCCAACTTCTGCTTCAAGCTTTTCATTATAAGCGGCGATGCTCCTCATCTCTGCATCATGTTGATGAGAGTCTTTTGCCATTCGGATTTATCGTTTTCCATGGTCAACATAGCCTCAAGGTTCACGCGATTCACTCTCTGGAGTTCGTCAACAAGTTTCTGCCAATTCGACATTCTCTCAATATCAAGTTTGACAGCATCAAGATTTCGCAACATGGCTGGTTTGTCGATTGGAACCAGATCAAGATCAAAGCGAACTCCCATTAAGCACCAGTTTGGAAATCGGCTTTGAAGAGTAGCTGGGCCTGGTCCAACCTGATATGAGGGTCTGCCAATGATCGTCTGAATGTCGGGGCGAGCGAGAGCGGGAGATTGAGAAGGTACCAAAGCAATGGGCTCTTTAAGAATGTCAGATGATGACTTTTCACCATGCTTGGTCCGTTTGCTCGAATCTTCGGCAGCGTGGCTCTTTCCTTTGGCATCATGGGATTTTCGTTTGAGGGAATCACCCTCTCTGTGGGAAGAGTCATGACGTTCATCCCCTCTCCCGTACCGTTCTTCGTATGTTCTTCTCTCCTGAGCTTTTCGAGCAGCCCTCTCTTCATCAGTTTCCCTATGAGGGGGAAGATAGCGCCTGTAATCATATTGAATGCGACTTCCATACTGCTTAAAGTCATCATAATACGAGCCATTTCGCCCCATTGGAGAACCTGAAATTGAAAAAAGCATAACTTGAGAATCTTCAAATTGCAAGGAGTTAAGTGAATATAAGTGCTGAAAAATCCTAAGTGTGTACAACGTGCAGACTATGCACGTTGAACTACGAACCACTCCTCGGTTGTGAAGGAATGATGGGTGTAGTAGCTAACAACAACTCTTGAGTCGACGGGATCTGTTGCAAAACAGAAGTTGCTTCAACCACTGAAGAGGAAACCCTAGTGGCAACAGGATCATCTTTAAAGAGTTCCTGTGAGGTGATAAACAGGTCGCTCAACCCTTCAAAAGTGTCGTCCCCGCTCTGCTTGGCAGGACTTGTTTTCCTGGCTCCTCCGTCACCGAACTTCCCTGAATGTTGGGGAGATTCTCGAGGCTCTTCTTCTTCAATGACCGGGGCAAGTGCAAATTTGCCAGATGACCTCGCGACATCAGTAGAAGTAGAGAACTTCACCAGAGAAGCCTCAGGAGCAGGATCTTTCAGTGTAGGCTCCTTAACAAAAACTGGGGCATCCGGTGCCTCGGCCGGAGAATCAGGAACTTCGTAAGGCTGAGTAGAGCGGGAAGGGTGTAAGAGTTCGAACTGATGAAGGAACTCGTCTCTTAGCAAAAACTTGATACTTCTCTCCTCAGCCGCCACAGCGTTAAGCCTCTCAAAAGTCTGCTTGTGGCTTGGATCTCTACAAAGAGGAGGAAGGACTGCAAAAGTAGAAAGCGAGGTTAACATTTAGCAATTTGGATCTCGCAAAGCTCAGAAGAGGAAAGAATGGGGATAAGTAAGCTTACCCCCTACTCTCCAGATAGCGTAAAATCCCTGGAGGCGATGGACAAAGAAGAACTGGTTTAGGAAACCATGAGCGCTATCAGAGAGATCGGTGATAAGCTTGCGTTTCCTGGCGCTCCTCATATATATAATGGAAGGATGGTCTTTGTTTCTCGCAAAATGTGCATAAATAGAAGATTTCTTCAAATCTTGGGAGGCGTTCAAGCGTCCTTCTGAAGAGAACGCATAATCCCATCAAAATGGCATAGCCGTTGGGGTGCAATTGAAAAGGAGAAATAGCCAATCGGTGAAGGATTTGTTGAAGAAAACTGTTGAAAGGAGGAATGGCTCCACAAAGGCACATTTGGCGGTTAACGGCAACAAACCCAAAAAGAGGACTGTCAGCAAAATCATTTGGCCCAAGGAGAATAGCATCTACTTCTACAATCCCAAATTGGGCACGTAACTGGTTAAACACCCGGTAACTCAGGGTAGTTGGAGTTCTTTCTGGTGGGTTGACCAGTGGACCAGCCATCGGGAGGGCCTCTCCAGTTGGTACTGCTCCTTCTTCTTGAGAAGCCATTCTACATAAGCAGTCGGATATTCAAATATGAAGGTGCAAGTTTCCTAAATGTGAAGTGTTGTGCAAAACTAGTAGAGTGACAAGCAAACATGACTGAAATTAAATTAATAAACATGTAAAATTTCAGGACTTGTCTGAATACAAGTGCAGTATTGATGCAAAAAATCATCTCTAGTTGATTAATATCGCTTTACTACTTCACTTGAATTCGTTGATTCGCAGCATTTCATATGATTTCTTTAAGTTGATTATATTTTATCGACTAATCTGTCATTTGATGTGGGCAATCAGTGGCAGTATATTTGCCCTAGTTTTCTGCAAATGATATATTTAATAGGTTATTAGCATCGAATTTTGTATAATCTGTTAAGAAAGCATAGCAAAGTCATGCAAGTTGTCTCGACAATTAAAAGTTCAAGCAATTCAGAGTTTAGGCAATTCAGTACGGCAGTTCAAGTTAAGCACTCAAGTTGAGCTTATGCTTCTAAGTGTGAATTCAAGTTGAGCATCCAAGTACTAAATCGTCCACGACCTAAAAGATTTCTTGCGAGTTAAGTTAAATCATTGGTCCTTTAAATCGTGAGGCATAGTAAGGAGAAAAGGCTTCAGTTCAAAGTGACGTGAATTTCTCTAAGTCCTAGCTCGGCCGCAACTCAAGGCTTATGTCGCATCTAGTTAAGTCGGTCAAAAGTTAAGTCGCGAAGGTTTACAGGTCGCCCAAAATTGCTGGGTCGTGTCCAAGCTAATGTCTCACTTCACTCAACCGACAAACCTCCAATCTAATCGGTAATTCGTCATCCTTTTAACCCGTTAGCCTCTCCATCAACAGAAGCCCTCATTTTCTCATGCTATCGAATCATCCAAAAAACTAATTCGAAATCACCACAAATTCAATGCCCTGCCATTCTAACGCAAATCAAAAATCAGTTAGCCTGAAGCATTGCAACCCATCGCCATCGTCACATCAATCGTTCAAAGCCAAATCGAGCTAACTCAAGTTCATCAACTATCGATGTAACGAGATTCGTGATGAAACATTGCGTAAGGAGGTGGGTTAAGATTGAAAAAATGGAATTCATGAATCAATGATGATAAAGGATCGAGAAAGATGCAGGTTCACTTACGCGATGTAATATCAAGGATAATTGGTGATTGATCGGATTGAGATCGCCTTTGGGAGCTCGGGAAAATGTTAATGGCAGAATCAAATGAGGGAGTAGGTAATGAGAAGAAAGAAGAGGATGGATGACTTATACATTACAGTGGAGAAACCTGAAGCGGCACATACGACCTAACCTTTAAGTCACACACGACCTAGCGACCTAGAGGGGGACGGGTTAAAAGATATCGAAGCACACGACCTAGGCGTGTACTTCGAGGGGCAAATGTTAACTCCGCTTTGATAATGACTCAGCGACCTAAAAGGGGTACCGACCTAACGACTTAAAAGGTTACGACCTAACGACTTAAAAGGTTACGACCCAATGACTTAAAAGGTTACGACCTAACGACTTAAAAGGTTACGACCCAATGACTCAAAAGGTTACGACCCAACGACTTAAAAGGTTACGACCTAAAAACTTAAAAAGCTAACGGCTTAAAAGGTTACCGACCTAACAACTTAAAGGGTTACCGACCTAGGGATCTAAGAAGAATAACAACCTAGCAACTCAAGACAGGAAAAACTCAAAGCAGCCACACTTAAGTCGCAACCGACTTACGACTTAGGTTAGGTCGTAAGCGACCTAGGCAAATGAAGACAAATCCAATACAACGTCACTTAGGCCGCGACCTGTTAACTCGTCAGCGACTTGGGACTTGTGATATGAATCCAGAAGAACATGCTTATCCCAGTTAAGCCGTGAGCCATGCATGAGAGATTGAGCGCGACCTACGACCTATCTTGGGTCGGCTACGATCCACGACCTATTTTAGGTCGGTTACTACTTACGACCTGGCATGGAAATTCCTCTATAAATACAGTGCTATCTCCAACTTGGAGGGGACTTTTCCAATCATTTTCTTCAAAGCATCGAGACTCTGCCATCTTCAAGCCGAGCCTTACTCTAACATTCGAAACTCACAAGAAGCTTCAGTCAACTTCAAACAGGGATTCAACATATTCAACCATGAATTCGGAGAACTCTCTTGCATCGAAGTTTTTCTAGCTACTTGTCTTTTGAAGTGAATTTTAATTAAAGGAAATTGTAAAGGATTGTAATCATATAAGCAATAAAAAAGGATTGAAGTGGACGTAGGCTTGATTATAAGCCGAACCACTATAAATTCTGTGTCTCTTACTACTTTTCTATGATTTTTCTGCTTATACTTTGTTCCCATACCAACGGGTCGTGCTTTCACTTAATCTCTATTTGCATCGGGGTGTTAGCGTCTGACTTTTTATGTTAACAATTTGGAAAATGAGATAATTTTCTAAACCTATTATTTTGGGAACTTTGAAATTTAGATATTTAATTTGGAAGAAAATTTGGTGAAATCATATATGTTTTGAAACTGAATTGATATTGAAATGATTTGAATTTTGAGAACCTTATATTATTAAGCACTTGGTTTGGGAGTGGTCGAACTTATATAAAATGGATTGTATAAGTATGAAGTTGATTTGAAATCTATTGATTTGAAAGGTACTCAATTTGGAAAGAGATTTTATATAATCGAAGTCTATATAAGTATGATTTGATCTACTATTGATTTTGGAAAGTTTTCGATTTGGGAAAAATGGAATCTTATATATATGGACTTTATATAAGTACGATATTTGAAAGTGATTTGAAAAGGTACTATATGATATATATTTTCGAAGTAAAGATATGGAAAGTGCCTTCTGCTTGATATCCGCTTTATGGCCACATCGTGGATTCATTCTATCAATATTATTCTCTCTATTTTAGGTTTTCCGGATGTAATACTCGAGTGTTCCCACCGTGGTGTAACCCATGGGCTTTTTATCTCTCGCGACTGCATAGCGCAATTGCCTGGCTGAGTCTGGCCTAGGGGTACGGATTGTTTCCTGGGGGATCCAGGCGTAACCATTGTGTATCCTGCAATCTGTGTAGGTCGCGAATAGTAGCAAAACAGCTTGGCTGATACAGCCTAGGGGTACGGATTGTTTCCTGGGGGACCCAGGCGTAACCATTGTGTATCCTGCACTCTACTAGTCATCATGGCGTAACTCGCAAGGCTGAGAAAGCTTACGGCTACGGATTGTTTCTTGGGGGATCCAGGCGTAAACATTGTGTATCTGCGAACCATGGTCGGACAAAGGTTTTGGTTTGGTTGTTTTATTTGGATTGTACTTTCCATATCTGTTTTAAAGGTTTTTCAAGTATTTTCACTGGGTGTTGAATAAAGTCTACTAAGTACTTGAAGAATTCTAGCTTTGCGCCTGATCAACGCATGGACAAAGTTTGCAAGAACGAGGATAAACTTGTTGAAACATTGAGTTATAAAAGTATTTTCGAAAGGAAAATCTATTTCGATATAATAGTATTTTATTATAAAAGTATTATTATAAAGGTATTTATTATAAAGTATTTTTCCCAACAAAGAAATTTTGAATTAATATTTGAAATTTAAATTCTTATGGTTCTAGATTATAATTAATTATTCGTGCCCGATACTATTCCTTGCATCTACCTTATCTGCTCAGTTTAGTTATTCACCTTGATTCTGTTTTCCAAATCTACCTTCCTTCCTTGTTGGATATATCCTTTTTAAATATTGCTTATTTGTATACCACATTGTTTAATAGAAAATTTTAGTGTTATAAACATTTTGAAGTTATTAATTTAATAAAACATGTTTCAATAAAATGATTATTGATGTATCTATAATGTTGAAAGTATCTTAAGATTTCCAAGTGAAGTTTTCAAATGAATATTTCGAGTAAAATTTATATAATTTTAAAATTTACCGTTTATCTTGTCTTTCAATCTATTTTCTTTCTGGTTGTTTTAATTCTCCTACCTCCTTCTTTTTCGGGGACGAAAAGTTTTGAGTGGAGGAGAGTGTAACAGCCCAAACTTTAAAAATATTTTATTCTTTGTTTATAACTCTGGGGTTTAATTTTTCGAAAATTTGATTGTCTAAATTTAATTATAAATAATCACCCTAGATTTTTATTAGTGTGAAAATTCTAAAATTCTTATTTTGGTTAAAACTTAACATTTTATTTTGAAGTTATAAATCTTTAAATTTTTAATTTCTAATCTTTTGGTTTAATTTAATATATTCGTAACAACGTTTATTTCACCTTTTGTTCTTTAAAAAAATTGATTTTATACTTTTAAAATTTTAATATTTTATATTTTACTTATATACATTTTTGAATATAAATTTCTTAGTAAATGTGTAAACAAATCATATTTTTATATAAGTAACAAGTTTCCAAAACTTTGTGTATAAATAAACTATTTAATTTCGCGTTTGAAAGGCGCGTTATTTGATGAAATAAATAATGTATATACACATACAAGAAAACGTATAAAATTTAAATCCGTTATTTTCATTTTTTGGGACAAAAATCACTGCGTCTGTTGTACGCATTCTAATTTTATTCACTTTCCTTTTACTCTCCTGATTTAATAGGAACGTTATTTACAAATTTTATAACCGTTCGCCTTTTTAATTTCTTGCCATTGTTCCCATCAACGCGAGCTTTAAATTTTAAACGCATTCAATATTGTTTAAAAATCTTATTCCAAAATCTAATCATAACTGACCGTTTCTTCTGCTTTAATTTCGAAACCCATTTGCTTAAAATTTGTTAAAAATCTAGTAACCGTGTATAACAAGAAAAATCAGTGCTCAATCAAAATCGTGGCCTTTTTTTTAAATCAATATCTTATTTCTTGCCTATAACTGCTCATTAAAAATCAACGCTAGTTTAACTTCCTTTCCATTTCAAAGCAAGTTAATTTATTGCCGTTCTTTCTTCTCCTTAAATCACGCTACCTCTCTGATCAAACCTATATAACTCACGCAAATATTCATTTCTCAACAAAATTTTATTTTTCTAACCTTTCCTTTCCTACGCTCCCTGTTTCCACTTCTTTCTTTATGACCATTCATTATATATATACACTACAGCTGGAAAGTTATAAACTTAGAAACGTTTTTTATTTATTAAAAATTTAAGGCTTACCTTTAATTGTGACTTTTCTATTTCCTTCCGTTCAAATTTAAACGCGCATCAATCAATTGCTTTAATAAATATTGCAGAATCAATGCATGGACATTATCAATTTCATTTTATGGTGGTACGTTTTTTTTACGTTTCCTACCATTTAAATTTTAAATAATTTGCTTTTATGGGACAGCTGAATCAAGCAACGTGACTGTTGCTATTTATTTCTTTTATTAACTGCTACAATTATTTTCACCAAATCAAGGGTTAATCGTTACAATCACTTTTATTTATTTATTCACTTAAAATTTGGTTTCCGATTCATTTTCTTCCATTATATTTGCCTGAGAACATGCGGTTCATCCCTATTTATTTTCGCTTTCACTTCTCTTTTCTCTAGATATGTTCGTTCCCCTCCCTACTTTTCTTTGAAAGAAAAAAAGCAAACTGCAGCATGCGGCTGTCACCATTATTTGCATCCGCCACTTCACCTTTCTTCCAAACCTCCTCATCAAATAAACCCATCACCTCGCCTTCAGGTTGCTTCTGTTTGATCAGTGAGCTATAGGCGTGTAAGCACATATATGTTTTGATTTATATTCGTAGTTACATGTTTTTTTTTTGTTAGTTGTGATATACATACTATTTATATAAGTATTGAATACTATTTTTTCAAAAGTTTATTTTCATAACATGACAGTGTATATTTATATATAGTTTCTATTTGATCTTCCTCACAGCTTATCAGTCAAGTTAATATTTTGAATTATGTACGCGACATTTTGAAGGGAACATACTATAAAATAAGCATCTTTCATTTTTAATAAGAATATATATATATATATATATTGTGTTTTATATTTTGGTATAGGCCAGCTTCTATTTGTTGATATCAGGTTTCCTATAATATGGTTATTCGCTTATGTAAGTCATATATTTGTTTTGTTACAGACTATATAAAATACTTTAATATATGTATATTATGCGGTTTGTTACCATATGGGTTTTTATGTGGTACTGACTTATTTAGTTGATGATTGTATATATTTTGTTACAGTATTATATTTATACTATTTTGGATTTAAGATGATTCTATAAATACTCTACTTTATAAATTATTTTGATACACATATATAATTTGGAAATTTATATAGGTTGAATATAATATGTTATTGAATGTAAAAATATGGATGGATTTAAATTATATATATATATATATATAACATTTAATATATATAGAAATAGATATATATAAAAAAAAGTTTTCTTTTAGGTATTCATATTTAAACATTTATTTTATCTGTTTGAGAATATATATATATATATATATACTAGTTATATAAGTTTAGTATAAAGGTGTTAGTATATATATTTTTTTTTAAGTGTATGTTGATTTTTAAAAAAAAGTAAGCTTGATTTATTTATTTATTTATTTATATGTTTGAAAAGCATGTAAATTAAATTTGTGATGTTTGAACTTAGAATATAAATTTCATATGTGTATATATAGTTATAGGTGGTTATAAAAGTTCGCTTATACCATTTATCTTCATCGTTCCAGTTCTGATCTGATCTGTTTCATCAGTTCGAGCCAATCAGCTTTGATCGTGAATTCATGCCCATTTTGCTTTGCTTGGATTTGAAATTTAATTTCAGTGTCTGTATCAGTGTGTGTATCTGTGTCTCCTTCTATGTTCTCTAGCATCAAAAGGTGAGCAATCACTCACGATCAACATTTTTTTATTCATTAAATTTGATTTCAATTGAAACGACAATTGAAATATGCTGCTGCAGTTATTTAAATTTGTTATATATGTTATTATCTATAACTGTTCACCTGCGGGATATGACACCATATCCTGTTATTTACATTATATTATTATTGATGATATATGCATGTTATTTTATTGTATTTTTTGTTATCACTCTGCAAGTTCGCTGTAGTTTAGAAATCACTATGGGTTGAAATGATACATACCCGAACAGACTTTGGAATAGGAGAAAATCGTTATGGGTTGAAATGATAGACCCAAACGATTTTCATTTAATTGAATTTGGGATTATGGGTTGAAATGATATCCACCCGTATATATTTAGTATACATATTGAAATGATAAATATCAATAGCACTTGACTATATGATAGGAAATATATACAGACACCGTTGGTCCATATAAATATTTTGAAAATAATTTTTATAATTTTGGAAAGAAATATATGGTTTAATAAATTTGATTCTTAAGATATTATATAAATGAAATTGTATATATAGATTTAGTAGTAATATTTGATTTAATTAGATTGATTTAATACATATAGTATGGTTAAGTATTTATGTAAATCTATATTTCAAATAGATTCTCTTGTAATAAATTGAATAATTAAGATTAGGAGATAAATTTGGGTTTATAAAAATGGTATTTAAATAAGGATTTATTTAATTAAATCGATTTGAAATTTTGAATGGTAAATTTAAAGGGTATGATTTTATAACTGGATTTTTGATTTAAGTGATTTAATGAATATTTCACGTTTTAAATAAATTAAAGAAAATATTGAGTAAAATGTAATTTAAAGTTACTTAAATGATATTGAAACTAATAAGGGAGTATTTCAAGAGTAAATAATAATGAGATTAAATCGAGATCTATATGAAACTGTTATATAGAACATTTAAATATTAAAGCCTTGAACTATATTGGAATTTAAATGGTTTATGTTGTGATTCGGATCAGTATTTGAAATCAACGTGGTTGAATTTGTTATTTAGCAACTAAATTGAATTAAAATGAAAATTTAGGTTGAACTAAATTTGAATTTATTATTTAGAAAGCTAAACTGAATGAAAATTTAGATGAAACGTTGAATACTTAAAGTTTTGAAATATATGGGAATATAAAGGGGTATTTGTGATTATAAATCCGAATTTAAGATCGATAAAATTTAAGTGGTTATTTTAGAAGTTGAGTTGAATTTAAATTGATAAATTAAGATTGAATTTAATTTGAATGGGAAGGTCAGGTTGATGTTGGAATGATTTGTTAAGTTGAGGAAATTGAAAATACTTTACAGTGTAAATTATTTAGTATATATAAATACTATTTTGGAAAATATAGAGATATTTGAAGTGAAAATGAGATTTGGTTTTGAAGTATAAATTAAGCTGAAATGACCACGGTGTTATAGTGTATATTTCTACCTTGTAGAAAGTTCCATGAACCCTTAGAGGATGGTTATCCCAAACATCAGTTAAGTTATTTGTATTTCAGTTGATATTTCACTTGAGTTGGATTTATTGATATAAGAATGTTAATCCTGACTCGAGTGTTTTGTGTTTTGCTTTACGCTTGGGTCAGACTGAGTGATACAGCATTTGAAACTCACCTTTGGAGTTCGGAGCTTCATTTGGAAATCCAACTATCGATTTATATTCCAGCCTTTCTAGTTGACTGGTTCAGAGAAGTCATCTGTTGCATTGGAGACTTCACTACATTTGAACTATTCGGTTGTATTTTTCTAACTCTGATGTATATAGTAGCTTCATGAACTACTATTCTTTATCTTTTCCGCTGCATTATATTACTCTGTGATCTGTAATTGATTTATTTACTATATATTTTAAGTTTTGCCAAATTTTAATTAACAATTCGATATTTTGAATTATTCAAGTCGGATATGTATGGTTTTATTGTCGATTTGAATGGTCCAAAATAGAGGATCGTTACAGTTGGTATCAGAGCTTTGGCTCTAGGCAAAACTTAGCATATATGGTAAATTTATTTACAGAATCACTTTCGCTCGAGTTGAATCTCTTCCTTTTGACTCGATTTCCTTTGAATTTTGGAATGTCCCTCGGTTCCGAAATTCATTTTCTGTCTCACCCTATTCAAATTCTTTGATTCCGGAGTATCCCATAACTCCACTGAATGATTTGTAAAGGGGGTGAAAACTCCTTTTCAATTGGCATTGACTCACCGAAGATTTCTGTATCCTCGGTTTACGATGCTGCTATATCTTGTTATGCCGAATTCTATATCTCTGGTGATCGAATGTCGAATTGCCTCAGAATTCTACACCGATCTAATTTTGGAATCACGGTTGACCGGTAAAGGTCGCCCATGATTTATAGAGGTATATCCATCTTCTTTTGTAATTTAATTATCTCATCTTCGATCGAGTCTATCTTCGAATCAGGATTCTATTGATTGGAGTTCCTCTAAATTAAATCGCTATCTTTGTTTTGAAATCCATTCTTGAATCATCCTTTGAAAATCGGGTTTTGTTTGTATTTTTGAAATTGTTTATACCGAAATTTTATTTTGATAACTATGATTTTTTTTTTATATAAAAATGAAAATGTTTTCGATAAGGATTATATATCTATATATATAAAGAAAATAAGAAATGTTATTCTATATAAAAAGGTTTTGAAAGGATTTGAAATTTTGAAAAATTATAAGAAATTGATTTATCTAAAAATGATTTATAACTGTAGAGTTAAATTTGAAATTCGAGAATTGAATTCCGGTATTTTGAAATTGGTTTTAAGATTTTGGAAAATATATAAAAATAATACGATTTAAAAGTATTTTTTCGAATAAGAAATGTTTCAAATGAGTTCAAATGAATTCCAATAATTTTGAAGAAATTTCAAAGAAGTTTTCAAGAAAATAGAAGTCCAGAACTCACTTATGTCGTTGGAAAATAATTTTGGTGATGAGTGCACGCATCATCGACATTGATTTTCGAGTTTCAGAGTGGGGGAGAGGCCACTTTAATAGCTTCGCTATTGTAACATCCCGCCTTTTCGCACACTTTAAACCAACACACGTGCCAATTCAAAACATAACGGAAGGACGGATTGTTATGGGGTAAATAAGAAAAACAGAGAAGAAATAAAAACAAAATAGAATCTCACAGCGGAAGGATAAAATATAATAATAAATATACAGTTCAAAACAGTTTACAAACACTTGATTTGCTTTATACAATAAATATCAGAGTTACACCTACCAATACAATCAATGCAGCGGAACAGTATGAGTGTGGTGCAATACTATAGATAATAATAATACGACTCCTTCGTCTTCGTCCTTCAAAGCTAAAGTCTTCGATCCTGAAACGCTCGGACTGACCCGAGCGAATTTGAAAAGACAAAAACACTCGAGTCAGACTAAAAGATCTTATGTGAGTTAAATTTACAGAAATAAATATGAGTACAGTAGCTCAAGAGATGTTCGGGATTTACATCTCCTAAGGATCCGTTAAACTATTTACTATGTAGTATATTGCGCTATTATAATAGTGTCTATTTATAAAATAAACTTACTTTTAAATAGCGTTAAGGCTTTACATTTTCCACCTTAACACGTAAAATGCCAATAGTCTATACAGTACCGTAATACCTCCTGATCGGGAGGCTACCAGAGGATACTCCATAGGTACGACACAAATAGAAACTCGTAGTAAAGGTACGATAGGCTAGGTGACACGGCACAACTAGGCAATGCCAGGGTAGATATACCAATTGCGTACCCAGGCTGGTGGAAACGCGTAGCCGCAGTTACCGCCCACCTCGAACAAACTCCCCAAAATCAAAATAAAAGTGGCCACTGAATCAATCCAAAGTCATAGTATAATATCGAAGAGGAGTGTCCGATCAGAGGTATGACCTCATTGGCCTGGGAATAGCTCCTGTTTTAGCCACCTTATGCCAACTCACGGGAGTCGGGTCCACGTATTTACCTTACAGGAAACGTCGCCACCACCTACTTCATCCTGGAATCTCCACCGCGTACACGGTTAGTCAAAGTGGTTTTCGGTATCGACAGAGAGTATGTCAGATATCTGATCCCGGTCTCTTTGCCAACCCATCGTTATTATAACACCGCGGTCATTTAAAAATAGGTTATACTTTAAAAATCAGAATAAACATTCCATTTCATAACCATGAATACGATATCATTTCAAAACCCAAAACCATATTTTATCACTTATCCCAAATATAATTCTTTTCCAAAATCAAAATGCTTTAACTTCATAACGTCTGAAAATCAAATATTTTCAAAGCATAGTATTTTGAAAATCATAATTTAAAACCATAACTTCTAAAACTTGAATGGTTTGGACATTCAACGATATATGAATTAAATGGTTTAACTTAAATGTTACTTTGTAAAGAAAATAGTTCTCATGGCTTTACAAATACATTTCTTTATTAAAGTCTGAACCAAAATTTATATTATCTCTCTCAAGTTCCAAAACCACTTCAATTTATTTATATATACGTATATCCATTTTGAGTATCAATATTTCAAACTAAAGTTGGATTTTATTCTTTCAACAAATCAATTGTTCTATTAATTAGTCTTGAATATTCATATAAAATCCATAAATAATAAGACTTCAATTTCTAGTAATAAAACATATATATATTTTCCCAATTCAAATTATACTAGAATATTCATTTCAATTTATTTTGGGAAAAATCCAATTATAAATATCATATCTTAAAATTTCCAAACTTAACATTTAAACATATGATATAAATTATTAAACTCCATTTTCTTAATTTTCTTCCATTTTTAATAAAGATTTTTATACACCTTTTAATTTCAAAATTTTCAACTTCATATGTATATATATATGGAAGAAAAATATTTATACAATATAAAATTTAAGATTATTATAAACCGTATTCCATCCAAACCATAGAAATCACATTAAAATAGTTATATATAGACCGCAGTGCCTGTATATAATTTTCTATCCTATGGTCAAGTGATACGGATATTTATCATTTCAATCCGTAATTTAAAAGATATAAAATTTTGCGGTTGTATATCATTTCAAACCACAATCCCGAATGAAAAGAAATATGCATGAAAATTTGCAATTTAATGATATACAATAAAACATCCATCAACATCACCCATCATCCAATCACAATCATCAAGCAATATCAATCAATAACAATTTATATTTGATAATATATAACAGGTAATAACTGGCAATTTATTCAGATTAAATTTAACAACTATTAATCTAACAGTTTATATTCGGTAATAATCTATATAACTGTTAACTAGCAGTTTATAGGCAAACAAATAAATTCTAACTATCAATTAATATGCAATAAATAAATTAAATTAACAGTTAAATTTAATAAATGCAATTCAACAAATATGAGTGAAATAAACATGCCAAATACTCATAAATAAATTTCTATTCATTTCTAAAATTTACTTAACAAACATAAAAGCTTCTAGTAGTTGTGAGTGGGTTTAAACACTCACCTTTGGAATTTAAATCGAATTTAAATTCGATTTAAACCCAAAAATTTGACGGTCTCCCAAATTTGTCCAAACCAGCGTCATCAAATACGGAATTAAATTACGATCAAATATACGTGCCACGTCACTACTTCTATTCCCAGAAACGCACGCGGCCCCCTTCCAGAAACCCTAATCGAAGATCTACGACGATCTAACCGTTGAATCGACACAAAACCATATAGATGCGATCCCCATCGTCCACTCTACAAAACCCAGAAAAGGTTTGACGATCCGACGAAGTTTGCGACGACGATGATGAATGGTCACGGACTGTTTGAATTACTTCTGGTCAAACGAATGTTCAAAACAGAAAACGAATTGCACCAGTAGATTACGTGCCTCGAGAACATTAACATATATTTTTTTGTGGAATTTTTCTGAAGTGTTTGCATTTTCATTGAAATTTGGATTGAAGTAGATCTAGGTTTTGCAACCATTTGAGGAGGAGAAGGAGATGAAGAAATGAATATACAGCAAATGACAATAGGATGGAGCTAGGGTTTATAACTGTATATATATATTAAATTTCCAAAATTTAATTAAATTTACTTTCCATTATTTATTGTCAATTAGATTGATTTATCATTTGATTCATATTTCAATATGTAAATATCCCCAATTTCATCTGCACTTATATTTACATAGTTCCTAAATATTAAATTTCAAATATTACTTCATTTAACGTTACGTATTTATTATTTATTACTTGCTGTAGTTGATTATCATTATACTTAATATACTAAATAGATGGTAAATTTTGAATACTTGTTATCATTAACGTTTTATTTCCACTTACAAAATAAATGAAATTATTACATAAACTCCCTTAATTAAGTCAACCATTATCTTATATAACTTAACTGGTAATATATATACCCAATTGCCCTAATTGGTTTATAGTTATCAGCTAAATACATACTAACTTGTAAATAAATTCGTTTAATTGCAAATGGATCTGATCAAATTTAATAGATTAAATATATGGGTAAGCAAATAATAAATTTTCCTTTTTGTCAAATTCAAACCCATTCCTACTTAATTATCAATTACAATTTATTACGAAACATTGATTTTATGCAGTTACCTTTTATTTGCGTAGTATTACATCAATTCCTATAACCTTGGATTCATTCCCAATTCACCAAATTCAATTAATTACACTTTACAAATGTGTTTCCAATATATAGGTATTGCCCAAGTTAAATTTATTAGCTAACTCATATTAATAAACAAATGACTTATATGAATGATTAAAATTTTCAATTATCTCACTTTACTCCTAAACTTCTGTTATTTAATAATTATTGCTTAGAACCTGATTTTAATCTTCCCATTATCTATTTAATTCCTTCTAGAATCATAACTAATATTTGTCATCCCTTCATTACCCAAATGTTCTTATCCCATCAAATTTTAAGTTATCGAAATATTAAATGTCAATTTCTTTAATTGCACTAAATTTATCTATTAAAGGTTGCACTTAACCCAAATACATAAAACTTGCCCAATTTCTCCTTAAATCAATAACCTTCATATACAAATATGTTTATCATAAATTTTATCTACTCTTCCTTTTTAGGTAATGTCCTATATATTAGATTTCCATGTAATTTGCAATAAATCATACTCGTAGTTATATCACATTAAATGAATAAATAAGTGTTGACTCTATTCTTTTGATTCAACATTGGTTTACGTTATATTTCATAAATATTTCTACATACATCAGGATTTTTAAAAATGGTTGTAACGAGAAATCTCGTCTACTTCCCATTTTATATTTAAGGCTTCTAAAACCGATTCATATCATTTCTCTAGTCCAAATTTTATTAATATAACCTTAAATTTAATTTATTCCTATCGATGTAATGGTTAAACACAAATTTCACTTATTTGCAATAAATCCACAAATTGGATTTCAAATTTTCAAATAAATAAATAAATTTTAGTTTATCACTTCTTAAATACCCAAACGTCAATGCCTTAATTTAAACTGCATTTATTACATTTTATAAAAATCCTCCATCTTAAGTGACAAATCAAACTACCCTAACTACACAAATCATCGTATTATAAAGATATTTACACTATCCTCCATTTATTACCTTAATTTATTTAAGGTAACCTTAAATTAATATCTATTGCAATGATTTCAAATTATTATTCCCCCATTCCTTTTTAATTTCAATAACGCCAAATTTAACCGTTATATTCTCTTTATTTATGCGATGCAATTATTGAATCTAATACTCCATTTAATTAATAGATCCTGCTTCCTAGAATCTATATCAACAATAGGTCAAATATATACATAGAATTAGCCTTAACTTCACCTAAAAGAATTATCTATTTCAACTACCGCACAAAACTACGCTACTGCACTATTTAATCAAATAAATTAATTGAACTTAAATCAGCATAAAGGTTATAAAATTATAAAATGTAATCTTAATAAATTCATTTATTGATTTAGACTCTTTCTATACAGTAATTAACCTATTTGTGGGTATAAATAACTTTGGAATTATATTACATCTCATTAGTGCGCGTTTTATTTCCTATAACTTCTCCTTATTTAACTATACCCATTAACAGCCAAAAAAAATTTAATTAGCTTTATTTCAATCTATTTCCCTTCTTAACTAAATAAAATAAATGGTTAACCTAAACACTTGTTATCCTTTGATATATTCAAATTCACTTCCAACATTTATTAACAAAATGTTGCCATAGGTTTAGATTTACATAAATAAATTATATGAATAGGTAGAAAAATTGGTAATCCGCAAATGCCCAATATACACGCATTAATTACTACCTATTGTTAGAATCCATTTATTAATTTACTAGTTAATAACGGTCTTTTTATTTCTATTTACTACCAACTCTCTATTTTATTATAGTTCCAATATATTAATACTTAGGCACATCAAGTGCTAGCCCTTTTGTTATTTATATTAAATTGGGTATGCACAAATAAGTTGTTAATTAACTATTTCTACAAAATTATATTCATACATTCAGTTCCATATCTTATAGGGTTAAATTCTAATTACTTACGCTTAATCTGTCAATTTAATACTCTATTCAAACATGCATTTAAATTCTTTTTATTCTAAATAAATTTTATTAAGTGTTGACATCCACTAATAGCATTCACCTTTATTACAACCAAAGGTGACATCTTCACTACTGATTTTATATTAATGAATCTCATTTTAGTTAATATTTTTTATTAATATTCTCAATTCAACATTTATTGATTTCTTAAAATTTACTTTTAACAAAAAGTGACAAATTACATTATCCAAATCTATTGTCATAAAATTTTATTGTTACACTAGGTTACAACTACTATACCAAATTTCTACATTTATTCTTAAACAAACTAGAAATTATATTAATTTAATTTATTAAATATTATTAATTTAACGGGTCGTTACAATCTCCCCCACTCAAAACTTTTCGTCCCCGAAAAGGAAAAAGAAGGGAGAAGGAAGAATAAAACAGTACATCTTTTTCCAAATATTAACTTATAACAATAATTTACTAAATTTATTTTCTTAAATAAAATATACCTGTTTATAATCATTATATTATTTTATACTTAATTATTAAAGTTGGGAAAATACTTTCACAAAATTCTAAGTCCAAAATTTACGGAAAATTTTGGCAGAGTCTCCTTTGTACGGAGAGACTCTGGAGAAAATATAATATCAAAATATACAAATATATTACATATATTATCAAAATATTATATCCCAACACGGAAAAATAGCGCTTTAAACGTAATCCGAAAACGTACCTATTTGTCGGGCAATATACGCTTATTATTTTGGAACCAAAAGCAATAGCAGTTGCTTCCATCACCTGTATTCACTTATATAATCTAAAAGGCTAAATATTTATTTTAAAGTGAACTATTCAAGTGGATTCAATCATTAATCAACCAAACAATTCAACAACCATCAACCTTACAAACAACATACATACACAACAAAGCAACCATTTAATCCATCAACCAAATAGTTGTTTGGGTTCAAACTTGAAATTTGTATGAAATGAAATTAACTATCAAGTGCATCCTTTACTCAACAGTCTTAGATGGAACAAAGATAGATACTTATTCATTTAACCACTTCAAATTTCTTACCCAACAACATAAATCAAACAACACAATTCAAACCAACACCCAAATTTATTTATTATACATTTATCTCATGCTTCAATGGTTTGATTTTCTTTCTTTCATTTATGGAGTGATTTCTTTATTTCTTACAAATTTTCATTTTCCATTTATCACAAAATTCATTATATTTGTATTCCAATTTATTTACTAAAGTTTCTATCATCTATTTATACTACTTACCTTTACTTATAGTATAATTTCCAATTTAACTTAAGTCTACACAATTAATTCTCATTAATAATAGAAAATTAATAGAATACCTTTATTACCTTACTCTTCACTAGTAAGGTTTCCCCTTACATTTTCCTACTAACATTTGCAACTTTTTATTATATGGTAAGTTATGTATGTTTTAAGAATGTAAGTGAAAATTTACAAGTTTCTTCTCCATTCCTTTAATTAATATATATTTGTTTTATAAATTACAATTTCAACTTACCTTTAATCTCATTCATTTATTTAATGTTGAAGTTTCCATTATATTTAATTACAGTAACCCTCTACTTACACTTAATTTATTAACCTTATAACTTGCATTCCTATAAGTGAAAGATTTTACTCATTCATTAACTATGGATTGCAGTCATTTATATTTTCCCTACTTTCCATTATATTAGAATAGGGGGAATTAAAGCATACTTAAGTTAATAACCCTACAATCAAACTTTATAAATTAAGGAATTTCATTTTTACTTTCCTAAGGTTAAAATCACCTATTAATAATACAACCTTTAATTTTAGTAAAATTTCAATCATCACTTAAGTTAATACCATTAAATTCTTATTTATAACAGTAATTTATTGAATACTTCATTTTTTTCCAAAATTCTACTTGCATAATATTCTATTCCACTCTTAATTTACATTTCAACTTTTTATACTTGGTAAGTTATTTATGTTAAAGAAAAAGCAAAAGAACTTATGCAAGTTTAATCTCAACTCTTTTAATTCATTGATTACTTCTTTTATTTCACTAACCTAAATTTTTACAACTAATTAATGGAAATTCAAGAATTAATACCGGGTCAAATTCCAAAATTTCTTTAAAATAATAGATAATTAATTTCTCACAACTTTTATATCTCTAATTACCTTTAAACAATTAAAATTTTAAATAATTTCAAAACAAATCTGCAGTAGAATTTACTACAGTGGCCTTTCCCTTCGAAACTCGAAAATGAAAGTCGATGATGCGGCCGTCATCACCGAAATTATTTTCCAGCGACAGAGAGGAAAGTACAAACTTATTTTCTTCAAAATCCTCTTTAAACCAATTCCTTCGAATTATACTAAATATTATATAAGAAAATATTTATAAACCAAATCATTATATTTCATAAATCCTTTGAAAGCAGATTTCAAAATCCCGGACTTAAGTTCAAAAATCTCCAATTTGATTTATTATAATTTCAGCTTAGGTTCAATTATTATAAATATTTTATTACCTAACACCCAATCTATAGCAACCAAATATATATATATATCTTTATGAAAATATTTTTATATATAGAAAATATAATAGGCAAAATTATTTCATTCACCTATATTAAAACAAACATTATGTCGGTCTGTCCTAATTAAGTGTTTAGAAATCCCTATTGGTGACATAGCGTCCCATGCATCAACCAGAATTTATAAATACAAAGTGGAACAGATTAACACAATATCAAAATCTTTTTATAAAACTGACAAATACGCTCTCTCATATATATACTCTCAGCGACTCCCATAGGGTATTACTACCCTATTAACAAAGAGTCAAACCCCACAAAGCCAAGTTTATCGCTAAACCAAAGCTCTGATACCAACTGTAACATCCCGCCTTTTCGCACACTTTAAACCGACACACGTGCCAATTCAAAACATAACGGAAGGACGGATTGTTATGGGGTAAATAAGAAAAACAGAGAAGAAATAAAAACAAAATAGAATCTCACAGCGGAAGGATAAAATATAATAATAAATATACAGTTCAAAACAGTTTACAAACACTTGATTTGCTTTATACAATAAATATCAGAGTTACACCTACCAATACAATCAATGCAGCGGAACAGTATGAGTGTGGTGCAATACTATAGATAATAATAATACGACTCCTTCGTCTTCGTCCTTCAAAGCTAAAGTCTTCGATCCTGAAACGCTCGGACTGACCCGAGCGAATTTGAAAAGACAAAAACACTCGAGTCAGACTAAAAGATCTTATGTGAGTTAAATTTACAGAAATAAATATGAGTACAGTAACTCAAGAGATGTTCGGGATTTACATCTCCTAAGGATCCGTTAAACTATTTACTATGTAGTATATTGCGCTATTATAATAGTGTCTATTTATAAAATAAACTTACTTTTAAATAGCGTTAAGGCTTTACATTTTCCACCTTAACACGTAAAATGCCAATAGTCTATACAGTACCGTAATACCTCCTGATCGGGAGGCTACCAGAGGATACTCCATAGGTACGACACAAATAGAAACTCGTAGTAAAGGCACGATAGGGTAGGTGACACGGCACAACTAGGCAATGCCAGGGTAGATATACCAATTGCGTACCCAGGCTGGTGGAAACGCGTAGCCGCAGTTACCGCCCACCTCGAACAAACTCCCCAAAATCAAAATAAAAGTGGTCACTGAATCAATCCAAAGTCATAGTATAATATCGAAGAGGAGTGTCCGATCAGAGGTATGACCTCATTGGCCTGGGAATAGCTCCTGTTTTAGCCACCTTATGCCAACTCACGGGAGTCGGGTCCACGTATTTACCTTACAGGAAACGTCGCCGCCACCTACTTCATCCTGGAATCTCCACCGCGTACACGGTTAGTCAAAGTGGTTTTCGGTATCGACAGAGAGTATGTCAGATATCCGATCCCGGTCTATTTGCCAACCCATCGTTATTATAACACCGCGGTCATTTAAAAATAGGTTATACTTTAAAAATCAGAATAAACATTCCATTTCATAACCATGAATACGATATCATTTCAAAACCCAAAACCATATTTTATCACTTATCCCAAATATAATTCTTTTCCAAAATCAAAATGCTTTAACTTCATAACGTCTGAAAATCAAATATTTTCAAAGCATAGTATTTTGAAAATCATAATTTAAAACCATAACTTCTAAAACTTGAATGGTTTGGACATTCAACGGTATATGAATTAAATGGTTTAACTTAAATGTTACTTTGTAAAGAAAATAGTTCTCATGGCTTTACAAATACATTTCTTTATTAAAGTCTGAACCAAAATTTATATTATCTCTCTCAAGTTCCAAAACCACTTCAATTTATTTATATATACGTATATCCATTTTGAGTATCAATATTTCAAACTAAAGTTGGATTTTATTCTTTCAACAAATCAATTATTCTATTAATTAGTCTTGAATATTCATATAAAATCCATAAATAATAAGACTTCAATTTCTAGTAATAAAAAATATATATTTTTTCCCAATTCAAATTATACTAGAATATTCATTTCAATTTATTTTGGGAAAAATCCAATTATAAATATCATATCTTAAAATTTCCAAACTTAACATTTAAACATATGATATAAATTATTAAACTCCATTTTCTTAATTTTCTTCCATTTTTAATAAAGATTTTTATACACCTTTTAATTTCAAAATTTTCAACTTCATATGTATATATATATGGAAGAAAAATATTTATACAATATAAAATTTAAGATTATTATAAACCGTATTCCATCCAAACCATAGAAATCACATTAAAATAGTTATATATAGACCGCGGTGCCTGTACATAATTTTCTATCCTATGGTCAAGTGATACGGATATTTATCATTTCAATCCGCAATTTAAAAGATATAAAATTTTGCGGTTGTATATCATTTCAAACCACAATCCCGAATGAAAGGAAATATGCATGAAAATTTGCAATTTAATGATATACAATAAAACATCCATCAACATCACCCATCATCCAATCACAATCATCAAGCAATATCAATCAATAACAATTTATATTTGATAATATATAACAGGTAATAACTGGCAATTTTATTCAGATTAAATTTAACAACTATTAATCTAACAGTTTATATTCAGTAATAATCTATATAACTGTTAACTAGCAGTTTATAGGCAAACAAATAAATTCTAACTATCAATTAATACGCAATAAATAAATTAAATTAACAGTTAAATTTAATAAATGCAATTCAACAAATATGAGTGAAATAAACATGCCAAATACTCATAAATAAATTTCTATTCATTTCTAAAATTTACTTAACAAACATAAAAGCTTCTAGTAGTTGTGAGTGGGTTTAAACACTCACCTTTGGAATTTAAATCGAATTTAAATTCGATTTAAACCCAAAAATTTGACGGTCTCCCAAATTTGTCCAAACCAGCGTCATCAAATCCGGAATCAAATTACGATCAAATATATGTGCCACGTCACTCCTTCTATTCCCAGAAACGCACGCGGCCCCCTTCCAGAAACCCTAATCGAAGATCTACGACGATCTAACCGTTGAATCGACACAAAACCATATAGATGCGATCCCCATCGTCCACTCTACAAAACCCAGAAAAGGTTTGACGATCCGACGAAGTTTGCGACGACGATGATGAATGGTCACGGACTGTTTGAATTAATTCTGGTCAAACGAATGTTCAAAACAGAAAACGAATTGCACCAGTAGATTACGTGCCTCGAGAACATTAACATATATTTTTTTGTGGAATTTTTCTGAAGTGTTTGCATTTTCATTGAAATTTGGATTGAAGTAGATCTAGGTTTTGCAACCATTTGAGGAGGAGAAGGAGATGAAGAAATGAATATACAGCAAATGACAATAGGATGGAGCTAGGGTTTATAACTGTATATATATATTAAATTTCCAAAATTTAATTAAATTTACTTTCCATTATTTATTGTCAATTAGATTGATTTATCATTGGATTCATATTTCAATATGTAAATATCCCCAATTTCATCTGCACTTATATTTACATAGTTCCTAAATATTAAATTTCAAATATTACTTCATTTAACGTTACGTATTTATTATTTATTACTTGCTCCAGTTGATTATCAATTATACTTAATATACTAAATAGATGGTAAATTTTGAATACTTGTTATCATTAACGTTTTATTTCCACTTACAAAATAAATGAAATTATTACATAAACTCCCTTAATTAAGTCAACCATTATCTTATATAACTTAACTGGTAATATATATACCCAATTGCCCTAATTGGTTTATAGTTATCAGCTAAATACATACTAACTTGTAAATAAATTCGTTTAATTGCAAATGGATCTGATCAAATTTAATAGATTGAATAGATGGGTAAGCAAATAATATATTTTCCTTTTTGTCAAATTCAAACCCATTCCTACTTAATTATCAATTACAATTTATTACGAAACATTGATTTTATGCAGTTACCTTTTATTTGCGTAGTATTACATCAATTCCTATAACCTTGGATTCATTCCCAATTCACCAAATTCAATTAATTACACTTTACAAATGTGTTTCCAATATATAGGTATTGCCCAAGTTAAATTTATTAGCTAACTCATATTAATAAACAAGTGACTTATATGAATGATTAAAATTTTCAATTATCTCACTTTACTCCTAAACTTCTGTTATTTAATAATTATTGCTTAGAACCTGATTTTAATCTTCCCATTATCTATTTAATTCCTTCTAGAATCATAGCTAATATTTGTCATCCCTTCATTACCCAAATGTTCTTATCCCATCAAATTTTAAGTTATCGAAATATTAAATGTCAATTTCTTTAATTGCACTAAATTTATCTATTAAAGGTTGCACTTAACCCAAATACATAAAACTTGCCCAATTTCTCCTTAAATCAATAACCTTCATATACAAATATGTTTATCATAAATTTTATCTACTCTTCCTTTTTAGGTAATGTCCTATATATTAGATTTCCATGTAATTTGCAATAAATCATACTCGTAGTTATATCACATTAAATGAATAAATAAGTGTTGACTCTATTCTTTTGATTCAACATTGGTTTACGTTATATTCCATAAATATTTCTACATACATCAGGATTTTTAAAAATGGTTGTAACGTGAAATCTCGTCTACTTTCCATTTTATATTTAAGGCTTCTAAAACCGATTCATATCATTTCTCTAGTCCAAATTTTATTAATATAACCTTAAATTTAATTTATTCCTATCGATGTAATGGTTAAACACAAATTTCACTTATTTGCAATAAATCCACAAATTGGATTTCAAATTTTCAAATAAATAAATAAATTTTAGTTTATCACTTCTTAAATACCCAAACGTCAATGCCTTAATTTAAATTGCATTTATTACATTTTATAAAAATCCTCCATCTTAAGTGACAAATCAAACTACCCTAACTACACAAATCATCGTATTATAAAGATATTTACACTATCCTCCATTTATTACCTTAATTTATTTAAGGTAACCTTAAATTAATATCTATTGCAATGATTTCAAATTATTATTCCCCCATTCCTTTTTAATTTCAATAACGCCAAATTTAACCGTTATATTCTCTTTATTTAAGCGATAAATGCAATTATTGAATCTAATACTCCATTTAATTAATAGATCCTGCTTCCTAGAATCTATATCAACAATAGGTCAAATATATACATAGAATTAGCCTTAACTTCACCTAAAAGAATTAGCTATTTCAACTACCGCACAAAACTACGCTACTGCACTATTTAATCAAATAAATTAATTGAACTTAAATCAGCATAAAGGTTATAAAATTATAAAATGTAATCTTAATAAATTCATTTATTGATTTAGACTCTTTCTATACAGTAATTAACCTATTTGTGGGTATAAATAACTTTGGAATTATATTACATCTCATTAGTTTGCGTTTTATTTCCTATAACTTCTCCTTATTTAACTATACCCATTAACAGCCAAAAAAATTTAATTAGCTTTATTTCAATCTATTTCCCTTCTTAACTAAATAAATTAAATGGTTAACCTAAACACTTGTTATCCTTTGATATATTCAAATTCACTTCCAACATTTATTTACAAAATGTTGCCATAGGTTTAGATTTACATAAATAAATTATATGAATAGGTAGAAAAATTGGTAATCCGCAAATGCCCAATATACACGCATTAATTACTACCTATTGTTAGAATCCATTTATCAATTTACTAGTTAATAACGGTCTTTTTATTTCTATTTACTACCAAACTCTCTATTTTATTATAGTTCCAATATATTAATACTTAGGCACATCAAGTGCTAGCCCTTTTGTTATTTATATTAAATTGGGTATGCACAAATAAGTTGTTAATTAACTATTTCTACAAAATTATATTCATACATTCAGTTCCATATCTTATAGGGTTAAATTCTAATTACTTACGCTTAATCTATCAATTTAATACTCTATTCAAACATGCATTTAAATTCTTTTTATTCTAAATAAATTTTATTAAGTGTTGACATCCACTAATAGCATTCACCTTTATTACAACCAAAGGTGACATCTTCACTACTGATTTTATATTAATGAATCTCATTTTAGTTAATATTTTTTATTAATATTCTCAATTCAACATTTATTGATTTCTTAAAATTTACTTTTAACAAAAAGTGACAAATTACATTATCCAAATCTATTGTCATAAAATTTTATTGTTACACTAGGTTACAACTACTATACCAAATTTCTACATTTTTTCTTAAACAAATTAGAAATTATATTAATTTAATTTATTAAATATTATTAATTTAACGGGTCGTTACAGCTATGCAAGTGATTTTGTAAAACCGTTTTTTATATCAAATTCCGAAGTATAATTTGATATTTTAGAAAGATATAAGTATATAATTGAAACAATTTAAAATGAGATCGGTGCTCAGTGCTCGAGTTTCGGATTTAATAATTGATTTATTGATTTATTATTGATTTTCAACTCTTGAATTGAAAATTTGATTTCCCTAACTATTTTGAAAGTTCGAACACTTCCAAATCGAGATTAAATTTTCAAAGCTAAGAAATTTCGAAGAGTATAAAATGTTTGATAAAGAATATAAATTTAGTTTTGAAATGTTTTGAAAAAAAAATAGTTGAATAATGGTTTTCAGAAAGGTAAATTGGATATTTCACATAGAAATAGATAGTTTAAAAGTTTTAAAAAAGGGATAACTATAAATTTGGAAACCATTTTGAGTATAATTGATTTTGGGAAAATATTTGGTTTTGAAATTAAATTAGAATTAAAAACCAGTACTTATATGGTGATTTTTGGAAATGAATTTGTTTGACTTGAATTATTTTAATTTGGAAAATGGGATAATTTTCTAAACCTATTATTTTGGGAACTTTGAAATTTAGATATTTAATTTGGAAGAAAATTTGGTGAAATCATATATGATTTTGAAACTGAATTGATATTGAAATGATTTGAATTTTGAGAACCTTATATTATTAAGCACTTGGTTTGGGAGTGGTCGAACTTATATAAAATGGATTGTATAAGTATGAAGTTGATTTGAAATCTATTGATTTGAAAGGTACTCAATTTAGAAAGAGATTTTATATAATCGAAGTCTATATAAGTATGATTTGATCTACTATTAATTTTGGAAAGTATTCGATTTGGGAAAAATGGAATCCTATATATATGGAATTTATATAAGTACGATACTTGAAAGTGATTTGAAAAGGTACTATATGATATATATTTTCGAAGTAAAGATATGGAAAGTGCCTTCTGCTTGATATCTGCTTTGTGACCACATCGTGGATTCATTCTATCGATATTATTCTCTCTGATTTTTGGTTTTCTGGATGTAATACTCGAGTGTTCCCACCGTGGCGTAACCCATGGGTTTTTTTTTCTCTCGCGACTGCATAGCGCAATTACCTTGCTGAGTCTGGCCTAGGGGTACAGATTGTTTCCTGGGGGATCCAGGCGTAACCATTCTGTATCCTGCAATCTGTGTAGGTCGCGAATAGTAGAGAAACTGCCTGGCTGAGACAGCCTAGGGGTACGGATTGTTTCCTGGGGGACCCAGGCATAACCATTGTGTATCGTGTACTCTACTAGTCAACATGGCGTAACTCGCAGGGCTGAGAAAGCTGACGGATACGGATTGTTTCCATGGGGATCCAGGCGTAACCATTGTGTATCTGCGAACCATGGTCGGATAAAGGTTTTGGTTTGGTTGTTTTGTTTGGATTGTACTTTCCATATCTATTTTAAAGGTTTTTCAAGTATTTTCACTGGGTGTTGAAACAAGTCTACTATGTACTTGGAGAATTCTAACTTTGCGCCTGATCAACGCATGGCCAGAGTCTGCAAGAACGAGGATAAACTTGTTTAAACATCGAGGTATAAAAGTATTTTCGAAAGGAAAATCTATTTCGATATAATAGTATTTTATTATAAAAGTATTATTATAAAGGTATTTATTATAAAAGTATTTTTCCCAACAAAGAAATTTTGAATTAATATTTGAAACTTAAATTCTTATGGTTCTAGATTAATTATTCGTGCCCGATACCATTCCTTGCATCTACCTTATCTGCTCAGTTTAGTTATTCACCTTGATTCTGTTTTCCAAATCTACCTTCCTTCCTTGTTGGATTTATCCTTTTTAAATATTGCTTATTTGTATACTACATTGTTTAATAGAAAATTTTAGTGTTATAAATATTTTGAAGTTATTAATTTAATAAAACATGTTTAAATAAAATGATTATTGATGTATCTATAATGTTGAAAGTATCTTAAGATTTCCAAGTGAAGTTTTCAAATGAATATTTCGAGTAAAATTTATATAATTTTAAAATTTATCGTTTATCTTGTCTTTCAATCTATTTTCTTTCTGGTTGTTTTAATTCTCCTACCTCCTTCCTTTTCGGGGACGAAAAGTTTTGAGTGGGGGAGAGTGTAATTGCTCAAATTTTAGCAATATTTTATTCTTTATTTATAACTCTGGGGTTTTATTTTTCCAAAATTTGATTGTCTAAATTTAATTATAAATAATCACCCAAGATTTCTATTAGTGTCAATTTTCTAAAATTCTTATTTTGGTTAAAACTTATTTTTTTTTAAGTTATAAATCTTTAATTTTTAAATTTTTTGATCTTTTGGTTTAATTTAATATATTCGTAACAACGTTTATTTCTCCTTTTGTTCTTTAAAAAAAATTGATTTTATACTTTTAAAAATTTGATATTTTATATTTTACTTATATACATTTTTGAATATAAATTTCTTAGTAAACGTGTAAACAAATCATATTTTTATATAAGTAATACATTTCCAAAACTTTGTGTATAAATAAACTATTTAATTTCGCGTTTGAAAGGCGCGTTATTTGATGGAATAAATAATGTATATACACACAAGAAAACGTATAGAATTTAAATCCGTTATTTTCATTTTTTCTGGACAAAAATCACTGCGTCTGTTGTACCCATTCTAATTTTATTCACTTTTCTTTTACTATCCTGATTTAATAGGAACGTTATTTACAAATTTTATAACCGTTCGCCTTTTTAATTTCTGTCCATTGTTCCCATCAACGCGGGCTTTAAATTTTAGACGCATTCAATATTGTTTAAAAATCTTATTCCAAAATCTAATCTTAGCTGATCGTTTCTTCTGCTTTAATTTCGAAACCCATTTGCTTAAAATTTGTTAAAAATCTAGTAACCGCGTATAACAAGAAAAATCGGTGCTCAATTAAAATCGTGGCCTTTTTTTTAAATCAATATCTTATTTCTTGCCTATAACTGCTCATTAAAAATCAACGCTAGTTTAATTTCCTTTCCATTTCAAAGCAAGTTGATCTATTGCCGTTCTTTCTTCTCCTTAAATCACGCTACCTCTCTGATCAAACCTATATAACTCACGCAAATATTCATTTCTCAACAAAATTTTATTTTTCTAACCTTTCCTTTCCTACGCTCCCTGTTTCCACTTCTTTCTTTATGACCATTCATTATATATATACACTGTAGCAGGAAAGTTATAAACGTATAAACTTAGAAACGTTTTATATTTATTAAAAATTTAAAGCTTACCTTTAATTATGACTTTTCTCTTTCCTTCCGTTCAAATTTAAACGTGCATCAATCAATTGCTTTAACAAATATTGCAGAATCAATGCACAGACGTTATCAATTTCATTTTATGGTGGTACGTTTTTTTTACGTTTCCTACCGTTTAAATTTTAAATAATTTGCTTTTATGGGTCAGCTGAATCAAGCAACGTGACTGTTGCTATTTATTTCTTTTATTAATTGCAACAATTATTTTCACCAAATCAAGGGTTTACAATCACTTTTATTTATTTATTCACTTAAAATTTGGTTGCCTATTCATTTTCTTTCGTTATATTTGCCTGAAAACATGCGGTTCATCCCTATTTATTTTCGCTTTCACTTCTCTTTTTTGTAGATCTGTTCGTTCCCCTCCCTACTTTTCTTTGGAAAAAAAAAGCAAACTGAAGCATGTGGCTGTCACCATTATTTGCATCCGCCACTTCACCTTTCTTCCAAACCTCCTCATCAAATGAAACCCATCACCTCGCCTTCCGGTTGCTTCTGTTTGATCAGTGAGATATAGGCGTGTAAGCACATATATGTTTTGATTTATATTCATAATTACATGTTTTTTTGTTTTTTTTTGTTTTTGTTTTGTTAGTTGTGATATACATACTATTTATATAAGTATTGAATACTATTTTTTCAAAAGTTTATTTTCATAACATGACAGTATATATTTATATATAGTTTCTATTTGATCTTCCTCACAGCTTATAAGTCATGTTAATATTTTGAATTATGTATGCGACATTTTGAAGGGAACATACTATAAAATAAGTATCTTTCATTTTTAATAAGAATATATATATATATATATTGTGTTTTATATTTTAATATGGGTCAGCTTCTATTTGTTGATATCAGGTTTCCTATAATATGGTTATTCACTTGTGTAAGTCATATATTTGTTTTGTTACAGACTATATAAAATACTTTAATATATGTATATTATGCGGTTTTTTACCATATGGGTTTCTATGTGGTACCGACTTATTTAGTTGATGATTGTATATATTTTGTTATAGTATTATATTATACTATTTTGGATTTAAGATGATTCTATAAATACTCTACTTTATAAATTATTTTGATACACATATATAATTTGGAAATTTATATAGGTTGAATATAATATGTTATTGAATGTAAAAATATGGATGGATTTAAATTATATATATATATATAACATTTTGTATATATAGAAATAGTTATATATAAAAAAAATCTTTTAGATATTCATATTTAAATATTTATTTTATCTGTTTGAGAATATATATACACTAGTTATATAAGTTTAGTATAAAGGTGTTAGTATATATATATATATATATATTTTTTAAGTGTATGTTGATTTTAAAAAAAAATGTAAGCTTGATTTATTTATTTATTTATATGTTTGAAAAATATGTAAATTAAATTTGTGATGTTTGAACTTAGAATATAAATTTCATATGTGTATATATAGTTATAGGTGGTTATAAAAGTTCGCTTATACCATTTATCTTCATCGTTCCAGTTCTGATCTGATCTGTTTCATCAATCCGAGCCAATCAGGTTTGATCGTTGAATTCGTGCCGATTTTGCTTTGCTTGGATTTGAAATTTAATTTCAATGTCTGTATCAGTGTGCGTATCTGTGTCTCCTTCTATATTCTCTAGCCTCGAAAGGTGAGCAATCACTCACGATTAACATTTTTTTATTCATTAAATTTGATTTCAATTGAAACGACAATTGAAATATGCTGCTGTAGTTATTTAAATTTGTTATATATGCTATTATCTGTAACTGTTCACCTGCGGGATATGACACTATATCCTGTTGTTTATATTACATTGTTATTGATGATATATGCCTGTTATTTTATTGTATTTTCTGTTATCACTCTGCAAGTTCGTTGTAGTTTAGAAATCACTATGGGTAGAAATGATACATACCCGAACAGACTTTAGAATAGGAGAAAATCGTTATGGGTTGAAATGATAAACCCAAGCGATTTTCATTTACTTGAATTTGGGATTACGGGTTGAAATGATATCCACCCGTATATATTTAGTATACAGATTGAAATGATAAATATCCGTAGCAGTAGACTATATAATAGGAAATATATACAAACACCGTTGCTCCATATAAATATTTTGAAAATAATTTCTATAATTTTGGAAAGAAATATATGGTTTAATAAATTTGATTCTTAAGATATTATATAAATGAAAATTGTATATATAGATTTAGTAGTAATATTTGATTTAAATTAGATTGATTTAATACATAAATATGGTTAAGTATTTATGTATATCTATATTTCAAATAGATTCTCTTGTAATAAATTGAATGATTAAGATTGGGAGATAAATTTGGGTTTATAAAAATGGTATTTAAATAAGGATTTATTTAATTAAATCAATTTGAAATTTTTGAATAGGAAATTTAAAGGGTATTATTTTATAACTGGATTTTTGATTTAAGTGATTTAATGAATATTTCACGTTTAAATAAATTAAAGAAAATATTGAGTAAAATGTAATTTAAGGTTGCTTAAATGATATTGAATCTAATAAGGGAGTATTTCAAGACTAAATAATAATGAGGTTAAATCGAGATCTACATGAAACTGTTATATAGAACATTTAAAAATTAAAGCCTTGAACTATATTGGAATTTAAATGGTCTATGTTGATATTCGGATCTGTATTTGAAATCAACGTAGTTGAATTTGTTATTTAGCAACTAAATTGAATTAAAATGAAAATTTAGGTTGAACTAAATTTGAATTTATTATTTAGAAAACTAAACTGAATGAAAATTTAGATGAAACGTTGAATACTTAAAGTTTTGAAATATATGGAAATATAAAGGGGTATTTGTGATTATAAATCCGAATTGGAGATCGATAAAATTTAAGTAGTTACTTTAGAAATTGAGTTGAATTTAAATTGATAAATTGAGATTGAATTTAATTTGAATGGGAAGGTCGGGTTGATGTTGGAACGATTTGTTAAGTTGAGGAAATTGAAAATACTTTACTGTATAAATTATTTAATATATATAAATACTATTTTGGAAAATAGAGAGATATTTGAAGTGAAAATGAGATTTGGTTTTGAAGTATAAATTAAGCTGAAATGACCACGGTGTTATAGTGTATATTTCTACTTTGTAGAAAGTTCCATGAACCCTTAGAGGATGGTTATCCCAAACATCCTTTAAGTTATTTGTATTTCAGTTGATATTTCACTTGAGTTGGATTTATTGATATAAGAATGCTAATCCTGACTCGAGTGTTCTGTGTTTTGCTTTACGCTCGGGTCAGACGGAGTGATACAGCATTTAAGACTCACCTTTGGAGTTCGGAGCTTCATTTGAAAATCCAACTATCGATTCAGATTCCGGCCTTTCCAGTTGATTGGTTCAGAGAAGTCATCTGTTGCATTGGAGACTTCACTACATTTGAACTATTCGGTTGTATTTTTCTAACTCTGATGTATATAGTAGCTTCATGAACTACTATTCTTTATCTATTCCGCTGCATTATATTACTCTATGATCTGTAATTGATTTATTTACTGTATAATTTAAGTTTTGCCAAATTTTAATTAACAATTCAGTATTTTGAATTATTCAAGTCAGATATGTATGGTTTTATTATCGATTTGAATGGTCCAAAATAGCGGATCGTTACAGCTACTCTGAAAATTTGGTCCACAAATAAAATTAACATATATTCAAATTGGATAAATTAAAGGAGGATGCTAATAATATTTACAATCAATTAGTTTGAAATCCTCTGAGTATCAATCTCACAAAAGAATATAGTGCAAAAAATTATCAGATTCATGAGAAATGAGATGTATTACGATAGAAAATGAAAAGAGAATGAAGATAAATTGTTTGACTAAAGGAGATAAACCTACAGAAATTTTCTTCTCGAAAATCAATCCAATGAAACCAAACAGGAGGAATACTCTTATTCTAAATGACAATGGATCTTGGTCATCATCATCGGAAAATATTGCTCTCTTAGCTATAAAATATTTTTCAAATCTTTTCTCTACGCCGAGAAATACATTTCGATTTCCGGACATAACTTGCAAGAAAATTTTATCAGAAAATGAAAAAATTAATCTCTGCAAACATTTTCTACTTGAGGAAGTTAAAAACGCTATTTTACAAATTAATGACAATAGCTCCCCTGGACCAGATGGCATCAATGCTAAATTTTACAAACTTCACTAGGAACACATCAAATATGATGTATGCAATGCTATGAATGGTGTAACAACCCGCCTATTTAACGATTTTATATTTAAATGTTTAATTTAAATATAGCGTCGTTATTCGGATTTTTGAGGTCCGAAATGTTACTTTCTACAAATGGCCGAATTGGAACTCGAAACCACCTCCATTGGTTCCAAAATGGCGTTTGCGATCTTTTTGAGTATAATCTTTGATATGTTTGGAGTTTGTGAAATTTTGACCCTTTTTCTATTGGGTTTTGGGTTTGGGTTCAGCCCACTAGCTTAACTAAATACCATAGCTTAGCCACTCCTCTCATTCACTTATTCATTTCTTAAAAAACTTAAGCTTAAAAACTGAAATGGTGGAAGGGAAAGAGAAATAGAAATTAGCAAGCCCTAGTTTCAACTTCCAACTTGATTTCTTGCTCCAAAATCAAAGAGAATCCATTGGTAAGTTCATCTCCATCTCTTCTCCTCTTCAATTTCAGTAATTTCCTAACCCTAACTTAGGAAATACTTGCTTTGATTCTAGATTGAAGCTTGTAGTGTTGAAGTGGAGTGTAGTTGGTTGATTCCTTGCATTTGTGCTTCTTCATCTTCTTTGTTTTGTGTAAAAAGGTGAGTTTCGAACTCACGTCTACTTCTCTTGATTTCATTGATGTTGGGTATGAATTCCTAACACCTTGTTCATATGCACTTGCTTTTGGTTTGGATTGAATTTGTGAATATCCAAATTTTTAGTGTTTGGGTTCAATTCTTTAAAAGATCCTAACTTTGATGTGTGATCACGCTTTAGGAGGTGTTTCGGAGAGCCTATAAGGCTGGGTTGTCGTTTGGCACTAATCCCTAGTCTTCGTCGCTTGTCCGATCGCTTCCGTTTGGATTTTCGCCCATTTTTGGGCAAGGCTGATTTTTGCCTACCAGGCAATTTCAGACGTCTGGAATAAATTTCAGACGTCTGGTTTCAAATTCAGACGTCTGGTTTGGAAATCTAGACGTCTGAAACTGGTCCCTGGAAAACGCAAAAAGGCAGAGAAGAATTTCAGACGTCTGGAAATCCATTCAGACGTCTGGTTAGTGGTTCAGACGTCTGGATGGAAATTTCAGACGTCTGAAATGTGCAGTTTTGCCTATTTTGGCTAATTTTGAGCTAATTTCCAACTTTTATCGATCCATGTTGATTCGAATTAGTTGTTATTGCATATCTGGCTTTGATGACTTGTTTTTGACTTCATTCACGGGTTTTATAAATAATCTCTCTAAATCGTATTAAAAGCTCCCTTCTCCAAATTATAAATTCTATTTATAATACACACACACAAAATTTCGCACTTCGAGCGAAGTGGAAGGGTGATTAAATGGTTGGGCAAAACACGGACCATGAATCTGTGCGTTTATCCTTCCGATTAATTCCCGACCTATTCAATTGATCGTTTTGACCTTCGGGTTTGGTTTATCGATGATATGAGGTAAACTTTGTACTGCTTTGAGTGTGAAAGTGACTGACGGATAGTAAACCGTTTAGTGCGAACGAGTGGTTATGGGACATACGTTAACACTTTTCGGATTCCTTTTAGAGAGTTGTGACACATTCCGCCAGTTAGTGGTGTCCAGTACTGGGTCTTTGACCTTCACCACTACGGTTTGTTGCCTCTGGAATAGTGTCTTCGGACTGTCTCCCTAGGTTTGTTGCCTTCGGGTATGTTGCCTTCGGGTTTGTGCCTTCGGGTTTGTCGCCCTATATAGTTTCTCTCTGATGTTGGCCTTATGTGCCGCATGGGTGATACTTGGGTTTGGAGTCTTCGGGCTCATGGATCCTTGTTTGTACAGTACTGAGCTCGAGCAAATTTTATGATATTTCATTGATATGTATATTCCCTTGGTATCGCCCTTCGGTGTTAGTCTTTTTGAGCCGCATGGAGAGTAGCGATTTCCTCGTGGAACTTGTATACCTTATGGGTATTTGCTATTTGCCTATTGGCTTGCTTTAGGATATTCATATCCTTTGATTATCTATGTTGTCGATGATATGAGGCTTGTTTTATTATGTTCATCTTTTGTTGATGATTGTGTTATCTCCTCTAGAGATATTTGTTATACTGTGTAACCTTGCAGGTTTATTATTGTTCAGTTTATCTAACTGATTTATTATCTAGACTGACCCGTGTGTTTTATACTCGGGTCAGACCGAGATGTTTCAGGTTAGGTGCTTTTGGACTTAGCCTATTTTGCTTCCGCACGGACTATTCGCTAGCTTCATTTTGTTATAGCGTCTTTTGTAGTCCTTATCTGTTGTAACTCTGTTTTGTATTCTATTGACTCGTCTGTATATGATGGTTTACTGTTCTGTGATGTATATTGCATTTGAGTTGTTACATTCTGTTCTGATAGATCCTCTAGCCATTGTAGTTTTGCTTTAAATATTTATTGAATAGGTCGAATTTGTAGTGATTCTACTTTTCGACGTATTTAGTGAATAGTTAAGGTAAGATTACACATGGTCGCTTCCGTTATACTCTATTGTCCGCGTTAGCCGACAGTATTATTTAGGTAATACTCTTTGTTAATAAGGCTCTCGGAGTGGGGCGTCACAGCATGGTATCGGAGCGAGGTTCAGAACAAAATATGATAAACACAGAATAGAGCACATATTACGATACATCAAAGTGTATAAGTGATACAAATCTTTGAATCATCGTGTCTCTTTATTCCATCAAGGTTAGATAGAGTTTTGGAATACGTCTAGGAATGCATTTCTATTCCGTAGTATTCCATATTGCAATATCTACCTTGTGAATAATCTTTTCCTTATCTTGACTTTCAGCTTATGTCTGGAAGAGGCAGAGGTCGACGTTCGGATGTTGGGCAATCTAGTGGCTCACATCCGGATGGCGTATATATGTCTGCCGATCAGTTTATGGAGTTGTTTAGGAGCACTCAGCCTCTCGTTCCTCCTCGAGTGTCTCCACCTCGCAAATCTGCCTTTGCACGTCAGTGCAGTGATTTTGCTCATCTTGGAGGAAAACCGTTTAAGGGTTCTGAATCCGTCCTTGAAGTCCAAGCTTGGTTTCGCACATGCGAACGTATCTTTTCTCGCATGGATCTTTCTGACCATGATCGAGTTCTTGTGACTTCTAGCTTATTGCAAGAGCGTACCCTTGATTGGTATGAGCTTCTTATAACTGAGATTGATGAGTCTACTCTTTCTTGGACTCAGTTTCGGGAGCGATTTGAACTCAAGTTCGTTCCTGAATCTGAAAAAGTATTATTGACCCGTCGCTTCCTTGAGTTGAAGCAAGGGAAATCTTCTGTTTCTGAGTATGTTGCATCTTTTGAGGCCTTATCTAAATATGGTCTTGAATTCATTAGCACTTCTTACAAGAAGAATTTGAGGTTTGTTTCTGGTCTTAAGAAATATCTTAAGAGGTCCTTGTTGCTCCAGATTAAACTTTCTTTCGAGGAATTGGTTGATTCGGCACTTCATCTCGAAGCTATCGAGAAGGAGTGTGATAGTGGTGAGAATGTTGAGGTTTCCAAGAACCCCAACAAGAGGACGTTTCCAATTCAGAAGAAGCCTTTTCCTTCTAAGAAAAATAAGACCGGTGGTCCTAGCTCTCAGCCTCAGTCTTCCGGAACACCTTTCGTTCGAAAGTGTTTCAATTGCGGTTCTCCGGACCACATAATTCGAGCTTGTCCAAAGCCTCTCTTCTGTCGCTATTGCAAGAAGGAAGGTCATCATGTTTTAGCTTGTCCTATTGCTCCTGCTAATGCAAAATCTGGCAAGCTCAATGTGGCTAATGCTTCTGGAGGTTCATCTCAATCTAAAGGTATGTCTCCATCTATTTTGGAGGGTTCAATTCTATTTCATGATCATAGTATACGAGTTCTTTTCGATACGGATGCTTCACATTCTTTCGTATCGAAGAAGCTTGTAGATGATTTATCTTTGGATGTTTCTTGTATGGTTACTTCTTTAAGGATTGCGAATCCTATTGGGGGATCCGCGACCCTTAGCTTGCTTTGTGATGATATTGAGATTGTTTTATGTGGCTTTTCTTTCCGTGCGAATCTGCACGTTGTTTCTCATTTGGGTTTTGATATGATTTTTGGTATGGACTGGCTAGTGAGGTACGATGCCAGGATTATTTTTTCCGAGAGAATTTTATATCTTTGTCATCCTGATTCGCCTTCTCAGTTATCTCTTGTTCTTCGGAATGTGGATAATTCCGAGATGGCTTTATATTCTCTTGACTCGCGAGATGATGATGATATATCTCGTATTCCTGTTGCTTGTGACTTTTCTGATGTTTTTGAACCTGTTTCTGGTTTGCCACCCAAGCGGGCAATTAAGTTCCACATTGATCTCATTCCAGGCGCGCAGCCAGTTAGTCGTCCTCCCACGAGGACGTCTACAAAGGAAAATGAGGAACTCAAGAAGCAGCTTTTAGAGCTTGAATCCAAGCAGTTGATTCAGTCTAGTTTTCTCCGTGGGGATCCGCGGTCGTCTTTGTGAAGAAATCTGATGGAACTCTTAGGCTTTGCATTGATTATCGCAAGCTTAACGAGTTAACCATCAGAAATAGGTATCCATTGCCTAGGATCGATGATATGTTCGATCTATTGAGTGGTGCTAAGGTCTTTTCTCAGCTTGACCTTGCCACAGATTTTCATCAATTACGAGTTGCGGAGAATAGCGTACCTCTTACGGCTTTCCGCACTCGATATGGTTCTTTGGAGTGGCTCGTCATGCCATTCGGTTTGACGAACGCTCCTGCTTTCTTTGTTGATCTCATGAATCGAGTATTCCAGGAATATCTCGATAAGTTTGTCCTTGTGTTCATTGATGATATCCTTATTTATTCTAAGTCTGAAGCCGAGCATGCTAATCACTTGAGAATTGTCTTGAGTACCCTCCGTCATCATCAGCTTAGAGCCAAATTCTCCAAGTGCTATTTTTGGGAGAATAAGGTTAAGTTCTTAGGCCATGTTGTATCTTCCGATGGCATTTCTGTTGGTCCCTCAAAGATCGAAGCCATTCAGAATTGGAAGAGGCCTGAAAATGTTCATGAGATTCGTAGTTTCCTTGGATTGGCGGGTTATTACCTTCGGTTCATCAAGGATTTTTCCCATGTTGTGCTTCCTCTCACAAGCCTTACCCGAAAAGGCATTCGTTTTGATTGGTCCGACAAGTGTGAAGCTTCCTTTCTGACATTGAAGGAACTTCTCACTAATGCTCCTATTCTTGTGGTTCCCGAGGGGAATCATGATCTTGTTGTCTACACCGATGCTTGTGGTAGTGGTCTCGGTGTTGTTCTTATGCAGAGAGATCGGGTGGTTGCTTATGCTTCTAGGCAACTGCGTCCGAATGAAGTTCGTTATGCCATTCATGATCTTGAGTTAGCCGCCATTGTCTTTGCCTTGAAGATTTGGCGACATTATTTATTGGGCGAGCGCTTCATTCTCTATACCGATCATAAATCTTTGAAGTACTTGTTCACTCAAAAGGAACTCAATATGAGACAACAGCGTTGGCTCGAGTTTCTTGCCTCCTATGATTTTGATATCCAATATACCCCTGGTAAGGGTAATCGTGTTGCAGATGCGCTTAGTCGCAAACATTCGGCTGTTGTTTCTATGATGCTAGCCGAATGGGATATTCTTGAGACTCTATCTTTTTGTGAAATTCGTGATCGTGATTTATCTTTTGATTCTTCGATTGCACTATTCAGTTTAGATGCACGACCCTCTTTGTTGGATCGTATTGCCGATGCTCAGCGGTGTGATCCTAATTTGTTGCATCTTATTCAGCTTTGTGAGTCTGGATCTTGTGATGAGGCGTTGCAAGATTTTAGCATTGATTCTTATGGGTGTCTTCGTAAGAAGAACCGTCTTGTTGTGCCTTCTGATTCTGTACTTAGGCATGATATTCTTGATGATTGCCATCGTTCTAAATATACCATTCATCCCGGTAGTACCAAGATGTATGCCGATATGCGTCGCCTTTACTATTGGGAAGGTATGAAGCGCGATGTGGCGAGTTATGTGAGTAATTGCCTGACTTGTCAACGTATGAAGGCCGAACATCAGCGTCCTTCTGGTCTTCTTCAGCCTCTTGAGATTCCATTGTGGAAATGGGATCAAATTTCTATGGATTTCATTGATGGCCTACCTCGTTCGAGATCAGGCCATTCTAGCATTTGGGTTATTGTTGATCGCCTTTCTAAGTCTGCTCATTTCGTCCCTATTAAGTCTAATAGGACTGCTTCGCATTTGGCTAAGTTGTATATCAAGGAAATCGTGAGACTTCACGGTGTTCCTAGTTCTATTGTGAGTGACCGTGATCCTTTATTCACGAGTCATTTTTGGAAGAGTCTTCAGCAAGCTTTGGGAACAAAGCTTTATTTTAGTACAGCTTATCATCCGCAGTTTGACGGACAGACTGAACGGGTAAATCGTATCTTGGAAGATCTTCTCCGTATTTGTATCTTTGATTTCGGTGGTAGTTGGGAGGATCACCTACCTCTTGTAGAATTCTCCTACAACAATAGTTTTCAGTCTAGTATTGGTATAGCTCCTTTCGAAGCCTTATACGGAAGGCCATGCCGATCACCTTCTTGTTGGTTGGAATCTGGGGAGAAGCTTGTTCTTGGTCCCGATTCTATTCGTGATTCTTCTGAGAAGATTGATCTTATTCGATTGAGAATGAAAGAGGCTCAGAGTCGCCAGAAATCCTACGCGGACAACCGTAGGAAACCCCTCGAGTTCTCAATTGGTGATCTTGTTTTTATTCGTGTTTCTCCTTTGAAAGGGGTTATGCGTTTCAGTACGACTGGGAAATTGGCTCCTCGTTATATAGGACCGTTTTCTATTACTGAACGTATTGGCCCTGTGGCTTATAGAGTTTCACTTCCAGCTCATTTATCTGGCATTCATTACGTGTTCCACGTCTCGCAACTTCGGAAGTGTCTTCGGGAGTCGATTCTGTTATTACTTCTCCTGATTTGCAAGGGCTTGAGATCTCACCGGACTTATCTATTGTACAGCAACTTATTCGCGTGCTTGACACGGAGGTGCGACACCTTCGAAATAAGGACGTGCCGCTCGTTAAAGTTCAATGGTCCACTAATCCCAATGACTGTACTTGGGAACCAGAGAGTTTATTGAGCGATCTTATCCAGGTTTTCTATCTTTGCTTCTTAATGGTAAGTCTATTTCTATATCTCAAGCTTATTTCCCTTTTCTTTAGAATGTTGTATGTATGTAGTTGTTACAAATATCGTCTCTAGGAATTGCGGGGACGCAATTTTGTAAGGAGGGGAGATCTGTAACAACCCGCCTATTTAACGATTTTATATTTAAATGTTTAATTTAAATATAGCGTCGTTATTCGGATTTTTGAGGTCCGAAATGTTACTTTCTGCAGATGGCCGAAATGGAACTCGAAACCACCTCCATTGGTTCCAAAATGGCGTTTGCGATCTTTTTGAGTATGATCTTTGATATGTTTGGAGTTTGTGAAATTTTGACCCTTTTTCTATTGGGTTTTGGGTTTGGGTTCAGCCCACTAGCTTAACTAAATACCATAGCTTAGCCACTCCTCTCATTCACTTATTCATTTCTTAAAAAACTTAAGCTTAAAAACTGAAATGGTGGAAGGGAAAGAGAAATAGAAATTAGCAAGCCCTAGTTTCAACTTCCAACTTGATTTCTTGCTCCAAAATCAAAGAGAATCCATTGGTAAGTTCATCTCCATCTCTTCTCCTCTTCAATTTCAGTAATTTCCTAACCCTAACTTAGGAAATACTTGCTTTGATTCTAGATTGAAGCTTGTAGTGTTGAAGTGGAGTGTAGTTGGTTGATTCCTTGCATTTGTGCTTCTTCATCTTCTTTGTTTTGTGTAAAAAGGTGAGTTTCGAACTCACGTCTAGTTCTCTTGATTTCATTGATGTTGGGTATGAATTCCTAACACCTTGTTCATATGCACTTGCTTTTGGTTTGGATTGAATTGGTGAATATCCAAATTTTTAGTGTTTGGGTTCAATTCTTTAAAAGATCCTAACTTTGATGTGTGATCACGCTTTAGGAGGTGTTTCGGAGAGCCTGTAAGGCTGGGTTGTCGTTTGGCATTAATCCCTAGTCTTCGTCGCTTGTCCGATCGCTTCCGTTTGGATTTTCGCCCATTTTTGGGCAAGGCTGATTTTTGCCTACCAGGCAATTTCAAACGTCTGGAATAAATTTCAGACGTCTGGTTTCAAATTCAGACGTCTGGTTTGGAAATCCAGACGTCTGAAACTGGTCCCTGGAAAACGCAAAAAGGCATAGAAGAATTTCAAACGTCTGGAAATCCATTCAGACGTCTGGTTAGTGGTTCAGACGTCTGGATGGAAATTTCAGACGTCTGAAATGTGCAGTTTTGCCTATTTTGGCTAATTTTGAGCTAATTTCCAACTTTTATCGATCCGTGTTGATTCCAATTAGTTGTTATTGCATATTTGACTTTGATGACTTGTTTTTGACTTCATTCACGGGTTTTATAAATAATCTCTCTAAATCGTATTAAAAGCTCCCTTCTCCAAATTATAAATTCTATTTATAATACACACAAAATTTCGCACTTCGAGCGAAGTGGAAGGGTGATTAAATGGTTGGGAAAAACACGGACCATGAATCTGTGCGTTTATCCTTCTGATTAATTCCCGACCTATTCAATTGATCGTTTTGACCTTCGGGTTTGGTTTATCGATGATATGAGGTAAACTTTGTACTGCTTTGAGTGTGAAAGTGACTGACGGATAGTAAACCGTTTAGTGCGAACGAGTGGTTATGGGACATACGTTAACACTTTTCGGATTCCTTTTCGAGAGTTGTGACACATTCCGCCAGTTAGTGGTGTCCAGTACTGGGTCTTTGACCTTCACCACTACGGTTTGTTGCCTCTGGGATAGTGTCTTCGGACTGTCTCCCTAGGTTTGTTGCCTTCGGGTATGTTGCCTTCGGGTTTGTGCCTTCGGGTTTGTCGCCCTATATAGTTTCGCTCTGATGTTGGCCTTATGTGCCACATGGGTGATACTTGGGTTTGGGGTCTTCGGGCTCATGGATCCTTGTTTGTACAGTACTGAGCTCGAGCAAATTTTATGATATTTCATTGATATGTATATTCCCTTGGTATCGCCCTTCGGTGTTGGTCTTTTTGAGCCGCACGGAGAGTAGCGATTTCCTCGTGGAACTTGTATACCTTATGGGTATTTGCTATTTGCCTATTGGCTTGCTTTAGGATATTCATATCCTTTGATTATCTATGTTGCCGATGATATGAGGCTTGTTTTATTATGTTCATCTGTTGTTGATGATTGTGTTATCTCCTCTAGAGATATTTGTTATACTGTGTAACCTTGCAGGTTTATTATTGTTCAGTTTATCTAACTGATTTGTTATCTAGACTGACCCGTGTGTTTTATACTCGGGTCAGACCGAGATGTTTCAAGTTAGGTGCTTTTGGACTTAGCCTATTTTGCTTCCGCACGGACTATTCGCTAGCTTCATTTTGTTATAGCGTCTTTTGTAGTCCTTATCTGTTGTAACTCTTTAATGTATTCTATTGACTCGTCTGTATATGATGGTTTGCTGTTCTGTGATGTATATTGCAATTGAGTTGTTATATTCTGTTCTGATAGATCCTCTAGCCATTGTAGTTTTGCTTTAAATATTTATTGAATAGGTCGAATTTGTAGTGATTCTACTTTTCGACGTATTTAGTGAATAGTTAAGGTAAGATTACACATGGTCGCTTCCATTATACTCTATTGTCCGTGTTAGCCGACAGTATTATTTAGGTAATACTCTTTGTTAACGAGGCTCTCGGAGTGGGGTGTCACAAATGGTATTCTTCATACTGGGAAAATTATTAAAGAAATCAATCATACATTTATATCCCAAAAAAAACAAATGCAATTGATATGTCTGACTTTACACCAATATCACTATGCAATGTGTCGTATAAAATTCTTGCAAATCTTCTCTGTAATCATATGAAGAACTATTTGAATGATCTTATCTCTTATAATCAGAATGCATTCATTCCTGGTAGAGTTATCACTGAAAACTCCCTTATGGCTTATGAAATAATTAGAAGTTTCAACAGGAAAAACTCTAACAATTTATGTATGAAAATTGATCTGCATAAGGCATATGATAAATTCAATAGAGAATTAATTCATCATATGCTGATATTGATGAACTTTGCCCCTCTATTTGTGGATCTTATTTATGAATGTATCTCTATCCCTACTTTTTCGGTTCTAATAGAAAGCATACCATATGGGTTCATTAATAGTTCGAGAGGAGTTAGGCAAGGTGACCCCTTCTCACTGTATCTATTTGCCATTGCTATGGAACTACTGACTATAAAATTTGACATGGAATTCCTCAAAGGCAAAATAAAACCCATATATCCAACGGAACCGTTGATTACCCACTTGATATATGCAGATGACATACTGATCATAACAAAAGCATCTATTGAAAATGCAAAGTGTATCAAGTATATCTTTCAAGATCTGAATAGTATTGCAGGGTTGGAATTAAACAACAATAAATCTACGCTATTTCTAGTAAAGGTTCCAAGAACAAAAATCAAATAGCTAGCATTTTAAACTTGAGCATTGGCAGTCTGCCAATAATTTATTTGGGCATCCCTTTATCGAATAATAAACTAAGAATAAGGGATTTTGGATTGCTGATAGAAAAAATAAATAAAAAGTCAACCACTGGCAAAGTAAGATGCTAAATATAAGTTGTAGAGCTGAGTTAATAAAAACTATCATTCACCCTTCGATACAGTTTTGGTTGCAGTTTACACAATTTCCACTAAATGTAATACAAAGAATTAACTCATTGTGTGCTAATTTTTTATGGAAATCTAAAGCTCATAAAATGAGTTGGGAAGATGTGTGTAAAACTAAGAATGAAGGAGGCTTTGGTATAAGGAAAATTGAAGGTTTATCTAAAGCAGTGGCAGTTAACCTATTGTGAAAATTTATTAATGGTGAATCGCTATGAGCTAAATAGACTAAAAATAAATAAAATAGAAAAGATAATTTCTGGTCTGCTGCTATGGATCCAACTGCATCTTTCATTTGTAAAACTTTACTTTGATAAATTATATCCATAGCAGGATAAATTTCAAATCATATCTTACTCCATCACTTAGAGAAATATTCCCAAATTCGATTTAAAAAAAATCATTATTTACGAAAATTATTATTATAGAATCATTTCGTAGTTAAATATCTCCAAACCCTTCACTTCAATCCTTAAGAAAATATTGTAAGCATCTTTTCCCAATAATTTTAAATATTCACAGTGAGGAAATGTTTATAAGTATTTTCCAAAAGTCATTTTATTTCCTATACTTAGGGAGTATTCCATTTATTTCTATTTCTCAAATCTTTTACAATTTATTTGCAAAACCCTTAACCCACTTATATCGAGTTATATAAGTTTCCGGGAATTATTAATTAACTTCTCTTAACTCTTTAAAAATGTCTACACTTGTCTATGGTTCCTACTACCCAATTCTAACTACCTTTCTATGACTTCTAATTCATTTCGAAGTTCTCAAATTTCAACATTTCGGTAGTTTACTTAAGTTCCCATAATTCATTACAAGATTCCTCCAACAAAAATCATATCCATTAAATAAACCCCGTTTTCTAATCTCGATAGAATTTGTAAATAAATTTCAATCATATTTTAAAAGAATAATAACATATTTTAAAAATATGTTTAAGTAATTATTTAAAAAATTTAAAATACTTTTAAATAGACGGCGACAACTAGTTTTTTGTTATTTATAAGTAATAATAATTGATTCACAAAGCTTGTTATAAAATTAGAATTTAATTCAATTAATACTGGATATTTGAAAATTTACTTTCCGAAGTATTTAAATACTAAATCGCTTTAACCATATAGTTCAATCAATAAAACCCCCATTTAAAAAAAACAATTTAATTTCTCGACAAAAAAATATATTTTTTAAATTCCAATAACCAATTTTCAATGTATAAATATCTCTCGATTCAAATCACATCGACTACATTCTAATTTCCTAACCATTCTTACACCTCAAAATATAATCCACTATTTTTTCTCAAACTGATTTCCATATTCTAATATAAATTCACCCTATGAATTTATATCCCAATTTATCAACTGATATCGTTTTCCCCTTATTTATAAACATTGTTTATAAATTTAAAAACTCCTTTGAGTTTTTCACTTATTTATAAAACTAATTTTATTTATAAAATCTCATTTTTTAAATCCATTTCTTAATAAATTCAATTTATTCCACAAATCTATTTTTAATATCGATTTCAACTCCTCTTCATATTTTCCAGAAATACCATTTAAAAATCCATCGTTTAAAAATCCTCTATATAAATTATTTTTAAATCTCTATTTAAAATATACCTTTTCGAATAGTTAAGTATAACCCAAAAATCAATTTATCGTTTTATCCAAATCACATTCTTTTAAAATAATCCAAACTTCGATATACATATTTTTATATTCCAAATCTCCTTTTAATTCCTTCAAATTCAAAAATAATATTTATGGTATTTAAAATACCAAAATTCAGGCTAGTGCTACTATAATATCCAATAATTCACATCATTACAATAATCTATAACAGATTATTCTAACACATCATATATTACTATATATGAAAAACAATCAATATAAATTTGAGAAATCGGTTGGATCCTTCCAACCCATTTCCCTGCATCCATTGATGTTAATACAACATAAAAATATCAATCCCACTTCACGCGGGATATCACGGTAATATAGAGTCGTCCACTATTGTGCGGTACGCATATAGTCTCATCCGCTCCAATGGCGGGTATATATCCAACTACTAATATATACATATATATATATATAGACACACACACACTACTACTATTTATATATAATATCACATTCAACTGATAATTAATTATCAATTCAACCAATCATCCAATAATTAATTTATAATTGTTATAAATTAAAAGTCAACCAAATTGAGTGAGATTTACTCAGGTTGATTTTTAAATTTTTCGAACATCCAGATTTTGAATTTTGTAAAATCCCAACTGACTCCGAAAAAAAATCCCAAATCAATTTTGTTGTGTAGTTTTCACGGCTACTAACCAACTCCACTTGTTTCATTTAATTTTGGTCTAACACAAATAAGATATTGATAATATAGATTTAAATTTAAAATTTCTTATCACTAATTTCTTCATAAAAATATATAAATAAATACCCAGACTTAATCATCATCTCAAAAATGATTTCTGCTTCCAACATCACAGTCCATCCGTCAACCGCTACGCAACCGCTCCAATCGTCTGCCACTAAATCGAACGCCTCTAGCGTTCCTCCAAATCAGGTCACATGCTCCCCACCATTAGTCGATGCTAGCACCACCCACCACCTCGATTGCGATAAATATCTTCATAGCTAACGTCGAACTCTCCACACTCGAACGCATCCTCCCAAAGTCAACGACACTTGCAATCGCAACCACGTGCAGCTTCCATTGAGCATTGTGTGCTCACAATCAAATCCACTAAGCCCTAGTCAAACTGCCCTAAAGCTCGGCCGCCAGAAACACCACCGAAGTCGTTGTTGTCCTTCCCTACATGTGTCACGATGATGCTTGTTCTTTTTTTTCATTCGCAATTTCGACTTGAAGAAAAAAAAGGAATAGTGTACGCGAATTTGAAACGAGTAGGGGAAAGGGTCGGCAGTTTCAGATGTCGGGTGGCTGCTCGGATAGGTTGGCTACAGTTGACTTAGACAAGTTATAATATTATTAAATTTTAAAATATCTTGTTTTGTATAACTTAAAATCCCAAACCCCTAATGAGGTTTGTCGTCTGGCATTCCTAATATTATACCCCTATTCCGAACACAATGGAATAAGTCATGAGTTCGAATTTGATCGTATGGAGAAGATAGCTTTTTGAACCCAATCATAATATTAAATTTCCGATATTAATTTCAACGCGTTTCTATTCCGTATAACCAAACATTAACTCCAAACGCTACAAAATTTAAAATTCGATAATAATATACTATTACGGATCCAATGGAACTGGTTTCGTCGAATTCCAAGATTGTGCCCCTGATCGCTATTTTAACACGTCGATTAAATCGACGATTTTCAAAATTTTACGAAATCACTTGAAATTTCATTTTTAAAAACTTATTAACTCAATCTTAATTCGAATAGAATTTATATCAACAATAAAAATTGTTTTCGATTCATTTTTAACTTAGATTCAATTATTTAAACGATTTTCAATTATTAATTCAACAATTAAATTTATTCAATAAATCGCTATATTTGGAACTTAGATTTTATTCCACTTATTTAGTCCATAAACTTCATATTGGAATTCCATTTACATTTCAAATTCAACAATTAAAATAAATTAAATGTTCAAAACCAAATGACTGAAAATCCGGGTCATTACATGTCAGTTGTTAGGTTAGCTTCTATTAAATATAGCAATAGGTCGTTCGGCCTAGGGTAAATACATAGACGCGAGAAACCACCAGCTGACCGCTACGCTACCATCGGTCAACTGCCAATGGTCGACCAATTGCCTATTTATGATGATTTTCTTGTGTTTTTGTTCCCTAATTGAAATGATTAAATCGATCTGATTTAACTTTAATTCTTCTTTAACGTTAACCAACGTTAATTAATCATATTTATTTTCTTTAACGTTTATGTAAAATCCATTATCGGCTCTAACGTTTAACGGATATTTTCAAATATTGCTCTCTTAGCTATAAAATATTTTTCAAATATTTTCTCTGCGCCGAGAAATACATTTCAATTTTCGGACATAACTTGCAAGAAAATTTTGTCAGAAAATGCAAATATTAATCTCTGCAAACCTTTTCTAATTGAGGAAGTTAAAAACGCTATTTTACAAATTAATGGCAATAGCTCCCCTAGACCAGATGGCATCAATGCTAAATTTTACAAACTTCATTGGGAACACATCAAATATGGCGTATGCAATGCTATGAATGGTATTCTTCGTACTGGGAAAATTATTAAAGAAATCAATCATACATTTATATGTCTTATCCAAAAAAACCAAATGCAATTGATATGTCTGACTTTAGACCGATATCACTGTGCAATGTGTCGTATAAAATTCTAGCAAATCTTCTCTATAATCATATGAAGAACTATTTGAATGATCTTATCTCTTATAATCAGAATGCATTCATTCCTGGTAGAGTTATCGCTGAAAACTCCCTTATGGCTTATGAAATGATTAGAAGTTTCAACAGGAAAAACTCAAACAATTTATGTTTTGAAAATTGATCTGCATAAGGCATATGATAAAATCAACAGAGAATTTATTCATCATATGCTGATATCGATGAACTTTCCCCCTCTATTTGTGGATCTTATTTATGAATGTATCTCTATCCCTACTTTTTCGGTTCTAATAGAAGGCATACCATATGGGTTCATTAGTAGTTCGGGAGGACTTAGGCAAGGTGACCCCCTCTCACTGTATCTATTTGCATTGCTATGGAACTACTGACTATAAAATTGGACATGGAATTCCTCAAAGGCAAAATAAAACCCATATATCCAACAGAACCGTTGATTATCCACTTGATATATGCAGATGACATACTGATCATAACAAAAGCATCTATTGAAAATGCGAAGTGTATCAAGTATATCTTTCAAGATCTGAATAGTATTGAAAGGTTGGAATTAAACAACAATAAATCAACGCTATTTCTTAGTAAAGGTGCCACGAACAAAAGTCAAATAGCTAGCATTTTAAACTTGAGTATTGGCAATATGCCAATAATTTATTTGGGCATCCCTTTATCGAATAATAAAATAAGAATAAGGGATTTTGGATTGCTGAAAGACAATAAATAAAAAGTCAACCACGGGCAATGTAAGATGCTAAATATAAGTGGTAGAGCTGAGTTAATAAAAATTGTCATTCACCCTTTGATATAGTTTTGGTTGCAGTTTACACAATTTCCACTAATTGTAATACAAAGAATCAACTTGTGTGCTAATTTTTTATGGAAATCTAAAGCTCATAAAATGAGTTGGGAAGATGTGTGTAAAACTAAGAATGAAGGAGGCTTGGGTATAAGGAAAATTGAAGATTTATCTAAAGCAGTGGCAGTTAACCTATTGTGAAAATTTATTAATGGTGAATCGCTATGGGCTAAATGGACTAAAAATAAATACAATAAAAAAGATAATTTTCGGTCTGCTGCTATGGATCCAACTGCATCTTTCATTTGGAAAACTTTACTTTGAGCTAGACAGTGGTGCAAAGGCCTCATAAATAGGAATATTGTTAACGGAGAAACCACAAATTTATGGTTTGATCCATGGATCAATGGATCTACATTAATTGATAAAGTAGGCTGGAATGCCATGGATGTGGTACATGAGCATAATACGAATATTTCTGTGTTAATTTCTAATAATAACTGGAAACAAAACATGGACAATATTCCTTCTCAATACCATAATATTATTCATAATATTAACATTTAGTCACAAAAGGAAAAAGATTATTGGGTTTGGAACCCTAATAGCAATGAACAATGTTATATGAAATCAGCATGGAACCAAATCAGAAACAAGCATATTGAACATTTCTAGACCAAGATTATATGGGATAAAGGGTGTGCGCCGAAAATGTCTATTTTGGCTTATGGCCATACAGAATAAGTTGAACACTAAAGAGCGTGTTAGCAGATGGAATTCTAATATTGATCAACAATGTACTCTCTGCTCAAATCAGTTAGAAGACGGAGATCACCTATTTTTTAACTGCCCATATTCGAGAAGATTACTAGATAGTATCATGCAAAAAATCAATATTGATTGTAATCTTAATTGCAATATTAATCATATTCTGGAATTTATAACTAAAAGATAGGGAAAAGACACTATTATAAGATAAATTACCAACTTAACTTTCACTTCCCTGATCTGGAACATATGGCGCGAAAGGAACAACAAAATATTTAGAGGAATCGAGATGCCGGTGTCTGTCAGAACCATCCTGATATTACAAGATGTTAAAATTCTTATGCAGTATATATTGAATAATTAAGTGACGAATTCAGAGACGAGACTTATCTTTGACAATCTGAGCTTCGTTGCGGTTTCTCCTAATCATCAGCAGACTCCCTGAATGCTACTTGCCCTCCTCTTAAATACTTCTACATTATCTCTCTCTGTTCTTGTCTTCGTGCTTAATCGGTGAATCTGAATACTGGAGAATGTGGTTGTTTTCTAGTTTTTTAGATCCACTTTTCTCAGATCTGGTTAGATGCATTATCTCTCCTGAATGATGCTTATACCCGAAGGAAGATGACTCACCATGATGCTTGAGATATTGCCTTCTCACACGTGAAGTCTAGCTGTTGGTCTCATGTTTTTGTTTTTGTTTTTGCTTTTATAGATATATTTCCGTGTCTACTTACCAAGGGGGTATTACGGATGGTTTTGAGTGCGTTTTGTGTTAGTTTACTCCTCCATCTGTTCATCAACTTGATTTTGTAGATATGATTTTGTAATGTTAATATATGGAAATGATATGTACTCTTATTCCTTGTAAGGCACCCTCTTAGTTTAGGGGGATTGCAAGGTTTTAATGAGTCATATCATGGAAATATATTTTTTTTTGTTAATAAAGTATCGTTTTCCAAAAAAAATATCTTTATTAAAACCCATTTTAAGTGAAATTTTTGGTCTAAACAAACTTTAATTTCAACCAAAAATTTTATTTAATAAATATATAAAAAGATATTTTAATTTGCAGAAAACTTTAATATTTACTCACTTTTTAAAATAGGGTTTTTCTACTTTTTGAATAAATCCCTTGAAAACTGTTTCCAGTAATTTTAAGGAAAATCTAAACCTTTTTATTAAATTCTTTCTTATGGGGTTGGAATCAGTGTGAACTTTATTTATCCCTTCTTTTGGACTTTTCTTCTTTTTCGGTTACTTTCTAACTTCCTTTTTAGAATAATAAATTAAAAAGGGTACTTTTGGCAAAGGTCCTTGATAGGTTTCAAAATTCAAAAAAAAAAACCAGTGTCAAAAAGTATGTAAATTAGGTCCTTATTTTTAGAAAATCATCAAAAAACATATAAAAAGCAAAAAATATTTCCAAATCTTAAAACCTATTTCAATTAATATTTATCTTCATATTCATGTCAAAAAAAATCAAAAAACAAGGATGAAAAAGGAAAAAAATGACACACGGTATGTTTTAGGAATACATGGAGACATGTATGCAATTTTTGAGAATAATTGCAAACATGTCTGCACTTATTCTATATAGCATGCCTTTACAACTAAGAATTGCAGATATATCTGCAATTTTAAGGAATAAGTGCAAATATTTACGTAAATATTCTGATTGTTAAATCAAGTTGCTGTTATTCGATGAATAATTGCATACATGTCTGCAAATATATAGAATAATTGCTGACATGTCTACAATTATATAGATTTTTATTCAACGTAGTTATTCAGTAAATAATTGCGTACACGTTTGCAATTATATCGAATAACTGCATACATGTATGCAATTATTCAGATGTTTATCGAATGCAATTATATGAAATAATTGCAAATATGTCTGCAATTTCTTTTTTTTTCTTTCAGAAACCTAGTTGTGATAGTTATAATTTTTTGAATTTTTTTAAGCATTGGCGCAAAAAAACATGAAAAAATACATGCTGCTACAGTAAAATAATTTTAGGGACCCGTTTTACAACTTTTTTTTAGGGATAATGCCGTTTGAATTAACTTTGGTTTTAGGGATGTGTGACTAATATTCACAATTAAAAATCCAATTATCGTCTTAGAGTATTTCTACACACCTTCCTTGTAATGACCCTGGATTTTAACCCCGTTTATTTTAATAAATGTTTAATCTAATTAAATAAAATGTGAACTGATCATATTAAAATGAATATAATTTTGGAAATATTGCCATTTGTTTATAATATATATTGGTGTTTTGAAAGAAAATGAAATTTGAAATAAATATCTCAATAATATTTACAATAAAAATATATCTTATATAATTTAATTAAAATACTTTACTTTGTTTATATCTGATAGATATACATATGAATAATAATATTTGAAAATTTAAAATAAATCCCTTTATAATATTTATCTTATACCATTAAATTAAAATACTTTCTTTTGTTAACATTTGATAGAAATATCTATAGATGATAATGTTTAAAATTTAAAAATATAATTCTAGCAATATAAAATATAAATATAGAAATAAGTAAGTCAAATACATGAATATAACTTAATAATTGATAGTCAAAATACAAATACAAACAAGTGTATTAAGTTAATATAAGTCACCATATTGAATATAACTTAAATATTGTTAATCATAGTCAAAATACAAATATAAATACAAACTGGAAATAAATAACAAAACAGATTTTTTTTTATGCAAGACCAAAGTAAGGTATAATCTGACATATGTGTTTATAAATTATTTGAGCTAGAACCAGACAAAAATAAACAAAAGTATGTAAACTATACAAATTAAAGGCCTTCATTCAAAACCAAGTATTTACTTACAAAAATATCTTCACATACATGGGCCAACATCTACCTGCAAGAGTACTTTTGTATACAGTATGTCTTCAAATATAAAACAAAATAACAACCAGATGTACAAAAACATTATTTAAGCTAGTAATTGATAAAACAAACACTTTTACTTTAAGTGTCTTCATTCACAAGCCTACCTGCAAGTATATGTTTATTTACAAAATATAGCTTCATACACAAGCCATTAATGCTTACCTGCAAGATTGTACATCTTCATACAACTATCTATATATACACAGCCAAAAACAATGATAATTATGTAAACATATTATACAACAAGCATTTAATATTATCTGCTCAAGCCTACATTTTGTCAATTCAGAAATATTTAGCAAATCTTTGTCATTTACAGTAAATAAAGTCTACCATATCAGAACAAATAACTACACCGGAAAGCACCTTCCTTCATTCACCTACTGTTTCTCTTATACACACACACACACACACACACATCTTTATTTAGTTCGTTTAGTAAAAATAATTAGCAAACCTTAAAAAAAGTGAAGTAAGAATAAGCAAGTTCAAAATTTTAATTCAAACAAAAAAAACAGAGAAGAGCTAAAGACCGTTTCAAACTTCAGTTTCAAAGCAACAAGATTTCAAACATCAATGCTTTCTGTTTACAGGAATTAGGTGCAGGTGAGTTAACTTAGTTCCTTAAGTTTTAAGTTTTAAATTTAACAGTTAAGCAACTCTGTGATCTTATGGTTATGTTTGTTTTAATCTTGTGAGTATAATCCTGTGAAGCATATGCTTCTCTGTTTAATTGATACAGGGAAATAAATTATCCTAAGCTCGAATTTATTTGATGCAAATACATGTTAAAGTTTTATTTTTTTTAAATCAAACAAAGTAGTTAACTAAAATAAGATTTTGTAAGCTGTTTAAACCCTCTGTGTAAAGTATGCTACTGAATATGCTTTTACAAGCAACCAAGTAATTTATGGATAAATTCATTTGTTACAGAATGCTAATTCGAATTTATATCTTGAATACCGATGGAAATCTATGATTTTTAAAACAAGATTGAAGAATTTTCGTATCATATTCAAAGAGCAGTTTGGAATTAAACTAAATTTGCATTTCTTCCTATTTCAAGTGATCGATTCAATTTTAATCAATGGAACTTGGATTGAAGCAAGCTTATACATCCATGAACTCGGGAAAAATGTGAATTAATTTTTCTATTGAGTGAAATTTGAGTACCAGACATATTAGGGTTTTATTGGAAGTCTTGTTCCTCTCTGTAAACAAGATGCGTACGGCCCCTATGTGTGATCGAGCTCCATGAAATTCAAGGAAGTGGAAGAGGGTCATGTTGTCGGGGTGTGGCCAAGGGTTGAGGGGCTTAGGTGGTCTCAGAGGTGATGGCGAAGTCGTTTTGTCGACAGAGGTGAGCTACTGTTTTTTCGAGCAAAGGGCATTTTTTTTATTCGAGCTTCCTTGAGATGATTCGAGATTGATTTTCGTGTCTACGTATAATTTGCGACTTGCCGATGTTGTTGGTGATCATCGGAGTGCAGTGGTGCCGCCGTGCATGTGTACAGCGGTGGGTGGTCATGTCTGTGTCGGCGTGGGGTGTTGTCGCGTATCGTCTCGAGTGGCGCACGAGTGAAAATGGAGGAAGCTTCGGGTTTGTGTTCGTGTATTCTGTGCGAAAGTTGGTTTTCCTGATGCTAGTTTACCACGTTAAAACTTTAACTAATTACTGGAAAAATAAAGGAAGAAGAAGAAGGGGTTCAGGGGTGACGCGAGAAAAGGAGTGGTAACTCGAAGTAACACCCGAGTATAACGCGGGGTGGTCTCGGGTTTTTACCAAGGAGGCCTCGGGGTTTGTTTATCTGCAGTATTGTTTTTTTAGGAAATTAGATTCAGGCTTGATAATTTAATTAATACTTAACAATGTAATTATCACTTGATTACTTTTTAATTTAGTAATTAAGTTAAGGCAGGTATGAAAATCAATTAACATTAAAGGTTAAAAGTTAGTATTAAATTGATTCCCAAATTTTAAGCAGATTTCTTTAAAAATGTAAGTTAAGATGAATAATTAACATCAATTAATTATTTTAGAAAGTAATTAAGAATAATTATATTGTGATTGTAATTAGAGTTAGAATTAGACAACGCTTAAGTGATTACTAAATTTAGAATTAACTACTTTAAGTTAATTAATAATGATTAATAATTAAGAGTAATCAAGTGATTTAATTAAAAATTAATAAATGATTAATTAAGTAATTTGCAGTTAACAAATAAGTAATTAAGTTTTATTAATTAATAATTAGGGTAATTAATTAATGAATAAGGAATAGTAATTAAAGTTAAACAACTTGATTTTAAATTAACTAATTAAATAAACGAAATAAATAACTAATTGAATAATTAAGATTTAATAGTTGATTAAGAAATGATTAATTAGATAATTTATAATGAAATAAGTAATTAATTGTTAATTAATAATTAATTAAACAGGGTTAAGTGATTAACTCTCAGGTAATTAATTTAAATTGAATTAATTACAAATGAGAATTTAAGTGGATTGCTTATGGATTGTATGAGTAGAATATATAATTGTAATATTTGTTCAATGATATTCTGTGATGCTCTGTGATATGCTATGTTATATCTATGATGATTGCGTACGATTCATCTGTGATAATGCTATGTTAATTCAATTGTTGAATTTAAATTATTTAAACTGTTTAAGTTAATTAGACAACTTGGCCTTTAAAATGGCGTTTGGATTTCGATGAGACCGGGATCAGGTGTCAATTTGATATTCCGAAAACCACATCGATCCAAATTAAACGATAAGTCGTGAATGCTCAAGTGGAGATCGAGATGGTGTTTTCAGAGTGCAAGGGTTATCGTCGTCGACTCTGAGGGTGATTCCAAAATGAGTGTGAGGAGATAATGCCTTCGGTTTCGTTCGAACCCGGAATGAACTTGTATGGATTGAATGCTTTCAGCACATCGTCAGGCGGATGATGAGCATTCTGAGTGATATGTCCTGTAAAGGTAATCGCAGCCTCAAGCCTCATCAACCGGGAATGGCTAAAATAGGGGAGATGCAGCAAGGTTAGGTGGGTCATGCCCAAGCAGGACAAGATATTCCCATGTCTAGATGTCCCTTTTTATTTCGGCTGTGTGGGCGGTTGCTAGCTACAACCACGGGGTTTATCTTGTTCGGGACTGTTCAGTAAGGAATGGTTCCGGCCTTGTGTTGTAGGGGGTCAGGAGTGATCCTCGGTACGGTGATCTAGGCCCCGTACTGTGACGGGCGGTACCCCAGTATCCCTGCCATTGTTGGAAATCCATTTTCCCTACGAGACCCTACGGTTTTGATTTGTATTACCCACTTTTGTGGCTAGTAGCTGGAATTTAATAGATGTAACAATTTCGGCTATTTTCTATTTACTTGAAAACCCTAGACACTATTATAATATCACTGGATTTCCTATAAAATGTTTTGGTTAGCGTAAGGTAAAAACTTACCCGTATTTATTTGTAGGGGGTCTTACGTGATACCTTTATTTTCAAATGTTTTTTTCAAAGTTAAATAACTTTAAACCGTTTACTCATACCAAAGCCATGTCTGACCCATAGTTTATATTTATTTTTCATAAACTCTTGGTTACTCAAATTTTTATGAGTATCCAAGTGAAAGGTTTTGGATTTTGATTTCTAGAGGAGCTTGGAGCAGGAGTTTCCAGACGTAAGTAGATATCTATCTAGTTCCGCTTTGTCAATAGTTGATGTATACTGTATCTCTGATGTATGTAGTGACAGATGTATGTATGACCGTCATGAGTATTGAAATTGTATAACGCTGATATATGTAAAATTATGTAATAGTTATGTGATATTATATTTTGTTCCGTTCCGCTGTGAGATTCTGATGTTGTTGTCTTTTTTTCTTTTCTTTTCTATTTCTATCACTTTCTTTTCTTAATGATGATACGTCTTTCTGGTGGTAGAAGGGCGGGTCGTCACAGTTGGTATCAGAGCATAGGTTGATGATAACCTTGGCTCTGGTAGGAATTACTCATAGAATAGAGTCTGTAGTACTCTAAAATGGGTTTGAGGGTATTAATAGATATGAGCGCGTATTTGTTAGTGAATGTAAAATTGTCTTTATATTGTGTTGACTTATCCGTTGAGTGTTTATGGATTCTGGTCGATGTGTGGGACGCCATTTCATCGATAGGGATTTCTAAACTCTTAAACAAGATAAATCGACACAGTATTATTTTTAAAGTGGGTAAATGGAATAATTTTACCCAAATTTATATTTTGACATAAAAGGAATATTTTTCTGAAATTATTATATATATATATATATTTGTATGTTTGGTTGTTAATACTACAATTGAATAAAAATTTAAAATTTGAGTGGTTATAACCAAATAAAATTGTCTAAGTATGGTTTAAATAAAAAGGAATATAACTAAAATTTGATTAAACCAGAATTTAAGTCCCGGAAATTTGAAAGATGTTTAAGTGGATTTAAACAAAAGGTTTGGGAATTTAAATCTTGGGAATGTTCGAAATGTTTTTCCAAATATGTGAAGGCAATAATGGAATAATGTTTTGGAAAATATTGTTGAATGACTCGCTGGAAAGTAATCCTGATGATGATGGCTACATCATTAGTATTCGTTTTCGAGTTTCTAAAGTGATGGATTGCTACCAAGATAGTTGGTCATGATATTGTTTGGGCTTGTTGGGTATACAAGTTGTTTTAGAAATTTTTTAAAAAGGAAAATTTGTTTTGGTAAAAACAAGTGTTTAGAATTTGAAAATTTGATTTGATATGCCAAGTGGGTATGTGTAGTTATCATTTCAAAATGGTTTCGGAAATGAAAACCGGGCAAATTGAATTCTAAGAAATTCTATTTAAGTAATGTGAAAAGTTTAAATGAATCAACTATTGAACTTATAAAGTAAAGTTGATATTAATAAGAAGAAATTGGGAATTTTAATCTGGGAATTAAAATTTAACTTAAGTAAATAAAAATGAAGAACATATATTTGAATTTACCCTGAGATAAGTTAAATAAAATTGAAATTGAATTAAATTCGATATAAAATTGGAAGGTAAAATGATTGTAATTGTGAAATGAAAATTTATACCTTACGATAGTAAGTGTTATATATATAATCTGAAATTATGGATATAAAATGAAATGACTCAAATAGGCAATATAAGTTTTTAAGTAAATAAATAAGTTTTGAGCTCATATATTGAGTAATAAAATTTAAAAGAATGGTAAGTAGCTAGATTTAACTGAAGTTGAGTAGGAATAAAACTGAATTTAAATGAATTCAATCGAGTTATAAATAATATTGAATGGAATAAAAGTCTTACGTAAATAAATAAATGTAAACCAAGTAAGCATTGAATTAAATTAAAATAGAATTGGTGTGAGTTGTAAACAAATCTAATTCAAGCATAAATTGAATGACCTTATTATAAGTAAATTCAATAATGAATTGTTAATGTAAATTCAAATTTAAGAATGGATAAAAGAATGAACTAATAGAACAAATTAGTAAATAGTTGGGATTTGAATAAAGGAAAATCAAATCAAAGATTTAAATGGAAGTTGGTGGAATAGAATAAACTTAAGTTATTGGGTGGAACAGTTTGAAGAAAATAAATAACTTAGGTAAATTGTGAGAAGGTTATTTAAAATATTGGTTGTCGAGTTTAATAAAATGGTTTGGAATCAGACTTTTTGAAATGAAAGAAAATGGGTCGTTCGAAGTAAATGAGATCGGATAAAATTCTATGAATTATTAGAAGCGAAATAGGATGATTTTGAAAATCAATTGGAATGAATATGAGTTTATTTTGCTTAAATGGATTATATCTAAGCAAGTAAGTTGTAAATCACTTAAACTGAAGAGAATGGTTTGGGAGTTAGTTGGAAGTAATTGTAATAAGTGTCGAAACCTTACATATGTGCTTATGAAAATATGTAATGCTAAATAAAGGAGACTCTACCAAAAAATTTCAAAATTTTTGGGAGTTAGAAATTAAAAATACAAAAATTTAGCGACAACACGATTTCAAATTGGATATTGAAATAAACTAGTGGATGAAACTAATTTAAAATAATGATAGAATCGGTTATAAATGGAAGATAGTTAATAAAATTCAATATTCAGAGTTGAAGATAAATTGAATTCACAGGGAATTGGAAATTCAGATTTAAATAAGAGGATTTAAAGGCTAAAGTGGTAGAGTAATAATATAAGAGTATATATCATGCTTCTATTAAACTTAAGAAATGAGTGGTGAAATTTTTAAGTAAATTTGATATTGAGAAAATTATTCCAAGTGGATAGAAATCAAAATAATGTGAATAAAAGAAAATTGATATAGTTGATAATCAATGGATATAAATACGTAGGATGTACGTATATTATTTTATTCGCATAGCAATTTGATACAGATTCGAGCACAGAATTTTAAGATAGTTATATCGATCCGAGTTAGGATTTGTCACTCGATTTTCGACGACGAACCATGGATATGGATTTTGATTGATTCTGAAAATTCTCTATCATAGTTGTGGCTATGCAAGGAGAATGACAGTTTCTGATCAAGAAACCAGATCTCAGTCCGCACTAGGAAGTCGGGTGGACGATACTAGTTCAGAAGTGAAATTGTGTGATCGAGCGAGCAATCGGATTTAATATTGCATACGAATGGTATATGTACATCGTACGGGCTTGATTGAATAGATATTGAAATTCTGCAAAGAAGTCAATAAAATTGGGAAAGAGTTGGTACTGTAGCTTTCAAAATTGAATTGCCAGAATGGATGTCTGGAATTCGTAATGTATTCCATGTATCCCATTAAGGAAATTTGTTCATGATTCATCATTTGTTGTAAAACCGATAGTTCAGGAATTTGAAAGTTGAGTCGAATTTGATTGTGGTCAGGAATCCAGTTCAGATTGTTGATCATCGAGAGTCAACTCTGGATAGTTTTAGGAAAGCTTATCCGAGCTTGTGTTCAGATAGCTAGTGATGTTTGTTAGGATAGACTGTTGGTTGTTTGTTAATATATGAATGATATGTATGTTTGAAAGGCTGGTATAACAGTTTTTAAATTATCTTTGTTTTAAATTTCGCGGACGAAATTCTTTTAAGGGGGAGGAATGTAACGACCCTGGATTTTGGCCCCGTTTATTTTAATAAATGTTTAATCTAATTAAATAAATGAAATAAATAACTAATTGAATAATTAAGATTTAATAGTTGATTAAGAAATGATTAATTAGATAATTTATAATGAAATAAGTAATTAATTGTTAATTAATAAGTAATTAAATAGGGTTAAGTTATTAACTCTCAGGTAATTAATTTAAATTGAATTAATTACAAATGAGAATTTAAGTGGATTGCTTATGGATTATATGAGTAGAATATTTGACTGTAATATTTATTTAATGATATTATGTGATGCTCTGTGATATGCTGTGTTATATCTATGATGATTGTGTATGATTCATCTGTGATAATGCTATGTTAATTCAATTGTTGAATTTAAATTATTTAAACTGTTTAAGTTAATTAGACAACTTGGCCTTTTAAATGGCGTTTGGATTTCGATGAGACCGGGATCGAATGTCAATTTGATATTCCGAAAACCACATCGATCCAAATTAAACGATAGGTCGTGAATGCTCAAGTGGAGATCGAGATGGTGTTTCCAGAGTGCAAGGGTTATCATCGTCGACTTTGAGGGTGATTCCAAAATGAGTGTGACGAGATAATGCCTTCGGTTTCGTTCGAACCCGGAACGAACTTGTATGGATTGAATGCTTTCAGCACATCGTCAGGCGGACGATGAGCATTCTAAGTGATATGTCCTGTAAAGGTAATCGCAGCCTCAAGCCTCATCAACCGAGAACGGCTAAAATAGGGGAGATACAACAAGGTTAGGTGGGTCATGCCCAAGCAGGACAAGATATTCCCTTGTCTGAATGTCCCTTTTTATTTCGGTTGTGTGGGCGGTTGCTAGCTACAACCGCGGGGTTTATCTTGTTCGGGACTGCTCAGTGAGGAATGGTTCCGGCCTTGTGTTGTAGGGGGTCGGGAGTGATCCTCGGTATGGTGATCTAGGCCCCGTACTGTGACGGGCGGTACCCCGGTAGCCCTGCCATTGTTGGAAATCCATTTTCCCTACGAGACCCTACGATTTTGATTTGTATTACCCACTTTTGTGGCTAGTAGCTGGAATTTAATAGATATAACAATTTCGGCTATTTTCTATTTACTTGAAAACCCTAGACACTATTATAATATCACTGGGTTTCCTATAAAATGTTTTGGTTAGCGTAAGGTAAAAACTTACCCGTATTTATTTGTGGGGAGTCTTACGTGATACCTTTATTTTCAAATGTTTTTTTTTCAAAGTTAAACAACTTTAAACCGTTTACTCATACCAGACCCATGTCTGACCCGGAGTTTATATTTGTTTTTCATAAACTCTTGGGTACTCAAATTTTTATGAGTAGCCAAGTGATAGGTTTTGGACTTTGATTTCTGGAGTAGCTTGGAGCAGGAGTTTCCAGACGTAAGTAGATATCTATCTAGTTCCGCTGTGTCAGTAGTTGATGTATACTGTATCTCTGATGTATGTAGTGACAGATGTATGTATGACCGTCATGAGTATTGAAATTGTATAACGCTGATATATGTAAAAACTATGTAATAGTTATGTGATATATTACATTTTGTTCCGTTCCGCTGTGAGATTCTGATGTTGTTGTCCTTTCTTTTCTTTTCTTTTCTATTTCTATCCCTTTCTTTTCTTAATGATGATACGTCTTTCTGGTAGTAGAAGGGCGGGTCGTCACATTCCTTGAGGAACTAGCTCAATTCTTACTTCTGGATATCTATAATATATAGATTCTTTACTTTCTATTTATCTGGATATAAATTACATCATCAATTAACAATTTGTAGGAATCCACAACCATTGGGCAATCCAGGACCAATAAGGGAGTCAAGTACCATCCAGCTTCAAGGACCTTCCATATGATTTACTCGTGCTCTTCGTAACTGAATGCCTTCCGATACGAAATATTCCCCATAGGATAATCAGACTAGGTGTATATCTTCATCTTCAACTATTGTTCCAACTCATAGTCACATTGTCCATTATTTCAGAATATGGTTGCAACTACTTCTATAGTCGGAATTCGTCGGATTCGACATATGTTATATACACACACATATAATCATAGGTAAAAGTACAAATACATTCACTTGACGTATTTTAATTCCTATGATCAGCTAACCTAAGCCCCGATACCAGGTGCAACATCCCGCACCTTAGTGGGTTCGGATTTTCGCTAAATCAAAAACCAAGTCCACTAGAGCACGGATCGCTGAAATTGGTACCTTACAAATAAACAAGAGTATATCAGAGCACTATCGATAAAAACTAACCGTTGTAACAACCCGAGGTTTTATAACAATTAATCATCGTCAAATGACGATTAAAGTGGTTGTTAATTGCTATTTGGAGTCTTTAAATCGGGTTGTGATTCTTTAATAATTTGATTAAGGAATTATGTGGGCTTTCAATTAAATATTGGCCCATGGGTTTTTGTGTCGTGTTATCTCGAGTTAATACCCGATCCCCCTCTCCGTTTTCATTCATTCGAAACCCTAAACCTAAACATACGTAATGAAACAAAAATGGCAGCCTCGTCATTTTCTTTCGTTCGTTCCTCCTGAATAAAAATTAGAGCTTTCATGAATTCGAAGATGGCAACTTTAGAATGCTCGATTGAATAATTGATTCGGCTAGGGTTTTCATCGATCGACTTCGTGATGCCGGCTTCGTCTCTGAACTGTTCGTCTTTGCTTCGAACAAGGTGAGTGATTTCTCACTCACATCTAATTAAAAGTCGTATAATCCTTTGTTACTTGATTTCCATGGTTTTGATTTTTGGTTTGAATCTGTTGTTTTGAATTCTTTGACATTCGATTGATTCCATTTGGCCTTTGCCCATTTTTTTAATTTCGTGAATTTCTGGCTTCACTGATCATTATGGCTTTGATTTTGTGGCCCCTATGTACTTCGGCTCTGGCCATCTTTGTGTTCATTCCTGAGCATTTTCGATCTGCTGTTTGCATTGCTTTGTGTATACATTCACTCATGTATGTATGTTATTGCATTGTGAATTGTGAGTTACTTGCGGCTGTTTGGGCATTGCCTCCATGTATTTCATGTAGTCTGGTTTATATTGTATTATTTTTTGCCAGTTGCCTCTGGTTTCATTTGTTTCAGACGTATAGGCTGCTCTTGTTCATTCCACTGGTATCACTGGTGCATCACTTGACTTGTGCATATGCATCTATGTTGAGTTGAGTTTTGTAATTGTAGTCTTTGTACCATGCTTGTTGTGAGTTTGAAGTTGAAATAGTCATGTTTACTTTCTGGTTTTGGTTTCTTGATGCGGCTATGCACTGTATATACATGTGCCATTTCATTTTCTTCCCTGGTCTTGTTTATATTGAACTGTTGACATTATATATTTGTTTTCACTGTGGCACTGATGTAGCTGCTCCACTGTGCCTCAGCCTTACTTGTGCATTTTGATGTTCAACTGACATCTGTTTTGCTTCGAACTCGAATACCTTCTGCATTGTTGCTATACTGGAACCTTATGTATGCTGTGCATTGCACCATACATTAGTTGCATCCTTTTTTGTTTGTTGTATTTTGTGATACTTGAGTCAGTGAGCACTTTTGTTTCATAAATGCTTGCTGCCTGGCCTTTGTTGTTGTGTTTCCATATCTCTGGTGCACTCACTCATTTGAATTTGTACTTGGTTCACTTGATAGCATCAAGCCTGGACTACTTTGTGTACTGAGTTTTTGTTGCAGTTTTGCCCTTGTATCACTTGATGGCATTTGGTCTGTTTCACATGTACACCTTGTGCATGTCACTTTGCTATTTGTTTGATACGCCTGTCTTTGTTGTAACTGTTGAATTGATATTATTGCAGCACTATGCAATAGCTTTGCGCGTGCATTCGTGTAGTTGGTTGCATTTGAGTTTCATTGTTCAGACTGTAGCATTGATGTGTGCATTACTAGTACATGTCACTTTTCATTTTTATTTGAGTTGATGCCCTTTTGTTTCTGGTTCATTGAGCTTTTGTGTGATTCGTCACTGTAGTGGCGAGGCAGTACATGCGTGCGTGTACTGCAGCCACACAGAATTGACGTTTTGAATTTGATATTTCAATTACTTGATTTGTATTATGTGTCCAATTCAATATTTTGAAATTGCATTTTGAATTGGTTTGATTTGATCATTTTGTTGTTGTCTAATTATCTGTTTGATAATAAGATTATGAGTTTTTAATTATTTACTTAATAATTAGATTTTGTTGTTAATTGTCGTTTAGGCAATCCTTTTGTTTTCTAAATTATCTTCATTGATAAACCTTTCATTTGTCTTCGTTGATAATTTGAATTTGCTGATTTGTTGTTTAACACTGTTACATGTTATATTTACCATTATTTGATTTCTTATTGATGGATTGGATAGGTAAGATTTATTGTGACTATTGTTTGTCTGTTGTTTATTTATTATTGCTTCCGTGCATTAATAACTGAGTTTGAATTAGACTGACCCGTGTATTATTTTCTTTTGAATTTAATACTCGGGTCAGACTGAGTTATTACAGGTTGTAGATATCTTGTTTTGGGTTGCTGCTTGAGCTATGAGGTCTCTTTTTACCTTTTGGAGTAGTTTGTGTCTTAGTATAGGATGATATGTATTCATGTATATTATCGTCGATAATGTACTTGTATATGTAACTTCCAGTGTCGACAGGTTATATCATATGTATTGTATCACATGTATTGTAACTGACTTCAGTTATATATATATGAGATTTTTATATTATCTGTGTTCCTCATTTAGCTTATCTGTGTTATTGTTATGTATATATTGTCCTAAACTATTATGAACCATCGTAGTTCGTTTTATACTGGAATTGGGTATGTCGATGGGAGTAAATAAATAAGAGATACAAAATAAAATATATATATACCACTTCTATCGAGGTAACCAATACTAGTGTAAGACCTAACTACGGATGGCCGCTCCTATCCAGCATTATTCTTCGTAATAACAGATAGTATTTCTTTTAATACTCTTTGTTATTGTGAGCATAGAGGTGGGGCGTCACAGTTGGTATCAAAGCTTGAGGTTTATGGACATAATATAAAACATAACTTGGACGGAACATGTGTTGCAACTATTTGTCGATGTTTTATTGTTCTTTGAGTCAAAACTAAAGTTTTGAAATTATGATGAAATTTTTAAATATCTTTATTTAAAAATAAAAGTGAAATTGTGTTTGATGATTAAGTAATTTGTGTTCTGTTTATCAAACTACGCAGCGGAAACAGTGAGACTGTCTTCGCTGAGTACAGCTGATAAATCTTTTGGATTTAAAAATCAAAAATATGAAAATGAAATAAATTTCATTATGTTATTACATAGAGATTTTTATTTTGATTTCTTTGAAAATTTCGAATCCGATTTGAGGATCCGAAGCGTTTACAGTTATGTGATTTTGTTGAGATTTTTGCTGTTTTGAATTATCTTCATTGAAGATATATTCGAATGATTTCTTTGTTCATCTTGTAGTGTACGTGCAAATTTAAGTTGCACGTTACTACATTAATTTTACGTTGGACCGATGTTTGGTTTTAAACGTATTTTGTTGTCGTTATTTTTATAACGGGATTTTTACACCGGTGCTAAATTTTTGAAGTACGATGTTTTATTGACATTTTTAATGAATGAAAGTACACTGGTATTATATTTTGATGCGAATTATTTTGATGTGATTTTGACATATAAAAATTACTGTCGCTTTGACTTCAGTAACCGTCAAATTTAAAGTGAATTTTCAGGCGGTTATTCCGCAATGCTGATTTTGAGATCCGTTTTTACGATTTTTTTAGAAGTGCAATTTCCTTATCGAATTTGCTACAGATGTTGCTGTTTTGAGCATGGGTTTTCAAATCGTTCTAAAATAAAATTGTTTTCCAAAATTTCTATAGTTTGCTCTTTCAAAAGAATGAGGAAGCGATTTAAACGTTTCGGCAAAATCGAGGACTATGAACCCTTACTTTTATTGATTCGCTTAATTCTGGACTTGTCCGTTTGAGAACGTAAAATGTTAATTATTTAAAATACACGATTCTGTACTTTCACGGAAACGATGAAGAGAATTAAACGATTTAGTAAAAATCGTGGTATGGGACATGTGCGTTTTCTATTTTGGTTAATTCCGGACTCGTTAATTGAAACATCTGATGTTGATGATTTTGATGATTTTATTTGGCTTTCGAGCCACTCTGATGGACCTTCGGGTCATTTGTTGGACCTTCGGGTCATTTGTTGGGCTTTCGGGCCACTCTGCTGGAACTTTGGGTCATTTGTTGGGCTTTCGGGCCACTCTGCTGGAACTTTGGGTCATTTGTTGGGCTTTCGGGCCACTATGCAGACCTTCGGTTCAAATACCATTACTAGACCTTCGGGTCACTCTACGGACCTTCGGGTCATATGATGGGCGCCAAAATTTATAGTACTTTGTAGGCTTCGGCCATCTAAGATGCACGTGCGGCGTAGCTAAAAACTCGCCATCTGATGGGATCGATCCAACCTTTTATGTTGATTTTCTAGAGTATCTTAATTGATTTTTTGATATTTGTTGTTTCTAATTATCTACAGATAATTAGATATTTGATGTTATGAGTTCTGATTATCGTTTTTGATAATTAGATATTTGATGTTATGAGTTCTGATTATCGTTTTGATAATTAGATATTTTTTGATTCGAGATTTCTAATTATCGTTTTTGATAATCGGATATTTGCTGATTTGAGATTTCTGATTATCGTTTTTGATAATCGGATAATTGTTGATTTGAGATTTCTGATTATCGTTTTGATAATTAGATATTTTTCTTGATTTGAGATTTCTGATTATCGTTTTTGATAATTGGGTATTCGTTGTTTATGATTATCGTTTTTGATAATTGGATATATGTTGTTTCTGATTATCGTTTTTGATAATTAGATATTTGTTGATTTGAGATTTCTGATTATCGTTTCGATAATTAGATATTTGTTGATTTGAGATTTCTGATTATCATTTTTGATAATTGGATATTTATTGTTTCTGATTATCGTTTTTGATAATTGGATATTTATTGTTTGTGATTATCGTTTTTCATAACTAGATATTTGTTGATTTGAGATTTCTGATCATCGTTTTGATAATTAAATATTTTTTGATTCGAGATTTTTGATTATCGTTTTGGATAATCGGATAACTGCTGATTTGAGATTTCTGATTATCGTTTTGATAATTAGATATTTGTTGATTTGAGACTTCTGATTATCATTTTGATAATCAGATATTTGTTGATTTGAGATTTCTGATTATCGTTTTAATAATTAGATATTTGTTGATTTGAGATTTCTGATTATCGTTTTGATAATTAGATATTTGTTGATTTGAGATTTCTAATTATCGTTTTGATAATTAGATATTTGTTGATTCGAGATTTTTTATTATCGTTTTTGATAATCGGATAATTGTTGATTCGAGATTTCTGATTATCATTTTTGATAATCGGATATTTGTTGATTTGAGATTTCTGATTATCATTTTTGATAATTGGATATTTGTTGTTTCTGATTATCGTTTTTGATAAGTAGATATTTGTTGATTCAAGATTTCTGATTATCGTTTTTGATAATTAGATATTTATTGATTTGAGAATTCTGATTATCGTTTTTGATAATTAGATATTTGTTTTTTTCTAATTATCGGGTTGGTAACTAGATATTTGCGGTTTGGCAATTTGTGATTTGTGTTTTCAAATTATTTTGTTGATAATTAGATTTTTGTTGTTTGCTAATTATCGTATCGATAATTAGATATTGCTGTTTTGTGATTTTGTATTCTAATTACCTAGTTGATAATTGAATATTGCTAATAATTGTAATTATTCAGTTTTGTTGTTTTCTGATTATCTATTTGATAATTAGATTTTGTTGAGAATTTGTTAATTTCTTTTATGGAATTAAAAGATTTCTTTGACATGTGTGCTCTTGACCTTTATTTTTCTGGCTTAACCAGTTTATGTTAGAAAAATAATTGTCATTGACGACTTTAATTATGAAAATTGCGGGGACGCAATTTTTATAAGGAGGGGAGTCTGTAACAACCCGGGGTTTTGTAACAATTAATTATCGTAAAATGACGATTAAATTGGTTGTTAATTGCTATTTGGAGTCTTTAAATCGGGTTGTGATTCTTTAATAATTTGATTAAGGAATTATGTGGACTTTCAATTGAATATTGGCCCATGGGTTTTTGTGCCGTGTTATCTCGAGTTAATACCCGATCCCCCTCTCCATTTTAATTCACTCGAAACCCTAAACCTAAACATATGAAAAGAAACAAAAATGGCGGCCTCGTGAATTTCTTTCGTTCGTTCCTCCTGAATAAAAATTAGGGCTTTCGTGAATTCGAAGATGGCGATTTTAGAATGCTCGATTGAATAATTGATTCGGCTAGGGTTTTCTTCGATCGACTTCGTGATGCCGGCTTCGTCTTTGAATTGTTCGTCTTTGCTTCGAACAAGGTGAGTGATTTCTCACTCACATCTAATTCAAAGCCGTATAATCCTTTGTTACTTGATTTCCATGGTTTTGATTTTTGGTTTGAATCTGTTGTTTTGAATTCTCTGACATTCAATTGATTCTATTTGGCCTTTGCCCGTTTTTTTGATTTCGTGAATTTTTGGCTTCACTAATCATTATGGCTTTGATTTTGTGGCCCCTATGTGCTTCGGCTCTGGCCATCTTTGTGTTCATTCCTGAGCATTTTCGATCTGCTGTTTGCATTGCTTTGTATATACATTCACTCATGTATGTATGTTATTGCATTTTGAATTGTGAGTTACTTACGGCTGTTTGAGCATTGCCTCCATGTATTTCATGTAGTCTGGTTTATATTGTATTATTAGTTGCTAGTTGCCTCTGGTTTTACTTGTTTCAGACGTAGAGGTTGCTCTTGTTCATTCCACTGGTATCACTGGTTCATCACTTGACTTGTGCATATGCATCTATGTTGAGTTGAGTTTTGTAATTGTAGTCTTTGTACCATGCTTGTTGTGAGTTTGAAGTTGAAATAGTCATGTGTACTTTTTGGTTTTGGTTTCTTGATGCGGCTATGCACTATATATACATGTGCCATTTCATTTTCTTCTCTGGTCTTGTTTATATTGAACTGTTGACACTATATATTTGTTTTCACTGTGGCACTGATGTAGCTGCTCCACTGTGCCTTAGCCTTACTTGTGCATTTTGATGTTCAACTTACATCTGTTTTGCTTCGAACTCGAATACCTTCTGCATTGTTGCTATACTGGAACCTTATGTATGCTGTGCATTGCACCATACATTAGTTGCATCCTTTTTTGTTTGTTGTATTTTGTGATATTTGAGTCAGTGAGCACTTTTGTTTCATAAATGCTTGCTGCCTGGCCTTTGTTGTTGTGTTTCCATATCTCTGGTGCACTCACTCATTTGAATTTGTACTTGGTTCACTTGATAGCATCAAGCCTGGACTACTTTGTGTACTGAGTTTTTGTTGCAGTTTTGCCCTTGTATCACTTGATGGCATTTGGTCTGTTTCACATGTACACCTTGTGCATGTCACTTTGCTATTTGTTTGATACGCCTGTCTTTGTTGTAACTGTTGAATTGATATTATTGCAGCACTATGCAATAGCTTTGCGCGTGCATTCGTGTAGTTGGTTGCATTTGAGTTTCATTGTTCAGACTGTAGCATTGATGTGTGCATTACTAGTACATGTCACTTTTCATTTTTATTTGAGTTGATGCCCTTTTGTTTCTGGTTCATTGAGCTTTTGTGTGATTCGTCACTGTAGTGGCGAGGCAGTACACGCGTGCGTGTACTGCAGCCACACAGAATTGACGTTTTGAATTTGATATTTCAATTACTTGATTTGTATTATGTGTCCAATTCAATATTTTGAAATTGCATTTTGAATTGGTTTGATTTGATCATTTTGTTGTTGTCTAATTATCTGTTTGATAATAAGATTATGAGTTTTTAATTATTTACTTAATAATTAGATTTTGTTGTTAATTGTCGTTTAGGCAATCCTTTTGTTTTCTAAATTATCTTCATTGATAAACCTTTCATTTGTCTTCGTTGATAATTTGAATTTGCTGATTTGTTGTTTAACACTGTTACATGTTATATTTACCATTATTTGATTTCTTATTGATGGATTGGATAGGTAAGATTTATTGTGACTATTGTTTGTCTGTTGTTTATTTATTATTGCTTCCGTGCATTAATAACTGAGTTTGAATTAGACTGACCCGTGTATTATTTTCTTTTGAATTTAATACTCGGGTCAGACTGAGTTATTACAGGTTGTAGATATCTTGTTTTGGGTTGCTGCTTGAGCTATGAGGTCTCTTTTTACCTTTTGGAGTAGTTTGTGTCTTAGTATAGGATGATATGTATTCATGTATATTATCGTCGATAATGTACTTGTATATGTAACTTCCAGTGTCGACAGGTTATATCATATGTATTGTATCACATGTATTGTAACTGACTTCAGTTATATATATATGAGATTTTTATATTATCTGTGTTCCTCATTTAGCTTATCTGTGTTATTGTTATGTATATATTGTCCTAAACTATTATGAACCATCGTAGTTCGTTTTATACTGGAATTGGGTATGTCGATGGGAGTAAATAAATAAGAGATACAAAATAAAATATATATATACCACTTCTATCGAGGTAACCAATACTAGTGTAAGACCTAACTACGGATGGCCGCTCCTATCCAGCATTATTCTTCGTAATAACAGATAGTATTTCTTTTAATACTCTTTGTTATTGTGAGCATAGAGGTGGGGCGTCACAGTTGGTATCAAAGCTTGAGGTTTATGGACATAATATAAAACATAACTTGGACGGAACATGTGTTGCAACTATTTGTCGATGTTTTATTGTTCTTTGAGTCAAAACTAAAGTTTTGAAATTATGATGAAATTTTTAAATATCTTTATTTAAAAATAAAAGTGAAATTGTGTTTGATGATTAAGTAATTTGTGTTCTGTTTATCAAACTACGCAGCGGAAACAGTGAGACTGTCTTCGCTGAGTACAGCTGATAAATCTTTTGGATTTAAAAATCAAAAATATGAAAATGAAATAAATTTCATTATGTTATTACATAGAGATTTTTATTTTGATTTCTTTGAAAATTTCGAATCCGATTTGAGGATCCGAAGCGTTTACAGTTATGTGATTTTGTTGAGATTTTTGCTGTTTTGAATTATCTTCATTGAAGATATATTCGAATGATTTCTTTGTTCATCTTGTAGTGTACGTGCAAATTTAAGTTGCACGTTACTACATTAATTTTACGTTGGACCGATGTTTGGTTTTAAACGTATTTTGTTGTCGTTATTTTTATAACGGGATTTTTACACCGGTGCTAAATTTTTGAAGTACGATGTTTTATTGACATTTTTAATGAATGAAAGTACACTGGTATTATATTTTGATGCGAATTATTTTGATGTGATTTTGACATATAAAAATTACTGTCGCTTTGACTTCAGTAACCGTCAAATTTAAAGTGAATTTTCAGGCGGTTATTCCGCAATGCTGATTTTGAGATCCGTTTTTACGATTTTTTTAGAAGTGCAATTTCCTTATCAAATTTAAAGATCCGTTTTTACGGTGTATTTATAGAGGTTCAAATCAATGCCAGCCGTTAAATTGGATTTTATTGAATTTAGTCATTCAACTTAGGAATAATATATGCCTGCCAACACGCACTGGTCGATGGCTTACTATCACTGGTCGACCATTAGCGGTCGACCAGTCCCAATAAGGGTCGACCGGTTGCCTATTTATGTTAGTTGTTGATTTTCGTGTGTTTTGTTCTATAATTGAAATGATTTGGTTGATCTGAGTTAACGTTGCTTGTTCTTAACCGATAAATTACTATTAACGTCAACCAACAATAATTGATTATATTTATTTTTTAATGTCATATATAATTATTTTCGATCCCAAATCTTCATAAGTTAATAACTTTTTCATTTGAATTCCTATAGTAAAACTTTATTGATAAAAATTGATCAGAAAATCACCAAAAACATGACGGTGCAAATTTTATAGCCAAATTATGATGTTCATGAAAATTCTATTTTGGTCTATTAATTGTTAATTAATTTCTTTTTAAGTTAATCATCGTTCAATTTACAGGAAGTTATAAGTAGTTCGCGTGATCACTATCTTGGTCATGATATTAACAAAGGTGACATGGTTGTATAGGAGTGCGTTAGAGCTTTGTTACAGATAATTCCCTTCATATTAATGCACTACTTCTTTGCATAGGCTATTGCTTAAATTTTTCCATTGTGTGATGCTTGTTCTTGGTATTTATTTACCTTAATCATCGACAACTTCAATTTATCAAAAACAATGACCTTGATTAACATTCGATGGTTTTAGTTAGTGCATGATGCCTTTAGTTGGCACACGAGGGTTCTACTTAACACACAATGACTTTAATCAGTACGCGATAACTTGCGATTCATCATAATGGCTTGAACCATCACGATACATGATTTTATCATGATGGCTCTTTATCCATTCGAGAGCTTGAATTATTATGATGGCTTGAACTATCGTGATGGCTTTTTGAATAATTGAATCGTGATAACTCTAATAATCTCCTCTCGCTAGCGTTGGACAACATATCACGGTAGCTGTGATGACCCGAAATTTTGAATATTTGAAATTGGAATATTTAATTAATTTTAAATATTTAAAAGGTTAATTTTGACTTGAATTTCAAATATCACTATTTAATTAGTAATTAAATTTATGGAATGTAATAATTGGGAAATGGATAAAATATTGAATCAAGAGTTTCAAGCTCGTTAAAAATATTTTAAAGGCTTATAAAATTCATATTAATGATACTGAAGAAAATAGAACTTTTAAAATCGAATTTAAAGGTGATTTGTTCAGTTTTAAAAATATATCGTTTAAATTGACGTTTAAAAATAGCCTTCCGGGACACTGTCGCGGATTTCAACGAAACCAGTTCCATTGGATCCGTAATAGTGTATTTTATTGGATTTCAAATTTCGTAATGTTTGGAGTTGTCGGGTGGCCGTACGAAGGGTAAACGCGCTGAAATTGATATTGAAAATTCAATATAATAACTGGATCCAAAAAGCTATCTTTTCCATACAATCGAATTAGGACTCGACACCTTTTCTATTGCGTTCGGAATAGGGGTATAACATTATGTACACCTAGTGACACGCCTCGATAGGATGTCAAAATTGTAAGTTGCATATTCGAGACAATTTAAACATGTGTGTGTGTGTATATATTCACGTCCACTTTTTATTGATTGACATATACTTCACATCGATACTTTTTTCTCCTTTTTTCTCTAATATGCCACCATTTATCTTGCCTCCTTCCCTCCTCTTTTAAAATGCACGAGAGCAGATTCATTTCAAAAATCAAAAAATAAAAATAAAGCGACAACGGCAGATAAATCAATCGCATATTCTTCTTTTTCCTTTCCATTCATGAAAATCATTTCCTCCCTGGCTTTTAATTTACAAAGTCGTATCTTCTTATGATGTTTATCTGCTTCAAATCGAAATTGGATTTCACAAAAAAAGGAAGACGAATGAATCAAGTTTGTTCGAACAGTAAGGGTTATGAGAGGAAAGTAGTGGCAGCGCTCTCGCGCGTGGCGGTTCATGGAAAACAAGGAAGCTTGGGGATGGCGATGACGTCGGGGTTTCGATGGCAAAGCAAGATGCAATGTGGTGGCACATGGATGGGTCGGCGAATCGAATCGTGCGTGATGTTCGATCTTGAGCACAATGGAGTGTGGAAGATGGGGAGCGTACGCGCGTAGAGCTGGAGTCACGTTGTCAAGCGGAGGCACGCAGACAGTGGCGGCTCGATGAGGGTAGGGTTAGGGCAGAAGGAAGTGGGTTGCGGCTATTGCAAGGAGGCTGTGGGCTGAGCAGCGATGGAAGCAGTGAGGTATATATCAGTTTTGGGCTATTTAATTTAATTTAAATATATATATATATATTGGAGATTATATATATATATAGAGAGAGAGAGATAGAAATTTCGAAAAACCAGACTTTTTTTCAAATATATGTATATATGTAGGGAAATAATTTACAGTAAAGAAAAAAACTGTATCTTTTAAGCAGTTTAAATTTTAAGTTAACCTTAATTTAATCTAAATATATATAGGAAAAATGAATATATATATATATATATATATATGACTTGAATATAAGAATTATATAAAGATTAGGTTTTTAAAACTTATATAGATTATTTTTATAAGCAGTTTGAAAATGAAAAATAAAATAAATATACATACACATTTTATGAATCGACTAGTTTACTTTAAAAAATATGTAATTAGGGTGATTAATTTAGTTAATTAACCTGTCAAATTATTTTAGTTACTAAAAAGATATTTAAAAGGAAAATTAGCTTAAATTTAATTATCTGCTTAAATTAAATCATTAGTTAAAATTAAATTATTAGTTTAAATTAAATGTATCAAACGATAATAAATTGTTCGATTAGTTCGAATATTAATAAATCATCTAATGTTATACAGTGTCTAAAGTCGTAAGGAAAAGAAGCCGGTTTGGATCGGATTGCAAATTAAAAGTCAAAGGTGAGTTAATCTCACTCAAATTAGATTATCGGTTAATTTAATTAGTTAAAATTAAATTATTGGTTGATTGATTGAATTGATAATTTATTATCAGTCAAGATGTGATATTATATAGAGTAGAATATATATATATATATATATACATATATATATATTGGAGTGATTGATATTCCCGCATTATATAGCGGATGAGACCCTATGCGCCTTGCATAATAGTGGACCACCCTATATACCATGATATCTCCCTCGAAGTGGGATTGGTATTTTTATATTGTGCCAACATCTGTGGATGCAGGGTAACGGGTTGGAGGGATTGAACTGGATTCCTCAAAAATATTAAAAATTTATTTTCATAGTCTGTGATAGATTTTATTGGGAATGGAAATATTGAATGCTATGTATTTTGCTAAATATAATTTGGGGATTTTAAGATATTCAGAAAAAAAATATAAAGATGGGATTTTTAAAGGAAAATAAAATAGAAAATTCTAAGTAAAAGAATTATAGTGAATTTGCATAAATTAAAATAATAAATTTGGAAAAAGATGAAAAGGGTTTGATTTTAAATCCTATTAAATAAACTCCAAGTATGGAAAATGAGATTTTTAATAAACGGGAGTGAAAGAATTTCGAAGACTTAAGCGATATGGTTTAAGAGTTAAAGGATTTATTTTTAAATTCAAGATTTAAAAGAGTTGGGAAAATATAAAAAAAAGGAATTTTGAAATAAGGTACGGAATTGATATTTTGGATTTAAATAAGGTTTTAAATCAAAACAATGGTGTAAAACTGGAATTAATGGATTTTGGAATTGATTTGGATAAATCGAGTAATAAATTTTTAAAGAGGATTTAATTCAGCAAACCGTTTTGAAAATCGATTAAATGTTTAAAAAGGGTGATTTAAAAGAAGATGAGCCTACGTGATTTATAAACTGGGTTTATAAATAAAAAAAAAGTGAAATAATTATCAGTGGATAATTTGAAAGTATAAATTAACGGTGGGAATTTATAAGGAGATGGTAATTTGTTTTTAAAAGTAAATCGTGGTTTTTTTTAAGCGTGGAAAGAAAATTTACGGGATTGGGACGTAAATTAAATTGGGATAAATCGAGCAGGATTTATAAATGATTAGATGGGTTATATTGAAATGGGAAGTGTGTTTCCTTGAAAAGCCAAGTATATTTTCAAAGGAGATTTTTAATATAAGTTGGAAGTTTTAAAGTTGTTTTAAAAGAATTTTTTAAGGAAATTATTATTTGATCATTTTAATATATTTTTAAGTAAATATTTGTTAAGATAAATATATAAGTAAATAATTTTAAAGGCTTAACAAGTATTATGATTTAAAAGATAATTATTTAATATTTATACCTTAAAGAATAACTTTTATTTTAATTAGTTTGGCTTAAGTTTTACTTGAGAAATTATTATAAAATTTCATAACTAGTATTTTAAATAAAGTGTTTTAAGTAGTTTTTATTTTAAACGTTTTAAAGTATATACTTTGGATAAAGTGATTTAAATTATTTAAAAATCTGAAGTATTAAGACTTGGTGATTTCAGGGGAAATAAAATAAATGGGTGAATGATTGTTTAAATTGGTAGCTAAATAACCGATTATCAATATTGGCTAATGCACTGATCGTTCCAAAGAGACTGGTATCGGATTTAATTATCCGAAAACTACTTCGATCTGGTTTGAATGTAGCGAATGAATACCGTGAAGATGATGAAGACAGTAATTCGGTTTGTCCAGACCTAGGACAACTTATACGGATGAATGCTATCAGACCGTCGTCATTTGAGGACCATGAGCATTCTAAGTGAATGTGTGCTAAAAAAGGTAACGCATAGCCTCAAGCCTCATCAACCGGGAATGGCTAAAACAAAAGAGGTGCAGCAAGGCTAAGTGGGTAACACCCAATTAGGGTAAGGTCATCCCTATCTAGAGTCCCTTTTGATCTCGGCTTAGTGGGCGGTTGCAGATCTCAACCGCAGGGTGATCTTATTTGAACTATCCAGTAAGAGGTAGCTCCGGTCTTGTGTTGTAGGGGATCGGGAGTGATCCTCAGTACACTGATCTAGGCCAGATACTGTGACGGGCGGTACCCCAATATCCCTGCCATTGTACGTAATCCAATCTCCAATAAGCGTCTGTACGGTTTTGATTGTGTCCAACTATGCTGGAACGTGAGATGCAAGCATATTTTACTTTCTATAGACACTATTATAATATTAGACGGATTTGATAAAAATGTTTTTTTTATCGTAAGGCAAAAACCCAACATGTTTATTTGTGGCGTGGTCTTACGAAATACCTTTGATTTCAAAAGATTTTTTTGAAAACTATAATAATTCAAATTGAGTGTGTTTTCTCACATTGGTTTTCCAGACTGACTCGGGTGTTATTTTGTCATAATGCTCAGGTCAGATCGAGTATTACAGATGCAAGACAGGATGCCACGGAGCTCAGGAGACGAGCTGGATGATGGAGACGTATATCACGTATCTGACTTATATTCTGCTGTGTATGGTAATGCCATATATTCAACTTTTGTGGGGACAAGTATTATAACTGTCCAGTATTGTGTTATTGATTGGGGTATACTCTGATGATGTATTGTATAAAACAGAAATAGCTTTGTGTATAAATCAATTGTTATGTATTATATATTCTTCTGCTGCGATTGTGAGATTCTGATGTTGTTTGTTTTCTACTTTCTTCTTCTACCTCTTCCTTTTTTAACCCTAACAGTTTGTATTTCCGCCCACTTTGAGTTGAACTGATGGAGATTATTGTCGGCTCAAAGGGGTATGGATCTGCGGGCTGTTACAGTGGTATCAGAGCCTAAGGTTAAGCGAGAACCTTGGCTCTGGTGGAGATTACTCATTAGAGATAGAGTCAGTAGTACTTTAGAATGAGTTTGAGAGTATTAATAGATATGATCGCGTATTTGTTAGTGAATATAAATTGTTTTATATTTGTTGATCGGTTTGTTGAGTGGTTTATGGCTTCTAGTCAATACGAGTAATTAATGTTATTGATAGGGATCTCTAAACACTTGAATAGAACAATTCGACATATTATTGTTTAAAGAAGGTAAATGAAATAATTTTGCATAAATTATTTTTATATATGGAAGGAATAATTTTCAAAAATTATTATATATGGTTGCTTGGTTGTTAGAGAATGATAATACTAAATTATTATCATTGTAGGGTGGAAAGATTGAATAAGGAACTGAAGTTCTAATCAAAAGGTAGGGAAACAAATTTACATAACAAAATGGATATGTAAATGTGGATTATAAATGTGATTTATAAATTGAAATAAGATTCCAGAGCATTTTTGAATATGGATTGAAAGGATTTGGAATTTTGGAGGAATAATAGTGATATTATTCGAAAATATTTTTGAATTAAGTATGAAAATCTGGTGAGATTTGGATTTAAAAATATTTGAACATCTTTTTAAAGAGTAAAAGCATTGAACTCTTTCTGGTCGCTGGAAAAATAATTTCGATGATGATCGCGACATCGTCGATGTTCATTTTAAAGTTTCCAAGGGAGAAATTGCTACCTAGATATTTTGGATTGGTGTTAGTTTGCAAAATTAGGTTGATTTTGAGATGCAAAGGAATAATCCGACTTTGGGTGTATATGACCTCGAAAATGATTTTTGAATGTTTAAGAAAATTGTTTAAACTCTGGGAGTTTAATTAAAAATGTTTATGGAAATATAAACGGGTTTGATAACTTATAAAATTTGAAGATTTGTTAGAATAGAAAATTTAACTTAAAGAAGATTTGAATTGAAGTAGGTGAGAAAACAAAATAAGTTAGAAAAGTAAACAAATTAATGAAGTAAACTAAAGGAGATTAGTAAATGGAATGTAAATAAGTTGGGAAACTGATAGAAATTTAAAATTTGAAGTTAATTGGAAGGTAATTGAATTAAGTTAAATGAAGTAAATCTTGAGGTAATGAATCTAAGTAAGCTAAAGGAAATGGTCATTGAAATAAAATTTATTAAGTATGAAATAAATTTGTGAATGAACAAACTAATTTAAAATTATAAGTAAATGGAAGTCGAACTGAATATCTGGATGATATTCAAATTAAGTCATGTTCAAATAAGCCGAAACAGAAAATTTAGTTTGAGTTGGGCTAAATAAAACTAAAAGCTGGGAATAAGATTTGATTGAAAATGAGATCTGACTTTAATCATGTTGAATAAAATAAAGTTTGGAAGTAAAATTATCGAGATTTGAAGTTAATTAGTAAATTGATGGTAAATTGAATTCAAAGGGAATTGAAATGTAAATTGAATAAAAGTGGATGTAAAGGTTTAAGTGGTAAAGGGAACATATATATTTAAGTGTGTAAAATATTTACAATGAACTTAAGAAATGGATGGTGAAATTATTAAGTAAAATTGGTATTGGAAAGGTATACTAAGTAAATATTTGAATGAAGATTTAATAAAAGTGGTGGAAAGGGAAATTGTGAATAAGTGAATAGAAATCAAAATAAATGTGAATAAGAAGGAAATTGAAATAGATAATAATAAATTGAAAATGAATACGTAGGATGTACGTATATTATTTATTCGCATAGTGATTTGATCCAGATTCGAGCACAGAATTTCGAGATAGATATATCGATCCGAGTTGGGATTTTTCACTCGATTTTCGACGGTGAACCATGGATATGGATTTTGATTGATTCTGAAAATTCTCTATCATAGTCTATGGCTATGAAAGGAGAATGACGGTTTCTGATTAGGAACCAAATCTGAGTCCGCACAAGGGAGTTGGTTGAACGATACTGGTTTGGAAGTGAAGTTCTGTGATCAAGTGAGCGATCAGATTTGATATTGCGTACGGATGAAATATGTTCATCGTACGACTTTAGTAAAGCAAATATTGAAAATTTTAAAAAGAGATAATTAAAATAATTTTGAATTATGTGATTGGATATTATTTCTAAGTAGTATACAAGTATTTAAAAGCAAAAGAAAGTTGTGTTGGTTTCAGAAGGTAAAATTTTGATTGCCCAACAAAATAGGTATGTATTTAAATTGTATATGAAATTTGATGATTTTTTGATCTAGCCACTTGGCCTTTTGTTTTCTTTTGAAAATCTAGGGCCGTAGAGGAATTTTGTAGTTGTTTCGATCTAGCCGCGCAAAGGAGACATTGGCAAAAAAATTCGAAAATTTAGAGAGTTAGAAAATTTTGATAAGTTTAAACTACAATTTGAATTATCAAGGGGATAATATTATTGGGGACCTATGGATGGGATGGGTTTAGGAAGTTAGTAAGTGTCGTAATGTGTCTTTAACAAAAAGATTGTTTAGAAAATTGGTAAAACTGAATGGTTTTGGGGAAGATAGTAATCGGGTATTGGACCATTCTTCTTAATTAGTAATTCCGGAGATGAAATTCTTTTAAGAGGGAAGGAATATGACGACCCGGAATTATGGATATTTGAAATTGGAATATTTAATTGATTTTAAATATTAAAAGGTTAATTTTGACTTGAATTTCAAATATCACTATTTAATTGGTACTTAAATTTATGGAACGTAATAATTGGGAAATGGATAAAATATTGAATTAGGAGTTTCAAGCTCGTTAAAAATATTATAAAGGCTTATAAAATTCAAATTAATGATACTGAAGATAATAGAGCTTTTAAAATCGAATTTAAAGGTGATTTTTTCAGTTTTAAAAATACATCGTTTAAATTGACGTTTAAAAATAGCCTTTCGGGACACGGTCTCGAATTTCGACGAAACCAGTACCATTAGATCCGTAATAGTGTATTATTATTGAATTTTAAATTTCGTAATGTTTGAAGTTGTCGTGTGGCCGTACGAAGGGTAAACGCGCTGAAATCGATATCGAAAATTCAACATAATAACCGGGTCCTAAAAGCTATCTTCTCCATACGATCGAATTAGGACTCGAAACCTTTTCCATTTCGTTCGGAATAAAGGTATAATATTATAAACACCTAGCGGCACGCCTCAATAGGATGTCAAAATTGTAAGTTGCATATTCAAGACAATTTAAATGTAAATACACACACACACACACACACACACACACACACGTCCACTTTTTATTGATTGACATATACTTCACATCGATACTTTTTCCCTTCATTCGGGAGCACTGTAACCTTTTTTTCTCCAATACGCCACCATCGTATCTTGTCTCCTTCCCTCCTCTTTTAAAATGCATGAGAGCGGATTTATTTCAAAAATCAAAAAAAATAAAGCGACAATGGTAGATAAATCCATCGCATATTCTTCTTTTTCCTTTCCATTCACGAAAATCACTTCCTCCCTAGTTTTTAATTTCAAAGTCGTATCTTCTTATGGTGTTTATCTACTTCAAATCGAAATCGGCTTTCAAAAAAAAGAGGAAGACGAACGAATCAGGTTCGTTCGAACAGTAAGGGTTACGAGAGGAGAGTAGTGGCGGCGCTCTCGCGCGTGGCGGTTCATGGAAAATGGGGAAGCTTGGGGATGGCGACGACCTCGGGGTTTCGGTGGCGAAGCAAGACGCGATGTGGTGGTGCATGGAGGGGTCGGCGAATTGAATCGTGCGTGATGTTCAAGCTTGAGCACGATGGAGTGTGGAAGATGGAGTGCGTACACGCGTAGAGCTGGAGTCACGCTGTCAGGCGGAGGCGCTCAAACAGTGGCGGCTCGATGAGGGTAGGGTTAGGGCAGAAGGAAGTGGGTTGTGGCTATGGTAAGGAGGCTGTGGGCTGAGCAGCGATGGAAGCAGTGAGGTATATATCAGTTTTGGGCTTTTTAATTTAATTTAAACATATATATATATTGGAAATTATATATATAGGCAGAGAAAGAAATTTCAAAACCAAACTTTTATTTTTCAAATATATGTATATATATGTAGGGAAATAATATACTATAAAGAAAAAAAATTGTATCTTTTAAGCAGTTTTAAATTTTAAGTTAACCTTGATTTAATCTAAATATATATAGGAAAAACAATATGTGTATATATATATATATATATGATTTGAAATATAAGAATTTATATAAAGATTAGGTTTTTAAAACCTATATAGATTATTTTTATAAGCAATTTGAAAATGAAAAATAAAATAAATATACACACACATTTTTTAAATCTACTAGTTTATTTTTAAAAAAATGTAATTAGGGTGATTAACTTAGTCAATTAACCTGTCAAATTATTTTAGTTACTAAAAAGATATTTAAAAGGAAAATTAGCTTAAATTTAATTATTTGCTTAAATTAAATCATTAGTTAAAATTAAATTATTAGTTTAAATTAAATGTATCAAACGGTAATAAATTGTTCGATTAGTTCGAATATTAATAAATCTTTAATGTTATATAATGTCTAAAGTCGTGAGGAAAACAAGCCGAATTGGATCGGATTGCAAATTAAAAGTCAAAGGTGAGTTAATCTCACTCAAATTGAATTACCAATTAATTTAATAAGTTAAAATTAAATTATTAGTTGATTGATCGAATTGATAATTTATTATCAGTCAGGATGTGATATTATATATAGTAGAATATATATATATATATATATATATATTATAGAGTGATTGATATTCCCGCATTATATAGCGGATGAGACCCTATGCGCCTTGCATGATAGTGGATGACCCTATATACCGCGGTGCCCCCCTCGAAGTGGGATTGGTATTTTTATGTTGTGCTAACATTTGTGCATGTAGGGAAACAGGTTGGAGGGATTCAACTGAATCCTCAAAAATATTGAAAATTTATTTTCATAGTTTGTGATATGATTTATTGATTATCTGCGACAGATTTTATTGGGAATTAGAAATATTGAATGTCATGTATTTTGTTGAATATATTTTGGGGGTTTTAAGATATTCAGAAAAAAAATATAAAGGTGGGATTTTTAAAGGAAAATAAAAGAGAAAATTCTGAGTAAAAGAATTATAGTGAATTTGGATAAATTAAAAGAATAAATTTGGAAAAAGATGAAAAGGGTTTGATTTTAAATCCTATTAAATAAATTCTGAGTATGGGAAATGAGACATTTAATAAATGGGAGTGAAAGAATTTCGAACACTTAAGCGATATGGTTTAAGAATTAAAGGATTTATTTTTAAATTCAAGATTTAAAAGAGTTGGGAAAATATTAAAAAAAAGGTGAATTTTGAAATAAGGTGCGAAATTGATATTTCGGATTTAAATAAGGTTTTAAATCAAAATAAAGGTGTAAAACGGGAATTAATGGATTTTGGAATTGATTTGGATAAATCGAGTAATAAATTTTTAAAGAGCATTTAATTCAGCATATCGTTTTGAAAATTGATTAAATGTTTAAAAAGGGTGATTTAAAAGAAGACGAGACTACGGGATTTCTAAACTGGGTTTATAAATAAAAAAAAGTGAAATAATTATCAATAGATAATTTGAAAGTATAAAATCACGGTGGGAATTTATAAGGAGATGATAATTTGTTTTTAAAAATAAATAGTTGTTTTTTTAAAGTGTGGAAAGAAAATTTACGGGATTGGGACGTAAACTAAATTGGGAGAAATCGAGTAGGATTTATAAATGATTAGATGGGCTACATTGAAACGGGAAGTGTGTTTCCCTGAAAAGCCAAGTATATCTTCAAAGGAGATTTTTAATATAAGGTGGAAGTTTTAAAGTTGTTTTAAAAGAATGTTTTAGGGAAATTAATATTCAATCATTTTAATATATTTTTTTAAGTAAATATTTATTAAGATAATTATATAAGTAAATTATTTTAAAGGTTTAACTAGTATTATGATATAAAAGATAATTATTTAATATTTATACCTTATAGAATAACTTTTATTTTAAAACTAGTTTTGGCTTAAGTTTTACTTGAGAAATTATTATAAAATTTCATAACTAGTATTTTAAATAAAGTGTTTCCAGTAGTTTTTATTTTAAATGTCTTAAAGTATATATCTTGGATAAAGTGATTTAAATTATTAAAAATCTAAAGTATTAAAACTTGGTGATTTCAGGGGAAATAAAACAAACGGGTGAATGATTGTTTAAATTGGTAGCTAAATAACCGACTATTAATATTGGCCAATGCGCTGATCGTTTCGAAGAGACCGTGATCGGATTTAATTGTCTGAAAACCACTTCGATCTGGTTTGAAAGTAGCGATGAATACCGTGAAGATGATGAAGATGGTGATTCGGTTTGTCTAGACCCAGAACAACTTGTATGGATGAATGCTATCAGACCATCGTCATTGGAGGATGATGAGCATTCTAAGTGAATGTGTGCTAAAAAAGGTAACGCATAGCCTCAAGCCTCATCAACCAGGAATGGCTAAAATAGGGGAGGTGTAGTAAGGCTAAGTGGGTAGCACCCATTTAGGATAAGGTCATCCCTGTCTAGAATCCCTTTTGATCTCGGCTCAGTGGGCGGTTGCTGATCCCAACTGCGGGATGATCTTATTCGGACTACCGAGTAATGGGTAGCTCCGTCTTATGTTGTAGGAGATCGGGAGTGATCCTCGGTACGCTGATCTAAGCCAGGTACTGTGATGGGTGATACCCCAATAGCCCTGCCATTGTATGGAATCTAATCTCCAATACGCGCCTGTACGGTTTTGATTGTGCCCAACTATGCTGGAACGTGAGATGCAAGCATTTCAGCTAGATTTTATTTTACTCTCTATAGACACTATTATAATATTAGATGGATTTGATAAAAAAAAATTTATTTGGTTAACGTAAGGTAAAAACCCAACATGTTTATTTGTGGCATGTCTTACGAGATACCTTTGATTTCAAAAGATTTTTTTAAAACTATAATAATTCAAATTGAGTGTGTTTTCTCACGCAGGTTTTCCAAACTGACTCGTGTGTTATTTTATCATAATGCTCAGGTTAGACCGAGTATTACAGATGCAGGACAGGATGCTACGGAGCTCAGGAGACGAGCTGGACGACAGAGACGTATATCACGTATCTGACTTATATTCCACTATGTATGGTAATGTCATATATTCAGCTTTTGTAGGGATAAGTATTATAGCTGTCCAGTATTGTGTTATTGATTGGGGTATACTCTGATGATGTATTGTATAAAATAGAAATAGCTTTTTGTATAAATCAGTTTTTATCTATTATATATTCTTCTGCTGCGATTGTGAGAATCTGATGTAGTTTTTTTTCTACTTTCTTATTTTACCTCTTTCTTCTTTAACCCTAACGGTTTGTGTTTCCGTCCACCTTGAGTTGAACTGATGGAGATTATTGTTGCCTCAAAGAGGTACGGATCTGAGGGATGTTACAGTAGCTTTGATTATCACATGATGGTTTCACAAGGATATTTTATAATGGCCTTAATCTCTCATATCACGATGGCTTCCCAACAATGCTTTATTATGGCCTCGATCTTTCTTATCATGATGGCCTCAATGCTTCACGATGGCTTTAGTATGTTTATTTCATGATGGCTTCAGGCTCTTATATTTCTTTTCATGGTAATTCAAAGGAATGTTTCACGAAGGCTCTGAAATATTACTTCACCAAAGCTCTCAATGTTTTACATCATGATTGCTCCATTTACAAACGATGGTTCCATTTGCCCATGATAATTCTATATACGTACGAAGGCTCTATTGTGCGCAAGGGCTTCAATTAATCACGATAACTCGACGACGACTCGAAAATGTTGGATATGTGAATTTGGAATATTTGGTTGATTTTAAATATTTAAAAGTTAATTTTCAACTTGAATTTCAAATATCAACATTTATTTGATAATTAAATTATTGAATTTAATAATTGGAAATTGGGTAAAATATGAAATCGAGAGTTTCAAGTTGTAAAAATAATTGGAAGGCTTATAAAATTTATATTGATAATACTGAAGATAATAGAAGTTTTAAATTTGAATTTAAAAGTGATTTGTTAAGTTTTAAAAATATATCGTTTAAATTGACAATTAAAATTAGACTTTTGAGGCATAGTCTTGGATTTTGACCAAACCGGTTCCATTGGATCCGTAATAGCGTATTATTATCGGATTTCAATTTTCGTAGCGTTTGGAGTTAACGTGTGGTCGTACGGTATTTAACACGCTGAAAGTTATATCGAAAATTCAATATAATAACTGGGCCCAAAAAGTTATCTTCTCCCTACGATCGAATTAGGACTCGAAACCTTTACCATTGCGTTCGGAATGGGGGTATAACATTATAAATGCCTAGCGGCACGCATCGATGGGAGATTGAAATTTTAAGCTACATAAATCGAGACGATTTAAATTTAAATTTATATAAAATATATATTGGTTATTTTGACCAGTCAAATAAATTTCACGTCGTTACCTTTTCCACTTCATTTCAGGAGCACTGTAGCTCATCTGCTACACGCAAAAATATTCTCCTCGTAGACATATTTTTCCCTTTATTCCATTTCAATGCCGACTTTATATGTTTTAAAAATCAAAACCGTGGCTCAAATTTTTGTCCGTCCTCCTTTACGGTCAAGCTCGAAAAAAGGGCAGGAAATCATATGGTCGAATTCAATTCAAATTAACTTAAGCCTCTCTCTTGCCGATCGTTTGAGATTCAAAGAAAACGAGGCCGATCGAAATCAAAATCGAAGTTCCTTCTCTTTTGTGCGACATCAGGTCGGCCTCTGAACCACAAGTTCGAACATCGAAGCGTCGGGCTGAGAGGAAGGGCATAGGTGAGGACATGTGTTAGGTGGTATTCGACGAAGAGCTAGGGTTTCGTTTGAGGAATTTGGGGCCGAACTTCTCGAATAGGCATCACATTCGAATTGGTGGCATCGAAGCATCGGGCGACGCAAGTGAAGTTCACCGAGGGTGGGAATCTGGGATTCAAGGGAGCGTGGTTGGTGGGTGCATGTATGGGTGGGGCGCGCGTACGAGTTGTTGAAGAGGCAGTAGCAAGCAAGTTTGGAGTAGCGTGAGCAGAGTCTATTGATCGAGCAGTCGGACAGGTCGTAGGCATGAGTGTGGGTAAAGGCAGTTTGTTGATGGCTGTAGTCGGGGATGCGACAGCGATGGGAAAGAAGCAGGCTACTCGTCTGCGATTTTGGTGGAAGGTATATCCTGTAGTTAGTTTAATTTATTAAAGTATTGGTTTAGTTAATGCTGTTACAAAGAAAAATATGTGATAAGAAAAGGAATTTTAAAACAGGAGTTTTAAAATGTTCGATCTGAGAAAAAAAAGAAAGGGGTTTTAAATTCAGATCTTTGAAATTAATATGGATGGGTTTTATCCACGTATGTGGTTTTCAAAAGATAAATATAATTAGTTAAAAACAATAAGTATATAAATATATATATATATATATATATGTAAGATTTGGAAGGGTATAGGAATTTTAAAATGTTTACGGTTATGTAAAATTAGATTTTTAAACCTATATGGATTATTTTCATACGCAGTTTGAAATGAGAAGTAAAATATAATTTACTAGTTCAATATAAAAAAATAACTTATTAAGGTGATTAATTTTTAATTATTTTAATTACTAAAGGATTATTTTTTAAAAGGGAAAATTTTAGTTTAGAACTAAATCACAGTTAATTAAATTATTGGATAAGTTAAATTATTAAATGGTAATTGATTTGTCCGGTTTTACCAAATGTTTGTTGCAAGGTCAAAATCGGGAAACCGAGGTGAGATTGGAGTGGATTGCAAACAATAAAATCAAAGGTGGGTTAATCTCACTCAAATTTGATTACTGATTAATTTAATTAGTTAAAATTAAATTATCGGATTGATTGCTTGAATTGGTAATTTCTTATCAGTCTGGACGTGATATTATGTATAGTGTGTGTGTGTGTGTATATATTGGAGTGATTGGTATTCCCGCACTATATAGCGGATGAGACCTATGCATCTCGCATAATAGCGGATGACCCTATATACCACGATATCTCCCTCGAAGTGGGATTGGTATTTTTATGTCGTGCTAACATCTGTGGATGCAGGGATACAGGTTAGATGGATCCAATTGGATTCCTCGGAAATATTTGAATTTATTTTCATAGTCTGCGATTGCGATTTATTTGATAGTCTGTAATAGAATATATTGAGAATTGAAGCTATTGAATACTATGGTTTGGCTGAATATATGTTGGATATTTTGAGATATCAAAAGTAAAGTTATTGGATTTTTTAGAAGAAGAAAAGGGAAAGAAAATGAAAAGAAAATAGTTTCAAAGTAATTAGTTTATGGTTATATAAATTGAGTAATTAAAACCTTAAGTTAACTTAAACCTTAGGATCAGTAATGGCTGAGATAAATAAGTAATTTAAACCTAAAGGTAATTAAGTTAAGGTCATTATGTATATATATATATATGTGTGTGTGTGTTAATTATTAATTTCTAAGGTTTATTTAAGTAAATAAATAGTTGTAATTAGTTGATAATCAATGATAAAATAAAATGATCTAAATCTTTAATTTGTTAAAAGTCTTAAGTTAATTATACTTGTTAATTATTAGTTAATTTCAAATGTTTAATTAGAATAAAATAAAATGGCTTGTAATTAGTTTAATGATAATTAAATATGTTTTGAAAATAATCAATTAATTCTGTTTTAAGTAAATTAATGATTTGTGTGGCTAGATAATCTAGTCTATGAATATTTTAAATTGGAATAACCTGGAATGAACGGTTAAATATAAAATGTGAGACATTTTATTGAATAGACATTGTGATGGAATTTTTATGTGAGGTTGGCATGCTGAAATTAAATTGTTTTGTTAAAAACAACTTGGCTTAAAAGATAGCGTTTGGATTCGAAGAGACCGGGATCAGATATCAGCAATATCTAGAACCACTTCGATTTGATAACTACCTCAATCTTTATAGGTTTGATTTATAGAATCAAATAGGGTAGAATTAAATAAATTAAGTAAATCCAACTATTTTGAATAAGTAACTGAACTTAGATATTATTTTAAATAATGGATTTTGCAACAAGCGTTGGTTATAACAGGATAGAACTCGTAATGTTGGATGAGTTACCTTGATTTTCAAAGATGTTTTTACAACTTAGTATTTCCAATTGAATAGGTTTACTCACGCTGGTTTCCAGCCTGACTCGGGTGTTACTTTATTATAATACTCAGGTCAGATCGAGTATTACAGATTTTCAGGTTAGGATGTTCTAGAGCTCAGGAGACGAGCTGGATGGTAGAGACGTATTGATTATTTTCCGCTGTGTAGTATACTGTATAGGCAGTAATAGAAGACCGGTTATTTCAACCATCTAGATTTGTTGTACTCTGATATCTTGTATACATATATTGACAGTTACTGCTTTTCCTTGTATAAATATTGTTATTTTTATATTATATTTTTTTCTGCCGCGATTGTGAGATTCTGTGCTGTTGTTTTCTGTTCTTTTTTTACCTCCTTTTCTTCTTAACCCTAACAGCCTGGGGTTTCCGGCACTCAATTGTTCGACACTCTATACAGTGAAAGTATTAGTGCCAATTTTTTGGGGTCGAAATATTCCAGGCCATTACAGTTGGTATCAGAGATGAAAGGTTAAATGGGAACCTTGGCTCTCGTGGGGATTACTCATTAGAGATATGGTCCGTAGTACCCTAGAATGAGTTGAGTGTATTATATGAGAGCGTACGTGTTATTTTCTTATATAATGATTTTAAAAACATTTAAAAAACGATTTGCGTATGAGCTTATATTTTGATATCTATAAAGCAATAATTTTTCTAATTATTATATATATTAAAGTAATTGGTTGTTGTTAAATAAGACCATAAGAATTAAGTGGTAAAAACATATATAACCCAATAAGAATTTTAGGTAAGGATGAACTATACAAATAAGTTAAGCTGGAAATGAAGTAAAACCTGAATTTAAAATTCTGAAATTTATAGAAGTGTTTTTCAAGAATGTATTGAAATGAAATAAATTTACCATGATTATATTTTTCTAATAAATCATGATAAAATATATGGTGTGTTGGTTTCTAGATATGATATTATTATCATAAAATGGTTGTTGCGTCTTAATAAAGGGATGTTTATTTTTAAAATAAACAATGATAAAGAAGAATGAAATGTTTTAAGGAAGTAAAAATCTATATAAATGTGATTTATAGATTAAGATAGATTTAACTTGTGAAACTTTAAATCTAGACCTAGAGAAATTTGGAATTATTCCAAAGTGTTAAAAGAAATAATAAATAATATTTTTGAATATAGAGATCTTGCTTTAAGACAAGAGTGGTTGGAAGATGAACTTGTTTTGAATGAAAACGAGAATGGATTAAAAGTGAGAGTATAACCCAAGGAGAAATAATTTTTAACTCATAAGTGGGAAGTGATTTTAGTAAGAATTGGATTTGGAATGGAAATTTAAGTTGAGTGGGATAAATGGATTTAATGGATTGAGATTTAACTTAGGAAAGTTAAATAAGTTTGGACCTATAATCTAAAATTGGAATTCAAGATGAAATTGAGATTTAACTTAAGGAAGTTAAGTGGTTCAAATTGAAAAGAGAGTTATGTATGATCTCAAACGGGTTTCAAATTTTGTAAGTTGTATTATTTTGAATGAATTAAGAAGTGGATTGAAATGATATACATCCATTGCTGAAATTAAATGATTGAAATGATATACATCCATTGCTGAAATTAAATGATATTAGAGCTTTATTTTGAACTATTTAAAAGATTTTGATTTTAAATAAAAATTGAACTTAGGAAAATGGAATCACTTTGGACTTAAGATTGAAATGTTAAAAATGGACTTTTGTTGAAATTAAATGAAACTAGAGCTTTATTTTGAACTATTTAAAAGATTTTGATTTTAAATAAAAATTGAACTTAGGAAAATGGAATCACTTTGGACTTAAGATTGAAATGTTAAAAATGGACTTATCAACCGGAAGTGTTTAAAGGGATTGGGTTTAACAAAAATTTGAAGTATAATTGGGAAATCAATTGAATTCTAAGAATTGATTTGCTTAAAAAGATTTTACTCTCACTCAAACCCTAAAGAAGTTTAAGTAAAGGTAATTTAAAATGAATATTTGAACTTTGGACTCGGAATTAAATTATTTAAAGACTTGGGTTGTTAAATTAAATGTTAGGGCTTAATTTGATTTAGGGGATTAAATCAACATTTGAAAATTTAACTCGAATTTGTATAAATCGAGATGGTTTAAAATTTGAAAATGAAATTGGAATTAATTCAAAAGGTTTAATTGAAATGAGTTAATTGGTATTGTAATCAAAGTTGAATAAGTTTAAAATTCAATTGGGAATTGATTTGAATTAGAAGAGGAATCGAAGTTAATTCAAATTGAATTGGAATTGAATCAACTTAAATGGGAATAGAAATTGAAGTTGATTGGAAAATTAAACCAGTTTAACTCTGAAACTATTTTCAAATAAACTATTTCAATATAAACTATCTTAAATCTATTTTTCCAAGCTATTTACTTTATAAACCTTTCTTTTTTAAAACTCAAACTATCTTATAATAGCTATTTAACCATTTTGCAACTATTTCACAACTATTTAACTATTTTACCACTACTGAACTATTTTGAACTATTCAAACTATTTTCTAAATTTCAAACTGGTCAGAGTGGAACCAATTGGTTTATAAAGGCTTTTGATTTTGGAAAAAAAAATCAATTTTGGGAATTTGAAAAGTCAATTTTGAGAATTATCGATTTTGGGATATCGATTTTATGTAAATGGGATTTATATGTGATAATATAAAAAGTATGTTTTGAAAGATACTATATGTGTATAGTATAAAACGTTTTGAGAACACTGTGGGAAAAAGGCGCTCCCATGTAGAATTTAAACTTATAGTAGGAGATCCGCTGGGTGGTTCTGCCTTAAGCCCTAAAGGGGGTTCTAAATTTTGATCCCAGAGGAGGTCCGAACTAAACTGTAGTTCTGGTGGATTGTGATTGGGATAGAGAAAGTCGAGGACGCTGATGCCTACAGAGACATTGTGGTATATTGTGATGGCAGTGTAGCCCAGGTGTAACTGTGTTCTACTGTGTTTCCATAGCGTAAGTCGAGGCGCGGTGATTGCCTAAAATCTACGTTTGATTTCCTAAGAGAGCAACGTAACATCGGTAGATTGCGATCTATGTGGTCCATAGATAAAGTCGTGTGGCATTGAGTGCCTATAGGCTACATTGGGACTCGACTGATGTAGTCTACGAACTATGTGGTGAAGTTTCATTTGGTAGTGAAATTCGAGGGCGCTGATGCGTACAGTTACATGGTTCTTATCGTGATGGCAATGTAACCCTGGGTGTAGTTGTGATCTATGGCGGTTCCATGGGGTAACCGAGGGGTGCGGATGCCTACAATTTTCTTTGGATTCACCGGGATGGTGACGCAATCATCGGGCTAACTGCGATCCATAGAGGGGGTGATGATTTCCAGAGCATTCTTACAAAAGTTTTTTCCAAGTTTTTTCACTGGGTGTTGAAAACGGGTTTACTAAGTACTTATAGATTCTCAAATAAGTTTAAGTAAAGGTAATTTAAAATGAATATTTGAACTTTGGACTCAGAATTAAATTATTTAAAGACATGGGTTGTTAAATTAAATGTTAGGGCTTAATTTGATTTAAGGGATTAAATCAACATTTGAAAATTTAACTCGAATTTGTATAAATCGAGATGGTTTAAAATTTGAAAATGAAAATGGAATTAATTCAGAAGGTGGAATTGAAATGAGTTAATTGGAATTGTAATCAAAGTTGAATAAGTTTAAAATTCAATTGGGAATTGATTTGAATTAGAAGAGGACTCGAAGTTAATTCAAATTGAATTGGAATTGAATCAACTTAACTGGGAATGGAAATTGAAGTTGATTGGAAAATCAAACCAGTTTAACTCTGAAACTATTTTCAAATAAACTATTTTAATATAAACTGTCTTAAATCTATTTTTCCAAGCTATTTACTTTATAAACCTTTCTTTTTTAAAACTCAAACTATCTTATAATAGCTATTTAACCATTTTGCAACTATTTTACAACTATTTAACTATTTTACCACTACTGAACTATTTTAAACTATTCAAACTATTTTCTAAATTTCAAACTCGTCAGAGTGGAGCCAATTGGTTTATAAAGGCTTTTGATTTTGGAAAAAAATCAATTTTGGGAATTTGAAAAGCCAATTTTGAGAATTATCGATTTTGGGATATCGATTTTGTGTAAATGGGATTTACATGTGATACATATAAAAAGTATGTCTTGAAAGATACTATATGTGTATAGTACAAAATGTTTTGAGAACGCTGTGGGGAAAAAGGCGCTCCCATTTAGAGTTGAAACTTATAGTAGGAGATCCACTGGGTGGTTCTGCCTTGAGCCCTAAAGGGGGTTCTAAATTTTGATCCCAGAGGAGGTCCGAACTAAACTGTAGTTCCTGTGGATTATGATTGGAGTAGCGAAAGTCGAGGACGCTGATACCTACAGAGACATTGGGGTATGCTGTGATGGCAGTGTAGCTCTGGTGTAACTGCGTTCTAATGCGTTTCCATAGCGTAAGTTGAGGGGCAGTGATTGCCTAAAATCTACGTTTGATTTCGCTAGGAGAGCAACGTAACATTGGTAGATTGCGATCTATGTGGTCCATAGCGAAAGTCGTGTGGCAGTGAGTGCCTATAGGCTACGTTGAGACTCGACTAATGTAGTCTGCGATCTATGTGGTGAAGTTTCATTTGGCAGTGAAATTCGAGAGCGTTGATGCCTACAGTTACATGGTTTTTGCCATGATGGCGACGTATCCCTGGGTGTAGATGTGATCTATGGCGGTTCCATAGGGTAATCGAGGGGTGCAGATGCCTATAATTTTCTATGGTTTCGCCGGGATGGCGACGTAATCATCGGGCTAACTGCGATCCATAGAGGGTGTGATGATTTCCAGAGCATTCTTACAAAAGTTTTTTCCAAGTATTTTCACTGGGTGTTGAAAACGGGTTTACTAAGTACTTATAGATTTTCAGTCTTACGCCTGATCAACGTTTGAACGAATTTCTATGAGAACAAAGATGGACTCGTTGAGACACCGAGTTATAAAAAGTATTTTTATAAAGACAGTTTTGGTGATGAATAAAAATGAAAGGGAAATCGAATTCAAATAAAATTGGAAATTTAAGTTAAATGAAAATATATATAAAAGCTTAAGTGGTAAAGTGAAAATAAATATAAGAGATATATAAAATATTATATTGAGCTTAAGAAAGTAAATGGAAAATTCTTAAGTAAATTGGTATTAGAAATATACTAAGTTAATATGTGAATGAAGAATTAATAAAAGTTGGGTAAAAAGGAAAATTGTGAATAAGTGAATAGAAATTAAAGTAAATGTGAATAAAAAGAAATTGACATAGGTAATAATTAACTAAGATAAATACAAATGATGTACATATATTATTTTATCCGCATAGCGATTTGATCCAGATTCGGGCACAGAATTTCGAGATATTTATATCAATCCAAGTTGGGATTTTTCACTCGATATATTTAAGGAGTTGTTTAAAAAAAGAGGTTTGGCTTTTGGGAAGATAATAAACGGGTATTGGATCATTCTTCTTACCCGGCAATTTCGGGGACAAAATTCTTTAAGGGGGGAGGAATGTAACGACTCGGAATTTTTGAATATTTGAAATTGGAATATTTAATTGATTTTAAATATTTAAAGTTAATTTTCAACTTGAATTTCAAATATCAATATTTATTTGATAATTAAATTATTGAATTTAATAATTGGAAATTGGGTAGAATATGAAATCGAGAGTTTCAAGTTGTTAAAAATAATTGGAAGGCTTATAGAATTTATATTGATAATAATGAAGATAATAGAAGCTTTAAATTTGAATTTAAAAGTGATTTATTCAGTTTTAAAAATATATCGTTCAAATTGACAATTAAAATTAGCCTTTCGAGGCACAGTCTCGGATTTCGACGAAACTAGTTCCATTGGATCCGTAATATCGTATTATTATCGGATTTTAATTTTCATAGCGTTTGGAGTTAACGTGTGGTCGTACGGTATTTAACACGTGGAAAGTCATATCGAAAATTCAATATAATACCTGGGTCCAAAAAGCTATCTTCTTCATACGACCGAATTAGAACTCGAAACCTTTTCCACTACGTTCGGAATGGGGGTATAACATTATAAACGCCTAGCGGCATGTGTCGATAGGAGATTGAGATTTTAAGCTACGTAAACCGAGACAATTTAAATAAAATATATATTGGTTATTTTAACCAGTCAAATAAATTTCACGTCGTTATTTTTTCCACTTCATTTCAGGAGCACTGTAGCTCATCTGCTACACGCAAAAATATTCTCCTCGCATACATCTTTTTCCTTTTATTTCATTTCAATGCCGACTTTATATGTTTTAAAAATCAAAATCATGGCTCAAATTTTTGTCCGTCCTCCATTCCAGTCAAGCTCAAAAAAAAGGGCAGAAAATCAAATGGCCGAATTCAATTCAAATTAACTTGAGCCTCTCTCTTGCCGATCGTTCAAGATTCAAAGAAAACGAGGCCGATCGAAATCAAAACCGAAGTTCTTTCTCTCTTGCGTGACATCAGGTCAGCCTCTGAATCGCGAGTTCGAACATCAAAGCGCGGGGTTGAGAGGAAGGGCGTAGGCGAGGGCGCGTGTTGGGTGGTGTTCGACGACGAGCTAGGGTTTCGTTTGAGGAATTTAGGGCCGAACTTCTCGAGTAGGCATCGCATTCAAATTGGTGGCATTGAAGCATCGGGCGACGCAAGTGAAGTTTGCCGAGGGTGGGAATCTAGGATTCAAGGGAGCATGGTTGGCGGATGCGTGTATGGGTGAGGCACGCGTACGAGTTGTTGAAGAGGTAGTAGCAGGCGAGTTTGGAGTAGTGTGAGCAGAGTCTGTTGATCGAGCAGTTAGACAGGCCGTAGGCGATGAGTGTGGGTAAAGGCAGTTTGTTGATGGCTGTAGTCGAGGACGCGACAGCGATGGGAACGAAGCAGGCTGCTCGTTTTGGATTTTGGTGGAAGGTATATTCTGTAGTTAGTTTAATTTATTAAAGTATTGGTTTAGTTAATGCTGTTACAAAGAAAAATATGCAATAAGAAAAAGATTTTTAAAACAGGAGTTTTAAAATGTTTGATCTGAGAAAAAAAGAAAGAGGTTTTAAATTCAGATCTTTGAAATTTATATGGATGGGTTTTATCCATGTATGTGGTTTTCAAAAGATAAATATAATTAGTTAAAAACAGTAAGTGTGTGTATATATATATAGGTAAGATTTTGGAAGGGTATAGGAATTTTAAAATGTTTACGGTTATGTAAATTTAGTTTTTTTTTACACCTATATGGATTATTTTTATATGCAGTTTGAAATGAGAAGTAAAATACAATTTACTAGTTCATTTTAAAAAATAACTTATTAAGGTGATTAATTTTTAATTATTTTAGTTACTGAAGGATTTTTTTTTAAAAAGGAAAATTTTAGTTTAGAACTAAATCACAGTTAATTAAATTATTGGATAAGTTAAATTATTAAATGGTAATTGATTTGTCCGGTTTTACCAAATGTTTGTGCAAGGTCAAAATGGGAAACCGAGGCGAGATTGGAGTGGATTGCAAACAATAAAATCAAAGGTGATTAATCTCACTCAAATTCGATTACTGATTAATTTAATTAGTTAAAATTAATTATTGAATTGATTGCTTGAATTGGTAATTTATTATCAGTCTGGATGTGATATTATATATAGTAGTGTGTGTGTGTGTATATATATATATATTGGAGTGAATGATATTCCCACATTATATAGCGGACGAGATACTATGCGCTCCGTATAATAGCGGATGACCCTATATACCGCGATATCCCCCTCGAAGTGGGGGTGGTATTTTTATGTCGTGCTAACATCTGTGGAAGCAAAGAAACAGGTTGGAGGGATGCAATTGGATTCCTCAGAAATATTTGAATTTATTTTCATAGTCCGTGATTACGATTTATTTGATAGTCTTTAATAGAATATATTGAGAATTGAAGCTATTGAATGCTATGGTTTGGCTAAATATATGTTGGATATTTTGAGATATCAAAAGTAAAAGTACTGGATTTTTGGGAAGAAGAAAAGGGAAAGAAAATGGTTTCAAAGTAATTAGTTTATGGTTATATAAATTGAGTAATTAAAACCTTAAGTTAACTTAAACCTTAGGATTAGTAATGGCTGAGATAAATAAGTAATTTAAACCTAAAGGTAATTAAGTTAAGGTCATTATATATATATGTTAATTATTAATTTCTAAGGTTTATTTAAGTAAATAAATAGTTGTAATTAGTTGATAGTTAATGATAAAATAAAATGATCAAAACCTTTAATTTGTTAAAAGTCTTAAGTTAATTACACTTGTTAATTATTAGTTAATTTCAAATGTTTAATTAGAATAAAATAAAATGGTTTGTAATTAGTTTAATGATAATTAAATATGTTTTGAAAATAATTAATTAATTCCCTTTTAAGTAAATTAATGATTTGTGTGACTAGATAATCTAGTCTATGAATATTTTAAATTGGAATAACCTGGAATGAACAGTTAAATATAAAATGTGAGACGTTTTATTGAATAGACATTGTGATGGAATTATTATGTGAGGTTGGCATGCTAAAATTAAATTGTTTTGTTAAAGACAACTTGGCTTAAAAGATAGCGTTTGGATTCGAAGAGACTGGGATCAGATATCAGCACTATCCGGAACCACTTCGATTTGATAACTACCGCAATCTTTACGGGTTTGATTTATAGAATCAAATAGGCTGGAATGAAATAAATTAAGTAAATCCGACTGTTTTGAATAAGTAACTGAACTTAGATATTATTTTAAATAATGGATTTAGCAACAAGTGTTGGTTATAACAGGATAAAAACTTGTAATGTTGGATGAGTTACCTTGATTTTCAAAGATGTTTTTACAACTTAGTATTTCCAATTGAATGGGTTTACTCACGCTGGTTTCCGGCCTAACTCTGGTGTTACTTTATTGTAATACTCGGGTCAGACCGAGTATTACAGATTTTCAGGTTAGGACGTTCTGGAGCTCAGGAGACGAGCTGGATGGTAGAGACGTATTGATTATTTTCCGCTGTGTAGTATACTGTATAGGCAGTAGTAGAGGACCAGTTATTTCAACTGTCCAGATTTGTTGTACTCTGATATCTTGTCTACATATATTGACAGTTACAGCTTTTTCTTGTATAAATGCTGTTATTTTTATATTATATTTTGTTCTGCCGCGATTGTGAGATTCCATGCTGTTGTTTTCTGTTCTTCTTCTACCTCCTTTTCTTCTTAACCCTAACACCTTGGGGTTTCCGGCACTCGATTGCTCGACACTCTATACAATGAAAGTATTAGTGTCGATTTTCGGGGTCGAAATCTTCCGAGCCGTTACAAACTCCCAATAGCACATGATAGCTTCACTCTTCACCTGATGACCTTGAATTATACACAATGGCTCTCGTCTACATAGGAAGGCTCCAAATAGCATACAATGCCCTTAAACTGCACACGATGGGTTTCTTGTTAATCAATCCGCTCTTGGAATTTTGGGTGTAGCACAACACACACACAAAAGACAAATACATACGCGCATGCATGTACGTAATAATTGTTAATTATGTGTTTGACTTTAACTATAATTAATAATAATAAAATAAGAATTATTACTAATTAAATAAATAAACATTACATGGATTATTAGATATATATAGCATGTATATTTCAACATTCTTCGATGAACCTTCAATTCTTGATTATGGAAAGAATAAGGATGCGTTCGCAAGCCTGAACTGTCCATTTTAGGTGTTTGACGTGTCAGACATTTTTGATGCGTTAAACGTTTGAACTGGGCTACACCTTCCTCGCCCAATTGAATTGGTGCATGGAGAATGACTCATTAGCATTCAAAGCGTTGGATGCCAACCATTAATAACTCGCTAATCTATCCAAAAACTATCTAACTTCAAATAATCGTATCTTCCAAATCGTAAGTCGAAAAATCTAATATGATCACTCTATGGAATGAGAAACCATAATCCTTTTCTTTTGAAACTAGTTTCGAGCTCCAATTCGGATCCTATCAAAAGTTACAGCCATTACAATTCTTTTGGGTCAAAACCGTTCAATATGTATTCTCGATGTCAAAAATGTCAACAGTCAATGTTACCCAAAATCTAATTTGAACCCAATTTGGTTATAAAAATATTATTTCTATGATCCGCCGACACGTAAAAATGTGAGTCTTTACATTATTACCCATTTAGAAGTTTTGCCTTTGAAACTCACTAAACACAAATAAACAACAATGTCCAACACCGATTTTGACAACGAAAATTTGATTATGTTGCTGGTCACAAGTGAATTACTTGACAGACTAAAGTGCGCAAATACTCTAACGCGCACTTTGATATATATTGAAATACACCGAGCTTTTGATATCCTGTTCGAGCATAAAAAATGTTATCAACAGAATTTTCATATAAAAAGAATTTGCTTCATTGCGTTTTGCGACCGGTTGGAATCTTATGGTTTAAAAACTACAAAGGAAATCTGCATAAAGAAATAATAACTATTTTCGGATGGATATCATGAAGAATACTACATAATTCAAGATATTGGCGTGGGAGAAAATGAACCAGTTCAAAAGGTTGTTGAAAATGAATCAGTCGTAACGATAAATTTATCACTCATAATAATTTTGTTTACTATTTTAGTTAATCATGACTTTAATTTTTTTTTAAAGGTTTATCACATTATAAGAAAATATTTGTAGTACTATTCGCAATTATTTTTTTTTGACTTTATTAACTTCAAGGTTTAAGATTAGCAAAATTATTATTTCATGTTGTTATAAATAATCTCTGATTCAAAGTTTAAGATTAAAGTTTTAATATCAATAAAATATGTTATTTTTTGATTTAGCATAATTTCTCCGACTTAGATCTGTTGGAAAGTAGTTTCCAGGCGGAAAAAGAAAATGATCAAGTCCGCTTTTTCTCTTACAAAAGCCCCTGGAATGTTCGGAATCCAATTTCCACCTAAAACCAAAATCCCAAACGTCTTCCAAAAATTGAAGATCAAGGCTTTATCTACAATGAGCGAAATCGATCAATTCAGCTTATCTCCTTCTTGCGTTCTCAAACTTCAAAAAGGAGATATCACCGCTTGGTCTGTTGATGGATCAACTGATGCGATTGTAAGTTTTTCAGTAGCTGTCAGTTCGTGTTGTGAGAATTCAAGTGTTGCTTTAGTGTGGTTGTGGCTTGTGTATTACAATGACTTTTTAGGTGTAATCGATGGCAGACCTAGGGTATACGGTACAGGAAGGATGGACAGAATGTTAGGATTAGATCATTTTTATCCTAAATTTATTTTCTTCGAAGTAAAGATTTATTGTTCTGTAAAAATTATTCTACTCTCGGATGACATTTTGAATATTAATAATTCTCATCTGGCCATTAATTTTGTTGACATATTTGTTGATGTCGTTGAGTTAACAACTTGAAATGCGACAAAAGAAAAAAAGGTTCAACTGCGTGGTTTGAAGACGTAACTATTCAAATGATGGAATAAAGAAAAAAAAGGGTCAACTGCGTGGTTTGAAGACGTAACTATTCAAATGATGGAACAAAGAACAAAAGGGTCAACTGCGTGGTGTGTAGAAGAAGAAAACTCAGATTTTTTAACAGAATAAGCCCAACAACAAGTCGTGCTTCTGCAGACTACAGAATAAGTGCAATCTTATGTTAAGCCTGTGTATATCTACTACTAGGGACATCTAATAGATGAACCTTTACATAGCTATGTAATTTTTTCTGTATGCGCAAATGTAAGTTGTTCATTTCTTACAACCCAGTCACTACTGGCCTAAAGTAATCAACAAGCTCACTTATTACAGCAACAATTTCACATAATACATTAACACATGACATCAAAATACCACAAATAAAATTAAAATTCAATATTGAATCAACGGAAGTTTCAAATATACTTGTTTCAATCAGAAATGGTACATAAGTTTCAATATACTCGAATAATACATAGTGTCAACGTACACAAAGTAAACTTGAATACTAAATACTATACATTTTTCTAAACAATTTTCTCTTATGGTCCGAGTTCCCACATTAATCACATCTATCTTGTCTATGGTCTATCATTTCGTCTATACGACCTTTAATTCTTGTAGATTGCATTCTTCCTGTAGATCTGCAGATCAGAGGTGTTTGTACATAGGACATTGATACACATCCTAATATATTTTGTTCAAACACATGATGGAAAATTGGAGCAAAAGTATTTCAATTTTTTTTCTCCTATGAACTATGATGAAATAAGATCATGATATGCTCTATCTGTACCTTTACATTGTGCACACATAACTACTGCATGTGAACATGGAAAAAGTGCAAGTATAAAAATGTTGCATGAACACTTGCAAACGTTATTGTCGACGTTCACTGTATAATCATATTCATGTATGTCAATTACTTGTTACTCAGCAAGGCTAAAACTTTGGATACTCGTATTTCGTGCTTATGCAGCATTTGTTTCTATCATTTTTGCATATGCAAGAGTTTGTGTCATGAACTCCAACTCATATGTACGTCATTTGTAGAAATAACTATTCAAACGCTGAAATACACGTGCTACTAATAACTGAAAGGATAATGACTCTGCACTTTTCAAAATTCCATTGCAACTTCTAAAGGATTAGTGGTCATTATGCAAGATTTTTTTGTCATTGTCCTTACAAAGAGCCCAAAGTTCATCTTAGTTCATAAAAGCGTTGAGAGCAGTCTAAATAGACAAACAAGTGATTGTCGATTCTTTTAAAACAAGTATTAAATTAACTATTAATCAATAAGTTACTTTACGTTGATATTGAATGAAGCTAACAAAGAAAATTATTTACTTTAACTTTCATCAACTCATTGAAAATTGTTTGATGCTCATTTTGTAAATATAAACTACAATTTATGAGTTCAACTTCTAATCTCTATACATGAAAGAAATAGACAATCAAGAGGGATTTTGTATTCATGTCAGGGATCTAGATTACATAATGGTTTTGCATTCACATCAACCATTGTAAAGATTTTGCATTCATGTATTAAAAAATAGCATAAATATACTATAGATATATCATGGTTGTCGAAGATTGTTAAATTGTACGATCTAAATCATGATTTGGATTGAATCGTACCCTTCTCGATCTGACGTGGACAATAAATCGTGTATTCCTCAAATCATACGTTCTTTTATCAAATTGAAAAGATCACTGAAATGATTGGATCGATAACCTTAATTTTTGAAACCTGTCCATACTTACAACCCTATGAAAGGTCGTATCTAAAACCGAAGAGAAAGAAGTGAAAAGACTCCATTAGAAACTGAAAAGCTAGGAAATTGATCATTCAAAAACATTAAAGGGAGTAAAATTAACAACGAAATCTAGAAAAACAAAATCAAGAAAACAAAACAATACTCGGAGAAGAAGAAAAAAGAAAAGGAACAAGGAAAAAAGCATTGACTAGGCATTGCAAATTGCTGAAGGTAAGAAGGACTTCTCTTTCTTATTTGTTCTTACTGCAACTCATCCTTCTGCTGTATTTTCTTCTTTTGAATTTTGGGTTTTTCTACTTTGGTTGAATTAGAAATGAGTAGTGAAGAAGTAGTGTTTTTTTACGGTGCCGTCGCGGTGTCCAAGAACGGGTGATGAATATAGAAAAAGCCTACTGTAGAAGTCATATGCTAGCTACATTGATGTATTCGTGTATTCCTCAAATCATACGTTCTTTTATCAAATTGAAAAGATCACTGAAATGATTGGATCGATAACCTTAATTTTTGAAACCTGTCCATACTTACAACCCTATGAAAGGTCGTATCTAAAACCGAAGAGAAAGAAGTGAAAAGACTCCATTAGAAACTGAAAAGCTAGGAAATTGATCATTCAAAAACATTAAAGGGAGTAAAATTAACAACGAAATCTAGAAAAACAAAATCAAGAAAACAAAACAATACCCGGAGAAGAAGAAAAAAGAAAAGGAACAAGGAAAAAAGCATTGACTAGGCATTGCAAATTGCTGAAGGTAAGAAGGACCTCTCTTTCTTATTTGTTCTTACTGCAACTCATCCTTCTGCTGTATTTTCTTCTTTTGAATTTTGGGTTTTTCTACTTTGGTTGAATTAGAAATGAGTAGTGAAGAAGTAGTGTTTTTTTACGGTGCCGTCGCGGTGTCCAAGAACGGGTGATGAATATAGAAAAAGCCTACTGTAGAAGTCATATGCTAGCTACATTGATGGAATTTTGGTTCTAATTACAATATTTTGATAGAATGTCATACTATCAAGCAATATCAATATAATATCGATTCTTTTATATTTTATAGTTTATAGACAACTTTTGAATAGAAACTAAAATTACCATAGCAATAATCCAGTTCATAAACTCATAAATTACGTAATTCAAAATATTCCATCCATTAAATCTCAAATAAAAGAGGAAAAACACATCAAAAGATTCAAACTTTCAAATTTTAGGACTAATGGTTAAGAAATGTTGAAAATAAAATTTGTTTGCAAGTAATTTAAATTGTCTGTTGTTTGTTGTCATTCAGTAAGTATCAAGATTAAATGTGGATTCAACTGAAAATCTAACAAACTTTAAAATCTAGTTATAAAGAATGATTCATTTTCATCTGTCCATACTTGACCAACTCATCAGTTGCTTCCACAATGATGCATAATAATGATTTTTTTGAAGCTTTGGCGTACAACGCAACACACCACATATTTTTTGAAATATTGCACATTTATTAGATCCGTTTCATTATACGTTACAGATTAATGGAATAAAATAATATACAGTTTATATTTTGTCCTTTTGACACGGTTATTTTATATTGCATTTTTTATTTTAAATTTTTTGGTCGTTATTTGAAATATTTATAGAAATACGAATACGACGGTGTATAATTCTGAGTTGTATGAAAACGCATTGAATGCATTTAAAAGAAATTAATGTATTATCATAAGAATAGATTTATAAGTTATTCATACCTGAATATATTTACATCTCGTACTAGTTTTTGTAAATCAAAATGCCTTTTAGTTTGTAAAAAATAATACCGCACTTAGCTCGTTTAGACTTTCAAAATATACAAAATCATATAGTATATTATATGATAAAGTAATAAAAGGTGGAACTCAATGCACGAGGCTTTCGCACGATAGTGAGCTCAGTAGAGGTTGACACTGTACGCAGTCTTTCCATCGCATTACAAAGAAACTGTTTTCGGACTCGTACCTGAGTGCTCAGATCATCAAACAGATGACCTAACTGTTGCGCCAAGGCTCTACCTCCATTATATGATAAAATAATAAGTATATAAATTTGTTTTCGAAACATATTGTGTAAAATCAATTACTACATCCATTGGTCTTCAAGTTCAAAAATTAGATAATAGATTTTCTCCTATACAACATGGAAAAACGATAAATTCAATTTAAATACATATTTGTAATAGGAAAAAATCTATTTGAACACGGAATGGTGACACAATTTGTGACACAACAGATCTCAACCTTAAAATATTCTCCTAATTCAAACTTTTATGTAAGACATAATGCGGTCCAATGACCGACATACGTTGTATCACATTTTGTGTTTTACTTTTATCTCCAAATAATCTGCTCCCAATATACATGCACTAATTTTTGACTTTTTTAGTCATGAATAAAGAAAAAAAGCATCTTTTTTTACTACATTGTACCCCATATGCATCATGTGCACCATTTGCACTCTTTAATGCGTCTTTTAATGTATGCGAAACCATTCTAACAGAAGATGTTAATGCCGTGCAAGATACGTGTCATGACATTCCCCATGATATTATCCTTTGCAGTTCTCCCCTTTTTTTAATTTTTTATTTCTTTTTGACTATTGAATCCTTTTCTATCTTTGTTTCATCCATCATAATCATTATATTTATGTGATTCAAAAAATTTGAATTCAAAAGTATCATTATATCAATATATATGAGAATCAAATCATAGATTTTGAATTTCTTTAATTTAAACTTATTGTATAACTTAATTATATTATTGTTTAGATACTATACAGTTTTTGTGCTTATAAAAAAATTTCTTTCCACCTGAAAATTTATGCTAGCTTCACTGTATTGAAATTTAAATGCCAAGACTTTTGAATTTTGGTCTCTAGTATCAATAACACATCTCAACTTTCGAGCACGGCTGTTGTTTGGTTGAAGAATGACTATTTTTGCCAAATCTAGCACTCTTGTAAATATATTATTAAGTGCCTAGTATTTCATATTTCAATTAATATTTTGCAGTAAACATTGATCTGATCTATATGAAACTGTTGTCAATGTTGTTATTGTTGATATTTTAGTCGATGATATGCTAAAAATATTGCTCAAGTTTAACTTATCATTTGGTGATGATATTTTACTGTTATTATCGATATTGACTACTTGGTATCACTTACCTTCCATGGCCAAAAATATATACCCTTTTTGCAATTCTTTCTCCCTTTGATTTTTCCTTATTTATTTTTTTGCTATCTAACCTCTTTCCTTCCTACATTCCGTCATTCATAACTACTAGATTTACTGAAATGTTTCTAACTTAGAAACTCTTACCTTTCTCTATGTTCAACCTTCGAGCATCCTCTCTCTATTCTATGTTCGAAAGCCTGGCACAATTTGCTTTGTGCGGCTAAGGCGACCCCGATCAATAGGAGGAGGAGCATGGATGACTTCGAAAAGAAGGAAAAAGAAACGGATGAAATTTTATGTTAAACTTGAGCAATATTTTTAGCATACCATTGGCTTTATCTACAATAATTAGCACATCGATGATAATTTTAGATAAATCATGTCAGTATCTTTTGAAAAATATTAATTAAATACAAAATATCAGACAATTGATAACATACGTACAAGTGCTCGAAATGACCAAAAAGTCACCTTCAACAAATAATTGGGCTTGAAAGTTATAACTTGTTATAAAATTTCGTTTTTTTTTTTCCTTTTTTATGTAGCCATCCATGCTCAATACCACAATTCCGAAGTCTCATCATTCAAATTTTCAACTCAATGCTGTATTCTGACCTTATCTGAAGTTCTATTTGTGTACATGTAAATCAATATAACGATTAACTATGACAGCAAAATATCTTTTGTATCACATTTTAAACCCTTAATTTAATAAAACAAAAAAGACAATATAATTAAGATAACATAATTTTTTTTACTTGTAATCCTAAATCATATTCAGTTTTATGTGATAATGCATGCAGAATTTTAAGAATGAAAATAAGAAAAATAAATTCTACATATTGATTTCATTATTAAATGGCACTAACCATAAATATTAAGTATGCACGTATATTTTTTTAATAGGAATGCTCTAATATAGGAGTTTGGAACACTGAATGTTCAGTAATAGGATACAATATTTGAAAATTTTATTTCATGACTATCCATATCCCTCTATTTTATTGTTGCTTTATATCATGTGGTTTTATATATACGCGCGCATGCACACACACATGTGTGTATACACACACATATGTATATGTCTAGGTATGTGTGTGTGTGCGCGCGCGCACACACACACTCTTCACATCATGTGTCAACTCAAATTTTAACATTGTAGGTAAATGCTGACACACACTCTTCACATCATGTGTCAACTCAAATTTTAACATTACAGGTAAATGCTGCTAATGAGCGCATGCTTGGTGGTGGTGGTGTTGATGGAGGTAACCAGTTCATGATTATTTTTTATGCATAAAATGTTTCTCCCAAAAATACACATGTATACGGGATATATCCTCTAGCCCCACTTTCCCCTAGCCCTCTGTGGCCCACGACATATTTTTCCTTTTTCTTTTATTTTGATTAATTAAAACATTATAAACGAATGATTGTGATTAAGTTAGCACATCGGGGCACTGAAACTGGGATAGAGGATTCATACCCATATGTATACATTATAATTTATCTCCAAGACATTAATTTTTTTGCTTATAACATCTGGGGCTAGAATGTTACTATATTTTCTGTGCACGTTGGCAAATCTGAATATTAACACCTTTCAAGGATGATTGATCTAATTGATAAGAACCTGGATATTACGTGATGTATCTGCATTCTTCCATGACAGCGATACATAGAGCTGCTGGTCCACAACTTCGAGAGGCCTGTAAAGATGTTCCTGAGGTTAGACCAGGAGTTCGCTGCCCCACTGGAGAAGCAAGGATGACTCCGTTAGTGTTTTTGACTCTCTCTCTCCCCTCCTAGTATTATTTTATTGTTATTGCTGCTGTGGACTAACCTATTCATTCATTAGTTTGAACATTTTATATTAACATCATTCTCAATTTCAGAGCATTCCGTTTACCTGTTTCTCGGGTAATACACACTGTGGGTCCTATTTATGACACAGACCCTCAACCTGAGGTTTCATTGACCAATGCATATAGGTATCTGGATTTCTTATAATTCCTACTACTGTATTAGTTTGAATTTCTGTGGAGTATCACGTAAATATTAATCCCACATCTGAACAATTAATTTGCAGAAATAGCTTAATGGTTGCTAAAGAGAACAACATTCAATATATTGCATTTCCAGCCATATCTTGTGGTGTTTATGGGTAACATATATACAGTCTTCTCTCATGGATATTTTCTAGTTAATTTGGAACATCAGTTCACAATTGTTCATCCTTCCATTTATAAAATCTCAAATGGCGATGGCATTATTTTTCAGCTATCCTTATGCTGAAGCTGCCAGGGTTGCTATTTCAACAATTAAAGAGTTTGCAATTGACTTCAAAGAGGTACCATTTGCTGCCATTTTATTTTACTTCAAAATGTTTTATAAAGCATGTTGGATGCCATTGTTGTATCTGGAGGGCCGCGTAGTGCAGTAAAAGGTTGACTTTGAAATTCTTCCTTCTAATAAGTTTACTCAAATATCAATTCTTGTGTTATTATGAAGAAATGTGCAAATCATATTTAATATAAACTCAATTGATTTGTTTTGAAAATTACACACACATCCCCCCACCCACACACACATGCACACATACACACACATGCGTGTATACGTGCACACAAACACATATATATGTATGTATATATATTAGCTTCGTAATAATTTAGGTCAATGCTACAATTCACTGTTATGTGACCTATAGATGTGACTTCGGTCATCGGTTAATATTTGTTAACGCTAACAATTGAACGCTAACACCCCGGTGTGTAGAAGGTAATTGTGAAAGCACCACCCGTTGGTACGGGAACAAAATATAAGCAGAGAAATCACAGAGAAGCTATAAAAGACACAATATTTATAATGGTTCGGCTTAAGATCTAGCCTACGTCCACTTTAAAGCTCTTTATTGCTGATTTGATTACAATTCTTTACAACAATCTTCAATTACAACACACTTAGACAAATGGCTCAAACTCTGATGTAGAAGAATCCCTCGAATGCATGGTGAATGAGTTAGATTTCCACTTGAGATTTGTTGAAATGTCTTTGGTGATTGGAGTGATAGAAGTGTTGCTTGAACGTTGCTTGAAGTCGAGTCAATGGCAGAGTAATGGCGTCCAGGAAGTCAGTCCAAAAAGTCCCCTCCATGCTCAATGTGGTCATGTATTTATAGGCAATTTTCTAGGCTGAAATTGTCAAGTCATGAGTCGTTACCGACTCAAGATGAGTCGTAAGTCGTGACCGACTCAGGATGAGTCGTATGTCGTAGGCGACTCAACTGGTTGAGCCCTGACTTCATATCAGAGCGTTTTCGGTCCTCTGTATACAGCACAAGTCCTAACTCGTCTGCGAGTTAATAGGCCGTGGTCCAAAGTGAGGCGGCATAGGATTTCTACATAATAGCTGTAAGTCGTAGACGACTCAAGCTAGGTCGTGAACGACCTATCATAAGTCGTAGGTCGGTCCTTTGTTGTTTTGGGAGTTTAGTCAGTTAAGTCATTTGACACCTTAGGTCGTTGAGTCGTTAGAGAACTTGAGCCGCTAGCCCCATGAGTCGTTAACCCGTTGAGTCGGCCGACACCTTTAAGTCGCTAAGGTTATAACCCGGTGAGTCGTTATTCCTCCTGAGTCGCTGAGTCGTAACCCTTCGAGGCCGTTGAGTCGGTAGCTTCCTGAAGGCTGTTGAGTCGGTAACTCCTCAAGGCTGTTGAGTCGGTAACTCCTCAAGGCTGTTGAGTCGGTAGCTTCCTGAGTCGGTGGCTTGTTGAGTCGGTAGTCTGTTGAGTCGGCCCAGACCTTGACTCGTCGCCTAAACGGAGTTAACATTTGCCCCTCGAAGTTCACGCCTAAGTCGTAGGTCGTGTGCTTCGACTCATCTTAACTCGTGTGCCGATTCAACTACCACTGCTCAACGCTATAAAAGACTTGAGTCGTTCCCCTTACTCCCTTCTTCTCATTTCTTATCCTTTGAACCGCATCTGCCATTAACGCATCTTCGAGCTCTCAAAGGCGATTCCAACCTGATTCATTTTCGATTATCTTTAGCATCACACCGTGTAAGAGACTTTGCACCTTTTTTCATTTGCTGATGATTGCCGATCTCCGCCTCTGTTTTTCCCCCCTTGATCCTTGCGAATACTATTACATCGGACATTGATGGGTTAAAGGCAGGCGGCTTGATCTTACTTGTATCGACTCGAGATTTAAGGCGACCTAGTGGTGTGATGGAGCTGGGGTTAACCACTGCGAGGTTATTGGGTTATCGGGTTATGGATTAGATGGTTAATGGGTTAGGAGTTAGGTGGTTAATGGGTTAGGAGTTAGATGGTTAATGGGTCTGATTGATTCGAACGTTGCCGTAGGTTTGACTCGGCTACTTTTGTATGATCCAGCGACCCTTGTGATTTAACCATGATACGACTCAACACGCTTCATGACCTAAGCCTTGAGTTGTGGACGAGACAAAACCTTTGAGTCGTGGCCGAGATAAGACCCTTGAGTCGTGGCCGAGATAAGACCCTTGAGTCGTAGCCGAGATAACACCTTTGAGTCGTGGCCTTGAGTCGTTGCCGAGATAAGTCTTGGAGATAATCTCCTTATTCCTACGACTCATGACTTAGGACATTGCCGACTCAGAACCTTTGAACCGTTGACGAGTTATGACTTGCATGAATTCTGTTTGAATTTTGGACCATTGTATTAACTTTGAACTGTTGAATTTTATTGCATCCATTCACAGGTTATTTTGACTTGCAGGCTAACAACCTGTTCAATACGACATTCACAGAAAACTGGGACGAATATACTGTCATTGATTGCCCATATCAAATGACAGATTAGTTAATAACAGATAATTGACTTAAACAAATCGTGTGAATGAAGTGCTATCAATTTTAAGTAGAATATTAAAGCAACACTGAAACAATCAATTGAAACTGACCAGCCTGCACTAATATTATGCTTGAACTCTAAATTAACAAGTTCTGAAATTTCCATAGTCGATCAATCGTCAACCAGTTTAATTCCAGTTATATTTACTTGTTATTTTCATTAGTTTTGCACAACACTTCACACTTTTAGGAAACGTGCACCTTCGCATTTGAACACCCGGTTGCTTGTGTAGAATGACATCTCAACAAGAAGAACCGATGGGCCAGGCTGAAGATGTCTTCCCAGTAGCCAACTTGTTGAATAATCCTCCGGAAAGAACTCCCACCACTCTGAATCACCGGGTGTTTACTCAACTGCTCACCCAGTTTGGCATTGCCGAAGCTGATGCCTTACTGCCGGGGCCAAACGATACTGCAGATAGGCCCCCTTCTGGCTTTATTGCTGTCAACCGCCAAATGTGCTTGAGCGGTGCCATACCACCTTTTAATGACTTCCTTCGGCAGCTCTTGCTTCGATTGTCTATCTCTCCATTCCAATTGCACCCCAATGGCCATGCCATTCTGATGGGGTTATGTGTGCTTTTTAGTAGAGTTCTGGACCGATTACCGAGCTTTGAGGAAATCTGCTACCTCTGCTCATTCACAAAGATCAAAGATCATCCCTCCATCGTAATCATAAGGAGTGCTCGAAATCGAAAACTCATCACCGATCTTTCTGATAGCGTTCACGGATTTCTAAATCAGTATTTCTTTGTTCGTTGCCCTCTAGGGTTTTATGCCATCTGGAGAGTAGGAAGTAAGATTTTCCTGTTTTTATTTCTCCAATCTTGGATTTTCATAATTTGAGTTGCTGAATGCTAACTTTGCTTCTTTTCCCTGTTTTAGCACTTCCTCCTCCCTCTAGAGATCCATGCTATAAACAAGTTTTTGAGAGATTGAACGCCGTGGCGGCAGAAGAGAGGAGTATAAAGTTCTTGTTAAATGATGGATTTTTACATCAATATGGGCTTCTTCATCCTTCTCGCTTCACTCAGTCTCGTGAAGTCCCAACTGAAATTCCTGATTCTCCGGCGGAAACTCCTGATGCCCCGGTCCCTATTAAAGAGCACATTCAGGGAGGAACCTCTATAGAAACTCCACTAGTGAGATGTTCAGTTCCGAAGGACGTTGCGGGGCCGTCTGATAAGTCTGCACTTGCCCCAGTTATCGAAGAGGAAGAAACTCCACGATCCTCCGGAAGATCTGCCGACGAAGGGTTGAAAAAGCCAGTCCCAAAAAACATGAGGGTGATGATGTTTTCGAGGGGTTGAGCGATTTAATTGTGACTTCTCAAGAACTTTTCAGAGATGATGTTTCCAAAACTGTTTCTTCTGTAATTGAGGCGACATCTTCTCTACAACAAATGTCAACTCCTCCTACTCAAGTTATCACTACATCTATTTCACAGAGTGGTCTGTAACTCGATGCGTGTAGTTTACACGTTACACAACACTTAGGATTTTTTCATCACTTCTACGCATTTATCCTCTTGTACTTTAAAGATTTATAAAGCTTATTATTTTTATTCCAGATTCTCCTATGGGGCGCAGCGGCTCGTACTATGATGATTTCCAGCGCTACGGGAGGCGTAGCCAGTATGATTACAGGCGTTACCTCCCTTCTTACAGAGAATCGGATAAAGAGAGGGCTATCAGGAAAGCCGACGAGAGACGAGCATATGAAGAACGTCACCGAAGGGAACAAGAAAGACATGACCCTCCCCACAGAGATGATGATACTCAAAAGAGAAAAGCTCACGATGAGAGAGGTAAAGGTCACATAGACGATTCTTCTAGCAAGCGGGCTAGACTTACTGAAGAAAAAATGCCGATAGCTTCTGAACATGTTCCTGCTAAATCTCCTGCTCCCGTTCGCTCCGACATTCAAGCAATCATCAACCGGCCCGCATACCAGGTCGGGCAAGGTCCTCCCACTCTTCAAAGTCGATTTCCTCAGTGGTGCTTGAGAGGGGTTCGATTTGATCTCGACTTGGTTCCTCTCGACAAACCGGCTATGCTGCGAAATCTTGATACTGTCAGGACCGATATTGAAAGAATGTCGAACTGGCAAAAACTTGTCGACGAGCTTCAGAGGGTTAACCGAGCCAATCTCGAGGCCATGCTCACAATGGAGAACGATAAGGCTGAGTGGCAGAAGACTCTCGAACAGCATGACGCCGAAATGAGAAGTATTGCTTCCTATAATGAAAAGCTGGAAGCGGAAGTGGAAAAGCTTAAGGAAGAATTAGTTACTTCATCAACTTCCTATTCTCAAAAGGAGAGCATGCTTCAGCAACAAGTACGAGATGCGCATGCCAGTCAAAGAGCAGTCGAAGATAAGCTTGCACATAAGGAAAAGGTCATAGAAGAATATCGTGCTGAAACTGTACAGCTGCGAGAACAAACCGGCTCTCAAAGCTTGGAGATAGAGTTGTTAAAAACTCGACTTGCTATGGCCGAAAAGGAGCGCGACGAGGCTGTTGCTGGTAAACTTGCGGCCGAAGAGGCCCATCAAGCAACCAAAGCTGACATTAGTTCCACACTATTTGATTTTTATCTGCACAGCATTTTGGGGTGTGGCAGCCTTGCCTTTCTAGGCCCTAAATACGAAATTACATTAGCTGAAGTCTGGGAGGCAGCACTTGATATGCTAGGTGGCAAAGGTGCTGGTTACGCTGAGACAGCTCTTGAAGAGCATTATCTCGATGATGATGCCCGCGCCGCTCTTGCCAAGGGAAAAGAGCAACTTGCCAAGGTACGGGCCGGAATGGCGGAAGGGGAACATTCCGAAAAAGGAGCACCGCCTACTACCTCTGAACGTCCTCTAGTTTCTCCCGAGGTGGACATTACAGGCTCTAGTGCTCATTCGCCGCCTCCTACAAGAACCGGGGTAATTACCCCTACCGATGAAGAGGCTTTGGAGGACATTGGGGCTCAGAATTATGAGATTGAACTGACGAAGCCAACATCTTCAGGTAATTTCGACATTGGTCCGATTCAGGTGGATTGCCTGCTTATTCCTCAAAAATTTGATGAGCTTCTCGATTACTTCTTGAATCTCGATGAACCCATATCTCCCTTCTTTTGGGAGGATACTAACATTTTCAATTTCTCTTCTTCTGCAGTTGAAACAACAAGTGCCGTGCAAACTTCGCCTTCTCTGGTTATTCCTCCTCCATCTCTTCAGGTGACTCCTCCTTCTGCTTCACAACCTGGGTCACAAGAGGAGAAAATTGAGGCTCTTCATGGCTTGGATGACCCTATTGCTTCGCAGGAGCAAAAAGATGAGGGACTCGAAGGAGGCGAGATCTCTCCGGAGCGGACTCCTTCTGACGACGTAGTTTTGTCCGCTCTCGTTACTCCAGGGAGTGAGTCTTCTTCGAAGAGAAGAAAGAAGCATGGGACATCGAAGAGGAGAGGGAAGAAAATTATCACCACTGAAGAGGAACTGGAAATTGCACCAGTTGCACCTCCCTCCCCTTCTTCCCTTATGCCTTCAGACCGACCTGAAAGACCTGAAAAGCTAATCATTCGGCCGGGTAAAGGGTCTAAAGGCGGCAAGAAGAAATGAAGAGTTGGGCTTTTTGATTCCTTTTTTGTGTAATGGTCGGATGTTGTGCAGGCACCGGCCCCTGCTTCTTTATTTTGAAACCTGTATCTGCAATATCTGCAATTGAATAAAATGATCCTTTATTTGTACAGACTTTTGTTTGAATTTGAGAATGCATTTATTATTCATTTTTGCACAAGTTTATTTATATGATATTGCGGTGAGCTTGTGGTATGTTGTTTGAGCGTACTTTACTGACGTAGCTATACCATTTTGTATGTAACTATACCATGTTGCCCCCATACCATGAGCTTACTGCAATATCGTATACTTTGAGGGGACTTGCACTCTCATTTTCTGAAGAATATTTACTTCATTCTCGAAGAGAATTTTCGTAGAGTGCAACTCCCTTCATATGAGTTTTTACGCTTTGTCCTTTGAAGAAATCACTTTTTCCTTTTGCGTATGTATACATTTTGCCAAGTGAATTCTTCTATGTGGTGAAGCGGGCCTCTGAAGGGTACTTTAACTTTAATTCTTCCTTTGAAAGTTAAAGTATGCCCTTGATGAGGATTTTTTTTTTTTTTTTTTAGATAGAAATTTGTGCCTCTGAGGAAGGATTTCTTCACGTTTCAACACTTGGAAGTTTTATTTCAATCTTGGTGAAACGTGGGCTTCTGAAGAGGTCTTTCCTTTGAATTGTGTCCCCGGAAGGGGGTTGTACCTCTAAGGAGGGATTTTTTCACGTTTCAACACTTGGAAGTCTTATTTCAATCTTGGTGAAACGTGTACCTCCAAAGAGTTGTGCCTTCGAAGAAAGCCTTTTCACGTTTCAACACTTGTAAGTTTTATTTCAATCTCGGTGAAACGTGGGCTTCCAGGAAGGTCTTTATCTTGTTTTGCATTTCAACTTTGGTGAAGTGAAATCCCGAAGAGCGGTCATGACACTTCAACTCCTGATGAAATGGGCCTCCGAAGAGGGCTTTTATTTTGTTTGCATTTCAACTCTGGTGAAGTGTAATTCCGAAGAGCGGTCATAACACTTCAACTCCTGGTGAAATGGGCCTCCGAAGAGGGCTTTTATTTTGTTTGCATTTCAACTCTGGTGAAGTGTAATTCCGAAGAGCGGTCATAACACTTCAACTCCTGGTGAAATGGGCCTCCGAAGAGGGCTTTCATCGCCTGGAAGTTACTCTCTCATGGTTGGAGGGTCATGACTCCTCCAATCTTTTTTTGTTGAGTAGAGAACTTTCTTTTTTGTGGCGTATGACCCATTAGAGGTCTTTATCCTCCGAAGAGTTGTGCCTCCGAAGAGGACTTGTGCTGCCGATGATGGCTTTGGTTGTTCCTCTGTTCATTTGCTTATGCCTTTTCAATGATCCTCTGCCCCTTTTTTTTTTTTTTTACAAGTAACTTGTTTAATCCAAGGAAGTGTGCTTCATTGTCAGGCGATTTCGTGAGAACGAGCACTAGCTTCTTAATTGGATGTTTGTTTGTTCAAACGATCTCAATTTATTAGCAAAGACCCGTTTCTGTCGAAATCATAGGCCATTCAACTGAAGTACTTCCTATCTAGGATTTGAATTCGGGGCTCTTGTGACTTGAAATTTGGCGAGAATCACTTGGTCTTTTTATGTGCAAGTTTCACTTCTATTGTCTGCAAAAATTCAAATCGACATTTCAGCGATACATTCTATGTACTTTTTATATCGAAAATAAAGCAAACATGTAATAATAATAAGGAACACAAGATTTATAGTGGTTCGGCCAGGAAATTGGGCCTACATCCACTTTATATTCTTTCATTATTTACTTGCATCAGTTTTACAATTGCTTTTAATTACAAGAATCATACATTCATAATTTTTTTTACAATATTTCAACAAAATTTTCAAGTAAAGTATGGACGCAAATGGTTGCTGTTCCATGCCCTTGGAATTTGATCTCCTTCAACAGTGGTGAGTTTGAATGTGCCGTCAAGAAGCTTTTGACCTATGACATATGGTCCTTCCCAATTTGGCCCAAACACACCTGTCGCTGTCATAATTCTTTTCAGGACTAGGTCTCCAATCTCAAAGCTGCGTTGGCGGACTTTGGAATTGAAATGTCTGGCTATTCTTTGCTGATGAGCTGTAATTCTGAGATTAGCCTCATCTCTTTTTTCATCAAGGAGATCTAGCGCTTCAAGCTGTAGCTTTTCGTTTTCTGCTTGATTGAAATGGATTCTTCTGTGTGAAGGGACTTCTATTTCTACCGGAATCATTGCCTCTGATCCGTATGCCAATGAAAACGGGGTGTGCCCAGTCGCAGTTTTGTGAGTGGTTCTGTATGCCCATAGTGCCAGTGGTAGCTTATCGACCCAACCACCTTTTGCTCTTTCAAGTTGCTTCTTGATGGTTGACTTAATAATTTTGTTCACGGCTTCCACTTGCCCGTTTGCCTGCGGATGGGCTACTGCTGAGAAGCTTTTCCGGATTTTGAATCGCTTGCAAAAATCTTGGAATTCTTCACTTTCAAACTGAGTTCCATTGTCTGTAATTATTTTTTGAGGCACCCCGTATCTGCAAATGATGTTTTTAGTCACAAAACTCATCTTCTTTGAGGTGATAGTAGCCAGTGGTTCAGCTTCTGCCCACTTAGTAAAATAATCTACAGCAACAATGGCATATTTAATTCCAGATTTGGCAGTTGGCAACGGTCCTTCAAGGTCTATTCCCCATATCGCAAACGGCCATGGACTGACCATCTGTGTGAGTTCAGTGGAAAGAGCTCTAGGAATTTTGGCGAATCTTTGACATCTGTCACATTTTCGGGAATACTCTGCTGCATCTCGATTAATTTCTGGCCAAAAATATCCGTATCGGAGAATTTTCTTTGCTAATGTTTGGCCACCTGAATGATCACCACATTCTCCTCCGTGTACCTCTGCTAGGATTGCTTTGGACTCTTCCCTGGATACACATCGAAGTAATGGCATTGAGAATCCCCGTCTGTATAACCGGCCATTCTGGATTACGTATCGAGAGGCTTTTTTCAGTAGCTTTTGTCGTTCTTTTGAGTTTTCTGGTAAGGATCCATTGAGCAGATATTCTATTATCGGAGTCATCCATGATTCTTGCTCTTGAGACATGCTCATGATCCAATCAATGTCCATCTCATCAATGCTAGGAGTCGACAGGACCTCCACTGGAGTTAGCCCCAGAAATTGAGCTTCGCCTGTGCTCGAATACTTCGCGAGAGAATCTGCTTTCATGTTTTCTTCTCGAGGAATGTGGCTTATCATGTAATGATCGAAATCACCCAGGAGTTCCCAAGCCTTTGACAAGTAGGCGGGCAGATTCCCCGCTTTTGCTTGGAATTCCCTTTTGACTTGGCATACAATAAGCTGAGAATCACTGAATATCTGTAGCGCTCGGATGTTTAATTCTTTAGCAATCCTTAAGCCAGCGATAAGGGCTTCGTATTCTGCTTCATTGTTTGTTGAAGGGAATTCCAATCTTAGTGCATAGCATAATGATCGACCTTTAGGAGTCTCAAGTACAACTCCGGCTCCAGAACTGTAGTCGTTTCTCGCACCATCGACATATAACTTCCACTGGATCGGGGAATTGTCGACCGTTTCTTCCTCACTGTTACCCTTATCTGTAAATTCTGCAATGAAATCCGCTAAAGCTTGTCCATTGATTGCTTTTCGGGGATGATAAGTGATGTCATACTGACTGAGTTCGATATTCCACTTTAGAAGACGACCCGAAGTTTCAGGGCGAAACATGACTTGCTTTAAAGGTTGATCAGTGAGGACTCTGATAGGATGAGCTTGAAAATATTGCCTCAACTTCCTAGATGCAATTAGCAAGCAATATGCGAGTTTTTCCAACTTAGAGTAATTCATCTCTGCCCCAGTGAGTCTTTTGCTGATATAGTAAACTGGATGTTGAATCCATTTGTCTTCCCGTATCAGCGCTGCACTTAAAGCATGAGATGATACTGCCAAGTATATAAGAAGATCCTCGCCATCGTCAGGCCTAGAAAGTATTGGAGGCGTCTCCATATGGCGAATCAATTCATCAAAGGCTCTTTGGCATTCGGGAGTCCAATCGAAGTTTTTCTTTCCTTTTTTTAGAGCGTCAAAGAATGGGATGCATTTATCTGTGGCTTTGGAAATGAACCGACTCAAGGCGGCAACTTTTCCATTGAGACTTTGCAATTCCTTCTTTGTTCTAGGAGCTTTGACTTCTTTCAATGCAGTAATTTGAGCTGGACTGGCCTCAATGCCCCTAGCGCTCACGATGAAGCCTAAAAACTTGCCGGATTCCACTCCAAATGAACATTTTAAAGGATTGAGCTTCATTCTGTATTTTCGGAGGACAACGAACATGTCTGCTAAGTGTTCTATGTGATCCAGTGCTTTCTTAGACTTTACTAACATGTCATCAACGTAAACTTCCATGGTTTTGCCCAGTTGCGGTTTGAACATAGCATTAACGAGTCTTTGGTATGTTGCCCCTGCATTCTTCAACCCGAAGGGCATAACTCTGTAGCAGTAAAGACCAGTGTCGGTGATAAAGCTCGTGTCCTCCTGATCTGGCTCATGCATCATGATCTGGTTATATCCGGAGTAAGCATCCATAAAAGATAACAATTCGTGTCCCGCTGTTCCGTCTACCAGTTGATCGATTCTGGGTAATGGGAAGCAGTCTTTGGGGCAGGCCTTGTTTAGATCTGAAAAATCGATGCATACTCTCCATTTTCCGTTGGCTTTCTTAACCAGCACTGGATTTGAAACCCAATTCGGATATGTAGATTCTTTGATAAAATTATTCTCCATGAGCCGATCAACTTCTTCTTTTAATGCCGCTGACCTTTCCGGACCTTGAGTTCTCCTTTTCTGCTTTACAGGTGTAAATTTTGGATCAATATTTAGAGCATGCACTGCAACTTCTGGGGATATTCCGCACATATCGGCATGAGTCCAAGCAAAAACATCCAGGTTTGCCTTTAAAAAAGATATTAAGATATTCTGAATTGACGCATTAAGTTGCGAACCCATATTCAACACTTTGTTTGGGTCCTTTGGGTCAACAGGTATTGGTATTGTCGTTTCCACCGGTACCATTCTATTTTCCCCTGCACTGACTTTTCTAGGGTCCATCTCTTTTCTTGCTCCGCTGTGCTCGCCAGTGCAGGGTCCGCCCTGTAATTGCTACAAGGCTGGTTCTTTGATGCGGACTGGGGCTGCCGCATTCTTTCCCATTTCTCTTTTTCTGGTTTCTCGTAGCTCTGTCAGATAGCACTCTCGCCCAGCATTTTGATCACCTTTTATAACTCCTACTCCATTGTCTGTAGGGAATTTAATAGTGAGGCACCACGGGGCAAGAACAGCTTTGAACGCTGCCAGAGTTGGGCGACCAAGGAAAGCATTGTAAGCAGAAAATTCGTCGACAATCACAAAAGTTTGCTTGCGGACCACTTTTCTCTCTCCTTCTCCAAGTTCCACAAACAAATCAATGGTCCCTACCGGCTGCTTTGGCTCCCCAGTGAAACCAGCAATTTTCTGCGATGAGGCTTGCACATCAGCCATAGGGATCTTCATTTGGTCGAATGTTTTCTTAAAGAGAATATTGCAGGATGCGCCACAATCAATGAGAACTCTTCTGACAGTAGCTGGTCCGATACCAGCTGAGATGACTAGAGGATCCAAAGTAGGAGCCTCAATACCTGCAGAATCCCTGGCTCTGAACACAATATCATCATCGAAAGTTCTCTGTTGCTTCAAAGGCGTAGCACCTTCCAAAACAAATACATCTTCCTCAGTCGGCACATACTTTAAAGCTCTGCTATACCTTTCCATCTCACCCCAGCTTCTGCCTGCTGGGTGAGGTCCCCCTGTAATGACATTAATAATGGGCCTTCCAGATTCATGCCCTGCAGCCTTCTCAATCGTCCTAGGCTGTTGAGTAGGAGCCTGTTGCCCCTGACTAGATGAAGCAGAATTGTTGTTATTCTTTTTCACAAATTGCTGCAGTTTGTTTTCCCTTAGCAACTCTTCAATCAGATTTTTCAATTGGCGGCATTCATCGGTCTCGTGACCGGGTTGATTATGGAAGCGGCAGAACTTTCCACTCTGTATAGCCTTTTTCCCGGTCCTTAGAGGAGGAGGTTTAGGGAAGTCAACAGAGTCTTTAATGGCAAGGTAGATACGCTCCGGTGTATCTGATAAAGGAGTATACTCCGATGGCTTGAAGGATCGGGGCTTCTTCAAATTACTCTGTTTCTTCCCATTGTTATTTTCCCTTTTTTGCCCTACAGATTCATTCTTGCGTGGAGCAACAGTGTTATCTTCAGCTTTTTCCAACACTGCCTTTACTGGTACGGGACGGCTTTCTAAGCGTATGAATTCATCTGCTTTTTTATAGAATTTTTCAAGGGAATTTGGTTCCTTCATGTTTAGCCATCTCCCAAATTCGTTTGACTTGTCAATACCCTTCATCAGATAAGTCAATATCATTCGCGGCTCTGCATTGTCCACCTCAGCTAACGCTATATTAAAGCGGTTTAAGAAAGATCTGATAGTCTCTCCTGGGCTCTGCTCCAAACTTGATAATGACATGATATCCTTGGCTTTTGAGGCATATAGCCTGAACTGCTCCTTGAACTTCCGGGTCAAGTCAGAAAACTGATCGATAGATCGGACGGGCAGCTTGGTGAACCAAAGCAGAGCTACGCCTTCGAGATAGACAAGGAAATATCGGCACTTTATTTCATCAGAGGCCCTGGCACCTGTCATGTGCCAATCATATTTGTATAGGAATTCATTCGGATCACTTGTCCCCTTATAAGCTGGAATGGTTGGAGGGACAAACTTCCTTGGGAATTCAGCCTTTAAGATTTTCTCGGTAAATGGAGTTTTACTTGGGGCAAAACCCCATTCTTTCTCGTCTTCAACCCTCTGCATATTCTCTTTCATAATTTATCAGACCATTCCAGAAAGATACTCCTCATCATGTCGAGTTCTAGATCCACCAACCTCTGGAAGTGTTTGTTCAAAGGGGCTAGCAGCCCTTTCAGGAGCATTTCTTTCTTCTGCATCATGAAGGTTGCCAGCAAAATTCCTCTCATTACCCGCTGGTTGACGGTTTGCCCCAAGCAGATCGTTCAACCTATTTAGAATTAGGGCATTCTGGGCATTTTGAGCCTCGAGTTGTGCATTTTGGGCGTTGATCTGTTGGTTCAGCCCTAAAATTGCAGCATCCAGCTCTGCCTTTGTAACTCCGACAGCTGGAGTGGCTTGATTCGATATAGGGGAAGCGGAGGTTCCCTCTTGAATATTCCCAGATCTGACAGATCTACTCTTCCTTCCAGGAGCCATAATCTCGGATAGACTTCTGGTTTTCAAGGAGATTCTCTCTACAAATCTCTGTGAAGCAATGATGATAACTCACCTGAGTTCAGTTCTCAGTGAAAGCACCAAAAATGTTAACGCTAAAAATTGAACGCTAACACCCCGGTGTGTAGAAGGTAATTGTGAAAGCACCATCCGTTGGTACGGGAACAAAATATAAGCAGAGAAATCACAGAGAAGCTATAAAAGACACAATATTTATAGTGGTTCGGCTTAAGATCTAGCCTACGTCCACTTTAAAGCTCTTTATTGCTGATTTGATTACAATTCTTTACAACAATCTTCAATTACAACACACTTAGACAAATGGCTCAAACTCTGATGTAGAAGAATCCCTCGAATGCATGGTGAATGAGTTAGATTTCCACTTGAGATTTGTTGAAATGTCTTTGGTGATTGGAGTGATAGAAGTGTTGCTTGAACGTTGCTTGAAGTCGAGTCAATGGCAGAGTAATGACGTCCAGGAAGTCAGTCCAAAAAGTCCCCTCCATGCTCAATGTGGTCATGTATTTATAGGCAATTTTCTAGGCTGAAATTGTCAAGTCATGAGTCGTTACCGACTCAAGATGAGTCGTAAGTCGTGACCGACTCAGGATGAGTCGTATGTCGTAGGCGACTCAACTGGTTGAGTCCTGACTTCATATCAGAGCGTTTCCGGTCCTCTGTATACAGCACAAGTCCTAACTCGTCTGCGAGTTAATAGGCCGTGGTCCAAAGTGAGGCGGCATAGGATTTCTACATAATAGCTGTAAGTCGTAGACGACTCAAGCTAGGTCGTGAACGACCTATCATAAGTCGTAGGTCGGTCCTTTGTTGTTTTGGGAGTTTAGTCAGTTAAGTCATTTGACACCTTAGGTCGTTGAGTCGTTAGAGAACTTGAGCCGCTAGCCCCATGAGTCGTTAACCCGTTGAGTCGGCCGGCACCTTTAAGTCGCTAAGGTTATAACCCGGTGAGTCGTTATTCCTCCTGAGTCGCTGAGTCGTAACCCTTCGAGGCCGTTGAGTCGGTAGCTTCCTGAAGGCTGTTGAGTCGGTAACTCCTCAAGGCTGTTGAGTCGGTAACTCCTCAAGCCTGTTGAGTCGGTAGCTTCCTGAGTCGGTGGCTTGTTGAGTCGGTAGTCTGTTGAGTCGGCCCAGACCTTGACTCGTCGCCTAAACGGAGTTAACAATATTTAAACTATTTAAATATCAAAGCTTGTGCGGATTTTGCTGACGCACCCTGAAGTTCATGAAGTCATATGCTTGTTGATCATCTTAGTGAAGTTCTACTTCATAATCGTTTTACTCTTCGTCGAAACTATGACCCTTGGACATAATAATGCTCTTATTTAGTTGCGAATTTAAACTCTAAAGTTATGTTGTTCAATCGATACCAATTGTTGATTAATCGAACTTACTCTGACCAAAAATTTCTAACCTTGAGTCAAAAATCAATTACGGTGGCATTAATCTTCTATATTGAAAGAGATGGATGTTCCATTTAGTAGTGTTCCACTTCGAGTATCTAATTTGTACTCAACTATGGTCTTAACGCGAACTCATGTCATGTAATTAACCGTCATTAAAGTAGTGTCTTGATACCCAAGATCCATAATATTCTAAAGTCAAAAAGACTACTGCACATCGTTTCGTGAAATTCTATATTTTGACTTACATATAACTAACATATAAAAGATTCTCAGTGAGATGTTCTGTAGTTACATAACTTTTTGATTTCCCCGATGGTTATGAGTAAATCACCGTCCACGGTATGGAGAATATTGGGTACGATAGTCTTGCAGATGAATTAATACACCTTTCTTGAATCACTTCAACTAGGAACATTTAAATATTTATTTAGGTATACCAATTTATCACTCACGATTACAAGCACATTCGCAAATGTAGTCCGTTAAATACCTACTTCTAGGGCTTTCTTTGTATGTATAAAACGTAATTATCATTTTAAACACGCACACACGCACACACACACATATATGTGTATGTATATATATGCACATACAATAACTACCGAAACCAGAAAAACATACTTTTATTTCGAACAAGATTCATATATAAAAGTTAAATGTACAATTATATAACTAATTACATAATTTTCTCTAGAACATACCCTCAACTCTATCTAGTAGGTCCTTTTATTTCCTTCTACATTTTTTCTTTGGTTACTCCACCATGAAATTGTAATATCATTATCATGATCAGTAATTCATGCTCATCGGTAGCATAAAATGGATAAAAATGGCTAAAAAACTGTAAGGATATGTTTATAATACCCGATTTCTGGAATAGTACTGAAAATTAAGCTCTACATACATTTTCTATCAGCAGTACAAAATTTAGAAGTTTGCCAAGTCCATCAGAGATCAAAACATTAATATGGAACTGAAAGGGATGTACCTACATATATGTATTTAATCATTAAGCACAAAATAATAACTTGTACAGTAGTAATAGGCTTGTTGTTAATCTTTCATCATTAAGCTAGCTTTCACTAACATCATGATAGATGCACAACTGCTTATATGTGTGTATCCTCAGTTTCATACGTGTTACAGATTGATAAATGTACCATGTCATTTTCTTTTCCATGGGTTGTCTTTAACTTCTTTTAAAGGCCCACGCTTTACTTGACAACCGTCACAACATGCACATACAAGTTCAGCAAGCCATGAGTAAGCTTGTATGTAGAAGACAACAAATAAAACTTTCCGTATTTTATATGATTTAGAATTAGTCATATGGGAAATTTGTTCTTCGATTGGTTGTGATATCATAACTGTACAAAGAATTCTTTTACTGATAGGATTAGCACACCTGTAGCATATCTGTTGAAGTTCACTTTTAGTCTTTTAAATCCCCATTCTAGTTTTCATTTGTGTAAATTCATGCCAGGAGAAAGGGATACTCCAGGGGATATTGTATATTTGTATGTGGGATAAATAATTTAAAACCTGCATTTGAATTTCGTATGGTTTCGTGAAGAAATGGGTAAGAAATAGCATTATCTTGGATTCATGGAGCTATCTAATGCAGTACATCTACTGGAAGGTTGGATACCAAGGTTGAGTTCCAAATTCCAATTGAATTATTTATAGTAGGAGCTTAATAAAACCACCTTCCTCCATAAAAAGGCAAAATTCAAGCATAACCCATTCATCACAATTGTGATAACGGTTACTGTTGATTTGAGATTTAGCCAACATCGGAATTAGATTAACACACACTAACACTATGCATAAAAGTGAAAATGAGGAATAAAGTAAGCCGTTCAAGGTAAATGACACCAAATATAGAGTGGTTGGCAAGTTTGGCTACATCCTATGTTCTTTTTTCTATATATCTAGGAATCACAAGAGAATAATATGAAAAATGGAGCACTTAAAGATTAATAAATCTGTTAATCTTAGGGGCTTATAGTTTAAAGAGCTCTAAATTGTGTATAGTACTTGTAATTTTTATATATTTCATTCCTTTGAAGTGGCAATGCATTTTGTACTTGTTGTAGTTGAAATAGATGATAGATGGTTGAGATTGTGTTGTAAAACTGGCGGAGAGAGCGCTTGACCGTATATTTGGTTACATGAGCGGATGAAAGACAATTGTAAAAGTACAAAGGGATGTGTGACTGAGAGAATATACTCATTGCCCCTCTGCACCATGTGTTTAATGCGCATTTAGTGCTGATGGTTGCCATATCAATTCAGCCGTCTAGCTACAGTGTTTTGTATAGATGGATGGACAGTTTGTCATTTACTCTTGTGTGCTTATGTGGCAAGATTTGCTGAGCTGGCTAGTCGGCTGTTGAAGATATGAAGAAACTAAGAATTGTCAAGGCGACAGATGAGGCTACTTTGGGATCGGTCGTGAGCGACTGTACTGAAGCCAGGCCAGTGATGGGTCATGTTTGAGCTGGCTTTGTCAAGTATGCTGGTTGCCTAAGGCAGTTTGGGGTCGGTGATTCAAGCGATGCTGAGATAGACGGGCTGGCTTAGTGTTCGGCTGAAAGTGGATTAGTATGAGGGAGCCAATAGTCTTTGAGTCGGACAGGATTGGATCGGGCAAGGCTATATTTTGCTTTGTTCTTATTTGCACAGCAGGCAGTGAAGGCTGCCTATGGATTAGGCAACCGAACTCTATTTTGATGTCTTGCTAAGTGGATGAGCTGGTTTGAGACCTTGAGCCTGGGCTGGCCTAAGTGGACCGATCGTAGAATATGTGGACCAACTCTGATTGGTCAGACTGTGCTTTAATCTGTTTGCTAATTAGTTACGAAAAAATTGAGCAACGTTTTGCCGTCCAAGTTTGTATCCATATATGGTGTAGGCTTGTCAAATCATGACCTTGGCGATCGATGGTTTTGCTGCGCATTTAATGCACTCTCAACATGGCATTTTGCCATCGACTGTGACAGTTCATTTCCCCAAACATGGCGGAGACATGTCACATCTCCTACGTGCATGAAGTGACAGTGCTGATCTTGTCTGGATGGCTTAGATTTCTTTTGCTCTTTTGAATCCAACACACATAATCGAAAGTGCAGATATATAAATATCTCCTTCTCTTTACTCTGAACTCATGAAATCTTCACTATGAAACTTTTTAATAGCTTATAAATTCTCCATGATTCTCTACCGATAAAAGCATCTTACTTAGTCTTCCTTTTCCTTTCCAAACGCCTTGAGCGTTCTTTGATTTTGTCAAACTTGTTTAATGTTATAAGAAAAGAGAGCTTTATTGGCGCCGAATTGTTTTTGGTGATTGCAGTTCAAACCATCGTTTGGAACTTTGTTTTTTGAGATGGATCATGCTTCGTTGCTTGGCTTGAGCTTGCGCTTTCTGACCAACCTTCGATGGTGATTGATCATCGCTATCATGCCAATGGTTCAGTCGATGCTGATGGATTTCCTCTTCATCTTGCTTTGGTAGTTTTGAATCTAGACCGGCTTGGATGCTCTAGCGCCTTGCTGGAAAGAGTGGTGGTCTTTGCCTCTATCTCTGACGTCACAGCTAAAGTCTCAGTTGACCTCTTGGCATCATCGACTTGTAGCTTTTTGAGATCTCTTATGGGATTCGACGTGGAAAGCTTCGAAGGTGGCAACACATCTGTACTTCCACGACAAAATACTGACCGGGCAGTGCCAGAAGCGCTCATCTATGGATTTGAAGTTGGCTCCTCGTGGTGCGCACCATTTCTGTTTTTTTTTCCAACTAGTTAGCGATGGAATATCTTTGTAAGCTCAATGGGCAGGCGTTTTGCCTCTGCGCTCTTTGAAATAATGAATTAGATCCTTTGTTGCGAACTTCGGCTAAGAATTTGTTGCTATCATTGCTTGTTTGTCTGTTCATGACTTGTAAAATGCTCTAAATGGCCAATAATTCCTGTACTATTTGAAGAAAAGCCTTTCTTTTTAGAATATATTAAATATCAGTGTGATATAGTAAGACGAATTAGGTACGACCGTTTATGTAGGGCATATACCGGTCGGATGCAGAGTGGCGATCTGCACTGGCATGAGCTGGAGTTTATGTTAGTTCGCGGGTTCTCTTTGGTGGCAAGCAGCCAAACGTAGAGTGGTAGGCGGGCCTGGTATAAACCTGATGACTGTGAGGTACTACTGGGTGACGACGTCAGTTGTGAAGCGACCGTTGATCTCAAATCGAACCTGAGCGCATTGTCGGTTCAAGCGCTCGTGTATAAGTGGATTGCATGATGGTGAGACGAGCTAGTATTTCGCTCGCTCACTAGAACTTGCAAGGAGAATTTTTTAGAAATGAGAACCGATTTATACCGATGGGCCTGAGTCGAGGTGGTGATGTCTTCAGCTCTTAGATGAGTCGATCGGGTATGAGAGGGTAGGAGTAGGTACGGTCTAGCAAGAACTAGGGCACCAGCCGTCTTGATGGACCTCTTGAGCAATCCGTCGCTGATTGGTGAAAGTTGCTGAATCATCAAAACACCCTTCTTTGCCTGTCTAAAGGGAACTTTGGTAACATTCTTTGGCCTTATACTAACGACCTTTGATTTCGTCGACCTCATCTTGAACAAGGAACTTCATGATGAGGCAATTGTAGAAGATGATGACATCCAGTTCAACTAGTGCTGATCGTCCTGTTAACAGGTTATAAGAAGACGGATAATCAACCACCACAAAATATACCTTTAATTTTGCAGCGAGAGGCTCTTGATCAAATGTCGTTACTAGCGAAGTAGTAGTTAGCATTTTTATAGTTTTAGAGAACTACTTAGTCATTCACAAAACCAATTCGTCAATGTGAATGATAGTCTCTCAGTATTTATTCAGGATCTTGTTTATATATTTTCCAATGTGAGATTAATATCATCATCACGCCCTCTTCACGTAAAATAAGTGCGGCGGTTAAGCACACACAAATTAAATCCGCTCTGATACCATGTTAGCTAATCACGTATTATCACAAATCCAATTGGCGATGTGATGGATGGTCTCTTAGTTCTCCATCAATCACGTCCCATAACTCCATGGACTCAAAGAATGTTTGCATTTGATTACTCCAATGCTCGTAGTGTTCTCCTGCAAATATTGGAACCTGCCTCGGTGAAAAAGCAAATAATGGAGATGTAGAATTTGATATCATCGTGTAAAATAAGTTGATATTTTGTGGCTTCGATACCAAACTTGTTGGGTGCGGAAGCTGTTGTATAGTAGAAATTGGAATCTGATTGATAGAGGTCTTTTTTGTTCAAAATTCATTTAATTTGTTCAAAACCAATTTGTCAATGTGAATAGTGGTCTCTTAGTATTTATTCAGGATCTTGTTTGTATATTCCCCGACGAGGGACTAATATTTTCATCAGTAGTGCCCATCGAAACAATGCCTACACCCCAATGTCGTAAATGGGCAATGCGCATGAGGTGAGGCTGGAGACAGGAAGCCTGAGAGCCTCAAAGACGTTCTTGAACATGACGTTAACTAGGTTGGCCCTATCCGCGAAGGCCCGGTGCACATTGGAGTTGGCCAAGGCAAAAGCGATGACCATATGGTCGTAATTGGGTACGAGATGACTTCCCTATCTTCAGCTGTGAAGCAGATCGGTCGTTTCGATTCTAGTCGGGGCCCTTTGGACGCATAATATTTTAATGAATAGATGCGACCAACTGTGCCTAACTCTCTTTGATACCGGGACCGAGCCCCTCGACTGCTGTAGGCCACATGCGGAACTCCACACATGGTTAGGACCTTAACGATGGCTTGGATATTTGTGTTATTGGGTTGAGGGAGCTGATCTGGTCGGTGTCATGGTTCGCCCTTTGCTCGATCTAATACCGAACAAATTTCAAAAGTATTCCTTTTCGGATGAGTATTTCTATCTCATCCTTAAGCACCCGACACTCTATTGTAGCGTGGTCGTTGATTTGACAGAACTTGCAACGTTTGCTGTTGCCACGAGGTTCCTGCCCGCTTTCCCTCCCTGATGGTCGTAGACCTTTGAAATTGCATCCGGTTCCGGACGGCGTGATAAATTGTGGCAATATTCCTATTTAAATTAGAGTAATTGTTTTGCCTAGCTTGTACCGAGGGCTGGCTTTTGGTGGCCTTCACTGTCAGCCTGACGTGCACTATTTTGACGATCGTTGTTGCGAGGACCGACTTCGGTCTGGCGCCTTTGACTTGTTGTCATTGCCTGAAAGATTCGTGTCTTCCATTCTCATCATGCCATTTGTAGCTAGTGGGTCGGAATTTATTCAATTTGACAATTCGACTATGATTAATGTTATTTGTATACTAGACACTAGTATAATAAAACATAATTTGATATGAAATATTTTGGTTATCGTAAGGTAAAAACCCGTCCGTGTTTGTGTGCGGCGTGGTCTTACGAGATACCTTGTTTTGAAAAAGAAAGTTTTTGATAACTTACAATTCAGTTGAGATGTGTTTTCTCACGTTGGTTTACCAGACTGATCCGAGCGTTATTTTCTTTCAATGCTCGGGTCAGACCTAATATATTTATAGATTCAGTTTGGATGCTTCAGAGCTTTCGAATGCGAGCTGGAGATCTTCAAGTCGTATTCACGTATATGTTTATTTTTCGCTGCATTGTTAGAATTATTAGCATTTGTGAGGATAGTTTGTTATAATTGTCTAGACTGATGATTAATGATTTGTTATACCCTGATTTGATGTGTGTATGCTACAGTTTTTCTTTTGTAAATATCATTGATATTATATTATATGTTCCGCTGCGTTGTGAGATTTTGTGTCGTTTTAGTTTCGTTTTCTTTTCTCCTCATTTTCTTTCTTCTTTATTTCCCATAACTCTCTGCCTTTTCGGTCAGTTCGAGTTGGACATGTGTGGTTTATTGTCTGCTTGAAATGTGTGAAATTGTGGGTCGTTACAGCTGGTATTAGAGCTTAGGTTGTACGAACACCTAGGCTTTGGTGAGTACTTATTATAGATATGGTCAATAACACCCTTGATTATTATCATTTGTTGTTTGTTGTTTGTGTTCTAATAAAAGTTATTATTGTAATGTGAACAAAGATGAACAATTAAGAAATAGTTTTATATAACCAAAGTGAAATTATATATAAGGGAAATTTATAAATATGTATAAATAGAAAGGATTTAAAAGTTGAGAAATAGAGAATTTAAATCCCGGTGATTTTGAAAATTGTTTTGTCAAAGTTTTGAAGAAATAGTAATGATATTACTTAGAAAGTATTTTGTCTAGAAATGTTTTAAAATGGAATTTAAAAGAAATAGAAAATGCCGAACCCACTTTAATCTTGGGGAATTAATTCGGGTGATGACTGTTGCATCATTGACGTTCATTTTCGAGTTTCTAAGTGATGAATTGCTACTATTGAAGTTGCGTTTTGGTAAAACAAGTTTTGATTTTAAAATTCAAAAGTTGATTTGAAATAAGAATGAGGTGTTTAAACTCTTAAAATTTTGATTTAAGCATTTTGTGAAAATATAAGAAAACAAGTTTAGTAACTTATAGGTTGGAAAATAGTAAGTTAAAACAAATTTTAAATTTGTTAAATATTCTGATAAAATAAATTGATTGGAAATTTATATACTCTTAGATGTAGAAGAGTGTAAAATGAATTTAAACTTAAATTGTAAAATGATTATATACCATATGCTGTAATTATAGAATGTGAATGAACTAAAGTAAAAATTTATGGAATTTTAAGTAGATAAGTTTGTATAACTTATAGAGTTTGAGAAGATGGAAAGTAAAATCATATTTTAAAACGGTTGAACATTTTAGTTAAGCAAACAAAAAAAAATCTGAAATTGAGATGAAATGGAATTTAAGTTAAATGAAATTGAGTTTGATTTGTAATGAATTAAATGGATGCGAATAAAAAGAATTTGGTATAGTTAAGAAACCAATTGAAATAAATACATAAGTTGTACGTAGATCATTTTATTCGCACCGTTTGATTCGTATTCGAGTACAAGACTTCGAGGTGATTTACATCGGTCCGAGTTAGGATTTTTCACTCAATTCTTGACGGCGGACATTGGGTATAGATTTTTGATTTATTCTGAAATTCTCCGTCATATTATATGGCCATGCAAGGAGAATGATGTTCTAATCAAGAAACCAGATCCGAGTTCACACTAGAGTGGTCGTGTGAACGGTACTAGTTCGAAAGTGAAATTGTGTGATCGAGCAAGCGATTGGGTATGGTTTTACGTATGGATGATATATGTACATCATACATGCTTAAATAAATTAAATATTGACATTGGAAAATATAAATTAAAATGGTTATAAATTATTTGAATGAGTATTAGTTGGATGGTTTCTCTGGTTACATTTGCTACATTTGCATATGGTTATTGTATAGTTTATGTTATATATTGATATTACTTTCTATATACTTGTCCTCATCGGTTGTTGAGTATTTAGTAGGTACCAATGGTGTATGCTTCGCATTTGGAGCTCGCTTTCATATTATATTGATTATATATGTTTGCTAATATAAGAAAAGACGCACATCTCGGATTACATATCGTATTTTTATGTTTTTCCATACAGGACGCCTCATCCTTGAAGATGAAATGTATATTTATGATTATATATATATATATACATACATACATACATACATACATATATATATAGTAAAATTTTCCGATCGAACGGCGCAAAGGAGATGTTGGCGAAATTTTCCGTAAATTTGAGGCATTAGGAAATTTTTGAGAAATTTTGATAACTAAAATTTAATTTTTGTGTTATAACTTTGAATGGTATTAGTTGGAATCCATGAATGAATTTTAAAGACTTAGACAATTTTATAATCTATTTCAGCTAATAGGTTTTGAAAAGTTAATGGGATTATGGCATTTTTTCTTACCGACGAATTCTTTTAAGCGGAGAAGTATATAATGATCTAGAATTTCAATCATTTGAATTTGAAATATTTATTGGTTTTATTCATTGAAGAGTTAATTTTATAAGTCAAACAAATTAAATTTCAAATATAGCGATTATTTGATAATATGAATTGTTGAATTTAATAATTAGGATTGTTTAAATAATCGAATCGTGAATTTAATTTGAATAAATGGATTTCAGAAGTTGTTTAAATTCAATTTTAAATAATAAAGGGGTTAGTGTAAACTTTAATTTATAATTAAAGTGATTAGAATGGTTTTAATAAAAATTCATTTTAATTAATGAGTGAAAATAGCATTCCGGGGCAGTGTCTTGGATTTTAACAAAATCAGTGCCATTGGATTCGTAATAGTGAATTATTGTATTTTAACGAATTTCATGATGATCGAACGTATCGTTTAGTCGTACAAACTCGAAACGCGTAGAATTTAATTAAAGAAATTTGAATTAATATAATTTGATTTTGAAAGTTAATTTTTGTATATGATGAAATTGGATTCCGATAGTAGTTCCATTGTGTTCGGATGAAGGTATTACATATAAAACGTCAGGTGACATGTCTTGTATGGAGTTCAAAATTTTAGAGTGTGAATAGTGTCGTTAAACTTTTCTATATAAGGACCTCCACAACCCCACTTTTTCACAAACCCTAAAAGAAATTTGTAGACGCTATTATCTCTTCCCATGTCCAACGGCCGTGATAAATCGATACCACCACGGGTCGTTTTAGCTCACAACTTCAACTTGTAAATTGTCGAGCATGACGAGATGAATCTAAACAACGGTGATGATCGTCTAATGTGGAGCATGGTGGTCGGATTTTGATCGCGTCCAGTGGTAGTTTGGGTGTGGTGGCGTGGGAGAGCTCGGGGTTGGGGCGACACACGGTCAACTCACGGCGGCTCCAGGTGAACCCAGGCAGCGCGATGAAGGTGAAGAATTGAGGCGAGATGGGTTTGCGGTCGCGTTCGTTCGTAGCCTGGAGATGTGTACGTGAGGGATTAGGTTTTACTAATAGGGTAATTAAAATTAATTATGTAATTAAAGTGAATAATTATATTATTAAAATCGAATTCTTGTATAATGTATAACTCTTTCATATGAGGTCCAAATTGAACGCGACAAGTTGTGTTGCGATCGTATCAGCGAATACCATGTTATAGAGTTAGATTAGAGTAATTTGGAGTGATTGGAATTTCATGCTAAAAGACGAAATCAGAACGCAGAAGCGATAATTGGAATTTAGGTGAGATCTTATTACGTTTCTGGCTCACTTATGTTGACTGTTTGTTGACTGTTTGGATGATTTACTATTTTATTAGTTGGTTTGGATATATTCTTACCCTTGGAGCAGATGAGATCTTATTACGTTTCCGTGTAAAAATGGATGAACTTTTGTATACGATTCCGCCTCGAAGCGGTTTGATTTATATTTGATTATATACTGTATGTGATGCAGATGGACAAGTTGGAGGGATCCAACAGGACTCTTTACACCGTTGATTTGACTTTTCACATACTGTGGTATATGATGTGTTAGATGTCATATTTGATGACATGGTTGATTTCCCTTATTTAATGTTATAGTTGCATTGAGCCTTATTTTTAGTATTTTGAAATGCTATAAAATAACGATTTTGAATTAAAATGATTTTAAATTGTAAATGATTTTAAAATGATTTTGGAACTTTATATGTTTTTATTAATTATTTTTGAATTATCAAAGAAAGGAATTTATTTAAATATATAAAAAGTATGATTTTGATATTATAAATTGACAGTTTTGTGAAATATTTTAAATAGCGATTTTGAATAGTTTATATAAAGGATTTATAAAAGTGATATTTTATAAATAAAAGAATAGATTTATGAACGAAGTTTATAAATATCTATTAAATGGATTTGTAATCAATGTTTTATAAATTGATTTATAAATGGTTTTCATAAATAAATTGGATTTATAAAGAAAAGGATTTATAAATGGATCGTTTATAATAAATGAGATTTAGAAATGAATATATTTATAAATGGAATTATATGAATAAAGTGATTTTATAAAAAGAAGTTTTATAAAATAGAAAAGAGATTTAAAAACATAGTTTTATAAACACAGAGATGATTTATGTTGAAATGTAAATACGAAGTTTAATGGTTTTTAAAGTGATAATCTTTAAAAGTAATTTTTTGAAAGGGATGATTTAAAATATAGTTAAATTCACGATTTGATTATTTAAATAATACCAATTGTTAAATTTAACAATTCACATTATCGGATAAATCACTATGTTTAAAAGTTAAGTTGTTTGACCTATAAAATTAACCTTTTAATGAATAAAATGAATTAAATATTTCAAAATCAAATTACTGAAATTCTGGATCGTTACAACATACCTTCTGGGATGAACGTGAACATTCACAAGTGGGGTCTTCGACACTATTCTTTCCTGGGCATAAGGAGTGTTGAGTTCGTAGCCGTCGGGAAGCATAGTCCTTTGAGCAGGCATATCGACTAGGTTGGTCGTGGGAGGAGCAGGTGGGACAAAGTTTATAGTAGCTTAGGCGTCCACCCTCGTCCTTAGGACATTCACTTTGCGGGCCAGATGACCCTCGTTTGAGAGCTGTAGCATTACAATATGCCGCATTCCTTCGTTGATGCCAATATTATGCCGGGCAGCACTGACGAGAGTGTTGTCGTTGGTTTCGTGCCTATTGGAGTTGTTACGAAATGCGTGGAATGCTAAGAGCTTCAAGAGGAGGCCCTTCTAGCGTCAAAATATTGATCAAAGATTTTAGCCAACCTCAGAATTAGAATAATGTGCAAATGTTACTTGCTTACATCGGCATAAAAGTGAAAATGATGAATAAAGCAAGTAGTTAAAGGTAAATGACAGCAAGATATAGAGTGGTTTAGCAAGCTTGCCTACGTCCATTATGAATATTATTTTTACCATATACCTCTCTTACAATTACAAGGAACCACAAGAGAACAATAAGAAAAACGGAAGCACTTAAGACTAATAAAGCCACTAATTTTAGGGATTTGCGGTTTAAAGAGCTCTAAATTGTGTATAGCACTGAGAATTCTTATATATTGCAACTCTTTTGAAGTGGCAATGCATGATGTACTTGTAGTAGTTGAAATAGATGATAGATGATTGAGATTGTGCTGTAAAACTGGTGGAAAGAGCGTCTGACTATAGTTCCAGTTTCACAGACGGATGACAGTTGTAAAAGTGCAAATGGATGTGTGACTGAGAGAATATACTCATTGCCTCTTTGCACCAAACCCAAACCGCATTTAATGTGCATTTGATGTTGATGGTTTGCCATATCAGTTCAGCCTTCTAGTTAGAGTGCTTTGTCCAAATGGATGGACAGTTTATCGTTTACTCATGTGTGCTTATGTGGCAAGGCTTGCTGAGCTGGCTGGCCGGTTGTTGAAGATGATTTAAGAATTGTTAAGGACTATGTTGGGGAGATGGTGCCAGATTGGATGTAAGGCGTCCGAGGGAGCTGCTGGACCTGTCATGGATGGTTGTACTGAAGCCGGGCAAAGGACGGTCATGCTTGAGCTGGCCTTGTCGGGTATGCTGATTGGATGAAGCCGTCTGGAGTATTGCGGACCGAATTGGAGCGATACTGAGATAGACATGTCGACTTGTGATTAAGTTGAAAGTGGGTTGATATGAAAGGTCCAATCGTCTTTGAGCCGGATCAGAATGGAACGGGAAAGGCTATGCCTTGCTTTGTTCTTATCTGAGCAGCAAGCTATGAAGGCTACCCAGGGCTAAGATGTCTGAGCTCCATTTTGATGTCTTGCTAAGTGGATGAGCTGGTTTGAAACCTTGAGCCTTGGTCAGCCTAAGCTGGACCAGTCGTAGAATATGTGAACTGACTTTGATTAGGCCAAAATTTGCCTTATCAGCTTGTGAGAAGATTGTGCAACAGACGGTTACCGTAATTGTAATGGAAAAAAAAAAAAAAAACCGGACAAAAAAAAAAAAAAAAACGTTAACATACTAATGTGCTAGTAAGATAAAATTGATTGTTATTTTATCAATACCATTGGTAAAATGATCAATGCTATTCTCAATAGATTGGTACGCTAATAATGGATAATGATAAATTTACCAATAGATGAAAGTATTAAAAGTTTATTACGCCTTCAATAACGACGAAAAGTAAATTTGCTGTTACCTGTACTATATATATACTGTTTCATATAGTTGATATAGAAAATTTCTTATCGTAAAATGTTTAGGACTTCATAGAAGAATAGTTTGCCTCAAAATTTAAGTTAAAAAATGCTAAATGAGAAGAATCACCATAAATAAGACTACAAGAATCTTTTAAAAGTTCGATATATCTACAAAAAATAGGAACATGTAAATAAGTAATGGAACATGATTAAGAAAAATAAAATTATATAAGAAAAAAATTATTAGTAAGTGTACGGTGACCAATGATTTTGATTTCTTTTTATCGTCGTATCTACCATTAATGATGAAATTTACCTCACTAATATTTGTATACCCATGTAGCTCAATATTAACTAGTGTTATCAAGTAAAGTATTTTAAGCACGTCTGGATGCAAAAAAGCACAGGGAGCAACCACTGTGGTATTTGATACCTTGACATCGGCGATGCTTAAGGCGTCAAGAAAATGAAAAGGCACCAAAGTGCAAAGGCGCAACTAACGGAAAAGCATGCCTTCGATTCAAAAATGAGGGGAGGAAGATGATTAGGAAAAAATAAATTATATAATATAAGATTAAAATTATTGGTTAGTGTACTGTAACCAATGATTTTGATTTTTTTTAATCGTTATATTTGCCATTAATGATGTCAAATTTACCATTATCGCATCACTAATATTTGTATACCGATATAACTTGATATTGATTAATGTTATCAAGCTACGCGTCTAAGCACATCCGGATGCAAAAAAGCGCAGGGAGCAACCACTATGGTTTTTGATACCTTAAGACATAGGTGATGCTTAAGGCGTCAAGAAAATGAAAAGCCACAAAGTTCCAAAGGGGCAACCCCAGAAAAGCGTGTCTTGGTTTTAAATTGAGTGGAGGAAATTATTGAACTTTCAACCCAAACTTGACCCTCATTGCCCAAACCCAAATTCATTTTCATAGCGAATATCGTTCAAATTAGGGCATATATAAGAAACAAATTATTTAACAAAAGAAATAACCTTAAGCTTGACTATGACACTACCTGTTGTTGATTTCGATTTCCTACATGATATGGCTGTTGATTTCAACTCCTGCTGCTGCCAACTTCATCCCTGTTGCTGCCAACTCCTGCTTACTACCAGTTTCCTGTATCAAAATCTGATGCTTATGACGCACTAAAAGTGCAAGGCACAGACCTTGCTGCTTTTCTTTCCGCACCTTCTTGCCGAAACTACTTTGATATTAGTTACCAACTATTAGGTAGTGTGCTTAAATTTATATTTATAAAGTATCACAAATATATTTTTGCTTCTGTCCGTTTTTCCATGTAACCTTTCTGTACAAATGGATTTTTTTTTTATTGTATTGTATTCCTTCACGATCATCCTGTTCTACCGTTTGTGTGAATGGACTCTGTAATTAGTTAAAATATTCCTTGTTTGCGTGCAGGTGCATTTTGTTCTGTTTTCAGATGATATCTACAGTGTTTGGCTTGCCGCTGCTCGCAAGCTTCTCTAACTTGGTTGGAGCCAATAAGCAATGATTCTCTTACGCAAATTTCAATTTTGTGGCTTACGTTATTGGTGTTTCATGTTTGCTGCATTATTTTGAAAAGTTTTTCATCTGAAATATTACTTGTGATATGAATTGGTACGATGCATTGGGACTTGTTTAGTACTTACAAATCCGTATCTCCAGCATTCTCAGCACAAGGGTTGGTTGAGCATTCTCAGCCCAAGGATGTGTGGGATGCTGTTAATGATTTCTCACCCATCCACACATTAAGTCGTGACGGCACATAAATTTTTGAGTTCAACAACGTTTTTATCCGTCATTTATAATGTTGGGTAAGCAATGTTTGCTTATAGCCATTGAGATTGTGATCGTGTGAGGAGCTATAGTAAGTCCTAATCGCTATTTTGTTCAGCATTCTAAATGTTTTGTTATATTTTCCCAAATCGACAATCATAAGTCGAAATCTTTTTTCGTTCCATCTTCCATTTTAGCAAATCCATAACCAAATAGTTAACTATTTTTTTCAATCTTTTCGGTAATAACAAAATAATATGAGAAGATTTTTACGTGTGATCATGGTATTGTGGGTAGAAGATCAAATTTGGAAGTTGGCGGCAACGAAGATGATGGTGGACATGGTGATAATGGTTGTAAAATATGGAGTTAGCACGAGCTCTACCGGAGGATGAAGGGTGGATGATGGAATCACTTACTCTTGATGGAGGCAGATTGAAGTAGTCTCTAAAGACACCGCGTTGGTCCTGCATGTTAACCAGTATTTGAGATCAAATAATCGATTTTTTTCTCTCTTCCCAATGAACTAGTGCATGTTATCATCAGTATCGACAACACTATAAGCTTTATTTTATGTTATATGTGCTCTTATAAATTTAGTTAGGCATTTATTTAGAGTGACAATTGGTAATAGAACGATAATCAAGATTTACAGAATTGAAAAAGTCATTTAGTGTAATCACAAATTTAATCGAGATGTGAAAAAAATTGACAACTAATGTACTTCACATTTAATTATTTGGGTCATCCTATAAAAAAAATTGTTTTGACTACAAGGAAGGAATACTCATGGACATCGGTCATCTCATTTGCATAGGGTGATCCCAGGAGTAGATATCAATGCAATGATAGTTGGATTTTTATGAGATATCGGTTTGGTGATTTTTTAGGTATGTCCTTCTCTTTACAAATTAAAATTTTCAAGCATGCTATATTTCACATAACAATCCCAAATAACATTTACAGAAATACATATCACACTAGATTCCAATATATACATAATTATGCGGTGTTTTGGCTGTTATATGGTGAAAAACCACACATTTCTATTTCTTTTGGGGAGGTGTGTTACTTCTTTGGATTTTGTTATGCCTACCATTAGGAGTGTCAGAGTTCATCAATCATTTCCATATGATGAATAGTTCCTAAGATATCTGAATTTGCAACATGTTTTACCTAGTATTGATATACCCGATTGGTTGTCCGGAGTACTCAATTAAAAGTTAGTTACGTGAACGATACAATTTGAAAACTAATTAGTGAACACATCCAGGCAATGTTTTAAAAATCAGGCTAGGCGGCCACCTAGGCGGTGCCTACGGACTTGTCTAAGGGCTTAGGCGACTGTTCTAGGCGGTGCCTACCAACTCGCCTAAGGGCTTAGACGACTGTTTTAGGAGGTCAGGCTGTGCATAAGTCCGCCTAAACACTCTGAGGTCTGTTTAGGCCCTCCAAGTTTCGTCTAATCGTGCCTAGAACCACCTAGGTCGACTTAAGTCCTCCTAGGCCTACTTACATTAGCCTAAATTTTTCCAAAGTTGATTATATTCATCCATTTTTTGGTGCTACATTGTCTAAGCATCTAATGTGAATTTTTCACCACTTCTTCAAGGTTTTAAGGTTGTATATACTCTTATTTGCAAGAATATGTAGAAATACTTTATTATTTGCATGAAATACAGTGAAATAGTTTATTATCATATACTCCTAGTATATTTTATTTCACCATTCATAGCAGTAAACAATACACGCTAAACTACATAAGAGTTCATTAGGAAATGGAATATCGCATGTACTTCTATTTTAAATCTCAAATGATACAATCTCAAAATTTAAATGCTAGGACATTTAAATGAGAGTAAAATTTTCTATGTTTAATGCTTGAATTTTCATCAAGAACAACTATTTTATAAAAAAAAAAATGCTAATTCTGGTTAATCCTCGATTAGCCCCCATCTAAACGATCAATCACTAATCTATGCCCACTGTCTAATGTCCGCCTAGCGATTATTTCAATCTTGCACCGAGGAATCTAACTTAGAGATTGCTAGGTTATTTGTTTTGTACATGATGAGAAATCTTTTCTTTATAAATAAATCCTTCTAGTACACTACCATGTAGACATGTTGCACCAATGACATATTTTTCTCTTTATACACCGTTTTCGTATGATTGAGGGATGTTATCATGGCGTATTTATATGGGTCTTTGGATATTCAGTGCATGGTTAGTCAAAGGGGGATGTTTCATTGTGTGGTTTTTTGGTGGTGTTACAGTATTGGTTGCACGAGTACATCCACAGCTTATCATATCTCATTGTGGAGAGCTTGTTGTCATTATTTTTCGCTTGGATATGGGCATGGTCACATTAGAATAGATAAGGAGTGCGTGGAGGAGAGTTTCGCCATGTTTTTTTCATTGCATGTAACCAGATAGAGTTACAACTTACACGTGATACTATCATTTGAAAACCTTATGACGGTTCTCCTTTTCTGAACACCCTTCCATATCCCATGCTGGATTCCTTTCTAGTAGACGATGTGTGACGACCTGGAATCCAGCGTTCGAAAATCGACATCCAATACCTCACTCGTATTCGAATGCCGGAGATTCAAACGTCGGAGTTCAGTTCGCTGGAGCTTATAATACATTAGATGAATAACAACATAGCGGAAACAAAATGATAATTATCATTGATATACAACATGGATACAACATTTTGATAACAAATGACCACACACATCAAAGCACAATATATATATATATATATATATATATATATATATATATATATATATATATATATAAAATACAGCAACAGAGCAATAACACACAACGGAACAACAATAGGGCTTCAAAAGAATCCAACATACTGCGACTTCACTGCAAAAGCTCCAAAGACTTCCAAACCAAAAGCTCAAAAACTTCAAAGACCAAAAGCTTCAAACCAATGACTTCTAGATCCAAATCTACTTTCCAACTTCGCTCCAGAATACGGATAACCTGACTTTAGGCTGCCCATGTGGAAAATTATGAGCACCTAAAGTTTAGGAAAGGGAACAATAAACTCCGGGCCAGTCATGAGACTGGTATGAGTAAATATAAAACAGTTGTTTTGAACAAAAACAAATTACAAAAAGAAATCCGTTATGCTTTTTGGAAAATGAAACTACCATAAGGTCTCCCGCCACACACACAATGCAATCATACACTTGGCGGAGGTTTCTTCTTATGATAGTCAAACATGCTTGATTCGTGAGAAATCCTTTTGATATTATTATTAATGCATTGTGTGAAAAACATTTTGAAAGTATAATATTAATCTTAGTCAGCATAGGTACCATTATATTATGCCTACTATAGCTACCACCTGAGGTGGCAGGTTATACAACTGAAAACCGTATAGGCTCTATTGGGTGATTGGATTTCCAACAAATGACCAAGGCTAAGGAACTTCCTTTCCGAATGGGTACGCCTCTGGAGGGACGCCTCGAGAACTTAATCAGATCTCTGCCAACACAAGGCTGGGTGAGCTCTGTAACTAGGTAACTAACTGCCACGAGTATGTCATTCTCCGGTCGTAACCGACCTTTATCGAGGGCCCTCAACACCAACAACCACATAAGCAAATTATCTGGGCTCCGTACCAGAATACCACTTTTTATTCAGAAGGAAATGCACATACCCTGAGGGGCGCGACCCCCACAACCTTGCTGCATCCTTTCCTGTTTCGACCATTTCCGGGACGTGAGGTTTGATGAAGTTCGTCCCACAAATCTATGCTTTTCACAATAGCCATGCTTCGATCAACCAATGATCATCACTTAGCATGCCACATTACCAAATTGAGAATATATCACTAGTAAATATCAACTACATAACCTCTGAGCTCGTACGTCTCAAAGAAGGGTGTTAAGATAAGAGAATAAATTCTCCGCTACTAAACAGAAATGTATTTAATAGAAACCATCTTTACATCTCAAAGTGTAATGTCAGACATACATCCATACAAGTCCATTCTGGGTCTGAATGGAACCGAAGGCACTTCGTCCAATTAAGGAAGAAGCCCTTGCAAATCCGAGTATCCAAAATCCTGACCGGACTCCCTATCACATATGGAGATCTCTATACCGGAGCAACTCAGTGTAAGACAATCGACAGGTAATCCTTTCATTCTTGAAAATACCCGATCTTTCAACCACCATTTTCAAATGCTATCCCATTTCGTCGTATCATTATTCGAATGGGTTTTATGACTTAATGTCCTCTCCCGGCTTAACCGAATAATGAGCGTTTATTTCAAAAACATGTGGATACATAAGTCACAGCAAATTTCCATTTATAATCTTTTAAACAAAAGATTCACCTTTAAGATTCGATGTGGTTTTCGGACAGCCATCTACAATCCGACCTCCGGTCGCATCAAAATTCAATTGACATTTTAAAGGCCAACAATTTTACTTCAATTCAGAAGTTCATAATCACACAGCAATATATCGCAGGTATCATAGCTCAATCCAAAGCAATTCATATCACAAAGTATCACAAATCACATATAAGAGATATCAACCAATCCAAGGCATTCAATAATAATTCAATCATCTATATACAAGATTAATTAATCGTGTGATTATAATGAATTAATCACATAATTACTTTCATTAATTATCCTTAATAAAATGATTAATTATCCTTAATTATTAATTAACTAATCCTTAATTATTAATTAATTAATCTTAATTATTTATTAATTAATCTTTAATCATTATTTGATTAACCTTTAATCATCATTTAATAAATAAATTAATTATTCTTTAATTACTGACATTAAGTAATTATCCTTTAAGTAATTATCTTTTAATTACTTTCATTAATTAATAAATCTTTAATTACTTAAGACTTTAATTAATTAAAAGGTAAACCATTTATCTTAATTAATTACTTAATTATCATTAAAAATCTTTATTTAATAAACCTTGGAATTAATTAATATTAACACATAAATTAATCTTAAGATATTTAAGTTAATTAAAAATTGAAAACATTTCTTCTTAATTAACTTTTTTATTACATTATTAAATTTATTTTAATACTTTAAAACCTTAAACTAATCCCCTTTTTAAATAAAACAATTATTTAAAAGAATGAGTTAAAAATGTTTAAGTTGATTTGTTTTAAAGTTTGAAAATCGCAAATTCACATACCCGAGGTTAACTCGAGTGTCACCTCGAGTCAAAACCTAGTTTCCCTGAGACTTCCCCGAACCATTTTCTTTTATCAAAACCTGTTATATTTTTAAACTTAAAAAAATGTTATCATGCTAAACACTCACGAATGACTCGAATACATACTCGAGCCATCATCACAATTACCCAAGACAAAACCCAAGTCGAAACCTTCTTCCTCAAACCCAAACTACTGACACAATCTCGACACCGTGCACATGCACAAGTGATCTGGCCACCTATGGCCACCTACGACCAATGCTCCGACCCTCAACACATCGGCGACGACCTCCACGAGCATCACGAACACCCAGATTCTCGAAACAACGGCGAACTCGAAATCAAGCTACTCAACCCAACCTTGAACCCAAACCCCGATCAACAAAATCGACTCGCCTCCTCGATCCCGACCATTTGAAACCTCGCCATCACGTTCATCCCTTCCTCGAAGACCCACGCTTCGATTCCACTTTCCCCGGTCAAGTCCGATTCGCCATTGACGATGGAATTGCTACGAGAATAGGATCGACCAAAAACTGGGTTTAAACCCTAAATTGATGTCGTATCGCCACCTCGGTGAATTATAAATGCACAGAGTATTTTTCCGATGATCCCCAACCACCAAGCATGCTCCAGCTACGATCACGAGACCCATCATTACTCCGATCACCAGAATTTGCCAATAAACCCCTTCCGTTCAACTCGTAAGTTCTCCATGAATACACACTTAAAATTCATGATTCCACTTTTAAAAATCATCGTTTTCGAAAACGTTTTAGATGATATAATTGTAACAAGAAATCTTGACTCTCGAATTTTTGATATGTTTTGTGTTCATCTGTATTTCTTGAATTTCCAGAAAATACTTTAATAAATTATACTTAAAAATATTTTTAAAACTTAAAGCGTGATTATACAAACATGTTTTGTTTAAACCTTAAAGCCTAAAGAGGATTGGAAAGAGAGAATTCGAATTTTTAACAGGTTTTGTAACCTGTAATTTAAAAACAGAGACAATATGTCTGTTCCCAGACATGCACAAGTGTTTATGTTCATTTTTGTATACATGCAACCATATTTCACAGCTTCACTTCATATATTCATCACAAACATCAAGTTTTAGCTCATTTTTAAAATAGTTTACTCACCAGGATGAAGAAAACAGAGAAGAGCCTGGAAGTTTGTTTTAAATTTGAAAATCTGGAAATAGTATTTGAACTGAGCTTGATGACCTTTGAATTTGATTTGTTTGCTTGATTTCTGAGTTGATCTGAACTGAGTTGAACTTTGCTTTGCTTTTGTTTTCTGGTCTAAGCTTTCTCAGGTTTGTTTTTTGATTTTCTGGTTTGAGTTTTACTTTTGTTTTGATTTTTCTTTTCTGTTTTTTGGTTTTATTTTTTTTGGTTTTGATTTCTTGCTTAAGTCTTGGTTTTGAATCACATGAAAGAAAATAAAACAGTAGAAGAGGTACTATATATATATAGCTTTGATTTCTTTTTATTAATAATTAAAAATTAAAAGAAAATAAGTGAAACTTGTTCAATTTAATAATAAAATTATTACACTTGTTAAATGCATGAATTATAATCTTAACACTTGTTAATTTATGTGTTAAGATACTTACATTTGTAATTTGCATGGTAATAATGTCTTTTATAAAATTTATATATTATATTATATTAGTTTATTAATTTATATTCTTTTTTAAATTTTAATGAATACATTTTCTTTATTTATACTTATATATAACCATAAAAGAAAATGTTTTAAATTATACACTAATAAAAAAAACACATATATATTATTTTTAAATACAAATTATTTTAAGACATTTATATTTGAATTTCAAATTCAAAATTCTATACAATATATATATATATTCAACACATATCTAATTTGTTTTGAAAAATGTTCAAATTTAATTTACAAATTTATTCCAAAATTTATATTAATTACCAAATTAAATTTGATTTAAAAACGGGATCGTTACACGATGTCCACTAGTTTCCTTTCTACAAACTGCTAGTTGTGTGGAGGCAACTTTACGGATCCATCATTGTCCCAAATGACCCTCATCCAAGCACATCGTTCTTAAGGGTTTACTCTCAGTAATCTCTACAGACTGGAGCGGTGAATAATTTGTGGCCAACCAATTATTTCATTATTATAAACACGGATTATCTAACTTACGGTGCCGCTTTAACAGTCCGGTTTCCACCATTGGTATTATTCATGCAGGCGCTGTAGATTTAGTTGGACCATCTACTATTCGTTGAGGTGTTACACCCCATGTTATAGAGGAGTTGTCACATCCTACCGAAAGATATGTTGTTCCAACGCCTATTATTTCACTTGGAGGTTATGGATAGACTGCTGTACTATGCACGAGCTTAGGACATGATCGATATGAAGATATTATTCGCCTTGAGATCACCAAATATCTCGATCTAGCAGTATTTTCATACGACAATTTGTTTCATATGTAGGTTGGTCTTCGTGATGTTACATACAAGGAGCATACATGGAGCGTCAATGACTATGAGCAAAGAGTACATGATTTGACATGACGTCTCTAGGAAATGCTTATTAGGGACGAGGATCAATATCATCATTGGCCTAGATTCAATGATCCACTACCTCCTGTCGATTTAGGTGTGGACGACAATGTAATGCAAGTTGGATTGGATGGGGTGGCTGAGAATGATTTTCCTTGCTATGAAAATGACGACGACGACGATGTGGATGGTGATGAGTAGTTTACTTGTGCATCGTTATTATTTTTCTTATTTAATTATGTATTTCTAATTGAGGACTATATGTTTGTACCCACTATACTTATGGGCTATGTCACATTACCTTGTTTTGATTTATTGTGATATATAACCCTACATCGTTTGTTTATTTCTTATGTTGTTATTCATTTGTATCTAAAAAATATTTGTCTATACCCAACGTAGTTGTGGATTATGTCGTTACTGCATATTAGTTTATCATTATCTATCTCGCACTATTTTTTCTTCCTTATGCAGCTATGTATCTCTATTCAAGGACCGTTTATTCACAGCTAATGTATTTGTGGACTTTGTCGTTATTGAGTTATTTTTTCAATTGGTGATTTTATATTTCTTTGTCATCACATTGTGAACATTTGCTAGTGCTTTGTTAGCAATGTTTTCTACTCATGTCATATATTTTATAACCAATATAAATAAACATTTTCACACATAATAAAATAGACCAAGATACATTGCTCATTGATACTTAACCTTATATGCTCGTAATTTACCATAACAATAACACACTTTACCTTGCACAAATGTACATGATAAAACATAATCGCACTTAACCGTTACACTAATATACATCATAAAAATAAACATATATCAAAACACAAACATTTAAACCATAGATCGATTTTGACATAATGACATCTAGAATTGTAGTTTTGTAGCATACTAAATTGTTTGCTTTGTGAAATAGTAGTTTATCCACTCCAAAAATGCAATCCATTAAGGTACAATGAGCATTTTTAATGATGGCGACCTATGTCGTTACCACTTATAATGAAGAGATAGCATCAAATCTACATCTACAATAAATTGAATCTAAATCCACTTTTGTTGATTAATTTTTCGTTCATGTCTTCTAGAATCATGCTTTTATTGGCGGCCTCATTGAACTTCCTCACTTCTTGTTCCCCATATTATCATCTTAGCTCTACAACACCACACCAGATCAGCCATTTCGCAACGCTCTTTTTTCTCAATTTGTAATAGTTATTACCAATAGAAATTGATAATGAAAATTACCATTGCAAATTTTAAGTAACGTTCATAACCGTTAAAAAGAGTGGTAAACTTGTAAATACTTCGAAGTGTTGGGGATGACTTCATAATTCCTTTTTTTTGCTTCCTTGTTCTCCTTTTCCCCAATTGCAATGAATTACTGTATCAATCCTCTTTCATATCACAAAGTTCACAGCTTCTGTCTCCAGTTCTCTCCATTCATTCGAGATTAGGGTTGGTGATTTCTGCTTCCAATTCACTTTGTTCGGTCGGGATTCATGATTCACGGTTTCGGCCTCTAATCACTTTGATTCAGGTATATTCAAATTCTACCATTGTTTACTTTAGATTCGAAACTGTGTGTTGAAATACATTAAAGTCTGATTTCAATTTGAACTATTTTTTCTTTTTATTACGCATTTTGATTGGAATTTAAATTGAATTTGACATGACTTATGTTAGGGCCCTTTGGCTTTACCATGGATTTTGTCATCATGGGCTTGAATTCTGGTAGTTTTGTGGTGAGTTAAAGGTGTAGGAAGGTTTCAGGAAGGTTTTTTAGAGTGTGGTTACAGGAAGTAATAGGAGGAGAGATATGTAGGAAGAAGGGTAGCGGCAATTAGAAGAGTTGAAGGAAAAGTTTCAGGCAGATAAGAGGAGAAGGATGTAGGAAGAAGCAGCAGATTTCCAAGAATTAAGAAAGAAAATTTTATTAATTCACAAACTTAATGGCTTTAGGCATCTATAACAACGATTGCGTCATTAACATATGCAACACATTTTGATTTAAAAGCCAAACAACTCAGATTAACCTTATTCCTTATGGTCGTGTGCACACATGCACAACCTGTGCACGTGCACAACCACCCTAGCTACCTTCGGAACTAGTGATTGGTGCAGAAGTAGTCATCTCGCCTAGCTCATTAGATTTGTGTTGATAGTTGGCCACCTCTTATCCTAGATCATCGATGGTGGTTGTGGAAGCCACGGGTATCAAGGAATTTTTGTTTTTGCCTGTATCTATTTGAAGCTGCCAGGTGTTTGATGAATTATCTGTTTTATCTTCTCTCTTCTCCAACCTATTCGACTTAATCTCCTGAGCCCTAACACTCTCATCCCCTTCAAAATTTGACCTTGTCTCAAGGTCAAAAATTGGAAATCTTTTAAGCAAACCCCAGTAATCTTCCCACATATATTTATTCTCAAGTCGCCGCTTCCATTTAGCAAGTACATGGGTCACGACTTTACTATTTTTGCAAAAAATTCTCCAATCTAAAATTGCTTTGGGTTCATCTATTATTTCTTCAATGAAGGTTAGGGCATTATGTTAAATGACTACCCCTTATCCACACATTCTCTTAAGTTGGGAAACATGGAAGATTGGATGAATTTTTGCCTTGGGTGGCAACTCCAATTTGTAGGTCACCTCGCCTATTTTCTGGATGATTTGATAGGGCCATAAAATTTAAGTGAAGTTTGGTGGTCTTTAAATTACCAACTGTAATCCGGCTGTAGGTTTGTAACTTAAGGTACACCCAGTCTCCCACATTGAATTGCCTTTTTGATCTTTTATATTCGCAAATCTCTTCATTCTCTCCTGAGTCAAAATAAGACTATCCTTTAACAACCGTAACACTATATCTTTGGAAAATAATTCTTATTCTACTTGTGCCACCTTAACTGTGACAATCCTGTTTTCATAGTAGTAATATTATACAAATTTATACAAATTTAATTGAAATAAAAGTGGTCTCACTCGATTTTTGATAACTATATTTTAAAATTCTCTTTTTTTTATTTAATTGAAGGTTATTAACAAAAGAATAAATTGAAATAACTTAATAAATTCATTTCCAATAACATCTTGAAATAGAATAAGATGTTTTAATTAAATATAAATATTCGTATATGATCGAAGTAGTTAAAGAATGCATTTATTTTGCAATAATATAATGAATAATTGATAGAAATAAATGAGTACTGAAAAGGTTGAATCATTCAATTATCAAAATATATTTTGTATGATAAGATGTAGATCAATTTAAATTAAATTGACATGTATTTATAAATAAATGGGAAAGTAATTTAAAAGAAAAGAAAAGAAGAGATAAAAACAAAACAAATAAAAAGGACTTGAATGCAAGTTTAACTGTTAACAAATAAAGCATGTACCACTCATTCCAAAAGTCCCACCTTATTCTTGTTCTTTGACCTAGCCACGAAATCCCTAATTCCACCCTAAATCAATAATGAATAGTGAAAAGGAAAAAAAAAAAGAAAAAATCAAATCATGTCGCACTAAGGATGCGAAGCTTGGAACGATGATTGTCGTCAGGGGAAGATGCACGCCTGCTCATGACCAAAGGTGTTGTGATGGCTTAGGAGGTGTACGAACGCGGGTTCGGGTGGTCGACGATTGGAGGAGCGGTCGTTATGCTTGGCCGTTGGGTGCTGGCGTCGAGGCCGAGGTGCGACTTGTGTCTCAGTCTTTCTAATGTTGTAGCTGGAGCAAGCAGTTAAGGAAAGAGTTGAGATGACAATTTTCGATGGAACGACATCATCTAGGGCTGAGTTGATTTTGCGTTTGTCATTTCGGTGAGTTGTTTAAACTCACATTTATTTCTAATTTAATTTTCTTACACCGTCTTGATTGTGAATTGCAATATTCTTTGATTGTGAATGGTTGAAATATGATGCATGTTATGGTGTGTTGAACTGGATGAATCGTGCGGTTAGGATATTACGTTCAATTCAATGGTTGATTATGAAATTGCTTATGTTGATAACCATTAAAAATGTATTTGATATTTGTAGCTAAATTATATAATGCTAGTATTTACTTGGGTGATCGGAGTTTGCTAGAAAGCGGCTCGGATCATTAAAGCTCTATTTGATGAGTATTATTTTTCGAAGACCTTTAACTTAGAATTTCCATTTTTTCCTTGATTCTTCGTTTGATTTCATTTTGAATATTGATAATGATTTTTGTGATGGTTTTGAATATTTTTGAAATTTCCTATGTGATTTTATCCCTTTCATGGGTTTATTTATTATAATTTTTTTAAAGAAAATAAAATAATAATAATAATAATAATATATTTATTATAATGAATTCTTAATTCATTTCAATATTCGATTTCTAATTCAAGGTTTATTTATTTTTATTTACAAAATCCTCTACAATAATTATTTAAATCATATCTTTAAACCCGATAATGCTTTCAAAGGAAAATAAAATATGTTATTCTTTTATAAAATATTTATCATAAAAGAAATTATCTTATTTCAGGTGATTTTGATTATAAAAGTTATTTAGAATATCATGAAGAGTTCTCAAGCTCTTTATAATAAAGTATCCATTCCAAAGTAAGTATAAGGCTTTGTAATATATTTAATAGATAAAACTTAGTTTCATATGATGAGATGCCATAGAAATTATATTCTACGAAAATATTTATATACCTATTTTATTCACTTAATTATACAGTTTAAAAAAAAGGAGAATTCTTTAAATTAAGCTATTAAAATATTTTATAGTTTCCAATTCTCTTTCATAAAATCAATGTGGCTTTGAAGCTAACTTTTAATTAAGATTTTAAATTCTATAAATAAAAGTCATATTTCTTTAATATATTAATTTAAAAGTCATTAATCTAATATTCAAACAATCTCAAAGGAATAATTTCCAATATAAACTATTACTTCATTCGGTTGAGAAATTTTATTAAATAATTTAGTAAAACAAATATTATGGAACTTTTGCATTTACTTCATCGGTTAATTTTTAAACTCTCCCGACTGAATATTTTTTATCATTATCTCTATTTTTACTAAAGTGAGACTTACTAACTTAGAGTAAATATTCGAATAACGCCGGGTAGCATGGGATATTCAGACTATATTTGTTTGATTACTATTAGGAAGTATTTAGCACTTTCTGAGGGGTAGCGACTTGACCGAATTGCTTGGAGAGGTGTTAGCGACCTGACTAAACTGCTTGGGAGTTGTTAGTGACTTGTCCCAAACTGCTTGGAGAGGTGTTAGTGACCTAACCCAACTGCTTGAAGAGATTTTAACGACATAACCCGAACTGCTTGGGGAGGTGTCAACGACCTGGTTAAACTGCTTGGAGAGGTGTCAGCGATCTGGTCAAGCTGCAAGAGAGGTGTCATAACTTATTCAGTTTCGAGCCTATGATTATTTATTAGTGTAATTGGGTATTCACTCCCATGTGTTCTTCACATCGCTTGCCTTCGGGAATGAAATTCCCTTCTTTTATGAATTTAAAGATTTTGATAAGTTAGCACCATATTTGAGATGATAGTCCATGAGAGATTCAATGTGATTTTATGACATGGTGATTTCTTTGAGTTGATGATGCCATTTACTCCATTTATTCGTCAGGCGTAACCTTCGTGCATGTTTTTTGTTCGGCACCGTTTTGAGTTTATTTATTAAAACACTAAGTTTAGATTTATAAATTTGAGATTCACCGTATTTCTATTTTTGCCTACAAAGAGCATTATTCGAGTTTATTATTTGGTGATATATGAGTTGATGATGCCACTTACTTCTTTTATGGCTGCTTCCAGATTGTGACCACTTTCTTATGGGTTTGCCATTTTATTGTATTTGATTTTTGTACTAGTAATGACTTGAACATGTTGTTTACAACTCACATATCATACTTTATACCATCTCACTGATTGGTATTAGAACAAGATGGCCCGTTTATAATTTTATATAATACTCGGGTCAGACCTAGTTATTTCATCCCGTTGACACCTATAATGTTTAGCTTGAAGACAGTCACCTATACATATAGATATCTGTTCATTAGATGTATCGTTACATTTAGACTCTTAGTTATGTACACTATATGAGATTGAGACTCGCGTTGTATGTATTATTTTGAAACAGGTTGTACTATATTTTGTATGTCATGTGGAACTCTTGTGTGTGTGTGTGTGTATGATCACTTGCACTTATGTGATAGATATGTATATTTATACCATTGTGCTCTATGATTTTAAGTTCTATGATATTTTATATTGTTCTGAATATGTTTAGCAACGTGATGTTGCTTTATGCCTAGACCATACATGTCGAATCTACTCTAGTGGAAAAAATTTTATCACCTCATTCGACGTGTCGATACTTGCCCACAGTAATACTCATGGTTGGTCGCTCCTAACCAGCCTTATTCTCCATATTAACAGACAATATTACCTAGTAATATCCTTTGTTAATGTGGGTATGGAGGTAGAGTGTTACATTAGCAGTAGTGGGTCATAAGATAAGAGGGTTAGAGGTGGAACATCATATACTGCAGTAAATGGTGTAGTGTCGGTAGAACTATGCTAACCAGTATTATATCAATACTCTGATGCAGCAAGCCGTTAAGACCACTTCTGAGGTTTATTAAAAACAAAACAACAAAGGTATCCTTCGGACCAGGGATGGAAGGCTGAGTTGAGTTTGAATGAGCAACCCTATAATTTGAAAGTTCCTACCAGAATGTACTAGTAAAGATTGCATCCTTATCACTGAATATACTCCAAGGCATGCCATGAAGTTTGAAGGCTCCTTAAAGAAAATTTTGGCTTGTCTTTGGCTACGTAGGATGAAGCAATAGAAAGAAGTATGAATATTTGGTAAGCCCATCTACCACCACAGAATAGCAGTGTACTCTTGACTTTTTGGTAGGCCAATTATAAAGTCCATTGAACGATCACACCAAATTTTTTCAGGTATGGGTAGTGGCTGCAGAAGACCAGGCACCAGAACATTTTCCTGCTTATTTCTTTGGCTGGTATCACATTCCTTGATAAATCTTTCCACCTATAACCGCGTTCCTTTCCAGTAGAATACTTGCTTTAGTCCATGCTTTGTCTTTTTGATGCCTACATGTCCACCTAAAGGAGTGGAATGATATTCCTTCAGTATGGTTGTAATAACCTCCTCATAGTTGAAGTCCAAATAAATTCTCTTTATAACATAGGAGTCCATTGACTAAGGTATATTTATCAGGGTTGAGTCTGCCTTCATTAAATTTTTGTAGCATGTTTTCGTAATTCTCATACTGTAACATATAATTTTTTAACTCTTATATCCAGCAACTTTCAACGGTTTAATGGCATAGCAATGCATAGATGTTGTGCATAAATCCAATTCTTCTAATAGTCTAGAGAGTATGTCGGCAACAATGTTCTCTTTGCCTTTTTATACTCAACCTTATAATCGAACCCATGTAATTTAGCCAGCCATTTACCTTGAATTCTTATTGTTAATCTCTATGAAAAGAGGTGTTTCAGAATTTGGTGGTCAGTCCTTATGATAAACTTCCTGCCAATTAAGTATTGAGACCACTTTTTTGTAGCTAGAATTAAAGCCAATAACTCTTTCTCATATGTAGACAACATCAGATTCTTTCCATTAAGTGCTTGGCTAAGATAAGCTATCAGTTTACCATCTTTTGTTAGCATAACTCTGATACCCACTCCACTAGCATCACATTTAATGGCAAAATATTTGTTGAAATTTGGCATACTAAGAAACAGTGGCTCCATCAGGCATTGCTTAAGTTTTTCTGAAAGCTTCTATAGCTCGACCATTCCGTTTAAATGTGTTTTTCTTTAAGAGTTCAGTCATTGGTTTAGCGATGCTCCCATAGTTTTTAATGAATTTTCTATAGTAGCCAGTGAGGCCTAGGAATCTCCGTAGTCCCTTGATATTTTTTGGTTGTGGCCAATTCTTGACTACTGTTATTTTTTGTGGGTCCACTGTAATACCTTTTCTGGATACTATATGTCCTAAATTTGTGACTTGCTCTGTAACGACCCGGAATTTTGGCAATACTATTTTAATAAGAATTTAACCTAATTAATTAAAATACGATCTTTTCAATTTATAAACTGATAAAGTATTTGGACATTTATCAGTTATATATGTATATATGTTTTGTAAAGAAATTTTGATTTAAAAATTTAAAATAGAATCTTTCAAAACTATTTAAAATAAAATCTGTCCTATTCAATTGAAATTAAAAGGTGCTATATTATTAATATTTGATATAATATGTATAAATGTAGTCTTGATAATAATGTTTAAATTTAAACAATCCTATCAATATTGAATATAAATATAAGCTATAAATATAAATATAAAATATACAAATACAAACATATGTTATAAATCAAAGGTTTGAAAATTTAATTACAAATAGAAAATAAAACTAAAGAGTTATGTTAACAATAACTATAATAATTTTACATTAACATATAGGATAAGTTTAGGAAAACAATGACCTACAAAATACATATGGTATGCAAAAACAAAATCTTTAACAAAGGTAATAACAAGTGTTTCTGTGTAAATCATGTATGCAAAGAAGACAAAGTATTCACTCAAATACAAAGTATCTTTGAAGAAAATAATAATAAAATAAAAAAAATATCAGTAAACCATAATTAGATGTAAACTAATATGAAGACATATGCATTTAATTAGCACAACATTTTGCCAAGAAAACCTTCCAGCCAAAATTTGCAAAATCATTTCAATTTACAGTAATTAAAACATAAAAATCTTGTCTGAACATAACAAGTAAAGCTTGTATCAGTTAAACCTATACTGTTCAAACCTATTTTCTATATATATAAATCATACATCATACTATTTCAGTTCGTTCCAAAATTTAGTAAACTTAAGAAGCAAACCTGAAAGAAAAAAAGAAAAAGAAAATAAACATCATCTTTCTTTACAAACTCAAATCAATTCAACAACAAAGCAAGGAGGCTTTCAGTAAATTTAAACTGCAGTTTTCAACCAGAATCATTCTCTGTTCAAAGTGATTCAGGTGAGTAAACATCTATTTTCAAAATTTAAACTTGTGTATTTGCTTTTGAATAATATGTGCTTGCTACATAGTTTTAAACAAACAATTCTGTGATTTTTTTTTTTTTTGCTCTGGAAAATTTTTTATGCCCTGTTCTTCCATATGTTTGGGTACAGAGCAAAGAAAAGTAGGGAATTTTAATGCTTCTTCTTGCAAAACACTTTAAACTTAGGATCTTAAACTAAATAAGTTTGCATACACTGAAAATCATGGCCTAGAAATGAATTGAAGGTTGACAGTGCAACATAGACACTGCATATTCAAGTTACAGTATAAAGAAATCAATATGTTAAAGTTCAAATATTTTAATTTGTTAATTTGATTCCATATCTTGAATAAACATACAAAATTAAGTTTTTTAAAACAAGAACGATGATTTTTAAGTAAGTATTCAAGGTGCAGTTCGAAAATAAACTCAAATTGCATTTTTATCAATTTCTGTTGGATTAACAAATATTAGCTGCTGAAATTTGTTGTATAGCTAGTTTGATAATGCATGAATCCAGGAAAAATGCTTAAAAAATTTCTAATGCAAGATTTGTTGATTCGAATCAAAAATAGGGTTTGGTTCGAGTTTTTTCTGTGGTCTGTAATTTGTTGATTGTGACACCGTGGAACGATCGAGTTACGCGCGCTTCTAGGAGGTGGTCGAGGAGGGTATGGCCGTGGTGTGGCCGAACCGGCGTCGCATCCAGTGGTCGGTGTTGGTAGGACGTGGCAACTTTCTGGGGGTGTTCGAGTTGATGGTTCGAGCGACAAGGCATATTTTGATTTCGAACTTTTCGTGTTGAACTGGGGTTTGATTTCGAATGTAAGGTCGATTTGTGGTTTGCAGGAGGCAGCGTGGGTTGCCGGAGGGGTGGCGAATAACCGTGCATGTGCACGGTGGCGATTGGGTGTCTGATTTTGGTGTCATGGTTGTCGCGAATTGTTGCACGAGAATATTTGGGGATTGCTTCGAGTAGAGCCTGATGGTACTTGAGAGTGTTTAGAATACTACAGTTTAAACTCAAACTAAAAAAAAGAGAAGAAGAAGAAAGAGTAGAGGGAGAATGTATGCGAGAAAGAGAGGGGAGGAACTCGAGAAATAGGGAAGGAAACTCGAGTTTTTCTCGAATAAACGAGGTGCTTGCCTCGGGTCCAGTTCCTAACGAATTTGCCTAAATACTTCAAGTATTTTGTTATACAAAGTTTAATCTTAATTAGATAAATATTGTTGGTTAGTGTTAAGTTAAGATTTGATTTAAAATTTATTAAAGGAAAGATTTGCAAATGTAAGATAATTAATTAACTTAAAGTATAAATTAATTTAGAATGTAAATTAATTTTATAATGGTAATTAACTAAGCAGATTGAAGATTAAATAAATTTATAATTAAAGATTGATATTATTAATCTTGTGTTTATTAAATTTAAACTTAAGGGCTTAATTAACTACTTAAAGTTAATTAATAAATAGTAGTTAACTAATTAAATGATCAATAAATTGATAATTAATGATTAACTAAGTAATTAATTGGTAATTAATGGGTAATTGAGTTCTATTAAGTAATAATTAAGATTATTAGTTAATAATTAAGAATTAATTAATTAAGTGAGTAATTAAGTAATAATTTATAAATGTAATAAGTTGATTAGTTAGTGATTAATCAAGCTGGATAAAATGATAAATTAAGTTAGGTTAATTAAATTATTTTTATATGAATTAATGATTCTTGTTTGATTGACTCTGATATCAATTTGGTGATATTCAGTGATAATCTGTAGTATATTCTGTATATATCTGTGATGACTGTGTATGATTTATCTGTGATAACTGTTATGTAAATTCTAAGTATTGAATTAAACTGTTTAAACTACTTAAACAACTTGGCCCTTAAAATGGCGTTTGGATTTCGATGAGACCGGGATCGGGTATCAATTCGATATTCCGAAAACCACATCGATCCAAATTAAATGATAGGTCGTGGCATCTCAATTGAAGATTGAGACGGTGTTTCAGAATGCAAGGGTTATCGTCGTTAACTCTGAGGGTGATTCCAAAATGAGTGTAACGAGATAATGCCTTCGGTTTTGTTCGAACCCGGAACGAACTTGTATGGATTGAATGCTTTCAGCACATCGTTAGGCGGACGATGAGCATTCTAAGAGATATGTTCTCTAAAGGTAATCACAGCCTCAAGCCTCATCAACCGGGAATGGCTAAAAGAGGGGAGATGCAGCAAGATTAGGTGGGTCATGCCCAAGCAGGACGAGGTATACCCCTGTCTAGATGTCCTTTTATTTTTCGGCTGTGTGGGCAGTTGTTGGCCACAACTGCGGGGTTATCTTGTTCGGGACTTTTCAGTAAGGAATGGTTCCGGCCTTGTGTTGTAGGGAGTCGGGAGTGATCCGCGGTACGGTGATCTAGGCCCCGTACTGTGACGGACGGTACCCCAGTTGCCCTGCCATTGTTGGAAACCCATTTTCCCTACGAGACCCTACGGTTTTGATTTGTATTACCCGCTTTTGTGGCTAGTAGCTGGAATTTAATCATGTAACAATTTCGGCTATTTTCTATTTATTTGAAAACCCTAGACACTATTATAATATCACTGGATTTCCTATAAAATGTTTTGGTTAGCGTAAGGTAAAAACTCTCCCGTGTTTATGTGTGGGGAGTCTTACATGATACCTTTATTTTCAAATGATTTTCAAAGTTAAACAACTTTAACCCGTTTACTCACACCAGACCCATGTCTGACCCGGAGTTTATATTTTGTTTTTCATAAACTCTTGGGTACTCAAATTTTTTATGAGTAGCCAAGTGATAGGTTTCAGAGTATTGAGTTTCTGGAGGAGCTTGGAGAAGAAGACCAGACATATGTATCTATCTATATAGTTCCGCTGTGTAGTTAGTGTATGATGTATTTTGGATGTATGTATTGACAGATATATATATATATATATATATATATATATATGACTATCATGTGTATGATATTGTATAACTCTGATATATGTAAAAACTATGTAATAGTTATATGATGTATTATATGTTGTTCCATTCCGCTGTGAGATTCTGATGTTGTTATTCTTTCTTTCTTTCTTTTCTATTTCTATCCCTTTCTTTTCTTATTGATGATACGTCTTTCTGGGGTTAGAAAGTTGGGTCGTCACAGTTGGTATCAGAGAACTAGGTTTAGCGAATACCTAGGCTCTTCAGTGATTTCTTCCTTGAGAGTGCGTATTTGTATTTTCATATAATTATATACCTATCTAAATTTGTTGAGTTACCTGTTCAGGTGACCAACATGAGTTCTGGAAGAAGAGGCAGAGGTAGGGGGAGTACCTCGACTGATAATGGACGAAGTCAAACTGCCAGTGAGGCTGTAAATCCAGTTCCGCCTCAGGTTAGTTTTGTCGCTTTATGTAAAGACTTCATCAACCTTGGAGGCCAACCATTCAAAGGTTTAGAATCTGTAATTGAAGTTAAGCTTGGCTACACACTTGCGAGCGCATCTTTAAGAGTATGAAATTGTCTGATGAACGGAAGAGGGAAATGGCATCGTGGCAATTGCTGGGAGGCGCAGCAGCCTGGTGGGATGCAACGGTAGCAAATGTTTCCGAGGAAGACATTTCATGGGACATATTTAAAGAGTTATTTGAGGAAAAGTTTATGCCAACAGCTGGGAAAACTCGTCTGTACCTGGATTTTCTGAATTTGAAGCAGGGAAACATGTTTGTAGCGGAGTATGAGACCAAATTCAATGAACTTTCTTGTTATGGACCAGGGCTCATTGATACTCCCCTCAAAAAGAACGAAATGTTTGTGCAAGGATTGAGGCCATAATTTCATGAAAAGATGATGGTGCTTCTGAAATGATCTTTTATTGATTTAATTGATATGGCTTTGAGATATGAGAATTTGATGAATAAGAAATCAGTGGCACCAGCAGCAGCTTCAGGAAGGAATTTCGCTAATCCGAATAAAAGGAAGTTCAATCCCAATTGGAGGAAGCCGAGCAAGAAGAAGCCTGGAAGTAACAATGGACCTCGCAAATGCTATATATATATCAACAAGAAGGTCACTTGGCGAATAAGTGTCCCAGAAAAGGATTCCAGCAACATCAGCAGCAACCGCATCATAGTGGACCAGGTTCAGCTTTGGTTCAGATATCTCTATGCTTCAATTGTCACCAACCAAGTCATATGATCAAGGATTATCCGTTACTTCATAAAGCTCAGCATAATAAAGTATTTGCTTTGGAAGGTGCACTATCTACCTCATCTAAAGGCAAGGGAGTATTGGAAGGTACATTACTTTTAAATGGCAAGTATATTCAATTTTTTTTGATTCAGGTGCTTCATTGAGTTTTATTTCTCTAGAATTTGTAGAGTTCTTTCTTACCCCTAGTACTATAGATTGTCCCATCTTGGTATCTAATCCTATAGGAGGGGTGACCAAATTAGATACGATCTGTAAGAACTTGAAGATTTCTTATCTATCCCATATTTTTGCTTATGATCCTTATGTGTTGAATTTTAAGGGATTTGACCTTATTTTCGGGATGGATTGGCTGGGTAAGTATAGAGCAGTTCTGAATTGTGATGAGAGAACAGTTTCGTTGGAAACTGATCTGGGTAGGATTGCCAGAGTGACGTGTGATAATTCTGGAATTCACTTGAATAGTCTTTTGCATGGAATTGAGAATTCTCAAGAGAAGATAGAAGATATCGATGTGGTTCAAGATTTTTCTGATGTATTTGAGGAAGTTAAGTGTCTGCCTCCATATCGAGAGATAGAGTTTCGCATTGATTTGATTCCAGGAGTAGTGCCGGTGATTCATCCCAGTAGGAGAATGACTCCTAGGGAGAGAGAGGAGTTAATTAAGTAGACTCAGGATCTTTTGGAGAGGGGATTGATTAGGCCTAGTTTTTCTTGTTAGGGCTCTGCTGCGGTGTTTGTCACCAAATCGGATGGTTCGCTAAGGTTCTGTGTGTATTATAGAGAATTGAACAAAGTGACTATCCATAATAAATATCATCTTCCTCGTATTGATGATCTCTTTGACCAGTTGTATGGAGCTTCTGTCTTTTCTCAACTGGATTTAACTTTAGGTTTCCATCAGTTGAGGGTAGCTGAAGATAGTATCCCCTTGACTGCATTTAGGGGACCAAATTGTTTCTATGAATGGTTGATTATGCCTTTCGGGTTGACCAACGCTCCTGCCTACTTTGTTGACTTGATGAACCGAGTCTTTCTGGATGTGTTAAATAAGTTTGTTTTGGTATTCATTGATGATATCTTGGTCTACTCCAAGTTTGAAGAAGAGCACAGGCAGCATTTGAGAATTGTGTTAGAGACTCCGAGGAAGCATGTGTTGAAGGAAAAGTTCTCTAAGTGCTATTTCTGGAAATCAGAAGTCAAATTTTTGGAGCACATTGTTTCTGGTGAAGGTATCTCCATAGATCTAGCGAAGGTTGAAACTATTCTGGAGTGGAAGCAGCCAGAGACACCGACGGAAGTTCGTAGTTTTCTGGAATTAGCTGGTTACTACAGAAAGTTTATCAAGGATTATTCCAAGATTTCTTCATATCTGACCAAGTTGACTAGGAAAGGAGCTAAATTCAAGTGGACACCCTAGTGTGAAGAAGCTTTTCAGGAATTGAAGACGAGCTAACCAGTGCACAAGTTCTTGCTATTCCGGATGGAAAGAGCAAATTCGAAGTTTATACTGATGCTTGTATAGTTGGTCTGGGAGCAGTTCTGATGCAGAATGGAAGGGTAATTGCATATGCGAGTTGGCGATTGATGCCACATGAGAAGAACTACGCTACGCACGATCTAGAGTTGTTAGCCATTGTTTTTCCTTTGATGATTTGGAGACGTTATCTTTTGGGAGAGAAATTCGAGTTATTCACGGATCTCAAACTGTTGAAATATCTTATCTCTCAAAAGGATCTTAATCTGAGGCAGCAGCGATGGGTTGAAATTCTGGCATCCTATGATTTAGATATTCTGTATACCCCAGGAAAGGCAAATGTTGTAGTTGATGCTCTTAGCAGAAATGCAGTTCTGTCTCTTCTGGAAGTTGTTCCATCTCTTATTGAAAGGATTTCAAGCAAGCAAGAATCAAATAATAGATTAAGAGGAATCATCAGAAAAGTTAAGAAGGGTCAGTGTTCCAGTTTCAAGATTGATGACCAAGGGACACTGAGGATTAACGGAAGGATCTGTGTTTCGAATTTCAAGGAATTGAAACAGGAGGTCTTATCTGAAAGTCATCGCTCCAAATTGAATATTCACCCGGGAATCTCAAAGATGTATAAAGATATGAGGAGAGTTTTCTGGTGGCCGGGCATGAAGAAAGATATTGTTAGGTTCGTGAATAGTTGTGCCATCTGCTAACAAGTTAAAGGAGATCAACAGAAGTCAGCCGGATTATTACAGCCTTTGGAAATTCTAGATTGGAAGTGGGAAATGATCTCGATGGATTTAGTCGACGGTTTGCTTAGAACCAAGAAAGGAAACGATGGAATATGGGTTATTGTGGATCGTTTAACTAAGAGCGCCCATTTTATACCAGTTTAGGCAACTCGTACTGCAGCTTCTCTGGCAGAGATTTTCTTGAGGGAGATAGTCATATTGCATGGTGATCCTGTCAATATAGTAAGTGATCGTGATCCTATTTTCACCAGAAAATTTTGGGAGGCTCTGCAATCAGCCATGGCAACAATTTGTGATTGAGTACAGCCTATCATCCTCAGACAGATGGACAGACGGAGAGGCTTAATCGTATTCTAGAGGATATGCTATGACTTGTGTTTTGGATTTTGGAGGATCGTGGGAAGATCATCTTCATCTAGTGGAATTCTCTTATAATAACAGTTACCAAGCGAGTATTTAAATGGCTCCTTATGAAGCTTTATATGGAAGACCGTGTAGATGCCCATCCCGTTGGATAGAATCGAAAGATCGTCTTGTGCTCGGACCCGATCTGATTCGAGAAGCTTCTGCGAAAGTTGAGCTTATAAAGAAAAGAATGAAAGCTGCTCAGGATCGTCAGAAGAAATACGCAGATAAAAGGCGAAGACCATTGGAATTTGAGATTGGAGATTTAGTCTTTGTCAAAGTTTCCCCGATTAAAGGTGCTATAAGATTCGGAAAGACGGGAAAACTTGCTCCAAGATATATAGGACCATTCCGAGTGCTAGAAAGAATTGGAGCTGTAGTCTACAGAATTGAATTTCCAGAACGGATGTCTGGAATTCACAATGTATTTCATGTATTCCAGTTAAGGAAATTTGTTCATAATCCATCATTAGTTGTGGAACCAGTAGTCCAGGAAGATTTGGAAGTAGAACCCAACTTGACTGTGGTCAGAAATCCAGTTCGGATTGTGAATCAAGACGAGAAGCAACTCAGGAGCAAAGTTGTGAAGCTCGTCAAAGTGCAGTAGAGTGAGGTTCACAGAGAGTGTACCTGGGAAACACTGGATAGTTTAGGAAAGCTTATCCGGATTTGTATCCGGATAACTAGTGATGTTTGTTAGGATAGACGGTTTGATTGTTGGTTAATGTATGAATGATATGTATGTTTGGATTGTTAATATAAAAGCTTTTGAATTGACTTTTGTTTTAAATTTCGGGGACGAAATTCATTTAAGGGGGAGCAATGTAACGACCCGGAATTTTGGCAATACTATTTTAATAAGAATTTAATCTAATTAATTAAAATACGAGCTTTTCAATTTATAAACTGATAAAATCTTTGGACATTTATCAGTTATATATGTATATATATGTTTTGCAAAGAAATTTTGATTTAAAAATTTAAAATAGAATCTTTCAAAACTATTTAAATAAAATCTGTCCTATTCAATTGAAATTAAAAGGTGCTATATTATTAATATTTGATATTATATGTATAAATGTAGTCTTGATAATAATGTTTAAATTTAAACAATCCTATCAATATTGAATATAAACATAAGCTATAAATATAAATTAAAATATACAAATACATACATATGTTATAAATCAAAGGTTTGAAAATTTAGTTACAAATAGAAAATAAAACTAAAGAGTTATGTTAACAATAACTATAATAATTTTACGTTAACATATAGGATAAGTTTAGGAAAACAATTACCTGCAAAATACATATGGTATGCAAAAACAAAATCTTTAACAAAGGTAATAACAAGTGTTGCTGTGTAAATCATGTATGCAAAGAAGACAAAGTATTCACTCAAATACAAAGTATCTTTGAAAAAATAATAATAAAATAAAACAAATATCAGTAAACCATAATTAGATGTAAACTAATATGAAGACATATGCATTTAATTAGCACAACATTTTGTCGAGAAAATCTTCCAGCCAAAATTTGCAAGATCATTTCAATTTACAGTAATTAAAACACAAAAATCTTGTCTGAACATAACAAGTAAAGCTTGTACCAGTTAAACCTATACTGTTCAAACCTATTTTCTATATATATAAATCATACATCATACTATTTCAGTTCGTTCCAAAATTTAGTAAACTTAAGAAGCAAACCTGAAAGAAAGAAAAAAAAGAAAATAAACATCATCTTTCTTTACAAACTCAAATCAATTCAACAACAAAGCAGGGAGGCTTTCAGTAAATTTAAACTGCAGTTTTCAACCAGAATCATTCTTTGTTCAAAGTGATTCAGGTGAGTAAACATCTGTTTTCGAAATTTAAACTTGTGTATTTGCTTTTGAATAACATGTGCTTGCTGTATAGTTTTAAAAAAACAATTCCATGATTTTTTTTGCTCTGGAAAATCTTTCATGCCCTGTTCTTCCATATGTTTGGGTACAGAGCAAAGAACAGTAGGGAATTTTAATGCTTCTTCTTTCAAAACACTTTAAACTTAGGATCTTAAACTAAATAAGTTTGTATACACTGAAAATCATGTCCTGGAAATGAATTGAAGGTTGACAGTGCAACATAGACACTGCATATTCAAGTTACAGTATAAAGAAATCAATATGTTAAAATTCAAATATTTTAATTTGTTAATTTGATTCCATATCTTGAATAAACATACAAAATTAAGATTTTAAAAACAGGAACGATGATTTTTAAGTAAGTATTCAAGGCGCAGTTCGAAAATGAACTCAAATTGCATTTTTATCAATTTCTATTGGATTAACAAATATTAGCTGCTGAAATTTGTTGTATAGCTAGTTTGATAATGCACGAATCCAAGGAAAGTGCTAAAAAAAATTTCTAATGCAAGATTTGTTGAGTCGAATAAAAAATAGGGTTTGGTTCGAGTTTTTTTCTGTGGTCTGTAATTTGTTGATTGTGACACCGTGGAACGATCGAGTTACACGCGCTTCTAGGAGGATGTCGAGGAGGGTATGGCCATGGTGTGGCCGAAGCGGCGTCGCATCGAGTGGTCGGTATTGGTAGGACGTGGCAACTTTCTGGGGGGTGTTCGAGTTGATGGTTCGAGCGACAGGGCATATTTTGATTTCGAACTTTTCGTGTTGTACTGGGGTTTGATTTCGAATGTAAGGTCGATTTGTGGTTTGCAAGAGGCAGCGTGGGTTGCCGGAGGGGTGGCGAACCACCGTGCACGTGCATGGTGGCGATTGGGTGTCTGATTTTGGTGTCGTGGTTTTCACGAGTTGTTGCACGAGAATATTTAGGGATTGCTTCGAGCAGAGCCTGATGGTACTTGAGAGTGTTTAGAATACTGCAGTTTAAACTCAAACTAAAAAAAGAAGAAGAAAGAGTAGAGGGAGAACGTATGCGAGAAAGGGAGGGGAGGAACTCGAGAAACAGGGAAGGAAACTCGAGTTTTCTCGAGTAAACGAGGTGCTTGCCTCGGGTCCAGTTCCTAATGAATTTGCCTAAATACTTTAAGTATTTTGTTATACAAAGTTTAATATTAATTAGATAAATATTGTTGGTTAGTGTTAAGCTAAGATTTGATTTAAAATTTATTGAAGGAAAGATTTGCAAATGTAAGATAATTAATTAACTTAAAGTATAAATTAATTTAGAACGTAAATTAATTTAGAATGTAAATCAATTTGATAATGGTAATTAACTAAGCAGTTTGAAGATTAAATAAATTTATAATTAAAGATTGATATTATTAATCTTATGTTTAATAAATTTAAACTTAAGGACTTAATTAACTACTTAAAGTTAATTAACAAATAGTAGTTAACTAATTAAATGATTAATAAATTGATAATTAATGATTTACTAAGTATTTAATTGGTAATTAATGGGTAATTGAGTTCTATTAAGTAATAATTAAGATTATTAATTAATAATTAAGAATTAATTAAGTGAGTAATTAAGTAATAATTAATAAATTTAATAAGTTGATTAGTTAGTGATTAATCAAGTTGGATAAAATGATAAATTAAGTTAAGTTAATTAAACTATTTTGATATGAATTAACGATTCTTGTTTGATTGACTCTGATATCTATTTGGTGATATTCTATGATATTCTGTGATATATTCTGTATATATCTGTGATGACTGTGTATGATTTATCTGTGATAACTGTTATGTAAATTCTAAGTATTGAATTAAACTGTTTAAACTATTTAAACAACTTGGCCCTTAAAATGGCGTTTGGATTTCGATGAGGCCGGGATCGGGTATCAATTCGATATTCCGAAAACCACATCGATCCAAATTAAACGATAGGTCGTGGCATCTCAATTGAAGATCGAGATGGTGTTTCAAAATGCAAGGGTTATCGTCGTTGACTCTGAGGGTGATTTCAAAATGAGTGTAACGAGATAATGCCTTCAGTTTCGTTCGAACCCGGAACGAACTTGTATGGATTGAATGCTTTCGGCACATCGTCAGGCGGACGATGAGCATTCTAAGAGATATGTTCTCTAAAGGTAATCGCAGCCTCATGCCTCATCAACCGGGAATGGCTAAAACAGGGGAGATGCGGCAAGGTTAGGTGGGTCATGCCCAAGCAGGACGAGGTATGCCCCTGTCTAGACGTCCCTTTATTTTTTGGCTGTGTGGGCAGTTGTTGGCCACATCTATGGGGTTGTCTTGTTCGAGACTGTTCAGTAAGGAATGGTTCCGGCCTGGCGTTGTAGGGGGTCGGGAGTGATCCTCGGTACGGTGATCTAAGCCTCGTACTGTGACGGGCGGTACCCCAGTTGCCCTGCCGTTGATGGAAACTCATTTTCCCTACGAGACCCTACGGTTTTGGTTTGTATTATCCGCTTTTGTGGCTAGTAGCTGGAATTTAATCATGTAACAATTTCGGCTATTTTCTATTTATTTGAAAACCCTAGACACTATTATAATATCACTGGATTTCCTATAAAATGTTTTGGTTAGCGTAAGGTAAAAACTCACTCGTGTTTATGTGTGGGGAGTCTTACATGATACCTTTATTTTCAAATGATTTTCAAAGTTAAACAACTTTAACCCGTTTACTCACACTAGACCAATGTCTGACCCGGAGTTTATATTTTGTTTTTCATAAACTCTTGGGTACTCAAATTTTTTATGAGTAGCCAAGTGATAGGTTTTGGAATATTGAGTTTCTGGAGGAGCTTGGAGAAGAAGACCAGACGTATGTATGTATCTATATAGTTCCGCTGTGTAGTTAGTGTATGATGTATTTTGGATGTATGTATTGACAAATATATATATATATATATATATATATATATATATATATATGACTGTCATGTGTATGATATTGTATAACTCTGGTATATGTAAAAACTGTGTAATAGTTATATGATGTATTATATTTTGTTCCGTTCCACTGTGAGATTCTGATGTTGTTATTCTTTCTTTCTTTCTTTTCTATTTCTATCCCTTTCTTTTCTTATTGATGATACGTCTTTCCACGGTTAGAAAGTCAGGTCGTCACATGCTCCTTTGCAAATGTACATTTAGATAGTTTGATAGCCAATTGATGTTTCGCCAGCACCTGCATATTAATTTGATATGCAAGATATGCTTAGACCAAGTCTGGCTTTAGATTAGGATATCATCAAAGAAAACTAAAACAAATTTTCTTAAATAAGGTTTAAAGATGTCATTTATTAAAGCTTGAAAGGTGGATCAAGCATTAGAAAGTCTAGAAGGCATTACTAAAAATTCATAACCTTCCTCGTGAGTTTTAAATGCAGTTTTATGAATGTCATGTTGATGTATTCTAATTTGGTGATACCTTGATTTTAGATCCAGTTTTGAAAAGTATTGTGAATCATGTAATTCATCCAATAAATCATCTACTTGGAAACTTATTTTTTATAGTCTGATTGTTGAGAGCCTTGTAGTCAATACACATCCTCCATGTGCCATCTTTCTTCCTAACCATCACGACTGAAGAGGAATATTCACTTTTGCTGGGTTGAATGATGCCCTATTCAAGCATTTCCTTGATGAGTTTTTCCAGCTCATTTTTGATATGGTATGAATGCCTGTAGGGTCTGAGACATATTGGTATGGATCCAGGAAGGAAAGGTATTTTATGATCACTACTTCTCTGTGGTGACAATGAGATCTAGGAGGTTGTGACAGTGAGAAATTTTTACAAGATCTGCTGAATTCCCGGGTGCATCTGGTGTTTGTTATTAGCTGCTTCCACTTGTATCTCTTTAGAACACGACAATAGGGAAATCTGTCCCTTTACACTTTCTTTTACAATGATCTTATTATCAACTGCCTTATTAATATCTTTTAGACCTTGCCACATATAAGTTTTCCCTTGATATAAGAATTTTATCTGCTATTTGGAAAAGGTGAATGATGCATTACCTAGCTCTTTCATCCACTGTGCACCTAGTACCAATTGGCACCCCTCCAAAGGAATTAAAAGTAAGTCAACAGGCATTTTGCACCCCTGTCATTTGAAATTGACTCCCATATATACCTCTTTTCCTTGTAATTTTTCACCGTTGGTTACTTGGACTTCATATTCATTTGATTCTTTGATAGGTAGCTTCATCTTTCTAGCTGCTTCTGAACTGATAAAACTATGTGTAGAACCAGAATCTAGGAGTACATTAATAGGTTTCCCATTGATATAACCCTGCACTCTAATAGTATATATGGTGGGAATCCTACACATGGCTTTGAGAGTGATAGCGTAAGTTTTTTTATGTATTTTCTATTTCTAGTAGTGATGTTTCTTGAGCTTCTTGGTTGTTTAGTATGGTATCATAGTCTGATTCCGTCTCTTCTTCAAGGTTATGCAATGACATTATTCCTTTTACTCTGTAATCTTGTTTGTTCTTACATTCATGGCCTATGTGCCACTTTTCATTGCAACCAAAACATAAGTTTTTTCCTCCTTCTTTCATTAATTTCCTAGGGACTTAGTTTGTTCCTGGCTTGTGTCTTTGTTGAAGATTTTTCTTGTTGATGACTTCTATTGAGTTTGCTTGCAGCGTTGTTTCTTGATACCCCTTGGCTAGAAATTTTGGATTTATTTTTCTTTTTTCTTATATGTTTATTGTTTGAACCAAAAATGGCATAAATACCCAAAAGATTGTGTGGAGAATAAAAGATGAAGGAAATAAATGAAAAATGAGCAAGGAAAGAACTTACAACATTTATATTGGTTTGGCTGATCTTTGCCTACGTCTACTTAGTGATTTTATTGCTTAGATCATTGGATTACAAGCGGGAGTTCTTACAGATAGGTATAAATCCATGGATGATTGTAAGAAATTAGAGTAAGAGAAAGTCAGAGCCAAAAGATCCATAAAAATGACCCCTGCCCTTCTATTTATAAATGTAGAAAGCTTATAATCTCACCCATGATCTCCATATCTTTTGACATGCCACAGATTACTTCTCTAAGAAAATAAGTGAGCACCACATCAATATTCATAGGTCAGTACCGATCCATAAATTATTCACTTGGACAGTTTTGATCATTTTGTCTTCGCTCGATTGATGGTTAGCTTCATGATTCCAAACTTGTTTCACCATTATTTGCTTGTTTCTGAGTCTGAACGATGAATCGGTGGAGAAGTTGAGTTGCTGATTCGAGTGGTCATAGAGATCGATAGAGAATTGCATGGGATCGACAAAATAACACTTGAAATAGGTTTCTAGTATCAAGTAGAGCCGGTAGTAGGAAGATGGGAAAGTTTGGGTAAAGGAAGTTGGATCTTGGGTCTTTCTTCTTATGTTGGCTTTATCTTCGTCTCGTGGATCTATTTGTACTTGTTTTCTGGACTCTTAGACTGTCTCTTCGGGCTTCCTACCTTGATAGTTTCCAAGTTCGTTTCGTCCAGTCTGTCCGAATATTGCCTGCTCAAAAGGCGGGATAATACTTGCCCCCGAAGAACATCTTGTTTCAAACATGATATGCTTTGAATCGAGACAAGTGGAGGTTTTTATGAAGGACTTCACTCTATGCTCAGAATGGTCATTATCCTTCCCACGGATCGTTTTTGTGAAAAGTTATGACTATAGCCATTCGTTGCAGCGCTTTATCATCATTTGGCATTATAAAACGAGAACTCATTGTCACGATCTATCATCCCAAGCTCAGCAATTTTGAATTGGTTTCTTTCATGGACTTTCTAGGTTTGAATCTAATTTTCTTCAACTCTTATCGTTTGGGCTTGGGTATGTACACGCACTCGTGTTCGCATGCACGTTCTTCTTGAATCCGAAGCACATGAACATGCTCATGTAGGTATGTATAGGTAAACTACTGTCAACATAGTTTTGTTTTTTTATTTATCTATTCATTTATTGTGGATCGATATCGATCCATGTTCTTGGATCGGTATCGATCCAGGACTTGGAAAAAGTCTACGCTTTAATTGCCTTAAGAATCGGGTCCTTAGATTATAAAGCCTAATCCTTCATTCCTCCTCTTCACTCTTTTCTGCTATCGATCTAACACCCTGAGCTCCTCAATTAAAGTCCTTTAGACCCAAATTAAACTTCGCCTTTGTTTGACTGTAGGGCTGCCACTGCCTTACATTCGTCTGAGTCTGACCCCTGAACAGCCGCCCCCTTCATCTGAACATGACGTCGCCTACCTTGCTCCAGTCGAACTTGAACCACCAATCCAGAATTTGAATTCCTTCCTAATTGAACCCCATCCATAACTCAAGCCCTAAATCATATAAAACTATGTAGGTGGCGATGATATGGATATGGATGGGTTGAAGCTAGTGGCCATGACATGGATTGGGAGAGAAAAATGGGTGAGAAGGTCGAAATCCACTCAAGGGTTTGGATCGGTGCCGATCCAATACTTGGTGGGTTTTTGATTTTTCCACTTTCCATCGAACTTTGTTTTTAATCACCTACAAAACACTTTCTCCTAAATTTCTAAGCTGTCCAATGCATGGACGTCGACGTGAAGTCCATTGCGACGTTCAGTAATGTTGGTCAACTTGAGTGATATTTAGAGTTTAAAACGAACAGTTGCACAATATCATAAATCTGTATTGCACGACACTACAAAATACAACATTAGGTTACACTTTACCGCGGGGGCTGAGCTTATAATTAATCTGGCATTGATTATCTGTTGTGTATTTATAGATATTGAGCATTGATGTTTCAAGAGTCTTTCCACTCAAGTTGCAGGTCCATTTACTTTCAAATATGCCGGATCTGATACTGAGTCAAGCTCCACTACGGTTCCACTTGCACAAAAAAATTGGCATAGCCATACCTCCATTTGAAAACCCACAGACTAACCACCTCATCTAGAAGTTCCTCAAGTACCTGTAGACGGTCCCGAAGTTTAAGTAGAAGCCGCTTCCGACATTCTCAAGGATGTTATCATTCTAGGCGATCTGATCCATTCCATTGCTTTAAAGATAGAAGAGATGTCACTCCGGAGAATCTACCACAAACACAGGATTCCATTTGAGGGCATACTAGTCTCTTCTCATTACTAGAGAGCTTACGATCCCCTAAAATATTATACTACTTGTAATAAATATATATATGCCTGGTGGGATGTGTCCTACCATTCAACCAATTTATCCATCGAGTCCCGAATTTCATGAGATTAGCTCTGATGCAACTACATCCGAATAGCCATGCCTTATTGTCTTTGCTCAACATCTGCACCAAGTACCCAGCAATGAGGAGATTCAGTATTTATATAGTTTCAAAAGCTGGAAAGGAAGCCCTTTTCTGATTTGTCTAGAACTGTCAAAGAGCTATAGAGTTGTTATCGGTACATGGAATAAGTCGAGCTATTTCAAGAGTGAATGGTTCTATGTCCGCCGTCCACCTGGCTTTGCATGAAGATGGCTATCTAGACATAAGTTATACTTCATTTGTTTACTGTGAACTCGTATTATGAATTTGCAAGCTTAACTCATATTCTTTCTATCATTAAGATGTTCTGGTGAGACCCAATGGAGCAGCTCTTGTAGATGCGATCATCGTTCTTATGGAACTTCTGGAGGAGATAGAAATATTGGAGTTCTTTTTTCCGATGAGAATATCCTAGATCATAATTTTCTAGAAGTAGGTCATAGCACCGGTCAAGTCCAGGTGGCTTCTAATGACGATGGTGATCACGATAATAACTCGCCTGGAGATAGCGAGGTAAATCCTGACGTGCCTCTAGTCCCGAGTCCAGAGGCTGAAGTTGAAAGAGAGCATGGACACGATAAAGAAGGCGAAATCATGGGTGATGGTAGCAAAGTTGGCCATGATGATGTTAATATAGGCCATGAGCCTTCAGTTGAGCAGTCCAAGGATGACCAATAGTTTGTTTTGAAAAAGGGGCTCGTTGTGAAACTTCCTAAAGGACAATCTTCTACGCAGCCTCCGCTAGCGACAAATGCGAAGAAAACTCCTTCACTCACTTCTTAAGACGCCTTCGCTGGTTTGAGACTGATTCCTACCGAGTTCCTCTCTTTTGAAATTAGTAACATAAGCCTTAAGGGTCTTCACTCTCCTCTCCGCTTTGATGACGATATACCTCCCGTTAGCATGGGAGAGATCACTCCTATGATCAAAGCTCCAGTACACGGTCCATCGAAGGGGGACACTAGGATACTCACACACAAGCACTTCACTTCACCTATTTCATGTCCTTCTTTGTTAATGCTAACTTGTTCCTATTTCATTTGCATGATACATAGAGAGGAAAACGTATATGTTTCAACCCTTGGAGGAGAAAGTATGCCGACCACATAGGCATCGTCCAAGCACGTACCATCAAGGTAGTGGTCGAGATTTTGAGTCTAGCCATCACTCTAACGACGATTAAGGCAGTCATGATAGGATTATCCATAACGCTGAGAATTAAGGTACTCAGCATGTGGATGCAGTTGCCCAACAAAACCAGCCAAAGATCCAGAATCCATTTGAAGTCATGGCAAGAATGGAGATGGATCGTATGGTGAAGCAGATGGAGGATAAATTACATGAGAGTCGCAACGAGATGAACCAACAGATGTAGGAGAACTTGAGGCTATTGAATGAGCTAACTCAGAACAGCCGTAGGAGGAGTATGAGAGACTGAGATCATTCAAGTTCAGAATATGAAAGTTCTTCATCATCTGAGTAAAGACGGAGGGATAAGAAGCAGAAGAAGACGCATAACATGGCTAGAATTTCATATCAAGGAGAAAGACAAACTCACGGCTCGAATTTGTGGATCGATACCGATCCAGGAGGACATATCGGTACCGATCCAACATATGTTGGACTTGGACCTTGCCCTTTAGACGATGGCATAGATGTGACCTCTTGGCATGTTGTTGATGATCAAAATCTGGAATGTCGAGATACCGCTAATGATGCAATGCATGTAAATCAAACAGTAGGGACTGATGGACGAATGGTTCTCTTGGAGTCTGGAGAGCCTACCCGAGAGCATTTGCCAGGCCGAACACTCGTGGTGGACCCTGATTACCACCGTTCAGTCGAACTTGTAGACCCATGGTACTTGGAAGATATGGTCAGGAAACTTGTAAGTGAAAACCGATTCAGAAGCAATGATTTGTGGGGTACCTAGCTCTCCTAGTCGGAATCCGTTTACTGAGAACATTCTGCGTAAGAAGTATTCATGGAAGTTTGTAATATCAACGATGCCACTATACGGTGGAAAGATGGATCCAAGGCAATACTTGATGAAATGCGAATGGTTTGTGGACTCTGCTAGAGCCTCTGATGTCATGACATGTTGTTGCTTTCCAATTTTCCTGGAAAGGGTAGCGACGATGTGGTTCACTCGGCTCCCACCAAGATCCATATCATCTTTCGCTGAGTTGTAGTGAAAATTTCTAGAGTAATTCTATCTGCACACTTCATGTCCAAAAGATGTGATGTCACTATCAATCCTCTTCTAGGGCACGGAAGGGTCGTTAAAGGATTTCCTAACCTAGTTTCATATAACTGTGACGGAAGTAACAAATTCCGATGATGACATAGTATTGATGGCATTGACCAGGGGGATTTATCCCAAGACCGACTTGGGGAGATGGTTAGAAATGAAACCTCCATCGACAATGAATATTTTCTATAGGAAGGTTAATTAGTTCCTACATTTGGAGGAGGCACACAATCATCCTCGAAGAAGTGAGGCTAGGAGTTTAGCTGAAGTGAGACAGAGCAATGTTGCTGTAAAATAGTCCGGAGAAAGTTCCGAGAATGTGGATGTATGTGTTCCTCTTGTTGAATAACAGAGCAATGTTGCTGTAATAATAGGAATCATCTCAAGATTCCTAAGTATGACAATTATACTGAGTTGAATAACTGAAATGACCCTCCAATTTTACCTACATTTTTCTTGGATTTTTTTTTACATTTGCTCAATTAAACTTAGTTTAATTTCTCAGGGTCATTTTTTTTCCAACAATTAGTCCGGGATTTAAATTCCTACTAATATAAATATATCAGTTTAACCATATAAATATATGAACATACATATGATGATGTATGTGTTCCTCTTGGTTAAATCAGAGTATATATATATTTTTCAAATTTGTAAACAAGAGCCAGTTCTGTTTGATTTGAATTTAAAATTAATCTACTCATAATTTAAATTCCTATATTCTTTGATATTTGCATAATATAAATAGATCCTGTTCATATTTGTTTGTACTGGATTTGATCATAGAAACCATGATTTTTTTTGCATAGTTCAAATGTTTGATATTTGAATAAGTACCAGAAAATGATATCTACATTTATCATTTTCAACTTATGTATTTTTCTTTAAACCTCTCCTGTTCTTGACTTATACCATATGACACAGCACAAGTAAATCATTTAATTACTTGTTTTTAAGTTTTCTATGATAAAAGTACTGGATTTTAAAAATACTTTAAAAACTGAACAACCATATGTTTTAAGTGAACCAGGCTTAGAATTTCAAAATGCTTCCTGGATTGATAATACCAATCAGCTAAGAATGCCTATTTATCATTAGTATTTGAAAGAGATCTTTGACAAAACACTTGCTAAAGTGACAAAATTTTAAAATGCATTTTTATTTTCAAGCTGCAGACCAACATGATCAACCAAGACCCCATCCTTTTGAAGCTAGTTGAACCATGTGGTTGTGTTAACCAGGCACCTTGTTCATGGCAATTGATTCATTTGCAAGGTGTCTGCAACCTTTTCAAACCATATGTTCTTCCTAAAACAACTTAGGAATGAACTTAAACCTTCACAAATATTTCAGTAAGAGCAACCAAACACTTAAAAATATATTTCAAAATTAAAACAAGATGTTTAGCTTCATAACTAACTGCTTTTGACTGAATAAAACATGACTAGGTCATACAAGTTTTTGTAAGGCAATGCTCATTACACTTATATCATTTTCTCAGATTTTACACAGATAATTTTCAAGTCTATTTATTTTCTTCTGATTCAACTCAGATAATACTTCAATTCTTTAAACCTTAATGCATAGCAAAATTCAACAGAAAAATATCCAGTTTAATCTAACTTAGCCAATACATTACATAACATCAAATTCAAACACAACTTTCTCATGAATACATGCAGATAAAATCATTTTAAGCTCTTATTAAAACTATCAAGCATGCTCATCCATCCCTTTTCCTCACTAGCCATTAACCTTTTCTTCCTATTTAAGCTTTGCATTTTCTAAAAGAGCATTAGTGGCTCCCCATTTTAAAATGAGATACCCCCATATGCCATGAGCAAACAAGGGTCAGATCTGAGATCTGGTATGAGCAACATCAGAATATTCAAAGCATTAAGCAAACTGGGTGATGAGCATAAGTACTGATTTTGTATATATGTAATTTCTTTAATCAACTGTTTTACTATGTTTCACAGACTTTAGTTCAAAAATGATATCTTCATCTATCATCAATCTACACATATTTAATTATGTAATCATGAATATCAATCTACAACATACATATATTCACTGGAACTACCATAGTTCCATTCCAACCAACCTAAGAAATACTCATATTCCTATTTCTTCATTTATAGGTGGTATACATTAATTTAAATTCCTAGCCTCATCTGCTACTAAGGAATCACAGGGACACACTGCAATGAACTAATTCACACCATTGCACAAAGATCTCAGGGCTTAAACAAACCATGTGTCAACTTGCATACGTCAAATATAACAAGCATTCCAGCAGCCTTCTTGGCTCACATCCCTAGTTTATTTACTAGATGTCTTGGTTAAAGTCCTATCATCAGATAGCTAGTTTAACCTGACATTGTAAATATGGAATTATCCATGCATCTTACTAGCATACAATTTTCTTTTAAAAACAAGCAGGCAATCATTTTCAAGGATGTTGTCATTATGTCTTGATCTCAATAAAATGCAAGAATATTTTCAACTGAAAAATAGAGACATGGCATATAGAATTTATTTTTGATCTGCAAGTAACTATGGTTGAACCAGATTCAAGATCTAGCTTAACCATAATTCTTAGCTTGTGGGTTCTTTTTTTTTTCCTTTAATTAAGGGCTCAACACATATAGAATTTCTATTGCACCCTTAATTTTTTTTTCCTTTTTTAAGCCTCGGCATGTATGCATAGTATAATGCAGCTCATAATATTTTTCTTTATTAAAATTCCCATGCCATAGATCTATAACAGTTGAGAGTATTCTTCCCATAATTTTGAAAATCTGGGCCTTAAGATTTCTGGGCAAAATAAACAGAAAGTTGCACAACTAAAGGCAAACATTGCAACAGATCAAAGATCACCCAAAAACATCCATAATGAAATCATAGCAGATCCAAAAACATCCAAAGAGCATTGATAAAATTATATTCAATAAAACAAGAAAAAAACCAATAGCATTATAAGAATTGGCTGCCTCATCTTAGGTCTTAATGCCATGAATTTGGTGAGGTTACTCACCTAAGTTCTTCCTTCTTTGATCAAAAATCCTTGTCTGTTTCTCCTGCCTTTTTTTTAATTATATTTCTTTCTTATTTAATTTTTTTTAAGCAACTCGGGTAAAATGATTTTCTGGTTATAACTGCCCATTTATATACATGTTTTTCTCTAGGGTTTTATCAAGATAAAATTCCACTTTTGTTCTAGCTATTATCATATATTTTACATTTTATATTTTTCACATTTCCATCCTTAATCACCCCGGCTGCATTAGCTGTTTATGGACAGTACTTTTCTCCTTTTGCTTTTCAGAAATGGTTATTTTTGAATATCTCTCACTTATTTAAATCATGTTGAAAGTGTGACCACTATATTTTATACTTCTACTTATTTTTGAAAATCCTCTTTGCTATTTTTTGCCTACACATACACATGCTTACTTGTTTAGTGTTTTATGCCAATTTAATGTTACTTCTTTTTCTTGGCTTTAACATTTTCCACCCACGGAAAATATACATGTGTATAAGTATATAAATATTTATTTTATTTAATTTCCCCCAGTTTCACAGAAAGTATATTTAAGCATATATTTCATTTTTAACTTAAGTTAGGCTTAAGTTACAATCCAATGCTTTTAAACAAAGAATTTACTCTCTCATTTTTAAATAAGATTTTCTCTATTTTTTTTTTTCAGTATCTAAATATATTTCTAGTTTCAATGTGTATACATATTTATTTTCACAGAAAGTCTTTAATTTCAATGTATACAGAAAACATATTTGATTGATTAATAACTCATATTTTAAAATCATATTTGAAATGCTTCCTTCCTTTGTTTATTTGTTTTATTTATCATTACCATTTCATATTTTTTTTAGAAATTTTAAATCTTTTCCTTGTGCCATTTTCAGTGTGCATGTGCACACATATCTCTGCACATCATTCAATTCAAAAACTCCATTAATATTTGATCCAAATATTTTTAAACTGAATTGTTTTATTAAAATAATTTTCCTTAAAATTTTTGGGGTATTACAATAACTCAATCGTGAATATTTATCTGGAAACTCAAGGTACTGAGTAGTACAAGAAGCCGGTGTCGAGGGAGTCAATTGAGAAGGTGAAGAGATCCGACAAGTTCTGCATGTTTCATGAGATACAGGATCATAACACCAATGAGTGCAGACACTTGCGTGATATGATCGAGGAGTTGATTCGAAAGAAGAAATTGCAACAATTTGTGAAAGCTCCGTAGGATGGAGGGCAAGAAAACCTAACCTCCTTAGGTTGACACCCAACGGGGCAAGCTGGTCCTAGTGGCGAGGAGCCTAGGCGGCTTGAAAAAATTTGATGATAAATACAATCATCGGCGGATCACATCCAGCCAATAAGAGTTTGAATGAGATGGATAGGTATGTTGGTGCACTGAAACACATATAGAATGAAAGCTACTTTGTTTTGGAGGATGGAGCTCCAACAACATAGTTCAGAACCATAACTAAAAATATTGTTTTTTGGAATAGAGATGCTAATGGGGTGTAAACCCCGACGATCGATCCATTTGTTTTGATTCAATGATATTTTGTTTACTTTAGCTTTGTTCTAGTAATTGTGAACAAAATTTTGGTGAATCAATAAAGTGGGTGGTTGGGTGGAATATCTTCTGTTATTGCGTTTTGATTTTAATTCCGTCTTGTTTTCAATCCAACTTATTTCTTTGTAATATGGATAACAAAGATCCGTTGATAAAAGCTTTCATAAAGCGATACTATTTCCATAACACAAATTTCCAAGATATAAGAGAGAAAATATCATTAGAGATTTCTAGCTGATCATCAAACTTGGTTGGCTTTGATACCAATGTCTTAGGGCCCTTTGTCTTAACCATGGATCTTGTCATCATGAGCTTAAATTTCGATAGTTTGGTGGTGAGTTAAAGGTGCAGGAGGGTTTCAGGAAGGGTTTTCAGAGTGAGGTTACAGGAAGTAATAGGAGGAGAGATATGTAGGAAGAAGGGTAGCAGCAGTTAGAAGAGTTAAAGAAAAAGTTTCAAGCAGATAAGAGGAAAGGGATGCAGGAAGAAGGAGCATATTTCATGAATTAAGAGAGAAAATTTTATTAATTCACAAATTCAATGACTTTACAATTTGATCCTTCTGCCTATTTATAGAGGTTATTAGGCATCTAATACAAAGATTACATCATGAATATATACAACAAATTTCAAATTAAAAGCAAAACAACTCAGATTAACCTTATTCCGTATGGTCATGTGCACATGTGCACAACGCATGTGCACAACCACCCTAGCTATCTTTGGAACTAGTGATTGGTGCAGAAGTAATCATCTCGCCTAGCTCATCATATTTTTGTTGATAGTTGGCCACCTCTCATCCTAGATCATTGGCAGTGTTGTGGAAGCCACGGGTACCAAGTTGTGTGTTTTTGCATGTATCTATTTGATGCTACTAGGTGTTCGATGAATTGCCTGTTTTATCTTCTCTCTTCTCCAACCTGTTCGACTTAATCTCCTGAGCTCTAACAACCTCAGTTCAAATAAAAAAAAGAATTTATTTCTCATTTTTTTTGTTCCTTAAATACTCGGATTTGAAAACAAAAACTTCCGAGTTGAATTCCTTTTGAAGTTAAAGAATGGATTCACACTTTAGGTTATGTTAGCCATTGAATAATGACATTGCTTTGACTGTGATTAAGCTAATGTCAATTTAAGAATGACCTTAAAATATCAGACACATGGTTGCTTTATGGAATAGTTTATATTATGTTGAGAAGATGATTGGAGGATTGTTACAGAAGTAATGTTCAATTATTTATGGATTTTAGATTATATTATTGGTACATCATTTGCATTGTGTAAGAAGGAGGAGGAAAGAACTAAAACTTCAAAAAATCGATAATTTTTATGTTTAATATTTCATGTACATATTAATTCTATTTTTTACTTTATTTAGAAGATAGATGCCATAGATGCATTTCATTTTGAATCTGCCTTCAATTTTAACATAAAAAGTAAATTATTCAGGTAAGAAATTGGTAATCAATGTCTTTATTGGAAAAATTTTGACCTATTTTGAGATACTGGTTGTAGATGTGGAACAATGTGTATATTTAGGAATTCTTCAATTTTGATTTTAGGTTAACATATTCTTGCACTCTTTTTATTTGATTCCATCCACTAAGGTTTTGGTAATGTTTTGCATATCAAGTCCGCCATGGTATTAGTACTACTTTATTTAGTGTGTTGATCATGATATTATCTCATGTAAAATACTGTGATAACGTTTTTTATTTCAAGATGAACCATTCATTGTCCAAACATTCCTAAAAGAATATACATTGATCATACAACGCATGCTCCAAATACTTATATGAAGATTCGCAGCCGCCATTCGGTTTGATCTTTGAACTTGTTTTGGCATATGTGCTTTTGACTGGGTTAGCTAACCTTTGGGATACAATATGATAATGTTTAAACTGTAGTGGAAGGCGTAGTTCATTATGTGTACAAAAAATGAAATAAATACTCCGAAGGATTTTTGCAAGGAAGCGTTTGACATACATCCCCGGTAAGATTTGAAAATACACAAAACACCCCTCCAGTTTTTAAATAAGTTTCCAGTCTCTGTTTTCAAATTCATGCGCACGCAAAGACCCAAATACCCTTTACGTTTTTAACATTTCAAACGAGTATAACTTTTTGTAGAAACATCAGATCAACATACCGTTTTCACCAAAAATCAAAAAACTTATGATCTTTAAAATGAGATCCATTGTTGATACCAAAAAATCATATTTGTAGTCAGATGCAATTATTCCATTTATTTGCAGACAATTAAGCAAATTTTGAATATTTTAGATTTTTCTTCAAATCTGCAACAATTGCAGCCATTTCTGCAACTATATGGTATAGTTGCAGAAATTTCTGCTACTATTGCATATAGTTGCAGACATTTCTGCAACTACATCGTATAATTGCATAAATTTTTGCAACTATTGCATATAGTTGCAGAAATTTCTGCAACTAACAATTGCATTTTGTTGCAGAAATTTCTGCAACTATATGGTATACTTGTAGAAATTTCTGCAACTGTTGCATATAGTTCCAGAAATTTCTGCAACTATATGATATAGTTGTAGAAATTTCTGCAACTATTGCATACAGTTGCAGAAATTTCTGCAACTATAGCATATAGTTGTAAAATATCTACAACTATTGCATATAGTTGCAGACATATCTGTAATTATATGGTGTAATTGCAGAAATGTCTACAATTAATTCATATAGCTGCAGAAATGTCTGCAACTATTGCATATAATTGCGAACATATCTGTAATTATATGGTATTGCTTATAGTTTATCCTGTCGTTGTTTTTACATATGTACAATGCCACTCGTTAGAAAGGTAATAAAATTTGTGATTTAATGGTTAAAACGGTTTTTTAATCCGTCGTTTCTACAAAAAGTTATTGCATTTTAAAGATTGATAATTAATGTGGTGCAAATTTTAATGGGTAAGTTTGGCTCACATCCCTAACAAGTTTCAAAGTAGAGAAAACATCCATACCAAACTAAACTTACATTTTCGGTCCTTTTCAAATTTGCGCACGCAAAAAGACCCAAATACCCTTTATGTTTTTAACATTTCAAATGTGTATAACTTTATATAGAAAAATCGGATCAACATATCGTTTTCACCAAAAATCCACAATTTTTATGATCTTTAAAATGAGATCCACTGCTGATACCAAAATTTCATATTTGTAGTAAATATGCAATTATTTCATATATTTGCAGACAATTCAGCAAATTTTGAACACTTTCGATTTTTTTCAAATTCACAACATTTACAAATGATTGCATACATTTCTGCAACTATATGGTATAGTTGCAGAAATGCCTGCAACTATTTTATATAGTTGCAGAAATTTCTGCAACTATTGCATATAGTTGCAGACATTTCTGCAACTATTGCATATTTGCAGAAATGCAACTATTGCATATAGTTGCAGAAATGTCTACAACTATCGCATATAGTTACAGATGCATATAGTTGCATAAATGCAACTATTGCATATACTTGTAGAAATGTCTGCAACTATTGCACATAGTTGCAGAAATTTCTGCAACTATTTTATATAGTTGCAAAAATTTCTGCAACTATCGCGTACAATTGTAGACATGTCTACGACAATTGCATATAGTTGTTGAATCATTTGCGAATATTGCATATAATTGTAGACATTTTTGCAACTATTGCGTATAATTGTAGACATGTTTGCAATAGTTGCATATAGTTGCTGAATTGTCTGCAACCATTGCATATAATTGTAGATATTTCTGCACCTATTGTGTATAATTGTAGTTTTCCATTGAAATTGAGAAAGCTGAGCTCGCCATTGAAGAAGAAGATGAAATCAAGAAATATAAGTTCACCAATGAAGAAGAAGATGAAATCAAAAAGATAATCTCGTTACTAAAGTACTGGATTTTAAAAATACTTTAAAAAGTGAACAACCAGTATGTAGACATTTTTCCTATGGTATACATATATATAAATCTTCAAAATAAATTGTTACAAAAAACATCTTTATTTCATTCTAATTCAAACAATATTACGTAACAACATACAATTTCATCTAGAAATTTCTGTTTAGACTTTACAAAATTAACTCTACAGAATTACGATTTAATTAAAATTTAGAGAACACTACCTCAAACACCCCTCTGAATCGGCATGGCTACGACCATCAGGTGTCGACGATCGAACCCAAGCCGATTGCCATCAACCCTCTGCATCTCGTCATCGCCTCATCCCTATCCACGCATTGCCTTGACTCGCGATGAGTCTAGCTCCCCCGTACGCTGCCGTTCAGGTGTTGTCGCACCCACAATCATCCCCTACTTCGAGGTCGCCTCTACCAACGCGATCTGATTTGAAGAAAAATGGGAAGACATTCAATTTCCTACCCAGTTGAAAAACGAATTCGTGATTATGGATTGAACGCAGTGATTCCCCTTATCTTTGATTTCGTTTTGAGATTTATTATTTATTTTGGTTCGATTGGAAAACTCGGCTCGAAGAATTTCAAAGAAACTGCAGCCATGATTTCATTGAAACTACTGTGTTTAAGTTTCGAACGAATATGTTTTTTGTTTGCTTCATTATTTTTTTGAAAATGAAGAGGAAAAGTTGTTTCGAAATCCATTATTCTATTTTTCTAACGCGTGTCTTTAATGATGACACGTGCTTCAAAACTCTAATACATGTCGGCAGGCTTGAAATGCAATTAAATTATTTATATTTAAATTTAAATCCAAATTTAAATAGCCTCAATTTTCGCAACTCAAAATTTCAAACTCCTATCGACACATGCCGCTAGGCATTTATAATGTTAAACCCCCATTTCGAACACAATGGAAAAGGTTTCGAGTCCAAATTCTGTCGTATGGAGAAGATAACTTTTTGAACCCAGTAATTATATTAAATTTTCGATATAGATTCTGGCGCGTTTATCTATCGTACGATCATACAACAACTCCGAACATTATGAAAATTGAAATTCGATAAAATTATACTATTACGGATCGAACGGAACTGGTTTCGTCAAAATCCGAGACTGTGCCACGGAAAGCTATTTTTAAATATCAATTTAAATGATTTATTTTTAAAACTGAACAAAACACTCCCAAATTCAAATTTAAAAACTTCTATTATCCACAGTATTATTAATAAAAATATCCCGAACCTTTGAGATATTTTTAACCATCATAAAACCAAGATTTACAATTTAAACCAATTTCAAATTATTAACTTAAATAAATAATTAAATTATCCAATAAACACCGAAATTTGAAATTCAAGTTAGAAACTGACATTTAAATATTTAAAATCAATTAAATATTTTAATTTCAAATATCCAGAAATTCCGGGTTGTTACATTCCTCCCCCTTAAAAGAATTTCGTTCCCGAAATTACTAGTTAAGAAGAATGGTCCACAACCCGTTCTCTATCTTCCCAAATAACTGGTTTTCAACAACTACCTAAAACCATCTTTTTAATAAAGTCATCATCAACCTTACTAACTTTCCAAACTTCTTCCATTAGTTCCAACCAATATCTCTTACACCATTCAAATTTAAATTTAAAACCCAATTTTAAATCATCAAAATTTTCTCAAAATTTTTCTATCTCCCTAATTTTTTCGAAAATTTTGGCCAACGTCTTCTTTGCGCGGCTAGTTCGATACAAGTACAAAATGCCTCTACGGTCCCCCAGATTCAAAAAGAAAACAAAATGCCAAGTGGCTATACCATAAAATCATAAAATTTCATACAGAAATTCAAATACGTACCTTTGTCGAGCAAATTTCAATTTATCTTCAAAAATTAAAAATCCCAATTCCCTTTCGCTTTTTAACACCTAAACATCCTATTTAGCAATATCATCCAATCACTGCTTTCAAAATCATTTTATACAAAAGGTTTTAATATCTATTTTATTCACATCTGTACGATGCACATATATCACCCATACATAATACCCAATTCGATCGCTCACTTGATCACACAATTTCACTTTTGAACTAATATCGTTCCTCCGACTTCCTAGTGCGGGCTCAGATATGGCTTCTTGATCAGAAACCGTCGTTCTCCTTGCATAGCCACAAACCATGATAGATAATTTTCAGAATCAATCAAAAATCCGTAACCAGGGTTCGTCGTCGAAAATTGAGTGAAAAATGCCAACTCGGATCGGTATAACTACCTCGAAATTCTGTGCTCGAATCTGGATCAAATCGCTATGCGAATAAAATAATATACGTACATCTTACGTATTTATTCCAATTGATTATTAACTAAATCAATTTTCTTTTATTCACATCTATATTGATTTCCATTCACTTATTCACAATTTTCCCATTTCACAACTTCCAGTTTTAATCTTTATTCAATTATTCACTTAGAATAATTTTTTCCAATACCAAATTTACTTAAGAATTTCACCATTCCTTCTTAAGTATAATACAAATGTTTTATATACCTCTTTTAACTATTTTCAATTCACCACTTTTGTTAACAGAAAATTTTCCTCAAGGAAAGTTTTTAGGGCTTTTTTTAGATATAGGACAGCCCGCTAATAATTTTCTGTAAAGGACAAATTATCATTTTTTCTTTCCAGTCCACTTTCGCGCGTTTCTTCTTCTTACTTTCGAACAAATTTTTCAGTCGCGATCAAATATCTCTCTCGCAATAAAAATATCGACCTACTTCGTTCGGTTATTTCAATTTCGTCCTTGTAAGAATTGTAGTTTATCGATCATTTTTTTCTTACGCGCATTTTGTTGATCTCGGTCTTTTCGTATTTGTACCGTGATCTTGTTTTTCTTCAAATTGTATTAATTAGGTATGCTTATATTACTCTATTTTTTATTATTTTCCTATTCGAGTTAACAAAATTGGCCGCGATTTCTAATTGTGTTCATTTTTACAAATGATATGCAGTGTTGTTGTTCTCATTGTTTGTTCGTCCGTCAATGGAAAATTGTGGAAGTAGCAGCAGGTTTTTTATTATTTTTCATTTCTTTATGCAATGTTGTATTTTAATTTGCTTTTCATTTAATTTGTCTTGCATTTTCTTGGATTAATGTTGGGATGATTGGAAAAGTATTATTGCTTGGGTTGTATATAAAGTTATGATAGAGTAGAAAAGTATCATATTTTAGTTTCAATTTTTATGTATCATTTTTATTTTTTCTTAGTATAATTTTTTATCATCAGTAACTAGGTATCAGTTTTTTATATGGTAGGTCTCAGTTTTGTATATGGTAAGTATCAGTTTTAGCACTCGATTTGATTTTTATTTTTTTGGCAGTGGGGATAACAGTCTTCTTTGTCTGTTTGTGTTGAATAATAACACTTTTAGCACTCGATTGTCTATCGATTGCTCTTTGTATGATTTGAAGAATGAGATATGTCAATGTTGGTCTCAATTAACTCCTTCTTCTATTCAGATTTCTTATGAACTTGAGGACAAAGATATTATGGTTGACACTGATTCTGATATTCAGAGCATAATTTGTTTTCAGCTGTACAAGAAAAGTTCTTTCTTTGGTTTTACTGTTAAGGTTAAGGGTTCTGAATTGGAATATGTGATGGTGCTTCTATTTCAAGTTCATCTTATGTTCATGCTTCTTCATCTTCTACTGTTCTGTCTGTTCAAATGTTGTTGTTAACGGTAAAAGTTATTTAAAAGATATGTTGAGGAGAGGGTCGACATTATGCATTTTCGATTTTTCTGGTTTTTTTTTTGAAGGAGCTGAGCATTTTAGAGAATTTTTGATGGTGTATCAAATTCAAAAAGGATATGAATTAGTATTTTTAAAGAATTTTGCTACAAGAATTACTATAATTTGCTCTTCATATAAGGATGGTTGTCTTTTCAAAGTCCATGCTTCTTGTGATTCTGGAGATTTGAAGAAATTTTTTATGAGAAATATGGTTGCTAATCATTCTTGTGAAGCTGGTGTTAGAAATGTGAATAATCCACATATATCTAGTTCGTTTGTTAAATTATTGATTATTGATGAGATCCGTGATTGTCCTAGTAAAAAGCCTAATGATATTAAAGTTGATTTTCGAAGATAATACAATGTGGTCAGTTATCTTACGGTTATGCTTATTATGGGAAACAACTTGCATTAATGGAGTTACATGGTAATGATGCTTTGTCTTATAATGAGTTGAGTTGGTATTTGGAAGCAGTGAAGAAGTCTAATCCAGATAGTTGTGTTGAAATGGATGTTGATCCTTGTAGTAATGAATTTGAGAGGGTGGTTATTTCTTTTGGTGCTTGTTTACTTAGATTCAAGCATTTTCGTCCTATGATATTCTTAGATGCCACTCACTTAAAGGGACGTCCTGGTGTGTTGATGGGTGTTACTGCAAAAAATGGTGATCAAGGTATGTTTTTATTTTCAGTTTTGATTTATTTGTATTGAGATCATAATAGTTGGCATTAGCATTAATATTAATTTGTTGTCATAATTTGTATTATGTTGGTATCAGTTTTAAGATATGCAGTTTACAGTTAACAAGTTTGTAGTATCAGAATTTCCATTGTATTGAATTGTAAGTTTGTATTTGATATCATAATTTTATACTGGTTAGCACGAGATTAGTATCAGCTTGTGTATAATGTTAGTATCAGTTTCAAGTATGTCAATATATCGTATCAAAAACAGTGGTGTAATATTGGAATTTCCTTTGTATCATAATATATGTTAATGTTCGTTACTTTGTTGTGTTAGAATGAAGATTAATATGCATAATGTCATGGCTGTCAATATTTTGATAATGGTTGTATCAGGTTTTCGGTATCAGTTATTTTACTGTTAGTATCAGTTTCATGAATTGTTTTAGATTCATGGTCATTATTAGTTTTAGTTTTTTTACAAACTATTTTTGCATTTGCAGGTTTATTCCCTTTAGCTAAGAGTGTTGTTTCTATAGAAAATGTGGATAACTGGACATGATTTTTGAACCATTTAAAACAAATGCTTCAAGAAAATCGTACTTTGGTTTTTATGTCAGATCGCTGCCAAGGTTTGCTTTCAGGTGTTCGTGATGTTTTGCCTGCAGCTTATCACAGTTATTGCTATATGCATATGGAACAAAATCTTCTTTCAGCGGTAAAAGCCAAAAATGCAAATGTGTATATTGTTGATCTTTTCAAAATGTGTTCTAGAGCTTCTAATCTTTACGACTTTGAAGGCGCACATTCTAAGTTCTGTCAAATTGGTGGTGTTGCTGGCGCAAATTTTTTAAAGGATAAGCCATTTAATAAGTGGGTGGATTTATTTTTTCCAGGGAAATGTTCTGATGAATATAGTTCTAATGTTGCCGAAGGTTTTAATAATTGGAGTTTAGATGAACGAGCGTTGCCTAGTACTTTGTGTTTAGATGGTATTCGTGTTAAGGTTATGAAACAAATGGCTAAAAGGAGAGAAGACTGTCGTTTGTGGAAAACAACTCTTTGTCCTTCTATGGAATTGTGTTTAGGTGAATTGATTAAAGAAGGATTTGGATGGGATGTATATAAATCTTTTGATTTTTGTTTTGAAGTGAAATCTCCGAACTCTCATTGTGTTGATTTGAAGGAACGGGTCTGTAGTTGCAACCAATGGGAAATTACAGGATTTCCTCGTGCTCATGCTATAAAGTGTATGAATAAGTCTAAGTTGCCTGTATATGATTTTATTGAGTATTATTTCACTGTTGATGCTTATCGCTGTTCTTATGCCAATGCTATGAATCCTATTCCAAATTATGTTAGGCCTATTGTTGATGGTAGCATTCAAGATATTATCAAGCCACCAAAGGAGAAATGTGGCGCTGGTAGACCATCGATTAAGCGCAAAGGAAGATTTTCATATTTTCAGAACAAGCAAAATAGATGTGGCGAGTGCAAGCAGTTTGGTCATAATAAACGGAATTGTCAAGCTTTGAAGAGGATATGATTTGATTTTACATTTTGAATTTGTACAGATTAATAAGAGGATGTGTGACTTGTTTTGGTGCTTTACTATAATTGAACATTGTTATTAATTTGTATTCGGTATAGCATATTATCAAATTGATTTTAATTTCAGCTATTTGGTATAGATGATAGTATCAGTTTTATTATTAGTTATATGTTTTTACAGTATCAGTCCTGGTGTTTATTTATTTATTTATTTATTTCAAACATTTGTTTTGATATTTGTTACATACTATTTGTATCAGCTATCTAGTATCATTTTACACAGTCTGTTTGTATAAAATATGGTATCATTTTTCCATTGTGTGATATCGGTTTTGTTCAATTTTGTATATTTCACTTATTTATAACAAAGTTGATAGCATAGTATATGGGATCTTATAATCATTGTGTAATTGATTGAACAAAATGATTGAATTGATACATGCTTTCTATTGGTTGGACATAATATTTGTTTGATTGGATATAAAGGACTTTAGTATTAGTTTTGGTTAGTTTCTAATATCAGTTTCGTGTATTATTATACGTGCTACAATTGACACTACTACTAATAAATAATCATAATGATATGTTGCGTTAGCAAAAACTGATACTGGCACTAATTGTTGTTTCATAAAGTATGTTGGGTGCTAGTTTTAGAATAACTGATACTATTAGTTATTAGAACTGATACCCAGTTACTGTTTTGTATTGATATGTGATATAAAATCTTATAACATTATTATACAACTGGTAGTTGCATCATAAAACTGATAATATTATGTAGGATCGGTAGTTGCATGATAGAACATTCAATATATAATTTTGTTATAATATAAAAAAACAGGTGAAGAAAAGAACATCAATTACAACAAACCATTCCAGCAGATTATCATTGTTTTTACAAGTAAGATCAGCATTGTTTTAAGAACAGAACATCATTACTTCATAAGTTTCAAATTGCAATAAAGCATCATTACTTCATAAGTATCAAATTTAATTGTGAAGCAATACAATGATTTACTTTAACACACAAAATTCTCAATTTATGCACCTTCTTTGCTTGACAAGTTTTTTTTTTTGAAATGGTACTTTATATACAACAAATCATTGGGACAACATGTCCCATGTCAATAAACGTTCGAAAGCAAGTTTCGAACTTGTGACCTCTTGCACCAAAGCCTGAATCAATTAACCACTTGGACAATGGTTTGCTTGACATGAACTTGTTACATTTTTGCAAATTGTTTTATTTGTTAATTTATCTTTCCTCTTCCAAACTAGACATGAACTTGGCTAAGCTCCAGCAGTGCTCTTTGTCAGTCAATATCTCATGTGCAATTCTTGCTCTAAATTTCAGCGTTTGTTCAGGGGCTATTTTGAGTGGTATTTGACTTTTGTTCAATGATATGATGAATATAATCAAGTATATACCACAGTCAAGCATGTTTAAAAGAATATTTGTAGTATCAGTTTTGTGTATCTAGGTATTAGTTTAAAAGAAAATTTACAGTGTCAATTTAACTGTCAGTAGCTATCATTTTGAACAACATAACAACTTACGTGTCTGATCCTTGTTGTGCACATATAATCTGATGCATTTCATTTTCCTTCACTTCCTTATCCTGTATATTTTTCTTTTCCAAATTTCTTTCAGCATTTCTTCAATTTTATTTCTCTATTGAAAACAAAACAATACAAAGTTAGTTAATATTCGATTTGTTTAATTAAATTATTTTGCTTCATAACAAAAATATATCATTGCCTACTTTAGACTGGGGTTGTTTCATTCATTAGAATTTCTTCTAGGACGTCTAGAATCTAGATGACTCCATTGCATTGTTGGATATGTCAAAGTTACTAGTGTCCAATGGCATTCACAATGCAATGGGAAATATATAGCATTTGTGTATTCATCATCCACAATTTGTTCAAAGAAAGGCAACACTAAAGATTTTATAATTCCATGTATATTGAAAACTATAAATTGCTGTTAAATTAAAAAAAATAAGTTAGAATTCAATATATATGTACCATTTATGGTATTCTTGCATATTAAAGTTTTATTTACCGTCATTATTGTTGTGAATGAATAGTTGTGCTCTTTCAGCCCACATTTAGATAAATACTAGTCAATTATCTATATTAACAACAAGAAAATGTAAGTTTTCACTACAAGAAAAGTTGTCTTTTATAACGCAAAAAGATAACGCGTTATCTCAAAGTGTTATTATTTATTCTATTTTCTTTTATTCAATCAAGGATCAGGTACGTAACGCATTTGGATAAAGTGGTCCTGCACGATAATTTGCTTGCCCGTCTCTTCCTCAAATTATTTTCCACTTCCCTCTTCATTTTCGTTCCTCTCTTTTTTCTAGCTCTTAAAGAAATCTTAATTCTCTCCTGCAAACCCTAAATATCGGATCCAGTTCAATAGCAACCTTTTCCCTCTACCTTAACCTGCTTTCATCTTGAACCCATTCAGCTACCTGAAATCACCACTGCCTTCCATTTCACCATGACAAACACCCTTGCCCAGACCCAAAAGAGTACGGAGCATACCATTTTATGGGAGACCATCGGAAGTCTTAAAATGGAGTGGAACTTCTTTCGCGGGCATCATACAAAGGCCAAAATTGGTACATATAATTTTTTTGAGACTACTCATTTACTACCTTACTAGATTGGTTAAATTCGCATCATTCGTTTTGTGGAATGATGTATTATCAGAAAACTTTAGGACTACGATCACTTCTACATAGGGCTGTTGATGAGTTCTCTATTTTATTGGTTTTGCTACAACTTTGCGTGGGTTTGGCTACTTCTGTACTTACAACAAATTTGTTGCTTGCTGTGGTGCTTTGATTTCATTTTTTCAATTTGAACGTCGTTGTGGAAATTTGATTATTGTATGGGATGTCTAGTGTAAGAAATGTGAGTTGGTACTCACAACACTCCACATATGTTGTTTGGTACAATTCCTCACACAACACGTATTAGATGTAGGGTGTCATACTCAACTAAAGCTTTCTTTAGAAGGTCATCTGAAATGACCGTTATTTGGGCATATTAGGTTTATTTTTGGTGATTTGTTCAACACTCTTTAATGGATCATTTATGAAATTTCATGTGATTTGATAAAGTTTGGAAAACAATACGTGTCTTCCAATTCATCGAATATCCGTAATATGAATTTTCAAGCTATAATAGGTACCGTCAATGGTTTTGATAAATAATTCGGGGTCTGTGAATGATTTTCACTTTTCTAATAATACAGTGCAATGTTTTAAAGAAGAAAATGCTTAGTTAATTTTTACACCAAACCTCATGCATTTGAGCTTACCCAAACTTTATAAGTTCGTGCGTATGCCTAAGTATTTAATATAACTTTAACCATCGACTCTAGAAGATAACTATAACAATAATAAATAATATTTTAGCCTCAAACATAATAAATAATTATATTCCTTAATGTCACTATAAACACAGGAGCCCACTTCGGCACTATTCTTTACTATCTTCATGCCACCCATTTGTACTGCTTCAATAGCCACATCATGCTTGGGTACCTCACTATCTAATTAAATGGTAATTATAAATTGAAACATATTTACTAACCAATTTTAAAGCACTAGTTTGATGATGAACTGATAACATAAGTTCTTGATTCCAAACAAGATTTAAATTTCTTTAGATGGATCCCCGGGTATATTCTCAGCAATGTTGCTTATTGCAGTTTATATTCTGTGAATCTAATCTTGTTTTGCTTTTCAATTACATACTTTGTCAACTGTAGATATGTAGTGAGCAGTGCTGGAAAAATAGCCATGCATGTCATGGAAAAGCTTTTGTCATGTAGTGCCATCCCCAATACAGTATCGGGTATACATCTAATTTTATTCACATATTTACATTCTACGAGAAATTTTCACATGGCTCTGAAGATGCTTTGAAATTAGCTGGCATGATGATCTATTTAGTAGAGAATAATTATTTATGATAAGATTGCTTTAATGTTTGTACTCTGTAAAATATTTAATAGAGAAAATATTTTTCTTTTTTACAGATGTTGTTTTGATTAGTATAGAAATAAAATATTATTGAAAATTATGCAGGTTCAATAAAATTTAATTTTCCAATAAATAACCATGTTTAGTAGAAGTAACAGAGCAATTTTATGGATATGTATTTAAAATGATGAGAGTTTGCTATGTTTTTATATTTGTAATCAACAGTTTAAATGATCCACAAAAACACCAAAATAGGCATGTCAGAACATTGCATTTATAGTAGTCAAATTGTACGTACAAAGGCTATGACTTTAACACCATTTTAGCTTTTCGAGGTAACTGTCACTTTGCCACACAAGACATTGTAGATCGAAAGCCAACAAGGCTCTCTTGGTGACATAATGGGGTCGAAGGGATACATGGGGCCTGTTATCATTTTAGTTTATTGTGTCTTTAGCTGAGTTACTAACTATGTTAACATGTTTAAGTTTGTATTAAAAGGTGGTAAGGTAGATTAATTAATCCTTTTTATATGAATAGATGTTTCTTATTCCAAGTTTTGCCTGATGAGAAACATGTTGGACAAGGGTTATACACTGCACTTATTATTCTCTTAGTTTCTCTCGTCTCACAACTGAGAGTTTTATATATAAAATTTACTCTTGTAGCTTAAAAATTGATTTTTTTTAATGCTTCAGGTGTTAACCAGGTATTTTCTACAAAAGCTATTTGGTCCCAAACTTTGGCTTTCTGGAGATTATATGCCTTTATACCTTGATCTTCCTTCTAATATGGGATTTGTATTTTAGTTTACTTGTATTTGTCAACTATATCTATGAACACTAACCAATTTTATTAGGCCCCATCCATAAAAATTAAAATCTAATGCATAGTTTTGGAGTTTGGCATTTCAAGCAAGTGTGAAACAATACGAAATTCACAACATTTAATAAATACCATGCATATTAATTTTAACTGAATGAATAAAAAGATTCGACAACTTTCGGGATCTGTAAGAAATTTATTTTTGTATGTTGAGGATTGCTTTGATGTGCAACTATTATTTTATACATTAAACATCAATTATACTGGTATCACTATTGCATGATTCAAATTCTAATGCACAGAAAAAAATTATTGTGGTATGTGTCTTGTTCATTTGTACATGGTCTCGGTGTACCTTGCATAATTTGCTCAATGCAGCTAGGTTCCTTTCTCATGGGGTGGCTTGGAGTGGTATTCAAGTCAAGTATATGCCAGTTTTAGGAGCACTTAGCAATTGGATTATCAACTGGCTATTTAGGTAGCCTAACAACTATTAGTGGATGGAATCAGAGAACGCTTAATTTGGCATCTAAAGGTCGTTGGGCATATGCTATACTTGGCATTATAGTCGGTAAGTTAGTTTTAGATTTCAAATACGAAATTTTTGATTTCTTTTCATCTTTTCCATTTATTTTATACTGACTAACTAGTCTCCCAAGCTTGAATTTGATTGATTGCTAATACTAATTTCATTCACTTGTGATTTGCACATGTTGATATTGACATGGTTATGTAAATTCTTGCTTGTGTCCAATTTAATTGCATTGTCTAATTAAGTTTTGAAATATGTTAATCGATTGAGACTGTGCAACATCTTCTATTTTGTTAGAGACAACGAACAACTGTTTTGGTGAGCTGATTGAAAATGCAGGATCTGTATCTAACTATCTATACTCTAAATCTACCCACTATCCCCGATATACGTCATTCCCTTCTCTTCTATTTCTTACTTATGCGATTGCTATCCTCTGCTATGGCAGGCTGATGAATCGTTATTTGCTATATTTGTTGTCTTGAGATCGCAATACAGCCTACACCCAATCAACGGTACATATGGACTTATCTGATGAAATGCTAGAACTAGGCGTAAATGACAGTTTCTCACTGCTATATATTAGAATGAATGAAATTTATAGATTCTGTAACTGGATTCCTAGCATATAAGTTACTAAACTCCACACTCTGCAGAGCTACTTACATTCTATTGTCGTAATTCTTTCATGAACTTGCATGTTTATACTAAGGTCTGAAGAGAAAATCAAGTGTTAACGCTTGAATTTGAACGCTAACACCCCGATGTATGAGTTGTAATTGTGAAAGCACCACCCGACGACTCGGGAACAGATTACAAGCAGATAATAGTAGAAAAGCGGTAAACAACAACAATTTTATAGTGGTTCGGCTTTAGGGTATAGCCTACGTCCACTTTAAGTACTTTTATTAATAATCTCGTTACAAGCTGATACAATTCTTCCCAAATACAATACACTTTGAATTACAAGATATTTAGAACAAGTAGCTTAAACTTCGATGGAGATGAGAGTTTTCGAATCCATGTTGGATGTATGTGATCTCTTCTTGAAGTTGTTTGTAGCGTTCTTAATATCTTGAGAGCTTCAAGTGTTGGATTGGATTCGTTTGGAATGCAGCAGAGTAACGGTGTTTGAAGGAAATCAGCCAAAAGTCCTTTTCTCAGTTGGAATTAGGGGTGTATTTATAGGCTTTGCTCGGACTTAGGTCGTAGGTCGTGACCGACCTAAGTAAGGTCGTAGGTCGTCTCCGACCTATGAAGCTCCGCTTTTCCTTTTTCATGAGTGGGCGCATGCTTATTTGCACAAGTCCTAGGTCGTGAGCGACCTATCCCCCTGTGGCACAGCATAGTCAACTTTTTTACTCTGGCATTTAGGTCGTTAGCGACCTACCCTAGGTCGCGAGTACTTTCCTATAGCCATAGCTGATCTTAGGTCGCTGAATCCCTTAGGTCGCGACCTTCCTTAGGTCGAAGCACTCCTTTAGGTCGTGAAAGCTTTAGGTCGCTAAGCCAATCATGCCGTTAGGTCGCAGAGTTCCATAAGTCGAGACCGTCTTTAGGTCTCATTCACTCTTAGGTCGCGAAGCTTGATAGGTCGAAACATCTTCTGAGTCGCAGCCTTCCTGTTAGGTCGCGAGGCTTCATAGGTCGCGGCCTCCTTTAGGTCGCGAAGCATTTTTAGGTCGTTCTCCTTTTTTAGGTCGAGCCATCTTTAAGTCGCAGCCTTTTTTAAGTCACTAGGTTCTTGAATTGGCTAGGTCGCTACATTTTCCTTAAGTCTCTTACAGAAGGGAGTTAACATTTACCCCTCGAAGTATATGACTTAGCCATAGGTCGTGTGCTTCGACCTTCTTAACTCGCGTTCTGAAGAATTGTTAGGTCACAAAAGACCTAAGGAGAAAGTTAGGTCGCGTAGTGTCGGTTCGCGTTCTACTGCCCCAGAATATAAATACCGTAGGTCGCTCTATCCCTTCTTCATCTTCTTCAGCATCCATTCTGCCATCAACAAGCTTTTGAACTTCTCGAGGACGATTCCAATCAGCTCAATCCTTAGACTTTTCCATCATAAGATTGCGTAAGTGAATTCTATCAACATTCAACTACATCCATCATCAAACCGCGAATATTCCACTTGTGATTCTTAATACATTTTCGTATGCTGCTTTTTTCCATAAGTCGCGACTCGATTAACCTTTTGATTGAGTTATCGTGGTGATTCTTGTGAATATAGCAATACATCCGATGTATGGTGGTTTTGAGGCAATTCGAGTTGGTTTTTTCGAGTCATTTGTGATGATGTGGGAGGAAGATGGTAAATTACAGTGATTCGAATTAGCTGGTTTGTAACTTTGGAAGAGATGAGGAAGGCTCTAATGGGTTAAGGGTTAATGGTGGAGATGATATGGCAGCGTGTGAGTGGAGAATCGACCTTAGGGGTGTCTGTTTGAATGTGAACCATGCGACCTAATACTAGCGATCTAACTCTCTCTTGAATGAGATAAAACTTAAAGCAGAGCGACCTCAGAACGACCTAAGAAAGTAACGACCTAAGTTTAATGATGATTGAAATCTTAGGTCGCGGCTGACCTTATACTTAAAACAAATCTGGACCATCTTAATCTGAACCAAGGTGCGACTTAAGAACTTGTTGACCTAAATCCCTGAATGACTGCAGAGGGACTTAACATGTCAACGACCTAACTCTTTTGCGCCATAGGCTCTAGGTCGCGGCCGAGCTAGGACTTGAACAAATCTGCATTGTTTTGAACCTCTTGAACTTGCATAGGGCGACCTAATATAGCCTTGACCTATACTAAGTCGCGGGGGACAGTTTGGATGATCTATGACCTGTAAAAAATTTGAGAGAATTTGATTGAACTGCTTGGACTTGAATTGTTTGAAATTCATTACATTCCTTTGCAGATTGCTCTAACTTTTAATCTAACAACCTGTTTAAACATAACATTTGCAGAGAAATGGGACGAATATACTGTCACTGACCGCCCACATCGAATGACAGATTAGTCGATAAAGAATAATCAACTTAAATGAATTGTGTGAATGAAATGCTGTGAACCAATGAATTCAAGTGAAGTGTTAAAGCAAAACTAAAATATCCAGTTAAAGTTGATTCGTTCGCGTTAACACTTCACTTGAGCTTTATATTAACAAGTCCTGAAATCTCATAGTCGACTAATTATCAACTAGTTTAACTTCAGTTATGTTTGCTTTCCTTTTTTTTTAAAGTTCTGCACAACACTTCACACTTTTTAGGAAACGTGCACCTTCTCATCTGAACATCCAGTCGCTTATGTAGAATGATGTCTCAACAAGAAGAGATGATAGAACACGCTGAAGGGGTTTTTCCGATTGCTATTCCACTAGAGAATCCTCCGGAAAGAACTCCTACCCTTTTGAAACAGCGGACGCTTAATCAATTATGCGTTCAATTTGGCATTGCCGAGGCAGAAGTTCTACTCCCTGGACCAAATGACTCTGCTGATAGACCACCTTACGGTTTTGTTGCCATTAATCGACAAATGTGCTTGAGTGGAGCAATTCCTCCTTTTAATGAATTTCTCCGGCAAATCCTACTTCGACTGACGATCTCTCCTTTTCAGCTGCACCCCAATGGCTATGCTATTTTGATGGGATTGTGTGTTCTGTTCAGGAGGACTCTTGATCGTCTTCCGAGTTTTGAGGAAATCTGTTACTTGTGCACTTTTGCGAAGAACAAGGACCATCCTTCAATTGTACTTGTAAGGGGTGCGCGGAACCGCAAACTTATTTTGGATTTGCCGGAGAGTGCACATGGATTCCTGAATCAATACTTCTACATTCGTTGCCCCGCAGAATTTTACGCAGACTGGAGAGTAGGAAGTGAGATCTTTTTTCTCTTTAATTTTATTCTAAGTTTTACCTGGTTCGTATTGCTAGATGCTGATTCCATTCCTTATTTTTCCAGCACTTCCTCCTCCTTCTAGAGATTCCAGCCATAAGTCAGTTTTTGAAAGGCTAAGCACTGTGGCTGCTGAAGAAAGAAGCGCAAAATTTCTATTGACAGAAGAACTTCTTCATCAGTTTGAGCTTCTACATCCTTTCTCGTTCCACTCAAATACATGAAGTTCCAACGGAGGTTCCTGATTCTCCGACGAGCACTCCTGATGCCCCAGTCTCCACTAAAGAGCACTTGCAGGGAGGAACCTCTATAGAAACTTCACTAGTTAAGTGTTCAATTCCAAAAGATGTTGCGGGGCCATCTGACAAGTCTGTACTTGCCCCAGTTACTGAAGAGGAAGAACCCCCTCAATCTACTAGTGAAGGAGTTAAGAAAGCAAGCTCCAAAAAACAAGATGGCGATGATGTTTTTGAGGGGTTGAGCGATTTAATTGTGACATCTCAAGAACTTTTCAAAGATGATGTTTCTAAAACTGTCTCTTCTGTAATCGAGGCGACATCTTCTTTTCAACAGATGTCAACTCCTCCTACTCAAGTTATCACTACCTCTATTCCACAGAGTGGTTTGTAACTCGATGCGCGTAGTTTACACGTTACACGACACTTTGGATTTCTCATCACTTCTATGCACTTATCTTCTTGTACTTTAAAGATTTCTAAAGCTTATTATTTTAATTCCAGATTCTCCTATGGGGCGCAGCGGCTCGTACTATGATGATTTCCAGCGCTAGGGGAGGCGTAGCCAGTATGATTACAGGCGTTACCTTCCTTCTTACAGAGAGTCGGATGAAGAGAGGGCCATCAGGAAAGCCGACGAGAGACGAGCATATGAAGAACGTCGCCGAAGGGAACAAGAAAGACATGATCTTCCCCACAGAGATGATGATACCCAAAAGAGAAAAGCTCATGATGAGAGAGGAAAGAGTCACATAGACGATTCTTCTAGCAAGCGGGCTAGACTTACTGAAGAAACAACTCCTTCAGCTTCTGAACATGTCCCTGCTCAATCTCCTGCTCCCGTTCGCTCCGACATTCAAGCAATCATCAACCGGCCCGCATACCAAGTCGGGCAAGGTCCTCCCACTCTTCAAAGTCGATTTCCTCAGTGGTGCCTGAGAGGGGTTCGATTTGATCTCGACTTGGTTCCTCTCGACAAACCGGCTATGCTGCGAAATCTTGATACTGTCAGGACCGATATCGAAAGAATGTCGAACTGGCAAAAACTCATCGACGAACTTCAGAGGGTTAACCGAGCCAATCTCGAGGCCATGCTAACAATGGAGAATGATAAGGCTGAGTGGCAGAAGACTCTCGAACAGCATGACGCCGAAATGAGAAGTATTGCTTCCTACAATGAAAAGCTGGAAGCGGAAGTAGAAAAACTTAAGGAAGAATTAGCTACTTCATCTACTTTCCATTCACAAAAGGAGAGCATGCTTCAGCAACAAGTACGAGATGCGCATGCCAGTCAAAGAGCAGTCGAAGATAAGCTTGCATACAAGGAAAAGGTCATAGAAGAATATCGTGCTGAAACTGTACAACTGCGAGAACAGACCGGCTCTCAAAGCTTGGAGATAGAGTTGTTAAAAACTCGACTTGCTATGGCCGAAAAGGAGCGCGACGAGGCTGTTGCTGGTAAACTTGCGGCCGAAGAGGCTCATCAAGCAACCAAAGCTGACATTAGCTCCATATTATTCGATTTTTATCTGCACAGCATTTTGGGACGTGGCAGCCTTGCCTTTCTAGGCCCCAAGTATGAAATCACACTGGCTGAAGTTTGGGAGGCAGCACTTGATATGCTCGGTGGTAAAGGTGCTGGATATGCTGAGTCAGCCCTTGAAGAGCATTATCTTGATGATGAAGCCCGTGCCGCTCTTGCCAAGGGAAAGGAGCAGCTTGCCAGAGCGCGGGCCGGGATGGCGGAAGAGGAGCGTTCTGAAAAAGAAGTACCGCCTACTACCTCTGAACGTCCTCTAGTTTCTCCCGAGGTGGACATTACAGGCTCTAGTGCTCATTCGCCGCCTCCTACAAGAACCGGGGTAATTACCCCTACTGATGAAGAGGCTTTGGAGGACATTGGGGCTCAGAATTATGAGATTGAACTGACGAAGCCAACATCTTTAGGTAATTTCGACATTGGTCCGATTCAGGTGGATTACCTGCTTATTCCTCAAAAATTTGATGAGCTTCTCGATTACCTCTTGAATCTCGATGAACCCATATCTCCCTTCTTTCGGGAAGATACTAACATTTTCAATTTTTCTTCTTCTGCAGTTGAAACAACAAGTGCCGTGCAGACTTCGCCTTCTCTGGTTATTCCTCCTCCATCTCTTCAGGTGACTCCTCCTTCTGCTTCACCACCTGGGTCACAAGAGGAGAAAATTGAGGCTCTTCATGGTTTGGATGACCCTATTGCTTCGCAGGAGCAAAAAGATGAGGGACTCGAAGGAGGCGAGATCTCTCCGGAGCGGACTCCTTCTGACGACGTAGTTTTGTCCGCTCTCGTTACTCCGGGGAGTGAGTCTTCTTCGAAGAAAAGAAAGAAGCATGGGACATCGAAGAGGAGGGGGAAGAAAATTATCACCACTGAAGAGGAACCGGAAATTGCACCAGTTGCACCTCCCTCCCCTTCTTCCCTTATACCTTCAGACCAACCTGAAAGACCTGAAAAGCTAACCACTCGGCCGGGTAAAGGGTCTAAAGGCGGCAAGAAGAAATGAAGAGTTGAGCTTTTTGATTCCTTTTTTGTGTAATGGTCGGATGTTGTGCAGGCACCGGCCCCTGCTTTTTTATTTTGAAACCTGTATCTGCAATATCTGCAATTGAATAAAATGATTCTTTATTTGTACAGACTTTTGTTTGAATTTGAGAATGCATTTATTATTCATTTTTGCACAAGTTTATTTATACGATGTTGCGGTGAGCTTGTGGTATGTTGTTTGAGCGTACTTTACCGACATAGTTATACCGCTTTGTATGTAACTATACCATGTTGCCCCTATACCATGAGCTTACTGCAATATCGTATACTTTGAGGGGACTTGCACTCTCGTTTTCTAAAGAATAATTACTTCATTCTCGAAGAGAATTTTCGTAGAGTGCAACTTCCTTCATATAAGTTTCTACGCTTTGTCCTTCGAAGAAATCACTTTTTCCTTTTGCGTATGTATATATTTTGCCAAGTGAATTCTTCTATGTGGTAAAGCGGACCTCTGAATGTACTTTAACTTTCTTCCCCCTTCTTTTTTTTAGAATAGGTAAAGTCATCAAGTACGCTCTTGGTGAGGATTTTTCTCTTTCTTCTTTTTTTAATAAAAATTTGTGCCTCTGAGGAGAGATTTTTTCACGTTTCAACACTTGGAAGTTTTATTTCAATCTCGGTGAAACGTGGGCTTCTGAAGAGTCTTTCTTTTTAATTGTGTCCCCGGGAGGGGGTTGTACCTCTGAGGAGGGATTTCTCACGTTTCAACACTTGGAAGTTTTATTTCAATCTTGGTGAAACGTGTACCTCCAAAGAGTTGTGCCTTCGAGGAAAGCCTTTTCACGTTTCGACACTTGGAAGTTTTATTTCAACCTCGGTGAAACATGGGCTTCCAGGAAGGTCTTTATCTTGTTTTGCATTTCAACTTTGGTGAAGTGAAATTCCGAAGAGCGGTTGTTACACTTCAACTCCTGGTGAAATGGGCCTCCGAAGAGGGCTTTTATTTTGTTTGCATTTCAACTCTGGTGAAGTGTAATTCCGAAGAGCGGTCATAACACTTCAACTCCTGGTGAAATGGGCCTCCGAAGAGGGCTTTTATTTTGTTTGCATTTCAACTCTGGTGAAGTGAAATTCCGAAGAGCGGTCATAACACTTCAACTCCTGGTGAAATGGGCCTCCGAAGAGGGCTTTTATTTTGTTTGCATTTCAACTCTGGTGAAGTGAAATTCCGAAGAGCGGTCATAACACTTCAACTCCTGGTGAAATGTGCCTCAGAGAGGGTTTTCATCGCCTGGAAGTTACTCTCTCATGGTTGGAGGGTCATGACTCCTCCAATCTTTTTTGTTGAGTAGAGAACTTTCTTTTTTGTGGCGTATGACCCATTAGAGGTCTTTATCCTCCGAAGAGTCGTGCCTCCGAAGAGGACTTGTGCTGCCGATGATAGCTTTGGTTGTTCCTCTGTTCACTTGCTTATGCCTTTTCAATGATCATCTGCCCCCCCGTTTTTTTTTCTTTTTTTTTTCTTACAAGTAACTTGTTTAATCCAAGGAAGTGTGCTTCATTGTCAGGCAATTTCGTGAGAACGAGCACTAGCTTTTTAATTGGATGTTTGTTTGTTCAAACGATCTCAATTTATTAGCAAAGACCCGTTTCTGTCGAAATCATAGGCTGTTCAATTGAAGTACTTCCTATTTAGGATTTGAATTCGGGGCTCTTGTGACTTGAAATTTGGCGAGAATCACTTGGTCTTTTTATGTGCAAGTTTCACTTCCATTGTCTGCAAAAATTCAAATCGACATTTCAGCAATACATTCTATGTACCTTTTATATCGAGAATAAAGCAAACATGTAATAATAATAAGGAACACAAGATTTATAGTGGTTCGGCCATGAAATTGGGCCTACATCCACTTTATATTCTTTCATTATTTACTTGCATCAGTTTTACAATTGCTTTCAATTACAAGAATCATACATTCATAATTCTTTTTACAATGTTTCAACAAAATTTTCAAGTAAAGTATGGACGCAAATGGTTGCTGTTCCATGCCCTTGGAATTTGATCTCCATCAACAGTGGTGAGTTTGAATGTGCCGTCAAGAAGCTTCTGACCTATTACATACGGTCCTTCCCAATTTGGCCCAAACACACCTGTCGCTGTCATAATTCTCTTCAGGACTAGGTCTCCAATCTCAAAGCTGCGTTGGCGAACTTTGGAATTAAAATGTCTGGCTATTCTTTGCTGATGAGCTGCAATTCTGAGATTGGCCTCATCTCTTTTTTCATCAAGGAAATCTAGCGCTTCAAACTGTAGCCTTTCATTTTCTGCTTGGTTGAAATGGATCCTTCTGTGTGAAGGAACCTCTGTTTCTATCGGGATCATTGCTTCCGACCCGTATGCTAATGAGAAAGGAGTGTGCCCAGTCGCAGTTTTGTGAGTGGTTCTGTATGCCCATAGTGCAAGTGGTAGCTTATCGACCCAACCACCTTTTGCTCTTTCGAGTTGCTTTTTGATGGTTGATTTGATGATCTTGTTTACTGCTTCCACTTGCCCGTTTGCCTGCGGATGAGCAACTGCTGAAAAGCTTTTCTGGATTTTGAATCGCCTGCAAAAATCTTGGAATTCCTTGCTTTCAAACTGAGTACCATTGTCTGTGATTATTTTCTGAGGCACACCATACCTGCGAATGATATTCTTGGTCACGAAACTTATCATCTTCTTAGAGGTGATAGTAGCCAATGGTTCAGCTTCAGCCCATTTCGTAAAATAATCAACTGCAACAATAGCATATCTAATCCCTGATTTGGCAGTCGGTAGCGGCCCAATGAGATCCATTCCCCAAATTGCAAATGACCATGGACTGACCATTTGTGTGAGTTCAGTCGAAGGTGCTCTAGGAATTTTGGCAAATCTTTGGCATTTGTCACACTTTCGGGAATAGCTTGCAGCATCATGATTAATTTCTGGCCAAAAATATCCGTATCGGAGAATTTTCTTTGCTAATGTTTGACCACCTGAATGATCACCACATTCTCCTCCATGCACCTCAGCTAGGATTGTTTTGGACTCTTCCCGGGATACACATCGAAGCAATGGCATTGAGAATCCCCGTCTGTATAATCGGCCATCCTGAATTACATAGCGAGAGGCTTTCCTTAGTAGCTTTCGTCTTTCTATCGAATTTTCTGGCAGAGAACCTCTGAGTAGGTAGTCCAGTATTGGAGTCATCCATGACTCTTGTTCTTGAGATACATTCATAATCCAGTCAATATCCATCTCGTCTATACTTGGTGCTGAAAGGACTTCTACAGGGACCAATCCCAATAGTTGAGCTTCACCAGAACTTGAATACTTTGCGAGGGAATCTGCCTTCATATTCTCTTCCCGAGGAATGTGGCTTATTGAATAGTGATCGAGCTCACACAGAAGTTCCCAAGCCTTCGACAAGTAAGCGGGCAGGTTTCCCCCTTTCGTTTGAAATTCCTTCTTAACTTGACATACAATAAGCTGAGAATCGCTAAAGATCTGTAATGCTCGTATGTTTAGTTCTTTAGCGATTTTCAGTCCTGCGATAAGAGCTTCATATTCGGCTTCATTGTTTGTTGAAGGAAATTCCAATCTTAGTGCATAGCATAATGACCGACCTTCAGGAGTCTCAAGTACGACTCCGGCTCCAGAACAGTAATCATTTCTTGCACCATCGACATATAACCTCCACTGGATAGGGGAATTGTCGAACGTTTCTTCCTCACTGTTTCCTTTATCTGTAAACTCTGCAATGAAATCTGCTAAAGCTTGTCCATTGACCGCTTTCCGGGGATGATAAGTGATGTCATACTGACTGAGTTCAATATTCCACTTTAGAAGACGACCCGAAGTTTCAGGGCGAAACAGGACTTGCTTTAAAGGTTGATCAGTGAGGACTCTGATAGGATGAGCTTGAAAATATTGCCTCAACTTCCTAGACGCAATTAGTAAGCAATAGGCGAGTTTTTCCAACTTAGAGTAATTCATCTCTGCCCCAGTGAGTCTTTTGCTGATATAGTAAACTGGATGTTGAATCCTTTTGTCTTCCCGTATCAGCGCTGCACTTAAAGCGTGTGATGATACTGCCAAGTATATAAGAAGATCCTCGCCATCGCCAGGCCTAGAAAGTATTGGAGGCGTCTCCATATGGCGAATCAACTCATCAAAGGCTTTTTGGCATTCGGGAGTCCAATTGAAGTTTTTCTTTCCTTTCTTTAGGGCGTCAAAGAATGGGATACATTTATCTGTGGCTTTGGAAATGAACCGACTTAAGGCGGCAACTTTTCCATTGAGACTTTGCAATTCCTTCTTTGTTCTAGGAGCTTTGACTTCTTTCAAGGCAGTAATTTGAGCTGGACTAGCCTCAATGCCCCTCGTGCTGACGATAAACCCTAAGAATTTTCCGGACTCGACCCCAAACGTGCATTTCAGAGGGTTAAGCTTCATTCTGTATTTCCGGAGGACTGCGAACATTTCTGCCAAGTGTTCAATGTGATCCGCTGCTTTCTTAGACTTTACTAACATGTCATCAACGTAGACTTCCATAGTTTTGCCCAATTGCGGTTTGAACATAGCATTAACAAGTCTTTGGTAGGTTGCCCCTGCATTCTCCAAACCGAAGGGCATAACTCTGTAGCAATAAAGACCAACATCGGTGATAAAGCTCGTGTCCTCCTGATCCGGTTCATGCATCATGATCTGGTTATATCCGGAGTAGGCATCCATGAAAGATAACAATTCATGTCCCGCTGTTCCATCTACCAGTTGATCGATCCTGGGTAAAGGAAAGCAATCTTTGGGGCAGGCCTTGTTCAGATCTGAAAAATCGACGCACACTCTCCATTTTCCATTAGCTTTCTTAACCAACACAGGATTTGAAACCCAGTTCGGATATGTAGATTCTCTGATGAAGTTATTTTCCATGAGTCGATCAATTTCTTCTTTTAATGCTGCTGACCTTTCTGGACCTTGGGTTCTTCTTTTCTGTTTTACTGGTGTAAACTTTGGGTCAATATTCAGAGCGTGTACTGCAACTTCTGGAGATATTCCACACATATCAGCATGAGTCCAAGCGAAGACATCCAGATTTGCTTTCAGGAATGATATCAAGATATTCTGAATTGACATATTAAGTTGTGAACCCACATTCAACACCTTATTTGGGTCCTTCGGGTCAACAGGTACCGGTACCGTCATTTCAACCGGCACTACTCTATTCTCCCCTGCACTGGCTTTTCTGGGATCCATCTCTTTCCGTGCCCCGCTATGCTTGCCAGTGCAGGGTCCGCCCCGTAATTGCTACAAGGCTGGCTCTTTGATGCGGACCGGAGTGGCCGCATCCTTTCCCATTTCCCTCTTTCTTGACTCTCGCAACTCTGTCAAATAGCACTCTCGCGCAGCATTTTGATCCCCTTTTATAACTCCTACTCCATTGTCTGTAGGGAATTTAATAGTGAGGCACCACGGGGCTAGAATAGCTTTGAATGCTGCGAGCGTTGGACGGCCAAGGAAAGCATTATAAGCAGAAAATTCATCGACAATCACAAATGTTTGCTTGCGGACCACTTTCCTTTCTCCTTCCCCAAGTTCTACTAGCAGATCGATGGTTCCTATTGGTTGCTTTGGCTCCCCGGTGAAGCCAGCGATCTTCTGCGATGAGGCTTGTACATCGACCATAGGGATTTTCATTTGGTCGAATGTCTTCTTGAAGAGGATATTACATGATGCTCCGCAGTCAATGAGAACTCTTCTGACAATGGCCGGTCCAATACCAGCAGAGATGACCAAGGGATCTAGGGTAGGAGCTTCGATACCTGAGGAATCTCTGGCTCTGAAAATAATATCATCACTGAAAGTTTTCTGTTGTTTCAGGGGCGTAGTGTCTTCTAAAACAAAGACGTCTTCTTCGGCTGGAACATATTTCAAAGCTCTAGCATATCTCTCCATCTCTCCCCAGCTCTTGCCAGCTGGGTAAGGCCCTCCTGTAATGACATTGATAATGGGCCTTCCAGATTCATGCCCCGTAGCTTTCTCACCTATCCTAGGCTGATGAACAGGAGCCTGTTGCCCCTGACCTGACGATGCAGGATTGTTGCTATTCTTTTTCATAAATTGCTGCAGCTTGTTTTCTCTTAGCAATTCTTCAATCAGATTTTTCAACCGGCGGCATTCATCAGTCTCATGACCGGGTTGATTATGGAAGCGGCAGAACTTCCCACTTTGTATAGCCTTTTTTCCGGTCCTCAAAGGGATAGGTTTAGGGAGGTCAACAGAATCTTTAATGGCAAGGAAGATATGCTCCGGCGTGTCTGATAAAGGAGTATACTCTGATGACTTGAAGGATCGGGGCTTCTTCAGATTACTCTGTTTCTTCCCATTGTTATTTTCCCTTTTTTGCCCTACAGATTCAATCTTGCGTGGTGCAACAGTGTTATCTTCAGCTTTTTCTGACACTGCCTTCACCGGTACAGGACGGCTTTCCAGGCGTATGAATTCGTCTGCCTTTTTGTAGAACTTTTCGAGGGAGGTTGGCTCCTTCATGTTTAACCATTTCCCAAATTCGCTCGACTTATCAATAGCCCTCATCAGATAAGTCATTATCATTCGCGGTTCAGCATTGTCCACCTCTGCCAGCGCTATATTAAAGCGGTTCAAGAAAGATCTGATAGATTCACCAGGATTCTGTTCTATACTTGATAATGACATGATGTCTTTGGCCTTTGAAGCATATAGTCTAAACTGTTCCTTGAACTTTCGGGTCAAGTCTGAAAACTAATCAATAGATCGGACTGGCAACTTGGTGAACCACAGTAGAGTCACACCTTCAAGGTATACGGGGAAATATCGGCACTTTATCTCGTCTGAGGCCCTGGCACCTGTCATGTGCCAATCATATTTATACAAGAATTCATTCGGATCACTTGTCCCTTTGTAAGCTGGGATAGTTGGAGGGACAAACTTCCTTGGAAACTCCGCCTTTAAGATTTTCTCAGTAAATGGAGTTTTACTTGGGGCGAAACCCCATTCTTTCTCATCTTCAACCCTTTGCATACTTTCTCTCATGATTTGCCGGACCATTCCAGAAAGATACTCCTCATCATGTCGAGTTCCAGATCCACCAACCTCAGGAAGCGTTTGCTCAAAGGGACTGGCAGCCCTTTCTGGAGCATTCCTCTCATTAGCATCATGAATGTTGCCAGTATAATTCCTTCCATTACCAGCCGGTTGATTATTTGCCCCGAGCAAATCATTCAACTTATTCAGAATTAGAGCATTTTGGGCACTCTGAGCTTCTAATTGTGCATTCTGGGCGTTTATCTGCTGGTTCAGTCCTAATATTACAGCATCCAACTCTGCTTTCGTAACCCCAGCAGACGGAATGGGTTGATTAGGTACAAGGGAAGCGGAGGTTCCCTCTTGAATATTCCCAGATCTGACAGATCTACTCTTCCTTTCAGGAGCCATTATCTCGGATAGACTTCTGGTTTTCAGGGAAATTCTCTCTACAAACCTCTGTGAAGCAATGATGATAACTTGCCTGAGTTCAATTCTCAGTGAAAGCACCAAAAATGTTAACGCTTGAATTTGAACGCTAACACCCCGATGTATGAGTTGTAATTGTGAAAGCACCACCCGACGACTCGGGAACAGATTACAAGCAGATAATAGTAGAAAAGCGGTAAACAACAACAATTTTATAGTGGTTCGGCTTTAGGGTATAGCCTACGTCCACTTTAAGTACTTTTATTAATAATCTCGTTACAAGCTGATACAATTCTTCCCAAATACAATACACTTTGAATTACAAGATATTTAGAACAAGTAGCTTAAACTTCGATGGAGATGAGAGTTTTCGAATCCATGTTGGATGTATGTGATCTCTTCTTGAAGTTGTTTGTAGCGTTCTTAATATCTTGAGAGCTTCAAGTGTTGGATTGGATTCGTTTGGAATGCAGCAGAGTAACGGTGTTTGAAGGAAATCAGCCAAAAGTCCTTTTCTCAGTTGGAATTAGGGGTGTATTTATAGGCTTTGCTCGGACTTAGGTCGTAGGTCGTGACCGACCTAAGTAAGGTCGTAGGTCGTCTCCGACCTATGAAGCTCCGCTTTTCCTTTTTCATGAGTGGACGCATGCTTATTTGCACAAGTCCTAGGTCGTGAGCGACCTATCCCCCTGTGGCACAGCATAGTCAACTTTTTTACTCTGACATTTAGGTCATTAGCGACCTACCCTAGGTCGCGAGTACTTTCCTGTAGCCATAGCTGATCTTAGGTCGCTGAATCCCTTAGGTCGTGACCTTCCTTAGGTCGAAGCACTCCTTTAGGTCATGAAAGCTTTAGGTCGCTAAGCCAATCATGCCGTTAGGTCGTAGAGTTCCATAAGTCGAGACCGTCTTTAGGTCTCATTCACTCTTAGGTCGTGAAGCTTGATAGGTCGAAACATCTTCTGAGTCGCAGCCTTCCTGTTAGGTCGCGAGGCTTCATAGGTCGCGGCCTCCTTTAGGTCGCGAAGCATTTTTAGGTCGTTCTCCTTTTTTAGGTCGAGCCATCTTTAAGTCGCAGCCTTTTTTAAGTCGCTAGGTTCTTGAATTGGCTAGGTCGCTACATTTTCCTTAAGTCTCTTACAGAAGGGAGTTAACATCAAGCAAGCAAAATGGCGCAGACACTGGTCCCTACAATGCAATGCCAACTGGGAACTAAAAGCAACACAATAAGAACAAGGCGCAGTTTCAGCAACAACAGCCGGATGTTGAACTCACTCTTGCTCAACTCACAGAGATCAAAAGCAAAGAAAAATTCTTCTATGTTTAAAGTGTTTGCTGTCAGTGCTGATAATGGAACTGTTTCAAGATTGGAGGGATTGCTTAATTTGGATACAACACCATTCACTGATAAAATTATCGCCGAGTACATTTGGTATATATGCCCTTCTCTTTCATTTTGCACTCACTGTAATTACTTTTCTATCACATCCCTATAAATTCTGGCTAGGACCAAGTTAAATTTGAGCATTAGGAAGATAACAAATACTTCTGCAGTAAATTAATTACTGATTCCATATTTATTTTAAAGGTAATTTGTGATGCATACACACCAGCTGGGGAGCCAATTCCTACAAATAAGCGCCATAAAGCTGCACAAGTCTTCAACGACAAGAAGGTTGTTGATGAAGTTCCTTGGTAAGTTTTGAACAGAACTTCGGTTTTGTATTTGGTTTGCTGAAATGTAGTTATATATGTTCCAGTTGTATATATTAGATTAGATTAAGTAGCTTTCTTTTGGTGTCAAATGCATCTTCTTAAAAATGAACAAAATATCGTAGGTTTGGAATTGAGCAAGAGTATACATTGCTTCAGAAAGATGTAAAGTGGCCACTTGGTTGGCCAGTAGGCGGATGTCCTGGCCCTCAGGTATTTGCAATTTCTGTTGTAACTTGGATTTTTCCTTGTGACACGATATCATTACATTATATTGTATTTAGCTTGCGGCGATATTTGCAAGCCTTGGAAAGGATGCCGCTTGGATTTTCAATGCCTATGCTTTCTGAATTCATTTCCAGGTTGTTGTTTTCTGCCTCCATCCCTTTTTTTCTCCCTTTTGTACTTTACTACATATCAGCAATCTGCCTTTTACGAACCTGATGTTTTTTGGCAGTTAAACCTGTTATACCGAGGTTGACTGATATCTCCAACGATTCCCTATACTGTTAAGATTACCTGAACAATACATATGATAAAAAAAAATTCCCTACTATTCCAAGCTCTGCCTGTCCAATTTACCTTCAACACCATCATAAACCGTTTTTCGATATATTTGCTACTCAACGCTTGGTCCTATTCTCACTGTTAGATAATCCTTAACAACGACATCTGGTAGTCCACACTCATGTTCTTTTTTCTAATTATTTTAAGGCTTTCTACGTATATCCATGAAAAGGGATGTATTGTTTAGTTAATCGTAATATCCTTAACAGAATTCAACATTGAGTCTATGTTTACTACAAATCATGTGAATGATTATTAATATCTTCTGTACGTACCTTTACAATTACTCAAATCTTAATATCCTACTCATACGATCCTCCATCCCATATATCTGCCATAGCATTGTCAATTTTTCCCCTACACTCGGGCTGCCGTAAAAAAAACTTGGTTCAAGGTCAGCAATGCTTAAGAAAATAAGATTTGCAGTTTGGGTTATAAATCTTTGCTCCTTCTAACTTATCTCTGCTATATCTTTCAATCATTTGTTCTGCGTACTGGAATGCCTCTAATTCAAATATGCGTACTTGCTAAGTTTGATATTACTGGATAAAAATGTTCAAGGGAGAAATTTGTTGATTTGATTGTTTTACCACACACTTCTTCATGCATGCTTCTAACAAACTACGCAATGTAAACCATGACCCATTATCGTATTCTAAGGACTGCATTAAAATACAGGTGCCGTCCATCTATACTGATTTTATTTGGGTATTGACTAACATGTTCATTTGTTTTTCCAGATCATAAGGTGGATGATTTGCTACTATGGTTAGGAATAGAAGAACTATTCAGCATGATAGAGCATGTCATGTTGCGGTACTGAACTTTTAAACTTGTTTTAATTTGTAAGATGATAACTGCTGAATTTCTGTGCTACAAGTTTACGATTGTGCTATGCTGTACCGATGGTTTTGATTCAATAGTCATGCTCTGTTGATGTAAGAAACACTTTATTTTCCTTAAGTTAACATGTTTGTATCCCGTTTCTTATTTATTTGCCTACGTTACTGAGACTCTACCTGATACATGTTTTATGCTTATTTGTTGTAGTACCACTTGCAAGCTATATATTTACTTCCATGTAAATTTCCGTAATTTTATGTTCATGCTCTTTGTAGGCATAGACTGTCAGCATGTAGGTATTTCTGCTTTGATGCTACTTTACGTTTGTAGTCATTGCAAACTTAAACTGTGGTTCAATGTAACTATCATTAGCTTTAACTCAAGTTGTTCCGTCGATTCTGTGCAAATTGTTCCGTCGATTCTGTAAAACATTTGACTGAAAATGGTGTGGAAAACCTTTGTACTGCGCATGAAAAGAGGGCAACTCAGATTTTGAGAGTCATAGATCATCTGAAGAAAGAAGGTATTCAATCTTAAATTTATGTTTACATTACTAATTTTGTCCTCTTTGTATGAACAAAATTTGTTGCTGCTTTGCTTGATTTACTCCATATATTATGTATCAACCGTCTTGCTTGTAGTTTGCCATCTCAATCGGGAGTACAGACATCAATGGTTGAAGCATAAGCACATGCACATGACATTGTCAAGCATTTTATTCCCTTGTTTATCTACGATGTGCTTTCCCTGTTACATGTTCTATATGACATATGATATCGAGAAGAGTATTGCTGACATAGTAAATACATATTTGACATCTTCAAGATGAACGTGTCTGTCAATAATAGCTTGGCCTGCTGCACACGTTGTAATGACATGAATTTTCAGTAAGTATAATCTACTTTGTTTATAAACATATATATATATATATATATATATGTATATATCTATGTTTAAGGTCTAGCTTTATTTGCCAAGTAAATTTAGAGGGCTAGCTTTATTTGCCAAGTAAAAACATCTATCATTAATTATGTATCGTTCTTAATGTAATTATTTATTTTATTTGCAGGTGTGTGAAAGAAGAAGATGCTAAAGTTGTGATCTTTAATGCAAACAATAAAATATGTACTTTTTTTTGTTAAACTATGCTACTATTTTTTGGGGTGTGCTTAAAATATTTGCTACTACGTTTTGATGTGTATGAATATTTGGTATGTTTAATGTAATGTGTTACATCTCTATATTTATTATCTTTTATGATTATTAATGTGCTTTTTGATATTGGTATTTAATACTGCAGTTTATTAGTAGGATGCAGACCATAAAAAGCACTATGGTATTACAAAAAGCGCTATAAATAATGATGAATGATAGGTCAGTAAGCGCTATAAAATAAGATATTATAGCGGAGTGCAAGCGCTATTGTAGCTGACTTTTTATAGCGGCATATTGGAGTTGTGACAAGTCACCGTCTACAATAAACTGTTCAAATACAACGCTAATAATCCGCTATTAACACTTTCTATAGCGCAATATTAGTGCTATCTTAGAAAAAACAAAAAGTATTTTGTGGCTAGTAACGAATTTCATAGCGGGCTAATAGCGCTGTGATATTAATCAATAACGCCTATTTGCCACTATAAAAATAAATAACATAGCATAATATTTGCGTTATGAAATTAACAATTTTTATAGCGCTTTTTTTGTGCTATCTAATGTTGGTAGTTTTAAATCACATGTCGTTATACAGCGTTTATCGAACCGCTATAATATCCTTTAATAGCGTTTTTCGGGCGCTATCGTAGGGTCTTTTTGTTGTAGTGTTTGTTATTGGTGAAACAATATTCAATAATAATTAGTATCTTTTATTTTAATAATGGTAATATATATTACCAATTACAAGAAAAATAAGCATATAATATAATCAAACAGCTTCTTGGTATCATTTTTGCACCGACTTAGTATCATTTTTGAACATGCTATTAAATCAATTGCTAATAGAAAACAAAAGTATGAATTGATATCAACTGCTACAATGAATTAGTTTTGCACTATTTTGGTATTTATTTTGTCATACATGACGGTTAACACATAATTCAACTAATAGACAACCACTTTGTAATGTATAGTAATTAGGTATCATTTTTGGTTATAAGTAGGTATCAGTTTTGGTATAAATAGCAATGGAAATAGCTATTAGACATTATTTTTTGTAATTATTTTTATTGGTAGCAGTATTATTAAGCAAAAAAAGGTGTGTACCGATCCATGTGTGGCATTTTCTTCAAGAAGTTGTCATAGTACTTTTTTGTTATTGTACATCCTCCTCTAATTGTGTCTTTATCTGTCTATGCTATATCTCCATTTTAAGAAAATAAGGCACATATTAAGTATATAATGTTATTTTAACCAAAAAAATTAGTATATATGTTTGTGGAACTTACTCATTTGATGATATCATAGCAAAGAAAGTTTTGATTGTATATTGTTGTTCTATATTCAAGTATGCCAAAGTTTTGCTGCAGTGCCCTAGTCCTAAATTTGATAGTGTTGGCTCTATTACTTGAATTGGCATTGGGATTGACTCTTTTGCACTTTCTTTTTCAACATTTTCATTTTCTTTCAGTTTTTCTTCATTTTCATTTTCTTCAGGTTTTTGTTTTTTCGCTGTTTTTTTCATTCTCTGATCATATTCAAAGCTGGGGCTTTCTTTTTTTTCCTTTCTCTTGTTTTTATTCTTTTCACATAAGAAGATGGCTTATGAACTGTTTGTTTCCTTTTCCGACCAGGAGATTTTGCTGCATTGTTTTCTTTTTCTGTTATTCCCTCTTGCAACTGTTGTGTGATATTGAGATTGAAAGATGGAGGTGTTAGGTCTAGTACTACATCACTGTATTGTGCAACTTTGCTCTCTTTACTGGTATCTTCTTCCAATTTTTGACCCTCTTTTATTTCTTTTTGCACCGTTTTATCTTCATTTGGTTGCAACACTGTTTCATTTTTTTTGTTCAACATGTCTTCACTTTTTTCTTCTCTGTCCATATCTTTATCTTCATTTGGTTGTAGCACATTTTCATCCCTTTGAGTTTCTGTTTCAGTCTTCATGCATGTACTTTCTTTTTCACTTGTTTGGTGCACTTGTTTTGTATTAGTGTCAGCAATTGTGTCTTCAACTTCTTCTACATTTTTTTCAGTTGGGAATCTATATTAACAATAAGATGTTATCAGTTTTTGTTATTGGTGAATGAATATAATATTATCGCTATCAATAATGTTAATAGTGGCAGTTTACGGATATCATTTATGCATTCATATCAGTTTTTCATACAGAAAGCAAGTATCGGTTTTTTATACATATAGTTATCAGTTTTGATTTATTTGATACTGAAAACTGTTTTAAAATAACCAACCATCAGTTCTAATCAAAGAATTGATACATATAAATTCTGCATTATTTTGGTATCAGTTTTCCACTAAACGATGGTCAACATAAATAGTTCAATTTGCATACCATCAAGTTATAAGAAATGGAACGTAGGTATCATTTTTTAATACATTTAGGTATCAGTTTATTTAAACTTATATTCAGAATTATTTATAATATAAGTAAGCATGAATTCGAATCAAACAGTGTTGTTTTTCAATAATAAAAAATCATGTACCTGTCTATTTCTGTTATTTTTGCTTGACACTTTGTAGGTTCTTGTTGACACTCTGGATTTTCTTCTTCAATCTTCTCAGCTGTGAATGTTTTTTCTTCATTTGGACTTCTATATTTAAACATACATCTTCATTTATTTTAGTTGTTGTACTGTTAACTTTTTCTACATTAGACTCAACATTTCTCACTTCATTCTCACCTTCATTGTTTTCAGTTGTGGATTTCTTTTCCCTGTTTTCTATTTCTGTTTTTTCATGTGCATGTTCATTTAGAATGTTGTCATGTTCAACTTCCATGTGCTTATTCTCTAGTTCAACTTCTGAATTTTTCTTTTCATTTTCTTCCATTCTTGATTTGAGTTTTTTCAGTTGTTCTTTCAATTTCAATTTTTTTTTCTACCTCTATCCTCAACTTCTTTTCTTTCTCTAATTGCTTCTTTGTTTTCTTACCTTCTTCTTTCATATCTTTAATGTGCATTTGCAAAACATTAAGGCTTACAAAATCTTCAAAACATTGTGTACTCTGTTCAGCATCTTCGTTTTTTCTTTTTTTTCGTTGGTTCTCTTTTCTTTTGTCGCTTGATTCTTCTTTTGTTGATGCTGTTTGGAGTAGCTTGTGTTGATGTGGAAGAATAGTGCTTATTTCTTTTACCCGTGTAATTGAGACAGTAATTTTGTTTTAAAATTTAAATGCAAATGTTTTATTATACTATGTTGTAACTTATAAGTTATAACTGACATTAATAAGTGATTAGTTTAATAGAAGAAAATAGAATAATAATGAAATTGATACTATGTACACTTACTAATTAATTGTGTGCAGTGTTAAGAATGATACCAAGTATTATTGTATATTATAGCTGATACTGTGCAAAATGACAAGGTGTACTATGTCGAGGACAAGATGTACTATGCAGGACACATTGATACTATGGAAACAAAAATTTAAAGGTACACATTGAAACTGATACTAATCAGAAGCTAAAGTGATACTGCAAAGAGGCATATTTGATATATGCAGACACAAAAAAATTGTATGTGTTGAAACTGATACTATAGACAGAGAGAACATAAAATGTAAACTGATACTCACTAGTGTAAGTAAGAATTAATTTAAAACATTTCCAACTTTTGTATCATTCAAAAATTATTTCACAACAATGTCTTTAAGTTTTCTTACATCCCATTTGCAAATCTGGGTGAATCTTCAGCAAGTTGCCTTCTAGGTTGGATGAGGTTCATTTTCTCACAGATGCAATACTATAAACATTTAAAGATATAATTAGATAAGAATGTTGAATATAACATTTTTTTCCACTAATAATATTCTACATAACACATCTTACCAATGGAAGCATGGAACATTCAGACATGTTTCTTGGCTTGGAGATAAACTTTTTGACAAATTTACCAAAAATTTTCTCTATTGTTTCTGGCCATGAGACAATTTGCATTGTATCACTATCAATCAAATAAGGTAGAATTCTCCATCTTAGTTTTTGTTGGTTGTTGGGAAACAAAAACGTCAATAGTATTTGCATTATTATCAATAAAGGCAGATCTTCTTCATTTTCTTTTTTCCTTTTTGATATTTCTTGTTTTATTCTTCTTTCCACAACATTTCTTGTTATGTAAGTACATGTGCCAAAGTTTCTAGTTGCAAACTCCTTGTAGTCTGGTGGAATGGTTTTCCCCGTCAATTTTTTTATTGGTTCTATGTTTATTCCTTTTAATGGCAGCCCAAATAGCAAGCTTCTATCTTTGGCAGTGACCTTCATTTTGTCTTCTCCCAAGACGAAGGTATCAGTTTCCATACAGTGGCAGCTGTATAAAGCATCCAAGTTTTGTTGATGCTTTTGTATTCTTTCATTGTTATTTTTTCTTCATAGATGACTTTGACGAAGTTGTAAAAATGTATCTTCTTTAAGATGTCAGTTTTCTTTTCGATCAATCCATTTTTTCTTTGACCAGTTTTAATATCTTGAAGACAGCTTGTAAGCCACATCTATAAGCAGTTTCTGGCTTAACATTTTCAGATTTTACTACCTATTTGTTTGTTTGTTTTGATGTTGTATGCATGGTTTTATTACATGGATTGACAAAATCATCATCGTCCTATTTCATGAAAATGTGGCATTAAGCTGTTAGTGAAAAAAACAGCATTGAAACAAAACAATATATAACATGATATAGTGGTATTAGTTTCCATAATCATGAGATAAAATATGGTATTTTTATCTAGCAAAATTTGGTATCATTTTTGCTAAATGTAGGTATCAATTTTTAAACAATTATGGCCGAAATACTTCTAAAACTGCTACATAATATCTATCAGTTTATACTAAGTAGGTATCAGTTTACACTAAGTAAATAGGTATCAGTTTATACTAAGTAGATATCAGTTTATACTAAGTAAATATGTATCAGTTTATACTAAGTAGGTATCAGTTTATACTAAGTAAACAAGTATCATTTATACTAAGTAAACATGTATCAGTTTATACTAAGTAGGTATCAGTTTTCTGTAACCAGGTATCATTTTTTTCATCTAGGTATCAGTTTTTTATAAGTAGGTATCAGTTTTTTCGTAAATAGATATCAGTTTTTTGTACATATCAGATTTCAAATAAATGATATTGATTATTATTTTATCAAACCATTTACGCTAAATGATAATGACTATTATTTCTTGTAATTAGGTATCAGTTTGTTGTAATTATCAGCCTTTTCTTTTACCAAATGATTTACGGGTATTATTTTTGCAATATTTATCTAGCTATAAAGTTATTATATTTCTTATTTTACTGAATTGAGTTCTTCTTCTTCTGATTCTTCATCTGCAGCTTTTTTTCCTTCTTTTTTCTGAGACTTTTCCTGTTTAACATTTTTGATAATATTAGAATACATTTAACAGTATGAAATTATTAGTATTAGTTTTATAATTTTGCAATTTTAGCTACCTCAGTTTCTGTTTGTATTTTATTCTGAACTATTTATTCATTTCTTCTTTTTGTTCTTTGTTCTCTTTTTTGCATATTGTCTTCAACTTCTTTCTCTGCAGGTATTTGTTGCTGCATGTTCTCTTCTTTGTTCTATGCAAAAAAATTCAATGTTACTATAACAAAACTATACTAACTTTCTTATATTTTATTTTATAGTATCAGTTACCTTCTCTAGTATACTTTCACTTGTTTCTGGTCTGCTTTCAATTGCTGTATTTTTTTTCATGTCTTCTCTTTGTTCATTTTTCTTTATTTTGCTTTTCCTCTTTTACTGATGTAGGTTTTTGAAGTTTTAACTTGTTGCTTTTCCCTTTATTGTCGTCGGTTTCGTTTGCACTAGAGGTAAGTTTTCCTCTTCTATCATTGCGTTTTCTTCTTGAATATCTGCTGTTGGATGTGATTCGACATTTCAATTTTCACTTTGTTTGTTCACTTCCGACGTAGTTAGGGTTTCATCGACTGTCGATTGTTGTGCTCGTTGTTCGTCGATTGTCGGTTTTTCAGGTTCTGTTGGAGATGTAGATTTGTTTCTGGTTTGCGATGCCCTTTTTTCTTTCCAGCAAAACTTTCGTCAAATTCTGAGTGAAAGGAAGGAGGAGGAAGACGAACGAAATACTTTGTTTTGTTTGAAATTGTATCTGGGCTTTGTTCTTACGGTAAATATTTTGTGCGCGTGTTCTTGTGACTAATTATTTACTTTAATTTGTCCTTTAAATTTTTTCCCCTTTTGTTAATCTATACTTTTACTCAAATTCTCATTTTCAAATTTGTTTGGATTCAATTTCCCTTTCATCTTAAATATTGAATTCTATTTACATTATCTCAAACCCTACTTAATTAACCATTTCTCTAATTAGTTCCACTTACTAATTTATTCCTATCTCAAACCATTTTTACTTTCAAACTTTTATTATTTTAGTTCACTTAGAACTAGTTCTACAACCTCACTCTACTCAATTAAATTTTAAATTTTAATATTTAGTTCTCAATTGCATTCAGTTACAACCAAATAAATTTCCCAACCTCGATTCTTTTATTTAAATTTCCATTTTCAATTCCACTTGAATCAAATTTTCCTTCCTTCCACTCATTTATTCCCAAACAAATTTAATACTTCATTTTATACAACAAGATTCAAATCAAATCTCATTCCAAATCATTCTCTTACCTACTTAAATTAATTATTTTACTCACAAATCTTATTTTAGTCCTTTATTTTATTTAGCCAAACATTGACAAACTTTCATTACACACAGTTTAAATTAATTCCCAATATTCAGTTTCAACTCTATTTTCTTACAAATGCAAATTCATTTGTCTATCCACAATTTTATTTCCATTCCATTTAGCAACCTGCTTTAATTGGATTATCTTTTTAACTTTATTATCTAGTCACACTTACCTTTATTTGACCCTTTCAAGTTGAATCTTATTCCATAAATTTCAAATTTCAATGAAAAGTTTATTTCTAAACTTTTACTTCTTTTAGTTCCTTCGAACAAACTTACAATTCACTTTTCTTGACACAATTTAAATTGATTCCATTATTCAACTTTAATTCTAGTTCTATTACTAACAAATTTGAATAAATTTGTTCTCCTACAAATTTAATTCCAATAAAATAAATTTTTACTTTTATTTACTAGATTCAATCACATTCCATTTTAATTCGAATTTTTAACTTCTATAAGTTTTCTAGCTTAATTATATTCCAATTACATTTTTAATAAGACTCCAGAGTCTTTTTTTAAACAATTACCCAATATTTCAAAACCATCTTTGAAATCAATTATATCCAAAATCCTCTGATAAATTCAATTATCTCTATGAATTTCAAAACCAAACCTAGTTTTTGCAAACACTCCAATTCAAAATCTTCAGGCAGCAATTCCTCTATTGGAAACTCGAAAATAAATATCGATGATTCTGCAGTCATCACCGAAGTTATTTTCCAGCGACCGAAGTGAGTTTAATGTTTTTATCCTTTCAAAAATATTTTTCAAATATTTTTAAATTCCAAATCTCACCAGATAATATTTTTGGCATTAAAAGATATTTTGGACTGGTAATTAGTCCAAAAAACACTACTAATTCCGCAACAAAACCACTCATTCCCGGCAATGCAAGAGAAGCCATCGAGAAACTACTAAACATGGTAAATATTTTTGGCATTGGAACTAAATCTGGTTGGAGTAATCACATTAATAGTTGTATTGATAGTTATCTTCGTTTTGAAATTTCATGTCCAATTCAAAAATGTTTCCGAACAATATCACTATTATTTCTCCAAAACTTTTGGAAACCATTTTCAAACCCAAAAGGAATTTAATCTTTTCCCAAAATTCCAAATTCCAAATTCTTTCAATTTATATTCAAATATTACTTTGAAATCTTATTTTAAATTATAAATTACGTTTATAATTCTCACTTACAATTTAATTATGTAATATGAATTTACTTTCTTAGCTAAGCCATATATATGACCAATTCACATACTAACATTTCCTGCATATCAATACAAATAAACCATGTCAGCCGTATCATATTTATTTTTCAAAAATACATACTTTCAAAAATTAGCCTATACAAATCAGAATATACAAAAAGATAAATCAGATCTAGCCCCACCGTTAGACGGTTTTAACTGATAAAAACAAAGAAATAAAGGTGGCAAGCACATTTGCCGTATCAAGACATCATTAGTGAAGAATAGAAACAAAGCACAGCTGTTAATGTGTTAACAATAAAATATTTCCCATCATTTCCAAACTTTCATATGGGTTTTAGCAACTTTCATGTGGCTCTCTTTACCTGACACTTTCGGTGGCTGCACTGTGCATTAAGATATCTCTAATATGCGGGTTTTAGCAACTCTTAAAATCAATATCAAAACAGAACATTATGCAACTCTGAGTTTGTGCATGGCCACTGTTTATTTACATGTTTACCTTACTATGTATTGACCAAGGAAAATATATTTTCTGTATGTTATTTTCTGCTTTGCATGGAGGATGGTTACAAATTTTTTTGGGATCATTTAGATAAGGATTCAATTTCTGTACTCCACTCCTTAGTTTTGTATTTGATAGATTTGAGCTTGTGTAGGAAGACACACAAGTGATTGCCAACTATTGAAGTGGATAGTCCAGGGTGAATCAGATCATCATAAACAACAAGATCCACCATAGCTTGTTTTCTTTTTTAATATATTCAGTGTTGAGTTCTAGTAGAAATTAACAATGGTCACTAGGGATAGGGAAATGGTTGTGCACAGCAGCCTTGTATTGAGGATATATTGTGACACCGTTACAATATTCAAACGCAACGCACAAAAATTAAAAGAGAAGTAAGAGTAAACAATATCAAAACATCTTCAACAATTTAAATCATTTTTTGTTCAAGTAAAACCAATTACAATGAGAGGATTTTCTGTTTTGTTCATCACTACTATAAGCAGAGTAATATTTCTAATGATAAATAGTTAATATAAATTTTATGCACTGTAATGTCTACTGGATGTAGTATCATTTCTTATGAATTCGATGATGACTTTAGTTCCGATGATGATTTTATATTTACGGATTACTATGATTACATAGCAACTCATCCATAAACCTGAATAGTTAAGTATGAAATTTGTCTTTCTTTATTTTTTCTTAATAGGAACTTGCTTTACTAATGATAATAATTTTAGCCATGCAGGTTATGAGTGAATGAAGCATAGACTAGCATGAGGAAGAAGAGCCACTTGAATAAAGCAAAGACTACTTGTCTATATGTCTATAAGATATATCAAAACTTTTTGTCTTCATTCTCTAGTGATACAATTAATATATTCTTATCTATTTTGTGATGATTTGGAATTGAGATATGATTAATTTGTACCACGACATGAGTTAGTCTCAGTTTGATATGGTTCACATACAAATAGTCATTATGATTTTGTTAACCTTGTCAATTTATGATTTTTTATTTCATGACATTTTTCTGTTAGCCTCATTTATTATCTACTCTCATTTCTATATTTAATGGTCAAATTCGAACCAAATTTGAAATTGGCATTTTTGTTTTGTAATAACATTTTTGATTTTTAGTTTAAAAACTATTTTTCAAAACTGTAGAACTAGATACATTTTTCAAAATATTAAAAACACTAAAAATGAAAAATTGAAAATGGGCTTTTAAGTACTAAAAACCAAAAACTAAAAATGAAAACAGGGCCTTAATTTTCCTAAAGTTTTGTTTCCAGTTTCTCATTTTCTAGTGTATTCTTTTCTTTAATCTTCCTACAACTTTATTTCTAGTTTCTCATTTTCTAGTGTAGTCTTTTCTTTAATATTGTTTTAGGTAAGTAATTAAGAGTAGGATTTGAAGATGTAATCATCTATTGATTCCCTTTGGTAATTAGCTAGCTGTTCTTAGAGATGTCCTTTTTGCATAGAAACCTGGAACTGTAAATGCTTTATCTACTAGAGCTTGTTCATATTTATCCAAATCATGATCATCATTTCAAATAAGTGGGAAATGAGGGTTGCTGAATTTCCCATCTACCGCATTGAGTTTTTGCTGGATCGTTGCTTACCATAGAAACGGAGAGCAAATATTCGTGTATTTATATGCTTGATAAATGCAGTTAGCTTGCCAACAAGGTCGTTGCAAACTCTACATCGCCTTTTACGTAATTTCATTTGTTGCAAACTCTACATAGCTTTCTACGCTTTTATATATAGTTTTATCGCCAAACCTTCAATCACTACAAAGACAAGCTTCTGTTGATTTTTCATATTTCTGCTGCATATTTATATTATATACAGGTGCATTAATTAGTAATCATACCTATGATTCTACTCAGTCCATTAGAACACGTCTTAGGTTTTTATTATTTGCTCCAGTTAAATACTATTGATTTTTTATTTTATTTCTCTGTAGGAGTATGACATGAATATAATATAAAACCTGTGGCAGCTCAAATCGACTTGTGCCTGAATCAATCACCTTACACGAATGAGTGTCACTGAAATGTCATTCAGAATCAATTTGTACTCTTTGTTTCTTTTAGTTAAGGCTTTTTACTATGCGCTATAGTTTTTTACGACTCTTGTTGTCCACAAAAATCTGGTCAGCAGATGATTTATTTATTTATTTTTGGCACACCAAGATTATTAGTTTGCTGTATGTTAGTGTCAAACAATATGATCCAGTATTAAGATAATTTTTTTAACAAACAAAAAGGAAGACGTGCATTCTATTTTTCATCGAGTAGAATTTTCCTTTAATTATAGTACAACCAACAATGTCTTGTTCAGTTGCAAAATTAGCCATGGAGCAAGCGGATGTGGCTTGTTCAGTTTGCTGCGGCTGGTTCGAACCGGTTTCATGGTTAGTTGAGTGAACATGGACAGTTTTTTATAACGGCGAAGTTTTCACTGTATGGGGGTTAAGTTTATATATTTATAACAGCGAAGACTTCGCCGTTATATACTTGTAACGGCGAAAACTTCGCCGTTAAATAGAACAATTTTTTTTCAAACCAGTCCGTGGCTGGTTTTACCTATTATTTGGACATACGGCTCGTTCGTTTAGCTTAAAAACAGAAGAGAGAGCGAAATGAACAAATGGGATTGTTGGTAATGGTCTTAATACTAAAAAGAATGCTATACAACTTGTTTGCTAAACGATGAGATGAAGTGCAGCCCATAGTTTTTTCTGAACTATATCAAGGAAGGCAGTTTAATGCAAACTTCTGCTAAATTTTTTCTAGTTTGCGTTTAAGATTAAGAAGAAAAATGAAAGGGGTGAGATGTTTTTGTTATCAGAATTTTGGGGCCTCTTAAGTCTGATTACGGTGGAAGTTTGATAGCAATATGTCTTAATTCATTGTTATCAGGATTTTAGGCCCTCTTACGTCTTAACTGAAAACCTGCATTTCTCATTAATATTAGGCTTAGGGTCCACTTAACTGAAAACCTATAAAAATATAGAACTTGGTCTATTTAACTTTTCTCGGATTATTTTATCAACAAACGAATTTTTATTAAACAAGCTTTTGACCTTATATTGCTTTTTATCCCATGTTGTTATCAGGATCTTTGACCAGAGAAAGACAATCAGTAAAGCTATTATGACAAGATTTGACGAACATAGCAAAATGACACACCTTGGAACGTGGAAAATATGCCATAGTTGAATGGTGGTTGACGGAGAAAAAGTTTTTGAGTGGAGGATGTCATTCTCAATCCAGAAGCTTCAATTTTTGAAGCAAAGCAAAATGGACAATGCACCATTCGGGAGAGTTGAAGTGTGTTTTGTGCTTTAGTGTGTGACTATATACATATACATAATGTATGCATATGCATACATGTATATACATACCCACACATATAATTATTTATTGTGCGTGTTTATGTGTTTCGTATTTGTTGTGAATATTGATTGAAAATTTACCATTTGTTGTGATTATTGATTGATTATTACTGTTTGTTATGAATATTTGTTGTTATAGATTTGAACTTGATATACGAAAGAATAATGAACTAATTCATTGTTTCTTTAGTTCAGATAATCCATATTACCAACGGTTAGTTGGAAAAAATGTGACAAAAGTAAAGCTTTGGATATCCCTAACAGTAAATTTCGTTAGTACATGTAAACTTCCTAATAGCTATACTAACGGTTTTAACTATTAGACAAACTAATTTGGTAATGGTTTTAGCCGTGGAAGATTGAAAATAGCAATAACTTTAACCATTAGAAAATGAACATTTACTAATAGTTATAAACATTAGAAAATTATTTATTAAAATTACCCACGATAATTGATTTAACATGTATTTCTGTTAGGAAATCAATTTCTAGCGGTTATAACCATTAGAAATGACCGTTTCTGGTGTTGTGCAAGTTCCATTTCATGCTCATGACCGCGATCGCCATAATAAAATAGGTATATTTCAAAGAAGTGAGTATGTGAAGTTGGGTATGTATAGGTACGTGAAGCTAAGTGGCAATAAGTAAAAAACAAGGATGTGCTATTAAACATGTGAAATTTGATGAAGACAAAATTGAACAAGCACAATTGTGTGCTTTGACTAGTTAGATGTATGACAAGTGTTCAATCTAATAGTTGTTGTTGATATTACATAGATCGATGAATGGATCGGTATTTACATAAACAAACACAACTTGCGTTTGCTTTTGTTGCGTAGATTATTGGCATGTATACAAACCAATGTTGGACATAACGCTGATGTGGATCGATTAGTTATCTCTTGAACACCATGCGACAATTATTAGAAAACAAAGACATTTGGACCACTATAGAAGTTGGTGGACAAACATAAATTAACTACTCGAGTACTTTATTGAAATAATTCTTAATTATGATATTTAAACGCACGCATATAAAGAAATGAAGTTGTTATTCAATACACAACCCAAATCTTCAACATGAATACACTGAAAAAATTGCTTTGCTTCTCTTCTTCTCCTCTAGTGATGATGACAAAGCATATAAGTCAGTACAGTCACCAACACTTTTAGCATCTCAAGCACTCGGGCTTTCAACATTTTAACAAGTGAAAAAAGAACATCATGACAAGGAGGAAGAATAATAGGTCATAGGGACCGTAGGAAGAAAAGAGACTATCCAATGGATCATGTCTGAGTAATGAAAGAGTATTTTAATGATGATCCTTATTTCGACATGGATATGTTTCATAGAAGATATCACATGTCCCAAAACGTGTTTACCATGTCTTGGAGAATTTTGGAGAGACAAATGTGTATTATACTCAAAAATATAATGCATGCGAACGGTTAACACCATCGCTATACGAAAACATGACTAGCAACTGCGAATGTCAGATTATGGTGATGTGTCAACATGAAACACAAGTATGTTCGAATAAGGGATTCTACAACTAACGTGTATAAAATAATTCTATAAAATAGTAGTTCTGCAATTCAAGAAGGAACATCTCAGCCTCCTAGTCCAACATACATCCAATGGTCACCAGTGATGGGTGAGAAATGTGGATTTTAGTGTATATGTGCTAGCTTAGAATTTATGCACTCACATTGGAAGAACTATCCACTTTTCATGGAAGGCCAATGCACATGTCGTTTTCACAGAGAGACCATGGTTTTTGAAGTGATAGCTTCTCTTGATGTATATATTTGGCATGTGTTCTTCAGTGTACCGGGTGTTGATCATTTTCTCGAAAAAGTATTGATAGGCCCATCGAGTCAAAGTCTAGTAGAATAGGCCTGCATAGCACCTGTCGACTAACATCACCTCCAACCCAGTAGCATGTCCACCTTTTTATCCCAACCTACGAGCCAATCTCCCCATCATTGTTGTGCATAACCTTCCTCTCCATGTTTAGTAGATCAATAAAAGCTTCAAGCCTCGCAGGCAACATCTCTCAGCCCCATCACCTAGTGACCAAGTCGCAACTAGACCATATATTTCCATGACTGGCAGATTTTTGCACATGATCCCATCCGTACCTTTTCCTGCTGCTGCTGAATCCTTGCAGGCCATACTCTCCACCGCCTTACATTGTCCTGACTTGTCAAATCTATGACAATAGCTACTAGCCACCCCTAAAATCAATGACACAATTCATCTAATAAAAGCGCCACCATATAGTTTCCCTCCCTGTATTATGATATCTTTCTTATACAAGCACACTACAGTATGATACACCATCTAGCACGCATTTGAAACATTCTCTCCACGTGAAATCCTTGCCGGTTGCAATCTAGAATGTTGATCGTGGTCAATGGTTACGAGGAAACTTAGCATTTAAGGCATCAATCTAAGTGCTTTAAGATATGATTTCTTCAGTTATAAATAATGGATCCCATGCATGTCTACAATGACCGAGGAGATATATTTGCTAGATTTAAGCTCTTGTAATAGCCAATAAAATTCCTCTTGTAATCAAAATTGCTAAGCAAGATAATTAGCAATAGTGAATGCAGATCTTTGCCAAGATCGAACCACTTAATATCTTATGTTATTTTCTTGAATTTCACTCCTTTTTACTCTCTTAATTACTCCTTATTTTACATTTTAAATCACGGTTTTAGTAAGTAACCTTTTCCAAGATCGATCTAAAAACATAATTTCGGGGTTGATAAGAAATCTAATCAAAATTTTGGTGCTAGAAGGAGGGCCTCACCTAAAATCTCTTGACTTTCATCACTTTCTCCTTTCTAAAACATATATTCTTCTACTAAAAAGCATTTACCATGCAAGTTAACAATAGTGAAGCTGAGGCAGACAACTTTAATGGTTATAAAACCAAAGGTGGTATTAGGGAAACTTCCATCAGCCCCATTTCTGGCATAAGCAACGACATGTGTTAGGCCTGGTGATTGAGACTACAAACATAGGGAAAATGGCCCGTGATCTGAATTATCTTCATGCTCGGGTAGAAGCGTAAGAAACTATCAATTATGGTACAAGAATCCTATAACCTATGGATATGATGCCTCTCCCACATAGGGTCATTAGCACATTTAGCATCATGCATAACACTTGGGAGAGGGTAATGCTTGAAAACCCAGTCGGAGTTGCTCTTGTTTAGGACAAAAATGCTCATCCAGCTCTTGTTCATGACTTTTCCCTTGACTTTATCATACCCGATCTAGTTCCACTATATAGTGTCCTACCGCTCATCGCTCCATCTCCCCTAAAGGACTATCTTACTTTGAATGACCTAGGGAAGTAGATGGGAGGGCAAGAATGATTTGGGTTTCTACTGCTTAAGCAGTGAAGGACGAGCAAGTAACAAAGGACCCAAGGAATTCTTTGTCCATGCCTGACCTCAGTGGAAAGTTCTAAGATCTCACTATCGCAAGAGGCAAGGCCTTTACTTTGGGTCTCCTTTTATGAATAGAAACATAAGGTCACCAACACCTATTCTTCATCCCCACTTGTTGTCTCCTTATTGACATAAAAAATCACCTTCCCCGCGACGGCATAGAAGGAGCCCTTCTCTAGCTACAGCCTCGCATCGTTCACACGGACTGGATATAAGTCATAAGGAAGAAATGGAATTGCTTAGGCAGGGGATAAATAGAATTCAAAGAAAATATCAAGGTGGTGAGGGATTCTCTACTAATGAGGACAATGAGCCATTCTCTAAAGAGATATTAAGAAGCATATTCATCGGAGGTATGCTTTGCCTCTAATTGAAAATTATGACGAGGTCATTAACCCATCGGACTAGATTACAACTTTCAACTCCACCACTTGAGTCAGTCAACTCCTTAACTATGCCTAATGCCTCTTTTCCCTCCACCTTGATCGGGCCAGCCTTCTGTTGGTTCTTATTGGCATCCACTCCTGGGCACAACAGTGCAATGACTTCAAGACTCACTTCTTCGCCTCTCGAACATGAAGTAGATGGCTAGTGAACTTTGCAACATAAGACATGGACCAACCGAGGCTCTCCACTCCTACATTAACCACTTCAACAAGGAGTCAACATGGATAAGTAGGGTTGAAAGAATAACCTGGCAGTCGCTCATTGTTCTAGGGTGAGTTATCATCCCAAGATGTGGAAGGAGTTATCGAAACAACCCGCCTCATCTCGAACAAACTTCTTTCAAAGGTCCAATGAAATTATGAAGGTGGAGGATGTAGAGTTGTTTGACAACGACAGGGAGGATAGACAAGGAGATAAACACAATACGTGTGGTGAAGAAAATCGTAGGAGAAATTGTTATTAGGAGAATAAGAAAAAACAATCTAGGGATGGCCCTCCATTCAAACCTTGGTATGCAAATTATGCGTTATTAAATCGCGTTATGGAAACCATCTACTTTACTACCTAGGATTGTTCCCCCATACCACAGGCCTCCTCCTGCCACTCCAGATGAAAGGAGGATCCTTATGCTAATGGGAAATATTGCAAATTCCACCAACTTAATGGCCACATCATTAATGAGTGTCATCACCTAAAAGATAAGGTTACACCAAGGTACAGTTATGCAATATGCTAGGCAACACATAGACCAAAGAGCCCAGCGACAAAATCTCCATGCCCACCTAACGAGGAGATGGAAACAACGTTGGCTCCATCAACATAAAATTACTATCAATGTGCTATGGTCCACGCATTGCTAGAGGTAGCAGGGTACCCAATCTCGACACAAAAGGGAGCTTGACCCTACCAGTCAAGTATACTCAGTGGAGCTACATGCCCTTAAAGCATTGAGAGTTGAGGATGATGAAGTGGGAGTCACCTTCACAATTGAAGAAAAAAGAGACGTTGGCTACTCTCACCATGACCTATGGTCATCTCCATCAACATCGCCAACACAAAAGTGCACTAGGTCTTCATCGACGGGGGTTTCTCTGTGAATGTCATATTGTAATATGTCTTCGACCAAATGAAGCTCCCATCATCAATTCTCACTCCATGCACACTGCCCATTTACGGATTAAATCACGTTGGGATTGTTCCTCTAGGATCGACCATGCATGTGGTCAACTTTGACAAGGAACCCCGCTCTGCCAAAACTTAGTTAAACTTTATTAAAGTGGACTACACATCTGCCTACGACATTCTTATAAGTAGGCCAGCTTTGGTCGATCAAATGTAGTCATAGCATGTTAATGACTCATAATGAAATTCCCTATAAAGTGGGAACCAGTCGTGTGTTCTGCAATCAACAAGATACTAGAGACCGTTGAAGCATCTTTCCATAACAAGCCATGAAAGACTGATCATGCTCCAACAAGAGGTAAAGACCCTCATCAGCGACCAACCTGAGCGGGTACGAGAGCACTCACTTGCTTTACATGTGCTACGGGTGGGACCAATACATTAATTCCGAGAGCATGAGAGACATATAAGCTTCTGCTCGTGTCTGGGACGTCAAACACATTGAAAAGTCCGAGGGAGTGCACAAACCCGTTGTGATTCCTGCTCATTCCAAATCCCACCTAATCAGCCTTTCTGAGAGGATATGACAGCCGAACAATGCTCTCATCGCAGTTGTAAACATAATTCCAACTGAGTCTTTGGAGGGAGTGCATGAACCCCTCGAAGTTCCTGCTCATGCCAAAAGCAGCCAAACCAACAACTTCAAGAAAATATAAGAGCAGACCTACAATCCCATCCTTGCTAGAACTGTTGACCACATTAAAGTAAATGCATCGCCTAGTGATAATGTGTCCACTCCCTAGGGAACGCGAGTGCTGCTCACTGCTACCGTTCATGCTAGGGATGAAAACATTGGGAGTCAGGTCTTCCTGGATTGTCGAGCCAGAACTGAGAGCTCATTACCATGTGCAATGAGCATGTCCACCTCTGTTAGAAGGAATAAGAAATACCATAATACCAGTCAACTTTACGTTGGAGGACACACTTCTAAGAGTCTGAGCATATCAGCTCTCCTACACTCATGCATAGATTTTCATCTTGGCTAAGGATTTCATAGAATGTATGATGTATGCATTGGACTAGTACGAACTAGAGCTCGGTTTGGGCATCGACAGTGATGACCCCTTAGATCCCAGCATGGGTGACATTAACTCTAATGGTGGGCTGGACACAAAGCTTGAGACAAACATCTTGGACAATGATAATTCAAGCCCGATCATCCAAATTAAGACAGATGTGGATCCTGTGGTAAAACAGAGTTGATAGATTTCCTCAAGAGGAGAACATATGTGCTCGCCTAGGGGAATACAGATATGATTGACATAAATTCTTCCATCGTATGACATGTTCTTGCCATTGATCCCAAAGCTCATCCTATTTTCCAAAATAGAAGACCACTCAATCCTGAATGGTAAAAAGATTAAAAGAAGAAGTGTAGAAGCATCTCAACAATAGATTTATCTGAGAATCTGAATACCATGTATGGGAAGCCATCCAAGTACTAGTCTGAAAGCTCAATGGGACCTAGAGGACATGCATTTATTCTCCAACTTCAATAAAGAATACCTCATTGAGCCTAGAGGACATGCATTTATTCTCCAACTTCAATAAAGAATACCTGAAAGATAGCTTCCCCTACTCACATCGATCAGCTCGTGGACGCAACCAGCGGATATGAGAGGTTAATTTTCACGGATGCTAATTCTGGGTAAAATCAAATTTCCATCATGGTCTTGTCCATAAACACACTTCATTCATCACCAACCCAGACTGTTTTAATACGATTCCCTTTAGTCTTTGGAACATGATGGAAAACTATCAAAGGCCCCAGAAAAAAAATGTTTGCATAGAAAATTAGGAGGTCGATGGATGTTTATGTCGATGACATGTTGGTAAAATCGAAGAAGGCAAGGGGACATGTGTAGAATCATTTTGAGACATTTGGCATCCTTTGCATGTATGACATAAATATAAATCCTAATAAATTCTCTTTATTTGTTACTTCCAGCAAATTTTTAAGGGTACGTGGTGAGTGCTAAGGGGATCCAAGCCAACCCCAACAAAATTAAGCTATACAAGATATGAAAAATCCCTAGTACCGTCAAGTAAGTATAAAGCTTGAATCAAAAGGTTTCCATACTCCACCGCTTAGTATCTTTTGTAATGTATAGATGCATTCCTTTCTTAAAGAAAGGAAAGTCCATCACATGGAGTGATAAGGACACCAATATTTTTGAATTGAAGCGCCATTTGGCCAAACCCCCATCCTCCTAAAGCCCATGGATGGGAAAGACCTCTACTTTTACCACGTAGTCACTAGCCATGCAATCAGTGCTTCCCCAGTACATGATGAAGAAAGTATTTAGCGGCTAACCTGTTATATCCTAAAAGGTTATCGGGTTGGAGACAAGATATGCTAGACTACAAAATTGGCATTGCCTGCTCATTAGTATTCTAAAACTATGCCTATACTTCCAAGCTCACCATAGGAAAGTCCTCATAAATCAATCCTCGAAACAAGTGTTGATTTGACCCAACACAATGGGTCACATCCTAAAGTGGGTGGTTAAACATGGCTACTCGACATCACCTTCAACTCCTGCATTTTTGTTAAAGGTCTTGGCCGAATTCATTGCAGAATGCTCTACCCCAAACAGTTGTGAGGAAGAGGCGTCGATTAGTCAATGCTCCTAGAATTGTACGTTGTTGGGAAAGGAACGAGAACTGAAATAATCCTCCTCACCTTAAGGATATACGATATTTGCTTGACTGGATGATTGAATTTGAAAACAACCAATAATGAAGCTGAGTATGAAGCCATTTTGGCTGACCTCCAATTGGTGAAGGAATCCACAATTAAAGCAACCAAAGCGTACAATGACTCCTCTCTCATCATCAACAAATTATCGAGGGTTTCATGTAAAGGTAAAAACTCTGGCCATGTACATCGCAAAGGCCAATAACATATTAGAAAGTTCTCTTATTTCAAACTATAACAAAAACCAAGAGAGAAAGATGCCATGCTTGACCAACTTGACAGACATCAAACAATCCAACAAAAACTAACTCTCGAGACTCCTTGGAAATTTCGGGTGACCAGTGCATCGAACAAAGAGCAACTGCCATGTAAATCTGTCGAAAACACAAAATAATTGGGTGACTCTACTCTTGAAATATTTTTGAGCAAAGAGTTGGTCAGTAAGCACAAAGAAGCTAGGAAAGTTCTTTACCAAGCACCCTGCTACATAATCGTGGATAACAAGCTATATCAGAGAGGATCTCCATCCTGCTCCAATGCTATATCACTAAAGAACAAAGAATTACATGAAATCTTTTGTGGAGATCACACTATGGGAAAAGCCTTGCCAAAAGGCTTACTATTGGCTAACCATGATCATAGATTTGATGGATTGTGTTAAAAAGTATGACCGTTGTCAATGGTTTTCCAAGATACCCAAAGCTTCCCCTAACTTATTAATTCTAGTGACATCCCTGTGGCTATATGACACATGGAGGATCGATCCTATCAAGAAGATTCTAAAAGAGAAGGGAGGCTACAACCACACTATAGTTTCCATCAAATAATATACTAAATGGGTCGAGGTGGAGCCCTTCACTATGGTCCCCACACCCAAGTTCTCAACTTTATCATCAAAAACATTGTTTATCGCTTTGGTACCCCCAAAGAAGATCATCACCAACAAGGACACCCATTCAAAAGCAACAGTTCCTCGAGTTCTGTGAAAGAAATGAGATTGAAAAGTACTTCTCCTCAGTCGCCAACCTCTATGAAAAATGACAAGTGTAAAATATCAACGAAATAATCAAATCAACTTTGAGAAAGTGCTTAACTAATGCCAAAGAAAACTGGTTCGAGGATCATCCACTCGTCCTTTGATCATACAAAACCTTTTCCTGAACATCAATAGGGTATTCATGTTTTTCCTTAGCTTAAGTGCATGGAGCAATTTTGTCCGTAGAAGTGGATGTCTCCAGATTGAGATGCCTCTATCTTAATGCTAGGCATAATGAAGAATTATTACGTCTATATCTTGATGCCATGGATGAGAAGAGAAAGGAAGCAGAGCTCCGGACCAAATCTCATAAAAGAAATGTCGTAAAGCAATGCAACCCCAGGGTTAAGCAAAGGAACTTTATAGTATGCGACCTTACCTTGCAACGATTCTTTGCCAACATAATGAACCCAACCAATGGGATTCTAGGACCAAATAGGAGGGAATGTATGTGGTTAGTGCTACCCTAAGGAACGGATCATACCTCCTCACTCACTTCGACATCACCAACATCTCTCAAACATGGAATCTAGAGCACCCTCGAGCATATTATGCAAAAACTCTTCTATAAGCCAAAGCTATAAGATATTTTCTAAAAATATTTTGCAAATGAAACTTATAAGGTGACTATAACTTAATTAAGGAAATTCCTTCTGAAATTTATTGCATAACAATGACAAAACCATGGGAGTTCAGTTCCTATAGTCAAGAATTTATTCGAAGGCGAGCTTCACCCATGAACGACCCCTTCATTGTGGCACCAAAATATGAATGGCATGACTACCGAAGAGGGGTCTAGATTCATACGTATACGATGTATTGCCATTCTTAGAATAGAGGAATGGGATCGATGAACTGAAGGCAAACTGTTAAGGTATTCACATGCCGAGCACTCAAATGTCGGTAAGAAAAATTATTAAGGTAAAATAAAAGGATAAAGAAAAAGAAAGAAGAAAACACAACATCAGAATCTCATAGCAAAACGATAACATATAATATCAAAATATAATACAAACCGTTACGCTAAGATACATAGCATTTCAGGGTTGCCATCCTAAGTAGTATCATCAGCATGGATAATTATAACAGTCCGTCCTCACAAATGTTGTACATAATAGTAGTGCGGCGAAAATAAATACTATTGTAGATGAATGGAAGCATCTAGCTCGTTTCCTAAAGCTCCAAAGAACATTAATGAAAACTGCCTTTCTTAGAGTACTTGAAAGAGCACCCATATAATTAAGAGAAAGATAAAACCATGAGTCAGACATAAGTCTGGTACGAGAAACTCAAGAAATATGAAATCAACATATAATAGTACTTTTGAGACCTTTGGAATCACCGTAACGGTTATTTCCTTAAGAGAACCAAACCTATCTAATATGTACATAAGGTGATATAATAGATAATGTCTAGGGTATAGAATATAAATCAGAAAATAAAAGCATTGCTTGCATCTCACAACATAACAATATTAGAAGTACAACTAAAACCGCTAAGGTACATTCACATAATGGGTTCCATTAGAGATGTCCTCAATACAACGAGGCAGATCTCCCGATAAGGGTAAGAATCTACCTTCTGAAACCATGTATATCCCTTGATACAATTTCCACTAGGAAAATATAGTCAGTCCACACCCAAACATGTGATATCGAATACCGTCAACTCTCGGATCCCCCAATAAAAAGCATCTCTAGATATTTGGATTTGATGTAATCTTGGGTTAGCTAAACCCATTGGCTTTGAATCCGACCCTGTTTTCTACAATTACCTATGGTGAAGTTACGTTCAACCTCTCAACACACAAGTATTCATCACTTGTACGAATCTCGAACTTCTCTCTGGGTTCCAGCAATTCGAACAGTTCACGAATCTCTCCATGGATCCCAGCATAAGTCGTCTAACGAATGTTAGCGCTGACCTCTCCCTTAGACTTAACCTTAGGATAGAAAGTTCAAATTTATAGCATTCCACTCCACATTTCCAAAACAAAGAACTTGTATACCCGTTTTGAAGTGGTTTTTGGTAAGTAATACACTTATCCGATCCTGGACTCTTCAAAACTAAATCAGTGAATTTCTAGTTAACTCAATTTCGGTTCTTTAAGAAGTAAAAGAACGATATAAATGAGTCCTCCTTGAGGGATCTCATATATATGCATTCTTAAAGCAAGAGACGATTCATACGAATGAGTCCACCCCAGCGGACCTCAAACTGTATCAACACGTGATGCTTATATATACTTCCAAAGTTAATTTGGTCAAACTCAATAGTCGGCTAATCGACTACCTAGTACAAAATAGAATCGATTGCATATGGAAACCAAGTCTTGTATACTTATCATGTTTCCGACTTTCTCTATTTATACTATCTGTAGGTCAAGAGTGAAGCCGATTGGCTAGAGCGTTGTTTGCTTCTAAACCCTACTAGAACATTATTCCTAACCCTCATAGATGGAATAAATCTACTTTATCGGCTTTTAGTGGCAAGTATATGATTAAATACTTTCCATAAACAAGTAAAAACACAAAGCATGCTTAAGTCATACAAAGCTAAGTTACATAACCGACTTCTAATCCCCTTTTTATTTAATTAATTCTTATAAATACTTGTATATATATTTAAAATACCTTTACAAAATATATATACATATATACTACTATTTCACTATTTAGTTTACTTTTTCACTATCTATTTCTACTCTTTCATTATTTATTTCTACTCTTTTCAATACATAAAAATGTATCAATATTCTTATCCTAAATGGTATAGGAATATTCACAAAGCTTAAACAAGATTTCACATTTCCAAAAGTATAATTAGATGAGTTAAAAACAAATGTTATTTAAAACATTGTTATGATGAACCTAGAAACATTTTATACTTGTCATTACCTTGAAAACATTATTTTTAAGGAACAAAGTATACTTATTAACACGATAATATACTTTTGATTAATTTGTCAAAACCATTTGTTATAGCTAAGTGTTATAATCAAACCACCTTTATTCTTTTATAAAATACTTAACTTTTCCAAAATTTATATATAAAAATACCTATAAATAGGTTTAAAATATCTATGTAAAATATCACTTAAAAATAATTAATTTTTAATTTATTAACAACCTTTTGTTATAAAGGCTGCAAAAGAAATCTTTTTCTTTAAAAATAATATTTAATTATTAAAAATATATTTAAACTTCTAATCTTTTTTCATACTCATATCTATGTTATTAGACTTTCCTAAAAAGATTCCACGAAGAAAATGAATTACAACCCATTTAAAGCATGGAAAACTAGTCAAAATGTCACATTAAAACAAAATATCGCAACAAGCCAAGAAGTGCTACAGTAGACCAAAGACAACTTTTATAAATGTCTAAATTTCTGGACAGAGAACAACATAAAAATGTATGATCTTTGTGGTTATTTCCACTTAAACTAATGATTTTTAAACCAAATTTTTATAGTAAGTACTATACTTAGGCTACTTAAAAGAAACCCCAAAGGATATCTTCTAAATTTATAATAAAAATTACTGAAAAAGGTATGTTTCAAAGTGCATTTATAGCAACTATTTTACTTCTAACTTTAGCCATTTTGTTCATGTAAAGGTCCGCAAATCCGTACCCCTTGAGTCAACACTATTTTACTTAAATCAACTCAAGTTGTACAGAAATACGAACCATTAGGGTTAAAGAAGAAGAGGTAGAAGAAGAAAATAGAAAACAACAACAGAATCTAACCAACGCAGCGGAATAAAATATAATAGGTAATAAATGATCTTTACTTAAAATCAAATATCTCTGTTTATATATTACATCATCAGAGTACATCAATTACAACTCAACATCAATATCATACAATGGATACACAACAACTCAAGATACACAACTCAAACACAGTGGAATATATATATATATATATATATATATATATATATATATATATATATATATATATATATATAAACAAGTACGGAAGTACGTATCGTCATGCAGCTCGTTTCCTGAGCTCCACAGCATTACATTCTGTATTCTATAATACTCGGTCTGACCCGAGCATTACAGTTAAATAATACCCGAGTCAGTCTGGACTACCAACGTGAGAAAATCACAATCAATTGATTATTAACGTTTCAAAACTCCTTTTGAAAATAAAAGCATCCCATAAGATCACGTCACAAATGAACATGTTGGGTTTTTACCTTACGATAGCTAAAACAATTTTTATGGAAATCCTCTGATATTATCGTAGGGTCTATATACAAATACTTATAAAATAGCCGAAATTGTTACATTCATTAAATTCCAGCTATTAGCTACAGAGTGGGTAATACAAACAAAACTCGTACAAGGCTCGTAGGGAGAATGGATTTCCAACTAATGACTAGGCACTGGGGTACCACCTGTAACAGTACGGGGCCTAGATCACCGTACCAAGGAGTACGCCCGCTCCCCTGCAACACAAGGCCGGACTACCCCTTACTGGATAATCTCGAGTGAGATCACCCCGTGGTTGGGATCAGCAACCGCCCACTAAGCCGAAATAAAAAGGGACATCTAGACAGGAATGACCTCACCCTGCTTGGGTGCTACCCACCTAGTCTTGCTGCATAACCCCTGATTTTCAGTCATTCCCATTTGATGAGGCTTGAGGCTAAGCGTTACCTTTTTAGAATATATCGCTTAGAATGCCCATCGTCCACCTGACGATGTTTCGCAAGCATTCATCCATACAAGTCCGTCCCGGGTTCGAACGGAACTGAAGGCACTATTCCTACTACATCCATTTCAGAAATATCCTCAGGATTAGTAGCGACTAGCCCTTGCACTTCACCGCTCCATCTTCGAATCAAAGAAAATCGTTTTTCACGAAACATACAAACCGGATCGAAGTTGTTTTCGAGAAATAAATCTCGATCCCGGTTTCTTCGAAACGATCGACGCATTTGGCCAATATTGACAGTCGGTGATTTAACTATCAATTAATATTCACAAACAATCATCACACAATAAATAATTTCCAAATTATTTATTTATCTCAAAAAAATATCTTCACAGGATATATTTCCACCTTTCAAATTCCTTTGAAAACAGTTTCAAACCATCATTCTTTTCAGGATAAACTTTCCCAAATATTTCCTATCTCCACTGAAATTACCAAGCACAAAACTAGGTTTTTAAAATAATTTAAAACACTTTATTGAAAAATACATTTATCATTTAATTTAGAAAAATTACTTTAATACTTAATTTTAAATAATACTCTAGAAGTAATTAAAATAAGGTTACCTTATAACTAAACATTATATTTCTTCTTTAATCAAAATACCAAATCATTCTTTAAAAATTATTACGATAATAGATTAAAATAAAATACTTACTTTAGACTTTAAATATTAGAAATAATAAATTTTACAAACTTGTTTTCTTTAATAAAAACAACTTTAAAACATTTAATTTATATTTAAAAATTTACTTTTAAAAACTTGTACTTGGCTATCTAGTGAAAAATTCCAACTTCAATCACTTAAATCAATTTTCCCAAATTGATTTCCAATTTATTTTATTTGAAATAAATTCTTTTACTTATCAGTTCATTCCCAAATTCAGTAGTTATGGACTTTATGATTATTATTATTATTATTATTTTATTTTATTTCTTCTTTACTCTTTCAATAATCTAAATCTTAAATTCTAAATAAATGTTTGTTCTTTTTAATTAATAATACCGTATTTTAAAATTCATTAACTTTCTGTTTATTCAAATTTTCCTTTCCATTCTCAGGATTCATTTATTAGAATTTTAAAGTCACTGTATTTCTTTTCCCAAGTCATTCTTAAATTTATTCTATAATTATTTTACTTGCAATTTCACTTCCTTTATTTTCGTTTCAAAAATCAAATTTATATTTTTGATAATTCATTATACCCAATTATATCAACCAAGCCATAACATTCAATACTTCCACATGATTCATTATAGATGTCAAATAATCAGAACAGAGAATATTAAATAATTTAAATAAAAATTGAGGGGTCCAGTTGGACCCTCCAACCTGTTTTTCCTGCATCCACAGACGTTAGCATCACATAATATACCAATTTCAAATTATACTATACTATGTCACATCAATCAATTCAACCATACAATCAATTATTTAAATTTAATCATTTAAATTTAAATTTTACCGAGTGAGATTAATTCACCTTTTACCAAAGATTTGTAATCCGATCCGCACCGGCTTGATTTCTTTCAGAATTTAACCTTGTATAGCATTAGACGATTTCATTAATATTTGAGCCAGACGAATAATTAAATTTTTCTTTGATGAATTTAATTTACTAGTGATTTCATTTTAATAGTTCTCATTTAAACAAAAATTTAATCTAAACAAATAATTAATTTTAAACCCATAACTTAAACTGTAAATAAACAATTAACTTCCATTAATATTCATTTTAAAATTTAAATCATTGGGTTAATAAAATTCCAATTTTACTCTACTGTTAAATCCCTGGTAACAAGTTAAATGAATAGTTTTCTTTATCATTAGATTAAAATGTTCAAAATAATCTAATCAACTAATGATTTAATTCAACTAATAGTTTGATAAAATATTTTAGTGACTCGATCCATTAGATAGGTTATCCATCAACCTAATTACCACAATATATTTCTAGATGTATTTATATTTATAAATTTCTTTCTGTAAATCAAAATAGTAATAACTGAGGTTAAATCAAAAATCAGAAACAAAGAAAAAAAATCAAACCTCAAATGCACTGGAAAGACTCATCTAGCTACCAATCCCCGACCTTCTACAGATTCACCACCAAAGTCCGACGTTCGAGGCTCGCGACCACTGCTTACGACTCGGCTTCGCCTAACAACCGAGAAGGAAAACCTCCACCACCTCGAAACAATACTGCGACCTTCCCCTATTTACCTTCGCACGCGAGTTCCAATCGCCCCCAGCTTCACGCGAGTTCCAATCGCCCGCAGCTTCACGCGAGTTCCAATCGCCCCCACGGTGCCCCGATACCTACCCAAATTGCCTCACACGACCGGCGACTCGATGCCCCAATTTACTGACCCTAGACACGCGACCCACTCCCCATGACGATCGTGACAGTGTTTTTTTTATGCCGAGCATCGGCTTCGAAAATTTACTGGGGAGGAAGGGATTTCTATTTGAATGATATAAAATTGTAGAACGATTTGATTCGTAGAGGGGAGGAAAGGGATTGGTCTCGTGGATTTGCGTTCGAAATAAGGAAGGGGAAGATGTGAATTTAATTTCGGCCATTACGATTTGAAGTTTAAGGCTTCGGCCATTTTTTTAGAGATCGGCTATAATTGTTTCTAAACGAAGAGGGAGAGATATTACGCGACTGTACGAAGAAAATATCTCCTATTTTTTTATAATTAAACAAAGAAGCATAGAAGAGAAGGTAACGCTGGTTCTATACGTGATGGTAGCTACAGTACTAAATGCAAATCTCAACGCGTTTATATATCGTACACTCACATACTAACTTCAATCAATACGAAATTTGAAATCCGATAATAATACAATATTACGGACCCAAAGGAACTGGTTACGTCGAATTATGAGACTATGCCTCGGAAGGCTATTTTTAAATTCAATTTAAACGATAAAATTTCAAAATTGATAAAAATCACGGTTAAATTCAATTTTAACTCTTCCCTTATCTTCTGTACTATCAATATAAATTTTACAAGCCCTCAAATTATTTTTAACAGGCTTAAAATTCTAGATTCAACAATTTACCCAATTTCTAATTATTAAATTCTATTATTTAATTATCAATAAATAGCGATATTTGTAATTCAAGTTAAAATTACTCTATTGAATATTTAAAACCAATTAAATATTCCGATTTTAAATGCTTAAAAATTCCGGGTCGTCACATTCCTCCCCCCTTAAAAGAATTTCGTCCCCGAAATTACTAGTTAGGAAGAATTGTCCAATACCCGTTTACTTATCCTCAAAACCAATTAATTCGACATCCAACCAACTATCTTTTTACAAAAGACTATCATCATTCTTATTAACTTTCCAAACCTTTCCCTGGTTTGCAAACAATCCTATTTGCCCAACCATTCAAGTTTTAATCATAAAATCAAATTTGAATTATCAAAATTTTCTCAAAATTTTTCTAGCTCCCTAAATTCCTGAAATTTTTTGCCAGCGTCTCCTTTGCGCGGCTAGCTCGGTACAACTATAAAAGGCCTCTACGGGCTCTCAAATTCCAAAAGAAAACAAAAGGCCAAGTTATTATGCCACTCAATAAACCCGTTCAATACATTTGCACAGACTGTGTCGACGAAGGCTCATATGCCACTCAATAAACCAATCAACACAATATTAAAACAATTTATATTCACTAACAAATACGTGCTCATATCTATTAATATGCTCAAACTCATTATAGAGTACTACGGACTCTAATTTAAATGAGTAATTCCCACCAGAGCAAAGGTTATCACCAACCTAAGCTCTGATACCAAGTGTAACGGTCCGCAAATCCGTACCCCTTGAGTCAACACTATTTTACTTAAATCAACTCAAGTTGTACAGAAATATGAACCATTAGGGTTAAAGAAGAAGAGGTAGAAGAAGAAAATAGAAAACAACAACAGAATCTAACCAACGAAGCGGAATAAAATATAACAGGTAATAAATGATCTTTACTTAAAATCAAATATCTCTGTTTATATATTACATCATCAGAGTACATCAATTATAGCTCAACATCATTATCATACAATGGATACACAACAACTCAAGATACACAACTCAAACACAACAGAATATGAATATATATATATATATATATATATATATATATATGTAAACAAGTACGGAAGTATGTATCGTCATGCAGCTTGTCTCCTGAGCTCCACAGCATTACATCCTGTATTCTATAATACTCGGTCTGACCCGAGTATTACAGTTAAATAATACCCGAGTCAGTCTGGAATACCAGCGTGAGAAAATCACACTCAATTGATTATTAACGTTTCAAAAATCCTTTTGATAATAAAAGCATCTCATAAGACCACGCCATAAATAAACATGTCGGGTTTTTACCTTACGATAGCTAAAACAATTTTTATAGAAATCCTCCGATATTATCATAGGGTCTATATACAAATACTTACAAAATAGCCGAAATTGTTACATTCACTAAATTCCAGCTACAAGCCACAGAGTGGGTAATACAAACAAAACTCGTACAAGGCTCGTAGGGAGAATGGATTTCCAACTAAAGATAGGCACTGGGGTACCACCTGTCACAGTACGGGGCCTAGATCACCGTACCGAGAAGTACGCACGCTCCCCTGCAACACAAAGCCGGGACTACCCCTTACTGGATAATCCCGAGTGAGATCACCCCGTGGTTGGGATCAGCAACCGCCCACTAAGCCGAAATAAAAAGGGACATCTAGACAGGAATGACCTCACCCTGCTTGGGTGCTACCCACCTAGCCTTGCTGCATAACCCCTGATTTTCAGTCATTCCCATTTGATGAGGCTTGAGGCTAAGCGTTACCTTTTTAGAATATATCGCTTAGAATGCCCATCGACCACCTGACGATGTTTCGCAAGCATTCATCCATACAAGTCCATCCCGGGTTCGAAGGGAACCGAAGGCACTATTCCTACTACATCCATTTCGGAAATATCCTCAGGATTAGTAGCGACTAGCCCTTGCACTTCACCGCTACATCTTCGAATAAAAAAAAATCGTTTTTCACGAAACGTACAAAACGGATCGAAGTGGTTTTCGAGAAATAAATCTTGATCCCGGTCTCTTCGAAACGATCAACGCATTTGGCCAATATTGATAGTCGGTGATTTAACTATCAATTAATATTCACAAACAACCATCACACAATAAATAATTTCCAAATTATTTATTTATCTCAAAAAATATCTTCACAGGATATACTTCCACCTTTCAAATTCCTTTGAAAACAGTTTCAAACCATCATTCTTTCCAGGATAAAATTTCCCAAATATTTCCTATCTCCACTGAAATTACCAAGCACAAAACTAGGTTTTTAAAATAATTTAAAACATTGTATTGAAAAATACATTTATCATTTAATTTAGAAAAATTACTTTAATACTTAATTTTAAATAATACTCTAGAAGTAATTAAAATAAGGTTACCTTATAACTAAACATTAGATTTCTTCTTTAATCAAAATACCAAATCATTCTTTAAAAATTATTACGATAATAGATTAAAATAAAATACTTACTTTAGACTTTAAATATTAGAAATAATAAATTTTACAAACTTGTTTTCTTTAATAAAAACAACTTTAAAACATTTAATTTATATTTAAAAATTTACTTTTAAAAACATGCACTTGGCTATCCGGAGAAAAATTCCAACTTCACTTAAATCGATTTTCCCTAAATTGATTTCCACTTTATTTTATTTGAAATAAATTCTTCTACTTATCAGTTCATTCCCAAATTCAGTAGTTATGGTGTAACGACCCGCCGCTCTGACCGCCTCTAGTCAGTAATTAAACCAACTAGACTCGTCCAAAATGACGGATTGTTATTTAGTTTATAACATTTAAACAGAATCAGCTACAGAATCACATCAATAATAATCATATTTCCCATAAAAGAACTTTTCTTTTATATACAAATATCAGAGTTATACAATGAATTACATTTAATACAGCGGAATATACATATATCTTTTTAAAGTACAAGAAAAAATCTCTTGAAAAACTTTAGTGAAGTGCCTTCCCCTCTCTCTAACTTCGCTGCGAGAAAATCTCCAAGCTGCTTGAAAATAATGTTAGACTCAGATATATGGGTTATTGTCATCACTTTTGATTGTGTAATATCTATGCATATAAGTATTTCTACCAGGGACAGGTAATCATGAGTGGCTGCAGTACACTCGTGTACATTTGTACCCTTGTGCATTGCCTCGCCAACTCGTGTGCACAGTCGAGTCAAAAGACAAGCTGGATTCAACATGCAATATCAACACCAACAGTGAAACAATTAATGTACACATGAATGCTATGGTCTCAACTCAACTGCAGCACCAAAGTGCAAAGTCTCAAGTGTCCAAGAGCACCAGAACCAAATACACATTCAAATGCACAAGTCAACAAAGCAAATGATACCAGTGAACATGCATGATAAACCAATTATACTACTCAAAGTACACAGTGGCCAGAAAACATGAAAAAAGGTACAACTCAAGTCTGGTAACAACATCACAATCAAGTGCAGTGAAGTACAACAGTGAACCAAGACATGTACATATATAGAACTACATGATGACCAGACCAGAACCAAATATATTCACAAATAGGCACATGAATGAATCACTAAAAAAGAAAATATCAACCTATAACTTATATGAGCACTTACAAAAATGGGTACGCATTATATCTGCATAAGGAGAAATATGGCCCGAGTGCAAAAACCTCAATGACACACAACATGAATGAATGTTGCAGTAACCAGTGACAACTACATGAGACTGGACCAAGTTCAACTCAAATACAAACTGTATCAATGCCAACCACAAACTGAGGTGTGATAGAAAGTGATACAAGTGGATTATATAGGTACAAACAGGTCCAAACAGCAATTGCATAAGGAGATAGACCAGATCAGTACATATGCAATATGGATATGCAAGCATACAGTATCAACATAGACAAAAGTGAAGAATATCTACAGTGAATGCTGACAACTACAGACATGAAACCACAACGAAGCACAACAGGTGAAACAACTACAGATGCATATGGTAAAGAGAATCAATTTACTTGGAGTGAATGCAATAAGGTATGCAACCCAGTGTCGACAACAGTGCAACAGGTCAAGCAATGATGCAGACCAAAAGGCAAAGACTCAAGTATATGTATGCAAAGCTTCAACAAATTAAATAAACTGAATGCAAAGATCCAATGTCTCAAATGACTCAAGTACATGAATGCAAAGGACTCATATATGAAGATCACAAGACACGTGTACAACTGCTATACAATCAGACTCGACAATATTCACAGATGAAAATTGGAAGAAAGACACAAAAACAAGTTCAGAAACAAGGAGGAGGTAGAAGAGGTTATAGTTTCCATTAAAAGAAAACTACAAAATTTGTTTTGATTTAACTCTAAAGCACTGTGTAAGTTTTGAACTACACTTAAACTTATTTTGCAGTCCATAATTTTTAAAATTCTAATTTTTCCTGTAGTTTTACAGTAACTAGTATTTTGAAAACATCAACATGCACAGTCAACTACAATCATATTCCAAAATCCTTGCATGCAAACAAATTTAATTTTCCTATATCACCCAAGCATACAAAGCAGTCAAAAAGATTGAGAAAACAAGGTTTACTCACAGACAACAATCAACAAATTCAAGGTTGGACGTTAGCTCACAGTTGATGTTTTTGAAACTGTAAAATGTAACAGAGGTGGATATCTACATATGTACAGACATGCATCAATTATCCTACCACATAAATTCATTAATGGAAACTTTGACGATTTTGTCACAAGCAAAAACAAATAACAGACATGTTTCATCTTTTTTTTTTCTTGATTTCAGAAAATTCCCAACCTATTAGGCTTGAACCCATTTTTACATCTTAATTTATGTAAAAACAAACATTTCACTTTCAAAAATCAAAGCCCAAAAACTGTCTATTTGGGGAGATGTGGATATATTTATACTGATCTTTGCTTATGATTGTTTAAACAGAGTCATAAATCCTGTAACCATTCATGCATACAATTTTACGCACATACATTTATATAAACAGGCAAGATTATCATCCATGCAACCACATTACTTCATGAATCAATCACAAACATCAAGCTATAATAGGATAAGTTTGCTTACAAACAAAAATAAATAGATTCAGAGAGGAGAATGCTCACGAGATACTGAGCAGCTCAAAACCAAAAACGAGTTAACCAAGTAACACGAAAATATAAGAATTCGAGCAAAGTCCAAGTCAAGAAGAAACAAAACCAAGAAAACCCAAATTTGAACCCAGACGAATAGAAAACATCAACATCAAAATAGACTCGAACGATCTGAGGATGAAGTAGATGTGAGTGATAGTTCACTCACCTTGGAATCGAAGAACCTAACGTCCAAATTGCAGCCGATCTACACGCGAATAGCCAATTGATCGATCAAATAGGTGCAGCTTCGAAAGCCCCAATTATTTTGGTTTGAAGAGGGAGACGAAATGAGTTGAAGCCGCCATTATTTTTCTCGTATGATTTATTTAGGGTTTCGAATGAATAAACAAAGGGGGACGGGTCGAATTGCAATAAAAAGGGAACGGCAACAAAACAAAGAAACACTATGGGCCGAGATTAAATTTAAAGCCCACAACCTCTTAACCAATTTTTTTTATATTACTTTTGTATGCTTAAGTTTATTTCTTTTCTTTATACAATATTCATATTATTTAATTGTTTATTATTATTATTATTATTATGTTTTTTTCATTTCAAATTCAATTTGTTTTGTAGATATTTTCTTTACTAAATATATAAACGTTTTGAAGCTCAACTATCAAACATAAATTTACATTAACGTGTTTTACAATTAGATTTCATACTTGTATTTTGTATTGATAAAATTTATTCCATTTTATTTAAGTTAAAGAAAAATGTTATTAAAATCAACCATCAATTTATAAATTTACATAAATAAAAATTCTTAAATCCAAAATATTTTTCTAAGTCATTAGTTTGAATTTAAAATACAAATTCAATATTCAATTTCAACGCCAATGTCAAATTTAAATTTTTTTATTCAACTTTTTATAGATTAAATTTTAGAATTTAATCGCCAAATCATAGAAATGTTTTATATAGCATTGGGAATTCAATTTAAATCATCATCCAAATATTTAAAATTAATTAAATATTTTCAATTTAAATTGTTCAAAATTCAGGATCATTACATATGGACTTTATTATTATTATTATTATTTTATTTCTTCTTTACTCTTTCAATAATCCAAATCTTAAATTCTAAATAAATGTTTGTTCTTTTTAATTAATAATACCGTATTTTAAAATTCATTAACTTTCTGTTTATTCAAATTTTTCTTTCCATTCTCAGGATTCATTTATTAGAATTTTAAAGTCACTTTATTTCTTTTCCCAAGTCATTCTTAAATTTATTCTATAATTATTTTACTTGCAATTTCACTTCCTTTATTTTCATTTCAAAAATCAAATTTATATTTCTGGTAATTCATTATACCCAATTATATCAACCAAGCCATAACATTCAATTCTTCCACATGATTCATTATAGAATGCCAAATAATCAGAATAGAGAATATTAAATAATTTAAATAAAAACTGAGGGGTCCAGTTGGATCCCTCCAACCTGTTTTTCCTGCATCCACAGACGTTAGCATCACATAATATACCAATTTCAAATTATACTATACTATGTCACATCAATCAATTCAACCATACAATCAATTATTTAAATTTAATCATTTAAATTTAAATTTTACTGAGTGAGATTAACTCACCTTTTACCAAAGATTTGTAATCCGATCCGCACCGGCTTGATTTCTTTCAGAATTTAACCTTGTATAAAATTAGACGATTTCATTAATATTCGAGCCAGTCGAATAATTAAATTTTTCTTTGATGAATTTAATTTACTAGTGATTTCATTTTCATAGTTCTCATTTAAAAAAAGATTTAATCTAAACAAATAATTAATTTTAAACCCATAACTTAAACTGTAAATAAACAATTAATTTCCATTAATATTCATTTTAAAATTTAAATCATTGGGTTAATAAAATTCCAATTTTACTTTCCTGTTAAATCCTTGGTAACAAGTTAAATGAATAGTTTTTTTTATCATTAGATTAAAATGTTCAAAATAATCTAATCAACTAATGATTTAAATCAACTAATAGTTTGATAAAATATTTTAGTGACTCGATCCATTAGATAGGTTATCCATCAACCTAATTACCATAATATATTTTTAGATGTATTTATATTTATAAATTTCTTTCTGTAAATCAAAATAGTAATAACCGAGCTTAAATCAAAAATCGGAAACAAAGAAGAAAATATTCAAACCTCAAATGCACTGGAAAGACTCATCTAGCTACCAATCCCCGACCTCCTACAGATTCACCACCAAAGTCCGACGTTCGTGGCTCGCGACCACTGCTTACGACTCGGCTTCGCCTAACATCCGAGAAGGACAACCTCCACCACGTCGAAACAATACTGCGACCTTCCCCTATTTAGCTTCGCACGCGAGTTCCAATCGCCCCCAGCTTCACGCGAGTTCCAATCGCCCGCAGCTTCATGCGAGTTCCAATTGCCCCCACGGTGCCCCGATACCTACCCAAATTGCCTCACACGACCGGCGACTCGATGCCCCAATTTACTAACCCTAGACACGCGACCCACTCCCCATGACGATCGTGACAGTGTTTTTTTTTATGCCGAGCATCGGCTTCGAAAATTTACCGGGGAGGAAGGGATTTCTATTTGAATGATATAAAATTGTAGAACGATTTGATTCGTAGAGGGGAGGAAAGGGATTGGTCTCGTGGATTTGCGTTCGAAATAAGGAAGGGGAAGATGTGAATTTAATTTCGGCCATTACGATTTGAAGTTTAAGGCTTCGGCCATTTTTTAGAGATCAGATATAATTGTTTCTAAACGAAGAGGGAGAGATATTACGTGACTGTACGAAGAAAATATCTCCTATTTTTTTATAATTAAACGAAGAAGCGTAGAAGAGAAGGTAACGCTGGTTCTATACGTGATGGTAGCTATAGTACTAAATGCAAATCTCAACGCGTTTATATATCGTACACTCACATACTAACTTCAATCAATACGAAATTTGAAATCCGATAATAATACAATATTACGGACCCAAAGGAACTGGTTACGTCGAATTCTGAGACTGTGCCTCGGAAGGCTATTTTTAAATTCAATTTAAACGATGAAATTTCAAAACTGAACAAATCACGGTTAAATTTAATTTTAACTCTTCCCTTATCTTCTGTACTATCAATATAAATTTTGCAAGCCCTCAAATTATTTTTAATAGGCTTAAAATTCTAGATTCAACAATTTACCCAATTTCTAATTATTAAATTCTATTATTTAATTATCAGTAAATAGCGATATTTGTAATTCAAGTTAAAATTACTCTATTGAATATTTAAAATCAATTAAATATTCCGATTTTAAATGCTTAAAAATTCCGGGTCGTCACATTCCTCCCCCCTAAAAGAATTTCGTCCCCGAAATTACTAGTTAGGAAGAATGGTCCAATACCCGTTTACTTATCCTCAAAACCAATCAATTCGACATCCAACCAACTATCTTTTACAAAAGACCATCATCATTCTTATTAACTTTCCAAACTTTTCCCTAGTTTGCAAACAATCCTATTTGCCCAACCATTCAAGTTTTAATCATAAAATCAAATTTGAATTATCAAAATTTTCTCAAAATTTTTCTAACTCCCTAAATTCCCGAAATTTTTTGCCAGCGTCTCCTTTACGCGGCTAGCTCGGTACAACTACAAAAGGCCTCTACGGGCTCCCAAACTCCAAAAGAAAACAAAAAGCCAAGTGGCTCGATCCAAAACCCAATCAAATTTCATACTAAATTTAAATACTTACCTTTTTGTCGAGCATTTCAAATTTATCTTCTGAAATCAAAATCAATTCTCTTTTCTCTTTATATTACCTGCATATCCTGCTTAGCAATAATATCCAACCACAACATTCAAAACATTTTATTGAATTCCTTACCAACTGTCAATCTCTATTCACCCTAATATTAACTTAGAATATATTTGTAGTATCAATTCCCAATCAATAATTCATCATTCCCTTCTTAAGTTAGTATAAGCATTTATGTGTTTTATTTTCATTTCCCACTTTAGTCTATTATATCTGTTCCTATTCACATTGATTCTTTCATTTCCATACGAATTCAATTTATCTTTAACTTTAAATATTGAATTCTATTTTCCATTTATAACTAATTCATGTCATTATTTTAGTTAGTTTCATTTACTAACTTATTTTAGTTTCCAATTTGAATTCACTAGTCGTTAACACAATTTTCCAAAGTTTTCTAAAATTTTCTAACTCCCTAAATTTCTGAATTTTTTTGGCAGAGTCTCCTTTGTATGGAGGAGCTTTTGCAATTTGACAAAAGATATAAATATATATACATCGACCCACATGGTCGGAAAAATCAAAAACAGTTCATATTCCTATTTTTATTGCGTAGGCGTACCTTATTTAGCATTTTTAAGCAGACAGCTTATTTGATTAGCAGTTAATGCAACCCAATCCAGCCACACGGTTCCCAGGTACCTGTACTTACTCAATTTAAACATGTAAGTGCCAAATATATGCAGTTTAACTATATCTCACTTAGTTGCAATGGTTAAAACATATGAATTCTAAAGAAATGCACATCCAACATTTTTCGTAAGCAATTTTTACAACTTTCATACTAATTCAACCGTTTCAATTAATTTATAAACCATTTTCATTCAATTTGAATGGTTTTCAATCCATTCGTATACCATTTCATCAATTTGAATGGTTTAAAAACTCAATCGCTTACATTTAATTTATTCTTAAGCAAACTGAACTCATATTTAATTCAATTGCTTTCAAAATCAATTTATTTTATCCTTATCAACACATAGAATTTTAATTACTTCCATTTACATCCAACGACAATTTATTCCATGCAATTCGACAAGATTTATGTGAATAAATAAGTATTTATGTTTATAACCAATTTGAATTGATTTCAACTCAATTTATACTTAATTCTATTCCATTTTTAAATTTATTCACAATTCATATATTCTCAATTTCATTGCATTTCAGATTTGAATCCATTTACTTATAATTTATTTTATTAACCAAACTAGTTCATTCAAAACCATTAACAAGGGTGGTTCATCTTCCTTACCAATTAAATTTCCTTTTTATTTTAATTCGTTCACGACCATTTATTTAGCTCGACACATTTCATTTCAATTTTATTCACAATCCATTCATTTACATTCCATTTTACTTGATTTACATCCAATCCACTATCATTGCACTTAGTTTTAAGTTGAATTCAATTCAACTCTCTTCCATTTGTTTAGTTTTAAGTTAATTCACTTCAATTTATTCAAAATTTTATACATAAGCTCATTTTCATTTTACAAGTAAATTTTTCTCTTTTATTTCTCAACTTAACTCAATTGATTCCAAGGCCATATCCAATTTATTTCTACATATCTGGATTTTATTCTCAATACAAACCATTATTATTTTAATCCAATTTCATTTTTATTCGACACCTTTCTAATTATATTTAATTTGTTAACATTTCAAGTCAAAATTTTAATTTATCACTCAAGTTCTGAATCCACCATCCATTTCACTAACAATTCAAGTCGAATTTAATTCATAACTTGAGTTTTATTTCAAATCTTCGTTATTAATTCACAATTCAGCTTTATTTAACATTTCATTAACCAATTTATTAACAAATTAGTTCTCTCCTATTTATAGTTCGATACTTGATTTTAATTCCCAATATCACTTCATTTTATTTTCTTAGTTCAATTTTATTATATAATTTAAGTTTGGTTTTCCGTCTCATTATCCAAAACATCAAACAATATTTATTTCGGATTTTCTATTCCACTTTCAAAATTTATAAGTCACAATTTATTATATACACAATTCCATTCATCATGGCTTGAATATATTGTTTTTTTTAACTCAAGCCTTCTATTTATTTCATGCATTATAATTCTTTTACATGTTATTCTTATTTATTTATTTCAATTCCAATCCTTATTCAATTTATTTTCCATTTGTTCAGGTAAGAATCTAATTCCATTTGATAACTCAATTGAATTTTTATTCCAATTCAATTTTATTTTAACTCGGATTTATTTAACTCAATTCGATTTCAACTTAAATCGAATACAACTGGATATTATTTCAGCCTACACAATTACTTCAATCCAATTAAATTTTATTTCCCAATCCCAGTTAATTTCATTTTTAACTTTTACCTTTAATTTAAATTCCATTATTCAAAGCTTATATTTCTTTCATGATTTAAAAATCATCTCAATTTATAAGCTTACAACTATCTCATTAGGAATTTTAAACACCCGAATTTTGGGTTCAAATCATTTTGAAATCTCCAACATCCCAAATTACACTTCTCAAAAATCAAACCCACCCTAGTTTTATTCCCAACAAATTTCCTATGGAATTTCAAAAATAAACAGGTTTTCCTGAACAAATCAATTTGGCAGCAATTCATCACTTAGAAACTCGAAAATAAACATCGACGATGCTGCAGTCATCACCGAAATTATTTTCCAGTGACTGAAGTGAATTTAATGCTATATCCTTTCCCAAAATTTATTTGAAATAATTTCCTTTCAGAAATACCCCAAATAACAATGCTACTATTTATCTTCAAAATACTTCCAAAATCTCCGAGATTTTAAATTTCAAAAGCCAACTTAAATAAATTTTAACTATAATTCATTTGTACACTTTATGCTCATACAAATTCTCATGTGATTATATTTCAATTTATAACTTCGATTCATAATTCATATTTATAAATTTCTTTTTATAATGAATTTATTCCCTTAAACTTTGGTTATATTTCAATTTCTAGTTAAACTTTTACTTAACAATGATAATACTTTAATATTATCATTTCTAACATCCAAGCAACCATATGTTAGCTAAATAGTTTCCAAAAACTATTCTTTATATCAAAATATGTTTTCGGGTAAAATTATTTAATTCACCCACATTTAAATCAATATCGTGTCGAACTGTTCTATTCAAGTGTTTAGAAACCCCTTCAATACAGTTGCGCAGACTGTGTCGATGAAGGCTCATATGCCACTCAATAAACCAATCAACACAATATTAAAACAATTTATATTCACTAACAAATACGTGCTCATATCTATTAATACGCTCAAACTTATTCTAAAGTACTACGGACTCTAATTTAAATGAGTAATTCCCACCAGAGCAAAGGTTATCACCAACCTAAGCTCTGATACCAAGTGTAACGGTCCGCAAATCCGTACCCCTTGAGTCAACACTATTTTACTTAAATCAACTCAAGTTGTACAGAAATACAAACCATTAGGGTTAAAGAAGAAGAGGTAGAAGAAGAAAATAGAAAACAACAACAGAATCTAACCAATGCAGCGGAATAAAATATAATAGGTAATAAATCATCTTTACTTAAAATCAAATATCTTTATTTATATATTACATCATCAGAGTACATCAATTATAGTTCAACATCAATATCATAAAATGGATACACAACAACTCAAGATACACAACTCAAACACAGTGGAATATATATATATATATATATATATATATATATATATATATATATATATATATGTAAACAAGTACGGAAGTACGTATCGTCACGCAGCTCGTCTCCTGAGCTCCACGGCATTATATCCTATATTCTATAATACTCGGTCTGACCTGAGCATTACAGTTAAATAATACCCGAGTCAATCTGGGATACCAGCGTGAGAAAATCACACTCAATTGATTATTAACGTTTCAAAAATCCTTTTGAAAATAAAAGCATCTCGTAAGACCACGCCACAAATAAACATGTCGGGTTTTTACCTTACGATAGCTAAAACAATTTTTATAGAAATCCTCTGATATTATCATAGGGTCTATACAAAAATACTTATAAAATAGCCGAAATTGTTACATTCATTAAATTCCAGCTACTAGCCACAGAGTGGGTAATACAAACAAAACTCGTACAAGGCTCGTAGGGAGAATGGATTTCCAACTAATGACTAGGCACTGGGGTACCACCTGCCACAGTATGGGGCCTAGATCACCGTACCGAGGAGTACGCCCGCTCCCCTTCAACACAAGGCCGAGACTATCCCTTACTGGATAATCCCGAGTGAGATCACCCCGTGGTTGGGATCAGCAACCGCCCACTAAGCCGAAATAAAAAAGGACATCTAGACAGGAATGACCTCACCCTACTTGGGTGCTACCCAACTAGCCTTGCTGCATAACTCCTGATTTTCAGTCATTCCCATTTGATGAGGCTTGAGGCTAAGCGTTACCTTTTTAGAATATATCGCTTAGAATGCGCATCGTCCACCTGACGATATTTCGCAAGCATTCATCCATACATGTCCGTCCCGGGTTCGAACGGAACCGAAGACACTATTCCTACTACACCCATTTCGGAAATATCCTCAGGATTAGCAGCGACTAGCCCTTGCACTTCACCGCTCCATCTTCGAATAAAAAAAATCATTTTTCACGAAACGTACAAACCATATCGAAGTGGTTTTCGAGAAATAAATCTTGATCCCGGTCTCTTCGAAACGATCAACGCATTTGGCCAATATTGATAGTCGGTGATTTAACTATCAATTAATATTCACAAACAACCATCACACAATAAATAATTTCCAAATTATTTATTTATCTCAAAAAAAATATCTTCACGGGATATATTTCCACCTTTCAAATTCCTTTGAAAACAGTTTCAAACCATCATTCTTTCCAGGATAAACTTTCCCAAATATTTCCTATCTCCACTGAAATTACCAAGCACAAAACTAGGTTTTTAAAATAATTTAAAACATTTTATTGAAAAATACATTTATCATTTAATTTAGAAAAATTACTTTAATACTTAATTTTAAATAATACTCTAGAAGTAATTAAAATAAGGTTACCTTATAACTAAACATTAGATTTCTTCTTTAATCAAAATACCAAATCATTCTTTAAAAATTATTACGATAATAGATTAAAATAAAATACTTATTTTGGACTTTAAATATTAGAAATAATAAATTTTACAAACTTGTTTTCTTTAATAAAAACAACTTTAAAACATTTAATTTATATTTAAAAATTTACTTTTAAAAACATATACTTGGCTATCCAGAGAAAAATTCCAACTTCAATCACTTAAATCAATTTTCCCCAAATTGATTTCCAATTTATTTTATTTGAAATAAATTCTTTTACTTATCAGTTCATTCCCAAATTCAGTAGTTATGGACTTTATTATTATTATTATTATTATTATTATTTTATTTCTTCTTTACTCTTTCAATAATCCAAATCTTAAATTCTAAATAAATGTTTGTTCTTTTTAATTAATAATACCGTATTTTAAAATTCATTAACTTTCTGTTTATTTAAATTTTCCTTTCCATTCTCAGGATTCATTTATTAGAATTTTAAAGTCACTTTATTTCTTTTCTCGAGTCATTCTTAAATTTATTCTATAATTATTTTACTTGCAATTTCACTTCCTTTATTTTCATTTCAAAAATCAAATTTATATTTTTGGTAATTCATTATACCCAATTATATCAACCAAGCCATAACATTCAATACTTCCACATGATTCATTATAGAATGTCAAATAATCAGAACAGAGAATATTAAATAATTTAAATAAAAATTGAGGGGGCCAGTTGGATCCCTCCAACCTGTTTTTCCTACATCCACAGACGTTAGCATCACATAATATACCAATTTCACATTATACTATACTATGTCACATCAATCAATTCAACCATACAATCAATTATTTAAATTTAATCATTTAAATTTAAATTTTACTGAGTGAGATTAACTCATCTTTTACCAAAGATTTGTAATCCGATCCGCACCGGCTTGATTTCTTTCAGAATTTAACCTTGTATAACATTAGACGATTTCATTAATATTCGAGCCAGTCGAATAATTAAATTTTTCTTTGATGAATTTAATTTACTAGTGATTTCATTTTAATAGTTCTCATTTAAACAAATATTTAATCTAAACAAATAATTAATTTTAAACTCATAACTTAAACTGTAAATAAACAATTAATTTCCATTAATATTCATTTAAAATTTAAATCATTGGGTTAATAAAATTCCAATTTTACTTTACTGTTAAATCCCTGGTAACAAGTTAAATGACTAGTTTTTTTAATCATTAGATTAAAATGTTCAAAATAATCTAATCAACTAATGATTTAATTCAACTAATAGTTTGATAAAATATTTTAGTGACTCGATCCATTAGATAGGTTATCCATCAACCTAATTACCATAATATATTTCTAGATGTATTTATATTTATAAATTTCTTTCTGTAAATCAAAATAGTAATAACCGAGCTTAAATCAAAAATCAGAAACAAAGAAGAAAAAAATCAAACCTCAAATGCACTGGAAAGACTCATCTAGCTACCAATCCCCGACACTGTACGGGGTGGGGCGTGAAGTGAACTGGTTTTCTGAAAAGGTTGGAAGATCTGGCCAAAGAAGGTGATAGCCCTGTGAATTCGTTCCCATGGAAAGATCCTTCGCAGTAAAACGCGGCGTGTTCGAATGATGATTGCTTTTACGCGAGAAAGGGGGACCACCCTCTAAGCCTAAGTATTCCTCAATGACCGATAGCGTACAAGTACCGTGAGGGAAAGGTGAAAAGAACCCCAATCGGGGAGTGCAATAGAGAACCGGAGATCCGATGCGAACAATAAAAATTTTGATTCTTAAGATTTTTTTTGATAAATCATTGATTCATATGGTTTCTATATATAAAGAGAATATAAATATATAATAAATTATATAATTATAATTTTTTTTTTACTTTACCAGATCGAAAAAATTTTATGTTCAAAACTGGAATTTATTGACCCAGTGTTACATTCAGTAGATGCTACATAGTTGGTTCTCATCCTTCAGAGACTACGAGTGTAATAAGGGCATCCGTTGACAAAAGGATCACCCTAAGATGATCATCTCATGGCTATTGAGAACGAATCAAAGGTTCTATTTCTCAATCTTTCTGACTACAGATTCACCAGCAAAGTCCGATGTTCGAGGCTCGCGACCACTGCTTACGACTCGGCTTCGCCTAACAGCCGAGAAGGACAACCTCCACCACCTCGAAACAATACCGCGACCTCCCCCTATTTACCTACGCACGCGAGTTCCAATCGCCCCCAGCTTCACGCGAGTTCCAATCGCCCCCACGGTTCCCCGATACCTACCCAAATTGCCTCACACGACCGGCGACTCGATGCCCTAATTTACTAACCCTAGACACGCGACCCACTCCCCATGACGATCGCGACAGTGTTTTTTTTATGCCAAGCATCGGCTTCGAAAATTTACTGGGGAGGAAGGGATTTCTATTTGAATGATATAAAATTGTAGAACGATTTGATTCATAGAGGGGAGGAAAGGGATTGGTCTTGTGGATTTGCGTTCGAAATAAGGAAGGGGAAGATGTTAATTTAATTTCAGCCATTACGATTTGAAGTTTAAGGCTTCGGCCATTTTTTTTAGAGATCGGCTATAATTGTTTCTAAACGAAGAGGGAGAGATATTACGCGACTGTACGAAGAAAATATCTCCTATTTTTTTATAATTAAACGAAGAAGCGTAGAAGAGAAGGTAACGCTAGTTCTATACGTGATGGTAGCTACAGTATTAAATGCAAATCTCAACGCGTTTATATATCGTACACTCACATACTAACTTCAATCAATACGAAATTTGAAATCCGATAATAATACAATATTACGGGGCCAAAGGAACTGGTTACGTCGAATTCTGAGACTATGCCTCGGAAGGCTATTTTTAAATTCAATTTAAACGATAAAATTTCAAAACTGAACAAATCACGGTTAAATTTAATTTTAACTCTTCCCTTATCTTCTGTACTATCAATATAAATTTTACAAGCTCTCAAATTATTTTTAGCAGGCTTAAAATTCTAGATTCAACAATTTACCCAATTTCTAATTATTAAATTTTGTTATTTAATTATCAATAAATAGCGATATTTGTAATTCAAGTTAAAATTACTCTATTGAATATTTAAAATCAATTAAATATTCCGATTTTAAATGCTTAAAAATTCTGGGTCGTCATAGTTCAACTAGTTATAAAATGTTTTAAACTCTAATTTTTTTCACAATAATAAGTTCACATATAATATTTATTAAATAGCAAAGAAACCCTGAGAATGTCTTCCAAAGTTAACTTAAAATTCGTCAAGCATAAGGCGATTTCAAATTTCATCTATAACGACGTTTTTGCTTCAAAATTTCACTACTTTGATTCACAAGTTCTACAATTTTCCAAACCATTTCCTTACAGTCCCATACACCAAAATATGTGTAGAGAACAACCAAAATATATTATTTCGTAATATATTCACAAATAACCATAATGAACAAGTTTATAAACAAGGGGATTCAAAGTGCACTTATGGCGACTATTACTATACAAACATTTTCATATTCACATCAGTTCAACACATAGGCCAACCAACTATAAAAACACAATCGAAAGGCCACACCACATGTTAGAAATGGTAATAGATTGATGTTATAAAATATAGAGTTGTCATTTGCTTTTAAAAGCAAGGAGGTACAAAGTTATAACTTTAATTAGTTAACTTTTAACTTTATATTTTAAGCACACACATATATATACACAATATATACATGCAAGATGGTGACATAACTCACCCAAACCTAAGCCTATAACTAGCCAAGCACACAAAAATCCAAGAACACTTCCTACCATCACCAAACACCTAAAGACTTCACCTTTAGCACACAAGCCAAGCCATCTTCCTTCCTATAGCTCATGGCCCAAATTGGTATATGGTTTTATGCTTCATTTCTTTATCCTTTGAATTGCTTTCCATGCTTCCTAAGGTGATCTAAGACCTTTGTCTAAGTTGAAGAGGATTTGGACTTGATTTGATATGAGTTTAAAAGATTAAAGAGGAGAAATAGATTATGAACACTTGGGAATTTTTGCACAAAATTAGGCAAAAAGGAAATAATATAACGAATCAAGTAAAGTATGATATATGGATTTAATTAAAATCCGAATGACCTTCCTATACCCCTTTGTGGTTGGTCATCCTTACCCTCCTTGTGCATAGCTATAAACCCCACGCTGACCGAAACAAATATTTTCTCTTTTTTAGTCAATTACCAAACTACCCCTCTTTATTAAATATCTAAATTCTTTCTAGAAGATTTAATTAGGAAAATTGTTTTTAGTTGTTAATTAATGTCATAATGATTAACTAGACAAGTACATCAAGTTTGAACAACCTTTATTGAGTAAAAAGATGTTTATCGATAACACAATTCTCAGTCACATTATTGATATTTCCTCGAACTATTTATTTTTGTAAACATTTTTCAAAAACAAGTTTATCACCATTAGTTATTAATTATAATGAGGTTCACAAGGTTATTAAACCAATTTAATCACATTAAATCCAAGAACCAAATATTTAAATAAATCAGACATTTAAATACAAAGTGTTCCAAATTCCAGGTTGTTACAATGGATCAATTCACTAAAGGTATGACTAAAATCTCATTTGTTAGGGTATTAGTTGAAAGTAATAATGAATTTAGGTTTCCTAATAAAGTTGCCATTACAACTAAAAATAATGATTTTTTTATGCAAACGGTTTAATATGAATGGAGACTTCGTGTGTGTCAAAATTGCAATTGTTTTGGTTAACCAATAAAATATTGTGCATTCAAGAAAGTGTGGGTTACCAAAATGACATCAGTGTAAGGCAGTACTTTTGATCATATGGACCATGATAACCAAAAATACTATGACTAATTCAAATCAGAACGGGGTATGTAATTGTGAGAATGGACAAGGTGGTTATACTTCAAGTAGTAAACATATGACGTAGACACCACCAAACAGTAAAAGCACAAAGACTCATATTGATACAAATCAAGGTGAATCAAATTTAGGCAGTCAAAATAAGATGCTGCATGTTGATACTAACGAACAGATCTAGGGTGCTTTGAAACATTATCTAGTTCTGGGGGCCTAATGTAACGATCTGTATTTTTCGAAGGTTAATTGTGAATATTTAAATGGTTTTAAATATTGGATTTTTGATTATAATTTAGGTAGTAAGATTTTAAACAAAATCTTAAAGCGATTTCGGAATTTTCGAAATCATCGACTTAATCGACGCGCTAAAAGAGCGATCCGGGGCACATTCTTGGAATTTGACGAAACTAGTTTCATTAGATCCGTAATAGTGTATTATTATGGGATTTCAAATTTCGTAGCGTTTGGATTTATCGTTTGGCCGTACGGGATAGAAACGCATTGAATTTAATATCGAAAATTCAATATAATAATTGGGGTCAAAAACCATCTTCTCAATACGATCGAATTAGAACTCAAAACTTTTTCTGTTGCGTTCAAAATAGGGGTATGATATTATAAACACCTAGTGGCACACCTCGATAGTGGTTTGAAGTTTTGAGTTGCGTAAATCGAGACATTTGAAAATAAATAAATATATTGTCAAGTCAAATTTCGTTTCAGCTGTCTATTCCTTTCCTCTCACCCACCCTACACGCAACCACTTCTTCAATTTTTAAATATGCGCCTATCTCTTCTTGCATCTCCAGTTTAGATCAAAGAAAATTGAAATCGTGTTCTTCTTTTTCCTCCTTATCTTCTTCTAAACGAAGTCGAAATCTATTCTATAAAAAAAATCGCAGCCGAAATCGATCCAAGGAGAAGTCACCGCGAGAGGTAGGAGACGAACTAGAGGTGGCGAGTGGGAGGTCATGTTCGATTTTAGGGGTATGCTCGATTTGGATGGGGAGGACGCGAGGCTATAGGAGGTCGCGATCGATGGTGGGACTCGCGGCTCTTGGTTGATTTATATCGAGATGTAGGGTTGTAGTGGTCGTCGCGACATGGCTGAACATGAGGGGGTGGTTCGATTACGTGAATTCATGCATGGTGGCAGTCTTTGGCGTAGGCAGACTGGGTATGGGCGTAGAGGTGGAGTAGTTTTGTGACGACCCTGGATTTTTGATCCGTTTATTTTAATAGATATTTAATCTAATTTAAATATTAATAGTTAAGATATAAAATATAAATGTAAGATATAAGTCAAACTTATGTATATAATTTGAATAAAATAAAAATGAAAATAAATATAAAGCAAGAATTAATTAGTTAAAATATAACTTTAACATGTGCAAACAAAGTATATAGAATAGAATGAAAAACAAGCCCAAACTATGAAATAAAAATAAGTCAGATAAACAGCTAGAAGTAACAAGTCAAATATATATGTATAAATTTCTCAACAAGGAGACAAATATTTATAAACAAATATCTTCATTCAAGACTAGATCTATAAAGTATAAATCTGACACAAATATGTACGTGAGAAGATAAAAAAATAAATATTGTATATAAACTATTTTCATTCACAAGCCAAGTTACCTGCAAAGAGTATATTTTTGTACAAAATATTTATACATAGCAAAACATAATTATAGTATGTAAACATCTTTAGCAACTATGCATTTAATTGCTATTATTTCAACCAATATTTTGTCTATTTAAAGTATTACAAATCCTTTCATTTACAGTAATAAAAATCCGTCCATATCAAAATAATAACTGTCATAATCTTACATAAACATAGAAGAAAATAATAACAAGTTGATGTATATACATTTATGCAATGCAAAAGAAAAGACAAACTAGTTATATTCAAATATCTTGGTACAGTGAAAAAACAAATAAAATATCAGCAAACTATTATTAGGTGTAAACATATTTGAAGACAATTTCATTTAATGCATTCATCTCAGCACCACAAACATCAACTCAGCCGAAATTTGAAAGATCATCTCAAAAACACAGTAATCAAACCCAAAGATATTGTTTGATCAAAAAGAAGTTGAGACTTGCACTAGTTATAACCTCCCTTAGGTATTTGTTCTCTTCTATATATGTGGCCATCTTCTTTTTTAGTTCGTTCAGGAAAAAAAAAGAAACCTAGTTAACTTGAGGGGAAAAAAAAGAATCAAGCTCAAGTTTCAATTTAAAATAGAAACTATACAGGCATATTCAACTTCAGGGTTTCAAATCATCAGAGTGTTCTTTGTTCAGGAACTCTGCAAGTGAGTAAATCTGAAATTTAAAGCTTTAAGTTTAATTTTAAAACACTTCAGGATTTATTGATAATATGGTGATGCATGTTTTGAACTTGAAGAAGAATCCTGTGTTTCCATATGCTTCTCTGTTTATTGTACAGTGTGAATATGTTTTGCAAACTCAAATCTATTTTCTATTAATCATTGCTAAGTTTTAATTTTAAAATCAAACAAGATATTGAAATTGGGATTAAGATTTTTAGAAGTTAATTAAACCATGTTTTGCAAAACATACTTCTGTAAATTTGGTTTACAGGCAATCATGTACTAAATGGATAAATTCGAATGTTACTAAAAGCAAATTCAAGTTTATATCTTGAATGCTTACAGTAATTCATGATTTTTAAAACTAAAACGAAGATTTTTAGTTTGGAATTTTAGGAGCAGTTTGAATTTGAAATAATTTTGCATTTTTCTCATTTTCAGGCAATCAAATCGTTAATAAATTGTTTAAATTTGTCTTGGAGCTAGTGTGAACATCTATGGTGCTAGGAAAATTATTGGATAAATTTTCAAATGTAAGAATTGGGAGAACGAATTCGATTTAGGGTTTGGGTTTCAAGTTTTTGGTCATGTCGAAATCGTGCTTGTCTGTTTTCTGTGGGTGATCGAGTTTCACGGGGATTCGAGGAAGGAGAAGAGGAATGGGTTGTCGTGGTGTGGCCAAAGTCTGAGCTCCTACAGTGGCCTTTGCGGCGGTGGCGAGACGATTTAAGGGATGGTCGAGCTTTAGTTTTTCCAAGCAGAAGGCATTTTTTTGCGACATTTTTAGGTCGAAGTGAGTTGGTTTTTTCGAATCTATGGAGGATTCGTGTCTTGCCGATGGTATTGGTGATCGCCGGAGCCGAGTTGTACGATTGTGCACATGTACGGCATGGGCAATGGGTGTCAGTGGGTAGATTGGTGAACGACCACGAGTCGTTGCTCGAGTATTGTGGTCACTTGTATCGGGTAGGTATTCAAGTGCGTGCGAGATCATGGATTTCCTGATGCCCAATTTTTGCTTTAGTTTTAAATTAAAACTTACTGAAAATAAAGAGGGTAGAGAGAAGAAGAAGGGTCACGAGAATGGAAGAATGACTCGGGAAAATTATTGGGATACGCGAGTTAATCAGGGAAGTACTCGAAAGGGTTTAGTTTTGAATCTGCAATGTTATAAAGTAAATATTAAGTAATTTATTTTCAACCAGTTTAAACATTGTATACTTAATGAAGGTTTAACAACTTAAGTTAAGACTTTAACATAAGTTTAATTATTTTAATTAATACTTCAAATGTTTAAACTCGTGATTAAATATTACTTTAATTAAGTAATTAAGTTAAGATAAGTATAATATTAGTAGCATTAAAGATTGGTAGTTAATAATGATAAAATTTTCAAGTTAAAGAAGATTTCTTTAAAATGTTAGTTAAAGATGGTTAATTATTCAATTAATTATTTTTAGGAAGTAATTATGAACAATTAAATTATAATCGTAATTAGAGCTTGGATTAATTAATGGTTAGTTGATAAATAAAGTTGTAATTATCTACTTAAAGTTAATTAACGAATGATTAGTAGTTAAGTGATTAAGTAATTTAATTAACTAATGACTAATGATTAATTAACTGGTAATTAAGGAAATACTTAATGCATAATTAAGATGTGCTAATCAATAATTAAAGTTTATTAATTGGGTTTAAGCGTAATCGAGGGATGGTTTATCCGATTGAAATGAATTTGTTAATTAATTATAGGAAATATCTTGGAGATTAATTAAATATAAATACTTGATGAGATTTAGTGAAGTAATTCATGAATACAGGATGTGATATATTAAAAGGAATTAATTAATGGAAAGTAATTAGAGGCAATTTACTCAGTAGAAGTAATTAAAGATGAATTACTTGGTATATTTAAATCAAAAGGGATTAATGATTAAGTAAGAGGTTAATTTCTTAAGTAAGTAATTACAGAGGGGTAATTACTGTTCATGATTAATTGGGGTTGATTAATGGATGCAATTAATTAAGGATAATCATTCATGAAATGTGATTCACTATAATTACTTAATAAGTAATTAGATAATGATGAAAATCTTAATGTAATTAAAGATGAATGATTATGGGATGGTAAATCAATTGGGTTGTAATTGATTAATAAGCAGGACTTAGAGGTAATTGATTTAATTCAATTATGGTTAATTGGATTTATTTGAGATGGTGTGATTGATTATCTTGCTTATGTATGATAAGTGATTGCTTAAATGTCCTGAATTGATTGATACCCCTGATATGGAATGGTTTGTGTTATAATGTGTTGGGTGGGCAATGATAATGTGGTTATGTATTAATGATGAATTGTTGAGTAAAGGTGACATCTTTATTTAAAATTGAGTTTCATTTCACTTAAATGACATGTGTTAAGACGAACCGAATTCGAAGAGACTGGATTCGGGTATAGTTAATACCCGAAACCACTTCGATTCTATACAAAACTTGATACGTGGAGTTAATAGATAGTAATGGAATTATTTAAGTAAATTGGTCCATATAATCAAGGTTTCTAGCACTTAGTAATTGCTTTGTGAAATAAGTGATGTCTATAACAACTTGTGAAGTTGTAAATTGATATAGGTACCCGGGTTTAATATGAGTTGTGGATTATTCCATGTTAGATGGGTTTACTCACGCTGATTTCCAGCCTGACCCGGGTGTTACTTTGATATAATGCTCGAGTCAGACCGAGTATTACAGTTTTTTTCAGGTAGGTACGTTCTGGAGCTCAGGAGGCGAGCTGGATGGCGATAGCGTATAGAGTATTTCCGCTGTGTTTATATTATTGTTAATCTGAGTCATGATAATTGTATATATTCAGTGTCTGTATATATGTGAAACTCTGATGTATATTAAATGTAATCGATAGATATAGTATTCTTTTGTAAACTGTTAATATTTATTATTATATTTTATCCACTGCAAATGTGAGATATTTGGTGTTCCTGTTCTTCTTCTATTTTTTTCTTCTTTTTCATAACTATCTGAAATTTTCGGGTTCGAAAATTCCAGTTTGTTACAGTTGGTATCAGAGCCAGGTTAAGCGAGAACCTTGGCTCTGGTGGGTGTTACTCATTGATTAGAGTCTGTAGTACTCTAGAATGAGTTGAGTGTACATATATGAGCGCGTACTTGTTATTTTCTTATGTAAAGATTTTAAATGATTTATTTAAAAATATATTTTTTCTATATAAAGCAACATTTCCTTCTAATAAATATTAAGGTGATTGGTTGTTAAATTATTAAAATTAAATTAAGAAGTAATATAATACAACCAAACTAAAATTAAATAAGGATAAGTTTAAAATGGATTAAAACTGAAATTGAAGTCTTGAATTGGAATTAAATTAAGTAGAAATAGAAATACAACCAAATTAAAATTTAATGGATTGAAAATGAAATTCTAAAATTAGAATTCAGGAATTAAATTATTTAAAAGCTTTAAATAAAGGAAAGTTTGAAATGAGACTTATTGCAAACAATGAGTTGTTTGGAAATTGATTTGAATTTAAAACCAAGGGTGGTTTAAAATTTTAAAACATGGCTGGGAGGTCCAAGAAATAAATATGTATATATGTATGGATATATATGATATCAAAGATAATTTGAAATAAACTCTAAGGTGTTGAGTTTTGATTTTCCCTGAAGTGTGATGTAAAAACCCAGGGTAATATAAGTTTTGAACTTATAAGAGGAAAAGGATTTTGAAATTTGAAGTGGGAATTCAAATTTGAGTAGAGTTGACTGGATTAAGCAAATTCAAATTTAACTTGGGAGAAGTTAAATAAGTTGAATGAACAACTTGAATTAGAAATTTTAAAATGAAATTAGAATTGAACTTGGAAGCTTAAGTAGTAATTTGAATTGGGAATTTGTGTGATCTCAAATAGGTTTGAGATCTGGAAATTGAAAATGAATGGATGTTTTAAAATAAGTTGGATGATACCATCCTATTGTTGTTAAAAATCTTTAAATTGTGGATCGGATTTGTTTAAATGAATAAGAAATGAAGTGTGATAATATATCCATTATTGAGATAAGTGAAAAATCTAACGTTAATTTGAATTAAGGATATGGAATTACTTTGAACTGAAAATTTGAATAATTGAATTTGTAAATTAAACTTGTTTAAGGATTGGTTTCAAACTAGAAGATAAAATTGGGTAATAAATTAAATTTATAAGATAAAATTGTCTTGAGCTCTTATGTAAACTTTGAAATAAGCAAGTAAAGATAATTTAGAATGAAAATTCTAAAATTTGAGCTCATAAATTAAATTGTTTAAAAACTTTTAAATAAAAGATAATTTGGTTTAAAGGTTAAACCAACCTTTGAGAATTTAACTCGAATTTATATAATTCGGGATGGTTTACAATTGAGATTGAAATTGAATTAGTTCAAATCGAATCTGATTTGAATTGATTGGACTTGAGTTTGAAGATGGATAAGTTTAAAAATTTAGATGGAAAATTTGGGTTGAATTGAAATGATTGAAATTGAAGTGGGTTCAATTGAATTGATATTAGTCCATATTGATTGGAATAACTTGGGATTGTAATTAAAGTTGAATATGTTTAAAATCAAATGGAATTTGATTGAAGTTGGAAAGAAATTGGGAATAAATTCAACTTGAATTGGGAATAAATCAAGTCCAATGAGCATTGGAGTTATTTAAATTGGAATTGGGTCAATTTAAATGGAGGCGAAAATGTAAATTGAATTATTGAAGAATTGAACAGTTTTGACTCTGGACTATTTTCAATATAAATTATTTTGATATAAACTTAATTTTCCAAGCTATTAAATATATACAACTTTTCTTTCTTGAAGCCAAATTATTTTATACTTATTTTACAATTATTTTTGGAGCTATTTAACCGTTTTCAACTATTTCTAAACTAATTTCTATTTTTTCAACTATGCTACAAATTATTTACTAATTTACAACTATTTTGCAATTATCTAAAAGTTCTTAAACCATTTAGCTGTTTACCAACTATTTTACAATTAGTTAACTATTTTACAGCTATTTCACAAATTAATAAATTATTTTTCAACTACTTATCTATTTTTCAATTTTCAAGCTATTTTAAAAAAAATATACTGGTTGGAGTTTAAACCTGTTATGATTAAATACCTAGTTGGGATAAGAATTTAAGTGATAATCCAAATAGGGATTAAGACAAATATGAATAAATGAATGAAATTTAAGTGAATGTGAATAGGAAGAGAAATTGATTTGGCTAAAAAAAATCAATGAAGTTAAATACGTAGGATGTACGTATATTATTCTATTCGCATTGTGATTTGATCCAGATTCGAGCATAGAATTTCGAGATAGTTTATCGATCCGAATTGGGATTTTTCACTCGATTTTCGATGGAGAACCTGGATATGGATTGTTGATTGGTTCTGGATATTCTCTATCATAGTTATGGCTATGCAAGGAGAATGACAGTTTCTAATCAAGAAACCAGATCTGTGTCCGCACTAGGAAGTCGGGTGGACGATACTAGTTTGGAAGTGAAATTGTGTGATCGAGTGAGCGATCAGATTGGTATAGCGTACGGATGATATGTGTACATCGTACGGATTTGAATGAAATTGTTATTGGAAAGAGTAATCAAATTTGAATATTTGATTTTGAATAAACAAAGTTATATATCTTTGTTATATAAGATAAATCTTCCCTTGTCGAATCTATTGATGGAAGAAGAGGATTTTTGGAAGTGTTTGAAGTATAAAAAAAGGGGGTTTTATACAAGTTTGAAATGATCCAAAGTTTAAAAAAAAAAATTTATATACATTTATATATATAAAGGATCTTACGAGGATTTTGAAAGGGTTTTGGGAACCTTTGGATTTGGAAAGGCTTTTGATATTTGGGTAAAATCAATATTGGTATTTGGAAAGCCTATTTTGAGAACTATCGATTTTGGGATAATCGATTTTGGGTAAAGGAGCTTTGTATGAGATCATACTAGGTGTATGATTTGAAAGATACTATATGTGTATAATATAAAGTGTTTTGATGATGGCTCTGGGGAAAAAGGCGCTCCCTTGGAATGAACTTCTCTGGAGTGCCACTGGGTGGTGCTGCCTTGAGCCCCAAGGGGGGGGGGGTTCTAAAGTTGATCCTGTGAGGAGTCCGGACAAACTAGTTCCTAAGGATTATTGGGTAGCGAAAGTCGATGGCGTTGATGCCTACAGGGGCATTTGGGTTATGCTGTGATGACAATGTAACTCGATGTCGCTGCGATCTACTGTGGAGACCATAGCGAAATCATGTGGAGGATGAGTGCCAACGGTCTACAATTGATTTTGCCGGGAAGGCAACGCAACATCGGTAGACTGTGATCGATGGTCAAGTGGAGTGGAGAAGTTTCATTTTTGGCAACGAAATTCGATGGCGCTGATGCCTACAGTTATATGGGTTTTTGCTGTGATAGTGACGTAACCCCAGTTGTAGCTGCGATCTGTCGTGGGTTTCATGGTGTAATCGTAGGGCGCGGAGGCCTACAGTTATCTATGGATGTTGTCGGGATGGCAACGTAACCATCGGGTTAACTGCGACCATGGATGGGAGTAATGATTTTCAGAGCATTGTCACCAAAGATATTTCCTCTATTTAAAAAAACAATGTTTTTAATAAAATTATTTTTCCAAGTATTTTCACTGGATGTTAAAAACGGGTCTGCCAAGCACTTATAGATTTTTCAGTCATACGCCTGATCAACGTATGACCGAATTTCTATGAGGACAAGGACGGACTTGTCGAAACATCGAGTTATAAAAGTATTTTATAAAAAAAAATTTAGAAATATTATATAGATTTTTAAAGTAGTTTAAAGATGATCAAAGAAAAATTTATATGATTTTAAGTATTTTAATAAATCTGGCTTCGTTCCTTTTCGAGGACGAAAAGATTCAAAGGGGGGAGGAATGTGACGACCCTGGATTTTTGATCCGTTTATTTTAATAGATATTTAATCTAATTTAAATATTAATAGTTAAGATATAAAATATAAATGTAAGATATAAGTCAAACTTATGTATATATTTTAAATAAAATAAAAATGAAAATAAATATGAAGCAAGAATTAATTAGTTAAAATATAACTTTAACATGTGTAAACAAAGTATATAGAATAAAATGAAAAACAAGCCCAAACTATGAAATAAAAATAAGTAGATAAACAGCTAGAAGTAACAAGTCAAATATATATGTATAAATTTCTCAACAAGGAGACAAATATTTATAAACAAATATCTTCATTCAAGACTAGATCTATAAAGTATAAATCTGACACAAATATGTACGTGAGAAGATAACAAAATAAATATTGTATATAAGCTATTTTCATTCACAAGCCAAGTTACCTGCAAAGAGTATATTTTTGTACAAAATATTTATACATAGAAAAACATAATTATAGTATGTAAACATCTTTAGCAACCATGCATTTAATTGCTATTATTTCAACCAATATTTTGTCTATTCAAAATATTACAAATCCTTTCATTTACAGTAATAAAAATCTGTCCATATCAAAACAATAACTGTCATAATCTTACATAAACGTAGAAGAAAATAATAACAAGTTGATGTATATACATTTATGCAATGCAAAAGAAAAGACAAACTAGTTATATTCAAATATCTTGGTACAGTGAAAACACAAATAAAATATCAGCAAACTATTATTAGGTGTAAACATATTTGAAGACAATTTCATTTAATGCATTCATCTCAGCACCACAAACATTAACTCAGCCGAAATTTGAAAGATCATCTCAAAAACACGGTAATTAAACCCAAAGATATTGTCTGATCAAAAACAAGTCGAGACTTGTACTAGTTATAACCTCCCTTAGGTATTTGTTCTCGTCTATGTGGCCATCTTCTTTTTTAGTTCGTTCAGGAAAGAAAGGAAGAAACCTAGTTAACTTGAGGGAAAAAAAATCAAGCTCAAGTTTCAATTTAAAACAGAAACTATACAGGCAGATTCAACTTCAGGGTTTCAAATCATCAGAGTGTTCTTTGTTCAGGAACTCTGCAAGTGAGTAAATATGAAATTTAAAGCTTTAAGTTTAATTTTAAAACACTTCAGTGTTTATTGATAATATGGTGATGCATGTTTTGAACTTGAAGAAGAATCCTGTGTTGCCATATGCTTCTCTGTTTATTGTACAGTGTGAATATGTTTTGCAAACTCAAATCTATTTTCTATTAATCATTGCTAAGTTTTAATTTTAAAATCAAACAAGATATTGAATTTGGGATTAAGATTTTTAGAAGTTAATTAAACCATGTTTTGCAAAACATACTTCTGTAAATTTGGTTTACAGGCAATCAAGTACTAAATGGATAAATTCGAATGTTACTAAAAGCAAATTCAAGTTTATATCTTGAATGCTTATAGTAATTCATGATTTTTAAAACTAAAACGAAGATTTTTAGTTTGTAATTTTAGGAGCAGTTTGAATTTGAAATAATTTTGCATTTTTCTCATTTTCAGGCAATCAAATCATTAATAAATTGTTTAAATTTGTCTTGGAGCTAGGGTGAACATCTATGGTGCTAGGAAAATTATTGGATAAATTTTCAAATGTAAGAATTGGGAGAACAAATTCGATTTAGGGTTTGGGTTTCAAGTTTTTGGTCATGTCGAAATCGTGCGTGTCTGTTTTCTGTGGGTGATCGAGTTTCACGGGGGTTCAAGGAAGGAGAAGAGGAATGGGTTGTCGTGGTGTGGCCAAAGTCCGAGCTCCTCCAGTGGCCTTTAAGACGGTGGCATGATGATTTAAGGGATGGTCGAGCCTCAGTTTTTCCAAGCAGAAGGCATTTTTTTGATTCGACATTTTTGGGTCGAATTGAGTTGGTTTTTTTGAATCTATGGAGGATTCGTGTCTTGCCGATGGTATTGGTGATCGCCGGAGCCGAGTCGTACGATTGTGCACGTGTACGGCATGGGCAATGGGTGTCAGTGGGTAGATTGGTGAACGACCACGAGTCATTGCTCGAGTATTGTGGTCACTTGTATCGGGTAGGTATTCAAGTGCATGCGAGATCATGGATTTCCTGATGCCCAATTTTTGCTTTAGTTTTAAATTAAAACTTACTGAAAATAAAGAGGGAAGAGAGAAGAAGAAGGGTCACGAGAATGGAAGAATGACTCGGGAAAATTATTGGGATACGCGAGTTAATCAGGGAAGTACTCGAAAGGGTTTTGTTTTGAATCTGCAATGTTATAAATTAAAGATTAAGTAATTTATTTTCAACCAGTTTAAACATTGTATACTTAATGAAGGTTTAACAACTTAAGTTAAGACTTTAACATAAGTTTAATTATTTTAATTAATACTTTAAATGTTTAAACTCGTGATTAAATATTATTAGCATTAAAGATTGGTAGTTAATAATGATAAAATTTTCAAGTTAAAGAAGATTTCTTTAAAATGTTAGTTAAAGATGGTTAATTATTCAATTAATTATTTTTAGGAAGTAACTATGAACAATTAAATTATAATCGTAATTAGAGCTTGGATTAATTAATGGTTAATTGATAAATAAAGTTGTAATTATCTACTTAAAGTTAATTAACGAACGATTAGTAGTTAAGTGATTAAGTAATTTAATTAACTAATGACTAATGATTAATTAACTGGTAATTAAGGAAATACTTAATGCATAACTAAGATGTGCTAATCAATAATTAAGGTTTATTAATTGGGTTTAAGGGTAATCGAGGGATGGTTTATCCGATTGAAATGAATTTGTTAATTAATTATAGGAAAACTCTTGGAGATTAACTATATATAAATACTTGATGAGATTTAGTGAAGTAATTCATGAATACAGGATGTGATATATTAAAAGGAATTAATTAAAGGAAAGCAATTAGAGGGAATTTACTCAGTAGAAGTAATTAAAGATGAATTACTTGGTATATTTAAATCAAAAGGGATTAATGATTAAGTAAGAGGTTAATTTCTTAAGTAAGTAATTACAGAGGGGTAATTACTGTTCATGATTAATTGGGGTTGATTAATGGATGCAATTAATTAAGGATAATCATTCATGAAATGTGATTCACTATAATTACTTAATAAGTAATTAGATAATGATGATAATCTTAATGTAATTAAAGATGAATGATTATGGGATGGTAAATCAATTGGGTTGTAATCGATTAATAAGCAGGACTTAGAGGTAATTGATTTAATTCAATTATGGTAAATTGGATTTATTCGAGATGGTGTGATTGATTATCTTGCTTATGATTGTTTAAATGTCCTGAATTGATTGATACCCCTGATATGGAATGGTTTGTGTTATAATGTGTTGGGTGGGCAATGATAATGTGGTTATGTATTAATGATGAATTGTTGAGTAAAGGTGACATCTTTATTTAAAATTGAGTTTAATTTCACTTAAATGACATGTGTTAAGATGAACCGAATTCGAAGAGACCGGAGTCGGGTATAGTTAATACCCGAAACCACTTTGATTCTATACAAAACTTGATACGTGGAGTCAATAGATAGTAATGGAATTATTTAAGTGAATTGGTCCATATAATCAAGGTTTCTAGCACTTAGTAATTGCTTTGTGAAATAAGTGATGTCTATAACAACTTGTGAAGTTGTAAATTGATATAGGTACCCGAGTTTTATATGAGTTGTGGACTATTCCTTGTTAGATGGGTTTACTCACGCTGGTTTCCAGCCCGACCCGGGTGTTACTTTGATGTAATGCTCGGGTTAGACCGAGTATTACAGTTTTTTTCAGGTAGGTACGTTCTGGAGCTCAGGAGGCGAGCTGGATGGCGATAGCGTATAGAGTATTTCCGCTGTGTTTATATTATTGTTAATCTGAGTCATGATAATTGTATATATTCAGTGTCTGTATATATGTGAAACTATGATGTATATTAAATGTAATCGATAGATATAGTATTCTTTTGTAAACTGTTAATATTTATTATTATATCTTATCCACTGCGAATGTGAGATGTTTGGTGTTCCTGTTCTTCTTCTATCTCTTTCTTCTTTTTCATAACTATCTAACATTTTCGGGTTCGAAAATTCCAGGTCGTTAGAAGTTTTTAAGAGTGTTGGGAGGAGCTGTAGGCGGCCGATCCTTGGCCACGGACGCGACAGAGGAAGGCACAAGACGTGGTGACACAAGGTGTTGCAAGCGAAGTAGTGGAGGGTGGTTCTCGGTAGCATTGGTCGATGGGAGGGCGTTGATCGATTGAGTTGGCCGTTGTTTGCATTTACCAGCTTGGAACGATGTCTGGGAGAGGTAGTTAGCTAGCTTAAGAGTAATTAGTAGATTTAATTATGATTAAAATTTAAGAATCGTTAATTTATATAATTTGAAATTTGCTTATACAAGGATTAAAGTTAACCTAGCAAATCTCGTTAAACTCGGGGCGGCAATACTTGCAAATAAAAATCAAAGGTGAGAAAATTCTCGCTCATTTGGATTACTAGAAATTATTTTAAACATTTAGAATAAATTGTTGAGTGTTGGTTGTTTTTATAAATTTTAATCCGTTGAATGTTAAACATATAGTAATATATATACTAGTATTTGGAGTGGTATTCCCGCACATTATAGCAGATGAGACCCTATGCAGCCTGCTTAATAGCGAATGACCATATATACTGCGATATCCCCCTCAAAGTGGGATTGTATCTTTATGTTGTATTAACATCTGTGGATGCAAGGAAACATGTTGGAGGGATCGAACTGGATTCCTCAAAATATATTGTTTATTTTTCATATATATAGTGATATATGATGTGTGTAGATAATCTGTTATCGATTATTGTTGAAATTTGAATTATTGGATGTTATAGTTACACTGGCCTTTAATTTTGGTATTTTTAAATACCATAAATATTATTCTTTGGAATTGAAGGAATAAAAAGGAATTTTGGATATAAATATATTTATATTGAAAATTGGGTTATTTTAGAGAAAAGTGCATTGAGAAATAAAAATAGTAGATTTTTGTTTAAGTTATACTTAACTATTCGTAAATTGTTTTTAAGGTAGAGATTTTTAAAAATAAATTATATAAAGGAATTTATAAAGGATATTCGAGAAATATAAAAAGAAGTTGAAGTCGATATTAAAAATAGATTGGAAGCTATAAATGAGATTCATAAAGAAATGGATTTATTAAAATGGAATTTTATAAATAAGATTGTTTATTATAAACAAGTAAAACTCAAAGGAGTTATAAAAATTTATAAAGGATGTTTATAAATAAAGGAAATCGATATCAGGATGATAAATTAAGAACATAAATTTATGGGGTGAATTTATATTAGGGTATGGAAAATAGGGTGAGAAAAATAGTGGATACTATTTTTGAAAAGTGAAGATGGTTAAGGAAATCGGAATAAAGGTAATGCGATGGAAATCAAGAGGAATTTATAAGTTGAATTGGTTATTGAGATTTTGAAAAATATATTTTTATTTTAAGAAGTAAGTTTGTTTTGAAAGGAAAATTTTATTATATAAAACTATGAAATTTTAAACTAGTTAAGGTTGAAATTCTTCGGTAAGTAGATATTCAAATATTAAGTATTTATTAAATAAATTCTAACTTTTAAAATCATCTTTGAAATTTATTTATTTGTCAAAAAATGAGTTATTGATGTTTATAAAAATGTTTTCGATATTTTAAATAATTACTTGAAGATTTTTTTAAAAAAATTCCTTTTTAAATACTTATTATATATATATAGTTTTGAAGTGAATGGAAATCTTTACTTATAAATTCTCTCGAGATTCGTAAATGGGATTTATAAATGGATATGATTTTGAGGAGTGGGATTTTATAAGGGATTTGAAGGAAATGGGATTTTAGAATGTTGAATATAGGGTTTTTGAAAATGAAATCTGAGTTTATAAATGTAGTTATAACTTGTAGAATGGGGTTATAAATAGATATATTGGGTTTTGAAAAATTGTAAAAGGGAATTTATTAGTGGTTCCGAAGACTTATGAGATAAGTTATGAAGCATTCTCTTAAGTATTGATATTGAAAAGATTTTGGAAAATAAGACTTATAATATTTTCCTAAGTATAAAAATCGAAAATTTGGAGATATTTCTAAGTGTTAAGATGGTTTGAAAATATCCTGTTATGGATTTAAGTATTTGAAATTAATTTCAAATGTTGGAATATGGGAAGGGTTTTGAATATATATGTTCATAAAGATATTTTGAAATAAATGTTTGAAAAGTTATAAAATAAGGCCTAGTGTCTGCTTATGGATGTTTTATTGATAGTTAAATAACCGACTATTAATATTGACCAATCTCATTGATCGTTTCGAAGAGACCAGGATCGGATTTAATTATACGAAAACCACTTCGATCCAGTTTGAACGTAACAAATTAATAGCGTGGAGATGGTGAAGACAGTGATTCGGTTTGTCCAGACTCAGGACAACTAGTATGAACGAATGCTATCAGAACATCGTCATTAGAGGACGATAAGCATTCTAAGTGGAATTGTTTCTTAAAATGTAACGCTTAGCCTCAAGCATCATCAACCGGGAATGACTAAAACATGACAAAATGTAGCAAGACTAAGTGGGTCGCCCCCAATTAGGGTATGTTATCACTTTTCTAGATGTCCTCGGAAACATATATATATTGGATATGGTTGTGCATAAAAGGAACGCTCGATAGTGAGGGTGGGAACACCCAGGGTGATAACATATTCGGTCTACCCAGGTTAAGGGTAGGCCTGTAATGACCCGGAATTTCGGTCGTTAATTTTGAACATTTAATTTATTTTAAATGTTTAATTTGAATTATAAATTGATTTTGAATATGGAAGGATTTCTGAAATGGTTTAAAATTCCAAATATAGCGATTTATTTGATTTGGTAGAATGGTAATTTAATATTTGAAATTGAGCAAATATGGGAATTCAAAAATAAATGGACATGGAAAATGATTTCTATTATTTAAATTCTATTTAGATTAGAATTATAATATGGACTTTGGAATAGAATAAAAGGTCGATAGTTTTAAATTTAAAATTTATATATTAAATTAATAGTGGAAATTAATATACAGAAATAATGTAAATAATTGAATTTTGATTAAAAATGAGTCAGAATGATTTCTAATATGAATATAAATCCTATTTGAATTATAATCGAGTTAGTAAAATTTTAAAATTGAAATTTGAAACGATTTCGATGATTTTGAAAATCGCTCGACAAAATCGACGAGTTCAAATAGCCTTCCGAGAAACAGTCTTAAAATTCAACGAAAGTAGTTTCATTGGATACATAATAGTGTATTTTTACTGAATTTCAAATTTCGTAGCCTTTGGAGTTACCGTTTGGTCGTACGGAGTAAAAACGTGTTGAATTTAATATCGAAAATTTAATATTTAAATTCGGTTTAAAAAGCTATCTTCCACGTACGATCGAATTAGGCTAAAAAACATGTTCCATTGTGTTCAAAATATGGGTAAAACATTAGAAATGCCAGGCGGCACGTTTCGTTTGGAGTTCGTTTGAAAAAACATGTAAAAATTTGAAATATATTAATAAAATAACATTGTATATGTGTGTATATACTGTTCCAACAGAAAACCCTAGGGCTTGTTCATGTAGCCGCCGGCTTGCTTTTCAATGGCCGGCTTCTCCCTTTTTCCCATGATTTTCTTCGAATCCATATGCTTTCGTGAGAAGGCTCCAATATGAAAATCGTAGAGCTCACCGAGCTCGCCAAATCCAACGGTTAGGATTATGTGCGGTGGCTTGAAGCGGCAGCAAGTCGTCACGAACAGCGTATGGTTCGAACGTGTTTTCTAGAGGCATGGAGCAGCCGAGCTTGACCTGGTTCAGGACGTGGGCGTGCGTGGAGAAGAGCTACGATGTGGCGGCGATGCATCGCGTTCAATTGGTTGGTGGTGGCCGCGTAGTAGGGTTGAACGGAGGGACGTGGTGGGTTGTTTCGTACCTGGTACATGAGGGAAGAGAGGGAAACAAAGTGGCGGTCATGATTTCCTAAAGCTAGAATCAACGGCCCGAATTTTCTAGGTTAACAAAAAAAGAGAAAATTGTAATTTATTTATAATTTACATTGAAAACTTATAAAATGCATATCTTATCCATACGAGGTCGGAATCGGACGAAACAAGCGGTGCCAGAATAACAATGACTAGCAATACATTGTGGTGCAGATCTGGAGTCGATCGGAGCAATCAATTTTTTAGTTAAATCGAACGCCGTTCGATTTAATTTAAAATTGGAGCGTTTAGCTAATTAAAACTCAAGGTGAGTTAATCTCACTCAATTTTGGACTGCTAGTGATTAATTTTAAATAGTTAAAATTAATAAATGATTGATTGGTTAAATTGATGCATTTTTATCAGTTGGATGTGATATTATATATAGTGGTATATATATTGGAGTGATTGATATTCCCACATATATATAGCGGATGAGACCCTATGTGCCCCAGATAATAGCAGATGACCTTATATACCACGATATTCCACCTCGAAACGGAATTGGTATTTTATGTTATGATAACATCTGTGGATGCGGAAAAACAGGTTGGAGGGATCCAACTGGATTCCTCAAAAGTGTTAAATTTATTTTCATATATAGTGATATATTTTGTTGAAATAATCCATAAAAGGTTATTGTGCGATTTGAATTGATTGGATGTTATGGCTGTTAAACTAGATTTTTGGTGTTTTTAAATACCAAAAAATATATTTTTTAAATTGGTAAATAATTGTAAACAAGGATTTTCTTGAACTAAAAGTATATAATAAAGGATTTTTAAATAATAAATCCTTAAATGGTACTTGTTTAAATATAAGGGGTTTTAAAATCGAGAAATTGGGTTTGTTTTAAAAAGAGGATTTTTAGTTAGTAATTTGGTAAATTTTAAAAGTGTTAAATATTTTGGGAACTAGTTATTAAATTATTTTAAATTGTTAAAGCATATTTAATTATTTATTAGTTACTTTATAATGATTTTTAAGGATTTATTTTATTTAAGAACAAGTCAGCATTTTGTTTTAAAAGATAATTATTGAATATTAGTATGGCTTTGTATGATAAGTTTTATTTAAGTATTTTGCATAGATTTAACCTGAGAATTTATTTTAGAATTTAGGAGAATTATTTTGAGATAATTTTTAAAATAAAGTTTTCAAAAAGTAATGGTTTAATCGCGTGTCATAAATCGGAGGCGGTGAGTACCTGCAGTTAAGTTTTGTATTTCTCTGGGATAGAGACGTAACCATTGAGCTGTGATCCATGGTTTGATACCGCAGTGTACTTTCCACATTATTTTTAAAGGGTTTCAAATATTTTTAAAAAGGATACTTGTGAATATATACTGAATTCGATAAGATATGTACAAGATTTGGATAAAGAGATTTAATTTATTTAAAATTTAATTTAAAATAAGATTTAGTGTTTTTTTGTAAAAATGAATTATTTGGTTGAATCGATTGTTTATTTGATAGTTAAATAACCGACTATCAAATCTGGAACTAAACATAACTTTGGAAATATCTATAAGAAGTGCGGGAATTATATGGTGCAGTTACCGTTCGAGGTGTTATACTGCATATATGAACTCATTTCATTCTTCTAGGACATTTATAGGGAAATCTGTCCACAAATGATTAGGAGGTGAACTCCGATCTTATTTTCGTCTGTTTATTTCCAGGAGAACCGGGGATGAGTTTACTAGAAATATCGAACGTTATTTCGAAGAGACCGGGATCAGATTTGTTACCCGAAAACCACTTCAATCCAACAAGTACGTTTTTGAAATGAAGACAAGAGCTTGGAGTCGAAAATGGAGCAGTGAAGTACAAGGGCTAATCGCTACTAATCCTGAGGCTGGTTTCAAAATGGATGTAGTGGGAATAGTGCCGGTTCCGTTTGGACCGGGAACAGACTTATATAGATGAATGCTATCAGAACATTGTCATTGGAGGACAATGAGCATTCTAGGTGAATATTTCTAAAAGGTAATTGTAGCCTCTAGCCTCATCAACCGGGAATGACTGAAAAGCAGAGGGAATGCAGCAAGGCTAAGTGGGTAGCATCCAAGTAGGGTATGTCTATCACCTTTCTAGATACCCTCAGATATTATTACTACGATTATGGAAGGAGCTCGAAAAAGGGTGGGAACACCCGGGATGATAGTTTATTCGGCCTATCCAGGTCAGGGATAGTCCGGTCTTGTGTTGCAGGAGATCTCAGCATGGTCCTTGGTATGCTGTTCTAGATGTATACCTTGACACGTGGTACCCCAGTACCTAGTCATTCAGATGGAATCCATTCTCCAATAAGCGCCGTACGGTTTTGATTGTGCCTAACTATGTTGAAATGTGAGATGCATGCATTTCAGCTATTTGAATAAGTATTTGTACTTAGACACTATTATAATATTAGAGGATTTTGATATGAATGTTTTGGTTATCGTAAGGTAAAAACCCGTAGTGTTTATTTATGGCTTGGTCTTACGAGACATCTTTGGTTTTCAAAGAATTTTGAAAACTTTAATAATTCAAATTGAGTGTGTTTTCTCACGCTGGTGTTCCAGACTGATTCGGGTGTTATTTTATTACAATACTCGGGTCAGACCGAGTATTACAGGTTCATATTAGGATGCTATGGAACTCAGGAGACGAGCTGGATGGCGAAGACGTATTTCTCATACTAGTTTATTTCCGCTGTAGTGTTTTTGTTTGAAATTACCAGCAGTTGTGACGGCAGGTTATTATAACTGCCCAGGCTGGTAATTATTGATTTATGTACTCTGATGTGAAATATGTATATTACTGTTTTGATCTGTGTAAAGAGATATTGATATTATATATTATTCAGTCGGCTGTGAGATTCTGTTTTTGTTTAGTTTTCTTCTTCTACCTCCTTTCTTTTCCCTCAACGATCCGTCTTTCCGGCACTCGATCGTTCGGCGTATTTTACAATGGCGTATTTATGTCGATTTTCGAGGGCCGTGAAGTGTGGGTTGTCACAATGCCGGTCTTGTGTAGCAGGGGATCCCAGCAAGGTCATTGGTACATTGTTCTAGAAGTGTACTGTGATGGGCGGTACCCCAATGGCCCGGTCATTGTATGTAATCCATTCTCCAATATGCGCCGTACGGTTTTGATTGTGCGCTACTATGCTGAAACGTAAGATGCAAGCATTTCAGTTATTTTCTATTTACTTTCTATAGACACTATTATAATATCATATGATTTTGATAAAAATCGTTTTGGTTATCGTAAGGTAAAAACCCGTCGTGTTTATGTGTGGCGTGGTCTTATGAGATATCTTTGTTTTCAAAGGATTTTGAGAAAAGCTAATAATTCAAATTGAGTGTGTTTTCTCACGTTGGTTTTCCAGACTGACTCGGGTGTTATTTTATTTTAATGTTCGGGTCAGACAGAGTATTACAGATTCAGGATAGGATGCTATGTAGCTCAGAAGACGAGGTGGAGTAGTCCAGACGTATATCACGTACTTGGGTTTTCCGCTGTGTATAAGTTATGTATATCAGGACAGATTATTATAACTGTCCATTCTGATGTATTGAATTATTGTACTTTGATAATTATATGTATTTTAATAGATATAGTTTTCCTTGTATAAGAATATGCTATTATATATTATACTTTGTTCCGCTGCGATTGTCAGATTCTGTATTGTTGTTTTCTGTTTTATTTCTCCTACTTTTTCTTCTTCACGCTGAAGATTCGTAACTCCGTTAAATTTGAGTAGAACTGATGTGAAATATGGTCGACTCAAAGGTACGGATTTGCGGGTTTTTCCACCTGGCTACATGAATATAGAATATCCATACCATAATGAGAAAGAAAATATTACAAGTTCAAATCATAGTCCGAGTATACTTTATAATATACAATATGAATCAACTTTTGAATACAATTCAGGTGAAGCGGGTGACAACAATTTATCAAACGAGGAGCAACGTGTTCACAAGAATTTCATTTAAAACAATGACCAAGGAATGACATAGCCACAAGGAGCTCACATCAAGATAAAAATACCGCTCAACTAGAAGTTAGCATTGGATGGCGTACAAGTCTATTTAAGAAATGTAGGAAACAACGGCAAGAAGACGTCCCATTCGAATTTACTGCAACATAATCTGCTGATGTGATAGACAACCTTAAATGGCAAAGCATGGTTTCACATTTAAAATTAAAAGGTAGAAAATGAAACGTTCAAAGACAAATGTGAGTGTTCCTTCTCATATAGATTTAGGGAGCGACCTGGTTAACCTTGCTTAATGAATTCGATAGTTTGGAATGTAAAGTGCTTAAATTCCTTTAGTAAACAATTAGACATAGCCCAAATTATAAATCAAAGCAAAGCTTCCATTGTTGGTCCCTTGGAGAACAAATTAATAAAGGACAGATTAAAGAAGTAGCCTATTTCGTTAATAAAGATTGGGACTTCACTTACAATAATGATCAGCAAGATATAGATTGAATTATAGTCTTGTAGGATAAAAATCTTTGGGATATATCTATTATGCCTAAAAATGAGCAGTACATTACATGTCATGTTCATAATAAGTTAGGAATGACTTTCTTTTGCACCATTGTATATGCATATTATCAATCGGTAAAAAGAACAAGGTTGTGGGATTACATAAAACATCAATCAAATATAATTAAGCTGTCATGGGTGATTGTATGCGACTTTACTACTATTCTATATTGCCATGACAGAATTAATAATGGATGTTATAGTTCAACCCCCATAAATTTTATTAATTGTGTTGGATCTGCAAACCCTTTTGAACCTCCAAGCATATGGAATTATTATACATAAAGGGGCGGAGTCCACATTTCAGTACATAGCAAAATAGACAGACATTTATTAAGGAGTGTCATGGTAAATACTCTCAATTCTCTATCTTTTTTGCTAATTACTCAACTAGTCCTCACTCCGATAATTTTCAATTTTATAGCACGGAGGCAGAGCAAGAGGAGTTTCTCTTTCAAGCATAATAACTCTTGGCAATACAATCCAAAATTCCATGACTTAGGCAAGAAAAAGCGGGACACCACTTGTATTGGCAACCCTTTATTTCAACTGAAAATTAGGCCCGCGTCCTTTTAATTAAAGTTAGTCCACGTAAACTCCTCCCATTTGAAAACTTATATTTCTGATCCCTATTTTTATTTGCAGCTAAATTTATTCCATAAATATATCTCTGTTTACCTGTCGCGCTTATTTTAATGGTGGTCGTGATTTCGATTGCAAGTTTTTAATTGTGATTCACTTCGATCATCGTATTAAGATATTATTTTGGATTCATGCCTTTATCTTCTTTTAGGTAAAATATTGTTTGGATTTGTAGTCGATTTTGTTTGTTTTTAATTGATATTGCGATATTGGTTGATAATGTTGTTATTTTTGTTTCGTTTGTTTTTTTTGTTTTTGTTTAAAGTAAATGGAAATTACAAGTATTCTATTATTTATTTTAGCTGAAAAATTAATGCGTGTGTATAGGGCAATGTTCGATTACATATTTTGTTAGATTTGATTAAGTTCAGATTTACCTGGAATTATTGTAGATATTTTACATACTTGTACGTAGATAATTTGAATATTTATAGGGAAAATGCTACGCAAATTACTAATAGTTGCTGATTTATCTGCAACATTTTACAATTATTGCTTACATATCGGCAAATAATATTGGTATTTCACTGTGTTTGATTAAGCTCATACTTCTGCTGATTTATCTGCATTTGTTTAGAAATTTTGCTTACATATGAGCAAATGATATTGCTTAAATATTAGCATATTATTATTATATGCTGATTTATCTGCAATTTTTTAAAATTATTGCTTACATGTCAGCATATAACATATATATCCTGGTTTTTTTTTGTAATTGTAATTCCGTTTTGTTTTTAAATTAAAGTGTTCCTGGTGATGCTGGAGTGCTTGTGCTGTTGAAGTTTGGATAAGATAGCTTTTCGTTACGTCTTCAATTTGATAGTTCGGTTGTTATGTTGAGCTATTTGTGGTAAATGGACAGAATTGAGTTCATTATCATTTGAATTAAACTATGTTAGAGATGGATTGAGAAGGAATATTGAAACTAATTTTGATCTTCAATCTACTTTGTTGTTGGCTGCTCATCATCGTGAGGATTACTTTGTTTGTAACAGCCCGCAGATTCGTACCCCTTGAGTTAACACTATTCTACCCAAATCAACTCAAGTTGTACATAAGTATGAACCATTTGGGTTAAAGAAGAAGAGGTAGAAGAAGAAAATAGAAAAAAACAATAACAGAATCTAACCACCGTAGCGGAATAAAATATAATAGATAATAATTGATCTTTACTCAAATCAAATATTTTTGTTTACATATTACATCATCATCAGCAGTACATCAATCACAGTTCAACAACAACAACATATAAATAGATACACAGCAACTCAACACAACAGAATATATATAAAACAAGTACGGAAGTAAGTACCGTCATTCAGCTCGACTCCTGAGCTCCACGGTATCATATCCTGTATCCTATAATACTCGGTCTCACCCGAGCATTACAGTTAAATAACACCCGAGTCAGTCTGGAATACCAGCGTGAGAAAATCACACCTAATTGATTATTAAAGTTTCAAAATCCTTTGAAAAACAAAAGCATCTCGTAAGACCACGCCACAAATAAACATGTCGGGTTTTTACCTCACGATAGCTAAAACACTTTTTATAGAAATCCTATGATATTATAATAGGGTCTATATACAAATACTTATAAAATAGCTGAAATTGTTACATCTATTAAATTCCAGCTACTAGCCATAGAGTGGGTAATACAAACAAAACTCGTACAAGGCTCGTAGGGAGAATGGATTTTCAACTAATGACTGCACTGGGTACCACCTGTCATAGTACCGAGGAGTACGCCCGCTCCCCTACAACACAAGACCGGGACCACCCCTTTCTGGATAATCCCGAGTGAGATCACCCCGCGGTTGGGATCAACAACCGCCCACTAAGCCAAAATAAAAGGGACATCTAGGCTGGGATGACCTCACCCTGCTTGGGTGCTACCCATCTAGCCTTGCTGCATAACCCCTGATTTTCAGTCATTCCCATTTGATGAGGCTTGAGGCTAAGCGTTACCTTTTTAGAACATACCCCTTGGAATGCTCATCGTCCGCCTGACGATGTTTCGCAAGCATTTATCCATACAAGTCCGTCCCGGGTTCGAACGGAACCGAAGGCACTATTCCTACTACATCCATTTTGGAAATATCCTCAGGATTAGTAGCGACTAGCCCTTGCACTTCACTGCTCCAACTTCGAATCCAAAATCGTTTTCCACGAAATGTACAAACCGGATAGAAGTGGTTTTTGAGAAATAAATCTCGATCCCGGTCTCTTCGAAACGATCAGTATATTTGTCCAATATTGATAGTCGGTGATTTAACTATCAATTTATATTCACAAACAACCATCAACCAATAAATAATTTCCCAAATTATTTATTATCCTCAAATATCTTCACAAGATATATTTCATTTCCAAACCCCTTTGAAAAATAGTTTACAAACTATCTTTCTGTTTCAGCATAAACTTTCCAAATAATTTATGTCTCCTCTGGAATCACCAAGCACAAAGCTAGATTTTAAAATAATTTAAAACACTTTACTTTGAAATATAATTTAAAACATTCATTTTTAAAAACTACTTCAATAATTCATTAAAAATACATGCTATATGAATATTTGAAAATAAGGTTACTTGATAAAATATAAAACTAAATTTCACTTTTAAAACAAATACTAAATCACTCTTTAAATAATTATTGCTATAATAGATTAAAAGGAAATACTTACTTTAGAAATTAAATATTAGAAATAATAACTTTTCCAAAACTTACTTTTTAAAACAACTTAAAAACTTTTAACTTATATTAAAAAATTTATTTTGAAAACGTACTTGGTTATTCAGGGAGAATTTCAAATCCCAATCACTTAAATCAATTTTTCCAAATTGATTCCCAATTTATTCCATTTGAAATAAATTTCTTTACTTATTAGCTCATTTCAAAATTCATTAGTTATGGACTTTATTATTATTATTTTCCGTTTGATTTCAAACCTTTTTGACTGAAATCTACAAATTTCAGGTTATTCCCAATTTCTTCTTTATTCCTTTCAATAATTTAAATCTTAAATTTTAAATAAATGTTTTGTTCTTTTAATTAATATCACCGAAGATTTAAAATTCATTAACTTTCTGTTTATTCAAATTTTCCTTTCCATATACAGAATTTATTTATTAGAATTTAAAACTACCATTATTCTTATCCAGTTTATTCTTAATTTATTTAAATTTTCTATAATTATTTCACTTACACATTCTCTACATTTTATTTCCAAAATCCAACTCTTTATATGTTGATAACTTAGTGCACCGGAATATATTCAAGTAAACCATAACATCCAATATTCCAATTATCAATAATACCAATAATATTCATCACAGAATATAAAATATCACAACAGGGAGTATTAAATAATTTATATAAATGTTGAGGGGTCCAGTTGGATCCCTCCAACCTGTTTTCCCTGCATCCACAGATGTTAGCACGATATAATATGCAAATTCCAAAATATATCGTGCTATAGCACATCAATCAATTCAACCATTCAAACAATTATTTAAATTCAAAAATTTAAATTTAAATTTAAATTTAACTGAGTGAGATTAACTCACCTTATTCCATTTGGAACCTATTTCCAAACCAGCTTGTTTCGTCACAATTCTTCACAGTTTACCTTGTATAAAGATTTTACATTTTATTAATATTCTGAACTTATTGAACAATTATTTCCCTTTGATAATTTTACCTAGCTAATTATTTATTTTAAATTACTTTCCCTTTTATAAAATATCCTTTGGTAACTAAACAAATAAATACGTTTTAAACAAATTAATTACCTTTAAATAAATCAATCAACTAATAATTTAGTTAAACCAATTATTCTTTTTAGCAACTTATAAATTTAAATAAGTTTATTAATCGTCTAAATCACCAATATACATTATTAAGTAAACTTGCAGATTTCATTTCTAAGTTGCATATAAATATAAATTTTTCTCCAAGTCCCAGTAAACCTCAACAACAAGCATTTACTTTACTGTTCCACTATATTTTTTTTTAAAATTAGCTTGCATTCATATGCTAAATGTATTTTATTTATTTATTTTCTGCAAATAAACATATCTATAAATTAAACAAAAGAAGAAAAAAAACTCAGCCTAAACTTACCGCAAACAGCCACAAACGCCTGCCTTAGCTCAAGTGCCAAAGCATCACCGAAGCTCTCGTCGCTGCCTCCTAACCCCCATGACTGCACAACCCAAGTCATGACTCGATTCACCGTCGCCGCGCATCCCTTCTCCCCTCACGCGAGCCGATGCCTTATACTACCCAGTCGAACCTCACCGAAACCCCTCGCCTAGCTGTCCTCCATTACGCGCGCGACTCTCGATCTCGTTCGAGATTGTCCGCCCCCTGTTGCCATTTATCATTTTTTTAGACTCGGTTTTGATTCTGGATGAAGAAGAATGGGAGAGTACTCTGATTTATAATTGAAGACATCGATCCCTTTTTTTCTTTTTCTTCTTTTAAACTGTCGTGTAAAAGAAATGGGGGACAAGAGAAGACGTCGTGCTGAGGATAACACGATTTGATCCTTGCGTGAACAAGAAGGACTACAGTGATTGCATAAAAGTTTTGGCATTGATAGAAAGTGGGCTGTAGTTGAAATAGTTTGACCCGCCAATTTATATGTATTACATATTCAAATTTGAAATTTTAAATCGTCTCGAAATCGTAGCTCAAAATCTCGACCTCCTATCGACGCGTGCCGCTATGCGTTTATAACGTTATACCCCTATTTCGAACGCAATGGAAAATGTTTCAAGTCCAAATTCGATCGTATGGAGAAGATAACCTTTTTAAACCCAGTTATTATATTGAATTCGATATAAATTTCAGCGCGTTTACATACCATACACTCACACAACAACTCCAAATGCTACGAAAATTGAGATATGATAATAATTCAATATTACGGACCCAATGGAACTGGTTTCGTCAAATTCCGAGACTGTGTCTCGGAAGACTATTTTTAAATTCAATTTAAAACGATAAAATTTCAAAACCTAATAAATCATTGTAAAATTCAATTTTAACACTTCTATTCTCTTCAGTATTATCAATATAACTTTTATAAGCCTTCAAATTATTTTCAACAGGCTTAAAATTCTAGATTTCATATTTTACTCAACTTTTATTTGTTTAATTCAATAATTTAATTATGAAATAAATAGTGATATTTGAATAAAAGTTAAAATTAACTTTTAAATATTTAAAAATCAATTAAATATCCCGATTTCAAATGCTCAAAATTTTCCGGGTCGTCATATTCCTCCCCCCTTAAAAGAATTTCGTCCCCATAATTACTAGTTAGGAAAAATAGTCCAATACCCGCTTACTTTTCCCACAACCAATCAGTTTCTAACAATTCAACATCTTACCAACTATCTTCTTATAAAAGACCCATTATTATTCTTATTAACTTTCCAAACTTTTCCCTAGTTCCTAAATAACTTTACATATTCAACTATTCAAATTATAATCCAAAACCAATTTTAAAATTTTCAAAATTTCTCAAAAATCTTCTAACTCTCTAAATTTTCGAAAATTTTTACCAGCGTCTCCTTTGCGCGGCTAACTCGGTACAACTACAAAAGGCCTCTACGACCTCCCAAATCCCAAAAGAAAACAAAAAGCCAAGTGGCTCGATCCAAAAACCCAATCAAATTTCAAAGTAATTTAAATACATACCTTTTTGTCGAGCAATTCAAATTTATCTTTTGAAAGCAAATCCAATTTTCTTTTCTCTTTATGATACCCGTATATCCTGTTTAGCACGAATATCCAATCACAATATTCCCAAACATTTTTTGGACTTCCTTGGAAATGTCAATATTCATTCATTCAAATATTAACTCAGAATATATTTGAAATATCAATTTCCAATCAAGAATTCACCATTTCCTTCTCAAGTTAGTATAAGCATTTTATATGCTTCTTTTATTTATTCCCACTTTACCACTTTAGTTTATGCCTAATTTTATTCAAATTGATTCTTTCATTTTCATATGAATTCAATTTATCTTTAACTCAGAATATTTAAATTTTATTTTCCATTTATAACTAATTTATGTCGTTACTCTAAATTGGTTTCATTTACTAATTTATTCAATTTCCAGTTTGAAATCGTTTTGTCATTAACAAAATTTTCCAAAAATTTTCAAAAAATTTCAACTCCCAAAATTTCTGAAATTTTTTGGTAGAGTCTCCTTTGTACGGAGGAGCTTTTGCAATTTGACAAAAGATATAAATATATATACATCGACCCACACGGTCGGAAAAACCAAAAACAGTTCATATTTCCTATTTTTATTGCGTAGGCGTACCTTATTTAGCATTTTTAAGCAAGTAGCTTATTTATAAAGCAATTAGCACAACCAAATCCAGCCACACGGCTCCCAGGTACTTGTACTTACTCAATTTAAACATGTAAGTGCCATATATATGAAGTTTAACAATATTTCTCTTAATTGCAATAGTTAAACATATGAATTCTAAAAGAAATGCACATTAACCACTTTTTGTAAGCAATTTAAATATTCCAACATTAAATTTAATTGCTCACAACAATCACATATCGTTTCACTTAATCCGAATAGTTGACAACTCACAAGCTTACATTAATTTATTTGTAAGAAAAACTAACTCATATTTAATTCTATTGCTCTCAAAATCAATTTATTTTACTCCTGTCAATTCATAGAATTTTAACTACTTCCATTTACATCCAATGACAATTTATTCTATGCAATTTGACGAGATCTATGTGAATAAATAAGTATTTATGTTTTGTAACCAATTTAAATTGATTTCAACTCAATTTATACTTCATTCTGTTCCATTTTTAAAATTTATTCACAATCCATATATTCTCATTTTCGTTCCATTTAAAATTTGAACCCCATTCACTTGCATTTCATTTTATTAACCAAACTGGTTCCTTCAAAACCATTAACAACTTAGGTTCGTCTTCATTACCAATTAAATTTCCTTTTTATTTTAATTAATTCACAACCATTTATTTAGCTCGACACAATCCAGGCTATTTCATTCAATAACCATTTCTCAACTCATTTAAACCACACTTCATTTTGAGTTCGGCTTTTATTCAACACTTACTTAAGTCAATAACTTAAGTTCATTTCCATTTTTTAATAATAAGTTCTACTTCCATATTTCATTTGATTCTTATTTATTCTATCCATTTATCTATTCAATATAACTAGTTTATCCACTCAATTCATTTTGAATTGTCATTTCCTTAAATATTATTTATAACCCACCAAATTCTATTTCGATTTAAATTTATTTTCATTTGATTTAAACCCAATCCAATATTATTAAACTTAGTTTAAGTTGATTTCAATTCAACTCTCCTCCATCTATTAGCTTAAGTTAATTCACTTTAATTTATTCAGTTTTTTATACTTAAGCTCATTTTCATTTTACAACTTAATTCTATCTCAATTAAATCTCATTTTAAATATACAATTTCATTTGATTAGTAATTATAAAATTAGCTTTTCAGATTTGGCTCATTCAATTGATTACAAGGCCATTTCCAATTTATTTCTACTTATTTGGATTTTATTTGCAATTCAAACCATTACTATTTTAATCCATTTTCATTTTCCTTTGTTCGACACATTTCCAATTATATTTAATTTGTTATCACTTTAATTTATAACTCAAGTTCTGATTCCACTATCCATTTTCAATTTACCCCAATTTTATGAACTCACGGTTCAATTACATTTACTTCACCAACAATTTAAGTCGATTTTAATTTATAACTTGAGTTTTATTTCCAAACTTCATCGTAATCTCATAATTCAGCTTCTATTTAACTACATTAGGTTCCCATTACATATTTCATTAACTAATTTATTAAAAAATTAATTCTCCCATATTTATAGTTCAATACTTGATTTTAAATCTCAAAATTTCTTCATTTAATTTTCTTAAGTTCAAATTTATTTTATAATTCAAGTTTGGAATTTTATTTTATTTTCAATTCATCAAACAATATTTATCTTGAGTTTTTCTATCCCAACTTTTTAATTTTAGAAGTCACCACTTATTATTTCACACATTTCCTTTCATTCTAGGCTTAAATATGTTCATCTTTTATTTCTTTCTCTAAGCCTTATACTTATTTATGACCCAAGCATATTTTTTTGTTTCCATGGATTTTTAATTCTTTTATGAGTTATTCTGATTTATTTATTTCAATCCAATCCTTATCCAAATTTATTTTCCATTTATTCAGGTAAGATTCTAATTCCATTCAATAACTCGACTAAAATTTTATTCTAATTCAATTTTTATTTTAACTCAGATTTATTTAATTCCAATTCGACTTCAACTTAATTCGAAAACAACTGGATATTATTTTCAGCCTATTTAATTAATTTAAATTTAGTTAAATTTTTATTTCCTCAATCCAAACTTATTTCATTTTTAACCCTTTCACTTTAAATTTAAATTCCCAGCATTCAAAGCTTATATTTCCTTCCTGTTTTAAAAATCATCTCAATTTATAAGTTTACAACCTATCTCATCAAGATTTTAAATACCCGGCTTTGGTTTCAAATCATTTTGAAATGTCCAACATCTCAAATCACAATTCTCAAAAAATAAACCAACCCTGGTTTTATTCCCAATAAATTTCCTTTAAGATTTTCAAAAACAACTAACTTTTCTGAATAAATCAATTTTTGGCAGCAATCCTTCCCTTAGTAATTCGAAAATGAATACTGATGATGCGGCCGTCATCATCAGAATTATTTTCCAATGATCCAAGTGATTTCAATGCTATATCACTTTCAAAATCCATTTAAAACAAATTTCCTTTCAGAAATACCTCCAAAACAATAATACTATTATTTATCTTCAAATACTTCCAAATCTCCGGGATTTAAATTTCTAAATCCTGCTTAAATCAATTTTAACTATAATTCACTTGTACAGTTTATGCTCATACAAATTCTTATTTGATTATATATCAATTTATAAATTACATTTATAATTCATATTTATAAATTTCATTTTTATAATTGAATTTATCTCCTTAATCTTTGGTTTTATTTACAATATCTAGTTAAATTTCCATTCAATAATGATAATAATTTAAATATCATCATTCCTAACATCCAAGTAAACATATATTAGCTAAAATAGTTTACAAAAACTTTTCTTTATATCAAAATATATTTGGGGTAAAATTATTTCATTTACCCACATTTAAAACAATACCGTGTCGGTTGTTCTATTCAAGTGTTTAGAAACCCCTTCAATACAGTTGCGTAGACTGTGCCGACGAAGGTTCATATGCCACTCAATAAATCAATCAACACAATATTAAAACAATTTATATTCACTAACAAATACGCGCTCATATCTATTAATACGCTCAAACTCATTCTAGAGTACTGCAGACTCTAGTTTAAATGAGTAGTTCCCACCAGAGCCAAGGTTATCACCAATCTAAGCTCTGATACCACTATAACAGCCCGTAGATCTGTATCCCTTGAGTTAACACTATTCTACCCAAATCAACTCAAGTTGTACAGAAGTACGAACCATTTAGGTTAAAGAAGAAGAGGTAGAAGAAGAAAATAGAAAAAAAAACAATAACAGAATCTAACCATCGTAGCGGAATAAAATATAATAGATAATAATTGATCTTTACTCAAATCAAATATTTCTGTTTACATATTACATCATCATTAGAGTACATCAATCATAGTTCAACAATAACAACATACAAATAGATACACAGCAACTCAACACAGTGGAATATATATAAAACTAGTACGGAAGTACGTATCGTCATTCAGCTCGACTCTTGAGCTCCACAGCATCATATCATGTATCCTATAATACTCGGTCTGACCCGAGCATTACAGTTAAATAACACCCGAGTCAGTCTGGAATACCAGCGTGAGAAAATCACACCCAATTGATTATTAAAGTTTCAAAATCCTTTAAAAAAACAAAAGCATCTCGTAAGACCATGCCACAAATAAACATGTCGGGTTTTTACCTTACGATAGCGAAAACACTTTTTATAGAAATCCTCTGATATTATAATAGGGTCTATATACAAATACTTATAAAATAGCCGAAATTGTTACATCTATTAAATTCCAGCTACTAGCCACAGAGTGGGTAATACAAACAAAACTCGTACAAGGCTCGTAGGGAAAATGGATTTCCAACTAATGACTAGGTACTGAGGTACCACCTATCACAGTACCAAGGAGTACGCCTGCTCCCCTGCAACACAAGACCGGGACTACCCCTTACTGGATAATCCCGAGTGAGATCACCCTGCGGTTGGGATCAGCAACCGCCCACTAAGCCGAAATAAAAGGGACATCTAGGCTGGGATGACCTCAACCTGCTTGGGTGCTACCCACCTAGCCTTGCTGCATAACCCCTGATTTTCAATCATTCCCATTTGATGAGGCTTGAGGCTAAGCGTTACCTTTTTAGAACATACCCCTTGGAATGCCTATCGTCTACCTGACGATGTTTCGCAAGCATTCATCCATACAAGTCCGTCCCGGGTTCGAACGGAACCGAAGGCACTATTCCTACTACATCCATTTTGGAAATATCCTCAGGATTAGTAGCGACTAGCCCTTGCACTTCACTGCTCCAACTTCGAATCCAAAATCATTTTTCACAAAACGTACAAACCGGATCGAAGTGGTTTTCGAGAAATAAATCTCGATCCCGTCTCTTAGAAACGATCACGTATTTGTCCAATATTGATAGTCCGTGATTTAACTATCAATTTATATTCACAAACAACCATCAACCAATAAATAATTTCCCAAATTATTTATTATCCTCAAATATCTTCGCAAGATATATTTTCATTTTCAAACCCCTTTGAAAAATAGTTTACAAACTATCTTTCTGTTTCAGCATAAACTTTCCAAATAATTTCTGTCTCCTCTGGAATCACCAAGCACAAAGCTAGATTTTAAAATAATTTAAAACATTTTACTTTGAAATATAATTTAAAACATTCATTTTTAAAAACTACTTCAATAATTCATTAAAAATACATACTATATGAATATTTGAAAATAAGGTTACTTAATAAAATATAAAACTAAATTTCACTTTTAGAACAAATACTAAATCACTCTTTAAATAATTATTGCTATAATAGATTAAAAGGAAGTACTTACTTTAGAAATTAAATATTAGAAATAATAAATTTTCCAAAACTTGCTTCTTAAAACAACTTTAAAACTTTTAACTTATATTTAAAAATTATTTTGAAAACGTACTTGGTTATTCAGGGAGAATTTCAAATCTCAATCACTTAAATCAATTTTTCCAAATTGATTCCCAATTTATTCCATTTGAAATAAATTTCTTTACTTATCAGTTCATTTCAAAATTCATTAGTTATGGACTGTATTATTATTATTTTCCGTTTGATTTCAAACCTTTTTGACTGAAATCTACAAATTTCAGGTTATTCCCAATTTCTTCTTTATTCCTTTCAATAATTTAAATCTTAAATTTTAAATAAATGTTTTGTTCTTTTAATTAATATCACTGAAGATTTAAAATTAATTAACTTTCTGTCTATTCAAATTTTCCTTTCCATATACAGAATTTATTTACTAGAATTTAAAACTATCATTATTCTTATCCAATTTTTTCTTTATTTATTTAAATTTTCTATAATTATTTCATTTACACATTCTCTTCATTTTATTTCCAAAATCTAATTCTTTATATGTTGATAACTTAGTGCACCGGAATATATTCAAGTAAACCATAACATCCAATATTCCAATTATCAATAATATTCATCACAGAATATAAAATAATCACAACAGGGAGTATTAAATAATTTATATAAATATTGAGGGGTCCAGTTGGATCCCTCCAACCTGTTTTCCCTGCATCCACAGATGTTAGCACTATATAATATGCCAATTCCAAAATATATCATGCTATAGCACATCAATCAATTCAACCATTCAAACAATTATTTAAATTCAATCATTTAAATTTAAATTTAAATTTAATTGAGTGAGATTAACTCACCTTATTCCATTTGCAACCCATTTCCAAACCAGCTTGTTTCGTCACAATTCTTCACAGTTTACCTTGTATAAACATTTTACATTTTATTAATATTTTGAACTTATCGAACAATTATTTCCCTTTGATAATTTTACCTAGCTAATTATTTATTTTAAATTACTTTCCCTTTTATAAAATATCCTTTGGTAACTAAACAAATAAATACGTTTTAAACAAATTAATTACCTTTAAATAAATCAATCAACTAATAATTTAGTTAAACCAGTTTTTCTTTTACAAATTCTTTTAGCAACTTGTAAATTTAAACAAGTTTATTAATCGTCTAAATCACTAATATACATTATTAAGTAAACTTGCAGATTTCATTTCTAATTTGCATATAAATATAAATTTTTCTCCTAGTCCCAGTAAACCTCAACAACAGGCATTTACTCTACTGTTCCACTACATATATTTTTAATTAGCTTGCATTCATGTGCTAAATTTTTTTTTTTTCTGCAAATAAACATATCTATAAATTAAACAAAAGAAAAAAAACTCAGCCTAAACTTACCGCAAACAGCCCCAAATGCCTGCCCTAGCTCAAGTGCCAAAGCATCACGCGAAGCTCTCGTCGCTGCCTCCTAACCCCCATGACTGCACAACCCAAGTCGCGACTCGATTTGCCGCCGCTGTGCATCCCTTCTCCCCTCACGCGAGCCGATGCCTTATAATACCCAGTCGAACCTCACCGAAACCCCTCGCCTAGCCGTCCTCCATTGAGCGCGCGACTCTCGATCTCGTTCGAGACCGTCCGCCCCCTATCGCCATTTATCATTTTCTTTTAGATTCGGTTTTGATTCTGGACGAAGAAGAATGGGAGAGTACTCGGATTTATAATTGAAGACACCAATCCCTTTTTTTTCTTTTTCTTCTTTTAAACTGTCGTGTAAAAGAAATGGGGGACAAGAGAAGACGTATGGGTGCTGAGGAAAACACGATTTGATCCTTGTGTAACAATCCGGGGTTTTGCTATTAATTTTTCATTTAACGATTAATATGTTGGATTATTGCAGTTGGAATTTTTTAATCAAACTGCAATTCTTTTGAGAATTCGTCAAAGGAATTAAGCGGGCTTTAGAATTTAATCTCGGCCCAATTACTTTTGAATGCCGTTCTCTTTTTAATTGCTATTCGACCGGTCCCCCTTTCATTCTCATTCATTCGAAACATAACCCTAAAAACTTACGAACGAGAATATTAGTGGAGGCTCGTCCCCTCGTTCGTTCCTCTGTCCAAGCTAGGGCTTAGCTTCATTCGCCTCTTCGATCGCTTCGGTCTCGCCTTCGATAGCTCCATTCGTGGCAAAGGTGAGTAATTTGTATTACTCACATCTTATTCAAACTGTTCGAATTCGTTTGCTTGTTTGTTTTCATGGCCTTTGGCTTCAACTTGATTTTGATTGATGTTGATTCGGCTTCGATTTGAATTTTGTTCGTTGTTGATACTTTCTGCCTGGAGTTGATTTTGGGGCTGTTGATTTTCATTATGCCTTGAATTTGTTCGAACTTACATCCTTCTTGCGGCTTGATGGTTATATCCACTTGATGTTGTTGGCCTTCATGTGCCCTTGACTTTTGCCATGCTATTCACTGATTTAGTGAGCTTGCATTTGTTAGTGATGTCGTACTTCACATGTTGTCTGGTCTTTGTTAACTTTGTGCTCTTGTTCGATCACCTGCTATGTTTTATTCATAAGTGATATTTTCATTTATGTCTACCTGTATATGTCATACAGTTGTATTAGTTCCATGTTTTATTCATAAGTGATATTTTCATTTATGTCTACTTGTATATGTCATATTGTTTGCACTAGTTCCATGTTTTGTTCATAAGTGATATTTTTCATCAATGCTTGCTGCCTTGACCATTTGAGACAGCTTGCCTACCTATGTAGTCTTTGACTTCACTAACCACTTCTGTACTATGCAGTCATGTGAAGTTGTGTTCCTCGATGTTGTACTTGCATTAACCACTACATAATATATTGGTTCATCTCCTTGTAGTCCTCATTACACTGAATATTTATCGTTTCAATGGTTCATTTGTCTGCATTGACTTCATGTAGCTTTTGAGGTGGCTGTACACTGGGTTTGGCAATTTGGTTAGTGCTTCGAGTTGCTGCCGTTTCCACTCTTGTTCATGCAGTTTTTTTTTATGATGATTATTCTAGTCATTCATACTTTATGTTGTATACATGTGCTTGCTATCACTTGATGTTCACTGTTCATGTCCTTCACTTGGTGCCTTTTGCAGTTTTGTTCACTTTTCTGAACAGTTCTGGTTGTATTGGTACATGAGATGTTCGAATAAATGGAGCTTGTACTTGTACCATTCTGTCTCTTGATGCATTTTGTCCTGTAGTTGCTGTTGTACTTCGTACACTGTCATGTACTGTGTTTTGGACTGGACCATTAGTGTAGATTCACTGCAACCTCATTTTGCAAGTTTAATATACAGCATACATGTTCTTTCATTCCAGGTTGCACTGAACACCTCACTTAATTTCTTGCATATGCATTCATGTAGAATATATGTGTTATCACCTTGTCCATCTCTGTCTAGAGTAGGTTCTGCATTTGTTCCATTGTATTCATGTATGTTGCCATTCTTGATGATCCGATTACTTGTAGCTTTTGTAGCTGTGCACTTCATTTCATGTTCATGTGTTCACTCGAGACTTTGGTGCTGCAGTTGTATGCATTTGCCACTGTATGTCTGTCCTTGAGTCTCTTGACTTTACTTCCTTGTTGTTGCATTTGTACAGGCATTCATTCTGTTTTTGAGTCACTTTAACCTGTGCATTCATGTACTCGAAGTTACTTGAACTTGTTTGTTCACTTATGACCAGTTGCATTGTGTAGTTACCACTGTCTTGTGCTTGTAGACTAGCTTGTTGCATTCCAGTGCATACTCTAGTCTGCACATTCACCTATGCTTGTATGCTGTTGGTTTGTCACCTCTGTACTGTGTATTCATGTTGAAACTGGACCATTTACTTTTACTTCAGTGATTTTGGTTCGTTGATCTTTTGTGTACATCATCACTGTAGTGGCAAGGCAGTGCACGCAAGCGTGAACTGCAGCCACACGGTATTCATTGGGTACATCGTCACTGTAGTGGCAAGGCAGTGCACGCAAGCGTGAACTGCAACCACACGGTATGGCCTTTATGATATTCTATCTTGTTTTGATTATTTGATCTTTTGCATAGTCCATATGCTGTAGTTGCGAGGCAGTGCACGCGTGTACTGCAGCCCTACCCGAATTAATATTTTAATTGATATTTCAATGGTTTGAATTGTTTTGTTTATTCAATTCAATATTCTGAATTGTATTCTGATTTGGTTTAATTTGCTGATTTGTTGTTTAACACTGTTACGTGTTATATTTATCGTTATCCGATTCCTTTATTTAAGGATCGGATAGACGAGATTTATTGTGACTGTCGTCTATTCATTATTTAATTATTATTTCTTCTGTGCACTAATAACTGAGTTTGAATTAGACTGAACCGTGTATTATTTTCCTTTGAATGTAATACTCGGGTCAGACCGAGTATTTACAGGTTGTTGATATCTCACTATGGGTTGCTGTTAGAGCTATGAAGTCTTTTCATATTTTTGGAGTAGTCGTCATCATTTGAAGTAGTCAGTGTATTTGTATAGGATGTTGTATATTCATGTATATTATTCATGATAATGTACTTGTATATGTAACTTCCAGAGTCGACAGTTGTAGTTGTATCATATGTACTGTATCACAAGTATTGTAATTGACATCAGTTATTATATATATATGAGATTTTTGTTTATCAGTGTTCCGCATTTGAATTATCTTTGTTATTATTAAATCTATTGTCCTAAACTATTATGAACCATCGTAGTTCGTTTTACACTGGAATTGGATATGTTGATGGGAGTAAACAAATAAGAGATGAAAATTAAAAATATATACCACTCCTATCGAGATAACCAATACTAGTGTAAGGCCTAACTACGGATGGCCGCTCCTATCCAGCCTTATTCTTCGTAATAACGGACAGTGTTTCTTTTAATACTCTTTGTTATTGTGAGCATAGAGGTGGGGCGTCACAGTTGGTATCAGAGCTTGGGGTTTATGGACATAATATAAAACATAACTTAGATGGAACATGTTTACAACTATATGTCGATGTTTTATTATGTTTTGAGTCAAAACTAAAGTTTTGAAATTATGATGGAATTTTTAAATATCTTTATTTAAAAATAAAAAGTGAAACTGTGTTTTGATGATTGATTGAGTGTGTTCTGTTTATCAGAGTGCGCAGCGGAAACAGTGACTGTCTTCGCTGAGTACGACTGATAACCTTTTTGATTTAAAAATCAAATTATGAAATTGAAATAAATTTCATTTGTTGCTTACATAGCTGTGTTTAATTTTTTTTCTTTGGAAATTTCGAATCCAATTTGAGAATTCGAAGCGATTGCAGTTATGTGAATTTGTTGAGATTTTTGCCGTTTTGAATTATCTTCATTGAAGATATATTTGAATGATTTCTTTGTTCATTTTGCGGTATACGTGCAAATTTATGTTGCACGTTACTACATTAATTTTACGTTGAACCGATGCTTGGTTATGAAACCTATTTTGTTGCCGTTATTTTTATAACGGGATTTTTACACTGGTGCTAGATTTTTGAAGCTCAGTGTTTTGTTGACATTTTTTTTTGAATGAAAATTCACTGACATTATATTTTGATGCAAATTATTTTGATGAGATTTTGACGTTAAAAAAATTACTGTCGCATTGACTTCAGTAACGGTCAAATTTTAAAGTGGATTTTCAAGCAGTTATCTCGCAATGTTGATTTTGTTGTCCGTTTTTACGGTATTTTGAGAAGTAAAATTTTCTTATTGAAATTGTCACTAATGTTGCTGTTTTTATCATGGATTTGCAAATCGTTTTAAAAATAAAATTGTTTTTCAAAATTTTTATAGTTTATGCTTTCAAAAGAATGAGGAAGCGATTTAAACGATTCAGAAAAATCGAGGACTATGAACCCTTTCTTTTACTGATTCGCTTAATTCCGGACTTGTCCGTTTGAGAATGTAAATTATTACTTTTATAAAATAAATGAAATTGTTTTTAGAATTTTTACAGTTTTCGTTTTCAGAAGAATGAGAAAGTGACTTAAACGTTTCAGAAAAATCGAGGATTATGACCCCTTTCTTTTACTGATTCGCTTAATTCCGGACTTGTCCGTTTGAGAATGTGAAATGTTATTTTTGGAATACACAATTTGCACTTTCAAGGAAACTGTAACGACCCAGAATTTTTAGAGATTAAAATTTGAATATTTAATTAATTTTAAATATTTATAAGTGAATTTTTAAGTCAAATAAATTTTTATTCGAATTATTGGATTTAATTGGATTATTAAATCGATAATTTAATATGTTAAATTATGGAAATAATTGAAAATATAGTTAAATATGATTTAAAATGATTTGTAAAATTTTATTTTATCATATTGAAGTTAGAATGATATTTTAGAACTTTTAAAATCGACTAGTGAAAATAGCCAATTTTTGAACAGTCTCAGAATTGAACGAAACCAGTTTCATTGGATCCGTAATAGTTAGTTATTACCGGATTTCAATTTTCGTGTCAATCGGAGTTATCGTTTGAGCGTGGCAGCTCGAAACGCATCGAATCGTTTTTAATTTAAATTTGACGAGCTAAAATAGCCATTTTTCAAAAAGTCTCGGATTTTGACGAAACTAGCTTCATCGGATCCGTAATGTGATATTATTGCAAGGTTTCAAATTTCATGTCAATTGGATTTACCGTTTGTCCGGTACAAATTAAAACGCCTAGAAAATCGCTTAAATCGGTTTAATTTAAATTGAGCGTTTACAGCCATAACTCGCACAGATGTCCGAATTAGCTTCCGAAACCTGTTCCATTGTGTCCGAAACGTGGGATAAACCCTAGGTACGTCAGTTTCGGCGCCTAAATCGGAGTTCGGAATTTCCGGATGAATAGTGTTCGATTTTCTTCTATAAATAGAGACCCTTGCCTTCATAATTTATAAAAAAAAGAAAAGAAATAACAAACCCTAGCCGCCACCCCCATTTTCTAAGGCCAGAAATTGATCTCATTTTTCCCCTTTGATCTCTCAATCCATAAAGTTTTGGCTAAAACATTCAACTACAAAGATGAAGATCACAACGAGAGCTTCGATGTGAACGGTGGAGATCGTGTTTGGTGTCGTGTGGAGTGAGCTACAGGGGGCCGTTGGTCATGGCCTGCGCACGCATTCCTAGGGGAGAGAGGGGGCCGAGCTTGCTCTCCTTGGGGCCGAAGGTGGAGGAGGGGGTGAGCTAGAAGTTGCAAGTCCCTGATCGTGTTCTAGGTGTATGGATTGGTTGCTAAAATTAACCCTAGTTTCGTGTCATGGGTTTGAGTAGCGTCGTGTATACCTGTAGCCGTGCGTGATGAAGGAGAAGGTAGGCGAGCGGTCATGATGCAAAGGAGTTGAGATCTATGGCCCAGATTAGTTTAGGTTTATAATTTATTAATTATGTTGTAAATTAGTAAGTTTAAATACGTGTAACTTCATAAATTGATAACTTTTTCATACGAGGTCGAAAAAATGCAAAACCAGTTGCGTTGGAATCGTATGGACGAGCACTACGCGATGGAGTTGGTTTGGAGTCGTTTGGAGTTAGTGAGAATTTTGGGTAAAATTAAACATCCGTTTAATTTTATTCGAAATAAATCGCTAAAACGGAAATTAAAACCAAGGTGAGAACTTCTCACTCAATCGAATCAGTTTCGATTTTATTTTAAATAGTTAGATTTAAAATATTTGAATGCATGTTTGAATGTTGATTGATATTTATTGATTGTTAAAATAGACATTATGTGCCGTTAGTAAGCGGATGTTATTTAATAAAAACATATACCGCGAATATTTCATAAACAGTGAAATTGGTATTATATATAATATCAATATATATATATATTGGCATATGTATATATTGGAGTTGATTGATTTCCCCTATTTTTTAGCGGATGAGACCCTATTACGCCGTTATTAAGCGGATAATATTTAATAAGAACATATACCGCGATAATTTCGTACTGGAGCGAAATTGGTATTGTGCTAATGTTTGTGGATGCAGGAAAACAGGTTGGAGGGATCCAACTGGATTCCTCAACAGTTTTTATTTGATTTCAGATATTTTGATATTTGATGGATTATCACATCGATATATGATATCGTTGTTGTCGTGATTGACTATTTGGTGTGTAGCATCATTGGACCAAATTTGGAATTTTAAAATGATTTTAAAGTGATTTTTGAAAATATAAAATATTTTTGGAATTGATCCATTTTATATAAATAAACGTTATAATTTTTAAAGTTATAAAAATTATGATTTTTAAGAAATATAGTTAAAAGCTGATTTTTGAAAATAAGGAATTAATGGTTTTATAAAATAGTTAAATTGGGATTTCTGAAATAATTGTGAAAAGTTAAATGTAGGATTTATAAAATTTGATTATTTTATAAATCAAAAGGATGAAGTTTTAAAGGAGTTTAAAGACGTTTTTAAAATATCAATATGAATTGATTTATATAAGAGATTTATAAATGGATATTTATAAATTGAGATATTGAAATTATAAAACGAGTTTTTATAAGTGTTTGAATGAAGTGAAAATGAATTTCATTAAAGAATGAAATTTATAGAATTATAAACGGTGAAGTTATAAATGGAATTTTATAAACAGTAGGTTTATAAAATTTATAAAGTTATTTGAAGAAAAGATTTGGTTAAATGAATGAATCTTATAAGTTATAAGATTTATAATTTGGGAAGTTAAAAAGAACGATTTTGTAAAATAATCGTTCTATAAGCATTTGACTTATAATATGAACTTTTAGTTTATAATTGAGTTATGAATTGGAATAGGTTAATAAAAGAATTTATAAAAAGGACGTTTTTATAAATAAATAGAAATGGAATTTATAAACGTTGTTTTATAAATTCGCAAATGACTTATTTTGACAAGAAAATTGTTGTAACCTATAAATGGAGTTATATTCACATTTTTGAATAGTGAATAATCCTTTGAATTAAAATGAATAAAAGGATGAAATTGTTCATGAAGTATATTCACGTTTTTGAATAGTGAATAACACGTTAAAGAAATTGTTTTGAATGTGATGTTTTAAATAGAACTAAAACGATCTAACGATGTTTTAATTGGGTTGAGATTCGAAACCATAGATTTCAACATTGATTGTTGAAATAGACGTTTTCGAGAAATAAAAGGAAATGGTGGACTATAACACTGTTGTTATAGTAAATGATTTCCGAAAGGAAATGTTTTGTATAGTATAGGGATTTATATATCTATTTTAATTTCGAATCCCTATACTAGTGATTTTGGGTTGTTGCAACGATGTTTTACGCAACATTCGTTTTGGCCCAAATAAATATGTTTAAGAGAATGATTTCCTTAAAGAATGAAATATATACTTAATCTCGATTTAAGTATATTGAATATTTTCCAAGTGTTGAAAATAAATAAAAATTGTGAATTACTTATGAATAAATAAGTATGGAAATGTTTTCCAATATGAAGTGATATTTAGAATTTATCTTTTTGAAGATAAATTGAAAAGGAATATTGAAATGAATAATTGAAATCGAATATCCATAGATATTTTGGATTGTAAATTCACTATTGAATTTATAAATGAAATTGGAAAATGGGTTTAAAAATAAATATTGATTTATTTTTGAGGTGTGAAATTATATATCTAGTGAAGATATTTTTGGAAAATAAATAATTTGGAAAATTATTTGGAAACTGGTGATGTGTGCATATCCAGTGATAGTTCAATAACCGACTATCAATATTTCCCTTTGAATGGGTAATTGATGTGATTTGTTTGAATGTGAATGCTACACTTATTTTTTTGAATAAGCGCTCACTATTCGGGTTAACCGGGAAAGGACCATGGGGTCGTATAACCCATTCCGAATATGTGATACGTCGTTATGAATTGCATTTGAAGATCGGTGTTGAAGACCCGGTATTTGCGAGAGCGATAGGATGACCTGTCGATTTACTCTGCACCGAGTAGCTACGGTATTGAGTTCTCCATATGTGATGGTGAATCCGATCAGGATTGTGAATATCCGGATTGCAAGGACTTCTTTGTAAGTGCCTTCGGTTTTGTTCGAGCCCGGAACAGACTTGTATGGATTGTATGTCTGACATTACAAGTTGAGATATAAAGCCGATTTCTTTCAAATATATTTCTGTGGTGGCGGAGAATTTATTCTTTTAGCTTAACACCCTTCTCTGAGACGTACGAGCTCAAAGGTTATATAGTTGAAGTTATCAGCGATATATTCCCAATTTGGTAATGTGACATGCTGAGTGATGCTGAAATGATCATTGTGTTGATTATTGTGATAGGATCGTTTATTTGATCGTCTATCTTAGTGATCATTGTGTTGATCATTTGTTGACCCAAAGCATGGCTTTTGTATAAAGTATGTTTTTGTGGACGTGACTTCGTCGAACCTCACACCCCGGAAATGGTCAAAACAGGAAAGATGCAGCAAGGTTATGAGGGGTAGCACCCTTTAGGGTATGTACATTTCCTTCTGGATAGAGGTGGTATCATGGTATGGAGCCCAGATATTTAACCTATGTGGTTACTACGAATTTATTACTTTGTGGTTGTTGGTTTTCGGGATCCCGTGAGAAAGGTCGTTTACGATCGGGGAATGGCGTGCTCGTGTCAGTAGTTACCCAGTTAGGGGTAACCCGGCCTTGTGTTGGCAGAGTTCCGGTTTGTTTCTCGGGGATGTCTTTCTAGAGGCATTCTCATGTGGCAATGGGAAGTTCCTTGGCCTGACCGTTTGTTGGAAATCCAAAGAAACAATACGAAACTTGTACGGTATTAGTTGTAGAACCTGCTATTCACTTATGGTGGTCACCACTATTTGGATGGTAGCTATAGTAGGCATACGATAATGGTCGTATGTTGGCTAAAATTTATATTCTACTTTCGAAATGAATTTTTCCTACACTATACACTAATAATAATATCAAATGTTATTTTAAATGCGTATCAAGCATCTTTGACTATCATAAGGAGAAATCTCCTCCGATTCTGCGTTTGCATTGTGTGTGTGTGCGGGAGGCCTTATGGTAGTCTCATTTTTAAAAGCATTGCGAATTGAAATAAAAATATCTCTCTATTTTGATTTTAAAGATAAATAAACTGTTTTGAGTTCTCACACCAGTCACATGACTGACTTGGAGTTTATTGTTTTCCTTCCTAAACTCTGGGTGCCCACAAATTTTCACACGGGCAGTCAAAAGTTAGGTTTATCAGGATATTCCGGATATTCTGGAGTTGCTGGAGGCAAGATGGATGGCATGGCGTATTACTAGTTTATATAGTATTTCTTTTTCCGCTGCACTGTTTGATGTTGTATATTGTTGTACACTCTGATGATATGATGAAATGTAATGTACAAAATGTAATAACTGATAGTTCTTTGTTTAAAGATTATTCATTTATTATTATATGTTGTTCCGCTGCGAATTGTGAGATTCTGATGTTGTTCTGTTTTCTTTCTGTTCCGTTCTATTTTAAAATTCTCTCCTATTTTCTACTCTATTCTCCTATTTTCTTTTCTCTCCATTTTCTACCTTCTTCTCTCTTCCTCTTTCTCTTTTCTTAATTTTTTTTTTTTTTTTAAAAAAAACCCTCAGTGTTCGGTTTTCCGTCGTTCGATTCCTCGGCAGTCGATAAAGTGAGTATCGATGTCGAATTTTCGGAAGACGAAGAATCGTGTCCTGACAGAAACGATGAAGAGATTTAAACGATGTAGCAAAAGTGCGGAGTATGGAACCACACTTTTACTATTTCGGTTAATTCCGGACTCATTAATTGAAATATTTGCTGTTTTGATGATTTTGATGATTTTACACGTTCAAGGAAACGATGAAGGAATCAAACGATTTAGTAAAACACGTGGTATGGGACATGTGCGTTTGCTATTTCGGTTAATTCCGGACTCGTTAATTGAATATATGATGATTTTCGTGTGCTTTCGAGCCACTACGATGGACCTTCGGGTCATATGATGGACCTTCGGGTCAAATACCAGTACCAGACCTTCGGGTCATATGTTGGACCTTCGGGTCATATGATGGGTGCCAAAATTATGATGACGGTACTTGGTAGGCTTCGGCCATATGAGATGCACGTGCGGCGTAGCTAAAACTCGCCATATGATGGGATCGATCCACCTTTTATGTTGATTTTTTAGAATATTTTAATTGGTTCTAGATATTTGTTGAATCTAATTATCTACAGGTAATTAGATATTTGATGTTATGAGTTCTGATTATCGTTTTTGATAATCGGGTATTTGTTGTTTCTGATTATCGCTTGCGATAATTAGATATTTGATGTTATGAGTTCTGATTATCGTTTTTGATAATCGGGTATTTGTTGTTTCTGATTATCGCTTGTCATAATTAGATATTTGATGTTATGAGTTCTGATTATCGTTTTTGATAATCGGATATTTGTTGTTTCTGATTATCGCTTGTGATAATTAGATATTTGATGTTATGAGTTCTGATTATCGTTTTTGATAATCGGATATTTGTTGTTTCTGATTATCGCTTGTGATAATTAGATATTTGATGTTATGAGATTTGATTATCGTTTTTGACAATCGAATATTTGTTGATTTGAAATTTGATTATTGTTTTTGATAATCGAATATTTGTTGATTTGAGAATTGATTATCATTTTTGATAATCGAATATTTGTTGATTTGAGATTTGATTATCGTTTTTGATAATCGAATATTTGTTGATTTGATTATCGTTTTTGATAATCGAATATTTATTGATTTGAGATTTGATTATCGTTTTTGATAATCGAATATTTGTTGATTTGAGATTTGATTATCGTTATTGATAATTGAATATTGCTGATGATTGCATTTATACAGTTTTGTTTTCTGATTGTCTACTTGATAATTAGATTTTTGTTGAGAATTTGTAAATTTCTTTAATGAAGTTAAAAGATTTCTTTGGTGTTTATATTCTCGACTTTTATTTTTCTAGCTTAACCTGTTTATGTTAGAAAAATAATTGATATTGACGATCTTAATTGTGAAAATTGCAGGGACGCAATTTTTATAAGGAGGGGAGTCTGTAACAACCCGGGGTTTTGCTGTTAATTTGTCATTTAACAATTAATATGTTGGATTATTGCAGTTGGAAATTTTTAATCAAACTGCAATTCTTTTGAGAATTCGTCAAAGGTATTAAGCGGGCTTTAGAATTTAATCTCGGCCCAATTACTTTTGAATGCCGTTCTCTTTTTAATTGCTATTCGACCGGTCCCCCTTTCATTCTCATTCATTCGAAACATAACCCTAAAAACTTACGAACGAGAATATTAGTGGAGGCTCGTCCCCTCGTTCGTTCCTCTGTCCAAGCTAGGGCTTAGCTTCATTCGCCTCTTCGATCGCTTCGGTCTCGCCTTCGATAGCTCCATTCGTGGCAAAGGTGAGTAATTTGTATTACTCACATCTTATTCAAACTGTTCGAATTCGTTTGCTTGTTTGTTTTCATGGCCTTTGGCTTCAACTTGATTTTGATTGATGTTGATTCGGCTTCGATTTGAATTTTGTTCGTTGTTGATACTTTCTGCCTGGAGTTGATTTTGGGGCTGTTGATTTTCATTATGCCTTGAATTTGTTCGAACTTACATCCTTCTTGCGGCTTGATGGTTATATCCACTTGATGTTGTTGGCCTTCATGTGCCCTTGACTTTTGCCATGCTATTCACTGATTTAGTGAGCTTGCATTTGTTAGTGATGTCGTACTTCACATGTTGTCTGGTCTTTGTTAACTTTGTGCTCTTGTTCGATCACCTGCTATGTTTTATTCATAAGTGATATTTTCATTTATGTCTACCTGTATATGTCATACAGTTGTATTAGTTCCATGTTTTATTCATAAGTGATATTTTCATTTATGTCTACTTGTATATGTCATATTGTTTGCACTAGTTCCATGTTTTGTTCATAAGTGATATTTTTCATCAATGCTTGCTGCCTTGACCATTTGAGACAGCTTGCCTACCTATGTAGTCTTTGACTTCACTAACCACTTCTGTACTATGCAGTCATGTGAAGTTGTGTTCCTCGATGTTGTACTTGCATTAACCACTACATAATATATTGGTTCATCTCCTTGTAGTCCTCATTACACTGAATATTTATCGTTTCAATGGTTCATTTGTCTGCATTGACTTCATGTAGCTTTTGAGGTGGCTGTACACTGGGTTTGGCAATTTGGTTAGTGCTTCGAGTTGCTGCCGTTTCCACTCTTGTTCATGCAGTTTTTTTTTATGATGATTATTCTAGTCATTCATACTTTATGTTGTATACATGTGCTTGCTATCACTTGATGTTCACTGTTCATGTCCTTCACTTGGTGCCTTTTGCAGTTTTGTTCACTTTTCTGAACAGTTCTGGTTGTATTGGTACATGAGATGTTCGAATAAATGGAGCTTGTACTTGTACCATTCTGTCTCTTGATGCATTTTGTCCTGTAGTTGCTGTTGTACTTCGTACACTGTCATGTACTGTGTTTTGGACTGGACCATTAGTGTAGATTCACTGCAACCTCATTTTGCAAGTTTAATATACAGCATACATGTTCTTTCATTCCAGGTTGCACTGAACACCTCACTTAATTTCTTGCATATGCATTCATGTAGAATATATGTGTTATCACCTTGTCCATCTCTGTCTAGAGTAGGTTCTGCATTTGTTCCATTGTATTCATGTATGTTGCCATTCTTGATGATCCGATTACTTGTAGCTTTTGTAGCTGTGCACTTCATTTCATGTTCATGTGTTCACTCGAGACTTTGGTGCTGCAGTTGTATGCATTTGCCACTGTATGTCTGTCCTTGAGTCTCTTGACTTTACTTCCTTGTTGTTGCATTTGTACAGGCATTCATTCTGTTTTTGAGTCACTTTAACCTGTGCATTCATGTACTCGAAGTTACTTGAACTTGTTTGTTCACTTATGACCAGTTGCATTGTGTAGTTACCACTGTCTTGTGCTTGTAGACTAGCTTGTTGCATTCCAGTGCATACTCTAGTCTGCACATTCACCTATGCTTGTATGCTGTTGGTTTGTCACCTCTGTACTGTGTATTCATGTTGAAACTGGACCATTTACTTTTACTTCAGTGATTTTGGTTCGTTGATCTTTTGTGTACATCATCACTGTAGTGGCAAGGCAGTGCACGCAAGCGTGAACTGCAGCCACACGGTATTCATTGGGTACATCGTCACTGTAGTGGCAAGGCAGTGCACGCAAGCGTGAACTGCAACCACACGGTATGGCCTTTATGATATTCTATCTTGTTTTGATTATTTGATCTTTTGCATAGTCCATATGCTGTAGTTGCGAGGCAGTGCACGCGTGTACTGCAGCCCTACCCGAATTAATATTTTAATTGATATTTCAATGGTTTGAATTGTTTTGTTTATTCAATTCAATATTCTGAATTGTATTCTGATTTGGTTTAATTTGCTGATTTGTTGTTTAACACTGTTACGTGTTATATTTATCGTTATCCGATTCCTTTATTTAAGGATCGGATAGACGAGATTTATTGTGACTGTCGTCTATTCATTATTTAATTATTATTTCTTCTGTGCACTAATAACTGAGTTTGAATTAGACTGAACCGTGTATTATTTTCCTTTGAATGTAATACTCGGGTCAGACCGAGTATTTACAGGTTGTTGATATCTCACTATGGGTTGCTGTTAGAGCTATGAAGTCTTTTCATATTTTTGGAGTAGTCGTCATCATTTGAAGTAGTCAGTGTATTTGTATAGGATGTTGTATATTCATGTATATTATTCATGATAATGTACTTGTATATGTAACTTCCAGAGTCGACAGTTGTAGTTGTATCATATGTACTGTATCACAAGTATTGTAATTGACATCAGTTATTATATATATATGAGATTTTTGTTTATCAGTGTTCCGCATTTGAATTATCTTTGTTATTATTAAATCTATTGTCCTAAACTATTATGAACCATCGTAGTTCGTTTTACACTGGAATTGGATATGTTGATGGGAGTAAACAAATAAGAGATGAAAATTAAAAATATATACCACTCCTATCGAGATAACCAATACTAGTGTAAGGCCTAACTACGGATGGCCGCTCCTATCCAGCCTTATTCTTCGTAATAACGGACAGTGTTTCTTTTAATACTCTTTGTTATTGTGAGCATAGAGGTGGGGCGTCACACCATGCGTGAACGAGAAGGACTACAGTGATTGCATAAAAGTTTCGACGTTGAAAGAAAGTGGGCTGTAGTTGAAATAGTTTGACCCGTCAGTTTATATGTATTACATATTTAAATTTGAAATTTTAAATCGTCTTGAAATCGTAGCTCAAAATCTCGACCTCCTATCGACGCGTGCCGCTAGGCGTTTATAACGTTATACCCCTATTTCGAAAGCAATGGAAAAGGTTTCGAGTCCAAATTCGATCGTATGGAGAAGATAACCTTTTTAAACCCAGTTATTATATTGAATTCGATATAAATTTCAACGCGTTTACATACCATACGCTCACACAACAACTCCAAATGCTACGAAAATTGAGATCTGATAATAATTCAATATTACGGACCCGATGGAACTGGTTTCGTCAAATTCCGAGACTATGTCTCGAAAGACTACTTTTAAATTCAATTTAAAACGTTAAAATTTCAAAACTTAACAAATCATTGTAAAATTCAATTTTAACACTTCTATTCTCTTCAGTATTATCAATATAACTTTTATAAGCCTTCAAATTATTTTCAACAGGTTTAAAATTCCAGATTTCATATTTTACTCAACTTTTATTTGTTTAATTCAATAATTTAATTATCAAATAAATAGTGATATTTGAATTCAAGTTCAAATTAACTTTTAAATATTTAAAAATCAATTAAATATCCCGATTTCAAATGCTCAAAATTTTTCGGGTCGTCACATTGTTATTTTTGTTGATGTTGTTCCTACTAGTTTTTCAGCAACCAATATTAGGTCAGATGTTGTTTCTTGTTGTAGTGATTCCTCATTTGTTAGTACCAGTGATTCTAATATTCAATTCAGGCAGTTATTAAGAAATGATTCCAATCAATCTGTTTTTACAGGTGTTGGTCAACAATTTTCAATTGGTGTTACTGAATTTAGGCTCAATTTGATGATATATAGTATTAAGACTGGGTAAAAAGCTTGATTTGGTTAAGAATGATAAGTAAAGAATTACGACTATTTGTTCTCGAATAAAATGTACTTTCATGATTCATGCTTCTATTAAGTTTAATCTTCCTGGCTATTTTATTATAAAGAGATTTCATTCTGAACATACTTGTGGTGCTAGAATTTATGATATTAATGAACCTCCTGTTTCAAGTAAATTGATTAAGTTGTTAGTTTATGATCATATTCAAGCTAATCCGTTAACGAAGATAAAGGACATTATTAACCTATTTCAAACTGAGTATAATATCATTTTGAAGTATTATTTTGCTTATAATGGGAAGAGATTGGCTTTAGAAGATTTACATTGAAGTGATATGATGTGTTATCACCATTTGAAGTCTTTTTGTGGTGCTGTACTCGAAACTAATCCTGGTAGTAAAGTAGTTTTGGAGTGTAGTCCTGATACTCGTCAATTTGAGAGGGTTTTTATTGGTTTTGAAGCTTGTACACATGGTTTTCAATTTTGTCGGCCTTTAATATTTGTTGATGCTACTTTTATGAAGGGTAAAGCTCAAGGTTGTTTGATGGCTGCTACTGGTAAAAATGGCAATGGAGGTATGTTGTTTGTTTGTAGTTTAATATATAATTGCATCAATGTCTGCAATAATTATTATTTGTTGCTGCAATATCAGCATTTATTAAAAAGAAAAAAAATATCTTACTAATAGAAAACATTGTAGAAACCAAAGCAATTTTGCATAAAAAATTGTTGAAAAGTCCGCAATATTTTGATACGGTGAGAAATTGTTCTGCAGTAATATATGGTAATAGTTGCAGTTTTGTCTGCACTTTTTCAATATAAGTGCATAATATTATGCAATTGTTCAGTTATTTATATAATTGTTGTTTTATCGGGTCTTTTTCCTATAGAAGTTGCGATTGTGTCTGGTGAAGATGAAATAATTGGATTTGGTATTGTGAACAGCTTAAAGATTTTTTGAAAGATGATAGTAGAAAGTTTGTTTTCATTTCTGACCGTCATCCTGGTATTCTTGTTGCTATTTCCAAAATGTTTCCAAATTCAGTTCATGGTTCATGTTTTTATCATTTAAACAATAATTTAAAAGTTGCTTTAAAATCTGAATTTTTCAAATCAAAAAAGAAATGGTTGATAGATTTGTTTGGACCGTTGCATATGCTTCTAATTTGGATGATTTCAATATTGCATTGAAGAATTTTAAAGATGCTGGTGGTTCTACTGTGGCAAACTTTTTAAATGGAATTCCCTTTGAGATGTTTGCTAATGTTTTTTTCCCTGCTTTTCGTTATGGTGAAATGTCATCAAATTGTTCAGAGAGTTTTAATAAATGAATTTTGGAAGAAAGACATTTACCAATCACTGCACGCTTAGATAACATTAGAGTTAAGTTAATGAAGCTAATTTCTGATCGTCGAGAACTTGCTAATAGTTGGAATAGTATTGTATGTCCGGTGAATGAAAATCGGTTGAAAAGTCTTTATTTGGAAGGAGCTTCGTGGTTTGTTATATAATCAAGTGAACATGTGTTTGAAGTTTGTAACATCCCGCCTTTTTGCACGATTTAAACAGACACACGTGCCAATTCAAACCATACGTAAGGGCGGATTGTTATGGGATAAATAAGAAAACAGAGAAAGAAACAGAATCTCACAGCGGAAGGATAAAATATAATAATCAAATATACAGTTCATAAATCTGTTTACAAAAACCTTTGATTTATTTATACAATACATATCAGAGTACACATACCATATAACAATGCAGCGGAACAATATGAGTGTAGTGAAACCATATTATCTATAGTAGTAATAATAAAATCTTCGTCTTCTTCCTCTGGAAATAAAATCTTCAATCCTGAAACGCTCGGACTGACCCGAGCGAATTTGGAAAGACAAAAACACTCGAGTCAGAACTAAAAGATCTTATGTGAGTTACATTAACAGAAATAAATATGAGTGCAGTAACTCAAGAGATGCTCGGGATTTACATCTCCTAAGGATCCGTTAAACTATTTACTATGTAGTATATTGCGCTATTATAATAGTGTCTAATTGTAAAATAAACTTACTTTTAAATAGCGTTAAGGCTTTACATTTTCCACCTTAACACATTTATATATTCCCATAGGTATGGTACAAAAAAAAATCGTATAAGGCGCGCTAGGGTAGGTTACACGGCACAACTAGGCAATGCCAGGGTAGATATACCAATTACGCTTCCGGGCCGATGGAAACGCGCAGCGCGCAGCTGCCGCCCACCTTGGACAAACTCCCCACATCAAAGAAATCAAAAGTGAAGGTGGCCACCAAAAATCCAAAGTCTGAGTATAGTATCGAAGGGAAGTGTCCGATCAGAGGTGCTACCTCATTAACCCGTCGATCGCTCCTGTTTTAGCCACCTTATGCCAACTCACGGGAGTTGGGTCCTCGTATTTACCTTTAAAGGAAACGCCGCCACCAACCTACTTCATTCTGGAATCTCCACCGCGTACACGGTTGTTAAAGTGGTTTTCGGAGTTGGCAGAGAGTATGACAACTTCCGATCCCGGTCTCTTCAACAACCAATCGTTATTATAACACCACGGTCTTTTCAAAATAGTTATACTTTAAAACCAGAATAAAATATCCATTTTAAACCCATATAAATACGATATCATTTATATTTTTAAAACCCCAAATCAATACGATATCATTTATTTTCCAATATATATTCCTTCCAAAATCATAGGATTTCCAAAGTAAAATATTTAGAAATCAAACTCTTGAACATAATATTTCCAAATTATACTACCTTGAAAAACATAGCTTTGAAAAAAATTTCCATCTCTTAAATGGTTAAATATTAAACTACTTTTATAAAACAAAATAGCTTCTTTAGATTTCATAAATCAATTTCAAATATCGATTTACACTTCCAAATACCATTTCAATTCTTATGTTTCAAGGCTTTAAATATTTCACCATTTCAAAAAAACAACTCATTTGACAAATCCATATGTATCAAATTCAATTACTTCTTATTTAGACTAGAAATGTTTACTTAATGAATTCAATATAATTTAAGTAAAATCTTTAACTTCACATAACTGGATAATCTTTCAATTTATTAAACTTGATATATTCATTTAAATCACTCTACACAAAAATCAAGTTATAAAAATCATACCCTTTAAAAATTAATAACCCTTTTATTTAATTCCAAATTTTACTCAATATTCATCTTCCGACCTTATTCTCATTTAAGTCAATAAAACTCCAGAACTTAAATTTTAAATAAATGCTTAATCGTATTTGATCTTAAAAATCAAACTTTATTTTATACTTCAAAACAATTTATACAAAGCTTAAAACCGGAAATTACTATATATAAATAACCTTTATTAATAACCAAATCAAAAACCCATAAACCATATATATATAACTTTACAAAAACCATAGAAAAACATTTCAAAAAAATAATATTATATATATACCGCGGTGCCTGTATAAAATTTTCTACCCTATGGTCAAGTGATACGGATGTTTATCATTTCAATCCGCAATTTAAAATAAAAATGCGGTTGTATATCATTTCAAACCGCAATCCCGAATGAATGAAATGCATGATAACTTGCAGTTTATGCAATATAAAATATAGCATCCATTCATCCAAATATCAATCATCAACCATTATTTGCAATCATCATCCAATTTAAACAATCATCGATATAGAACATATAAATTATACAGGTAATAAATAACAGGTATTAACTAACAGTTTATATTCAATAATAAATTTAATAACTGTTACTAGCAGTTTATATGCAAAAATAAATTCAAATTTAACTGTCAGTTGATATGAAATAAAAATTTAACATAACTATGACTGGCAGTTAATATGCAAATAAATAAATTCTAACTGTCAAATTTATATGCAATAAATAAAATAAATTAACAGTTACATTAAATAAATGCAATTTAACAGAGATAATGAATAAAACATACCAAACAGTCATAAACAAATTTCTACTCATATCTAAAATTAATTTAACAGACATAAGAAGTTTTAGAAGTTGTGAGTGGGTTAAAACACTCACCTTTTGAATTTAAATCGAATTTAAATTCAATTTAAACTCAAAAATTTGACGGTCTCTGAATTGGTCAAAACTAGCGTCAAAAGATCTGGAATTTAATTACGATCCTAACAAAAAAAATCTCGCGTGAATCGGACTACGTATGAGAAAGTTATTCGAAAATTTCGATTGAAACAAAAATTAAATAAAACAAAAGAAACAAATATACCCCATCACCATGCCACGTCACAGGCCACGTCCTTCTTCTCAAATTCGAGCATGCTACAACACCAATCAAAAAAAAACGGACAGTATCAACAGATTACTCTCTTCGAGAATTATGACATATAATTTTTCTGGAATTTTTAGAGGAGTTTGAATTTTTTTTTTTTTTAAATTTTGGACTGTAATTGGATCTAGAAATTTTGCAGTCATTGGAAGAAAAGAACACACAGAGAGAAATGAAGATAGATGGAGGCAAGGGTTTATACAGCCTATAAATAGACAAAGTGAAATATGATAGGTGGGCACGAATCATAAACGCGCAAAACGGTTGTTGACCCACCAGAATATTTTATATTAATTGGATACGTTACGGATTAGTAAATAAATTAATTTCTTCCTCAGACATTTACATTGAATTTTAAACGTATTTACAAATGTAAATTTAGATGCTTCATTTATAAGTTTCAATATAAATTCACAATTTCATTAAATTCCAAATTCATAGATAAGTTTCCATTTTCAACTAAATTTCTAAATTACCGTAATAATTATCTTAGATTTTTATTCATTCTCAATAGATTTAACTATTGTAAATTGACTAAGTTTTCATACTATAAAAATCCACATTTCTATGTATATATACATTTGAATTCCCTACTAAAATATTTTATTTATGTTTCGCAATTACTTCCAATCCATTTTTTTTTGGCGTCGCACTGTTACTTAAATAAATAGCCTATACCAACACTAATTATCATTAATTTGAAAACGGGTTACCAAATTTTGGATTTTATTAATAATTATTATTTATTACTTCATTGTTTATTCAAATTTAGACAATTTAAGATGTTTCTTAAATGCTGAGTACATTATTAACTTCAGCGTAAAACTTCAATTTTATTTTATCTACAAATTATAAATTAACTTTGCAGAAATCCTTTAGTTGACCTTTCATTTAATTATCCTATCTATTGGTATCCCATAGATGGGAATTCCTAAAACATCTCCAAATTCCAACTTTAATTTCAATCACATAAAATGTTCTATTCAGTTTCCAATAAATTCAATAAATTCAAATTATCATGTTCTAAATCCAAATGAATCCATATATCCTGCCTTCCATTCTTTTAATCTAACTAATTATCATATTCTGAATAAAGTTTACGTTATTTCCTCCTATAAGCTACAAATAACAACGAATGTTGCATTTGATTTAGATTCTAAATAAATTGATGGGTAATAATTAATAATTCTCACTATTTCCCGATTTATTCCCATTCATGCTTAAATTACCACCAAACAATCATTAAATTTACCTATCTTTTGTTGATTTCATAAAATCTATTTGCCCTGAGTTAGTTACTGCATTTATCAAATTCCAATTTCGCAATCACCTTAAATACATAAATTGGTATTGCATTAACATTTAAATTTATTAGCTTATGTCAACACTATTAACATTAATTGCAATGTATTACCAATTTTAGTCACTATCCTAACTACTAACTCATATTAACCTACATTATTCCCAAGAATTTCATTGGTTTTTCTTATATTAAATTTATCAACCATATTAATTAAGCTATTTTTTTAAAAACAATTAATAAAATTCCCTTTAATATATACAACTTAGCAATCTATTAAGCATGGTATTATATTTCACGTAAATGTACATTTAATTACATTTATTACAATGTTATCCAAATAAATTGAATGATCTAAGTATATAACTCCTAATATCCACCCATCTTGCCTTAATCCCAAATAACATACAAATTAAACTACCCTTAATTTCAATTAACCCTATCATTACTTTTTATATTCCAAACAAATAAATTAATAATAGGTTAACTGAATCAGATTTACAATCCAACTTTAATTATTTGCAAATTTTGTCAGTTTGGACCACTTGGTAAATTCAGAATCTTTTAACAACTTCCTACATTAATTTATTTTTGAATAATCCCAAAATTTTCAATATTAAAGTACAAATCCAATTTATCAAAAATTAAAACTTAAATTTCAAGGAATTTATTTATTTAGGTTTAGATCCCATTATTCACTAAAATTGGTTGGTATTTATTTCATTCGCCTCTTTAATTGTACGTAAATTTCTCATAAATACACCTAAAATTTCATTTAATTCCAACTGCTTCCTAATTTCCATTTCTACGTCTTAACACACTCTATATTAAACTTCTAGACATTGTATTGCTTATCATATTAATGTAACCTTTATTTAGTGTATTAACATTTATTTCAATTCAAATTCTATCAACCAATTAAACATGTAACCTATTACTATTGCTTACAAATCAAAATATTGCACCCATTGTCATCTTCTGAATGGAATTAGTCTTTATTTCAAAACTTATCTAAATTTACATTGAGACCATATTTAATCCTCTTCGATAATATTAATCCTCAATTTATTAAATGGAATCAATATATCTTACATAACATGTTTTACGCATAAATTTTTAATTAATATTATTTCAACTTATTCCCCATATTCTCAATAATTACCTAACATAAATCTACGCTTATTTTATTCTACGTTCGCACTTCCGTTACTCTCAAATCAATAAGTAACGTTCATATAAATAAATGTTATGTCAGTTTCCTACTTATTGCGATATTTTTATTTATTTATTACTGCATAACTTTACTTATTTTCTTCCCATCACTTTAAAATTAATCGTTAAAGTAACGCTTATCAATACGCATCAAATTATTTACCAAATTAAAAGGTTTTGATTTTTTTAACAAATTAATTGACAGATTAATTAGGTAATGTATACGAATTGTTATTATACCCATAAATTTACACTTAACTAATTAAATGCCTTACCTATATTCTCTATCTTCCCATTATATTCAGGTACAATACTTACACCAATTTTTATTGAAAAATTTATTCATATTACAAACAAAGGCTTAAATTACCATTGTTAAATTAGCGTTCAATATATATTTATCACCTTTTATTATTTCTACTAAATTTTTATTACAAAATTCTATTAAATAAATTAAATCGTCGAAATTTACGGGTCGATACAAAGTTCATTCTCTTGTTCGTCAATCTGTTGATTTAAATAACTGGATTTGTTTTTGTAATTTGTGGCAAATATATGGTTTTCCTTGTACTCATGCTGTTAAATGTATTTTGAGTTGTGGAAAGATAAATTTTTATGATTACATTGAATTATTTCAAATTTTTTTATTTTCAATCGGCGTATTCTCATCCAATCAATCATATTATAAACTTTTTGAAAGAAGATGTTTTGATTGAAGATGTTGTTGTAGCACCTCCTAAAGGTAGAAGAATGCTTGGTCGACCATCATCATCTAAGAGGATAAAATCTGCTGGTGAAATTTCAAAGACTATTAGATGTAATATACGCAAGAAGTTGGGTCATAATAAAAGGACTTGTTTGTTTAAACACATATAGTTTTTTTTTCTTTGGGAAAGTTAAAATGTAGGGAGTTGAGTTTATGTTTTTTTTATTCATTTTAACGGTATTTTCTCTGTACTTAGGTTGGATGTTTAATATTTGTAATGTATTAATCATGGTATGCTTCTATCAATCATTGTTGTAGTGTTTTCTACAATTATTATGATTAATTGCACATATTTCTGCAGTTTTTATGAATTTTTGCTTACTATTTATATCTAATTTATGAATGTTGCTTTTTATATGAAGATGGTATTTGTATCATTGTTTGGTCCAAAATAAATATGGTATATCCATAAGTATGTGCAATTTCTATTAATAAATGTGGAGTATCTGTAATTATTTATATTTTGTGCTGATATTCCTGCAATTATTTGGTGCAAGAATTTGGAATAAATAAATATTTATGGAGATATCTGCAGGTATATGCTTTTATTGATGACATTTCTGCAAATATTATGAATAGCTGTGATTTGCTTTAGTATTTTGGTAACTGAATTCAATTGTAAGAAATTTATATATAAATTATTTGATAATAACTCTAATATCGTGTTAACACAGTAATATTGTCTTTCAACTACATAAGTTTAGCAAAATGTGTATGTACTTTTCAGAATTTTTTCGAGAAAATATTACAGTTTGATACATCAAATATTTTGGTTTGCTTCAGAAAGTAAATTTTTTTGTGTCAAGCTTTCTTTTAAGGTCCAACTATAAGGTTTGCAAGAAAGAATTTGATGTTCCAATTTAGCTCTTTGTAAATCCACTTCATATGTGAATTGAGGGTCATCATTGTTGATTTCTTTGTATTCACTACTTTCTTTCATAATGTTCATTACAAATATGCCACAGTCAACTCTGTAATGATTGAAAAATATTACGAAATTGTTGGAATAAATGTTCTATGATATGGAAATATTTGTACATATGTTGTTGTTGTGTACTTACGAATCAGAACGTTGTTGTGGACTATTAGCAAAAGTGATTTGGTTTGATGGTTTATGCGCTGCTTTTTCAAATTTCTTTAGTAAGGCTGTGATATAAACTTTCTGTAAAGAAAAAAAGATTTTGTTAAACAGTTTATTTTCCTTTTCTTTATTCATTTTTTAATTTACATACCAGCTTTCTTGCTGCCTTTTGATGTTCTCTTTCGTGCCATGGTTTTATGGAATCATAGTGAATCCATATTCTGTCTTCTTTAATAAACTCCAAGAGTGTAAAATGTGTTTTTTGGTGGATATGGAAGAACATTTTATTATAGTTTGCAAAAATTTTAGGTACTACATTATCGACTAGGGCTTGTGTTACCTTCTTTGAATTGCTCAGTAGAAATGTCTGTAGGAGAATATATTAGCAAATTAAATTTGTGAATATTTAAAAAAATTCTTCACTAAAAGATTATAAGACTTACAGCAGCGTAAACTTTGAAGTACAAGTTTTCTGCCTGAAATTTAAGCAATTCATGTGAATACCAGTCAATGATCTACAAAAATTATTATAAGGAAATAGTGATAGTATATTTGTTGATAAATGACTATAATATGTTTTGAAGAAAAAACAATAAGTCCATGGAATTTTGCATAAAAAACAACAGGTTTGTTGAAATGTTGCTGAAAAATCTACAAATAAATGTATTGTTTCAGATAAATGGAATTTTGCTGACAAAACAAAATGCTTAATGAAATGTTGCTGATAAATATGCAAATAAATGGAATTGTGGTAGATAAATGGATTTATGCAGATAAAACAACAAGTCCAAGTAAATGTTGCTGATAAATTTGCAAATAAATGGAATTGTTGAGTAAAGTTCTACCTGGCCTTCAAGAAATCTTCCTATAATTAGTTCACCAAGTGTTGTTCCAGTTAGAATGATGTCATCATCTCCATTCAGGTATGCACTTTTGCTGTGATATAATTATCAATATTACTAAATGTTTGCATTTTTTAAATATTTGTCGATGTGTCAGTAGCAAATTTAAAGAATTACTTTTATTTGAGTAAATATTGGGATACTTGGATATTTAAAGAATTATACACAGTTGGGACTTCGTTTTACCTGAGGTCGGAGTTATTAAAGAACTCCTCAAGCAGTTTTATTTTTTCTTCAGATAGACTTCGCACATTTGACCTTTTTCTAACGTTTATCGTTGTAGTGGTAGATAATTCAGTTGATCTAGGTTCAAAATTGTATTCTTCAACTATTATTGGTAGGATTTCTACTTGCTGTTTTGCCTTTTTTGATTTCTTTCAGTTTGGAAATCCACCTCTTCAGCTGATTTATACTTTTTTGCTTTTCAATTTCCAACGTTTTCTCTTTGCTTTCTTCAGTTTTTTTCACTATTGAACTAGATATTTCATCTTCTGTTTATTTGCCTTATAGCTGTGGAAAATTTCGAATGCTTTCACCTGAAATTATTTGAATGTTGGTGAATATTTCATCTTCTGTTTATTTGCCTTATAGCTGTGGAAAATTTCGAATGCTTTCACCTGAAATTAATTTGAATGTTGGTGAATATTTCATGATTGGTTTTCGGAATACAATTTTTGTGATTTGATTGTCTTCAGGTTTTTCAACTTCTGTAAGTCTGCATTCTTGTTTATTATTTTTTGTTTTCATATGCAGTATTAGTTTGATTTACTGTTTCCTCAGTGCTTTGAGCTAAAAGATATATTTTCAGTTGAAATATTTACTGTTTCTAAATTATTAATGAACTTTATTTTTAATTTTGTGAATAACCATGAAAAAATGAAGAATATGCTGCACTTTATAACAGTTATTGCATTAATATATGCAATTATTCTTCAACGGCGTATTTTTGATATAATAAGAATATTTGTAGATATATCAGCAAATTTGTTTAATTTTTGCAGTCTTGTTGAAAAACTATAATTATTCGAAGCATTACAAAATGAAGGATTTTGTTCAATTGCTTTATCTTCCTCAACTGTTTTTGTTTGTTCATCATCATATGGATCCTTTTTTTTTTCTTTGAAATTTATTTTTTCCTCATTGTCAACATCTTTTCCTGTTTTTTCTTCTTTTTCTTCATCTTTATCTTTCTCCATAAGATGACATTCATCTTGAATAATTTTGTCTTCAGTTTGAACATCAGTTTGATTTTCCTTTTCTTCTATCCATTGATCTAAAATATATGTTTGCAATTCAACTCTTTAGTATTTTTGAAATAATTATGGATTTTAAGTGTTATGTTGCAAGGTATTATGTAAAAAATGAAGAATATGCTACCCTTTTTAATAATTATTGCAATAATATCTGCATTTATTCTTTAACAATGCTTTTGTCATATAGTAAGAATATTTGCAGATGTATCATCAAATATTTTAAATTTTTGCATTCTTGTTGAAAAACAATATATTATTGAAAGTATTACCAAATGAAGTATTCTCTTCGGTTTCATTATCTTCACTTTCTTCATTTTCTTCAGTTTCATTTTCATTTGTGGAGTTCTGTTTGCTACCACTTATTTCTTTTATTGGTAGCTCTACATTCTCAGATTGTGTGGATGATGATGTTTCCACATATTGTCTCAATTGCTTTCTTAGCAGCGTATTTTCAGCTTGAAGTTTTCGGTTGTCCAATTCAAGTTTTCTTATTATTTCTTTGTATTTTTCTTCTTTTTCCTTGTACAATGCTTCATATTCTTCATCTATTTCAACTGCATCTTTCAGCAATTTTAGTTCTTCTCTTTGAAAATCCTGAAATAAAGAATTGAATCAAAATTAAAGCTTTAGGATATTTGAATATAATTATGTAAGAATTCTGAACAATTGGAAAAATGTATATAATTTTTAATTGTGATTGGCATGTATGTCCATAAATATTTTTAATAATGATAGAAAAATATGCAAGTATTATGCAACATTGTAGATATATCTTCAATTATTGTAAATATTTGTAGCCCTATGTTCAGTTTTCCTATTTATAAATGCAGATAAATATGCAATTGTTTATACTAATTGCAGATAAGTCAGCACCTATAGTGAATAATTGCACCTAAAATGCTCAACTGCTGCTAATAACTGCAGATATATCTACAACTATTGTAATTGTTGTAGATAAGTTTGCAAAAAATAGAGTACTGGCTATTTTTGTAATGTAACTTAACAATTCAGCAAATTATATTACAGTTATACTTGCTGAGTTGTACTCTATGGTCATTAACATTGTCGGCTTGAGTTTTGATATATCTCATTTGCCAACCAAAGGATATGAGTTGTTGTACTGTAATTCAGCAGATTTCAAAATTTATGTTTTCTCATAGATCCACCATTGCAAAAAGGACATTTAGTATTAGAATAAATTATTAATTAATAGGATATTTATCTAATTAATGAAAATTTTAATACCAGTAACAATGTAACACAAGCATTTATTTTCTTTGGTGTGTCAATATATTTGTCAATTTGATTAATCAAATGTTTGTGAATCGTTTTTGGCCATGGTATCTGCTGCATTTTATCTTCACAAACACAATATGGAATCATATTCCAAGACACAATCGAGTTTGGATTTGATATTAAGAATGTTGCAACCAAATGCAGTTGCAAAAGCTTTGCCGTGTCTGCCTTTTCTTCTTTTGATATTCCTTTTATTGTTGTAAACAACTCCTTTTCTATGTTTTTTTGTCGACACTTGTCTCTCCTTCAAAGTGTCTGTTGATGAATGATGCAAACTGAACATTGCTTTTTCCCTCTTTTTTCATATGGTAGAAGTTTTGATTAGCTGACCGTCTGTAGGAATTAATAATAATTGGCTTATATCATTCTCTGTGAATGTTAGTGTAATGACCCATAAAATTTTAATAATTTTATTTACGTATTTCACCGAATTTTTTTGAATATTCAAGTAATAAAACTTGGAAACGAAAATTTGATATTTGAAATACATCTACTTAAACATAACAACTGGTAAATTTTCAATTGATAATATGAAAGTTTATTTTATTGTGTAATTTTATTTTTATTTAAATCAGTTAAATTTGATGATAATAAAATATTTTCCAAACCTGAATATTTTTATATAATAAATTTGTAAATCATCTTCTGAGCGAGACGTCATATTTCTTTTCTTCAAACTTGGACTGCTATTGCTTCATTTATCTTATTTTTGATAAATTAGCAACATTTTTGGTACCGATTATCGACTTTTGATAGGATGATCGTACCACTAATATCTGTATATCGTTCTATTTGCCTCGTCATGCTGCTCTCCGCGGTATATTTATTTCTTTATTTTGAGGTCCAGCACGCGACGGAAACGATAAAATGGTGCGTCGTATCAGTACCATAAATTATGACCGTTGGCTTTCCTTGCTTTTCAAATTTTGAAACGTGCTGCCCAAACATATTAATTGCTTTAATAACTTTCTCGAAATCAAAGCCTCTGGCCGTTGCCTTGTCATTATTTTATATATTGGATGTCACTTCGAACGGTTTTATGATAATAATTAATATATACAAAAGTCTACATATATTCCTGTACATAATCTGTCACTACTCCCTTTCTTCTTTTCGATCAATTCATCCCTCCTCCCTTTAACTTACCTCTCAACCCACTTCCCTTCTAATGGCCGCCGTCAGCTCACCATGATCCACGTTAGTCGTACCACTCCACTGACCCACCTTAGCCATCTCCACTCACTGCCCAGGCCACCACGTCTGTAGCCAACCTCAACCGAGACCCACTCCGCGTCTAGCACGTAACCATCATCGCCGTCCGCCCTTGCACCATTGGCCTCCACCGACCTCTTCCCTCCAACAACTTTGCTCCACCCATCACCTAGTACCAAAACCCTCTCCTCTTTCTCCCCCTCGGCCGTATGTTCATATAAGGTATTATATAAAATATTTATATATTTATGTTAGTTTGTATGCATATATACATAGGATAGTAAGTATATACAGGATTGCAGTAAGTTTGTATAAGTTTAATTATATATGCATGTTGTCTAATGATTTTACATACATACATATATATATATATATATGTGTTTGTTGGTTACAGTTTATGCTTCAAAGTTTAGTTTGTATGTATATGTTTCATATTATTATATTTTATTTTATTTTATTATATTTTGGTAAAGTATATTTTATAAGTTTACCTGTTATTGTGTGTGTGTGTGTATATATATTATATAGAGTGTTATAATATATAGGCTATATATATATATATATATATATAGTTAATATATAATCTATTAGCAAGCATATGGGTATATAAATTTATTTACATTGTTAAAGATCTTCATATATGTTCATTTGTACATGAGTTGTAAACGAAATATTAGATCTGTGGTTAAATAAATTGTATAAGTTACATATATTCTATTTGTTATTTATATAAATTTATATAAGCTACGCAGTATGTTGTTTTTTTATGCTTTTATGTATAACTGAGTTGTACATATGTGTATACAGGACGGGTTTCCAACTTACCCAATATGTGTGTATGTGTGTGTCCTATAAGTTGTATGCTGTTATATATATAAGTTTGTTTAAAGTATTTATATAAGTCATGGTAGTATTTTTTAAATGTATATGGGATTTGTTATGTTGATTTTTGCAGTGAATAATATATATATATATATATATATATATATCTACTGCAGCACTTCCATTGTATATATATATATATATCAAGTTGTGAACAAAATTGTATATATATATATATATTATGATTTCAGTATATATTGTGTAAAGATGTATATATAAATTTACAATTGCAAATATGTTTTAGGTATATATATATATATATATATATATATATATAATAGTTTGCTGATATTGTTAAGTATATGTTGTATGTTAATGGTATATATATATAATAAACGAAATTTACGTCTACTTTGTATAGGATATATATATTTACAGTATATAATATTTGCAGCTTTTAATTTTATATGTATATAACAGTGATTTTTTTAAAATGTTATAAGTACATAGGTCATGTATTCTTAATAAATTACTGTATATAAGTTAAATATATATATTTGGTTGGCACATCTTTTGTTCAATGCCTGGGTTATATATATATTTGTTTTAAAATGTAAGTATTTTGCATTTATATGTATTTATTTCAAAATATAATGTATATATATGTTTGATTTTATGTGTGTTTTAACTTTTAACAATGGATTTTGAAATACATGCACATATACTTAATTTAATACATGCTTAAATTTAGAATATGATTTTATATATATAGTTACATATGAGTTCACTTATATCAATTATCTTCATCGATACAGTTCTGATTTGATCTCATCTATCCCTATTTATCAGCTTTGTTCGACGAACCGTGTCCATCTAGCGCTGCTTTGGAATTCGTAGCTCATTTCTTTGTCAAATCCATCTAGCCTTGAAAGGTGAGCAATCACTCACGATTAACATTCTTATATTTATTAAATTTGACTTCACTTGAAATGGTAATTGAAATATGCTGCTAGATTTAACTGTTAATTATATAATTGCTATATATGATATGCTATTATCTGTAACTGTTCACCTATGAGATATGAGACCATATCTTGCTGTTTATATTTTATTCAGTTCGTTACTGATGATATATGCATGTTATTGATATGTTATATTATTATCATCACTGTTCCCACTCTGCAAGTTCCATGTTAGTATAGAATTCCCTATGGGTTGAACTGATACATATCCGAACGATTTTGTAGAATAGAAGAAAATCGTTATTGGTTGAAATGATAAACCCAAGTGATTTTCATTGAATTAAATTTGGGATTATGGTTAAAATGGTATATACCTGTATATATTTTAAATTACGGATTGAAATGATAAATATCCGTATCACTTGACCATATGATAGAAAATTATATACAAACACCGTTGGTGTGTGTGTGTATATATATATTGAAATGATTTCCAAGGTTTTGATAGGAGAAATATGAGTTTAAATAAATAATGGGTTTTAAAAAGGGGTTTTTAGGCTAAAGGAAAAGGTTAGAAAAAAATATAGTTTCAGGGACAAGAAGTTTGTTTTTTAGGCCGAAGGACACTTTTTAGTGTAAATCACAGAATGATAGTGTAACTATCATTTTCAGTTTGCACTAAAAAGTGTCCTTCAGGCTAAAAAGAAAACTTGTTGTCCTTAGACTAAATTTTTTTGCAACTCTTTCCTTGTGCCTATTTACCTGTTTTAAAAATATAATATATATAAATTTTATTTTGGGGCCTTTCACTAGAAGGACAAGCTTTGCAGTCCAATTATTTTCTAGGACATACATCCATAGAAATTAATTTCAAGGCCAAAGTCAGCAGAATAATTACTTTTAAAGACAAAGTCAACAGTCCAATTACTTTAAAGGACATTATTTCATAGGTTTTTAGACCTTAGAAACTAATTATTTTGCATTTTGTCCTTAAAAGTAATTATTTTAGTTGTGTGTCCTAGAAACTAATTACACTTGCTAAAAAGGCCCTTGTGGCTAATTTCTACTTTTATTTTTATATATGTCTAATTGTAGATTTTAAAAATTATATGTTTTGGGATTTTTAGTTTATAAGTTAGTTTTGAAATTATAAATTTTAAGATTTTTCTTATAATTTTATTTTCTTAAAACATATATAATAAGATCTAATTTAATAAAATTTAATTTAATTAGTATATAATATGTTTTAAACATTTATTTAAAAATTTATATTAATATTTTGAATTAGATTTATAACTTTAATAATAAAGGTTAGAAAGATAAATAAATGTTGACTTGGTATTTGAATTGGTAATAGTTGGATTTAATAAAGAATTGATTTAAACCTATTGATTTCGAGACTTTGAAATTTTGATTTATAGCTTGATTCGATAAAAAGGTGATTAAATGAATATTCTCAACTTTAAATAAAATTGGGATTAAATATTAAATATTGATTTAAATTTATAAACTAAGGTTTTAATAATTGTTATCAAAATGATTAAGTGAATAAAAATAAAGTTAAAAGTTAAATATAAATGAAATTTATGTTGTAAATGATGAATATATAAACTTGAATCTTATTGGAATTGAAGTAATAGTTAAAACCCTGAATTTGAAATCGATCAAATTGAAATAGTTTATTTAGAGTGTGAATTTGAACCTTTGACCTTTAAATTGCAATGATTAAACCGGAATTGATTAAAATTTCATTTTTAATTTAAGTGGATTTGAATCTATTTGTCGAAATAGAGGAGGCTATTTTATTGTATAAATTATTTTTAACATATGAACTATTTTGATATATATATATATATACACACTATTTTCAATATCTAATCTGTTTAAGTTGAAAGTGCTATGATTTCCAAAGTGCTATGATTTCAAAAAGTGTTATGATTTCAAAAGTGTTATGATTTCAGAAGTGTTAAATGAATATGATATTTTGATATGAAGTATGAACTATTTGAAATGAAATGACCATAATGTGAAATATGCGTTCGGTTGTTAAAGAGACTGAGATCAGATATTGTCATACTCTCTGCCAATACCGAAAACCACTTTAACAATTGTGTACGTAGTGGAGATTACAGAAAGATGTAGGATGGTTTGGTGACGGTTCTATATGGTATTTACGTAGCCCTGACTCTCGTGAGTCAGCTTAATGCGGCTAAAACAGGAGCCACGCCTGGCCAAGTGAGGTCATTCCATCTATCAAACACATTTTTTTGATACCATTCTATTGCTTTTGTGATTTTATTAGGTGCACCCTTTGATTCGAGAGTGTGTCAAGAGGTGGGCGGTAGTAGCCGCTATGCGTTACCACCAGTCGAGATACGCAAATGGTATATCTACCCTGACATTGCCTCGAGTGCCTTGTCGCATGCCCTATCGCGCCTTCTACGAGTTTGTTTTGTACCATACCTATGGAGTGCCCGCTGGTAGCCCTCCAGTTTACAGAGGGAGTTATGGTACTGTATAGACTATGAGAATATATAAAATGTGTTAAGGGGGATATGGGTAACGCCTTAATGCTATTTTAATATTTTTACTTTACTATAGACATATTATAATAGTGTATATAACTACATAGTAGATAGTTCCACGGATCCTTAGAGGATGGGTATCCCAAACATCCTTTTAAGTTACTTGTGTTTAATTGATATTTCACTTGAGTTGGACTTATTGATATAAGAATATTAATCCTGACTTGAGTGTTTTGTGTTTTCCTTTACGCTCGGATCAGACTGAGTGTCACAACATTTGAGACTCACCTTTGGGGTCGGAGCTTCGCTTGGAGATCCATCTATATCTATTCAGCTTTCAGCTATCCAGTTGTTTGTTTAGAATTGTCATCATTCAAGACTATATTGTATTTGAGATATTCTGTTATATTTTATTTCACACTTTGATGTTTATATAATAGCTTCATAAACTACTATTCATTTGTTTTCGCTACTTATTGTTATATTACTCTGTGTCTGTGATTCTGTGATTGATTTATTTACTGTATATTGCTGAGTTTTGCCAAGTATAAATTAACAATCTGATATTTTGAGCAATTCAAGTTCGTCATGTGCGGATGCGAATGGCACTGAAATACCAGGTCGTTACAGTTAGTAACATATCTCCAAATTGAAAGCAGTTCAAGTTCTTCTGTAGGCTTTGATGACTATGTCTATAGTTGTTGAGTTTTTTATGTTTTCCTTTGCTGGTACAATTCCAACATAGATCATATGAATGAATTTGTAGAAAGGTAAATTTGGAAGATATTTTGTATATGATACTGTCAGCAATTCTTCATTCTCAATCCTGCTAAGGACATCGATGAAAGGCCTTAAATTATTTCTGTAGTTTTCTTCCCTTGAAGTGATTTTCTCTTCACTGATTGTTTTTCTTTTTTTCTATAGAATATTGATCCTAATTGTTGTTCAACAGGAACAAGTGTTGTTTCCAGAATTACTTTTTTTTCCTTCTTTTATTTCTTCTTTTGTTTTTTTGTGTAAAAGTACATTAGAAATTATTGAATAAATACGAACAATCTAATAATATAATAGGTGATGTTAAGTACTTACATTTATAATGAATATGCAGAAAAATAGAAATGTATGCACTTATGTTAAATAATTGCTGTCTGTTCAGCAAAATTTAAGGTATATGCAAATTTTCATGTATGTGGAATCGTTGCGTATATTTTAGCAGTTTTAAAAAATAATTGCTTATTTTTCATCAATTATTTAAATAACTGTGATATGGAAATTTTATTGTTTCTAATCATAGATATTTCAAGAATTTTCTTCACTTTTTCCAAATAGATTGGTAATATAATGAAACTATTGAAAAAATTGTTAACTTATACAAAACTTTTCATGTATATGTTGTAGTTGCATATATGTCAGCAATTTAAAAAATTAATTGCTTATTTTTCAGCAACAATTTGAATAACTGTAAACTTTAAAATATGGCATTTGTAATTATAAATATTATCTGATTTTTCTCCACTTTTTTCGAAATAGATTGGTATTTCAATGAAACTATTCAAAAAATAGCATATAAAAATGAGATTACTCTGTTTAATTGAATTATTGCTGAAAAGTAAGCAATGAAACTAAATTGTTGCAACCATATGTGATATTGTCAGTAATGCTTATTTTTGTTCATACAAAAATGTTGCAAAGATATTCAACTATGCTCAGTATAGTTGCATATCTGTCTGCAATAACCATGAATAATTGAGATTAAACTATTCAAAAAATTACACATAAAAGTAAGTTTAATTTGTTTAACTGCTTTATTACTGAAATGTAAGCAATTAAAGTGCATTATTACAGGCATATGTGATATTGTCAGTAATGTTCACTTAATTTCATTTATACATAAATGTTGTAGAAATATTCAAAAAAATCAACATAGTTGCATATTCGTCTGTAATAATTTGACTAATTGACATTATTATGATATGATATTTACTGTTAGATTTGTAATTATTATGAGAAATTGTAGGCAAATACCTAAATTGATCGAATATATTGCTTAAAAATGTGCAAAAAACACATTAATAACATCTGCTTTGAAATTTGAAGAGAGCAAACATTTTTTTAAACATTTTTTTAACAAAAATTGCAGTAACTAGAGGAAGTTTTGTAGTTGATCGTCTGCATTCTCAATTTTCTATATATTACCATAAAAAAGATCGATTACAAGCACGACTAACTCGAAAATCTCTAAATCACTTGCAAAAACCCTAAGATGCATCGATTCAAAAAGGTGTAATATAAATCGACTACTCTTGAAATTGAGATATATCACCTTCGATCTTCCCATTTTGCCTTGTTTATTCTTGAAAACTTCATATTTTGACTTGATTTTGTAGATTTCTTAGATTTTGTAGAAAAAAAATGTCATTTCAAGTGGAATAAAGGTCGAACGATAAAAAAAGTATGGAATCAGGATTTTAGGATGATTTTTAAAGGTAGTTATGGAAAAAATAGGCCGCATTTGAAAATAAGGATAAAATTTGTATGTTTTATATCTAAAGGGTTTTTGGTGAATCACGAAAGTTATTAAGGATGTATGGCAAATGTTCCCTTATTTCAACTCATTTTCAAATTAAAGAAAACAAAAGAATACCTATAAAAATGGAGCAAGGACCAAGCTACCAAGCGAAGCTCTGTTGATTTACAAAGGAAAGAACTAGATGCGGCTCACTCGCAACTTATTATTCACCTAAATGATGATCTAATAATAAATTCATACAGGTAAAAAATGGACCAACAATCTAGGACATTACATAAACAAGTCATAGAGAACTTACAAATGTTAAAAATGTAGTGGTTAACTAAAAGAGGTAGAGCATTACAATTCTTTATGCAATTTTTTTAGCTAAAACATTTGCAACAAATAAGATGATGATTGATGCATAGGGCAACTAGATCAATGCCAATGAAAGAATTAACGGGGAAGCTTTACAGTACTTTACAAATTTATTTAATACTTCCTATTTAAATCATAATTTCTCACATGTCACTTGTAAATACTTTCAGATAATGCCAGAGTTTTATTGGGAAGACCTTTTGAAAGGGATGAAGTTAAAGAGGTTGTATTCTAAATAGATGGCAACAGCTCCCCAGGACTAGATGACTTCAATTCAAAGTTCTACAAGCTACATTGGGATCTTATTAAAGATGACGTGTCAAGCAATATTGGACATTCAACAATCAGGTAAGATCATTAAGGAAGTTAGCATACCTTTATTTGCTTAATCCCTCAAAATGGAAACCTAAGGCCCTTTTAGATTATAATCCAATCTCTTTATTGATGTACTTCACAAAAATTTGGCAAATCTATTTATGCAATAAGATGAAGCAATGCTTAAACATTTTAATTTCAATTAAACAAAATGCCTTCATCTCAGGTAGACTCATCACAGGAAATTCTCTCTTTGCATATGGAATGGTGAGAGAGTTTAAAGGAAGACTGCTAATAATTTATGCATGCAAGTAGATCTACACAGCGCTTATGAAAAAATTAGCAAGGAATCCTTGTATCATATGTTTTTGTGTATGGGTTTTTCTGCAAAATTTGCACATATGATATCTAAATGTATCCCTACTGCCACTATTTCATTTATATTAGATAGTAGCCCACTGGGCTATTTTAGTGGTAAAAGGGGTAGAAGACAAGGAGATCCATTTTCTCCCTTTCTATTTGCACTCACAATGGAATATTTCACTATTTTATTAAACGTGGAATATGTAAAGGCAACATTACTCACGTTCTTCCTATCGAGCCAACTCGCACTCACCTTTTATATGCTAATGACATTTTAGTGTTTTTGAAAGAAAGCACTAAAATTTTAGAAAGCATCCCTAAAGTTATGAATGATCATAAAATTACCTTGTTTTTTAACAAAGGAGTAAAATACAAAGACCAAATCACTAATATTCTGAATGTCCAATACGGGAATCTCCCAATTATGTATTTGGGAATTTCCCCATCCTGTAGAAAATTTAAATCTAGAGATTCTGAGGTGTTGTTATATAAAAATAAATAAGAAGTTTAATAATTGGAAAAATAAGATGTAAGCATAGCTGGCAAAACTGAATTAACTATACCGTGGTCTCTCCAATATTCATGTTCTAGATTCAATTTTCTTAATTACCAGCATCAATTATAAACAAAATAAATTTAGTTTGTTCCAACTTTGTATGGAAAAACAAACCTCACAATATGAGTTAGAATGACGTATGTCGACTGAAATCTAAAAAAGGAGTAGGTATAAGAAAAATAGAAGATGTCATGAATGCATTATCACTAAAATTCACATGTAGATATATTCAAAGTGATTGTTTATAGGCCCAATGGATGAAAAAAAGGATTACGTATATAAAAACTTCTGGACAATTGTTAAAGATATATATGTAACTACTTCTCAAAACAAGATCTTAAGCTAAAGGCTAATAGGAAGAAAATTGGTGATGGAGAAAGTACGAGTTTAGGTTTGATCCCTGGATCAGTGAGCAGCCTTTAAAGGACCTGTTAGGGTAGCAAGCTATTTCAATCATCGGAGGACATAACAAGAAAGATCTTCTCTCATTTCCAATGTAAAATAGAGAAAAGATAGCCCTAGTTTGCCACCTTACGTAGATTCAAGAAAGCATATTTGAAAACTATAAATTAAATTTAAAATTGTTTTAAATTTAAATGAAGAATATTATTTTATAAAGAGTTCTAAAATGTGAATTTAAAATTATTTTAACCTAAAATTAAGATTAAAATTTATAAAGGTCATGAACATAATTTAAAATTGTTGTAAACTATTATTCATAAAATTCTAAATAAATAAATTTAAAATTATTTTAATATATATAGTTAAAATGTTTATTAATGAAAGGATATACATGAATATATATATATATATATTTATAATTCAATGAATTATTAATTTTATAATAAACTAGTTTTGTGTGTGTATATATATATTAGTTAGTATTCATGTATACATCCATGGTACTTACTCCTTTTAGGTAGTCCCATTCCATGGTATTCACAGTAGAATGAAAAGATTGGTGAAAGGGTAGAAATGAATTGTGAACAAGTAGAAGTGAGTTGTGAACGAGTAGAAAAACCAATTAGATGGTTATCTAAATAAAACCTGCTTAATTTAAGGAGAATGTTACACTTTTTAGAAAGAACCTATAAATAGAAACCTCCCAATCTCCTAGTCTTAATACTAGTTTGGAAGTGGAATTTATGTGATCTAGCAAGTGATCAGATTTGATATTGCATATGGATGACCCATGCACATCTTACAGGCTTAAGTATATGTATTCTAAGTTTGTTGGCTTATGGAGGTTTAGAGAATGGCTCTTTGATTTGTTCTGAGGTAGCATGAAAAATCGTCTAGGTAATTATTTAAGGTTGTTGTAACGACCCAAAATTTCAACCACTTCGTATTTAAATATCTGAATTATTTAAATACTTGAATATTTGATTAAATATTATTAAAATGATTTAATAAGCATTTTAACACCCTTTTAAATCATAACAAAGATGGTAAACTTGTTTTGGAAAAATGTTTACAAAAATATATTCTTTTGAAAAATATCGATAATATGATCAAAAACTGTTTTATCGACAAATAGCTATTTTTTGAACAAAAGTTGTTCAAACTTTATACACATGTCTAAGTAGTCATTATGGAGATAGTTACCAACTAAAAATATTTTCATGTTTATGGCTAACTAAATAAAATGAGCAAATAAGGAAAAAGAACAAAAATGGAAATATTAAATTTTAAGCTAATGATCTAATGAACACATTAGCAACTAATTAAACACTCTCCTCTTCATCAAGCTTGGAAGGTTCTAAAAGCTTTATATGGACAAGAGATATTATAATGGTTAAGGTACAAGAGTAATTAGCCTAAAGGAGAAGTGACATAAAATAAAAGTAAGCATAAATGGAAATAACTTCAAAGTGAAGCTATGTTGTGGTGTAAAGTTTGATTTGATGGAAGATATTATGCATTAGGGTTTTGTAAAGTTTTTGGTCTTTTCCCAACACCATCCTTATACCTATATAAGTGAGGGCATACCCTTAGAGTAGAATCAAAAATATTACAAAGCTTGAGTTTAGAAAATCAATGGCTACTTCATCTCCTTCTCTTCCTCTCTAACTTCCTCAAACTATATTCAAATCAGCTCCAACTAACTTCAAACTTTGTCACAGGGATTATTATAGTATTAAAACTCTTTCACCAAGCCAAATTTGAAGAAGCAAAGCCCAACTCCCAAAACACCTCATGGTCATAAGCAATTTATGATGGAGGAAGCCAACAGAGCAAGATGGAAGCAAGAAAGGAGGAAGGTGGTTGCAAGGATGTGGCTTGCCTTTGGTTCTTAGATCTTGGTTTTAGTTGGATTAAAGGTCAGTTAACACCTCACTTTAAATGAAAAGTATAACAGATATATGTTGTGTTTGATTGTGTGAATGTTGTTTGAATTGTTGTTAAATTATGTTGAAAACAATGGTCGTAACTTCTTACTTTCAAAATAAGTATCATATGTGATCCTTGTACATGGACTTGAACAAACTTGGAATGGACTTGAATGGAAATATGACATGCGACTAGACCTTGAAAAAAGCATATAGGTTATAGATGGACTTTCGTTTAGATTGGACTTTGATTTGAAAGTGCACTTATAGAGATAGTCGCTACAGAAGCAGTTCGGAATTGCATTGTTTTTAGGTAATTATTATGGAACTTTGTAGAGAGACTCATTTGGATTTCTTGCCATATTTATATTTTTGTATATGTATGCTTGCTTCCACTAAAACGTTGAATAGTAAAAAGCTAAGTAACATCTCGAAAATGGCTAAAACATCACTAGTGCAAAACTGCCCCTTTAACCTTGATTTTTGGACATCAAATGTTTCAAAAAGAACATTAAATTTGAGAAATTTGTTTCGTTCTTTTTAAAAATATTTCCTAACTCTTATTAGATTATTTTAAAAGTAGTTTGAGATTTATAAGAATTTTTAAGAATTAGTTGTGAATTTTCAAAGGAGAGATATTTTGTTAAAAACATGTCGTTTTCAAGTTTCTAATGATTTTTCCAAACTTGTTATTTTCAAGTGATATTTTAAAGGAGTGTTTTAAAATATATTATAAGTATTTTGGAGTATACATATATTATACAAATATCTTAGAAAATATCCTATATAGATGTCTTGGAAATATCTCCTATAAATATCTTAGAAAATATCTAATATAAATATGTTGTTTTAGATTATAAAACAAAAGGTTTAGAAAGGGGTTAGTGATTGCTTAACGGCCAAATGGTTAAAGTGTTTAAATATTTATTATAAAAGTGATTAACTATGCTTAATACTAATAAGCCGACAAAGTAATCTTGCCTATTTGTGAAAGTTAAGATTGATGTCGAGTATGGACGGAGCGATAGAGCTTCAACCTACCAGGCTTCCCTCTTAACCGAGGAATAGGTAAGTGGAAAATGTTTGTAGGATCGATTTCACCCTAGAGAGAGGGTGAATAAGGTGATGGTATTGATTATAAAAATTAATTGCCGAAGCTTATAAAATTATTTCAACACAAATCATAGAATAATAGCAGCACAGAAAAAATAGCATAATAATTAGATGCAGAAATAGAACGACACAGAATTTACCCAGCTTCGGCAAACCCTGCCTACATGTTGCCCCCAAGGTTTCTACTAGAAATTAAGTAGTCACACGCTTACACATGTAAACTCGCGACACCCGCTACTGATTAACCTAACTTTACGCTCAAAACCCTGCCACAACTCAGCCATTGAGTTGCGAATTCTCAAACTACGCCACGTAGTTTGTCCCCTAGTCACACGACTAGAAATTACAACGGTTTAAAAACAAAATACAAACTAAAAACAATTTAAAATTAAAAACAACCCTAATTAAAAATTTAATAGACCCTTATAATTAAAAAGGAAAAGCCCTTATAATAAAAAGAAGCCGACCCCTTTTATAATTTGGCCCGTTCTCCCTTCTTATGTTAATGGCGGCTTTATTCTATGTCTTTGAAAATTAGGGCTTCGTTCCCTTTGTTCCAAATTAGGGTTATGAATCAGAAGCTGCCGATAGATTGATCGATCGTATGATTGATTCCAGTCCTTTCTTCGCCGATCGACAATTTCTTTGAGATACTCACTGCTGCTTCTATTTGATCGAGTTTAATTTCTGCTTCGTTATATAATTTTCCCTTTTTGTGCTTTTATGATTTTCGTATCTGAACTCGATGATATGCCGATGATGATTTTGGGGTCTTTATATGAGTTTGAGTCCCAAGATTTTCGTTCGTCTGATTTGTTCAATATTATGCTTTCCGCCATTCGATTAATTTTTAATGTTGATGATTTTACCGACTTAACCAAATTCGTATAATTGATGCTTGCTTCTCACGGTATTGAAGTTTAACTCGGTCAATTATCTTGGCCACCACGATTTCGAATTTTACTTGTTCAATAGCTCACGGCTTTAACTTGTTTTTTGATACTATCAAATTTTGATTTGTGAATTCATGTTTCTGCTGTCTTCGACCTTGGCTTGAGATTTCGCGTGCTTGGTTTGGTGAATTCACTTGATACTGTCACATGCTACTTGGTCACTGTTGCATAAATGAACTGGTCATTCTTTATTGTGGCCTTCGACTTTACATTTTCTAGACATGAATTTGTAGTCTTTATTTGTGTCTGCATTGTCATGTTGTATTATTGACATGATACTCGACTGTTGTACTTGGTGGTCTTGTGGCACTGCTTGCTGTCATGTTGCATACTCTCTGTATACATACTTGAGTCTTGTTCATCCAATTCATTGAGATTGTTGCATATAGTTTGGTATAGTCTTGTAGAATTTAAAAACTGTAACTTGATGGATGTTGTGCTCTTTCCAGTTGTTGCAGTTCCACTACTTTGGTTGACATTGTGAACAAGCTACACTGTGTTGAATAACAGCTTAATCATATGCATATTGCAACTTGTACATGCTTCGATTTGAACTTGCATTGTTTATTCGAGCTGCTGTAGTTTGTAATTTAACCCAAACTTCTTCATGTACCTGATGCCTACATGCACTTGGTTTCAATATGCAAACCGTACTAGTTTGCATTAATTTGTGTATATACTTGATGCCTTGGTTATATTGACTAGTCATCACTGTGCATGTTTGTTTGTATATTGACTGGAAATTACTTTGCATATTTTATTCAATGAGTAACCCGGTCGAGGCTGCTATATGAATTATGTTTCCTGTCATCATGTAGTTGCATTGTGTTGGTTTCAATTTTAGTTGCAGGCTTGTGTCACTTGTGTACTATGTCTTTGAGCATTGCATTTGTGTACATATTGCATATTCACTTGGTTGGAGATTTATACTGCTGTCACTTGAAAATTGAGTTGAATCCAGCTTGTAGCTCGGATTTGACCTTGTGCTGAAAGTTGTGACATTATTTTATTGCACTTGAGTTGAATCCGATAATTTGGGTTTGACCTGTGCTCAGCTGTCCCTGTAAATCAATCAAGTGTATATTTCGATATGCACGGCCTTGTGGCATATACAGTGATACATTGTGTATGTCACAAGTTGTTCGTGTATGACGAATTGAAATTAAATGATGACGAAAAACCCAAATAACTGAGGCAAATATTATTTTCAAAATCCACATTTTGTTTTATACTGCAAAAATATTTCCTTTTCAATTCTACTGAGCCAATATTTATTTTTGCAGATTGCTCAGATGCTGGATTCAATTTGAAGTGAAGTTGAAGATAAAATACGAGTGTGAGTGATATGTAGTGAGGTCAACTGTAAATGTAAAATTGTTATATAATTGAATTTGTATCAAAGTTGTATAGTGTATAGTGAGAGCTTGAATTTGTACTATTCAAAATTGTAATAAATATTTGTTTGAATAAAATTTCTGTTTGAATTCAAATTCTGTGTTATTTAATTTTATTCAGCAAATATTTGTTTAATCTGTGAAAAATAAAATAGTACATTACCAAATACATTTACACGAATATATATGTTTATTATCATCAAACAAAAATCATATAATCGCATATTCAACAATCTCCCCCTTTTGATGATAACAAACATATATTTAAGATTTTGAATATGTTAAATGTATTTTATCATAGATATACTATAATTGCTCCCTCTATTTAAATGCTTCCTCTCTACTCAAAGCTCCACCTACATATATGCATACAAATAAAAATATGCAAATGAACCTAGATGCAAATAGAAAATTATTTGACCTTTGCTAGATTTTATTTGACAAAATCTTAACTTTTCTCTCCCCCTTTTGTTATCAGCAAAAGAGTAATAGTGTTAGAGAAAATACAGATAAAGTGATCGATATTAATCCAACATTAAAACTCAATTGAATATAAATATTAAATTTCAATAAAAATCAAACAAAAATCATAAATATTTTGTTAGGCGCATACACTTTTAGAATGATGGGAATTATATCATCATATAAAACCATACAGTTGTGTCTATTTGTGGTATATTTATATCAGGAATTTGAATACCTACTAACCATGCATAACCGTTAGGACTTTTAAATGAGATTAGTAGTATTCCAATTTTATTTAAAAAAAGAATGAATTCAAGTATCTTCTAACCACGCATAACCGTGAGGACTTTTAAGTAGGATTAGAATCAACTTTTTTATTTTTAAAAATCAACTTTTGATATGCGTTCCATACATGCATAACCGTGAGGACTTTTAAATGAGCATGGAAGCACATAACAAATTCCAAGTAATTCACCCATGCATAACCGTGAGGACTTTTAAATGAGAGTGAATACTTTGGTATTTTTTTTTACTATATAAATTTTTTTCTATTATTTTAAAAAAGAACGTAAAAACGAAAAAAAACGAATGATTCCTGTTTAAAGTACCACATACCGACAAACTATATAGAATTTTGATGAGTGATGGTCGTTAGAAATATGATAGATATAGAGCTGGTCATGGAATTTTTACCAACAAAAAGTTTTATAACTCTTGTTTAACTTTCTAAAGAAATTTACTAATTATACTGTCTCGAGTCATAATATATGATAAATATCAACACTCATCACCTTTTCAATCACTATTCATCTTTTCGATAATCATTAGGGAGTCAGATTAGTCAATGTAATCGTTTAAAATCATATTCAAAAATAATTGTAGAATCAATTTTTCTAAAAAATGAGCAATCTGAAAAAAGAAGGTCAAAAATGATTTTCTAGAAGGGGTTTTATAAGAAAATTCTCTGCTATTTGAAAATTATTTGAAATGAAAAATATGCAGATATTTTCTTTGAAAAACAATGCAGTTACTAAATGTCTCATCAAATCACGTTTCACTAGTAACTTTTCCATCAACTAGATTACAAGTGTAATCTGCATCTGAATTTCTTTTTCACTCGAAATTATCATTAATTGAATTTGATCGACCAAACCATGAAGTGTGCACCAAAAATTCCAAACTCAATTTTAACAGCAATTTAAATGGCATTCTTTTGAATTTGAATTGAAGCCGTATAAATAATCAGAAAACCGTGAATATAGAGTTAGCCGTATTATAACCGAATGTATTATCATCCAACAAAAGACTATTTTTAATCCAAACTAGTATATATGAAGTAATTCAAAGAATCTTAGAGATTTTTATAGTGTTTTTGGCATAAGAATATAATTGGCCAACAATTTTGAATAAGTCAGAATCAAAATCATCATCTCATTATTGGCTGATTTTACTTAGTTTACAGTGCAGATTATCACATTTAATATATCGTTCAAATAAATATACCATTACCTGTTTTACCTTTATGATACTTTTTGTTGTTGTCCATTGTGATTCTGTCACATTTATACTAGGCTAAGGAACTTTGCTTTGTCGCCCGTTGTATTTCTGGAACAGCCAAAATCCAGAGAACACCGTTGTTGTTCCTTAGCCTGCCACCACACCTACACGATGAAAGATTTTTGTGACCTATTTGTTTTTGTAGGTCCTGATTGTTAGTGGCAGAATATTTTGCAAAATAATTTTATGGAGACCCAAAACTGTTTATATATGTTCCTTTTGGCACCCAAATTTGTTTAACTTTGAGAGATTTTATATTTGTGCCTTTTGGAACCCAAATTGGTATAGTTTTCGCATGTTTGGGTCTATACCAACAACTATTTTGATTGTGTCCAAATTTTCTACAAATTGTACACATTGGATTGACTTGATTAATATTGCTTTCAACATTTTCAGATTGATTATATCCAAGTCCTTGTCTAGCTGTATTAATAGTTTGCTTACCTAATAGCATATTCAATTATTTTTCACTTTTTGAAAATTTATCTAAAGTCGTTGACAATTGTTGGACTTGTATTTTGAGAGATTCATTTTCGTTTAACAATTGTGTGCACTTTTTAATAGAATTCTCTCTCCTAATATTTTCATTATCTTTCAAAATCAGAATTTCATTTTCAAGTGATTTTATATTAATTTCTGATTTTTTATTTTCTTCTTCGAATGTTGGACACTTATCACACTTAGGGATCCTACTTTGATAGGTTTTAACTAATTGGTCAAGTTGTTTATTTAAATCTATCAAAGTGACTTTTTGTGATTCAAGTTTAGCGTATTTTTCCCTAAGTCGTTTAAAACAGCCATTTACTTCGTGGAAATAAATAAGTAATTCAGAGTGAGTGAGTTTTGATACCTCGCTTAGCTCATCATCGTCGCTATCAGTTATATTTCCATGAAGGCACATAGCTATTTTCTCACTCTCACTACTAGTACTTTGATTATCTTCATCACTTGTATTCCACGTGGCTGTAGCATTTCTCCTTTTTGATTTCTTTTCAAAATCGCGTTCAAATCAGGGATAATTGGGCTTGATATCACCGGGTTTGTTGCAAATGATCCCGTGTTCTTCTGAGCTGTCTAGTACTTTAATTATTCTGCTTTTCAATTGTTGATTTAGAGCTGGATTTCCATATTTGTGGTTCCACTTTTTGAATTTCTTCATTAGTAACGCCAGATCAGCTGCTCCATCATCATCATCCTCATCAAAACTGCTTTTTATAAATCATGTCAAGCACATTTCTTTAAGTGAGTCGGTTGTGGAGGATTTCTCATTGCTGTTGACTTTTGCACCATATATTGCATCGAAAGTATTTCAGATTTCCTGTGCATTTTCACAATGAGAGACGAAATTAAAATTATCTTAATTAATATGAGAATATAATATATGCATAGCAAGAGCATTTATCGAGATAATTTTCTCGTCATTTATATCACACCCATTTTCAATAATATTCCAACATTTGATATTAACAGATTTTAAATAAAATTCCATTTCCAATTTCCAATTCAAAAAATTTGTTCCATCAAAAATAGGAAGAATAGTATTGGAACGACCCTCAACAAAAGTAGCCATTTTAAAATTTCAAATTTTTAAAACAAAAATTAATTTTTGAAAAATCAAAATTTTAAATCAAAAGTGGCTTTTGTTTCTAGCTCTAATACCACTTGTAGGATCGATTTCACCCTAGAGGGGGGGTGAATAGGGTGATGATATTAATTATAAAAATTAATTGCGGAAGCTTATAAAATTATTTCAACACAGATCACAGAATAATAGCAGCACAGAAAAAATAGCAGAATAATAAAATGCAGAAATAGAACGACACAATATTTACCCAGCTTCAACAAACCCTGCCTACGTGCTGCCTCCAAGGTTTCTACTAGAAATTAAGTAGTCACACGCTTACACACGTAAACTCGCGACACCCGCTACTGACTAACCTAACTTTACGCTCAAAACCCTGCCACAACTCAGCCATTGAGTTGCGAATTCTCAAACTACGCCACGTACTTTGTTCCCTAGTCACACGACTAGAAATTACAATGGTTTAAAAACAAAATACAAACTAAAAACAATTTAAAATTAAAAACAACCCTAATTAAAATTTTAATAGACCCTTATAATTAAAAAGGAAAAGCCCTTATAATAAAAAGAAGCCGACCCCTTTTATAATTTGGCCCGTTCTCCCTTCTTATGTTAATGGCGGCTTTATTCTATGTCTTTGAAAATTAGGGCTTCGTTCCCTTTGTTCCAAATTAGGGTTATGAATCAGAAGCTGCCGATAGATTGATCGATCGTATGATTGATTCCAGTCCTTTCTTCGTCGATCGACAATTTCTTTGAGATGCTCACTGCTGCTTCTATTTGATCGAGTTTAATTTTTGCTTCGGTATATAATTTTCCCTTTTTGTGCTTTTATGATTTTCGTACCTGAACTCGATGATATGCCGATGATGATTTTGGGGTCTTTATATGAGTTTGAGTCCCTAGATTTTCGTTCGTCTGATTTGTTCAATATTATGCTTTCCGCCATTCGATTAATTTTTGATGCTGATGATTTTACCGGCTTAATCAAATTCATATAATTGATGCTTGCTTCTCACGGTATTGATGTTTAACTCGGTCAATTATCTTGGCCACCACGATTTCGAATTTGACTTGTTCAATAGCCCACGGCTTTAACTTGTTTTTTGGTATCATTAAATTTTGATTTGTGAATTCATGTTTCTGTTGGCTTCGGCCTTGGCTTGAGATTTCGCGTGCTTGGTTTGGTGAATTCACTTGATACTGTCACATGCTACTTGGTCACTGTTGCATAAATGAACTGGTCATTCTTCACTGTGGCCTTCAACTTTACATTTTCTGGACGTGAATTTGTAGTCTTTATTTGTGTCTGCATTGTCATGTTGTATTATTGACATGATACTCGACTGTTGTACTTAGTGGTCTTGTGGCACTGCTTACTGTCATGTCCTATACTCTCTATATACATACTTGAGTCTTGTTCATCCAATTCATTGAGATTGTTGCATATAGTTTGGTATAGTCTTGTAGAATTTAAAAACTGTAACTTGATGGATGTTGTGCTCTTTCCAGTTGTTGCAGTTCCACTACTTTGGTTGACATTGTGAACATGCTACACTGTGTTGAATAACAGCTTGACCATATGCATATTGCAACTTGTACATGCTTCGATTTGAACTTGCATTGTTTATTCGAGCTGCTGCAGTTTGTAATTTAACCCAAACTTCTTCATGTACCTGATGCCTACATGCACTTGGTTTCAATATGCAAACTGTACTAGTTTGCATTAATTTGTGTATATACTTGATGCCTTGGTTATATTGACTAGTCGACACTGTGCATGTTTGTTTGTATATTGACTTGAAACCGCTTTGCATATTTTACTCAATGAGTAACCTGGTCGAGGCTGCTATATGAATTATGTTTCTTGTCATCATGCAGCTGCATTGTGTTGGTTTCAATTTTAGTTGCAGGCTTGTGTCACTTGTGTACTGTGTCTTTGAGCATTGCATTTGTGTACATATTGCATATGCACTTGGTTGGAGCTTTTTACTGCTGTCACTTGAAAACTGAGTTGAATCCAGCTTGTAGCTCGGATTTGACCTTGTGCTGAAAATTGTGACATTATTTTATTGCACTTGAGTTGAATCCGATAATTTAGGTTTGACCTGTGCTCAGCTGTCCCTGTAAATCAATCAAGTATATATTTCGATATGCACGGCCTTGTGGCATATACAGTGATACGCTGTGTATGTCACAAGTTGTTCGTGTATGATGAATTGAAATTAAATGATGACGAAAAACCCAAATAACTGAGGCAAATATTAATCCATATTTTGTTTTATACTGCAAAAATATTTCCTTTTCAATTTTATTGTGTCAATATTTATTTTTGCAGATTGCTCAGTTGCTGGATTCAATTTGAAGTGAAGTTGAACATAAAATACGAGTGTGAGTGATATAGTGAGGTCAACTGTAAATGTAAAATTGTGATGTAATTGAATTTGTATCAAAAATTGTATAGTGTATAGTGAGAGCTTGAATTTGTACTGTTCAAAATTGTAATAAATATTTGTTTGAATAAAATTTCTGTTTGAATTCAAATTCTGTGTTATTTAATTTTATTCAGCAAATATTTATTTAATCTGTGAAAAATGAAATAGTACATTACCAAATACATTTACACGAATATATATATATATATATGTTTATTATCATCAAACAAAAATCATATAATCGCATATTCAACAATGTCGAAAATGTGTTAATCAAGTTGATTTCTCATTGTTTATGGAAATAATTAATACTATGCTTAACATTAAAAGCCGTCGAGGTAGACTTATATATTGGTGAGATTCAAGAATGAAGTGTCTAGGCAAGGCTTGGTGCAACCAGTGCCCAAACTTACCTGGCTTCACTCTTGGGCGAGAAATAGTAAATATTAGAATGTTGGAAATTATTTAAGCGTACGAATCGTGATTTGTATAAGCAATCATCTTTAGAACTTGATAGTTTACTAGTCCATGCTGAACTTGATTGAATACGAACTTAGATTTTTAAACAAATGTTTATGAATATAGTAATAAGTATCAGAATGGTTTTGGGTTTGTTGTGACAATGTGTTAATAACATTCGTCTTTAGCCCATTTCGATTATACTTATGAAATGTAAATAGATCTTTATAAGAATGATTTGAAGATAGGAAAAAGAAAAATAGTTTTGGGTTTGTAGTAACAATGTTTTATTAACATTAGCCTTAAACCTTTTGAATGGATTTGTGAAAGTACTTAGATCCTTAAAATGAATATTTTGAATGAAATGGATATTTTGAATGAAATAATATGTAGTGGTATCTTTTGGAAAAGGATAGAAAAAGTAGAAGTTTATTTGATAAAAGAAGCTTAGTAATAAAGATTTTTAATTAATAAAAAGGATTAATTAAATAGAAGAGATTAGGACTTACTTAAGTAACTTAATCATACTTTGTGTGACTTGATTGTTTAGGATGATGATAGTGTCTTGTGTGTTTATTTGTTTATGGAAAGTAAACAAAACAAGGTTTCCATTTAGAAATGAAATATCTTGCACTATATAGTCGATTAGTCGACTATCAAAATTGATCAAATATGAGTTAAGAAGTTATCGAAAGTCTTCATGATTTCATACTAACAAGAACCCCAGGGAGTATTGGTATGAAATGTCTCTAGCTTTCACTTACTTCTGAAAGAACCGAAATTGAGTTAGACGAAAAAATCATCGATTAGTTTTGAAGAGACCGGGATTGGTAAGTGTTATACTTATCGAACGCTACTTCAAAACTTGTATGTGATCTATATTCTTGAAGTGGTTATGAAGTGGAATGTTATAGAGTTGAACTATCTATCTTAAGGTTAAATCTAAGGGAAAGGTCAGCCTTAACATTTCGAACGATGTTATCATATGGGACTGTCTATCTCAAAGAGTACTCCAATAGAGAGGATAGCATTAGCATTTGTCAGAAGACTTATGCAGGGGAACCTATGTGGATGCTTGAGATCTGTTCAACATACTCGAATCCATGTGGTGATTCGCGATCTATTCGAGATGTAGGAATTCATTTGGGAGTTCCTGATCCATTCGAGATGAAGGAATCCATTCAAGGATTCGTGTTCTATTCAAGTGATGAAGACTCATGTGAAAGATGCCGAACATGACTAATGTGGCTAAAGACGGAGTAGGATGCGTAGTCTGGGGTTTTGCAAACCCACAATAGGGTATACCAACTCCATATCTAGAGTATGCATATCGATATGCTGCACGTGTGAGTTGATTGTACATAGTTCTAGTTGTGTGGGTTTGCTTGTTCGGACATGGGCCAGCTATGTTTACCTCATGGTATATTTTATCTGGAGATATATGATGTTCAGAAGGTATTTTCTGATCCTTGTGCATGGAGATTGGATTCGGCTTTCCGAAGAGATCTCCATGGAAAATCCATTATGCGAACGTTCCTTGTCGATTTTAGTTGTACCTCTATTATGCTGGAATGTAACCAATGTAACCATTTCAGCTATGATCAATATTTATTTTGAACCTTAGACACTATTATATTATCATTGGATTCTCTTTAAACGTTTTGGTTATTGTAGGGTAAAAACCCGTCCATGTCTATTAGCGGCGTGGTCTTACGAGATAACTTTATTTTAAAGGGATTTAGGATATGATAAATCGGTATGACTTGAGTTTCTCATGCTAGTTTACCATATTGATCCGAGTGTTATTTTATTAATGCTTGGGTCAGCTTCGTGTATATTTCTAGATTTAGCTTTGGATGCTTTGGAGATTCCAAAGAAGAGTTAGAGTTCCACCTATCGTAGTATTTATTTCCGCTGCATTACTTTCTGTATATCATCGGCATTTGTTAGGACAAGTTTTTATAACTGTAAATGCTGATTACTTTAACTCTCAAAAACTTTGTATCTTAGGATGACAATTTATACTGTATTTAGATATTATATATATCGTTCCATTATGAGATTCTGATGTTGTGTTCCTTCTTTCTTGTTCTATTTCTTTTTCATTTTATTCTACCCTAACAATTCGTCTTTCCGGCACTTGGGTGCTCGGCACGTGAATACCGTGTATGTATTAGTGTTGACATTTGGGGTCGAAAAGACACGTCGTTACAGCTGTTGAGCTTAAGGTACACTTAGTAGATTGTTTATTGTCCTTGTGTGATGAGACGTTTTTTAAACCTGAGCAAACCATAAGCTTTGCTTGCTAGTGATTTTGAATATTGTTGAGTATTGATTTGTGCTTGTTTCTTTTTGCGTGTTAGTTATGTTGGAATTTAAGGGGAAAAATGTTTTTTGTAAGGGAGAACGTAATAACCTAGAATTCAAAACACTTCGCATTTAAATATCTGAATTATTTAAATATTTCAATTCAAAATTTTAATGTAATTAAATTGATTTAGCAACCTTTTTAACCCCCTTTTAATTAATAACTAATGATGGTAAATTTGTTTTTGAAAATGTTTATAGAAATAAATAGCTCGAAGAAATATCGATAATGTGACTGAAAGTCGTTTTATCTATAAACGGCTTTTTACTCAACAAAAGCTGTTTAAACTTATTGTGCTTGTCCAGTTAATCATTATGTCATTAATTAAGAAATAAAAATAGTTTTCCTAATTAAAGCTTCTAGAAGGAATTTAAGATATTTTATGAACATGGGGTGTTTGGTAATTGACTAAGGAAGAGAAGATATTTGTTTTTGGTCAAACTAAGGTGTAATGCTATGCATGTTGGGAAGGTAATGATGGCCGGCCACAAAGGGATATTGGGAGGTCATTTGGCTCTTTATTAACTCCGTATATCATACTTTATTTGATTCATTGTATTTTTACCTACCCTTTGTGCAAGAATTCCTAAGTGTTCATACGTTTTTTCTCGTCTTTAATCTTCTAAACTCGTATCAAATCAAGTCAAAATCCTTCCAAACTTGGAAACAAAACCCTAAACCAATTTTGGTCTTAAGCTATAGGAAGGAAGATGGTGCAATAACTTGGCGTTTGTATGCTAAAGATGAAGTCTTTAAGTGCTTGGTGATTGCAGGAAGCGTTCTTTGATTTTTGTGTACATGAGCTTGTTGCAGGCTTGGGTTTGGGTGAGTTATCTCACCATCTTGTGTGTGTATATTGTGTATATATATGTGTATGCGCTTGAAATACAAGTTAAAGTTAAAAGTTAAGTAAGTAAAGTTATAACTTTGGACCCTTTTGCTTTTGAAAGAAAATAACAACTCTATATTGTATAACCTTACTTCTATTATGTTCTATATAACATGTGGCATGGCCTTAACATTGTGTTTATATGGTTGGTCGGCTTGGGTGTTGAATTGATGTAAATATGAAATGTTTGTATAACGATAGTCGCTGGAAGTGCACTTTGAATCTCCTTGAGTTTGAACTTGTTCATTGTGGGTATTTGTGAGTATACTATAAAATAATATATTTTGGTTGTTCTCTATAGATATTTTAGTGTATGGGACATCAAAGAATTGTTTTATAAAGTTGTAGAACTTGTGAAACAAAGTTGTGAAAGTTTGAAGCAATGAGGCCGTTGAAGCACTTTGAAATCATCTTGTGTTTCATGATTTTTAAATTAACTTAGAAGACATTCTTAGGGATTTATTTATTGTTTTAATAAGTATTATATGTGAACTTAGTACTACAAAAAAAATTAGAGTTTAAAACATTTTATAACTGGTTGAACAAAGTGGCTAGTTTGGAGTGAAATAGCCGCTATAAATGCAATTTGAAATATATCTTGTTTTTGGAAATTTTTATAATAAATTTAGAAGATGTCCTAGGGATATTTTTTCATGATTTTAAGTATCCTAAGTATAGTACTTACTATAAAAAATTGGATCAAAAATCATTTGATTAAGTGGTTAAAAATGGCCACAAAGATCATGCATTTTTATGTTGTTCTCCATCGAGAACTATAGATAGCATTTATAAACACCGTCTTTGGTCCACTGCAACACTTTTGGGCTTGTTGCACTATTTTGTTTTAATGCGACATTTTGACTATTTGTCATATTTTAAATGGTTCATAATTTATTTTCTTTGTGGAATCTTTTTAGGGAGTCTAATAACATGGTTTTGAGTATAAAAACAATAGAAGTTTAAATATATTTTTAATAATTAAATATCAATTTTAAAGAAAAAGTTTTCTTTAGCAACATTAATAATAATAAAAAATTAATAGAGATAAATTAGCTATTTTTACGTAATATTTTACATAGATATTTAAAACTTATTTATAAGTATTTTTGTAGTATTTATATATATAAGTTTGGAAAAGTTAAGTATTCTATATAAGAATAAAGGTAGTTTTTGATTATAATACTTAGTTATAACAAATGGTTTTCAGAGTTAATCGAAAGTATATTATCTTGTTAATAAGTATACTTAGTCGGTGTCTACTGGACCTCATGAAGACCCTTCATCACTTCAGTCGGTGGAAGCTGACTTCCCCCTAGGGAGCTCCAATTCGATTAGTAACCTTAGTTCCTTTCACTCCTTTAATCGAGGGAAGCTGACTTACCTCCTGAGATCACCACCTTTCAGTCCCATGGTCTTCTTCTAATTCGGAGTACCCTATGTCGCCATTCTCCGCCTCCTCCTCCTCTACTTTTCACTCTGTTCCATTTATAAAGAATGTTTTCAAGATAATGACAAGCATAAAATGGTTTTGGGTTTATAGTAACAGTGTTTTAAATAACAATTTTTTAACCCATTTAATTATACTTTTGGAAATGTGAAATCTTGTTTAAGGTTTGTGAATATTTTGTTTAACAGTGGTATTACGTCTCGTCAGCCGTTGATAGTGAGGTTGCCAATTAGGAAGAAATTAGCTATGAAGATAATGAAATAGTAAATAGAAATTTTATCGAATAACTAGTTAGCAACTTGTATTTGAAATATTATAGTGGGCTGGTTTATAAGGTCTAGTATATTTTACTATAAATACTTTTGTATTGGGCTGGGAAATCATCGAATGAATAAAATTCAATTCATACCTTTTTTTCCCTCTAGATTTCTTCTTCTCCTTTGGTTAAACTCCCTCCCTCCTCAAAAACTCTTCTTCCTTCTCAAATCTCCTCAAATCTTCACCAACAATCATGCCTCCGAAAGAAATCAAAAACCCTCCGCTGCCACACATGGTATCAGGTTCAGGAATTGAGCACGACAATGAAGAAATTTCTATCAGATCGACACTGGAAAAGTTGGAAATTCAGTTGCAAAAGAAATAAGCATTGAATACTCATTTCTCTAACTATATCAAATTGAATAATGAGCTAATCCATTCATCTATTTGAGAATTTCTATCTCATTGCAGTTGATCTTTTAGGAATTGAAGGAATTAAAGCAACCGAAGGATTCGACAAATCAACCTGCACATGAAATTAACAATTCAGCTATATTCTTGGTTCTAATCCAATAGAAGGTAATAGATTTAATACTTTTCATGGATCTGTTAATCATGCTCCAGTTAGTAGTAATGTTGTTTCTAACAATAGTAGAATAATTCCACCACAATTACCTGTTCATAGATCTTCTCACTCTGATTCTCATAATTCATCACATTCTTACATCAAAAATCAATGAAACTTGAGTTCCCTATGTATAATGGTTCTGGTGATATACTGGCTTGGCTGAAGCAAAGTGAACTCGTTTTCCAATATTTTCGATTACCTGATAATGAGAAAGTTCAGATATGTTCATTTCATCTTAAGGATGAAGCACTACAATGGCATCATTGGTTCTCAATCAATATTGACAACTATTTTGAGTGGGAAGTTTTTAAAGAGGAGATCCTTCTTCGTTTCAGCACAGTTGACTTTCAAAGACCTTTTGAAAGATTATCAAATATTAAGCAAACCACTTCAGTCAAGGATTACTAGAAGATTTGAACAAAATTTGAGTTTATTGGGTAAACTGCCTCCAAAATATGTTTTAGATAGATTTGTGGTTGGTCTGAAAAATGATATTAAGTATGATGTATTAGCTAGCCAACCTACATCATTGAAGGATGCGGTTACTTTAGCCAAACTTCAAGAAGAAAATTATATGCAGTTGAGGAGACCATTTATAACTCCTTATTCTCCTTCTAACCAAACTAATACTTCACCAATACTTAAATATCCAATTCCAGTCCACCAATTGATAATCAAAACAAGTCGAACACTAGTTCTAGTACTAGGAAACTTACTTCAAATGACATTATGTGAAGAAGAAGTCAAGAGCTATGTTATACTTGTGATGAAAAATGGTTTCCACGCCATAAATGCAAAGGGAAACATATATTCATGTTAGAGGGTTATCTTCAAGGACCAGAACCAATTTTACAGGTCATTGTAGATAATTTACAAGAACCAGAAAATGAAATTTTACCACCTTCAGTCTCCTTAAGCACTATGAGTGAAGTTTCCACAAATAACACTATTAGAATGCAAGGCTATATGAAAGAACATCCTATATATATTCTTATTGATTCGGGATCTACACATAATTTCATTAATGAAGATTTAGCAAAATGATTAGACTTGGAGATTGACTTTACCAAATCATTTGATGTGTGCATTGCTAGTGGTGAGAAGTTACAGGGACATGGCAGTTGTTCTGATGTGGTAATTTCATGCCAAGGTACAAAAATATATGTGGACCTTTTTTATTACCTATGGGGTTGTCAGATGGTTCTAAGGGTGCAATGGATGAGACATCTTGATGACATTACTTTTAATTTCCAAAAGCTTCAGGTTTAATTTACTCTAAATGGAAAAACTATTACGTGGCATGACATTCGAACTAAGGAAGCTACACTTGTTTCTGCTAATGCAATTACAAAGGATATCGGTTACCGTTGCTTGAGTTTCATGATTCACAACGCTGCAATTTCTGATAATGAACAGCCATTGAAACTTCTCCACAAACAACCAATATTGCTACAAGCTCCTATTCTAGTAGAACTTCAAGTTATCTTAGACAAATTTCCAGTAGGTTTTTCTCTAATCTCTTCCATTCCCCCACTAAGGCCATGTGATCACAAAATTCCTCTTTTTCCAAATTCTAGACGAGTTTGCTTAAGGGTATATAGACATTCTTACCACTTAAAGAATGAAATTGAAAGCATGGTCAAAGAGATGTTGGAAGCTGGCATCATCAGACGAAGCTCAAGTTCATATGTTGCACCTGTAGTGATGGTCAAAATATTAGATGGATCATGGAGAATGTGTATAGATTATAGGGAATTAAACAAGCTAACCACTAAAGATAAGTTTCATATTCCACATATTGATGAACTACTTGATGAATTAGCTGGGTCATTATTTTATTAGAAATTAGATTTAAAATCTGGTTATAATTAAATAAGAATGGTAGAATTTGATATTCACAAGACTGTTTTTTTACTCATGAAGGACATTATAAGTTTATTGTAATGCCATTTGGACTTACTAATGCCCCATCTACCTTACAAGCACTAATGAATGCAATATTTAAAGGGTAAGTTTGGCTCATATCCCCAATAAGTTTCAAAATAGAGAAAACATCCTTCACAAAAAAAACTTACATTTCCAGTCCTTATTTTCAAAGTCGCGCATGCAAAAAGACCCAAATACCCTTTATGTTTTTAACACTTCAAACACGTATAACTTTATGTACAAAATCCGGATCAACATACCGTTTTCATCAAAAAATCACAAATTTAATGATCTTTAAAATGAGATCCATTATTGATACCAACAATTCATATTTGTAGTAAATGTGCAATTATTTCAAATATTTGCAGACAATTCAGCAATTTTTGAACATTTTCAATTTATTTCAAATTTACAAAATTTGCAAATAATCGCACACATTTCTGCAACTATATGGTATAGATGCAGAAAAGTTTGCAACTGTTGTATATAGTTGCAGAATTTTCTGCAACTATATGTTATAGTAGCAGAAATGTCTACAACTATTGCATATAGTTGCAGAAATTTCGGCAGTTATATGGTATAGTTGGAGAAATATCTGCAACTATTGCATATAGTTGCAGACATTTCTGCAACTATTGCATATTTATAGAAATGCAACTATTGCAGATAGTTGCAGATATTTCTACAACTATATGAAATAGTTACAGGCATTTCTGCAACTATACGGTATAGTTGCAGAAATGTCTGCAACTATTGCATATAGTTCCAGAAATTATTCAGTTGAAGCCATAATAAAGCGAAAATATGATTTATATGATTTCAGAAAGTAGATTGATAAATGGAAACGAGGATTTCAAATCTTGGTTGCAATCACAAAACCGCGATAAATAAACGAGGGTATTTATGGAAAAGAATTAAGCCGATGCAAAAATAGGGACCGGATTTATAAAGTTTCAATCAGAAGGAATTTTTGTGTATTACGTTTGGTTTTAGGGATGTGAGCCCAATTTTCACATATTTAAACCCTATCTTAGGAAATTCATTCTTGTGTTTTTTGATGATATTCCTATATATAGCAATACTTAGGATGAATATTTATTACATATCTCGGTAACACTTGAGTTTTTGTAGGAAAATCACTTGGTTATTGTAATGACCCATATTTCAAAAGGTTTAAATCGACAATAATTCACACATGTTCGACTTAAACAATCTGAAAACGGAGATAATCATTGGGGTTAATTGAGAAAAATAAGAAAAGAAGGAGAAAACAAACATAGAGTCTCGCATCGGAACGATAAATATAATAATCAAATAAACAGTTCATGAAACTGTTTGTATTATACATTTGATTATAATCTATACATTTACAAGAGTTATATATACATTAGGGATAAATAAATAATGCAGCAGAACGGCATGATGCAGAGAATAATAATATATCAAATCTTCGTCTTCGTCCTTCGAAAAATTGATCTTCAATGCGTTGAAAACTCAGGGCTCACCCTAGCGTAATGAAATATAAAACACTCAAGTCAGGACTAAAATATTCTTATGCGAGTCAAATTGATATCGCATATAACATGAGTGCCATGGCGTCAGAGATGCTTACGGGGTTTCACATCTCCTATCCAGTGTATAACGTGCATGCAATAACTCAAGAGATGTTACAAGATTTTCCATCTCTTAAGGATCCGTCAAATTATTTATATATAGTAGAATACACTACATATATAATGTCTAACTAGTAAGATAAATATTTTTCTTAGCGTTAAGGCTTTACATTGATACCCCCTAACGAGTTTTTAAGAATTGTCATACAGTATGCATATAAAACACCAGTAAACCGTTGGTGGATAGGGATGCGGCGTGATACGACAACACTAAACCAAAATCTTAGGGGTCTCGTATAGGGATAAAAGTACGACAAGGCACGTGAGGTAATGCCCAAGGTAGGATACTACCAATTCGAGTCGCATGCCTGATGGTAATGCACCATAGCCATGACCGCCCACCACGCCCATCCATCCAATATCGAGTCAAAGGGAGGCTATCCCAAATCAAGGTGCATCAATCAAAACCAACAACACGAGTAATAATATGGATCGAGTCTAAGAAAATCAAAGAACGGATGTCCGCTAGGGGTAATTAGCCCACTTGGCCCTGTCAAGTCGTCCTGTTTTAGTCATTTTAAATTGGCACAAGTGTCGGGGTCTATCCATCATCGTTCTCTTTCTTCAAACGTTGCAAACGACGCCAAATCCAACCACTTTGTTCTAGAGCCTTCTCCGCGTACACAGTTGTTAAAGTGGTTCCAATATTGACATGGAGTATGCCAAAAAAAGGCCCTAGTCTCTTTAATAACCAATCGTCATTTTACACACCGATGGGTACTTTTACATTTTGAAAAGATTCGCACTTGATATTAAAATATCATATTCGCTTCAAATCAAATCCATTTTGAAATCATCACATTTATTCAAAATACGATATTCCACTTCAAAATCATTTTGGCCTTAATCTCTCGGTTTCGCTTCCAAAATTATTTCGAATTTCCAATTAGGTTATAACTTCAATTTAACAGATTCGCATTTAAATCCATGATTTAAATATAAACATTCCCACTCTGACCAATTTGAATTTTTAGAAAATAGTTTGAATTTTTTAAATAGTTTAAAATTCAAATAGTTTAATATAAAATAGTTCAATATAAAATAGTTTGAATATTGAAAATAGTTTGAATATTGAAAATGGTTTGTATAGTAAAATAGTTTGTAAAATCAAAGTAATTTAAACATCTAAAGAAAGATTTTTTTTAAACAGTTTGTATAATAAAATATTTATTTTGAAAATAGTTTCAAAGTCAAACTGATCCAATTCCAAACTTCTAATTCAAATCAATTTCAATTACCATTTCCATTTAAATCGATACAATTCCGATTTCAATTCGAATTAACTTTGATTCCAATTTTAATTCAAATCAATTTCATTTCCAAATTAATTCAATTTTGATTTCAGTTCCAATTAATTGCAATCCAATTCCAATTTGAATTAATTTCAATTTAACTCTCAAATTTAAACCATTTCGATTTACTTAAATTCGAGTTCGATTTCAGAATATTGATTTAAAACACTAAAATAAATTTAACTTCAACATTCAATTTAAGGTTCGAATCTTTAAAATAACCCAATTTCGAGCTCAAATTTCGAAATATCCTTTTAAATTGCTTTTACTTGGATTTATTTCTAAGTTTGAGTAAAAGTTCAAATCACTTAAACAAATCAATTTCCATCATCCAAATGGTTTCTCAATTATAACTTCAAAATTTCAAAATCGATTCTTTAAACAATTCCAATTGACAAGTTCATTTTTAACATTTCGAGCTCGAGTTCAAAAATGATTCAATCTCCATAAATTCGATTTTATTTCAAAAAAAATCAAAATCAATTTAAAAAATTTCAAATCAAAATCCTAGAATCATTTAATTTGACCAATCCAGTGTCCATATATAGTTTTCTATCCTATGGCCAAGTGAATCAATTATTTCGATTTAATTCGGGGATGGATATATATCATTTCAATCAAAAATAAATTTCATAGGTATATATCAGTTCAACCTATTTCTTAATTTATTTGAAATAATTCGATTACAGTTTTATGTACTGTAAATAATATACAGGATGATAATAAGATATATACAAAAATAAATAATCATCTAATCATCCAAATATCAACCACTTTGCATCCATCACAATTAGTCATCAAAACAGTCACAATATCACAACAATTAATTGGATATCAATAATCGGGATTTTACTAGTAATTTAATTCAAATTCAATCTAACTGTCAATTTAAATTTCTACCAGTTAATTCAGATGTCAAATTAAATGTCAACTAAATTTATCAAACGGCAATCAATAAATTCAAACCACTTCGTAATTTCAAATTTGACTAACATAAAAATAATCTTGTACTTCGTGAGCGATATAAACACTCACCTTTTATTTGAAACTGAAAATATTTCGGCTATAAAAAAATGCCACTTCGATTTCACGCCAAAGCCTTCATCGGTACGATTCCAAAGCCGCATGTTTCATCCAAAACAGGCCTCGTATGCAAAAGTTACGCGATAATAATTTTAATGATTTACAAAATTAAAATTAACTAGTTAATAACATAATTAAATTAATACTCACGTTCTCTCTCTTGATGCTATCGTCCAGGCAAGTGTCGCACGCAATAACCCATCATTCGCAACCAATCACCTTCAACGCGCCCCCTCGTCCACAGATCCACGAACCCAAAACCCTACCTCGATCGACCACCATCCTCCGCGCCCAAGCCTCAACTCACACGCAACACTAGAACGCGATTGTGAGCCAACCATTAACCGTCGACCCTGCCCTTCGCCTCTCCAATCGTATCCCACTCTAGCGCCTCGCGCGCTGTGCCATAAGCTAGCAAAACCCACTCGCGATCGATTTCTATTTCTTCGTTGTTTTGACTTATCTATAGTGGAGGCTGCGATTTGAATTGAAGGAGGAAAAGGTGATGTACGAGGGAACAAAAATGTATATGGATGCATATGAGATGTTGAGGTGAGGTAGACAAATATGTATATATATTATAATCAAAATATCTGGTTTGCATATCTCGAAATTTCAAACCCCTATTGAGGCATGTCATCCGACGTTCCTAATGTTATACTGCTATTCCGAACGCAGTGGAACAAGTTTCGAGTCCTAATTCGATCATACGTGGAAGATAGATTTTTGAACCCAATTATATTAAATTTTTGATATTAATTTCAACGCATTTCTCTCTCATCCGACTAAAGGGTAGCTCCAAACGCTGAAATTTAAAATCCGATAATAATACACTATTAAGGATCTAGTGGAACTAGTTTCATCGAATTCCAATGCTGTCCCCTGCATCGCTATTTTTACACGTCGATTAAACCGACAATTTCAAAAATTTACGAAATCACTTGGAATTTCAGTTTTAAAAACTTATTAACTTAATTCTAATTCAAATAGATTTTAAATCTACATTAGAAATCATTTCAATTCCTATTCAACTCAAATTTCAATTATTCTCCATTTCTATGCTACCTTAAATTGTTATATTTGAAATTTAAATTCATTCTATAGTTTCAAATAAAATCTTCATATTCAATAACTACACTAATATTAGCTAAATTTTATTTTAACCATTTTTATTCAATAATCATATTAAATTTAATAATTTCAAATAGTTAAAAATACGGGTCGTTACATTCTCCCCCACTCAGAACTTTTCGTCTTCAAAAAGGCGTTAAGTAAAGAATTTAACACTTGATATATTTTATTCAGAACAATCGATTTATAAAACATTAAAAATCTTACTTACAAAAACGTTATGACGCGCTTGCCATGCCACTGTGATATCGGTTTGCAAAAATTACGACTTATATATAAAACAAGCTATAAAGTTTTTGAAATTTTAAAATTTTTCTAACACCCGGATTTACGAAAATTTCGGCAGCGTCTCCTTTGCACGGCTCGATCGAAAATATTTTACAATACAATATATAACCCAAATATATATCAAATATACATCTCATCTCAATGATGAGGCATCCCGTAGGGAAAAATATAAAAGCGCAGTATATAATCCGAGATACCTTATTACTATTAATACGAGCGAGTTCGCTCGTATTAAGCAAGCAAAAGCATATAAAACCCGACTATATGTCCAAATGGTGTTCGTATGTACCTATCTCAACTTAATTTAGAATATTAGTCACTTATAATAAGGTATAGAACATGTATGAGTTAAGTAGAACCATATTACATGAATTCTGAATCCAGATCATAAGCACAAGCATTGATACACAATCGTAACAGTCATATGCAGCCAAAACAGTTATAACTATGATTTACAACCAAAGGAACCATTCAGCAATCATTAATATTCATCAAATTGATCCAAATTTTCAAAATTTACATTTCTGATGTCAATATTTAATTTATACACTTCATTTCTTATTAACATCCTATTTTTTTTATTATCATTTGATTGGTTTGCTTCAAATTAATTCACATCTATTTCATTCACATTTAATTTATTCAATTCAATTTGTCAAATTCCAATTGTTTCACTTTTTGTTTAACATATTTCATATAAATTCATTTATGACAATTTTATAAAATTATTCCATTTAACCTTATTTAAGGTAAAATTTTATTTTACTACCACTTATTATATTTTCTTTAATACTTATATCATTTATAAACCATTTGAATTTATTATAAACATTTTATAAAATGCAATTCATGTTTATTTATTTTTCTCTTCATTATTTAAGTTCAATATTAATTCTTTGATTCACTTCATTAATTTGCTTCATTTATTCATATATTAACTTAAGTAAATTCTATTTTGCAATTCAATTCATATTAATAATTTTCTTTTTATCACAATTGCTTTTGTTTAACTTCCTTAAGTCGACTTCCATTTTATAATCCATTTCATTAAATTATGTGATATTCAATTAATTCACATTCAATTTATTAAAATCACTCCACTTGCATTTAATTTATTTACATCCAATTTAAAACAAATTCAATGAATCACATTAATTTTACTTACTCACTTATTTTTTATTCAATTTCTTTCATAATTCAAATTGCATTTCATTTTTATAATTTCAAGTTCATATTCATTCTATTAATTCATTTTGTAGTTTAAGTGGAATTAATTCACTTTAGTAATTTATCTAGCGTCATTTAACATCCAATTCAATTTATTTAGTATTAAGTTAAACTTTATTTCATTTTTCCATTACTCGGTTTATTCAACATTATTTAAGTTAAAATTTCTTTTTCTTTCTTATCATTCACATTCAACAATTTAATATTTTTTTTTAGTTCAATATTTCTCAAAATTTTAAGTTATACAAACTTATTCATTCAAAATTTCATTTTATTATTTTATCTAGTTCATTTCAAATACATTTCATTTTTTTAAGCTTCCATGAGTTAAACCATATTTTATTTACTTCATTTCACTAACTCAATTAATTTAACATTTCTTAATTTAATTATTTCATTTCATTTCTCGAATTCAAATTTCTTTTATTTGCTTAATCGAAACGTTTAACCATTTTAAGTTTGGTTTTATTTTCCTATTCAAATTTATTATTTACAAATTTATTTCTCATCCATACTATTTCAAATTTATAAGTTTAAAACTACTTTCGTATATTTATCAAATCACACTTGGAATATTTTTCACAACAAAACTTGTTATTATCGGAAATAGATTTCTTTTGGTAGCAATTCTCACTCAGAAATCCGAAAATGAATACTGGCGATGCTGCAGTCATCTCTAGAATTATTTACCAGTGACCAAAGCGAGTTTAATGCTTTTATTTCTTCCAAAAATCTTTTCAAAATATATTTCCCATCAAAACACTTTCAAATAATATTATTATTAATTTTGAATGCTTTGAAAACAATTTTGAAAATAACATGTTTTATATAAAAAATTCTTGACTTTTAAATTCTTTCTATTTATAAACTATATTATAAATATACGTATACAAATTCCACTACCTTATTGCCAGAACATTATTTTAAATCAATTAGATTTCAATTCAATTTAATTATCGAACACTTTGTAAAATAAAATTCACATGGTATTCAATTTATTTTAATTCAACCAATAATCGATGATAACTAAATATTACAACTCATAACAACAATTTCATCAATAATAATTATATATATATATAATACAATTTATGTAAAATTATTTCATTTACCCTATTTTAAAACAATATGATGTCGACTTGCCTCGTTTAAGTGTTTAAAAACCCCTATCGTAAACATAATATAAAACATTTTATAACACTAACAATTATGCTTTCTCATACACACACACACACACACACTCAAACTACTCATTCTACGGTATTATTACCCTATCTCCTTTAAACCCACAAAGCTAAGGTTATCGCTAAACCAAAGCTCTATTACCAACTATGACGACCCACATTTCAGAAGGTTTAAACCGACAATAATGCACATATGTCCGACTTAAAAAATCCGAAACATAGATAATCATTGGGGTTAGTTAAGAAAAATAAGAAAAGAAGGAGAAAACAAATACATAATCTTGCAGTGGAACGACAAATATAATAACCAAATAAATAGTCCATGAAGCTGTTTATATTATACATTTGATTATAACATATACAACATTTATCAGAGTTATATATACATCAGGGATAAATAAATAATGCAGTAGAACAACATGATGCAGAGAATAATGATAATAATAATAATAATAATAATAATAATAATAATAATATACCAAATTTTCATCTTCGTCCTCAGGAAAAATGATCTTCAATGCACTGAAAAACTCAGGGTTAACCCAAGCGTAATGGAAAAAAAACACTTGAGTTAGGACTAATGTAACAACCCGCATATTTAACGGTTATATATTTAAATGTTTTATTTAAATATAGCGTCGTTAGTCGGATTTTTGGATTCGAAATGTTACTTTTTGCAAATGGCCGAATTAGGAATCGAAACCACTTCCATTGAGTTCAAAATGGTGTTTGTGATCTTTTTGAGTATAAGCTTTGATATGTTTGGAGTAAGTTGAATTTTGCTACTTTTTTTAGTTGAATTTTGCTACTTTTTGAGTAGTCCTTTTTGTTGTAACTCTAATATATGTATTCTTTTGGACTCGTCTGTATATTGTGGTTTGCTATACCACTTGACCTGTATCAGTTTATATACTCTGTTATGTATCAGTATATGTGTATATGATGATCTACCGTTCTGTGATGTATATTACATTTGAGTTGTTATATTCTGTTTTGATAGATCCTCCAACCACCTATGGTTTTGTTTTAAGTATTCATTGGATATGTCGATCTGGTGTGTATGATTATTGTCGATGTATTCAATAGATAGTTAAAGCAAGGCTATAGATGGTCGCTCCTAACCAGCCTTATTCTCCATGTTAGTTGACGGCATTACCCTGTAGTGTCCTTGGCTAACGTGGGTATAGAGGTGGGGCGTCACAGCATGGTATCAGAGCAAGGTTCAAGACAAAATATGATAAACACAGAATAGATGCACATATTACGATACATCAAAGTGTAATAAGTGATAAAATCTTCGAATTATCACATCTCTCTATTCCTTCTACCATAAAAGGTTAGATAGAAATTGGGAATACGTCTAAGAATGCATTTTGTTCCGTAATATTCCATATTTGGATTGGTGACATCTACCTTGTGAACAATCTTGTTCTTATCTTACTCACAGCGTATGGCTGGAAGAGGCAGGGGACGACGTTCGGATGCTGGACAATCTAGTGGCTCACATCCGGATGGCGTTTATATGTCTACCGATCAGTTTTTGGAATTTTTTAGGAGCACTCAGCCTCCAGTTGCTCCTCGAGTATCTCCACCTCGCAAGTCTGCCCTACACGTCTTTGCAGTGATTTTTCTCATCTTGGAGGAAAGACGTTTAAGGGCTCTGAGTCTGTTCTTGAAGTCCAAGCTTGGCTTCGCACGTGCGAGCGTATCTTCTCTCGTAAGGATCTTTCTAACCATGATAGAGTTCTTGTAACTTCTAGCTTATTGCAAGAGCGTGCTCTTGATTGGTATGAGCTTCTTGTAGCCGAAATTGATGAGTCTACTCTTTCTTGGACTCAGTTTCGGGGACGATTCGAACTCAAGTTCGTTCCTGAATCTGAAAAAGTTTTATTGACCCGTCGCTTCCTTTGAAGCAAGGAAAATCTTTTGTTTCTGAGTATGTTACATCATTCGAGGACTTATCTAAGTATGGTCTTGAATTTATTAGCACTTCTTATAAGAAGAATTTGAAGTTTGTTTCTGGTCTTAAGAAATATCTTAAGAAGTCTTTGTTGCTCCAGCTGAAGCTTTCTTTTGAGGAGTTGGTAGATTCGGCACTTCATCTCGAGACTGTCGAGGAGTGTGATAGTGCTGATAATGTTGAGGTTTCCAAGAACCCCAACAAGAGGCAGTTTCCATTTCATAAGTCCAGGTCTTTTCCTTCTAAGAAGAAGAAGACTGGTGGTTCTAGCTCTCAGCCTCAGTCTGTTGGAACACCTTTCATTCGGAAGTGTTTCAATTGTGGTTCTCCTGATCATATGATTCGAGCTTGTTCCAAGCCTCTCTTTTGTCGTTATTGCAAGAAGGAAGGTCATCATGTTTCCACTTGCTCTACTGTTTCGGTTGTTGCCAAGTCTAGCAAGCTTTATGCTGCAAAGGCTTCTAAAGGTCCTTCTTAACCCAAAGGTATATCTCCGTCTATTTTGGAAGGTTCTATTTTATTTCATGACCATAGTATTCGAGTTCTTTTCGATACGGGTGATTCACATTCTTTTGTATCGAAAAAGCTCGTTGACAATTTATCTTTGGATGTTTCTTGCATGGTTACTTCTTTAAGGATTGCAAATCCTATTGGGGGATCCACAACCCTTAGTATGCTTTGTGATGATGTTGAGATTGTTTTTATGTGACTTTTCTTTTCGTGCGAATCTTCACGTTATTTCTTGTCTGGGATTTGATACGATTTTGGGAATGGACTGGCTAGTGAGATACGATGCCATGATTATTTGTTCAGAGAGGATTTTATATCTTCGACATCTGGATTCTCCTACTCAGCTATCACTTGATCTTCGGAATGTGGATAATTCCGAAATGGCTTTATATTCTCTTGACTCGCGAGATGATGATGATATATCTCGTATTCCTATTGCTTGTGACTTTTCTGATGTTTTTGAACCTGTTTCAGGTTTTCCACCCAAGCGGGCAATTGAGTTCCGTATTGATCTCATTCCAGGCGCGCGGCCAGTTAATCGTCCTCCCACGAGGATGTCTACAAGGGAAATTGAGGAACTCAAGAAGCAGCTTTTCGAGCTTGAGTCCAAGCAGTTGATTCAGTCCAGTTTTTCTCCGTCGGGATCCACGGTCATTTTCGTGAAGAAGTCTGATGGAACTCTTAGGCTTTGCAATGACTATCGCAAGCTTAATGAGTTAACCATCAGGAACAGGTATCCATTGCCCAGGATCGATGATATGTTCGATTTATTGAGTGGTGCTAAGGTCTTTTCTCAGCTCGACCTTGCCATGGGTTTTCATCAGTTACGAGTCACAGAGGATAGCATACCTCTTACCGCTTTCCGCACTCGTTATGGTTCTTTTGAGTGGCTCGTTATGCCGTTCGGTTTGACGAACGCTCCTGCTTTCTTTGTCGATCTCATGAATCGAGTATTCCGAGAATATCTCGATAAGTTCATCCTTGTGTTTATTGATGACATCCTTATTTATTCTAAGTCTGAAGCTGAGCATGCTAATCACTTGAGAATTGTCTTGAGTACCCTCCGTCATCATCAGCTTAGAGCCAAATTCTCCAAATGCCAATTTTGGGAGAATAAGGTTAAGTTCTTAGGCCATGTTGTATCTTCCGATGGCATTTCTGTCGATCCCTCAAAGATCGAAGCCATCTAGAATTGGAAGAGGCCTGAGAATGTGCATGAGATTCGTAGTTTTCTTGGATTGGCGGTTGTTACCGTCGGTTCATTAAGGATTTTTCCCGTGTTGTGCGTCCTCTCACCAGCCTTACTCGGAAAGGCATTCGTTTTATTTGGTCCGACGAGTGTGAAGCTTCCTTTCAGACATTAAAGGAACTTCTCACTAATGCTCCTATTCTTGTGGTTCCCGAGGAGAATGATGATCTTGTTGTCTACACCGATGCTTGTGGTAGTGGTCTCGGTGCCGTTCTTATGCAGAAGGATCGGGTAGTTGCTTATGCTTCTAGGAAACTGCATCCGAATGAAGTTCGCTATGCCACTCATGATCTTGAGTTAGCCGCCACTGTCTTTGCCTTGAAGATCCGGCGACACTATTTATTGGGCGAGCGCTTCATTCTCTACACCGATCATAAATCCTTGAAGTATTGGTTCACTCAGAAGGAACTCAATATGAGACAACAGCGTTGGCTCGAGTTTCTTGCTTCCTATGACTTTGATATCCAGTATACCCATGGTAAGGGTAATCGTGTTGCTGATGCGCTTAGTTGCAAACATTCGGCTGTTGTTTCTATGATGCTTGCCGAATGGGATATTCTTGAGACTCTATCTTTTTGTGAAATTCATGATCGAGGTTCATTTTATGATTCTCCTATTATATTATTTAGTTTGGGGGCTCGACCCATTTTGCTGGATCGTATTGCTGATGCTCAGCGGCGTGATCCTGATTTGCTGCATCTTATTCAGCTTTGTGAGTCTGGATCCTGTGATGAGGCATTGTGGGATTTCAGCATTGATTCTCATGGGTGTTTTCGTAAGAAGAACCGTCTTTTTGTGCCTTCTGATTTTGCGCTTAGGCATGATGTTCTTGATGATTGTCACCGTTCTAAGTATACCATTCATCCTGGTAGTAGTAAGATGCATTCTGATATGCATCGTCTTTATTATTGGAGGGCATGAAGCGCGATGTGGCGAGTTATGTGAGTAATTGCATAACTTGTCAGCATATTAAGGCCGAACATCAACGTCCTTCGGGTCTTCTTCAGCCTCTAGAGATTCCATTTTGGAAATGGGATCAGATTTCTATGGATTTCATTGATGGCCTACCTCGTTTGAGATTGGGCCATTCTAGCATCTAGATTATTATTGATCGCCTCACCAAGTCTGCTCATTTTATCCCTATTAAGTCTAATAGGACTACTTCGCATTTGGCTAAGTTGTATGTCAAGGAAATCGTGAGACTTCATGGTGTTCCTAGTTCTATTGTGAGTGACCGTGATCCTTTATTCACGAGTCATTTTTGGCAGAGTCTTCCGCAAGCTTTGGGTACAAAGCTTAATTTTAGCACAGTTTATCATCCGCAGTCTGACGGACATACTGAACGGGTGAATCTTATCTTGGAAGATCTTCTTCGTATTTGTATTTTTGATTTCGGTGGTAGTTGGGAGGATCACCTACTTCTTGTAGAGTTCTCCTACAACAATAGTTTTCAGTCTAGTATCGGTATGGCTCCTTTCGAAGCCTTATACAGAAGGCCATGTCGATCATCTTCTTGTTGGTTGGAATCTGGAGAGAAGCTTATTCTTGGCCCAGATTTTGTTCGTGATTCTTCCGCGAAGATTGATCTTATTCGTTTGAGAATGAAAGAGGCACAGAGCCGCCAGAAGTCCTACGCTGACAACCGTAGGAAACCTCTCGAATTCTCGGTTGGCGATCTCATCATTATTTGTGTTTCTCCTTTGAAAGGGGTGATGCGCTTCAATGTGACTGGAAAATTGGCTCCTCGTTTTATAGGACCATTTTCTATTACTGAATGTGTTGGCCCTGTGGCTTATAGAGTTTCACTTCCTGCTCATTTATTTGGCATTCAAGACGTGTTTCGCAACTCTCAACTTTGGAAGTGTCTTCGGGAGTCGGATTCTGTTATCTCTTCTCCTGATTTGCAAGAGCTTGAGGTCTCACCGGACTTATCTATTGTACAGAAACCTATTCGCGTACTTGACACGGAGGTGCGACACCTCCGAAATAAGGACGTGCCGCTCGTTAAAGTTCAATGGTCCGCTAGCCCCAATGACTGCAGTTGGGAAACCAGAGAGTTTATCGAGCAATCTTATCCGGGTTTTCTATCTTTGCTTGGCAACGGTGAGAATATCTTTTTATCTCAAGCTTATTTCCTTTTCTTTTGAATGTTGTATGTATGTAGTTGTTACAAATATCGTCTCTAGGAATTGCGGGGACGCAATTTTGTATGGAGGGGAGATCTGTAACAACTTGCATATTTAACAGTTACATATTTAAATGTTTTATTTAAATAAAGCGCGTTAGTCGGATTTTTGGATCCGAAATGTTACTTTTTGCAAACGGTCGAATTAGAACTCGAAACCACTTCCATTGAGTTCAAAATGGCGTTTGCGATCTTTTTGAGTATAATCTTTGATATGTTTGGAGTAAGTTGAATTTTGCTACTTTTTTTAGTTGGGTTTTGGGTTCGTCCCGCTAGCTAACTAAATACCCTAACTCAGTCCCTCTCCTTCCATTCACTCATTTTCCATTTTAAGATTTAAGCTAAAACTGAAAGTGGGGGAAAGGAAGAAGAATTAGAAATTCCAAGCCCTAGTTTTCTTGTAAACTTGAATTCTTGGTCCAAAATCAAAGTGAAGCTATTGGTAAGCCCTCTCTTCATCTTCTCCAACTCTTTCTCCTTCAATTTCAGAATGTTTCCTAAACCTAACTTAGGAAAATATTTGTTTTGATCCTAGATTGAAGCTAGTAGAGTTGAAGTGGAGAGTGGTTGGTCTTCTCCTTGCAATTGAGCTTCTTCTTCTTTGTTTTTGAGTTAGAAGGTGAGATTTTTATCTCACATCTATGCTTTATATCTATCTTTGATTGTTGGGTATGAATTCCTAACACTTGTTCATGTGCACTTGCTTTTGGTTTGGATTGAATTGGTGAATGTCCAAATTTTTAGTGTTTGGGTTCAATTCTTTAAAGATCCTAACTTTGATGTTTGAACATGTTTTTGGTGGCGAATCGGAGAGCCAATGGAGCTGGGGTATCGATTGGCAAAAGCTCCTTAGGTCCATTGCTCGACCGGTTGCGTTTTGGGAGTGTTTGCACTTCGATAAAATAGGGCAGAATAATGCAAGGCATCATGTTCGGCCGACCGAACCCCCTGGGCCGGTCAACCGAAGCTGTAGCCGAAACTTTCTGTTTCTGGTTCGGTCCACCGACTCAGGGAGTCCGGTCAACCGACCTGGTCCTGTTTCCCTGTTTTGCCTTGTGCGCCTATTTGTTTGTGATTCCAACTTTTATCGATCTAAGTCGATTCCAGTTAGTTTTTTATGCATATTTGACTTTGATGATTCCTTTTTGACTTCATCCACGGGTTTTTATAAAATAATCTTTTAAATTGTATTAAAAGCTTGCTTCTCTAATTTATAAATTCTATTTAAAACGCACACACACAATTTCACACTTCGAGCGGAGTGGAAAGGAGATTAAATGGTTAAGTAAAACAGAGACCATGAATCCACGCATTTATCTTTCCGATTAATCCTCGACCTATTCGATTGATCATATTGACCTTTTGGTCTTGTTTACCAATGAGATGAGGTAAACTTTGTACCGCTTTGAATGTGAAATTAACTAACGGATAGTAAACCGTTTATTGCGAACAAGTGGTTATGGGACTCACTTTACCACTTTTCAGATTCCTTTTCGAGAGTTGTGACACATTCTGCCAGTTAGTGGTGTCCAGTACTGGGCCTCCGGACCTTCACCACTACGGCTTGTTGCCTTTGGGATAGTGTCTTTGGACTGTCTCCTTCAGGTTTGTTGCCTTCGGGTATGTTGCCTTCGGGTTTGTACCTTCGGGTTTGTTGCCCCATTGTATCGCTTACGGAGTTGGTTTTTATGAGCCGCTCGAGTGATATCTGGGTTGGAGCCTTCGGGCTTATGGATCCTTGTTTATACAGTACTGAGCACGTGTAAATTTTCTGATGTTTCATTGATATGTATATCCCCTAGGTATTGCCCTTCGGTGTTGGTCTTTTTGAGCCGCACGACATATAGCGATTACCATGTGGAACTTGTGTTACCTTCATTGGTATTTGTTATTGCCTTTTGGCTTGTTTGGGATATTAATATCCTTTGTTTATTTGTGTTGCCGATGATATGAGGCTTGTCTTATTTTTATTCATCTTTTGTTAGATGATTGTTGTATCTCTTTTACATATATTTGTTATACTGTGTGACCTTGTAGGTTATTGTTGTTTAGTTTATCTAACTGATTTGTTTAGCTAGACTGACCCGTGTATTTTATACTCGGGTCAGACCGAGATGTTTTAGGTTAGGTGCTTTTGGACTTAGCCTATTTTGCTTCCGCATGGACTATCCAGGTTATTCCTTTTTGTTAAAGCTTTTTGTGTATTCTGTTTTGTTGTAACTCTGATATACATATTCTTTTGGATTCCTCTGTATATTGTGGTTTGCTATACCACTTGACGTGTATCAGTTTGTATACTCTGTTATGTATCAGTATATGTGTATATGATGATCTACTGTTCCGTGATGTATATTACATTTGAGTTGTTATATTCTGTTCTGATAGATCCTCCAACCACCTATGGTTTTGTTTTAAGTATTCATTGGATATGTCGATCTGGTGTGTATGATTATTGTCGATGTATTCAATAGATAGTTAAAGCAAGGCTATAGATGATCGCTCCTAACCATCCTTATTCTCCGTGTTAGTTGACGACATTACCCTGTAGTGTCCTTGGCTAACGTGGGTATAGAGGTGGGGCGTCACAACTAAAATATTCTTATGTGAGTCAAATCGATATCGCATATAACATGAGTACCGTGGCATCAGAGATGTTTACGGGGTTTCACATCTCCTATCCAATGTATAACGTGTGTGCAATAACTCAAGAGATGTTACGAGATTTTCCATCTCTTAAGGATCCTTCAAATAATTTACGCATAATAGAAAACGCTACATATATAATGTCTAATCAGTAAAATAAATATTTTTCTTAGCGTTAAGGTTTTACATTAATCCCCTTTAACGCGTTTTTAAGCATTGTCATATAGTCTGCATATAAAGCACCAATAAACCGTCGGTGGATAGGGACGCGCTGTGATACGATAACACTAAACCAAAATCTTAGGGGCCTCGTATAGGGATAAAAGTATGATAAGGCACGTGAAGCAATGCCTAAGGTAGGACACTACCGGTTCGAGTCGTAGGGCCAGTGGTAATAGGGTTGTCAATGGATACCCAAAAAATCCAAAATTTGTCTGCATCCGTATCTGAAATGTTGATAATAACCGATATCCAGAAAAACGGATGCGGATGCGGATACGAAGACATCCACATCCGAAAATTATCCGTCCGACCATTGTCAAGATTATAGTATAAATTACATGCATTTTAGTATAATGAAATATATTATTTATTGTTTTATTAAGTTAGTAGTTTATATTATATGCTTTTAATGTTTATTTACTGCTCTAAACTATTTATTATTGCAATATTTGTTCATATTTAACACTTTATAATCAATGGGATTGAAGAAATTTTATGTTAATCTTAAAATTTATATTTATATTTCTTGATTTATCGGTCGTTAGCGGATAGGATAATTATCCGATATCCATCCATATCCGTGGATGTGGATATCCGTTATCCAAAAATCATTTCGGATGCGGATGCGGATATGGCACTATCCGCATCCGAAAGTATCCGTTGACAGGCCTAGGTGGTAACGCATCGTAGCCATGACCGTCCACCGCGTCCATCCATTCCATTTCGAGTCAAAGGTAGGCTATCCCAAATCAAGGTGCACTAATCGAAACTAACAACAAGAGTAATAATATGGACCGAGTCCAAGAAAAACAAAGAAAGGATGTCCGCTAGAGGTAATTAGCCCACTTGTCCCTGTCAAGCCGTCATGTTTTAGTCATTTCAAATTGGCACAAATGTCAGGGTCTATCCATCATCGTTCTCTTTCTTCAAATCCTACAAATGACGCCAAATCCAACCACTTCGTTTTAGAGCCTCCTCCGTGTACACAGTTATTAAAATGGTTCCAATAATGACAAAGAGTATGATAGTAAGAGGCCCCGGTCTCTATAACAACCAATCGTCGTTTTACACACCGTTTGGCACTTTTGCATTTTGAAAAGATTCATACTTAACATCAAAATATCATCGTGTGACGACCCTCCTTTCAAACCACAGAAAGACGTATCATCGATAAGAAAAGAAATAGGTTGAAATAGAAACGAAAGAAGAAAGAATTACACAATTCAGGACATCTCACAGCGGAAACGGCACAAAATATAATACATCACATATCTATTACATATTCTTACATATATCTGCCATTACATACATCCCAAAATACCACATACACTAACTAACACAACAGACTAGATAGATAGATATGTCTGGACTTATGCTCCAAGCTCCTCCAGACTTCAACAATCCAAACCTGATCACTTGGCTACTCATAAGAATTTGAGTACCCAAGAGTTTAAGAAAAACAGAATAAACTCTGTGTCAGACATGGGTGTGGTGTGAGTAAACGGGTTAAAGTTGCTTAACTTTGAAAATCATTTGAAACAAAGGTATCACGAAAGACTTCCCACACATAAACACGGGTAAGTTTTTACCTTACGCTAAGCAAGACATTTTATAGGAAATCTAGGGGTATTATAATAGTGTCTAGGGTTTTCAAGTAAACTAGAAAATAGCTGAAATGTTTACCTCTCACATTCCAACATAGTTGGGCACAATCAAAACGTACGGCGCTTATTGGAGATTGGATTCCATACAATGGCAGGGCTACTGGGGTACCGCCCGTCACAGTACCTAGCCTAGGTCAGAGTACCGAGGATCACGCCCGACCCCCTGCAACACAAGGCCGGAACCATCCCTTACTAGACAGTCCCGAACAAGACAACCCCGAAGTTGTGGCTAGCAACTGCCCACTAAGCCAAATAATAAAAGGGACATCTAGACAGGGTTATATCTCGTCCTACTTGGGTGCTACCCACTTAACCTTGCTGCATCTCTCTATTTTAGCCATCCTCGGTTGATGAGGCTTGAGGCAACGATTACCTTTGTAGAACACATCTTTTAGAACCTCATCGTCTGCCTGACGATGTTCTGAAAGCATTCAATCCGTATACGTTAGTTTCGGGTTCGAACGAAACTTAAGGCATTATCTCGTTACACTCATTTTGGAATCACCCTAAGAGTTAACGACGATAACCCTTGCACTCTAAAACACCATCTCGATCATCACTTTGAGATGCCACGGCTTATCGTTTAACTTGGATCGATGTGGTTTTCGGATAATCATAACCGATACTCGATCCCGGTCTCATCGAAATCCAAACGTGTTTTAATTGCTAAGTTGCTTAAAGTTTAAACAATTTAATTCAACACTTTGAATTCACAAAGCATTTATCACAGATACATCATACACAATTCATCACAGATATATATCCAAAACATATCATAGAGTATCACAGAATATCACCCAGTAGATATCACAAATCCAGATATTTACTCGACAATCATCCAAACAGGGATTATCAATTTATATCATAATTAATTTGATTAACTTAAATTAAATTAATTACTTAAGAATTAATCACTACTCCCTCTTAATAAATCATTAATTAATTAATTTCAAAACATTAAATAAATTAATCATTCCTTACTTACCTTTAAAAAATCAATTAAATTAATCTTTTAGTTATCAATTAATAACCTTAATTATTAGTTAATAAAACTTAATTACCCATTTATTAATCACTAATTATAAATTAATCAATCACTAATTACAAATTAATTACTTAATTAATCTTTAATTTATTTCATAAATTTTCAAAATCTTAGTTATACTTAAGATAAACATCCTCTTTGTTAAATACTAAATCACATTACTAAAACATTTACCTTTAATTAAAATTTAACTTTATTTACAAAATAATTAAGTTTAAAATATCTTTAAGTATTTAACATACTTAATTTAACAAACAAATTGTTTCTTAATTAAAGTTTTGGAAGACATTTAATTTAAAGAATTTATAAAGGACTAAAACAATTTCATTTTTACATTTCCAAAAGAACTTATTAAAACAGGTTTTAAATTTTGGTTGCCCTGACTTTGGGTTAGACCCGATGATAACTCGACCCTGCTTTGAATTATCTTTCCTTCCGTGTTTATATTTTTTTATAAGTTTAAGTTAACAACAAAACAGAGATGGCTTCTCACACGCGAACCCGAGTCCCAACCCGAGTTCCCCTCCTTTCCACTCGAACACTCCTTCGAGTTACTCACAAACCCAAAACTTCCTGACACAAAATCGATGCAGTGCACGTGCACCGATGCTCCAGCAGCCTCCGACGAACCACGATACTTACGACACATCGATTATCGTCTCAACAACGAATCCCGATCATCCAAACATCCACACAGGTCCTCGATCGAAATCGAACATATCTCGAGAAACTTGAACCATAACTCTGACCCAAAACTTGCCTCGTAACCACGTCACCGACCATCGAAAAGCTCCGAGACTCCGGCCACACGGTCTCCACCCATCCACGCTCCCATTCACCAAGTTACGCACTCCGGCGCCAGAGAGATGACGCAGTCGTCAATTCTTCAACCTCAACCATTTCTTAATTCTAAACCCTACTCTCTCTAAATTCCATGACCACAATGAACTGGAACGACTCCGGTTATTTTTCCCGACATTATTGGTCACTCCTCCATCCCCAGTCCAACTCCTGACATCCCAAGGTCCTCCGACCATTTGAGTTTGCTCAAAACCCACTCTTTCCAGTCATCTCCATAATGCAAGTTCGATATTAAACTAAAATTCATGATTTTGGTTTTAAAAATCTTGTTTCTCAAAGTATATTCAAATTATATACCTGAATCAACAAATTATGATATTTGAATTTAACACATTTCAAGATTTGCAGCTAAATTGCTTGATTTCAAGGAAAGTTCAAACCTACTTTACTTGGATAAAATTATAAACTAAGGTTTATGTTTAAACAAACATATTTTATTTGAAATTCAATTCTTAACAATGATCTGATAGGCAGATTTTAAATTTTCTGACTTGTTTTGAACTGTATATTTTGAAACAGAGAGTTACAGACACCCAATCATACACAAATCAGGCGCACACATACATATATGTACACTGAGATTTATATCTATATATAAATATGCAGCATACATATCATCAAGAACATACACATACACAACATTTATTACTATGAGCATTTTAGTTAAAAGTTTACTCACTTGAAAAAAAGATTGAATAGAGAGCAGCTTCCTATTTTGAAAAGCTATAAGCTTGATCTTCTTTCTTTTTCTTAGTTTAGTTGTTATTTTAAGTTTTAGTTGTAAGATTAGTTTCTAAAATGCTAAATTTTGATGAACGAAATGGAATAAGAAGAATGATGTACATATATAGAGAGAAAAGGTGTTTACAGGGAAGGTATTTACTGGTACAACATTTTCTTCTTGGTCAGAGATTTTTTTTTCTTTGACCAGGTAAGATTTTATAAAAATTGAAATGATTTTTGTGGAAAATGAAATGACTTGTTTTGTGCTTGAATTGATAGCATTAAATGTAATTGTCTTGTTTCATGTTACATACTTATCCCCTTTGATTTGTATGTACATACATATATACATACATACATACATACATATATATATTTTTTCTTGCCTTGCATATCCATGTATTTCATAGGTTATATATTTCTACAATTATCTTATGTTTCCTTATAACCATATAATTTATTACTAACATAAATCCTTAGTTTTTATTTCTATTTAAAGTTTAACTATCAAACATTTAATTTATATTCATATATTTTATACTTATATTTAGCATTGACAAGATTGATTTTATTTTAAGCATTATTATCTAGCTTACATTTTTATATATATATAGATCAAAAGTTAATAAGGTAGAGTTTTACTTTAATTCAATGTGAGTAAGATCGATTTTATTTTAAATAATTTTGAAAGACTTCATTCTAAATTTTCAAATCATATTTTCCTTCCAAAATACATACATACATATATATATATATATATATATATATATATATACATATATATATATATGGCAGTAGTCTTATTTGTTTTTAAAATGATAAGTTTTATTTTTCTAAATTAATCAGATTAAATAATATTGCTAAAATCCCGGATCGTCAAATTCCTCCCCCCTTAAAAGAATTTCATCCCCGAAATTTAAAGCAAAAGATAATTCAAATCTTTTATATCAACAACCCAAACATACATATCATCTATACATTAACAACTAACCAAACAATCTATCCAAACAAGCATCACTAGCTATGTGGACACAAATTCGGATAGGCTTTTCTAAAGCTATCCAGAGTTTCCCAGGTACAATCTCTGGGATCCTCGCTCCACTGTACTTTGACAAGCTTCACTACTTTGCTCCTGAGTTGCTTCTCTTCATAATCAACATTCTGAACAGGATTCTTGATCACAGTCAAGTTTGGCTCGATCTCCAAATCATCCTGGACTATTGGTTCTACAACCAGTGATGGATCATGGACAAACTTCCACAGATGGGATACATGAAATACATTATGAATTCCTGACATCCGTTCTGGCAACTCAATTCTGTAAGCCACAACAACAATCCTTTCCAGTACGCGGAATGGACCAATATATCTCGGGGCAAGTTTTTCCATCTTTCCAAATCTTACTGCTCCTTTAGTCGGGGAAACTTTGACAAAGACTAAATCTCCAATTTCAAATTCCAATTGTCTTCGCCTTTTATCTGCATATTTCTTCTGACGGTCCTGAGCAGCTCTCATCCTCTTCTTAATAAGCTCAACTTTCGTAGATGCTTCACGGATCAAATCTGGTCCAAGCACAAGACGATCTCTCGACTCTATCCAACAGGATGGGGATCTACATGGTCTTCCATATAAAGCTTCATAGGAAGCCATCTTGATACTCGTCTGGTAACTGTTATTATAGGAGAATTCCACTAGATGAAGATGGTCTTCCCAAGATCCATCAAAATCCAATATACAAGCTCTCAGTATATCCTCTAGAATTCAGTTTAGCCTCTCCGTCTGCCCGTCTTGGGATGATAGGCCGTACTCAATCTCAAACTCGTGTCTAAAGCTGATTGCACTCCCAAAACTTACTGGTGAAAATAGGATCTCGGTCACTAATTATGCTGACAGGAACTCCATGTAACCTGACTATCTCCTTCAAGAAAATTTCAGCCAATGATGCTGCAGTACAGGTCGCCTTAACCGGAATAAAATGGGTGCTCTTAGTTAACCGATCCACTATAACCCATATCCCTTCGTTTTCTCTCTTGGCTCTTGGTAAACCGTCGATGAAATCCATAGAGATCATCTCCTACTTCCACTCTGGAACTTCCAAAGGATGCAACAAACCTGCTGACTTCTGTTGAACACCTTTCACTTGTTGGCAGATAGCACATTTATTCACGAAAGCAGCAACATCCTTTTTCATACCCGATCACCAGAAAACCCTATTCAAATCTTTATACAGCTTAGAGATTCCCGGGTGAATGCTCAATCTGGAGCGATGACCCTCCGACAGTACTTCTTGTTTCACCCTACTATATCTGGCACACAGAGGCGACCATTAATCCTCAAAACTCCCTGGTCGTCAACCTCAAAATCTGAGTATCGACCTTCTTTGGCTCCATAAAATATCTCCTCAAGAATTCTATCCTCCTGTTGTTTCCTTATGATCTTTTCTTGTAGGGACGGAACAATTTCTAGCATAGACATAATCGCGTTCAGAGCATCTGCTACTACATTCCCCTTTCCTGGAGTATACGAGATATCCAAATCATAGGATGCTAAAAACTCAACCCATCGTTGCTGCCTCGAATTAAGATCCTTCTGAGAGAAAAGATACTTCAATGGTTTATGGTCCGTGAATAACTCGAATTTCTCACCCAAAAGATAGTGTCTTCAGATCCTTAAAGCAAAAACAATGGCTAACAATTCTAGATCGTGCGTAGCGTAGTTTTTTTTCATGTGGCTTCAATTGCCGACTCGCATACGCAATTACTCTCCCATTTTGCATCAAAACTGCTCCCAGTCCAATTATACAGGCATCTGTGTATACATCAAATTTGCTCTTACCATCCGGAATAGCTAGCACAGGTGCATTGGTTAGCCTCGTCTTCAACTTATGGAAAGCCTCTTCACACTGGGTGTCCACTTAAACTTTTCTCCCTTCCGAGTCAACTTGGTCAGATGTAAAGAAATCTTGGAATAGTCCTTGATGAACTTCTTGTAGTAGCCAGCTAATCCCAAAAAACTACAGACTTCGGTTGGTGTCTTTGGTTGCTTCCTTTCCAGAATAGTAGCCACCTTGGCTGGATCTACAGACATGCCTTCACCAGAAACAATGTGCCCCAAAAATTTGACTTATGATTTCCAGAAATGACATTTGGTGAATTTAGCCTTCAGAACATGCCTCCTTAGAGTCTCCAATACTATTCCCAAATACTTCTTGTGCTCTTATTTAGACTTAGAGTAGACAAGAATATCATCGATGAATACCAGAACAAACTTATTCAGCGCATCTCGAAAGACTCAGTTCATCAATTCTACAAAATAAGCAGGAGCGTTGGTTAATCCGAAAGGCATAACTAACCACTCATCGAAACAGTTAGGTCCCTTAAACCCGGTCAAAGGAATACCGTCCTCAGCTACCCTTAATTGGTGGAATCGCGATGCTAAATCCAACTGAGAGAAAACTGAAGCTCCATGCAGTTGATCAAAGAGATCAACAATACGGGGCAATGGATACTTATTTCAGATAGTCATTTTGTTCAATTCTCTATAATCAACACAAAACCTTAGCGAGCCATCCGACTTTGTTACAAAGACAACAGCAGAACCCCAACTGAAAAACTAGGCCGGATCAAACCTTTCTCTAAGAAATATTGGGTCTGTTACACCAACTCTTCTCTCTCCCTTGGTGCCATTCTTCTACTGGCTGAACAGCAGAAACAGCCTCCGGAACCAGATCCATCCGAAATTCTATCTCTCGATGTGGAGGTAAACACTTGACTTCTTCGAAAACATCAGGAAAATCTTTAACCACGTTAATATCTTCAACCCCTTCTTGAGAAGTCTCAACACCATGTAAAAGACTACTCAAGTGAATTCCAAAACTATCACACGTCACTATAGCGATCCTACCCAGATCAGTTTCCAACGAGACAGATCTTTCTTCACAATTCAAGATAGCTTTATACTTATCAAGGCAAACCATACCCAAAATAAGTTCAAATCCTTTGAAATCCAGAACAAAAGGGTCGCAGGAAAAACTATGGGATAAATATGAAATCCTCAGATCTCTACAGATCTGATTTAACTTAGTTACCCCACCTAAGGGATTTGATACATAAATAGGCTGATCTACCAAACTAGGGAAAGATGAAACTTATCTACCACATCCAAAGAAATAAAACTGATAGATGTTCCAGAATCAAACAGAACTTTAATAAAAATACCATTCAAAAGCAAAGTACCTTCCAAAACTCCCTTGCCCTTAGAAGAGGTTGATGGTGCACCTTCCAAAGCAAATACCTTATTTTGAGGAGCTTTATGAAGTAGCGGGCAATCTTTGATCATGTGACCTAGTTGATGACAGTTGAAACACAATGATGTGTGAACCAAAGTTGAACACGGACCACTCTGATGTTGCTGCCGAGGTCCTTTCCTGGGACATTTATTAGCCAAGTGACCCCCTTGCTGACAAATATAACCCTTGCGAGGTCCGTTATTGTTTCCTCCAAGTTTCTTCTTGTTCTGCTTCTTCCAATGTGGATTGAATTTCCTCTTGTTTGGATTAGCAGAATTCCCTCTTGATGCTGCTATAGGTGCCACTGGTTTCTTGTTCATCAAATCCTCAATCGCAGAGCCATATCAATTAACTCGACAAAAGATCCTTCCAAATGCGTTGTTATCTTTTCGTGAAATTCGGGCCTTAATCCTTGCACAAACATTTTGTTCTTTTTGAGAGGAGTGTCTATTAGTCTCGGTCCATAGCAAGATAGTTCATTGAATTTAGTCTCATACTCAACTATAGTCAAGCTTCCCTACTTCAAATTCAGAAAATCTCGATATAGACGAGCTTTCCCGGCTGCTGGCATGAATTTCTCCTCAAACAAGTCTTTAAATCTATTCCAAGATATGTCGTCTTCTGCAATATTTTCTATCAGAGCATCGCACCAGGTTGCAGCACCTTCTTGCAATTGCCATGAAGCCATTACCCATTTCTGCTCATCAGCCAAACTCATACTCTTAAAGATGCGCTCGCATGAGCATAGCCAAGCCTGCACCTCAATGATAGTCTCTGACCCTTTAAATTGTCTAAATCCAAGGTTGGTGAAGTCCTTACATAAAGCGGCAAAAATAACCAGAGGCGGTGCTGGATCCACAGCCTCACTAGTAGCCTGACTTCGTCCATTATCGATCGATGAACTGCCTCTACCTCTGCCTCTTCTTCCAGAGCTCATGTTGGCAACTTGGACAGGTAACCTAACAAATTAGATAGGTATATATTTATATAAAATACAAATACGCACTCTTATGATAGATACTATTACAAAGCCCAGGTATTCACTCAACATAGTGCTCTGATACCAACTGTGACGACCCGCCTGTCAAACCACAGAAAGATGTATCATCGATAAGAAAAGAAATAGGTAGAAATAGAAAAGAAAGAAGAAAGAATAACACAATTCAGGACATCTCACAGCAGAAACGGAACAAAATATAATACATCACATATCTATTATATAGTCTTACATATATCAGAGTTACACAACATCATTCAAACAAGACAGTCATATAAATATATATATATATATATATATATCTGCCGTTACATACATCCCAAAATATCACATACACTAACTAACACAGCGGAATAGATAGATAGATACGTATGGACTTCTGCTCCAAGCTCCTACAGACTTCAACAATCCAAACCTGATCACTTGGCTACTCATAAAAATTTGAGTGCCCAGGAGTTTAAGAAAAAAAGAATAAACTACGGGTCAGACATGGGTGTGGTGTGAGTAAACGGGTTAAAGTTGCTTAACTTTGAAGATCATTTGAAACAAAGGTATCACGTAAAACTTCCCACACATAAACACGGGTAAGTTTTTACCTTACGCTAACCAAGACATTTTATAGGAAATCTAGTAGTATTATTATAATGTCTAGGGTTTTCAAGTAAACTAGAAAATAGCTGAAATGCTTACATCTCACATTCCAACATAGTTGGGCACAATCAAAACGTACGGCGCTTATTGGAGATTGGATTCATACAATGGCAGGGCTACTGGGGTGCCGCCCGTCACAGTACCTGGCCTAGATCATAGTATCGAAGATCACGCTCGACCCCCTGTAACACAAGGCCGGAACCATCCCTTACCAGACAGTCTCAAATAAGACAACCTCGCAGTTGTGGCCAGCAACTGCCCACTAAGCTGAATAATAAGAAGGGACATCTAGACAGGGTTATATCTCGTCCTACTTGGATGCTACCCACTTAACCTTGCTGCACCTCCCCTGTTTTAGCCATTCCCAGTTGATGAGGCTTGAGGTGACGATTACCTTTATAGAACACATCCCTTAGAATGCTCATCGTCCGCCTGACGATGTTCTGAAAGCATCCAATCCATACACGTTCGTTCCGGGTTCGTACGAAACCGAAGGCATTATCTCGTTACACTCATTTTGGAATCACCCTCAGAGTTAACAACGATAACCCTTGCACTCTAAAACACCATCTCGATCTAAACTTTAAGATTCCACGATATATCGTTTAACTTGGATTGATGTGGTTTTCGGATAATCATAACTGATACCCAATCCCGGTCTCATCGAAATCCAAACGTGTTTTAAAGGCCAAGTTGTTTAAAGTTTAAACAATTTAATTCAACACTTTGAATTCACAAAGCATTTATCACAGATACATCATACACAATTCATCACAGATTATATCCAAAACATATCACAGAGTATCATAGTATATCACCCAATAGATATCACAAATCCAGATATTCTACCCAACAATCATCCAAACAGGGATTATCAATTTATGTCATAATTAATTTAATTAACCTAAATTAAATTAATTACTTAAGAATTAATCACTACTCCTGCTTAATAAATCATTAATTAATTAATTTCAAAACATTAAATAAATTAATCATTTCTTAATTACCTTTAAAAAATTAGTTAAATTAATATTTTAATTATTAATTAATAAAACTTAATTACCCATTTATTAATCACTAATTACAAATTAATCAATCACTAATTACAAATTAATTACTTAATTAATCTTTAATTTATTTCATAAATTATCAAAATCTTAATTATACTTAAGATAAACATCCTCTTTGTTAAATAATAAATCACATTACAAAAACACTCATTTTGGAATCACCCTCAGAGTTAACGACGACAACCCTTGCACTCTAAAACACCATCTCGATCTTAACTTTGAGATTCCACGACCTATCATTTAACTTGGATTGATGTGGTTTTCGGATAACTGATACCCGATCCTAGTCTCATCGAAATCCAAACGTGTTTTAAAGGCCAAGTTGTTTAAAGTTTAAACAATTTAATTCAACACTTTGAATTCACAAAGCACTTATCACAGATACATCATACACAATTCATCACAGATTATATCCAAAACATATCACAGAGTATCACCCAATAGATATCACAAATCCAGATATTCTACTCGACAATCATCCAAACAGGGATTATCAATTTATGTCATAATTCATTTAATTAACCTAAATTAAATTAATTACTTTAGAATTAATCACTACTCTTGCTTAATAAATCATTAATTAATTAATTTCAAAACATTAAATAAATTAATCATTTCTTAATTACCTTTAAAAAATCAGTTAAATTAATCTTTTAATTATTAATTAATAAAACTTAATTATCCATTTATTAATCACTAATTACAAATTATTCAATCACTAATTACAAATTAATAACTTAATTAATCTTTAATTTATTTCATAAATTATCAAAATCTTAATTATACTTAAGATAAACATCCTCTTTGTTAAATACTAAATCACATTACTAAAACATTTACCTTTAATTAACATTTAACTTTATTTGCAAAATAATTAAGTTTAAAATATCTTTAAGTATTTCACATACTTAATTTAGCAAACAAACTGTTTCTTAATTAAAGTTTGGAAAGACATTTAATTTAACGAATTTATAAAGGATTAAAACAATTTCATTTTTACATTTCCAAAAGAACTTATTAAAACAGGTTTTAAATTTTGGTTGCCCTGACTTCGGGTTAGACCCGATGATAACTCGACCCTGCTTCGAGATATCTCTCCTTCCCCTGTTTATTTTTTTTTATAAGTTTAAGTTAAAAACAAAACAGAGATGGCTTCTCACACGCGAACCCGAGTCCCAACCCGAATTCCCCTCCTTTCCACTCGAACACTCCTTCGAGTTACTCATAAACCCAAAACTCCTTGACACAAAATCGATGTTGTGCACCGACGCTCCAGTAGCCTCCGACCAACCACAATACTTCCGACCCATCGATTATCGTCTCAACAACGAATCCCGATCATCCAAACATCCACACAGGTCCACGATCGAAATCGAACATATATCGAGCAACATGAACCAGAACTCTGACCAAAACCTTGCCTCATAACCACGTCACTGACCATCGGAAGCTCCGAAACTCCGGCCACACAGTCTCCACCCATCCACGCTCCCATTCGCCAAGTTACGCGAACTCCGACGCCAGAGAGACGAAGCAGTCGTCAATTCTTCAACTCGACCATTTCTTATTTCTAAACCCTACTCTCTCCAAATTCCATCACCATAATGAACTGGAACGACTCCGGTTATTTTTCCCGACATTATTGGTCACTCCTCCATCCCCAGTCCAACTCCTGACACCCCAAGGTCCTCCGACCATTTGAGTTTGCTCAAAACCCACTCTTTCCAGTCATCTCCATAATGCAAGTTCGATATTAAACTAAAATTCATGATTTTGGTTTTAAAAATCTTGTTTCTCGGAGTATATTCAAATTATATAACTGAATCAACAAATTATGATACTTGAATTTAACATATTTTTAAGATTTACAGCTAAATTGTTTGATTTCAAGGAAAGTTCAAACCTAATTTACTTGGATAAAATTATAAACTAAGGTTTATGTTTAAACAAACATATTTTATTTGAAATTCAATTCTTAACAATGATCTGATAGGTAGAATTTAATTTTTCTGACTTGTTTTGAACTGTGTATTTTGAAACATAGAGTTATAGACACCCAATCATACACAAATAAGGCACACACATATATATACACTAAGATTTATATCTATATATAACTATGTAGCTTACATATCATCAAGAACATACACAACATTTATTACTATGAGCATTTTAGTTAAAAATTTACTCACCTGAAAAAAAGATTGAACAGAAAGCAGCTTCCTATTTTGAAAAGTTGTAAGCTTGATCTTTTTTTTTCTTAGTTGAGTTGTTAATTTAAGTTTTAGTTGTAAGATTAGTTTGTGAAATGCTAGATTTTGATGAACGAACTGGAATAAGAAGAATGATGTACATATATAGAGAGAAAAGGTGTTTACAGGGAAGATATATACTGGTACAACATTTTCTTCTTGGTCAGAGATTTTTTTTCTTTGACCAGGTAAGATTTTATAAAAACTAAAATGATTTTTATGGAAAATGAAATGACTTTTTTGTGTGCTTGAATTGGTAGCATTAAATGTGATTGTCTTATTTCATGTTACATACTTATCCCCTTTGATTTTGTATGTATGTGTGTGTGTGTGTGTGTATATATATATATATATATATTTCTCACCTTGCATATACATCTATTTCATAGGTTATATATTTCTATAATTATCTTATGTTTCCCTATAACCATATAATTTATTACTAACACAAATCCTTAGTTTTTATTTCTATTTAAAGCTTAACTATCAAACATTTAATTTATATTCATATATTTTATACTTATATTTAGCATTGACAAGATTGATTTTATTTTAAGCATTATAATCTAGCTTACATTTATATATATACATTTAAATCAAAAGCTAATAAGGTAGAGTTTTACTTTAATTCAATGTGAATAAGATCGATTTTATTTTAAATAATTTTGAGAGACTTCATTTTAAATTTTCAAATCAAAGTTTCCTTCCAAAATACACATACACACATATATAAATAAACGGTAAATGGCCAAAGTCTTATTTGTTTTTAAAATGATAAGTTGTATTTTTTTTAAAATTAATCAGATTAAATAATATTGCTAAAATCCTGGGTCGTCACACTTCAAATCAAATCCATTTCGAAATCATCATATTTACTCAAAATACCCTATTCCACTTCAAAATCATTTTTCTTCTCAATCCCTCATTTTGCTTCCAAAATAGTTTCGAATTTCCATTTAGGTTATAACTTCAATTTAACCCAATTCGCATTTAAATCCATGATTTAAATATAAACATTCCCACTTTGACCATTTTGAATTTTTAGAAGATAGTTTGAAATTTTTTAAATAGTTTAAAAGTTAAAATAGTTTAATATAAAATAGTTTGAGTATTGAAAATGGTTTATATAGTAAAATAGTTTGGAAAATCAAAGCAATTTAAACATCTAAATATAGGTTTTTTTAAACGGTTTATATAATAAAATATTTATTTTGAAAATAGTTTCTAAGTCAAACTGATCCAATTCCAAACTTCCAATTCAAATCAATTTCAATTACCATTTCCATTTAAATTGATTCAATTCTGATTTCAATTCGAATTAACTTCGATTCTAATTTTAATTCAAATCAATTTCAATTTCGATTCCAAATCGATTCAATTTCGATTTCAGTTCCATTAATTTCAATTTGAATTAATTTCAATTCAATTCTCAAATGTAAACCATCGATTTATATAAATTCGTGTTCAATTTCAGAATATCGATTTAAATCACTTAAATAATTCAACTTCAACATTCAATTTATGGTTCAAATCTTTAATATAACCCAATTCGGAGATTAAATTTAGAAATATCCATTTAAATTACTTTTACTTGGATTTATTTCAAAGTTTGTGTAAAATGTCAAATCACTTAAACAAATCAATTTCCATCATCCAAATGGTTTCTTCATTATAACTTCAACATTTCAAACTCTATTCTTTAAACAATTCCGATTGACAAGTTCATTTTTAACATTTCGAGCTCGAGTTCAAAAATGATTCCATTTCCATAAATTTGATTTTATTTCAAAAGAAAATCAAAATCAATTTAAATAATTTCAAACCGAAATCCTAGAATCATTTAATTTAACCAATCCGGTGTCCACATATAATTTTCCATCCTAGGGCCAGGTGAATCAATTATTTCAATTTAATCCAGGGATGGATATATATCATTTCATTGCAAAATAAACGTCATAGGTATATATCATTTCAACCTATTTCCTAATTTATCCGAAATAATTCGATTTATAGTTTTATATACTATAAATAATATACCGGATGATTAAAAGATATATATAAAAATAAATAATCATCCAATCTTCCAAATATCAACCAATTTGCATCCATCACAACAATTAACTGGATATCAATAATCGAGAGTTCACTAGTAATTTAATTCAAATTCAATTTAACTGTCAATTTAAATTTCTACCAATTAATTTAGATGCCAAATTAAATATCAATTAAATTTATCAAACAACAATCAATAAATTCAAACACTTCATAATTTCAAATTTGACTAACATAAAAATAATCTAGTTCTTCGTGAGTGATATAAGCACTCACCATTTATTTGAAACTAAAAATATTTCAGCTTCGAATAAATGCCACTTTGACTTCACACCAAAGCCTTCGTCGATACGATTCCAACTCTGCTTGTTTCGTCCAAAACAGGCCTCGTATGCAAAAGTTACGCAATAATTAGTTTAACAATTTATTAAAACAAAATTAACTAACTAATAATATAATTTAATTTATTCTTGTGTTCTCTCTCTCTCTCGATGTTATCGTCTAGGCAAGTGTCGCATGTAATAACCCGTTGTTCGCGACCGACCACCCTCAACGCACCTCCTCGTCCACAGGTCCACGAACCTGAAACCCTATCTTGATCGACCATCATCCTTTGTGCCCAAGCCTCAACTCACGTGCAACCCTAGAACACAATCGTGAGCCAACTAGCAACCGCCGACCCCGTCCTTTGCCTCTCTCCAGCCGTGGCCTACTCCAGAACCTCGCGTGCTGTGCCACGAGCCAGCAAAACCTACTCACGATCGATTTCTATTTTTATTTTATTTTTTTCGTTCTTTTTGGATTTTTTTAGTGGAGGTTGCTATTTGAATTGAAAGGAGGAAAAGGTGATGTACGAGGGGACAAAAATGTATGCGGATGCATACGAGATGTTGGGGTGAGGTAGACAAATATATATATTATATTCAAAATATCTTGTTTTCATATCTCGAAATTTCGAACACCTAATGAGGTAAGCCGCCTGGCTTTTCTAATGTTATACAGCTATTCCGAACACAATGGTATAAGTTTCAAGTCCTAATTCGATCGTATGTGGAAGATAGTTTTTTGAACCCAATTAAAATATTAAATTTTCGATATTAATTTCAACGGGTTTCTCTCTCGTACAACCAAACGGAAACTCCAAACGCTGAAATTTGAAATTCGATAATAATGCACTATTATGGATCTAATGGAACTGGTTTCCTCAAATTTCGAGACTGTCCCCCGGATCGTTATTTTTACACGTCGATTAAATCGATGATTTCAAAAACTTACGAAATCACTTGAAATTTCAGTTTTTAAAAGCTATTAACGCAATTCTAATTCAAATAGGATTTATATCTACATTAGAAATGGTTTCAATCCTATTCAACTTAAATTTCAATTATTCTTTATTTCTGTATTACGATAAATCGTTGTATTTGAAATTTAAATTCATTCTATAATTTCAACCAAAATCTTCCTATTTAATAACTGCACTAAGAATTCGTTAAATTTTTTTAACCATTTTTATTCAATAATCATATTAAATTTAAAAATTTCAAATATTTAAAAATATGGGTCGTTACAATTGTCAAATTATCAAAACGTAATTTTGCTCAGTCCAAAATTTCATACTTAGGACATGTGGTGTCAGCTCAAGGCATAGCAGTAGATGAAGAGAAGACCTTGGCAGTGTAGATATGGCCTATACCAAAAAACTTAAAAGCTCTCAAAGGTTTTTTGGGGTTATCAGGTTACTACAGACGATTTGTAATGAATTATGTTACTATTGCTAAGCCGTTTACCAACCTTTTGAAGAAAAAATCTTTTTCCTGGAATGATGAAGCTCATCTTGCTTTTGAAAAGCCTAAAATCTTGTTTAATATCTCCACCAGTGTTAATCATGCCAGATTTTACACAATACTTCACTATTGAGTGCGATGCATCTGACGAAGGAACTGGAGCAGTTCTATTACAACATGGATTCCAGTTGCCTTCTTTAGCCAAGCACTTAAAGGGAATAACTTGCACCTATCAATTTATGAAAAAGGATTATCAGCCTTGATGTTGGCAACAAAGAAGTGGACTAAATATTTGTTGGGGAGAAAATTCATCATCAAAACTGATCATAAAGTTTGAAATACTAATTAGAACAAAAACTACATTCAGGAATTCAAAGCAAATGGTCAGCAAAGCTTCATGGTTTTGATTATATAGTGGAATATAAAGCAAGAAAGGGAAATATTGTAGCAGATTTCTTATCTAGAGGACATGGAACCGATTACATAGGTAGCCAAGATGATGTGCAACTCAGTGCAATTTCAATTGACCCATACTTTTTAGACTTGGAGAATAAGATAGAATTTGCCCATTTTGATACTTCAAAGTACAAGAAGGTGGATGGACTATTTTTCTACAAAGGAAAAATAATTATAAACCCAAACGATCAAGCATTGAAACAATTATTGCTACATGAGTATCATGTCACTCCTCCTGCTGGCCATTCAGGGGTTGATAAAACACTCAAAAGACTGAAACAAGTTTTTTCTGGGTTGGTCAAAAATCATATGTCCAAATTTATGTGCAAGCTTGTGATACATGTCAAAGAACAAAATCAGAGAATGTTAAATCCCCAAGATTATTTCAACCATTTCCTGCTCCAGAGAAGATATGGGAAGACATTAGTATGGACTTTATTATTGGGTTGCCTAAATGTCATAGGTTCACTGTTATCTATGTCGTCGTGGATCGGCTAAGTAAATATGCCCATTTTTTCCCCTCCAGCCCTTCCTTATATAGCAGTTTAAGTTGCTAGCATTTTTTTTGATGGGGTATCTAAACTTCATGGTTTTCCTAGATCTACAGTAAGTGATAGAGATGCAATATTTACTAGTTAATTCTGGTTCGAACTATTTCAAAATACAGAGATGTTCTTTAGCACTTAGCACAGCCTACCATCTCAATCTGATGGTCAATCAGAGATTACAAATAAGGCCCTTGAATGTTACTTAAGATTCTTTTGTAGTCATAAACTTCAAGAATGGGTTAAGTGGCTCAGTCTTGCTGAATTTTGGTTCAACACTACATGGAAATTACCTATAAACTGTGAACCTTTTAAAGCAGTTTATGGCAGACCTTCCCTCTTTATTACCTTATGTTCCTAAATCTAAAAAGGTCAACCAGGTGGAGGAAGAGCTCTATGCTTGAGATATTGCTTTACAACTCTTGAAGGACGGGATTAACAAGGCTAAAGACAGAATGACCAAATATGCTAACACTAAGAGGTCAAAAAGGGAACTTAATGTAGGTGATTGGGTATTTCTAAAGCTTCAGCCTTACAGACAGATTTCGGTGGGTTGCCAGAAAACGTCTAAACTTTCACCTAAGTTTTTTGGCCCCTATGAAATTGAACAAAAAAATGGAACCGTGCTTATAAGTTGAAACTTCCATCTTCTTCCAAATTACACCATATTTTCCATGTTTCACAATTAAAAGTAAAAATTGGTTCAAATATTGTTGTCCAAAGAGATATACCTGACTCAAATGTTGAGTTGATTATGGAACCAGAAAGAATCTTAGCTCGTCATCCAATGCCATCAAATTAGGGTACCATTACGCATGTTCTGATGAAGTGGAAGCAACGGCCAATCGAAGAAGCTAGTTGGTAATATTATTGGAAATTAATTGCTCATTTTCCAGCTTTTGACCTTGGGGCAAGGTCAAAATTCGAAGGAAGGGGCAGTTATTACACTCCAACTAGTGGTGTTATGTCTCGTTAGCCGTTGATAGTGAGGTTGCCATTGAAGAAGAAATAAGCTGTGCAAGTTAATGAAATAGTGAACAGACATTTTATCGAATAACTAGTTAGGAACTTGTATTTAAGATATTGTAATGGGCTAGTTTATAAGGTCCATTATGTTTTATTATAAATACTTTTGTATTGGGCTGGGAAATCATCAAATGAATAAAATTCAGTTCATACATTTTTTCCCTCTAGATTTCTTCTTCCCCTCTGCTTAAACTCTCTCCCTGACTCCCTTTCCAAATACTCTTCTTCCTCCTCAACTCTTCACCAACGTTCATGCCTTCGAAAGGAAATAAGAAACCTCTGCTGCCATATATTTTTAAACCATTTGAGTCAAGAATATGGATACATTTCTAAGTATTAAGTAGAGTAGAAATGAATATTGAAAGAGTAGAAGAGAATAGAGAAATAGTAGTATACATGTATATATCTTTTATAAAGATATTTTAAATATACACACATAAGTATTTACAAGATGTTTTAATTAATAAAAGAATTAAGTAAATAAAAAGGGGACTAGAAGTCACGTATTTGACCTAATCGTGCTTTGTATGACTTAAGCGTGCTTTGTGTGTTTCTAATTTTTGGAAAGTATTTAATCTTATACTTGGCACTAAAAGTAGACAATGTTGATTTATTCCATCCGTGAGAGTTAAAGAATGTTCTTTGGGTGAGGTTTAGAAGCAAATAGTACTCTAACCTACCAGCTTCACTCTTGATCGAGCAATAATATAAATTGAGAAAGTCAAAAATGTGATAAGTATACGAGACTTGGTTTCCATATACAATTGATTATATTTTGCACTAGGTAGTCAATTAGTTGACTATCGAGTTTGACCAAATTAACAATGGAAGTATATGTAAGCATCACGTATTGATATGGTTTGAGATCCCCAGGGGAGGACTCATTCATATGAATTATCTCTTACTTCAAGAATGTATAAATATGGGATCCCCCAGGGAGGACTCCTTTATATCATTCGTTTACTTCTTAAAGAACCGGTATTAAGTCAACCAAAAATTCACCGATTTAGTTCTAAAGATTCCGAGATAATATAAGTGTATTACTTACCGAAAATCACTTAAAAACAGATCTACGAGTTCTTTGTTTTGGAAGCAATTGTGGAGTGGAATGTTACAAAGTTGAATTATCTATCCTAAGGTTAAGTCCAAGAGCGAGGTCAGCGTTAGCATTCGTCAGATGACTTATACTAGGATTCTTGGAGAGATTCGTGAACTGTTGGAGATGTGGAATCCAGAGAGAGATTTAAGATTTTTTTCAAGTGTGGAAGACTTGTATGTTGAGATGTTGAACGTGAATTTACCATCGGTAATGGTAAAAAATCTAGTAGGCTTCATAACTTGTAGGTTTAGCTAACCCAATGGTACATCAACCACAAATATATAGATATGCTTTCGATTGAGGGATCCAGGAGTTGATGGTATTAAGTGTCATGTGTTCCGGCATGAACTAAATATTTTTTCCTAATGGTGTATGTTATCTACCGATATACATGGTTTTGAAAGGTAGATTCTGACCCTTGTTAGGAATTCCGCCTCGATATACTAAGGGCGTCTCCATCAGAACCCATTATGCGAACATACCTTAGCAATTTTAGTTGTACTTCTTATATTGTTATGTTGTGAGTTGCAAGCAGCAATACTATTTTTTGATTTATATTTTATACCTTAGACATTACACCTTATGTACTTATTAAATGCAATTGGTTCTTTTGAGGGGATAATCATTACGGTGATTCAAACGGTCTCAAAAGTGCTGTCATATGATGATTTCATATTTTTTGAGTTTCTTATACTAGACTTATGTCAGACTTGTAGTTTTATCTTTCCCTTAATTTCATGGATGCTCTTTCGAGTAGTCTGAGAAAGATTGGTTTTTGTCAATGTTCGTTGGAGTTCAAGAGATGAACTGGATGCTTCCATGAACTTACAGTAGCATTTATTTCTGCTACACTACTATTATGTATATATCGGCATTTATGAGGACAGACTGTTATAACTGTCGAAGTTGATAATATTACTTAGGATTGTAACTATGAAATGCTATGTGTCTTAGAGTGGCAGTTTGTAATCTTTTAATATAATATGTTATCATTCCACTGTGAGATTCCGACATTGCATTCTATTCTTTCTTATTTGTTTTTGTTTTATTATTCCTAACAATCTGTCTTTTCGGCACTTGAGTGCTCAGCATGTGAATACTGTTGATGTATTAGTGTTGAAATTTGAGGGTCGAAAATGCAAGTCGTTACATCCATCTTAATAGGGTTGCCTAGAATAGAGGCGATCATATTCATACATTCTTCTGACCAGATTCTAGCTTTAGCCCTAGAAAACTCACCCATACTGGGATGGTTTGCAAAATTTCCTTAGTAAGGATAAGGTTCAGTACCCATTTCTTCATCATCGTAAGTTTTCTATCATAAAAATAAGGGCCACCTTCCAATATTATTTTACGGTCTTCCTTATTTTCAAATTTAATCACATAAAAACCATTATCCATGGTATGGATGTAAAAGTCTTTTATGGTTTCCACACTCTTTTAATACATACCTTAAAAATGATAAAACAGACATAAACTAACAACGTAAATAACAATATAATTTTCCTAATACCTTTTTGCTGATTCAATTATAGAATTTATCATTATAACACGTCTATTTTTGCTGAATCAATGGGAGAGAAGGTCCCTTTTGTTATGGAGAAGAGGGAGCATGTATTGGGTTAGCCAGTCGGGATGTGGGAAAATTTGAAAATAAGGGTAGAAATCCTGAATGAACATGAGATGAGAGAGTAGGTGTATGCGAGACATGAATGAATTTCCTAGGTGAAACACTAGGGTTCTTCGTTGCTTCAGCTTCAAGTTTTGTTGTGCCGAAAGCTTACGACTTTGTTTAGAGAAAATTAAGGTGAAGCCTCCCTAGTCATGTCGATTTGAGGTTAAAATGAGGTAGGATCTAGTTGGGCGGGTGGTGGAGAAGGTGGCAAATAGGTAGGAAGAGAAGGGCTAGGATTTTCTTCCATTTTTAATTCAACTCCCAAAATAAAACATTTATTCTAGAATATATATGTCTGTGTGTGCATGTGTATACAGATCTAATTTTTTTTCATTTAAATTAATTAAAATAAAAAAGAATATGTGTGTGTATGTGTGTGTTTTAAATTTTTTACTTAATTATTTAATTAATTAAAATTATATTTAATTTGAACTTTTACTTTGTATTGAGTGAATGAAATAAAGATGATAGGAAGCATGGATGAACATGTGTGTGTGTGTGTGTATTTGTGACGACCCAGAATTTTTAACAATTTAGAATAGAATAATTAATTGATTTAGGTTAATTTTAACTTGAATTCAAGATATCAATATTTACTTGATAATTAAATCATTTGAATTATATAGTTAAATATTGAATTTAATAATTGAAATTGGGTAAATTGTTGAATCTGAAATTCTAAGCCTTTTTAAAATAATTTGAAGGCTTATAAATCTATAATGATGATACCGAGATAATAGAATGATTGAAGTTTAATTTAAAGGTGATTTGTTCAATTTTAATAATATATCGTTTAAATCGATATTTAAAAACAGGCTTCCGAGGCATAGTCTCGGAATTCTGCGAAACTAGTTCCATTGGATCCGTAATAGTTAGTTATTATCGGATTTCAATTTTCATAGCAGTCGGAGTTGTCGTTTGACCCTGGAAGCTCAAAATGCTTAGAACTATTTAATCAATTTAATTTAAAATTGATTGTTTTCTTCTGTAACTCACGCATATGATTGAATTAGCTTCTGAAACACGTTCTATTGTGTTCGAAATGCAGGTAAAACCTTATAAACACCTTGCGGCACTCTTTAAGAGGAGTTTAAAATTTTAAATGGAATTTAACGGGGCATCTTGAAAGCTTTATAATATAATATAAAAAAATTACAATAAATATTCGTGCTCAACAAGCCATCCCAAACCTATATCTTCCCCGTCCCTCTCTCTAGTCATAGCAGTAAATCGAACTCTCTTACAAAAAAAAAGGGCAACCGAATCGAAGAAGTCACGACAGCCTCTTGATCTACTCAAAATCGAGCACGGCGAAGGAAGGGGCGTCGCGAGGGGGTGGTTCGCGACCTAGGGGTGGGACGCGGTCGATTGTGGAAGGCGATGGGCTCGCGCGCTGTGATGGGAGTCGTTCGAATTAGCAGCGGACCGCATTGAGGCGAGGCGGCAACTGAGTCACGTCTGGGCAGCTGTATGAGCCGCAGCTCGAATAGGAAGTCGAGCTAGGTTTGTCGCATATCACTGTTCAGCCATTAATGAAGGCGCGTGTGACGTTGGGGTTCGCAAGACCGGCGTTTCGCGTAGAGTCTTATGGGTGCGGTCATTTGGAATAGGGTTTCGGTCGATTTGCAGTAAGGTATTGGCTATTTTCTTTTTGTTCGAATTTGTTTTTAATTTACTGTATACCCTTATAGATTAAAATAATAATAAAAATATATAATTTGTACAACTGTGAGTTTTGTATGTATACGTACGATTCAGTAGGGTAAAATTACTATTGTTTTTGCGGAAAAAGAAAACGGATTTTTATATAGAAAGGGTTTTGGAAGAAACATATAAGGATTTTAAAGAATTTAAAAGTTTTTATATAAAATTAGACTTTGAATCGATATAATTTAAGTTTTAAATTATATATGTAGTTTTAAAGGAAGAAAAATAAAGTAAATATACATCTACACATTTTTTTTACAAGTTTATTTTAAATAATATTTCGGAGATTTACTTATTAGATTTACTTAAGGAAATTTAATTGTTCAGTTAATTCAAGTATTAATAGTCACCTAATGTTATACAAGGTCAAAATTTAAAAGAAGCAAGACGGATTGGAAGTGGGTGGTGCAACAAATTAAAGGTGAGTAAATCTTACTTTATTGGATTTTTTATTTAAATTTAAATGGTTAAATTTAAATAAATGGCTGAATGATTGAATTGATTGAATGTGCACTGATAATGATTAGACTTTGGTTTTGGTTGGTTCTCGAGTTGACTGTGGTTTGACTCGAAGTATTTGGGATTCAAGTTGTTTTGGACTTAAATCATAATAAAGTTAATAAGGGCTTAATGATTTGTGATTCATTTAATTAATAGGGTGATTAAAATGGATAATTAACTAATTCACTTAATTAATGATTTGGGTTAATTAATTTAGTAATTAGGGGCTTTGAATTAATTAAGTAAGGATTTATTTTATTAATGGAGTTTAATTAATTTAGAAATCAATGGATGGTTTGATAGGTAAATACTAAATGTAATTAATTAAATATGACTACTTTGTGGAATTAATCAAGAGAATAATTAAGGTAGTTAATTAAGGAATAATTAATTTATTTATTAAAGCAAATAAAAAGATAGTTAATTATAGGTTGAGATAAATCAAGAATGATTAATATTTGCAGTTTATTTAAACCACTAATTATTTAATGTAATTAATTTAGATTAGGATAAATTGAATATAATTGGAAATCATTAATTTATATAATCAACGATGTAATTATTGATTGATTAATTAAGATGAATTAATCAATAAGTGACTTATGAGGAAGTAATTAATATAACTAATTAAGGATTAATGTAATTAATATAGTTAATTAATTTATGAAGTAATTAATATTACTTATTGATTTGGTTAAGAATAATTAATACCGTAAATTAAATAAAGATAATTACTTGAATGTAATTGAAGATAATTAATCCTGGGTAATTAATTAAGATGAATAAGGAAGGGTTGATTAATTAATCAATTTGGAATTAATTAATGAAGAAATCTAAGTGATTGAGGTTCGGAATTCAATTAGAATCAACTGAATTGATTTGTATGTGATTAAGCTTTGCTTATGAATGATTAAATGGTATTGGATGCTTGGAATGAGTTGATATCTCTAATATGAAATGTTGTGTATTTCATATGGATAACTTGAGTTAGGATGACATGAGACTCGAAGAGGCCGGGGTCGAGTATTAGGAAATACTCGAAACCACTTCGAATATTTTTATAGATTGATATGTGAAATCTATATGCTGGAATGAAGTGATAAAAAGGAAATTGGACTATTTAAATATAAGCCTTGGTACTTAGGAAATGGATGTGTGAAATAGTTATGTCTAAACATATTGTGAACTTGTAAAATTGGTTTGAGTTACCCCGGGTTTTATATAAGTTGTTTGCTTTGGTATTCCATGTTAGTTGAGTTACTCACGCTGGTTTCCAGCCTGACCCGGGTGTTACTTTGGTGTAATGCTCAGGTCAGACCGAGTATTACAGATTTTCATGTATGAACGTTCAGGAGCTCAGGAGGCGAGCAGGAGGGCAGGAACGTATGGAGTATCACCGCTGTATCATATTTTTTTGAAAATTTGAGACATGTTAATTGTGTATATTCCAGTGTCAGTATAAATGTGTAACTCTGATGTATATTAAATGTAATCGATAGATATAATATTCATTTGTAAACTATTATTATTTATTATTATATTTTATCCACTGCTGTAACATTCCTGAAATTCATTAAGTTTAAATTGGCAATTTAATTTATTTTTTTGAAAATAAAATGAGAATTAATTAGAATAAATAAATAATTTTGATCATAAACAGAAAAATTTAATAAGAAATTTAAGTATAAGTAGCTTAAAAATATATATTGGATTTAGGAAAATAAGATGTATATTTATATAAATGAATACAAGTGTATGTAAGTAACTTGCAAATAAATTGATAAAGGGCTAAAAGCATAAATCATGTTTCATAAATCAAAAATTCAAATTGTTTTTTTTTTCTTGAAAATAAATACAATATAAAGTTATGTTTAAAACTATTTAAATTGTTTAAAAATGAACATAAGTATTTAACTTAAAACAAAGGTTAAAACAAAGAAAACATGTATACAAATGTAAACATATACACATGAGGGTGGAGTAGAAGAATTAACAAGATCTTAAGCTTAAGATTGTTTTTAACAAGTGGCATAAAAACATCATTTCCTTAATAAAATAATTAAAAAAAAAAATTGAGGAAAACTTTTGAGTTCCCCATATGCAATTATAATAACATCTCACCAAATCTGAAACTACAGTACCAAAGATTGGTATCTCAGAAACCACAACACCAAAGATTCAAGAGCAAATCAAAGCTAAAAAGAAAAAGAAAAAACTCAGTAAACATGCAAGTTCAAATCTGAAAAATCTTCTTCAACAACAAGAACCTGAGGAAGAAAATCAAAAGAGAGATCAAATCTGAAAGCAACTCAACTTAAAAGCATTTCACAAATCAATGATTCAACCTGAAGCAATTGAAAGGAGTCAGAGCTACAACCTGTTAGCTTCAGATTTTAAACATCAAACAAACAGAATCAAAACTGCTGATTTATAAATCAACATCAAAGCTTCAGTCTTTGGCCAGAGATAGTGCAGATCCTCTTAAGCAATTCAAAGGCCAGTAAATTTCTTTTTAATTTTTGTTTTTTTTTTGAGTTTGAAGTTGTTACACAATATTAAGGTAGAGAACTTAAACAACTTTATCAATCTGTTGCAGGAGAAAACCAAGATTTAAGGGTTAAAACAATTTCTGGTTTTAACTGCAGAGAAGCTTTCTCTGTTGTATAAAAAATTTAAACAGTAAGTAAAAAAAATAAAATTAAAATTGTTGTTATTAATGAATTAAGTAAACAAATATAACAGAGACTAAGAAAATTTGTATTTAAAAGTTGCAGACTTAACTTCAAGATTTAAAGGAAAGAAAGACAAAAATGTACATGCTCAAGATGCTCCTCTGTTCCTTCTTAAGCAACATCCAGTTTTTGCTTTGTCCAAATATCCAATCCAGGTGAGCAACTATCCCTCCTGAAACTTATTTTTCTTGTTAATGCTTGTGAGAATCTATATTTAAAGACAGTTTCTTCTTTTAAAATCCAAGCTATCAAGAACTTGCAGAAATTTAAAGTTTAATTCAAATGCCTTTTAAATGAGAAAATTAAAACAGTGATAATTAAGAACTGCTCTGTTCTTTTTGATAGTGAGTGACCCCAAATTTATATGTTGTTTAAAATTTATTTTGCATGAGTTGAATACATGCTTGACTGTTGAGTGTGATTAGGCCTGCATACATAAATCTTGAGTATGCAGATAAGTGTGAGGAGAATTTCTACAGACATGTTTCTGTTACTACTGGTGTTTAAACACAAATTCATTTCTTTATGACTGGATCTTATTTAGAATTTATTGTGTATACATGTTGTGTTTGTTCTGCATAGATTAGGTTTGTAAATTTAATTTAAAAAAAAATTAGTTTAGGGAAGCAAAACCTGTTACTACTGGAAATAACAGACAAGTTTTCAAAGTAAAAGTTTTCCAACATCTCTAAATTATTCAAAACAAGTTTAAAGCCTTAATACATGTTTTAAAACATGATTATTAAAAACAAGCATCACAGTTTTAATATCTGCTGAGGAGTTAGAAATTTAGTCTGTGCAGAATTTGTTATATTTGGGGATATCAAAGCATAAAATGGATTTTGAACCTGTATTTCTGCCTGGAATGTGAAGTTTTATTGGGAAATGAGGGGAAAATAAGGGAAGTTAGTCATAGATTTTGTGTTGATGGCAAGAGTGGTTTTCAGGTTTGAACTCCAATTGAAAAGTGATGAAGTTTTGTCACTGTCTGAAACTATGTGGTGGTTCGAGTGGACTGAGAATTTGGGGTATTGCAGAAGGGGTATAGGAGGAGCAGTGGCCGGAGTTAGAGGCCATAAGATGACCAGAGTGAGTTGATATGATGGTTGACAGGTTTGGTCTGTCTTGGTGAAGTAGTTTCCAGGTTGTCATTTTGATTGAATCTGATTTTCAAGCTATAGAGTATTTATGTTGGTGTTTGTATCAAGTGGAGAGGTGGATAGCTTCTTGGAGAAGTTGGTGAAGTTTGCTGGAAGTCGCCGGAGTGGTGGTGCATTTGAACAGTGTAGTTTGAGGCTCTGGTGAAGTTTTGATGTGCAGGCTTTGGGTGACTCGAAGTCACTCCCGTGCAATCCTTGTGGTGACTCGAAGATAGAGGGGTACTGACTCGAAGTAAATTGAGGGTGGTCCCGGGTTAGCTGTGCAGACCTGATAGTTGTGTTTTTTTTTAAAAATCTGGGAAAACTCAAATGTTTAAAAAGCTATGAGTTAAATTTAAGAATAGTTTGAATTGAATTCAAATAAGTTTATGAATTCAAAAAGTTTAAATGATGAATTTAAATTTAAATAAGGTTTAAGTTCAAATTTGAAACCAAGTGCAATATAGGTTTCAGGATTCCTTGAATCCAGTTTTTATTTAAAAACTGTTTTGTTCTTTTAAAAATTTAAAAGAGAATTCAATATTTAAAAACAAGATTCAAATTTAGGTTTGAATTGGAATTAAGTTTGAATTCAAAGTGTTAAAATGAAACATTTAAATTTTTAAGTAAGATTTAAAATTGGGTTTGGAATCATATTTAGATATGATTTCAGTTTTGCTTTAAAACAATTTGAATTCAAATCAGTTTTGAGAAGTTTTAAATATTGAATAGAAATGTTTTTAAGTAAAATTTAAATATGAATTTGATTTCAAATAAAGGTTTAGATTTTTGAAAAAAAAATTCTTTCCTTTAAGTATTGAAATCAAATTATGATAAGTTTAACTTTTAATTGAAAAGTTAAGATAAAATAAGTAGATTTGAAATAAAGTTTATATTAAACTTTATTAAATAAATTTGGAAAGGTTTTAAATATTTTAAAAGTTCAATTTAAAATATGTTTAAATTTAATTGATTTCTAAATATTAAATTTTATTTAAATAAAGTTTAATGATTTAGAATTTGATAATCGATTGTACTAAAGATTATTATTAGTTATTTTGAATTTGATTTAATTAAAGATAATTAAATTTGTAAAGATAATTGAGATAATTGAATCATTTTTAATTATCAAGTTTTATTTGTCATAAATGATTTAATTAAGATGATGTTTTCTTAATTAAGAATCTTTTAATATAATGAGTTAAGAATCATTTAATTAATTTTAAATGATTAAGTCAATTAGTTAATTAAGTAATTAAATTATGATTGATTAAGATAATCACTTTGGATTAATCTAATATAATACTTAGGGAAGTAATTAAGTGATTAATTACTAAAGGTAATTAAGTAAAGGATAAATACTTTATTAAAAGTAATTAAGTAATGTGATTAAGAGTTAATCATTTGAGTTATTAATTGAAGAATTAGTTAATAATTAGTTAAAGGTTTAAATTATTTGATTAATGATTAATGAATAAAAGAGTTAAGAATAATTAATTAAGTGATTAATTACATGTTAAAGTAATTAAGTATGGATAATTAATGATTAAAGATTTATTAATCAAATGTTCGAAGGTTAATTAATTTAAAGAAAAATTAATTAATTAAGTAATGAAGGTGATTAAGACTTAATCAATTGTAATAAATGATAATTAATCATTGATTAAAGATTACCAATGAAAGTAATTATGTGGTTGATAAATTTAAAACCACGCAAATTTATTCATCTTAACTGAAGATGTTTGATTGTTATTGAATGTTTTGTGATGGATTGATATATTTGATATATGATGTGATGCTATGTATTGCTTTGTGCTAAGTTGTTATATCTGTGATGTATATGTTGTTATATGTATATGCAAACCCTTGACCCGTAAAACGACATTTGGATTTCGATGCGACAGGGAGTCGGATTCCATTTGGTTATCCGAAACCCACATCGAATTGTAATGATTGAATCTGTGCTGATTGATGATGTGCTCTTATTGTGTAAAACCCCTGGACCACACTTATACACACACAAATATGGATTGCACGTGGAAATGGGTTAAGTCACAGATTTTGAAAATGTTTTAAAAATTGAATTTTTAAATCCAAAATAGTTTTGAACTAGAATTGAAGCTTTTGAAAATGGTTATTTTTAAATAACTTGATTAAGTTTGAAAATTTAGATAATTGGATTTAAATTTGAATTCAATATTTGAAATTGAATTCTAAAATTTGGAAACCAAGGTTTAAAAAGGGTATTCAACTTATAAATGGGTTTATATGGGTTTTTAAACCATTTTAAAGGCGGTGTTTTGGAATTTAAATTCAAGCCAAGATTTCAACTTGTATAAATTGGATTTTTCTACAACGAAAACTATTTGTTTTCAAATAATAAAGCTTTCACATAAGAAATGAACTTTCAATTTGTGTTAAAGGGCTTCAAGTCTAAAAATGAAAATAGTATTCCAAGTTTTAGATAAATTTTTGGAAACGTGTTTTGAAAGTTATAAATCTTTAATTTAAAGATTTAATTGGGTTAATCCAAATTGAATGGGAATTGTTTTTGAAATCTATGGATAGATCTTTGTGAAATTGGGTGAAACTTTGTGAAATAAATCCTTTTGGTTTAAAGATTAAAAATGGTAATTTGTTTAACCATTTGAAAGAAAGGTTTGGATTTTATAAGTCGTGACTTAACTGAAATCCCTTATCCATATGTTTTTAAATATGGCGCTTACTATTCGGTTTAGCCGGGAGAGGACCTTGTGTCATATAGCCCATTCCGAATAGTGATACGACGTTATGGATAGCATTTGAAGACCGGTGGTGAAGACCGGGTATTTGTGAGAACGATAGGATAACCTATCGATTGACTCTGCACTGAGTTGCTCCGGTATAGAGTTCTCCTTAGTGATGGGAAGTCCGATCGGGATTGTGGATACCCGGATTTGCAAGGGCTTCTTCGGAAGTGCCTTCGGTTCTGTTCGAACCCGGAACAGACTTGTAGGTTGTATGTCCGACATTACACTTTGAGATGTTATCTGATCTCTATCAAATACATTCTGCTTGGTGGCGGAGAATTTATTCTCTTAGCTTAACACCCTTCTCTGAGACGTACGAGCTCAGAGGTTATGTAGTTGATATTTATCAGTGATATTCCCAATTTGGAATGTGGCATGCTGAGTGCTGCTGTGTGATGATCATTGGTTGATCATTTGTGATATGATCATTTGTTTGATCATTTATCTTTGTGATCATTGCTTTGGTCATCTGTTGACCCAAAGCATGGCTTTTTTACCAAAGTGTAGCTTTGTGGACGAGACTGCATCAGGACCTCACACCTCGGAAATGGTCGAAACAGGAAAGATGCGGCAAGGTTATGAGGGTCGCGCCCTTTAGGGTATGTCATTTCCTTCTGGAAAAGGGTGGTATCATGGTATGCAGCCCAGATACTTACTCATGTTGATACACTATACCTATTACTGTGTGGTGTTGTTGTGCGCGCACTCGGATAAAGGTCCCAAAGGACCGAGGTATGACATATTCGTGTAGTAGTTACCTAGTTACAGAGGTAACCCGGCCTTGTGTTGGCAGAGATCTAACCGTAACGTTAGTTCTCGGGACGTCCCGCCAGAGGCGTACCCATGTGGCAATAGGAAGTTCCTTAGCCTGACCATTTGTTGGAAATTCATTCATCCAATACGTGCCTTGTACGGTTTTAGTTGTAGAACCTGCCATTTAACATGGCAGCTATAGTAGGCATAGCATCATGGTACCTATGCTGGCTAGGATTTATATTATACTTTCGAAAGATTTTCCACTATGCACTAGTAATAATATCAAAGAATTTTTCTCGTAGTAAGCATGTTTGACTATCATAAGGAGAAATCTCCCCCATGTGTGCGTTTGCATTGTGTGTGTGCCGGGAGGCCTTATGGTAGTTTCATTTTCCAAAAAGCATTGCGGATTTCAAATTTAAATTCTCTTGTTTGTTCAAAGACCAAATGCTTTTGTTTGCTCATACCAGTCCCATAACTGACCTGGAGTTTATTGTTCCTTTCCTAAACTCTGGGTGCCCACTATTTCCCACACGGGCAGTCTAGAGTTGGGATTTTCAGATAATCCATAGTAGGTGCAGATTCGATAGCTTTCAGCCATTAGGATTTGGCAATCGCATTTTGGATCGAGTTGCTTCTCTTCATCTTGAGTGGGAGTTCGAGCTATTGCTGGATTGGTGCTTTGGAGATGGAGATTACTGATACTGGAGTTCTTTCTTGAAGACTATTTTGGAGATTTGCTCCGCTGCTAGTGTTATCTTTTAATTCCGCTGCTATTCTTTGTATCTCTGATAATGTTGATATCTATTGTACCATTCTGTTGTATCATTCATGTTGTATCGGTTATTGTATCAAATGTTGTATATTGATATATGTTATTCATTTTTTTCCGCTGTGTTATTTACTTAATGTGTTATAAGCTCCGGCGAACCAAGTTCGACGTTTGAATCTGCGGCATTCAAGTACAGTGGAGTACGGATGTCGATTTTTGAACGCTGGAATTTAGATCGTGACAACTGCGAACGTAAGATGTTGGTGTTTTATGATCTTTTTCCTTCTTCTTCTTCTATCTCTTTCTTCTTTATCATAACTATCTGGAATTTTCGTCTTTAAAAATATCGGGTCACTGCATTATGAATAAATTTAAAATGCAATTTTACCTCCTTATTATGACCTTACCGATCGTTGAATGGCTTGGTCACTAGTCATTTCTTTCCTCAAACTCCTTGTTCGGTCTCCTTGGCTACAATATGCAACTCCTTCTCCTTGGCGTTTCCAACATCATCGATGTAAAGGCTAGGGTTAGGTTTGGTTCATTTGTGTGGAGACAATGAGAGAGGTGGCTAATTATAGCTAAGTAATTCATAAATATCTAGCCCCTTTCTCTTTAACCCTAGAAGACCAAGTCTCCCTTCTCCTCTTTCTTGCTATAGTTTGCCATTCCCGTAGTTTGGTCTTCCAAACTTTGGGTTAAAACGATAACATAATTAAATCGTTGATTTAATTAATTTATTCAATCTCGTTCATCAACTAAATCAATGTATAACTTTTTTATATCATTTTAGTTAGTTTTTAGGTTTCAAACAAATAATTAATATTTCTTTAAAATTTGATAAAACATTTGAATTTAATTTTATTTTTAATTTATAATATTTATAAATCAATTTTACATTGGTACAGCTCGAAAATTAAATAATAACACGGCTGTTTTGACTCCTTGGTGTAAACACCGTCCTCAGTCAATATATAAGCAATTAAATACCAAATTCCACATGGACTTTGCTGAAGTATCATAATAGGCATGTGTTTGATTGCATAAAGATCGGTTAGGCAAAATCCTTTTTCTAATCTTTATTAAATTGCACCTAGTAATGACATTTTATACACGACTCTAAGTTGACAACCAATTGCGATGGTACTAAGTTTGTATGATGAAGGAGAAGAATCCGCTATTGAATAGTGTTTCACTTCAAGTGGTTCAATATTTGCTTTACCATATCAAAGTATAGCCAACTACTTTAGATCAATAGTGCCCTCTAGTCTAAAGGCAATTATATGTCGTTATATGATATCTGCTATTTTGACTCGGTAATATTAAAATATAGTAACTCTCGGTGAGTCATTCTATGATCATTCCAAACCATAGGTACATAAACGCTTGGTTCCTAGTCGGGTCATGAGTAATTCACGTCAATCGTATGGAGAGTATTACGTGCACTAGTAGTCTCAATAGAAGTATTAACATCCTTTACATAGTATGTTTTGACTAGGAACATTTGAGAAGCAAGAATTGATATATCGATTCTATACTCATTGTTACGAACACATTCTTAAATGTAATTTATAAAATACTTCTCCTAAGGATTTTCTTCTCATATATGTTTATTGTATTTATTTCATTATTTACATATCTATACAATAACATGTATAAACGAAAATAAAATTAGAAGCATAGTCCATTTCGACAAGTATAAGATTTATGTTATATAATCAAATAACACAATTACCCCTAGCTGCATCCTTAACTCTATTAGTTATGTCATTGCCTACGTAAATTAAGGATGTATTCACTTTTTTGAAATCACCAAATACTGATGACATTTGGAATTGGGAATTGATAACCATGTAGAGTTGTTCCTTGTAGGTACGGTTAGACTAAAACTCCTATGTGAGTAGAATTTCACCCAACATATCAGGAAGATCTAATTGTGTTAGGATGCCCAAACTAATCAAGAGAAAATGACTAGTTTGATTCCTAGAAAACTAGATTAAGTTATGTGGATCGGTGTGGGGTATCCCCCGCACAATAACCTATTAATCCCCTCGGTTATCAAGATCAACGATTCTAATGCATAGGGCTTTGCCAATGTCAAGGCTATATTTTGCGTATATGAATCCGAGATTTAAGTGGGGATCATCACTATTATGTTTTTTTTGTCATAGGGATATCTTGGTATCCTTATAGGAACGGACACTGTTTGTTTTATCCAATTTTGGTCTTAGTCCACCTAATAGATTTGTAGCGACCCTTTTAAAACTATATCGATGTGTGTTAATACCTAATGGGATGGGTGATGTAAGGAGTGTGTAATCCTTGAACCTTGCTAAATATTAACCCAATCATCCTTAACTCGTTTTGTATTGTGCTTATGTTATGTTCCAACCATTATGGTTGCAAGTGGATGAGGATATCATAGTGCGTTAAGCCTGCCTTGTCCTATCCAATGAATGTTTTGTTTAACACTATGGTTATTAAGATACCGATGAGTCAAAAATATGTTTTTCTCGACGGCGTAGCCTTTCTATGTATTTATTTTTATTCGGGATGACTAATTATTCATGCCGGACTTTTGGTCTGTTCCATAATTTTTGAATTCCCAATAAACCCTTGAGTACTCATTTGACTAGGTCAATAGTAAGGATTTTCAAGTTTAGACGAATAAAGCTTTCCAAAAAAGTGTGTAATGCAAGCTGATATTAATTTACATTTTTTTCGGCTATGTAGTGTAGTTGCTAATTTATATGTAATGATGGGTTTGACAATCGTCCACAGTTATGACTCTAATCACTTAAGGGGGTATCATCATTTGTCCCTCTTGAAGTTATATTTTGCAATGATTATATATCTAGACGTTATTGTCATGGATTTATGTAATGAACATGTAATATATGAATAAAATGGTTTTATGACCTTTTTTAACTCTTATGCTCTTGATTATATAATAACTGATTGCATCTATCATAGGGAAATAATATTAAAGGCAACTGCAAGATTAGTAGGTGCAATTCTAATCACACAGAAACTTTCTCGTCGTATACATTACCCATACTCATGTAATATAAAAAAGTGTATTGGTTATATAAATAAGTGAGTATAGTTGGTGATAAATAGAGCATTATCATATTAAGGAAATAATATCGCACTAAAGTAACGTACTAACTATCTTGGTGCCTTAAATATCAGAAGCTGTATTATCCTGCTAAATTTCTACAACTAATATTAGTGATAATGATGTTTTTCATAAACATTGGCAAGTCAGTTATATTAAACCTTAGTGTAAATCATATTTTAATTCTATCCGGTGTGCATTAAATAATCGTAGTCATTCTATTTCTCGTCTTATTACTCATTTAATAATAGTGTACATTAATGTATATTCAAATCTACACTTGTAACATGCACTTCATAAACATTTAATCTCCATATTAAATTCATATTAACATTACAAGTAAAACAAGCCGAGTAGCTTACCAGATTTCACTACTTGCAATAATGTCCTTATATTTTATTTCATAATTAATTGCTCATCGAAATACAAAGCATAGTGTAGATAGAGTACTAGCACATAGACAATCCATACCATCAGATATTATAAACCTATCTACCACTTTACACAATATCCTAAATCTCAATCATAAATGAATTATTCATATTTCAAGTTGTCTACCTAATTATTTTATAGGGATAATCCATTGATATTTGAAATTGATGGTAGCCCGACATGTTGCAGACTATAACATAAAATTTATGACTGCTTATAGCCATAGAAATGGGCAAACATCTACCACAAACATATTTGTGAATGATGGCAGCCACACAGATGGGTAGACATCTATTATAGATATCATATTAATCCTGCTAATCTATTTATTTGGACCAAAGCAACACAGTTCACATTGAAATAAAACATTCCCTATTATATGCTTAAAGTGTTTAGGAATAACATAAGAATAAATAACCATTTAACTTATTCAATGGATCATATAAAAAATACGAAGTAGGCTTATTATATGTTCATGTTTAAACTAATCCTTACGGGTTATTCAATACAATGTTAAGAGATAACTATAAAAGATCTCATATAAAAATTCCCTTAATTATTAAACATAGTTCTGATGGGAAATTCCCTAAACTCTGTATTAACAATTATTTTGAGTTTATCCACTCATGATTTAAACACGATTAGGTCATTAATTATAGAAGGTCATTAAGGGACTGTTCAAATTTATGTTCTTCAAACATATGAAAGTAGATTATATAAAATTCCCTTAATCATTTATAGATTTATCAACAAAAATTATTAATTACTAAGGATTATTTTAAGATAATATTTAAAGGATATGATTTATTATATAAATTTTCGGCGATTAATAATTTAAATCTTAGCTTGATAAATTTTCTCCAAATCATACGTAACTCATATACAAACTGTAACGATCCATATTTTTGGCTCTTTTAGATTATTAAATTTATTGTAATTATTAGATAAATATGGATAGAAATAAAATTTAATGATTTATTAATATGGTTTATTGGATATATAAATTGTTTAAAATTTAATATTCGAAATGATTTGAAAATTTTAATTCTGGATCTAAGGTGATCCAAAATGATATCGGAAATTGATTTAAATTTTATTTAAATATGAATGAAGATGGTTAACATTTAAAATTGGATTTAAATGTGAAAAATTATAAATGGAAATTCTATATTTTAATTTGACGAGTACAAATAGCTATTTTTGCGACTGTCTCGGATTTCGACGAAACTAGTTTCGTCGGATCCATAATAATGAATTATTATAGGATTTCAAGTTTCATAGCGATTGGACTTGTCGTTTGGCTGTGCAAGCTTGAAATGTGTAGAAATCAATTTAAAGGAATTCGATAAAATAAATTGGCATTAAAAAGCTATCTTCCACATATGATCGAATTAGGCCTCAAAACTAGTTCCATTGCGTTCGGAATAGGGGTAAAACATTATAAATGCCTGGCGGCACATCTCGATTGGAGTCCAGAAGATTTTGGACCTGCCTATATAAATACGCATGCAAACCAAGACAGTTTTGTTATTATTTTATTTCAAAAACCCTAATTATAAACCATGGCTACTCCAATGGCCAGAAATTGCTTAACTTCTTTCCGCTTTATCTCTCAATCGTTCAACGAAATCAAAAAATTTCAAAAGCAAAATTGTAGTTCTCGGCGACCTCTTCAAATCCGTACGGTTGATCTATGCTATTTCATCAAGAAATCGCCAGAACTTAAGGTCAAAGCTCGCGCACATTTTCATTGATTTCGAGAGAATGGCGGTGGTTGGGGGCGCGGCGGTCGAGGTGAAAGAAGAGCAGGTCGAGGCGCACGCATAGCCATCGACTGATCGAGTTCCGGTCTAGTATTGGTGGGCGCACATGGAAATTTAGTTGCGTGGGATGGGTTATGTGCTCTCGACCGTGAGGAAGAAGAAGGGTGACGTGATGTTATTTTTTAATTAATTTTTAATTAAATTATTAAATCTTTATAACTAGCATAACCTTTCCATACGAGCTCGGATCAACGCGCGGTTTTCTCCGTTGCGTTCGCATTAGAATTTAGGATATTATGGAACTGGTTTGGTTGCATTCTAAGACCGTTCAAATTTGGGCCTTTATTTGGATTTTAAATCGTCGATAAATTAAAAGTGAGTGTTTATACACTTACAATTGACTAAAATAATTTTTATGTTAGTTATATTTATATTCTGAAGTGATATAAAATTTATTAGATGTTGTTTGGTAGGTTTAATTATCATTTAAATTGGTATATGAGTTAACTGAGAGAATTTAAATTGACCGTTGAATAAATTTAAATTTAATTGATAAAAAAAGGGAATTTGTGGATGTTATTGGTTTTATGGTTGATTGGTTGTGATGGATGCCATTGGTCGATATGGGTTGTTTATCTACTTTATATATCATGTTATCATCCTGTAGATTGTTTATTGCATATAAGACTGCAAACTGAATTATTTCAAATAAATTAAGAAATAGGTTGAAATGATATATACCTATGACATCCATTTGGATTGGAATGATATATATCCATCCTTTAAATTAAATTGAAATAATTATCCACTTGGCCATAGGTTAGAAATTATAAATGGACACCGGGTTGGTTAAATTAAATGACTTTAAAAGTTGTTTTGAAATTATTTAAATGAATTGGTTTTTAAGAATAAAATCCAATTTATGGGAATTGAATTATTTGAATTGAAGCTCGAAATGTTGGAATTTAATCTTTGTAAAATGAAATTGTTTAATTAATGGGAGTTTAGATTTTTAAGTCAAAAATTTAAATATGGCGTAAATTTTTGAAAGTTGATTTGTTTTAAAAGATTGGTCTTTTATTCGAATTTTGAATATTTCTAAGAAAAACTGATATGAAATGATATTTCAAATTTGACTTGGAATTGAAAATTTAGATTTAAAATTCGGTATTGAAAGTAAATTAGATGTACATGTTTAAATCGATATTTTGAAATCGAATTTGGATTTGGAACTGAAATTGGAAATTTCTTCGAAATTGGAATTTAAATTAATTTGGTACTAGAACTGGAAATTAATTTGAAATTGAGATTTAAATTAATTTGGAAATGGAAATTGAAATTTAAATAAATTTGTGAATCGAAATCAAAATTTATGTGGAATCGAAATTGATCAAGTTAGAATCGGAATTGGATCGATTAAATCGAAATGGGATTTGAAACTGATTTGGGTAAGAAGTTGTGAAGTAGACCGGTTTGACTATAAAAATGAATATTTCAGTATAAATGATTTAAAATCTATATTCTATAAATATTCAAATTATTTTGATTTTCCGAACTATTTTACTATATAAACCATTTTTATATTCAAATTATTTTCGATTAAACTATTTAAACATTTCTATTAAACTACTTTTAACAATTTAAACTATTTTCTAAAATTCAAACTGGTTAAAGGGTAAATTGTTTATGTTTAAATCTTGGATTTAAATACGAACTTGGTTAAAGTGAAGAATATAACCTAAACTGAATTTGAATCAAATTTTGTAAGTGGAACCGATTATCGGACAAAATTGATAATTGTGAATATATGATAATTTTGAAATGGAATTGTTGTTGAAGCAAATATATGATGATTTCAAAATGGATTTGATTTTTGAAACGAATATGATATTTTGATATCAAGTATAAATTGTTTTCGAAATGTAAAAGAACCCATCGGTGTGTAAAATGTTGATTGGTTGTTAAAGAGACCAGGGCCTCTTATTGAAATATTCTCTTTCAATATTGGAACCACTTTGACAACCGTGTACACAGTGGGTGATATCTAGAATGTAGTGGTTGAATTGGTGACGTTTACTAGAATGAAGTAAGAGAACGATGATGGATAGCCTTGACATTTGTGTCATAATTAAAATGACAAAAACAGGAGCCTATGTCTAGCCAATGAGGTTAGCTACCTCTAGCGACGTTGATCCTTATATTACTATTGTGGTTTCGGATTCGATGGGCGCACCTTATTTGTCGTTTGGATTGATTTTCCAATCGGCCACAGATGGGTTACGACCAGCCAGAAAGGGTAAACTAGTAGAATCCTACCTTGGGTATTGCCTCACGTGCCTTGTCATATTTATCCTTATACGAGCCCATTACGATTTTGGTTTAAAACTGTAAAAATGTGTTAAGGTGGATCAACGTAAAGGCTTAACGCTATTTTGATATTTATTTTACTGATAGACATTATCTATTATAGCGTATACTATTATATATAAATAGTTTAATGGACCCTTAGGAGATGGAAATCCCGTAACATCTCTTAACTTATTGCACTCATATTCGTTATATTGATTTGACTTACACAAGAGTATTTTAGTCCTGACTTTAGTGTTTGCCTTTTCATTACGCTCGGGTCAGTCCTGAGTTTTTTTTCCAGTGTATCGAAGACTATTCTTTGGAGGACGAAGACGGAGTTTGGTATACTACTATTATTACTATACCCTGTGTAACGACCCGCAAATCTGTACCCCTTGATCAACACTATTCTACCTAAATCAACTCAAGTTGTGCAGAAATACAAACCATTTGGGTTAAAGAAGAAGAGGTAGAAGAAGGAAATAGAAAACAACAACAGAATCTAACCATCGCAGCGAAATAAAATATAATAGATAATAAATAATCTTTACTCAAAATCAGATTGTCTCTGTTTATATATGTTACATCATCAGAGTACATCAATCACAGCTCAACATCAATAACATACAAATTGATACACAGCAACTCAACATAGCAAAAAAAAAAATATAAACAAGTACGAGAGTACGTATCGTCATCCTGCTCGCCTCTTGAACTCCACAGCATCATATCCTGTATCCTATAATACTCGGTCTGACCCGAGCATTACAGTTAAATAACACCCGAGTCAGTCTGGAATACCAGCATGAGAAAATCACACTCAATTGATTTTTAAAGTTTCAAAAATCCTTTGAAAATAAAAGCATCTCGTAAGACCACGCCACAAATAAACATGTCAGGTTTTAACCTTACGATAGCTAAAACATTTTTTTATAGAAATCCTCTGATCTTATAATAGGGTCTATATACAAATATTTATAAAATAGCTGAAATTGTAGCATTATTAAATTCCAACTACTAGCCACAGAGTGGGTAATACAAACAAAACTCGTATAAGGCGCGAAGGGAGAATGGATTTCCAACTAATGACTAGGCACTGGGGTACCACCTATCACAGTACGTGGCCTAGATCACAGTACCGAGGAGTATGCCCGCTCCCCTGCAACACAAGACCTGGACTACCCCTTACTGGATAATCCCGAGTTAGATCACCCCGCGGTTGGGATCAGCAACCGCCCACTAAGCCGAAATAAAAGGGACATCTAGACAGGGATGACCTCACCCTGCTTGGGTGCTACCACCTAGCCTTGCTGCATAACCCCTGATTTTCAGTCATTCCCGGTTAATGAGGATTGAGGCTAAGTGTTACCTTTTTGGAACATATCCCTTAGAATTCTCATCGTCCACCTGACGATGTTTCGAAAGCATTCATCCATACAAGTCCGTCCCGGGTTCAAACGGAACCGAAGGCACTATTCCTACTACATCCATTTCGAAAATATCCTCAGGATTAACAGCGACTAGCCCTTGCACTTCACCTCTCCAACTTCGAATCCAAAATATTTTTCCACGAAATGAACAAACCGGATCAAAGTGGTTTTCGAGAAATAAATCTCGATCCCGGTCTCTTCGAAACGATCAACGCATTTGTCCAATATTGATAGTCGGTGATTTAACTATCAATTTATATTCACACACATCCGTCAAACAATAAATAATTTCCCAAATTATTTATTTACCTCAAAAATATCTCCACAAGACATATTTCTGTTTTCAACCCTTTGAAAAACAGTTTCAAACCATCTTTCTTTTTCAGAATAAACTTCCCCAAATATTTTCTATTTCTTCTGAAATCACCAAGCACAAAAACTAGATTTTTAAAATAATTTAAAACACTTTACTTTGAAATATACTTTAAAACATTTATTTTAAAAACTACTTCAATAATTTATTAAAAATACTTACTATATGTATATATGAAAATACGATTAATTAATAAAATATAAAACTAGGTTTTCACCCTTTTAAAACAAAATACTAAGTCACATTTAAATAATTACTGCTATAATTGATTAAAAGAAAAATACTTACTTTAAAATTTAAAAATTTAAAAATAATAAATTTTCCAAAACTTGCTTTTTAAATCAACTTTAAAACCTTTTAGTTTATTATTTAAAAAAAAATTACTTTGAAAACGTACTTGGTTATTCAGGGAGAATTTCAAATCTCAATCACTTAAATCAATTTTCCAAATTGATTCCCAATTTATTTCCTTTGAAATAAATTTCTTTACTTTCTCGGTTCATTTTCAAATTCATTAATTATGGACTTAATTATTATTGTTATTATTTTCTATTTGATTTTAAATCTTTTAAACTGTAATATACAAATTTCAACTTTTCCCAATTCCTTCTTTATTCTTTTTGATAATTTAAATCTTAAATATTACATAAATGTTTTGTTCTTTTAAATGTTAATATTGAAGTTTAAAATTCATTAACTTTCTGTTTATTCAAAAATTCCTTTTCTATACTCTAGATCTATTTATTAGAATTTTAAAGTCACTTTATTTCTTTTCCAATTCATTCTTAAATTTATTCAAATTTCCATAATTATTTTAGTTACAAATTCACTTCTTTTATTTTCTTTTCAAAATCCAATTTATATATTTTGGTAATTCATTATACCCAATTTATATCCAATCGAACCATGGCATTCAATATCCCTATATAATTCATCATAGAATATTAAAAATCACAATAGAGGGTATTAAATAATTCAAATAAATGTTAAGGGATCCAATTGGATCCCTCCAACCTGTTTTCCCTGCATCCACAGACGTTAGCACAACATAAAACACCAATTTCAAAATATACCATACTACAGCACATCAATCAATTCAACCATTCAAACAATTATTTAAATTTAATTATTTAAATTTAAATTTAAATTTAACTGAGTGGGATTAACTCACCTTTACTTCTTAAATTTGCACGTCCACTTCATTCTTGATTTAAGTCCATGATTTCTCAACCTTGTATGACCATTTACAGTTTATTAATATTCCAAATAACTTAGAAATAAATTCCCATTTATTTATCCAATTAAACTAAAATTTAATTTATCTAAAATAAAACTTAATTTATCTAAAAATTAAATTTTAGACCAACTTTATATAGCTACTTCAATGTCTTAACTCCTTTATACTATTTTTTTTCAATTGATATAAGTTCAACCCAACAACCTTATTTTATATAAATTCATTTTCTATTAATTTTGAAATAAAATCTCAAATTGATTTATAAACCCTTATATAAATTTTTCTTCCAAAATCTTATAAAAACTATATATATATATATATATAAATTTAAACTCTGTAATTTAAAAATTAGAGAGTAAACATTCTTTACTGTAAAAAACTGTGATATATATATATATATATATATGTATATATATATATATATATTTATTTTACTATCTACCATATATAAAATTCTTTTTATACTGTTTACCTACTCAGGTGAATACATATTAATTAACTCTTATTTTCGAATATCTCATATATATTAAATAGAATTTCTTTATAAATCTAACTGTAAAAACATATTTTTCTATGTATATACATAATCATATAGATTAAATAAATTAATTAATTATAAAAAAATACCTCATTGATCGAGTTCTGAAACCACGGAATCCCCTATGACCTTGCCTCGCGTCGTGACTCATCTTATCGATAACAACTACCCAGTGCCTCTCGCGAACCCCCCAATGCGAGCGCCCAAGTCAATCGTGAAGCCCCAAACCGCGACTTCAATTGCGGTGCCGACCACGATACATCACGCAACTCAACTCTAAACCCTAGGTCGCAGCAACAAGCCATCACCAAAACACTCGCGACCTCCTTCAAGTCGAAGCTCGAACTCGATTTCGTTGAGTAGGCGATTGTTTTTATCTATAGATTTTCGAACGAATTCGTTCGAATTGAGTTTCGCCATTTTCAATTGAATCGGGAAAAAAAAGGTGAGGGTAGAAACTCATATCTCTCTGATTTTTTATTTTTTTGTTTTGAGAGAGCGGACCGATTTAGATAAGGAAGAAGATGCGATTGATTTGGGAAGAAAACGCGGCCATGAATTTTGAGAAAGGCTCGGCGTTGACCCTTTTTTTATCGTCTGAAGGAAGATAAGGATGGACGAAATAAAAAGTAGGGGAGTGGCATATAAGAGAAGGTTCGATTATTAATTTAAATTCAATTTGATTATTCTACGCATTAACCAATCGTACGACCCAACAGTAACTCCAAACAATGTGAAAATTGAAATCCGATAATAATAAAACAATACGGATCCGATGGAACTGGTTTCATCGAATTTCGAGACTGTGCCTCAGAAGGCTATTTTAAATTCAATTTTAAAACGATAAAATTTTAAAACTGAACAAACCGCTGTTAATTTCAATTTCACAACTTCTATTATCCTCAGTACTATCAATATAGATTTTTCAAGCCTTCAAATTATTTTTCATAGGCTAAAACTCCAGATTCAACAATTTACCCAACTTCACTTATTTAATTTAATAATTCATTTATCAAATAAATTATGATATTCGTAATTCAAGTTAAAGTTACTCTGTTGAATATTGAAAATCAATTAAATATTCCGATTTTAAGTGCTCGAAAATTTCGGGTCGTACATTCCTTCCCCCTTAAAAGAATTTCGTCCCTGAAATTACTAGTTAGGAAGAATGGTCCAATACCCGTTTACTTTTTCTCAAAACCAAACAATTTTATCAACTTTCCATCACATCTCCTTTATTAAGATCTATTATTACTTAAACCAACTTCCCAGAACCTACCATAGTTTCCAATTAACTTTACTTATTCAACCCTTCAAACTTAAATTCAAATCCAAATATAAATTATCAAAATTTCTCAAAAAAATTTCTAACTCTCTAAATTTCCCAAAAATTTCGCCAGCGTCTCCTTTGCACGGCTAGCTCGGTACAACTACAAAATGACCATACGGCCTCCCAAATCCAAAAAGAAAATAAAAAGCCAAGTGGCTCGATCCATAAACCCAATCAAATTTCACAGAAATTTAAATACGTACCTTTTTGGTCGGGTAATTCATTTTTTTATCATCTGAAATCAAAACCAATTTTCCTTTCTCTTTATAATACCTGCATATCCTGCTTAGCACTAATATCCAATCACAATATTCAAAAACATTTTATCGACTTCCTTCTAAATGTCAATATTTATTCATTCAAATATTAACTTAGAATATATTTGTAATATCAATTTCTAATCTAGAATTCACCATTCCCTTCTTAAGTTAGTATAAGCATTTTATATGCTTCTTTATTTATTTTCACCTTACCACTTCAGTTTATATCTATTTCTATTCAAATTGATTCTTTCATTTCCATATGAATTGAATTTATTTTCAACTCTGAATATTTGAATTTTATTTTATTTTTCATTTATAACCAATTTATGTCATTATTTTAAATTGGTTTCATTTACTAATTTATTTTAGTTTCCAATTTGAATTCCTTTTGTCATTAACTAAATTTTCCAAAATTTTCTAACTCACAAAATTTTCCAAAATTTTTGGCACAGTCTCCTTTATACGGAGGAGCTTTTGCAATTTGACAAAAGATATAAATATATATACATCGACCCACCCGGTCGGAAAAACAAAAAACAGTTCATATTTCCTATTTTTATTGTGTAAGCGTACCTTATTTAGCATTTTTAAGCAAGCAGCTTATTTATTTAGCAGTTAGCGTGTCCAAAATCTAGCCACATGGCATCCCAGTACCTGTACTTACTCAATTTAAACATGTAAGTGCCAAATATATGAAGTTTAACAATATTTCACTTATTTGCAATAGTTAAACACATGAATTCTAAAAGAAATCATACCAAACATTTTTCCGTAAGCAACTCATACAATTTTCATACTAATTCCACTTCCAATTAATTTATAACCATTTTCATTCAATTTGAATGTTTTTCAATCCATTCGTATACAACTTCATCAATTTGAATGGTGTAAAACTCAATCGCTTACATTTAATTTATTTTTAAGCAAACCGAACTCATATTTAATTCAATTGCTCTCAAACTCAATTTATTTTACTCCTATCAATTCATAGAATTTTAATTACTTCCATTTACACCCAATGACAATTTATTCTATGCAATTTGACGATATCTATGTGAATAAATAAGTATTTTTGTTTTATAACCAATTTAAATGGATTTCAACTCAATTTATACTTAATTCTATTCCATTTTTAAATTTATTCACAATCCATATATTCTCATTTTCATTGCATTTCAAATTTGAATCCACTCACTTCATTATTCAAACAGTTTCCATTAAAAACCATTTGATCTAGCTCGACACATCCTGTTTAAATTCCATTCATAATCCATTCATTTACAATTCATTCTATTAACTTGAAAACATTCTATTTTCCTTATTGTCTCTAGTTATTTCAATTCCTTAACAATTTAAATGGTTTACAATTATTTATTTAAGAATTTTCATTCCATTAAATATTACTTGTAACTCACCAAATTTTATTTCAATTAAAATTTATTTTCACTTGATTTAAAACCAATCCAATATTATTAAAGTTAGTTTTAAGTTAAATTCAATTCAACTCCCCCATCTATTTAGCTTAAGTCAATTTACTTCAATTTATACAAATTTTATACATGAGTTCATTTTCATTTTACAAGTAAAAATATTTTTTTCCCTTCTCTATTCGGCTTAATCCTAATTCAATTAAATCCCATTTTAAATCTACAATCTCATTTGATTTTTATTTATTCCATCCATTTATTTATTCAATATAATCAGTTTATCCACTCAATCCATTATAAATTTTCATTTCATTGCTCAATTCATCCGAAATTATTTTATTAATTACCAGGCCATTTCCAATTATATTTAATTTGTTAGCACTTCAAGTCAAATTTAAGTAATAACTCAAATTCTGAATCCACAATCCATTTTCAATTTACCACCCAATTTCATGAACTCACAACTCAATTACATTTACTTCATCAACAATTTAAGTCAAATTTAATTTATAACTTGAGTTTTATTTTCAAAGTTCATTTTAACTCAAAATTCAGCTTTTATTTAACTACATTGGGTTCTCATTACATATTTCATTTTCTAGTTTATTATCTAAATAGTTTTTCCCCAATTTATAATCCAAAACTTGATTTTTAATTCCAAATATCACTTCATTTAATTTCCTTAGTTCAATTTATTATATAATTCAAGTTTAAATTTTCATTTTTTTTTCAATTCATCAAAAATATTTATTTTGGGTTTTTCTATCCCACTTTTCAAATTTTATAAGTCACAACTTGTTATTTACACAATTCCGTTCATTATAGGCTTGAATACACTTCCTTTATTTTTAACTCAAGTTTTACATTTATTTAAAATCCAAGCATATTTTATTCTATGGATTTTTTATTCTTTTACAAGTTATTCTAATTTATTTATTTTTCCAATCCAATTCTTATCCAATTTATTTTCCATTTATTCAGGTAAGAATCTAATTCCATTCCAATAACTCAATTGAATTCTTATTCCAATTCAATTTAATTTTAACTCAGATTTATTTAACTCAATTCGATTTCAACTTAATTCGAATATAACTGGATATTATTTTCAGCCTATTTAATTAATTTCAATCCAGTTAAATTTTTATTCCCCAATCTAAGTTTATTTCATTTTTAACCTTTCACTTTAAATTTAAATTCCAACATTCAAAGCTTATGTTTCCTTCCTGATTTAAAAATCATCTCAATTTATAAGCTTATAACTATCTTGTAACAGCCCACAAATCCGTACCCCTTGAGTGAACACTATTGTACCTAAATCAACCCAAGTTGTACAGAAATACGAACCATTTGGTTAAAGAAGAAGAGGTAGAAGAAGAAAATAGAAAATAACATCAGAATCTAACCATCGCAGCGGAATAAAATATAATAGATAATAAATGATCTTTACTCAAAAATCAAATATCTCTGTCTATATATTACATCATCAGAGTACATCAATCATAGTTCAACATCAATAACATACAACTGGATATACAACTACTCAACACAGCGGAATATATATATATATATAAATATATATATATATATATATATATATATATATATAAACAAGTACATAAGTACGTATCGTCATCCTGCTCGTCTCCTAAGCTCCACAGCAACAAATCTTGTATCCTATAATACTCGGTCTGACCCAAGCATTACAGTTAAATAATACCCGAGTCAGTCTGGAATACCAGCATGAGAAAATCACACCCAATTGATTATTAAAGTTTCAAAAATCCTTTGAAAACAAAGCATCTCGTAAGACCACGCCACAAATAAACATGTCGGGTTTTTACCTTACGATAGCTAAAATAATTTTTATAGAAATCCTCTGATATTATAATAGGGTCTATATACAAATACTTATAAAATAGCCGAAATTGTTACATCTATTAAATTCCAGCTACTAGCCACAGAATGGGTAATACAAACAAAACTCGTACAAGGCTCGTAGGAAGAATGGATTTCCAACTAATGACTAGGCACTGGGGTACCACCTGTCACAGTACGTGGCCTAGATCACAGTACCGAGGAGTATGCCCGCTCCCCTGCAACACAAGGCCAGGACTACCCCTTACTGGATAATCTCGAGTGAGATCATCCCGCGGTTGGGATCAGCAACTGTCCACTAAGCCGAAATAAAAGGGACATCTAGACAGGGATGACCTCACCCTGCTTGGGTGCTACCCACCTAACCTTGCTGCATAACCCCTGATTTTCAGTCATTCCCATTTGACGAGGCTTGAGGCTAAGAGTTACCTTTTTAGAACATATCCCTTAGAATGTCCATCGTCCACCTAACGATGTTTCGCAAGCATTCATCTATACAAGTCTGTCCCGGGTCCGAACGGAACCGAAGGCACTATTCCTACTACATCCATTTTGGAAATATCCTCAGGATTAGTAGCGACTAGCCCTTGCACTTCACTGCTCCATCTTCGAATCCAAACTCGTTTCACGAAACGTACAAACCGGATCGAAGTGGTTTTCGAGAAATAAATATCGATCACGGTCTCTTCAAAACGATCAACGCATTTGTCCAATACTGATAGTCGGTGATTTAACAATCAATTAATATCCACAAACAACCATCAACCAATAAATAATTTCCCAAATTATTTATTAACCCTAAAAATATCTTCACAAGATATAATTTCACTTTTCAGACCCCTTTGAAAAATAGTTTCAAAACTATCTTCCTTTCTTTGAATAAATTTCAAGTATTTCTATTTCCACTGGAATCACCAACGTAAAACTTTAGATTTTTAAAATAATTTAAAAACACTTTATTGTAAAATATATTTAACATTTAATTTAGAAAAATTACTTTAATACTTAATTTAAAATAATACTCTAGAAATAACTAAAATAAGATTACCTTATAACTATACATTAGATTTTCTTCTTTAAAATACCAAATCATTCTTTAAATAATTATTACGATAGTAGATTAAAATAAAATACTTACATTGGAATTTACTTTAAAACATTCAAGTTAAGACTACTTCAATAATTGGCTAAAAATATATACTATATGAATATTTGAAAATAAGGTTACTTAATAAAATATAAAACTAGATTTTCACTTTTTAAAGACAAAATACTAAGTCACTCTTCAAATAATTACTACCATAATAGATTAAAAGGAAATACTTACTTTAGAATTTAAATATTTAGAAATAATAAATTTTTCAAAACTTGCTTTTTAAACAACCTTAAACCTTTAATTTATATTTAAAAATTTACTTTGAAAACGTACTTGGTTATCCAGGGAAAATTACAACTTCAATCACTTAAATCAATCTCCCCAAATTGATTTCCGATTTATTCCATTTGAAATAAGTTTCTTAAATTACTCAATTCATTTCAAAATTCATTAATTTTGGACTTAATTATTATTGTTATTATTTTCCATTTGATTTTAAGTCTTTAAACTGAAATATACAAATTTCAGATCTTATCCCAATTTCTTCTTTATTCTTTCAATAATTTAAATCTTACATTTTAAATAAATGTTTTGTTCTTTTAAATAAGTATACTGAAGTTTAAGATTCATTAATCTTCTGTTCATTCAAAACTTCCCTTTTCTATACTCAAGATTTATTTATTAGAATTCTAAAGGGACTTTATTATTTTCTTTTTTTTTCTCATTCATTCTTAAATTTATTCAAATTTCTATAATTATTTTACTTACAATTTCACTTCTTTTATTATCTTTCCAAAATCCAATTTATATATCTTTGGTAATTCACCATACCTAATTATATCCAATCGAACCATAGCATTCAATATCCCAATATAATGCATCATAGAATATCAAATAAATCACAACAGAGGGTATTAAATAATTTAAATAAATGTTGAGGGATCCAGTTGTATCCCTCCAACCTGTTTTCCCTACATCCAAAGACGTTATTTTTTTTCGTTAAGACAATATAATATACCAATTCCAAAATATCATACTATATCACATCAATCAATTCAACCATTCAAACAATTATTTAAATTTAGTCACTTAAATTAAAATTTAAACTGAGTGAGATTAACTCACCTTTGACTTAAATTTGCAGTCTATTTCCATTCACTTCCATTCCAGCTTGTTTCTCTATTTTAGACCTTGTATAACATTACGTGATTTATTAATATATAAACTAATTGAATAATCAATTATCATTCATTAATTTAATCTAAACTGATAATTTTATTTCAAACTAATTTCCTATAATAAACGATTCTTAGTAACTAAAAATTTAGGTAAGTTTATTAAATGAGTTAGTAACCGTAATGCATCATTATCATTCATTTTTTTTTAAATAAACTAGTAAATTTAAAACTGGGTATTTATACATATATATTTGAAACCACTTAAACTTATAGAAATGAACTATAGATTTCAAAAACCTGAATTTTATAAAAACCTTTCAACGTTTAAAATTCCTATTTTCAAAATCTTATCTATATATATCCTTCCTATTTACTTATATAGATTTATACATCTTTCTGTAGTTTAAAACCTATCAACATTTACCTTACTTTCCTGTTCCATTCTGCAGTAAATTCACTTTGCTGCTTAACTAATTTAACTTTTAATTTAATAATAAAATTTAAGGTAAATTTTTATACCTCGTTGCTAGATCCCAAATCGACCGCCATCTCGTCGAACGACCACTCACCGCCCTTCGACTTCACTCTACCGCGCGCGCGCCCTCAAAGAAATCGCGACCATCTTCGACGCGAGCAGCTCGGCCTTTCCTGAATCTTTGCCTCACCACGTCGCGCTGCCTCCCATCATCAGTCGCGAGCATCAAAGTTAGCCGCAAACCCCAATCACAGCTGATTGCGGTGTCGACCACAAGACTGCCCCCTTCGCCCCACTCGACATCGGCGTCGTCCCCTACGTGAGCGCGCACGCGAGCTTCAGAGTGGTGTTGGCCATTTTCCCTTTTTTTTATCGCAAACTGATTTAGGGTTTTTGAAAAGAAGAAAAGGTTCGGCCATACTCGAACGATTTTGAAACATCGGCCATTAATATATTTTTTCTTCCTCTTTTGCATTGACGAACTGATTCGAAAGGAAACAACATGATTAAAAAAAAGAAGGCGACAACGATTTGATTTAAGCTTCAGAGGGAGACAAAGAGTACGTCGAAATATCTCGTTTTGGACTGAAGAGAGGAGTAGGTCGGCCAGTGTTTTCAGGAAATGAAATGATGTTTGTAGGCTGATGTGAATATATATGTAAATCTAGGGATATATATTTATTTAAATTTTACGATATAAATTTCAGGGCGTTTACTTATCGTATGGACACACAACAACTCTGATCACTACGATATTTGAAATCCGATAATAATTCAATATTACGGATCCAATGGAACTGGTTTCGTCAAATTCCGAGACCGTGCCTCGGAAGGCTATTTTAAATTTCAAATTTAAAACGATAAAATTTTAAAGCTGAACAAACCATTGTAAATTTCAATGTTGCACCCTCTATTATCTTCAGTATTATCAATATAAATTTTATAAATCTTCTAATTATTTTTGATAGGCTTAAAACTCCAGGTTCAACAATTTGCCCAATTTCACTTATTTAAATTTAATAATTTAATTATCAAATAAATTTTGATATTCGTAATTCAAGTTAAAATTACTCAATTGAATATTTAAAATCAATTAAATATTCCGATTTTAAATGCTCGAAAATTCAGGGTCGTCACATTCCTCCCCCTTAAAAGAATTTCGTCCCCGGAATTACTAGTTAGGAAGAATGATTCAACACCCATTACTATTTGTCCCAAAACCAAAAATTCAACATCCTACCAACTATCTTTTTAATAAAAGACCCATTACCATTCTTATTAACTTCCCAATTCTCCCATAATTTACAAACAATCCTATTTACCCAATCATACAAGTTTTAATTTAAAACCAAATTTGAACTATCAAAATTTTCTCAAAAAATTTCTAACTCTCTAAATTTCCAAAAAAAATTCGCCAGCGTCTCCTTTGCGTGGCTAGCTCGGTACAACTACAAAAGGCCTCTACGGGCTCCCAAATTCCAAATGAAAACAAAAGGCCAAGTGGCTTGATCAAAAACCCAATCCATTTCATACCAAAATTTAAATACATACCCTTTTGTCGAGAAATTCAAATTTATCTTCCGAAATCAAAATCAATTCTCTTTTCCTTTCATAATACCTGCATATCTTGCTTAGCACTAGTATCCAAGCACAACATTCAAAACATTTTGTCGACTTTCTTACAAATGTCAATATCTATTCATTCAAATATTACTTTAGATTATATTGAAGTATCAATTCCCAATTGAGAATGCATCATTCCTTACTTAAGTTAGTATAAGCATTTTATGTGTTTCTTATATTTATTTTCATCTTACCACTTTAGTTTATATCTATTCCTATTCAAATTGATTCTTCCATTTCCATATGAATTCAATTTATCTTTAACTCTGAATATTTAAATTCTATTTTTTATTTATAACAAATTCATGTCATTATTTTAAATTATTTTCATTCACTAATTTATTTCAATTTCCAGTTTGAAATCGTTTTATCGTTAACAAAATTTTCCAAAAATTTTCAGAAATTTTCTAACTCCCAAAATTTCTGAATTTTTTTGGCAGAGTCTTCTTTGTACGGAGGAGCTTTTGCAATTTGACAAAAGAGATAAATATATATACATCGACCCACACGGTTGAAAAAACCAAAAACAGTTCATATTTCCTATTTTTATTGCGTAGGCGTACCTTATTTAGCATTTTTAAGCAAACGGCTTATTTATTTAGCAGTTAGCGAGCCCAAAATCCAGCCAAACGGCTTCCCGGTACCTGTACTTACTCAATTTAAACATATAAGTACCAAATATATGAAGTTTAACAACATTTCACTTACTTGCAATAGTTAAACACATAAATTCTAACAGCAATGCACATTAAACACTTTTTATAAGCAATTTAAATATTCCAACATTAATTTTATTTGTTTATAACCAATCACATATCGTTTCACTTAATCCGAATGGTTAACAACTCACAAGCTTACATTAATTTATTTTTAAGCAAAACGAACTCATATTTAATTCAATTGTTCTCAAAACCAATTTATTTTACTCCTATCAATTCACAGAATTTTAATTACTTCCATTTACATCAAATGACAATTTATTCTATGCAATTTGACGAGATCTATGTGAATTAATAAGTACTTATGTTTTATAACCAATTTAAATTAATTTCACTCAATTTATACTTAATTCTATTCCATTTTTAAATTTATTCACAATCCACATATTCTCATTTTCATTGCATTTCAAATTTGAATCCATTCACTTGCATTTCATTTTATTAACCAAACTAGTTCATTCAAAACCATTAACAACTTAGGTTCATCTTCATTACCAATTGAATTTCCTTTTTATTTAATTCATTCACAGCCATTTATTTAGCTCATCACATCCCAAGCTTGCATATTACTAACCATTCCCAAATTAATTCAACCCAAGCTTTAGTTACTTTACTCAATTTATTCCACATTTGTTTATGCCAAACTATTTTATTTAGCTCGAAGATAATCCAGGCTATTTCATTCAATAATCATTTCAATTTTATTCACGATCTATCCATTTGCGTTTCATTTCTTATCCACATTCACTTAAAACCATTCTAGTATACTTGAAACATTCTATTTTTCTTATTGTCTCATGTTATTTCAATTCCTTAATAATTTAAATGGTTTACAATTATTTATTTAAGAATTACATTCCATTAAATATTATCGATAACTCACCAAATTTTATTTCGATTAAAAATTTATTTTCACTTGATTTAAATTCAATCCAACATCATTAAACTTAGTTTTAAGTTGAATTCAATTCAACTCTCCTCCATTTGTTTAGTTTTAAGTTAATTCACTTTAATTTATTCAAATTTTATTCTTAAGCTCATTTTCATTTTACAAGTAAATTTTTTTCTCTTCTATTCAACTTGATTCTACCTCATTTAAATCTCATTTTAAATCTACAATTTCATTTGATTAGTTATTATAAAATTTAACTTTCATACTCAACTCATTCAATTAATTACATGGTCATCTCCAATTTATTTCCACTTATTTGAATTTTATTTGCACATTCAAACCATTACTATTTTAATCCATTTACATTTTTATTCGATACATTCCCAACTATATTTAATTTGTTAACACTTCAAGTCAAATTTTTATTTATAACTCAAGTTCTGATTCCACCATTCTCTTTTAATTTACCATCCAATTTATTAACTTACAATTCAATTTCATACTCGATTCATTTAATTTTCTTAGTTCAATTTATTTAATAATTCAAGTTTGGATTTTCTTTTCATTTCCCAATTCATCAAAAATATTAATTTTGGGTTTCTATCCCACTTTTTTTCAAATTTTATAAGTCACAACTTATTATTTACACAATTCCATTCATTATAGGATTTAATATATTCTTCTTTTATTTTAACTCAAGCCTTATGCTTATTTATACTCAAGCATATGTTTTTTATTATCATGGATTTTTAATTCTTATTCATTTATTCCAATTCCAATCCTTACCCAACTTATTTTCCATTTATTCAGGTAAGAATCTAATCCATTTAATAACTCAATTGAATTCTTATTCCAATTCAATTTTATTTTAACTCAAATTTATTTAACACAATTCGATTTCGACTTAATTCGAATACAACTGGATATTATTTTTAGCCTATTCAATCAATTTCAATCTAGTTAAATTTTTATTCCTTTGATCCAAGTTAATTTCATTTTCAACTTTTCCCTTTAACTTTAAATTCCCAACATTCAAAGCTTATATTTCCTTCCCGATTTAAAAATCATCTCAATTTATAAGCTTACAACCTATCTCATCGGGATTTTTAAACACCCGACTTTGGTTTCAAATCATTTTGAAATCTTCAACATCTTTCCTTTGAAATTTTCAAAAACAACTAGCTTTTCTAAACAAATTAACTTTTTGCAGCAATTCGTCACTTAAAAATTCAAAAATGAATACTGATGATGCGGCCGTCATCATCAGAATTATTTTCCAACAATCCAAGTGATTTCAATGCTATACCACTTTCAAAATCCCTTTAAAACAGATTTCCATTCAAAAATACCTCTAAAACAATAATGCTATCATTTATCTTCAAAACACTTCCAAAGTCTCCGGGATTTAAATTTCCAAATCCTGCTTAAATCAATTTTAACTATAATTCATTTGTATAGTTTATCTTATACAAATTTCCATTTGATTATATTTCAGTTTATAAATTACATTTATAATTCATACTTATAAATTTCATTTTATAATGAATTTATTTCCTTAAACTTTGGTTATATTTTCAATTTCTAGTTAAATTTTCACTTAACAATGATAATACTTCAATATTATTCTTCCTAACATCCACGCAACCATTTGTTAGCTAAAATAGTTTACAAAAACTTTTATTTATATCAAAATATATTTTGGGTAAAATTATTTCATTTACCCACATTTAAAACAATACCGTACCGATTGTTCTATTCAAGTGTTTAGAAACCCCTTCAATACAGTTGCGCAGAATGTGTCGACGAAGGTTCGTATGCCACTCAATAAACAAACCAATACAATATTAAAACAATTTATATTCACTAACAAGTAGGCGCTCATATCTATTAATACGCTCAAACTGATTCTAGAGTACTACGGACTCTAATTTAAACGAGTAATTCCCACTAGAGTCAAGGTTATCACCAACCTAAGCTCTGATACCAAGTGTAACAGCCCCACAAATCCGTACCACTTGAATCAACACTATTCTACCTAAATCAACCCAAGTTGTACAGAAATACGAACCATTTGGTTAAAGAAGAAGAGGTAGAAGAAGAAAATAGAAAACAACATCAGAATCTAACCATCGCAGCGGAATAAAATATAATAGATAATAAATGATCTTTACTAAAAAATCAAATATCTCTATCTATATATTACATCATCAGTATACATCAATCACAGTTCAACATCAATAACATACAACTAGATATACAACTACTCAATACAGCGGAATATATATATACATATAAACAAGTACGGAAGTACGTATCGTCATCCTGCTCGTCTCCTGAGCTTCACAGCAACAAATCCTGTATCCTATAATACTCGGTCTGACCCGAGCATTACAGTTAAATAATACTCGAGTCAGTCTGGAATACCAGCGTGAGAAAATCACACCCAATTGATTATTAAAGTTTCAAAAATCCTTTGAAAACAAAGCATCTCGTAAGACCACGCCACATATAAACATGTCGGGTTTTTACCTTACGATAGCTAAAACAATTTTTATAGAATACGAATACTTATAAAATAGCCGAAATTGTAACATCTATTAATTCCAGCTACTAGCCACAGAGTGGTTAATACAAACAAAACTCGTACAAGGCTCGTAGGAAGAATGGATTTCCAACTAATGACTAGGCACTGAGGTACCATCTGTCACAGTACGTGGCCTAGATCACAGTACCGAGGAGTACGCCCGCTCCCCTGCAACACAAGACCGGGACTACCCCTTACTGGATAATCCCGAGTGAGATCACACCGCGGTTGGGATCAGCAACCGTCCACTAAGCCGAAATAAAAGGGACATCTAGACAGGGATGACCTCAACCTGCTTGGGTGCTACCCACCTAGCCTTGCTGCATAACCCCTGATTTTCAGTCATTCCCATTTGAAGAGGCTTGAGGCTAAGCGTTACGTTTTTAGAACATATCCCTTAGAATGCCCATCGTCCAACTGACGATGTTTCGCAAGCATTCATCCATACAAGTCCGTCCCGGGTTCGAACGGAACCGAAGGCACTATTCCTACTACATCCATTTTGGAAATATCCTCAGGATTAGTAGCGACTAGTCCTTGCACTTCACTGCTCCATCTTCGAATCCAAACTCGTTTCACGAAACGTACAAACCGGATCGAAGTGGTTTTCGAGAAATAAATATCGATCCCGGTCTCTTTGAAATCAACGCATTTGTTCAATATTGATAGTCGGTGATTTAACTATCATTTAATATTCACAAACAACCATCAACCAATAAATAATTTCCCAATTTATTTATTAACCCCAAAAATATCTTCACAAGATATAATTTCACTTTTCAAACCCCTTTGAAAAATAATTTCAAAACTATCTTCCTTTCTCAGAATAAATTCCAAATATTTCTATTTCCACTGGAATCACCAACGTAAAATTTAGATTTTTAAAATAATTTAAAAACACTTTATTGTAAAATATATTTAACATTTAATTTAGAAAAATTACTTTAATACTTAATTTAAAATAATACTCTAGAAATAACTAAAATAAGATTACCTTATAACTATACATTAGATTTTCTTCTTTAAAATACCAAATCATTCTTTAAATAATTATTACGATAATAGATTAAAATAAAACACTTACTTTGGAATTTACTTTAAAACATTCAAGTTAAGACTACTTCAATAATTGGCTAAAAATATATACTATATGAATATTTGAAAATAAGATTACTTAATAAAATATAAAACTAGATTTTCACTTTTTAAAAACAAAATACTAAGTCGCTCTTCAAATAATTACTACCATAATAGATTAAAAGGAAATACTTACTTTAGAATTTAAATATTTATAAATAATAAATTTTTCAAAACTTGCTTTTTAAACAACCTTAAAATCTTTAATTAATATTTAAAAATTTACTTTGAAAACATACTTGGTTATCCAGGGAAAAATTACAACTTCAATCACTTAAATCAATCTCCCCAAATTGATTTCCAATTTATTCCATTTGAAATAAGTTTCTTTAATTACTCAATTCATTTCAAAATTCATTAATTTTGGACTTAATTATTATTGTTATTATTTTCCATTTGATTTTAAGTATTTAAACTGAAATATACAAATTTCAGATCTTATCCCAATTTCTTCTTTATTCTTTCTATAATTTAAATCTTAAATTTTAAATAAATGTTTTGTTCTTTTAAATAAATATGCTGAAGTTTAAGATTCATTAATCATATTTTCATTCGAAATTTCCTTTTTCTATACTCAAGATTTATTTATAAGAATTTTAAAGGCACTTTATTATTTTCTTTTTTTTCTCATTCATTCTTAAATTTATTCAAATTTCTGTAATTATTTTACTTACAATTTCACTTCTTTTATTATCTTTCCAAAATCCAATTTATATATCTTTGGTAATTCACCATACCTAATTATATCCAATCGAACCATAGAATTCAATATCCCAATATAATTCATCATAGAATAACAAATAAATCACAACAGAGGGTATTAAATAATTTAGATAAATGTTGAGGGGTCCAGTTGGATCCCTCCAACCTGTTTTCCCTGCATCCACAGACGTTAGCACAATATAATACACTAATTCCAAAATATCATACTATATCACATCAATCAATTCAACCATCCGAACAATTACTTAAATTTAGTCATTTAAATTTAAATTTAAACTGAGTGAGATTAACTCACCTTTGACTTAAATTTGCAGTCTATTTCCATTCACTTCCATTCCAGCTTGTTTCTCTATTTGAGACCTGTATAACATTACGTGATTTATTAATATATGAACTAATTGAATAATCAATGATCACTTATTGATTTAATCTAAACTAATAATTTTATTTCAAACTAATTTCCTATAATAAACGATTCTTAGTAACTAAAAACTTAAGTAAGTTTATTAAATGAGTTAATAACCGTAATACATCATCATCATTCGTTTTTTTTAAATAAACTAATAAATTTAAAACTGGATATTTATACTTATATATTTGAAACCACTTAAACTTATAGAAATGAACTATAGATTTCAAAAACCTAAATTTTATAAAAACCTTTCAACATTTAAAATTCCTATTTTCAAAATCTTATATATATATATATCCTTCCTGTTTACTTATATAGATTTATACATCTATCTGCAGTTTAAAATCTATCAACATTTACCTTACTTTCCTGTTCCATTCTGCAGTAAATTCACTTTGCTTCTTAACTAATTTAACTTTTAATTTAATAATAAAATTTAAGATAAATTTTTATACCTCGTTGCTAGATCCCAAATCGACCGCCATCTCGTCGAACGACCACTCACCGCCCTTCGACTTTACTCTACCACGCGCGTGCCCTCAAAGAAATCGCGACCATCATCGACGCGAGCAGCTCGGCCTTGCCTGAATCTTTGCCTCACCACGTTGCGCCGCGTCCCATCATCAGTCGCGAGCATCAAAGTTAGCCGCAAACCCCAATCACAGCTGATTGCGGTGTCGACCACGAGACTGTCCCTTTCGGCCCACTCGATATCGGCGTCGTCCCCTACGTGAGCGCGCACGCGAGCTTCAGAGTGGTGTCGGCCATTTTCCCTTTTTTTTATCGCGAACTGATTTAGGGGTTTTGAAAAGAAGAAAAGGTTTGGCCATACTCGAAAATTTTGAAACATCGGCCATTAATATTTTTTTTCTTCCCCTTTTGCATTGACGAACTAATTCGAAAGGAAACAGCATGATTAAAAAAAACGAAGGCGACAATGATTTGATTTAAGCTTCAGAGGGAGACAAAGAGTACGTCGAAATATCTCATTTTGGATAGCAGGGAGGAGTAGGTCGGCTAGTGTTTTGAGGGAACGAAATGATGTTTGTAGGCTGATGTGAATATATATGTAAATCAAGGAATATATATTTATTTAAATTTTACGATATAAATTTCAGGGCATTTACTTATCATATGGACACACAACAACTCTGATCACTATGAAATTTGAAATCCGATAATAATTCAATATTACGGATCCAATGGAACTGGTTTCATCAAATTCCGAGGCTGTGCCTCGGAAGGCTATTTTAAATTTCAAATTTAAAACGATAAAATTTTAAAACTGAACAAACCACTGTAAATTTCAATGTTACACCCTCTATTATCTTCAGTATTATCAATATAAATTTTATAAGTCTTCTAATTATTTTTAATAGGCTTAAAACTCCAGGTTCAACAATTTACCCAACTTCACTTATTTAAATTTAATAATTCAATTGTCAAATAAATTGTATTTTCGTAATTCAAGTTAAAATTACTCTATTGAATATTTAAAATCAATTAAATATTCCGATTTTAAATGCTCGGAAATTCCGGGTCGTCACATATCTCATCAGGATTTTTAATCATCCGTCATTTGGTATCAAATCATTTTGAAATCTTCAACATCTCAAATCACATTTCTCAAAAGTCAAACCAATCCTGGTTTTATTCCCAACAAATTTCCTTTAAAATTTTCAAAACAACTAGCTTTTCTGAACAAATAAATTTTTGGCAGCAATCCGTCACTTAGAAATTCGAAAATGAATACTGGTGATGTGGCCGTCATCATCAGAATTATTTCCCAATAATCCAAGTGATTTCAATGCTACATCACTTTCAAAATCCATTTAAAACAAGTTTCCTTTCAGAAATACCTCTAAAACAATAATGCTATTGTTTACCTTCAAAACACTTCGATAAACACTTCCAAAATCTCCGTGATTTTAAATTTCCAAATCCTGCTTAAATCAATTTTAACTATGACTCATTTGTATAGTTTATGCTTATACAAATTTCCATTTGATTATATTTCAATTTATAAATTACATTTATAATTCATATTTATAAATTTCATTTTAGAATGAATTTATTCCCTTAAACTTTGTTTATATTTTCAATTCCTAGTTAAATTTCCATACAATAAGGATAATAATTTAAATATCATCATTCCTAACATCCAAGCAACCATATATTAGCCAAAATAGTTTACAAAAACTTTTCCTTATATCAAAATATATTTTTGGGTAAAATTATTTCATTCACCCACATTTAAAACAATACCGTGTCAAACTGTTCTATTCAAGTGTTTAGAAACCCTTTCGATACAGTTGTTCGGGCTGTGCTGACGAAGGTTCATATGCCACTCAATAAACCAATCAACACCATATTAAAACAATTTATATTCACTAAAAAATACGCGCTCATATCTATTAATACGCTCAAACTCATTCTAGAGTACTACGGACTCTAATTTAAATGAATAATTCCCACCAGAGCCAAGGTTATCACAAACCTAAGCTCTGATGCCAAGTGTAACGACCCACAAATCCGTACCCCTTGAGTCAACACTATTCTACCTAAATCAACTTAAGTTGTACAGAAATACGAACCATTTGAGTTAAAGAAGAAGAGGTAGAAGAAGGAAATAGAAAACAACAACAGAATCTAACAATCGCAGCGGAATAAGATATAATAGATAATAAATAATCTGTCTCTGTTTATATATATTACATCATCAGAGTACATCAATCACAGCTCAACATCAATAACATACAAATGGATACACATCAACTCAACACAACGGAAAATATATATAAACAAGTACGAGAGTACGTATCGTCATCCTGCTCGCCTCTTGAACTCCACAGCATCATATCATGTATCCTATAATACTCGGTCTGACCCGAGCATTATAGTTAAATAACACTCGAGTCAGTTTGGAATACCAGCGTGAGAAAATCACACTCAATTGATTATTAAAGTTTCAAAAATCCTACGAAAATAAAAGCATCTCGTAAGACCACGCCACAAATAAACATGTCGGGTTTTTACCTTACGATAACTAAAACACTTTTTATAGAAATCCTCTGATATTATAATAGGGTCTATATACAAATACTTATAAAATAGTCGAAATTGTTACATTATTAAATTCCAACTACTATCCACAGAGTGGGTAATACAAACAAAACTCGTATAAGGCGCGTAGGGAGAATGGATTTCCAACTAATGACTAGACACTGGGGTACCACCTGTCATAGTATGTGGCCTAGATCACAGTACCGAGGAGTACGCCCGCTCCTCTGCAACACAAGACCGGGACTATCCCTTACTGGATAATCTCGAGTGAGATCACCCCACGGTTGGGATCAGCAACCGCCCACTAAGCCGAAATAAAAGGGACATCTAGACAGGGATGACCTCACCCTGCTTAGGTGCTACCCACCTCGCCTTGCTGCATAACCCCTGATTTTCAGTCATTTCCGGTTGATGAGGCTTGAGGCTAAGCGTTACCTTTTTAGAACATATCCCTTAGAATGCTCATCATCCACCTGACGATGTTTCGAAAGCATTCATCCATACAAATCCGTCCCGGGTTCGAACGGAACCGAAGGCACTATTCCTACTACATCCATTTCGAAAATATCCTCAGGATTAGTAGCGACTAGCCCTTGCACTTCACTGCTCCAACTTCGAATCCAAAATCGTTTTCCACGAAACGTACAAACCGAGTCGAAGTGGTTTCGAGAAATAAATCTCGATCCCGGTCTCTTCGAAACGACAAGCGCATTTGTCCAATATTGATAGTCGGTGATTTAACTATCAATTTATATTCACACAAATCCATCAAACAATAAATAATTTCCAAATTATTTATTAACCTCAAAAATATCTCCACAAGGTATATTTCTATTTTCAACCTATTGAAAAACAGTTTCAAACCATCTTTCTTTTTCAGAATAAACTTTCCCAAATATTTTTTGTTTCTTCTTAAATCACCAAGCACATAAACTACATTTTTAAAATAATTTAAAACACTTTACTTTGAAATATACTTTAAAACATTTATTTTAAAAACTACTTCAATAATTTATTAAAAATACTTACTATATGAATATATGAAAATACGATTACTTAATAAAATATAGAACTAGGTTTTCACCCTTTTAAAACAAAATACTCAGTCACCTTGAAATAATTACTGTTGTAATAGATTAAAAGAAAAATACTTACTTTAAAATTTAAATATTTAGAAATAATAAATTTTCCAAAACTTGCTTCTTAAATCAACTTTAAAACCTTTTAATTTATAATTTAAAAAAAATTACTTTGAAAACGTACTTGGTTATTCAGGGAGAATTTCAAATCTCAATCACTTAAATCAATTTTCCAAATTGATTCCCAATTTATTTCCTTTGAAATAAATTTCTTTACCTTCTCAGTTCATTTCAAAATTCATTAATTATGGACTTAATTATTATGTTATTATTTTCCATTTGATTTTAAATCTTTTAAACTGAAATATACAAATTTCAGCTTTTCCCATTTCCTTCTTTATTCTTTTCAATAATTTAAATCTTAAATATTAAATAAATGTTTTGTTCTTTTAAATGTTAATCTTGAAGTTTGAAATTCATTAACTTTCTGCTTATTCAAAATTCCCTTTCTATACTCTAGATCTATTTATTAGAATTTAAAGTCACTTTATTTCTTTTCCGATTCATTCTTAAATTTATTCAAATTTCCATAATTATTTTACTTACAAATTGTGACGCCCCACCTCTATACCCACGCTAGCCAAGAACACTCCGGAGTAGTGCTGTCAACTAGCACGGAGAATAAGGCTGTTGAGGAGCGACCATCCATGTAATTGCTTATCACACGATGGCTATAAATAATCTTCGGAAACAAACATAGAAATAATCATATCACAAATCAGTCACAGATATCCATATCACAAAGGCGGAAGAAGATATGAATATATAACTAACACATGAAAGTGTACATCATAGTAGTGGTCAATAAGATCCACGATAATACAAAAGAATAGCAACACGTGCTATACAAATGAATACAACTATGAGTCTATATCTCAAGTGTATACAACAAAAACTGCTAATCTAAACAGTTAGCCAAAAGTCAGAGTGATGAATCCCTGGGAAGAAGTCAAGCAGAAGCAACTGTAACATCTCGGTCTGACCCGAGTATTATTTAAGAAAATAATAAATGGATCAGTCTAGCTATAAATATCAGATGACATGATATAACATAAAAGATATGGCATAAACATAAACATCCATAACGACATACCACTATAAGTATGTAAATAATGATCAACAGAAGATCAATCAATAAGAGATAATCAATATCACAAGAATCTTCTCAAAGATTCGAAGAGGGCATCATACCCTAAACTTGTACTCATAACAAGTCAATGACATAAATTCCAGAAATCAACACGAGAAATCCAGAAATCATAAAAAGGGAAAGAGGCCTATCACATGACGGTCCGAAGACCATGGGGAGCTACCCCGCATGTGTGAATGGAATCACACAGATTGAGGTCAAAACTAACCAAAAAGCAGAAAGGTATGTGTGAATGGAATCACACAAGTGGTGTCTAGTCTAACCTTGCAATGAAAGAGACATCGCGCAATTGCTAGTCTAATTCATAAAGCGATCATCAAGATCAACGAGAAGTGTCAATTACACTAAGCTAGTAAATATAGAAGTTTAGCTTCATGTCCCATAACCACTTGCTTAACTTAAATATTTACGAACAAACTGTAAATCTTCACTAATAAAATTGTCACAAGAGGTTCAATCGAACAAGTCCAAGAATTAACCGACGAAGTGAACGCAAGCGTTTCATACCACTTGTTTTACTAAGTCGTTTAATTAGATTTCTCATCCGAGTGAGGTAAAGGCTTGTATATACTAATAGATTGGAAAACGGTTTAAGAAAAGAGCTTTGTTATTAAAAATAGAGTTGAAATTGTTTATTAAAAGAGTTTTGATATTTACTACTAGTATTGAAACCTTTACATTATAAAGTGACAAACACATAAGCAAGTGTAGAAACAATCAGTCACAAAGATCGCATACGGAGATGCGAATAAAATCCAAGGAAATCAGGTCAATGTTTTTCAGATAAGATCCCCTACGGAGGGGGGGTCCAGGGGGGGTGGCAACCCCCCAAGGTGGGGGTGCGGGGGCAACGCCACCGCCTACGGGGTTCGACCTGCCCGGTCAGGTCGCGGGGGTCCAGGGGGCAGCGCCCCCGGCGGGGTGCGGGGTGCGGGGCAGCGCCCCGACCAAAACGGTACGACCTAGTGAAGACAAAATGAGGTCTAACGACCTAAGGGGAATAGGGTCGAGCGACCTATAAAACTCGCGACCTAAAAGTTAGCAAGGTCGAACGACCTATAGAGGCATAGGGTGCAGCGACCTAAAACATCGCGACCTAGTGACCTAACGGTTTAAGGGTCTTGCGACCTAACTGGAAACAAGGTCCAAACGACCTAACGACTTAAAGTGAAACCTGGCTGAGCGATATAAGGTCGGAGACGACCTACGACTTAACTCCGTGTGAGCGACCTACGACCTATGGTTGCTACGACCTAACAAGTTCCAATAGTGAAGGCTTAAGGTCTAACGACCTAAGGGGTACGACCTAAGGTCTAACGACCTAAGGTGTTGAGGTTGGACGACCTAACCAAATTGCATAGGCCATACGAGCTAAGGCCTAACGACCTAACTCCGAACGAGCTATACGCGAGTGACCTAGGGCGCTAACTCGCAAATGACCTAATGTTAACTCGCGAACGACCTAACTCCAGACGCGCCTTTTCAACGCGTGCGAGCTGAAGACCTGCCGACCTACGACCTAACTCCAAGCGACCTAAGGCCTAACGACCTATAGTGGACGAATGGGCTAAGGCCAGAAACGACCCAAATGAAGGTGACGACTTTTCCACGCGAACGACCTATAGATGCTGGGCGACCTAAGGGGGACAGAGCGACCTAAGCCAGAAATTCACCCCAAAACGCTAAAAAGTGGAGTTTTTCGCCAATCCAATCCAAACCAAATGCAAATGTGCATGCAAACATGATAGGGATGCATTTCCAATAGCCCAAGATAGATATAGACTAGAATTGTGAGATAAAAATCTCACCTTTGCACTAAAGTTTATGAAGATGAAGCTTGAAAGCAAGGAGAAGCAATCCAAAGCTTGAGTCCAATATCTTCTACTTGAATTTGGAGTTGAATGTTGGATTTGCAATTGAATTTGTGCTTGGAGTTTTAATTTCCCATTCCCTCCACCATTAATGCCAAAGCTTGATTAGTTAGGAAATTTATGAAGAGTGAGGAGAAGAGGGTTGGAACTTGGGCTTAATAGGCTAAACTAACCCAAAGTCCAAAGCGGGAAAAGTTAGTGAAATTTCACTAACTCCAAACCTATCGATGTTTATACTTAAAAAGTTGTAAACGACATTTCGAACTCAATGGAAGTGGTCTCGAGTCCTAATTTGACCGTTTGCAAAAAGTAGCTTTTCGGACCAAAATCCGATTAACGAGTTAATATTTAAATAAAATATTTAAATACAAACTCGATAAATATGCGGGTTGTTACACAAATTCACTTCTTTTATTTTCTTTCAAAAATCCAATTTATATATTTTGGTAATTCATTATACCCAATTTATATCCAATCGAACCATAGCATTCAATATCCCAATATAATTCATCATGGAATATTAAATAATCACAACAGAGGGTATTAAATAATTTAAATAAATGTTGAGGGATCTAGTTGGATCCCTCCAACCTGTTCTCCCTGCATCCACAAACGTTAGCACAACATAAAACACCAATTTCAAAATATACCATACTATAGCGCATCAATCAATTCAACCATTCAAAAAATTGTTTAAATTTAAATTTAAAATTAAATTTAACTGAGTGGGATCAACTCACCTTTACTTCTTAAATTTGCACGTCCACTTCATTCTTGATTTAAGTCCATGATTTCTCAACCTTGTATGACCATTTACAGTTTATTAATATTCCAAATAACTCAGAAATAAATTCCCATTTATTTATCTAATTAAACTAAAATTTAATTTATCTAAAATAAATTTTAATTTATCTAAAAATTAAATTTTAGACTAACTTTATATAGCTACTTCAATGTCTAAAATCCTTTTTACTATTCTTTTTTCAATTGATATAAGTTTAACACAACAGCCTTATTTTATATAAATTCATTTTCTATTAATTATAAAATAAAATTTCAAATTTCTTCATAAACCCTTATATAAATTTTTCTTCCAAAATCTTATAAAAACTATATATAAATATATATATATATTTAAACTCGGTAATTTAAAATCTAGAGAGTAAACATTCTTTACTGTAAAAAACTATGATATATATATATATATATATATATATATTACTATCTACCATATATAAAATTCTTTTTATACTGTTTACCTACTCAGGTGAATATCTATTAATTAAACTCTTATTTTCGAATATCTCATATATATTAAACAGAATTTCTTTATAAATCTTACCGTAAAAACATATTTTTCTATGTATATACACAAACATATAGATTAAATAAATAAATTAATTATAAAAAAAATTCCTCATTGATCGAGTTCTGAAACCACGGAATCCCCTGCGACCTTGCCTCGCGTCGTGACTCACCTTATCGATAACAACTACCCAGTGCCTCTCGCGAACCCCCCAATGCGAGTGCCCAAGTCAATCACGAAGCCCCAAACCGCGACTTCAATTGCGGTGCCAACCACGATACATCACGCAAATCAACTCTAAACCCTAGGTCGCAGCAACACGCCATCACCAAAACACTCGCGACCTCCTTCAAGTCGAAGCTCGAACTCGATTTCATTGAGTAGGCGACTGTTTTTATCTATAGATTTTCGAACGAATTCGTTCGAGTTGAGTTCTGCCATTTTCAATTGAATTGGGAAAAGAAAAGGTAAGGGTCGAAACTCATATCTCTCCGAATTTTTTATTTTTTATTTTGAGAGAGCGGACCGATTTAGATAAGGAAGAAGATACGATTGATTTGGGAAGAAAACGCGGCCATGAATTTTGAGAAAGGCTCGGCATTGACCCTTTTTTTTGTCGTCTGAAGGAAGATAAGGGTGGACGAAATAAAAAGTAGGGGAGTGGCATATAAGGGAAGGTTCGATTGTTAATTTAAATTCAATTTGATTATTCTAGGCATTAACCAATCATACGACCCAACAATAACTCCAAACAATACGGAAATTGAAATCCGATAATAATAAAACATTACGGATCCAATGGAACTGGTTTCGTCTAATTTCGAGATTGTGCCTCGGAAGGCTATTTTAAATTCAATTTTAAAACGATAAAATTTTAAAATTGAACAAACCACTGTTACTTTCAATTTTACAACTTCTATTATCCTCAGTACTATCAATATAAATTTTTCAAGCCTTCAAATTATTTTCAATAGGATTAAAACTCCAGATTCAACAATTTACCCAACTTCACTTATTTAATTTAATAATTCAATTATCAAATAAATTGTGATATTCGTAATTCAAGTTAAAATTACTCTATTGAATATTGAAAACCAATTAAATATTCCAGGTCGTCACACCATGTATCATGCCATGTTATTGCATTGATTATTTCTCCTTGCTGTATATTTATAACTTTGATAAATGTATAGATGATAATCAAATGTATAGTAAACAACTTTATGAATTGTTCATTTGATTATTATATTTTATCGTTTTCACTGTGAGATTCTGTGGTTTGTTTTCTTCTTCTCTTCTTATTTTCTTTTTTAACCCCATTGATTATCTACGTTCCGTATTGTTTAAGTAGGACGTGTGGATTGTTGTTGATTTAAACCTTTCAAAATGTGGTCGTCACAGTTGGTATCAGAGAAAAGGTTTGGCGATAACCTTGGCTTTGTAGGGCTTGACTCATTAGAGATAGGGTAGTAATACCCTAGAATGAGTCTGTTTGAGAGTGTATATATGAGAGAGCATACTTGTTAGTGTTATAAAATGTTTTATACAATGTTTACTTATCCATTGAGTTGTTTATGAATTCTGGTCGGTGTGCGGGACACTGTGTCATCGATAGGGGTTTCTAAACACTTAAACGAGGCAAGTCGACATAATATTGTTTCAAATCGGGTAAATGAAATAATTTTTCCTAATTATTATATATATAAAGTGATAATTTTAAAGGAAATGGTTGTTAGGCGATGATAATATTTAATTATCATTGATTATTGGTTGAACTAAAATAAAAGAAATTCATTTTCGAGTTTTTGAGTGAGAATTGCTACCAAAAGAAATTTATTTTCGATTAAAACAGGTTTTGATTATGAAAGAAAATTATTTTAGGGTATATTAGGCACACATCCTTAAAACGGAACTTAATTGAAAGCTGATCCCTGTGATAAAAAATATACTTTCTACGTCCCTATTTTTGTTTTCCTCCAATTTTCTCCTCAAATTACCCGTACGCTTCACAATTTTCTTCTTATTTTTCGATTTAAATGGAAAACTGCAATTAAATTGAAGAGGAATCAAGCTTTTTCATGAAATATGATATTTTTAATATTTGCAGTTATGAATAATTGCAACAAATTTCTTTTTTTGGATTAAAATAAGTTTACATGAATAATTGCTGATAAGAATGCAATTATTTTGAATATTTGCAGAAATAAATGCAATTTGTTGAGAATAATTGCTGATGACTATGCAATTATTATAAGTACAGAGAATGATGAACTTAATCTTCAATAGTTGCAGAAATTTCTGCAACTATATGCAATAGTTGCAGAAATTTCTGCAACTATATGCAATAGTTGTAGACATTTCTGCAACTATTTGCAATAGTTGCATTTCTACAACTATATGCATTTGTTGCAGAAATGTCTTCAACTATATACAATAGTTGCAGACATTTCTGCAACTATACCATATATTTGCAGAAAAATCTGCAACTATATGCAATAGTTGTAGGCATTTCTGCAACTATTTGCAATAGTTGCATTTCTGCAACTATATGCAATTGTTGCAGAAATGTCTACAACGATATGCAATAGTTGTAGACATTTTTGCAACTATTTGCAATAGTTGCATTTCTGCAACTATTTACAATTGTTGCAGAATTGTCTGCAACTATATGCAATAGTTGCAGACATTTCTACAACTATACCATATAGTTGCAGAAAAATCTACAATTATTTGCAAATTTTGTAAATTTGAAAAAAACATCGAAAATGTTCAAAATTTGCTAAATTCTCTGCAAATATTTGAATAATTTCAACTTTACTACAAATATGAATTTTTGGTATCAACAATGGATCTCATTTCAAAGATCGTAAAATTTATGATTTTTAGGTGAAAATGGTATGTTGATCCAATTTGTGTACATAAAATTATATGCATTTGAAATGTTAAAAACATAAAGCGTATTTAGGTATTTTTGCGTGCACGAATTTGAAAATAGGGGCCGAAAATGCAAGTTTGGTTTGTGAAGGATGTTTTCTCTATTTTGAAACATATTAGGGATGTGAGCCAAACTTATCACATTATTTTAAGTATGAATTAATACATATGTGGAAATTGTTTGAACCTATACTTGAATAGTATATAAAAAATAAGTTATAACTTATAAATTTGAATAGGAAAATGAAACCAAGTTTAAAATGGTTAAATTTTGGTTAAGCAAAATAATTGACTTAAGAAATATTAAATTGATTGAGTTAGTGAAATGAAGTTGATAAATTAATAAAATGGAATTTTGAATGGGTAAATGGTATAACACATAGATTCGAGAATTAATAAGCTAAAAAAAGATTTAAATTTGTTGAATGGGAATGATAAGAAAATTTAAATTGAATAAGATTAAATAAAATAAGGAATGGATTAAAATTGAAATGAAGTTTACTTAATATTAAATAAAAATTTGAATTAGATATTAAGTGCAGATAAACGAGTAAAGTGAATCAATTTCATTTAAGCTATAAGATGAATTAATCAAATGAATATGAACTTAAATTTCTAAATGAAATGTAATTTAAGTGTGTAAGAAATCGAATAAAAATAATTGAGTGTAAGAAGAAATAAAATTAATGCGAGTAATTGAATTTGATTTAAAATTTGATTAAAATAAGCTAAATACAAATGAAATGAGTTTTAATAAATTCATGTTAGCTAATTGCATAAGAAATAAGTTAATGAAATAAATTAAATGATGGAAGTAACTGAAATTTTTTTGTGTTAACTAATATAAAATGAAATAAGTTATAATTTTTTTTATTATAAGTTAAAGTGGACTTAAGAGAAGCTGAATAAATTAATTGTAAAATGAAAAAGAAAGAGGTTATTAATGTGAATTGAGTTATAAAATGAAATTTATCTTGGCAAATCAATAATATGAATTTGAATAAATGAAAAAAATTGGTGAATAAATAATAACATAAGATATGAGGTAATAATAATAAACGTGATTGTGTTGTATAAAATATTTATAATAAACATAGCTAATTTTTAATGATGTTAGTATAATTAAAAGGAGGATATACTAAGTGGAAATAAAACAAATTCAACTTAAGCAAGATTAAGTGGAATAGTTTTATAAACGATTCACCAATGAATTTATATAAATAAACTAAAAAAAGTGAAACAATTGGAATTTCACAAATTGAATTGAATAAAAATTGAATATAATAAAATTTGCAACGAATGTTAATAAATTTAAAGGAATCAATGGAATGTGAATTAAATTTAAATATGGATGAAACAAATGTAAATAATTTGAACAAACTGATTGAATGTAAGTATATTGAATTGAAATAAATCAAATGATAATGCAGTAAATACTGATTGAAGGAAAAGAATGAATTGAAACTAAATTTGTTGAATGTAAACTAATTAAAAGCAAATGAATTAATTATAAATCAATTGTATGATTAACGAAATGAATAATTAAGTGAACGTGAATCAAGTTAAAATATATGAATAAGGTATGGTATTAAATTAATTGAGGGTAATTAATTATGTGAATGATTGAAATGAAATAAGTGGTGTGAGCTTAACAACATTTAAATGAATGAAAAAGAATTTGGAAACAAATGAGCTTCAATATAAGTCGATTCAATGTTATGAATAAATGGAAATTGGGAAAATAAAATATTAATAAAATTTAATGTTAATAAGAATGAGAAACTTAAATATTGACATTGAAAAGTAAATTTTGATAGTTATGAATTGATTTGAATGAATATTGATTTTTCGGATGTTTTGTTTTGTTGTAAATCATTATTTCATTGTTTTGAGTGTATATGATTGTTGTATGGTTACATATTTGTGCTTTTGTTTGAGATTTGGATTCAAAATATATGTTTTATACTTATTGTAACTTATACATGTTCTACATCTTATTATAAGTAATCAACATTGCAAATTGAGTTGAGATATGTACATACAAAGACTATTGGACATATATGTGGATTATTATATGCTTTGCTTGCTTAGTATGAGCGAACTCGCTCGTATTATAAATAATAAGGTACGTATCTCGGATTATAAACCGCGATTTTATATTTTAGCCCTTCAAGATGCCTCATCATTGAGATGAGATGTATATTTAATATATATTGGTTATATTTTTGTTATATGTTGAATTGTAAAAAAAATTCGATCGAGCCACACAAAGGAGGCTCTACCGAAATTTTCCGTAATTCTTGGAGTTAGAAAAAATTTGAAGTTTAAAAAATTTTATAACTTATTTTTATATACAAGTTATATTTTCCGTAAACCAATAGTGGAGTGGCGTAGTAAAAGCATAGAGAAAATTTTCTAATAAGATTTTAAAGTTATAAGTGATTATTTGAATAAAATCCATTGTACGTTAAATTCTTTACTTAACGCCTTTCCAAAGACGAAAAGTTTTGAGTGGGGGAGTATGTAACGATCCATATTTTCGGCTCTTTTAAATTATTAAATTTATTGTAATTACTGGATAAATATGGATAGAATAAAATTTAATGATTTATTAAATTGGATTATTGAATGGATAAATTGTTTGAAATTTAATATTCGAAATTATTTGAAAATTTTAATTCTGTATCTAAGGTGATCCAAAATGATATAGGAAATTGATTTAAATTTTATTTAAATATGAATGAAGATGGTTAACATTTAAAATTGGATTTAAATGTGAAAAATTAGAAATGGAAATTCTATATTTTAAATTGATGAGTAAAAATAGCTATTTTGGCGACTGTCTTGGATTTCGATGAAAGCAATTTCATCGGATCTGTAATAGTGAATTATTGTAGGATTTCAAGTTTCATAGCGATTGGACTTGTCGTTTGGCCGTGCAAGCTTGAAACGCGTAGAAATCAATTTAAAGGAACTCGATAAAATAAATTGGCTTTAAAAAGCTATCTTCCACATACGATCGAATTAGGCATCAAAGCTAGTTCCATTGCATTCGGAATGGGGGTAAAATATTATAAACGCCTAGCGGCACGTCTCAATTGGAGTCCGAATGATTTTGGACCTACCTATACGCACGCAAACCGAGACAGTTTTATTATTATTTTATTTCAGAAACCCTAATTTTAACCATGGCCGCCACCTATTCCAATGCCAAAAATTTCTTATCTTCTTTCTCTTTATCTCTCAATCCGTTCAATGAAATCGAAATTCCAAAAGCAAAGTTGTAGATCTCGGCGAGCTCTTCAAATCCATACAGTTGATCTATGCTATTTCATCTCGAAATCGCCAGAATCTGAGGTCAAAGCTCGCGCACATTTTCATTGATTTCGAGAGAATGGCAGTGGTTGGGGGTGTGACGCCCCACCTCTATACCCACGCTAGCCAAGAACACTATGATGTAATGCTGTCAACTAGCACGGAGAATAAGGCTGTTGAGGAGCGACCATCCATGTAATTGCTTTGTGCGAGCACCGATATGTCAGATAGTACAACATGCATTTTATTTCAAGAGAGGAAATCCGACATACCGATACAAACTCAAAACTACTACACAGTGGCTATATAAATCCTTCGGAAACAAATATAGAAATAAGCATAACATTAATCAGTCACAGATAACTCATATCACAAAGGCGGAAATAGATATGAATATTCCAATAGGAAGTGTACATCAGAGTAGTGGTCTAAAAAGATCCACAATAATACAAAAGAATAGCAACACGTGCTAGCTATACAAAAGAATACAACTATGAGTCCATATCTCAAGTGTATACAACAAAATAAACTACTAATCTAAGTAGTTAGCCAAAAGTCAGAGAAATCAATCCCAAGTGAGAAGTCAAGCTGAAGCACCTGTAACATCTCAGTCTGACCCGAGTATTATTTAATAAGAAAATAATAAACAGATCAGTCTAACTATAAATATCATATGAAACGATATAGAATCAGAGATATGACTAAACACATAATAATCACAATACCAAGCTGCGATATATATATAAGTAATTGAAAATCAACAAGAGATTAATCAATATCACCAAATCTACACAAGAATCAAAGGAAATGTCATACTCCTTATTTCGTTCACCAAACAATAAATATTGACGATTACATCAATGTCAATCACAAAAGTCAATGACACACGAATTCACCAATGCACACATATTGATAAAACTTATCAATGGAAATCACAAAAATTGGTGAAGCATAAATTCTAGAAATCATCTCAAGAAATCCAGTTAATGACACACGAATTCACCAATGCACACATATTGATAAAACTTATCAATGGAAATCACGAAAATTGGTGAAGCATAAATTCTAGAAATCATCTCAAGAAATCCAGTCAATGACACACGAATTCACCTATGCACAAAAATTGATAAATCATATCAATAGAAATCACAAAAATAGGTGAAGAAGAAAATTCCAGAATTCGACACACGAAATCCAGAAATCACACAAAATAGGGGGAGGCCTATCACACGAACGGGAGCATGAAAACTCACCAACATATGTATCAAACGAACGAGACGCTATCTCATGGTAGCTAGCCATTAATTTTTGACACACGAACGGCCCGAAGACCATGGGGCGCTACCCCATAAATTTGAGTCGAAACTCCACAAAACGGGGTTTAGTCTCCCTCGCACACAAAGCGACATCGCACATTGCTAGTCTAAATCACAAAAATGATCGTCATGATCATCAAGAAGTGTCAATTACCGTAAGCTAGTAAATATATGAGCTTAGCTTCATGTCCCATAACACTAGCTTAACTTAAATATTTACGAACAAATTATAGATCTCCACTAGAAAATTGTCACAAGAGATTCAATCGAACAAGTCCAAGAATTAACCGACGAAGTAAACGTAAGCGTTTCATACCACTCGTTTTACTAAGTCGTTTAATTAGATTTCTCATACGAGTGAGGTAAAGGTTTGTATATACTAATAAATTGGAAATCGGTTTGAGAAAACGAGCTTTGTTATAAAATAGTGTTGAAATCATTTGAAGAAAGAGTTTTGATATTTACTACTAGTATAGAAACCTTTAAATTTTTAAAGATAAAAATCACAAAGAAGATTGTAGGGACGATCAATCACTAAAATTCACATACGAAGATGTGAATAAAAAAAATCCAACGAAATTGATAAAGAATCCATCGAAATGGATATTCAAAAATCCCTAAAAAGGAGACATCAAAGTCATAACAAATGATAACAACACATAGGAAACAACACCAATCGATTAAAGTTGAAAATTCAAACAACTAGGCGAAATAGGCAAAAATGCACTAGGTCGGTCGGCCGGCTACAGAGCTCGGTCGACCGGACCCTGTTCCACAAAAATTCTCGGGAAGCAGGTCGGTCGGCTGAGCCCTGTAGCCAGTCGACCGGACCAGAGACAGAAAGGTGCCTATGCACCATAGTAGCAGGTCGGTCGACCGGCCACAGGGCTCGGTCGGGCGAACCTAATCCCAGTCCCTTCCTAGCCCACTGAATACAATGGCCAATCACTACCAAATTGCAACCGTACGAGCATCGGCACTAAGGATTTATGCCAATCGACTACCCGGCCCTATGAGCTCCTTGTTGCCTCACCAAAAACACATTTGAACATCAAAGCTATGGTTTTTAAGAATTTGGCTTTCAAAATACCAAAATGGGAATATTCACAAAACCATTCCAAACCAAAAGCAAATGCACACGGATAAGTGTTAGGAATTCATACCTAACAATCGAAGATAAATATAAGCATAGATGTGAGATAAAAATCTCACCTTTGAACCCAAGCAATTGGAAAAAGAAGCTTGAAAGCAAAGGAGAATCAACCACTCTTCAAATTCAACTCAAGAAGCTTGATTCTAAGCTAAAAAGAGAAACATTTCCCAAATTAGGTTTAGGAATTTTCTGAAATCAAAGAGAGAAAGAGTTGGAGAAGAAGAAGAGAAGCTTTCCAATGGGTTCTTCTATTAGTTTGGAGCTAGAGTTTGATTTGCAAAAGAAAACTAGGGTTATGGAGTTTTAATTTCCCATCTCTCCCACCATTGATGCTTTTAGAACTGAAAAGAGGAGAAAGTGAGGGTGAATGGGGAGGAGTGGCTCAGATTTGGGTATAAGTTAAACATAGGGCTGAACCCAAACCCAAACCCAAAGTGAAAAAGTAGCAAAAATCAACTTTCTCCAAACATATCGAAGCTTATACTCAAAAAGGTCGCAAACGGCATTTTAAACCCAATGGGAGTGGTCCCGAGTCCTATTTCGACCGTATGCAAAAAGTAGCTTTTCGGACTAAATTCCGAGTATCAATAAATTATTTAAATAAAACATTTAAATATAAAATCAACAAATATGTGGGTTGTTACAGACTCCCCTCCTTAAAGAAATTGCGTCCTCGCAATATTTAAGAAGAAGATATATAGTGACAACCATAAAAGCATATTCAACACAAAAGAAGTTTGAAATAAAAGGTTCGCCTTAAAGGGCACGGGAAAGTAAGTCCGGATGTGATCGCTCGATGAACTCTCTAGACTCCCAAGAACAATCCTTAGGATTTGAAGACCATTGAACTTTCACAAGCGGAACATCTTTATTTCGAAGACGTTTGACCTCCGAAGCAATAATTCGAATAGGATGCTGCTCATAAGTTAAATTAGGCGAAACTTCAATTTCTTCCACAACACCGGGCTCAAGAATAGAATTGGAATCTCGAAGACACTTCCGAAGTTGAGAAACGTGAAACAAATCATGGATAGCAGAAAATTGAGCCGGTAATAAAAGGTGATAAGCCATGGAACCAATACGTTCAGTGATAGGAAATGGCCCAATATATCGAGGCGCCAACTTTCCCGATCGACTGAAACGTACAACACCCTTCACAGGTGAAACACGAATGAACACAAGATCTTCCACAGAAAATTCTAACTTCCTCCTCCGGTTATCGGCATAGGATTTTTGTCTACTCTGGGCTTCTTTCATCCTATGTCGAATAAGTTCAATCTTCTCTGTGGAATCACGAATAAAGTCTGGACCTAAAACCAGCTTCTCACCGGCCTCAAGCCAACAAGAAGGAGATCGGCATGGCCTTCCATAGAGTGCCTCGAAAGGTGCCATACCAATACTAGATTGGAATCTATTATTATAGGAGAATTCAACAAGTGAAATATGATCTTCCCAACTTCCACCGAAATCAAGCACACAAGCACGAAGAAGATCTTCAAGAGTTTGATTCACACGCTCGGTTTGTCCATCGGACTGGGGGTGATAAGCGGTGCTAAAATTAAGCTTCGTTCCCAAAGCTTTTTGAAGACTCTTCCAAAATCCACTAGTAAACAGTGGATCACGATCACTAACTATAAAAGTAGGAACTCCATGCAATTTAACAATTTCTTTAATAAAAAGTTTGGCCAAAAGAGGTATGGTTCGGTTTAGACCGAACGGGAATAAAATGGGCGGATTTAGTAAGCCTATCAACAATCACCCATAAGCTATCATGACCCAAACGAGAACGGGGAAAGCCATCTATAAAATCCATGGAAATTTGGTCCCACTTCCAAATTGGAATTTCAAAAGGTTGCAATAACCCACTGGGCCTTTGATGCTCGGCCTTAACGAGTTGGCAAGTCATGCAACGCTTAACGAAGTTAGCGATGTCAGGTTTCATTCCCTCCCAATAATAAAGTCGCTTCATATCCGCATACATTTTACTACTACCGGGATGAATGGTAAATTTGGAGCGATGGGAATCTTCTAAAATATCATTACGAAGATCACTAATATTTGGTACGATAAGTCTACCAAATTTCCGAATGCCGCCACGAGAATCGATATTAAAGTTTTTCAAACCTTCAATATCAATTTTATCCTTAATATTTTGGCCAAGAAGAGCCAATTCAGGATCTAGCCTTTGAGCTTCAAAAATGCGGTCTAAAAGAGAAGGATGGGCCTCAAGGCTACATAAAACAAATGATGAGCATAAATTGGATACGCGGTCTCGAATCTCACAAGTGGATAAGATCTCGAGATCGTTCCATTCGGATATCATCATAGAGACAACAGCTTGTTGTTTATGGCTAAGAGCATCGACGACACGATTACCCCTACCGGGAGTATAAAGAATATCAAGATCATATGGTGCAAGAAATTCGAGCCAACGTTGTTGACGCAAATTAAGTTCCTTTTGAGAGAATAAATACTTCAAGGATTTATGATCGGTATAAAGAACAAATTTCTCTCCTAAAAGATAATGATGCCAAATCCGAAGAGCAAAAACAATAGCCGCGAGCTCTAAATCATGAGTGGCATATCTAGTCTCAGCAGGCTTCAATTGCCTAGAAGCATAAGCAATAACACGTTCTCTTTGCATAAGAACGGCACCTAAACCAACGCGACTAGCATCGGTATAAACAACGAAATCCTGATTCCCCTCGGGAATAACAAGAATAGGAGCATCAGAAAGGAGTTCTTTTAATTTCTGAAAAGAAGTTTTACATTTGTCCGACCAAATGTATTTAACACCTTTCTTCGTTAAGCTAGTGAGAGGCACGACAATCTTAGAAAAGTCTTTGATAAAACGGCGGTAATAGCCCGCCAGTCCGAGAAAACTACGAATCTCTGTCACACTCTCCGGTCTCTTCCAATCTTGAATCGCTTCAATCTTTGAAGGATCCACGAAAATTCCGGATTCGGAAATAATACGACCGAGAAACTTCACACGAGATTTCCAAAAAGGGCATTTAGAAAATTTTCCTCTTAAACGATTACTCCTAAGAGTTTCCAACGCAATCCGAAGATGCTTCTCATGTTCCTCCTCGGTTTTTGAATACACAAGAATATCATCAATAAAGATGAGAACAAACCGATCGAGGAAATCTTTGAAAACTCTATTCATAAGGTCAACGAAATAAGCCGGAGCATTCGTTAGACCAAATGGCATAACAAGCCATTCATAAGATCCATAACGAGTATGGAACGATGTCAAAGGAATGCTATCCTCTGCAATACGAAGTTGATGAAATCCAGTAGCCAAGTCTAATTGTGAAAAGACTCTAGCACCACTAAGTTGATCGAATAGATCATCAATCCGAGGTAAAGGATATTTATTTTTGATAGTAAGATCATTAAGCTTGCGGTAGTCAACGGAAAGCCTAAGTGTTCCATCGGATTTCTTCACAAAAATAGCCGAGCTCCGCAAGGTGAGGAACTAGAGCGAATAAACTGCTTCGTCTCCAATTCGGATAATTGTTTACGCATCTCCTCGTTTTCTTTATTGGACATACGATAAGGAGGCCGAGTGATAGGTCGAGCTCCAGGAATGAGATTAATTCTTAACTCAATTGCTTGCTTAGGTGGTAATCCTAAAACGGGCTCGAATATGTCGGAAAATTCACGAACGACGTGAATAAGAGAAATAATATCACCCTCATCATCATCATCGTCATCACGAGGATTAAAAAAATATAAAGATGCAACCAAGCTGGAATCTAAATCTGTAAGATTAATAGAAATCTGCTTAACAGATTGAGGATGTCGAAGATGAATAGTCCGCTCAGGACATAGGATATGAGCTTCATAACGGTTAAGACAATCCATTCCCAAAATCATTCCAAAGCCTAAATAACGCATGACATGCAAATCGGCTCGGAAAGAAAAATCACACAAAATAATCTTGACATCTTTACACAATAAACTGATTGTCGCGGATCCACCAACCGGATTCGTAATTCTCAAGGAAGTCATTAAACACAAAACATCCAAAGAAAAAGTATCGACAAGTTATTTTGATATAAAAGAATGGGACGCACCCGTATCAAAAAGAACTCGAATAGGATGATCACGAAATAAAATAATTACATCAAGGATAGAATGAGATATACCTTGACCATGAGATGTGTTGCCAGGGGCTTGAGCAACATTAAGCTTTCCCTCCTTCCTATTTTGAAGTTTGGGACATACATGCATAAAATGGTCCGGGCTTTTGCAATAGCAACAAGTACGAGGCTTTGAACACTTGTTCGCAAAATGGTCTTTCGAACCACAATTATAGCATTTCCCTTGAGTAGGGGAAAAGGTCTTTTCAACAGGAGTTGCTTGCCTCCCTTTCTTATTGGGATAAGGGCCTTTGAATTTGTTTGCTCTCTTCTTGTTGTTGAAGTTTGGTTTGGAACCCACCACTTCAACATCATTCTCCCTATCCGCCTCTTCAAGACGAAGAGCGATATCAATGAGTTGGTCGAAAGAAACTTCTAATTTTAGAAGTAATGGCTTCTTGAGATTTTTGTTTAAGACATAGACGAACCTCTGGTTCTTCTTTAAAGGGGTGTTGATGTATTCAACCCCATATTTGGAAAGCGACTCGAAGGAGGCGACATAATCTGTCACGGAAGAATCACCTTGAACAAGGTCTATAAATCGTCTAGCCAATGTCACTTTCTCTACTTCCGGTACAAGTTTCAACTCGAAGCGTTCCCAGAATTGCTCCCAGGTGAGATCCGCTTCATTAATCTCAGAAACAAGAAGTTCGTACCAGTCCAATGCTCTTTCTCGAAGCATACTAGAGGCCACCTGAACTCGATGAAGGTCAATAAGATTCATGCAAGAAAAGATTCGATCGCATGACCTTAGCCAAGCCTGTACTTCAATAATAGTTTCGGAACCTTTGAATGGCTCCCCACCCAAATTAGTGTAATCGCTGCACAAGCGTGCAAATCCCGACTTTGGGTGAGTAGGTTCCGGGTTAGCTCCAGCTGCTTGAGCATTTGTCACTAAATCAAGAAGCTGTTGAGCAGTCATAAAAACTCCATCTTGGGGTGGAGTGCTAGAAGGTACGGCTCTGGGGTGGCCTGGTCTAGACATTTCTCTTCCTTTAGAAAGAAAGAAGGACGAGAAGAAGATTATTCACTAATGGATATCAAGAAATCTAGATAGATAAAACAAGGAATCATAAAAGAAAATAGGATGAATCGGTACGAAGACTCGAAGTAAATCCTAAAGCACGACTCCTAAGATGGAATTAGGACGATGATCCTTGTTATAATATTCCATATTGTTCCGAAGTTTGGCTCTGATACCAAGCTATGACGCCCCACCTCTATACCCACGCTAGCCAAGAGCACTACGATGTAATGCTGTCAACTAGCACAGAGAATTAGGCTGTTGAGGAGCGACCATCCATGTAATTTCTTTGTGCGAGCACCGATATGTCAGATAGTACAGCATGCATTTTATTTCAAGGGAGGAAATCCAACATACCGATACAAACTCAAAACTACTACACAGTGGCTATATAAATCCTTTGGAAACAAATATAGAAATAAGCATAACATTAATCAGTCACAGATAATTCATATCACAAAGGCGGAAATAGATATGACTATTCCACTAGGAAGTGTACATCAGAGTAGTGGTCTAAAAAGATCCACAATAATACAAAAGAATAGCAACACGTGCTATACAAAAGAATACAACTATGAGTCCATATCTCAAGTGTATACAACAAAATAAACTACTAATCTAAGTAGTTAGCCAAAAGTCAGAGAAATCAATCCCAAGTGAGAAGTCAAGATGAAGCACCTGTAACTTCTCGGTCTGACCCGAGTATTATTTAATAAGAAAATAATAAACAGATCAGTCTAACTATAAATATCAGATGAAACGATATAGAATCAGAGATATGACTAAACACATAATAATCACAATACCAAGCTGTGATATATATATAAGTAATTGAAAATCAACAAGAGATTAATCAATATCACCAAATCTACACAAGAATCAAAGGAAATGTCATACTCCTTATTTCGTTCACCAAACCATAAATATTGACGATTACATCAATGTCAATCACAAAAGTCAATGACAAACGAATTCACCAATGCACACATATTGATAAAACTTATCAATGGAAATCACGAAAATTGGTGAAGCATAAATTCTAGAAATCATCTCAAGAAATCCAGTCAATGACACATGAATTCACCAATGCACACATATTAATAAAACTTATCAATGGAAATCACGAAAATTGGTGAAGCATAAATTCTAGGAATCATCTCAAGAAATCCAGTCAATGACACACGAATTCACCTATGCACAAAAATTCATAAATCATATCAATAGAAATCACAAAAATAGGTGAAGAAGAAAATTCCAGAATTCGACACACGAAATCCAGAAATCACACAAAATAGGGGGAGGCCTATCACACGAACGGGGGCATGAAAACTCACCAACATATGTATCACACGAACGAGACGCTATCTCATGGTAGCTAGCCATTAATTTTTGACACACGAACGGCCCGAAGACCATAGGGCGCTACCCCATAAATTTGGGTCGAAACTCCACAAAACGGGGTTTAGTCTCCCTCGCAGACAAAGAGACATCGCACATTGCTAGTCTAAATCACAAAAATGATCGTCATGATCATCAAGAAGTGTCAATTACAGTAAGCTAGTAAATATATGAGCTTAGCTTCATGTCCCATAACCACTAGCTTAACTTAAATATTTACGAACAAATTGTAGATCTCCATTAGAAAATTGTCACAAGAGATTCAATCGAACAAGTCCAAGAATTAACCGACGAAGTAAACGCAAGCGTTTCATACCACTCGTTTTACTAAGTCGTTTAATTAGATTTCTCATACGAGTGAGGTAAAGGTTTGTATATACTAATAGATTGGAAATCGGTTTGAGAAAAAGAGCTTTGTTATAAAATAGTGTTGAAATCATTTGAAGAAAGAGTTTTGATATTTACTACTAGTATAGAATCCTTTATATTTCTAAAGTGACAAATCACAAAGAAGATTGTAGGGACGATCAATCACTAAAATTCACATACGAAGATGTGAATAAAAAATCCAACGAAATCGATAAAGAATCCATCGAAATGGATATTCAAAAATCCCTAAAAAGGAGTCATCAAAGTCATAACAAATAATAACAACACATAGGAAACAACACGAATCGATTAAAGTTGGAAATTCAAACAACTAGGCAAAATAGGCAAAAATGCACCAGGTCGGTTGGCCGGCTACAGAGCTCGGTCGACCGGACCCTGTTCCACAAAAATTCTCGGGAAGCAGGTCGGTCGGCTGAGCCCTGTAGCCAGTCGACCGGACCAGAGACAGAAAGGTGCCTATGCACCATAGCAGCAGGTCGGTTGACCGGCCACAGGGCTCGGTCGAACAAACCTGTTCCCAGTCCCTTCCTAGCCCATTGAATACAATGGCCAGTCACTACCAAATTGCAACCGTACGAGCATTGGCACTAAGAATTTATGCCAATCGACTACCCGGCCCTATGAGCTCCTTGTTGCCTCACCAAAAACACATTTGAACATCAAAGCTATGGTTTTTAAGAATTTGGCTTTCAAAATACCAGAATTGGAATATTCACAAAACCATTCCAAACCAAAAGTAAATGCACATGAATAAGTGTTAGGAATTCATACCTAACAATTGAAGATAAATATAAGCATAGATGTGAGATAAAAATCTCACCTTTGAACCCAAGCAATTGGAAAAAGAAGCTTGAAAGCAAAGGAGAATCAACCACTCTTCAAATTCAACTCAAGAAGCTTGATTCTAAGCTAAAAAGAGAAACATTTCCCAAATTAGGTTTAGGAATTTTCTGAAATCAAAGAGAGAAAGAGTTGGAGAAGAAGAAGAGAAGCTTGCCAATGGGTTCTTCTATTAGTTTGGAGCTAGAGTTTGATTTGCAAAAGAAAACTAGGGTTTTGGAGTTTTAATTTCCCATCTCTCCCACCATTGATGCTTTTAGAACTGAAAAGAGGAGAAAGTGAGGGTGAATGGGGAGGAGTGGCTCATATTTGGGTATAAGTTAAACATAGGGCTGAACCCAACCCAAACCCAAAGTGAAAAAGTAGCAAAAATCAACTTTCTCCAAACATATCGAAGCTTATACTCAAAAAGGTCGCAAACGGCATTTTAAACTCAATGGGAGTGGTCCCGAGTCCTAATTCGACCGTATGCAAAAAGTAGCTTTTCGCACTAAATTCCGAGTATCAATAAAATATTTAAATAAAACATTTAAATATAAAATCAACAAATATGCGGGTTGTTACAGGGGGCGCGGCGTTCGAGGTGAAAGAAGAGCAAGTCGAGGCGCACACATAGGCTTCGGCTGATCGAGTTCCGGTCAAGTATTGGTGGGCGCACATGGAAATTTGGTTGCATGGGATGGGTTACGTGCTCTCGACCGTGAGGAAGAAGAAGGGTGACGTGTTGTTATTTTTTTAATTAATTTTTAATTAAATTATACAATCGTTCTAACTAGCATAACTTTTTCATACGAGATCGGATCGACGCGCGGTTTACTCCATTGCGTTCGCATTAGAATTCCAGATATTATGGACTAGTTTGGCTGCATTCCAAGACTGTTCAAATTTGAGCCTTTATTTGGATTTTAAATCGTCGATAAATCAAAGGTGAGTGTTTATACGCTTACAATTGACTAAAATAATTTTTATGTTAGTTATATTTATATTTTGAAGTAATACAAAATTTATTGGATGTTGTTTGGTAGGTTTAATTATCATTTAAATTGGTATATGAGTTAATTGAGAGAATTTAACTTGACCGTTAAATAAATTTAAATTTAATTGATAAAAAAATGGAATTTGTGGATGTTATTGGCTTTATGGTTGATTAGTTGTGATGGATGTTATTGGTCGATATGGGCTGTTTATTTACTTTGATATATCATGTTATCATCCTGTAGATTGTTTATTGCATATAAAACCGTAAACCGAATTATTTCGAATAAATTAAGAAATAGGTTGAAATGATATATACCAATGACATCCATTTGGATTGGAATGATATATATCCATCCTTTAAATTAAATTGAAATAATTATCCACTTGGCCATAGGTTAGAAAATTATATACGGACACTGGGTTGGTTAAATTAAATGACTTTAAAAGTTGTTTTGAAATTATTTAAATGAACTGGTTTTTAAGAATAAAATCCAATTTATGGAAATTGAATTATTTGAATTGAAGCTCGAAATGTTGGAATTTAAACTTGGTAAAACGAAATTGTTTAATTAATGGGAGTTTAGATTTTTAAGTCAAAAATTTAAATACGGCGTAAATTTTTGAAAGTTGATTTGTTTTAAAAGATTGGTCTTTTATTCGAACTTTAAATATTTCTAAGAAAAATTGATATGAAATGATATTTCAAATTTGAGTTGGAATTGAAAATTTGGATTTAAAATTTGGTATTGAAAGTAAATTTGATGTAAGTGTTTAAATCGATATTTTGAAATCGAATTTGGATTTGGAACTAAAATTGGAAATTTCTTTGAAATTGGAATTTAAATTAATTTGGAACTGGAACTGGAATTGGAAATTAATTTGAAATTGAGATTTGAATTAATTTGGAAATGGAAATTGAAATTTAAAGGAATTTGTGAATTGAAATCGAAATTTATGTGGAATCGAAATTGATTCGAGTTAGAATCGGAATTGGATCGATTAAATCGAAATGGAATTTGAAACTGATTTGGGTAAGAAGTTGGGAAGTAGACCAGTTTGACTTTGGAATTTTTTTTTAAAATGAATATTTCAGTATAAATGATTTAAAATCTATATTCTATTAATTTCAAATTATTTTGATTTTCCAAACTATTTTACTATATAAAACATTTTTATATTCAAATTATTTTCGATTAAACTATTTGAACATTTCTATTAAACTATTTTTAACTATTTAAAATATTTTCTAAAATTCAAACTGGATAAAGGGTAAATTGTTTATTTTTAAATCTTGGATTTAAATACGAACTAGTTTAAAGTGAAGAATATAACCCAAATTGAATTTGAATCAAATTTTGGAAGTGGAATTGATTTAACAGACAAAATTGATAATTGCGAATATATGATAATTTTGAAATGGAATTGATGTTGAAGCGAATATATGATGATTTCAAAATGGATTTGATTTTGAAATGAATATGATATTTTGATATTAGGTACAAATTGTTTTCTAAATGTAAAAGAACCCATCGGTGTGTAAAATGACGATTGGTTGTTAAAGAGACCGTGGCCTCTTATTGAAGTACTATCTTTCAATGTTGGAACCACTTTGACCACCGTGTATGTGGTGGATGATATCCAGAATGTAGTGGTTGAATTGGCGACGTTTACTGGAATGAAGTAAGAGAACGATGATGGATAGCCTTGACATTCGTGTCATAATTAAAATGACTAAAACAGGAGCCTATCTCTAGCCAATGAGGTTAGCTACCTCTAGCAACGTTGATCTCTCGTATTACTATTATGGTTTCGGATTCGATGGGTGCGCACCTTATATGTCATTTGGATTGATGTCGTGGTCGGCCACGGATGGGTTACGACCAGCCAGAAAGGGTAAACTGGTAGAATTCTACCTTAGGCATTTCCTTACGTGCCTTTTCATATTTATCCCTATACAAGCCCATTATGATTTTGGTTTAAAACTGTAAAAATGTGTTAAGGTGGATCAATGTAAAGCTTTAACGCTATTTTGATATTTATTTTACTGATAGACATTATCTGTTATACCGTATACTATTATATATAAATAGTTTAACGGACCCTTAGGAGATGGAAAATCCCGTAACATCTCTTAAGTTATTGCACTCATATTCGTTATATTGATTTGACTTACATAAGAGTATTTTAGTCCCGATTCGAGTGTTTGCCTTTTTAATACACTAGGGTCAGTCCTGAGTTTGTTTTCCAGTGTATCGAAGACTATTCTTTGGAGGACGAAGACGGAGTTTGGTATATTACTATTATTATTATACCATGTATTATGCCATGTTATTGCATTGATTATTTCTCCTTGCTGCATATTTATAACTCTGATAAATGTGTATAGATGATAATCAAATGTATAGTAAATAGCTTTATGAATTATTTATTTGATTATTATATTTTACCGTTTCCACTGTGAGATTCTGTGTTTTGTTTTCTTCTTCTCCTTTTATTTTCTTATTTAACCCCATTGATTATCTACGTTTCGGATTTTTTATGTCGGACAAGTGTGGATTATTGTCGATTTAAACCTTTCGAAATATGGGTCGTCACACAAACTTTTATTGATTCAAAATTATACAGCTAATGGATCGTTAGTTGCAATTATATAATCAAAATGGTTACTATAATATCATTCCAAGGACATGTATTACCATCCTAAACAATATTTCCTAATACCTTCAAATGGTTATGTGAACTACATTAATATGTTCCTGTGGGTTATGGTGTAATGGATCTTAAGGCTAACACTAGAGGGAGGGAGGGATGAATATAATTTTATAACTTTTATAAATCTTTTTAACTAATTTTAAAATTTAAATTCAAAGCGCAAATTATCAACACAGATCTATACTAATCAAGCTATCACAGATGCAACCATAGATTAATATAAAAGCAATAAAATTGTAAAGTAAGATAGAGGACACCAGGAATTTTATACACGTTCGAATTAACCAATCCTACATCTAGTCTCATGCAATATTGTATATATTTCTTTTCAATCACCCACTTTAACTAGGTAGCAAGAAAACTAGAGTATAGTCTCAATTTCAAGGCTATGAGATACACCCTCCTGTCTCACGAGTCTAGGGTAAATTCTCTTGATTTACAGGGTAACAAGATCACCCACTAGATTTAGATGAGCTAGTAAGCACTCCCACTTGATTAGAATGAGCAACAAGCACACCCAAATAAATAAAAGTATAGTTATTGATTTCAAAATGCAAACAGTTATACTTGGGTTACAAGATATCCTATTGCCTATCTGATAGCGATTTGATCTTTGAGTTTGTAAAGAGAATGCTTCCAAAATAGTAAGTAATTTACAGAGAATCAACTAGTAGTGTATGGATTGATTCTATGTAGTTTTGAAGAATATAGTAAGTAGTTTTCAAGAACTATTTTAAGGGAGTAAGGAGTAAGAAGAAAGTAAGAAAAATTGGTTAGCAAATTCGTTTACACTCCCTTTTATATAGTGTCTCCCGGGCCAAAGATGCCCTAAGGACTTAATCCGATTTAGCGGCTTCAACTGATTTGACAGTTTAGTATGCGGTTTAGTTTGATGAACAAAAACGTTTTCGTTCCAGAGTCCCCATCGGGATTGCCAGAAATCGGTGACGCAACAAGTATCAATTTTTATGAAGACCTTGTTTGAACAGTTCGACTACCGAGGGATGAACAAATGTATTCATTCATGAAGAGGTGTGTCCAAAAGACATCCCTTTTCAAATTATAAAAAACAAATCAATGGTCACAATGTTGACAAATTTAGGATGGGTATGTCGACATACCCTTGTAAAATTTGAAAATGGTTTTCTTTCAAATTGTTTTCAAAATTCTATATTTTTGTAAAATAATTTAAACACAGTTTTTAAATACTTTGAAAACATAATTTTTTTATAAAATACCTGTAGAAATATGTTTTGAATTTTAAATAATTTATTTTGATAAAATATCAAAAAGCAAAAATTTGTAATAAAGATCAAAATCTGCTATCAGAGACTTTAACAATTTATTCTAATGACTCATACCTATACACTAAAATCTTGAGCTCTTCAAATCTTTTTTTTAAACTTATGAATCTTGATCATCTCTGAGTTTTGAAATTTATTCTTTATACTGATCAGTCTTCAAGCTTAATCATTATGTACCTATGTAATATTCTATAATATATACTATACAATATGTCAAAATATGACAAGCACCACTGTCCAAGTGGTTAATTGATTCGGCTTTGGTGCAAGAGGTCATAGGTTCGAAACTTGCTTTCGAACGTTTATTGACATGGGATATGTTGTCCCAATGATTTCTTGTATATAAAGTACCATTTTCAAAAAAAAAAATTGTCAAAATATTAGTATCTATATGTATATGGTCATTGTCATCAAAATCAATATAGAGGTATTAACAATCTCCCGCTTTTTGATGACGATAACCATGTAAATATTTCTATATATGAAATAAAATATAACTCTCCCTTATTATATGCATGTGTTATCAATGAAAAAGGGTAAAAAATAAACTCCTCATAAATGTGATATACTTATGAACTATGAGTCGAAATCAATATTTTAGTGCGATATTTATATATTGATTAATGATTAAATCCTAAATCATATACTAAATATTGAAGACACTAAATAAATAAAATAAACTTTATTAATCATTCCAAAATACAAATCAAATTATTACACAATCTAAACATACAAAAAAACAATCCTAAACAAACTAAGTAAAATCATATATACAAACCTATAACAATCCAAACGTCACTATATTAACAATTTACAAACTAATCAAATTCAAATATTCAAGTTTTGAAATACACACTTAAAAATTCTAATTAAATTGGAATACTAGATTTTCCATGGAACTTTAACCCATCCTATGGATCCAAGGATTGGATTTGTTTTGACGACATGCTAGTCTTTTTGTTCCATGTTTGCTTTTGAGTTTGAGCATTCTGGGTTATTGTTTTGATCATCTTTGACAAGAAAGGAAATTAACAAATAAAGAGCATCAAAATGTTTTTCTTGTTCCCTTATCATTTGAATTTGATTTAATTCCTAAAGGTTTTAATATCGGAGAATGAAACAAGAGCATCTTTGAAAGATTGAAGTGTTTCTTCTAAGTTTTCACAAATTTTATGTGGAGAACTCATTTTTATGAAAGGAAATGTTTAGAATAGACAGCGATGAAAAGATAAATCAATGTATGATTTTTTCTAGAAGAAAAAGGGTTAAATAGAGATGAAAAGAAGTATTAAATAACTGATTTAAAAGTAGCTAACCATTTTTGAAATTTAAAATTTTTCAAAAATGGCTAGTATATGTGCCTTAATTTGCAAAATTTGTGTTTTTGTTATAACTTTTGTTTATAGTTAATACCATTCTATTTTTTGAATTCCAGAGAATATAAAAACACTATTGAAGAGTAAAATTAAATTTCTAAGTAATTTTCATTAATATAAAAGAGAAGTTATAATGACCCAAAATTTTTAACGTTTCGAATGAGAATGTTTAATTTATTTAAATATTCAAATTTGATTCAAATGTGATAAATAATAAGAAAATCAGATGTTAATAAAATGATTTGATTTTTATTTATATATTTTTAAATGAATTTATAGGATTTTTCTATAATTTTTAATATGGAAAAATTTAAATTATCGTTTAGCGTACTTTTTGGCAAATGATGGTATACAATGAGATAACTAGTATATTTTATTGTTTTTTTGTGATCGTATCACATTTTTATGCATGATTGTATTTTTTTTGTCGTTCACAGTTCATACGCGAGCGAAATTCTATGTAGCGAAGTGCAAGAAATTACAAAATAAACAACATTTAACCCTAAGACTATTCTTCACTTTTTCCTTTCCCTCTCTTTCTTTTATTTTCCTTCCTTTCTCAACTTATAGTAAAAGTAAAATCAACCTTTCTTCTCTAAAACAAAACAAAAATCTATAATTGATGATAAATAATAAAGTTGGATCTATGTGAATCGTGAGGAAGAGAGCCTCGAATCTTCGTGAGATAAGGGAATGTGGTCGATGTTGGTCGTAATCAACATGATTGGGCAGAACTAGGGCTAGGGTTTTTGGGGGATTTTAGGTGACAATGGGTCTTAGGGCTGGTTTCTTTGAGTTCGTCGTGCGAAGGGGAATCAACATCGGGATTTTATTGAAGTTCTATCATTATTTGGGGGTCGTGTCAGTTTGAGGTCAAGAGGAGCAAGCCCCGGGTTAGGATATAGAGGGGGACATCGGAAGAGAGGTGGTGGTATAGGATGTAGAGAGGAGGTGAAGAGTGATTCATTGGTGAAGTCGGATTGAAGAATCATGAAGCAATGAAGGAGCTAGAGCATGCATGCACAGGGTGTGGTTGTGCATGTATAAGCATGAGGGTGTGATGGTGCATGCACGAGTTATGATGTGCGTGTAAATGCAAGTGGAAATTTAACCTAGAACCGAACACTGTTCGATTTTAGATCGAACCCGAATGCTTAAGCGCCCGCTAGAATTTTGGTGATTTATCTCACCTTTGGATGAATACTATATGATATATAGTAGATATAAATTATTATTTTTGTGTTTGAATGAATTATTGGTTTGGTTTGGTTGAATATCTGCTTTGAAAAGCGAATGACATTTAAAATGAAATACATGGAATTTTGTAAAGGAATCTGGATTTCTCGTTATTATTGATTTTAATTTCAGTTATGTGCCTGTTGTATAAATTGTGGAATGTCAAAATTTGGTAGTTTAACCATATTGGATGTGACATTGATAAATGTTAAAAGTTGAACCTTTTTAGTGATAAATGTAATGGTAGTATTTGTTAACTGTTATGGCTGCTATTAGCCTCATTATAGTGTTTTGGAAATAATATTAAATGTTATTTTGATTTGAAAATGATTTTTATTTGAAGAATGATTTTAAATGCGACTTTTGGATTTTCTATGATATTTTATTTAGAAAAGGTTTTTGTACTTCTCTATTTTACTCTAAACTTTTTGCAAATGTTTTAAAAGTATTTTGGGATGTATTTATTTTACAGAAAACTAATATAATAACAAGTGTGTATTTTTAAGAAAAAGGGAAATTTATCTTCTATAATAAAGTGATTTTGTTTTAGAGGAAGATAAAAATATTTTGGATTAAGTATATGTGAAAACATTTTATATAAATGTTGTATAGAAAGATAGATTTATAAATGGTATTTTATAATAAGGAGTTCTATAATTATATTTGGAGATTTATAAAAGGAGTTTATAAATGAATTTGAAGATTTATAATGGAGTTTTATAATTATATTTGGAGATTTATAAAGAAGTTTATAAATGAATTTGAAGACGTATAAAAGGAGTTTACAAATGGTTTTAAGACTTATAGAAATGAGTTTTGTAAACATAAAAGAGATATATAGAAATGAGTTTTGTAAATATAAAAGAGGTTGTTAGAAATGAGTTTTGTAAATATGAAAGAGATTATGAAAGGATTTTTATAAGAAGATTCATAAAAATGAATTTTGTAAAAGGAATTTTGTAAAAGGAAATGAGGTTTGATTTCTATAAATGATCATTCTAAAATTATGGTGTTATCGAAAGTCATTCTTTTCATATTTAACACCAAATTCTAAGGTAGGAAACTCGCCCCTATCCTGAGAATTAAGAATGTATATCGAGGCAAGGAAAGTATGCTAACTTGTCTGACTACATTGTTAATCAAGGGATAATACTAGTTTGAAATCAGGAAGTGGTGGTAAGTATATTTGATCTTATTTCTTTACTATCCATTTACTTACACCGAAGGTGTTTTGGGTTTGTTGTTACCAACGTTTTAAATGACATTTGTTTTTACTTAATTAAGTATAGTTTCGAAAATGAAATCTTTCTTAAGATTTGTGAATATACTTATACCGTTGAGACAAGTATATTGGTACATTTTCTATGTGTTGGAAATGTAGTGTTTTGTGAATATACTTATACTGTTGATATAAGTATATGAATTTTTTTTCTAATTATTGAAAAAGAAATGTTTTATGAGTATACTTATATAGTTGAGTTAAATATATTAATATTTTTCAAGTATTGAAAGATTGGAGAGGGTTTGTGAATATTTCTTTTGTAAAAGGTATTTAAAATGGATATTTGAAAAGAGATTTTAATTAATGAAAGGATTAAATAAAGAGGGTTAGTGGTTTTTATGTGCTTAACCAGGGTTGGTTTCCATATGGAATTAAATTTTTGGTTGGATTGTTTGTTTATTTGATAGTTATTTAACCGACTACAAACCTTGGCCAGTTTTGAAACTATCGTTGTCGGTTCGAAGTGACCGAGATTAGATATATTATCCGAAAACAACTTCGAACAGGCATAAGTGTCCGAATTACAGACATCTTGAAAATGGTCAAAAAATAAGTTCATTGAAGTGCAAGGATTACTTACTACTAATCCTAAGGGTGATTCCGAAAAGGATGTAGTAGAAGTAGTGTCTTCGGTTTGTTCATATCCTTAACAACATTTATGGATGAATATTTCCACTGCATTGTTGTTTGGAGGGCAGTGTTAGCATTATAAGTGGGATATGCTAAAAGAGTAAAAAGTAGTCTCAGACCCCTAAAACTGGTAATGACTAATGCAGGGAGGTGCTGCGTGGCTAAGTGGGTCGGTCCCATTAGGGTATGATCATTGCCAGATTTAGATCGATATTTATGGATTAGGTATGCTAGTGACTTGGTTCGGTTGTTGGCCAGCAACTGAGGGGTGATCATATTCGGTACTATCCAAGAAAGGGTAGACCAGTCCTGATTAGCAAAGGTGCAAAGTTTGCAGCCTCAAACATTTTCTCTTGAGATGTATTGTACGGAAGGTAGACCTTTACCTTTTCATTGTATGGAATTCATTCTCCAATACGTCCCTTTTGGACTTAGTTGTATACTTAATATGTTGGAATGTAATTAACATGACTATTTCGGCTATGATTAAATATTTATTTTATAGCCTAGACATTATTATAATATCATAAGACTAACTATACAATGATTTGGTTATTGTAAGGTAAAACACATCTATATTTATATGTAGCGTGTTCTTATGAGGTACCTTTATTTTAAAAGGTTTTATGACATTAAAAATCCAGATGATTTGTGTTTCTCATATTGGTTTACCAGACTGATCTGGTCGTTATTTTATTATAATGCTCGGGACAACCCGGGCATATTTCCAGATTTAGTTATGGATGCTTTGAAGCTTCAGGAGATGAGCTGGATGCCTCTAAGACGTATTCATATATATTTTATTTCTGCTGCATTTGTGTTTTGTATTTATTAGCATTTATGAGGACATGTTGTTATAATTATATGTGATGATGAATGGTTCTTTTACTCTGATTGAGGTATATATATAATAGTTTTCTTTTGTAACGATCTATTGTATATTATATATTACTCGTCACATTGTGAGATTCTGTTCCATCTTTTCTCTCTCTCACCCCAACAATCTGTCTTTCCAACACTTGGATGCTCGACACGTGAATACCGTAGATGTATTAGTGTCGTCTTTTGTTGTCGAAAAGGTAGGTTGTTGTAGTAGTATATGGATATAATAGAAAAAACATGAAAATAACATGAAATAAAACTAGAAAATCATACAACTAATAAAAACAAAGGTAGATAAAAGATTTGAAAAATGACGATGACAAGGAAGAGTTTCTATCAAGTTTCTCAAAGATATTCCCAAAGTATTGGTCCACTTTGTTTGAGAGAGAAGTGAACTTTTTACCAAAAAACGTATAAGCTTCTTTTGGTTGTTGAGAAACTTTTCTTGGTTCTTGAGAATCACTATGTTGGAATAACATGATGGTTTGTCAAAGTTTTCTAGGGAAGTGCCGATTTCTTCCTCTTCTACATCTTCCTCTTCCTCCTCTTCAGTTTTCATTACATCACTTTCTTCTTCTTCTAGAATCTCTTGCTTTTCTACCCATGCCAATCTTTGTTCCTTTTCGGGAAGTATTCACAGGGTTCGAATTGAAGAGGAATATGCATAAGAGAGAGGATGGATTTGTCAAAAACTTTGTGAGGCAAAATATTTTCAGCTCTTAAGCCGATACCAAAATAATTGAAAATTCTAGAAAGATACACACCATGGTAAAGTGTGTTATCATGCCTAGAGATTTTCTTTTAAACGCAATCATCCAAAATCACTTGATCCCAATTTATATCATAATTTCGAAAAATAGAAAAAAGAGCTTTGAAAACATTTTGAGTCGTGTTATTGTAATTCCCCATCCTCGGTTTAATACTTTTTATTAAAATAAGATTCATTAGTCTTGCTTTAGGCCTAAGATTTTTGCCTTTAAACCCATAGTCTTCATTAGAAAATAAATCATGCATAACTTCTCTATCGCCATAATCAATTTCAAAAGTGGAGAGGTCATTTACACTACTTTCGCAATCATGAATTTGACCAAGAATTTCTAATCTAAAACAATAGTAATTTCTTTTACACTACTCTAAATTTGACCTTCTTCTCCTTGAATTTTTTTTCAATTTATATTTTCATAAAACATTTTAACCAAATTGGGATAGCAATCAAAATCATTTTGAGATAAATCGGTTAAACCAAAAATACAATTTTCAAAAGCACGATCTTGTAAACCGTAAGAAGAAAATTCATTAAAATTTATAAACCTTCTCAAAAATACTTTTCCAAAAGTAACGTACTTAATATAAATTTCGTTGGACTCTTATTCATTATGAACTTCACTTTTGATCTTTTTAGTAAGACTAATGGCTTTGATGAAGAATGTTGGTCTGTGGAAGACATTTTTTATTTGTTTTGGAGGAAAAAGAGTAATGAATAAGTTTGAATTTTGAAACTATTTGTCTATGGAAGAAGAGATAAGATAGAGCAAGTAAATAGAGAGTGAATAGTCATATGATAGGTAAAAAGGTGGCAATTGAAAATTTGAAATTAATGAAAGAGACGGAATTTCAAAAGTTTGAATTTTTAAAAGATTCTCAAAATTCTGCCAGATATATCGACATACCCATGTGGCATACGTCGACGCATGGGACGAAATTTCAAAGTTGCACTAAGGCAATAAATTTATATATATATATATATATATAAACTAGTACGTAGGCACATCCGTTGGATGTGTGAATAACGAATGTATGCGTAGACAGTGGTGAGCCTCTATTGTTTTGTAGAGTGGTGAAAAATCCATTGGGATATGAGAAGTGAATGATTAAATTTCGGTATAATCATAAATATTAGAATTAGCGATGGTTGAATAAATTTAAATAGCTAACAGAGTATGGTCCAAGAAAAAGTTGAAAAACAAACAATAATCGTTTTAATGATGTTATAAAATCTTCTATATGAAGCGTCATAATGCAGAAAGAAAGTTTCCAACATGAAATATGTAAAATGCATTTTATTAGAGAATATAGAAAGTCGTTTAGCTCTGTCAAATGTTTAAAATGTATATGGGAAAGATAACATAAAATTATCATCAATGTAGAGACGAAATTGAACTATTAGAACAAAGTCATAAAATTCTTCGACTGCTTAAAGTTTTGGAAAACGTATATTACAGCGGTAGCGTTCAATATTAATTACTTTTAAAATTGTATATCACACATAAAATCTGTATTTAACAGAAGGAGTACATATGAAGTAAAAATATGCATCCGATAGTAACTGATGCTAACTATTGCAATAACTGGAGCATGCATTTTAATGCTATGTTATTTGATGAATGCAGTGAACCAAAAGTAGTATTATCACCATTGGAGCACATAATCAATGTAGGATTGGAGTAAGCAACAGAGTGAAAATTGATTGGTCCTACAAATGAAAATGTCACAGTCTTCATATGTGAAGTCAGCAAAGAGTGAAAAAATGAACAGATAATGTACAGGTTGCAGTTAACTTGGAAAAAAACATTTTCTCTCCTTCTTTTCCGGGCTTGAGATCGGCATCTGAACAAAAAAACATACATAAGGTGGAGTTAAAATGTTATTATACTATTATTGGTGGTAGGAAAAAAATTAAATAGGCTTCAACAAATAATGCAGTTGGTTTATTATATGTAAACTAAGTGCATGTAATAACATTATGATGATTGACTCATGTTCTGATTACTGTGATAAAACATATTTGTAAACTACATTTCTAGTATGAGTACCATTTTCCATTGAACTTTTCCATTTTTCAATAAAACATCTTTTGTTTGACACCCAAATTCCTCTGAATAAAGCTACATATAGTTGACATGATGTTAACACATTATAAAAAAGTCTGTTGACTTACATAAAAGATTAGATGAGATAACTATACATAATAGATATGTTATTTTGTACTAAAGTAATAAGGTCTACAAATTGTTTTGAACAACTGTGGTATAATGGATATAAGCTTGTAATGTTAGAGTAAAAGAATTAATGTTGGTAGAATGACAGAGGTAAATATCAGAGTTCAGTTAGTTTCAAAGTTGTTGTTGGAGCAAACGGTTTTGTTGTATTTAAAATTTTGGAGTAATTTTTTGGCATATTTCTATATAAAAAAATATGGGCTTATCATTATGAACCTATTCATACTGTAAGGTTCAACTATAGCGCAGTCTGTGGTTATTTAGCACGTTGTTGTTTCTCAGATGTAAACTAGTTGTCATTAATATTATCATGTAGAACATTGCTAATTTGAAAGATGAAACTGAAAATGGGAGTGAATATAAAATTGTACCGGTTTTAGGTTGTGTTTCCATTTTAGATGTTTGCAATTGTTGTGCATGTCGTTATCGTCTATTGTTAGCCAGCTCGACTTCTCTTGCATCGGTTGACATCCTATTATGGCGAGCTTGGTGTACCTGTCGATATTCTTCTCGTAGTTGAACATCCATATGTTTATCACAAAAAACAGGAAAAAATATATTCAATTTAGTAAATAATGTTGAAGTAAATGGTAATAAACAAAAATATAACTACTAAAAATGACTAATTTTACGGTAGAATATGTAAACATGTTTAATGCAAATTTCATACAATTGCAATTGGGGATGTGCTATAGTGCATCAGCAAATAACATAACAGTTTTATATATAATAATTTATAATCAACAAACAATTGTATTTACATCGAATAATGAGAAGAGTAAATATTGTAATGGTGTATGCGAATTTGCACGCAATAGCTGCGTGAGAAAAGCGGAGGGAAGTATGTATATTATGTAAGTAGAATAGTGAAGCAGTAGTGAAAGCCAGAAAGAAGTGGATGGTATAACTCAGTTTAGTAAGAATGCAGAAAAATAATATAGTGATAGTGAAAGAGAAGTAGAAGTTTAAGTAGTGTTGTTATTGTTTCTAATATGGATGAAATGGAAAAAAAAAGGAGAAGATAATTTTGGATCCTTTTGAAAAGGGTTGATTAATTCAAGTGGGGCTAAGTAAACCGATGTAACTGACATCTTTGCGTAAACATTGTATGTAAATATCTTCCAGCTAGTAAAAAATAACTGTTAAATAGTGTCACCTGTTGGATATTGGATCACTTCCCTTTTCCATTACTTCTCTGTTGGAAATCTTGTACGTCGAATAATATGTTGAACAAAAATTTTAGGAAAAAATATATAAATTTAGGTAGTTAAAAATATAGATGTATGATTATAAATAAGTTTTCTATGGTTTAACGATTGATAAATTATAAGAAAATTCCTAATGTATGTTGGACAGTAAAGGTAGATAAAACTTTTGGGGGGAATTTCATACAAATCTTTTATAGTAGAAGTAGAAGAAGCAAGCTAGAGTAATGGAAGAATGTGAAAGCAATTTAGAGGAAAATTGAACATAGTTTAAAAGGAAGTTTGGTCAATGAGCATCTTGTTGATGTCAGGAAGAATATACTAAATATTTATTGAATATTCAGTGATGTAATCCCAAGGAAAATACGTAATAGCGTAATGGTAAGTATTGATAAATGACTTTTAAAAGGAGAATGTATTCAATCGGCTATGAAGGGAAATAATAAAATAAATCGATGTTTGGAAAAATAATGTATTATTCCAAAAATAATGTTCTGTTATATGTAAATTAAAAGAATGATATACATAAGTGGGGATGGGTTTATTTATTAGTTAAGGACAGTGGAAAACTAATATTGAAGGATACAAAGGACAGTTTATAAAAATTAAAATGTTAAAGGTAGCATGTGCGTATTATTGAAAACAAAGATAGAAACAATGACTATGAAGGGAAAAATAATCGGTAACATACCATTAACTGTTAAGCATCACAGTAAGTAATAAATATTTTTAATGATCAAGTCATGTCTGTAAAAAAATGAGTAAATATAGAGTTTTCTTGTATTAGGATTGAAGTTATTAATTTGTTTGGGAAAAATAATAACATTTATGAATTAAAAGTTAGCATAAATTCAATTTTAAATGTAATCAAATGTCTACGTAGGGAAATAAGCAAAGACTAAAGTAAATTCAATCAGCACGTTGTTAAGTTTGGTGAAAAACAATGATATTATTTCAAAAATAGTATTATGTTGCATCTAATTAAAAAGATGTAGTGAAATTTGTTTTAATTTGAGCGGAAGCCAACTATTTGATCAGGATCTAGTATTGTCTATTTAGATACCAATAGAACCTTAAAAAAAATATTATGCAGTCTCACGGAAATAATAGCAGAAATAAGAGACACAGAAGATTTAACATGGTTCGGATATGAATATCCTACGTCCACGGAGACCCAACAACTTCTTTTTATTTCACTAAAGAAAAGAGTACAAAAGAGGGGGAAGAACAATGGTGGATGCTCTCACACTCTCACTTGCATATGAAATTCCTTTATGTAAATAGACTTGATAATGAAGGGTTGTTTGGAGATTAAGAAAATCAATTTCATGATTACTCAAATATTTTTCCAAATTGCATGATTTGATTTTAGTACAAATAGATGGCGTAATCTTGGTTTCCATATCTTTCCTTTGATTGATTTATTCTCCATGCCCAATCATTTATTTCTTCATATAGCAAATGCATTGACTAATTAATTAGTTTCCTTCAAAATATCTTTACATATACCAGCCAAATTAATTGATTTGAATGAATTAATTAATCAATTTCTTTCCTCCTTAACAAATATTTAAATCATCCAAATTTAACACCCCAACTTGATTCAAATATAACAATCTCTCTTCATCACCTTATCATCAAGCAATCAACATAGAAGTTGTTGGGTCTAGCGCCCAATGGCACTCAAGTAACAGGTATCAAATTGATCAAGTTTTAGCAATGCTCAAACTTGTCCTTTGGAAGTGACTTTGTCATCATATCTGAAGGATTATCCAAAGTACTCACCTTCAACAATTTGATCTTGCTTCATTCTTCCTCAAGCATAAGAAAGAAACCTCTAACATCAATGTGCTTCGTCCGTGAACTATTAGCTTGATTCTCTACAAGATGAGTCGCATACTGACTATTCGAAAATAGCTCTACTATCCGCTGCACCATTGAAAGATCATCCAACAAATGAAGTAAGTATAATCCTTCCTTTATTGCTTCCACAATCGATATCAACTTTGCTTCGGTAGTCGATAAAGCTACGAAAGATTGCAGCTTCGATCTCCATGAAATCGAGCCTATGCCAAGTGTAAAAACATAGCCCGACACTGACTTCCTAACATCTCTATCCCCAGCATAATCAAAATCGTAGTATCCTCTAAGATAGATGTCACCATCCACTCCACCATATAACAAGCCCACCGACGAAGTGCCTCAAAGATATCTAAGAATCCACTTCGTAGCTCGCCAATGCTCTTTGCCTGGGTTAGACATATATTGACTTACAACACACACTGCATGAGCCAAATCTGGTCTTATGCACACCATCACATATATAAGACTACCAACGGCACTAGAATAAGGTATATCAGCCATATACCTTTTTTCTTCTTCCGATGAGGGAGATAAGTCTTTTGACAATTTAAATGAGAGCCTAATGGAGTACCAACTGGTTTGGCTTTCTCCATTCCAAATCGAGCGAGTACCTTCTCGATGTACTGCGCTTGGGTGAGCCTTAACTCTCTCCGCTTCCTATCCATGCTTATCTCCATACCCAATATTCTTTATGCCTTTCCCAAATCCTTCATGTCAAACTCTCTACTGAGTTCCGTTTTCAACTCCTTAATTCTGACCATACTTTGAGATGCAATCGGCATATCATCAACATATAACAACAAGTAAATAATATCACCATCACATATCCTGAAATAAACACACTGATTTTTGAAACTTCTGGAGTATCCATGTGAAAGCATAAACTTATCAAACCTCTTATACCATAGTCTAGGAGACTGCTTCAGTCCATATAGATATTTGTTGAGTTTGCAAACATAGTCTGGTCTGCTACTATCAATGAACCCTTCCGACTGCTTTAAATAAATCTTCTCATCCAGATCACCATGCAAGAATGCAGTTTTGACATCTAGTTGCACTAATTCCATATCATAATGAGCAGCTAATGCCAAAAGAATACGAATAGAAGTATGTCTAACCACTAGAGCAAAGATATCATGATACTCTACCCCCTTCTTCTGAACATACCCCTTTACGACTAACCTTGCCTTATATCTAAGATTACCATTTTCACCGTCTTTCACTCTATAGATCCACTTGCATCCAATAGCTCTCTTATCGGTGGGAAGAGGCACCAAATCCCAAGTACGAATTCTCTTCAATGATTCAATCTCCTCCTCCATAGCAACTAACCAACTGGAACTGCTAACTGATACGATAGCTTCTCTATAATCATAGGGCTCATCATGGACAACATTCAAAGCATATGTTTCCATATCGTCGAAGTTAATATCTTCGATGCTCAATCCAACAAACTCATCAAGCCACTTAGGCTTTCTTCTTTGTCTAACAAGCCTAGGTTCTGAATGAGCTTGCCTTGACTTTGATCATCTGTACCAACATTGATATTATCCTCATCAACGATGGTGTCATCGGAAACACCATCTGAACGTCTATGGAAAGAATCAACAGATGACTTGCTTTGTATCTGGTATTCTTCACATGTCCTCCCATTGTCATTCGATAAGGAAGGCTCCACATTCAACATAGCATTCTCATTAAAAGTTACACGCCTACTCATAACGATCTTTTTGCTAATAGGACACCACGACATATATCCCTTCACTCCTCTCATATAACTAGAAAAATACACTTGAGAGCTCTAGGTTCCAGCTTCCCTTTACTCTCATGCACGTAAGCTGGGCAACCAAACACTCTAAGAAATGAATAGCTAACAGGTTCTCATTTCTATACTTCTTCAGGGATCTTCATATCTATGGCAGTAGAAGGTGTGCAGTTGATGAGGAAAGCCGCCATAGATAAAGCTTTAGCCCAAAATCCTTCTTCAATTTAGCAGTCAATCTGAGGCATCATGTTCTCTCCAATAATGTCTGATTCATCCTTTCTACAACTCCATTAGACTGGGGGGTCGCCTAGTGTAGTGTAATGCCTCTTAATCCCTTCAGACTCACAATAATCGATGGATTCCTGTGATATAAATTCACCGCCATTATCTGAACGGAGAACTTTCAATTTCCTCCCTGACTGCTTCTGAACCATAAATTTCCACTTTTGAAACTTGGAAAAGGTTTCACTCTTTGACTGAAGAAAGTATAGCCATACTTTACCAGAGAAATCATCTATAAATGAAATGAAATACATAGCTCCACCTAAAGACTAATAAGGGGAGGGACCCTAGACATTTGTATGTATATACCTCAAGGTAGCTTTTGCTTTATGCTCTCCTATACCAAAAGAAATCTTCGTCTGCTTTCCAAGAACACATTCTTCATAAAAACCAAGTTTTGAATGATGAACTCCATCAATCAATCCTCATTTTCTCAACTCATCCATGCTACGCTCACCGTTGTGACCCATCCGTAAGTGCCATAATCTGGAAGAATCTGAATTAACAGATGTAACAGAAGCTGATTCACCAATTACAGTAGTGCCCTTTAATAGGTAAAGATTTCCTACCCTCACACCTCTCATAACAATCATGGAACCCTTCGATATCTTCATATTCTCTCCTTCCACTATAATCTTTAAGCCAAGTCTACTCAATGCCTTAACAGAAATCAAGATCCTCCTCAAATCAGGTATATGTCTAACATCAGTGATCGTACGAATAACACCATCAAACATCCTAATCATCACGCTACCAACACCAACCATACAGCAAGAAGCATCATTACCCATGAGAACTTCTCCTCCATCAATTTCATGGTAAGTGGAATAGCAGTTCCTATCAGGTGTCATATGATAGGATGCGTCAGAATCAATCAGGCATAAGTTGCTCTTCCGAGAAGAGCCAGAAGCTGTAAATACATCGATGTCACTTTCTGCATCTGATTTCTCTGCCGTAGAAGCTGAGGCTTACTTTGGATCTTTTCTTCTACCTTTAAGCTTGGGACATTGTGCTATGAAGTGCCCTGGATTCTTACAATAATGACAAGTCAAATTCTTAGGCCCCCTAGACTGAAACCGTGAAGAATTCCGTCCTCCACCTTTCTTCGACCTGCTTTGGCCTCTACCTCTCTAAACAGATAAGCCTTCGGTATCACTATCCAAGCTAGTGCTCACCAATCTACCTCTTAATAATTTGTTACGAAGATCGGCTTCTACATCAGACAGGCTAATTTTACTGCGGCCATAAATCATGGAATTAACAAAAGCAGTGTACTTCTTGGGCAAGGAACATAAGAGGATCATAGCTTGAGCCTGTTCAGTAATATCAACTTCCATTGCCTTCAGGTTCATAATCAAAGTCGTCAAAGCATCTACGTGCTCCATGAGATCAGCTCCAGGCTTCATCTTGAACGAATAGTGTTGTTGCTAAAGAATAATTCGATTAGTGAGAGACTTGTCTTGATATGCATCCGATAATGCATCTCATAGTTCCTTTGCCGTCTTCTTCTAAGAGAATTCTCTAAGAACTTCATCTGAAAGACTCAACTAAATTGTTGTGAGAGCTACATCTTCCATGTAACAACCCGCATATTTTACGATTGTATATTTAAATGTTTTATTTAAATATAGCATCGTTAATCGAATTTAAGTCCGAAATGTCACTTTTTGCAAACAGTCGAATTAGGACTCAAGACTACTTCACTGATCCAAAATGGCGTTTGCGACCATTTTAAATATAAACATCGATATGTTTGGAGTTAAGTGAAATTTTGATATTTTCATTTAGGGCTTTGGCTTTAGGTTTCAGCCCAATAACCTAACACCCTACCCATCTAATACCCAAACTCACACTCCACTCCAATTCATTTCTTCATAACATTTCCTAACACTCAAGCTAAGGTAAAAATGGGGAAAGAGAAAGGAAATTAAAATTCCAAGCCCTAGATTGATTAAGAAATACAAATTCTAGCTCCAACATCAAAGAGAAGCTTAGGTAAGCATCTTCTTCTTCTTCATCTCAATCTCTCTCCAATTTTAGAAATTTACTATAACCTAACTTAGGAAAAATTTCATCTTTGATTATAGATTGAAGATCAAAAGGTGTCGTTGAAGAGAGATCAATCTTTGCTTGTTCTAGGGCTTCTCATTTGTTGTTTTGGGTTTAAAAAGGTGAGTTTTTGGACTCACATCTATGTCTATATCTTTGATAGTTGTTAGGTAGTAATTCCTAGCATCTATTCCTTGTCCATTTGCTTTTGGATTGAATTGGTTTGATGAATATTCCAATTTTTGGTGTTTTGAGGTCCAATCTTTAAAAATACAATCTTTAATGTTTAAAACACGTTTTGAGGTGTTTCGAAGAGCCATACAAGGCTGTGCTATCGCTTGGCGTAAATCCTTAGCCTCCGTTGTTCACCCTTTCGCCTCCGGATAGGATTTTGCCCCACTTGGGGGCTAGGCTGATAATGCTGTAGAAGCAGGTTCAATGGACGGAACCTGGAGGTCAACAGAAAATTCTCTGTACCTGTATCAGTCGACTGACCTTATGGGTCAGTCAACTGACCTGGAAACCGAAAGTTTCCAAGCATTGGGTCAGCCGACTGACTACCTGGTTCAGTCGACTGACCTGCTTGTCTCAGCCTAATTTGTTTATTTTGCTTAGGTTTCCAATTTAAATCGATTCGCGTTGATCCGATTTGTTGTTATCATTTATTATCGACTTTGATGACTTCTTCTTCGGAATTTTTGAGAATATCCATTTTCATGGATTCGTTATCAATTTCTTTGGATTTGATTCATGTCTTCGTATGTGAATTCTTAGTGATTGATTGTTTTTACATTCATTTCTGTGACTTGTCACTTTAAAATACAAAGGTCTCTATCCTAGTAGTAAATATTCACACTCTTTCATAAAGATGATTTCAACTCTATTTTTAATACAAAGCTCATTTATAAAACCGTTTTCCAACCTATTAGCATATACAAACCTTTACCTCATTCGTATGAGAAATCTAATTAAACGGCTTAGCAAAACAAGTGGTATGAAATGCATGTGTTTACTTCGTCGGTTAATTTTGGACTTGTCCAATTGAAAATCTTGTGACAATTTTCGAGTGGAAATCTACAATTTGTTCATAAATATTTATGTTAAGCGAGTGATTATGGGACATGAAGCTAAACTCATATATTTGCTAGCTTATTGTAATTCACACTTTTTATTGATTAACGGTGATCTGTTTGTGATTTAGACTAGTGATTCGCGATGTCTCTTGGTTTATGTGGGGGGCTAGACCCCATTTGTGGAGCTTCGGTTCGAATTTGGTGGGGTAGCGACCCATGGTCTTCGAGCCATTTGTGGAGCCTCAGCTCAAACTTGATGGTTAGCGACCGTGGAATAATATTCCATTTGTGATTCACGCGTTGATGAGTTTTCATGCTCCCGTTTTTGATAGGCCTCCCCCCTATTTGTGTTTTCTGCATTTCTGGTTGTGATTTCTAGAATTTGTATTTTCTCCAATTTCCATGGATTGGAATTGATATGTTTTATTAATATTTGTGTTTTGGTGAATAATGTAAAGAATATGACATTCTTTTTGGTGTTTTTTTTGAGATTCTTGAGATATTGTATGACTTTGTTATTACTAAATGTATACTTGTCACAGTATGGCATTATGGTTATCATACGTTTTTGTTATATCTCTAATCCTATCTCATTTTATCTGATATTTATAGCTAGAATGATCCGTTTATTATTTTCTTATTAAATAATACTCGGGTCAGACTGAAGTATTTCAGGTGCTGCTACTTAACTTCTTAGCTGGGGCTAGCTTTTGACTTTTGGCGAACTACTTAACTAGTAGTTTTTGTGCTTTTATACATTCGAGATAGAGATTCCTTGATATATACATATTCTTTTGTCTAGCACTTGTATCTATTCTTTTGGGATGTAATGGATCTTATATGACCATTACGTTGATGTACACTTTTATGTGTTATGTTCATATATGTTTCCACCTTAGTGATATGAATATTTGTGACTGATTTGTGTTATGCTTATTTTATATTTGTTTCTAAAGACCACATAACCACTGGGTAGTAGCATTGTGTTTGTATTTGATATGTCAGATTTCTTCCTAAAATGAAATTGTGTGACATACCATCTGACCTATCGATACTCGTACAAAGCCATTTCACAGATGATCGCTCCTCAACAGCCTTATTCTTCATGCTAGTCGACGGCATTACCCCGTAGTGTCCTTGGCTAGCGTGATTATAGAGGTGCGGCGTCACAGCTTGGTATCAGATCCAAACTTCGAAACAATGTAGAATAATCTGACAGGAATCGTGCCTTAGGATTTAATTCGAGTCATTGGACCCGTTCTATCCTATTTTCTTTTATCATGCCTTGTTTTATCAATCAAGTTTGTTTGATATTCATTTTGAGAATAACATTTTTCCTCTTCTTTCTTTCTTTCTTAAAGAAGAGAAATGGTTAGACCGGGCCGTCCTAGCGCCGGTCAATCTAGTGCTACTCCTCAGGATGGAGTATTTATGTCTGCCTAACAGCTTCTAGATCTTATAAAGAATGCTCAAGCTATCGGACTCATTCCAAAACCTACTCACCCTAAATCTGGGTTCGCACGCTTATGCAATGATTATACTAATTTGGGTGGAAAGCCATTCAGGGGTTCCGAGAGCGTTATAGAAGTCCAAGCTTGGCTTAGAACATGCGACCGCATCTTTTCCCGCATGAATCTTATAGATCTACATCTTGTACAAGTGGCTTCTAGTATGCTCCAAGAAAGAGCATTAGATTGGTATGAGCTTCTGATTTCGGAGATTATTGAGGCAGATCTTACTTGGGAGCAATTTCGGCAAAGATTCGAATTGAAGTTTGTGTCGAAAGCCGAGGAAGTAACTTTGGCTCGGCGTTTTATTGACCTTCTCAAGGTGAATCTTCTATGGAAATTTATGTCGCATCTTTTGAATCTCTCTCTAAATATGGGGTTGAGTATATTAATACCCCATTGAAGAAAAATCAGAGGTTTATCTATGGCTTGAGTAAGAATCTTAAAAAGCCTTTATTTCTGAAACTGGAAGTATCTTTTGATCAGCTTGTTGATATCGCTCTTCAACTTGAAGAGGCCGATAAAGAAAGTGATGTTGAAGTTGGGAGTGCCAAACTGAACTTCAACAACAACAAGAAGAGGCCTAATAAGTTCAAAAGTCCTTATCCCAACAAGAAAGGGAAGCAAGCAACTTCGATAGCAAAGACTCCTACCCCTAGCCATGGAGAATGCTACAATTGTGGTTCCAAGGACCATTATGCAAATAAGTGTTCGAATCCCCTTACTTGTCGCTATTGCAAAGGTTCGGGTCATACTATATCATCTTGTCCCAAATTCAAAGCAAGAAAGAGGGAAAGCTTAATGTTGTGCAACCCCTAGTAACACTTCTCTTGGTCAATATATATCTCATTCTGTCATTGATGGCATTATTATGTTTCGTGGTCATCCTATTCGAGTTCTTTTTGATACGGATGCATCCCATTCTTTTATACCAAAAGAATTTGTTGATACTTTTTCTTTAAATGTTATGGGCTTGATGACTTCATTGAGAATCGCGAATCCGGTTGGTGGATCCGCAACACTCAGTTTACTATGTAAAGCTGTCGAGATTATTTTATGTAATTATTCCTTCCGTGCTGATTTGCATGTTATGCGTTACTTAGGCTTCGGAATGATTTTGAGAATGGATTGGCTTAATCATTATGAAGCTCATATCTTATGTCTTGAAAGGACTATTCATCTTCCACATCCTCAATCTAATAAGCAGATTTCTATTGTTCTTAAAGATTCAGATTCTAATTCGGTGGCATTCTTGTATTCTCTAAACTCTCATGAAGACAATGATGATGAGGAAGATGTCATTTACCTCATTCACGTTGTTCGTGAATTTTTCGACATATTTGAGCCCGTCTTAGGATTACCCCTAAACGAGCAATTGAGTTTAGAATTAATCTAATCCCTAGAGCTCTACCTATCGCTCGTCCTCCTTATCGTATGTCTAATAAGGAAAATAAGGAGATCATAAACAATTATCCAATTGAAAGCGAAGCAATTTATTTGTTCTAGTTCCTCTACATGGGGAGCTTCAGCTATTTTCGTGAAGAAATCTGGTGGTACACTTAGGCTTTGCGTTGACTACCGCAAGCTTAATGATCTCACCATCAAGAATAAATATCCCTTACCTTGGATTGATGATTTATTCGATCAACTTAGTGGTGCTAGAGTCTTTTCACGGTTAAACTTAGCAACTGGTTTTCATCAGCTTTGTATTGCAGAGGATAACATCTCTTTGACATCATTCTGTACTCGTTATGTATCTTATGAATGGCTTGTTATACCATTTGGTTTAATCAATGCTTCGGCTTATTTTGTTGACCTTATTAATCGAGTTTTCAAAGACTTCCTCGATCGATTTGTTCTCGTCTTTATAGATGATATTCTTGTTTACTCTAAAACCGAGGAAGAGCACGAAAAACATCTTCGGATTGTGTTGGAAACTATTAGGAGCAATCAATTGAAAGCAAAATTTTCTAAGTGCCACTTTTGACAATCTCGTGTGAAATTTTTAGAATACATTATTTCTGAATCTGAAATTTCTATGGATCCTTCAAAGATTGAAACGATTCAAAATTGGAAGAGACCGGAGAGTGTGACGAAATTCGTAGCTTTCTTGGATTGGCGGGCTATTATCATCGGTTCATAAAAGACTTTTCTAAAATCTTCGTGCCTCTTACTAGTTTGACAAAGAAGGGAGTTAAATACATTTAGTCGGACAAATGTGAAGCTTCTTTTCAAAAATTAAAAGAACTCCTTTCCAATACCCCTATTCTTGTGATTCCCGAAGGGAACCAAGATTTTATTTTTTATACCGATGGTAGTCGTGTTGGTTTGGGTGTCATTCTCATGCAAAGGGAACGTGTTATCGCTTATGCTTCTAGACAATTAAAGCTTGCCGAGACTAGATATGCCACTCATGATTTAGAGCTCACGGCCGTTGTTTTTGCCCTTAGAATTTGGCGCCATTATCTTTTGAGAGAAAAAATTGTCCTCTACACCAATCATAAATCTTTGAAGTATTTATTTTCTCAAAGGGAACTTTATTTGCATCAACAACGTTGGCTCGAGTTCCTTGCATCTTATGATCTTGATATTCTATATACTCCTGGAAAAGGGAATCGTGTTGCTGATGCCCTTAGCCCTAAACAACAAGCGGTTGTTTCTATGATGATATCTGAATGGAATGATCTCGCAACTTTATCTACTTGTGAGATTCGAGATCGTGAATTCGATTCATGTTCATCTCTTGTTTTGTGTAGCCTTGAGGCTCATCCTTCTCTTTTAGACCGCATTCTTGAAGCTCAAAAGCATGATCTTGAATTGGCTCTTCTTACCAAAATTGTAGGGATAAGGTTGATGTTGATGGTTTGAAAGACTTTGAAATCGACGCTCGTGGCGGCATTCGAAAATTTGGTAGACTTATAGTGCCAAATATTAGTAATCTTTGTGAAGACATTTTAGAAGATTCTCATGTTCTAAATTTTCCATTTATCCCGGTAGTAGTAAAATGTACGCGGATGTGAAGCGACTTTATTTTTAGGATGGAATGAAATATGATATTGCTAACCTTGTTAAGAGTTGCATGACTTGCCAACTCGTTAAGGCCTAGCATCTAAGGCCCGGTGGGTTATTGCAACCTTTGGACATTCCAGTTTGAAAGTGGGATCAAGTCTCCCGGACTTTATTGACGGTCTTCCCCATTCTTGTTCAGGTCATGATAGTCTATGAGTGATTGTCGATAGACGTACAAAATCCGCCCATTTTATTCCCGTTCGGTCCAATCGGACTGTACCACTTTTGGCTAGACTTTATGCTAAAGAAATTATTAAATTGCATGGAGTTCCTACTTCTATTGTTAGCGACCATGATCCATTATTTCCTAGTGGATTTTGAAAAGTTCTTCAAAAATCTTTGGGAATGAAGCTTAATTTTAGCACCGCTTATCATCCTCAGTCCGATGGACAAATTGAGCATGTGAATCAAACTCCTGAAGATCTTCTTCATGCATGTGTTCTTAATTTTTATGGGGGTTGGAAAGATCATATTTCTCTTGTTGAGTTTTCCTATAATAATAGCTTCCAATCTAGTATTGGTATGGCACTTTTCGAGGCACTTTACGGAAGGCCATGTCGATCTCCTTCGTGTTGGCTTGAAGCCGATGAGAAGCTGGTTTTAGGTCCAGATTTTATTCGTGATACCACAGAAAAGATTGACCTCGTTCGTCATAGGATGAAAGAAGCTCAAGTAGACAGAAATCCTATGCCGATAAACGAAGAAGGAAATTAGAAATTTCTATGGGAGATTTTGTGTTTATTCGTGTTTCACCTATGAAGGGTGTTGTGCGTTTCAGTCGATCGGGAAAATTAGCACCTCGATATATTGGCCCATTTTCCATCACCGAACGCATTGGTTCCGTGGCTTATCGCCTTTTATTACCGGCTCAGTTTTCTACTATTCATGACGTATTCCACGTCTCTTAATTATGGAAATTCCTTTGAGATTCCAATTCTATTGTTGAGCCCAGTGTTATTGGAGAAATTGAAGTTTCACCTAATTTGACCTATAAGCAACATCCTATTCGTATCATTGCTACAAAGGTTAAATGCCTTTGAAATAAAGATATTCCTCTTATGAAAGTTCAATGGCCCTCGAATCCTAAGGATTGCTCTTGGGAATCCAGAGAATTCACCGAGCGAACACATCCGGACTTACTCACTCGTGCTTCTTAAGGTGAACTTCTTATTTCAAATTTCTTCTTTTGTGTTGATATGCTTTTATGGTTGTTACTTTTTATTTATTTCTTAATATTGCGAGGACGCAATTTCTTTAAGGGGGGAGTCTGTAACAACTCGCATACCTTACGATTGTATATTTAAATATTTATTTAAATATAGCATCCTTAGTTGGATTTATGTCCAAAATGTCACTTTTTGCATATAGTTGAATTAGGACTCGAGACTACATCCATTGAGACCAAAATGGCGTTTGCGACCTTTTTGAGTATAAACATCGATATGTTTGGAGTTGAGTGAAATTTTGATATTTTCGTTTAGGGCTTTGGGTTTGGGTTTCTGCCCGATAACCTAACACCCAACCCATCTAATACCCTAACACCCGCTCCACTCCACTTCATTCCTTCATAACATTACATAACACTCAAGCTAAGGTAAAAATGGGGGAAGAGAAATGAAATTAGAATTCCAAGCCCTAGATTAATTAGGAAATACAAATTCTAGCTCCAACGTCAAAGAGAAGCTTAGGCAAGCATCCTCTTCTTCTTCTCCATCTCAATCTCTCTCCAATTTTAGAAATTTCCTATAACCTAACTTAGGAAAAACTTCATCTTTGATTATAGATTGAAGAACCTAAAGGTGTTGTTGAAGAGTGATCAATCTTTGCCTGTTCTAGGGCTTCTCATTTGTTTTTTTGGGGTTTAAAAAGGTGAGTTTTTGGCTCACATCTATGTCTATATCTTTTATAGTTGTTAGGTAGTAATTCCTAACATCTATTCCTTGTCCATTTACATTTGGATTGAATTGGTTTGAAGAATATTCCAATTTTTGGTGTTTTGAGGTCCAATCTTAAAAAATCCTATCTTTAATGTTTGAACACTTTTTGGGGTGTTTCGAAGAGCCATACAAGGCTGGGCTATCGCTTGGCATAAATCCTTAGTCTCCGTTGCTCACCCGTTCGCCTTCGGATAGGATTTTGCCCCACTTGGTGGCTAGGCTGATAATGTTGTAGAAGCAAGTTCAGTCGACTGAACCAAGAGGTCAGCAGAAAATTCTCTGTACCTGTATCAGTCGACTGACCTTATGGGTCAGTCAACTGACCTGGAAACCGTAAGTTTCCAAACATTGGGTCAGCCGACTGACCACCTGGTTCAGTCGACTGACCTGCTTGTCTCAGCCTAATTTGTTTATTTTGCTTAGGTTTCCAATTTAAATCGATTCGTGTTGATCCAATTTGTTGTTATCATTTATTATCGACTTTGATGACTTCTTCTTCGGAATTTTTGAGAATATCCATTTTGATGGATTCGGTATCGATTTCTTTGGATTTGATTCACGTCTTCGTATGTGAATTCTTAGTGATTGATTGTTTTTATATTCATTTATGTGACTTGTCACTTTAAAATACAAAGGTTTCTATCCTAGTAGTAAATATTCACACTCTTTCACAAAGATGATTTCAACTCTATTTTTAATACAAAGCTCATTTATAAAACCGTTTTCCAACCTATTAGTATATACAAACCTTTACCTCATTCGTATGAGAAATCTAATTAAACGGCTTAGCAAAACAAGTGGTATGTAACGCTTGTGTTTACTTCGTCGGTTAATTTTGGACTTGTCCGATTGAAAATCTTGTGACAATTTTCGAGTGGAAATCTACAATTTGCTCATAAATATTTAAGTTAAGCGAGTGGTTATGGGACATGAAGCTAAACTCGTATATTAACTAACTTAGTGTAATTCACACTTTTTATTGATCAATGGTGATCAGTTTGTGATTTAGACTAGGGATTCGCGATGTCTCTTTGTTTATGTATGGGGCTAGACCCCATTTGTGGAGCTTCGGTTCAAATTTGGTGGGGTAGCGACCCATGGTCTTCGGGCTATTTGTGGAACCTCGGCTCAAACTTGATGGTTAGCGACCGTGGAATAGCATTTCGTTTGTGATGCACATGTTCGTGAGTTTTCATGCTCCCGTTTGTGATAGGCCTCCCCCCTTTTTGTGTTTTCTAGATTTCTGGTTATGATTTCTAAAATTTGTCTTTTCACCAATTTCCATGGATTGGCATTGATATGTTTTATCAATATTTGTGTTTTGGTGAATAATGTAAAGAATATGGCATTCTTTTTGGTGTTTTTTTTTAGATTCTTGAGATATTGTATGAATTTGTTGTTATTAAATTTATACTTGTCACGGTATGGCATTATGGTTATCATACGTTTTTTGTTATATCTCTCATCCTATCTCATTTTATCTGATATTTATAGCTAGAATGATCCGTTTATTAATTTCTTATTACATAATACTCGGATCAGACCACGGTATTTCAGGTGCTGCTACTAAACTTCTTAGCTGAGGCTAGCTTTTGACTTTTGGCTAACTACTTATCTTAGTAGTTTTTGTGCTTTTATACATTCAAGATAGAGACTCCTTGATGGCATTACCCCATAGTGTCCTTGGCTAGCGTGAGTATAGATAGAGGTGGGGCGTCACATTCCATTTCTTCCAAATCAGCTGCATCAATACTTTTCAATTTCTCAGGCGCAAAAACAACCATATAAGTCTTCTCCTTCTTTAATACAGCCCCCATCTTAATCTTCAAGGTACCAAAATCTCCCTTTCTGTCAAAACATGTTACTCTGTAATTGACACCAGATCTACCAACAAACTTACTAGAAGTAGCCATTAATATCCAAACAAGAATAATAACACTAGCTCCGATACCAAACTATAGTGAAATTTGTTTTAATTTGAGCAGAAGCGAATTATTTGATCAGGATCTCGTATTGTCTCACAGAAACAATAGCAAAAATAAGAGACAAAGAAGATTTAACGTAGTTTGGATATGAATATCCTACGTCCACGGAGTCCCAACAACTTCTTTTTATTTCACTATAGAAAAGAGTATAAAAGAGAGGGAAGAATAATGGTGGATGCTCTAACACGCTCACTTGCATATGAAGATGAAATTCTTTCATTTAAATAGACTTGATAATGAAGGGTTGCTTGGAGGTTAAGAAAATCAATTTCCTGATTACCTAAATATCTTTCCAAATTGCATGATTTTATTTTAGTACAAATAGATGGCGTAATCTTGGTTTCCATATCTTTTCTTTGATTGATTGGTTCTCCATGCCTAATCATTTATTTATTCATATAGCAAATACATTGGCTAATTAATTGATTGACTAATTAATTAGTTTCCTTCAAAATATCCTTCTATATACCAGCCAAGTTAATTGATTTGAATGAATCAATTAATCAATTTCTTTCCTACTTAACAAAAGCTTGATCTATATATATATATATATATATATATATATGGAAATGGAGATATTTATTAGATACAGACAGTGGGAAACTAATAGCGAAGGATAAAATGGACAGCTTATGAAAATTAAATTGATAACAGTAAAATGTATGAATTATTTAAAAAAAGGATGAAAACAATGACTTTAAAGGAAAAAACAATCATTGACATACCATTACCTACCCGAGTATAAGAATAAGTAATAAATATTTTAAATGATGAAGTCATGTATAGAAAGAAATGTAGATAACATTTACCTTTATGACGACATGTTTGAAATAGCTTTGCCCAAAAAGAAGGCCGGTAGGATCTTCATCGATAATAATTATTTTAATATCAAGAGGAATCTAGCAAGCTTTATTCCATGATCCTCTTACAATTGACAAGCATGATGTAGAGGCCATTGCTTTATAATATAAAAAGAAAAGGAGAGGAGATTTCTTGTTCTAGTTAAGAAGTACTTCAAGATTTTTGTTTTTTATTCTAATCAATTATGAATTCATAGATAGAGTTTGACTTTTGTAGAAGGAAGAAGATTATAACAACAAACTCAGAAAACATATTAAGACTTAAAGAACCAAGCTGACTTCATTAATTAGCTATTTTATTTTGCTATGCCTCCTTTTAGAAAATTGGAAACCCAATTAGTATATAAGATATCATGTTTTCTGTTTTAACATTTTGAAACAGGATATGAACATTTTTAAACAAATCTCTATTTATGAACCTAAACTTCAACCAAATCATTAAACATGATAAAAAAACCTACAACTAGAATTTGTAAAACATAAGTATACTTACAAATTGGAGAAAACAAATTGGAACCATTTGGGAGAATTATGTGTGCAAACACTTTTTTATTTTTCAAATTATTTGTAATAGTAATTTTGTAATTACTTGTAATAGTAATTTTTGTAATTAATACTTATTTAGCTTAGAAACACCTAGTTATTACACATGCAATTTTTGTGAACTATATATGAATAAGAACAGTGATACAGTGTTTGAAATCTCATTAAACAGTGAGTATCTGTAACGACCCGCCAATTTATCACTTTGATAAATTTTATTTATTTTTAAATTTATGCAAATAAAAGGATGATAATATAGATAATATTATTTCAAGTGATAATAAATAATAGTAATCTTATTTTAAATAAATATTTTCTTTAAAATTTATATTGATAAAATGACATTGTATTTAAATAATTTAAATATTTATGAATTTAAATTAAGATTTAATGATTTAATAACTATTTTAATTATCCAAATAATTATTTGAAATGATGATAATTAATTTTTAATATTTATAAAGTGATAATGAATCATTTATAATAGTTTTATAAAGATATATAATTGATTTGAAAATATAAGGAAAAATCGATAACGCTTTATCGGTATAATGGCAATTATTGTATATAATTTTTAATAATAATTTATATGGTTTTATAAATGAAATGTGATCATTTTAATTAGCTTAAAATGATAAGAAATATTTATTTGAATTTTGTTTAGCAATATATATACGCTAATAAATAAGTGAAAATGTGATCGATAATCGATTCTCTGGATTCAACGATTTAACGAACAAAAGTTGTTTGAAGATGTTCGAAGTGTTATGCACCTACATGTAGATACATACATACATACATACATATATGTCACATGCACATGACAACATGCATATACATACATACATATATATATATACATATATATATTACAAAAATGATTTAATAATTCCTAAGCTTAACCTTTAAGTAACCCAAAGAAAACATCACTTTATTGCACCACACCATCACCTCACATCAACCATCATATGGAATTAGGGGGGAGCCATGCGTTAGGGGTTAGGGGAGGGTGTGGGCCAGGGGTATTCAGATAATTATGCAATTTAATATTTTATTCTAAGGTTTTTTCTATAAATACCACCCCTCTTCTCATAAAAATCCTAATACCATTCTATTTGTTCTTTCTCTTCTTTTCAAGCTTTTTAAGAGCCTATTTAATGGCTTCTTATTCATAAAAAAATATTTTAGAAAAGTTAGAAAAAATATATCAAATAAAAGAGGGAAATGTATACACTAGTTTATAGTTTCGATCCACTTCAAAACTAGTTCTAAACACCTCCTCTACTCTTCCAAAGTCCACGGCCACCACCCCACACCACCTATGCCATGAACACCATCACCGTCAATTCTAGACCGAGCTCTCTCTTAGGTTGTAAGCTTGGTTTCGTTTTCTTTGGTCGACCGTAACAGAACTATAGCCGATTTGTTATTAGCTCGAAGGGAAAACGAAGGTGAGAACTCCTAAGCTATTATATTATATTTTGGATGATGATATAATGTTTCCAATGGATGTTTGATATTATTTGATCATCAAGTTTGATTGTTTAAATATGAATGTTGAATATATATGCAAGTCACAAAAATACATGTCGATAAGCACAAATGAAATCACTTTCCTTGAATTAATGAAATGGTGTTTATGGAATGTTAAACCTCTTTAAAATGGTTTAAAAATAAGTTTTAAATGTTTTATAAACATTTGAAAGTGTTTTGGTGAAGTTTTAATGAGAATGAAAATTTAGTCAAAGATAGGCATGTCGCGTAACGGCAGTTCGTGATTTCGCGCCATAAAAGCCAAACGAGTGTAAAAGATGGAATATCGCTCAGAAGTATTCAAGATAAGAATTTTCCAAACTACTATATCCATGGTTTTCCAACAAAAAAAAGAAAATTGAGATTTTGACAAGTAAATTTTAAGATATGAGTAAAACAAGCTTTTGAAAAATTGTGGTTTTGGAGTTCGTAATCCAAAACTGGATTTCTTTGATAATTATATTTTAAAATTATTTTAAAATGTGGAATGAATCTTTTAAAATGTTTTAAAAGTGAATTGAGTATTAAAAATGTATTTTAAGTGATAAAAAGTCGTTTTGATCAATATAGCTAAAAAAGCACTTTCCGCAGCACTTTTCCGCAACACTTTTCTATAACATTTGAAATATTGCTTAAAGCATAACAATTTTTTTCCAAATCTTTTATAAAAAAAATAAAATGGATAATTAAGCGTTTAAATAATTTTTTGGGTGTTTTATGATTTATTTAAAAGAGTTTAAATAAATGGTATAAAGGAAAGCTATTATAAATAAAGTGGTTTAATCTTGGCTCTAAAAGCCAACGAGTAGACTGAACTTTTCTATTTCTGAGATCCAGATGTGAGGTGCTTGAACTAAGGAGATGTTCAGAAGCAACCAATGCCCTGGCTCACCTGGCCTCTTCCCTAGGCAAGGGATAGATAAGGTAAAAATGTCGGAAACGAGTTAAGTATAAAAAAGATTTAAATTTTCCAAATTAAACACAACTTCGATTATATAGAGATGATGTTCTTACACTTGTGTTAAATCCTGAAGAGGGAACTCGTACTATTCGTGGAAATTAAAAGGTGATTTTGCAGTTATTCCGCCCATAGTATTTGTTGAATACGGGAATTGATATTGACTAGATTAGGTGATTCCTATATATTATGGCTCACTCTGGTTTTGGGTTAACATCCTAGATAACATAGTTTTAACTCAATCAGAATTATGAGTTTTGAATTAAGAAATCATGGTTAAGATTTCAATGAAATAATTTGGATATGTTTCCTAAGTGAAAAAATGTAATGATTTGGAATTATTCCAAGATTAAAAATGGTTTTAAGTAATCAAGGATTTGATAAGAGAGGTTTAATGATTCTGTATGTATGGGAAAGAATGTCTTAGAAATATATATCTCCAAAAGAGATTTTGATGAAAAGAACTTAATCAACTAAAGAATAATTCCCTAGTCAGAGAACCTCTTTTTGTCGATGATCCGTTCGAAGGAACTGGGGTCAGATCTGGGGTAAATATCTATTCGAAAACCACTTCGAACCGATGTATGCGTTCGAAAAATGAAGACATGATAAAGAAAATGAAGGATGAAAATCGAGGATTTTTGGGGTGAAAGGACTACTTGTTGTTAATTCTTGTTAGCTCTCAAATACTAAATTAGTAGGGGTTCCTTCATTTCTGAAACTCTTTGTGTTGCAAGGACTTTTTGCTATTTATCCTAGGGTTAATTCCCAATAGCATATGGTAGGAGAGTGCCTTCGGTCTCGTTCAATCCCAAAATGAACTTGTATGGATGGATGTCTGACACTGCATTCTTGAGATTTCATCGTTGACTTTTCATACATCTGTTTGGTGGCGGAGAAGGCAACTTATCTTATATTAACACCCTTCTCTAAGGCATATGAGGTCGGAGCTTATATGTGTTTGGAAGTCAATAGTGATCGATGTAATGGCGATGTGGCATTCAAAGTGAATTGGCAAAGTAAAAGGTAATCATTACCTCAGGCCTCACACCCGAAAGTCGCCGCTACATGGCCAAGGCTATGTGGTTCTCAACCATTAGGATATGATCATCCCCTTCTAGATATATTTCTACCTACTATGACATTCGGGTTTGAATTACCGTGGATGCATGCTATGAGGACCCTTGGATAGGTCGGTAACGACCGAGGTGATGACATATTCGGTACTATCTAGGGAGAAAGGTATGCATGTCTTGTGTTGGTAGAGGGTGGATGTTCTGTGCCTCGACACATTCCTTTAGAAATATACTACCTGAAGGTAGTCACATTACCTGGTCATTTGTATGGAAATTCGTTCTCCAATAAGAACCTGCCATTTTGTTTGTAGAGCCTAGTATGTTGGAATTTAATAATGGCAACAATTTCGGCTAAGATTGATAAGTTTACTTGCAAACATTTTCAAATATATGTCATTAAAAATAGTATCCCTTATTTTTTGGTAAAAAAGAACTGGTTATCAGAAGGTAAAAACCCGTTCCATGTTTATGTGCATCGTGGTCTTATGAGATACCTTTTTATTTTCAAAACACATATTTTTGAGTTCTCACACCAGTCCCATGACTGATCCGGAGTTTATTTTCCTTTTCCATCAACTCTGGATGCCCTAATTTTCTGAAGCAGCCTCATAGTCAGGTTTAGTTTAGAAGAAATCTGGATGGAGCTCGAAGCATTGAGTTAGAAGATTTTTCTGCAGATTTATGTCTATTTCCACCCCACTCTTGTACTATATTATTCAGCATTTGTAAGGATAGAAACTTATAACCGTCCATGTTTTTAACTCTAATAAATGTATTTTAATTTCCATTGTAAAGTTTTTTTTTGAAATAGTATATGTGAGATTATGTTCTGTCTTTATTTTTCTTTCTTACCCTTGAGAATTCACTTCTCCAGTACTTGGATTTATGGAATGTGAATACCGAGGATGTATTAGTTTCGATTTTTGAGAGTCGAAGAAAGGGGTGCTCATATTGTGTTATAAGAGCTTAGGTTGAGCGAATACCTAAGCTTGATAGGGGTAAAAGATGCATCAGATATAGAGTTAGTAATGCCCTTGGATGAGTAGCTCATTAGAGATAGGGTTAGTAACACCCTAGAATGAGTCTAAGTATATATGAGTGCGTATATGTTAATACATATACAAATGAATTTGGTTTTATATGAAATCATTTTTACTCTATATAAATTTTTATATATATTTGAAAAGAAAGAATATTTTGGTAAAATTTTCAAAGAAATTTTGAAATAATGAAATATTTTATACAAAGAATTTGAAAAGCTATCTTTAGACATAAATCTCGAAACATTTTCTGAGTATTAACCAAACCTCTCTACCTAAGAATACACTAGCAATTACCTACTACTTATGTCTAAAACAATAATTGTTTGCCTTATAGAAACCAGATAGGGGAAGCTACGCGAAAGGGGAGTCTCCTATAACGAGTTGGGGCAAGAAGGATAACCTCATTGTTGCTCTAGCGAAAAAGAAAAGCAACTAGAATATCTACGTAGCAATGGTGGGTTCTCGATAGAGGAAGAATATGCCCCATACACTCGAAGGGGTAAAGATGGATACCCTATGGCCGAAATGCTTATACCGCCCCCAGCTCTAGAAGTAAATATGATCTCTAGCGACGATGAATCCTGGCAGGCCTCGTAGGGAAAATCAATAGCAGATCCCACTATCTCCATTTTGAAACCAATAGAAGAGATTTAGCCAATGGAATAAGAATCATAACCCATGGAAGAGGAAATAGAGCCCATGGAGGAAGAATCAAAGCCGATTGAAGGCTTTGATGCTATCATATCAAGCAAATGTAGAAATGTAATATGGGATATGGACAGGGAGCATGTCGAATGGCAGTAGGGTTCATTCATTTCAAACATAAACTGGAACGAGATAGAAGGAAACAATAAAGAAGCAAACAGAAGAAGAAGAAGAGGAGGGGGTTGAAGAATTTGAGAAACTTGGGAGGAAAATGTGCGAGGCTTGGAGGAGTTAGAATAAGAAGGATTCATTCCTGGAATACTAGTCGGCATGGGACATGTCCCATGGAACCAACCATGGCTACCTCAGGTAATGGGAGAGATACCGGAATTGGAAGGCAACGGGGCGACGACGAACTAGATAGCTATGAAGACGAAGAAGGTGAAGTGATGATTGACCACAGATGTTGGAGACCACTACTATCTTCAAACTCGGAAGAATAAGAATAACATTTGGGAAATTGAGGATAATTATAGTATGTAGAGAATGGATGGGATGTTTATTTTTGATTTGGTGTTTGTATTGTATTAGAGTAAGGAAGGGAGGGGAATTTTTCTTTTTGGACCCCAACTTCAAAAAATTTAAATGATGTAAGCATGTGAGAATTTATAATATGATGTTATCCTAACTTCTCCTTAGTACTGATCTTCGAAAAAAATATTCAAAGTTATTAATGAATGGTTTTAGGTTTGTAGTAAACGATGTTTTAGCAACATTTGTTTTTAAACCCTTGAATAACACTTTGGAAGAAATTTTAAAGGTGTATTTGAATCTTTAACAATGGGATTTTAAAGATAATAACAACTATTGGAGTCTTTTATAAAAAAATAGAAAACATTGATTAATTTGTTATAAAAAGAGAAGTTCATTATAATAATGTTTTGGTAGTAAATGTTTTAATCTCTTTGATTATATTTTAAAATAAGTAAAACTTGTTATGTAAATTATGAATATACTTATAACATTGAATAAGTATATAAATACTTTTTAAGCATTAAAACGGTATAAGTAAAGTGAAATTGTCAATATATATATGAAGCTTTAATTAATAAAGGAGTGTTAATTAATAAAGAAAGTTTTAAATAAATACAGAATGTTTTCACAATTGATATTAGCTAAAGGAAGTTAAAGTGATTTATCAAATCAATGAATTATTTTGAAAATAAGTTTCTGTAAACCATTAAAATACGTTGAGAAATGTATTATATAGTAAAATAAAAAGATATTTATCTTTTGAAAAGAAATGTTTTCTTTAAGAAGAAATATTCGAAAATAAAAATGTAAAATGGTTATGTATAAGGAAGTATCTTTATAAAAGTTTGAATTAATGATGAAACTTTTATGAAGGTATTTTCATAAGAATTTTGGAAAGATTATTAAATTCATATGAAGTATGTGGATTATTCCGTCGCATAATTTAATCTAAGATTCAAATACGGAACTTGGAAGTGTTTACACCAATCCGAAAGAAGATTTATCACTCGATACTTGATGGTGAATATTGATGAGGGTTTGTGGTTGGATGCTTGAGTTTTCTATCATAGTTGAGAGCTATGCAAGAAAGAACATAAGTTTTGATCAAAAAGCCTGGTCAGAGTCCGCATTAAAGGATCAGGGGATCAATGCTAGATCAGAAGTAAAGTTGTGAATCCGAAGAGAAGATCGAATCAGATATTACATACAAGTGATTTATATACATCGTACGAGTATAAATTTAAAAATAAATAATTTTGGGCAAAACCTTTGGTTTTTTTTTGGGTAATTTCGAGGACAAAATTCTTTTAAAGGGGGAGTCTCTGACAACCCGCCAATTTATCACTTTGATAAATTGTATTTATTTTTAAATTTATGCAGATAAAAGGATGATAATATAGATAATATTGTTTCAAGTGATAATAGATAATAGTTCTTATTTTGAATAAATATTTTCTTTTAAAATTCATATCGATAAAATGACGTTATATATAAATAAAGATTAATGAATTTAAATTAATATTTAATGATTTAATAATTTCTAACTATCCAAAAATTATTTTAAATGATGATAATTCATTTTGAATAGTTATAAAGTGATTACGAATCATTTATAATAGCTTTATAAAGATATATAATTGATTTGAAAATATAAGGAAAAATCGATAATGCTTTATCGGTATAATGGCAATTATTGTAAATAATTTTTAATAATAATTTATATGGTTTTATAAATGAAATTTGATCATTTTATTTATCTTAAAATGATAATAAATTTATTTTTGAATTTTGTTTACAAATATATGCACGTTGATAAATAAGTGAAAATGTGACCGATAATCCGTTCTCCGGATTTCAACTATTTAACCAACCAAATTTGTTCAAAGACGTTCGAAGTCATGCACCTACATGTACATACATATATATGTCATATGCATGTGATAACATCCATATACATACATAAATACACACACACACACACACACACACAGATATATATATATATATATTACAAAAATGATTTAAGAATTCCTAAGCTTAACCTTTAAGTAACCATAAAGCAAACATCACTTTATTGTACCACACCATCACCTCACATCAACCAGCACATAGCTTTGGGGGGAGTCGTGCGCTAGGGGCTAGGGAAAGGGTGTTGGCTAGGGGTATTTTAGGTAATTATGCAATTTAATATGTTATTCTAAGGTTTTTTTATAAATACAATCCCGTCTTCTCACAAAAATCCTAATACAATTCCACTTCTTCTTCCTCTTCGTTTCAAGCTTTCTAAGAGCCTCTTTAATGGCCTCTTATTTGTAAAAAAATATTTCAGAAAAGTTAGAAAAAATTATCAAATAAAAGAGGGAAATGTATGCACTAGTTTATAATATCGATCCACTTCAAAACTTATTCTAAACGCCTCCTATACTCTTCCAAAGCCACGGCCACCACCCCACACCACCTAGGCCATGATAACCATCACCATCAAGGGTAGGCCGAGCTCTTTTAGGTCATAGGCTTGGTTTCGTTTTCTTCGGTTCGATCGTAGCAGAGCTGTAGTCGATTTTCTATTAGCTCGAAGGGAAAATGAAGGTGAGATCTCCTAAAATATTATATGGTATTTTGGATGATGATATGATGATTGCAATGGATGTTTAATATGCTTTTATCATCAAGTTTGGTTGTTTAAATATGAATATTGAATATGCAAGTCATCGAAATACACATCGATAAGCATAAAGGAAATCACTTTTCATGAATTAATGAAATGGTATGTATGGAATGTTAAACCACTTTAAAATAGTTTAAAATAAGTTTGACTTGTTTTATAAACATTTAAAAGTGTTTTGGTGAAGTTTGAATGAGAATGAAAAACTTAGTCAAAAATAGGCGCGTCGCGTAACGGTAGTTCGCGATTTTGCGCCAAAAAAGCCAAACAAATATAAAAGATGGAATATAGCCTAGAATTCTTTGAGATAAAAAATTTCCGAACTAATATATCCATAGTTTTCCAACGAAGAAAGAAAAACGATATTTCGATGGGTAGATTTTGAGATATGAGTAAAACAAACTTTTTGAAAAATCGTGGTTTTGCAGTTCAGAATCCAAAACTGGATTTCTTTGAAAACGATATTTAAAAATGTGGAAAAAGTATTATAAATCTTTTAAAAATTTTAAAAGTGATTTGAGTAATTAAAATGAATTTTCAAGTGACAAAAAGTTGTTTTGATCAATATAGCTTAAAATGCATTTTCCGCAGCACTTTTCAAAAACATTTGAAATATGGTTTTACACTTAACAATTCTTTTCCAATTCTTTTATAAATGTTTTTAGATGGATATCTAAATGTTTAAATAATGTTTTGGGATTTTTATGATTTATTTAAAAGAGTTCAAATAAATTGTATAAAGAAAAGCTATTATAAATAAAGTGGTTTAATCTTGGCTTTAAAACCTAACGGGTAGAATAGATTTTTCTATCCGTGAGATCCAGATGTGAGGTTCTTAAACTAAGGAGATGTTCAGGACTAACATGTTCCCCGACTCATCTGCCTCTTACCTAGGCGAGGGATTGATAAGGCCGAAATGTCGAAAACGGGTTAAGTATAAAAAAAGATCTAAAATTTCCAAATCAAAATACAACTTGGATTATATAAAGATGATCTTCTTACACTTGGTGTCAAATCTAGAAGAGGGAACTCGTACTATTCGAGGAATTTAAAAGGTGATTTTGCCGTTATTCCGCCTATAGTATTTGTTGAATACAGAAATTGATTTTGAGTAGAATTAGGTGATTTCTACTGATTTTTCTCACCTAATATTTACTGGATTTGGATTAACATCCTAAATAACATAGTTTTAACTCAATAAAAATTATGAGTTTTGAATTAGGAAATCATTGTTAAGATTTACATGAAATAATTTGGAAATATTTTCCTAAGTGAAAAAAATGAATTGATTTGGAATTATTCCAAGATTAAAAAGGGTTTTAAGTAATTGAACAATTTGATAAGAGAGGTTTAATGATTCATATATACCGGAAAGAATGTCTTAGAAATATATATATCTCCAAAAGAGATTTGGATAAAAAGAACTTAATCGATTAAAGAATGATTCCCTAGTCACAGAACCACTTTTTATCGACGATTGGTTCGAAGGAACTAGGGGCGGATCTGGGTTAAATCCCTATCTGAAAGCCACTTCGATCCAATGTATGCATTCGAAAAATGAAGACATGATTAAGAAAATGAAGGATGAAGGCCGAGAATTTTAAGGGTGAAAGGACAACTTATTGTTAATTCTGGTTAGCTCCCAAATACTAAAGTAGTAGTGGTCCCTTCATTTCTGAAACTCTTTGGGTTGCAAGGACTTTTCACTACTAATTCTAGGCTTAATTCCTGATAGAATGTGGTAGGAGAGTGCCTTCGGTTTCGTTCAATCCTAGAACGAACTTGTATGGATGGATGACGGACGCTGCATTCTTGAGATTTCATTATTGACTTTTATAACCATATATCTTTTTGGTGGTGGAAAAGGCATTAACACCCTTCTCTGAGACGTATGAGCTCGGAGGTTGTATGTTTAAGGAATTCAATAGTGATCGATGGAACGGCGATGTAGCATTCAAAGTGAAATGTGCAAAGTAAAAGGTAATCGTTACCTCGGGCCTCACACCCAAAAATGGCCCAAATTGGGTAAATGCAGCAAGGCTGTGTGGTTCGCAACCATTAGGATATGATCATCCCCTTCAAGATACATTTCTACTCACTATGACGTTCGGGTTTAAATTATTGTGGATGTATGCTGTGAGGGCCCTCGGATAGGTCGGTAATGACCTGTTTGATGACATATTCGGTACTGTCTAGTGAGAAGGTAGACCGGTCTTGTGTTGGTAGAGGGTAGATGTTCTCTTCCATGGTACATTCCACTAGAGATGTACCACTGGATGGTAGTCCCTTCACTTGGTCATTTGTATGGAAATCCATTCTCCAATAAGAGCCTGCCATTTTGTTTGTGGAGCCTAGTATGTTGGAATTTAATAATGGTAACAATTTCGACTAAGATTGATAAGTTTACTTGCAAATGTTTTCAAAGATATGTCATTAAATATATTATCCCTTATTTTTTTCGTAATAAAGATTTTGTTATCATAAGGTAAAAACCTGTTCCATGTTTATGTGCGGCGTGGTCTTATGAGATACCTTTTTATTTTCAAAACACGTATTTTTGAGTTCTCACACCAGTCACATGACTGACCCGGAGTTTATTTTCCTTTCCCTTAAACTCTAGGTGCCCTAATTTTCTCGGGCAACCTAGTAGTCGGGTTTAGTTTAGAAGAAATCTGTATGTACCCCGAAGTATGGAGCTAGAAGGTTTTTCTGAAGATTTTGTCTATTTCCACCATACTCTTGTACTATAGTATTCTGCATTTGTAAGGACAGAAATTTATAATTGTCCATGTTTTTAACTCTGATAAATGTATTTTAATTTCCGCTGTAAAGTTTTTATTGAAATAACATATGTGAGATTCTGTTCGGACTTTATTTTTCTTTCTTACCCTTGGGAATCCGCTTCTTCGGCACTTGGATTTATGGCACGAGAATACCGAGGATGTATCAGTGTTGATTTTCGAGAGTTAAAGAAATGGGTCGTCACGGTATCCCTATAACTATCTTCTAGGTATCCATATAATTGATCATTAAACTATAATTATCAAGCTAGAGTATTGTGACAAACCTTTGGAAACTCATACATTCTGACCTTTACCCAATACCCTAAGAATATTTAGCTAGCATCGCTGCCAATATATACACACCTACTATTTGGGTAAGAAAACAAAAGTGAAAAATAGATAAAATGTTTTCTGTATTGCAAAGTTTGTTAGGTTTGGACCTGATACTTTTCATATTATTTTCAGGTTTACACCAAGCTAGCATATAAAATGGGTAAATTATCAATTAAAAAAAATTAGGCATATAAGAGTAGGATGGAGTTTACTTAGCTGGCGGCTTTTGTTTTCTCTGTAATTTACACCGTAAACCCCCAAATTGCAAATCAAAGAAACATAACCTACAGATATCTCTTTAAATTCATTTCGAAACCTACCGGGTTTGGTGGAAAAAGAGAGAAAATGTTGAGAGGAAGAATTAATTTTAGTTCAGAACCTACCAGGTTTGGTGGGGGAAGAGAGCAGATGTTGAGAGGAAGAAGAGAAGATAGAAAAGTGGTATTTTGAGAGGCAATTGAGTACATCGAGGGTTTGTGCCAGAGAAGAAAAACATGGGAGTACAAACGTGAAAGCAGTAAGAAAAGAAAGGGAACACATGAGAACTGGTTGACAATTGTTGATATTGTAGTGGTAAACAGAACATGGGTATTAGAAATGATAGACACGCCACTATCATTATTTCCTATTTTATTCTTTTGGACGTATGTGAATGAGTAGGTTTGGAAGTTCAAAAAAGCTTCACCATGGAAAACTATTTGTATTATTAGTAGAGATATATAATTATATACACTCATTATTATTATTAATCTATATTTATTCCCAAATTAAATAATGCCAAATAAATGAAATAAAAATTAAATTTAAAAAGTACCTCTTTTTGTACTTTTCCTTTGTTCAGTTTCGGTTAATCTTCTATTTCTATGAAACACATGTTAGCATTCACGATATCTGGCTCATTTTCACTCGAAGTTGTATCAGAATCATCTAAAGATGCGATTCAAGCCCCCTTTCCCTTTTTGGTTGAATTAGTGGCAGGCATGATCTTTAGTTTCTTTCGATATGGACAGTCTCTTTGCAGATGACCACGCTCATCATAGTTGTAACACTTGACCACAATTCTATTTCTAGAATTTTTGTTTTCAGGATTATGGAAGTTATTCATTTTTCTATACTATAAAAATTTTCTGAAATTTCTAGTCATAAGAGCAATTTCCTCATCATTGTCATCATCTGAGTCCTTATCTTCAGTTATTGCATTGAAGGCAATTAATTTCTTTTCGGTTGCTTTACTTTTCTCTTATACCCTGCAACAATGCTTCATAGTACATTATATTATCAATTAGTTCTTGAATTTTTAACGAACTAATGTCATTAGCCTCTTATATTGCTAATGTCTTTTGAGCCCACTCCGAAGAGGATGAATTAAAGACTTTTCTAACTTGGTCCTCTTCGGAAAAAAAATTCCTAGTGATAGTAAAGAACAAACTATATCTTTAAATCTAGAATACATATTAGAAATAGACTCATTTGTTTATTTTAATCAATTAAAACTGATTAATTAGCATGGAAACTTTTATCTATTTCACTTTACTAGTGCCTTCATGTGTAACTTGTAGTGCTCTCCCGATTTCGTATGTAGACTTACAAATAGAAACTCGATTAAATGTATTTTTATCTTATGAACAAAATAAAATATCCATGACTTTAGAATTTATAAGTGCTTGTGTATTTTGGTCCGGTGTCCATGTCAAGTATTCAGTTTGGGGTTCACTTATCCACTCTGCATAATATTCCAAATATCTAAACCATTAGATTGTAAATAAATCTTCATCCTACAGGACCAATAAATGTAATTGCTAGCATTAAATAATACGGGTCTAGTAGTTGATTGTCCATATACCGAAGTGTTGAAAAGTGAACTACCAGTATTACTAGCCATTTGTACTTTTTCAAAATTCAAATTATGAGTTTTTGAAAATCTAATGCTCTGATACCAAATGTGGGTTACGGTGTAATGGCATAAGGCTACTTTAATACTAGAAGAAAAGGGTGAATGGTGTTTTATAACTTTTATAAATAATTTTAATTTATTTCAAAACTTAAATTCAAATCATAGATTATCAACATAGATCTATACTAATCAAGCAGTCATAAATGCAACTATGGATAAATATGAAAGCAATAAGAAAACTAAAGTAAGAGAACTGACAATAAAATTTTTATACTGGTTTTATTAACCAATCTTGTATCTAGTCCCATATAATACTTTGTAGATTTCTTTTCAATTGCCTACATAAACCAGGTAGCAAATAGATGCGATCACAGATAAATATTAAAGCATTAACAAAACATAAAGTAGAGAGTTGACACCAGGAATTTTATACTGGTTTAGATTAAATCACTACAACAAAATTATTTTTTAATTGCAAGTGGGGATAGCATGGTGACTGTGTTGCTATATTTAACAATTAGGGTGCTAAATATACAACGTGCTTACGCTGTCACATTGAATCCGCAATCCCGCTAATTAAAAACTTAAGCGCCAAAATATTTTATTTCCCTCTTTCCACCGCTTAGACCAAATCTTTCGTAATATCTTCTTCTTCACAAAAACCAAACTTTTGCTCCTCTCTTCAATGGTCTAACTTCTGGCTTCACAATCCTCAGCCCAAGGTACCTTTTTGTGACCTCTTTTCTTCACCAATTTAACATCCAGATCCGACGATGTCTTGTTCCAGGCAGGGTCGGCCCTTTACCAAAGCAGCTAAAGCAACTGCTCTGGGCCTCATCAAAATCTAGGGCACCATCTTCCTACTCCAGTGAAGCAACATATTAAAAAACAAAAATCACGATTTGCTTCTCGCTCGACGGCGGCGATTCCATCTCCATCCAATCGACAATCGACAGCGATTCCAGCTCCATTCAATTGATGGAGGCGAGGTAACGGCGACTCCTCAACGCAGCTAAGGCATAGCCAAATAGTGGCGTAGGATTGGACAGTGACAGACTTGAGACTTCGATCATTGGTGCTTGGTTTTGGTTACTACAACACTACTACTGCCTGCTTGTTTTTGAAAAGGTAAATAAATTTGGTCTTTTGCATCTTCTGATACATATTTTGTTGTATTTAGTATTGTAATTTACAAACAGTATAACTATGTTCTAAATTCTAATGCAAATTCAATTTTGATCCCTATGTTCTAATTTTGAGTTAGTTAATTGTGTATTAAGGATTGATTTGTATAATAAAGATCAAATCAAAATTGGTATGTTTAATTCGTTATTTGAGATAGTAATATAATAAAGATTGATTTAATAATAGTTAACGAATTTTTTTAATCTTTAGTTCATATAAAATTTATCCCCAAATATCTAGATTTGTTTTCATAGGAATTTGTAGTTAATGATTTTTAGTTAAATTTATCAGTCAAAAAGAATTTTGGGTTCAATTATCGTGAGAAATATTTTTGATAATTTATAACTAACAGACTAGACATTCATAATGAAAATATTTTTTGTTATTTTAATATTTGTTAATAACAATATCATTATGTTGTTTAATAGTTATGAAACTTTGGGATTTTTTAATTTTTTTTTAAGTCTCTCACTTCTATGATTACTTACTGAGTTTTAATTAGCCCATTTTATTCTTTTAGATGAAATAGTTTATGTAGGTTTGATTTGTGACTTGAGGTATGTGGACCACCCTTTATGAGCTAAAGTGATTAATGAGGAAATAATTAACTTTCTGAAATTTTACTATGTTCTTCGTTTGTCTTCTGGTTCTTTTTATTGTAAATTGGATGTTGAATTATTGTTACTGTTAATATACTGCATGTAAATGAAAATCATCCTTTATATCCAGGAGTTCTTTTTCTGTTCTATAACTGTGTTTTGAAGACAGATCAATGAATAAACTGGATTCAATTCCTATAATACAAAATGAAATAGATTGTACTCAACCATTCAAATTAAAATGCTATCCTTTAGTCTAAGTTCTGATAACTAATACTAAATTTTAAATCTGAACACATTGTCAGTTTAACCATTTGGAGATGTCAAATCTGATGTATCTGCGTTTGCAATCTATTCTTTACAACAGCTGATGTAACGACCCGCTATTTTGGACTATTCGCATCCGCACATGTCAGATTTGAATCAAAATGACGAATTGTTAATTTAAATTTGGCAAAACTGAGATATACAGTAAATAAATAGTCACAGAATCACAGACACAGAGTAATAATATGCAGCGGAAATAAAAGAGATAGTAGTTCATGAAGCTACTATGTAAATATATAAGATACATCAGAGTTTACAATAAAAGAGTAATACGACACGTCATATACAAATCAGAATACATCACTGGAATCATCGAATATTGAAAGAAGAATAGATGGCTGGATCTTCAAGCAAAGCTCCAACTCCGAAGGGTGAGTCTCAAAAGCTGAACCACTCAGTCTGACCCAAGCGTAAAGGAAAAACACAAAACACTCGAGTCAGGATTAATATTCTTATATCAATAAATCCAACTCAAGTGAAATAACAATGGAAATACAAGTAACTCAAAGGATGTTTGGAATAACCATCCTTTAAGGATCCGTTAAACTATCTAATAGGTAGTAGTGTACGTTAAATAGATAATGTCTATCAGTAATATAAGGTATCAAAATAGCGTTAAGGCATTACCATTATCCCCCTTAACACATTTTTATAATGCCATAGTTTATACAGCACCGTAAACCCCACCGTAAACTAGTGGTTATCAGAGGGTACCCCATAGGTATAACACAAAACAAAACGTAGTGGTCGCGAATAGGATAATCAGTATCACAAGGTATATGAGGCGATACCAACTAGGATACTAGTAGTTGCGTGATCTGGACTGATGTTGAGCATAGCCAGCAGCTAACTCAACACCGCGAAACAACACTCCCAAATCGAGGGGTGCATCCAAATCGAATCACAAAAGTAATAGATATGGTATCGAAAAAGTGTGTCCGCTAGAGGTGGCGAACCTCAATGTCCCGGCGCGACTCCTGTTTTAGTCATGTTAGGGGCCATTCAATATCGTTCTCTTTCTTCAGTCAACGCGTTCACCAAACCATCCACTTCATTCTGGATCAACACTCCGCGTATAATGGTTATTAAAGTGGTTTTCGGCATCGACAGAGAGTATGTCCATATCTGATCCCGGTCTCTTTAATAACTACGTATTTGTTACACCGATTGGTCGTTTAATATATTTCAAAACAATTAATTTCAATTTCAATTAGAATTCGTAATAACATTCCCTTTGTCTTTCTATATCAATTTCCATAATTTACATTTCAAAACTTCCAAATTACCATTTCAAATCTTATAATTCAATTTCAAATTATTTTTAAACAATTCAAATATTAATTCAAGTTCGTACAAAAGTTTCATTCCGAAATTATTTACATTAATTAAATTTAACATTCCAATCAATTTAACTTTATTTATCGATTTTATTCAATATTCGTTAAGTAAATTTAACGTCCCAAAACAATTCTTTCAATTTCCAAGTCATTAAATCAATCACTTAAGTTAACTTCATTATATCAAAACTTCCAAATTTAATTAAATTAAAATTTGTCAAATCAAATTCTTTAAATTACAGTTCTTACATTAATTTCAATAAAATACATATATTTCTTGTTAAGAAATTCAATTTCACTTATTCTTTACATAGTTACAAACTTCAAAACTCAATTAATAAAGAAACTAATTTTCGTATATTCGAGAAATCAAATTTCACTTTAACTTACTTAAATAATTTTCCCAAAACTTAATAACTAAAGAAACCCAATTTCATTTATTACGAAGTTCAAATTCACTTATTCAAAAGTTAAATATCTTATCAAAGGATTCAATTTTTATTCACTTATCAAATAATTCAATCTTATTCAATTATTAAATAATTTCAACTTAATTATTAATAATTTCAAATTTAATTATTAAATCATTTCACACTTAATTCAATGAATAATTCCATATTTAATTGTTGAATAATTCATTTCAAATCAAGGTTCTTTCATCAGTTATTACATTAATATTTGTTCTAGATTTCAATACTAACATTTTCCTTTCATCAAAATTTACGTTTAAATTTTATTACAAACCTTATTATTCAAATAAAATCTTTATTTTATTTCAAATCATTGACCAATCGGGTTTTATTTAATTCTCTATCCTAAGTCAAGTTCATTGGGTATATATCATTTCAACCCGATTCCATTTCAATTCAAAAATCAAAGCATAGCAAAGGGAACTTGCAGTGTGATAACAAGGATGGTGTCAAAGTAAATAAACAAGCAATAACAACAATCAATAACAATTCAATAATCAATCCAAATAATCCCGAAATAATCGTATTAATTCACATTGTTATTTATGCAAATTAATATAATTATTTCTAGAATCTACACTATCGTTTCATGTAGATTTAAGATTTCTTCACTAATTATTCATACATAACAGATAACAGTGTCAGATGTCAAAGGTGAACCGATACATAAATAACAGTGCAATAAATAACAGTAGTATATTTCAATTGTCGTTCCAACTAAAATCAAATTTAATAAATAAAAGAACATTAATCGTGAGTGATTGCTCACCTTTCGAGGCTAGAGATTCGCGAGAAGATGGCATAGATACGCACACTGATACGGGCATAGAAATTGAGTTACGAGTCCAAGCAAAACAAATCGGCACGAGTACAGCGATCAAAGCTGTTAGCAGAAATCGATAGAATACATCAGAACGAGATCGATGAAGAAAAATTGGTATAAGTGATCATATATAACTATATATAAAATCATATTTTATATTCAAACACATTTAATATTAAATATATAAAATTTAAAAAAAAAATTGGTTACGCTAAAAACACAGATACACTATCCGGTAGCAAAAGTACACGGGTAACTATACAACATCAAAAGTGACAGACGCAATTTATAAAACTTTTATACACCCAAGTATACAAACTGTAACCTTTCAAAATGTACACTAAGTATAAAATAAACCAAATAAATCTATAATTTCATAGACATAAATCTTCCGTAGATTATGCAGGTCGGCATATCCATTCAATACAACAATACACTATAATATAATATATAACAAGCTGTAAAATCTCTATAACTAATGTATATATTCATGTAATAAAAAAAAATAAAGGTTTTGAAATCTATGAATAGTATATTATATAACTTACTTTTGATAAAAGATTGCACAGGTTATTAAGGTTTTTCGTATATAAAAAATATGTCTTTTGAAAGCCAAACAATGTAATATATAATAGGGGGAATTAGCTTAAAGGACAAAGATTTGTATATTTTTTGCCTCAAGGACACGAGCTCAATATTTTTACCACAAGGACAAACATTCTTCTAAAAATTATTCATAAGAACAAACATTTTTCAAAATTATTCATAAGGACAGCAAAACTGCTACCGAGCTAAAACTGATAACTAAAAACTGCTACCGATAACTACAAACTGATACCTAAAAACTGCTATCAATAACTTAAAACTGATACCTACAGAAAGTTGTCCTTCAGGATAAAATACTGAATGTCTGTCCTTGAGACTAAAAAGCTGTGAAATTTTGTCCTTGGCAATAATTTTCTGTATATAATAATGCTCCTATTTATAGTGTATAACGTATATTGTAAAAGCTAGGACATATTTCTATAATACTATACTATAGAAAGCCGATTACACATATAACTTAAGTTTTAGAATATAGGATATATAAACTATAAACTGTACCTCCGAACTTAAATAAAACATAGTTTCAAATACAGTACATATATTTTATAAAACCAGAAGGCGAGAAATTTAAACAAATAAATTTAATCTGCGGCAAATTTACAGCAATGAACACTCATAAATATAAAGAGCCACTAAACCATCACCTACCAATCATCAACATATAATACTTCTATATGTATATATACTACAACTTTTAAAACTTTACTATGCACTATATATATAGATATACATACAAACTAAGAAAACTTTATATACGAAAAAAAAACAAGAAACTACATACTTAGTATTCTTCACTTTCAGGTCAAATGTACGTATCCAAAGCAAACATATATTCACTGTTTTAAATTAATACAAAATAATACGTATACTATGTGAAACACAAACTATATAAATGCTTATGAAATCAATAGCTTGAACTAGTATTTTATACGCATAACAAAACTCATAAAATAAGAATAAAACACTATATTTACCTTATATAGAAAAAGAGTGGCATGAGTTTGCTGGGGTATGGTCTGAGCTCGGGTTGAGGAGGCAGGGTGAAGTTGGGGTTCCGGGCCGCGTTGCGTCAGTGGTGGAGGAAGTGGAGAGATGAGTGCTGCACGTGAGCGACGGTGGAACGCTCGGCCAACTGAGGTGGGCTGTTCTTGGTATAGATGCGGTCGCGGGAGAGGGACGTGAGCTTGGTGAAGGTTGGTGGTTATGGCGGCACACGGGAAGCTGGGAAGGCGGTCTCTGCTGAGCGAGAGGTGGAGGAGGTGACATCGGAGGTCAAGGCGGCGGAGGAAGGGGTCGGCTATCAGGGAAGAAGTGGCACAAGCGAGAGGGAGGGGAGTGGTAGATGCGCACGGTGGTTAGAAGTGGAGTTGCGCGAATGTGAACAATGGTGAGTTTTTTTCTTCTTCTTTTTTTTTCTTTTTTTTTATTATTATGCTTTCGGTCATGAAGGGGAAGCCCTGGAAAAATGCAGGAGAGAAGTCAAAAGAGGAGATGTGGAGGAAATGAGGAGACACAACACAATGGGAAGATGGAAAAGAACAGAACGCATGCAAGCAAAGTTTGAGAAGGCAAAAGAACTTGTACAAGCACGAACCAAATAAATGTAAAACTATGAATGTAACAGCAGGTGACAGCTGCACCACATTTAATATATACTATTTTATATTGTAAATCCTCTCAAAGTAATAAATAAAGCAATGAATAGACTATACAGATGGTAGCGAACAGGTTGAAGTGAATGAAAGGACAAGTCACAAATTTTATATTGAATAGAGAGTGTATTAAATGCAATGGCTGCTGATTTGGACCGGTAGACAGATGAGAAGAAATGGAACCCAAATGGTTTTATAACGGGTACCGGTTTGTGCTGCGTAACGGACCAGTTTGTACTCCGTTAACCACTTAAAATTTTGCAACGTCGAACTCCGACTGACCCAAATAAATATACCTTTTTGGTCAGCGCGACGAGGCGGTCACAATGGTATGAAGATATTGGTGATACGATCGAATTATAAAATTCGAAATTTTCTACTGAAGGAAAATGCAGTAAAACGTCGAAAAATAAGAGCGACGGAGCTAAAGAAGTCCGAATTTCGAAAAACGAAAAATGACGTCTTGCTCAGAAGACGATGTAGAATTTTTCTATGTCAAAATATTTAGGTTTCTAAAACGGTTTATTTTCATCGATTACTAACTGATTTAGATTGAAGTAAATTTACGCACGAAATGAACTTTCATATTTTCGAACGAAAATTTACCGGTTGCTATGTTTAATTAGACGCGTTTCAAATATGAAGTTTGAATAGCATCGGAATTTGTTTGTGAAAATTTGAAATTCTACACTAAATAAGCAAATTTTAAAAATTTTAAATTGGGTCTGAATTTCAGGGTCGTTACAGCTGAACACTCAGGTTTGTGTAATTTATATCCATTTGTTTGTCTTAATATATGAGTTTATAAAGTGGAGCAGATGAGGTAGATTTTTCATTAAGGTATTGATTGAAATGTTTTAGTCGATCTTACTATTTTTAGCACTCCCATTGTCCCAGTATATATAAAACTTCCATGTGCTTTTCAGTGTAAAAAGGGAGTGTATTTATTTAAAATGTTACACAGAAAATGAAATATCTACTCTATATAACCTTGCAAATTAGGGTCTTAAATCAATCTCCCTAAATTTAAACGTGTGGCACTACTCTAGTTCATTGGTCCATGAATAGACATGATATTTGAACCAGCATATTTCTGTCTTATTTTCTTCATTGGGGTTATGCTAAGATGCCTATTTTAAATTATAGTTCAGTAGTGTTTCTATGTAGATTGTATTTGATATTTTTAAGTTTTGGAGGAAACTTTATCCAATTCTAAACTAACTAATATAAAAGTGATATTTGATAAGTTTTTCCCAAGCTTTTATTTTCAGCTGTAATCAACTTAAAAAATCATTAATTTCTTATGCAACTTTTTTCTTTTATTTTGTTTTCCAGTACTTGTCATCTTTCAAAGTAGGTGATTTTTAGCCTAAGCATTCACATACTTTAGCTATTAAGGAATTTAGTACTTGTCATCTTTAAAGCATATGAATTTCATAATTTCTTGTAGTTGATACTTAACACTGATATCATGTAATTTTGTTTATTCTTTCGTAGTATTTTTTACAATAAGTTTATAAAAATAAACTAAGTTTCACAACAATTAATTAAATTTTGAATAATAATTATAATAATAATAATTTCTATAAATTATTAAATATTAATAAAGTTACCTAAGTTTTATAAAATGTATCTATTCATTTTTCCCTTTTAAATTTAACTTTCTCCGCGCTAACTAGTTTAATTATTAATTTAATTTGATAATGCAGTTGGCTAGTTGTAGTAAGGTGGTTATAGGATTGAAGAAGTGTGAAATTTCTACTTGATTCCATGCACATAAGAAAACAATGTCGCTCATGAATATTATACCTTCAAATGTGTACCATGCAATCCCTTCTTTTGTGAAATCTCTTCCTGTGTTTGATTGATTTCTTGGTATTTCTTTAGCTGCCTATCATAAAATAAAAAATACATTTTAACTCTATTCTTGCATTATGCGTAATTTACAACTTAGTGGTAACTAGATAAGTTGAGTTGATCAGTGCATTGTGTTCTGTGGAACTAACAAACATGTCAGCACCTTTAATATAGTGGGCGAAAAGGAGATATGTGTATATAACTTAGCTAGCTTCCTACTTTGTCTAGAAATATTTTTCAAGCACAATGTGTGTATAATTTAGCAGTATTATATCAGTTAATACATCCTCCAAGCACAATATGTATTAAATGTGATGTTTTCCTCTGTTTTAATTCAGTACATTTACCATTTTCTACTGGATGAAGCATCTACCAACAATTGCAATATTTAGACGTTTCCAAAGTTTATATATCAGGTTTTAACTTAAATTCCATTTACGTATACATGTTTCTATCATTATTCTTTTCATTCATTTTTACAGAGTAAGGAAAGTATCTTATAATGATGTATATAGTCCGAATAAGTATTTTCTTGTGAAAGAACAACCTACTCATCTAGATGCAACAGAAATCACTACAAGAAAATTTATTACTTATGGCTCGATGAAGTTTTTTTTTAAATAAAATAAATAAATAATACGTTGAGTAGTTATAGGATTTTATGCCTGCTTAGCTTCTTTTTTTAAATTAGTCAATAGTTCCTTACCTTTGTTATCTTATTTTGGTGAAGTAATTATTGAATTTAATTCTTATTGTAGTTCCAAAAATGATATATCCTTACCGTCAATCTTTTTGGCAGTGATTCATGTGGAACCTGGAGTTGTGGCATGTCTAATAATGGACCTAATACCAACAGAATCCAGTATTTTATCTGCATTGTTAAGGTATCATCTTTTATTTGAGGCAAAATATTAACTTTTATTAGCTTAAAGTCATCCTATGAGGTTTAAAATATCAACTGCAGCTTGCATTCCATCCACCCCTACTAATAGGAAGGGGTCTCGCAAGGGGTCTCGCAAGGGAATTATAGTGAGTGTAATTCATCTTGTCTTCATTTTTAATATATCTTCTTTCAATAATCTTAGTGCTCCATATACTATACTTGTTTGCAAGGATTTAATCTCTGGTAGTAAATTTAGTTTCACCTTTCTCAGTCGATATATAGCTTCAATAATTTGATCATTACTGAGTATATCAATCTATTTTTGATTATACAACTTATATATACACATACATGACTTGAATTTTACTCAAGTTTAATTGTTTATTTAAATTTATTCCCTAAAAATAGAGAAGGAAAAAAATAGGATTTAAATTGAATTTAAATCTAAAATCCAATGTGATGGATATTGACGATAAGTATATATGATATTTTGGAATTTGACTGCTGTTTTGTTCTTGCATAGCTGAACTTGAACACTAACGAACCTAAGGCAAAGCTCTTGCTGTGTCATTTTGCAACTTCTTGTGTTATATTATTAGTAACAATGAAGGACATTTATGCATAAATTAGTTGAGTTGGTTTATTTCAAAATTTGAATGTTTTTTTTTTGGAAAAAGGTACTTTATTAACAAAAAGAACATATACTTCTATGATATGCCTCGTTAAAACCTTTCAACCCCCCTAACCTAAATGGGTGCGTTGGAAAAGGAAAAAGAGTACATATCATTTCCGTATATTAACAATACAACATATCGAATTCTGTGCCAAGCTGTCAAACAGATAGAGGAGTAAAACGTGGTGATAAACACTCAAAACCATCCGTACGAAACAGCTTGCACAAGAGAGAACAAATCAAACAAAATACAAAAAAACAGTAATTTGAAAACAAAACAACAAACAAAAGGACGATTGACTTTTCTCCTCAACCACAACGAGGAGAGAGAGTAAGAAATCCAGAAGAATCGAAGAAATCTCTAAATCAATCTGAAAAGGTGGCAACGATGAACAAGATAGCAGTCCGCCTTAAGGATCTGGGGACAGAAATAAACTAGCATCTTCACTGTGTCAGGGAGGGCGAAAACAATCAAGGATTCCGAGCTCTGGGTCGTAGTTCATAATGATGAGTTTTTCCTTTTCGATTAGATTATAATCTTGAAATCTTTGATGGATGAGAGTTTTACTATCAATAAGTATTTGTTTAGTTCTCAATCTGAAAGGTTGTTCAAGACCTTTAAAAACACGAATGTTTCTTTCACACCAAATATTCCATATGATCGTAGTAAGGAAAATACTAAGAATGCTTTTTATCGGTGATTTATAATTATCCTGAGCTTGAAGAATCATATTCAGTAAGAAATTGATATCGTAGTTCATATCTATCTTTATGTTAAGCTTAGGCATAAAAGCATCCAGAACGTTCCTCGAATAAGTGCATTGAAAAAACAAATGATTTTTATCCTCATTTTGATTATCACACAGCACACATCTTTGATCGATGTTAGGGGACCACTTGCTGATTCTGTACTTGGTGTGCAATTTGTCCCTTATAGCCAATATGGAACATGTAGACATTTTTGGGGCACTACCCTTATCCCATACAACGGTGGCCCAGTCAAATTCGATATGTCTAGTTCTAGCTATGTCCCATGCAGATTTTAAAGAGAATTTACCACGCTTAGTAGGCAGCCACCACCAGAAATCATTCTTCATGTTGTGATGTATGATAACTTTTCTAACCTTATTCTGTGAGCTTAAGGGGATGAAATTGAGTCTTTGCTTCCAACTGTGACTAGTGATTAACCTAGAAACTGTTTTGTAGCACCCATCCAAAGTGCTCATGGTGTTCCATCCATAATTGTCAATAAGACTGGAACCCTGAAGCCATGGGTCGAACCATATATCAGTGTTTGCACCATTAACAATTTTTCTGTCTATATGACCCTTACACCATTGTCTCGCTCGCATTATAATTTTCCATGTGTGAGATGCATTATTATCCATTCTGGCTACCCAGAAATTTCCTTTTTTACAATATTTATTATTCATCCATTTTGACCATAAAGAATCTCCACTAATATAATTCCATAGCAGCTTAGCTTCAGTGGCTTTAGCTAAATCATCAATTTTCCTGATTCCCAAACCCCCTTCACTCTTGGTTTTGCAGACCTCTTCCCATCTCATTTTGTGAGATTTAGATTTCCATAGGAAATTTGCACACAAGGAATTGATTTTATTTATAATAGATGCAGGGAATTGAGCAATTTGTAGCCAGAAAAGTAACATAGGGTGAATAACAGTATTTATGAGTTCAACCCTACCACTAATGTTGAGGGATCTGTTGTGCCAGTTGCTGAATTTTTTATTGATTTTGTCTATGAGCATACCAAAGTCTCTAGCTTTCAAAGAATTATTTGAAAGAGGAATGCCTAAATATTTTATTGGCAGATTATCTGGCTTGATTTTAATTATGTCAACTATGTGTTGCTTAAATTTTGCTCCTTTGCTGAAAAATAAACTACTTTTGCCTGAATTTAACTCAAGTCCAGTAAGATTTTTCATTCTCTGAAATACATTGTGGATGGTTTCTGCATTATTAGTAGTAGCTTTCGCAAAAACAAGAATATCATCAGCATACAATAAATGTGTAATCATTGGCTCCACTTTATAAATAGGGCTGAGATTTCCTTTAAGGAATTCTAGTTCCAATTGTAGAGACAGGAATTCCATGGCAATAGAAAATAAATATGGGGATAGAGGATCCCCTTGTCTGAGACCTCTCGAACTCTTTATAAACCCAGAGGGGGACCCTCCTCTCCATGTAAAAAAATTTCCTGAGAAGTTAGGTTTCACAAGCTTCGATAAGGTAATGCAATCAATGAAGTCCTGCTCTCCAACAGAATTATAACAACCATTGTTCATCCTGTCGTTACTGTAAAGAATAGAATTAAAATCACCCGCCACTAGCCACGGCAAGTTGACATTTTTGGATTGGGCCACTAGATAATCCCAAAGTGGTTTACGCTTCTCCTCTTCGTTGAAAGCATAGACAACAGTGCAAATTATATTGAAGTTATTTACACTGTAGAGAATACTTGTAATGAATTGATCATTTGTATGTAAAATAATAGTAGACCATACCGTAGAATCCCAAATGATAAGGATTCGACTTCTTAGCTCTTCAGAAATATTATGAGAAAATTTCCATTTTTTATCAATTTTATTTATTAAACTTTCTGTAGACTGAATAGAAAGTTTGTTTTCTAGTATCCCAATAAGAGAATACTTATTGGAATTAATAATATTTAAAACTTCCACTTGTTTGTAGAGGGCATTCATCCCTCTAATATTCCAGAAAAGGAACTGCATTATCTATTATTATTGTGGTTGCTACTTTCTTCTGGGAGAGTAGCTTTTCCCAAAGTCTTAGCTTCCTTTGATTTTTTCTGTTTTCCTTTTATTTGATTAACCATATTTGCCCATGCAGGGTTATCCATAACTTCAGAGTTTGGCGTAGCTTTGAATTCGAAGGGGGCTTCCTCCGGTCTTGTTTTGCGGACTACTTTTGATTTGAGGAGAGGCAGTGGATCTGGGTTAATCAAATCTTCCCTTTGATTTTCTGAAGGGACTGTTAGCATAGGAGCTACATCTTCTTTTGAAGAATTACAGTTTAAAATGTTATCTGTTGTTGTAATAATATTCAGACTAGAATTAGTTGGCTGTTCTGTTTGTAACTTGAGAATATCATCTTGATTAGGTTCTGAACTCATGATTTCAGTTTGAATATTTTTAACATACATTTGATCTGTAGCCTTAGGATGGTTTTGGACTTGATTGGAAACTGTAATCGAAACTGGCGGTTGCATAACTGATTCTTTGCATGTTGCATTGTCATTTTGGATGAAATCATTTGTATCAATATTCATCGTTGAATGTTTACTTTGTAATCTGAATATTGAGGACCTTGAAATACGACCTTCATTGCGTTTACTTTGCATTTTTTTGGAGTGTATTGGCAGCAACGTTGATGAACTTGAAACTGACCCCTACTATGTGTTTATTTTGAATTCAAGAATCATGTTACATATCTTTAATTGATTCAGGTCCTTGACCCTGTATTACTGTATACATGTGATGCCTTATATGTTCATGTCAATTGCCTATGCACCTGTGTCTCTGCACCGTGGTTACATGTTGTTTCGGTTGCTGTGTGATTTGTTTTGGGAATTCATTTGTTGGCTTGTTCACTTGTTTTGAACGATCTGTTGAGTTGCTTGGTCATAATACAATGTACGAAAACAAGACATGCTGCTAATCAAAATAGAACTAGATAAATATGTTAGTTCATTTCAGTAGCTAGTAGAAGAAATAGAAAGCCTGAACTTAGTTATAACATTTTTTCGGTTTGTCTACTATGGCATGTATTTATGTTTAAAAAGTAAATAGCAGCAAGTATTATAGTTTCATCCTCTATATCATGTGGTAAATCATCAATTAGAATGTTTAAGTTGTTGTCTTCATAAGTGGTATCTATGTTTTGATTCTGCATGTCGTCTGATTTTTGTTGTGATGTTGTTTTTCCGGTTTCAGAATTTAAACGACGGTATCTACCATCAGTTCTTAGCACTGCTGAAGCAGTTTTAGATTCAACTGCTAGTCCACTAACTTCAGTTTTAGGAATAGCTGAAGCAGCTGAGTAAGATCCCTTATTCTGAGCACTTTGTTTATGTTTTTCATTGTCTTGATTGAATTTTCTCCTTGCCAAGTTGCCTTGTTTGCAAGATTCTCACCAGAATTAATAGTTTCTTTTGGCATCTAGAGTTGAATCTAGAGTTTAGTTGGGTCTGTATGAATGATATCTTAAATATAGAAAACTTTTGCTAATGTTTTTACTAGATGACATTTTAAACATTTAAAAAATGCCTTGGCATGTGATGATCCATTTTTGTTTTCATAGTGTTTGGTTGCTGCAATAAGAAATGCATCTTGATAGTTCCAAATATTCAAGCATCCAAAGCATTTGGATGTCTTTTACTATTTTTTTTATCGACGAAATATATAGGATCCAAGATTGTGAAGAAAACGAGATGGATGTCGATTTTTTGGAGGATGCTAGCTATGTTAGGGAGGATTGTGAAGGCATATTGGAGAAAAGTTTTAAAAACCGTCATTGATTGCGCTTGGAAACTATAGGTAAACCTTACACGATTACGTGGGGAAACATATTCATTTTACAATATATTGTCTGCATTTGCATGAATATATGTACTTTTGAGTGTCTGCATTGTTCACATGCTTTCCTGCATACCTCAATGTCTTTAATTGTTCAGCTTTCTTTCTTAGTAAAAAGTAGGTGATAAAGGCTATCGATATAAACAGAGGTTGTAGAATTTGCTATATTATATGTTGTTTAAACCTGTTAAATTAATGAAAAACATATTTATAAGTTTCAATTATTAAATATATGAGTTAGTCAATTTTTTCCCTCGACAAATTTTGAACTTGGAAGTTATTGTTGATGTTGAAGAAATATTCAAAAATGTGCAAACATGTTTTTCAGTTGGTTTACACACAGTATCAAGTTAATAGTTCAATTGAATACGTTAGTTTAGTTGTTAGTGTCAGTGACGTTAGTTCAAAACTTAAATTGATAGATTACTATTCCTAAAGTTAAAAGCGCCTTATGGACCTGAAGAGTAGACGACCATTTGCATGTCTAAATATTTTTAAACACTGATTTCAGTTGAACTATGAAAAGTATCCATGTGCAATACCTGTCGCTCTATTTGAAAATGATTACAAAAGTTTTTGTAATTAATCTTATGTTATCAGGTACATGTTTCCATTTCTTCAAGAGATAAGCACACACTTGAAATAGCACTACGTTGTTTACCAGAGGATGATGATGGTCTTGGAGTCTTGGACTTCATGAAGCGAACGATGGAGGTTTTCTTGCCAAAGTCATGGCAGCTGGTTTCAAAGGTAGCTAATATGTTGTGGGTTCATATTAATTTCATGGACCTCCTATGTTATTGTTTTTTAATTTCATGTATAACCTTCTTGTTACAGGTGAACTCAACCGGTCTCAATTAGGTGCGACAGTAGAAATATCGTGGATAGATGCATGGTATGCAGAAGAGCAGGGTATGTTGCTAAACCCAATAACTTATATAGTAAAAGGGTTATGCCGCAAATGCTGCATACTAGAGTTGATTCTTCGATGCATGCAGGCGATCTCATAATATCTGAAATCAGTCATTGTTGAGGAAATTAGGTTGCATTTGCCAGTTCATCCTTTTTTGTGATCTTCTATTTATGCTAATCACTAGTTAAACAACCAGTATATTATGGTTACTTTATCATCTTACTAGCCATAGACAAGGAAAACTAAAAATGATGAACAAGTTATCAATATAGCTAGACTTGAGGTACAATCATAGCTCTAAATGTAGTTATTGAAGTATGATATATGCACATCTACTTCAAACAGTTCTCTGAAACATCATTTAAACTTCAAAATAAAAGTTTCTTTCCTTTGTCTATATGACATGATATTTACTTGTGAGTTATTTTGCAAAGAGCAGACTGTCTCATTGGAGCAAGAATAAACTTGTCATTGCATCATAGTCAACACTTCTCCCAATTTAATGTGTGAATCCATTTGGCAAGTATCTGTTTCTTTTGCTGAGATAGGTGAATCACCAGATCATCGCAATGAATTGATTGAGCTAGTTTCTTCTACGCAATCCGAGATGATGCAGTTATTTAGTCAGAATCAGCTACATGTACACAATACACAAATTTGGTTTTGTATTATTTTGTATATAGATGAATCTTGCTTGAAGTTGTATAAACTATAAACCATAATGAGTAATTTTGTACTCTTTTTCAGGAATTTTTATTGTTTGAAAGGGATTGCACTTTGTCTATGATGGAGTTTCTGTTGAATATGCGCTTTGCGCTATATGATTTTTGTTTGATGATAATAAACATATATACATTCATATAAATGTATTTGGTAATGTACTATTTTATTTTTCATAGTTTAAATAAATATTTGTTGAATAAAATTAAATTTCACAGAATTTGAATTTGAATTCAAACAAAACAAGTTAAACAGATTTTGAATTCAAACAGAAATTTTATTCAAACAAATATTTTGTATAGTATGTATTTGGTTAGATAAATATCTGTTGAATAAAATAAATTACACGGAATTTGAATTTGAATTCAAACAGAACAAGTTACACAGTTTTTTGAATTCAAACGAATATTTTATTCAAACGAATATTTATTACAAACTTGAATAGTACAAATTCATGCTCTCACTATACATATACATTTTTGATTACAATCACATCACATTTACATTGATAACCTCACTACATATCACTCACACTCGTATTTTTGTCTTCAACTGCATTCCGGTTTGAATCCAGCATCTGAGCAATCTGCAAAAATATAAACTAACGCAGTAAAATTGAAAAAGAAATATTTTTGCAATTCAAAAATAAAATATGGTTTTTGAAAATAATATTTGCCTCAGTTATTTGGGTTGTTCGTCATCATTTAAATTTGAATTCATCATACACGAACAACTTGTGACATACACAGTGTATCACTGTATATGCCACAAGGCCGTGCACACCGATATATACACTTGATAGATATTACAGGGACAGGTAACCATAAGTGGCTGCAATACACACGTGTACATTCATACACGTGTGCACTGCCTTGCCAACTCATGTGCGTGGCCAACAAGAGCAAGTGTGCAAGTGCAAAAAGAAAGTCAATGATCAAGCAAGTCCAATTCGAATTCATGATAGCAGACAACTCAAATTCCAAATGCATCTGTACATGAATACAGCTCGACTACAACAGCCAGTCAAATGATTAAATAAACAAATGCAAAAGCAAACAGTTCAAAGCTTCAAACTGCATCAGTGACCAATTACAGGAACAGCAAGGTGATCAAACAAACAAAGACCAAAGCTACAACCTCACATGAAGACCAAATGTCCAGACAACATCATAATGCAACATGAAGTCAATGAAGACCAAATACAACATGACCAAAAGTGTATGCAAACAGTCAGAGAAATGTACAGAGACCAGGTACAAATAACAACAAGTCAAGGCCGCAACTAACATATCCTACAAAGTATACAACTACAGGTCTCAATGTCAAAGAAACAACTCAGCATTGAATTGAATACATGGAGACAAGACCAAATACACGAGTTCATATGTATGCAGTGACACAAAAGTTTTGAACAAGAAGTCCAGTGATGCAAATAGTGAATAGCATGGCAATGTGGAATGCATGAACAAGTGAAGTATTTGTGTCAAAGCAGAGAAAATGTCAACATGAAGTGAATCAAGTTCAGGTCATATCAATCAGTAGTATGCAAATGAAGAAACAGCATAAAAGCTTATGTATGCAGACCAAATGAGAGACCAAGTTCATATGTACAGTGTGGCAATGCACCAATACTAGTTCGACTAAAAGTACAGACGACAGCTACTCAATGATACAGTAGCAAGCTACAAGTGATGCAGAACAAAGATGAATACAACAGAGATCAAGTTCAGTGGCACAGTACACATGCTCAGGTCAGAGACAACACACAAACCCAAATGAATATCACAAGTATGATCAGTGGTACACATGCAAGCTCGAGCATAAATATGGAAACTGCACCAAGTACAAATCACAAAATGAAGACCACAAATATATCAACTCAACAAAGAACAGTACAGTGCTATCAAATGAACCAGTGACAATGCAACAATCAACTCGACCAAGTATCATGATACAACAAAGCAATGCCACCAGAATTTCATATCAAGTTCAACATCAGGATGAGAAGAACCAACAGAACAACCATGTATCAATAACAATGCAACATAGTGACAATCACAAGCATCACAACATATTCAAGTTGAAGCAGTGAATGACACAAATACAGGCAGTGAAGAATACTGAAGTGAATGAAGATTAGTTAGCAGGTGAAAGTGCAACAGGAATGCAGACAGTGGCCGAAGCCAATTTACAAAATATCGAAGTCAAAGAAGAATTCATGAATGTATATTGAAAGTAAAAATTCAAGTGCGTATGAAGTATTGACAAAGTCAAAAATCAACACCGTGATGAGCACGGCAATTCAATGCCGCAATTCAAAACCGTGTCAAGCAATCGAGGATTTACACGAATGAATTGGTCAAGAAAAAATCACGAGCATCCAAGTATAATCGAATGGCCGAAGCACAAAATTGACAAATTCAAATAAATATATACGATCGAAGATTCAGGAAATTAAACGCATATATAACCCAATCATCATCGGCAATCAATGTATCGAATTCCAGAAAGCACAAAATCAGTAAAAGCAAAAGCATTACATACCGAGCAAGAAAGGAATTCGATCAACGAGCAAGCCGAACAATCCACAATTCCAAAGTTAACCACAATCGAATATCAAAGAACAAGCGACGCAAGCCATCAAATCAGAGAATCGAGCATCAGAACGAAGCCCTAATTCGAGAAAGAGCCGAAGCCCTAATTCAACAAAGAGAGGCCGCCATTGTTTCTCACGAACAAATAGAAGGGAACGGGTTGAAAGAATAGTGGGTCGGTCCTTAAAAAATAAAAAGGGGGTTTTGTTTTTTGTTTAAAGGCTTTTATTAATATTGTTTTTAGGGTTACTGTTTTTAATTTATTGTTTTTTATTTTACGAACCAAAAAGTTAGTAAATCACCACCTAGGTTAGGTAGTGTCAGATTGTCTATTTTGAATTAGTTCAGTGAGCAGGGAGTGCGAGTTTGCAAAGCTCGATAGGCGGGAGCAGTGTTTGCGAGTGAGCGAAACTCTATAGGCGGGAGCAGGGTGTGCGAGTCTAGTAGAGTGTTTGTGAGCGGGAGCAAAAGGGTCTGCGAGTCTAGTAGAGTTGTTGTAAGCGTGATACTGTTTAATTCTAATAGAAATCTGTGAATGCAGCAGTAGGCAGGGGTTGCCGAAGCTGGGTAAATTTTGTGTGTGATTTACTTTTCAGCATATTTATTTCTGCAGTTTATTTCTGTGTTTAAATCGAGAAAATTTGCTATAACCCTATTCACCCCCCCCCCTCTAGGGTTAATCTAGATCCTACAGTTTCAAGAAGATTCTTCCATGGTTGATTCCTAAACAATTTGGGCTAAGCTTACCAGGTAGCCCACCAATTCCTTTATTTTTCTGAATGACTTTTACTAATACATAGATATAACCACATATATTCTAACTTAGTTGTAACCTTTTAAGAACTTTGAAATAATGTATGTGTCAGTTTTATGCATACTTCATAGTAGTCAAACAGGATATGCTTATTCCTAATCCCACATTGTTCAACCACTGAGTCGTGTTATGTAATGTTAAATTATGCATACTTCACAGTAGTCTAATATCAAATCACAGATACTAGCATGACAATGTTATTTTCCTTTTTTAAGTGCAAAGTCTTTCCTTTATCTGAAAACTCAACAAAATCTTAATCAACCATGAAGGCAACGTCTCGCCGGTTATTATTTCACCCATTAATGGATATGACATGAGAGCTTTGTTGATATTCATTCACAAGGATGTATCGACCAAATATGCACTTTTTAAGTGGTTCTTATTATGCATACCCACTAGCCGAAGCATTAGTGCTTGTCTAAGACAGTGAGAGAGGAAAAAGACATGACATCATCGATCAAGAGGTTATCAAGCATCCACGGATGAGCCATCCGTGGTTTGAGATAACTAGATGCACATTGAATGGCTATAGTCCATCAAGTGCTGCTTTAGCTAATTTTTACTGTAATAGCAGAACTGTCACGTATATTTTTATGTACCATATTAGGGTATAGATTGATCACAATAATAGGTTCATTAGGGGTTATGCTAGTTTCAGTAACTTAGTCTTTGGCGATGCATCTTTTGTACTTATACATACTTGTATATATTGACTAACATATATGTATGTTTGTGTTTCTTCTTCACAGGTGTTGTATGATGCTTTTGAGGTTGATACATGATGTCGCACTCTTTCTCCTTTAAATCGGTCATGCTTATCGACGGTCATTAAAATATTTTTAGTATGTATCGTTTTGGTATGCTACACTCAATTTGTGTACTTATGTTTAATTTTTATCACAAATATTTATGTTTAATTCTTCATGTATGAAATATTATGGATATATATATATATATATATATATATATATATATATTGTGATTTGGCTTATGACTCAGTTTGTGTACTTATGTTAATGTGATGAATGTGGTTTTTTGAGTTATAATATATAAGTAGAATTGAAAATTGTAGGCTATGAGTGTTATGGCAGCAAAAAATGTGCAATAGAATTTTTTATAGCGTTCTAACTCTGCAATAAAAAGAAAAATTGTTCATCTTTGTTATACTATAGCATCATGTTAGTGCTATACAAAATATTTTGCAAAGAGTAAATAGTTTTCATAGCAATAAGACGGTGCTATAATAGATAGTAATGAATTTTCTATAGCATTTCAATGTGTCATAAAAGGTTGACACGATGATTCCATAGCGCGTTCAAATGCTATAATAATATAGCATGTCGACATATTTATAGCAACTAAAATGCGTCATCAAAAGTTCTATAGCACGTTTCATAATGCTATAGAAAAGCAGTTGCACCAGTATGGCCTATTTTAGATGGCAAGAAAAATACGTTTTCCATTGCAAGTATGACATGCTATAGTATCTACCACACTTTTTACAACATGTTGATCTACAACGATTATAGAATCGCTATAGAAAGTTTTTATAGGATTTTTACACGCTATAAAAAGTCCTTTTTGTTGTAGTGACTAATACTACATCCAGTCCTCTACAATATTATATAGATTTCTTTTCATTCGCCTACAATAATCAGGTAGCAAGCAAAACCGAAATGCAGTCTCTATTTTAAGGCTATAAGGTACATCCTCCTTTCTTACGAGTACATGGTAAACTCTCTTGATTTATCGGGCAACAAGATCACCCACTAGATTTAAGTGGGATACTAAGAACACCAAATTGATTTGAACATGCAACAAGCACACCCAAAAAAATAAGTTTTGAGTTATTGATTTTGAAATATAAACAGTTGTACTTGGGATACAAGATATCCTATAGCACTTCTGATAGCTGTTTCATCTTTAAGCTTGTAGAGAGAATGCTTTCAAAATAGTGAATAACTTGTGGATAATCAATCTAGTAGTGTAAGGATTGATCTATATAGGTTTGAAGAATGTAGCAAGTAGTTTTTAAGAAACATTTCAAGGGAGTGTGAGCAAGAAGAAAGTAAGAAAAGTTGGTTGGAAAATTTGTTCACACTCCCCTTTATACAATGAATGGATAGATGTATCCATTCATGAAGAGGTGCGTCCAAAAGACATCTCTTTTCAAATTTTAAAAACAAATCAATGGTCACTATATCAACATATCTAGGATGGGTATGTTGACATACCCTTGTAAAATTTGAAAATGATTTTCTTTTAAATTGTTTTCAAACTTCTATATTTTGGAAAAATAATTTAAACATAGTTTTTAAATATTATGAACACATAAAAACTTTTATAAAATATTTGTAAAAATATTTTTTCAATTTTAAATAATTTATTTTGATAAAATATCAATGATCGAAATTTGCAACAAAAATCAGAATTTACTATTAAGAATTTAACAATTTATTCTAATGACTCGTCACTATTACCTAAAATTTTGAGCTCTTCAAATCTTTGTCTTTAAAGTCATGAGTCTTGATCATCTCTGAATTTTGAACTTCAGTCTTCATACAGATCAGTCTTTAAGCTTAATCATTCTATGCCTATGTAATATTCTATAATTACTATACAACTTGGCAAAATAGAAGTATGTATATTTATACGGTTGTTCGCATCAAAATTAATATCCGAGGTATGAGTAGTTCCAAATTTTATAGTGATGTCTCAATCGAATTAGGTATGTGCAAGATATGGCATTAATAAAATTTTATAGGGATGTAAAGAATTTTACATAATTTTTCTTTTTCTTCCCATCTATTTCCATATAAAAACAATGCCGACTTCTCAAGTCCGACGTCATCGACTCCAGCCATGAAAACTATCACTGCCAACATCGTAAAACTTGGCAACCAAAATGGCATAATGTAGTGCCCACCATAGCAAGCTCACAACTGCCATCATCGACCCTAAATTGATTTGGACGTGAACTTTAACCACCGTAGTGCCTACTAGAGGCCTTTGGACTTCCTAAACCGCTATCGTCTTGCTTATCTCACTGAGACGAGTTCGTCCATTCCCTCATTTGCAGCTCCAACAATCAACCTAGTCAGTTAAGTCAATGGTCAAGAAATTTGATCAAGTACCACCACTAGAGTCGGCCATTTTAGAATTTAAGATATCTGGCAACCCTCTCCTCTTGGCTAGAAGAATATGATGATGCTATGAACTTGCCCTTCGATGATGGTTGTCCTAACGCCTAAAACTATAGCCGAACTTTGTCCTAAACCCATGGCCAAACTTTGTTTCTCCCCACCGATCAGCCAAGGTCATATAGCCTTGTGTTACCGTCACCACAATGCTCTACATTGAATACCGCCCACCATATATACTATGTTGCGGCTCAATCCATCACAAAAATCATTTCCTCCTTTGTTGTAGATATGAATCTCCTCTTCACGTTATGTTGCTCATATATGGCGACCAACTCAGGCACTGCTATATCACTAAGTCTATATTGATATTCACCACTTACCTTGTGAAGCACAGCGATGCTTTTTTAATCCACCAACTCCACTTATTTCTCCCCTTATTTCGTTATTTGGACATGGATATGTAACTAGGGTTTTTCTTTTATCTTATTTTAATTTATTTTTAATGTAGTTAAGAATGTGAAAATGATGTCAAGAAAGAAGTATATGTGAATGAATTCGTTTTTAGAAGAAAGAAGAGTTAGTTTTTTGGTTATTCTTGCAGGGTTTCAATATGAAGCATACAATGGTATCTATAAGATTTTTATTTTTCCATTTAGACCGTTTTGATTTTCAATTTGGGCAAAACTTCTACATTTCCATTTGTCACAAAATAACCCAATTGCCTTTCCTTCATTCGTATGCGTGAATGTGTATGTTTAATGCATGTTGTGTAAGAGAATGATATATTTAGGTATTTACAAATGTATATATGGATCCAATTAGTCCACACGATGTCCGTTTTTGTGCTTCCTTTTGGAATATAAAAATTCACGTTTTCTCAACTCAATGTCTTGACAAATATTTATACACGGTTTATTTCAATTTTTTTAGTTTTAATATTTTGTCAAACATGCCAAAAACTTAAATAGGAAAGGCCTTATTTTAATAAATAAATAATATTGGTAAAATCGGATAAAATATGGCAAAAGGATGGGTTGACAAAAATTTCCTCAAAATCTCGTACCTTGCAGAATGAGATTGCTTACTATAGAATGTTTATAAATGATCATATATGGACTGAACGTCCATATTTTCATATTGCATTTGGAGCTCAGTGTTCATTGTTTACAAAATGAAATAATGTGCAAGGGTACAATCTATTGGCTAATTTTCATATTCCTTATTCTAGAAAATGGTGGAAATCTTAGCAAGTTCTTTCGTGGGTTTAGCAGAGACAACATTGTGGGGCTTTTCATAAGTGAAAGCAATTTTTACATTACGTTGCCGGCTTCGTAGTTTGTAAATTTTAGTATATTTTTCTCAAGGATCGGTTTTAGGGTTAACAGTTTATTTAGATAAATTTAATAACCAAATTAGAATATATTACATATATTATTATACTTATTAGACTAGTTTATTATACTTTTCTAATAAGGATCCCGTAATATTTTGCATACCTCTTAGGAATCCTACATTTTTCTCGTCTCTTAGGAATCTAAAAGATACATGAGAATTTATAGAAAATTCCTCTACTAGTGTTTGGACCCATGTATTATGTTACCGAACCGATAGGGTTCTCAACAAACTATGATACCTAAATCTATGAATAACACTTCATTAGTTATATCATTGATAACCCTAACCATTTTTATTTGTTTTTAATTTCCTTTATTAACTTGAGAGTTATCAGCAAATCGTAAAAAGCACTTGACACTAATGACCTATCACTTTGTGTTTTCATGAACCAAGATTTATAACCCATAAGGTTGGTTAATAATATTATATATAATTATTTACCAATTTATAACATCCAAAACATCCCAACACCTAATATTTGGCTTTGAGGTTCTTAACAATAAAAAATATGTTTAATCCTTTATTTTTTATGTAACTGGTAGACAAAAACTTTATAATGACTCTAGATTGAGAACTACCTAAAATAAAATTTAAACTAATTTAAACTGGAATTTTGGAACAAAGTTTGTCATCTTCCAAGTATTAGAAGAAATTAGAAAATGATGGTTTTTCTAAAATGGAAAAATTAATAGGGAAATTTGGTATGAAGATATAATTTATTATAGAAATAATTTTTATAATCTTGGAGAATTAAAGGTATTTGGAATATTAAGGTTTGTAAAGGAAGTTTAATAGAAATGATATATTAAAATTCTAAAAGAATGGAGTAGTAAAATAAGATAATATTGGGGACTTAAAATATGGAATGAATATTTTGGAAATTCTTAAATAAATTTATTTTATATGAAAAGTAGGAATTGAATTTGTTAATTCTTTTAATTAATTATAGAAAGAATTCAAGAAGTATTTATTTTGCCAGTAAACATTTTAAAGGTATAGCGTAACTTTATTTAAAAGATTTTATTGAAAATTTATCTTTATGTTATAAATAAAAGGAAGTGAAGAACGAATTTGAAAACTCGTTAGTATATTGGTTAAAAAATATATTTTGTTATTCATTTTAAAAGTAGGGAATGGAAAAAAGGAAAAAGGATAAAATTTAAAACGAAAAGAAATGAAATGCTTTTTATATTTGGGTATTGGGTTAGTTGCTTACCCAAGTCCCGCTAACTAGCTAAAACAGGGAATTCTTCCTTTCCTACGCTTGACTATACGTACAAGTTTAAGAAGGAAAAAAAGGAAGTTAATCTCCTTTGAAAACCCTAAACCAAATTTCATCTTTCAAAATCATGGCAATTCTAGAAAAAATCAAAGAAAATTAGGGTAGCGTTTTCAAACCAAAATATATTATTTAGGTGGCTCGATTTTAGTTTTTACATTGATTTGAATTGTTTTTTCCATCTTTTTTGTTGAGAATTGTTCGGGCTGGGCTTAAATTGAGAAGCAATGTCAAATTCAAAGTTTTGGCAAGTTGTTTCAAAGTAATAAGGTGAGTAACCATCACAACTCATCTGTAAATCGTTGCATGCTGTTATAATCTCTTGAAATTGAATTTGTGGTTGCAAAATATGTGTGTTATTGGATGATTCACGTCTATGTTGCTTGCTGGAATAATATTGTTTATGTAATTGCATGTAAACTTCTCTTATTAATCTTTTAATGTGTTTTTTTTGCTTCCATGAATGAATGCATGCCTTTAGAAGTGTCTAGTCCCTAAAACGAAGTACCATTATTGGAAATCGACAAAGTGTCGATCGAAACAGGGTTTCCTACAGTTGAATAGCTCTAGGATTTTCCAACATTGCTGCGTCGATGTGATGTCCACTGGTGGACCGATGCACGTATCCTGGAGCCATTCAGCTCCAAGATACAAGTCTATGGTGTTGTTTTTTATTTCTTTCTCTTCCTATTGCTTTTATATGATTTCCAAGTTTTGAAAATTTATGCACCTTCATGGGATTCAAATATGCAAAATGATTTAGAAATATATTCAAATAATGTTAACTTTATAATTTAACTTTGCTTTCTTTAATTATACGTAGGTTTATACTTCTTATAGCCTCTTTATGCAACTATATGTAAAAAATAAAATATATACAAGAATAATTTTCAAATTAAATATATATGTGTGGATAATAAATTTAGAAGTGGACATTATTACATAATGATTAAATATTAATAATCATTGTTTCCAAAGTAGAATATTTGAAATGTGCGTGTGCGTGTGCGCATTCAAGCCATTTTCCAAAGAGTTCGCCAAAATCTATTTAAATTTGGACTTTGAATACTTCACAATTATATTTCCAAATATATCCATGCTTTTGGAAACAATATACCTATTTTTAAAATGCTTTTAAATGTTAGCTTTTAAGTTTAATTTCCTTTCTATTTAGTGAGGAATACAATTAAAGGATTTAGTAGTACCTAGTGGTATATGACATTCAGTATCGCTACATCGGTTAACTGTACAATTCGTTTTGTATAATTATTTTCAATGAGTGGAGATTTCTAACTTGTAGTTAATATTCAAGTACACCAAGTGGTATGGGATACTCATGCACAACTTGAGTAATTACTATTGGAAAGTATTTTACGCTTTATGATTAATAAAATCTTAAGGTTAACCCGTTATTCTATAACTATAGTTGTTGATATTGTAAAATCCTATGGATTTACCTTTAAGCTAGGTGTTCATCCTAGAGGCTTGGCTACGACGATTGCTCCTTGAGTGATGGTATCCTTATGTCTTATGATGTGCTTGAATTTATTTTTTTGGCGTTTGCCTGATACCACAAAGCTAGCAGTCAATTATTTATGTCGATATTAATATCCTACGGTTATGTCATTTGTTAATAAACATGACATTTTGGTGCACTCGGATAGATGAGACAACGTTATGATGATTAGATAACCATTTGACCGTTGGAGCATTGTGATCAAAATTATTTTGGAAGCACTCATAGAGTTGGATGAAGTGTGCATCAGTGTCCCTTTGGAAGATAACATTAGAGTTACATATCCTAAGAAGAATTTTTCTATATGATCAGTTACTTTACCCCCGACTTGCTTTATGCCCATCATTTGATGTTGACTTGTGAAGTGCTCATCTTTGAGTTTGACTAATTTTCATGCCAATCTTTGACTCGTTTACATGCTAATCTTTTGATGGGATTTTGATGTTCTATTCACCATATATGCAATGATTGTCGATAATGGGCATGATACGATTTTAAGACATGGTGATTTTTTTGATGATGCCTTATGTTTGAGATGTGGGCATATTATATAGATATCATTATATCTTTGAGGTTTATGCATGCTTATTTTTTTTATTTCACCCTTATTGCATATAAAGATAGTCTGGCCCTTTTCTGATTTTGTAATACTTGGGTTAGACCGAGACTTGACAGGTACAAGGACTTCGTGACCATTTATATGGACTAGCTTTTCTGGAGATAGATGTTATGATGTGTGTGTGTGTGTGTGTGTGTGTGGATATATTATTTTGTGCTAGTCCTTGTATATATAGTTATAGGTATTTTTGTATGAGGTCGTGATTCATGATGTTGTATATATTCATTTGGTACTCGTTGGAATTGATGTACATGTATTATATATGGGTCTAGTGCTCCTTTTTATAGACTCACATTACATATTATGTATGGAATGTATTATATTTTTTCCATTACGATCTATGATTTGAGATTCTCAATTATATTATATATTTTTCTGCCCCAAACTAGCCAATGTGTTATCACTTTTTGTCGACATCAAACACGTCGGTTATATATAAGAAGTTAAAGTAAAACATATCGGTGTTAGCTCAAAGGAACATACATGAATAATCATTCATTACAAGTCTTATTCTCTATAGTACTGGCACTATTACTTTGTAATATTATTTAGAAATATGGACATAGAGGTGGGGCATACTACGTGGTATCAGACCAACTTAGAACAATATAGAAATAAGAGGCATGAATCTTGGCCTGGACAGACTTGGAGACCCGTCCCTTGGGGTGTAGGGAAGGCTTTAGAGTTTAATTCCTATCAGGAATAGGAATAAAGATGCTTATTTGGGTAATTATTTAGGACATACTTGTGAGATTTTTACCTTGCTTTATGAATTGTTATTATGGAGTGTCACTAGACTTAAATCTCACTAGCGGCAGGAGTGAGGTACAGCTGGTGATAGGACTGCACGATTTGATACTCAGCCATCTAGTGGTCTCGGTTAGGAGGGAGTATTCATGACTACCCAATAGATCATGGAGTTATTTGAGAATATCTAGACTCCAGTTCAGCCCCTACATATACTCCAGCCTACTGGACGGATTTCACCCGCATGTGTAGCGATTATGTCCACCTAGAAGGAAAGAAATTCAATGGTCCGAAGGAGTTATAAAAGTTCAGGCCTGGATAAAGATGTGTGAGCATGTATTCTCTTGCATAGAATTATTTGATGTGCACAAGGTGCAAGTAGCTTTGATTCAGCTGTAGGAGAGAGCCCTAGTTCGGGATGATCAATTGATAGTTGAGATAAATGAGGCTGAGTTGTCTTCGGAATTGTATAGAACCCGCTTCGAGATGAAGTTTTTGCTAAAAGTAGAGAAAGCAGCCTTAGCCGGGAAGTTTATAAACCTTAAGCAAGAAGGTTCTTCAGTTTTTGAGTATGTGGCGATGTTTGAGGCATTGCCAAAGTATGGGGATGATCTTATTAACACCCCTCTAAAGAAGAACTAGAAGTCCATATATAGTTGAGGAAGACATTGGTGAAGGCATTCTTGCCTCAATTCAAAGTTGCTTTTGAGAAATATTTCAATAATGCTCTTAGACTTGAAGAAGGAGAGAGAGAGAGAGAGAGAGAGATAGTAGTTATGAAGCTCCTCAACCAATGAAAGGAATTTTCGAGAAGCAGATGAAGTTGTTTCGCATATTCAATCCCAGATTTCCAAGTAAGAAGCTGAAGAAGTAAAGTTCCAATTTTAGAAACCAGAACCATGATTCATGTGAATGCTTTAATTGTTTGGAAAATGCCATTAAGTTGGAGATTGTTCAAGGATTAAGATCCGTTGATACTATAAGAATATGGGTCATCTTATTTCCTTTTGCCCAGTAGTATCCTAGAAGCCGAAAGGTGGGAAGCTGAATGTAATCGACTCATCTAGAGGTCAGAGTAAGTAAAGAAGTATATTATCTTCTTCTATCTTGGAGGGTTCAATTCTATTTTGAGACCTTTCTATTCAAGTTCTTTTCCACACGGTTGCTTCTCACTCATTCTTGTCGAAAGAGCTCATTAGTTGTAACATCCCAAAAATTTATCGTTTTAATTTTGAATATTTAATTATTTTAAATATTTGAATAATTGGTTTTTAAAATATAAATAACTTATGTTCAAATAAAGCAATAATTTAAATATTTGAATTTTCAATTGAATATTAATTAAATAGACTTAATAGTTTTATTTAACTCCTTTTAATTAACAAATAATAAATGGTTCGAATAAATAACAAGAAAATCAATTGTTAATAAAATGACTTGAATTTTATAAACATATATTTCGACAAACAATGGTATTTTTGAAATTTCACGGAATAAGATAACTAGTGTATTTTATTGTTGTTTTGGGATCGTGTCGCATTTTTGTGCACGATCGTACTTTTGTTTTTGTCATTCGCGATTCGTACGTGAAAGAAATGCTGTGCAACGAGATGCCGTAAATTGCAAAATAATTTTTTTTTTATTCTTGACTTTTCCCTCTCTTACTTTTGTTTTCCGTCTCTTACTTTCAATTACGGTAAGAAGAAAAATCATAATCTCAAACTCTAGACCACTAAAAATCGCAATATTTAATCTGTTGAACTCGTACGAAGATGAGCTTCATGTGGGTGTGTATTGGAGGTTTTGGTTGTAATTTGTCGTGTTTGACACGAGATGGTAGTAGCATGGGTTTGAAGTGGTTTTTAATTTAGGAGGAGTTTGGCGAATCAAAGGTGGATTCATGTTTTTCAAGGCATGGTAAGGTGGTGGTGATATTTTAGTAGAGCTCGATCCACTATATGGAGGTGCGACAATTAGGGTTCACATAAGAAAGCTACAGGATGCAATCAACCTGGTGGGGCCGAGCTTGGAAATTTTTGGTCTGACGCATCGAGCCCATGAAGAGAAGCTTGATGGCGAAGATGGAGTAGAGGAGGAGAAGCTTTGTCTATAAACCAAATTATTTTTGATAGAAACTATAATGATAGAAGGCATTTAGATTAAACATAAATAGATTTCGAGAATGTTTTAAGAATAGGTAGGTTATTTTATTTTGATGATCTATATTGCAGTTAAGTTAAAACGATAAAATATACAACTTTGTCAATTTTAGGTTAATATCAAACGATTTCATTATGAGAACATATCCCTATCTTTCATCTTAGGTTTATAAAAATGTTTCGTCGAGTTGCTTTATGAAAATATCTACAATTTGGTTTTTAGAGATAACAAATTCTAGTGGTATAATGCGTTTTTCTACATTATAACCTAAGAAATGATGTCTAATATTAATATGCTTCATACGTGAGTGATTGGTAAGATTTTTTGATAAGTTTATAGTACTAGTATTATCGTAGATATGTGTGAATTTTTTTAACAGAACATCAAAGTCTTAAAGTGTTTGTTGCATGTTGTAACGATATGGCTTTTCGACCCTCGAATGTCGATACTAATACATCCACGGTATTCATATGCCAAGCATCTAAGTATTGGAATAACGGATTGTTAGGGTAAAATAAAAATAAAAAGGAAAGGAACAAGAAAGAAGAGAATACAACATCAGAATCTTATAGCGGAACGTTAACATATAATATTAAAAGACAATAAAAACTGTCATTCTAAGACACATACCATTTCAGAGTTATAATCCTAAGTACTATCATATGCCTGGACAGTTATAACAACCTGTCATAACAAATCTAATATATATACATAATAGTAATGCAGCAGAAATAAGAATATTACGTTAGGTGAAAGCATCTAGCTCATCCCCTCGAGCTCAAAAGAATATCAATGAAACCCTCACTTTTCCAGACTACTCGAAAGAAAATCCATGGAAATAAGGGAAATATAAAACCATAAGTCAGACATAAGTCTGAAGTGAGATACTCATGACATATGCATCCAACATATAACAGCATTTTTTAGACCATCCGAATCACCATAACGGTTTCCCCTCAAAAGAACCACCCATCTTATAAGTACGTAAGTGATATAATAGATAACGTCAAGGCTGTATTGCTTGCATCTCACAAACAACAATATTAGAAGTACAATTAAAACTGCTAAGTTGTGTATGCATAATGAATTTCCGTAGAGATATCCTCGGTCAAGCCGAATCCGACCTCCGGCACAAGGGTCTGAAGCTACCTTCCAAGCATTGTATATCTCTAGATAGAATATACCACAAGATAAAAATAGCGGGTCCACGTCCAAACACATGATACCAAATATCATCAACTCCTACTGGCCAACATCGATAAGCATCTCTAGAAATGGAGTTGATATACCTCTTTGTGTTAGCTAAACCCCATACTATGCATCCTACTCTGCTTTTAGCCATTACCGGTGGTGAGGTCACGTATAGCATATCAAACAAGAGTCTTCGTCACTCGAACAAATCTTGAACCTTTCTCTAGATTCCATAATCTCGAACATTTCTCAAACCTCTCTATGGATCCCAGTGCAAATCGTCCGATGAATTCAAACTTTGTACACTCTCTTGGAATGAACCTTAAGATAGATAGTACAACATAATAACATCGTTTGAAATATTGACATTGACCTTTCCCTTGGACATAACCTTAGGATAGATAGTGCAACTCGATAACATTTCATTTCACAGCTGCTTCCAAAACATTGAACTTGTATATCGGTTTTGAACAGGTTTTCGATAAGTAAAACACTTATTTGATCTTGGTCTTTCTAGAACTAAATCAATGAATTTTCGGTAAACTCAATTCTCGTTCTTTAAGAAGTAAAGGAATGACATAAAGAATTACTCCTCATGAGATCTTGTATATATACATTCTTAAAGTAAGAGACGATTCATACAAATGAGTGCTCCTTGGGGATCTAAAACCATATTAATACGTAATGCTTACATATACTTCCAAAGTTAGTTTTTTCAATTTCAATAGTCGACTAATCGACTATCAAGTACAAATAACAACAATCTCATATGGAAACCAAGTCTCGTATACTTATCATATTTCCAACTTTCTCAATTTATACTATCCATCGGTCAAGAGTGAAGCCAGTAGGTTAGAGCACTGTTACCTCTAAACCTTACTCGAACATCAGTCTTAACTCTCACAAAGAAAATAAATCTATTTTTTGGCTTTTAGTCTAAGTACACGACTAAGTACTTTCAATAAACAAGTAAACACACAAAACACGATTAAGTCACACAAAACATGATTGAGTTACACAAAGCACGATTAAGCTACTTAAGCAACTCTTAATCTCATTGTTATTTAACTAATTCTTTTATTAATTAAAACTTCTTTGTAAATACTTATGTATATTTAGAATACCTTCACAAAAGACATACACATATATACTACTATTTTTCTATTCATTTCTACACTTTTCCATTCATATTCTTATCTCAAATATTATAGGTATATTTATAAATCATTAACAAGATTTCTTACTCTAAAATATAATCGAAGAGGTTAAAAATAAATTTTACTTAAACATTATTACTACAAACCCCTCCTCTTTTATAAGTTAAATCTTTACTATATATAACTTTTTTTCAAATTATTCCATACTTGTCATTATCTTTAAAATATCCATTTATGAAGATATAAGTATATTCACACGGGTTAAAGACAATTGTTACTTAAACATTTGTCACTATAAACCCAAAACCATTTCACTTATAATCATCTTTAAAACATTCTTTTAAAGATATAATTATATTACTTAGTATAATAAGAAAGGTTAAAAACAAATATATTTTTAACATTGTTTATTATAACCAAAAACACTTTATACTGATCTTTATCTTCATTCACTATAAAGTCATACACTTGCCATCTTCTAGTTCATTTTATGTAACCTATATTTATGCTGAGAACTCGTGATCTTCTCGTCAATTGATGCTTAATTACTTACCACATTTCAGGCAAGAAAGCTACCCCCAGTTTGTATTACGTGATTTTAATTGCATGATAAGGTTAAATGACAGGAAGGGAGGCAATCCATTATCCTTAAGAGACATTAAACCTCTAAATGAAGCCATTTTTGATTTAGAAATGCCATCTTCCGGTGCAAGGTATTCATTGAATAATAAATGCAGAAGTGGTATTACAAATTTTAGTCGTATTGAATATGCTTTTTTTTTTTGCAATTCTACTTCTCTCGGTTCTTAGCCTAATATTTCCATTTATCTTCAGTTACCTTTGCTCTTAGATCACTCCCCTTTGATTATATCTTTTGGTAAAGTTGACTTGAAAAAGAAAGATCAAATTTTAAATTTTTTAATGCTTGGATTGATGATGGCTCTTTTATGAATATTGTTCAAACTTCTTGGTCCACTGACTTTTTTGGAAACCCTGTGTATATATTTTAATAGAAACCGAAAGCTACCAAAAGTGCTTTTAAGACCTGGTCTAAAGAAAAATATGGAGATGGTATTTTGCATTTGACTGCTCTCAAGGAAAAACTTGCCTTAGCTCACATGCACATGTTAGCCAACCCTGAGGATATTGCTGCATCAAGGTATGAACATGAATTACTAGCTAATCTCAATAATGCCTTGTGTATTGAAGCTAGTATGAAGCAGTAGAAACTAAGGAAAAAGTGGGACGTTTGGGTGATAAGGACACTGAATACTTCTATGCTGCTCTTAAATCAAAATAAACCGGGGCCCACATTTCTCAAATCATTGATGACAAGGGAATTTTGCATCCTATCCCAGAGAAGATAGATAAAGCTTTCCCATAATATTTTTCTGACCTCCTTGGAAATGCTGAAAATTTTGTGCCTTCTCTTGAAGATATGAGTGATATTTCCTTAAGATGTCTAGTTATGGAACATTTTATCTAGTGCTATTTCTCATAAGGAAATCAAGACAGCTGTTTTTGGAATGAATAAGAAATTTTAGGGTGGGCCAATGGATTCAATGCAATTATCTACACTTCATGTTTGAATATCAAATGTTTTAACCTTTATAAAGCTATCCTTAATTTCTTAAAGCACTACAAATTTACTTCTATTATTAATGCTACTTTCTTAGCTCTAGTTCGTAATTGCAATACAACCAATGTTTCTTCCTTCAGACCCATCACTTGTAACATTATTTATAAATGCATATCTAATATTATTGCATCAAAACTAAAAATTGTTCCGCGGTCTCTTATTTACAATAGTTAGCTAGCATGCCTTCCAGATAGAGATATTCTAAATAATGCGTTCCTTGCTCATGAGTTACTGAATGGATATAGTAGGTCTAACATTTCACCTAGAGCTATGTTGAAGTTAGATATTAGAAAAGCCTTTTATTCAATACAGTGGAGTACCATAATCAAAATATTAGCTAAAATGAATTTCCCTAGGCACTTTGCTACTTGGATTTATTCATGTATATTTTCTCCTACTTTCTCATTATGTTACAATGCCAAAACTATAGGCTACTTTGAAAGCAAGTAGGTTATTAGGTAGGGGAACCCTATATCCTTTTATCTATTCTTGCTGGTTATGGAAGTTTATAATAACATGCTAAATCATTATGTGCCTCCAAAAAGATAAAACTGCACCCCAAGTGCAAGAACCCTCTGATCACATCTTTGATGTTTGCTGATGACCTTGTCATTTTTACCAAGCTAGAAACTAGCTCTATAAGTAGTATTCTGGATTCTCTATCTGATTTCTACAAGATTACTTACCTTTGCATCAACTTACAAAAATCTAGTTTTATTGTTGTTGGGGTTCCTAATCGTATTACTACTAACATTCTCCTTCTCTCTGGTCTTCAGCCCATGGATAATTGTATGTCATATCTTGGTATCTATCTTTCAATTGCTAGAATATCTACATCCCATTGTCTTCCTTTATTTGATAACATTTTCGTCAGGTGGGTTGGCTTGTTTTAGTTAAGTCTATAACCTTCCCTATGTCAGTATGTTGGTGCAGAACTTTCATTCTTCCTAAGAAATTTTTCGGTGTGATCAGGAGGGCTGCGAATCAATTTCGTTAGTCTGGGAACATGAATTCTGATAAGCTTATCCCTATTTCTTTTGCCAAGCTTGAATTGCCTTATAAGTATGTGGGCCAGCGTGTTAAAAATTTGATTCAATGGGACAAGGCTGCTTTTAGTAAGCATGTGGATGATCTTCTCAGTAGAAAAGACAATAATTGGGTCTCATGGTCTTCCATACATAACATTGGAAGGAAGGACTTTTGGCTTATGGAGCTTACTGAAAATAGTAGCTGAGTCTGGCATACTAGCCTAAAGCTAAGGGAAACTCTTCTCCCTCATTTTCAAATTATAAAAACTTCAGGTGCTATTTCTTCTTCTGGAATGACCCTTGGTCTATGAATGGCCTTATATTAAGCAAGATGTTGTTTTACTCTAAAAAATTGTAATGAACGTCCTTTTCGACCCGTAAAAGTCGACGCTAATACATCCATAGTATTCACTACCTTTACAAACGATATACATATGTATATTACTCATTCACTATTCCTTTATAATCTTTCAATGCTTGAAAATATATCCATATACTTATCCCATAGGTACATGTATATTCACAAACCACAACACTATCAATACTTAGAAAATGTAACCATATACTTATCCCAATGGAATAAATATATTAACAAAACGCTTATGACACTTCCAAAACTATACTTATTTAAGTTAAATAAATGTCACTTAAAACATTGATATAAATGAACCTAAAACACTTTTCCTTTTTTGATGTAAGTAAACAGGTCGTATGTAAATTAGACCAAATATACTTACTTTTAACTCCTATGTTAAGCGACTCAACGACCCAAGGAAGTAAGCGACCTAAGGCAATAGCGGGGCAACTGGAATGAGGCTCTACATCATGACTTAGCAACTTAAAGACCGAAGCGACCTACGAGTTAACAAGGTAAAGACCTAAAGACCTAACACATGAAGAGGCTCGAAAGCGACTTAAAGCATATACAAGTTAACAATTATGGACCCCACGACCTAAAAGTTGAACGACCTAATGACCTTAGTCCTCAGCGACCTAAGAGCTCTAGCGACTTAAAAGGAGAAACACTGCCAAGCGACCTAACAGGTAACGACTTAAGAAAAGCAGCGACTTAAAGGATTAGATGGTCCAGCGACCTAACAACCTGAAGGCTAGGCGACTCAATGGTCCAACGACCCACGACCTACTGAGTTAACGATATAGGGAGTAAAGAGGCTCAACGACCTACCCTAGGTCGCTACATTGGATATCTCATCATTGTTAAGTCGCTAACTACTCCCTTAAGTCACTGCTGACCTACCCTAGGTCGCTGCATTGGATATCTCATCATTGTTGAGTCGCTAACTACTCCCCTAAGTCACTGCCGACCTACCCAAGGTCGTTCACGACCTAGTACTTGGTGTTAAAATCATGCCGATTTCCTCTAGGTCGTTACGACTCACCAGCTAGTTCAAATGATCAAATACGAACTAGTTAGGTCTAGCTCGTATTCCTTTAACTCGCCAGCGACCTACGACCCACCTTAGGTCGTGCACGACCTATACCTCGCCTAGGAAATCTCCTATAAATACAGCCCCTACTCCAACATTGAGGGGGATCTTTTTGGCTCATTCTCGAAGCGCCGATACTCTGTCGTTTTCTCAACTCAAACAGCACTTCAAGCACTCCAAACACCAAGGACACTACGACAAACTTCAAGAGAAAATCTACATCATTCAACATGGATTCGAAAGATTATTCTCCATCGAAGTTTGATCTACTAGTCTAAAGTGTGTTGTAATTGAAGAAAGTTGTATAAGTTGTACTTGAGACGGCAATAAAGAGATTGAAATTGGACTTTGGCATGACTATAAGCCGAACCACTATAAAGACTGTGCCTTTTACTGCTTTTCTATAACGACCCGGAATTTTTATTTATTAAAATTTCAATATTTAATTAATTTTAAATTCAATAAGTGAAATTATAAGTCGAATAAATTTTATTTCGAATAATTAGATTTAATTGAATAATTAAATCGATAATTTAATATGTGAAAATACAGAAATAATTGAAATTTGGGTTAAATATGATTGAAAATGATTTGTAAAATTTTATTTTATCATATTGAAGTTAGAATTATGTTATAGAACTTTTAAAATTGAATTTAAAGTTAATTTGTGAAAATTGAATATTTTAATATTTAATCGACTAGTGAAATTAGCCAATTTTCGAACAGTCTCAGAATTGGACGAAACTAGTTCCATTGGATCCGTAATAGTTTGTTATTACCGGATTTCAATTTTCGTAGCAATCGGAGTTTTCGTTTGATCGTGGCAGCTCAAAACGCATCGAAATTGTTTTTAATATTAAATTGGCGAGTTAAAATAGTCATTTTTCAAACGGTCTCGGATTTTGACGAAACTAGTTTCATCGAATCCGTAATGTGATATTATTGTATGGTTACAATTTTCATGTCAATCGGATTTACAGTTTGTCCGCAAGCTAAAACGCCTAGAAAATCGTTTAATCGGTTTAATTTTAAATCGAATGTTTATTGCCATAACTCGCACAGATGACCGAATTAGCTCCTAAAACATGTTCCATTGTGTTCGGAACGCGGGGTAAACCTTCAAAACGCCAACCGGCACGCTTCGTTTGGAGTTCGGAAAATCCGGATGAATAGTAAATTGGCCAATTTTCTATAAAAGGACCTTCACCCTTTCACTTTGCAAACCCTAATTGACTTCAGCCCTAGCCGCCACTAGAGATAATCAAAGGCCAGAAAAATCTCAACTTCTTTCCCCCAAATCTCTCAATCCATCAAGCGATCGCGAAAACTTCCAACTGGGAAGTCGTAGAGGACGACGAGGCGAACCTATTCAACGGTCAAGATCGTCAACGGAGCATCGTGGTCGCCAGAATCTAGCTGTGAAGTACACACATTTGGCACGATTTTCGAGGAGGAAGGGGGAGCCGAGTGCGTGCGGCCTGGGGGTGGTGATGCGCGACAGTGAGGGCTTCGACGTGAAGGTGTTTGATCAATGTGGAGTTGATCGTTGGTGGTTGCGAAATTTAAGAGAGGAGGCGGCAGATGGGTTTGTGCGTGTACTGGTAGAAACGTACGTGGGATGGAAGATAATGCAAGGAATGGCCAAGATTTCTGGGTGTAGGATCTCACGGCTCTGGATACATTAGGTTTAGAAAATAATAATTTAAGTTGTAATTTATATATATATAAATTCGTGAAACTTTGAAAAATCATATCGTTTTCATACGAGGTCGAAAACGCGCGAAACCAGTTGCATTGGAATCGTATAGACGAGCACTTTGCTATGGAATTTGATTGGAGTCGTTTGGAGTTAGTGAGAATTTCGGGTAAAATTAAACGTCCGTTTAATTTTATTCGAAATAAATTGCTAAAACAAAATTGAAATCAAGGTGAGAACTTCTCGCTCAATCGAATCGGTTTCGATTTCATTTTAAATAGTTAGATTTAAAATTCTTAAATGCATGTTGAATGATGATTCTTATCTATTGATTGTTAAAATAGACATTATGCGCCGTTAGTAAGTGGATGTTATTTATTAAAAACATATACCGCGAATATTTCATAAACAGTGAAATTGGTATTATTTATGTACTTGGATTTGATTTCCCGCATTATATAGCGGATGAGACCCTATTGCGCTGTCTATTAAGCGGATAATATTTTAAATCCCATATACCGCGATAATTTCGTACTAGAACGGAATTGGTATTGTGCTAACATCATTGGATGCAGGAAAACTGGTTGAAGAGATCCAACTGGATTCCTCAACAGTATTTATTTGATTATGGATATTTTGATATTCGTTGATTATCATATCGATATATGATGTCGTTGTAGTCGTGATTGACTATTTGGTGTGTAGCATCATTGGGCCAAATTTTGGAATTTTAAAATGATTTTTTAAGTGATTTTTGAAGAGTATACGTTTATAAAATATTATTGGAATTGATCCATTATAAATAAATAACGTTATAATTTTTATGTTATAAAAATTATGATTTTTGAGAAATATAGTTAAAAGTTGATTTTTGAAAATATGAGGTAAATGATTTTATAAAATAGTTTAAATTGCGATTTTTGAATTTATTATAAAAAGTTTAATATGTAGGATTTATGAAATTTGATTATTTTATAAATCAAAATGATGAAATTATAAAGGAGTTTAAAGATGTTTTAAAATAATAGTATAAATTGATTTATATAAAAGATTTATAAATTAATAATTTATAAATTAAAATATTTGAATTATAAAACGAGTTTTTATAAGTGCTAGAATGAAGTGCAAATGAATTTCATAAATGAATGAAATTTATAGAATTATAAACGGTGAAGTTATAAATGGAATTTTATAAGCAGTAGGTTAAAATTTGTAAAGTTATTTGAAGAATAAGTTTTGGGTAAATAAATGAATCCTATAAGTTATAACATTTATAATTTGGGAAGTTTAAAGGAACAATTTTTGCAAACAAATAAATTATAAGTGTTTAACTTATAATATGAACTTTTGGTTTATAATTGAGTTATAAATTGAATAGGTTAATAAAGGAGATTTATAAAAGGAGGTTGATATAAAACAAATAGAAATGGAATTTATAAACATTGTTTTATAAATTCGCAAACGACTTATTTTGATAAGTAAATTATTATAACTTATTTATGGAGTTATATTCACATTTTAGATAGTGAATAATCTTTTAAAATGAAACGTATAGAAACGATGAAATTGGTTAACGTAGTATATTCACGTTTTTGAATAGTGAATAATATGTTAAAGAAAATGTTTTGGATATGATATTTTAAATAGAATTAAAACGATCTAACGATGTTTTAAATGTGTTAAGATTCGAAACCATATATTTCAACATTTATTGTTGAAATAGACGTTTTCGAGAAATAAAAGGAAATGGTGGACTATAACACTGTTGTTATAGTAAATGATTTCCGAAAGGAAATGTTTTGTATAGTATTGGGATTTATATATCTATTTTAATTTCGAATCCATATACTAGTGATTTTGGGACGTCGTAACGATGTTTTACGTAACATTCGTTTTGGCCCAAATAAATATGTTTAAGAGAATGATTTCCTTAAAGAATGAAATATATGCATAATTTCGATTTAAGTATATTGAATATTTTCCAAGTGTAGAAAATAAAAATATTTGTGAATTACTTATTAAATAAGTATGGAAATGTTTTCCAATAAGTGAATATTTTGAGAATTTATCTTTTTGAAGATAAATTGAAAATGAATAATTGAAATCGTATATTTGTAGATATTTTGGAATGTAAATTCACTATGAAATTTATAAAAGAAAGTGGAATTTGTTTAAAAATAAATATTGATTTATTTTTTGAATTATTGAAAACATATATCTTGTAAAGATATTTTTGGGAAATAAATAATTTGGAAAATTATTTGGAATCTGGTGATGTTGTGCATATCCATTGATAGTTCAATAACCGACTATCAATATTTACCTTTGAATGGGTATTTGTTGTGATTTGTTTGAATTTGAATGCCACACTTATTTTTGAATAAGCGCTAACTATTCGGGTTAGCCGGGAAAGGACCTTGGGGTCATATAACCCATTCCGAATATGTGATGCGTCGTTATAAATTGCATTTGATGACCGGTGTTGAAGACCGGGTATTTGCGAGAGCGATAGGATGACCTGTCGATTGACTCTGCACCGAGTTGCTCCGGTATAGAGTTCTCCATATGTGATGGGGAATCCGATCAGGATTGTGGATATCCGGATTACAAGGGCTTCTTTGTAAGTGCCTTCGGTTCTGTTCGAGCCGGGAACAGACTTGTATGGATTGTATGTCTGACATTACAAATTGAGATATAAAGCTGATTTCTTTCAAATATATTTCTGTTGGTGGCGGAGAATTTATTCTCTTAGCTTAACACCCTTCTCTGAGACGTACGAGCTCAGAGGTTATGTAGTTGAAGGTTATTAGCGATATATTCCCAATTTGGTAATGTGACATGCTGAGTGTTGCTGTGAAATGATCATTGTGTTGATCATTTGTGATATGATCATTTGTTTGATCGTTTATCTTTGTGATCATTTCTATGATCATTTGTTGGCCCAAAGCACAGCTTTTGTATAAAGCGTGGCTTTGTGGACGAGACTTCGTCGAGCCTCACACCCCGGAATGGTCAAAACAGGAAAGATACGGCAAGGTTATGAGGGGTAGCTCCCTTTAGGGTATGTGCATTTCCTTCTGGAAAAGGGTGGTATCATGGTATGGAGCCCAGATACTTACTCATGTTGAAACACTTATTATTTTGGTGTGATGTTGATTACGAGCGCTCGGTTAAAGGTCCCAAAGGACCGGGGGATGGCATACTCGTGTCAGTAGTTACCCAGTTAGGGGTAACCCGGCCTTGTGTTGGCAGAGATCCAGTTAGGTTCTCGGGGACGTCCTTCCAGAGGCGTTCTCATGTGGCAATGGGAAGCGGCCTGACCATTTGTTGGAAATCCAAAGAAACAATACGATCTTGTACGGTTTTAGTTGTATAACCTGCCATGGAATGTGGCGGTAACCTGCTATTGAACATGGTAGCTATAGTAGGCATAAGTGCGAAATGTCTATGCTGGCTAAGATTTATATCTTTATTTTCGAAATGATTTTTCCCTACACTATGCACTAGTAATAATATCAAATGTTCTTTTAAATGCGTATCGAGCATCTTTGACTATCATAAGGAGAAATCTCCTCTGATTCTGCGTTTGCATTGTGTGTGTGTGCGGGAGGCCTTATGGTAGTCTCATTTTTAAAAGCATTGCGAATTGACTTTAAAAATATTCCTCTATTTTTATTTTTAAGATAAATAAACTGTTTTGAGTTCTCACACCAGTCATTTAACTAACTCGGAGTTTATTGTTTTCCTTCCTAAACTCTAGGTGCCCACCAATTTCCACACGGGCGGTCAAGAGTTAAGGTATATCAGGATATTCGGGAATTCAGGAGTTGCTGGAGGCAAGCTGGATGGCATGGCGTATTACTAGTATATTGTATTTCTTTTTCCGCTGTTTGTTGTTGTTCACTCTGATGATGTAATGTAATGTTTAAAATGTAATAACTGATATAGTTCTTTGTTTAAAGATTATTCATTTATGTATTATATGTTGTTCCGCTGCGGTTGTGAGATTCTGATGTTGTTCTGCTATTTTCTTTCTGTTCTATTTTCTATTTTTTCTCTCTTCTTCTGTCTTTTTCTTTTTCTTAAACATTGAGAATTCGTATTTCTGTTCATCTTGAGTTAATCTATGGAGATTAGTGTATATTCAAGGAGTACGGATTTGCGGGTCTTCACAGGTGGTATCAGAGCATATGGTTAAGCGACAACCATGGCTCTGTTGGGTATTACTCATTAGAGATAGAGTCAGTAGTACTCTAGAATGAGTTTGAGTGTAATAATAGCTATGAGAGCGTATTTGTTAGTGAATATAAAATTGTTTTATATTGTGATGATTGGTTTATTGAGTGGCATATGAACCTTCGTCAGCACGGTCCTCACAACTATGCCGAAGGGGTTTATAAACACTTGAATAGAACAATTCGACATAGTATTGTTTTAAATTGGATAAATGAAATAATTTTACCTTGATTATATTTTATATATAAAGGAATAATTTTTCAGAATTATTAAAGTGTATATAAGTTGATTGTTGGTTGTTGAATAAGATGTTTGAATAATCTAAATAAGAGAATAATTGTATAAGCAAATAATTATAAGAATTGAATTATAATTAAAGTGATTTACAATTGTGAAATAAACTGATATATATAAGAAGTGAAACTATATGAATATATTTATGAATATGAGTTGTAAATAAAAATGAATTTAAAGTTAAATGGAAAATTTACTTTAGAATTTGGAATCTGAAATTGATTTATAAGTGGGAATTTAAGTTATGTAAAACCAAGTGATGTTTATAAAATGAAGTATAACTTAAGAGATGTTGAATGAAGTTGATATTGGTATCAAAGTAAATTAATAAAGTTAAGTGATAAATATGAACTTGAGTTATATAAATGAAATTCAACTTTTGTAATTGAATTGAATTAATGGATTGAATGTAAATATTGATATGAAATAATGAATGTAAGTGTAATTCATTAAAATCTAATGTTATTGGAAGTTGAATAATTAAATGAAAATCAATTTAATTAAACCAAATTGAATGAATATAAGCAAAGGAATTTGGTTGTAATTAATATACATTGGTTATTATATGATTGTTAGTTGATTGTATATAATTCATTAAGTGTTAATGAAATTGAAAGCTAAAGTAATTGAAATCAAATTGAAAGTTAAGTGAATCTTAAATAGAATTGAATTTGATTTGGAAGTGAACCAACTTGAATATGAATTAGTGAATATAAACTAATTGAAAATGAGTGTTAGTAAAAACATCCACTGTTAATGAATCAAATGTGATTAAATTGAGAACCCATTTCATTGAATATTAATGAGAATATGAATGAATATTTATTGGGTATGGATGTTAGTTGAATGCTAGTTGGTTGATGGTTGAATATATAGCTTTCGTTGCATTTGCTATGTTGGCATATATAGTTATTATGTTGCTATATGATGTATATCGATACTATTGTCTATATACATGTTTCTCATTTGTTTGTTGAGTGTTTAGTAGGTGCGGATCGCGTTTGCTTCGCATTTGGAGCTCACTTTCGCGCTATATTAGCCGTATATGCTCGCTAATAAAATATAAGGTACATATCTCGGATTACATACCGTACTTTTATACTTTTTTCCCTGCGGGATGCCTCATTACTTGATGAGATGTATATTTGTGATATATATACTGTCATTTTTTTTTCGGATCGAGCCGCGCAAAGGAGACTGGCGAATTTTTCCGAAAATTTAAGGCGTTAGAAAAAATTTGAGAAAATTGGAAAATTTTGAAAACTATGATTTTGATTTGGAATTGAAAGTTAAACAATAGTAGTTTGTTTTTGAAAAGATAACTAAGTATGATTTGAAAACTTAGTAAAGTTATTATAAGAAGTCTGACTATGGATTTATGGAAAGTTGATAGATTCTGTAACTTTTCTTATTTGGTAATTTCGAGGACGAAATTCTTTTAAGGGGGGAAGTATGTAACGACCCAGAATTTTTATTTATTAAAATTTGAATATTTAATTAATTTTAAATTCAATAAGTGAAATAATAAGTCGAATAAATTTTATTTCGAATAATTAGATTTAATTGAATAATTAAATCGATAATTTAATATGTGAAAATACAGAAATAATTGAAATTTGGGTTAAATATGATTGAAAATGATTTGTAAAATTTTATTTTATCATATTGAAGTTAGAATGATGTTATAGAAGTTTTAAAATTGAATTTAAAGTTAATTTGTGAAAATTGAATATTTTAATATTTAATCGACTAGTGAAATTAGCCAATTTTCGAACAGTCTCAGAATTGGACGAAACTAGTTCCATTAGATCCGTAATATTTGTTATTATCGGATTTCAATTTTCGTAGCAATCGGAGTTTTCGTTTGATCGTGGCAGCTCGAAACGCATCGAAATTGTTTTTAATATTAAATTGGCGAGTTAAAATAGTCATTTTTCAAACAGTCTCGGATTTCGACGAAACTAGTTTCATCGGATCCGTAATGTGATATTATTGTATGGTTTCAAATTTCATGTCAATCGGATTTACCGTTTGTCCGGTGCAAGCTAAAACGCATAGAAAATCGTTTAATCGGTTTAATTTTAAATCGAACGTTTATTGCCATAACTCGCACAGATGACCGAATTAGCTCCTGAAACACGTTCCATTGTGTTCGGAACGCGGGGTAAACCTTAGAAATGCCAACCGGCACGCTTCGTTTGGAGTTCGGAAAATCCGGATGAATAGTAAATTGGCCAATTTTCTATAAAAGGACCTTCACCCTTTCACTTTGCAAACCCTAATTGACTTCAGCCCTAGCCGCCACTAGAGATAATCAAAGGCCAGAAAACTCTCAACTTCTTTCCCCAAAATCTCTCAATCCATCAAGCGATCACGAAAACTTCCAACTGGGAAGTCATAGAGGACGACGAGGCGAACCTATCCAACGGTCAAGATCGTCATCGGAGCATCGTGGTCGCCAGAATCTAGCTGTGAAGCACACACGTTTAGCACGATTTTCGAGGAGGAAGGGGGAGCCGAGTGCGTGCGGCCTGGGGGTGGTGATGCGCGATGGTGAGGGCTTCGACGTGAAGGTGTTTGATCAATGTGGAGTTGATCGTTGGTGGTTGCGAAATTTAAGAGAGGAGGCGGCAGATGGGTTTGTGCGTGTACTGGTAGAAACGTGCGTGGGATGGAAGATAATGCAAGGAACGGCCAAGATTTCAGGGTGCAGGATCTCACGGCTCTGGATAGATTAGGTTTAGAAAATAATAATTTAAGTTGTAATATATATATATATATATATATATATATATATATAAATTCGTGAAACTTTGAAAAATCATATCTTTTTCATACGAGGTCGAAAACGCGCGAAACCAGTTGCGTTGGAATCGTATGGATGAGCAATACTCTATGGAATTGGATTGGAGTCGTTTGGAGTTAGTGAGAATTTTGGGTAAAATTAAACGTCCGTTTAATTTTATTCGAAATAAATCGCTAAAACGAAATTCAAATCAAGGTGAGAACTTCTCACTCAATCGAATCGGTTTCGATTTTATTTTAAATAGTTAGATTTAAAATTCTTGAATGCATGTTGAATGATGGTTGTTATCTATTGATTGTTAAAATAGACATTATGCGCCGTTAGTAAGCGGATGTTATTTATTAAAAACATATATCGCGAATATTTCATAAATAGTGAAATTGGTATTATTTATGTACTTGGATTTGATTTCCCGCATTATATAGCGGATGAGACCCTATTGCGTCGTCTATTAAGCGGATAATATTTTAAATCCCATATACCGCGATAATTTCGTACTGGAACGGAATTGGTATTGTGCTAACATCTTTGGATGCAGGAAAACAGGTTGGAGGGATCCAACTGGATTCCTCAACAGTATTTATTTGATTATGGATATTTTGATATTCGTTGATTATCATATCGATATATGATGTCGTTGTAGTCGTGATTGACTATTTGGTGTGTAGCATCATTGGGCCAAATTTTGGAATTTTAAAATGATTTTTTAAGTGATTTTTGAAGAGTATACGTTTATAAAATATTATTGGAATTGATCCATTATAAATAAATAACGTTATAATTTTTATGTTATAAAAATTATGATTTTTGAGAAATATAGTTAAAAGTTGATTTTTGAAAATATGAGGTAAATGATTTTATAAAATAGTCTAAATTGCGATTTTTGAATTTATTATAAAAAGTTTAATATGTAGGATTTATGAAATTTGATTATTTTATAAATCAAAATGATGAAATTATAAAGGAGTTTAAAGATGTTTTAAAATAATAGTATAAATTGATTTATATAAAAGATTTATAAATTGATAATTTATAAATTAAAATATTTGAATTATAAAACGAGTTTTTATAAGTGCTAGAATGAAGTGCAAATGAATTTCATAAATGAATGAAATTTATAGAATTATAAACGGTGAAGTTATAAATGGAATTTTATAAGCAGTAGGTTTATAAAGTTTGTAAAGTTATTTGAAGAATAAGTTTTGGGTAAATAAATGAATCCTATAAGTTATAACATTTATAATTTGGGAAGTTTAAAGGAACAATTTTTGCAAACAAATAAATTATAAGTGTTTAACTTATAATATGAACTTTTGGTTTATAATTGAGTTATAAATTGAATAGGTTAATAAAGGAGATTTATAAAAGGAGGTTGTCATAAAACAAATAGAAATGGAATTTACAAACATTGTTTTATAAATTCGCAAACGACTTATTTTGATAAGTAAATTATTATAACTTATTTATGGAGTTATATTCACATTTTAGATAGTGAATAATCCTTTAAAATAAAACGTATAGAAACTATGAAATTGGTTAACGTAGTATATTCACGTTTTTGAATAGTGAATAATATGTTAAAGAAAATGTTTTGGATATGATATTTTAAATAGAATTAAAACGATCTAACGATGTTTTAAATGTGTTAAGATTCGAAACCATAGATTTCAATATTTATTGTTGAAATAGACGTTTTCGAGAAATAAAAGGAAATGGTGGACTATAACACTGTTGTTATAGTAAATGATTTCCGAAAGGAAATGTTTTGTACAGTATTGGGATTTATATATCTATTTTAATTTCGAATCCCTATACTAGTGATTTTGGGACGTCGTAACGATGTTTTACGTAACATTCGTTTTGGCCCAAATAAATATGTTTAAGAGAATGATTTCCTTAAAGAATGAAATATATGCATAATTTCGATTTAAGTATATTGAATATTTTTCAAGTGTAGAAAATAAAAATATTTGTGAATTACTTATTAAATAAGTATGGAAATGTTTTCCAATAAGTGAATATTTTGAGAATTTATCTTTTTGAAGATAAATTGAAAATGAATAATTGAAATCGTATATTTGTAGATATTTTGGAATGTAAATTCACTATGGAATTTATAAAAGAAAGTGGAATTTGTTTAAAAATAAATATTGATTTATTTTTTGAATTATTGAAAACATATATCTTGTAAAGATATTTTTGGGAAATAAATAATTTGGAAAATTATTTGGAATCTGGTGATGTTGTGCATATCCATTGATAGTTCAATAACCGACTATCAATATTTACCTTTGAATGGGTATTTGTTGTGATTTGTTTGAATTTGAATGCCACACTTATTTTTGAATAAGCGCTAACTATTCGGGTTAGCCGGGAAAGGACCTTGGGGTCGTATAACCCATTCTGAATATGTGATACGTCGTTATAAATTGCATTTGATGACCGGTGTTGAAGACTGGGTATTTTTGAGAGCGATAGGATGACCTGTCGATTGACTCTGCACCGAGTTGCTCCGGTATAGAGTTCTCCATATGTGATGGGGAATCCGATCAGGATTGTGGATATCCGGATTGCAAGGACTTCTTTGTAAGTTCCTTCGGTTCTGTTCGAGCCGGGAACAGACTTGTATGGATTGTATGTCTGACATTACAAATTGAGATATAAAGCTGATTTCTTTCAAATATATTTCTGTTGGTGGCGGAGAATTTATTCTCTTAGCTTAACACCCTTCTCTGAGACGTACGAGCTCAGAGGTTATGTAGTTGAAGGTTATTAGCGATATATTCCCAATTTGGTAATGTGACATGCTGAGTGTTGCTGTGAAATGATCATTGTGTTGATCATTTGTGATATGATCATTTGTTTGATCGTTTATCTTTGTGATCATTTCTATGATCATTTGTTGACCCAAAGCACAGCTTTTGTATAAAGCGTGGCTTTGTGGACGAGACTTCGTCGAGCCTCACACCCCGGAATGGTCAAAACAGGAAAGATACGGCAAGGTTATGAGGGGTAGCTCCCTTTAGGGTATGTGCATTTCCTTCTGGAAAAGGGTGGTATCATGGTATGGAGCCCAGATACTTACTCATGTTGAAACACTTATTATTTTGGTGTGATGTTGATTACGAGCGCTCGGTTAAAGGTCCCAAAGGACCGGGGGATGGCATACTCGTGTCAGTAGTTACCCAGTTAGGGGTAACCCGGCCTTGTGTTGGCAGAGATCCAGTTAGGTTCTCGGGGACGTCCTTCCAGAGGCGTTCTCATGTGGCAATGGGAAGCGGCCTGACCATTTGTTGGAAATCCAAAGAAACAATATGATCTTGTACGGTTTTAGTTGTATAACCTGCCATGGAATGTGGCGGTAACCTGCTATTGAACATGGTAGCTATAGTAGGCATAAGTGCGAAATGTCTATGCTGGCTAAGATTTATATCTTTATTTTCGAAATGATTTTTCCCTACACTATGCACTAGTAATAATATCAAATGTTCTTTTAAATGCGTATCGAGCATCTTTGACTATCATAAGGAGAAATCTCCTCCGATTCTGCGTTTGCATTGTGTGTGTGTGCGGGAGGCCTTATGGTAGTCTCATTTTTAAAAGCATTGCGAATTGACTTTAAAAATATTCCTCTATTTTTATTTTTAAGATAAATAAACTGTTTTGAGTTCTCACACCAGTCACATAACTAACTCGGAGTTTATTGTTTTCCTTCCTAAACTCTAGGTGCCCACCAATTTCCACACGGGCAGTCAAGAGTTAAGGTATATCAGGATATTCGGGAATTCAGGAGTTGCTGGAGGCAAGCTGGATGGCATGGCGTATTACTAGTATATTGTATTTCTTTTTCCGCTGTTTGTTGTTGTTTGTTGTTGTTCACTCTGATGATGTAATGTAATGTTTAAAATGTAATAACTGACATGGTTCTGTAACGACCCAGAATTTTTATAAATTAAAATTTGAATATTTAATTAATTTTAAATATTTATAAGTGAATTTATAAGTCAAATAAATTTTTATTTGAATTTTTGGATTTAATTAGATAATTAAAACAATAATTTAATATGTTAAATTATGGAAATAATTAAAAATTGAGTTAAAAATGATTGAAAATAATTTGGAAAATTTTATTTAATCATACTGGAGTTATAGAAATATTTTAGAACTTTTAAAATCGAATTAAAAGTTAATTTGTGAAAATTGAATATTTTAATATTTAAATCGACTAGTAAAATAGTCAATTTTTGAACAGTCTCAGAATTGAACGAAACCAGTTCCATTGGATCCGTAATAGTTAGTTATTATCGGATTTCAATTTTCGTGTCAATCGGAGTTATCGTTTGATCGTGGCAGCTCGAAACGCATCGAATTATTTTTAATTTAAATTTGGCGAGTCAAAATAGCCATTTTTCAAAAAGTCTCGGATTTCGACGAAACCAGTTTCATCGGATCCGTAATGTGATATTATTGTAAGGTTTCAAATCTCAAGTCAATTGGATTTACCGTTTGTCCGGTACAAATTAAAACGCCTAGAAATCGATTTAAATCGGTTTAATTTAAATTGAGCGTTTGTAGCCATAACTCGCACATACTTCCGAATTAGCTTCCGAAACCTGTTCCATTGTGTCCGGAACGCGGGGTAAACCTTAGGTACGCTAGTTACGGCGTCTAAATCGGAGTTCGGAATTCCCGGGATGAATAGTGTTTACGCTTGCTTTTTCCTATAAATACACCTTAATTCACAAAAATAAAAAAAATAAAAACCAAAACCCTAATTTACATCTGCAAGCCGCCACCATTAGAATCTAGGGCCAGAAATCCATGAACTTCCACCTCCAATTACTCGAAATCCATCAGCAATTAGACAAAACCCTCAACTACAAAGAGGTAGAGCGCATCGAGAGCTAGAGATTCAACGGCTGTGATGTAAAACGGAGCGATGTGGTGGCGTATAGGGGGCCGCGTTCACTGGAGCCTGCGCACGCATTTCCACGCAACCTGGGAGGCCGAGCTTGGGGTGTTTGGGGCCGAACATAGGTGGAGTTAGGGGCTACAACATGCAACTCTCTGATCGAGTTATCGTTGAGTATTTTGCTCGCGATTTGTAAACCTAATTTCGATATTGATGGGTTCATTGCTTCGTGAGTTACTGGAAGGAGAACGAAGAGTTGAGGGTGAGGGATGGACGGGCTAGATGGCATGCTGAAGAATCCAAGGGTGATGAGGGGTAGTGGGTTTATAAAGTTTAATTTAAGTTGAAATTTTTATATAAAAACTCGTGTAACTTGTAAAATTCGTAACTTTTTCATACGAGGTCGAAAAAATGCAAACTCAGTTGCGTTGGAATCGTATGGACGAGCACTACGCGATGGAGTTGGTTTGGAGTCGTTTGGAGTTAGTGAGAATTTCGGGTAAAATTAAACGTGCGTTTAATTTTATTCGAAATAAAAGCTAAAACGGAAATTAAAACCAAGGTGAGAACTTCTCACTCAATCGAATAGGTTTCGATTTTATTTTAAATAGTTAGATTTAAAATATTTGAATGCATGTATGAATGATGATTGATATCTATTGATTGTTAAAATAGACATTATACGCCGTTAGTAAGCGGATGTTATTTATAAAAACATATACCGCGAATATTTCATAAACAGTGAAATTGGTATTATATATAGTAGCAATATATATATATTGGCATATGTATATATTGGAGTTGATTGATTCCCCGCATTTTTTGTTTAGCGGATGAGACCCTATTGCGCCGTTATTAAGCGGATAATATTTATTAAGAACATATACCGCGATAATTTCGTACTGGAGCGAAATTGGTATTGTGCTAATGTTTGTGGATGCAGGAAAACAGGTTGGAGGGATCCAACTGGATTCCTCAACAGTTTTTATTTGATTTCAGATATTTTGATATTTGATGGATTATCATATCGATATATGATATCGTTGTAGTCGTGATTGACTATTTGGTGTGTAGCATCATTGGACCCAAATTTTGGGATTTAAAAATGATTTTTAAAAGTGATTTTGAGAATATACTATATTTTTGGAATTGATCCATTTCAAATAAATAAACGTTATAAGTTTTAAAGTTATAAAAATTATGATTTTTAAGAAATATAGTTAAAAGCTGATTTTTGAAAATAAGGAATCAATGACTTTATAAAAGAGTTTAAATTGGGATTCTAAACTTGTTATAAAAGTTTAAATATAGGATTTATAAAATTTGATTATTTTATAAATCAGAATGATGAAATTATAAAGGAATTTAAAGACGTTTTAAAAGAAAAATATAAGTTGATTTATATTAAAGATTTATAAATTGATAATTTATAAATTAGAACGTAGGAATTATAAAACGAGCTTTTATAAGTGTTAGAATAAATTGTGAATGAATTTCATAAATAGAATGAAATTTATAGAATTTTATACGGTGAAGTCATAAATGGAATTTTATAAGCAGTAGGTTTATAAAATTTATTATGTTGTTAAAATAATAGTTTTGGATAAATAAATGAATCTTATAAGTTATAAGATTTATAATTATGAAATTCTAAGGAACGATTTTGTGAAATAATCGTTTATAAGTAGTTAACTTATAATATGAACGTTTAGTTTATAATTTAGTTATAAACTGGAATATGTTAATAAAGGAAATTATAAAAAGGAAGTTTTTATATATATAAATAGAAATGGAATTTATGAACGTTGTTTTATAAATTCGCAAACGACTTATTTTGATAAGTTAATTGTTATAACTTAGAAATAGAGTTATATTCACGTTTTTAGACAGTGAATAATTCTTTGAATTAAAATGAATAAAAGGATGGAATTTGTTAAAGAAGTATATTCACGTTTTTGAATAGTGAATGATATGTTAAAGAAATTGTTTTGAATGAGATGTTTAAATTGAATTAAAACGATCTAACGATGTTTTAAAATGTGTTGAGATTCGAAACCATAGATTTCAACATTGATTGTTGAAATAGATGTTTTCGAGAAATAAAAGGAAATAGTGGACTATAACACTGTTGTTATAGTAAATGATTTCCGAAAGGAAATGTTTTGAATAGTATTGGGATTTATATATCTATTTTAATTTCGAATCCCTATACTAGTGATTTTGGGTTGTCGTAACGATGTTTTACGTAACATTCGTTTTGGCCCAAGTAGATATGTTTAAGAAAGGATTTTCTTAATATAATGAAATATATACTTAATTCGATTTAAGTATATTGAATATTTTCTAAGTATTGAAAATAAAAGAGATTTGTGAATTACTTATAAATAAATAAGTATGGAATTGTTTTCCGATATAAAGTGAATATTTTGAGAATTTATCTTTTTGAAGATAAATTGAAAATGAATAATTGAAATCGTATATGCATGAATATTTTGAAATATAAATTCATTATGGAATTTATATGTGAAAAGTGAAATTGGTTAAAAATAAATATTGATTTATTTTTGAAGTGTTGAAATAATATATCTTGTAAAGATATTTTGGAAAATAAATAATTTGGAAAATTATTTGGAATCTGGTGATGTATGCATATCCATTGATAGTTCAATAATCGACTATCAATATTTCCCTTTGAATGGGTATTTGATGTGAATTGATTGAATTTGAATGCACACTTATTTTTGAATAAGCGCTCACTATTCGGGTTAACCGGGAAAGGACCATGGGGTCGTATAACCCACTCCGAATATGTGATACGTCGTTGTGAATCGCATTTGAAGATCGGTGTTGAAGACCGGATATTTGCGAAAGCGATAGGATGACCTGTCGATTGTCTCTGCACTGAGTTGCAACGGTATAGAGACTCCCTAAGTGATGGGAAATCCGATCAGGATTGTGGATATCTGGATTGCAAGGACTTCTTTGTAAGTGCCTTCGGTTCTGTTCGAGCCCGGAACAGACTTGTATGGATTGTATGTCTGACATTACAAGTTGAGATATAAAGCCGATTTCTTTCAAATATATTTCTGTTGGTGGCGGAGAATTTATTCTTTTTGCTTAACACCCTTCTCTGAGACGTATGTGCTCAGAGGTTATATAGTTGAAGTTATCAGCGATATATTCCCAATTTGGTAATGTGACATGCTGAGTGATGCTGAAATGATCATTGTGTTGATTATTTGTGATAGGATCATTTATTTGATCGTCTATCTTAGTGATCATTGTGTTGATCATTTGTTGACCCAAAGCATGGCTTTTGTATAAAGTATGTTTTTGTGGACGTGAATTCGTCGAGCCTCACATCCCGGAAATGGTCAAAACAGGAAAGATGCAGCAAGGTTATGAGGGGTAGCGCCCTTTAGGATATGTGCATTTCCTTCTGGAAAAGGGTGGTATCATGGTATGGAGCCCAGATACTTACTCATGTTGAAACACTTTGTTTTTATGATTGTGTGAATTGATTAGAGAGCGCTCTCGGAAAAAGGTCCCAAAGGACCGGGGGATGGCATATTCGGTCAGTTGTTACTCAGTTAGGGGTAACCCGGCCTTGTGTTGGTAGAGATCCGGTTTGGTTCTCGGGGATGTCCATCCAGAGGCATTCTCATGTGGCAATGGGAAGTTCCTTGGCCTGACCATTTGTTGGAAATCCAATTCCCAATACGAAACTTGTACGGTATTAGTTGTAGAACCTGCTATTCACTTATGGTGGTCACCACTGTTTGGATAGTAGCTATAGTAGGCATACGATAATGGTCGTATGTTGGCTAAGATTTATATCTTTATTTTCGAAATGATTTTCCTCTACACTATGCACTAATAATAATATCAAATATTATTTTAAATGCGTATCAAGCATCTTTGACTATCATAAGGAGAAATCTCCTCCGATTCTGCGTTTGCATGTGTGTGTGTGCGGGAGGCCTTATGGTAGTCTCATTTTTAAAAGCATTGCGAATTGATTTAAAAATATTCCTCTATTTTGATTTTAAAGTAAATAAACTGCTTTGAGTTCTCACACCAGTCACATGACTGACTCGGAGTTTATTGTTTTCCTTCCTAAACTCTGGGTGCCCACCAATTTCCACACGGGCAGTTAAGAGTTAGGTTTATCAGGATATTCTGGATATTCTGGAGTTGCTGGAGGCAAGCTGGATGGCATGGCGTATTACTAGTTTATATAGTATTTCTTTTTCCGCTGCATTGTTTGTTGTTGTATGTTGTTGTACACTCTGATGTGATGATATGATGTAATAAAATGTGATGTAATGTAATAACTGATATAGTTCTTTGTTTAAAGATTATTCATTTATTATTATATGTTGTTCCGCTGCGAATTGTGAGATTCTGTTGTTGTTCCTTTCTGTCCCGTTCTATTTAAAAAAAATTCTTCTATCTTCTATTATCAAATTTTCTATTTTTCTATCTTCCTCTCTCTCTATTTTCTGTTATCTTCTTCTACTTCTCTCTTTCTTTTTCTTAAAATTTTTGTTAAAACCCATAACATTCCGTGTTTCCGGCCTTCGATTTCTCGGCAGTCGATAAAGTGAGTGTCGATGTCGAATTTTCGAAAGTCGAAAATTTTCGGGGCGTTACAGGTTCTTTGTTTAAAGATTATTCGTTTATGTATTATATGTTGTTCCGCTGCGATTGTGAGATTCTGATGTTGTTCTGCTATTTTCTTTCTGTTCTATTTTCTATTTTTCTCTCTTCTTCTGTCTTTTTCTTTTTCCTAAACATTGAGAATTCGTATTTCTGTTCATCTTGAGTTAATCTATGGAGATTAGTGTATATTCAAGGAGTACGGATTTGCGGGTCTTCACATTTTCTAATATTTTTCTGCTTATTTATGATTCCCGTATCAACGAGTGGTGCTTTCACACTTGCTTTACTTGCACCGGGGTGTTAGCGTCTTATTTTTACGTTAACATTTTTGATGCTTTCACTGAGAACCCAACTTTGGATACTGTCATATAGCTTTACAGAAATTTGTAGAAAGAATCTCCCTGAAAACCAGAAGTCTATCTGAAATAATGGCTCCTGGAAGAAAGCGCAAGTCTATTAGATCTGACGATGTTTGCAAGACTACTGCAACCTCTCCTCCTTTAAGCCAAACAACTCCAACTGTCGGAGTTACACGAGCAGAGCTAGATGCCATGGTATCCGGGCTACATCGGCAAATCGAAGCTCAGAATAACCTAATGATGGAAAGGTTGAATGCTTTATTTGAGGCAAACCGTCAACCAGTGACGAATGAGGGAAACCTTGCCGATGAAGTGCAGAATGTGGGAGGAAGAAATATCCCTCAAAGGGTGGCTGACCCAGAGGAAAGGACACCTCCCCAAGCCGGAGGATCGGGGCCGCAACCAACCCTCCGTGAACGATTGTCAAGACAAAATTCGGAGAGAATGGCTGACGTTTGTCCCGCTGAGCCTCAAAATGATGAAGAGTATTTCTCAGGCATGGTTCGTAAGATTATGAAGGAAAGTATGCAAAGAGACGAAGATGAGAAAGAATGGGGTTTCGCTCTGAGCAAAACTCCGTTCACTGAAAAGATCTTAAAAGCAGAATTCCCAAGGAAGTTTGTCCCTCCTACTATTCCAGCTTATAAGGGAACGAGCGATCCTAATGAGTTTCTGTATAAGTATGATTGGCACATGATGGGTGCCAGAGCCTCTGATGAAATCAAATGCCGGTATTTTCCGGTATACTTGGAAGGAGTTGCTCTACTTTGGTTCACAAAGCTGCCGGTCCGGTCGATAGACCAATTTTCTGATTTGACTCGGAAATTCAAGGAACAGTTTCGATTGTATGCGTCAAAGGAAAAGGATATAATGTCACTCTCCAGCCTCGAGCAAAATCCAGGAGAATCTATCAGATCATTCTTGAATCGCTTTAACATAGCTTTGGCTGAAGTAGACAACGCAGAGCCGAGGATGATTTTGACGTATCTGATGAGGGCTATTGACAAGACAAGTGAGTTCGGGAAATGGTTGAAAATGAAAGAACCGAATTCGCTTGACAAGTTTTATAAGAAAGCCGATGAATTCATGCGCTTGGAAAGCCTCCAAGCACCGGCTAAGGTGGTATCGACAGGGGCTGGAAATAATAATGTTGTTTCGAATAAGAAGGAATCTGGCAATCAGAAGAGGGGGAACGATGGTCAGAAGAAGCAAGGAGATGCAAAGAAAAGTCAATCCTTCAACTTCACCCCTCTGACTGATACCCCGGAGAACGTCTACTTTGCAAACAAAGACACAGTCGAGTTCCCCATGCCAGCTAAGCAAAGAGTTAATAAGAAAGTTGTGAAGAATGGAAGGTTTTGCCGGTTCCATAACCAACCCGGGCATGATACCAATGAGTGTCGTCACTTGAAGGAGTTGATTGAAGAACTATTGAAAGAAAACAAGCTCCAGCAATATGTAAAGAGGAACAGGAATGGCCCAACTTCGCCAAATCAAGGACAACATGCTCCTGTTCATCATCCTAGCTCAAGTGAAAAGGCAGCAGCTCATGAGTCAGAGAGGCTCGTTATTAATGTGATTACAGGAGGACCTCACCCAACTGGCAGAAGCTGGGGTGAGATGGAACGATACTCTCATGCATTGAAGTATGCGCCAGCGGAGGAAAGTGTTTTTGTGTTAGAAGACGCTGTACTTCTAAAGCAACAGAAGGCTTTTAATGATGACATTGTCTTCAGAGTCAGGGATTCAATGGGTGTTGAAGCCCCTACCATAGATCCCTTGGTTATTTCTGCTGGCATTGGACCAGCTATTGTAAGAAGAGTACTTGTCGATTGTGGTGCTTCTTGCAATATTCTTTTCAAAAAGACCTTCGATCAGATGAAGATCCCAATAGCTGATGTTCAAGCTTCATCGCAAAAGATTGTTGGGTTTACTGGGGAACCCAGGCAGCCGATTGGGACTATTGATATGTTCGTGGAACTTGGAGAGGGGCAGAAGAAGGTCGTTCGAAGGCAGACTTTTGTAATTGTTGATGAATTTTCTGCTTACAATGCCTTCCTAGGTCGTCCAACTCTTGCAGCCTTTAAAGCAATCCTTGCCCCGTAGTGCCTTACCATGAAATTCCCCATAGATAATGGGGTTGGTGTTGTTAAAGGGGATCAGAATGCAGGGCGGGAATGTTATTTGATAGAACTGCGTGAAGCAAGAAAAAGAGAAATGGGAAAGGGTGCGGCAACCCTAATCCGCATCAAAGAACCAACTTTGTAGCAATTACAGGTTGGACCCTGTACTGGTGAATGTAGCGAAGCACGAAGAGAAATGCATCCCAGAAAAGCCAGTGCAGGGGAGAATAGAGTGGTACCAGTTGAAGTAACAGTGCCAGTACCTGTTGACCCGAAAGACCCGAACAAAGTGTTGAATGTGGGTTCGCAGCTTAATGCAACGGTTCAAAATGTTTTGATATCATTTTTGAAAGCAAATCTGGATGTATTCGCTTGGACTCATGCTGATATGTGTGGAATATCTCCAGAAATTGCAGTGCATACCTTGAATATTTATCCAAAGTTTACACTGGTAAAGAAGAAAAGAAGAACTCAAGGTCCTGAAAGGTCAGCAGAATTGAAAGAAGAAGTTGATCGGCTCATGGAGAATGGTTTTATCAGGGAATCTACTTATCCGAATTGGGTCTCAAATCCTGTACTGGTTAAAAAAGCTAATGGGAAGTGGAGAGTGTGCATTGACTTTTCATATCTAAACAAAGCCTGCCCCAAAGACTGCTTCCCGTTACCAAGGATTGACCAGTTGGAGGATGGAACGGCGGGGCGTGAATTGTTATCTTTTATAGATGCCTACTCCGGATATAACCAGATCATGATGCATGAGCCAGATCAGGAGGACACGAGCTTTATCACCGATGTTGGTCTCTACTGCTACAGAGTCATGCCTTTCGGACTTAAGAATGCGGGGGCAACTTACCAAAGACTTGTTAATGCCATGTATAAACCGCAAATTGGCAAGACTATGGAAGTTTATGTTGATGATATGCTGGTAAAATCGAGGAAAGCAGTGGACCACATGGATCACTTGGCAGAGATGTTCTCAATCCTCCGAAAGTATGGTATGAAGCTTAATCCTTTGAAGTGTTCATTTGGGTAGAATCTAGAAAGTTTTTGGGTTTCATTGTGAGTGCAAGGGGCATTAAAGCTAATCCTGCTCAGATAACTGCCTTAAGAGAAGTCAAAGCTCCTAGAACGAAGAAGAAATTGCAAAGTCTCAATGGAAAAGTTGTTGCCTTGAGTCGGTTCATTTCCAAAGCTACTGATAAATGCATTCCATTCTTTGATGCCCTAAAGAAAGGAAGAAAAAACTTTGACTGGACTCCTGAATGCCAGAAAGCTTTCGATGAGCTGATTCATCATATGGAAACGCCTCCTATACTTTCTAAGCCCGACAATGGTGAAGATCTTTTTGTATATTTGGTAATCTCGTCTCATGCCCTTAGTGCAGCTTTGGTACGGGAGGATGCGAAAATTCAGCGCCCGGTCTACTACATCAGCAAGAGATTCACTAGGGCAGAATTGAACTATTCAAAGTTGGAAAAGCTTGCCTATTGTCTACTGATTGCATCAAGAAAATTGAGGCCATATTTCCAAGCTCATCCCATCAAAGTCCTCACCGATCAGCCCTTGAAGCAAGTCCTTTTTCGTCCTGAGACTTCGGGTCGTCTTCTAAAGTGGAATATTGAACTCAGTCAGTATGACATCACTTATCATCCCCGAAGGGAAATTAATGGACAAGCTTTGGCAAATTTCATCGCAGAATGTATGGATAAAGGTGACAGTGAGGAAGAAGTGGTCTGTAATACCCCAACCCGATGGAAATTGTATGTGGATGGCGCAAGAAATGATTACTGTTTCGGAGCTGGGGTTGTACTTGAAACCCCTGAAGGACGGTCACTATGTTATGCATTGAGATTAGAATTTCCTTTGACTAATAATGAGGTAGAATATGAAGCTCTCATTGCTGGCTTGAAGATTGCTAAAGAACTGAACATCAAGGCGTTGCAGATCTTCAGTGATTCTCAGCTTATCGTGTGTCAAGTCAAGAAAGAATATCAAGCTAAAGGGGGAAATCTACCCACATATTTGTCCAAGGCCTGGGAGCTTCTTGATGATTTTGACCATTACACAATAAACCATATTCCCCAGGAAGAGAATATGAAGGCCGATTCTCTCGCGAAGTATTCTAGCACTGGTGAAGCTCAGTTATTGGGATTAGTCCATGTAGAAGTCCTATCAACTCCAAGCATTGACGAAATGGATATAAACTGGATCATGACCGTATCTCAAGAGCAAGAATCATGGATGACTCCGACAAAGGAATATCTGCTCAACGGATCTGTGCCAGAAAATTCAAAAGAGCATCAGAAACTGTTAAGAAAGGCTTCAAGGTATATAATTCAAGATGGCTGATTATACCGACGAGGATTTTCAATGCCATTACTCCGATGTGTGACTAAAGAAGCAGCAAAGACAATTCTAGCTGAGGTACATGGAGGAGAATGTGGAGATCATACAGGTGGCCAAACTTTAGCAAAGAAAATTCTCCGTTATGGATACTTTTGGCCAGATATCAACCGAGATGCTGCAGACTATTCCCGAAAGTGCGACAAATGCCAGAGATTTGCCAAAATCCCTAGAGCACCTTCCACCGAGCTAACGCAGATGGTCAGCCCATGGCCGTTTGCTATTTGGGGAATAGATCTTATCGGGCCTTTACCGACTGCCAAATCCGAATCAAATATGCTATTGTTGCTGTTGATTATTTCACTAAATGGGCTGAGGCTGAGCCATTGGCCACTATTACCTCTAAAAAGATGATAAGTTTTGTGACTAAAAATATCATTTGCAGGTATGGTGTGCCTCAGAAGATAATCACAGACAATGGTACCCAATTTGAAAGTGAAGAATTCCAGGACTTTTGCAAACGATTCAAGATTGAAAAAGCTTCTCAGCAGTGGCTCATCCGTAGACAAATGGGCAAGTGGAAGCTGTGAACAAAATCATCAAGTCAACCATTAAAAAACAGCTTGAGAAAGCAAAAGGTGGTTGGGTTGATAAGCTGCCACTAAACTGCGACTGGGCACACTCCATTTTCACTGGCATATGGATCAGAAGTAATGATTCCGGTGGAAACAGAGGTCCCTTCACATAGAAAAATTCATTTCAAGCAAGCTGAAAATGAAAAGCTGCAACTTGAAGCCCTTGACCTCCTTGATGAAAGAAGAAAAGAGGCTGAGCTGAGAATCGCGGCTCATCAGCAAAGAATAGCCAGGCACTTCAATTCCAAAGTTCGCCAACGCAACTTTGAAGTTGGGGATTTAATCCTGAAAAGAGTTATGACAGCTACAGGTGTGTTTGGGCCGAACTGGGAAGGGCTGTATGTCATAGGCCAGAAACTTCTTGATGGCACATTCAAACTCACAACTGTCGAAGGGGACCCAATTACAAGGGCTTGGAACAGAAATCATTTGCGCCCATATTTTACTTAAAAGCTATAATGAAATACTGTAAAAGAATGATGAATGTATGATTCTTGTATTGAAAGCCATTGTAAAGCCAGTGCAAGGGAATAATAAGAACTATAAAGTGGATGTAGGCTTATTTCTTGGCCGAACCACTATAAATCTTGTGTTCTTTACTATTATAAATTGCTTGTTTTACTTCGATGTATAAAATACGTCAATTGTATTGCTAAAATGTCGATTTAATACTGCAGGCCATTAAAAGACCAAGCAATCCCTGACATCACCCAACAAGCAAATGCTAAGCCGTTCAAAATTTCCATACTCAAATCCTACGAAAAAAGTGCTTCAAGCGAAAAGTTAGTGATTCTGCTGGAAGTGGGCCCTTGCTAACTAATTGTAGTTGTTTGTACAAACAAGCATTCGGTTAAATAGCCTGTGTCTGCCCCCGTCAACTCGCTTAACTAGTACACTTCTTCAGATAAAGGAAATTACTGGAAATAGAAGGGGAGGTGTGTTTGGAAAAGATAACGAGAATAGCCGATATGAATAAATGGCAAAGAGGCATGGGCGAGCAAGCATCAAACAGCAAAAGACATCTTCGGAGGCACAAGCCCTCTTCGGAGGCACAACTCTTCGAAGGATAAAGACCTCGAACGGGCATGCCAGAAAACGAAAGTTTTCTTACTCAACAAAAAAGATTGGTATGGAATGACCGGGAGCACCTTCCCAAGTGGGAGGCAAGGCGCTTGTTCACTAGCTGAGACAGTTTGCACAGACAAGCGTCTAAGTAACTTGCGTTCGCCCCGTGAATCCATAGGATGATCGGAGGCACCTTCCCAAGTGGAAGGCAAGGCGCTTGTTCACTAGCTGAGACAGTCTGTGCAAATAAACGTCCAAGTAACTTGCGTCCACCCCGTGAATCTAGCCAACCATGAGGAAGAAGCTTCCGGGCATACTCGGAGGCACGCATTCCATCGAGATTTGAAATAAAACTTCACAAATGCTGGAATGTGAAAAGCCCTCTTCGGAGGCCCATTTCACCATAGTTGAAATGTTAAAAGACCTCTAGCGGGCTTCACCGGAAAAAGAGAGCTCTTTTTCGACAAAAAGAAATGGACTGATCGGTGGTACAGAACACTCGTGTCCACCCCGTGAATCCATCCAACTGAGAGAAGGAAACTCCAAACTTCCAGGCAGAAGCCCTACTCAGAAGCACACATTTTGCCGTGATCTGAAATAAAAATTCACACGAGACGAAATGTGAAAAGCCCTCTTCGGAGGCCCGCTTCCCAGCAAACAGGAAAAAGATAAAAGCCTCTCCCAAGAGGCAGAAACAAAAAAGACCTCTTCCCAGAGGCACAATGAAACAAAAAAGCCTCTCCCAAGAGGCAGAAACAAAAAAGACCTCTTCCCAGAGGCATAATGAAACAAAAAAGACCTCATCCCAGAGGCACAATCAAACAAAAAGCCCTCTTCGGAGGCACAAGCAGGTCGAAGCCCTTTTTCGGAAGCCCGCTGTATTATGAAGAAAAATTCACTTGCCAAAACAAAATGACTTTTTCCAAAAGTGAAGTGTAAAAACTTCGTGACAAAAAAAGGGAAAGAGAAGACTTCTCCAATACGAGGCGCATTCTACTAAATCAGGAAAATATTTCCTTAAAACGGAAATATTATCCTATATAGTACAAATGCCAACCTCTTTCAAATGGAAAAGTTGTTCTCTAAAGGAAAAGTACAAGTCTTCTCGAAACAGAAGAATTGTTCTCTGAAATTTTGCCAATGTGAAAGAGATTGCAATAAACCATGGTATGGGGGCAATATAATATAATTGTTGCAAACATAAAAATAATGCTCAAGCAACATACCATAGGTTTACTGCAATATCACACAGGGAAAATAAAGAAACCTGTATAAAAAAAAAGAATAAATGCATTCTCAAATACAGACAGAAGTTTGTACAAGTAAAAGAATCATTTTATTCCATACTATAAAACTTTTACATGTACGTGCAAGGTTCAAAATAAGAAGAGGCGGGGACCAGTACCCGCACAATCTCCGGTCAACGCAAGCTTATATACAAGCAAAAAAGCAAAAAACGAGATAAGAACCACAGAACCAAAGCCATCATTTCTTCTTCTTTCCTCCTTTTGTGCTTGCGCCTGGCCGGATGATCAACTTGTAGGGCCGGCTTATAAGAGTAGGGGAAGAAGGAGAAAGGGGCACAATTCGACCTTCTTCTGCTTTTTCCTCACCGGCTGAAGCTTCCTTCTTCTTCTTTGAAACTCCACTTTTCCCCCTCTTCTTAGAAGAAGACCCACTTTCTAGAGTGAAAAGTCTGGTTAACGGTATATCATCAGAACCAGTTGGTTCCGGAGTCTTCTCTTCTTCTTTAAGTTCTCCTCCCCTATGTTCTTGTGAAGAATAGGGTCATCCAAGTCTCAAGAGCTTCTATTTGCTCCTCTTGCGACCCTGGTTGAGAAACAAAAGGAGGAGTGACTTGGAGAGATGGGGGAGGAATAACTGGAGGAGGGGGAGTCTGAATAATGCTCGGCACTTTCTCTACAAAAGAAAGAAGTTAAAATCAGTAAAGAGAGGAGATAAAGGCTCGTTGAGATTTAGGAAATAATCAAGAAGCTCATCAAACTCATGTGAAGCAAATGGGCAGTCTACTTGAGCAAGATCAGCATTAAAGTTACCTGGAGAAGTTGGCTTTCTAACGTTAATTTCATAAGCTTGTGCTTTAGTGCTTTCTTTGCCTTCATCTCCACCCGTGCGCTTGTAATTTCAGTTATGACTTTAGCCGTGGGTGGAGAATGAGAACCGGAGCCTATGATATCAATGTCGGCCAAAGTCAAAGGAGGGACAGGAGCAGTTAAAGGTGCTTCTTTCTCTGGATGCTCCCCTCCCATCGTTTCGGTTCGTACTTTAGCAAGCTGCTCCTTTCCTCTGGCAAGAGCGGCACGAGTTTCGTCATCAAAGTAATGCGCTTCAAGTTCATCTTCGGAATAACCGGCACCTCTGAGCATATCTAGTACAGCCTCCCACACTTCAGCCAAAGTGATTTCATATTTAGGCCCCAAAAATGCAAGGCTGCCACGCCCCAAGACGCTTTGGACGTAAAAATCAAACAAAGTAGAGCTGATGTTGGCTTTTGTCTCTTCATGAGATTGTTTAGCGGCTCTTTTTCCAGCCATTGCCTCATCACGTTCTTTCTCAGTCTTTAATAATTGAGCTTTCAACCTCATGATTTCTAAGTCCTGGGAGTTAGCTTTCTCCCGTAACTCTGCAAAGTCAGCTCGATATTTTTCCACCTTCTTCTGTGTAGCTTCAAGTCGGGTTTCGACATACCGTTGAGCGGCATGAGCATTTCGAACTTTCTTCTGAAGCACTTCTTCCTTTCGAGTATAAGAGGTGGAAGAAGTAGCAAGCTCGTGCTTAAGTTTCTCGACCTTCGCCTCAAGCTTTTCGTTGTACCCAGCAATGTTTTTCATTTCGGTGTTGTGCTGATCAAGAATTTTCTGCCATTCAGACTTGTCGTTCTCCATCGTCAGCATAGCTTCAAGGTTGGCCCGGTTCACCCTCTGAAGCTCATCGACGAGCTTTTTCCACCCTGACATTCTCTCAATATCAAGTTTAACAGTGTCAATATTTCATAGCATGGTCTCTGTAACAGCCCTAGTTTTTCTAGCAATTTATTTCTTTTAATTATTAAATTTTGAAACTTATTTTAAAGATATATATTAAGTTGATTTATCATACTAAAAATAAAATTGAAGTTTTTAACTTTGTTAAAAGACGATTAAATTCGCAGTGTTAATAAAATGAATTTTGTATATATATAATATATGAAAACCAAGTAAATTTTAATTAAGTAATAATTTTGAAGAATTTAGTGTATTAATGAACTGTATGGATTTCGCGTTTAAAGGGTGCGTAAAATTTATGGTACAAGTAACGTAATAAACGTATAAATTAAAAACGTTATTTCTATATAGATTTTGGGTGTTTTATATTGCTTCAGGTTGGCGTATTTTAAAAATCATATTTCAGCATCTATATGGATTAAAATATCAGTCAGTAGTTTTATATCAAACGTTATTTTTTTTCATAACTGTCAATTTGGTTTTAAATAATTTGTGTATATGACTTTAAATTCCAAAATCTTTACTAAATCAATCACTTGCCTAAAATCAACTCATGCGTTCAGATCTTATTGTTGCCGTTTCTTGCATTAATCACGCAGCTTTTAAATTTTTGAAATTGGACCAATTTATTTCATGCTGTTCTATAGTTCAGATTTCACTTCTCTTGCTTTCTCCTCTGCATTTAATACGAAATCACACTCGGCCTTATCCGAATTCAAAAAAATAAAGAAAATAACGTTCAAAACATAAAGCTGTAAGGAAATCACGCAATGTAATCAACGCATGCAGCTCGTTTCACTTTGCCAAAAGAAGACTTCTCTGATCTTTAGCATTCTTATCTTTCCTAATGAAGAGAACTGGAAATAAATCACGCGGCTTCCATCATATTTAATACGAAATTTATTGCTTCTCAATCAAGATATGTTGCCACTTTATAAATTTTCCCCTGCCGTGACCACTTTAAAACCTGAAGCTCATTTATATATACCATCTATTCCAAATACCTTTGCATCTCCTATAGCTTGTATTATCTCCTTCTTGCGTACAGAGCTTCAAATGAGGTAATGGTTTTTCTTTGTCTTTTTTTTTCTCTTCTTCCATTTTTACTTTCTTCTTCTTGTGTTCTCTGATTTCCTTGCTCGGCTACTTCTCCACCATGGCGTCCCTCTAAGTTTCATAACCGAGCTTATATACAAAACAACCCCTGATAGTGTGCCATGCATATCATATAGGAAGCAGTGCCTGCATATTTTTAACATATAAATATAGTTCAGACCATATAGTGTGTGTGCAAGCATCTATTAAAAAGATCCATGCATTTAGTTGAAAAGGCTGGGAGAAATTGTGCATGTGTACATGCAGAACAGGTTGATTGGGTAAAGAGAAGAGTTTGCGTGAGTTTTCATCTGTGCATGAACGTGTTTTGCAAGGCATGAAGGCAAATAAATATATACATATATATATAAAAAAGAGTATTCTGAGTATTACTCGGAAAAAAAAAAGAGGAAGGAAGTAACGTGCAGATCAAATAATGTACTATCCATGCATTAGTTTGTAGTATAGGCTGGGTGAAAACTTTTGCATGTGTACACGCAAATCTAGTAGGAAATAGGCAGTGTGTTTTGCGTGAGGGGGAAAAGAATAGGGGGTGAAGTATTTGCATTTCTTTTGAGTTACAGTGAGCGTGCATTCTTAGTTGATATAGGCTTGGGCCATGACCTTATGCATACTTCCAGTTGAAGTTTAGTAATGTGGTGGTTGTGCGTTTTGTTTAATTAAATAATAGAGTATATATATAAAAGGTAGAGAATAGGCAGAGCCATGCATAGGTTGATTTGGATGGTGGAGTGGTCGAGCCTACGGGTCGAATTGTTTCCGTTCGTCCCGGTTTTTTTTTCGTGTTAAAATTTTCGTAGTTTTGTTTTGATTGTCATTAATTCGTTTCTCTTTCAAAAAATTTATATCTGTTAGTAGACTCCGCATCAATTTGATCGTTACCCTCTGTTCGTTTCTTTTTCCGGTGGATTTTCGTTTTGAATCAAATTTTTCTGCAGCATTCAGGTGAGTATTTCTCACCAGACAACATGCCTATATATCTGTGAATTATCGCAAGTGTATTTGTAAATTTTTATTTAAATTTCATCTGCCTGTAATATAACGTATGATGTTAAACCCCATTTTAAAATTGATACCTTATCAGTTATTTATCTGTTGTAATATTACTGCAGTTATATTATTTAATGCTTATTTACTGATTTAAATCATCACTGCAAGTTCCCTGTAAATTTAGATCGTTGTGGGCTGAAATGATAGGCCTGAACGATAATTATTATTCATCTATTCAGTTAACTGTTTAATTTTTAACTTGGGATTGCGGGTTTGAAATGATAGAACTCGGGGTTTTGTAAATTGCGGATTGAAATGATATAAATCCGTATCACTTGACCTAGGCTAGAAAACTATATACAGACCCGTGGTTTATATAATATTTTTCGGAAATATTTTTATTTATTTTAAAATGGAAGTTTATAATATTCTGGTTTAAATATATTTAAAGGATTTTTTTATAAAGATTTATAATGATTTTTGAATGTGTTAAAAAGTTAAATCAATAAATAAATGTTTAAATCAAATTTTTGAATATAACCCATTTTGGGAAATTCTGGATTTTGTTAAATGTAAGATTTCAGTAAGAAATTAATTGATAATAAGTTATATTTGGAATTTAAAATTTAATTGTTAAGAAAAAAAATCTATTACAGCATTTAAGTGCTGTCTTTTATAAACGAACTGTTTTAACCTATAGACTTTAGGTAGCATTTCATAAGTGCTACAGAAACTGGGATTTTGATTATTTAAAAATAAATTTATGAAAATAATCTTTGGGGAAATGGGTTTAAATTTTGGAAGTTAATATGTAATTAATAAAAATAAGGAATTGACTTTGAGTGGTTTTAAATGGAAGAATTTAATTTTAAAAAGGTGAGAAAAAGGCAATCAATACCTAAATAAATTGAATAGATTTAAATGGTATATTATAAAATGACCAATGTTTAAAAACAATATTTTGATATTGTAGTATTTGAAATATATTTTGATTTGTAAAGTATAAATACCATTTTAAAAGCTGTAACCACGGGTTATCATAACGTTTGGTTGTTAAAGAGACCGGGATCGGATATCTGGCATACTCTCTGTCGATACTGAAAACCACTTTACCAACCGTGTACGCGGTGGAGATTCCAGAATGAAGTAGGATGGTGGCGGCGTTTCCTGTAAGGTAAATACGTGGACCCGACTCCCGTGAGTTGGCATAAGGTGGCTAAAACAGGAGCGATCGACGGATTAATGAGGTAGCACCTCTGATCGGACGCACTTCTTCGTATGTCATTCTATTACTTTTGTGATTGTTTCGGTGCGCACCTTTGATTTGGGAGTGTTGTTCGAGGTGGGCGGTAGCTGCGGCTACGCGTTTCCATCGGTCCGGAAGCGTAATTGGTATATCTACCCTGGCATTACCTAGTTGTGCCGTGTCACCTACCATAGCAAGCCTTGTACGAGTTTGGTTTTCTCCCGTAGCCCGTGTGGTATCCTCTGGTGGCTTCCCGATCAGGAGGGACTATGATATTGGATGGACTACTGGGACTATTACGTGTTAAGGGGAATATTGGGTCATTCCTTAACGCTATTTAAAAGTAAGTTTATTTTAATATAGACACTATTATAATAGCGAATAGTACTACATAGTAAATAGTTTAACGGATCCTTAGAGGATGGGCGGTCCCAAGCATCCTTTAAGTTACTTGCTCTATATTACAGTACACTTGAATTAGCTTACACTATATAAGTATGTATGTCCTGACTCGAGTGTTTATGTTTTATTTTACGTTCGGGTCAGCCTGAGTTGCAGTTTCAGCTTTCTTCTCGGAGCTAGGACATTCTGTAGATCATTCGTGCTGCCGGCAAAAGCTTTTCACTCTATATCTTATTTATGTAATGAAGACTTTGGAATATTTGGCTTTCTATTGAAGTTTTAAAACTGTGTTGGAGATTTAAACTATGTAATTTTTATTTGGTTGAGATTTTTATAGTGGCTTCATGAACCACTAAGTATTTTAAATTCCGCTGCGAGATTTTCTGATATCTGTGACTGTGATTCTGTGATTTGATTTCATTTGCTCCTAATTTATTTACAATCTACTGTTTTGAACTATTCAAGCTTGACATGTTTTATTTATTGTCGAATTTGAATGGTACAAAATAGTGGGTCGTTACAGTCTCTTTGTCGATGGGAACCAAGTCAAGGTCGAAGCGGACTCCCTTTAAGCACCAATGCGGGAACCGACTCTGAAGGGTTGGCGGACCTCTCTCAACTTGGCATGAGGGTTTGCCGAGAAGTGTCTGAATGTCGGCTCCTTCAAGGGCAGGGGACTTTGAAGGAATTTTAAGAGAAGTGAGAATAACGGCCTTTTCTAAAGTTGCAGATGCAGTCTTTTCATCAAGCCTGGCCCGCTTGCTTGGGTCTCCGATGTCATGACTCTTTCCTCTATCGTCATAAGTTTTTCTTTTATGAGAGTCATCGCCCCTGCCAGAAGAGTCATGTTGCTCATCCCTTCTTCCGTACCTTTCTTCATACGCTCTTCTTTCTTGAGCCTTTCGAGCAGCTCTCTCTTCATCAGTTTCTCTGTGGGTGGGAAGATAGCGCATATAATCATACTGACCACGCCTCCCGTACTGTTGAAAGTCGTCATAATAGGAACCGCTACGCCCCATTGGAGAACCTGAAAATGAGAAAGAGGCAAAACTTGAAAATCCTGGAAGTAAAGCGCACGGGAGTACATATAAGTGCTGAAAAATCCTAAGTGTGTGTAACGTGCAGACTACACGCGTTAAACTACGAACCACTCCTCGGTTGCGGGGAAATGATGGGTGTAGCAGCAAACGTCAACTCTTGAGTCGACAGAATCTGTTGCAAAATAGAAGTTGCTTCAACTACTGAAGAGGAAACCCTAGTGGTAACAGGATCATCTTTAAAGAGCTCCTGTGAGGTGATAAACAGGTCGCTCAACCCTTCAAAAGTGTCATCCCTGCTCTGCTTGGCAGGACTTGTTTTCCCGGCTCCTCCATCGCCGGACTTCCCTGAATGTTGGGGAGATTCTCGAGGCTCTTCTTCTTCAATGACCGAGGAAAGTGAAAATTTGCCATATGACCCCACAACATCAGTAGAAGTAGAGCACTTCACCAGAGAAGCCTCAGGAGCAGGTTCTTTCAGTGTAGGCTCCTCAGCATAAATTGGGGCGTCCAGTGCCTCGACAAGAGAATCAGGAACTTCATAAGGTTGAGTAGAGCGGGAAGGGTGTAAGAGTCCGAATTGATGAAGGAACTCATCTCGTAGCAAAAAATTGATGCTTCTCTCCTTAGCCGCCACAGCGATAAGCCTCTCAAAAGTTGACTTGTGGCTAAAGTCTCTACAAGGAAAGGGGAGGACTGCAAAAGTAGAGAGCGAAGTTAACATTTAGCAATTCGGATCTCGCAAAGCTCAGAAAAGGAAAGAATGGGGATAAGTAAGCCTACCCCCTACTCTCCAGACAGCGTAAAATCCCTGAAGGCAACGGACAAAGAAGAACTGGTTCAGGAAATCATGAGCGCTATCAGAGAGATCAGTGATAAGCTTGCGATTTCTGGCGCTTCTCACATATATAACGAAAGGATGGTCTTTACTTCTCGCAAATGTGCATAAATAGCAGATTTCTTTGAAGCTTGGAAGGCGGTCAAGCATCCTTCTGAAGAGAACACATAATCCCATCAAAATGGCATAACCGTTGGGGTGCAATTGAAAGGGAGAAATAGCCAATCGGCGAAAGAGTTGTTGGAGAAAATTATTGAAAGGAGGAATGGCACCACAAAGGCACATTTGGCGGTTAACGGCAACAAAGCCGAAGGGAGGACTATCAGCAAAATCATTTGGCCCAGGGAGAATAGCATCTGCTTCTACAATCCTAAACTGGGTGCGTAACTGGTTGAACACCTGGTGACTCAGAATAGTTGGAGTTCTTTCTGGTAGGTTGACCAGTGGACTAGCTGTCGGGAAGGCCTCTCCAGTTTGTTCTACTTCTTCCTCTTGATAGGAAGACATTCTACACAAGGAACTGGATATTCAAATATGAAGGTGCACGTTTCTTAAATGTGTGTAGTGTTGTGTAAAACTAATAAAGTGACAAGTAAATATAACTGAAATTAAACTAATGAACATGTGTCAATTGTAAAATTTCAAGACTTGTCGCTCTAAGTCCAAGTACAAGTATAGTATTAATGCAAACAAATCAGCTTTAGTTGATTAACATGGCTTTACTACTTCGCTTGAATTTGTTGACTCACAACATTTCATACAATTTCCTTAAGTTGAGTTGATTATCTTTTATCAACTAATCTGCCATTTGATGCGGGCAGTCAGTGGCAGTATATTCGCCCTAGTTTTCTGCAAATGTTGTATTTAATAGGTTATTAGCGTCAAATTTGGTATAATATGTTAAGAAGGCATAACAAGGTCATGCAAGTTATCTCGGCAGTTCAAAGTTTAAGTTTGGAGTGCAATCAAGTTCTGTCAAGATTTTGAAGCTCTCAAGTTATTCAAGTCCTAGGTCGTTCACGACCTAACAGGAAAGTCAAAGCGGATCCAGTTCGCAAGAAGTAGTTTGACAATTGTTCAAGTCCTAAGTCGTCTACACGACCTAAAGCTTAGGTCGCTAACACGACCTAAAGAGTTAAGTCGTAAGCTCTCCAGGTTGTGATGCATATTGAAGGAAAAAGGGGCTCAGGTCAGAGTGATGTAAAATCGGTCCAAGTCTTAGCTAGGGAACGACCTAACCTTTATGCAGTTAACAAATAGGTAGTTGTTAAATAAGGTCGTTCTACTTTAAAGCCTAAGTTGTCCAAGTATGATAAGTCATGAGAAAGAAAGGTCGCAGGTACGCTAAGTCGTAAGATAGTGGGTCGTTTTCTTTTTCCCCTGGATTCCAAGAATCTTTGACTCGCTTGATCCACTAGATTGTCCCAGAGGTCGCTCAGCAGTCTCAGGCTATTTCCCCTTGGAGAAACCCTAAGTCTCATCCCTCATAGCTCGCTAACCCGTTGATAATATCCTCGCTCCTTCCAGAATCATGAATCAGTTAGCCTAACATACTGTAATCCATCATCTCCTCCTCGAATCATTGAAAATCACCCCGCAACTGAATCAAGCCACCTCAATTCCATCGAAGATCAATCACGGCATGGTTTACAAGGAAAACATAAGAATATGAAGCTAGAATCCAAAATTCACAATTTAGTCACGATCGTGAAGTAAGTAGAAGACGGAATCACTTACGTAATATAGTAGTTGGAATGGATTGACAGCTTGATTGGAAAGGATTCGCCTTAGGAAGCTCGAAAGATTGTTAATGGTAGAGGAGGTTATTAAGATAGTTCAGTAAAGGAGAGGGGGCGAGTCAATGGTTTAAAAAGGGCAAAAAGAAGAAGACGAATGGTCTTATATCTTGGGTCGCTCACGACCTAACGAAACTAGATCGAAGCACACGACCTTGGCGTGTACTTCGAGGGGCAAATATTAGCTCCTATGTTAAGCGACTCAACGACCCAAGGAAGTAAGCGACCCAAGGCAATAGTGGGGCAATTGGAATGAGGCTCTGCATCACGACTTAGGAACTTAAAGACCGAAGCGACCTACGAGTTAACAAGGTAAAGACCTAACGACCTAATAGATGAAGCGGCTCGAAAGCGACTTAAAGCATATACAAGTTAACAATTATGGACCCCGCGACCTAAAAGTTGAACGACCTAATAACCTTATTCCTCAACGACCTAAGAGCTCTAGCGACTTAAAAGATGAAACACTGCCAAGCGACCTAACAGGTAACGACTTAAGGAAAGCAGCGACTTAAAGGATTAGATAGTCCAGCGACCTAACAACCTGAAGGCTAGGCGACTCAATGGTCCAACGACCCACGACCTACTGAGTTAACGATATAGGGAGTAAAGAGGCTCAACGATCTACCCTAGGTCGCTACATTGGATATCTCATCATTGTTAAGTCGCTCATTACTCCCCAAAGTCACTGCCGACCTACCCTAGGTCGCTACATTGGATATCTCATCATTGTTAAGTCGCTAACTACTCCCCTAAGTCACTGCCGACCTACCCTAGGTCGCTACATCGGATATCTCATCATTGTTAAGTCGCTAACTACTCCCCTAATTCACTGCCGACCTACCCAAGGTCGTTCACGACCTAGTACTTGGTGTTAAAATCATTCCGATTTCCTCTAGGTTGTTACGACTCACCAGCTAGTTCAAATGATCAAATACGAACCAGTAGGTCGTAGCTCGTATTCCTTTAACTCGCCGGCGACCTACGACCCACCTTAGGTCGTGCACGACCTATACCTCGCCCAGGAAATATCCTATAAATACAGCCCCTACTCCAACATTGAGGGGGATCTTTTTGGCTCATTCTCGAAGCGCCGATACTTTGTCGTTTTCTCAACTCAAACAGCACTTCAAGCACTCCAAACACCAAGGACACTACGACAAACTTCAAGAGAAAATCTACATCATTCAACATGGATTCGAAAGATTATTCTCCATCGAAGTTTGATCTACTAGTCTAAAGTGTGTTGTAACTGAAGAAAGTTGTATAAGTTGTACTTGAGACAGCAATAAAGAGATTGAAAGTGGACGTAGGCTTGACTATAAGCCGAACCACTATAAAGACTGTGCCTTTTACTACTTTTCTGATATTTTTCTGCTTATTTCCTATTCCCGTATCAACGGGTGGTGCCTTCACACTTGCTTTACTTGCACCGGGGTGTTAGCGTCTGATTTTTACGTTAACACTTACCACCACTTCCCGATTTCAAACTTATGCTATTCCTCGATTAACAATGAAGTCAGACAAGTTAGTGTATATCCTTGCGTTGACATACATTCTTAATTCTCATGACAAGGACGAGTTTCCCTACCTCGAAATTTGGTGTTGAGTATGAAAAGGATACTTTCCATACCACCATAAGTTATAAAGATCATTAATGGAAATCAAATCTCTTTCCTTTTATAAAACTCCTTTTTATAAATCTTTTTTATATTTACAAACTCCTTTTATAATCACCTTTTTGTTTACAAACTCCTTTTATATTTGTAAATCACTAAATTTATTTATATCACCAAATTTAATTATAAAACTCCATATATTATTATAAATCCGCAAAATTAATTTATTATACCAAATTATAAAAATGATATCATTTCCCTTTTTATAAATTACCATCTATATATCAATTCCTTTATTTATAAAATATTATTTATAACCTATCTGTCTATACAACATTTTACATAAAGTATTTCACAAATATTTATTTTAAAATATTTTATCTTCCTTTAAAATAGTAAAACTTTATTATAACGATAAGCCTTTTTTCTTTGAAATAAACATCTCTTATTACTTTTCTGTAAAATAAACACTTTTCAAAATACTTTTAAAACATTTCCAAAATGGTTATAGTAAAATAGAGAAGTTCAAAAACCATTTTTAAATAAAATGCCATAGAAAATTCCAAAAGTCAGATTTAAAATTCATTCTCTGAATCAAAACTAATTTCAAATGCAAACAGAAAATAATAAAATTTTCAAAATACTATAGTGAGGCCAATAGCTACCAAGCACTTAACCAATGTTATTGCTACTTTTATTACTAAAAAGGTACGACTTTTAACATATATCAACAACTACTAAACTTTTAGCATTCAACTATTTATACAATAAGCATATAACTTAAATGGAAATCAACAATGGTAAGGAATCCGGATTCCTCTGAAAAATTCCATGTATTTCATTTCATATGTCATTCGCTTTTCAAAGTGAAAATTCAACCAAACCAAACCAATGAATCATTTGAGCATAAAAACAATTATTTATATCTACTATATATCATATGCTATTGATCTAGAGGTGAGGTAACTCACCAAAATTCCAACTGACGCTTACGTGTTACAGTTTGATCTAAAATCAAAGGGCATTTGATTTTAGCTCAAAATTCTGCTTACTCCAAACTTGACGAAATTAACTCTAGTGCATACATAACGCTCCTATGTGCGCAACGCAAAAATCCACGTCTTGTTTGGACCTTGTATGAAGAAGTTATTCATTTTGTAAGAATTTTTAATTAATTAAAGAAATTAATTACTTAATCATTTTAATTAAATTTAATTAACACCTTAAACCATCTTCCCTAAATCGATCCCCTATATACGCACACCTCTCCTTACCCATGAATGCATGCCTAATCTTGGCCATCTCTCAATGAAATCAACCGCAACCACCTTCAATGAACTCCTCTACGTACGAGCATTGCAACACCCACCACTGATTAAAGCTCAACTGCCCCCATCAAATCGCAACCTGGCTCGACCTCCCCCTTGACCTGAATGTCATGGTTTCCCATACACCACTGCTCCTCTTCAAATCATCACCACATGAGAAACCCAATGTCATCCACACCATTACCTACAACTCGCTCAAATCAAAACCCTAGTTTTGACCGCATCCGTCGATCACCACCCAGCACAACCACACTTCACAAAATTGGTATGGACTCGAATCCTTGTCAATACGAACTCAATGGATCCAATTTAATATTTTATTATGGCCCAAAGCTTTAGTTTTAATTTTTGATTAAAGAGGCTAGATTTATGTTTATTGTAAATAAAAATGAAAAGGCAAAGGGGGAAAAGAAGTGTGTTTGAGAAGCGTGAATTTCCAGCACGTCGCTACACTGTATTTCATTTGCGTACGAACTACGAATGATAGAAAAAAATACGATTGCTCACAACAATGTTATAAAATCATAAAACAGTAATAAAATACACTGATTATTTGATTCTATGAAATTTCAAAAATACCAACATTTGCTAAAAAAATACGTCAAACGACGATTTAAATATTTTTCAAATTAAAATTATGGAAAAATCCTATGAATTCATTTTAAAATACGTCATTAAAAATCAAGTCATTTATTAACAATTGTTTTTCTTGTTATTTATCACATTCAAATCAAATTTGAATATTTAAATAGATTAAATATTCTCACTCAAAATGCTAAAAATACCAGGTCATTAAAAATTCATTTTAGAATTTCTTTGGGTTCAAAAGCGTCTGAATTCATACATAATGGGAGGATCTCAATTGCCTACAATAGTAATCAGCAAATAAGAGATCTATTGAACAAGCTGCAACATCTTAATTACAATATTTCTGATATTGAAATGATTGTTTCGTCTACAAGGTCTAATTCTCATTCCATCTCTATAGTTTACAAATCCTTAGGTTTTTTTATGAGGCTCGGCATTTTGGTTGGGTCCATAGGGTTTGGTTCTCTCTACATAATTCAAAGAATAACTTGATTTAATGGAAGGTAATGAGAAATCCCTCCAAACCAAAGTAAAACTAATGGATAAAGGAATGTTGATTGATGATGCATGTATTTTCTACATGACAGCAACATAGGACATACCACATTTATTTTTTAACTGCGATTTTTCTTTCTCTATGATAAATTGATGTCTAAAGTAGGTAGATTTGTTTACGGTAGTAATAGTGCTATGGAATGGAACATTATATATAAAGCAATAAGGTGCAGAATAGTCAAAGCAACATGTTGTTGTTAATTCTCAAGAAATTCATATTTGTTATATAGAATGAAAGAAACATTCGAGTCTTCTTGGACAAAGCTAGGACAAGGACACAATTATTTAATCTGCTGCTATATGAGATAAAGCTTGGCCTGATGAGCTCAATATATGTTGATTATCCTATCTTGCTTCAGTGATGTTGATGTTTCCGCTCTTGTCTTTGTATGTCGCTATTCTGTTTCTCTTTGTGTGTGTGTTTTTTGCCCACGCTTGTATTCCCTTGTTTCTCCCTTTGTTCTTTCAGTTTTTTAGGTTCCTGGCATGTTATGTTCCTTTCTTTTATCTTGCTTGGTGTAGCAATAAAATGGTAGAGGCCCATTCAACCCCGCTAACTTTGCTAAAAAACATCCATTTAAAGCTCTTTGTATATCTACACTAATTAACAAGGTAATATACTTTTAATTAACTATACAAAACCATTTATTATAGCATAATTGTTATAATCCAAAATTTCTTTTATCCTTTTATAAAATACTTAACTTAGTTTTCCAAACTTATATATACTAAAAACCTTCTAAAATGTTATGTGTGTGTGTACTAACTTATTTATAAGCTATTATAATTAATAAAATTCTAAAAACAATTTAAAAGATATAATGTTACATAAGCTCTTTCATTGCAGTAATAAAAAATTTAACTAATTTTCTGAATACTATATATAAATAAAAATGCTTTAAAATACTAATACTGTAACGACCCAACTTCCACACTCCAGAAAGTTGCATCGTTAAGAAGAAAGAAAGGGATAGAAAAGAGAAAAGAAAGTAAAGAAAGAACAGACAACAACAGAATCTCACAGCGGAATCGAATAAATTATAATATATCACATAAAACTTTACATAGTATCATATACATCAGAGTTATACAGCTAATACAACACAAACTAGACAGTTATAGACATCTGTCTAGCAATTACAATCCAAATACATCAGAGAGAACAGACTCAACTCAAACACAGCGGAACCTCTAAATATATCTACATGCTGAAGCCTCCTGCTCCATTATCTCCTCCAGAACTCGTCAAAGCAATCCTGAATCACTTGACTACTCATACATAATATGAGTACCCAAGAGTTTAATAAAACAGAAAATAAACACTCAGGTCAGACAGGGGTCTGGTGTGAGTAAACGGTTTAAGATTGCTTAACTTTAGAAAAACCTTTGAAAACAAAAGGTATCACGTAAGACTTCCCACACATAAACATGGAAAAGTTTTTACCTTACGCTAACCAAAACATTTGATAGGAAATCCAGTGATATTATAATAGTGTCTAGGGTTTTCAAAATAAAATACAGAAATAGCTGGAATGCTTGCATCTCACGTTCCAACATAGTTGGGCACAATCAAAACCGTACAGGCACTTATTGGATTATGGATTCCATCAATGGCAGGGCTACTGGGGTACCGCCCGTCACAGTACGTGGCCTAGATCACCGTACCGAGGAGCCACCCTAACTCCCCTGCAACACAAAGCCGGACCCGTTCCTTACTGAACAGTTCCGAACAAGACCACTCCGCAGATTGGTCGTCACCAACTGCCACACAGCCGAAATATAAAGGGACCTCTAGACAGGAGTAAATCTTGCTCTCAAGTGGGGGCTACCCACGAAGCTTTGCTGCACCTCCCCTGTTTTAGCCATTCCCGGTTGATGAGGCTTGAGGTTACGATTACCTTTATAGGACTCATAAATCTTAGAATGCTCATCGTCCACCTGACGATGTTCTGAAAGCATTCAATCCATACAAGTTCGTTCCGGATTCGAACGAAACCGAAGGCATTATCTCGTTACACTCGTATTGGAATCACCCTCAGAGTTAACGACGATAACCCTTGCACTCTAAACCTTCATCTCGAACCTATAAGTACTATTCCGTCAAACTCACTACGGAATCACCCACAGAGTTATACTGACGTATAGCCCTTACACCTCGAGTCTTCACTTGCTCCACTTGGAATAACGACCTAACGTTTAATTGAAATCGATGTGGTTTTCGGAATTCCAAATATGGAAACCCGATCCCGGTCTCACCGAAACCAAACGCCATTTTAATGTCCAAGTTGTACTTAAGGGTTTTAAAACAATTAATTCATTTCATTACTATCTACATTACAGAGATAGATACACTACATCTAACAATAGATAAGCACATTCATATCATAACAGATAATCTGTATCATCCATAAATAGATAATCATCACAACCAAACAATCCATCACAAACCATCATACTTAAACCATACATTCGTATCATTCAGATACGACTCATCTCATTACTGAGATCACAATCATTCAATCAATATCATCCATAAGCTATGATTTACCCATCAATTATAATTAATTTAAAATGAATTAAATTAATTACAATCATCTCTAATTAATTTAAAATAAATTAAATTAACTAACACATTTAAATCCTGCTTACATCCATTAATTAATTAACCTAGTTAATTAATTATCCACTAAGTATTTAACTTGATTAAACAACCCTGATTAATCATTTACTAATTACAATAAGTAATTAGTCCTCAATTAATTAACCTTAATCATAAGTAATTAACATTTAATTACTCATTTATTAATTAGTTATAATTAATAATATTATCCTTAATTAATTACAATTAATTAATCACTTATTTAATTATTACTTAATCAAACAATCCTTAATTACATCATTAATTATAATAATTAATGATCTCTAATATTTAAATAATTACTTAATTAAAATTAATTACATTTAGTAATTAAATCTAATTATTAATCACCTTGATTAATATTCAATTAAGTAATTAACTACCTTTAATTACTTATTAACAAATTAATTAACCAATAATTAATCATTAATTAATTCCTTAATTAATTACAAAAGTAATTATCCAAATTACTAATTACATTCCAGTAATTAATCATTATTACTTCATCGAGTAATCCTGCTCCACTAATTACATTAAGTAATTACATTCTTAAAATCATCTAATGATTTATTAAAATTAATTAAACTAAATTAATTAACTTAATTAATCTCATTTGTCATAATTAATTACAATAAGTAATTAATTCTTTAATTGCTTTTATCAAGTAATTATTCTTAACAATTTACAATTAATTATCTTCAATTAATTAATCTAATTAATTATCAAAATTAATTACATTAATTATTTACTTAATTATCCTAAGATAATTACCATTATTAATTAAAAATATTTTCTTAAATTATTTACTTAAGAAAAATCATCTTAGATTAATTATTCATTAATCATCTCTAATTAAAAATTAATCTAAATCATTAATTAAAATCAATTTAATAAGTTATTCCTTAATTAAATTCTTTTATCTTAATTATTTCTAAGATAATTCATTTACCTATTAATGACTTTATTAACATTCAAATGTATTTAAAACAATACATTTTTAAATTTAAATTTAAATTCCATTTTAAAAGTTAAGATTTAAAAATGTTTAACTGTTAAACATTAATTCAAATTTTAAATAATTATAAACCTTAAATAAAATGAATGTTAAAAACATTCATTACTTAAATATAAGAAAGGTTTAAACCAAATTACATAATTTAAAATAAATCAAGCTTCCAAAACAAATTTGATCATTTTGCTTTTTAAAATAAAGTTAAACACACTTCATATCTTTTTATTCAATTTTTAAGAAAAGAATTCTTTCAAGCTTAAACCCTATTTGAAATCAAATTCATTATTTTAAACCTTCTTTTAAAACATTTGAACTTGTCCAAAATTTTAAATTTTACAAAACTGTTAAACTCAAAATCTGAATTCTATATAGGCTTAAAACCATAATATAGTCTTGATTTAAATCTTGATTTAAATCTTACTTAAATTTAAAATTTTCATTTCAAAAACTTTGGATCTAAAAGTTCATTTGAATTCAGATTTAAACTTTGCATTTTAAAAACTGCAAAATAACTTCAGATTTAAAACCTGAAACTGTTTTAAACTTATCTTAAAACTGAATTTAAAAACTTGTTTAAATTTAAAGGTTTCATTTTTAAAACTTTTGGGTTTCACACTTAATTTGAATTCAGTTTCAACTTATACTAAAAACAAACTCCTGCATTTAAAATTCAAATTTCATTCAAATTTTAGAAATCTGCACATATTCAGGTTATAAGCAAACTGAAACTAAATTGACCCGAGCAAACATTAATTTGCTTCGAGTCTAAAACTTAGGTGCTTCGAGTAAACTACTTGTTCTACCCGAGTATAACTCGAGTCATCCCCTTGCACTAATCCCTCAAGTTCAACAGACATCAACATGTACAGTGCACATGCACTGGCGCTCCGGCGACTTCCAGCCACTCTAACCTACTGCTACAAGTCGCCATTCATCACCTCACAAGCTTACCCCCATCAGAAACCCTTCTGCTTGTTCGAATTCAAATTTCCAGAAATCAACCATAACCTGGAAACTTTTCAAAACATCATATACCCAAACCTGTCAACATCACTCTCCCCTATCTCCGACCACTTGATCACCTACAGCTCCGGCAATTGATCCATCTACATCCCCTCTACAAATTCCCAAAACCCTACTTCATTCGATGCATCAGATTAGATGTGCAGACCCTCAAAACTTCAACACTGCAAACATGACCAAGGTTCTGAAAAACCTGGAAACACTCTAATATCATCTCCTCACTTTCTCTGATCATCAAACACCAAATTTTACATCATTCTTACATCAACACTTCACCTATAGGAAGCATCTTAATACCCTAAATCCACTAGCTCCTCAGGAAGTTACTAAATTTTAGTTCTGTTTAAAAACAGAAATGTTTTCCCCCCCAACAGTTTATTTAAAACTGTAATATTTGTTTTAATATTCCTAATTTCAACATGCATTCTAATTTATACACTTGTTCTAATAATTTAAGATGTTTGATATTTGTTTTATTTTCAATGATGACTGATTTTGGTTTTTTTTTTTTTTCTTTCTTTTCAGAGACACAGATCTTCAATTTAACTAGGGTAAATTCATAAATCTAAATTTATACTTAACAACATAATTTGTTTCCACAAAAATTTTAACAGAGAATTAAATTCAGAGGAAATGAGTTTTATTAGCAAAAACTCAGTTCTCTTTAAAACAACCAGATATATTTCCAGCCAACATCACATATATACATATTTGTATATGTTCACACAAAGCATTCATCAACATATGATCACACAACATACTTAAGCCTGAATATTCACATGCACAGATCTCTCAACCCTTTTCTTTTGCATTGAGAGGTTTCTTACTAACAAAAACAGAGCAGTTCATTCATCACAGTTTTATTTTCCAAAAAGAAAACAGACAGTTTAAGCTTAAAGCTTGGGTATTGGCAAATTACTTTAGCATTGCTCTTTTAAAAACTGTTTTTAAAAAGAAATTTACTCACCTGTTTATTGAAGATGCAGAGCACAAATCAGATGCAAGCTCATACATTCCAGGTCCAGATTTTGAATTCCCTGGAGCTGATTTGCATGTTGAATTTGCTTGTTGAAGCTGTTCTACAATTTGCTTGATGAAATCTGCTTGCTGATGAATGCATGCAGTTGAATTAAAGGTGTTGAAGCCACAGACTTTGCCTTTGCAGATCTGGCTTCCATGTTGATGTTGAAAAATGATATGCAGACTCCATTCTCAAATGCACAGATTTGAAGTTGTTCTTTAAACTTGTATTTTGATGTTTGCTTTAACTGATTACAGTTTGAAGATTGGTTGCAGATTTTGACTAGAAGTTTGTTTTTGCAGAATTGAATTTGTATATTTGAAGATGAATGCAGAAATGAAGATGTATGCAAATTTGTTTTGAAGATAGGTTGCAGATTTGAGAATTTATTGCAGATTTGAGGTTGAATGCAATTGTTTTTGAGGGGTTTTTGATTTACTCAAATCTGATTTTCAGAACTTAAAATTTGAAGAGAATGTTTTTTTTTTTATCAAAATGCTTTGTTATGTTTCTATCAATATAACTTAAATTTTAAGAAAAATAAATAAGCTTGCCACTTGTTATGTTATAGGGCTAATTGTTTTACAAGTGTCTCTTCTATGTTCTAATAATTTAACACATATGCAAAACCAATTATTAAAAGAGAATTCTAAATTTATATATGTATTTAAATTATCTTAAACTATTTCAAACTTATTTTAGCAAGTTTTAAATGTTTAATTAACATCTAGTCTATAAATAAATATATATAAAATTCTTTATAAAATTATACACTTACATTTAAAATGTTTGTTTAAATATTTTTTTAAAAATAATATTCTATATGAAACTAAATTTAAATCAAATGTTATATTTTAACAAGAATGAATTAAATCTATTCAAAGAAAAGCAATTTAAAATAAAACAAATCAAACTTTTATTATAAAACAAAATTAAACTATATTTATTCTTACCTACTAATTTAAATCAATTTACAAATTTACATTTATATATAATAATTAGAAAATGTCCTTTATTTGATATAAATTAAAATTAAAACCAAATCTCTATATTTACAATGTATAAACATTTATACATCATAAATAAAATATTTTAAAATCAACAAAGAAAGATAAATTACTATTTAAATATTTTTAACTTTGAAAACAATATCATTAACAAACTAAATAATTATAAATTTTCAAAAGAGATTTCCAGTTTGAATTAAATTATTAAAACAATATTTCACATTTTAAAAATAATTATCAATGAAATTATTAAATAATTATTGCCTAAATTTCCGGGACATCACATTCCTCCCCCCTTAAAAGAATTTCGTCCCCGAAATTTAAAAGCAAAGCTAATTTAATAATCCCATACAGATTTTAAATTTTAAAAGAGCAATCATATTTCATCAACCAAATACTAGCAACCATAGCAACCAATCCAAACAAACAATTCTAATTATCCAGACAAAATTCTGGATAGAATCCCTAGAGTTTCCCAGATACAAACACCGAGACACTCGCCCTACAGAATCTAAACTAGCCACACCACTTAGATCTAAAGCTCATATATATCTACATCTACAAATCTAGACAGAATACAGGACTACAGACACGTCCTGATCAACTCCCAAATCTTCCAGAACTGCTGATTCTAAAACCAATGATAAACCATACACGTACTCCCTCAGAGATACGTGAAAACAAAATAAATACCAGCCATCCGGACTGGCAATTCAATCTCGTAGAACAATCACTTAACTCTTAAGAGAAAACAGAAAGATCTAATCTCATACCCACACAATCTTTCATATCGATCCTGGGCTGCCTCCAACCTTCTAGATCAATCAAATCTACCACACAGCTCTTCTACACAAATATCAGAAGACTTCCAACCTACTACTCCTATTCTGGAATAGCTGCCACCATGCTTCCACTGCGCAACTCTGATTCAAGAATGCTGTTGATGAACACAAATATAAACTTGATCAACTTATCCCGGAATATTGTTCATCAAATTCCATAGAATCTCAGTGACCTATCCGATTCGGTCATAACATCACAGCAAAAATTCAACCAGAAAACTGGATCCAATAAATCCTGCCAACTTAAACAGATCATACTCAAAGAATCTCCTACAATGTTGAACCATCGGTAAAGCTCCAAGAATCAAGTTGAAACAGAACTCAATCTCTTGATACAGATGCCAATCTTGATTCCTTCGAAGATATCCAGAAAATTCCACTTCGATAACTCAAACATCCTTTAAAGATGCTTCAATCCAAACAAAGGTCACTTAGAGAACTTCCGAACTGTCGCAAGTCACTTTTGCGATTCTACTCAGTTCGGATTTCAAGAAATCGTTCTTACTACAACAATCCGAACAGCTAAAGCCTTCAAAAGAAGAAACTAGTGGTCCACCTCTTAACCACTAACATCACTCCCAACTGAGCTTCCAAAAGAAATGGATAAGCTCCACCATCTTCCCGGACTTCTGATAGAAGAATCAAAGAGACTTCTGAACCTTCGAAGAACAGGCCACTCTACCGCTTCCGGACTCCACCTCTAAGATACAGCTAAGCCAAGAAACTATCCTGATAGCACATTCAACACCTCCAAGCTGATACTGCTGCCAAAGACTTCTTATCCAAAATCTCAACGAACCTCAAAGCTACACCAGCCTCTTCACAAAAGAGCCTTCCAGATAGACAGATGTCTCTCAGGAAACTCGCTCCCAAACCAAGCTCAAAACTTTTTGCCAAACTGAGTCTCAAACTCAAATATAGACAGAACTCCTTCGTGAAGTTGCCAAAATATCCATTGCTGGCTTCAGAACTTCCAACTGCTTCCAGACTCAAGAAAATCCATTCATATGAGTGCAACCCAGCTTACAATCCAAAGAAGAACTCCGAATCTTAAAAAGATTTCCTTCAGAGATTGGTGAAATCCTTCACACCAAACTACCAAACTACTCAAGATGCCCAAAACTGCCCTAGCAGACCACCTCCAACCTCAAACACTCGAACTCCAACCATTGGTAGTTGTGTTACACACACCACCACCCTATCTACCTTTATTACTTATTGGAAAACCTGAACAGGTAACCCAACAAATAGGCAGAAATAAACAAACATATATATATATATATATTCAAAATTACAAATACGCTCTCTCAAGAAAACACCACTACAGAGCCTAGGTATTTACTCAACCTAATGCTCTGATACCACGTTGTAACGACCCAACTTCCACACTCCAGAAAGTTGCATCGTTAAGAAGAAAGAAAGGGATAGAAAAGAGAAAAGAAAGTAAAGAAAGAACAGACAACAACAGAATCTCACAGCGGAATCGAATAAATTATAATATATCACATAAAACTTTACATAGTATCATATACATCAGAGTTATACAGCTAATACAACACAAACTAGACAGTTATAGACATCTGTCTAGCAATTACAATCCAAATACATCAGAGAGAACAGACTCAACTCAAACACAGCGGAACCTCTAAATATATCTACATGCTGAAGCCTCCTGCTCCATTATCTCCTCCAGAACTCGTCAAAGCAATCCTGAATCACTTGACTACTCATACATAATATGAGTACCCAAGAGTTTAATAAAACAGAAAATAAACACTCAGGTCAGACAGGGGTCTGGTGTGAGTAAACGGTTTAAGATTGCTTAACTTTAGAAAAACCTTTGAAAACAAAAGGTATCACGTAAGACTTCCCACACATAAACATGGAAAAGTTTTTACCTTACGCTAACCAAAACATTTGATAGGAAATCCAGTGATATTATAATAGTGTCTAGGGTTTTCAAAATAAAATACAGAAATAGTTGGAATGCTTGCATCTCACGTTCCAACATAGTTGGGCACAATCAAAACCGTACAGGCACTTATTGGATTATGGATTCCATCAATGGCAGGGCTACTGGGGTACCGCCCGTCACAGTACGTGGCCTAGATCACCGTACCGAGGAGCCACCCTAACTCCCCTGCAACACAAAGCCGGACCCGTTCCTTACTGAACAGTTCCGAACAAGACCACTCCGCAGATTGGTCGTCACCAACTGCCACACAGCCGAAATATAAAGGGACCTCTAGACAGGAGTAAATCTTGCTCTCAAGTGGGGGCTACCCACGAAGCTTTGCTGCACCTCCCCTGTTTTAGCCATTCCCGGTTGATGAGGCTTGAGGTTACGATTACCTTTATAGGACTCATAAATCTTAGAATGCTCATCGTCCACCTGACGATGTTCTGAAAGCATTCAATCCATACAAGTTCGTTCCGGATTCGAACGAAACCGAAGGCATTATCTCGTTACACTCGTATTGGAATCACCCTCAGAGTTAACGACGATAACCCTTGCACTCTAAACCTTCATCTCGAACCTATAAGTACTATTCCGTCAAACTCATTACGGAATCACCCACAGAGTTATACTGACGTATAGCCCTTACACCTCGAGTCTTCACTTGCTCCACTTGGAATAACGACCTAACGTTTAATTGAAATCGATGTGGTTTTCGGAATTCCAAATATGGAAACCCGATCCCGGTCTCACCGAAACCAAACGCCATTTTAATGTCCAACTTGTACTTAAGGGTTTTAAAACAATTAATTCATTTCATTACTATCTACATTACAGAGATAGATACACTACATCTAACAATAGATAAGCACATTCATATCATAACAGATAATCTGTATCATCCATAAATAGATAATCATCACAACCAAACAATCCATCACAAACCATCATACTTAAACCATACATTCGTATCATTCAGATACGACTCATCTCATTACTGAGATCACAATCATTCAATCAATATCATCCATAAGCTATGATTTACCCATCAATTATAATTAATTTAAAATGAATTAAATTAATTACAATCATCTCTAATTAATTTAAAATAAATTAAATTAACTAACACATTTAAATCCTGCTTACATCCATTAATTAATTAACCTAGTTAATTAATTATCCACTAAGTATTTAACTTGATTAAACAACCCTGATTAATCATTTACTAATTACAATAAGTAATTAGTCCTCAATTAATTAACCTTAATCATAAGTAATTAACATTTAATTACTCATTTATTAATTAGTTATAATTAATAATATTATCCTTAATTAATTACAATTAATTAATCACTTATTTAATTATTACTTAATCAAACAATCCTTAATTACATCATTAATTATAATAATTAATGATCTCTAATATTTAAATAATTACTTAATTAAAATTAATTACATTTAGTAATTAAATCTAATTATTAATCACCTTGATTAATATTCAATTAAGTAATTAACTACCTTTAATTACTTATTAACAAATTAATTAACCAATAATTAATCATTAATTAATTCCTTAATTAATTACAAAAGTAATTATCCAAATTACTAATTACATTCCAGTAATTAATCATTATTACTTCATCGAGTAATCCTGCTCCACTAATTACATTAAGTAATTACATTCTTAAAATCATCTAATGATTTATTAAAATTAATTAAACTAAATTAATTAACTTAATTAATCTCATTTGTCATAATTAATTACAATAAGTAATTAATTCTTTAATTGCTTTTATCAAGTAATTATTCTTAACAATTTACAATTAATTATCTTCAATTAATTAATCTAATTAATTATCAAAATTAATTACATTAATTATTTACTTAATTATCCTAAGATAATTACCATTATTAATTAAAAATATTTTCTTAAATTATTTACTTAAGAAAAATCATCTTAGATTAATTATTCATTAATCATCTCTAATTAAAAATTAATCTAAATCATTAATTAAAATCAATTTAATAAGTTATTCCTTAATTAAATTCTTTTATCTTAATTATTTCTAAGATAATTCATTTACCTATTAATGACTTTATTAACATTCAAATGTATTTAAAACAATACATTTTTAAATTTAAATTTAAATTCCATTTTAAAAGTTAAGATTTAAAAATGTTTAACTGTTAAACATTAATTCAAATTTTAAATAATTATAAACCTTAAATAAAATGAATGTTAAAAACATTCATTACTTAAATATAAGAAAGGTTTAAACCAAATTACATAATTTAAAATAAATCAAGCTTCCAAAACAAATTTGATCATTTTGCTTTTTAAAATAAAGTTAAACACACTTCATATCTTTTTATTCAATTTTTAAGAAAAGAATTCTTTCAAGCTTAAACCCTATTTGAAATCAAATTCATTATTTTAAACCTTCTTTTAAAACATTTGAACTTGTCCAAAATTTTAAATTTTACAAAACTGTTAAACTCAAAATCTGAATTCTATATAGGCTTAAAACCATAATATAGTCTTGATTTAAATCTTGATTTAAATCTTACTTAAATTTAAAATTTTCATTTCAAAAACTTTGGATCTAAAAGTTCATTTGAATTCAGATTTAAACTTTGCATTTTAAAAACTGCAAAATAACTTCAGATTTAAAACCTGAAACTGTTTTAAACTTATCTTAAAACTGAATTTAAAAACTTGTTTAAATTTAAAGGTTTCATTTTTAAAACTTTTGGGTTTCACACTTAATTTGAATTCAGTTTCAACTTATACTAAAAACAAACTCCTGCATTTAAAATTCAAATTTCATTTAAATTTTAGAAATCTGCACATATTCAGGTTATAAGCAAACTGAAACTAAATTGACCCGAGCAAACATTAATTTGCTTCGAGTCTAAAACTTAGGTGCTTCGAGTAAACTACTTGTTCTACCCGAGTATAACTCGAGTCATCCCCTTGCACTAATCCCTCAAGTTCAACAGACATCAACATGTACAGTGCACATGCACTGGCGCTCCGGCGACTTCCAGCCACTCTAACCTACTGCTACAAGTCGCCATTCATCACCTCACAAGCTTACCCCCATCAGAAACCCTTCTGCTTGTTCGAATTCAAATTTCCAGAAATCAACCATAACCTGGAAACTTTTCAAAACATCATATACCCAAACCTGTCAACATCACTCTCCCCTATCTCCGACCACTTGATCACCTACAGCTCCGGCAATTGATCCATCTACATCCCCTCTACAAATTCCCAAAACCCTACTTCATTCGATGCATCAGATTAGATGTGCAGACCCTCAAAACTTCAACACTGCAAACATGACCAAGGTTCTGAAAAACCTGGAAACACTCTAATATCATCTCCTCACTTTCTCTGATCATCAAACACCAAATTTTACATCATTCTTACATCAACACTTCACCTATAGGAAGCATCTTAATACCCTAAATCCACTAGCTCCTCAGGAAGTTACTAAATTTTAGTTCTGTTTAAAAACAGAAATGTTTTCCCCCCCAACAGTTTATTTAAAACTGTAATATTTGTTTTAATATTCCTAATTTCAACATGCATTCTAATTTATACACTTGTTCTAATAATTTAAGATGTTTGATATTTGTTTTATTTTCAATGATGACTGATTTTGGTTTTTTTTTTCTTTCTTTTCAGAGACACAGATCTTCAATTTAACTAGGGTAAATTCATAAATCTAAATTTATACTTAACAACATAATTTGTTTCCACAAAAATTTTAACAGAGAATTAAATTCAGAGGAAATGAGTTTTATTAGCAAAAACTCAGTTCTCTTTAAAACAACCAGATATATTTCCAGCCAACATCACATATATACATATTTGTATATGTTCACACAAAGCATTCATCAACATATGATCACACAACATACTTAAGCCTGAATATTCACATGCACAGATCTCTCAACCCTTTTCTTTTGCATTGAGAGGTTTCTTACTAACAAAAACAGAGCAGTTCATTCATCACAGTTTTATTTTCCAAAAAGAAAACAGACAGTTTAAGCTTAAAGCTTGGGTATTGGCAAATTACTTTAGCATTGCTCTTTTAAAAACTGTTTTTAAAAAGAAATTTACTCACCTGTTTATTGAAGATGCAGAGCACAAATCAGATGCAAGCTCATACATTCCAGGTCCAGATTTTGAATTCCCTGGAGCTGATTTGCATGTTGAATTTGCTTGTTGAAGCTGTTCTACAATTTGCTTGATGAAATCTGCTTGCTGATGAATGCATGCAGTTGAATTAAAGGTGTTGAAGCCACAGACTTTGCCTTTGCAGATCTGGCTTCCATGTTGATGTTGAAAAATGATATGCAGACTCCATTCTCAAATGCACAGATTTGAAGTTGTTCTTTAAACTTGTATTTTGATGTTTGCTTTAACTGATTACAGTTTGAAGATTGGTTGCAGATTTTGACTAGAAGTTTGTTTTTGCAGAATTGAATTTGTATATTTGAAGATGAATGCAGAAATGAAGATGTATGCAAATTTGTTTTGAAGATAGGTTGCAGATTTGAGAATTTATTGCAGATTTGAGGTTGAATGCAATTGTTTTTGAGGGGTTTTTGATTTACTCAAATCTGATTTTCAGAACTTAAAATTTGAAGAGAATGTTTTTTTTTTTTATCAAAATGCTTTGTTATGTTTCTATCAATATAACTTAAATTTTAAGAAAAATAAATAAGCTTGCCACTTGTTATGTTATAGGGCTAATTGTTTTACAAGTGTCTCTTCTATGTTCTAATAATTTAACACATATGCAAAACCAATTATTAAAAGAGAATTCTAAATTTATATATGTATTTAAATTATCTTAAACTATTTCAAACTTATTTTAGCAAGTTTTAAATGTTTAATTAACATCTAGTCTATAAATAAATATATATAAAATTCTTTATAAAATTATACACTTACATTTAAAATGTTTGTTTAAATATTTTTTTAAAAATAATATTCTATATGAAACTAAATTTAAATCAAATGTTATATTTTAACAAGAATGAATTAAATCTATTCAAAGAAAAGCAATTTAAAATAAAACAAATCAAACTTTTATTATAAAACAAAATTAAACTATATTTATTCTTACCTACTAATTTAAATCAATTTACAAATTTACATTTATATATAATAATTAGAAAATGTCCTTTATTTGATATAAATTAAAATTAAAACCAAATCTCTATATTTACAATGTATAAACATTTATACATCATAAATAAAATATTTTAAAATCAACAAAGAAAGATAAATTACTATTTAAATATTTTTAACTTTGAAAACAATATCATTAACAAACTAAATAATTATAAATTTTCAAAAGAGATTTCCAGTTTGAATTAAATTATTAAAACAATATTTCACATTTTAAAAATAATTATCAATGAAATTATTAAATAATTATTGCCTAAATTTCCGGGACATCACAAATACTTTGCTTTAAAACATTTGTTTGAGATATTATTTAAAATACTTATTTTATAATTTATTTAAAAACTCAAAAAGCATGTTTTCCTTTGTTTTAAATAAACCTTTTTCTTTAGTACTTTATAATTAATTATTAAAAAAATATAAATTCCAAACTACTTTATAAATACTCTAATGTAAGTTAGAAAACATGCCTAAAAGGATCAAAGAGAAACACTTCAGATAAAAGTCATTTCTAAACAATTAAAGTTCAAAACATAAACTATAGCATTTCCTGACTATTGTAAAATGGGTTCAGAGCTGCTGCAATGTTTTAAAAGTGCTACGGAAGAGAGTTATAAATTACATGACCTAGTGCAGTTTTATATACCTAAAAGTTTTGACAATTTTCGATATGCTAACATACTTTCTAGCATCCAATCCTTTTTCGGTAACACATTTTACATCACAAACATGGTGACAAACCCCTTGGGATCACCCTACAAAATCCTATAGAAAATTTCGAAAACAAGCCATTTCTTAAGTTCTTCTATAGAGCTGTCGCTATAAAACCTCTTCCAAATCAAGTCCGATTCAGGTCCAAGTCCAACCAAGCCCGATATGCCTCATGACAAGGCTATGCAACATGTCACAGAAAGTTATACAATTCCAAATACATTACATATGTCATTTACTTTCCAAAACAAGAATCACAAGGGATAAAACAATAATATATAGTCAAACAAATACTATAATATAAACAAAGCATCATACAAACTTCATATACTTTCAAATGGTGAATTTTTTCACCCATCAAAAAGTACACAATCATGCTCAAGCCTCAAGCAAGCTTACTTCCTACCTTCCTACCTTACAACCAAAACACACATACCTTCCTTTCTTGCTCATGGCCTAGGCTAATCTAGCCTATTTTTGCTCATGGCCTAGGGCCATTGGGACGTATGTGTTCTACTCCTTCAAGATCCAAGTAAATGATAGTTGTTGTAATGTTGTTCTAAGGTCTATGGTAATGTTTGGGTTGATTTGGAGTTGTTTTAATTTACATTGAGCTTAGGAATTTATGAAGAGATAAGAGTGAAGAGATAGTTTATTATTTGCTAAAATGAGTGAGTCTATTGTTTCCTTCTATAAACTCTCCCGATGGATTATTATTTGGCATGTACTATATTTTTCGCTACGATTTGTGATTCTGTGTTTTATACTATGTGATATATTGTTCTGTTCTATATCAACCAATGAGTATACTGCTTTGTACCAAGACTGTTCACTTCATTATATTTCAGGAGGCATAAAGGTAAAAATATGACAGTGTTAGCCTAAGCGAATAAACACGGATGGCTGCTCTTAACAAGCCTTATTCTTTATACGTAACAATATTATTATGTAGTATTCTTGGGTAGTATGCATGAGTTACGGTGTAATGGATCTTAAGGCTACTTTAACACTAGGGGAGTGAATAATGTTTTATAACATTTATGAAACTTTTTAATTTTGTTTCAAGATTAAATCAAATCAAAGATTATTAACACAGATCTATACTAATCAAGTAGTCGCATATGCAATCACAAATAAATATAAATGCAATAACAAAAGGTAAAGTAAAGAGATGACACCAGGAATTTTGTACTGGTTCGAATTAACAAATCCTACATCCAATCATATACAATACTGTACAAATTTCTTTTTAATCGCCTACTTTAACAAGGTAGCAAGTAATCCAAAATATAGTCTCAATTTCAAGACAATGAGATACACCCTCCTGTCTCACGAGTCCGAGGTAAACCCTCTTGATTTATCGGAGAACATGACCCACTATATTTAGACGGGCTACTAAGCACACCCATTTAATTTGAACGGGCAATAAGCACACCCAAACAAATAAGAGTAGAGTTATTTAGCTCCAAATGCAAACAGTTATGGTTGGGATACAAGATATCCTATAGCCCTTTTGATAGCGGTTTGATCACTGGATTTGTAGAGAGAATGCTTTCAAAATAGTAAACAATTTGTAGAGAATCAATCTAGTAGTGTATGGATTGATTCCACATAGTTTTGAAGAATGTAGTAAGTTATTTTCAAGGAATATTTCAAGGGAGTCAGGAGTAAGAAGAAAGTAAGAAAAATTAGTTATAAAATTCGTTTACACCCCCCCTTTATATAATGCATAAACAGATGTATCCATTCATGAAGAGTGTGTCCAAAAGTCATCTCATTTCAAAATTTAAAAAATAAATTAACGATTACTATGTCGATATATATAAGAATGGTATGTAGACATAACCTTGTAAAATTGAAAATGATTTTTTTGTAAATTGTTTTCAAACTTCTATATTTTGAAAAATAATTTAAACATTTTAAAATACTTAAACACATAAAGTTATAAAGATCATTTATGGAAATCAAATCCCTTTCCTTTAATAAACTCCTTTCTGAAATCTTTCTAATATTTTGCAAACTCCGTTTTTAAATCCTCTTTATATTCATAAGTTCCTTTTATAAATCCCCAATATAAACTTCTTTTATAAATCACCAAATTTAATTATAAAACTCCATATATTACTATAAATCCCCAAATGTGATTTATTATACCAAATTATAAAAAAATGATATCATATCCCCAAATTTGAAAAATAATTTAAACATTTTAAAATACTTCAACACATAAAAAATTATATAGAATATTTGTAAAAAAAATGATTTTTTAAATAATTTATTTTTACAAAATGTCAAAGATCATAAATTTGTGATAAAGATCAAAATGCGCTATCAGGGACATTAACAATTTAGTCTAATGACTCATAAAAATACACTAAAGTCTTGAACTCTTCAAACCCTTGTCTTTAAACTCATAAGTCTAGATCATCTTTGAATCTTAAACTTTAGTATTTATATCGATCGGTCTTCAGGTTTAATTATTCTACATCTGTGTAATATTCTGCAATATATATTATATAACTTGGCAAAACATTAGCATCTGTATTTACATGGTTGTTGTCGTCAAAATCAATATCTGAGGTATTAACAATCTCCCCTTTTTTGATGATGATAATCATGTAAATATTTATGTGTATAAAATATAATATAACTCCCACTGAGTTAAATAATTTCCCCTTAGTATATGCATGTGTTATATTTTATATTTTTCTCCTCCTTTGTCATTAACAAAAATGGGTAAAAAAAATAAACTCCCATTAAATGTGACATATGATGAATATCATAAAAAATGATAAATTTAAGTATGACATAAAAATTAATATTAACTGTAGAATAATATAAATAACTATAAATATGTAATTTGTTTCAATCATACACTGAAGACATATATCATAAATTTTGTAACAAACAAATCAAACCACACTATTTTATTTAAGCTAAGCAAATGTACATATATAACTATTACATACCAAATCAACCAAACTAAGACAATCATATAAGTTCACACAAACCAAAGTAATATGTGTATGTGTGCTAAAATACAAATGTTTTGGTTTAATTATCGGTGAATTGTGTGAATGGAGCAATTTGGATAGCAAAGACAAATGCTTCCCTTTTTTCTACCAAATTACTGCGAATATCATAGGAATCTTCTCCAATGCAACGCACTTCATATTTATCATCATCCTCAATGTCATCAACATCCTCTTTTCAACTTCTTCTTTATCATCTTGATTCATAGGATTATAAACCGCAAGATTTCTAGAGTTTCCTTCTTTAATGATTATTGGATTTGCTTCATTATCCAATAAGTGATTTCACAAATTCCTAATCATTCTCCTATGCTTGTCTTGTTCATTATCAAACCGAATTCGCAGCACTTCTATTTCAGTAAGCATCGTGATAACATTCTTCAACTCTTTCTTAATATACCTAGTTTAGAGATAGTGAAGTCTCGAAAAGGGCATGATTCTTGCCTTGGACATTTGGAATCGGATGGACCCATTTTTATTTATTTAATTTAGAGTTTTCCAAACGAAAAAAATAATATAATGGGTTTGAAATCAAAATATGGTAGTCAAATAAATGCTTTTCGAATTTCAAATTAAGGAGGGAAAAAACAGTTTTTTGGAAACTGCCAGGTATGTCGACATATGTTTCCTGGGATCTCAACATATGTAGAAAATTTTTATTATCATTTTTCTTTCTAATTTTGTAAATAAACATTATTATTTCTAGATTTTTGTGAACGAAAATATTCCAAGTTCTCTTCTTAATGTTATGAAAGTATTTGGTGCTAATGGTTTGTTAAAATACCAGCTATCTGAATTTTCGTAATTATAAATTCTAGTGTAGTAAAATCTTTGTTGACGTTATCTCTCAAGGAATGGTGTCTCATATCTATATGTTTTGTTCTTGCATAATGTGTTGGATTTAGAGATAAATTTATTGTACTATTATTATCACAATATATTGGTGATTGTTTTAAATTAAGACTAAAATCTTTTAGAGTTTGTTGCATATAGATAACTTATGAACATGCTAATACTGCTGATATATATTCTGCCTTTGTTATGGATAGAGATACATAATTTTTCTTTTCCCAAATCACAAAACAAGAAAATGTCCTAAAAAGTGATAAGTTCCACTTGTACTTTTTTGGTCCGATGTGCATCCAGCACAGTCAGTGTCACTATATTATATTAAGTTAAAGAAGTCTCGTTTTGGGTAGAATAGTCCATAATATAGTGTGTTGTTTATATATCTTAGAATATGTTTTCTGGCTTTTAGATGAGTTTTTTTAGGTTGAGATTGATAACTTGAGTAGAGACATACATTGTGGATTATATCAGGTCTACTAGCAGTTCTGTAAAGCAAAGATCCTATCATTTCTCTATATATTTTTCGATCTACATCTTTTGAATTTTCTTCCTTATTTAGTTATTCACTAGTTTTTGTTACTACCATTACTGTTTGCGAAGATATTAAGCATAACGAAAACAAGAATGTCAAATTCGAAGGATCTAGTAGATAAAGAAAGTGTTAAATTAAAGAAATGCAGGTCATCAAACCCAATGGAGAAGGCCTACAATGATGTCGCATGTCATTAATGTTGCCTATCAACAATAAAGCACTGTACTTCATCAAGGTCGTGATATCGGAAGACAGCATATCGTAAGCCATCAATGTGATAGAGGCATGATATATCATCAATGATGCATCTCATCGATGCCCCTCGTATCAATGCCTCTTCTCTTTGATGCTGTCTCTTATCAATGTTGTTTCTCTTCGATGCCGCTTCTTATCAATGTTGCTTCTCTTCGATGCCGCTTCTTATCAAAGCTGCACTCCATCTCGATATAAAAGCCTATAGTGACGTCGCATACTATTTACTCTATACCTTACCAATGTTATAAATAATGTCGCATCCCATCAATATTAGTAAAGAAGATTGTCGCATGCCAAAAATATACAAGAGCATATCTAATGTAACCAGCACAATAAAGGATGTCGAATGCCTTCATTTCTAGGGATGATATCAAAAGCTATCAAGCCCATGCAATCAAGATGATGATGTCGTAATCCTTCAATACACCAAAGGTGCCATGAATCATCTAATCAATGCAATATCCCAAGCACCATCAAGATGGACCTTGATACCGAAGATCAAGCATGCCGCATTGACATGTGGTATCCATAACTTACCTTTTTACACCTATAAATATGGACCTAGAGGCATTGAGGAGGGGCGGCCAATTCTTTTATCATTCCCTACTTTTTAAACTTAGTAACCCAAAATCAATTTGGGGATTTTAGTGCCAATTGTAACGTTGCAAACCTTATTACAACTAAGGGTTGCACATGTACAATCGTATAGTATATTGAATAAAGATACAAGATTGTTGGTTTATGATTCTCAAGCATATATAACTTCAACGTGATCAATTGCTTCACTATTAAACATTTCGAACTCTTGTGACTTTGAAAAATATGGCCTTGGATATTCAACAACTTCATGGCATATTGAGGAAGACTTCCTAAATTGTGATTTGTTTCAAAATCTCAAACACTTGTGATTTTATCATAACTTGTTTTGAATTCCTAAACATTCATGATTTCGAAGTTAATATGGATTCAACATGGAGCACGTGCCCCCTTAGCAAGCTAACCTAGGACTACAAAAGATTCTACTCTACTAAATTTCATTTTCCTTTCACTTTTTGGGTGCTAACGATGAAAATCTTTTAGCATTTTGTAGCTAGATGGAGGACTTGAACCTTCATCTCCGCTTAACCCACAAGTGGAACCACCTTTAACCTATATATATAGGGCTTAAAGGATTTATCCCAACCAAGCATATCCCATTAAAGAGCTATTCCAAATCCCAGCCAACCTCATTTAGGTAATGACTATCTCCGAACAAGGATCTTCAGAGCCTCGAACGGGTAGGACAACCACCAAATCACTAGTGATCCTCGATTTCATGAAGAGAAAGTACGTGTGAGAAACGCAGATTACGGATCTCAAGGCTGGAATAACACTAGAGGGGGGTGAATAGTGTTTTGTGGATTTTCTAAATCTTTTTGAAACTTATGTAAATTTAATCACCAACAAATGCAATTCACAGACACATATATAATCACAGAATCAGACATAGATGCAAATAACAAATAAAAGCAGTAAAGGAAATAACACACCAGGATTTTATACTGGTTCGGAGTTACCCTACATCCAGTCCCGCACAAACTTATGGATTTCTTATCAAAAATAATCTTTCGGATTACACCCCCGATTTCAAGGCCACGAGGTACGCCCTTCTGTATTCGAGTCCAGGGCAAACTCTCTTGATTTACCAGGCCACAAGATCACCTAATCGATTTCTAGGGCAACAATCACACCCAATTAATTTCAAGACTCAACCGCATCGTTTACTCAATGGTTTGATTTACAAATAATCCTATACCTCTAAATAGCACTGGGATTTTATGGAGAGAGTGGCAGAGAATCAAACAAGACATAATCAAGTTTGATTCACTTGGTATTTCGGTATAGTATAGTTGGGTTTTTCTAGAAAAAACATGGAAGATGAAGAGGAGAGAAAATAAATGAAAATCTAGTTAAAATTCATTTAGATCTTACTGTTATTTATAGAGATTAACAGCCATATCTATTCGTGAAAGGTTACGATGAATAAACACTTCTTTCGAAAATTGAAATTTAAAAATAACGGACACCATGTTGACATGGGGGTAGGGGTATGTCGGCATGCTCAAGGTAAAAATTGGTGTTTTAATTTCCTTATTAAAATTGGTTTCTATAATTTTTCAAAACAATTTCTAAACTTTGTAAATATATTTGAATGTAGTTTAAACATATAAAAGAGTTTAGAAAGTAATTTTTAATATATATATTCTTAATCTATAAAGTGATTTAAAATCTGAACATATAAACATTTTTAAAGCTAAATATTTAAAACAAGAGATAGTTTAAAAACAAGGACAATTTTGAAATCAAAATATAAAAAATGATAAAAAATAGTTTTGAGACTAAAATATTTAAAACCAAGAGAGTTGCCTTTTTGGAAAGGAAGTTTTGAAAACATTTTTAAAAAAACAAGAGATATAATTTTGAAAAACATTTTTATAAAATTAGTGGATATCAAAATAGGACCACTATATGTTCCACTAGATATTATCGTGTGTTCCATCCCACTAGGGTTCCATCCCTTTAATAGGCTCGAAGTGGATTCCATTCCATGAATAAATTTAGAATAAAGATGTTAGTGCTTTCAAGAAGTTTTAACATAATTCTAGACTCCATACTTATCTTGTACTATTGAAATCTTGAACTCTTGATATCTTGATACTCATGAGTTTTAAATCTTGGTATCTTAAGTCTTGAATCTCTATACTGTACAGTCTTCATTCTTGGTACCTGCATGTTTATATCCTGCATATACATATATATCTAAACCATAATGTTAGTATTTATATTTTATAACATGTCCTAGGGTTGTTGCATCAAAACCATCATCTCAAGGACTAACAATCTCCCCCTTTTTGATGATGACAACCTATGTTTATAAATATACTTACCCTTCACAATAACCCCCCCTAAAACTAATAACTCCCCCATAATCTAATCCTAACTACCCTATTTTATATTTCTCCCCCTTTGTCATTAACCAAAACTTTTCCTAAACTAATATAACTCCCCCCTAAACTAATACTAGAACAAAGTAAAGTAAATGGAATGTGAAAGACAGTAACATAATTATACTACAATTATTCAATGCATAAATATGTATAAGTATATTTCAGACAATCCAAACAACACACATATCAAATCCAATCATGTCACATAAGTCAAACAGGTCAATCCAATCAAACAAGTCAATCAAAACAAACCAAACAAATCAAAAACTAATGTTTGCACCAAAATTGGGCAAACACCCTTCGGAAGTTTTTGAAGAGATAGTAAATGAAGAACTTGAATTGGAAATAGGGACTATCTAACAAAAACTCCAAGTCACAGAAAAGTAAATTGCGCAGAAGACAAGGATTTAGAGTGGTTCGGCCATGCGCCTACGTCCACTATGAAGTTTTATCACTTTATTTCTTAATACTTGAAGATTACAAGTGCTTTTCAGCAAATTACAACAGCAAATGGACTTAAATTCGAAATTAACAGCAATTGAGATAGTATGGAGTGATTCTGGCAGCGTTTAGGCTTGTTCTTCTTCTCCAAATTCTCCGACCCCTTCTCTGAATGACCAGGGGCTCTATTTATAGGTGTGGAAGGCCAAAATCCCGCCTAAATCATGGAGAGGCTGCTTGGCACGTGACGGGGGGCCCACAGGCCCGCGTTCTTGAAGTGCGTGCCCAGTTTGGGATCGATTCGAAGTGAACTTCGAATCGATCAAAAAATTGTCCAATTGCGATGAAACTTGGCGTGGACGTTCTTCATCATGTAGACAAACTTCTGTAAAAATTTCATGGGATTTGGATCAGTAGATTGGGAGTTATGATCGGTTCGAAATTGGGTGTTCGGCATGCTGTTTGGTTCGAATCGATGGAATCGATTCGTTCGAATTGATGCATGGCCGAAGCGAATACTTCGAATCAATTGGGGCGCGCCTGTCTTCGAGCCGATCCATGTTCGTGCTAGCTTAGCCGCTTTGTTGGATTCGAAGGTCGTCTTCGAATCGATGGAGTGGATTCGTTCGAATCGATCCAAATGCGCCCTGGATCGATTCGAAGTTGTCGAAGTCGATGGAGTCGAAGGTGAGTGATGGAGTCGAAGATGATGGATGGATTCGAAGGTGAGCGATGGAGTCGAGGCTGTGATGGGTTCGAAGCTATTAATGGATTCGAAGCTGTGGTGGATTCGAAGCATAGGAAGACTCGAATTTGTGATGGATTCGAAGTAGGGAGTTACTTAGATGGATTCGAATGTCGCCTCTTCCTATGGGTTCGAATATGATGGGTTCGAAATAGATGGTTTCGAACACGATGGTTTCGAACACGATGGGTTCGAATATGATGGGTTCGAACATGATGGGTTCGAACCGAGCAATGTGCACCTTCTTAACTTGAATCCATCATAACTTGAGCATATGACCTCGGATTGACTTGAAATTTGAAATGCTAGCTTCTATGGTCTTTCTTGTCATGCCTTATCAATTGCGGCCCGATCCGGGCTCGGACAGAATTCATCGATATCCATAGTGAAGTGAAATACGACCAATCTCTGAGGTGAACTGTTTTCTGTTTTTGACCAATCCTTTGGTATCACGGCTTTTGCCCAAAAAGCGGGATAACATTTTGCCCCCCAAAGTACGTCTTGTGGGAACATGACGTGCTTTGAATAGTCGCCATTTTATTCTGAAGATTATTGCTCCCTTTTCGTTGAGACTCATATACCGTATTGTCGTAACCTTGCCTTGATATGATTGATTACTGTGCGACTGTGCTTAATCGTTGGCTGTCGTTGCTATAATAGGGTGAATATTTGATCCCTGTGAATGTTCAAAATCGAACGTTAGTTCATTATGTGTGCACATACATTAGCTCCGCCCTTATTAACGTCGTGTGTCCATGAGTCATGTCGGTCTTTGTTTGCTGCCGAACTCCGTCTCGATTTTCTCCTGAATCGATTTTAGATTCAAGCCAAAGTGTTGTTAATCAGTGGTTTTTGATGGGTTCGAAGTTATGCTTGTATGAGTTGATGGCTTTCGAATCGATGGCCCGATGGGCCTCGCGCTTCGAATCGATCGGACCTTCGATCCATCCTTTGCCCATGTGCTTCTTCGAATCAATGTTGCCTCGTATCGATGCCGTTTTGCTGGATTCGAAGCTTAGAAGGGATTCGGAGCTGTGATGGATTCGAAACTTGGATGAATTCGAAACTCCTGATGGATTCGAAACTTGGATGGATTCGAAACTCCTGATGGATTCGAAGCTTAGAAGGGATTCGGAACTTGGATGGATTTGAAGCTTCCAATGGATTCGAAACTTGGATGGATTCGAAACTCCTGATGGATTCGAAACTTAGAAGGGATTCGGAAGTGGTCCTTCGAATCGATGGGAGTCGAAGTGACACTTATCCCTTTTGGAATCCGTATAAATACATGAGGCAGACTTCATTTTCACTTTTTTACCTTTTACCATTGCTTTAGCTGCCTCTCCGAATCGATTTCCCAGAGCCAAATCAAACGTGCTTTTTCACGAATCGGCCAAATTCCTTCAAGCTTCCATTTGTAATCAAACTAAATCAGGTAACCAAGGGGTCGATTCGATTTGAGAATGATAGAAACCGTAATCTTTTTTGGCATTGGTTCAACCCCTTCTTCTGGAAATTTTTGGAGAGTGACGAGGTTTGAACGAAGTAGGCCGACTCCATGGAACTGAGGAATGCAAACTTTTGAGCCGTATCGATCAGGGGTGCGCGCTTTGAGTTGGTTTCGAATGTGCAGCTTCGAATCGATGATTGCAGGAGAACACAACAAAAAAGGCGTGCGGTGATGGATTCGAAACAGTGGCATTCTGATCGAGTCGAAGGAGCTCACTACTGATCGGTTCGAAGCAATGATACGTTCATCGGCTCGAAGGAGTTCAACTCCGATGGATCCGAAGCTAGGTGGGACTCCGTGGATTCGAACCGCTCTTGATGGATTCGAAGGAGCTCGACTTCGATGGATTCGAAGTCAGGTGGGGCTCCGTGGATTCGAACCGCTCTTGATGGATTCGAAGGAGTCTGACTTCGATGGATTCGAAGTCAGGTGGGGCTCCATGGGTTCGAACTGCGCCGATTCGAGGTTCATCGATCTGACTCGTATCGAATCGAGTCGATCGATTCGAACGTTCTTGCTTCTGGAACTTCCACCTCATCGATTCGTTCCAATACCTGAACTACGACCACCTTTAAATCGAACTCTAACGAACTCACTAAATTTTTAGCATATTTGATTCCGACGAGCTTCGTCCTTCGCATGATCAAAGTTGACCTGACCTGTCTTTTGGAGCTCGTCGATGGCACCATGACTTAAACACATATAACGAATTCATACTTGAATTGGTCAGTAGTATCCGAGGTACGCGAAAGTGACGGTCAGCGATGACGGTCGTTTTCGTTCTCTGATTCAAAAGCCTAGTCGTTCAGACACCGTGTTCTACTCTTGTAAAATTTGTTTTAGTTATGTATTTGCACTGCACGGCATATCCATATGCTTCACACCGGGGAATATACGGGCTTTCTTCGTTTTTAACGTTGCTTTCTCGTGAGCTAGTTAATTATGGAGTCTTCGGGTTCTGAACAACAAGAGTTACAAAGCTTGCCTCCTCCAATGCTAGAAATTCCAGAGATCCTTCCTGAAGTAATAGATCCTGCTCCGGACGAATTGCCGGAGGCCTTACTTATCGAGGATCCCATAGACTCCGTCCGATCTAATATTTCCGGAGCATTATTGGGTCGGATATGTTCGAAACATAACTTATCCCCGGATGATGTTTTGCTACCGGGAGTTGATGATAGGCCTCACAATCCACCCGAGGGCTATACTGCTTTTTATCGCCACGCTTGTGCGGCTGGAACTCTCCCTCCGTTTAACCAATATATCAGGGAGATGCTATCGTTCATTGGAATCGCTCCCGCACAACTTCACCCCAACGGGCACGCGTTACTGAACAGTGTTTTCATCTTATTCATGGACCGCCTTTTTCGTCCGCCTAGGCCAGCTGAGATTAGACATATATTCAACTTCAAGAGCAGGGGTGATAGTCCATCGTTCACCTTTCTGGAGGCAGTTAGAAACTGCCAGATTGTGACGGGAGCCTGGACCAGACTCAGTTACTTTAAGAATGAATGGTTCTTTGTCCGATGCCCCCCAGGATTCGCTAGGCGATGGCTGTCCAGACGTAAGTGTCATAAATCGTGTTAGCCTTCTTTAATGGTCATTGTCAACACTCGAACTGACATCAGGTGTTTTTTCTTGCAGCTATCATATCAAGGCCAGACGGTGGTCGATACAGAAACGTCATCCGAAGTCTACAAGGGGTTCCGAGTGATCTGCGGCACATTGACTTGGTCTTAACCGATGATAACTTAAGGATGCTGGGTTTAATTGAGACGAACCAGAGTATTGTCGTTGAAGGGTTTGTGAAATCGGCTCCGAAGGCAAAGAAGAAGACCGGTGTAGCGATAAGAGGAATGGGCGATGATGAGAGGACGCCTACTGACACCGGGCTAGCGGCTGATTTTCCCCAAGCAGGAAAAAAGCGGAAAGGCAAGGCTGTTGTTCCTAAATTTGCGAGACGGAAGTCTGTAATCGTGTCTCGCTTGATTCCTGGAATTATTTCTTCTGACTCCGCTCTTTGTCAATCAGGAAACATTTTCGCAGGACTGGATGACGTTCCCATCCCGGAATGCGTTTCTCTTTATCACGAGTCCGGGTTGGTTGAGCTCCGGGAAGCGTTAGACATAAGCGGGCTTTTACCCATTAGTGCAGTCGATACTTCTGGTTGCTCGGGGGCTTTGCACATTTGCATACACTTTCATGACACTACATGACTGCTTCACTCGCCCTATTGATTTTTCCTGGTACTTAACTGAACTGTATCTCTTTTCCAGGTAATATGGCTGGTCGTCAGACTACATTGGACAAACTCCGGAGAGTGCATCACCCCTCAACCTATTATGAATCTCGTCGTGGAGGCCCCGATCGTGATCGTGACCGGAGGCAATATGGCCAGGAGTATTATGCAAAGGATCATCACCGTGGTAACTCCAGCCAGGAACGATCAGACAGAGATCGTAGGCATCGCTCCCCATCTCGATCTCCTCCGCAATCCCAAAGTCATGTCCAGGCATCCGAGCCTCTGCGACATCAGTCATCTTCGCAGGTTTCGAGGCTTGAGCCACATCGTTCTCGAACCGGGGTCGCAACGTCTATGTCTGGGGAGGAGACCCTTATTGAGTCTTCCGGCGAAGGGGCCATCAGGCTTGCTCAACTGAGGAAAGATTTTCCAGAGATTTGCTTTGATGCTTGTATTTTTCCTCCCAATCTTAAAAGAATTCCCGATGATGCCGCGACTACGGCGCTCAGCTACACCCGTGACTTTTTTGCTCAGTACAAAGAATGGTACAAAGCGGCTGTTAAGGCTTCCAAAGCTGCCTTCGACCGAGCCCAAATCATCGAGAAGCTAGAGGCCGACTTGGCTCAAAAGAGTCGTATTGTCGACATACTCCAATCTGAGGCGGAATCTTCCCGCAAGGCCGAGGTCGAGTCGTTACAGAAGGTTGATGAGACATTAGCTGAAATGGCGAAAATGCAACAGGCACATTGTACTTTAGTTGAAGACTTAGGCCATCGATACAAGAATGTTGAATCTGAGCGGGATGCGGCAGTGAAGGAACTAGAGGAGCTAAAGGCTAGGTTCGCTGACATGAGTAAAGAAAAAGACGACGCGAACGTGGCTGCGCAAGAGGCGTGTGAGCAGGCTGTATCTTTTCGGGCTGAGCGCGATGCGGCAATTGCAAGGGTTAAGGAGGTTGAATCGGAGTTGGAGGAGAGAGTCCAAGCAGAGAGGTTCAAGATGGAGGCCGAATTCGACGATCTTTTGGACACATATAATGCCAATGTATTGGAGCATAGAAATCTCTCCTGGCTAGGGGATTACTTGATGCCTCTCTACAATGCTTGGAAGAAATTAGTGGAAAACAAGAGGATGTCTTGTCCGGATTCGGTATTAGATGAGTTTGAGCTTGAGTCACGTCTGCTCAGCGAGGATGAGAGGAGGACCCTTCATGAAGCAATCATTTCTGTTGAAAAAGAAAGACTTGTCGTCCATCAAACGGAGGTTGGCGAAGGTTCGGGTATCGTGCACCATAGCGAGAATACTGAAGTCCCCGTTTCGACTTCATCCGAAGCTGCTGCCGTGGTTGATCCACAAGCTATTCCAGCCTACAATCCGGACCAACCGGAACTGTCTTCGGGCAAGACGCTCGTCCCCAAGCTTGTTCAAGCTCCAAGGCAAGGTAAAGTAGGTATTTTGATTACTCCCTTTACGTCTTAAAACATTGATTTTCGAGGGAATTTCTTGGTCTGATAGCTCTAATTTTGGTTGTTTAGTGACCGAGAGTGTCGCACCCGTACTCCCTGTTCCTTCGGCTTTATATCCTACACGTGGAGTTATTGTCACCGAGGCGATTTCAACTGCCGCCATGGTTGGTGATATGGGAGAGGGAGGCTCAATGTCATTCGATGTTCAAATGTTTGAAGAGCTATTTGGTCATCCTCTTGATCCCATGCCCGACCTCTCTTTTGTGACGAGCGGAGCTGCTCCAGTTTCTAGTTCGATCGTGACGACCACTGGCGTACCTAGCGCAGCTCAACTGTCTCGAGAGGAGGAGATTTTAGCAGAGATAAGTGCCGAGATGGCCAAGACAGTGACAGTTGGTCCCGGTGGTGACGCCGTTCCTTCAAGCTTATCTTCTCTAATGATGATTTCTCCTGGTGGCACAGTAACCGTCTCGAGTGTTGCTGAACAAGTATCTGTTACTGCTCCCATGCCCTCGGTTCGTCCTCATAAAAGGATCTCCATCCCTTCCAGTTCTGAGGAAGATGTTGATATCATGCCGGAACCGGAGGATGTTCCAAAGAAAGGCAAAAAGTCTCGTAGGAAGCCAGGCAGTGGGTCTAGCGGCTCGACTCCGAGGAAGAAACACCGGAGGAAGAAAGAGTGAGCCCCTCGCTTTGTCGTGAGATTTACGGATAACAATTCTTTTGCCTCTTCTTTTGTTCTTTCTTGGGCCATGTGTATGTATGGATGCGGCCTCCACTTAATTGAAACATCTTTACTTGCCATGTAATCAAACTTGTTTTTGTTGGTTGATGAAATGGGAAATTACACTTTTCTTCTTACCTGAATGCCTTGCAGTATTTGTTTTGTATCCGCTCAGTATTTATATAGCTTCGTGTCGTGATTTAATGAATGAGTCGGATTCTGAGTATATTATCACTTAAGCCAGCGATTAGCACCCAGCTTTTTGCCCCTTAGTTGCGGGGAATAATACTCATATTCTGGCGGCTGATTGCGTTTATTGCAAGCCCTGAGCACATGCCCCCCCCCTTCTGGGGATTCATGACATCTTGAGATTGATAATCTGTCCTGCATTCCAGGAATCTGAGGGTTATCGATGTTTACACTCCATTCCACGCTATGGGAATTGGGAGTTGATGTTGATATCTCGGCCCGTATTTCGGGAACTTCGAATTGTTACTTGTACTTTGATTCGTGCTTCGGGAATCTGGATTAGATGTTTATACTCCAATTTGCACTCTGGGAAGTTGGAGTCCGTTCGCGCTCTGGGAACGACTTATTGGATGTTTATACTCCAATTCATACTCTGGGAAGTTGGAGTCCGTTCGCGTTCTGGGAACGATTTATTGGATGTTTATACTCCAATTCACACTCTGGGGAGTTGGAGTCCGTTCGCACTCTGGAAACGACTTATTGGATGTTTTATACTCCAATTCACGCTCTGGGAAGTTGGAGTCCGCTCGCACTCTGGGAAAGATTTATTGGATGTTTATACTCCAATTCACAATCTGGGAAGTTGGAGTCCGTTCGCGCTCTGGGAACGACTTATTTTATACTCCAATTCACACTCTGAGAAGTTGGAGTCCGTTCGCACTCTGGGAACGACTTATTTTATACTCCAATTCACACTCTGAGAAGTTGGAGTCCGTTCGCACTCTGGGAACGATTTATTGGATGTTTTATACTCCAATTCGCACTCTGGGAAGTTGGAGTTAGTAAAAGGATTGTCGTGTATCAATCCCTGTGAATGTTGGTATTGTGTTTTGCCCCCGAGCTCGGGTCTCATTTAGTGAGTGACTGGTCGTATCACAGTTACTCCCTATTTGGATAAATCCCACCGTGTGATGGAATTTAGCTCTTCGTGCAATGTGATATTATGTGTTATTTTCAGTGAATCACAACTTTTGGCTCGAAGAGATGGCGTTTTATTGCTGAAACAAAAGAAGCATGGCAACATCAGTTGCCTTATTACAAGTTCAAATTTCGAAATGCAAAAAAACAAAATGTTAAGGACGAAATTGATAGAAAGATAAATAAAGCCTGTCAGGTGTAGTAGTGACGGAGGCTTCCGCTATTCCAGGCTCTTGGTAAAGTGAGACCATCAACGGTCGATAACTTGAATGTGCCATCTCTGAGTTTTTGTGAAATCATATACGGCCCTTCCCAATTTGGGTTCATGTGCGAAGGAACCGGGTAAATTCTTTTGAGTACCAGGTCGCCGGGTTCAAAAGTTCGTGGGCGGACCTTGGCGTTGTATATTCGAGCGACTCGACTTCGATATGCAGCTGCCCTCACGTCGGCTTCTTCACGTTTCTCATCAAGCAGATCTAGGGATTCAGCAAGTAATATAGCATTCGTTTTCGGGTCGTAGTATGTCACACGGTGAGAGTGAACTTCCATTTCGACCGGGATAACTGCTTCGGAGCCATAGGATAGAGAAAAAGGGGTGTGCCCGGTTGCAGTTTTGTGAGTCGTTCTGTACGCCCACAGGGCCATTGGTAGCTCATCAACCCACTTGCCCCCGGCTTTCTCCAGTCTTTTCTTCAATATAGACTTGATAACCTTGTTGACGGCCTCGACCTGACCATTCGCTTGCGGGTGCGCTACTGCTGAGAATCTCTTATGGATGTGAAATCGCTGACAGAAGTCCCTGAATTCGGCACTGTCGAATTGGGTTCCATTGTCGGTGATTATAGTATGCGGGAGACCGTACCGGCAGATGATGTTGCGTACCACGAAGTTAATTACCTTTTTTGTTGTTATCGTTGCAAGAGGCTCGGCCTCAGCCCACTTGGTGAAGTAATCAACCGCCACTATGGCGTACCTTGCACCCCCTTTAGCTAAAGGCAATTCACCGATTATATCCATCCCCCACATCGCAAATGGCCACGGGCTGACCATTTGGGTTATTTCAGAAGGCGGGGCTCTAGGGACCCGAGCGTGTCTCTGGCATTTATCACATCTTTTGGCATAATCCATAGCATCGCGGTTAACGGTAGGCCAATAGTATCCGTATCGAAGTATTTTCTTGGCAAGCGCTTGCCCCCCAGTGTGATCGCCACATTCTCCTTCGTGCACCTCACGCAACACTCGCTTGATTTCGTCATGCGCGATACATCGAAGAAGAGGAACAGAGTATCCTCTCCGATACATAACTCCGTTTTGAATGACAAATCGTGGCACCTTTCGAAGAACCTGTCTTCTTTCACTTCGTCGTTCAGGCAGGGTGCCATGCTCAATGTAATCTTGGTATGGAGTCATCCACGATTCCTTCTCGGAGGTAGCTTCTAATGTGAAATCATCCTCCGTTCGATCAACGCTCGGAGAGGATAATGTCTCGACGGGGACGAGCCCCAAGTGTTGAGCTTCGCCTGTACTTGCCAACTTTGCCAATGAATCGGCTTTCTGATTGTGCTCTCGGGGTATGTAAAAAATGGTATAATAATCAAACTGATCCAGTATTTCTCGAACCTGGGCTAGATAAGCGGCTAGCCTTCGATCCTTGGCCTGATATTCACCCCGAACTTGGCATACCACCAACTGGGAATCGCAGTAGATCTCCACAGCGATAATTCTCAGGTCTCGGGCTAACTTCAACCCGGTGAGCAAGGCTTCGTATTCAGCTTCGTTGTTGGTTGCCCGGAAATCAAACTTTAAGGCGTAGCAGATGGATCGGCCCTCGGGAGTCTCAAGCACAATCCCTGCGCCCGAGCACCGATCGTTGGATGCGCCATCAGTGTATAGCTTCCATATATATTCGGGGGAGTTACTAGTTTCAGGTAAGTCTTCAGGAACAGTGAATTCAGCAATGAAATCTGCTAAGACTTGACCGTGTATGGCTCTCCTTGGAACATATGTGATGTCGAATTGACTCAGCTCAATGTTCCACTTTAGTAACCTGTCAGACGTCTCAGGTCGTGTGAGGACCTGTCGTAACGGTTGGTAGGTGTACACAATGATAGGGTGAGCCTGAAAATATGGACGGAGCTTCCTCGAGGCGATGACTAGGCAGTATGCCAACTTTTCTAGCCTTGGGTAATTTCTCTCGGCCCCGGTCAATCGTTTACTGACATAATAGACTGGTTTCTGTGTTCGGTCTTCCTCTCGAACCAATGCAGCACTAATGGCGTTTTCAGATACAGCCAGATAAAGGTATAATTGTTCGTGATCAACAGGTTTTGAAAGAATCGGTGGTGTGGAAAGATGCTGGATTAGCGATTGAAACGCGCCCTCACATTCCGTAGTCCATTCGAAGTTTCGTTTCCCCTTTCGGATCAGATCGAAAAAGGGTATGCATTTATCCGTTGATTTCGAGATGAACCTGCTCAGCGCTGCAACCTTTCCATTGAGACTTTGAACCTGTTTTATGGTCCTCGGGGTTTGAAGATTCCTGATTGCCCAGATCTTCTCGGGGTTGGCCTCTATTCCCCGGGTGTTGACGATGAACCCAAGGAATTTTCCGGAAGCAACCCCAAAATGACATTTTAACGGATTTAGCTTCATCCCATATCTTCGGAGGACATTGAACATTGACTCCAAGTCCTTGACATGATCAGTGGAGTATCGTGATTTTACCAACATGTCGTCCACGTAGACCTCCATGGTTTTCCCGATCTGGTCGGCAAACATTCGGTTGACTAAGCGTTGGTAAGTTGCTCCGGCATTCTTTAAACCAAAAGGCATGACCATGTAGCAGTATAGTCCTAGGTCAGTTACGAAGCTTGTATGTTCTTGATCGGGCACATGCATGGGTATCTGATTGTACCCAGAGTAAGCATCCATGAAAGACAATAATTCATGTCCGGCCGTCGAATCCACAAGTTGATCGATTCGAGGAAGTGGAAAACTGTCTTTTGGACAAGCCTTATTTAAGTCAGAGTAGTCGATGCACGTTCTCCATTTTCCATTCGGTTTGCGGACAAGTACAGGATTGGATACCCACTCCGGGTACAAAGCATCTCGGATAAACCCATTCGTTTTCAACTTGTCGACTTCTTCTTTGAGGGCGGCAGATCTCTCTGGATCCATACCGTGTCTCTTTTGCTTGACCGGGATGTACCGCGGGTCAATATTTAAGGTGTGGCTCGCGATGTCCGACGAGATTCCACACATATCGGAGTGCGTCCAGGCGAATACGTCTAGATTCGCTTGGAGAAATTCGACCAATTCCTGTTGTGCTTGCAGGTTTAGCTGAGACCCAATTTTCAATATTTTCGAATCGTTATTGTCATCAATTGGAACATCGATCGTCAGCTCGGCTGGGGAAGCTTGACTTTCTTTGGATCCATCATTATCTTCAGTGTCTCGAGGGTCAAGATCCTTCTGGAATTGGTCGTGGTGCCCGGGCCGAGGCCCAGGCCCTAATTGTCAATCATCGGTAAAGCGGACGCGGAGAGATTCCCCCACGCCCTTTCCATTCTCCCTCCTTTGTGCTTCTCGTAGTTCAGCAACATAACAGGCTCTCCCGGCAGCCTGGTCCCCTTGAATGACCCCAATCCCGTGGTCAGTAGGGAACTTTAGAGTCAAACACCACGGGGCAATTGCTGCCCTAAATTCTGCAAGGGCTGGTCGGCCCAAAAAGGCATTATAGGGTGAATGGATATCCAGGACAACAAACTGTAACATTCGGACTCTACGGCGTTCTCCGTTTCCCAATTCTACTGGCAATTCCACCATCCCGGTGGGTATATTAGCACTTCCATCGAAGCCGTGAATCCTACATTGACAAGGCTTTAGATCCTTAGCTTCCATCTTTATCTGATCATATGCCCTTTTAAACAAGATGTTTACTGAGCTTCCACTGTCTACCAGGATCCTCTTCATCCAAGCAGGACCAACCTGGACGGATATGACTAGTGGGTCTATGGTCGGGGCTTCGACTTTGTCAGCATCTCGGTTTCTAAATACGATATCATCTGCCATCGTCTTCTGTTGCTTAGCCGGAGCCCCTTCATCAAGTGTACTGCAGCTTTCAAAACTTACGTGCCTGATCGAATTGGCGTATGATTCCATTTCCCTCCAACTTCGATCCGCTGGATGAGGGCCACCACTGACTGTATTTATGACCAACCTTCCGCTTGTACGAGCGGGCTCCTCCTGTCTTTCCTGGTTCTGCGCACGATTTTGGTTTGACGGGCCCACACCACCGGCTTGCGGTGCCCGCACAAATTGATCCAACTTCCTCTCTCTGATCAGTTTTTCAATAAGGTCTTGCAGATGCCTGCAGTCATTGGTGTTGTGCCCATAGCTTTCGTGAAATCTACAAAACTTCCCCGTTTGGATCTGTTTCTCTGATGATGGCTTCGGAGTCGGCTTCTTATATTGCATCGCATTACAGGTTTGTAGATATACGTTTTCCAATGTCGTATTCAGTGGTGTATAGCTTTCAAACATTTGCGCCCTACGTCGCGGGCCACGGTTCTGATCCTGCTTCTTACTCCTATTATCGCCGTGCCTTGGCTGGGGTTGCTTGTTCTGAATATTCAACTGCGCTCTTCCTGAGCCCTCTCCTGACTGTTTAACCGCCACATTGCTTTGAACCCCTTCATTGCTGGGCCTCGCATCGTCCTGCTTCCTAGATTGTTTCGCATCCTCACGCCTCAGGAATTGGGCGGCTTTGGAATAGAAACGATCCAACGATGCGGGAGGTTTTCCAGCTAGCCAGTTTCCAAAATCAGAGTCGGGGTCAATCCCCTTAGTCAGAGCCATCAAGATTGAATTATCATTGGGGTTAGTAATTTCTGCGCAGGCAGCGTTGAATCTTTCCAGGTATCGCCTGAGTGTCTCCCCAGGGGATTGAGTGACACTAGATAAAGTGTTTACATCTTTAGGCCTGGCGATGTGCATACGGAATTGTTCGATAAATTTGGTTGCCAATTGGTCAAACGAGGAGATAGACCGTGGTGGTAATCGTGTAAACCACATTGTCGCAATCCCCCCAAGGAAATAGGAAAATTACGGCACTTTACTGCATCATCAGCTCTTGCAGCAGTCATTGACCATTCGTATTTTAGAATATGCTGGCTAGGGTCGGAGTTTCCTTCATACATGGGCAAAGCCGGCATTCTGAATCGCCGGGGAGGCTCAGCATACAATATGTCATCAGTGAACGGGGTGTGACTTCGAGAGATCCCCCAATCGTCATTTGTCAAACCTTGACTTTCGCGAACCATTTGGCGGACCATAGCTGAGAGATCAGGTGTTTCTGTATTCGAAGGGTGTCGAGCCAAAGTGCGGTCTGGTTCCACAGTGCGAGGTGGGATCGGGCGTTGTCGACGATCCGAATCTCTCCTCCTTGGCTCGACATCTTCTGGGATGTTCGGTCCTGGGACACGTTCCTGTGGGTGGTAGTTTGGACTGGAGTGATTTCGGGTGTCAACTCCTGTGTCAACTGCGGTGGCTTGGTTATCTGCAGTGTGCTGTGGGACAGTGCCTCCTCGAGAGGAGGGTCCCGTATGAAAACTGGCAGAGGGGCCAACTCTTATTTGCCCAACAGTCATCGTTTGCCGGAGACCAGAAGCATGCGCATGACTTCCGTCTAGCCTGGGGCGCGTAGATATGCCGTCATAGTCGGATGAGGCAGAGCTTTCCGTGGAAGAATGCGGAGCGTGGTCCCTCTTTGATCTCCTTCGCCCTTGGTGGTTTAGTTGGTTAGCCAATTCAGCATTGACACGTAGCTGCTCAGTTAGCTGTTGTCGGCTTTTAGTTAATTCCTGCAGTAATGTTTGGAACTCCTGTCTTGTAACCGGACCCGACTGATCCGTTTGCCCAACGGCATCCTGATTGGCTGACTGTAGCTGTGCGGGATTCTGCCTATCCTGACCTTCTTGGTTACCAATGTTGGAAGTGGTTCTCGTACTAACCATCCTGAAGGTTGGATTCCTGTCCTAGATTTTGAGCAAACCTGAAAAGAATGGATGGAATCTGAATTTGAAGTCTGGATCTCCCTCTTAGATTTGTGCAATCCGGTATCGAAGATAGATCCACGGAGCGGGAGAAAGAACTGGTTCTTTTTCTTTCTCAGTGAAAGCACCAAAATGTTTGCACCAAAATTGGGCAAACACCCTTCGGAAGTTTTTGAAGAGATAGTAAATGAAGAACTTGAATTGGAAATAGGGACTATCTAACAAAAACTCCAAGTCACAGAAAAGTAAATTGCGCAGAAGACAAGGATTTAGAGTGGTTCGGCCATGCGCCTACGTCCACTATGAAGTTTTATCACTTTATTTCTTAATACTTGAAGATTACAAGTGCTTTTCAGCAAATTACAACAGCAAATGGACTTAAATTCGAAATTAACAGCAATTGAGATAGTATGGAGTGATTCTGGCAGCGTTTAGGCTTGTTCTTCTTCTCCAAATTCTCCGACCCCTTCTCTGAATGACCAGGGGCTCTATTTATAGGTGTGGAAGGCCAAAATCCCGCCTAAATCATGGAGAGGCTGCTAGGCACGTGACGGGGGGCCCACAGGCCCGCGTTCTTGAAGTGCGTGCCCAGTTTGGGATCGATTCGAAGTGAACTTCGAATCGATCAAAAAATTGTCCAATTGCGATGAAACTTGGCGTGGACATTCTTCATCATGTAGACAAACTTCTGTAAAAATTTCATGGGATTTGGATCAGTAGATTGGGAGTTATGATCGGTTCGAAATTGGGTGTTCGGCATGCTGTTTGGTTCGAATCGATGGAATCGATTCGTTCGAATCGATGCATGGCCGAAGCGAATACTTCGAATCGATTGGGGCGCGCCTGTCTTCGAGCCGATCCATGTTCGTGCTAGCTTAGCCGCTTTGTTGGATTCGAAGGTCGTCTTCGAATCGATGGAGAGGATTCATTCGAATCGATCCAAATGCGCCCTGGATCGATTCGAAGTTGTCGAAGTCGATGGAGTCGAAGGTGAGTGATGGAGTCGAAGATGATGGATGGATTCGAAGGTGAGCGATGGAGTCGAGGCTGTGATGGGTTCGAAGCTATTAATGGATTCGAAGCTGTGGTGGATTCGAAGCATAGGAAGGACTCGAATTTGTGATGGATTCGAAGTAGGGAGTTACTTAGATGGATTCGAATGTCGCCTCTTCCTATGGGTTCGAATATGATGGGTTCGAAATAGATGGTTTCGAACACGATGGTTTCGAACACGATGGGTTCGAATATGATGGGTTCGAACATGATGGGTTCGAACCGAGCAATGTGCACCTTCTTAACTTGAATCCATCATAACTTAAAGCATATGACCTCGGATTGACTTGAAATTTGAAATGCTGGCTTCTATGGTCTTTCTTGTCATGCCTTATCAATTGCGGCCCGATCCGGGCTCGGACAGAATTCATCGATATCCATAGTGAAGTGAAATACGACCAATCTCTGAGGTGAACTGTTTTCTGTTTTTGACCAATCCTTTGGTATCACGGCTTTTGCCCAAAAAGCGGGATAACAACTAATAATCCTATACTACAAGACAATAATACAAACTCCGCCTAAATAAAATATGCTTGTTATGTGTACATGTATGCAATATGTAGTTTGTAATGCAGTATGAAATGTACAACATATGCAATGTAGCATGAGATAATATGCAGAATGAAGTGCAACTTGTGATGCAAATGATTATGATATTTCATGCATTGTAATTTATGATGTAATATGCAATGAAATGTGATATGAAATAGGATGCACAATGATATGTAATATGAAATAAAATGATAATGAAGTAAAAAATATGCAGAATGATATGATTATATATAAACTATGGTAAGAGATATTCCGATTATAAGATAAACATAAGAGATAAGTAATATCTAATTGGCAGACGTATGTATGTATGTATGTATGTATGTATGTATGTATGTATGTATGTATGTATGTATGTATGTATGTATGTATGTATATATTAAACTATTTATTATAAATAACTTCAACCAAACAAAGGTAATACACACCAATTACTAGACTTAGGTTAAGAAAACTAATGAATGAGACTGAAAGAGTAGTAAAGACAAGAGTTTAAAGGTAATAAATGATATTAAAATTATAACATGTTCATGAAAGGTAGTAATCAAACTCGATATCAAAGTCAAATTGCTAAGAAATATATATTTAAACTATATATATGATCAAATATGGTTTTTATAAAAAAAAAAATACCCTCCTTATTTAATTTCTTTAAAATAATTTTTTTTAACTTGATTGTTTTTTTATGAATCCAAACTTCCATGTTTATAAAATATTTAACTTACTAACTAAAACCTATATGTTAAATTATTATTGATTAAAATATTTAGAAATATGTTTAAGCACCTTTTAAATTTAAAAAATATATCATAATGAAATATTAAATAAAATAAAAAAGATTGAAAAAATAAACATGTGTTATATCAAGGCCTTTACATTAAATTTTTTAATTAACTATTAGAAAATATTTAAACGTGAAGTTAATTTTTAAAATATTCTAATATAAGTTAGAAAATAACTCTAAAAATATAGAGAAAAATACTTAATTTAAATATCATTTTTACATAGTCAAAAGTATCAAATAGAAATAACAGCATTTACATAATGCTATAAAAAGTTTTTGCAGTAAAATATATTCAAAATATTATAAAACAGAAACTGCAGCATTTACCAAATGTTGTGAAGTTTCTGGAACACTATATTGTTTCAAACCACAGAAATGCATAAAAATGAATTTGCAGCGCTTAAAAAAATTCAGAAGCAAAGACAGCATTTTAGTAATACTATCTAAAGTTCTGGGCCTGTTTTTAACATGATTTTGCACTAATTTTACGATTAGATTTTGACATGTAAATAACTGATTTTTGACTCAATTTTTTGTAGTAGTTAATATAATTAAAGTACTTGAAAAATATAAAAAATAATAATGAAAAAAAACATGTATAAAGGCACTTGGCATTATGCTTGTAAAAATGCTTTTATTAAAGAAAAATTGGAATGACACGTGTCATTTTGCATGTATGTCACTATTTATTTATATGACAACTGTCATGTGATGTGGCACATTCTTATTAATTGAAAAATCTATAAACAGAGCCTTATTCTAACATTGTAAAGTCATTCTATTAATTTATTAAAGACATACAATTAGTATCTTAAAAGGAATAGAGTACAAGAAGTAAAAAACAACATTGGAAAAGTTGGAATCAAGAATGAAGGTATGCTTTTCTACTTGGTATAGTTGTAATAATTAGTAGTAAGATTTTATTTGAAAGGAAGCACATTCTAAAAGACTTTTAAAAAAATTAGACTGGTATATCAATATGTATACTATGGTGTACCGATATATGGACCAAAATATCAAAACTTATAAAAGAGATAAATTTCTATACCTAACTAAATGCAACAATAAAGATGAAATAATAGTAAAGCGTACCACTTTTTGCACTCCCCCATATTTCTAAATTTGTTGTTCCTACATGTTGTAAACCACACATTTATTTATATCTTTTAGAATTTGACGACGAGATCTGTTCTATTATGACAGGCTCATTTTTTTTATCAGCGTAGTATATTCATTTGCTGAATTTGAAGACCGTATGAGAAAGACACAAATGATTTAGTAGATTGACCAACTTGGCGCCAAAACTTTGATTTTGAATTTTGAATGAATGGATACTTTAACCACTATAAATAGACTCAATAGTCACCACTTTTCATAAAAGTTTCTCTTCTTCTTCTTTCCTTTTTCTATTTACTATCAAACTTCTAGAAGGCATATCTCCTTCGTTTCATAACAAAATTGGATGAAACCAGTGGCAAATCGAAGAGGAAGGAAAGGGCTATGATTTTAGTGATAGTTTGTGATGAATTTGGTCGGTATTATGGTGCAACAAGCCAAAAAATAAGAGAAATGCAGAAAATCCCGTATACAGTTTTGAATAGCCAACTTCAAACTGTCATATCTCACTCAATTTTGATCGGAATTTTTTTATCTACACGTCAAAACGACCGTGGAAACAAGGACTACAATCTGAAAAAGGAGTGGGACAAAATACTCAAATACCTGAATGCAATATGAAGAATGCCATTGACAGTTTTGCTTTCTTTTTCTCTTTGTTCGCCAAAATTTCATTTGACCATAACATGGTCATTTCTTGACGGATTCGAACGAAACCAGTGGCATTGCGAAGCAGATATAGAGAAGTACAATATGAGATCAAGTTTAGATGAGAATCAAAAAAATTCTATTGATATGGTGCCCATTTCATTGTTGATTGCCATTATATATCCATTTGTTCTTCTTGATCGATGAATGATTATCTGTTATCTTTTAACCCACGGTCATTAAACATAACTCTTCTTCTGTAAAAAAACATAACTTTTTAAAGAATCGAGTGACTTTTCAAAATAACTAAATATAGTTTTAAACAATAATATCACGATGATTCTGTGATATATTCATATATGAAAATAGTGTTAATAATTTTATAAAAGACTACCATTTTAAAAAAATTCAAAATTCAGATTATGAAAATTTTGAAAACCATGCTCTGATACCAAATGTGAGAAACGCGAATTATGGATCTTAAGGCTAGAATAACACTAGAGGAGGGTGAATAGTGTTTTGTGGATTTTCTAAATCTTTTTGAAACTTACGTAAATTTAATCATCAACAAATGAAATTCACAGACACAGATATAATCATAGAATCAGACACAGATGCAAATAATAAACAAAAGCAGTAAAGGAAAGAACATACCAGGATTTTATATTGGTTCGGAGTTACCCTACGCCCAGTCCCGCACAAACGTACGGATTTCTTATCAAAAATAATCTCCCAGATTACACCCTCGATTTTAAGGCCATGAGGTACACCCTTCTGTATTTGAGTCCAGGGCAAACTCTCTTGATTTACCAGGCTATAAGATAGCCTAATCGATTTCCGGGGCAACAATCACACCCAATTGATTTCAAGGCTCAACCGCACCTTTCACTCAACAGTTTGATTTACAAACAATCCTATAACTCTAAATAGCAGTGGGATCTTATGGAGAGAGTGGCAGATAATCAAACAAGAGATAATCAAGTTTGATAATCAAACAAGAGATAAAAAAGAGATAATCAGTTGATACGCCAAGCTATCCAGCTTGCCTCCAGATCTCTACAGCAACTCCTGAATTTCCAAAATGACCTGATAACCTGACTCTAGACTGCTCGTGTAGAAATTGTGGGCACCTAGAGTTTAGGAAGGGAACAATAAACTCCAGGTCAGTCATGGGACTGGTGTGAGAACTTAAAACAGTTATATCTTTTAAAATAAACAAAGAATCATTTTAAAATATATTCGCAATGTCTTTGGAAATGAAACTACCATAAGGCCTCTCGCACACACACACAGCAGAATCGGAGGAGATTTCTCCTTATGATAGTCAAACATGCTTGATACGCAAATTTCTTTGATATTATTACTATAAGTGCAAAGTGTAGGAAAACATTACGAAAGCAATGATATAAATCTTAGACAACATACGCCATTATCGTATGCCTACTATAGCTACCATGTTCAATAGCAGGTTACCGCCACATTCCATGGCAGGTTATACAACTAAAACTGTACAGGGCTTGTATTGTTTCTTTGGATTTTCCAACTAATGGTCAGGCCAAGGAACTTCCCATTGCCACATGGAAACACCTCTGGAAGGATGCCCCGAGAACCTAACCGGATCTCTGCCAACACAAGGCCGGGTTACCCCTAGCTGGGTAACAACTGACAGGAATATGACATCCTTCGATCATAACCGACCTAAATCCCGGGATTCAGCAACAACCACAAATTAATAAGGTTGCAGCAACAACATAGGTTAAGTATCAGGGCTCCATACCATAATACCACCTCTATCCAGAAGGAAATGACATAAACTAAGGGGGAGCTATCCCCTACCTTGCCGCATCTTTCCTGTTTTGACCATTACCGGGGTATGAGGTCCGACGAAGTCTCGTCCACAAAGCTACGCTTTTCATAAAAGCCACGCTTTGATCAACAAATGATCGGCAACACTCAGCATGCCACGTTACCAAATTGGGAATGTATCACTAGTAACCATCAACTACATAACCTGTGAGCTCGTACATCTCAAAGAAGGGTGTTAAGCTAAAAGAATAAATTCTCTACCACCAACAGAAATATATATGATAGAAACCAGCTTTACATCTCAAATTGTAACGTCAGACACACATCCATACAAGTCCGTTCCGGGATCGAACGGAACCGAAGGCACTTCCAAAAGAAGCCCTTGCAATCCGGATATTCACTAATCACGTCCGGAATTCCCATCACAAAGGGTGATAAAATCTCTATATCGGAGATCAGCCGATGCAGAGTCATTTGACGATAATCCTTCCGTTTTCAAAAATATCTGGTCTTCAACACCGGTCTTCAAATGCTATCGATTACGACATATCGCTATTTGGAATGTGATTTATAACCCAAAGGTCCTCTCCCGGATAAACCGAATAACGAGCGCTTATTTTAAAAATAAGTGTAGCATTCAAATTCAAGCAAATCACAACAAATACCCATTTAAAGGTAAATATTGATAGTCGGTTATTTAACTATCAAGGCTGGCAAACAAATATTCAGCACTATAACAATCACTAGGCCCTTTTTATTAATCTTCCATAATTAAATAACTTGCCAGATATTCACTTCAATTCATCTTTAAAAAGATATATTCTCTAAACCATTTTAATTTCTACATTGGAAAACATTTCCAAATACTTATTTAACAATAAGTAATTCACAAATCTCTTTATTTTCAATACTTAGAAAATATTCAATATACTTAAAACACGATTAAGTATATATTTTATTCTTTCAAGGAAAACGTTCTCTTTAAACACATTCATTTGAGTCAAAACGAATGTTGCGTAAAACACCGTTACGACAACCCAAAATTTCTAGTATAGGGTTTCGAAATTAAGATAGATATATAAATCCCAATACTATATAAAACATTTCCTTTCGAAAATCATTTACTATAACAACAGTGTTATAGTCCACCATTTCCTTATTTCTCGAAAACGTCTATTTCAACAATGAATGTTGAAATCTATGGTTTCGATCCTTAACACATTTTAAAACAACTTCAAATCGTTTTAATTCTATTTAAAAGATCATTTACTAAAACAACTTCAAATCGTGAATATAAATCGTTTACCAAATTCAACACTTCCACATATTTAATTTAAAGGATTATCCACCGTCCAAAATCGTGGATATAAATCGTTTACCAAATTCAACACTTCTACATATTTAATTAAAGGATTATCCACCGTCCAAAATCGTGGATATATCTCCTTTAACAAGCTTTCATATTTACTTATCAAATTCGATTAGTTTTCGGATTTATGAAACAACGTTTATAAATTCACATCTATATAAATTTTATAAAAAGTTCAACTTATAAAATCCCTTAATTAACGAATTCTATTTAAATCTCATTTAAATGCCAAAATCTAATTTATAAGTTAATTACTTATAAATCTTTTATTTTACAAAATCTATTCATTTTATAACTTCACAATTTATAAATCTATAAATTTCATTCACTTATGAAATCCATTTATACCTCATTTTGACACTTATAAAAACTCATTTTATAATTTCAATATTTTAATTTATAAATATCAATTTTATAAATCTTTTATATAAACCGTTTATACTAATCCAAAAATCCCAATTTAAACCATTTTACAAATTAATAAACTACTTATTTCAAAAATCACATTTCGGTTATATTTCACAAAAATCATAATTTTTATAACATAAAAATTATAACGTTTATTTATTTAAAATGAATCGATTCCAAAATTCAATAAAACGTATATTTTCAAAAAATCACTTTAAAAATCCTTTTAAATTCGAAATCGTTACTTTAACATTTTTAAAACTCCAAAAATATGTCCATTGCTGCAACAGCACTAAATATAACAATCACGGCATCCAAAACATCATATATCATATGATAACAGAATATATCACAATATCTGTAAATAAATCAATACGGGTGAGGAATCCAGTTGGATCCCTCCAACCTGTTTCCCTGCATCCACAGATGTTAGCACAATACCAATCCCGTTTTAAGACGGAATATCGCGGTATATGGGTTCATATAAAATATTATCCGCTATTATGCGGCACAATAGGGTCTCATCCGCTATATAATGCGGGAAAATCAACTCCAAGTACATATATAATACCAATTCCACTTCAAGATGGAATTATCGCGGTATATGTGTTTAATAAATAACGTCCGCTTAATATACGGCGTATAGGGTCTATTTCAATACAATAGATAGCAATTTATCATCCAAGCATACAATCAAACAATTTTAAATTTAACTATTTAAAATTTGAATCGAAACAATTTCGATTGAGTGAGTTCTCACCTTGCTACAAATACAGTTGTAGTGTTTTTATTCCGAATAAAATTAAACGCGCGTTTAATTTTATCCAAAAATTTTATTAGCTTCAGTCAATTCCAATCCAGCTCCATCGCGTAGTATTCGTCTATACGAATCCAACGCAATTTGTTTCGTCCAAAACGAACCTCGTATGAAAGAGTTATCGCGTTTTAAAGTTTGAACGATTAAATATAAATCAATTTACAACTTAATTAATTATTTTTAAACCTAATATCATCTGGAACGTCCGTTTCTTTTGCTCAGATCCAGGCCGTCACTACCCTTCTACTTCCATTCCAGGTAACGTGACCGAAACAATCAAGTAGCCGCCAAGAAACCCTAATGACGCGACCTCCTACGACGAACTTGAACACGATCAGAGAGTGCCACGACGACGAGCATCGTCGACTCCACCTTCGGTCGTGACACCATCAAACTCGGCGCCCCCCTTCCCTTGAAAAACGCACACGAACGCGGCATGTTCTAGCCTCGTTTTCTCCCTCCACGTTGCTCGAAACACGATCGCTATCGTTGGATAGCAAGACCTCACCACCCTCTACAACTTTGCAGTTGGAAACCTTTCGAAATAATGCGTGGATTTGTTGAAAAATGAGGGAGAAGATTGGCAAATTTCGGCCATTAATATCAAGTGGCGGCTGTAACCCTAGCCAGGGTTTTGGTTGCAAATTGTGAAAATAGGGGTGCTTTTATAGAAAATTCTCAAACACTATTCACCCGAAATTTTCCCGAACTCCAAACGAAGCGTGTCGCCTGGCGTTTATAATGTTTTGCCCCCATTCCGAATGCAATGGAATATATATCGGGAGCCAATTCGATCAAATTTGAAAGATAAGTTTTTGAATCGACTATTTAAATTCAAAATTCACTCGAATCGATTTCAGTGCGTTTTAGCTTGCTCCGGACAAACTGTAAATCCGATCGACACGAAATTTGAAACCATACAATAATATAACATTACGGATCCGATGAAACTAGTTTCGTTAAAATCCGAGACTGTTTGAAAAATGGCTATTTTTACTCGTCAATTAAATATTAAAATATTCAATTTCCACAAATTAACTTTTAATTCAATTTTAAAAGTTCTATAACATCATTCTAACTCCAATATGATTAAATACAACTTTACAAATCAATTTTAATCATTTTAACCTAATTTCCAATTATTTCTGTAATTTCACGTATTAAATTATCGATCTAATTATCCAATAAATCTAGATATTCGAAATAAAATTTATTCGACTTACAAATTTTACTTGTTAATATTTAAAATCAATTAAATATACGAATTTCAAATGACAGAAATTCTGGGTCGTTACACAAATGGTTTATAATTTTACGTAAAAGTCCACGTATAGATATTAAACAGAAATAATTTTACACTTATGTAAACAACATCCAAAACAACAACATGAAACACATGTATTCAATTTTAAAGGTGAGTTTAAGTAATCAAAATTCTTTTCAATCAAAATTGTTTAGATAACCATGTAACATATATGTACTTAATTAAAAATAGTTTTCAATCCTTGTTTTTTGTTAAACAATAAGTTCTAAAATAATAACAAAATAGATCGGACGACTTAGGTACATACGAATTCATTGTAAAAGATTCAGATCTAAAGTATATAAATAATGTAGAAAAATAATCAAATGAGATGAAGGATCCTAAACATATCAATGTAATGAATATATAACCAGTTGAAGTGTATCGCAAAAGGGGATCTAGATTAAATTAACATGATTAACATATGAATGAATAAAATTTTAATGATACCTTAAGAAGCATCCAAAAACGAAGAACAAAGCTCCTAGATTCAACTGAATCAACCTTTGGATTTTGCAAGGATCAAGAGATAACAAGAACCTTTAATATTTTGATTTTATTGTGGGATATTTTAAGCCATGGAGTACATGATGATTTTGGCCATTAATGAGAGGAGGAGAGAAAGAGAAGAAAAATTGAATTTTGTCAAAAAGAAAATTTTATGGAAGCAATTAAAGGGGATTTCTTTTGAAGGAAACATTGAAATCTTTCAATTCCCTTCTTTAAGACCTTTCATATTTAACTCCTCGTTGAATCTCATTGTATCCTTTCCTTCTATTATCATGCATGGCTAACAATAAAAGAATGCATGTGGGGCTCAATTTTGTTTCAAAACCACTTAGTAACTAATCTTTTTAAATCTAATTTAAATGTTCTATCGGTATCGTAAATCGATACACGCTTTTATAACTTTTATTCATGCACTTTAATAAACACTAATGGTATTCAAACAAATCAATAAACTATTTCACAACTATTATAATTTTAAGTAATTTGCAATGGTTAAAAATTAATTAAATCGTCTGGTTTTTGGAGTACTCGTTATTCCAGTTGTGCAACTCAAATGTGTAAATTCAGTCAGTGGTTAATATCGAATAACTTAAATGTTAATGTTCATATGTCACATTAGCTAGTGGTGTGACATTTTGGCTAAATTTATCACTTACATGTTCTTTCTAGTAAAATCCAATTGTAGTCATTATATGCAGTGCCTGGTAGTAATGATTATTTACACTAATTCTTTTCATCAACGCTATATCACATTAGCACTTTTGGGATTTGGTTTTGGTTAAAATTCCAATATCGTCCACACTCAGCTTGACTAGTCCAAACATAAAGTCCTTGATTCAATAATAACAATTATTATTAACTGTATTGCTCTGGCTAGAGACTTTGACTTTAAGTTGACTATAGTTGTAACAGCCTGGAATTTTGTCATTTGATCTTGAATATTTAATTTATTTTAAAATATTGAAAAAGTTGGTTTTTAAAGTTTAAAAAACTTAAATTCAAATATAAGGATTATTTAAATATTTGAATTATGAATTTATTATTTGAATGGCGATTTAAATATCTGGATTGTGGATTAAATATTAATTAGATTTAATGATCTTATTTAAGTCCTTTTAAATTAATAAACAATAATGGTTAATTCATTTTTGTAAATTCATTTGCAATAATAAATGGTTCAATAAATAATAAGAAAATCAATTGTTAATCTAACGTCGTGATTTTTATTGCAATATTTTTAATTTATTTTATTTGATTTTTTATAATTTGTAATTTGAAAAATATTTAAATTATCGTTGACAATTTTTCTACAAATGATGGTATTTTTGTGAATTTACAAAATAAGGTAACCAATGTATATTATTATTCTTTTGGGATTGTGTCGCATTTTTATATGCGATCGTATTTTTATTTCTACCGTTCATAGTCCGTATGTAAACGGAATATTATGTAGCGGAGTATTATAAATATTTCTTCCCATAATCTTTTGAAATCAAATTTAAAAATTTAAACCATCAATGTTAACTTGATTTCGTGGTATAGTGTTGCTTGAAAAACTTGCTTTGGTTGAAATTAAATTTACTTGTGAATGTGGCTTTTGACCCTTGGTTGTAAAATAAAGACTTAAACACTTAACCTTTTTTTCTTTTCTTTTATTTTTGCAACACTGCCTCATTCCTTTCCCTCTCTTTTATCTGCCTCATCATTCCAATAACCGAAAATAAAATAAAATGGTTCCTAAAATTTTGAAACTCAAAATTAAATCCAACATTTAACTAAAAATCCGAGAACTAGATTCATTGAGTTATGGATGCAAGGATCAAGTCCATGTGATTGGTGTGTGTAATGGGGTTTGCAGGAGATCGAAAGTCATGGTTGAGGTCTCGGGTTTTAGTTTTTGTGAGTTGTAGGCGATGAGAAGTGTATATGAATATAAGTTATTAATTCCAAAATCTAATTATTTAAATATTTAAAATTAATTAAATATTTAAAATCTAATGATCAAAAATTTTGGCTGTTACATTCTCCCCTCCTTAAAAGAATTTCGTCCCCAAATTCCCAAAGTAGGAAAAATGCCTGCAAACCCTTAAGTTTAAAACTATTACTTAAAATGAATTATTAAACTTATTAGTTAAATAATTCCCAAATATTACGAAAATTTTCGGCGGCATATTCTTTGCGTGTCTCGGTCCCAAAAACTACAAATCGCCATTACGAGGCCAAACCAATCAAAAGAAGACAAAAGCCAAGCAGCATTCCATATTTGGGGCATAAAATCACCAACCAAACAAAATACCAAACTTCTAAATCTACTACGTACCACTTATGCATTTGATTTATATTTTTGCAAGAAACTGTTTATCTCAATTCAAATGCAGGTGCATAAGAATTCAAGTAAAAATCTCTTGCTTACATGTACTAACACAATCCAAAAGAGAGTCAGGCTGACAAAATAGCAATACACCAGCTATTTCTATCATAAGCTTAAACAATGTAATTAAACAATATAACATTCATAGGCAATATGATGCAACTAATGATAATGATGTAATCAAAAGCAATATAACAAGCATATGCAACCAAAAGTACAGATTTTATCCTATAATAAAATATCATGCATCCAATCATTTCAAATGATAAATTTAAACTAAATGCTTGGGTTTTATATTCAAAATATTTTCAAGTTCCTTCCAAACAAATGTATCAAAGCCAAAATCAATAATGACAAGGAGGGCTACTCCTAACGATCATGGTATAACTCTAGAATCAAAAAACATGGAGCATTCAGTGGTATTACATTTCTCCTAAACAATAACTATAGTAAAGAAATATACCTAGCGAGTCTCCCAAATTAAAAACTCCAAATTGCCCAAATTTAGTCATAACAAAACATTTCAAAAATATTCTTTTCAAATGGTTGAGACAATAACACTTCATCAACATATTTTTTCAAAATAATATTTTTATTATTTCTTTCTCAAATTCTTTCAACCATTTTTTCAAAAGCATCGGGATTTAAGTTCTAACAACAATAACTTTATAAATCATAATCTATAAACTAACACTATAAATCAAATCAAATCAAATCAAATTCCGTATAGTAATAAAATAACAATATTTAAAATGTTAAATGATCAATAATCAAATCTTAGTTTAGGTTTTTGAACTTTCTTGATTGTCCAAGAATATAAATAACTCCTTAAGCGTACCATTTTGCTCATCAGCCTTTGGTTATAGTCTAGAAGATTACTCAAATTACCTAGGACAAAATTGAAAGTCAATCTCTAGAATTATTGGTTTCTTAACTACACCAATTTTTCTAAATCACTTATATTTTCTATTTAGTATTTTACTCAACATTAAAATTATTTACAAATTATTATATAAATTCTCACCAAAGTATAAAAATAATTTATAAAGTCGTTTCTTTATAAAACATCAAATAAGAATTTACACTTTACTTGTATAATACCCTTCTAGATACTAAGAGTATATACAAAACAAAACAAAAATTACTTTTCAAAATTTTAGATTGTGGCCCAAACAAAATATGGGTTTTTAAAAAAAAGTTGAATCAACCTATCGACCCTCTCTAACTTAGGGTGTTATAATGAAAGATATTTATGGGTCGTCCCAATAACACCAATTAGTTCATACAACCTCAATGTTTCAAACAAAGCTATAGTTTTAGTAAACCAATGTTTATTAAAACCTTCCTATCTAATTTAACCTGTTTTAAACCTGCGCTAAATTTTACCTTTCCTATTCAAGGGTAGAATTCATTTATCAAATCATTTTTTTTTAATCAAAACTACCTTTTATTTTGAAATCGATTCACTTTAAGGGAGCTTAAAAATTAAATATCCGGTTTTAATTTCAAAAACTCATTTTTAAAAGCATGCTACATATATTTCTTTTATAAAATAACTCTAACATTTTATTAATTTATTGAAACTCACTTTGGGTTCATTTAGATTTGAACTCATTTTGATCGCATAATTATAAAGAGAATAATTTACTAAGTACTCTACAACGTTTGCCTAAGCAAAATCCAATCGTCACTTAGAAGATTATTCGGATTACCACAAAACTAATTGAAATGTTTTCCTCAAATTACCCCAAAGAAAGTGATTCCATTTAAAATTTCACTTCCAAAATATTTTTATTTATAAATACTCCTAAATAATATTACAATTATTTTTCTCAAAATCCTTTTGAATCTATTTCAAACAACTCCAGGATTTAAATTCAAAAATCTTTTTTTAAACACGTTTTATAAACTAAATTTATGTAAAACTACCGTTTATATAAATCGTTTTATATTATAATAACTCTTCCTTACTATAATAAGTTTTTCCCAAATATGTATTCTCTAAATATCTTATCCTACTATTTAGATAATATAAAACAACTTTTATTAAAAGTTTGCTTTTAACCCAATATCTTTAAAAGATGAGTTTTAGCATAAGATTTTCTCCGAATACCTTATAGTCAAATTGTGAAACTCAATTCACAAGGGGTTCGGTTTAATGTATTTACAATTATCAAAACAATAAATACTCCTAAGTTATTTAAGCATGACCCATCAAACAATAATGATAATAAATAAGTATTATCATTAACGCACAAACACACCTTGAATAACTATATAAATTTGAAAGTTAATTCTTTATATATATATATATATATATATATATATATATAATTCTAGATAAAATATTTCATTTACCAATTTTCAAAAATAAATATCGTGTCTGTTTGTCTTGTTCAAGAGTTTAGAAATCTCTATCGACACTATGGCGTCGTACGTCTCAACTAGAATTCATAAACAACTAAATAGACAAATTAACACAATACGTCTTTATAGCAAATAACAAATATGCTCTCGTATATATAATACTCTCAAACTCATTCTAGGGTATCACATACCCTATCACCAATGAATCATGCCCTACCAAAACCAAGGTTCTCGTTTAACCTTCAGCTCCAATACCAAATGCAACGATGTAACGACCTGCCTTTTTGGACATTTTAAGTAGACACACATGCCGGACTCAAGCCGTTCAAAAGGGCAAATTGTTATGCGGTAAAGAAGAAAAAGAGAAAGAAATAAAACAAATACAGAATCTCGCAGTGGAAAGACAAAATATAGTAATCAAATAATAGTTCATGAAGCTATTTCACAAATACATTTTGAGTATTCTTTTACAACACAACATCAGAGTTACATAAAGGGGAATAAATAAATGCAGCAGAACAACACAATGCGGTGGAACAAATATCATAAATAATAATAGTACAAATCTTCGTCTTCGTCCTCCAGAAATACGGTCCTCAATCCTTAAATGCTCAGGCTGACCCGAGCGAATAGAAAAGACAAAACACTCCAGAAATAAGTTAAATCAAAATAAATATGAGTGCAACGGTGTCAGAAATGTTTACGGGATTTGACATCTCCTATCCAGTGTCTAACGTGGGTGTAGTAACTTAAGAGATGTTCGGGATTCCCATCTCCTAAGGATCCGTTAAACTATCTACTATGTAGTCAATATGCTATTATAATATGTCTACAGTAAAATAAAAGTATTAAAATAGCGTTAAGGCGTTACCCATATCCCTCTGAACACATGTTTATATATTCCCATAGTCTATATAGTACCGTAATTCCTCCGTAAACTGGAGGGCTATCAAAGGACACACTCCATAGGTATGGTACAAAACAAACTTGTAGAAGGTGCTCTAAGGCATGTGAACACTGCACTCGAGGCAATGCCAGGGTAGATATACCAATTGCGGATCCAGACTGGTGGTAACGTACAGCAGGTGCTACCGCCCACCTCGGACACACTCCCATAATCAAAATCAAGGGTGGCCACCAAAACAATCACAAAGTAATAGAATGGTATCGAAAAAATGTGCCTAATCGTAGGTGCGACCTCACTTGGCCCGACGTTGCTCCTTTTTTAGTCACATCTAAGCTGGCTCACGGGAGTCAGGGTCACATTATACCTTATACAGAAATTGATCGCTAAACCATCCTACTTCATTTCTGGAACCTCCACCACGTGCATAGTTGTTAAAGTGGTTTTCGTTATTGGCAGAGAGTATGACAATATCCGATTCCGAGCTCTTTAATAACTAAACGCTTATTTTACACCGGATAGCTCTTTTACATTTTAAAAGTCAATTCACACTTATATCAAAATATCATATTCTCAAAACCATATCACTTTCGAGATAATATTCACTTTCAAAAATCCTATTTTCAAAATAGTTAAAACCCCTCATTTCAAAACATCATATTCAAATCAAATATGTAATTTAAATCCTAACTTAGGTTATAATATCATATAACCATATTCACTTTAAAATTGAGGATTTAAAATATAAACACCTCTACTTTATTTAATTGAAATTTAGAAAGATGGTTTAGATAGATGTAAATAGTTTTAAGTGGTTATAAATAGTTAAAATACTCTAAAATAATTTAAAATAGATTAAAAATAGTTTTAGCTTGATTTAAGATAGTTGAATAGATTTAAATATAATAAAAATAGATTAAATAGCTTTCAAATGGATTAATTAGATATAAATTAAATTAAATGGTTAAATTAGTTTAAAATAAATTAAATTGGTTTAAATGTAGGTTAAAATAATTTACACAGTTAATATAGGCTAAAATAGTTTAATAATTTTGAAATCTTAATAATTAGCAATTTTAAAACAATATATTTGTAAAATAGTTTATATTAAATACGAATTTGGAACTTATATAAATTTAACTATTTATTTTATTTCAACATATCTGGTCCATTTAACATTTCCAAATCACAAAACCCAATTTCAATCTTTCAATTCACTCACAATAAAATTATTAAATTTTATATTGCTTCCAGACCATGTTTGACATATCAATTTAAATCACTCACATTCTAATATATTTCAAAATTATATTTCAAGCAGTTTCAATAACTCAATTCCGTTTAATTCCATTTATACTTCAAAATTCAACTTAAAATTTTAAATCTAATTTCTTTAAACAATTCCTTTAACCAATTCAAATTTCAACATGATTTGATTTTCAATAATAATTCAGTTTATAAAAATCAAATTTTATTTCAAAACATCATTTAACTAAATTTAAGCAAATTTAGGATTGAAAATCATTTAATTTAACCAATCCAGTGTCTGTATATAAATCTCTACCTTAGGATCAAGTGATACGGATATTTATCATTTCAATCCGCAATTTAATATTTTATGGTTATATATCATTTCAAACCGCAATCCAAAATTAATAATAAAATCCATAAAATCGCTCGAGTCTACCATTTCAACCCATAACGATTTTTCCCTAATCTATAGATCATTCGGGTATATATCATTTCAACCCGTAGTGATTTTCTAACCAATAACTAAGGGAACTTGTAGAATTATAACATTTCATAAATCAAATATAGCATCCAATCAGCCAATAATAAAATCAAACATCTATCATAATTATCATCCAATTCAACCAATAAATATCAAGAATTAATAGATTTGTATATGTAGGTAATTTATTGGCAAATTAAATTCAACAATAAATTAAATGACAATTTAATTCAAAATAAATTCAAATTAACAAGAATAGCAATTTAAAAATATCAAACAGCCATAGATAAATTCCCAATCATATCATAAATTTAATTTAATTAACATAAGAAATTTAGAAGTTGTAAGTGGGTCGTCACTCACCTTCGAATTAAAATCCAATTTAGGCTCAAAATTCAAACAGTCTTAGAATTCGTCCAAACCAACGCCAAAATGTCCGGAATTTCAATACGATCCCGGCAAAACAAACCGCGCATGAAACGGACCTCGTATGTAAAAGTAAAAGTTATGCTAATTAGGATGTAATGCTTTTTAAATTGAAAATAAATAAAATAAAGTAAATAACACACATTCTCTACGTCGTCGTCATCTACCAGAAGCCCTAGCGCAAACTTGCTCACGCTCAACACGGCCGCCTCGATCTTCGCTCGACGTCGCCCCATTCGCGCCGTCATTGGCACGCGGCCATGCGCCTCGCCCACCTGGCTGACTTACCACACGCTGCAACGCAGCCAATCGACCCCAAATGGTAGCCGCCGTCGGAGAAAGCCCAACTGTAATTAAATTGCTGACGACGATCCAACCACCAAAACTCCAAGCGAACACCTCAGATGCATAGCGGATGTCTCTCTCTACGCGATGGTAACATCAATTCCACGATCCATCGACAATCATCAAACACCAACGAACGGATGAGATAAATTTGTCCAATTCCAACCACACAGAAACCCAGATTGAAAAAAAAAACCGCGAATTTGACTTGTGCTCGTCAAGAGCCTAAAATCGATATATAATATGATATAGTTTGAGGAGATCAAATTTTCGATCTGAATTTGGAATTTATTTGTCTGCCATTGAGAAGGAGAAGTGGGCAGATGAAATGTACATATAGACAAAGAAGCCTATAACTCCGAATAGCACTGAGGATCTTGTTGAGATAGTGATAGAGAATCAAACTAGAAAAGATCGAGTTTGATTCAATGTTGATTTCGGCAGAGTAATGGTAAGAATATGTATTAAGAAATGTGGAAGAAGAAGAGGAGTGAAAAACCAGAAAATCTGATTTAAAATTCATTGAAACTAACCCCTGTTTATATAAGAACAACAGCCATGTCCATTCGTGAAGAGTTATGGCGAATAGACACTTCTTTTGAAATTTAAATTTTGAAATCAACTGACACCATGTCGACATGCGTGTCGACATGGTCACCATAGGCATGTCGACATCCCAAAGCAATTTTTGATGATTTGATTTTCTTTGAAAATAGCCTTTATCTTATATTAAAACTATTTAAAACTTTATAAATATACTTGACTATAGTTATAATTCATAAGTAAATATAGAAAATAATATATATATATATATATATATATATATATATATATAGAATTTAACTATAATTTTATATTTAAATCTTAAGTATAAATATTTAAAAGTTAAATATATTATATTAAAAGATAGTTTAAAATCAGGAGTAATTTGACTTTGAAATTAAAGATAGTTCAAATTATTTATTATAAATTACTTCAACCAAACAAAGGTAATACACACCAATTACTAGACTTAGGTTAAGGAAACTAATGAATGAGACTGAAAGAGTAGTAAAGAAAAGAGTTTAAAGGTAATAAATGATATTAAAATTATAACATATTTATGAAAGGTAGTAATCAAACTCACTATCAAAATTAAATTGCTAAGAAATATGGACCTAAACTATATATATATATATATATATGATCAAATACATTTTTATAAAAATTAATAGCCTACTTATTTAACTTAAAATAATTATTTTAACTTGGTTGTTTTTTATTTTTTATTTTTAAGTATCCAAACTTCCATGTTTATAAAATACTTAACTTACTAGTTAAAACCTTTATATTAAATTTTTATTGATTAAAATATTTGGAAACATGTTTAAACATAATTTAAATTTAAAAAATATCATAATGAAATATTAAATAAAATGATAAAGATTGAAAAACTAAGATAAACATGTGTTATATTAAGGCCTCTTTTTTTTAAAAAAGATTAATTAATTACAAAGAATATATTTAAACATGAAATTTATTTTAAAATATTCTGATTTAAGTTAGAAAATAACTTCTAAAAATAATAAAGAATAAATCTTAATTTAAATATTATTTTTACATAGTTTAAAGTTTCATAAAAAAAATAGTTTTTAAAGAATGCTATAAAAAGCTTTTGTAGTAAAAAATATTGAAACTGTAGCTTTTACCAAATGCTGTGTAAAGTTTTTGAAACTCTACAGCGTTTCAAAGCACATAAATGCTATAAAAACGATTTTGCAGTACTTACAAAACATTACAGAAGAAAAGAAGCATTTTAGAAATGCTATCTAAAATTCCGGTCATGTGATGTGGTGCTATCTCATTATTGAAGAAATATATAAACTGAGCCTTATTCTAACATCCTAAATTGATTCTATTAATTTCTTAAAGATATAAATTAGTATCTTAAACGAAAATAGAGTATGAGACGTAAAAATAACATTAGAAAAGTTGAAATCATGAATGAAGGTATGTTTTTCTACTTAATGTAGTTGTAATAAATTAGTTGTAGATTTTGTTTGAAAGAAAACAAAATTTAAAAGACATAAAAAATTTAGACTTGTACATCGATATTTATACTATGGTGCGTTGATATATGGACCAATATATCAAAACTTATAAAAGAGATAAATTTCTATACCTATCTAAATGCATAGATATATATATATATATATTCCTAAATGCAACAATAAAGATGAAATAATAGTAAAGCGTACCAATTTTTGCACTCTGTCTTTCTAACTTTGTTTTTTTTCCATTTTCGTGGGTTAACATTTATATCTTTCAGAATTTGATGACGAGATCTGCTCTATTGCGACGGGCTTGTTTTTCTGATCATCGTAGTATATTCATTTGCTGAATTTGGAGACCGTACAAGAAAGATATAGATGATTTAGTAGATCGACCAACTTGGCGCCAAAACATTGAATTTGAATTTTGAATGAACGGACACTTCAACCACTATAAATAGGCCCAACGGTCACCATTTTTCATTTTAATTGCTCTTCCTCTACTTCTTCCAGTTTTTATATATACTATCAAACTTCTAGAGGGCATATCTCCTTCGTTTCTTAACGGAATTGGATGAAACCAGCGGCAAATCGAAGAGGAAGGCAAGGGCTACAATCTAGTAATAGTTTGATGTCGAATTTGGACAGTACTGTGATGCAACAGGCCGAACAGTAGAAGAAATGTAGGAGATCCCGTACACAGTTTTTCAGTTTTGGATAGCCAACTTCAAACTGTCATATTTCACTCAGTTTTGATTGGAATTTATGATCCACCCATCAAAACGACTGCGAGAACAAGAACTACAATCTCGGAAAGGAGTGGGAACAAAATACTCAAATATCTAGATGCAATTTGAAGAATACCTTTGACAGTTTTGCCTTCTTTTTCTCTTTGTTCACCAAAATTCATTTGACCACAATTTGGTCATTTCTTGACGGATTCGCACGAAACCAGTGGCATTGCGAAGCAGATGGAGAGAAGTACAGTATCAAATCAAGTTGTACATGAGAACCAAAAGTTTTGAATTGATCTGGTACTCATTTCTTTGTCAATTTCCATTATATATCCATTTGTTCTTCTGATCGATGAATGTTGTGTGGTATCTTTTAACCAACAGTCATTAGACATAATTCTTCTCCTGCAAAAAAACATAACCTTTTAAAGAATCAAGTGGCTTTTCAAAATAACTAAATGTAGTTTTAAACAAAAATATCAAGATGATTCTGTGACATATTCATATGAAAACAGTGTTAATAAAATCCTGAAAATAGCCATTTTAAAAACTTTTTCAAAATTAAGATTATGAAAACTTTGAAAACCTTGCTCTAATACCAATTGTGAGAAATACGGATTACAGATCCTAAGGCTAGGATTAACACTAGAGGGGAAGTGAATAGTGTTTATAAAGAATTACTAAATCTTTTTGAATTTACGTTGAATTGAACACGGATGTATGCAATATACAGACACAGATATGATCACGGAAACAAACGCAAATGCAGAAATAAAGTAAAAGCAATAAAGGAAAGAATACACCGAATTTTATACTGGTTCGGAGTTACCCTACATCCAGTCCCGCAACACAAGTACGCATTTTCTTTCAAAAGCAATTGTACAATTACACCCGATTTCAAGGCTACGAGGTACACCCTCGAGAATCACAATCCTCTGGGTAGAGATACTCGATTTCCGAGCCACAAGTTTACCCAATTGATTTACCAAGGCTACAGTCACACCTTATCTCGCTTGATTGATTTTCAAGGCTACAATCACACCTTTTCTCACTTAATAGATTACAAAGAAGCCCATAACTCTGAATAGCACTGAGGATCTTGTTGAGATAGTGATAGAGAATCAAACTAGAAAAGATCGAGTTTGATTCAATGTTGATTTCGGCAGAGTAATGGTAAGAATATGTATTAAGAAATGTGGAAGAAGAAGAGGAGTAAAAAACCAGAAAATCTGATATAAAATTCGTTGAAACTAACCCCTATTTATACAAGAACAACAGCCATGTCCATTCGTGAAGAGTTATGGCGAATAGACACTTCTTTTGAAATTTAAATTTTGAACTCAACTGACTTCATGTCGACATGGTCATCATAGGCATGTCGACATCCCAAAGCAATTTTTGATGATTTGATTTTCTTTGAAAATAGTCTTTATCTTATATTAAAACTATTTAAAACTTTATAAATATACTTGACTATGGTTATAATTCATAAGTAAATATAGAAAATAATATATATATAGAATTTAACTATAATTTTATATTTAAATCTTAAGTATAAATATTTAAAAGTTAAATATATTATATTAAAAGATAGTTTAAAATCAGGAGTAATTTGACTTTGAAATTAAAGATAATTTTTCAGGCTAAAATTATTTAAAATTAGGATAGAGGGTTTTGAATCTTTTAAAAGGAAAGTTTTGAAATCATTCTGAAAACAAGATATAATTTTGAAAAATCATTTTAAATAAAAGGTTAGCGGATACAAAACAATGTTCCACTAGATTTTTCGTAGGTTCCATCCTACTTAGGGTACCATCCCTTTAACATGCTCGAAGTGGATTCCATTCCACGAATAAATTGGATTTTAAGATGCCAATTCTTTTCTAGGAGCTTTAACAAAATTTTCTAATTAAAGAATAAATTACTTGAATTCTTGAACTCTTGATCATCTTGAATCTCTATACTATACGGTCTTCGTTCTTGGTACCTACATGATTAAATCCTCCATATACATATATATCTAAACTTATAATGTTAGTATTTATGTTTTATAATCTATTCTAAGGTTGTTGTCATCAAAACCATCATCTCACGGACTAACATATGCCATCCCCCGGTCGTAACTAACCTTGTTGAGGGCCCTCAAATTCCAACAACCACATAAGTAAAATATCTAGGCTTCATGCCATAATACCACTTTTTATCTAAAAGGAAATGCACATACCCTTAGGGTCGCGAACCCCATAACCTTGCGGCATCCTTCCTGTTTCGACCATTTCTCGGGGTGTGAGGTTCGATGAAGTCTCGTCCCACAAAGCTACGCTTTACACAAAAGCCATGCTTCGATCAACCAATGCTCAACACTTAGCACGCCACATTACCAAATTGGGATATCACTAATAACTATCAACTATATAACCTCTAAGCTCGTATGTCTCAGAGAAGGGTATTAAGCTAAGAGAATAAATTCTCCACCACCAACAGAAATGTATTTGTTAGAAACCAGCTTTATATCTCAAAGTGTAATATCAGACATACATCCATATAAGTCCATCCTGGGTTTGAATGGAACCAAAGGCACTTCGTTCAGTTAAGGAAAGAAGTCCTTGGAAATCTGGATATCCCTAATCGCGTTCGGACTCCACATCACATAGGGTAATCTCTATACCGGAGCAACTCGGTGCAGAGACAATCAATAGGCAATCCTTTCATTTTCGAAAAATACTGGTCTTTAGCCACTGTCTTCAAATGCAATTCCATTCCGTCGTATCATTATTCGGAATGGATTTTCGACTTAATGCCCTTTCCCAGCCTTTCCGAATAATGAGCGCTTTTTTAAAACATACGGATACATTCGGATCCTAAGTGGTTTAAGTAAACAATTTTAATTTAATTCAGAAGTTCACATTCACACAACAATTCATATCACAGAATATATAACTTACATTTATCACAGCTCAATCCAAAGCAATTCATATCACAGAATATTATAGATTAACATACTAGAGATATTAATCAATCCAAGCATTCAATATAAGCAAGATTAATTAATCACATAATTTTCAATTAATTTAATTTAAACCAAATAAATTAATTACTTATGAATTAATTACCATGAATTAATTACCTAACCCTGCTAAATTAACATTAATTAATTACAAACCATTTTTTATTATTTTAATTAATTGATGAAATTAATTAATCGTCCTTAATTACTTTTATTAATTAATTAACCTATAATTACTGATTAATTGTCCTTTAATTATTAATTAATTATCCTTTAATTACTTATATAATTAATTATCCTTTAATCATTAATTAATTATCCTTTAATCATTAATTAATTAACCATTAATTACTAATTAATTAATTAATCTTTAATTACCCAAGGCTTTAAAGATAAATCATTATCTTAATTAATTACTTAATTATCATTTAAATCTTATTTAATAAACCTTTGAAATAAATTTATTATTAACATGTGAATTTACTTTAGACCCTTAAGTTAATTAATAATTAAAAACATTTTACCTTCTTAATTAACTACTTAATTATACTAAATAAACTTTAGGAATTAATTAAGATAAAGGACATATAAATAAATACATTAAATTTAATTAATTTAAAATAATTAATTTTACAACATTTAACTAATCCCAAACTTAAATAAAACAATTATTATTTTAAAAGAATTAGTTAAGAAATTGTTAAAACTTTATTTTTTTTTTGTTTAACTTTAAAAACTTGTTAATATCTAACATTGACCCGAAACAAACCAGTGCTTACCCGCACTCAAACCACCCATTTTAAAACTTTGTTTCTTTATTTTTAAATTTTCAAAACTGTTAAACCAGTTAAAACCCACGCGAACATACCCGAAGCCAGACTCGAGCCAACCCCTCCACTTCCCCGAGTCCAACCCGAGGCTACTTCTTCTACTTCTTCTCGAATACTAAACACTGATACACAGAGAACCACATGCACATGCACAGATGAACGACGATACTACGGTCACCAATGCCACCGCCGACGAGTCGACTTTGACCTTCCCCTTCGATTTTGACCACTCTAACTTCAATCGAACTCGAAAATCGAATTCGAGCAACCAGAAGCTCCACTGGAACAAAACGATCAACCAAGAATCGCCTCGACCTACCGCCTCAGATCACCAGAGTCGTCGCCACCGCGTCAAGAGCTTCGTCGTTCCACCACGCACATGTTCCCCCTACTCCGGTCAAGTCCGATGTTTCGACGATGGCGCAAAAGCCCGAAGTTCGACATCGACCAAAACCTGGGTTTAAACCCTACTTCAACGTTGTGCCGCCACCACGGTGATCAAAAAATTCTCTGGTCATTTTTCTCGAGATCGCCGACCGCCAAGCTACCTCGGCCGCGATCCCGACCAACCACCTTGCTCTGATCACCAGAAATCGACAGAAAACCCAAATCCGTTCATCTCACGAATTCTCCTCAATTACTAAACAAAAAATCTGGATTTTATTTTTAAAATTCATTATTTTTAAATACAAATCAGATGTTATAGGTGAATCAAGAAAACATGACACTCGAATTTTTGACATGTTTGGTTTTTACCGTATTTTCTAATTTTCCAGAAAATACTCAAACTAATTATACCTAAAAACATTTTTGAAAATAAGATCTTGTTAATTTAAACACATTTTGTTTATACAACATCAGCTATAAGTGATTAGAGGAAGAGAAATTGAATTTTCTTAACTTGTTTAAAGCCTGTAGACTTAGAACAGAGGCATGTTTGCCTGTACGCAGGCATGCACATAGTCATCTACATATATACAGACGTGCAAGCACATTATACATCCATAACACATTTCACAACATACTTCAATACTTATCACATGCAAACCAAGATTTAACATATTTAAGCCTTTATAAAAATTATTTACTCGCTGGTTTGAAAAACAGATAAGCCTGGAAATCTGGAAATTTGATTGAACTTGATAATCGGCAACTTGAACTTGCTTGACCTTTGATTTGAATTTGCATGATTGAACTGAGCCGATCTTTACTCGCTTTAAGTTGAAATTTAGAAAAGTGTTGATTGTTGTTTTCTTTTTTCTGGTTGTTTTCTCAGGTTTTGTTAATGAACGAAAAAAAGAAAAATGAGAGAGAGAAGTAGAGATTATAGCCTTGTTTATTTATTTTTAAAGATGAAAATAATATGACACTTGTAATTGCATGTTATAATAAGCTTACACTTGTTAATTTACATGCATTAATGTTTATATAAAATTTTATATTATATTTTCAATTTTTATTAATACATTTCCTTTTATTAATATGTATAAAATCTTTAAAGAAAATGATTTAAAACTAATCATACACTAATAAATAACCATATATACAAATACCAATTTTAAAATACAGAGCTTTAAATCCAATTTTTTTAAGATATTTACATTTGAATTTCAAATTAAAATTCTATTTACAATCTATTATATATATATATATATATATATATACATAAACAAACACATACCTTATTTTTTTTTGGAAAATTTCAAATTAGTTCACAAATTAATCCTAAAAATTATATTAATTACTAAATTAAATTTGGCTTAAAAACGGGATCGTTACAAAAATGGGTAATCCTTTATATCGAAATAGATGTTTTGGATAGTTTTAAACTCAATGAACGGGTTTCAAGTCCTAATTCCATCATATAAAGAAGTTATGTTAAAATCAGCTTATTTTAAATTGATTTCAATTGATTCTAATAAAATCGATTTCTACGCGTTTCGAGTTCGTACGATCAAGGGACAAGTTTGATCGCTACGAAACTTGAAACCTTATAATAGCTTATAGCTATGGATCCGATGAAAATGGTTTCGTCGAGATCCAAGTCAGTGGTCAAAATGGCTATTTTCAGATTATTTAAATAAATTAATATTAAATCGATTAAATCATTTTTTAATTCAATATTTAATAATTTACAATTTCTATCACTTTGGATTACTGGTTATTTATAACCCTTTAAAACAAATTTCTATAATAATTTATTATTGAATATTTCATAATTTACAATGTTTAACTCCAATTTAATAATTCCAGTAATTATAAATTAAAATTCCAATAAATCTATTTATTTGATTTTTAAATCTTGTTATTCAATCAATTATCATCTTATGGGTATAATTAACATTGTTTTATATCTTAGTACATTAATATTTTTAAATTTCATCTTAATTTCAATTAATGTAATATTTAATTTTATTTAATTACAACAAATACAATTATTATAATTTAAATTCCAAAGATTGATTTATCTTAGTTTCACTTTTTTTATTAAATCAATTATTACCTTATGAATATAATTACATTCCTATACATTTATTACATTCACAATTTTCATTTATTAAATTAACTCACATTAATGAAACATTTGTTTACATTTATTTAAAATTGAATTTGAATCAAATTTAACAGACAAAATAAATAGGCAGTATATAATAATTGTTACCATTAACTTCTAACCACACTTATAAGTTTATTATTTACAAACAAATGTTACAATTACTTACCTAACACTGATTTTATTCAATTATCATTAATTATATATTATTTCAATAATTGATTCAATATTTACATTTTTTTCCATATATTCAATTTAAAACCAAGTAACACTTAAATTATTTCAATTAATTGGAATTTCCATTAAGATTGTTACTAATTAACTTTAATTAACATTGCTACCTTTCATTTTTGTTATTATTCATTAATATATCAAAAAAAATTATTTCTCCCAGTATTAAATAACACAATCTTATTTAAATTAACTATTTTGAATTATCGAAAAATTACAGGTTGTTACACTCTCCCCCACTCAAAACTTTTTGTCCCCAAAAAAGGAAAGAGAAGGGAAATGAATGAATTAAGTAATCAATATATCTTATTCAAAATATTAAATTTATAAACAATTACTTTACATAATCAAATAATTTAAATAAAATATATCAATTTATAAATGGTTAAATCCTTTTATACTCAAATTAATAAAGTTTGAAAAACATTTCATAAAATTTCCTAAGTCCAAAATTTTCAGAAAAATTTCGGCAGAGTCTCCTCTGTGAGAGGCGCAGGAGAAATAATATTAATAATAACAATATATATCATATATATTTAAAAATAATATGTCCCAACAACGGGAAAAAATATAATATTGCTATAAAACTGTAATCTGAGAATGTACCTATTTGTCGGGCAAATAACACTTAATTTATGAAACCAAAAGCAGTAGTTATTGCTTCCATACCCTGTATTTCACTTATATAATCTAAAAAAGTTAATAATTATAAGAGTTAAATATTTAAGTTGCTTCAACTATTAACAAAACAAATCAATACAACATAACAACCATCACTTGCAACCAAAGCATACAACAAGCACTTGCAATAGACCCATACAACCATCACATGTAATCAAAATAATCAACCATCCATCCACAGCAACCAAAACACATTTTTAATCGTATAGAATGACAAATAAACTATTAAGTATACCATACACTCAACAGTCTTAGATAAAACTCAACAGATTATTTATACATCCAAACTATTAGAAGGATCCTTTCCCAAACAACCCACAGTCAAAACAAACAACAAATTTCAAATATTGTTAGGTTTATTCTTATAAATTTCCTTTCACAACATTTATTATTCATTTTTCATACAATGATTATTTCTTAAATTTACATTTATTTCTTACAAGAATTAAATTTCCATTCATTTATTTACATATGTTATTTACATTTTATTACATATGCTACTCATGTATACTTATTAAAACATATGTAAATCAATTCTTAAAGTACTATATAGGTTCCTTTGTAAATAAATTCACATTATTCATTTAGTACTTATTTTCGTTTATTTTCATTTATTACTTACAAGATTCATTTTTTTTCCATTTATTCATATAATGTCAATTTCTGTTTGTTGCATTACATTAATTTCTTACATAAGTTATATCCATTTAATTATTTATAATAAACAACGATTTCATCATTTAAGTATTACATACATTTCTTTGTAGTTTAGTTTACATTTATTAATTTACATACCCGATTCCATTAGACATTAATATTCATTGGTGCATAAGTTCATTCTCAAGTTTCTTACTTTCTAATTTACATTCATCCTTTCTTATATAATGTCCTTGAATATTGAATCCATTTTCTAAATCATTTCACCTTTCTGATGTTATATCATTAACTTAATACAGTATCCCTTTTTTATTCACTTTATTTATCTATAGCTTCAAATATCAACTTAAATTCATAATCATTTTCTTACGGTACCCATTTTTCTATTCCATTTTATTTAGTAGTATTTCAATTATAACTTAAGTTTATAACAATTATAATATCAAAATTCTTATTTATAAAGTAATTTCATTGAAACTTTCATTACTTAAGTTTTACTTGTATTATATTCTATTACATGTCCTCATTAACTTTACAACTTTTTAATCTTTTGGTAAGTTATATATATATACACACATGTTTCTAAGCATGTAATTGAATGTTACCAGGTTTATCGTACTTATTTTATTAACAAAGTGTTTACTAATTCATCTTCTAAATTTCCATTATTCTTTATTTTACAAGTTTCTAATTTCTTATATATACCATTTATCACTTAGCATCTAATTCTCATATCCATTTAGAAGTTCCAATTATTAAATAGTTAAAATTTCATTTCATTACAATAATTGATATCTCTAATTTATAGAAATCTAAAAACTAAATGTTGGGTTCCATTTCAAATCATTTAAATATATATACACACACACACTCTCACTCTCTCATAACTTATATATGTATCAAATCGTATTAAGGAAATAAAATTAATATTTATTTATCAAAACAAATGTGTAGTAAACTGCTACAATGGCCTTCCTACTTTGAAACCCGAAAATGAACGTCGATGATGTGTGCACTCATCACCGAAATTATTTTCCAACGACAAAGAGGGGAGTACAGAACTTATTTCTTTCCAAAATTCCTTTAAAACATTTCTTTCAAATCATCTTGAAATATTTATCAGAAAAGACTTCTAAATAATACAAATATTATATACCAAAATCATTTGAAAGAATTTCAAAATCCCGGAACTTAAGTTCTAAATTTTCCAATTAATATTTATTTTATTTACAAGTCTTATTTTCAACCAATATTTATGGATTTCTCTACCTAACAAACAACATATTACATCCAATTATATCATTTATAAAATCAGTTATTTTATATACAGAAATATATAATTGGCAAAATTATTTCATTCACCTATATTTCAAAACAAATATTGTGTCGGTCTGCCCTATTAAGTGTTTATAAATCCCTATTTGTAATGATCCACAAGTTAATCACTTTGAATTTGAATTGTCGGCATGTTCTTAAATAATTTAATAATGGATATCTAGAATAAAAAATTGGATAAAACGTCTCGAATGGATTATTTTAAACTGGTGTAAAATGTTAGTTTAAAGATGGTTCAAGTTATAAGGCGGTTAGGGGTACCAATTTATTTAAGAATAAGTTTACCTAATCAAATAGAATGGTATAATTACTTACTTAATAAAACAAGAAAGAATTATTAACCTTGCCTAATAAAATAGAATAGTATAATTACTGGCCTAATAAAACAATAGAGAATTATTAACTATGCCTAATAAAATAGAATAGTATAATTACTTGCCTAATAAAACAGAACAGTATCAAAGGTGACTAAAATGCCCTTCTCTTCACCTATAAATAGCCAAGTCCATATCTCATTTTAATTCATTCACAAACTAAATAAAAGAACTAAAATTCATTATCAAAGGTGAAGTATTCCAAGTCCCCAACAAAGCAAATAGGATGTGAGTATATTCCTTGCTTTCATAGTTTAGTGAGTAAACTCTTAGACTATCGTATTATATGCTATTGGATGTTACATATGTTTGATTATGATTGTTGATGATGGTTTTTAATATGAATGTTGAATATATATGCAAGTCACGGAAATACACGTCGATAAGCACAAAGGAAAGGACTTTCCTTTATTTAATGAATTGGTGTATATGGAATGTTAAACCTCTTTAAAATTATTTAAAAATATGAAATAAATTCTAAAAAAATTAAAAAATTTAGAAGTGATAAAAAATGAGTTTCCAAATTATAAAAAAAAGCCGTTTAGATCAATATAGCTTAAAAAAAGCACTTTCCGCAGCACTTTCCTATAACTTTTGAAATGTAGTTTTAAACGCTACCGTTCTTTTCCAAATCCTTTGTAAATGTATTCAAATGATTAATAAAATATTTTAAATATGATTTGAAGGATTTATGGAATGGTAAAATATTAAATGATTTTGAGTTGATCAAATTACTTGACCTCTTTATGGGTGTCAAAGAGATAGTGTCTAGGCTCGAGTTTTGAAAACCAGTTTCCTGCTCTCCCTGCCTATCTGAACTGGCCTGACGGATTGGATTGTAAATTTGATTTACTTAGATCAAAAAATTTCAAAGTTAAAGGATATAATTCTCCAAAGATAAATAACTTGAATTTTATGGAGATAATCTTCTTGTACTTGGTGTTAAAGCCTGAAGAGGGAACTCGTACTATTTGTGGAATTTAACGGGTGCTTTCACCGTTATTCCACCCATAGTATTTGTTGAATACGGGAATTGATATTGAGTAATTAGATGATTTCTATAGATTCTGCTCACTTAATATTTACCAGTTTTGGACTAACATCCTAAATAACATGCTTTTAACCGAATTAAAATTATGAGTTTTGAATTGGGAAATCTTTTTTAAGATTTAAATGAAATGAATTGCATATATTTTTCTAAGTAAAATATGAAAGGGTTTGGAATTATTCCACGATTTAAAGAGGTTTAAATTAACCGAAAGGATTTGATAAATGAGGCTTGATGATTCCATGTACTTTGAGAAAGATAAAGAAATATTCCAATGAATATATCTCTAAGATATATCTATGAATGAATAGAAATATGAATTAAATTGAATGATGATTGATAATCACATATGAACTTAACATCTTTTTAATCGATGATTGGTTCAGAGGAACTGGGTCAGATTTGGGTAATTCCTATCCGAAGACCACTTCAAACCAATTTACATATTCGAAGTGAAGACATGGATATGATATTAAGGATTTTCGTAATGAAGGACTACTTATTGATCATTTAGGGATAAACTCCCAATATATATAGTAGCAGTAGTCTCTTCGTTATGAAATATCCAATGCAAGGACTAGTCACTACTAATCCTAGGTGTAACTCCCGACAGGATGTGGTAGGAGAGTGCCTTAGGTTTGTCCAGTTCCTGGATAACTTGCATGGACGGATGTCTGAAGTTGCAATTGTAGTAATATTGGTTGATTTCTATGAATGTATCATCTGATTGGTGGCGGAGAAGGCAACTTCTTTTTGCTCAACACCCTTTTTTGAGACATACGAGCTCAGAAGTTATACTTTTGTAGAAATCAGTTCTATGATTATGGATTGGCAATGTAGCATTCAAAGTGGAATGTGCTATGAGTAAGGTAATCGTTACCTCGAGCCTCACCATCCAGAAATGACAAAAATAGGGTAGATGCGGCAGAGCTAAGTGGGTCGCTCCCATTAGGGCATAGTCATCACCTTTCTAGATATATTTATTCCCGCTATGACGTCGAGTTTTAAATTAACATGGTGTATGCAAAGGGAGCTCTAGGGTAGGTCGGGAACGATCGGGAGGATGACATATTCGATACTATCTATGGTAAAGGTAGGTCGGTTCTGTGTTGGTAGAGGTTGGAGCCTCAGGTGCATTTTTCTAGAGATGTACTGTCGAAAGGTAGTCCCTTACCTTGTCATTGTATGGAAATCCATTCTCCAATAAGTGCCTTCGGATTTGATTATAAAGCCTAGTATGTTGGAATTTAATAATGTAATAATTTCGGCTAAGATTTTATATACTTACTTGAAAAGTGTTTTCAAAAGAATGTCATTAAAAATAATATCCACATATTCTACGTAGAAAATGTTTTGGTTACCATAAGGAAAAAACTCATTCCGTGTTTATGTGCGACGTGGTCTTATGAGATACCTTTTGTTTTCAAACATTGTATTTTGAGTTTCTCACACTAGTCCCATGACTGACCTGGAGTTTATTTTCTTTTCCCTTAAACTTTAGGTGCCCTATTTCCTAGGCAGCTAACTAGTTGAGTAAGCTTGGAGCATTTCGAAATGGAGCACGGAGCACGGAGCATTTTGGCTCTTTTGTTGAAGTCATATGCCACTTTCCGCTGTGTCTGTATTATGTATTAGTATTTACCAGCACTGTAAGGATAGGTCGTTATAACTATCCTAGTTGGGTTAGTACCTATCATAACTTTGATGGAACAACTTAGGGAAATTGCATGTACTACTTATATGTATAATTATGTATTGAATACGATGTGAGATTCCATTATGGTCTATCTTCTATCTTTATTTATTTAACCCATGATAATCTGCCTCTCCGACACTTGGATTTATGGCACGTAAATACCGAGGATGTATTAGTGTCAATTTCTAAGGGTCGAGGAGCTGGGTCATCACATTTAGTATCAGATCTTATGGTTGAGTGAACACCTAAGCCTAGATGGGGTCAACTCATTAGAGATAGGGTTAGTATTACCCTAGAATGAGTTTAGTCTGAGAGAGCGCATATTTGATTTTTTTATTCGAATAAGTTTATTCAAGTTTATACCAATTCCCTAACATAATTTCGTCTATATATTTGAAAGATGTTCCCTTACTATATGCAGATAGTAGGAATGAGTCATATAAGAGGACGAAGGGGAGGTAGCAACACTACGACCACTAATGGTCAACCAAATGCTACAGTAATGGAGGAAGCGGTAATTCCCGTGCCACTTTAAGCTAACTTTGCCACTCTTTGCAAAGATTATTCCAACTTAAGAGGAAAGCCATTCCAAGGCATAGAATCTATTATTGAAGTTCAAGCCTGGCTAAGATCCTGTGAAAAAATCTTTAAAGGATTAGACATTGATGATAATCGAAAGAGGTTCTTGGCCTCCTAGCAATTGAAGGATGTGGCTCTAGCTTGGTGGGAGTCCGTTGCTCTTAATGAATCTGAAGATAATTTCTCTTGGGCAAGATTTAAAGAAGTTTTTGAAGAGCAATACATGCCCATCGCTGGCAAATCCCGCCTCTATAAAGTTTCATGGATCTAAAACAAGAAGCGATGGCTATGGAAGAGTATTTGCACAAATTCAATGAATTGTATCGCTTTAGGTCTGGATTGATAGACACGCCTCTGGAGAAAAATGAGATGTTTCATTTCTGGGATGAAGGAGCAATATCAAGATAGGATGACCGCCCATGTTAAAGGAACCTTTGTGGATTTAATAGATACAGGTTTCCGTTATGAAACTTTAGATAAGAGGAATCCAGTCGCAACCCAAAACAACAACAACAAGAGGAAGTTCAATAACGATGAAAAGAAGCTATGGCAAGGCAAGCCCTGAGGAGGATCTTAGAAAAACCGTTTTAAAGATGTTGAAAGTTTTAATTGTGGAAAGAAAGGAAATTATTCAAAGTACTACAGAAGTCCCAAGTTTCAAAGGCAGAAGCAAGGAACCGTCTCTCCTATAGTGTAGAAAAGCCTCTGCCATAACTGCCATCAACCTTGCCATTGGAAGAACAAGTGCCTGTTAATGAAGAAAGGAGAGCAGGTTAAGGTCCTTGCTATCAAAGACGAGCCTTCAACCTCAACTGATGTAAAAGGCAAGGGAGTTCTTGAAGGTAATACTTATGTCAATGATGATTTAGTTAAAGTGTTATTTGATACCGGGGCTTCCCGTAGTTTTATTGCTAAAGAATTAGTTGATAGATTAAAACTGATCACAAAAATAGTAGATACTTATATTTGCATGTCAAATTCCATAGGCGGTACAATTAATCTTTGTATGATTTGTGAAAACGTACGAGTTACTCACCACTCCCAAAAAATTCATGCGACATATTTGTTCTTGACTTTATTGGTTTTGAAGTTTTGCTCGGTATGGATTGGTTATCCAAGAATAAAACTGTCCTTGATTGCGTTAAAAGGACGGTAACTTTGTGGACCAGCTTCGGAAAGTTTATAGAAATATCTTGTGAAGAACCTAGTCTGATAAGGGATAGTTTCATGTATGCACTAGACTCATCTCAAAAAGATTTGGTGACAATACCAATTGTCAAGGAATTTCAGGATGTTTTTGAGGAAGTTAAAAGTTTGGCCCTGCATCGGGAAATTGAGTTCCAAATTGACTTAATTTTTGATGCAAGACCCATTATTCACCCTATTCGAAGGATGGCACCAAAGAAAAAGATTTAATTGCCAAACCAAACTGATGAGTTGTTAAAAAAGGACTAATTAGGCTTAGTCGCTCAAGTTGGGGGGCAGCGGTAGTTTTTGTAGCTAAATCTGACGGCCCCTTAAGGCTTTGTGTAGACTATCGAAACCTAAATAAGTAAATGATTAAAATTTAGTATCCTTTACCCCGCATAGATGACTTATTTGATCAACTTCATGGTGCTCGAGTATTCTCACAAATGGATTTAGCCATAGGATCCCATCAACTAAGAATAGCTGAGGATGGCATTCCATTAACTACTTTTAGGGGTCTGGATTGCTTTTACAAATGGCTAGTTGTGCCTTTTGGATTGACTAATGCACCCGCCTATTTTATAGACCTTATGAATAGACTATTCAAAGATGTGCTAAACAAATTCATGTTGGCTTTTATTGATGATATTCTTATCTATTCTAAAATCGAGGAAGAACACGAAAGGTATTTGGAGATTGTGTTGGAAATATTGTGGAGAATACTTAAAGCTAAATTCTCGAAATGCCACTTTTGGGAGAAAGAAGTAAGATTCCTTGGGCATATTGTGTCGGGAGAAGGGATCTCAGTAGATCCAGAAAAGATTTTAGCTATACAAGATTGGAAGCAACCACAAACCCTGAAGGACATTCGCAGCTTCTTAGAATGGGCAGGATATTACCGAAGATTCATTCAAGACTTCTCCAAAATTTCCTCTCATCTAACAAAATTAACTATGAAGGATGTTAAATTTGAATGGATACCAAAATGTGAAGAAGCATTCAAGGAACTCAAGATAAGGTTAACTACTACTCTAGTCCTAGCTATTGTTGATGAAGGCGGCGGTTTAACTGTATATACTGATGCTTGTGGGGAAGGAAGCATGGAAAGGTCATTGCTTGTGCAAGCAGACAACTAAGGACTCATGAGAGGAATTATGCAAACACGACTTAGAATTATTAGCCGTTGGGTTCGCATTAAAAATATGGAGGCATTATCTACTGGGTGAAAAGTTTGAGCTCTTCACGGATCACAAATCTTTGAAGTATCTTTTCACTCAAAAGGGCTTAAATATGAGACAACAACGTTGGTTAGAATTTCTTGCATCATATGATCTTGATATCTTATACACACCTGGGAAAGCCAATGTAGTGGCGGATGTGCTAAGCAGAAGGCATGCCGTTATAGCTTATTTAGTGGTACATCCAACCATGATTTATCGTATAAAAGAGAATCAGCACAAGGATCCAACCATTTCAAGAATAGCCAGGGAAGTGGAGGAGAATATAATACCAGGAAGATGGATAGGATTCAAAGTAGACGAGTAGGGAATCTTAAGAATGAATGGAAGGATATGTGTTCCCAATGTAGATGGGCTAAGGCAAGAAGTTTTAACAAAATGTCATAATTCTCGACTATCTGTACATCCCGGAGTTACTAAAATGCATCGAGATATGAAGAGAACTTTTTTGTGGGATGGCATGAAGATGGATATCTCTATCCATATTAGTAGATGTGCAAATTATCAACAAATCAAATGTGATCAGCAAAAGACCGCTGGATTACTCCAACCTCTTGAAATTCCAACTTGGAAATGGGACCAAATATCGATGGATTTCATCCATGGTTTACCCCGATCAAGAAAGGGAAATGAAGGCATTTGGGTTATCATAGATCGATTAACCAAGAGCGCATATTTAATCCTAGTAAAACCAACGAGAACTGCTATAAGTCTGGCAGAAATATACATAAGGGAAGTAGTTCGATTGCATGGTGTCTCCAGTAATATAGTCAATGATCGAGATCCTATCTTTACTAGTGAGTTCTGTGAGGCATTGCAAACAACTTTAGGAACTAAGCTAAAATAAGCACCGCATATCACCCCCGGACTGATGGACAAACTGAGGGAGTAAATCAAGTGTTAGAGGATCTTCTTAGAGCTTGCATCTTAGATTTTAGAGCTTCATGGAAAAGATACCTTCATCTAATAGAATTCTCTTAAATAGAAGTTATCAGACCAGTATTAGCATGGCCCCGTATGAATCTTTGTATGGTCGTCTGTGTAGATCCCAAGCATGTTGGATCGAGACCAAAGATCGATTAGTACTAGGTCCTGACATGATTAGAGAAGCTTAAGAAAGGTTGGCCTAATTAAAAAAAACGAAAGAAGCCCAGAGTAAGCAGGAGAGCTATGCTGATCAAAGGTGAAGAAATTTAGAGTTCTCAGTTGGAGATTATGTATTTCTAAATGTTTCTCCAATGAGAGGAGTGGTAAAATTTAGTCGGGCAGGGAAGTTAGTCCCTCGATATATTGGCCCTTTTTCCATACTGGACCGAATTGGTAAACTTGCATATAAAGTAGAGTTACCAGATCAACTATTACATGTGCACAACGTATTTCACGTATCTCATTTACATAAGTATGTACACGACCCGTCGATGATAGTAGAACCGGGACAATAAGTTGATTTGGAGGTTTAGCCTAACCTAATCGTCCTTAGGCGGCCTATTTGTATTATCGCTCGTGATATAAAGCGATTAAGGAAGAAGGTTGTGAATCTTGTTAAGGTTCAATGGAGTGGAGATGTTAGAGATTGTACTTGGGAAACTGAGGACTATATTAGGGATTCTTATCCCGAGTTGATATAGTTGTTGTTTGTATTTTGTTCTTTCTTTTTATTGTACTCACCAGTTGTGTTGATATCACTTTTCTAGTATCTTTGTGGTATATATGATAACATTGGGTTTCTTTGATATCTTGGGTTTATCTGATTAATTTTGAGGATGAAATTTTCTTTAAGGAAGGAAGGATGTAACGATCCATAATTTAATCACTTTGAATTTGAATTGTCCGTGTGTTTTTAAATAATTTAATAATGGATTTTATATCTAGAATAAAAATTAGGATAAAACATGTCGATTGGATTTTTTAAACTGATGTAAAATGTTAGTTTAAAGATGTTTCGAGTTATAAGGCAGTTAGGTGTACCAATTTATTTAAGAATAAGTTTACCTAATAAAACAGAATAGTATAATTACTTGTCTAATAAAACAAGAAAAAATTATCAACCCTTCCTAATAAAATAGAATAGTATAATTACTGGCCTAGTAAAATAAGAGAGAATTATTAACCTTGCCTAAAAAAAAACAGTATAATTACTTGCCTAATATAACAGAACGGTATAATTACTTGCCTAATGAAACAAAATAGCATAATGATTATTATATTCCATACGGATGGTTGCCAATGGACCAAATCCGGTCGACTCAGGTTCTGCCATGCGGATGGTTGCTGTTGGACCAAAATCTGTTCGAATCATATTATGCAATAGTTGATAAGGAGGATTCCTATTGGACCAAAATGTGGTCGAATCAAATTAAGCCATCAAGATGTTTTATATTGGACCAAAATGTGGTCGAATCAAACTAGGCCATCAAAATGTTTCTATTGGACCGAAATGTGGTCGAATCTGGTTAGGCTGTAGGAAATGACTAAAGTACCCTTCTCTTCACCTATAAATAGCCAAGTCCATATCTCATTTTAATTCATTCACAAACTAAATAAAAGAACTAAAATTCATTATCAAAGGTGAAGTATTCCAAGTCCCCAACAAAGCAAATAGGATGTGAGTATATTCCTTGCTTTCATAGTTTAGTGAGTATATTCCTTGTTTTCATAGTTTAGTGAGTAAACTCTTAGACTATCGTATTATATGCTATTGGATGTTACCTATGTTTGATTATGATTGTTGATGATGGTTTTTAATATGAATGTTGAATATATATGCAAGTCACGGAAATACACGTCGATAAGCACAAAGGAAAGGACTTTCCTTTATTTAATGAATTGGTGTATATGGAATGTTAAACCTCTTTAAAATTATGAAATAAATTCTAAAAAAATTCATTATCAGAGGTGAAGTATTCCAAGTCTCCAACAAAGCAAATAGGATGAGGGTATATTCCTTGTTTTCATAGTTTAGTGAGTAAACTCCTAGACTATCGTATTATATGCTATTGGATGTTACATATGTTTGATTATAATTATTGATGATGGTCGTTTAATATGAATGTTGAATATATATATATGCAAGTCATGGAAATACATGTCGATAAGCACAAAGGAAAGCACTTTCCTTTATTTAATGAATTGGTGTATATGGAATGTTAAACCTCTTTAAAATTGTTTAAAAATATGAAATAAATTCTAAAAATATTTTAAATTTTTTAAAAGTGATAAAAAATGAGTTTCCAAATGATAAAAAAAGTCGTTTAGATCAATATAGCTTAAAAAAGCACTTTCCGCAGCACTTTTCTATAACTTTTGAAATGTAGTTTTAAACGCAACCGTTCTTTTCCAAATCTTTTGTAAATATATTCAAATGATTAATAAAATATTTTAAATATGATCTGAAGGATTTATGGAATGGTTAAATATTAAATGATTTAGAGTCGATCAAATTACTTGACCGCCTTATGGGTATCACAGAGATAGTGTCTAGGCTTAAGTTTGGAAAACCATTTCCTGCTCTCCCTTGTTATTCGGACTGGCCCGACGGATGGGATTGTAAATTTGATTTACTCGGATCAAAATTTTACAACGTTAAAGGATAGAATAAAAGAATAAAACTTTAAAATTTATATATAATATCCCTTTATATATACTTTTCTTTTTACAAAAAGAATGCTTAGGTGCTTGGGAATAGAGAGTATGGCTATGCTGTGGCAGCGGTGAGGATCAGGTGGCTGCTGCACTCGAATGGGTCTGCGGTGTTGCTTCGGCACAGGTGGTGCAAGATCTGCTTGTGGTGAATGAAGGAAGTAAGGGTTTGGTCTGGTGGCTGAGGGAATAAGGCAAGTGGAAGGTGGCGGAGCCTAGTGGTTATCGGCCAGGGTGAGTTCGGTTGTGGCAGTGGCCTCTGGCGGGGAAAAAGCAGATCGGGGAAGTGGGGTAGAGGTGTTGCGGCCAAATTGAAGCAAGGTGAATGGTTTGGGTCACAAGCGATGGGGAGAGGATGGATCTGGGAAGGCTGTGCTGGAGACAGGGTGACGGTCAGAACCATGGCAGGGACAAGGTGTGATTAGTAGCGGGTTTGGGAGGTACAGTTGAGGAGGGTTGCGAGATGGTAGGCTTAGGGGAATGACTTGCTAGCGGGTGATGGATGGGTTAAGGCTGGCTGTGACTATAGGTTTTTCGGTTGTGAGTCGGAGAGGCAGAAGGTGGCTGTCTCGTGGTGGATGTGGTGGAGGGTTTGAAGGGGTACGGCGGAGAGCGGCACAGGCTCGGTAATGGAGTTTGAAATGGTGGAGACGTAGGGATGTTTGGTTGGCGGGGAGCGGATCTGAAGAGGGTAAACATGGAGTTTCGGCTGCTCTGGGAGGTGATGGGTCAGGCGAGAGAGTGGGTAGATGGCAAATGGCACGAGCAGGTTTGAAGCAAAAATTATGAATGCTTCTCAAGAAATATGAGTATAAGCAAACTAAACAATGATCTTATATTTTTTTCAAAGCATGAACAGCAATGGAAAGTAATAGAAAAGGCAAGCACGAATAGAATAGGAAAAAATGAAGGAGAGCAGAAAGATAATCGCGAACCAGAAAATATTGAACGGGTAGGAAATAAAAAGTTAGAAGTTGAATTCAGTGTTAGTGACCATTTAATTTCTCATGGTGGGTAAATGAATGGACATAAGGTAACCCAAAAGATTCAAAACAGGTACCGATACGGCTAATCATTTCACGGATTTTGCCATATATCGAACACCGAAAAACACAAATGAATATACGACGGAGATCAGCACGACGAGGCAGAAAGAATGGTACACGGATATGAGTGATACGATCTTCCTATCAAATCTCGATATTCGCTGCCAAAAATGCTACTAAAACGCTGAAAATAAGATAAACGGATCTATAGCAATCCAAATTTAGCGAAACGAAATATGACGTCTCATTTAGAAAATGATTTACAAATTTATTATATAAAAATATTCAGATTTCAATAACATTTTATTTCCATCAAATTATCTGATTTTATATAATAAATTGAAATTTCACAACAAAACAAACTTACATACTTTCCAATAAAAATCTGACACTTGCTACGTTTAAATAAACATATTCCAAATACCAAATTTTCATTGCCAAATTAAATTATTTATTTTCATGAAAAAATTAGTTAATTACATTATTTAAAAGCATTAAAATTCTCGGATCGTTACATTTGGGTTGTTACAATATATATGTTTATAATATTAATTTGATTTAGATCCATTCTATGTTATTTCCTTTTGATTACATGTCCATTTTCTTAACATTAGAGTTGTGACATAATATATATCATTTAATTAGATGTTCATGATGTTCTTTCAATTTAGATCTGAAATTCTACCCCGGATTTATATATGCCTAAGTTGCCACATTTGTTCTAGTTTTAGACACCATTTATTTATATGATTTTATTTTGTTTTAACTCATATAAATTGCAAATGTTATCTATTTAAAATCATTTGAGAATTGAACATAATTTTTATACGATTGTTGTTTGAATATAATTATTTCAATTTATTTTGTTCGGAAGTTCAAAAACATAATTGGACTTTTGTGTAAATTTGTTAACTTCAAATTCTAACACTTGCAAAATGACAAACTTTACATATTCATTTGTTATTTTAATTTCAAAATGTAGCTTGCATTAATTACATATATGTATGAGTGTGTTGTTTTAATTTAAGGTTTTAAAATTTGCTTTTATGTAAAATCAAATTTTAACTTTAAAATTATTCCTCAATTGAAACTTGATTTATATTTGTTAATTCTAGATTTCAAAATATGAGAACGGTCAAAATTAATTTTATATGCATATATGTTTAGAGATTAATTACTAATTTGAAATGACACTGATTTATGGCTAAAGGAAGGAGGAAAATCAACCACCTTTCCTTCGTCATAAATGTCTACCTTAATTCATTAATTGCCCTATTGTAAATATAAGTTAACTTTTATGTATTAGCAAAATACCTTTTAATATATTATGTATAAGTGTAAGTTGAACTTATATATGATAGAGTTAAGGGTTTTCCCTAAGGCAATTATGTAATTTATTACATATATCTCACTCGTTGACCAATCTTGTTCGAAATAAAAGGTATTTTCTTCCTATTATATACTTGATATAATATGATTATATTAATTAATTAACTTAATTAAAAGTATATTTAATAGAAAAATCCATAAATGGTATATCTTGTGATAGTAGTTACAAAGTGTTGTAACCATGAGTAATTTATCACAATGAAACACATATCCATTTTAAATGTTCCTAGTCAAGATTCATCGAAACTGGATACCAATGTATCCATTGAGACTGGAGTATGTAACGCTCTCCAAATATTGGGCAGTGTATTACTCATGATTACTGGAGCACCTAAGGGTTACATACTAATAGTTATTGGATAACTATGGAATGACTCACTCGATAGTTTTCTGTTGGTTAATATAACTAAGGTCAAACAGAAAATATCGATGTGACTGATTTACACATTTCTCTCGACTTGAGAATACTGTGGATCTTCAATATGAAAGATCCACTTTGATTATAGCTAAATCATGGCATGGCGTCCATCGAGTGACTATAGTTGGGTCAAGTGGAAGTATTGGAAGTGAAGCACTATTCAAGAGAAGATTCGTCTCCTCAGTTATATGCGGTTAGTATCACAGTCAATTAAAGTCAACTCAAAGTCAAAGTCTCCGGCCAGAGCATTTCGGTTAATAATAATTGTTATTATTGAACCAAAGGCTTTGTAATTGGATTATAAAGTTGAACGTGGATGGGTTGGAATTTGACCATTACCAAATTCCATAAGTCCAAAGTGATATAGTTTTGACGAAGAGAATTGGTGTAAACAAATGTCACAACTGGGTAACGCTTATTAAACTAAAATTGGATTTTTACCGGAAATGAATAAGTGATAAATTTGGCCATAATGTCACACCACCTGCTAAGTAACATGTGAATGTCAACATTAGGATAGTTCAATGTTAATCACTGACTAAATTTATACCCAAGAGTTACACAGCCGAAACGATAAATTCCCTTAAGACCGAATGATTTAGTTAGTTAATAATTGTTATAAATTAATTAAATTAATTAACATTTATGAAATATTAATTATAAAATTTAAATATGATTTGAGAAATAAATAATTTTATATATATTTATAATAGTTATAAATATATCAATCGATATACAATATCGACAAGCGATTATATTAGATTTAATTGCATGATATTTTGGCTTGGGCTTAGATGGGTTTAAGGCCCATCATTAGGGCTGCAAGATTTTGGTTTTGGGACAGTCTAAGGGTGGCTAAAACATAAGGAATTGGTTTGGAGATAATGAGTTGAGATCAAATGAGAATGGGTAAAAAGGTTTTCTTCGTTTCTCTCTAATACAATCCTATATATATGTATGTATGTATGTGTGTATGTATGTATCTCTTAAAATAAATAAAAAACTTTTTTTGGCCGCCATTACCTTCTACATTGCTGACTAAAACACATCTCTCAATCCACTTCAAAATTCTCAAATATATTTCAATTTAAAATAATATTATTCGATAGTTAGAGGTCGGTAATTCCGGACTTGCAATCTAACGAATCAAGAACAGAAAAATGAAGGGAAGTCACTACTTCAATATGGATTCAAAGGCATCATTAAATTGGTAATTTTAATTCATATTATAGTAATTAAATTATATTCTATGATCATATAATGAGCAATTTCATATCTGTTTAAATATATTACTACTATATGTTTAGTTTGGTGAGATTTTGTAAGTAGATGTGGTTGTCACAAATCGATTTGATTACGTGCGTAATTTGTTTATTATACTATTCAATTTATGTATAGACAAATGTTGTTTACTGTACAAAATCAATTTTTGTCATTAATAATTGTTTTATATATATATATATATATATTTATTAATAAATTCATATATATACCTTAGTGTATATTTCTCTCTCATAATAACATATATGCACATATAAGATATATATATATGATTTAAAAAATTTAGTGCACTTATTTATATATAATATGAATTTAAAAATTCGAAAATTAACTATCATACATATATTCATATTTTTAAATTAACATTTATTGTATTTTTAAATTGTTTATTATATATAAAATGATAATTAAATTATAAATTACATTATAAATTCAATTTTATATTAGAAAAAATATTATATCATTTCGGAAACATAGAGGAAAAATTTAGGAATTTTTCAATAAAGTATATTATTTTTAGTAATTAATGTTATTTTGGAAAAGTTGTTTATGATTTATCAAAAATAATAATTTAATTGAAAAATTCCTAAAAAAATTTGTAACCTTTCATTCAAGACCTAGAATTTCTAAAATTTTGAATTTTGAATTTTTAATAATGTATTATTTTATATTAAATAATTATTGCCGAAATTAATGTATTTGTTTTTAAAAATAATATTTCAACTTTGAAAAATCTCCAGATTTTTCCTAAGGTCTATTTTAATTTTTGTAACCTTTCATTCATGATCCTAGAATTTTTGAAATTTTAAATTTTGAAATTTTTTAATAATGTATTATTTTATACTAAATAATTATTACCGAAATCAATGTATTTGTTTTTAAAAATAATATTTCAACTTTGAAAAATCTCTAGATTTTTCTTAAGGTCTATTTTATGATTCTAGATTTTTTAAAATTGTAAAATTCAAATTTTCATCAATAGATTATTTTATTTTAATTATTTATGGATGAAAACATTATTTTATTCATAATATATACAAATTGAAATACTAAAATTATTATGTTTGCAAAACTAAGTTAATTTTGAATTATAAATAATTTTTAATAATTGTTGTCTCTCTCTCTCTATATATATATTTATCCATATATAAATGCTTTATGTTCATATATTATATATATATATATATATATATATATATATATTATACATACATACATATGTTTGTGTGTGTGTGTCTATATATATTGTAACACATATACATGCACATATTTAGACAACATACACGACATACAAAATGAGCTAATATGTCTATTGCGATATAAATCCCAACATCTACATATGGGCATATTATACCTTTCATGGATTATTATATTACACATGCGCTCACACATATATGTATACGATACATTTATATATAAACTAAATCAAATAAAATTAATTTCATTTCTTGATATAATTGAATCTAAATAAAATAAATGATTTTATTTAAATGAACTTTAGCAATGTTCTAATTCAGTTAGACTTCATAGGCCCAATAAAAGATCCAATGAAGTAAACTTTTTGAAATTCACCCATAACTTCCGTTGCGGGCTAGTCCAGTTCCAACATTATATACATATGTACTGCTAGTTACATGTTTTGAAATAAAATTTGGACAACAAAGTTGTATGTGAATTATGTAGTAAATGACATTTAATATGTCAATTAATTTAATTAAAGAGATATTAAATTTTTCTCCCTCTACCTTTATGGCCTCGTCTTCCTTTATTTAATTAGTTGTGTTAAGAGAAAGAAACAAAATGTTTCCATCTCTAAAACTTCTACATGTTTATATGTTGCTTTTACCATTAAAACATATGAATGTATTTGATACATTTATTATATTACATGCACATTTAAATTAAATTTAAAATCCCTTTTTGCCAAATTAAATAAAATATGATTTTATTTAAAATTTTATTAGGTTAGATCTAATTTACATTTAGGCTACATAGGCCTTATAAGAATCTAAAGGAAACTTTTTGAAATTTACCCCAGTACTCCTTTGTTGGCATGCTTGGTTCCAACAATGGTATCAAAGCCCAATAACCTATGCGGGTCTAATTAGTCATAATAAAGATAACTAATTGAGCTTGCCCACTTAGTACAATGTTTAGAAAGTTAATGTATAGAAGGAGGTAATCTAGTAGCCCATCCTACCTGGTTACTAATCTGGCCTAAAAGATAAAGTGAGCCCAAAGATTGCCCCTAATAGAAAAGGCCCAATTTGAATTGGGCCTTGGGCTTATTTTCAAAATTGTTTTAAAAATCAATATAAAAGATTTTTAATTTAAAAGTTAAATTTAAAATAAAATAATGTTTATTATAAAAGTTATAATACAACATAAGTTTTCAAAATGTTTGAAAAGATAATGATATTTTCAAGAAATTTGAAAATATTTAAATACTAATTTCGAAATTTAAAATATATTAATAATATTAGTAAAATGAATTAATTAAATAGGTTAATTAATTAATACTTACATACATGTATTATATATATATTGATATATGTTATGTTATTTTAAATTTTTTTAAGATAACATAAGTATACATGTTTATATATAAAATAAAATTTTAAATTAATATAATTTAATTAAAATTATTTAACTAAATGTTATTAATTAAGTAAATTAATTAAAGTTTAATCAATTAAGTAAATTAATTGAACAAATTAATTAAAGGTTAACTAATTAAATAAAAATACATATATATGAGATATATGTGCTATACTATAAACGTTATAGTATTTATATTTATATATGGTATATAAGTATTACTATAATGGTTATAGTAAACATGTCCAATATAAAAGTTGTATTGGTGTAATATAAAATTAATTAAAAGTTAATTAATTAAAATTAAATAAATAAGACTTAGTTAATGTAATATATTCTATGCATAAGCCTATTATATAAGTAATATGAAATATAAAAGATATATATAATAAAACTTATATGATAGGAATGCATAAACTAAAGATGGAACATTAAAGAAACCCAAACAGACATAAGGATTAAATACATATGCAAATGTACGTATACCGTGATTTCTGATGTGTCCGACACTTGAATCGTGAGGGTATTTCATAAAAAGTACGTTATTCCATAAGTCAATATCGCTCAATATAATATATGAAAGATTATGAATCTTCAATATAATGTTGTCCTCTATCATATATATTAATAAATTACTTACATAATCTTTAGTTGCTAAGAAAACTCAAGCTAGAGATGTTACGTGTAGTATTATTAATTTATTGAGTAGATGATGTAAGATAAATATATGTATTTGTTGAGCAAACTCAAGGTACATATACTATACTTAGGCCGCCGCAATATGGTAGGTACGACTAAATAATCTCTTTTGATTTGTTGAGCAAACTCAAGGTCGAAACGAGATTAGGACGTACCAAGGGTTGGGAGTTGGATACGCTACAACTGAGGTTTCGAAAGGGTGCATTCGCCTTTTGTTTTAGAAAAGGAGCTTTCGAAAGGGTTTGCTGCCTTTTGTTTTAAAAGAAGCCTTCAAAAGGATAGCTCTGAATATATTCAAAACCAATCGGCCGCATTCTACCTTTCAACCTAGTAAAGGCTGCTTCTCTTTATAGCCTTTAAATAATGGCTTTGAAAGGGTGCATCGTCTTCTTACTTTAAAGCTGCTTCTCAATGCTTTTGAAAGGGTTAGTTTCGAAACCATCCCCATTCTTTTACTTAGGACCAATGCTTTCGAAAGTAATTTTTACGCCCCAACCCTTAGTTATATAAAAAAGTTAAACCCAAAGGTTCCGAAAGGAATGATTTTAAATGGTTTCGAAGCAATGTTTCCACAAGCTTTTACTTGAACCAAATTCTTTCAAAAGGTCAATTTTAAGTGAAGGATTTCAATATTTTTGAAAGGTTTATTTTGAGTATTTGAATGGAGGGTTTCCAATGCTTTCGAAAGACAAATCTAGTGGTTTCGAAGGAGGATGTTTAAGGTTTAAATAATGATTTCAAAAGGTCTATATTCAAAGGTTTCAAAAGGTATGTTTTGGCGTTTCGGCCTAGTGTTTCAAGGTTAAAGTAGTTAACTTATTTTCAGAAGGGGCCTTCAATGAATTCGAAATGCATTGTTTAAGTTTTTAAATAAAGGTTTCGAAGATATTGTTTTGGTCTTATAGCCTAATACTTTCTAAGTTAAAAAGGGGTTCTAACTTATTATGAAGGGATATATAATCTCATTGATTAGATTTCATCAACATTGTTTTGTGTAAAGTGTGTGTGTGTGTGTGTACATATATATATCATGGCATAAGTGTTTTGAGTAAAGCAAAGTATATGATTTTCTTGTTTTATAAAGGTATGATTTCAGGGGTAAATAATTTGTAAAGACTATTTACAAGGAAATAAACTTTTATCAGGGTAGTTAACCCTTAGATAGGAAATGAAACATGAATAAGGTAATTAACCTTAAGTTTATGACTCAAATATTAGAAAACCAGATAGGACTGGTGTAGGGTCGCGCCCTATACTTTAGGTATTAGCCCCTGGCTAAAATAACTCCAAAATTCCAGTGTGTCGGACTTATCACAAGTGAGACTAAATTGATGTTACACATAGAAGGGAATATACAGAGTAAAGATATTTTATTTGTGAATCCATAAAACCATTAGGTTCAGTTGACCCTAGAAAAAAAAGTTAAAGGGAGTCAACCCAGTATTGTGTCGAACAGAAGCTAGATTATTGAGGATGTCTGATAGGCCCGAATCAGCCAATGGTTAATAGTTAGCCAGATAAAACTGTAGCATAGACGGATAGTCCATTGATTTCCTTATTTTTATGCATATATGTACTTGCTATTATTGTTATAATCAGTTTGATTGTAAGATTCTAATTTGCAAAAGATATGTTTTACAGGGATATTAGTATGGAGAGGCATGTTTCGCTAAACGGTGTGGTCTTACTCAATATCAGAAAACCTAAATGTAATAATATTATTCACATCAGGTTTTATGTCTGACTCGAAGTTTATGTTTTTCCATCAAACTCTTGGGTGTTTACAATTTAATTTGAGTATATTGAGAGTTAAGGTTTTTCAAGTTTAGTAGGTTGGATGAATATGCTTCCAACGACGTGCATGAGGCAAAGTTAGTTATGTGCAAGCTACTTAGTTTATTTCCACTATGATGTATTTATGACTGAAATGTTATTTAGTACTCTGATCATCCAAGGGGGCATCTTCGTATGTCGCTCTTGGCGTAAATTGTAATAACTATATTTGATCGAAACCCAGGAATCGTTTGGGATTATGTAACTGAATATGAAATATTGTTTTGAAATGTAATCAGAAAAGTTTTTTTGAAATCTATGATGGTTTTATTTCATATTCACGTGTTTCTGATATTATGGATACCATTAATATTACTGTATTTTGTCATCGAAAGTTAATACTATAGATGACTGCAACATCTGTAGCACTTAGCTTTGGACCTCAAGATAAGGCATGTTACAACATGTATCATATTTATGCATTGAGAAGATCCCATAGTGTCGACTCATGCCAAAGACGTCTTAGGGTCCACTGCATACGTGTCCAATATCAATAGTAACGTAACGCCACTTATTGCACAACGTCGGCCATCCAATAACAGTATGATGTCTTAATTATTGTATGTACCGAGGAACCTCCCATTAATGACGGACCACACTTCTCCAGGCACCCTTATCAGTGGTATGCATCCATCGTAGAATCTCTTGTGGGTGCAATTTATGATCAAATCGCTGTTGTCGAATATCGACTTTGCCGAATAAATAGTGTTTAGGCTTAATTGCCCACGTACACATCTATCCAATCCCATGCCGTCCAAGAGTCATAAGCTTAGGAAACTAATTTCCCTACTAATATACTAACATTCATATGTAATATATACAAACTTATAACCTAGGCCTTAGGCGAAGGTTCAATCTACTAAATTGTTAACCGATCGACTGCCACCTACTAGAACGGTCGATCGCTTATTGTCGACCGGCTCTGGTGAGGCTGTCGACCAGTCGAAGATAATTATTGCAAATTCTTTTTTTTTCCATCCCATTTATTGATTTCGTTTTACAATAAAGTTAATCTACTGTTCCCAGTGTTCTCAATTTCAGTTTCTGATCATTTCACAATTTCATAACTGTATTTATTATCAATTCAAATTAACTTAGGTTTAGAATCAATATGGTATTTATATATCAATCTATATTCAATTTAACAAAAAGAGAATGTTGAATCTAAATCACTTTTGTCCAACCAATTTCACTTAAACCAAATTTAAAGTAGACGGAGATCATATTCGTATAGGTTAAATTACTATCAAATTCTCAATCTACTGCAGTTATTAGATAAACATCATCTCTAGTTAAATTAAAACAATTCTAAATCAAATATGGTATAAAAAAATTTAATTACAAATAAATAATCATAATATTAATGAACCCACTCACCTCTAGAAAGTTATTCCATTTTTAGTTCGTTTGGAATTGCCTCCGCTTGGTTCGTTGATCTCTCCTTGATTTGATTTGATTCCTCCTTCTTTATTTTTTTGAACTTAATTTTAATTTTTCTTTGAAAGAAAATTGATTTTAAGAGAAAGAAGGTTGAGTTTTGAAAGAGATGGAGTTTTGTTACGATCAGTAATGAATTAGGGTTCTCAGTATTATGTTAGGATTATATTTATAGGGGTATAGGTCGTCATCAACCGTTAGATCAATTTATATAAAATTCAGACCATTTGGATACCCAAACCATAGCGTAGAATGCTCGACCGGTCGACCGCTTGGTCAGGGTATTTGACTTCTAGTGGCCGACTAGTCCAAACTAGGGTATCGACCAGTGGAACTTTCCTTATTTAAAATATTTCTTTCCTTATTTAATTATTTTCTACTTCGAATTTTTAAACGTTAATAAGTTTTACATATGAGCTTCGATTTCAAAACATTATGTATAAAAATTGTCTAGAAAATTGCTACGAACACAATGGTGCAAGTTTTGTAGCCAAATTCGGACGTTTGTGAAAATTCTTTTTTTACCCTTGTTATATTTACTTTAATTTCTTTTATTAAATTTTCAATTAATTTTTGTGATTCGTTACATGCCACTCATGTAACGTGACGACTACCATATAACCTTTTAGGAGGTGTTTTGTGTGTACACGAGCATTGTATGTTTATGCATAGTTTCAAGTATGCGATTTTTTGGCTATCAAGACACATTTTATGGGGCATGACTTCGTAGTCTGCTATTTCTTTACCAGTATTGTATCTCGCAATGACTTGGTATTATACTCATGACGGTACGATGATGGAATATTGGACCACCCTACGTTGTTGGTTTGACTTATTTTGTATGGTCGGAATGGTTTATGCTAGACAACCCTTAACACCATTAGCTTTGTAGTGTAGTTTTCCCTTACACTCACTAGTATTCTTAAGCATAGTATTGTTCCTCCTATTATATATATAGCTTAGTGTTTATAACATGTTCTAACTTGTTGTATGTAGGAGGAGAGTATGATAAGGTGTAGTAGCATTACTTTTTTGAATCCTTGCCTATGTTTTAGCATATGTATATAAGCCCGCCCACACATACTATTTTGAGATAACCCCCCTTACAGTAGACTTATGCATTTGCCTCTGTTCATCATTCTTTTTTATAAACTCTTTGGCAATCTTACAAGTAAACCAAGAGTTAGGTGTCTGAAAGTATGCTATTGGGTTATTGAAACTTCTAGAGGCATAGAGATCAATGTTTTATATCAGCTATTTGGTTTTGAGCATGTCAAACACTACTATTTATGTATGAAACTATGCATTATATTTGATGTCATCGATACTCTGTGTGTATGGAGATGATGTACTTTGATTTTTGATGTTACGACTTGATTAGTTTTGTTACCATACATTGCCTCTTATATGTTAAATCTGTCATGTTTATATGCATGTATATTTAAGTATATTATATTTTATCCTTTCGTTGTGAGTTGCACCACATAGTTCATGTTAGATAGTTATGTTTAACTTTTACCATAATGTTTTTTGCTCAAGGTATTTAGGAGTCTGTTGTTGTAGTAAGACATCGATTCTAGGTATAGTAAGTAGCAGGTCTTTACAAGATCCTCTAAATTAACGAATGAGAACTGAACAAGGAGATGAACTGAGAGTTGATGGGCATGGTTGTTCCAAATAAAGATTCTGAGTAGATCATTCCCTTAGTAAACGAGATTGAGTACTTGATGCTTTTGTCTTTTCATGACATAGGTGTTGATGAACCGCCTTATCTCCATGATTGATTCTCCAGTCTAAGGGGTGGATGGAAAGAGCATGTGGAGTTCAGGTATAGGCCAAGAGTGAGCCATCCTTATAAGAAGAGATTGCACTGGAAAGATGAATTAGAAAGTTAGAAGATTTTAGACCAAAGCCTAATGAGTGATTTTGATTCAAATTTAAACAACAAGCACGAAGAACTCTTTATCCGACTGGTAAAATAGGCTCTCTAGTCCATGAAATCCAAAATGCCTCCACTCGATGAATATAATGGAACGATCGACTTGATATATCATCATAATAACTTCAATATAATAATGGATACACATGGTGTCCAATGACAATCAAGGTACATGTTTTACAACAACGTTATTTGGAGCTACAAGGTGTCAAAAATAGACAGGGTGAAGAAATCGAACTACAAAGGGTTTGCATTTTGGTTTTGAGCCGCTTGATGGATTACAAAATCAAAGACCATTGCCTTGTTCAAAAATACAGATGAACATTCTCAATTAAGTAGACACTTTGATGTGTCATTGTAAACACACATAATAGGTGGGAATAGATGTAATGGAATTAATTAAAAATAGAACTAAAAGTAGAAAACATGAGATATACAGTGGTTCAAGTATCTCTATCTAATTTCAAGGGAGTAGCGAGATAATTTTGTTTCAAATTTTATATTTAGTTTAACAAAAATAAAAACTAGAATCATAATCCCGAAGAGAAACAGAAACCCTCTCACAAAACAAGTCGTGTGTATTGTAAAGATCAATAAAAAAATAAAAGAAATTTATTGAGATATTGTGTGCAATTTTGAATGAGATGCAACCTTCAATGATGCACTTTTCTCCCCTTAATGCTCGTTCTCCAATTGGTTCGTTCAAATGAGTATGATAACAAATACATGTGCACCATGCGAGTGTGCCCTTTACGAGGGTCCTTTTGAGTGGATTATACAACTTGATTTCCAAGCGTTTGAAATAGTGAGCACACTGTTATGAGTTGGTATTTGCTAGAGACGAACCTTACGTGGGCATGGGGTTGCAAACATGTTGCACGATTGATTCTAACATGTATATAGATCGAAGAGGTTAAAGCTAATCGTTTTAATTGTAGAAACAAATTATTATTTTTGAGCAATTATATGAATCTTTTGTTGATTTTTTCCATGTTGAAGTATCATGAATGATAAATAGATTGATTACGTGAATATCTGGTCTTTTTCACCGAAATCATCAAATTTTCTTACATTGCATGAAGGGTATGCCCAAATTTGTTGAAAAATACTAAATTACAATGAAAATAGATGGGGTCTACCCTGTAAAGTAAATCGTATCTTATGAGAAAATCTGGTCCTATTAACAACACCCTACAGATAATCTGGCATGTGAAAATAAGGGACACATCCTTAGAATTAAACTTTAATACACAAAACATCCTTCCAAAAAAAATATAAATTACATCCTTATTTTCAAATACTTCAAGTTTCTTTCCTAAAATACGCCTCATTTCCATTGCATTCTTCATACGTGCATGTTATTCTTACATGCTTAATTAAATTTTGCACCTCATTTAATTATCAGTATTTAAAACGCAATAACTTTTTGTAGAAACGGCTGATTAACAAACCGTTTTCACCATTAAACCACAAATTTTATTATCTTTCTAATGAGTGACATTATGCATATGTAAAAACAACATATGGTATGATTATAGAAAAGTCTTGTAACAACCTGGTATTTCGCATCAATTAATAATCGACATTTAAACGATAAATATTGTTGCAAATTTCCAATTGAAGTTTTTAAATTGAGTTAAAATTCTTTTATAAAATTGTTAAAAAGATTGATGGGTTTTAAAAATTTAATTGTGGCCCATGTTTTTAATTGGGCTGTGATAAATTTGCAAAACAAATACCAATCCCCCTCCCTTTCCTTCATTCGAAAAACCCTAAGCCCAAAAACGAAGTAAACAAAAATGGCGGCTTTGAAATTTTCTCCGTTCGCTCTCAAATTAGGGCTGCGACAATTTATGGCTGCTAACTTCGTTCGTTTCCTCGTTTTCTTCGGCCTCGTTTCGACTGCTTCAATTCGTCGACAAGGTGAGTGATCCCCTTCACTCACATCTAATTCCACTCGTGTTTCGACAGTTTAGTTTTGTTTGAATGTCGATGATATGTTTCAATTCATCCACGGTTTCGATTTTTGTGACTTCAGTCACTTGATTTTGGGGACTTTTGTTTGGTGGACCATACTGTGCTTCAACTTGATTTTTATTGATGTTGATTTGGTTCGATTTTGGGCACCGACTTGTTTAATGTCGGCCTTGGCATTTTTTTTAGTGAAGTTTGATTTCTGATTCTGTTCAAGTTTGTGATTCTCTGGCCATTCTTTGGTCTCGTAGGATGGTTGCACTGTCTTTGTCATTGTACCGGTTATTACTGCATTTTTCATTGTGACATTCTTGTTGTTTGCGTTGCATCACTACTATTGCAAGCATTCTCTTTTGATACCTGTATTATGCTTGTCTTTGCCGTTGAGCTTTTGCCAAATCAGGTGTACTGACTTGAGTCTTGTTTACTTGATGGAAAATGGTCTGGTGTAGCTGTACAATTGTGGCCTCATTTCGGTTCACCAAACTGTACCAGGTTGCATTAACTTTAGGCATACTTGGTGTCTTGGTTTTCATTTCTTTACTTCATTGGAATTAGTTACTGTGATGTCGTATCTTTGGTGTCTTCACTCATTCGATTTTTATATTTTTGTTCACTTGATGGCTTCAAGCCTGAACTACTTTGTTACTTGAATTTGCTTAAGTATATGTAAAACAGTTACATATTTGGATTTGCCATGTTGAAGTAGTTGTGGATGCTATCATTATGTAGTTGCTGTTAACATGCATCACTGGTGCATGTTGCAGTGATATTCCCTTATTTTGGTATAATCTATGTGCCACTGCCTGGTGGTTGCACTGCCCACCTGTAGCACTGCTTTATGTCAAACTTGATGATGCCTTTGTAGTCTGTTTCCAGTCAGCACTTCACTGCCTTTAGGTCATTCATGTTGCAACTGCATTTTTCATTTGCAGCATACTACTCTGATCTATCACTTGCTGGTGCTTGAGTTAGCCATCCACTTCATTTTAGTGTTGTATTTGTTTCCATTGAACTGGTGCAGAAGTTTGCACTATGCATTTAGGTGTACTTTGTTCACTTGCAAACTGTCTGCTCCATACTGCATTTGCATTTGGTCACCATTGCATTTATGTGTTCGTGTGCTGTGGTGCCATACTTCTGGTGCCCTCACCCTCCTTTTATTTTTGTAGTTATACCACTGCTTTGTGCTTTGGTGCTGCAGTTGAAATTAAGTCACTGACTTGACCTTTTGCATTTGGTGTATGGCTTGGTGACTTTTGTACTGTCCACTGTCCTTGTTTTCGAAACTGATACATTGCATTGGTGCATTGTATTCATTTGCATTTGGTCACTGTATTTCACTTTGACATTATTTCAAACTGAAGTCGTAGCCTGTACACCTGCCCTGTGTTGAATCCAGCTAATAGTTCGGGTTTGACCTGTTGTGTACATCATCACTGTAGTGGCAAGGCAGTGCACGCAAGCGTGAACTGCAGCCACACGGAATTGAGTTTTTGGGGGTACATTATCACTGTAGTGGCAGAGCAGTGCACGCAAGAGTGAACTGCAGCCACACGGTATGGCTTTTATGATATTCTATTTTGTTTTGATTTATTGATCTTCAGCATATTCCATATGCTGTAGTGGCGAGGCAGTGCACGCGTGCGTGTACTGCAGCCCTACTCGAATTAATATTTTAATTGATATTTCAATGGTTTGAACTGTTTTGTTTATTCAATTCAATATTCTGAATTGTATTCTGATTTGGTTTAATTTGCTGATTTGTTGTTTAACACTGTTATGTGTTATATTTATCGTTATCCGATTTCTTTATTTAAAGATGGATAGACGAAATTTATTATGACTATCGTCTATTTTGTTAATTATTATTGCTTCTGTGCACTAATAACTGAGTTTGAATTAGACTGAACCATGTATTATTTTCTTTTGAATTTAATACTCGGGTCAGACCAAGCATTTACAGGTTGTTGATACCTTACTTTGGGTTGCTGCTAGAGCTATGAAGTCTTTTCATATCTTTTGGAGTTTTCGTGACACAGTATAGGTTGATATGTATTCATGTATATTAATCGATAGTGTACTTGTGTGTGTGTATATATATAACTTCCTGAGTCGACAGTTGTAGATGTATCATATGTATTGTAACTGATATCAGTTATATATATATATATATATATATATATATATATATATATATATATGAGACTTTCCGTTTTATCTGTGTTCCGCATTTATATTATCTGTGTTATTATTATATCTACTGTCCTAAACTATTATGAACCATCATAGTTAGTTTTATACTGGAATTGTGGTATGTCGATGGGAGTAGTTAAATCAGAGATGAAAAATGAAAGAATATATATACCACTCCTATCGAGATAACCAATACTAGTGTAACGCCTAACTACGGATGGCCGCTCTCAACAGCCTTATTCTCCGCGCTAGTTGACAGCATTATACCGTAGTGTTCTTGGCCAGCTGGGTATAGAGGTGGGGTGTCACAAGTCTGCAATTATACGCAATAATTGCAGAACGGTATGCAATTTGCAAAATGTCTGCAATTATAATATAATTATAGAAATGTATGCAATTATATGCAATAATTTGCAGAAAATGTTTGCAATTATATGGTATAGTTGCAGACATTCAGCAATATATGCAATGATTGTAGAAATGTCTGCAATTATAATATAATTGCAGAAATAGCTGCAATTATACGCAATAATTGCAGAAATGTCCGCAATTATTTGGTATACTTGCAGACATTCAGCAATTATATATAATAGTTGCAGAAATATCTGCAATTATATGCAATAATTGCAGAAATGTCTGCAATGATTATAAAAATGTCTGCAATTATATGGTATGCTTGCAGACAATTCTATGATTGCTTGGATTATTGCAAAGTTTCATGCAATTATTCGACATAATTGCATGAAAGTATGCACTTATATATGGAATAATTGCATAAAATCTGTAATTATTCCATATAATTGTATAAAAAGTTTGCAATTACATGCAATAATCGCTAACATTTGAAGAAAAATCGATGATATTCAAAAATTGTAGAATTCTCTGCAAATATATGGAATAATTGCAGTCTTACTTCAAATATGGTTTTTTGGTATCAACAATGGATCTCATTTTAAAGATTATAATTTCTTTTGATTTTTTGGTGAAAACGGTATGTTGATTCGATGTTTATACAGAAAGTTATATACGTTTGAAATGTTAAAAATGTAAAAGGTATTTAGATCTTTTTGCACACGAGGATTTGAAAACAGAGACGGTAAATGTAAATTTAGTTTGGGGAGGATGTTTTCTCTATTTTGAAACTTAACAGGGATGTGAGCCAAACTATCCCAATCTGGTATACGCTAGGCATCACCATGCTAATCTTGGCCATCAATAATCAACTAAAATCAACTTTGTACAATTAAGTTTGTACACGTATAACATAAGAATATATCGTTTTAATTGTCTTAATCTTAAGGTTGTTGATAAATTGCCAACAAAATACATATAACAGTGACTTCAATCAAGTCCCACTTGTAGAGAGATTTATCTTAGACTTGCAAACTCAAACAGTGCGAAGCCAAAATATAAAAAACATTAAAGATATTGTAACATGTCTCCTTAAATCTCTCACATGCTCTTTATTTTGTTTTCTCCATAAATATCTAAATCAATTTTCTTATACTTGATTTGAAATTTTAAATTTAATTTTCAAATTTTGTAATTTCAAATTCAAGTCTTCAATTTTGATTTGATTAAAAATTCAAATTTGAATTTCAATGTTCAAATTAAAAATAAAAAATAAAAATAAAAAATAAATTTTTTTCGAATTGGAATGTCGGATTTTAATTTTTTTCCTTCCACCGTATCATTTGATTCGATTTATAATTAAAATTAATGAAAAATCAACTCAACCTTTTCAAACTTACATAATCAAACATCTGTCAGCCACGTCCGTTTGTGCAGTTGTACTATAATCATACACTTTCATTAGCGACTCTTGACTTCTTTGTAAACCAAAGTAATGGAATTAACCAAACCAGATTTTCCCTTTACTAATATTCCTATTCATCTTACTTTCTGCGCAGTATCTACGAAATCAACTTCATAAATTACATAGATGCGTATTTTTGCAATTCATTGTAGATTGACAATTGAAAAGGCGATCGCTAGTGAGTTGTCGATTCTTTTGAGTTATAGAGGTTACTGGGATGGAAGAGAATGCTGCAATTCGGACGATTAATAGTTCAATTCAAGCTTTGGGTAGAGGATTTGATGTGAACTTCGATTCTAGATTGCTTTATTGCAAAGGAATTAACAGGTCTAGGTTTATTCATTTTGACGAAGAGCATACTAGAGATTTGCTTGCTTTTGAGGGATTGATTGTGCATGGTGTTTCTAGAGATGTTCAATTTTCACAGGAGGGTCAATCGCATCAAAGTACTGGTGTTTGTACATACAACGAGGTACGCCTTTTTCTTCTTCTTCCTTATTTACTGTTAAATTTATCAGAATGGCCTTGTGCTTACCCACATCTCTATTTGCTTTGAGCAGTTATCCAATTTGCTTTTTTATAAGCTGTGAGCAACTTTATAGCTTTTCTAACGGCCATATTTAAAGTATTAGTGGTACATAGGGGTGGAAATAACCGTTGAGAATCTTCATTATCATTTTGTCGTTCCTTTTTCATATGCATGAATGGAAGTATTTTTTTTTTTTTTTTTTTTTTTTTTTTATGAACCATGGAATTGAAAAAAAGCAATAATTCTGACCTGTAATTCTTGAACATTGTAAATGAACTCAACTTTTGGATCAGAGGGGTTTTTTTGTAGGGGTTACCGAATTTGGGTGTGTTTTCTGGTTGGGGTCACTGCAGGTAGCATATTTTTTTTGGACACGTAGCATATTTTCTTGGATAGGGGCCGATCGAACAGTTCGACCACCGTATATCCAAAAATGGAGCCACTTTAACAATAGCCTAATTTTTGTCATTGTTTGCATATCCATATATTGAAAGAATACGTTAAAATTTAATTATTATTTAATGATGAAAATCTTCGATCTTTATTTTTGTATGTACAAAAAAAAATTGCTACGGTTAAGGCTTAGTGTAAGGTTCGAGGTTTTGATCGAAACTACGAGATTTTGGTTGTTCCGTTTCAGTTGCAGTATGGTTCGAAATGAAACCAAAACGGAACTCCTATCTAATAAAAAAACTACTGGACTTCAAATTTTACAGAAAAACTCAAAAAAAGAATTAATCTTACTTTCAAATATATGAAATTCAAAATTGACATTTTAATTTAGGAAATATATAAATAGTCTGACTATAAAAAATTAAAAAGAAGTAAAGAATAAACATTTTAATGTTACATATTTATGATTATTCAGTATTCTTCGTTTATACCTTAATTTTCAATTAATGATATATTATACAATTTTTTTCAATAAATGAAACAAACATATGTGTAATATTCTGAAATCGAAATTTTCAAAATTTACAAATTTGATCAAAGCTCCTAAAATTACAAAAGACCGAAACTTATACGTAAATTGAGATCTCGTAGCTTGGTTTAATGCCAAATTTACACTATTATATTAATTAATTAATTTGCTAATCAATAAATTAACTTTTTATTATATATTTAAAGTTACAAGATTTTACATTCGAATTGAATCATGAGCATCTTATATGTGAAATATGATGTGTTAATTGTAAATCTTAAATATGAATCTTTAGCGTATATATATAATGTTTGGTAGAGAATTAGGTGCATGATTGACTTAAAACATATTACCTTTTTAGTTTTTGATTATATCAACGTTATAAATTTTTGGATTGTATCAACATTATAGTCTTATTTAACATTAGTTCATTCGTTTGATTTTATTTATCAACCATTAGATTGACTTATACATCAAATATTATGAATTCATAGCCACTGGATTATTGATATTGACCATATTCTGTTTGAAACTGAAAAATCATTTGGCAGACGTACATGTGAGACAAGCGGCTTTGTAAGGTCTAGTTCATGACAAAACCGGACCTATTCTTTATTTTCCTGTATAGGATTCTGCGGATTGTTTATCCAATCCAATCGACCCACTTGCTCCCAAGACGAAGCAAGATATGCTCATTGAAATATGGATAAGCTTGGAAATCTAATCCAAACAAGACTTGAATGGATAGACGCCATGGATGGTCTAAACTCTGGTCTTCACGTGCTTACTCTAAGATAGTGCCCTTGAATGACCCAAGGTACACCATCTATGACGTGGATAAGATTTTTTAGCGTAGGAAGGCAATAGGAAGAACCCTATATCTAATTCTAGCATTTCAAAATCATGCTCAAACTTCGAAAGGCTCTAAGGAATACGTAGTGAGGTGACTTCCACCTAATAGAATGAATGCTTAAGTGATTGATCGATCTAACTAGTAGCAACTTTGGAAGGAGTTGGATTAACTAGTTGGAGCTAGTTTCAGCGTGTCTAGGGCCTGAAGAAGGAGTTGGATTATGGAGGAGCTTTCTTCTGTGAATATGAATTATATTGGCTACTAGGTTCTCCTCTCACTTCACTACGTTCCTCGGAACTACTTGGCTCTGTGCCGGTTGTTGGGTTTTCTCCCTAGTTGATTGGGGTCCCATCTTTCGGAGCTTTCACTAGATCTTCGTCTATTGTAGTTTCCTTATGTTCTTTTAACTGGAAGACCAATGTCTCCAGTATTTGGAAAAGACTGGTGTAAATCGCTTGTTGTAGGAGGAAGAACTTGTTTGCTTGGTGCTCGGCGGTATTAAGGAGTTGACTCTTTCGTAGGTCTTGATTCACTACCTAACTTAGTGGCAAGGTGCCAAATAATTATCCCTTAGTGCGTGCAAGCCAATGTCCTTACTTTTTGGACGAAAGGGACATAACAATTAGCATCTCAAGGATGAAAGCCAATCTGGAGAGACGAATCTCTTTGATTTTGATTCAGCATCCGCACATTTAATTATGAAAATGAAAATTTAGTTTGTCTTTCTACAAAAGATAATTCATGCTCAAAGCTGATTTTGATTAGGATTGCTATTTGTCAATCTTTATTACTTTATTTGTTGTAATTCGATAACTACTGAGATTAATATCCAAATTATATCCTCATCGTTTGATGATGTAACGATCAACAACCGATTCAAATTATGGGATTTAATTTAATCTTGACCTTCTGATATCCAAATGTCGTCTGTTGATGTAAATTCTAAGTTAATACTTTATCTTTTACCACTTTTGTATTCTCAACTTGTATCAATGAAAATAGCGTATATGACACATGTTTTTTATGAAAACATATTGTCAACCATACTTTTCAACAAAAATATATATTGCACTTTTAAATCGAGGCTTAACTAGAAGTGTTTAATATATCTACATTATTAGATCAGGTTAATTGTTATGGCTAGCTATTGGATCAATTTTTTCTGTTCGTATTTCTAGTAATCTTATATCAATTCATTTGCTCAGAACCATAAAGATGAAATATGTGCAGAAAATAATAAATGTATATGCCATATGATAAAGGGACTCCCCCCGTATGTGACATTTTCAAAATTTTATATTTTTGAATATATTTTTATTGCTGCCATCACATTAACTTAATTGTTATGGATTCATTGTAAACCATTAGCTATCTTATCTATTATGAATTCATAGCTTTCAATTTTAATTTCTATATTAGTTTCTACTATCATTTACGTACATAAGGAATATCGTTGAGTCCAAAATAAAGTATCTAAACTTAACTTTGATCGTCCGTTTCCAATTTACGTTTGGAAATACCGAAAAGAGATTATAAATATAATTTTAATTATGCTCATTAATTTTCAATTCTACCTATTTACAGAAATATATTGCAATTCCAATCTTGGTTTAATCTGGTTAGTAGAAATGAAGTAATTTAATGTTTTAACACCTAAATTCATCTAACAAGAAAAATGATTTAATTTTTTAAAAATGATAACCATTATAATTAATATGTAAATTTAATCGTAACCTCTGTAGTTGGTATTGATATAGTATCACATATTAGACCTGGAGCGAAAATTTTCACATCAGTTAAAATAACGATAACAATACATTACTCGATATTTACATGTATACCAAATTGATATTTGAAAATGTATATCTATACTTTACTAACAAATATCCAAGTGTGTTGAAAATAAATAAAAATTCTTCTCTTCCTGTCAAAAGCTTCATGGCCAAATTTGCTATTGGTCATGCCAATCTGTGCTATACTATTAAAGATGAGCCGTATACTCTCTTCTCTCCTTACTCCCCAAATTCTGTTCTCGTCTAATACCATGTGGTTTCTGAGAATTGCATCATTTTATTTAAGAAACAATTTATTAGTTCCTCATTTATTTTGTCTTAATTGACTTTTTTCCTTTTTTATGTTAGATTTTTCACACAAATCTAATTATGTTAGACCATGCCATATTTCTGTTTTTTTATTAAAGACATACCAATTTCTCTCCTAAATGACGACTAAATTCCTAAATTGGTTCCACTCATCACACTCTCTTCTTTTTACCTTTAAAAATTAAAATATTTATTGCAAGCAATTTACTTTACAATAAATCTCTTTACCGGTATCAACTTAATATACTAGCATAAACCAATATTAATTCATTTAAATCTAGTTTTTGTTCAGGGCTGTCTAATGAATCTCAAAATTGGCATCTTAGATGACAATATTGACATGTTCATTATGATTGGTCTTTATTGGGTTTTACCTAGATTATATTGTACTAAATTTTAAGATGAGGAAGTTTCTTATCTTTCAGGCACTGATTGTTAATTCTCATTAATCCTGGATTGATGAAAAAAATTATATCTCATTTCTCTAATTTTCTAATTTTCACTATTTAAATACTTTTAGAAATACGTACATTTTATATACAATTGTCTTTTAATTTTGTAAACTAAACTTTTAGTAGTAATGATTAACTTATTAGATGAAGTAACATGTGTAAATTTTGACAGTAACAAATAGCTTATTCGATGAAACTAGAGCTACAATGTTTTATCTGTTCTTATTGTAAATTGATCGCGCTTGAATAATCAAACCGACTGTTAGGGAGGTTTGCTTACTGTCACTGGCCAAAATCAATTTTTCTGAAGCCAAAAAAACGTGGATCTTGTCTCATTGCGGTTTCCCTAAAAACGTGAATCTTGTCTCATCGCGGATTTCCTAAACTTCATCCTTTTACTTCGCGCATCAAAGATTCCAAATTCAAATCTATTATGATTTTCAAATTCTAAAATTTCAATTTCAAATTGACAATTTTGAATGCTTTGATTAATATTTAAATTTGAAATTCATATTTTCAGATTCAAATCTCAATTTATTCTTTTCCAACATATTATCACGTAATGTTTAAGTAATATTAACAAAAATTTTAAATGTATATTTCTTATCAAAGTTATACAATCGTACTGTCGGTGTCTCCACCGTTATGCGGTTATACTAGTAGAGTACAAGCTATGGCTACAAATGATCGTATGAAATTGGAGTTATACAGTGTTTAAGTAGTTACAAGTAGTAACTTATTTAAATGAGAAAATAAGCTCAATCTTGGTTGAATGTCTCATGTTTACCCAAAAAATGTATAAATGTCAACGTGATCTCAAATTTCATGTTTGGGCGTTTATACGTTATTATAGCCATTAAATTTCAAAGCAAAAATTTCAACAAAATTAAATCCACAATACGTATATAGGGCTGTGAACATGGAGACATTACACCAAGATTTAAGGTATCGGACGACACTCTAATATTTCGGTGGTACCGTACCGGTATCGATGCTGATCGAACCGAAATCGAAGGAAAAAACCGGTTTTGGTGGTTAGGGTTTACAAAACAAATTTGAAATCAAAAAAATCTAATTCAGCATACTCGATCTCAATTTCTTCCTTGCCCTAGCGTCGTTGACTCGATTTTTTCCCCGCCCTAGCATCGTCGACTCAATTTGAGACTGACAGCTTCGTCAAAACTATCTAGTAGTGTCGCGGCAGTCTATTTTGAGAGCGGCAGTAATTTTGAGATCAATTTTTTTAAAGAATTTGCACTTGGTTTTGGAGCGGCAATCATTTTGAGAGGAGAAAATTTGTTTGAGTGTAAGTAGGAACATGATTTGGTTTATTATTAAATTAATTGGGCCGTTTTTATAAACTTGGACTATTTTGTGTTGGGCTGAAATTTTTATTAATAAGTTCAAATTCTTGTTTATTCAAGTTTAATTTATTATTAAATTTAATTAGTGTTAGTTTTAATTAGTAAAATTTAATTTGTTGTTCATTTACAAAGATTTTTGTTATATTTCATTAACAAACCATTAAAAACCGAATTTGGCACCGAAATCGAAACTTTCGAAAATTTTGAAATTGCCCGAAACTAGAAAATTTCAAATGAACAAAACCGAGTTCTTGAATTCACGTTCATTAGAGCTTTCTAACCTGTTCTGAATGTCACTTTTTCAGAGGATTATACTTAACGGCAATGTCAATGGATATTTATATCATGATAACTAATTATTTGCTCAGCTGAACATTATAGGACATAATCAAACTCATTTAAAGTTGTTTGATCCATGTGCGTAGCATGGGTTCACCCTAGTTTAACGGAAAATATGAATATTTTCATAAGCATTGAAATTATCCGTACTTGGTAGCAAACTCTTAAGTTGTCTTTTATGCTTGCAAACTTCAAAATTCATATTTTAGTTGAGTTATATTTTTCTAATACCTTAGTTAGTTAAGTTATTTTATAATGATACTTACATGCTATAATTTCTTATTGCCTACAAGTTTGAATAATCATTCTTATTGCCTACAAGTTTGAATAATCTACCAAGTTTTTTTATAATAATTTTATTAAAAAAAAATCTAGAGATATGTTATTTAGACTTTGTTACAGTACAAATATTGTTATGATACTATATATCTTTTTTTTTAAATTTACATCTTAAACTTATTGTCTTTTAACTAAAATGTTTGTAATCACATATTTATGTAGAGATGCAATTTTTATTATTCACAGATATTAAAAAATAATAAGGATGCAATTTGCTTAATGTCTATTAAATTATGATCTGTTTATGATTTGTTTTTCACAGCCTAAGAATTAATACACGCGCGTACTCACACACAGATGTGTGTTTTGAAAACCTGACTAATATCATCCCTATATTAGCTAATATCCGTGTTTTTTAACTATCACATATTTGCATTTGAATGATAATTCGATCTATATCATTTTATATTTGAATATTCATAGGTTGAAGATGTGAGCCAAAAAAATAAATTATTAAATCACAGTTTAATGTTCTTTTCAATGTGCTTGTGTCTGTATCGAAAAGAACAATAAATGTGTGGTTTAGCAATAAGATATGCACTCAATCCTATTTTTAACAAAAGAAGTTGTGATTACAGTTTTGAATTTAGTTATGATCATAAATAATGTTCATATACTTACTATCTTCAACATTGAAGATTTTCTTTAAATTGTTTAATTAACTTATATGTGCTTTTTTCTCCTTTTTTCGGGAAAAATAGATAAATGTCATTTCGTGTGAATTGTCACATTTCACATACTATATAGTTTAAGTGTTCTTCTATATTTTTATCATTTGTAGTAAAAACTTATACTTCAAATAATTTTAACCGAGATTGTTCGTTCTATAAAATAACATCATAGAAGTATTTTAACAACCTTAAATCAAAATATTTCCTTCAAATCTAAATCCGAACTCTTATTTAGATAAACAAAAAAGGGGGTGTTTTTTTTTTCCAATCAAGCCTTCTCTTTAATTTCTTTATTCATTTGAAGAAATATATAAAAATTGATGATATTAATTTCAATCAGATTTTGTTTTCTGTTTTGTTTTCTGTTTTGTTTTACTATTTTATAATGGTAAGGAAAGTTCTATCGAGCTGATTAATTAATGAATTTCCAAATTGGAGATGATAAGCTGATTTAATCATTTCCATGCTAGTAAATTGATTGTAATTGCCACAAAACTCACTTCCTAATACTACAATTCATAGAAAATTAAGAAAACGATCAAAAGTATGAATATTAAATATTAATGGATATATTACTAAACATACTTTGAGAATTCACTTTCAATCTTTAAATGCTTCGAAACTAAAAGGCGAGAAATTCAAAGTTTTTCCAAAACCTTAGACCTTAACAAATACTCACAGGGAAAAAAAAAAATCAAAATTTTGGATCAGAGCATTGAAAACGAATTAAGACGAACAAATTTTCAAATTTTAACCTAAACCTTGAACCATGATATTTACAATGACTTCTATTACTTACCTGATCATTATATCAATATGATGAGAACAAATATGACGGAATGTGTTTTACATCGGACAAAATTAAAGACATCAATAAGAATGCCACCTTTATCCGTTTGAACTCGGAACCAATTTATGAAAAAGTTAAGTGATTGTTGATTACTCACTAATCCTGAGTGTTTTGCTATGTACACTTGCTTGCAACCATGTTAATATTTCATTATACATTCATGTGAAGTTTTCAATAGTGCTTTGCTAATAACCTGTTTTATGTGGTTCCGGTACAAATTTTTTAATTTGTAAGATAAATATAACGCGAGTTTCAATTTTTCATGTGGTGAGTGAAAGAGATGTTGAACCATCAGTAAAATAATGTTGCCCAGACCTTCATTTTCTTTAAACTTTGGTAGGGTCTGAAGAGAAATTCAAAGCCTTAAGCACTTAGGTTTTAGCATGCAATACTATCTTTTTGCCTTATCAATCATGGTGCAACCAATCTCCAGGTTGACAGTGTTGGTTTTTTCATCATTTGAGTTATCACAAAATGGTTTTTTCATCATTTGAGTTATCACAAAATCAATTGGTGATGCGAAGAGTGATTTCTTAATATTTACGAAAAACCAATTATTCTATTTAGGTAATGTGAGACTATTCTAAACACGCCATGTATGTATGTGTGTGTCTATATATATACCTATATATATATATATACATATACATATATATACACATATATACATACATATGTATATATACATATACATACATGCACATACATACATATACATGTACGTACGTACGTCTATGCTGGCAAAGGCGCCGTCGGGACGCTAATTTCGTAAATGGGCACCTCGCTCTAGCACCCCACCTCCCAGAAATGCCCAATCACTAGGGCGACGCTTAGGCGGGGCATTTTTCCTAAGACGGGATGCTCATGGACGCTCTTTGGACATTTGTTTTTTGTTGCTTTTTTTTCCTTCGATTTTTTGGGCATAGGAAAGCAACGCCGACTGGTCCTCAACTAGCAGAGGTGTAAATCGGTCGGACCAGACCGAACGTGGTTGTGTTTGATTTTCCAAAAAAAACCATACGGACTCGGACCGGATAAGAGTTTTGTTCGTACATTCTTCGGGATAGCCAAACAACGGACGGACGATCGAAAAATCATTAGATATTTCAAATAGTCATGAGTTTGTACGTTTTATCTTGTCCTAGTTCATGTCCTAAATGAAAATCGGACAGAAACGGACATATACTTTTCGATCATGGACTCGAATGGACGTCGGACAAAATTTACACCCAACATACCTGTTTTATTACTCATAATTTTTTTACAAATAATAAAACGAATGCAAAAAAATTAAATAAAGGAGTTGCAAAATGACGATGAGCGCCTTTTTCCGTCTAGGCCTCCGACTCCGTATGGGCTCTAAAAAATCCTAGCGCTCCGGTCAGCCTCGCGCCTCGGGCAGCATATGTATATGTATATGTATATGTATATGTATATGTATGTATGTATGGGAGTTTATCTTTTGTCATGTATTTTTTTAGAGAATATAACCGATCTTTTCAGTCCTTCATATCTTCTACAATTGTAAAATTAGTTTGTTATCTTTAAATTTTTTACCCAAGTGCTACGGTACACGTGTCCTAAGAGTTAATACTACATGTGTAAAAAGTGATTTGACAATATCCAAAGGAAATCGAGTATGTATTCAATGCGTATCCGAATGTACTTGGCGCATATAGTATGGTTTTGTATACCCTGTACAAGTTACAGTGAACTTGTGAGTACCTATGCTATTCAGGTGACGTCAGTTTGGATCATTTTCAGGACCATTTGCCAATGTACTGGAAGACATTGTTAAACTTCTAAGATATCATTGGAACACGAGTTGTGGGTGATTATTTTCCTTTTTGATAGCTATCAAGTTAGAGATAACATTTTGGGTTCAAGGAGTTATCTTTTAAAAAAACGAAAAAATGCCTTAAATCATGGACCAAATTCGAGATTTTACTAACTTTGGTAATCTTTTATATCCATAAGGTGTGTAGATGAGTTCAGTATTGGGTGTTTGGTTTGAAGGTTTTAAGCCAAACAGACAGCTTATTTGTGTCTCTAAGCAGTGTTTGGTGCATGAGTAAATAATGGACTTCCTTATTGTTATCTTCGATTTCACTCTGTCCACAGTTGAAAATGTAGGTCATATTAAACTAGATATTTGTCCATATATTGTTATAATGCTGATTTTGTTATTATATCAACTATCGAGCATTTGATTTTTGGATGTAACATGGTCTTCAAATTCAATTCATATTTGAGGATGTAACTTGAAGACTGATGTCCTATTATGTGCTAATCTTGTATGGCTGTTTTATAAAACGTTTAGGTAGTGTTTGGCTTAAAAACGAATTAAGTGTTTTGTGTTTTCAACATATTATTAGTCAAATGACATGGAAGGGAAGAAGTTGGAAAAATATAGTCAGTCTAACGAGGAGAAGGGGAAGTGAGAAATACTTATGACATTTCTCAAAAATTGAAAAACAAGAAAAAGTCATTTTCAAATTTATACGGTAACACCATTTTCCAATCTCTCTTCCTCTTCCTTGCATTTTAAAGCAAATGTTTGAAAATGCAAAACACAAAACTCTTTTTCAAACCAAACAGTTCCTACGTTTTATGGGATCCTATTGGTACTGTGCCTAAGTAGTTAGGGTTAAATTAACAATAATTCGTATTACTGTGTGTTCTACTAAACAACATTCAACTAATTGTAATTGGAAGTCTGGATCGTCAGATCTTTAACCATGGAGGAGGTTATTCCACTTTGGGTTTAATCTTTTTCAGCATTAAACATCTTCAGCGAGATTTTCAGCATCAAAGATCCGAGTTGGGATATCAATTTGAACAACCCGCAAGATGAAATAGAAAATCTTTTTTTATTCTCTTTCCACGTGAATTTTGAATCTCAGATCATATCTCTACATACGTACTAATTCAAATGGAAGGATTGAATAATTGTGACAATTAGCATGCGTCCCTTATTTGCAAACTTAATTAATACACATGACTCTCCTCCATCTTAGAATTATTTTCAGCAATTTCTTATATTTGTCAAATTCCCTAAATTTTACGAGCATTTCCGCAAAAAATATACGTAAACTTTTGTGTGAGTGTTTTCGTTTTTTACAGCTAATATTTGCAATAAACTGCATACTGTTTTTGTAAACATTTGCAGTTTAGCTGAAAATATTTGCAGTTGGTACCATTTTTCTCTCGCCATTTTGATATATTGTCTTATCTTATTTTTCAAAATAAATTTAGTTGGAATATAAGTGAAGTGAAAACAAACTGAAGAGGATAGTGGCACTGCAAGTTGATTTTCGACAATTTTTTAATGATTTGGATGAGTTTAAAAAAAATAAGAGTTTACTTAAAAAGGGTTTATTGAGAGGGATATTTATCTATTTCAAAACATTTTAAGAGGTGGATTCTGAAGTCCTCAAAAATGTTTGTGGAGTCTGTTTTGCCAAAACATCCAAAATAATCTGGATGGTCTGATAATGACCTGACAAAGGTCGCTTTTATTTGGACAAAGCGATTTTAGTTCTAAAAGTACCATGATAACATATCTATATAGTTCTAACATTTAATGATTTTAGTTCTTAAAAATACCATGATAACATATCTATATAGTTCTTTTTCGGCAATTTATATTTGTATTATGTGAAATAGTAGATAAAACTACAGCTTCACTTGCATAATACTATTTATGTTAAATATTTTCAGTTGAATCACAAGATCACTCTCATACTTATTTTAATCACAAATGAATACAGATGGTCACACACTTCAATCGAAAAGCTCTTCTATCAGGAAATGTCCCTCTTGGAGCCTTCAATTCTGCATTTAGCTTTAGTGGCTCAAAAAAAGTCGATTCATCTTTGACAAAATATCTTGCAATGATTGGTGTGTTCATTCCAGTATGTACAATTCGACTCGTCAAACAACCTTCTCCGCTAAAAGAAGATGTAAAGTGTGAGATGCCTTTAACTTGGGACCCTCCTTCGTTATCAAGTTTTATAGAGAATTATGGAACTCATATCATCACGTCTGTTACAATTGGCGGCAAGGATGTAATTTATGTCAAGCAACACAGCCTGTCACCGTTATCGACCATAGAAATAAAAAAGTATGTACAAGATATTGGAAAGCAAAGATTTTCTGATAAACAAGGTCATACAAACTCAGGTCCAGTCGAATCAAAGAATAAGGTAGTCTATATTTTAATCCTTTGTAAGCTTTTATAACTGATATCCATCTGGTATAGTTGATCCAATAAGCCGTTTATTTCATATTATTTAACCTTTTTCATACTTTTTTTTGGCAGTCTGTGGATACTATTTCATTCAATGGCCAAGGGGTGTATCCACATCAGCCTACCGCACCATATCCCAATGCAAAAGAGGTATGTTACTAATTTTTAATATTCAAGTTTTCAACTCAGGTTGTAATTTCAAAATTTTAGGCAGTGTTTGATTTAAAAACAAATTTTGTGTTTTCGGTTTTCAATATGTATGTCAAATATGAGAAGAATGGAGGGACGACGGAGGTGATGAAAGAAAGACGGATGAGAGGACGAAGGGGATAGAGGGACGACGGAAGAATGAATTGTTTCACGTGCTTGTGTCATTTTTCAAAACATGAAAAATGAAAAAAAGTTGTTTTCTGTTTTGTATGTTAATTCCGTTTTCTAAATTGGTCGTTTTCGGCAATATACATGCGTCGTGTGTATTTTTATATGGACGAAAACCCAAAACTAAAAATAGCAAACCGAACGCTACCTTAGTTTTTAATCATAGTCAATTCATTTGTGTGTTGTGTATTTATTTATTTTTTATCTTTATTTTTATAGTCTGTCTCCAACCTTTCAGCAGTGACCTTAGTTGATATCACAAAAACACTGACTAAACTTCCTTTACATTCGGATCTGATTTGCTTTTTTCTTCCATATATATTCAGATGATATTATAAGCCTTTTGTCCACCATTTTTGTATCTTTAATGAACTTAATAGACCAGGAAATGGTAAAGAAATAACATAATGAGAAACAAATGCTTTAAGTATTTACTAAATTCTTTTTGGTTCTTATATTGCTGTTATATATCGAATTATATTTTGTTGAGATGATTCTCCAACAAGTTAATTTTTTTAAAAGGTTTTGTCGTACACTCTATTTGATTTTCAGGTTGGCTGGATATATATCTTACCTTTGCAGGATTGATACATTAATTTAGGAGCTCAAATAGTAACCAATCATGAAATATGGTGATTGTTCAGTGCAGAAGTTTTGATATATTAGTGCATCATACGGGTTCAAATTTTAGGATTCAAAATATTAATACGTAGTTTGGCTATTTGTTGAAGATATTAGGATTTCAAAACAAAAAAAATGGTTATTTGTTGAAGATATTAGGATAAAAAAATGTAATCCATCACTCTTGTTCAACTTGTTGATAAAGATTTAAATGTAACTCGAATAGCAACATATAGTTCAGGCCTATTTCAAGAAGTTGTTTTATAGTTAAATGGTGAATTTATGAATTATGTTTTTGCCAAACATGCTAAACATTTTTATCGTGTTATCATCTACCCCCTATGTGGTATTTGTAACATTGGAATACATGTTTTATATTTCCATCACCTAGGTATTTGTAACCGTTAATTTTTGGCAACACTATATGTAGAATTGAAGAGGATGGAAATAGCTTGATATTGGTGAAGACAGTTCGCGAAACGAAGTTCGGAAGCTCGAGATTTCACAGTTTGAAAAAAATGGAACTTACTATAGCATTTCAGACGTTTGAATAGGGAATTCAGACGTCTGGACATGAAATCAAACGTCCGAATCCCTTATTCAGATGTTTGTGTTGTCAAGGAATTTTCCCGAAAGTTTCACGGCTAAATTTGGCATTTTCAGCCGTCTAAAAATGCAATTCAGCGGGCTGAATTTTATTTTCAGCCATCTATTTTTGTTTTTCAGCTGACTGATTGCCTGGGAAGTGGCTGTTTTAAGCTCGGGTTGCTGTATGATGATTGTGAAGGCTTCAAGGGTAATTTTGGAAATTGCCAAAACGGGAATTCTTCATATATAAGCTATTTTTCAGATCTAAAAGGGAGAGGTTCATTCAAATTAAGATAATGATTTTCTCTAACTAATTTCTTCAATTCCTAATCTCTGCAAAATCAAATTCTCTAGAATTTTGAGTGATCATTGTAACTCAATCTCTTATACTATTTCATTGTGGTGATAAAAAGGCTCTCTCCAAAGTCGATGTATACTAACACAACGTTAGTGGAACCGCTATAAATCTCGTGTATGATTTACTTTTGTTTTTACTTATTTTGCTTGCTTGTGATTGAGATTGATATAATTGGATTGGATATTGAGTGTTGGTTTTGAGATATAGATTGGTTGTTTTTGCACATCTTGCAACGATCTAGCTTGTTTTTCCGTTGCGTTTTGGGATTTGGATAAGAGTGATTCAAGTTCAAATTTCATTACAGTAACCATGTGGTTTGCTTATCCGTTTGACTGATAACTATACATGTCCGTTGGAGGATTAGTTGAAGTGTATGGAAGCTCCGATAACTATACATGTCAGTTGGAGGATTAGTTAGTGTATAGAAGCTGTTATATTGCTCTCTCTTTTTTTAAATAAGGAAGAAAAAAAAGGTTGCTTGCTCAAAGGAATTCTTTGATAGTAATTAGCTATTTTATCCACTTTTCAGGAATGGGTAGATGATGATGAGTGGGTCCAAGTAAGTGTGTGTGAGAAGCTATTGGAAAACAAAATAAAACACACAAAAGTTGACACAACACATATTAGCAAGGGAAAATTAATTTGAAGGACAAAAATTTATATATTTTTAGCCTCAAGGATATGACCTCAATATATTAACCATAAGGACAAACATTCTCCTAAAGTTTATTCATAAGGACAAACATTCTTTCAAAATTATTCACAAGGACAAACATTTTTTAAAACTGGTACTGAACTAAAAACTGATAGCTAAAAACTGCTACCGATAACTAAAAATCGATAACTAAAAATTGTTATCCATAACTAAAATCTGATACTTAAAGAAAGTTGTCCTTCAGGCTAAAATACGTAAGGTCTGTGAGGCTAAAATGCTGAGAAATTTTGTCCTTGACAATATTTTTCTCTATTAGCAATTGGATTTCTCTATCTTTGGGAGGTGGAAATCAAGGGGAGATCATCTCTTTTTGTCCGTCATATTTTGTGGCATCAATTTGTATTCAAATAGAATTTCCATGTGTATGTTAAGGATCCGCTATGCCCATCTTTTGCTACGCCCCATTACACCCATATGGTTTTATAGTTACAAAGTTCGAAATCAAATGAAACTTTAAGGATTTCAATCTATACTATAAACATCATGTTCACAAAATAACGAGATCATTCCATAACTTCTATCGTGTTCAACATGTTAAGTCAATATCAACCATAATAACATTTATTTTAATCGTCAATTTAAAATATTATTTTAAATGTGTTAGGATTATCCATATCAATCTGATTTTGTGTAGATGATCTTGATTCATGTAAGATGATTTTGTGTAGATGATCTTGATTCATGTAAGAACATATCGACAAATTTTTGTTGGACTTCAAATTGTGTAACTCTAAAAGATTTACAGGTCTAGTGGAACTCTTCGTGTGTGTGTGTGTGTCTATATATATATATATATATATATATATATATATATATCACTTTTTGTAGCACCCATTCATAATTTGAGTTACACCATTTAGAATGCGTTGCAAAATTTTGGAGATGTTCAATTTATGTTATGAATGTTGTAAATTTTCTAACCCCTTCAAAATTACAAGTCAACATCAATGATTAAAACATTTCTAATCACTGATTTGTAGTATCAATTTTATTATGTTAAATATACAAATGAATCCAATTTTGCGGAGATCGTCATAAATTTGGTGTAAACAATCTATAATTTTTTTTTTACCATTTGACATAAAATATGATAAGGGTGTTAAAGGAGTGCAGCAAAAAAGGAGTGTTATTGAATTACGTGTGCATGTTTGTGTGCGTGTCTTATTTTGAGCCAAAAGTAGTAGAGAGAAACAAAATATTTAATTGTATGAACCTAAAAATTAGTTGCTAAAAATACAAGGCTAAGAGTGAGTGTTAATTGAAGGGGTTATGGATCCCTCCTATACACGCTTATATCTACACGTGCGTCTTTATTATTATTATTATTATTATTATTATTATTATTATTATTATTATTATTAGTATTAGTATTATTATTAGTACCGCCGCCGCCGCCGCCACTACTACTGCTACTACGTGCTGCTACTACTACTGCTACTACTTTAATTTACCCTTTTGCACTTCAACTGATGAGAACAAAGTTCCTTTCTGCTATTTTTTAATTGATATTGATAAACTCACTGGTCATCCAGATAAAAATTGAATTATCTTCTCTAATTTTTATTTTTCATCCAGGACGTTACCGTGATTTTTAGGAGAAGGGGAGGGGATGATCTCATTGAGAGCCATTGTCATTGGGCTAAAACTGTCAGTTTTGCTCCCGATGTTATTGAAATGACATTTCTGCCCATTGCTTCTCTTCTTGATGGGATCCCTGGGAAAGACCATCTTATTCATGCAATCAATCTTTATCTAGAATGTATGCACTCGAGACCTTGGGTTCCGAAGCTATGACTATGATTAGTTACCATCTTTTGCAAATTGATCTACTCTGATATTTTTCATTATTTGTGCAGATAAACCTCCCATTCAGGAGCTTAGGTATTTCTTGGAGTTTCAGATTCCTCGTATATGGGCCCCAGTTCGAGAAAACCGTCCAGGACATCAAAATAAAGATTCAGTTTGTCCATATTTGCAATTTAGCGTGATGGGACAAAAGCTTTACATTAGTCAAGAACAGGTAGTAACTATTTTGGAAAATAGGTAAAATGATATACTTACTATTCAATTTTCCTCAAATTTCCTATTGCAGAAACTTCCCCCAATTTTTTATTTTACGTGTTTGCCAACTTTGATTTTATCTGAATCCATCACTTCCATCCATTTATTGACTGGTCACAATTTTACACATCTATTTACTTTCATTTTCTTCATGTTTTGAGACAGATGGTTGTTTCTCATTTGAGCATATATTTTTCTGATAGCACGGAAGAGTTTCCAAATAATGTAGAGTACTTTAGAGCATTTCAAATTACATTAATCTCACTTTCTGGCATCTAGTATTATTTCTGCTTGTTTTACTTTCTTTGTCATTGATATTCATGCTTTTTCCCACTGTTTATATTGCTTTCACTTTTTGTGTCCTCACAAGTTATTTTTTAAACTCAAAATTTTGCCGCTTTCCCCCTTTTCTCTTTCTTTTGTGTTCAAAATATTTGATATTATACAAACAAAGCTTTGGCTAATGGTCTGTTTTGATTGTAATGATGATGCAATCCAATATATTAATGCAAGTTATTCGGTGGCTCGTCGAAAATCTGGATTTTACTTATATGAAAACATAATCTGCCTGTGTTTATCTATTGTGTATACGAAAAATTCTAAGCATAGAACAAGAATGCATTTTTGCAATGAATTACTTTTTTTTTTTTAACCTAGAGGTAGGTCCATCAAATATTCTTTTCTCCAGAGCTTCAAAATGCATTGAGACGATCGTGATTGTTATCATGTTATGTATTGCAGCAACTTGAATTTCATTTAGACGTACATTTTTACCCAAATCATAAAATGTCATAGTATTATTTTGGGATCGACTAAATGTTTAAAGCAATTGCTGATGCAGATTAAAAAATGCAGGTTTCTACAGGAAGGAAACCCGTTTCAGGTCTAAAATTGTGCTTAGAAGGAGCAGAACAAAACCGATTATGCATTAAAGTCGAACACTTAACATCTCTTCCTAAAATCCTTCGACCATATTGGGACTCGCACATTGCGATTGGTGCACCGAAATGGCATGGGCCCGAAGAACAAGATAGTAGATGGTTTGAACCTGTGAGGTGGAAGAAATTTTCACATGTGAGCACTGCGCCTATTGACAACTGCGAGTCTTTTATAGGAAACGACCCATCATGTATGGGGGTCTATATAGTAACAGGTAACAATTACCAAAATATTAGGGCCCGTCTGACTCGAAAACGACTTGTGTTTTGCATTTTCAATATGTATTTTAAATGACATAGAAATGTATAGAGTGGAAAATACTACTCATTACAATAAAGGAGAGAAGGAAAAGGAAGAATGTAGTTTTTGATCTTTCTCAATAAGCAGAAAAAAGAAGTCATTTTCAATTTTATACGTTAAAATTGATTTCCAAGTTGACCGTTTTCCAACTTGAGCTCTCCTCTTTCGTGCATTTTGAAATACACGTTGAAACTCAAAACACCAAATTCATTTTCAAACCAAACAAACTTTTAAATTCTTCAATCTGAATCCCATTTCAAATCGATTCTTTTCAATTATGAATTTTTTCTCAAACTTCAGTTTAAAACTCGGTTAAATTGCATTTCAGAAACATCATTTTATCCATGTCAAAGTAAAAATATATCAAAGCACTTATTTGAAATCTATAATTCAATTGTTCTCAAAATAGACTATGGATAAAATAAGAGAAAACCAATAATTTTTAACTTTAAATATTGAAGCTCAAATATCAAATAATTTAAAAAATATAAATTATTATCATGGAAACAAGAATCAATGCTTTTACTACCTATATGTTATCTGATAATTAGTATAGTAACGGGCAACGACTACAAAAATCATAAAATAACCACTAAACCGAGAACCGTTAGATCATCTGGGGCAGAAAGAAGGAACGAATAGTTAACCCTGACTCGTATACGCACTCAAAAACAGAAGATTACTCCTGTTGTCACAAATGAAGTAGCTGAAGTTGGGGAATCTCCCAAACTAACCTGCGATCCAAATCCCACTTCATTGATGTTTATAATTATGATTCGATTCTCCAACTCTGATTTAAAACTCAATGAAAATTGCAATTGGGAAAAATCATCCGACCCATTCAAAGTACTTGTATGAATCTATAATTTTGATTTTGTTGTTTTCAAAATAAAAGGTACAATATGTGGGAAAAGAAAATTAAGCTTTAGGTTTATAGACATAGAGGGTCAAGCATCAAAAGCTTTTTAATACACACACGTAATTATTATGGAAATATAAGAATTATTGCCTTTGCATACATTTCGTAACAGATAATGGTTACAAAATCTTAAAATCTACGATCTGAAACTTCTTTCAAATCGTTTCATTTCAACTACGATTCGATTCTCAAACTTCGACTTAAAACTCAATTAAAATTGCACTTTAAAACAATCATTTAATCCATGTCAAAGTAAAAGTATCACAAGTACTTGTATGAATCTACAATTCAAATTTTATTGTTACCAAATGATTTTATAAATGAAATAAGAACTATTAGCCTTAGGTTTAGAAAAAGAACCTTAAGCTTCAAAGTCAATGTAAAAAATATAAATTATTATTATGGAAATGGATATCAAACAGTCATGAATGCAGTCAAATAATCTCCGTTGAGATAAGTTTTTAGCACTGCACATAAAATTTTGAGTCTTTTGAATTTACAATTCATGAATCATTCCGGTTTCAGTTTGAATTTTGTACTTAAAATTTACGATCTGGGTCTCAATTTGAAACCTTGGTGACAGGAGCTCAACTCGGAGTGTGGAATTTTGGATCGAAGAATGTATTGTACATGAAACTTCTATACTCTAAGATACCGGGTTGTACAATAAGGCGATCAGTATGGGATCATAATCCTAAGAAATACAGTGAGTTAGCTATAAGAGATGATTTGGGTAAAATTTTGAAGATGGTAGATGTGTCGGAGATGAACATGGGGCCAGATGATAGTCCTGGTCATTGGTTAGTAACAGGTGGAAAGCTTGGAGTTGAGAAAAGAAAAATTGTGTTGAGAGTTAAATATTCATTGTTGAATTATTGAACTGCGTTGGAACTTTTTTCCTTTCTTCCTGTCATGCAACTTCTGTACAGCATAGTATTTGTTTTGAACAAATAAATGAAGGTCCTTGTATTTTTTGAAGTTGGTATTTAGTCCCATATTTTGTACAACGAGGGTGAAAGAACGTATAATTCGAAACATGATCCAAGGTACCTACATCCTTCTCTCTCTCTCTCTCTCTCTTTTTTTTTTTTTTCCTTTTTTTTTTTTTTTTTTTAATGAACATTTCGATGTTTTCTAATTGTTTTGTTCGATTTTTTTTCCTGCAAAGACAGTTATCCTGCATATAGTTATGCATTTAGGTTTCGCCTTTTTAGTTGAATGAATTAAGTGCGCTCTGTTATGAATTCTTTTTACTAATACAACACCAATATCTAATGCAAGGGCAATAGCCAATATATAATAAATAATAGAAATAACCATTATTACTGGAGCATGCGTGTGAGTTTTGGTTTAATCGCGAACTTCTCAAAGTGTCCTTATTACATGCAGATGAGGTCACAATTTTAACATTTGATCATCAGAAAACCTAATCTTTATTTATTTGTGGAATGCTCGAAATATGGTTAAAGATCATTGATTCTTCTTTCTTCCTGATACAAGAGGTCATTCCTCCTTGGCATCTTCACCACCATCTCAAAGGGAGACAACAAGTGTGCCATCACCTTATGGTTCAGCCCTTTCCTTGGCCCTTTTATTAATTTATCATTCTTCGCAGTAAAGTTCGAATATGCTCTACCTTCTATATTTTGACAAAGCATGTTGGATGTACTCTGCCAATGTCATCTTCCCCTACTTTAGGTCCAAGAACTCCCTACGCAAAGCACTCTTCTGCAATTTAGGGATATTCCAAGCCTCAAATCACTCCTTGAATTGCTCCCACACAATCACTCCTATGGAACTTCAGTTGTCAGTGCCTCACGCAAGTCCAAGGCATCCTATTGAAGCTCATGAGAGGCCAACTTCCACTTTTGAGAAGCATCATACCTAAGCCTCCAAAGATGAGCTCACACCCTTCATCTACTTCAGAACTTCAAATGTTGGTTCCCTTCCTAAATATTTTTCCTCCACAATTCTTATAGTCTTGAGTCATCTTTGAAAAGTCCATTCCTCTAGACGTTGGTCTCGGCACATCAACTTCTACCAACTATTGCCTCATCATCTCTGTCATATACTGACAGAAATGAGCATTCATATTCGTTTCTCCAGTTGCCAGAGCCAATATTTGAGTAGCAACCTCAACATGAACTTCTGGACTGAATCCCCTCCTAGGACATTAGTTCAAGTACTTGTGGTTCCTCTATTGGCATTTGTCTTGGTGCCTCCTATCATTAGACGTCCGCTACGAGTTCCCATTCTTTCTTTCTGCATAAGCAAGCATTCATAATAACCAAAAGTAAAGAGAGCGAGAACAATAGTAGAGGGATATATATATTCACCTGTATCTATATCAAAATACAAGTACTATATACATAGCGTATACCATCCCCAAGCTGTTTGTTTTCTTCCATCTTGCTTTCACTTAGCTTTGTCTAGCTAAAATGTCCCCTAACCTAAGCTTTGATACCGAGTTGTGAAATCCTCCACTTTTAGACCTAAACATGAACACCGAAGATACAGGAACCATTAACATAATTATTTTCAAGTGACAAAATGAGACAATTTCTTTTCAACAACATTAAATAAATGAAGAAACTAAAATAAATTTCCATTCCTTAAATTATGATTACATATACATATCCCAATATAGGGGTAAATATAATATAACATAATAAATAGTGTTATGCAAGACATATGATGGTGTCGGCACCAACACTTAACCAGCTATAGAATCTGGTTTTACAACAGCAAAACATTAAAACTAACTTTTATTATCTATTAAGCCTCTTGTAACATCTTAAGAGTCTTTATTCGTCCTTTAGAAAATCTGTCTGAACCATAAACTCAATCTACTCGAATGAGCTCTTTGAGTTTATGATGAAAAATAGTAAAAACATGGTTAGATATAAAGCCTGGTATAAGTAACAACACTTGATCCTAACACAAAACAAAGTGATACAAGCTGCCTAACAGAATAGGTTTTCCCCTTACTAATTCAAATTCATCAACTTGATCATTTCAAATAATCAAACATCATAACATGAAAGTAATCATGAAACATTTTTGCATCCATAAAGTTCCTTGCACTTACTATTTCGTCGTGACTTAGTTTATAGTCATTTATTTTAGATTGCTACAAGTGCCTTAAAACATGCTCTTAACTAATGTTTAGTTTGACATTTAGGTTACCACTCAAGCCTTATATCATTGCCTAAATGTCGTGTGTAGAAATTTAAGTTGACACTCATGCCTTACACCAATGCACACAGATACAATGTTGTATTTTGACATGGGGTTGCCACATAGGCCTTATACCAACGCATTTGAATAGAATGTCAAATTTTGACATTTTGTTGCCACTTAGGCCTTATACCAAAGCTTAGGAATAAAATTTCGTATTTTGACATTGGTTTTCCACTTAAGTCTTATACTACAATTCGATAACAGAGCTATCACATGTCCAGTCTACTTAGCTATCACATATCAACTCCCACAGCTGTTGCATGTTTAACTTTATTAGCTGTTGCATGTTTAACTCATGAGATACGCTTATTTAACTTCACTAGCTATACCATGTTTAATCTTCACTAGCTATCAAAGACAAAATCTTCTATCAAGGCAAAATTTTCACTAGCTATAGCAGGTATAGCTATTGCACTTCTAAGGCTACCACACTACTTGCTATCATAAGTCTAAGTTCATAGCCATCACATGTTTAATTATAAAGCTATCACTTGTATGGATTTCACTAATATAGCAAGTATAACTATCGCACTTCTAAGGCTACCACACTTCCAGGTTATCGTAGGTATAATTTTCGCACTACTATGGCTACCACACTTCCAGGCTATCGCAAGTATAGTTATCGCACTTCTAAGCTACCACAAGTATAGTTATTGCTTTTCTAAGGCTATTGCACTTATAGGCTATCACACTTCTTAGTTCATAATTATTGCATGTTTAATTATAAAGCTGTCGCTTATATAGATCTTAGAGTTATCACAGATGTAAACTTAGTGCTACCTATCGCACTTCTAACTCAAGGCAATCACACTCCTAACCTCAATGTTATTGCAAGTCACACCTCAAAACTATCACGCGTATAGGTTTTCAAGCTATCGCATGTACCAACCATGGGTTATTGCATGTATAAAAGGGAAAATCCATAATCAATCGGAAACTGATATTTTCCTTAATAAAGTAACTACTTTTTGACCGACTCTTTGCACATGTCTTACGTTCATTTACCACTTTAATTTTGTAGTAGAAATCTCTGGTGATAGCGAAAATTTAGTCCCTTAATTTAGCCTTGATTAATCACTTTCCTTGATAATTTTTTAATTAAGTATTTTCGGCCTTATCATTGAATCAAAAAATGAATGCAAAATTCCCATAAATTTACAAAGACTCAAAACATTATTATTACCTATGGTAAAAATTTCAAATCTAAATGTTAAATTTTACTATTTATAAATATTCTTTTATAGTCAAAACTTCTCATTTTCAGCTTAGATAATTCATATTAATTATTTTCTCAATCAAAAATTATGAAAATTGATACCTGTCTCTATTTTAATGCTAGAAACATCATTTTATTATTTCAAGCATTTTGATAAGACTAATTCATGTTTTATCCCTTAGCATATCAAAAATAATGATATTTAACATCCAAACATAGGTTGGTTCGTTCAATAATCATAATATCATGTTCATCAATATTCAAATCATGAAATGTCTAAACCTAAATGGGTTCAAAGGAAGATAAGGTAAGCATTACTCACCCAAACTTGAAAATTGGTTTAGAAATCCTTTTTCTTCTCTTTGAAACTAAGCTTTGATCTTCCTTTTGTTTTGTTTTTCTTCTTCCTCTCTAATAGTGGTTGGCCTAGCTTTTATTTTGTTTGTCTTCATGAAATAATGATGAAAGAAGGAATGAGATAGTTAGGGGATGTATGAGCTAATAATTTAGGCTCGAGCTAATATCCCTTTCTAGATTAGTCCTATTGATTCCTTAGCCCCTTCATTATAATACCCTATTTATGGCTCAATTAATATTTCAAGTGTTTCATAGTTAATCGATTAATTTCTTCTTGAATGACTATTTTAATTAAATTCACTTAATTATCATGTAATTGATTCTTATCATTAATTAAGTACTCATATTATGGCACTCCATAGCTGTTACACTATAATAGATAAGATATTTGATTTCACCTAAATAATTTCTAAGCAACTGAACTTATGTCTGATACCACGCGTCAGCGTCGTCCACAAACTCTTTAATATTTAAATAGTTTAGAAATTAAAGAGTGTTGAATTTACACTTGAAAGCCACACAACCGCAACTCTTAATTTTTGATTAGAAATAATTTAAATAAGTTATAAATATCATTATAGAGAAATTAATATGATGGTTATATTAATTCATTTATTATTATTAGAAGGTCAAAAATTAATTAATAAAATATCACTACAAGAAACTTGCTTTTAGTTGCATTTATTGGGAGCATTTAAAAGCTAAGTGCTACTATACTTTGTTTTCAGTATATTTTATTTAGTTTGAACGCTGCCAAATTTTTTACAGGCCCACCTATTTTTCATTATAACGCGCTCTACTATTACAAAAAAATATTGGTCTCAATATCTCTCCACTTCTCAAATATAGTTCCACCCCACTCCTTAAATCGTTTCCTTAACATCTTATTTCCTCGTCGCTCCACTCCTTAATCACTCTACTTGTTGATTCCATCATCAAATTGACATTTATTCCACCATCCCCCAAACCCTAAAATATTTTGATGTCGATTACATGGCCAAAATTCGCTATGGTGGATCAAGGAATCACGCAAACCCTAGAATGTGATGATGTTTCTACCAACTCCCAATCCCTAAAGTCCAGTGGTAAATTATTGACTTCATTTTGGGTTCATTAGGGATTTGCGTCTGCAGGCGTATTTGAAGCAAATGGTAAGATTGTTCAATCTAATGGGATTCAACTTTTCCAGTTTCCAATTGAAGGCAGCAAGGTCCATTTTTTTAATGTATTTTTCCTTTTTGTTGATGTTAGAATAATGTGTCTTTGGATTCTTATTTTTATTGTTAATTATATATACTGTTTCTCTCTTTTTTTTTGTTAAATTCTCTGGTTGGAAGCCCTTTCAGATTTAATGTTATGTAAACCCGTGCGTTGCATATGTGCAAAAGGTTTGTGTGTATAAATGAATGTAAAACTTGTTGCTTTAATTTTTGAATGGGTATTTTTATGGCATGTAATTTAGTCTACAAAAGTCTTGTGCATATCTATTTCATATTATAAATGGTAATCATGCAGACCTTTCAAATGATTTTTTTGTCTCATAATTAATAAACCAATGTTATGTAAGCATTAAAAGTAAGGTGATGATATGGTACAAAAGGTTCAGGGGTATGCTGCCAAATTAAAATATAACATCAAGAGCATTATGTGGAATATATAACACATATATAACACTACAAGAAAACCTAGTTTCAGTATACTCATTTGATTTGTAATTTATACATTATTTGATGGGTGAGATGTTACACGTATAGTATATTCATTTGATTTGTAATTCATATGTTCTTAAACGCGAATGTTTAGTGTTTAATGAAATGCGTTGCTGATATATATTTATAAGCTTCCTTGGCTATTATAGTCAGTGTTTGTATGTTGTATTGAATGGTTAATAATATGTAATCTGGTTACCTGTATATACTTGTCATTGATGTTATAAATATATTTATAGGCTAGGATTAGTCCCATCCTTTGATTCAAAAAAATAAATAATAAGAAAATTACATGCATTTACATTAAGATTTCTTTTGATCAGTGTGATATGCCTGTTTATGTCAAAACAATAAATTTAAAAGCAATGTCTTGTCTATAGTTATCTTTTTATCATACGTACACATTCAAATATGTTATATTTAAGCAGATTTTAGTAAGGAATTAAGCATTAATTTAACCTTACTTATTTATAACATTAAATTTGATTAATTCTCTAATTTTTAGCTATTTTATTGTCAAAATGATCTGGCAAGATTTTTTTAATTTTAAAATTAATTTTACAGATGTAGCATATCACTTTTTAGTAAAATTTGCAAAATAATCGTATAACTTGAATAAATGCTGATTTTTTTAAATCTATTTAAGATAGAACGTTGGGAATTTTTCGTTTTAGATATGGTAAATAAACACATAATTCTAGAATTTGCATTGAAAATTCAATACTAAATTATGTTCAATTGGTACACTTGCTTTGATTCACCATAAAAGCACAATATTATATTGCTACAGGCAGAGTTTTTTTGAAACCAAGCTATCAAATCGACTTTTTGGAAAGATGTTGTCAAAAGCTGCAAATTTTGAAATAAAACATGAAATTATTATAAAGACATCTTCTTGGTATATTTACACACCTATTCATATGATTAATCCAGTTATTCAAGTTAAATTATGTTCTTATTCATCATCGTTAAATTCGAGTTTTATTACTTATATTGTTTGTGATATATGGAACTTCATTTTGTGTGTGTATTTCAATTCAACAGAACTTTAGGCAATAATATGCACTGTATTCATGTTTGAATAAAAGTACTTGGGTTAAATCTTATTATATATACGAGTACATATGCACGTTCAGGTGGGCCTGCATTTAATCACAATGTGCATGTATTTTTATTTGTACATGTGGAAGTAGATTAGGTAGTAGCATCCCTACATTTGAATGCCACGTAGGTAGAAACCGCTATTTTTTTGTTCAGACTGCAATAACTTATTCATACTAACTCGGAATCAGGCAAAACTTACCTAAATTGCAGACAATATGGTACACTCGGATACTTCATCTTGTGAATGCACATTGTAGTTCTCCATGGGGACTGACAGTTTACTTAGAAAATAACATGGCACAACATCCTCATATTTGAACTCCACCTAGTGCAGTAGCCATTATTTTTTTATTCAGACTGCTATATTTTCTTGATACTAATTCGGAATCCGGCGAGACTTCGACAGATTAACTCCCACCTAAATTACGGACAATATGGAACACTCGGATACTTCATCTTATGAACGCACACTGCAGTTCTCCATGGGGACTGATAGTTATACTTAGAAAATAACATGCTACCACATCCCCATATTTCAACTCCGCCTAGTGCAGAAGTCGTTATTTTTTTGTTCAGACTACAATAACTTCTTCATACTAACTCGAAATTAGGCGATACTTCGACCGATGAACTCCCGCCTAAATTACGGACAATACGGTATAGTTGGATACTTCATCTTGTGAATGCACGCTGTAGTTCTCCATGGTGACTGACAGTTGTACTTAGAAAATAACATTCTATATCCCCACTTCAATGCTCACTGTAGTTCTCCAAGGTGACTAATGGTTGTACTTAGAAAATAACAGCCTACATCCTCATATTTGAACTCTGCCTAGGAAATAGCCGCTATTTTTTTGTTCAGACTGCAATAACTTCTTCAAACTAACTCGGAATCAGGCAAAACTTCGACCGATGAATTCCCACCTAAATTACGAACAATATGGTACAATTAGATACTTCATCTTGTGAACACACACTGTAGTTCTTCAAGAGGACTAACAGTTTACTTAGAAAATAACATGCCGCCACATCTCCATATTTGAATTCCGCCTAGTACAAAAGCCGCAATTTTTTTGTTTAGTTTGCAATAACTTCAATCATACTAATTCGGAACCCGGCGAGACTTCGACTGATCAACTCCCACATAAATTACGGACAATATGGAACACTCGTATACTTCATCTTGTGAACGCACACTGTAGTTTTCCATGGGGACTAACAGTTGTACTTAAAAAATAACAGGCTATCACATCCCCATATTTGAACTCTGCCTAGTGCAGAAGCCGCTATTTTTTTTTGTTCAGACTGCAATAACTTCTTCATACTAATTTGGATCCGGCGAGACTTCGACCAATTAACTTCCACCTAAATTACGGACAATATGGAACACTCGGATACTTCATCCTATGAACACACACTGTAGTTCTCCATGGGGACTGACAGTTGTACTTAGAAAATAACAGGCTACCACATCCCCGTATTTGAACTCCGCCTAGTGCAGAAGCCGCTATTTTTTTGTTCAGACTGCTATATTTTCTTCATACTAACTCGGAATCCAGCAAGTAGATTAACTCCCACCTAAATTACGGACAATATGGAACACTCGGATACTTCATCTTCTGAATGCAAACTATAGTTCTACATGGGGTCTGACAGTTGTACTTAGAAAATGACAGGCTACCACATCCCTATATTTGAACTCCGCCTAGTGCAGAAGCCACTATTTTTTTGTTTAAACTACAATAACTTCTTCATATTAATTCAGAATCCGGTGAGACTTCGACCAATTAACTCCCACCTAAATTACGGACAATATGAAACACTCAGATACTTCATCTTGTGAACACACACTGTAGTTCTCCATGGGCACTGACAGTTGTACTTAGAAAATAACAGGATACCACGTTCCCGTATTTGAACTCCGCCTAGTGCAGAATTCGCTATTTTTTTTGTCCAGACTGCAATATTTTCTTCATACTAACTCGAAATCCGGTGAGACTTCAACCGATTAACTCCCACTTAAATTACGTACAATATGAAAAACTCGAATACTTCATCTTGTGAACGTGCACTATAGTTCTCTATGGGGATTGACAGTTGTACTTAGATAATAACAGGCTATTACATCCCAATATTTGAACACCGCCTAGTGCAAAAGCCGCTATTTTTTTGTTCAGACTGTAATACTTCTTCATACTAACTTGGAATCTGACAAAACTTCGATCGATGAACTCTCACCTAAATTACGGACAATATGGTACACTCGGATACTTCATCTTGTGAACGCACATTGTAGTTCTCCATGGTGATTAACAGTTGTACTTAGAAATTAACAGGCTATATTCTCATATTTGAATACTATTTCTCTATGAGATGTAAAAGGGTATAATTGGAATTTCAAAAGGACACCGAGTAAATCTATTCAATGGATTCTCTTTATTAGTCGTAAAGATAGAGTGAACGATTTCATTATAATGAGGGGTATTTCGGGTATTTCAAAAGACATGGTTGAATTCCTATTCAAGGAATTCTCATTATTAGAAGTAAAGACATATATAATGATAAATTAAATCCAATGAATTAAATCATCTTGACTATAGTTGATTTCTTTCTGTTGATTTCATTTATTTAATTAAGGTAGGTCATATTTTAAATTAACTTGGTTATAAGAATCTATTACGGAAAAATAAATAGATAATTGATGTCTTAATTTTTATGATTATGCCTTGTAAAGTTGCAATTAAGTAAACATGATCTATAATTTTGAACACTTAAGGGTAGTTTTTAGGATCAACAGATGTATTTAAAGATTTGAACAAAATTTAAGAATTTGTTTCAGGATAGATAACTTACCAGTATAAGCTTTTAGAATCTAAAGCTATTTGTTGACGGTGGTGTAGATAAATTTTCTTACAAGGCTTATATTGATGTTCAGTTAATATCAGGAACATAAAGTTTATTCCACCATAAGTTAAGTATAGACGTATTTTATTGCAGGTTTTGTGTGATGCCCCACCTCTATGCTCACAAAAAAGGTTATTATAAGGAATAACGTCTGCTATTGTGAAGAATAAGGCTTGTTAGAAGCGACCATCCGTAAGTTATGCCGTAGACGAGTATTGATTACATCGACAGGAGTTGTATAAATTACTCCCAAAGATATATTCATCCAAATCTAAAACGAAACTATGGTGGCTAATGAAAAATTCAGAACAACTCATAATAACAACAACACAGATAGTATAATCACATCAGGACAGAAATATCAGATATATAGCGGAAGATAAGTCTGGATACATGCTACAACAATCGATTGTTCACATGAACCAAATGTACATATACATAACCACCAATACATACATGAGATGAGAATCAATACATCAAAAGTAACACCTCGAAAACTAGATAAAAGATGATGTGAAATCCCAAAAGCTGAAGCTGCAACGGAACCAGAGATAGCGATTATCCTGAAATAACTCGGTCTGACCCGCGTATTATTGAAAAGAAAATAATAAACGGATCTGTCTAATTTAAACTTAGAAGTGAATGCATCATAAACAACATCAAAGCAAAATAATCATAGTCTCGAATGAGACTATTCAACATAAGTAATCAACATAGTTTAATGAAGAATTTTCATTAAACTGCATCAAAATCAACTTTCAAATTCATAACTGAATTCAAAATAGCAATTCACCAACTCTAGAAATCAAAAATAGATAACTAGAAAAATCAGAATAAAAGTCAGCATAAAAGTGGATCGATCCCATCATATGGCGAGTCTAAGCTACGCTGCACGTGCATCAACATATGGTCGAAGCCTACCAAGTACTGTCATCATAATTTTTGGCGCCCAACAAATGACCTGAAGGTCCAACATATGACCCGAAGGTCTAGTACTAGTAATTGACCCGATGGTCCATCATATGTCCCGAAAATCCAACATAGTCGCTCGAAAGTCCAACAAAATCATCAAACAACAAATCCACAACAAATATTTCAATTAACGAGTCCGGAATTAACCGAATTAGTAAAAGTGTAGTTCCATATTACATAGTTTTGCTAACTCGTTTAAATCTCTTCATCGTTTCCTTGAAAGTGCAAAATTTTATATTTTATATAAATAAAATTTACGTTCTCAAACGGACAAGTCCTGAATTAAGCGAATCAGCAAAAGCAAGGGTTCATAGTCTTCAATTTTGCTGAAGCGTTTAAATCGCTTCCTCACTCTTTTGAAAGCGTAAACTCAGAAAACAAATTATGAAACAATTTTTTTTAAAACGATTTTAAAAACACGTGATTAAAACAGCAACATCTATAGCAATTTCGACAAAGAAATTGCGCTTCACAAAACACCGTAAAAACGAATATCAAATCAGCGTTGCGGGATAACCGCTTAAAAATTCACTTTAAGTTGACGGTTACTGAAGTCAAAATAACAGTAATTTTTATTCGTCAAAATCTCATTAAAACAACACGCTTCAAAAATATAGCACCGAAGTAAAAATCCGTTATAAAAATAACGGCAACAAATTACGTTTTCAAACCAAACACCGGTCCAACGTAAATTAAACATCGGTCTACACTGCTATATATGCATCAAAATACGACACTGCCTGGGCTTAGTAACTATATTCACGCATGCAAACTACTTTATAACAAATGTTACCTGAACTATAAACACGTGCATACTACAAATGCATGCACAAAATTTAAAACGAACACACACACACACCTGGCAATGCTCTTTGTACGCATGAACCAAAACTGTAAAATGAAGTGACTTGAAACTTGTTTTAGATAAAAACAAATGAAAATAGAATAACACGACTTGGACATGCATCACATAATTTTAATGCCTGGACACACTACATTCTGCATGCACTTACAGTAATTGTGCATTTCATTTTTGTTTACAAAAACGTGGACAACACGTGTCCCCTTTTGGAAAATTAATACTCATGCACATCCTACCTTGTATGCGTGTGATTTGTGCCTGGGTAATATATATTAGTGCACCCACGAAAAAAAGGCATGCACACACAAAAATGAAGTTTTTAAATAATATTTGCACATGTATTCTGTACAACATATTGGCACACAAAATATATTTTTTGCCTAAGCAAAATACACGTGCGCACGTAACAAAGTAATATAGCTTGAACTCGTTTTCCCTAGTGCAGACCCTATTGCACAATAGTGCAACAAAATATATCGGTTGAACAATGCACGTAACAAACTTTAAAAGGGCCTGGACAGCTATTTAGGCATACAAGCAGGGATTAAAATGCAAACCTCTGGACACTACACTTTATACATGCACGCAAGTGAAAAACACATGAACGAAGAAAAGAAAAAAAATGCCTGAACACGTTATTTGATGTTTCCAACAATTTTATGCAACCAAACATATGTACGCATGAAACTAAATAAAAAGTGACCTGGAAAATGGTCCGTTTATGCTACAACACGCATACTCATAATGAAATCTAAGTATTAAAACGAGATGCAATGTTTCAAAACATTTTGCCCAATGATTTCGTGCTTTACGCATAAAAGTGATGGCCAGGCATGAATTACATTTTAAAACATTCGTGCTTTACGTGTAAAAAGTGATGGTCTAGGCTTATTATTCACCTTGCACGCAATATTGTAGAGATTGAAATGAACTGAGCATACTTTCGTATGCTTCAACTCTTTGCATGCAAGAATGACCTGAACTAAATTTTGTTTTTCTTTTTAGATGCAAACCCACCATACATACGGAAATGACAAAGTCTGGGTATATAAACAAGTGCACAAAACAATTGTGTAGTTTGGACAGTGCTTCATACACGCATGCATAAATAAATGATCTGGACTATAATTTGTGCAACACATCTTGCACACGAAAAGAAATGATGCATAAATTAGAAGCGTGAGTTTTGCAACTCACCTTTTAGTTCCTTTCCAAATCGATTAACAATAAAGATTCAGAAGAAAGCAAGAATTTGACTGCCATTAAAGCTTCTTCAGTGAGCTACTGAAACAAAATGAAACAAACTAAAGAATGGATGAAGGCTATTGGAAAAATGAGCAGAAGAGTGTAGCCGGCCTTTACTTTTCTCTTTCAAAATGTATATAAGTCAAAAATGAAGTGTTGGCTTGGTACATTTGCATTTAATGAAACGTGCATAAAGAAAAAGAAGGTACACAGTGCATATAAGGAATGATGACGGCAGTACAAAAGTGTTCACATTTTGCTTTTACAAAACTTTGGTGAAGCCGAAAATGTTTCAACTTGCTTTATAAACTTCAGTGGGAGCAAGGTGAATTGTTCCAACTTTTGTTTATAAATGGACCCTTATGTTTACACATGAAGGCCAAAAGTAAAGTGTTCAAATTTTTATTAAGTTGGACCACTTCTTGTACACGCGTGTGAAGGCAAATTTTGCCCTTCAATTCAGCGTGCAACCACTTAGATATTTAACTGACTTTGCAAAATGATTTGCACTATTTTTTTTCAAATTTTAGTTTAAAAAATTCCTATTTTAAATTTTTTATTATGACGGTAATAAAATCACGGTTGTTACAAACTCCCTCTTATAAAAATTGCGTCCCCACAATTTTCATATTAGAAGTTGTTTATAACACAAATTATTATCACAACAAAGACTAAAATAGGAAAGATGGATAAGAATGCTCACCCTCATCCGAAGAGGAGAGAAAACCAGGATAAGAATGCTCGATGAATTCTTTGGTTTTCCAAGTGCAATCTTTGGGATTTGCGGACCATTAAATTTTCACAAGCGGAACTTCTTTATTCCGAAGGCGTTTAATCTCTGAAGCTAGCACATGAATAGGATTTTGCACAATAGGCAAGTCGGCTGAGATCTCAAGATCTTGCAACACACAAGGATCAATAATAGAATCCGAATCACGAAGGCATCGACGAAGCTGGGATATATGAAATACGTCATGAATTCCCGAAAACTGAATAGGTAGCGACACACGATAAGCAACAAGGCCAATGCGTTCCGTAATAGGAAACGGTCCAATATATCGAGGAGCCAATTTCCTGGAGCTACTAAAACGCACCACACCCTTCATCGAAGAAACATGAATGAATATGCGATCGCCAACAGAAAATTCCAAAGGCTTCCTACGATGATCGGCATAAGATTTCTGCCTATTGTGAGCCTCTTTCATTCTTTGTCTAATAATATCAATCCTCTCAGAAGATTCACGAGTATAATCGGGGCCGAGAACTAACTTTTCCCCCGATTCCAACTAACCAGACGATGATCGACACGGTCTTCCATAAAGGGCTTCGAAAGGAGCCATACCGATATTGGATTGGAAGCTGTTGTTATAAGAAAATTCAACAAGAGATAAGTGGTCGTGTAACGACCCGCAAATCTGTACCTCTTGAGTCAACACTATTCTACCTAAATCAACTCAAGTTGTACATAAATACGAACCATTTGGGTTAAAGAAGAAGAGGTAGAAGAAGAAAATAGAAAACAACAACAGAATCTAACTATCGCAGCGGAATAAAATATAATAGATAATATATGATCTTTACTCAAAATCAAATATCTCTGTTTATATATTACATCATCAGAGTACATCAATCACAGTTCAACTTCAATAACATACAACAGGATATACATCAAATCAACACAGTGGAATATATATATAAAACAAGTACGAAAGTACGTATCGTCATCCAGTTTGTCTCCTGAGCTCCACAACATCACATCCTGTATCCTATAATACTCGGTCTAACCCGAGCATTACAGTTAAATAACACCCGAGTCAGTCTGGAATACCAGCGTGAAAAATCACACTCAAATTGATTATTAAAGTTTCAAACATCCTTTGAAAACAAAAGCATCTCGTAAGACCACGCCACAAATAAACATGTCGGGTTTTTACCTTACGATAGCTAAAACATTTCTTATTAAAATCCTTTGATATTATAATAGGGTCTATATACAAATACTTATTAAAATAGCCGAAATTGTTACATTATTAAATTCCAGCTATAGCCACAGAGTGGGTAATACAAACAAAACTCGTACAAGGCTTGTAGGGAGAATGGATTTCCAACTAATGACTAGGCACTGGGGTACCACCTGTCACAGTACGTGGCCTAGATCACAGTACCGAGGAGTACGCCCGCTCCCCTACAACACAAGGCTGGGACTACCCCTTACTAGATAATACCGAGTGAGATCACCCCGCGGTTGGGATCAGCAACTGCACCACTAAGCCGAAATAAACGGGACATCTAGACAGGGATGGCCTCACCCTGAATGGGTGCTACCCACCTAGCCTTGCTGCATAACCCCTGATTTTCAGTCATTATCGGTTGACGAGGCTTGAGGCTAAGCGTTACCTTTTTAGAACATATCCCTGAGAATGCCCATCGTCCACCTGACGATGTTCCGAAAGCATTCATCCATACAAGTCCGTCCCGGGTTCGAACGGAACCGAAGGCACTACTCCTACTACATCCATTTTGGAAATATCCTCAGGATTAGTAGCGACTAGCTCTTGCACTTCACTGCTCCATCTTCGAATCCAAACTCGTTTCCCACGAAACGTACAAACCGGATCGAAGTGATTTTCGAGAAATAAATCTCGATCCCGGTCTCTTCGAGACGATCAACGCATTTATCCAATATTGATAGTAGGCTATTTAACTATCAATTAACATTCACAAACATCCATCAAACAATAAATAATTTTCCAAATTATTTATTAACCTCAAAAATATCTTCACAAGATATATTTCTATTTCAAACCCTTTGAAAACAGTTTCAAACCATCCTTCTTTTCAGAATAAACTTTCCAAAATATTTTCTATCTCCACTGAAATCACCAAGCACAAAACTTTATATTTTTAAAATAATTTAAAACACTTTACTTTGAAATATACTTTAAAACATTTAAGTTAAAACTACTTCAATAATTTGTTGAAAATACATACTAAATGACTATATAAAAATAAGGTTACTTTATAAAATGTAAAACTAGGTTTTCACTTTTTAAAACAAAATACTAAGTCACTTTTAAATAATTACTGCTATAATAGATTAAAGAAAATACTTACTTTAGAATTTAAATATTTAGAAATAATAAACTTTCCAAAACTTGCTTTTTAAACAACTTTAAAACTTTTAACTTACATTTAAAAATTTATTTTTGAAAACGTACTTGATTATTGAGGGAGAATTTCCAATCTCAATCACTTAAATCAATTTTCCAAATTGATTCCCAAACGATTCCATTTGAAATAAATTTCTTTACTTACTCAGTTCATTCCAAAATTCATTAATTATGGACTTTATTATTATTATTATTTTCCGTTTGATTTCAAACCTTTTAAGTGAAATATACAAATTTCAGTTTATTCCCAATTTCTTCTTTATTCTTTTCAAAATTCAAATCTTAAATTTGAAATAAATGTTATGTTCTTTTAAATAATAAAACCGAAGTTTAAAATTTATTAACTTTCTGTTTATTCAAAATTTCCTTTCCATGCTCAAGATTTATTTATTAGAATTTTAAAGTCACTTTATTTCTTTTCCAATTCATTCTCAAATTTATTCATATTTTCTATAATTATTTTACTTACAAAGTCACTTCTTTTATTTTCTTTCCAAAATCCAATTTATATATTTTTGGTAATTCATTATACCCAATTATATCCAATCAAACCATAGCATTCAATATTCCAATATAATTCATCATAGAATATCAAATAATCAAAATAGAGGGTATTAAATAATTTAAATAAATGTTGAGGGATCCATGGATCCCTCCAACTTGTTTTTCCTGCATCCACAGACGTTAGCACAATATAAAATACCAATTCCACTTCAATGTGGAATATCACGGTATATAGGTTTTAAATATAAAATCATCCGCTATTTAATGCGGGAAATCAAGCATTCTAAGATATACTATATACTACTATATATAATATATCACACCAAATCAAATCAATCAATCAATTTGTTTAAATTTAACTATTTAGATTTTAAATTAAAATTCAGCTGAGTGAAATTAACTCACCTTGGACTATGCATTGGCCATCCACTTCAATACCCCCTTGGTTTTTCTCGATTTATGACCTTAATTAAATATTATACGACTTATTATCATCTGAGAGGAAAATATGAAAATTTACTATTTAATAAATTTAGTTGACCCACAATTTAATCTAAACTAGTTATCTATATTTATTTATTTCCTTTTCCCAATTTATCAAAATAATTTCCTATTTATTGTAAATATAAATATAAAATTTCTCTTTCCAAATCTTGATTAAACATGATTGCCCAAAACTGTATGTGTCTTCATTTATAATTTTTTTCTTTTAAACTGAATACCTAATAATTTCCAACAGTCTATAACTCTTTACTGTAAATATATATATAATAATTTCTTTTTTCTTATCCTAAATTTGTGAACATACATACATACATGCATACATACACACACATATATATATATATATAAATTTAAATTGAAGAAAAAATAAATATGTACAGGTACCTTAACAATTCGTTCCAGAAACAAAATCACAGCCACCAACCTTAGAAATCAACGAGCACGAAACCCTAGCACAAAGCCACCGTCGCTCTTCCTCCACGTGGTCGCTGCCTCGCTGCTCACGGCAATCAATCGCGGCCACAAACCAGAACCCCAAAACTTTGAATTCCTACTCACGACCGCCTCGAGCTCGCGAACTTCCATCGCTCGCCGTGTCACAAGCCTCCACGTTGCTCGACATCACCACGCCCTCCCATCAACACGCGACCCATTCGTCGATCAACCGTGCTCGTTCCAGAGCCCTGTCGCACGCGCCCCAACCTGTCGCGACTCGATGACCCCTCAATCGAATCAAAAATCGATTTTGATTCCCTTTTCCCCTATTTTTTAAATCATGGACTGGCTTGGAGTTTTGGGAAGAGGAAAAAAGTTCGGCCCTAATCGATCTTGATTTCGATATGAAGTGTTAGCCATTGCTATTTGTTTTAGCCTCGAGTATATTTTATTTTACTTTTCTGAATCTCGGCTGTTCGAACAAACGAAGGAGGAGAGATTGATTTTTATAAAGGAAACGAATTGGATTGCCTTGCGTGAGAATACAATTTATGTTGAAAAGATGGAAGGCGGCTGGACTTGATTTCTAACTTGAATAATAAAATTTTAATATTGAAAATATCTCGTTTAAGCAACTTAAAATTTTGATCTCCTATCGATGCGCTCCGCTAGGCGTTTATAATGTTAAACCCCTATTCCGAACGCACTGGAAAAAGTTTCGAGGTCTAATTCGATCATATGGAGAAGATAGCTTTTAGACCAGTTATTATATTGAATTCTCGATATAAATTTCAACGCGCTTACACATCGTATGCTCAGACAACAACTCCAAACGCCAAGAAAATTGAAATCCGATAATAATTCAATATTACGGACGCAATGGAACTGGTTTTGTCGAATTCCGAGACTGTGCCCCGGAAGGCTATTTTTAAATTTAATTTTAATGATGAAATATCAAAACTGAACAAAGTACTTCCAAATTCAATTTTAACACCTCTATTATCCTTAGTATTATCAATATAAATTTTATAAGCCTATAAATTTATTTTTAGCAGGCTTAAAATCCTAGTTTCAACATTTTACCCAACTTCAGATTATTTAATTCAATAACTTGATTATCAAATAATTAGTGGTATTTGAATTCAAGTTAAAATTAACCTTTCAAACATTTAAAATCAATTAAATATTATAATTTCAAATGTTTAAAAATTCCGGGTCGTCACATTCCTCCCCCCTTAAAAGATTTTCGTCCCTGAAATTACTATTTAGGAAGAATGGTCCAATACCCGTTTACCTTTTTCCCAAATCCAAACAGTTTAATCAACTTGCCATAACATATTCTTTTATTAAAGACCCACTATTACTTTGACCAACTTCCCAAAACATTCCATAGTTTTCAATACTTATTCAACCCTTCAAATTTAAATTTAAATCCAAGATTAAATTATCAAAAAAAAATTCAAAATTTTTTCTAACTCCCTAAATTTTCAAAAAATTTCGCCAGCGTCTCCTTTGCGCAGATAGCTCAGTACAACTACAAAATGCCTCTACGGGCTCCCAATTCCAAAAGAAAACAAAAATCCTAATGGCTCGATCAAAAACCCAATCAAGTTTCATATCAAAATTTAAACACATACCTTTTTTTCGAGCATTTCAAATTTATCATTTGAAATCGAAACATATTCTCCTTTCCCTTTATATTACCTGTATATCCTACTTAGCAGTAATATCCAATCACAATATCCAAAAACATTTTATCGGCTTCCTTCCAAATGTCAATATTTATTCATTCAAATATTAACTTAGATTATATTTGAAATATCAATTTCCAATTAAGAATGCACCATTCCTTACTTAAGTTTAGTATAAGCATTATATATACTCCTTTATTTATTTTCACCTTACCACTTTAGTTTATATCTATTTCTATTCAAATTGATTCTTTCATTTCCATATGAATTCAATTTATCTTCAACTCTGAATATTTGAATTTTATTTTCCATTTATAACTAATTTATGTCATTATTTTAATTAGTTTCATTTACTAATTTATTTCAAAATTTAGTTTGAAATCGTTTTGGTCGTTAACAAATTTTCCAAAATTTTCTAACTCCCAAAAATTTCGAATTTTTTTGGCAAAGTCTCCTTTGCACGGAGGAGCTTTTGCAATTTGACAAAAGATATAAATATATATACATCGAACCACACGGTCGAAAAAACCATAAACAGTTCATATTTCCTATTTTAATTGCGTAGGCATACCTTATTTAGCATTTTTAAGCAAGCATCTCATTTATTTAGAAGTTAGCGCAATCAAATCCAGCCATACGGCTTCCAGGTACCTGTACTTACTCAATTTAAACATGTAAGTGCCATATATATGAAGTTTAACAACATTTCACTTATTTACAATAGTTAAACACATGAATTCTAACAGCAATGCACATTAAACACTTTTTATAAGCTATTTAAATATTCCAATATTAACTTTAATTGCTTACAACCAATCACACATCGTTTCACTAAATCCAAATGGTTAACAACTTACATGCTTACATTTATTTTATTTTTAAACAAAACAAACTCATATTTAATTCAATTGATCTCAAAATCAATTTATTTTACTCCAATCAATTCATAGAATTTTAATTACTTCCATTTACATCAAGTGACTCTATGCAATTTGACGAGATCTATGTGAATAAATAAGTACTTATGTTTTATACCCAATTTAAATTGATTTCAACTCAATTTATACTTAATTCTATTCCATTTTTAAATTTATTCACAATCCATATATTATCATTTTCATTGCATTTTAAATTTGAATCCATTCACTTGCATTTCATTTTATTAACCAAACTAGTTTCATTATTCAAACAGGTTCCATTCAAAACCATTTGATCTAGCATGACACATTCTGTTTAAATTTCATTCACAATCCATTCATTTACATTTCATTCCATATTTGTTTATTCCAAACTATTTTATTTAGCTCGAAAACAATCCAGGCTATTTCATTCAATAACTATTTCTCAACTTATTTAAACCACACTTCATTTGATTCTTATTTATTCCATCCATTTATTTATTCAATATAATTAGTTTATCCACTCAATCCATTATGAATTTTCATTTCCTTAAATATTATTTATAACTCACCGAATTCTATTTCGATTCAAATTTATTTTCACTTGATTTAAATCCAACCCAATATCATTAAACTTAGTCTTAAGTTGAATTCAATTCAACTCCTTTCCATCTTTCTAGCTTAAGTTGATTTACTTCAATTTTGTACTTAAGCTCATTTCATCTTACGAGTAAATTTTTATTTCTCTATTCAACCTAATTCTATCTCATACAAATCTCATATTAAATCTACAATTTCATTTGATTAGCTATTATAAAATTTAACTTTTCAGATTCGACTCATTCAATTGATTGCAAGGCCATTTCCAATTTATTTCTACTTATTTGGATTATATTTGCAATTCAAACCATTACTATTTTAATCCAATTTCATTTTTCGTTTTCATTTTTTTTTCGAAACATTTCCAATTTTATTTAATTTGTTAACACTTCAAGTTGAATTTTAATTAGTAGCTCAAATTCTGATTCCACCCCATTTGTATAGACTCACAATTCAATTACATTTACTTCACTAACAATTCAAGTCGAATTTGATTTATAACTTGAGTTTTATTTCCAAATTTCATCATTAACTCACAATTCAGCTTTTATTTAACTACATTGGGTTCTCATTACATATTTCATTATCTAATTTATTGTCTAATTAGTTCTTCCCCTAGCAAAAATTCAATATTTGATTTTTAGTTCCAAATATCACTTCATTTAATTTCCTTAAGTTTGATTTATTTATAATTCAAGTTTGGATCTTTGTTTTATTTTCAAAATATCAAACAATATTTACTTTGGACTTTGTGTACTCCAATTTTCAATTTTATAAGTCACCACTTATTATTTACACAATCCCATTCATTCTAGGCTCGAATATATTCTTCTTTTATTTTTAACTCGAAATTTACGCTTATTTATAACTCAAGCATATTTTTATTTCCATGGATTTTTTATATTCTTTTATAAGTTATTCTGATTTATTTATTTCAATCTAATCCTTATCCAACTTATTTTCCATTTATTAAGGTAAGAATCTAATTCCATCCGATAACTTAATTGAATTTTTATTCGATTTCAATTTTATTTTAACTCAGAGTTATTTAACTCAGAGTTATTTAACTCAATTCGATTTCAACTTAATTCGAATACAACTGGATATTATTTTCAGCCTATTCAATTAATTTCAATCCAGTTAAATTTTACTCCCCAATCCAAGTTAATTTCATTTTTTTAATTTTTCACTTTAAATTTAAATTCCAACATTCCAAGCTTATATTTCCTTCCTTATTTAAAAATCATCTCAATTTATAAGCTTATAACCTATCCCATTTGGATTTTTAAACATCTCGGCTTCTGGTTTCAAATCATTTTGAAATCTCCAACATCACCAATCACACTTCTCAAAAATTTAAACCAATCCTTGTTTTTATTGAAAGTACGGTGTGTATACAATTATATGTGCTAATATAGTATACACGGATCGTGTAATATGGATTACAATACAAATGCGGAAATAGATGATAATAGCATTGTAAATAGAAAAATCACACCAGAGATTTTTATACTGGTTCGGAGCACTGTCCTACGTCCAGTCCCAGACTTCTATCTGGATTTTCACTATTAACTACCTCGCTTCACCCGGAGGAACAGGTTTACAACACCCGAACAACCGAACGGGATTTCACGCCTCTAATACACTGAGGACTTCAACACTTGCCTCTTACAACACAGAGGACTTCAACAAAAGAACAAATACAATTGTTGTTGACAACTTGTGTTCTTGAAAACACGGATTTGTCACTAGCAGTACACCCTTCCTATAATCTTATCCTCAAAGTATGTGATATGATGTTTTGAAAAGATTAAGGAAAGTATATTATTGAATCAAAGGATATGAAATAGTTTCAAAGATTCAATAAATAATTTAGAGCTTTTATAATACAGAATTGAGATCAGAGATTAGATTAAAGAATATATGAAATCGTTGTTAAAAAACTTGTGTATGAATCAATGATTTAGATGAGTATATATAGAGAAAAATAGTTGTAACTCTTTGTGAACAGTTGCCATTAAGAGTTATGATCATTGATGAAAGATAGGAGATGCAACCTTTGGAGAAGAGAAGTGTCTTTTGGAAAAGTTGCTTTCTGTTTAAAAACGGTCGACAGGTCAAAAATGGACCGGTAGACAGGAATTCAAATATATATATACGTTATGTGCATGTGTGCACGTTCACTGTGCAATTTACATAGGAACGGTCGATCGCACCTATACTGACCGGTCGACCGGTGCCTGTTAAATTGCACATTGAATTGTGCAACTGCATGCAACTTATAAATATATATATATTGATTCCCTTGATATGCATGATTATTTGAGGATAGATTTTAACAAATTTATTACTATTACAACAACAAATAATCAACCTATAATCTAGAGTACCATATATAGCTTTATTGACCTTGTTTTTGTCGATCGCCTTGTTTGTCAGAAATCAATCGCCTTATTTGTCAGAAATCAAAACTTTCATAAAGCTTGTGACTCAACATTCTCCCCCTTTTTGATTGATGACAATATATATATCTGCAAATCTGAATCTCCCCCTGAGTATGTGATTTCTTTCCTGCAAGCAATTGTTAGCCCTTTCTCCCCCTTTGTCATCGACAAAAAGGAGTAACAGATCACTAGAATATGATATGCGTAGAATGAATATGATAAGCATAGAAAAAATAAATCATTAACACATCAAAGACATAACAGAGTTTACTACAGAACATAATGTTAATTGAAAAGCATAAATAACGACACTATTTAGTACAAGTGTCGAAGAATGTTTTTAAAGAGCTAAAACATAATAGAATCTAGGATGAAGCAGATCGAATCTCCTCTTCATCATCGTCATCGTCGTCATCATCATCATCTTCATCTTCTTCCTCTTCCTCCTCATCATTGTTCCCTCTAGACGATTCGCCCTCGTCAGATGATGTCCATGTGAAAACTGGAGCAGCAGGACGTTTTCCTGGATCTTGTGCTTGAACAGAGGTGGATGAGGAACATGATATAGCGTCCCATAGCATACCGAAGAACGACTTGACCTTATTGAAGCGCTTATCAATCTTAGAGTCCATACGCTTGAGACGAGATTCAAGCAGAAATTGATTACGCGCAATGGTATCAAGAGATTCTTTTGTTGATGACTTTGATCTTAAAAGTTTCACCTCATCGGGACGAGATCGAGAGGAAGTTGCTCTTTGTTTTCTCGGTCCTCGTTGTTGCCATTCTTCAAAAGGCATAATCTCAAGATAAGGTGGAGGAAGCTTCATTCTTTTGATGGTTATGGAATCAATGCATTTTGGTGTTGAAGTTGCAGAATCAGGAGGATTGACCCCACAAGCTAACAAAAGTCTCATGATATATTCATTATAGAAGAAATGAGGCCGGGTTGAATTATTTACCTTGAGAATTTCATCGAAAAGCATGTGAACCCAATTGATTTGGATTTCACCATAGATAGCATAGAGTGCCTTGAAGTTTTCTTTGTACACTGCATCATAATTTCCAAGTCTAGGAAAAAGAGAATGCATCAAGACCCGATGAAGTAACCTTGCTGTCGGTCGAAGTCCAATAGACTTAGTGCCATCACTATTGTCTTCTATAAACTGATGACTTGTACTATTTCGGGTGAAAACTTCGCAGAAGGTAGATGAAAATTCTTCGCCTCGATTTGGTATGCCAAGTATAGAGGCAATTCTAGCATGAGTAAGAAAAATTTGTTTTCCACAGACCATAGACCAGATGACGCCGTTTGGATTATCAGGTTGATATTCATCAAGATTCATGTTGGCGTAAAATAATTTAATCATTAAATGATTTATCTCCACACTATTTGCCGAAAAATATATCAATGGAGTAATGTTGGCATTATCGGCTAACCTTCGAACTCCGTAAGCTGTGAAATCATCAAATTTGATAAAAGATCCCGGATGAAACTTGTAATTTGTCATTTGATTCCATCGTGTTATAGCAATTGGAGTTTGAAGCCATTTTTTGACGGAGATGGTATGAGATGAAGTTTCAGAGATTGCTCCTTTCTTTGATTTCTTTTGAGGAGGAGCCATTGTTGGAGGATTTGTGATTTGGGAATTGAAGAATGGGAACTAGGGTTTGTGATTTGGGGATAGAGAATAGTTTGAGTAGAGAGTGAATGAGGGTAGAGGGTAAAGTAACGTATAGGGTTATATAAAAAACTGAAAAATGCGTAACCGGTCGACCTACAAATTTTGGCCGGTCGACCGTTTTCAACCAGAGAGTAAACGGTCGACCGGCAATAAAATGGGCGGTCGACCGGTCCTGGTCTGTGTGCATATAGGATTTTTTTTTTATTATATATCAACCTATATATATATATATTATATTTTATACATAATACAAAATATAACCATCATTATACAAGAGATAGACAAATATATAACAACTATATATAAATCTAATGAGAAAGTTCGTCATTAGAATTATCGTTGTTTCCTTCAATACGATTCGACCATGGACTCCATTGTTTCTGAGCTCCTTCATTCTTTTCATAGTTCCGATCCTATGAGTTAGGACTTTTAGATGTTGATGGCCTAGATGGCATTGGTTCATGTACGTCATGTTTGTTGGAACCGCAGAAAAATGTTGCCAACTTTTCTAAAACAAACAATCGTGCCGATGTCCGTTGTTGCTCGTGATAAAGTTGACTTTGCCCGTAATGGAGTTGTCTCTGAAGGTCTATCTGATGTTTTTGGTAGTGGTGTATCTCATCAATTTGAGCTTTGGTTCGAGGAGAATAGAATAGTGTCCTTTTAACTCGTTTTGAATTTGGAGTTTTATCAGACATATAAGAGCATTGATGATGACAGCTCGATTTTTGTTTTGGAGTAGTAGGAGAATAAAATTCGTCCGACTCAGAGCTTGTAATAGAAATGTGAGATTCTTGCGCACATTTGTCACAAATATGAGCCATAGTGTAAGTTGAATATAGTATTATGGTTAGATAAGAAGTAAAGATGAATAAAAAAAATTTTTTGCAAGCTTATATATATAAGTTTCTTATATATACTTTTATGGATGAGAGTTAATGATAACTTTTAACCACAAAAAATATAAGCAGAAATTTTATTGTAAATCTAAAAATAGCTTTGTTTTTAAAAACTGAAGTTATAAAATGAGTAAATAGATTTTAACCATTAAATAAAGCAATGGCTAATATTTAATATAAAAAATAGGTTAAGTAAAAGATACGGTTACTAGGAGAAAATACATTAGTTTAGTTTAAACAAAAAATTATAATTAAAGAGAATAACCAAAAGAGAAGGTGTACATTAGTAATTGCTTAGTCAAGATTTTTTCTTGAAATTAATCCAAGCTCTCTTCGTAATCTAATAAAATTAGATTCGAGCAGCGGCTTAGTAAAAATGTCTGCTAATTGATTTTCAGTATGGACATATTCAAGACATATATTTCTTTTTTCAATATTATCTCGAAGAAAATGATGACGGATATCAATGTGTTTAGTTCGAGAGTGATTCACTGGATTTTTAGAAAGATTTATAGCACTTGTGTTATCACAGTATATAATAGAATTTGATAAATGAATATCAAAATCTTGAAGTGTTTGTTGCATATATAGTACGAGTACAAGCGAGAGCCGCTGATATATATTCAGCTTCACATGTTGATAGTGAAACACAATTCTGTTTCTTACTAAACCAAGAGACAAGTGATTTTCCAATAAAATGGCATGTACCACTTGTACTTTTTCTATCTGTTCGTGAGCCACCGAAATCAGCATCACTATATGATACTAATTCAAATGGACATTCTTTTGGATAGAAAAGACCAAAATCTTTGGTATTATTAAGATAACGAATTATACGTTTCACTGCTCGTAAATGTGATTCCTTTGGATCGGCTTGAAAACGAGCACATAAACAAACACTCATTAATATATCTGGACGACTAGCTGTAAGATAAAGAAGAGAACCAATCATGCTTCGATATAATTTCTGGTCAACATTCTTACTACTTTCATCTTTTTCAAGATGTGTAGTTGTACTCATAGGAGTTGGTTTACCAGATGTATTTTGTAATCCGAAGCGTTTGATAAGATTTTCACAGTATTTTTCTTGATTGATAAAAATACCGTTTGAAAGTTGTTTGATTTGAAGTCCAAGAAAATAAGATAGTTCTCCCATATGAGACATTTCGAATTCTTTGGTCATAATACTTGCAAATTCCTTGCAGAGTTTATCGTTTGTTGAACCAAAGATGATATCGTCTACATATATTTGGATAACCAGAATATCTTTTTGAGAATGTTTAATAAACAAAGTTTGATCGACTTTGCCTATTTCAAATCCTGAATTAATAAGATAGCTACGTAATCGTTCATACCAAGCACGAGGTGCTTGTTTTAAACCATACAGAGCTTTCTTAAGTTTGAACACATGGTCAGGATATTTTTCATGTACGAATAAAGGAGGTTGTTCGACATAGACATTCTCTTTGATAAATCCATTGAGAAAAGCACTTTTGACATCCATCTGATAAAGTTTGAAATTATGATGACAAGCAAAAGATAATAGAATTCTAATAGCTTCTAGTCGAGCAACTGGTGCAAAAGTTTCTTCATAATCGATACCTTCTTCCTGATTGTATCCTTGTGCTACTAATCTTGCTTTATTTTTGGTGATATTTCCTTGTTCGTCAGCCTTATTTTTATAGACCCATTTAGTACCAATTACTGACTGATCAGTTGGTCTCGGAACAAGTTCCCAAACGTCATTGCGCTCAAACTGATTTAGTTCTTCCTGCATGGCAATGATCCAGTAATCATCTGTAGCAGCTTCTTTTGGATTCTTGGGTTCGATATTTGAGAGAAAAGCGACATGACCCATTTGATTGAGTTGACTCCTTGTTCTGACATGTGATGTTATTTCACCTATTATATTTTGGGCCGGATGGTCTCTTAATATTCTTGGTGGTGATTGTAATTCACATATTTGAGGAGTATTCTCAATAATTACTTCTGAGTCAGAATCAGTATTTGAGATGATTGGATTATCAATGACTATTGATTCGTCATCATCTGATATTGTGTGAGGATGCTGATAAATTTCATCAAAAGAGACATGAAGTGATTCTTCAATAGTTTTGGTTCGTTTATTAAATATCCGATAGGCCTTACTTCGTTCCGAATAACCGACAAATATTCCTTCATCGGCTTTTGGATCGAATTTTCCAAGCTGGTCTTTCGTATTTAAAATAAAGCACTTGGAACCAAAAACTTTGAAGTATGAGATTTTGGGCCTTCTTTTGTTAAACAATTCATAAGGAGTATTCTTGGTAAGAGGTCTTATGGACACACGATTTAAAACATAACAGGCAGTTGCGACAGCTTCTGCCCAGAAATGTTTTGGTAAGGTGGTTCCATTCAATAATGTTCTTGCACATTCTTGTAAAGTTCGGTTCTTTCGTTCTACAACTCCGTTCTGTTGTGGAGTTCTGGGAAACGAAAAATTATGATATATACCTTTCTTTGTACAAAAATGTTCAAATTCATTATTTTCAAACTCTCCGCCATGATCACTTCTTATATTTTTAACTTTAATCCCTTTTGATTTTTGAATTCTTTTGACGAAAGATTTGAAATGATCGAAAGTATCACTTTTATTTTTTAAGAAAATTGTCCATGTATAACGAGAGAAATCATCAACAATTACAAGCACATATTGACTGTGATTTATTGATTGAACTCTAGTAGGTCCAAACAAATCCATGTGCAGTAACTCAAGTGGTTGTAATGTTGATATGACTTTCTTGGATTTAAACGATGATTTGGTCAATTTTCCTAATTGACATGCATCACAAATGCTGTTAACTTTAAAACTCATTTTGGGTAGTCCTCTAACTAGATTGTTTTTGGCTAGCTTGTCAATAGTTCTGAAGTTTATATGACAGAAACGTTTGTGCCATAGCCATGGATCATTGTCATTAGCCACAAGACACATATCTGAATTATGATTAATATTCATATTTAGAATATATATATTTCTGTCTCTATAACCTTCAAAAACCAAATTATGGTCTTTATCTAAAATACTACACTTATTATTTGAAAAGGAAATTATAAAACCCTTGTCACATAATTGACTAATACTAAGTAAATTGTGTTTTAAATTTCTAACTAGCATGACATTAGTAATAAGAGGTAAGTTAGATGTACCGCAATTGCTCACATCGCCTTTGCCGATGATATAACCTTTTGAATTGTCTCCAAAAGTGACTGAGCCACCATCTGAGTATTTAATATTTGTTAATAAGCTCTTGTCTCCCGTCATATGCTTTGAGCAACCACTGTCCAATATCCACTTTCCTCTTTTCTTCAGTGGGACCTGCAAAAAATAGAATTAAGTTCATGGTACTCACTTTTTATAGGGTCCTAAGAGTTAGGTCTTAGGAGTCCAAACCCATTTGGGTCCGGTATCCCCTTTATATATATAATTGTTATTAAAATGTACATTATTCATGAATTGCTGAATGTATTTGTTCCTAATCAAATTATTATTTGTTTTAGGAACCCATATTTTGATAGTCTTGACATTTCTCTTTTGAAATTTCACAACTGGTTTTGGTTTGAAATATAATAAACTAAGATTTTTCTTAGCTTCAGTTTTTTGTACTTTCTTCTTCCTTTTATTTCTAAGATGTTTCTTAGTTTCATGTTTGTTATATCCCAAACCTTGTTTATCTAAAATAGATTGTGAACTTTCAATGATTTTAGTCAAATTTTCTCGACCTTTGTTAAAGTTAGAAACATTTTGAGTAATGTCATCAAACTTTGTTTGTAAACTAGCTTTTTCTAGGTCTAGAATTTTGACTTTTGCTTTAAGTTCATGATTTTCAGTAGTGAGAGCATTATTTTTCTCTTTTTGAGCTTCTATTTCTTGACTCAAAAGAGATATTTGAGAGTCAACATTAGATGATGATTCTTGAATATTTTCAAGTTCTTCTTCTAATATTTTCTTCTCATCTTTTAACATATCTCGTTCAAACTCTGCTCTACTTAAATCTGCTTTGACTACTTTTAATTGACGTTTTAAGTCTTTATATTTGACTATCAATTCAGCATTAATATCAAGTAATTCATCAAATGTAGGAATTTGTACCTCATCTTCTGTTGCCATAAAGCAAACATTAGCTTGTTCATTCTCCGAATCACTTTCACTTTCTGATGAAGATGATTCTGAATCATCCCATGTTACTGAGAAGGCTCGTTTCTTTGATTTGTCCTTCTTATATTTGAATTTGTCATTTTCTGACTTTTTCTTTTGTTCTGGACAATCCTTCTGCATGTGTCCCTTTTTATGGCAGTTGAAACATTCTATAGCAGATGAAGATGGTTTATTTGATCCAGGTTTCCTTTTATTGTAGCGACTGGCTTTTCGATATTTTAGGAATTTTTTGAAACCTTTAGCAATGAACGCCAAATCTTCATCTTCAGAATCTGATTCATTTTCATCTTTCTCAACATGAAATGCTACATTTTTCTTTTCTTCTTTCTGTTCTTTTCTAGCCTGCAAATTTGCTTCATAGGACATTAAATTTCCTATCAATTCATCTGGCTTCATGACGGAAAGGTCATTAGCTTCTTCAATTGCTAATACTTTTCCTTCCCATTCATTAGTCAGAGAATGTAGGACTGTTGAAACAACATCAAAATCAGAATACTTTTGTCCTAACCCAATAAGTGCATGGTGAATAGTTTGAAACCGTGAATACATGTCATTGATTGTTTCATTTGGTTTCATTTTGAAATTTTGAAATTGACTTTTCAGCATGGCTATTTTGGCTTGTTTAACCTTGTTAGTACCTTCATGAGTGATTTTTAGCGTTTGCCAAATTTGATATGCAGTAGTGCAGATACTAACACGGTTATATTCATTTTGGTCTAATGCACAGAACAACATATTTATTGCTCTTGCATTTACGGCTGCTGCCGTTTTCTCAGCCACAGTCCATTCTGAATAATCAGTTGTTGGATTTACTATTTCTCTTTGAGTAGCATTCCAAGCATCATAGCTACTTGATTGCATAAAGAATGACATACGTGTTGCCCAATAACTGTAGTTAAGACCATTGAAAAATGGAGGTCTTTGTGTCGATTGCCCTTCTGTGTAAGTGGTGTTTTGAGTGCTAGTACTTGCGTTATTTGCCATATTACAAGAATATATCAAATAACTGTGTTACGGTTATATGATGACCGTGCTCTGATACCAAATGAAAGTACGGTGTGTATACAATTATATGTGCTAATATAGTATACACGGATCGTGTAATATGGATTACAATACAAATGCGGAAATAGATGATAATAGCATTGTAAATAGAAAAATCACACCAGAGATTTTTATACTGGTTCGGAGCACTGTCCTATGTCCAGTCCCAGACTTCTATCTGGATTTTCACTATTAACTACCTCGCTTCACCCGGAGGAACAGGTTTACAACACCCGAACAACCGAACGGGATTTCACGCCTCTAATACACTGAGGACTTCAACACTTGCCTCTTACAACACAGAGGACTTCAACAAAAGAACAAATACAATTGTTGTTGACAACTTGTGTTCTTGAAAACACGGATTTGTCACTAGCAGTACACCCTTCCTATAATCTTATCCTCAAAGTATGCGATATGATGTTTTGAAAAGATTAAGGAAAGTATATTATTGAATCAAAGGATATGAAATAGTTTCAAAGATTCAATAAATAATTTAGAGCTTTTATAATACAGAATTGAGATCAGAGATTAGATTAAAGAATATATGAAATCGTTGTTAAAAAACTTGTGTATGAATCAATGATTTAGATGAGTATATATAGAGAAAAATAGTTGTAACTCTTTGTGAACAGTTGCCATTAAGAGTTATGATCATTGATGAAAGATAGGAGATGCAACCTTTGGAGAAGAGAAGTGTCTTTTGGAAAAGTTGCTTTCTGTTTAAAAACGGTCGACAGGTCAAAAATGGACCGGTAGACAGGAATTCAAATATATATATACGTTATGTGCATGTGTGCACGTTCACTGTGCAATTTACACAGGAACGGTCGACCGCACCTATACTGACCGGTCGACCGGTGCCTGTTAAATTGCACATTGAATTGTGCAACTGCATGCAACTTATAAATATATATATATTGATTCCCTTGATATGCATGATTATTTGAGGATAGATTTTAACAAATTTATTACTATTACAACAACAAATAATCAACCTATAATCTAGAGTACCATATATAGCTTTATTGACCTTGTTTTTGTCGATCGCCTTGTTTGTCAGAAATCAATCGCCTTATTTGTCAGAAATCAAAACTTTCATAAAGCTTGTGACTCAACATTTATTTCCGTCAAATTGCCTTTGAAATTTCAAAAACAAACATGTTTTCCTGAACAAATCAATTTGGCAGCAATCTGTCACTTAGAAACTCGAAAATGAACATCGATGATGCTGCAGTCATCACCGAAGTTATTTTCCAGCGACTGAAGTGAATTCACTGCTATATCCAATCCCAAAATTTATTTGGAACAATTTCCTTTCAGAAATACCCTAAAATAACAATGTTGTTATTTATCTTTAAAATACTTCCAAATCTCCGGGATTTAAATTTTCAAATGCTGCTTAGATCAATTTTAACCATATTCATTTGTATAAATTCCCGTTTGATCATATTTCAATTTATAAATCACGTTGTTAATTTATATTTAAAAATTTCTTTTTATAAATGAATTTATTTTCCTTAACGTTTAGTTATATTTTCAATTTCTAGTTAAATTTCCACTCAACAATGATAATGATTTAAATATCATCATTCCCAACATTCAAGCAACCATATATTAGCTAAAATAGTTTACAATTTTTTTATCAAAATATATTTTTGGGTAAAATTTCAGTCACCCACATTTAAAAACAATACCGCGTCGAACTGTTCTATTCAAGTGTTTAGAAACCCTTTCGATACAATTGTCCAGATTGTGCCGATGAAGGTTCATATGCCGCTCAATAAACCAATCAACACAATATTAAAACAATTTATATTCACTAACAAATACGCGCTCATATCTATTAATACGCTCAAACTCATTTTAGAGTACTACGGACAATAATTTAAATGAGTAATTCCCACCAGAGCCAAGGTTATAACCTAAGCTCTGATACCAAGTGTAACAACCTGCAAATCCGTACCCCTTGAGTCAACACTATTCTACCTAAATCAACTCAAGTTGTACAGAAATATGAACCATTTGGGTTAAAGAAGAAGAGATAGAAGAAGAAAATAGAAAACAACAACAAAATCTAACCATCGTAGCGGAATAAAATATAATAGATAATAAATGATCTTTATTCAAAATCAAATATCTCTGTTTATATATTACCTCATCAGAATACATCAATCATAGTTCAACTTCAATAACACACAACTGGATATACAACAGATCAACACAGCGGAATATATATAAAAACCAAGTACGAAAGTACGTATCGTCATCCAGCTCGTCTCCTGAGCTCCACAACATCATATCATGCATCCTATAATACTCGGTCTAAGCCGAGCATTACGGTTAAATAACACCCGAGTCAGTCGGAATACCAGCGTGAGAAATGACACTAAAATTGATTATTAAAGTTTCAAAAATCCTTTGAAAACAAAAGCATCTCGTACGACCACGTCACAAATAAACATGTCGGGTTTTTACCTTACGATAGCTAAAACATTTCTTATTAAAATCCTCTGATATTATAATATGGCCTATATACAAATAGTTGTTAAAATAGCCGAAATTGTTATATTATTAAATTCCAGCTACTAGCCACAGAGTGGGTAATATAAACAAAACTCGTACAAGGCTCGTAGGGAGAATGAATTTCCAACTAATGACTAGGCACTGGGGTACCACCTGTCACAGTACGTGGCCTAGATCATAGTACCGAGGAGTACGCCCGCTCCTCTACAACACAAGGCCGGGATTACCCCGTACCGAATAATCTCGAGCGAGATCACCCCGTGGTTGGGATCAGCAACCGCACCACTAAACCGAAATAAAAGGGACATCTAGACAGGGATGACCTCGCCCTGAATGGGTGCTACCCACCTAGCCTTGCTGCATAACCCCTGATTTTCAGTCATTCCCGGTTGATGAGGCTTGAGGCTAAGCGTTACCTTTTTAGAACATATCCCTTAGAATGCCCATCGTCTACCTGACGATGTTCCGAAAGCATTCATCCATACAAGTCCGTCCCGGGTTCGAACGGAACCGAAGGCACTACTCCTACCACATCCATTTTGGAAATATCCTCAGGATTAGTAGCGACTAGCCCTTGCACTTCACTGCTCCATCTTTGAATCCAAACTCGTTTCCCACGAAATGTACAAACCGGATCGAAGTGGTTTTCGAGAAATAAATCTCGATCCCGGTCTCTTCGAAACGATCAACGCATTTGTCCAATATTGATAGTCGGTTATTTAACTATCAATTAACATTCACAAACATCCATCAAACAACAAATAATTTCCCAAATTATTTATTAACCTCAAAAATATCTTCACAAGATATATTTTTATTTCCAACCCTTTGAAAACAGTTTCAAACCATCCTTCTTTTCAGAATAAACTTTCCAAAATATTTTCTATCCCCACTGATATCACCAAGCACAAAACTTTATATTTTTAAAATAATTTAAAACGTTTTACTTTGAAATATACTTTAAAACATTTAAGTTAAAACTACTTCAATAATTTGTTAAAAATACATACTAAATGACTATATAAAAATAGGGTTACTTTATAAAATATAAAACTAGGTTTTCACTTTTTAAAACAAAATACTAAGTCACTTTTAAATAATTTCTGCTATAATAGATTATAGAAAATACTTACTTTAGAATTTAAATATTTAGAAATAATAAATTTTCCAAAACTTGCTTTTTAAACAACTTTAAAACTTTTAACTTATATTTAAAAATTTATTTTTGAAAACGTACTTGGTTATTCAGGGAGACTTTCCAATCTCAATCACTTAAATCAATTTTCCAAATTGGTTCCTAATTCTTTCCATTTGAAATAAATTTCTTTACTTTCTCAGTTCATTTCAAAATTCATTAATTATGGACTACATTATTATTATTATTTTCCGTTTGATTTCAAACCTTTTAAGTGAAATATACAAATTTCAGGTTATTCCTAATTTATTCTTTATTATTTTCAAAATTCAAATATTAAATTTAAAATAAATGCTATGTTCTTTTAAATAATAACACTGAAGTTTAAAATTTATTAACTTTCTGTTTATTCAAAATTTCCTTTCCATACTCAAGATTTATTTATTAGAATTTTAAAGTCAGTTTATTTCTTTTCCAATTCATTCTCAAATTTATTCAAATTTTCTATAATTATTTTACTTAATTCACTTCTTTTATTTTCTTTCCAAAATCCAATTTATATATTTTTGGTAATTCATTATACCCAATTATATCCAATCAATCCATAGCATTCAATATTCCAATATAATTAATCACAACAGATGGTACTAAATAATTTAAATAAATGTTGAGGGATCCAGTTGGATCCCTCCAACCTGTTTTCCCTGCATCCACAGACGTTAGCACAACATAAAATACCAATTCCACTTCGATATGGAAAATCACGGTATATGGGTTTTAAATATAAAATCATCCGCTATTTAATGCGGGAAATCAAGCATTCCAACATATACTATATACTACTATATATAATATATCACACCAAGTCAAATCAACCAATCAATTTGTTTAAATTTAACTATTTAAATTTTAAATTAAAATTCAGTTGAGTGAGATTAACTCACCTTGGACTATGCATTGGCCATCCACTTCAATACCTCCTTGGTTTTTCTCGATTTATGACCTTAAATAAATATTATACGGCTTATTACCATCTGAGAGGAAACTATGAAAATTTACTATTTAATAAATTTAGTCGACCCACAATTTAATCTAAACTAGTTATCTATATTTATTTATTTCCTTTTCCTAATTTATCAAAATAATTTCCTATTTCTTGTAAATATATATATATATACATATATAAATTTTCTTTCCAAATCTTGATTAAACATGATTGCCCAAAACTGCATGTGTCTTCATTTGTATTTTTTTTCTTTTAAACTGAATACCCAATAATTTCCAACAGTCTATAACTCTTTACTGTAAATATATATATAATAATTTGTTTTTTCTTATCCTAAATTTGTGAACATATATATATATATATATATATATATATATACACACACATAAATTTAAATTGAAGAAAAAAGAAATCTGTACAATTACCTTAACAATTCGTTCCAGAAACAAAATCACAGCCACCAACCCTAGAAATCAACGAGCACGAAACCTTAGCACAAAGCCACCGCCGCTCTGCCTCCACGTGGTCGCTGCCTCGCTGCTCACGGCAATCAATCGCGTCCATAAACAAGAACCCAAGACTTTGATCCCTACTCACGACCGCCTCGAGCTCGCGAACTTCCATCGCTCGCCGTGTCACAAGCCTCCACATTGCTCGACATCACCACGCCCTCCCATCAACACGTGACCCATTCGTCGATCAACCGTGCTCGTTCCAGAGCCCTGTCGCACGCGCCCCCAACCTGTCGCGACTCGATGACCCCTCGAACGAATCAAAAATCGATTTTGATTCCCTTTTCCCCTTTTTTTTTTTAAAAATCACGGATTGGCTTGGAGTTTTGGGAAGAAGAAAAAAAGTTCGGTCCTAATCGATCTTGATTTCGATATGAAGTATCGGCCATTGCTATTTGTTTTGCTTCGAGTATATTTTATTTTACTTTTCTGAATCTCGGCTGTTCGAACAAACGAAGGAGGAGAGATTGATTTTTATAAAGGAAACGAATTGTATTGCCTTGCGTGAGAAGAAAATTTATGTTGAAAAGATGGAAGGCAACTGGACTTGATTTCTGACTTGAATAATAATATATAAATTTTAATATTGAAAATATCTCGTTTAAGCATCTTAAATTTTGATCTCCTATCGATGCGCTTCGCTAGGCATTTACAATGTTAAACCCCTATTCCGAACGCACTGGAAAAGATTTTGAGGTCTAATTCGATCGTATGGAGAAGATATCTTTTAGACCAGTTATTATATTGAATTCTCGATATAAATATCACCGCGTTTATACATCGAATGCTCACACAACAACTCCAAACGCCACGAAAATTGAAATCCGATAATAATTCAATATTACGGACCCAATGAAACTGGTTTCATTGAATTCCGAGACTGTGCCCCGGAAGGCTATTTTTAAATTTAATTTAAACGATGAAATTTCGTGAACAAAGTACTTCCAAATTCAATTTTAACACTTCTATTATCCTCAGCATTATCAATATATATTTTATAAGCCTACAAATTTATTTTTAACAGGCTTAAAATCCTAGGTTCAACATTTTACCCAACTTCAGATTATTTAATTCAATAACTTGATTATCAAATAATTAGTGGTATTTGAATTCAAATTAAAATCAACCTTTCAAACATTTAAAATCAATTAAACATTATAATTTCAAATCTTTAAAAATTCCGACCGTCACAGGTCTTCCCAACTACCACCAAAATCAAGAATGCAAGCGCGAAGGAGATCTTCAAAGACTTGATTCACCCTTTCAGTCTGACCATCAGACTGTGGATGATAAGTTGTACTGAGATTGAGCTTAGTGCCCAAAGCTTTCTGAAGACTCCGCCAGAAATCATTAGTAAAAAGCGGATTTGTGTCACTAACAATAGAACTAGGCACACCATGAAGTCGAACGACTTCTTTAATAAAAAGCTTAGCCAACAAAGGTGCAGTCCGATTGGGCTTGATAGGAATAAAATGGGCTGATTTGGTCAATCTGTCAACAATCACCCAAATACTAGTATGGCCCGACCTCAAACGAGATAGACCATCAATGAAGTACATAGGAATTTGATCCCATTTCCATAATGGAATCTCAAGAGGCTGCAAAAGACTACTAGGACGTTGGTGTTCTGCTTTAAGTTGACAAGTCATGCAACGACTTACATAACTTGCAACATCACGCTTCATATCTTCCCAAAAGTATAAGCGTTTCATGTCAGCATACATCTTACTACTGCTTGGATGGATAGTATACTTAGAACGATGACAGTTCTCAAGAATGTCATTTCTAAGGCTAGGAGTATTAGGCACGATCAACCTTTCCTTCTTCCGAATACAACCATGAATATCAATTTCGAAATCCTTTAGATCATCACTTCGGGATTCTGATTTACAACTCTGAATAAGAGATATCTGGATCTTGTTTCTGGGCATCGAAAATTCGATCCAACAAATTAGGACGAGCTTCCATGCTAAATAAAAGCACCGGAGAATCAGAAAATGAAGGACGATCTCTAATATCACAAAGAGATAAAACTTTCAACATATTCCACTCTACTAGCATCATGGATACAAAAACCTGATGCTTGCTACTAAGCGCATCAGCAACTCGATTACCCTTACCAGAGGTATACTGAATATCGAAATCATATGAAGCAAGAAATTCGAGCCAACGCTGTTGCCTCATATTAAGTTCTTTCTAAGTGAATAGATACTTCAGAGATTTGTGATCAGTGAAGAGAATAAAACGCTCGCCTAATAAATAATGTCGCCAAATCTTTAGAGAAAAGACTATAGCGGCTAACTCCAAATCATGGGTAGCATAACGAATCTCGTTAGGCTTTAGTTGTCTAGAAGCATAGGCAACTACTCTATCTTTATGCATGAGAACAGCATCGAGTCCATAACCACATGCATCAGTATAAACAACAAGATCATGATTCCCCTCGGGAACCACTAAGATAGGAGCATGAGTAAGAAGACTTTTAACTTCACCAAAGAAGTCTCACACTTATCCGACCAAATAAAAGGAACAACTTTTCTCGTGAGAGTTGTAAGCGGTAAAGCAATACGAGAAAAGTCCTTAATGAACCGGCGATAATAACCCGCCAATCCAAGGAAACTACGGATCTCAGTAACGGTCTCGGGCCTCTTCCAATTCTGAATAGATTCAATCTTGGAAAGATCGATAGAGATACCATCGGAAGAAACAATATGACCGAGAAACTTCACCTTATTCTCCCAAAAGTGACACTTGAAGAATTTGGCATAAAACCGATGCTGACGAATAGTGCTCAAACAATCTCCAAATGCTGAATATGATCGGCTTCAGATTTAGAATAAATAAGAATATTATCAATGAAAACCAAAACGAACTTATCGAGATATTCCCGGAATATCCGATTCATAAGATCCACAAAATACCTAGGAGCGTTCGTCAAATCGAATGGCATAACAAGCCATTCGTAAGAACCATAACGAGTACAGAACACGGTATGAGGAATGTTATCTTCCGCAACTCGTAACTGATGAAAACTGGTAGCAAGATCGAGTTGGGAGAAGAGCTTAGCACCACTTAATTGATTGAACATGTCGTCGATCCTAGGTAATGGATACCTATTTTTGATAGTAAGCTCGTTAAGCTTGCGATAATCAATGCAAAGCCTAAGAGTACCATCTGGCTTCTTAACAAAGACAACGGCGATGCCCCAAGAAGAAGAGGTAGAACGAATAAATCGCTTGGCTTCCAATTCAGATAATTGTTGCTTGAGTTCCTCATTTTTCTTAGCAGACATCCTCGTGGGAGGACGACTGACAGGATAAGCACCGGAGATAAGATCAATATGGAACTCAATTGCCCTCTTCGGCGGCAAACATGAAATAGGCTCAAAAACATCAGAAAAATCACAAACAACTGGAATATTATCTATGACATCCTCCGATTCGAAGGAAAAAATGAGAGCATTCGAAGTATGATCCATGCTTCGAAATATAATAGATAACTGCTCGATAGCATTGGGATGCTTGAGATATAAAGTTCTCTTGGGACATAGGATTTGAACTTCATAACGGACGAGCCAATCCATCCCCAAAATCATATCAAAACCAAGATGATCCATAACATGCAGATTCACATGAAAGGAGAAACCACATAAAATAATCTCAACATCAACACATAAAAAACCAAGAGTAGCGGATCCACCAATATGATTCACAATCCTCAAAGGGTCACAAATAGTAACAACATCCAAAGGAATAACATCAACAAGCTCCTTTGACACGAATGAATGCGATGCACCCGTATCGAAAAGAACTCTAATAGAACGGTCATGAAATAAAATAAAACCTTCCAAAACAAAAGGAGTAATACCTTTGGGCTTAGAAGAATCACCAGAAGCTTTAGCAATATTAAGTTTTCCAGATTTGAAACCCTTAGGAGCAGTAGGACAATCAGAAACCCAATGACCCTCTTTCTTGCAATAGCGACAAATGCAAGGCTTAGGACAGCTACGAAGAAAATGATGCAAAGAACTACAATTATAGCACGCCCTCTAAATAGAAGGTGCACTACTAGGCTGAGAACTAGAAGTAGCTTGCTTCTTCTTCTTCTTGTTGGAAGAAGAATTAAGCCTATGAAATGGAAACCTCTTCTTGTTGGGGTTCTTGGAAACCTCAACCTCGTCACAACTATCACATTCCTTTTCAACAGCTTCAAGGCAAAGAGCCGAATCAACAAGTTCCTCAAAAGAGAGCTTAAGCTGAAGCAAAAGAACTTTCTTCAAATACTTCTTCGAACCATCAACAAAACGAAGATTCTTCTTACGCGGAGTGTTAATGAACTCAACTCCGTATTTGGATAAGGCCTCGAAAGATGCAACATAATCAGAAACAAAGGACATTCCTTACTTCAACTCAAGGAAACTACAAGCAAAATTAGCCTTTTCTAATTCAGGAACAAACTTAAGTTCGAAACGTTCCTTAAACTGAATCCATGAGAGAGAGGACTCATCAACTTCCGCAATAAAAAACTTATACCAATCATGTGCACGCTCTTGCAACATGTTAGATGCCACAAGAACGTGATGATGATCAGAAAGATCCCTTCGAGAAAATATGCACTCACAAGCGTGCAACCAAGTCTGAACCTCCAATACACTTTCCGATCCCTTGAAAGGCTTGCCTCCAAGGTGGGAATAGTCACTACACATGCGCGCGAAGGAAGACTTATGAGAGGGAGCTGCGGGGGTAGCAACAGAAGGCTGAGTACCCCGAAATAGCTCCATAAACTGATCAGCTGACACATAGACTCCGTCCGGATGAGAACCACTAGATGGGCCTGTAGAAGAACGCTTCCCTCTACCTCTTCCAGGCATGGGCTAAGAGAACAAGAGAAGATAAGGATTAGTTAAACAGCACACAATTGATAAGAAATTTAACAAATGGAATACTACGGAATATGAGATTTATTTCTAAACATACTCCATATGTTAAAGTGGAAGAATAGATTAGAAAGGCATGAATAAAACCCTCGAATAGTTGTAACGCATGTTCCATTCTGTTTCTGTTCTATGTTTATTATAATTTGTTCTGAATTTCAGCTCTGATACCAAGTTGTGACGCCCCACCTCTATGCTCACAATAATAAAGGTTATTGTAAGGAATAACGTCTGCTATTGCAAATAATAAGGCTTGTTAGAAGCGACCATCCGTAAGTTATGCTTTAGACGAGTATTGATTACATCGATAGGAGTTGTATAATTTACTCCCAAAGATATATTCAATCCAAATCTAAAACGAAACTACGGTGGCTAATGAAAAATTCAGAACAACTCATAATAACAACAACACAGATAGTATAATCACATCAGAACAGAAATATCAGATATATAGCAGAAGATAAGTCTGGATACATGCTACAACAATCGATGGTTCACATGAACCAAATGTACATATACATAACCATCAATACATACATGAGATGAGAATTAATACACCAAAAGTAACGCCTCGAAGAATTGACAAAAGATGATGTGAAATGCCAAAAGCTGAAGCTGCAACGGAATCAGAGATAGCGATTATCCTGAAATAACTCGGTCTGACCCGAGTATTATTTAAAAGAAAATAATAAACGGAGCAGTCTAATTTAAACTTAAAAGTGAATGCATCATAAACAGCATCAAAGCAAAATAATCATAGTCTCGAATGAGACTATTCAACATAAGTAATCAACATAATTTAAATGAAGAATTTTCATTAAACTCCATCAAAATCAAATTTTAAATTCATAATTGAATTCAAAATAGCAATTCACCAAATCTATAAATCAAAAATAGATAACTAGAAAAATCAGCATAAAAGTCAGCATAAAAGTGGATCGATCCCATCATATGGCGAGTCTAAGCTACGCCGCACGTGCATCAACATATGGCCGAAGCCTACCAAGTACTGTCATCATAATTTTTGGCGCCCAACAAATGACCCGAAGGTCCAACATATGACCCGAAGGTCTAGTATTAGTAATTGACCCGAAGGTCCATCATATGACCCGAAGGTCCAACATAGTGGCTCGAAAGTCCAACAAAATCATCAAACAGTATACCCACAGCAAATATTTCAATTAACGAGCCCAGAATTAACCGAATTAATAAAAGCGTGGTTCCATATTCCGCACTTTTGCTAACTCGTTTAAATCTCTTTATCGTTTTCTTGAAAGTGCAAAATTTTGTATTTTATATAAATAAAATTTACGTTCTCAAACGGACAAGTCCGAAATTAAGCGAATCGGTAAAATTAAGGGTTCATAGTTCTCAATTTTGCTGAAGCGTTTATATCGCTTCCTCATTCTTTTGACTGAAAAAAAATTAAAACAATTTTTTTATTAAAATGATTTTAAAAACACGTGATTAAAATATCAACATCTATAGCAATTTCGATAAAGAAATTGCGCTTCACAAAACACCGTAAAAACGGATATCAAATCAGCTTTGCGGGATAACCGCTTAAAAATTCATTTTAAATTGACGGTTACTGAATTCAAAACAAAAGTAATTTTTATTCGTCAAAATCTCATTAAGAAAACACGCTTCAAAAATATAGCACCAAAGTAAAAATCTGTTATAAAAATAAACACAACAAATTACGTTTTAAAACCAAACACCGGTCCAATGTAAATTAAATATCGGTCTACACTGCTAATATGCATCAAAATACGGCACTGCCTGGGCTTAGTAACTATATTCATGCACGCACACTACTTTATAACAAATGTTACCTGAACTATAAACATGTGTACATTGCACGCACAAAATTTAAAACAAACACACACCTGGCAATGCTCTTTGTACGCATGAACCAAAACTGAAAAATGAAGTGACTTGAAACTTGTTTTAGATAAAAACAAATGAAAATAGAATAACACGACTTGGACATGCATCACATAATTTTAACGCCTGGACACACTACACTCCGCATGCACTTACAGTAATTGTGCATTTCACTTTTTTTTTTTACAAAAACGTGGACAACACGTACCCCCTTTTGGAAAATTAATACTCATGCACATCCTAGCTTGTATGCGTGCGATTTGCACCTGGGTAATATATATTAGTGCACCCACGAAAAAATGGCATGCACACACAAAAATGAAGTTTTTAAATAATATTTGCACAGCTATTCTGTACAACATATTGGCACACAAAATATAATTTTTGCCTAAGCAAAATACACGTGCGCACGTAACAAAGCATATAGCTTGAACTTGTTTTCCCTAGTGCAGACCCTGTTGCACAGTAGTGCAACAAAATATATCGGTTGAACAATGCACATAACAAACTTTAAAAGGGTCTGGACAGCTATTTAGGCACACACGCAGGGATTAAAATGCAAACCTTTGGACACTGCACTTTATACATGCACGCAAGTGAAAAACGCATGAATGAAGGAAAGAAAAATGAATGCCTGAACACGTTATTTGATGTTTCTAACAATTTCGTGCAACCTAACATATGTACGCATGAAACTAAATAAAAAGTGAGCAATGGTCTGTTTATGCTACAACATGCATACTCATAATGAAATCTAAGTATTAAAACGAGATGCAATGTTTTAAAACATTTTGCTCAATGATTTCGTGCTTTACGTATAAAAGTGATGGCTAGGAACAAATTACATTTTAAAACTTTCGTGCTTTACGTGTAAAAATTGATGGTCTGGGCTTATTTTTCACCTTGCATGCAATAATGTAGAGATTGAAATGAACTGAGCATACTTTCGTATGCTTCAGCTTTTTGCATGCAAGAATGATCTGAACTAAATTTTGTTTTTCTTTTGAGATGCAAACCCACCATACATACGAAAATGACAAAGTCTGATTATATACACAAGTGCACAAAACAATTGTGTAGTTTGGACAGTGCTTCATACACGCATGCATAAATAAATGATCTGGACTATAATTTGTGCAACACATCTTGCACACGAAAAGAAAGGATGCATGAATTAGAAGCGTGAGTTTTGCAACTCACCTTTGGTTCATTTCCAAATAGTTAACGACAAAGATTCAGAAGAAAACAAGAATTCGACTGCTATTAAAGCTTCTTCAGTGAGCTACTGGAACAAAATGAAATAAATTAAAGAATGGATGAAGGCTGCTGGAAAAATGAGCAGAAGACGGCCTTTACTTTTCTCTTTCAAAATGTATGTAAGTCAAAAATGAAGTGCTAGCTTGGTACATTTGCATTTAATGAAACATGCATAAAAAGATGGTACACACTGCATATAAGGAATGATGATGGCAACATAAAAGTGTTCACATTTTGCTTTTACAAAACTCTGGTGCAGCCGAAAATGTTTCAACTTGCTTTATAAACTTTAGTGGCAGAAAGGTGAATTGTTCCAACTTTTGTTTATAAATGGACCCTTATGTTTGCACTTGAAGGCCAAATGTAAAGTGTTCAAATTTTTATTAAGTTGGACCACTTCTTGTACACGCGTGTGAAGGCAAATTTTGCCCTTCAATTCAGCGTGCAACCACTTAGATATTTAAGTGACTTTGCAAAATGATTTGCACTATTTTTTTTCAAATTTTAGTTTAAAAAATTCCTATTTTAAATATTTTATTACGACGATAATAAAATCACGGTTGTTATATTTTATTACAGTGCTCTGGCCAAGGCTTCTGTTTGGTTTTTTGAACTAAGGTTTGTTTTGTTTCCTTTGTCATTGATGAGCACTGCTATTGGAGTCTCTGTTTTTGAAGATACTGAGATCTAAATAACCACTTTCATTTCAATTGTATCATCTCGACGCATTAACATTGACATGTGTTTCTTCTCCTAAATTCGTACCCAGCAGTTTTGCAGTCAACTTGTGTTTCTTCCCCTAAAGCAGTCATGGTTATGTATCTAGATAAAACATGTACAGTAGAGGCTGTTCAAAGGATGTATAATAAAATATATGTTATATTAAAATGTACATCTAACTGCTAAATTTTTTTACTGTATTTAAAAAAACTCCAACTTTTAAGTTTCCTTGACTTATATAATATACAATAATCAGCTTTGTAATAGGACTATAGTAGATTCTTAGTAGGTTTTACGGCATTGGTGTCATGTTAATAAAGTTGACTGTATAGCACAGCCAATATTCAGAGGCTTATATTTTGATTTTATTATATTTGTGGTATTTTTCTATGCTGAAAATGCACTGTTCATAATTCGCAGGCTAGGAACAATGCTCGCATTGCGATTTCTGGTTCTTTGGAGATGTTTAGCAATAGGCGTGTATAATTCTATATATTGTTAGTTCATTTTCATTTATTTTTCTTTATCACTCCTTTTTTCAAATGAGCCATTGCCCATTTTTAGATTTTTGAAATCAGGTGTGCAGAAATCTGGAAGCTCAAATAAGTAAGTAATATAGGCGTTACCTTATTGCTGTATATGCTTGTACTACTATTTTCCTAGGATAGTCCAGAAAAACAATGAAAAGAAAAAAAGGGATGTTCCAATGTGCAATATTTAAGAAACCGACTTCCAAACAAAGATATTATCTATTCCATTTCCTTGAAATTGTTAAGATGCCTATAAATACCATTACTTTATCCGTGATCATGGAACGTTAAATATATATAGCTGATATTTTAAATGGTTGGTAGATCATAGCGAGGCTTGTAAGGGTTTAGCATGATTAACATAACATGTGCTTTAGAAAGTCAGCAACAAAGAGATTAACGGAAAAAAGAAGCCGAAAACTGCACATTATGGCAATCATGTTTTTTTTAAAGATTGTTGACAATGGGTGAAGGTTCCATGATTTGATAAACACAACCATTTTCATATCTTCTTAATAATAGTTGTAATACCTTTGGTGTCACACTTTTTTGGTGTAAGAGTGAACTACCAAAAATATCCTTCTATATATATTATCAAATTTTATTGTCCCCTAAAAATAGAATCTAACAAATAATCTTCATTTACCAATTCAAAATGCTCTTTTATAATTATTAACAAATCTCACCATCACTTAAAAATAAGACCTGATAAATAAACTTTTTTTACCAATTCAATACCCACATCTACAAGTATTACCAAATCTTTATATAACTTAAAAAATAGATCTAATAAATATTTTTTTTTTTACAAATTCGATCTTTATTAATTAATAAAAGAAATAAAAATTCAAACTAAAAAAAATATTAGATATTGAAGCATCGAATAAAATTCAAACTAAATGCACCTGATTTCATCGCAAATATACCTAAATATTTGAGTAAATCATTCATCTTGAATGTGTTAAACATATATAATTTGTAAAAAAATAATTCACGTGCGAATCACGTGCTGTAACACTTTTTTATAATCATTTTCTTTTGAATGTGCTAAACATATACAATTTGCAGAAAAAAATTCACGGGCGAAGCACGTGCATCATCACACGTGAAACGCGTGCCGTAATGCTCGTTTGAAGAATTGGAGTTGTCCTAAATACTTGCTTCATAAAAAAGTAGTATAATTGTCAAGTTGGATTAGATATATTTACAATACAATTCTTTTACCATATAGGTATGAGAAGTCTGGTAATGACAATTCATTACTGAGATTAGTAAATGGATCTTCCACCAGAGAGGTCATCTAAAGGTGAATTGTTATGGTACCTATGTACTAATGTATATCAATAGCTTATGTAGTCTGCAAATATATTTTTCCCCCGTTTCATATGCATATTTAGCTTCCTTGCCATCTTTATTTCATATTTTCTTATAGGCTATTAATGTCAAACATCACAAAATTGGGGAAATAAACATGCCAGCAATGATAAAATTACCGATGATCTGGTAGTTATTTTGATTATATTATATAATATATAGTAATTTAAAGTATAGTTTCTTTACTTAATTGTATGATATACATCTAACAGCCAAATAAAGTTAGAAGTTCCTACTTGACTGTATTTAAATCAAAGCAATTTTGGAAGGACATGGAATTTGAGAGAAGGGAAGCCAAATAAAGATGCTGATCGACTTTTTCCTAATTAATCCGGTTTGTCGGAAAGGTATGTGATTTGCAAAGCATAGGTTCACACTTCTTACTTCTTTAAAGGAATTAGCAAAGGATCTTTCTCTAAGCCAATATTTTGATGACTACTACATCTAGGGTAAGGCTACCTTTTGTTTTCAAATGCACAAATTGAGATGTCCATTGATGATTCTTCTTCCGAGTTGGTTCCTGCTTTCAAATTTTCAAATGGGTAAGATGCACTTTTTGTTTTAGTTTTGGTTTGTTTTTGGTCAGAAAGTGAATTTGTGCTTTTTATAATTTATTGAAGCCTGATATGCATAATGTTTACGTTGTGTTGAATAGATAGTGAACTCTAGGTTTGGTGTTGTTCAGTTAAACAGTGGACAATTTTTGCTTGCTTGTTTTCCGTTTGATATCAGAAGTGATTTTTGACATCAAATGTTGTTAGGTGTATTGATGATTTAGAGACAAATCAGTGAACTAATTCTGGTTATACATGATTATTATGGAATTCTTGCATCTTTAACGTGACAAGGTGAACATGAAAATTAGAATCATTTAGATTTTGATGGAAATAACCTTCTTTATGAAACCCAGTCAACTAGAGAGGTCAATCCTTCGTTATAATATGGGAAAATGTAACATGTCCCTACAAACTTTTTCATTGATATAGTTTTTGAAAATATTAGATTTGTAGCATGGGAACTATACAGTGGCGTTTCATGAAGATTTGAGACCCTAAACGAGATCTAACAGTTGAAAGTTTCATTATCTACCAAATTATTTTACATTATTTTATTTATTGGTTCAAAAGCTCATCCTTGTTCTGTACAAGTAATCAATACTATGTTGTTGATTTGCACAATATTGTAGGATCCATCATTCTGAATTTCACAGTTCTGAAAGGTACTTATTGAGCTGAATGGATTTGGATGAGCGAGACTAGCAGTTTTCTCTTTTTGTGTTTATAAGTGAAACCATTTTTTCTAGAAGAATTTACACTTTGTTCAACAAAATTCAAAAATATCCAATAACTTTGTTGGTGGATGTCACTAAAAACAGTGATCCCCTCATTAGTTAATCTACGGCTCTTACCTATAAGGGCCAAAACAGTGATCTATTCAGTAATTATGCTTTGGAAATGTTAGAGTTCCAAACATGTTTGAGACTTTAAGTGGCTGCTTAGTTGGTCAATCAATCAAGACACCCATATACGAAATACTCCATAGGTTTTCAATGGTTGTTTACTTAACCTATGAATGAAGCAACCCTAGAAATTTTGAGTACTGTATGTTGAATTGCCCCTAAATTGAACATTTTGCTCCTTTGCTGCTTAGAATACTGCATGATCCATCAGTAATGTTTACACAGTTGTTATTTCTGTTAGATAAATACTTTAGGGGATAATTAATGTAATCCTGTTACAGATCAAAATTGCATGGGATGAATAATAATTAACAAAGACAAGTAATGAAGACAGGCATGCCTCGTTTTTAATCTGCGTATATATCATAGTGACATTGCATCTCAACCACTCACATCTTCTCTGATGGGATCACAACTATTGATTCTAAGCTGTTCTATGTTATATGGGCTACTTGTCATCTAAGCCTATTTACACCTATATATAATACATTCAATTGTATTCAGTATTATTATCACTGCAATAAAGATTACTATTTTTCTTTTGTTCTCAAGATCAAATAAACATTTCATCAATTCATCATATCACACTTTCAGATTATCTTAACATGGTATCAGAGCTAATGAAGGCTTAAAAGCCATTTATTCAAGTTGATCTGCCCCATTAGAGAATTATCATCACTTGGTGATCAACCCTCATCAGAAACTGCGTTTCACCATTTGAAGGGTTTGATTCAGTGTAGTAAATCAGTGTCATGCCAATCTAAATTGGCTGCATCATGATTCATCACCAAATCTCACAAAAAATCATTCAAGAAAGTTAAAAAGCAATCAAGAAATCAAGAATTATCTCAAAAATAAAGAAAGTGCCTTCCTGCAAGACATATCAGATCAAGAAAGAAAATAGATCATCGTCTATGCCTTACGGTTGCATCAAACCTGGTGTGAGAAATTCTTGACTCTATATTTTTAATTTCTGTATCTGATTGAATTTTCTGTTGTTCTGTTCTTATGCCTTTTTTTCTTTGTTGCTCTTTCGTTTCTAAAATCATCATGGGTGATGAAACAAATATTGCTAGCTCTCCTAATGAGAGCAATAATAGTCAACCTAGTGCTGCTGCAGAGAGACTTATCAAAACTGTGATTAGCCCACAAAGCAATCTTGTCACAATTCAATTGGGTGAAGACAATTTTCTCCTCTGGAAACTGCAAATCGAGACTGCAGTTCAAGGATATGGACTTGAAGGCCATATTCTTAAAACCATCTCAATTCCTCCCAAATGCATAACTGATCAAGAAAACAAAATAGTCAACAATGAGGATTATATCAGATATCATAGACAGGATATGCTTAACTGTTCTTGGCTACCATCATCAATAAACACAAATTTACTATCTCATATTATTGGATGCAAGACAACAAATGATATTTGGACAACTGTTGAGAAAGTGTTCAATACATAGTCAGCTGCCAATGTGATGTACCACAAGAAACAACAGCACAATATAAAGAAAGACAACAACACTATAAGAGAGTATGTATTCAAAATTAAAACAATATGTGACCTACTGGAGGCCGCAAATCACAAAGTCTCAGACTCTGAGCTTATTTTGACTATTCTTAATGGACTAAGTGATGACTGTGAATCTGCTATTGTTGTCGTAGCATCTCCAAAGGAGCTACCATCCATTGATGATGTCTACTCTATACTACTTGCTCATGAGGCCAGAACTGATAACAAAAAACCACAAGAATCAGAGCTTACAATCAACTATACAGCATATTCAAGAAACAAAATTCAAAACAACAACAAGCCAGATCAGACTGCATAAAAAGGAGGTGCACAAAGAGGAGGATACCTAAACAGGTCAAGAGGAAGAGGAAGATACAACAACAACAGATCAAAATGCCAAATTTTTAAAAAGATTGGACATACTGCTGCAAAATGTTATCTCAGATATTCCGATCACAACAACAACAATCAAAGAAGTGGCAACTACAGCGTCAACATGGCTCAAGCTAGTTCTAGCAATCAATCTGACCGTAAAGATCATAATTCTAGTGAAAGTAATCAACCTGAACATATAAGTGATGATCGCTGGTACCTAGACTCAGGAGCTACCAACCATATAACCAATAATCTCGACAATATAAATCTTGGCAACGGAGAGTACAAAGGTAAACAATCAATTTTCATGGGTAATGGTAAGTGCATCAATATCTCACATGTAGAGAGTGCTGTCATTAAAGGGAAGAAACAATTATTTTTACATAACTTATCAAGAGTGCCAAAAATTGAAAAGAATCTTATAAGTGTGTCTCAGTTTGCTAATGACAACAAGGTTTACTTTGAATTCTATCCTAAATATTGCCTTGTTAGAGACATACTGACCAGAGATATATTTTTGCAGGGTGATGCTGAAAGAGGGCTATACAGATTTAAGTCTGTCAACTGTACCAATCGTACAAATGAAGAAAACTGCTATAATCAATGTTAAATAGAAAACAATAACGGTGTGTTTGATTTATGGCATTACAAACTTGGCCATCCCAGTACTAGAGTTGCTAAGCAAGTTCTTTCTGAAAATAGCATATTGTATGATAATGTGCCTCTTCCTTATGTATGCACTTACTGTCAAATGGGCAAAAGTCACAAGTTACCATTTAATAATTCCGTAACTAGTACTCTAAGCCACTTGAGCTTATTGCTATTGATCTCTGGGACCTGCCCCAATATACCCAGATTATGGGTTCAAATATTATATATCATTTGTTGATGCACACACGAGATACACTTGGATATATTTTTTGAAAAATAAATTAGACACATACAATGTTATGATAAATTTCATCACAATGGTTGAAAAACAACTTGGTACACATGTCAAAATTATATAATCAAATGGGGGAACTGAATAAAAGTCACTTAAGGATTATTTTAAGATGAAAGGGATAATTCACCGATTTACTTGTCCTTATACTTCAAAAAAAATGATTTAGCTCAGAAAAAACACAGGCACATAGTTGAGGCAGGTCTCAGCCTATTGGCTTATGCAAACATACCACCAAAATTTTGGCCTGAGGCTTTCAATACAGCTGTCTACCTTATTAATAAACTGCCAACCAAAATTTTAGATGGTATAATTCCCATTGAAAAATTGATAGGGATAAAACCGACTATCATATCTTAAAAACCTTCGGGTGCCTATGTTTTCCTTATCTAAGGCCTTATAATAGTAATAAATTAAATTTCAGATCAAAACATTGCACTTTTCTTGGATATGCTACTAATCAAAAAGGGTACAAATGTCTTGATGACAGTGGAAAGTTCTTTATTAGCAGACATGTGGTATTTAATGAAAAAATCTATTCTTTCATAAAGTCTGAGATAAAAACAGCAAGTAAAGTACAGAATCCATGTACATCTATACCTGAATTGCCCTTATTGTCTGAAAATGGGAATTCAGTTTAGGTAAGGAGGACTACTGGTGATCATCAATCACATCCTTCTATATCTGCTTAACAAAGCTTGGAGTGGGTAGATGATCACAGTCATGCCATCCACTCACCTACATGCTCAACAAATGAAGAAGATTCAAATGAAGAAGGTCAGCACGGTGATTCAAGAAATAATACAAATCGCAACAGAACTGCTGACTTACCTCATACAGAAGCTCCAATCAGACCAAGCCATCCCATGATCACCATAGCCAAAAGAGGAATCTTCTAGCCAAAGACATATATGGCTAACATAAGTTCTGATAAACAATGTACCTTTGATCAGGCTGCAAAAGACAAAAAATGGAAATCAGTAATGGATGAAGAGTATAATGCTCTCATGAAAAACAAAACATGGAATCTTGTACGTCCACCTGCACATAAAAACATTATAGGCTACAGATGGACATACAAGATAAAAGGGAACCCTGATGGCTCCATCAAAAAATATAAGGCAAGGCTAGTTGCCAAAGGGTATACTCAACAGTATGAGTTTGACTTCACTAAGACATTTTCTTCGGTGGTCAAGCCCTCTACTATAAGACTTATACTTACAATTGCCTTACATAAAGGATGGAATATAAGGCTGGCACATTAGAAGAAGAAATTTACATGATGCAACCACCTAGACATGAACAAGATACAAGTCTTGTGTGTAAACTAAACAAAGCTATATATGGGCTTAAAAAATCTCCAAGAGTGTGATTTGATAGACTGAAGTCAACTCTAATGTCAATAGGATATTAGTCTATGTTGATGACTTGATTACTACAAGCAACAACCAGGATGAAATCAATCAAGTCATTTGTTATTTGAACAAGCAGCTCTCAATCAAAGATCTGGGATACCTCAATTACTTTCTAGGAATTGAAGTACATAAGGTATCAAATTCAGAAATCATATTATCTCAAAGAAAATACATATCAAAGTTGCTTGCTAAAACAAAAACGGAAGATGCTAAATCCATGTCTACTCCTATGATAAGCAATCAAAATCTATCAAAGAATAAGGGATAAGCCATAAATAATGTCAAACAGTATAAAAGTGTTATAGGAGCATTACAGTATGCCACTATAACATGACCAGATATTGCTTTTAGTGTCAACAAACTTTCTCAATTTATGCAGAATCCTCTAGACGAGCACTGGAAAGCTATGAAAAGGGTTCAAAGATATCTAAAGGGAACAATCAACATGGACTGTCATTCAAAGCAAGCAGAAGCCTTAACATTATTGGGTATGCAGATTCAGATTGGGCTACTGATCGAGATGACAGAAAATCAGTCACTGGTTACTGCATATTTGTTGGAGGCAATTTAATATCATGGAGTTCAAAAAAGCAGTCTGCCATTTCTAGATCTAACACTGAAGCAGAATATAGGAGCATAGCAAGTGCAATAGCAAAAATGTGGTTGCAGTCAATTCTAAAAGAATTAAAACTAGATAAAAACATCAAAGCAACATTGTGGTGTGACAATCAAAGCAGTGTTTACATGACTACAAACCCTATACTACACTCAAGAACCAACCACATCAAATAGACTTGCATTTTGTTCGAGATCAAGTACTCAAGGGAAATTTACAAGTGAACCATTTACCTGCTACTTACCAGAAGGCAGACATGCTCACCAAATCGTTATCAAAAAGGAATTTTCTAAGGTTCAGAACTGACGTGGGAGTTGTAGAAAATCGAGCTTCAGTCAAGCCAGATCAGATGTATCCTCATCAAATTAAGCAATCAGAGAAAGAACAACAGCAAAGCCATCAACTTTCCTCCAATTTGAAGCAAGACAGATCAAAGCCTCAAAAGAGCAACTCAAATCGAATCGATTCAGTGGTACACCCACCTCAAATTGAAAGCCGAGAGAAGAGAATACCACAAAGTCATCAACTTTCTCACGATTCGACGCAATATGACTCAAATTCTTCAAAATCTCATCCTTGCAACTCAAATCAGGAAAGAGCATGTCAGGAGACTTAATGGAGTGGTCGAGATTTGTGAAGTTCATCGTCAATTTTCACTAAAACTATGTATCAACTCACATTTTCTCTCAAACCCTAACCCTAAAAATAGGGCTAGGGTTCGAAGGGAGAATTAACGAAGATATGCAATGAAGACAGGCGTGCCTCCTTTTCAATCTGCGTATATATGTCATAGTGACATTGCATCTCAACCACTCACATCTTCTCTGATGGGATCATAGCCATTGATTCTAAGCTGTTCTATGTTATATGGGCTGCTTGTCATCTAAGCCCATTTACACTTGTATATAATACATTCAATTGTATTCAGTATTATTATCACTGCAATAAAGATTATTATTTTTCTTTTGTTCTCAAGATCAAATAAACATTTCATCAATTCATCATATCACACTTTCAGATTATCTTAACAATAGTCTTATATGGTACCTTGGACATGTAGCAGCCATCCTAAGTTTTTATGGGAAGAATGCACTAGAATTAAGGCAAGTATGGCATAATGCAATTTTTTTTCAAAAGGTTGGCATAATGCAATTGAATATGCATATCTTATCATTTATGTTTGTTTATCACTCTCTAGACCGTTTCCTTGCAGATTGATAAGTGGCTTGATTATGCTTTGCTTTTCTTATCTGGTTATCAATTTGAGAATGCATATGGGCAAGTTGACAATTATCTAACCCTCGAAACTTTCCTAGTTAGCTATTTTGTCAATTGTCGATGTGGTTGTGTGGTCTGCTCTCACAAGTGAATTTTTGATTTGTCATTGTCTGTTTCACATTCTTTTTCCTCCTTAACGACGTAACTTTATTTTCCCAGCATCGATCCTCTGAATTTGATCTTTTTGTTGTTGAAATTATCCTGTTTATACTCAATGACGTAACATATGAATACATCCAATGGTATATGTTTCATAAAATAACAGTAATCTGACCATGCTTTACACAAATTCAACACATCTGAAGGAAGTAGTATAATATTAGCTCATCTTGAGATGTGTAAGGTTTGAGGTGATTATATAAGTAAATTATGATAACTCCTAATTCATGTTTAAAACTTGATGTAGGTGCTGGACAGAGGTGGGAAAGCCTAAGAAAATCAAAGAAATATAAAAATCTCGTTCGACGATACAGTAGCATCTATGAAGAGTACGGTGTGTCTTCTAAGTTTAAGATAATTTATAAGTATAAGTTAATTAAAATATATGTTATGGCATTTTAAGTTTTAGAAATTGAGATAATTTATAAATTTGCTTTAATAAAAATAAGTTAACCAGGATTTATAAAATCTTAACTAAGTTTTATAAACTTAACCAAATTTAAAAGTTAACTAAGTTTTATATAATTTAACTAAGTTTTATAAAAATTAATTAAATTTATACAAACTAATTAAATTTAACTAAGTTAACTATGTTTTATAAAAGTTAAATAAGCTTTTTATAAAAATTAACCAAGTTTTGTAAAATTTAACTAAGTTATATAAGAATTATTTAGATTTAATAAATGTTTAACTGAAGTGTTTGGCATACCTAAAATATGTAAAGCACTTTCATAATCATTTGTCGATTGTTAAACTTGTCTATAGGTAATAAGGTTTTTCGAAGTAAAGACCAGCTGCGGTTAAGAATTGTGGTAATCAATTAATGAACATGACTCTAATTGTTATATATATTATAGCATTTTGTTAGTACTGCTGTGTAAACTAGTTTATTAATGGTTATAGATTTTATGTGATTTTGTTCATTTTGTTGAAAAACTATTATCGAAATGGTTATGGATATCAAATTAGATTACTTGTTTAATGTGTTTTTTCAACCGTTTGAAATAAGAATCATATGATTGCTTGATTGATTGTATGTTTGAATATGATGATTATGTGATCAAGTGTTGGTTTTTATATGACTATTATGCGAGCAATAGCTGGAAACAGTATATGTAACGACCCGTTTTTCCATACCCTTTGAATCGATAATAAACCACACATGTCCAACTCAAATTGCACGAACAAGCGGATCATTAAGGGTAGAAAGAAAAATAAAGATAGAACGGAACCGAAAAACAGAATCTCACACGAATGAAATAACATATATTATTTTAACAATAATCTTTACAGTGGAAAACTTTTAAATATATATCATATTTTAGCCTAGATTCAGCCTGAGCAGTTATAACGCCTGCCTTTACAAATGCTGACAAATAACAAAACAAATGCAATAGATGCAGCGGATAATAGAATATGTCCATACGATGATGAAGATCTCCATCTCTTCCTTGGAAACTCCAAGCAACGTTAGCTAATCCTAAAACTACTAGAATTTGACCCAAGTGTTAAAAATACCCGGATCAGGCTTGATAAACCAGCGTGAGATACACGAAATTTTAAATGTATAGCTCATGACGATGTTATCAAAACCTTTGAAAAGAAGGGTGTCTATTAAGACCTTGCCCACACAAAAATACGGACGGGTTTTGTGATATTCCAAAATTTCAAACCCAATTTAAATGTGATAATCTTTTTACATAAATTAATTTAAATTGATAAATTTGTTATTTTAAACAATAATAATAAATAGGTTGTAAATGTATATTGATTTTAATTGAAATTAATATATATATAAAAGGAAATGGATGTGTTAAAATTGTATTCATATCAAATTTGATTACTGGATTGAATTTGAATTGTTAAATTAAAAAAAATTCAAAATAGGTTAATTATATTCTAAATTATACTTTAAATTATATGAATTAAAAATGTATTTAAATTTAGAAAATAAATTAATAAAAACATTTTAAAATCCTTTTTGCATGAAAACTACACTTGTTAAAATTTTAAACACACTTATAACATGTGTTAAGAAGTTAACTATGTATAATTACAAGTGTCACAATTTTTATTTATTTCCTTTAATTTTTATAAAAAAACAAAATTATTCTATAAAAAGCTATTCCCTATTCTTCATCTAAATTTTCTCATTCTAATTTTCTAAAGCAAGAAAAAGAGAAATCACTTCTCATTTACAAAATCTGAAATTTCATCAAATCTTTCGCGTTCAACAAAAAATTAATCAAACTCAAGCCTCTTTTCAAAATCTCAAAAACTGCAATACAAATTACAGAGAATCTGCAAAACAGAATTCAAAGCAAAAAATCTGCAAATCAAGTTCCTGTAAAAAAATCATCAAATTTCTGAAAGGGTAAATTCAAAGTTCTTCTATCTTAAGTACTGATTGATTAAAGTGGAAAGAAACTTCATCAAGCAAACAATTTGATCAAGCAATTTCAAGTTAAAAACTGCAGTCATTTTCCAGAATTCAATTTTGGTCTCTGCTTAACAACAATTCAGGTGAGTAAATTTTTAAAACAGAAAATTTTAGTAAATAAATTTGTGCATGTGTATGTCTGTGATGTTGTATGACTTGCATGTAAATATAGAGATGAAATCTTTGTGATATTTTGTTTTTAAATATGCATGTTTAAATTTCCTGATGCTTCTCTGTAATTTCAAGTTACAGAGTAAATTTAAACAAAAGCTTCAAAATTTATTTAAAAAATCATTGTAAAGCCTGAATTCCCAAATGCAGCAAGTTTATTAAATATGAATTAAGGTTTAAAATCATATTCAAAAAGAAATTGTTTGAAATCTTCTGTACCAGGGTAATATAGTGAATTTTTTTAATAACAAGATAAAATCATGCATTGCCTATTGTTGAATCAATTTTACATCTTGAATCTACTTTGTATAACACGATTTTTAAGGCAAAGATCAGAATTTTTAAATTGGAATTGAAGTAGTATTTGGTTGATAACCTGAAATTGGTCTTTGAGCAAATTCTGGTGATTGTGAAGGTTTTAGGATTTGAGATTTGGGGCGAAGTTGTATTGTAGATGGATTAACCCGAGAAAAATAGTGGAAGTGTTAATCATTCATCAGGGAATTATAAATTTGGGAAATTAGGGTTTAAGCTTAGTGATATGTTCGCGTTCGAAAATGGGTTAACTGGAATAAAAGAGTGGATCGAGTTGCGAACGGGTTTGGGAGCAGAAGCGTGGCGGCATTACGATGTTGTGGCCGGGAATTCGAAGAGATCGATGGTCGGCGTTGAGGGGTTGAAGGGATTTCTAGTGAAGTTATGGTTCTGGTTTGACAGTGCTACCTCGATTTTGATTCGAGCTTTGTGATTGTGGATTGAGGGTCGGAAAGGGGTGTGTGCTCGATCGCCGACCTATAGAGGGTGTCGACGTTGGTGGCGACGCCGTTGGTGAACTGTGCACGTGCACAGTAACGTTGCCGTCCCATTTTCTATTGGGTTCGAGTGCGTGTGGGTGACTCGGGTTAGCGACCGAGTGAATTGGTATTTGACTCGTGTTGTGTAAGGGGGAGATGTTGTTGTTTCTCATGCAAGGATGGGGGAAGAGGGGAGATGTTGTTGTTTCTCATGCAAGGATGGGGGAAGAGAGTGTTGTTACTTTCCAGTATACTGTATTGGATTAGTTGAATACTTAAACAAAAGAATAGAAAGGGAAGAAGAAGTTTGGGTTCAAGCGATCGAGTTTGGGCCGGTCGAAACCCGGAACTAGCTATGTTTTAAAAGTTTTCAAATTTGTTTTGAGTTTTAAAACTTTTAAATTTTATTTAAACTACTTTATAAAATGTTTAACATTTTAATTGAAAGAATTTTATATTTTAATAGTTCGGTTTAAAGATGATTTTACATTCTTTTAAATTTAACTTTTAAAAAGTAATTAGTTTAAACAAATTGGAATGTTTTAAAATATGTAATAATTTTTAGTAATTAATAAAATTGTTTTGTTTTGGAAATTAATTAAGATTTATGATTAAAGTTTACTTTAATTAATAAAGTAATTAAGGTTAATTAATTAATTTGTTAAGGTTTAATTAATTAATTATGGATTAATGGATAATTAAGGATTAAATTAAATAATAATTAATAGATAATTAATTAAATAATTAAAGATTAATTAATAATAGATTAGTAACCAATTAATTAAGTGATTAGTGATTAATGAATTAGTGATTAAGAATTAATTAATTGATTGATTAAGGTAAATTAATAAAGTAATTAAACATTAATTAATTTATAATTAATAGTTAATTAATTAATGGTTAAGGCTTAATTAATTAAATAACTAAGGTTAATTAATTTATAATTAATTAAGTAATTAAGATAAATTAATTTAAAATTTTGTATTAATTAAGTTTTTAATTAAGATTAATTAATTATAAATTAAGGGTTAATTGGTAATCAATTAAGAAATGATTAATTTTTAATAAAGTTTTTAATAATGATTAATTAGATTAATTTATTAATAATTAAAGGATTATTAATTAATTAAAGATTAATTAATTGATAATGAGGTTAATTAAGAAGTGATTAATTAATTAAATGTTTGTGATTAATTAATTAATGATTGTTTAAGCAAGGTAATGTGATTAATTCTTAAGTAGTTAATTTAATTTTAATTAATTAAATTAATTATAATATGAATTAGAGATAAGCTTGCTTATGGATGATTGTTTTGAATTGAATATCTGGATTTGGTTGATATCTGTTGGATGACAGTTGAGATATTCTATGATGAGATATTTTATATATCTGTGATAGATGTTTGTTATTATCTGTGGATAATACCGTGTGGATGATGTGTTTAAATTGAATTGGATTGTTTAAATCTTTAAACAACTTGGCCTTTAAGACACGTTTGGATTTCGATAAGACCGGGATCGGGAATCAAATTTGATTTTTCAAAAACCACATCGATCCAAGTTAAACGTTAGGTCGTGACATCTCAAACTGAAGATCGAGATGGAGTTTTAGAGTGCAAGGGTTATTGTCGTTAACTCTGAGGGTGATTCCAAAATAATTGTAACGAGATAATGCCTTCGATTTCGTTCGAACCCGGAACGAACTTGTATGGATTGAATGCTTTCAGAACATTGTCAGGTGGACGTTGAGCATTTTGAGAGATGTGTTCTGTAAAGGTAATCGTAGCCTCAAGCCCCATCAACCGGAAATGGCTAAAACAGGGGAGGTGCAGCAAGGCTAAGTGGGTCATGCCCAAGTATGACGAGATTTTCCCCTGTCTAGAAGTCCCTTATTATTTCGGCTGTGTGGGCAGTTGTTGGGCACAACTGTGAGGTTGTCTTGTTCGGGACTGTCCAGTAAGGGATGGTCCCGGCCTTGTGTTGCAGGGGATCGGGAGTGGTCCTCCGTACGGGCGGTACCCCAGTAGCCCTGCCATTGATGGAAACCCATTTTCCCTACGAGACCCTACGGTTTTGACTGCATTACCCACTTTTGTGGCTAGTAGCTGGAATTTAATGAATGTAACAATTTCGGCTATTTTCTATTTACTTGAAAACCCTAGACCCTAGTATAATATCACTGGATTTCCTATCAAATGCTTTGGTTAGCGTAAGGTAAAAACTTACCCGTATTTATTTGTAGGGAGTCTTACGTGATACCTTTTGTTTTGAAATGATTTTAAAGTTAAACAACTTTAACTTATTTACTCACCTAGACCCATGTCTGACCCGGAGTTTATTTTGTTTTTCATAAACTCTTGGGTACTCAATTTTTTTATGAGTAGCCAAGTGATTAGGTTGGGATTAGCAAATGTTTTGAAAGCTGGAGCTGGAGTCCAGACGTACTTATCTATCTCTATCCGCTGTAGTGACTTTTGATGTTCTATTTTGGGTTGTATGGTTTGGCAGACCTTTATAAATGTCAGATTTAACGAGTCGTATTATTTTGTGCACTCTGATATGTAAAACTGTGTAATGGATATGTGTAATATTATATTTTGTTCGTTTTCGCTGTGAGATTCTGATGATTGTTGTTCTTTTCTTTCTATATTTTCTATTTCTATCTCTTTCTTTTTTTATTGATGATACGTCTTTCTAAGTATTGAAAGACGGGTCGTCACAGTTGGTATCGGAGCATAGGTTGAGAAACACCTAGTATCTATCTTAAGAGTGCGTATTTGTAATTTTCAAGAGGCAGAGTATCATGAAAGAATGACAGCACATTTGAAAGGGTCTTTTGTGGAGCTTATTGACATGGCACTAAGATATGAAGACTTGATGAGCAAAAGATATGAGGCAAGAGTAGCTGCATCAGGAGGAAATTCTTTCAACACTAATAAAAGTAAATTCAATCCTAATTGGAAGAAGCAAAACAAGAAGAAGTCCGGAAACAACAATGGACCACGCAAATGTTATATTTGTCAGCAAGAAGGTCACCTGGCAAATAAGTGTCCCAGAAGAGAGTCTCAGCAACAGCGACAGCATTATAGTGGACCAGGGTCAGCTTTAGTTCAGAAGTCTCTTTTCTTCCACTGCCATCAACGGGACATATGATTAAAAATTGCCCGATCCTTCACAAAGTCCAGCAGAACAAAATATTTGCTTTAGAAGGTTCACCATTAACCTCGTCTAAGGGCAAAGGAGTTTTGGAAGGTACCTTTCTTTTAGATGTCAAATATATTAAAATCTTGTTTAATTCTGATGCTTCCTTAAGTTTTATTTCTCGAGAATCTGTAGAGAATTTCTTTCTTACCCCTAGTACCGTAGACAATCCCATTTGTGTATCTAATCCTATAGGAGGGGTAACCAAATTAGATAGGATCTGTAAGGATTTGAGAATCTCCTATCTATCCCATGTTTTTTCCTGTGACCCTTATGTGTTGGATTTTAAGGGTTTTGACCTTATATTGGGAATGGATTAGCTTGACAAATATAAGGCTGTCTTAAATTGTGATGAGAGAACAGTTTCGTTGGAAACTGATCTGTGTAGGATTGCCAGAGTAATGTGTGATAACTCTGGAATTCACTTGAGTAGTCTTTTACATGGACTTGAGACTTCTCAAGAGGGGATTGAAGATATTGAAGTAGTCCAGGATTTCTCAGACGTATTCGAGGAAGTTAAGTGTTTGCCTCCGCACCGAGAAATAGAGTTTCGTATAGATTTGGTTCCTGGAGAAGTACCCGTAATTCAACCTAGTAGGAGGATGGATCCACGGGAGAGGGAGGAACTAGTGAAGCAAACTCAAGATCTGTTGGAGAAGGGTTTGATTAGACCTAGTTTTTCTTGTTGGGGTTCGGCTGTAGTATTTGTCACCAAGTCGGATGGGTCGCTAAGGTTCTGTGTAGACTATCGTGAATTGAACAAAGTGACCATTCGGAATAAGTATCCTCTTCCTCGTATTGATGATCCCTTCGACCAGCTTCATGGAGCATCAGTCTTTTCTCAATTAGATTTAGCATCAGGTTTCCATCAGTTAAGGATAGCTGAGAACAGTATTCCCTTAACTGCATTTAGGGGGCCAAATTGTTTCTATGAGTGGTTGGTTATGCCTTTCGGGTTAACCAACGCTCATGCCTACTTTGTAGATCTGATGAACCGAGTCTTTAGAGATGTTTTGAATAAGTTTGTTTCGGTGTTCGTCGATGATATCTTGGTTTATTCTGTCGGAAGAAGAGCACAAACAGCACTTGAGAATAGTATTGGAATCTCTGAGAAGGCATGTGCTGAAGGCGAAGTTTTCTAAGTGCCATTTTTGGAAATCAGAAGTAAAAATTTTGGGCCACATTTTTTTTGGTGAGGGAATCTCTATAGATCCAGCTAAAGTTGAGACCATTCTGGAGTGGAAGCAGCCTCGGACACCAACAGAAGTTCGTTGTTTACTGGGATTAGCCGGTTACTACATGAATTTTATTAGGGATTATTCCAAGATCTCTTCTCACCTAACAAAGCTGACAAGGAAGGGAGCTAAATTTAAGTGGACACCGGAATGTGAGGAGGCTTTTCAGAATCTAAAGGCAAGGTTGGCAAGTGCTCCTGTTTTGGCTATTCCAGATGGGAAGAGCGAGTTTGAAGTATATACTGATGCATGTATTGTTGGTTTGGGAGCTGTGCTAATGCAGAATGGTAGGGTAATTGCATATGCGAGTCGGCAATTGAAGCCACATGAGAGAAACTACGCTACGCATGATCTAGAGCTGTTGGCCATTGTTTTTGCTTTAAAGACCTGGAGGCACTATCTTTTAGGAGAAAAGTTTGAGTTATTCACGGATCACAAACCGTTGAAATATCTTTTCTCTCAAAAAGATCTTAATCTAAGACAGCAGCGATGGGTCGAGTTCTTGGCATCGTATGATTTGGATATTCTGTATACCCCGGGGTAGGCGAACGTTGTAGCAGACGCTCTTAGCAGAAATGCAGTTCTATCTCTTTTGGAAGTGGTTCCGTCTCTTCTGGAAAGGATTTCGAGCAAGCAGGAATCTGATAGTAAATTAAGAGAAATCATCAGGGGGTTAAGAAGGGTCTGTGTTCTAGCTTTAAGATTGATGACCAAGGGACACTAAGGATCAACGGAAGGATCTGTGCTCCGAATGATAGGGATCTGCGACAAGAAGTATTGTCTGAAAGTCATCGCTCCAGATTAAATATCCATCCAGGAATCTCGAAGATGTATAAGGATATGAAGAGAGTCTTTTGGTGGAAGGGCATGAAGGAAGATATAACTACTTACGTTAATAGTTGTGCTATCTGCCAGCAAGTAAAAGGAGATCAGCAGAAACCAGTCGGTTTTTTACAACCTTTGGAGATTCCGATGTGGAAGTGGGAGATGATTTCGATGGACTTCATTGACGGTTTTCCTAGAACAAAGAAGGGAAATGAAGGAATATGGGTGATTGTTGATCGTCTAACCAAAAGCTCCCATTTTATACCAGTTAAGGCAACTCGCACTGCAGCTTCTCTGGCAGAAATTTTCTTGAGAAAGATAGTGAGATTGCATGGTGTTCCAGTCAGTATTGTAAGTGATCGAGATCCTATCTTCACCAGCAAGTTCTGGGAGGCTTTGCAATCAGCAATAGGAACAAGTTTGAGATTGAGTACAACATATCATCCCTAGACAGATGGGCAGACGGAGAGGCTAAATCGAATTTTAGAAGATATGCTGAGAGCCTGTGTATTTGATTTTGGTGGATCATGGGAGGACCATCTACATCTAGTGGAATTCTCTTATAATAATAGTTACCAAGCAAGTATCAAGTTGACTCCTTATGAAGCATTGTATGGAGTCAAATAATCTTAAGTTAAATAATCACATTAATTAATTGTTAAATAATCTTAAGTTAATGACCTTCATTAACATTTCTTAATTACTTAATTAATAATTAACTTATACAAATCATTATTAATTATCAATTAATTAATATTTAATTACAATTTAATCAATCTCTAATTATTAATTAATTAATGATGTAATTTGGAGTTGATTAATTAAGGCATAATCAACAATGAATAAATGATTAATGTAATTAATTTTAGCTAATTAATTAATTAAGCAATTATAAGTTAATTATGTGTAAAGGGTTTAATATAATTAACTTGTGTAAGTAATATTAAAGGCTAATTATTTATTGTAAAAATGATTAATTGAAATGAATATTGAGATGATGATTGATTTGAAATCAATTGATGGTTAAATTAAGTAGGATTAATGATGAAGTAATTAATTTAATTTATTTTAAATTAATTAGAAAATAAGTAATTAATTTAATTCATTTTAAATTAATTATAAATGGTGTGATCATTAGATCATTGCTTATGTTTTGATGATTGGTATTGGTTGTCTGGTATGGTTTGTAATCTCAGTTATGAGATGAGTAAATGTATGTGATATGGATGCATTGGTTGCTTTTGGATGATAATATGGATTATCTGATTATGATATGAATTATCTGTTGATAATGATAATGTTGATTATCTATTGTATTGTGAATTATCTATCTGTATATATTTAGATAATTAAATTGAATAGTTTTAAACTTAAAACAACTTGGCCTTAAAAGACACGCTTTGAATTTCGATGAGACCGGGATCGGGTTTCCATATTTGGATATCCGAAAACCAAATCGATCCAAATTAACGTTAGGTCGTTAATCTAAGTGGAGCGAGTGAAGACTCGAGGTGTAAGGGCTATACGTTAGTATAACTCTATCGGTGATTCCGTAATGAGTTGACGGAATAGTACTTATAGATTCGAGATGGTGGTTTACAGTGCAACGGTTATTGTCGTTAACTCTGAGGGTGATTCCAATATGAGTGTAACGAGATAATGCCTTCGGTTTCGTTCGAACCCGGAACGAACTTGTATGGATTGAATGCTTTCAGAACATCGTCAGGTGGACGATGAGCATTCTAAGTGATATGTCCTATAAAGGTAATCGTAGCCTCAAGCCTCATCAACCAGGAATGGCTAAAACAGGGGAGGTGCAGCAAAGCTTCGTGGGTTGCCCCCACTTGAGAGCAAGATTTATCCCTGTCTAGAGGTCCCTTTATTTTCGGCTTAGTGGTGCGGTTGCTGATCACAACTGCGGGGTGGTCTTGTTTGGAACTGTTCAGTAAGGAACGGGTCTGGCTTTGTGTTGCAGGGGATTGGTAGTAAACCTCGGTACGATGATCTAGGCCACGTACTGTGACGGGCGGTACCCCAGTAGCCCAGCCATTGTATAGAATCCAAAATCCAATAAGTGCCAACGGTTTTGATTGTATTACCCACTTTTGTGGCTAGTAGCTGGAATTTAATGAATGTAACAATTTCGGCTATTTCTTATTTACTTGAAAATCCTAGACACTATTATAATATCATCGGATTTCCTATCAAATATTTTGGTTAGCGTAAGGTAAATTTTTTTCCATGTTTATGTGTGGGAAGTCTTATGTGATACCTTTTCTTTCAAAGATTTTTCAAAGTTAAGCAACTTTAACCTGTTACTCACACCAGACCCATGTCTGACACGGAGTTATTTCTGTTTTTCTTTAACTCTTGTGTACTTTTTATGAGTAGTCAAGGGAATTCGGGTTAGGATTCAGGTTAGCTTGACGAATTGTGGAGGAGCAAATGGAGCAGGTGGCTTCTTCGTATAGTTATATAGTTTTCCGCTGTGTTGGTATCTCTGAGTGTTTTCTGTTGTGTATTGAATTGTAATAACTAGACATGTGTTTATAACTGTCTAGTATGTGTCGTATTGTCTGTGTAACTCTGATATTTGTTGTATACTATGTAACATTTATGTTATTAATATAATTTATTCGTTCCGCTGTTGAGATTCTTGTGTTGTTTCTTCTTTCTCTTCTTTCTTTTCTCTTTTCTATCCCTTTCTTTCTTAAGGATGATACGACTTTTTGTGGAGAAAAAGTCGGGTCGTCTCATTTGGTATCAGAGCGTTAGGTTGAGAGAATACCTAGTCTCTGTAGTGGTGTCTATCTTGAGAGAGCGTATTTGTATTTTTAATATATATATATATATATATATATATATATATATTTATGGTTCTACCGATTTGTTGGTTACCTGTTCAGGTTTTTCCAATGTAAGTTATAAAGGTAAATGAGGTAGAAGTGTGTGTAACACGACTACCATTGGTTGGAGTTTGATGGATGAGGTTGGAAGAGTATTTGTCGAGACTGTAGACCGAATACCGTCTCGAGTGAGTTATGTAGTGATGAAGGACTTCATCGATATCTGAAGGTAACCGTTAAGGTTCGGAGTTCATCTTTGAAGTGCAGAATTGAGCTTGGATCTGTCGGAAGGCTGAAGCAAGTGAGTGATGATATTTTGATATCTCAGGAAGTTGTAGCTGCATGATGAGATGCAGTGACTATGGATATTTCCGAAGATGTTTCTTTGGAACAAGAGTAAGAAGTGAGATTGCTCGATGATGTGGTTGAGTTTAGCAGAGTGTTCCGAGTTGGTAAGGAGTCTTCTGGCTCAGTAGTTTCTCTGAAGTGAAGTTCAGAAGCAGTAGAGTAGATCTATTTCTCTGGTAAGTTGGCTAAGCCAGCATAAGCTGTTCTGTTTGGTTGAGAGAGAGTAGTTTCTTTGGATTTAGGCTGAGTTGATCGCAAAAGTGACTTGCGATAGTATTTTCTTTTGGAGTGTTGAAGATTGTCTGGATTTTCTTCTAGGAAGTCAGAGTTTTTCTGCATCTGAAGATCGAGTTTCCTTTCCAGGATTGGAACAGGTGGTTCAGTTAATAGATAGATGGTTCCCTGAGATAGTAGTTGGTGAAGTAACTCTGGTTTCGGAGGAACATCTGAGTTTTCTATATGGATATATGGAACCATATTTCTGTGCTGGGTTGTCTAGTTCGTGCTTGTGTTCTTCGTCAGCATTTTCTTCTCCTTCGGACCAGAGTTGCGCAGTGGAAGCAGTTTCGGGGTGTTTCTGTTTTGTTTTCTTTTCCGGACAAGGAGAAGTTTGTTCTGTCTTCTGTTGTTAAGAAGCAGGTTGTGTGTTCTTGGTTTTGGATTGGTCTTGAGGAGATCATTGGATTTTTTTTGATCCAGTTTGTTTCTAATGGAATCAGCAAGGGTTAAGCTGATCAGGATGGATGTTGGTAGCCCAAGATCGTTCGAAGAGTTTTTATGGATAAGAGGCGGAGAATTTGGATTCTGAAATCGGAGATTTGGTTTGGGATAAGTTTTTTCTCTGATCCAAGGAGCTATAAGTTTGGGAAGTTAGCTCTGAGGTGTTTTGGATTTCTTCAGTGTTTTGGTATGATGAGTGTTTGGTTTTCTAGAGTTGAATTGCCAGTTTGGATAACTGGGATTCAGAGTGTTTTCACATATCTCTAAGGGAGTACGTGTTTGATATTTCTGGTTGTAGAACCAACAGTTTAGGTGGTTTGTTGGTTGAGTCAGAGTCGTTTGTAGTCTGATATACTGTATAGAATTGTTGTTAAGAGCTCTATAGTTTAGTAGTATTGATTGTTTGGATTCTATAGAGCGGGTATCCCGATATATATATACACACCGGGGAAACTCGTGAAAGTTTTATCCAAAATTCTTTTGGATAATTAGATTTGTTTTGATTGTGTGAATTGGTTGCTATAGTTGTCAGCATATGATTAACATATGCTATGTTTTAAAATAAAATCTGTAAATAGATTATTAATTTACCTTTGTTTTAAATTTCGGGGACGAAATTCTTTTAAGGGGGAAGGATTGTAATATCACGGAGTTGTGGACAATATAAATTTAATAATCTTTGTTTAAATTTATATTGAATTGATAATTATTATTGATAAATTTGATTTGATTTAATAATCTTCTTTATTTAAATATTTAATTTGTGAATTTATTTTTAATAAACTAATAAATTTATTTTCTATTTAATAATGTATATGTATTTATATATATTTTAAATAGACAAGTTGTTTTTAAATTAAATTAGTATAGCATAATTTTAATAATTTGAAATTAGGAATTGTGATTTATTTTTGGATTTAAGCTTTTCAAAAATATTTAATAAAATACTATATGATTTTTAAAATGTGAGATAAATGTTTTATTGGTTTAAAATTCATTTTTACTTAAGTTTGAATATTAAAATAAGTTACAAAAATGTTTGTCTTATTCTTTTTAAAATAGTGATTGATAAAATGTGATTTGTAAGTTTAATTTGTAAATTTAAAATACAATTTAAAATAAGAAACATGTATTCATTAAGTTACAAACTCTTTTATAAATTTACTTTAATTTTTTAAAAGTTTCTTTTTCAAATGATTTATTTGTATGTTGTTTTATTTATAATAACACTTTGCTTTGTTCTTTAGAAATTAATTTTATACATAACTACATATTAAAGAAACTAATTAATTAAGTTTAATTTTTCTTAACACTTAATTAAATAACAAAAAACATTTAAAAACATGTGTAAATGTTTAAACAAAGATACTTACAAGTGTTAACATTTAAGACAAGTGTCATGTTTCAATTTTTATTTTTCTTTCATTTTAATAAATCATAAATTTAGATTATAAAACATTGCATTTACTCATTCCTTTACCCTTTCTCATTTTTTTCATTTCTGAATAAAGAAATCTGTAGAAACCTTTTGCATCTTTTCAAAATATAAATCACTCTTCATAATCAAAACTCTTCATTTCCTCAAATCTGAAAACCTGCATTCTTCAAATCTATAACATGTTCATCTTCAAATACACTTTAATTTCTTCAAACCTGTAACATTTCCTGCATGCAACAATTTCATGCAAGCACCTGCATTTCTTTTAAAATCTGGGAAAAGACTACCACATATAAAATCTGGGAACAAATGCAAGTTGAAGACATCAGTAGCTCAAGGTTCAAAGATCAAGCATGCATGTAATTTTAAGTCAAAGCACTAAGGTTTTAAAAAGCATTCAAGCTAATGCATGCAAATTAAAGGCATTCAAGTAGATTTTCAAAAGGATTTCAAAAAGGGGTTTTCAAAAATCTGAGCTTTGCTCTTCATACTTTCAGGGAGTAACTTAACATATTTGAAAGTTTAAGTATAAAATATGGATTGCTTGATTTATTCATGAAAATAAGTAGGCCTATACTTATATATTGTTAATATTTTTCTATGTATATATATAAGCATGAATGTGATGTATGTTTGTTTACCTATGGTACTGTCTGCACAGTACAAGCTCAAATGGATCAAAATTTCTTTCCTTTTGATCTCGTTGTTGTTATGACCTAGTGATTGACTGAAGTATGTTTGGTTCATGATAAAGTAAAGTTAAAACATTTTATATAGGTTAAATAAATTTTTGAATTGCCTGAAAATTTAATAACAGAGCAAACATTAATATAAGAGGAAAAATTCGAACATTTTGATTTATTGTTTCAGGTTTATTAATAGAAACAACAAGTGAATTCATGAATTTTAAATCAAATATTATAATTTATAGTGTTGTGAACAAAGTGCAGTGATGAATTTACTGTATTTTACATTTTGGTTAAGTACTCTTTATACTTGCATTTGATTTGATTGAATTGGCTTCTGGAGATAGAGTAGCTATCAAAGACTATAGGAAAAATACTGAATTGGATTAAATTCAATTTTGGTGTTGCGATTTGGGATTTTAGGTTTAGAACCCTAGTTTCATTTGGGTCACTGTGTTTGGTTTGATGTGGTCTCCTCGGTTGATCGAGTTAAACCGCGATTTGCGTGATGGTAGATGATGGTTAGTCGAAGTCGTCTCTGAAGTTTGGGTGGAGATGGTGGCCGGAGGCGCGTAGGGTCGCCGTTGACAGGTTTGGTTGGGTTTGCTGACTTCTGTTCCAGGTTTTTGGTTTTAAAACTTGAATTCAAATTCAAGTTGAATTCTGGGGGGTTGAAGGTTGATGTGGGGATTTTGGTCGATGGAGGATGGCCATTGACGATGGTCAGTGATGGCCGGAGTTGGGGAGTGGGTGCACATGGAGGAGTTGTGCATATTGGTGATGGTTTTGATTGAAGGGTTTTATACGTCGTGATGGTCTCGGGTATTTTGAAGAATGACTCGAAGGTAAATAGGGAGGCTCGAGTGAAATATTGTTTCAGGTTTTAGAGCATAACAGAATTCTGTTTGTAGTTTTGAAAATTAAAAGCAAGTTTTAAATATAAATTAAAATCTCAACTTAGGATTTAAAACCTGAATTTAAATATGAATTAAAATAAGTTTGAATTCTGGTTTTTAGAAATAATTTAAATCTTTAAAAATTTAAGTTTGGTTTTTAAATGAAATAGAAACTGTTTTCTGTTTTTATTTAAATTTAAAAGTAAGTTTAAAATTGTAAGATTAAGTTCAAAATTTCAATTTTTAAACCTGAACTTTTATATGTAATCAACAGTTAGAAGATTGGATTTTGAAACATGTTTTTTTCCAAAATTTAAGATGTTTTAAACTAAAACAGAAAACTGTTTTTCTATTTTAAATTTAAAAGCAAATTTTAAAAATGCAACTGAAAAATTTAAAACAGAGTTCAAATCTGGAAACTAAAATATGAAGCTCAGTTAGAAGAATCTAAGATTGAATTTAATTTAAAACTTGAAATTTAAATTTAGATTTTAAACTTTTTAAAGTATAAAGGAAAATGGGTTTTTAATTTAAAACTATGGGTTTTAACTTATGAATAAGGATTTAAAATGGGGTTAAATTCTGTTTTTAAACCTGAACTTTTACTTTAATGTCAGTTTTAAAAATAAAATAAGTTTTTTAATTTAAATTTGTTTTAACCATTTTTAGAAAAGTTTAAATAACTTGAATTTAAAAATGAAGATGGAAATGTAAGTAAAGCTTTAAGTTTAAATTTGAAATAAAGATTTAAAATTGTGTTTCAGTTTGAAATTTAAAAAGAAATTTTCAAATTGAATTTGTTTGAAATAAAATTTGTTTAAAATACTTTAAATAAGAAGAATGTTTCTTAATTTTGAACTTAAGAAATTGATTTCATTTAGATTATTAAATTAATTTAAATGGAATATTAATTATTTAATTAATGAATTATGTGGATTTTTAATTAAGTAATTAATAATTTTTAAGTTAATTAATGAGACTTAAGGTTAATTAATTAAGGTTAATTAATCTATGATTATTAAGTTTTAATTAATGATTTAGATTTATTTAATCAAGTGTTTAAAGTAACTAAGATTATAATTAACACTTAATTAATTAATAATTAGAGATTGATTAAATTGTAATTAAATATTAATTAATTGATAATTAATAATGATTTGTATAAGTAAATTATTAATTTAGTAATTAAGAAATGTTAATGAAGGTCATTAACTTAAGATTATTTAACAATTAATTAATGTAATTAAATTTTGATAATTAATTAAATCGATTAATTAATAATAATCAATTGTTTAAGTTTAATTACTTAATGAAAGTAATTAATGAATTAATTACTTGGTGTAATTAATTTGATTAAGGTGATTAGTTTAGATTAATTAGGTTAAATTAATTTAACATTTGTAAATTGTTGATAATTACTTTATGTAATTTATGGATTTGTAATTACTTAAGGAAGTTATTAATTAATAATTACTGAATGTAATTAAGGATATTTATTATAGAAGTAATTTGGCTTTAAATTATTTGAAATAAATCAAGGATTAATTTAGTAATGAATTAAGAGTAATTAATTATGGGATGAGTAATTAAAGTAGTTAATTACTAGTATTATTAATCATGGGTGATTAATATATATATGGATTAAATTGAAGATTAATTACTTATGTAACTAATTTATATAATGATTGATTAAATGTAGTTAGAAATCATTAATTAATTAATTAATAATGTAATTTGGAATTGATTAATTAAGGCATAATCAATAATGAATAAATGATTAATGTAATTAATTTTAGCTAATTAATTAATTAAGCAATTATAAGTTAATTATGTGTAAAGGGTTTAATATAATTAACTTGTGTAAGTAATGTTAAAGGCTAATTATTTATTGTAAAAATGATTAATTGAAATGAATATTGAGATGATGATTGATTTGAAATCAATTGATGGTTAAATTAAGTAGGATTAATGATGAAGTAATTAATTTAATTTATTTTAAATTAATTAGAAAATAAGTAATTAATTTAATTCATTTTAAATTAATTATAAACGGTGTGATCATTAGATCATTGCTTATGTTTTGATGATTGGTATTGGTTGTCTGGTATGGTTTGTAATCTCAGTTATGAGATGAGTAAATGTATGTGATATGGATGCATTGGTTGCTTTTAGATGATAATATGGATTATCTGATTATGATATGAATTATCTGTTGATAATGATAATGTTGATTATCTATTGTATTGTGAATTATCTATCTGTATATATTTAGATAATTAAATTGAATTGTTTTAAACTTAAAACAACTTGGCCTTAAAAGACACGCTTTGGATTTCGATTAGACCGGGATCGGGTTTCCATATTTGGATATCCGAAAACCACATCGATCCAAATTAACATTAGGTCGTTAATCTAAGTGGAGCGAGTGAAGACTCGAGGTGTAAGGGCTATACGTCAGTATAACTCTGTGGGTGATTCCGTAATGAGTTGATGGAATAGTACTTATAGATTCGAGATGGTGGTTTAGAGTGCAAGGGTTATTGTCATTAACTCTGAGGGTGATTCCAATATGAGTGTAACGAGATAATGCCTTCGGTTTCGTTCGAACCCGGAACGAACTTGTATGGATTGAATGCTTTCAGAACATCGTCAGGTGGACGATGAGCATTCTAAGTGATATGTCCTATAAAGGTAATCGTAGCCTCTAGCCTCATCAACTGGGAATGGCTAAAACAGGGGAGGTGTAGCAAAGCTTCGTGGGTAGCCCCCAATTGAGAGCAAGATTTATCCCTGTCTAGATGTAACGACCCGTATTTTACGTGTCGATAAATCATAGAATTTCTAGGTCGTTAGCGTTGTTTATGTCATCCTTAGTCTAAGTCGTATGGGAGGATAACTTGTATGTTGTTTGGGTCGTAAGGAAGTTAGATTGGGTAGTTAACTCGGGATAGTGCTAGAACGAGTTAACGGTTTAGTGGATAGAACGACCTAAGGTAGCTACGGGTTGCAAGTGAGAAAGCCCGCGAGTTAACGAGTTAGGAGTTATACGGGTTAGTAGGGTTCTTGAGTCGTAGATGACTTAAGGGTTAGCGAGTAACGACCTATGGAAGTTATTCGAGTTGGCATGTTAGCGAGTCAACAGGATAAGTGAGTTAACAAGTTAGCAAGTTACACGAGTTAGCGTGTTAGCGAGTTAGTGGAGCTAGCGAGTTAGTGGAATTAGCGGGTTAGTGGTGAGCGACTTAGTAGGTCGCTGTGTTTTCATTAAGTCGTGATGGTTGTAGGTCGTAACCCGGTAAGTCGCGACATTTGCTAACCCGTGTAAATAGCTAAGTCGTAAGTCGTTAGGCTTAAGTCGTTGAGTCGCTAAGCCGTAAGGTTGTTAAGTCGTTTACCCTGATGAGTCGTGAGTTGTTATAAGGCGTAGGTTGCTGAGTCGCGAGCGACTTAAGGGATAGGTCGCTAAGCCGCGAACGAGTTAAGAGTTAGGCCTATAAATACACGGCCATTTCTTCACTTTTTGGCACCGGATTTCGAAGCGACGAAGTGCTGCCATTTTGAGAGCTCGACTACAACATTTCTTCATCTCCTTTTCTCCATTCCAATCTAGTTCTAACATCTATCCAAGATCGAAGATCCAAGAGCCAATGTTGAAGATCTTCATCCAACGAAGCTAGATTTCATCGTTTTAAGCGGGACTTCGACGAATCAAGCTTGAATCTTCGCTGTCCAGATCTGAAGTTGATAGTTTTTGAAGTGTTTGGGTGATTTGGTGAGTGGTGGTTATCTCTCACGCGGATCCAAAGGAGTATATTGGATTGGTGGTTTGTTGGAGTGTTGTAGATAGTGATTTTATGCATTTTTCCTTAGATCCAAATGTAGATCCATTACTTATGAAGATGTTTACTTTTGCAAGATCATTTACCAAGTTGTAGAGATAAAAACCCATGATTTATGTTTGTTAGATCTATGCTAAAAACCCATGATTCATGTATGTTAGATCTATGCTCATTTATTTACGAAATTGCCATTGTAATTATAAATGCCTATTTAGATCATGTTTGATTACTTGATTTTCTATTTAGATCTTGTTGAATGATTGATTGCTTGGATTAATGTTTGATTTGATTGATTAGTTGATCGATTACTTGACTTGGACAAGTATGGTTGATGATGATTCAAAAGTCAAGTGGAAAGGCTCTTGAATAAGGAAAAGCTGCCTGTGGCATATGAAGCGGATGTGGAAGCTCATATGGATAGATTCGATGATGAAGGACTTTGCCATGATGCGACGAGGCAAAGCATGATATCGAGATGGGACTTTGCTATGATGAGGCAAAGTATGATGTTGAGATGGGACAGGTCGTGATGACGTTCCAAGCACGGGTCACGACGACGTGCGAAGATATGTTGATAGCTCGGTGATGCAGTCCGAGTTTGTGTGGATAATGGTTAGCTTGAGGGGCGCTTGAGCTAGTATGGAAATAGTCGTCGAGGAGGATGACTAGGAGGCTAAGATCTCATCGTTGTTGAAGGTTCTAGCATACTCAAAGCAAGGGTACGTTGGGACGGGTCACGATGACGTTCCAGGCACGGGTCACGATGACGTGCTAGTACTCTGGGCTGATGCGTTCGGCTTAGGCACGGGTCACGATGACGTGCGGAGTTATGTCTAAAACCGGGGTTACCATTAACCCTTGACAGGTGGTCATTCAACTAACGGTGAAATCAAGGCAATGATAACAGTGATAGCCAGAGTCATGGATGTTTGGTTGTATCATCATTCGGTCTCAAGAGCGGTGTTTTCTGGGTGCTTATCTGATCTTGGTTTAGGCCTTGGGGGTTTGTATTTGGAAAACATCGACCTTGACTCGAGTGATTATTGCTTTACTTTAATTCTCTGCTATGTTATGCTTGCTTCTCCTTAGTGTGTGTCTGGGGGCTATCACTGTAGAAAGAGGTGGAGTGGGATGGTTTGGTTCCTATTCCTTTTATCCCTTATGCTCTTTTGGTATGTTTGATAGTTGATTTACTGCTCACTAAGACTTTGTCTGACTCAAGGTTTTATGTCTCCTCTTATTACCTTGGGCTGTTCATCCATGTTGGGATGGGCAGACTAGGTAGCAGGTGACAGGTGTTGTTCTTGGAAACCTACGCTGATCATGACGAAGACGAGCAGGAGGATTTTGCGTATTATTTTCATATTATATGTACTGGGTGTTCCGCTGCTGTTTTTGTTTGAGTGTTATGTAGTGAGGCTTTGATGTATGGATGATTCACATGTTTGTATAAACTACTAGGATGCTTATATGATGATTTTTTTCTGTTATGGAGCTTCACTATATATTTCTCTATTGTATTTTATCCATGCGCTGTAAGTTATACGATAGATTCTGCGATGTTTATCTTACCCTGACTATCGTCCATGGCTGCCTGGCACGCCTTTCAGCGCATTATTTCCTTGTTTTTTTATGCGGGAGTCATGGGCGGTCGTCACATTTGGTATCAGAGCTTTGGTTAATCGATTTTAGCCAACGCTCGTTAACGTAACTACGTAAGAGAGACGTAATTGTATTTTGATGGATGATTACTATATATAATATATAGTAGTTTAGATGGATTTGAACTCCTTATGCAGTTGTTTCTCAAAGGTGTTCTAATCATTTCTTTTTCTAGACACTAAGGATGAGTCGAAGAGGGAGACCAGCTGCAAGGGAAGGCCGTGCCGCTGAAGGAGTTGCTAATTATGGATCTATGTTTGAAGCTATGATGACTTCTATCATGAGAAGGATACCAGCTTCAGGGCCATCAGTGGATGTTGGAGTTCAAGTTCAAGCTCCGAGATCGGTGGATTTTGCTAAGTTGTGTAAGGACTATACTGCTCTTGGAGGAAAGGTTTTCTTAGGGACAGAGTCAACCATTGAAGTCCAAAGATGGATAGATGCTTGTAGAAGGATTTTTGGTGACTTGGGAATTGATGATGCAACTAAGAGGAAGCTTGCATCGAGACAGCTTCAAGGAAGAGCTGCTGATTGGTGGAACTCTATCACCATTGATACTCCGGATGAAGAAATTACTTGGGTGCAGTTCCAAGCTAGATTTGAAGCTAAGTTCATTTCTACGGCTCAGAAGTCTGTTTTGTTCATGAAGTTTGTTGAGCTCAAGCAAGGTGGAAGATCGGTTCTTGAGTATGTTTCTGAGTTTGAGGCTTTGTCCAAGTATGCCAGATCGTATATTGATTCTCCCTACCAGAAAAACGAGAAGTTTGTGACAGGTTTGGACGCTTATCTTGGGAGGCAGTTGGTGGATCATTTGGATGACCCATTTGAGAAGCTTGTGGAGAAAGCTCTCACGCATGAGAGTTTGTTTCCTAAGGAAAGTTCTGACGTTGCTGTAACCAGGGAAGAGTCTAAACCGCAGTAGGGTGGGAACAAGAAAAGGAAGCAGCAACAACAGAAGGGTAAGGATGGCCAGAAGAAGCCAAAGGGCGAAGTGACCTGCTACAACTGCCGACAGAAGGGTCATCTTTCCCGGGATTGCAAGAATCCAAAGGTGCAGTTGAAGTGCCACAACTGTGATAAGCTGGGACATATCAAGACGGACTGTCCAGAACAGAGGAAAGATAGGCAGATTGTGCAAGCTTATGCTTTGGGAGCTGTGCCGTCATCTTCAAAAGCTCCTACCGCGGAAGTGAAGGGGAAGAGTGTGGTGGTTCAAGGTACTCTTTCCATTTGTGGTGTTCCAGTTAGAGTGTTGTTTGATACTGGGGCGTCGCATTCGTTTGTTTGTGATGATTTGGTAGGCCGGTTAGGTTTGGAACTGGATATTGTTGATAGACCATTGGTTGTGACTACTCCAGTTGGGGGTTCGTCATGTTTGTGTATGATATGCCATGATCTAGTTGTGTCGAGTCATGATTGCTCTTTTGTTTGTGATTGCTTTGTTCTGAACTTTGCGGGGTTCGGAATTATTTTGGGTATGGACTGGCTTAGGAAGTATGCGGCAAGGATTGATTGTGAGAGGCTTGAGGTGACAGTCGGGAATGTGGAAGGGCAAAAGGTTGTGATACAATGTAAGCATGAAGAAGGCGTCTTCATGAGCTTCATGTATTCGCTGGTTGTTCCACGGGATGTACTGTCATCGGTGCCTATTGTGAATGAATTTGAGGATGTCTTTGACGAAGTCAAAGGACTACCGCCGCATAGGGAGATCGAGTTTCGTATCGATCTAGTTGAAGGAGCCAGACCTGTGGTGATGCCTCTTAGGCGGATGGCGCCTAGGGAGCAGCAAGAGTTGAAGGTGCAAGTTGATGACCTTTTGCAGAAAGGATTCATTCGGCGTAGTGTGTCCGAATGGGGTGCACCAGTTGTGTTCGCAACCAAAGCGGATGGATCGTTGAGGTTGTGTGTCGATTATCGTGAGCCGAATAAAGTGACTAAGAAGAACAAGTATCCATTGCCGAGAATAGATGACTTGTTTGATCAGCTTCACGAAGCAAAGGTGTTTTCTCAGATGGATTTGGCAACGGGATTTCACCAGTTGAGAGTGGCAAAGTATAGTGTGCCGAAGACTGCTTTTAGGACACCATCCGGTTTTTATGAGTGGCTGGTAATGCCGTTTGGGTTGACTAACGCACCAGCATATTTTGTGGATCTTATGAATAGAGTGTTCAGAGATCAGTTGAATAAGTTCGTGCTTGTGTTCGTGGATGATATTCTGATTTATTCCAGAACTGAGGAGGAACACAAGACACACTTGCATATTGTTTTGGAAATCTTGCGGAAACATCAACTGAAGGCTAAGTTTTCGAAGTGTCACTTCTGGAAGAGTGAAGTAAGGTTCTTAGGCCATGTTATCTCTGGAAATGGGATTGCGGTTGATCCCGCTAAGGTGGCAGCGATCCAGGATTGGGATAGACCTAAGAATGCATCCGATGTGAGAAGCTTTCTTGGATTAGCAGGATATTATCGTCGGTTTATCAAAGACTTTTCCAAGATAGCTGCACCGTTAATAGGATTGACGAAGAAGAACCAAGTGTTCAGATGGGATGATAAGTGTGAGCAAGCTTTCGTAATCCTGAAAGAGAGACTAACAAGTGCTCCTGTTTTGACTATTCCAAGTGGGAATGATGAGATGGTGGTTTACACCGATGCATGTGGTACTGGACTGGGAGCAGTGCTAATGCAAAAGGATAAAGTTGTTGCGTATGCAAGTCGACAACTGAAGCCGCATGAAAGGAATTACCCGACTCATGATTTGGAGTTAGCGGCGACTGTGTTTGCTTTGAAGATGTGGAGACATTATCTGTTGGGAGTTCGATTCGAGTTGTTTACGGATCATAAGTCATTGAAGTATCTGTTCTCCCAAAAGGATTTGAATCTTCGACAGCAAAGGTGGCTAGAGTTTTTAGCATCATATGACTTTGGTATAGCCTATACTCTGGGAAAAGGTAATGCAGTGGCAGATGCGTTGAGTCGAAGACATGCAGGATTGGGAGCCATGTTTTCGGAATGGAAGAGTCTTGGGTATTTGGTTGAGTTTGACTCCAGACCTAGATGTGAATTGGAACCTGAGATGTGGGCAAACTTATCGATAAGACCTACTCTTATGGAGAGAATTGGCGAGAGCCAAAAGCGAGATGATAAGCTTGTCAAGATTATCCGAGATTTGGAATCTGGATTGAATCCAGAAAAGGATAAAGGATATGAGGTCGATCGAGAGGGTTGGCTTCGGAAACAAGGACGACTGGTTGTTCCTGATATAGATGGATTGAGAGATGAAGTTCTGAGGGAAAGTCATCACTCGAAGTTGACAATTCATCCAGGTGGAAATAAGATGTATCGGGATATGAAGAGAGCCTACTACTGGAAAGGTATGAAGAAGGATGTTGGAAGTTTTATTTCCAAGTGTATGAACTGCCAGTTGGTGAAAGCTGAGCAGAAAAAGCCCAGTGGATTGCTTCAGCCATTAGAGGTTCCTACATGGAAGTGGGAGCAGATATCGATGGATTTTATCGATGGTCTACCTAGAACCAGGGCAGGAAATGAAGTGATTTGGGTCATTGTAGATCGTTTGACTAAGAGTGCAAGATTCATTCCTGTTCGATCAACTAGGACTGCATTGAAGTTGGCTGAGTTGTATGTTAAGTGGATAGTTCGATTCCATGGTATTCCGAAGAGTATAGTGAGCGATCGAGACCTATTGTTCACTAGTGGATTTTGGAAGAGCTTCCAAGAAGTTTTGGGAACCGAGTTGTGTTTGAGTACAGATTATCACCCTCAAACAGATGGTCAGACCGAGCGAGTCAACCGAGTTTTAGAAGATCTCCTGAGAGCATGTGTTTTGGATTTCGGAGGATCATGGGAAGATCACCTTCATTTGGTGGAATTTGCATATAATAACAGTTACCAGTCAAGTATTGGTATGGCACCGTATGAAGCATTGTATGGAAGACCGTGTAACTCTCCGACATGTTGGTTAGAAACTGGAGAAAAGTTGATACTTGGGCCAGAGATGATTCGACAGACTTCGGATTGTATAGGGATCATTCGGCAACGAATGAAGACAGCCCAAGACCGTCAGACGAGTTATGTCGATAAGCGTCGAAAAGATTTGGAATTCGACGTAGGTGATATTGTTTTTGTGAAGATTTCTCCTCTGAAGAATGTTATTCGATTCAGGAAGAAGGGGAAGTTGACTCCAAGATTTGTTGGACCATTCCCGATTATCGAGCAAATTGGAAAGCTCGCTTATAGATTGGAGTTACCGGAAAAGATGACGGGAGTGCTCAATGTTTTTCATGTATCGTATCTACGGAAGTATGTGCACGACTCGAATACAGTGGTTTCTGCTGATAGCTGTGAAGATTTGGAGGTTGATCCAGTGGTTACGAGACCTCATAAGCCACTTCGTGTTGTTGAAACCGACACGAAACAGCTTAGGAGGAAGACGATTACGTTGCTCAAGATACAATGGAGTGATGATGTTAACGACTGTACATGGGAGGAGGAAGAGAGGATGAAGGCAGCTCATCCTGAACTCTTCGAGGTATGGCCCTAAGGTGTCGTGACATCTCGTGAATTTGTAACTTGTTCTAAGTCTTAGAATTCTGCATGCTAGGTTAGTAATTGGATGCATGGTCTGTCGATTGCTATGGATGGTAGGCATGCAGAATAGTTTTTGATTGATGTTGTTTGCTTGGAATTTCGAGGGCGAAATTCCTAAGGGGGAGAGAATGTAACGACCCGTATTTTACGTGTCGATAAATCATAGAATTTCTAGGTCGTTAGCGTTGTTTATGTCATCCTTAGCCTAAGTCGTATGGGAGGATAACTTGTATGTTGTTTGGGTCGTAAGGAAGTTAGATTGGGAAGTTAACTCGGGATAGTGCTAGAACGAGTTAACGGTTTAGTGGATAGAACGACCTAAGGTAGCTACGGGTTGCAAGTGAGAAAGCCCGCGAGTTAACGAGTTAGGAGTGATACGGGTTAGTAGGGTTCTTGAGTCGTAGATGACTTAAGGGTTAGCGAGTAACGACCTATGGAAGTTATTCGAGTTGGCATGTTAGCGAGTCAACAGGATAAGTGAGTTAACAAGTTAGCAAGTTACACGAGTTAGCGTGTTAGCGAGTTAGTGGAGCTAGCGAGTTAGTGGAATTAGCGGGTTAGTGGTGAGCGACTTAGTAGGTCGTTGTGTTTTCATTAAGTCGTGATGGTTGTAGGTCGTAACCCGGTAAGTCGCGACATTTGCTAACCCGTGTAAATAGCTAAGTCGTAAGTCGTTAGGCTTAAGTCGTTGAGTCGCTAAGCCGTAAGGTTGTTAAGTCGTTTACCCTGATGAGTCGTGAGTTGTTATAAGGCGTAGGTTGCTGAGTCGCGAGCGACTTAAGGGATAGGTCGCTAAGCCGCGAACGAGTTAAGAGTTAGGCCTATAAATACACGGCCATTTCTTCACTTTTTGGCACCGGATTTCGAAGCGACGAAGTGCTGCCATTTTGAGAGCTCGACTACAACATTTCTTCATCTCCTTTTCTCCATTCCAATCTAGTTCTAACATCTATCCAAGATCGAAGATCCAAGAGCCAAAGTTGAAGATCTTCATCCAACGAAGCTAGATTTCATCGTTTTAAGCGGGACTTCGACGAATCAAGCTTGAATCTTCGCTGTCCAGATCTGAAGTTGATAGTTTTTGAAGTGTTTGGGTGATTTGGTGAGTGGTGGTTATCTCTCACGCGGATCCAAAGGAGTATATTGGATTGGTGGTTTGTTGGAGTGTTGTAGATAGTGATTTTATGCATTTTTCCTTAGATCCAAATGTAGATCCATTACTTATGAAGATGTTTACTTTTGCAAGATCATTTACCACGTTGTAGAGATAAAAACCCATGATTTATATTTGTTAGATCTATGCTAAAAACCCATGATTCATGTATGTTAGATCTATGCTCATTTATTTACGAAATTGCCATTATAATTATAAATGCCTATTTAGATCATGTTTGATTACTTGATTTTCTATTTAGATCTTGTTGAATGATTGATTGCTTGGATTAATGTTTGATTTGATTGATTAGTTGATCGATTACTTGACTTGGACAAGTATGGTTGATGATGATTCAAAAGTCAAGTGGAAAGGCTCTTGAATAAGGAAAAGCTGCCTGTGGCATATGAAGCGGATGTGGAAGCTCATATGGATAGATTCGATGATGAAGGACTTTGCCATGATGCGACGAGGCAAAGCATGATATCGAGATGGGACTTTGATATGATGAGGCAAAGTATGATGTTGAGATGGGACGGGTCGTGATGACGTTCCAAGCACGGGTCACGACGACGTGCGAAGATATGTTGATAGCTCGGTGATGCGGTCCGAGTTTGTGTGGATAATGGTTAGCTTGAGGGGCGCTTGAGCTAGTATGGAAATAGTCGTCGAGGAGGATGACTAGGAGGCTAAGATCTCATCGTTGTTGAAGGTTCTAGCATACTCAAAGCAAGGGTACGTTGGGACGGGTCACGATGACGTTCCAGGCACGGGTCACGATGACGTGCTAGTACTCTGGGCTGATGCGTTCGGCTTAGGCACGGGTCACGATGACGTGCGGAGTTATGTCTAAAACCGGGGTTACCATTAACCCTTGACAGGTGGTCATTCAACTAACAGTGAAATCAAGGCAATGATAACAGTGATAGCCAGAGTCATGGATGTTTGGTTGTATCATCATTCGGTCTCAAGAGCGGTGTTTTCTGGGTGCTTATCTGATCTTGGTTTAGGCCTTGGGGGTTTGTATTTGGAAAACATCGACCTTGACTCGAGTGATTATTGCTTTACTTTAATTCTCTGCTATGTTATGCTTGCTTCTCCTTAGTGTGTGTCTGGGGGTTATCATTGTAGAAAGAGGTGGAGTGGGATGGTTTGGTTCCTATTCCTTTTATCCCTTATGCTCTTTTGGTATGTTTGATAGTTGATTTACTGCTCACTAAGACTTTGTCTGACTCAACGTTTTATGTCCCCTCTTATTACCTTGGCTGTTCATCCATGTTGGGATGGGCAGACTAGATAGCAGGTGACAGGTGCTGTTCTTGGAAATCTACGCTGATGATGACGAAGACGAGCAGGAGGCTTTTGCGTATTATTTTCATATTATATGTAATGGGTGTTCCGCTGCTGTTTTTGTTTGAGTGTTATGTAGTGAGGCTTTGATGTATGGATGATTCACATGTTTGTATAAACTACTAGGATGCTTATATGATGATTTTTTTTTCTGTTATGGAGCTTCACTATATATTTCTCTATTGTATTTTATCCATGCGCTGTGAGTTATACGATAGATTCTGCGATGTTTATCTTACCCTGACTATCGTCCATGGCTGCCTGGCACGCCTTTCAGCGCATTATTTCCTTGTTTTTTTTGTGCGGGAGTCATGGGCGGTCGTCACACTAGAGGTCCCTTTATTTTCGGCTTAGTGGTGCGGTTGCTGATCACAACTGCGGGGTGGTCTTGTTTGGAACTGTTCAGTAAGGAACAAGTCCGGCTTTTTGTGTTGCAGGGGATTGGGAGTAATCCTCGGTACGGTGATCTAGGCCACGTACTGTGACGGGCGGTACCCCAGTAGCCCAGCCATTGTATGGAATCCAAAATCCAATAAGTGCCAACGGTTTTGATTGTATTACCCACTTTTATGGCTAGTAGCTGGAATTTAATGAATGTAACAATTTCGGCTATTTCTTATTTACTTGAAAACCCTTGACACTATTAAAATATCATCGGATTTCCTATCAAATGTTTTGGTTAGCGTAAGGTAAAAACTTTTCCATGTTTATGTGTGGGAAGTCTTACGTGATACCTTTTCTTTCAAAGATTTTTCAAAGTTAAGCAACTTTAACCTGTTACTCACACCAGACCCATGTCTGACCCGGAGTTATTTCTGTTTTTCTTTAACTCTTGGGTACTTAAATTTTTATGAGTAGTCAAGGGAATTCAGGTTAGGATTCAGGTTAGCTTGACGAATTGTGGAGGAGCAAATGGAGCAGGTGGCTTCTGCGTATAGTTATATAGTTTTCCGCTGTGTTGGTATCTCTGAGTGTTTTCTGTTGTGTATTGAATTGTAATAACTAGACATGTGTTTATAACTGTCTAGTATGTGTCGTATTGTCTGTGTAACTCTGATATTTGTTGTATACTATGTAATATTTATGTTATTAATATAATTTATTCGTTCCGCTGTTGAGATTCTTGTGTTGTTTCTTCTTTCTCTTCTTTCTTTTCTCTTCTTTCTTTTCTCTTTTCTATCCCTTTCTTTCTTAAGGATGATACGACTTTTTTGTGGAGAAAAAGTCGGGTCGTCTCATGTTGAGCTTTTATTGGATTGTTGGGTCCTATTTCCATTTAGTTGTTTGGCTTTTATTAGACTGTTGGGTCCTATATTCATTTAGCTGTTGGGCTTTTATTGGACTGTTGAGGCATATTTCTTATATTAATATTTTCTAGATTTCTTTGTGACGATTTCTAGAATTTTTATGATTTATATATGTGTTTTTACCATAGTCGCCTTTGTTGAGTAATCTATTTAGCCTGAGTGTTATAGTATTGACTATATGGTGATTATATTCAGAGTTTTGAACTCTTAGTCGTGTTCTATTTATATTGTGATTCATATTGCTATTATTTTGGTGTTTTAGTGATTTGTATAGGCCGATGAGATGAGGCGTGTATTTGTATATAATTGATGTTGTTAAACTTATCTATTATATAGGTAATGGATAAAGCCGATGATATGAGGCGTTTGTTGTACTTCGTAGTGTTTTATTGATGACCTTACCTCTTTCGAGGACATACACTTAGTGAATTATCTCATATGAAATATGGTCATGCTCTTATCATGGTTTCTTCTCATTCGAGAGGATACTCTACCTGTAACAGCCCAAAATTTAACAAATATTTCATTCTTTTAACTATAAAACTTTGGGGTTTATTATATAAAAATCTAAAATTTTAAAATTGATGAAAACATTTCCCAAATTTTTAATTAAAGGATAAGATTTCTGAAATTTTGACTTTGGTTAAAGATTAACTCTAATTGGCATTTTTAAAATTCTAAATTTTATCTTTCAAACTCTAATTTCAAATTCTTTTAATTCAACTGAATTATTGTAACAACATTTACACTTTGCTTTTGTCTTTTTTAAAAATGGATTATCTACCTTTTTAAAATTAGTAATATTTTGTTTTACTTGCATCCATTTGAATAATAAATTTCCTTGTAAATGGTAATATGAATCAGAAGAACGTAAAAAAATTTTATTTTTTTAGTTAAGTAATAAATTTCAAAATTTACAGTGTATTAATAAACTGTTTAATTATGGGTTTAAAAGGCACGTTATTTGATGGAATAAATAACGTATAAGCGTTACTTTTATATAAATTGGTGTATATTTTTGCGGTTTTAGTACGCATTCTTAAAAATTCGTACAGCAGATATAAATAATTAATTAATTTGTAGATGTGCAATTCTAAGTGGTAAATGAATAAATTTCCTAGCCTATTAATTTCGTTTAAAAGTTGTCGAAATTCGCATGTAAACGTTACCTTTTCCTTTATTTTCAATCGTTCTAAAATTGGTATGAAACCTTTGATTTCCCCTACTATTTAAATTTTATTTGCTTACCGTTTCCTTCTTCCATTAAATCAACGCAAATTACTCCCTTAAAGTGTAAAACGTGCCTCACCATTTAACGCAATCACTTTGGTGTAAAATTTAAACCATTCCTCCTCTGTTGAACAATAAGTCACGATCAATAAGATTTATAACCTACTAAATTTACATGCCGTTCAAAAGCAAATTTTGTTAATTCTTGCGTTTTAACCTATGCAGTTTGCATCTTTTAATCAAACACGTTCAAAATTGTTATTTCTTGCCTTAGACCTCTCCCATATGAATTTATGCAGTTATTTCTCTTGCCATTCTAACAAATATTGCCTAAAATTTTCACATGCTTGAATTGGCGTTTCTCATTTTATCATTTTGCTTGCGTTTTTAAATTAATAAATCAACAAAATTTACATCTTCATAAAGCAAACATCACGCAGAATAATCTCCTGACCATTTAAAAATGATTTCTTGCCACATTTGTTTCCCTTACGTGAATTGCGCAACTTTTCTTATATAAATGAAAACCCATGATCACAAAGTCCATAACCGTTCACATTTTTAAATTTTTTCCATAGTTTTCAAAAATCAACGCAATCAATTAATTGCTTGCCTATTTCTTTCACCCCAAAATCATCGCCTGTTTACATCTTTTAAATAATCACGTTCCTTTTTTTCTTTCCATTAACCGTTCCTAAAGCAATTTATTTCTTGCATTTTTAACAAACGCAATTATCTCCATCATGCGCCTTCTTTAAATTATTATCTTAGCTAAATAAAGAATTTAATCTGTAGAAATTCCCTTTTTCTTGCCGTTTCTTTTGTAAATCAACGAAATAAATTAATCGTTACCTATTTTCACCTTAAATCAGTGCAAGATTTTATTTATTAGAGTACGTTCAAAAGTTCATTTATCTCTTGTAGTTTCTCCCTCTAAAATCACGCAAGATACCTTATGTACATATTCCAATCATGGGTATAATTTTTTTAAATCAATTCTTGCCGTTACTTTGCTAAAATCACTCAACCAATTTAATTATAAAACGCAACCTTTAATAATACAGTGAAATCATTCAGTTCTTTTAACATTCTAAAATTTGAATTCACTTGCTTTTTTTCCTGCATTGATTTTTTGCATTCGCAAAAATACGCAACCCACTATATAAATTCATAACCCCTCATTTACATTCTCATTACCGCAAGCTCATCTTTAAATACGTAGCACATTTGCAACAATTTCATACATTTTCTACCCTGTCGTGCTAAAGCTTCAGGTAGCATCAGGTACATAGCTGCATCCCTTCTTCCTTCTTATTTTCCTCTTTCTTTTTTTAGTTTTTCTCTATTTGCTATTGTTTGTTCCACCGTGCTCGGCTAATCCGCCACCACCCTTCGCTCCTTGTTCTATCACCGACCTTACACGATGAACCATCCCGTGACATTGTGCTGGCCAACGTTCGAAAAAAAAAGAAAAAAGGGGAAAACAATGCATGCGCCACCTTTCGACATCAGCCTATAGGACTAAATCTTGAGTGCATGCACGTATATAGGCTTGAGCCACCTGAGTTTAACCCTGCCTTAATCTGTTTCAATGTTTGTAACAACCCTGAATTTCTATTAATTAAAATTTGTATATTTAATTGATTTTAAATATTAATAAGTGAAATTTATAAGTCGAATAAATTTTATTTCGAATAATTGGATTTAATTGAATAATTAAATCGATAATTTTATAGTTGAAATTACAGAAATAATTGAATATTGGGTTTAATATGATTGAAAATGATTCGTAAAATTTTATTTAATCATATTGGAGTTAGAATGATGTTACAGAACTTTTAAAATCGAATTTAAAGTTAATTTATGAAAATTGAATATTTTAATATTTAATTGACGAGTTAAAATAGCCATTTTTCAAACAATCTCGGATTTTGACGAAACTAGATTCATCTGATCCTTAATGTGATATTATCGTAAGGTTTCAAATTTCGTGTCAATCGAATTTACGGTTTGTCCGGGGCAAGCCAAAACGCACAGAAAATTAGCTTAATCGGTTTAATTTAAAATCGATCGTTTATTTCTGTAACTCGCACATAAGATGGAATTAGCCTCCGAAAAACATTCCATTGTGTTCGGAACGCGGGGTAAACCCTACAAACGCCAGCTGGCACGCTTCGTTTGGAGTTCGAAAATTTTCGGATGAATAGTAATTTGGCAATTTTCTATAAAAGGAGCTTCACTCTCTTCATTTTGCAAACCCTAACCAGAGCAAAACCTAGCCGCCACTAACACCATACACGGCCAGAAATGCTCAGTTTTCTTCCTCATTTTCCTCTCAATCCATCAACAATTAGCAAAAACTCTCAACTACAAAGTTGTAGAGGGCATCAAAATCTAGCTATCCAACGGTGGAGATCGAAAACGGAGCCACGGATCGATGGAAAATCACGTTCAAAGCTGCTGCGTTTTTCACGCAATTCTATGCATAGGGGAGAGGCCGAGCTTCAAGCCCTTTGGGCCGAAGGTGGAGTTCATCAAGGGCTTCCATTTGGCGCTAGCTGATCGTTGTCAAGTGGCTCGGATTTGTTGCGTGTATTAGGGTTTGAACGTGGATGATGGGTTACGGTCGCGTGTGATGTCTAGAGAAGGAGAATAGCGTGCGTGCGTCCTGGATCATGTAGTGTGAAATCAACGGCCCAGATGTGAGGGTTGTAAAAATTAAAAAGAATTTGTCAATTTAGTTATATTTAAATTCGTGTAACTTTAAAAATGCATATCCTTTTGATACGAGGTCGAAAACGCACGAAACCAGTTGCATTGGAACCGTATTGTCGAGCACTACGCTATGGAAATGGATTGAAGTCGTTTGGAGCTAGTTTGAATTTCGGGTAAAATTAAACGCGCGTTTGATTTTATTCGAAATAAAACGCAAAAAAACTAAATTGAAAGCAAGGTGAGAACTTCTCACTCAATTGAATAATTTCGATTTAAATTTTAAATAGTTAGATTTAATGTAACGACCTAGAATTTTTATTAATTAAAATTTGAATATTTAATTAATTTTAAATATTAATAAGTGAAATTTATAAGTCGAATAAATTTTATTTCGAATAATTGGATTTAATTGAATAATTAAATCGATAATTTAAATAGTGAAAATACAGAAATAATTGAAATTTTGGTTAAATATGATTGAAAATGATTTGCAAAATTTTATTATATCATATTTGAGTTAGAAAGATGTTATAGAACTTTTAAAATTGAATTTAAAGTTAATTTGTGAAAATTGAATATTTTAATATTTAATCGACTAGTGAAATTAGCCAATTTTTGAACAGTCTCAGAATTGGACAAAACTTGTTTCATTGGATCCATAATAGTTTGTTATTATCGGATTTAAATTTTCGTAGCAATCGGAGTTATCGTTTGATCGTGGCAGCTCGAAATGCATCGAAATTGTTTTAACATTAATTTGGCGAGTTAAAATAGTCATTTTTCAAAAAGTCTCGGATTTCGACGAAACCAGTTTCATCGGATCCATAATGTGATATTATTGTATGGTTTCAAATTTCAAGTCAATCGGATTTACCGTTTGTCCGGTGCAGGCTAAAACGCTTAGAAAATCGTTTAATCGGTTTAATTTTAAATTGGACGTTTATTGCCATAACTCGCACAGATGACCGAATTAGCTCCCGAAACATGTTCCATTGTGTTTGGAAAGTGGGGTAAACCTTAGAAACGCCGACCGACACGCTTCGTTTGGAGTTCGGAAAATCCGAGATGAATAGTGTCGCGCGAATTTTCTATAAAAGCCCCCAATATTCATTTTTTTTACAAAAATATAACCCTAGGGTATCGAAAACTGCAGCCGCCACCTCACATATGTTCAATGTCTAGAAATGCATCCCTTTCTCTCCTCAATCTCTCCCAATCCATACGTTTTTAGAAAATCTTGTCAACACGAAAGTTGTAGAGCTAAGCAAGAGCTTTCAATCCATACGGTGATGATCGGAATTGAAGCGACGAGGAGGGGGCTACGTGCACGCATTCACCATCAGGTCGGCACGACTTTCAAGGTGCTGGAGGGGGCCGAGCTTCTCATGCTCGCAGGCGAAGATAGCGGAGGTGATGAGCTTTCGCGTGGTGGTGGTGTGATGGAGTTTCGACAAGCGTGGAGGTTGTAAAATCAAACCCTAGATTGGCATTGATGGGTTTCTTTGTTCGGCCTGTAGAACGTGAAATGGAAGATGGTAGGGGACGGTCATGATGCAGGGGCAAGGGATCCAGTGGCTGTGATTTAATGGAGGTTGAAAATTTAAAAGAAATTGTGTAAATTTATGTATATAAATTCGTGAAACTTTAAAAATTCATAACTTTTTCGTACGAGGTCGAAAATGCGCGAAACTAGTTGCGTTGGAATCGTATGGACGAGCACTACGCTATGGAAATGGATTGGAGTCATTTGGAGCTAGCGAAAATTTCAGGTAAAATTAAACGTTCGTTTAATTTTATTCGAAATAAATCGCTAAAACGAAATTGAAATCAAGGTGAGAACTTCTCACTCAATCGAATCGGTTTCGATTTTAATTTTAAATAGTTATATTTAAAATTCTTGAATGTATGTTTGAATGATGATTGTATCTATTGATTGTTAAAATAGACATTATGCGCCGTTAGTAAGCGAATGTTATTTATTAAAAACATATACCGCTAATATTTCATAAACAGTGAAATTGGTATTATTTGTGTACTTGGAGTTGATTTCCCGCATTATATAGCGGATGAGACCCTATTGCGCCGTCTATTAAGCGGATAATATTTTAAATCCCATATACCGCGATAATGTCGTACTGGAACGGAATTGGTATTGTGCTAACATCTTTGGATGCAGGAAAACAGGTTGGAGGGATCCAACTGGATTCTTCAACAGTATTTATTTGATCATGGATAATTTGATATTCGTTGATTATCATATACGATATGTGATATCGTTGTTGTCGTGATTGACTATTTGGTATGTAGCATCATTGGGCCAAATTTTGGAATTTTAAAAGGATTTTTAAAGTGATTTTTGAAGAGTATACGTTTATAAATATTTTTGGAATTGATCCATTTTAAATAAATAAACGTATAATTTTAATGTTATAAAAATTATGATTTCTGAGAAATATAGTTAAAAGTTGATTTTTGAAAATATGGGGTTAATGATTTTATAAAATAGTTTAAAAAGAATGATTTTATAAACAAATAAATTATAAGTATTTAACTTATAATATGGACTTTCGGTATATAATTGAGTTATAAATTGAATAGGTTAATAAAAGGAGATTTATAAAAATTTAACTTGTAATATGGACTTTCGGTATATAATTGAGTTATAAATTGAATAGGTTAATAAAAGGAGATTTATAAAAGGAAGTTGTTATAAAACAAATAGAAATGGAATTTATAAACGTTGTTTTATAAATTCGCAACGACTTATTTTGATAAGTAAATTTTTATAACTTATTTATGGAGTTATATTCACGTTTTAGACAGTGAATAATCCTTTAAAATAAAATGAATAGAAAGGATGAAATTGGTTAACAAATATATTCACGTTTTTGAATAGTGAATAATATGTTAAAGAAAATGTTTTGAATGTGATGTTTTAAATAGAATTAAAACGATCTAACGATGTTTTAAATGTATTAAGATTCGAAATCATAGATTTCAACATTCATTGTTGAAATAGACGTTTTCGAGAAATAAAAGGAAATGGTGGACTATAACACGTTGTTATAGTAAATGATTTCCAAAAGGAAATGTTTTGTATAGTATTGGGATTTATATATCTATCTTAAATTCGAATCCCTATACTAGTGATTTTGGGACGTTGTAACGATGTTTTACGTAACATTCGTTTTGCCCAAATAAATATGGTTAAGAGAATGATTTCCTTAAAGAATGAAATATATACTTAATTTAGATTTAAGTATATTGAATATTTTCCAAGTGTAGAAAATAAAAAGATTTGTGAATTACTTATTCAACAAGTATGGAAATGTTTTCCAATATAAAGTGAATATTTTGAGAATTTATCTTTTTGAAGATAAATCGAAAATGAATATTTGAAACCTATTGAAAATCGTATATCAGTAGATATTGTAAAATATAAATTCACTATGGAATTTATAAAAGAAAGTGGAATTTGTTTAAAAATAAATATTGATTTATTTTTGAAGTATTGAAAACATATATCTTGTAAAGATATTTTTAGGAAATAAATAATTTGGAAAATTATTTGGAATCTGGTGATGTTGTGCATATCCATTGATAGTTCAATAACCGACTATCAATATTTACCTTTGAATGGGTATTTGTTGTGATTTGTTTGAATTTGAATGTCATACTTATTTTTGAATAAGCGCTCACTATTCGATTATCCGGGAAAGGGCCATGGGGTCGTATAACCCATTCCGAGTATGTGATACGTCGTTATGGATTGCATTTGATGACCGGTGTTGAAGACCGGATATTTGCGAGAGCGATAGGATGACCTGTCGATTGACTCTACACCGAGTTGCTCCGGTATAGAGTTCTCCATATGTGATGGGCAATCCGATCATGATTGTGGATATCCGGATTGCAAGGACTTCTTTGTAAGTGCCTTCGGTTCTGTTCGAGCCCGGAACAGACTTGTATGGATTGTATGTCTGACATTACAAATTGAGATATAAAGTTGATTTCTTTCAAATATATTTCTGTTGGTGGCGGAGAATTTATTCTCTTAGCTTAACACCCTTCTCTGAGACGTACGAGCTCAGAGGTTATGTAGTTGATGGTTATCAGCGATATATTCCTAATTTGGTAATGTGACATGTTGAGTGTTGCTGTGAAATGATCATTGTTTGATCATTTGTGATAGGATCGTTTTTTTGATCGTTTATCTTTGTGATCATTTCTATGATCATTTGTTGACCCAAAGCATGGCTTTTGAATAAAGCGTGGCTTTGTGGACGAGGCTTCGTCGAGCCTCACACCCCGGAATGGTCAAAACAGGAAAGATGCAGCAAGGTTATGAGGGGTAGCTCCCTTTACGGTATGTGCATTTCCTTCTGGAAAAGGGCGGTATCATGGTATGGGGCCCAGATACTTACTCATGTTGAAACACTTTATTATTATGGTGTGATGTTGATTACGAGCGCTCGGTTAAAGGTCCCAAAGGACCGAGGGATGGTATACTCGTGTCAGTAGTTACCCAGTTAGGGGTAACCGGCCTTGTGTTGGCAGAGATCCGGTTTGGTTCTCGGGGACGTCCTTCCAGAGGCGTTCTCATGTGGCAATGGGAAGTTCCTTGGCCTGACCATTCGTTGGAAATCCAAAGAAACAATACGATCTTGTACGGTATTAGTTGTAGAACATATCATTCACTTATGGTGGCGCCCCACTTTTTGGATGGTAGCTATAATAGGCATAAGTGCGGAATGCCTATGCTGGCTAAGATTTATATCTTTACTTTCGAAATGTTTTCCTACACTATGCACTAGTAATAATATCAAATGTTCTTTTTAGTGCGTATCAAGCATCTTTGACTATCATAAGGAGAAATCTCCTCCGATTCTGCGTTTGCATTGTGTGTGTGCGGGAGGCCTTATGGTAGTCTCATTTTTAAAAGCATTGCGAATTGACTTTAAAAATATTCCTCTATTTTGATTTTAAAGATAAATAAACTGTATTGAGTTCTCACACCAGTCACATGACTGACTCGGAGTTTATTGTTTTCCTTCCTAATCTCTGGGTGCCCACCAAATTCCACACGGGCAGTCAAGAGTTAAGGTTTATCAGGATATTCTGGAATTCAGGAGTTGCTGAAGGCAAGCTGGATGGCATGGCGTATTACTAGTATATAGTATTTCTTTTCCGCTGTTTATTCTGTTTATTGTTGTTGTTGTTGTACACTCTGATGATATGATGTAATGAAATGTAATGTAATGTAATAACTGATATAGTTCTTTGTTTAAGGATTATTCATTTATTATTATATGTTGTTCCGCTGCGATTGTGAGATTCTGATGTTGTTATGCTGTTTTCTTTTCGTTCTATTTTCTTTTCTCTCTATTTTCTATCTTTTTCTCTGTTCTTCTATTTTTTTCTTTTTCTTAAACAATGTGAATTCGTATTTCTGTTCATCTTGAGTTAATCTATGGAGATTAGTGTATATTCAAGGAGTATGGATTTGCGGGTCCTCACAGGTGGTATCAGAGCATATGGTTAAGCGACAACCATGGCTCTGTTGGGTATTACTCATTAGAGATAGAGTCAGTAGTACTCTAGAATGAGTTGAGTGTAATAATAGATATGAGCGCGTATTTGTTAGTGAATATAAAATTGTTTTATATTGTGATGATTGGTTTATTGAGTGGTGTATGAACCTTCGTCAGCACGGTCTGTACAACTATACCGAAGGGGTTTATAAACACTTGAATAGAACAAATCGACATAATATTATTTTAAATTGGGTAAATGAAATAATTTTACCTTGATTATATTTTATATATGAAGGAATAATTTTTCAGAATTATTAAAGTGTATATAAGTTGATTGTTTGGTTGTTGAATAAGATGTTTGAATAATCTAAATAAAAGAATAATTGTATAAGCAAAAGAATTATAAGAATGAAATTATAATTAAAGTGATTTACAATGGTGAAATGAACTTATATATAAGAAGTGAAACTATATGAATATATTTATGAATATGAGTTGTAAATAAACAAATAAACAAATTAATAAAGTTAAGTGATAAATGTGAACTTAAGTTATGTAAATGAAATTCAACTTTTGTAATTGAATTGAATTAATGAATTGAATGTTAATCAATTAAATGTAAATAATTGATATGAAATAATGAATGTAAGTGTTAATTCATTAAAATCTAATGTTATTGGAAGTTGAATAATTGAATGAAAATCAATTTAATTAAACCAATTGAAAGCGATGGTGTTAAACCAAATTGAATGAATATAAGCAAAGGAATTTGGTTGTAATTAATATACATTGGTTGTTATATGATTGTTAGTTGATTGTATATAATTCATTAAGTATTAATGAAATTGAGTTAATGAAATTGGAAGTTAAAGTAATTGAAATTCAATTGCAAGTTAAGTGAATCTTAAATAGAATTGAATTTGATTTGGAAGTGAACCAACTTGAATATGGATTAGTGAATATAAACTAATTGAAAATGAATGTTAGTAAGAACTTCCACTGTTAATGAATCAAATGTGATTAAATTGAAAACCAATTCATTGAATATTAATGAGAATATAAATGAATATTTATTGGTTATGAATGATAGTTGGTCGATGTTTGCATTTGTTGTTTGTTTGCATTTGCTATGTTGGCATATATAGTTATTATGTTGCTATATGTTGTATATCGATACTATTGTCTATATACATGTTTCTAATCTGTTTGTTGAGTGTTTAGTAGGTGCGGATCGCGTTTGCTTCGCATTTGGAGCTCGCTTTCGCGCTATATTAGCCGTATATGCTCGCTAATAAAATATAAGGTACATATCTCGGATTAAATATCGTACTTTTACACTTTTTTCCCTGCGGGATGCCTCATCACTTGATGAGATGTATATTTGTGATATATATACTGTCGTTTTTTTTCGGATCGAGCCGCGCAAAGGAGACTATGGCGAATTTTTTCGAAAATTTAAGGCGTTAGAAATTTTTTGAGAAAATTGGAAAATTTTGAAAACTATAACTTTGATTTGGAATTGAAAGTTAAACAATAGTAGTTGTTTTTGAAAAGATAACTAAGTATGATTTGAAAACTTAGTAAAGTATTGTAAGAAGTTTAACTATGGATTTATGGAAAGTTAATGGATTCTGTAACTTTCTTACTTGGTAATTTCGAGGACGAAATTCTTTTAAGGGGGGAAGTATGTAACGACCCAGAATTTTTATTAATTAAAATTTGAATATTTAATTAATTTTAAATATTAATAAGTGAAATTTATAAGTCGAATAAATTTTATTTCGAATAATTGGATTTAATTGAATAATTAAATCGATAATTTAAATAGTGAAAATACAGAAATAATTGAAATTTGGGTTAAATATGACTGAAAATGATTTGTAAAATTTTATTATATCATATTTGAGTTAGACAGATGTTATAGAACTTTTAAAATTGAATTTAAAGTTAATTTGTGAAAATTGAATATTTTAATATTTAATCGACTAGTGAAATTAGCCAATTTTTGAACAGTCTCAGAATTAGACGAAACTAGTTTCATTGGATCCGTAATAGTTTGTTTTTATCGGATTTCAATTTTCGTAGCAATCAGAGTTATCGTTTGATCGTGGCAGCTCAAAACGCATCGAAATTGTTTTAATATTAATTTGGCGAGTTAAAATAGTCATTTTTCAAAAATTCTCCGATTTCGACGAAACCAGTTTCATCGGATCCATAATGTGATATTATTGTAGGGTTTCAAATTTCAAGTCAATCGGATTTACCATTTGTCCGGTGCAGGCTAAAACGCCTAGAAAATCGTTTAATCGGTTTAATTTTAAATTGAACGTTTATTGCCATAACTCGCACAGATGACCGAATTAGCTCCCGAAACACGTTCCATTGTGTTTGGAACGTGGGGTAAACCTTAGAAACGCCGACCGGCACGTTCGTTTGGAGTTCGAAAAATCCGGGATGAATAGTGTCGCGCGAATTTTCTATAAAAGCCCGCAATATTCATTTTTTTCACAAAAATATAACCCTAGGGTTTCCAAAACTGCAGCCACTGCCTCACATATGTTCAATGGCCAGAAATGCATCCCTTTCTCTCCTCAATCTCTCCCAATCCATACGTTTTTAGAAAATCATGTCAACACGAAAGTTGTAGAGCTAAGCAAGAGCTTTCAATCCATATGGTGATGATCGGAATTGAAGCGACGAGGAGGGGGCTACGTGCCCGTGTTCACCATCAGGTCGGCACGACTTTCAAGGTGCTGGAGGGGGCCGAGCTTCTCATGCTCGCAGCCGAAGATAGTGGAGGTGATGAGCTTTCGCGTGGTGGTGATGTGATGGAGTTTCGACAAGCGTGGAGGTTGTAAAATCAAACCCTAGATGGGCATTGATGGGTTTCTTTGTTCGGCCTGTAGAACGTGAAATGGAAGATGGTAGGGGACGGTCATGATGCAGGGGCAAGGGATCCAATGGCTGTGATTTAATGGAGGTTGAAAATTTAAAAGAAATTGTGTAAATTTATGTATATAAATTCGTGAAACTTTAAAAATTCATAACTTTTTCACACGAGGTAGAAAACGCGCGAAACTAGTTGCGTTGGAATCGTATGGACGAGCACTACGCTATGGAATTGGATTGGAGTCATTTGGAGCTAGCAAAAATTTCGGGTAAAATTAAACGTTCGTTTAATTTTATTCGAAATAAATCGCTAAAACGAAATTGAAGTCAAGGTGAGAACTTCTCACTCAATCGAATCGGTTTCGATTTTAATTTTAAATAGTTATATTTAAAATTCTTGAATGTATGTTTGAATGATGATTGTATCTATTGATTGTTAAAATAGACATTATGCGCCGTTAGTAAGCGGATGTTATTTATTAAAAACATATACCGCGAATATTTCATAAACAGTGAAATTGGTATTATTTATGTACTTGGAGTTGATTTCCCGCATTATATAGCGGATGAGACCCTATTGCGCCGTCTATTAAGCGGATAATATTTTAAATCCCATATACCGCGATAATTTCGTACTGGAATGGAATTGGTATTGTGCTAACATCTTTGGATGCAGGAAAACAGGTTGGAGGGATCCAACTGGATTCCTCAACAGTATTTATTTTATTATGGATATTTTGATATTCGTTGATTATCATGTACGATATGTGATATCGTTGTTGTCGTGATTGACTATTTGGTATGTAGCATCATTGGGCCAAATTTTGGAATTTTAAAAGGATTTTTAAAGTGATTTTTGAAGAGTATACGTTTATAAATATTTTTGGAATTGATCCATTTTAAATAAATAAACGTATAATTTTAATGTTATAAAAATTATGATTTCTGAGAAATATCGGTAAAAGTTGATTTTTGATAATATGGGGTTAATGATTTTATAAAATAGTTTAAAAAGAACGATTTTATAAACAAGTAAATTATAAGTATTTAACTTATAATATGGACTTTCAGTATATAATTGAGTTATAAATTGAATAGGTTAATAAAAGGAGATTTATAAAAGGAAGTTGTTATAAAACAAATAGAAATGGAATTTATAAACGTTGTTTTATAAATTCGCAACGACTTATTTTGATAAGTAAATTGTTATAACTTATTTATGGAGTTATATTCACGTTTTAGACAGTGAATAATCCTTTAAAATAAAATGAATAGAAAGGATGAAATTGGTTAACAAATATATTCACGTTTTTGAATAGTGAATAATATGTTAAAGAAAATGTTTTGAATGTGATGTTTTAAATAGAATTAAAACAATCTAACGATGTTTTAAATGTATTAAGATTCGAAATCGTAGATTTCAACATTCATTGTTGAAATAGACGTTTTCGAGAAATAAAAGGAAATGGTGGACTATAACACTGTTGTTATAGTAAATGATTTCCAAAAGGAAATGTTTTGTATAGTATTGGGATTTATATATCTATCTTAAATTTGAATCCCTATATTAGTGATTTTGGGACATTGTAACGATGTTTTACGTAACATTCGTTTTGGCCCAAATAAATATGGTTAAGAGAATGATTTCCTTAAAGAATGAAATATATACTTAATTTAGATTTAAGTATATTGAATATTTTCCAAGTGTAGAAAATAAAAAGATTTGCGAATTACTTATTAAATAAGTATGGAAATGTTTTCCAATATAAAGTGAATATTTTGAGAATTTATCTTTTTGAAGATAAATTGAAAATGAATATTTGAAACCTATTGAAAATCGTATATCAGTAGATATTGTGAAATATAAATTCACTATGGAATTTATAAAAGAAAGTGGAATTTGTTTAAAAATAAATATTGATTTATTTTTGAAGTATTGAAAACATATATCTTGTAAAGATATTTTTAGGAAATAAATAATTTGGAAAATTATTTGGAATCTGGTGATGTTGTGCATATCCATTGATAGTTCAATAACCGACTATCAATATTTACCTTTGAATGGGTATTTGTTGTGATTTGTTTGAATTTGAATGCCACACTTATTTTTGAATAAGCGCTCACTATTCGGGTTATCCGGGAAAGGACCATGGGGTCGTATAACCCATTCCGAGTATGTGATACATCGTTATGGATTGCATTTGATGACCGGTGTTGAAGACCAGATATTTGCGAGAGCGATAGGATGACCTGTCGATTGACTCTGCACCGAGTTGCTCCGGTATAGAGTTCTCCATATGTGACTGGGAATCCGATCAGGATTGTGGATATCCGGATTGCAAGGACTTCTTTGTAAGTGCCTTCGGTTCTGTTCGAGCCCGGAACAGACTTCTATGGATTGTATGTCTAACATTACAAATTGAGATATAAAGCTGATTTCTTTCAAATATATTTCTGTTGGTGGCGGAGAATTTATTCTCTTAGCTTAACACCCTTCTCTGAGACGTACGAGCTCAGAGGTTATGTAGTTGATGGTTATCAGCGATATATTCCTAATTTGGTAATGTGACATGCAGAGTGTTGCTGTGAAATGATCATTGTTTGATCATTTGTTTGATCGTTTATCTTTGTGATCATTTCTATGATCATTTGTTGACCCAAAGCATGGCTTTTGAATAAAGCGTGGCTTTGTGGACGAGACTTCGTCGAGCCTCACACCCTGGAATGGTCAAAACAGGAAAGATGTAGCAAGGTTATGAGGGGTAGCTCCCTTTAGGGTATGTGCATTTCCTTCTGGAAAAGGGTGGTATCATGGTATGGAGCCCAGATACTTACTCATGTTGAAACACTTTATTATTATGGTGTGATGTTGATTACGAGCGCTCGGTTAAAGGTCCCAAAGGACCGAGGGATGGCATACTCGTGTCAGTAGTTACTCAGTTAGGGATAACCCGGCCTTGTGTTGGCAGAGATCCGGTTTGGTTCTCGGGGACGTCCTTCCAGAGGCGTTCTCATGTGGCAATGGGAAGTTCCTTGGCCTGACCATTCGTTGGAAATCCAAAGAAACAATACGATCTTGTACGGTATTAGTTGTAGAACCTATCATTCACTTATGGTGGCGCCCCACTGTTTGGATGGTAGCTATAGTAGGCATAAGTGCGGAATGCCAATGCTGGCTAAGATTTATATCTTTACTTTCGAAATGTTTTCCTACACTATGCACTAGTAATAATATCAAATGTTCTTTTTAATGCGTATCAAGCATCTTTGACTATCATAAGGAGAAATCTCCTCTGATTCTGCGTTTGCATTGTGTGTGTGTGCGGGAGGACTTATGGTAGTCTCATTTTTAAAAGCATTGCGAATTGACTTTAAAAATATTCCTCTATTTTGATTTTAAAGATAAATAAACTGTTTTGAGTTCTCACACCAGTCACATGACTAACTCGGAGTTTATTGTTTTCCTTCCTAAACTCTGGGTGCCCACCAATTTCCACACGGGCAGTCAAGAGTTAAGGTTTATCAGGATATTCTGGAATTCAGGAGTTGCTGAAGGCAAGCTGGATGGCATGGTGTATTACTAGAATATAGTATTTCCTGTTTGTTCTGTTTATTGTTGTTGTTGTACACTCTGATGATATGATGTAATGAAATGTAATGTAATGTAATAACTGATAGTTCTTTGTTTAAAGATTATTCATTTATTATTATATGTTGTTCCGCTGCGATTGTGAGATTCTGATGTTGTTATGCTGTTTTCTTTCGTTCTATTTTCTTTTCTCTCTATTTTCTATCTTTTTCTCTCTTCTTCTATTTTTTTCTTTTTCTTAAACAATGAGAATTCGTATTTCTATTCATCTTGAGTTAATCTATGGAGATTAGTGTATATTCAAGGAGTACGGATTTGCGGGTCCTCACATTTAAAGTTGTTGATTGTATGCCTGAATGATAAATTATTATCTGTTATTGATTGAAATAGACATTATACGCCGTTAGTAAGCAGGGGTTATTTATTGAAAACATATACCGCGATAATTCCATCTTGATTGGAATTGGTATTATATACGTACTTGGAGTTGATTTTCCCGTATTATATAGCGGATGAGACCCTATTGCGCCGCCTATTGAGCGGATAATATTTTTATAAATCCCATATAACGCGATAATTCCGTACTGGAACGGAATTGGTATTATGCTAATGTCTGTGGATGCAGGGAAACAGGTTGGAGGGATCCAACTGGATTCCTCACCAGTATTTATTTGATTACAGATATTTTGATATGTGTTGGTTATCATATTGTGACGCCCCACCTCTATACCCACGCTAGACAAGAACACTACGGAGTAATGCTATCGACTAGCACGGAGAATAAAGCTGTTGAGGAGCGACCATCCATGTAATTGCTTTGCGCGAGCACCGATATGTCAGATAGTATAACATGCATTTTATTTCAAGAGGAAATCCGACATACCGATACAAACACAAAACTACTACACAGTGGCTATAATAATCTTCGGAAACAAATACAGAAATAAACATAACATTAAATCATTCACAGATAATTCATATCACAAAGGCGGAAATAGATATGAATATTACACATGAAAGTGTACATCAGAGTAGTGGTCAAAAAGATCCACAATAATACAAAGGAATAGATACAAGTGCTAGACAAAAATATGTATACATCAAGGAGTCAGTATCTCAAATGTATACAACAAAAACTACCAAACTAGAGTAGTTAGCCAAAAGTCCGAAGATGGTTCCAGATAGGAAGCCATGAGGAAGCACCTATAAAATCTCAGTCTGACCCGAGTATTATTTAAGAAGAAAATAATAAACGGATCAGTCTAGCTATAAATATCAGATGAAGTGATATATAATAAGAGATATGACATAAACATATAATAATCACAATGCCAAGCTGTGATAAATAAGTAATTGTAAATCAACAAGAGATTAATCAATATCACAATAATCTACTCAAGATAAAAAGGAATGTCATACTCCTAATTTCATTCACCAAGCCACAAAAAATGACATATATATCAATGCCCATCGTAAAAGTTGGTGAAACATAAATTCCAGAAATCAACACACGAAATCCAGAAATCACAATAAAAAGGAACAACGACGTCGTACAACAGGACATCCGATGAACCAAATCACAATCAAAGGGAACAACGACGTCGTACAGCGGGACATCCGATGATCCAAATCACAATAAAAAGGATGGCCAATCCCCAAAAAAACTGGACATCGACGCACCTAGAAAGACACGCCCCATGTACAGTCGAACATCGACGCACCTAGAAAGATACGCCCCATGCTCTAGCATCGACGCACCTAGAAAGATATGCCCCATGCACAAATAAACATCGATGCACCTAGAAAGATACACCCCATGTAATGTCGAACATCGACGCACCTAGAAAGATACGCCCCATGCTCTAGCATCGACGCACCTAGAAAGATACGCCCCATGCACAAATAAACATCGATGCACCTAGAAAGATACACCCCATGTAATGTCGAACATCGACGCACCTAGAAAGATACGCCCCATGCTAAGTCGAACATCGACGCACCTAGAAAGATACGCCCCATGCATAGACGAACATCGACGCACCTAGAAAGATACGCCCCATGCCCCGACTTATTGAGCCGATTGCTCCACGAAGTAAACAAACATCGATGCACCTAGAAAGGTACACCCCATGCATAATAAAACATTGACGCACCTAAAAAGGTACGACCCATGTGAGAAATGAGACGAAACTCAATAAAATGAGGAACAGTCCTCCACATAAACAAAGAGACATCGCACATTGCTAGTCTAAACCACAAAGATGATCGTCATGATCAACGAGAAGTGTCAATTACAATAAGCTAGTAAATATATGAGCTTAGCTTCATGTCCCATAACCACTAGCTTAACTTAAATATTTACGAACAAATTGTAGATCTCCACTAGAAAATTGTCACAAGAGATTCAATCGAACAAGTCCAAGAATTAACCGACGAAGTAAACGCAAGCGTTTCATACCACTTGTTTTACTAAGTCGTTTAATTAGATTTCTCATACGAGTGAGGTAAAGGTTTGTATATACTAATAGATTGGAAATCGGTTTGAGAAAACGAGCTTTGTAATAAAATAGTGTTGAAATCATTTGAAGAAAGAGTTTTGATATTTACTACTAGTATAGAAAACCTTTATATTTTAAAGTGACAAATCATAGAAGTGATTGTAGAAACAATCGGGCATAAAAATTCACATTCGAAGACGTGAATAAAATCCAAAGAAATCGATATAAAATCCATCAAAGTGGATATATCTAAAATTCCCAAAGAAAAGGTCATCAAAGTCGATAATAATTGACAACAACAAAAGGGAGACAACACGAATCGATTAAAGTTGGATATTCAGACGAATTAGCAATATAGGCTAATCTGGCAAATAGTAGCACGTCGGTCGACCGGACTCCCTGAGTCGGTCGACCGAACCAGAGGTTGGAATGTGCTCGGGCATCAGGTCGGTCGACCGGCCCAGGGGGCTCGGTCGGCCGAAGCCTGTAACCAGCACTTCCAAACAGAGGCAGGAAGTGCCTGGACTACAGGTCGGTCGACCAGCCCAGGGGGCTCGGTCGGCCGAACCTGTATACTTGCACTTCCTACCCTATTTCAAAGGAGGTGCAACTCTTGATCAAATTGCAATCGCATGAGCAACGGCGCTAAGGGTTTATGCCAATCGACTACCCGGCCCTATATGCTCCTCGGTGCATCACCAAAAACATGTTCAAACATCAAAGTTAGGATTTTTAATGAATTGAACTCAAAACACTAAAAATTGGAATATTCACAAAAGCAATCCAAATCAAAATCAAATACACATGAATAAGTGTTAGGAATTTATACCTAACAATAGAAGAGAATTATAAGCATAGATGTGAGATTAAAAATCTCACCTTTTTAACTCAAGAACAAGAAGAAGAAGCTCAAATGCAAAGGAAAGGCTAACCACTCTTCACTCTTACTCAACAAGCTTCAATCTAAGAATAAAACACATATTTTCCTAAATTAGGTTTAGGATATTTTTTGAAATTGAAGAGGAGAAGAGATGGAGAAGATGGAGAAGAGGCTTACCTATCCTTCTCTTTGATTTTAGAGCAAGAATTTGGATTATCAAGAGCAACTAGGGCTTGGGAGTTTCTATTTCCTCTTCCTTTCCCCCATTAACATAAAATCTTGAGTATTAGGAAAATAGAAAAGAAGTGAATGAAGAGGAGAGGGTTGGAACTGAATACATAAGTGGGCTCAGCCCAAACCAAAACCCTAAGTGAAAAGTAGCAAAAATCAACTTTCTCCAAACATATCGAAGCTTATACTCAAAAAGGTCGCAAACGTCATTTTGAACTCAATGGGGGTGGTCTCGAGTCCCAATTCGACTGTTTGCAAAAAGTAGCTTTTCGGACCAAAATCCGACTAACGATAAAATATTTAAATATAAAATCGACAAATATGCGGGTTGTTACACATATACTGATATATGATGTTTGGATGACGTGATTGACTATTTGGTGTTGTTGCATAATCGGATCCATTTTTGAAGTTTAAAAATAACGATTTTGATTTTAAAGGAATTTTTAAAGTGATTTTTCAAAGTATACGTTTTATTAAACTTTTGAATTGATTCATTTTAAATAAATAAACGTTAAAATTCTAAAGTTATAAAAATTTTGATTTTTGGTGAAATATAACCGAAGTGTGATTTTTGGAATAAATAGTTAAGTAATTTATAAAATGGTTTAAATTGGGATTTTTGAATTATTAAAAACGATGTATATAAAAGATTTATAAAATTGAAATTTTATAAATTAAAAATATTGGAATATTAAAACGAGTTTTTATAAGTGTTAAAAAAATGAAATAAAAATTGGATTTCATAAGTGAAAGAAATTTATAGATTTATAAATTGTGAAGTTATAAAATGAATAGATTTCGTAAAATAAAAGATTTATAAGTAATTATAAAATAAATCGGACTTTGGCATTTAAATGGGATATAAATAGAAATTGTTAATAAAGGGATTTTTATAAGTTGAAGTTGTTATAAAATATAAAAAAATCTTAAAAATAATAAGATTATAATGTGTGAAGTTTTTTTTTAAAGAACGATTTTGTAAATAAATGGATTATAAGTATTTAACTTATATGGACTTTTGGTATATAATTGAGTTATATAAATTTTATTGGACTAATAAAGGAGATTTATAAATCGAAGCTTATAAATAGAAATGGAATTTATAGACATTGTTTATAAATTCGAAATCAATGGAATTTGATAAATTGAATGTTGAAATTGGTTAAGGAAGTATATTCACGATTCTGGACAGTGAATATATTATTAAATAAAATGGATATGCTTGGGAAAATGAATATTATAAAATGAAGTTAATCGTTTTAACGATGTTTTAAAATGTATTAAACATCGAAAACATAGATTTCAACATTCATTGTTGAAATAGACGTTTTCGAGAAATAGAAGGAAATGATGGACTATAACACTGTTGTTATAGTAAATGATTTCCGAAAGGAAATATTTTGTATAGTATTGGGATTTATATATCTACTTTGATTTCGAATCCCTATACTAGTGATTTTGGGCCGTCGTAACGATGCTTTACGCAACATTCGTTTTGGCTCGAATTAATGTGTTTAAAAGAATGTTTTTCTTAAAGAATGAAATATATACTTAATTTTGATTTAAGTATATCAAATATTTTCAAGTGATGAAAATAAATAGATTTGTGAATTACTTATTGTTTAATAAGTATGGAAATGTTTTCCAATATGAAGTGAATATTTTGAGATTCTATCTTTTAAATATAAATTGAAAATGAATATTAGAAATCAATTTGAAAATCGTATATTCATAGATATTTTGGAATTGTAAATTCACTATGGAATTTATAAAAGAAAGCGAAATTTGTTTAAAAATAAACGTTGATTTATTTTTGAAATGTGGGAATAAATTTACGGATTTGGAACGTAAATATAAAGTAAATCGGTAATGATTTTTTAATTGGTTTAAATGAACCATTTTGAAATGAAAGTTTTTCCGCATCAGGAAAATGGTTGAAAATTGTTTTCAAAAGTGGTAAAGGTGAAAAGTGATTTGAAAATTCGTTTTCAAATGGTTGAAGTGTGGAAATTATATATCTAGTAAAGATATTTTTGGAAAATAAATAATTTGGGAAATTATTTGGGATCTGGGGATGTTGTGCATGCCTACTGATAGTTAAATAATCCGACTATCAATATTTACCTTTAAATAGGTATTTGTTGTGATTTGCTTGAATTTGAATGCCACACTTATTTTCAAAGTAAGCGCTTACTATTCGGTTTAGCCGAGAAAGGACCTTGGGGTCGTATAACCCATTCCGAATATGTGATATGTCATTATGGATTGCATTTGATGACCGGTGTTGAAGACCGGATATTTGTGAAAACGGAAGGATTACCGTCGAATGTTTCTGCATCGGTTGATCTCCGATATCGAAATTTATTACCCTTTGTGATGGGAAGTCCGGTCGTGATTAGTGAATATCCGGATTGCAAGGACATTTTTGGAAGTGCCTTCGGTTCCGTTCGATCCCGGAACGGACTTGTATGGATGTATGTCTGACGTTATAATTTGAGATGTAAAGCTGGTTTCTATCAAATATGTTCCCGTTGGTGGCGGAGAATTTATTCTCTTTGCTTAACACCCTAGAGGTTATGTAGTTGATGGATACTAGTGATACATTCCCAAATTGGTAATGTGGCATACGAAGTGCTGTTGAGCATTGTGATCAATGCACAGCTTTTTTATAAAGCGTGGCTTTGTGGACGAGATTTCTTCGGACCTCATACCCCGAAAATGGTCAAAACAGGAAGGATGCGGCAAGGTTATTAGGGGGTAGCGCCCCTTTAGTGTATGTCATTCCTTCTGGATAGAGGTGGTATCCTGGTATGGAGCCCAGATACTTAACCTATGTTGTTGCTGCAAATTTATTGCTTTGTGGTTGTTGGAAATCGAGGATCCTCGAATATAGATCGGTTACGATCGGGGAATGATATATTCGTGTCAGTAGTTACCCAGTTAGGGGTAACCCGGCCTTGTGTTGGCAGAGATCCGGTTAGGTTCTCGGGTCGTCTTTCCAGAGGCATACCCATGTGGCAATGGGAAGTTCCTTGGCCAGAGCATTTGTTGGAAATCCAAAGAAACAATACGATCTTGTACGGTTTTAGTTGTAGAACCTATCATTCACTTATGGTGGCGTCCCACTGTTTGGATGGTAGCTATAGTAGGCATAAGTGCGGAATGCCTATGCTGGCTAAGATTTATATCTTTACTTTCGAAATGTTTTCTACACTATGCACTGGTAATAATATCAAATGTTTCTTTTCTATGCGTATCAAGCATCTTTGACTATCATAAGGAGAAATCTCCTCCGATTCTGCGTTTGCATTGTGTGTGTGTGCGGGAGGCCTTATGGTAGTCTCATTTTCTAGCAAGCAATGCGAATCTATTTAAAAAAAATTATCCTGTACTTTTTTTTTAAAAAATAAACTGTTTTAGTTCTCACACCAGTCACATGACTGACTCGGAGTTTATTCTTTTCCTTCCTATACTCCGGGTGCCCACCAATTTCCACACGGGCAGTCTAGAGTCAGGTTATCAGGATATTCTGGAATTCAGGAGTTGCTGGAGGCAAGCTGGATGGCATGGCGTATATCAACTAGTATATAGTATTTCTTTTCCGTTGTTTGTTGTAGTTTGTTGTTGTACCTCTGATGATGTAATGTAATGTAATGTGATGTAATGTAATAACTGATATAGTTTTTTTGTTTAAAGATTATTCATTTATCTATTATATGTTGTTCCGCTGCAATTGTTGTGACGACGTGGATTTTGCCCGCTCGAAAATTGAAATTCATACTTCACATCGTACTCGAATGCCGTAGATTCGACCGTTCAAATCCGATTCGCCGGAGCTTATAACAACATTAAGTAAATAACACAGCGGAATAAAAGAATAATACATTGATATACAGCTTTGATACAATATGTGATACAACAGATGATCCAATAGATATCAATATACATCAGAGATATGATACAAGAAAATAGCAACGGAAAAGGAAAATAGATAACATCTAGCAACGGAAAAATATAACTCTAAGATAGTCTTCGAAGAAGAACTCCAGCAGTAGCACGAACTCCCAATAACGATGCACAAAGATAAGCAAGTCTCGTCCACATCCAAAGACTGAACTAGCTCCAGATAACCTACTAAACCTGACTATCTGAAAAACCCAACTCTAGACTGCTCGTGTAGAAAATTTTTGAGCATCCAGAGTTTAGGAAAGAAACAATAAACTCTGGATCAGTTATGGGACTGGTGTGAGTAACAAAGACAGTTTATCTTTAAAAACAAACAACGAAATATTTTAAAATCAATTCGCAATGTTTTTTAGAAAATGAGACTACCATAAGGCCTCCCACACACACACAATGCAAACGCAGAATCGGAGGAGATTTCTCCTTATGATAGTCAAAGATGCTTGATACGCATTAAAAGAACATTTGATATTATTACTAGTGCATAGTGTAGGAAAAATTCATTTCGAAAGTAAAGATATAAATCTTAGCCAACATAGACATTTCGAACTATGCCTACTATAGCTACCATCCAAACAGTGGGGCGCCACCATAAGTGAATGATAGGTTCTACAACTAAAACCGTACAAGGTACGTATTTGAAGAATGGATTTCCAACAAATGGTCGGGCAAAGGAACTTCCCAAACCCCGAAATGGAACGCCTCTGGAAGGACGTCCCCGAGCATCCCAAATGGATCTCTGCCAAACAAGGCCGGCTACCCCTTTCCCAGGGAGTAAGAAACCTCAGATATACCACCCCTGGTCCTTTTGGACCTTTATACGAGGCCTCGATTCCAACAACACCACACAGTAATAGATATAGTGTATCCACATGAGTAAGTATCTGGGCTCCATACCATAATACTACCCTTTTCCAGAAGGAATGGTCCTACCCTAGGGAAGCGATCCCTGAAACCTTGCTGCCACGATTCCTGTTTCGACCATTACCGGGTTGTGAGGCTTGACGAAGTCTCATCCACAAAGCCACGCTTTATACAAAAGTCGTGCTTTGGGTCAACAAATGATCATAGAAATGATCACCAAGATAAACGATCAAACAAATGATCCTATCACAAATGATCAACACAATGATCATTTCACAGCAACACTCAGCATGTCACATTACCAAATTGGGAATATATCGCTGATAACCATCAACTACATAACCTCTGAGCTCGTACGTCTCAGAGAAGGGTGTTAAGCTAAGAGAATAAATTCTCCGCCACCAACAGAAATATATTTGAAAGAAATCAGCTTTATATCTCAAATTGTAATGTCAGACATAACAATCCATACAAGTCTGTTCTGGATTTAGAACAGAACAGAAGGCACTTCCAAAGAAGTCCTTGCAATCTGGATATCCACAATCCTGATCGGATTCCCTATCACATATGGAGAACTCTATACCGGAGCAACTCGGTGCAGAGTCAATCGACAGGTCATCCTATCGCTCTCGCAAATACCTGGTCTTCAACACCGGTCTTCAAATGCTATCCATAACGACGTATCACATACTCGGAATGGGTTATACGACCCAAAGGTCCTTTCCCGGCTAACCCGAATAGTGAGCGCAATATTTAAAACATATGGATATGGGATTTCAATTAAGTCACAACTTAATAATTCAAACTTTCTTTCAAATGGTTTGAACAAATTACCATTTCAAATCTTTTTAACAAAAGATTAATTTCACAAAATCCCATTTACGGATTTCAAAACAATTTCCATTTCAATTGGATTAACTCGTTAAATCTTTAAATCAAAGATTTAACTCATAGCTTTCAAATCGATTAACTCATTGAATCTTTAAATCAAAGATTCAACTTATAGCTTTCAAAATCATTTCCAAAGATTCATTCATAGCCTTTCAAAAACAATTTCAATTCAAGTTGGATTAACTCGTTAAATCTTTAAATCAAAGATTTAACTCATAGCTTTCAAAATTCGATTAACTTGTTGAATCTTTAAATCAAAGATTCAACTTATAGCTTTCAAAATCATTTCCAAAGATTCATTCATAGCCTTTCAAAAACAATTTCAATTCAAGTTGGATTAACTCGTTCGGCCTTTGAATCAAAGATTCATTTCATAGCTTTCAAAACATTTCAATTCTATTTCAGCTTGAAACCTTTTCAACATAATTGGGAGATCCTTTCTTTAAAATGAAAGCTATTATTATTTGAAAACAAGTAGTTTTCGTTTCGAAGAAATTCGATCTTATTTATACAAGTTAAATCTTTTGGGTTAATTCAAATTCCCAAATAACACCTCAAAAATGGTTTAAAAACCCATATAACTTATTATAAGTTGAATAACTTTTCTTTATATCCTAGTTTCCAAATCATAGAATTCAATTTCAAATATTGAATTCAAATTTAAATCAAAATATTTAAATTTCAAAACACAATCAAGTTATCCAAACTATATTTCATCTTTGAAATTCCATTTCAAAAGCTTTTCACTTTAATCTCAATTCATTTTCAAAACATTTGAATTCAAATATTCAATTTTGTAAATCATTTCAAATCTGTGACTTAATCGATTTCCTCGTGAAATCCATATTGGTGCGTGTATAAGTGTGGTCAAGGGGTTTAACACAATAGTGCAACATCATTCAATCATTACAGATCAAACACAGAAATATAGTTGATAAGCGATATAATTATAAAGCTTATCGCCCATTCACAGATTCACAGATAATATAACAATGTAAATGAACGGATAATTTATACACAGTCACAGAACAAAATATCACAGATCAGATAGGACAACCAATTCAAGGCATTTCATACAATATAAATATTCATAAGCAAGGTCAAGTATTCAATAGTCATTTATAAGCAGGATTTATAAATTATTTATCCTAATTAATTCAATTTATTTCCAATGAATTACTTATGAGTTAATTTACCAATTCCGATTTATTAATCTTTCGATATCAATTAATTTATCAAACATTTTAATTAATTGAATTATTCTTATTAATTAAATCAACCCTTTAAACCAATTTCATAATTAATTACCTTTAATTAATCAAAAGATCCAAAATTTATTACTATAAGCGATTAATCCTTAATTACTTTCATTTAGTAATTACATTTAAACAATTTATAATTGATTATCTAAATTAATTAATCCAATTAATTATTAAAATTAATCACCTTAATTAATACTTAATGATCCTTAGTTAATTATCTTCATTAACCAATAACATTTCTTAATCACTTTCTTAAGAAATTATCTTAGATTGGTTCATTATTAATCATTTCTAATTAATTTAATTTGTTATTTACAAATAAAATAAATCATTCTTTAATTACCTTATTGATTAAATCATTTATTTATAAGATAATTTATTTCTTTATTAATGACTTAATTAATATTAAGGTGTAGAACATCACGCTTTTGAATTATTATTTTTTTCTAATTTGAATTCCATTTTCGAATTCAAGAGTCAAAATGATTTACCATTTAAGCATTAACCAAATTCAAATATCAATTTATAAACTTTTAAAATAAATGTAAAACATTTATTGCTTACATATGAAACTTATATAAGAAAAAGTTTTTTTTTCTAAGCTAACTTATTTAACTATGTAAATTCACATTTTAAAATACATTAATTAATTATTTAACTTGTAAATTCAAGTTTTAAACAATTCATATACTTGAACAATTTAAAGTTGTTTAAATACTTTAAATTTTATAAAACTTCATTTATTTCAAAAGTTAATTTGAATTCCACCATTCAAATTTTGATTTTAGACTTGAATAAAAATTTGGTTTAAATTCCAATTCTGTTTTAAAAGTTAAACAGACAGGTTCAGGTATCAAAACCTGGAAACAATATACTCGAGCTCATTTCATGATTTCCCCGAGCCCAACACAAATAAGCTTCGAGTCCAAAACCCCTTTACTTCGAGTAATACTCGAGTAAATCATGCGAACATAACAAAACCCAGAGTTTAGCGCAATCTCCCAGATCTCCCAAAATCTCGAGCACGGTGCACGTGCACGTCGCCAGCGATCATCTCCAAGCGACCCCGCGTTGTTGAGCGAGTCGACTATCGCCTACTAACCAATCTCCGTCCACCCAAAACTCGTCATCAACTCGAATACGAAAACAAGCTAAAAAAAATTGAAACCTGGAAAACAATATCAGGTTTCGCCTCAACCTGGAAACACGGCTCGTTCACGAAGCGTCGACCACCAGGAAGCTTCAAACTCCGGCTACCCACTCTCCAATATCTCCTCTACCCCCACGCAAAGTCACGACGAACTCGATCGCCTAGGCAAATCGCGGCGGCTTCACAAACGTAGCGACCCGAAAGCAATGTTCGAACCCTAAATCGTTCTTATCCCCAAAATCCTCGCATTAGAAATTTTTTCCAATATTTTTCCTAGATTTGAAATGGTCATACTAACTCCTCAACAAATTTCAACATTTAAAAATTTGTTGAACTACAGAGATTGATAGAAATGTATTTTTATTTCATCTACAGGCTGCTGTTGATATACTCAATGAATAATTACAATTTTTGTTTTAAAAACCAAGTTTAAGTAAGAGAATTCAATTTATATGCTTGAAATCATGAATTAAAACATTTGTATTTCAACATATTTCAAGCTTGCTCAGTATTCTTGCTTTCCAGAGCTATTAACCTGTGTGTTTTTCTTTAATAATTTTTAATCTTTAATTTATGATATAACAAACGATTTTTGTTTGAAACTTAAGCCCAAACAATACATAGAACGAGAGTAAATAGTTTATTTTCTTCAATAAGAATTTTGAGTTTGAAACCACAACACAGAGAACCTGTACAACAATAGCCTGTATAAATACTTCCAGCTTTTAAATTCGTCCAGAGAAACCATATATATATATACCTTTAAGTTTTATGAAAAATATGCTACTCACTTGTGTTTCCAGAAAATGAACACATAAGTAAATTACACAGATCAAAATAAAACTGTTTATAAACTTATGTGTACTCTCAGAGCATTCAAATATATAAAACTATACTTGTTTCCAGATGTAAATGCAACAAAGTCAAGTTTGTTAAAATTTTAAAAGGTGGATGTTACTCACTGATGCATTCCAGAAGAAGAACAGAGGTAACTAAATTTGTACAGGCAGACATATATATATATTTAAACATCAACATACTTACACAGGAATGCATAAATATATATATATACACACACACACACACACACACATCTCAGACAATAATTAAGCAACATATATACTTAAGTATTTTAAAATTTAAGTTACTCACATTTTGTTGGAGAAGATGAACAGAGCTCATCATATTGAAACAGCTTTGAAAATACAAGCTGAAAACCCTTCCTCTTGATTCTCTGGTTGATTGATTGAATTATTGTCTAAATTTTGAATCTTTGTTTAAGTTTAAGACAGTATTACTTTAGACATTACTTAGCTTTTGGAGGAACGAACTGAAATGAATGGAAGGCTGCTATATAGGAAGAGTTGTACAGGGATATAAATTATTTTAGTACAACCAAGCAGTGATATCTTTTTCATTACTTAGTGGCTGGTGTGAAATTAAAGCATGGCTTGCATTAATTGCCTTGATACCTTGTTCCCATGCTTAGCCCATGCTTGCTTGTCTCGGCTGAGATGTGGCATTAGTTATCATTGTTTTAGTCCTTTGTATTTTATTTGTTTGTTTTATTTTCGTCTACATTTATTCATATTTAAATGTATTTTATTTTCTTTAAATCTTCTTGTTTTGTAATATAAATAAATTTCTATTTTATTATGTTGTTTGAATTTAGATTTTTATTAAAATTTATCTCATATTATTTTTCTATTTCTAGTTTAAATATTTATTGTTATCTTACTTTAATATTTATTGTCTTATATTATTTTATAAACTCAAACCATTATGAACCATAAATTCTAATATTTATTATTATCATTTATTATTATTAAACCATTTATTTGAGATTTAAATTCAAATCAAATACATATATATTCAATTTTTCCCCATATACGCGCGCATACATATATATTCACATATATACAATATTTTTTTAATTTAAATGATTTATACAAAATTTATTAGTCTTCGAGGAAACTCGCTTTATTTTACCATTAATTTTACAATTTTAATTCAAAAATTCAATAAATTATCAATTTAAATTAAATTAAAATATGGGGTCGTTACATATTTCCCCCCTTAAAAGAATTTCATCCTCGAAATTCGTAGGCACGAAAACAACAAAGATAAATAGATTCGATCTTCTATAATTCCTCAAACTTAAGATATGAATTCCAAACACAAGTCGAAATATCTCAAAATATACATAACTGGTCCCTCTTCGGACTTTGGTATTCACAATAAATTACAATAGAATTTCAAATTTAGTTTTAAACGAAATCGTTTTATCGATACAATTCAATTTATTCTTCATATTCTATTAATCAATTTTAATTCAATTTAAAGTTTCTAATTCATTTAAAATTTCCAATTTCAATTTTCTAATCCATATTCATTAAAGTTTTAAATTAAAAACTGAAAAGAAATCGATGAAGATACGAAATAAGAATTTCCTACAACAATTCATAGGACCATCATCGCACCGAAACTTCTTCTTGCAACTGCCACGAGGCAAATCAAAAGAATTTGGAAAGATGAATCGAAAGAGATTGATAGAGAAAGATTATTTCCACTGTTGTTATAGAGCATTGACCAATTATAGTCGTATTTTCCCGTCCCCTATCTCGTTCTCTTCTTGCACTCATACTCACTATCACTGGATAATAAGAGAATTTACTGAGACATTCAAACGGATATCTTAGGGATATACTCATGCTAGGGATACTTCACCCTTTCTCTAATGAGCTACTTAATGTGTTATACTCCTGAGCTAAAGTTTCACCATAGCTCTGATACCAAATGTGACGACGCGGATTTTGCCCGCTCGAAAATCGACATTCATACTTCACATCGTACTCGAATGCCGTAGATTCGACTGTTCAAATCCGATTCGCCGGAGCTTATAACAACATTAAGTAAATAACACAGCGGAATAAAAGAATAATACATTGATATACAGTTTTGATACAATATCTGATACAACAGATGATCCAATAGATATCAATATACATCAGAGATATGATACAAGAAAATAGCAACGGAAAAGGAAAATAGATAACATCTAGCAACGGAAAAATATAACTCTAAGATAGTCTTCAAAGAAGAACTCCAGCAGTAGCACGAACTCCCAATAACGATGCACAAAGATAAGAAGTCTCGTCCACATCCAAAGACTGAACTAGCTCCAGATAACCTACTAAACCTGACTATCTGAAAAACCCAATCTAGACTGCTCGTGTAGAAAATTTTTGAGCATCCAGAGTTTAGGAAAGAAACAATAAACTCTGGATCAGTCATGAGACTGGTGTGAGTAACAAAGACAGTTTATCTTTAAAAACTAACAACGAAATATTTTAAAATCAATTCGTAATGTTTTTTAGAAAATGAGACTACCATAAGGCCTCCCGCATACACACACAATGCAAACGCAGAATCGGAGGAGATTTCTCCTTATGATAGTCAAAGATGCTTGATACACATTAAAAGAACATTTGATATTATTACTAGTGCATAGTGTAGGAAAAATTCATTTCGAAAGTAAAGATATAAATCTTAGCCAACATAGACATTTCGAACTATGCTTACTATAGCTACCATCCAAACAGTGGGGCGCCACCATAAGTGAATGATAGGTTCTACAACTAAAACCGTACAAGGTACGTATTTGAAGAATGGATTTCCAACAAATGGTCGGGCAAAGGAACTTCCCAAGCCCCGAAATGGAACGCCTCTAGAAGGACGTCCCCGAGCATCCCAAATGGATCTCTGCCAAACAAGACCGGCTACCCCTTTCCCAGGGAGTAAGAAACCTCAGATATACCACCCCTGGTCCTTTTGGACCTTTATACGAGGCCTCGATTCCAACAACACCACACAGTAATAGATATAGTGTATCCACATGAGTAAGTATCTGGGCTCCATACCATAATACTACCCTTTTCCAGAAGGAATGGTCCTACCCTAGGGAAGCGATCCCTGAAACCTTGCTGCCACGATTCCTGTTTCGACCATTACCGGGTTGTGAGGCTTGACGAAGTCTCGTCCACAAAGCCACGCTTTATACAAAAGTCGTGCTTTGGGTCAACAAATGATCATAGAAATGATCACCAAGATAAACGATCAAACAAATGATCCTATCACAAATGATCAACACAATGATCATTTCACAGCAACACTCAGCATGTCACATTACCAAATTGGGAATATATCGCTGATAACCATCAACTACATAACCTCTGAGCTCGTACGTCTCAGAGAAGGGTGTTAAGCTAAGAGAATAAATTCTCCGCCACCAACAGAAATATATTTGAAAGAAATCAGCTTTATATCTCAAATTGTAATGTCAGACATAACAATCCATACAAGTCTGTTTTGGATTTAGAACAGAACCGAAGGCACTTCCAAAGAAGTCCTTGCAATCCGGATATCCACAATCCTGATCGGATTCCCCATCACATATGGAGAACTCTATACTGGAGCAACTCGGTGCAGAGTCAATCGACAGGTCATCCTATCGCTCTCGCAAATACCCGGTCTTCAACACCGGTCTTCAAATGTTATCCATAACGACGTATCACATACTCGGAATGGGTTATACGACCCAAAGGTCCTTTCCCGGCTAACCCGAATAGTGAGCGCAATATTTAAAACATATGGATATGGGATTTCAATTAAGTCACAACTTAATAATTCAAACTTTCTTTCAAATGGTTTAAACAAATTACCATTTCAAATCTTTTTAACAAAAGATTAATTTCACAAAATTCCATTTACGGATTTCAAAACAATTTCCATTTCAATTGGATTAACTTGTTAAATCTTTAAATCAAAGATTTAACTCATAGCTTTCAAAATTCGATTAACTTGTTGAATCTTTAAATCAAAGATTCAACATATAGCTTTCAAAATCATTTCCAAAGATTCATTCATAGCCTTTCAAAAACAATTTCAATTCAAGTTGGATTAACTCATTAAATCTTTAAATCAAAGATTTAACTCATAGCTTTCAAAATTCGATTAACTTGTTGAATCTTTAAATCAAAGATTCAACTTATAGCTTTCAAAATCATTTCCAAAGATTCATTCATAGCCTTTCAAAAACAATTTCAATTCAAGTTGGATTAACTCGTTCGGCCTTTGAATCAAAGATTCATTTCATAGCTTTCAAAACATTTCAATTCTATTTCAGCTTGAAACCTTTTCAACATAATTGGGAGATCCTTTCTTTAAAATGAAAGCTATTATTATTTGAAAACAAGTAGTTTTCGTTTCGAAGAAATTCGATCTTATTTATACAAGTTAAATCTTTTGGGTTAATTCAAATTCCCAAATAACACCTCAAAAATGGTTTAAAAACCCATATAACTTATTATAAGTTGAATAACTTTTCTTTATATCCTAGTTTCCAAATCATAGAATTCAATTTCAAATATTGAATTCAAATTTAAATCAAAATATTTAAATTTCAAAACACAATCAAGTTATCCAAACTATATTTCATCTTTGAAATTCCATTTCAAAAGCTTTTCACTTTAATCTCAATTCATTTTCAAAACATTTGAATTCAAATATTCAATTTTGTAAATCATTTCAAATCTGTGACTTAATCGATTTCCTCGTGAAATCCATATTGGTGCGTGTATAAGTGTGGTCAAGGGGTTCAACACAATAGTGCAACATCATTCAATCATTACAGATCAAACACAGAAATATAGTTGATAAGCGATATAATTATAAAGCTTATCGCCCATTCACAGATTCACAAATAATATAACAATGTAAATGAACGGATAATTTATACACAGTCACAGAACAAAATATCACAGATCAGATAGGACAACCAATTCAAGGCATTTCATACAATATAAATATTCATAAGCAAGGTCAAGTATTCAATAGTCATTTATAAGTAGGATTTATAAATTATTTATCCTAATTAATTCAATTTATTTCCAATGAATTACTTATGAGTTAATTTACCAATTCCGATTTATTAATCATTCGATATCAATTAATTTATCAAACATTTTAATTAATTGAATTATTCTTATTAATTAAATCAACCCTTTAAACCAATTTCATAATTAATTACCTTTAATTAATCAAAAGATCCAAAATTTATTACTATAAGCGATTAATCCTTAATTACTTTCATTTAGTAATTACGTTTAAACAATTTATAATTGATTATCTAAATTAATTAATCCAATTAATTATTAAAATTAATCACCTTAATCAATACTTAATGATCCTTAGTTAATTATCTTCATTAACCAATAACATTTCTTAATCACTTTCTTAAGAAATTATCTTAGATTGGTTCATTATTAATCATTTCTAATTAATTTAATTTGTTAATTTACAAATAAAATAAATCATTCTTTAATTACCTTATTGATTAAATCATTTATTTATAAGATAATTTATTTCTTTATTAATGACTTAATTAATATTAAGGTGTAGAACATCACGTTTTTGAATTTTTTTTTTTTTAATTTGAATTCCATTTTCGAATTCAAGAGTCAAAATGATTTACCATTTAAGCATTAACCAAATTCAAATATCAATTTATAAACTTTTAAAATAAATGTAAAACATTTATTGCTTACATATGAAACTTATATAAGAAAAAGTTTTTTTTTCTAAGCTAACTTATTTAACTATGTAAATTCACATTTTAAAATACATTAATTAATTATTTAACTTGTAAATTCAAGTTTTAAACAATTCATATACTTGAACAATTTAAAGTTGTTTAAATACTTTAAATTTTATAAAACTTCATTTATTTCAAAAGTTAATTTGAATTCCACCTTTCAAATTCTGATTTTAGACTTATATAAAAATTTGGTTTAAATTCCAATTCTGTTTTAAAAGTTAAACAGACAGGTTCAGGTATCAAAACCTGGAAACAACTTATACTCGAGCTCATTTCATGATTTCCTCGAGCCCAACACAAATAAGCTTCGAGTCCAAAACCCCTTTACTTCGAGTAATACTCGAGTAAATCATGCGAACATAACAAAACCCAGAGTTTAGCGCAATCTCCCAGATCTCCCAAAATCTCGAGCACGGTGCACGTGCACGTCGCCAGCGATCATCTCCAAGCGACCCCGCGTTGTTGAGCGAGTCGACTATCGCCTACTAACCAATCTCCGTCCACCCAAAACTCGTCATCAACTCGAATACGAAAACAAGCTAAAAAAAAAAAATTGAAACCTGGAAAACAATATCAGGTTTCGCCTCAACCTGGAGACACGGCTCGTTCACGAAGCGTCGACCACCAGGAAGCTTCAAACTCCGGCTACCCACTCTCCAATATCTCCTCTACCCCCACGCAAAGTCACGGCGAACTCGGTCGCCTAGGCAAATCGCGGCGGCTGCACAAACGTAGCGACCCGAAAGCAATGTTCGAACCCTAAATCGTTCTTATCCCCAAAATCCTCGCATTAGAAATTTTTTCCAATATTTTTCCTAGATTTGAAAATGGTCATACTAACTCCTCAACAAATTTCAACAGTTAAAAATTTGTTGAACTACAGAGATTGATAGAAATGTATTTTTATTTCATCTACAGGCTGCTATTGATATACTCAATGAATAATTACAATTTTTATTTTAAAAACCAAGTTTAAGTAAGAGAATTCAATTTATATGCTTGAAATCATGAATTAAAACATTTGTATTTCAACATATTTCAAGCTTGCTCAGTATTCTTGCTTTCCAGAGCTATTAACCTGTGTGTTTTTCTTTAATAATTTTTAATCTTTAATTTATGATATGACAAACGATTTTTGTTTGAAACTTAAGCCCAAACAATACATAGAACGAGAGTAAATAGTTTCTTTTCTTTAATAAGAATTTTGAGTTTGAAACCACAACACAGAGAACCTGTACAACAATAGCCTGTATAAATACTTCCAGCTTTTAAATTCGTCCAGAGAAACCATATATATATATATATACCTTTAAGTTTTATGAAAAATATGCTACTCACTTGTGTTTCCAGAAAATGAACACATAAGTAAATTTACACAGATCAAAATAAAACTGTTTATAAACTTATGTGTACTCTCAGAGCATTCAAATATATAAAACTATACTTGTTTCCAGATGTAAATGCAACAAAGTCAAGTTTGTTAAAATTTTAAAAGGTGGATGTTACTCACTGATGCATTCCAGAAGAAGAACAGAGGTAACTAAATTTGTACAGGCAGACATATATATATATTTAAACATCAACATACTTACACAGGAATGCATAAATATATATATATATACACACATCTCAGACAATAATTAAGCAACATATATACTTAAGTATTTTAAAATTTAAGTTACTCTCGTTTTGTTGGAGAAGATGAACAGAGCTCATCATATTGAAACAGTTTTGAAAATACAAGCTGAAAACCCTTCCTCTTGATTCTCTGGTTGATTGATTGAATTATTGTCTAAATTTTGAATCTTTGTTTAAGTTTAAGACAGCATTACTTTAGACATTACTTAGCTTTTGGAGGAACGAACTGAAATGAATGGAAGGCTGCTATATAGGAAGAGTTGTACAGGGATATACATTATTTTAGTACAACCAAGCAGTGATATCTTTTTCATTATTTAGTGGCTGGTGTGAAATCAAAGCATGGCTTGCATTAATTGCCTTGATACCTTGTTCCCATGCTTAGCCCATGCTTGCTTGTCTCGGCTGAGATGTGGCATTAGTTATCATTGTTTTAGTCCTTTGTATTTTATTTGTTTGTTTTATTTTCGTCTACATTTATTCATATTTAAATGTATTTTATTTTCTTTAAATCTTCTTGTTTTGTAATATAAATAAATTTCTATTTTATTATGTTGTTAGAATTTAGATTTTTATTAAAATTTATCTCATATTATTTTTCTATTTCTAGTTTAAATATTTATTGTTATCTTACTTTAATATTTATTGTCTTATATTATTTTATAAACTCAAACCATTATGAACCATAAATTCTAATATTTATTATTATCATTTATTATTATTAAACCATTTATTTGAGATTTAAATTCAAATCAGATACATATATATTCAATTTTTCCCCATATACGTGCGCATACATATATATTCACATATATACAATATTTACAATATTTTTTTAATTTAAATGATTTATACAAAATTTATTAGTCTTCGGGGAAACTCGCTTTATTTTACCATTAATTTTACAATTTTAATTCAAAAATTCAATAAATTATCAATTTAAATTAAATTAAAATCTGGGGTCGTTACAATTGTGAGATTCTGATATTGTTCTGTTGTTTCTTTCTGTTCTGTTCTATTTTTCTTCTTCTTCTATCTTTTTCTTCTTCTTTAACCCTAACGGTACGGTTTTTCGGCCTTCGATTGTTCGGTAGTTGATACAGTGGACGTATTGATGTCGGTTTTCGAGCGTCGAAAAGTCGCGTCGTTACATTTGGTATCAGAGCGTGTGGTTAAGCGACAACCATGGCTCTGTTGGGAACTACTCATTAGAGATGGAGTCAGTAGTACTCTAGAATGAGTGTGAGTGTAATAATAGCTATGAGTGCGTATTTGTTAGTGAATATGAAATTGTTTTATATTGTGATGATTGGTTTGTTGAGTGGTATATAGATTCTGGTCAATACGAGTAATTAACATTATTGATAGGGATCTCTAAACACTAGTGCAGAACAATTTGACACGATACCGTTTTAAAAATAGGGTATATTAAATAATTTTACCTTGATTATATTTTATATATAAAGAAATAATTTTTCAGAATTATTAAAGTGTATATACATTGATTGTTTGGTTGTTGAAAATATAAGATATATGCAAGTTAATAAAAGTTGTTTGAATAAGTTAAATGAAACATATTGTAAAAGAATGAATTGTATAAGTAAATGAATTATAAGTATGAAGTTATAATTAAAATGATTTACAATTGTGAAATAATCTTATATATAAGAAGTGAAATTATATAAGTAAAAGATTTGTAAATGTGATTTATAATCTAGAAATAAAATTACAGAGAAGTGTTTTGAAAGGATTGAAATTTTGGAAAATTGTTTTGGAAAAAATTAAAGCTCTAAACTCTTTTCGGTCGCTGGAAAATAACACCAATGATGATCGCGACATCATTGGTGTTCACTTTCGGGTTTGCAAAAGAGGAGTTACTGCAAGATAGTTTTAATTGGAAGTTGTTTGGAAAATTTGAGTTGGGTTTTGAAATTCAAAGGATAATTGAATTGATTTCAAAAATGGTTTCGAAAGGTTGGAAAGACTCTGGAATCCTATTTAAAATATTTATGGGAATGATAAATGAGTTGACAACTTATACAATTTAATTTTTAATAGAATAAATCTAACTTAAAGGATGGAGTTAAGTTAAAGGAAGTATAAGTAAGTCAATAAAATCCAAGTGGTAATTGTTGAATATAAGTTGTATAACTTATAAAATGAGAAAATGTATGTAACAACCCGCATATTTATCGATTTTATATTTAAATATTTTATTTAAATATTTTATCGATAGTCGGATTTTTGTCCAAAAAGCTACTTTTTGCATACGGTCGAATTAGGGCTCGGGACCACTCTCATTGAGTTTAAAATGTCGTTTGCGACCTTTTTGAGTATAAGCTTCGATATGTTTGGAGAAAGTTGATTTCTGCTACTTTTTACTTTGGGTTTGGTTTTTGGGCTCAACCCTATGTTAACTTATGCTCAAATCTGAGCCACTCTCCCCCACTCACGCTCATTCTCTTCTCTTTTCAGTTTTTATAACATTAATGGTGGAGGAGATTGGAAATTAAAACTCCAAAACCCTAGTTTCTCTTGCAAATCAAATTCCTAGCTCCAAACTCAAGAAGAACCCATTGGTAAGCTTCTCTTCTTCTTCTCCAACTTATTCTCTTACCAATTTCAGAAATTCCTAAACCTAATTTTGGGAATGTTCTTGTTTTTGAGCTTAGATTCAAGCTCAATTGGGTTGTGTTGAAGAGAGGTTGATTCTCCATTTGCTTTCAAGCTTCTTCTTGTTTGATTTTGAGAAAAGGTGAGATTTTTATCTTACATCTATGACTATAATTATCTTTGGTTGTTGGGTATGAATTCCTAACACTTATTCATGTGCATTTGCTCTTGATTTGGATTGGTTTTGTGAATATTCCAATTTTTGGGTTTTTAAACCAAATTTGTGTGAAAATCCTTTTATGGATGTTTGATCATGCTTTTGGTGATGCATGGAGGAGCATATAGGGCCGGGTTGCCGATTGGCATAAACCCTTAGAGCCAATGTTCGTCCGGTTGCATTTTGGAAGAGTTTGCTCTTCATTTGAATAACGCTGAAAAACAGCCCAGACATGATTCTGTCGACTGAAAACTCTAACCCGAGAGTTTCCAGGCATGATTCAGTCGACTGAAAAACTCTGCACAGTCGACTGAAACTGGAAACAGAAAGTTTCCTGAACCTGGAAAATCTCCAGGTACAGGGTCAGTCGACTGAAAATCTCTGTTCAGTCGACTGAACCTGCTGTTTGAGTCTAATTTGCCTTTTTGGATTGAAATTCCAATTTAAATCGATTCGTGATAATCCTATTTGTTGTTATCATCTATTATGACTTTGATGACTCTTTTTAGGGATTTTTGAACATCCATTTCGATGGATCCTTTATCGATTTCGTTGGATTTTATTCACGTCTTCGTATGTGAATTTTTGTGATTGATTGTTCTTACAATCTTCTTCGTGATTTGTCACTTTAAAAATATAAAGGTTTTCTATACTAGTAGTAAATATCAAAACTCTTTACTCAAACGATTTCAATACTATTTTAATACCAAATTCGTTTATAAAACCGTTTTCCAATCTATTAGTATATACAAACCTTTACCTCACTCGTATGAGAAAATCTAATTAAACGGCTTAGTAAAACAAGTGGTATGAAACGCTTGCGTTTACTTTGTCGGTTAATTCTTGGACTTGTTCGATTGAACCTCTTGTGACAATTTTCTAGTGGAGATTTACAGTTTGTTCGTAAATATTTAAGTTAAGCAAGTGGTTATGGGACATGAGGCTAAACTCATATATTTACTAGCTTAGTGTAATCGACACTTCTCGCTGATCGTGACGATCATCTTTGTGATTTAGACTAGCAATGTGCGATGTCTCTTTGTCTGCGAGGGAGACTAAACCCCGTTTTGTGGAGTTTCGACTCAATTTGTGATGGGGTAGCAACCCATGGTCTTCGGGCCGTTTATGGAGCTTCGGCTCAATTTGTGATGGTTAGCGACCATGGAATTAGCGTTCCGTTTGTGATACACGTGTTGGTGAGCTTTATGCCCCCGTTTGTGATAGGCCTCCCCCCCCTCTATTTTTGTGATTTCTGGATTTCTTGTGTAGATTTCTAGAATTTGTGTTTCACCAATTTTTCGTAATTTCCATAGATAAGTTTTATCAATATTTGTGCATTGGTGAATTTGTGTGTCATTGACTTTAGTGGTTTCTGGATTTCTTGTGTAGTCTTCTGGAATTTGTGTGTCATTGACTTTTGTGATTGACATTGATATTATCGTCAATATTTATGGTATGGTGAACGAAATTAGGAGTATGACGTTTCTTTGATTCCTGTGTAGATTTGGTGACATTGATTAATCTCTTGATGATTATCAACTAAGTATATATATATATATATATATATATATATATATATATATATATATATCACAGCTTGGCATTGTGATTATTATGTGTTTAGTCATATCTCTTATTGTATATCGTTTCATCTGATATTTATAGTTAGACTGATCCGTTTATTATTTTCTTATTAAATAATACTCGGGTCAGACCGAGATGTTACAGGTGCTTCTGCTTGACTTCTCTCTTGGGATTGATTTCTCTTGCTTTTGGTTAACTACTTAGATTAGTAGTTTTTGTTGTATACATTGAGATATAGACTCCATAATGTATACTTATTCTTTTGTGTAGTTCATGTAACTATTCTTTTGTGATATTGTGGAACTTTTTAGACCACTACTCTGATGTACACTTTCTAGTGTATTATTCATATCTTATTCCGCCTTTGTGATATGAATTGTCTGTGACTAATTTATGTTATGTTTATTTTTATATTTGTTTCCAAAGATATTATAGCCACTGTGTAGTAGCTTTTAGTTTGTGTCGGTATGTCGGATTTCCTCTTGAGATGAAAAGTTATATTTTTATCCGGCATATCGGTACTCGCACAAAGCAATTATACAGATGGTCGCTCCTCAACAGCCTTATTCTCCGTGCTAGTTGACAGCATTCACCGCAATGTTCTTGGTTAGCGTGGGTATAGAGGTGGGGCGTCACAGCTTGGTATCGGAGCCAAACTTCGGAACAATATGGAATATTATAACAAGGATCATCGTCCTAAGTCTTTCTTAGGAGTCGTGCTTTAGGATTTAATTCGAGCCTTCGTACCGATTCATCCTATTTTCCTTATGATTCCTTGTTTTGTCTATCAAGATTGCTTGATATTCAATTTGGTGAATAACCTTTTCTTCTTCTTCTTTCTTTCTAAAGGAAGAGAAATGTCTAGACCAGGCCGTCCCAGAGCCGTGCCATCTAGCACTCCACCCCAAGATGGAGTTTTTATGACCGCTCAACAGCTTCTTGATTTAGTGACAAATGCTCAAGCAGCTGGAGCTAACCCGGAACCTACTCACCCAAAGTCGGGATTTGCCTGCTTGTGTAGCGATTACACTAATTTGGGTGGGGAGCCATTCAAAGGTTTCGAAACTGTTATTGAAGTACAGGCTTGGCTAAGAACATGCGATCGCATCTTTTCGCGCATGAATCTTATTGACCTTCACCGAGTTCAGGTGGCCTCTAGTATGCTCCGAGAAAGAGCATTGGACTGGTACGAGCTTCTTATTTCTGAAACTAATGAAGCGGATCTCACTTGGGAGAAATTCTGAGAACGCTTCGAGTTGAAATTCGTACCGGAAGCTGAAAAAGTGACATTGGCTCGACGATTTATAGACCTTGTTCAAGGTGAGTCCTCCGTGACTGATTACGTCGCCTCCTTCGAGTCGCTTTCCAAATATGGGGTTGAATACATCAACACCCCTCTTAAGAAGAATCAGAGATTCGTTTATGGCTTAAACAAAAGCCTCAAGAAGCCATTACTTTTAAAGTTAGAAGTTTCTTTCGACCAACTCGTTGATATCGCTCTTCGTCTTGAAGAGGCAGATAGAGAGAATGATGTTGAAGTGGTGGGTTCCAAACCAAACTTCAACAACAGAAAGAGGTCAAACAAATTTAAAGGCCCTTATCCCAATAAGAAAGGGAAGCAAGCAACCTCCGTGGCAAAGACTTCTTCCTTTGGTCGTGGGGATTGCTATAATTGTGGTTCGAAGGACCATTATGCGAACAAGTGCCCAAAGTCTCTTTCTTGTCGCTACTGCAAAGTTCCCGGTCATGTTATATCTTCATGCCCCAAGCTTCAGGGCAAGAAGGAGGGAAATTTAAATGTTGCTTAAGCCCCTGGCAACACATCTCGTGGCCAAGGTATTTCTCATTCTATTCTAGATGGAATTATTTTGTTTCGTGATCATCCTATTCGAGTTCTTTTTGATACGGGTGCGTCCCATTCTTTTATATCAAAAGAACTTGTTGATGCTTTTTCTTTGGATGTTTTGTGTTTAATGACTTCTTTGAGAATTGCGAATCCGGTTGGTGGATCCGCAACAATCAGTTTATTGTGTAAAGATGTCGAGATTATTTTGTGTGATTTATCTTTCCGAGCCGATTTGCATGTCATGCGTTATTTAGGCTTTGGAATGATTTTGGGAATGGATTGGCTTAACCGTTATGAAGCTCATATCCTATGTCCTGAGCGGACTATTCATCTTCGACATCCTCAATCTGTTAATCAGGTTTCTGTTATTCTTAAAGATTCAGATTCTGCTTTGGTTGCATCTTTATATTCTTTAAATCCTCGTGATGATGATGATGATGATGAGGGTGATATTATTTCTCTTATTCACGTCGTTTGTGAATTTTCCGACATATTCGAGCCCGTTTTAGGATTACCACCTAAGCGAGCAATTGAGTTCAGAATTAATCTTATTCCGGGAGCTCAACCTATCACTCGTCCTCCTTATCGTATGTCCAATAAAGAAAACGAGGAGATGCGTAAACAATTATCTGAATTGGAAACGAAGCAATTTATTCGCTCTAGTTCCTCGCCTTGGGGAGCTTCAGCTATTTTTGTGAAGAAATCCGATGGTACACTTAGGCTTTGCGTTGACTATCGCAAGCTTAATGCTATCAAAAATAAATATCCTTTACCTCGGATTGATGATCTATTCGATCAACTTAGTGGTGCTAGAGTCTTTTCACAATTGGATTTGGCTACTGGTTTTCATCAGCTTCGTATTGCAGAGGATAGCATTCCTTTTGACATCGTTCCGTACTCGGTATGGATCTTATGAATGGCTTGTTATGCCATTTGGGTTAACGAATGCCCCGGCTTATTTCGTTGACTTAATGAATCGAGTTTTTAAAGACTTTCTCGACCGGTTTGTTCTCATCTTTATCAATGATATTCTTGTTTATTCTAAAACCGAGGAGGAGCATGAAAAACATCTTCGGATTGTGTTGGAAACTCTTAGGAGTAATCAATTAAAGGCAAAATTTTCTAAATGCCATTTTTGGCAATCTCGTGTGAAGTTTCTCGGTCACATCATTTCCGAATCCGGAATTTCCGTGGATCCTTCAAAGATTGAAGCGATTCAAGATTGGAAGAGACCGGAGAGTGTGACAGAGATTCGTAGTTTTCTTGGATTGGCGGGCTATTACCGTCGTTTTATCAAAGACTTTTCTAAGATTTCCGTGCCTCTCACTAGCTTGACGAAGAAAGGTGTTAAATACATTTGGTCGGACAAATGTGAAGCTTCTTTTCAGAAATTAAAGGAACTTCTTTCTGATGCTCCTATTCTTGTTATTCCCGATGGGAATCAAGATTTCGTTGTTTATACCGATGCTAGTCGCATTGGTTTGGGTGCCGTTCTAATGCAAAAGGAACGCATTATTGCTTATGCTTCTAGGCAATTAAAGCCTGCTGAGACTAGATATGCCACTCATGATTTAGAGCTCGCGGCTATTGTTTTTGCTCTTCGGATTTGGCGTCATTATCTCTTAGGAGATAAATTTGTTCTTTACACAGATCATAAGTCTTTGAAATATTTATTCTCTCAAAAGGAACTTAATTTGCGTCAACAGCATTGGCTCGAATTTCTTGCACCATATGATCTTGATATTCTTTATACTCCCGGTAAGGGTAATCTTGTCGCCGATGCTCTTAGCCGTAAACAACAAGCTGTTGTTTCTATGATGATATCCGAATGGAACGATCTCGAGATTTTATCCACTTGCGAAATTCGAGACCATGTTTCCGATTTATGCTCATCATTTGTTTTATGTGGCCTTGTGGCTCATCCATCTCTTTTAGACCGCATTCTTGAAGCTCAAGGGCTAGATCCCGACTTGGCTCTTCTTGGCCAAAATATTAGGGATAAAATGGATATTGAAGGTTTGAAAGACTTTGATATCGATTCTCGTGGCGGCATTCGGAAATTTGGTAGACTTGTCGTGCCAAATATTGGTGATCTTCGTAAAGATATTTTAGAAGATTCACATCGTTCTAAATTTACCATTCATCCCGGTAGTAGTAAAATATACGCGGATATGAAGCGACTTTATTATTGGGAGGGAATGAAACTTGACATCGCTAACTTCGTTAAACGTTGCATGACTTGCCAACTCGTTAAGGCCGAACATCAAAGGCCCGGAGGGTTATTGCAACCTTTAGAAATTCCAGTTTGGAAGTGGGATCAAATTTCCATGGATTTTATAGATGGCCTTCCCCGTTCTCAATCGGGTTATGATAGCTTATGGGTAATTGTTGATAGACTTACTAAATCCGCCCATTTTATTCCCGTTCGGTCTAACCGAACCGTTCCTCTTTTGGCCAAAATATTTATCAAAGAAATTGTTAAATTGCATGGTGTTCCTACTTCTATTGTTAGTGATCGTGATCCATTGTTTACTAGTGGATTTTGGAAGAGTCTTCAAAAAGCTATGGGAACGAAGCTTAATTTTAGCACCGCTTATCATCCCCAGTCCGATGGACAAACCGAGCGTGTGAATCAAACTCTTGAAGATCTTCTTCGTGCTTGTGTTCTTGATTTTGGTGGAAGTTGGGAAGATCATATTTCACTTGTTGAATTTTCCTATAATAATAACTTCCAATCTAGTATTGGTATGGCACCTTTTGAGGCACTCTATGGAAGGCCATGCCGATCTCCTTCTTGTTGGCTTGAGGCCGGTGAGAAGCTGGTTTTAGGTCCAGATTTTATTCGGGATTCTACAGAAAAGATTGATCTTATTCGTCACAGGATGAAAGAAGCCCAGAGTAGACAAAAATCCTATGCCGATAACCGGAGAAGGAAGTTAGAATTTTCTGTGGGAGATCTTGTGTTCATTCGTGTTTCACCTATGAAGGGTGTTGTACGTTTCAGTCAATCGGGAAAGCTTGCGCCTCGATATATTGGGCCATTTCCTATCACCGAACGTATTGGTTCTATGGCTTGTCGCCTTTTATTACCGGCTCAGTTTTCTGCTATGCATGACGTGTTTCACGTTTCTCAACTTCGGAAATGTCTTCGAGATTCCGATTCTATTCTTGAGCCCGGTGTTGTGGAAGAAATTGAAGTTTCGCCTAATTTAACTTATGAGCAACATCCTATTCGTATCATTGCTTCGGAAGTCAAACGACTTCGAAATAAAGATGTTCCGCTTGTTAAAGTTCAATGGTCTTCAAATCCTAAGGATTGTTCTTGGGAATCTAGAGAGTACATCGAGCGTACACATCCGGACTTACTTTCTCGTGCTCTTTGAGGTGAACTTCTTATTTCAAACTTCTTTTGTGTTGAATATGCTTTTATGGTTGTTACTATATATCTTCTTTTTGTAATATTGCGAGGACGCAATTTCTTTAAGGAGGGGAGTCTGTAACAACCCGCATATTTATCGATTTTATATTTAAATATTTTATTTAAATATTTCATCGATAGTCGGATTTTTGTCCGAAAAGCTACTTTTTGCATACGGTCGAATTAGGGCTCGGGACCACTCCCATTGAGTTTAAAATGCCGTTTGCGACCTTTTTGAGTATAAGCTTCGATATGTTTGGAGAAAGTTGATTTCTGCTACTTTTTACTTTGGGTTTGGTTTTTGGGCTCAGCCCTATGTTAACTTATGCTCAAATCTGAGCCACTCTCCCCCACTCACCCTCATTCTCTTCTCTTTTCAGTTTTTATAACATTAATGGTGGAGGAGATTGGAAATTAAAACTCCAAAACCCTAGTTTCTCTTGCAAATCAAATTCCTAGCTCCAAACTCAAGAAGAACCCATTGGTAAGCTTCTCTTCTTCTTCTCCAACTTATTCTCTTACCAATTTCAGAAATTCCTAAACCTAATTTTGGGAATGTTCTTGTTTTTGAGCTTAGATTCAAGCTCAATTGGGTTGTGTTGAAGAGAGGTTGATTCTCCATTTGCTTTCAAGCTTCTTCTTGTTTGATTTTGAGAAAAGGTGAGATTTTTATCTCACATCTATGACTATAATTATCTTTGGTTGTTGGGTATGAATTCCTAACACTTATTCATGTGCATTTGCTCTTGATTTGGATTGGTTTTGTGAATATTCCAATTTTTGGGTTTTTAAACCAAATTTGTGTGAAAATCCTTTTATGGATGTTTGATCATGCTTTTGGTGATGCATGGAGGAGCATATAGGGCCGGGTTGCCGATTGGCATAAACCCTTAGAGCCAATGTTCGTCCGGTTGCATTTTGGAAGAGTTTGCTCTTCATTTGAATAACGCTGAAAAACAGCCCAGACATGATTCAATCGACTGAAAACTCTGTTCAGTCGACTGAACCTGAAACCCGAGAGTTTCCAGGCATGATTCAGTCGACTGAAAAACTCTGCACAGTCGACTGAAACTGGAAACAGAAAGTTTCCTGAACCTGGAAAATCTCCAGGTACAGGGTCAGTCGACTGAAAATCTCTGTTCAGTCGACTGAACCTGCTGTTTGAGTCTAATTTGCCTTTTTGGATTGAAATTCCAATTTAAATCGATTCGTGATAATCCTATTTGTTGTTATCATCTATTATGACTTTGATGACTCTTTTTAGGGATTTTTGAACATCCATTTCGATGGATCCTTTATCGATTTTGTTGGATTTTATTCACGTCTTCGTATGTGAATTTTTGTGATTGATTGTTCTTACAATCTTCTTCGTGATTTGTCACTTTAAAAATATAAAGGTTTTCTATACTAGTAGTAAATATCAAAACTTTTTACTCAAACGATTTCAATACTATTTTAATACCAAATTCGTTTATAAAACCGTTTTCCAATCTATTAGTATATACAAACCTTTACCTCGCTCGTATGAGAAAATCTAATTAAACGGCTTAGTAAAACAAGTGGTATGAAACGCTTGCGTTTACTTTGTCGGTTAATTCTTGGACTTGTTCGATTGAACCTCTTGTGACAATTTTCTAGTGGAGATTTACAGTTTGTTCGTAAATATTTAGGTTAAGCAAGTGGTTATGGGACATGAGGCTAAACTCATATATTTACTAGCTTAGTGTAATCGACACTTCTCGCTGATCATGACGATCATCTTTGTGATTTAGACTAGCAATGTGCGATGTCTCTTTGTCTGCGAGGGAGACTAAACCCCGTTTTGTGGAGTTTCGACTCAATTTGTGATGGGGTAGCAACCCATGGTCTTCGGGCCGTTTGTGGAGCTTCGGCTCAATTTGTGATGGTTAGCGACCATGGAATTAGCGTTCCGTTTGTGATACACGTGTTGGTGAGCTTTATGCCCCCGTTTGTGATAGGCCTCCCCCCCTCTATTTTTGTGATTTCTGGATTTCTTGTGTAGATTTCTAGAATTTGTGTTTCACCAATTTTTCGTGATTTCCATTGATAAGTTTTATCAATATTTGTGCATTGGTGAATTTGTGTGTCATTGACTTTAGTGGTTTCTGGATTTTTTGTATAGTCTTCTGGAATTTGTGTGTCATTGACTTTTGTTATTGACATTGATATTATCGTCAATATTTATGGTATGGTGAACGAAATTAGGAGTATGACGTTTCTTTGATTCTTGTGTAGATTTGGTGACATTGATTAATCTCTTGATGATTATCAACTAAGTATATATATATATATATATATATATATCACAGCTTGGCATTGTGATTATTATGTGTTTAGTCATATCTCTTATTCTATATCGTTTCATCTGATATTTATAGTTAGACTGATCCGTTTATTATTTTCTTATTAAATAATACTCGGGTCAGACCGAGATGTTACAGGTGCTTCTGCTTGACTTCTCTCTTGGGATTGATTTCTCTTGCTTTTGGTTAACTACTTAGATTAGTAGTTTTTGTTGTATACATTGAGATATAGACTCCATAATGTATACTTATTCTTTTGTGTAGTTCATGTAACTATTCTTTTGTGATATTGTGGAACTTTTTAGACCACTACTCTGATGTACACTTTCTAGTGTATTATTCATATCTTATTCCGCCTTTGTGATATGAATTGTCTGTGACTGATTTATGTTATGTTTATTTTTATATTTGTTTCCGAAGATATTATAGCCACTATGTAGTAGCTTTGAGTTTGTGTCGGTATGTCGGATTTCCTCTTGAGATGAAAAGTTATATTTTTATCCGGCATATCGGTACTCGCACAAAGCAATTATACAGATGGTCGCTCCTCAACAGCCTTATTCTCCGTGCTAGTTGACAGCATTCACCGCAATGTTCTTGGCTAGCGTGGGTATAGAGGTGGGGCGTCACAATGTAAATGAAACCAATTATTAAAATGGTTAAACAATTTGTTAAGCAAAATAAATCTGAATTTGAATAAGTGATGAAAATTTGACTTTGGTGAAAGTTAAATAGAAATGAAATCTGAATTGGATTTATAAGTGGAAATTTAAGTTAAGCTAAACAAATGATGGATGAAATGGAATATAACTTAAATAATGTTGAATAAAGTTGATTTTGGTATCGAAGTAAATTAATAAAGTGAATTAAATGGATATGAACTTGAGTTATATAAATGAAATTCAACCTTATATTGTTAAAGGAATTAGCAATTGAATAAATTAATGGATTGAATGTTAATCAATTGAATGTAAAATAAGTTGATATGAAATAATGAATGTAAGTGTTAATTCATTAAAAGCTAATGTTATTGGAAGTTGAATAATTGAATGAAAATCAATTTAATATAAACCAATTGGAATTAAAAGTGTTGAACCAAATCGAATGTAAATTAAATAATTTGGTTATGTTGAATATACATTGGTTGTTATATGATTGATAGTTGATTGTATATAATTCATTAATGTTAATGAAATTGAATTAAGGAAAATTAAAAGGTATGGAAGTTAAGTGAATTTGATTTGAATGTGGAAGTGAACCAACTTGAATGTAAATTAGTGAATGCAAACTAATTGAAATTGAATATGAACGAATGTTAGTAAAAACATCCAATGTTAATGAATCAAATGTTTTTAATGAAAAAAACCAATTCATTGAATAATAATGAGAAGTGAATTTATATTGATTTGATTATGGATTTGCTGAATGTTAATTGGATGATAGTTGTTGCATTTGCTATGCTGGCACATGTAGTTGTTATGTTGATATATGTTGTATATTGATATTACTTTCATATATACATGTTTCTCATTATTTGTTGAGTGTATTGTAGGTGCGGATTGCGCTTGCTTCGCATTTGGAGCTCGCTTTCGCGCTATATTAGACGTATATGCTTGCTAATAATAAATAAGGTACATATCTCGGATTTAATATCGTACTTTTACACTTTTTTCCCTGCGGGATGCCTCATCACTTGATGGGATGTATATTTGTGATATATATACTATCATTTTTTCTGGATCGAGCTGCGCAAAGGAGACTATGGCGAATTTTTTCGAAAATTTAAGGCGTTAGAATATTTTTGAGAAAATTGGGAAATTTTTGAAAACCAAGTTTGGATTTGGAAACTTAGTAAAGATTTTGTAAGAAGTTTAACTATGGATTTTGAGAAAGTTAAACACTTAAAAGATTTGTAAGATCCAATTTGGATGGTTTGTTTTGGAAAGTTAATGGATTTTGTAACTTTTTCTTACTTGGTAATTTCGAGGACGAAATTCTTTTAAGGGGGAAGTTTGTAACGACCCAGAATTTCTATTAATTAAAATTTGTATATTTAATTGATTTTAAATATTAATAAGTGAAATTTATAAGTCGAATAAATTTTATTTCGAATAATTGCATTTAATTGAATAATTAAATCGATAAATAGTTGAAATTACAGAAATAATTGAAAATTGGGTTTAATATGATTGAAAATTATTTGTAAAATTTTATTTAATCATATTGGAGTTAGAATGGTTATAGAACTTTTAAAATCGAATTTAAAGTTAATTTGTGAAAATTGAATATTTTAATATTTAATTGACGAGTTAAAATAGCCATTTTTAAAACAGTCTCGGATTTCGACGAAACCAGTTTCATCGGATCCGTAATTTGATATTATTGTAATGGTTCAAATTTCGTGTCAATCGGATTTACGGTTTGTCCGGGGCAAGCGAAAACGCACAGAAAATTAGCTTAATCGGTTTAATTTAAAATTGATCGTTTATTTCTGTAACTCGCACATACGATGGAATTAGCCTCCGAAACACGTTCCATTGTGTTCGGAACGCGGGGTAAACCCTACAAACGCCAGCCGGCACGCTTCGTTTGGAGTTCGAAAAATTTCGAATGAATAGTAATTTGGCAATTTTCTATAAAAGGACCTTCACTCTCTTCATTTTGCAAACCCTAACCAGAGCAAACCCTAGCCGCCACTAACACCATACTCGGCCAGAAATGCTCGATTTTCTTCCTCATTTTCCTCTCAATCGATCAACAATTAGCAAAAACTCTTAACTACAAAGTTGTAGAGCGCATCAAGATCTAGCTATCCAACGGTGGAGATCGGAAACAGAGCCACGGATCGACGGGAAATCACGTTCATAGCTGCTGCGTTTTTCACGCAATTCTATGCATAGGGGGGAGGCCGAGCTTCAAGCCCTTTAGGTCGAAGGTGGAGTTCATCGAGGGCTTCCATTTGGCGCTAGCTGATCGTTGTCAAGTGGCTCGGATTTGTGGCGTGTATTAGGGTTTGAACGTGGATGATGGGTTACGGTCGCGTGTGATGTCTGGAGAAGGAGAATAGCGTGTATGTGGCCTGGATCATGCAGTGTGAAATCAACGGCCCAGATGTGAGGGTTGTAAAAATTAAAAAGAATTTGTTAATTTAGTTATATTTAAATTCGTGTAACTTTAAAAATACATATCTTTTTGATACGAGGTCGAAAACGCACGAAACCAGTTGCGTTGGAACCATATTGTCGAACACTACGCTATGGAACTGGATTGGAGTCATTTGGAGCTAGTTTGAATTTGGATAAAATTAAACGCATGTTTGATTTTATTCGAAATAAAACGCAAAAAAACTGAATTGAAAGCAAGGTAAGAACTTCTCACTCAATCGAGTAGTTTCGATTTAAATTTTAAATAGTTAGATTTAAAATTATTGATTGTATGCTTGAATGATAAATTATTATCTGTTATTGATTGAAATAGACATTATATGCCGTTAGTAAGCGGAGGTTATTTATAAAAAACATATACCGCGATAATTCCATCTTGATTGGAATTGGTATTATATACGTACTTGGAGTTGATTTTCCCGCATTATATAGCGGATGAGACCCTATCGCGCCGCCTATTAAGCGGATAATATTTTTATAAATCCCATATGCCGCGATAATTCCGTACTGGAACGAAATTGGTATTGTGCTAATGTCTGTGGATGCAGGGAAACAGGTTGGAGGGATCCAACTGGATTCCTCACAAGTATTTATTTGATTACAGATATTTTGATATGTGTTGGTTATCATATACTGATATATGATGTTTGGATGACGTGATTGACTATTTGGTGCTGTTGCATAATCGGATCCATTTTTGAACTTTAAAAATAACGATTTTGATTTTAAAGGGATTTTTCAAAGTACACGTTTTATTAAACTTTTGAATTGATTCATTTTAAATAAATAAACGTTAAAATTTTAAAGTTAACAAAATTATGATTTTTGGTGAAATATAACCGAAGTGTGATTTTTGGAATAAATAGTTAAGTAATTTATAAAATGGTTTAAATTGGGATTTTTGAATTATTAAAAACGATGTATATAAAAGATTTACAAAATTGAAATTTTATAAATTAAAAATATTGGAATATTAAAACGAGTTTTTATAAGTGTTAAAAAAATGAAATAAAAATTGGATTTCATAAGTGAACGAAATTTATAGATTTATAAATTGTGAAGTTATAAAATGAATAGATTTTGTAAAATAAAAGATTTATAAGTAATTATCTTATAAATCGGACTTTGGCATTTAAATGGGATATAAATAGAAATTGTTAATAAAGGGATTTTTATAACTTGAAGTTGTTATAAAATATAAAAGAATCTTAAAAGTAATAAGATTATAATGTGTGAAGTTTTTTTTTAAAGAACGATTTCGTAAATAAATGGATTATAAGTATTTAACTTATATGGACTTTTGGTATGTAATTGAGTTATATAAATTGATTTGGATTAATAAAGGAGATCTATAAATCGAAGCTTATAAATAGAAATGGAATTTATAGACATTGTTTATAAATTCGAAATCAATGGAATTTGATAAATTGAATGTTGAAATTGGTTAAGGAAGTATATTCACGATTCTGGACAGTGAATATATTATTAAATAAAATGGATATCCTTGGGAAAATGAATATTATAAAATGAAGTTAATCGTTTTAACGATGTTTTAAAATGTATTAAACATCGAAAACATAGATTTCAACATTCATTGTTGAAATAGACGTTTTCGAGAAATAGAAGTAAGCGCTTACTATTCGGGTTAGCCGGGAAAGGACCTTGGGGTCGTATAACCCATTACGAATATGTGATATGTCATTATGGATTGCATTTGATGACCGGTGTTGAAGACCGGATATTTGTGAAAATGGAAGGACTACCGTCGAATGTTTCTGCATCGGCTGATCTCCGATATAGAAATTTATTACCCTTTGTGATGGGAAGTCCGGTCGTGATTAGTGAATATCCGGATTGCAAGGACTTCTTTGGAAGTGCCTGCGGTTCCGTTCGATCCCGGAACGGACTTGTATGGATATATGTCTGACGTTACAATTTGAGATGTAAAGATGGTTTCTATCAAATATGTTCCCGTTGGTGGCGGAGAATTTGTTCTCTTTGCATAACACCCTAGAGGTTATGTAGTTGGTGGTTACTAGTGATACATTCCCAAATTGGTAATGTGGCATACGAAGTGCTGTTGAGCATTGTGATCAAAGCACAACTTTTGTATAAAGAGTGGCTTTATGGACGAGACTTCGTCGGACCTCACACCCCGAAAATGGTCAAAACAGGAAGGATGCGGCAAGTTTATTAGGGGGTAGCGCCCCTTTAGTGTATTCATTCCTTCTGGATAGAGGTGGTATCATGGTATGGAGCCCAGATACTTAACCTATGTTGTTGCTGCAAATTTATTGCTTTGTGGTTGTTGGAAATCGAGGATCCTCGGATAAAGATCGGTTACGATCGGGGAATGACATATTCGTGTCAGTAGTTACCCAATTAGGGGTAACCCGACCTTGTGTTGGCAGAGATCCGGTTAGGTTCTCGGGTCGTCTTTCCAGAGGCGTACCCATGTGGCAATGGGAAGTTCCTTGGCCTGACCATTTGTTGGAAATCCAAAGAAACAGTACGATCTTGTACGGTTTTAGTTGTAGAACCTATCATTCACTTATGGTGGCGCCCCACTGTTTGGATGGTAGCTATAGTAGGCATAAGTGCGGAATGCCTATGCTGGCTAAGATTTATATCTTTACTTTCGAAATGTTTTCTACACTATGCACTAGTAATAATATCAAATGTTTCTTTTTAATGCGTATCAAGCATCTTTGACTATCATAAGGTGAAATCTCCTCCGATTCTGCGTTTGCATTGTATGTGTGCGTGTGCGGGAGGCCTTATGGTAGTCTCATTTTCTAAAATGCATTGCGAATCTATTTAAAAAAAATTATCCTGTACTTTGTTTAAAAAAAAATAAACTATTTTAGTTCTCACACTAGTTACATGACTAACTCAGAGTTTATTGTTTCCCTTCCTAAACTCTGGGTGCCCCCAATTTCCACACGGGCAGTCTAGAGTCAGGTTATCAGGATATTCTGGAATTCAGGAGTTGTTGGAGGCAAGCTGGATGGTATGGCGTATATCAACTATTATATAGTATTTCTTTTCCGTTGTTTGTTGTAGTTTGTTGTTGTACACTCTGATGATGTAATGTAATGTAATGTGATGTAATGTAATAACTAACATAGTTTTTTTGTTTAAAGATTATTCATTTATCTATTATATGTTGTTCCGCTGCGATTGTGAGATTCTGATATTGTTCTGTTGTTTCTCTCTGTTCTGTTCTATTTTTCTTCATCATTTATCTTTTTCTTCTTCTTTAACCCTAACGGTACGGTTTTCCGGCCTTCGATTGTTCGGCAGTTGATACAGTGGACGTATTGATGTCGGTTTTCGAGCGTCGAAAAGTCGCGTTGTAACAACCAATATTTTTCAACCATTTGCATCCATTATAAGTGCATAGGCAGACACTCATGCCGGAATTGAATTGCTCAAAATACCGTGTTGTAAATAAAATTTTGGCAAATCTCAGAATATACAGTAAATAAAATCACAGACCATAGACACAGAGTAATGATAATGCAGCGGAAGTAAAAGAGGAGATAGTAGTTCATGAAGCTACTATATAAAATATGAGATACATCAGAGTTAAATAAGATACAACAGAAGAGTAACAGGATACATCAGGTACAAATCAAATACATCACTGAACCACTAGACACTGAAACAAAATAGATGGCTGGGTCTTCAAGGAAAGCTCCACGCCGAAGGTGAATCTTGAATGCTAATTCAATCAATCTGACCCGAGCGTAAAGCAAAACACAAAACCCTCGAGTCAGGACATAAATACTTATAAACTGTAAATCAACTCAAGTGAACAGTAACAAAATGCATCAGTAACTTAAAGGATGCTTGGGACCGCCCATCCTCTAAGGATCCGTTAAACTATTTACTATGCAGTAATATACGCTATATACGGTAGTGTATAATCAGTAAAGTATAATCATATAGAAAATAGCATTAAGGGGATGGTGAACCTTAACGCGGTCGGATCTTTAAAATCAAAATCGTAGTGGGCTCGATATAAGGATATAACACGGCACGCGAGGCAATGCCAGGGTGGATACACCGTTTGCACTCCCGGACCGGTGGTGACGGCAAGCCAGCAGCTTCCGCCCACCTCGAACAATACCCCCGAATCAAAGTGGCGCCACCGAATTGAATCACAACAGTAATAGAATGGTTTCCAATGGAGCATGCACGATGAAAGGGTGCGACCCTTTGTGTAGCCCGATATAGCTCCTGTTTTAGTCATATATGCCAACTCACGGGAGTTGGGTCCACGTAATATACCTCGAGAACGCCGCCACCATCCTACTTCATTCTGGAATCTCCACCGCGTACACAGTTGTTAAAGTGGTTTTCGGTATTGGCCGGCTATAAGGCAATATCCGATCTCGGTCTCTTTAACAACCAATCGTTATTATAACTCGTAGTTATAACTTTAAAACAATATTTTATACTTCAAAATAAAATATCCTTTTCAATCCAAATCTTTATCAAAATAAAGATTAAATCATTTCCAAAACCATTTCGATATATCATCGTAAAACATCTTTCAATTCAAATATTTATCAAAATAAATATCAAGTCATTTCTAACAATTTCAATATATTAAATTTTCATACCCTTTCAACACTACCTTTCAAATCATTTTAATATATCAAAATATCATAACCTTTCAAAGTTTCAGTTCCAGAATATCATATCTTTCAGAACTTCTTTTTAAATCAAGATTTAATAATAATCCACTTATTAAAATGCAAAGTTCAATTTTAAAATCCATTACATTAAATTTCAACTTAACGCTTAAGTTCAAATTCTCAAATATAACTTAGTTTTATTTTTTATTTGCTTAACTAAAAGTTCACTTTATGTCAATTTCATAAATTTCCAATTCTAGTTATATTTCAAAGTTTCAACTTAAAATATTTATTCATTTCACATTTCAACTTTATAAAAAAAATCATAAATATGATAAAAATCATTTTAAATTCATTTAAATTCAAATTATCATAAATTTATCATAATTTCATACTCAATTAAATTTCCAATTAAAATTAAATCAAAATTTCCAAAATAACTTACGTTCAAAATTTCTAACTTTTTCATTAATTCATTTCACTTGCAATTATTCAAAAAAACAATAATATTTTACAAAAATTTTATTTTTATTAAATTTCAAATCAAAATATTATAATAATTAAATTTCTAAAATATTTTAAATTTTTTAGAAAAGCATATTTTAACTACGGGCCTGTATAAAATTTTCTACGCTAGGTAAAGTGATACGAGTAATATATCATTTCAACCCATAATTTACAAAGAAAAATCCGGGTTTTATCATTTCAAACCCGCAATCCCAAGTCAAAATGAAAAATTTAAAACCATTCAGGCCTATCATTTCAGCCTATAACATTTTTTTTCTAACAGGGAACTTGCAGTGTGATCATATGCAGAAATAATATAAACAAGGTCAATATCACAATATACAGTCATATATCAGATGTCAGGTGAAAATTAACAGTTTTAACATGGTAATAATATGGTAATAACATGGCATAGCATATCATATGATCATCATTAACTTGCATAAACATTTTTTTATTACTAAACACTTGTCATCAATTCACTTTTCATAAGTATAAATGTCAGAGTGAGAAAGACTCACTTTTTCGAAGCTAGAGACCAAAACAACATACAAGCATGACTCTAAAGGCACGACAAGCACAATTGCATGACTTTTGATTTGAGTTGAAAGATAGCCAAGATATGATTTTGTATCAACAACCCAAAACAAAACAAAGAAGACAATATATAAACATTCAACATAAAATAACATTGAAACAATTTTGAAATACAAAGCAAAATGAACAAGATAGATTGGACCTTGCTTCAACCACTTCAATGCTTGGCCTAAGGGACACTTATGCTTGGCTATGGTGATGCTAAGGAAGAGTGGTAGGGGATGGTGGAGAGTATGGTGGTGATGGTGGTTGGTAGAGGCCAAGCAATACACATGAGAAAACAAGGCAAAATATAAGAAACAATGGAAAAAGAAGAGCAAAAAGAAGAGGAAAAGAGGAGCCATTACCAAACCTTTCTAGCCGTGAAAAATGAAGTGGAGAGGAATGTTTTCACGTGAAAATGAGGTAAGAAATGCACAGCTACAATAAAGAAAGGAACGGTCAAAGGAAATTAAATCTATTAATTGGAAAAGAAACGGAAGAAGAAACGTTAAAACGGTTTTACGTTTCTTTGCTTTCAAACCTTTTAAACTTCCTATATATATTCATATACATCTTAAATAACTGAAAACACTTATAAATTTCAGTTAGAATTCGGATGTAGATGGTGTAGGGAAATGCCAAAAAAAACAGATGTATTGATGACAAAAGAAACTGCAAAAGAAACAGTGAAACGTTTTTACGTTTCTTAGCCTTTAACCCTTTCAAATTTCTCATATATATTTATATACATCTAAATAACTGAAACTAATTAAAATCTCAGTTAAAATTCGAAAGTATAACAGATAAACAAAATATTAATAATTAAATATTAATTAGATATGATTAAAACAAGAAAAATAGCACAGAAAATGAAAACTTGACTTAAGAATTAGAAATAACTTCAATATACTTTGGAAAAAATTTCTTAAATTTAAATACATGTAAAATGAATAAAATATAGTAAAACACAGCAATAAAAGTGAATGTATAAAATAAATCAATAAATTGATGTATTAATTGCAAAAAGAAACGGATAAAACGCCTTTACGTTTCAGGCTTTTAAGATCTCTTAACTTTCTAAACCTTTTGCATTTCCTTTCCTTTTTAATTTTATAAAAACAAAATAAACTCAGAAATGTTATTTAAAACCGAAACTAAGTAAGAATAAAATAAAATAAATAATTTATTTTAAGTAAAATAGAAAAAGGAAATAAGAAATTGCTTAAAATAGCAACCCTGACATAAAAATTTACAAGAAAATCTCTAATGACTTTGGAAAATTTATTACTTCACAAAAAAATTTATTATAACACAAAATTTGAATAAAAAATGGTTTTAGAACATTTTCAAGGTAAAATAATAATTTAATTTTTATTAAATAGAAAGTTAAATAAAGAAATATGCAGTAAATACCAATTAGGCTTTATAAATTGAAATAAATTCAAATAAACTTTAGAAAAATTATATTATCATTTTAAAAATACTTAAAAGTCAAAATATACATAATATAACATATTATCACATATTAAAATAAAATATAACAAAGAACAAGTAATTTATACAATTTAAAATAGTCATTGTTAAATAACCCTATATACGCACAATATTGTAAAGGGTATAACTTTCACAATTTACATCCAAATTCAACGAAACAAAAAGTGGTGTTCTTAGAATTTTATGTAATTTCATAATAAAAGAAAGAAATTAATTTTTTTTAAACTTTTAAAATTTTAAGTTGAAAGTCACAGTTTGACTATTTTGACCAAAATCAGCATTTCAGGCAAATATTCAATTTACACAAGTTTGGAATTATAACTCATATAAAAATCAAGATTATATTTAAATAATAAATTTAATCATTTCAAATAAGTAAAATAAGTTTTTAAATCAAAATTTTATATTAAAATAATTAAAATACACAATAAAATAATTACAAAATACAGGGTTGTTACACTCTCCCCCACTCAAAACTTTTCGTCCCCGAAAAGGAATGAGGTATGGAAGGGCACAGAAAAGATAGAGTGAAATAGGATTAAGATAAGATGACAAGAAGATTGAAGTTATACCTGATAACTGTTGTTATAGGTAAGTTTTACAAGGTGGAGGTGATCTTTCCAAGATCCTCCAGAATCAAGAACACAAGCACGAAAAAGGTGGATTCAAAATGATTTCCAATGGTCTATTAAAGATTATAGAAAGATTTCTAAATAGAAAGATTATAGAAAGATGCCTATGCCGGTCTATAGCAAGATAAGGATGATAAGGACAACCAAAAGATAGTTTGAAAAACAAAATAAGGAAATGAATTTGAAAGCATGGAGATTTCAACTTAAACAGAGAATAAATCTTTACACAAGTTAAATAAATCTTAACTATCTCAAATTTCATTATCTTATTATCCAATCATATAAAATTAACCATTTTTAAAACCATGGGTTTGAAAAATAATCATTTATTACACTCACGATGTACTTAATAAATTTTATTCTTCTTTATTCCTAATTAAACTTAAATTTATTCCTCCCACTATATTTATCACTTATGTTAAACATACTTACACTTATTATAACTGCTTTCTTTCGTTCTTAGTTCTTTTAACATCATTTTATTGTAAGTTATTCAATTACCCTTTATTATATTTACCTCTGTTAATCATTAAAATTTAAGTGTATAACATTTATTATAACCACTCAGATTTTATTTATAAAATCTTTTTACAACGTATATTATCCAATTACATTTTTAACTTCTGAAATTTTGGTAATTTATATTTGAATGCAATTGTATTATACAAATAAAATTTCCAATTCAACCATTTCATGCTTGATATTCATCCAAAATTTTGATAGATTGATTTTTTTTTGGTTTTTTTGGAATTATTATTTAAAATAAAATTTAAGAATTAAATTTCCGATTTCTTCAAACCATTTAGAGATAAGTAATAATATATATACATATATAATATGTCAAATTAAATTTCAATCATATATTTATATATATGTTATAAACCAAGTCATATTTTAGAAATTCAAATCAATTTAATTTCCCAAAACAAAGTTGTAGCAAGACTACAGAACAATCTCCTAACTTCGAAACTCGAAAATGAACGTCGATGATGTCGCGATCATCACCGAAGTTATTTTCCAGCGACAAAGAGAAGAGCACTGTAAAATTATTTGGAAACAAATTCTATTTGAAAATACTTTAAATAATATAACCTTTTAAAACTTTAAACCAAAGTTCGAAATAATCGAGATTTAAACCCTCAAATTCTTGTTTTAAATTCATTTCATTAAGTTCCATAAATTTACTTATATATCAAAATTTATTTCATTAACCAATTTTTTTTTAAATATATGGTGTCCATTCGTTCTGTCAAAGTGTTTTGGAAATCTTATCGATAGCGCTGATCAGACGTATCGATCAGAAACCCAACTCACATCAACAACTCAAACAACACAATATATAAAACATTTTAAATTTTAAATACTAGTTTACAAATACACTATACATGAATAGATTTTCAAAGAAAGATAGAGATTCAAATTTTTTTGATTAACACAAATCAAAGGAGATTATGATTTAAAAATAAGTTGGAAACAAGGATGACATGATTAAATAACAGAATAGGAAGATGGATAAGCTTATATAAATCACGGGCAACCTTAACCGGGTCAACCATGACTTAAAGAATAAGATCAATGTTGATTTTTCTGGGGTAAATCTACATTCGACCTCAAGAGTTTGAGTTTGGAATAACAAAAGATATTAGCATCTAAACCAAGGATAGATAAGAATCTCTGGTGAATCGATGCTAATTGTAAAGGAGTTTTCCCTTTTTTTTTCAATTCAATTTTGAAATTGGCGTAACCGCCGACTCACTAGAAAGATCATTCGTAGCGGAGTTATGGAATGCTCCAGAGTCAAAGAAGATGAATAGTGAGGGATACGAATGGATTTTGGAACTGTAGGGAATGTTCCAAAATTCAAAGGAATCGAGTCAAAAGAAAGAGATTCAACTCGAATGAAAGTGATTTTGTAATTACATCTACTCCATATGCTGAGTTTTGCCTAGAGCAACCTGGCTCTGATACCAACTGTAACGACTCGGTATTTTCAACCATTCGCATCCATTATAAGTGCATAGGCAGACACTCATGCCGGAATTGAATTGCTCAAAATACCATGTTGTAAATAAAATTTTGGCAAACCTCAGAATATACAGTAAATAAAATCGCAGATCACAGACACAAAGTATATAAAAATGCAGCGGAAGAAAGAGAGATAGTAGTTCATGAAGCTACTATATAAATATGAGATACATCAGAGTTAAATAAGATACAACAGAAGAGTAACAGGATACATCAGGTACAAATAAGATACATCACTGAACCACTATATAATGAAACAAAATAGATGGCTGGATCTTCAAGGAAAGCTCCAACGCCGAAGGTGAATCTTGAATGCTAACTCAATCAATCTGACCCGAGCGTAAAGCAAAACACAAAACCCTCGAGTCAGGACATAAATACTTATAAACTGTAAATCAACTCAAGTGAACAGTAACAAAATGCATCAGTAACTTAAAGGATGCTTGGGACCGCCCATCCTCTAAGGATCCGTTAAACTATTTACTATGTAGTAATATACGCTATATACGGTAGTGTCTAGACAGTAAAGTATAATCATATAGAAAATAGCGTTAAGGGGATGGTGAACCTTAACGCGGTCGGATCTTTAAAACCAAAATCGTAGTGGGCTCGATATAAGGATATGACACGGCACGCGAGGCAATGCCAGGGTGGATACACCGTTTGCACTCCCAGACCGGTGGTGATGGCAAGCCAGCAGCTTCCGCCCACCTCGAACAATACCCCCGAATCAAAGTGGCGCCACCGAATCGAATCACAACAGTAATAGAATGGTTTCCAATGGAGCATGCTCGATGAAAGGGTGCGACCCTTTGTGTAGCCCAGCATAGCTCCTGTTTTAGTCATATATGCCAACTCACGGGAGTTGGGTCCACGTAATATACCTCGAGAACGTCGCCACCATCCTACTTCATTCTGGAATCTCCACCATGTACACAGTTGTTAAAGTGGTTTTCGGTATTGGCCGGCTATAAGACAATATCCGATCCCGGTCTCTTTAACAACCAATCGTTATTATAACCCGTAGTTATAACTTTAAAACAATATTTTATACTTCAAAATAAAATACCCCTTTCAATCCAAATCTTTATCAAAATAAAGATTAAATCATTTCCAAAACCATTTCAATATATCATCGTAAAATATCTTTCAATTCAAATATTTATCAAAATAAATATCAAGTCATTTCTAACCATTTCAATATATTAAATTTTCATACCCTTTCAACACTACCTTTCAAATCATTTTAATATATCAAAATATCATAACCTTTCAAAGTTTCAGTTCCAAAATATCATATCTTTTAGAACTTCTTTTTAAATCATGTTAATATCAAAACGTCCTATCTTTCAAACTCCGTTTTCAAATCATTTAATATCAAAAATATCATATCTTTCAAAACTTCGTTTCAAATCATTTTAATATATCAAAATATCATATCCTTTCAAAACTTCGTTTCAAACATTTTAATATATCAAAATATCGTATCTTTTCAAACTTCATTCATTTCAAATCATTATTCATTTTATTCAATCTAAAATACCATTTCAATTCATATTTCAAAACAGTTTATATTCCAAAAATTCTTTTTTATCATTTCAATGGAGTTATTATGCTTAATAATTAAATTATTAAATTTCCAAAAATTTCAACTTTCAAAGTTCATTTATTCACTTAAGTTTATCAAAACAGTGAAAATTCACTTTTCGCATCATTTAGAAAACTCTACGGAAAGTTACATTTAAAACAGTTCAATTTAACAAAAGTAAAAATGTTGTAATAGAGTTTTCTTAAATTTCAAATAAACTTAGTTAAATTCAAAAATCATAGTACTTACAACAATTTCTATAATAGTTTTTTTTCAATAGCTTTTTTTTTAGTTCGTTATCATCGACTACAGTATTTACAATTGCTGTAATATCATTTACATTGTAATTAATATCATTTCAAAAATGCAGTCAATTAACTTCAAATATTCAATAAAATGTCTCAACCAGTTATATTTTTATTAAAACATTTTTAACTTATAAAGTCGTACATTTTCACATTTATAACATTATTTAATTTTCCTCAAGTTCATGATTTTACAAGGTTGAATTTCCATTCAAAAATCAAGATTTAATAATAATCCACTTATTAAAATGCAAAGTTCAATTTTAAAATCCATTACATTAAATTTCAACTTAACGCTTAAGTTCAAATTCTCAAATATAACTTAGTTTTATTTTTTATTTGCTTAACTAAAAGTTCACTTTACGTCAATTTCATAAATTTTCAATTCTAGTTATATTTCAAAGTTTCAACTTAAAATATTTATTCATTTCACATTTCAACTTTATAAAAAAAATCATAAATATGATAAAAATCATTTTAAATTCATTTAAATTCAAATTATCATAAATTTATCATAATTTCATACTCAATTAAATTTCCAATTAAAATTAAATCAAAATTACCAAAATAACTTACGTTCAAAATTTCTAACTTTTTCATTAATTCATTTCACTTACAATTATTCAGAAAATCAATAATATTTTACAAAAATTTTATTTTTATTAAATTTCAAATCAAAATATTATAATAATTAAATTTCTAAAATATTTTAAAATTTTTAGAAAAGCATATTTTAACTACGGGCCTGTATAAAATTTTCTACGCTAGGTAAAGTGATACGGGTAATATATCATTTCAACCCGTAATTTACAAAGAAAAATCCTGGTTTTATCATTTCAAACCCGCAATCCCAAGTCAAAATGAAAAATTTAAAACCATTCAGGCCTATCATTTCAGCCTATAACATTTTTTTCTAATAGGGAACTTGCAGTGTGATCATATGCAGAAATAATATAAACAAGGTCAATATCACAATATACAGTCATATATCAGATGTCAGGTGAAAATTAACAGTTTTAACATGGTAATAATATGGTAATAACATGGCATAGCATATCATATGATCATCATTAACTTGCATAAACATTTTTTTATTACTAAACACTTGTCATCAATTCACTTTTCATAAGTATAAATGTCAGAGTGAGAAAGACTCACTTTTTCGAAGCTAGAGACCAAAACAACATACAAGCACGACTCCAAAGGCACGACAAGCACAATTGCATGAATTTTGATTTGAGTTGAAATATAGCCAAGATATGATTTTGTATCAACAACCCAAAACAAAACAAACAAGACAATATATAAACATTCAACATAAAATAACATTGGAACAATTTTGAAATACAAAGCAAAATGAACAAGATAAATTGGACCTTGCTTCAACCACTTCAATGCTTGGCCTAAGGGACACTTATGCTTGGCTATGATGATGCTAAGGAAGAGTGGTAGGGGATGGTGGAGAGTATGGTGGTGATGGTGGGTGGTAGAGGCCAAGCAATACACATGAGAAAACAAGGCAAAATATAAGAAAACAATGGAAAAAGAAGAGCAAAAAGAAGAGGAAAAGAGGAGCCATTACCAAACCTTTCTAGCCGTGAAAAATGAAGTGGAGGGAAATGTTTTCACGTGAAAATGAGGTAAGAAATGCACAGCTACAATAAAGAAAGGAACGGTCAAAGGAAATTAATCTATTAATTGGAAAAGAAACGGAAGAAGAAACGTTAAAACGGTTTTACGTTTCTTTGCTTTCAAACCTTTTAAACTTCCTATATATATATTCATATACATCTTAAATAACTGAAAACACTTATAAATTTCAGTTAGAATTCGGCTGGAGATGGTATAGGAAAATGCAAAAAAAAAACAGATGTATTGATGACAAAAGAAATTGCAAAAGAAACAGTGAAACGTTTTTACGTTTCTTAGCCTTTAACCCTTTCAAATTTCTCATATATATTTATATACATCTAAATAACTGAAAAAAAATTAAAATTTCAGTTAAAATTCGGAAGTATAACAGATAAACAAAATATTAATAATTAAATATTAATTAGATATGATTAAAACAAGAAAAATAGCACAGAAAATGAAAACTTGACTTAAGAATTAGAAATAACTTCAATATACTTTGGAAAAAATTTCTTAAACTTAAATACATGTAAAATGAATAAAATAAAGTAAAACACAGCAATAAAAGTGAATGTATAAAATAAATCAATAAATTTGTATTAATTGCAAAAAGAAACGGATAAAACGCCTTTGCGTTTCATGCTTTTAAGATCTCTTAACTTTCTAAACCCTTTGCACTTCCTTTTCTTTTAAATTTTATAAAAACAAAATAAACTCAGAAATGTTATTTAAAACCGAAACTAAGTAATAATAAAATAAAATAAATAATTTATTTTAAGTAAAATAGAAAAAGGAAATAAGAAATTACTTAAAATAGCAACCCTGACAAAAAAATTTACAAGAAAATCTCCAATGACTTTGAAAAATTTATTACTTCACAAAAAAAATATATTATAACACAAAATTTGAATAAAAAATGGTTTTAGAACCTTTTCAAGGTAAAATAACAATTTAATTTTTATTAAATAGAAAGATAAATAAAGAAAAATGCAGTAAATACCAACTAGGCTTTATAAATTGAAATAAATTCAAATAAACTTTAGAAAAATTATATTATCATTTTAAAAATACTTAAAAGTCAAAATATACATAATATGACATATTTTAACATATTAAAATAAAATATAACAAAGAAGAAGTAATTTATACAATTTAAAATAGTCATTGTTAAATAACCCTATATACGCACAATATTGTAAAGGGTATAACTTTCACAATTTACATCATCAACGAAACAAAAAGTGGTGTTCTTAGAATTTTATGTAATTTCATAACAAAAGAAAAAAATTAAATTTTTTTAAACTTTTAAAATTTTAAGTTGAAAGTCACAGTTTGACCATTTTGACCAAAATCAGCATTTCAGGCAAATATTCAATTTACACAAGTTTGGAATTATAACTCATATAAAAATCAAGATTATATTTAAATAATAAATTTAATCATTTCAAATAAGTAAAATAAGTTTTTAAATCAAAATTTTATATTAAAATAATTAAAATATACAATAAAAAATTACAAAATACAGGGTTGTTACAAATCCTTTTTTTATTAAATTTAAAATCAAAATATTATAATAATTAAATTTCTAAAATATTTTAAATTTTTTAGAAAAGCATATTTTAACTACGGGCCTGTATAAAATTTTCTATGCTAGGTAAAGTGATACAGGTATTATATCATTTCAACCCGTAATTTACAAAGAAAATCCGGGTTTTATCATTTCAAACCCGCAATCCCAAGTCCAAATGAAAAATTTAAAACCATTCAGGCCTATCATTTCATCCCATAACATTTTTTTTCTAACAGGGAACTTGCAGTGTGATCATATACAGTAATAATATAAACAAGGTGAATATCACAATATACAGTCATATATCAGATGTCAGGTGAAAATTAACAGTTTAAACATGGTAATAACATGACATAGCATATCATATGATCATCATTAATTTGCATAAACATTTTATATTACTAAACACTTGTCATCAATTCACTTTTCATAAGTATATATGTCAGAGTGAGAAAGACTCACATTTTTCAAAGCTAGAGACCAAAACAACATACAAGCACGACTCCAAAGGCACGACAAGCACAATTGCACGACTTTTGATTTGAGTTGAAAGATAGCCAAGATATGATTTTATATCAACAACCCAAAACAAAACAAACAAGACAATATATAAACATTCAACATAAAATAACATTGAGACAATTTTGAAATACAAAGCAAAATGAACAAGATAGATTGGACCTTGCTTCAACCACTTCAATGCTTGGTGTAAGGGACACTTATGCTTGGCTATGATGATGCTTTGGCTCAGGTATGACATCATATAGGTCAGGTTTAACATCATATAGGCAAGGCAACAAGTGGAGATGAAGGAGATGAGGCAAAGGTGGTCAAACTAGCATTGTTCAAGGGCATTGTTGCATTTTTTTTGGAGTTTTGGCACCATGGTGGGCTCGGCCTTGGTCAAGACCAGAGGGGTAGCTGGTGACGATGGCAGGGAAGAGGTGTAGGAGGTGGTGGCCGTGGCTATGGAGGAGAGGCCAAGCAATACACATGAGAAAACAAGGCAAAATATAAGGAAACAATGGAAAAAGAAGAGCAGAAAGAAGAGGAAAAGAGGAGCCATTACCAAACCTTTCTAGCCGTGAAAAATGAAGTGGAGAGGAATGTTTTCACGTGAAAATGAGGTAAGGAATGCATAGCTACAATAAAGAAAGGAACGGTCAAAGTAAATTAAATCTATTAATTGGAAAAGAAACGGAAGAAGAAACGTTAAAACGGTTTTACGTTTCTTTGCTTTCAAACCTTTTAAACTTCCTATATATATTCATATACATCTTAAATAACTGAAAACACTTATAAATTTCAGTTACAATTCGAAAATATAACAGATAAACAAAATATTAATAATTAATTATTAATTAGATATGATTAAAATAAGAAAAATGGCACTGAAAAAATGAAAACTAGACTTAGGAATTAGAAATAACTTCAATACACTTTGGAAAAAATTTCTTAAATTTAAATACATGTAAAATGAATAAAATAAAGTAAAACACAGCAATAAAAGTGAATGTATAAAATAAATCAATAAATTGATGTATTAATTGCAAAAAGAAACGGATAAAACGCCTTTACGTTTCAGGCTTTTAAGATCTCTTAACTTTCTAAACCTTTTGCATTTCCTTTTCTTTTTAATTTTATAAAAACAAAATAAACTCGGAAATGTTATTTAAAACCGAAACTAAGTAAGAATAAAATAAAATAAATAATTTATTTTAAGTAAAATAGAAAAAGGAAATAAGAAATTGCTTAAAAATAACAACCCTGACATAAAAATTACAAGAAAATCTCCAATGACTTTGGAAAATTTATTATTTCACAAAAAAAATATTATAACACAAAATTTGAATTAAAAATGGTTTTAAAACATTTTCAAGGTAAAATAATAATTTAATTTTTATTAAATAGAAAGTTAAATAAAGAAAAATGCAGTAAATACCAACTAGGCTTTATAAATTGAAATAAATTCAAATAAACTTTAGAAAAATTATATTATCATTCTAAAAATACTTAAAAGTCAAAATATACAGAATATAACATATTATCACATATTAAAATAAAATATAACCAAGAAGAAGCAACTTATACAATTTAAAATAGTCATTGTTAAATAACCCTAGATACACACAATATTGTAAAGGGTATAACTTTCACAATTTACATCCAAATTCAACGAAACGAAAAGTTTGGAATTATAACTTACAAACGTTTGGAATTATAACTTACACAAGTTTGACTATTTTGACCAAAATCAGCATTTCAGGCAAATATTCAACTTACACAAGTTTGGAATTATAACTCATATAAAAATCAAGATTCTTTAAATAATAAATTTAATCATTCCAAATAAGTAAAATAAGTTTTTAAATCAAAATATTACATTAAAAATAATTAAAATATACAATAAAATAATTACAAAATACAGGGTTGTTACACACGTCGTTACAATGTTTATGTTTCAGGCTTTGAAAAAAATATAATAGGGAAGAGAGCTGCATCATTTTTCATTTTGCTCCTGCATGATTGGGTCGTTAGCCACTGACTTAGCATGCTACTGTATGCGTTCAATTTAAATAAAAAAATAAATGGAGAAGTAAATTATGCGTACATGTCAGGAATGAATATATGGGCAAGCATAGTGTTGTATTGTCCAACTAGAGACTAGGTTGAAATTACCCTTTTGCATTTCTGAAGTGGAAAATGTGCACCACCTGTAGCTTGTGTAACCAGTCCTCTATTCCATGATGTGAAGTCTCAAGAGTGCATGTATTCGAGTTTTGAAATTTGGCAAGGGCCGTGCCTTTTTATAAAAAAAGAAGAAGAAAAAATTATAATAAGAGGGTGAATAGAATAGTAGGGAGCCACCTGTGCATGTGAGTAGAACATCCTGAGCATTAACGTGTTAGGATATATTGTGAATATAGGTAGGTTGATACATATTTGAATAACAGTCTTTATGCACTATGAACAGATCCATATGAAGTATTGTATACTAAGAATAATTATGAAGTATTAATACGTAAACCACATGTTGCACTTAGTAAAAAAAGGAATGAATGAACAAGCCGAGCCTTTGATATGTGGGTCAAGTCGTGTGGTGAGTGGTCGAGCCGTTGTGTCAATTTCCTTTAATTCAATCTTGCTTCAAATTTGTTGTGTTCGTGATAAGATTCGAATACTTAGTTTTATTTAATTACTTTATTCAAGATTTGAATCAAGTCGTTGCATCAACTGAAAATTGATCGTGCCTTCTGTACTCTTCTTTCAGGGTAGATAGCGTTGTTTGAATAAATTCTGCAGCTTCGAGAAGGTGAGTATTCTCACCTGACAAACGTACTTATATATCTATGAATTAATAACAAGTGTAATTGTAGAATAAAATTTTGTTTCATTTTATTTGACTATTATATAAATTGATGATGTTAAAAATCCTGTTATTAAACCTGCACATCATCAGTTATATTAGATATTGTTTTATTTATGCTGTTATACTGTTTATTAATTTACTGCTTAATCCACTGCTAGTTCTCTATAGAATAGAAATCGTTACAGGCTGAAATGATAGGCCTGAATGATATTTATTTATTTTGTTTATTTTTTTAATTAATTATTTAACTTGGGATTGCGGGTTTGAAATGATAAAACCCGGATTTTCTTTATAAATTACGGACTGAAATGATATATTATCCGTAGCACTTGACCTAGGTTAGAAAATATTATATAGAACCGTGGTTATATATATATATATATATATATGTATGAATGTATAAATTTTTTGGAATTATTAAATATTTGTAAAATTAGAATGTATAATATTTTGTTTAAAATTTGATTTAAAATGATTCTTAAGCATATTTATATTTTACAAGTTAAAGATGTAAATAAATAAAAGTTAAAAATTTAAAGTATAAATTTCTCTGGTAAATTTGGATTTGTAAAATAAATGGAATTTTAGCGAAGAAATAAAATATGAAATTTGTTATAACTTGAATATAAAGCGAGGATAAGTTTTCTATGAATTAAATAGTTAAATTTGTGAAATGTGGAAGTTGAAATATAACTTGATTTGGAAATGGGAGGCTGGTTTTCAAATAAAGGCATGATAAGAAATTAATTGGAAATTTAGTTATTTTGGAAACGGTAATTTAACTTCATTATTAAGTCAAATTCATAGAAAATGTGTACTTGATTTTATATAAAGTATAAAAGTTAGATATATACTTGAAGAATTTACTTTATAAAAATCATAAATTATTAAGAAATTTAAATGACTATTTAAAAGTGGAAATTTTGATTTGTTTAAATAAAAGGTTTAATTTTGCTGAAATTATATTGAAATCTAAATTTTAATTTACTCAAATTTATTATAAAGGATATTACCGCTCTTTGCAAGTGCTGTAGTTGATACAATTGGACTAAGGCTAAACTTTTAGGATTTTATATTTTATTTTGTAAGAAAAATAACTTCACTTCTAAATAGTTTCAAAAGTAGCATTTTAATTGAAATATAAACTATTTTAGATTCTTTATAACCACGGGTAATAATAACGTTGGTTGTTAAAGAGACCAGGATCGGATTTGGGCATACTCTCTGTCGATATGGAAAACCACTTTGACAACCGTGTACGCGGTGGAGATTCCAGAATGAAGTAGGATGGTGGTGACGTTTCCTTTGAGGTAAATACGTGGACCCGACTCCCGAGAGTTGACATAAGGTGGCTAAAACAGGAGCGATTCACGGACTAATGAGGTAGCACCTTTGATCGGACGCACTTCTTCGTATGCTTCTATTACTTTGTGATTGTTTGGTGCGCACCTTTAATTTGGGAGTGTTGTTCGAGGTGGGCGGTAGTAGCAGCTACACGTTACCATCGGTCCGGATGCGTAATTGGTATATCTACCCTGGCATTGCCTACTTGTGCCGTGTCACCTATCATAGCGAGCCTTGTACGAGTTTGGTTTTCTCCCGTAGCCCGTGTGGTATCCTCTGGTGGCTTCTCGATGAGGGGGAACTATGATATTGGATGGACTACTGGGACTATTACGTGTTAAGGGGAATATTGGGTCTCTCCTTAACGCTATTTAAAAGTAAGTTTATTTTACTAATAGACACTATTATAATAGTGAAGTATTACTATATAGTAAATAGTTTAACGGATCCTTAGAGGATGGGCGGTCTCAAGCATCCTTTAAATTACTTGTATTTTATTACAGTTCACTTGAATTAGCATACACTGTATAAGTATGTATGTCCTGACTCGAGTGTTTATGTTTTAATTTACGCTCTGGTCAGCCTGAGTTTCAGTTAAGACTTCACTCCGGAGCTTGGACTTATGCTGATCATCTCTTTTCAGGCTGCCGTCAAGTTTCTGTTCAGTTCTTATTAAGCTTTGTAATCAAGACAATCTAATATTGAGATTTTCTATGGAGATTTTAAACTATATTTGGTTTAAGACTATGTACTTTATACTTATTTTGAGACTATTGATAGTGGCTTCATGAACTACTAAGTTATTTTTATATTCCGCTGCGAGTATTCTGATTCTGTTTCTATGATTCTGTGATTATTTATTTACTGTATATTTTGGATTTGCCAAATTTTATTTACAACGCGGTATTTTGAACAATCCAAGTCCGACATGTGCGGATGCGAATGGTTGGAAATATCGGATGCGAATGGTTGGAAACGCGTTATTCATGAACTACCTTTTACCTTATGCTTCATATTATCACTTATCTTACTAAACTGATTGTTTTAGCTAGACCGAACCGTGTATTTTATACTCGGTTCAGATCGAATTATTTTAGGTTCATACCTGCTTTTGGACTTAGCTTTGCCTTGTTGCTTCGGCTTAGATATCAGCTTATCTATATTTGTGTAGATTTCTAGTTATTCTGATTGACTCTGATATGTATATTGTTTTGACTCGTTGTATATAGTGTGGTCTTCTAACCACTTATGATGTATCATTTTGTATTGTATTGGGATGATTAGTGTATAAATATATATGTTTGTTGTTCTATGATGTATTGTATATTTAGTTCTTGTATTTTTTTCTAATATATTCGTTAGCCACCTGTAGTTTTGTATTAAACATTTACTGATATGTCGATCCACTTAAGATAGAAAATTTTTTAGAGCATTAATCGACGTATTTAATAGATGCTAAGACAAAGCTATATATGGTCACTCCTAACCAGCCATATTCTCCACATTAGCAAACAGTATTACCTAGTAATACTCTTTGTTAACGTGGGTCTCGGGGTGGGGCGTCACAATGTTTCTTGTGATTTTGGACAACTTAATAAGTTTTCATTAAACGTTTAGTCAGTGATCATTCTTGTGGGGCTGGTCTTAGAAATACGAATAATCGACACCTTTCTAATGTGTTTGCCAAATCATTGATCATTGATGAGATTCGTAATTGTCCTAGTAAAATGCTTAAAGATATAATAGATGATTTTAGAAGAGAATACAATCTTCATTTTTCTTACTCTTTGGTTTATTCCGGAAAACAACTTACTCTGATGGAATTGTACGGTAATGATGTTATGGCATATAATGATATGAGTTTGTATTTAGAAGCATTGAAGAAGTATAATCCTAGTAGTTATGTCGATATGGATGTTAATCCTTCCAGTAATCAATTTGAGAGGGTGTTTATTGGTTTTTAGTGCTTGTTTACTTGGTTTCAAGCATTGTCGAACTATGATATTCTTATATGCTACTCATTTAAGGGTATGTCCAGGTGTTTTTATAGGTGCTACTGCAAATAATGGTCATCAAGGTATGTTTTTATTTCATTTTTTTAGGTATGTGGTGATGTTGTGTCATTATTGTGAAAAAAACGGTATTGGGTTTTTTTAGTATCATTTTAAATTTTAGTAAATATTATTTTAATTTTTGTTAATATCACTTTAAGTTTAGATCAGTATTTGGTAGTATCATTTTTCACAATAATGCATCTACTGAAAATAACCAGTATTAGTTTCTATAAGTATCATTTAATTTTAGAGTAATAGTTACATTATGTGGTATAGGATTTGATATTAGGATTTGAAAAAAGTAATATTTTGTAGTATCGCTGTTTTGGCATTGGTGTGTATAGTATTATTGTTTAATATCGGTTATTAGGTATCAAAATTTAAAACTGTTTTACTGTATAGTATCAGAATTTATATATCAGTTTTTAGGTAGCGGTTTTTGATATCAGTTTTTATGTTAACATTTATTAATTTTTTTAATATATTTTTCATTTGTTGATTTTTTTCCTTTAACTATGGGTATAGTTTCTCTAGAAAATGTGGATAATTGGAAATGATTTTTGATTCATTCAAAAGAAATGGTTCAAGAAAATCGTGATTTGGTTTTTATGTCAGACCGCATCAAGGCTTGATTTTAGGTGTTCGTGATCCTTTTGCCTTTCATAGTTACTGTTACCTTTACACGGAACATAATCTTCTTTCAGCAGTAGAGGCAAAGAATGCGAATTTGTTGATTTGTTCAAAATGTGCTCTAGAGTTTCTAACGTGTATGAAATAGAAGAAGCACGTTCTAGATTTTGTGAAATTGGTGGTATTATCGCTATAAATTATTTGAAGGAGAAGCCTTGTGGTAACTGGGTAAATTTGTTTTTTCCGAGGATACGTTATGGTGAATATACTTCAAATGTTGCTGAAGGTTATAATAGTTGGATTTTGGATGAACGAGACATCTCTATTACTGCATGTTTAGATGGAATTCACATTGAAGTTATGGAACAAATGACTAGAAGGAGAGAGGAGTGTTGTTTGTGAAATATTACTCTTCGTCCTTCTATTGAAATTCGTTTTAGTGAATTGATTGAAGAAGGATTTGGATGAGATGTATACAATTTTTAGAGTTTGTTTTTGAAGTGAAATCGCTAAACTCTCATTTTGTTTGATCTTAACGAATGGATTTGTAGTTACAACCAATGGAAAGTTACAGTATTTCCTTATGTTCATGTTATTAAGTGCATGAACAAGTCAAAATTGCCCGTTTATAATTTTGTTAAGTATTAATTCATCATTGATGTTTATCTTCCTTCTTATGCTAATGTTGTAAATCCTATTCCTAATTTTGATAAGCCTATTTTTGACGCAAGTGTTGAAAATATTATTAAGCCATCTAAGGAGAAACGTGGTGCTGGAAGATATTTTATAAAATGAAAAGGAGGATTTTCGTATTTTTAAAATAAGCAAAATAGATGTGGTGTATGTAAGCAATTTGGTCACAATAAGCGTAATTGTCTTGCTTCTAAGAAGATATGATTTTTTTTCATGTTGTTATGAATTTGTTGAGATTTATACTTCGTTGTATGACTCTTTTCAGCAATTTATGTAATTCAACCTGGTTATATATGTATGTTGGTTTAACATATTTTTTATTTGACATTAATTTGCTCTTTGTAATTAAACTTGGTTATATAGTATCATTTGTAGTTTCATTTTCAGTATCAATTTTATAATATAACCAGTATCTGTTTTATTATTTATTTGTTTGTTGGTTATATAGTATCATTTGTAGTTCCATTTTCAGTATTTGTTTTTGTAGCACAACCCATATCAATTTTATTATTTATTTATTTATTTATAGGTTATATGGTCAGTTGGCTAGTTTATTCAATATTAATTCTTTATTATCAGTCTTTGATATTATTAGTATATGTTTCAGGTATGTAAAAATGTGGTATCAGTTTTCTATGTTATTAGTGTCAATTTCAGGTATTACAAAGTATGGTATCAGTTTTTTCATGCTACTAATATCAGTTTCAAGTATAATAAATTATGATATCATTTTTTGCATGTTATTTGCATCAATTCCAGGTATAATAAAATATAGTACAATGTATGCTATTAGTATCAGTTTCAGATATAACTAAATACAATATTAGTTTTGCATGCTATTTGTATTAGTTATAGATATAACAAAATATGGTATCGGTTTTGCATTATATTTGTATTAGTATCAGTTTCAGATATGAAAAATATAGTATATCAGTTTCAGGTATAACAAAATACCGGTTTCATATATAACAAAATATCGGTTTTAGGTATAAATAGAAATAAAATACAGTCATAACATAGCATCACATGTAAGAAAAGCTAAACAAAGCTAATATTTGCAACATCAGAGCTAAGGTCATAGTTTTTACTATAAATTGACAAAATTTCAACAAGTGTTTATATCTACTTTAAAACAAATCTAAATTCAATTAGTCGTAACACAACATCTCAAATGTATATTAGTTGAACTGAACATCGCATCCGGTTTGACAACAAATTCAACTGTTTGTGTTTTGTTTTTTTCCCAGCCTTGACATGAAATTAGCTAAATTCCAGCAGTGATCATTGTCCGTCAATATCTTATACACAATTTTTGCTCTTATTTGCAACATATGTTCAGGTTTTGTTTTGATTGGTATCTGGCTTTTGTTCAATAATATAAGGAGTACCACAGTCAACCCTGTTTAAAGCAAAATATATTCCGAGTATCACTTTACATCACTTGTAGTATTACGTATATATAATAAATATATAACATTGTACTTAATAGATAATGGTGCAAACAGGGTCATATGCTTTGAAATGAAATTTTTAACAGATTTTGTATCAATTTTAGCAGCAGCTTTAGTATTAGTTGTAGTGCCTGTAGGTATCATTTTTAAGATCGGTGATAATTATTTTGTTCCCTTTTGATTATATATAGTTTTAGTGTCAATTTTATATCTGTTGGTATTAGTTTTGTGCCTGTAGGTATCAGTTTTTCTGTCTATGGGTACTGATTTTGATTTAAAGCATATCTACTAGTTTCAGTATTTCTTTTAGTTTCAGCTCTAGTATTAATTTTGTTGTCAGTAGGTATCTTTTTTAACAAAAAAATAGCTTATGTGTTTGATGCTTGCTGTGCACATTTAATTTGATGCATTTCATTTGGCTTCACTTCCATATCTTGTACATTGTTGTTTTTCCATAGTTCTTGCAGGATTTCTTAAAATTCTTCTCTCTATTAAAAACAAAATAATACAAAGGTAGTTAATGTTCCCTTTTTTTCAATTATATTAGTTGATTTTTTGAAAAATATGTCAAACCAATTTCAATGCTTCTTTTAGACTTAGGTTGTTTAATTCATTTGATCTTCTAGGATGTAAAGAATCTACGTGAAACCATTGCATTCTAGGATATATCAATGTTACCAATGCCCAATGGTCTTTACAATGCAGAGAGAAATAAATAGCATATCCATATTTATCTCGCACGATTTCTTCAAGTAAAGGTAGGAGTAAATTTTTTTTAATGCTTTCTACATTAGTGACTAGACCTTTTAGTTGAATACAAAAATTAGTTACAATTCAATGTATGTAGCAATTATTATGTACTTTCATATTAAAGTTTTATTTATCCTTAGTGTTGTCGTCATTGAATAGTTATGCTCTATCAGCCTACAGTTTGATACATACCAATTCGATTATTTATATTAAAAATAGGAAATTGTAAGTTTTTGTTATTGGTGAAGCAAAATTAAATAACAAATAGTATTAGTAATGTTAACAGTGGCAGTACATATTGAAAAGTATAAAAATAACTAAGCATCAACTCTAATCAAACAGCTTCTAGGTATCAGTTTTGCACTGATTTGGTATCAATTTGTTGTATATGATATCCAAAATAGTTTCTAAAATTAAAGATCATCAACTTTTATCAAACAGAAACTAGGTAATATTTTTGCAAATATATTGGTATATGTTTGATATAAATTTCACTCAACTAAGCCACAACTCCAATCAAACAGCTGCTAGGTATCACTTTTGCATTATTTTAGTATCACTCTTATTATACATGATAGTCAAATAAATAATTAAAATTACAGAGTATCAACTTATATCAAATAGACAGTAGATATCATTTTTGCAAATATATTGGTATCAGTTTTGATATAAATTACAGTAAAAATAATTTATAAAATAACTAAGTGTCAACTCCCATTAAATAGTTTCTAGGCATCAGTTTTGCATTATTTTGGTATTACTATTGTCACACGTAATAGTCAAATAAATAATAAAAAATACAGATCATCAATTTATATCAAGCAGAAACTAGGTATCATTTTTGCAAGTATACAGGTATTAGTTTTGTTACAAATAACATTCAAAATAATTTATAAAACATATAAGCATCAACTCGAATCAAACAACTACTAGGTATTAGTTTTTGTAATTATTTCGATTGATAGCAGTAGTTTTTTTTGAAAAAGGTACCTTGTATACGAAATAGAACGCATATACTTCCATGATATGCCTCCTTAAAACCTTGCAATCCCCCTAACCTATGTGGGTAACTTGCAAGGAAAAAGAGTGCATATCATGTCCATATATTAACAATAAAACAACACAGAGCCTGAATCAAGTTGTCAAATAGATGGAGAAGTAAACAAAAGGGAACACACTCTAAACCATCCATATGAACAACTTGGGTCAGCAGACAAAAAAAATCAAAAAAACATAAACAAAAGAACACGAGTAACAAAGCAAGAAAAATAAAAACACGACTCTTGAAGACTTCCTAAAACTGCATTCATGAGAGAGAATGCTCATCTACTTTACCAAATAAGATCTAAACTAAATGACCTCTCAAGTCAGGACAGTAATGGCGGTGGCTATTAATCTAATAAAGCATGAAGAAAACCATCACCAAATTGCAGAAGGATGCAGAGCAGCATTCAAGGAGGATGATGGTAGACTTTTGGATCAGTAGCAATGTCAAAATCTGCTAAGATAAGTTTTAAATTATGTGTATCGTCTTAGATTCCAATTTATGCTGGATTAAAATTTTGCAGTCTTGAATTAAAAGACTGAATCTCACTTTGGTAGGCGGTTCAATACCTTTGAAAACCCGATTGTTTCTTTCACACCATATGTTCCAAACCAATGAAGTAAAAGCTATGTTTGTGATCTGATTCATTAATGAGTTAGTTTTCTGGCTTTCACGCATAATTTCCAAAATTTGGTTTATATCATAAGAGTTACCGAAATTAAGCTTTAACTTATGCATAATATCCTGCATTAATTGTCTCGAATAGATGCAGTGAAAAAAAAGATGGTCTAAGTCTTTATACTGATTTAAGCATAACACAAGAGTTCGATCAATGTCAGTATTCCATCTACTGATCCTATCTTCATTATTTAATTTGTTTAGTTACCATTAGAGCACAAGTAGACATCTTTGGGGCACAATTTTTATCCTAAATTATTTTCGTCCAATTTAATTCAGTATGCTTGCATATGATTTGATTCCATGCCGATTTCATACTGAACTGACCATTGTTGGTAGGAAGCCAGAACCAAAAGTCTTGATGCCTTTGATTATGAATGGTTATATTGTGTACTAAATGGTGAATTTGTGTAGGAACATATTCAATATGATGTTTCACTCTTTACCAGAGATTAGCATAGATACCTTTCTGTTACACCCACTGGTAACTGACATAGTATTCCATCCAAATTTATCTAACGGCGAGGATCCATTAAGCCATGGGTCAAACCAAATATCTGTATTTTCACCATACAATTTTCCTATCAATTAACCCTTTACACCATTGTATGGCTCTAAGTAGTGATTTCTAAATATATAAAGCATTACTATCCAAAGTAGCAGTCCAAAAATTAACAGTATTGCAATACTTACTACGCATCCATTTTGCCCAAAGAGATTCAACTTGTATATATTTCCATAATAGTTTTACTACAACTGCTTTAGCAACTTCATCAATTCTTCTAATACCAAGATCAGCCTCACTTTTTGTTCTACAAACATCATCCCAGCTCATTTTATGTGCTTCAGATTTCCATATAAAGGTAGCACAGATGGAATTAATTTTCTGGATAATAGCCACAGGGAATTGTGTGATTTATAGCCAAAATTGAATAATTGGATAAACGAAAGTTTTAACTAGTTCTGTTCTGTCACTAATATTGATCATCTTACTATTCTAATGATTGAATTTTTTATTTATTTTGTCTCTTAACCATCCAAAATCCCTTGCTTTTAATTTGTTGTTTGATAATGGGATGCCCAAGCACACAATTGGTAGGTTTCCAGTGCTAATTTTTAAAATGTCAGCAATTTGTTGCTTGTTATTTGCTCCTTTACTAAAGAACAAAGTAGACTTATTTGCATCTAAGTCAAGTCTAGTTAAAATTTTCAGATCTTGAAAAATGTGTTTTATGCTTTCAGCATTCTTAGTGGTAGCTTTAGCCAAAATTGAAATATCATCTGCATACAACAAATGGGTAATCATTGGTTCAGTTTGGTATATGGGTAATATATTACCTTTCAAGTAATCCACATTAAGCTTAATTGTAAGGAATTCCATATAAATAGAAAATAAATATGGCAAAAGAGGATCGCCTAGTCTTAATCCTCTCGAGTTGCCAATGAATCCAAAGGGGGAACCATCAATTAATACTGAAAATGAAGGAGTAGAAATGCACTCATAAATGCGATCAACAAATAATAGTAGAAAGCCCACAGAGATCAGCATGTGATGAATAAACTCTCTACTTATTCTATCATAGGCTTTATGCAAATCAATTCAGACATAGATTGTTAGATTTTCCTGTTGAATCCTTTAACCATTTCATAGGCTAGCAGGGAATTCTCAATAATTATTCTACCAAGAATGAAAGCATTCTGATTATATGGAATAAGGCCATTCATATAATCTTTCATTCGATTACAAAGAAGATTGGCTAGGATTTTATAACAGACATTGCATAGAGAATTCGGTCTAAAATCAGTCATATCAACCACATCAGGTTTATATGAATTTTTTTTCCTGATTGGGGAATGCCATTCATAGCGTTTCAAATCATATTCGATTTGCTCCTAGTGGACTTTATAAAATTTTAAATTAAGACCATCAGGTCTATGGGAGCTATTATCATTAATTTGGAGTGTAGCTGCTTTAATTTCCTCTAGCTGAAATGGTTTGCACAAATTGTTTCTAGCATTGTCAGTTAGAATTTTCTTACATGTTATTTCTGGAAATTGGTATGTAGTCTGAGATGACATGAACAGTACAGAAAAGTAGTTAATAGCTTCTTGCGCAAGTTTTTCTGATGCTGATGACCTTGAACCTTCATCATTAAGAATAAAATTACTCCGTCTAAGGTTAAGAACTTTAATCTTGCTGAAAAAGAATTCAGATGGTTTATCCCTTTTTATAAGCTAATTTATTTTCATTCTTTGCTCAGTTTTAACTGCTATTTTCCTCATGATGGAATGAAGTTGCTAAGATTTTGAAATGTACTACTCTAGTAAACTGTCATTCAATGGATTTCGAACTAGCTGATTATAAATCTCATTAGTCTCATCTTTTAATTTATCAACCATTATGTATATGTTACTTTTATTTTTTGCCTATTTCTTCAATGCAGATTTAACTGATTTCAATTTTCATAAGGGCATGTGAAGAGGGTTTCCAGTGAACTATAGCATTAGAGCATCATGCAGGGAAGAATGGTATCCGACTTGAAGGTGCCAAGAATTATTATACCTGAAAGGTACTCTAATTCACGTTTTATTATGTAACATAAGATTGATAACGATAGGAGAATGATCACTCAAAGAGTGGCTACCAAAACTAATTCCGAAGTGATAAATTTTATCCAACCATAAATTGTTAACAAAAACACAGTCAGTCTTACTGTGAATAGAGAAATTTTGACCTCCCCTCCAAGTAAAATAGTTACCTATGAAATCTGGCTCCACTAGTTTAGAAGAGGAAATGCAGTCTATAAATTCTTGTTCACCCATCGAATTAAAAAAACCATTATTCATTCTATCGTTAGGAGAGAGATAGCATTGAAATCGCCCGCCACAATCCATGGGAGATTAACACTTTTAGACTGTTCTATAATATACTTCCATAAATCTATACGCTTCACTTCTTCATTGAAAGCATAGACCGTGGTGCACAAGACACCAATACCATTTACATCATGTAAAATGCAAGAAATGTATTAGTTATTAGAGCGTCAAATGATACTCGACCATTGAGTAGAGTCTCATATGATTAGAATACGACTTTTCTAACCAGTAGTTATATTATGAGAATATTTCTAGTGTTTATTGATTTTGGTCATAAATCTTTCAATATTATCAAGAGATAATTTATTTTCAAGAATGCCAAGAAAGGAAAATTTATAACTATTCAAAATTTGCAATATTTCCAACTGCTTAGCAGGGGAATTCATACCCCTGATGTTCTATAAAAGGAACTCCATCTATAGGCTATTGTCAGGATTGCTACTTTCTTCGGGGGAAGCACTTGTCCCCAATGTCTTTGCATTTTTTTATTTTTTATTTTTACCTTTCAGTTGATTAACTAAGTTGGCCCATGCAGGGTTTTCAGTAACATTAGAAGTAGGAGTGGCTTTAAATTTGAAAGTAACTTCCTATGTCCTAGTTTTTCGAGTTGATCTTCTTTTAGAGGTATATGGAGATTTTGTATTCTGTCCAACAGTTACAGAGCTCGGGGATGGATTCGGTGGCGCATCAGGCATCTCAACTGGCTCGTTGATAAATTCCTTTGTACAGTTACTTGATGTTTGTATTTCCATAGCAGTTTCTTTAGAGATGAAATTCTGATGCACATTTGTATTAATGGTCGAACATTGGAAACTCGACTGGACATTTTGTGGCTTATAAGTAGTATTTTATTTTGAAATATCGTTTATGACATCTTTTGTATTATTGTTATGTATACCTTCCTATTCTGGACTGTCGGACGTCATTTGTTCATCAACGATATTTGACTTCTTTACCATATTATTACCAATATTGGCACGATATTCATACCTGTATTCATGTCTGTATTGCCGGTCATTGATTTCTGAGGAGTTTCTTTAGGCATCCAATCTTTGTTAAATTGAGAATGAATTTCAGCAAGTCCATAGCTTGAGCAATTCGAACAAATAGATGGCTTCAATTCATATGTTACTTCTTGCCAACTGATTTCATCCTTCTTAGTTAGAATAGGGATTTAATTCGGAAACTTAAAATTTAATTTCAATTAATACTCTAGCATATGCAATTTTTATAATACCTTTTGTGAATTTATCTAGTTTGATGGGGGATCCAAACACTGAGGCAATATGACTAATCCCCTCTTCCGTCCAATAATAAAGAGGTAAGTTGGGGAAACGAATCCAAATTGGAATAGAGTGGAGAAGTTCATTGTCGAGCTGCATTCTAAGAGACCATCTCTTCATCATTAACTTTTATTGTAATAGTAGAGACCTCCTTCCCATATTTTATCACAGTCTTGCTTTTTGTTAAATTTAATAACATAAAATCCATTTTCCTTAGAATAATGAGAGAAATCTCCATCTGGTTTCCATACTCTATTAATATAGTCTTTGAAATATAGGTAATATGGCTTAGGACCAACAACATAAACTACAATGGCGTTATCCCATTGTTTTCTAACATCTCGAACAATCTCAACAGACATTTTGGCACATTGCATAGAATTAAATTCACGTGGGTGGTAGAACTTTAACAGAATATAGATTGGAACATTATTACCCTTTATTACTTTATTCCAAGCCTGACTAGATGTAGTGGTAAATTTTCATTTATTGGTAGCAGATCTGTTGACAGATTGATTGGGACAATCAATATCACTATTGGTGCAGGTGCAGTTCTGCCGTACGTTTTGATGAGAGGGCGACCTTAAATTCTTATTCTATAAATCCTAGGAGATAGGGTTAATTGAGCGAGGTTGGTGAATAATCTTCGATTGTAATTTCCACTTACGAGATTGAACCTGAATGAAACCATCTTCATTTTCGGGAGCGGAATCAGGAGATGATAACGGAGGGAAATCGGTGGAGGGTCTGGGAGGTGGGGAGGTATATCAGAAGGAGGGGAAGCCTGATGATTGACAGGGATGGAAAAAGACATATTGGAGGCTAAGAAAAGGTCGGAACGTGGAGAATAGGGTGGGTGACGAAGGGAGACTGATGGCGGAGGCCAGTCAAGCTGGGAACGACGAATCAAAACAGGGGAAAGCTTGCGGCTGCTCTCCTTAAGGTTTTAATGTTGAACTTTTTATATTAGGTAGCAGATTGATAGCTGTTTTATTAAACAAACTAAATTAATTAATGTACTTATCCATCCGTGAAATTAACTTCAAGAACATGTCAGACCATATCTTTAGTTATTATGCATCCTCCTTTGACTGTGTTCTAGTCATCCCATGCTACTTCACTGTTTTTAATGAAAAAAGATTTGAATTAAGTAATTAAAGTTATTTTAATATGTAGCATTAGTATCAATATTTATAAACTTACTTTTATGATCCTGTCAGACCCAAGAATGTTTTGACTACGTCTTTTTGTTCTTTGTTCAAGTATTGTAAGCATTAGTAGTGTGCTACAAATGTCCGTGCTATTACAACAATTGGCTCTATAATGGATTCTTTTATGCTTTCATCTTTAATGTCTTTGTTTTGTTAGTTATTATTTTATTTTCTTTTTTTGACTCACTGACCATACTCAAAACTATCGCTTTCTTTTCTAGTTCTTTCTTTTACTCTTTTCACATAAGAAGCTGTTTTTCATTTTGTCGTTGTTTTCCTTCTGCTTTGGTCAGCAAGTTTTAACGGTTTAATTTCTTGATCTGGTTTAGTTTTTTGCATTTTAAAGTCCTATGAATCATTGAGTTTGAAAATTGGAGGAGTTAAGTCAAGTATTGAATGATGGTAGGGCATGATTTGGCTCTTGATAGTGGTGTCTTGTTCCATTGTAGTGTTAGAAATATCAAAAGGATTTTCAGTCCAATCTTTTAATTAAAATATTTAAATCTTGATAGTGGTATCTTGTTATCAATAACTTTCACAAATATTTTAGAATTCCTTATAAATATCAAGCGTTTTGAAGCCGTTTATCGATAAAACGATTTTAGGCCACATTATCGATATTTCTTGGAATTTATTTGTTTTTGTAAACATTTTTCTAAAACAAGTTTACCATCATTACTTATTAATAAAAATGAGGTTAACAATATTATAAAATCACATTTATTCATATTAAATCTAAGATTCAAATATTTAAATAATTCACATATTTAAATATGAAATGTCCGAAATTCTAGGTTGTTACACAATAATTAAGAGGACTGCGTCTTAAAGGACAACACTCCTCTCTCATTCCAATAAGCATTACAAATAAAGGACTTTGCACTTTGTCTTGGAGCTATGAAATCCTAAATGGATTCTATGTATGAAACAAAGTATGGACTTCGACTATCATTCACCAAGGGATAAAACCCATCGATTGCAAAAGGACTTTTAAGGAAAGGCAAAATGCAGGTTGATAAGTAGACCGCTTGCAAAAAGGTTTCATCAAATTCAAGGTGATTATTAGGACGAAACATTTTCACCCATAGCAATGCAATCAATTCAGATAATGCTAGCTATTGCCGCATTCTATGACTAAAAAATATGGCAAACACGTGAAATCAACATTTATAAACGGTGATTTGGTAAAGACCATTTACATGTCGCAGCATGTGGGTTTCAAGGTTAGTAAGAGTGAGCGCAGGGCTTGCAAGCTATTAAGATCCATTTATGGTCTTAAAAAAGCTTTAAGAAGTATGAAAAAATATTTTGATAATGTAATCAAGAGTTTTGGTTGTTATCAGAACACAGAGGAATCATTCGTATACCGTATTGAAGAAGGAAGTGCTATAGTATTCTTAGTCAATTTGTCGATGATTTGTTAATTATTGGCAACGACATTGTGTTGTTGCAATTAGTGAAAGCATGGTTATCCAAGAACTTTTCCATGAAGAATTTGGAAGAAGAAACCTATATATTTGGTATAAAGAACTATAAAGATAAATCTAAAAGTTTGGTGAGATTGTCCCAATCCATACATAGATACCGTACTAAAAAGGTTCAATATGGAGAATTCCAAGGACGAATGTATTCTGATATAATCTAGAATCACCCTTTCTTCCTCATATTGATAGGAAGAAAGAGCATATGAAGAGGATACCATATGCATCAACAATCGGTTTCGTAATGTACGCCATGCTACGTACTAGATCCGATGTGTCTTATGCATTAGGATGCGTAAGTCGACACCAGTCTAATATTAGAGAATAATATAGGACTGATGTAAAATTTGTACTCAAGTATTTAAGAAATGATAAGGACTTATTCCTTATATATCGAATGGAGACCATCTTATGAAAGGGTATGTACATTCTATCTTTTAAAGTGATATCGATGACAGTAAGTCTATAACTGGTTACGTTTTTACTTTAAATGGTGGGGCTATTGGTTGGAAAGTTCCTAATAGGAAACAACAGCTGATTCCACGATGAAGGCCAAATACACTGCTCTCGACAAAACAGCTTAAGGAGTAGTCTGGATGTGCAAATTATGAGTTAGTTGGGAGTGACTTCCAACACGGAGGATCCAATGACATTGTTTTATGACAATAACATTAAGATTTAGATCTCAAAGGAACATAGAGCATACAAGAAATTAAAAAACATTCTTTAGAAGTTCCACCTTATTAGAGAATTTATTGAGAAAAGAATTCATAATTGTATGAGTAAATACCAAGGAGAACGCAGTAAATCCATCACGAAGGATCCAGCTCGGTCAGTTCTCAGCAAAATGATCAAAAGGATGAATTAGGATACCATAATTGTCCCTGATAAAGCTAGGGTTATACCCTAGGAGCAGTAACTTATTGTAAATTATTAACTCTTTAATAAAATCTCGTTCAAAATAAAATGTATTTTTATTTATGTTATATACTTATCATACTACGTTATGTTAATTAATTATTAATTTAAGTATATTTAATAGATAATCCTTAAATGATATGTTCTGTGATAGTAGTTACCATGTGCTGTAATCTTGAGAAATTAATCACATTAAAAATGACATATTGTTTTGAATATTCCTAGTCAAGATGTTTCGATATAAGATATGATACATCTATTTAGCCTTAAGTACGTCACGCTCTCCAAATGTTAGGCAGTGTATTCCTCATAGCTACTAAGGGCACCAAGGCGTTACACATTGATATATAGTTATTAGATAACTATGGAATGACTCACTCGAGAGTTTTATGTTAGCTAATATATATAAGGTTAAATAGAGAATCTCAGAGTAACGACATTACACAGTTCTCTCGACTTGAGAAAACTATTGAACTTTAATGTCGACGCTCCACTTTAATTATAGTTTCATCATGGCACGATGTTTATCGAACGACTATTGTTGGGTTTGAGTTTAAGCACTGGAAGTGAAATACTATTCAAAAGAGAATTCATCTCTTTGGTTATACAAAGTTAGTGGTACAGTTAATTGTAGTCAACTCAAAGTAATAGTCTTTGGCCATATCAGCTTCGTTAATAACAATTGTTATTTTGAAACAAAGACGTTATTTAAGATTTGATCAAAACTCAAATTCCATAGGTCCTCATTTGTAATGTTTTAATAAAGAGAATTGGTGTATATAATCATTAGTATAAGGGATGCTTATATTAGTGAAATTGGATTTCACCAAAAAGTGTGAAAGTAATAAATTCGACCAAAACTGTCCACCACTAACTAAGGCAACATGTGAACGTTAATATTCGAATTATTTGATATTGATGTTGATTCAATTTACACCTTTGGGGCGCACAGCCGCAATTTGAATACTCTAAAATACCACATGATTTAATTAGATTACAATTATTATAAATTAATTAAATTAATTAAATTAATTAAATATTGATTATTAAATTTTATTTTATTTGTTTGAAAGTGTATTTAATAAAGTACATATATAAAAGATTGGTACGTATGTATCGATATGCAACGTCGATAAATATTTAAATCAGATTTAAATTAAACAAATTTTAAATGGATTTGGAAAATTGTGTAGGCCCATTTGACCCATGAAATGGCTAGCCATAATAGGCGGAGATAAATTTTTAATGAATTTTTTTTTGTACTGGCAAAGGGAAGAGGAAATAAGGGACCTGGATCTCTACCTTTTACTCTTTTGTGTTGCCTATATAAACCACATATCCTCTCTTGTTTTCGGTTTACTTTTTCCTCCTTCCCTACTAGTCGCTGGCTGCAAGTTATACGGCTTTCCCTTATATTTTCCAAATCAAGTACAGCTAGTTCAAATCTATTTTCGAGTAAGTAATATTCTCTTATAGTTAGTTGCACTTTCTAGAGGAGTCTAGATCGAATCTAAAAAGAGTTCTACTCAATATTCAAGATGGTAATCCTAGGCTTCATCTATTAGTAAATTCTAAACCTTTTCAATCATATGTGTTTATCAATGTTAGTATGCAAGTACAAATTAGATCCTTGTTATTACAATATATATATATATATATATATATATATATATATATTGTTGCTATTTAATTATACATACATATGTTTCTATATATACACACACAGACTGTATTTATATTTATATAGACACATACATTTGAATTGAGTAAATAACCTTATGTATACATAAGTGTTGGATGAGATTCGGCCGAACCAACTCCATCTCCCAACCGGACCATCAACCCACCGAACCACCCTACACTTTCCTACATAGCCGATCCATCTACCACTCCTCCCATTGCCGGATCAACCCACTACCGGACCAAACCAATTGCCGGACCAAACCAACTACCGTTCCAACCACCACCGAACCATCTCACCTCCAACTACCACCGAACAAACCCATGTCCTCACCACCACCGAACCATCTCACCTCCATGACCAAGCCGGACCAACCACCACCGAGCTATGGCCTTGCCAATCCAAATTTGTCAGGCCAGATTGCTTCAGTCCAGGCCCACCAGTAGCAATGTACATCCAAGACCGCTGCCCCCAACCTCATTCTATAAATAGAGGGGCAGGGGTACAACAATGAGGGACAAGTTTGAGAGCTCAAGCACGGAAGGAACTTTCAAACAACTTTCATATACTTGTATACAAAGCTTTGTACTTGTAATCTGAAAGAAAAAGGAGAATAACATATAAAGTGGACGTAGGCACGTTCTGGCCGAACCACTATAAATCTGTGTGTCTTTTACAGTTTAGTCCATCTGTTTTATATATTTGCGTAAATCACCTAAATCATCCAAATCAACATAAAATCAGCTAATTCATACGACTCGGAGGTGTTTGCCCTTTTTTAGTGCAAACATTTTTGGTGCTTTCACTGAGAGCCAGGAGCTCGAAGCTTCAGCTTCTCCCACTTAACCCTTTTTCTGTCAGCATCGTTAATTGCTTGGAAAATATGGCTCCCGGACGGAAGAAAGATGCTAACAAAGGAAAGAACGTTGCAACTGGCAGTGTCCCAGATCCAGGAATTAGGGACCAAGACAATTGTCAGGTTCCAACAGCAAATTTAAATCAGGAAAATCCGACAGCCCCCGCTACGGAACAACCAATTACAAGGGCGGATCTGGACAGGATTGTTGCTGAAGTAACTAACCGCTTCGCATCTCAACAAGAAGCCTTGGTGGACCAACTCATGTCACGTTTAAGGGATGCTGAAGAATCCAACCATAACATTGAATCATGGGGTGAGTCCCAGTCTGGAGGATCTAAGAGACGACAAGGGTCTTTCTTCTTCGAAGAAGCCAACAACAGAAGCAGCCATGGTAGGAGCCGAGCCCGGACTCAGCCCGAATTCCGACCCGAGGAGACGCTTGGAACCGAACCCAACGGAGGAGGTGCCAGGTAGGGGTCGGATGTGGCTAAGCCTATCATGCTACCTAACCATGGAAACACCAGTAGACGGGGCCGAGCTGGAGTCCAGCCCGAAGTTGGACCCGAGGAAGTGCTAAGAGCAGAACCCAGCAGGGGAAGATCAAGGCAAAGGCCAACTGTGGCTGACCCCAGCATGCCCTCGGAAGACTAGAGGCAGTCATTGGAGAATGTCAGAAGTGATAAACGATACCATCCTTACAGGTCATTTGGACGGAATCAACCCAGCAGGGAAGAACCAAACTCATTTTTATCCGCTCCAAGTTCTGATGAAAGGATGGCGCGATTGTTCAGGGAGTGCATCCAACGGGAGCAAAAGGATCGAGGGATAGGTGCTAGGGTAACTACCCCTTCACCCGCAATATCGAAACAGCCATCACCCCCCGGGAATGGAAAATGCCAACGATGGAACCTTACAAGGGAACCTCTGACCCCATCGTACACTTATAGAGATACACCGAGCATATGCTCATGAGCGGAGCAACGGAGGGAGTATTGTGTAAATGCTTCCCACTTTTCTTGGCAGACCTAGCTACCTCCTGGTTCTGCCACCTACCCCAAGGGTCCATCAGCTCATGGGAAATGTTGAAATAAAAATTCATCAGCCAGTTCCGCATTCATGTGGAACAACCCAAGGACGCTTATTCCTTATCTAATATCAAGCAGAAACCCGGAGAGACAGTGCAACAATATCTCACCCGATTCAACGCTGCGGTGGCCGTAGTCCAAGATGCCGACGAGAAACTTATCCTAATGGCTCTCCGCAGTGGTGTACATCCGGATACTAAATTTGCTAGAAGACTAACCAAGGAAAAGCCAGCTACTTTACCTGATTTCTTCCACGAAGCGGGAAAGTATATGAGACTTGAAGACGCTGCCACTGAGAGGCAGTCAGGGCAACAGGCTAAAACAGCTACAGACAGGGTTTCCGCTGCGACAAAGGATGTTCGGAGAAATGACTCTAGAGACAATGCTGGGGGAAAGAAGGGGGAAAAGCGCCTATATCGACCTGGACCAAGATTTGACGCCTATACTCCTTTGAATGAAACAATCGAAAACATCTTCCTAGCCACTCAAGACGAAGTTAGATACAAGCGCCCCCCGCACAAGAAGGAGTCAGATAACGCACTCAAGTCTGGAAAGTTCTGCCACTTCCACGAATCCCATGGACATGACACCAATGAATGCCACCATCTCCGGGACTTGATTGAAGAACACATTAGAAGGAGGAGACTGGAACGCTATGTAAAAAGGCAGAACAGGACTCCAGCTCCTGCCAATGAAAACCCAGGGTTACCCCTCCCAGAAGGAGGCGGAGGAAATCGCAACACCAGCGGTTCTAGTCAAGAGAAAATAGTGGTCCATACCATATCAGGAGGACCACACATCGCCGACAGAAGCTCGGCAGAGATGGAAAGATACGGTAAGTCACTTAAAAATGCCGAAGGCTACGTTAATTCTTTTATGGAAGAACGCCACCCGAAACGGAAAGAGAATGACGACATCACATTCAGTAGGCGTGATCTAGAGGGAAGACAGTACCCACACATGGATCCTATGGTCATCTCTGCCTGGTTTGGTCCAGCCAAAGTTTTTCGAATTTTAGTAGACACTGGAAGCTCAGTGAATATCCTATTCCAGCATGCATTCGACAAAATGAAGCTGTCAATGAAGGATGTGTCTCCCTGCAACAAACCACTACATGGTTTCACTGGAGATGCGAGGATGCCCCTCGGGCAACTGGACCTTTTTGTTGAAATAGGAAGTCATCCCCGCTCCGCTGTGCGAAAACAAACATTTGTACTGATAGAAAACCATTCGGCCTACAACGCCTTTTTGGAAAGACCAGCCTTATCTGACTTCTAAATTGTCCTAGCCCCATGGTGCCTGAAGATGAAATTCCCAACAGATAACGGAGTAGGAGAAATAGAGGGAGATCAAGACGCCGCTCGAGATTGCTATGTAACTGCTTGAAAAGCTAGCATACTGTTTGCTAGTCACCTCACGGAAATTGCGACACTATTTCCAATCTCATTCCTGAACTGAGTCAATATGATATCACCTACCATCCTCGCACCGCTATCAAGGGGAAAGCCATAGCTGATTTCATTGCCGAATTTACTACTAGCGAAGGTAAGGAGCAATCTGAAGTAGCGAAAAATATCAAGTGGAATCTCTTCGTTGATGGAGCATCAAATGAGCAAGGCTCGGGGGCAGGTGTTGTGATGATCACTCCCAGGGGAAGGAAGCTGCACTACGCCCTAAGGTTGGAGTTCGTTGCCACCAACAATGACGTAGAATACGAAGCAGTGATAGCCGGTTTAGAACTTGCCCTGGAGATTGGAGTCAGTTCTTTATGTCTCCATAGTGATTCTCAACTTATTGTAAATCAGATGCTAGGAGAATTCCAAACTCGTGGAGATTGACTCACAGCATATCTAAAGAAAACCAAGCTGCTGCTCAATCAGTTGGACCACTATTTAATTAGACACATTCCTCGAGAGAAGAATCAGGAGGCCGATGAACTGGCAAAGCAAGCTAGCATGAAGGACGACGCCGCTTCCCGAACAATAACCATCTCACAGCAACTAGCCCCGAGTTACGAGACAATGAACATGATAGCTGCAATCGAAGAGGAAACTTGGATGACTCCTATCCGGAAATATTTACAGGATGGCACACTGCCCGACGGGCGTAACGAAGTCAAGAAAATCTTGAGGAAAGCTTCCCGCTACACGATACAAGAAGGCATTCTCTATCTATACGGCTTCTCTAATCCTTTGTTAAGGTGTGTCGCTGGAAGGGAAGCCAAGGAAATCTTATCCAACATACATCGAGGAAGTTGCAGAGATCACACTGGTGGGCAGACTCTGGCAAATAAGATACTCCGATATAGATATTACTGGTCCACCTTAAACAAAGACGCCCTAGACTTCGTCAAAAGATGTGACAAGTGTCAGAAATTTGCTAAAATTCCTCGACTACCAACAAACGAGATTACTCAAATGACCAGCCCTTGGCCCTTTGCAATATGGGGAATTGACTTGATTGGCGAACTGCCAGTGGGCCGAGGCGGAGCCAAATATGCCGCAGTAGCAGTTGACTATTTCAACAAATGGGTGGAAGGGGAGCCTCTAAATAAAATATCTTCGGCAAAAGTTATTAACTTCTTGATCAAAAATGTTTTATGTAGGTACGGGGTTCCACTCAAAATCATATCGGACAATGGACTTCAATTTGACAGCGAGGAATTCGCCGACTGGTGCCAAGAGCACGGAATTCACAAAAGCTTCTCATCTGTGGCTTACCCCCAGGCAAACGGACAAGTCGAAGCTGTCAACAAAATCCTCAAAACCCTAATCAAGAAGAAACTCGAAAAGTCAAAAGGCGCTTGGGTGGATGAACTTCCTACGGCACTTTGGGCCTACCGCACATCTTACAGAACATCAACAGGGCATACTCCTTTCTCTTTGGCATACGGATCGGAGGCCATGCTCCCAGTTGAAACTGTAGTTCCTTCCCACTGCAGGATCCACTACAACCCAGAAGAGAACGAAGAACTCCTCCACATGTCTTTGGATCTAATTGAAGAGAGAAGAAACGATGCAGCACTCAAAGCAGCAGCTCATAAGCAAAAAGTTGCAGCACAATACAACTCCAAAGTCAAGCACCGCAGCTTACAAGAAGGAGATCTTGTCCTCAAGCGGATCTTCCCATGCCCTGGAGCGCTAGATCCAATCTGTGACGGACCCGATGTAATTCATAAAGATCTCCGCAACGGAGCCTATATTTTGCCAACAGTGGACAGAGAGGTGTTCCAGAGGGCATGGAACAACCGACACCTCTGTCGATACTTTTCTTAACTTGTACTGCCCATATGAAGTGAATTAACAAAGAGAATCAATGGACGTAGGCATTTCCATGCCGAACCACTTTAAAAATCTTGTCTCTTTTTAACTTGTTCCTTTATATCTTGGCTGCTTGTTAAGCTTTATCCTTTTCTGTTGAACAAAATCATGTATAACGACATTTCCATACTGGAACTTCATGGCGCAACCTCACCTGGACAAGACCCAACAGGTACTATGTGATTCTATGCACTCGCCAATGAGACACTTTTGCTCCAGCATCCCTCTTTTGCGGGTTAACTCATTGCTCGCGACTGCCCTCAAAGCCAACTGTAATGAGCCGATTATAAGTCATCAAGAAGGCCGACTATAGCCGATGGCAGCTCATTACGGCATTCAGCTCGCCGGCAGCTGTGAACCTACTTTAAGCCCCAACATAAGGTGTGGCCAGCCAGGGGTAGTTCACGGTTGACGATCGGCACCCACGCTAGCCGGCCATAGTAAATCGAACAATACCCACGATTATGGGCCATAATGGCTCGGGTAGTTACTATGCGCGATCTCGGCTCCGATATGTCTTAAGTGCGGCTGTGGTAAAAAAGATAAACTCCCCGCGGAGGCGTAAGATGGGTGACAAATGTCTCCAAGACCCACAGCTAGGGAAAGTGACTACAAAACCCATTTGCCACGAACATAAGCATATCGACGGCCTTCCGTGATTGGAAGTTTTACTGTTTCTCATATTTCCATTACATTTAAAAACTTTTCTCCTATCCTATATAACGGTCCCTAAAGTACAGGTCACAAAACAGGAGAACTCTCGCTTGTGGAAATATGAGCTCACATCCGAATGACGGAACACTCAGCTACATTCCATACTCAGTCACGCAAGACATTCAAAGCAACCCTCTACAACTAAAACACGAAGGGCAGTACTTTCTTCTCTTGTATACAAATATGTAGCTTTAATTTATTCACACGTCATATTGGCATTACAAGACATGAAATAATATTTTAAGCAGAAACTTAGCATTAAATACGATTGAGTCACATGCATAAACACGCAGCTGTATTTCTTATGCAACATATCAAAATGACAACAACATTCAAACATGACAGAATCAGCTTATGTTATAAAATTACATAAAGTCATTCTTTACAAATAATATAATTACAAGTTACATTAATGTTTCGGACTAACATAGACAGCAACCAAAATATGTACAAGTCAAGTCAAAGAATCGGGGCTTCGCCTTCATCCCGCTAGCCCTCTGGATCGACTTAACTGCAGGGTCAGAGCTCCCCGCCTGTACTCCAGAGATCCCTCCTGCCCAATTCGGAAGAGAATCCATCAGTAGTCACGAAAGATAAGCGATCAAATCATAAAAAGACTAAAAAGGAAGACTTACCAGCGTCTGCTCCCTGATCATCATCATCTAGCTGCACACCTACCTCATCCTTAGCAAGCAGCCGCATGCCCTCCTTAACCGCCACCTTCTCTTCCTTGGTGAATTGGGCCGTAACCACATCCATCCTGAAAGCCGCACCACCTTCCTTATCCGCTTCAGCCTTAGCCTCCTCCAAAGCCCGAAGATATATTCTAGCCATGACCCAGGGATAGTCGTCCATCCAGGACAGGTTGCCCTACCTCCAAGTTCGGAAATACATGTCCTGGAGAATCTCATCCATCATCCCCTCGTTCTCCTCAAACTCTTTCATCCGGGCCTCAGAAGCCGACAGCCGTGCGACAGCAGCATCTCTCTCCAATCGGTATCTCGAGCAGTCAGCCTGAAGTGACTTCCGCATCACTTCCATCTCCTCCTTCAGTTTTGCCTGAGCAAGCTCTGTGGCCTCAAGCATCCCAGATAACTCCTCTACCTGCTCAAGATCCTCTCTCCGAACCTCGTCCACTGTTGCGATGGCCATGTCAATCCGTTCCTTGCAGGCAGCCTCCATCTTTCGTAGTTCTGCCTTACTAGCCTCTTCCATAGTCTTTTTCAACCGCCTGGAGGCTGCCTCATGCTGAGAAATCTGAATGGCTTGATCGGCAAGCTGTTTGGCCTGATTAGCAACCTTTAGCCGCAATCGAATATTAGCACTCCCAATCTACTCTCCAGCCTTGACCAGACGGGCATGATGCCCCATCAACTTCCTGGTCTCCTCCACGACCCGATCAATATTAGCCTTGGCTTCGTCCCCCATGGTAACTATCCGAGTAGTAAGCAAATCGAGGTCTAAGAACCTAGCCTCGTCAAGCACCCTTACCATAGGATTGCGGGGAAGAAGATGCTCACCCGTGGCCTCGTCAAAAGAGATGTCCTAAAAACTCGGGTCCAGATCCGGATGGCCGGCAAATGGGTTGCGAACCAAACCAGGATGGTCTATCGGGGTGACGGTTGGATTTTCGGACGGATGTGGGGAAGGCATAAGCTCAGTATCCTCCTCAGTAATATCATGGATAGGCTGGGCTGGAGGCTGAGGGCCAGTTGAAGGTTCAAACGAAGATCGGCCCCTCTTTCTCTTTTGCATATCTTCTTCAATAACTCCGAGAAGAGGGCGATATCTAACCGCATCTTCAGGACGGCTAGGTGACGGCTTTGGTTTGGTGGAAGCTTTGAGTAACTTATACTGTTCAAGGCGGTGCCGAATATCTGATGTCTTGGCCACCTTACCCATTCCTGGAATAAAAACCAAGTGTTACAAGCATGCATGAAACAGTGACTCAAGAAACATGTGAAGTTAAAAGAAGGAGTTAAGAATTCACCTTGAACCGCCGGAGTTGCCTTAGCTGAAATACTCTCAGAAGATAGACTGGCACCAGTCCCGGCCTTATCAGACCTCTTCGACTTCTCCACCAAGGCTGATCCTTCCTCCAACCCCTCAAAAGCCTGGTGGAAGGCATCATCCGTCCACTCTTGAATCTCGCCTGCTTGCCCAGGAGGCAAAGCCCCGGCGCCATCACCACCACCATTACCTTCTCTGTCGTCTCCACTCTCTGCCTCTCCTCCTACATCGCCTCCTTCGCCTTCGCCTCTATCCTCCTCCACGTCTTCCTCCCCCGGAGTAATTGGGCACGTGCTAGGGGAAGGGCCGTCGGACTTCTTGAGCTTCTTACCTCCGACAACTGGAGGTTTTGTGAAAGGCCTCCTCTTGCTACTCTTCGCAGTAGCCCCATCTTTAGCTTTAGCAGCCCTCTCCTCGGTTGTATCTCTCTGCTTAACCACGGACCGACGTGAAAGAATCAGGTTGTGCTCCAGGAGAGTGGCATTCCTGATTAGGTAAGAAGCCGACCTGTCCCTTCCAGAGATAGCCTCTATTTGCGCGGCCATCTGTACCAGGCGATCATTCTCCACGACCGCAAAGCCACCTGTCGCTAACAAGAAATAAAAGCATATAAGAGGAAGCATTACAGTCGGGACAAAGAAATTACAAGTGGAATTCAACTTACAGCCAGAAGTGAAAAGGCGAAAAGAAACGGAGTTGTCCTTGACGAGGAACCATTCCTTCTTAAACATGGTAAACTTCGAGTATAAGTCCAAGACCGGCTTGAAGGACACGGCTGACTCTAAACTGATGTACGGAGACCCCTTCTTGTAGCCCCTCAGATTGTATAGATATCGGATTTCCTGGTTAGAAGGGGGCGCCCATATCTCCTCTGGAAGATAACGAAGAGACACACTAAGATGGCGTAGGAGATGGGCTGAAGCGGAAAAGGAGCCACTTTCGGGTAAGTAATGTAGCTGATTATCCACGCATTGATCAGAGGAATGGCCCCGCACATGCAATGGTATTGGCTATACGCGAAATATCCTTCAAGGGGATTGTACGGCATCACTCCGTCCCCCGGCAACAGCATTGTGACGCCCCACCTCTATACCCACGCTAGCCAAGAACACTACGAAGTAATGCTGTCAACTAGCACGGAGAATAAGGCTGTTGAGGAGCGACCATCCGTGTAATTGCTTTGTGCGAGCATCGATATGTCAGATAGTATAACATGCAATTCTTTTTAAGTGGAAATCCGACATGCTGACACAAACTCAAAGATATCACACGGTGGCTATAATATCTTCGGAAACAAATATAGAAATCAACATAACATAAATCAGTCACAGACAATTCATATCACAAAGGCGGAAATAGATATGAATATTACACTAGGAAGTGTACATCAGAGTAGTGGTCTAAAAAGATCCACAATATCACAAAAGAATAGTTACATGAACTACACAAAAGAATAAGTATACATTATGGAGTCTATATCTCGAATGTATACACCAAAATAAACTACTAATCTAAGTAGTAAGCCAAAAGTCAAAGAAATCAATCCCAAGAGAGAAGTCAAGCAGAAGCACCTGTAACATCTCGGTCTGACCCGAGTATTATTTAATAAGAAAATAATAAACGGATCAGTCTAACTATAGATATCAGATGAAACGATATAGAATAAGAGATATGACTAAACACATAATAATCATAATTTCGAGCTGTGATATATATAAGTAATTGAAAAATCAACGAGAGATTAATCAATATCACCAAATCTACACAAGAATCAAAGAAATGCCATACTCCTTATTTCGTTCATCAAACCACAAATATTGACGATTATATCAATGTCAATCACACAAGTCAATGACACACAAATTCACCAATGCACAAATATTGACAATAATATCAATGTCAATCACAAAAGTCAATGACATACAAATTCCAGAATTCAATATGCGAAATCCAGAAATCCCAAAAGTCAATGACGCAAAAATTCACCAATGCACAAATATTGATAAAACCTATCAATGGAAATCACGAAAATTGGTGAAACACAAATTCTAGAAATCATCTCAAGAAATCCAGAAATCACAAAGGGGGGGAGGCCTATCACAAACGGGAGCATAAAGCCCACCAACACGTGTATCACAAACGGAACGCTAATTCCATGGTTGCTAACCATCACAAATTGAGCCGAAGCTCCACAAACGGCCCGAAGACCATGGGTTGCTACCCCACCAAATTGAGTCGAAACTCCACAAAACGGGGTTTAGTCTCCCTCGCAGACAAAGAGACATCGCACATTGCTAGTCTAAATCACAAAGATGATCGTCATGATCAGCGAGAAGTGTCGATTACACTAAGCTAGTAAATATATGAGTTTAGCCTCATGTCCCATAACCACTTGCTTAACTTAAATATTTACGAACAAACTGTAGATCTCCACTATAAAATTGCCACAAGAGTTTCAATCGAACAAGTCCAAGAATTAACCACAAACGCAAGCGTTTCATACCACTTGTTTTACTAAGTCGTTTAATTAGATTTCTCATACGAGTGAGGTAAAGGTTTATATATACTAATAGATTGGAAAAACGGTTTTATAAACGAATTTGGTATTAAAATAGTATTGAAATCGTTTGAGGAAAGAGTTTTGATATTTACTACTAGTATAGAAAACCTCTATATTTTTAAAGTGACAAATCACAAAGAAGATTGTAGGAACAATCAATCACTAAGATTCACATTCGAAAACGTGAATAAAATCCAAAGAAATCGATACCGAATCCATCGAAATGGATATTCCAAGAATTCCCAAAGAAAATAAGTCATCAAAATCAATAACAAATGATAACAACAAATAGGGAAACAACACAAATCGATTAGAGTTGGAAATTCAAGCAATTAGGCGAAAATAGGCAAAATTGCACAAGTCGGTCGACCGGATGCAGGGCTTGGTCGACCGGACCTTGTTTTTTTAAAAAAAACTTCTCGGCATCAGGTCGGTCGACCGAGCCGGGGGGTTGGTCGGCCGAACCTGATGCTCTGCAAATTGATGCCCATTTAATTGATGTGCGACCTCCAATTCGCAACCGAACGAGCACGGACGCTAGGGAATTATACCTAACGGCTACCCGGCCCTATTGGCTCCTCGATGCATCACCAAAAACACATTCGAACCTCAAAGTTATGATTTTTAAAGGATTGAACTCAAAACACTAAAAATTGGAATATTCACCAAATCAATCCAAACCAAAAGCAAATGCACACGAATAAATGTTAGGAATTCATACCTAACAATCGAAGATAAATATAAGCATAGATGTGAGATAAAAATCTCACCTTTTCACAAATCGAACAAGAAGAAGCTTGAAAGCAAATGGAGAATCAACCTCTCTTCAACACAACCCAATTGAGCTTGAATCTATGCTCAAAACAAGATCATTCCCAAAATTAGGTTTAGGAATTTCTGAAATTGGTAAGAGAATAAGTTGGAGAAGAAGAAGAGAATGCTTACCAATGGGTTCTCTTGAATTTGGAGCTAAGGATTTGAAGTTGCAAAAGGAACTAGGGTTTTGGAGTTTTAATTTCCAATCTCTCCCACCATTAATACTCTAAAAACTGAAAAGAGAAGAGAATGAGGGTGAGTGGGGAAGAGAGGCTCAGATTTGAGCATAAGTTAACATAGGGCTGAGCCCAAACCAAACCCAAAGTGAAAAGTAGCAAAAATCAACTTTCTCCAAACATATCGAAGCTTATACTCAAAAAGGTCGTGAACGGCATTTTAAACTCAATGGGAGTGGTCCCGAGTCCTAATTCGACCGTATGCAAAAAGTAGCTTTTCGGACTAAAATCCGACTAACGATGAAATATTTAAATAAAATATTTAAATATAAAATCGATAAATACGCGGGTTGTTACAGACTCCCCTCCTTAAAGAAATTGCGTCCTCGCAATATTTAAGAAGAGAACATAAAGTAACAACCATAAAAGCATATTCAACACAAAAGAGATTTGAAATAAAAGATTCACCTTAAAGGGCACGGGAAAGCAAGTCCGGATGTGATCGCTCGATGAATTCCCTAGACTCCCAAGAGCAATCCTTAGGATTTGAAGACCATTGAACTTTAACAAGTGGAACATCTTTATTTCGAAGTCGTTTGACCTCCGAACCAATGATACGAGTAAGATGTTGCTCATAAGTTAAATTAGGCGAAACTTCAATCTCTTCCACAACACCGGGCTCAAGAATAGAATCGGAATCTCGAAGACATTTCCGAAGTTGAGAAACGTGAAACACGTCATGGATAGCAGAAAATTGAGCCGGTAATAAAAGGCGATAAGCCATGGAACCAATACGTTCGGTGATAGGAAATGGCCCAATATATCGAGGCGTCAATTTTCTCGATCGACTGAAACGTACAACACCTTTCATAGGTGAAACACGAATGAACACAAGATCTCCCACAGAAAATTCTAACTTCCTTCTCCGGTTATCGGCGTAGGATTTTTGTCTACTCTGGGCTTCTTTCATCCTATGACGAATAAGATCAATCTTTTCTGTGGAGTCACGAATAAAATCTGGACCTAAAACCAGCTTCTCACTGGCCTCAAGCCAACAAAAAGGAGATCGGCATGGCCTTCCATAGAGTGCCTCGAAAGGTGCCATACCAATACTAGATTGGAAGCTATTATTATAGGAAAATTCAACAAGTGAAATATGATCTTCCCAACTTCCACCAAAATCAAGCACACAAGAACGAAGAAGATCTTCAAGAGTTTGATTCACACGCTCAGTTTGTCCATCGGACTGGGGATGATAAGCGGTGCTAAAATTAAGCTTCGTTCCCAAAGCTTTTTGAAGACTCTTCCAAAATCCACTAGTAAACAATGGATCACGATCACTAACAATAGATGTAGGAACTCCATGCAATTTAACAATCTCTTTGATAAAGAGCTTAGCCAAAAGAGGAACGGTTCGGTTAGACCGAACGGGAATAAAATGGGCGGATTTAGTAAGCCTATCAACAATCACCCATAAGCTATCATGGCCCGTACGAGAACGGGGAAGGCCATCTATAAAATCCATGGAAATTTGGTCCCACTTCCAAATTGGAATTTCTAAAGGTTGCAATAACCCACCGGGCCTTTGATGTTCGGCCTTAATGAATTGGCAAGTCATGCAACGCTTAACGAAGTTAGCGATGTCAAGTTTCATTCCTTCCCAATAATAAAGTCGCTTCATATCTGCGTACATTTTACTACTTTCAGGATGAATGGTAAATTTAGAACGATGAGAATCTTCTAAAATATCTTTACGAAGATCACTAATATTTGGTACGATAAGGCTACCAAATCTCCGAATGCCGCCACGAGAATCGATATCAAAGTCTTTCAAATCTTCAATATCAATTTTATCCCTAATTTTTTGGCCAAGAAGAGCCATTTCGGGATCTAGCCTTTGAGCTTCAAGAATGCGGTCCAAAAGAGAAGGATGAGCCTCAAGGCTACATAAAACAAATGATGAGCATAAATTGGATACGCGGTCTCGAATCTCACAAGTGGATAAGATCTCGAGATCGTTCCATTCGGATATCATCATAGAAACAACAGCTTGTTGTTTACGGCTAAGAGCATCGACGACACGATTACCCTTACCGGGTGTATAAAGAATATCAAGATCATAAGGAGCAAGGAACTCGAGCCAACGTTGTTGACGCAAATTAAGTTCCTTTTGAGAAAATAAATATTTCAAGGATTTATGATCGGTATAAAGAACAAATTTCTCTCCTAAAAGATAATGACGCCAAATCCGGAGAGCAAAAACAATAGCCGCGAGTTCTAAATCATGAGTGGCATATCTAGTCTCGACAGGCTTCAATTGCCTAGAAGCATAAGCAATAACATGTTCTCTTTGCATAAGAACGGCACCCAAACCAACGCGACTAGCATCGGTATAAACAACGAAATCTTGATTCCCCTCGAGAATAACAAGAATAGGAGCATCAGAAAGAAGTTCCTTTAGTTTCTGAAAAGAAGTTTCACATTTGTCCGACCAAATGTATTTAATACCTTTCTTAGTCAAGCTAGTGAGAGGCACGACAATCTTAGAAAAGTCTTTGATAAAACGACGGTAATAGCCTGCCAATCCGAGAAAACTACGAATCTCTGTCACACTTTCCGGTCTCTTCCAATCTTGAATCGCTTCAATCTTTGAAGGATCCACGGAAATTCCGGATTCGGAAATAATATGACCGAGAAACTTCACACGAGATTGCCAAAAGTGGCATTTGGAAAATTTTGCCTTTAATTGATTACTCCTAAGAGTTTCCAACACAATCCGAAGATGTTTTTCATGCTCCTCCTCGGTTTTAGAATACACAAGAATATCATCGATAAAGATAAGAACAAACCGGTCGAGGAAGTCTTTGAAAACTCTATTCATAAGGTCAACGAAATACGCCGGAGCATTCGTCAAACCAAATGGCATGACAAGCCATTCATAAGATCCATAACGAGTACGGAACGAGGTCAATGGAATACTATCCTTTGCAATACGAAGCTGATGAAATCCAGTAGCTAAGTCTAATTGTGAAAAGACCTTATCACCACTAAGCTGATCGAATAGATCATCAATCCGAGGTAAAGGATATTTATTTTTGATAGTAAGATCATTAAGCTTGCGGTAGTCAACGCAAAGCCTAAGTGTACCATCGGATTTCTTCGCAAAAATAGCCGAAGCTCCCCAAGGAGAGGAACTAGAGCGAATAAATTGCTTCGTCTCCAATTCGGATAATTGTTTACGCATCTCCTCGTTTTCTTTATTGGACATACGATCCGGAGGACGAGTGATAGGTTGAGCTCCAGGAATAACATTAATTCTGAACTCAATTGCTCGCTTAGGTGGTAATCCTAAAACGGGCTCGAATATGTCGGAAAATTCACAAACGACGTGAATAAGAGAAATTATATCACCCTCGTCATCATCATCGTCATCACGAGGATTTAAAGAATACAAAGATGCAACCAAGCTGGAATCTGAATCTTTAAGATTAATAGAAATCTGCTTAACAGATTGAGGATGTCGAAGATGAATAGTCCGCTCAGGACATAGGATATGGGCTTCATAACGGTTAAGCCAATCCATTCTCAAAATCATTCCAAAGCCTAAATAACGCATGACATGCAAATCGGCTAGGAAAGGAAAATCACACAAAATAATCTCGACATCTTTACACAATAAACTGATTGTTGCGGATCCACCAACCGGATTCGCAATTCTCAAAGAAGTCATTAAACACAAAACATTCAAAGAAAAAGTATCAACAAGTTCTTTTGATATAAAAGAATGGGATGCACCCGTATCAAAAAGAACTCGCATAGGATGATTACGAAATAAAATAATTCCATCCAGAATAGAATGAGAAATACCTTGGCCACGAGATGTGTTGCCAGGGGCTTGAGCAACATTAAGCTTTCCCTCCTTCCTGCCCTGAAGCTTGGGGCATGAAGATATAACATGACCGGGAAGTTTGCAGTAGCGACAAGAGAGAGACCTTGGGCACTTGTTCGCATAATGGTCCTTCGAACCACAATTATAGCACTCCCCACGGCCAAAGGAAGAAGTCTTTGCCACAGAGGTTGCTTGCTTCCCTTTCTTATTAGGATAGGGGCCTTTGAATTTGTTTGGTCTCTTCTTGTTGTTGGAGTTTGGTTTGGAACCCACCACTTCAACATCATTCTCCCTATCCGCCTCTTCAAGACGAAGAGCGATATCAACGAGTTGGTCGAAAGAAACTTCTAATTTTAGAAGTAATGGCTTCTTGAGATTTTTGTTTAAGCCATAGACGAACCTCTGGTTCTTCTTTAAAGGGGTGTTGATGTATTCAACCCCATATTTGGAAAGCGACTCGAAGGAGGCGACGTAATCAGTCACGGAGGACTCACCTTGAACAAGGTCTATAAATCGTCGAGCCAATGTCACTTTCTCAGCTTCCGGTACGAATTTCAACTCGAAGTGTTCTTGGAATTTCTCCCAGGTGAGATCCGCTTCACTAATCTCAGAAATAAGAAGCTCGTACCGGTCCAATGCTCTTTCTCGGAGCATACTAGAGGCCACCCTCTTAAACATACTGATGGTCTAGCTCTGGGACGGCCTGGTCTAGACATTTCTCTTCCTTAGAAAGAAAGAAGAGCAAGAAGAAGATTATTCACCAAATTGAATATCAAGCAATCTTGATAGATAAACAAGGAATCATAAAAGAAAATAGGATAGAATGGTAGTAGATCCGAATAAAATCCTAAAGCACGACTCCTAAGAAAGACTCAGGACGATGATCCTTGTTATAATATTCCATATTGTTCCGAAGTTTGGCTCCGATACCAAGCTGTGACGCCCCACCTCTATACCTACGCTAGCCAAGAACACTACGAAGTAATGCTGTCAACTAGCACGGAGAATAAGGCTGTTGAGGAGCGACCATCCGTGTAATTGCTTTATGTGAGCATCGATATGTCAGATAGTATAACATGCAATTCTTTTTAAGTGGAAATCCGACATGCCGACACAAACTCAAAGATATCACACGGTGGCTATAATATCTTCGGAAACAAATATAGAAATCAACATAACATAAATCAGTCACAGACAATTCATATCACAAAGGCGGAAATAGATATGAATATTACACTAGGAAGTGTACATCAGAGTAGTGGTCTAAAAAGATCCACAATATCACAAAAGAATAGTTACACGAACTACACAAAAGAATAAGTATACATTATGGAGTCTATATCTCGAATGTATACACCAAAATAAACTACTAATCTAAGTAGTAAGCCAAAAGTCAGAGAAATCAATCCCAAGAGAGAAGTCAAGCAGAAGCACTTGTAACATCTCGGTCTGACCCGAGTATTATTTAATAAGAAAATAATAAACGGATCAGTCTAACCATAGATATCAGATGAAACGATATAGAATAAGAGATATGACTAAACACATAATAATCACAATTTCAAGCTGTGATATATATAAGTAATTGAAAAATCAACGAGAGATTAATCAACATCACCAAATCTACACAAGAATCAAAGAATGCCATACTCCTTATTTCGTTCATCAAACCACAAATATTGACGATTATATCAATGTCAATCACACAAGTCAATGACACACAAATTCACCAATGCACAAATATTGACAATAATATCAATGTCAATCACAAAAGTCAATGACACACAAATTCCAGAATTCAATATGCGAAATCCAGAAATCCCAAAAGTCAATGACGCACAAATTCACCAATGCACAAATATTGATAAAACTTATCAATGGAAATCACGAAAAATGGTGAAACACAAATTCTAGAAATCATCTCAAGAAATCCAGAAATCACAAAGGGGGGAGGCCTATCACAAACGGGAGCATAAAGCCCACCAACACGTGTATCACAAACGGAACGCTAATTCCATGGTTGCTAACCATCACAAATTGAGCCGAAGCTCCACAAACGGCCCGAAGACCATGGGTAGCTACCCCACCAAATTGAGTCGAAACTCCACAAAACGGGGTTTAGTCTCCCTCGCAGACAAAGAGACATCGCACATTGCTAGTCTAAATCACAAAGATGATCATCATGATCAACGGGAAGTGTCAATTACACTAAGCTAGTAAATATATGAGTTTAGCTTCATGTCCCATAACCACTTGCTTAACTTAAATATTTACGAAAAAACTGTAGATCTCCACTATAAAATTGTCACAAGAGTTTCAATCGAACAAGTCCAAGAATTAACCGACAAAGTGAACGCAAGCGTTTCATACCACTTGTTTTACTAAGTCGTTTAATTAGATTTCTCATACGAGTGTGGTAAAGGTTTATATATACTAATAGATTGGAAAAACGGTTTTATAAACGAATTTGGTATTAAAATAGTATTGAAATCGTTTGAGGAAAGAGTTTTGATATTTACTACTAGTATAGAAAACCTCTATATTTTTAAAGTGACAAATCACAAAGAAGATTGTAGGAACAATCAATCACTAAGATTCTCATTCGAAAACGTGAATAAAATCCAAAGAAATCGATACCGAATCCATCGAAATGGATATTCCAAGAATTCCCAAAGAAAATAAGTCATCAAAATCAATAACAAATGATAACAACAAATAGGGAAACAACACAAATCGATTAGAGTTGGAAATTCAAGCAATTAGGCGAAAATAGGCAAAATTGCACAGGTCGGTCGACCGGATGCAGGGCTCGGTCGACCGGACCTTGTTTTTTTTTAAAAAACTTCTCGGCATCAGGTCGGTCGACCGAGCCAGGGGGTCGGTCGGCCGAACCTGATGCTCTGCAAATTGATGCCCATTTAATTGATGTGCGACCTCCAATTCGCAACCGAACGAGCACGGACGCTAGGGAATTATGCCTAACGGCTACCCGGCCCTATTGGTTCCTCGATGCATCACCAAAAACACATTCGAACCTCAAAGTTATGATTTTTAAAGGATTGAACTCAAAACACTAAAAATTGGAATATTCACCAAATCAATCCAAACCAAAAGCAAATGCACACGAATAAATGTTAGGAATTCATACCTAACAATCGAAGATAAATATAAGCATAGATGTGAGATAAAAATCTCACCTTTTCACAAAATCGAACAAGAAGAAGCTTGAAAGCAAATGGAGAATCAACCTCTCTTCAACACAACCCAAATGAGCTTGAATCTATGCTCAAAACAAGATCATTCCCAAAATTAGGTTTAGGAATTTCTGAAATTGGTAAGAGAATAAGTTGGAGAAGAAGAAGAGAATGCTTACCAATGGGTTCTCTTGAATTTGGAGCTAAGGATTTGAAGTTGCAAAAGGAACTAGGGTTTTGGAGTTTTAATTTCCAATCTCTCCCACCATTAATACTCTAAAAACTGAAAAGAGAAGAGAATGAGGGTGAGTGGGGAAGAGTGGCTCAGATTTGAGCATAAGTTAACATAGGGCTGAGCCCAAACCAAACCCAAAGTGAAAAGTAGCAAAAATCAACTTTCTCCAAACATATCGAAGCTTATACTCAAAAAGGTCGCGAACGGCATTTTAAACTCAATGAGAGTGGTCCCGAGTCCTAATTCGACCGTATGCAAAAAGTAGCTTTTCGGACTAAAATCCGACTAACGATGAAATATTTAAATAAAATATTTAAATATAAAATCGATAAATATGCGGGTTGTTACAAGCATGCTCGCTCTGTCAGTCCCAAAGGAGCGAGAGATAACAGCAAGCTGCTCCTCTCTGAGAGAACTCGGGAAGCAATCGGGAGGAGAATTCAGAAGCTCTTGAGGGCCATATCCGTCCACTAATGACCTCGGGGCAGGTCCATGTCGCGCTAGTTCCGGCTGGACTGGGGGCACGGTAGGGGACTCTCTTATGTCCCTAGATTTCCTCTTATCTGATCGAGTTTCCACTCTTTGAGACATTTATCTGCAACACAAGAAAGTACATCGTTAGAACAGAGGACATAAACAAACAAGTGTATATAGTATGCAACTTCACTCGAATTCAAAGCTCAAAGGATAAAGGTTTTCGATCATTCGGTACATAAGGTCCCTGAACCCATTCGGCGTTGAAAAGTTTTTTAGTTCATTCGGTACTAAGTTTCTCTATTCTCATTCGGTCAAACAAAGAAACCTCATTCGGCAAAAAGAACTCACCCGATTCGGCTCTAAGTTGATTCGGTGCTAAGATGATTCGGCACTAAGTTGATTCGTCACTAAGATGATTCGACACTAAGTTGATTCGGCACTTATGTGGTTCGCCTGTCTCGTATGATGGAGGTTGAACGAAGGCCTGAAGCCCATACTTTTAGGCAATTGCAAACGACCGAATCAGTTGGTTCAGCACGCAGGGCCGAGTGAAGATATCCTAGCTAAAACAAAGCATGCCATGTGTATACACCCACCCTACTTTAGGGGGCAAGTGTTGGATGAGATTCGGCCGAACCAACTCCATCTCCCAATCGGACCATCAACCCACCGAACCACCCTACACTTCCCTACATAACAGATCCATCTACCACTCCTCCCATTGCCGGATCAACCCACTACCGGACCAAACCAATTGCCGGACCAAACCAACTACCGTTCCAACCACCACCGAACCATCTCACCTCCAACTACCACCGAACCAACCCATGTCCTCACCACCACCGAACCATCTCACCTCCATGACCAAGCCGGACCAACCACCACCGAGCCAGGGCCTTGCCGATCCAAATTTGTCAGGCCAGATTGCTTCAGCCCAGGCCCACCAGCAGCTATGTACATCCAAGACCCCTGCCCCCAACCTCACTCTATAACTAGAGGGGCAGGGGTACAACAATGAGAGACAAGTTTGAGAGCTCAAGCACGGAAGGAACTTTCAAACAACTTTCATATACTTGTATACAAAGCTTTGTACTTGTAATCTGAAAGAAAAAGGAGAATAACATATAAAGTGGACGTAGGCACGTTCTGGCCGAACCACTATAAATCTGTGTGTCTTTTACAGTTTAGTCCATCTGTTTTATATATTTGCGTATCACCCAAATCATCCAGATCAACATAAAATCAGCTAATTCATACGACTCGGAGGTGTTTGCCCATTTTTAGTGCAAACAATAAACATATATATACACACATACATATTGACCACCTAAAAAAAATCGTAATATATATCTCTTCTATTATAAAATAAAACCCTAGTCAACTTAGTCAAAGCGAAGACTTTTATGCAGTGCCTAAACATATACATATTGCCACATTTTGTAGTCATGAAACCACCATCTGTGGTATTATTTAGCCCGAATTGTATTTCCTCACATTTCCAAAATTTCTTCAATTTATCTTCTTAATTTTCTTCTTAGATTGCCTTCTTTTAAATCAACAGTTGATAAATATTTAAATCTAACGACAGTGACTATGCCTTGGTTCAGCGAAGCCCTAGCTTCTAATTGCTAACAAAAAGCGCTTCTATTTAGAGGATCAAAGAAATATAATTCACTGAATAAAATGGATCGCAACCATTAATTTTGTTCACAATCACATAAATTTACAATTTTAATTCTTAGGCTTGTCAATTGAATTTTTCTATAAATTTTCAGTCCAAATTCATAGTAAACACCACTGTTTGGGATTACATTCATTGCCGAAGGATAAATGTATAGGCAAAAAACAAGGTGTGTTTACTGATTGAGGATTGAAGTGCTTAAGAATTCAACAATTGTAGAGGTGTTGCAATTTCTAAATACCTATGCATTATTTGGCGGTTTAAGATAACCTTGGTTTTTGATGAGGGCGTATTATTTACTTTGGGATTGGAAGAAGATGATAGGGGATTTTGGCTTAAGTCAATAGACTCTTCTGTGTGAAAATATTTTTCCTGTAATGTAAGTATGGATTTAACTTGAAATATTTTTCGTCAAAAAAATTATTCTTTATGATTGTAATATTTTTTATACTATGTTAAGAATGCGAACACATAATGTCAGAATTTGTACAACGTTATGCATTAAAATTGTTATTTCTCAAGACTAAAAAATATATCAGTTGAAGATAGCATCACTTTTTTGTCCTTTTTATATTTATTTATGGTACTATAGAGAGTTTAACTTACATACTAAAGTTATTAAGACCACCTAGTTATCATACTATACAATACTTGGTCTGCAGACGTTAGACATTTAAAGCATACAACACTTCCACATTCACGCTTTTGTAATAGGTTCATCTATCATAGGAATAATCATTGAGTATGCGATCTAGTCTTCAAAAATACAATGTAAGGGCTACCCCGTCCTCCTGCATTCATAATGCTGTTTTTTTGTAGGCCTTATGGTTTTAAAGAGCTTGAAATCATATATTAATGCATTGCTAATACCACTATATACTTGGCAATGAGGGTTTTATTTTGTACTGTAACATCCATCCTAATATCAATTTACCCTTGAGAAATTCAATGTAGCGGGCGTATTGAGGTAATTGTCATAATAGACATTCATTTTTGGATGATATTCTAAAACACAATTTTGGAAAAGTATTGTAACGGTCCGCCTTTTCGACCCACAAATGTCGGCACTAAATACATCTATGGTATTCGTGTATCAAACACTGAAGTGTTGAGAAGGCAGAAAGTTAAAGTAAATTAACAAGAAAAAGAAAAAGAACAAGAAAGAAGAGAACACAATATCAAAATCTCATTAGCAGAACGATAACATATAATAATAAAAGAACAGTACAAAAGGTTACTTCAATGCAGAAATTTCGGAGTTACAAAACCTAGGTGCTATCACCAACCTAGACAGTTATAACCACATGTCCTTATAAATGCTGATTAGTAATGTAGTGGAAATAAGACTTCTACGGTAAGTGTAACATCCAGATCATCTTCTCGAGCTCCAAAGAACATCAAAGAAAACATTTGTTTCTCATGCTACTCGAAAGAGTATGCAAGGAATTTAAGGAAAACAAAAACCAAGTGTCGGACACAAGTATGGTATGAGAAACTCAAGAAATATATGTACTGCATATAACAGTACTTCTGAGACGGCATGGAATGCCATAACAGTAATCCCCTCAAAAGAACCAACATCTAATAGGTACCAAAGATGATACAATAAACAATGTCTAAGGTGAAGAATACACATATATATAACATAGCCGGAATGGCTACATTGGTTACATGCAATAATATATTAGGGGGTACAACCAAAACCGATAAGGAACGCTCGCATAATGGATTTTCTGTGGAGATTTCTCCAATGGAGCCGGATCCATTCTCCTGCACAAGGGTCAGAAACAACCTTCGAGCGTCGTATATCTCTAGATAAAATATACCATTAAGGCAAACATAACCGGTCCACATCTATATACGTGATCCCAAATCCCATCAACTCCCGCATGCAACATCGATAAGCATACTCTAGATCTGGAGTGATAATATCCTATCGTGGGTCAGCAAAACCCCAAGCTATGCTCCTACTCTATTTTCTTCCATTTTCGAGATCAAGATCATGTTTGGCAACTCTCACACGAGTCTTTGTTACTCGAACGGAATATGAATCCCCAATTGGGTTCCCACATCTCGAACAGATCTCGAAACCACACATTAGTTCCATCATCTCGAACATATCCACTTCCAAGAGATAGAACATGTATCTCAGTCTTGAAGTGGTTTTCGATAAGTAAAACACTTACTGATCCCGGTCTCTTCAAGACTGAATCAACGAATTTGGTTATATTCAACAACAATGAGGACGATCGCATATGAAAACCAAGTCTCGTATACTTATCATTTTTTATATTTCCACCTCACATTATCCCTCGATCAAGACTGAAGCTGGTAGGTTAGAACTCTATTGCTCATATCCCTACTCAAACATCATCTTAACTCCCACATATATACATGCCTACTTCTTCGGCTTTTAGTGCTAAGTATACAACTAAATGTTTTCCATAAACGAGTAAACATACAAAGAACGATCAAGGCATATAAAGCACGATTAAGTCACATAAGCGACTTCTGATCCCCTTTTTTTAATTACTCTTTTATCAATTAAAGCCTCTTTTGTTAGTAAAACTTCTTTTATCTAATAAAACATTGTTTATCAATCTCTACAATTCATTTGTACTCTTTCAATGCTTCAAAATATATTAATATACTTATCTCAAATGGTATAAGTACATTCACAAATGATTAATGAGACTTCTTACTTTTAAACCTTTACTTTTTCTATCTTTTTTCAAAAGATTCCTTAGTTATAATTTCCTTCAAAATATCCATTTTAAGGATCTAGGTACTTTCACAAATCCATTCAAAAGGTTTAAGACTAATATTACTTATACATTGTCACTACAAACCTAAAGCAATTTCACTGACGCTTATCTTTAAATATTATTTATTTACATTATTAAGTTTAACGAAAAAGAGTGAAAGACAAAAGTTATTAACATATTGTCACAACAAAGCCAAAACCATTCCATATTTATACTATCTTTAAAAAAATCTTTTCAAAGATCTAAGATATTATTTGGTTAAGTTTAATAGTCGACTAATCGATTATCTAGTTAAAAAATTGCTTATACAAACCAATACTCGTATACTTAACTCATTTCCGACATTTCAACTTAACTATTCCTTGTCCAAGAGTGAAGCCAGTTAAGTTAGAGCACTGGTTGCATCAATGCCTTGCCTTGACACTTCATTATTAAATCTCACAAATAAATAGGTCAACTCCTCGGCATCTAGTGTTAAGTATAGTATTAATGATTTCCATAAACAAGTAACAACCAACATGATTAACCTGTTTCCAAGATTCTAGACTCAACTATTCCTCATTCAAAAGGGAAACTGGTAGGTTAGAGCTCTATTGCTCCAAACCTACCTGACATCAATCCTAACTCTCGCAAATAGATAAGTCTACTTCGTCGGCTTTTAGCGTTAGGCGAAGTTACCTTTTAAACAAGTAAGTAAATAACAAGATTAACACGATTTCGACATTCCAAGTAACCTATTCCTCGTTTAGGAGGGAATCTGGTAGGTTAGTGCTTTATTGCTCCATCCCTAATCAATACCGGTCTTAACTCTTACAATAGAGAAGTCTGCCTCGTCGAGTGTTAAACTTGTTTTTTACTTTTCCGACTTTATATATAATTACTAAAAATATATTTAAACTTCAAACTAACTTTAAAACACTTCAAAATAGGTTAGGAAACTTCTCTAAAAGGATTAGAGAAAATACCAAATTTAAGTATCTTTTAAAATACCTAAAACCATAAGCGACTTGCTATAGCATTTATAAATGCAATTAAAAGTCCTTGTTAAACAACATTGAAAAGCACGACCTTTACGACTAGTTTTAAGCACATTAAAAAATGATATAATATTTGAAATTTTTACAGTAAGTACCAACATTAGGGTACTTTAAAACCACGAAATAAAACCCATAGGAATATCTCCAAATTTATTTATAAAAATTGCCAAAAGTAGGCAATATTTACAATGTGTATTTATAACCACACCTTTTGTTCTAACTTTCACTTATAATTTTCCAAATCATTTTTTTACTCTACAATACACCAAAATATGTGTAAAGAATAACCAAGTCAAATTATCCCAAGTTAGTTTCATAAATATCCAATTTACACAAGTTAAAGTTAAGAGATATCGAAGCACACTTATAACAATTATTCTTGCTTCAAACTCTTTCAAACATATTTCAATTCAACACAAAAGTCAAATAATCATTTAAACATCAAGTCAAGGCCACATCGCACGTTTAAGAGGGTAATAGAAGTGATGTTATATAATATAAAATTGTCATTTTCTTTCAAAAGCAAGAGGAGTCCAAAGTTTATAACTTTACTTTGTTAATGTCGCTTTAATTTTATAATTAAAACACAACATGTATATACACAATATATACTTATAAGAGAGTGAGATAATTCACTTAGATCTAAGCCAAACACAAGCACGAAACCACAAGAATCAAAGAACCACCTCCTACCATCACCAAAAGCCTAAAGATCCAACCTTTACCACTTTCAAATCAAGGCAACACCTCTCCTCCTCCTCCATTACTCACGGCCCATCTTGGAACCCCCTTTTCCTCTTAGTTTTCTTCCACTTGACTTGATATTCATGCTTCCCATGATGTTTTAGGCCTATGGCTAAAGTTTAAAAGAGATTGAATATGAGTTGATTTAGACTTGAAAAAGTTAGAGAGAAGGATTAGTGGACTAATGCCTAAACACTTCCACCATTTTTTATTCTTTTACTCATTACAAGGTTTTGTGAATTTATGATTTACTTCTTACCTTATGGGTGTATCTATAGGTTTGTGCAAGAGGTCATTACCACCTTCCACCTTCTATGATAGATTACAAAGGAGCCTCCACTCATATGCACCTTTACACCTTTACATCTTTACTTAAAAGTTAAGTCTTTCATTAAAAGCTCATTTTCAAAATATCTTTGATGATATCACCCATGACATCATCCAAAAAGTATATTTCCATAAATGGTAAAAAGTTTTAATTTCATTTTATAGATTATTTGAGCAAATAAGTGTGTGCTAAAAAAGTCTGAACAACTTTTAACGGTTAAAAAGTTGTTTATCGATAAAACAATGTCGGACACATTATCAATATTTCTTCAAAGTATTTATTTTTGTAAACATTTTTCCAAAACAAATTTACCATCATTTGATCTAAAAGGGGGCAAATAATCTTATTAAATCATTTTAATAACATTAAATCCAAGATTCAAGTATTTAAATATAAAGTGTCCGCAATTTCAGGTTTGTTACATTCTCAACCACTTAAAATATTTCATCCTCGAAATTCCAACATGAGCAACCAAAGAAAAAATAACGTAGTAATACATAATAGTATTCAATCACTAGCAAACAACACTCATGGTTTGCTCAAGTTCAAAATCCTCTCATCGCACAAGGATGATAAACAATCTACTAATCATACCTTACGCTCAACAACCGCAGGCTGTTACTTAATCAATGATTGATAATACCACAAACAAATCGAAGATTCATCACCTAAACTTCCCATAAGCCATCAAAACATAGTATGCATATACTAAAGCCCATACATTGCACATGGACCATCCGTATGCAATATCTGATCTGATCACTTGTTGGATCACATAGATTTCTCTTCCAAACTAGTATAGATCACTTGACCTCTCTAGTGTGGACTGCGATCAGGTTCCTTGGCTAGAAACCTCTGTTCTCCTTACATAGCCATATACTACGATAGAAAACTTTGGGTTCTTATCAAGAATCTGTATCAAGTGTCACCTTTAAGAATCTATTGAAAAATCCTTGTTTGGACCGACGTAAACCACCTCTAAATCATGTACTTGAATACTTGATCGAGAACAGCTATGCGAACAAAACAATCTATGTACAGCTTATGCATTAATCCTATTGGTTTCTTAACTATACCAATATCATTTATCATATTCTTTTATATAAATAGTATGTCTTATTAATACTGAACTCATTTATGAACCATTTCATAAAACATAACTTCAAGTTTATAAATAGTTATAAATTTAGTTCATACTCGTAAATACTTTACCACATCCTAAAAGTGTATACAAAAACATCAAATTCAATTTACTTAACAAGGATGATTACAATTAAAATTTGTTTTAACTTACTACTTTCTAAATTAAAGTGTTATATAAACTCATTTTATATCTTTACAAAACACGTTGGTTTAAAGTTCTATTAGGAATCGGAAGTTTCCGACTGTCTAAAATTATCGAAAAATCCTTAACAAATGAAAACCACCAAACAACATATCAAAACAAGATACACATACCATACAAATGCATGAGCTACATGTGTCCATACAATAGCTTAACAAATTTCAATAATTTATTAAACACTCTTTATCTAAAAAGGGAAAACATGAAAATGTTTCATCATTTATTCTGGGCTATGCCACTACCACTCAGGCATCCTACATATAAAACATTTATAAAAAGTTCATATCAAACTTCTTTCCAAAGAAAAACTTTAGAACTAATCGCTGGGTTTTATTTCAAATTATTTTGATAAAATAATACATACATATATCTTTTGTATAACAAATCATACTTTCGGAATCAAATCGAAATCCATTTTACTAAAAAAAACCCTTTAGTATCTCCCACTTAGAAACCTAAGAATGAACGTCGATGATGTAGTAGTCATTACCAGAATTATTTTCAAGCAATAAAAGTTAGTTCAGTACATCCAAATCATGTCTTTCGGACTTATCCAAAATCCTTTCAAAATGGTATCAAACACTTCGTAAATACTACTAAGTACCATAATCTCAATTTCATAAACCAATTCTCCAAATACTTACTTTCAAATAATACTACTATTATTTTATCCAAAATCTTGAAAAAGATTTTCAAAGACACCGGAATTTAAGATCTCAAAATTCAATTAAATCCTTCTTATTTATAAATTATGTTAAATTAGTTTCTTACATAAATTATTTTCACAAATGTTTATTTACAAAATATCTTATCTTTCTTATATTAAAATAAACCTCTTTTACTAAATTAAACTTTTATAAGAGTTAACTTCTAACCCGACATTACTACTGAATGCCTTATAGTTAAATCGTAAAACTCAATTGACAAGGTGTTCATTTCAATGCACCCACAAATATTGTCTACCCAGCCCATGCAGTGAAAAGGTAAAACTGCTCATAAACTGGTTAAGCATAAATCAACCATCAACGGATGAAACGCCCATAAACTGGCCAAGCATGACTAAAAGAATTAATAGGGGATAACAAATGAATATCATTAGTGTGACGACCCAAACTCGATGTCCAATAAACGACATCAAATTCGTATCGCCGGAGCTTATAACAACAATTAGATGAATATAAAACAGCGGAACATAATCAATATCATAAATAATATCACTGTTACAACATCAACATAATATCCATACTATAACAGAGTACATAGTACATACACCACAATCTCCAAATACAACATCATGATAATACAACAGTGAACATATATCCAAAAGTTCTCAAATGAGAGAGATGCTAACGAACTCCCAAAAGCTAACACCTGAAATCTCCAATAGCTCCTAAGATATATCCAAGATAAGAGCTCCAAAATACTGCTACTCCAAAATATAGAAACCTGCTACTAGGCTGCCCGTGTGGAAATAATGGGCACCCAGAGTTTAGGAAAGAAAACAATAAACTCCGGATCAGTCATGGGACTGGTATGAGTAAACAAGACAGTTGTATTTAAATAACAAGATTTATAAAAGAATTTTTGGAATGCTTTTAAAAATGGAACTACCATAAGACCTCCCGCCACACACACAATGCAAACGCAGAATTGGAGGAGATTTCTCCTTATGATAGTTAAATATGCTTGGTACGAGAAAAAATTCTTTGATATTATTACTAGTGCATAGTGAAGTAAATCATTTCGAAAGTAGAATATTAATCTTAGCCAACATAGACATTTCGAACTATGCCTACTATAGCTACCATGTTTTGTGGCAGGTTACCGCCACGCTGCATGGCAGGTTCTACAACTAAAGCCGTACAGGGTTTCGTATTGTTTTATTGGATTTCCAACAAATGGTCAGGCCAAGGAACTTCCCATTGCCACATGAGAACGCCTCTGGAAGGACGTCCCCGAGAACCAAACCGGATCTCTGCCAACACAAGGCCGGGTTACCCCTAACTGGGTAACTTCTGACACGAGTATGCCATCTCCCGGTCGTAACCAACCTTTAACCGGGGCCCCAGCAACAAATCACAAAATCATATATATATATCTGCGATATCCACATAAGTTAAGTATCTGGGCTCCATACCATGATACCACTTCTATCCAGAAGGAAATGTACATACCCTAAGGGGTGCTACCCCCAATAACCTTGCCGCATCTTTCCTGTTTCGACCATTTCGGGGTGTGAGGTCCGACGAAGTCACGTCCACAAAAACACGCTTTATACAAAGTCATGCTTTGGGTCAACAAATGATCATAGAAATGATCACAAAGATAGAGGATCAAATAAATGATCCTATCACGAATAATCAACACAATGATCATTTCACAGCAACACTCAGTATGTCACATTACCAAATTGGGAATATATCGCTGATAACTTCAACTACATAACCTCTGAGCTCGTACGTCTCAGAGAAGGGTGTTAAGCTAAGAGAATAAATTCTCCGCCACCAACAGAAATATATTTGAAAGAAATCTGCTTTATCTCTCAATTTGTAATGTCAGACATACAATCCATACAAGTCTGTTCTGGGTTCGAACAGAACCGAAGGCACTTTCAAAGAAGTCCTTGCAATCCGGATATCCACAATCCTGATCGGATTCCCCATCACATATGGAGAACTCTATACCGGAGCAACTCGGTGCAGAGTCAATCGACAGGTCATCCTATCGCTCTCGCAAATACCCGGTCTTCAACACCGGTCTTCACATTCTATCCATAACGTCGAATCACATATTCGAAATGGGTTATATGACACACGGGTCCTTTCCCGGCTAATTCGAATAGTGAGTGTCAAATTTTAAAACATGTGGATGTCATTCACAAATATTCACAGGTTCGATGTGGGTTTCGGATAACCAACTGAAATCCGATACCCTGTCGCATCGAAGTTTAAATGTCGGTTTACAGACAACAGGGTTTTCACATCAATACAGAACAATCATAATCACAGTGCAATAACATGGCAATATCATCATACAGAATTACAAACAGAACAGAGATATTTATATAAGTTAACAAAATAGTTAATTACTTCCCAATGTGATTTAAATAAATTTACCACTAAATTAATCTAATTTAATGATGAGAATTTGGATAAATAAACTAAATTTTGATTACTCAGTTTATTGTTTCAAAATTTACAAATTCATACTTACAAATTCATTTAAACACTTAATTGTTTATAAATCAATTACCTTAATTATCATTTTAAACTACATTATTTACTTATTAAACAATTTGGTAAAATGATGTATCTGGATTTAATAAATTAACCATATAAATATTATTATTATTATTTTTCTTGATTACTTTAAAACGATGATTTATATTTTTTATAATCACAATTGAATTAAATCTCAATTGACTATATTAATTTATTATTCCTTAATAAATTATCTTAATGTAACTATCAATTTTGAATCAATCATTTTAAATTATCAACTTAATGATTTTTAAATTTACAACTTTAATTTAATTGCTTTTATTTACTTATTATTATTAATAAAAAAAAATAATTTTAAATCATAAATTATTTTATCATTAATTTATTAACTTCACATTCCATTTACAAACTTTCTTCATTTTATAAACAATGCTTATAAACATTGTTTAAACTTAAGTTTTCGACAAACCTCAACTGAACTTGCTGTTTCAGGTGGCCAACCCGAGTCTCCCCCGAGTCACGCTCGAGTTCAAACACTTCCTGCTTCGAGTTTCCTCCCAAAGCTACCCGAGTGATAAAAAATTTTGCAAATTTTGCTAAGTCCCAATTTTTGTCACGATAAAACCCTGAAACCTCCCGAGTCTCCCTTCGAGTCTCTGCCCTATTTCCCCGATCAGAACTTCGAGTCACCCACACGAGTACAAACCTGAAATGCTTCAGGAAATCAAATTTCTTCCAGGTCATAAATTCGTGCACGTATACGTGCACAACGCCATTGATGATCTTCAGGCGTCGCTGCATCGATGAGTAAGTCAGAACTCCCCCCTAGTCCAATCCCCGATCACCCAAACCTATTTATCATCTCGAATTCAAATTTTAGTTCGAGCACGCAAACCTGCAACATACACTGGAACTACCACCGTCCCTGTCAACGCCTCGCCACGCCACCAGACGCCGTCAGAAACCCAGAAACTTCGTCCACAGTTCGACAACACCCCATGCTATCATCACCCACAAAATCTTCGAACTCGATGCATCCACGGTAGCGTACGCACCCAGTTTACAGACCGTATCAATTTCGAAAACTAAACCCTACTTCGAGCTCGTACTCCCCATTCACGCAATAGAAAAATAAATTTGTATTTTTCCCAACATTCTTGAGTATTAAACTAGCTCCACGCGAAATCTCAACATTCAAAAGTCTTTTGATTTACAGGAATTGACTTAAAAGCAACGTTTGCTAAAATACAAACTGCTCCTAAGATAACCAAGTAAAAATCATCATATTTAGTTTAAAAATCCCATTTTTGTATACTTACTCGAATTATACAATCAAATCAATGATTAATCACACTTGAATTTATCACCTTTTTGATTTACTGTAAGGTTTGAGGTTGCACAGCCAAAAAGTTTCACTTCAAACTTAAAATAAAATTTTAAACTGTGAGTTAAGTTTACACAACATATTTTGGTTTAAGATTTTTATTACTTAACAATGTTTCAATGTAAATAAATCTAATTCTTTGAATAAATGATCAAGTGCTGTGATAGTTACAGAGAAATGAAATACAGAGCATACAAAATCCTCTTTATAAACTGAAGCATATATATAAACAGCTTATAAATAAAATTTAAACTGTTTAAATAGATTCAAGCTTTTAAAGATTATTTTACTCACTTGTTTGTTTTGAAACAGAAAGCACTATGGTTTCTTTATAACAGATTTGCAGAAGTTTGCAGAAGTTTGCAGATGAAATGCAGAGCATACAAAATCAGGTTTGCAGAAGTTTGTTTGAATGATACTTGAGTTGTTTTTAACAAATGAATGTGAGGCTTTGTATACGTATACATATAGGAGAAAAGTGGTGTACAGGGTAAAGCATAAGCAAGTACAAGTTGAAGTAAAAGAAAAACTAAACCATGCTTGTTAATAAATGTTAGTGTGTGCTGAAAAGATTGTGTACATGCAATGCATTAAATGAAGTATGTTGTGAAATGTTTATTCACTCCACTGCATACTTTCAGCACTTTATGTTTACATTGGATTATTATTTGCTTCTTCTTTTGCTGGGGAGAGAGTTCTAGGTTAGTCTATTGTTTGATTTGTTTATATGTTTATATTACTTAAATGTTAGATTATTTGTTTATTTGTTTATTTGTTTTATTTGTTTATTTATTCATAGGTTTATTTGTTTTTTTGTTTGAATGTTTACTTGTTAGATTATAATTATGTGATTTAAATCTTAAAATCTCATCATAACTTACTTTAACTAATTTTAAATTCTATTTAAAGATCATCTATCAATATCTCTTTTTATTTAATTCTATATTAATGTGTAATATTAATATCAACAATATTAAATTTAGATTAAATTTTACTAGTTAGATCCCAAAGTTCAAACAATTAATCAAATTTTAAATTTCAAAAATTTTGGAATGTTACAATTAGTCCATACATTAATTTAACTACACTTCAGTTTACACTTATATAACTTACCTTATATAAGTTACCTTATAAGATCATTAATTTTCACGGTTATATTTACCATTAAGGTACACGTTTATAAAAAGTAAAAATAAGCTCTTATACGTATAATACACGCAACTCGTTGTAGGGTGTCATTTACCCAATCTCTAATGAGCCATACCCCACTAAAGCCAAGGTTCTCGCTTAACCTTCAGCTCTGATACTGCATGTAACGATTCTCCACTTTCGAAAATGATTACAAATGGTAACCTCGTTCCTGCTTTTACGGTGAGCCTCTCGACTGCACATCAACTCATAAAAGGGATGTGTAGCGATAAGAGACAAAGCTTCATCACACGTTCACCAATGTAAGAATCCCCTATTGCATAGCGCCAAGCACTAACAGAAACGATAACATGTAATAACAAATGAACAGTATAAAGGATTACACTGATAAAGAAATTTCAGAGTTGAAAAACCTATGTACTATCACAAGCCCGATATTTATAACTGCATATCCTTACAAAAGCTGATATGTACAATATAGTAATGCGGTAGAAATAAGAACAATGTAGTAAGTGAAACATCCAACTTGACTTCTTGAGCTCTAAAGAAGTCAACGAAAACCTACCTTTCTCAAACTACTCGAAAGAGTGTGTGAGGAATCTAGGGAAAACAAAAATCAAGCATTGGATATAAGTCCTCAAGAAATTTGTGCACAACATATAACGGTGGCTTTGAGACTGCATGGAATACCGTAACGGTTGTCCCTTTAAAAGAACCACCATCAAATAGGTACATAAGGTGATATAATAGATAATATCTAGGGTGAAGAATATGAATATAAAACATAGCTGGAACGGTTACATTGATTACGTTCAACATCGTATTATAGGGTATAATCGAAACCGATAAGGAACGTTCACATAATGGATTTTCCATGGAGATCTCTCTGTTGGATCCAGAACAATCTCTTGCACAAGGGTCAGAAACTACCACTGAGCGCCGTATGTCTCTAGATAAAATATACCACGTCTAAATAAGCGGTCCTAAATATAATTAACTCCCAGCAGTAACATTGATAAGCATACTCCAGATCAGGAGTGATAATATCCTGTCGTGGGTTAGCAAAACCCCAATCTATGCTCCAACTCTGTTTTCTGCCATTTTCCATTTCGATGTCACATTCGGCATCTCTCAAAAGAGTCTTCAACACTCGAATAGAACCCTCACACATCTCGAACAGATCTCAGAACCATACATGGATTCCAGCATGTCGATCCACTTCCAAGAGATAGAACACATATCTCACTCTTAAAGTGGTTTTCGATATGTAAAACACTTACCGATCCCGGTCTCTTCAAGACTGAATCGACGAATTTGGTCTAATTTAACAATAATGAGAATGATCACATATGGAAACAAAGTCGTACACTTATGAGGTTTTCGATATTTCCATCTCACACTATCCCTCAGTCAAGAGTGAAGCCGGTAGATTAGAGCGTTATTGTTCGTATCCCAATTCGAAAATCAGTCTTAACTCCCACAGATAAACAAGCCTACTTCATCGGCTTTTTGTACTAAATATATGATTAAATGTTTTCCATAAACAAGTAAACATACAAAGCACAATTAGGTCATACTAAGCATGATTAAGTCAAATAAGCAACTTCTACTCCAGTTTTTGCTTAGTTAATCTTTTATTAATTAAAACATCTTTTATTAGTTAAATTTCTTTGATCCAATGAATCATTTTTTATCAATCTCTACTATTCATTTGTACCATTTCAATACTTTGGAAAGTATTCTTATACTTGTCTCAAATGTTATAACATATTCATAAATCATTAACAAGATTGCTTACTTTAAACCTTTACTTTTTCTATCTTTGTCCAAAAGATTTTACTTAAAATTTCCTTTAAAATATCCATTATAAGGATCTAAGCTTTCACAAATTTATTTAAAAGGTTTAAGACTAATGTTACTTAAACATTGTCACTACAAATCCAAAACCATTTCACTTATGCATATTTTTAAAATATTCTTTTAAAGATCTATTTACATTCATAAGTTTAATCAAAAAGGGTTAAAGACGAATGTTATTAACACATTGCCACAACAAACCCAAAAGCATTCCATACTTGTATTATCTTTAAAAACATTCTTTTTAAAGATCTAAGATAATATTTAGTTAAGTTTAATAGTCGACTAATCGATTATCTAGTTAAAATTATTGCTTATACAAATCGATGTTCGTATACTTAACTCGTTACTTACATGTCAACTTAACTATTCCTCATCTAAGAGTGAAGCTATGTCAGCTAAAGCACTGGTTGCATCAAAACCTTGCCTAGACACTTCATTCTTTAATCTCACAAATAGATAAGTCTACTCGTCGGCTTTTAGCATTAAGTATAGTATTAATGATTTCCATAAACAAGGGACAACCCACATGATTAATCCGTTTCGATATTCCCGACATAACTATTCCTCGTTTAAGAGGGAAGCTGGTAGGTTAGAGCTCTATTTCTCCATCCATACTTGACATCAATCTTAACTATCACAAAAAGATAAGATTACTTTGTAGGCTTTTTGCGTTAAGCAAAGTAAATTACCTTTTAAAAAAGTAAGTAAACAATAAGATTAACACGTTTTCGACATTCCAACTTAAATATTCCTCGTTTAAGAGGGAATCTGATAGGTTAGAGCTCTATTGCTCCTTCTCTACTCGTCATCAATCTTAACTCTCACAATTAGAGAAGTCTACCTCATCGACTTTTAGTGTTAACCTTTTCTTTACATTTCCAAATGTTTATATATAATTATTAAAAACATATTTAAACTACAAAATAACTTTAAAACACTTCAAAATAGGTTAGAAAACATCTCTAAAAATATTAGAGAAAAATACCAGATTTAAATATCATTTTCAAACAACGAAAACCATAAGCGACTTACTGCAGCATTTATAAATGTTGTTGAAAGTCCTTGTTAAAAACAATATTGAAAAGCATCATATTTACGACTAGTTTAATCACTTTAACAAATTATTTAAGACTTGAAATTTTTACAGTAAGTACTGCCCTTAGGGTACTTAAAAATCTTGAAAGAAACCCTTAAGAATAGCTTCTAATTTATTTATAAAATTTTACAAAAATAGGCTATATTTACAAAATGTACTTATAACCACACTTTTTTTTTCTAACTTTCACCTATAACTTTCCAAACCATTTATTTACTATCCAATACACTAAAATATATGTAGAGAATAACCATAATAAAGTACCCCCAGTTAAGATCATAAATATCCAATTTACATAGGTTAAAGTTAAGGGATATCGAAGTGCATTTATAACGACTATTCTCGCTTCAAACACTTTCAAACATACTTCACTTCAACACACAAGTCAAACATCCATTTAAACATCAATTCAAGGCTACGCTATATGTTTAAGAGGGTAATAAAAGTGATGTTATACAATATAAAGTTATCATTCGCTTTCAAAAGCAAGAGGGGTTCAAAATTTGTAAATTTACTTAGTTAATGTCACTTTGATTTTATAGTTCAAACAAACTTATACACACACACACATACGCACAATATATACTTTTAAGATAGTGAGATAACCCACTTATATCCAAGCTAAACACAAGCACAAAGCCACAAGAGTCAAAGAACTACCTACTACCATCACTAAAAACCTAAGAATCCAACCGTTAGCACTTTCAAATCAAGGCAACACCTCTCCTCCTCCTCTATTGCTCAAGGCTCATCTTGGAACCCCCTCTTCCTCCCACTTTTCTTCCACATTGACTTGATATTAATGCTTCCCATAATAGTTTGGTTCAGAAGAGACTGGAAATGATTTGGTTTAGACTTGTAAACATTAGAGAAGAATTAGTGGATTAGTGCTTAGGCACTTCCACCATTTTTTATTCCCTTACTTCATTCCAAGATTTTATGAATTTGTGATTTACTTCTTACCTTATGGGTGTATTTATAGGTTTTTGCAGGATGTCATTACCACCTTCCACATTTCATGAAAGGTTACAAAGGAGCATCCCTCTCACATGCACCTTTACACCTTTACATCTTTGCTTAAGTTAAGTCTTTCCTTAAAAGCACATTTTCAAAGTATCTTGATGACATCACCCATGACATCATCCAAAAAGTATATTTCCATAAATGGTAAAAATATTTTATTTCATTTTATAGATTTCCTAAGAAAATAAGTGTATGCAAAAAACGTTAGAACAACTTCCGACCATTAAAAAACTGTTTGTTGATAAAACATTTTCGTTCGCATTATCGATATTTCTTCAAAATATATAATTTCAAAAAAAGAATTCTAAAAAAAGTTCACCATCATTAGTTATGAGTTAAAAGGAGGTTAGAAAGCTTATTAAATAACTTTAATAACATTAAATCCAAGATTCAAATGTTTAAATAGTTTAGATATTTAAATATGAAGTATCCGAAATTACGGGTCGTTACAAGTAATAATTCAGAATATGATACGATGATTAAATTACTTCAAATTCAGTACCTGACTTCAAAATGCATAGGAGGAATAATAACCATGATAATAAAGTTTTTCATGAAAAATATTCAAAACTTGGCATTCATGAACAATGATTATTAAACTACCATTGTTTTTTTATATAAAATATTATCTAAGTCTCGAAATCACATTAATATAAGTAATAGAAAAGTTTAGTCCTGCTTACTAATATGGTTACCTTAGCATATTACAGCAACTTAACGAACAAACAAATATTTGAACATTTGCATATCATATGCATATTAAATTTCCGTTGTGTTTACTAAACATAATTACAATAATATACATCTGTATGTGACGAACGAGATTTTCAGCCCTCGAAAATCATCATTAATACATCCTTAGTATTCATGTGTCCTAAATTCATGTGTCGAAAACCCAATCGTTATGGGTAAACAGAAATAAAGATAAAAGATAGAACAAACAGAATCTCGCATCGCATTAAAAACACTTATAGTTTTACATATACAATATTGCATACAATCACTTCAAGTGATTTATCAGAGTATAGCATGTACTAACCCTGCTAGGATAGTTATATTAATCTATCCTCACAAGTGCTAGTAGATACATAATAGAGATACAGCGGAATATAGATAACTTCTTCGGAAGACCCAAAAAGCTCCATGCACCATGCTCCATTCCAAAATGCTCCAAGCTTTCCTAACTACTTGGCTGCCCAAGGAAATTAGGGCACCCTGAATTTAAGGGAAAAGGAAATAAACTTCGGGTCAGTCATGCGACTAGTATGAGAACTCAAAGTACGCATTTTCAAAAGAAAAGGTATCTCATAAGACCAAGCCATACATAAACACGGAACGGGTTTTTACCTCATGATAACTAAAACATTTTACGTCAAAATACTTAATATTATTTTTAATGACATATCTTTGAAAATAAACTTAGCCGAAATTCTTACCATTATTAAATTCCAACATACTAGGCTCTACAAACAACACTCTTACAAGGCTCGTTCGGAGAATGCATTCCATGAAATGGCAAGGTGAGGGACTACCTTCCGTACAGTACACCTCTAGAGGGATATACATAGGGTCCAGATACTGAATGCCTACACCAACACATAACCGGCCTACCTCTCCGCTGGATAGTACCGAATATGACATCACCCCGGTCGTTACCGACCTTTGATGGGATCCCAAAGCATACACCACATACTCGACATATAGAGAGTAATCTAGAAAGGTGATGACCATCTCCAAATGGGTGTGACCCACATAGCTCTGCCGCATCTACCCCGCTTTAGCCCCAATTGATGTGGCCTGAGGTAGCGATTACCTTTTCACATAGCACATTCCACTTTGATTGTCACACTGCCATTCCATGATCATACAACTGATTTCTACAAACGCATAAATCCTAAGCTCGTACATTTCAGGAAAGGGTGTTAAGCTAAGAGAAGTTGCCTTCGCCGCCACCAAACAGACGATACGTTCATAGAGATCACTTATGTATATTGGAATTTTATCCCCAAATGATCAACAAGTAGTTCTTCATTATGGAAATCCCAAATATCATATGCATGTCTTTACTTCGATTGCGTAAACTGGTTCGAAGTGGTCTTTGGATAGGAGTTACCCAAATCCGACCCTGGTTCGTTCGAAACAATCATCGATAGAAAGATGTTCTATGAATAGGGAATCATTCTTTAATTGATTTAGTTCTTTTTTATCAAAATCTGTTTTGGAGATATACATTTCTTAAACATTATTTCCGGTACATACGAAATCATTAAACCTCTCTTATCAAATCCTTTGATTACTGTAAAACCATTTTACATCCCAAATCATTTCATATTTTCTTAGGAAAATATTTCCAAATTATTTATTTAAATCTTAATAAAGATTTCTTAATCCAAAAAATCATACCTTTGATTTAGTTGAAACCATGTCATCTAAGATGTTAACCTAAAACCAGTGATTATTAAGCGAGCATAATCTATAGAAATCATCTAATTGTACTCAATATTAATTACCATATTCAACAAATACTATGTACGGAATAACGGTGAAATCACCTTTTAAGCTTCACGAAAAGTACGATTTCCCTCTTCGGCTTTAACATCGAGTATAAAAAGACCATCTCCATAAAATCCAAATTATTTAGATCCTGGAAAATATATTTCATTATACTTAACTCGTTTCCGACATTTCGGCTTTATCTATTCCTCGCCCAAGGAAGAGGCCAGGTGTGCCAGGGCATTGGTTGCTTCTAAACATCTCCTTAGGTTAAGCATCTCGCATCAAGATCTCACAAATAGAAAAATCCAGTCTACTCGTTGACTTTTAGAGCCAAGATTAAATCACTTAATTTGTAATAGCTTTTCTTTAATATTTTATTTAAAATATTTTTTTTAAATAAATAAAAAATTCCAAATCATTATTAAAACACTTTGTTATTCTTTTGAAAACATTTATAAAAGAGTAGGAAAATAATTGTTAAGTTTAAAGCCATGTTTCAAAAGTTATAGAAAAGTACTACAGATAAGTGCTGCGAAAAGTGCTCTTTTAAGCTATATTGATGTAACGATCCAGAATTTCTGTCAATTAAAATTTATATATTTAATTGATTTTAAATATTAATAAGTGAAATTAAACAGTTGAATAAATTTTATTTCGAATAATTGGATTTAATTGGATAATTAAATCGATAATTTAATATGGAAATTACAGAAATAATTGGAAATTGGGTTTAAAATGATTAAAATTGATTTGTAAAATTTTATTATATCATATTGAAGTTATAATAACATTATAGAACTTTTAAAATCGAATTTGAAGTTAAATTGTGAAAATTGAATATTTTAATATTTAATTGACGAGTTAAAATAGCCATTTTTCAAATAGTCTCGAATTTCGACGAAACCAGTTTCATCGAATCCGTAATGTGATATTATTGCATGGTTTCAAATTTCGTGTCAATCAGATTTACGGTTTGTCCGGGGCAAGCCAAAACACATATAAGTTGGTTTAAATCGATTTAATCTAAATCTGATCGTTTATTTCCGTAACTCGCACAGATGATCGAATCAGCCTCCGAAACCTACTCCATTGTGTTCGAAATCTGGGGTAAACCTTAGGAACGCCAGCCGACGCGCTTCGTTTGGAGTTCGAATTTTTTTCGATGAATAGTGTTTTGGGCAATTTTCTATATAAGGACATCACTATCTTCATTTTGCAAAAATTAAGAAAAACCCTAACCCTAATGCTTCAGCCGCCACTTACATTTTAATGACTGAAAAATTTCGAAACTTCTCCTCTTAATCTCTCTCAATCCGTAAAGAATTAGCAAAAGCCTTCAACTACAAACTTCTAGAGCTCGATGAGAGCTACAAATCCATACGGAGATGATCGAGTTTCGTTGCATGGATCAACGGCAAGTGGGCCCCGTTCGTCACCAAGTCACGCACGCATTTCTAGGCAAAGGTAGGGCCGAGTTCATCAGTATTCTGGCCGAAGGTAGCACATGTGGTGGGCTTCGTCGTGGCGTAACCTGATCGTCTTCAAAGTCGTCGTGGTAGGCTCGAGAATTCAAGATAGGTTGGCGACTATGGATTCTGAATGTCGCGTATGTTACTGGAAGGAGATGGAAGAAAGGGGGGACAGCCTAGATTCTAGGGTTTATGTAACGACCCAGAATTTTTATAATTTAAAATTTGAATATTTAATTAATTTTAAACATTAATAAGTGAAATTTATTAGTCGAATAAATTTTTATTTGAATTATTGAATTTAATTGGATAATTAAATCAATAAATTAATATGTTGAATTATGGAAATAATTGAAAATTGGGTTAAATATGATTGAAAATGATTTGTAAAATTTTATTTTATCATATGGGAGTTAGAACAATATTTTAGAACTTTTAAAATCGAATTAAAAGTTAATTTGTGAAATTTGAATATTTTAATATTTAAATCGACTAGTAAAAATAGCCAATTTTTGAATAGTCTCAGAATTGAACGAAACTAGTTCCATTGGATCCGTAATAGTTAGTTATTATTAGATTTCAATTTTCGTGTCAATCGGAGTTATCGTTTGATCGTGGAAGCTCGAAACGCATCGATTTATTTTTAATTTAAATTTGGCGAGTGAAAATAGCCATTTTTCAAAAAGTCTCGGATTTCGACGAAACCAGTTTCATCGGATCCGTAATGTGATATTATTGTAAGGTTTCAAATTTCAAGTCAATTGGATTTACGGTTTGTCCTGTACGAATTAAAACGCCTAGAAATCGATTTAAATCGGTTTAATTTAAATTGAGCGTTTATAGCCATAACTCGCACATACTTCCGAATTAGCTTCCGAAACCTGTTCCATTGTGTCCGGAACGCGGGGTAAACCTTAGAAACGCTGGTTACGGAGCGTAAATCGGAGTTTGGGAATTCCGGATGAATAGTGATTGAAAATTTCCTATAAATACCCCCAAAAATCACAAAATAAAATAAAGAAATTCTAAAACCCTAGTTTACAAAGCACGGCCGCCAGCAAGCAGTGAATGGCCGATATACACCTATCTTCTCCCTCCTTTTTCATCCAATCCACAAATCGATTCGTGAAAGTATCAACTACGAAGTTATAGAGCTCGATGAGAGCTTCAAGTTGAACGGCTGTGATTGAATATGGGCGAGTGGATCGTGAGATAATGGCTCGCGTTCTTCCTTCATTGCGCACGACTTTCTATGCCCAGTTCGTGACCGAGCTCGCCGTGCTCAGGGGTGGTGGTGCGCGAGGATGGGGGCTTCGAAATGGTGGTTGTGGATCGTCTTAAAAATGCTCGTGGTGGTCGCGTTAATTGGATGGGGGGAGCGGCCGATGGGTTTGGTTATCTGTAGAATTGCGTGAAGGTGAAGAGGGAAGATGAAGAGCAAACGCACGGTGATGAGGGGTGGAAGCAAAATCTAACGGCTTGTGTTAGATGTGGGTTTAAAATTTTTAATTTATGTTGTAATTAGTTTATAGATTAAATCATGTAACTTCATATTATCATAACTTTTTCATACGAGGTCGAAAAAATGCAAACTCAGTTGCGTTGGAATCGTATGGCCAAGCACTACGCATTGGAGTTGGTTTGGAGTCGTTTGGAGTTAGTGAGAATTTTGGGTAAAATTAAACGTCCGTTTAATTTTATTCGAAATAAATCGCTAAAACGGAAATAAAATCAAGGTGAGAACTTCTCACTCAATCGAATTAGTTTCGATTTTATTTTTAAATAGTTAGATTTAAAATATTTGAATGCATGTTTGAATGTTGATTAATATCTATTGATTGTTAAAATAGACATTATACGCCGTTAGTAAGCGGATGTTATTTAATAAAAACATATACCGCGAATATTTCATAAACAGTGAAATTGGTATTATATATAATAGCAATATATATATTGGCATATGTATATATTGGAGTTATTGATTTCCCGCATTTATTTGTTTAGCGGATGAGACCCTATTGCGCCGTTATTAAGCGGATAATATTTAATAAGAACATATACCGCGATAATTTCGTACTGGAGCGAAATTGGTATTGTGCTAATGTTTATGGATGCAGGAAAACAGGTTGGAGGGATCCAACTGGATTCCTCAACAGTTTTTATTTGATTTCAGATATTTTGATATTTGATGGATTATCATATTGATATATGATATCGTTGTAGTCGTGATTGACTATTTGGTGTGTAGCATCATTGGACCCAGATTTTGGAATTTTAAAGTGATTTTTTGAAAGTATACGTTTATAAAATATTTTTGGAATTGATTCATTTTAAATAAATAAACATTATAATTTTTAAAGTTATAAAAATTATGCTTTTTGAGAAATATAGTTAGAAACTGATTTTTGAGAATATGATGCTATTGAGTTTATAAAATAGTTAAATCGAGATATTTTAGAATTATTGTGAAAAGTTTAAATATAGGATTTATGAAATTTAATTATTTTATGAATCAAAATGGTGAAATAATAAAGGAGATTTAAGACGTTTTAAAAGAATAATATAAATTGAATTATATTTAGAGATTTATAAATGGATATTTATAAATTGAAATATGGACATTTTAAAATGAGTTTTTATAAGTGTTTGAATGAAGTGAAAATGAATTTCATAAATAAAAATGAAATTTATAGAATTATAAACGGTGAAGTTATTTGAAGAATAGATTTGGTTAAATAAATGAATCTTATAAGTTATAAGATTTATGGTTTGGAAAGTCTTTAGAGGAACGATTTTGTAAAATAATCGTTTTATAAACATTTGACTTATAATATGAACTTTTAGTTTATAATTGAGTTATAAACTGGAATATGTTAATAAAAGAATTTATAAAAAGGAAGTTTTTATAAATAAATAGAAATGGAATTTATAAACGTTGTTTTATAAATTCGCAAATGACTTATTTTGATAAGTAAATTGTTGAAACCTATTAATGGAGTTATATTCACGTTTTTGAATAGTGAATAATCCTTTGAATTAAAATGAATAGAAATGATGAAATGTGTTAACGTAGTATCTTCACGTTTTTGAATAGTGAATAAGATGTTAAAGAAATTGTTTTGAATGTGATATTTGAAATAGAATTAAAACGATCTAACAAAGTTTTAATTGTGTTGAGATTCGAAACCATAGATTTCGACATTTATTGTTGAAATAGACGTTTTCGAGAAATAGAAGGAAATGGTGGACTATAACACTGTTGTTATAGTAAATGATTTCCGAAAGGAAATGTTTTGTATAGTATTGGGATTTATATATCTATTTTAATTTCGAATCCCTATACTAGTGATTTTGGGTTGTCGTAACAATGTTTTACGTAACATTCGTTTTGGCCCAAATAAATATGTTTATGAGAATGATTTCCTTAAAGAATGAAATATATACTTAATCTCGATTTAAGTATATTGAATATTTTCTAAGTGTTGAAAATAAATAAAATTTGTGAATTACTTATGAATAAATAAGTATGGAAATGTTTTCCAATGTAAAGTGAATATTTTGAGAATTTATCTTTTTGAAGATAAATTGAAAAGAAATATTGAAATGAATAATTGAAATCGAATATTCATTGATATTTTGAAATTATAAATTCACTAAGGAATTTATAAAGAAAGTGGAATTTGTTTAAAAATAAATATTGATTTATTTTTGAAGTATTGAAATTATATATCTAGTGAAGATATTTTGTGAAATAAATAATTTGGAAAATTATTTGGAAACTGGTGATGTGTGCATATCTATTGATAGTTCAATAACCGACTATCAATATTTCCCTTTGAATGGGTATTTAATGTGATTTGTTTGAATGTGAATGCTACACTTATTTTTGAATAAGCGCTCACTATTCGGGTTAACCGGGAAAGGACCATGGGGTCGTATAACCCATTCCGAATATGTGATACGTCGTTATAATTGCATTGAAGATCGGTGTCGAAGACCCGGTATTTGCGAGAGCGATAGGATGACCTGTCGATTGTCTCTGCACTGAGTTGCAGCGGTATAGAGACTCCCTAAGTGATGGGAAATCCGATCAGGATTGTGAATATCCGGATTGCAAGGGCTTCGTAAGAAGTGCCTTCGGTTTTGTTCGAGCCCGGAACAGACTTGTATGGATTGTATGTCTGACATTACAAGTTGAGATATAAAGCCGATTTCTTTCAAATATATTTCTGTTGGTGGCGGAGAATTTATTCTTTTAGCTTAACACCCTTCTCTGAGACGTACGAGCTCAGAGGTTATATAGTTGAAGTTATCAGCGATATATTCTCAATTTGGTAATGTGACATGTTGAGTGTTGCTGTAAATGATCATTGTGTTGATTATTGTGATAGGATCGTTTATTTGATCGTCTATCTTGGTGATCATTGTGTTGATCATTTGTTGACCCAAAGCATGGCTTTTGTATAAAGTATGTTTTTGTGGACGTGACTTCGTCGAACCTCACACCCCGGAAATGGTCAAAACAGGAAAGATGCGGCAAGGTTATGAGGGGTAGCACCCTTTAGGGTATGTACATTTCCTTCTGGATAGAGGTGGTATCATGGTATGGAGCCCAGATATTTAACCTATGTGGTTACTACAAATTTATTACTTTGTGGTTGTTGGCTATCGGGATCCCGTGAGAAAGGTCGTTTACGATCGGGGAATGGCGTGCTCGTGTCAGTAGTTACCCAGTTAGGGGTAACCCGGCCTTGTGTTGGCAGAGTTCCGGTTTGGTTCTCGGGGATGTCTTTCCAGAGGCATTCTCATGTGGCAATGGGAAGTTCCTTGGCCTGACCATTTGTTGGAAATCCAAAGAAACAATACGTGACTTGTACGGTTTTAGTTGTAGAACCTATCATTCACTTATGGTGTCGCAACACTGTTTGGATGGTAGCTATAGTAGGTATACGATAATGGTCGTATGTTGGCTAAGATTTATATTCTACTTTCGAAATGAATTTTTCCTACACTATACACTAGTAATAATATCAAATGTTATTTTAAATGCGTATCAAGCATCTTTGACTATCATAAGGAGAAATCTCCTCCGATTCTGCGTTTGCATTGTGTGCGTGTGCGGGAGGCCTTATGGTAGTCTCATTTTTAAAAGCATTGCGAATTGAATTTAAAAATATTCCTCTATTTTGATTTTTAAAGATAAATAAACTGTTTTGAGTTCTCACACCAGTCACATGACTGACTTGGAGTTTATTGTTTTCCTTCCTAAACTCTGGGTGCCCACCAATTTCCACACGGGCAGTCAAGAGTAAGGTTTATCAGGATATTCTGGATATTCTGGAGTTGCTGGAGGCAAGATGGACGGCATGGCGTATTACTTATATAGTATTTCTTTTCCGCTGCACTGTTGTTGTTGTATGATGTTGTACACTCTGATGATATGATGTAATGAAATGTGATGTAATGTAATAACTGATATAGTTCTTTGTTTAAAGATTATTCATTTATTATTATATGTTGTTCCGCTGCGAATTGTGAAATTCTGATGTGTTTTCTATTCCGTTCTATGTTTTCAAAATGTTCTCTCTTCTCTTTTCTTTCTATTTTCTTTTCCCTCTATCTTCTACCTTTTTCTTTCTTTTCTTTTCCTAAATTCTTTTTAAAAACCCTCAGTGTTCGGTTTTCCGTCGTTCGATTCCTCGGCAGTCGATAAAGTGAGTGTCGATGTTGAATTTTCGGAAGACGAAGAATCGTGTCCTGACAGTTTAGATTTGGATGGCTCTGATTTAGTCTGGGTATAAAAATTAAAATAGAAATTGTAATTTGTTTATATTATAATTCGTGTAAACTTTAAAATGCGATATCTTTTTCATGCGAGGTCCGTTTCGCACAAAACGAATTGCGTCGGGTTCGTTTTGTCGAATACTACGCAATGAAGCTTGTTTGGAGTCGTTTGTAGCTAGTGAAAATTTTGGGTAAAATTAAACGCACGTTTAATTTTATTCAAAATAAAACGCTGGAAATCGGAAATTCAAGGTGAGAACTTCTCACTCAATCGAATTGGTTTCGATTCAAATTTTGAATAGTTAAATTTAAAATTGCTTGAATGTATGTTTGAATGATGATTGTTATTGCTTGTTAAAATAGACATTATACGCTGTTAGTAAGCGGAGGTTATTTATTAAAAACATATACCGCGATAATTCCATCTTGTTTGGAATTGGTATTATATATGTACTTGGAGTTGATTTTCCCGCATTATATACGGATGAGACCCTATTGCGCCGCATAACAACGGATAATATTTTATAAATCCTATATACCACGTTATTCCGTATTGGAAAGGAATTGGTATTGTGCTAACATCTTTGGATGCAGGGAAATAGGTTGGAGGGATCCAACTGGATTCCTCACCAGTATTTATTTGATTACAGATATTGTGATGTTTGTTGATTATCATATCGATATATGATATTTGGATGTCGTGATTGACTATTTGGTGCTGTTGCATCATCGGATCCATTTTTAAAGTTTTAAGATAATGATTTTGATTTTAAAAAGAATTTTATAGTGATTTTTGAAAGTATACATTTTATTAAATTTTGAATTGTTAAAATAAATAAACATTATAATTTTATTGTTATAAAAGTTATATTTTTGGAAAATAGTACTTAAGTATGATTTTGGAGTTATATAAGTTTTAAATAACGTTTTGTAAATTATTAAAAGGATTGGTTTATTTAAATTGGGATCTTTGAATTATTATAAACGGTTTATATAAAAGATTTCTAAGATTAATATTTATAAATTAAAAATATTGGAATTATAAAACGAGTTTTTACGAGTGTTAGAATGAAATAAAAAATGGATTTCATAAGTGAATGAAATATGTAGATTTATAAATTGTGAAGCTATAAAATGAATAGATTTTTGTAAAATAAAAGATTATAAGTAATTAACTTATAAATTAGATTTTGGTATATAAATTGAGTTATAAATTGAATTGGTTATTAGAGGAGATTTCAAAATCGAAGTTGTTATAAAATAGAAATGGAATTTATAAACGTTGTTTTATAAATCCGAAATCAAATAAATTTGATAAGTAAATATAGAAATTATTAAAGGAATTATATCCATGATTTTAGGACTGTGGATAATCCTTTAATAAAAAATGTGAAAGTGTTGAATTTGGTAAATGATTTATATCCACGATTTGGACAGTGGATAATCTTTTGATGAAAGTGTAGAAATACTGAATTGGGTAAATAAAGTATATTCATGATTTTTGACAGTGAATATATTATTAAATAAAATGGATATGGTTTGGGAAAATGATATTTTAAAATGAAGTCAAATGAATTGAAGTTGTTTTAAAATGCATTAAGTATCGAAACCATAGATTTCAACATTCATTGTTGAAATAGACGTTTTCGACAAATAGAAGGAAATGGTGGACTATAACACTGTTGTTATAGTAAATGATTTCCGAAAGGAAATGTTTTATATAGTATTGGGATTTATATATCTATCTTAATTTCGAATACCTATACTAGTGATTTTGGGTCGTCGTAACGATGTTTTACGCAACATTCGTTTTGGCCCAAATAAATGTGTTTGAAAGAACGTTTTCTTTAAAGAATGAAATATATATATTTAATTTCGATTTAAGTATATTGAATATTTTCCAAGTGTTGAAAATAAATGGATTTGTAAATTACTTATTATTAAATAAGTATGGAAATGTTTTCCAATATGAACTGAATATTTTGAGATTTTATCTTTTAGAGATAAATTGAAAATGAATATTAGAAATCGATTTGGAAATCGTATATTCATAGATATTTTGGAATTGTAAGTTCACTATGGAATTTATAAAAGAAAGGGAAATTTGTTTAAAAATAAACGTTGATTTATTTTTGAAGTGTGGGAATTAATGTACGGATTTGGAACGTAAATATAAAGTAAATCGTTAAGGATTTATTTAATTGATTTAAATGAACCATGTTGAAATGAAAGTATTTCCGCGCAAGGAAAATGTAACGTCCCGCCTTTTCACACGATTTAAACCGACACACGTGCCAGTTCAACCATACGGAAGGGCGGATTGTTATGGGGTAAATAAGAAAAAAACGAGAAAGAAATAAAAGAAAACAGAATCTCGCAGCGGAAGGATAAAATATAATAATAAAATGTATAGTTTATAAATCTGTTTACAAAACATTTATATACTACATATCAGAGTTACACATACCAATAACAATGCAGCGGAATTAAATGATGTAGTGGAATAATATAGTAGATACTAGTAATACAAATCTTCGTCTTCGTCCTCCAGAGCTAAATCCTCAAATCCTGAAACGCTCGGACTGACCCGAGCGAATTGAATAGACAAAACACTCGAGTCGGAACTAAAAGATCTTATGTGAGTTAAATCAACAGGAGTAAATATGAGTGCAGTAACTCAAGAGATGCTCGGGATTTACATCTCTTAAGGATCCGTTAAACTATTTACTATGTAGTATATTGCACTATTATAATAGTGTCTAATTGTAAAATAAACTTACTTTTTAATAGCGTTAAGGGGTTACCCATATAGCCCTTAACACAGAATATATTCCCATAGTCTATACAGTACCGTAATCTCCCCCATATTGGGCGTCGTCAGAGGGCACTCCATAGGTATGGTACAAAACAAAACTCGTAGTAAAGGCTCGGTATGGTAGGTGACACGGCACAACTAGGCAATGCCAGGGTAGATATACCAATTGCTATCCGGGCTGGTGGAAACGCATAGCCGCAGTTACCGCCTACCTCGAAAAAACTCCCCCAAAATCAAAAATAGAAGTGGCCACTGAATCAATTCAAAGTCAAAGTATAATATCGAAGAGGAGCGTCCGATCAGAGGTATGACCTCATTGGCCCGAGAATCACTCCTGTTTTAGCCACCTTATGCCAACTCACGGGAGTCGGGTCCACGTATTTACCTTACAGGAAACGTCGCCACCACCTACTTCATTCTGGAATCTCCACCGCGTACACGGTTAGTCAAAGTGGTTTACGATATCGACAGAGAGTATGTCCATATCCGATCCCGGTCTCTTTGCCAACCCATCGTTATTATAACACCGCGGTCATTTAAAAAGAGTTTATACTTTAAAACTAGAATAAAATTTCCATTTCAAAACTATGAATACGATATCAATTTAAAACCCAACACAATATGATATCATTTTATCTCAAATATAATTCTTTTCCAAAATCATGCTGGTTTAAAATTTAAATATCTGGAAACCAAATATTTGAAATATACTTTCAAAGCATAATATTTCGAAATTCAAAATTTTAAAACCATAACTTCTAAAACTTGAATGGTTTGGATATTCAACGAATGTAAAATAAATGGTTTAACTTTAAAATTACTTTGTAAAGAAAAATAATTTCCATGGCTTTTCAAATATATTCCTTTATTTAAAGTTTAAACCATAATTTAAATATCACTTCAAATTCCAAAAACCCCTTCAATTTCTATATATATATATATATATATATCTATTTGGAGTATTAATATTTCAAAACTAAAGTTGGATTTTCTTCTTTCAACAATTAATATTCTATTATTTAGTCTTGAATATTGACATAAATTCCATAAATAAAACTCCAATTTCTAGCAATTAAATATTTTCTCAAATTTACTTTATACTAGAATTTTCATTTTTAATTCATCTTGGAACAGTTATAAATATCATACCTTAAAATTTCCAAACTTAAACATATAAGATAAATTTCCAAATTCCATTTTCTCAATTTTTCATTTTTATTCAACAGGTTTATACACAACTTAATTTTCAAATTTTTAACTTCATATGTATATATATTGAAGAATAATATTTTATAAAATATCAAAATCAAATTTTTATAAACCGTATCCCATCCAAACCATAGAAATCACTTTAAAATAATTTATATATAGACCACGGTGCCTGTATATAATTTTCTATCCTATGGTCAAGTGATACGGATATTTATCATTTCAATCCGCAATTTAAAAATAAAATTTTGCGGTTGTATATCATTTCAAACCACAATCCCGAATGAAACGAAAAATACATGATAACTTGCAGTTTAATGATATAAAATAAAACATCCATTCATCAACATCATCCATCATCCAAATCACAATCATCATCCAATAATAATTCAATATCCATATATATCTGATAATATATATCAGGTAATAACTGGCGGTTATATTCAAAAATAAATTTAATAACTATTAAACTAACAGTTTATATTTAGTAATAAATTTTATAACTGTTTACTAGCAGTTCCTATGCAAATAAATAAATTCTAACTGTCAATTAATATGCAATAAATAAAATAAATTAACAGTTAAATTAAATAACGCGATTTAGCAAATATGATGAACAAAACATGCCAAACAGTTATAAATGAATTTCTAGTCATATCTAAAATAAATTTAACAAACATAAAAACTTTTAGAAGTTGTGAGTGGGTTAAAACACTCACCTTTTGAATTTAAATCGAATTTAAATCCGATTTAAACCCAAAATTCGACTATCTCCAAATCTGTCCAAACTAGTGTCAAAAGATCTAGAATTTAATTTCGATCCCAACAAAAAAAAATTGCGTGAAACGAAGTCCGTATGTACGAGTTATGATTATTAGAACTAATTGAAATCAAAATTAACAAAAATAAATTAAACAAAAATAAAATACTGTGCCACATCCACTCTTCCCTCGTGAAAAACGCGTATGCTTCTTGTTGATTGCTAACTTTGTTCTGTAATTTTTCTTTTATTTCGATTTACTTTAATTTTCCTCCTTATTATATGAATGTATGCATTTTTAAAAGGTTTGAAAAAAAAAGAAGATTTGAAAAAGAAGAATTGAAAAAGAAAATGATTAAAATAAGAACTGAAAATGGAAGAGAAAATCTAGATTTGAAAAGAAAGAAGAAGGTTTGAAATAGAAGAAAATTTGAAAAAGAAGTATATTTGAAGAGGAAGGAAAAATTAAAATCAGAGATAATAAGGAGATTTGGCCGAAAAAAAGGAAAAAAAGAAGAAGATTATAATGGAGGCTGTGGTTTCATTTGTGTCATATCTTATTTATAAGGTTAGAGTTAGGTTTAGGATCAAAGAGATTTGAAAAGAGAGACCACTATTAGTTAGAAATAAATGAAATGACGTTTCAGGAAATGAAGTTGGAAAATGAATGGAAAGAAATAAAGTAAATATGAACAAACTTGGTTTTGAAATATAGTAAATATGAACAACCTTTTTAAAAGTAGAAGGTATTAAAAAGAGGTAATTATTTATTAGAAAGGGAATGAATGGACTAACTCTATACTGTAAACATACTTTTAGGATTCAAATTTCAAAACAATTGTTTACTTAATGAATTTTGTTAACTCTAAACACACCAAAATTAACTTCATTAACTCAAGTAATATTCGAATTTCTACGCATTTGGGTTTTTGTCTATGCATAATAATTTTTTATAATTACCTTAAAAATGAAAACATTTGATTTGTTTTTCCCAAAATGATCTCTAATTACCATTAAAACACCCTTTTTGTTTACCATAAAACGCGCGTTTTTTTATTATTAAATCTATTAATTGCAATCACCGTTTTCTTTTCTTTTAATTGAAGTATTTGAACTACATTAATTGCAATCACACAAAATTAAATTTTAAAACAGACAACTAAAATGCATAAAAATAAAAAAAATAAAAAAAAATAGAAAAATTGTTTATACACAAGAGTAATAAATAGATTATTTTCCTATTCTTGTAATTAGTTTGTAAGCTAAACACAGTTCAAATAAACATATATTTCTTTCTTTAAAAATCAATCTTTCTATATTTTTATTTAAATTAAATTAAACCTACATTCATAGATGAAACATTCATTTTATTGACGTAAATTTTTTTTTTTTTTGAATCAAAACTTTTCGTATATTTCACAAAACATAAGCTGCTTTTAATTGCACCTATTACAATTAGTATTCTCTCTCCTATTAATTTCAGTTGATTAAGTTTCAAAATGGGCTAAATGAATGTAATGATAAGTAGAACAATTACTTCCTATTAACGTAATATTTAGATGTTAAATTTTCATTTATTTTGCAATACTTCAATTAAATTAATAAATATTGCTCTCTATACTTAAATCTATATTAACAAAACGTTAGCTTGGATTGGTAGAATTTGATTTACCAAAGTTTACTTACATAATACAAACTATATTAATTTGCCACCTATTAGTTCTTAATTATATTTTTAAGTTCGTTACCTATCCACCTTGATTATAATTCCATCTATAAAGTAAATTTAGTTAGCCTTAACGTTACTACACTAAATCTACAATCAGTTTCAATTAATATAGAATTATATCTTAAATACTTACCATTTATTTATAAATTAGGTTACCTTCCAATAAATTTTATTCCTAAGTATTTGATTGGATTGCCATCTTTACTATGTCTATTATTAATTAGCTTCAAATTCTGCAATTTCACTTCTTAAATCCACCCTTTGCTATATTATAAATAAAATTTACATTGGTTACATTTCACATAAATGTATCATTTATTTACATTTATTACAAACTTATTTCCAATTCCAACTAAAAATCTGAATAAATGAATAGGCAACCTACCATAAACATTACCGTTACCTTTTTGTCACATACAAAATCTTTTATTACAAAAATCAATTTTTGCACATATTTTCATACTACAAATTCAATTTACTTATGTTCAAATTGTAGCCAAACCTGACTTTTAAATTATTTTATATAAAATTGGGATTTCATTAAGTTTATTAATTATAACCCTTAATTGGCATTTATCACCTTGTATTCTCGTTATCATTTCATAGATATGATTCCCAATTCCTTATTATTGACTTAAATTGGCGTTACTAACATTGCATTAAACGTTGTTACTTAAATCTCTACCCAGTAGTAATTAATACTCTAAATAAATACGCTTACTCCTTCCGTTATTTATTAATTATCACAAGAAACGCTTAATCATTTCAACAACATTGTAATTTCAAATTACCTACATTGATTGTATAAGTTTTCCATTATTATCATTTATTAGAATTCTATTCAACTTTCCATCTTATGCATATAGTTAACCTTTCTATTGATTTTTCCTTCAAAACTTTCAGTTACTTCTTAACTTACAAAAAGGCAATGATTAATTACATTTAATCGCTATAAATTAAATGCATTGGTAACGAACGATAGCTGTCACCATTATACAATTTATAACATTTGTAATTTATTCTCTACAACAATTATTACCTATCAATATTATTTCGCCCATAAATACAAACTTGCAATTGTTCTTATTATCATATTCCATTTACTGTTAACAATGTTTATTACATTATATTAGTTTAATATTTTCCTCAAATTCCTCATATTCAACTCATATATAGGTAAAATTCTTTTCACCACTTAAAATCATTTGAATTAACTTCGAATTACTGTAAGTAGGTTTTTAATTTATTTTTCTTCTAAATTTAATTACAACTTATTAATTTAACCAAATTAAATCCATAAAATCTACGGGTCGTTATAGAAAATGTTTGAAATTTGTTTTCAAAAGTGGTAAAGGTGAAAAGTGATTTGAAAATTGTTTTCAAACGGTTGAAGTGTGGAGAATTTATATATGGTAAAGATATTTTTGGAAAATAAATAATTTGGAAAATTATTTGGAATCTGGTGATGTTGTGCATCTCTACTGATAGTTAAATAACCGACTATCAATATTTACCTTTAAATAGGTATTTGTGGTGATTTGCATGAATTTAAATAACCGACTGATGTTGTGCATCTCTATCATTCACTTATGATGGCGCCCCACTGTTTGGATGGTAGCTATAGTAGGCATAAGTGCGGAATGCCTATGCTAGCTAAGATTTATATCTTTACTTTTGAAATGATTTTTCCTACACTATGCACTAGTAATAATATCAAATGTTTCTTTTTAATACGTATCAAGCATCTTTGACTATCATAAAGAGAAATCTCCTCCGATTCTGCGTTTGCATTGTGTGTATGTGTGCGGGAGGCCTTATGGTAGTCTCATTTTCTAAAAAGCATTGCGAATCTATTTTAAAATTATCCTGTACTTTGTTTTAAAAATAAACTGTTTTAGTTCTCACACCGGTCCCATGACCGACTCGGAGTTTATTGTTTCCCTTCCTAAACTCTGGTTGCCCACCAATTTCCACACGGGCAGTCTAGAGTTAGGTTATAGGGATATTCTGGAAATTCAGGAGTTGCTGGAGGCATGCTGGATGGCATGGCGTATTCACTAGTATATAGTATTTCTTTGCCGTTGTTTGTTGTTGTTTGTTGTTGTACACTCTGATGATGTAATGTGATGTAATGCAACAACTGATATAGTTCTTTTGTTTAAAGATTATTCATTTATCTAATATATGTTGTTCCACTGCGATTGTGAAATTCTGATATTGTTCTGTAGTTTATTTCTGTTCTGTTCTATCTTTTTCTTTCTTCTTCTATCTTTTTCTTCTTCTTTAACCATAACATTTCGGTTTTCCGGCATTCTATTGCTCGGCAGTTGATACAGTTGACGTATTGATGTCGGTTTTCGAGCGACGAAAAATCGTTTCGTCACATTTGGTATCGGAGCTTATGGTTAAGCGACAACCATGGCTCTGTTGGGTATAACTCATTAGAGATAGAGTCGGTAGTACTCTAGAATGAGTGTGAGTGTAATAATAGATACGAGTGCGTATTTGTTAGTGAATATGAAATTGTTTTATATTGTGTTCACTTATCGGTTGATTGTTTATGAATTCTGGTCGGTGCGGAAAGTACAACCGTGATTCGATAGGGGTTTCTAAACTCTTAAACAAGATAAACTGACACAGTATTTTTTAAATTGGGTAAATGAAATAATTTTACCTTGATTATATTTTGTATATAAAGGAATAATTTTTCAGAACTATTAAAGTGTATATCAATTGATTGTTTGGTAGTTGAGAATGTAAGATATATGCAAGTTAATAAAAGTTGTTTGAATAAGTTAAATGAAACAATTGTAAAAGAATAATTGTATAAGCGAAGAATTATAAGTATGGAACTATAATTAATGTGATTTACAATTGTGAAATGATCTTATATAAGTAAAGAGAAAATAATGAAATTATATAAGCAAAAGATTTATAAATGTGATTTATAATCTAAAGTAAAAATTCCAGAGAAGTGTTTTGAAAGGATTTGATATTTTGGAAAATTGTTTTGGAGAAATTAAAGCTCCAAACTCTTTTCGGTCGCTGGAAAATAATTCCGATGATGATTGCAACATCATTGGTGTTCATTTTCGGGTTTCCAAAAGAGGGATTGTTGCCAAGTAGTTTTAAATGGAGTTGTTGGGAAAATTTGGATTTGGTTTTGGAAATTCAGAAGATAAATTGAATTGATTTCAAAAAAATGGTTTTGAAAGGTTGAAAAGACTCTGGAATCCTATTTAAAATATTATGGGAATGATAAATGAGTTGATAACTTATACAATTTAAATTTTGATAAAATAAATTTAACTTAAAGGATGGAGTTAAATTAAAGGAAGTATATGTAAATCACTAAAAAAAAAATCCAAGTGGTAATTGTTGAATATAAGTTGTATGACTTATGAAATGAGAAAATGAAAGTGAAACAAATTGTTAAAAATGGTTAAACAATTTTGTTAAGCAAAATAAATCTGAATTTGAATAAGAGATGAAAATTTGACTTTGGTAAAAGTTAAATAGAATTTACTTTAGAATTGGAATCTGAATAGGATTTATAAGTGGACAATTTAAGTTAAGCTAAGCAAATGATGTTTGAAATGGAATATAACTTAAGTGATGTTGAATAAAATTGATTTTGGTATCGAAGTAAATTAATCAATTGAATGTAAAATAAATTGATATGAAATAATGAATGTAAGTGTTAATTCATTAAAAGCTAATGAAGTTGAGAAATTGAATAAATTGAAGGGAAGTCAATTTAATATAAACCAATTGGAATTAAAAGTAAAAGTGTTGGGCCAAATTGAATGTAAATTAAATAATTTGGTTATGTTGAATATACATTGGTTATTATATGATTATTAATTGATTGTGCATAATTCATTAAGTGTTAATGAAATTGAATTAGCAAAATTGGAAGCTAAGGTGATTGAATCCAAATTGATTATATGTAAATTTGAATAGAATCAAATTTGATTTGAATTGAAAGTGAACTAATTGAAAAACAAATGAATGTTAGTAAAATTCCAATGTTAATGAATCAAATGTGATTAAAATGAAAACCAATTCAATGAATATTAATGAGAAATGAAAGAATATTGATTTGGTTATGAATTGTTTTGGATAGACATTGATTGTTGGATGTTTATTGGTTGTATAGTTGTTTGATGTTTGCATTTGTTGATTGAATGCATTGCTATGTTGGCACATGTAGTTGTTATGTTACTATATGATGTATATTGATATTATATTCATATATGAATGTTTCTCATGGTTTGTTGAGTGTTTAGTAGGTGCAGATTGCGCTTGCTTCGCATTTGGAGCTCGCTTTCGCGCTATATTAGCCGTATATGCTCGCTAATAAAATATAGGGTACATATCTTGGATTAAACATCGTACTTTTACACTTTTTTCCCTACGGGATGCCTCATCACTTGATGAGATGTATATTTGTTATATATATACTGTCATTTTTTTCGGATCGAGCCGCGCAAAGGAGACTATGGCGAATTTTTTCGAAAATTTAAGGCGTTAGAAATTTTTTTAGAAAATTGAATTTTTTTGAAAACTAAGTTTGGATTTGGAAACTTAGTAAAGTTATTATAAGAAGTTTAACTATGGATTTTGAGAAAGTTAAACAATTAAATGAATTTGAAATTTAATTTGAACGAATGGTTTTTGGAAAGTTAATGGATTCTGTAACTTTTTCTTACTTGGTAATTCCGAGGACGAAATTCTTTTAGGGGGGAAGTTTGTAACGACCCAGAATTTCTGTCAATTAAAATTTGTATATTTAATTGATTTTAAATATTAATAAGTGAAATTAAACAGTCGAATAAATTTTATTTCGAATAATTGGATTTAATTGGGTAATTAAATCGATAATTTAATATGGAAATTACAGAAATAATTGGAAATTGGGTTTAAAATGATTAAAATTGATTTGTAAAATTTTATTATATCATATTGAAGTTAGAATAACATTATAGAACTTTTAAAATCAAATTTGAAGTTAAATTGTGAAAATTGAATATTTTATATTTAATTGACGAGTTAAAATAGCCATTTTTCAAACGGTCTCGAATTTCGACGGAACCAGTTTCATCGGATCCGTAATGTGATATTATTGCATGTTTCAAATTTCGTGTCAATCGGATTTACGGTTTGTCCGGGGCAAACCAAAACGCATATAAATTGGTTTAAATCGATTTAATTTAAATCTGATCGTTTATTTCCATAGCTCGCACAGATGATCGAATCAGCCTCCGAAACCTATTCCATTGTGTTCGAAACCTGGGGTAAACCTTAAGAACGCCAGCCGGCACGCTTCGTTTGGAGTTCGGAAAATTTTCGATGAATAGTGTTTTGGGCAATTTTCTATATAAGGACATCACTATCTTCATTTTGCAAAAATTAAGAAAAACCCTAACCCTAATGCTCCAGCCTCCACTTATATTTTAATAACTGAAAAATTTCGAAACTTCTCCTCTTAATCTCTCTCAATCCGTAAAGAATTAGCAAAAGTCTTCAACTACAAACTTCTAGAGCTCGATGAGAGCTACAAATCCATACGGAGATGATTGAGTTTCATTGCATTGATCAACGGCAAGTGGGCCCCGTTCGTCACCAGGTCACGCATGCATTTCTAGGCAAAGGTAGGGCCGAGTTCATCAGTATTCTGGCCGAAGGTAGCACATGTGGTGGGCTTCGTCGTGGCGTAACCTGATCGTCTTCAAAGTCGTCGTGGTAGGCTCGAGAATTCAAGATAGGTTGGCGGCTGACGCAGCGGATATTACGAAAACGATGAAAACGATGAAATGTAACAATCGGTGGATTGAAGATACTGAAATGCCCAAATTCGTTGATCACAAAGATACCGAATTCTAGCTGTCTTCGACACGTTGATCGCGCACGATACCGTGAGAGATGATCTTCAATTCTTCAAGCGTTGATCAAGCGCACTTGATTCCGCGAATCGGCTTCAACAATCGTTGATTCGAGCGCACTCGAATAACCGAAAGTGGAGATAGGAGATTACACTCAACTACCAATTTAAGATGAAAGCACACAGCAATCAACAAGAAATTTTATTCAAAAATCAACAACTTGCAAATGTCATCACACATGCCTATTTATAGGCCACAGTTCTCATGACTCAACTTCACCGACCTAACATAGGTCGTACATGGCTTATAAAAGAAAACTCACCACTTACGACTCAACTACACAACGTATTACATACAACACGTTATAGCAAAGTATCATGACATACGACTTAAACATAGTGACTTAAGACAGGACGACTTAAAATGTCTCGACTCAAGCCCTCAGCAACTCAACTTCCAAGCGCTTAACTCTTCGCGACTCATCATAGGTCGGTAGGTCGTGAACGTCTTTAAGGAACACAGACGACTCAAAGAACACGGACGACTTAAGTATATGTTAACCCGCAGCCCCTTTTCACTAGCCTTGTTAAGTCGCAGACGACCCAAAACCCCTTCCTTAGGTCGTAAACGACTTATATTCCCCGAACGACTCAAACGTAGCCTTCTTCACACGGCTTAAAGTTACTACATTAACTCGCAGCTTCCCTTTACTCGACTCCTTAGGTCGGGGCCGACCTAAAACATGCTCTGGTTTTTGTAACTCGTTGTTAACTCGTGGCCGGCTTAAATCCGAGGCTTCCTCCATTCGACTTAAGGTATTGTTAACTCGTGACTTGTTATCACGTGATTCATTAGATTCATTAGGTCGGAATCGACCTATATCTTTCCTCTTAAGTCGTGGACGACTTAACTCTTCTCTTCTAGCTTGAGCTGCATCATCCTCCCCTGGTTGAGCGAAATTCGTCCTCGAATTTGTAAATTCTTCCACATCAGATTGTCCATTTCCATAATATGGTAAAAGATGCTTAACATTGAATACGTCAGAAGTGTATACATCCTCCGGCAGCTTCAATTTATAAGCATTCTCATTGATCCGTTTCACAACTTCTACTGGACCAATTTTTCTGGCTTTCAACTTGTTATAAGCGCCTACTGAAAAACGATCCTTTGTTAACACAGTATACACCAAATCTCCTTTGTTAAATTCAACATTTCGGCGTTTCAAGTCTGCAGTCTGCTTATATTTCTCATTTGCTCTCTTTAATCGTTCCTGAACGATTCTATGACATTCAGTTAATTCATCAACAAAATCAGCAGCTCGTTTAACTGTCCCCTTTGGTTGTGGTACTACTGCCAAATCCAACTGTCCCCTGGGTAAATTTGAATATACAATCTGAAATGGGCTGAATCCCGTACTACGATTTACTGCATGATTATGTGCAAACTCTGCCTGGCATAACTTCATGTCCCAACTCTTCAGATTATCCTTCACAAGACATCACAACAAATTTCCCAACGATCTGTTAACAACTTCGGTCTGTCCGTCCGTCTGCGGATGGTAAGCACTACTAAATTTCAACTTTGTTCCCACCATCTTCCACAAACTTAGCCAAAAGTGACTCAAAAATCGGGTATCCCTGTCCGAAACAATAGACTCTGGCAACCCATGAAGTCGATAGATCTCTTTGAAAAATAACTTAGCAACACGAACAACATCCGCCGTCTTCTTACAAGCAATAAACTATGCCATTTTTGAAAATCTGTCCACCACAACAAATATAGAATCATTCCCCCTTTGAGTTCTAGGCAAACCCAAAACAAAATCCATGCTGATATCAACCCAAGGTTTAGTCGGTACAGGTAACGGCATATACAATCCTGCATTGGTCGTTGTTCCCTTCGAAACCTGACATATATGACATCTCTCCACAAACCTTTCAACCTCTTTCCTCATCGACGGCCAAAAGTAAGATTGAGAAATCAAATGCAATGTACGATCACGGCCCACATGTCCTTCCTCGTGCAATTCCTTGATAATCTTCATTCTCAAACTGCTCTCTGGAATACATAATCGATTTCCTTTAAACAAGAATCCATCAACCAACATGAATTCATCAGTACTTCCATCCTTAGCTTTCTCAACAAATTACATAAAATAAGGATCTTCGTCAATCAACTCTGGCAATAATTCAAACCCTATCACCTCAACTTTCATGGTAGTCAACAAATGACTCCTCCTACTCAAAGCATCAGCTACACGATTTGTTACCCCAGCTTTGTGCTTCACAACAAAAGTAAACTGCTGCAAATAAGCAATCCACGATGCATGTCTCGCTGAAATCTTATCCCGCCCCTGCAAATGCTTCAACGCTTCATGATCAGTGTAAAGAACAAACTCTTTCTGAAATAGGTAATGTCTCCAGTGTTTAACAGCTTGCACAACAGCATAAAACTCAACATTGTATGTACTATATCTCATCTTTGCCCCTGATAACTTCTCACTAAAATATGCAATAGGTCTTCCACTCTGACTTAACACTCCTCCAATCCCAACCTTTGATGCATCAGTGTGTAGCTCAAACAACAACTGAAAATCTGGCAATACAAGAATTGGTGTTGTCGTCAATAGTGTCTTGATTTTCTCAAAAGCAACTCCTACTTCCTTCGACCAAGAAAACTGTTTCTCTTTCATACAATCAGTAACTGGTGCCATCACGCTACTGAAGTGCGGAATGAACCTTCGGTAGAATGATGCCAATCCATGAAAACTTCTAACTTCAGTGATATTTCTCGGTTGTGGCCAATTTCTAATAGCTTCAACTTTATTTTGATCCACCTGAATACCCTTCTCAGATACAACATATCCCAAAAATAAAACACTTCGAGTCATGAATACACATTTCTTCGTAGCTGCATAAAATTGTTCCTCACGAAGAATAATTAACACCTTTCTCAAATGCTCTACATGCTCCTCTGTGCTCGCACTATAAATCAGAATATCATCAAAGTACACAACAACAAACTTTCCAATGTATGGTCTGAAAATTTGATTCATCGCCCTCATAAATGTACTCGGTGCGTTCGATAGACCAAACGGCATAACCAACCATTCATACAATCCTTCCCTTGTCTTGAATGCGGTCTTCCATTCGTCTCCTGGTCTAATTCGAATTTGATGATAACCACTCTTCAAATCAATCTTCGAAAAGACAGTAGCCCCACTCAACTGATCTAGCAAGTCATCCAACCTTGGCATAGGAAACCTGTAACGAATAGTAATCTTGTTCAAAGCCCTACTATCGGTACACATTCTCCATGTTCCATCCTTCTTCGGCACTAACAATGCTGGTACTGCACAAGGACTCAAGCTTTCCTGAACACGTCCCTGTTCTAACAACTCTTCCACTTGCCTTCGTAACTCCTCATGTTCCTTCGGACTCATTCGATAATGTGGTCGATGTGGTAAAACGGCTCCCGGAACAAGATCAATTTGATGTTGAATGTCTCTCAGTGGCGGTAACTCCTTAGGCAACTCTTTTGGAAATACATCCTCAAATTCTTTCAAAACTGGTTTTGCTTCTTCTGGAATTTCAACCTCTTCATGACTCTCTCGTCCAATCAACAAATAGACTTCAGGCTCCTTTTCAACTTCTTTAACAAACTCCTTCAAAGATAGCAAAGTTTTCAGTTTTTCGATCTCCTCCAACTTGCTCTCCTTCTGTTGTTGCTTCTTGGGAACTAAAGTAATTTTAGTACCTTCGAACATGAAACTATAGCTATTAGCACGACCATCATGTTGCACTGCTCTATCAAACTGCCATGGTCTACCCAACAACAGATGACACACATGCATGTCTACAACGTCACACCAAATTTCGTCTTTGTACTTCTTCCCAATGGAAAAATTCACACAAGCTCTTCGACACACCTTCACTTCACCACCCTTCCTCAACCATGCTAGCTTGTACGGCTTAGGATGCTTCTCATTTTTCAAGTTCAACTTCCTTACTACTTCTGTAGAGATAATATTATCACAGCTTCCAGCATCAATAACGAACTTGCAAACTTTTCCCAGAATAGTGCATGTCGACTGAAAAATATTGCTCCTCAACCAACTAGAATCCTCCTCTTGCTTTGGTGTAAGACATGACCTCCTCATCATAAGATTACAACCTTCATCCCCAGATAATTCTTCTTCCTCCTCAACATAAGGTGCATTTGAACATTCTGCCTCCTCACCATCATCCTCCTCAACTTCTGCAACCATGGTTCTCTTCTTTGGCTTCGGACATTCATTGCTTTTGTGACCCAACTCCTGACAATTATAGCATTTGAAACCACTGCTCACCTTCGCCTTCTCAGCCTCCTTCACCACTGGTTTTGTAACAGGTTTAGGAACATTAGAACTTCCACTAGCACCCTTCGCATGATTATTGGAATTAGTAAACACACCACCTCCACGCCTTCCTTGCTTCTCCCAAGCCAACGCTTTCTGATGTGCCTCTGCCACTGACCTAGGATCAAACATATTAACCATATCCTGGATCTGCATTCTCAATCCCCCAATGATTCTAGCAGTAAGCTGTTCTTCCGTTTCCATAATATCATTCCTGGCAATGAGTTGGTAAAATTCATCAGCATAATCACTAACAGACTTCGTCCCTTGCCTCAGATTCTGCAACCTCTGGTACATAAATGATTGATAGTTGTATGGTAAGAAAGTAGCTCTCATCAACTTCTTCATCTTATCCCAAGACTCAATCTTTGACTTCCCCATTCTTTCCCTTGTAAGTTTAGTTTGCTGCCACCATGCCAAAGCTCTTCCCCTCAACCTAGTAGCAACCAACTTCACTCTTCTGTTCTCCGGAACCTCCTTGAAATCAAAGATTTCCTCCACATTTGACAACCAATCTAAGAATTCTTCAGCTACCATTCCACCCTTGAACTCTGGAATTTCCATCTTCATACCCGATTCCCATCGACGATCATCTTCTACATCCCGATAAGAATTCCGAACTTAGTCTCGATCTCGATAATGAATGCTAGCTCTATCACCTTCTTCATAAAAATCAAAAGTACGCCTACATCGATCTCGACCACTATCATCCCTTCGTTCATGCATGCTTCTTCGACTATGTCTCTCTTCATCTCTATACGCCTCATTGTCAAATTCACGTTGACTTCTTCTCTCTTCATGTCCATAGTCATGATGATCTCTCCGTGATGAAATTGATGTTTCTCTTCTATCTCTAAAAGAATGCGGTGATACCCTCCTCGCTTCCGTAACCGATGGCGAAACTCGGTTTCCTCCATGGTTCGAGTTTGGTGATCTCCTCTTTTGAGTTTGATTCAAGTCATTCATCAACTTCTCTAATTTTCCAATGCCTTCATCAAATTTCTCATTAATACGTTGTTCCATAAGCTCGGCTTCTTCTCTTCTATACAAAGCTTCAACATTTTGATGACGATTAGCTCTCCTTGGTGGCATGATTAAATTTCACAACACTTCGACAAATACTTCAAAATTCTTCAACAAAGCTTCAACACAACAACAAGTCACGGCCTCAACCTTGACTCGGCAATAGCTCTACACGGCTTAACTTGGCTCGGCTCAAGATCTCCAAGCAACTTCAAATTCAAACACTTCTCCAACTCTAGATCCAAAATGAAATGGATCAAAATCTTCAAACTTGTTGCAACTTCAAGATGAACACGATAAAATCCAACTTCAAACTTCAACTTCAAAATTGGCTCCAAGTCTCGGCTTAGCTATGATTGGCTAAGTCTAGCTCCGATACCAAAACTGACGCAGCGGATATTACGAAAACGTTGAAATCGATGAAATGTAGCAATCGGTGGATTGAAGATACTGAAATGCCCAAATTCGTTGATAAAAAAGATACCGAATTCTAGCTATCTTCGACACGTTGATCGCGCACGATACCGTGAGAGAAGATCTTCAATTCTTCAAGCGTTGATCAAGCGCACTTGATTCCGCGAATCGGCTTCAACAATCATTGATTCGTGCGCACTCAAATAACCGAAAGTGGAGATAGGAGATTACACTCAACTACCAATTTAAGATGAAAGCACACAGCAATCAACAAGAAATTTTATTCAAAAATCAAAAACTTACAAATGTCATCACACATGCCTATTTATAGGCCACAGTTCTCATGACTCAACTTCACCGACCTAACATAGGTCGTACATGGCTTATAAAAGAAAACTCACCACTTACGACTCAACTACACAACGTATTACATACAACACGTTACAGCAAAGTATCATGACATACGACTTAAACATAGCGACTTAAGACAGGACGACTTAAAATGTCTCGACTCAAGCCCTCAGCAACTCAACTTCCAAGCGCTTAACTCTTCGCGACTCATCATAGGTCGGTAGGTCGTGGACGTCTTTAAGGAACACAAACGACTCAAAGAACACGGACGACTTAAGTATATGTTAACCCGCAGCCCCTTTTCACTAGCCTTGTTAAGTCGCAAACGACCCAAGACCCCTTCCTTAGGTCGTAAACGACTTATATTCCCCGAACGACTCAAACGTAGCCTTCTTCACATGGCTTAAAGTTACTACGTTAACTCGCAGCTTCCCTTTACGCGACTCCTTAGGTCGGGGCCGACCTAAAACATGCTCTGGTTTTTGTAACTCGTTGTTAACTCGTGGCCGACTTAAATCCGAGGCTTCCTCCATACGACTTAAGGTTTTGTTAACTAGTGACTTGTTATCACGTGATTCATTAGATTCATTTGGTCGGAATCGACCTATATCTTTCCTCTTGAGTCGTGGACGACTTAACTCTTCTCTTCTAGCTTGAGCTGCATCATCGGCTATGGGTTCTGAATGTCGCGTATGTTACTAGAAGGAGATGGAAGAAAGGGGGGACGGCCTAGATTCTAGGGTTTAGATTTGGATGGCTCTCATTTAATCTGGGTATAAAAATTAAAATAGAAATTTTAATTTGTTTATATTATAATTCATGTAAACTTTAAAATGCGATATCTTTTTCATGCGAGGTCCGTTTCGCACAAAACGAATTGTGTCAGGTTCGTTTTGTCGAATACTACGCAATGAAGCTTGTTTGGAGTCGTTTGGAGCTAGTGAAAATTTTGAGTAAAATTAAACGCACGTTTAATCTTATTCAAAATAAAACGCTGGAAATCGGAAATTCAAGGTGAGAACTTCTCACTCAATTGAATCGGTTTTGATTCAAATTTTGAATAGTTAAATTTAAAATTGCTTGAATGTATGTTTGAATGATGATTGTTATTGCTTGTTAAAATAGACAATATACGCCGTTAGTAAGCGGCGGTTATTTATTAAAAACATATACCGCGATAATTCCATCTTGTTTGGAATTGGTATTATATACGTACTTGGAGTTGATTTTCCCGCATTATATAGCGGATGAGACCCTATTGCGCTGCATAACAACGGATAATATTTTATAAATCCAATATACCGCGTTATTCCGTATTGGAACGGAATTGGTATTGTGATAACATCTTTGGATGCAGGGAAACAGGATGGAGGATCCAACTGGATTCCTCACGAGTATTTATTTGATTACAGATATTGTGATGTTTGTTGATTATCATATCGATATATGATATTTGGATGTCGTGATTGACTATTTGGTGCTGTTGCATCATCAGATCCATTTTTGAAGTTTTAAAATACTGATTTTGATTTTAAAAAGAATTTTAAAGTGATTTTTGAAAGTATACTTTTTATTAAATTTTGAATTGTTAAAATAAATAAACATTATAATTTTATTGTTACAGAAGTTATATTTTTGGAAAATAGTACTTAAGTATGATTTTGGAGTTATATAAGTTTTAAATAACGTTTTGTAAATTATTAAAAGGATTGGTTTATTTAAATTGGGATTTTTGAATTATTATAAACGGTTTATATAAAAGATTTCTAAGATTAATATTTATAAATTAAAAATATTGGAATTATAAAACGAGTTTTTACGAGTGTTAGAATGAAATAAAAAATGGATTTCATAAGTGAATTAAATATGTTGATTTATAAATTGTGAAGCTATAAAATGAACAGATTTTTGTAAAATAAAAGAATATAAGTAATTAACTTATAAATTAGATCTTGGTATATAAATTGAGTTATAAATTGAAATGGTTATTAGAGGAGATTTATAAATCGAAGTTGTTATAAAATAGAAATGGAATTTATAAATGTTGTTTTATAAATCCGAAATCAAATAAATTTGATAAGTAAATATAGAAATTATTAAAGGAATTATATCCACGATTTTGGGACTGTGGAAAATCCTTTAATAAAAAATGTGAAAGTGTTGAATTTGGTAAACGACTTATATCCACGATTTGGACAGTGGATAATCTTTTGATGAAAGTGTAGAAATACTGAATTGGGTAAATAAAGTATATTCACGATTTTTGACATTGAATATATTATTAAATAAAATGGATATGGTTTGGGAAAATGATATTTTAAAATGAAGCTAAATGATTTGGAGTTGTTTTAAAATGCATTAAGTATCGAAACCACAGATTTCAACATTCATTGTTGAAATAGACGTTTTCGAGAAATAGAAGGAAATGGTGGACTATAACACTGTTGTTATAGTAAGTGATTTCCGAAAGGAAATGTTTTATATAGTATTGGGACTTATATATCTATCTTAATTTCGAATCCCTATACTAGTGATTTTGGGTCGTCGTAACGATGTTTTACGCAACATTCGTTTTGGCCCAAATAAATGTGTTTAAAAGAACGTTTTCTTTAAAGAATGAAATATATATTTAATTTCGATTTAAGTATATTGAATATTTTCCAAGTGTTGAAAATAAATGGATTTGTAAATTACTTATTATTAAATAAGTATGGAAATGTTTTCCAATATGAACTGAATATTTTGAGATTTTATCCTTTAGAGATAAATTGAAAATGAATATTAGAAATCGATTTGGAAATCGTATATTCATGGATATTTTGGAATTGTAAATTCACTATGGAATTTATAAAAGAAAGGGAAATTTGTTTACAAATAGACGTTGATTTATTTTTGAAGTGTGAGAATTAATTTACGGATTTGGAAGGTAAATATAAAGTAAATCGTTAAGGATTTATTTAATTGGTTTAAATGAACCATGTTGAAATGAAAGTATTTCCGCGTAAGGAAAATGTTTGAAATTTGTTTTCAAAAGTGGTAAAGGTGAAAAGTAGTTACCCAGTTAGGGGTAACCCGGCCTTGTGTTGGCAGAGATCCGGTTAGGTTCTCGGGTCGTCTTTCCACAGGCGTACCCATGTGGCAATGGAAAGTTCCTTGGCCTGACCATTTGTTGGAAATCCAAAGAAGCAATACGATCTTGTACGGTTTTAGTTGTAGAACCTATCATTCACTTATGGTGGTGCCCCACTGTTTGGATGGTAGCTATGTAGGCATAAGTGCAGAATGCCTATGCTGGCTAAGATTTATATCTTTACTTTCGAAACGATTTTTCCTACACTATGCACTAGTAATAATATCAAATGTTTCTTTTTAATGCGTATCAAGCATCTTTGACTATCATAAGGAGAAATCTCCTCCGATTCTGCGTTTGCATTGTGTGTGTGTGCGGGAGGCCTTATGGTAGTCTCATTTTCTAAAAAGCATTGCGAATGTATTTAAAAATTATCCAGTAATTTATTTTAAAAATAAACTGTTTTAGTCTCACACCAGTCCCATGACTGACTCGGAGTTTATTGTTTCCTTTCCTAAACTCTGGGCGCCCACCAATTTCCACACGGGCAGTCTAGAGTTAGGTTATCAGGATATTCTAGAAATTCAGGAGTTGCTGGAGGCAAGCTGGAAGGCATGGCGTATTCACTAGTATATATTATTTCTTTTCTGTTGTTTGTTGTTGTTTGTTGTTGTACACTCTGATGATGTAATGTGATGTAATGTAACAACTGATATAGTTCTTTTGTTTAAAGATTATTCATTTATCTATTATATGTTGTTCCGCTGCGATTGTGAGATTTTGATATTGTTCTGTAGTTTCTTTCTGTTCTGTTCTATCTTTTTCTTTCTTGTTCTATCGTTTTCTTCTTCTTTACCCATAACATTTCGGTTTTCCGGCATTCGATTGCTCGGCAGTTGATACAGTGGACGTATTGATGTCGGTTTTCGCGCGACGAAAAATCATTTCTTTACAATTGATCAAAACAACTTTTTTTAAAAAAAATTCACTCAAATCACTTTTAAACTTTTTTAAAAGATTTATTCCATAATTTTAAAACATTATTTTCAAAGAAATCCAATTTTGAATTCCGAACTGCAACACCGTGATTTTTCCGAAAACTTTTTTTGCTCATATGTCAAAATCTGCTTATCGAAATCATAATTTTCTTTCTTTTTTGGAAAACTATGGACATAATATCCGAAATCATGAACTGCCGTTACGCGACATGCTTATTTTTGACTAGCTTTTCTATTTCTTTTCAAACTTCACCAAAACACTTTTGAATGTTTATAAAACATTTCAAATACATTATAAACCACTTATAAGAGGTTTAATAAATCCATACACACCATTTTATTAATTCAAGGAAAGTGATTTCCTTTTGTGTTTATCGACGTGTATATTCGTGACTTGCATATATATTCAACATTCATATGAAAACAACCAAACTTGATGATCAAAGCATATTAAACATCCATTTTCAACATCATATCATCATCCAATCATATGGTATAATTAATTTGGATTTCTCTTTGGTTATTCAAACGGAAAATCAGCTATAGCTCCGCTACTCTATGTTTTTCGCACATGAATCTTTGAATGCTTCGACTTGAAGTTGCTCGACCTAGAGTGGAGGAGCTCGGGTTTAGGATGGTGGAGGGTGCACGACCTTGGAGGAGGTAGGGGAGGTACGGTTGAAGTGAGGGGAGAGGAGGTGGTGGTTTCGGCGGAGTTTTGAGGTGGAATTTCTATAATTTTTCTTTACTTTCTTTTTACATTATTTTTTTCTAGAAAATGGAGGTGGAAGCCATTAAAGAAGCTTAAGAAAGCTTTAAGAAAGGAGTGAGAATGGAGGTAGCAAATGAAGAAAAAGAGAAGTGTTTGAGTTGTGAGAAATGAAGTGGATTAAGGTGCTATTTATAGTTGTAGTTTGGGAAGTAAATTACCTTATTAATATTTACTACTTTTTGACTTTTCATTTACTTTTTTCCCTTGATTTAACCTTTGCTTAATGGAGGGGAGATGGTATTAAAGGCTTGAGAAGATGGGTATTAAAGGTGATGTGGTGCTTGATTTGATTTACACCTTTATGTCATTAATGCATCATTTTTTATAACAAGATATTAAAAAGGAAGATTTTGCTCTTTTCCATGTATGAAAAAACTTAGGGTACAAATGCATTTATGTGAAAGAATGTTGTTGTAATAATGAGATTTAAATGAAAAGATTTGGTTCGATTTTGCAAAAGTAAACTCTTTTCGTCCTTTTGTGCTTAATTAATAAATCCATTTGCTTAACTAATCTTTTCTTAATAAAAGAGAGATGTTTATAACTTTGTTAATATGTTTACATGATACTATTCAAGTTGCAAAAACGTCTACACAACTTGTATCATACAAAATGTTGATTTTCGACAATATGTTTTACGATCACATTTTGATATTTTTGTTAAACTATTTATTCATGTAAACCAAACCTGAAAATAAGTTCTTTATCATTTTAATTAATTAAAACAAGTATATTTGACTTATAAAATATAACGACCCACATTTTCGTAAACTTTAAGTTGACAATAAACCACACATGTCCAATCCAAATTTAACAGAAAGACGAATAGTTAGGGAAAGAAAAAGAAGATAAGAAGAAACTAAGCAACATAGAATCTCATAGCGGAATGAATAATCTATCATATTTAACAAGTCTTTATACAAAAACAAAACGATAATATATATGTGTACAACATCAATCAAAGTACACTAACCTATTCAGCACGGAAAGTTATAACCAGCTGTCCTCACAACGGCTGAATAATATACAACAATGTAGGCAACAGAAATATAATGATTTACGTGAATACGTCTCTCTGGGCATTCAGCTCCTCACCTGAAGCTCCAAACTATCCATCTAAACCTGGAAATATGCTCGGTATGACCCGAGCATTTAGGAAATACAACGCCAGGGTCAGTCTGATAAAATCAGCTTGAGAACTTAGACCAGATGGCATTTTATTTACTATAACTTTTAAAATCCTTTAAAATCAAAAGTATCTCGTAAGACCACGCCGCACAAAAATACGAAAGGGTTTTTACCTTACGATAACCATACCTTTTATATCGGAAAATCCATTGATATTATTATTATATCGAGAGGTCAAAGTAAAATATGAAAATAGCTGAAATGCTTGCATCTCACATTTCAACATAGTGGGACACAATCAAAACCTTACGACGCTTATTGGAGAATGGATTCAATACAATGACTAGGCACTGGGGTAACACCTATCACAGTACACGTCTAGAAAATGTACCAAGATTGAACATATCGATCCCCGCGGATACAAGATCGGCCTACCCCGTACTAGATAGTATCGAAAATGTCACCACCCCGGTTGCTTCGCAACCCTTTTTATCGCGATCTCATGCATAACCAATCCATAAAAATGTAGATGTATCTAGAAGGGTGACAACATACCCTAATGGGTGCAATCCACGTAGCCTTACCGCATCTCCCCTGATTTTCAGTCATTCCCGTTGATTAGGCTTGAGGCTACGTTTACCTTTCAAGAAATTTGCACTTAGTATTCTCATTTCCATCCATTGACAATGTGCTGATAGCATTCATCCATTCAAGTCCGTTCTGGGTCTCAACGAAACCGAAGACACTATTCCTATTACATCCATTTTGGGATCACCCTTAGGATTAGTAGCATTAGCCCTTGCACTCAACATCTCCATCTTCGATTCCATGCTCTTCATGATGTCTTCACTTCGAAATGCATTCCGTAGATCGAAGTGGTTTTCGGATAACATATCTGATCCCGGTCTCTTCGAAACAACGTTCGATAATTTCGGTAAACTCAACCCCGGTTCTCTAGAAAAAAATAAACAAAGATAAGGTGGGGGATCACCTCCTAACTGTTAGTGGATGGATTTCCTTATCATCGTCTTAGAAGCACAAAACGAGTTTATACGTACAGTATAACACCTTCGATGGTAATTGTACCATATAATTCTCGTAGTTTTCCTAGATATTTCCAGAGTTATGTTTTAGTTCATATTTGATAGTCGGTTATTTAACTATCAATAAACAACCATTCAAAACAAAGAATTACATTTCCCATAGAAATCACTAAGCCTCATTTTAATTTAATTTCCATTATTTTAAAATCACATTTCAATTATATAGATACTTATCTCAACAGGATAAATATATTCACAAGTACTATATTTTCGACACTTAGAAAATATAACCATATAATTATCTCACTAGTATATTATATTCACTAAACACTTAAAAATATTTTCCATTTTTAAATCATATTTAAATAATCAAACCCAAATGTCATCTAAACGGGAAACCTAAACACCGGCCTCTTTATAAAACACTCTTAAATAAATTCCATACCCTGTTTATAAATTTTCCCCCTTCCCAGATCTTAATCTCATTTATAATTTTATTATAAATATCCAAACCATTTATAAACTCTTCCCATATTTTAACAACTTGTTTAATATACTCTACAAGTCCATAAATTCTTCTTGATAAACCATACCTTATTTCAAGTAATCTTAAAATAATAAGTTATTATTTAAACATCCCACTATTCCCTTCACTTTAAATCCCTTTCAAAATAATAACTTTAAAATCTCATTAATAATATATTAAATTAGTTTTAAAACATTATTATTGTATTAATAAGTTAACTTCAAAATAATATCAAGATAATAATTAATCAACTTTAAATGATATTAAAATAGTAATTAACCCTAAAACTAATATTAATATAAAAATTTATTATCCTTTTAAATATAAGTAATAACTTAAATCAATATAATTAATTAACTTTCATTAAAAATTAAAGTATATATAATCATTTAAATAATTAATTTAAAATATAATTAAAACATTTCTAGACCATAACTAATAACCTTTAAATAGTAATTAACCATTCTTATATAACATTAAGAAATGACTTTTAAGAATTTTATTAATAAGTTAATTAATATTAAATCATTATTGAAAATAATTATAAATTATCTTAAACTTACTGACAAATAATTATTACTTTAAATACTGTTAATAAATAATTATTCTTAAATAACTTCCAAACCAGATTTTTAAATCTTTAAATTGAAGGAGGCTTAACGATCACCATGGTGCTTAAACAAGACGCTCGCCCAATAAATAATGTCGCCAAATCTTTAAAGCAAAGACTATGGCGGCTAACTCCAAATCATGGGTAGCATAACGAATCTTGTTAGGCTTTAGTTGTCTAGAAGCATAGGCAACTACTCTATCCTTTTGCATGAGAACAACACCGAGTCCATAACCACTGGCATCGGTATAAACAACAAGATCACGATTCCCCTTGGGCACCACTAAGATAGGAGAATGAGTAAGGAGAACCTTTAACTTCAAGAAAGAAGTCTCACACTTATCCGACCAAACAAAAGGAATAGCTTTTCTCGTGAGAGTGGTAAGCGGTAAAGCAATACGAGAAAAGTCCTTAATAAATCGGCGATAATAACCCTCCAATCCAAGAAAACTACGAACCTCAGTAACGGTTTCGGGCCTCTTCCAATTCTGAATAGATTCGATCTTGGAAGGATCGATAGAAATACCATCGGAAGAAACAATGTGACCGAGAAATTTTACCTTATTCTCCCAGAAGTGGCACTTGGAGAATTTGGCATAAAGCTGATGCTGACGAAGAGTGCTCAAAACAATCTCTAAATGCTGAATATGATCGGCTTCAGATTTGGAATAAATAAGAATATCATTAATGAAAACAAAGACGAACTTATCGAGATATTCCCGGAATATCCGATTCATAAGTTCCACAAAATACGCCGGAGCGTTCGTCAAACCGAACGGCATAACAAGCCATTCGTAAGAACCATAACGAGTACGGAACGCGGTAAGAGGAATGCTATCTTCCACCACTCGTAAATAATAAAAACCGGTAGTAAGATTGAGTTGGGAGAACAGCTTAGTGCCACTTAATTGATCAAACATGTCATCGATCCTAGGTAATGGATACCTATTCTTGATAGTAAGCTCGTTAAGCTTGCGATAATCAATGCAAAGCCTAAGAGTACCATCTGACTTCTTAACGAAGATAACGGCGGCGCCCCAAGGAGACGAGCTAGAACGAATAAAATGCTTGGCTTCCAACTCAGATAATTATTGCTTAAATTCCTCATTTTCCTTAGCAGACATCCTCGTGGGAGGACGACTGACAGGATGTGCACCAGAGATAAGATCAATACGGAACTCAATTGCCCTCTTCGGCGGCAATCTCAAAATAGGCTCAAAAACATCAGAAAAATCACAAACAACCGGAATATTATCTAGGTCATCCTCCGATTCGAAGGAAGAAATAAGAGCATTCGAAGTATGATCCATGTTTCGAAATATAATAGATAACTGCTTGCTAGCATTCAGATGCTTGATATATAAAGTTCTTTCGGGACATAGAATTTGAACTTCCTAACGGACGAGCCAATCCATACCCAATATCATATCAAAACCAAGATGATCCATAACATGCAGATTCGCATGAAAGGAGAAACCACAAAGAATAATCTCAAAATCAACACATAACAAACCAAGAGTAGCTGATCCACCAATAGGATTTACGATCCTCAAAGGGTCGCAAAGAGTAATAACATCCAAATGAATAATATCAACAAGTTAATTCGACACGAACGAATGTGATGCACCCGTATCGAAAAGAACTCTAATAGAACGGCCATGAAATAAAATAAAACCTTCCAAAACAGAAGGAGTAGTACCTTTGGGCTGAGAAGAAATGCCAGAAGCTTTAGCAACATTAAGCTTTCCAGATTTGAGACCCTTAGGAGCATTAGGACAATCAAAATTCCAATGACCTTCCTTCTTGCAACAACGACAAATGCGAGGCTTAGGACAACTACGAAGAAGATGATCCAAAGAACCAAAATTATAGCACGCCCTCTGAATAGAAGGTGCACTATTAGGCTGAGAACTAGATGTAGCTTGCTTCTTCTTCTTCTGATTGGAAGAATTAGGCTTACGAAATGGAAACCTCTTCTTGTTGGGGTTTCTAGCAACCTCAATCCATCACAACTATCATGTTCCTTTTCAATAGCTTCAAGATAAAGAGCCAAATCAACAAGCTCTTCAAAAGAGAGCTTAAGCTGAAGCAAAAGAACTTTCTTCAAATACTTCTTCAAACCATCAACAAAACGAAGATTCTTCTTGCGCAGAGTGTTAATGAACTCAACTCCGTACTTGGACAAGGCCTCGAAAGATGCAACATAATCAGAAACAGAGGACTTTCCTTGCTTCAACTCAAGGAAACTACGAGCAAGATTAGCCTTTTCTGATTTAGGAACGAACTTAAGAACCCAAGAGAGAGAGGACTCATCAACTTCTGCAATAAAGAGCTCATACCAATTGAGCACATGCTCTTGCAACATACTAGATGCCACGAGAACGCGATGATGATCCGAAAGATCCATCCGAGAAAATATGCGCTCACAAGTGCGCAACCAAGTCTGAAACTCTATAACGCTTTCCGATCCCTTGAAAGGCTTGCCTCCAAGGTGGGAATAGTCACTACACATGCGGGCAAAGGCAGACTTTTGATTAGGAGCCGTGGGAGTAGCAACTGGAGGCTGAGTACCCCGAAATAGCTCCATAAACAGATCAGCTGACATATAGACTCCGTCCTTATGAGAAACACTAGATGGACCTACAGAAGAACGCTTCCCTCTACCTCTTCCAGCCATAGGCTGAGAGACAAGAGAAGGTAGGGATTAGTTAAAACAATACACAATTAATAAGAAATTTAACAAATGGAATACTACGGGATATATAATTTTATTCCTAGACGTACTCCACATAACAAGTGGAAAGAATAGATTAGAAAGGCACGAATAAAAACCCTGGATAGTTGTAACACATGTTCCATTCTGTTCTGTGTTTATTACAATTTATTCTGTATTTCAGCTTTGATACCACGCTGTGATGCCCCACCTCTATGCCCACAATAACAAAGGTTATTATAAGGAATAACGTCTGCTATTGCGAAAAATAAGGCTTGTTTGAAGCGACCATCCGTAAGTTATGCCTTAGACGAGTATTGATTACATCGATAGAAGTTTTATAAATTACTCCCATAGATATAATTTCAATCCAGATCTAAAACGAAACTGCGGCGGCTAAAGAAAAATTCCAGAACAACTCATAATTACAACAACACTGCTAGTATAGTCATCGGAACAGAAATATCAGATATATAGCGGAAGACAAGTCTGGAATACATGCTACAACAATCAGTAGTTCACAAGAACCAAATACACATATACATGGATACCAACATACATAAGACGAGAACCAATAAACCAAAAGAACTTCTTGAAGGCTAGACAAAAGTTGATGTGAGATCCCAAAAGCTGAAGTCGCGACAGAATCAGAGATAGCGACTATCCTGAAATAACTCTGTCTGACCCGAGTATTATTTAAAAGAAAATAATAAATCGATCAATCTAATTTATTCTTAGAAGTGAATGCATCATAAACAATATTAATCAAAATAATAATAATCTCGAGTGAGACTACTCAACATAAGAAATCAACATAGTTAAATGAAGAAATCGAGCCAAACTGCATCAAAATCAACTTCCAAATTCAAGATTTGAATTCAAAATAGAAATTCATAAAATCTAGAAATCAAAGATAGATAATTAGAAAATCAACATAAAAGTGGATCGATCCCAACAAATGGCGAGTTTTAGCTACGCCGCACGTACTCTCAAATGGCCGAAGCCTACCAAGTACTATAAATTTTTGGCGCCCAAAAAATGACCCGAAGGTCTAGTACTGGTAATTGACCCGAAGGTCCAACAAATGACCCGAAGGTCCAACAAAGTGGCTCTAAAACCCAACAAAATCATCAAAATCATCAAACAACAAATATTTCAATTAACGAATCAGGAATTAACCAAAATAGTAAAAGTATGGTTCCATACTCCGCACTTTTGCTAAATCGTTTAAATCTCTTCATCATTTCCTTGGAAGTGCAAATTGTGTGTTTTATATAAATAACATTTTACGTTCTCAAACGGACAAGTCCGGAATTAATCGAACCAGTATAAGTAAGGGTTCATAGTCCTCAATTTTGCTGAAGCGTTTAAATCGATTCCTCATTCCTTTGTAAGCATAAACTGTAAAATTTTGAAAACAATTTTTTTATTTTTAAAACGATTTTTAAAACACGTGATCAAAACAGCAACAACTATAGCAATTTCGACGAGGAAATTGCGCTTCGCAAAACACCGTAAAAACGGATATCAAATCAGCGTTGCGGGATAACCGCTTAAAAATTCACTTTAAATTGACGGTTACTCAAGTCAAAACGACAGTAATTTATATTCGTCAAAATTGTCGTCAAACAACATGCTTCAAAAATACAGTAACAGTGTACATATTCCATTATAAAAATAACTTGCAACAAATTATGTTTTAAAACCAACATCGGTTCGACGTAAATTAACCGGTAGGTTGCACTACTACAAATTCAACAAAATGTTGCACTGTCCACTTGCACATGAGCATTATTTATTTTGTACGTAACACATAAACACAATTTTTTTTTCAATGACCTGGCATACAAACGTTTGCAAGCAAAATAAATGTTTGTAAAAAAAGTTTCTAACAAATCTGCACATTATTATACAATGACCTGGCACTTTATTCTTTTTCCATTCAAATGCACTTAACACTTCATTTCACATGCACAAAATAAACTGGAAATGGTATTAAGCATTGCACTTTGCTTATTTTAGTAAAAATGCACTTTACACAAAATAAACTTTTCTGGAATTTATGAAACACATGAATCAAAGCACAAGTTCACTAAATTCCTGAAGCTTGGCAATGCTTCTTTATACACGCTAATGCACAAACATGTAACACAACACATCAAAAAGACTAAACCCCCTGAGCATTTATGCCATATATAACAAGGCCTGGGTATAGCTGCTTATATAATGCAAAACAAAATTTATATTCAAGCTATAAAATTGGTACGCATGCATGCATCAAGGCTGGTACGCATGCAAGTATAGAAATGTTGCTCTGAACATAATTTCACACTTCATAGGGTGTGCATGCATGTATAGGAACACTGCTCTGAACATTAAAAAAAAATTTCGCATAACACTACTTATTCACATGTAAAACAAAGCAATAAAAAGAATCAATGCTAATACCACTTTTAGCAACTGATATGTACACACTTCTTTAATAAGAACACGTGTGATAACCTTCAAAGAAATAAAATGGCCTAGGCATACACTATATACATTTGTTTTGAGATAACCTGGGCATGCACTTTATACATAATTGTGAAGGTGATGAAAGAAATAAAGCACCTGAACTTGACATTTTCGCACCCAAGAATGGAAATTGCATCAGTGTTTTGTTCAAAACAAAGTAACAATAAAAAGCATCAAAATACAAATAGCCTGCATAGTTCAAAAACTAGAAATGTGAGTGTAGCATTCACAATTGTTTCAAAGCCAAATATAATACTCCAGATCTGCTTCATTCGGCCATTAATGTTCTGCAGAGCATTTCAAAAATGAAAAATGTTGCACAGAGTTCTTATTTCACTTTTCTTCAATTGGTATAAGTCAAGAAAATGAGTGTTGAAAAGCATTTTTGTACAAACACAATTAATGCAGACGTGCTTTGGAGGGGAGGAAGTACAAAGCTGTATAAAGTGATGATGGCTGTAAGTCTAAACGTTTGCTTTTATAAAATTATGTTGTGATAATTCTAGCTTCTCTTTATTTTCGTATAACACTTTTATACATGCGTGAAGGCACAATGCCAAATAAATGATGAGAGAAATTGTTTAAAAAGTCCACAATTGTTTTTAATATGAACCAATATAGGTTACACGTGAAAGACCAATGTAACACAAATTGGTATAAAGTTGACTTCTCATACATTGTTGATAGCACAAATAGTGTTCACATTTGTTTTGAAATGGATTTATTACTTATACACACGTGAAGGCAAAATCCTTTTATTTCAACATGCTGCAGCTATTTAGACTACTGATTTAGCAACAAATTATTGCATCATTTTTTTCCGAATTTAAACTTTTAAAGTTTCTATTTAAAATATTTGTTTCAACAGTAGTTCAAAAATCACGGTCGTTACAGATTTTTTTAAGTTATTTATTACGACGGTAATAAAATCACGGTCGTTGCACAACATATAGTATAATAAATTAGGAGTTCTCAGTTTGTTTGGTTATTCAAATGGAAAACCAGCTTTAGCTCCGCTACTCGATGATTTTCGCACACGAATCTTTGAACGCTTGGACTTGAAGTGGCTTGACTTGTACGGGAGGGATGTTGCCCATGGCCTTGAGTGGAGGGGGAGGAGGTAAGGTCGAAGTGAGTAAAGAGGAGGTGGTGGTTTTGATGGAGTTTTGAGGTGGAATTTCTATAATTTTTTCTTTACCTTCTTTTTATATTATTTTTTCTATAGAATGGAGATGGAAGCCGTTAAAGAAGCTTTAGAAAGCTTTAAGAATGGAAAGAGAACGGGGGTAGAAAATGAAGAAGAAGAGAAGAGTTTGAGTTGTGAGAAATGAAGCGGATTAAGGTGTTATTTATAGTTGTAGTTTGGGATGTAAATTACCATATTAAACTTTACTACTTTTTGACTTTTCATTTACCTTTTTAGATTTATCCTTTGCTTAATGGAGAGGAGATGGTATTAAATGCTTGAGAAGATGGGTATTAAAGGTGATGTGGTGCTTGATTTGATTTTACACCTTTATGTAATTATCGCATCATTTTTTTAACAAAATATTGAAAATGGAGATTTTGCTCCTTTTCCACGTATGACAAGACTTATGGTACAAATGCATTTATGTGAAAGGATGTTGTAGCAATAATGAGATTAAATAAAAAGATTTGTTTAGATTTTACATATGGAAGATTACATACGATTACTTCAAATGATTTATCAGAGTTACAGCATATACCAACCCAACTAGGATAGTTATATTAGTCTACCCTTACAAGTGCTAGTAGATACATAATACAGATACAGCGGAATATAGATAACTTCTTCAAAAGACCCAAAATGCTTCATGCTCCATGCTCCATTTCCAAATGCTCCAAGCTCTTTTAACTACTTGGATGTCTGGGGAAAATTAAGGCACGCAGAGTTTAACGAAAAGGAAAATAAACTCTGGATTAGTCATGGGATTGGTGTGAGAACTCAAAATACGCATTTTGAAAACAAAAAGGTATCTCATAAGACCACCACACACATAAACATGGAATGGGTTTTTAACTTATGATAACCAAAACATTTTACGTCAAAGTAGTTGATATTAATTTTTAATGACATATCTTTGAATTTTTTTGCAAATAAACTTATTAATCCTAGCCGAAATTGTTACCATTATTAAATTCTACCATACTAGGCTCTTCGAACAAAACTCTTACAAGGCTTGTTTAAAGAATCGATTCCATACAATTGCAAGGCAAGGGACTACCTTCCATAAAGTATACCTCTAGAGGGATATACCTAGGGTCCAGATACCGAATGCATGTACCAACATAGAATCGGCCTAACCCTTCGTTGGATAGTACCGAATAAGACATCACCCCGGTCGTTACCGACCTTTAACGGGATCCCACGGCATACACCATATACTCGACATATAGAGAGAAATCTAGAACGGTGATGACCATCACCTAATGGGTGCGACCAACATAGCTCTACCGCATCTACCATGCTTTAGCCATTCCCAGTTGATGAAGCCTGAGGTAGCAATTACCTTTTCACATAGCACATTCCACTTTGAATGCCACACTGTCATTCATGATCACACGACTGATTTCTACAAACGCATAACTCCCGAACTCGTATGTATTAAGAAAGGGTGTTAAGCTAAGAGATGTTACTTTCTCCGCCACCAAACAGACGATACGTTCATAGAGATCACTTATGTAACCAGGGATTCAATGTCAGACATTCGTCTGTACAAGTTGTCCAGGAACTGGAAAAACTGGAGGAACTCTTCTACCACATCCTGTCGGTAATTCACCTTAGGATTAGTAGCGATTTGTCCTTGCATTGGATATTTCATAACAAAGAAACTACTGCAACTATATGTATATTGGCATTTTATCCCCAAATGATCAACAAGTAGTTCTTCATTACGAAAATCCCAAATATCATATCCATGTCTTTACTTCGAATGCGTAAACATGTTTCAATGGTCTCCGGATAGGAGTTACCCAGTTCTGACCCCGGTTACTTCGAAACAATCACCAAAATAATATGTTCTGTGAATAGGGAATCATTCTTTAATTGATTTAGTTCTTTTTATCAAAATATGTTTTGGAAATATACATTTTTTAAACATTCTTTTTGGTTCATACAAAATCATTAAACCTCTCTTATCAAATCCAATGCTTACTTTAAAACCATTTCACATCCCAAATCATTTCATCTTTTCTTATGAAAATATTTCCAAATTATTTGTTTAAATCTTAATAAAGATTACTTAATCCAAAACTCATTCCTTTGATTTAGTTGAAACCATGTCATCTAGGACGTTAATCTAAAACGAGTAATTATTAAGTGAGCAGAATCTATAGAAACCATCTTATTCTACTTAATATCAATTCCCGTATTCAGCAAGTACTACGGGCGGAATAATGGTGAAATCACCATTTAAATTCCACGAATAATATGAGTTTTCTCTTTGTGCTTTAACATCGAGTATAAGAAGTCAGCTCCATAAAATCCGAATTGTTTTAATCTTGGAAAATATCTTTCTTGTTACTTAACTCATTTCCAACATTTCGACCTTATCTATCCCTCGCCCAAGGAAGGGGCCAAATGAGCCAGGACGCTGGTTGCTCCTGAACATCTCCTTAGTTTAAGCACCTCTCATCCGGATCTCACGAATAGAAAAATCCAGTCTACTAGTCGGCTTTTAGAGCCAAGACTAAATCACTTAATTTGTAATAGCTTTTCTTTAAATGTTTTATTTAAATTCTTTTTTTTAAATAACTAAAATACTTTCAAATCATTATTAAAACACTTATTTATTCTTTTGGAACATTTTATAAAAGACTAGGAAAAGAATTTTTTAATTTTAAAGCCATATTTCAAAAGTTATAGAAAAGTGCCGCGGATAAGTGAGGTGGAAAGTGCTCTTTTAAGCTATATTGATCAAAACAACTTTTTTTTTGAAAATTCATTTTTATTACACAAATCACTTTTAAAACATTTTAAAAGATTTGTAAGATTTATTCTATAATTTTAAAACATTATTTTCAAAGATCCAGTTTTGGATTCTGAACTACAAAACCGTGATTTTTCCAAAAACTTGTTTTGCTCATATTTCAAAATCTACTTATCGAAATCTCTATTTTCTTTCTTTGTTGGAAAACAATGGATATAATAGTTCAGAAAATTCTTATCTCGAAGAATTCGAAGATATATTCCAACTCTTACACTAGTTTGACTTTTATAGCGTGAAATCGCGAACTATAGTTCCGCGACGAGCTTATTTTTGAGTAAATTTTCTATTTCTTTTCAAACTTCACCAAATCACTTTTGAATGTTTATAAAACAATTCAAATACATTTTAAATCATTTATAAATGATTTTATACTCTCATATACACCATTTCATTAATTTAAGGAAAGTGATTTTCTTTTGTGTTTATCAACGTGTATATTCGTGACTTGCATATAATTTCAACATTCATATGAAAACAACCAAACTTGATGATCAAGGCATATTAAACATCCATTTGCAACATCATATAAACATCCAACATATAGTATAATAATTTAGGAGACCACACCTTGTTTGATTATACGAACGGAAAATCGGCTATAGCTCCGCTACTCGATATTTTTTGCACACGAATCTTTGAACGCTTGGACTTGAAGTGGGTCGACGTAGACGGGGGAACGTTGCTCACGGCCTTGAGTGGAGGGGGAGGAGGTATGGTCGAGGTGAGGGGAGAGGAGGTGGTGGTTTCAGCGGAGTTTTGAGGTGGAATTTCTATATTTTTTCTTGACTTTCTTTTTATATTATTTTTTCTATAAAATGGAGATGGAAGTCATTAAAGAAGCTTTAGAAAACTTTAAGAAAGGAAGGCAGATGTAGGTAGAAAATAAAGAAGAAGAGAAGAGTTTGAGTTATGAGAAATGAAGTGGATTAAGATGTTATTTATAGTTGTAGTTTGGGAAGTAAATTACCTTATTAACCTTTATTACTTTTTGACTTTTCATTTACCATTTTACCCTTGTTTTAACCTTTGTTTAATTGATAGGAGATGGTATTAAATGCTTGAGAAGATGGGTATTAAAGGTGATGTGGTGCTTGATTTGGTTTTACACCTTTATGTAATTATTGCATCATTATTATTTTTTAAATATTAAAAATGGTGATTTTGCTCCTTTTCTATGTATGACAAGATTTATGGTACAAATGCATTTATGTGAAAGGATGTTGTAGTAATAATGAGATTTAAATAAAAAGATTTGGTTAGATTTTACAAAAGTAAACTCTTTTCATTTTTTTGTGCTTAATTTAAATTAATAAATCCATTTAGTTAATTAGTTATCTTTTCTTAATATAAGAGAGATGTTTATAACTTTGTTAATAAGTCTACATGATACTATTCAAGCAAAAAACATTTACATAATTTGTATCGAACGAAATGTTGATTTTCGACAAAATGTTTTACGGTCACGTTTTGATGTTTTTGTTAAACTATTTATTTATGTAAAAAAAACCTGAAAATAAGTTCTTTATCATTTTTAATTAATTAAAAAAAGTATATTTGACTTATAAAATAACGTAAAAGAATATCGAAATCCATTTGTAGAAATACGACATTGGTTTTGTCAATACGCGATGAAATTTGTTAATCACTATAACATAACTATGTATATATAATTATAAAACTTTTATCAACTGTTTATTATCATTACATAATGATTTTAAAAGGAGTCATTCATCATTTAAAACAATTATTTGACCGTATATTCAATTTTATCCAAAATCAGCTTTTATCAATTATGTCGATGTTACGGTAAAAGTACAAAATCTTTATTCAGTTCTCAAAATAAGTTTACCATTCTTATTTATTGCATAAAACATGATTATTTAATTTTAAAAATTCTATATTTGAATATTTAAATAAATTAAATATTCCATTTTTAAAATGGTAAAATTACGGGTCGTTACAGACTTCCCCCTTAAAAGAATTTCGTCTCTGAAATTACCTAAAACAAAACTTAAAGGTATTTGCCCAAAATAATTATTTTTTAAATTTACAGTCATATGATGTATATATAGATCATTCATACACAATATCTGATTTGATCTACTATTTGAATCCATAACTCTACTTTCGAACTAGTATCGATCCTTCAATCCTCTAATGCGGACTCTGATCAGGCTTTGTGATCGAAAAACTTTGTTCTCCTTATGTAGCCCTCAACTATGATAGAAAACTCAAGTACATAATCATAAATGCTCATCAATGTTCGCCATCAAGAATCGAGTGATAAATCATTTTCTAGATCGGTGTAAACACCTCAAAGTTCCGTACTCAAATCTTAGGTCAAATTAGTGTGACGAAATGATCTACGTATAACATATGTATTTATTAACTTTCAAAAACCTTTCACAAAAACTTTTACCTTAAGTTCAAACATTTTACAAAAATGCTTCTTTATATAATCCCTTTAATTATTTATTTCCAAATATTTTTATAAGGAAAAATATTCCAAAGGAACCATCTTTAACTCAAAAGATAATTTATCGTTATTATAATAAACTTTTCTTATAATTTCTTCTTCTTCTGAACCGTACCAAATTCTTTATTTTTATTTTTATTAACAATCATTTTTACTTAGTATATTTCCTTTAATACTAACAATATTTATGAATAGTTTCATAAAACTATTACTTAAGTTTATTACATCCTATAACTTTGCAAATCAATCATTTTTAAAAAAGATTACCAATCAATTTATCAATTAATGATTCATATTATCTCTTTAACTTAAGAAAATTGTATAGATCGAATAACTCCAAAACCATACCAAGGAACTGGGTACTACCAATAGTATCACATATCCCTTTAACATGAAAAGTTATACTTAAGAGAAGTGTTTACCATCTGAACAAATCTCTTGCCCATTTTTCATAGCACTTTTCTGCTGCAGTTTCTACAACTTTTGAAATAAAGATTTAAACTTAACGATTCTTTCTAGAACCATTTACAAATGTTTTTAAATAAATAATTAAGTGTTTTAAAGATAAATTGGAAGTTTATAATTCTTTTAGGAGGAGTTCAAATAAATGGTTATTATAATACTTAAACAATGTAATAGAAATCATTTCCTTGAATGTAATAACAAACTGAGTATGCGGAAACGACTAGTACAGTTGTCCTACTTGTGAGATCTAAACGGTAAAACAAGATGTGTAACCAAGGTTAGGAATGGAGCAACCAATGCCCTGAAATTACTTTCTCTTTTAGACGAGGGGTGAAACAAATCGAAAGGACACCCGGGATGCTCTAAAAAGGTTTTCCCAAAGAAAAAGGTGAAGAGTTTTCCAAGGGTTAAATAAGGATTTGAATAAAATGGTTTTGGGTTTGTTGTAATGATGTTTTACATAACATTATTTCTAACCCATTTAAATGAGGATTTGGAAATATAAAATCTTTATTAAAGGTTTAAGCGTGATTTTAAGTAAGATGACTTGGTGTTTCCCCAGATTAAAGAGGAGTTTTAAATGAAAGATTTAAAGAAATAACGTAGAAATTGTTGGGGATGCGGATTAAGGATCTTAAGGCAGAAATAACACTAGAGGGGGGGGGGGTGAATAGTGTTTTAAAGAATATACGAACTATATGACTAAATTAAAACTTTCAACACAAATCTAAACAGAATTCTAACACAGAGTGATCATAGAACATATAACAAATGCAAATAGTAAAGTAAAGCAAGTAAAAGGAAAGAACACACCGGATTTTATACTAGTTCGGAATCCTCCTACATCCAGTCCTGCACCAAGGCAATATCCTTGTACAGATTTTTATAAGCCAATATCCAAATTACAACCCTTAATTTCTAAGGCCTTGAGGAACCCTCCTATCTCCGAGTCTGGGGTAAACTCTCTTGATTTACGGGACATAAGATCACCCTAATACTTTCTAATAACAATCCTTTTGAATGGAAAGACTGTATGGACTTTTTGAATACAAATTAATCCTATAACTCTGAATAGTACTTTGATCTTTAGTAGAATGATGGAGAATCAAATAGAGAGAGTATCTAAATGATTTCCTATTGAGAATTTGGCAGAATGATGGCACGATCCTGAAAATATGAAGTTTTATGGATATGGAATGGTAGAGAAGAAAGAGTGAAGAAAATTAAGAAAGTAGTTGTTAAAAAATTCATTTTGGAAGCCTTTATATAGATGCTCAACAGTCATAACCATTGGCGAAAGGTTTTTGAACGAATGGACACTTCTTTTGAAATTTGAATTTTGAATCCAACTGTCACCATGTCGACATGGGGTATCCTCATATGTCGACATCCCTCAGTTCAAAATTGCAGAGATGTTGTTTTGTAAAAGCATTTGAATTTAAAACAAGTTGAAACTTCTCTGAAGAAAAATAAAGCGTTTAAACAATATTTTGAGATAGAGAATGAATATAAAACATTATTTTAAATATATATATATACACATATATAAAATTGATATAGACCGTCAATTATATAAGTAATATTTAAAATCAGAATAAGTTTTGATGTTTTAAAAAAATTTCGCATAACACTACTTATTCACATGTAAAACAAAGCAATAAAAAGAATCAATGCTAATACCACTTTTAGCAATTGATATGTACACACTTCTTTAATAAGAACATGTGTGATAACCTTCAAAGAAATAAAATGGCCTAGGCATACACTATATACATTTGTTTTGAGATAACCTGGGCATGCACTTTATACATAATTATGAAGGTGATGAAAGAAATAAAGCACCTGAACTTGACATTTTCGCACCCAAGAATGGAAATTGCATCAGTGTTTTGTTCAAACCAAAGTAACAATAAAAAGCATCAAAATACAAATAGCCTGCATAGTTCAAAAACTAGAAATGTGAGTGTAGCATTCACAATTGTTTCAAAGCCAAATATAATACTCCAGATCTGCTTCATTCGGCCATTAATGTTCTGCAGAGCATTTCAAAAATGGAAAATGTTGCACAGAGTTCTTATTTCACTTTTCTTCAATTGGTATAAGTCAAGAAAATGAGTGTTGAAAAGCATTTTTGTACAAACACAATTAATGCAGACGTGCTTTGGAGGGGAGGAAGTACAAAGCTGTATAAAGTGATGATGGCTGTAAGTCTAAACGTTTGCTTTTATAAAATTATGTTGTGATAATTCTAGCTTCTCTTTATTTTCGTATAATACTTTTATACATGCGTGAAGGCACAATGCCAAATAAATGATGAGAGAAATTGTTTAAAAAGTCCACAATTGTTTTTAATATGAACCAATATAGTTACACGTGAAAGACCAATGTAACACAAATTGGTATAAAGTTGACTTCTCATACATTGTTGATAGCACAAATAGTGTTCACATTTGTTTTGAAATGGATTTATTACTTATACACACGTGAAGGCAAAAGCCTTTTATTTCAACATGCTGCAGTTATTTAGACTACTGATTTAGCAACAAATTATTGCATCATTTTTTTCCGAATTTAAACTTTTAAAGTTTCTATTTAAAATATTTATTTCAACAGTAGTTCAAAAATCACGGTCGTTACAGATTTTTTAAGTTATTTATTACGACGGTAATAAAATCACGGTCGTTGCACAACATATAGTATAATAAATTAGGAGTTCTCAGTTTGTTTGGTTATTCAAATGGAAAACCAGCTTTAGCTCCGCTACTCGATGATTTTCGCACACGAATCTTTGAACGCTTGGACTTGAAGTGGCTTGACTTGTACGGGAGGGATGTTGCCCATGGCCTTGAGTGGAGGGGGAGGAGGTAAGGTCGAAGTGAGTAAAGAGGAGGTGGTGGTTTTGATGGAGTTTTGAGGTGGAATTTCTATATTTTTTCTTTACTTTCTTTTTATATTATTTTTTCTATAGAATGGAGATGGAAGCCGTTAAAGAAGCTTTAGAAAGCTTTAAGAATGGAAAGAGAACGGGGGTAGAAAATGAAGAAGAAGAGAAGAGTTTGAGTTGTGAGAAATGAAGCGGATTAAGGTGTTATTTATAGTTGTAGTTTGGGATGTAAATTACCATATTAAACTTTACTACTTTTTGACTTTTCATTTACCTTTTTAGATTTATCCTTTGCTTAATGGAGAGGAGATGGTATTAAATGCTGAGAAGATGGGTATTAAAGGTGATGTGGTGCTTGATTTGATTTTACACCTTTATGTGATTATCGCATCATTTTTTTAACAAAATATTGAAAATGGAGATTTTGCTCCTTTTCCATGTATGACAAGACTTATGGTACAAATGCATTTATGTGAAAGGATGTTGTAGCAATAATGAGATTAAATAAAAAGATTTGTTTAGATTTTACATATGGAAGATTACATACGATTACTTCAAATGATTTATCAGAGTTACAGCATATACCAACCCAGCTAGGATAGTTATATTAGTCTACCCTTACAAGTGCTAGTAGATACATAATACAGATACAGCGGAATATAGATAACTTCTTCAAAAGACCCAAAATGCTTCATGCTCCATGCTCCATTTCCAAATGCTCCAAGCTCTTTTAACTACTTGGATGTCTGGGGAAAATTAAGGCACGCAGAGTTTAACGAAAAGGAAAATAAACTCTGGATTAGTCATGGATTGGTGTGAGAACTCAAAATACGCATTTTGAAAACAAAAAGGTATCTCATAAGACCACCACACACATAAACATGGAATGGGTTTTTAACTTATGATAACCAAAACATTTTACGTCAAAGTAGTTGATATTAATTTTTAATGACATATCTTTGAAATTTTTTGCAAATAAACTTATTAATCCTAGCCGAAATTGTTACCATTATTAAATTCTACCATACTAGGCTCTTCGAACAAAACTCTTACAAGGCTTGTTTAAAGAATCGATTCCATACAATTGCAAGGCAAGGGACTACCTTCCATAAAGTATACCTCTAGAGGGATATACCTAGGGTCCAGATACCGAATGCATGTACCAACATAGAATCGGCCTAACCCTTCGTTGGATAGTACCGAATAAGACATCACCCCGGTCGTTACCGACCTTTAACGGGATCCCACGGCATACACCATATACTCGACATATAGAAAGAAATCTAGAACGGTGATGACCATCACCTAATGGGTGCGACCAACATAGCTCTACCGCATCTACCATGCTTTAGCCATTCCCAGTTGATGAAGCCTGAGGTAGCAATTACCTTTTCACATAGCACATTCCACTTTGAATGCCACACTGTCATTCATGATCACACAACTGATTTCTACAAACGCATAACTCCCGAACTCGTATGTATTAAGAAAGGGTGTTAAGCTAAGAGATGTTACTTTCTCCGCCACCAAACAGACGATACGTTCATAGAGATCACTTATGTAACCAGGGATTCAAAGTCAGACATTCGTCTGTACAAGTTGTCCATGAACTGGACAAACTGGAGGAACTCTTCTACCACATCCTGTCGGCAATTCACCTTAGGATTAGTAGCGATTTGTCCTTGCATTGGATATTTCATAACAAAGAAACTACTGCAACTATATGTATATTGGCATTTTATCCCCAAATGATCAACAAGTAGTTCTTCATTACGAAAATCCCAAATATCATATCCATGTCTTTACTTCGAATGCGTAAACATGTTTCAATGGTCTTCGGATAGGAGTTACCCAAATCTGACCCCGGTTACTTCGAAACAATCACCAAAATAATATGTTCTGTGAATAGGGAATCATTCTTTAATCGATTTAGTTCTTTTTATCAAAATATGTTTTGGAAATATACATTTTTTAAACATTCTTTTTGGTTCATACAAAATCATTAAACCTCTCTTATCAAATCCAATGCTACTTTAAAACCATTTCACATCCCAAATCATTTCATCTTTTCTTATGAAAATATTTCCAAATTATTTGTGTAAATCTTAATAAAGATTACTTAATCCAAAACTCATTCCTTTGATTTAGTTGAAACCATGTCATCTAGGACGTTAATCTAAAACGAGTAATTATTAAGTGAGCAGAATCTATAGAAACCATCTTATTCTACTTAATATCAATTCCCGTATTCAGCAAGTACTACGGGTGGAATAACGTTGAAATCACCTGTAACACCCGGCCCCTATACCCATGCCAACCAAGAGCAATACTAAGTATTACTGTCGGAAAGCACGGAGAATGGGACTCGATAGGGCTAAATGTTGTACTCATTCCCTTGAACTAACACTGGCACGAGAAATTTTCCGATTTTTTTTCCTTCTACTTACCATTTGTGCGCAGTGATGGTTCAAAGCAATGGTACAAGATAAAAATTTTCCAGGTTACTTAGTATAGAATATAATAGAATGTACAATTCAGCACCAAAAACAGCATAATGCATAATACATATCATAATGTCCACGATACATAGTCCATAGTACATATCACTTCCAAAATACATAATAACATACATACCATAATACATATTAACTACTTCTAAGTCCAAGCTGAAAAGTCCAAAACCCCAAAACGTGGAAAGTGATAAGAATTCTGCTACAATCCACGCAACCTAACCTGCAACCACAATCCTCAGACTGACCCGAGGATTATAAAACAAATCACACGGGTCAGACTATTTCTAGTGTGAGTGAAGTAAGATCTATGAACAATAATTGTCTTAATCAACAAAAGGTAAAGAAAACGCCGCATGTATAAACCAACATGAGGCATATATGTGTGTGAGAACTAACATGCAAATTTAGTTTCATAAACAATTCCTTTAATCAAACAATGATTTAGGCCAAACCTATCGTATATAATCCAATACGATACCATCCCAATTATTATTTGTAACACAAAGAATAAGTTCATACACACATTCTCCAAAGATACTGGGTTTTCAAAATCAACTTTAATACTTCCAAAAATCATAAAGTAAAGAGAATTGCATTATGAGAATTATGGGATAAATATAACATGACTCATAAAGTATACCAAATAAACAGACGCTAGTATTGTAAAATCACAGTGGTAGAGCTCGAGCGCGCGCGGAGACATCAACCCCGTAACCTACTCATAACGCCATAATACACCTGGCGATCAACCCAGGATAACCAAGACGGTCTAAGGCAAAGGCCGTATGCTACCCGTTCACGGATCTACACGTGGGACCCCCACGCCTCCATCCTTCATAGTCCGTGACCCGCCGATCGGAGATCCCGATCAAAATAAGATTAGCCCTATGTAGCAGACCGTTGACCTTTGGTGGTAAAAGAGCATGTGATATACCACGGATTCAGGTAGCGATCCTGAATCAGGTCGGCCAAGGTGGAGTTTTGGCCCATTGGTACAACAGAGTCCAATCTATCCCGACTCAAAAATCAAAGTGTTTATAATTTTAAAACACTTCTTAAAAATAAAAGTCAACGATGACCATCGCCTTTCTAAAATTCCATTAATAAACCCAGTATAATATTCAAAAGCGAACAAAATTTAACAGATAATTGTGTGTAAAAGAAAATAATTACATCTTCATTTCGCATTAACACATAAGTACCCCATAATACTTATGTATTAAGACGAACGCAAAAAACCTCATTCATTGCAAAAATTCGTTAAGGGAAAAAAAAATTTGATAACAATAAATTTAATTAAAAAGGCAAGCTTAGTACTAAAAAAACGTAATCAAAATCCTAAAATGTTTTATTTACATATTGTCGTTATTATTATTATTTTCAAACACATATTTATCGATAGTACAATAGTTTTCTTTTTTTAATCAAAATAAATCAAATTCACTAATTTAGATTAATTAATTTTTTTATTTTTTTTTTCAAATTTTTTTTTTACTCAACTTTGGTGCAGCTCCGACTTGGGCTGTAACTGTGCAGCCTGTCTGGGCTGTACAGCCTGCCTGGGCTGCACCAGTGCAGCCCTGGTTGTACAGCCCCAGGATGCACAGTGCAGCCCGCCCGGGCTGCACCAGGCAGCCCGCCAGGGCTGCCCCTGTGCAGCCCTAGGCTGCACAGCCCCAGGCTGCACAGTGCAGCCCGCCCGGGATGCACCAGGCAGCCCGCCCGGGATGCACCAGGCAGCCCGCCCGGGCTGCCCCTGTGCAGCCCTGGGCTGCACGGGTGCAGCCCACATGGGCTGCACCGGTGCAGCCTGGGCTGCACCGCCCCGGGCGGACCCGGGCAGCCCGGGTGCAGCCCACCTGGGCTGCACCACCGGGCCGGCCCCGGGCCGTCCCCGGGCTGAGCCCGGGCAGCCCAACAGGGCTGCACACTGTGCATCCCTGGGCTGCACACCTGTGCAGCCCCTGGCTGCACATTTGCAGCCCGTCTGGGCTGCACCTCTGTGCAGCCCCAGGCTGCACCTTTGCAGCCAGTCTGGGCTACATATCTGTGCAGCCCCAGTCTGCACCTGTGCAGCCCCAGGCTGAACTGCTGGCGGGGCTGCACTTGCAGCCTCGTCTAGGCTGCACAGTGCAGTTCCGAAATCAATTTTTTTTTCCAAAGGCTGCTGTAATTCATTGTGGCAATTAAGCAAACACAAGGCATGCATTCAAATTATATGCATTGTTTCTCATTTCTTCTTCAACATAATATTTCAATCAAATAACATGGTTTATGAAATGAGCAAACAACCATCATATTAAAAAAGCTCACACCATATTTGCATGCATATATGAAAATAAAATAAGACTATAATTTCACTCACCTAAACACCAATTAGCAATCTTCAAGCCCTAAATCAGCTAGCCTTTGATTGCTGAAGCTTCTCCTTTCAATTGCTAACAAAAGAGAAAAACCCTAAATAGCTACACATAAAACAAAAGAATGAAATAGAAAATAATTGATTTAGAGATACTTACTTTCAGAATTGGGAATCTTAGATTTAATTGTTTCACTTCTTCTCTCTCTCTCTCTCATTTTTTTTTTTTTTGATTTGGATGAGAAGGTTAGCAATTAGGTTTTCCTTTCTTCCTCTGTTTTTTTTCTTTCTGCTTACTGTGCTGTATACGTACAGTAAAGGGAGGGTTGAGGAGAGGGGTATTTTTATTGTAAAGCCCCTACTCTAGAATCTTCTCCCAACTAGCCCTTTATTTTATTATTTCTTTTTTTTTTACATAAAGTGTAATCATTTTATTTTGTTTTTGTTGTAGATTTTTCTTTTCCTCAACATTATTTTATTCAATTCTAGAACTTTCCTACATGGCATCATAAAAAAAAAGATATTATTATTTATTATTTATTACTATTATTATTTTGCTCTTTTCTCTTTTTTTCCTTTTATATCTAATTGTAAATCAACATAAAAAAATTCTTATGTAAACTTTTCATACATAAAACGCGTTTTATCTTATGTAATTAGTTACCATTCTTTCATAAAAAACTTATCATTTTCAATGTTTAATTTAATTTTTTTTTTTTTGAATAGTTTAGGTTAATAAAATGGTTCATTTATTAAAATAAATTACACTACCTCAAGAAGGAACAATTTATAACTCCAAATAAAAGCGTACAAATTTGTTACCATTTATTTTCCTCTCAACGCTATTAATATTAAATTCTCATTTTTTCCCATTTATCTATTATTTTATTTTCTTAATAAATATTTAATTATTTATTATTATTAACTAATTAATTATCAATTTATTAAGTTGATTCCCAATTTAGTATCCCTAAAAGTCGGGTTGTTACAGACTTCCCCCCTCACAAAAATTGCGTCCTCGCAATTTCTACGTAAGGGCGATATCTGTAACTTTATTAGTTGATTTAAATTTCAAAAAGAATAAGACATACCTTACTCGAGCGCCAAACAATTCAGGATAATGCCTCTGCATCGACTCTTGTGTTTCCCAGGTGCAGTCCTTCGGATTGCTCGACCATTGCACCTTGACTAATGGAACCACCTTACTACGCAACTTTTTCGTCTCAGAGGCAATGATACGGATAGGCTCTCGAGTATACGTCATATTAGGAGCGATCCCAAGCTGCTGCAACTGCTTTGGCTCTATCACCTCCTCTGAATCTCTCAGACACTTTCTCAAGTGTGACACATGAAAGACATTGTGCACACTTGATAAGTGTTCAGGTAAAGCAACTCTATAGGCAAGCTTCCCAATCCGCTCCATAATAGGATAAGGCCCAATAAATCTAGGAGCAAGCTTACCAGTCTTACTGAACCTCATTACCCCTTTTAAAGGAGTAACCTTCACGAACACATGATCGCCGACGCTAAACTCCAAGTCCTTTCTACTTCTATCTGCATAGGACTTTTGTCTATCTTGTGCTTCCTTCATCCTCCTTCTAATTATCTCTACCTTTTTTGAAGCTTCACGTACAGAGTCGGGACCAAGAACTAACTTATCTCCAGTCTCAAGCCAGCATGCAGGAGATCTACATGGTCTTCCATACAGTGCTTCGAAAGGAGCCATGCCTATACTAGACCGAAAGCTGTTATTATATGAAAACTCTACCAAGTACAGGTGGTCCTGCCAAGAGCCTCCAAAGTCCAGAATACAGGATCGCAACAAATCCTCCAATATCTTGTTGACTCGCTCAGTTTGTCCATCGGACTGAGGATGATAGGCTGAGCTAATATTCAACTTCGTCCCCAAAGCTGCTTGTAAGCTCCTCCAAAATCCACTAGTAAATAATGGATCTCTGTCACAAACTATAGCACTAGGTACACCATGGAGACGAATAACTTCCTTCACATACAGCTTCGCCAAATAAGATGCAGTCCTCTTTGCCTTGACAGGAATAAAATGGGCAGATTTCGTCAAACGATCCACTACTACCCATATGCTATCATGCCCTTGCTTCGATCGAGGCAAGCCATCAATGAAATCCATTGATACCTAAATAAAGTATTAATGGAACACTAATTGGATCACAAATATGGGTTTATATAAGTGAATTACCTGATCCCATTTCCATAATGGAATCTCCAAGGGCTGAAGAAGACCGCTAGGCTTTTGATGCTCGCATTTCACCAGTTGGCAAGTAATGCAATTCTTAACATATTCACCTATATCACGCTTCATTCCTTCCCAGTAATATAGGCGCTTCATGTCCATGTACATCTTGCTGCCACCTGGGTGAATAGTGTATCGTGAACAATGGCAGTCCTTCATCACCTCTTGTCTAAGCCCTGCAACATTAGGTACAAAGATTCTACCCTTCTTCCTCAAACAACCATGAGCATCCATCTCAAAACCTTTCAGGTCATTCGCTTCCTCTTCATTCTTCAACCGATGAACACGATCTAAAGCAACTGAATCCTCCTTCTGAGCAAGAGAAATCCTGTCCATAAGACTTGGTCTCACAACCAAGCTAGCTAACATCCTCCCTGAGATATGAGTAGGCATATTGTAACAGATCCCACTAGAAGCTAACACCTCCAAGTCACGCCATTCAGCCACCATCATCGATACAACTGCCTGGTGTTTACGACCGAGGGCATCCGCAACACGGTTTCCTTTCCCAGGAGTATACTGAATATCAAAATCATAGGCTGCCAAAAACTCCAACCACCTTTGTTGGCGCATGTTCAGTTCCTTCTGGGAAAATAGGTATTTCAAGGACTTATGGTCTGTATAGAGAACAAACCGCTCCCCCATAAGATAGTGTCGCCACAACTTCAAAGCAAAAACCACGGCTGCTAGCTCCAAATCATGAATAGCATACCGAATCTCATTGGGCCTCAATTGCCTGGATGCATAAGCTACAACTCGCCCTTTCTGCATAAGTACCGCTCCCAGGCCAGAGCCACAAGCATCCGTATAGACCACAAGATCCTGATTACCCTTTGGAATCACCAAAACTGGGGCGTTAGTGAGCATCTCCTTCAACTTTGTGAAAGCTTCTTCACATTTATCTGACCATTCATACTTAACTCCTTTCCTCGTCAGCCTCGTCAAAGGAGTCACAATCTTGGAGAAATCTTTAATGAAACGCCGGTAGTAACCAGCTAGTCCCAAGAAGCTTCGTATCTCGGTAACAGATTCTGGTCTCTTCCAATTCTGTATGGCCTCAATCTTAGAAGGATCTACTGCTAGACCGGCTTCGGAGACTATATGGCCCAAAAACTTTACCTCTTTCTGCCAAAAGTGGCACTTGGAGAACTTAGCTTTTAGCTTATGTTCCCTTAAGTTCTCCAAAACCATCCTCAAATGCCCTTCATGCTCTTGCTCGGACTTGGAATACACTAGGATGTCATCAATAAAGACCAGGACAAATTGGTCAAGATAGCTTCTGAATATTCTATTCGTTAGGTCAACAAAATACGCAGGAGCATTCGTAAGCCCAAACAGCATCACCAGCCACTCGTATGAACCATAACGAGTGCGGAAAGCAGTAAGGGGAATGCTATCTTCCGCTACTCTCAACTGATGGAATCCAGTGGCTAAGTCCAGCTGGGAAAAGACTTTTGCTCCACTCAACTGATCAAAAAGATCATCAATACGAGGTAATGGATACTTATTCTTTATAGTCAGCTCATTAAGCTTCCTGTAGTCAATGCATAAACGAAGAGAGCCATCAGCCTTCTTTACAAACACAGCAGCAGCTCCCCAAGGAGAGCGACTAGATCGGATAAACTGCTTCCCTTCCAATTCAGTCAACTGCTTACGAAGTTCCTCCATCTCGACTCGCGGCATACGAGTAGGTGGTCGACTGACTGGTTGGGCTCCAGGAATTAGATCTATGCGGAACTCCATGGCCCTCTTTGGTGGTAAGCCTGTAACAGGCTCAAATATATCACCAAAATCTCTGACAATTGGTACCCTGGCTATCTCATCTTCCTCTCGTGACTCCATGGAAAACAAAGAAACATAAGCACTAGAGCTCGGTACATCCAGAGTCATATTAACAAGCCCTTTATAGGATGGATGCTTCAAAGTAACAACTCTGTCTGAGCAGGAAAGCTGTGCATCATAACGATCCAACCAGTCCATCCCCAAGATAATATCAAAGCCAAGGCACTCAAATATATGCAAATCACAGAGAAAAGAGAGCCCGCATAAGTAAAGCTCAAAGCCTTTACACAACATTCCAAGTGTTGCGGACCCACCAATGGGATTCGCAACCCTTAGAGATGTCACGAGGTAAACAACTTCCAAATCATATCTATCAACTAATTCCTTAGATATGAAAGAATGGGAGGCACCGGTGTCAAAGAGTATACGAATAAAAGTATCTCTAAAAGGAATCGTACCTTCCATGACCGCCACTTGCTTTCCCTTCCTCTGACTCGGGCCTGGATCTCCTTCCATCACATTCAGTTTAGCTGCTTGCTTCTTCTTCATAAGCTGTGGGCAGTTGTTCTTCAAATGACCTGTCTGATGACACTCATAACACTGCCTCTGGGGACAATTATTAGCAAAATGCCCCATTACTCCACACTTATAGCACTTCACTCCACTTTTATCTTGCTTCTGGGAGCCTGAAGCTTGACCTTTCTTTTGTTTCTTCTGAGGATTTTGCTTCTTCTTAGGGAAGAATGGAGCTTTCCTCTTAGGCGCAAAGCTCGGTCGGTTCGGTGGTGCATCATCATCTCTTTCCCGATACAAGTCTTCATACCTCATGGCCAAATCAACAATCTCATCAAAAGTGGAGCGAAGCTGAGTCAAAAGCTGTTCCTTCAACTTCCTACGTAGACCATCCACAAATTTCTGGTTCTTTTTGAAGGGAGTGTTGACCAAATCGGGGCCATACTTAGAGAGGGAGTTGAAGGTATTGACAAACTCCTGAACTGTCATATCTCTCTGCTTCATGTGACGACCCGACTTCCTATGCCCAGGAAGACGTGCCATCAATAAGAAAGAAAAGGATAGAAATAGAAAAGAAAAGAAAGAAAGAACAACAACATCAGAGTCTCACAGCGGAATGGAATAAAATATAATACATCAACATAAATTTACATAGTTATATATATATACATCAGAGTTATACAATTATCATACAACATGACTATCATATGCATATCTGTCAGGACATACATCTCAAATACATCAGGACTAACTAACACAGTGGAACTATAAGGATATATATGTCTACGACGCTGAAGCCTCCTGCTCCATTGCTCCTCCAGAAGTCGTCAAAGCTAACCTGAATCCCTTGGCTACCCGTAAAAATTTGGGTACCCGAAAGTTTATGAAAAACAAAAATAAACTTCGGGTCAGACATGGGTCGGTATGAGTAAGCGGTTTAAAGTCGCTTAACTTTGAAAATCATTTGAAATTAAAGGTATCACGTAAGACTCCCCACAAATAAATACGGGTAAGTTTTTACCTTACGCTAACCAAAACATTTGATAGGGAATTCAGTGATATTATAATAGTGTCTAGGGTTTTCAAGTAAATAGAAAATAGCCGAAATTGTTACATCTATTAAATTCCAGCTACTAGCCACGAAAGTGGGTAATACAAATCAAAATCGTAGGGTCTCGTAGGGAAAGTGGATTTCCAACAATGGCAGGGCTACTGGGGTATCGCCCGTCACAGTACGTGGTCTAGATCACAGTACCGAGGAGCCACCCTAACTCCCCTGCAACACAAGGCCGGAACCATTCCTTACTGAACAGTCCCGAACAAGATAACCCCGCAGTTGGTGTACATCCAACCGCCCACACAGCCGAATAAAGGGACATCTAGACAGGGGTATATCTCGTCCTGCTTGGGCATGACCCACCTAACCTTGCTGCATCTCCCCTGTTTTAGCCATTCCCGGTTGATGAGGCTTGAGGCTACGATTACCTTTAAAGAACATATCACTTAGAATGCTCATCGTCCGCCTGACGATGTGTTGAAAGCATTCAATCCATACAAGTTCGTTCCGGGTTCGAACGAAACCGAAGGCATTATCTCGTTACACTCGTTTTGGAATCACCCTCAGAGTTAACGACGATAACCCTTGCATTCTGAAAACACCATCTTGATCACCTTTGATAAGTCACGACCTATCGTTTAATTTGGATCGATGTGGTTTTCGGAATATCAATTGGATATCCGATCCCGGTCTCATCGAAATCCAAACGCCATTTTTCAAGTCCAAGTTGTCTAATTAACTTAACAGTTTAAATTTAACAATTGAATCCATATAGCAATTTAATACAGATAAATAACATCAGATAAATCATATAGCAATGGATAAATAACATCAGATAATTCATATAGCAATTGAATACAGATAAATCATGCACAATCATCACAGATATCTCACGGAATATCACAGATATAAATAAACATCAGAAGCAATCAAATAGAACCATCGTTTCATAACAACAAATTTTGATTTGTTTTAAACTTAAATGTATAATTAAACATAAAATATATTTTAATCATGCTTAATTAATTATTAATTAATTTATTTATTTCAATTCATTAACTGCTTATTAATCATTCACTTAATTAATTAATTAATTAATTCTTAATTACTAATCAATAACCTTAATTATTGATTTATAAAACTCGGTTGCACAATTAATTATTACTAATTTCTTAACTAATCATTACTTACTAAATAACTTAATCGTTCACTCATTCATTATTTAATTAATTTGTTAACTACGGTTTTCCCATTGCTCAACTTCAAATAATTACTTTACTTCCTAATTACAAATGATTTTTAAACAAGATTATTATTAAAATCATCTAATTACAAATTTGATTCTATTTGTAACTAATTATAAATTTATTACAATTCATAATTATCCATGATTTTACATTAAGTATTCATCGTTTCCTGTAAAACTTTAAGGTTCTATTTTGCTTAAAACAATTTGTAACATTAACATTTGTCTTATATAACTTAAACTAGTATTTAAATTAGCAAATTACAAGAATTGCTAAAACCCGAAGTAAATCACGTGTTCAACTCGTGAAGGTCTCGAGTATTTCCATAATTCTCCCCGTATTCTCCCCTACATCCCTCTCCCTCTCACTCTTTCTTCTTCTCCTCTTCTCAGTTTCCTACCTGCTTCTTATTTATTTTTATTTTTTGTTTTTTATTTTTTTTTATAAATCTGCAATCGCTTCTCACACTCATGCACGAAACTCGTGACAACTGACCATTTAACTCGAGTACCCACTCGAGTATCCCACGCTACGAAGCCACCAACATCCCACTGACCCACTTCCGCCACCGTGCACGTGCACGGTGGTGCGCTCGGCCTACGGCACCTCGCGGCAACCTCCACATATCCCAAAACACCACGACTTCCACAATCTAAACTTAAAACCCAACGAAATGTTCCAGATCAAAATTTGACCTGTTGCTCGACCACGAACAGAAACGCCTCATCGAAAATCACCTCACGCGGCCACCCTCCATCACCAGAGGCGATGAAACTCCTCCAACACGTCACTCACGCCTCCATCTAGCTCCACCACAAATCATAATACACTCGGTTTCCTAATGATACCGAAATCACGATTTTACAGAGGCTAAAAAAAAAATATGGGCTTAAACCCTATTTGTGATACAAACTCAAAACTTATGTATTTGAAAAATAATTTCATATTTTTCTAGTGTTGATACATCTTTAACCTTGCTTCATACAAAAATCCAGGAATTAAAATTCACTTGAACTTCCAGATTTGACAAATATCCAGTAAAACTTCTATATAAAACTGCTCTGTAAATCTTTGATTAAAAATCAAGATTTTAATGTTAAAAATCATAATTATGTTCATAGAAACTAAATATACTATTGAATTTACAAATTTAAACACTTGAATTTTCAACTTTGATTTCCCCTTTTCCTGTAGTTTTGAAAATACAGAGTGAATAATATGCTATTAAACTCTAAACATGCTTTGCAGGATTTGTTTCATATAAACAAAACTTGAATTATCTTACTACCACATTCAAATGGCTATATAAATATGTTTTGGTCAATTTATTTGCTTTATTTTGGACAAGACTCAAAGTACTGCTCAACAACAACTATGAAGCTTTCAGTGCAAATAAACATACACAGAACAGTATGTTTAAACTTCATCAACATATATCATTAAGAAGAAAATATGCAAGCTAAAGTTGAAATTCGTTTTGTTTACTCACCTAAAAGTAACAGATGAACAGAATTGATGATGAAGGACCTGCAGTTGATCTACCCTGTAATTCTTTCTTTGCTTCTCTGTTTCTTTTTTTTTTTTTTTTTCTTAGTTTGATCTTCTGTTTTAAAGTAACATATATTTGCAAAGCAAATAGATGTGTTCTCAGGTTTGTTTTAAGCCAAAGTTTGTATAAATGAATTAATGATATAAAGGTAGATTGATATAGAAGCTTTGAATCAGGTTGTAACTGGACAGTGGATATGTGTTTGTCATTTTCTTTTGATTGGTTGAATAAAATTCACTGCAGGAGAAGATTATGACAACATTTCGGCTGTGTACTTGCTAAACATAATGTTATGCTAATTAATGCCTTTGCTTTGAATTATGACAACATGTATTAAATGGTTGCTGATAGTTACTATTTGTTGTACAAAGATATTTGATTTCCTTTTGGCTAGCCTATCTTGCAAGATACAGGTTTTGTTTGCATTCTATTTTGAAGTGAAAACTTGTTTTCTTATTTGCTTATAACTAGTAAATACTTAAGCTTTTCATCATAATAGCAAGTAGTAAATGGTTTACTGACAGTAGCTATTTATACAAAGATATTTTTGTTTTATGATATTGAAGTCAAACTTTGTTTTCTTGTTTGCTTATATACAAGCTACATATTTTTGTTTATTATTATCTGTTAAGTACATATATATATACAAGTTGTCTTGTTTTCTTTGCATTTTCCAGGTTATATTTTCAACACTTCTGATATGATTGTTTTAAAGATATTTTCAGCATAGTAGTTGTAGTTTATTTGTTAATTAAATTTTCAAACATTTGATTTACACATACTTGTATTTATACATTTCAAATTATAATTCATATTTGTATATTACTTTGATAACATCTTAGTTTTATAATTGTGTTTTATACTAGTCTTGTATGTTTATATTTATATTGTTTTATACTCATGTGTTTATGTTTAATAATACTATGTTTATTTACTTTTAAACTTGTTATTCTAAAAGCTAAAACTATATGTATATGTATTTTATCAAACAACAAAAATATAAAGTCTTAGATTTGATTTTATTGAATAAGTCATATTTTATTTAAATGGTTTTGAAACATTTACTTTTAAATTTTCAAAGCAAAATTTTCTTTTACAAATATATATAACTGTTAAATATCCAAGATTTCATAAATTTAAACATTTACAAGTTTATATTTAATTTAATTTAGATTAAATATTTACTAAATATGCTGTAAAAATTCCGGGTCGTTACATTCCTCCCCCCTTAAAAGAATTTCGTCCCCGAAATTTAAACAATAGTAAAATCAAAAGCTTTTATATTAACAATCCAAACATACATATCATTCATACAATAGCAAACAAACAAACAGTCAACTCTAACAAACAATACTAGTTATCCGAACATAAATCCGGATAAGCATTCCTAAAACTATCGAGAGTTTCCCAGGTACAATCTCTGGGATCCTCACTCCATTGCACCTTGACGAGTTTCACCACTTTGTTCCTGAGTTGCTTCTCGTCTCGATCCACAATCTGAACTGGTTCTCTGACTACAGTTAAATTTGGTTCCACTTCCAAATCTTCTTGAATTACCGGTTCTACAACCAGTGATGGATCATGAACAAATTTCCTCAAATGTGATACATGAAACACATTGTGAATCCCAGACATCCGCTCTGGCAATTCAATCCTGTAGGCTACAGCTCCAATTCTCTCCAAAATTCGAAACGGCCCAATGTATCTCGGAGCAAGTTTTCCCGTCTTTCCGAATCTTACAGCACCTTTTATTGGAGAAACTTTGACAAAAACCAAGTTTCCAATCTCAAATTCTAATGGCCTTCGTCTTCTATCAGCATATTTCTTCTGACGATCTTGAGCAGCTTTCATTCTTTTCTTAATAAGCTCAACCTTCGCAGAAGCTTCTCGAATAAGATCGGGTCCAAGCACAAGACGATCCTTCGATTCAATCCAACAAGATGGAGATCTACACGGTCTTCCGTACAAAGCTTCATAAGGAGCCATCTTAATACTTGCTTGGTAACTGTTATTATAAGAAAATTCCACAAGATGAAGATGGTCTTCCCATGATCCTCCAAAATCTAAAACACAAGCTCGAAGCATATCCTCAAGAATACGATTAAGTCTCTCCGTCTATCCGTCTGTTTGAGGATGATAGGCTGTACTTAATCTCAAATCTGTTCCCATTGCTGATTGCAGAGCTTCCCAGAATTTGCTAGTGAAAATAGGATCACGGTCACTTACTATGCTGACTGGGACACCATGCAATCGAACTATCTCCCTCAAGAAAATTTCTGCCAATGAAACTGCAGTGCGAGTCGCCTTAACTGGAATAAAATGGGCACTCTTAGTTAAACGGTCCACAATAACCCATATTCCGTCATTTCCCTTCCTGGTTCTAGGCAAACCATCGATAAAATCCATCGAGATCATTTCCCATTTCCAATTCGGAATTTCCAGAGGTTGCAATAGCCCGGCAGATTTCTGTTGATCACCTTTAATTTGTTGGCAGATGGCACAACTGTTCACAAAAGCAGCTACATCCTTCTTCATTTTCGGCCACCAGAAAACTCTCCTCATGTCTTTATACATCTTCGAAATTCCAGGATGAATATTCAATTTGGAACGATGACTTTCAGACAACACTTCCTGCCTCAACTCCTTATCATTCGGAACACAGATCTCCCGTTGATCCTTAGTGTTCCTTGGTCATCAATCTCAAAACTGGGACACTGACCCTTCCTGACTTCTTTGATGATTCTCCTCAACATCTTATCAGATTCTTGCTTGCTTGAGATCCTTTCAATAAGAGATGGAACCACTTCCAGAAGAGAAAGAACTGCATTCCTACTGAGAGCATCAGCTACGACATTCGCTTTTCCCGGAGTGTACAGAATATCCAAATCATAGGAAGCTAGAAATTCAACCCACCGCTGTTGTCTCAGATTTAGGTCTTTTTGAGAGAAAATATACTTCAACGGTTTGTGATCCGTGAACAATTCGAATTTCTCTCCTAACAGATAATGTCTCCAAATCTTCAAAGCAAAAACAATGGCAAGCAATTCAAGATCGTGCGTAGCATAGTTCTTCTCATGAGACTTCAATTGCCGACTAGCATACGCGATTACTCTGCCATTCTGCATCAACACTGCACCCAATCCCACTATACATGCATCCGTGTAAACTTCGAATTTGCTCTTCCCATCCGGAATAGCAAGTACTGGTGCACTAGTTAGCTGTGTCTTCAATTCTTGAAAAGCTTCTTCACACTGAGGTGTCCATTTGAATTTTTCTCCTTTCCTTGTTAGCTTGGTCAGATGTGAAGAAATCTTGGAATAATCCTTAATAAATTTTCTGTAGTAGCCAGCTAAACCCAGAAAACTGCGAACTTCTGTTGGCGTCTCCGGCTGTTTCCATTTCAAGATAGTTTCAACTTTCGTCGGGTCTAAAGAAATGCCTTCACCCGAAACAATGTGCCCTAAAAATTTAACTTCTGATTTCCAGAAATGGCACTTTGAGAACTTTGCCTTCAACACATGCTTCCTCAGAGTTTCCAAAACAATTTCCAAATGCTGTCTGTGCTCCTCATCCGATTTTGAGTAGACCAAGATATCATCAATGAATACCAGCACAAACTTGTTCAACACATCTCTAAAGACTCGGTTCATGAGGTCAACAAAATAGGCTGGAGCGTTGGTTAACCCGAAAGGCATAACCAACCATTCATAAAAACAATTCGGTCCCCTAAATGCTGTTAAGGGAATACTATCTTCAGCTATTCTCAATTGATGGAAACCTGAAGCTAGATCTAATTGAGAAAAGATAGAAGCTCCATGCAATTGGTCAAAAAGATCATCAATACGAGGAAAAGGATATTTATTTCGAATGGTCACTTTGTTCAATTCTCTATAATCAACACAGAACCTTAGCGAACCATCCGATTTGGTGACAAACACTGCAGCAGAGCCCCAACAAGAAAAACTGGGTCTAATTAAACCTTTCTCCAAAAGATCTTGCGTCTGCTTAACCAACTCTTCTCTCTCTCTAGGAGGCATTCTCCTACTGGGTTGAATCACCGGCACAGCTCCTGGAATCAAATCAATACGAAACTCAATCTCTCGATGTGGCGGTAGACACTTAACTTCTTCAAAAACATCAGCAAAATCTTGAACCACATCAATATCTTCAACTCTCTCTTCAGAATTCTCAATTCCATGCAATAGACTACTCAAGTGAAATTCAGAACTATCGCACGATACTTTGGCAATCCTACCCAAATCAGTTTCCAACGAAACTGTCCTCTCATCACAATTCAGGACTGCTTTATACCTATCAAGCCAATCCATTCCCAAAATAAGATCAAATCCCTTAAAATTTAACACATACGGGTCACAAGAGAAACTATGGGACAAATAAGAAAGCTTCAAGTCCTTACAGATCGTATCCAATTTTGTTGCTCCACCAATAGGATTAGATACAATAATGGGACGATCCACCATACTAGGGTTGAGAGAAAACTTTTCTACTGATTCCAAAGAAATGAAACTCAAAGATGCACCCGAATCAAATAAAACTTTAATATATTTGCCGTCCAAGAGTAAGGTACCTTCCAAAACTCCTTTGTTTTGAGAAATAGAAGATGGACCTGCTTCCAGAGCAAAAACTTTATCCTGCTGTGTCTTCTGTAAAAGTGAGCAATCCTTAATCACATGACCGGGCTGACGACAATTAAAACACAACGATCTTTGAACTACTGCCAATCCTGGATCACTCTGACATTGCTGTTGCTGATATCCTCCTTGAGAACACTGATCTGCCAAATGTCCAATTTGCTGACAATTGTAACACTTGCGGGGTCCCTTATTGCTTCCTCTAGATTTCTTTCCCTTGCCTTGCCTTCTCCAAAGTGGATTAAACTTTCTTTTATTTGGGTTAACGGAATCCTCTCTCGAAACTGCTGCTGTTGGTGCTTCTAATTTCTTGCTCATCAAATCTTCATACCTCAATGCCATATCAACTAAATCAACAAAAGATCCTTTCAAGAGTACCGTCATCTTATTCTGGAATTCTGGCCTCAAACCTTGCACAAACTTTTCATTCTTCTTGAGTGCAGTATCAATGAGTCCTGATCCATAACGCAAAAGTTCATTGAATCTGGTCTCATACTCAGAAATAGACATGCTATCCTGTCTCAAATTCAGAAAATCCTGGTATAATTGAGATTTTCTTGCTGTAGGCATAAACTTCTCTTCAAATAACTCCTTAAAACTTTCCCATGAAATATCTTCCTCAGGAACATTTGCAATAGTTGCATCCCACCATGCTGCTGCGCCTTCTTGTAATTGCCACGATGCCAAATCTCTCTTCTGGTCACTCGACAATCTCATCCTCTTAAAAATGCGCTCACAAGAGCGTAACCAAGCTTGAACTTCAATTATCGATTCTGAACCTTTAAATGATTGGCCTCCAAGATCAGTGAAATCTTTACATAAGGCTGCAAAACTAACTTGAGGCGGTACTGGATTTACAGTCTCTCTAGCAATTCGACTTCGAACATCTCCACTCGAAGTACTAGCCCTAACTCTGCCTCTTCTTCCAGAACTCATACCGGTCACCTGAACAGAGAACTCAACAAATTTAGATAGGTATATATAATTATATGAAAATACAAATACGCACTCTCAAGATAAATATAACACAAGAGCCTAGGTACTCGCTCTACCTAGCGCTCTGATACCACCTGTGACGACCCGACTTCCTATGCCCAGGAAGACGTGCCATCAATAAGAAAGAAAAGGATAGAAATAGAAAAGAAAAGAAAGAAAGAACAACAACATCAGAGTCTCACAGCGGAATGGAATAAAATATAATACATCAACATAAATTTACATAGTTATATATATATACATCAGAGTTATACAATTATCATACAACATGACTATCATATGCATATCTGTCAGGACATACATCTCAAATACATCAGGACTAACTAACACAGTGGAACTATAAGGATATATATGTCTACGACGCTGAAGCCTCCTGCTCCATTGCTCCTCCAGAAGTCGTCAAAGCTAACCTGAATCCCTTGGCTACCCGTAAAAATTTGGGTACCCGAAAGTTTATGAAAAACAAAAATAAACTTCGGGTCAGACATGGGTCTGGTATGAGTAAACGGTTTAAAGTCGCTTAACTTTGAAAATCATTTGAAATTAAAGGTATCACGTAAGACTCCCCACAAATAAATACGGGTAAGTTTTTACCTTACGCTAACCAAAACATTTGATAGGGAATTCAGTGATATTATAATAGTGTCTAGGGTTTTCAAGTAAATAGAAAATAGCCGAAATTGTTACATCTATTAAATTCCAGCTACTAGCCACGAAAGTGGGTAATACAAATCAAAATCGTAGGGTCTCGTAGGGAAAGTGGATTTCCAACAATGGCAGGGCTACTGGGGTATCGCCCGTCACAGTACGTGGTCTAGATCACAGTACCGAGGAGCCACCCTAACTCCCCTGCAACACAAGGCCGGAACCATTCCTTACTGAACAGTCCCGAACAAGATAACCCCGCAGTTGGTGTACATCCAACCGCCCACACAGCCGAATAAAGGGACATCTAGACAGGGGTATATCTCGTCCTGCTTGGGCATGACCCACCTAACCTTGCTGCATCTCCCCTGTTTTAGCCATTCCCGGTTGATGAGGCTTGAGGCTACGATTACCTTTAAAGAACATATCACTTAGAATGCTCATCGTCCGCCTGACGATGTGTTGAAAGCATTCAATCCATACAAGTTCGTTCCGGGTTCGAACGAAACCGAAGGCATTATCTCGTTACACTCGTTTTGGAATCACCCTCAGAGTTAACGACGATAACCCTTGCATTCTGAAAACACCATCTCGATCACCTTTGATAAGTCACGACCTATCGTTTAATTTGGATCGATGTGGTTTTCGGAATATCAATTGGATATCCGATCCCGGTCTCATCGAAATCCAAACGCCATTTTTCAAGTCCAAGTTGTCTAATTAACTTAACAGTTTAAATTTAACAATTGAATCCATATAGCAATTTAATACAGATAAATAACATCAGATAAATCATATAGCAATGGATAAATAACATCAGATAATTCATATAGCAATTGAATACAGATAAATCATGCACAATCATCACAGATATCTCACGGAATATCACAGATATAAATAAACATCAGAAGCAATCAAATAGAACCATCGTTTCATAACAACAAATTTTGATTTGTTTTAAACTTAAATGTATAATTAAACATAAAATATATTTTAATCATGCTTAATTAATTATTAATTAATTTATTTATTTCAATTCATTAACTGCTTATTAATCATTCACTTAATTAATTAATTAATTAATTCTTAATTACTAATCAATAACCTTAATTATTGATTTATAAAACTCGGTTGCACAATTAATTATTACTAATTTCTTAACTAATCATTACTTACTAAATAACTTAATCGTTCACTCATTCATTATTTAATTAATTTGTTAACTACGGTTTTCCCATTGCTCAACTTCAAATAATTACTTTACTTCCTAATTACAAATGATTTTTAAACAAGATTATTATTAAAATCATCTAATTACAAATTTGATTCTATTTGTAACTAATTATAAATTTATTACAATTCATAATTATCCATGATTTTACATTAAGTATTCTTCGTTTCCTGTAAAACTTTAAGGTTCTATTTTACTTAAAACAATTTGTAACATTAACATTTGTCTTATATAACTTAAACTAGTATTTAAATTAGCAAATTACAAGAATTGCTAAAACCCGAAGTAAATCACGTGTTCAACTCGTGAAGGTCTCGAGTATTTCCATAATTCTCCCCGTATTCTCCCCTGCATCCCTCTCCCTCTCACTCTTTCTTCTTCTCCTCTTCTCAGTTTCCTACCTGCTTCTTATTTATTTTATTTTTTTGTTTTGTTTTTTTTTTTTTATAAATCTGCAATCGCTTCTCACACTCATGCACGAAACTCGTGACAACTGACCATTTAACTCGAGTACCCACTCGAGTATCCCACGCTACGAAGCCACCAACATCCCACTGACCCACTTCCGCCACCGTGCACGTGCACGGTGGTGCGCTCGGCCTACGGCACCTCGCGGCAACCTCCACATATCCCAAAACACCACGACTTCCACAATCTAAACTTAAAACCCAACGAAATGTTCCAGATCAAAATTTGACCTGTTGCTCGACCACGAACAGAAACGCCTCATCGAAAATCACCTCACGCGGCCACCCTCCATCACCAGAGGCGATGAAACTCCTCCAACACGTCACTCACGCCTCCATCTAGCTCCACCACAAATCATAATACACTCGGTTTCCTAATGATACCGAAATCACGATTTTACAGAGGCTAAAAAAAAAATATGGGCTTAAACCCTATTTGTGATACAAACTCAAAACTTATGTATTTGAAAAATAATTTCATATTTTTCTAGTGTTGATACATCTTTAACCTTGCTTCATACAAAAATCCAGGAATTAAAATTCACTTGAACTTCCAGATTTGACAAATATCCAGTAAAACTTCTATATAAAACTGCTCTGTAAATCTTTGATTAAAAATCAAGATTTTAATGTTAAAAATCATAATTATGTTCATAGAAACTAAATATACTATTGAATTTACAAATTTAAACACTTGAATTTTCAACTTTGATTTCCCCTTTTCCTGTAGTTTTGAAAATACAGAGTGAATAATATGCTATTAAACTCTAAACATGCTTTGCAGGATTTGTTTCATATAAACAAAACTTGAATTATCTTACTACCACATTCAAATGGCTATATAAATATGTTTTGGTCAATTTATTTGCTTTATTTTGGACAAGACTCAAAGTACTGCTCAACAACAACTATGAAGCTTTCAGTGCAAATAAACATACACAGAACAGTATGTTTAAACTTCATCAACATATATCATTAAGAAGAAAATATGCAAGATAAAGTTGAAATTCGTTTTGTTTACTCACCTAAAAGTAACAGATGAACAGAATTGATGATGAAGGACCTGCAGTTGATCTACCCTGTAATTCTTTCTTTGCTTCTCTGTTTCTTTTTTTTCTTTTTTTTTTTCTTAGTTTGATCTTCTGTTTTAAAGTAACATATATTTGCAAAGAAAATAGATGTGTTCTCAGGTTTGCTTTTAAGCCAAAGTTTGTATAAATGAATTAATGATATAAAGGTAGATTGATATAGAAGCTTTGAATCAGGTTGTAACTGGACAGTGGATATGTGTTTGTCATTTTCTTTTGATTGGTTGAATAAAATTCACTGCAGGAGAAGATTATGACAACATTTCGGCTGTGTACTTGCTAAACATAATGTTATGCTAATTAATGCCTTTGCTTTGAATTATGACAACATGTATTAAATGGTTGCTGATAGTTACTATTTGTTGTACAAAGATATTTGATTTCCTTTTGGCTAGCCTATCTTGCAAGATACAGGTTTTGTTTGCATTCTATTTTGAAGTGAAAACTTGTTTTCTTATTTGCTTATAACTAGTAAATACTTAAGCTTTTCATCATAATAGCAAGTAGTAAATGGTTTACTGACAGTAGCTATTTATACAAAGATATTTTTGTTTTATGATATTGAAGTCAAACTTTGTTTTCTTGTTTGCTTATATACAAGCTACATATTTTTGTTTATTATTATCTGTTAAGTACATATATATACAAGTTGTCTTGTTTTCTTTGCATTTTCCAGGTTATATTTTCAACACTTCTGATATGATTGTTTTAAAGATATTTTCAGCATAGTAGTTGTAGTTTATTTGTTAATTAAATTTTCAAACATTTGATTTACACATACTTGTATTTATACATTTCAAATTATAATTCATATTTGTATATTACTTTGATAACATCTTAGTTTTATAATTGTGTTTTATACTAGTCTTGTATGTTTATATTTATATTGTTTTATACTCATGTGTTTATGTTTAATAATACTATGTTTATTTACTTTTAAACTTGTTATTCTAAAAGCTAAAACTATATGTATATGTATTTTATCAAACAACAAAAATATAAAGTCTTAGATTTGATTTTATTGAATAAGTCATATTTTATTTAAATGGTTTTGAAACATTTACTTTTAAATTTTCAAAGCAAAATTTTCTTTTACAAATATATATAACTGTTAAATATCCAAGATTTCATAAATTTAAACATTTACAAGTTTATATTTAATTTAATTTAGATTAAATATTTACTAAATATGCTGTAAAAATTCCGGGTCGTTACACTTCAGCTCAATAAATCTACGAGCGAGGATGGCCTTCTCCGCCTCAGGAATGAACCTTAACTCGAATCGTTCCCTAAATCTCTCCCATGTAAGCTCCTCCTCGCCTATCTCAGCACTAACCACATCGAACCAGTCAGATGCACCGTCTTGGAGGAAGCTGGAAGCAATCTGGACCTTCTGACGGTCCGTCACACCCATGTGTCCAAAGACTCGTTCACAAGTTTTCAACCAAGCCTGAACTCCAACCACACCTTCATTACCATGAAAAGGCTTCCTCCAAGGCTCAAAAAATCCTTACACATACGAGCGAAATCAACTCTAGGAGCAGCATTAGGAGCAGGTGCGGCCTGTGGCATGTTCCGCATTAACTCTAACCACTGCTCCATGGTCAAACGGGGAGTTCTTCCAGCCATCTTTCTCACTACTCTGCATAGTGAGAAATGTTATTATGCTGGAATCAAAATAGCTCTCATACTAAAAAGATCAAAGATTTGGGGTTTTGGTTTAGATATGTATGACTATTATTATATTATGGAAGTCATACTTATGGTATATAGACATGTACAATGCTTCTACTGCTTTGTGCTAACTTATATTCTAAATATATTCTATGTTATTGTTAACCTGGGCTCAGATACCAAAAATGTAACACCCGGCCCCTATACCCATGCCAACCAAGAGCAATACTAAGTATTACTGTCGGAAAGCACGGAGAATGGGACTCGATAGGGCTAAATGTTGTACTCATTCCATTGAACTAACACTGGCACGAGAAATTTTCCGATTTTTTTTCCTTCTACTTACCATTTGTGCGAAGTGATGGTTCAAAGCAATGGTACAAGATAAAAATTTTCCAGGTTACTTAGTATAGAATATAATAGAATGTACAATTCAGCACCAAAAACAGCATAATGCATAATAATATCATAATGTCCACGATACATAGTCCATAGTACATATCACTTCCAAAATACATAATAACATACATACCATAATACATATTAACTACTTCTAAGTCCAAGCTGAAAAGTCCAAAACCCCAAAACGTGGAAAGTGATAAGAATTCTGCTACAATCCACGCAACCTAACCTGCAACCACAATCCTCAAACTGACCCGAGGATTATAAAACAAATCACACGGGTCAGACTATTTCTAGTGTGAGTGAAGTAAGATCTATGAACAATAATTGTCTCAATCAACAAAAGGGAAAGAAAACGCCGCATGTATAAACCAACATGAGGCATATATGTGTGTGAGAACTAACATGCAAATTTAGTTTCATAAACAATTCCTTTAATCAAACAATGATGTAGGCCAAACCTATCGTATATAATCCAATACGATACCATCCCAATTATTATTTGTAACACAAAGAATAAGTTCATACACACATTCTCCAAAGATACCGGGTTTTCAAAATCAACTTTAATACTTCCAAAAATCATAAAGTAAAGAGAATTGCATTATGAGAATTATGGGATAAATATAACATGACTCATAAAGTATACCAAATAATATGACGCTAGTATTGTAAAATCACAGTGGTAGAGCTCGAGCGCGCGCGGAGACATCAACCCCGTAACCTACTCATAACGCTATAATACACCTGGCGATCAACCCAGGATAACCAAGACGGTCTAAGGCAAAGGCCGTATACTACCCGTTCACGGATCTACACGTGGGACCCCCACGCCTCCATCCTTCATAGTCCGTGACCCGCCGATCGGAGATCCCGATCAAAATAAGATTAGCCCTATGTAGCAGACCGTTGACCTTTGGTGGTAAAAGAGCATGTGATATACCACCGATTCAGGTAGCGATCCTGAATCAGGTCGGCCAAGGTGGAGTTTTGGCCCATTGGTACAACAGAGTCTAATCTATCCCGACTCAAAAATCAAAGTGTTTATAATTTTAAAACACTTCTTAAAAATAAAAGTCAACGATGACCATCGCCTTTCTAAAATTCCATTTATAAACCCAGTATAATATTCAAAAGCGAACAAAATTTAACAGATAATTGTGTGTAAAAGAAAATAATTACATCTTCATTTCGCATTAACACATAAGTACCCCATAATACTTATGTATTAAGACAAAACGCAAAAAACCTCATTCATTGCAAAAATTCGTTAAGGGAAAAAAATATATTTGATAACAATAAATTTAATTAAAAAGGCAAGCTTAGTACTAAAAAAACGTAATCAAAATGCTAAAATGTTTTATTTACATATTGTCGTTATTATTATTATTTTCAAACACATATTTATCGATAGTACAATAGTTTTCTTTTTTTAATCAAAATAAATCTAATTCACTAATTTAGATTAATTAAATTTTTTTATTTTTTTTTCAAATTTTTTTTCCTCAACTTTGGTGCAGCTCCGACTTTGGCTGTAACTGTGCAGCCTGTCTGGGCTGTACAGCCTGCCTGGGCTGCACCAGTGCAGCCCTGTTTGTACAGCCCCAGGCTGCACAGTGCAGCCCGCCCGGGCTTGAACTGTGCAGCCCGCATGGGCTGCACAGGTGCAGCCCGCATGGGATGCACAGGACAGCCCGCCCGGGCTGCCCCTGTGCAGCCCTGGGCTGCACGGGTGCAGCCCACATGGGCTGCACCGGTGCAGCCTGGGCTGCACCGCCCCGGGCGGACCCGGGCAGCCCGGGTGCAGCCCACCTGGGCTGCACCGCCGGGCCGGCCCTGGGCCGCCCCCAGGCTGAGCCCGGGCAGCCCGCCCGGTCAGCCCGCTAGGGCTGCACACTGTGCAGCCCTGGACTGCACACCTGTGCAGCCCCTGGCTGCACATTTGCAGCCCGTCTGGGCGGCACCTCTGTGCAGCCTCAGGCTGCACCTCTGTGCAGCCCCAGGCTGCACCTGTGCAGCCCCAGGCTGCACCTGTGCAGCCCCAGGCTGCACCTTTGCAGCCAGTCTGGGCTGCATATCTGTGCAGCCCCAGGCTGCACCTGTGCAGCCCCAGGCTGAACTGCTGGCGGGGCTGCACTTGCAGCCTCGTCTAGGCTGCACAGTGCAGTTCCGAAATCAAATTTTTTTTTTTCCAAAGGCTGCTGTAATTCATTGTGGCAATTAAGCAAACACAAGGCATGCATTCAAATTATATGCATTGTTTCTCATTTCTTATTCAACATAATATTTCAATCAAGTAACATGGTTTATAAAATGAGCAAACAACCATCATATTCAAAAATCTCACACCATATTTGTATGCATATATGAAAATAAAATAAGACTATAATTTCACTCACCTAAACACCAATTAGCAATCTCCAAGCCCTAAATCAGCTAGCCTTTGATTGCTGAAGCTTCTCCTTTCAATTGCTAACAAAAGAGAAAAACCCTAAATAGCTACACATAAAACAAAAGAATGAAATAGAAAATAATTGATTTAGGGATACTTACTTTCAGAATTGGGAATCTTAGATTTAATTGTTTCACTTCTTCTCTCTGTTTTTTTTTTGATTCGGATGAGAAGGTTAGCAATTAGGTTTTCCTTTCTTCCTCTGTTTTTTTTCTTTCTGCTTACTGCGCTGTATACGTACAGTAAAGGGAGGGTTGAGGAGAGGGGTATTTTTATTGTAAAGCCCCTACTCTAGAATCTTCTCCCAACTAGCCCTTTATTTTATTATTTCTTTTTTTTACATAAAGTGTAATCATTTTATTTTGTTTTTGTTCTAGATTTTTCTTTTCCTCAACATTATTTTATTCAATTCTAGAACTTTCCTACATGGCATCATAATAAAAAAGATATTATTATTTATTATTTATTACTATTATTATTTTGCCCTTTTCTCTTTTTTTCCTTTTATATCTAATTGTAAATCAACATAAAAAAATTCTTATGTAAACTTTTCATACATAAAACGCGTTTTATCTTATGTAATTAGTTACCATTCTTTCATAAAAAAACTTATCATTTTCAATGTTTAATTTAATTTAATTTTTTTTTTGAATAGTTTAGGTTAATAAAATGGTTCATTTATTAAAATAAATTACACTACCTCAAGAAGGAACAATTTATAACTCCAAATAAAAGCGTACGAATTTGTTACCATTTATTTTCCTCTCAACGCTATTAATATTAAATTCTCATTTTTTCCCATTTATCTATTATTTTATTTTCTTAATAAATATTTAATTATTTATTATTATTAACTAATTAATTATCAATTTATTAAGTTGATTCCCAATTTAGTATCCCTAAAAGTCGGGTTGTTACATCACCATTTAAATTCCACGAATAATATGAGTTTTCTCTTTGTGCTTTAACATCGAGCATAAGAAGTCAGCTCCATAAAATCCGAATTGTTTTAATCTTGGAAAATATCTTTCTTGTTACTTAACTCATTTCCAACATTTCGACCTTATCTATCCCTCGCCCAAGGAAGGGGCCAAATGAGCCAGGACGCTGGTTGCTCCTGAACATCTCCTTAGTTTAAGCACCTCTCATCCGGATCTCACGAATAGAAAAATCCAGTCTACTAGTCGGCTTTTAGAGCCAAGACTAAATCACTTAATTTGTAATAGCTTTTCTTTAAATGTTTTATTTAAATTCTTTTTTTTAAATAACTAAAATACTTTCAAATCATTATTAAAACACTTATTTATTCTTTTGGAACATTTTATAAAAGACTAGGAAAAGAATTTTTTAATTTTAAAGCCATATTTCAAAAGTTATAGAAAAGTGCCGCGGATAAGTGAGGTGGAAAGTGCTCTTTTAAGCTATATTGATCAAAACAACTTTTTTTTGAAAATTCATTTTTATTACACAAATCACTTTTAAAACATTTTAAAAGATTTGTAAGATTTATTCTATAATTTTAAAACATTATTTTCAAAGATCCAGTTTTGGATTCTGAACTACAAAACCGTGATTTTTCGGAAAACTTGTTTTGCTCATATTTCAAAGTCTACTTATCGAAATCTCTATTTTCTTTCTTTGTTGGAAAACAATGGATATAATAGTTCAGAAAATTCTTATCTCGAAGAATTTGAAGATATATTCCAACTCTTACACTAGTTTGACTTTTATAGCGTGAAATCACGAAGTATAGTTCCGCGACGAGCTTATTTTTGAGTAAATTTTCTTTTTCTTTTCAAACTTCACCAAATCACTTTTGAATGTTTATAAAACAATTCAAATACATTTTAAATCATTTATAAATGATTTTATACTCTCATATACACCATTTCATTAATTTAAGGAAAGTGATTTTCTTTTGTGTTTATCAACGTGTATATTCGTGACTTGCATATAATTTCAACATTCATATGGAAACAACCAAACTTGATGATCAAGGCATATTAAACATCCATTTGCAACATCATATAAACATCCAACATATAGTATAATAATTTAGGAGACCTCACCTTGTTTGATTATACGAACGGAAAATCGACTATAGCTCCGCTACTCGATATTTTTTGCACATGAATCTTTGAACGCTTGGACTTGAAGTGGGTCGACTTAGACGGGGGAATGTTGCTCACGGCCTTGAGTGGAGGGGGAGGAGGTATGGTCGAAGTGAGGGGAGAGGAGGTGGTGGTTTCAGCGGAGTTTTAAGGTGGAATTTCTATATTTTTTCTTGACTTTCTTTTTATATTATTTTTTCTATAAAATGGAGATGGAAGTCATTAAAGAAGCTTTAGAAAACTTTAAGAAAGGAAGGAAGATGTAGGTAGAAAATAAAGAAGAAGAGAAGAGTTTGAGTTATGAGAAATGAAGTGGATTAAGATGCTATTTATAGTTGTGGTTTGGGAAGTAAATTACCTTATTAACCTTTTTTACTTTTTGACTTTTCATTTACCATTTTACCCTTGTTTTAACCTTTGTTTAATGGATAGGAGATGGTATTAAATGCTTGAGAAGATGGGTATTAAAGGTGATGTGGTGCTTGATTTGGTTTTACACCTTTATGTAATTATTGCATCATTATTATTTTTTAAATATTAAAAATGGTGATTTTGCTCCTTTTCTATGTATGACAAGATTTATGGTACAAATGCATTTATGTGAAAGGATGTTGTAGTAATAATGAGATTTAAATAAAAAGATTTGGTTAGATTTTACAAAAGTAAACTCTTTTCATTTTTTTGTGCTTAATTTAAATTAATAAATCCATTTAGTTAATTAGTTATCTTTTCTTAATATAAGAGAGATGTTTATAACTTTGTTAATAAGTCTACATGATACTATTCAAGCAAAAAACGTTTACATAATTTGTATCGAACGAAATGTTGATTTTCGACAAAATGTTTTACGGTCACGTTTTGATGTTTTGGTTAAACTATTTATTTATGTAAAAAAAACCTGAAAATAAGTTCTTTATCATTTTTAATTAATTAAAAAAAGTATATTTGACTTATAAAATAACGTAAAAGAATATCGAAATCCATTTGTAGAAATACGACATTGGTTTTGTCAATACGCGATGAAATTTGTTAATCACTATAACATAACTATATATATATAATTATAAAACTTTTATCAACTGTTTATTATCATTACATAATGATTTTAAAAGGAGTCATTCATCATTTAAAACAATTATTTGACCGTATATTCAATTTTATCCAAAATCAGCTTTTATCAATTATGTCGATGTTACGGTAAAAGTACAAAATCTTTATTCAGTTCTCAAAATAAGTTTACCATTCTTATTTATTGCATAAAACATGATTATTTAATTTTAAAAATTCTATATTTGAATATTTAAATAAATTAAATATTCCATTTTTAAAATGGTAAAATTACGGGTCGTTACAGACTTCCCCCTTAAAAGAATTTCGTCTCTGAAATTACCTAAAACAAAACTTAAAGGTATTTGCCCAAAATAATTATTTTTTAAATTTATAGTCATATGATGTATATATAGATCATTCATACACAATATCTGATTTGATCTACTATTTGAATCCATAACTCTACTTTCGAACTAGTATCGATCCTTCAATCCTCTAATGCGGACTCTGATCAGGCTTTGTGATCGAAAAACTTTGTTCTCCTTATGTAGCCCTCAACTATGATAGAAAACTCAAGTACATAATCATAAATTCTCATAAGTGTTCTCCATCAAGAATCGAGTGATAAATCATTTTCTAGATCGGTGTAAACACCTCAAAGTTCCGTACTCAAATCCTAGGTCAAATTAGTGTGACGAAATGATCTACGTATAACATATGTATTTATTAACTTTCAAAAACTTTTCACAAAAACTTTTACCTTAAGTTCAAACATTTTACAAAAATGCTTCTTTATATAATCCCTTTAATTATTTATTTCCAAATATTTTTATAAGGAAAAATATTCCAAAGGAACCATCTTTAACTCAAAAGATAATTTATCGTTATTATAATAAACTTTTCTTATAATTTCTTCTTCTTCTGAACCGTACCAAATTCTTTATTTTTATTTTTATTAACAATCATTTTTACTTAGTATATTTCCTTTAATACTAACAATATTTATGAATAGTTTCATAAAACTATTACTTAAGTTTATTACATCCTATAACTTTGCAAATCAATCACTTTTAAAAAAGATTACCAATCAATTTATCAATTAATGATTCATATTATCTCTTTAACTTAAGAAAATTGTATAGATCGAATAACTCCAAAACCATACCAAGGAACTGGGTACTACCAATAGTATCACATATCCCTTTAACATGAAAAGTTATACTTAAGAGAAGTGTTTACCATCTGAACAAATCTCTTGCCCATTTTCCATAGCACTTTTCTGCTGCAGTTTCTACAACTTTTGAAATAAAGATTTAAACTTAACGATTCTTTCTAGAACCATTTACAAATGTTTTTAAATAAATAATTAAGTGTTTTAAAGATAAATTGGAAGTTTATAATTCTTTTAGGAGGAGTTCAAATAAATGGTTATTATAACACTTAAACAATGTAATAGAAATCATTTCCTTGAATGTAATAACAAACTGAGTATGCGGAAACGACTAGTACAGTTGTCCTGCTTGTGAGATCTAAACGGTAAAACAAGATGTGTAACCAAGGTTAGGAATGGAGTAACTAATACCCTGGAATTACTTTCTCTTTTAGACGAGGGGTGAAACAAATCGAAAGGACACTCGGGATGCTCTAAAAAGGTTTTCCCAAAGAAAAAGGTGAAGAGTTTTCCAAGGGTTAAATAAGGATTTGAATAAAATGGTTTTGGGTTTGTTGTAATGATGTTTTACATAACATTATTTCTAACCCATTTAAATGAGGATTTGGAAATATAAAATCTTTATTAAAGGTTTAAGCGTGATTTTAAGTAAGATGACTTGGTGTTTCCCCAGATTAAAGAGGAGTTTTAAATGAAAGATTTTAAAAATAACGTAGAAATTGTTGGGGATGCGGATTAAGGATCTTAAGGCAGAAATAACACTAGAGGGGGGGGTGAATAGTGTTTTAAAGAATATACGAACTATATGACTAAATTAAAACTTTCAACACAAATCTAAACAGAATTCTAACACAGAGTGATCATAGAACATATAACAAATGCAAATAGTAAAGTAAAGCAAGTAAAAGGAAAGAACACACCGGATTTTATACTAGTTCGGAATCCTCCTACATCCAGTCCTACACCAAGGCAATATCCTTGTACAGATTTTTATAAGCCAATATCCAAATTACAACCCTTAATTTCTAAGGCCTTGAGGAACCCTTCTATCTCCGAGTCTGGGGTAAACTCTCTTGATTTACGGGACACAAGATCACCCTAATACTTTCTAATAACAATCCTTTTGAATGGAAAGACTGTATGGACTTTTTGAATACAAATTAATCCTATAACTCTGAATAGTACTTTGATCTTTAGTAGAATGATGGAGAATCAAATAGAGAGATTATCTAAATGATTTCCTATTGAGAATTTGGCAGAATGATGGCACGATCCTGAAAATATGAAGTTTTATGGATATGGAATGGTAGAGAAGAAAGGGTGAAGAAAACTAAGAAAGTAGTTGTTAAAAAATTCATTTTGGAAGCCTTTATATAGATGCTCAACAGTCATAACCATTGGCGAAAGGTTTTTGAACGAATGGACACTTCTTTTGAAATTTGAATTTTGAATCCAACTATCACCATGTCGACATGGGGTATCCCCATATGTCGACATCCCTCAGTTCAAAATTGCAGAGATGTTGTTTTGTAAAAGCATTTGAATTTAAAACAAGTTGAAACTTCTCTGAAGAAAAATAAAGCGTTTAAACAATATTTTGAGATAGAGAATGAATATAAAACATTATTTTAAATATATATATATATATATATATATATATAAAATTGATATAGACCGTCAATTATATAAGTAATATTTAAAATCAGAATAAGTTTTGATGTTTTAAAAATAGAAGTTTTTTAAAATCAGAATGGAGGAATATTTCAAGGCTAAAACAAAGCCTGAAAACATTTTTGAAAACATGATTTTGAAAGCTAAAACATTTTGAAAAACATATTTAAAAACATTTTGAAAAATCTTATTCAAACTGAAATTGCAAGAACCTTCCTACAGAGCTCCTCCATAGGACTCGAGAACTTGTACAAAGTCGTTTAAATGATTTTGATTTTCGTGGGTTTGTAAGCCACTTGTCGTAGGTTTTTAAGCTACTTGTCGTGGTTTTGTAAGCCACTGGTTTCGATAGAAATTGGGTTCCATCCCAAAAGAAAATTGGAAGAAAGATGAGAGTGCTATTATGAAGTTTTAACAAAATACTAGACACTTATCTTGAGACCTTGAAATCTTGATTCTCTGGAGTCTTAAATCTTGAATCTCTAATCTTCATCTTGATGCTTGAATCTTTATACTGGTCAGTCTTCGATAATACCTGCATATACTTCATATATATATATATATATATATATATATATATATGAAAATGTTAGTATATATTTTATAAAGTAAAGTATAATAACTATATAAGGTTGTTGTCATCAAAACATCATCAACTTAGTTCCTAACAATCTCCCCCTTTTTGATGATGACAACCTTTATTTATAGAATATTCTTACCATACCATAACTCCCCCTTACTCCGTGACTTCTTCTTAAAACTACAACTCCCCTTTATTCCATGACTCCCCCTTACACCAAGCACATATATTTTTATAACTTTCTCCCCCTTTGTCATCAACAAAAACTATTAACTACTTAAGAATTCAAGAATGATTAGTATGAACAAATAATATGTATAGAACAAGCATGAAACAATGAGTATAAGTGAATACATTTTTGTTATTACGACATATATAAGAACATACATAAACACGAACAAACAGAACAATGTAAAACGAATAATAAAAAAGAAAGTACGCTTTAATGGCGATCCTTAACTATAGGAGACATATGAATCGAACAATTGGGGTAGTGGAGACAAAAGTTTCCACGTTGTTCAATTATATTTCCATTAGTATCAACAAGGATCTCACCAACACAAATAACGCTCTCGTCCTCATTTATAGGGACTTCGGGTTGAGGAAAAGGTTGATCTTCTTTTTGGTCTTCTTGTGGCTCTTCCATAGGTTCTTCCTCTGATTCCATGGCTTGTGAAGAGACTTCAATATTAATAGGAGTTGTATGGTTATCCATAAGGAATTTTTGTACATTTCTAATAATATTCCCTTGCCTTTGTTGTTCTCTAACCATCCTAAGTTGACTTACTTGAATTTCAGTCAACAATTGAAGGATATCTTTCATCTTCTCTTGCAATTTGATCACTCGAGCGTGCGTAGATCGTTGAAATGGACCAGAATGAGGAGATGTGGGTGAAGTGGGTTCATTAGTAGAAGAGGAGGCCATTATTTTATTGTTTTAGAAGTTATTTACAGAGAATATAGTGAAGAAAGAGGAGAGAAAACGAAATAAATAGATAAATAACCAAATAACTAACTTTGGAGGGAAATTCTATTTTCAAATTTTTGTTGGGTATGTCGACATCAGGGGATGAGGCATGTCGACATGTCTTTCAGAAAAAGTGTAATTTTTATTTTGAGTTTTTATTGATTATTATATTATATTATTTTATATTTCATATTTTGAACAAATACCTAATTCTCTTCTAAATTTAGTAAAATTCTGCTCGGTTACCGGTTTTGTTAATATATCAGCAATTTGTTTTTCAGTATTTATATAATCTAGAGTTATTATTTCTTTAGTTATATTATCTCTAAGAAAATGATGTCTTATATCAATATGTTTAGTTCTAGCATGATGAGTTGGATTTTTAGATAGATTTATTGCACTAGTATTATCACAATATATTGGTGATTTACTTATGTTAATTCCAAAATCTTTTAAAGTTTGTTGCATATATATGACTTGTGAACAGGCCAGAGCAGCAGATATATACTCTGCCTCAGTTGTTGACAAGGAAACAGTATTTTGTTTCTTGCTGAACCAGGAAACCAGTGAATGTCCTAGAAAGTGACAAGTTCCACTTGTACTCTTTCGGTCTGATTTACAACCAGCATAATCAACATCACAATATGATATTAAATCAAAAGTATTATTTTTAGGATAAAATAAACCATAATCTAAAGTGTATTTTACATATCTTAAAATTCTTTTAACAGCTTTTAAGTGAGTTTCTTTAGGTTGTGATTGGTAACTTGCACAGAGACAAACACTATGCATAATATCAGGACGACTCGCTGTTATAGCGAACCAATTATTCCCCTATATAAAGTTTGATCGATATCTTTTGATTTATCTTCTTTACTTAAACCTACATTTGTTGACATTGGAGTTGGTTTCCCACTAGAGGTACTTAAACCAAATTTATTGATTAAGTCTTTAGCATATTTTTCTTGACTTATGAAGATTCCATTTTCTAGTTGTTTAATTTGAAGCCCTAAGAAGAAACTTAATTCTCCCATGTGACTCATTTCAAATTCTTTAGTCATTATATCTGAAAATTCTTTATTCATTATGTTATTAGTTGATCTAAAGATTATATCATCTACATATATTTGAACCAGTTGAATATCTTGATCATTTCTTTTAATAAAAAGTGTTGTATCTACTTTACCAATTTCAAAACCAGATTGAAGTAAATAAGATCTTAGTCTTTCATACCAGGCTCTAGGAGCTTGCTTTAGACCATATAGAGCTTTCTTTAACTTGTATTCATTGTTTGGAAATTTATTATCTTCAAAAAGTGGAGGTTGTTCAACATAAACATCTTCTTTTACAAAACCATTTAGAAAAGCACTTTTAACATCCATTTGATATAATTTGAAATTATTACAATTAGCGAAAGCAAGTAAAATTCTTATAGCTTCTAATCTTGCTACGGGGGCAAAGGTTTCATCATAGTCAATTCCTTCTTCTTGACAATAACCTTGCGCGACTAAACGAGCTTTATTTCTTACGACCTCACCGTGTTCATTCATTTTATTTTTATAAACCCATTTAGTTCCAATTATACTTTTATCCTCAGGTTTAGGAACAAGTTCCCATACATCATTTCTGGTAAATTGATTCAATTCTTCTTGCATAGCAAGAATCCATGAATCATCAGACGATGCTTCCTTTGGATTTTTAGGTTCAATTGTTGATATAAAGGCTACATTACTCATACTACTTAATTGATTTCTAGTTCTTACTACAGATTCAACATTTCCTAAAACATTTTCTATAGGATGATCTTTTGATATTTTAAATCTCTTATTAGGTTGATTTATTTCACTAATAGTTTCATTAGATTGATTTAAATTTATAAAATCTTCTTCATCATCTATTTGTACAATATCTTTAAGATTTTCATCAAAAGATACATGCATACTTTCTTCAATAGTATTAGTTTTTAAATTAAAAACTCTAAATGCTTTGCTTCTATTAGAATAACCAATAAAGAATCCTTTATCAGCTTTTGGTTCAAATTTATCTAAATTATCTTTTGTATTAAGTATAAAACACTTACTCCCAAATACTTTGAAATAAGCAACTATAGGTTTCTTATTATAAAGTAATTCATATGGAGTTTTATTTGTTAATGGTCTAACTAAAATTCTATTTAATATATAACAAGCTGTAGCAACTTCTTCAGCCCAAAAATATTTAGGTAAATTACTATCAGAAAGCATTGTACGAGCACACTCTTGAATCGTTCTATTCTTACGTTCTACTACTCCGTTTTGTTGTGGAGTTCTTGGAGATGAAAAGTTGTGAGTAATTCTCTTTTGAGTACAGAAATTCTCAAAATTTTCATTTTCAAATTCACCACTGTGATCACTTCGAATAGTTTTAATTTTGAAAGAATGTTGTTTTTGAATTCTTTTAGAAAAGTTTTTAAATATTTCAAAAGCATCACTTTTATGTTTTAAAAAGATTGTCCAAGTATATCTTGAATAATCATCTACTATAACAAAAACATATTTACTATGGTTAATTGATTGAACTTGAGATGGACCAAATAAATCTAAATGAAGTAATTCTAGAGGACTAAAGGTAGAAATAGCATCTTTTAATTTAAATGAACTTTTCTTAAGTTTTCCTAATTGACAAGCATCACAAATACTATCTATTTTAAAGTTTAACTTGGGTAGACCTCTAACTAAGTCAAGTTTTGATAGCCTAGATAATAATTTGAAATTCAAATGGCCAAATCTTTTATGCCAAATCCAAGGGTCACTTGTATTAGCCAAAAGACATAGGTTATCATTTGAAATTTTCATACTAAGGATATAAATATTTTTCTTCCTAATACCTTCAAAAATTATATTAGACTTATCATCTTCAATGTGACATTTATCTTTTTCAAATTTAATTTTAAAACCTTTATCGCAAAGTTGACTTATACTAAGCAAATTATGTTTAAGTTCCTAGCTAATAAAACATCAGAAATAAGTAAAGTTTTAGAGTTACCGACATTGCCGACGCCAACCACATATCCTTTAGAGTTGTCACCAAAATTGACTAATCCACTATCTTGATAAGTAATGTCCTTGAGTATCTTGGGATTTCCAGTCATGTGCCTCGAACAACCACTATCAAGTATCCATTTATCTTTCTCAATTTGCACAGTTTGTCCATTGGGTGTTGATTCGTCAAAAGTCATATAACATGTCTGTTCCTGCATAACACACCAATTCAGTAGATAACTTGATTTTTCAAAATAACTATATGCAGACTTATGAAACTTTGATGAAATGCATATATTCAAAACAGTTTTAACACAGTTTTCCAAAAATGCGATTTTTATATTTTTCAAGTTTCAGATTATGAAAACAATGAAAACCAATGCTCTGATACCAATTGTTGGGGATGCGGATTAAGGTTCTTAAGGCAGAAATAACACTAGAGAGGGGGTGAATAGTGTTTTAAAGAATATATGAACTATATGACTAAATTAAAACTTTTAACACAAATCTAAATAGAATTCTAACACAGAGTGATCACAGAACATATAACAAATGCAAATAGTAAAGTAAAGCAAGTAAAAGGAAAGAACACACCAGATTTTATACTGGTTCGGAATCCTCCTACATCCAGTCCTGCACCAAGGCAATATCCTTGTACAGATTTTTATAAGCCAATATCCAAATTACAACCCTTAATTTCTAAGGCCTTGAGGAACCCTCCTATCTCCGAGTCTGGGGGTAAACTCTCTTGATTTACGGGACACAAGATCACCCTAATACTTACTAATAACAATCCTTTTGAATGGATAGACTCTATGGACTTTTTGAATACAAATTAATCATATAACTCTGAATAGCACTTTGATCTTTAGTAGAATGATGGAGAATCAAATAGAGAGAGTATCTAAATAATTTCCTATTGAGAATTTGGCAGAATGATGGCACGATCTTGAAAAAATGAAGTTTTATGGATATGGAATGGTGGAGAAGAAAGAGTGAAGAAAAATAAGAAAGTGGTTGTTAAAAAATTCGTTTTGGAAGCCTTTATATAGATGCTCAACAGTCATAACCATTGGCGAAAGGTTTTTCAACGAATGGACACTTCTTTTGAATTTGAATTTTGAATCCAACTGTCACCATGTCAACATGGGGTATCCCCATATGTCGACATGCCTCAGTTCAAAATTGCAGAGATGTTGTTTTGTAAAAGCATTTTAATTTAAAACAAGTTGAAACTTCTCTGAAGCAAAATAAAGTGTTTAAACAATATTTTGAGATAGATAATGACTATAAAACATTACTTTAAATATATATAATTGATATAGACCGTCAATTATATAAGTAATATTTAAAATCAGAATAAGTTTTGATGTTTTAAAAATAGAAGTTTTTTAAAATCAGAATGGAGGAATATTTCAAGGCTAAAACAAAGCCTGAAAACATTTTTGAAAACATGATTTTGAAAGCTAAAACATTTTGAAAAACAGATTTAAAAACATTTTGAAAAATCTTATTCAAACTGAAATTGCAAGAACCTTCCTACAGAGCTCCTCCATAGGACTCGAGAACTTGTACAAAGTAGTTTAAATGATTTTGATTTTCGTGGGTTTGTAAGCCACTTGTCGTAGGTTTGTAAGCTACTTGTCGTGGGTTTGTAAGCCACTGGTTTCGATAGAAATTGGGTTCCATCCCAAAAGAAAATTGGAAGAAAGATGAGAGTGCTATTATGAAGTTTTAACAAAATACTAGACACTTATCTTGAGATCTTGAAATCCTGATTCTCTAGAGTCTTGAATCTTGAATCTCTAATCTTCATCTTGATGCTTGAGTCTTTATACTGATTAGTCTTCGATAATACCTGCATATACTTCCTATATACATACATATACATATATATATATATATATATATGAAAATGTTAGTATATATTTTATAAAGTAAAGTATAATAACTATATAAGGTTGTTGTCATCAAAACATCATTAACTCAGTTCCTAACAGAAATGTTTTCCTAAGTAGAAGAGAAAATAATTTGGAATTATTCCAAGATTTAAAATTGTTTAAATAAACCAAATGATTTGATAAATGTGGCTTAATGATTCCATATACCCTTGAAAAGAAAATGGAATAAATTGAAAAGAATATATCTAAGAAAGATATTTGATTTAAATAAAAGATAAAGCAATCGATTGATGAGTGATATCCATATATGAACAAAACATCTTTTAATCGATGGTTAGTGCGAAGGAACCAAGGTTGGATTTGGGTAACTCCTACCCGAAAACCACTTCGAATCAATGTATACGTTTGTAACAACCCGCATATTTATCGAATTAATATTTAAATATTTTATTTAAATATTTTGTCGTTAATCGGATATTGGTCCGAAAAGCTACTTTTTGCAAACGGTCAAATTAGGACTCGAGACCACTTCCATTGAGTTCGAAATGCCGTTTATAAATTTTTTAAGTATAAACATCGATAGGTTTGGAGTTAGTGAAATTTCACTAACTTTTCCCGCTTTGGACTTTGGATTAGTTTAGCCTATTAAGCCCAAGTTCCAACCCCTTTCTCCTCACTCTTCATAAATTTCCTAACTAACTCAAGCTTGGGCATTAATGGTGAAAAGAATGGGAAATTAAAACTCCAAGCACAAATTCAATTGCAAATCCAACATTCAACTCCAAATTCAAGTAGAAGATATTGGATTCAAGCTTTGGATTGCTTCTCCTTGCTTTCAAGCTTCATCTTCATAAACTTTAGTGCAAAGGTGAGATTTTTATCTCACAAATCTAGTCTATAACTATATTGGACTGTTGGGAATGATTCCCTATCACTTTTGCATGCACATTTGCATTTGGTTTGGATTGGATTGGCGAAAAACTCAAATTTATAGCGTTTTGCTGAATTTTCTGCACTTAGGTCGTTCTGGCCATTTTCGTGTGTTCGGAGTTAGGTCGCTCACGACCTAACCCTTAGGTCGTAACACTTAGGTCGCTCGCGACCTAACCCTTAGGTCGTAGGTCGTTTCTGGCCTTAAATTCCCCTTGCAGCGTTAGGTCGTTAGCCTCGGAATTAGGTCGTTGAGCCTTAGGTCGTAAGTCGTATGGACCTTAGGTCTTAGGTCGTTTCTGGCCTTAAATTCCCCTTGCAGCGTTAGGTCGTTGAGCCTTAGGTCGTAAGTCGTATGGACCTTAGGTCGTAGGTCGTCCTGGCCATTTCTAACGTCTTCGGAGTTAGGTCGTATGGACCTTAGGTCGCAGGTCGTATGGACCTTAGGTCGCTAGGTCGTATGGCTTTAGGTCGCTAGGTCGTATGGCCTTAGGTCGCTAGGTCGTATGGCTTTAGGTCGCTAGGTCGTATGACCTTAGGTCGCTAGGTCGTATGGCTTTAGGTCGCTAGGTCGTATGACCTTAGGTCGTTAGGTCATATGGCTTTAGGTCGCTAGGTCGTATGACCTTAGGTCGTTAGGTCGATTGGCTTTTAGGCCGCTTCCACGTTAATTCGTTCGACTCTTAGGTCGTTTCTACTTAGGTCGCTCGCCTCTTAAGTCGCTAGGTCGCGTGCCTTTAGCTCGCGTTCCTTTATTAGGTCGCGTGTCTCTGTTAGGTCGCTGACCTTCTTAACTCGCATGACCTAACCCTTAGGTCGTTGGGCCTCGTTTCTACTTAGGTCGCTGCTTCTTATAGGTCGCTCGGCTCCTTAATTTCTTTAGGTCGTTTGAGTGTTAGGTCGCGAACCCATTTTAGGTCGCATGACCTTTACCCTTTAGGTCGCTGGACCACTAGGTCGTGCCCCTTAGACCCCTAGGTCGCAACCATTAGGTCGCTCGACCCTATCCCTCTTAGGTCGTTAGACCTCATTTTGTCTTCACTAAGTCGTACCGTTTTGGACGGGGCGCTGCCCCGCACCCCGCCGGGGGCGCTGCCCCCTGGACCCCCGCGACCTGACCGGGCAGGTCGAACCCCGTAAGTGGTGGCGTTGCCCCCGCACCCCCACCTTGGGGGGTTGCCACCCCCCCTGGACCCCCCCTCCGTAGGGGATCTTATCTGAAAAACATTGAGCTGATTTCCTTGGATTTTATTCGCATCTCCGTATGCGATCTTTGTGACTGATTGTTTCTACACTTGCTTATGTGTTTTGTCACTTTATAATATAAAGGTTTCAATACTAGTAGTAAATATCAAAACTCTTTTAACAAACAATTTCAACTCTATTTTTAATAACAAAGCTCTTTTCTTAAACCGTTTTCCAATCTATTAGTATATACAAACCTTTACCTCACTCGGATGAGAAATCTAATTAAACGACTTAGTAAAACAAGTGGTATGAAACGCTTGCGTTTACTTCATCGGTTAATTCTTGGACTTGTTCGATTGAACCTCTTGTGACAATTTTATTAGTGAAGATTTACAGTTTGTTCGTAAATATTTAAGTTAAGCAAGTGGTTATGGGACATGAAGCTAAACTTCTATATTTACTAGCTTAGTGTAATTGACACTTCTCGTTGATCTTGATGATCGCTTTATGAATTAGACTAGCAATTGCGCGATGTCTCTTTCATTGCAAGGTTAGACTAGACACCACTTGTGTGATTCCATTCACACATACCTTTCTGCTTTTTGGTTAGTCTTGACCTCAATCTGTGTGATTCCATTCACACATGCGGGGTAGCTCCTCTTGGTCTTCGGACCGTCATGTGATAGGCCTCTTTCCCTTTTTATGATTTCTGGATTTCTCGTGTTGATTTCTGGAATTTATGTCATTGACTTGTTATGAGTACAAGTTTAGGGTATGATGCCCTCTTCGAATCTTTGAGAAGATTCTTGTGATATTGATTATCTCTTATTGATTGATCTTCTGTTGATCATTATTTACATACTTATAGTGGTATGTCGTTATGGATGTTTATGTTTATGCCATATCTTTTATGTTATATCATGTCATCTTATATTTATAGCTAGACTGATCCGTTTATTATTTTCTTAAATAATACTCGGGTCAGACCGAGATGTTACAGGTGCTTCTGCTTGACTTCTTCCCAGGGATTCATCACTCTGACTTTTGGCTAACTGTTTAGATTAGCAGTTTTTGTTGTATACACTTGAGATATAGACTCATAGTTGTATTCTTTTGTATAGCACGTGTTGCTATTCTTTTGTATTATCGTGGATCTTACTGACCACTATTCTGATGTACACTTTCATGTGTTAGTTATATATTCATATCTTCTTCCGCCTTTGTGATATGGATATCTGTGACTGATTTGTGATATGATTATTTCTATGTTTGTTTCCGAAGATTATTTATAGCCACCGTGTGATAAGCAATTACATGGATGGTCGCTCCTCAACAGCCTTATTCTCCGTGCTAGTTGACAGCACTACTCCGATTATCGGCATAGGATTTTTGTCTACTCTGGGCTTCTTTCATCCTATGTCGAATAATTTCAATCTTTTCCGTGGAATCACGAATAAAGTCTGGACCTAAAACCAGCTTCTCACCGGCCTCAAGCCAACAAGAAGGAGATCGGCATGGCCTTCCGTAGAGTGCCTCGAAAGGTGCCATACCAATACTAGATTGGAAGCTATTATTATAGGAAAATTCAACAAGTGAAATATGATCTTCCCAACTTCCATCAAAATCAAGCACACAAGCACGAAGAAGATCTTCAAGAGTTTGATTCACACGCTCGGTTTGTCCATCGGACTGGGGGTGATAAGCGGTGCTAAAATTAAGCTTCGTTCCTAAAGCCTTTTGAAGACTCTTTCAAAATCCACTAGTAAACAATGGATCACGATCGCTAACAATAGAAGTAGGAACTCCATGCAATTTTACAATTTCCTTGACAAATAGTTTGGCCAAAAGAGGAACGGTTCGGTTAGACCGAACCGGAATAAAATGGGCGGATTTAGTAAGTCTATCAACAATCACCCATAAGTTACCATGACCCAAACGAGAACGGGAAAGGCCATCTATAAATCCATGGAGATTTGGTCCCACTTCCAAATTGGAATTTCTAAAGGTTGCAATAACCCATCAGGCCTTTGGTGTTCGGCCATGACAAGTTGGCAAGTCATGCAACACTTAACAAAGTTAGCGATAACAGATTTCATTCACTCCCGATAATAAAGTCGCTTCATATCTGCGTACATTTTACTACTACTGGGATGAACGGTAATATTAGAACGATGTGAATCTTCAAAAATATAATGACGAAGATCACAAATATTTGGTACGATAAGTCTACAAAACTTTCAAATGTCGCCACGAAAATCAATTTTTGAAGTCTTTCAAACTTTCGATATTAATTTCATCCCCACGACCTTGGCTACGAAGAGCCAATTCGGGATATAGCCCTTTGAGCTTCAAGAATGCAGTCTAAAAAGAAGGAGGAGCCTCTAGACTACATAAAACCAGGGATGCACATAAATCAGATTTTTGCGATCTCGAATCTCACAAGTGTATAGAGTCTCGAGATCGTTCCATTCGGATATCATCCTATAAACAACTGATTATTGCTTACACTAAGTGCATTGGCAACACGATTTCCCTTCTGGGAGTATAAAGAATATCAAGATCATAAGATGCAAGAAATTCGAGCCAACATGGTTGACACAAATTAAGTTTCTTATGAGAAAATAGGTATCCCAATGATTTATAATCGAGGTAGAGAACAAATTTCTCCTGTGACGACCGCCCATGACTCCCGCACCAAAACAAGGAAATAATGCGCTGAAGGGTGTGCCAGGCAGCCATGGACGATAGTCAGGGAAAAACAAAACAAAAGAATCTCTATCGCATAACTCACAGCGCATGGATAAAATACAATAGAGAAATATAATATAGTGAAGCTCCATAGAACAGAAACATCATCATATAAGCATCACAGTAGTTTTATACAATCATCTACACAAATCCATACATGAAAGCCTCACTACAAATCACTCAACCAAATACAGCAGCGGATACCCAGTACATATAGTAAGAAAACTAATATGCAAAGCCTCCTGCTCGTCTTCGTCATCTTCAGCGTTGAACTCCTAGCACAGCACCTGTCACCTGCTACCTAGTCTGCCCATCCCAAACATGGATGAACAGCCCAAGGTAATAAGAGGAGACATAAAACCTTGAGTCAGACAAAGTCTTAGTGAGCAGTAAATTAACTATCAAACATACCAAAAGAGCATAAAGGATAAAAGGAATAGGAACCAAACCATCCCACTCCACCTCTTTCTACAGTGATAGCCCCAGACATACACTAAGGAGAAGCAAGCATAACAACATAGACAATTAAGGTAAAGCGAATACCACTCGAGTCAAGGACGATGTTTTCCAAATACAAACCCCCAAGGCCTAAACCAAGATCAGATAAGCACCCAGAAAACACTGCTCTTGAAGCCGAATGATAATACAACCAAACATCCATGACTCTGGCTATCACTGTCATCCTTGCCTCGATTTCACCGTTAGTTGAATGACCATCTGTCAAGGGCTAATGGTAACCCCGGTTCTAACCATAACTCCGCACACTGCCTTGTGCCTAGGACTTATCTACTTTGCCCAGAGTACTCAACTACCTACCTGTAGTCTTTTGGGTGTCCCGACTACCTGCCTGTAGTCGTTATGGGCGCCCCATGTACTCTTGCTTTTGAGCATGCTAGAACCTTCAACAACGACGAGATCCAAGCCTCCTAGCCATCCTTCTTGACGACTATCCTCATACAAGCTCAAGCTACCTCTTGAACAATCCATTATCACCCAACTTGAACTACTCTTCAAGTTATCAACATGCTTGGAATGATCCCTGCTTGGATTAAGCCAAGACTCACATCATACTTCGCTTCATCGCATCAAAGCAAAGTCTCAACTCAACAACATGGTTTGCTTCATCAAATCATGGCAAAGTCCCATCTCAACATCATCCAATCTATACATATGAGCTTCAACATCCGCTACATATGCCTTAAGCAGCTTTCACCATTCAAGAGCCTTCTTCCATAGCTTTTGAATCCTCTTTCATCATCTTGTTCCAAATCAACTACTAGCTAACTTGGAAACAATCAAATCAACCATACATTCAAATAATCAATCATTCAAACAAGATCTATTAAGCAGTTTAAGCAATATCAACTATAATGGAAATTTCGTAAATAAACGAGCAAAAGTCCAACATATGTGAAATCATGGTTTTTAGCATAGATTTATCAATTATAAAACATGGGATTTGTCTCTAATGCTTATTAAACAAACTTGCATAAGTAAACATCTTCAAAAACCATGGATCTAGACTTCGATCTAAGAAAAATGCATGAAATCTCTAACTTTAACACTCAAACAAGCCACCAATCCAATATACTCCCTTGGATCCGCGTGAGAGATAACTACCACTCACCAAATCACCAAAACAACCTAAAAACTAAACACTTCAGATCTGGACAGCGAAGATCAAGGTTTGATCCGGCAATATCTCGCTCCAATCGACGAATTCTAGCTCGAACGGATGAAGATCTTCAACTTTGGCACTTGGATCTTCGATCTCGATCTTCGATCTTGGATGGATGTTAGAATTAGATTGGAATGGAGAAAAGAAGATGAAGAAATGTTGTAGTCGAGTTCCCAAAATGGCAGCACTTCGTCGCTTCAAAAACCGGTGCCAAAAAGTGAGCCAAACCCCTCTATTTATAGGCTGAATTTCCCTTAGGTCGTCCGCCCCTTAGGTCGTCACCGACCTAACCATAAGTCGTTTCACGACTTAACGACCTAAGCCTTAGGTCGTTTGCAACTTAGCGTCTCAACCAACCCGACCTACGACCTAACCAACACAACACAGCCGACCTAAAGACATGGCCAACCCAAGACTCATGCGACCTAACCACTAAGTCGCAAACTTCTTCCTGCCGACCTAACAATAACACGGGCCACACGACCTAACAACTATACACGATATAAAAGCCTCCGACCTAACTTAGGTCGCTGCCGACCTATCCCCTGCCGACCTATCGACTCAACAGTATGGCCGACCCACGACTTATACCATAACCCGTCCCAATCTTTAGACCGCTAACATCTTAACCCGGTCAATCACTTAGGTCGGTCACCTTCCTTGAGTCGTTACCTATGAGTCGCTTACTACCCTGACTCGGTTCAAACCTATAGGTCGTAACCCGACAACTTTCTTAAGTCGTTGCCTTCTAACTCGTCTACTTCTTAGGTCGTCCAAACCACTAGGTCGTAACATGCTAACACCTTAACTCGTCCAACCACCTTAAGTCGTCCACTACATAACTATAGGTCGGTCAGAAACCCATAACTTGCTCACACGACCTAAGCTAACTCGCTCACGACCTAAGCTAACTCCCTAAGGTCGTAAACCTCTTAAGTCGGTCCAAACTATCCACGAGTTAACTCCCCACACGACTTAGGTTATGAACGACATAAACAACACTAACGACCTGTAAATTCTACAATATATCAACACGTAAAATACGGGTCGTTACATTCTCTCCCCCTTAGGAATTTCGCCCCCGAAATTCCAAGCAAACAACAGCAATCAAAGATAATCCGCATGCCTACCATCCATAGCAATCAACAAACCATGCATCCAATTCTAGCCTAGCATGCAGAATTCTAAGGCTTAGAACAAGCTACAAATTCATGAGATGTCACGACACTTTAGGGCCAAACCTCGAAGAGTCCGGGATGAGCTGCCTTCATCCTCTCTTCCTCTTCCCACGTACAGTCGTTAACATCATCACTCCATTGTACCTTGAGCAACGTAATCGTCTTCCTCCTAAGCTGTTTCGTATCGGTTTCAACAATACGAAGCGGCTCACGAGGTCTCGTACCCACGGGATCAACCTCTAAGTCTTCGCAGCTATCAGCAGAAACCACCGTACTCGGGTCATGCACATACTTCCGTAGATAAGATACATGAAAAACATTGTGCACACCCGCCATCTTTTCCGGTAACTCCAATCTATAAGCGAGCTTTCCAATTCGCTCGGTAATCGGAAATGGTCCAACAAATCTAGGAGTCAATTTCCCTTTCTTCCCGAATCTAATAACATTCTTCAATGGAGAAATCTTCACAAAAACCATATCACCTACGTCGAATTCCAAATCCTTTCGACGGTTATCGGCATAACTTTTCTGACGATCCTGGGCTGCCTTCATTCTTTGCCGAATGATCTCTATATCATCCGAAGTCTGTCGAATCATCTCTGGCCCAAGTATCAGCTTTTCTCCAGTTTCCAACCAACATGTCGGAGAGTTACACGGTCTTCCATATAATGCCTCATATGGTGCCATACCAATACTCGACTGATAACTGTTATTATAAGCAAACTCCACCAAATGAAGATGATCTTCCCATGATCCTCCGAAGTCCAAAACACATGCTCTAAGAAGATCTTCCAAAACTCGGTTGACTCTCTCAGTTTGACCATCTGTTTGAGGGTGATAAGCTGTACTCAAACACAACTCAGTTCCCAAAACTTCCTGGAAGCTCTTCCAAAATCTACTAGTGAACAATGGGTCTCGATCGCTCACTATACTCTTCGGAACACCATGGAAACGAACTATCCACTTCACATACAGTTCAGCCAACTTCGATGCAGTCCTAGTTGATCGAACAGGAATGAATCTTGCACTTTTAGTCAAACGATCTACAATGACCCAAATCCCTTCATTTCCCGCTCTTGTCCTAGGTAGACCATCGATAAAATCCATCGACACTTGCTCCCACTTCCATGTAGGAACCTCTAATGGCTGAAGCAATCCACTGGGCTTCTTCTGCTCAGCTTTTACCAACTGGCAGTTCATACACTTGGAAATAAAATTTCCAACATCCTTCTTCATACCTTCCCAGTAGTAAACTCTCTTCATATCCCGATACATCTTATTCCCACCTGGATGAATCGTCAACTTCGAGTGATGACTTTCCCTCAGAACTTCATCTCTCAATCCTTCTTCATCAGGAACAACCAATCGTCCTTGCTTTCGAAGCCAACCCTCTCGATCGACCTCGAATCCTTTATCCTTCTCTGGGTCCAATCCGGATTCCAAATCATGGATAATCTTGACAATCTTATCGTCCCGCCTTTGGCTCTCACCAATTCTTTCCACAAGAGTAGGCCTTATCGATAAGTTTGCCAACATCTCAGGTTCCAATTCACATCTAGGCCTGAAGTCAAACTCAGCCAAATACTCAAGATTCTTCCATTCCGAAAACATGGCTCCTAATCCTGCATGTCTTCGACTTAACGCATCTGCCACTGCGTTACCTTTTCCCGGAGTATAGGCTATACCAAAATCATAAGATGCTAGGAACTCTAGCCACCTTTGCTGTCGAAGATTTAAATCCTTTTGGGAGAACAGATACTTCAACGACTTATGATCTGTAAACAACTCGAATCTAACTCCCAATAGATAATGTCTCCACATCTTCAAAGCAAACACAATCGCCGCTAACTCCAAATCATGGGTCGGATAATTCCTTTCATGCGGCTTCAGTTGTCGACTTGCATACGCAACAACTTTCTCCTTCTGCATTAGCACTGCTCCAAGTCCAGTACCACATGCATCGGTGTAAACCACCATCTCATCATTCCCACTTGGAATAGTCAAAACAGGAGCACTCGTCAGTCGCTCTTTTAGGATTTCAAAAGCTTGCTCACACTTAGCATCCCATCTGAACACTTGGTTCTTCTTCGTCAACCCTGTTAACGGTGCAGCTATCTTGGAAAAGTCTTTGATAAACCGTCGATAATATCCTGCTAATCCAAGAAAACTTCTCACATCGGATGCATTCTTAGGCCTAACCCAATCCTGGATCGCTGCCACCTTAGCGGGATCAACCGCTATTCCATTTCCAGAAATAACATGACCTAAGAACCTCACTTCATTCTTCCAGAAGTGACACTTCGAAAACTTAGCCTTCAGCTGATGTTTCCGTAAGATTCCTAAAACAATCCTCAAGTGCGTCTTGTGCTCTTCCTCAGTTCTGGAATAAACCAAAATATCATCCACGAACACAAGCACGAACTTATTCAACTGATCTCTGAACACTCTATTCATAAGATCCACAAAATATGCTGGCGCGTTAGTCAACCCAAACGGCATTACCAGCCACTCATAAAACCCGGATGGTGTCCTGAAAGCAGTCTTCGGCACACTATCCTTCGCCACTCTCAACTGGTGAAATCCCGTTGCCAAATCCATCTGAGAAAACACCTTAGCCTCGTGAAGCTGATCAAACAAGTCATCTATTCTCGGCAATGGATACTTGTTCTTCTTAGTCACCTTATTCAGCTCACGATAATCCACACACAACCTCAACGATCCATCCGCTTTGGTTGCGAACACAACTGGCGCACCCCATTCGGACACACTTCTCCGAATGAATCCTTTCTGCAAAAGGTCATCAACTTGCACCTTCAGCTCTTGCTGCTCCCTCGGTGCCATCCGCCTAAGAGGCATCACAACAGGTCTGGCTCCCTCAACTAGATCGATACGAAACTCGATCTCCCTATGCGGCGGCAACCCTTTGACTTCGTCAAAGACATCCTTAAATCTATTCACAATAGGCACCGATGACAGTCCATCCCGTGGAACAACCAGCGAATACATGAAGCTCATGAAGACGCCTTCTTCATGCTTACATCGTATCACAACCTTTCGCCCTTCCACATTCCCGACTGTCACCTCAAGCCTCTCACAATCAATCCTAGCCGCATACTTCCTAAGCCAGTCCATACCCAAAATAATTCCGAACCCCGCAAAGTTCAGAACAAAGCAATCACAAACAAACGAGCAATCATGACTCGACACAACTAGATCACGACATAACATACACAAACATGACGAACCCCCTACCGGATTAGTCACAACCAATGGCCTATCAACAATATCCGGTTTCATACCTAACCGGCTTACCAAATCATCACAAACAAAAGAATGCGACGCTCCAGTATCAAACAACACTCTAACTGGAACACCACAAATAGAAAGAGTACCTTGAACAACCACACTCTTCCCCTTCTCTTCAGCAGTAGGAGCTTTCGAAGACGATGGAACAGCCCCCAAAGCATAGGCTTGCACAACCTGCCTATCTTTCCTCGGTTCTGGACAATCCTTCTTGATATGTCCCAGCTTATCACAGTTGTAACACTTTCCCGGCACTTTGGGATTCTTACAATCTTTGTAAAGATGGCCCTTCTGCTGGCAGTTATAGCAAGTCACTTCACTCTTCGGCTTCTTCTGGCCATCCCTACCCCTCTGTTGCTGTTGTTTCCTCTTCTTATTGCCACTCTGCTGTGGTTTAGATCCTTCCCTGGTTACAGAAACGACAGAACTTTCGCTAGGAAACAAACTCTCATGCCTAAGAGCTTTTTCCACAAGCTTCTCAAATGGATCGTCCAAATGATCCACTAACTGCCTCCCAAGATAAGCATCCAGACCAGTCACAAACTTCTCATTCTTCTGATAGGGAGAATCAATGTACGATCTGGCATACTTGGACAAAGCTTCAAACTCAGAAATGTACTCAAGAACAGGCCTTCCCCCTTGCTTGAGCTCCACAAACCTCTTAAACAAGACAGATTTCTGAGCAGTAGAGATGAACTTAGCTTCAAATCTAACTTGGAATTGCTCCCAAGTAATCTCTTCTTCTGGGGTATCGATGGTGATAGAATTCCACCAATCAGCAGCTCTTCCCTGAAGCTGTCTCGATGCAAGCTTCCTCTTAGTTGCATCCTCAATCCCTAAGTCACCAAAGATTCTTTTGCAAGCATCAATCCATCTCTGCACCTCAATAGTCGACTCCGTCCCCAAGAAAACTTTCCCTCCAAGAGCAGTATAATCCTTGCAAAGCTTGGCAAAATCCACCGGTCTCGGAGCTTGGACTTGAACTCCCACATCCACAGATGATCCTGAAGCTGGTATTCTCCTCATGATTGAAGTCATCATGGCCTCAAACATAGGAGCATAATCAACAGCTTCCCTAGCATCACGGCTACCCCTCGCAGCTTGTCTCTCACTTCGACTCATCCTTAATATCTGTAAATAAGAATGATTAGAACACCTTAAGAAACAACTGCATAAGGAGTTCAAACCCTTCTAAACTACTATATTATATATAGTAATCATCCATCAAATTACAATTACGTCTCTCTTACGTAGTTACATCAGCGAGCGTTGGCTAAAATCGATTAACCAAAGCTCTGATACCAAATGTGACGACCGCCCATGACTCCCGCACCAAAACAAGGAAATAATGCGCTGAAGGGTGTGCCAGGCAGCCATGGACGATAGTCAGGGAAAAACAAAACAAAAGAATCTCTATCGCATAACTCACAGCGCATGGATAAAATACAATAGAGAAATATAATATAGTGAAGCTCCATAGAACAGAAACATCATCATATAAGCATCACAGTAGTTTTATACAATCATCTACACAAATCCATACATGAAAGCCTCACTACAAATCACTCAACCAAATACAGCAGCGGATACCCAGTACATATAGTAAGAAAACTAATATGCAAAGCCTCCTGCTCGTCTTCGTCATCTTCAGCGTTGAACTCCTAGCACAGCACCTGTCACCTGCTACCTAGTCTGCCCATCCCAAACATGGATGAACAGCCCAAGGTAATAAGAGGAGACATAAAACCTTGAGTCAGACAAAGTCTTAGTGAGCAGTAAATTAACTATCAAACATACCAAAAGAGCATAAAGGATAAAAGGAATAGGAACCAAACCATCCCACTCCACCTCTTTCTACAGTGATAGCCCCAGACATACACTAAGGAGAAGCAAGCATAACAACATAGACAATTAAGGTAAAGCGAATACCACTCGAGTCAAGGACGATGTTTTCCAAATACAAACCCCCAAGGCCTAAACCAAGATCAGATAAGCACCCAGAAAACACTGCTCTTGAAGCCGAATGATAATACAACCAAACATCCATGACTCTGGCTATCACTGTCATCCTTGCCTCGATTTCACCGTTAGTTGAATGACCATCTGTCAAGGGCTAATGGTAACCCCGGTTCTAACCATAACTCCGCACACTGCCTTGTGCCTAGGACTTATCTACTTTGCCCAGAGTACTCAACTACCTACCTGTAGTCTTTTGGGTGTCCCGACTACCTGCCTGTAGTCGTTATGGGCGCCCCATGTACTCTTGCTTTTGAGCATGCTAGAACCTTCAACAACGACGAGATCCAAGCCTCCTAGCCATCCTTCTTGACGACTATCCTCATACAAGCTCAAGCTACCTCTTGAACAATCCATTATCACCCAACTTGAACTACTCTTCAAGTTATCAACATGCTTGGAATGATCCCTGCTTGGATTAAGCCAAGACTCACATCATACTTCGCTTCATCGCATCAAAGCAAAGTCTCAACTCAACAACATGGTTTGCTTCATCAAATCATGGCAAAGTCCCATCTCAACATCATCCAATCTATACATATGAGCTTCAACATCCGCTACATATGCCTTAAGCAGCTTTCACCATTCAAGAGCCTTCTTCCATAGCTTTTGAATCCTCTTTCATCATCTTGTTCCAAATCAACTACTAGCTAACTTGGAAACAATCAAATCAACCATACATTCAAATAATCAATCATTCAAACAAGATCTATTAAGCAGTTTAAGCAATATCAACTATAATGGAAATTTCGTAAATAAACGAGCAAAAGTCCAACATATGTGAAATCATGGTTTTTAGCATAGATTTATCAATTATAAAACATGGGATTTGTCTCTAATGCTTATTAAACAAACTTGCATAAGTAAACATCTTCAAAAACCATGGATCTAGACTTCGATCTAAGAAAAATGCATGAAATCTCTAACTTTAACACTCAAACAAGCCACCAATCCAATATACTCCCTTGGATCCGCGTGAGAGATAACTACCACTCACCAAATCACCAAAACAACCTAAAAACTAAACACTTCAGATCTGGACAGCGAAGATCAAGGTTTGATCCGGCAATATCTCGCTCCAATCGACGAATTCTAGCTCGAACGGATGAAGATCTTCAACTTTGGCACTTGGATCTTCGATCTCGATCTTCGATCTTGGATGGATGTTAGAATTAGATTGGAATGGAGAAAAGAAGATGAAGAAATGTTGTAGTCGAGTTCCCAAAATGGCAGCACTTCGTCGCTTCAAAAACCGGTGCCAAAAAGTGAGCCAAACCCCTCTATTTATAGGCTGAATTTCCCTTAGGTCGTCCGCCCCTTAGGTCGTCACCGACCTAACCATAAGTCGTTTCACGACTTAACGACCTAAGCCTTAGGTCGTTTGCAACTTAGCGTCTCAACCAACCCGACCTACGACCTAACCAACACAACACAGCCGACCTAAAGACATGGCCAACCCAAGACTCATGCGACCTAACCACTAAGTCGCAAACTTCTTCCTGCCGACCTAACAATAACACGGGCCACACGACCTAACAACTATACACGATATAAAAGCCTCCGACCTAACTTAGGTCGCTGCCGACCTATCCCCTGCCGACCTATCGACTCAACAGTATGGCCGACCCACGACTTATACCATAACCCGTCCCAATCTTTAGACCGCTAACATCTTAACCCGGTCAATCACTTAGGTCGGTCACCTTCCTTGAGTCGTTACCTATGAGTCGCTTACTACCCTGACTCGGTTCAAACCTATAGGTCGTAACCCGACAACTTTCTTAAGTCGTTGCCTTCTAACTCGTCTACTTCTTAGGTCGTCCAAACCACTAGGTCGTAACATGCTAACACCTTAACTCGTCCAACCACCTTAAGTCGTCCACTACATAACTATAGGTCGGTCAGAAACCCATAACTTGCTCACACGACCTAAGCTAACTCGCTCACGACCTAAGCTAACTCCCTAAGGTCGTAAACCTCTTAAGTCGGTCCAAACTATCCACGAGTTAACTCCCCACACGACTTAGGTTATGAACGACATAAACAACACTAACGACCTGTAAATTCTACAATATATCAACACGTAAAATACGGGTCGTTACATCTCCACCAAAGATGATGATGCCAAATATTAAAAGCAAAATCAATAGCCGCGAGCACCAGATCATAAGCGGCATACCTAGTCTCGATCGGCTTTAAAGATTTAGAAACAAAAGTGATTGCACGTTCTCTTTCGCAAGAGAACGGCATCCAAACCAATACAATAAGCATTGGTACTAAAGTTATAGTCTTGGTTCCCTTTGGGAAACACAAGAATAAGAGTATCGAAAAGAGAGAATTTTAATTTTCTTTTCTCAAAAGCTAAAACTTTCAAAATCACAATCACCTTTATAGAAAAACTTACATTTTACAAGTCAATTTATTTTGTCTGATTGTCACATCAAAGCGTTTAGGAAATCCCTATCGATAACGTTGATCAAGCGCATCGACCAGAATTCTTAAAACACTAAATGGGCAATACAACACAAAATTATCTCTTTATAGGAATTTAAAATATCTTCTTAAAAAGATTTGCAAAATTTTAAATTTCAATTTTCATCCAAAATTAATAAATACGAGATTGGAATTATTGAGATATTCATAGAATACTCGATTTATAAAATGGATGAAATAGACTGGATAAACTGAATGACACAATATGTCATTCATATTAATCATAACGAGTGCGGAATGCGGTACGTAGAAGGCTAACTTCCGCAACTCGTAGCGATTGAAATTCGGTGGCAAGGTCAAACTGGAAAGACCTTAATACCACTTAAAAAGGTTGCTTAGGTGATAATCCTAAGACAAACTCAAAAATACCGGAAAATTCTCAACCGATTAAGAATGAGAGAGATATCTCTTTACTCAACATGTGAGGTAAAAGAGCAAAATGATGCCATCGATTTAAAATCGAAATCACAAAGGAAAAATATGAATCTGCTTAACAGATCGAAAATATCGAAAATGAATAGTCCTTTCGGAAAAATTGGATATGGGCTTTGCAATAAGCCAATCCTTTTACGCAAATCAATTCCGAAACCAAAGCAATGCATAACATGCAAATTGGTTCGGAAAGAAAAATCACATGAAATAATTTTCGATGTCATTAAAAAAGCAAGTAGAGTGTTGCGGATCCACTAATCCGGATTCGCAATCCTCAAAGAAGTCATCAAGCCCTAAGCATAAAAAGAAAGAAATTCAACAAGTTCTTTTGATATAAAAATGATGAGACGAACCTATATCAAAAAGAACTCGAATCGGATAATCGAAAACAAATGTAATCAAGGATTAAATAAGAAATACCTTGACCCAGAGAAGTTTCGTTAGAAGCATTTAGCCTTCCTTCTCTCTTGCTAGGTCGCTTGGGACATGTAGACAAATAATGGCCCGAGCCTTTGCAATAGCGGCAAAACAGTGGCTCCGGACACTCATTTGCATAGTGGTCCTTAGAATTACAATTGTAGCATCCTCTACGATTAGGGATTGGAGTCTTTGCTACAAAAGTAGTTTGCTTCACTCTCTTATTGGGATTAAGGCTCTTGAACTTAATATGCCTCTTCTTGGAAGTCCCAATATCACTATCAATTCCTTTATCAGCCTCTTCCTCTTGTAGAGTGATATCTACAAGCTGGTCGAAAGGAACTTCTAGTTTCAAAGGTAAGATCTTTGTGGTATTCTTACTCAAAGCACAGATAAACTCTTGATTCTTTACAAGATCCAAAAGTTGTTGGGCAGACATGAATGCGCCATCCAGAGAAGGGCTACTGGATTAACCAGCGCTAGGACTGCTAGAACTAACCATTTCTCTTCCTTAAGAAAGAAAGAAGGAAGAAGAAGAAGGTTATTCACAAAATGAATGTCAAGCAATCTTGATAGGTAAAACAAGGAATCATAAAGAAAATAGGATGAATCGGTATGAAGACTCGAATTAAATCCTAAGGCACAACTCCTAAGAAAGACTTAGGACATGATCCTTGCTAGATTATTCTACATTGTTCCGAAGTTTGGCTCTGATACCAAGCTGTGACGCTCCACCTCTATACCCACGCTAGCCAAGAACACTCCGGAGTAGTGCTGTCAACTAGCACGGAGAATAAGGCTGTTGAGGAGCGACCATCCATGTAATTGCTGATCACACGGTGGCTATAAATAATCTTCGGAAACAAACATAGAAATAATCATATCACAAATCAGTCACAGAGGATCCATATCACAAAGGCGGAAGAAGATATGAATATATAACTAACACATGAAAGTGTACATCAGAGTAGTGGTCAGTAAGATCCACGATAATACAAAAGAATAGCAACAGGTGCTATACAAAAGAATACAACTATGAGTCTATATCTCAAGTGTATACAACAAAAACTGCTAATCTAAACAGTTAGCCAAAAGTCAGAGTGATGAATCCCTGGGAAGAAGTCAAGCAGAAGCACCTGTAACATCTCGGTCTGACCCGAGTATTATTTAAGAAAATAATAAACGGGTCAGTCTAGCTATAAATATCAGATGACATGATATAACATAAAAGATATGGCATAAACATAAACATTCATAATGACATACCACTATAAGTATGTAAATAATGATCAACAGAAGATCAATCAATAAGAGATAATCAATATCACAAGAATCTTCTCAAAGATTCGGAAAGGGCATCATACCCCAAACTTGTACTCATAACAAGTCAATGACATAAATTCTAGAAATCAATGCAAGAAGTCCAGAAATCATAAAAAACAGAAAGAGGCCTATCACATGACGGTTCGAAGACCAAGGGGAGCTACCCCACATGTGTGAATGGAATCACACAGATTAAGGTCCAGACTAACCAAAAAGCAAAAAGGTATGTGTGAGTGGAATCACACAAGTGGTGTCTAGTCTAACCTCGCAACAAGAGACATCGCACAGTTGCTAGTCTAAATCATCAGAACGATCGTCATGATCAACGAAAAGTGTCAATTACACTAAGCTAGTAAATATAGAAGTTTAGCTTCATGTCCCATAACCACTTGCTTAACTTAAATATTTACGAACAAACTGTAAATCTTCACTAATAAAATTGTCACAAGAGGTTCAATCGAACAAGTCCAAGAATTAACCGACGAAGTGAACGCAAGCGTTTCATACCACTTGTTTTACTAAGTCGTTTAATTAGATTTCTCATCCGAGTGAGGTAAAGGTTTGTATATACTAATAGATTGGAAAACGGTTTAAGAAAAGAGCTTTGTTATTAAAAATAGAGTTGAAATTGTTTGTTAAAAGAGTTTTGATATTTACTACTAGTATTGAAACCTTTATATTATAAAGTGACAAGACACAGAAGCAATTGTAGAAACAATCAGTCACAAAAATCGCATACGGAGATGTGAATAAAATCCAAGGAAATCAGCTCAATGTTTTTCAGATAAGATCCCCTACGGAGGGGGGGTCCAGGGGGGTGGCAACCCCCCAAGGTGGGGGTGCGGGGGCAACGCCACCGCTTACGGGGTACGACTTAGTGAAGACAAAATGAGGTCTAACGACCTAAGAGGGATAGGGTCGAGCGACCTAATGGTTGCGACCTAGGGGTCTAAGGGGCACGACCTAGTGGTCCAGCGACCTAAAGGGTATAGGTCATGCGACCTAAAATGGGTTCGCGACCTAACACTCAAACGACCTAAAGAAATTAAGGAGCCGAGCGACCTATAAGAAGCAGCGACCTAAGTAGAAACGAGGCCCAACGACCTAAGGGTTAGGTCATGCGAGTTAAGAAGGTCAGCGACCTAACAGAGACACGCGACCTAATAAAGGAACGCGACCTAGCGACTTAAGAGGCGAGCGACCTAAGTAGAAACGACCTAAGAGTCGAACGACTTAACGTGGAAGCGGCCTAAAAGCCAATCGACCTAACGACCTAAGGTCATACGACCTAGCGACCTAAAGCCATACGACCTAGCGACCTAAGGCCATACGACCTAGCGACCTAAGGCCATACGACCTAGCGACCTAAAGCCATACGACCTAGCGACCTAAGGTCCATACGACCTGCGACCTAAGGTCCATACGACCTAACTCCGAAGACGTTAGAAATGGCCAGGACGACCTACGACCTAAGGTCCATACGACTTACGACCTAACGCTGCAAGGGGAATTTAAGGCCAGAAACGACCTAAGACCTAAGGTCCATACGACTTACGAACTAAGGCTCAACGACCTAATTCCGAGGCTAACGACCTAACGCTGCAAGGGGAATTTAAGGCCAGAAACGACCTACGACCTAAGGGTTAGGTCGCGAGCGACCTAAGTGTTACGACCCAAGGGTTAGGTCGTGAGCGACCTAACTCCGAACACACGAAAATGGCCAGAACGACCTAAGTGCAGAAAATTCACCAAAACGCTAAAAATTGGAGTTTTTCGCCAATCCAATGCAAACCAAATGCAAATGTGCATGCAAAAGTGATAGGGAATCATTCCCAACAGTCCAATATAGTTATAGACTAGATTTGTGAGATAAAAATCTCACCTTTGCACTAAAGTTTATGAAGATGAAGCTTGAAAGCAAGGAGAAGCAATCCAAAGCTTGAATCCAATATCTTCTATTTGAATTTGGAGTTGAATGTTGGATTTGCAATTGAATTTGTGCTTGGAGTTTTAATTTCCCATTCCCTCCACCATTAATGCCAAAGCTTGATTAGTTAGGAAATTTATGAAGAGTGAGGAGAAGAGGGTTGGAACTTGGGCTTAATAGGCTAAACTAACCCAAAGTCCAAAGCGAGAAAAGTTAGTGAAATTTCATTAACTCCAAACCTATCGATGTTTATACTTAAAAAGTTGTAAACGACATTTCGAACTCAATGGAAGTGGTCTCGAGTCCTAATTTGACCGTTTGCAAAAAGTAGCTTTTCGGACCAAAATCTGATTAACGAGTTAATATTTAAATAAAATATTTAAATACAAACTCGATAAATATGCGGGTTGTTACATTATTCTTTACACAGATCATAAGTCTTTGAAATATTTATTCTCTCAAAAAGAACTTAATTTACGTCAACAGCGTTGGCTCGAGTTCCTTGCACCTTATGATCTTGATATTCTTTATACCCCCGGTAAGGGTAATCGTGTCGCCGATGCTCTTAGCCGTAAACAACAAGTAGTTGTTTCTATGATGATATCCGAATGGAACGATCTCGAGATTTTATCCACTTGTGAGATTCGAGAGCGCGTATCCGATTTATGCTCATCGCTTATTTTATGCAGCCTTGAGGCTCATCCTTCTCTTTTAGACCGCATCCTTGAAGCTCAAGGGCTAGATTCTGAATTGGCTCTTCTTGGCAAAAATGTTAAGAATAAAATTGATATTGAAGGTTTGAAAGACTTTGATATTGATTCTCGTGGCGGCATTCGAAAATTTGGTAGACTTATAGTACCAAATATTGGAGATCTTCGTAAAGATATTTTAGAAGATTCCCATCGTTCTAAATTCACCATTCATCCCGGTCGTAGTAAAATGTACGCTGATATGAAGCGACTTTATTATTGGGAGGGAATGAAATCTGATATTGCTAACTTTGTTAAGTGTTGCATGACTTGCCAACTTGTCAAGGCCGAACATCAAAGGCCTGGTGGGTTATTGCAACCTTTAGAAATTCCAATTTGGAAGTGGGATCAAATTTCCATGGACTTTATAGATGGCCTTCCCCGTTCTCGTTCGGGTCATGATAGCTTATGGGTGATTGTTGATAGACTTACTAAATCCGCCCATTTTATTCCGGTTCGGTCTAACCGAACCGTTCCTCTTTTGGCCAAACTATTTATCAAGGAAATTGTAAAATTTCATGGAGTTCCTACATCTATTGTTAGCGATCGTGATCCATTGTTTACTAGTGGATTTTGGAAGAGTCTTCAAAAGGCTTTAGGAACGAAGCTTAATTTTAGCACCGCATATCACCCCCAGTCCGATGGACAAACCGAGCGTGTGAATCAAACTCTTGAAGATCTTCTTCGTGCTTGTGTGCTTGATTTTGGTGGAAGTTGGGAAGATCATATTTCACTTGTTGAATTTTCCTACAATAATAGCTTCCAATCTAGTATTGGTATGGCACCTTTCGAGGCACTCTACGGAAGGCCATGCCGATCTCCTTCTTGTTGGCTTGAGGCCGGTGAGAAGCTGGTTTTAGGTCCAGACTTTATTCGTGATTCCACGGAAAAGATTGAACTTATTCGTCATAGGATGAGAGAAGCCCATAGTAGACAAAAATCCTATGCCGATAATCGAAGAAGGAAATTAGAATTTTCTGTTGGGGATCCTGTTTTTATTCGTGTTTCACCTATGAAGGGTGTTGTACGTTTCAGTCGATCGGGGAAGTTAGCGCCTCGATATATTGGGCCATTTCCTATCACTGAACGTATTGGTTCCATGGCTTATCGCCTTGCATTGCCGGCCCAGTTTTCTGCTATGCATGATGTATTTCATGTTTCTCAATTACGGAAATGCCTTCGGGATTCCGATTCTATTCTTGAGCCCGCTGTTGTGGAAGAAATTGAAGTTTCGTCGAATTTAACTTATGAGCAGCATCCTATTCGAATTATAGCTTCTGAGGTTAAACGACTTTGAAATAAAGATGTTCCGCTTGTGAAGGTTCAATGGTCCTCAAATCCTAAGGATTGCACTTGGGAATCCAGAGAATTCATCGAGCGAACACATCCGGATTTGCTTACTCCTGCTCTTTGAGGTGAACTTCCTATTTCAAATTTCATTTGTGTTAATATGCTTTTATGGTTGTTACTTGTTATTTCCATCTTATTTATTGCGAGGACGCAATTTCTTTAAGGAGGGGAGTCTGTAATAACCCGCATATTTATCGAATTAATATTTAAATATTTTATTTAAATATTTTGTCGTTAATCGGATATTGGTCCGAAAAGCTACCTTTTGCAAACGGTCAAATTAGGACTCGAGACCACTTCCATTGAGTTCGAAATGCCGTTTACAAATTTTTTAAGTATAAACATCGATAGGTTTGGAGTTAGTGAAATTTCACTAACTTTTCCCGCTTTGGACTTTGGGTTAGTTTAGCCTATTAAGCCCAAGTTCCAACCCCCTTCTCCTCACTCTTCATAAATTTCCTAACTAACTCAAGATTGGGCATTAATGGTGAAAAGAATGGGAAATTAAAACTCCAAGCACAAATTCAATTGCAAATCCAACATTCAACTCCAAATTCAAGTAGAAGATATTGGATTCAAGCTTTGGATTGCTTCTCCTTGCTTCTCCTTGCTTTCAAGCTTCATCTTCATAAATTTTAGTGCAAAGGTGAGATTTTTATCTCACATTCTTGTCTATAACTATCACGGATGTTTGGGAATGATTTCCTACCACTTTAGCATGTACATTTGCATTTGGTTTGGATTGGATTGGCGAAAAATTCCAACTTTTAGTGTTTTTGGTGAAAATCTGCCCTTAGGTCGCTCTGCCTTTGCTAGGTCGTTCGCGTGGAAAAGTCTCGGCCTTCGAATAGCTCGTTTCCGACCTAAAATGGCCTATAACGTTAGGTCGCTCGGCGCTTCGGAATTAGGTCGTGGGTCGTTGGGCTTTAGGTCGCAAGCTCCTTAGGTCGTAGGTCGTTCGAATGTTAGGTCGCTCGGCCCTTATCCCCTTAGGTCGTAGGTCGTTCGAATGTTAGGTCGCTCGGCCCTTATCCCCTTAGGTCGCTAGGTCGCGACGTTTTAGGTCGCTAGGTCGCGACGTTTTAGGTCGCTAGGTCGCGACGTTTTAGGTCGCTGCATCCTATGCCTCTATAGGTCGCTCGACCTCGTTTATGACCATAGGTCGCTCACCCCCTCTTCGTTAGGTCGCTCGGCCTTGCCTTCCATTTTTAGGTCGCTAGGTCGCGACGTTTTTAGGTCGCTAGGTCGCGACGTTTTTGGTCGTTAGGTCGCGACGTTTTAGGTCGCTTGACCTTGTTTTCCTCTAGGTCGCATGGCCTTTAGACCGTTAGGTCGCGAGCGTTAGGTCGTTAGACCTTACCTTCCTTAGGTCGCTTGACCGGTTAAACATTTAGGTTGCTCAACCCTACTACCATTACTAGGTCGTTTGGCCATAGCTCGTTAGGTCGCATGACCTTATAAACCGATAGGTCACATGACATTATAACCCTATAGGTCGTTGGACCTTTGACTCGTAGGTCATTGGACCTTATCCCGATAGGTCGCTTCACCCCCTTGGACCCCTAGGTCGCAACCCTTAGGTCGCTTGACCCTATTTCCCTTAGGTCGTTAGACCTCATTTTGTCTTCACTAGGTCGTACCGTTTTGGTCGGGGCGCTGCCCCGCACCCCACCGGGGGCGCTGCCCCCTGGACCCCCGTGACCTGTCAGGGCAGGTCGAACCCCGTAAGCGGTGGCGTTGCCCCCGCACCCCCACCTTGGGGGGGTTGCCACCCCCCTGGACCCCCCCCCCCTCCGTTGGGGATCTTATCTGAAAAACATTGAGCTGATTTCCTTGGATTTTATTCACATCTCCGTATGCGATTTTTGTGACTGATTGTTTCTACAATTGCTTCTGTGTTTTGTCACTTTATAATATAAAGGTTTCAATACTAGTAGTAAATATCAAAACTTTTTAACAAACAATTTCAACTCTATTTTTAATAACAAAGCTCTTTTCTTAAACCGTTTTCCAATCTATTAGTATATACAAACCTTTACCTCACTCGGATGAGAAATCTAATTAAACGACTTAGTAAAACAAGTGGTATGAAACGCTTGCGTTCACTTCGTCGGTTAATTCTTGGACTTGTTCGATTGAACCTCCTGTGACAATTTTATTAGTGAAGATTTACAGTTTGTTCGTAAATATTTAAGTTAAGCAAGTGGTTATGAGACATGAAGCTAAACTTCTATATTTACTAGCTTAGTGTAATTGACACTTCTCGTTGATCATGACGATCATTCTGATGATTTAGACTAGCAACTGTGCGATGTCTCTTGTTGCGAGGTTAGACTAGACACCACTTGTGTGATTCCACTCACACATACCTTTTTGCTTTTTTTGGTTAGTCTGGACCTTAATCTGTGTGATTCCATTCACACATGTGGGGTAGCTCCCCTTGGTCTTCGGACCGTCATGTGATAGGCCTCTTTCTCTTTTCTATGATTTCTGGACTTCTTGCATTGATTTCTAGAATTTATGTCATTGACTTGTTATGAGTACAAGTTTGGGGTATGATGCCCTTTCCGAATCTTTGAGAAGATTCTTGTGATATTGATTATCTCTTATTGATTGATCTTCTGTTGATCATTATTTACATACTTATAGTGGTATGTCATTATGGATGTTTATGTTTATGCCATATCTTTTATGTTATATCATGTCATCTGATATTTATAGCTAGACTGACCCGTTTATTATTTTCTTAAATAATACTCGGGTCAGACCGAGATGTTACAGGTGCTTCTGCTTGACTTCTTCCCAGGGATTCATCACTCTGACTTTTGGCTAACTGTTTACATTAGCAGTTTTTGTTGTATACACTTGAGACATAGACTAATAGTTGTATTCTTTTGTATAGCACGTGTTGCTATTCTTTTGTATTATCGTGGATCTTACTGACCACTACTCTGATGTACACTTTCATGTGTTAGTTATATATTCATATCTTCTTCCGCATTTGTGATATGGATATCTGTGACTGATTTGTGATATGATTATTTCTATGTTTGTTTCCGAAGATTATTTATAGCCACCGTGTGATAAGCAATTACACGGATGGTCGCTCCTCAACAGCCTTATTCTCCGTGCTAGTTGACAGCACTACTCCGTAGTGTTCTTGGCTAGCGTGGGTATAGAGGTGGGGCGTCACAACGTTCGAAAGTGAAGACATTTTGATGATGATGATTATTGAAGTCCGGAGATCTTCATTTGCGGAAGGACTGCTTGTTGACATTCTTTGGGTAGCTCCCAATACGGAGACATTTATTATAGCAGTGGTCCTATCGTATTTTGAAATCTTCGGATTATAAGTACTACTCTCTACTTATGGTAGTAGGAGAACTGTCTTCGTTTTCGTTCAGTCCAAGAACGAACTTGCATGGATGAGTGTTTGAAATTGTATTACGGAGTCACAAATGTTGAATTTTAGAAATGTACATTTGTTTGGTGGCGGAGAAGGCAATTCTCGTAGCTTAACACCCTTCCGTGAGATGTATGAGCTTAGAGGTTGTATGTTCGTGGAAGTCAAATAGTGATCAAAGGAATGGCGATGTGGCATTCTAATGCTACATCTAACATAACATGATCCTTATTGCAATCAATCATATTGAACACACGATCTCGCATTATGATTTACTTGGTTATTTCAAATAAACTAATTTCATCGAAGTTTCGTACATTACGAATTATGGCCATTTACCATATAATATTTATATGTGATTGATTATGGTCAAATACCCATATTCTTGTATTGTTTTAGAGCTCGAAACTTATAGAAGACTATACACAGTCTCAGGTAAATAAACACGTAATTGACCAAGTTACAAACATATTTATTAATTGTATAATTAGGCGCTTGCATGAGCCTTGAATTGACAACATACAAAAAAGATTAATCGATAGGTGTATTTTATATTTCTACTCCAATCCTTGTTCAGTTCATTTGAATATCTTAATTAATAAAAACTTTACCAATTATAATAATTATACAAATTTATCTAATAGATTATTTTAAGTTTGTAGCATATATTCTGACAATATTAGAAAAGTTAAATGTTCTCATTTCATTTTTATTATGGCTCATACTAGACTTTTATGTTTTTCAAAAACCTGAGATGAAACATGGAATTTTTTTATTTCTCCACTGTGTGTTAGAACTTGCTTGCCTTGGGATTCTGTCCTTGAGGAGTTATCAACAAGTCATAGGTCTGCAAGAAATAGACAACACTTATCAGTTGTATCATATATAACTACTAGCCCGTGGTCTTTGTCCTAATCCCATCATTGAAAGTATTGGGTCGGGTCACAGCGGAATAAATGGGTGCGTTTCAATTTTTTTCCACTCTTAAATCTTCTTGGGTCAATGAAGCCTAAATTATTTTAGATACAATAAAAATAATTTAAAACGAAATCTTTATTTTATTTATTTATATAAAAGGTTCAATTTCATTGTATAATACGAGTACATATGCATGCCTAGGTGGCCCTGCATTTAATCACAACGTGCATGCATTTTTAGTTGTACCTGTAGAAGTAGATTTGATAGTAGCATCCCCATATTTGAACTCCACCTAAGTAGAAGCCGCTATTTTTTGTTCAGACTGCAATAACTTCTTCATACTAAGTCGGAATTAGGCGAGACATTGACCGATGAACTCCCATCTAAATTACAGACAATAAGGAACACTATAACGACCCGTGAATTTCGTTAATTTAATTTGTCATATTAATAAGATTTTGGAATTTAATCTATAAAGAAATATAATTGTTGTAATTTGTAATACAGTAAATGTTAAGAATTAACCTTTTAAATATTATATTGATTAAAATAGACTTAATTAAAAAGGTTGAATTTAGTAAATCCTATTTATTGGAACCTAATTTATTGGTATGCAAATTTATAACAAATGAGTTATTGCAAGGAATTGAAATTTGAATAGAATTCTAATGAATGAAAGTGGTGAAAAGATTATACCCAGATGTAATTGTATATGAGAAATAAAGGAAAGTATTAAATTGATTTACCTAATAAAACATTGTTAACAGTATTTGATTGTAAATTAAGGAAACGGGTTAATGCAAGTTAATATTTAATGAACTTGAATGAACGTTACAATTTAACTAAAATTCAAATATTATTGCTTAGCTATAAATAGAATATAATAAAAACAAATACAATCAATGTTAGAAATGAAATTTGAATGTTCGTTGTTGATAATAAACCTTACTTTATTAGTATAGTAACAGAAGTGTAAATGAACATTAAATAGAAACACAAGTTTATTTTAAGGTAGTAACTGATAAATTGGGAAGATAGTTCATAGGATGTTAATTGATGAATTAATACGCAATGTATGTAGAGTAAAAAGTTGGTTTAAGGATGAAATTAAGGAAAATTCATTTATTGGTTTTAAAACCTTAATTAATGCATTTAATTGATAGAAGTACATTTAGGAATATAATATTTATTCAAATTAACTTGTACATAGGCGTATATTAATGTTAAGAAATAAAATTTAGCGTGTATGAAATTATAAATCCGGATCGATAACTAACGAACTTATGAGTGCAGTTAAAAGCAAATAGGTGGCAATTAATATAGGTTGCTTGTTTATTTAATATGTCAAATAAATTTTTGGTAATCGATTACAGTAAATCTTAATTTAACATTTGGTTAATGTAAATTAAAGTAACAATTGATGTAATAAAGAATGGAGCCAAGGTAAATTATTTATTGGATTTAAAAATCTAAATTTATGGGTGAAATCGACAAATTTCAATGGGATTGAATTTTGTAGCTATTACACAATTTGTGAAAATAAAATAGTTAATACGAATAAAGGTGAAATGGAAGGAATCATGGTAATGAAACGTAACCAAATATCTAATATGTTTATAGGATAATGATTTGTTTGAATAATAAGAACGGTAATCAAGATTTGTTTATTTATTTGAATAAACTAGGGAAATTGGGTTTATTTCAATTAATTGAAATTAAATGTTTAAATATTACGTTAAAGGAGTTTAAAATGAAAATTTAGGATAAAAATATAATAAACCATGAACCAATGTTAATTTATCTACTTGGAGATAATGGAGTGATTAACAGGATTTAAAAACCAAATAAATGAATTTCTTGGGAATTTAAGTTAATTTCTGGATAAATTGAAATTTAAACTTAACATTGTAAATTGGGAATTTTCAATGATAAATTGATGTAGAAAAATTTAAAAGGATTCTAATTTTACCAAATAATCCAAAATGATAAACATTGTAATAATTAAAGTAAATTTGTAAAATTTGATTTAATTAACTTATTTTTAATTTATTTAATTAACTAGAAAATAGCTATTTTGGCCACTGACTCGGATTTCGACGAAACTAGTTTCATCGGATCCAAAATGGTGAATTATTGTAGGATTTCAAGTTTCGTAACGATCGGACTTGTCGTTTGATCGCACGGACTCGAAACGCCTTGAAATAAATTAAATTGAAATTAATTGAAATCAATTTGGAAAATTTTGATTTGAGCATAACTTCTTCATACGATGGAATTTGGACTTGAAACTTGTTCCATCACGTTTATAATATTTTTAAATATATTTTTCGATATATAGGTTGACCCAATTTCGTTCCGGAGTCGAAACGGGCTTTTTGGGCTACTTTGGCGTTAGCGCGTATATCCAACCTTATCCATCCATTCAAATTTCTAACCTACCTATATAAACTCGGTTATAAACCCTAATTCCCCTCATTCTCATTTGTCTGTACGCAATTCATTCTATTCCTCCTCTTCTTCAATGGTAGATGTAACGACCCATAAAATTTTAATAGTTTTTAATAAATTAATAGGTAGAGAATAATATTATAAATTAATAGGTAGAGAATAAAACGTATAAATTAATAGGTAAAGAATAAAACGTATAAATTAATAAGTAGAGAATAAAACGTATAAATTAATAGGTAGAGTTTAAAACGTATAAATTAATAGGTAGATAATGAAGCGTATAAATTAATAGGTAGAGAATAAATAGTATAAATTAATAGGTAGATAATGAAACGTATAAATTAATAGGTAGAGAATAAATAGTATAAATTAAAAGGATATGCAACATCGTAGTTGTAAATGATGAATGTTATTGTTAATAATCATACATGTAACTCTAATGATACGATTTTAATAACAAATTTCGTGTACAAGATATGGATTACATAATAGTATTTTCTTAATATCCTTAGCTTTCAACAATAATCAATTAGCGACCTTAATCTTAATAGGATTTGAAAATCATCAACCTTCGGATAAGTCAAATGATATTCTAAATGTTAATAATAATCTTGAAAAAAAAAACTTTATCAGAAGAACATTTTAAGTACACATAAATTTTTATGGGATTATGTTAATATGTATTCAGTAGGCATATGCTAACAACCGCTCAAACAAGAAATAATCACTAATACACAGTGTAAATTGTTAAAAAATTAAACTATCTATATTTATCACGCAAAAATGCAAAATCATAAAGGTTATTAGTGAAATTATGCAAATCTTAACATGTGCATAGAGGACACATGCTGATTTTTCCAATTTTGTGCATTGCACTAAGAATTATTGGACCCTATTCATCGTTAATTTGCTACCATTTCACGACTTTGACCACCACCTTAATTTGTTAATTTGCAAGTCAGAAGAAAATGCATGCTCCTATATGCGTTTCTTTTTTTAACATGGGTGTCTGACATGATTGATGCTAGTTAACGTTAAATGACATTAGATGCCAACAATATTATTATGCATTTTCATTATCTTAATTCGTTTATCAATTAACCTCTCCACTTTTCTTTCCAATCTGATTTATAACCTGCCTATTTACTTTTCTTACCATATTTATTATTTGCTAGAATCTAGCCATTTCATAATTCCCTTTTTCAGCATTTGATGTGTCCTCCCTAAATTTAAGCGGAAAATCTGGCTTACCCCTTTTATTCATTTACATTTTCTTCTATTTCAAATTTCATCGTGACTGACACGCAACCTTACTTTAATCGCTGCGTCAATCAAGCATCCATCTATTAATTTTCATTTATTTTATATTTATTGCCAACGTTATAAATTTGAAAGATCACTTGCTTCCCTTGTCTCCCCGATTTCACGTCTCTGTGCCTATCCTTTTGAGTTTCTTACTTTTATATTCTATTATTATCCTAAACGTGCATTTTGACCGTTGCCATCCCCGTATTTATTTCTTTCCTTTTTGAAATTAAAACGTATACGTTTTACATTTATTTATTTCTAAACCATTCAATGGCTTTCCTTTAGATCAATCCATTCTCTTCTTATTTGCTTTAACTTCTCTGCTGAATCAACGCATGAACGTTGATATTTCATTTATTATTCCCTTTTATATTATATTTTTCTCTGTAGCTTTCCACTACCTCTCTCTTCATATATTTCATTGTTGCCTGCCCCTTCTTCATTTTCGAGATCCACTCCCCACCATTGCTTGCTTTTCCTCCTCCCAAATTTTTCCATGGCCTACGCCAGATATATATAAAAAAAAAAATTGCACGACGTATATACCCATCGCCTGAAGCTATCTCTGCCCCTCTTCCCTTCCCACCGCCTACAACCCTCAACCTCCACTCATGTTTCTCCTACAAGTGCCTGCTTACTTTCTTTCCTAAATAAGAAGGTATATTTATTGTTTAAAAATTTTCTTATAAACGTTCAAAAGGATTTGAGAAAAGTTTGCATTCTTTTGTATAGATCTTGTTATATGTGAAAGTAAATAAGTTATGAAGCTATAAAGGTTTACTTATAAAAGATTTATATATATATATAAGAGTGTTATATAAATGAATTTTATACTATGCGTTAACTAAATACATTGTTATTTATATGATCCAGTTTTTGAATATATGTTTGAAACGTTTTGATTTTTATATATACAAATATTTTATTTTATACATATATTTTGTTATATATAAAGGTTTTATAAAAAATAAAAAAATAAAAAAAGAGAAAAAAAGGAGTAAGTCAACAATGTATCATAAAGAATATTGTTTATCTGCATATATATGTGCATAAGTTTGTTTGATTTCCTGCTGGATATTTTGAAAAGGAAAGTAATAAACTGTAATAATTATATATATACATAAGTATTCATTTCAAAAGATATTATATATATGTGTGTTGATCTTTAATATATACGTTTTATGTTAGAACATTGATTTCTTTAACTATACATATATATTATTTTAATATTGGTTCAAAATGAATATTTATTACATGGAAACGACAAACATAAAATGAATATACTATATATGTGACACTTTGAATAATTATATATTTGTATTTAACATTAATATGAAATGGAAGCATTTTAAAGTTATATGGTTTTCATGGGTGTGCATATATATATATATATATATATATATATATATTTCATTTTTAAAATGCATGTTTTGATTTAACGTTCATTTTGAAAGAAAGTAATAAATTAATCGTATAATCTTCGTTTCAATTTTATCAAGCTAATTTGATCCGTTCTCATCAATTTCTATCTATCAGCTTTTCCGTCGAAATCATACCATCTAACTTTGCTTTGGAAGTCGTGCTTGCATTTCATAACTCAACTTCATTGTCTATCTCTCTAACCTTGAAAGGTGAGCAATCACTCACGATTTACATTCTTTTATTTATTAAATTTGATTTCAATGAAAACGACAATTGAAATATGTTGCTGTAGTTATTTAAATTATTATATTTATGCTATTACCTGTATCTGTTCACCTACGGGATATGACACCATATCCTATTGTTTATACTTTATTTAATTACTGATGATATATTCCTGTTGTATATTATTATCATATCCTGCTATATTTTTGTTATCTGTTATCACTCTGCAAGTTCCCTATAGTTTCGAATTCACTATGGGTTGAAATGATACATACCCGAACAGACTTTAGAATAGGAGAATTTCGTTATGGGTTGAAATGACAGACCCAAGCGATTTTCATTTAATTAAATTTGGGATTACAGACTGGAATGATATCCACCTGTATATATTTAGTGTAGGATTTAAATGATAAATATCCGTAACACTTGACCAGATGATAAGGAATATATACAGACACCGTGGTTCATATATAAATATTTTGGAGATAAATTCTTTGTTTGGGAAGAAATATATAGTCTTAATAAATGTTAATTCTTAAATTTCTATATATATATAGATTTAATAATATTTAATTTAATTAAGTTTGATTTAATACATAAACTATGTTAATATTTATGTAAATTATATTTCAAATAGATTTTTGAAATAATTGGGATAAATTAAGATGAGGAGATAAATTTGAGTTTATTAAATGGTATCTAAATAAGGATTTATTTAATTAAATCAATCTAAAATTTTTAAATGGGAAATTTTGAAAAGGTAGTATTTTATAACTGGATTTTTTATTTAAGCGATTACATGCATATTTCACGTTTAAGTAAATTAAAGAAAATATTGAGAAAAATGGAATTTAAGGTTAATTAAAAAATCTTGAATCAAATGAGGAAGTATTTCAAGACTAAATAATAATGAGGTTAAATCGAGATCTATATGAAACGGTTAAATTGAACATTTAAATTTTTAAGCCTTAAACTATATTGGAATTTAAATGGTTTAAATTTGAGATTCGGATCTGTATTTGAAATCAATATAGTTGAATTTGTTATTTAGAAACTAAATTGAATTAAAATGAAAATTTAGGTTGAACTAAATTTGAATTTATTATTTAGAAAACTAAATTGAATAAAAATTTAGTTGAAACGCTGAATAATTAAAGGTTTAAAAATATTGAATATAAAGGGGTATTTTGTGATTACAAATCCGAATTTGAGATCGATAAAATCGAAGTGGTTATTTTTGGAATTGAGTTGAATTTAAATTAATAAATTGAGATTGAATTTAATTTAAGTGGGAATGTCGGGTTGATGTTGAAACAATTTTTTTAGTTGAGGGAATTGAAAATATTTTACGGTATAAATTATTTAATATATCTAAATACTATTTTGGAAAATAGCTATATTTGAAGTGAAATGATATTTGATTTTGAGATATAAATTAAGATGAAAGAACCACGGTGTTATAGTGTATATTTCTACCCTGTAGATAGTTCCATGAACCCTTAGAGGATGGTTATTCCAAACATCCTTTAATTTATTTGTATTTCAGTTGATGTTTCACTTGAGTTGGATTTATTGATATAAGAATGTTAATCCTGACTCGAGTGTTTTGTGTTTTGCTTTACGCTCAGGTCAGACTGAGTGATACAACATTTGAGACTCACCTTCGAAGTTGGAGCCTTGCTTGAAGATCCAGCTATCTATCCTTTCAGTCATCCTGTTGATTTTTTCAGAGAAGTCATCTGCGCATACTGGAGACTTCACTACATCTAAGGTATTCAGTTGTATTTTATTTCTAACTCCAATGTATATAGTAGCTTCATGAACTACTATTCTTTATCTATTCCGCTGCATTATATTACTCTGTGTCTGTGATCTGTGATGATTTATTTACTATATATGTTAAGTTTTGCCAAATTTTAATTAACAATTCGGTATTTTGAATTATTCAAGTCGGACATGTATGGTTTTGTTGTCGATTTGAATGGTCCAAAATAGCGGGTCGCTTCAGTTGGTATCAGAGCTTTGGCTCTAGGCAAAACTTAGCATATATGGTAAATTTATTAACAGAATCACTTTCGCTCGAGTTCAATCTCTTCCTTTCTGACTCGATTTCCTTTGAATTTTGGAATGTCCCTCGGTTCCAAAATTCATTCTTGTCTCTCTCTATTTATATTCTTTTGATTCTGGAGTATCCAATAACTCCACTAAATGATTTGTAAAGGGGGATGAAAACTCCTTTACAATTGGTGTCGATTCACCGAAGATTTTTGTATCCTCGGTTTAGATGCTACTATCTCTTGTTATTCCAAATTCTATCTCTAGCGATCGAATGTCGATTTGCCTTAGAATTCTGCATCCATCATATTGCTAAATGCACGATTGACCCGATTAAGGTCGCCCGTGATTTATAGAAGTATATCCATCTCCTATTTTGTGATTTAATCATCTTCGATCGAGTCCATCTTCGAATCAGGATTCTATTGGTTAGAGTCTTCTAATTTAAATCTCTACCTTTGTTTTGAAATCCATTCTTAAATCACCCTTTGAAAAATCGAGTATGTTGTATTTTTGAAATTGTTTTGCACCGAAATTATTATTTTGATAACTATGATTTTATTCTATATATGAAAAGAAATTGTTTTCGATAAGGATTATATACCTATATATAAAAAACAAATAAGAAATGTTATTCTATATATATAAAAGTTTTGAAAGGATTTGAAAATTTGAAAACTTGTAAGAAATTGATTTATGTAAAAATGATTTACAACTGAAGGGTTAAATTTGAAATTCGAGAATTGAATTCCGGTATTTTGAAATTGGATTTAAGATTTTGGAAAATATATAAAAATAATACAATTTAAAGGTATTTTTCCAAATAAGAAATGTTTCAAATGAGTTCAAATGAGTTCCAATAATTTTGAAGAAATTTCAAAGAAGTTTTCAAGAAAGTAGAAGTCCAGAACTCACGTATGTTGTTGGAAAATAATTTCGGTGATGAGTGTGCGGATCATCGGCATTGATTTTCGAGTTTCAGAGTGGGGGAGAGGCCACTTTAATTGCTCGCTATGCGAGTGATTTTGTAAAACCGTTATGATTTCAAATTCCGAAGTATAATTTGATATTTTCGAAAGATATATGTATATATTTGAAACAATTTAAAGTGAGACCGGTGTTCAGTCCTCGAGTTTCGAATTTGTTTTGGTATAACCCTATATTGAAATTGATTTATTATTGATTTTCAACTCTTCAATTGAAAATGCGATTTCCCCTTATCATTTTGAAGGTTCGAACACTTCCAAGTCAAGGTCTAAAATTTTAAAACTAAGAAATTTCGAAGAGTATAAAATGTTTGATAAAGAATATAAATTTAGTTTGAAATGTTTTGAAAAAAAATATAGTTTTGAATAATAGTTTTCAGAAAGGTAAATTGAATATTTCAACTAGAAATAGATAGTTTAAAAGTTTTAAAGGGATAATTATAAATTTGGAAACCATTTGAGTATAATTGATTTTGAGAAAAATTTTAGTTTTGAAATTAAATTTAAATTAAAAACCAGTACTCATATGGAGATTTTGGAAATGAATTTGTTTGACTTGAATTATTTTAATTTAGAAACTGGGCTAATTTTCTAAACCTATTATTTTGGGAACTTTGAAATTTAGATGCTTAATTTGGAAGAAAATTTGGTGAAATCATATATGATTTGGAAACTGAATGGATATTGAATGATTTGAAATTGAGAAACTTATATTATTAAGCACTTGATTTGGGAGTGGTCGAATTATATAAATTGGATTTGTAAAAGTATGAAATTGATTTGAAATCCATTGATTTGAAGGTACTCAATTTGGAAAGCTATTTTATATAATCGAAGTCTATATAAGTACGATTTGATCTACTATTGATTTGGAAATTATTCGATTTGGGAAAAAGGGAATCCTATATATAATGGACTTTATATAAGTAAGATATTTGAAAATGAATTGAAAAGGTACTATATGATATCTCTTTTCGAAGTAAAGATATGGAAAGTGCCTTCTGCTTGATATCCGCTTTGTGGCCACATCGTGGATTCATTCTATCGATATTATTCTTTCTGATTTTTGGTTTTCCGGATGTAATACTCGAGTGTTCCCACTGTAACGACCCGCCTTTTTGGACAGTTTAAACCACGATCAAATACACATGCCGATTCCAAACCATTCAAAAGGGCAGATGGTTATTGGGGTAAATAAGAAAAGAAAAGAAAGAGAAATAAAGGAAAAGAAACAACACAGAATCTCGCAGCGGAACGATAAAATATAATACTCAAATAAACAGTTCATGAAGCTGTTTACTATACTTTGACAGTTATTTATACAACATTGATCAGAGTTATACATATACAACAGAACAATTAAAATAATGCAGCAGATAGCATGATATAAGGGTAATAATAGTGATAGTATACCAAATCTTCGTCTTCATCCTCCAGAATAGATCTTCAAAAATCTGAAAAAATCAGGACTGACCCGAGCGTAATGAAAAGATAAAACACTCGAGTCAGGACTAAAATATCCTTATGAAACTTAAATCAATCGTAAATAAATATGAGTGTAACGGCGTCAGAGATGTTTACGGGGTTTAACATCTCATATCCAGTGTCAACGTGCATGCAATAACTCAAGAGATGTTACGGGATTTTCCATCTCTTAAGGATCCGTTAAACTATCTACTATATAGTAATGTACGCTAAGTAGATAATGCCTATCAGTAATATAAAGTATCAAAATAGCGTTAAGGCGTTACCATAATCCCCCTTAACACATTTTTATAATGCCATAGTCTATACAACACCGTAAGCCCCACCGTAAACTGGTGGTTATCAGAGGGTACCCCATAGGTATAACACAAAACAAAACGTAGTGGTCGCGAATAGGATAATCAGTATGACAAGGTACATGAGGTGATACGAACTAGGATACTAGTAGTTGCGTGATCCGGACTGATGTTGAGCATAGCCAGCAGCTACCCCAACACCGCGAAACAACACTCCCAAATCAAGGGGTGCACCCAAATCGAATCACAAATGTAATAGATATGGTATCGAAGAAGTGTGTCCGCTAGAGGTGGCGAACCTCAATGGCCCGGCGTGGCTCCTGTTTTAGTCATGTCAGGGGTCATCCAATATCGTTCTCTTTCTTCAGTCAACGCGTTCACCAAACCATCCACTTCATTCTGGATCAACACTCCGCGTATAATAGTTATTAAAGTGGTTTTCGGTATCGACAGAGAGTATGTCCATATCCGATCCGGGTCTCTTTAATAACTACGTATTATTACACCGTTGGCTCTTTTACATTTCAAATCGATTCATAATTGATATCGAAATACCATGTTCACTTCAAAAATCAAATCCATTTCAAATATCATCGTATCTATTCAAATGTAAGATTCCGTTTCAAAATCTTTTTCCGCATCAATATCTCATTTCGATTTCAAAATCATTTCGAAATTCAATTTAGGTTGCAACTTCATTTAACTCAATTCGTATTTAAATTCAAGATTTAAATATAAGCATTTCACCTTATTAACCAGCTTGAAATTTTTAGAAAATAGTTTTAAGTAGTTTAAAAGTAGTTTAAATAATTAAAATAGTTAAAAATACTTAAATTTTTTAAAATGGATTTAAAATAGAAAAATTAGTTTAAAATAATTTAAATTGGGTTAAGTAGATTAAAAATAGATTAAAATAGTTTAAGTATTCAGAACGGTTTATATAACAGTAATTTGGAAAACAAATTAAAACAGCTTCAAAACCAATCCATTTCAATTATAACTTTCCAATTCAAAAAAATTTCAATTTCAAATTTACCGATTCAATTTCGATTTCAATTCAAATCAATGTCAACTTTGACTTTAAATTTATTCAATTTTACATTCACCTTCAACTTATTCAATTCCAATGTATATCGATTTTTAGCTTGATTTTTCAAAATATCAATTTTTAACACTTAACAAAATTTTCCTTCAATATTCAAATTTAAATCCAATTTATAAATATGATTCAATTTCAAGCTCAATTTCAAATATCATTTTATATCGCTTTTACTTAGTAATATTCAAAGCTCGAATTAAGGTTCAATCTTTTAAAACAGATAAATTTTCGAACTTCAGTCATAACCCAATTTTAAATTTCAAAGTCTCAACTTAAATCATTTAACAATTTCTTTTAACCAAAATCTATTTCAACATTCCAAACTCAATTTTTCGATAAATTCGATTTCTATAAATTTGATTTATATTTATAACTTTTAAATCAAAACATTTAAATAAATTTCAAATCGACGATTTTAAAAATTATTAATTTAGCCAATTCGGTGTCCGTATATAATTTTCTATCCTATGGCCAAGTAATTATTTATTTAAATTAAATGTCAGGGATGAGTATATATTACTTAAACCGATCACAGTGTCATATGTATGCATAACTGTATATATAAGCAAATAGACATCCAAACATTTAAATACCAACCAATAACATCCATCAAAATACATCATCCAATAGACAATACAATTCATGGCAGTTTCATAGTTATCAATGTCAAGTAATTTAATCGGAATTCAGTTTTAATTTCAATTTAACTGTCAATTTAATTTTCCACGGTTAATTCAATTGACAAGCTATATGACAATTAAATTTTTATCAAACAACGACAAATAAAATCATAACACTTCATAATGTCAAATTTAACTAGCATAAAGATATTTAGTACGTTGTGAGCGTTATAAAACACCCACCTTGATTTCAATGTAGTTCCAGCGTTTTATTTCGAATAAAATTAAACGAGCGTTTAATTTTATCCGAAATTTTCTCTAGCTTCAAATGATTCCAATCCAGCTCCATAGCGTAGTATTCGACAAAACGAATCCAACGCAATTTGTTTCGTCACAATCCGACCTCGTATCAAAAAGTTACAGCATTACAAAGTTTGAACGATTTAATATATAATAATTTTACAAATTTCTTTAATTTATAAACCTAGCAACAATCTGAGCCGTTGATTTCTAGCCCAAGATCCAGGCCGCCCCTTCTCCTTTCCCCTTCTTCTTCATTCACACGCGAATACAGGTCTCGAACGCAAGAAAACAACCCAAGCCGCCCTTTAGGGTTTGAATTATACTCCTCCATCATCGAGCTATATGACGATCAGCAACCTCCATTTGAACGGCCTCCTCGAGTGCTACTCTCAGCTGCAACATGGTGGAACTCGGCCTCCCCTATGGTGCGCAAAACAAGGGCGAACGGCCGGCCTTCTCTAGCCAATTGCCGTTGATTCGTCTCACCAAATTCGATCGTGACCGTTGAATACATAGTTCGCAACGTGCTCTACATTTTCCGTGTTGAAATTTTTTGATGATAACGAGTGGATCGAGAGGAAAATGAAGGGGAATGATTGAGTTTTCTGGCCGTGGGTTACTAATGGTGGCGGCACTGAACGTATAAACTAGGGTTTTGATTATTTTGCAAAATTGTGAATAAATGGTCCTTATATAGAAAATATTCAAAACACTATTCATTTCGGATTTTTCGAACTTGGATTTACGTGCGGTAACCGGCGTTTCTAGGGTTTATCCCGCGTTTCGGACACTATGGAATAGGTTTCGGAAGCTAATTCGATTATCTGTGTGAGTTACGACAATAAACGATCAAATTTAAATTTAACCGATTAAACGAATTTCTATGCGTTTTGGCTCGCCTCGGACAAACGGTAAATCTGATTGACACGAAATTTGAAATCTTACAATAATATCACATTACGGATCCGATGAAACTGGTTTCGTCGAAATCCGAGACTGTTTCAAAAATGAGTATTTTAACTCGTCAATTAAATATTAAAACAATTTCGATGCGTTTCGAGCTGCCACGGTCAAACGAAAACTCCAATTGCTATGAAAACTGAAATCCGATAATAACAAACTATTATGGATCCAATGGAACTAGTTTCGTCCAATTCTGAGACTGTTCGAAAATTGGCTATTTTTCAGTCGATAATTAAATATTAAAATATTCAATTTTCACAAATTTACTTTTAGTTCAATTTTAAAAGTTCTACAACATCATTCTTACTTTAATATGATAAAATAAAATATTACAAATCATTTTTAATCATATTAAACCCGTTATTCAATTTATCCAATAAATTCCAATTTTAAAAATCTTATTAACTCGAATATAATCCCAATATAACTTGCATTCACTTTGGAAACTAATTTGAATCATATTAAATCAAATTTCAATTATTCACTCTATTTTCATATATTAAATTTCAATATCAAATTAATCATATCAAATTCGAAATTTAATTATTCAAACATTTGTAATATTAAATTTAAACAATTTTGATTATTCTTAAATCACTATCTTTTGAAATATTCAAACGAACTTATAAAATTTAACCTTTGAAACGAGTTAAAATTATAGAACAACCATTTCCATTATACGGTTATTCAATTCCCAATATTAAATTATTCAATAAATTCTAAATATTAATTTAAACAATTTTGCTTATCCAATAATTCATTATCTTTTGAAATATTGAATTTGAACTTATAAGATTCAACCTTTAAACCAATTCACAATTTAGAACATTATTTTCATTTTACAGTTATTCAATTATTCGATAAGTTTTAAATATTTAATTTAAATAATTTACCTGTTCAATATTCAATATTTTATTTTAAATAGATTTTACTTATCAATCAATTACTCTATTATACCCAATGAATTCAACATTTATTATCGTATCCAACTATTGATTTCAAAGGCATTCAATAAGTAGCATTTATTTTCAATATTATTACTATTCAAATCTTCGAAACCAATCTATTAAAATTTGTACTTCTGCCTAAATCATTCACAATTCTTATTCTCTTATTTACATTTGTTTTTTCCATATATTCCCTTATAACCAAGTTATAACATTTGAGTCAATTCAATTAGATTGGAACTCCATTCAATCTATAAATAATTATTTGGATAGTTATTGTTGCAATTCATTCCAGTTATTATTATTCGAAACGAATTAATAAATTTTTTTCTAACATTAAATCACGAAATCTTATTAAATTAGCTATTTTAATTATCGAAAATTTACGGGTCGTTACACTCTCCCCCACACAAAACTTTTCGTCCCCGCAAAGAAAAAAGAAGGGAAAAGGAACTAAGTATAGAATTCAACATTAGCTATATTTTATTCAAAGTTATCAAGTTATAAACAATGAAATTCCATTTATAAATCGTTACTACACTTCCACTAAGTTCTCCAAACGACTTTCTAACTTTAAAAGTTAGTTATCAAAACAAGTTATAAAAATAAATTTAAACTTGAAAAATTTTCTAACACCCGGATTTACGGAAAATTTCGGCAGAGTCTCCTTTGCGCTGCTCGATCGGAAAAAAAATGACAGTATATATATCACAAATATACATCTCATCAAGTGATGAGGCATCCCGCAGGGAAAAAAGTGTAAAAGTGCGGTATGTAATCCTAGATATGTACCTTATATATTATTAGCGAGCATATACGGCTAATATAGCGCGAAAGCGAGCTCCAAATGCGAAGCAAGCGCAATCCGCACCTACTAAACACTCAACAAACCATGAGAAACATGCATATATGAAAATAGTATCAATATACATCATATAGCAACATAACAACTACATATGCCAACATAGCAAATGCAACAAAACAACAATTGCATCCACCAAATCAATATCATCCAACTATCATCGAACGAATCCATAACCAATCAGTATAAATTCACTTTTCATTAATATTTATTGACTTGGATTTCAATTTTAATCATAGTTGATTCATTAACGTTGGATTTTACTAACATTCATTCTCAATTCAATTAGTTAACATTCACTAATTTATATTTACATTAGTTCACTTCCAATTTGAATCAAATTAAATTCTATTTAAATTCATTTAACTTCCAATTTGATTTCAATGATTTATAGCTTTCAATTTTATTTACACTTAATGAATTATATAAAATCAACTAACAATCATATAACAACCGAATCATACCCAACATAACCAAATTATTAATCTTACATTCAATTTGGTTTATCTCTTTTATATATATATATATCCTGTTATAAAATTTTAAAAGAATCATTTTGTATTTGGCATCTTAAATTTCTAATATTAACTTTAATTAAGTCCGCAAGCCGTACATGTATCATCCGTGAGCAATATCAATCTAATCGTTTATTCAATCACACAATTTCACTTCCAAACTAGTATCGTTCACACGATTTTCTAGTGCGGAATCAGATTTGGTTCCTTGATTGGAAGCTGTTATTCTCCTTGGATAGCCATATACTATGATAGAGAATTCCAGAATTAAATTAAAAATCCATATCCAGGGTTCGCCGTCGAAAATCGAATGAAAAATCCTAACTTGGATCGATATAAATCATCTCGAAATTTTGTGCTCGAATTTTGGATCAAATCGTTATGCAAATAAATTAATATACGTATTACCTTTTATTAATCGGCACTTTAGTTTACTAATCATCCTATAAAAGTCTAACCTTTCATAAATGACTTTTCTTAGTTTACGGTTATCTCAATTTACAAATTCAAAAATTTTCTATGCAATTTATATTTATTTTCTATAACCAATTTACAAAGATATTATACAACTCATTTGTCTTCTTTCTTAAGTTCACTTACTTGTTTCATTTATCCATTCATCATTTCATGCTATATTTAAGTATATATTTTTTTTCACAACCAAATTTTCATTTATATACATTTTAATTCCTTTTGAGTTTTCCTTAGTTGTATACTTCAATTATTTTCAGGTTCTGTTTATTTGTACAATATCTCATTACATATCCAAAATATTATTTTAACTTTTAACATTTGGTAAGTCTTGTTATATGTTATCAGAATGTAATTTTGGTATTATACAAATTTATAGAATTTCATTTTACTTAATTAGAATGTTCACAAATTTAATTTATTTAAATCCTCTTTACCTTTCAACTTTAAAGTTTTCCCAAAAAAAATAGCTTAGATATCTTAATCCTTTTATTTTATAAATTTTGGTTACTCATATTCATTCAAATAATTAGAAAATTTCTAATTAACATAACTTAGAATTTTAAATGCCCGATTTTTCCAAATCGTTTGAAATAAATATATACACTTATATCTTTAATACATCAAATCATACCTTTGGAGTTTAACCCAAAACCCTTTTACCCAAAACAATTTCGAAGAAAAAGCAAAGCTTCTTAGAAGTCTCCCCCACTTTGGGACTCGAAAATGAACGTTGATGATGCTGCGCAGTCATCACCGAAATTATTTTCCAGCGACATAAGAGAGGAGTACTGAATTCATTCCTTCTTTTAAAAAAAACCCTTTCAAAATATTTCCATAAACAATTTCCAACTAATATTACTATATATTTCTTCAAAGCTTTGAAAACCATTTTTCAAAATATCCGGGTCTTAAATTCGATATTTTCCAATTTAAATTTGTTTTAATTTATAAGTCACCTTTATAAAATATTCTTATAGGATTTTCTTTCTTAAAACATTCCACCAGTGTTTTATCATTGTTCATTTTGTAATTCACCTTATTTATTAGATTACAATATCCAATTAATGATAATAACCAATATTTTCATTCCTAACAACCAGGTGAGCTAGATAAGTCACAATAGTTTCTAAAAAAATTCTTTATATACAAAATATAATTAAAGCAAAATTATTTCATTTACCCAATTTCAAAACAATACTATGTTGAATTGTTCTGTTTAAGTGTTTAGAGATCCCTATCGATGACGTTAATTACTCGTATTGACCAGAATCCATAAGCCACTCAACGAATCAACCGACACAATATAAAACAATTTATATCACTATCAAATACGTTCTCTCATATATATACACTCAGCGACTCATCATAGGGTATTACTACCCTATTTATAAAGAGTTAGACCCCACAAAGCTAAGGTTATCGCTAAACCAAAGCTCTGATACCAACTGTAACGACCCGCCGTTTTGGACAGTTTAAACCGACGATCAAATACACATGTCGATTCCAAACCATTCAAAAGGGCAGATGGTTATTGGGGTAAATAAGAAAAGAAAAGAAAGAGAAATAAAGGAAAAAAACAACACAGAATCTCGCAGCGGAATGATAAAATATAATACTCAAATAAACAGTTCATGAAGCTGTTTACTATACTTTGACAGTTATTTATACAACATTGATCAGAGTTATACATATACAACAGAACAATTAAAATAATGCAGCAGATAGCATGATGCAAGGGTAATAATAGTAATAGTATACCAAATCTTCGTCTTCATCCTCCAGAATAGATCTTCAAAAATCTGAAAAACTGAGGACTGACCCGAGCGTAATGAAAAGACAAAACACTCGAGTCAGGACTAAAATATCCTTATGAAAGTTAAACCAATCGTAAATAAATATGAGTGTAACGGCGTCAGAGATGTTTACGGGGTTTGACATCTCATATCCAGTGTCAACGTGCGTGCAATAACTCAAGAGGTGTTACGGGATTTTCCATCTCTTAAGGATCCGTTAAACTATCTACTATGTAGTAATGTACGCTAAGTAGATAATGCCTATCAGTAATATAAAGTATCAAAATAGCGTTAAGGCGTTACCATAATCCTCCTTAACACATTTTTATAATGCCATAGTCTATAAAGCACCGTAAGCCCCACCGTAAACTGGTGGTTATCAGAGGGTACCCCATATGTATAACACAAAACAAAACGTAGTGGTCGCAAATAGGATAATCAGTATGACAAGGTACATGAGGCGATACCAACTAGGATACTAGTAGTTGCGTGATCCGGACTGATGTTGAGCATAGCCAGCAGCAACCCCAACACCGTGAAACAACACTCCTAAATCAAGGGGTGCACCCAAATCGAATCACAAATGTAATAGATATGGTATCGAAGAAGTGTGTCCGCTAGAGGCGGTGAACCTCAATGGCCCGGGGCGGCTCCTGTTTTAGTCATGTCAAGGGTCATCCAATATCGTTCTCTTTCTTCAGTCAACGCGTTCACCAAACCATCCACTTCATTCTGGATCAACACTCCGCGTATAATAGTTATTAAAGTGGTTTTCGGTATTGACAGAGAGTATGTCCATATCCGATCCCGGTCTCTTCAATAACTAAGTATTATTACACCGTTGGCTCTTTTACATTTCAAATCGATTCATAATTGATATCAAAATATCATGTTCGCTTCAAAAATCAAATCCATTTCAAATATCATCGTATCTATTCAAATGTAATATTCCGTTTCAAAATCTTTTTCTGCATCAATATCTCATTTCGATTTCAAAATCATTTCGAAATTCAATTTAGGTTGCAACTTCATTTAACTTAATTCGTATTTAAATTCAAGATTTAAATATAAACATTTCACCTTATTAATCAGCTTGAAATTTTTAGAAAATAGTCTTAAGTAGTTTAAAAGTAGTTTAAATAATTAAAATAATTAAACATACTTAAAATCTTTAAAATGGATTTAAAATAGAAAAATTGGTTTAAAATAATTTAAATTGGGTTAAGTAGATTAAAAATAGATTAAAATACTGGTTTATGTAACTCCCCACTCCGAGACCCATATTAGCAAAGAGTATTACAAGGTAATACTGTCTGCTAATACAGAGAATAGAGCTGGATAGGAGCGACCATCTATAGGCTTGTCTTAACTATCTACTGTATACGTCGATAAATGCAGCATTTTTTTTTGTGGATCAACATATCTAATAGATACTTAATACAAAACTATAATGGCTATAAGATCTAACAGAACAAAATATAACAACTCAAATGTAAACACATCACAGAACAGTAGATCATCACATACATATACAGATACATCATAGAGTATACAAAATGATACATGTCAAGTGGCGTAGCAACCACAATATAAAGATGAGTCGAGAGAATATACATATCAGAGTTACAACCAAAAAGGACTACACAAAAAGCTATAACAAAAGTAGCTAGCAGAATAGTCCATGCGGAAGCAGAATAGGCTAAATCCAAATGTACCTAACCTGAAACACCTCGGTCTGACCCGAGTATAAAATACACGGGTCAGTCTAGCTAAATGAATCAGTAAAAGGTGATAGTAGAATAATAGAGCATAAGAGCATAGTGATATTCTTCTTAAACAAAAAGAAACCATAAGAAAGCTAACTATGGTTATATGGAGGATACAGAACATGTATGACATATATGGTTATACGAAGTGATAAAACACTATTGCTTCAATACGCATAAAACACAAAATCTCATGAATCGCTAAAATGTAGCATGCCTCATATAATCGGCAATCATAAATCAATAAGAATGGTTTAGGAAATAGTAAAATGTAAACTCCTAAAAGAGTAATTCCCAAACCCACCATATCGGCAACTCCAAGAAAAACATAAGCAAAAGCTATCTCGACATAAGCCATAAGGCAAATGTCGACAAAGAGATAAAAATCTCATACAACGCCAAAAGGCAAATCACATAAATAACGCCAATAGGCAATCTCAATATATATATACGCCAAAAGGCAAATTTCATCACGCCAGTGTAGGCAAGGAAAATCTCAAAAGAACTCCAAAGAGTCCAAAAATCCCAAAGTAATCGCCACCGAATGGTTCAAAGGACCGATTCCAAAATGACAACACAAGGGTAGAAATCATCTCAAAAAGGTTTTGCACATGCTATTTTTGCCGAGTACTGTTTCATATAATAAGTACCTCGCCCAAAGGAAAACGTCAAAAGACAAATACGCCGCAATGGCAAACGTCCGAAGACAAATATGCCGCAGTGGCAAACGTCTGAAGACAAATACGCCGCAATGGCAAATGACCCGAAGGTCCAGTACTGGCACGCCAACAGGCAAATGTGTCACAAACTCTCGGAAAGGAACCCGAAAAGTGTTAACGTGTGTCCCATACCACCCGTTTGTACTAAACGGTTTACTAGCCGCTAGTAAATTTCACACTCAAAGCAGTAAAAGGTTCACCTCGTATCATCGGTAAACTAGACCCGTAGGCCAAAACGATCAAACGAATAGATTAGGAATTAACTGAAAAGATAAACGCACGTGTTCATAGCACGCGTTTTATCCAATCATTTAATTCTCCTCTCTCTTCGCTCGAAGTGCAAAATTATTTGTTTTATATAGAAATTAAATTGAAGAAAACAAATTTTAGGAACGCCTCAAAATCGCTTTAGAAATTGCATTTGAAATTCTCCTATTATGGAGTAACTAATTTAATACTTAAAAATAATATTAAATAATAATTTTAAAAGTCAGTTTGCTTGAAAAACACTTTTTAATGCTTTATAAAACCCGTGTACGAAATCTAGAGAAAAATCCCAAAGAAATCGGGAAATATCAGAAAAAGCAGAAAATTATTCAAGTATAAAAACCCGGTGAAAACAGGCTGCGAACCCAAGTTCGACAGCAGATTTGGACCTACAAACCGAGTCCAAATGACATGAAATTTGGTAAGAATGTAGTTCAACATTCCTAATTCAATCTGGAAAAAGAATCATTCAAATCCGATATGAAACGAAGAATCTGTGTCGTTTCAAAGTCGGACCAAAACAAAGTTTAAAATACTGAATTACAGCAAGCTGCGAGTACAAGTTCGACAGTAGTTTAGGAATAGCAAACCAACCCAGATTTTCATGAAATTTTACAAAAATGTAAATCAGCACACCTAATTCAATCTGCAAAAAGAGTCGCTCAAATCCAATTTGAAACGAATGAGTTATGCTGTCTCAAACATGGACTCAGACCATGTTTGCGACAGTTCAAAAACCAAATAAATGTGCAGGCCTAAAAACACTCCTGCACTCAAATTTCAGGCATAAAACAGGAGATCAAATAATATCAGATTGAGCTAAAAATTGATATACATATAGTACAAAACTTCATCTATTAAACAGAAAAAGAATGATGCAATTTGCATAAATTATGAGAAAGATATGATCGCTCAAAATTGTATCCAGACAGTGTTTCACTGTTGGACTCTGGGCAAAAACATGGTCCAGGTCCATGTTTGGAAGCAGATTTATATAAGCTATCTATGCCATAATGACCTAAAATTTGGTAAGCGTGAAGAAGAGAACTTCATCTTTCATATAAAAAAAGACATATGCAATTTGAGAAAGAAACGAAAGAGATATGATGTCTCAAACATGGACTCAGGCCATGTTTGCAACAACTCAGAAAACAAAATGTGCACAGGATATTTGCAAGCTGTGCACTGATTTTGCAGTGACGATTTGAACACTCAAATGACCATATTATTTAACCAAAATTTGCAGAAATGAAGTTTAACATATAAACTTGACTCAGCAAAAGGTCCGGCAGCATTTCATTGCCGGAGATGAAAGTTATGGATGGCCAAAGTGGGCACTTTAGGCCAGAAACGAAAATAGACTAAATATTGAATTAACTTTTACATATGCAGCAACTTCAAGCAATTTCACAAACAATTTAGCTAGTATACGTGAGATATTGTTCTCACATTGCTGATTTATCAAAATACCCGGATTTAAGCAAAAAGAATGGAGCTTTGAGATGGATTTGGCTTCAAGAACCTGTAAAAACAAAAGAAAAGGCCATGCAAATCCAAAAGAAGAGATTACATACAACCCAAATCTCAAACCTAGATTTTGATGAAATTATTTGTATTTTGGAGTTGATTACCTGTTGAATTCTCTTTAGATTACAAAAAGACTTTGGTTTGGTGAATTTTAGTTGAGAACTTGGATGGATTTTTGATTTTTGTGGAGTGGGTTTCTAATTCCTTTTTACTGGAAAGAGGAAGAAGAAGGTGAGGTAGAGATGAACATACAGTAAATTCAATCTTTCCACTTTCTTCCTTCAAATTTAGGCTAAGTGGGCTTGGACCCAATAATTAGGAGAAAAATCAAATAGCCTAACTTTTAATTTATTTACATACATAATTATGCATAAGTTACATTATTTTACAAAACAAATCACATTTCTCTCATGTTTTAAAACCAAATATAATATGTAAACTTAAATAAAATGTTTACATCATAAAAAAAAAGATATTTTTAGTTTTTAAAACATTTTTATTAATGAAAACCTTTATTTTACAAAAATACATAATTTTCACAAATAAATGCACAAAACCTTATTTTTAACTTCCAAAATTCCACAAAATTATTTTTCTTGCTTAGAAAAATATAACTAACCATTCTAAACTCAAATTTATAATTAAAGCTCATTTTTACAACAATTTCCACCTTTTTATTTAAATAAACAGCCTTTAAAAATCAAATACTTCCTTTAAAAATCATTAAAAGAAGTAATTGCCAATAATTAATACAATTATTGCATTTTCTCTAAATAAAGACTATTTTCCACTTATTATAAAGCCGAACAAACAAAATAAAGTTCCAAACTTTATTTTCTCATTTTAATTTCCAAAATTCATCGTTTATTCCAAATAAACAATTTAAAATCTTCAGTTTTATCTTAATTTACAATATTAAATTATAACTACCATTATAATTTAGTATTAATAGGTAACCTCCAAAATCAGGGTTGTTACAGACTCCCCCCCTTAACAAAATTGCGTCCACGCAATTTCTAGAGAAGAGTTAAATTCAACATAATTATATCATCAATCAAAGGAAGATAGATAAGCTCGAGTTTAAAACTTCTCACCCTCAACGCAAGATGATATAAAACCAAGATAAGATTGATCAATTAATTCTATGGTTTTCCAAGAACAATACTTAGGATTAGCGGGCCATAGAATTTCATAAGCGGAACATTCTTATTTCGAAGGTGTTCAATCTTCGAAACAACTACACGAATAGAATTTGGCACAATACACAAGTCGGTGAGATTCGTGATTATGCAACATAAGAGAATTAATAATTGAGATTAAATCTCGAAGATACAACGAAATTGGGTTATCTGAAACATATCATGAATACCCAAAACTGAATAGAAAACGGTGCATAAAAGCAATCGAACCAAGGCGTTCAGTAATATTAGATGGTCCTATATAACTAGGAGTCAACTTTCCGAATATATTGAAATCCACCTAATTCTTTTGAAGGAGTAACACAAATAAGCACAATCATCAAAAGAGGATTCAACAAAAGATATGTGGTATTTCAAGCTACCACCATAACACATGACTGCATGAATGCAAGTCATCACAAAAATCGCACTAAGGCAAGACACATAAGAATGGATTACAGGAAATTTTCTCAAAAATTTGTTATAAGGGTTTTCACTCAAGTCCATTTTCTTTTATACACAAAACACAAATTTCAATACAAGAAAATTTTTGAAGCCTCATATTGGCATATGTATATATTGCAGTTGTTGATTTCCCACATTGTATAGCGGATGAGACCGTATTGCGCCGTCTATTAAGATGATAATATTTCAAAATCCCATATACCGCGATAATTCCGTACTGGAGCGGAATTGGTATTGTGCTAATGTTTGTGGATGCAGGAAAACAGGTTGGAGGGATCCAACTTGTGACGCCCCACCTCTATACCCACGCTAGCCAAGAACACTACGGTGTAGTGCTGTCAACTAGCACGGAGAATAAGGCTGTTGAGGAGCGGCCATCAATAGTTGGCCTTACACTAGTATTGGTTATCTCGATAGGAGTGATTATATATATATATATATATATTCTTTCATTTTTCATCTCTGATTTATTTTCTCCCATCGAAATACCCCAATTCCAGTATGAAACGAACTACGATGGTTCATGATAGTTTAGAACAGTAAATATAAAATAACAACACAGATAATATAAAATCGCAAATGTTTAATTATCACAAACGATAATTAAACCACAAATATCTAATTATCACAAACGATAATTAGAAACAATAAATATCTGATTATCAAAAACTATAATCAGAAATCATAAATATTTAATTATCACAATTGATAATCAAATCTCAAATCGCAAATGTTTAATTATCACAAACGATAATTAAACCACAAATATCTAATTATCACAAATGATAATTAGAAACAATAAATATCTGATTATCAAAAACTATAATCAGAAATCATAAATATTTAATTATCACAATTGATAATTAAATCTAAATTATCTGATTATCACAAGCGATAATCAGCAATCACAAATTTTCAATTAAGGAGTCCGAAATTAACCGAAATAGCAAACGCACATGACCCATAACCACGAGTTTTACTAAATCGTTTAATTCACTTCATCGTTTCCTTGAAAGTGCAAAATTGTGTATTTTAAATAAATAACATTTTACGTTCTCAAACGGACAAGTCCAGAATTAAGCGATTCAGTAAAAGAAAGGGGTCATAGTCCTCGATTTTTCTGAAACGTTTAATTCGCTTCCTCATTCTTTTGAAAGCGCAAATCGTAAAGATTTTGAAAACAATTTTGATTTATATTTTAAAATATTTTGAAGAATAACAAATTTTTAAAACACGTGATTAAAATAGCAATGTCAGTAGCAACTTCGACATACGTCAAAATTTCATCGAAATAATTGGCATCAAAATATAATACCAATGAATTTTCGTTCATAAAAAATGTCACAAGAATCTTCTCAAAGATAGAAAGGGATATCATACCCTAAACTTGTATTCATAACAAGTCAATAACACACGAATTCACCAATGCACAAGAATTGATAAAACTTATCAATAGAAATCACGAAAGTTGGTGAAGCACAAATTCTAGAAATCTACACAAGAAATCCAGAAATCATAAGATAAGAGTATGAGAACTCGAACGGAGTATGAAAACTCGAACGGAGTATGAAAACTCAAACGGAGTATGAAAACTCGAACAGAGTATGACATAGAATAAAAGATATGGCATAACATAAAATATCCATAATGACATACTACTATAAGTATGTAAATAATGATCAACAGGAGATCAACCGATGAGGGGTATGGCATAAATATGAAATATCCATACTGACATACGACTATAAGTATGCAAATAATGATCAACAGGAGATCAACCGATAAGAGATAATCAATATCACAAGAATCTTCTCAAAGATCCAAAGAGGTAACATACCCCAAATTTGTACTCATGACAAATTAATAACATATGAATTCACCAATGCACAAGAATAGGTGAAGCATAAAATTTCCAGAAATCAACATAAGGAATCTAGAAATCACAGAAAAAGGGAAAGAGGCCTATCACATGACGGTCCGAAGACCATGGGGAGCTACCCCGCATGTGTGAATGGAATCACACAGATTGAGGTCAAGACTAACCAAAAAGCAGAAAGGTATGTGTGAATGGAATCACACAAGTGGTGTCTAGTCTGACCATCAGAACGATCATCATGATCAACGAGGAGTGTCAATTACACTAAGCATGTGTGAATGGAATCACACAGATTGAGGTCAAGACTAACCAAAAAGCAGAAAGGTATGTGTGAATGGAATCACACAAGTGGTGTCTAGTCTAACCTCGCAATGAAAGAGACATCGCGCAATTGCTAGTCTAATTCATAAAGCGATCATCAAGATCAACGAGAAGTGTCAATTACACTAAGCTAGTAAATATAGAAGTTTAGCTTCATGTCCCATAACCACTTGCTTAACTTAAATATTTACGAACAAACTATAAATCTTCACTAATAAAATTGTCACAAGAGGTTCAATCGAACAAGTCCAGGAATTAACCGACGAAGTGAACGCAAGCGTTTCATACCACTTGTTTTACTAAGTCGTTTAATTAGATTTCTCATCCGAGTGAGGTAAAGGTTTGTATATACTAATAGATTGGAAAACGGTTTAGGAAAAGATTTTGATATTGAAAATAGAGTTGAAAACATTTTGATAAAAGAGTTTTGATATTTACTACTAGTATTGAAACATTTATATTTTTAAAGTGACAAATCACAAAAATGATTGCAGAAACAATCAACCACAAGAATTCACATACGAAGACGTGAATAGAATCCAAAGAAATCGATACTGTATCCATCCAAAAGTATGTTCACGAAAATCCCGAAGAAAATGTTATCAAAGCTGCTAATAAATGATAGCAATAAATCGGGAAATTAACAAGAATCGATTAAATTTGGAAACCAAATCAATTCACTAAAATTCACCTTCGAAGACGTGAATAAAATCCAAAGAATTCGATTCTAAATCCATCAAAGTAGGAATATCCAAAAATTCCAGAAATAGAAGTTTTCAAAGTCGACAAAGATGACAACAACTAATCGGAAAAGAAGAATCGATTGACAAATGGAATAATGAAACCAAACGAGCATAAATGCATAAATGACTTCAACAAAAAATAAAAATCAAGTCAATGCCGAAGTCAACAATTAATGGCCATAATAGAGTACAAAACGATTCAACATCATCATCAAAGAACTCAACGGCAAACCAAGTCAGAGTCTTGGAAATCAAGAATTTAGAAATTTCTCAAAAACAAAGTGACCGAAGTCGAATGGAAATCAAGCCGAAGAAAACATAAAATATCAAGTTCAGAATCGCCGAGATTCGAACAAAATCAATCATCGGCTAAATCAAATCAAAGCCGAAAACACAAGAATCAAAATCAAATGCATATGAATAAGCGTTAGGAATTCATACCTAACAATCAAAGACAATCATATGCAAATATGAGAGATAAAACGTCGACAAATAGTTGTAACACATGTACTATCTAAGTTACGTTTTATATTTGTTCTAAACCCCAGGCTCTGATACCAAGCTGTGACGCCCCACCTCTATACCCACGCTAGCCAAGAACACTACGGTGTAGTGCTGTCAACTAGCACGGAGAATAAGGCTGTTGAGGAGCGGCCATCAATAGTTGGCCTTACACTAGTATTGGTTATCTCGATAGGAGTGATTATATATATATATATATATATTCTTTCATTTTTCATCTCTGATTTATTTTCTCCCATCGAAATATCCCAATTCCAGTATGAAACGAACTACGATGGTTCATGATAGTTTAGAACAGTAAATATAAAATAACAACACAGATAATATAAATGCGGAACACAGATGAAACAGAAAGTCTCATATATATATAAAATAACTGATGTCAGTTACAATACATTCACACGGTACATATGATACAACTACAACAGTCGACTAAGGAAGTTACATATACAAGTACATTAACGTATTTAATATACATGAACACATATCTTCCTATACAATTTTACAGACTACTACAAATGACGACGACTACTCCAAAAGATATGAAAGAACTTCATAGCTCTAGCAGCAACCCAAAGCAGAATATCTACAACCTGAAATACTCGGTCTGACCCGAGTATTAAATTCAAAAGAAAATAATACTCGGGTCAGTCTAATTCAAACTCAGTTATTAGTGCACAGAAGCAATAATAATCAAATAATGAATAGACGACAGTAACTAAACCAAATCAGAATGCAATTCAGAATATTGAATTGAAATAAACAGAACAGTTCGAACCATTGAAATATCAATTAAAATATTAAGATGAGTAGGGCTGCAGTACACGCACGCGTGTACTGCCTCGCCACTACAGCACATGAACTACGCAAAAGATTAATAAATCAAAACAAAATAGAATATCACAAAACCATACCGTGTGGCTGCAGTTCACGCTTGCGTGCACTGCCTTGCCACTATCGTGACGATGTACCCAATGAATACCGTGTGGCAGCAGTTCACGCTTGCGTGCACTGCCGTGCCACTACAGTGATGATGTACCCAATGAATGTAAGATATGTACACAAGTGAATGTAAGATATGTACACAAGTGAATGTAAGATATGTACACAAGTGAATGTACATAACCAACTACACGTGGCAAAAAGAATCAGAAGAGCAACGAGAAACCGCACAACCCAAATGAGCAAGTGCACATGTGCAACTCGAGCTACAGGTACGAACCAGCTCAATATTAAGGACAGCAACAAGGCACCAAGGCAAGCCAATGTTACATGTACAAGACAATGAAAGAGGCAAACAATGATGTACAAATGAGTGCATCAGTGGCTAAAATGAATGCAATCTCACGTGCCACCAAATAGTAATGTAGCATGAAGGGAACATATAGAACAGTGTTCTACATGAGGACACAATCAAATGAAGGTGAGAGCATCAAGATTCAAAACAGTGGACAGAGCTGCCTCAGCAAGCAAGACAGTGAAACACAGTTCAATGCAACACAGAGGCAAAGGGTAAATTTGAACATGACAGCAAATAAACAACAGCCTCAACATGTATGTCCAAAAGGTTAAACAATATGAAGTGCACAACATTGCAATAACATGCTACATAAATGTATGTATACACACAGCAATGAAGAGAAATGGGTGCAGACCAACCAAAGTGATACATGATACCGGTAACATGAAAATGAGACCAGGCATACATGATGGCTACAAGATTGCAATTCTAGCCAATCCACCAATTTATTCATACACACATACATATGTATATATTTAGATATGCACAAATATTTTTAAATATATAGTGATGAACAGATGGGACAACACTAACTCGAATACATCAAGCAACTGAATTCAACAGTGAATCAAGCAACTCGACCAAATCCAGCTACTATATGAAACCATAACAAAGTGAAACACTGAATCAGATGAACCAGCAAAGGGTAAAAAAAAACTCAAAGAGCATCAACAATGCAACAGGGTGCAGTGAAGATTACAATTTATGAATCAATGCAGAAGCAAATGCTACCATGGCTCGAGTGCGTGCTACAGCAACAAAGAGCAAGGCTAAGGCACAGTGCTAACATCAGTGACACAACCTCAATAAAGAAATGGTTTTAAATAACCATATATGAATGCAGTCTCGACCATAACAGCACCAGCCTCAACGTGAATTCAATAGCCTATGTACTGCAAGAACATGACAAGTACACAAGGCATAGCATACACGAATAAGTATTGCAGCAAAGTGGACATGCAACTGGTTTTAAATGACTGGCAACAAGTAAATGAAGTGTACTTGTAAACATACTGGACAGTGCTCCTATGATAAGGCAACATAGCTAGGCATCACGAATAACAAAATACGAGACAATGCCAATTGTGGAACAATGAAGCACAGAGACTACAAGTACAAACTGAACAAAGCAATGCAACTAGCAACAATGAAGGCAACTGGTAACAATGAAGCACAGGGGCTCCAAGAACAAACTGTACAAAGCAATGCAACTAGCAACAATGAATGCAACTGGCATTAATGAATGCAACTGGTAACAATGGTGCTCAGGGACTATAAGTAAAACCAGTGAATGAAAAGTGGACAGCGACGCAAACCGAAACCGAAGCCAACATTATCGCAAGCCGAAGGCAGTTGATAAACGAATTGAAGCAGAAACAAAATTCACGTTAATACCAATGCCAACATAAATGCTCAAAATCAGTTGCAGTTCGAAATCAAAACAATGCCGAAATCGAAATAGTTCAAGCAATGACCGAAGTCAATATTCAAAGAAAATGCATAGTCGAATGGCCGACAAATCAAGGGGCGAATTCAACAATCAAATACGAACGAAAATCATCGAATTCGAACACTAGTAAACTCGAGATAGGAATTAGATGTGAGTGAAACACTCACCTTGTCGACGAATTGAAGCATCACAGAGACGAGCAAAGCCAAGGACGAACGAAACCCCAATTTGGGAAGAAGGGGTAGGAGCGATCGAACGTAGCCGCCATTAATTTCCTCTCGATCGATTAGGGCACGCGAATGAAAATGAAGGGGGATCGGGTCAAAGAACGTAAAGAGGGGGATTGGGTTTTTAAAATTTTTTCACGGCCCAAAAAAAAAGGTAAGGCCAAATAAGTAAATAAAAAAAATAAAAATAAAAAGAAAACTTTTATTTAAAATCCTAAATTTCTTTTATCAATTTATAAATTAATTTTAATTCAAAATTTAAAAAACTTCAAATAGAAGTTTGTGTCAATATTAATCGTTTAAATTGTTGATTATAATTGACGCAAAATACCGGGTTGTTACAGATTCCCCTCCTTAAAGAAATTGCGTCCACGCAATCCTAAGGAATAGATGGACAAAAGGTAATAACCATAAGAGCATGAGAAGGTAAGCTTTTAATTTCATAAAAGAAATTCCCAAATTCTCAACAAAGTTTGATTATCAAATAGATAATCAGAATAAAGAAATCTTAAAACAGCAAAATCAGCAAATCTAATTATCAACAAAGATAACTAGAAAACACAAATATCTAACTATCAAAAACGATAATCAGGAATTACCACAACGGTAATCAAATTTCAAATCACAAATATTTAATTATCACAATTGATAATCAAATCTCAAATCGCAAATGTTTAATTATCACAAACGATAATTAAACCACAAATATCTAATTATCACAAACGATAATTAGAAACAATAAATATCTGATTATCAAAAACTATAATCAGAAATCATAAATATTTAATTATCACAATTGATAATCAAATCTCAAATTGCAAATGTTTAATTATCACAAACGATAATTAAACCACAAATATCTAATTATCACAAACGATAATTAGAAACAATAAATATCTGATTATCAAAAACTATAATCAGAAATCATAAATATTTAATTATCACAATTGATAATTAAATCTAAATTATCTGATTATCACAAGCGATAATCAGCAATCACAAATTTTCAATTAAGGAGTCCGAAATTAACCGAAATAGCAAACGCACATGACCCATAACCACGAGTTTTACTAAATCGTTTAATTCACTTCATCGTTTCCTTGAAAGTGCAAAATTGTGTATTTTAAATAAATAACATTTTACGTTCTCAAACGGACAAGTCCAGAATTAAGCGATTCAGTAAAAGAAAGGGGTCATAGTCCTCGATTTTTCTGAAACGTTTAATTCGCTTCCTCATTCTTTTGAAAGCGCAAATCGTAAAGATTTTGAAAACAATTTTGATTTATATTTTAAAATATTTTGAAGAATAACAAATTTTTAAAACACGTGATTAAAATAGCAATGTCAGTAGCAACTTCGACATACGTCAAAATTTCATCGAAATAATTGGCATCAAAATATAATACCAATGAATTTTCGTTCATAAAAAATGTCACAAGAATCTTCTCAAAGATAGAAAGGGATATCATACCCTAAACTTGTATTCATAACAAGTCAATAACACACGAATTCACCAATGCACAAGAATTGATAAAACTTATCAATAGAAATCACGAAAGTTGGTGAAGCACAAATTCTAGAAATCTACACAAGAAATCCAGAAATCATAAGATAAGAGTATGAGAACTCGAACGGAGTATGAAAACTCGAACGGAGTATGAAAACTCAAACGGAGTATGAAAACTCGAACAGAGTATGACATAGAATAAAAGATATGGCATAACATAAAATATCCATAATGACATACTACTATAAGTATGTAAATAATGATCAACAGGAGATCAACCGATGAGGGGTATGGCATAAATATGAAATATCCATACTGACATACGACTATAAGTATGCAAATAATGATCAACAGGAGATCAACCGATAAGAGATAATCAATATCACAAGAATCTTCTCAAAGATCCAAAGAGGTAACATACCCCAAATTTGTACTCATGACAAATTAATAACATATGAATTCACCAATGCACAAGAATAGGTGAAGCATAAAATTTCCAGAAATCAACATAAGGAATCTAGAAATCACAGAAAAAGGGAAAGAGGCCTATCACATGACGGTCCGAAGACCATGGGGAGCTACCCCGCATGTGTGAATGGAATCACACAGATTGAGGTCAAGACTAACCAAAAAGCAGAAAGGTATGTGTGAATGGAATCACACAAGTGGTGTCTAGTCTGACCATCAGAACGATCATCATGATCAACGAGGAGTGTCAATTACACTAAGCATGTGTGAATGGAATCACACAGATTGAGGTCAAGACTAACCAAAAAGCAGAAAGGTATGTGTGAATGGAATCACACAAGTGGTGTCTAGTCTAACCTCGCAATGAAAGAGACATCGCGCAATTGCTAGTCTAATTCATAAAGCGATCATCAAGATCAACGAGAAGTGTCAATTACACTAAGCTAGTAAATATAGAAGTTTAGCTTCATGTCCCATAACCACTTGCTTAACTTAAATATTTACGAACAAACTATAAATCTTCACTAATAAAATTGTCACAAGAGGTTCAATCGAACAAGTCCAGGAATTAACCGACGAAGTGAACGCAAGCGTTTCATACCACTTGTTTTACTAAGTCGTTTAATTAGATTTCTCATCCGAGTGAGGTAAAGGTTTGTATATACTAATAGATTGGAAAACGGTTTAGGAAAAGATTTTGATATTGAAAATAGAGTTGAAAACATTTTGATAAAAGAGTTTTGATATTTACTACTATTATTGAAACATTTATATTTTTAAAGTGACAAATCACAAAAATGATTGCAGAAACAATCAACCACAAGAATTCACATACGAAGACGTGAATAGAATCCAAAGAAATCGATACTGTATCCATCCAAAAGTATGTTCACGAAAATCCCGAAGAAAATGTTATCAAAGCTGCTAATAAATGATAGCAATAAATCGGGAAATTAACAAGAATCGATTAAATTTGGAAACCAAATCAATTCACTAAAATTCACCTTCGAAGACGTGAATAAAATCCAAAGAATTCGATTCTAAATCCATCAAAGTAGGAATATCCAAAAATTCCAGAAATAGAAGTTTTCAAAGTCGACAAAGATGACAACAACTAATCGGAAAAGAAGAATCGATTGACAAATGGAATAATGAAACCAAACGAGCATAAATGCATAAATGACTTCAACAAAAAATAAAAATCAAGTCAATGCCGAAGTCAACAATTAATGGCCATAATAGAGTACAAAACGATTCAACATCATCATCAAAGAACTCAACGGCAAACCAAGTCAGAGTCTTGGAAATCAAGAATTTAGAAATTTCTCAAAAACAAAGTGACCGAAGTCGAATGGAAATCAAGCCGAAGAAAACATAAAATATCAAGTTCAGAATCGCCGAGATTCGAACAAAATCAATCATCGGCTAAATCAAATCAAAGCCGAAAACACAAGAATCAAAATCAAATGCATATGAATAAGCGTTAGGAATTCATACCTAACAATCAAAGACAATCATATGCAAATATGAGAGATAAAACGTCGACAAATAGTTGTAACACATGTACTATCTAAGTTACGTTTTATATTTGTTCTAAACCCCAGGCTCTGATACCAAGCTGTGACGCCCCACCTCTATACCCACGCTAGCCAAGAACACTACGGTGTAGTGCTGTCAACTAGCACGGAGAATAAGGCTGTTGAGGAGCGGCCATCAATAGTTGGCCTTACACTAGTATTGGTTATCTCGATAGGAGTGATTATATATATATATATATATATATTCTTTCATTTTTCATCTCTGATTTATTTTCTCCCATCGAAATACCCCAATTCCAGTATGAAACGAACTACGATGGTTCATGATAGTTTAGAACAGTAAATATAAAATAACAACACAGATAATATAAATGCGGAACACAGATGAAACAGAAAGTCTCATATATATATAAAATAACTGATGTCAGTTACAATACATTCACACGGTACATATGATACAACTACAACAGTCGACTAAGGAAGTTACATATACAAGTACATTAACGTATTTAATATACATGAACACATATCTTCCTATACAATTTTACAGACTACTACAAATGACGACGACTACTCCAAAAGATATGAAAGAACTTCATAGCTCTAGCAGCAACCCAAAGCAGAATATCTACAACCTGAAATACTCGGTCTGACCCGAGTATTAAATTCAAAAGAAAATAATACTCGGGTCAGTCTAATTCAAACTCAGTTATTAGTGCACAGAAGCAATAATAATCAAATAATGAATAGACGACAGTAACTAAACCAAATCAGAATGCAATTCAGAATATTGAATTGAAATAAACAGAACAGTTCGAACCATTGAAATATCAATTAAAATATTAAGATGAGTAGGGCTGCAGTACACGCACGCGTGTACTGCCTCGCCACTACAGCACATGAACTACGCAAAAGATTAATAAATCAAAACAAAATAGAATATCACAAAACCATACCGTGTGGCTGCAGTTCACGCTTGCGTGCACTGCCTTGCCACTATCGTGACGATGTACCCAATGAATACCGTGTGGCAGCAGTTCACGCTTGCGTGCACTGCCGTGCCACTACAGTGATGATGTACCCAATGAATGTAAGATATGTACACAAGTGAATGTAAGATATGTACACAAGTGAATGTAAGATATGTACACAAGTGAATGTACATAACCAACTACACGTGGCAAAAAGAATCAGAAGAGCAACGAGAAACCGCACAACCCAAATGAGCAAGTGCACATGTGCAACTCGAGCTACAGGTACGAACCAGCTCAATATTAAGGACAGCAACAAGGCACCAAGGCAAGCCAATGTTACATGTACAAGACAATGAAAGAGGCAAACAATGATGTACAAATGAGTGCATCAGTGGCTAAAATGAATGCAATCTCACGTGCCACCAAATAGTAATGTAGCATGAAGGGAACATATAGAACAGTGTTCTACATGAGGACACAATCAAATGAAGGTGAGAGCATCAAGATTCAAAACAGTGGACAGAGCTGCCTCAGCAAGCAAGACAGTGAAACACAGTTCAATGCAACACAGAGGCAAAGGGTAAATTTGAACATGACAGCAAATAAACAACAGCCTCAACATGTATGTCCAAAAGGTTAAACAATATGAAGTGCACAACATTGCAATAACATGCTACATAAATGTATGTATACACACAGCAATGAAGAGAAATGGGTGCAGACCAACCAAAGTGATACATGATACCGGTAACATGAAAATGAGACCAGGCATACATGATGGCTACAAGATTGCAATTCTAGCCAATCCACCAATTTATTCATACACACATACATATGTATATATTTAGATATGCACAAATATTTTTAAATATATAGTGATGAACAGATGGCACAAATATATATGTTTTATAAATCCGCAACGAATTATTTTGATAAGTAAATTGTTGTAACTTATTAATGGAGTTATATTCACGTTTTAGACAGTGAATAATCCAGTAAAATAAAATGAATAGAAAGGATGAAATTGGTTAACAAGGTATATTCACGTTTTTGAATAGTGAATAATATGTTAAAGAAAATGTTTTAGATGTGATGTTTTAAATAGAATTAAAACGATCTAACGATGTTTTCAAAATGTGTTGAAATTCGAAACCATAGATTTCAACATTTATTGTTGAAATAGACGTTTTCGAGAAATAGAAGGAAATGGTGGACTATAACACTGTTGTTATAGTAAATGATTTCCGAAAGGAAATGTTTTGTATAGTATTGGGATTTATATATCTATTTTAATTTCGAATCCCTATACTAGTGATTTTGGATTGTCGTAACGATGTTTTACGCAACATTCGTTTTGGCCCAAATAAATATATTTGAGAGAATGATTTCCTTAAAGAATGAAATATGTACTTAATCTCGATTTAAGTATATTGAATATTTTCCAAGTGTTGAAAATAAAAAGATTGTGAATTACTTATTTAATAAGTATGGAAATGTTTTTCCAATGAGAAATGAAACGTTTAGAGAATTTATCTTTTTGAAGATATATTGAAAATGAATAATTGAAATCGTATACTCATTGATATTTTGGAATATAAATTCACTATGGAATTTATAAAAGAAAAGGGAATTTGTTTAAAAATAAATATTGATTTATTTTTGAAGTATTGAAATTATATATCTTGTAAAGATATTTTTGGGAAATAAATAATTTGGAAAATTATTTGGAATCTGGTGATGTTGTGCATATCCATTGATAGTTCAATAACCGACTATCAATATTTACCTTTGAATGGGTATTTGTTGTGATTTGTTTGAATTGGAATGCCACGCTTATTTTTAATTATTGCGCTCGTTATTCGGATTACCCATTCTGAACAGTGATACGACGTAATGGATAGCATTGATGACCGGTGTTAAAGACCGGATATTTGTGAGAGCGATAGGATGACCTGTCGATTGACTCTGCACCGAGTTGCTCTGGTATAGAGTTCTCCATATGTGATGGGGAATCCGATCAGGATTGTTGATATCCGGATTGCAAGGACTTCTTTGTAAGTGCCTTCGGTTCTGTTCGAGCCCGGAACAGACTTGTATGGATTGTATGTCTGACATTACAAATTGAGATATAAAGCTGATTTCTTTCAAATATATTTCTGTTGGTGGCGGAGAATTTATTCTCTTAGCTTAACACCCTTCTCTGAGACGTATGAGCTCAGAGGTTATGTAGTTGATGGTTATCAGCGATATATTCCCAATTTGGTAATGTGACATGCTGAGTGTTGCTGTGAAATGATCATTGTGTTGATCATTTATGATAGGATCATTTGTTTGATCATTTATCTTTGTGATCATTTCTATGATCATTTGTTGACCCAAAGCACATCTTTTGTATAAAGCGTGGCTTTATGGACGAAACTTCGTCGAGCCTCGCACCTCGGAATGGTCAAAACAGGAAAGATGCAGCAAGGTTATGAGGGGTAGCTCCCTTTAGGGTATGTGCATTTCCTTCTGGAAAAGGGTGGTATCATGGTATGGAGCCCAGATACTTACTCATGTTGAAACACTTATTATTATGGTGTGATGTTGATTACGAGCGCTCGGTTAAAGGTCGCAAAGGACCGGGGGATGGCATGGTCGTGTCAGTAGTTACCCAGTTAGGGGTAACCCGGCCTTGTGTTGGCAGAGATCCGGTTTGGTTCTCAGGGACGTCCTTCCAGAGGCGTTCTCATGTGGCAATGGGAAGTTCCTTGGCTTGATCATTCGTTGGAAATCCAAAGAAACAATACGATCTTGTACGGTTTTAGTTGTATAACCTAACATGGAATGTGGCGATAACCTGCTATTGAACATGGTAGCTATAGTAGGCATAAGTGAGGAATGCCTATGCTGGCTAAGATTTATATTCTACTTTCGAAATGAATTTTTCCTACACTATGCACTAGTAATAATATCAAATGTTCTTTTTAATGCGTATCAAGCATCTTTGACTATCATAAGGAGAAATCTCCTTCGATTCTGCGTTTGCATTGTGTGTGTGTGCGGGAGGCCTTATGATAGTCTCATTTTTAAAAGCATTGCGAATTGACTTTAAAAATATTCCTCTATTTTGATTTTAAAAATAAATAAACTGTTTTGAGTTCTCACACCAGTCACATGACTGACTCGGAGTTTATTGTTTTCCTTCCTAAACTCTGGGTGCCCACCAATTTCCACACGGGCAGTCAAGAGTTAAGGTTTATCAGGATATTCTGGAATTCAGGAGTTGCTGGAGGCAAGCTGGATGACATGGCATATTATTAGTATATAGTATTTCTTTTTCCGCTGTTTGATGTTGTTTGTTGTTGTACACTCTGATGATGAAATGAAATGATGATGTAATGTAATGTATAAAATGTAATAACTGATATAGTTCTTTGTTTAAAGATTATTCATTTATTATTATATGTTCTTCCGCTGCAATTGTGAGATTCTGATGTTGTTCTGCTGTTTTCTGTTCTTCCCGTTCTATTTTCTTTTCTCTCTATCTTCTATCTTCTTATCTCTTCTTCTGTCTTTTTCTTTTTCTTAAACAATGCGAATTCGTATTTCTGTTCATCTTGAATTAATCTATGGAGATTAGTGTATATTCAAGGGGTACGGTTTTGCGGGTCTTCACAGGTGGTATCGGAGCATATGGTTAAGCGACAAGCATGGCTCTGTTAGGTATTACTCATTAGAGATAGAGTCAGTAGTACTCTAGAATGAGTTTGAGTGTAATAATAGCTATGAGAGCGTATTTGTTAGTGAATATAAAATTGTTTTATATTGTGATGATTGGTTTATTGAGTGGCATATGAACCTTCGTCAGCACGGTCAGGACAACTATGCCGAAGGGGTTTATGAACACTTGAATAGAACAATTGGACACGATATTGTTTTAAATTGGGTAAATGAAATAATTTTACCTTGATTTTATTTTATATATAAAGGAATAATTTTTCAGAATTATTAAAGTATATAAGTTGATTGTTTGGTGATTGAATAAGTTGTTTGAATAATCTAAATAAAAGAATAATTATATAAGCAAAAGAATTATAAGAATTGAATTATAATTAAAGTGATTTACAATTGTGAAATAAACTTATATATATAAAAGAAGTGAAACCTATGAATATATTTATGAATATGAGTTGTAATAAAAATGAGTTTAAAGTTAAATGGGAATTTAAGTTAAGAAAAACAAATGATGTTTGTAAAATGGAAGTATAACTTAAGTGATGTTGAACGAAGTTGATTTCGGTATCAAAGTAAATTATTAAAGTTAAGTGATAAATGTGAACTTAAGTTATGTAAATGGAATTCAACTTTTGTAATTGAATTGAATTTGATTGGAAGTGAACCAACTTGAATATGAATTAGTGAATATAAACTAATTGAAAATGAATGTTAGTAAAAACATCCACTGTTAATGAATCAAATGTGATTAAATTGAAAACCCTTTCATTGAATATTATGAGAATATGAATGAATATTTATTGGTTATGGATGTTAGTTGAATGCTAGTTGGATGATAGTTGGTTGATGGTTGAATATATAGCTTTCATTGCATTTGCTATGTTGGCATATGTAGTTATTATGTTGTTATATGTTGTATATCGATACTATTGTCTATATACATGTTTCTCATGTTGTTTGTTGAGTGTTTAGTAGGTGCGGATCGCGTTTGCTTTGCATTTGGAGCTTGCTTTCGCGCTATATTAGCCGTATATGCTCGCTAATAAAATATAAGGTACATATCTCGGATTAAATATCGTACTTTTACACTTTTTCCCTGCGGGATGCCTCATTACTTGATGAGATGTATATTTGTGATATATATACTGTCATTTTTTTTCGGATCGAGCCGCGCAAAGGAGACTATTGCGAATTTTTCCGAAAATTTAAGGCGTTAGAAAAATTTGAGAAAAATTGAAATTTTTTGAAAACTTTAATATTGATTTTGGAATTGAAAGTTAAACAATAGTAGTTGTTTTTGGAAAGATAACTAAGTATGATTTGAAAACTTAGTAAAGTTATTGTAAGAAATTTAACTATGGATTTTGGAAAAATTAATAGATTCTGTAACTTTTCTTACTTGGTAATTTCGAGGACGAAATTCTTTTAAGGGGGGAAGTATGTAACGACCCAAAATTTTTATTAATTAAAATTTGTTTATTTAATTAATTTTAAATATTAATAAGTGAAATTTATAAGTCGAATAAATTTTATTTCAAATAATTAGATTTAATTGAATAATTAAATCGATAATTTAATATGTTAAATTATGGAAATAATTGAAAATTGAGTTAAATATGATTGAAAATGATTTGTAAAATTTTATTACATCATATTGAAGTTAGAATGATATTTTAGAACTTTTAAAATCGAATTAAGAGTTAATTTGTGAAAATTGAATATTTTAATATTTAAATCGACTAGTGAAAATAGTCAATTTTTGAACAGTCTTAGAATTGGACGAAACTAGTTCCATTAGATCCGTAATAGTTAGTTATTACCGGATTTCAATTTTCGTAGCAATCAGAGTTATCGTTTGATCGTGGCAGCTCGAAACGCATCAAATTTTTTTTGATATTAAATTGGCGAGTTAAAATAGCCATTTTTCAAACTGTCTCGGATTTCGACGAAACCAGTTTCATCGGATCCGTAATGTGATATTATTGTAAGGTTTCAAATTTCATGTCAATCGGATTTACCGTTTGTCCGGTGCAAGCTAAAACGCTTAGAAAATCGTTTAAATCGGTTTAATTTAAATTGAACGTTTATTGCCATAACTTGCATAGATGATCGAATTAGCTTTCGAAACCTATTCCATTGTGTCCAGAATGCGGGATAAACCCTAGAAATGTTGGTCACCGCGCGTAAATTGGAGTTTGGAAATTCCGGAATGAATAGTGTCGTTCAAACTTCTATAAATAGCCCCCTCTCGTCACAAATTAAAAAAAGTAAATAAAATAAAACCCTAAACCTAACAGCAGCCGCCACCCTTAGCAATCAAAGGCCGAAATCTTCCTATCTATCTCCTCAAATTTCTCCAAATCCATCAACCAATTCAAGAATTCTTCAACATGAAAGTTGTAGATCTAAGTGAGAGCTAGAAATCTATACGGATATGATCACGAATGGAGCTATATATTGTGAGATATGTAACGACCCGTAAATTTCGTATATTTAATTTGGTTAAATAAATAAGTTGTAATTAAAGGTTAACAATATAAAAATGAAATTCCAATTCAATAAAATAATGTAAAAAGTTGTCATTTGATTTTTAATGGAATATGAGAAAACAAGAGTAAGTATTTAATAATATGTTATTTATTTAGGATATTGAATAAAAATTCATAAGCCAATTGTGATAAATGGTAATATTGTGATATAAGTTAATAAATTTGATTTCAATGCAATACCCATAAATGAATGGGATGAAATGACCGTATATAAAGGTATACTAGGTTATTTGTCGAATAGTAGGAAAGAAAAGTAAATATCAAATTGATTGATGATAAATATGCATTGAATAGTAAATTGAATGTACAGTTAATGGTAATTTAAAACTTATTTATGGTAAAATTGCATAAGATTCAATAAATTTAAAGAATTATGCAAGCGGATCATTTATAAACTAAAATGAAACATTCCAATTTAGTAGAGACATTTGAATGTTATGACTTATTTAAAGGTAATAATTGGAGTTAATTAGAATTGATTATATTTGGTTTAAATAGGGAAGGAGTATACAATGGTAACTGTGAATAGTAAAGTCATAACCATAAATGAAAGAAATTGTACTAAGGGCAGTAAACATTTAATAAATTATAGGGATAAATGCCAACATTGAATGGTAATAAATGCAATTAAAAATTTCAAGTGTGTGAAGCGTAAAAAAAGGGGTTAAAAGTTGTTAGGATTGGTATACTAAATTTATGATAAGGAGTAAATGTAAGTATTAATAGAATCATGAATTTATTTGAAGGGAACGTATTAATTATTTTGAAACTTTAATTAAAATGGGTAATTTATTTTATGTAAGCAAAACCAATGCAAATATTGAATTTATCATTAAGCAATAATAATAAATAGAAATCAATTCAATTTGAAATCCATTTTTTTTCAATTAACGATAATAGTATTGGTGCAAGCTAATAAGTCTAAATGACAATGCAATACAAATTTACGGAAATTGAATATAAACGGAGGTAATAAAGTAATGCAAGAAAATAAATAATGTAATTAGTACAATCCCTTTTATTTGTAAACTATTGTAAGGTGTTAATTAATTGAAATATGAAAATTTGGAAATAGATTCAAAATTTATGTTAGATAAATGAATTGCAATAATTAAAGTTAGTAATTAATAGGTTAAAGGGAATACCAATTTATTCATAAATGAATATAAGTGAATGTAACAAAATAAATAGGAAACGCTGATTATTCATAAGTGATGGTTAATGATATAAACGTTACTAACTATTAATGTAGTAACGTAAGATGTAAATGTATTTTCAACGGAATTGTAACCTTATTTCTAGGTAGAAATTGCAGGTAGATTTATGAAATGGAGTTTATGAGATAAATAGAATTGAATGTTTCGTTAGTATGAGTTTAAGGGAATATGGGGTAAATTGATTAATCAATAAAAGACAATAAATGCAATGATGATGGGTTAGTAATAAAAGTGAATAGGGAAATGATTGTATAGTAAAAATGGAATTCCAACTTGTTGGAATGGAGTAAATACACTTAGTAATAAATTTAGGATAGGAAAACAAAATGGAAATATTGAATTAGTTAATTCGTATATATATAGAATGGCGATTATTGGATTGTAAATAATAAACTTATTAATGGTGATCAAGAGTTGTGACCACAAGTTATTATGAGTGATACATATATATTTAATTCAATTCAGTTGATTTGGAAATCATTGCATTAAATATAAATCAAATGTTACATTGAATAAGTTAAGGTAATAAATAGATAATAACGTAAATGTTCTTCATATATATGATAATTTGAATCTATTGAAATTTATGGAATTTGAATATAACATTTTACGTTAATTGGAGTTAAAGATGGAAATAGGTAATAATTGCATTAATTTGTAAGTAGAAATAAATCGTTAATGAGAACAAGTATTTAAGATTTACCACCTATTTAGTATATTAAGTTATAACGGAAAATCAATTGCAATAATTAACAATATATTTATTTCATTAATGATAATGACGTGATATTTGAAATATTAAATGTATATAACGATAGAAATGTGAAATTTGGGGAATAGATTCAAAGTTATAAATGAGTTGTTAAAATAATACATAATAAGTGCAAATTGAATGAATCAATGGGAGCATAGATTTAAGTTTAGAAAACGATATTTTGGTTTAATTAAGTATTGCAAAATAAATGAAATTAACGTTTAAATATTTCGTTTATAGAGATTAAACTAAAATTCAAGGATATTAAAATAATAGATTTTGAACCCAACATGGAATCCTTCTACTTAAAATTTTTAGATGGAATAAACATTTGATTATTTAATTGAATAGAGAAAAAGATTTATTTAGTATGTAATTTAATGCTTGTTGAAACCTGTAATTTTATAAACATGTTTGCTTGACTATAAATAAGGATTACAATGTTCACGTATTTATTTAATTGATTTCATCAATTAGGGTATGTTTTGAAGTGGAAGGTTAAAATTATTTGGAAATAAATTTATTAAAATCTTTCAATTGAAAAAGGAAAAGAAACAAAGTGCAATTAATAAAATTTATGTAAGAATGTTTTCATTATGAATGTACATTATTTGGAAATATAAGAATGGATTTAATATTGTATAAGTTGATCATTTTAGAATATAAGAATGTTTACATTATGAATTGCAAGTAACAAATAAGCATTTTAAGGAAAATAAAAGAATGTTGAGGAAATAAAGTGAACGTTTCCATTCTAAATATAAAGAAGTGGAGAAATTAACACTGCAATGGATAGACTTATCAGCTTTTAATTTACATCTAAATTTGTTTAGATCAATTTGGAAATTAATAAAATTGTGGATATATTTTGAAACGTAAACGAAACGTCTAGATTTACATTTGTAAATACGTTTAAAATAAAATGTAAATGATAAGGAATTTATTTATTTTCTAAATCCATAACGTGTGTAATTAATATTATTTATCTTTTGGGACCACCTCCGTTTGCACGTTAAAATTCGTGCACACCTATTCTTTTGCGATCTATCTATAAATAGGCGGTGAAACCCTAGCCTCCATCTTCATTCCTCTGTATAGTCTCTTCTTCAACTTCTTCTCTTCTTCAATGGCAATAGACAATTTCTAGATCCAGTTTCAATCCAAATAAAAGTCAAAATTCAAACTCCTCTAAAAATTCCAGAAAAATTATATGTTGGAGTTCTCAGAATACGCAATCTACTGGTGGTGTTCGTTTTCCGTTTTGGGTTCGGTCTGGAAACATATTCGCGTGCTCCTGTAGTCAAAGCCCGTGGAAGACGATAGTGACGTGGCGAGTATTTAATTAAGGTTTGTTTTGTTTTATAATTTATTTTGATTTTCAAATCGTTTAAATCGCATAACTTTTTCATACGACCTCGGATTCACGCGAAACTTTTTTGGTTAGGATCGTAATTAAGTTCCGGACAGTTTGGAACTAGTTTGGACCAATTCGGAGACCGTTGAATTTTTGGATTTAAATCGGATTTAAATTCGATTTAAATTCAAAAGGTGAGTGTTTTAACCCACTCACAACTTCTAAAAGTTTTTATGTTTGTTAAATTTATCGTAGATATGAGTATAAATTTATTTATGACTGTTTGGCATGTTTATTCATCATATCTGTTAAATCGTGTTATTAAATTTAACTGTTAATTTATTTTATTTATTGCATATTAATTGATAGTTAGAATTAATTTATTTGCATATAAACTGCTAGTAAACAGTTATAAAATTTATTACTGAATATAAGCTGTTAGTTTAATAGTTGTTAAATTTTATTTGGAATATAACTGCCAGTTATTACCTGTTATATATTACCAGATATATATTGATATAGATTTATTATTGGATGATGATTGTGATTTGGATGATGGATGATTTTGATGAATGGATGTTTTTTTTATCATTAAACTACAAGTTATCATGCATTTTCGTTTCAAATTCGGGATTGTGGTTTGAAATGATATACAACCGCAAATTTTATTTTTAAATTGCGGATTGAAATGATAAATATCTGTATCCCTTGACCATAGGATAGAAAATTATATACAGGCACCGTGGTCTATATATAAATTATTTTAAAGTGATTTCTATGGTTTGGATGGGATACGGTTTATAAAAATTTTAAATTTTGATATTTTATAAGTATTATTCTTCTATATATATATACATATGAAGTTAAAAATTTTGAATTTAAGCTGTGTATAAATCTGTTGAATAAAAATGGAAATCTAGAAAATGGAATTTGAAATTTATATTATGTGTTTAAATTTGGAAAATTTTAAGGTATGATATTTATAACTGGATTTTTCCAAGATAAATTTAAAATGAATATTCTAGTATAATTAAATTGAAGAAAATATTTAATTGCTAGAAATTGGAGTTTTATTTATTTATTTTATGTGATTATTCAAGACTAAATAATAGAACATTTAATTTGTTGAAAGAATAAATTCCAACTTTGGTTTTGAAATATTAATACTCCAAATGGATATATATATATATATATATATATATATATATAGAAATTGAAGTGGTTTTGCAACTTGAAAGTGATATTTAAATTTATGGTTTAGACTTTAAATAAAGAAATATATTTGTAAAGCCATGGAAATTATTTTTCTTTACAAAGTAACCTTAAAGTTAAACCATTTATTTTATATACCGTTGAATATCCCAACCATTCAAGTTTTAGAAGTTATGGTTTTAAAATTTTGAATTTCGATGCTTTGAAAGTATATTTCAAATATTTGGTTTCCAGATATGTTAAATTTTAAACCAGCATAATTTGGGAAAAGAATTATATTTGAGATAAAATGATATCATATTGTTTTGGGTTTAAATTGATATCGTATTCATAGTTTTGAAATGGGAAATTTTATTCTGGTTTTAAAGTATAAACTATTTTAAATGACCGCGGTGTTATAATAACGATGGGTTGGCAAAGAGACCGGGATCAGATATGGACATACTCTCTGTCGATACCGAAAACCACTTTGACTAACCGTGTACGCGGTGGAGATTCCAGAATGAAGTAGGTGGTGGCAACGCTTCCTGTAAGGTAAATACGTGGACCCGACTCCCGTGAGTTGGCATAAGGTGGCTAAAACAGGAGTGATTCTCGGGCCAATGAGGTCATACCTCTGATCGGATGCTCCTCTTCGATATTATACTTTGACTTTGGATTGATTCAGTGGCCACTTCTATTTTTGATTTTGGGGGAGTTTGTTCGAGGTGGGCGGTAACTGCGGCTACGCGTTTCCACCAGCCCGGATAGCAATTGGTATATCTACCCTGGCATTGCCTAGTTGTGCCGTGTCACCTACCATACCGAGCCTTTACTACGAGTTTCTATTTGTGTCGTACCTATGGAGTATCCTATGGTAGCTTCCCGATCAGGAGGTATTACAGTACTGTATAGACTATTGGCATTTTACGTGTTAAGGTGGAAAATGTAAAGCCTTAACGCTATTTAAAAGTAAGTTTATTTTACAATTGGACACTATTATAATAGCGCAATATACTATATAGTAAATAGTTTAACGGATCCTTAGGAGATGTAGATCCCGAGCATCTCTTGAGTTACTGCACTCATATTTACTCCTGTTGATTTAACTCACATAAGATCTTTTAGTTCTGACTCGAGTGTTTTGTCTTTTCAATTCGCTCGGGTCAGTCCGAGCGTTTCAGGATTTGAGGACTTAGCTCTGGAGGATGAAGACGAAGATTTGTATTACTAGTATCTACTATATTATTCCACTACACCATTTAATTCCGCTGCATTGTTGTATTAGTATGTGTAACTCTAATATTTATTGCACAAGAAAAATAAATTATTTTGTAAAACAGTTTCATGAACTGTATATTTGATTATTATATTTTATCCTTCCGCTGCGAGATTCTGTTTTGTTTTATTTCTTCTCGTTTTTCTTATTTACCCCATAAAAATCCGCCCTTCCGTATGGTTTGAACTGGCATGTGTGTCGGTTTAAATCGTGCGGAAAGGCGGGACGTTACAGTTGGTATCAGAGCTTTGGTTTAGCGATAAACCTTGGCTTTGTGGGGTTTGACTCTTTATTAATGGGGTAGTAATACCCTATGGGAGTCACTGAGTGTATATACGAGAGAACGTATTTGTTAGTGTTATAAAAAGATTTTGATATTGTGTTAATCTGTTCTGTTTTGTATTTATAAATTCTTGTTGGTGCATGGGACTCTATGACATCAATAGGGATTTCTAAACACTTAATAGGACAGACCGACATAATATTTGTTTTTAATATAGGTGAATGAAATAACTTCGCCTATTATATTTTCTATATATAAAGTAAAATTTTCAAATGATATCTATATTTGGTTGCAATAGATTGGTTGTTAGGAATAAAATTTATAAATAATAGGTAAAATAAGATTGAAAATAAAATCAATGAAATTTGGAAATTTTAGAACTTAAGTCCGGGATTTTGAAAATCTGCTTTCAAAGGATTTATGAAATATAATAATTTGGTTTATAAGTATTTTCTTATATAAACATTTAGTATAATTCAGAAGAATTGTTTTAAAGAAGATTTTGGAGAAAATAAATTTTGTACTTTCCTCTCTGTCGCTGGAAAATAATTTCGGTGATGGCGGCCGCATCATCGACTTTCATTTTCGAGTTTCGAAGGGGAAATGCCACTGTAGTAAATTCTACTGCATATTTATTTTGAAATTATCTAAAATTTTAATTGTTCTAAATATAATTAGAGATATAAAAGTGGTAAGAAATTATTTATCTATTATTTTTAAAATAATTTGAAATTTGACCTGGTATTTAATTCTTAAATTTCCATTAATTAATTGTTTAAATTATTTTAGTGAAAAAAAAGGTAAGTAATAAATGAATTGAAATCTCTAAATTAGGAAAGAAATTAATGCAAAGTTATAAAGGGAAATTTGGCATTTTTAACATATGAGACAAAAAGTAATATTAGTGAACATTAAATTTAATTAAAAGAAGAGATAAAATTTGTATAAGTTCTTTTGCATTTTCTTTAACATATATAACTTACCAAATATGAAAAGTTGAAATGTTAAATAAGAAATTTGGATAGAATATTATACAAGTAGAAAATTTTGAGAAAATGAAGTATTCAATGAATTGCTATTATAAATAAGAATTTAATGGTTATAAACTTAAGTATGATATAAATGCTACTAGTTTAATATAATGGAAAGTAGGAAATATAAATAAATGACTGCAAACCATAGTTAATGAATAAAAAAAATCGTTTACTTATAAGAATGAAAGTTATAATGTTAAGAATTTAGTGTAATTAAAAAGGGTTACTGTAATTAAATATAATAGAATGTAAGCATTTAATAAATGATTGAAATTGAGAAGTGCATTTAATGTAATACAAATAACAGAACCTTACATAACCTGAATAGATATAGATGGATAATTGTAAGTAATAAATAGAAATAAGGAAACAACCATTGAATGAGAAATAAAATTTGAAGTTTGTTAGAAATAAATGTAAATTATAAAAAGGAAAATTTATGTGGTATGAATAAAAGAAAGGAAATCAAACAACTAGAGTATGTAAAGAATTTATATAAGGTAATTTGATTTGTTGGTTTGAATTGTTATTGTTTGATCTATGGTTGGTTGGGTAAGGAAATTTGAAGTTGTTGGATGAATAAATAATCTATTTTTGTCCCATCTAAGACTGTTGAGTAAATGATGCATTGGATAGTTATTTTTCACTCCGTACCATTCCAAGTTTTAACCCGAACAACTATTTGTTTGTTTGATTTAATGATTGTTGTTTGTGGTGTGTGCTGTTTGTTAAAATTGATGGTTGTTGTATTGATTGTTGTTAGTGTTTGAAACCATGAAAATATTTCACTTTATATAAATAGTTAACCTTTTTAGATTATATAAGTGAAATGCAGGTATGGAAGCAATTGCTACTGTTTTTGGTTCCATAAATTAAGCGTAATTTGCCCGACAAATAGGTACGTTTTCGGATTACGTTTTGTAGCGCTATTTTATATAATTTTTTCCATGTTGGGATATTTTATTTTGGATAATATATGTAATATATTTGTTATATTTTGATATTATATTTTCTCCCGAGCCTCTCCGTACAAAGGAGACTCTAACAAAATTTTCCGTAAATTTTGGACTTGGAACTATTTTGAAATGTTTTCAAAACTTTAATAAATTTAGTAAATTATTGTTTATAAGTTAAATATTTTGAATAAGATGTATTGTTACATAACTCTTTCTTCTCCTTTCTTTTTCCTTTTCGGGGACGAAAAGTTTTGAGTGGGGGAGAGTGTAACGACACGTAAATTTCGTATATTTAATTTGGTTAAATAAATAAGTTGTAATTAAAGGTTAACAATATAAAAATGAAATTCCAATTCAATAAAATAATGTAAAAAGTTGTGATTTGATTTTTAATGGAATATGAGAAAATAAGAGTAAGTATTTAATAATATGTTATTTATTTAGGATATTGAATAAAAATTTATAAGCCAATTGTGATAAATGGTAATATTGTGATATAAGTTAATAAATTTGATTTCAATGCAATACCCATAAATGAATGGGATGAAATGACCGTATGTAAAGGTATACTAGGTTATTTGTCGAATAGTAGGAAAGAAAAGTAAATATCAAATTGATTGATGATAAATATGCATTGAATAGTAAATTGAATGTACAGTTAATGGTAATTTAAAACTTATTTATGGTAAAATTGCATAAGTTCAATAAATTTAAAGAATTATGCAAGCGGATCATTTATAAACTAAAATGAAACATTCTAATTTAGTAGAGACATTTGAATGTTATGACTTATTTAAAGGTAATAATTGGAGTTAAGTAGAATTGGTTATATTTGGTTTAAATAGGGAAGGAGTATACAAAGGTAACTGTGAATAGTAAAGTCATAACCATAAATGAAAGAAATTGTACTAAGGGCAGTAAACATTTAATAAATTGTAGGGATAAATGCCAAAATTGAATGGTAATAAATGCAATTAAAAATTTCAAGTGTGTGAAACGTAAAAAAAGGTGTTAAAAGTTGTTAGGATTGGTATATTAAATTTATGATAAGGAGTAAAGGTAAGTATTAATAGAATCATGAATTTATTTGAAGGGAACGTATTAATTGTTTTGAAACCTTAATTAAAATGGGTAATTTATTTTATGTAAGCAAAACCAATGCAAATATTGAATTTATCATTAAGCAATAATAATAAATAGATATCAATTCAATTTGAAATCCATTTTTTTCTCAATTAACGATAATAGTATTGGTGCAAGCTAATAAGTCTAAATGACAATGCAATACAAATTTACGGAAATTGAATATAAACGGAGGTAATAAAGTAATGCAAGAAAATAAATAATGTAATTAGTACAATCCCTTTTATTTGTAAACTATTGTAAGGTGTTAATTTGTGACGCCCCACCTCTATACCCACGCTAGACAAGAACACTACGGAGTAATGCTGTCGACTAGCACGGAGAATAAGGCTGTTGAGGAGTGACCATCTATATAATTGCTTTGTGCGAGTACCGATATGTCAGATAGTAATAATATAAGTTTTCATCTCAAGAGGAAATCCGACATACAGATACAAACTCAAAGCTATCACACAGTGGCTATATAAAATCTTCGCAAACAAATATAGAAATAAACATAACACAAATCAGTCACAGACAATTCATATCACAAAGGCGGAAATAGATTTGAATATAACACATGAAAGTGTACATCAGAGTAGTGGTCAAAGAGATCCACAATAATACAAAGGAATAGCAACACGTGCTATACAAAAGAATACAACTATGAGTCCATATCTCATGTGTATACAACAAAATAAACTACTAATCTAAGTAGTTAGCCAAAAGTCAGAAGATGGTTCCAGATAGGAAGCCATGAGGAAGCAACTGTAATATCTCAGTCTGACCCGAGTATTATTTAAGAAGAAAATAATAAACGGATCAGTCTAGCTATAAATATCAGATGAAGTGATATATAATAAGAGATATGACATAAACATATAATACTCACAAGGCCAAGCTGTGATAAATAAGTAATTGAAAATCAACAAGAGATTAATCAATATCACAATAATCTACTCAAGATAAAAAGGAATGTCATACTCCTAATTTCATTCACCAAGCCACAATAAATGACATATATATCAATGCCCATCGTAAAAGTTGGTGAAACATAAATTCCAGAAATCAACACACGAAATCCAGAAATCACAATAAAAAGGATGGCCAATCCCCAAAAAAACTGGACATCGACGCACCTAGAAAGACACGCCCCATGTACAGTCGAACATCGACGCACCTAGAAAGATACGGCCCATGCTCTAGCATCGACGCACCTAGAAAGATACGCCCCATGCATAAATAAATATCGATGCACATAGAAAGATACACCCCATGTAATGTCTAACATCGATGCACCTAGAAAGATACACCCCATGCAAAGTCGAACATCGACGCACCTAGAAAGATACGCCCCATGCATAGACGAACATCGACGCACCTAGAAAGATACGCCCCATGTCACGACTTATTGAGCCGATTGTTCCACGAAGTAAATAAACATCGATGCACCTAAAAGGTACACCCCATGCATAAATAAACATGGACGCACCTAGAAAGATACGACCCATGTGAGAAATGAGACGAAGCTCAATAAAATGAGGAACAGTCCTCCACATAAACCAAGAGACATCGCACATTGCTAGTCCAAACCACAAAGGTGATCGTCATGATCAACGAGAAGTGTCAATTACAATAAGCTAGTAAATATATGAGCTTAGCTTCATGTCCCATAACCACTAGCTTAATTTAAATATTTACGAACAAATTGTAGATCTCCACTTGAAAATTGTCACAAGAGTTTCAATCCAACAAGTCCAAGAATTAACCGACGAAGTAAACGCAAGCGTTTCATACCACTTGTTTTACTAAGTCGTTTAATTAGATTTCTCATACGAGTGAGGTAAAGGTTTGTATATACTAATAGATTAGAAATCGGTTTGAGAAAATGAGCTTTGTTATAAAATAGTGTTGAAATCATTTGAAGAAAGAGTTTTGATATTTACTACTAGTATAGAAAACCTTTATATTTTAAAGTGACAAATCATAGAAGTGATTGTAGAAACAATCGGGCATAAAAATTCACATTCGAAGACGTGAATAAAATCCAAAGAAATCGATATCAAATCCATCAAAGTGGATATATCTACAATTCCCAAAGAAAAGGTCATCAAAGTCGATAATAAATGACGACAACAAAAGGGAGACAACACGAATCGATTAAAGTTGGATATTCAAACGAATTAGCAAAATAGGCAATTCTGGCAAAAATCATCAGGTCGGTCGACCGGACTCCCCGAGTCCGTCGACCGAACCAAAGGTTGGGAACCTCTCGGGATAGCAGGTCGGTCGACCGAACCAGGGTGGTCGGTCGGTCGAACCAGAAACAGAGAAGTGCATAGCACATTTGGAAGCAGGTCGGTCGGCCGAGCCTGTTTCCAGCCTCATCCATGCCTATTACAAATGAGGTTCAATCTTGACCTAAATTGCATTCGCACGAGCAACGGCGCTAAGGGTTTATCCCAATCGACTACCCGGCCCTATATGCTCCTCGATGCACAATCAAAAACATGTTCAAACATCAAAGTTAGGATTTTTAACGAATTGAACTCAAAACACTAAAAATTGGAATATACACCAATTCAATCTAAACCAAAAGCAAATGCACACGAATAAGTGTTAGGAATTCATACCTAACAATCGAAGATAAATATAAGCATAGATGTGAGATAAAAATCTCACCTTTTTAACTCAAGAACAAGAGGAAGAAGCTCAAATGCAAAGAAAAGGCTAACCACTCTTCACTCTTACTCAACAAGCTTCAATCTAAGAATAAAACACATATTTTCCTAAATTAGGTTTAGGATATTTTCTGAAATTGAAGAGGAGAAGAGATGGAGAAGATGGAGAAGAGGCTTACCTATCCTTCTCTTTGAATTTGGAGCAAGAATTTGGATTATCAAGAGCAACTAGGGCTTGGGAGTTTCTATTTCCTCTTCCCTTCCCCCATTAACATAAAAGCTTGAGTATTAGGAGTTAGAATGAAGTAATGAAGAGGAGAGGGGGATTGGGACTGAGTACATAAGTGGGCTCAGCCCAAACCAAAACCCTAAGTGAAAAGTAGAAAAATTCAACTTTCTCCAAACATATCGAAGCTTATACTCAAAAAGGTCGCAAACGGCATTTTGAACTCAATGGAAGTGGTCTCGCGTCCTAATTCGGCTGTTTGCAAAAAATAGCTTTTCGGACTAAAATCCGAATAACGATAAAATATTTAAATAAAATATTTAAATATAAAATCGATAAATATGCGGGTTGTTACAGACTCCCCTCCTTAAAGAAATTGCGTCCTCGCAATACTTAAGAGGAAAATAAGATGTAACAACCATGGAAGCATATCAACACAAAAGAAAATTTGAAATAGGAAGTTCACCATAAAGTGCACGAAAGAGTTAGCAAGAATTCTGGTGAAACTTCAATTTCCACAATATTACCGAGCTCAAGAAGGAAAACCGGAATCCCTAAGGCATTTCCGTAGATAAAAGAAGTGGGGAACGTCAAGAATAGCAGAAAATTGAGCCGGTGCAACGGCGTAGTACGAAAACGGTACGCCCGAGGAACTAGAAACTCAAATAATTTGGGACATCAGCGTAGTACAAAAACGGTACGCCCAATGAACCAAAGCAAAGACATTGATGTAGTACAAACGGTACATCCAATGAATCGAATAGCAAAAACATTGACGTAGTACAAATGGTACGTCCAATAAATCAAATAGCAAAGACATTGATGTAGTACAACGGTACATCCAATGAATCAAATAGCAAAGACATTGATGTAGTACAACGGTACATCCAAAGAATCAAATAGCAAAGACATTGATGTAGTACAACGGTACATCCAATGAATCAAATAGCAAAGACATTGATGTAGGACAACGGTACATCCAATGAATCAAATAGCAAAGACATTGATGTAGCACAACGGTACATCCAATGAATCAAATAGCAAAGACATTGATGTAGTACAACGGTACATCCAATGAATCAAAAGCAAAGTCATTGATGTAGTACAAACGGTACATCCAATGAATCAAAAGGAAAGACATTGATGTAGTACAAACGGTACATCCAATGAATCAAAAGCAAAGTCATTGATGTAGTACAAACGGTACATCCAATGAATCAAATAGCAAAGACATTGATGTAGTACAACGTTACATCCAATGTATCAAAAGCAAAGTCATTGACGTAGTACAAACAGTACATCCAATGAATCAAATAGCAAAGATATTGATGTAGTACAACGGTACACCCAATGTATCAAATAGCAAAGACATTGATGTAGTACAACGGTATATCCAATGAATCAAAAGCAAAGTCATTGATGTAGTACAAACGGTACATCCAATGAATCAAAAGGAAAGACATTGATGTAGTACAAACGGTACATACAATGAATCAAAAGCAAAGTCATTGATGTAGTACAAACGGTACATCCAATGTATCAAAATCAAATAATTCGGAACACTGACGCAGTACAAAAACGGTACGTCCAATGAACCGAAGCCCGAATGATTTCGGAACACCGACGTAGTACAAAAACGGTACGTCCAATGAACCGAACACAATAAAAGAACATCGGACGCAAGCTCATAAAAGAAATGAGATGAAACTCAATAAAACGAAGTACATCAAAACGCCCGATGAACTTGATAAAAAGATAATTTCATTTAGTCATCAACAAAGAAACAACCCCTTATTGCTTACGACTAAACGCATTGGCAACACGATTTCCCCTTCGGGAATAAAAAGAATATCAAGATCATTAGAAGCTAGGAACTCGAGTCATCATGCAGTTCCTTAAGAGAACATAAATACTCCAAAGATTTATGATCGAGATGGAGAACAAATTTCTCATCCAAATATGATGAAGCCAAATTCCAAAAGCAAAAACAATAGCCGAGAGCACTAGATCATAAGTGGCATATCTAGTCTCGATAAACTATAATGATTTAGAAGCACAAGCGATGGCACGTTCTCTATGGCAAGAGAATGGCATCCAAACCAATGCGACTAGTATCGGTACAAATAGCAAAGTCTTGGTTCCCCTTCAGGAATCACAAGAAAGAATAAGAGTATCGAAAAGAAAGAACCTCTTTCAAATAATTCTCTTTCCCGAAAAATTAAAACTTTCAAAATCACATTTTTAATTTTATGTAATAATCTTTCTACAAAAATTTACATTTTTACAAGTCAATATATCGTGTCTAATTGTCACATCAAAGCGTTTAGGAAATTCCTATCGATAACGTTGATCAAGCGCATCGACCAAAATTCTTAAAGCACTCAACGGGCAATACAATCACAAAATCATCTTTTATAGGATAAATAAATCTCTTAAAAAGTTTTAAGAATATTCTTTGTTCGTTTCAAGAACAAAAATCCAGTTTTACTTATAAATAAATCTTATAAAAAAGATTTGCAAAATTTTAAATTACTATTTTCATCCAAAATCAATAAATACAAGAATGGTCTCATCGAAATATTCATAGAATATTCGATCTATAAAATGGATGAAATAAGCTGGACAAATTGAATGACATAATAATTCATTCATAGGAATCATAACGAGTGCGGAGTGCGTAAGTGGAATGCTAACTCCCGCAACTCGTAGCCAAATGAAAACTGGTGGCAAGGTCGAGCTAGAAAGACCTTATCACCACACAAAAGATTTCTTAGGTGATAATCCTAAGACAAGCTCAAAAATACCGGAAAATTTCACAAACTATTTGAATGAGGGAAATAACACTTTCCTTACAAGTGGGCTTAAGGAATAAAATGATGCCATCAAGTTGGAATCAAAATCATAAAGGAAAAATAGAAATCTGCTTAACAGATTGAAAATGTCAAAGATGAAAAGTCCACACGGAAAATAGGATATGGGCCTCACAACGATTAAGCCAATCCTTACAGAAATCAATTCCGAAGCCTAAGTAAAAATCGGCTCGGACAGAATAATCACATAAAATAATTTCGACATCAAATAAAAGCGAATTGAGGGTTGCAGATCTACCATTCGGATTCGCAATCCTCAAAGAAGTCATCAAGCCCAAAATATTCAAAGAAAAAGAATCGACAAGTTCTTTTGATATAAAATAGTGAGATGAAACCCATATCAAAAAGAACTCAAATAAGAAGATCACAAAATAAATGTAGTCAAGGATTAGATGAGAAATACCTTGACCATGAGAAGTGTTGTTAGGGGCTTGCACAATATTTAGCTTTCTCATGTCCTTGTTCAAAAGTTTGGGACACGCAGATAAAAGATGACCCGGCTTCTTGCAATAGCGACAAGAATGGGGTTTTGGACACATATTTGCATAGTGTTCCAAAGAATTACAATTGTAGCATCCTCCACGATTAGGGATTGGAGTCTTTGCTACAAAATTAGTTTGCTTCCCTCTCTTATTGGGATTAAGGCTCTTGAACTTAATATGCCTCTTCTTGGAAGTCTCAATATCACAAACACTTCCTTTACCAACCTCTCCATGAAGAAGAGTAACATCCACAAGCTGATTGAAAGAAACTTCAAGTTTCAAAGGTAGAACCATTCCGGGGTTCTTACTCAAAGCACAGATAAACTCTTGATTCTTTACAAGATCCAAAAGTTGTTGAACAGACATAAAAACTCCATCTTGGGAAGTAGCACTAGATTGACCGACGCTGGGGCGGCCAGGTCTAACCATTTCTCTTCTTTAAGAAAGAAAGAAAGAAGAGGAAAGAGTTATTCTCAAAATAAATTTCAATCAAACTTGATTGATAAAACAAGGAATCATAAAGAAAATAGGATAGAACGGTACGAAGACCCGAATAAAATCCTAAAGCACAACTCCTAAGAAAGACCTAGGACATGACCCTTGCTAAATTATTCTATATTGTTCCGAAGTTTGGCTCTGATACCAAGCTGTGATGCACCACCTCTATACCCACGCTAGACAAGAACACTACGGAGTAATGCTGTCGACTAGCACGGAGAATAAGGCTGTTGAGGAGCGACCATCTGTATAATTGCTTTGTGCGAGCACCGATATGTCAGATAGTAATAATATAAGTTTTCATCTCAAGAGGAAATCCGACATACAGATACAAACTCAAAGCTATCACACAGTGGCTATATAAAATCTTCGGAAACAAATATAGAAATAAACATAACACAAATCAGTCACAGACAATTCATATCACAAAGGCGGAAATAGATATGAATATAACACATGAAAGTGTACATCAGAGTAGTGGTCAAAGAGATCCACAATAATACAAAGGAATAGCAACACGTGTTATACAAAAGAATACAACTATGAGTCCATATCTCAAGTGTATATAACAAAATAAACTACTAATCTAAGTAGTTAGCCAAAAGTCAGAAGACGGTCCAAATAGGAAGCTATGAGGAAGCACCTGTAATATCTCAGTCTGACCCGAGTATTATTTAAGAAGAAAATAATAAACGGATCAGTCTAGCTATAAATATCAGATGAAGTGATATATAATAAGAGATATGACATAAACATATAATAATCACAAGGCCAAGCTATGATAATAAATAATTGAAAATCAACAAGAGATTAATCAATATCACAATAATCTACTCAAGATAAAAAGGAATGTCATACTCCTAATTTCATTCACCAAGCCACAATAAATGACATATATATCAATGCCCATCGTAAAAGTTGGTGAAACATAAATTCCAGAAATCAACACATGAAATCCAGAAATCACAATAAAAAGGATGGCCAATCCCCAAAAAAACTGGACATCGACGCACCTAGAAAGACAGGCCTCATGTACAGTCGAACATCGACGCACCTAGAAAGATACGCCCTATGCTCTAGCATCGACGCACCTAGAAAGATACGCCCCATGCACAAATAAACATCGATGCACCTAGAAAGATACACCCCATGTAATGTCTAACATCGATGCACCTAGAAAGATACACCCCATGCAAAGTCGAACATCGACGCACCTAGAAAGATGTGCCCCATGCATAGACGAACATCGACGCACCTAGAAAGATACGCCCCATGTCCCGACTTATTGAGCCGATTGCTCCACGAAGTAAATAAACATCGATGCACCTAGAAAGGTACACCCCATGCATAAATAAACATGGACGCACCTAGAAAGATACGACCCATGTGAGAAATGAGACGAAGCTCAATAAAATGAGGAACAGTCCTCCACATAAACCAAGAGACATCGCACATTGCTAGTCTAAACCACAAAGGTGATCGTCATGATCAACGAGAAGTGTGAATTACAATAAGCTAGTAAATATATGAGCTTAACTTCATGTCCCATAACCACTAGCTTAACTTAAATATTTACGAACAATTTATAGATCTCCACTTGAAAATTGTCACAAGAGTTTCAATCGAACAAGTCCAAGAATTAATCGACGAAGTAAACGCAAGCGTTTCATACCACTTGTTTACTAAGTCGTTTAATTAGATTTCTCATACGAGTGAGGTAAAGGTTTGTATATACTAATAGATTGGAAATCGGTTTGAGAAAACGAGCTTTGTTATAAAATAGTGTTGAAATCATTTGAAGAAAGAGTTTTGATATTTACTACTAGTATAGAAAACCTTTATATTTTAAAGTGACAAATCATAGAAGTGATTGTAGAAACAATCGGGCATAAAAATTCACATTCGAAGACGTGAATAAAATCCAAAGAAATCGATATCAAATCCATCAAAGTGGATATATCTACAATTCCCAAAGAAAAGGTCATCAAAGTCGATAATAAATGACGACAACAAAAGGGAGACAACATGAATCGATTAAAGTTGAATATTCAAACGAATTAGCAAAATAGGCAATTCTGGCAAAAATCATCAGGTCGGTCGACCGGACTCCCTGAGTCGGTCGACCGAACCAAAGGTTGGGAACCTCTCGGGACAGCAGGTCGGTCGACCGAACCAGGGTGGTCGGTCGGTCGAACCAGAAACAGAGAAGTGCATAGCACATTTGGAAGCAGGTCGGTCGACCGGACCAGAGGGGTCGGTCGGCCGAGCCTGTTTCCAGCCTCATCCATGCCTATTACAAATGACGTTCAATCTTGACCAAAATTGCATTCGCACGAGCAACGGCGCTAAGGGTTTATGCCAATCGACTACCCGGCCCTATATGCTCCTCGATGCACAGTCAAAAACATGTTCAAACATCAAAGTTAGGATTTTTAACGAATTGAACTCAAAACACTAAAAATTGGAATATACACCAATTCAATCCAAACCAAAAGAAAATGCACATGAATAAGTGTTAGGAATTCATACCTAACAATCGAAGATAAATATAAGCAAGGATGTGAGATAAAAATCTCACCTTTTTAACTCAAGAACAAGAAGAAGAAGCTCAAATGCAACGAAAAGGCTAACCACTCTTCACTCTTACTCAACAAGCCTCAATCTAAGAATTAAACACATATTTTCCTAAATTAGGTTTAGGATATTTTCTGAAATTGAAGAGGAGAAGAGATGGAGAAGATGGAGAAGAGGCTTACCTATCCTTCTCTTTGAATTTGGAGCAAGAATTTGGATTATCAAGAGCAACTAGGGCTTGGGAGTTTCTATTTCCTCTTCCCTTCCCCCATTAACATAAAATCTTGAGTATTAGGAGTTAGAATGAAGTAATGAAGAGGAGAGGGGGATTGGGACTGAGTACATAAGTGGGCTCAGCCCAAACCAAAACCCTAAGTGAAAAGTAGAAAAATTCAACTTTCTCCAAACATATCGAAGCTTATACTCAAAAAGGTCGCAAACGGCATTTTGAACTCAATGGAAGTGGCCTTGAGTCCTAATTCGGCTGTTTGCAAAAAGTAGCTTTTCGGACTAAAATCCGAATAACAATAAAATATTTAAATAAAATATTTAAATATAAAATCGATAAATATGCGGGTTGTTACATAATTAATTGAAATATGAAAATTTGGAAATAGATTCAAAATTTATGTTGGATAAATGAATTGCAATAATTAAAGTTAGTAATTAATAGGTTAAAGGGAATACCAATTTATTCATAAATGAACATAAGTGAATGTAACAAAATAAATAGGAAACGCTGATTATTCATAAGTGATGGTTGATGATATAAACGTTACTAACTATTAATGTAGTAACGTAAGATGTAAATGTATTTTCAACGGAAATGTAACCTTATTTCTAGGTAGAAATTGCAGGTAGATTTATGAAATGGAGTTTATGAGATAAATAGAATTGAATGTTTCGTTAGTATGAGTTTAAGGGAATATGGGGTAAATTGATTAAATCAATAAAAGACAATAAATGCAATGATGATGGGTTAGTAATGAAAGTGAATAGGGAAATGATTGTATAGTAAAAATGGAATTCCAACTTGTTGGAATGGAGTAAATACACTTAGTAATAAATTTAGGTTAGGAAAACGAAATGGAAATATTGAATTAGTTAATTCGTATGTATATATAGAATGGTGATTATTGGATTGTAAATAATAAACTTATTAATGGTGATCAAGAGTTGTGACCACAAGTTATTATGAGTGATACATATATATTTAATTCAATTCAATTGATTTGGAAATCATTGCATTAAATATAAATCAAATGTTACGTTGAATAAGTTAAGGTAATAAATGGATAATAACGTAAATGTTCTTCATAGATATGATAATTTGAATCTATTGAAATTTATGGAATTTGAATATAACATTTACGTTAATTGGAGATAAAGATGGAAATAGGTAATAATTGCATTAATTTGTAAGTAGAAATAAATCGTTAATGAGAACAAGTATTTAAGATTTACCATCTATTTAGTATATTAAGTTATAACGGAAAATCAATTGCAATAATTAACAATATATTTATTTCATTAATGATAATGACGTAATATTTGAAATATTAAATGTATATAACGGTAGAAATGTGAAATTTGGGGAATAGATTCAAAGTTATAAATGAGTTGTTAAAATAATACATAATAAGTGCAAATTGAATGAATCAATGGGAGCATAGATTTAAGTTTAGAAAACGATACTTTGGTTTAATTAAGTATTGCAAAATAAATGAAATTAACGTTTAAATATTTCGTTTATAGAGATTAAACTAAAATTCAAGGATATTAAAATAATAGATTTTGAACCCAACATGGAATCCTTCTACTTAAAATTTTTAGATGGAATAAACATTTGATTATTTAATTGAATAGAGAAAAAGATTTATTTAGTATGTAATTTAATTCTTGTTGAAACCTGTAATTTTATAAACATGTTTGCTTGACTATAAATAAGGATTACAATGTTCACGTATTTATTTAATTGATTTCATCAATTAGGGTCTGTTTTGAAGTGGAAGATTAAAATCAATTGGAAATAAATTTATTAAAATCTTTCAATTGAAAAAGGAAAAGAAACAAAGTGCAATTAATAAAATTTATGTAAGAATGTTTTCATTATGAATGTACATTATTTGGAAATATAAGAATGGATTTAATATTGTACAAGTTGATCATTTTAGAATATAAGAATGTTTACATTATGAATTGCAAGTAACAAATAAGCATTTTAAGGAAAATAAAATAATGTTGAGGAAATAAAGTGAACGTTTCCATTCTAAATATAAGGAAGTGGAGAAATTAACACTGCAATGGATAGACTTATCAGCTTTTAATTTACATCTAAATTTGTTTAGATCAATTTGGAAATTAATAAAATTGTGGATATATTTTGAAACGTAAACGAAACGTCTAGATTTACATTTGTAAATACGTTTAAAATAAAATGTAAATGATAAGGAATTTATTTATTTTCTAAATCCATAACGTGTGTAATTAATATTATTTATCTTTTGGGACCACCTCCGTTTGCACGTTAAAATTCGTGCACACCTATTCTTTTGCGATCTATCTATAAATAGGCGGTGAAACCCTAGCCTCCATCTTCATACCTCTGTATATTCTCTTCTTCAACTTCTTCTCTTCTTCAATGGCAATAGACAATTTCTAGATCCAGTTTCAATCCAAATAAAAGTCAAAATTCGAACTCCTCTAAAAATTCCAGAAAAATTATATGGTGGAGTTCTCAGAATACGCAATCTACAGGTGGTGTTCGTTTTCCGTTTTGGGTTCGGTCTAGAAACATATTCACGTGCTCCTATAGCCAAAGCGTGTGGAAGACGATAGTGACGTGGCGAGTATTTAATTAAGGTTTTTTTTGTTTTATAATTTATTTTGATTTTCAAATCGTTTAAATCGCATAACTTTTTCATACGACCTTGGATTCACGCGAAACTTTTTTTGTTAGGATCGTAATTAAATTCCGGACAGTTTGGAACTAGTTTGGACCAATTCGGAGACGTTGAATTTTTGGGTTTAAATCGGATTTAAATTCGATTTAAATTCAAAAGGTGAGTGTTTTAACCCACTCACAACTTCTAAAAATTTTTATGTTTGTTAAATTTATCGTAGATATGAGTAGAAATTTATTTATGACTGTTTGGCATGTTTATTCATCATATCTGTTAAATCGTGTTATTAAATTTAACTGTTAATTTATTTTATTTATTGCATATTAATTGATAGTTAGAATTAATTTATTTGCATATAAACTGCTAGTAAACAGTTATAAAATTTATTACTGAATATAAACTGTTAGTTTAATAGTTGTTAAATTTTATTTGGAATATAGCTGCCAGTTATTACCTGTTATATATTACCAGATATATATTGATATTGATTTATTATTGGATGATGATTGTGATTTGGATGATGGATGATTTTGATGAATGGATGTTTTTTTTATCATTAAACTACAAGTTATCATGCATTTTCGTTTCAAATTCGGGATTGTGGTTTGAAACGATATACCACCGCAAATTTTATTTTTAAATTGCGGATTGAAATGATAAATATCCGTATCACTTGACCATACGATAGAAAATTATATACAGGCACCGTGGTCTATATATAAATTATTTTAAAATGATTTCTATGTTTTGGATGGGATACGGTTTATAAAAATTTTAAATTTTGATATTTTATAAATATTATTCTTCTATATATATATACATATGAAGTTAAAAATTTTGAATTTAAGCTGTGTATAAATCCGTTGAATAAAAATGGAAATCTAGAAAATGGAATTTGAAGTTTATACTATGTGTTTAAATTTGGAAATTTTTAAGGTATGATATTTATAACTGGATTTTTCCAAGATAAATTTAAAATGAATATTCTAGTATAATTAAATTGAAGAAAATATTTAATTGCTAGAAATTGGAGTTTTATTTATTTATTTTATGTGATTATTCAAGACTAAATAATAGAACATTTAATTTGTTGAAAGAATAAATTCTAACTTTGGTTTTGAAATATTAATACTCCAAATGGATATATATATATATATATATATAGAAATTGAAGTGGTTTTGCAACTTGAAAGTGATATTCAAATTTACGGTTTAGACTTTAAATAAAGAAATATATTTGTAAAGCCATGGAAATTATTTTTCTTTACAAAGTAACCTTAAAGTTAAACCATTTATTTTATATACCGTTGAATATCCCAACCATTCAAGTTTTAGAAGTTATGGTTTTAAAATTTTGAATTTCGATGCTTTGAAAGTATATTTCAAATATTTGGTTTCCAGATATGTTAAATTTTAAACCAGCATAATTTGGTAAAAGAATTATATTTGAGATAAAATGATATCATATTGTTTTGGGTTTAAATTGATATCGTATTCATAGTTTTGAAATGGGAAATTTTATTCTGGTTTTAAAGTATAAACTATTTTAAATGACCGCGGTGTTATAATAACGATGGGTTGGCAAAGAGACCGGGATCAGATATGGACATACTCTCTGTCGATACCGAAAACCACTTTGACTAACCGTGTACGCGGTGGAGATTCCAGAATGAAGTAGGTTGTGGCGACGCTTCCTGTAAGGTAAATACGTGGACCCGACTCCCGTGAGTTGGCATAAGGTGGCTAAAACAGGAGTGATTCTCGGGCCAATGAGGTCATACCTCTGATCGGACGCTCCTCTTCGATATTATACTTAGACTTTGGATTGATTCAGTGGCCACTTCTATTTTTGATTTTGGGGGAGTTTGTTCGAGGTGGGCGGTAAATGCGGCTATGCGTTTCCACCAGCCCGGATAGCAATTGGTATATCTACCCTGGCATTGCCTAGTTGTGCCGTGTCACCTACCATACCGAGCCTTTACTACGAGTTTTTATTTGTGTCGTACCTATGGAGTATCCTCTGGTAGCTTCCCGATCAGGAGGTATTATGGTACTGTATAGACTATTGGCATTTTACGTGTTAAGGTGGAAAATGTAAAGCCTTAACGCTATTTAAAAGTAAGTTTATTTTACAATTGGACACTATTATAATAGCGCAATATACTACATAGTAAATAGTTTAACGGATCCTTAGGAGATGTAGATCCCGAGCATCTCTTGAGTTACTGCACTCATATTTACTCCTGTTGATTTAACTCACATAAGATCTTTTAGTTCTGACTCGAGTGTTTTGTCTTTTCAATTCGCTAGGGTCTGTCCGAGCGTTTCAGGATTTGAGGACTTAGCTCTGGAGGACGAAGACGAAGATTTGTATTACTAGTATCTACTATATTATTCCACTACACCATTTAATTCCGCTGCATTGTTGTATTGGTATGTGTAACTCTGATATGTATTGCACAAGAAAAATAAATTATTTTGTAAAACAGTTTCATGAACTGTATATTTGATTATTATATTTTATCCTTCCGCTGTGAGATTCTGTTTTGTTTTATTTCTTCTCGTTTTTCTTATTTACCCCATAAAAATCCGCTCTTCCGTATGGTTTGAACTGGCACGTGTGTCGGTTTAAATCGTGCGGAAAGGCGGGACGTTACAAGATAAGTGGCCGCGTTTGGTGCCGGTTGCGCATGCAAATCAAGGAGCAAGGGGTGGCCGAGTTGCATGTGGTGGTGGCCGTGGGTAGAGCAGGTTAGGGGCTTTAATATGGAAGTTGTTGATCGAGTTATAACGTGGTGTGGTGGTCGGAATAATTAACCCTAGTTTATGCAAATGGGTTTCTTGTTTCGTTCGTTACCTGTAGAAGTTAACGCGGATGGAAGGAGATGAAGGGAGCGGCTAGGATCTGGAAGCAAGAAATTTGCACGGCCCAGATTAGATTAGGTTTGAAAATAAAATTTATGTTGTAATTTTTATAATAAAAATTTGTGTAACTTTGAAAAATCATATCTTTTTCATACGAGGTCGAAAACGCGCGAAACCAGTTGCGTTGGAATCGTATGGACGAGCACTACGCTATGAAATTGGATTGGAGTCGCTTGGAGTTAGTGAGAATTTGGGTAAAATTAAACGTTCATTTAATTTTATTCGAAATAAATCGCTAAAACGAAATTGAAATCAAGGTGAGAACTTCTCACTCAATCGAATCAGTTTCGACTTTAATTTTTAATAGTTAGATTTAAAATACTTTAATGCATTTTTGAATGATGATTGTTATCTATTGATTGTTAAAATAGACATTATGCGCCGTTAGTAAGCGGATGTTATTTATTAAAAACGTATATACCGCGAATATTTCATAAACAGTGAAATTGGTATTATATATAATAGCAATATATATATATATATATATATTGGCATATGTATATATTGCAGTTGTTGATTTCCCGCATTGTATAGCGGATGAGACCCTATTGCGCCGTCTATTAAGCGGATAATATTTTAAATCCCATATACCCCGATAATTCCGTACTAGAGCGGAATTGGTATTGTGCTAATGTTTGTGGATGCAGGAAAACAGGTTGGAGGGATCCAACTGGATTCCTCAACAGTACTTATTTGATTATGGATATTTTGATATTCGTTGATTATCATATAAGATATATGATATCGTTGTAGTCGTGATTGACTATTTGGTATGTAGCATCATTGGGCCAAATTTTGGAAATTTTAAAGAGATTTTAAAGTGATTTTTTGAAAGTATATGTTTATAAAATATTTTTTTGGAATAGATCCATTATAAATAAATAAACGTTATAATTTTAATGTTATAAAAATTATGATTTTTGAGAAATATAGTTAAAGGTTGATTTTTTGAAAATAAAGGTTAATGATTTTATAAAATAGTTTAAATCGGGATTTTTGAATTTATTATAAAAGTTTAAATATAGGATTTATAAATTTGATTATTTTATAAATCAAAATGATGAAATTATAAAGGAGTTAAGACGTTTTGAAATAATAATATAAATTGATTTATATAAAAGGTTTATAAAACTGATATTTGTAAAATTAAAAGTATTGGAATTATAAAATGAGTTTTATAAGTGTTAGAATGAATTGTGAATAAATTTCGTAAATGAATGAAATTTATAGAATTATAAACGGTGAGGTTATAAATGGAATTTTATAAGCAGTAGGTTTATAAAATTTGTAAAGTTATTTGAAGAATAGATTTGGTTAAATAAATGAATCTTATAAGTTATAAGATTTATAATTTGGAAAGTCTTAAAAACAACGATTTTGTAAAATAATCGTTTTATAAGCATTTAACTTATAATATGAACCTTTGGTTTATAATTGAGTTATGAATTGAATAGGTTAATAAAGGAATTTATAAACGTTGTTTTATAAATCCGCAACGACTTATTTTGATAAGTAAATTGTTGTAACTTATTAATGGAGTTATATTCACGTTTTAGACAGTGAATAATCCTGTAAAATAAAATGAACAGAAAGGATGAAATTGGTTAACAAGGTATATTCACATTTTTGAATAGTGAATAATATGTTAAAGAAAATGTTTTAGATGTGATGTTTTAAATAGAATTAAAACGATCTAACGATGTTTTCAAAATGTGTTGAAATTCGAAACCATAGATTTCAACATTTATTGTTGAAATAGATGTTTTCGAGGAATAGAAGGAAATGGTGGACTATAACACTGTTGTTATAGTAAATGATTTCCGAAAGAAAATGTTTTGTATAGTATTGGGATTTATATATCTATTTTAATTTCGAATCTCTATACTAGTGATTTTGGGTTGTCGTAATGATGTTTTACGCAACATTCGTTTTGGCCCAAATAAATATGTTTAAGAGAATGATTTCCTTAAAGAATGAAATATGTACTTAATCTCGATTTAAGTATATTGAATATTTTCCAAGTGTTGAAAATAAAAAGATTGTGAATTACTTATTTAATAAGTATGGAAATTTTTTCCAATGAGAAATGAAACGTTTAGAGAATTTATCTTTTTGAAGATAAATTGAAAATGAATAATTGAAATCGTATATTCATTGATATTTTGGAATATAAATTCACTATGGAATTTAAAAAAGAAAGGGGAATTTGTTTTAAAATAAATATTGATTTATTTTTGAAGTACTGAAATTATATATCTTGTAAAGATATTTTTGGGAAATAAATAATTTGGAAAATTATTTGGAATCTGGTGATGTTGTGCATATCCATTGATAGTTCAATAACCGACTATCAATATTTACCTTTGAATGGGTATTTGTTGTGATTTGTTTGAATTGGAATGCTACACTTATTTTTAAATTATTGCGCTCGTTATTCGGATTACCCATTCCGAACAGTGATACGACGTAATGAATAGCATTGATGACCGGTGTTGAGGACCGGATATTTGTGAGAGCGATAGGATGACCTGTCGATTGACTCTGCACCGAGTTGCTCCGGTATAGAGTTCTCCATATGTGATGGGGAATCCGATCAGGATTGTGGATATCCGGATTGCAAGGACTTCTTTGTAAGCGCCTTCGGTTCTGTTTGAGCCCGGAACAGACTTATATGGATTGTATGTCTGACATTACAAATTGAGATATAAAGCTGATTTCTTTCAAATATATTTCTGTTGGTGGCGGAGAATTTATTCTCTTAGCTTAACACCCTTCTCTGAGACGTATGAGCTCAGAGGTTATGTAGTTGATGGTTATGAGCGATATATTCCCAATTTGGTAATGTGACATGCTGAATGTTGCTGTGAGATGATCATTGTGTTGATCATTTGTGATAGGATCATTTGTTTGATCATTTATCTTAGTGATCATTTCTATGATCATTTGTTGACCTAAAGCACAGCTTTTGTATAAAGCGTGGCTTTGTGGACGAAACTTCGTCGAGCCTCACACCTCGGAATGGTCAAAACGGGAAAGATGCAGCAAGGTTATGAGGGGTAGCTCCCTTTAGGGTATATGCATTTCCTTCTGGAAAAGGGTGGTATCATGGTATGGAGCCCAGATACTTACTCATGTTGAAACACTTATTATTATGGTGTGATGTTGATTACGAGCGCTCGGTTAAAGGTCCCAAAGGACCGGGGGATGGCATACTCGTGTCAGTAGTTACCCAGTTAGGGGTAACCCGGCCTTGTGTTGGCAGAGATCCGGTTTGGTTCTCGGGGACGTCCTTCTAGAGGCGTTCTCATGTGGCAATGGGAAGTTCCTTGGCCTGATCATTCGTTGGAATCCAAAGAAACAATACGATCTTGTACGGTTTTAGTTGTATAACCTGCCATGGAATGTGGCGGTAACCTGCTATTGAACATGGTAGCTATAGTAGGCATAAGTGCGGAATGCCTATGCTGGCTAAGATTTATATTCTACTTTCGAAATGAATTTTTACTACACTATGCACTAGTAATAATATCAAATGTTCTTTTTAATGCGTATCAAGCATCTTTGACTATCATAAGGAGAAATCTCCTCCGATTCTGCGTTTGCATTGTGTGCGTGTGCGGGAGGCCTTATGGTAGTCTCATTTTTAAAAGCATTGCGAATTGACTTTAAAAATATTCCTCTATTTTGATTTTAAAAATAAATAAACTGTTTTGAGTTCTCACACCAGTCACATGACTGACTCGGAGTTTATTGTTTTCCTTCCTAAACTCTGGGTGCCCACCAATTTCCACACGGGCAGTCAAGAGTTAAGGTTTATCAGGATATTCTGGAATTCAGGAGTTGCTGGAGGCAAGCTGGATGACATGGCGTATTATTAGTATATAGTATTTCTTTTTCCGCTGTTTGATGTTGTTTGTTGTTGTACACTCTGATGATGAAATGAAATGATGATGTAATGTAATGTATAAAATATAATAACTGATATAGTTCTTTGTTTAAAGATTATTCATTTATTATTATATGTTGTTCCGCTGCGATTGTGAGATTCTGATGTTGTTCTGCTGTTTTCTGTTCTTTCCGTTCTATTTTCTTTTCTCTCTATCTTCTATCTTCTTATCTCTTCTTCTGTCCTTTTCTTTTTCTTAAATAATGAGAATTCCTATTTCTGTTCATCTTGAATTAATCTATGGAGATTAGTGTATATTCAAGGGGTACGGATTTGCGGGTCCTCATAGGTACGGATTGTTTCCTGGAGGATCCAGGCGTAACCATTGTGTATCCTGCACTCTACTAGTCATCATGGTGTAACTCGCAGGGCTGAGAAAGCTTACGGATATGGATTTTTTCCTTGGGGATCCAGGCGTAACCATTGTGTATCTGCGAACCATGGTCGGACAAAGGTTTTGGTTTGGTTGTTTTGTTTGGATTGTACTTTCCATATCTGTTTTTTTTTAAAATGTTTTTCAAGTATTTTCACTGGGTGTTGAAACGGGTCTACCAAGTACTTGAAGAATTCTAGCTTTGCGCCTGATCAACGCATGGCCAGAGTCTGCAAGAACGAGGATAAACTTGTTGAAACATCGAGTTATAAAAGTATTTTTGAAAGAAAGATTTATTTCGATATAAAGGTATTTTATTATAAAGGTATTTTTCAACAAAGAAATTTTGTGTTAATATTTGAAATTGAAACTCTTATGGTTTGAAATTTACGATTCATGTCCGGTTCTATTCTTTAAATCTACCTTATCTTCTCAGCTTTCGTTGTTCACCTTTATTCTATTTTTTCGAATCTACCTTCTTTCCTTTTTGAATATAATCTTTTAAAGATTGCTTATCTATATACTACATTGGTTAATAGAAAATTTTAATGGTATAAATATTTTTGAAGTTATTAATTAAATAAAACATATTTAAAGAAAATGCTTATTAATTTATTGATAATATTTGAAAAGTATCTTGAGATAAATTAAAAATTTCATGAGTTATGAATTTAATGTTTTCAAATAGCATCTTTAAATATAACTAATGATGTAAATAGTTATTTTAAAATAGTTTTCATATACTTATAAAGGTGTTATTTAAAATATAAATGGTATTTATAAAGGAAGCAAGAAGTTTTACAAATGGGTTTTGAAAAGTATGAATATCTCAAGTAAAATTTATATAGTTAAATCAATTATTTACCCCTGACTTTCAATCTACTTTTATTTCTGGTTGTTCTATTCTCCTACCTCCTTCCTTTTCGGGGACGAAAAGTTTTGAGTGAGGGAGAGTGTAACGACCCATAAAATTTTAATAATTTTTAATAAATCAATAGGTAGAGAATAATAGTATAAATTAATAGGTAGAGAATAAAACGTATAAATTAATAGGTAGAAAATAAAACGTACAAATTAATAGGTAGAGAATGAAACGTATAAATTAATAGGTAGAGAATAAATAGTACAAATTAATAGGTAGAGAATGAAACGTATAAATTAATAGGTAGAGAATAAATAGTATAAATTAAAAGGATCTGCAACATCGTAGTTGTAAATTTTGAATGTTATTGTTTATAATCATACATGTAACTCTAATGATACGATTTTAATAACAAATTCCATGTACAAGATATGGATTACATAATAGTATTTTCTTAATATTCTTAGCTTTCAATAATAATCAATTAGCGACCCTAATCTTAATAGGATTTGAAAATCATCAACCTTCGGATGAGTCAAATGATATTCTAAATGTTAATGATAATCTTGAAAAAAAAACTTTATCAGAAGAACATTTTAAGTACACATAAATTTTTATGGGATTATGTTAATATGTATTCAGTAGGCATATGCTAACAACCGCTCAAACAAGAAATAATCACTAATACACAGTGTAAATTGTTAAAAAATCAAACTATCTATATTTATCACGCAAAAATGCAAAATCATAAAGGTTATTAGTTAAATTATGCAAATCTTAACATGTGCGTAGAGGGCACATGCTGATTTTTCCAATTTTGTGCATTGCACTAAGAATTATTGGATCCTATTCATCGTTAATTTGCTACCATTTCACGACTTTGACCACCACCTTAATTTGTTGAATGCCACGAATGCCAAAATGATGAATGATGTTGCAAGTCAGAAGAAAATGCATGCTCCTATATGCGTTTCTTTTTTTAACATGGGTGTCTGACATGATTGATGCTAGTTAACGTTAAATGACATTAGATGCCAACAATATTATTATGCATTTTCATTATCTTAATTCTTTTATCAATTAACCTCTCCACTTTTCTTTCCAATCTGATTTATAACCTGCCTATTTACTTTTCTTACATATTTATTATTTGCTAGAATCTAGCCGTTTCATAATTCCCTTTTTCAGCATTTGATGTGTCTTCTCTAAATCTAAGCGGAAAATCTGGCTTACCCCTTTTATTCATTTACATTTTCTTCTGTTTCAAATTTCATCATGACTGACACGCAACCTTACTTTAATCGCTGCGTCAATCATGCATCCATCTATTAATTTTCATTTATTTTATATTTATTGCCAACGTTATAAATTTGAAAGATCACTTGCTTCCCTTGTCTCCCTGATTTCACGTCTATGTGCCTATCCTTTTGAGTTTCTTACTTTTATATTCTATTATTAGCCTAAACGTGCATTTTGATTGTTGCCATCCCCGTATTTATTTCTTTCCTTTTTGAAATTAAAATGTATACGTTTTACATTTATTTATTTCTAAACCATTCATTGCCTTTCCTTTAGATCAATCCATTCTCTTCTTATTTGCTTTAACTTCTCTGCTGAATCAACGCATGAACGTTGATATTTCATTTGTTATTCCCTTTTATATCATATTTTTCTCTGTAGCTTTCCACTACCTCTCTCTTCATATATTTCATTATTGCCTGCTCCTTCTTCATTTTCGAGATCCACTCCCCACCATTGCTTACTTTTCCTCCTCCTAAATTTTTCCATGGCCTACGCCAGATATAAAAAAAAAAAATTGCGCGACGTATATACCCATTGCCTGAAGCTATCTCTGCCCCTCTTCCCTTCCCACCACCTACAACCCTTAACCTCCACTCACGTTTCTCCTACAAGTGTGCCTGCTTACTTTCTTTCCTAAATAAGAAGGTATATTTATTGTTTAAATTTTTTCTTATAAACGTTCAAAAGGATTTGAGAAAAGTTTGCATTCTTTTGTACAGATCTTGTTATATGTGAAAGTAAATAAGTTATGAAGCTATAGAGGTTTACTTATACAAGATTTATATATATATATATATAAGAGTGTTATATAAACGAATTTTATACTATGCGTTAACTAAATACATTGTTATTTATATGATCCAATTTTTGAATATATGTTTGAAACCTTTTGATTTTTATATATACAAATATTTTATTTTATACATATATTTTTTATATATAAAGGTTTTATAAAAAATATAAAAAAAATAAAAAAAGAGAAAAAAAGGAGTTAGTTAACAATGTATTATAAAGAATATTGTTTATCTGCACATATATGTGCATAAGTTTGTTTGATTTCCTGCTGGATATTTTGAAAAGGAAAGTAATAAACTATAATAATTATATATATACATAAGTATTCATTTCAAAAGATATTATATATATGTGTGTTGATCTTTAATATATGTGTTTTATGTTAGAACATTTATTTTTTTAACTATACATATATATTATTTTAATATTGGTTCAAAATGAATATTTATTACATGGAAACGACAACCATAAAATGAATATACTATATATGTGACATTTTGAATAATTATATATTTGTATTTAACATTAATATGAAATGGAAGCGTTTTAAAGTTATATGGTTTTCATGGGTTTGCATATATATATATATATATATATATATATTTCATTTTTAAAATGCGTGTTTTGATTTAACGTTCATTTTGAAAGAAAGTAATAAATTAATGATATAATCTTCGTTTCAATTTTATCAAGCTAATTTGATCTGTTCTCATCAATTTCTATCTATCAGCTTTTCCATCGAAATCGTACCATCTAACTTTGCTTTGTAAGTCGTGCTTGCATTTCATAACTCAACTTCATTGTCTATCTCTCTAACCTTGAAAGGTGAGCAATCACTCACGATTTACATTCTTTTATTTATTAAATTTGATTTCAATTGAAACGACAATTGAAATATGTTGCTGTAGTTATTTAAATTGTTATATTTATGCTATTACCTGTATCTGTTCACCTACGGGATATGACACCATATCCTATTGTTTATACTTTATTTAATTACTGATGATATATTCCTGTTGTATATTATTATCATATCCTGCTATATTTTTGTTATCTGTTATCACTCTGCAAGTTCTCTGTAGTTTAGAATTCACTATGGGTTGAAATGATACATACCGGAACAGACTTTAGAATAGGAGAATTTCGTTATGGGTTGAAATAATAGACCCAAGCGATTTTCATTTAATTAAATTTGGGATTACGGATTGGAATGATATCCACCCGTATATATTTAGTGTACGGAATTAAATGATAAATACCTGTAACACTTGACCAGATCATAAGGACGAATATATACAGACACCGTGGTTCATATATAAATATTTTGGAAATAAATTCTTTGTTTGGAAAGAAATATATGGTCTTAATAAATGTTCATTCTTAAATTTCTATATATATAGATTTAATAATATTTAATTTAGTTAAGTTTGATTTAATACAAAAACTATGTTAATATTTATGTAAATTATATTTCAAATAGATTTTTGAAATAATTGGGATAAATTAAGATAGGGAGATAAATTTGAGTTTATTAAATGGTATCTAAACAAGGATTTATTTAATTAAATCAATCTAAAATTTTTACATGGGAAATTTTAAAAAGGTAGGATTTTATAACTTGATTTTTGATTTAAGCGATTAAATGCATATTTCACGTTTAAGTAAATTAAAGAAAATATTGAGAAAAATGGAATTTAAGGTTAATTAAATAATCTTGAATCAAATGAGGAAGTATTTCAAGACTAAATAATAATGAGGTTAAATCGAGATCTATATGAAACGGTTAAATTGAACATTTAAATTTTTAAGCCTTAAACTATATTGGAATTTAAATGGTTTAAGTTTGAGATTCAGATCTGTATTTGAAATCAATATAGTTGAATTTGTTATTTAGAAACTAAATTGAATTAAAATGAAAATTTAGGTTGAACTAAATTTGAATTTTTTATTTAAAAAACTAAATTGAATAAAAAGTTAGTTGAAACGTTGAATACTTAAAGTTTAAAAATATTGAATATAAAGGGGAATTTTGTGATTACAAATCCGAATTTGAAATCGATAAAATTGAAGTGGTTATTTTAGGAATTGAGTTGAATTTAAATTTATAAATTGAGATTGAATTTAATTTAAATGGGAAGGTCGGGTTGATGTTGAAACAATTTTTTTAGTTGAGGGAATTGAAAATATTTTACCGTATAAATTATTTAATATATCTAAATACTATTTTGGAAAATAACTATATTTGAAGTGAAATGATATTTGATTTTGAGGTATAAATTAAGATGAAAGAACCATGGTGTTATAGTGTATATTTCTACCCTGTAGATAGTTCCATGGACCCTTAGAGGATGGTTATTCCAAACATCCTTTAAGTTATTTGTATTTCAGTTGATATTTCACTTGAGTTGGATTTATTGATATAAGAATGTTAATCCTGACTCGAGTGTTTTGTGTTTTGCTTTACGCTCGGGTCAGACTGAGTGACACAGCATTTGAGACTCACCTTCGAAGTTGGAGCCGTGCTTGAAGATCCAGCTATCTATCCTTTCAGTCATCCTGTTGATTTGTTCAGAGAAGTCATCTGCGCATACTGGAGACTTCACTACATCTAAGATATTCAGTTGTATTTTATTTCTAACTCCAATGTATATAGTAGCTTCATGAACTACTATTCTTTATCTATTCCGCTGCATTATATTACTCTGTGTGTGTGATCTGTGATGATTTATTTACTATATATGTTAAGTTTTGCTAAATTTTAATTAACAATTCTGTATTTTGAATTAGTCAAGTCAGACATGTATGGTTTTATTGTCGATTTGAATGGTCCAAAATACCGGGTCGCTTCAGTAGACAAAATTCTATATTTCCAGATCCAATTGCAAATCAAATCCAAAGCATAAATTTCAATGTCCTTAGAAAAATCTGAAAAAAAATATGTCAAAGCTCTCGAAGTGCGTAATCTTCTGGTGAAATTCGTTTTTCATTTTGGATTTCATTTGACTGGTAAAAATCAAAGATACCTCGGTCGTTCATTGACGTGTGATGATCTATGGCCGATTGTGGATTTAAGGGTACGGTTGTGTGGAGAGGACTGTTGGGAGCTCATCGGTGAAGTTTGTTTGGGAAGACGATGGTTGGATTGGCCTAAACAATTGGATTAGGGTGTTGTCTTCATTCGTCGCGACAGATGATCGGCAGGGTGGAGGAGTGGCTCGAGCATCTGGGCGTGCGGCGGCGATAGCCTAGACAGCGGTGCTTGGCCGCGTGTGGCCGTGGAAGTGGCGAGACGGCGTCGACCTGGAGGAGTTTGCCTGGCATGAGAGTTGCGTGTTTACGTGTTTTTGGGGAGCACTGAAGTGCTGCAGTATAGGTGACGTGTCTCAATTGTGTGGTGAGGTTTGTTTTGTTTTATTTTTTTATTTAAAATCTTGTGATGTCCTTTTGCCGATAACTTTTACACACGATATCCGTTTTACACGCGATTTTTTTGCTAGGATCGTATTGAAATTCCGGACACTATAGCACAGGTTTGGACGAATTTGGAGACTGTAAAATTTTTGGGGTTTAAATTGGATTTAAATTCAATTTAAATTCAAAAGGTGAGTGTTTTAACCCACTCACAACTTCTAAAATTTCTTATGTTTGTTAAATTGATTTATGATATGAGTAGAAATTCATTTATGACTGTTTGGCATATTTTTATTCATCATCTCAGTTAGATTGCATTTATTTAAAATTAAATTGTTATTTAATTTTATTATTGAATATAAATTGCCAGTTAAATTTATTTATTTTTGCATATAAACTGCCAGTTAAATAGTTATTAATTTATTTTTGAATATAAACTGTTCGTTGATACCTGTTATATTTTATATGCTCTATATTGATGTTTTTTTAAATTGGGTGATGATTGTAATAAATGGTTGATGATTTATATTTGGTGAATGGATGATGTGTTCTATATTGTACAAACTACTAATATGCATTCTTATCTTATCGGGATTACGGTTTGAAATGATATATAACCGTAATTTTTTTTTTAAATTGCGGATTGAAATGATAAATATCCGTATCACTTGACCATAGGATAGAAAATTTAATACAGGCACCGCGGTGTGTATATATATATATATATATATATATATATATATATATAAAATTATTTTGAAATGATTTTCTATGGTTTTGGAAAGAAATATATGGTTTAATAAATATCAATTTTTGATGTTATATAAATATTATTATATATATATATATAGTCAAATTCTTGAATTTAAGATATGTATAAAATTGATTAATAAAAATGAGTTAACAATGGAGGTTGATTGTTTTATATTCTATGGTTTAGTACCTATTTAAGATATTGTATATATAGAGTTTTCAGTTGACTTAAATGGAATTTAAGTCGGAAGATAAATATGAAATTGGTAAAATTGAATTATTTAAGAATTATACTTGAATAAATTTGATTTGGAATTTAAATAAAAATGGAGATTTTTAAAGGATATGATTCTTATAACTTGCTTTGGTTTAAAGTAATTTAAACGAATATAAAGTTGGGATAAATAAATTTATCAAGTTAAATAAATTGAAAGAATATCTTGAAGTTAAAAGTTCTACTTAAAATTTTTTGAATTTATTAAGTAAACATTGAATTTGATATATTTGGAATTTTCAAAGAATTAGTTAAAAGGTTGGATATTTAAGCTTTGAAATATATTGAAATTGAAATGGTTTATTTGGAAATTCAAATCAGTATTTGGAATTTATTGGTGAAATTAAAGTAGCTATCTGATTATGTAAAGTGATTAAATATTTAAACCATTTAAGCATTAGAAGTTATGTTTCAAAGCTATGGTTTCAAAGTATATAGATTTGAAAGTGCTATGATTTTGGAAAAGATATATTTTGAAATAAAACGATATCAAAATGATTTGGGTTTTAAAACAAAAAAAATGATATCGTAATTATATGGTTTTGAAATTGATATTTTATTCTGGGGTTTTAAAGTATAAACTATTTTAAAAAAAAACCACAATGTTATAATAACGGTTGGTTTTTAAAGAGACCGGGATCGGAAGTTGTCATACTCTCTGCCAACCTCGAAAACCACTTTAACAACCGTGTACGCGGTGGAGATTCCAGAATGAAGTAGGATGGTTGTGATGTTTTCTTTAAGGTAAATACGTGGACCAGACTCTCATGAGTAGGCATAAGGTGGCTAAAACAGGAGTGATTTTCGGGCCAATTGAGGTAGCACCTTTGATCGGACACATTCCTTCGATATTATACTTTGACTTTTTGATTTGATTCAGTGGCCAATTTTGTTTTTTTATTTGGGGGTGTGGCTCGAGGTGGGCGGTAGCTGTGGCTATGCGTTACCACCAGCCCGGATAGCAATTGGTATATCTACCCTGGCATTTCCTAGTTGTGCCGTGTCACCTACCCTAGCGCGCCTTATACGATTTTGTTTTGTACCATACCTATGGAGTGCCCTCTAACGAGGCCCAGTACGGGGGAGATTACGGTATTGCATAGGCTATGGGAATATATTTTGTGTTAAGGGCTATATGGGTAACCCCTTAACGCTATTTAAAAGTAAGTTTATTTTACAGTTAGACACTATTATAATAGTGAAATATACTACATATTAAATAGTTTAATGGATCCTTAAGAGATGTAAATCCCGAGCATCTCTTGAGTTACTGCACTCATAATTATTTCTGTTGATTTAACTTACATAAGATCTTTTAGTTCTGACTCGAGCATTTTCTATTTATAAATTCTGGTTACGTGTGTCGATTTAAAGCATGCGAAAAGGTGGGACATTACATATGGTATCAGAGCTTTGGTTTAGTGAAAACCTTAGCTTTGTGGGGTCTGACTCTTTATTAATAGGGTAGTAATACCCTATGGGGAGTCGCTGAGTGTTTGTATATAAGAGAGCGTATTTGTTAGTGTTGTAAAAAGGTTTTAATATTGTGTTAATTTGTTCCGTTTCGTATTTATAAATTCTGGTTGATGCATGGGACGCTATGACATCAATAGGGATTTCTATACACTTAATAGGGCAGACCGACATAATATTGGTTTTTAATATAGGTAAATGAAATAATTTTGCTATTATATTTTCGATATATATATATATATATATAATAAAAATTTTACAAAGGTTATATTTGATTGTAATATATTGGTTGTTAGGTAATGAAATTTATAAATAATAGGTGAAATGAGATAGAAAATAAAATAAATGAAAATTGGAAATTTAGAACTTAAGTTCCGGCGTTTTGAAACTTTCTTTTGAATGATGTTGAAATATAATAATAATATTTTAGAAGTATTTTTTGATATAAATATTTTAATATAATTTGAAAGAATTGTTTTAAAGGAAATTTTGAAAGAAATAAGTTTTGTACTCCCCTCTCTGTCGCTTTCATTTTCGAGTTTCGAAGTGGGAAGGCCACTGTAGCAGTTTTACTGCAGATTTATTTTGATAAACAAAGATAAATTTTAAAGATAATTGGATATATAAAGTGTAAGTATATACATTTATCTATTATTTTAAAACAATTTATGAATAAAACCCGGTATTTAAATTCTTAAGTTTCCGTTATTTTACAGTTTCAATTAGTGTAGAAAAATGGAAGTTAACTAACAATTGAAACCTCTAATTAAAATAAGAGATTAAATGATAGGTTATAAATGAAATAACAAGGAAGTTGAAATACATAATCAATAAAAGCAAAGGATATAATTATTGAACCTCTAAATTATTGAATATTAGATTAAATTAAAAGAAATGAGATAACTTTGTATAATTTCAATTACATTCTTAAAAGCCTATATATAACTTACCATATAATAAAAGTTACAATGTTAATAAGAAAATGTAATGGGAAATCTTACAAGTAAAGCTTGAGGTAATGAAAGTATTCAATGAATTTGTTGTTATAAATGAGAATTTAATGTTATAAACTTAAGATGACCGAAAGGACACTAATTAAATATAATGAAAAGGTTAAATGAATCACCTTAATAAATAAGAAATTGATGGTACAGAGTAATAAACTTAAGTTGTAATTGAAATATTTCTAAATTTAAAAAAATAGGAAGGTAAGAAATAAAATAATAAATAAGAATTTGGTGTTGTAGTTGTTATAAAGTTAAGTATAATGAAAAGACTACTAATTAGATATAATAGAAGGCAGGTATTGTAAGAAAGAAACTTTAAACTTATGTAAATAAGTTGAAGTTATTTCTAAATAAAATTATAAGAAATAAATGAAAATAAAACGGTAAATCATTATATGAAAGAAAGAGATCAGACACCAAATGTATAAATGAAATTAATAGGAATAAACTGAACCTGTTGTTTGAAATAGTTGTTGTTTGTTTTGGTTTATGGTTGTTTGGGTAAGGATACTTCAAATTTGTTTGGAAGGTATGAATAATCTATTTAGTTTCACCTAAGACTGTTGAGTGAAGGGTACACTTTGTAGTTTATTCTTCATTCTGTACATTTTAAAGTTTTGAACCCGAACAACTACCTGTTTTGTTTGATACGGATGGACAGTTGAATTGTGTTGATTTTTTATGATGGTTGTATGCTGTTTGTTGCAATTGATTGTTGTTGTATTGATTTTTGTTGAGGTTGAAACAACCTTATATATTTTATTTTATACAATTGTTAACCTTTTGGATTATATAAGTGAAATACAGGTTATGGAGGCAATTGCTACTGCTTTTGGTTTCCTAACTAAGCGTAAATTGCCCGACAAATAGGTATGTTTTTGGATTACGGTTTCATAGCGCTATTTTGTATATTTTTCCGTGTTGAGATATAATATTTTGAATACTATATATGTGATATTTTGTTATATTTGATATTATATTTTCTCCCGAGCCTCTCCGTACAAAGGAGACTCTGTCGAAATTTTCTGTAAAATTTGGACTTAGAAATTTTTTGAAAATGTTTTCCAAACTTTAATAATTTAATTATAAAAAGATTTAATGGTTATAATTAAATTAATTAATTTTGTAAATTTAACTGTTTATAAAGTTAATGTTTTGAAAAAGATATATTGATTTCTTAATTCTTCTTTTCCCTTCTTTTTCCTTTTCAGGGACGAAAAGTTATGAGTGGGGGAGAGTGTAACGACCCATGAATTTCGTTAATTTAATTTTTCATATTAATAAGATTTTGGAATTTAATTTATAAAGAAATATAATTGTTATAATTTGTAATGCAGTAAATGTTAAAAATTAACCTTTGAAATATTATATTGATTAAAATAGAATTAATTAAAAAGGTTGAATTGAATAAATCATATTTATTAGAACCTAATTTATTGGTACGCAAATTTATAACAAATGAATTATTGCAAGGAATTGAAATTTAAATAGAATTCTAATGAATGAAAGTAGTGAAAAGATTATACCCTGATGTAATTGTATATGAGAAATAAAGGAAAGTATTAAATTGATTTATGTAATAAAACATTTTTAACAGTATTTGATTGTAAATTATGGAAACGGGTTAATGCAAGTTAATATTTATGAACTTGAATGAACGTTACAATTTAATTAAAATTCAAATATTATTGCTTAGCTATAAATAGAATATAATAAAAACAAATACAATCAATGTTTGAAACGAAATTTTAATGTTCGTTGTTGATAATAAACCTTACTTTAATGATTATTAGTATAGTAACGGAAGTGTACATGAACATTAAATAGAAACATAAGTTTATTTTAAGGTAGTAATTGATAAATTAGGAAGATTGTTCATAGGATGTTAATTAATGAATTAATAGGCAATGTATGTAGAGTAAAAAGTTGGTTTAAGAATGAAATTAAGGAAAATTCATTTATTGGTTTTAAAACCTTAATTAATGCATTTAATTGATAGAAGTACATTTAGGAATATAATATTTATTCAAATTAAATTGTACATTGGCGTATACTAATGTTATGAAATAAAATTTATCGTATATGAAATTATAAATCCGGATCGATAAGTAACGAACTTGTGAGTGCAGTTAAAAGCAACTAAGTGGCAATTAATATAGGTTGCTTGTTTATTTAATATGTCAAATAAATTTTTGGTAATCGATTACAATAAATCTTAATTTAACATTTGGTTAATGTAAATTAAAGTAACAATTGGTGTAATAAAGAATGGAGCCAAGGTAAATTATTTATTGGATTTAAAAATCTAAATTTATGGGTGAAATTGACTAATTTCAATGGGATTGAATTTTGTAGCTGTAACAACCCAGTATTTTGTGATTTTTTTTCGTATATTTTAATTATTTTAATTGAATTTTGATTTAAAAAAAACTTATTTTATTTATTTTGAATGATAAACTTTAGTTTTGATATGAATTATCATTCCAAAGCATGACTAAAAAGAATATTTTCCAAAAAGTGATTTTTTGGGTCAAAATAGTCAAACTTTGACTTTTAATTAAAAATTTTAAAAGTTTGAAAATTTAATTTTTTTTTCTTTTATTATGAAATTACATAAAATTTTAAGAACACTGCTTTTTGTTTCATTGGAAACGGATTTAAATTGTGAAAGTTATGTATATTTCAATATTGAGTGTAATTTGTTTATTTCGCAATTTTGTTATTTTATATAAATTTTATTTTTCTTTGTCATATTTTATTGTAATATGTATTGATATGTTATTTTATGTATGTTTTGTCTTTTAATATTTTTGAAGTGAGGTACGAATTTTATAGAGCTAGTAGTATTTTTGTTGTAATTTCCATGCCCTGTTTTCAATTTTTAAACATTTTCTTTAGTTCTTTTCTATTTTTCTCCAATTTAATTATTTATTTTATTTTATAAATGATAAATAAATTATTTTATTTCAAAATTTTGCTTTAGAATATTTTTAGAATGAAGTAGATATTTTTCCAAAGCCATTGATGTTTTAATTGTGAACCCTGTTTTCAATTGTTAAGCAATTTCCTTAATTCTTTTTATATTTTCTTTAAATTTAATTATATATTTTTATTTTATTTCACTTTGTTTCGGTTTTTAGATGTACTTGCTGAAGTTTATTTTGTTTTACTTGATTTAAAAGAAAAGAAAGTATGGAAGGTTTTAAAAGCTAAGAAACGTAAAGTCGTTTCACCGTTTCTTTTACCGTTTCATTTTAATCAATACATCTTTTATTTTGGCAGTTCTTTTCCTCATTTTTTTCAGCTGCATTCCTCATCTTTATCACGCAACAAAGCTTCTCAACCCTAAAAAAATAAAATCATGGCCTCCATCTTGCAAAAATTTGGTAAAATCTTCTTCTCTTCTCCTGTTTTCTAGTTTTTCTATGTGATTTTTGCAACTTGTTCTCTACTTCATGGCTCCACTCCTCCTCAACCAGATCTAGACCAACCTCCACCACTTTATTCTCTGATCAACATCCACCCTAGATCACCCCCTGAGTCTCTGACCATGACCCTAGAGCCTATGGCCGAACCAAATTGTAGCATAGAGTTGTTGAATTTGCCTTGAAATTGCCTTGTAGTGTTGACTTGTTGCACCTATAAATCTCCACACTTTTTAACCATGATAGGCTGACCACTATGGACCCAAACTAGACCTTTATACATGCCTTGGCTATGTTATTTCAGTTCATAACTGAAGTATGTAAAGTTGAGAACAAGTGCAAAGCATTTGTCTTTGTTTTGGGCTTTGATTCCTAGTGTTGTTTAGTGTAATTTGGCTTTGAAAACTTATGTATTTTGAATTGTTTTGTTTATATGTATACAAGGCAATTATATTTGGCTCTCCACTCTCAAATCATGGTACTGTTTTCGTGCCTTTGTTGTGTCTGTATCGTGTGCTTTGGTGTCGTTCTCCAGCTTGTGACATGTGAGTAAATCTCACCAGATGTTTATACTTATACAAATGTGAATTGACACCCTGTGAATATGTAGAACTATATTATCATGTTATATATGCTTATATTATTATCATATGATCTTCACCCATGCTTAAACCCCTGTTATAACATCTGTTACTATTATATTATGTTGTTCTGCTATTTTATCAGTTTATCATACTGCAAGTTCCCATTAGATTAGAATCACTATGGGTTGAAATGATATATACCCGCACGGACTTTAGAATAGGGGAAAATCTTTATGGGCTGAAATGATAGGCCTAAGCGATTTTCAATTTATTTTTATTTACTTGTGATTGCGGGTTTGAAATGATAAAACCCGGATTTTCTTTGTAAATTACGGGTTGAAATGATATATTACCCGTTTCACTTTATCTAGCGTAGAAAATTATATACAGCCCGTAGTTAAAATATGTTTTTCTAAAAAATTTAAAATACTTTAGAAATTTAATTATTATAATATTTTGATTTAAAATTAAATAAAAATATGATTTTTGTAAATATTATTGATATTCTGAATAATTGTAAGTGAAATGAAGTAATGAAAAAGTTAGAAAATTTTGAATGTGAGTTATTTTGGAAATTTTGATTTAATTTTTAATAGAAATTAAATTAACTTTGGAAATATGATAAATTTATGATATTTTGAATTTAAATGAATTTAAAGTGATTTTATATCATATTAATGATTTTTAATAAAGTTGAAATGTGAAATGAATGAATATTTACGTTGTATTTGGAAATATAACTTAAATTGGAATTTATGAATTTGGTTTAAAAGTAAAATTTTAAGTTAAGTTAAATAAAATGGAATTAAGTTATATTTGAAATTTTAAAACTTAAGTGTTAAGTTGAAATTTGATGTAATGAATTTAAATTTGAATGTTGAAATTTAATAAGTGAATTATTAATAAATATAGATTTTTGGAAGGAAACTTAACTTTATAAAATCATGAATTTAAGGAAATTTAAATGATGCTTATAAATGTGAAAATGTATGATTTTGTAAGGTAAAAATGATCTTAAAAAAAAATAAGTGTTTGTGAAATTCTATTGAATATTTGAGGTTAATTAACAGCATTTTTAAATGCTGTCTTTTGTTAAATTGGATTGTTTTGAATGTAACTTTCTGTAGCATTTTCCAAATGGTGCGAAACTTGAATTTTCATTGTTTTAATAAATTTAAGTGCATAAATGAACATTGAAAGGTTTAAATTTTTTGGAATTTAATAATTTAATTATTAAATGTAATAACTTCATTTTTATGATTTAAAATGAAGTAATTTGTTTTGAAATATAACTATTCGATATATTAAAATGATTGAAATATGGTACTGAAAGATATGATATTTTGATATATTAAAATGATTTAAAATGTGGTACTAAAAGATATGATATTTTGATATATTAAAATGATTTGAAACGAAGTTTTGAAAGATATGATATTTTGATATTAAATGATTTGAAAAATGGAGTTTTGAAAGATATGACATTTTGATATTAACATGATTTGAAAGGAAGTTCTGAAGGATATGATATTTTGGAAATGAAGCTTTGAAAGGTTATGATATTTTGATGTATTAAAATGATTTGAAAGGAAGTTTTTAAAAGATATGATAATTTAATATATCGAAATGGTTAGAAATGACTTGATATTTATTTTGGTAAATGTTTGAATTGAAAGATATGGTTTGATGATATATTGAAATGGTTTGGAAATGGTTTAATCCTTATTTTGATAAAGATTTGGGTTGAAATGATATTTTATTTTTGAAGTATAAAATATTATTTTAAATTTATAACTACGGGTTATAATAACGATTGGTTGTTAAAGAGACCGGGATCGGATATTGTCTTATAGCCGGCAAATACCGAAAACCACTTTAACAACTGTGTACGCGGTGGAGATTCCAGAATGAAGTAGGATGGTGGCGACATTCTAGAGGTATATTACGTGGACCCAACTCCCGTGAGTTGGCATAAATGACTAAAACAGGAGCTATACCGGGCTATACAAAGGGTCGCACCCTTTCATCGAGCATGCTCCATCGAAAACCATTCTATTACTTTTGTGATTCGATACGGTGGCGCCACTTTGATTCGGGGGTATTGTTCGAGGTGGGCGGAAGCTGCTGGCTTGCCGTCACCACCGGTCCGGGAGTGCAAACGGTGTATCCACCCTAGCATTGCCTCGCGTGCCGTGTCATCTCCTTATAGCAAGCCCACTATGATTTTGGTTTTAAAGATCCGACCGCGTTAAGGTTCACCATCCCCTTAACGCTATTTTCAATATGATTATACTTTACTGATTAGACACTACTGTATATAGAGTATATTACTACATAGTAAATAGTTTAACGGATCCTTCGAGGATGGGCGGTCCTAAGTATCTTCTAAGTTACTTGTATCTTTGTTGCAGTTCACTTGAGTTGGTTTACATTGTATAAGTATGTATGTCCTGACTCGAGTGTTTGTATTTTTATTTACGCTCGGGTGAGCCTGAGTTATTCACAGATTTGGATTTCCACTTTCTGGAGATTGGAATCGCTGGAGATTATCTACTTGTCAAGTTTCATCTTTTCAGTTCGGTTGTTCTATTCACCTTGTACTTGGTTATCATATTTAAACTTTTGTTGTACTTTATTTCTTCTATTGTATCTTATGTAACTCTGATATATTTATATAGTAGCTTCATGAACTACTATTTCTTTTACTTCCGCTGCATTATTAAATACTCTGTGTCTGTGATCTGTGATTATTATTTACTGTATATTCTGAGATTTGCCAAATTTTTATTTACAACGCGGTATTTTAAGCAATTCAATTCCGGCATGAGTGTCTACCTATACACTTATAATGGATGCGAATGGCTGAAAATATCAGGTCGTTACAGTTGGTATCAGAGCTTTGGTAGCTCTAGGAAAAACTCAACATATGGAGTGAATGTATTTATAGAACCACTTTCATTCGAGTTTGAATCTCTTCCTTTTTGACTCGATTCCTTTGTATTTTGGAACATTCCCTACGGTTCCACAATCCATTTGTATCCCTCAATATTCATCTTCTTTTGACTCTGGAGTATTCCATAGCTCCGCTTCGAATGATCTTTTTAGTGAGTCGGTCGTCACGCCAATTTCAAATTGAATTGAAAAAAAGGGGAAACTCCCTTACAATTAGCATCGATTCACCAGAGATTTTTATCTATCCTTGGTTTAGATGCTAATATCTTTTGTTATTTCAAATACTAACTCTTGAGATCAGTGTAGATTTACCGCAGAAAAAAAACCCCACATCGGTTGACCTGGTTAAGGTTGCCGTGATTTACTTAAGCTTATCCACCTCCCTATTTTGTTATTTAATCATCTTGTCTTTCGTTTCCAATCTATTCTTCCAAACATTTTGAATTGTACTTGTATGTCTATGTTTTGTTTATATATTGTGTTGTTTGAGTTGTTGATGTTGAATTGGGTTTCTGATCGATTCGTCTGATCAACGTTATCGATAAGATTTCCAAAACACTTTGACAGAACAAACTGGCACAATATTATTTTAAAATTTGGTTAATGAAATAAATTTTGATATATAAGTAAATTTATGGAACTTAATAAATTGATTTAAATTAATCATTTGAAATGATAATACTTGATTTACCATTTATTGTTCTATAAATGAATTTATAGATAGTTATAAATTGATTTGGGAACTGAAATGAATTTAGAACAAGAAATTTGAGAATTTAATTTCCGATGGTTTCAAACCTTGTGTTTAAACTTTTAAAAGGGATATATTATTTAAAGTATTTTCAAATAGAAATTTGTTTCCAAAGAATTTTAAAGTTTAAAAATAGTGCTCTTCTCACTGTCACTGGAAAATAACTTCGGTGATGACTGCAGCATCATCGACGTTCATTTTCGAGTTTCGAAGTGAAGAGACTGTTCTGTAGTCTTGCTACAGCTTTGTTTTGGGAAATCAAATTTATTGAATTTCTAAAATATGACTTGATTTATAATATATATAGACATATGATTGAAATTTTATTTGATAAACTATGTACATACATTTAGTTATCTCTAAATGGTTTGAAGAAATCAGAAATTTAATTCTTAAATTTTATTTTTAAAGGATAATTTCAATTATAAAAAGAAAATCAAAAATTTTGAATAAATGATTTAAGCTTGAAATGATTGAATTGGAAAGTTTTATTTGTATAATACAATTGCATTCAAATATAACTTACCTTAATTTCAGAAGTTAACAAGGTAATTTGGATAATATACAATATAAAAAGATTTATAAATAAAATTTGTGTGGTTATAATAAATGTTATACACTTAATTTTTAATTATAGAATGATTAACAGAGGTAAATATAATAAAAGGTAATTGAATAACTTACAATAAATAATGTTAAAAGAACTAAGAATAAAAGAAAGCAGTTATAATAAGTGTAAGTATATTTAACATAAGTGATAAATATATTGAGCGGAATAAATTTAATTTTAATTAGGAATAAAGAAGAATTGAATGTATTAAGTACATTATGAGTGTGATAAATGATTATTTTTCAAACCCATGGTTTTAAAAATTGTTAATTTAAGATGATTGGATAATAAAATAATGAAATTTTAGATAATTAACGATTTATTTGACTTATAAAAAAAATTAAGTTGAAATTTCCATGCTTTCAAATTTATTTCCTTGTTTTGTTTTTCAAATTAACTTTTGTTGTCCTTATTATTCTTATCTTCCTATAGACTGGTATAGGCATCTTTCTATAATCTTTCTGTTTAGAAATCTTTCTATAATCTTTGATAAATCTGCACCTTGTTAAACTTACCTATCACAATAGTTATCATGTATAATTTCCTTCTCCTTGTCGTCTTGTCCTAATCTTGTTTCACTCTATCTTTTTCTGTGCTTTCCCATACCTCATTCCTTTTCGGGGACGAAAAGTTTTGAGTGGAGGAGAGTGTAACAACCCTGTATTTTGTGATTTTTTTGTATATTTTAATTATTTTAATTGAATTTTGATTTAAAAAAAACTTATTTTATTTATTTTGAATGATAAACTTTAGTTTTGATATGAATTATCATTCCAAAGCATGACTAAAAAGAATATTTTCCAAAAAGTGAATTTTTTGGTCAAAACAGTCAAACTTTGATTTTTAATTTAAATTTTTAAAAGTTTGAAAATTTAAATTTTATCTTTTATTATGAAAGTACATAAAATTTTAAGAACACTGCTTTTTGTTTCATTGGAAACGGATTTAAATTGTGAAAGTTATGTATATTTCAATATTGAGTGTAATTTGTTTATTTCGCAATTTTGTTATTTTATATAAATTTTATTTTTCTTTGTCATATTTTATTGTTATATGTATTGATATGTTATTTTATGTATGTTTTGTATTTTAATATTTTTGAAGTGAGGTAGGAATTTTCTAGAGCTAGTAGTATTTTTCTTGTAATTTCCATGCCCTGTTTTAAATTTTTAAACATTTTCTTTAGTTCTTTTCTATTTTTCTCCAATTTAATTATTTATTTTATTTTGTAAATGATAAATAAATTTTTTTATTTCATAGTTTTGCTTTAGAATATTTTTAGAATGAAGTAGATATTTTTCCAAAGCCATTGATGTTTTAGTTGTAATTTTTGAACCCTATTTTCAGTTTTTAAGCAATTTCCTTAATTCTTTTTATATTTTCTTTAAATTTAATTATATTTTTTATTTTATTTCACTTTGTTTCGGTTTTTAGATGTACATGCTGAAGTTTATTTTGTTTTACTTGATTTAAAAGAAAAGAAAGTATGGAAGGTTTTAAAAGCTAAGAAACGTAAAGTCGTTTCACTGTTTCTTTTACCGTTTCATTTTAATCAATGCATCTTTTATTTTGGCCATTCTTTTCCTCATTTTTTTCAGCTGCATTCCTCATCATTTTCACGCAACAAAGCTTCACAACCCTAAAAAAAAAACATGGCCTCCATCTTGCAAAAATTTGGTAAAATTTTTTCTCTTCTCTTGTTTTCTAGTTTTTCTATGTGATTTTTGCAACTTGTTTCTCTACTTCATGGCTCCACTCCTCCTCAACCGGATCTAGACCAACCTCCACCACTTTATTCTCTGATCATCATCCACCCTAGATCACCACCTGAGTCTTTGACCATGACCCTAGAGCCTATGGCCGAACCAAATTGTAGCATAGAGTTGTTGAATTTGCCTTGAAATTGCCTTGTAGTGTTGACTTGTTGACCCTATAAATCACCACAATTTTAAACCATGACAGGCTGACCACTATGGACCCAAACTAGACCTTTATACATGCCTTGGCTGTGCAATTTCAGTTCATAACTGAAGTATGTGAAGTTGAGAACTATTGCAAAGCATTTGTCTTTGTTTTGGACTTTGATTCCTAGTGTCGTTTAGTGTAATTTGGCTTTGAAAACATATGTATTTTGAATTGTTTTGTTTATATGTATACAAGGCAATTATATTTGGCTCTCTACTCTCAAATCATGGTAGTTTGTCGTGCCTTCGTTGTGTCTGTATCGTGTGCTTTGGTGTCGTTCTCCAGCTTGTGACATGTGAGTAAATCTCACCAAATGTTTATACTTATACAAATGTGAATTGACACCCTGTGAATATGTAGAACTATTTTATCATGTTATATATGCTTATATTATTATCATATTATGTTCACCCATGCTTAGACACCTGTTATAACATCTGTTACTGTTATATTATGTTGTTCTGCTATTTTATCAGTTTATCATACTGCAAGTTCCCATTAGATTAGAATCACTATGGGTTGAAATGATACATACCCAAACGGACTTTAGAATAGGGGAAAATCGTTATGGGCTGAAATGATAGGCCTGAGCGATTTTCAATTTATTTTTATTTACTTGGGGTTGCGGGTTTGAAATGATAAAACCCGGATTTTCTTTGTAAATTACGGGATGAAATGATATATTACCCGTATCACTTTACCTAGCGTAGAAAATTATATACAGGCAATATGTTTTTCCGAAAATTTTAAAATACTTAAGAAATTTAATTATTATAATATTTTGATTTAAAATTAAATAAAAATATGATTTTTGTAAATATTATTGATTTTCTAAATAATTGTAAGTGAAATGAAGTAATGAAAAAGTTAGAAAATTTTGAATGTAAGTTATTTTGATTTAATTTTTAATGGAAATTAAATTAACTTTGGAAATGTGATAAATTTATGATATTTTGAATTTAAAAGAATTTAAAGTGATTTTATATCATATTAATGATTTTTAATAAAGTTGAAATGTGAAATGAATGAATATTTATGTTGAATTTGGAAATATAACTTAAATTGGAATTTATGAATTTGGTTTAAAAGTGAAATTTTAATTTAAGTTAAATAAAATGGAATTAAGTTATATTTGAAATTTTAAAACTTAAGTGTTAAGTTGAAATTTAATGTAATGAATTCAAATTTGAATGTTGAAATTTAATAAGTGAATTATTAATAAATATTGATTTTTGAAAGGAAACTTAACTTTATAAAATCCTGAATTTAAGGAAATTTAAATGATGCTTATAAATGTGAAAATGTATGATTTTGTAAGGTAAAAATGATTTAAAAAAAAAGTGTTTGTGAAATTCTATTGAATATTTGAGGTTAATTAACAGCATTTTTAAATGCCGCCTTTTGTTAAATTGGATTGTTTTGAATGTAACTTTCTGTAGCATTTTCCAAATGGTGCGAAACTTGAATTTTCATTGTTTTAATAAATTTAAGTGCATAAATGAACATTGAAAGGTTTAAATTTTTTGGAATTTAATAATTTAATTATTAAATGTAATAACTTCATTATTATGATTTAAAATGAAGTAATTTGTTTTGAAATATAACTGTTCGATATATTAAAATGATTGAAATATGGTACTGAAAGATATGATATTTTGATATGTTAAAATGATCTGAAATGTGGTACTGAAAGATATGATATTTTGATATATTAAAATGATTTGAAACGAAGTTTGGAAAGATATGATATTTTGATATTAAATGATATGAAAAATGGAGTTTTGAAAGATATGACATTTTGATATTAACATGATTTGAAAGGAAGTTCTGAAGGATATGATATTTTGGAAATGAAGCTTTGAAAGGTTATGATATTTTGATGTATTAAAATGATTTGAAAGGAAGTTTTTAAAAGATATGATAATTTAACATATCGAAATGGTTAGAAATGACTTGATATTTATTTTGATAAATATTTTAATTGAAAGATATGGTATGATGATATATTGAAATGGTTTGGAAATGGTTTAATCCTTATTTGAATAAAGATTTGGGTTGAAATGATATTTTATTTTTGAAGTATAAAATATTGTTTTAAAGTTATAACTACGAGTTATAATAACGATTGGTTGTTAAAGAGACCGGGATCAGATATTGTCTTATAGCCGGCCAATACCGAAAACCACTTTAACAACTGTGTACGCGGTGGAGATTCCAGAATGAAGTAGGATGGTGGCGACGTTCTAGAGGTATATTACGTGGACCCAACTCCCGTGAGTTGGCATAAATGACTAAATTAGGAGTTATACCGGGCTACACAAAGGGTTGCACGCTTTCATCGAGCATGCTCCATCGGAAACCATTCTATTACTTTTGTGATTCGATACGGTGGCGCCACTTTGATTCGGGGTATTGTTCGAGGTGGGCGGAAGCTGCTGGCTTGCCGTCACCACCGGTCCGGGAGTGCAAACGGTGTATCCACCCTGGCATTGCCTCGCGTGCCGTGTCATCTCCTTATAGCGAGCTCACTATGATTTTGGTTTTAAAGATCCGACCGCGTTAAGGTTCACCATCCCCTTAATGCTATTTTCAATATGATTATGCTTTACTGATTATACACTACTGTATACAGCGTATATTACTACATAGTAAATAGTTTAACGGATCCTTAGAGGATGGGCGGTCCCAAGCATCTTCTATGTTACTTGTATCTTTGCTACAGTTCACTTGAATTGGTTTACATTGTATAAGTATGTATGTCCTGACTCGAGTGTTTGTATTTTTATTTACGCTCGGGTCAGCCTGAGTTATTCACAGATTTGGATTTCCACTTTCTGGAGATTGGAATCGCTGGAGATTATCTACTGGTCAAGTTTCATCTTTTCAGTTCGGTTGTTCTATTCAGCTTGTACTTGGTTATCATATTTAAACTTCTGTTGTACTTTATTTCTTCTATTGTATCTTATGTAACTCTGATATATTTATATAGTAGCTTCATGAAATACTATTTCTTTTACTTCCGCTGCATTATTAAATACTCTGTGTCTGTGATCTGTGATTATTATTTACTGTATATTCTGAGATTTGCCAAATTTTTATTTACAACGCGGTATTTTGAGCAATTCAATTCCGGCATGAGTGTCTACCTATACACTTATAATGGATGCGAATGGTTGAAAATATCGGGTCGTTACAGTAGCTATTACACAATTTGTGGAAATAAAATAGTTAATACGAACAAAGGTGAAACGGAAGGTATCAGGGTAATGAAACGTAACCAAATGTTTAATATGTTTATAGAATAATGATTTGTTTGAATAATAAGAACAGTAATCAAGATTTGTTTATTTATTTGAATAAATTAGGGCAATCGGGTTTATTTCCATTAATTGAAATTAAATGTTTAAATATTACCTTAAAGGAGTTTAAGATGAAAATTTAGGATAACAATATAATAAACCATGAACCAATGTTAATTTATCTACTCGGAGATTGTGACGCCCCACCTCTATACCCACCGCGCTAGCCAAGAACACTACGGAGTAATGCTGTCAACTAGTACGGAGAATAAGGCTGTTGAGGAGCGACCATCCGTGTAATTTCTTTGTGCGAGCACCGATATGTCAGATAGTAGAGCATATTTCATTTAAGGAGGAAATCCGACATACCGATACAAACTCAACGCAATGACACAGTGGCTATATATATATATAATCTTCGGAAAGAAATATAGAAATAAACATAACATAAATCAGTCACAGGCAATTCATATCACAAAGGCGGAAAAAGATATGAATATAACACATGAAAGTGTACATCAGAGTAGTGTCAAACAAGATCCACAATATCCCAAAAGAATAGCACAAGTGTTTCACAAAAGAATAAGTATACATCATAAAGTCTACATCTCGAATGTATACAATAAAATAAACTACAGTCTAAGTAGTTAGCCAAAAGTCAGAATAATAATCCAAGATGAGAAGTCAAGCAGAAGCACCTGTAACATCTCGGTCTGACCCGAGTATTATTTAATAAGAAAATAATAAACGGATCAGTCTTACTATAAATATCAGATAAAATGATATAGAATAAGAGATATGACGGAAATAAAGGTATGATAACCACAAGGCCATACTATAATAAGTATATAACAAAAATCAACCAAAGATTAGTCGATATCACAAGAATCTTCTCAAAGATAAAAAGAATGTCATACTCTATATTTTTATTCACCAAACCATAAATATTGGCAATTAAATCAATGCCAATTCACAAAATGTTGATGACACACAAATTCACCAATACACAAATATTGATAAAGCTTATCAATATAAATCACAAAATTGGTGGAACACAAATTCTAGAAATCATCACAAGAAATCCAGAAATCACAAAAAAGGGGGGAGGCCTATCACAAACGGAAGCATAAAAACTCCCTACACGTGTATCACAAACGGAACGCTATTTCCATGGTTGCTAACCATCACAAATTGAGCCGATGCTCCACAAACGGCCCATAGACCATGGGTTGCTACCCCACCAATTTGAGTCGAAACTCCACAAAACGGGGTTTAGTCTCCCTCGCAGACAAAGAGACGTCGCACATTGCTAGTCTAAATCACAAAAATGATCGTCATTGATCATCAGGAAGTGTCAATTACACTAAGCTAGTAAATATATGAGTTTAGCTTCATGTCCCATAACCACTAGCTTAACTTAAATATTTACGAACAAAGTGTTGATCTCCACTAGAAAATTTTCACAAGAGATTCAATCGAACAAGTCTAAGAATTAACCGGCGAAGTAAACGCAAGCGTTTCATACCACTCGTTTTCCTAAGTTGTTTAATTAGATTTCTCATACGAGTGAGGAAAAGGTTTGTATATACTAGTAGATTGGAAATCGGTTTGAGAAAACGAGCTTTGTAATAAAATAGTGTTGAAATCATTTGAAGAAAGAGTTTTGATATTTACTACTTGTATAGAAAACCTTTATATTTTAAAGTGACAAATCATAGAAGTGTTTGTAGAAACAATCAATCATAAAATTCACATTCGAAGACGTGAATAAAATCCAAAGAAACCGGTAAAGAATCTATCGAAATAGATATTTAAAAATCCCTAAAAAGGAGTCATCAAAGTCATAATAAATGATAACAACAAATAGGATCATCACGAATTGATTTAAATTGGAAATTCAATCCAAAAATGCAAACTGGACTGAAACAGCAGGTTCAGTCGACTGAACAGAGTTTTCAGTCGACTGACCCTGTACCTTGAAATTTTTCAGGTTCAGGAAACTTTCTGTTTCCAGGTTCAGTCGACTGAACAGAGGATTCAGTCGACTGAATCATGCCTGGAAATTTTCGGGTTCCAGGTTCAGTCGATTGAACAGAGGATTCAGTCGACTGAATCTTGCCTGGGCTATTTTCCAGCCTATACAAATGAAGAGCAAACTCTTCCAAAATGCAACCGGACGAACATTGGCTCTAAGGGTTTATGCCAATCGGCAACCTGGCCCTATATGCTCCTCGATGCATCATCAAAAGCATGATCAAAAATCCATAAAAGGATTTTCACACAAATTTGACTTAAAAACCCAAAAATTGGAATATTCACAAAACCAATCCAAATCAAAAGCAAATTCACATGAAGAAGTGTTAGGAATTCATACCTAACAACCAAAGATAATTATAGTCATAGATGTGAGATAAAAATCTCACCTTTGAACCCAAAACAAATGAATGAGAAGCTTGAAGACAAGGGAAGGTCAACCACACTTTAATATCAACACAAGAAGCTTGAATCTAAGCTTAAAAGAAGAACATTCCCAGAATTAGGTTTAGGAATTTCTGAAATTGATTAAGAGAATGAGTTGGAGAAGATGAAGAGAAGCTTACCAATGGGTTCTCTTGAATTTGGAGCTAGAAGTTGGATTTGCTAATGAAGACTAGGGTTTTGGAGTTTTAATTTCCCATCTCTCACACCATTGATGCTTTAGAACTGAAAAGAGGAGGAAGTGAGAGTGAATGGGGAGGAGTGGTTCAGATTTGAGTATAAGTTAAACATAGGGCTGAACCCAAACCCAAACCCAAAGTGAAAATGATCAAATTTTTGACTAGCTCCAAACATATCAACGTTTATACTCAAAAAGGTTGCAAACGACATTTTAAACTCAATGGGAGGGGTCTCGAGTCCCAATTCGGCTGTTTGCAAAAAGTGACTTTTTGGACTAAAATCCGACGAATTATAAAATATTTAAATAAAATATTTAAATATAAAAATTGATAAATATGCGGGTTGTTACAGACTCCCCTCCTTAAAGAAATTGCGTCCATGCAATCGTAAGGAATAAATGAACTAATAGTAACAACCATAGAAGCATATCAACACAAAAGAAGAAATTCGAAATAAGAAGTTCACCTTAAAGAGCACGAGAGAGTAAGTCCGGATGTGTTCGCTCGATGAATTCTCTAGATTCCCAAGAACAATCCTTAGGATTTGAGGACCATTGAACTTTAACAAGAGGAACCTTTTTATTTCGAAGTCGTTTGACCTCCGAAGCAATAATACGAACAGGGTGTTGCTCATAAGTTAAATTCGGCGAAACTTTAATTTCATCCACACAAGAATAGAATCGGAATCTCGAAGACATTTCCGAAGTTGAGAAATGTGAAACACGTCATGGATAGCAGAAAATTGAGCCGGTAACAAGAGGCGATAAGCCATGGAACCAATGCGTTCAGCGATGGGAAATGGGCCAATGTAACGGGATGCTAATTTTCCCGATCGACTGAAACGCACAACACCTTTCATAGGTGAAACCCGAATAAACACCAAATCTCCCACAGAAAATTCTAATTTCCTTCTTCGGTTAACGCCATAGGATTTCTGTCTACTTTGGGCTTCTAACATCCTAAGGCGAATAAGATCAATCTTTTCTGTGGAATCACGAATAAAATCTGGACTTAAAACCAGCTTCTCACCGGCCTCAAGCCAACAAGAAGGAGATCGGCATGGCCTTCCATAGAGTGCCTCAAAAGGTGCCATACCAATACTAGATTGGAAGCTATTATTATAGGAAAATTCAACAAGTGAAATATGATCTTCCCAACTTCCACTGAAATCAAGCACACAAGCACGAAGAAGATCATCAAGTGTTTGATTCACCCGCTCCGTTTGTCCATCGGACTGAGGATGATAAGCGGTGCTAAAATTATGCTTCGTTCCCAAAGCTTTTTGAAGACTCTTCCAAAATCCGCTAGTAAACAATGGATCGCGATCACTAACAATAGAAGTTGGAATTCCATGTAATTTAACAATCTCTTTAACAAAGAGTTTGGCCAAAAGAGGAACGGTTCGGTTAGACCGAACGGGAATAAAATGGGCGAATTTAGTAAGTCTATCAACTATAACCCATAAGCTATCATGACCCGAACGAGAACGGGGAAGGCCATCGATAAAATCCATGGAAATTTGGTCCCACTTCCAAATTGGAATTTCTAAAGGTTGCAGTAACCCACCGGGCCTTTGATGTTCGGTCTTAACGAGTTGGCAAGTCATGCCACACTTAACGAAGTTAGCGATGTCAAGTTTCATTCCCTCCCAATAATAAAGTCGCTTCGTATCCGCGTACATTTTACTACTACCGGGATGAATGGTAAATCTAGAACGATGCGAATCTTCTAAAATATCTTTACGAAGATCACTAATATTTGGGACGATAAGTCTACCAAATTTCCGAACGCCGCCACGAGAATCGATATCAAAGTCTTTCAAACCTTCAATATCAATTTTATCCTTAATATTTTGGCCAATAAGAGCCAATTCAGGATCTAGCCCTTGAGCTTCGAGAATGCGGTCTAAAAGAGAAGGATGAGCCTCAAGGCTACATAAAACAAGAGATGAACACAAATCGGAAACGCGATCTCGAATCTCACAAGTGGATAAAACCTCGAGATCATTCCATTCGGATATCATCATAGAAACAACCGCTTGTTGCTTACGACTAAGTGCATCGGCCACGCGATTTCCCTTTCCGGGGGTATAAAGAATATCAAGATCATAAGCTGCAAGGAACTCGAGCCAACGTTGTTGACGCAAATTAAGTTCCTTTTGAGAAAATAGATACTTCAAGGATTTATGATCGGTGTAAATAATAAATTTTTCTCCCAAAAGATAATGACGCCAAATCCGAAGAGCGAAAACAATAGCCACGAGTTCTAAATCATGAGTGGCATATCTAGTCTCAGCTGGCTTCAATTGCCTAGAAGCATAAGCAATAACTCGTTATCTTTGCATAAGAATGACACCCAAACCAACGCGAATAGCATCGGTATAAACAATAAAATCTTGATTCCCTTCGGGAATCAAAAGAATAGGAGCATCGGAAAGGAGTTCTTTTAATTTCTGAAAAGAAGCTTCACATTTGTCCGACCAAATGTATTTAACACTTTTCTTTGTTAAGCTAGTAAGAGGCACGACAATTTTAGAAAAGTCTTTGATAAAACGACGGTAATAACCCGCCAATCCGAGAAAACTACGAATTTCCGTCACACTCTCCGGTCTCTTCCAATCTTGAATCGCTTCACTCTTTGAAGGATCTACGGAAATTCCGGATTCGGAAATAATATGACCGAGAAACTTCACACGAGATTGCCAAAAGTGGCATTTAGAAAACTTTGCCTTTAATTGATTACTCCTAAGAGTTTCCAACACGATCCAAAGATGCTTTTCATGCTCCTCCTCGATTTTTGAATACACAAGAATATCATCAATAAAGATGAGAACAAACCGGTCGAGGAAGTCTTTAAAAACTCGATTCATTAAGTCAACGAAATAAGCCGGGGCATTCGTTAACCCAAATGGCATAACAAGCCATTCATAAGATCTATACCGAGTACGGAACGATGTCAAAGGAATGCTATCCTCTGTAATACGAAGCTGATGAAAACCGGTAGCTAAGTCCAATTGTGAAAAGACTCTAGCACCACTAAGTTGGTCAAATAAATCATCAATCCGAGGTAAAGGATATTTATTCTTGATAGTAAGGTCATTAAGCTTGCGGTAGTCAACGCAAAGCCTAAGTGTACCATTGAATTTCTTCACAAAAATAGCTGAAGCTCCCCAAGGCGAGGAACTAGAGCGAATAAATTGCTTCGCCTCCAATTCGGATAATTGTTTACGCATCTCCTCATTTTCTTTATTGGACATACAATAAGGAGGACGAGTGATAGGTTGAGCTCCAAGAATGAGATTAATTCTGAACTCAATTGCTCGCTTAGGTGGTAATCCTAAAACGGGCACAAATATGTCGAAAAATTCATGAACAACGTGAATAAGAGAAATAACATCTTCCTCATCATCATTATCGTCATCATGAGGATTTAAAGAGTATAAAGATGAAACCAAACTGGAATCCGAATCTTTAAGATTAATAGAAATCTGCTTAACAGATTGAGGATGTCGAAGATGAATAGTCCGCTCAGGACATAGGATTTGAGCTTCATAACGGTTATGCCAATCCATACCCAAAATCATTCCGAAGCCTAAATAATGCATGACATGCAAATCGGCTAGGAAAGAAAAATCACATAAAATAATCTCGACATCTTTACACAATAAACTGAGTGTTGCGGATCCACCAACCGGATTCGCAATTCTCAAATAAGTCATTAAACACAAAACATCCAAAGAAAAAGTGTTAACGCTTAAATTTGAACGCTAACACCCCGGTGTGTGAAGTGTAGTTGTGAAAGCACCACCCGATAGATCGGGAAAGAATTATAAGCAAGTAATAGCGGAAAAGCAGTAAACAACAGCAATTTTATAGTGGTTCGGCTTATGGGTATAGCCTACGTCCACTTTAAGTACTTTTATTGATGATCACGTTACAAGTTGATACAAATCTTCTCAAGTACAACACACTTTGAATTACAAAAGACTTAGAACAAGTAGCTCAAACTTCGATGTTGAAAAAAAAATCTTCAAATCCATGGTGGATGTAGATGATTTCTTTATGAAGTTCTTTTAGACGTCCTTTGAATCCCAAAAGCTTTAAGTGTTGAAGTAGTCTGGAATTCGGCAGAGTAATGGTGCTTGAAATTGATCGATCCAAAGTCCCCTTCATGTTGGAAATGGTCGTGTATTTATAGGGGTTTTCGGTCTTAAGTCGTGAGTCGTACCCGACTCATGGGTTACTCGTGGCCGAGTCGGGTTGGGTCGTGGACGACTCATCATGTTGAGCTCAAACTCGCCTTCGGTCTTCTGAATATAGCATAAGTTCTAACCCGTTCACGAGTCATCCTTTTTTAGTATGGACATCATAGCAGTGGACTACGACTTAGTGACCTTAGGTCGTGGACGAGTCATGGTGAATTGTCTCATATGATAAGTCGCGGGCTTGTTAGCGGTTCATGGTAGGTCGCGGCCGACCTACTGGATTTGACTCTCGGCTTGGTCCAATGTTATGCTCCTGTTCGAATGAACGATACAAGTGATAAGTCGTTCCCGAGTTAACCAAACATGACTTCCTTTGTGCTAGCATGAGTCGTACACGACTCATCATAAGTCGTAAGTCGTCAACGACTTATGTGTTGTTGACCCTTCCTTCCAATGTTTTGAGTCGTTACTCCTTTAGGTCGCATAGCTTTCCTAGGCCGTTCAACCGTAGCCATTGTTAGGTCGCAACATGTTTTAGGTCGTAGGTCGTTCATTTCCTTAAGTCGTGCCATCCTTAACTCGTAAGGTTCCTTAACTCGTAAAAGCCTTAAACCGTGGAGGCCTTAAGTCGGAGACTGCTTAACTCGTAAGTCCTTCTAGAACTGTTTTCTGCCTTAAGTCGTAGGTCGTAAGCTTCCTGAGTCGTAGTTCTTAGGTCGCAGGCTCCTCAACTCATAGATCTTACCTTGTGGGCTCTTATCTCGTGGACTCTTTAACTCGTTGGTGAAACGGGATTAACACTTGCCCCTCGAAGCACACGTCTTAAGCCGTAAGTCGTGCGCTTCGACTCATCATAACCCGTGCCGATTCAAGTTCCAATGTCTCCAGGTATAAAAACGCTTGAGTCGTTTCTCCTCTCCCACTTCTTATCTCACAGCCGCATCTGCCATTAGAGACTCTCCAACCTCTCAAAAGCAAATCTGAGCTTACTGATCATTAATCCATCCTTTCCTCCACATCGCGTAAGTCATTCTGAACTTCAATCCAACCACGACCATCGCTAAGGCATAAATTTTCGCTTCTTGTTCCCAAATCACCGCCGTACGTCGTACTCGGGCTTTGAATTGAGTTGTGAACGATTCTGACCATTGTTGGCTACGTTGTTGTTGTGATCCTTTAGATTATAACATCGCGTTTGATTCGCCGTACACTTGAAGCGATTCGAATTGGTTTTTTGGGTGCTTTCTGATGATGTGAGGAGAAGATGATGAATTACAATGTCTTGATTTGACTGGCCCGTGGGTTCGGAGGAGATGAGGAAGTTCTTAACAGGTTAACGGGTTAGAAAGGAGTTGACTGGTTGAGGAAATGACTTAGGATCTCACGACTTAGTTGGTTTTGCTTTTCGGCCACTGATTCTGAAATACCTTGCAATCTCAACCGTACACGACTCAATGCTTTTAGCCATAAACCACAGACGACTCAAGCTATAAGTCGTGAACGACTTAAGCCATAGGCCGTGAATGATTCAAACCATAAACTGTGAACGACTCAGCACTTGCTACTTTCCCGTGACTCATCCTTTAAACGGTACACGACTTAAACCATAAGCCGTGTACGACTCAGCAGCTTCCATGCGACCCAGTAGCCTTTACTATTGACTTTAATCCGACCTAGCAAGTTTTACGACTCAAGCCATGAGTCGTAACCGAGTTAGAACTTAGAAGGTTTCTTGTTGCTTCGATCTGGAGCCTTCCTCCTGTTCTTTGACTTACGACTCATAGTACTGCCGACTTATAACATCAGCGATTTAGAGTTGGAACAACCTAACTTAACTTGCCTCACTTTCCTTAGGTCGTAGCCGAGTCATCCAAATAACCAATGACTTAGCTTAACCCGTACAAAGAATTCTTGAGTCGTTGACAACTTAACACTTGTAAATTTTGCTTGAACTTTGAACTGTTGATCTTTGCTGCATTCTTTTACAGATTACTTCAACTTGTAAGCTAATAATCTGTTAATACAACATTCACAGAAAACTGGGACGAATATACTGTCATTGATTGCCCACATCGAACGACAGATTAGTTAATGATAGATGATTAACTTAAATAAATCGTGTGAACGAAGTGCTATCGATTTCAAGTGGAATATTAAAGCAGCACTGGATTAGTCAATTGAAACTGACCAGCCCGCATTAATATTATGCTTGAGCTTTAAATAACAAGTTCCGAAATTACCGTAGTCAATCAATAGTCAACCAGTTTAATTCCAGTTATTTTACTTGTTATTATTTTTTTTTTTAGCTTTGCACGACACTTCACACTTTTTAGGAAACGTGCACCTTCGCATTTGAACATCCAGTTGCTTGTGTAGAATGACCTCTCATCAAGAAGAGCCGATGGGCCAGGCTGAAGATGTCTTTCCAGTAGCCATCCCTATAGACAACCCTCCGGAGAGAACATCCACAACTTTGAATCAGCGGGTGTTTAACCAACTGCGCGTCCAGTTTGGCATTGATGATGCTGACATCTTATTTCCGGGGCCAAATGACACTGCTGACAATCCTCCCTACGGCTTTGTTGCAGTCAATCGCCAAATGTGCTTAAGTGGGGCGATTCCTTCTTTTAACGACTTTCTCCAACAGTTCCTGCTTCGGTTGTCTATCTCTCCATTCCAATTACACCCCAATGGCTACGCCATTCTGATGGGGTTATGTGTTCTATTCAGGAGAGTTTTGGATCGATTACCAAGCTTCGGGGAGATCTGCTATTTTTGCTCATTCACGAAAACTAAAGACCATCCCTCCATCGTGGTTGTAAGAAGCGCTCGAAATCGCAAACTTATTACTGATCTCTCCGAAAGCGCTCACGGATTTTTGAATCAGTTTTTCTTTGTTCGCTGCCCTCCAGGGTTTTATGCCATCTGGAGAGTGGGAAGTAAGATTTCCTATCTTTACTTTTTCCGTTTTGAAACTTTCTCGAGATCTGAACTCTCAACTGCTAATTTCATTCTTTTCCTGTTTTTAGCACTTCCACCCCCTGCTAGGGACCCAAGTCTTAAGCAAATTTTTGAAAGATTAAATGCCGTGCCGGTAGAAGAGAGGAGCATAAAGTTTCTGCTAAACGATGAACTTTTACATCAATACGGACTCCTCCATCTCTCTCGCTTTACTCGGCCTCGTGAAGCTCCAACGGAGGTTCCTGATTCTCCGGTGAAAACTCCTGATCTTCCGATCTCCACTAAAGAGCACATACGAGGAGAAATTTCTGTAGAAACCTTATTAGTAAAGTGCTCTACTCCTAGAGACAATACGGGACCCTCCGAAAAGCCCGCACTTGCTCCCATTATTGAAGAAGAAGAGGAGCCCTTTTCCCAAACCAGGAAGAGTGCTGACAAAGGAGATGACGGAGGGAATCAGGTTGGGCATGACGGTGATGACGTCTTTGGGGATTTAAGTGACATAATTATTACTTCCCAAGAGCTCTTTAAAGAAGACCCTGCTCATGGTAAAGCTATACCTCCGACGATTGAAGCAACATCTGCCCTCCAACAGACTCTAACTCCTTCATCTCAAGAATTGTCATCAACAGTGAAATCTATCACTTCCCCCCAACAGAGGAGTGGTTCGTTAGTCCAACGCGAGTAGCTTGCACTTCACACACAACTAAGGATTTTCCAGCACATTTATGCACTTATCTTCTTATACTTTAGAGATTTCTAAAGCTTATCTTTTCTTATTTCAGATTCTTCAATGACACGCGGCGGATCGTATTATCAGGATTTCCAACGCTACGGGGGGCGTGGTCAATACGATTATCGGCGTTACTTTCCCTCCTATAGAGAGTCTGACGAAGAGAGGGCTGCTCGAAAGGCTCGTGAAAGGAGGGATGCAGAAGAGCGTTATGACAGAAGGGATAGGGATGAGCACCATGATTCTCTGCAAAGGAGTGACGACTCTCACAAAAGGAAATCTCACGACGACCGAGGAAAAGGTCATGTAGCTGAAGATTCAGGCAAACGAGCCCGACATGGTGAGAGACATACTTCCACTATTCCCGAAAAGCCTACTGCCCCTGCCCCTCTTGACATTACTTCCGACTCTCCTGCTCTTGGGAAGGAGGACATCCAGACAATAATAAGCAGGCCTAAATTTCAAGTGGGACCTGGCCCAGCCACTTTACAAAGCCGTTTTCCACAATGGTGCTTAAAGGGTGTGAGATTCGACCTAGACTTGGTCCCCATCGACAAGTCTGCTATGTTGCGCAATCTTGATGCAGTCAAGCTCGATATCGAGAGGATGTCAAACTGGCAGAAGCTTGTTGATGAGCTTCAAAGAGTTAACCGTGCCAACTTAGAGGCCATGCTCACCATGGAAAATGATAAGGCTGAGTGGCAAAAGGTCCTTGAGCAGCACGACACCGAAATGAGGAGCATTACTTCCTACAACGAGGAGCTCGAAGCAAAGGTTGAGAAGTTGAAAGATGAGCTTGCTGCTTCCTCTACTTCATACTCTCAAAAAGAAGAAGTGCTTCTCAGACAAGTTAGAGATGCTCATGCCAGTCAGAGGGACGCTGAGGACAGGCTTGAAGCACAAAAAAGAATCAGTGGGGGCTATGTCTCTGATATTGCTGAGCTTCAAAAGAAAAACAACTCCCAGGAGGCGGAGATACAAATGCTTAAGCTTCAGCTTGCCAAAACTGAAAGGGAGCGCGATGAGGCTGTTGCCGGCAAAATCGCAGCCGAAGAATCTCATGAGGCGACCAAAAACAGCTTCGGCTCAACATTATTCGACTTCTACTTGCATAGCGTCTTGGGGCGTGGAAGCCTCGCTTTTCTCGGTCCTAAGTATGAAATCACTTTAGCTGAAGTGTGGGAGGCCGCTCTTGAGATGCTTGGTGCTGAAGGTGCCGGTTACGACGAATCAGCCCTGGAAAGGCATTATTTTGATGATGACGCTCGCGCTGCCCTTGCCAAGGGAAAGGAACAACTTGCCAAACTAAGAACTGAAGTGACGGAAGGGGACCGGCTGGGGAAAACCACTTCAACTACTCTAGTCCAGCCACCTTCTTCGTCTGAAGTCGACATTATTGGTTCCAGTTCCCATCTCGCATCTCCCACCAAAGTTACCACTGAGATTACAAGCATACAAGGTGGAGACGAGGGTGATGAGAGCGCTGATGCGCAAGCTTATGAAGTCGAAATCAGGAAACCAGCTTCTCCAGGTAATTTCACTGTTAATCTCGCTACTGTCAATTCTGCTCAAGCGGGTTACTCATTTATTTCGCATGAGTTTCACGAGCTCCTTGGCTATTTTCTCAACCTTGATGAGCCTTCATCTCCTCTCTTTACTGACTTCATTGGTGAACCTTCATCTCCTCTCTTTACTGACTTTAACCTCTTTTCTTCTGTAGAGAAAGTACCAAGCACTGCTCAAACTTCTACTCCTCCGGTTATCCATCCTTCATCTCTTCAGGCGGCGCCTCCTTCTGCCTCGCAACCTGGATCACATGAGGAACAAATAGAGGCTCTTCACGGCTTGGATGATCCCATCGCTTCGCAAGAGCAGAAAGATGAGAGACCTGAGGGAGGTGACATATCCCCGGAACGGACTCCTTCTGACGACATTGTTCTATCAAAACTTGTCACTCCGGGGAGTGAGTCTTCCTCACAAAGGAGAGAGAAGCGTGGGACATCAAAGAGGAGGGGGAAGAAAATCACCGCCACTGAAGAGGAGCCGGAAGTTGAACCGGTTACACCTGCCTCTCCTACTTCCCTTATACCCACTGGCCGACCTGAAAAGCTGGTTATTCGACCGAGTAAAGGGTCCAAAGGAGGGAAGAAGAAGTGAAGATTTTAGCTTTTTGCCTTTTGTATGAACTGGCCGAGAGTTGTGCGGGTACCGGCCCCCGCTTTTATTTTGAAACCTGTATCTGCATTATAGTTGAATAAAATGATTCTTCGTTTGTACAAACTTCTGTTTGAATTTGAGAATGCATTTACTATTTATTTTTGCACAAGTTTGTTTATATAATATTGCAGCGGGCTTATGGTATGTTGTTTGAGTATTACTTTACTGATGCAGCTATACTACTATACCATGTTGCCCCCATACCTTAAGCTTGTTGCAATATTTTATACTTCGAGGGGACTTGCACTCTTATTTGTTAAAGAATAATTATTTTATTCTTTAAAGAAAATTTTTATTGAGTACAACTCCCTTCGTATAAGTTTTTACGCTTTGTCGTTCGAAGAAATCACTTTTCTCTTTTGCTTATGTGCATATTTTACCGAGTGAATTCCTCTATGTGGTAAAGCGGACCTCTGAAGGGTACTTTAACTTCTTTTCTTTTTACGATCATTTTCCATTTGAAAGTTAAAGTACGCTTTTGATGAGGATTTTTTTTTATACAAAATTGTACCTCTGAGGAGGGATTTTTCACGTTTCAACACTTGGAAGTTTTATTTCAATCTCGGTGAAACGTGTACCCCCAAAGAGTTGTGCCTTCGAAGAAAGCCTTTTCACGTTTCAACACTTGGAAGTTTTATTTCAATCTCGGTGAAACGTGTGCTTCCAAAGAGGTCTTTTTTCTTGATTGTGTCCCCGGGAGGGGGTCGTACCTCTAAGGAGGGATTTTTTACGTTTCAACACTTGGAAGTTTTATTTCAATCTCGGTGAAACGTGTACCCCCAAAAGAGTTGTGCCTTCGAAGAAAGCCTTTTCACGTTTCAACACTTGGAAGTTTTATTTCAATCTCGGTGAAACGTGTGCTTTCAAGAAGGTCTTTATTTTTGCATTTCAACTTTGGTGAAGTGAAATTCCGAAGAGCGGTTGTTACACTTCAACTCCTGGCGAAATGTGCCTCCGAAGAGGGCTTTTATTTTGTTTACATTTCAACTCTGGTGAAGTGAAATTCCGAAGAGCGGTCACAACACTTCAACTCCTGGTGAAATGGGCCTCCGAAGAGGGCTTTTATTTTGTTTGCATTTCAACTCTGGTGAAGTGAAATCCCGAAGAGCGGTTATAACACTTCAACTCCTGGTGAAATGTGCCTCAGAGAGGGTTTTCATCGCCTGGAAGTTACTCTCTCATGGTTGGAGGGTCATGACTCCTCCAATCTTTTTTGTGGCGTATGACCCATTAGAGGTCTTTTATCCTCCGAAGAGTTGCGCCTCCGAAGAGGACTTGTGCTGCTGATGGTAGCTTTGGTTGTTCCTTTGTTCACTTGCTTATGCCTTTTCAGCGATCCCCTTTTCTTCTTTTCAAGTTTTCATCCCCCTCTTCTCGCAAGTGACTTGTTTAATCCAAGGAAGTGTACTTCATTGCCAGGCAAGTTCGTAAGAACGGGCACTAGCTTCCTAATTGGATGTTTGTCTGTTCAAACAATCTCAATTTATCAGCAAGGGCTCGTTTCTATCGAAATCATTAGCCGTTCAATTGAAGTATTTCCTATCTAGGATTTGAATTCGGGGTCTTTGTGACTTGAAATTTGTTTGTTGAATGATGGTGAGAATCGCTCGGTCTTATTATGCGCAAGTTTTATTTCCATTGTCTGCAAAAATTTAAATCGACATTTCAGCAATACATTTTATGTATTTTTATATCGAAAACGAAGCAAACATATAATGATAATAAGGAACACAAGATTTATAGTGGTTCGGCCATGAAATTGGGCCTACATCCACTTTATATTCTTTCATTATTTACTTGCATCAGTTTCACAATTGCTTTCAATTACAAGAATCATACATTCATAATTCTTTTTACAATGTTTCAACAAAATTTTCAAGTAAAGTATGGATGTAAGTGGTTGCTGTTCCATGCCCTTGGAATTTGATCTCCATCAACAGTGGTGAGCTTGAATGTGCCGTCGAGAAGCTTCTGACCTATTACATTTGGTCCTTCCCAATTCGGCCCAAACACACCTGTCGCGGTCATAATTCTTTTCAGGACTAGATCTCCAATTTCAAAGCTGCGTTGACGAACTTTGGAATTGAAATGTCTGGCTATCCTTTGCTGATGAGCTGCAACTCTGAGGTTAGCTTCATCCCTTTTTTCATCAAGGAGATCCAGCGCTTCAAGTTGCAGCTTTTCATTTTCTGCTTGATTGAAATGGATTCTTCTGTGTGAAGGGACCTCTGTTTCAACCGGGATCATTGCTTCCGATCCATATGCTAACGAAAAAGGAGTATGCCCAGTTGCAGTTTTGTGAGTAGTTCTGTATGCCCATAGTGCAAGTGGTAGTTTATCGACCCAACCACCCTTTGCTCTTTCGAGTTGCTTTTTGATGGTTGATTTGATGATCTTGTTCACTGCTTCCACTTGCCCGTTTGCCTGCGGATGAGCTACTGCCGAAAAGCTTTTCTGGATTTTGAATCGTTTGCAAAAATCCTGGAATTCCTCGCTTTCAAACTGAGTACCATTGTCTGTGATTATTTTCTGAGGCACACCGTATCTGCAAATGATATTCTTGGTCATGAAGCTTATCACTTTCTTAGAAGTGATAGTAGCCAATGGTTCAGCTTCAGCCCACTTAGTAAAATAATCAACTGCAACAATAGCATATTTAATCCCTGATTTAGCAGTTGGTAGCGGCCCAATGAGATCCATTCCCCAAATTGCAAATGGCCATGGACTGACCATCTGTGTGAGTTCGGTAGAAGGTGCTCTAGGAATTTTGGCATATCTTTGGCATTTGTCACATTTTCGGGAGTAATCTGCAGCATCCCGATTAATTTCTGGCCAAAAATATCCGTATCGGAGAATTTTCTTTGCTAATGTTTGACCACCTGAATGATCACCACATTCTCCTCCATGCACTTCAGCTAGGATTGTTTTGGACTCTTCCTGGGATACACATCGAAGCAATGGCATTGAGAATCCCCGTCTGTACAATCGGCCATCCTGAATTACATAGCGAGAGGCCTTCCTTAGTAGCTTTCGTCTTTCTATCGAGTTTTCTGGCAGAGAACCTCTGAGTAGGTAATCCAGTATTGGAGTCATCCATGACTCTTGTTCTTGAGATACATTCATAATCCAGTCTATATCCATTTCGTCTATACTTGGCGCTGAAAGGACTTCTACAGGAACCAATCCCAATAGTTGAGCTTCACCAGAACTTGAATATTTTGCGAGGGAATCTGCCTTCATATTCTCTTCCCGAGGAATGTGGCTTATTGAATAGTGATCGAGTTCACATAGGAGTTCCCAAGCCTTTGACAAGTAGGAAGGCAGGTTTCCACCTTTTGCTTGAAATTCCTTCTTGACTTGGCATACAATAAGCTGAGAATCACTGAAAATTTGTAATGCTCGAATGTTTAGCTCTTTAGCGATTTTCAGACCTGCAATAAGAGCTTCATATTCTGCTTCATTGTTTGTTGAAGGAAATTCCAATCTTAGTGCATAACATAATGATCGACCCTCAGGAGTTTCAAGTACCACTCCGGCTCCAGAACAGTAGTCATTTCTTGCGCCATCAACATACATCTTCCACTGGATTGGAGAATCATTGATCGCTTTTTCCTCACCATTATCTTTCTCTGTGAATTCTGCAATGAAATCAGCTAAAGCTTGTCCGTTGATTGCCTTTCGGGGATGATAAGTGATGTCATATTGACTGAGTTCAATGTTCCATTTCAGAAGGCGACCCGAAGTTTCTGGGCGAAATAGGACTTGCTTTAGAGGTTGATCAGTGAGCACTTTGATAGGATGAGCTTGGAAATATTGCCTCAGTTTCCTCGATGCAACTAGTAGGCAATAGGCGAGTTTTTCCAACTTGGAGTAATTCAGCTCTGCCCCAGTGAGTCTTTTGCTGATATAGTAAACTGGATGTTGAATCCTTTTGTCTTCCCGTATCAGCGCTGCACTTAGAGCATGAGATGATACTGCCAAGTATATAAGAAGATCCTCACCATTGCCTGGTCTAGAAAGTATCGGAGGCGTTTCCATATGATGGATCATCTCTTCAAAAGCTTTTTGGCATTCGGGAGTCCATTCAAAGTTCTTCTTTCCTTTTTTCAGGGCATCAAAGAATGGGATGCATTTATCAGTAGCTTTGGAAATGAACCGACTCAGGGCGGCGATCTTTCTGTTGAGACTCTGCAATTCCTTCTTTGTTTTAGGAGCTTTAACTTCTTTCAAGACAGTGATTTGAGTTGGACTAGCCTCAATGCCCCTAGCACTGACGATAAAACCTAAGAACTTTCCGGATTCGACCCCAAATGTACATTTCAGAGGGTTAAGCTTCATTCTGTATTTCCGGAGGACTGCGAACATTTCTGCTAAGTGTTCAATGTGATCCACTGCTTTCCTGGACTTCACTAACATGTCGTCGACGTAGACTTCCATAGTTTTGCCCAATTGCGGTTTGAACATAGCATTAACAAGTCTTTGGTAGGTTGCCCCTGCGTTTTTCAATCCGAAGGGCATAACTCTGTAGCAATAAAGTCCAACATCTGTAATAAAGCTTGCATCCTCCTGATCTGGCTCATGCATCATGATTTGGTTATAACCGGAGTAGGCATCCATGAAGGATAACAATTCATGTCCCGCAGTTCCGTCTACCAGTTGATCGATCCTGGGTAATGGGAAGCAATCTTTGGGGCAAGCCTTGTTTAGATCAGAAAAATCGATGCACACTCTCCATTTCCCATTAGCTTTCTTCACCAACACAGGATTTGAAACCCAATTCGGATATGTAGATTCTTTGATGAAGTTATTTTCCATGAGTCGATCAACTTCTTCTTTTAATGCTGCTGACCTTTCTGGACCCTGGGTTCTTCTTTTCTGTTTAACTGGCGTAAACTTTGGGTCAATATTCAGAGCGTGTACCGCAACTTCCGGGGATATTCCACACATATCGGCATGAGTCCAAGCAAAGACATCCAAATTCGCCTTCAGGAAAGATATCAAGATATTCTGAATTGAAACATTAAGCTGCGAACCCACATTCAACACCTTATTTGGGTCCTTTGGGTCAACAGGTACCGGAACTGTTGTTTCCACCGGTACTACTCTATTCTCCCCTGTACTGGCTTTTCTGGGATCCATTTCTTTCCGTGCCCCGCTGTGCTCGCCAGTGCAGGGTCCGCCCTGTAATTGCTACAAGGCTGGTTCCTTGATGCGGACTGGGGTTGCCGCACCCTTTCCCATTTCTCTCTTTCTTGACTCTCGCAGCTCTGTCAAATAGCACTCTCGCGCAGCATTCTGATCCCCTTTTATAACTCCTACTCCATTGTCAGTAGGGAATTTAATAGTGAGGCACCACGGGGCTAGGATAGCTTTGAATGCTGCGAGTGTTGGACGGCCAAGAAAAGCATTATAGGCAGAAAACTCATCGACAATCACAAATGTTTGCTTTCGGACCACTTTCCTTTCTCCTTCCCCAAGTTCTACAAACAAATCGATGGTTCCTACTGGTTGCTTTGGCTCCCCAGTGAAGCCCACGATTTTCTGTGATGAGGCTCGCACATCGATCATAGGGATTTTCATCTGGTCAAATGTCTTTTTGAAGAGGATATTACATGATGCTCCGCAGTCAATGAGGACTCTTCTGACAATGGCTGGTCCTATACCAGCCGAGATGACCAAGGGATCTAAAGTAGGAGCTTCAATACCTGTAGAATCTCTGGCTCTGAAAATAATGTCATCACTGAAAGTTTTCTGTTGTTTAAGGGACGTAGTGTCTTCTAAAACAAAGACGTTTTCTTCGGCTGGAGCATATTTCAAAGCCCTGGAATATCTCTCCATCTCACCCCAACTTTTGCCAGCTGGGTGAGGTCCTCCTGAAATGACATTGATAACGGGCCTTCCAGATTCATGCCCCGTAGCTTTCTCTCCTGCCCCAGGCTGATGAACAGGAGCCCGCTGCCCCTGACTCGACGATGCAGGATTGTTGCTATTCTTTTTCACGAATTGCTGCAACTTGTTTTCTCTTAGCAACTCTTCAATCAGATTTTTCAGCTGGCGGCATTCATCAGTTTCATGACCTGGTTGATTGTGGAAGCGGCAGAATTTCCCACTTTGTATGGCTTTTCTCCCAGTTCTCAAAGGGATAGGTTTAGGGAAATCAACGGAATCTTTAGTGGCCAGGTAGATGTGCTCCGGTGTATGTGATAATGGAGTATATTCTGATGGCTTGAAGGATCGGGGCTTCTTCAGATTACCCTGTTTCTTCCCATTACTATTCTCCCTTTTTTGCCCCACCGATTCATTCTTGCGTGGAGCGACAGTGTTGTCTTCTGCTTTTTCCAATACTGTCTTTACTGGTAAAGGACGGCTTTCCAAGCGAATGAATTCGTCTGCTTTTTTGTAGAACTTTTCGAGAGAGGTTGGCTCCTTCATATTTAACCATTTCCCAAATTCGCTTGACTTATCGATAGCCCTCATCAGATAAGTCAATATCATTCGTGGTTCAGCATTGTCCACCTCAGCCAGTGCTATATTGAAGCGGTTCAAGAAGGATCTGATAGACTCACCAGGATTCTGCTCTAAACTCGATAGTGACATAATATCCTTGGCCTTCGAAGCATATAGTCTAAACTGCTCCTTGAATTTTCTGGTCAAGTCTGAAAACTGATCGATAGATCGGACTGGTAACTTGGTGAACCACAGTAAAGCCACGCCTTCCAGGTATACGGGGAAATATCGGCACTTTATTTCGTCGGAGGCCCTGGCACCCGTCATGTGCCAATCATATTTATACAAGAACTCATTCGGATCACTTGTCCCTTTGTAAGCTGGAATAGTCGGAGGGACAAACTTCCTTGGAAATTCCGCCTTCAAGATTTTTTCAGTAAACGGAGTTTTACTTGGGGCGAAACCCCATTCCTTCTCATCTTCAACTCTTTGCATACTTTCTTTCATGATCTGCCGGACCATTCCAGAAAGATATTCCTCATCATGTCGAGCTCTAGATCCACCGGCGTCAGGTACTGCCTGCTCAAAGGGACTAGTAGGCCTTTCAGGAGCATTCCTTTCATTAACATCATGAATGTTGCCAGCATAGTTCCTTTCATTACTGGCCGGTTGATTGTTTGCCCCAAGTAAATCGTTCAACTTATTCAGAATCAGGGCATTCTGGGCACTTTGAGCCTCTAATTGTGCATTTTGGGCGTTTATTTGCTGGTTTAGCCCTAGAATCACAGCATCCAACTCCGCTTTCGTAATTCCAATAGACGGTGTGGGTTGATTAGGCACAGGGGAAGCGGAGGTTCCCTCTTGAATGTTTCCAGATCTGACAGATCTACTTTTCCTTCCAGGAGCCATAATCTCAGATAGACTTCTGGTTTTTAAAGAAATTCTTTCTACAAATCTTTGCGAAGCAATGATGAGAGTTTTCCTGAGTTCAATTCTCAGTGAAAGCACCAAAAATGTTAACGCTTAAATTTGAACGCTAACACCCCGGTGTGTGAAGTGTAGTTGTGAAAGCACCACCCGATAGATCGGGAAAGAATTATAAGCAAGTAATAGCGGAAAAGCAGTAAACAACAACAATTTTATAGTGGTTCGGCTTATGGGTATAACCTACGTCCACTTTAAGTACTTTTATTGATGATCACGTTACAAGTTGATACAAATCTTCTCAAGTACAACACACTTTGAATTACAAAAGACTTAGAACAAGTAGCTCAGACTTCGATGTTGACAAAAATCTTCAAATCCATGGTGGATGTAGATGATTTCTTTATGAAGTTCTTTTAGACGTCCTTTGAATCCCAAAAGCTTTAAGTGTTGAAGTAGTCTGGAATTCGGCAGAGTAATGGTGCTTGAAATTGATCGATCCAAAGTCCCCTTCATGTTGGAAATGGTCGTGTATTTATAGGGGTTTTCGGTCTTAAGTCGTGAGTCGTACCCGACTCATGGGTTACTCGTGGCCGAGTCAGGTTGGGTCGTGGACGACTCATCATGTTGAGCTCAAACTCGCCTTCGGTCTTCTGAATATAGCACAAGTTCTAACCCGTTCACGAGTCATCCTTTTTTAGTATGGACATCATAGCAGTGGACTACGACTTAGTGACCTTAGGTCGTGGACGAGTCATGGTGAATTGTCTCATATGATAAGTCGCGGGCTTGTTAGCGGTTCATGGTAGGTCGCGGCCGACCTACTGGATTTGACTCTCGGCTTGGTCCAATGTTATGCTCCTGTTCGAATGAACGATACAAGTGATAAGTCGTTCCCGAGTTAACCAAACATGACTTCCTTTGTGCTAGCATGAGTCGTACACGACTCATCATAAGTCATAAGTCGTCAACGACTTATGTGTTGTTGACCCTTCCTTCCAATGTTTTGAGTCGTTACTCCTTTAGGTCGCATAGCTTTCCTAGGCCGTTCAACCGTAGCCATTGTTAGGTCGCAACATGTTTTAGGTCGTAGGTCGTTCATTTCCTTAAGTCGTGCCATCCTTAACTCGTAAGGTTCCTTAACTCGTAAAAGCCTTAAACCGTGGAGGCCTTAAGTCGGAGACTGCTTAACTCGTAAGTCCTTCTAGAACTGTTTTCTGCCTTAAGTCGTAGGTCGTAAGCTTCCTGAGTCGTAGTTCTTAGGTCGCAGGCTCCTCAACTCATAGATCTTACCTTGTGGGCTCTTATCTCGTGGACTCTTTAACTCGTTGGTGAAACGGGATTAACAAAAAGTATCAACAAGTTTTTTTGAAATAAAAGAATGGGATGCACCCGTATCAAAAAGAACACGAATAGGATGATCACGAAACACAATAATGCCATCAAGGATAGTATGAGGACTACCTTGACCACGAGATGTGTTTCCAGGGGCTTGAGCAACATTAAGCTTTCCCTCCTTCTTGTTTTGAAGTTTGGGGCATGAAGGTACAACATGGCCGGAACTTTTGCAGTAGCGACAAGTGAGGGGCTTCGAACACTTATTTGAATAATGGTCCTTTGAACCACAATTATAGCATTCTCCACGACTAAAGGTAGGAGTCTTTGCTGCCGTAGATGCTTTCTTACCCTTTTTGTTGGGATGAGGGCCTTTGAATTTGATAGGCCTTTTCTTGTTGTTGATGTTTGGTTTGGAAGCCAGCACTTCAACATCACTTTCCCTATCAGCCTCTTCAAGACGAAGAGCGATATCAATGAGTTGGTCGAAAGGAACCTCTAATTTTAGAAGTAATGGCTTCTTGAGATTTTTGTCCAAGCCATAGACGAACCTCTGGTTCTTCTTCAATAGGGTGTTGATGTATTCAACCCCATATTTGGATAGCGACTCGAAGGAGGCGACATAATCAGTCACGGAGGACTCACCTTGAACAAGGTCTATAAATCGTCGAGCCAATGTCACTTTCTCTGCTTCTGGTACAAATTTCAACTCGAAACGTTCCCGGAATTGCTCCCAGGTGAGATCCGCTTCATTAATCTTGGAAATAAGAAGTTCGTACCAGTCCAATGCCCTCTCTTGGAGCATACTGGAGGCCACCTGAACTCGGTGAAGATCAACAAGGTTCATGTGAGAGAAGATTCGATCACATGTCCTTAACCAAGCCTAGACCTCGATAATAGGTTCAGAACCTTTGAATGGCTTCCCACCCAAATTGGTATAATCGCTGCACAAACGTACAAATCCAGACTTTGGGTGAGTAGGTTTCGGATTAGCTCCAGCTGCTTGAGCATTCGTGACAAGGTCAAGAAGTTGCTGGATAGTCATAAAAACTCCATCCTGGGGAGTAGCACTAGATTGACCGGCGCTGGGACGGCCTGGTCTAACCATTTCCTTTCCTTTAGAAAGAAAGAAAGAAGAAAAAAAAGGTTATTCACCAAATGAATATCAAGCAATCTTGATAGATAAAGCAAGGAATCATAAAGAAAATAGGATGAATCGGTACGAAGACTCGAATTAAATCCTAAGGCACGACTCCTAAGAAGGACTTAGGACGATGATCCTTGTTAAATTATTCTACATTGTTTCGAAGTTTGGCTCTGATACCAAGCTGTAACGCCCCACCTCTATACCCACGGTAGCCAAGAACACTATAGAGTAATGCTGTCAACTAGCACGGAGAATAAGGCTGTTGAGGAGCAACCATCCGTGTAATTTCTTTGTGCGAGCACCGATATGTCAGATAGTAAAGCATATTTCATTTAAGGAGGAAATCCGACATACCGATACAAACACAAAGCAATGACACAGTGGCTATATATATAATCTTCGGAAAGAAATATAGAAATAAACATAACATAAATCAGTCACAGGCAATTCATATCACAAAGGCGGAAAAAGATATGAATATAACACATGAAAGTGTACATCAGAGTAGTGTCAAACAAGATCCACAATATCCCAAAAGAATAGCATAAGTGTTTCACAAAAGAATAAGTATACATCATAGAGTCTACATCTCGAATGTATACAACAAAATAAACTACAATCTAAGTAGTTAGCCAAAAGTCAGAATAATAATCCAAGATGGGAAGTCAAGCAGAAGCACCTGTAACATCTCGGTCTGACCCGAGTATTATTTAATAAGAAAATAATAAACGGTTCAGTCTTACTATAAATATCAGATAAAATCATATAGAATAAGAGATATGACGGAAATAAAGGTATGATAACCACAAGGCCATACTATAATAAGCATATAACAAAAATCAACCAAAGATTAGTCGATATCACAAGAATCTTCTTAAAGATAAAAAGAATGTCATACTCTATATTTTTATTCACCAAATCATAAATATTGGCAATTAAATCAATGCCAATTCACAAAATGTTGATGACACACAAATTCACCAATACACAAATATTGATAAAGCTTATCAATATAAATAACAAAATTGGTGGAACACAAATTCTGGATATCATCACAAGAAATCCAGAAATCACAAAAAAAGGGGGAGGCCTATCACAAACGGAACACTAATTCCATGGTTGCTAACCATCACAAATTGAGTCGAAGCTCCTCAGACGGCCCGAAGACCATGGGTTGCTACCCCACCAATTTGAGTCGAAACTCCACAAAACGGGGTTTAGTCGCCCTCGCAGACAAAGAGACGTCGCACATTGCTAGTCTAAATCACAAAAATGATCGTCATTGATCATCAAGAAGTGTCAATTACACTAAGCTAGTAAATATATGAGTTTAGCTTCATGTCCCATAACCACTAGCTTAACTTAAATATTTACGAACAATGTGTTGATCTCCACTAGAAAATTGTCACAAGAGATTCAATCGAACAAGTCTAAGAATTAACCGACGAAGTAAACACAAGCGTTTCATACCACTCGTTTTACTAAGTCGTTTAATTAGATTTCTCATACGAGTGAGGAAAAGGTTTGTATATGCTAGTAGATTGGAAATTGGTTTGAGAAAACGAGCTTTGTAATAAAACAGTGTTGAAATCATTTGAAGAAAGAGTTTTGATATTTACTACTAGTACAGAAAACCTTTATATTTTAAAGTGACAAATCATAGAAGTGATTGTAGAAACAATCAATCATAAAATTCACATTCGAAGACGTGAATAAAATCCAAAGAAACCGATAAAGAATCCATCGAAATAGATATTCAAAAATCCCTAAAAAGGAGTCATCAAAGTCATAATAAATGATAACAACAAATAGGATCATCACGAATCGATTTAAATTGGAAATTCAATCTAAAAAGGCAAACTGGACTGAAACAGCAGGTTCAGTCGACTGAACAGAGTTTTCAGTCGACTGACCCCATACTTGGAAATTTTCCAGGTTCAGGAAACTTTCCGTTTTCAGGTTCAGTCGACGGAACAGAGGATTCAGTCGACTGAATCATGCCTGGAAACTTTCGAGTTCCAGGTTCAGTCGACTAAACAGAGGTTCAGTCGACTGAATCTTGCCTGGGCTATTTTCCAGCCTATACAAATGAAGAGCAAACTCTTCCAAAATGCAACCGGACGAACATTGGCTCTAAGGGTTTATGCCAATCGGCAACCCGGCCCTATATGCTCGTCGATGCATCATCAAAAGCATGATCAAACATCCATAAAAGGATTTTCACACAAATTTGACTTAAAAACCCAAAAATTGGAATATTCACAAAACCAATCCAAATCAAAAGCAAATTCACATGAAGAAGTGTTAGGAATTCATACCTAACAACCAAAGATAATTATAGTCATAGATGTGAGATAAAAATCTCACCTTTGAACCCAAAACAAATGAATGAGAAGCTTGAAGACAAAGGAAGGTCAACCACACTTCAATCCCAACACAAGAAGCTTAAATCTAAGCTTAAAAGAAGAACATTCCCAAAATTAGGTTTAAGAATTTCTGAAATTGATTAAGAGAATGAGTTGGAGAAGATGAAGAGAAGCTTACCAATGGGTTCTCTTGAATTTGAAGCTAGAAGTTGGATTTGGTAATGAAGACTAGGGTTTTGGAGTTTTAATTTCCCATCTCTCCCACCATTGATGCTTTAGAACTGAAAAGAGGAGGAATTGAGAGTGAATGGGGAGGAGTGGTTCAGATTTGAGTATAAGTTAAACATAAGGCTGAACCCAAACCCAAAGTGAAAATGATCAATTTTTTGACTAGCTCCAAACATATCAATGTTTATACTCAAAAAGGTTGCAAACGACATTTTGAACTCAACGGGAGGGGTCTCGAGTCCCAATTCGACTGTTTGCAAAAAGTGACTTTTTGGACTAAAATCCGACGAATGATAAAATATTTAAATATAAAAATCGATAAATATGCGGGTTGTTGCAGAGATAATGGAGTAATTAACAGGATTTAAAAACTAAATAAATGAATTTCTTGGGAATTTATGTTAATTTCTGGATAATTGAAATTTAAACTTAATATTGTAAATTGGGAATTTTCAATGATAAATTGATGTAGAAATATTTAAAAGGATTCTAAATTTACCAAGTAATTCAAACTGGTAAAAATTGTAATAATTAAAGTAAATTTGTAAAATTTGATTTAATTAACTCATTTTTAATTTATTTAATTAACTAGAAAATAGTCATTTTGGCCACTGACTCAGACTTCGACGAAACTAGTTTCATCGGATCCGTAACGGGGAATTATTGTAGGATTTCAAGTTTCGTAGCGATCGGACTTGTCGTTTGATCGTACGGACTCGAAACGCCTTGAAATAAATTAAATTGAAGTTAACTGAAATCAATTTGGAAAATTTTGATTTGAGCATAACATCTTCATACGATGGAATTTGTACATGAAACTTGTTCCATCGCGTTTAAAATATTTTTAAATATCTATTTTGATATATTGGTTGACCCAATTTCATTCCGGAGTCGAAACGGGCTTTTTGGGCTACTTTGGCGTTAGCGCGTATATCCAGCCTTATCCATCCATTCAAATTTCTGACCTACCTATATAAACCCGGTTATAAACCCTAATTCCCCTCATTCTCATTTGTCTGTATGCAATTCATTCTATTCCTCCTCATCTTCAATGGTAGACAAAATTCTATATTTCCAAATCCAATTGCAAATCAAATCCAAAGCATAAATTTCAAAGTCCTCAGAAAAATCTGAAAAAAATATATGTCGAAGCTCTCGAAGTGCGTAATCTTCTAGTGAAATTCTTTTTTCATTTTGGATTGTCATTTGACTGGTAAAAATCGAAGAAACCTCGGCAGTTCGTTGACGTGCAATGATCTATGGCCGATCGTGGATTTAAGGGTACGGTTGTGTGGAGAGGACTGTTGGGAGCTGATTGGTGAAGTTTGTTTGGGAAGACGATGGTTGGATCGGCCTAAACAATTGGATTAGGGTTATAGGGCTTGAGACGACCCGACTTTCTACCACCAGAAAATCGCATCATCTTTAAGAAAGAAAGGGATAGAAAAGAGAAAAGATAGAAGAGAAAGAAGAAACAACACAAGAATCTCAACAGCGGAACGAATAAATTATATTAATAACATAAGTATTACATAGTATACAACAAATATCAGAGTTACCCAGACAATACAACACATACTAGATAGTTATAAACACCTGTCTAGTTATTACAACTCATTACACAATACAGAAACACTCAGAGATACCAACACAGCGGAACTATATAACTATACGCAGAAGCCTCCTGCTCCATTGCTCCTCCACAATTCGTCAAAGCTAACCTGAATCCTAACCTGAATTCCCTTGGCTACTCGTAAAAATTTGAGTACCTAAGAGTTAAGGAAAAACAGAAATAACTCCGGGTCAGACATGGGTCTGGTGTGAGTAACAGGTTAAAGTTGCTTAACTTTGAAAAACCTTTGAAAAGAAAAGGTATCACGTAAGACTTCCCACACATAAACATGGAAAAGTTTTTACCTTACGCTAACCAAAACATTTGATAGGAAATCCGATGATATTATAATAGTGTCTAGGGTTTTCAAGTAAATAACAAATAGCCAAAATTGTTACATTCATTAAATTCCAGGTACTAGCCACAAAAGTGGGTAATACAATCAAAACCGTTGGCACTTATTGGATTTTGGATTCCATCAATGGCTGGGCTACTGGGGTACCGCTCGTCACAGTACGTGGCCTAGATCACGTACCAAGGAGTACGCCCGCTCTCCTGCAACACAAAGCCGGACCCATTCCTTACTGAATAGTTCCAAACAAGACAACCCCGCAGTTGTGATCAGCAACCGCACCACTAAGCCGAAAATAAAGGGACCTCTAGACAGGGATAAATCTTGCTCTCAAGTGGGGGCTACCCACGAAGCTTTGCTGCACCTCCCCTGTTTTAGCCATTCCCGGTTGATGAGACTTGAGGCTACGATTACCTTTATAGGACATATCACTTAGAATGCTCATCGTCCACCTGACGATGTTCTGAAAGCATTCAATCCATACATGTTCGTTCCGGGTTTGAATGAAACCGAAGGCATTATCTCGTTACACTCATATTGGAATCACCCTCAGAGTTAACGATGATAACCCTTGCACTCTGAATCACCATCTCGAATCTATAAGTACTATTCCGTCAACTCATTACGGAATCACCCACAGAGTTATACTAACCTATAGCCCTTACACCTCGAGTCTTCACTCACTCCACTTGGGTTAACGACCTAACGTTTAATTGGAATCGATGTGGTTTTCGGATATCCAAATATGGAAACCCAATCCCGGTCTCATCGAAATCCAAAGCGTGTCTTTTAAGGCCAAGTTGTTTTAAGTTTAAAACAATTCAATTTAATTATCTATATATACACAAATAGATATTCACAACCCAATAGATAATCAACATTATAATTACCAACAAACAATTCATATCATAATCAGATAATTCATACTAACATCCAAAAGCAACCAATGCATCCATATCACATACATCTCCCATTTCAAACTGAGATTACAAACCATACCAGACAATTAATACCAATCATCAAACATAAGCAATGATCCAATGATCACACCATATATAATTAATTTAAAATGAATTAAATTAATTACATAATCTCTAATTAATTTAATATAAATTAAATTAATTACTTCATCATTATAATCCTGCTTAACTAAATCACTAATTGATTACAAATCAATTTATAAATCATCATCTCAATATTATTACTGATTAATCATTTCTAATTACAATAAGTAATTAGCCTTTAATATTAATTACACAAGTTAATTATATTAAACTCTTTGCAAATAATTAACTTGTATTTTCTTAATTAATTAATTAGCTAAAATTAATTACATTAATCATTTATTCGTTATTAATTATTCCTTAATTAATCAATTCTAAATTACATCATTAATTAATTAATTAATGATTTCTAACTACATTTAATCAATCACTGTATAAATTAATTACATAAGTAATTAATCTTCACCTAAACCACATATATATATATTAATCACCCATGATTAATAACTATTCAGTAATTAACTGCTTTAATTACCCATCCCATAAAGTAATTACTCTTAATTAATTATCTCCATTAATCACTTAATTAATCTCAAAGTATTTAAATCCAAATTACTTCTATAATAAATATCCTTAATTACATTTAGTAATTATTAATTAATTACTTCCTTAAGTAATTACAAACCTATTAACTACATAAAGTAATTATCAATCAATCCACACATGTTTAAATTAATTTAACTTAATTATTCTAAACTAATCACCTTAATCAAATTAATTACACTAAGTATTTAATTCATTTATTACTTTTATTAAGTAATTAAACTTAAATAATTGATTATTATTAATTAATTAATTTAATTAATTATCAAAAATTAATCACATTAATTAATTGTTAAAATAATCTTAAGTTAATGACCTTCATTAACATTTCTTAATTACTTAATTAAGAATTATATAACTTATATAAATCATTATTAATTATCAATTAATTAATATTTAATTATAATTTTATTAATCTCTAATTATCAATTAATTAAGTGTTAATTAAAATCTGAATTTCTTTAATCACTTGATTAAATAAATCTTAATCATAAATTAAAATTTTATTAACCACCCTTAATCATAGATTAATTAACCTTAATTAATTAATCTCAAATCTTAATTAATTAACTAAAAAATATATTAATTGCTTAATTAATCATTCACGTTATTAATTAGTTAAATAATTAACTACCCATTTAAATTAATTTAATAATTTAAATGAAACCAATTTCTTAAGTTCAAAATTAAGAAACATTCTTCTTATTTAAAGTGTTTTAAACAAATTTTATTTCAAACAAATTCAATTTGAAAATTTCTTTTTAAATTTTAAACTGAAACATAATTTTAAATCTTTATTTCAAATTTAAAACTTAAAGTTTTACTTACATTTCCATCTTCATTTTTAAATTCAAATTATTTAACCTTTCCTAAAATAGTTAAACAAATTTAAATTTTAAAAACCTATTTTAAAAAAACTGGCATTAAAATAAATTTTCAGGTTTAAAAACAGAATTTAAACTTATCTTATCTCACAAATTAAAACTCATATTTCAAATTCAAAACCAAGGTTCCTTTATACTTTAAAAAGTCTAAAATCTAAATTTGAATTCCCGGATTCAAATTCAAACTCAGATTCATTTGCTAAGTTTCAGTTTTCAGATTTAAACTTTATTTTAGATTTTCAGTTACATTTTAAAATTTACTTTTAAATTTAAACAGAAAAACAGTTTTCTGTCTTAGTTTAAACATCCTACATTTTTGAATTCAAAAATGTTTCAAATCCAAGATTTAAATTATTGAATTCATAATTACATTTCAGGTTTGAAATTTCCTGTTTGAACTTAATTTTACAATTTTAAACTTACTTTTAAATTTAAATAAAATAAAAAACAGTTTCTGTTCTGTTTTAAAATCAAACTAGAATTTAAAAGTACTTTAAAATTTATTTCAAAGACCCAAATTTAAACTTATAGAATTAAAATTCAATTCTAGATTCAAACATAGTTTCAGATTTCAATTTGCATTTAAGCTTGCTTCTTAACAGAAAAATAAAACAGGTTCTATTAAATTTCCTAAAACCTGAAACAGTGAAGTATACCCGAGCAAATTTGAATTTACTTCGGGTCAAAAACAATTCAGCTTCGAGCAAATCTTTCCCTTACTCGAGAATTACTCGAGATAAAATCCCAACTCCAACCAACAGCTTACATCACCATCACAAAGTACATTGTGCACGCGTACAGTGCCTCCGGCCACCCATGACCAACTTCGCGACCTTCCCTTGGTCAACATTCAACTCCTCCGACCATCCAAACAACATCCATATCGACACTTCTCAAATTCAAGACCGCGACCTAAATTCCCAAACCTGGAACAATACAGAGACCTAACATTCCAACCTGTCATCACCTTTCCCCAACGCCACCGGCCGCCGTTTCCACTCAAACTTCGGCGAAGGCTTCCCCAAACCACCAGCTACCATCACTCAAAACATGGTTGAACTCGGTCAATTATTTCAACAGAGAAGATTACTTCTTGAAACCACAGTAATACTAGGGTTTAAAACCTTAAATCCCAAATTACAACCTAAAAATTTAATTTCAAACCAATTCAGTAATTTTCCTAGAATCTTTGATAGCTACACTATCTTCAGAACCAAATTCATCCAAATCCAATGCAAGCTTCAACTGAGCTTATCAAATATAGATAATACTGAAAATTTGAAAACTGTGGTTTGGTATAATCATTAAAATTGTAATATTATTTTTAAAAGTCATAATTTTAGAAAGTGTTTTGAATTGAATTTCTGAAACATTGATTTGGAATGTTTTATATCTTCACTTATAAGGATTCAATTGCTCTGCTACTTTTTTACAGTAAGTTTCATTAAATTTAATTTTTTTAATAAAATCTCACAGTCTAAACTCTAAAACCAACATACAAATCTTATCTAAATTCTACAATTTAACAAAGACTTAATAAAAGATATAAAAATTTAAGTAAGACTCGTGTCAGTAAACAAACAGGACAAGGGTGTTTAACAGCATACACACCAACACATTTGTACATCAGACAAGTTAAATTATAACCTTATGTAATTAATTTATATTTTTTGTACACTAGCATGCAACAGATTTAACCTTTAATTTTAATAGAAAAGTTACTCACCTGAAATTAAAATGCAGACAGAACCCATATTTTTGAAAGCTCCCAAATTTCCCTATAAATTTCTACTTTGAACTTTGCCATTGTTTTAATTCCCTTTGAAACATGCTTTCAATTTGATGCTTTTAATCTTGTTTTAAAAGATGCTTCCAGATTTGAAAATTCATGAATGCAGATATCTTGCTATTTCAGATTTTACATGCAGGTTGCTACGATCTAATTTGCTTGCTTGAAATTGTTGCATGCAGGTTTTATACTTGATTTAAAATTGAAATTTCAGGCCTTTGAATGATGAACAGGTTGCATGATTTGATGAACAGATTGCTATGCATTTGATATTATATTTTGAGGAGATGAACTTGCAGATATGTTTTTAGAGTAGGGTGTTTCTCATTCTTATCTGAAAATTCTCTTTGTTTAAGAAAGGGAAAAATGGGAAAGGAAAGGAAAAAGAGAATATGCAGGTTTAAATACAATATTTGATTTAAATTAAAATTAAAGGAAAATTAAAACCAAAATTTGACACATGGCTTAAGCTATGAACACTTGTCATTTAAAAATGGTATTTAGTTTACATTTGTTAGTTTAAGCTTTAAGACACTTACACTTGTAAATCTAAGTAATTAGTATTTTAATTATGTGTTAAAGAGAGTTTAACTTAGTTAATTAGTTTTCAAATACTTAGTTATATATAGATAAATAATTTTAAAAGAATAAAACAAAGTATTATTATAAATGAAAACAACATACAAATCAATTCTTTGACAAAGATATTTTTAATCATTTAAATAGATTTATAAAAGAGGTTATAACTTACTTGTAATTTAAATGAATACATGTTTCTTATTTTAAATTGTATTTTAAATTTCATATTTCATATTAAATTTACAAATCACATTTTATAAATCAATATTTTAGAAAGAATAACACAACATTTTTATAACTCATTTTAATATTCAAACTTAAGTAAAAAAAAAACGAATTTTAAACCAATAAAACATTTATCTCACATATTAAAAATCATTTAGTTATTTTATTAAATATTTTTGAAAAGCTTAAATCCAAAAATAAATCACAATTCCAAATTTCAAAATATTAAAATTATGCTATACTAATTTAATTAAAAACAGCTTATCTATTTATAATATATATAAATACATATACATTATTAAATAGAAAATAGATTTATTAGTTTATTAATAATAAATTCACAAATTAAATATTTAAATAAAGAAGATTATTAAATCAAATCAAATTTATTAACAAAAATTATCAGTTCAAATTAAATTTAAACACAGATTATCAAATTTATATTGTCCAAAATTCCGGGATATTGCAAGGCTAGTGGCGGCTGTTATCTTCATTCATCGCGACCGATGATCGGCAGGGTGGAGGAGTGGCTCGAGCATCTGGGCGTGCGGCGGCGACGGCTTGGATAGCGGTGCTTGGCCGCGTGTGGCCGTGGAAGCGTTGAGACTCGATCTTGAGGAGTCTGCTTGGCACGAGAGTTGCGTGTTTGCGTGTTTTTAGGGAGCAGTGAAGTGTTGCAGTATAGGTGACATGTCTAAATTGTGTGGTGAGGTTTGTTTTGTTTTATTTTTTTTATTTAAAATCTTCTGATGTTCTTTTGCCGATAACATTTACATACGATATCAGTTTTACGCGCGATTTTTTTACTAGGATCGCATTGAAATTCCAGACACTTTGGCGTTGGTTTGGACCAATTTGGAGACTGTTAAATTTTTGGGGTTTAAATTGGATTTAAATTCAATTTAAATTCAAAATGTGAGTGTTTTAACCCACTCACAACTTCTAAAATTTCTTATGGTTGTTAAATTGATTTATGATATGAGTAGAAATTCATTTATGACTTTTTGGTATATTTTTATTCATCATCTCAATTAGATTGCATTTATTTAAAATTAAATTGTTATTTAGTTTTATTATTGCATATAAATTGCCAGTTAAATTTATTTATTTTTGCACATAAATTGCCAGTTAAATTTATTTATTTTTGCATATAAACTGCCAATTAAACAATTATTAATTTATTTTTGAATATAAACTGTTCTTTGATACCTGTTATATTTTATATGCTCTATATTGATATTTTGTTTAAATTGGGTGATGATTGTAATAAATGGTTGATGATTGATATTTGGTGAATGGATGATGTGTTCTATATTGTATAAACTGCAAGTTATTATGCACTCTTATCTTATCGGGATTACTATTTGAAATGATATATAACCGTAATTTTTATTTCTAAATTGCGGATTGAAATGATAAATATCCGTATCACTTGACCATATGATAGAAAATTTTATACAGGCACCGTGGTATATATATAAAATTATTTTGAAATGATTTTCTATGGTTTTGGAAAGAAATATACGGTTTAATAAATATCAATTTTTGATGTTATACAAATATTATTTTATATATATATATATAGTCAAATTCTTGAATTTAAACTATGTATAAAATTGATTAATAAAAATGAGTTGACAATGGAGGTTGATTGTTTTATATTCTATGGTTTAGTACCTATTTAAGATATTGTATATATAGAATTTTTAATTGACTTAAATGAAATTTAAGTCGAAAGAAAAATATAAAATTTGTTAAAATGAATTATTTAAAAATTATACTTGAGTAAATTTTATTTGGAATTTAAATAAAAATGGAGATTTTTAAAGGATATGATTCTTATAACTTGCTTTGGTTTAAAGTAATTTAAATGAATATAAAGTTGAGATAAATAAATTTATCAAGTTAAATAAATTGAAAGAATATCCAGTTGTTTGAAGTTCAAAGTTCTACTTAAAAAATTTTGAATTTATTAAGTAAACACTGAATTTGATATATTTGGAATTTTCGAAGAATAAGTTTAAATGGTTGGATATTTAAGCTTTGAAATATATTGAAATTGAAATAGTTTATTTGGAAATTCAAATCAGTATTTGGAATTTATTGGTGAAATTAAAGAAGCTATCTGATTATATAAAGTGATTAAATATTTAAACCATTTAAGTATTAGAAGTTATGTTTCAAAGCTATGGGTTTCAAAGTATATAGAGTTGAAAGTGCTATGATTTTGGGAAAGATATATTTTGAAACAAAATGATATCAAAATGATTTGGGTTTTGAAACAAAAAAATGATATCGTAATTATATGGTTTTGAAATGGATGTTTTATTCTGAGGTTTTAAAGTATAAACTATTTTGAAAAGAAACCGCGGTGTTATAATAACGGTTGGTTGTTAAAGAGACCGGGATCGGAAGTTGTCGTACTCTCTGCCAACCCCGAAAACCACTTTAACAACCGTGTACGTGGTGGAGATTCCAGAATGAAGTAGGATGGTGGCGACGTTTTCTTTGAGGTAAATACCTGGACCCGACTCCCGTGAGTTGGCATAAGGTGGCTAAAACAGGTGCGATTCTCGGGCCAATTGAGGTAGCACCTTTGATCGGACACATCCCTTCGATATTATACTTTGACTTTTGGGTTTGATTCGGTGGCCACTTTTGATTTTTTTTATTTGGGGGTGTGGCTCGAGGTGGGCGGTAGTTGCAGCTATGCGTTACCACCAGCCCGGATAGCAATTGGTATATCTACCCCGGCATTGCCCAGTTGTGCCGTGTCACCTACCCTAGCGCGCCTTATACGATTTGTTTTGTACAATACCTATGGAGTGCCTTCTAACGAGGCCCAGTATGGGGGAGATTACGGTATTCTGTAGACTATGGGAATATATTTTGTGTTAAGGGCTATATGGGTAACCCCTTAACGCTATTTAAAAGAATGTTTATTTTACAATTAGACACTATTATAATAGCGAAATATACTACATAGTAAATAGTTTAACGGATCCTTAAGAGATGTAAATCCCGAGCATCTCTTGAGTTACTGCACTCATAATTATTTCTGTTGATTTAACTTACATAAGATCTTTTAGTTCCGACTCAAGCGTTTTGTATTTATAAATTCTGGTTTCGTGTGTCGATTTAAAGCGTGCAAAAAGGTGGGACGTTACATCTCGTATTAGAGCTTTGGTTTAGTGAAAATCTTAGCTCTATAGGGTCTGACTCTTTATTAATAGGGTAGTAATACCCTATGAGGAGTCACTGAGTGTGTATATATATGAGAGCGTATTTGTTAGTGTTATAAAAAGGTTTTAATATTGTGTTAATTTGTTCCGTTTCATATTTATAAATTCTGGTTGATGCATGGGACGCTATGACATCAATAGGGATTTCTAAACACTTAATAGGACAGACCGACATAATATTGGTTTTTAATATAGGTAAATGAAATAATTTTTCCTCTTATATTTTTGATATATATATATATAATAAAAATTTTACAAAGGTTATATTTGATTGTAATATACTGGTTGTAGGTAATGAAATTTATAAATAATAGGTGAAATGAGATAGAGAATAAAATAAATGAAAATTGGAAATTTAGAACTTAAGTTCTGGGGTTTTGAAACTTTCTTTTGAATGATGTTGAAATATAATAATAATATTTTAGAATTATTTTCTGATATAAATATTTTAATATAATTTGAAAGAATTGTTTTAAAGGAAATTTTGAAAGAAATAAGTTTTGTACTCCCCTCTCTGTCACTGGAAAATAATTTCGGTGATGACTGCACGCATCATTGACATTCATTTTCGAGTTACGAGGTGGGAAGGCCACTATAGTAGTTTTACTGCAGATTTTTTTATAAACAAATATAAATTTTAAATTATTTTAAAGATAATTGGATATATAAAGTTAAGTATATGCATTTATCTATTATTTTAAAACGATTTGTGAATAAAACCCGGTATTTAAATTCTTAAGTTTCCGTTATTTTTACTGTTTCATTAGTGTAGAAAAATGGAAGCTAACTAACAATTGAAACCTCTAATTAAAATAAGAGATTAAATGATAGGTTATAAATAAAATAACAAGGAAGTTGAAATTTATAATCAATAAAAGCAAAGGATATAATTATTGAACCTCTAAATTATTGAATATTAGATTAAATTAAAAGAAATGAGATAAATTTGTATAATTTTCAATTACATCCTTAAAAGCATATATATAACTTACCATATAATAAAAGATACAATGTTAATAAGAAAATGTAATGGGAAATCTTACAAGTAAAGCTTGAGGTAATGAAAGTATTCAATGAATTTACTGTTATAAATGAGAATTTAATGTTATAAACTTAAGATGACTGAAAAGACACCAATTAAATATAATGAAAAGGTTAAATGAATCACCTTAATAAATAAGAAATTGATGGTATAGAGTTATAAACTTAAGTTGTAACGAACTTATGAGTGCAGTTAAAAGCAAATAGGTGGCAATTAATATAGGTTGCTTGTTTATTTAATATGTCAAATAAATTTTTGGTAATCGATTACTTTAAATCTTAATTTAACACTTGGTTAATGTAAATTAAAGTAACAATTGATGTAATAAAGAATGGAGCCAAGGTAAATTATTTATTGGATTTAAAAATCTAAATTTATGGATGAAATTGACAAATTTCAATGGGATTGAATTTTGTAGCTATTACACAATTTGTGGAAATAAAATAGTTAATACGAATAAAGGTGAAACGGAAGGTATCATGGTAATGAAACGTAACCAAATGTTTAATATGTTTATAGGATAATGATTTGTTTGAATAATAAGAACGGTAATCAAGATTTGGTTATTTATTTGAATAAATTAAGGTAATTGGGTTTATTTCAATTAATTGAAATTAAATGTTTAAATATTACGTTAAAGGAGTTTAAGATGAAAATTTGGTATAACAATATAATAAACCATGAACTAATGTTAATTTATCTACTTGGAGATAATGGAGTGATTAAAAGGATTTAAAAATCAAATAAATGAATTTCTTGGGAATTTAAGTTAATTTTTGGATAAATTGAAATTTAAACTTAATATTGTAAATTGGGAATTTTCAATGATAAATTGATGTAGAAATATTTAAAAGGATTCTAAATTTACCAAGTAATCCAAACTGATAAAAATTGTAATAATTAAAGTAAATTTGTAAAATTTGATTTAATTAACTTATTTTTAATTTATTAATTAACTAGAAAATAGCCATTTTGGCCACTGACTCGGATTTCGACGAAACCAGTTTCATCGGATCCATAACAGTGATTTATTGTAGGATTTCAAGTTTTGTAGCGATCAGACTTGTCGTTTGATCATACGGACTCGAAACGCCTTGAAATAAATTAAACTGAAATTAACTGAAATCAATTTGGAAAATTTTGATTTGAGCATTGACCCAATTTCGTTCCGGAGTCGAAACGGGCTTTTTGGGCTACTTTGGCGTTAGCGTGTATATCCAACCTTATCCATCCATTCAAATTTCTGACCTACCTATATAAACCTTAATTCCCCTCATTCTCATTTGTCTGTACGCAATTCATTCTATTTCTCCTCTTCCTCAATGGTAGACAAAATTCTATATTTTCAGATCCATTGCAAATCAAATACAAAGTATAAATTTCAAATTCCTTAGAAAAATATGAAGAAAATATATGTTGAAGCCCTCGAAGTGCGTAATCTTCTGGTGAAATTCGTTTTTTGTTTTGGATTGTCGTTTGACCAGTAAAAATCGAAGAAATCTCGGGCGTTCGTTGACGTGTAATGATATATGGTCGATCGTGGATTTAAGGGTACAGTTGTGTGATGAGGACTGTTGGGAGCTCATCGGTGAAGTTTGTTTGGGAAGATGATGGTTGGATAGGCCTAAACAATTGGATTAGGGTTATAGGGCTAGTGGCTGTAACGTCCCGCCTTTTCGCACGCTTTAAATGGACACACGTGCCAATTCAAACCATACGAAGGGCGGATTGTTATGGGGTAAATAAGAAAAACAAGAAAGAAATAAAAAGAAAACAGAATCTCACAGCGGAAGGATAAAATATAATAATAAATATACTGTTCATAAAACTGTTTACAAACATTTGATTCTTCTTTATACAATAAATATCAGAGTTCACATACCAATAAATATCAATGCAGCGGAATTAAATAGTGTAGTGGAATAATATAGTAGATAGTTATACAAATCTTCGTCTTCGTCCTCCAGAGCTAAAACTTCAAATCCTGAAATGCTCGGACTGACCCGAGCGAATTTGAAAAGACAAAAACACTCGAGTCGGAACTAAAAGATCTTATGTGAGTCAAATTAACATAAATAAATATGAGTGCGGTAACTCAAGAGATGCTCGGGATTTACACCTCCTAAGGATCCGTAAAACTATTTACTATATAGTATATTGCGCTATTATAATAGTGTCTATTTGTAAAATAAACTTACTTTTTCTTAGCATTAAGGGGTTACCCATGTAGCCCTTAACACGTAATAGTCGCAGTAGTCCATGCAATATCATAGTCCCTCCTGATCGGAAGCCACCAGAGGATACCACACGAGCTACGGGAGAAATCCAAACTCGTACAAGGCGCGATAGGGTAAGTGCCACGGCACAACTAGGCAATGCCAGGGTAGATATACCAATTGCTATCCGGGCTGGTGGAAACGCGTAGCCGCAACTACCGCCCACCTCGAACTAACACCCCCAAATCAAAGAAATCAATAGTGGCCACCGAATCAATCCAAAGTCAGAGTATAGTATCGAAGGAGTGCGTTCGATCAGAGGAATGACCTCATTGGCCCGAGAATCGCTCCTGTTTTAGCCACCTTATGCCAACTCAAGGGAGTTGGGTCCACGTAATTACCTTATAGGAAACGCCGTCACCAACCTACTTCATTCTGGATCGCATTGAAATTCCAGACACTTTGGCGTTGGTTTGGACCAATTTGGAGACTGTTAAATTTTTGGGGTTTAAATTGGATTTAAATTCAATTTAAATTCAAAAGGTGAGTGTTTTAACCCACTCACAACTTCTAAAATTTCTTATGGTTGTTAAATTGATTTATGATATGAGTAGAAATTCGTTTATGACTTTTTGGCATATTTTTATTCATCATCTCAGTTAGATTGCATTTATTTAAAATTAAATTGTTATTTAGTTTTATTATTGAATATAAATTGCCAGTTAAATTTATTTATTTTTGCACATAAATTGCCAGTTAAATTTATTTATTTTTGCATATAAACTGCCAGTTAAACAGTTATTAATTTATTTTTGAATATAAACTGTTCTTTGATACCTGTTATATTTTATATGCTCTATATTGATATTTTGTTTAAATTGGGTGATGATTGTAATAAATGGTTGATGATTGATATTTGGTGAATGGATGATGTGTTCTATATTCTATAAACTGCAAGTTATTATGCACTCTTATCTTATCGGGATTACCATTTGAAATGATATATAACCGTAATTTTTATTTCTAAATTGCGGATTGAAATGATAAATATCCGTATCACTTGCCATAGGATAGTAAATTTTATACAGGCACCGTGGTATATATATAAAATTATTTCGAAATGATTTTCTATGGTTTTGGAAAGAAATATACGGTTTAATAAATATCAATTTTTGATGTTATACAAATATTATTTTATATATATATATATATAGTCAAATTCTTGAATTTAAGCTATGTATAAAATTGATTAATAAAAATGAGTTAACAATGGAGGTTGATTGTTTTATATTTTATGGTTTAGTACCTATTTAAAATATTGTATATATAGAATTTTTAATTGACTTAAATGAAATTTAAGTCGAAAGAAAAATATAAAATTTGTTAAATTGAATTATTTAAGAATTATACTTGAGTAAATTTTATTTGGAATTTAAATAAAAATGGAGATTTTTAAAGGATATGATTCTTATAACTTGCTTTGGTTTAAAGTAATTTAAATGAATATAAAGTTGAGATAAATAAATTTATCAAGTTAAATAAATTGAAAGAATATCCAGTTGTTTGAAGTTAATAGTTCTACTTAAAAAATTTTGAATTTATTAAGTAAACACTGAATTTGATATATTTGGAATTTTCGAAGAATTAGTTTAAATGGTTGGATATTTAAGCTTTGAAATATATTGAAATTGAAATAGTTTATTTGGAAATTCAAATCAGTATTTGGAATTTATTGGTGAAATTAAAGAAGCTATCTGATTATATAAAGTGATTAAATATTTAAACCATTTAAGTATTAGAAGTTATGTTTCAAAGCTATGGGTTTCAAAGTATATAGAGTTGAAAGTGCTATGATTTTGGGAAAGATATATTTTGAAACAAAATGATATAAAAATGATTTGGGTTTTAAAACAAAAAAATGATATCGTAATTATATGGTTTTGAAATGGATACTTTATTCTGAGGTTTTAAAGTATAAACTATTTTGAAAAGAAAACGCGGTGTTATAATAACGGTTGGTTGTTAAAGAGACCGGGATCGAAAGTTGTCGTACTCTCTGCCAACCCCGAAAAACACTTTAACAACCGTGTACGTGGTGGAGATTCCAGAATGAAGTAGGATGGTGGCGACGTTTTCTTTGAGGTAAATACGTGGACCCGACTCCCGTGAGTTGGCATAAGGTGGCTAAAACAGGAGCGATTCTCGGGCCAATTGAGGTAGCACCTTTGATCGGACACATCCCTTCGATATTATACTTTGACTTTTGGGTTTGATTCGGTGGCCACATTTGATTTTTTTTATTTGGGGGTGTGGCTCGAGGTGGGCGGTAGTTGCGGCTATGCGTTACCACCAGCCCGGATAGCAATTGGTATATCTACCCTGGCATTGCCCAGTTGTGCCGTGTCACCTACCCTAGCGCGCCTTATACGATTTTGTTTTGTACAATACCTATGGAGTGCCTTCTAACGAGGCCCAGTATGGGGGAGATTACGGTATTCTGTAGACTATGGGAATATATTTTGTGTTAAGGGCTATATGGGTAACCACTTAACGCTATTCAAAAGTATGTTTATTTTACAATTAGACACTATTATAATAGCGAAATATACTACATAGTAAATAGTTTAACGGATCCTTAAGAGATGTAAATCCCGAGCATCTCTTGAGTTACTACACTCATAATTATTTCTGTTGATTTAACTTACATAAGATCTTTTAGTTCTGACTCAAGCATTTTGTATTTATAAATTCTAGTTTCGTGTGTCGATTTAAAGCGTACGAAAAGGTGGGACGTTACATCTCGTATTAGAGCTTTGGTTTAGTGAAAACCTTAGCTTTATAGGGTCTGACTCTTTATTAATAGGGTAGTAATACCCTATGAGGAGTCACTGAGTGTGTATATATATGAGAGCGTATTTGTTAGTGTTATAAAAAGGTTTTAATATTGTGTTAATTTGTTCCATTTCATATTTATAAATTTTGGTTGATGCATGGGACGCTATGACATCAATAGGGATTTCTAAACACTTAATAGGACAGACCGACATAATATTGGTTTTTAATATAGGTAAATGAAATAAATTTTCCTATTATATTTTTGATATATATATATATATATATATATATTAAAAATTTTACAAAGGTTATATTTGATTGTAATATACTGGTTGTAGGTAATGAAATTTATAAATAATAGGTGAAATGAGATAGAGAATAAAATAGATGAAAATTGGAAATTTAGAACTTAAGTTCCGGGGTTTTGAAACTTTCTTTTGAATGATGTTGAAATATAATAATAATATTTTAGAATTATTTTCTGATATAAATATTTTAATATAATTTGAAAGAATTGTTTTAAAGGAAATTTTGAAAGAAATAAGTTTTGTACTCCCCTCTCTGTCACTGGAAAATAATTTGGGTGATGACTGCACGCATCATTGACATTCATTTTCGAGTTACGAGGTGGGAAGGCCACTGTAGTAGTATTACTGCAGATTTTTTTTATAAACAAAGATAAATTTTAAATTATTTTAAAGATAATTGGATATATAAAGTTAAGTATATGCATTTATCTATTATTTTAAAACGATTTGTGAATAAAACCCGGTATTTAAATTCTTAAGTTTCCGTTATTTTTACAGTTTCATTAGTGTAGAAAAATGGAAGCTAACTAACAATTGAAACCTCTAATTAAAATAAGAGATTAAATGATAGGTTATAAATGAAATAACAAGGAAGTTGAAATTTATAATCAATAAAAGCAAAGGATATAATTATTGAACCTCTAAATTATTGAATATTAGATTAAATTAAAAGAAATGAGATAAATTTGTATAATTTTCAATTACATTCTTTAAAGCATATATATAACTTACCATATAATAAAAGATACAATGTTAATAAGAAAATGTAATGGGAAATCTTAGAAGTAAAGCTTGAGGTAATGAAAGTATTCAATGAATTTACTGTTATGAATGAGAATTTAATGTTATAAACTTAAGATGACTGAAAGGACACCAATTAAATATAATGAAAAGGTTAAATGAATCACCTTAATAAATAAGAAATTGATGGTATAGAGTTATAAACTTAAGTTGTAACGAACTTATGAGTGCAGTTAAAAGCAAATAGGTGGCAATTAATATAGTTTGCTTGTTTATTTAATATGTCAAATAAATTTTTGGTAATCGATTACAATAAATCTTAATTTAACACTTGGTTAATGTAAATTAAAGTAACAATTGATGTAATAAAGAATGGAGCCAAGGTAAATTATTTATCGGATTTAAAAATCTAAATTTATGGATGAAATCGACAAATTTCAATGGGATTGAATTTTGTAGCTATTACACAATTTGTGGAAATAAAATAGTTAATACGAATAAAGGTGAAACGGAAGGTATCATGGTAATGAAACGTAACCAAATGTTTAATATGTTTATAGGATAATGATTTGTATGAATAATAAGAACGGTAATCAGGATTTGGTTATTTATTTGAATAAATTAAGGTAATTGGGTTTATTTCAATTAATTGAAATTAAATGTTTAAATATTACGTTAAAGGAGTTTAAGATGAAAATTTAGGATAACAATATAATAAACCATGAACTAATGTTAATTTATCTACTTGGAGATAATGGAGTGATTAACAGGATTTAAAAACCAAATAAATGAATTTCTTGGGAATTTAAGTTAATTTTTGGATAAATTGAAATTTAAACTTAATATTGTAAATTGGGAATTTTCAATGATAAATTGATGTACAAATATTTAAAAGGATTCTAAATTTACCAAGTAATCCAAACTGATAAAAATTGTAATAATTAAAGTAAATTTGTAAAATTTGATTTAATTTACTTATTTTTAATTTATTTAATTAACTAGAAAATAGCTATTTTGGCCACTGACTCGGATTTCGACGAAACCAGTTTCATCGGATCCATAACAGTGATTTATTGTAGGATTTCAAGTTTTGTAGCGATCAGACTTGTCGTTTGATCGTACGGACTCGAAACGCCTTGAAATAAATTAAACTGAAATTAACTGAAATCAATTTGGAAAATTTTGATTTGAGCATTGACCCAATTTCGTTTCGGAGTCGAAACGGGCTTTTTGGGCTACTTTGGCGTTAGCGTGTATATCCAACCTTATCCATCCATTCAAATTTCTGACCTACCTATATAAACCTTAATTCCCCTCATTCTCATTTGTCTGTACGCAATTCATTCTATTTCTCCTCTTCCCCAATGGTAGACAAAATTCTATATTTTCAGATCCATTGCAAATCAAATACAAAGTATAAATTTCAAATTCCTTAGAAAAATATGAAGAAAATATATGTTGAAGCCCTCGAAGTGCGTAATCTTCTGGTGAAATTCGTTTTTTGTTTTGGATTGTCGTTTTACCGGTAAAAATCGAAGAAATCTCGGCCGTTCGTTGACGTGTAATGATATATGGTCGATCGTGGATTTAAGGGTACAGTTGTGTGGAGAGGACTGTTAGGAGCTCATCGGTGAAGTTTGTTTGGGAAGATGATGGTTGGATAGGCCTAAACAATTGGATTAGGGTTATAGGGCTAGTGGCTGTAACGTCCCGCCTTTCACACGCTTTAAATCGACACACGTGCCAATTCAAACCATACGAAGGGCGGATTGTTATGGGGTAAATAAGAAAAACAAGAAAGAAATAAAAAGAAAACAGAATCTCATAGCGGAAGGATAAAATATAATAATAAATATACAGTTCATAAAACTGTTTACAAACATTTGATTCTTCTTTATACAATAAATATCAGAGTTCACATACCAATAAATATCAATGCAGCAGAATTAAATAGTGTAGTGGAATAATATAGTAGATAGTAATACAAATCTTCGTCTTCGTCCTCCAGAGCTAAAACTTCAAATCCTGAAATGCTCGGACTGACCCGAGCGAATTTGAAAAGACAAAAACACTCGAGTCAGAACTAAAAGATCTTATGTGAGTCAAATTAACATAAATAAATATGAGTGCGGTAACTCAAGAGATGCTCGGGATTTACACCTCCTAAGGATCCGTAAAACTATTTAATATATAGTATATTGCGCTATTATAATAGTGTCTATTTGTAAAATAAACTTACTTTTTCTTAGCATTAAGGGGTTACCCATGTAGCCCTTAACACGTAATAGTCGCAGTAGTCCATGCAATATCATAGTCCCTCCTGATCGGGAAGCCACCAGAGGATACCACACGGGCTACGGGAGAAATCGAAACTCGTACAAGGCGCGATAGGGTAAGTGCCACGGCACAACTAGGCAATGCCAGGGTAGATATACCAATTGCTATCCGGGCTGGTGGAAACGCGTAGCCGCAACTACCGCCCACCTCGAACTAACACCCCCAAATCAAAGAAATCAATAGTGGCCACCGAATCAATCCAAAGTCAGAGTATAGTATCGAAGGAGTGCGTTCGATCAGAGGAATGACCTCATTGGCCCGAGAATCGCTCCTGTTTTAGCCACCTTATGCCAACTCAAGGGAGTTGGGTCCACGTAATTACCTTATAGGAAACGCCGTCACCAACCTACTTCATTCTGGAATCTCCACTACGTATACGGTTGTTAAAGTGGTTTTCGGAGTTGGCAGAGAGTATGACAACTTCCGATCCCGGTCTCTTTAACAACCAAACGTTATTATAACACCGCGGTCATTTAAAATAATTTAAACTTTAAAATCAGAATAAAATATACATTTTAAACCCATATAAATACGATGTCATTTATATTTTTAAAACCCCAAATCAATACGATATCATTTAGGCCCAAACCAATATAATGTCATTTTATTTCCAATATATATTCTTTCCAAACTCATAGGGTTTTCAAAGTAAAATATTTAGAAATAAGAACTCTTGAATATAATATTTTCAAATCATACTACCTTGAAAATCATAACTTCGAAACAAATTTCCATCTCTTAAATGGTTAAATATTAAAGTGCTTTATAAAACACAATAGCTTCTTTAGATTTCACAAATCAATTTTCAAATATCGGTTTAAATTTCCAAATACCATTTCAATTCTTATGGTTCAAAGCTTTAAATATTTCACCATTTCAAAAAAGACTCATTTGACAATCCCATATATATTAAATTCAATTACTTATTATTTAGACTTGAAATATTTACTTAATTAATTCAATATAATTTAAGAAAACCTTTAACTTCACATAACTGGAAAATCTTTCAATTTATTATATATTCATTTAAATCAACCTGATATTCATTTAAATCACTCTACCCAAGATCAAGTTATAAAAATCATATCCTTTAGAAATTCTAACTTTTTATTTAATTCCAATTTAACTTACTATTCATCTTCCAACCTTATTCTCATTTAAGTCAATAGAACTTCCAGAAATTAAATTTTTATATAAATGCTTAATCGTATTTGATCTTAAAAAAAATCAAACTTTATTTTATACTTCAAATCAAATTTATACAAAGCTTAAAAACCGAAAATTTACTATATATATATATATATATATATAACCAAATCAATATCCTATAAACCATATATATATATATATATATATATATATATATATATATATATATATATAGCTTTACAAAACCATAGTAAAACATTTCAATTTTTTTTTATATATTTACCGCGGTGCCTGTATAAAATTTTCTACCCTATGGTCAAGTGATACAGATGTTTATCATTTCAATCCGCAATTTAAAATAAAAAAATGCGGTTGTATATCATTTCAAACCGCAATCCCGAATGAAATGAAAATGCATGATGGCTTGAAGTTTATACAATATAAATGTAGCATCCATTCATCCAAATATCAATCATCAACAATTATTTGCAATCACCATCCAATTTAAACAATCATCGATATAGAGCATATAAATTATACAGGTAATAAATACATGTATTAACTAACAGTTTATATTCAATAATCAATTTAACTACTGTTAAACTAGCAGTTTATATGCAAAAATAAATGTAAATTTAACTGGCAGTTAATATGAAATAAAAATAAATAAAATAATGACAGGCAGTTAATATGCAAATAAATAAATTCTAACTGTCAATTATGTGCAATAAATAAAATTAATTAACAGTTAAATTAAATAAATGCGATTTAACTGAGATGACGAATAAAACATACCAAACAGTCATAAATAAATTTCTACCGAAATCTTAAATCAATTTAACAAACATAAGACATTTTAGAAGTTGTGAGTGCGTTAAAACACTCACTTTTTGAATTTAAATCGAATTTAAATCCGACTTAAACCCAAAAATTCGACGGTCTCCAAATCTGTCCAAACCAGCGTCAAAAGATCTGGAATTTAATTACGATCCTAATAAAAAATTTCACGTAAATCGAAGTTTGTATGAAAGAGTTATGGAGCTTAGAACGAGTTGAAAAATCAAATTAGAATAAAAGAAAAATAAATAAAATACCCAACATCCATTACACGTCAACACTAACCACGCATACAGCCCAATCACCTTCTTCACGCGTTAATCGTTCGAACCCATCTGCAAACCCTAGCCGTCGCACATAAGCTCCAAAACGCTCGACCATCCGAGTACTTCGGTCATGATCTAACGTCACCATCGAGTTTGCCACCACCGGCCGCCCCTACTTCTGCAATCTCGCGAATTCCGGTCACCTGTGCACCGACCGCCGCCGCTCGCGTTCTACGCGATTTTCTGGTGAACTTGACCCCCTATTGCACGAACGAACACCAGATCCTTGACCCCCTGGTCGAGCTCTTCACAACAGCACCAGCCGATCGTTGATTGGTCGACGATCCGCCGTTGGATCGTCAGAAATCCATATAAACGGTCGGAACTGATTCACTATTACAGGCCATTGAATCACGCTCGTCGAGAGTATCAACATATATTTTTTTGGAAATTTTTCTGAGGATTTTAAATTTTTGACTTTTGATTTGAATTTGAAATTGGATCTAGGTTTACAGCCATTTGGAAGAGGAGGAGTTGATGAAAATGAACGCACAACCAAATGAAGATGGATAGAGGCTAGGGTTTATAACAACCTATTTATAGGCGGGGTCGAAACGAACAGATAGATCCGATAAATAAACGTGCTAAACGATAGTTGGCCCAAAAAGCCCGTTCTGACCCCGGAACGAAATTTGATAAACCCATATATCAAAACAGGTATTTTAAAATATTATGAACGCAATGGAAAAAGTTTCGCGTCCAAATTCGATCGTATGAAGAAGTTATGCTCAATTCAATATTTCCAAATTGATTTCAAATTGATTTTAATTAAATCGATTTCAAGGCGTTTCGCGTTCGTACGATCAAACGACAAATCCGATCGTTACGAAACTTGAAACCCTACAATAATTCACCGATGCGGATCCGACGAAACTGGTTTCGTCGAAATCCGAGTCAGTGGCCAAAAAGGCTATTTTTATATAAATTAAATAAATTAAGAATTAGTCAATAAATCCAATTTTATAAATTTCAGTTTTTAGAATAGGAAATTTTATCACTTATGATTCCTCATCCATCTACAATGATTTAAACAAATTTAAAATGTAAATTTAGATGATTCATTTATAATTTTCAACATTAATTCTCAATTTCATTCAATTCAAAATTATAAATTAACTTTCTAATAATTCTATTAAGTTAAATGAATCACTGATTATTCCATTCATATATTTCAAATAGGTGGATTTACAATCTATTATCTTAATATGCTTCGATTACACTTAAATCTCTATTAACGTAATAGTTAAATGTTAAATTTTCATAGTTAAATGTTAAATTTTCATTTACACAACTGCCATTTCATAAGTAAATCTACAATAGATTCATGCTTATTATTACATAAATGACTACCCCTTTTATCTAAATTAATATTTACGTAATTTTAAATATTTAATCCGTTTAATTTCAATAAATCTTTTCATAAAATTTTAGATTCCAAGCAATTTATAAAGCTTTATTTTCAATCTTTTTATTCACTAATCATATTACCTTAATTTATTTTAACGTAACATTTTCAATGGTTTCCAATTTAAATCAAATGAACTAAATATACATATATCTCATAATTATGGTCGTCAAAACTCTAAATCCTTATCTTTACGTTTCACACACTTGTAATATTTAATTACATTTATAACAATTCAATGTTGGCATTTATCCCTATTAATTTATTCAATGTTTACTGCCCCTTATTTCAATTTCTTCCATTTACAGTTGCGACTTCACTATTCACAGTTACTTTTGTATACTCCTTTCCTATTTAAACCAAATATAACAAATTCCGATTAAATCCAGTTTTTACCTTTAAAATAAGTCATAACATTCGAATAACTCTATTAAATTGGAATGTTTCATTTAAGTTTACAAATGATCCACTTGCATTAACATAATTCTTTAAATTTATTCCCATTTATGGTTAATCAATGTTATATTACATTAATAAATTTAATATCTTCCTTTATTCGATAAATAACCTAGAATGCATTTACATTCATTCATTTCATTCATTTATGGGTATTGCATTAAAATTAAATTTATTAACTAATACCAACGTTATTATCATTAATTACAATTGGATTTCCAATTTTTATTCAATACCCTGAATGAATAACATATATATTAACCAAATCCTTACATTTGTTTTTCTTCATATTTAAAATCAAATCATAACATTTAAATGATTTAATTGAATTGGAATTTCATCCAAGTCATAAATTATTAACTTGCACAAATATGATTCCTTAATTTATTCCAATTACCGTTTACAATCTTTTATTGCATTAAATCAAATTAATACTTTCATAAATTTCTCATATTATATTTTATATCTAGATAGGAATCTTTCCTACTTAATTCATTTGAATTTCATTTCAATTTCTATAAAAAGGTCTTAAGTCACCATTTACATAATTTAATTTAACGTTTATTTCAATATTTGTTTATAATTTAAAGTTTCTACTAAATTAAATTACAAAACTTATAAATTTTAACCAATTTTTATCCACTAAATTTACGGGTCGTTACACTCTCCCCCACTCAAAACTTTTCGTCCCCGAAATGGAAAAGAAGGGAAAAGAAGAATTAAATAACACTACATCTTATTCAAAATATTTAACTTATAACCAATAATTTACTAAATTTATTTCCTTAAATAAAATATACCTATTTTATACTCATTATATCCTTTATACTTAAATAAATAAAGTTTGGAAAACATTTCAAAATAATTTCTAAGTCCAAAAATTTACGAGAATTTTGGCAGAGTCTCCTTTGTACGGAGAGCCACGGAAGAAAATATTATATCAAAATATGACAATTATTTACAAATACTTCAAAATAATATATATCCCTACACGGAAAAATATATAAAATAGCACTATAAACCGTAATTCGAAACGTACCTATTTGTCAGGCAATTTACACTTAATTTATGGAACCAAAAGCAGTAGCAATTACTTCCATATCCTGCATTTCACTTATAAAATCTAAAGGGTTAACAATTTACATAAAGTGAAATATTTAAGTGGATTTCAATCACTAACAACAAATCAATACAACAACCATCAATTTCAACGAACATCATACACAACAAATACAAGACAACCATACAATCATACAACAAATAGTTGTTCGGGTTCAAAACCTTTAAATTGTACGGAATGAAGAATAAACCATCAAGTGCATCATTTACTCAACAGTCTTAGATTAAACCCAATGGATTATTCATCCATCCCAACAAAGTTAAAGTTTCCTCACCCAACAACCACAATCAAACAATAACAATTCCAATCAACAAATCAAATTAACTTATTATAAATTTTATTTCATACATCATTTGTTTGATTATCTTTTTATTTATACAGTGATTCATTGTTTTAATTTACATTTACTCATTAAATGCTTGCTTCATTTATCCTCATGCCCATTTCTTTTATTACGTTATAATTATTCATTCATTTATTATTGCATGTCCTCATTTAATTTGTTAGCATTCCCATTTTATTTACTTAAGTTGATATTCATCTATTTGAATTACTTACCTTTAATTATATTCACTTATAGTAAAGTTTCAATTGTACTTAAGTTGATAACATTAAACTCTCATTTAACAGCAATTTCATTGAATAATTTTACTATTTCAAATTTCTACTTGTATAATATTCTATTACAACCTCTTATTAAACATTTCAACTTTTAATATTTGGTAAGTTATATATATGTTATTTAAGGGTGAATTTTGAAAGTTATACAAGTTTGTTCTATTTTCTTTAATTAAATTAAAATTCAATAATATTATCCTTTGCTTATATAAGTTACAATTTCAAATTTCTTTAAATCCATTAATACTTAGAATTAAATTTCTTTTTCAATTATTAGTAAAATTCTGTTTTACTACAATAATTGAAACAGTTAATTAATGAAAATCTAAGAATTTAAATACCGGGTTAAATTTCAAATTATTTTAAATAATAGATAAATATTTTCTTACAACTTATATATCTCTAATTATATTTAAAACAATTCAAAATTTGTATATATATTTTCCAAAATGAATCTGCAGTAAAACTACTACAGTGGCCTTTTCCTTCGAAACTCGAAAATGAAAGTCGATGATGCGGCCGTCATCACCGAAATTATTTTCCAGCGACAGAGAGGAAAGTACAAAACTTAATTTCTCCAAAATCTTCTTTAAACAATTTTTCCCAAATTATATTAAATGTTTATATCAGAAAGTAATTATAAACAATATTATTATATTCCAAAATTTATTTGAAAAAAAAAATTCAAAACCCCGGAACTTAAGTTCTAAATTTCCAAATTTCATTTATTTTATTTTTCAATCTTATTTCTATTATTATTTATACACTTCAATACCTAACAACCAATCTATTGCAGCCAAATGTAGATATCTATTGAAAAATTTATTTTATATATAGAAAATATAATAGGCAAAATTATTTCATTCACCTATATAAATCAAATATTATGTCGGTCTGTCCTATTAAGTGTTTAGAAATCCCTATTGATGTCACATCGTCCCATGCACCAACTAGAATTTATAAATACAAAACGGAATAGAATAACACAATATAAAAACCTTTTTATAACACTAACAAATATGCTCTCTCATATATATACTCTCAGCGACTCCCATAGGGCATTACTACCCTATTGACAAAGAGTCAAACCCCACAAAGCTAAGGTTTATCGCTAAAACTCGCTCTGATACCAACTGTAACGTCCCGCCTTTTCGCAGGCTTTAAATCGACACACATGCCAATTCAAACCATGAGAAGGGCGGATTGTTATGGGGTAAATAAGAAAAACAAGAAAGAAATAAAAAGAAAACAGAATCTCGCAGCGGAAGGATAAAATATAATAATAAATATACAGTTCATAAAACTGTTTACAAACATTTGATTCTTCTTTATACAATAAATATCGGAGTTCACATACCAATAAATATCAATGCAGCGGAATTAAATAATGTAGTGGAATAATATAGTAGATAGTAATACAAATCTCGTCTTTGTCCTCCAGAGCTAAAACTTTCAAATCCTGAAATGCTCGGACTGACCTGAGCGAATTTGAAAAGACAAAAACACTCGAGTCAGAACTAAAAGATATTATGTGAGTCAAATTAACATAAATAAATATGAGTGCGGTAACTCAAGAGATGCTCGGGATTTACACCTCCTAAGGATCCGTTAAACTATTTACTATATAGTATATTGCGCTAATATAATAGTGTCTATTTATAAAATAAACTTACTTTTTCTTAGCATTAAGGGGTTACCCATATAGCCCTTAACACGTAATAGTCCCAGTAGTCCAACCAATATCATAGTCCCTCCTGGTCGGGAAGCCACCAAAGGATACCACACGGGCTATGGGAGAAATCCAAACTCGTACAAGGCGCGATAGGGTAGGTGCCACGGCACAACTAGGCAATGCCAGGGTAGATATACCAATTGCTATCCGGGCTGGTGGAAACGCGTAGTCACAGCTACCGCCCACCTCGAACTAACACCCCCAAATCAAAGAAATCAATAGTGGCCACCGAATCAATCCAAAGTCAGAGTATAGTATCGAAGGAGTGCGTTCGATCAGAGGAATGAGCTCATTGGCCCGAGAATCGCTCCTGTTTTAGCCACCTTATGCTAACTCAAGGGAGTTGGGTCCACGTAATTACCTTATAAGGAAACGTCGTCACCAACCTACTTCATTCTGGAATCTCCACCGCGTACACGGTTGTTAAAGTGGTTTTCGAAGTTGGCAGAGAGTATGACAACTTCCGATCCCGGTCTCTTTAACAAACAAACGTTATTATAACACCGCGGTCATTTAAAATAATTTAAACTTTAAAACCAGAATAAAATATCCATTTTAAACCCATATAAATACGATGTCATTTATATTTTTAAAACCCAAAAATCAATACGATATCATTTAGGCCCAAACCAATATAATGTCATTTTATTTCCAATATATATTATTTCCAAACTCATAGGGTTTTCAAAGTAAAGTATTTAGAAATCAAAACTCTTGAATATAATATTTTCAAATCATACTACCTTGAAAATCATAGCTTCGAAACAAATTTCCATCTCTTAAAAGGTTAAATATTAAAGTACTTTATAAAACACAATAGCTTCTTTAGATTTCACAAATCAATTTTCAAATATCGGTTTAAACTTCCAAATACCATTTCAATTCTTATGGTTCAAAGCTTTAAATATTTCACCATTTCAAAACAAACTCATTTGACAATCCCATATATATTAAATTCAATTACTTATTATTTAGACTTGAAATATTTACTTAATGAATTCAATATGATTTAAGAAAACCTTTAACTTCACATAACTGGAAAATCTTTCAATTTATTATATATTCATTTAAATCAACCTGATATTCATTTAAATCACTCTACCAAAAATCAAGTTATAAAAATCATATCCTTTAGAAATTCTAACTTTTTATTTAATTCCAATTTAACTTACTATTCATCTTCCAACCTTATTCTCATTTAAGTCAATAGAACTTCCAAAAATTAAATTTTTATATAAATGCTTAATCGTATTTGATCTTAAAAAAACAAACTTTATTTTATACTTCAAATCAAATTTATACAAAGCTTAAAAACCGAAAATTTACTATATATATATATATATATATATATATATATATAAATAACCAAATCAATATCCTATAAACCATATATATATATAGCTTTACAAAACCATACTAAAACATTTCAATTTTTTTTTATGTATTTACCGCAGTGCCTGTGTAAAATTTTCTACCCTATGGTCAAGTGATACGGATGTTTATCATTTCAATCCGCAATTTAAAATAAAAAAATGCGGTTGTATATCATTTCAAACCGCAATCCCGAATGAAATAAAATGCATGATGACTTGAAGTTTATACAATATAAATGTAGCATCCATTCATCCAAATATCAATCATCAATCATTATTTGCAATCATCATCCAATTTAAACAATCATCGATATAGAGCATATAAATTATACAGGTAATAAATACATGTATTAACTAACAGTTTATATTCAATAATCAATTTAACTATTGTTAAACTAGCAGTTTATATGCAAAAATAAATGTAAATTAACTGGCAGTTAATATGAAATAAAAATAAATAAAATCATGACAGACAGTTAATATGCAAATAAATAAATTCTAACTGCCAAATTATATGCAATAAATAAAATTAATTAACAGTTAAATTAAATAAATGCGATTTAACTAAGATGACGAATAAAACATGCCAAACAGTCATAAACAAATTTCTGCTCAAATCTTAAATCAATTTAACAAACATAAGACATTTTAGAAGTTGTGAGTGGGTTAAAACACTCACCTTTCGAATTTAAATCGAATTTAAATCCGATTTAAACCCAAAAATTCGACGGTCTCCAAATCTGTCCAAACCAGTGTCAAAAGATCTGGAATTTAACTACGATCCTAATAAATTTTTTTTGCGTAAATCAGAGTTTGTATGAAAGAGTTATGGAGGTTAGAACGAGTTGAAAAATCAAATTAGAATAAAAGAAAAATAAATAAAATAACCAACATCCATTACACGTCAACACTAACCACGCGTACAGCCCAATCACCTTCTTCACGCGTTAATCTTTCGAACCCAACTGCAAACCCTAGCCGCCGCACATAAGCTCCAAAACGCTCAACCATCCGAGTGCTTCGGTCATGATCCAACGTCACCATCGAGTTTGCCACCACCAGCCGCCCCTACTCCTGCAATCTCGCGAATTCCGATCACCTGTGCACCGTCCACCGCCGCTCGCGTTCTACTCGATTTTCTGGTGAACTTGACCCCCTATTGCACGAACAAACACCAGATCCTTGACCCCCTGGTCGATCTCTTCACAACGCACCAGCCGATCGTTGATTGGTCGACGATCCGCCGTTGGATCGTCAGAAGTCCATATAAACAGTCGGAACTGATTCGCTATTACAGGCCAAACGATGATTCGAATCGAAAAATGAAATGCACCATTGAATCACTCTCGTCGAGAGTATCAACATATATTTTTTTGGAAATTTTTCTGAGGATTTTAAATTTTTGGCTTTTGATTTGAATTTGAAATTGGATCTAGGTTTACAGCCATTTGGAAGAGGAGGAGTTGATGAATATGAACGCACAACCAAATGAAGATGGATAGAGGTTAGGTTTTATAACAACCTATTTATAGGCGGGGTTGAAACGAACAGATAGATCCGATGAACAAAAGTGCTAAACGATAGTTGGCCCAAAAAGCCCGTTCTGACCCCGTAACGAAATTTGATAAACCCATATATCAAAACAGGTATTTTAAAATATTCTGAACGCGATGGAAAAAGTTTCGCATCCAAATTCGATCGTATGTAGAAGTTATGCTCAATTCAATATTTCCAAATTGATTTCAATTAAATCGATTTCAAGGCGTTTCGCGTTCGTACGATCAAACGACAAGTCCGATCGCTACGAAACTTGAAACCCTACAATAATTCACCGATACGGATTCGATGAAACTGGTTTCGTCGAAATCCGAATCAGTGGCCAAAAAGGCTATTTTTATATAAATTAAATAAATTAAGAATTAGTAAATAAATCCAATTTTATAATTTTCCGTTTTTAGAATAGGAAATTTTATCACTTATGATTCCTTAACCATCTACAATTAAACAAATTTAAAATGTAAATTTAGATGATTCATTTATAAATTTCAATATTAATTCTCAATTTCATTTAATTCAAAATTATAAATTAACTTTCTAATAATTCTATTAAGTTAAATGAATCACTGAATATTCCATTCATATATTTCAAATAGGTGGATTTAATATCTATTATCTTAATATGCGTCGATTACACTTAAATCTCTATTAACGTAATAGTTAAATGTTAAATTTTCATTTACACAACTGCCATTTTATAAGTAAATCTACAATAGATTCATACTTATTATTACATAAATGACTACACCTTTTATCTAAATTAATATTTACGCAATTTTAAGTATTTAATCCATTTAATTTCAATAAATCTTTTCATAAAATTTTAGATTCCAAGCAATTTATAAAGCTTTATTTTCAATCTTTTTATTCACTAATCATATTACCTTAATTTATTTTAGCGTAACATTTTCAATGGTTTCCAATTTAAATCAAATGAACTAAATATACATATATCTCATAATAATGGTCGTCAAAACTCTAAATCCTTATCTTTACGTTTCACACACTTGTAATATTTAATTACATTTATAACAATTCAATGTTGGCATTTATTCCTATTAATTTATTCAATGTTTACTGCCCCTTATTTCAATTTCTTCCATTTACAGTTGCGACTTCACTATTCACAGTTACTTTTGTATACTCCTTTCCTATTTAAACCAAATATTACAAATTCCGATTAAATCCAATTCTTACCTTTAAAATAAGTCATAACATTCGAATAACTCTATTAAATTGGAATGTTTCATTTAAGCTTATAAATGATCCACTTGCATTAACATAATTCTTTAAATTTATTCCCATTTATGGTTAATCAATGTTATATTACATTAATAAATTTAATATCTTCCTTTATTCGATAAATAACCTAGAATGCATTTACATTCATTCATTTCATTTCATTCATTTATGGGTACTGCATTAAAATTAAATTTATTAACTAATACCAACGTTATTATCATTAATTACAATTGGATTTCCAATTTTTATTCAGTACCCTGAATGAATAACATATATATTAACCAAATCCTTACATTTGTTTTTCTTCATATTTAAAATCAAATCATAACATTTAAATGATTTAATTGAATTGGAATTTCATCCAAGTCATAAATTATTAACTTGCACAAATATGATTCCTTAATTTATTCCAATTACCGTTTACAATCTTTTATTGCATTAAATCAAATTAATACTTTCATAAATTTCTCATATTATATTTTATATCCAGATAGGAATCTTTCCTACTTAATTCATTTGAATTTCATTTCAATTTCTATAAATAGGTCTTAAGTCACCATTTATATAATTTAATTTAACGTTTTTTTCAATATTTGTTTATAATTTAAAGTTTCTAATAAATTAAATTACAAAACTTATAAATTTTAACCAATTTTAATCCGATAAATTTATGGGTCGTTACAGTGGCGGTTGTTGTCTTTATTCATCGCGACCGATGATCGGCAGGGTGGAGGAGTGGCTCGAGCATCAGGGCGTGCAGCGGCGACGGCCTGGACAGCGGTGCTTGGCCGCATGTGGCCGTGGAAGTGGCGAGACGGCATCGATCTGGAGGAGTTTTCCTGGCACGAGAGTTGCGTGTTTGCATGTTTTTGGGGAGCGGTGAAGTGCTGCAGTATAGGTGACGTGTCTGAATTGTGTGGTGAGGTTTGTTTTTTTTATTTTTTTTATTTAAAATCATGTGATGTTCTTCTACTGATAACATTTACATACGATATCTGTTTTACGCGAGATTTTTTTTGCTAGGATCGTATTGAAATTCTAGACGCTTTGGTGCTAGTTTGGATGAATTTGGAGACTGTCAAATTTTTGGGATTTAAATTGGATTTAAATTCAAAATGTGAGTGTTTTAACCCACTCACAACTTCTAAAGTTTCTTATGTTTGTTAAATTGATTTATGATATGAGTAGAAACTCATTTATGACTGTTTGGCATATTTTTATTTATCATCTCAGTTAGATTGCATTTATTTAAAATTAAATTGTTATTTAATTTTATTGTTGCATATAAATTGCCAGTTCAATTTATTTATTTTTGCATATAGATTGCCAGTTAAATTTATTTATTTTTATATATAAACTGCCAGTTAAAAAGTTATTAATTAATTTTTGAATATAAACTGTTCGTTGATACCTGTTATATTTTATATGCTCTATATTGATGTTTTGTTTAAATTGGGTGATGATTGTAATAAATAGTTAATGATTGATATTCGGTGAATGGATGATGTGTTCTATATTGTATAAACTGCAAGTTATTATGCATTATTATCTTATCGGGATTACGGTTTGAAATGATATATAACCGTAATTTTTATTTTTAAATTGCGGATTGAAACGATAAATATCCATAACACTTGACCATAGGATAGAAAATTTTATACAGGCACCGTGGTATATATATATATATATATAATTATTTTGAAATGATTTTCTATGGTTTTGAAAGAAATATACGGTTTAGTAAATATCAATTTTTGATGTTATGTAAATATTATTTTATATATATATAGTCAAATTCTTGAATTTAAGCTATGTATAAAATTGATTAATAAAAATGAGTTAACAATGGATGTTGATTGTTTTATATTCTATGGTTTAGTACATATTTAAGATGTTGTATATATAGAGTTTTTAATTGACTTAAATGAAATTTAAGCCGGAAGATAAATATGAAATTGGTTAAATTGAATTATTTAAGAATTATACTTGAATAAATTTGATTGGGAATTTAAATAAAAATGGAGATTTTTAAAGGATATGGTTCTTATAACTTGATTTGGTTTAAAGTAATTTAAATTAATATAAATTTGAGATAAATAAATTTATCAAGTTAAATAAATTGAAAGAATATCCAGTTGTTTTGAAGTTAAAAGTTCTACTTAAAATATTTTGAATTTATTAAGTAAACATTGAATTTGATATATTTGGAATTTTCAAAGAATTAGTTTAAATGGTTGGATATTTAAGCTTTGAAATATATTGAAATTGAAATGGTTTATTTGGAAATTCAAATCGGTATTTGGAATTTATTGGTGAAATTAAAGAAGCTATCTGATTATATAAAGTGATTAAATATTTAAACCATTTAAGTATTAGAAGTTATGTTTCAAAGCTATGAGTTCCAAAGCATATAGATTTGAAAGTGCTATGATTTTGGAAAAGATATATTTTGAAATAAAATGATATCAAAATGATTTGGGTTTTAAACAAAAAAAATGATATCATAATTGTATGGTTTTGAAATGGATATTCTATTCTGAGGTTTTAAAGTATAAACTATTTTGAAAAAATCCCCTGTGTTATAGTAACGGTTGGTTGTTAAAGACAATGGGATCGGAAGTTGTCATACTCTCTGCCAACCTCGAAAACCACTTTAACAACTGTGTACGCAGTGGAGATTCCAGAATGAAGCAGGATGGTGGCAACGTTTTCCTTTGAGTTAAATACGTGGACCCGACTCACGTGAGTTGGCATAAGGTGGCTAAAACAAGAGCGATTCTCGGGCCAATTGAGGTAGCACCTTTGATCGGACACATCTCTTCGATATTATACTTTGACTTTTGAATTTTGATTTGGTGGCCACTTTTGATTTTTTTTTTATTTGGGGGTGTGGCTCGAGGTGGGCGGTAGCTGCTGTGATGCCCCACCTCTATACCCACGCTAGCCAAGAACACTACGATGTAGTGCTGTCAACTAGCAAGGAGAATAAGGCTGTTGTGGAGCGACCATCCATGTAACTTCTTTGTGCGAGCACCGTTATGTCAGATAGTATAGCATGCATTTCATTTAAGGAGGAAGTCCGATATACCGATACAAACTCAAAGCTATCACACGGTGGCTATAAATAATCTTCGAAAACAAACAAAGAAATAAGCATAACACAATCAGTCACAGACATCCATATCACAAAGACGGAAGAAGATATGGATATATAACGAACACATGAAAGTGTACATCAGAGTAGTGGTCAAAAAGATCCACAATAATGCAAAAGAATAGCAACACGTGCTATACAAAAGAATACAACTATGAGTCTATATCTCAAGTGTATACAACAAAAACTTCTAATCTAAATAGTTAGCCAAAAGTCAGAGTAACAAACCCCGGGGAGAAGTCAAGCAGAAGCACCTGTAACATCTCGGTCTGACCCGAGTATTATTTAAGAAAATAATAAACGAATCAATCTAGCTATAAATATCAGATGACATGGTATAAAATAAAAGATATGGCATAACATAAAATATCCATACTGACAAACTACTATAAGTATGAAAATGATGATCAACAGAAGATCAATCAATAAGAGATAAATCAATATCACAAGAATCTTCTCAAAGATCCAAAGAGGGCATCATACCCTAAACTTGTACTCATAACAAGTCAATGACATAACTTCCAGAAATCAACGCACGAAATCCAGAAATCATAGAAAAAGGGAAAGAGGCCTATCACATGACGGTCCGAAGACCATGGGGAGCTACCCCATATGGATGAGTCGGAATCACCCAGATAAGGTCTAGGCTAACCAAAAAGCAAAAAGGTATGTGTGAATGGAATCACACAAATGGTGTCTAGCCTGACCTCGCAACAAAAAGGTATGTGTGAGTGGAATCACACAAATGGTGTCTAGGCTAACCAAAAAGCAAAAAGGTATTTGTGAATGGAATTACACAAATGGTGTCTAGCCTAACCAGGAAGCAAACAAAGAGACATCGCACAATTGCTAGCCTAAATCACAAAATGATCGTCATGATCAACAAGAAGTGTCAATTACACTAAGCTAGTAAATATAAAAGTTTAGCTTCATGTCCCATAACCACTTGCTTAACTCAAATATTTACGAACAAACTGTAGATCTTCACTAGAAAATTGTCACAAAAAGGTTCAATCGAACAAGTCCAAGAGTTAACCGACGAAGCAAACGCAAGCGTTTCATACCACTTGTTTTACTAAGCCGTTTAATTCAATTTCTCATACGAGTGAGGTAAAGGTTTGTACATAATAGTAGATTGGAAAATGGTTTAAGAAAAGAGCTTTGTTATTGAAAATAGAGTTGAAATCATTTTGTTGAAAGAGTTTTGATATTTACTACTAGTATTGAAATCTTCATATTTTAAAGTGACAAATCATAGAAGTGATTGTAGAAACAATCAATCGTAAAAATTCACATACGAAGACGTGAATAAAATCCAAAGAAACCGATAAAGAATCTATCGAAATAGATATTCAAAAATCCATAAAATCGACCGAGAAGCCCAAGATAGTTTGTCTAGAAGAATGGTCAACTCAGCATCTCAACAAAGCAAGTTCTATTGAATGTTTTTTAGATAAGATCCCCTACGGAGGGGGGGTCCAGGGGGCAGCGCCCCGTCCAAAAACGGTACGACCTAGTGATTAAAAGGGCCCGACCGTGGTCAAGCGACCTAAAGGGTAAAATTCATGCGACCTAAAATGGGTTCGCGACCTAACACTCAAACGACCTAAAGAAAATAAGGGGCCGAGCGACCTATAAGAAGCAGCGACTTAAATAGAATCGAGGTCCAACGACCTACGGGTTAGGTCATGCGAGTTAAGGAGGTTAACGACCTAACAGAGACACGCGACCTAATAAAGGAATGCGACCTAAAGACACGCGACCTGGCGACCTAAGCAGGAAACGCGACCTATGAGGGACAAGCGACTTAAGTGGGTCAACGACCTACAGAATATAGGTCACGCGACCTAACGGTTTACAAGGTCTTGCGGCCTAACTGGAAACGTGGTCTAGCGACCTAGTGGTTCAAAGAAGATGGGTCACACGACCTAAGGAGATAAGGCCTAGCGACCTACGAGCTAAAGGTTCAACGACCTAACAGGATGTAGTTCCAACGACCTAACAGGTAAGAAGATCACACGACATAAAATGCCACAGGACCTAACGACCTAAGGTCATACGACCTAGCGACCTAAAGCCATACGACCTAGCGACCTAAGGTCCATACGACCTACGACCTAAGGTCCATTCGACCTATGACCTAAGGTCCATTCGACCTACGACCTAAGGTCCATTCGACCTAAAGCCCAACGACCTAGCGACCTAAAACCAAACGTCCTACGACCTAATTCCGAGTGCCGAGCGACCTAACGTTGTAGGCCATTTTAAGGTTGGAAACTAGCTATTTTGAGACCGAGACTTTTCCATGCGAACGACGTAGCATAGGCAGAACGAACTAAGTGCAATTTTTCACCAAAAACACTAAAATTTGGGGTTTTTCGCCAATCCAATCCAAACCAAATGCAAATGTACATGCAAACATGATAGGGATTCATTCCCAACAGTCCAAGATAGTTATAGGCTAGAATTGTGAGATAAAAATCTCACCTTTTCACTAAAATGGATGAAGATGAAGCTTGAAATGCTATGCAAGGATCAACCACTAGCTTGAATCAATTTCTTCACTTGAGTTTTGGAGTTGATGTTGGATTAGCAATGAAGACTTAGCTTTTGGAGTTTTAATTTCTCTTTCCACTCACCATTAATGCAAAAGCTTGAGTTGGTAGGAATTTATGAAGAGTGAAGAGAAGGAGGGGGTTGGGCTTGAGTTATAATGGCTAAACTAACCCAAAGTCCAAAGCGGGAAAAGTTAGTGAAATTCCACTAACTCCAAACCTATCAATGTTTATACTTAAAAAGTTGTAAACGACATTCGAACTCAATGGAAGTGGTCTCGAGTCCTAATTTAACCATTTGCAAAAAGTAGCTTTTCGGACCAAAATCCGATTAACGATAAAATATTTAAATAAAATATTTAAATATAAAATCGACAAATATGCGGGTTGTTACAACTGCGGCTATGCGTTGCCACCAGCCCGGATAGCAATTGGTATATCTATCTTGGCATTGCTTAGTTGTGCCGTGTCACCTACCCTAGCACGCCTTATACGATTTTGTATTGTACCATATATATGGAGTGCCCTCTGACGACGCCCAGTACGGGGGAGGTTACGGTACTGTATAGGCTATGGGAATATATTTTGTGTTAAGGGCTATATGGGTAACCCCTTAACGCTATTTAAAAGTAAGTTTATTTTACAATTAGACACTATTATAATAGCAAAATATACTAGATAGTAAATAGTTTAACGGATCCTTAAGAGATGTAAATCCTGAGCATCTCTTGAGTTACTGCACTCGTAATTATTTCTGTTGATTTAACTTACATAAGATCTTTTAGTTTTGACTCGAGTGTTTTGTTTTTTCAATTCGCTCGGGTCAGTCCGAGCATTTTAGGATCGAAGACTTTGTTTATGGAGGACGAAGACGAAGATTTCAATATTATTATTATATTAAATTCCACTACACTGTATTCCGCTGCGTCGATTTTATTTGTTGGTATGTGCAACTCTGATACATATTGTATAAGAAAAATTAAATATTTTGTAAACAGCTTCATGAACTGTATATTCGATTATTATATTTTATCCTTCCACTGTGAGATTCTGTTTTGTTTTATTTCTTTCTCGTTTTTCTTATTTACTCCATAACAATCCGCCCTTCCATATGGTTTGAATTGGCACGTGTGTCTATTTAAAGCGTGCGAAAAGGTGTGACGTTACAAACACTCGGATACTGCATCTAGCGAGCATATACCATTGTAACGACCCAGAATTTCTGTTAATTAAAATTTGTATATTTAATTTATTTTAAATATTAATAAGTAAAATTTATAAGTCGAATAAATTTTGTTTCGAATATCTAGATTTAATTGGATAATTAAATCGATAATTTAATATTTGAAATTCCAGAAATAATTGAAAATTGGGTTTAATATGTTTAAAAATGGTTTGCAAAATTTTATTAAATCATATTGGAGTTAGAATGATGTTATAGAACTTTTAAAATTGAATTTAAAGTTGATATGTGAAAATTGAATATTTTAATATTTAATTGACTAGTTAAAATAGCCATTTTTCAAACAGTCTCGGATTTCGATGAAACTAGTTTCATCGGATCCATAATGTGATATTATTGTAAGATTTCAAATTTCGTGTCAATCGGATTTACCGTTTGTCCGGGGCGAGCTCAAACGCACAGAAATTAGTTTAAATCGGTTTAATTTAAAATTGATCGTTTATTTCCGTACCTCTCACATATGATCCAATTAGCCTCCGAAACATGTTCCATTGTGTCCGGAACGCGGGATAAACCGTAGAAACACCAGCCAGCACGCTTCGTTTGGAGTTCGGAAAGATTCGGGTGAATAGTGTTTTAGCGAATTTTCTATAAAAGGCATTCACTTTCACCAAATTGCAAACAACCTTAGGGTTTGGCTTCAGCCGCCACTTATTCGTTTAATGGCCAGAAATTCGTCTTCTTTTCCTCTTAATATTTCTCAATCCATCAACAATCATCGAATGCTTTCAACTAAGAAATTGTAGAGAGTGACAAGCTCTTCGAATCTATACGGAGATGATCAGATATGGAGGCTCGACGTAGGGGCTAGGGGGCCGCGATTGGCTGATGTTCATGCACAAAAATTAGAGTATAGGGAGGTCCGAGCTTCACTTCTTTCATGCTAGGGGTAGAGCTCGCGAAGGGCTTCAATTTGGTGGTTGCTGATCGTCGTAAAGTTGAGTGTGGGTCGAGCAAGAATTAGGGTTTTATGGAGGCTATATGGGTTACGTGAACGTGTTCTTCACGTTGAGGAAGAAGGAAGGAAGAACAACCTGATGTGTAGGGTTTGAAATGTGCGGCCCAGATTGGTTGAGGGTAAAAATATATAAAAGAAAACGTGATTTATTTATATATTATGATTCGTGTAAACTTTAAAAATGTATAACTTTTTCATACGAGGTCGAAAATGCACCAAACGAATTGCGTTGGCTTCGTTTTGTCGAGCACTACGCAATGGAGCTGGTTTGGAGTCATTTGGAGCTAGTGAAAATTTTGGGTATAATTAAACGCACGTTTAATTTTATTCGAAATAAAACGCGAAAAGTGAATTGAAAGCAGGGTGAGAACTTCTCACTCAATCGAAATTGTTTCGATTTAAACTTTAAATAGTTAGATTTAAAATTGCTTGAATGTATGCCTGGATGATAAATTGCTATCTGTTGTTTGAAAAAGACATTATACGCCGTATATTAAGCGGATGTTATTTATTAAAAACATATACCGTGAATATTTCACTACAAAGTGAAATTGGTATTATTTATGTACTCGGAGTTGATTTTCCGCATTATATAGCGGATGAAACCCTATTGCGCTGCATAATAGCGGATAATATTTTATAAACCCCTATACAGCGATATTCCGTATTGGAATGGAATTGGTATTGTGCTAATGTCTGTGTGTGACGCCCCACCTCTATACCCATGCTAGCCAAGAACACTACGGAGTAATGCTGTCAACTAGCACGGAGAATAAGGCTGTTGAGGAGCGACCATCCGTGTAATTGCTTTGTGCGAGCACCGATATGCCAGATAAAATATATCATGCAGGAAATCTGACATACTGCCGCAAACTCAAAGCTACTACACAGTGGCTATAGTAACATTCAGAAACAAATATAGAAATAAGAATAACACAAATCAGTCACAGATAATTCATATCACAAAGGCGGAAGAAGATATGAATATATAACTAACACATGAAAGTGTATATCAGAGTAGTGGTCAAAAAGATCCACAATAATACAAAAGAATAGCAACATGTGCTATACAAAAGAATACAACTATGAGTCCATATCTCAAGTGTATACAACGAAATAAACTACTAATCTAAGTAGTTAGCCAAAAGTCAGAGAAATCAATCCCAAGTGAGAAGTCTAGCTGAAGCACCTGTAACATCTCGGTCTGACCCGAGTATCATTTAATAAGAAAATAATAAACGGATCAGTCTAACTATAAATATCAGATGAAATGATATAGAATAAGAGATATGACTAAACACATAATAATCACAATGCCAAGCTGTGATATATATAAGTAATTGAAAATCAACAAGAGATTAATCAATATCACAAAATCTACACAAGAATCGAAAGAATGTCATACTCCTTATTTCGTTCACCAAACCATAAATATTGACGATTATATCAATGTCAATCACAAAAGTCAACGACATACAAATTCACCAATGCACAAATATTGATAAAACTTATCAATGGAAATCACGAAAATTGGTGAAACACAAATTCTAGAAATCATCTCAAGAAATCCAGAAATCACAAAAAAGGGGGGAGGCCTATCACAAATGGGAGCATAAAGCTCACCAACACGTGTATCACAAACGGAACGCTAATTTCATGGTTGCTAACCATCACAAATTGAGCCGAAGCTCCACAAACGGCCCGAAGACCATGGGTTGCTACCCCACAAATTTGAGTCGAAACTCCACAAAACGGGGTTTAGTCTCCCTCGTAGACAAAGAGACATCGCACATTGCTAATCTAAATCACAAAGATGATCGTCATGATCAACGAGAAGTGTCAATTACACTAAGTTAGTAAATATATGAGTTTAGCTTCATGTCCCATAACCACTTGCTTAACTTAAATATTTACGAACAAACTGTAGATCTCAACTAGAAAATTGTCACAAGAGTTTCAATCGAATAAGTCCAAGAATTAACCGACGAAGTAAACGCAAGCGTTTCATACCACTCGTTTTACTAAGTCGTTTAATTAGATTTCTCATACGAGTGAGGTAAAAGCTTGTATATACTAATAGATTGGAAAACGGTTTAAGAAACGAGCTTTGTAATAAAATAGTGTTAAAATCATTTTGAATAAAGAGTTTTGATATTTACTACTAGTATTGAAACCTTTATATTTTTAAAGTGACAAATCACAAAAATGATTGTAGAAACAATCAATCATCGAAATTCACATATGAAGACGTGAATCAAATCCAAAGAAATCGATACCAAATCCATCCAAATGCATATTCCCAAAATCCCTAAAAAGAAGTCATCAAAGTCGATACAAAGTGATAACCACTATTCGGATCCACAAAAATCGATTAAAATAGTGAATCCTCTCAAAAACATAAACAAATAGGCACTATGCACAATTCTAGGCGTCTGAAGGTCCAATCCAGGCATCTGAAAACTAATCAGATGTCTGGTTTAGAATCCAGACGTCTGGATTTGTTCTCTGGGAATAATCCAGAGAACACCCAGACGTCTGAAACTTCAAGTCAGACGTCTGATCCTAAATTTCAAACGTCTGGAATTAGTCTCTGCCTTTTTTTTATATACTCTGCGTGGTTATATTTTTTTTCTCCAGGTCCAAACCAGACGTCTGGACTTGGTCACCAGACGTCTGGTCACCTGGTATGGGCAACAATTTGCGTAGGCCAAAGTGGCCAAAACGTATCGGGAGCGATTGGACGAGCAACAACGACTAAGGATTTATGCCTAGCGACCCAGCCTTAACGGCTCCTCGATACACACCGAATATCATTGTCCAAATATTCATAATAGGATTTTCATAAACTTGGACCAAAACACCCAAATTAGGAATATTCACCCAAATCAATTCAAATCAAAAGCAAATGAATATGCACAAATGTTAGGAACTCATACCTAACCACCAAGATAGATATAGAAAAAGATGTGAGATAAAAATCTCACCTTTGAACCCAAACGATTGAAGAAGAAGCTCGAAAGCAAAGGAGAATCAACCACTCTTCAAATCCAACTCAAGAACCTTGATTCTAAGCTATAAAAGAAGAACATTCCCAAAGTTAGGTTTAGGAATTTCTGAATTTGATAAGAGAATGAGTTGGAGAAGAAGAAGAGAAGCTTACCAAAGGGTTCTTCTATTAGTTTGGAGCTAGAGCTTGATTTGCAAAAGAAAACTAGGTTTTTGGAGTTTTAATTTCCCATCTCTCCCACCATTGATGCTTTAGAACTGAAAAGAGGAGAAAGTGAGAGTGAATGGGGAGGAGTGGTTCAGATTTGAGTATAAGTTAAACATAGGGCTGAACCCAAACCCAAACCCAAAGTGAAAATGGTCAAATTTTTGACTAGCTCCAAATATATCAAAGTTTATACTCAAAAAGGTTGCAAACGTCATTTTGAACCCAATGGAAGTGGTCCCGAGTCCTAATTCAACCGTATGCAAAAAGTAGCTTTTCGGACTAAATTCCGAGTATCGATAAAATATTTAAATAAAATATTTAAATATAAAATCGACAAATATGCGGGTTGTTACAAACTCCCCTCCTTAAAGAAATTGCGTCCTCGCAATATTTAAGAAGAAGATATATAGTAACAACCATAAAAGCATATTGAACACAAAAGAAGTTTGAAATAAGAAGTTCACCTCAAAGAGCACGGGAAAGTAAGTCCGGGTGTGATTGCTCGATGAACTCTCTAGACTCCCAAGAACAATCCTTAGAATTTCAAGACCATTGAACTTTCACAAGCGGAACATCCTTATTTCGAAGTCGTTTGACTTCCGAAGCAATAATACGAACAGGATGCTGCTCATAAGTTAAATTAGGCGAAACTTCAATTTCCTCCACAACACCGGGCTCAAGAATAGAATCGGAATCTCGAAGGCACTTCCGTAATTGAGAAACGTGAAACACATCATGAATAGCAGAAAACTGAGCCGGTAATAAAAGGCGATAAGCCACGAAACCAATATGTTCGGTGATAGGAAATGGCCCAATATATCGAGGTGCTAATTTTCCCGATCGACTGAAACGTACAACACCTTTCATGGGTGAAACAGGAACGAACACAAGATCTCCCACAGAAAATTCTAATCTCCTTCTTCGATTATCGGCATAGGATTTTTGTCTACACTGGGCTTCTTTCATCCTATGTCGAATAAGGTCAATTTTCTTTGTGGAATCCCGAACAAAATCTGGACCTAAAACCAGCTTCTCACTGGCCTCAAGCCAACAAGAAGGAGATCGGTATGGCCTTCCATAGAGTGCCTCAAAAGGTGCCGTACCAATACTAGATTGGAAGCTATTATTATAGGAAAATTCAACAAGAGGAATATGATCTTCCCAGCTTCCACCGAAATCAAGCACACAAGCACGAAAAAGATCTTTAAGAGTTTGATTCACACGCTCGGTTTGTCCATCGGATTGGGCGTGATAAGCGGTGCTAAAATTAAGCTTCGTTCCTAAAGCTTTTTGAAGACTCTTCCAAAATCCACTAGTAAACAATGGATCGCGATCACTAACAATAGAAGTAGGAACTCCATGCAATTTAACAATTTCTTTAACAAAGAGTTTGGCCAAAAGAGGAACGGTTCGGTTAGACCGAACGGGAATAAAATGGACGGATTTAGTAAGTCTATCCACTATCACCCATAAGCTATCATGGTCCGAAAGAGAACGGGGAAGGCCATCTATAAAATCCATGGAAATTTGGTCCCACTTCCAAATTGGAATTTCTAAAGGTGGCAATAACCTACCGGGCCGTTGATGCTCGGCCTTAACGAGTTGGCAAGTCATGCAATGCTTAACGAAGTTAGCGATGTCAAGTTTCATTCCCTTCCAATAATAAAGTCGCTTAATATCCGCGTACATTTTTCTGCTACCGGGATGAATGGTGAATTTAGAACGATGGGAATCTTCTAGAATATCTTTGTGAAGATCACCAACATTTGGCACGATAAGTCTACCAAATTTTCGAATGCCGCCACGAGAATCGATATCAAAGTCTTTAAACTTTCAATATCAATCTTATCCTTAATATTTTGGCCAAGAAGAGCCAATTCAGGATCTAGCCTTTGAGCTTCAAGAATGCGGTCTAAAAGAGAAGGATGAGCCTCAAGGCTACACAAAACAAGAGATGAACATAAATCGGAAACACGGTCTCGAATTTCACAAGTAGATAGAATCTCGAGATCGTTCCATTCGGATATCATCATAAAAACAACCGCTTGTTGCTTGCGACTAAGTGCGTCGGCAACACGATTTCCCTTTCCAGGAGCATAAAGAATATCAAGATCATAAGGTGCAAGGAACTCGAGCCAACGTTGTTGACGCAAATTAAGATCCTTTTGAGAGAATAAATACTTCAAAGACTTGTGATCGGTATAAAGAACAAATTTCTCTCCTAAAAGATAATGATGCCAGATCTGAAGAGCAAAAACAATAGCCGCGAGCTCTAAATCATGAGTGGCATATCTAGTCTCGGCCGGCTTTAATTGCTTAGAAGCATAAGCAATAACACGTTCTCTTTGCATAAGAACGGCACCCAAACCAATGCAACTAGCATCGGTAAAAAAAACAAAATCTTGGCTTCCATCGGGAATCACAAGAATAGGAGCATCAGAAAGGAGTTCTTTTAATTTTTGGAAAGAAGCTTCACACTTGTCCGACCAAATGTATTTAACACCTTTCTTTGTTAAGCTAGTGAGAGGCACGACAATCTTAGAAAAGTCTTTGATAAAACGGCAGTAATAACCCGCCAATCCAAGAAAACTACGAATCTCCGTCACACTCTCCGGTCTCTTTCAATCTTGAATCGCTTTAATCTTTGAAGGATCCACGGAAATTCCGGATTCGGAAATAATATGACCGAGAAACTTCACACGAGATTGCCAAAAGTGGCATTTAGAAAACCTTGCTTTCAAATGATTACTCCTAAGAGTTTCCAACACAATCCGAAGATACTTCTCATGTTCCTCCTCGGTTTTTGAATACACAAGGATATCATCAATAAAGATGAGAACAAACCGGTCGAGGAAGTCTTTGAAAACTCGATTCATAAGGTCAACGAAATAAGCCGGAACATTCGTTAAACCAAATGGCATAACAAGCCATTCATAAGATCCATAACGGGTGCGGAACGATGTCAAAGGAATGCTATCCTCTGCAATACGAAGCTGATGGAATCCAGTAGCTAAGTCTAATTGTGAAAAGACTCTAGCACCACTAAGTTGATCGAATAGATCATCAATCCGAGGTAAAGGATATTTATTTTTGATAGTAAGATCATTAAGCTTGCGGTAGTCAACACAAAGCCTAAGTATACCATCAGATTTCTCCACGAAAATAGCCGAAGCTCCCCAAGGTGAGGAACTAGAGCAAATAAATTGCTTTATCTCCAATTCGGATAATTGTTTACGCATCTCTTCATTTTCTTTATTGGACATGCGATAAGGAGGACGAGTAATAGGTTGAGCTCCAGGAATGAGATTAATTCTGAACTCAATTGCTCGCTTAGGTGGTAATCCTAAAACGGGCTCAAATATGTCGGAAAATTCACGAACAACTTGAATAAGAGAAATAATATCTTCCTCGTCATCATTATCGTCATCACGAGGATTTAAAGAATATAAAGATGTAACCAAGCTGGAATCCGAATCTTTAAGACTAACAGAAATCTGCTTAACAGATTGAGGATGTCGAAGATGAATAGTCCGCTCAGGACATAGGATATAAGCTTCATAACGGTTAAGCCAATCCATTCCCAAAATCATTCCAAAGCCTAAATAACGCATGACATGCAAATCGGCTTGGAAAGGAAAATCACACAAAATAATCTCCACATCTTTACAAAGCAAACTAAGAGTTGCGGATCCACCAACCGGATTCGCAATTCTCAAAGAAGTCATTAAAGCAACAACACTTAAAGAAAAAGTATCAACAAGCTCTTTTGATATAAAAGAATGGGATGCTCCCGTATCAAAAAGAACTCGAATAGGTTGATCATGAAATAAAACAATACCATCAAGAATGGAATGAGAAATACGTTGGCCACGAGATGTGTTGCCAGGGGTTTGAGCAACATTTAACTTTCCCTCCTTCCTGCCCTGAAGTTTGGGGCATGAAGATATAACATGACCGGGACCTTTGCAGTAGCGACAAGAGAGAGACTTTGGGCACTTGTTCGCGTAATTGTCCTTCGAACCACAATTATAGCATTCCCCACGACCAAAGGAAGAAGTCTTTGCCACTGGGGTTGCTTGCTTCCCTTTCTTATTGGGATAAGGGTCTTTGAATTTACTGGGCCTTTTCTTGTTGTTGTTGAAGCTTGGTTTAGAACCCATCACTTCAACATCATTCTCCCTATCCGCCTCTTCAAGACGAAGAGCGATATCAATGAGTTGGTCGAAAGAAACTTCTAATTTTAGAAGTAATGGCTTCTTGATATTTTTGTTTAAGCCATAGAAAAATCTCTGATTTTTCTTCAATGGGGTGTTGATGTATTCAACCCCATATTTGGAGAGAGATTCAAAAGACGCGACATAATCTGCCATCGAAGATTCACCTTGAACAAGGTCTATGAAACGCCGAGCCAATATAACTTTCTCTGCTTTTGGCACGAATTTTAATTCGAAGCGTTCCCGAAATTGCTCCTAGGAGAGATCCACTTCATTAATCTCAGAAATAAGAAGTTCGTACCAGTCCAATGCTCTTTCTTGGAGCATACTAGAAGCCACCTGAACTCGGTGAAGATCAATGAGGTTCATGTGAGAAAAGATTCGATCGCATGTCCTTAACCAAGCACGGACTTCAATAATAGTTTCAGAACCTCTAAATGGCTTCCCGCCCAGGTTGGTGTAATCATTGCACAAACGTGCAAACCCAGATTTAGGGTGAGCAGGTTCCGGATTAGAACCAGCTGCTTGAGCATTCGTCACAAGATCAAGAAGTTGCTGGGTAGTCATAAAAACTCCATCTTGGGGTGGAGCACTAGATGGTCCAGCTCTGGGATGACCAGGTCTAACCATTTCTCTTCTTTAAGAAAGAAAGAAGAGGAAAAAGTTATTCTCAAGATAAATATCAAGCAATCTTGATAGATAAAACAAGGAATCATAAAGAAAATAGGATGAATCGGTACGAAGACTCGAATTAAATCCTAAAGCACGACTCCTAAGAAAGACTTAGGACGATGATCCTTGTTATAATATTCCATATTGTTCCGAAGTTTGGCTCTGATACCAAGTTGTGACGCCCCACCTCTATACCCATGCTAGCCAAGAACACTACGGAGTAATGCTGTCAACTAGCACGGAGAATAAGGCTGTTGAGGAGCGAGCATCCGTGTAATTGCTTTGTGCGAGCACCGATATGCCAGATAAAATATATCATGCAGAAAATCCGACATACCGAAGCAAACTCAAAGCTACTACACAGTGGCTATAGTAACCTTCGAAAACAAATATAGAAATAAGAATAACACAAATCAGTCACAGATAATTCATATCACAAAGACGGAAGAAGATATGAATATATAACTAACACATGAAAGTGTATATCAGAGTAGTGGTCAAAAAGATCCACAATAATACAAAAGAATAGCAACATGTGTTATACAAAAGAATACAACTATGAGTCCATATCCCAAGTGTATACAACGAAGTAAACTACTAATCTAAGTAGTTAGCCAAAAGTCAGAGAAATCAATCCCAAGTGAGAAGTCAAGCTGAAGCACCTGTAACATCTCGGTCCGACCCGAGTATCATTTAATAAGAAAATAATAAACGGATCAGTCTAACTATAAATATCAGATGAAACGATAAAGAATAAGAGATATGACTAAACACATAATAATCACAATGCCAAGCTGTGATATATATAAGTAATTGAAAATCAACAAGAGATTAATTAATATCTCAAAATCTATACAAGAATCTAAAGAATGCCATACTCCTTATTTCGTTCACCAAACCATAAATATTGACGATTATATCAATGTCAATCACAAAAGTCAACGACACACAAATTCACCAATGCACAAATATTGATAAAACATATCAATGGAAATCACAAAAATTGGTGAAACACAAATTCTCGAAATCATCTCAAGAAATCCAAAAATCACAAAAGGGGGGGGGGGCTATCACAAACGGGAGCATAAAGCTCACCAACACGTGTATCACAAACGGAACGCTAATTCCATGGTTGCTAACCATCACAAATTGAGCCGAAGCTCCACAAACGGCCCGAAGACCATGGGTTGCTACCCTACCAATTTGAGTCGAAACTCCGCAAAACGGGGTTTAGTCTCCCTCGCAGACAAAGAGACATCGCACATTGCTAGTCTAAATCACAAAGATGATCGTCATGATCAACGAGAAGTGTCAATTACACTAAGCTAGTAAATATATGAGTTTAGCTTCATGTCCCATAACCACTTGCTTAACTTAAATATTTACGAACAAACTGTAGATCTCCACTAGAAAATTGTCACAAGAGTTTCAATCGAATAAGTCCAAGAATTAACCGACGAAGTAAATGCAAGCGTTTCATACCACTCGTTTTACTAGGTCGTTTAATTAGATTTCTCATACGAGTGAGGTAAAGGCTTGTATATACTAATAGGTTGGAAAACGCTTTAAGAAACGAGCTTTGTAATAAAATAGTGTTGAAATCATTTTGAAGAAAGAGTTATGATACTTACTACTAGTATTGAAACCTTTATATTTTTAAAGTGACAAATCACAAAAATGATTGTAGAAACAATCAATCATCGAAATTCACATATGAAGACGTGAATCAAATCTAAAGAAATCGATACCAAATCCATCCAAATGGATATTTCCAAAAATCCCTAAAAAGAAGTCATCAAAGTCGATAGAAAGTGATAACCACTATTTGGATCCATAAAAATCGATTAAAATAGTGAATCCACTCAAAAACATAAGCAAATAGGCACTATGCACAATTCTAGGCGTCTGAAGGTCCAATCCAGGCGTCTGAAAACTAATCAGACGTCTGGATTTGTTCTCTAGGAATAATCGAAAGAACACCCAGATGTCTGAAACTTCAAGTCAGACGTCTGATACCTATCCAAATGGCTGATCCTAAATTTCAGACATCTGGAATTAGTCTCTGCCTTTTTTTTTATATTCTGCGTGGTTATATTTTTTTTTCTCCAGGTCCAAACCAGACGTCTGGACTTGGTCACCAGACGTCTGGTCACCAGGTATGGGCAACAATTTGCCTAGGCCAAAGTGGCCAAAACGTATCGGGAGCCATCGGACGAGCAACGACGACTAAGGATTTATGCCTAGCGACAACCCAGCCTTAACGGCTCCTCAATACACCCCGAATATCATTGTCCAAATATTCATAATAGGATTTTCATAAACTTGGACCAAAACACCCAAATTAGGAATATTCACCCAAATCAATTCAAATCAAAAGCAAATGAATATGCACAAATGTTAGGAACTCATACCTAACCACCAAGATAGATATAGAAGAAGATGTGAGATAAAAGTCTCACCTTTAAACCCAAACGATTGAAGAAGAAGCTCGAAAGCAAAGGAGAATCAACCACTCTTCAAATCCAACTCAAGAACCTTGATTCTAAGCTATAAAAGAAGAACATTCCCAAAGTTAGGTTCAGGAATTTCTGAATTTATAAGAGAATGAGTTGGAGAGGAAGAAGAGAAGCTTACCAAAGGGTTCTTCTATTAGTTTGGAGCTAGAGCTTGATTTGCAAAAGAAAACTAGGGTTTTGGAGTTTTAATTTCCCATCTCTCCCACCATTGATGCTTTAGAACTGAAAAGAGGAGAAAGTGAGAGTGAATGGGGAGGAGTGGTTCAGATTTGAGTATAAGTTAACATAGGGCTGAACCCAAACCCAAACCCAAAGTGAAAATGGTCAAATTTTTGACTAGCTCCAAATATATCAAAGTTTATACTCAAAAAGGTTGCAAACGTCATTTTGAACCTAATGGAAGTGGTCCCGAGTCCTAATTCGACCATATGCAAAAAGTAGCTTTTCGGACTAAATTCCGAGTATCGATAAAATATTTAAATAAAATATTTAAATATAAAATCGACAAATATGCGGGTTGTTACACTGTGGATGCAAGGAAACAGGTTGGAGGGATCCAACTGGATTCCTCACCAATATTTATTTGATTGCAGATATTGTGATATTTGTTGATTATCATATTGATATATGATGTTTTGATTGTCGTGATTGATATATTGTTCTTGTTGCAGCATTGGCCTATTTTTGGAGTTTTAAAAATATTAAAGTAACGATTTGAATTTAAAAGGATTTTAAAGTGATTTTTTTGAAGGTATACGTTTATTAAATTTTGAATTGTTAAAATAAATAAATGTTATAATTATTATTATTATGAAAGTTATATTTTTGGAAAATAATACTTAAGTATGATTTAGAGTTATATATAAGCTTTAATAACGATTTGTAAATTATTAAAAAGAATGGTTTAAATTAGGATTTTTTTGAATTATTATAAATGATTTATATAAAAAAATTATAATATTGATATTTATAAATTAAAAATATAGGAATTATAAAACGAGTTTTTATAAGTGTTAAAATGAAGTATAAATGGATTTCATAAGTAAATGAAATTTATAGATTTATAAATTGGAAAGTTATAGAATGAATAGATTTTGTAAAATAAAACGAATTTTGGCATTTTTATTGAGATTTTCGAATAAGTATAAAAGGTTTATATATGAGATTTATAAAATATATATTTTATAAATCAAAATAATGGAATTATAAAAGAAGTTCTGTTAATGCTGAAAATGAGGTTATAAATGGAATTTTATAAGTAGTAAGATTTTTAAATTTTGCAAATTGAAGTCTTTATAAAATATAAATGGGAATTTATAAACATTGTTGTATAAATTCGAAACCGACTTATTTGATAAGCCAATTATTTTAGATTTTTAAAGGAGATATATTCACGATTTTGGACGGTGGATAATCCTTCAAACAAAATGTGTAGAAAAACGTTGAATTTGGTTAACGAAGGATATTCACGATTTTGGGACAGTGAATAATATATTAAAGTGTTTTGGGGAAGTGATATTTTAAATAGAATTAAAACGATTTGAAGTTGTTTTAAAAAGAGTTAAGTATCAAATACATAGATTTCAACATTTATTGTTGAAATAGACATTTTCGAGAAATAGAAGGAAATGGTGGACTATAACACTGTTGTTACAGTAAATGATTTTCGAAAGGAAAAGTTTTGTATAGTATTGGGATTTATATATCTTTCTAAATTTCAAATCCTTATACTAGTGATTTTGGGTTGTCGTAACGATGTTTTACGTAGCATTCGTTTTGGCCCAAATAAATGTGTTTAAGAGAATGTTTTCCTTAAAGAATGAAATATATACTTAATTTCGATTTAAGTATATTGAATATTTTCCAAGTGTTGAAAATAAATGGATTTGTGAATCACTTATTATTAAATAAGTATGGAAATGTTTTTCAATATGAAGTGAAATGTTTTGAGATTTTATCTTTTAAAGATAAATTGAAAATGAATATTAGAAATCGATTTGAAAATCGTATATTCGTAGATATTTTGGAAGTGTAAATTCACTATGGAATTTATAAAAGAAAGGGAAATTTGTTTAAAAATAAACATTGATTTATTTTTGAAGCGTGGAAATAAATTTACGGATTTGGAACGTAAGTTTAAAATAAATCGGTAAGGATTTATTTGATTGATTTAAATGAACCATTTTAAATTTAAAATGGATAAATATTTGGAAGTGTTTCCGTTTAAGGAAATTGATTTGAAATTTGTTTTCAAAGATTGAAAGGTGAAAAATGATTTGAAATTTGTTTTCAAATGGTTGAAGTGTGGAAATTATACAACTAGTAAAGATATTATGGAAAATAAATAATTTGAAAAATTGTTTGGAATTTGGTGATGTTGTGCACGCCTATTGATAGTTAAATAACCGACTATCAATATTTACCTTTAAATAGGTATTTGTTGTGATTTGCTTGAATTTGAATGCCACACTTATTTTCAAAATGAGCGCTCACTATTCGGGTTAGCCGGGAAAGGACCTTTGGGTCGTATAACCCATTCCGAATATGTGATACATCGTTATGGATTGCATTTGAAGACCGGTGTTGAAGACCGGATATTTTTGAAAATGGAAGGATTACCGTCGAATGTTTCTACATCGGCTGATCTCCGATATAGAAATTTATTGCCCTTTGTGATGGGAAGTCCGGTCGTGATTAGTGAATATCTGGATATCAAGGACTTCTTTGGAAGTGCCTTCGGTTCCGTTCGATCCCGGAACGGACTTGTATGGATGTGTGTCTGACATTACAATTTGAGATGTAAAGCTGGTTTCTATTAAATATATTTCCGTTGGTGGCGGAGAATTTATTCTTTTAGCTTAACACCCTTAGAGGTTATGTAGTTGATGGTTACTAGTGATACATTCCCAAATTGGTAATGTGGCATACGAAGTGCTGTTGAGCATTTGATGATCAAAGCACAGCTTTTGTATAAAGCGTGGCTTTGTGGACGAGACTTCGTCGGACCTCACATCCCGAAAATGGTCAAAACAGGAAGGATGCAGCAAGGTTATTAGGGGTAGTGCCCCTTTAGTGTATGTCATTCCTTCTGGATAGAGGTGGCATCATGGTATGGAGCCCAGATACTTAACCTATGTTGTTGCTGCAAATTTATTACTTTGTGGTTGTTGAATCGAGGATCCTTGGATATAGATCGGTTACGATCGGGAAATGACATATTCGTGTCAGTAGTTATCCAGTTTGAAGGGTAACCTGGCCTTGTGTTGGCAGAGATCTAACTGTAACGTTAGGTTCTCGGGTCGTCTTTCCAGAGGCGTACCCATGTGGCAATGGGAAGTTCCTTGGCCTGACCATCTGTTGGAAATCCAAACTTCAATACGCACCTTGTACGGTTTTAGTTATAGAACCTATCATTCACTTATGGTGGTCACCACTCTTTGGATGGTAGCTATAGTAGGCATAAGTGCGAAATTCCTATGTTGGCTACGATTTATATCTTTACTTTCGAAATGTTTTCTACACTATGCACTAGTAATAATATCAAATGTTTCTTTTTAATGCGTATCAAGCATCTTTGACTATCATATGGAGAAATCTCCTTCGATTCTGCGTTTGCATTGTGTGTATATGTGGGAGGCCTTATGGTAGTCTCATTTTCCAAAAAGCATCGCGAATCTACTTCAAAAATTATCCTGTTGTTTGTTTTTAAAGATAAACTATTTTAAGTTCTCATACCAGTCTTGCTTATCTTAGTGAAACGTGATGGGTGGCTCTCGCTTCGCGGTTAGGTGGCGAATGGAAGACTCTTACCCCTACATGTCCTCTCTTAGTGAATAGGAGTTGGTTACGCGTAAGCCATGACAGTCGAAAGGCTGGCCGTAAAAGCAAGTTTGGGATACCAGTGTAAGCCACAGCGGTTATTAGCCGCTGCCGATGGTTGAAAAGCCCGCGCCGTTACATTTGGTATCGGAGCATATGGTTAAGCGACAACCATGGCTCTGTTGGGTATTTCTCATTATAGATAGAGTCAGTAGTATTCTAGAATGAGTGTGAGTGTAATAATAGATACGAGCACGTATTTGTTAGTGAATATAAAATTGTTTTATATGGTGATGATTGGTTTGTTGAGTGGTATATGGATTCTGGTCAACACGAGTAATTAATATTGTTGATAGGGATCTCTAAACACTTGTACATAACAATTTGACACGATATCGTTTTAAAATAGGGTAAATGAAATAATTTTACCTCGATTATATTTTATATACCACAGAATTATTAAGTATATATGAATTGATTGTTTGGTCATCAAAAATGTAAGGATGAGTATAAGTTAATTAAAAGAATAATTGTATAAGCAATTGAATTATACAGTATGGAATTATAATTAATGTGATTTACAGTTGTGAAATAATCTTTTATATAAGAAGTGAAATTATATAAGTAAAAGGTTTGTAAATGTATTTATAATCTGAAGTAAAATTCCAGAGAAGTGTTTTGAAAGGATTTGATATTTTGGAAAATTGTTTTGGAGAGATGAAAGCTCTAAACTCTTTTAGGTCGCTGGAAAATAATTCCGATGATGATCGCGACATCATTGGTGTTCAATTTCGGGTTTCCAAAAGAGGAATTGCTGTCAGATTATTTTAAATGAAAGTTGTTTGGAAAATTTGGATTTGGTTTTGGAAATTCAAAAGATAATTTGAATTGATTTCAAAAATGGTTTTGAGAGGTTGAAAAGACTCTGGAATCCTATTTAAAATATTTATAGGAATGATAAATGAGTTGATAACTTGTACAATTTGAATTTTGATAGAATAAATTTAACTTAAAGGATGGAGTTAAATTAAAGTAAGTGTAAGTGAATCAATAAGATCTAAGTTGTAATTGTTGAATATAAGTGAAATAAGTTTTGAACTTATAATATGAGTTAATAAATTTGACTTTGGTAAAAGTTAAATAGAAATGAAATATGAATTCGATTTATAAATGGAAATTTAAGTTAAGCTAAACAAATGATGTTTGAAATGGAATATAACTTAAGTGATGTTGAATGAAGTTGATTTTGGTGTCGAAGTAAATTAATAAGTGAATTAATGAAATGAAGTGATGAATATGAACTTGAGTTATATAAATGAAATTCAACCTTATTTGTTAAAGGAATTAGCAATTGAATTAATAAATGGATTGAATGTTAATCAATTGAATGTAAAAGAATTGATATGGAATAATGAATGTAAGTGTTAATTCATTAAATGCTAATGTTATTGGAAGTTGAATAATAGAATGAAAATCTGTTTAATATAAACCAATTGGAGTTAAAAGTGTTGGACCAAATTGAATGAAAATTAAATAATTTTGTTATGTTGAATATACGTTGGTTGTCATATGGATGTTAGTTGATTGTATATAAATTCATTAAGTGTTAATGAAATTGAATTAGCAAAATTTGAAAGCTAAAGTAATTGAATCCAAATTGGAAGTAAATGAATATGAACTGAATTTGATTCAATTTGGAAGTAAACTAATGTGAATGTAAATTAGTGAATATGAACTAATTGAAAAATGAATGAATGGATATTTATAAAATCCAATGTCAACAAATCAAATGTGATGAAATTGAAGACTAATTCATTGGATATTAATGAGAAGTGAATATATATTGATTTGATATGGATTTGTTGGATGGTAGTTGTTTGGTAGTTGCATTTATTGCTTTTGTTGCATTTTCTTTGTTGGCACATGTAGTTGTTATGTTGCTATATGTTGTATATTGATATTATTTTCATATATACATGTTCTCATTTCTTTGATTGAGTGTATAGTAGGTGCAGATGGCTTATGCTTCGCATTTGGAGCTCGCTTTCGTGCTATATTAGCCGTATATGCTCGCTAATAATATGTAAGGTACATATCTCGGATTAAATATCGTACTTTTACACTTTTTTCCCTACGGGATGCCTCATCACTTGATGAGATGTATATTTGTGATATATATAGTGTCATTTTTTTTCGAATCGAGCCATGCAAAGGAGACTCTGGCGAATTTTTCCGAAAATTTAAGGCGTTAGGAAATTTTTGGGAATTTTGGAAAATTTTGAAAACTATAACTAAATATGATTTGAAAAATTAGTAAAGTATTGTAAGTGGTTTAACTATTGGATTTTGGGAAAATTAAACACTCAAATGAATTTGAAATTTAATTTGAACGAATTGTTTTAGAAAGTTAATGGATTCTGTAACTTTTTCTTACTTAGTAATTTCGAGGACGAAATTCTTTTAAAAGGGGAAGTTTGTAACGACCCAGAATTTCTGTTAATTAAGATTTGTATATTTAATTGATTTTAAATATTAATAATTAAAATTTATAAGTCGAATAAATTTTATTTCGAATATCTAGATTTAATTGGATAATTAAATCGATAATTTAATATTTGAAATTATAAAAATAATTGAAAATTGGGTTTAATATGATTAAAAATGATTTGTAAAATTTTATTAAATCATATTGGAGTTAGAAAGATGGTATAGAACTTTTAAAATTGAATTTAAAGTTGATATGTGAAAATTGAATATTTTAATATTTAATTGACTAGTTAAAATAGCCATTTTTCAAACAGTCTCGGATTTCGACGAAACCAGTTTCATGTGATCCGTAATGTGATATTATTGTAAGATTTCAAATTTCGTATCAATCGAATTTACCGTTTGTCCGGGGCGAGCTCAAACGCATAGAAATTAGTTTAAATCGGTTTAATTTAAAATTGATCGTTTATTTCCGTAACTCTCACATATGATCGAATTAGCCTTCGAAACACATTCCATTGTGTCCAGAATGTGGGGTAAACCCTAGAAATGCCAGCCGACACGCTTCGTTTGGAGTTCGGAAAGATTTGGGTGAATAGTGTTTTGGCAAATTTTCTATAAAAGGCCATCACTTTCACCAAATTGCAAACAACACTAGGGTTTTGCTTCAGCCGCCACTTATTCGTTTAATGGGCAGAAATTCATCTTCTTTTCCCCTTAATATTTCTCAATCCATCAACAATCATCGAATGCTTTCAACTAAGAAATTGTAGAGAGTGACAAGCTCTTCGAATCTATACGGAGATGATCAGATAGGGTGCCTAGACGTGGGGGCTAGGGGCCCGCGATTGGCTGATGTTCATGCACGAAAATTAGAGTATAGGGAGGTCCGAGCTTCACTTCTTTCATGCTAGGGGTAGAGCTCGCGAAGGGCTTCAATTTGGTGGTTGTTGATCGTCATGAAGTCGAGCGTGGGTCGAGCAAGAATTAGGGTTTTGTGGAGGCTATATGGGTTACATGAACGTGTTCTTCATGTTGAGGAAGAAGGAAGGAAGAACGGCCTGATGTGTAGGGTTTGAAATGTGCGGCCCAGATTTGTTGAGGGTAAAAAAATATAAAAGAAAATGTGATTTATTTATATATCATGGTTCGTGTAAACTTTAAAAATGTATAACGCACGAAACGAATTGCGTTGGCTTCGTTTTGTCGAGCACTATGCAATGGAGATAGTTTGGAGTCGTTTGGAGCTAGTGAAAATTTCGGATAAAATTAAACGCACGTTTAATTTTATTCGAAATAAAACGCGAAAACTGAATTGAAAGCAGGGTGAGAACTTCTCACTCAATCGACATTGTTTCGATTTAAATTTTAAATAGTTAGATTTAAAATTGCTTGAATGTATGCTTGGATGATAAATTGCTATCTGTTGTTTGAAATAGACATTATACGCCGTATATTAAGCGGATGTTATTTATTAAAAACATATACCACGAATATTTCGCTGCAAAGTGAAATTGGTATTATTTATGTACTTGGAATTGATTACCCACGTTATATAGCAGATGAGACCATATTGCGCCGCATAATAACGGATAATATTTTATAAACCCCTATACCGCGATATTCCGTATTGGGACAGAATTGGTACGTGCTAATGTCTGTGGATGCAGGGAAACAGGTTGGAGGGATCCAACTGGATTCCTCACCAATATTTATTTGATTACAGATATTGTGATATTTGTTGATTATCATATTGATATATGATGTTTTGATTGCCGTGATTGATATATTGTTGCTATTGCAGCATCGGCCTATTTTTGGAGCTTTAAAAATATTAAAGTAACGATTTTGAATTTAAAAGGATTTTAAAGTGATTTTTCGAAGGTATGCGTTTATTAAATTTTGAATTGTGAAAATAAATAAACGTTATTATTATTATTATTATAAAAGTTATATTTTTGGAAAATAATACTTAAGTATGATTTTGGAGTTATATATAAGCTTTAATAACGATTTGTAAATTATTAAAAAGAATGGTTTAAATTAGGATTTTTTTTGAATTATTATAAACGATTTATATAAAAAATATTATAATATTGATATTTATAAATTAAGAATATAGGAATTATAAAACGAGTTTTTATAAGTGTTAAAATGAAGTATAAATGGATTTCATAAGTAAATGAAATTTATAAATTGGGAAGTTATAGAATGAATAGATTTTGTAAAATAAAAGATTTATAAGTAATTAACTTATAAATTGGATTTTGGCATTTTTATTGAGATTTTCGAATAAGTATAAATGGTTTATAGATGAGATTTATAAAATATATATTTTATAAATCGAAATAATGGAATTATAAAAGAAGTTCTGTTAATGCTGAAAATGAGGTTATAAATGGAATTTTATAAGTAGTAAGATTTTTAAATTTTGCAAATTGAAGTCTTTATAAAATATAAATGGGAATTTATAAACATTGTTTTATAAATTCGAAACCGACTTATTTGATAAGTCAATTATTTTAGATTTTTAAAGGAGATATATTCACGATTTTGGACGGTGGATATTCCTTTAAACAAAATGTGTAGAAAAACATTGAATTTGGTTAACGAAGGATATTCACGATTTTGGGACAGTGAATAATATATTAAAGTGTTTTGGGGAAGTGATATTTTAAATAGAATTAAAACGATTTGAAGTTGTTTTAAAAAGAGTTAAGTATCGAATACATAGATTTCAACATTTATTGTTGAAATAGATGTTTTCGAGAAATAGAAGGAAATGGTGGACTATAACATTGTTGTTATAGTAAATGATTTCCGAAAGGAAAAGTTTTGTATAGTATTTGGATTTATATATCTATCTAAATTTCAAATCCCTATACTAGTGATTTTGGTTTGTCGTAACGATGTTTTACGTAACATTCGTTTTGGCCCAAATAAATGTGTTTAAGAGAATGTTTTCCTTAAAGAATGAAATAAATACTTAATTTCGATTTAAGTATATTGAATATTTTCCAAGTGTTGAAAATAAATGGATTTGTGAATCACTTGTTATTAAATAAGAATGGAAATGTTTTCCAATATGAAGTGAAATGTTTTGAGATTTTATCTTTTAAAGATAAATTGAAAATGAATATTGGAAATCGATTTGAAAATCGTATATTCATAGATATTTTGGAATTGTAAATTCACTATGGAATTTATAAAAGAAAGGGAAATTTGTTTAAAAATAAACATTGATTTATTTTTGAAGCGTGGAAATAAATTTACGGATTTGGAATGTAAGTTTAAAATAAATCGGTAAGGATTTATTTGATTGATTTAAATGAACCATTTTAAATTTAAAATGGATAAATATTTGGAAGTGTTTCCATTTAAGGAAATTGATCTGAATTTTGTTTTCAAAGATTGAAAGGCGAAAAATGATTGGAAATTTGTTTTCAAATGGTTGAAGGGTGGAAATTATATATCTAGTAAAGATATTTTGGAAAATAAATAATTTGGAAAATTATTTGGAATTTGGTGATGCTGTGCACGCCTAGTGATATTTAAATAACCGACTATCAATATTTACCTTTAAATAGGTATTTGTTGTGATTTGCTTGAATTTGAATGCCATACTTATTTTCAAAATAAGCGCTCACTATTCGGGTTAGCCGGGAAAGGACCTTTGGGTCGTATAACCCATTCTGAATATGTGATATGTCGTTATGGATTGCATTTGAAGACCATTGTTGAAGACCGGATATTTTTGAAAACGGAAGGATTACCGTCGAATGTTTCTGCATCGGCTGACCTCCGATATAGAAATTTATTACCCTTTGTGATGGGAAGTCCGATCGTGATTAGTGAATATCCGGATTTCAAGGACTTCTTTAGAACTGCCTTCGGTTCCGTTCGATCCCGGAATGGACTTGTATGGATGTGTGTCTGACGTTACAATTTGAGATGTAAAGCTGGTTTCTACCAAATATATTTCCGTTGGTGGCGTAGAATTTATTCTCTTAGCTTAACACCCTTAGAGGTTATGTAGTTGATGGTTACTAGTGATACATTCCCAAATTGGTAATGTGGCATACGAAGTGCTGTTGTGCATTTGATGACCAAAGCACAGCTTTTGTATAAAGCGTGGCTTTGTGGACGAGACTTCGTCGGACCTCACACCCCGGAAATGGTAAAAACAGGAAGGATGCAGCAATGTTATTAGGGGGTAGCGCCCCTTTAGTGTATGTCATTCCTTCTGGATAGAGGTGGTATCATGGTATGGAGCCCAGATACTTAACCTATGTTGTTGCTGCAAATTCATTACTTTGTGGTTGTTGGAATCGAGGATCCTCGGATATAGATCGGCTACGATCGGGGAATGACATATTCGTGTTAGTAGTTACCCAGTTTGAAGGGTAACCCGGCCTTGTGTTGGCAGAGATCTAACCGTAACGTTAGGTTCCCGGGTCGTCTTTCCGGAGGCGTACCCATGTGGCAATGGGAAGTTCCTTGGCCTGACCATTTGTTGGAAATCCAAACTTCAATACGCACCTTGTACGGTTTTAGTTGTAGAACTTATCATTCACTTATGGTGGTCACCACTCTTTGGATGGTAGCTATAGTAGGCATAAGTGTGAAATGCCTATGATGGCTAAGATTTATATCTTTACTTTCGAAATGTTTTCTACACTATGGACTCGTAATAATATCAAATGTTTTTTTAATGTGTATCAAGCATCTTTGACTATCATAAGGAGAAATCTCCTCCGATTCTGCGTTTGCATTGTGTGTGTGTGTAGGAGGCCTTATGGTTGTCTCATTTTCCAAAAAGCATTGCGAATCTACTTTAAAAATTATCCTGTTGTTTGTTTTTAAATATAAACTGTTTTAAGTTCTTACACCAGTCCCATGACTGACCTGGAGTTTATTATTTTCCTTCCTAAACTCTGGGTGCCCACCAATTTCCACACGGACAGTCTAGAGTCAGGTTATCAGGATATTCTGGAATTCAGGAGTTGCTGGAGGCAAGCTGGATGGCATGGCGTATTCATTAGTATATAGTATTTCTTTTCCGCTGTTTGTTGGTGTTTGTTGTTGTACACTCTGATGATGTAATGTAATGTGATGTGATGTAATGTAATAACTGATATAGTTCTTTTTTTAAAGATTATTCATTGATCTATTATATGTTGTTCCGCTGCGATTGTGAGATTCTGTTATTGTTCTTTTGTTTCTTTCTGTTCTGTTCTATCTTTCTTCTCTTTTCTTCTATCTTTTTGTTCTTCTTTAACCATAACATTTCGGTTTTTCGGCATTCGATTGCTCGGTAGTTGATACAGTAGACGTATTGATGTCGGTTTTCGAGCGTCGAAAAGTCGCGAACGTTACAACCTTAGTTCTCCATGGTGACTAACGGTTGTACTTAGAAAATAACAAGCTAGATCCCCGCATTTGAACTCCTCCTAGGCAGAAGCAGCTATTTTTTTGTTCACGCTCAATAACTTCTTCATACTAACTCAAAATCGGACGAAACTACAAATTGAAATAGCTATAAAATTGAAATGGTTTATTGAGAATTTAAATTGAATCTTTGCCCTTTAAAATTGAACGGGTTAAACTGGAATTGATTTAAATTAAATTTTGGAATTTAAGCTGATTTGAATCGATTTGTGAAATTAGAGGAAACTATTTTATTATATAAACTATTTTTAATATATAAAAACTATTTTAATATATATAAATATAAACTATTTTAATTTATAGCTATTTTAAAACATATACTATTTTCAATATCTAAACTGTGTAAGTCGAAAGTGCTATGATTTCAAATGTGTCGTGATTTCAAAAATGTTGTGATTTCGAAAGGGTTATGATTTTGGAAGTGTTACGATTCTGGAAATGAATATTATTCAAAGTGAATAATGATATGGTTTGAAATGAATATGATATTTTGATATGAAGTATGAACTATTCGAAATAAAAGGGCCATGGTGTGATTATGCGTTTAGTTGTTAAAGAGACCGAGATCGGATATTTTCATACTCTCTATCAATACGGAAAACCACTTTAACAACTTTGAACGTGGTAGAGATTCCAGAAATGAAGTAGGATGGTTTGGCGAACGATTCTGTATGAGGTATTTACGTGACGCCGACTCCCGTGAATCAGCTTAGATGTGACTAAAACAGGAGCTATACCGGGCCAAGTGAGGTCATTCTTCCTATTGGGCACATTTCTTCGATACTATATTTTGACTTTGTGATTGATTTGGTGGCTACCCGTCGATTTTGGTATGGGAGTGCATCCGAGGTGGGAAGTAGTAGCTACTATGTGTGATATCCCGGAATTTCAAGAAATTTAAAATTTGATAATCTCTTAATTAAATTATCTAAAATTGATAAAATTGTTATTTTCAAATATAAATAACCAATTAATTAATAATAAGTTGTTTTTAAAAGTATAATCATAGATTGATATTTTTAAATAAGAATAATTATTTAGTTTGTGTTATTGTATAAATAAATACTAAATTGACTTATTGTTTTCAAATTTAATAAGTGTTCTTTAAATATATATTTATTTAAAATTAACTTTAAAAATAGAATTTAATATTTCTAAAATTAATAATGTATTAGTTTATTCTAATATAGATATATTTGATTTGATTTTAAATTGAAGTTTAAATTGAATTTGAATTTAAAACATGAATTTTGAATTGAAATTTGAAATTTAAAAGAAGAATTTATATCTTGGAAATTATTTCATTTATAAAAGGATTTATGAATAAAGTTTTTATTTTAAAAATAAGATTTGTTTTATAATAATTTAAAACAAAAGAATTTTATTTACATAAATTTAGAAAAAATTTATTTAGCAGTAAATAAATGTAAAAGTGTTTAAATTAGCATTTAAAAATGGATCAAATGAATTTATATGATTATATTGAGAAACTTATTGGTTTTTATTTGATTTTCTTTTAAAGTTTCATTTGTATAAAATTAAGAAAGGGCATTTTTAGATTAATATAAGTACTTATTTATTAGGAATTTTGATAAGAAAAAATTTAAATCCTTTTTAGATAATATAAATATAAGTAATGACAAGTGTAGTTAAATAAAGAGAAATGTAACATGTGTTAAATGATTAAGTGTGTAAATACCAAGTGTCACATTTATTTCAATTTTCTTTTATTTTTATAAAATTCTAATTTAAACTTATATAAGCGTATATCTTCTTTTACAAATCATTTTTCTATCTTCATTCATGAAAACCAGAAATGTAACTTGAATCAGTGGCCAACCTGAAACACTCCTCTGATCAATTTTATAAAACCCGTAGCATTTCAAAAAAAACAAAGATCATCAAGCTTCCACCCGAAAATCAGAACCTGTAATATTCTCAAGCTTGTAACAAATTCCTCAAAACAGAAATCAACCTGAAATCATTTTACAAAAACTCACATCTGTTCCAGATCCTTTCGAAAATATCAAAACTGTAAATGCATTTCTCAAAACAATTCAAAACCCTGTAACTCAACCAGAAAACAACTCAAGTTCATATCCAGTAAACAACTTCCTCTTCTCAATCCCAGATTTGTAAACAAATTCAAGTCTAAACGCATTTTTTTCAAAACTGCAACCTGGAAGCAAAGATGGAATCATCATGTTCCAGTTTTTCAAGCATTCAAAGTTTTCCAAAAATCAAAGCATTTCATGTTTAAAGTAATCAAAGTTTACAGTAGGCACTGCAGAGTTTTTCAGTTTTTAAGTTACAAGAATTCAAAGTTTTCTGGAATAAAAAACATGAGCATGCAAATTTCATTCCAGCTTCAAAGGGCTCTCTTGATTTTTAAAGTGAGTAAACATTTTAACTAAAACTTAAGTGGTTAATTATCTGTTGCTTGACAAATTGTTGTGATGATGATGTCTTGCATGTGTAGATAGAAGTATAAAATCTGTGTATATGAATGTATTTGAATATACTTGTCTGATTATTTATACCTCTCTGTTTCTTTCTTCTGATTACAGAGATTTTAAAACAAACAAAAATTCAAACTCCCAATTTAATCACTGTGAAACGATGGTGTTCAATCAAGCTAGTTTAGTTTAAACACCATCTAGTTTTTAAAACAAGTTCTAGTATTTTGAGTTTAGAAAATTACTGGAAACAAGAACATATAGTTGAAATCTTAAAAATGTAATAAAATCAAATGTTAATTTATATTGATTCAAGTATATATCTTGAATCATCTTGGAAAATTAGGATATTTTAAGACAAAAATCACAATTTTTAAAATTGAAATGAATGAGAATTTGGAATATGTCTGCAATTGGGGTTTTGGGTGATATCTGATGATCACAAGGTTTGGGGTGGTCGAGAATATTGTTGGTGATGGAATAGGTAATGGGGGTTCAAGCAAAAATGTAAGGAGAGGTTCTAGTTCACTGTGGCGACGGCGGCGTGGCGATCTAGGTTCTAAACCTAGTTTTGGGTCAAGCTAGAATTTGGGTCCGTGCTTCTCCTCTGATGGATCGAGTGTTACGAAATTTAGGGATATGGTGGCATGGTGTGTCGGTTGGGTGAGGCCAGAATCTTTCAACCTCTGTGATCGGAATGGGTTGGTCGAAGGGGTTTTGTTGGAGGTTATTTGGTTCCAGTCTCCACTGGACTATCTCGATTTTGGATCGAAGCTTGTTTTTGGAATTTGATGATCGGAGTGGGTTGCTGCGATGTAGGGTAACGAGCAGGAAGGTTCATCGGTGATCGGAGGTGACTCCGGTGATGGTGCATGTGCATAGGTGATGCTGTAGCAGGATTTTTGGGTTGTGGTTTTTGGGTTGAATTTGCTCGAAGGGGAGATCGGGAATTTTGGGTAGAGACTCGGATGGAAACTCGAGTTGTTTTGTGGGTTTAAGCGTACATTTTTAAATTTAAAATTTGTTAACAATATTAGTTGTTACAGGTTTTAAATTTAAATTTTAAACTAAAAACTAAATTTAAAATGAAAAAAAAAAGAACTCAGGTTGGACCCGAGTGGATTTAAAGTATGGCCTGATGCAAGGGTTGAATAGTTTTTTAAAAAAAGGTTTTTAAATTTAAGTTTTGAAGTTTAAAACTTTAATTTAATTTAAATCTTCTTATGTAAATTTACTTTATATAAAATAATTGTTTTCTTAAACAATTTGTTCGGAGGTTTTGAAATATGTTTAACTTAAATTTTATTAAGTAAAGTTTGAAGTTGATTTAAAGTTAAGTTAGAAATAAAATTTTAAACGGTATTTGTAAAAGCAAGTTTTAAATCCAATTTTGAAACTAGTTTTAAAAACTATTGCTTGATAATATTTTAAGTATCTAAAGGAAGCTTTGTTAACATTAATTTATCAAGTTAAATAACTGTTTATTTTAAAACTTAATTATTGAATTAATTAAGTGAAATTAATTATTAAGATAAAAATTTTAATGATAATTAAGTCATTGGTCAAGATAATGTTTTATCTTAAGATAATTAAGGATTAGGGGGTTGAAATTAATTAAATTAATTAAGGAAATTGATATGATTAATTGATTTAATTAATAATACTTAAGAATTAATTAAAGAATTAATTAAGAGTAATTAATTGATTTAATTAATTTATTTAAATTAATAACTAAGGGTTATAGGTTAATTAATTAGAGGTTAATTAAATTATAATTAAGTTTAATTAATTAGATAAATAGAGATTATTAATTAATGATTAAAGATTAATTAATTAAGTAATTAAGGATTGCTTAATTATTAATTAGAGATTAATTAATTTGTAACTAAAAAGAATTTAATTTGTAATTAAGATTTATTAATTAATAATTAGGCTTTATTAATTAATAATTAAGAAATTATTAATCTATAATTAAAGTTAATTAAGGATTAATTAACTGTTATTAAGGGTTAATTATTTGTTAATAAGGATTGATTAATTGATTAATTAAGGATTAATTAATTAATCATTAAGTTTTATTAATTTATAATTATGGTTTATTAATTAATAACCAAGGATTAATTAATCTATAATTAAAGATTAATTAATTTATTTAAAAGGGTTAATTAAGGGATGAATTACCTAATTGTAATTAATCAAATAAGTGTGATTAATTTGGGTTAATCAAATGGGTTGAATAATTAAAGATAACCATTTGGTGATTGATTAAGTATAATTACTTAATGAGATGGATAAGTGTAATTGCTCAAGGTAAGTAATTAATGTATAATTACAGGATGTAATTAATTAAAAGAAATTACTTAATGGGAAGTAATTAAAGTATAATTACTTAGTGGAAGTAATTAAAGATTAATTACTTGGTGTAATTAATCAAAGGATTAATATAATTAACTAAAGGAGTTAATTAATTAAGGCAAGTAATTACAGGTTGATAATTACTGTTTATGATTAATTAAAGTTGATTAATGGAAGTAATTAATTAAATTTTAATTAATTAATGTAATTAATTAAGGATTAATGTAATTAATTATAGTTAATGAAGTAATTAAGTGTAAGGAATGCGACTTCTCGATGCTCGAAAACCGACATCAATACGTTCACTGTATCAACTGCCGAACAATCGAATGCCGGAAAACCGTACCGTTAGGGTTAAAGAAGAGGTAGAAGGTAGAAGAAGAGAGAAAAAGATAGAAGAGAACAGAAATAAACAACAGAACAATATCAGAATCTCACAATCGCAGCGGAACAACATATAATAGATAAATGAATAATCTTTAAACAAAGAACTATATCAGTTATTACATTACATCATATTACATTACATTACATTATCAGAGTGTACAACAACAACCAACAAACAGCGGAAAAGAAATACTATATACTAAATGAATACGCCATGCCATCCAGCTTGCCTCCAGCAACTCCTGAATTCCGAAATATCCTGATAACCTGACTCTAGACTGCCCGTGTGGAAATTGGTGGGAACCCAGAGTTTAGGAAGGAAAACAATAAACTCCGAGTTAGTCATGTGACTGGTGTGAGAACTAAAACAGTTTATCTTTAAAACGAAGAATAGGATAATTTTTTAAAAAAAAGATTCGCAATGCTTTTTGAAAATGTAACTACCATAAGACCTCCCACCACACACACAATGCAAACGCAGACTTGGAGGAGATTTCTTCTTATGTTAGTCAAAGATGCTTACTACGCAAAATCAAATTAAATTTTGATATTATTATTAGCGCATAGTGTAGAAAACATTTCGAAAGTAGAATATAAATCGTAGCCAGCATAGGTACCATTATATTATGCCCGCTATAGCCACCTCCTGAGGAAGCAGGTTATAAAATTTGCAATCGTAAAGGGTTCGTATTGTTTCTTTGGATTTCCAACAAATGGTCAGGCCAAGGAACTTCCCATTGCCACATGGAAACGCCTCTGGAAAGACGCCCCGAGAACCTAACCGGATCTCTTCCAACACAAGGCCGGGTTACCCCTAACTGGGTAACTACTGACACGAATATGTCATTCTCCGATCGTAACCGATCTATATCCGAGGATCCTCGATTTCCAACAACCACAAAGCAATAAATTTGCAGCAACAACATAGGTTAAGTATCTTAGCTCCATACCATGATATCACCTCTATCCAGAAGGAATGACATACACTAAAGGGGCACTACCCCCTAATAACCTTGTTGCATCCTTCCTGTTTTGACCATTTCCGGGGTGTGAGGTCCGACGAAGTCTCGTCCACAAAGCCACGCTTTATACAAAAGCTGTGCTTTGATCATCAAATGCTCAAAAGCACTTCGTATGCCACATCACCGATTTGGAAATGTATCACTAGTAACCACTAACTACATAACCTCTAAGGGTGTTAAGCTAAGAGAATAAATTCTCCGCCACCAACGGAAATATATTTGATAGAAACCAGCTTTACATCTCGAATTGTAACGTCAAACACGCATCCATACAAGTCCGTTCCGGGATCGAACGAAACCGAAGGCACTTACAAAGAAGTCCTTGCAACCCGGATATTCACTAATCACGACCGGACTTCCCATCACAAAGGGTAATAAATTTCTATATCGAAGATCAGCCGATGCAGAAACATTCGACGGTAATCCTTCCGTTTTCACAAATATCCGGTCTTCAACACCGGTCATCAAATGCAATTCATAACGACGTATCACATATTCGGAATGGGTTATACGACCCCAAGGTCCTTTCCCTGCTAACCCGAATAGTGAGCGCTTATTTTAAAAATAAGTATAGCATTCAAATTCAATCAATCACAACAAATACCTATTTAAAGGTAAATATTGATAGTCGCTTATTTAACTATCAATAGGCGTGTTCAACATCACCAGATTCCAAATAATTTCCCAAATTATTTACTTTCCAAAATATCTTTACTAGATATATAATTTCCACACTTCAACCATTTGAAAACAAATTTCAAATCACTTTTCACCTTTACCACTTTTGAAAACAAATTTCAAATCGTTTCCCTACACAGGACATACTTCCATTTCAAAATGGTTCATTTAAACCAATTAAATAAATCCTTACCGATTACTTTATATTTACGTTCCAAATCCGTAAATTTATTCCCACACTTCAAAAATAAATCAACGTTTATTTTTAAACAAATTCCCCTTTCTTTTGTAAATTCCATAGTGAATTTACAGTCCCAAAATATCTATGAATATACGATTTCAAATCGATTTTTAATATTCATTTTCAATTTATCTTTAAAAGATAAAATCTCAAAATATTCACTTCATATTGGGAAACATTTCCATACTTATTTAATAATAAGTAATTCACAAATCCATTTATTTTCAACACTTGGAAAATATTCAATATACTTAAATCGAAATTAAGTATATATTTCATTCTTTAAGAAATCATTCTCTTAAACACATTTTATTGGGTAAAAACGAATGTTGCGTAGAACATCGTTTCGATAACCCAAAATCACTAGTATAAGGGTTCAAAATTTAGATAGATATATAAATCCCAATACTATACAAAACATTTCTTTTCGGAAATCATTTACTATAACAACAGTGTTATAGTCCACCATTTCCTTCTCTCTCTCGAAAACATCTATTTTAACAATAAATGTTGAAATCTATGGTTCCAATTCATAATACATTTTAAAACATCTTTAAATCTTTTTAATTCTATTTAAAACATCACTTCCCAAAACATATCCGTTTTATTTAATAATATATTCACTGTCCAAAATCGTGAATATACTACGTTAATCAAATTTAACATTTCTACACATTTTATATAAGTAAAAATTCGCTATCCAAAATCGCGAATATACTTCCTTTAATGAATTTCTATATTCAATTATCAAATTCCATTGATTTCAAATTTATAAACAATGTTTATAAATTCTATTTCTATTTATAAACTTCGATTTATAAATCTCCTTTATTTATCCAATTCAATTTATATAACTCAATTATATACCAAAAGTCCATATTATAAGTTAAATACTTATAATTCATTTATTTACAAATCGTTCTTTTCAAGACTTCTATTACTTATAAGATTCCTTTATATTTTATAACAATTTCAACTTATAAAATCTCCTTTATTAACAACTTCTATTAATATCCCATTTAAATGCCCAAAATCCAGTTTATAAGTTAATTACTTATAAATCTTTTATTTTATAACATCTATTCATTTTATAATCTTCACAATTTATAAATCTATAATTTTTTTTATGAAATCCATTTTATACTTCATTTTAACACTTAATAAATTCGTTTTATAATTCCAATATAATATATATATGTATATATATATATTATAAATATCAATGTTAAAAATCTTTTAGATACATCCTTTATAATAATTCAAAAATCCAAATTTAAACTATCTTATAAATCTATTTATTTTTAAAAAATCACCTTTTGGTTATATTTCACAAAAATCTTAATTTTTATAACATAAAAATTTATAACGTTTTAATTATTTAAATGAACCAATTCAAAATTTTAATAAAATGTATACTTTGAAAAATCATTTTAAAAATCTTTTTAAAATCAAAATCGTTATTTTTAAACTTTTAAAAATAGATCCGATGATGCAACAACACCCAATAGTCAATCACGACAACAAACATCATATATCATCATATGATAATCAACAAACATCAAAATATCTGTAATCAAATAAATACTGGTGAGGAATCCAGTTGGATCCCTTCAACCCATTTCCCTACATCCAGAAACATTAGCACAATACCAATTCCGTTCCAGTACGAAATTATCGCGGTATATCCGCTTAATAGACGGCGCAATAGGGTCTCATCCGCTATATAATGCGGGAAAATCAACTCCAAGTACATATATAATACCAATTTCACTTTACGGTGAAATATTCGCGGTATATGTTTCTAAGAAATAACCTCCGCTTACTAACGGCGCATAATGTCTACTTCAACAATCAATAGATAAAATTTATCATCTAGGCATACAATCATCAATTTTAAATCTAACTATTTAAAATTTAAATAGAAACAATTCGATTGAGTGAGAAGTTCTCACATTGATTTCAATTCAGTTTCCGCGTTTTATTTCGAATAAAATTAAACGTACGTTTAATTTCACCCGAAATTCAAACTAGCTCCAAACCACTCCAATCCATTTCCATTGCGTAGTGCTCGACAAAACGAACATGACACAAGTCGTTTTGTCAAATTCCGACCTTGTATGAACAAGTTATGATAGTTTAAAGTTACACGAATTATAATATAATATATATATATATATATATATATAAATTACAACCTTTTATTTTAATTTTTATACCCTCTACACATCAAGGCCGTCCATCCTGCATCAGTAAATCAAGGCCGTGCACGCAAAACCCCTTCTTCCTCGTTCAAAGCCGAACGCAGCCGACCCATAGCACGCCCAAACTTTAGATTAGCGCGCCCACCTCCTTGACTTCCACCACGATCAAGTGACATCAAATGAAAGCTCGTCTCGAGCTCGACCTACACCATAAACAGCGAGAAGCTCGGTCATCCCCAAAGCTCAGAAAAATGTGCGCAACCTAGCTAGAACGTGGGCCAAAATCTCCTCCAAACGACGACGATTCGCCAGATCCACCGTTGGATATATAGATCGTGCTATGCTCTACAACTTTCGTTTAGAAAGTTTCTCGAATTACTTGGTGGAATTGAAGATTTTGAGGGGAGAAAGAAATTGAATTTCGGCCATTGATGTTTATTGGAGGCGGCTACTGATTAGGGTTAGGTTTGTTTGCAAAAGTGAAATATTTAGGTCCATATATAGAAAATTGCCCAAATTACTATTCATCGAAATTTTCCGAACTCCAAACGAAGCGTGTCGGTTGGCGTTTCTAAGGTTTACCCGTGTTTCGAACACAATGGAATGTGTTTCGGGAGCCAATTCGATCATCTGTGCGAGTTACGGCAATAAACAATCGATTTAAATTAAATCGATTTAAACTAATTTCTATGCGTTTAGGCTCGTCCCGGACAAACGGTAAATCAGATTGACACGAAATTTGAAACTTACAATAATATCACATTATGGATCTGATGAATCTGGTTTCGTTAAAATCCAAGACTATTTGAAAAATGGCTATTTTAACTCGTCAATTAAATATTAAAACAATTTCGATGCGTTTCGAGCTGCCACGGTCAAACGAAAACTCCGATTGCTATGAAAATTGAAATCCAATAATAACAAACTATTATGGATCCAATGAAACAAGTTTCGTCCAATTCTAAGACTGTTTGAAAAATGGTTAATTTCACTAGTCGATTAAATATTAAAAAATTCAATTTTCACAGATTAACTTTTAATTCAATTTTACTAGTCGATTAACTTTCACTATTGAATTAATGAAGTGAAATTAATTATTAAGATAAAATGTTTAATGATAATTAAGTCATTAGTTAAGATAATTTTTTGTCTTAAGATAATTAAGGTTTAAGGGGTTGAAATTAACTAAATTAATTAAGGAAATTTGATTGATTAATTAATTTAATTAATAATGCTTAAGAATTAATTAAGGAATTAATTAAGAGTAATTAATTGATTTAATTAATTTATTTAAAATAATAACTAAGGGTTATAAGTTAATTAATTAGAGGTTAATTAATTTATAATTAAGTTTAATTAATTAAATAATTAGACATTATTAACTAATGATTAAAGATTAATTAATTAAGTAATTAAGGATTGATTAATTATTAATTAGAGATTAATTAATTCGTAACTCAAAAGAATTTAATTTGTAATTAAGTTTTATTAATTAATAATTAGGCTTTATTAATTAATAATTAAGAAGTTATTAATCTATAATTAAAGTTAATTAAGGATTAATTAACTGTTATTAAGGGTTAATTATTGTTAATAAGGATTGATTACTTGATTAATTAAGGATTAATTAATTAATCATTAAGTTTTATTAATTGATAATTAAGGTTTATTAATTAATAATTAAGGATTAATTAATCTATAATTAAAGATTAATTAATTTATTTAAAAGGGGTAATTAAGGATGAATTACCCAATTGTAATTAATTAAATAAGTGTGATTAATTTGGGTTAATCAAATGGGTTGATTAATTAAAGATAATCATTTGGTGATTGATTAAGTATAATTACTTAATGAGATGGATAAGTGTAATTTCTCAAGGTAAGTAATTAATGTATAATTGCAGGATGTAATTAATTAAAAGAAATTACTTAATGGGAAGTAATTAAAGTATAATTACTTAGTGGAAGTAATTAAAGATTAATTACTTGGTGTAATTAATCAAAGGATTAATATAATTAATCAAAGGAGTTGATTAATTAAGGTAAGTAATTACAGGTTGATAATTACTGTTTATGATTAATTAAAGTTGATTAATGGAAGTAATTAATTAAAGTTTAATTAATTAAAGTAATTAATTAAGGATTAATTTAATTAATTATAGTTAATGAAGTAATTAAGGTTAATTACTTAATGGTTTTAAGATAAATAATTTGTATAATTATTTAAGGGTAAATTACTTAATGTAATTAAAGGATAAATTAATCAAGGTTGATTAATTAAGATGGAGATTAATTATTTGGTTTAATTAATATGTAAGCAAGATTTATTATGATAAAAGTAATTAATTTAATTAATTTTGAATTAATTAAAGATGAAGTAACTAATTTAATTCATTTTAAATTAATTATAGAATGGTGATTAATAAATCATTGCTTATGGATGCTGATTGATATTGGATGCTTTGCGTGGTTTGAGATCTCAGATTTGAGATAAGTGATACTGTGTGATATGGATGCTTTGGTTGAATTGTGATGATAAAATGAATTATTTGTTGTGATGATAATGTAGATTATCTATTGTGATATTGTGAATTATCTATCTATGCGTATATAGATAATAGAATTGAATTGTTTTAACTTTAAAACAACTTGGACCTAAAAAATGGCGTGATTTCGATGAGACCGAGATCGGGTTTCCAGATTTGGATATCCGAAAACCACATCGATCCAAATTAACGATAGATCGTGAATCTCAAGTGGAGATGGAGTTTTAGAGTACAAGTGTTATATCGTTAACTCTGAGGGTGATTCCAAAATGAGTGTAACGAAATAATGCCTTCGGTTTCGTTCGAACCCGGAACGAACTTGTATGGATTGAATGCTTTCAGAACATCGTCAGGTGGACGATGAGCATTCTAAGAGATGTGTTCTCTAAAGTTAATCGTAGCCTCAAGCCTCATCAACCGAGAATGGCTAAAAATAGGGGAGGTGCAGCAAGGCTAAGTGGGTCATGCCCAAGTAGGATGAGATGAACCCCTGTCTAGATGTCCCTTTTATTTCGGCTGTGTGGGCGGTTGATAGCTACAACCGTGGGGTTCTCTTGTTCGGAACTGTTCAGTAAGGAATGGTTCCAGCTTTGTGTTGCAGTGGATTGGGAGTAATCCTTGGTACGGTGCTCTAGGCCCCGTACTATGACGGGTGGTACCCCAGTAGCCCTACCATTTATGGAAACCCATTTCCCCTACGAGATCCTACGGTTTTGATTTGTATTACCCACTTTTGTGGCTATTAGCTGGAATTTAATAGATGTAACAATTTCGGCTATTTCATATTTATTTGAAAACCCTAGACCCTATTATAATATCACTGGATTTCCTATCAACTGTTTTGGTTAGCGTAAGGTAAAAACTTACCCATGTTTATGTGTGGGAAGTCTTACGTGATACCTTTGTTTCCAAAAGGTTTTTCAAGTTAAGCAACTTTAACCGTTTACTCACACCAGACCCATGTCTGACCTGCTGTTTATTCTGTTTTCTTAAACTCTTGGGTACTCAAATTTTTACGAGTAGCCAAGGCATTCAGGATAGCTTTGACGATTTCTGGAGGAACAATGGAGCAAGAGGCTTCAACATATAGATATATAGTAGTTCCGCTGTATTGATCGCTGTATTGTTATCTATGCTGTATATGGAGTTGTATAACTAGACAGGTGTTTATAACTGTCTAGTATGTGTTGTATAAGCAGTGTATCTCTGATGTATATGATATTATGTAACATATTATGTGACTAATATAATTTATTCGTTCTGCTGTTGAGATTCTGATGTTGTTCTTTCTTTCTTCTCTATCTTTTCTCTTTTCTATCCCTTTCTTTCTTAAAGATGATGCGTCTTATTATGGAGAATAAGGCGGGTCTATCACACTATACGTTACCACCAGTCCGGGAGTGCAATTGGTATATCTACCCAGCCATTGCCTCGGATGTCGTGTTCGCATGCCCTATCGCGCCTTCTACGAGTTTGGTTTGTACCATACATATAGAGTGCCCTCTAACAGCCCTCTAGTTTACGAGGGAATTACAGTATTGTATAGACTGTGGGAATATATAAAAATGTGTTAAGGGGGATATGTATAACACCTTAACGCTATTTTAATAGTTTACTTTACTATAGACATATTATAATAGCGTATTGTACTACATAGTAGACAGTTCCACGAATTCTTAATGTGACGCCCCACTCCGAGAGCCTCGTTAACAAAGAGTATTACATAGATAATACTGTCGGCTAACGCGGACAATAGAGTATAATGGAAGCGACCATGTGCAATCTTACCTTAACTATTCACTAAATATGTCGAAAAGTAGAAACACATTAAAATTCGACCTATTCAATAAATATTTAAAGCAAAACTACAATGGCTATAGGATCTATCAGAAGAAAATATAACAACTCAAATGTAATATACATCACAGAAAAGTCGATCATAATATACACATACACAGATACACCACAGAGTATACAAAATAATACATGTCAAGTGGTACAGGAGACCACAATATACAGACGAGACGAAAGAGTATAAATCAGAGTTATAACAGATAAGGACTACAAAAGACGCTCTAACAAAATGAAGCTAGCGAATAGTCCATGCGGAAGCAAAATAGGCTAAGTCCCCAAAAGCACCTAACCTGAAACATCTCGGTCTGACCCGAGTATAAAATACACGGGTCAGTCTAGATAACAAATCAGTTAGATAAACTGAACACTAATAAACCAGCAAGGTCATACAGTATAATAAATATCTCTAGGGGAGATAACACAATCATCAACAAGAGATGAATCATATAGAACAAGCCTCATATCATCGGCAACATATAGAAACAAAGGATACAAATATCCCAAAACAAGCCAATAGGCAAACAACAAATACCAATAAGGTATACAAGTTCCACAAGGTAAACGCTATACTCCATGCGGCTCAAAAAGACCAATACCGAAGGGCGATACTAAGGGAATATACATATCAATGAAACATCATAAAATTTGCTCGAGCTCAGTACTGTACAAACAAGGATCCATGAGCCCGAAGACTCCAAACCCAAGTATCACCCATGCGGCACATAAGGCCAACATCAGAGCGAAACTATATAGGGCAACAAACCCGAAGGCACACACCCGAAGGCAACATACTCGAAGGCAACAAACCTAGGGAGACAGTCCGAAGACACTATCCCAGAGGCAACAAACCGTAGTGGTGAAGGTCGAAGACCCAGTACTGGACACCACTAACTGGCAGAATGTGTCACAACTCTCGAAAAGGAATCCGAAAAGTGTTAACGTATGTCCCATAACCACTCGTTCGCACTAAACGGTTTACTATCCGTTAGTCCCTTTCACACTCAAAGCAGTACAAAGTTTACCTCATATCATCGATAAACCAAACCCGAAGGTCAAAACAATCAATCGAATAGGTCGAGGATTAATCGGAAAGATAAACGCACAGATTCATGGTCCGTGTTTTGCCCAACCATTTAATCACCCTTCCACTTCGTTTGAAGTGCGAAAGTGTGTGTGTTTTAAATAGAATTTATAAATTAGAGAAACGGACTTTTAAATGCGATTCGAGAGATTATTTTATAAAAACCCGTGGATTAAAATTAAAAGGAACCATCAAAGTCAAAACAATTGATAATCATACATAGGATCATCATGAATCGATTCAAATTGAAAATTCAATCCCAAAAGGCAAAGTGGGCTGAAACAGCAGGTTCAGTCGACTGAACAGAGTTTTCAGTCGACTGACCCTATACCTAGAAAATTTTCCAGGTTCAGGAAACTTTCTGTTTCCAGGTTCAGTCGACTGTGCAGAGTTTTTCAATCGACTGAATCATGCCTGGAAACTCTCGGGTTTCAGGTTCAGTCGACTGTGCAGAGTTTTCAGTCGACTGAATCATGCCTGGGCTGTTTTTCAGTCTTATTCAAATGAAGAGCAAACTCTCCCAAAATGCAATCGGACGAGCATTGGCTCTAAGGGCTTATGCCAATCGACAACCCGGCCCTATATGTTTCTCGATGCATCACCAAAACATGATTAAAACATCAAAGTTAGGATTTCAAAGATTTGAACCCAAAACACTAAAAATTGGAATATTTCCCAATTCAACCCAAACCAATTGCAAGTGCATATGAACAAGGTGTTAGGAATTCATACCTAACATCAATGAAATCAAGAGAAGTAGATGTGAGTTCAAAACTCACCTTTTTACTCAAAACAAAGAAGATGAAGAAGCACAATTGCAAGGGATCAACCAACTACACTCCACTTCAACACTACAAGCTTCAATCTAGAATCAAAAGCAAGAATTTCCTATGTTAGGGTTAGGAAATTACTGAAATTGAAGAGGAGAAAAGATGGAGAAGGTGGAGATGAACTTACCAATGGAATCTCTTTGATTTTGGAGCAAGAATCAAGTTACAAAGGAGAAACTAGGGCTTGCTAATTTCTATTTCTCTTTCCTTTCCCCCATTTCAGTTTTTAGTTTGAGAAATAAAATGAAGTGAAGATGAAATGAAGAGAAGGGTTGAGCTAGGGGTTAAGTGAGCTAGTGGGCTGAACCCAATCCCAAACCCAATATGAAAAGTAGCCAAAATTTCACAAACTCCAAACATATCAAAGATTATACTTAAAAAGATCGCAAACGCCATTTTGGACTCAATGGAAATGGTTTCGAGCTCCAATTCGGCCATTTGCAGAAAGTAACATTTCGGACCCCAAAATCCGAATAACGACGCTATATTTAAATCAAACATTTAAATATAAAATCGTTAAATATGCGGGTTGTTACACTTAAGGGATAAAAAACCCAAACATTCTTTAAGTTACTTGTATTTCAGTTGACATTTCACTTGAGTTGAATTAATTAATATAAGAATGTTAATCCTGACTTGAGTGTTTTGTGTTTTGTTTTATGCTCGGGTCAAACTGAGTGTCACAACATTTGAGACTCACCTTTGGAGTTTGGAGCTTCACTTGGAGATCCATATATCTATCCAGCTTTCAGTTATTTCAGTTGTTTCCAATGATTTCTGTTCGGTCTTGTCAGTTACTTTTGTATTTGAGACTACCCTGTATATGAGATTTACGTTGTACTTTGTCTCAAACTCTGATGTTTATATAGTAGCTTCATGAACTACTATTATCTATTCTGCTGCTTATTGTTATATTACTCTGTGTCTATGATTCTATGATTTATTTATTTACTGTATATGCTGAGTTTTTCCAAATATAAATTAGCAATCTGTTGTTTTGAGCAATTCAAGTACAACATGTGTGTCTGTGAATAGTTCAAAATACCAGGTCGTTACATGTGGTATAAGAGCTCTGGTTTAGGCAAGCTTAGCTTATAGAGTAAAATTTAATTACAGAATCACCTTCGTTCGAGCTTGAGTTTCTTCCTCTTCGACTCCCGTTTCCTTTGAATTTTGGAACTCTCCCCATTGTTCTGAAATCCATTCTCGTCCTTCGTTTCGTGTTCTTCTTGATACCAGAGCAACCCATAGCTCCATTTACGTTGATCTCTGTAATAATTTGAGCTTATCTTGCCACCTAATGGGAAACTTCATCCTTTGTGAAACAAATCCAATTGGTAGTCTCGCCAACCTAAATATGATTTGCAAAGGGGTGAAACTCCTTTACAACAGGCGTCGATTCACCGGCGATTTCTATGTCCTCGGTTTTAATGATGTTATTTCTTTCAAAGCCTGAACCGTTTCTCTAGTAGACGAACCAGGTAATTCTCTTGTGATCCAATGTCGATTGCCTTAGATTTTGCCGGTTGTTCTATCTTTCGTTTGATACTCAACCTAGTGATTTTGACTACATCCTGATAATCAGGGAATATCCTGATGTTTTGGTGAAGTCACTAAGCAGGAAATTGAATTTTCGCATCGATCTTATTCCTGGAATCTCGGTCGACCTAGTTAAGATCGCCGCGATTAATATTAGTCTATCCATTCTTTCCTCTTTGTAATTTAATTATCTTACCTTCCTTTTGAGCCTATCTTCTTAGTCAGAATTCTCTTGAATATGGTCTCTCTAAATTGAACCTCTATCCTTGTTCTAGATCTATTCTTGAATCATCGTGTGAGGGAGTGTATTTTTAATTAGTGATTATCTAACATAACAATTAAGCATGATAATCAATATAATTTAAAAGGCGGTGAGAATTTCTCACTTTCATATCTACTCCGTCAAACTTTAATGTAAGATTTTCATATCTCGCTAACGTGCTATTTCCAACGCCTTGCCTTTTGCCGTTTCCTTTCCAAACGCTTTTGTTTTCCTTTTCTTTTTCTTTCCTTCTCTCTCCGTTTTTCTTTTGTTTTTTTATATATGGAAGAGAAGAGGGGGTACGGACGTGGTGTCGAGGTGGGTATGGGGTGTGGGTGCTCGGCCTAGGGATGTAGGGAGGTGGGTACGGCTTTGTGGAGGTGGGTAAGAGTGTGTAAGGCTCGGCCATGGGTGTAAGAGGTGGGTAGGAGGAGCTAGGCTTGGTTTTGGTGGTGAGAAGTGATGGTGTGGTGATGTGGAGGTGATAACTTGAAGGTAGAAGAGAATGGAGGTGGAAGAGTGGTTTAATGCCATGGAAATGGAGGTGAAGAAGAAGGAGAAAGTGAAGAAGAAGGAAGGAATGAAATGTGAGAAAGTGGAAGGTATGGATGTTTATTTATATTTGAACTTTGGATGGAAAATGACTAAAATACCCTTCTCTAATTTTTGACTTTTTAATTTACCTTCTTACCCTTGATTTAACCCTTTAAGGACATGCATTTAAAAAAGGGAAGGATGGCTCATTAATGTGATTTGAATTTGTGAAATGATTACTCTTTTTTTTTCTTAAACTTTGTGCTAAAAAGAAAGAAGGCTTTTCCTTGATTTGATTTGCATTAATGGTGGAAATGATGTTTACCTCTTTTTCTTACAGTTTAAAGTGTTAAAATAACATTTTCTCCTTTTCCATAAGTGATACGACTTAAGCATTAATGGTGATGGAAAGTATGTGTAAGGAGATGAAAGGTGACAGTAAGTTTGCTTTTTTATTACTTAACTTTTAAGTATGCTTATTTAATTATTTTATGAAAATATCTTAGATATTTTCATATCTTTTAATGTGACTAATTGTAAAGTGTTTTGAAATTTTGTATTTATAAATTAGAAAATGTATGAAGTTGCAACAACTTGTCGACAACTTGTTTCGGTTGAAAACGGTGTTTTTTTTTACGACAAATTTTACAGTCAAAATTTGACGTTTTTATTAAGCTATATATTGAAGTAAATCAAACTTTAAAACGAACTTTTTACTTCTTTAAATAAATTAAAACAAGTCTCTTTATAAAAAAATTGTCTTTAATTAATATCAAAATCTCCAACCGCGTATGTAAAACTGACAAAATGCGACAAATTTTGGTTATTTTTGTATAACGATTATTAACAAACTTCTAAATCTTTTAACATACTTTTATTATCTTTATTAGATGTTTTAATAAGATTTATCTTTTTAAATAAATATCTAAATTCATTTATTTAAGCCTTTATTTATTATTAACAAAACTTAACTTTTGTCGATTTGTTCTAAAATCCAAATTTATACTTTTTAATTTATTAACTATAAGAATAGATAATTTATTTACTATATATATCATTTTTATTTAAGATTTAAATTCCTTTTAAATTTAAAACGAATGAAATCTCTCATTTTCAAAGTAGCGAAATTACGGGTCATTACATTCTCCCCTACTTAAAAGCATTTCGTCCTCGAAATGAAAGTTAGGTAAAGGATTCTATCTCATACTCATATCCTCAAATAATTTGTCTTACCTCTACCGACGATAGAAAAAAAAGAAGGTCGATGTCATAACAACACAAATAAATGATGCCAAACATGCATATAAAGATTCCGCACATTAACCTGAGTATCTATCACGTATTTACGGTTATATATACACATACATCAACTCAAACTTCTATCCTACCCATCCTATTATGTATTGCACACTTAAGAAAGAATATAAAACAACCAAATAAGACTATACATCTAAAAACAACCAAACAGATACTGTAAATACATCCATATAACTCATTCCCTGACCTGAGCATGTACTATACTTGAGGTCTATATATACACATACCAAAACTTCAGTCCAACTACTATATCTTAGTGTCTAAGATGACTATCTAACTACTATATAGATAGACCCAGAACATCATACTATATGTGATATTTGATTCGATCTATTATTCGAATCCACAACTTTACTTCCGAACTAGTATCGATCCCCCGATTTTCTAGTGCACACTTTGATCAGACTTCTCGATCACAAACCCTTGCTTCCCTTGCATAGCTCTCAACTATGATAGAAAACTCATGTACATAGTCATAAACTCCCATCAATGCTCGCCGTCAAGAATTGAGTGTCCTTTTTCGGATTGGTGTAAACACCTCAAAATTCTGTACTCAAATCTTAGATCAAAATTTATGTGCCGAAATGATCTACGTTTAACTTATGTACTTATTCACTTTCATCTTTACCTAATACATTTCTTTTTTTTAAAAGAAAAAAATTATGTTAGTCCAAGTTTATTTCACAACCATTTACTTTCTTCTAAATACATTATTACTTAAGCATTCAAATATGACTTAAACTTGTATAATATACCTTTACTTCCTAAGAGTATATATACATATCCCCAAACTTCAAATCGTCATTACTTCAATTAGGGTCTTCAACAAAAGTGGAATTCTATTATTCCAAATAAATAAGTTATAAAACTTAATCCTTAGTTTTATTTACCTAAGGTCTTGATTTAGCTAACATTGTTTATCTTATCCATATATTAATAGGACTACCTTTCTAAGTGTACATCTTTTCCTCACTAATTCTATGACTAAATACATAACTTATTTACCTCTAACGACCCTGACTAGACCTTCGAAAATTGGCACCGAATACGACACTCGTATTCAAATGCCGCAGATCCAAACGTCGAATTTGGTTCACTGGAGCTTATAACACATTAAGTACAACACATTAGAAGAAAAAGAATATACATATATCATATACAACATTTGACACAATATCCAATACAACTGAATGATACAATGAATATAAATATACATCAGAGATATGATATAAGACAATAGAAGTGGAAAGAAAAAAGTAACACCGGCAGCGGAACATCATCTCCATATGGTCTTCAAGAGAGAAAGAGAGGTAGAATCCAAAACCGTAACTCCGTCTCCAAAGCACCAATCCAGAAGTAGCTCGAACTCCTAATCAAGATGAAGTGAAGCAACTCGATCCAAATGCGATTGCCAAATCCTAAGACTGAAAGTTATCGAATCTACACCTACTATTCGATTATCTGAAAAACCCAACTCTAGACTGCCCGTGTGGGAAATTTGTAGGCACCCAGAGTTTAGGAAAGGAACAATAAACTCCAAGTCAATCATGAGACTGGTATGAGCAAACAAAAACAGTTTATCCATTAAAACAAACAACAAATGAATTTAAAATAAATTCACAATGCTTTTTAGAAAATGAAACTACCATAAGGCTTCCTGTGACGACCCGGAATTTTCGAGCATTCAAAATCAGAATATTTAATTAATTTTAAATATTCAATAGAGCAATTTTAACTTGAATTACAAATATCGCTATTTATTTGATAATTAAATAATAGAATTTAAAAATTAGAAGTTGGGTAAATTGTTGAATCTAGAATTTTAAGCCTGCTAAAAATAATTTGAAGGCATGTATAATTTATATTGATAGTACAGAGGATAATAGAAGTTGTAAAATTGAAATTAGCAATGGTTTGTTCAGTTTTGAAATTTTATATCGTTTAAGTTGAATTTAAAATAGCCTTCTGAGGCACAATCTCGAAACACGACGAAACTAGTTCCAATGGGTCCGTAATATTGAATTATTGTCGGATTTCAAATTTCGTATTGATTGGAGTTAATGTGTGAACGTACGATATATAAACGCGCTGAAAATTTCATTGTTAATTGTCGATTTAAAATTGAAATTTAGAATTAAATTAATACATTGTTAACCAGTTAACCTTCAGTCGAATTAATTTCACGTCAGCTTTATTTTCCGTCACTATGGTAAGGCAAGATTCTTGCGCAAGGTATTTTCCTTCTTTTTATAATTGCCGAGCCTTCTTGAACACACTTTCTTTTAAAAACAAATATACCGAGCCGTTCAACAAAAACATTCTAAAGCAAGCCAACTACTCACCTTCCCTAACACGCTTCTTACCTTTTTATACCTACAGCGGAATAAGTAAACGAAACTTTCTCTTCTAAATCCTATTTTTTTCCCCAATTCGTAAAAAAAAAAAAATCGGCCGAAGCCTTTGCACAAATAATTGCGACGAAGGGGGAAAATCAAATTGCCATCGCGTACGACTTGGAGGAGCGACGTCGTTTGAGGTGCTCGGCCGTAGCGCCTAGGGTTTTGGGAGGATCGAACTCAAATTCGATCGAGAGGCGGTCGTTGGGAAAAGGGGCGAAGTTTTTCAACCTCACCGCTGTTCTTCGTCGAGCTCGAAGGTGACAGTGAGGGCAGCAGTGGATCGATTAGGGTTTGGAGCTGCACGCGTCGAAGGTGGTCGTGATTTCTTTGAGTGCGCACGAGGAGATGGTCGCAGTTAGGGTCGTTTGGGGTAGCCGTTCGTGGGTAGCTACGGTGAAAGGCAGTGGTTTCAGTCGAAGCGCTGTGATGCTCAAGTCAGGGTTCGCGCATCTCTAGGCAGCGATGTTGGTCACGTACTTTACGAGCTTTGTTGTGAGGTATCCTCGAATTTTTAATAATTTTAATTTACTCATATAAGTATTTTTGCTGAACAGTAAATATATACAGTAGAGTTTATTAAAAAAAACAAAAAACAAAAGATTTAAAGGTTTATGTATTTACAACATAATACTGCTGTTGTTATTATATAGAAAAATGAGGTAAGAAAATAAAAGGTATACATAATTTTAATCAATTTAATTTAATTCTAAATTGAATTTTAAAAAAATGTACATATACTTAGTTATAAAAGAATAAAAGAATTTCTTAAATGAAGGATGTAATTTTAGAAGTTTAGAAGAATCAGGTTTTAGGAATCTATATATAAAATATTTTTATATATGGTTGTAAAGAGATAGATATACGTTTACATATTTAATTTTTCTTAAGTATCTTTAAACTAAGAGTTTGGTGATTAATCTATTCTATTAGAAACTATTAAAATTATTTTTGTCACTAGGAAAATTGTCAGGAAGGAAATTTATTTAAAATTTAATCATCAAGTTAAACTAAATTATTAACTGAATTTAAAATTTTAGAATGGTGAATTGAATGGTTCGAATTTATTTCGAATGTTAACAAATTGTTAAATTGGTTTGTACAAGGTTAAAAATCGTGGAAATAAGGCGAGTTTGAGGCGAATGGCAATCTTAGGCAAAAGGTGAGTTAATCTCACTCAGTGAATTTAAATTTAAATTTAAATGATTAAATTTAAATAATTGTTTGAATGGTTGAATTGATTGATGTGATATAGTATTATATTTTGGAATTATATTGGAATATTGAATGCTATGGTTCGATTGGATATAATTGGGTATGATGAATTTCCAAAAATATATAAATTGGAATTTGGAAAGATAATAAAAGAAGTGAAATTGTAAGTAAAATAATTATAGAAATTTGAATAAATTTTTAAATGAATTGGAAAGAAATAAAGTGACTTTAAAATTCTAATAAATAAACCTTGAGTATAGAAAGGAAATTTGAATAAAGAGAAAGTTAATGAATTTTAATCTTTAGTGATATTATTTAAAAAGAACAAAACATTTATTTAAAATTTAAGATTTAATTTATTGAAAGGAATAAAGAAGAAATTAGGAAAAGCTGAAATCCGTATATTTCAGTTAAAAAGGTTTAAAAACAAACGGGAAATAATAACATTAATAATAAGTCCATAACTAATGAATTTTGAAATGAATTGAGTAATTAAAGAAACTTATTTCAAATAAAATAAATTGGAAATCAATTTGGGGAAATTGATTTAAGTAATTGAAGTTGGAATTTTCTTTGGATAGCCAAGTACATGTTTTTAAAAGTAAATTTTTAAATATAAATTAAATGTTTTAAGGTTGTTTTAAAAAAAAGCAGGTTTTGTAAAATTTATTATTTCTAATATTTAAAGTCTAAAGTAAGTATTTTCTTTCAATCTATTCTAGCAGTAATTATTAAGAAGTAACTTAGTATTTTTTTTAAAATTAGAAATCTAGTTTTATATTTTATTAAGTAACTTTATTTTCAAATGTTTATATAGTATGTATTTTTAGTAAATTATTGAAGTAGTTTTAACTTAAATGTTTAATAGTAAATTCCAAAGTAAGTATTTTGTTTAATCTATTATCGTAATAATTATTTAAAGAATGATTTGGTATTTTGTTTAAAGAAGAAAATCTAATGTATGGTTATAAGGTAACCTTATGTTAGTTATTTCTAAAGTATTATTGTAATGACCCAGAATTTTTATTAATTAAAATTTGAATATTTAATTAATTTTGAATATTAATAAGTGAATTTATAAGTCGAATAAATTTTAATTTGAGTTATTGGATTTAATTGGATTATTAAATCGATAATTTAATACGTTAAATTATGGAAATAATTGAAAATTGAGTTAAATATGATTGAAAATGATTTGTAAAATTTTATTTTATCATATTGAAGTTAGAACGATATTTTAGAACTTTTAAAATCGAATTAAAAGTTAATTTGTGAAAATTGAATATTTTAATAATTTAATCGACTAGTGAAAATAGTCAATTTTTGAACAGTCTCAGAATTGAACGAAACCAGTTCCATTGGATCCGTAATAGTTAGTTATTACCGGATTTCAATTTTCGTGTCAATCGGAGTTATCGTTTGAGCGTGGCAGCTCGAAACGCATCGATTTATTTTTAATTTTAATTTGGCGAGTTAAAATAGCCATTTTTCAAAAAGTCTCGGATTTCGACGAAACCAGTTTCATCGGATCCGTAATGTGATATTATTGTAAGGTTTCAAATTTCAAGTCAATTGGATTTACCGTTTGTCCGGTACAAATTAAAACGCCTAGAAATCGATTTAAATCGGTTTAATTCAAATTGAACGTTTATAGCCATAACTTGCACAGATGTCCGAATTAGCTTTCGAAACCTGTTCCATTGTGTCCGAAACGCGGGGTAAACCCTAGAAACGCTGGTTACGGTGCGTAAATCGGAGTTTGGAATTTCCGGATGAATAGTGTTCGAAAATTTCTATATAAATAGACCTAAATTCACAAAAAAATTAAAAAATTAAAAACCTAAACCTAATTCAATGCACAGCCGCCACCCTATATTTGAACGGCCAGAATTTCATCATTCTTCTTCCACTAATCCTATCCAATCCACTCACTTTCATCGGAATTGATCAACTACAAAGTTGTAGCTAACGTCGAGTGCTTCACATCTATACGGTTGAGATGTTGTTTTATCGACCAGAGGAAGAGGTGGATGGCTGCGTTCGTGGGCCGCACGGCCTCGTGATGCGTGCAACCTAGGGGGCCGAGCTCCACATGCTTATGGCCGAGCATGGTTGTGGTGGAGAGCTTCGAATTGCAAGTTGTTGATCGAGTTTTCATCGTGTGTGGTGTTAGCAAAATCAAACCCTAGCATTTAAGTAATGGGTTTGTTGTTCGGCTATTTACTGGAGCGAACGTGATGAAGGGGAAGAGGGAAAAGTGCGCACGGCCTGGATCTATGCAGTGAGATCAACGGACCAAATTATTAGGTCTAAAATTTTATAATTAATGTTGTAAATATTAAGTATAAATTCGTGCAAACTTTAAAATTCATAACTTTTTCATACGAGGTCGAAAACGCGCGAAACCAGTTGCGTTGGAATCGTATGAACGAGCACTGCGCGATGGAGTTGGTTTGGAGTCGTTTGGAGTTAGTGAGAATTTTGGGTAAAATTAAACGCACGTTTAATTTTATTCGAAATAAATCGCTAAAACGGAAATTTAAAATCAAGGTGAGAATTTCTCACTCAATCGAATCAGTTTCGATTTTATTTTAAATAGTTAGATTTAAAATATTTGAATGCATGTTTGAATGATGATTGTTATATATTGATTGTTAAAATAGACATTATACGCCGTTAGTAAGCGGATGTTATTTATTAAAAACATATACCGCGAATATTTCATAAACAGTGAAATTGGTATTATATATATAATAGCAATATATATATATTGGCATATGTATATATTGGAGTTATTGATTTCCCGCATTCATTTGTTTAGCGCATGAGACCCTATTGCGCCGTTATTAAGCGGATAATATTTATTAAAATCATATACCGCGATAATTTCGTACTGGAGCGAATTTGGTATTGTGCTAATGTTTGTGGATGCAGGAAAACAGGTTGGAGGGATCCAACTGGATTCCTCAACAGTATTTATTTGATTATGGATATTTTGATATTCGTTGATTATCATATACGATATGTGATATCGTTGTTGTCGTGATTGACTATTTGGTATGTAGCATCATTGGACCAAATTTGGAATTTTAAAATGATTTCAAAGTGATTTTTGAAAGTATACGTTATAAAATATTTTTGGAATTGATTCATTTTAAATAAATAAACGTTATAATTTTTAAAGTTATAAAAATTATGATTTTTAAGAAATATAGTTAAAAGCTAATTTTTTGAAAATAAGGAATTAATGAATTTATAAAATAGTTAAATTGGGATTTCTGAAATAATTGTGAAAATTTAAATATAGGATTTATAAAATTTGATTATTTTATAAATCAAAATGATGAAATTATAAAGGAGTTTAAAGACGTTTTTAAAATATTAATATGAATTGATTTATATAAGAGATTTATAAATGGATATTTATAAATTGAAATATTGAAGTTATAAAACGAGTTTTTATAAGTGTTTGAATGAAGTGAAAATGAATTTCATTAAAAAATGAAATTTATAGAATTATAAACGGTGAAGTTATAAATGAAATTTATAAATAGTAAGAATTATAAATTTGTGAAGTTATTTGAAGAATAGATTTGGTTAAATAAATGAATCTTATAAGTTATAAGATTTATGGTTTGGAAAGTCTTTAGAGGAACGATTTTGTAAAATAATCGTTTTATAAGTATTTAACTTATAATATAAACTTTTAGTTTATAATTGAGTTATAAACTGGAATAGGTTAATAAAAGAATTTATAAAAAGGAAGTTTTTATAAATAAATAGAAATGGAATTTATAAACGTTGTTTTATAAATTCGCAAATGACTTATTTTGACAAGAAAATTTGTTGAAACCTATAAATGGAGTTATATTCACGTTTTTGAATAGTGAATAATTCTTTTAAATAAAATGTATAAAAGGATGAAATGTGTTAACGTAGTATATTCACGTTTTTGAATAGTGAATAAGATGTTAAAGAAATTGTTTTGAATGTGATATTTGAAATAGAATTAAAACGATCGAACAATGTTTTAAAATGTGTTGAGATTCGAAACTATAGATTTCAACATTTATTGTTGAAATAGACGTTTTCGAGAAATAGAAGGAAATAATGGACTATAACACTGTTGTTATAGTAAATGATTTCCGAAAGGAAATGTTTTGCATAGTATTGGGATTTATATATCTATTTTAATTTCGAATCCCTATACTAGTGATTTTGGGTTGTCGTAACGATGTTTTACGTAACATTCGTTTTGGCCCAAATAAATATGTTTAAGAGAATGATTTCCTTAAAGTGTGAAATATATACTTAATCTCGATTTAAGTATATTGAATATTTTCCAAGTGTTGAAAACAAATAAAATTTGTGAATTACTTATGAATGTATAAGTATGGAAATGTTTTCCAATATAAGGTGAATATTTTGAGAATTTATCTTTTTGAAGATAAATTGAAATGAATAATTGAAATCGAATATCCATAGATATTTTGGATTATAAATTCACTAAGGAATTTATAAAAGAAAGTGGAATTGGTTTAAAAATAAATATTGATTTATTTTTGAAGTATGAAATAATATATCTTGTAAAGATTTTTTTGGAAAATAAATAATTTGGAAAATTATTTGGAAACTGGTGATGTGTGCATATCCAGTGATAGTTCAATAACCGACTATCAATATTTCCCTTTGAATGGGTAATTGATGTGATTTGTTTGAATGTGAATGCTACACTTATTTTTGAATAAGCGCTCACTATTCGGGTTAACCGGGAAAGGACCATGGGGTCGTATAACCCATTCCGAATATGTGATACATCGTTATAATTGCATTGAAGATCGGTGTTGAAGACCCGGTATTTGCGAGAGCGATAGGATGACCTGTCGATTGTCTCTGCACTGAGTTGTAGCGGTATAGAGACTCCCTAAGTGATGGGAAATCCGATCAGGATTGTGAATATCCGGATTGCAAGGACTTCTTTTTAAGTGCCTTCGGTTTTGTTCGAGCCCGGAACAGACTTGTATGGATTGTATGTCTGACGTTACAAATTGAGATATAAAGCAGATTTCTTTCAAATATATTTCTGTTGGTGGCGGAGAATTTATTCTTTTAGCTTAACACCCTTCTCTGAGACGTACGAGCTCAGAGGTTATATAGTTGAAGTTATCGGCGATATATTCCCACTTTGGTAATGTGACATGCTGAGTGTTGCTGTAAATGATCATTGTGTTGATTTTTGTGATAGGATCGTTTATTTGATCGTCTATCTTGGTGATCATTGTGTTGATCATTTGTTGACCCAAAGCATGGCTTTTGTATAAAGTATGTTTTTGTGGACGTGACTTCGTCGAGCCTCACACCCCGGAAATGGTCAAAACAGGAAAGATGCGGCAAGGTTATGAGGGGTAGCTCCCTTTAGGGTATGTACATTTCCTTCTGGATAGAGGTGGTATCATGGTATGGAGCCCAGATAATTAACCTATGTGGTTACTGCGAATTTATTACTTTGTGGTTGTTGGTTATCGGGATCCCGTGAGAAAGGTCGTTTACGATCGGGGAATGGCGTGCTCGTGTCAGTAGTTACCCAGTTAGGGGTAACCCGGCCTTGTGTTGGCAGAGTTCCGGTTTGGTTCTCGGGGATGTCTTTCCAGAGGCATTCTCATGTGGCAATGGGAAGTTCCTTGGCCTGACCATTTGTTGGAAATCCAAAGAAACAATACGAAACTTGTACGGTTTTAGTTGTATAACCTGCCATCTAATATGGTAGCTATTAGTAGGCATAATATAATGGTACCTATGCTGGCTAAGATTTATATTCTACTTTCGAAATGAATTTTATACACTATGCACTAATAATAATATCAAATGTTCTTTTTAAATGCGTATCAAGCATGTTTGGCTATCATAAGGAGAAATCTTCTCCAAGTCTGCGTTTGCATTGTGTGTGTAGCAGGAGGTCTTATGGTAGTCTCATTTTTAAAAGCATTGCGAATTGAATTTAAAAATATTCCTCTATTTTGATTTTAAAGATAAATAAACTGTTTTGAGTTCTCACACCAGTCTTGTTAAGCTTTGGGCTATGTGATGGGGGGTTCTCGCTTCGCGGTTTGGTGGCGAACGGGAGACTCTTACTCCCACACATCCTCTTTTAGGGGGTTGGTTAGGTGTAACCTGAGACAGTCGAGAGGCTGGCCGTAAAAGCAAGGTCTGGGGTACCGGTGTAAGCCACGGTGGGGCTGGGATGGTTGAAAAGCCTACCGGTTGTGACCGCTACTTTCGGGGCGTTACATCTGGTATCAGAGCTTATGGTTAAGCGACAACTATGGTTCTGTTGGGTATTACTCATTAAAGATAGAGTCAGTAGTACTCTAGAATGAGTTTGAGTGTAATAATAGCTATGAGAGCGTATTTGTTAGTGAATATAAAAATTGTTTTATATTGTGATGGTTGGTTTATTGAGTGGCATATGAACTTTCGTCAGCGTGGTCCGCAAGACTATGCCGAAAGGGTTTCTAAACACTTAAATAGAACAATTCGGCACAGTATTGTTTTAAAATTGGGTAAATGAAATAATTTTACTTGATTATATTTTATATATAAAGAAATAATTTTTCAAAATTATTAAAGTGTATATAAGTAGATTGTTGATTGTTTAGTTGTTTGAATAATCTAAATTGAAGAATAATTGTATAAGTAAAAAATTATAAGAATTGAAGTATAATTAAAGTGATTTACAATTGTGAAATAAACTTATATATATAAGAAGTGAAACTATATGAATATATTTATGAATATGAGTTATAAATAAAAAAGTGAATTTAAAGTTAAATGGAAGTATAACTTAAGTGATGTTGAATGAAGTGATATTGATATCAAAGTAAAATGAATAAAGTTAAGTGATAGATATGAACTTGAGTTATATAAATGAAATTCAACTTTTGTAATAGAATAGAATTGAATTGAATTGAATGAATAGATTGAATGAAAATCAATTTAATTAAACCAATTGAAAGTGATGGTGTTAAATCAAATTGAATGAATATAAGCAAAGGAATTTGGTTGCAATTAATATACATTGGTTGTTATATGATTGTTGATTGATTGTATAAAATTCATTAAGTATTAATGTTATTGGAAGCTAAAGAAATGGAATCCAACTTGAAAGTGAAGTAAATCAATTTAAATAGAAGTGAATTTGATTGGAAGTGAACCAACTTGAATATGAATTAGTGAATATGAACTAATTGAAAATGGATGTTAGTTGGTTGATGTTTGCATTTGTTGTTTTGTTTCATTTGCTATGTTGACATATATAGTTATTATGTTACTATATGTTGTATATTGAGATTATTGTCTATATGCATGTTCTCATGTTGTTTGTTGAGTAATTAGTAGGTGCGGATCGCGTTTGCTTTGCATTTGGAGCTCGCTTTCACGCTATATTAGCCGTATATGCTTGCTAATAAAATATAAGGTACATATCTCGGATTACATACCGTACTTTTACACTTTTTTCCCTTCGGTATGCCTCATTACTTGATGAGATGTATATTTGTGATATATATACTGTCATTTTTTTTTCGGATCGAGCCGCGCAAAGGAGACTATAGCGAATTTTTCCGAAAATTTAAGGCGTTAGAAAAAATTTGAGAAATTTGAAAAATTTTGAAAACTTTAACTTTGATTTTGGAATTGAAAGTTAAACAATAGTAGTTGTTTTTGAAAAGATAACTAAGTATGATTTGAAAACTTAGTAAGGTTATTGTAAGAAGTTTAACTATGAATTTTTGGAAAGTTAATAGATTCTGTAACTCTTTCTTACTTGTTAATTTCGAGGACGAAATTCTTTTAAGGGGGGAAGATTGTAACGACCCAGAATTTTTATTAATTAAAATTTGAATATTTAATTAATTTTGAATATTAATAAGTGAATTTCTAAGTCGAATAAATTTTAATTTGAATTATTGGATTTAATTGGATTATTAAATCGATAATTTAATACGTTAAATTATGGAAATAATTGAAAATTGAGTTAAATATGATTGAAAATGATTTGTAAAATTTTATTTTATCATATTGAAGTTAGAACGATATTTTAGAACTTTTAAAATCGAATTAAAAATTAATTTGTGAAAATTGAATATTTTAATAATTTAATCGACTAGTGAAAATAGTCAATTTTTGAACAGTCTCAGAATTGAACGAAACCAGTTCCATTGGATCCGTAATAGTTAGTTATTACCGGATTTCAATTTTTGTGTCAATCGGAGTTATCATTTGGGCGTGGCAGCTCGAAACGCATCGATTTATTTTTAATTTTAATTTGGCGAGTTAAAATAGCCATTTTTCAAAAAGTCTCGGATTTCGACGAAACCAGTTTCATCGGATCCGTAATGTGATATTATTGTAAGGTTTCAAATTTCAAGTCAATTGGATTTACCGTTTGTCCGGTACAAATTAAAACGCCTAGAAATCGATTTAAATCGGTTTAATTCAAATTGAACGTTTATAGCCATAACTTGCACAGATGTCCGAATTAGCTTTCGAAACCTGTTCCATTGTGTCCAGAACGCGGGGTAAACCCTAGAAACGCTGGTTACGGTGCGTAAATCGGAGTTCGGAATTTCCGGATGAATAGTGTTCGAAAATTTCTCTATAAATAGACCTAAATTCACAAAAAAATTAAAAAATTAAAAACCTAAACCTAATTCAATACACAGCCGCCACCCTATATTTGAACGGCCAGAATTTCATCATTCTTCTTCCACTAATCCTATCCAATCCACTCACTTTCATCGGAATTGATCAACTACAAAGTTGTAGCTAACGTCGAGTGCTTCACATCTATACGGTTGAGATGTTGTTTTATCGACCAGAGGAAGAGGTGGATGGCTGCGTTCGTGGGCCGCACGGCCTCGTGATGCGTGCAACCTAGGGGGCCGAGCTCCACATGCTTATGGCCGAGCATGGTTGTGGTGGAGAGCTTCGAATTGCAAGTTGTTGATCGAGTTTTCATCGTGTGTGGTGTTAGCAAAATCAAACCGTAGCATTTAAGTAATGGGTTTGTTGTTCGGCTATTTACTGGAGCGAACGTGATGAAGGGGAAGAGGGAAAAGTGCGTACGGCCTGGATCTATGCAGTGAGATCAACGGACCAAATTAAAATTAGGTTTAAAATTTTATAATTAATGTTGTAAATATTAAGTATAAATTCGTGCAAACTTTAAAAATTCATAACTTTTTCATACGAGGTCGAAAACGCGCGAAACCAGTTGCATTGGAATCGTATGGACGAGCACTACGCGATGGAGTTGGTTTGGAGTCGTTTGGAGTTAGTGAGAATTTTGGGTAAAATTAAACGCACGTTTAATTTTATTCGAAATAAATCGCTAAAACGGAAATTTAAAATCAAGGTGAGAATTTCTCACTCAATCGAATCAGTTTCGATTTTATTTTAAATAGTTAGATTTAAAATATTTGAATGCATGTTTGAATGATGATTGTTATATATTGATTGTTAAAATAGACATTATACGCTGTTAGTAAGCGGATGTTATTTATTAAAAACATATACCGCGAATATTTCATAAACAGTGAAATTGGTATTATATATATAATAGCAATATATATATATATATATTGGCATATGTATATATTGGAGTTATTGATTTCCCGCATTCATTTGTTTAGCGCATGAGACCCTATTGCGCCGTTATTAAGCGGATAATATTTATTAAAAACATATACCGCGATAATTTCGTACTGGAGCGAAATTGGTATTGTGCTAATGTTTGTGGATGCAGGAAAACAGGTTGGAGGGATCCAACTGGATTCCTCAACAGTATTTATTTGATTATGGATATTTTGATATTCGTTGATTATCATATACGATATGTGATATCGTTGTTGTCGTGATTGACTATTTGGTATGTAGCATCATTGGACCAAATTTGGAATTTTAAAATGATTTCAAAGTGATTTTTGAAAGTATACGTTATAAAATATTTTTGGAATTGATTCATTTTAAATAAATAAACGTTATAATTTTTAAAGTTATAAAAATTATGATTTTTAAGAAATATAGTTAAAAGCTGATTTTTTGAAAATAAGGAATTAATGACTTTATAAAATAGTTAAATTGGGATTTCTGAAATAATTGTGAAAAGTTTAAATATAGGATTTATAAAATTTGATTATTTTATAAATCAAAATGATGAAATTATAAAGGAGTTTAAAGACGTTTTTAAAATATTAATATGAATTGATTTATATAAGAGATTTATAAATGGATATTTATAAATTGAAATATTGAAGTTATAAAACGAGTTTTTATAAGTGTTTGAATGAAGTGAAAATGAATTTCATTAAAAAATGAAATTTATAGAATTATAAACGGTGAAGTTATAAATGAAATTTATAAATAGTAAGAATTATAAATTTGTGAAGTTATTTGAAGAATAGATTTGGTTAAATAAATGAATCTTATAAGTTATAAGATTTATGGTTTGGAAAGTCTTTAGAGGAACGATTTTGTAAAATAATCGTTTTATAAGTATTTAACTTATAATATAAACTTTTAGTTATAATTGAGTTATAAACTGGAATAGGTTAATAAAAGAATTTATAAAAAGGAAGTTTTTATAAATAAATAGAAATGGAATTTATAAACGTTGTTTTATAAATTCGCAAATGACTTATTTTGACAAGAAAATTTGTTGAAACCTATAAATGGAGTTATATTCACGTTTTTGAATAGTGAATAATTCTTTTAAATAAAATGTATAAAAGGATGAAATGTGTTAACGTAGTATATTCACGTTTTTGAATAGTGAATAAGATGTTAAAGAAATTGTTTTGAATGTGATATTTGAAATAGAATTAAAACGATCGAACAATGTTTTAAAATGTGTTGAGATTCGAAACCATAGATTTCAACATTTATTGTTGAAATAGACGTTTTCGAGAAATAGAAGGAAATAATGGACTATAACACTGTTGTTATAGTAAATGATTTCCGAAAGGAAATGTTTTGCATAGTATTGGGATTTATATATCTATTTTAATTTCGAATCCCTATACTAGTGATTTTGGGTTGTCGTAACGATGTTTTATGTAACATTCGTTTTGGCCCAAATAAATATGTTTAAGTGAATGATTTCCTTAAAGAATGAAATATATACTTAATCTCGATTTAAGTATATTGAATATTTTCCAAGTGTTGAAAATAAATAAAATTTGTGAATTACTTATGAATGTATAAGTATGGAAATGTTTTCCAATATAAGGTGAATATTTTGAGAATTTATCTTTTTGAAGATAAATTGAAATGAATAATTGAAATCGAATATCCATAGATATTTTGGATTATAAATTCACTAAGGAATTTATAAAAGAAAGTGGAATTGGTTTAAAATTAAATATTGATTTATTTTTGAAGTATGAAATAATATATCTTGTAAAGATATTATTGGAAAATAAATAATTTGGAAAATTATTTGGAAACTGGTGATGTGTGCATATCCAGTGATAGTTCAATAACCGACTGTCAATATTTCCCTTTGAATGGGTAATTGATGTGATTTGTTTGAATGTGAATGCTACACTTATTTTTGAATAAGCGCTCACTATTCGGGTTAACCGGGAAAGGACCATGGGGTCGTATAACCCATTCCGAATATGTGATACGTCGTTATAATTGCATTGAAGATCGGTGTTGAAGACCCGGTATTTGCGAGAGCGATAGGATGACCTGCCGATTGTCTCTGCACTGAGTTGCAGCGGTATAGAGACTCCCTAAGTGATGGGAAATCCGATCAAGATTGTGAATATCCGGATTGCAAGGACTTCTTTGTAAGTGCCTTCGGTTTTGTTCGAGCCCGGAACAGACTTGTATGGATTGTATGTCTGACGTTACAAATTGAGATATAAAGCAGATTTCTTTCAAATATATTTCTGTTGGTGGCGGAGAATTTATTCTTTTAGCTTAACACCCTTCTCTGATACGTACGAGCTCAGAGGTTATATAGTTGAAGTTATCAGCGATATATTCCCACTTTGGTAATGTGACATGCTGAGTGTTGCTGTAAATGATCATTGTGTTGATTTTTGTGATAGGATCGTTTATTTGATCGTCTATCTTGGTGATCATTGTGTGGATCATTTGTTGACCCAAAGCATGGCTTTTGTATAAAGTATGTTTTTGTAGACGTGACTTCGTCGAGCCTCACACCCCGGAAATGGTCAAAACAGAAAAGATGCGGCAAGGTTATGAGGGGTAGCTCCCTTTAGGGTATGTACATTTCCTTCTGGATAGAGGTGGTATCATGGTATGGAGCCCAGATATTTAACCTATGTGGTTACTGCGAATTTATTACTTTGTGGTTGTTGGTTATCGGGATCCCGTGAGAAAGGTCGTTTACGATCGGGGAATGGCGTGCTCGTGTCAGTAGTTACCCAGTTAGGGGTAACCCGGCCTTGTGTTGGCAGAGTTCCGGTTTGGTTCTCGGGGATGTCTTTCCAGAGGCATTCTCATGTGCCAATGGGAAGTTCCTTGCCTGACCATTTATTGGAAATCCAAAGAAACAATACGAAACTTGTACGATTTTAGTTGTAGAACCTGCCATCTAATATGGTAGCTATTAGTAGGCATAATATAATGGTACCTATGCTGGCTAAGATTTATATTCTACTTTCGAAATGAATTTTATACACTATGCACTAATAATAATATCAAATGTTCTTTTTAAATGCGTATCAAGCATGTTTGGCTATCATAAGGAGAAATCTTCTCCAAGTCTGCGTTTGCATTGTGTGTGTGGCAAGAGGTCTTATGGTAGTCTCATTTTTAAAAGCATTGCGAATTGAATTTAAAAATATTCCTCTATTTTGATTTTAAAGATAAATAAACTGTTTTGAGTTCTCACACCAGTCACATGACTGACTTGGAGTTTATTGTTTTCCTTCCTAAACTCTGGGTGCCCACCAATTTCCACACGGACAGTCAAGAGTTAAGGTTTATCAGGATATTCTGGATATTCTGGAGTTGCTGGAGGCAAGATGGATGGCATGGCGTATTACTAGTTTATATAGTATTTCTTTTTCCGCTGTTTGATGTTGTATGTTGTTGTACACTCTGATGATATGATGTAATGAAATGAAATGTAATGTAATAACTGATATAGTTCTTTGTTTAAAGATTATTCATTTATTATTATATGTTGTTCCGCTGCGAATTGTGAGATTCTGTTGTTGTTCTGTTGTTTTCTGTTCTGTTCCGTTCTATTCTCTTTTTCTTCTATTTTAAAATTTTCTGTTCTCTTTTCTATTTTCTCTTCTCCCTATTTTCTGTTTTCTTCTCTATCTTTTCCCTCTATTTTCTTTCTTCTTTCTTCTTCTTTTCTTTTTCTTAAACCATAACATTTCGGGTTTTCGGCCTTCGATTTCTCGACAGTCGATAAAGTGAGTGTCGATGTTGAATTTTCGAAAGTCGAAAATTTCCGTTTGTTACAATTATTATAAATTAAGTACTAAAGTAAATTTTTCTAAATTAAATGTTAAATATATTTTACAATAAAGTGTTTTTGAATTATTTAAAAAAAATCTATAATCTTGTGCTTGGTGATTCCTGTGGAAATAGAAATAGTTGAAATTTCTTCTGAGAAAGGAAGATAGTTTGAAAACTGTTTTCAAGGGTTGGAAATAGAAATATATCTTGTGAGGATATTTTGAGATTAATAAATAATTTAGGAAATTATTTATTGTTTGATGGATGTTTTTGAATATTAATTGATAGTTAAATCACCGACTATCAATATTGGCCAAATGCGTTGATCGTTTCGAAGAGACCGGGATCGAGATTTATTTCTCGAAAACCACTTCGATCCGGTTTGTACGTTTCGTGGAAACAAGTTTGGATTCGAAGATGGAGCAGTGGAGTACAAGGGCTAATCGCTACTAATCATGAGGATATTTCCGAAATAGATGTAGTAGGAATAGTGCCTTCGGTTCCGTTCGAACTCGGGGCGGACTTGTATGGATGAATGCTTGCGAAACATCGTCAGGTGGACGATGGGCATTCTAAGGGATATGTTCTAAAAGGTAACGCTTAGCCTCAAGCCTCATCAAATGGGAATGACTGAAAATCAGGGGTTATGCAGCAAGGCTAGGTGGGTAGCATCCAAGCAGGGTGAGGTCATACCTGTCTAGATGTCCCTTTTATTTTGGCTTAGTGGGCGGTTGTGGATCCCAACCGTGGGGTGATCTCACTCGGGATTATCCAGTAAGGGGTAGTCCCGGTCTTGTGTTGCAGGAGAGCGGGCATACTCCTCGGTACTGTGATCTTGGCCACGTATTGTGAAAGGTGGTACCCTAGTGCCTAGTCATTAGTTGGAAATCCATTCTCCCTACGAGCCTTGTACGAGTTTTGTTTGTATAACCCACTTTGTGGCTAATAGCTGGAATTTAATAATGTAACAATTTCGGCTATTTCATAAGTATTTGTATATAGACCCTATTATAATACCAGAGAATTTCTATAAAAATTATTTTAGCTATCATAAGGTAAAAACCCGACATGTTTATTTGTGGCGTGGTCTTACGAGATGCTTTTGTTTTCAAAGGATTTTTGAAACTTTAATAATCAATTGAGTGTAATTTTCTCACGCTGGTATTCCAGACTGACTCGGGTATTATTTAACTGTAATGCTCGGTTCAGACCGAGTATTATAGGGTACATGATATAATGCTGTGGAGCTCAGGAGACGAGTTGGATGACGATACGTATCTCCGTACTTGTTTATGTATATTCCGCTGTGTTGAGTTGCTGTGTATCCATTTGTATGTGTAACGACCCGTAGATTTCGTGAGTTTAATTGGGTTAAATTAATAAGTTTTGTAATTAAATTTAGTAGAAAAAAAACTTATAAATTAATATTGAAATGAAGGCTAAAATAACATATATGAATGGTAATTTAAGTCTTTGTTTGTAATACGAATAATTTTTTCAATAAATAAAATGGTGGAAGAATTGTACCCGAATATAATGTGAAGATAGAAAATATAGGGTAGGCTTTAAATTTGTTAAGTGTAAATTTATGGGTACGGTAACAAATTCGTATGCATTATCTAAATAAATTGGTAAATTAATTTGTTAGGAATCAAAACCTTTTTTTTTAATTTGATGTGTATTGATATAAACGTTACTTTAACGATTATTTATAAAGTAACGGAAGTGTAAATGGAATAAATGAAGATATGCGGTAATGAATGAATAAATAAAAATATTGCAGTAAAATAGGAAACTGACATAACATTTATAAATGATAACGAACATGGTAAGGAATAAATGAGAACAATTGAAATAAAACTAAAAGGTAATTAAAAGTTGAATAGTTACCATTGTAAGATGCCTATTTGGGTAGTTAGTGTAGTTTTGATTTGTCAATTGTAGTTCTAAATTCTATAAGATGCAATCAGTGTTAACTTTATTTTTTTTATGACGTTTGGGTGATTTAAGAAGTGAAAAAATCCAAGAAATTGAAATAAATTATATAATGGATGAAATTAAGTTAATTTGAATTGAGATGGGAACTAAGATTTGTTTATCTAATTTGATTTAAAATTTGGAAAATTTGATCATTGCAATTAATTGAGATTTAATAGTAAATATTATGTAAATTTAAGGTTAGGAAAAACTTTGAGAATATGGAGGTAATAACTTTGAACCCAATGTTAATCTCATCCATTCGACCATGATAAACTGAATAAAAAGAATGAATGGTGATTGCAACGTAATTTTTGAAAGTATAATTTTTAATTTGATGTATATAATAAAAATTGAATTTACGCTGAAACATATGATTGAATCAACATTTATTTGACATCTAACTTTGTGTAAAATCATTTCAAGTGTTGAGTAATATAAAGATGAAAAATTGTAAATTTTAGAATTTAAAAATATAAAATTTAATTTAATCAATTTATTTAATTAATATAAAAATAGCCATTTTGGTCACGGACTCGGATTTCGACAAAACTAGTTTCATCGGATCCGTATCGGTGAATTATTGCAGGGTTTCAAGTTTCGTAGCGATCAGACTTGTCGTTTGATCGTACGAACGCGAAACACATTGAAATTGATTTAATTGAAATCAATTTGAAAATCAATTTGGAAATATTGTTTTCAGCATAACTTCTTCATACGATCGAATTTGGACGTGAAACTTTTTCCATCGCGTTCAGAATATTTTAAAATAACTATTTTGATATATGGGTTATCCAATTTTCGTTCCGGGGTCAGAACGGGCTTTTTGGGCCAACTATCGTTTAGCACGTTTATAATTCGTGTTCACCTATTCTATTTCAGTTTGTCTATAAATAGATGTGATAAACCCTAGCCTCCATTCTATTCTTTTTGCTGTACGTTCATTTCTTCACCTCTTTCTCTTCCTTAATGATTGCAAAAAACCTAGATCTGTTTCCATTTCAAAATCAAGGCTAAAAAATTTAAATTGCTCAGAAAATTTCCGAAAAATTATATGTCGAAGATATCAACGATACGAATCAGCATCTGCTGTCTGTTTTTCGAGATTGCGTTTCGATTAGCGGGAAACCGTGGTCAAACCCTGTAATTTCGAAACCCATAGGGTTGATTTGGGGCTTTTTGATTTCGGCTTCAATCGAAGAAATTGGTATATCGGTTTTGGAGAGGGGGGCCTGTGGAGTCGTTTGGTGGTGGTGCGGCGATTCAATTTGGCCGGAGGTGATAGGAATTTTCCAAATTAGGGTTCGGCGAACCGTGCGTTTCACCGGCGGCGGCGGCAGCTCCAGCGGCTCGCGGTGGGTCCAAGCGGGGCGGTTGGGCGAGGCAAGATCGGTGGTGGCGATGGCTTAGCAAATGGTGGTCGGAGGCGTGTTTTTCTGGCGGTCAAAGGAGGGGGTTCGGTCGTGTTCTTCTGTAGAGGAAGGTTCGTATGTGGGAGGGAAAGGAGGCGTCCTGTAGCGTGCAAAGGTGATGACGTGGCACTGTGTTGTGTTCCATTTTTTTTTTTTATGATTTCATTCGCAATTTTCGACATAACTTTCTCATACGAACTTCGTTTCACACGAAATTTCTTTTGTTAGGATCGTAATTAAATTCCGGATCTGTTGACGCTGGTTTGGACAGATTTGGAGACCGTCGAATTTTTGGGTTTAAATTGGATTTGAATTCAATTTAAATCCCAAAGGTGAGTGTTTTAACCCACTCACAACTTCTAAAATTTCTTATGTTTGTTAAATTGAATTTAAATATGAGTAGAAATTTGTTTATGACTGTTTGGCGTGTTTTATTCACTATTTCTGTTTAAACGCATTTATTTAATATAACTGTAAATTTATTTATTTATTGCGTATAATTTGGCAGTTAAAATTTATTTATTTGCATATTAACTGCCTGTCATAGTTATGTTTATTTTTATATCATATTAACTGCCAGTTAAGTTTACATTTAATTTGCATATAAACTGCTAGTTTAACAGTTATTAGATTTATTATTGAATATAAACTGTTAGTTAATACATGTTATTTATTACCTGTATAATTTATATGCTCTATATCGATGATTGTTTAAATTGGATGATGATTGCAAATAATGGTTGATGATTGATATTTGGATGAACGAATGTTTATTTTATATATAAATATAAACTGCAAGTTCGTTATGGATTATTTTTATTAATTCGGGATTGCGGTATGAAAAGATATATAACCGTAAATATTTAAATTGCGGATTGAAATGACAAATATCCGTACCACTTGACCCTAGGGTAGAAAATTATATACAGACACCGGATTGGTTAAATTAAAATGATTTTTTTTAAGCTTTAATTTTTGAATCTGGATTTAAATGATAATTTGAGAAATATATGATTTCTACGGATTGAATTATTATCGGAATTTGAGTTTATGATAAAATTTGTATTGATTTTTAAGGTATTGTTAAAAAGAATTTATATGAAATTTCAAGTTGAAATTTTGAATAAAAGTGAAATTTGTCAAAATTGAGAAGTTTGAGTTGTTGAAATATAACTTGAAGTGTATTAAAAATGGAAATAATGTAATTTAATATTTCAAACATGAATTGAAATCGATGTAAACACAATGTTTTATTTATAGAATGTGAATGGAGTTTTGAAAGTGGATTTTGTTGGAAAAAAATTTGAAACGGTTTTTGTGTGGAAATGAAATGAATGGTAAATCGATAGTATTTTAAAATTCATATTTTAATATAAACTATTTTAAAATATATTACCATAAAGACTGTAATTATTAAGATTTTAAACTATTAAACTATTAAACTATGTTTACCTATCTCAACTATATATCAAATCATTTTAACCTATATTTTAAAACCATTTAATTTATATTAAACTAGTTAACCCTTTTAAGTTATTTTAAAACTAATTAACCTATTTTAAAGCTAATAAATCTATTTTAATTATGTTTAATCCACTATAAATTTACTTAACCGTCTTAGGTCAATTAAACAATATTTTAATCTATAGTTAAACTATTCTAGAGTAATTTAACTATTTATAACTACTATACTTATTTAAACTATTTCTAAATTTTCCAGTCTAAGTAAAGAGGAAATGTTAATTAAATGCTTGGTTTTAAAAGAGAATAAATTGAATTGATGATTTGAAGTAAGAATGTAACCTGTTTGGAAATATGAAATTTGGAAGAAATTATGGTTTTGGAAACTGGAAATGATTTCAAAGTGAATAGGGTTTGAAAGCGAATATGATTTGAAAATGACTATGATTTGAAAGTGATATGTTTTGAAATCGAATATGATATCTTAATATAAATTGTAAATCGACTTTTGAAATATAAAAGAACCATCCGGTGTGAAAAATATAACGATTGGTTGTTAAAGAGACCGGGATCGGATTTCGCCTTATAGCCGGCCAATACCGAAACCACTTTAACAACTGTGTACGCGGTGGAGATTCCAGAATGAAGTAGGATGGTGGCGATGTTCTCGAGGTATATTACGTGGACCCAACTCCCGTGAGTTGGCATAAATGACTAAAACAGGAGCTATACCGGGCTACACAAAGGGTCGCACCCTTTCATCGAGCATGCTCCATCGGAAACCATTCTATTACTGTTGTGATTCGATTCGGTGGCGCCATTTTGATTCGGGGGTATTGTTCGAGGTGGGCGGAAGCTGCTGGCTTGCCGTCACCACCGGTCCGGGAGTGCAAACGGTGTATCCACCCTGGCATTGCCTCGCGTGCCGTGTCATCTCCTTATATCGAGCCCACTACGATTTTGGTTTAAAGATCCGACCGCGTTAAGGTTCACCATCCCCTTAACGCTATTTTCTATATGATTATACTTTACTGATTAGACACTACTGTATATAGCGGAATATACTACATAGTAAATAGTTTAACGGATCCTTAAGAGATGTAAATCCCGAGCATCTTTTGAGTTACTGCACTCATATTTATTTCTGTTAATTTAACTCACATAAGATCTTTTAGTTCTGACTCGAGTGTTTTGTCTTTTCAAATTCGCTCGGGTCAGTCCGAGCGTTTCAGGATTGGAAGATTTTATTTCTGGAGGAAGAAGACGAAGATTTTATTATTATTACTATAGATTATTTGGTTACACTACACTCATATTGTTCCGCTGCATTGTTATATGGTATGTGTACTCTGATATGTATTGTATAGATAAAAATCAAAGGTTTTGTAAAACAGCTTCATGAAATGTATATTTTGATTTTTATATTTTATCCTTCCGCTGTGAGATTCTGTTTAGTTTTCTTTCTTCTCTGTTTTTCTTATTTATCCCATAACAATCCGCCCTTACGTATGGTTTGAATTGGCACGTGTGTCTGTTTAAATCGTGCGAAAAGGCGGTCTGTTACAGTTGGTATCAGAGCTTTGGTTTAGCGATAAACCTTAGCTTTGTGGGGTTTGACTCTTTATTAATAGGGTAGTAATACCCTATGGGAGTCGCTGAGTGTATATATATGAGAGAGCGTATTTGTTAGTGTTATAAAAAGGTTTTAATATTGTGTTACTCTGTTCCGTTTTGTATTTATAAATTCTGGTTGGTGCATGGGACGCTATGACATCGATAGGGATTTCTAAACACTTAATAGGACAGACCGACATAATATTTGTTTTCAATATAGGTAAATGAAATAATTTTGCCTATTATATTTTCTACATATATAATAAAATTTTCAGATGATATCTATATTTGGTTGCAACATATTGTTTGTTAGAAATAAAATTTATAAATAATAGGTAAATAAGATTAAAAGTAAATCAATGAAATTTGGAAATTTAGAACTTAAGTTCTGGGGTTTTGAAACTTCTTTCAAATGATTTGGAATGTAATAATATTGTTATAAGTATTTTCTGATATAAATATTTAATATAATTTAAAAGAAATTGTTTTAAAGAAGATTTTTGGAGAAAATAAGATGTACTTTCCTCTCTGTCGCTGGAAAATAATTTCGGTGATGGCGGCCGCATCATCGACTTTTATTTTCGAGTTTCGAAGGGGAAAGACCACGGTAGTAGTTTTACTGCAGATTCATTTTGATAGAAAAATATAAAATTTAAATTGTTTTAAATATAATTAGAGATATACAAGTTGTAAGAATATATTTCTCTATTATTTAAAATAATTTGAGATTTAACCCGATATTAAATTCTTAGATTTCCATTTATAAATTGTTCAGTTAGTGTAGTGAAATGAAAGGGTAGTAATTAATAATTGGAACCTTAACTAAAGTAAAAATTTAATATAATTGGAAGATAAGTAATGTAAACAAGTGCTTGTAAACCTTAGAAAATGAATTAGTGAAATCCTTCCTTTATAAGAATTGATGCTATAAGGTTGTAAATGAAAGGGTAATCAAAATGTTACTATAATTAAAAACAACAGAATGGAAGCATTAAATGAATGAAAGGAATTAAAGGAAATTTGAAATTTGTAACGTATGAAACAGAGAGTAATATTGTTGAACATTAAATTTAGTTAAAGAATGAGATAAACTTGTATAAGTTCATTTACATTTTCTTTAACACATATAACTTACCAAATATTAAAGTTGAAATGTTTAATAAGAGATTGTAATAGAATATTATATAAGTTGAAATTTGAGAAAAATGAAGGATTCAATGAATTTACTATTTTAAATGAGAATTTAATGTTATAAACTTAGGTTATAATTGAAATTTTGCCATAAGTGAATATAATTAAAGGCAAGTATTATAATTAGATGACTTTAAAACTTAAGTAAATAGAATGAAATTCTATAATAAATGAGACCATGAGAAATAAATGAATAAAAATTTAGAAATGCATAAATGGAATGCAATAAAAAGAAACTTACATGACAATAAAATAAAAATGAATATTGTAAGTAATAAATGAAAATAAATGAGGTAATCACTTAATGAATGAAAGAAAGGAAATCAAACAACTAAAGTATGAATTTTTTTATAATAAGTTAAATATTTTGAATAGGATGTATTGTTATTAAATTCTTCTTTTCCCTTCTTTTCCTTTTCGGGGACGAAAAGTTTCGAGTGGGGGAGAGTGTAATGACCCGTAGATTTCGTAAGTTTAATTGGGTTAAATTAATAAGTTTTGTAATTAAATTTAGTAGAAAAAAAACTTATAAATTAATATTGAAATGAAGGCTAAAATAACATATATGAATGGTAATTTAAGTCTTTGTTTGTAATATGAATAAATTTTTCAATAAATAAAATGGTGTAAGAATTGTACCCGAATATAATGTGAAGATAGAAAATATAGGGTAGGCTTTAAATTTGTTAAGTGTAAATTTATGGGTATGGTAACAAATTCGTATGCATTATCTAAATAAATTGGTAAATTAATTTGTTAGGAATCAAAACCTTTTTTTTTAATTTGATGTGTATTGATATAAACGTTACTTTAACGATTATTTATAAAGTAACGGAAGTGTAAATGGAATAAATGAAGTTATGCGGTAATGAATGAATAAATAAAAATATTGCAGTAAATAGGAAACTGACATAACATTTATAAATGATAACGAACATGGTAAGGAATAAATGAGAACAATTGAAATAAAACTAAAAGGTAATTAAAAGTTGAATAGTTACCATTGTAAGATGCCTATTTGGGTAGTTAGTGTAGTTTTGATTTGTCAATTGTAGTTCTAAATTCTATAAGATGCAATCAGTGTTAACTTTATTTTTTTTATGACGTTTGGGTGATTTAAGAAGTGAAAAAAACCAAGAAATTGAAATAAATTATATAATGGATGAAATTAAGTTAATTTGAATTGAGATGGGAATTAAGATTAGTTTATCTAATTTGATTTAAAATTTGGAAAATTTGATCATTGCAATTAATTGAGATTTAATGGTAAATATTATGTAAATTTAAGGTTAGGGAAAACTTTGAGAATATGGAGGTAATAACTTTGAACCCAATGTTAATCTCATCCATTCGACCATGATAAACTGAATAAAAAGAATGAATGGTGATTGCAGCGTAATTTTTGAAAGTATAATTTTTAATTTGATGTATATAATAAAAATTGAATTTACGCTGAAACATATGATTGAATCAACATTTATTTGACATCTAACTTTGTGTAAAATCATTTCAAGTGTTGAGTAATATAAAGATGAAAAATTGTAAATTTTAGAATTTAAAATTATAAAATTTAATTTAATCAATTTATTTAATTAATATAAAAATAGCCATTTTGGTCACGGACTCGGATTTCGACGAAACTAGTTTCATCGGATCCGTATCGGTGAATTATTGCAGGGTTTCAAGTTTCGTAGCGATCAGACTTGTCGTTTGATCGTACGAACGCGAAACGCCTTGAAATTGATTTAATTGAAATCAATTTGAAAACCAAGTTGGAAATATTGTTTTCAGCATAACTTCTTCATACGATCGAATTTGGACGTGAAACTTTTTCCATCGCGTTCAGAATATTTTAAAATACCTATTTTGATATATGGGTTATCCAATTTTCGTTCCGGGGTCAGAACGGGCTTTTTGGGCCAACTATCGTTTAGCACGTTTATAATTCATGTTCACCTATTCTATTTCAGTTTGTCTATAAATAGATGTGATAAACTCTAGCCTCCATTCTATTCTTTTTGCTGTACGTTCATTTCTTCACCTCTTTCTCTTCCTTAATGATTGCAGAAAACCTAGATCTGTTTCCATTTCAAAATCAAGGATAAAAAATTTAAAGTGCTCAGAAAATTTCCGAAAAATTATATGTCGAAGATATCAACGATACGAATCAGCATCTGTTGTCTGTTTTTCGAGATTGCGTTTCGATTAGCGGGAAACCGCGGTCAAACCCTGTAATTTCGAAACCCATAGGGTTGATTTGGGGCTTTTGGATTTCGGCTTTAATCGAAGAAATTGGTATATCGGTTTTGGAGGGGGGGCTTGTGGAGTCGTTTGGTGGTGGTGCGGCGATTCAATTTGGCCGGAGGTGATAGGAATTTTCCAAATTAGGGTTCGGCAAACCGTGCGTTTCACCGGCGGCGGCGGCAGCTCCAGCGGCTCGCGGTGGGTCCAAGGGGGGCGGTTGGGCGAGGCAAGATCGGTGGTGGCGATGGCTTAGCAAATGGTGGTCGGAGGCGTGTTTTTCTGGCGGTCAAAGGAGGGGGTTCGGTCGTGTTCTTCTGTAGAGGAAGGTTCGTATGTAGGAGGGAAAGGAGGCGTCCTGTAGCGTGCAAAGGTGATGACGTGGCACTGTGTTGTGTTCCATTTTTTTTTTTTTATGATTTCATTCGCAATTTTCGACATAACTTTCTCATACGAACTTCATTTCACACGAAATTTCTTTTGTTAGGATCGTAATTAAATTCCGAATCTGTTGACGCTGGTTTGGACAGATTTGGAGACCGTCGAATTTTTGGGTTTAAATTGGATTTGAATTCAATTTAAATCCCAAAGGTGAGTGTTTTAACCCACTCACAACTTCTAAAATTTCTTATGTTTGTTAAATTGAATTTAAATATGAGTAGAAATTTGTTTATGACTGTTTGGCGTGTTTTATTCACTATTTCTGTTTAAACGCATTTATTTAATATAACTGTAAATTTATTTATTTATTGCGTATAATTTGGCAGTTAAAATTTATTTATTTGCATATTAACTGCCTGTCATAGTTATGTTTATTTTTATATCATATTAACTGCCAGTTAAGTTTACATTTAATTTGCATATAAACTGCTAGTTTAACAGTTATTAGATTTATTATTGAATATAAACTGTTAGTTAATACATGTTATTTATTACCTGTATAATTTATATGCTCTATATCGATGATTGTTTAAATTGGATGATGATTGCAAATAATGGTTGATGATTGATATTTGGATGAATGAATGTTTATTTTATATATAAATATAAACTGCAAGTTCGTTATGGATTATTTTTATTAATTCGGGATTGCGGTATGAAAAAATATATAACCGTAAATATTTAAATTGCGGATTGAAATGACAAATATCCGTACCACTTGACCCTACGGTAGAAAATTATATACGGACAACGGATTGGTTAAATTAAAATGATTTTTTTTAAGCTTTAATTTTTGAATCTGGATTTAAATGATAATTTGAGAGATATATGATTTCTACGGATTGAATTATTATCGGAATTTGAGTTTATGATAAAATTTGTATTGATTTTTAAGGTATTGTTAAAAAGAATTTATATGAAATTTCAAGTTGAAATTTTGAATAAAAGTGAAATTTGTCAAAATTGAGAAGTTTGAGTTGTTGAAATATAACTTGAAGTGTATTAAAAATGGAAATAATGTAATTTAATATTTCAAACATGAATTGAATCGATGTAAACACAATGTTTTATTTATAGAATGTGAATGGAGTTTTGAAAGTGGATTTTGTTGAAAAAAAATTTGAAATGGTTTTTGTGTGGAAATGAAATGAATGGTAAATCGATAGTATTTTAAAATTCATATTTTAATGTAAACTATTTTAAAATATATTACCATAAAGACTGTAATTATTAAGATTTTAAACTATTAAACTATTAAACTATGTTTACCTATCTCAACTATATATCAAATCATTTTAACCTATATTTTAAAACCATTTAATTTATATTAAACTAGTTAACCCTTTTAAGTTATTTTAAAACTAATTACCTATTTTAAAGCTAATAAATCTATTTTAATTATGTTTAATCCACTATAAATTTACTTAACCGTCTTAGGTCAATTAAACAATATTTTAATCTATAGTTAAACTATTCTAGAGTAATTTAACTATTTATAACTACTATACTTATTTAAACTATTTCTAAATTTTCCAGTCTAAGTAAAGAGGAAATGTTAATTAAATGCTTGGTTTTAAAAGAGAATAAATTGAATTGATGATTTGAAGTAAGAATGTAACCTGTTTGGAAATATGAAATTTGGAAGAAATTATGGTTTTGGAAACTGGAAATGATTTCAAAGTGAATAGGGTTTGAAAGCGAATATGATTTGAAAATGACTATGATTTGAAAGTGATATGTTTTGAAACCGAATATGATATCTTAATATAAATTGTAAATCGATTTTTGAAATATAAAAGAACCATCCGGTGTGAAAAATATAACGATTGGTTGTTAAAGAGACCGGGATCGGATATCGCCTTATAGCCGGCCAATACCGAAACCACTTTAACAACTGTGTACGCGGTGGAGATTCCAGAATGAAGTAGGATGGTGGTGACGTTCTCGAGGTATATTACGTGGACCCAACTCCCGTGAGTTGGCATAAATGACTAAAACAGGAGCTATACCGGGCTACACAAAGGGTCGCACCCTTTCATCGAGCATGCTCCATCGGAAACCATTCTATTACTGTTGTGATTCGATTCGGTGGCGCCATTTTGATTCGGGGTATTGTTCGAGGTGGGCGGAAGCTGCTGGTTTGCCGTCACCACCGGTCCGGGAGTGCAAACGGTGTATCCACCCTGGCATTGCCTCGCGTGCCGTGTCATCTCCTTATATCGAGCCCACTACGATTTTGGTTTAAAGATCCGACCGCGTTAAGGTTCACCATCCCCTTAACGCTATTTTCTATATGATTATACTTTACTGATTAGACACTAGTGTATATAGCGGAATATACTACATAGTAAATAGTTTAACGGGTCCTTAAGAGATGTAAATCCCGAGCATCTTTTGAGTTACTGCACTCATATTTATTTCTGTTAATTTAACTCACATAAGATCTTTTAGTTCTGACTCGAGTGTTTTGTCTTTTCAAATTCGCTCGGGTCAGTCCGAGCGTTTCAGGATTGGAAGATTTTATTTCTGGTGGAAGAAGACGAAGATTTTATTATTATTACTATAGATTATATGGTTCCACTACACTCATATTGTTCCGCTGCATTGTTATATGGTATGTGTATTCTGATATGTATTGTATAGATAAAAATCAAAGGTTTTGTAAAACAGCTTCATGAACTATATATTTTGATTTTTATATTTTATCCTTCCGCTGTGAGATTCCGTTTAGTTTTCTTTCTTCTCTGTTTTTCTTATTTATCCCATAACAATCCGCCCTTATGTATGGTTTGAATTGGCACGTGTGTCTGTTTAAATCGTGCGAAAAGGCGGTCTGTTACAGTATGTTATTGATGTTGAGCTGTGATTGATGTGCTCTGATGATGTAATATATAAACAGAGATATTGATTTTTGAGTGAAGACCATTTATTATCTATTATATTTTATTCCACTGCGATGGTTAGATTCTGTTGCTGATTTCTATTTTTCTTCTTCTACGTCTTCTTCTTTAACCCAAATGGTTCGTATTTCTATACAACTTGAGTTGATTTTGGTAGAATAGTGTTAACTCAAGGGGCACGGATTTGCGGGTCGTTACACTTGGTATCAGAGCATAGGTTGGTGATAACCTTGGCTCTGGTAGGAATTACTCATTTAAATTAGAGTCCGTAGTACTCTAGAATGAGATTGAGCGTATTTATAGATATGAGCCTGTATTTTTTAGTGAATATAAATTGTTTTAATATTGTGTTGATTGGTTTATTGACTGGCATATGAACCTTCGTCGGCATAGTCTGGACAACTGTATCGAAGGGGTTTCTAAACACATGAATAGAACAGTTTGACATGGTATTGTTTTTAAATGTGGGTGAATGAAATAATTTTACCCAAAAATATATTTTGATATAAATAAAAGTTTTTGTAAACTATTTTAGCTAATATATGGTTGTTTGGATGTTAGAAATGATAATATCAAATTATTATCACCGTTGTATAAAGAATCTACCTAGAAATTGAAAACATAACCAAAGTTTAGGGGAATAAACCCATTATAAAATGAAATTTATAAATTGAAATATAATCAAATGGAGATTTGTATAAGCATAAACTATACAAATGAATTATAGTTAAAATTTGAATTAAAACAGAATTTGAAACTTTAAAACCCTGGAGATTTTGGGAGTATTTGAAGATAAATAGTAGCATTGTTGTTTTTGGGGGTATTTCTAAGAGGAAATTGTTTCAAATAAATTTTGGAAAAGGATATAGTACTAAATTGACTTCATTCGCTGGGAAATAACTTCGGTGACGACTGCAGCATCATCGATGTTCATTTTCGAGTTTCTAAGTGACGGATTGCTACCAAAAATTGATTTGCTTAGAAAAGCTAGTTGTTTTTGAAATTTTCAAAGGAAATTTGTTAGGAATAAAACCAGGATGGGTTTTATTTTTGAGAAGTGTGATTTGGGATGTTGGAGATTTCAAAATGATTTGAAACCAAAAGTCGGGTGTTTAAAAATCCTGATAAGATAGGTTGTAAGCTTATAAATTGAGATGATTTTTAAATCAGGAAAGGAATATAAGCTTTGAATGTTGAGAATTTGAATTTAAAGTGAAAGGTTAAAAATGAAATTAACTTGGATTGGGAAACAAAATTTAACTGGAATGAAATCAATTAAATAGGTTGAAAAATAATATCCAGTTGTTTTCGAATTAAGTTGAAATCGAATTGAGTTAAATAAATCTGGGTAAAATAAAATTGAATTGGAATAAGACTTTAATTGAATTATTGAATGGAATTAGATTCTTATCTGAATAAATGAAGAAATAAGTTGGATAAGGATTGGATTGAAATAAATAAATCAGAATAACATATAAAAGAATAAAAAATGCATGGAATAAAATATGCTTGGGTTATAGATAAGCGTATGCTTGAGTTAAAAATATGATTGGATAATGAAACGAAAATCCAAATTTGAATTATAAAATAAATCAAACGTAAGGAAATTAAATGAAGTGGTAAATGAAGTGTTATTTGGAAATAAAAATCAAGTATTGATTTTAACCAGGGGTAGAACTAATTTGATAACAAATTAGTTAATAAAATGTGTAAAGAGAACCTAATGTAGCTAAATAGAAGATGAATTGTAAGCTAACAATGAACTTTGGAAATAAAACTCAAGTTACAAATCAAATTCGACCTGGATTGTTAGTGAAGTAAATGAGATTGAATTGTGAGTTCGTAAAAGTGAATGGTAAATTGAAAATGGATAGTGGATTCAGAACTTGAGTTATAAATTAAAATTTAACTTGAAGTGTTAACAAATTAAATATAATTGCGAATAAAAATGACATTAGATTAAAATAGTAATGGTTTGTATTGCGAATAAAATCCAAATGAGTGGAAATAAATTGGAAATGGCCTTGTAATCAATTGAATGAGCTGAATCCGAGAGTTAAAATTTTATAATAACTAATCAAAAGAAATTGTAGATTTAAGATGAGATTTAATTGAGATAGAATTAAGTTGAATAGAAAAGAAAAATTTACTCGTAAGATGAAAAGAGCTTAAGTATAAAATTGAAATAAATTAACTTAAGCTAATAGGTGGAGGACAATTGAATTGAATTCAACTTAAAACTAAGTTTAATGATATTGGATTGGATTTAAATCAAGTGAAAATAAATTTTTATCGAAATAAAATTAGGTGAGTTACCGATAATATTAAATGGAATGAAGTTCCTAATTAAATAATTATAAACCATTTAAAATGTTAAAGAATTGAAATAACTTGGAGACAATATGAACAATTGAACGTTTTCAAGTTAATAGAATGGTTTCAAATGAAATGCAAATGAATGGGTTGTGAATAAAATTGAAATGGAATGTGTCGAGTTAAATAAATGGTCGTGAATGAATTAAAATAAGAAGGAAATTTAATTGGTAATAAAGATGAACTCGAGTTGTTAATGGTTTTGAATGAACTGGTTTGGATAGTAAAATGAAATGCAAGTGAATGGATTCAAATTTAAAATGCAATGAAAATGGGAATATATGGAATGTGGATAAATTTAAAAATGGAATATAATTAAGTATAAATTGAGTTGAAACCAATTTAAATTGGTTATAAAACATAAATACTTATTTATTCACATAGATCTCGTCGAATTGCATAGAATAAATTGTCATTTGATGTAAATGGAAGTAAATAAGATACCATGAATTGATAAAAGTGAAATAGAATTGATTTTGAAATTAATTGAATTGAATATGAGCTTGTTTGGGGTTAAAATAAATTGAAGGTAAGAAATGGTATTGTAAACCATTAAAATTAAATGAAATGGCGTATGGATTGGTTGAAACAAATGCGTAAGTGTTAAAAACCATATAAGTTGCTTATAAACATTGTTTAGTTACATTGCTTTTAATATTCATATGGTGTAGTTGTTTAAAAAGAGTGAAATGTTAATAAACTTCATATATTTGGCACTTACATGTTTAAATTGAGTAAGTACAGGTACCGGGAAGCCGTTTGGCTGGATTTTTGGGAACGCTAACTGTTAAATAATAAGCCGCTTACTTATAAATGCTAAATAAGGTACGCCTACACAATAAAAATAGGAAATATGAACTGTTTTTGGTTTTTTTCCGATCGTGTGGGTCGATGTATATATATTTATATCTTTTGTCAAATTGCAAAAGCTCCTCCGTACAAAGGGGACTCTGGCAAAAAATTTCGGAAATTTTGGGAGTTAGAAAATATTTGGAAAATTTTATTAACGACAAACGATTTCAAAATGGAAATTAAAATAAATTTGTAAATGAAACTAGTTTAAAATAATGACATGAATCAGTATAAATGAAAATAAAATTCAATATTTAGAGTTGAAAATAAATTGAATTCATATGGAAATGAAAGAATCAATTTGAATAGACGTAGATATAAACTAAAGTAGTAAAGTAAAAATAAATAAGGAAACATATAAAATACTTATACTAACTTAAGAAAGGAATGGTAAATTCTTAATTAGAAGTTGAATATTGCAAATATATTCTAAGTTAATATTTGGATGAGTAAATATTGACATTTTGTAAGAAAGGCAATAAAATGTTTTGAATATTGTGATTGGATATTATTGCTAAGCAGGATACGCAGGTATCATAAAGGGAAAGGAAATTGGTTTTGATTTCAGATGATAAAAATTAAATTGCCCGACCAAAAAGGTATGTGTTTAAATTTCTGTGAAATTTGATTGGGTTTTTGGATCGAGCCACCTGGCCTTTTGGTTTCTTTTTGGATTTGGGAGGCCGTAGGGCCATTTTGTAGTTGTACCGAGCTAGCCGCGCAAAGGAGACGCTGGCAAAAAATTTTGAAAATTTAGGGAGTTAGAAAAATTTTGAGAAAATTTTGATAATTCAAAATTTGGTTTTAAATTGAAATTTAAATGATCGAGCAAGTAATAATATTTGAAACTATGGGAGAGTAGAGAAGTTATAAGAATGATCATGGTATTTTACAAAAAAATAGTCGGTTAGATGTTGAATTGTTTGGATTTGGGGAAAGTGATAAACGGGTATTGGACCATTCTTCCTAATTAATAATTTCGGTGACGATATTCTTTTAAGGGGGGAGGAATGTAACGACCCGGAATTTTCGAGCATTCAAAATCAGAATATTTAATTGATTTTAAATATTCAATAGAGCAATTTTAACTTGAATTACAAATATCGCTATTTATTTGATAATTAAATAATAGAATTTAATAATTAGAAGTTGGGTAAATTGTTGAATCTAGAATTTTAAGCCTGTTAAAAATAATTTGAAGGCTTGTAAAATTTATATTGATAGTACAGAGGATATTAGAAGTTGTAAAATTGAAATTAGCAGTGGTTTGTTCAGTTTTGAAATTTTATATCGTTTAAATTGAATTTAAAATAGCCTTCTGAGGCATAGTCTCGGAACTTGACGAAACCAGTTCCATTCGGTCCGTAATATTGAATTATTATCGGATTTCAAATTTCGTATTGATTAGAGTTAATGTGTGAACGTACGATATATAAACGCGTTGAAAATTTCATTGTTAATTGTCGATTTAAAATTGAAATTTAAAATTAAATTAGTACATTGTTTAACCAGTTAACCTTCAACCGAATTAATTTCACGTCAGCTTTCTTTTCCGTCACTATGGTAAGGCAAGCTTCTCGCACAAGGTATTTTCCTTCTTTTTATAATTGCCGAGCCTTCTTGAACACACTTTCTTTTAAAAACAAATATCCCAAGCCGTTCAACAAAAACATTCTAAAGCAAGCCAACTACTCACCTTCCCTAACACGCTTCTTTCCTTTTGATACCTACAGCCGAATAAGTAAACGAAACTTTCTCTTCTAAATCCTATTTTTTCCCCAATTTGTAAAAAAAAAAAAAATCGGCCGAAGCCTTTGCACAAATAATGGCGACGAAGGGGGAAAATCAAATCGCCATCGCGTACGACTTGGAGGCGCGATGTCGTTTGAGATGCTCGGCCGTAGCACCTAAGGTTTTGGGAGGATCGAACTCAAGTTCGATCGAGAGGCAGTCGTTAGGAAATGGGGCGACGTTGTTCAACCTCACCGCTGTTCGTTGTCGAGCTCGAAGGTGACAGTGAGGGCAACAGTGGATCGATTAGGGTTTGGAGCTGCACGCGTCAAAGGTGGTCGTGATTTCTTTGAGTGCGCACGAGGAGATTGTAACGACCCAGGATTTTTTGGTAATTAAAATTTGAATATTTAATTAATTTTAGATATTAATAAGTGAATTTATAAGTCGAATAAATTTTAATTCGAATAATTGGATTTAATTGGATAATTAAATCGATAATTTAATATGTTAAATTATGGAAATAATTGAAAATCGAGTTGAATATGATTGAAAATGATTTTTAAAATTTTATTTTATCATATTGGAGTTTGAATGATATTTTAGAACTTTTAAAATCGAATTAAAAGTTAATTTGTGGAAATTGAATATTTTAATATTAAAATCGACTAGTGAAATTAGTCAATTTTTGAACAGTCTCAGAATTGAACGAGACCAGTTCCATTGGATCCGTAATAGTTAGTTATTACCGGATTTCAATTTTCGTGTCAATCGGAGTTATCGTTTGATCGTGGCAGCTCGAAACACATCGAATTATTTCTAATATTAATTTGGCGAGTTAAAATAGCCATTTTTCAAACTGTCTCGGATTTCAACGAAACCAGTTTCATCGGATCCGTAATGTGATATTATTGTAAGGTTTCAAATTTCGTGTCAATTGGATTTACCGTTTGTCCGGTACAAATTAAAACGCCTAGAAAATCGTTTAAATCGGTTTAATTCAAATTGATCGTTTATTGCCATAACTCGCACAGATGACCGAATTAGCTTCCGAAACCTGTTCCATTGTGTCCGGAACGCGGGGTAAACCCTAGAAACGCTGGTTACGGCGCGTAAATCGGAGTTTGGAAAATCGGGATGAATAGTGTTCGTTCGTTCCCTATAAATAGACCCCCACCCTTCACAATTCTAGAAAAATAAAAATAAACTCTAAACCCTAACCCTAGCCGCCATCTCTTCAATCTATGGCCAGAAAACTCCTATTTTCTTTCCTCAATTACTTCCAGTCCGTGAAGTTTTAGCCAAAGTTGTTAACTACAACATTATAGAGCACGACGAGATCTTTAAATCCATACGGATATGATGGAGTTTAGCGTCGCGTAGTGGGAGAAAAAGGAGGCCGACAGTTGATGGTTGTGCACGCATTTCGAGGGTGATGGTGAGGCCGAGTTGCAGGGGTTTCAGCCCGAACATAGAGGGGGTTTGGAGCTTCGATTTGGCGCATCCTGATCGTCGTAGAGTTGAACGTGGAGGCTCGAAGATGGAACCCTAGTTTCATGCATTGGGTTCATGTTGCGGCCTGTAGAATGATGCGTACGTGAGTGAGAAGATGAAGTTGAGGGCTGTGATGTGGAGTGGCAACAGTGAACGGCCATGATCTATGCTAGGTTGAAATTATAAAAGTTATGTTGTAATTGTTTATATATAAATTCGTAGAAACTTGTAAAATTGATAACTTTTTCATACGAGGTCGAAAACGTGCGAAACCAGTTGCGTTGGAATCGTATCGTCGAGCACTACGCGATGAAATTGGATTGGAGTCGTTTGGAGTTAGTGAGAATTTTGGGTAAAATTAAACGTCCGTTTAATTTTATTCGAAATAAATCGCTAAAACGAAATTGAAATCAAGGTGAGAACTTCTCACTCAATCGAATCAGTTTCGATTTTATTTTAAATAGTTAGATTTAAAATATTTGAATGCATGTTTGAATGATGATTGTTATCTATTTATTGTTAAAATAGACATTATGCGCCGTTAGTAAGCGGATGTTATTTATTAAAAACATATACCGCGAATATTTCATAAACAGTGAAATTGGTATTATATATAATAGCAATATATATATTGGCATATGTATATATTGGAGTTATTGATTTCCCGCATTTGTATAGCGGATGAGACCCTATTGCGCCGTCTATTAAGCGGATAATATTTTAAATCCCATATACCGCGATAATTCCGTACTGGAGCGGAATTGGTATTGTGCTAATGTTTGTGGATGCAGGAAAACAGGTTGGAGGGATCCAACTGGATTCCTCAACAGTATTTATTTGATTTCAGATATTTTGGTATTTGATGGATTATCATATTGATATATGATATCGTTGTTGTCGTGATTGATTATTTGGTATGTAGCATCATTGGACCAAATTTGGAACTTTAAAATGATTTTTAAAGTGATTTTTGGAAAATATACTACATGTTTGGAATTGATTCATTTTAAATAAATAAACGTTATAATTTTAATGTTATAAAAATTATGATTTTGAGAAATACAATTAAAGATTTATTTTTGAAAATATGAGGTTAATGGTTTTATAAAGTAGTTTAAAAATTGGGGATTTGAATTTATTATAAAAAGTTGAAAGAATAGGATTTATAAAATTTAATTTTTTTATGAATAAAAATGGTGAAATTATAAAGGAATTTAAAGACGTTTTAAACAATAATATAAATTGATTTATATTAAGAGATTTATAAATGGATATTTATAAATTGAAATATTGATATTATAAAACGAGTTTTTATAAGTGTTTGAATGAAGTGAAAATGAATTTTGTAAATGAATGGAATTTATAAAATTAAAAATGGTGAAGTTATAAATGAAATTTATAAATAGTAAGATTTATAAATTTTATAAAGTTATTAAAAGAATAGTTTTGAATAAATCATTGAATCTTATAAGTTATAAGATTTATAATTATGAAGTTTAAAAGAACGATTTTGTAAATAGACGTTTTCGAGAAATAGAAGGAAATGGTGGACTATAGCACTGTTGTTATAGTAAATGATTTCCGAAAGGAAATGTTTTGTATAGTATTGGGATTTATATATCTATTTTAATTTCGAATCCCTATACTAGTGATTTTGGGTTGTCGTAACGATGTTTTACGTAACATTCGTTTTGGCCCAAATAAATATGTTTAAGAGAATGATTTCCTTAAAGAATGAAATATATACTCAATCTCGATTTAAGTATATTGAATATTTTCTAAGTGTTGAAAATAAATAAAATTTGTGAATTACTTATGAATAAATAAGTATGGAAATGTTTTCCAATATAAAATGAATATTTTGAGAATTTATCTTTTTGAAGATAAATTGAAAAGGAATATTGAAATGAATAATTGAAATCGAATATTCATAGATATTTTGGATTATAAATTCACTAAGGAATTTATAAAAGAAAGTGGAATTTTTTTAAAAATAAATATTGATTTATTTTTGAAGTATTGAAAATAATATATCTTGTAAAGATATTTTTGGAAAATAAATAATTTGGAAAATTATTTGGAATCTGGTGATGTGTGCATATCAATTGATAGTTCAATAACCGACTATCAATATTTACCTTTGAAAGGTATTTGATGTGATTTGTTTGAATTTGAATGCCACACTTATTTTTGAATAAGCGCTCACTATTCGGGTTAACCGGGAAAGGACTATGGGGTCGTATAACCCATTCCGAATAGGTGATACGTCGTTGTGAATTGCATTTGAAGATCGGTGTTGAAGACCCGGTATTTGCGAGAGCGATAAGATGACCTGTCGATTGTCTCTGCACTGAGTTGCAACGGTATGGAGACTCCCTAAGTGATGGGAAATCCGATCAGGATTGTGAATATCCGGATTGCAAGGACTTCTTTGTAAGTGCCTTTGGTTTTGTCGAGCCCGAAACAGACTTGTATGGATTGTATGTCTGACATTACAAATTGAGATATAAAGCAGATTTCTTTCAAATATATTTCTGTTGGTGGCGGAGAATTTATTCTTTTAGCTTAACACCCTTCTCTGAGACGTATGAGCTCAGAGGTTATGTAGTTGAATGTTATCAGCGATATATTCCCAATTTGGTAATGTGACATGCTGAGTGTTGCTGTAAATGATCATTGTGTTGATTATTTGTGATAGGATCGTTTATTTGATCGTCTATCCTGGTGATCATTTCTATGATCATTTGTTGACCTAAAGCATGGCTTTTGTATAAAGTATGTTTTGTGGACGTGACTTCGTCGAGCCTCACACCTCGGGAATGGTCGAAACAGGAAAGATGCGGCAAGGTTATGAGGGGTAGCGCCCTTTAGGATATGTGCATTTCCTTCTGGAAAAGGGTGGTATCATGGTATGGAGCCCAGATGCTTACTCATGTTGAAAACACTTTATGATTGTGTGAATTGATTGCGAGCGCTCGGTTGAAAGGTCCCAAAGGACCGGGGGATGGCATATTCGGTCAGTTGTTACTCAGTTAGGGGTAACCCGGCCTTGTGTTGGTAGAGATCCGGTTTGGTTCTCGGGAATGTCCATCCAGAGGCATTCTCATGTGGCAATAGGAAGTTCCTTGGCCTGATCATTCGTTGGAAATCCAATTCCCAATACGAAACTTGTACGGTATTAGTTGTAGAACCTGCCATTCACTTATGGTGGTCACCACTGTTTGGATGGTAGCTATAGTAGGCATACGATAATGGTCGTATGTTGGCTAAGATTTATATTCTACTTTCGAAATGAATTTTTCCTACACTATGCACTAGTAATAATATCAAATGTTCTTTTTAAATGCGTATCAAGCATCTTTGACTATCATAAGGAGAAATCTCCTCCGATTCTGCGTTTGCATTGTGTGTGTGCGCGGGAGGCCTTATGGTAGTCTCATTTTTAAAATCATTTCGAATTGACTTTAAAAATATTCATCTATTTTGATTTTAAAGATAAATAAACTGTTTTGAGTTCTCACACCAGTCACATGACTGACTCGGAGTTTATTGTTTTCCTTCCTAAACTCTGGGTGCCCACCAATTTCCACACGGGCAGTTAAGAGTTAGGTTTATCAGGATATTCTGGAGTTGCTGGAGGCAAGATGGATGGCATGGCGTATTATTATGTATAATATTTCTTTTTCCGCTGCATTGTTTGTTGTTGTTGTACACTCTAATGATATGATGTAATGAAATGTAATGTATAAAATGTAATAACTGATATAGTTCTTTATTTAAAGATTATTCATTTATTATCATATGTTGTTCCGCTGCGAATTGTGAGATTCTGATATTGTTCGGTTGTTTTCCGTTCCGTTCTATTTTGTATATTTTCTGTTTTCTTTTCCCTCTATATTTTCTACCTTCTTCTATCTCCTTCTGTCTCTTTCTTTTTCCTAAACCATAACATTTCGGGTTTCCGGCCTTCGATTTCTCGGCAGTCGATAAAGTGAGTATCGATGTTGAATTTTCGAAAGTCGAAAATTTCCGGGACGTTACATTTGGTATCAGAGCATATGGTTAAGCGACAACCATGGTTCTGTTGGGTATTACTCATTAGAGATAGAGTCAGTAGTACTCTAGAATGAGTTGAGTGTAATAATAGCTATGAGAGCGTACTTGTTGGTGAATATAAAATTGTTTTATATTGTGATGATTGGTTTGTTGAGTGGTATATAGATTCTGGTTAATACGAGTAATTAACGTTGTTGATAGGGATCTCTAAACACTTGAATAGAACAATTCGACATAATATTGTTTTAAATTGGGTAAATGCAATAATTTTACCTTGAGTATATTTTTAAATATAAAGGAATTTGGTTGAGATTGATATACATTGGTTGTTATATGATTGTTAGTTGATTGTATATAATTCATTAAGTGTTAATGAAATTGAATTAATGAAATTGGAAGCTAAAGTAATTGGAATTCAATAGGAAGTTAAATGAATCTTAAATAGAATTGAATTTAATTTGGAAGTGAACCAACTTGAATATGAATTAGTAAATATAAACTAATTGAAAATGAATGTTAGTAAAAACATCCACTGTTAATGAATCAAATGTGATTAGATAGAAAACCTATTTCATTGAATATTAATGAAAATATGAATGAATATTTATTGGTTATGAATGTTAGTTGGATGTAGTTGGTTGATGGTTGAATATATATTGCTTTTACTACATTTGCTATGTAGGCATATATAGTTATTATGTTGCTATATGTTGTATATCGATACCATTGTCTATATACATGTTTCTCGTTTGTTTGTTGAGTGTTTAGTAGGTGCGGATTGCGTTTGCTTTGCATTTGGAGCTCGCTTTCGCGCTATATTAGCCGTATACGCTCGCTAATAAAATATAAGGTACATATCTCGGATTAAATATCGTACTTTTATACTTTTTTCCCTGCGGGATGCCTCATTACTTGATGGGATGTATATTTGTGATATATATACTGTCATTTTTTTTCCGGATCGAGCCGCGCAAAGGAGACTATGGCGAATTTTTCCGAAAATTTAAGGCGTCAGAAAAAATTTGAGAAAATTGGAAAATTTTGTGAAAACTTTAACTTTGATTTTGGAGTTGAAAGTTAAACAATAGTAGTTGTTTTTGAAAAGATAACTAAGTATGATTTGAAAACTTAGTAAAGTTATTGTAAGAAGTTTAATTATGGATTTATGGAAAGTTAATAAATTCTGTAACTTTTCTTACTTAATAATTTCGAGGACGAAATTCTTTAAAGGGGGGAAGATTGTAACGACCCAGGATTTTTTGGTAATTAAAATTTGAATATTTAATTAATTTTAGATATTATAAGTGAATTTATAAGTCGAATAAATTTTAATTCGAATAATTGGATTTAATTGGATAATTAAATCGATAATTTAATATGTTAAATTATGGAAATAATTGAAAATCGAGTTGAATATGATTGAAAATGATTTTTAAAATTTTATTTTATCATATTGGAGTTAGAATGATATTTTAGAACTTTTAAAATCGAATTAAAAGTTAATTTGTGGAAATTGAATATTTTAATATTAAAATCGACTAGTGAAATTAGTCAATTTTTGAACAGTCTCAGAATTGAACGAGACCAGTTCCATTGGATCTGTAATAGTTAGTTATTACCGGATTTCAATTTTCGTGTCAATCGGAGTTATCGTTTGATCGTGGCAGCTCGAAACGCATCGAATTATTTCTAATATTAATTTGGCGAGTTAAAATAGCCATTTTTCAAACTGTCTCGGATTTCGACGAAACCAGTTTCATCGGATCCGTAATGTGATATTATTGTAAGGTTTCAAATTTCGTGTCAATTGGATTTACCGTTTGTCCGGTACAAATTAAAACGCCTAGAAAATCGTTTAAATCGGTTTAATTCAAATTGATCGTTTATTGCCATAACTCGCACAGATGACCGAATTAGCTTCCGAAACCTGTTCCATTGTGTCCGGAACGCGGGGTAAACCCTAGAAACGCTGGTTACGGCGCGTAAATCGGAGTTTGGAAAATCAGGATGAATAGTGTTCGTTCGTTCCCTATAAATAGACCCCCACCCTTCACAATTCTAAAAACATAAAAATAAACTCTAAACCCTAACCCTAGCCGCCATCTCTTCAATCTATGGCCAGAAAACTCCTATTTTCTTTCCTCAATTACTTCCAATCCGTGAAGTTTTAGCCAAAGTTGTTAACTACAACATTATAGAGCACGACGAGATCTTTAAATCCATACGGATATGATGGAGTTTAGCGTCGCGTAGTGGGAGAAAAAGGGGGCCGACAGTTGATGGTTGCGCATGCATTTCGAGGGTGATGGTGAGGCCGAGTTGCAGGGGCTTCAGGCCGAACATAGAGGGGGTTTGGAGCTTCGATTTGGCGCAACCTGATCGTCGTAGAGTTGAACGTGGAGGCTCGAAGATGGAACCCTAGTTTCATGCATTGGGTTCATGTTGCGGCCTGTAGAATGATGCGTACGTGAGTGAGAAGATGAAGTTGAGGGCTGTGATGTGGAGTGGCAACAGTGAACGGCCATGATCTATGCTAGGTTGAAATTATAAAAGTTATGTTGTAATTGTTTATATAAAAATTCGTAGAAACTTGTAAAATTGATAACTTTTTCATACGAGGTCGAAAACGCGCGAAACCAGTTGCGTTGGAATCGTATCGTCGAGCACTACGCGATGAAATTGGATTGGAGTCGTTTGGAGTTAGTGAGAATTTTGGGTAAAATTAAACGTCCGTTTAATTTTATTCGAAATAAATCGCTAAAACGAAATTGAAATCAAGGTGAGAACTTCTCACTCAATCGAATCAGTTTCGATTTTATTTTAAATAGTTAGATTTAAAATATTTGAATGCATGTTTGAATGATGATTTTTATCTATTTATTGTTAAAATAGACATTATGCGCCGTTAGTAAGCGGATGTTATTTATTAAAAACATATACCGCGAATATTTCATAAACAGTGAAATTGGTATTATATATAATAGCAATATATATATATTGGCATATGTATATATTGGAGTTATTGATTTCCCGCATTTGTATAGCGGATGAGACCCTATTGCGCCGTCTATTAAGCGGATAATATTTTAAATCCCATATACCGCGATAATTCCGTACTGGAGCGGAATTGGTATTGTGCTAATGTTTGTGGATGCAGGAAAACAGGTTGGAGGGATCCAACTGGATTCCTCAACAGTATTTATTTGATTTCAGATATTTTGATATTTGATGGATTATCATATTGATATATGATATCGTTGTTGTCGTGATTGACTATTTGGTATGTAGCATCATTGGACCAAATTTGGAACTTTAAAATGATTTTTAAAGTGATTTTTGGAAAATATACTACATGTTTGGAATTGATTCATTTTAAATAAATAAACGTTATAATATTAATGTTATAAAAATTATGATTTTGAGAAATACGATTAAAGATTTATTTTTGAAAATATGAGGTTAATGGTTTTATAAATTAGTTTAAAAATTGGGGATTTGAATTTATTATAAAAAGTTGAAAGAATAGGATTTATAAAATTTAATTTTTTTTATGAATAAAAATGGTGAAATTATAAAGGAATTTAAAGACGTTTTAAAGAATAATATAAATTGATTTATATTAAGAGATTTATAAATGGATATTTATAAATTGAAATATTGATATTATAAAACGAGTTTTTATAAGTGTTTGAATGAAGTGAAAATGAATTTTGTAAATGAATGGAATTTATAAAATTAAAAATGGTGAAGTTATAAATGAAATTTATAAATAGTAAGATTTATAAATTTTATAAAGTTATTAAAAGAATAGTTTTGAATAAATCATTGAATCTTATAAGTTATAAGATTTATAATTATGAAGTTTAAAAGAACGATTTTGTAAATAGACGTTTTCGAGAAATAGAAGGAAATGGTGGACTATAGCACTGTTGTTATAGTAAATGATTTCCGAAAGGAAATGTTTTGTATAGTATTGGGATTTATATATCTATTTTAATTTCGAATCCCTATACTAGTGATTTTGGGTTGTCGTAACGATGTTTTACGTAACATTCGTTTTGGCCCAAATAAATATGTTTAAGAGAATGATTTCCTTAAAGAATGAAATATATACTCAATCTCGATTTAAGTATATTGAATATTTTCTAAGTGTTGAAAATAAATAAAATTTGTGAATTACTTATGAATAAATAAGTATGGAAATGTTTTCCAATATAAAGTGAATATTTTGAGAATTTATCTTTTTGAAGATAAATTGAAAAGGAATATTGAAATGAATAATTGAAATCGAATATTCATAGATATTTTGGATTATAAATTCACTAAGGAATTTATAAAAGAAAGTGGAATTTGTTTAAAAATAAATATTGATTTATTTTTGAAGTATTGAAAATAATATATCTTGTAAAGATATTTTTGGAAAATAAATAATTTGGAAAATTATTTGGAATCTGGTGATGTGTGCATATCAATTGATAGTTCAATAACCGACTATCAATATTTACCTTTGAAAGGTATTTGATGTGATTTGTTTGAATTTGAATGCCACACTTATTTTTGAATAAGCGCTCACTATTCGGGTTAACCGGGAAAGGACCATGGGGTCGTATAACCCATTCCGAATAGGTGATACGTCGTTATGAATTGCATTTGAAGATCGGTGTTGAAGACCCGGTATTTGCGAGAGCGATAGGATGACCTGTCGATTGTCTTTGCACTGAGTTGCAACGGTATAGAGACTCCCTAAGTGATGGGAAATCCGATCAGGATTGTGAATATCCGGATTGCAAGGACTTCTTTGTAAGTGCCTTCGGTTTTGTTCGAGCCCGGAACAGACTTGTATGGATTGTATGTCTGACATTACAAATTGAGATATAAAGCAGATTTCTTTCAAATATATTTCTGTTGGTGGCGGAGAATTTATTCTTTTAGCTTAACACCCTTCTCTGAGACGTATGAGCTCAGAGGTTATGTAGTTGAATGTTATCAGCGATATATTCCCAATTTGGTAATGTGACATGCTGAGTGTTGCTGTAAATGATCATTGTGTTGATTATTTGTGGTAGGATCGTTTATTTGATCGTCTATCCTGGTGATCATTTCTATGATCATTTGTTGACCCAAAGCATGGCTTTTGTATAAAGTATGTTTTGTGGACGTGACTTCGTCGAGCCTCACACCTCGGGAATGGTCAAAACAGGAAAGATGCGGTAAGGTTATGAGGGGTAGCGCCCTTTAGGATATGTGCATTTCCTTCTGGAAAAGGGTGGTATCATGGTATGGAGCCCAGATGCTTACTCATGTTGAAAACACTTTATGATTGTATGAATTGATTGCGAGCGCTCGGTTGAAAGGTCCCAAAGGACCGGGGGATGGCATATTCGGTCATTTGTTACTCAGTTAGGGGTAACCCGGCCTTGTGTTGGTAGAGATCCGGTTTGGTTCTCGGGGATGTCCATCCAGAGGCATTCTCATGTGGCAATGGGAAGTTCCTTGGCCTGATCATTCGTTGGAAATCCAATTCCCAATACGAAACTTGTACGGTATTAGTTGTAGAACCTGCCATTCACTTATGGTGGTCACCACTGTTTGGATGGTAGCTATAGTAGGCATACGATAATGGTCGTATGTTGGCTAAGATTTATATTCTACTTTCGAAATGAATTTTTCCTACACTATGCACTAGTAATAATATCAAATGTTCTTTTTAAATGCGTATCAAGCATCTTTGACTATCATAAGGAGAAATCTCCTCCGATTCTGCGTTTGCATTGTGTGTGTGTGCGGGAGGCCTTATGGTAGTCTCATTTTTAAAAGCATTTCGAATTGACTTTAAAAATATTCATCTATTTTGATTTTAAAGATAAATAAACTGTTTTGAGTTCTCACACCAGTCACATGACTGACTCGGAGTTTATTGTTTTCCTTCCTAAACTCTGGGTGCCCACCAATTTCCACACGGACAGTTAAGAGTTAGGTTTATCAAGATATTCTGGATATTCTGGAGTTGGTGGAGGCAAGATGGATGGCATGGCGTATTATTATGTATAATATTTCTTTTTCCGCTGCATTGTTTGTTGTTGTTGTACACTCTGATGATATGATGTAATGAAATGTAATGTATAAAATGTAATAACTGATATAGTTCTTTGTTTAAAGATTATTCATTTATTATCATATGTTGTTCCGCTGCGAATTGTGAGATTCTGATATTGTTCGGTTGTTTTCCGTTCCGTTCTACTTTGTATATTTTCTGTTTTCTTTTCCCTCTATATTTTCTACCTTCTTCTATCTCCTTCTGTCTCTTTCTTTTTCCTAAACCATAACATTTCGGGTTTCCAGCCTTCGATTTCTCGGCAGTCGATAAAGTGAGTATCGATGTTGAATTTTCGAAAGTCGAAAATTTCCGGGACGTTACAGAGATGGTCGCGGTTAGGGTCATTTTGGGTAGCCGTTCGTGGGTAGCTACGGTGAAGGGCAGTGGTTTCGGTCGAAGTGCTGTGATGCTCAAGTCAGGGTTCGAGCATCTTTGGGCAGCTATGTTGGTCGCGTACTTTTCGAGCTTTGTTGTGAGGTATCTTCGAATTTTTAATAATTTTAATATACTCATATAAGTATTTTTGCTGAACAGTAAATATATATAGTAGATTTTATTAAAAAAAACAAAAGATTTATAAAATACTGCTGTTGTTATTATATAGAAAAATGAGGTAAGAAAATAAAAGGTATACATAATGTTAATCAATTTAATTTAATTCTAAATTGAATTTTAAAAAATGTACATATACTTAGTTATAAACGAATAAAAGAATTTCTTAAATGAAGGATGTAATTTTAGAAGTTTAGAAGAATCAGGTTTTAGGAATCTATATATAGAACATTTTTATATATGGTTGTAAAGACATAGATATACGTTTACATATTTAATTTTGCTTAAGTATCTTTAAATTAAGAGTTTGGCAATCAATCTATTCTATTAGAAACTATTAAAATTATTTTTGTCACTAGGAAAATTGTCCGGAACGAAATTTATTTAAAATTTAATGATCAAGTTAAACTAAATTATTAACTGAATTAAAAATTTTAAAATGGTGAATTAAATGGTTCGAATTTATTTCGAACGTTAACAAATTGTAAAACAAGGCGAGATTGAGGTGAATGGTAATCTTAGGCAAAAGGTGAGTTAATCTCACTCAGTGAATTTAAATTTAAATTTAAATGATTAAATTTAAATAATTGTTTGAATGGTTGAATTGATTGAGGTGATATAGTATGATATTTTGGAATTGATATATTATATTGTGCTAACGTTGTGGGTGCAGGGAAAAATAGGTTGGAGGTATCCAACTAGATCCCTCAATATTTATTTAAATTTTTTGATACCCTTTGTTGTGATTTATTTGATATGCTATGATGAATTATATTGGAATATTGAATGCTATGATTTGATTGAATATAATTGGGTATGATGAATTTCCAAAAATATATAAATTGGAATTTGGAAAGATAATAAAAGAAGTGAAATTGTAAGTAAAATAATTATAGAAATTTGAATAAATTTTTAAATGAATTGGAAAGAAATAAAGTGACTTTAAAATTCTAATAAATAAATCTTGAGTATAGAAAGGAAATTTGAATAAATAGAAAGTTAATGAATTTTAATCTTCAGTGATATTATTTAAAAAGAACAAAACATTTATTTAAAATTTAAGTTTTAATTTATGGAAAGGAATAAAGAAGAAAATGGAAAAAGCTGAAATCCGTATATTTCAGTTAAAAAGGTTTAAAAACAAACGGGAAATAATAACATTAATAATAAGTCCATAACTAATGAATTGAGTAATTAAAGAAACTTATTTCAAATAAAATAAATTGGAAATCAATTTGGGGAAATTGATTTAAGTAATTGAAGTTGGAATTTTCTCTGGATAGCCAAGTACATGTTTTTAAAAGTAAATTTTTAAATATAAATTAAATGTTTTAAGGTTGTTTTAAAAAAAAGCAGGTTTTGTAAAATTTATTATTTCTAATATTTAAAGTCTAAAGTAAGTATTTTCTTTCAATCTATTTTAGCGGTAATTATTAAGAAGTAACTTAGTATTTTTTTAAAAAGTAGAAATCTAGTTTTATATTTTATTAAGTAACTTTATTTTCAAATGTTTATATAGTATGTATTTTTAGTAAATTATTGAAGTAGTTTTAACTTAAATGTTTAACAGTAAATTCCAAAGTAAGTATTTTGTTTAATCTATTATCGTAATAATTATTTAAAGAATGATTTGGTCTTTTGTTTAAAGAAGAAAATCTAATGTATGGTTATAAGGTAACCTTATGTTAGTTATTTCTAAAGTATTATTATAAATTAAGTACTAAAGTAAATTTTTCTAAATTAAATGTTAAATATATTTTACAATAAAGTGTTTTTAAATTATTTTTAAAAAAATCCATAATCTTGTGCTTGGTGATTCCTGTGGAAGTAGAAATAGTTGAAATTTATTCTGAGAAAGGAAGATAGTTTGAAAACTGTTTTCAAGGGTTGGGAATAGAAATATATCTTGTGAGGATATTTTGAGATTAATAAATAATTTAGGAAATTATTTATTGTTTGATGGATGTTTTTGAATATTAATTGATAGTTAAATCACCGACTATCAATATTTGCCAAATGCGTTGATCGTTTCGAAGAGACCGGAATCGAGATTTATTTCTCGAAAACCACTTCGATCCGGTTTGTACGTTTCGTGGAAACGAGTTTGGATTCGAAGATGGAGCAGTGGAGTACAAGGGCTAATCGCTACTAATCTTGAGGATATTTCCGAAATAGATGTAGTAGGAATAGTGCCTTCGGTTCCGTTCGAACTCGGGGCGGACTTGTATGGATGAATGCTTGCGAAACATTGTCAGGTGGACGGTGGGCATTCTAAGGGATATGTTCTAAAAGATAACGCTTAGCCTCAAGCCTCATCAAATTGGAATGACTGAAAAACAAGGGTTATGCAGCAAGGCCAGGTGGGTAGCACCCAAGCAGGGTGAGGTCATCCCTGTTTAGATGTCCCTTTTATTTCGGCTTAGTGGGCGATTGCTGATCCCAACCGCGGGGTGATCTCACTCGGGATTATCCAGTAAGGGGTAGTCTCAGTCTTGTGTTGCAGGGGAGCGAGCGTACTCCTCGGTACTGTGATCTAGGCCACGTATTGTGACAGGTGGTACCCCAGGCCTAGTCATTAGTTGGAAATCCATTCTCCCTACGAGTTTTGTTTGTATTACCCACTTTGTGGCTAGTAGCTGGAATTTAATAATGTAACAATTTCGGCTATTTCATAAGTATTTGTATATAGACCCTATTATAATATCAGAGGATTTCTATAATTGTTTTAGCTATCGTAAGGTAAAAACCCGACATGTTTATTTATGGCTTGGTCTTACGAGATGCTTTTGTTTTCAAAGGATTTTTGAAACTTTAATAATGAATTGAGTGTGATCTTCTCACGCTGGTATTCCAGACTGACTCGGGTGTTGTTTAACTGTAATGCTCGGGTCAGACCGAGTATTATAGGGTACAGGATATAATACTGTGGAGCTCAGGAGACGAGCTGGATGACGATACGTATCTCCGTACTTGTTTATGTATATTCCGCTGTGTTGAGTTGCCGTGTATCCATTTGTATGTTATTGATATTGAGCTGTGATTGATGTGCTCTGATGATGTAATATATAAACAGAGATATTGATTTTTGAGTAAAGACCATTTATTATCTATTATATTTTATTCCGCTGCGATGGTTAGATTCTGTTGTTGATTTCTATTTTTCTTCTTCTACCTCTTCTTCTTTAACCCAAAAGGTTCGTATTCCTGTACAACTTGAGTTGATTTAGGTAGAATAGTGTTAACTCAAGGGGTACGGATTTGCGGGTCGTTACACTTCCCGCCACACACACACAATGCAAACGCAGAATTGGAGGAGATTTCTCCTTATGATAGTCAAATATGCTTAATACGCTAAAATCTTTTGATATTATTATTAGTGCATAGTGCAGAAAACCTTTCGAAAGTATAATATTAATCCTAGCCAGCATAGACATTTCGAACTATGCCTACTATAACTACCATCTAAACAGTGGTGACCACCATAAGTAAATGGCAGGTTCTTCAACTAAAACCGTACAAGGCACATATTGAAGATTGAATTTTCCAACAAATGGTCAGGCTAAGGAACTTCCTACTGCCACATGGGTACGCCTCTGGCGGGACGTCCTGAGAACCTAACCGGATCTCTGCCAACACAAGGCCGGGTTACCTCTTTAACTACGTAACTACTGCTCGAGCATGCCATCCCCCGGCCCTTTGGGACCTTCATCCGAGGTACCTCTAATCCAACAACCACAAAGAAATCACAAAGTAATAGATCTGCAGTATCCACATGAGTGAAGTATCTGGGCTCCATACCATGATACCACCATTTTCCAGAAGGGAATGACACACCCTAAAGGGAGGACCCTCATAACCTTGCCGCATCTTCCCTGTTTCGACCATTTCGGGGCGTGAGGTCCTGATGCAGTCTCGTCCACAAAGCTACGGTTTATACAAAAGCCATGCATTGATCAACAAATGGTACACAGCAGCACTCAGCATGCCACACAACCAAATTGGGAGTATATCACTGATAACTATCAACTACATAACCTATGAGCTCGTACGTCTCAGAGAAGGGTGTTAAGCTAAGCGAATAAATTCTCCGCCACCAAGCAGAAATGTATTTGATAGATGTCAGTTTAATATCTCAAAGTGTAGTGTCAGACATACAACCATACAAGTCTGTCCTGGGTTCGAACAGAACCGAAGGCACTTCCGAAGAATCCCTTGCAATCCGGGTATCCACAATCCCGATCGGACTTCCCATCGCTTAGGGAATCTCTATACCGTTGCTACTCGGTGCAGAGACAATCGTAGGTTATCCTAACGTTCTCGCAAAACCCGGTCTTCAACAACGGTCGTCAATTGCAATCCATAATGTCGTATCATTATTCGGAATAGGTTATATGACACAAGGTCCTCTCCTGGCTAAAATGAATAATGAGCGCAATACTTAAAAACATATGGATATGGGATTTTAGTTAAGTCACAACTTTAAAATTCAAAACTATTTCAAATGGTTTAAACAAATTACTATTTCAAATTTTAAACAAAAATATTTATTTCACAAAGTTCACCCAGTTTCACAAAGATCCATTCATTGATTTTCAAAACAATTTTCATTTCAATTTGGATTAACTCAATTAAATCTTTAAATTAAAGATTTAACTTATAGCTTTCAAACCCATTTCCAAAGATTTATTCATAACTTGGAAAACTATTTTCATTTTTAAACTTGAAATCCTTTTAACACAAATTGGGAGTTCATTTCTTTTGTGAAAGCTTTTCTTATTTGAAAACAATTAGTTTTCGTTTCGAAAAAATCCGATTTCATTTATACAAGTTAAAATCTTTGGGTTAAATTCAAATTCCCAAAACAACACTTTTAAAATGGTCTAAAAACCCATATAAACACATTTATAAGTTGAATAACCTTTTTAAACCATAGTTTCCAAATCATAGAATTCGATTTCAAATATTGAATTCAAATTTAAATCAATTTATTCAAATTTCAAAACTCAATCATGTTATTCAAAATTACTTTTATTTTTGAAATTCATTTTCAAAGCTTTCAATTCTAATTCCAAAACTATTTCGGATTCAAAAATTCAATCTTTAAAACTATTTCAAAATCTATGACTTAACCCGTTTCCACGTGCAATCCATATTTGTGTGCGTATAAGTGCGGTCTAGGGGTTTAACACCATAAAAGTGCAACACCATCAATCAGTACATATTCAAGTACAGCAATATATTTGATAAGCGGTATAAACTATAATGCTTATCTTTCATTCACAGATCACAGATCACAGATAATACATTACAGTAAACAGAGCCCAAATCAAAACAGAACATATCTGGGTATCAAACAATTCAATCATCCAATAGAATCCAAACATTCATAAGTAAGATCAGGTAATTGTCTGATTAATTCAAATCAAATTAACTACTCATGAATTACTAATCCTGGTTAATTAACATTACAAATCATTTTTGATTAATTATTCTTCAATCATTTATTAATTAATAATAAATTAATTAACCTTTATTAATCAACCAATTAACTTTTAATCATTAAATAATTAGCCCTTAATTATTCATTAATTATTATACTAATAAATTACATTAATTGATTCTTAATTTATTATCATTTAATTAATTATTCTTAATTAATTACAACAAATGATTATCCTAATCACTTTCATTAATTAGTCTTAAATAAATTAATTTATCCTCAAATTAATTACCTTAATTAATTAATAACATTGATTAATTGTTCTTTAAATAAATTACAATAAGAGATTATTCTTAATTACTTAATCATCCTTAACCATTAATTATTATCCCTTAATTAATTTCAATGAATGATTATCCCTAATCACTTTCATTAATTGATTAACCTTAAATTAATTAATTTTTCTCAAATTTATTTATTAAATTAATTTATCCCATAAATTAACATAAGGCTTTAATATCAAGCAGCAATTTAAAACATTATATATATTATTCAATTGATTAATTTCATTTTGTTTTAACATTTGAAATAACCTACCAATTTAACTTAACAAAATTTTAAATTAACAAATTACATAACCTCTTAAACAAAATGTTAAAGGAAACATTTATAATATATAAAAGAAATTTATGTAAGAGAGATATTTAAACTAGATTTATTTTAAATTTAAAATCTGATTTCTATAAAACTTAAAAACTCGTTAAACCTTTTCTTTACTTTTAAACTTGATTTCCTTGCTTATTAAAATCTGGATTCTATTCTATTTAAACTTAAAACCTATACATTTTTTTCTTAAAACCATTAAACCTGGAATAACAAAATGGACTCAGGCCCAAACCCTCAACCCCGAGCAAACAAAATCCTTCCCAAGCACGCATGAGGAAAACTTCGAGCCATCACCTAATTTTCACGATCAAAACTTTGGGTTTCCTTCTTCTTCTTCTTCCTACTGTAAATTACTGATATCTTCTCTCCATGGTGCACATGTACCATCAATCCGGTAATTATCGACCATCACTGTCATCACAGGCAAGTCATCCCTGACCTCGTCGAAACCCCTACAACCCAGATTTTGTTTCACTATTCCCAATTGAATTTCGAACCATTCAAGCATGTAACGACCCCGGATTTTTATATAAATTTAAAATGATAATTAAAATCTATTTTTGAAGAAAACGGTGAAATTAATCGATTTAGTGATGTGAGTTTCCCGAGTTCAAATATATTCTATATAAATCATTTAAATTTTTAAATATTGTATATATATGTATATATGTGAATACATATATATATATGTATATTTGGGTATATATGAGTCAATTTGAAATTATAAAATCTTGTGTGTATATATATATATTTTGATTTGAATTTGAATCTTAGATGAATGGTTTAATAAATATTTGAGTTATAAAATAAATTAAGAAAAATATATATATAGTAACTCATAAATAAATTTTAACAACATGTTAACATAGAAGTTATTCATACTATAAAGTAATAGGACAAAGCAGTGGAACAAAACATATATATGAATTAACTTGCAAAACAAACCAGCTATATTTAAACATTAAAACAAAATGTGTGAGCAAATAAAATAATATAAGACAATAAATATTAAAGTAAGATAACAATAAATATTTAAACTAGAAATAGAAAAATAATATGAGATAAATTTTAATAAAAATAGGAAGTAGAACATTTGCTAAATTCTAACAACATAATAAAATAGAAATTTATTTATATTACAAAACAAGAAGATTTAAAGAAAATAAAATACATTTAAATATGAAAAGAATGTAGACGAAAATAAAACAAACAAATAAAATACAAAGGACTAAAACAAAAATATGTTTTTATGAACACTTAAAACAAACATAGATGCAAAAGCTTGTGAAAGAAAATAAAGAAAAGAAAAGAAACAACATTTAAAATATAAAAACAAATGCAGTATAAGTATGTTCAAAACTGAAAAATAAGTATGTAAACGAATTAGTTAAGAAACAAACATCATTAGAATAACTATTATAATATGTACATGAAGTAAAATAAAATAGAAATCTATCAAACATAAATAAAGTAAAATAAGTGAACATATCTATGAAGCTACAGTACAAAGTAAATAAATTAAACAAAACCAAGTATAATGAACAAAACAAAGTGTGAAAGCTTGTATAGTCTGCTAATAGTATTTTCATATTTTGTACAGCTGAAGGGAAGAAAATAAAATGAAAAGTACAAATAAAATCTTCTCAGCTCAAATATATCACTTCAGCCATACTTATTTATAAAGCAAAGTAGAAGAAAGTATGTAGGCAAGTAAAAAAAAAATGCAAGAATAAATAAACTGTACAAACAAGTATATTAGCATGTAAACAAGAAAGGACCTGCATTTAATACAAAGCACGACTTGATATCATTCTAGCCTAGATCTTGTTTCATAAAACAAATGAAAATACCAGTACAAGCAAGCATATCCACCCATGCCTATTATACAAATAACATCACCTGTACAAAATGTTATCAACTTGTAAACTTTTTGTTATATACATCATTTTCTTCATCTCAGTTTTCATTCATTTTAAACTGAGCAAAAGAAAAAAAAAAAAAAAATCAAAACTACAGCTTATAAACACAGAGTTGTTCTCTGTTTCACAATATTCCAGGTGAGTAACTTTTATCTTCAAGCTTGATCTACCTTTATGTGTGAAAGCATGAAAAAATCCTTGGAAATATGATGAGTAGTTTGTCTTCTTGTTTGTTTAGGGATGAAGGCATGTATATATCTATAATAATATTGTATGCATGCCTGTTAACAACATATATCAGCTCTGTTTCTAATTACAGAGTTTAAAAACAAACCAAAATCTCAAAACTCCTTATCTAATGACTATTAGATTTTGAATTTTAAACAAGACGAGTTGGTGAAATTATAATTTAAGTTTTAAAAACATGTTGAAGTATTCAAAGTTTTGAAATTCCTCTAGAACAAGAAACACAGTAGCAATTCTTAATAACATGTTATTACCAAATGTTGTAATTGGCTAATTTGAGTATATATCTTGAATTGTCTTAGAAAAACATGATTTTTAAAAAGAAAACCATAAATTTTAATGTTGTATTGGGTGAGAAACCTTCAGTAGATCGAAAATTGGTTTGGAGGCAATTTCTGGTGATCATTGGGGGATGAGGCCACGGGGTTCTCTGGGATGGGAGAGGAGCCTACGGCGGTCGTAGGAAAAATGGCCGGAGATGGTATCATCCACGGCGGCGACTACGGCGATCATTTTTATTTTTAAACCCTAGTTTTTATGGTGCGTGAATATGAGATCGCCGCGCCTCCTCTCGTGCATCGAGCTGCACGAAATTTCAGGAGGAGCTAGGCGAGAGTTTGTCAGGGACGAGGCCGGAGGGTGGTGACGTTCAGGTGGTCAGAGGAGGAGGAGCGAAGCGATTTTCGTGGATGGGTTTTTGGGTCAGTGGGTTCAAATGGGTAAATTTTGATCTGATCGAAATTTCTTCGATCTGGTTGGTGCTTTGGGGTCTCGCATGTTCGAGTGGGTGTGTGGGATGGACGCGGTGCTCATCGGTGGCCGGAGGAGCGTGGGTAGGTGCACGGTGCATGTGTGTGCACTGGGGAGGAAGAAAGGGGAAGACGTGTTGAACTCGAAGCAGGCTGTTGTTTTTCTGGGGGGGAAACTCGCGTTTGGCTCGGGGAATCTTCGTTTTGACTCGAAGCAAACATGGTGGGGCTCGAGCCAGTGATGTTCAGGTTTAATAAACAGAACTTGTTCTGTTTTCAAAGTTTAATTAAAAAAAAATATTATTTTGAAACAAAGCTTAAGCCAGTTTAAAAACAGAAGTTTAAGTACAAACTTAAGTTAGTTTACAACATGGTTTAGGTATAACTAAGTTTTTAAGTTTAAATTTGTTTTAATAATAATTAAGAAATATTTTATTTAAAAGAATTGAATATAAGATTAGAAATTGAGTTGTAAAAGAAAGTTTAAGCAAAGTTGAAAACAAATCTGAAGACTAGACTTGAACATATAATTGAATTTCAGATTTTGAAATGAAAGAAAGTGATTAATGCAAGTATTTTTAAATATTTTAAATAAGTTAAATATTTTAGGATTTGATTTCAACTCTTTAAAATTTCTTTATAATAAAATATTACTTAAACAAGTAATTTTAAAGGATTTTTAAAATTTGTTTAAACTTTACTAAAGACAAAGGAGGGTTCATTTTTAAATCGTGAGTTTAAAATGATATTTAGGAAGGCAAGTTGAAATAAAAAAGTTTTCAAACATATTTGTAAACGATATTTAAATCACTACTAAGAATGAGTTCACCTTAAATTAATAAAGATTGAATGATTCGTAATACGTTAATTATTAAGATAATAGGAATGGATAATTAATGTTTTGTATCAATTAAATTATTAATTGTAAGTTTAACTTTATTAATTAAGGTCTAATTTCTTAAAACAATTAATTAATTGGTTAATTAATTATGTAATTGGTTTAAAAGATTAATCTAATTAATTTATTAATTAAGAAGAATTAATAAAAGTGTTTGATATATTAATTCATATCAAATGATTTGGAATTAATAAATCCGAATTAATAATAAATTCATAAGTAATTAATTAAATTGGAAATGAATTGAATTAATTAGGATTAAACAGTTAATTATTCCTGCTTACAAATGTTTATTGAATGCTTATGAATGATTGTATTGTATGAGATGCTTTGAATTGATCATCCTATCTGATTTGTGATATTTTGTTCTGTAGTTTGAGCTGTGTATATTTATTTACATTTGTATACTATCTGTGAATCTGTGAATGGACGATGAGCGTTATAGTTTTATATCGCTTATCAACTATATTTCTATGTTTTAATCTGTGATGATTGAAATGATGTTGCACTAGTGTGTTAAACCCCTGGACCACACCATACACACACAATATGGATTTCACGAGGAAATCGATTAAGTCACAGATTTTTGAAATAGTTTTAAATTTGAATATTTGAATTCAAATGTTTTGGAAAAAGATTGGGTTCAAAGTGAAAAGCTTTTGAAATGTAATTTCATAAATGAAATTTGTGTTGAATAACTCGATAAAATATGAAGTTGAATAATTTGATTTGAACTTAAATTCAAGATTTGAAATTGAATTTTATGATTTAAAACTAGGGATTAAAGATGTTATACCAGTTATATATAGGTTAAACTATTTTAAAAGTATTGATTTGGAAATGAGAATATAATTCAAAGTCTTTGACTCGTACAAATATAATTGGATTTTTCTGAAAACGAAAACTGTTGTTTTCAAGTAATAAAAGCTTTCACATAAGAAATGAACTTCAAATTTGTGTTAAAATGATTTCTAGTTGAAATGAAGATAAATTTCCAAATTATGGAAACGATTTGAAAAGTTATAAGTTAAATCTTTAATTTAAAGATTTTAAATGAGTAAACCCAATTGAAATGAAATTGTTTTGAAATCTGTAAATAGATCTTTGTGAAACTGAGTAAACTTGTGGAAGGAATCTTTTTGTTTAAAGATTTGAAATGGTAATTGATTTAAACCATTTAGAAGAAAGTTTTGGGTAATAAGTTGTGACTTAATTGAAATCCCAATATCCATATGTTTTTAACTATTGCGCTCACTAATCGGTTTAACCGGGAGAGGTCCTTTGAGTCATATATCCCATTCCGAATATGTGATACGTCGTTATGGATAGCATTTGAAGACCGGTGGTGAAGACCGGATATTTTCGAAAACGTAAGGACAACTCGTCGAATGTCTTTGCATCGAATGGTCCCCGGTATAGAGACTCCATATGTGATGGGAAGTCCGAACGTGATTAGTGAATATCCGGATTGCAAGGACTTCTTTGTAAGTGCCTTCGGTTCTGTTCGAGCCCGGAACAGACTTGTATGGATAGTATGTCTGACATTACAAATTGAGATATAAAGCCGATTTCTTTCAAATATATTTTTGTTGGTGGCGGAGAATTTATTCTCTTAGCTTAACACCCTTCTCTGAGACGTACGAGCTCATAGGTTATGTAGTTGAAGGTTATCAGCGATATATTCCCAATTTGGTAATGTGATATACTGAGTGTTGCTGTGAAATGATCATTGTGTTGATTATTTGTGATAGGATCATTTATTTGATCGTCTATCTTGGTGATCATTTCTATGATCATTTGTTGACCCAAAGCACGGCTTTTGTATAAAGTGTGTTTTTGTGGACGTGACTTCGTCGAGCCTCACACCCCGGAATGGTCAAAACAGGAAAGAAGCAGCAAGGTTATGAGGGGTAGCGCCCTTTAGGATATGTGCATTTCCTTCTGGAAAAGGGTGGTATCATGGTATGGAGCCCAGATACTTACTCATGTTGAAAACACTTTATGATTGTGTGAATTGATTGCGAGCGCTCGGTGAAAGGTCCCAAAGGACCGGGGGATGGCATATTTGGTCAGTTGTTACTCAGTTAGGGGTAACCCGGCCTCGTGTTGGTAGAGATCCGGTTTGGTTCTCGGGGACGTCCATCCAGAGGCGTTCTCATGTGGCAATGGGAAGTTCCTTGGCCTGACCATTCGTTGGAAATCCAAAGAAACAATACGAAACCTTGTACGGTATTAGTTGTAGAACCTGCCATCTAATATGGTAGCTATAGTAGGCATAATATAATGGTACCTATGCTGGCTAAGATTTATATTCTACTTTTGAAATATTTTTCTTACACTATGCACTAGTAATAATATCAAATGTTTCTTTTTAAATGCGTATCAAGCATCTTTGACTATCATAAGAAGAAATCTCCTCCAAGTCTGCGTTTGCATTGTGTGTGTGGCAGGAGGTCTTATGGTAGTCTCATTTTTAAAAGCATTGCGAATTGACTTTAAAAATATTTCTTTGAATGTTTTAAAATATAAACTGTTTTTGTTGCTCACACCAGTCTTGCTAAGCTTTGGGCTATGTGATGGGGAGTTCTCGCTTCGCGGTTTGGTGGCGAACGGGAGACTCTTACCCCTACACGTCCTCTTTTAGGGGGTTGGTTAGGTGTAACCTGAGACAATCGAGAGGCTGGCCGTAAAAGCAAGTTTGGGATATCAGTGTAAGCCACGGTGGGGCTGGGATGGTTGAAACCGGTTGTGACCGCTGACGGTACGTACGTTACATTTGGTATCAGAGCTAAGGTGAAACTTTAGCTCAAGAGTGTAACACATTAAGTAACTCATTAGAGATAGGGTGAAGTAAACCCTAGAATGAGTAATTTTTAAGATATCCGTCTGAATGCCTCAGTAAATTCTCTTACTATCCAGTGATAGTGAGTATGAGTGCAAGAAGAGGACGAGATAGAGGGACAGGGAAATACGACTATAAATGGTCAATACCCTGTGACAGTGGAAACAACTTTCTTATCAATTTTCTTTGATTCGTTTTAAATTCTTTTGATTGCTTCGGGGCAGCTCCAGAAGAAGTTTCGATATGATGTGGCTCTACGATTCGTTATAGAAAATCCTTATCTTTATCAATTTCTGATTTAAACTTTAATGAATTTGAAATTTAGAATTAAAATTTTGAATAAATTGGAAATTTTAAATTGAGTTAAAATTGATTAATAGAATATGAAGGATAATTTGAATTGTATCGATAAAACGATTTCGTTTAAAACCAAATTTTGAAATTCTGTTGTAATTTGTTGGGTTGGTTGAAGTCCGAAGAGGGACAAATTAGTATATATTTTGGGATATTCCGACTTGAATTTGGAATCCATATCTTGTATTTGAGGAATTATAGGAGATCGAATCTGTCTATCTCTGTGTTGTTTTCGTGCCTGCGAATTTCGAGGACGAAATTCTTTTAAGGGGGGAAGTCTGTAACGACCCCGGATTTTTATATAAATTTAAAATGATAATTAAAATCTATTTTTGAAGAAAACGGTGAAATTAATCGATTTAGTGATGTGAGTTTCCCCGAGTTCAAATATATTCTATATAAATCATTTAAATTTTTAAATATTGTATATATATGTATATATGTGAATATATATATATGTATATTTGGGTATATATGAGTCAATTTGAAATTATAAAATCTTGTGTGTATATATATATATTTTGATTTGAATTTAAATCTTAGATGAATGGTTTAATAAATATTTGAGTTATAAAATAAATTAAGAAAAATATATATATATAGTAACTCATAAATAAATTTTAACAACATGTTAACATAGAAGTTATTCATACTATAAAGTAATAGGACAAAGTAGTGGAACAAAACATATATATGAATTAACTTGCAAAACAAACCAGCTATATTTAAACATTAAAACAAAATGTGTGAGCAAATAAAATAATATAAGACAATAAATATTAAAGTAAGATAACAATAAATATTTAAACTAGAAATAGAAAAATAATATGAGATAAATTTTAATAAAAATAGGAAGTAGAACATTTGCTAAATTCTAACAACATAATAAAATAGAAATTTATTTATATTACAAAACAAGAAGATTTAAAGAAAATAAAATACATTTAAATATGAAAAGAATGTAGACGAAAATAAAACAAACAAATAAAATACAAAGGACTAAAACAAAAATATGTTTTTATGAACACTTAAAACAAACATAGATGCAAAAGCTTGTGAAAGAAAATAAAGAAAAGAAAAGAAACAACATTTAAAATATGAAAACAAATGCAGTATAAGTATGTTCAAAACTGAAATATAAGTATGTAAACGAATTAGTTAAGAAACAAACATCATTAGAATAACTATTATAATATGTACATGAAGTAAAATAAAATAGAAATCTATCAAACATAAATAAAGCAAAATAAGTGAACATATCTATGAAGCTACAATACAAAGTAAATAAATTAAACAAAACCAAGTATAATGAACAAAACAAAGTGTGAAAGCTTGTATAGTCTGCTAATAGTATTTTCATATTTTGTACAGCTGAAGGGAAGAAAATAAAATGAAAAGTACAAATAAAATCTTCTCAGCTCAAATATATCACTTCAGCCATACTTATTTATAAAGCAAAGTAGAAGAAAGTATGTAGGCAAGTAAAAAAAATAAAAATAAAAAATGCAAGAATAAATAAACTGTACAAACAAGTATATTAGCATGTAAACAAGAAAGGACCTGCATTTAATACCAAGCACGACTTGATATCATTCTAGCCTAGATCTTGTTTCATAAAACAAATGAAAATACCAGTACAAGCAAGCATATCCACCCATGCCTATTATACAAATAACATCACCTGTACAAAATGTTATCAACTTGTAAACTTTTTGTTATATACATCATTTTTTTCATCTCAGTTTTCATTCATTTTAAACTGAGCAAAAGAAAAGAAAAAAAAAGAAAATCAAAACTACAACTTATAAACACAGAGTTGTTCTCTGTTTCACAATATTCCAGGTGAGTAACTTTTATCTTCAAGCTTGATCTACCTTTATGTGTGAAAGCATGAAAAAATCCTTGGAAATATGATGAGTAGTTTGTCTTCTTGTTTGTTTAGGGATGAAGGCATGTATATATGTATAATAATATTGTATGCATGTCTGTTAACAACATATATCAGCTCTGTTTCTAATTACAGAGTTTAAAAACAAACCAAAATCTCAAAACTCCTTATCTAATGACTATTAGATTTTGAATTTTAAACAAGACGAGTTGGTGAAATTATAATTTAAGTTTTAAAAACATGTTGAAGTATTCAAAGTTTTGAAATTCCTTTGGAACAAGAAACACAGTAGCAATTCTTAATAACATGTTATTACCAAATGATGTAATTGGCTAATTTGAGTATATATCTTGAATTGTCTTAGAAAAACATGATTTTTAAAAAGAAAACCATAAATTTTAATGTTGTATTGGGTGAGAAACCTTCAGTAGATCGGAAATTGGTTTGGAGGCAATTTCTGGTGATCATTGGGAGATGAGGCCTCGGGGTTCTCTGGGATGGGAGAGGAGCCTACGGCGGTCGTAGGAAAAATGGCCGGAGATGGTATCATCCACGGCGGCGACTACGGCGATCATTTTTATTTTTAAACCCTAGTTTTTATGGTGCGTGAATATGAGATCGCCGCGCCTCCTCTCGTGCATCGAGCTGCACGAAATTTCAGGAGGAGCTAGGCGAGAGTTTGTCAGGGACGAGGCCGGAGGGTGGTGACGTTCAGGTGGTCAGAGGAGGAGGAGCGAAGCGTTTTCGTGGATGGGTTTTTGGGTCAGTGGGTTCAAATGGGTAAATTTTGATCTGATCGAAATTTCTTCGATCTGGTTGGTGCTTTGGGGTCTCGCATGTTCGAGTGGGTGTGTGGGATGGACGCGGTGCTCATCGGTGGCCGGAGGAGCGTGGGTAGGTGCACGGTGCATGTGTGTGCACTGGGGAGGAAGAAAGGGGAAGACGTGTTGAACTCGAAGCAGTCTGTTGTTTTTCTGGGGGAGGGGAAACTCGCGTTTGGCTCGGGGAATCTTCGTTTTGACTCGAAGCAAGCATGGTGGGGCTCGAGCCAGTGATGTTCAGGTTTAATAAACAGAACTTGTTCTGTTTTCAAAGTTTAATAAAAAAAATATTATTTTGAAACAAAGCTTAAGCCAGTTTAAAAACAGAAGTTTAAGTACAAACTTAAGTTAGTTTACAACATGGTTTGGGTATAACTAAGTTTTTAAGTTTGAATTTTTTTTAATACTAATTAAGAAATATTTTATTTAAAAGAATTGAATATAAGATTAGAAATTGAGTTGTAAAAGAAAGTTTAAGCAAAGTTGAAAACAAATCTGAAGACTAGACTTGAACATATAATTGAATTTCAGATTTTGAAATGAAAGAAAGTGATTAATGCAAGTTTTTTTAAATATTTTAAATAAGTTAAATGTTTTAGGATTTGATTTCAACTCTTTAAAATTTCTTTATAATAAAATATTACTTAAACAAGTAATTTAAAGGATTTTTAAAATTTGTTTAAACTTTACTAAAGACAAAGGAGGGTTCATTTTTAAATCGTGAGTTCAAAATGATATTTAGAAAGGCAAGTTGAAATAAAAAAGTTTTCAAACATATTTGTAAACGATATTTAAATCACTACTAAGAATGAGTTCACCTTAAATTAATAAAGATTGAATGATTCGTAATACGTTAATTATTAAGATAATAGGAATGGATAATTAATGTTTTGTATCAATTAAATTATTAATTGTAAGTTTAACTTTATTAATTAAGGTCTAATTTCTTAAAACAATTAATTAATTGGTTAATTAATTATGTAATTGGTTTAAAAGATTAATCTAATTAATTTATTAATTAAGAAGAATTAATAAAAGTGTTTGATATATTAATTCATATCAAATGATTTGGAATTAATAAATCTGAATTAATAATAAATTCATAAGTAATTAATTAAATTGGAAATGAATTGAATTAATTAGGATTAAACAGTTAATTATTCCTGCTTACAAATGTTTATTGAATGCTTATGAATGATTGTATTGTATGAGATGCTTTGAATTGATCATCCTATCTGATTTGTGATATTTTGTTCTGTAGTTAGAGCTGTATATATTTATTTACATTTGTATACTATCTGTGAATCTGTGAATGGCCGATGAGCGTTATAGTTTTATATCGCTTATCAACTATATTTCTATGTTTTAATCTGTGATGATTGAAATGATGTTGCACTAGTGTGTTAAACCCCTGGACCACACCATACACACACAATATGGATTTCACGAGGAAATCGATTAAGTCACAGATTTTTGAAATAGTTTTAAATTTGAATATTTGAATTCAAATGTTTTGGAAAAAGATTGGGTTTAAAGTGAAAAGCTTTTGAAATGTAATTTCATAAATGAAATTTGTGTTGAATAACTCGATAAAATATGAAGTTGAATAATTTGATTTGAACTTAAATTCAAGATTTGAAATTGAATTCTATGATTTAATACTAGGGATTAAAGATGTTATACCAGTTATATATAGGTTAAACTATTTTAAAAGTATTGATTTGGAAATGAGAATATAATTCAAAGTCTTTGACTCGTACAAATATAATTGGATTTTTCTGAAAACGAAAACTGTTGTTTTCAAGTAATAAAAGCTTTCACATAAGAAATGAACTTCAAATTTGTGTTAAAATGATTTCTAGTTGAAATGAAGATAAATTTCCAAATTATGGAAACGATTTGAAAAGTTATAAGTTAAATCTTTAATTTAAAGATTTTAAATGAGTAAACCCAATTGAAATGAAATTGTTTTGAAATCTGTAAATAGATCTTTGTGAAACTGAGTAAACTTGTGGAAGGAATCTTTTTGTTTAAAGATTTGAAATGGTAATTGATTTAAACCATTTAGAAGAAAGTTTTGGGTAATAAGTTGTGACTTAATTGAAATCCCAATATCCATATGTTTTTAACTATTGCGCTCACTATTCGGTTTAACCGGGAGAGGACCTTTGAGTCATATATCCCATTCCAAATATGTGATACGTCGTTATGGATAGCATTTGAAGACCGGTGGTGAAGACCGGATATTTTCGAAAATGTAAGGACAACTCGTCGAATGTCTTTGCATCGAATGGTCCCCGGTATAGAGACTCCATATGTGATGGGAAGTCCGAACGTGATTAGTGAATATCCGGATTGCAAGGACTTCTTTGTAAGTGCCTTCGGTTCTGTTCGAGCCCGGAACAGACTTGTATGGATAGTATGTCTGACATTACAAATTGAGATATAAAGCCGATTTCTTTCAAATATATTTCTGTTGGTGGCGGAGAATTTATTCTCTTAGCTTAACACCCTTCTCTGAGACGTACGAGCTCAGAGGTTATGTAGTTGAAGGTTATCAGCGATATATTCCCAATTTGGTAATGTGATATACTGAGTGTTGCTGTGAAATGATCATTGTGTTGATTATTTGTGATAGGATCATTTATTTGATCGTCTATCTTGGTGATCATTTCTATGATCATTTGTTGACCCAAAGCACGGCTTTTGTATAAAGTGTGTTTTTGTGGACGTGACTTCGTCGAGCCTCACACCCCGGAATGGTCAAAACAGGAAAGAAGCAGCAAGGTTATGAGGGGTAGCGCCCTTTAGGATATGTGCATTTCCTTCTGGAAAAGGGTGGTATCATGGTATGGAGCCCAGATACTTACTCATGTTGAAAACACTTTATGATTGTATGAATTGATTGCGAGCGCTCGGTGAAAGGTCCTAAAGGACCGGGGGATGGCATATTCGGTCAGTTGTTACTCAGTTAGGGGTAACCCGGCCTTGTGTTGGTAGAGATCCGGTTTGGTTCTCGGGGACGTCCATCCAGAGGCGTTCTCATGTGGCAATGGGAAGTTCCTTGGCCTGACCATTCGTTGGAAATCCAAAGAAACAATACGAAACATTGTACGGTATTAGTTGTAGAACCTGCCATCTAATATGGTAGCTATAGTAGGCATAATATAATGGTACCTATGCTGGCTAAGATTTATATTCTACTTTCGAAATATTTTTCTTACACTATGCACTAGTAATAATATCAAATGTTTCTTTTTAAATGCGTATCAAGCATCTTTGACTATCATAAGAAGAAATCTCCTCCAAGTCTGCGTTTGCATTGTGTGTGTGGCAGGAGGTCTTATGGTAGTCTCATTTTTAAAAGCATTGCGAATTGACTTTAAAAATATTTCTTTGAACGTTTTAAAAGATAAACTGTTTTTGTTGCTCACACCAGTCCCACGACTGATCCAGAGTTTATTGTTTTTTTCCTAAACTCTGGGTGCTCATTATTTTCTACACGAGCAGTCTAGAGCTGGGTTTTTTCAGATAGCTAGGTTTAGTAGATTACCTGGAGCTAGTTCAGTCTTTGGTTCGCACCAGTCTTACCTAGCTTGGTGCATCGTTATTGGGAGTTCGAGCTATTGCTGGATTGATTCTTGGAGATGGAGTTGCAGTTCTTGAAGTTCTTCCTTGAAGACTATCTCAGATTTATATTGTTCAGTTGCTAGCTGTTATCATCTATTTTCTTTTCCGCTGCTATTTATTGTATCATATCTCTGATGTATATTGATATCTATTGGATCATCTGTTGTATCAGATATTGTATCAAAGCTGTATATCAATGTATTATTCTTTTATTCCGCTGTGTTATTTACTTAATGTTGTTATAAGCTCCGGCGAATCGGATTTGAACGGTCGAATCTATGGCATTCGAATACGATTTGAAGTATGGATGTCGATTTTCGAGCGGGCAAAATCCGCGTCGTTACAGAGCATGTCAAGATTCAAAACCCAGCCACCTGAAATCATCGCATACCACCACCACAGATCGTCAGCGACCTCGCAATCTCTACCGAAGTTCCAACGATAACCCACGTTGCTTTTCCCCTGACACCATCAAGTCCGATGCACCACAACGCTGTATCCACCCATTTTTCCGATAACGACAAAGACTAGGGTTAAAAACTAAATCCTCGTCACATCGCCGCCCTGACCATCAGGAAAATCAAAAACCATTTTTCCTAGACTCGTCTATCTACACGCCACCCCCAGCATGAACCACGATAAACCAATCCTCGCCGATCATCGAAATATGAAAGAACTGTCATCTCCGTTCAACTCAATATTTCTCATTAACCCCGTTAATAAAAATCGAAATTCTTATACTAAAATTCTTTTTTTTTAGTTAAAACTGTTTATGTGATCGGATTTTGAAATCAAAACATTTGATTCTGGGAAAATTTTAAACCATCACCGTATATATTTCATTTTCTAAAGGAATATTCAATTTAAACACTTGAAATTAATTTTAAAAATGATTTCACCTATAAACAACCATCTTTTATTCAGAGTTTATAGCCCAAAATCATTTGGATGTGGTGATTTGAAATTCTTTAAACGGGATTTTAAAACCTGTAAGCAATGAACAAAGGTGACCATCTTATACTGACATGCACAAACAATTTTGCACACATATTCATGCAAGCATACTGACATAATTATCAACCAATAATCACTTTTCACAATCTACTTCAAACATCAACTCAGATATCAAAATATATAGATGGGTTTAAATGAGTTTGCTCACCTAGATCTTGAGAAAACAGAGAACAGAAGCATCTTATTTTTTAAAGAGAATTGGAAACTGTTTTTTTTCTTTAAACGTTGATTTTGTTTAGCTTGCTTGAAGCTTTGAATCTGGAACTCGTAAATAAAATCTTTGCTTAATCACTATTGTATTTGTTTATTCATTTAATCAATAACAATAATTTTTTTAATTTTTACTTACAGTTTGAATCTTTTTTTTATATAACAGAGAGGTTATTCTGCAGTTGAAACCAGAAATGGTTTTAAATCTTTGAGCTTGATTTCTCCTGCAAATGATTAATATGATTGTTTAAATCTTTGTTTTTATTACTGATTTAAAACTTCAAATTCAAATCTTTTAAAGGAATTTTACTTGCCTTAATTTATTTCAGAAAGCTTGCACTGCTCTAACCTATTTCGGGTTGAAGTCATTGTTGCAGTTTGGACTTTGATCTGCATCTTTGATGATTTGCTTTTGCTTTGGTCTAGATTTTGGTTTCAGGTTTCTTTTGTTTCAAAACTGGAAACTGCTTTGAATTGCTCCAAATCAGGTTAAATGTTGCAGACCTGGATCTTTAACTAGCTTCTGGTTCTCATTTTCTGATGCAAAGCTTCAGGTTTTGTTTAAATTTTGATCTGTTTTTAGAATTGAAGGAAGAATACTTGGTTTTTGTGTTGAAGCTTTACATTGCTTTGATTCCAGATTGAAGCTTTCTCTTATTTCAGGTTTGAGATTTTGAAAAACAAAGATTTTGTTTCAGATTTGCTGAAAAGCTAAATTATTGCATATGGGGGAGCTCAAAAGTTTCTATAATTTTAAATTTCATTATTTTATTCAATTAAATAAATTGGATGCCATTTGTTCATCCTCCTTATTACATTGTAACACTTGTAAATTTTTATTCCCTTTTGTATGTTAATTCTTTACTCCATCTTCCATGTGTATGCTTAGCCTTTTCAATTTTTTAAGACAAAAGAATTTTTTTTTAAACGAACATCATATTTTATTTACTTTGTAAATGAATAGACCTCTTTATTCATTTGTATGTGTATATATACAACGTTAAAAGAATAATAGTTTTTAACCAATCTTTATATTATATATATCTCACCTTAATGATTTTAAAAGCCAAATACTTCTTTAAATCATTTATTTTAAATTTAGATTCAAACTCCAATTCAACTTGAATTATAACCACTTATGTCCATTTATATATATATTCATACTTACACTTGCACAATTTAAATTCAACTTCAATATGTATTCAATCTTACTCATATATGCAATACACATACATGTATATCATTTTAAGTTCAAATGACTTTTTAAAACATTCATTATTTCAAAACTTTTAAAATCAAAATAAATTGGAATTTATTTATATATTATTACCACTTATTTTATTTGTTTGAGTTTTTTATTTTTCAATTTATTTTCAAATTAAATTCCAAAAGTTAAAAATATATTATTAATTTTAATTGATAAAATTTGGGATGTTACTTTCTATTTATAAGATATTATATATATATAATTTCAAATCCATAGTTAAATTTTAAAATCAATGTCCAAATAAACAAATATCCTATTTAATCTTGGAAAAATTAATTTAATTTACAATCTAAATTCACAAATTTATATCAATTACTAATTTTAATTTTACTCAAAAATTAAGATCGTTGCAGATTTCCCCCCTTAAAAAAATTTCGTCCTCGAAATTTGCAAGGGAGACAACAAAGAATAGTTGGAAACACAAAGATAGGGAACAATTTTCTAGATCGAACCGAAAATCTATTCTGGATTTGGCTTACCAAATCAGAATATCAATAATATGAAAATAAACTCGTTCAATTGCGAAATAATTGGGTTTTCGGATCTACGAAGTATACAAGGGTATTGGTTAGTTCGAAAGGATAACTAACCACCCGTAGAATATATCTAGACCCAAACAATAGATAGATGGATTTAATCTTCCACAATTTCTCAAACACCGGATATGGATTCCAAATTCCAGTCGGAATACCCCAAAGTATATATAACTTGTCCCTCTTCGGACTTCGATATACACAAGAAATTACAATAGAATTTCAAATTTGGTTTTAACCGATGTCGTTTTATTGATTCAACTCAAATTTAGCCTTATATTTGTTAACCAATTTAACTTAATTTAAAATTTTCAACTTATTTAAAATTTCAAATTTCAAATTCATTAGAGGTTAAAACGAAAAGCTGATAAGGAACCGATGAGGATACGAAGTAAGGATTTTCTACAACGATTACGTAGGGCCACCATCACACCGAAACTTCTTTCTGGAGTTGTCACGAAGCCATGAAAAGAATTGGGAATCGAATCAAAGGAGATTGATAGACAAAGTTGTTTCCGCTATTGCAGGGTATTGACCATTTGTAGTGGTACTCCCCTGTCCCCTATCTCATCCTCTTCTTGCACTCATGCTTACTATCAGTGAATAGTAAGAGAATTTACTAAGGCATTCGAATGGATATCTTAGGTTATTACTCATTCTAGGGTATACTTCACCCTATCTTTAATGAGTTACTTAATGTGTTATACTCCTGAGCTAAAGTTTTAACCTTCATCTCTGATACCAATTCTAACGGTCTAGGCTTTTCAATCATCGACAGCGGCCACTCTCGACTAGTAGGCTTTTCAACCATCCCAACCCCGCCATGGCATACAATGGCACCCTAAACTTGCTTTTACGGCCAGCCTTTCGACTGTCACGCCTTACGGCTAACCAACCCCTTAAAGGGGACGTGTAGGGTTAAGAGCCTCCTGCTCGCCACCAAACAAAAAGCGAGAATCCCCCATCACGTTTCACCTAGAAAAGCAAGTTTGGTCCGGGTTCGAACAGAACCGAAGGCACTTCCGAAGAAGCCTTTGCAATCCGGGTACACACAATCCCGATCAGACTTCCCATCACTTAGGGAATCTCTATACCGTAGCTATTCGGTGTAGAGACAATCGATAGGTTATCCTAACATTCTCGCAATACCCGGTCTTCAACACCGGTCTTCAATTGCAATCCATAACGTCGTATCATTATTCGGAATGAGTTATATGACAGAAGGTCCTCTCCCAACTAAACCGAATAATGAGCGCAATACTTAAAAACCTATGGATATGGGATTTCAGTTAAGTCACAACTTTAAAATTCAAAACTATTTCAAATGGTTTAAACAAATTACTATTTCAAATCTTTAAACAAAAAGATTTATTTCACAAAGTTCACCCAGTTTCACAAAGACCCATTCATAGATTTTCAAAACAATTTCCATTTCGATTTGGATTAACTCAATTAAATCTTCAAATTAAAGATTTAACTTATAGCTTTCAAACCCATTTCTAGAGATTTATTCATAACTTGGAAAACTATTTTCATTTTTAAACTTGAAATCCTTTTAACACAATTGGGAGTTCATTTCTTATCTGAAAGCTTTTCTTATTTGAAAACAATTAGTTTTCGTTTCGGAAAAATCCGATTTCATTTATACAAGTTAAAATCTTTGGGTTAAATTCAAATTCCCAAAACAACACTTTTAAAATGGTCTAAAAACCCATATAAACACATTTATAAGTTGAATAACCTTTTTAAACCATAGTTTCCAAATCATAGAATTCGATTTCAAATATTGAATTCAAATTTAAATCAACTTATTTAAATTCAAAACTCAATCAAGTTATTCAAAGTAACTTTTATTTTTGAAATTCATTTTCAAAGCTTTCAATTCTAATTCCAAAACTTTTTCGGATTCAAAAATTCAACCTTTAAAACTATTTCCAAATCTGCGACTTAACCCATTTCCACGTGCAATCCATATTTGTGTGTGTGTATAAGTGTGGTCCAGGGGCTTTACACCGTAAAAGTGCAACATCATCAATCAGTACATATTCAAGTACAGCAATATATTTGATAAGTGGTATAAACTATAACGCGTATCTGTCATTCACAGATCACAAATATATATATCATAGATAATAAATTACATTAAACACAGCTCAAATCAAAACAGAACATATCAGGTTATCAAACAATTCAATTAGCCAATAGAATCCAAACATTCATAAGTAAGATTAGATAATTATTTAATTAATTCAAATCAGATTAACCACTCATAAATTACTAATCCTGGTTAATTAACATTACAAATCATTTTTGATTAATTATTCTTTAATCATTTATTAATTAATAATAAATTAATTAATCTTTACTAATAAACCAATTAACTTTTAATCATTAAATAATTAGACCTTATTCATTAATTAATTATCCTAATAAATTACATTAATTGATTCTTAATTAATTATCATTTAATTAATTATTCTTAATTAATTACAACAAGTTATTATCCTAATCACTTTCATTAATTAGTCCTATATAAATTAATTCATCCTCAAATTAATTACCTTAATTAATTAATCACATTGATTAATTATTCTTTAAATAAATAACAATAAGAGATTATTCTTAATTACTTAATCATCCTTAACCATTAATTATTCACCTTCAATTAATTTCAATGAATGATTGTCCCTAATCACTTTCATTAATTGATTAACCTTAAATTAGTTAATTTTTTCCAAATTTATTTATTAAATTAATTTATCCCATAAATTAACATAAGGCTTTAAAATCAAGCAGCAATTTAAAACATTATATATATTATTCCATTGATTAATTTCATTTTTTTTTTAAGATTTGAAAGAACCTACCAATTAGACTTAACAAAATTTTAAGTTAACAAATTACATAACCTCTTAATCAAATGTTAAAGGAAACATTTATAATATATAAAAGAAATTTTTGTAAGAGAGATATTTAAACTAGATTTATTTTAAATTTAAAATCTGGTTTTTATAAAACTTAGAAACTCGTTAAACCTTTTCTTTACTTTTAAACTTGATTTCTTTGCTTATTAAAATCTGGATTCTGTTCTATTTAAACTTAAAACTTGTACATTATTTTCTTAAAACCTTTAAACCTGGAATAGCAAAATGGATTCAGGCCCAAAACATCAACCCCGACCCAACAAAATCCTTCCCGAGCACGCACGAGGAAAACTTCAAGCCATCGCCTAATTTTCACGATCCAAACTTTGGGTTTCTTTCTTCTTATTCTTCCTACAGTAAATTACTGATATCTTCTCTCTATGGCGCACGTGCACCATCAATCCGGTCATCATTGACCATCGCTGCCATCACTGGCAAGTCATCCCTGACCTCGTCAAAACCCCTGACCACCCATATTTTGCTTCACTCTTCCCAATTGAATTTTGAACCATTCGAGCACGTCAGGATTCAAAACCCAGTCACCTGAAATCATCGCATACCACCACCACAGATCGCCGACGACCTTGCAATCTCTCCCGGAGCTCCACCGATAACCTACGTTGCTTTCCTCCTTGACACCATCAATTCAGATGCACCATAACGCTGTAGCCACCCATTTTTCCGATGACGACAAAGACTAGGGTTAAAAACTAAATCCCATCAATCCGGTAATCATCGACCTAAAGTAAATCCTACAGTAGATTACTGATATCTTCTCTCTATGGTGCACATGTACCATCAATCCGGTAATCATCGACCATCACTACCATCACTGGCAAGTCATCCATGACCTCGTCGAAACCCCTGACCACCCAGATTTTGCTTCACTCTTCCCAATTGAATTTCGAACCATTCGAGCATGTCAAGATTCAGAACCCAATCACCTGAAATCATAGCATACCACCACCTCAGATCGTCAGCGACCTCGCAATCTCTACCGGAGCTCCAACGATAACCCACGTTGCTATCCCCCAGACACCATCAAGTCCGATGCACCACAACGCTGTAGCCACCCATTTTTCCGATGACGACAAAGAGTAGGGTTAAAAACTAAATCCTTGTCACATCGCCGCCCTGACCATCAGGAAAATCAAAAACCATTTTTCCTACACTCGTCTTCCACACACTACCCCCAGCATGAACCACGATGAACCAATCCTCGCCGATCATCAAAATATGACAGAAATGTCATCTCCGTTCAACTCAATATTTCTCATTAACCCCATTATTAAAAATCGAAATACTTATACTAAAATTCAATTTTTTTCAAGTTAAAACTGTTTATGTGATCGAATTTTGAAATTAAAACATTTGATTCTGGGCAAATTTTAAACCATCACCGTATATATATTTCATTTTCTAAATGAATATTCAATTTAAGCACTTGAAATTAGTTTTAAAAATGATTTCACCTATAAACAACCATCTTTTATTCAGAGTTTATAGCCCAAAATCATTTGGATGTGGTGATTTGAAATTCTTTAAACAGGATTTTAAAACCTGTAAGCAATGAACAAAGGTGACCATCTTATACCGACATGCACACACAATTTTGCACACATATTCATGCAAGCATACTGACATAATTATCAACCAACAATCACTTTTCACAATCTACTTCAAACATCAACTCAGATATCAAAATATATAAGATGGGTTTAAATGAGTTTGCTCACCTGGATCTTGAGAAAACAGAGAACATAAGCATCTTATTTTTTTAAAGAGAACTGAAAACTATTATTTTTCTTTAAACCTTGATTTTGTTTAGATTGCTTGAAGCTTTGAATCTGGAACTCGTAAATAAAATCTTTGCTTAATCACTATTGTTTTTGTTTATTCATTTCATCAATAACAACAATTTTTTTTAATTTTTATTTACAGTTTGAATCTTTTTTTATATAATAGAGAGGTTATTCTACAGTTGAAACCAGAAATGGTTTTAAATCTTTGAGCTTGATTTCTCCTGCAAATGATTAATATGATTGTTTAAATCTTTGTTTTTATTAATGATTTAAAACTTCAAATTCAAATCTTTTAAAGGAATTTTACTTGCCTTAATTTATTTCAGAAAGCTTGCACTGCTCTAACCTATTTCGGGTTGAAGTCATTGTTGCAGTTTGGACTTTGATCTGCATCTTTGATGATTTGCTTTTGCTTTGGTCTAGATTTTGGTTTCAGGTTTCTTTTGTTTCAAAACTGGAAACTGCTTTGAATTGCTCCAAATCAGGTAAAATGTTGCAAACCTGGATCTTTAACTAGCTTCTGGTTTTCATTTTCTTATGCAAAGCTTCAGGTTTTGTTTAAATTTTGATCTGTTTTTAGAATTAAAGGAAGAATACTTGGTTTTTGTGTTGAAGCTTTACATTGCTTTGATTCCAGATTGAAGCTTTCTCTTATTTCAGGTTTGAGATTTTGAAAAACAAAGATTTTGTTTCAGATTTGCTGAAAAGCTAAATTATTGCATATGGGGGAGCTCAAAAGTTTCTATAATTTTAAATTTCATTATTTTATTCAATTAAATATATTGGATGCCATTTGTTCATCCTCCTTATTACACTGTAACACTTGTAAATTTTTACTCCCTTTTGTATGTTAATTCTTTACTCCATCTTCCATGTGTATGCTTAGCGTTTTCATTTTTTCAAGACAAAAGATTTTTTTCTTAACAAACATCATATCCTATTTACATTGTAAATGAATATACCTCTTTACTCATTTGTATGTGTATATATACAATGTTAAAAGAATAATTGTTTTTAACCAATCTTTATATTATATAAATCTCAGCTTAATGAATTTAAAAGCCAAATACCTCTTTAAAACATTTATTTTAAATTTAGATTCAAATTCCAATTCAACTTGAATTATAACCATTTATGTCCACTTATATATATTCATACTTACACTTGCACAATTTAAATTCAACTTCAATATGTATTCAATCTTACTCATATATGCAATATACATACATATATATATAATTTTAAATTCAAATGACTTTTTAAAACACTCATTATTTCAAAACTTTTAAACTCAAAATAAATTGGAATTTATTTATATATTATTATCACTTATTTTATTTGTTTGAGTTTTCTTTTCAATTTATTTTCAAATTAAATTCCAAAAGTTAAAAATATATTATTAATTTTAATTGATAAAATTTGGGATGTTACTTTCTATTTATAAGATATTAAATATAGAATTTCAAATCCATAGTTAAATTTTAAAATCAATGTCGAAATAAACAAATATCCAATTTAATCTTGGAAAAATTAATTTAATTTACAACCTAAATTCATAAATTTATATCAATTAGTAATTTTAATTTTACTCAAAAATTAGGATCGTTACATTACCTATCCATTTTCTAAATCAAATTTCTTAATCTTAAATCCATCAAATACTTTATTGTTGAATTGTGAAACTTAATTCTCATGGTATTTGTTATTAACCTTTTTCGTCCAACAATCACCCTACTAACCATATTATTCAAAAATATCCACTTCTATTCTTACTTCATTTTGAATTACAAATGTTACCCTAAATGTATAACTAATTCAAAATTTTATATTAGAAAGATATTTCTTATACCTTTTATTCTAAATTTCCACTTTGATTTTAACCTAGTCAAAGTGTCTAAATTTCAAATTAACTTAACTCCTTTATAAGTTATAGAACTTACCCTTTCATATTATATTTACCCAAAATTTCAATTTTGGCTTATCTTTTTCTATTTTATTGATAACAATTTTTTTTTTCTATGTGTACATTTTCTCTTTACTTTCTCTAGTTACAACTTGTAGCTTCAATATTATCATCAAATATCTTACGGTCAAATTATGAATTTTACTTCACAATATATTGTACAGCTTTTAGATCCATCCATTATGATAATCACTTAATCATTATTATCTCTTAATACTAAATATCTAAGGGTATATGATTAAAGTTCTAAATTCTAGCTCTCAACTAATTGATTCTATATGGAATATCTTATAGTCAAATTGTGTAATTCTAATCACAAGATATCCATATTTCAGGTTTGCTAAGCAAAATTACAATCAATCCTTAATTTCTAACCCAAAAATAATAATATCTCCTTTGATATTTATAATATAAACCAAGGGTATAATTATTTCGTTTATTTATTTCTTTTAAAAACAAAACCAATTTTATAAAATTAATAAATACGCGCTCATATATAATAACTCTCGTAACTCATTCTAGGGTACTCATCCTAGGATATTACTAATCCTATCTGTGATGAGACTTTACCCATAACAGAGCCAAGGTTCTCGCTTAACCTTCAGCTCTAACACCAAATGTAAAGTTCCGTTTTTCCATACTCTTTGAATTGACAATAAACCGCGTATGTCCAACTCAAATTGCACAAAAAGACGGATCTTTAAGGGTAATAAAGAAAAATAGACTAAACAGAATCTCACTCGAATGGGATAACATATAATATTGAACAAATATTTTTACAGCGGAAAACTTTTAAATACATATATCAGAGTCTAACCTAAATTCAGCTAGGACAGTTATAAAACCTGCCCTTACAAATGCTGACAAACATCAAACAAAATACACTAAGTACAACGGATAATAGAATATGTTCATACGTCGATGAATATCTCCAGATCTCCTCTGGAAACTCCAACCACCTTCGACTATCCTGAAACTACTTGGATCTGACCCGAGTATTGAAAACACCCAGATCAGGCTTGATAAACCAGCGTAAGAAAAACTCAATAATAAATGACAGTGTCATATATCAGCCTTTGGATAAAATTCTTGGAAATAAAGAGTATCTCATAAGACCACGCTCGCACATAAACACGGATGGGTTTTTACCTTATGATTACTAAAACACTTTCATATATATCAAAACATTTGATATTATTTCTAATGACATCTCTTTGAAAACATTTGCAAATAAACTTATTAATCTTATCTGAAATGGTTACCCATTTAGTATTTCAAGGCTATTCATAACGCCAATACAAACAAAACCGTAGGTGCTTATTGGAGAATGGATTTCCATACAAATGACCAGGCGCAGGATCTACCTTCCAAAATAGGTACACCTCTAGATGGATGTCTCGAGAAACCATCATAAAGCTCCTCTACCAACACAAGGTCGGCCCACCTCTTAACTAGATGGTACTGAATATGTCATCCCCGGTCGTTACAGACCTTTAACCGAGCGCTCGTTTTCCATACACCACATTAATTAACATTCCGAACATCATAGCGGGAAGAAATATATCTAGAAGAGGATGACCATATCCTAATTGGGAGTGACCCATTTAGCCTTGCTGCATCTAATCATGTTTCGGTCATTTCCGTTGAGGCAAACGATTACCTTTTCTCACAGCACATATCACATCCTTGAATGCCACATTGCCATTACCGTTTAACTACTAATTGCCTTCAACAAAATACAACCTTTGAGCTCGTATGCCTCAAGGAGGGTGTTAAGCAAAGAGAACTTACCTTCTCCGCCACCATTGATATACGTTTGTAAAAACCAATGAACGTAATCGTTAGAAATGCAATGTCAGACAAACGTCCATACAAGTTGTACAGGAACAGGAAAAACCGAAGGCACTTTCCTTGGCCATTACCAGGCGAGAAGCCCTTGCAATCCGCAAAATCCCATCATGAAGAGACCACTGCTATAAATAACTCTATAATGGGGGCCAACCAGAGCATGTTCAACAAGCAGTCTTCACGCTAGGAAGATCCACGGTCTTCAATAACCATCTTCAACATGTCTTCACGTTCGAATGTATACATTGGTTTGAAGTGGTGTTCGGATAGGAATTAACCAAATCCGACTCCGGTTCCTTCGAAATCCAATTATCGATAAAAGTGAATATGAGTATATAGGATTTATTTAGTCTATTTCAGTTTAATTCTTTTCGGATGATTTCGAATTCTCTTTCTTTCGACTTAGGATAATTTCTAAGAAATTCATTCTTTTTTTTGGAAAGTATCTCAAATTTCCTTACTTAATTCTTGATCAAATTCTTTAACTTTTAGGCGGGTCAAAAACAATGTTATTTAAGACATCATTTACGATAAACCCTAAATCAATCTTAACAATCATTTTGAAGTAAATAGGATCATAGAAATCATTCATTTTTGGACATTGCTTAACTTTTGGATAATACCAATCCTCTTTTATTTTGGAAAACTTAACAGAATCTTTTTTATTTAAGAGCATCCGGGCTTTACTTTCGATCAGTTCCACCCCTTGCCTAAGAAAAGAAAACATAGGCCAGGTAAGTTCAGGGCACTTGTTGCTGCATCCCTAACCTTAGTCAAACACCTTGTTTTATCTTGCCAGATCTCACAGGCGGGACAAATGTACTAGTCGTTTCCGCATAGTCAGATTTTCAACTTTATTTTGGAATTGCTTATAAATATTCCAAATTATCTTTCAAAACGCTTAATTATCCTTTTTATAACATTAACAATTTATTCTGGAAAATGTCGTTACATTTAAACTCATATTCCAAAAGTTATTGAATTCACAACAGAAAACTGTTGCGGTAAGTGCTAAATAAGCTTATTTGAATAAACAACTTTTAAACATTCAATAATTCATATTTTCCAATCCAAATCTCTTTTAAATCATTTAAATATATTAATCAAATTTATTCCATATTTTTCCATAATTAAAAACATCCATTCAAATAAAATTTCTGTTACAGTCACTTAACTGCACTAGCGCGATTTTTCTAAAAACTTGATTTGGACTTATTTCAAATCAACCTATCGAAACTTTGATTATTTTTCTTTGATTAGAAGATATGGGTATAGTAGTCCGGAATTTTCTTATCTCGAAGAATTTTGGGCCATATTCCACTCTATACATTCATTTGAATTTTTGGCACGAAATCGCGAACTACCGTTGCGCGACGCGTCTAATTTTAACTTATTTTTTAACATTTGAAATAATTTATTCAAATTGGATTTCAACACTTATAAAATCATTACAAATCATTTTAATTCAATAATTTCACTTTTTAAAGTATTTAAAATATATTTTCACTATTACCACATTATAATATTATTATATTCCCATTATTTTAATATTAAATTTTAAATTCCAATTTCAATTCAATTTCAATTCTAACTTCAAATTACACACATTTAAAACTTAGATTTAAATCTAATTTTAATTTAAACTTCCATTTAACATCAAACTAAACTTCACTTTTTCAAAATCGATTTCGATTTCGATTTCACTATTCATCTTGATTTCAATTTCTAATTAAATATCCTGTCCAAATCCGTTTCACTTAAAATTTCAAATTCTCTTTCATTTTAACTTTAATTTCACTTTTAAATGAGAAAAGGCTTATTCTTCCACAATATCTCATATTACTAAAATATGGTCTTTTTAAACAAAGGGATTACTAAACTAACAGGAATTTGATGTCCAAATTACCATCACAATCATACAGCAATCATATAACATCAATATTTTCCATACGGTAAATGTCATAACATTACTACGGTTTATCCAACATATTCAAACAATCAATCAAACATCCATATCATCAAATAGTGATTATCTAACATAACAACTAAGCATGATAATCAATATAATTTAAAAAGCGGTGAGAATTTCTCACCTTCATATCCACTCCGTCAAACTTTAACGTAAGATTTTCGTCTCTCGCTAACGTGCTATTTCCAACGCCTTGCCTTTTGCCATTTTCTTTCCGAACGTTTTGTTTTCTCTTTCTTTTTCTTTCCTTCTCTCTCTCTCCTTTTCTTTTGTTTTTTTAAATGGAAGAGAAGAGGGGGTACGGACTTGGTGTGGAGGAGGGTGTGGGGGTGTGTGGTGCTCGACCTTGGGGTGTAGGGAGGTGGGTACGGCTTTGTGGAGGTGGGTAAGGGTGTGTAGGGCTCGGCCATGGGTGTAAGAGGTGGGTAGGTGGAAGCTTGGCTTGGTTTTGGTGGTGAGAAGTGATGGTGTGGTGATGTGGAGGTGATAACTTGAAGGTAGAAGAGAATGGAGGTGGAAGTGAGGTTGGATGCTATGGAAATGAGGTGAAGAAGAAGGAGAAAGTGAAGAAGAAGGAAGGAATGAAATGTGAGAAAGTGGAAGGTACGAATGCTTATTTATATTTGATCTTTGGATGGCAAATAACTAAAATACCCTTCTCTACTTTTTGACTTTTTAATTTACCTTTCTACCCTTGATTTAACCCTTTAAGGACATGCATTTAAGAAAGGAAAGGATGGCTCATTAATGTGATTTGAATTTGTGAAATGATTGCTCTTTTTTTCTTAAACTTTGTGTTAAAAAGAAAGAAGGCTTTTCCTTGATTTGATTTGTATTAATGGTGGAAATGATGTTTACCTCTTTTTCTTACACTTTAAAATGTTAAAATAACAATTGCTCATTTTCCATAAGTGATATGACTGAAGCATTAATGGTGATGGAAAGTATGTGTAAGGGATGAAAGGCGATGGTACGTTTGCTTTTTATTACTTAACTTTTAAGTATGCTTATTTAATTATTTTATAAAAATATCTTAGATATTTTCTTATCTTTTGATGTAACTAATTGTAAAGTGTTTTAAAATTTTGTAATTATAAGTTAGAAAAGGTATTAAGTTGCAACAACTTTGTCGACAACTAGTTTTGGTTGAAAACGGTGTTTTTTTACGACAAATTTTACAGTCAAAACATGACGTTTTTATTAAGCTATATATTGAAGTAAATCAAACTTTAAAACGAACTTTTTACTTCTTAAAATAAATTAAAACAAGTCTCTTTATAAAAAAAATTATCTTTAATTAATATCAAAATCTCCAATTTTACCGTGTATGTAAAACTGACAAAATGCGACAAATTTTAGTTAATTTTGTAAAACGATTATTAACAAACTTCTAAATCTTTTAATATACTTTCATTATCTTTATTAGATGTTTTAAATAAGATTTATCTTTTTAAATAAATATGTAAATTCATTTATTTAAGGCTTTATTTATTATTAACAAAACTTAACTTTTGTCGATTTGTTCTAAAATCCAAATTTATATTTTTTAATTTATTAACTATAAGAATAGATAATTTATTTACTACATAATATTTTTATTTAAGATTTGATGTAACGTCCCGCCTTTTCGCATGCTTTAAATCGACACACTTGCCAATTTAAACCATACAGAAGGGCGGATTGTTATGGGGTAAATAAGAAAAACAGAGAAGAGAAAAAACTAAACAGAATCTCACAGCGGAAGGATAAAATATAATAATAAATATACAGTTCATAAAACTGTTTACCAAACATTTGATTCTTCTTCATACAATAAATATCAGAGTTCACATACCAATAAATACCAATGTAGCGGAATACAGTGTGTAGTGGAACCATATAATATAATAATGATGATGAAATCTTCGTCTTCGTCCTCCAGAAATAAAGTCTTCAAATCCTTAAACGCACGGACTGACCCGAGCGAATTTGAAAAACAAAAACACTCGAGTCAGAACTAAAAGATCTTATGTGAGTTAAATTAACAGAAATAAATATGAGTGCAGTAACTCAAGAGATGCTCGGGATTTACATCTCCTAAGGATCCGTTAAACTATTTACTATGTAGTATATTGCGCTATTATAATAGTGTCTAATTGTAAAATAAACACACTTTTTTCTTAGCATTAAGGGGTTACCCATATAGCCATTAACACGTAATAGTCCTAGTAGTCCATCAATATCATAGTCCCTCTTGATCGGGAAGCCACCAGAGGATACCACACGGGCTATGGGAGAAATCCAAACTCGTACAAGGCGCGATAGGGTAGGTGACACAGCACAACTAGGCAAAGCCAGGGTAGATATACCAATTGCTATCCAGGCTGATGGAAACGCGCAGCGCGCAGCTACCGCCTACCTCGAACAACACCCTCAAATCAAAAATCAAAAGTGGCCACCAAATCAATCCAAAAGTCAGAGTATAATATCGAAGGAGTGCGTTCGATCAGAGGAATGACCTCATTGGCCAGAGAATCGCTCCTGTTTTAGCCACCTTATGCCAACTCACGGGAGTTGGGTCCACGTATTTACCTCAAAGGAAACGCCGCAACCATCCTACTTCATTCTGGAATCTCCACCGCGTACACGGTTGTTAAAGTGGTTTTCAGAGTTGGCAGAGAGTATGACAACTTCCGATCCCGGTCTCTTCAACAACCAAACGTTATTATAACACCGCGGTCATTTAAAATAATTATACTTTAAAACCAGAATAAAATATCCATTTTAAACCCATATAAATACGATATCATTTATATTTTTAAAACCCCAAATCAATACGATATCATTTAGGCCCAAACCAATATAATGTCATTTTATTTTCCAATATATATTCTTTCCAAAATCATAGGGTTCTCAAAGTAAAATATTTAGAAATCAAAACTCTAGAATATAATATTTCCAAATTATACTATCTTGAAAATAATAACTTTGAAACAAATTTCCATCTCTCAAATGGTTAAATATTAAATTCTTTTATAAAACAAAATAGCTTCTTTACATTTCACAAATCAATTCCAAATATCAATTTAAACTTCCAAATACCATTTTTAATTCTTATGTTTCAAAGCTTTAAATATTTTACCATTTCAAAAACAAACTCATTTGACAAACCCATATATATCAAATTCAATTTCTTATTATTTAGACTTGAAATATTTACTTAATGAATTCAATATACTTTAAGTAAAACTTATAACTTCACATAATTGGATAATCTTTCAATTTATGAAACTTGATATATTCATTAAAATCACCTGATATTCATTCAAATCACTTTACACAAAAATCAAGTTACAAAAAATCATATCCTCTAAAAATTCGAACTTCTTATTTAATTCCAATTTAACTTAATATTCATCTTCCAATCTTATTTTCATTTAACTCAATAGAACTTCTAGAAATTAAATTTTAAATAAATGCTTAATCGTTTTTGATCTTAAAAATCAAACTTTATTTTATACTTCAAATCAAATTTTATACAAAGCTTAAAAACTGGAAATTACTATATATAAATAACCTTTATCAATAACCAAATCAATATCCCATAAACCATATATATAGCTTTACAAAACCATAGAAAATCATTTCAAAATAATTATATATATATACCACGGTGCCTGTATATAATTTTCTATCCTATGGTCAAGTGATACGGATATTTATCATTTCAATCCGCAATTTAAAAATAAAATGCGGTTGTATATCATTTCAAACCACAATCCCAAATGAAATGAAAATGCATAATAACTTGCAGTTCATCAATATAAAATATAGCATCCATTCATCCAAAAATCAATCATCAACCATTTATTAAAATCATCATCCAATTTAAACAAACATCAGTATATAGCATATAAAATATAACAGGAAATGAATAACAATTATTAACTAACAGTTTATATTCAATAATAATTTTATTAACTGTTAACTATCAGTTTATATGCAAATAATTGAATTTTTAACTGTAAATTCATATGCAATAACAAAATTAAATAACAGTTAAACTAAATAAATGCGATTTAACAGAGGTGATGAATAAACATGCCAAACAGTCATAAATAACTTTCTACTCATATCATAAGTCAAATTAACAAACATAAGAAATTTTAGAAGTTGTGAGTGGGTTAAAACACTCACCTTTTGAATTTAAATCGAATTTAACTCCGATTTAAACCCAAAAATTCAACGGTCTCCAAATCTGTCCAAACCAGCATTAAAAGATCTGGAATTTAATTACGATCCTAACAAAAAAATCGCGCGTCAATCAGAGTTCGTATGTGGAAGTTACATTGATTTGAACATTTGAATTACAAAATAAAATAAAATAAAATAAAAAAATATACTCACCCTAACAGAAACGGCCACGTCACTGGAAAAATTTACGCGCTCCCTCCTTTTCTAGAACGCGACCCACGCCGTTGACCGCCTCAACCTTTGCCGAAACGCCACCGCAGACCATGTCGCGCCCACCGTTGGACTCCCCTCGCCATGCCGCACCTGCCACGTCCTCGTCATCACCTCTAGTGGCAGGAGTCGCCGCGCGCCGCCGCGTAAATTTTAGGGTTTTCGAAACCCTAATCTCCCAATATCCACTGCCCCAGTCACCAATAGTGGCTGCGACCACCACCAAACAATTCCCCCTGCCGAGATCTACAAAACCAATGTCATGATTTCGTCAATCGCTGACTCGATTGAAAACCCCCAATTGAACTTTGACCGTGATTTCCCGCTGATCGAAGCGAAATTTCGATAAACAAACTGCAGACGTTGATTCGTATCGTCGAAATCTTCAACATATAAATTTTTGGAATTTTTCTGGATACTTTGAAATTTGACTTTTGGATTTGATTTTGAAATTGAACATGGATCTAGGGTTTCTAGCCATTGCAAGAAGAGAAGGAACTGATGAAATGAACGCACAAACAAATGAGAATAGATGGGCTAGTTTTTATAACTGGGTTTATATAGATAGGTTAGAAATTCGAATAGATGGATCCGATAAACAAACGTGCTAACGCTAACGTGGCCCAAAAAGCCCGTTATGACCCCGGAACGAAATTGGGTAAACCCATATATCTAACCTATCTGAATGCGATGGAAAAAGTTTCACGTTCAAATTCAATCGTATGGAGAAGTTATGCTGAAAACAAAATTTTCAAATTGATTTCAATTAAATCGATTTCAAGGCGTTTCGCGTTCGTACGATCAAACGACAAGTCCGATCGCTACGAAACTTGAAACCCTACAATAATTCACTGTTACGGATCCGATGAAACTAGTTTCGACGAAATCCGAGTCTATGACCAAAATGGCTATTTTTATATTAATTAAATAATTCAAAATAAATAAATAAAATCCAATTTATATTTAGATTCTAAAATTGACCCATTTTATCACTTTTAAAAATTCTTAATCATTTATAAAGTTTCAAACAAGTTTAAAATGTCAATTTAAAGAAGGTAAATTTATAAATTTCAATATAAATCCTTAATTTCATAAAATTCACAAATTGAAATTTATCTTCCTAAAAATTTATATTAAATCAAAGAAATCAATGGTTATTCCATTTACATATTTCAAATCGATGGATTAAATATTAGAGTCAAAATTTATTATCCTACTATTCTTCGACTACACTTAAATCCCTACTAATGTAATATTTAGATTTTAAATTTTCATTTATTTCGATTAAACCTATTATCATATATTACTTTAAATATACTGAAAAGCTTACCTTTGCACCCTTTCATTTACCCAATTGCCATCTTATATATAAACTTAACAATAGATTCATACTCTATTACATAAATGCATACCCTTTTATCTAAATAAAAATCTTCGTAACTTCAAACATTTAATCCATTTAATTCCAATTACTCCTTTCCTTAAATTTTAGATTCAAATCAATTTATAAAGCTTTACTTCCATTCTTTATATACACTAACCATCATTAATGGAGAATTTATTTCGTTATTCCCCATTATTACCTAAATTTATTTGTCGTAACATTTAATTTATAATTATTGCGCTGATTTACGATTTAATTGAAGGAGCTAAGTATATAACTCATAATAGTTGTGGTAAAACTCTCAATCCTACATTTATAAGTATATTCTTATCCGTTATATCTATTAATTAAATAAATTCCATTTTTAAGTCCTTTAAATTTATTACTAAATATCCATTTACCTTTCCCATCAAATTGGAATTCCATCAAATTAATATAACCAATCAGATTTCCATTCACACTTTATTATAAACCTAAAATTTGCAATTTATTATCTTGTATTGATTTTATACAATTACCATAAACTTTACATTCCATTGCTATTCAATATATATTTATTCATCAATCAATGTGATATTTATTCTTCTTTCTTTCTATTTGATAAGTAACCTAGTATACATTTACATACAATCATTTCATTCCATTCATTTATGTGTATTGCATTGAAATTTAATTTATTAACTAATATCAACGTTATTATCATTAATTACCAATTGGATCTATTGTCAAATTTTCCATTTCAATTAATTAACACCTTACAATAGTTAATAAAAAGGGATTGTACTAAATAAAAATTTATTTCGTTGATGAATTCAATACTTGCCTTTATTTACTTATTTCTAACCTTATAGCCAATTTCAACACTTTCCACTATTTCAATTAATTGCAATATAAAATTCAATTTGTAAGTTTTAATTACCCTTGATACATCTAATTTCAACATTCTCTTTCCTATAAATAAATAAGATTTCTGTTTCTTCCTAAATTTAAATTAGAAATCCTATTAGATACATGAATTAAATTATCGAAATTTACTGGTCGTTACACTCTCCCCCACTCAAAACTTTTCATCCCCGAAAAGGGAAAGAAGTGAAAAGAAAAAATATGAAAACAATATCTTTCCTAATTTAATTTATAACAAATAAGTTTACAAAATAAAATAATTTAACATAAAATATACCAATTTATACCCATTTAAATCTTTTATACATAATTTATTAAAGTTTGTAAAACATTTTTAAATTCTTCTAAGTCCCGAAATTTATGGAAAATTTTGGCAGAGTCTCCTTTGTACGGAGAGGCTCGGAAGAAAATATAATATCAGAATATAATAATATACACAAATATTTCCCACAATAATATATATCCCTACACGAAAAAATATATAAAATAGCGCTATAAACCATAATCCGAAAACGTACCTATTTGTCATGCAATTTACGCTAAATTTATGGAACCAAAAGCAGTAGCAATTGCTTCCATAACCTGCATTTCACTTATAAAATTCAAAGGGTTAACAATTAATATAAAGTGAAATATTTAAGTGGTTTCAATCACTAACAACAAATAAATGCAACAACCATCAATTTCACAATCAGCATACACAACAAATTCAAAGCAACCATTCAACCAAACAAACGAATAGTTGTTTGGGTTCAAAACCTTTAGATTGTACGGAATGAAGATGTAACGACCCGTAAATTTCGACAATTTAATTTGTTTATTTAATAGGACTTTTGTAATTTATTTTAGTAGAAACAATAAAGGGATAAATAAATGTTAAAATGAATGAAATGAATGAATGTAAATGCATTCTAGGTTATTTATCAATTAAAGGAAGATATTAAATTTATTAATGTAATATAACATTGGTTAACCGTAAATGGGAATAAATTTAAAGAATTATGTTAATGCAAGTGGATCATTTATAAACCTAAATGAAACATTCCAATTTAATAGAGTTATTCGAATGTAATGACTTATTTTAAAGGTAAAAATTGGATTTAATTGGAATTTGTTATATTTGGTTTAAATAGGAAAGGAGTTTACAAAAGTAACTGTGAATAGTGAAGGCGCAACTGTAAATGGAAGAAATTGAAATAAGGGGCAGTAAACATTGAATAAATTAATAGGAATAAATGCCAAAATTTCAATAATTAAAGTTAGTAATTAATGGGTTAAAAGGAATACCAGTTTATTCATAAAGCGAATATAAGTGGATGGAACAAAATAAATAGGAAACGCTAATTATTCATAAGTGATGGTTGATGTAAAAGGAATAATTAATTGGATTTAGAATCTTAATTTGTATGTGTGCGTATATTTAATGGAATATAAAAGGGCAAAATAATCATATACAAGTAGATAAAAGGTATAATAGCGGGTTACTAGAAAATTCACTCATTTACCAATAAAGATAATTAGGTGTGTTGATGATATAAACGTACTAGTTATTATCATAGTAACGAAGTGTAAATGAAATGAAACTGTAGAGATTTAAGCCAAATATTAACAATTGAAATGGATTGTCAATTTAATGGAGTACCATAAATTTGTCATACTAAACTAAGAACTGAATATAAGGAAACAAGGGCAAATAGAAATCAATCAAGAGTGTATATAGATTGTAAGCTATAATAATAAATAGAAATTGGATGACATTAATACAAGATAATGAATTGCAAATTTTAGGTTTTTAATAAAGTGTGAATGGAATTTGATTGGTTATATTAATTAGATGGAATTCAAATTTGATGGGAAAGGTAAATGGATATGTAGTAATAAATTTAAAATGGACTTAAATACTGAATTTATCTAATTAATATATAATGAATAATGATTGAATAAAAACATATACCTGTAAATATCTATAATATTTGAGTGGAAATAAAAAACATATAAATGTGGGATTGAGAGTTCTACAACAATTGTTATGAGTTATATATTTAGTTCGTTCAATTAAACCAGAAACCACTGCAATAAATATAAATTAATGCTATGCAATTGAGATAAAAAAATTTGGAAAAATGTAAAGTATCTGGATATGAATATTCAAATATAAATGGTACCCAGGATGGTAATGTGATAAATAGTGAAATTAAGAATGAGATTTTCGGATTTATTTATTTATATGGAAACTTAAAGTCTAATAATTGAATTTAATTGAAATTAAATGAGGTTGAATATAGTAAATAATTCGTTGATTGAAATAAAGATAATGTGAGAAATTTGTGTGATATTTTGAATCTAATATTAAATCCATCTATTTGAAATATATGAAGGGAATAACCATTGATTTCTTTGATTTAATATAAATCTTAGGATATTATTTATAATTTGTGAATTTAATGAAATTAAGGATTTATATTAAAATTTATAAATTTACCTTCTTTAATTTGACATCTAGACTTGTTGGAATTTCGTAAATGATTAAGATTTTTTAAAAGTGATAAAATGGGTCAATTTTAGAATCTAAATATAAAATTGGATTTTATTTATTTATTTTAAATTTATTTAATTAATATAAAAATAGCCATTTTGGTCACGGGCTCGGATTTCGACGAAACCAGTTTCATCGGATCCGAAACAGTGAATTATTGTAGGGTTTCAAGTTTCGTAGCGATCGGACTTGTCGTTTGATCGTACGAACGCGAAACGCCTTGAAATCGATTCAATTGAAATCAATTTGAAAATTTTGTTTTCAGCATAACTTCTTCATACGATCGAATTTGGACGTGAAACTTTTTCCATCGCGTTCAGAATATTTTAAAATACCTATTTTGATATATGGGTTTATCCAATTTCGTTCCGGGGTCAGAACGGGTTTTTGGGCTAACTATCGGTTAGCACGTTTATAATTCGTGCCCACCTATTCTATTGAAGTTTGTCTATAAATAGGCTGTTATAAACCCTAGCAGCCTCTATTCCTCACTTCTATACGTATAGGAAGCTCTGTACTCCTGTTCTTCAATGGCAACAAACAATTCTAGATCCAAATTCAAAAATTTAAATCAGATCCAAAGCTAAAATTAAAAGTCCATAGAAAATTCCGAAAAAATTATATGTTGAAGCCCTCAGTGAACAAAATCTTCTAGTGCTGTTCGTTTTTCAATTCGATGCACCGTTTGCCCAGAAAAATTGAAACAGCCTCGGCCGTTCATAGGCATTTGCTCGATTCAATATTAGATCTGAATTGATAGCTCGATCCAATGATGCTGCAGCGTAGAGGAGGCTTTAAGGAGGTCATCCATACGGTTCACTTGGGTCGGAGGCGTGTAAATTCACCATGATTGGGCTTGGACCAGTGGCGGCGGGTCTTTGGAGGGGGCACCGGAGGAGGCCGATTGGCCGTGGTAGGTGCGGCTCGCGAAGGGTTGTTCGATGGTGGTGTCAGATCGAGTTGAAGTTGGCTGGGGTAGCGACGAAAATTGGGTTTGGGGTTTCTATAAGCGGCGGCTACAAACTCTTAGACACGAAAGTAGGTTTCCTGTAGGGAAGTCGGTCACGTGGAAGGAAGGAGGTGTACGTTATTTATTTTATATTGTTTAATTATTTTATTTTTAGATTTCAAAATCGTTTAACGATGATATCTTTCTCATACGAAATCCGTTTCACGCGAGATTTTTTTGTTAGGATCGTAATAAAATTCCAGATCTTTTGACGCTGGTTTGGACAGATTTGGAGACCGTCAAATTTTGGGTTTAAATCGGATTTAAATTCGATTTAAGTTCAAAAGGTGAGTGTTTTAACCCACTCACAACTTCTAAAATTTCTTGTGTTTGTTAAATTAATTTTAGATATGAGTAGAAACTTATTTATGACTGTTTGGCATGATTTATTCATCATCTCAGTTAAATCACATTTATTTAATTTAACTATTAATTAATTTTATTTATTGCATATAATTTGACAATTAGAAATTATTTATTTGCATATTAACTGCCTATCATAGTTATATTTATTTTTATTTCGTATTAACTGCCGTTAAATTTACATTTATTTTTGCACATAAACTGCTAGTCTAACAGTAGTTAAATTTATATAAACTGTTAGTTAATACATATTATTTATTACCTGTATAATTTATATGCTCTATATTGATGTTGTTTAAATTGGATGATGATTGTAATAAAATGGTTGATGATTGATATCTGGATGAATGGATGTTGTATTTTATATCGTATAGACTGCAAGTTATCGTGCATTTCATTCATTCGAGATTGCGTTTTGAAATGATATACAACCGCATTTTTATTTTAAATTACGGATTGAAATGATAAACATCCGTATCACCTGAGCATAGGGTAGAAAATTTTATACAGGCACCGCGGTAAATATATAAAATTATTTTGGAAATGTTTTACTATGGTTTTGTAAAGCTATATATATGTATGGTTTATGGGATATTGATTTGGTTATTTATATATATATATATATATATATATATATATATATATATAGTAAATTTTAGGTTTTTAAGCTTTGTATAAATTTGATTTGAAGTATAAAATAAAGTTTGATTTTCGAGATCAAATACGATTAAGAATTTATTTAAAATTAAATTTCTGGAGTTTTAATGACTAAAAAAAAGAGTAAGGTTGGAAGATGAATATTAAGTTAAATTGAAACTAAATGAAAAGTCAGAATTTTTAAAGGATATGATTTTTGTAACTTGATTTTTGTGTAAATTGATTTGAATGAGTATCAGGCTGATTTAAATGAATATATCAAGTTTAATAAATTGAAAGATTATCCAATTATGTGAAGTTATAAGTTTTACTTAAAGTATATTGAATTCATTAAGTAAACATTTCAAGTCTAAATAATAAGTAATTGAATTTGATATATATGGGATGGGCAAATGAGTTTGTTTTTGAAAATGGTGTAATATTTAAAGCTTTGAAACGTAAAAATTTAAAATGGTATTTGGAAGTTTAAATCGATATTTGGAATTGATTTGTGAAATGTAAAGAAGCTATTTTGTTTTATAAAAGTAGTTTAATATTTAACCATTTGAGAGATGGAATTTGTTTCAAAGTTATGGTTTTCAAGGTAGTAAAATTTGGAAATATTATATTCAAGAATTTTGATTTCTAAATATTTTACTTTGAAAACCCTATGATTTTTGGAAAAGAATATATATTGGAAAATAAAATGACATTATATGATTTTGGGTCTAAATGATATCGTATTGATTTGGGGTTTTAAAAAAAATGATATCGTATTTATATGGGTTTAAAATGGATATTTTATTCTGGTTTTAAAGCATAATTATTTTAAATGACCGCGGTGTTATAATAACGTTTGGTTGTTGAAGAGACCGCGATCGAAAGTTGTCATACTCTCTGCCAACTCCGAAAACCACTTTAACAACCGTGTACGCGGTGGAGATTCCAGAATGAAGTAGGTTGGTGGAGGCGTTTCCTGCAAGGTAAATACGTGGACCCGACTCCCGTGAGTTGGCATAAGGTGGCTAAAACAGGAGCGATTCTCGGGCCAATGAGGTCATTCCTCTGATCGGACACCCCTCTTCGATATTATACTTTGACTTTGGATTGATTCAGTGGCCACTTTTACTTTGATTTTTGGGGAGTTGTTTCGAGGTGGGCGGTAGCTGCGGCTACGCGTTTCCATCATCCCAGATAGCAATTGGTATATCTACCCTCGCATTGCCTAGTTGTGTCGTGTCACCTACCCTATCGCGCCTTGTACGAGTTTGGATTTCTCCCGTAGCCCGTGTGGTACTGTAACATCCCGCCTTTTCGCACACTTTAAACCGACACACGTGCCAATTCAAAGCATACGCAAGAGCGGATTGTTATGGGGTAAATAAGAAAAACAGAGAAGAAATAAAACAAAATAGAATCTCACAGCGGAAGGATAAAATATAATAATCAATATAAAGTTCATGATAACTATTTACAAAATATTTATTTTACTTATACAATGAATATCAGAGTTACACATACGAATACAATCAATGCAGCGGAAATTTTAGAGTGTGGTGCAATACTATAAATAATATAATACGGATTCCTCGTCTTCGTCCTCCAAAGCTAAAATCTTCGATCCTGAAACGCTCGGACTGACCCGAGCGAATTTGAAAAGACAAAAACACTCGAGTCAGACTAAAAGATCTTATGTGAGTTAAATTAACAGAAATAAATATGAGTACAGTAACTCAAGAGATGTTCGGAATTTACATCTCCTAAGGATCCGTTAAACTATTTACTATGTAGTATATTGCGCTATTATAATAGTGTCTATTTATAAAATAAACTTACTTTTTAATAGCGTTAAGGGGTTACCCATATAGCCCTTAACACAAATAATGCCAATAGTCTATACAGTACCGTAATACCTCCTGATCGGGAAGCTACCAGAGGATACTCCATAGGTACGACACAAATAGAAACTCGTAGTAAAGGCTCGGTATGGTAGGTGACACGGCACAACTAGGCAATGCCAGGGTAGATATACCAATTGCTATCCAGGCTGGTGGAAACGCGTAGCCGCAGTTACCGCCCACCTCGGACTAACTCCCCAAAATCAAAATATAGAAGTGGCCACTGAATCAATCCAAAATGAAAGTATAATATCGAAGAGGAGGGTCCGATCAGAGGAATGACCTCATTGGCCTGAGAATCGCTCCTGTTTTAGCCACCTTATGCCAACTCACGGGAGTCGGGTCCACGTATTTACCTTACAGGAAACGTCGCCACCACCTACTTCATTCTGGAATCACCATCGCGTACACGGTTAGTCAAAGTGGTTTTCGGTATCGACAGAGAGTATGTCAGATATCCGATCCCGGTCTCTTTGCCAACCCATCGTTATTTTAAAACCACGGTCATTTAAAAATAGGTTATACTTTAAAAATCAGAATAAACATTCCATTTCATAACCATGAATACGATATCATTTCAAAACCCAAAACCATATTTTATCACTTATCCCAAATATAATTCTTTTCCAAAATCATAATGCTTTAACTTCATAACGTCTGAAAATCAAATATTTTCAAAGCATAATATTTTGAAAATCATAATTTAAAACCATAACTTCTAAAAACTTGAATGGTTTGGACATTCAACGGTATATGATTTAAATGGTTTAACTTAAATGTTACTTTGTAAAGAAAATAGTTCTCATGGCTTTACAAATACATTTCTTTATTAAAGTCTAAACCAAAATTTATATTATCTCTCTCAAGTTCCAAAACCACTTCAATTTATTTATATATACGTATGTCCATTTTGAGTATCAATATTTCAAACTAAAGTTGGATTTTATGCTTTCAACAAATCAATTGTTCTATTAATTAGTCTTGAATATTCATATAAAATCCATAAAAAATAAGACTTCAATTTCTAGTAATAAAATATATATATTTTTCCCAATTCAAATTATACTAGAATATTCATTTCAATTTATTCTGGGAAAAATCCAATTATAAATATCATATCTTAAAATTTCCAAACTTAACATTTAAACATATGATATAAATTATTAAACTCCATTTTCTTAATTTTCTTCCATTTGTAATAAAGATTTTTATACACCTTTTAATTTCAAAATTTTCAACTTCATATGTATATATATATGGAAGAAAAATATTTATACAATATAAAATTTAAGATTATTATAAACCGTATTCCATCCAAACCATAGAAATCACATTTAAATAGTTATATATATACCGCGGTGCCTGTATATAATTTTCTATCCTATGGTCAAGTGATACAGATATTTATCATTTCAATCCGCAATTTAAAAGATATAAAATTTTGCGGTTATATATCATTTCAAACCACAATCCCGAATGAAATGAAATATGCATGATAATTTGCAATTTAATGATATACAATAAACATCCATTCATCAACATCATCCATCATCCAAATCGCAATCATCAATCAATATCAATCAATAACAATATTATTTTTGGTACTACATAACAGATAATACTGGCAATTTTATTCAAATTAAATTTAACAGCTATTAATCTACAGTCTATATTCAGAAATAAATTATATAACTGTTAACTAGCAGTTCATATACAAACAAATAAATTTTAACTGTAAATTTATACGCAATAAATGAATTAAATTAACAGTTAAATTTAATAAATGCATTTCAACAAATATGAGTGAAATAAACATGCCAAATACTCATAAATAAATTTCTATTCATTTCTAAAATTAATTTAACAAATATAAAAGCTTCTAGTAGTTGTGAGTGGGTTTTAAACACTCACCTTTGGAATTTAAATCGAATTTAAATTCAATTTAAACTCAAAATTTTGACGGTCTCCAAATCCATCCAAACTAGCGTCAAAACGTCAGAAATTCCGATACGATCCCAGCAAAACAAACCGCGCGTGAATCCGAGCTCGTATGCAAAAGTTATGGAAATTAGAAAAATGGAAAAATTCTGGTCCTGGGTCGAATTCGGGTTCGACTTCGGTGCGCCGCCTCAATTCCCCGGTGCTTGCTTGGAGTTTTCGCCAAAACGACCCGGAGCGACCCGAGTCATTTTCTTCCTGACCCGAAGTTGCTCTAGGGTTTTCTCCCCTGAAACCCGAAGCGCGACCAGAAGCTGCTGCAGATCCGATTTTTTTTTTTTTTTTTTTGAACTGACTGGATCTAGGGTTAGCACTCATTGAAGAAGAAGAGGAGCTTGAAGAAAGTATACGCTCAGATGAAAAGAAATTAGGTGGAGGCTAGGGCTTGTAGCTAGGTTTATATAGAGGGGTTAGAGATAGAGTAGATAGACCGTAGAATGAACGTGCGGAACAAACTATGGCCCAAAAAGCCCGCTATACCTCCGGAACCGAATTTATTAAATCTATATATCCAAATAGGTACTTTAAAATATTCTGAACGCGATGGAAAAAGTTTCACGTCCAAATTTGATCGTATGAAGAAGTTATGCTGAAAACAAGATTTCCAAATTGATTTCAAATTGATTTTAATAAAATTGATTTTCAAGACGTTTCGCGTCCGTACGATCAAACGACAGGTCCGATCGATACGAAACTTGAAACCCTATAATAATTCACCGATACGGATCCGATGAAACTGGTTTCATCGAAATCCGAGTCCGTGACCAAAATGGCTATTTTCAATATTCATTAAATAAATTAAATAAATTATAAAAATCCAATTTTTACATCTAAATTCAAAAATTGACCAAATTTCTCCCTTTAAATTTTCTTAATTATTTACTCCAATTCTAAACAATTCAAGTGTCAATACATAGTTGTTCTATTCATCAATTTAGATGTTAATCCTTACTTAGAGGTTAAATTCCAATTTTTAATAAATTCAACATTATACGTTTGATTAAATTTATTAAATTCACTTTCTTTCTATTATTCAAAGTTATTGATGTCAATTTATTGAAACTAACATTGGCTCTATATCTATACATTAAAAATCTCAATTCTAAACTTAGATCTCAACTTATGAAATAGTTAAATAATAAATTCCATCTAAATCTACATCTTCCTACTATCTAAATATTTAGAAAAATTACTTACCACTTTTTATTGTAAATTTCTAAACTAGTAGATTTGTGTCATTTCTAGCCCTCTGGATATTTAATATTAACTAAAAGCAAATTTACATATAATTTCCATCGTCAATTATTTTAGTGAATAAATCTTCAAAGGTTACTGCAATTAATCCCATTAATTGCAATAAATTCTAATAAATTTGACTCTATTTGATTACAACTCACAAATAAATCAATTATTACTCCCTACATAGTTAACGTTTCTTTTATATTCCAATACATTAATATTTACCCAATTTCCATCTTTTATTTGCATAAATTACTGTATTTCAATCTTATTGGAAATTTTGTTAACTTAACACTTGAATAAAACTTAAAACCTCAATTAATTCATTCCACTTCGGTTTCATTCTTAAGATTACACTAATTATTATATTATAAAAATGAAATTTTCCCTTGGTTACATCTTATTTATCCACTTACAAAAATTCCACACTAACTGAAATAATTTAGTGCATAAATTGAAATTGATTAAAATAAACTTAACAAACAAATAGAATAAATACGTACAATAATTATTGTCATAAATCTTTTTTATAAGTCTACACATAATTATTACCTTACAATACGTTTTACGTTACTATAAAATTTATACACTCTTCCGTTACCATATTAATAATTACTAAAGTAACGTTCATTCTTAATAACAACGTTATACTATTCAACATATAAAAGGACTCCATTCCCCAAATACATTCATTTATATTTATTCCCTTAAAGTTCTCCTTTATTGACTAGACACATTAATTTAGATTCATTTACATCGAATGCCCTTCTTAGCTATATACTCAATACATGTTAAATCTACATAATTTTTACCCTTTTATTCAAATTCACTTATACCATCAATAACAAAATGTTGCCCTAAATTTAGATTCAATTATATACATTAGATAAATGGGTAAACTTTTGTAATTATCCCATATATGAAAATATTTTTATGCATACATTTCCACTTACTTACTATGCATTCATTTATTAAATTACTAATTGCCTTAGTCAACTTATCCCCTATTTACTACCAAATTTCAAATTTAATTATAGCTTATCAATACATAAAATTTACATAGGCAAAACAAATTTTATTACTATCTTAAGTCCATTTATTATTGACAACATTCATTAAATTTCCTTATCAACACTTATTGCAATGATTTATTCAGCGGTCACCTTTTATTTAGTTACTATCCATTTTACAATCCAATGTAAGTCTTCCACTATTTATTTTATATTAAATGAATTTCATTCTACTTAATCTTTTTATTGATATTCACTAATTCAACCCTTATATCAGTTTCTTATATTTAACTTTAAATCAAATTGTGACAATCTACATTATCCAAATCTATTGTCATAAAATTTTATTGTTACACTAAATTACAACTACTATACCAAATTTCTACATTTATTCTCAATTAGATTAGAAATTATATTAATTCAATTCATTTAATATTATTAATTTAACGGGTCGTTACAGGTATCCTCTGGTAGCTTCCCGATCAGGAGGGACTATGATATTGGATGGACTACTGGGACTATTACGTGTTAAGGGCTATATTAGTAACCCCTTAATGCTAAGAAAAAAGTAAGTTTATTTTACAATTATACATTATTATAATAGCGCAATATACTACATAGTAAATAGTTTAACGGATCCTTAGGAGATGTAAATCCCGAGCATCTCTTGAGTTACTTCACTCATATTTATTTCTGTTAATTTAACTCACATAAGATCTTTTAGTTCTGACTCGAGTGTTTTTGTTTTTCAAATTCGCTCGTGTCAGTCCGAGCATTTCAGGATTGAAGACTTTATTTCTAGAGGACGAAGATGAAGATTTCATTATTATTATTATATTATATGATTCCACTACACACTGTATTACGCTGCATTGGTATTTATTGGTATGTGAACTCTGATATTTATTGTATAAAGAAGAATCAAATGTTTTGTAAACAGTTTTATGAACTGTATATTTATTATTATATTTTATTCTTCCGCTGTGAGATTCTATTTAGTTTTTTTTCTCTTCTCTATTTTTCTTATTTACCCCATAACAATCCGCCCTTCCGTATGGTTTGAGTTGGTACGTGTGTCGATTTAAAGCGTGCGAAAAGGCGGGATGTTATATAAGAAAAATTAAATGAAGCAAGCACTTAATGAGTAAATGTAAAGGATAAATCACTGCATAAGTAAAAAGAAAATCAAACGACAAAGGTATTAATCAAGTGCATCATTTACTCAACAGTCTTAGATAAAACTAAATAGATTATTCATTCACCCCAAATCCAATTTTGAAGTATTTTACCCAAACACCCATAACCAAACAACAACAATCCAAACAACAATCAACTTAACTTTTTATTAATTTCATTACATACCTTTGTCGTTTGATTTTCTTTTTACTTATGCAGTGATTTATCCTTTACATTTACTCATTAAGTGTTTGCTTCATTTAATTTTTCTTATTACTTACAATTATTCAATCCCATTAACTCAGGTCATTTCAGTTCCCTTTTTATTTCATTATAACTATTTATTCATTTATTATTGCATGACCTCATTTATTTATACTTTAATTACTTAAGTTTATAATCATCTATTTGTCGTACTTACCTTTAATTATATTTACTCGGAAAAATTTGAATTATAACTTTAAGTTTATAACATTAGATTTTCATTTACAATAGCAAATTCATTGAATACTTCATTATCTACTTTTACCCGTATAATTTCCATTACATTTCTTATTAAACATTTCAACTTTTTATACTTGGTAAGTTATATATGTTTTTAAAGATGTACTTGAAAGTTATACAAGTTTTCTCATTACCTATACTTAATTTAAAGTTCAATGATAATATTATTTATTTCGTAGGTTATAATTTCAAATTCCATTCAATACCATTTATACCCTATCATTAAATCTCTTATTTCCTTTAGAGGTTTTAATTTATTAATTACCTACGTTTCAATTCACTATAATAATTGAAACAATTAATTAATGGAAATCTAAGAATTTAGTATCGGGTTAAATTTCAATTAATTTTAAATAATAGATAAAATATATTTTTACAACTTATATATCTCTAATTATATTAAAACAATTCAAATTTTTATTTTTTTTTCAAAAATGAATCTGCAGTAAAACTACTACAGTGGCCTTTCCCTTCGAAACTTGAAAATGAAAGTCGATGATGCGGCCGCCATCACCGAAATTATTTTCCAACGACAAAGAGGAAAGTACAAAACTTATTTTCTCCAAAATCTTCTTTAAAACAATTTTTCCCAAATTATATTAAATGTTTATATTAGAAAGTACTTATAAACAATATTATTATATTCCAAAATTTATTTGAAATAAATTTTAAAACCCCGGAACTTAAGTTCTAAATTTCCAAATTTCATTTATAATATTTTTCAATCTTATTTCTATTATTATTTATACACTTTAATACCTAACAACCAATCTATTGCAGCCAAATATATGTCATTATAAAATATTTTATATATAGAAAACATAATAGGCAAAGTTATTTCATTCACCTATATTAAAATCAAATATTATGTCGGTCTGTCCTATTAAGTGTTTAGAAATTCATATTGATGTCACAACGTCCCACGCACCAACCAGAATTTATAAATACAAAACGGAACAGATTAACACAATATTAACATCTTTTTATAACACTAACAAATACGCTCTCTCATATATATATATATATATATATACACACACTCAGCGACTCCCATAGGGTATTACTACCCTATTAATAAAGAGTCAAACCCCACAAAGCTAAGGTTTATCGCTGAACCAAAGCTCTGATACCAGATGTAACGTCCCGCCCTTTCGCACTCTTTAAATCGACACACTTGCCAATTCAAACCATACGGAAGGGCGGATTGTTGTGGGGTAAATAAGAAAAATAAAGAAGAGAAAAAAACTAAACAGAATCTCACAGCGGAAGGATAAAACATAATAATAAATATACAGTTCATAAAACTGTTTACAAAACATTTGATTCTTCTTTATACAATAAATATCAGAGTTCACATACCAATAAATACAAATGCAGCGTAATACAGTGTGTAGTGGAATCATATAATATAATAATAATAATAATAATGAAATCTTCGTCTTCGTCCTCTAGAAATAAAGTCTTCAAATCCTGAATCGCTCGGACTGACACGAGCGAATTTGAAAAACAAAAACACTCGAGTCAGAACTAAAAGATCTTATGTGAGTTAAATTAACAGAAATAAATATGAGTGAAGTAACTCAAGAGATGCTCGGGATTTACATCTCCTAAGGATCCGTTAAACTATTTACTATGTAGTATATTGCGCTATTATAATAATGTCTAATTGTAAAATAAACTTACTTTTTTCTTAGCATTAAGGGGTTACTAATATAGCCCTTAACACGTAATAGTCCCAGTAGTCCATCCAATATCATAGTCCCTCCTGATCGGGAAGCCACCAGAGGATACCACACGGGCTACGGGAGAAATCCAAACTCGTACAAGGCGCGATAGGGTAGGTGACACGACACAACTAGGCAATGCCAGGGTATTTATACCAATTGCTATCCAGGCTGATGGAAACGCGCAGCGCGCACCTACCGCCCACCTCGAACAACACCCTCAAATCAAAAATCAAAAGTGGCCACCGAATCAATCCAAAAGTCAGAGTATAATATTTAAGGAGTGTGTTCGATCAGAGGAATGACCTCATTGGCCCGAGAATCGCTCCTGTTTTAGCCACTTTATGCCAACTCACGGGAGTTGGGTCCACATATTTACCTCAAAGGAAACACCGCCACCATCCTGCTTCATTCTGGAATCTCCACCGCGTACACGGTTGTTAAAGTGGTTTTTGGAGTTGGCAGAGAGTATGACAACTTCCGATCCCGGTCTCTTCAACAACCAAATGTTATTATAACACTGCGGTCATTTAAAATAATTATAAAACCAGAATAAAATATCCATTTTAAACCCATATAAATACGATATCATTTATATTTTTAAAACCCCAAATCAATACGATATCATTTAGGCCCAAACCAATATAATGTCATTTTATTTTCCAATATATATTCTTTCCAAAATCATAGGGTTTTCAAAGTAAAATATTTAGAAATCAAAACTCTGGAATATAATATTTCCAAATTATACTACCTTGAAAATCATAACTTTAAAACAAATTTCCATCTCTCAAATGGTTAAATATTAAATTCTTTTATAAAAAAAAATAGCTTCTTTACATTTCACAAATCAATTCCAAATATCAATTTAAACTTTCAAATACCATTTTTAATTCTTATGTTTCAAAGCTTTAAATATTTTACCATTTCAAAAACAAACTCATTTGACAAACCCATATATAACAAATTCAATTTCTTATTATTTAGACTTGAAATGTTTACTTAATGAATTCAATATACTTTAAGTAAAACTTATAACTTCACATAATTGGATAATCTTTCAATTTATTAAACTTGATATATTCATTTAAATCAACCTGATATTCATTCAAATCACTTTACACAAAAGTCAAGTTACAAAAATCATATCCATTATAAACTCTAACTTCTTATTTAATTCCAATTTAACATAATATTCATCTTCCAACCTTATTCTCATTTAAGTCAACAGAACTTCCAGAAATTAAATTTTAAATAAATGCTTAATCGTATTTATTTTAACAATCAAACTTTATTTTATACTTCAAATCAAATTTTATACAAAGCTTAAAAACCGAAAATTACTATATATAAATAACTTTTATCAATAACCAAATCAATATCCCATAAACCATATATATAGCTTTACAAAACCATAGAAAATCATTTCAAAATAATTTTATACATATACTATGGTACCTGTATATAATTTTCTATCCTATAGTCAAGTGATACAGATATTTATCATTTCAATCCGCAATTTAAAAATAAAATGCGGTTGTATATCATTTCAAACCACAATCCCGAATGAAATGAAAATGCATAATAAATTGCAGTTCATTAATATAAAATATAGCATCCATTCATCCAAAAATCAATCATCAACCATTTATTAGAATCATCATCCAATTTAAACAAACATCAGTATATAGCATATAAAATATAACAGGAAATGAATAACAGTTATTAACTAACAGTTTATATTCAATAATAATTTTATTAACTGTTAACTATCAGTTTATATGCAAATAATTAAATTTTTAACTGTAAATTCATATGCAATAATAAAATTAAATAACAGTTAAACTAAATAAATGCGATTTAACAGAGGTGATGAATAAACATGCCAAACAGTCATAAATAATTTCTACTCATATCTTAAGTCAAATTAACAAATATAAGAAATTTTAGAAGTTGTGAGTGGGTTAAAACACTCACCTTTTGAATTTAAATCGAATTTAACTCCGATTTAAACCCAAAAATTCAACGGTCTCCAAATCTGTCCAAACCAGCATCAAAAGATCTGGAATTTAATTACGATCCTAACAAAAAAAATCGAGCGTCAATCGGAGTTCGTGTGTGGAAGTTACATTGATTTGAACATTTGAATTTCAAAATAAAATAAAATAAAATAAAAAAATATACTCACCCTAACAGAAACGGCCACGTCACTGGAAAAATTTGCGCGCTCCCTCCTTTTCCAAAACGTGACCCACGCCGTTGACCGCCTCAACCTTTGCCGAAACGCCACTGCAGACCATGCCGCGCCCACCGTTGGACTCCCCTCGCCATGCCGCACATACCACGTCCTCGTCATCGCCTCTGGTGGCAGGAGCCGCCGCGCGCCGCCGCGTAAGTTTTAGGGTTTTCGAAACCCTAATCTCCCAATATCCACTGCCCCAGTCACCAATAGCGCTACGACCACCACCAAATGATTCCCCCTACCGAGATCTACAAAACCCATGTCTTGATTTCGTCAATCGCTGACTCGATTTAAAACCCCCAATTGAACTTTGACCGTGATTTCCTGCTGATCGAACCGAAATTTCGAAAAACAAACTGCAGACGTTGATTCGTATCGTCGAAATCTTCAATATATATTTTTTTGGAATTTTTCTGGATACTTTGAATTTTGACTTTTGGATTTGATTTTGAAATTGAACATGGATCTAGGGTTTCTAGCCACTGGAAGAAGAGAAGGAACTGATGAAATGAACGCACAAACAAATGAGAATAGATGGGCTAGGGTTTATAACTGGGTTTATATAGATAGGTTAGAAATTTGAATAGATGGATCCGATAAACAAACGTGCTAACGCCGACATGGCCCAAAAAGCCCGTTCTGACCCCGGAAAGAAATTGGGTAAACCCATATATCGAAATAGGTATTTTAAAATATCCTGAACGCGATGGAAAAAGTTTCATGTCCAAATCAATCATATGGAGAAGTTATGCTGAAAACAAAATTTTCAAATTGACTTCAAATTGATTTCAATTAAATCGATTTCAAGGCGTTTCGCGTTCGTACGATCAAACGACAAGTCCGATCGCTACGAAACTTGAAACCCAATAATAATTCACAGTTACGGATCCGATGAAACTAGTTTCGTCGAAATCCGAGTCTGTGACCAAAATGGCTATTTTTATATTAATTGAATAAATACAAAATAAATAAATAAAATCCAATTTATATTTAGATTCTAAAATTGACCCATTTTATCACTTTTAAAAATTCTTAATCATTTACAAAGTTTCCAACAAGTTTAAAATGTCAATTTAAAGAAGGTAAATTTATAAATTTCAATATAAATCCTTAATTTCATTAAATTCACAAATTAAAATTTATCTTCCTAAAAATTTATATTAAATCAAAGAAATCAATGGTTATTCCATTTACATATTTCAAATCGATGGATTAAATATTAGATTTAAAATTTATTATCCTACTATTCTTCAACTACACTTAAATCCCTACTAATGTAATATTTAGATTTTAAATTTTCATTTATTTCGATTAAACCTATTATCATATATTACTTTAAATATACTGACAAGCTTACCTTTGCACCCTTTCATTTACCCAACTGCCATCTTATAAATAAACTTAACAATAGATTCATACTCTATAACATAAATGCATACCCTTTTATCTAAATAAAAATCTTCGTAACTTCAAACATTTAATCCATTTAATTCCAATTACTCCTTTCCTTAAATTTTAGATTCAAATCAATTTATAAAGCTTTACTTCCATTCTTTATATACACTAACCATCATTAATGAAGAATTTATTTCGTTATTCCCCATTATTACCTAAATTTATTTATCGTAACATTTAATTTGTAATCATTGCAATGATTTACGATTTAATTGAAGGAACTAAGTATATAACTCACAATAGTTGTGGTAAAACTCTCAATCCTACATTTATAAGTATATCCTTATCTGTAACAACCTGCATATTTAGCGATTTTATATTTAAATGTTTAATTCAAATATAGCGTCGTTAGTCGGATTTTGGTCCGAAATGTTACTTTCTGCAAATGGCCGAATTGGAACTCGAAACTACCTTCATTGGTTCCAAAATGACGTTTGCGATCTTTTTGAGTATAATCTTTGATATGTTTGGAGTTTGTGAATTTTGGCTACCTTTTCTTTTGGGTTTGGGTTTCACCCAAACTGTGCTATAAACCAACTCAGCCCTTCTCTCCTTCCATTCACTTATTCATTTTATAAAAACTTAAGCTAAAAACGGTTAATGGTGGAAGAGAATGAGAATTAGAAACTCCTAGCCCTAGTTTACTTGCAAATCCAAATTCTTGCTCCAAAATCATAGAGAATCCATTAGTAAGTTTATCTCCATCTTCTCTATCTCTTCTCCTCTTCAATTTCAGTAATTTTCCTAACCCTAACTTAGGAAATGCTTGCTTTGATTCTAGATTGAAACTTGTAGTGTTGAAGTGGAGTGTGGTTGGTTGATTCCTTGCTTTTGTGCTTCTTCATCATCTTTGTCTGTGAGGTTAAAAGGTGAGTTTTTGTAACTCACATCTAAGTATGTTGCTTTTGTTGTGGTTGGATATGAAATTCTAACCTCGATTCATGTCTATTGCTGTGGAGTTGGATCGATTGGTTTTGATATGTTTTAGCCACTTTGGCCTAGGCAAATTGTTGCCCAGACCAGGTGACCAGACGTCTGGAAGCAAAGCTCAGACGTCTGGTTTTAACCTGGAGTGAAAAATAATAAGCCACGGCAGGTGAAAGAAAGTCAGAAACCAGGATCAGACGTCTGATCCTCAAGTTCATACGTCTGATTGGTTTCAAACGTCTGGTATGCAAAACCAGACGTCTGGTTGGGTTTTCTGGAATTTTTCCAGAGACCGAAACTAGACGTCTGAAGGCACCGCTCAGACGTCTGGAATTGCCTGTTTTGCCTATTCTTGGTTGATATTTCATTGATTATTGATGTTTGTCGACTTGGTTTGTGATTATCATTCACGATTGACTTTGATGACTTGTTTTTGACTTCATTCACGGGTTTTATAAATAATCTCTCCAAATCGTATTAAAAGCTCGCTTCTCCAATTTATAAATTCTATTTAAACGCACACACACACAATTTTGCACTTCGAGCGAAGTGGAAGGGTGATTAAATGGTTGGGCAAAACACGGACCATGAATCTGTGCATTTATCCTTTCGGTTAATCCTCGACCTATTCAATTGATCGTTTTGACCTTCGGGTTTGGTTTATCGATGATATGAGGTAAATTTGTACTGCTTTGAGTGTGAAATAAACTAACGGATAGTAAACCGTTTAGTGCGAACGGGTGGTTATGGGACTCACGTTACCACTTCTCGGATTCCTCTCTAGGAGTTTGTGACACATGCTGCCTTTGGGATAGTGTCTTCGGACTGTCTCCTCTGGCTTGTTTCCTTTAAATATCGCCTTCGGAGTTGGCCTTTGCCCCGACTCGAAAAATATATGGGGTTGGCGGTTGTCTTTAGTATTGCTTTCGGAGTGGTTTCTTCACCACCGCTCAAGAGGTATTGGAGTGGTTTCTTCACCACCGCTCAAGAGATATTGGAGTGGTTTCTTCACCACCGCTCAAGAGATATTGGAGTGGTTTCTTCACCACCGCTCAAGAGATAACGGAGTGGTTTACTTACCACCGCTCATGATGTTTCATTTATATGTATATGCCCTAGGTATTTCTTTTCTGTATTGGTTCTTTGGAGCCACACGAAATATAGCGTCTACCTTGTGGAACTTGTATTATCGGTATTTGTTATTTGCCTTATGGCTTGCTTTGGGATATTCTTATCCTTTGTTTCTATATGTTGCCGATGATATGAGGCTTGATCTATATGATTCATCTTTTGTTAGATGATTGTGTATCTCTTTTAGAGATATCTATTATGCTTTGTAACCTTGCAGGTTTAATGTTGTTCAGTTTATTTAACTGATTTGTTTAGCTAGACTGATCCGTGTAATTTATACTCGGGTCAGACCGAGTTGTTTCAGGTTAGGTGCTTTTGGACTTAGCCTATTTTGCTTCCGCATGGACTATTCTCTAGCTTCATTTTGTTGTAGCGTCTTTTGTGGTCCTTATCTGTTGTAACTCTGATATTTATATTTTTTATCTCGTCTGTATATTGTGGTCTCCTGTACCACTTGACATGTATTATTTTGTATACTCTGTTGTGTATCCGTTTATGTGTATATTATGATCGACTGTTCTGTGATGTGATTTACATTTGAGTTGTTATATTTTCTTTTGATAGATCCTATAGCCATTGTAGTTTTGCCTTAAATATTTATTGAATAGGTCGAATTTTAATGTGACTACTTTTCGACGTATTTAGTGAATAGTTAAGGTAAGATTACACATGGTCGCTTCCATTATACTCTATTGTCGGCGTTAGCCGACAGTATTATCTATGTAATACTCTTTGTTAACGAGGCTCTCGGAGTGGGGCGTCACAGCGTGGTATCAGAGCTGAGTTCAGAACAAAATATGATAAACACAGAATAGATGCACATATTATGGTACATCAAAGTGTACAAGTGATACAAATCTTTGAATCATCGTGTCTCTTTATTCCATCAAGGCTAGATAGTATTTGGGAATACGTCTAGGATTATTCCGTAGTATCCCATATTGAAATATCTACCTTATGAATAATCTTTTCCTTATCTTGACTTTCAGCTTATGTCTGGAAGAGGCAGAGGTCGACGTTCGGATGCTGGGCAATCTAGTGGCTCACATCCGGATGGCGTTTATATGTTTGCCGATCAGTTTATGGAGTTGTTTAGGAGCACTCAGCCTCCCGTTCCTCCTCGAGTGTCTCCACCTTGCAAGTCTGCTTTTGCACGTCAGTGCAGTGATTTTGCTCATCTTGGAGGAAAACCGTTTAAGGGTTCCGAATCCGTTCTTGAAGTCCAAGCTTGGCTTCGCACGTGCGAGCGTATCTTCTCTCGCATGGATCTTTTTGACCATGATCGATTTCTTGTGACTTCTAGCTTATTACAAGAGCGTGCTCTTAATTGGTATGAGCTTCTTGTAGGCGAGATTGATGAGTCTACTCTTTCTTGGACTCAGTTTCAGGGACGATTTGAACTCAAGTTCGTTCCTGAATCTGAAAAAGTTTTATTGACCCGTCGCTTCCTTGAGTTGAAGCAAGGGAAATCTTTTGTTTCTAAGTATGTCGCATCGTTCGAGGCTTTATCTCAGTATGGTCTTGAATTTATCAGCACTTCTCACAAGAAGAATTTGAAGTTTGTTTCTGGTCTTAAGAAATATCTTAGGAAGTCTTTGTTGCTCCAGCTTAAGCTTTCTTTCGAGGAATTGGTTGATTCGGAACTTCACTTCGAGACCATCGAGAAGGAGGGTGATAGTGATGTAGATGTTGAGGTTTCTAAGAACCCCAACAAGAGGCCGTTTCCAATTCAGAAGAAGCCTTTTCCTTCTAAGAAGAAGAAGACTGGTGGTCCTACTTCTCAGCCTCAGTCTTTCGGAACACCTTTCGTCCGAAAGTGTTTCAATTGTGGTTCTCTGGATCATATTATTCGAGCTTGTCCAAAGCCTCTCTTCTGCCGTTACTGCAAGTGGGAAGGTCATCGTAGTTCCACTTGTCCCATTGTTCCGAATAATTCTTCATCTGGCAAGTTAAGTGTAGCGAATGCTTCTGGAGGTCCTTCTCAATCCAAAGGTATGTCTCCATCTATTTTAGAAGGTTTTATTCTATTTCATGATCATAGTATTCGAGTTCTTTTCGATACGGGTGCTTCACATTCTTTCGTATCGAAGAAGCTTGCAGATGATTTATCTTTGGATGTTTCTTGTATGGTTACTTCTTTAAGGATTGCGAATCCTATTGGGGGATCCGCGACCCTTAGCTTGTTTTGTGATGATATTGAGATTGTTTTATGTGGCTTTTCTTTCCGTGCGAATCTGCACGTTATTTCTTGTTTGGGTTTTGATATAATTTTTGGTATGGACTGGCTAGTGAGGTACGATGCCAGAATTATTTGTTTCGAGAGAATTTTATATCTTTGTCATCCTGATTCGCCTTCTCAGTTAACTCTTGTTCTTCGGAATGTGGATAATTCCGAGATGGCTTTATGTTCTCTTGACTCACGAGATGATGATGATATATCTCGTATTCCTGTTGCTTGTGACTTTTCTGATGTTTTTGAGCCTGTATCGGGTTTGCCACCCAAACAGGCAATTGAGTTCCGCATTGATCTCATTCCAGGCGCGCAGCCAGTTAGTCGTCCTCCCACGAGGATGTCTACAAAGGAAAATGAGGAACTCAAGAAGCAGCTTTTAGAGCTCGAGTACAAGCAATTGATTCAATCTAGGTTTTCTCCATGGGGATCCGCGGTCGTCTTTGTGAAGAAGTCTGATGGAACTCTTAGGCTTTGCATTGACTATCGCAAGCTTAACGAGTTGACCATTAGAAATAGGTATCCTTTGCCTAGGATCGATGATATGTTCGATCTATTGAGTGGTGCTAAGGTCTTTTCTCAGCTTGACCTTGCCACAGGTTTTCATCAGTTACGTGTCGCGGAGGATAACATACCTCTTACTGTTTTCTGCACTCGTTATGGTTCTTTTGAGTGGCTCGTTATGCCGTTCGGTTTGACGAACGCTCCTGCTTTCTTTGTTGATCTCATGAATCGGGTATTCCGGGAATATCTCGATAAGTTCGTGCTTGTCTTCATTGATGATATCCTTATTTATTCTAAGTCTGAAGCTGAGCATGCTAATCACTTGAGAATTGTCTTCAGTACTCTTCGTCATCATCAGCTTAGAGCCAAATTCTCCAAGTGCCACTTTTGGGAGAATAAGGTTAAGCTCTTAGGCCATGTTGTATCTTCCGATGGCATTTCTGTCGATCCCTCAAAGATCGAAGCCATCCAGAATTGGAAGAGGCCTGAGAATGTTCATGAAATTCGTAGTTTCCTTGGATTGGCGGGTTATTACCGTCGGTTCATTAAGGATTTTTCCCGTGTTATGCTTCCTCTCATTTGCCTTACTCGGAAAGGCATTCGTTTTGATTGGTCCGACAAGTGTGAGGCTTCCTTTCTGTCATTGAAGGAACTTCTCACAAATGCTCCTATTCTAGTGGTTCCCGAAGGGAATCATGATCTTGTTGTCTACACCGATGCTTGTGGTAGTGGTCTCGGTGCTGTTCTTATGCAGAGAGATCGGGTGGTTGCTTATGCTTCTAGGCAACTACGTCCGAATGAAGTTCGCTATGCCACTCATGATCATGAGTTAGCCGCCATTGTCTTTTCCTTGAAGATTTGGCGACATTATTTATTGAGCGAGCGCTTCATTCTCTATACCGATCATAAATCTTTGAAGTATTTGTTCACTTAGAAGGAACTCAATATGAGGCAACAGCGTTGGCTCGAGTTTCTTGCTTCTTATGACTTTGATATCCAGTATACCCCTGGTAAGGGTAATCGTGTTGCAGATGCGCTTAGTCGCAAACATTCGGCTGTTGTTTCTATGATGCTAGCTGAATGGAATATTCTTGAGACTTTGTCTTTTTGTGAAATTCGTGATCGTGATTTATCTTTTGATTCCTTGATTGCACTATTCAGTTTAGATGCACGGCCCTCTTTGTTGGATCGTATTGTCGATGCTCAGCGGTGTGATCCTAATTTGTTGCATCTTATTCAGCTTTGTGAGTCTGGATCTTGTGATGAGGCGTTGCAAGATCTTAGCATTGATTCTCATGGGTGTCTTCGTAAGAAGAACCGTCTTTTTGTGCCTTCTGATCTTGCACTTAGGCATGACATTCTTGATGATTGTCACCGTTCTAAGTATACCATTCATTCCGGTAGTAGCAAGATGTATGCCGATATGCGTCGTCTTTATTATTGGAAAGGCACGAAGCGCGATGTGGCGAGTTATGTGAGCAATTGCATAACTTGTCAGCGTTTTAAGGCCGAGCATCAGCGTCCTTCGGGTCTTCTTCAACCGCTTGAGATTCCATTGTGGAAATGGGATCAAATTTCTATGGATTTCATTGACGGCCTACCTCGTTCGAGATCGGGCCATTCTAGCATTTGGGTTATTGTTGATCGCCTTTCCAAGTCTGCTCATTTTGTCCCTATTAAGTCTAATAGAACTGCTTCGCATTTGGCTAAGTTGCATGTCAAGGAAATCGTGAGACTTCACGGTGTTCCTAGTTCTATTGTGAGTGATCGTGATCCTTTATTCACGAGTCATTTTTGGAAGAGTCTTCAGCAAGCTTTGGGAACAAAGCTTAATTTTTCTACAGCTTATCATCCGCAGTCTGACGGACAGACTGAACGGGTGAATCGTATTTTGGAAGATCTCCGTATTTGTATCTTTGATTTCGGTGGTAGTTGGGAGGATCATCTACCTCTTGTAGAATTCTCCTACAACAATAGTTTTCAATCTAGTATCGGTATGGTTCCTTTCGAAGCCTTATACGGAAGGCCATGTCGATCACCTTCTTGTTGGTTAGAATCTGGTGAGAAGCTTATTCTTGGTCCAGATTTTGTTCGTGATTGTTCTGAGAAGATTGATCTTATTCGGTTGAGAATGAAAGAGGCACAGAGTCGCCAGAAATCCTACGCGGACAACCCTAGGAAGCCTCTCGAGTTCTCGATCGGCAATCTTGTTTTTATTCGTGTTTCTCCTTTGAAGGGGGTTATGCGTTTCAGTACGACTGGAAAATTGGCTCCTCGTTATATAGGACCGTTTTCAATTACGGAACGTATTGGCCCTGTGGCTTATAGAGTTTCACTTCCAGCTCATTTATCTGACATTCATGACGTGTTCCACGTCTCGCAACTTCGGAAATGTCTTCGGGAGTCGGATTCTGTTATTACTTCTCCTGATTTGCAAGAGCTTGAGGTCTCACCGGACTTATCGATTGTACAGCAACCTATTCGCGTGCTTGACACGGAGGTGCGACACCTTCGGAACAAGGACGTGCCGCTCGTTAAAGTTCAATGGTCCGCTAATCCCAATGACTGTACTTGAGAAACCAGAGAATTTATTGAACGATCTTATCCGGGTTTTCTTCCCTTGCCTTGAAACGGTGAGTATGTCTTTTCATCTCAAGCTTATTTTCTTTTCTTTTGATTGATTGTATTTGTGTAGTTCTTACAAATATCGTCTCTAGAAATTGCGGGGACGCAATTTTGTAAGGAGGGGAGATCTGTAACAACCCGCATATTTAGCGATTTTATATTTAAATGTTTAATTTAAATATAGCGTCGTTAGTCGGATTTTGGTCCGAAATGTTACTTTCTGCAAATGGCCGAATTGGAACTCGAAACTACCTCCATTGGTTCCAAAATGGAGTTTGCGATCTTTTTGAGTATAATCTTTGATATGTTTGGAGTTTGTGAATTTTGGCTACGTTTTCTATTGGGTTTGGGTTTCACCCAAACTGTGCTATAAACCAACTCAGCCCTTCTCTCCTTCCATTCACTTATTCATTTTATAAAAAATTAAGCTAAAAACTGTTAATGGTGGAAGAGAATGAGAATTAGAAACTCCTAGCCCTAGTTTACTTGCAAATCCAAATTCTTGCTCCAAAATCATAGAGAATCCATTAGTAAGTTTATCTCCATCTTCTCTATCTCTTCTCCTCTTCAATTTCAGTAATTTTCCTAACCCTAACTTAGGAAATGCTTGCTTTGGTTCTAGATTGAAACTTGTAGTGTTGAAGTGGAGTGTGGTTGGTTGATTCCTTGCTTTTGTGCTTCTTCATCATCTTTGTTTGTGAGGTTAAAAGGTGAGTTTTTGTAACTCACATCTAAGTATGTTGCTTTTGTTGTGGTTGGATATGAAATTCTAACCTCGATTCATGTCTATTGCCGTGGAGTTGGATCGATTGGTTTCGATATGTTTTGGCCACTTTGGCCTAGGCAAATTGTTGCCCGGACCAGGTGACCAGACGTTTGGAAGCAAAGCTCAGACGTCTGGTTTTAACCTGGAGTGAAAAATAATAAGCCACGACAGATGAAAGAAAGTCAGAAACCAGGATCAGACGTCTGATCCTCAAGTTCAGACGTCTGATTGGTTTCAGACGTCTGGTATGCAAAACCAGACGTCTGGTTGGGTTTTCTGGAATTTTTCCAGAGACCGAAACCAGACGTCTGAAGGCACCGCTCAGACGTCTGGAATTCCCTGTTTTGCCTGTTTTGCCTATTCTTGGTTGATATTTCATTGATTATTGATGTTTGTCGACTTGGTTTGTGATTAGCATTCACGATTGACTTTGATGACTTGTTTTTGACTTCATTCACGGGTTTTATAAATAATCTCTCCAAATCGTATTAAAAGCTCGCTTCTCCAATTTATAAATTCTATTTAAACGCACACACACACAATTTTGCACTTCGAGCGAAGTGGAAGGGTGATTAAATGGTTGGGAAAAACACGGACCATGAATCTGTGCGTTTATCCTTTCAATTAATCCTCGACCTATTCAATTGATCGTTTTGACCTTCGGGTTTGGTTTATCGATGATATGAGGTAAATTTGTACTGCTTTGAGTGTGAAATAAACTAACAGATAGTAAATCGTTTAGTGCGAACGGGTGGTTATGGGACTCACGTTACCACTTCTCGGATTCCTCTCTGGGAGTTTGTGACACATACTGCCTTTAGGATAGTGTCTTCGGACTGTCTCCTCTGGCTTGTTTCCTTTAAATATCGCCTTTGGAGTTGGCCTTTGCCCCGACTCGAAAAATATATAGGGTTGGCGGTTGTCTTTAGTATTGCTTTCGTAGTGGTTTCTTCACCACCGCTCAAGAGATATTGGAGTGGTTTCTTCACCACCGCTCAAGAGATATTGGAGTGGCTTCTTCACCACCGCTCAAGAGATAACGGAGTGGTTTACTTACCAACGCTCATGATGTTTCATTTATATGTATATTCCCTAGGTATTGCTTTTCTATATTGGTTCTTTGGAGCCACACGAAATATAGCGTCTACCTTGTGGAACTTGTATTATCGGTATTTGTTGTTTGCCTTATGGCTTGCTTTGGGATATTCTTATCCTTTGTTTCTATATGTTGCCGATGATATGAGGCTTGATCTATATGATTCATCTTTTGTTAGATGATTGTGTATCTCTTTTAGAGATATCTATTATGCTTTGTAACCTTGCAGGTTTAATGTTGTTCAGTTTCTTTAACTGATTTGTTTAGCTAGACTGATCCGTGTAATTTATACTCGGGTCAGACCGAGTTGTTTCAGGTTAGGTGCTTTTGGACTTAGCCTATTTTGCTTCCGCATGGACTATTCTCTAGCTTCATTTTGTTGTAGCGTCTTTTGTGGTCCTTATCTGTTGTAACTCTGATATTTATATTTTTTATCTCGTCTGTATATTGTGGTCTCCTGTACTACTCGACATGTATTATTTTGTATACTCTGTTGTGTATCCGTTTATGTGTATATTATGATCGACTGTTCTGTGATGTGATTTACATTTGAGTTGTTATATTTTCTTCTGATAGATCCTATAGCCGTTGTAGTTTTGCCTTAAATATTTATTGAATAGGTCGAATTTTAATGTGACTACTTTTCGACGTATTTAGTGAATAGTTAAGGTAAGATTACACATGGTCGCTTCCATTATACTCTATTGTCCGCGTTAGCCGACAGTATTATCTATGTAATACTCTTTGTTAACGAGGCTCTCGGAGTGGGGCGTTACATTATCCGTTATATCTATTAATTAAATAAATTCCATTTTTAAGTCCTTTAAATTTATTACTAAATATCCATTTACCTTTACCATCAAATTTGAATTCCATCAAATTAATATAACCAATCAGATTTCCATTCACACTTTATTATAAACCTTAAATTTGCAATTTATTATCTTGTATTGATTTTATACAATTACCATAAACTTTACATTCCATTGCTATTCAATATATATTTATCCGTCAATCAATTTGATATTTATTCTTCTTTCCTTCTATTTGATAAGTAACCTAGTATACATTTACATACATTCATTTCATTCCATTCATTTATGGGTATTGCATTGAAATTTAATTTATTAACTAATACCAACGTTATTATCATTAATTACAATTGGATTCCCAATTTTATTCAATACCCTGAATAAATAACATATATATTAGTCAAATCTTTACATTTTGTTTTCTCATATTCCATTAAATATATGCACACATACAAATTAAGATTCTAAATCCAATAGTTATTCCTTTTACATCAACCATCACTTATGAATAATTATCGTTTCCTATTTATTTCGTTACATTCACTTATATTCACTTTATGAGTAAATTGGTATTCCCATTAACCCATTGTGATATCTCGGAAATTTTGGCAATATCAATTTAATAATCTACATTAAAAATTAAATTGATTTGATAATATTTGTTAATAATATTTAAATTGATTTAATAGATCTTCTTTTAAATAAATATTTAACTGATAATTTATCTTTTAAACAACTAATAAATTGTTTCTATTTATAATCTATACGTATGTATGTATGTATGTATATATTTGTATGGATAAGCTCTGTTTGAAATTAATAAATAAAGTTATGTTTTCTAATTCTAATATTTTTGGTAAATTTGAAAATTTGATTTAATTTAGTATTAAGCTATTAAATAGATAACCATACAACTTTTAAATACACAAGATAAATGTCAATTTGTTTAAATATGATTCTAACTTAAGTAAGTTTTAATAAAAAGGATTTTTTTAATTAAAGAGATAGTTTCCTTTATAAATTATTTTATTTATGAGTTATATTTAATTAAAAAAATGTAATATAATGTCTTTACAAATAGATTTGCAAATACAAATAGAAATCATTATTTTTAAATTTATATTTTGGGAAATTCTGATTAGTAAATTTAAAATATAATCTTTCAAAAATTATTAAGATAAGGTAAATCTTCTAAAATTCTAAGATTGAACATAAATCAAACATATGTTAAATAAAATATAATAAGTAAATGTATAAAAAAATATAACTAAAACAAGGTAAAATAAAATAACAGATAAGATGTGTTTACAAAATAAGTATAAACACATATGCTGTCATATAAAACAAATTTTAACTAGAATATTATTTGTATTCCAAGGCAAAAACAAAAGACAAGAAAACAAATAAAAAAATATACATGTTATACAAATAAGTAAAAACAGTATGCAGGTTTGCAAGGGCAAAAGGAAAATATTAACATATTCACATTCAATTTTAAACAAGCTGTAAGTCAAGCTAAAGACAATGGCATTTAATGCTAAGCAAAATGCACCATCACTTCTAGTACAAAAAAAAAAATACATCTCAGCCTCCAAATGAACCTGCATAATAAAATAAAAGAAAGAAACATCTACATACCCAAATAAGATAAGTATGAAACAAGACAAAATAATAAAAGTAATCAGGCAAAGATAAAAGTATGAAAACATAAGTAGGCAAATAAATTATGCATATCCTATAAAATAAAGATGCAAGGCAAGAACAAAGTGTAAAAGTAATATATTATGTAACTTGAAAGTAATGTATGCAAGGCAGGAATAAACAAAAATGTCTATGCATGAAGTATAAAAACAAAATAGGCAAGAATCTTATATAGGAAGTTACATATGTTGCAAAATGGGAAATATCTTTAGACACAAAAATGAGATAAGTGAAACATAAAGTACCATTTCATTAAATGCTTTCATTTCTCAGCATACAAACAAAGTCATTTCGAATTGTATAAAGATCATTTCAGCCTCCATTTGGAAATATCTCTGATCAAAGACAATACCTAAACCAGTAAACACCTTCTTAATACAAACCTGTCTGCTTATTTATATATGCAATGCTTTTTGTTTAGTTCGTTCAACACAGCTAAAACAGAAAACATAAGTAAGCTTTTCTTTTTACAAAATTTAAACAACAAATCAAACATGTAAAGCATTTTCAATTCAAAGCCTGCCTGTAGTTCATTTTCTTCAACCTGAGATGAAGCCATCTCTGCATACAACTACGAGTTTTTAAATTAAAGCACTTTAAATCAAGCATTCAAATTTAAAGTTTTCAAATGCATATGGAGTCAAGCCTGTGTATCTCTGGAACCTGTAGGCTGCACCTTGTCAAACTAAAAACATTTTGGCATTCTTGTTTTCAAGAGTTTCAGGCTAGAAAAAAAGGGGTTCAAAACTATTTTCAAAGCTAAAGGGTGTTCTGTCATCTTCTATACAGGTGAGTAACAACACATTTTAAAAATCTTTAAATTGTTTTGGATGTATAGTTTTGGAATGTATGTGTTTAGTATAAATGTGTGTGGATGTGTGAATATGGGTATATATATTCCCTGTATCTTCTCTGTTACCAGTTTATTTTTAGCTCAAGACTTAATCAAAAATCTTTTTCTCTTGAACCATTTGCTGTTAGGATGTAGACTATTAACAAAAGGTATTTGTTTCATACTAAATTAGGATTTAAAAATTTATGTAAACAAAAACAAGTTGGATATGGCTCTGGAAAATTAAAAGAACAGAGATGATCAAGTTACGTCAAAATTTAAATTCCATAATTTATTAATTCAGGGTTATATATCAAATCTCTAATCAAAATCATGATCTTTAAACCTGGTTTGATGATTTTTCATTGTGTGGTTCGAGAGCAGTTCGTTTTTGTTTGCAAATTGGTTTTCGACCAAGTTTTGATGATCGGTGGGGTTGTGTTGGTCGGGGCATTGGCTGGGAATGGATGGGCCTACGGGAATGACTGGAAAATTGGTCGAACGTGGCAATGATGACCGTGGCATCGGCGGCGTGAGGTTTTAATCAGGTGACCTAGTTTCTACTGGGTCGAATGAATCGACCACCACGGCACGTACGATTGATCGAGTGCTTCGGGGTTTGGGGTGGTGGCAGCTTGGTCGGAGTCGAAGTAATGGCCGGAGCTGTGGATATTCTGGTGGTTGGTGCGGCGAGAACGAGCCATTGACAGGCTTGAGGTGATGTTTGCTCGTGGGTTCCAGGTTTGGGTTTAGGTTCTCGTATTCGAATTTCGTGGCGGCGATGTGGTACAAGTGGTCGGGGGATGATCTGGGCATGATCGTCATTGTGCTCGACGATAGGGTGGTGGCTAGAGTTGATCATAGTCACGGTGCAAGTGCACCGTGCACTTTGGTATCCGGTAGTTTTTGGGGTGTAGTGCATAGGTGAGGCTCGAGTTTTTCCTCGGGTAATTCGAGTACCAGACTCGAAGTATTTTGGTTAGTGACTCGAAGCAATCTCGTCTGGTCTCGGGTAGGTTAGTTTCAGGTTTATAACCTGACAATGTTAAGTGAGTTTTAAAATTCTAATGAAATGTAAATTTTAAAACAGGATTAAAACCAGGGTTTTAAATTCAAAATATAAGTTTGGTTTCAAATGAGCTTTTGAATCCTAGTTTTTAAATGAAATTTAAATTTAAAGCAAGATTTAAATCAAGTTTCAAATCAAGTCTAAATTATGGATTCAAGTTTATTTCGAATCCAAACCTTGAATTTAAATCAGTTTTATTAATGTAAATGTTGAACAAGTTTAAATGTTTTAAAGTAAATTTTAAAAGTGAATTTATTTTCAAATAAACGTTTAACTTGATAAAATTCTTTATAAAAAGTTTCCTTTAATATTTGAATGAAAAGTTATGAAGTGATTAACTTAAATATGGAAGTTAAATAACCAATTTATTTTAAAGCTTGATTTGCTTAATAAAATTTAGTAATTTAGTTTAAACCCTTGCTTATATAAGTAGCTTATATAAGTAATGAATGCTTTTGAATTTATTTTAAGGTTTATAAATTTATCTAAATTGGGATAAATATTAAATTGTTAACATTTAGAATCTTAAGTTCAAAATGGAATTTGAATTGAAATATAGAAGTATAATGTTTTAAATACACTTAAATGTTAATGAAGTCATTGAAAGAGTAAATGAATCATCTTAGAAATAATTAAGAAAATAAAAGAATTTAATTCATAAGGGAATTAAGAAATGACTTAATTATTGATCTTAAATTAATAAATTAGATTAATTTATAATTAGAGATTAATTAAGAAGTGTTATTAGTTAACGGGGATATTTAACTAAGGATAATTAAGTATTAATTAAGGTGAGAAATTTTAGTAATTAATTAGATTAATTAATTAAGATAATATATTGGTAAATGGTTTAAGTAAAATTTCTTGATAAAGTAATTAAGGATTAATTACTTATTGTAAATAATTTTGATAATGTGATTAATTTAAGTTAATTAATTTAAAAAAATCATTTGATAATGAAATTACTTAGTGTCATTGATGGAGCATAATTACTTAAGGAAGTAATTAATGATAATTACTGAATGTAATTAGTGAAAGATGATGTGTCAATAAAGTAATTTGGATAATTACTTTTGAAATTAATCAAGGGATTAATTAATGGAGATAATTAATTATGGAATAATTAATTTATTAATATGTAATTAAGGGTAGTTAATTACTGGTTGATATTAATCAAGGATGATTAATAATTATGTTTTAATTAAAGAATAATCACTTGATTAATTTAACTAAGTAATTCAATTTAAATCTAGATTTGACATCATTAATTAATATAATTAATGATGTAATTAAAAATTGTTAATTGAGGAATAATTAATAATGTGGTGATTAATTTATGTAATTAATTAACAATAAATATAATTAATTATATTTAATTAATAAATAAAGTAATTAAATGTTAATTACTATGAATGATGTAGAATAATTAATTTGTGAAATTAATTAAAGACTAATTTCCTATTGTAATTGGAGAATGATTAATCAAGGGCGTTTAACCAAGATGAATATTCAGAGGATGATCAAGTAATTTGATTTATAATTAATTAATGACTGTGTAAGCAGAATTTATAGATGAAGTAATTAATTTAATTTACTTTAAATTAATTAGCGATAGAAGTAGTTAATTTAATTCATTTTAAATTAATTACAAATGGTATGATTATAAATCATTGCTTATGGATGAATGATATTGATGTTTCATTTGATGATTGTGAACTCAGATATGAGATGGATAATATCTATGTGACATGGATGTTTGGTTTAAGTATGATAGTATATTATTATCTGATCGGTTGATAATTTTGATTATCTGTTTATGATGATGATATGATTATCTACGGTAATATTATGAATTATCTATCTGTGTGTATATTGATAATGTTGAATTAAACTGTTAAGACTAAATAGACAACTTAGCCCTAAAAGACACGTTTTGGATTTCGATGAGACCGGGATCGGTTTTCCTTATTTGGAACATCCGAAAACCACATCGATTCCAAATTAACGATAGGTCGTGAATCTGAAGTGAAGATGAAGATTTAGAATGCAAGGGTTATCGTCGTTAACTCTGAGGGTGATTCCAAAATGAGTGTAACGAGATAATGCCTTCGGTTTCGTTCGAACCCGGAACGAACTTGTATGGATTGAATGCTTTCAACACATCGTCAGGTGGGCGATGAGCATTCTAAGAAATATGGTCTATAAAGGTAATCGCAGCCTCAAGCCTCATCAACCGAGAATGGCTAAAACAGGGGAGATGCCGCAAGGTTAGGTGGGTCATGCCCAAGCAGGACAAGATTTTCCCCTGTTTAGACGTCCCTTTTTATTTCGGCTGTATGGGCGGTTGGATGTACACCAACTGCGGGGTTATCTTGTTCGGGACTGTTCAGTAAGGATTGGTTCCGGCCTTGTGTTGCAGGGGGTCGGGAGTGATCCTCGGTACGATGATCTAGGCCACGTACTGTGACGGGCGGTACCCCAGTAGCCCTGCCATTGTATGGAATCCACAATCCAATAAGTGCCAACGATTTTGATTGTATTACCCACTTTTGTGGCTAGTAGCTGGAATTTAATGAATGTAACAATTTTGGCTATTTTCTATTTACTTGAAAACCCTAGACCTATTATAATATCAGTGAATTTCCTATCAAATGTTTTGGTTAGCGTAAGGTAAAAACTTACCCATGTTTATTTGTGGGGAGTCTTACGTGATACCTTTGTTTTCAAAAGATTTTCAAAGTTAAGCAACTTTAACCTGTTGTTACTCATACCAGACCCATGTCTGACCCAGAGTTTATTTTGTTTTTCATAAACTCTCGGGTACCCAAAATTTTTACGGGTAGCCAAGGGATTCAGGTTAGCTTTGACGAATTCTGGAGGAGCAATAGAGCAGGAGGCTTCAGCGTTGTAGATATATATATATATATATATATATATATATATATATATATATATATATATATATAGTTCTGCTGTGTTGGTATCTTTGAGTTATTTGTTCGAGTTGTGTTGTATTAACTAGACAGGTGTTTATAACTGTCTAGTACGTGATGTATTATCTGTATAACTCTGATTGATGTTGTATATTATGTTAATACTTATGTGATTATTATAATTTATTCGTTCCGCTGTGAGATTCTGATGTTGTTCTTTCTTCTTCATCTTTTCTATTTTCTCATCCCTTCCTTTCTTCAAGAACGATACGTCTTCCTGGGCGTAGGAAGTCGGGTCGTTACACCCATTAATTACTAACTTTAGTTATTGCAATTTATTATCCAACATACAAATTGAATCTATTGTCAAATTTTCCATTTCAATTAATTAACACGTTACAATAGTTAATAAAAAGGGATTGTACTAAATAAAAATTTATTTCATTGATGAATTCAATACTTGCCTTTATTTACTTATTTCTAACCTTATAGCCAATTTCAACACTTTCCACTATTTCAATTAATTGCAATATAAAATTCAATTTGTAAGTTTTAGTTACCCTTGATACATCTAATTTCAACATTCTCTTTCCTATAAATAAATAATATTTCTGTTTCTTCCTAAATTTAAATTAGAAATCCTATTAAATACACGAATTAAATTATCGAAATTTACGGGTCGTTACATTTAAATTCCTTTTAAATTTAAAACGAAATCTCTCATTTTCGAAGTAACGAAATTACGGGTTGTTACACTCTTAGATAATAGCATTAGTTGTTTCAAATGTAGCGGCTCTTATAATATCCTTTTGAATTGAAGGTGCTATTAACTTCATATTTTCAGGAGCATTTTTTAGCACAACATTTCTAACCTCTTCATTATTGTCCAAAAGGAATTGTAATAATTCAATAAAAAGCCCTCGATTGCTTGAATCTTTAGATTCATCATGCCCACGAAAAGGAAGACTATGATTTAAAAGGAATCTAGAACATTTAATTGATGCATTAAGTCGAATTCTATAATTGATTTTTGCTTCCTCCGTCATCCTAACAAAATTAGTTTCAATATGTTGTTGTTGATTAAGTAGGTCTCGACATTTGCTTAGAGCTTGATTATGAGCACTATTCGGACCTCCTTCATGTTCTCGAAACTTTATTTTATTTTTCCAATTTGTGAATCCTTCACTAAAAAATGCATCACCTCCTCCTTATTTTCCACATTCATTTTTGAAAAGATAGCAACATAGACGGTAAGCAGCATCTTTCTCAATACTATACTCCAACCATTCGAATTCATCAAACCTTGAAGGATTAAATCTTCGCATCGTGCCACTAAAGTTTCTTTGTTTAAATATATGTTTACGAGGTTGACATGCTCGCCTTAAGTAGTACTCTCTATGAATCTTTTCATGAATTTGGGTTCAAAATTCATAATACTTGTCCGCAATCCTAGGTCACCCACAAGTATAGGCAATTCACAATTTTCTTCAGAAGACTGGTTATTTGGAAGAGGCAGTGATCTTTCTAAAATAATTATTTTGTGTTGTTCATTGTGACTCACCAAAGAAGATTCTCCAATTTTTGATTTTTTTTTGAAAATATCTCAACATTCTGTAGTAAAAAGTTGATCATTAAATAAAATAAATGTTTGTCCTTGAGATGATGGTTTTGATGACAACAACTTTAGGACTTGTTATAAAATATAAATACTAATGTTATGGTTTATATATGTATGTATGTATGTATGTATGTATGTATATGCAGAATAAAAACATGCCGGTATAAAGAATGAAGACTGTACATTAGAGATTCAAGAACTGATGAACTCAAGCTCGAAGATATCAAGATTCAAGACTCATGAGTATCAAGATTATCAAGAGTTCAAGATTTCAAGATAAGTAATTTAGTTAGGAATTTTGTTAAAACTCCTAGAAAAGCACTGACATCTTAAATCCATTTTATTCGTGGAATGGAATCCACTTCGAGCCCGTTAATGGGATGGAACCCTAAGTAGGATGGAACCTACGAAAAATCTAGTGGAACATTGTTTTGTATCCACTAACTTTTATTCAAATAATTTTACAAAATTATATCTTGTTTTCAAAATGATTTCAAAATCTTCCTTTTTAAAATCAAAAACATCTATCCTGGTTTTAAAAAACTTTTAGCCTCAAAATAACCTTTATTTTCAATATCAAATTATCCTTGGTTTTAAACTATCTTTTAATTATAATATATTTAACCTTTAATATTTACACTTAGATTCAAATATAAAATTATAGTAAAATTTTATATATACCAAAATATTATTCTCTATACTTATTTATGTATTTTAACTATAGTTAAGTATATTTATAAAGTTTAAAATAGTTTTAATACAAGATAGAAGTTATTTTCAAAGGAAAACAAATTACCAAAAATAACTTAGGCTTGTCGACAACCCCAAGGATCCCTTATCGACAAAGTGACAGTTTATTTCAAAAGTTTGAATTTTAAAGTAAGTGTCTATTCGTCATATCACGAATGGGAATGGTTGTTGTCCTACTATAAATAAGGGCTGTTTTAAACGAATTTATAATAATATTTTCTCTAATTTCACTCATCTTTTTCTTCCACATTTCTTTATATACATTTTTACCATTACTCTGCCGAAATCACCATTGAATCTAACTAGATCATCTCTGGTTTGATTCTCTATCACTATCTCAACAAGATCCCAGTGTTATTCAGAGTTATAGACTTCTTTGAATTTTATCGAGCGAGAAAAGTGTGATTGTAGCCTGGAAAATCAATCGGGTGAACTTGTTGCCCGTAAATCAAGTATCTCTACCCAGAGGATTGTGAATCTGGAGCGGTGTACCTCGTGGCCATCAAATCGAGGGTAAAATTGTAAGAATTGATTTTGAAAGGAAGTCCGTACTTGTGTTGTGGGACTAGATGTAGGGTAACTCCGAACCAGTATAAAATCCGGTGTGTTCTTTCCTTTGTTGCCTTTACTTTATATCTGCAACTGTGTTTGATTCTGTGATCATATCTATGTTTGAATATTGCATACATTTGTGTTCAAATTAATATAAACTCAAAAAGAATTAGCAATTCCTTAAAACACTATTCACCCCCTCCCCCTCTAGTGTTAATTCAAGCCTTAAAATCCGTAATCCGCATTTTTCACAATAAACAAAATCTATTTTTTCATGAAGCATATCCAATGAAAAATTTGTTATAGGGTTAAGGTAAAAAAGATATTTGTTTTTATGAACAGTTAACGGGCAATACTTGTAATTGTACAAGGATTTCAATGCATCACAAATTCACAATAACAAGTATTTTTAAATGCATTGGAAAGAAAAGATACTCTGATACTTGTAGCAAGTTCATTGCAATATATTGTAATCCCAATAACAATTATTGCCTGGGTGCATTTCGTATGCTGGATCCAGCAGACATTTCTTCATCCAATAACAAGTATTGCCTGGATGAAGAAACATTTTAAATTTGTAATACTTGCCTAAAGATTACAAGTATTGCCTATTTAATTACAAGTATCACAATAACAAGTATTTTTATATGCATTGCAAAGACACTTGGCTTGGGATCAAAGTATTGCAATGAACTTGCTACAAAGGTTTTCCCAAATTCCCAATTCCATACAAAATACAATTACCCCCAATTCCAAACAAAATACAATATGGAGAAGAAAAAAATACCTTTCTAGTTTCTACGGTTCTGCTACAGGATGTCGGCTTGAAGAATGGCGATGGAGACGAAGAGATGTCAGCTCGAGATGAAGAAATGTCTGTTGGATCAGCCCGCGAGATAGAAGCATACGAAGTAGCAAGTTCCTATTTTTAATTGAAAATGAGATTTGAAGAATAAAGGAAGCAGTTTTAGTTTTACTTTTAATTGAGAATTGAGTATTAAGGTATACTTGTAATTTTTGGCAAGTTCGGGGGGCCAATTGACCCTCCATGCCCCACGTAAATCCGCCGCTGGACTGATTATACATAGATAGATAGAAGATTAGTGTGGGAATAAGCAAAATTAAAGTGTTCTCCTACCTTCACACATTTTGACGAACGTGCCCTAACTTCTCTCACTTTATCCCTGTAGATTCCCATGCTTCAATGGAATTATGATTTTTGTTTAAGTTAGATTAATCTGATATTTCTATCGATAAAAGTTCCACTTCTCCACTTGTTCACACAATTTTAATTTTGCATTTTCTACAGAACTAATTGTACCGAGAATACATCGAGGTAATTCAAGAACAAGTCTCCTTCTGTTTTCAGGGTATGACAGAGTTTTGTTGGGTTCAGAATTCAGATGGCGACTTATAGATTCCTTTTTACTTTTCAAAGAAGTTTCAGAATTTTTTGAATCTGGATAACCAATTTCACTTTCCAAGGAGCGTGTCACTAGGCCAAAATTTTCTTCTTCAGAGAAAAAGCCTTTCATTTTTGAGAACATATCGAGAGCATTTTGGGCAGAGTGTCTTTGAGGATGTCCTGCCTTAGATTTTGATGGTTCTTTTTTTTACTGGATTTTCCATGCCTCAACATGTGTTTTTTCTATGTTTTTGACACTGACGTAACACCATCATTTTCGTCTAAATTTCTTCATCAAAATCTTTTTCTTCAAAGGGAAAGCCTTTCAATTTTTTAAAACATATTGGCAGCATTTTGGGCACGGTATTGTTGGACGTACGTCCTTATATTTTGATAGTTCCTTTTAGAACATGTGCTTTTTCTACGATTTTGACACTGACTTAATACCGTCATTTTCATCTAAATTTCTTTGTTTCACCCTTCTATTCTAGCAGAAGAAGTCATCAATCCATCCTGTCAAACAACAGTTGAGTAAGAATGAAAACAAAGGGAGACTGGAATGATGCAATTGTATTATTTCTTTTTCCATCAAACTTAAAACATTTTAAGCTTCAGTTACACCCGTAAACAAATACTTTCAAATATGGATAGTAGTATAATATCCGTATCCGAAATTATTTTCAGATGTTTGATAATCATATCCACAGATACGGATGAATATCGGATAATAATCATATCCGTTAACGACCGATAAATATTAATAGAAAATTTTGGTTAGCATAAACATTATCATGAGACGCCCGAACCACCATTGCCTCGGCCTAATTCGTCTTCAATCAACGACAAATCGAGACCTTAGTTTCAGCCATTACGGTTGAACTCCACCCAACGTCGCCGCACTCGACAAACCTTATATAGATTTGAAACTCTCTCCGCTACGAATTAATTCAATGGATCCACCATCCTTTGATTCCGTCAACTACTACTCCGGGGTTAATTTTGAGAAGGAGGTGGCTCATATTTAATTTACTGGAAATGGAAATGAAAATAAAAGGAGAAAGAGGAAAAGAGGAAGCGTGATAAGGGGTTGTTTATGTTATGATATGATTTCTGGTGCTTTGCTACATAATACCACGGTCGCGTACGAATCGCGAACGATAGAAATATAAATACAATCGTGCACAACAATGCGACACGATCATGAAACAAAAGGCACTCGTTAACTTATTCTGTAAATTCTCAGAAATAACAATGTTTGTCAAAAATGCATCAAACAAATGATTTAAATATTTTTCAAATCAAAAATTATGGAAATATCCTATAAATTCATTCAAAGTTACATAATTAAAATCAAATTGTTTTATTAACAATTGATTTTCTTATCATTTATAACTTTTGAATCAAATTTGAATATTTAAATAAATTAAATATTCTCATTCGAAACGTTTAAAATCGCAGGTCATTAAACGATTTGATTCTTAGGATTTGCTTAGTTGACTTGTTTTCTTGACTTTGGCATTTGATTGCATTAATATGAGCTCTAACTTGAGTGAATTCTTTGGTTTGGAGGTTGACCAAAGGCATCCGACTTCTCAATTGATTATTTGGGTCAAGAACGAAAATTGAACCATCTACCTTGGCTTGCATTGACTAGAAATCACCTTGGCTTCCCATAATATGAACCATGTGGTGATTTGGGCAGGATCGGGGATCGGTACCGATCAACGACTTTGCTAGAATCTTGGATTGTTGGCCTTTGCATGACATGTTTGCTATTTCAGGGAGCCTTTGAAATGTTTATAGCTTCATTTGTTATATTTATTTAATATCTGAGTTTGCTGGCTGTCATTTTGAATTTCTGCTTTGTAATTTTTCTATTTGATCGATCTAATTCGTGCGAATATAGATTGGCCACAAGGTTGGATAACAACAAATTTTTAGTGAAATTAAGGGCGAAAGTAATGGTTTTTTTGAAAATCAATGTGTGGATGAAACTTTAGGTCTCATTTTGCAGTCCCTGCTTTTTGAAAACTTATACAAGTGGCACCCCTTGTAATTTACAAACAAATTTCACACAAGGGCACTAATAGTTAATTGAACAACAACAGTGCAATCTTGTTAAACACAGGTGACTCGTTGAGGTATAATTTTGCTATTAACCTGTATTTTTACAAAATATCATAGAAAACATACTCTTGCATACGAGTTTGAGCTTCAAGTGGCAAATATAATCCCATTGGCATTGAAAACACAGCACAATATCTTGTGAGTTTCTAGATTTTGTTGAGCAACACTAGCTGATGGTTCTGAACTCTTTCTTGGATTATTAGCATTGACGTAAATTCTACTTATATGGCAGTCACATATACATATCATACCAAACAAATTTATTTTGACAGCTACTAACCAGCTAAAGCATTTGGGAGTTTTGGCATATATAACAGTGTGCTTAGATATCCCATATTTGACATGTTCCATCATCAGATAACTTGACCTTATCAACACAAGGGTACTCGTGCAAATATTGCATCAAAATATATTATTAAGAAAAATGGAATTGATTTCCTGAAATGTAAATGTGCTTCATATAAGAAAATATGTATCAACCTCCATGCAATAGATGCACTGTCCGACGTTATCTGCAAACAAATTATCATAATAAACCATTTGTGAGTTTTGGCAATTTTAGTAGTAATCAGCTCCAGTTAAATATATAACGCCTCAAGTGAGACTAATCATTGTTAAACCTGTGTTGAAAAAGAGACGGCGTTTCTTGTAGAAATATGACCTTATTAAGTAACAAACCAAGAGTACATATTCAGTTATCTCAAGGTGCAGATACTTCATTTAGAACACTGACTACAAAATATATATAATATGTCCAAAGTTTTCCCCTAAATGTGTTGTAAAATTTTCAAATATTGTTTTGCGGCTTTGGGTTTTGATTTGGAAGAGGAGAAGTAAAGAGAAAAGAAGAAATCAATTAGTACTACATGCTAGAAAATTATGCAATATATTTGTATAAATATAGCTTTCTCATGTAGATATTGGGGCCTTTGGGCTTATACATGTTTGCCTTATTGTGAGGAGAGAAGTCGTGCAACACCACGTGCGTCGCCGTCCGACCGAATCGGGACGGGTCGGGTTTCGGTTTTCGGGTTCGGATTCGAAAATAATTTTGGATCATATGTGAACAGTAACGGGCCAGATTCCAGCCCGTTAAAGACCGAAAACCGAAATTCCAAAAAGTGTTACAAAACACTGCGCAACCGTTGCTCTGTTTTATGACGCCTCCAGGGTGTTGCAAACTCAGAAAACGTCGCAGAATTGCTCTCTTCTTCCTCTTCATTCTATTCTATACAAATTGCATCGTCAGAGACCATTACTAAAGTGTTCTTGGTCGGATCAAAGGCGTACAAACTTTGAATCCGATTTTGCTATTATAGTGCTTCATTGAATCTTGAAAGCCGATAGTTCGATAACCCGTTTGTACCTAGTTGGTTGAACTATTGTCTTAAGGAATGTATTCCGTAGATCCTTAAAGTCGGAAGTACAGCATTATCTTCCTCACAATTGCCATCAAATTTGTTTCGAACCATAAAATTCCTATTAAATTTCAGACAATACTTTTCAACCATGGATGGTTTAAGCGCTTTACAAGTTATGAATCAGCATCTAACTCGATTGGAGCATTTTGATGGCGATAATTTCACTCGTTGGCAAGAGACGATGAAATTTTTCTTGGTCACCATCAAGTTGTTCTACATTTTGGAAGATGACTGGGAAGAAATCGCAGAGGAAACTGATAAGGATGATGTTGCTCTAAAGGCTAGATGTGCAAAGCGTAAAGTGAACGATTTTCTATGAAGAGGTCGTATTTTAAATGCGCTATCTACCCCAGTCTACAGTGCTCATAGGACCTTGGAAAGAGCAAAGGCACTCTGAACTACACTGGAGAATAAGTATGGCATATCTGAGACAAATAATAAAAAGTTTCTTATTTCCAATTTTATGGATTTGAAAATGGTCACTAATAAGTCCATAATTGGACAAGTAAGCAAAATCTTACCATTGATAAATCAACTTAAAGATGCTGGAATTGATCTTTCTGAATCTTTTGTTGTTGGAGTTATAATTTCTAGACTTCCGCATAGTTGGAATGATTATAAGAAAAAGATGAAGCATGCGAAAACTGATTATAATTTAGACATTTTACAGCGTCATCTTCGTATTGAAGAAGACTCTCTCAAATGCGATCTAGATAATAATCCGCAAACTGAGTCTCATTCTAAGGCAAATAATGTTGAAATTACTGATAAGTTAAAGCAAAAGAACGAGACACGGTTTAAGAAGAAAAATAATTCCAAAACAAACAACAAAAAGAAAGGTGTTTGTTACTTTTGTCACAAGCCCGGCCACTATGCCCGAGACTGCCGTCTGCGGAAGAAACAACAAAAGGTGAATGTGGTCGAAGACTCGCTTGTGGCTGTATTGCAAGAGGTGAACTCCGTTAGTGGCAATGATAATGATTGGTGGTTCGATACTGGAGCAACCATTCACATTTGCAAAGACCGTAATCTGTTCAAAAGTTACGAAGAAAATAAAGGAGAAGCCGATGAAGTTACAGGAGCGAATAAGGTTCCAAGCAATGTTCTAGGAAAAGACACTATAGAACTTACTTTCACCTCTGGAAAAGTTCTTACATTAGTAAATGTATTTTATGTACCTGATATGTGTAAGAATTTAGTCTCTGAATACCTTCTTAACAAAGGAGGATTCAAGATGGTGTATGAGTCTGATAAGCTAGTGTTGTCTAAGAATGGTAGATTCATTGGACATGTGTAACATCCCGCCTTTTTCGCACACTTTAAACCGACACACGTGCCAATTAAAAGCATACGCAAAGGCGGATTGTTATGGGGTAAATAAGAAAAAAAACAGAGAAGAAATAAAACAAAATAGAATCTCACAGCGGAAGGATAAAATATAATAATAAATATACAGTTCAAAACAGTTTACAAACACTTGATTTGCTTTATACAATAAATATCAGAGTTACACCTACCAATACAATCAATGCAGCGGAACAGTATGAGTGTGGTGCAATACTATAGATAATAATAATACGACTCCTTCGTCTTCGTCCTTCAAAGCTAAAGTCTTCGATCCTGAAACGCTCGGACTGACCCGAGCGAATTTGAAAGACAAAAACACTCGAGTCAGACTAAAAGATCTTATGTGAGTTAAATTAACAGAAATAAATATGAGTACAGTAACTCAAGAGATGTTCGAGATTTACATCTCCTAAGGATCCGTTAAACTATTTACTATGTAGTATATTGCGCTATTATAATAGTGTCTATTTATAAAATAAACTTACTTTTTAATAGCGTTAAGGGGTTACCCATATAGCCCTTAACACAAATAATGCCAATAGTCTATACAGTACCGTAATACCTCCTGATCGGGAAGCTACCAGAGGATACTCCATAGGTACGACACATATAGAAACTCGTAGTAAAGGCTCGGTATGGTAGGTGACACGGCACAACTAGGCAATGCCAGGGTAGATATACCAATTGCTATCCAGGCTGGTGGAAACGCGTAGCCGCAGTTACCGCCCACCTCAGACTAACTCCCCAAAATCAAAATATAGAAGTGGCCACTGAATCAATCCAAGTCAAAGTATAATATCGAAGAGGAGGGTCCGATCAGAGGAATGACCTCATTGGCCTGAGAATCACTCCTGTTTTAGCCACCTTATGCCAACTCACGGGAGTCGGGTCCACGTATTTACCTTACAGGAAACGTCGCCACCACCTACTTCATTCTGGAATCTCCACCGCGTACACGGTTAGTCAAAGTGGTTTTCGGTATCGACAGAGAGTATGTCCATATCCGATCCCGGTCTCTTTGCCAACCCATCGTTATTATAACACCGCGGTCATTTAAAAATAGCTCATACTTTAAAACCAGAATAAACATTTCCATTTTAAAATTATGAATACGATATCATTTTAAAACCCAAAACAATATGATATCCTTTATCCCAAATATAAACCCTTTCAAAAATCCAAATGCTTTAAAATTTATAACGTTTGAAAGCCAAATATCCTTTCAAAGCATAATATTTCGAAATTCATAATTTAAAACCATAACTTTTAAAACTTGAATGGTTTGGATATTCAACGGTATATGAATTAAATGGTTTAACTTAAATGTTACTTTGTAAAGAAAATAGTTCTCATGGCTTTACAAATACATTTCTTTATTAAAGTCTAAACCAAAATTTATATTATCTCTCTCAAGTTCCAAAACCACTTCAACTTATTTATATATACGTATATCCATTTTGAGTATCAATATTTCAAACTAAAGTTTGATTTTATGCTTTCAACAAATCAATTGTTCTATTAATTAGTCTTGAATATTCATATAAAATCCATAAAAAATAAGACTTCAATTTCTAGTAATAAAATATATATATATTTCCCAATTCAAATTATACTAGATTATTCATTTCAATTTATTTTGGGAAAAATCCAATTATAAATATCATATCTTAAAATTTCCAAACTTAACATTTAAACATATGATATAAATTATTAAACTCCATTTTCTTAATTTTCTTCCATTTTTAATAAAGATTTTTATACACCTTTTAATTTCAAAATTTTCAACTTCATATGTATATATATATGGAAGAAAAATATTTATACAATATAAAATTTAAGATTATTATAAACCGTATTCCATCCAAACCATAGAAATCACATTAAAATAGTTATATATAGACCGCGGTGCCTGTATATAATTTTCTATCCTATGGTCAAGTGATACGGATATTTATCATTTCAATCCGCAATTTAAAAGATATAAAATTTTGCGGTTATATATCATTTCAAACCACAATCCCGAATGAAATGAAATATGCATGATAATTTGCAATTTAACGATATACAATAAACATCCATTCATCAACATCATCCATCATCCAAATCGCAATCACCAATCAATATCAATCAATAACAATATTATTTTTGGTACTACATAACAGGTAATACTGGCAATTTTATTCAAATTAAATTTAACAGCTATTAATCTACAGTCTATATTTAGAAATAAATTATATAACTGTTAACTAGCAGTTCATATACAACAAATAAATTTTAACTGTAAATTTACACGCAATAAATTAATTAAATTAACAGTTAAATTAAATAAATGCAATTCAACAGATATGAATAAATAAACATGCCAAATACTCATAAATAAATTTCTATTCATTTCTAAAATTAATTTAACAAACATAAAAGCTTCTAGTAGTTGTAGTGGGTTAAAACACTCACCTTTTGAATTTAAATCGAATTTAAATTCGATTTAAACCCAAAAATTCGCCCTTCTCGGAATTCGTCCAAACCAGCGTCATCAGATCCGGAACTAAATTACGATCCTAACAAAAGAAATTTCGCGTGAATCGGAGAACGTATGAAAAAGATATTCATTTTAAACGATTTGAAAACAAAATAAAATAAAATAAAATAAAACAAAACCCACTTAACTTCAGTGGCCACGTCAGCTAAAAGCTACAGCACATCGTCGAATTTTTTTTCTGGTCAAACGAATATCCAAAACAGAAAACGAATTGTACCAGCAGATTACGTGCCTCGAGAACATTAACATATAATTTTTTTGTGGAATTTTTCTGAAGTGTTTGCATTTTCATTGAAATTTGGATTGAAGTAGATCTAGGTTTTGCAACCATTTGAGGAGGAGAATGAGATGAAGAAATGAATATACAGCAAATGACAATAGGATGGAGCTAGGGTTTATAACTGTATATATATATATTAAATTTTCAAAATTTAATTAAATTTACTTTCCATTATTTATTGTCAATTAGATTGATTTATCATTAGATTCATATTTCAATATGTAAATATCCCCAATTTCATCTGCACTTATATTTACATAGTTTCTAAATATTAAATTTCAAATATTACTTCATTTAACGTTACGTATTTATTATTTATTACTTGCTGCAGTTGATTATCAATTATACTTAATATACTAAATAGATGGTAAATTTTGAATACTTGTTATCATTAACGTTTTATTTCCACTTACAAAATAAATGAAATTATTACATAAACTCCCTTAATTAAGTCAACCATTATCTTATATAACTTAACTGGTAATATATATACCCAATTGCCCTAATTGGTTTATAGTTATCAGCTAAATACATACTAACTTGTAAATAAATTCGTTTAATTGCAAATGGATCTGATCAAATTTAATAGATTGAATAGATGGGTAAGCAAATAATAAATTTTCCTTTTTGTCAAATTCAAACCCATTCCTACTTAATTATCAATTACAATTTATTACGAAACATTGATTTTATGCAGTTACCTTTTATTTGCGTAGTATTACATCAATTCCTATAACCTTGGGTTCATTCCCAATTCACCAAATTCAATTAATTACACTTTACAAATGTGTTTCCAATATATAGGTATTGCCCAAGTTAAATTTATTAGCTAACTCATATTAATAAACAAATGATTTATATGAATGATTAAAATTTTCAATTATCTCACTTTACTCCTAAACTTCTGTTATTTAATAATTATTGCTTAGAACCTGATTTTAATCTTCCCATTATCTATTTAATTCCTTCTAGAATCATAGCTAATATTTGTCATCCCTTCATTACCTAAATGTTCTTATCCCATCAAATTTTAAGTTATCGAAATATTAAATATCAATTTCTTTAATTGCACTAAATTTATCTATTAAAGGTTGCACTTAACCCAAATACATAAAACTTGCTCAATTTCTCCTTAAATCAATAACCTTCATATACAAATATGTTTATCATAAATTTTATCTACTCTTCCTTTTTAGGTAATGTCCTATATATTAGATTTCCATGTAATTTGCAATAAATCATACTCGTAGTTATATCACATTAAATGAATAAATAAGTGTTGACTCTATTCTTTTGATTCAACATTGGTTTACGTTATATTTCATAAATATTTCTACATACATCAGGATTTTTAAAAATGGTTGTAACGAGAAATCTTGTCTACTTCCCATTTTATATTTAAGGCTTCTAAAACCGATTCATATCATTTCTCTAGTCCAAATTTTAATAATATAACCTTAAATTTAATTTATTCCTATCGATGTAATGGTTAAACACAAATTTCACTTATTTGCAATAAATCCACAAATTGGATTTCAAATTTTCAAATAAATAAATAAATTTTAGTTTATCACTTCTTAAATACCCAAACGTCAATGCCTTAATTTAAACTGCATTTATTACATTTTATAAAAATCCTCCATCTTAAGTGACAAATCAAAACTACCCTAACTAAACAAATCATCGTATTATAAAGATATTTACACTATCCTCCATTTATTACCTTAATTTATTTAAGGTAACCTTAAATTAATATCTATTGCAATGATTTCAAATTATTATTCCCCCATTCCTTTTTAATTTCAATAACGCCAAATTTAACCGTTATATTCTCTTTATTTATGCGATAAATGCAATTATTGAATCTAATACTCCATTTAATTAATAGATCCTGCTTCCTAGAATCTATATCAACAATAGGTCAAATATATACATAGAATTAGCCTTAACTTCACCTAAAAGAATTAGCTATTTCAACTACCGCACAAAACTACGCTACTGCACTATTTAATCAAATAAATTAATTGAACTTAAATCAGCATAAAGGTTATAAAATTATAAATGTAATCTTAATAAATTCATTTATTGATTTAGACTCTTTCTATACAGTAGTTAACCTATTTGTGGGTATAAATAACTTTGGAATTATATTACATCTCATTAGTGCGCGTTTTATTTCCTATAACTTCTCCTTATTTAACTATACCCATTAACAACCAAAAAAATTAAATTAGCTTTATTTCAATCTATTTCCCTTCTTAACTAAATAAAATAAATGGTTAACCTAAACACTTGTTATCCTTTGATATATTCAAATTCACTTCCAACATTTATTAACAAAATGTTGCCATAAGTTTAGATTTACATAAATAAATTATATGAATAGGTAGAAAAATTGGTAATCCGCAAATGCCCAATATACACGCATTAATTACTACCTATTGTTAGAATCCATTTATTAATTTACTAGTTAATAACGGTCTTTTTATTTCTATTTACTACCAAACTCTCTATTTTATTATAGTTCCAATATATTAATACTTAGGCACATCAAGTGCTAGCCCTTTTGTTATTTATATTAAATTGGGTATGCACAAATAAGTTGTTAATTAACTATTTCTACAAAATTATATTCATACATTCAGTTCCATATCTTATAGGGTTAAATTCTAATTACTTACGCTTAATCTATCAATTTAATACTCTATTCAAACATGCATTTAAATTCTTTTTATTCTAAATAAATTTTATTAAGTGTTGACATCCACTAATAGCATTCACCTTTATTACAACCAAAGGTGACATCTTCACTACTGATTTTATATTAATGAATCTCATTTTAGTTAATATTTTTTATTAATATTCTCAATTCAACATTTATTGATTTCTTAAAATTTACTTTTAACAAAAAATGACAAATTAAATTATCCAAATCTATTGTCATAAAATTTTATTGTTACACTAGGTTACAACTACTATACCAAATTTCTACATTTATTCTTAAACAAATTAGAAATTATATTAATTTAATTTATTAAATATTATTAATTTAACGGGTCGTTACAACATGGATACTCTTGTGACGGCAAGATTAAGTTGAATCTAATAAAGAAATCTTCCGTTTATATTGTTGATTCTATTAATTTGTGGCATGGTATATTATGACATGTCAATTATAATTCCTTTAGAAATATACATAAATTAGGATTAATTTCTGATTGTGATTTCGATACCATCTCTAAATGTGAAATATGCGTTCAAGCAAAAATACACCGAAAATCCTTTAAATCCGTAGAAAGGAAAACTAGTTTGCTTGATTTGGTGTATAGTGATGTGGGTGACTTAAAAAGTCATATCACCTATGCTGGTAACCAATACTATATAACATTCATTGATGATTATACTAGATATGCATATATATATATATATAATGAAAATTAAAGATAAGGCTTTTGATAAATTCAAAATTCACAAAGCAGAGGTCGAAACACAATTAGGAGTTAAAATAAGAATATTACATTCAGATCATGGTGGTGAATATTTCTCAAATGAATTCACCTTGTTTTGTAAACAACAAGGTATAGTTTACCAATGTACTGTCCCATATACACCACAACAAAATGGTGTTGCTGAAAGGAAGAATAGAACTTTAGTAGAAATAGTTAATGCCATGCTCATAAGTTCTAATTTACCTTATAGCCTATGGGGTGATGCTATGTTATCTGCATGTTATATTTTAAGTAGAGTACCACTTAAAAAGAATAATATTTCCCCTTATGAATTATGGCTTAATAGGAAACCTAACCTAACTGGACTTAAAGTTTGGGGTTACTTAGCATATGCTAGAAAACCAGACCCTAAACGACCAAAGTTAGGAAATAGAGCATTTAAATGTGTTTTCATAGGATATTCACTTAATAGTATAACTTATAGATTCCTTATTCTTGACACCCTAGAAGTTATAGAATCTGTAGATGTAGAATTTTTTGAAAATCAAACTGTTGAGATCCCATTGAGATCATCTAGTCCAGAATCTAGTATGGCTAATGATATCAATGACGACAATTATGCTCCTGCTCAAAACAACAAGGAAGTATCAGTACCAGGTAATAGTGCCGAACAACGGAGAAGTAAAAGAGCGAGAATAGAGAAGGACTATGGTCCTGACTTCATTACATATCTTGTTGAAGGCAGTAAGACGAAGTCCTTAATGTGACTATATATGTAACGAACGTCAATGATGATCCCAAACCATATTCTGAGGCTATGAGTTCTAGAGGTTTCAATTTCTGGAAAGAAGCTATCAATGATGAAATGAATTCCATATTGTTAAAGCAAACTTGGATTTTAGCTGATTTACCTCCTGGTGCTAAACCTATAGGATGTAAATGGATATTAGAGAAAAAGTTGAATACAAATGGATCCATTGATAAGTTTAAAGCCCGATTAGTTGCTAAGGGATATAAGCAAAAACATGGAGTAGATTACTTTGATACATATGCTCCAGTTGCTCGCATATCTTTTATATGATGTCTAATTGCACTTGCGTCAATTCATAAATTAGTCATACTTCAAATGGATGTAAAGACTGCTTTTCTAAATGTTGATTTAAAAGAAGAGATATATATGGAACAACCTGAAGGTTTCAAAACCCCAGGCCAACAAAAGAAAGTTTGCAAATTAGTGAAATCCCTTTATGGCCTGAGGCAAGTTCCCATGTAATGGCATGAGAAATTTGATAAAGTTGCACTGTCATATGGATTCATTGTTAATGATGCTGATAAAAGTATTTATAGCAAATCGGATAACAATGGTAGTGTTATAATATGTTTATATGTTGATGACATGCTAATATTTGGTTCTAATATATCCTGTGTGAATGAAACTAAAAAGTTTCTGCCTTCTAAATTCGATATGAAAGATCTAGGAGAAGCTAATGTAATTTTGGGAATTAAAATTGTTAGGAAAGAGGGGGAGTTATTACTTACTCAATCTCATTACATAGAGAAATTCCTACAAAAGTATGGTCATTACGATGATAAACCAGCACCAACTCCTTTCGATCCTAGTATTAAACTAGAAAAGAACATTGGACGTACTATCTCCTAACTAGAGTATTCCAGTGTTATTGGGAGTCTTATGTATGCTATACATTGCACTAGACCAGACATCGCACATGCTATAAGTGTATTATGTTGATTTACGAGTAGTCCAGGTTTCGAACATTAGAAAGCTACTTCCGGAGTTTTAGCTTATTTGAAAGGAACCATTGAATATGGTTTATCTATAAAGGATATCCTGCTGTAATAGAAGGATATAGTGATGCAACCTGGAACAATGTAGAATCCAAATCCAAGTCTACTACTGGATGGATCTTTACATTAGGAGGCGCTGCTGTGTCTTGGGCTTCCAAGAAGCAGACCTGTATTTCTGACTCAACAATGTTGTCATAATTGATTGCATTAGCAGATGCATGTAAAGAAGCGGAATGACTTAGGAATTTATTAATGGAAATCCCTTTATGGAAGAAGCCATCTCCAGCAGTCTTGATTAGCTGTGACAATCAAGCAACGATATACAATGTGTCTAAATAAGACATATAATGGAAAGTCTAGACATGTGAGTCTAAGACATCAAATGGTGAGATAGTTACTCAAAAGAGGAGTTATAACTGTTGACTACACAGAAACGAAGAAAAACTTGGCTCATCCACCTACAAAGAGTCTTCCAAAGGCAATGGTTTCTATAAAGTCACAAGAAATGAGACTAAGGTCTGTGAATGAAGGTTGATCATCCTTAAAAGAAACCCAACTTATGTCTTGAAAAAGATAGACAAAGTTCAACGGGTACCAACAAGTTAAGTGAATGATTATGGAACACTAAATCGGTAATCCCATAATATTTAGTTTTGGATTCTGCAAGAACAAAGGATGGATATATATCCTTAATAAGTCTAGAAACCTTAAAAGGAGAATCGCAGAAACATCTTAAGAGACTTACCTATATGAGTATGGAAATCGGGCTGTTTCCTTGGAAAGTAAGACCGCTTTCTAAGTAGACTCATGAGCCAGGATTTAAGCACATGGCCATTAACGTGCTGAGCAATACAGAACACTTTACCTAAGGAAATCAACATGTGTGATTGTTCTGGTTTTATCATTAGGGATACTTGGTTCAAGATTCGTTCACCATAGAATCTCAAAAAGGCTTTGAATGATTTACGCTAAGTAATGGTTCAAATCCAAAAGATACATTTTATTTATGTGTTGATTTTCACGATGATGCAAAACTTGATTTTAGAACTACATAGGCTTGATCCCACTTGGGTAAGTAGGAAGTCACTCTAGTGATGCAGCCGTCCTATTATTTATTTTTCTTATATGAAAATTGAGGGAGATTGTTGTAAAATTTTCAAATATTGTTCTAGGGCTTTGGGTTTTGAATTGGAAGAGAAGAAGTAAAATGGGAAGAAGAAATCTATTAGTCCCACATGCTAGAAAATTATGCAGTATATTTGTATAAATATAGCTTTCTCATGTGGATGTTGGGGCCTTGGGGCTCCCACATGTTTGCCTTGTTGTGAGGAGAGTAGTCATGCAACACCACACGTGCGCTGCCGCCGTCCGTCCGTTCGACCGAACCGGGCCAGGCCGGGTCGGGTTTCGGGTTCAAATCCAAAAATATTTTTAAATTCAACTTTGTCTTATCCTAGAGGCTTCTTTGGATTTTTATTTAGTACTATAAGTATAATTAATACTAGAATAATATTGAAGTTTAAGTATATTCTAGCTAATTATTGATGAATTTTTAAAGTAAAGGGTTTTAAATTATAAAACATGCTTTTAATTGTTTTTAGTAGATTATATACTAGTTATTTTTAAGTAATATTTTACATAGATATTTAAAACCCATTTAAAAGTATTTATATAGTATTTATTCGTATATATAAGTTTGGAAAAGTAAGTTAAATATTTTATAAATGTATAAAAGAAGTTAACTCAATCATAATAATAATAACTTTCCAAACCAATTCCTTGTCAAACAATCCAAAGCATGTGTAGAGAATAACCAAATATATACTTTCAGAATATATTCACGTTTCAACGAATTTAACATATGTTATATACAAGGGATTTCAAAGTGCATTTATAGTGACTACTTCGCTTCAACCATTCACAACACACTTCGACTTCACATATAATCTGTCAAAAATGTAAACAATAAGTCTAACCCATGATATATGTTTTAGAGAGTTATAAGACAGATTATACTACATATAATTTTGTCACTTGCTTTCTAAAGCAAGGAGGGGTCCAAAAGTAATAACTTGCACTGTTATCTATTTTAACTTATATTTAACACAACAAATATTATATACACAACATATACAATTCGATTGTGAGTAAACTTACCTAAGTCTAAGCCAAATCAACACGTAGATAATCTCACCATGAGTGCAACGAGGAAGACGATGTCTCGATTGGAACTCGTATGCAAAAGATACAAATTTTAAAAGGTTTTAGATTAAAAATATTAATTAATTAACTTAATTAACCACTAATTACATCACCTACCCCTAATCCATCTTCTCCTCCAAATATCATGTACACGAGAATTTTGCACAACCTATCACTGTTTACACGTTATCCCTCCTAACTCGAGCAATACTCCACGAAACAATGCACGGTCAATTCCTACGCACTCCACATCACGTGCTTATGACAACGGTCACAAACTCATCAACCCTGGCTGTAACACCCCTTATTTTAAATAACATTATTAAGGAGATTTAATTAGATTAATTAATTAGAATAATTTAGAGACTGGAATCATAAGGGTATTGAGATTTGAAAAACATAATAGAGGTCGTGCCTTAATTATATGAACTCATAAGAATGGATTTTTGAAATGGTTTTATAAGCTAACTACTCAAGAGAATAAGGCAAGGGTATTTTGTGGAAATCGCCGTGTACCATAATCCCATAACCCCTAAACCCTTACCTCATTCTCATTCACGTTCTCACAAAATAAAAACATAAACCAAGGAGCATCAAGGCCGGCTACAGCCTTAAGAGGAATAAGGACCAAAATCAATAAAAAGCTAAGGATTCAAGAAAGGAAGAATTAAGAAAAATAAAATCTCAAGTTCCTTATCCAAAATAAGGTGAATAATAATTAAAGCCATCTCATTTTTTTAAGGGACATTTTGATTTCAGATTTAAAGTTTAAAACCATTTGGATGATTTGAGTGATGATATGCTTTGATTATATGCCTTGTTTGACTTAAATAAGTATGTATGAAATAAGTTTGATTCGATTTTTAGGCTAATATCATGATTAAATGGGTTTTGAATGCCATGAGGATTTGAGATGTTATGTAAAACAATATTTTGAAAGGGATGTTTTGAGTGTTTCGAAAGACATATATTTATGTGTTTTGAAAAGAAGATGTGAATACTTTCGAAAGGTAAGTTTCTATGGTTTCGAAAGAGAGAGTCTAAGGTTTCGAAAGCCTTAGTTTTCAAAACTAAGGATCAAATATATTTTTTAAAGAAGAACCCATGGAAATATGAAAGAGTTTTGAAATGGCATTTAACTTTGGTGTTTTTGAGGAAGCTTTCCTTGCTAAATATAATAGGTTAAAGGTATTAAACATATTGCATTTGAAAAATGATTACAAGGAAATTAAACCGGAGATATTTATATTATTATGTTATGATCAGTTATCGTGTGTGCTTCTTCTATAAACTTATTCACTTTATGAGTAACCCACTACTATTTTGGGGTATTTATGTGTAGGATAACCAGCTAGGTTGACCCGATCGTGAACATATATTGAGTTAACTCCTATATGAGTAGGATTGCATCCAGGAGGTCAGGTAGACCAGAACATAGGATGCCCAAAGAACTGAACAAAGAGTTGTTAGTTTCTAAAGGTTCATAGTAAACCTATGAAAACTATGATTGGAAATTATTACAGGTAGGGTCTAATAGGTTCTTAGGGATCCCATGAATACTATATTCGAATGAAGTTATTGACAGAGATCAATAGGTTCATAGTCAACCCATGAAAACAAGGACATGAGGGAAGTTATTGGAGAACCCAATAGAGTCATAATGAGCCTATGAAAACTATGATTGGATGAAGTTATTGGTAGATACCAATAGGTTCTTAGTGATCCCATGAAAACTATGAAACCGAACAGATAGTCTATAAGCTTTGAACATGTTATTAGTCAGCCCATGAAAACCAATAGGTTAATAGTGACCCTAAAAACTATAACTGAGACAGATAGTCAAATGAACGGGGATGGAAAATCCAGAATATATTGCCTGTTTGCATATCATCATGATACATATATATATATATATATGTTATGTTATGTTATATTTTAACCATTGTGGATGCAGGTGCATAGTATATGGTTATTATAAATTTTGGTTAAGATGATAATGGGGGGAAATCCCGTTCCTCTAAGCGGTGTGGTCTCACTAGGTATCTATATGGTTTAAGATGGTAGGTTATTTTTCACACCAGGCTTTATGTTTGACTTAAAGTTTATGCTTTCCCCTTAAACTCTCAGGTATTCAATTAATTTTGAGTAGTTTGAGAGTTAAGGTTTCAGATTCTCCTTTAGACGAATAAGCTTCCAGAGACGTACAGGAGGCAAGCTAGATAATACGAATTTTTTTCTGTTTGATTCCGCTGTGTTTTGGTTGTAATGGAAAAGTTGTTTATTGCTAATATTTAGACTCCGATCATCCAAGGGGGCATCTTCACATGTCCCTCTTGGCATATTTTGTAATAATTATATTTATCTGAATGTGGTATACAAATTGAGATTATGTAATGAATTTGAAATATGATTTGAAGTGGAATGAGAAATTTGTTTTATGATTTTAATTTTTTTATATCCATGTGTTTTTGTTATATCAATGTACCAAACATTACCGCATTTGGTTACCTAGAATTAATATTTATGGATGACTGCAGCATCCATAGCCGTTAGTTTTGGGCCTTTAAGTAGGGGGTGTAAATTTGAAAAGAAATTTAATCCTAATTTTTTTTAAACATAATTTAATGAATCAAAAAAATAATATCAGGGTTTAGGTTAACGCTATCATAACGTACTTGTATTTGCTATGTATATTTATAAGAACGTATTCCCCTCTCTCTTAAACTGTTCTTCTTTATCTTACTAAGGCTCGTATGCAGATTTACGAGAAAGGAAGATATGGAGGCAGGAAATGGAAGAGGAAATCTAGGTGGAAGAAGCACCACAACCAATGGAAATGCTCAACCCAATAGGAGAAACCAGGGTCGATAGGCAAATACTAATCAAAATGCAAATTCCAACGTAGGTGCTTGAAATTCAGCAATAGATATGGGGATAATGTATTAGTTCTTCGTCAATCTAATGCAAGCGGGAGCGGTTGGAGGAGTGGCTGGGGTTAATTCTAGAGGAGTTAATCCCGTGGCCTAAGTTGGCAACAATTATGCGAAGTTGAGCAGGGATTATACTGTCTTGGTGGGAAGCCTTTTTGGGAACAGAGGATGCTTTAGAAGTAGAAAATTGGATTTTACATTGTGAAAGAATCTGCACTATCTTGGGATCAAACAATGAGCAGAAAAGGAGACTTGCCTCTAGACAATTGCAGGGGGTCAAGCTGCATTGGTGGAATAGTGTTGCCGCTGGAATCTTCAAGGAAGAATTGACTTGGGCAGAATTTTGAAGGAAGTTCGAAGAATGGCTTTTGTTTGAAATAGCCAAGTCAGTATTACCGAGAAAGTTCATGGATCTAGTGCATGGTGAGACGTCGGTGACAGAGTATGCTACAAAGTTTGATGAGCTGTCGAGATACGGATATGCTACCATTGACACCGCCATTAAAAGGAACGAGAAGTTTATTCGAGGGTTAAGACCAAAGATTGCTAAGGCGACGATGCCACATCTTCGGGATCCAAGTATTATTGTTGTGGAGATGGCAATCCGAAATGAAGAGATGCTGTGGGAAGGAGAAGCAATTTGAAACCCAAGGTTTTCTGGGCAAGAAGAGGAAATTCTTTAAGAAGAAAGGAACCCAGAAGGGAGAAGCTGCCAAGAAGGTGAAGGCCAATCTGGTTTGTTTTAAGTGTAATAAGAAAGGACATTATGCTCATGAATGTCAAGCTAGAAAAGGGAAGAAGGCTGCATACAAGAAAGGAGTGAAGTGCTTTAATTGTGACCAGATTGGATATTACAAGAATCAGTGTCTAGAACCGGTTAGGGCGGACAAGGGAAAGGTCTTTGTTGTTGGACAATCGTCTGCTAGGCCGACTGCGGCTTAAAAGGGAAAGACTATGATGGAAGGTATGCTTTTGATTCAAAGTATACCAGTTAGGGTACTATTTTATACTGGTGCATCGCATTAATTTATATCTCAGTGTTTGGTTGGCAGGTTATGTTTAGAATCCTCATAACTTATTGCTTCCTTAAGGATTGTGAATCCTATTGGAGGGTATGCAACTCTGGGGATGAGAAGCGACCAGCTAGAACTTGATTCGTTAGGCCATAAGTTTGCCGGCAGTTTGTATGTCTTTGAATCCATAGACTTCGGAATCATTTTAGGTATGGATTGGTTAGATAAATATGATACTGGGATATTTTGCCAAGATAGGGAAATATTGCTAAGACACCCTAATACTCATAACCAAATTATATTCTCAATGGAGAATTCAGATCGGAGTGCTTGTGCTTTGTTGAGTGTTATGGAAGTAGAAAATGAGTTGATTCAAGTTCGGGTGGCAAGAGAATTTGCAGATGTTTTTGAGCTGCTACAAGGCTACCACCAAAATGAGCCATTGAGTGCTGGATAGATCTTGTTCCAGGAGCAGAACCTGTAAGTAGACCACCTAGCAGGATAACACCGACCGAGATGAAGGAATTGAAGTTGCAGCTTGTGGATTTAGAAGGGAAATTTTTTATTAGACCAAGCAGTTCGCCTTGGGGAGCGGCCGTGGTGTTCGTGGAGAAGCCGGATGGGACATTAAGGATGTGTGTCCGCTACAATAAAAACAGTCTTTTATAGCGGCATATAGCCGCTATTAAACACAACTACATCGGTTTGATAAAATGCTGTATATCGACATGTTATAAAAAAGAATTGCACATTTATAACACAAAAGAAACCGCGGTAAAAGAGCATGATTTCATAGCATAAAATTGCCGCTACAAGAAAGTTATTCTATAGCGCCTATTTCGCAGTATATATCAACATGTTTATAGTATATATTCTACATCCATTTACAACATATATATATATATCGCTATAAAATGTGTACATACAATAACTCCTATTTGCTGCTATCCTTTGACAATAACCTCATACATTGCATTATCTTTTTATAGCACTTATGTCATATAGTATTAACGCTTTTTAGGAGTTATGCTTTATTTTACTATATATTTGATTCACCACACTATTACATTTTAATAATAACAATCAAAATGAATCTACTTTAAATAGATAACAATTTGAGCAATGGATGAATGAAAAAATATAATAATCGGCAAAGGTAACGCATATTCATGATAACAAAATAAAGTATCAACTAACAAAAATAATTTCAATACATGAGTTACCAAATTTGATACATATTCATGATAGCAAAAGACAACATAGTTCAAAGTTAACGTCTACAAGTACCAAATGCATCACTAAGAACTTGAACTACTCAAAACCTTTCTTCATGCATGTCTTCGGTCATTGATAGCACTTCCTGAAAATTCAACACAATTTGAAAATAATTATATAAAACTGTGATAACACGCATTTTGACGACTTAACAGCTATCATTGATTTGTCATAAATTTGCGTTGCTGTCATGTTAGTGACATGGGATACAAAGCAATCACAAGAAAATCTTAATTAAAGCAACATGAATACATGGTAAAACATGCAGTGTTCATTCTAAGAAATGGTTAGCTAAGCAAGGTGATGAAATGTGCAATGGTTAGCTAAGAATACACAACTAAATTCAGAGCCAGTAAATGGAATATTGCTAAATTTGATCATCACTGGTGTAAACTTGAAAAGTTGCATATACAGCTTCAATGAGTAATTAAACATGGTGTTGCTTCAATTGATAAACTAAGCATGGACTAGAATGAGGAAAACTTACCTTGGTGTAACCTTTTAGTAGATCATCGCTCATTTTGCCAGAGTCGTACCAAGCAAATTTAACTGTAGATCGGCCTAGCTTATCTATGATCAATCTCACCTATAAACCAAGCATAAACCAGTTTGATAATTTCAAAGTAGGTTAAAACAAATGAAATGCCAAATTTGGTAGTCTTAAGGAAATAATAAACAATGCACCAGGTACCAAAACATATAGCTTCAAAGTGGGACTGGATCTCTGATTAAAAGATTTAATACGGTTCTTATAAATTTGTGAATATTAGCATGCCTTATAGTTCAAAAGTCTGCTAAAACCCATTAATTGATACAGACAACTAGATTTTCTAACCATTTTAAATCTAAAGAAGATGGTCAATTCTATTTAGCAGTTTGTACCTACCATCATGCGAGCAAAAGGTAGCCGTAGTATAAAATATGCAGTTTTGGTGTGAATGTAGAACATCAAATCGCAAATTCTTTTAAACGTCTTCCAAATCAATCCACCAGTAGCCTTACATAAGTGAACAATACTATTTCAAATATTTTGGAACGATAATCTCTTGTTACACGTTGAGTTTCTACTATATTTATTTCTACATCAGTTATTAATTCAATTACCACGATATGAAGGGCAATAGCCAATATCTACTTCACTTATGCTTGGAAAAGGTCCAAAACTTAGTATATTCTTTGATTGGTTTGGCGATGCAAAGGGTAACATAAACACACACGAATTTCATATATTGACTTACCCTCTTATTCAACAAACAGAGAATATGAGCCTTAGAAAATAAGCGTGAAGAAGAACTGACCTTTGGAAACTAGCTTTTAACTCATTACAAATAAGCCATCATCATTCGGAAAATAAAAAAGTAATTGGACAAATAACAGTCTATCTCTCAACAACCACCCTAAATTGGAGGCAAAATCATGAAGTTATTTTTCCACTTAGTCTATGGAACAAAGAGTCGTAGCAATGCAAACCGGACAAATTTACTAATATAAGAATGAAAAAATGTTCATGGAAGTTAATTCGGCATGTGTATTTTGCAAGAAAGAGGGAAAAATCATTAATTTATTAGAACTATGTTTTATAGATCAACAATTTATAATGGCTACAATTAATGTATTTACTTTTTTTTCCAAAAAAATAAATCATTGTTGTTGGACAATACCTTAATATAGATTGCACAAGATAGTAATATCAATTTCATCTCCGGTTGTCTAACCATGCTTTTTCTGAAGTTTGAATTATTTGTGAGTAACCAACACAAGAATTTACCTGCAAAACAATAATGAGAAGAAAAAAATGATTTAATTAATTAGCGCTTTTATAAAAAATGAAATCCACAGAATTGTCAGAAAAAGAACTTGAGAAATGGCATAGATTTTGAAAGATGTTAAATCATGCAACAGAAAACAAGCATTTATTACTAAGATTGCACCATATATTATATGCCTAGCAAAAAGGAAAAACCTGATATTGTAATATATTTGGTAATAAATGAAAGAATAAATGGTTATCAGCATTTAAACTTGTGTACTAGTAAAATAGAAAATTTTAATACCTTTCCTGCCTATATGTGTCTCATGCTTTTGTAAATCTGATGACATTTTAACATGAGAAAACATATAGTTAAAAATAAATAAACAAACAAATAGTTTTATATTTTTCACCTGAAGATGACTTTTAACATGATAAATGGCATGTCCTTTACATTAAGTGAAGAAATAGTTTCGGTGTTGACCCTATAACAAACGGTTCTATTATTTTTAGCCATTAAAAGTACAGAATTGGTGAAACGAAATATGAAGATAAGCATATCCCATTTAACTAAGATTATAAAATTATAACCATTACGCAAAGTTTTGTTGACTGTTTGTTTGATTTTCACTTAGCAAGGCATATTGCACTATTGTAGTAAATCATCAATGTACACGGAATGCTTCTTTTTTTGAGGCCCATCCTCTTGTATGGAAAATATTAAAAGATAATGACAAGGTGCTAAAGGGCGATAAAACAGAGATTTGTTACCCGCAACCATGGTATTGTCTTACTATACCTATATTTCAAATGGCATCGTTTCACTTCAGTCTCTTTGTCTATGTAATAGCTTTGCTTTGTTTCATTTGCATGGATTCCTTTCAACACATCTCATTGCTCCTACATGTTTTCCTTCCAAGATTTAACTACTTCGCTTTAGCAGCAGTTCATGCTTTCCTTCAATTACAACTACAACATCTATCGTAATGCAAGTAGTTTATGCACAACGGTTTATGCAAGCAGTTCATGTACATCTATCGTGATATAGTAAACTATTTTCTAATGAGGGGGGAATGCAAACACATTGCAAGTGCTTTAGGAATTGATTTATTGAACAGGGTTAATTATTAATTTTATTATTATGATTATTTAACTAAGATTATAAAATTTTATTGTAACTATTATGATTATTGTTGTTGTTATTACTATTATTATATCCTAAACATAGTTAATTGTTATGAAACTAGCTAATTTTATAAACTTAGTTTATTTATTATTATTACTATAATGATTATTATTGTTGTTAGTATTATTTATTATAAACTAAATTAAGTTTCATAAACATTAGTTAAATTATTATTATTATATTATAAACATAGTTAATTTTTATAAACTTGCTTAATTTTTATAAAACTTAATTAACGATGTTAATTTTTATAATTTTAGTTAATTTATTTTGATTTTTACTATCATTATTTATATATTTAGTTACTTTTTATAAAGCTTAGTTAACTTGGTGGTGGCGGTGGTTGTTGTTGTTGTTGTTGTTGTTATACTACGCTTAGTTAGGTCTTATAAACTTATAATTAATTTATTGTTTTTACATTAACTTAGTTAGATTTTATAAAGTTAGTTAACTTGGTTAGTAATATATAATTTATTATTATTATTATAAACTTAGTTAATTTTCTTAAACTTTGTAAATATTTTATTATTATAACTTATTTAATTTTTATAAATCTTACTTAACAAACAAGGATAGTAACAGCTTCCTGAATCAAATTCATCTTAATAGTAGCAATTGATTATACTAGGCGGCTCGTAATAGTAGAAAGTAAAAAATTAAATAACAATACCTCATTTGTTACCACATCCTATAAATAATCACTTGTAAGAATGAAAAATTCAAGTTATCCATCAACCATATGCTTTCGCATTAGCAAGATAAAGGTCCTTCCCTCATAGAAATTAATCGGTAGTAAGAAGAATATGCACTTTAATTGCAAAAATGTGCATAGCTAGAATATAACATGATGAAGAAAATACCTTACTTTCAGGCTCAACATCAACATATTGCTTCAAGAGTTTATCACAAAATACGTGAGAAATAGCAAGCACATCTCCCACCTGCCATATGCTGATTTGGGTTTTATCCTGCATGCACCGATGATCTAATTTCAATTTAACAAACTAGTTTTGATACCTTAAACTCTTTCTGGTTTTACAATACTATATAGTTAATTCTATTACAAATCTTGCTAGCCAAAGAGTAGTAGCCTACATCAAGTTCTGAAATACTTTTTAGGCCTTGCATGTTGCAAATTCAAGTTCCTACGTACTACTTAAACATAGTTTAGAAGTGATAATTGATGACCTGCAGTTGCAAGCTTGCTTGCCACTATAAACAAGAAACTTGAAGTTGAAAGCTTGTTTGCAACAGGCATCTTCCAACTGCACGCATGCAACTTGCAACCAACTTGTATTTGCAAGTTTACTTGCAACTAGCAAGCAACTTCCCGTTGCAGGAAACTTGGAGTGCAAGCTTATAACTTGCAATAATAACCGGTAATCCTGTTGAGATAAGGTTGTGCAAATATATACATGGGACAGTCAAAGTTTTACAAGTGTATGTTTGTTTCTTTTCTTTTTTCTTTTTTGACATAACAAATACAATAAATCAAACATCCCATACTTTATGATTGATCTTAGTAATAGTTATAGAGGAAATGCCTTAATGTAAATTTTTTATGCTTGATCTTAGTACATCAGTTAACTTTGATAGGATGGCACTATTATCTATTTTAAGTTGCATACAATTTGATAGGATGGCTTGTTCTACTTCTTGTAGAAACTACATTACTCTCTTTATACAACTAATTCAAGGTAAATGTTTGTTGTTAAATTAATGGCTCTGTATACAAAGTTGTGCCTTATATCCATTTACATTCGTAAAAATTGTACCATTGTAACTGAAAAGGTAAATACCTTTCATAGAAGCTCAACTCTAGCTTTCAACAAATTTCAGAACTAACATAAATTTCATAAATTCTAAAAGAAATTTCATAATAACAATTTGATTTGAACATTAGTCGACAATGGAAGTTGGCTATGTAAAAATTTACAAGGAGTAAATATGATAGTTCAAGCAATTAAGGTAGTTTGTAAATGGTTTTGAACAGCATAGGACGGGCTACATTTCTAGTTAGATGATTTTAATTAAACATGTTATATGCATGATACTCACAGTCATCATTAACATAGATTGTAAAAAGAGAGTAGTAAGTTTTATTGCCCACATAAAATAATTGTTGTGAATTTGCAGAAACACTTATATCTGGAAAAAAAATTAAGAATAACATAGTGATTCCATACAAAATGTCAATTTTACCATATAAGTACGAGTGATGTACTGGAAAGAGCATGATTAATGCTTCAAAGTTTTTACCTTATTAATTAAATATGCAACCAGACTGTTGAATACACAAAAAACTTTGGTATTTATCTGCAATTAATATTAACATTTTCTTCTAACAAAGCAAAACCAGACTTGTTAAATCGGCACATGAACTCGTAACAAGCACATATTACCTAAACCACGACATTAGGAAGAAAAAAGGTTGAGAAGCCGAATATGAAAGAATGTGTTTTGTTTCAACTAACACATATGCTAGATACATTACTACCTGGAGTTGCCAAACATATACACTACGAGAAATTATGTCCTTTGAATCCTAATTTAACTTGGAAGCTTTCTTTATTTATGAGAAATTGGGGCATTTAAAGGAGAAAATGAAAAGTGCACCTTTAGTAACTTTAATTTTAAGTAGGAGAGGAGGAGGTGAAGGTGCATACAAAGGACTAAAACCATGTAGAATTCAGGGTGAGTGTGACGCCCCACCTCTATACCCACGCTAGCCAAGAACACTCCGAAGTAGTGCTGTCAACTAGCACGGAGAATAAGGCTGTTGAGGAGCGACCATCCATGTAATTGCTTATCACACGGTGGCTATAAATAATCTTCGGAAACAAACATAGAAATAATCATATCACAAATCAGTCACAGATATCCATATCACAAAGGCGGAAGAAGATATGAATATATAACTAACACATGAAAGTGTACATCAGAGTAGTGGTCAGTAAGATCCACGATAATACAAAAGAATAGCAACACGTGCTATACAAAAGAATACAACTATGAGTCTATATCTCAAGTGTATACAACAAAAACTGCTAATCTAAACAGTTAGCCAAAAGTCAGAGTGATGAATCCCTGGGAAGAAGTCAAGCAGAAGCACCTGTAACATCTCGGTCTGACCCGAGTATTATTTAAGAAAATAATAAACGGATCAGTCTAGCTATAAATATCAGATGACATGAGATAACATAAAAGATATGGCATAAACATAAACATCCATAATGACATACCGCTATAAGTATGTAAATAATGATCAACAGAAGATCAATCAATAAGAGATAATCAATATCACAAGAATCTTCTCAAAGATTCGGAAAGGGCATCATACCCCAAACTTGTACTCATAACAAGTCAACGACATAAATTCTAGAAATCAATGCAAGAAGTCCAGAAATCATAGAAAAGAGAAAGAGGCCTATCACATGACGGTCCGAAGACCAAGGGGAGCTACCCCACATGTGTGAATGGAATCACACAGATTAAGGTCCAGACTAACCAAAAAGCAAAAAGGTATGTGTGAGTGGAATCACACAAGTGGTGTCTAGTCTAACCTCGCAACAAGAGACATCGCACAGTTGCTAGTCTAAATCATCAGAATGATCGTCATGATCAACGAGAAGTGTCAATTACACTAAGCTAGTAAATATAGAAGTTTAGCTTCATGTCCCATAACCACTTGCTTAACTTAAATATTTACGAACAAACTGTAAATCTTCACTAATAAAATTGTCACAAGAGGTTCAATCGAACAAGTCCAGGAATTAACCGACGAAGTGAACGCAAGCGTTTCATACCACTTGTTTTACTAAGTCGTTTAATTAGATTTCTCATCCGAGTGAGGTAAAGGGTTGTATATACTAATAGATTGGAAAACGGTTTAAGAAAAGAGCTTTGTTATTAAAAATAGAGTTGAAATTGTTTGTTAAAAGAGTTTTGATATTTACTACTAGTATTGAAACCTTTATATTTTTAAAATGACAAATCACAGAAGAGATTGTAGAAACAATCGTCACAAAGATCACATTCGGAGATGTGAATAAAATCCAAGGAAATCAGCTCAAAAGCATCAAAGTGGAAGTTCCCCAACGACCAAACGTGGCCGAGATAACCAGAGATGGTTTGTCTCGAAGAATGGTCAACTCAGCATCTCAACAAAGCAAGTTCTGTTGAATGTTTTTCAGATAAGATCGCCTACGGAGGGGGGGTCCAGGGGGGTGGCAACCCCCCAAGGTGGGGGTGCAGGGGCAGCGCCACCGCTTACGGGGTTCGACCTGCCCGGTCAGGTCGCGGGGGTCCAGGGGGCAGTGCCCCCGGCGGGGTGCGGGGCAGCGCCCCGACCAAAACGGTACGACCTAGTGAAGACAAAATGAGGTCTAACGACCTAACGACTCAAGGGTCATACGACCTAACGACTCAAGGGTCATACGACCTAACGACTCATGGGTCATACGACCTAACGACTCATGGGTCATACGACCTAACGACTCATGGGTCATACGACCTAACGACTCATGGGTCATACGACCTAACGACTCAAGGGTCATACGACCTAACGACTCAAGGGTCATACGACCTAACGACTCATGGGTCATACGACCTAACGACTCATGGGTCATACGACCTAACGACTTAAGGGTCATACGACCTAACGACTCATGGGTCATACGACCTAACGACTCATGGGTCATACGACCTAACGACTCATGGGTCATACGACCTAACGACTCAAGGGTCATACGACCTAACGACTCAAGGGTCCAACGACCCAACGAGTTAAGTGTCCCGCGACCTATCGGGATAACTCGTAACCGACTTAAGGGTTGCGTGACTGAAGGGCTGCACGACTTAAGGGTTAACTCGTAAACGACTCACGACCTAAGGATGAACGACTTAACTCCGAACGAGCTAAAAATGGCCAGAACGACCTAGGGTTAACTCGTGAACGACTCACGACCTATGGACGAACGACTTAACTCCGAACGACCTAAAAATGGCCAGAACGACTCAAGTGCAGAAAATTCAACAAAACGCTAAAAATTGGAGTTTTTCGCCAATCCAATCCAAACCAAATGCTAACATGCATGCAAAAATGATAGGGAATCATTCCCAACAGTCCAATATAGTTATAGGCTAGAATTGTGAGATAAAAATCTCACCTTTGCACCAAATATCAATGAAAATGAAGTTTTAAGCAAGCAAGAATCAATCCTTCTTCTATCTAAGCATAAGAAGCTTGAATCCAATGTCTTCTTCTTGAATTTGGAGTAGAAAGATGGATTGCAATTGAATTTGAGTTTTGGAATTTTAATTTCCCATTCCCTCCACCATTAATGCCAAAGCTTGATTGGTTAGGAAATTTATGAAGAGTGAGGAGAAGAGGGTTGGAACTTGGGCTTAATAGGCTAAACTAACCCAAAGTCCAAAGCGGGAAAAGTTAGTGAAATTTCACTAACTCCAAACCTATCGATGTTTATACTTAAAAAAGTTGTAAACGACATTTCGAACTCAATGGAAGTGGTCTCGAGTCCTAATTTGACCATTTGCAAAAAGTAGCTTTTCGGACCAAAATCCGATTAACGAGTTAATATTTAAATAAAATATTTAAATACAAACTCGATAAATATGCGGGTTGTTACAGTGAGCTTGGGTTTGGAATATAGAAATTGGATGTAGACAACATTGCTCATGTCAAACAATGTTGTTTTCAGTTACCAAGTAAATAAGTTTACTTAAACACTCATCATCTTCTTGAATCCTAGGAAGCACATATTATTTTGAGACTACAACGAAAAACATAACAAGGTCCTAGACAGTGGCATTTTATCTTGGCAAGATCATGATTTGAACAATATATGGGTCTTTGAGGATAGTATCCCCCAATTCTTTCCCAGTCATTTATGAGTTTGTAAACAAAGAGCTTTACAGGCAAAGTGTAAAGATCTGTTATCTCACATTTTATCTTGTATTCGTATCCAAATAGACACCCTTTTGAGATCCTTGCAACACATGCAAATAAAGGCTATTGACACATTTACGATGCCTTTTGTTATTACTTTTATTTAAAAATAAAAATAACAATAACAAAGAAAATATACATTGCATTCAATACTATTTTTATCCTTCATTGTCCTATAAACAGTAAATACATACGCCTCCAAATGAAAACAAATCAACAGAATAAACTAAAAAACAAAATAAGAAGGTCAAATTAATTTCCCAATTGTTTCTCTCCCTTTCTCCTAAATGTTTTGATCAAAACATTGAGGAAAGGGGAGAGATTGGATAAATACATATAGAGCATCGAAAAATGCAGGTGGGCGAAGAAAGCAGCCTGCAAACTCGAAGAGTAGAAGAGCATGATTAATACTTCAAAGTTTTTACCTTATTAATTAAAGATGCAACCAAACTGTTGAATACACATAAAACATTGGTATTCATCCACAGTAAATATCAACATTAGGAGTTTACGAATATCTCATAATATACGTCGTTAGAAGAAAAGCAATTAAATTTTGTGTTTAGCATACAAATACATATTATAAATTACTATGATTCATTATTCACCTTGAGGCTAATTTATAAATTACGTTTTGAATTATAAATTAGCAGGATGACATATAAGGGAGAATGCAAAAATGCACACATAATAAGTCACAAATACAACCAACTAAATCATCGAGTTCTCATCAAATGTCATTGTTATATAATGTTCTAAGTTTTCGAATTTACTCCATGAGAATGAGAGGATGTGTTAATATAACTACCAAATAAACATTGAAATCATTTCTATCTCTTAATAACTAAAATTATATATATACCTAGTCAAAAATTCAAAATGGTACTAAATCTAATAATGTCAACTTATATTCATGCATATCAAATGTTAGTTTTTACCTTATTAATTAAAGATGCAACCGGGTTGTTGAATACACATAAAACTTTGGTATTCATCCGCAGTAAATATCAACATTAGGAGTTTACGAATATCTGCTAATATACGTCGTTAGTAGGGGACCGATGTGGCTAAACATGTACAAAATCTGGAATCAAACTTGCAACAGATTTTGGGGCATTAACACAAGTAGATGGAGTGCTTCGCACAGAATTAGAAATTTCAACCATCTTATCCAATCTGACAAGGTCAACTACATCACTAGGGCCTGAAACGCCACCTGCAACAGGCCCAACAAGAACAGATGCAAAAGCAACGTCAGCAGCAGCATTGGACACAACTGTGTAATGTATTTTTTATTCTAAACACCATCACTGTTTAGCAAAGCAACAGCAAGCATCGAAGATAGAGGCAACATAGAGGCATCGATCAGATCATTATGCCTGAGAGAGGAACAACTGAGGAATTGATAGTCGTGAGGGACTCAACAACATGACATAATTGGCTCAAATTCCCCAAACCAGATGAACTGCAACAATGAGCAACCAAAGGAGGGAATTCAATGTGGGATTCAGAAATCAACGAAGGAGACCGAGAGGAAACAGACGGATGTAATGTTTGATAATAAGGGTTTACGAATGAGTGATTTAGGGATTTTAAGGCAAAGAGAACAGTTTCTTCTGGTTTGAGAGAGAGAGAGGGGGGAAGAAAGGGAACAAAAAAAAGTGGGAAATAATTGAAAGAATTGGCGTCCATCAAAATAATTGAAGGGTCTGGTTTTCTGAAAGAGTTACATGTTAATTCCCTGCTTTGAATAAAAGAAATCAACATAAACAATAACACTATAGAAAATAGCGTTATCAATTGGCGTTATCAAAAATAACTTTTCTTGTAGTGGTCCACTATCGTAAATTGAATGAGAAGCTTTGCCGAGAATCGATGATTTATTTGATCAGTTCTTCGGAGCAAGAGTGTTTTCCTAGTTGGATTAGGCGACTGGTTTCCATCAGTTAAGGGTGGCAAAGGACAATATTCTGTTGACGGCGTTACTGTGACGACCCTGACTCGACCTTCGAAAATCGGCACCGAATACGACACTCATATTCTAATGCCGCAGATCCAAACGTCGAACCTGGTGCGCCGGAGCTTATAACACCATTAAGTAAACAACACAGCGGAAGAAATAATGAATATCAATATACAACATCTGAGACAACATCCTGATACAACAGATGATACAATAGATATCGATATACATCAGAGATATGATACAATAAAATAGCAGCGGAAAGAAAAATAAATAACACTAGCAGCGGAGCAAACAATTCTAAGATAGCCTTCAAGAGAGAACTCCAAAACTCCAACTCCATCTCCAAGAACCAATCCAGAAATAGCTCGAACTCCAAATAACGATGCACCAAAACAAGCAAGGTCAGTCATGTCCTAAGACTGAACTAGCTCCATAAAATCCACTGAACCTAACTATCTGAAAAACCCGACTCTAGGCTGCTCGTGCGGAAAATATTGAGCACCCAGAGTTTAAGAAAGGAACAATAAACTCCGAGTCAGTCATGGGACTGGTGTGAGTAACAAAAACAGTTTATCTTTTAAATAAAACAAGATTTATAAAAGAAAATCCGATATGCTTTTTAGAAAATGAAACTACCATAAGACCTCCCGCCACAAACACAATGCAAACACAGAATTGGAGGAGATTTCTTCTTATGATAGTCAAACATGCTTAATACGCAGAAAATTTCTTTGATATTATTATTATAAGTGCACAGTGCAGAAAACATTTCGAAAGTAGAATATTAATCTTAGCCAGCATAGACATTTCGAACTTTGCCTACTATAGCTACCATCCAAACAGTGGTGACCACCATAAGTGAATGGCAGGTTCTACAACTAAAACCGTACAGGGTTTCGTATTGGATGAATGGATTTCCAACAAATGGTCAGGCTAAGGAACTTCCTACTGCCACATGGGATCGCCTTTGGCGGGACGTCCCGAGAACCTAACCGGATCTCTGCCAACACTAGGCCGGGTTACCTCTGTAACTAGGTAACTACTACTCGAGCAAGCCATTCCCCGGTCCTTTGGGACCTTTATCCGAGGCGCCTCTAAGCAACAACCACACAGTAAATGAGATTGGAGCAACCAAATAGATTAAATATCAGGGCTCCATACCTAATATCACCCTTTACCAGAAGGAAATGACACACCCTAAAGGGCGCGACCCTCATAACCTTGCCGCATCTTCCTTGTTTCGACCATTTCCGGGGTGTGAGGTCCTGATGCAGTCTCGTCCACAAAGCTACACTTTATACAAAAGCCATGCTCTGATCATAAATGATCAACAAATGATCATCAACACACAGCAGCACTCAACATGCCACACTACCAAATTGGGAGTATATCGTTGATAACCTTCAACTACATAACCTCTGAGCTCGTACGTCTCAGAGAAGGGTGTTAAGCTAAGAGAATAAATTCTCCGCCACCAACAGAAATGTATTTGAAAGAAATCTGCTTTATACCTCAAAGTGTAATGTCAGACATATAATCCATACAAGTCTGTTCCGGGTTCGAACAGAACCGAAGGCACTTCCAAAGAAGTCCTTGCAATCCGGTTATTCACAATCCCGATCGGACTTCCCATCACTTAGGGAATCTCTATACCGTAGCTACTCGGTGCAGAGACGATCGATAGGTCATCCTATCGTTCTCACAAATACTCGGTCTTCAACACCGGTCTTCAAATGCTATCTATATACGTCGAATCACATATTCGGAATGGGTTATACGACACAAAGGTCCTCTCCCGGCTAAACCGAATAGTGAGCGCAACTTTTAAAACATATGGATATGGGATTTCAATTAAGTCACAACTTATGATTCAAAACTTTCCTTTAAATGGTTTAAACCAATTACCATTTTCAAATCTTTTGAACAAAAGATTTATTTCGAAAACCTTTAATGGTTTAAACAATTTCCACACTTTAATCTTTTAAACAAAAGATTTAATTCACAAAGTTCACCCCATTCACAAAGGTCCATTTATGGATTTCACAACAATTTCCATTTCAATTGGATTAACTCGTTAAATCTTTAAATTAAAGATTTAACTTATAGCTTTCCAACCGTTTTCATAACTCGAAAAATCATTTTCATTTCTAACTTGAAATCCTTTTTAACTCAATTTGGAAGTTCACTTCCTATATGAAAGCTTTTATTATATGAAAACAAATAGTTTTCGTTTCAGAAATATCCAAATTTTTATTTACACGAGTTAAAGCCTTTGAATTTAAATTCAAATTCCCAAATCGATACTTTCAAAATAGTTCAACCCATATAAATTGGTATAACATCTTTAGTCCCCAGTTTCCAAATCATAGAATTCAATTTCGAATATTGAATTTAAATTTAAATCAAAATATTTAAATTTCCAAACTCAATCAAGTTATTCAAAATAAATTTCATCTTTGAAATTTCAATTCAAAAGCTTTTCACTTTAAAACCCAATCCATTTCAAAATATTTGAATTTAAATATTCAACTTTGAAAATCATTTCAAAATCTACGACTTAATCAATTTCCTCGTGAAATCCATATTTGTGTGTGTATAAGTGTGGTCCAGGGGTTTAACACACAATAGTGCAACATCATTCAATCATCATGGATCAAAACACAGAAATATAGTTGATAAGCGATATAAATTCTAACGCTTATCGTCCATTCACAGATAATATGCAAATGTAAATAAACGATAAATCATACACAGCTTAATCTACAGAACAAAATATCTCAAACCAGATCGGACAATCAATTCAAGGCATTTCATATAATATACGCATTCATAAGTAAGGTCAAGAATTCAATAGTCATTTATAAGCAGGATTAATGGTTTATCCCTAATTAATTCAATTTATTTCCAATTTAAATTGATAACTTATGAATTGGTTATCCAATCCCGATGAATTAATTTCAAATCATTTGACATAAATAAATTTATCAAACACTTTAATTAATTAAATTATTCTTAATTAAGCATATTAATTAAATCAACCTTTTAAACCAATTACATAATTGATTAACTTTAATTAATCAAAATATCCAAAATAAATTACTATAAGTGATTAATCCTTTACTCTCATTAAGTAATTACACTTAACAATTTATAATTGATTGCCTAAATTAATTAATTTAATTATTTATTAAGATCAATCGCCTTAATTAATACTTAATAATCCTTAATTAATTATCTTCATAAACTAATAACATTTCCTAATCAATTTTTTTTAATCTCTAATTATAGATTAAATCTAAATCATTAATTTATAAATTAAATAAATTATTCTTTAATTATCTTATAAATTAAATCATTTAATTACCTTAATTATCTCTAAGGTAAAGTGTATTTAAAACATTTTACTTTTGAGCTTGCATTAAATTTCAATTTTTGAACTAAAGACTCAAAATGATTATCCTTTTAAATTTTAAATCAAATTTAAAATTACTTTATTAATCTTAAAATAAATATAAAGAACATTCATTTCTTATATAAGAAACTTATATAGGAAAAGGTTTTAACTAACTTACTTAACTATGTAAATTCATATTTTAAAATACATAAATTATTTAACTTGTAAATTCAAGTTTTTTTTCCCACATTTGATAACTTGTTTTTATACCTTGTTTTAAAATCCAAATTTTATTTTAATACACTCAAATACTTAAACTCTTTAGGTAATAAACAATTTAAATTTAATAAACTTTATTTCAAAGTTAAGCTTCAAAACTAACTTCGGTTCACAGATAACATTTGTTTTAAAACCTCAGTTTTAACTCTGTTTGAAATAAAAAAAATTAGTTTTAATTTTTTTTTCCTTTTGCAAAGAAACAGGACCTGCTGTCAAAAGCCAGGTAACTCACACTCGAGCCAACATCCAATATGCTTCGAGTTGCACGCTAGTTTCCCCGAGAACACACCCTGTACGCAACTCTTCTTCCTCTTCACTTTTTTTTTATACAGCAAGTTAAGTTTTAACTTAAGCAAAAGTTCAAGCATCAGGACACTCGAACACGAATACAAACCCGAAGCGATTCCCCATATTTCTCGAGAACGACTCGCGCCCATGGCTTCACCTCACTAACACGTATCACCGCCGCCGTAAACGTGCACGGCGGCATCACCCTTCTCCAGCGAACAACGATAACGTAAACAAGCCACAAATCATCACCAAGCTCGTAATCCAAACTCAAACCGCAAACAAAAATTCGAATTCAAAAATTAGTTGTTCGCACAAAAAAAAACTGTAACGAACACTCGGTAAAGCGCCTCGCCACCACCGCAGGGATCATCGGCATCGCCCATATTTCGTCCACGCCTCGTCAACACGACCATCCTCCATTCCCTAAATTTTCGTGACACTCGATCACGAAGTGATGACGCACTCCCCATTTTTACAGTCAAGTTCAAAAGCTCGACAAAAAACCCTAACTCGGTCTCGTTCTTCAAATTCACACAATACAAAAATTATTTCGCATTTTTCTCAAAATCATAGATGATCATACTATCTTCATACCAAATTTCAACCTTTATTAATGGATCATTCACCAGTAATTGATAAAAATGCAATATTTGTTCACATTCAAATTGCTCTGAAATTACTAAGCTAAAAATCTTAATTCTAGTTTTAAAAATCATATTTTACGTTAGGAATTTAAACTATAAACTTGACTTAATATTTTAGAACCATCCATTTATCAAATTATCATTTGATGCTTGCAAACAAAACTACAGTGATTATATTTTACAACAAGGTTCAGTTAGCTTTTAGAAATCTAAATTTAAGTTAAACATCTTGTTTAGTTTAAAAGCTTAAAGATCTATAATAATATGTTGAGAACAAATCGTAATTTGAAGAAAATATACAACCTGTAATGATCATCAGAGATGTCCAGAGCATCACATACATGTATTCAAACTGAAGCATATATATAATCCAAATTATCTATAAACTTGAACTATTTTTAAATAACTTAAAGCCTAAAAATTTCTTCTTTACTCACCGTGATTAAGAAGAAGAACAGAGCCATCTTAACCTTGAAACTGATTGAAACTTGCAAGCTGAAGTGAAGTCCATCTCTTTAATCTTTGGTTTCAGTTTGTGTTGTTAAATTTTGTTTTAACTTGAGCTTTTTTTACTTCAGTTTTATTCTTAGCTTCTGGTTTACTATGCTTACTGAACAAACTAACTAAAAGATGAACACGCATACATATATATATAGAAGATAACAGTTGTAGTATGGGAAGGTATTAACTGGACAATTATTTTCTTGGTTTTACTTTGACCAGATTTACTTAATAGTAGGCTGAGTTGATGGAAATTAAATGCTTTGGTTTCTAATTATGTTTACACAATCAAAATGCTGTTGTACTATGTCTAAAGATATTTGTATAACATATTTATTTGTTCCTTCTTTTGCAAGCCTCATTCTTATCTTATTTTTCTTTTACTTGTTCTTGCTCGTTTCATGTTTACATATGTAATTTTTTTTTCTTTTTATTTGCTTTGCTTTTATTTTGTCTTATGTATTCACTTTGTGTTTTACAAAGTTTATTTCAAGTTTACATACATATCTTTTACTTGTTTTCATACTTATGGTAATGTTTACAAGATATATTTTATTTTTAGTTTTTCATATTTTATAAAACTCTAGAATTATTTAATATGTTCACTTCATATTTTATATAATTATAATTTATTTGAAATGTTTTGTTTTAACCTTATATCAAAATCCAAATACAAAATTATTTTCTAAGATATTTGCTTTTAAATCCCAAATTAAATTTCCAATCTATTTTACATACAAGTGTTCAAATATCCAGATTAATTTCAATTAATCCTTAATTTAACTAACATTATATATAAATTTTCAATCAATTCACGATTTATATTCAGAAATTAAATTAATTGTCAAATTAAAATAAATTAAAACTCGGGATCGTTACAGACTTCCCCACTTAAAGAAATTTCGTCCCCGAAATTTACCAGAGAGAGATAACGAAGATAGATGAAAGATAGAGAAATATCCTTCGAGATCAACTAGACATAAATTCTGCATTTGGCTTACCAAATAAGAATATCAGCAATATGAGAACAAACTCATATAATACTACACAGGATACTCTGGTCATAAATTCTACGAAGTATGCAAAGCACTGGTTAATTCGAAGAGATAACTAACCATTCGTAAAATATATCCGGACTCAAATTGTATTCACATATCTGTCTACTTTTGGTTATAATTTCACAATTTTTTTTTATTTAGAACCCAAAGTATATCTATCAACCATAGCAACCAAAGCAAACAATGCAACCAATACATCCAAACAAATAATTTGGTCTATCCGGAGTTTGTGTCCCATACTAATATATCAAACTCTTCTTCCTGTATTTGCCACGAACCATCGAAGAATTGACAAGAGATGCTGAATAAAAGAGATAGATTTAATCTTCTATAATATTTTCTTCAAGTCGGAATATCTCAAAGTATATACCAATTTGTCCCTCTTCGGACTTCGATCAACCCAAGAAATTTTAATAGAATTTTAATTTTGGTTTTAACCGATATCGTTTTATCGATTCAATTCAAATTATCCTTCATATTCTATTAATCAAGTTAACTCAATTTAAAATTTCCAATTTCAAATTCCAAATTCATATTCATTAAAGTTTAAATAAAAAACTGATAAGAAACCAATGAAGATACGAAGTAAGAATTTCCTACAACGATTCGTAGGACCACCATCACACCGAAAACTTCTTCAGGGGCTGTTACGAAGCAATCATAAGAATTTGGAAAAACGAGTCAAGGAAATTGATAGAGAAAAATCGTTTCCATTGTTGCAGAGCATTGACCAATTATAGTGGTACTTCCCTGTCCCCTATCTCGTTCTCTTCTTGCACTCATAGTCACTATCAGTGGATAGAAAAAGAATTTACTGAGACATACGAACGGATATCTTAGGGATTACTCATTCTAGGGATACTCACCCTATCTCTAATGAGTTACTTAATGTGTTATACTCCTGAGCTAAAGTTCAACCTTAGCTCTGATACCAAATGTGACGACCCTGACTCGACCTTCGAAAATCGGCACCGAATACGACACTCATATTCTAATGCCGCAGATCCAAACGTCGAACCTGGTGCGCCGGAGCTTATAACACCATTAAGTAAACAACACAGCGGAAGAAATAATGAATATCAATATACAACATCTGATACAACATCCCGATACAACAGATGATACAATAGATATCGATATACATCAGAGATATGATACAATAAAATAGCAGCGGAAAGAAAAATAGATAACACTAGCAGCGGAATAAACAATTCTAAGATAGCCTTCAAGAGAGAACTCAAAAATCCAACTCCATCTCCAAGAACCAATCCAGAAATAGCTCGAACTCCAAATAACGATGCACCAAGACAAGCAAGGTCAGTCATGTCCTAAGACTGAACTAGCTCCATAAAATCCCCTGAACCTAACTATATGAAAAACCCGACTCTAGGCTGCTCGTGTGGAAAATAGTGAGCACCCAGAGTTTATGAAAGGAACAATAAGCTCCGAGTCAGTCATGGGACTGGTGTGAGTAACAAAAACAGTTTATCTTTTAAATAAAACAAGATTTATAAAAGAAAATCCGATATGCTTTTAGAAAATGAAACTACCATAAGACCTCCCGCCACACACATAATGCAAACGCAGAATTGGAGGAGATTTCTTCTTATGATAGTCAAACATGCTTAATACGCAGAAAATTTCTTTGATATAATTATTATAAGTGCACAGTGCAGAAAACATTTTGAAAGTAGAATATTAATCTTAGCTAGCATAGACATTTCGAACTATGCCTACTATAGCTACCATCCAAACAGTGGTGACCACCATAAGTGAATGGCAGGTTCTACAACTAAAATCGTACAGGGTTTCGTATTGGATGAATGGATTTCCAACAAATGGTCAGGCTAAGGAACTTCCTACTGCCACATGGGATCGCCTCTGGCGGGACGTCCCAAGAACCTAACCGGATCTCTGCCAACACAAAGCCGGGTTACCTCTGTAACTAGGTAACTACTACTCGAGCAAGCCATTCCCCGGTCTTTTGGGACCTTTATCCGAGGCGCCTCTAAGCAACAACCACACAGTAAATGAGATTGGAGCAACCACATAGGTTAAATATTAGGGCTCTATACCTAATATCACCCTTTACCAGAAGGAAATGACACACCCTAAAGGGCGCGCGACCCTCATAACCTTGCCGCATCTTCCCTGTTTCGACCATTTCTGGGGTGTGAGGTCCTGCTGCAGTCTCGTCCACAAAGCTACACTTTATACAAAAGCCATGCTCTGATCATAAATGATCAACAAATGATCATCAACACACAGCAGCACTCAGCATGCCACACTACCAAATTGGGAGTATATCGTTGATAACCTTCAACTACATAACCTCTGAGCTCGTACGTCTCAGAGAAGGGTGTTAAGCTAAGAGAATAAATTCTCCGCCACCAACAGAAATGTATTTGAAAGAAATCTGCTTTATACCTCAAAGTGTAATGTCAGACATACAATCCATACAAGTCTGTTCCGGGTTCGAACAGAACCGAAGGCACTTCCAAAGAAGTCCTTGCAATCCGGGTATTCACAATCCCGATCGGACTTCCCATCACTTAGGGAATCTCTATACCGTAGCTACTCGGTGCAGAGACAATCGATAGGTCATCCTATCGTTCTCACAAATACCTGGTCTTCAACACCGGTCTTCAAATGCTATCCATATACGTCGAATCACATATTCGGAATGGGTTATACGACACAAAGGTCCTCTCCCGGCTAAACCGAATAGTGAGCGCAACTTTTAAAACATATGGATATGGTATTTCAATTAAGTCACAACTTAATGATTCAAAACTTTCCTTTAAATGGTTTAAACCAATTACCATTTTCAAATCTTTTGAACAAAAGATTTATTTCAAAAACCTTTAATGGTTTAAACAATTTCCACACTTTAATCTTTTAAACAAAAGATTTAATTCACAAAGTTCACCCCATTCACAAAGGTCCATTTATGGATTTCACAACAATTTCCATTTCAATTGGATTAACTCGTTAAATCTTTAAATTAAAGATTTAACTTATAGCTTTCCAATCGTTTTCATAACTCGAAATATCATTTTCATTTTTAACTTGAAATCCTTTTTAACTCAATTTGGAAGTTCACTTCCTATATGAAAGCTTTTATTATATGAAAACAAATAGTTTTCGTTTCAGAAATATCCAAATTTTTATTTACACGAGCTAAAGCCTTTGAATTCAAATTCAAATTCCCAAATCGATACTTTCAAAATAGTTCAACCCATATAAATTGGTATAACATCTTTAGTCCCTAGTTTCCAAATCATAGAATTCAATTTCGAATATTGAATTTCAATTTAAATCAAAATATTTAAATTTCCAAACTCAATCAAGTTATTCAAAATAAATTTCATCTTTGAAATTTCAATTCAAAAGCTTTTCACTTTAAAACCCAATCCATTTCAAAATATTTGAATTTAAATATTCAACTTTGAAAATCATTTCAAAATCTGTGACTTAATCAATTTCCTCGTGAAATCCATATTTGTGTGTGTATAAGTGTGGTGAAGGGGTTTAACACACAATAGTGCAACATCATTCAATCATCATGGATCAAAACACAGAAATATAGTTGATAAGCGATATAAATTATAACGCTTATCGTCCATTCACAAATTCACAAATAATATGCAAATGTAAATCAATGAATAAATCATACACAGCTTAATCTATAGAACAAAATATCTCAAACCAGATCGGACAATCAATTCAAGGCATTTCATATAATATACGCATTCATAAGTAAGGTCAAGAATTCAATAGTCATTTATAAGCAGGATTAATGGTTTATCCCTAATTAATTCAATTTATTTCCAATTTAAATTGATAACTTATGAATTGGTTATCCAATCCTGATGAATTAATTACAAATCATTTGACATAAATAAGTTTATCAAACACTTTAATTAATTAAATTATTCTTAATTAAGCATATTAATTAAATCAACCTTTTAAACCAATTACATAATTGATTAACTTTAATTAATCAAAATATCCAAAATAAATTACTATAAGTGATTAATCCTTAATTACTCCCATTAAGTAAATACACTTAACAATTTATAATTGATTACCTAAATTAATTAATTTAATTATTTATTAAGATCAATCGCCTTAATTAATACTTAATAATCCTTAATTAATTATCTTCATAAACTAATAACATTTCCTAATCAATTTTTTTTAATCTCTAATTATAGATTAAATCTAAATCATTAATTTATAAATTAAATAAATTATTCTTTAATTATCTTATAAATTAAATCATTTAATTACCTTAATTATCTCTAAGGTAAAGTGTATTTAAAACATTTTACTTTTGAGCTTACATTAAATTTCAATTTTTGAACTTAAGACTCAAAATGATTATCCTTTTAAATTTTAAATCAAATTTAAAATTACTTTATTAATCTTAAAATAAATATAAAGAACATTCATTTCTTATATAAGAAACTTATATAGGAAAAGGTTTTAACTAACTTACTTAACTATGTAAATTCATATTTTAAAATACATAAATTATTTAACTTGTAAATTCAAGTTTTTTTTTTCACATTTGATAACTTGTTTTTAAACCTTGTTTTAAAATCCAAATTTTATTTTAGCACACTCAAATACTTAAACTCTTTAGGTAATAAACAATTTAAATTTAATAAACTTTATTTCAAAGTTAAGCTTCAAAACTAACTTCGGTTCACATATAACATTTGTTTTAAAACCTCAGTTTTAACTTTGTTTGAAATAAAAAAAATCAGTTTTAAATTTATTTATTTTTCCTTTTACAAAGAAACAGGACCTGCTGTCAAAAGCCAGGTAACTCACACCCGAGCCAACATCCAATATGCTTCGAGTCGCACGCTAGTTTCCTCGAGAACACACCCTGTACGCAACTCTTCTTCCTCTTAACTTTTTTTTTATATAGCAAGTTAAGTTTTAACTTAAGCAAAAGTTCAAGCATCAGGACACTCGAACACGAATACAAACCCGAAGCGATTCCCCATATTTCTCGAGAACGACTCGCGCCCATGGCTTCACCTCACTGACATGTATCACCGCCGCCGTACACGTGCACGGCAGCATCACCCTTCTCCAGCGAACAACGATAACGTAAACAAGCCACAAATCATCACCAAGCTCGTAATCCAAACTCAAACCGCAAAGAAAAATTCAAATTCAAAAATTAGTTGTTCGCACAAAAAAAAACTGTAACGAACACTCGGTAAAGCGCCTCGCCACCACCTTAGGGATCATCGGCATCGCCCATATTTCGTCCACGCCTCGTCAACACGACCATCCTCCATTCCCTAAATTTTCGTGACACTCGATCACGAAGTGATGACGAACTCCCCATTTTTACAGTCAAGTTCAAAAGCTCGACAAAAAACCCTAACTCGATCTCGTTCTTCAAATTCACACAATACAAAAATTATTTCGCATTTTTCTCAAAATCATAGATGATCATACTATCTTCATACCAAATTTCAACCTTTATTAATGGATCATTCCCCAGTAATTAATAAAAATGCAATATTTGTTCACATTCAAATTGCTCTGAAATTACTAAGCTAAAAATCTTAATTCTAGTTTTAAAAATCATATTTTGCAGTAGGAATTTAAACTATAAACTTGACTTAATATTTTAGAACTATCCGTTTATCAAATTATCATTTGATGCTTGCAAACAAAACTACAGTGATTATATTTTACAACAAGGTTCAGTTAGCTTTTAGAAATCTAAATTTAAGTGAAACATCTTGTTTAGTTTAAAAGCTTAAAGCTCTATAATAATCTGTTGAGAAAAAATCGTAATTTGAAGAAAATATACAACCTGTAATGATCATCAGAGATGTCCAGAGCATCACATACATGTATTCAAACTGAAGCATATATATAATCCAGATTATCTATAAACTTGAACTATTTTTAAATAACTTAAATCCTAAAAATTTCTTGTTTACTCACCGTGATTAAGAAGAAGAACAGAGCCATCTTAACCTTGAAACTGATTGAAACTTGCAAGCTGAAGTGAAGTCCATCTCTTTAATCTTTGGTTTCAGTTTGTGTTGTTAAATTTTGTTTTAACTTGAGCTTTGTTTACTTCAGTTTTATTCTTAGCTTCTGGTTTACTATGCTTACTGAACAAACTAACTAAAAGATGAACACGCATACATATATATATATATATATATATATATATATATATATATATAGAAGATAACAGTTGTAGTATGGGAAGGTATTAACTGGACAATTATTTTCTTGGTTTTACTTTGACCAGATTTACTTAATAGTAGGCTGAGTTGATGGAAATTAAATGCTTTGGTTTCTAATTATGTTTACACAATCAAAATGCCGTTGTACTATGTCTAAAGATATTTGTATAACATATTTATTTGTTCCTTCTTTTGCAAGCCTCATTCTTATCTTATTTTTCTTTTACTTGTTCTTGCTCGTTTCATGTTTACATATGTAATTTTTTTTCTTTTCTTTTTATTTGCTTTTATTTTTTCTTATGTATTCACTTTGTGTTTTATAAAGTTTATTTCAAGTTTACATACATATCTTTTACTTGTTTTCATACTTATGGTAATGTTTACAAGATATATTTTATTTTTAGTTTTTCATAGTTTACAAAACTCTAGAATTATTTAATATGTTCACTTCATATTTTATATAATTATAATTTATTTGAAATGTTTTGTTTTAACCTTATATCAAAATCCAAATACAAAATTATTTTCTAAGATATTTGCTTTTAAATCCCAAATTAAATTTCCAATCTATTTTATATACAAGTGTTCAAATATCCAGATTAATTTCAATTAATCCTTAATTTAACTAACATTATATATAAATTTTCAATCAATTCACGATTTATATTCAGAAATTAAATTAATTGTCAAATTAAAATAAATTAAAACTCGGGATCGTTACAGTTACAGACTAGGTATGGTTCGTATGAGTGCTTTGTAATGCCATTCTGGTTAACGAATGCGCCAGCTTTCTTTATGGATTTGATGAACCGAATTTTTCGAGAGTACTTGGATAGGTTCGTATTGGTATTCATAGATGACATTTTAATATACTCTAAGGAAGGAAGAGAGCATGAAGTTCATCTTAGAATAGTGCTTGAGACACTGAGGCAGCATCAACTGAAAGCAAAGTTTTCCAAGTGTCATTTTTGGAAGAAAGAGGTTAAATTTCATGGTCACGTTATTTTGGAGAAGGCTTTGTCAATTGATCCAGATAAGATCGAAGCTGTTAACAACTAGAAAAGACCAGAGATGGTAACTGAGATCGGAAGTTTTCTTGGACTCGCGGGCTATTACCAGAGATTCATTAAGGATTTCTCACTGATAGCAACACCTTTGAATAAGCTAACCGGGAAGGACATGAAGTTTATTTGGTTTGACAAATGTGAGAAAACATTCCTTAAGTTAAAGCATTTGTTTACCAATGCGCCTGTGTTAGTGGTTCCATAAGGAAACCAAGGATTGGTAGTGTATATAGATGCATGTGGAACCGGATTAGGGTCTGTGTTGATGTAGAAAGGTAAAGTTATTGCCTACGCTTCACGATAGCTTAGACCGCATGAAGTGAGATATCCTACTCATGATTTACAGTTGATAGCGGTGATCTTTGCATTGAAAGTATGAGACATTATCTCTTAGGGGAGTGATTGGAGTTATATACAGATCATAAGTCTTTAAGATATTTGTTCTCTCAGAAGGAGTTGAATATGAGACAACAGAGATGGCTAGAATTTTTAGCAGCTTATGATTTTGGTATAGAGTATACACTTGGAAAAGGAAATAAAGTAGTGGATGCTCTTAGCAGAAAACATCAAAATGTGGTGTTAGCCATGTTGGCTGAATGGAAAGATCTTAAGGCTTTGACTGCATGTAGTGTGTAGTTAAGATCGACTGCTTGTTCTAGTCATAGTGCCGTGGTATCTTGCTTAGAAGTTCCACCAGTATTGATCAAAAGGATTGCTTCTAAGCAAAAGAAGACCCACTGTTAACAGAGAAGATAAGAAGGCTTGAGGTTGGGATGGAGATTGATGATCTAAAAGATTTTAATCTTGACAAGAGAGAATGGTTGAGAAAGAAGGGATGGTTGTGTGTTCTGAATGTTGAGGACTTAGGAAAGAGGTTCTTATGGAATGTTGTCGATCCAAATTTATGATTATCCTAGAGGAACCATGATGTATCAAGATATGAAGAGGAGTTTCCACTGGGAAGGTATGAAGAAGGATGTTGGCCTATGGATTAGGCAGTGTGTGAACTGTTAACAAGTGAAGGCCGAACATCAGAAGCCGAGTGGATTGCTTTAACCTTTGGAGATAGTGTTTGGAAATGGGATTCGATATCCATGGATTTTATGGACGGGTTGCCAAGGTCGAATCAAGGAAATGAAAGTATATGGGTCATAGTGGAAAAAATGACCAAGAGTGCCAATTTTATTCCAGTTAAGTCAATAGGACGGGTCCTGTTTTAGTTAAATTGTTTATGAAGGTCATAGTTAGACTATATGGAAATTCCTATTGGTCTAGTCAGTGGTAGAGATGCTTTGTTTACTAGTGAATTCTAGAACAGTCCATAGGATGTATTAGGTACCAAGCTCAAAATGAGTACTGCATATCACCCTCAGACGGATGGGTTGATAGAAAGAGTCAATAAGATGCTCGAGGATTTGTTGAGAGCTTGTGTGCTAGACTTTAGTGGATCTTGGAAAGATCACCTACAATCAGACTAGTATAGGAATGATGCCTTTCGAAGCTTTGTATCGAAGTCCATGCAAGTCGCCAGCATGTTGGTTAGAAACTAGAGACAGATTAGTCTTGGGTCCATATCTGGTTAGAGCAGCGACATAGAAGATTGAGTTGATCCGAGATAGGATAAAGGAAGCTCAATCTAGACAGAAGAGTTATGCAGATAAGAGGCGCACGGATCTAGAGTTCTCAGTTAGAAATAGAGTTTTCATTAAAGTGTCACCGATGAAGGGTGTGCTAAGATTCGGAAGGTCAGGGAAATAGGCACCGAGATATATTGGTCCATTCCCAGTTATACAGAGGATCAAAAAGCTCTCATACAGAGTAGAGTTGCCGAGCAGTTTGGCAGGTGACTACTATTCCTCCGACTGCATTGGAAGATTTATAGTAGAACCGAATTTTACTTTTGTTAGACAACCGGTTCGGATTATAATGAGAGATGAGAAGAAGTTAAGAAACAAGATAGTCAAGTTGGTGAAAGTTCAGTGGAGCGACAACGAGGAGTACTTGGGAGACAGAAGATAGGATTAGAGAAACTTATCCTGATATGTTGTAAGGGTATGTTCTATATTTGCTTTATATAGATTGTTCCTAATCGGGTAGGCTAGTATGGTAGTTAGAAGATGTTACATATGATTGTTATGTTTGGTATTTAGTCGTTACTAAATTTCGAGACGAAATTCTTTAAGGAGATTTAATTAGATAAATTATATAGAGTAATGTAGAGACTAGAATGATAAGGGGATTGAGATTTGAAAAAAATAGAAGCCATGCCTTAATTAAATGAAATCATAAGAATGGATTTACGAAATGGTTTTATAAGCTAACTACTCAAGAGAATAAGGCAGGGGTATTTTAGGAAATAGCCGTGTACCATAATCTAATAACCCTTAAACCCTTACCTCGTTCTCCTCACTCACTTACTCACAAAATAAAAACATAAACCAAGGAGCTTCAAGGCTGGCCACAACCCTAGGAAGAATAAGGATCAAAATCAACTAAAAGCTAAGGATTCAAGCATGGAAGAATTAAGCAAATCAAATCTCAAGTTCCTTCTCCAAAACAAGGTGAATAATAATCAAAGCCATCTCATTTATGTTTTAAGGTACATTTTGATTTTGGATTTAAAGTTTAAAACCGTTGGGATGGTTTGAATGATAACATGCTTTGATTATATGCCATTTTCGACTTAAACAAGTATGTATGCAAAAGGTTTAATTCGACTTTAAGGCTAAAATCATGACTAAATGAGTTTCGAATGCCATGAGGATTTGAGATGTTAATTTAAAACATTATTTTGGAGATGTTTTAAATTTTCATAATCATCCAAGCCATGGATAATTTATTATGAATTTTGAATGGAAGAAATAGATGATTTAGGTTTAAAATTAATTTCGGTAATTATGTAGAGTATTTTGGGTCTAAAATTTATATATGTTAGAAAACATATCAAAAATGAATTAAGATGACTTTTGGGGATTTTTCCTAAGTGATTTACTATTAAAATTAAATTAACTGAGTTTGAGGACTTAAATGTCTTAATTGTTTTGTTAAGGGGAACGACTTCTTTGTTAAAATATTTAAATTATTAATAGATGAATTCATCAACCTTTTATAGAAAAAATTTAGTAAAGGATTTGGCAACCAATCACATTTTGACAAATGAGGTAAGTTTGGTATAAAGGAGCTTCTTTTAATGGAATAAAATCAGTTTTGCTTTGAATTACGAGCTTGCCTCTTCTATTTGCTTGCTTTCGAAATCATCCCAAATTGCCTTTCGAACTCATTCGAAACTAATATACATGATATCCAATAGCTGGTATATAGTGTATTGGAGAAAGGCGAAAGGGGATGGTGTTGAAAGCTGGCTTTCGAAGGGGTTGATGCCATTTTAATAGCTTTTGAATCACCCCCTTGCCTCTTTTTTGCTTTCGAAAGAGTTACCGCTTATTTTCTAAGATGCTTTCGAAAGGGTTATAGCTTTTGAAGGGATTGCCGCTTACCCTTGTTTTAAAGTAGCTTCCGATTGAGTCCTATTAAGTTTTAAAAAGGAGCTTTCGAAAGGGTAGTTGCTTTTTGAACCAAGGTGAAACCTAGCTACCGTCTTTGCACCTTTCGAATGTGTTAATGGCCGCTTTCCTTTATAGCCTTATAATAATGAGTTCGAAAGGGAAGCTTTTGTTTTATTAATATTGAAGCCACTTCCTAATGCTTTCAGAAGGGGTCCCTGTAGTTACTTATAATAAAAGTTTCGAAGATAATGGTTTCGAAAGGTTGTTTCAAAGCTGTCAATTTCCCCCATTATATTACTTGAAGATTAATGCTTTCGAAAGGGGTTACTTTCGCTTATGTTCACTTTGACCTAGAAGTTATATTTAAGGTTAAACCTAAAGATTTTGAAAGAGATACTTTCAAATTGTTTCAAAGCTACGCATATGTAAATCCTACTTGGACCAAGAGGTTTTGAAAGATAAGCTTTAATACTTTCGGATGGAATATTTTAATGGTTTCGAAAGGAAGGTTTTTGCGACGACCCGACTTTCTACTCCTAGAAAATCGCATCATCAATTAAGAAAGAAAGGGATAGAAGAAGAAAAGAAAGAAGAAAAAGAAGAAACAACACTAGAATCTCAACAGCGGAACGAATAAATTATATTAATATCTTAAGTATTTACATAACATACAATACCAATCAGAGATACACATCATACACATCACATATACTAGACAGTTATAAACACCTGTCTAGTATTTACAACTCAATACAACACAACACAACACAACACAACACAGAGAATACACAGCGGAACTATATATCTACAACGCAGAAGCCTCCTGCTCCATTGCTCCTCCATTATACGTCAAAGCTAACCTGAATCTCTTGACTACTCGTAAAAATTTGAGTACCCAAGAGTTTAAGAAAACAAAGATAAACTTCGGATCAGACATGGGTCTGGTGTGAGTAACAGGTTAAGGTTGCTTAACTTTAAAAACCTTTGAAAAGAAAAGTATCACGTAAGACTTCCCACACATAAACATGGAAAAGTTTTTACCTTATGCTAACCAAAACATTTGATAGGAAATCCGATTATATTATAATAGTGTCTAGGGTTTTCAAGTAAATAAGAAATAGCCGAAATTGTTACATGATTAAATTCCAGCTACTAGCCACAAAAGTGGATAATACAATCAAAACCTTTGGCACTTATTGGATTGTGGATTCCATACAATGACAGGGCTACTGGGGTACCGCCCGTCACAGTACGTGGCCTAGATCACCGTACCGAGGAGTACTCCCACTCCCATGTAACACAAGGCCGGAACCATTCCTTACTGAACAGTTCCGAACAAGACAACCCCGCAGTTGTTTGCAACCAACTGCCCACACAGCCGAATATAAAGGGACTTCTAGACAGGGATCAATCTCGCTCTCCAGTGGAAGCTACTGCACCTCCCCTGTTTTAGCCATTCCCGGTTGATGAGGCTTGAGGCTACGATTACCTTTAGAGAACACATCTCTTAGAATGCTCATCGTCCACCTGACGATGTTCTGAAAGCATTCAATCCATACAAGTTCCTTCCGGGTTCGAACGAAACTGAAGGCATTATCTCGTTACACTCATTTTGGAATCACCCTCAGAGTTAACGACGATAACCCTTGCACTCTGAATCTTCATCTCGAACCTATAAGTACTATTCCGTCAAACTCATTACGGAATCACCCACAGAGTTATACTGACTCATAGTCCTTACACATCGAGTCTTCACTCTTCACATAAGATTCACGACCTATCGTTAATTTGGATTGATGTGGTTTTCGGATATCCAAATATGGAAACCCGATCCCGGTCTCATCGAAATCCAAAGCGTGTCTTTTAGATCCAAGTTGTTTTAAAGTTTAAAACAATTCAATTTAATATATATATATATATATATACAGATAGATAATTCACAACATCATAATAGGTAATCAATTATTGTCATCACAACAGATAATTTATATTATCAACTCAAACAGATAATTCATATTATTAACTCAATGCAACCATAGCATCCAAATCACACAACATCATTTATCTCATAACTGAGATTTCAACCATTCGGGGTAATAAATATCAATCATCATTCATAAGCAATGACTTATTAATCATCATTCTATAATTAATTTAAAATGAATTAAATTAATTACATCTTCCTTAATTAATTTAAAATAAATTAAATTAATTACTTATCCATATAAATCTTGCTTACACATCAATTAAGTATAAATAAATCAATTAATTACTCTTAACAAGTTACCCTAATTAATCATCTTGATTAATTACCCTTTAATTACATTCAAGAAATTAACCTCTAATTAATTTCATAAATTAATTATCCCAAACCAGATTCAGTAATTAACCTGTAATTACTTTATTAATTAATCCTTAATTAATTACATTAACTAATACCTTCATTGATTAATTTGTTCTTAATTAATCAATCCTTAATTATATCATTAATTATTTAAATTAATGATCCCAAATTATTATAATTACTCTATTAAATTAATTATCAACTATCCTATTTGATTAATCATTCTTGATTAATCACATTAAGTAATTACTTTAAATTAGTTACATCTATTTATTTCTTCAAATAATTCAATTATCAAACCCTAAATTAATTACACAAAGTAATTAATTTCCAAAACTCCTTCATTATTCAAGTATTCTTTAACTAAATTACCTCAAGTAATTTATCTTCTTAATCACTTCTCTAAGTAATTATTCATTATTAATTACATTGGTAATTACATCTCAAATCAATCAAAGATTAATTTAAATTAATTAAACTAAATTAATCAACTTAATTAATCAAAACTAAAATTAATTAATTACAATCAGTAATTAATTTCCTTAATTACTTTCATTAAGTAATTATACTTAAATAATTCTCAAATGATTATTTTTAAATTAATTAATACAATTAATCATTAAAATTAATTACATTAATTAATTATAAAATAATACTATGTTAATGATCTTCATTAACCAATAACAAATCTTTAATTACTTTTCCAAAGTAATTAACTAAATTAATCAATATTAATTCTTAATTTATTTAAAGAAACTCATTAATCTATTTCTAATTGTTTAATTAATCAAGTGATAATTAAAAACTTAATTGATTATTAATTACTTGATTAATAAATTCAATTCTTAAATTAAATTAATCAAATCTTATTTAATTAATTTCTAAATCACACTTTAATCAAGTTTAATTAATTTACTTAATCCCTTTTAATTAATTAAATAAAAAACTTAATTATTTAATTAATTAACCTAGTTATTAATTAATTTAATTAATTAAATAAAATCTTAATTACCTTGATTAATTAATAAATCATTAAGTTCAAATCAACTTAATGATAATCATTTATCTCATTAACGATTTAATTATCATTATTAAAGTAATCTTAAAAACAAATTGCTTTTTTTTTAAATTCCATTTTAAATTAAAATTAAAATGAAATTAAATTTAAACTTAAACAAGATTTTAAGTATTTGAAAACTCTTTAGTTTTCATTTTAAAGAATCACTTATTTCTTAAAACAATTTTAAGAGAATAGTTTAACTTTAGCCTATATTCAATTTAAATAAAATTTAAAATACCCTAAATAATTCAAATGATATTGAAACATTTAAATTCAAATCTCATTTACCTTACAATCAAAATTCGAATTATGCTTCAGATTTAAATTCAAAGATTAAAATTTAAAACCCTGTTTTAAATTCTCATTTCGTAAATTATAAAATTCTAAAATATTCAACTTGATTATAATATTTGAATTTGAAACTTGTTTTTATTTGAAATTTTCAAATTTAATCTTCAAATTTGGATTCAGGTTTAAATTCAGATTTAACTTAGAAATTTAAATCTTGTTTTTAAAATCTTCTTTCCAGATTTAAAAATCATTTTCTAAAATACTGCACAGGTTTATTTTTAAATTTTCATTTCTGCACATTATTTATTTGAACACTGGAATTCAAATTCATTTGAATTCAAATTTAAACTTTCTTCAAGTTAAGTTTTAAACCTGCTTTGCTTCTTCTCTTTTTTTTAAACTTAGTTTTAAAATTTGAAAACCTGAAACAGTTCAGGTTACAGAATCAAAATACTGCAACTATAAACTTCCCGAGCCCAAACTATTTTACTTCGAGTTAACTAGACCCTATACCCTAACTTTGGGTAAAAACTTCATGTGACTGGAGCATCCCCCGAGAACATCCTACCAAAAACTCCCAGAAACAATACAAACTTCACCAACCAAAAGAATACACGGTGCACATGTACAGTCCCTCCGGCTCCTCTGATCAACTTCGCAACCCACCCTTGGTCGACGAACCTCAACTCAGATTCATCACAACATCAATTGCATTGATTCATAATGAAAAACAGGTTCGAGAATCCCTGAAGCAAACCTGGAAATTCAACACTTCCTCAACCCAAATCTGGAAAACTTCACGTTCCCTTACCTCCGACTACCAGAATATCCACGCCTCCGGCCACACGACCGCCAACCACCAAGCTATAATTTCCCAAAGCTACGTTGAACTCGATCACTTCTACAAACAGTGGTGATCGATTCTCTTCACCTAGTTAAAAACTAGGGTTCCCACCTTCACATAACAACCACTACTTCTTTGATGAATTAAATCATCATCAACAATTTTCTAGGCATCAACAATCATCCCTCTACTATCTAGAATAACTCAATCCTCTCTAGTTACAAAAATTACCAGGAAATCATGAATTCCCACTTCCAGTAAATAACCCAACTGTACCTTAATTCTACTCCTAAAGATCTTGATTTTAGATTTAAAAATCATATTCTAGTTAGTGTATTCCATCTACAATACTGGATTTATAATTTATACTAAATAAATTTTGATTTATATCTACATGCTTTGGTGTTTTATGAGTTTCCAGAGACCATCCAATTTATATTTCTACTTACTTAAATCCTTAAATATTAACCTCTGGTAAACCATCAACTTTGATTTATCAACTTCATTCTAGCACACACAAAATAAAAATAAAAATAAGGATTTTAAGTAAATATATAAAAGCTTGTACCAGGCAAACAAACATCAAGGCAATTTTAGATAGCATGCATACAAATAAAATTTTCCACCAGATATTTAATTATAAATATATGCACTAGTTATTCATTTCAGTATACTGGCATGTAACAATATTTAACCTTCAAAGTTTTAAGAAGAAAAGTTACTCACTTGGTTTACAGAAGAACAGAGCACAAATTTCCTGATCTTGAAATTGCAAAGCTTTTGCTTCCTATCCAAAATTATATGCATCCAAGATCCTAGGTTTTAAAAAGAAATGCAGAGTTGATTTTCAGTATGTTGAAATGCAGACATTGATTTTTCAAGAATGGATTCCAGGATGAAAAGAAATGCAGGTTTTTGAGATTCACATTTTAGTTTGAGGAGTGCTGCAGATCTTTTTGTTTGAGGGATTTTCAAACTTGCTTTTTGAAGTTGATTTTCAAATATTTGATTTTGAAACTGAACTACAAGTTTCAAATGCAGGTTGATTGATTTTTTTTTAAAAATGCAGTGATCTTCATTATGAATTTGCAGATATGCTTTTGAGGTATTTTCAGGTTTTTGATTTCTTTTGATTCATTTATCTTTTGTTTTGAAAAGAGGATGAGGGGAGAAATGAGAATGTTTTAAAAGAGGGCTGAAACAAATTTAACAAAATAAATAAAAGAAAATAGAAATTAAATGACACTTGTCATTTTGTTTGTTTTACAATTAACACATGTAGTTTAGATTTGTTCAATACTTAACACTTGTCTTTATTTCCTTAAATTATATTTTTAAATGTTTAAAAAGAGTTTTCCTTAATTTATTTTATGTTTGTAAATATATTTGAATTTCCTATTAAAAGTAAATGTAAATAAAACAATTTATAAATTAAAACTTATACAATTATTTTAAAGAACCTATTTATTTGAATTCATAATAAAATTCCAATTTCATATTAAACCTTTGAAATCTAATTTAATATCAATTTATTCAATTTAAAATAATAATACTATTTCCTTATTTTAATTCCTTTTATATTTATGGGAAAAATAGTATATTCATTTATTATGGCTTGAAATAACAATTTAACAAATTTTTATATGATTTATAAAGAAATTATAAATCACTTTTATTATCAAATGAATTTAAATCATATGCTATCTTAAATTTTAAACTTATATAAAATATACTCAAATCATATTACTCAAATAATATTTAAAAAGAAATAAAAACAACTTTTATTTGAATTTAAAACAAAAATTAAGCTAAGATAAATTTTAAACAATATAACATTTATTATTAATATTACAAACCATATAATCACTAATTTAAAATAGATTTTTTTTAAACTTAATATTAATTTAAAACATAATTTCCTAATTACACAATATTTTTTTAGAATTTAAAAACAAAACTTCATTTATTTATTATTATGTAAGTTAAATTCCAAACAAAGATAAACTATAATATATATACAAATATATATATACATTATAATTTAAAACATTTATTTTAGCTTTTTAAAAGACAAATCACAAATTAAATATTTATTAAATCTGATTATTAAACCAAAACATATTTTATTAATCAATATTGTCAATATCAATTTAATTTTATATAAAATTATTAAATTGATATTGTCGAAAATTCCAGGATATCACATTCCTTCCCTCTTAAAAGAATTTCGTCCCCGAAATTTAAAACAAAGGTAATTTCATAACCTACTTTAGATTTTAAATTTTAAAACCAAGCATATATCAAACATATGCTAACAACCATAGCAATCCATTCATCCAATCAAACAAAATTTACTATCCAGACAAAATTCTGGATAGAGTTTCCTCGAGTTTCCCAAGTAAACACCGGGTTACTCGCTCTATAGAACCCAAACAATCAACACTACTGAGTTACAGAACTCCTACTCATCTATATCTATAACTGAACAAGACATCAGACTATAGACAAGTCTGACTCAACATCCAAAATCTCCCAAAACAACTGATTCCAAAACCAGAGATAGATCATACATGTACTCCCTCAGAGATACGTGAATCACATCGAATTCCAGTTGTCCAAACTGGCAATTCAATCCAGATAATCAAACACTTATCCAAAACAGAACACAGAAGAAATCCAAAATATCTCGGAGCTAGCTTACCCAACCTTACCAAAATTTATAGCTCTTAAAAACTGAGAAACTTATCCAAAATCAAATCTCCGATTTCAGATTCACAAGATTCTTCGGATTATATCGCGCTACCTACTTCCTACCTGATCAACTCAACCCTTGCTGATGTCTCAAGAAACAAACTAGACCAATCCCAATTCATCAGAATGATTCTTCCCGATCAACCAAGATCAAGAACAACTTCCATTTACCATCATCAGAAGAAATAACTTCTCCTATCCAAAAAAGAAAAACAGATACACTCCCCAACTGCTTCCGCTGCACAACTCTGATCTGGAGTAGAAAAGAATGCTGAAAAAGAACACAAGCATAACTAGACAGCAAAACCAAGAAGATCTCCGATAACCCAGAGAAAATTCAGAATTTCCTCAAACCTGAGTTGCTTCAATAAACTCCATCTCAAGGAACCAACCTTCAACCGGTACCACTGAATCTCTAGTTGAAGACAAACTCTGAAATCTCTGAAAATATTCAGAAAAATCTCCAACAACCCAAGAGAATACTCAATCATCGCAAGTCACTTTTGCGATCAACCCAAACTAAAATCCAAAGAAAACTGTTCTCTCTTTACCAATCAGAACAACTTATGCTGGTCTTGCCAATCCATCTAAGAAATGATCCACTCTACTGCTTCTGAACTCCTCCTTCAGAAAACTGTTAAGCCAGAAAATTCTGTCGACACGCAGAACACTCCTAGCTGCACTGCTTACACCAATGCCAAAGAATTCCCATTCTAAAGTTCTTCGAGAAACTCGGACTTTTCAACCAAAAAGAAACATCCTGCTGAACTCAGCCACAACACCGAAGCAGACCTACTTCCTTAAACTTGTTCCAAAGAAATCATCTTCAAAAAACATCCATAGTCACTGCATCTCATCACACAGCTACTACTTCCTGAGGTATCAAGATATCATCATTTTCTTCTGCTCAGCCAACAGATCCAAACTTCAAAGATAAACTCCGAACCTTAACAGGTTACCTTCAGAGATCAATGAAGTCTTTACACCACTTCAAAAATCACTCGAGATGGTATTAGGTCTACAGTCTCGATAGATATACTACCAACCTCAAACATACAAACTCCAAACAATGGTATTCGTGTTACACACACCACTACCTTATCTACCTTTATAACCCATATTGGAAAACCTGAACAGGTAACCAAACAAATAGGTAGAAATATATATATATATATATATATATATATATATATATAGTAATATATAAAAATTACAGATATGCTCTCTCAAGATAGACATCACTCCAGAGCCTAGGTATTCACTCAACCTAATGCTCTGATACCAACTGCGACGACCTGACTTTCTACTCCTAGAAAATCGCATCATCAATTAAGAAAGAAAGGGATAGAAGAAGAAAAGAAAGAAGAGAAAGAAGAAACAACACTAGAATCTCAACAGCGGAACGAATAAATTATATTAATATCTTAAGTATTTACATAACATACAATACCAATCAGAGATACACAGCATACACATCACATATACTAGACAATTATAAACACCTGTCTAGTATTTACAACTCAATACAACACAACACAACACAGAGAATACACAGCGGAACTATATATCTACAACGCAGAAGCCTCCTGCTCCATTGCTCCTCCATTATACGTCAAAGTTAACCTGAATCTCTTGACTACTAGTAAAAATTTGAGTAACCAAGAGTTTAAGAAAACAAAGATAAACTCCGGGTCAGACATGGGTCTGGTGTGAGTAACAGGTTAAGGTTGCTTAACTTTAAAAACCTTTGAAAAGAAAAGTATCACGTAAGACTTCCCACACATAAACTGTAACGACCCGAAATTTTCGAACCCGAAAATCCCAGATAGTTATGAAAAGAAGAAAGAGATAGAAGAAGAAGAACAGAAACACCAAACATCTCACATTCGCAGCGGATAAAATATATTAATAAATAATAACAGTTTACAAAAGAATCTATATCTATCGGTTACATTTTAGTACATCAGAGTTTTACATATATACACTTACTGAATATATATACAATTATCATGACTCAGGTAAACAATAATATAAATACAGCGGATAAACTCCATGCGATATTGCCACCAGCTCGCCTCCTGAGCTCCTGAACGTCCTAACCTGAAAATCTGTAATACTCGGTCTGACCCGAGCATTACACCAAAGTAACACCCGGGTCAGGCTGGAAACCAGCATGAGTAAACCCATCTAACATGGAATACCAAAGAAATCAACTTATATAAACCCGGGTAAGTTATATCAATTTAACCAATTCACAGTTTTGCTATAGACAACACTTATTTCACACATCAATTTTCTAAGTACCAAGCTTAGATAAAATAACCTAGTCCATTTAAAACTTTTCAATCCAGCCTATTGATTTCATAAATCAATTTATAAAAATTCGAAGTGGTTTCGGGTATTTCCCAAATATCCGACCCCGGTCTCTTCGAATCTCATGTTATCCTAACCCAAGTTATTCAAATGAAATACCCAACATTTCATATCAGAGATAACAACTCATTCAAGCATCCATCACCATTTAATCACCCATAAGCAAGCTTAATCGCATACAAGCCAATTCAATTGATTCTAATTGAATTCCAAACCCCAATTACTTAAATTTCTTCATTGATTTATTTCAAACCAATTAATAAATCAATTTCTCCATATTCATTCATCTTAATTAATCACCAGGATTAATTATGTTTAAATTTTGTTCAAGTAATTATCTTTAATTCATTTCACGAAAATAATTTGTCTTAACCCAAAATCAACAAGTAGTCTTAATTACCTCAGGAATTAATGAACTATTTTAATTATATTAGTCCACAATTATTTATATTAATTTAACTTCTTATAAGTCACTCATGATGGATTAATTAATCTTAAGTAATCAAATCTTTAATTACATCATTAATCATATAAATTAATTTCTCCTTTATTTAACTATCTTAATTACTTCCTTGATTAATCCCACAAAGTAATTACATTTTATTAACTACATTAAATAATTTCCTATCAACCATCAATTTACTTTTCTAAATTAATTAAGCTTAATACATTAACTTAACCTTCAATTAATTGGTTCAAACACTAAATTTCTAAATTAATCAACTCAAATCATCAATTAATTGAATTAATTTGTCATCCACTTAAATTACACTACTAATTTATTTAATCACAAATCATATGCCCTTAATAAGTTATCTTATTTAATTCTTACTTTAATTAATTACAAGAAATAAATTCTCAAGTACTTCCATTAGTACTTTATCATTTAAGTAATTGATTAATCTCTAATTACAAATGATCGATTTTTACTAAACTAAATTACCTTATTAATGTAATTAATCAATCTATCTTAATTATCTTGAAGATGAACATTAACCTTTAAAATTTAAAATGACTTAATTACCGTTTGCAAAACCCTTTGAACTTTTAAATTTATTTAAATAAAACTTAAAATGAATTACAAGTTTAACTTTAACTCGAAACTCGGTCTCAACTTTTTCTTTCAATTGAAAAAAAACAGAACGAACAGGATTTCCATTACAATCTGAGTAACCATTTATCCGAAGCATCACTACTGTACTTCGAGTCAAAATCCTACTGCCCGAGTAAAACTACCCATAATTCAATTCGATTAGATGCACCCAGTAAATTATCCTTTTAAAGTAAAATAGAATAGCATAAACTAAAACGTTAACTAGATTTCTCACCATTAATTTCGAGATATCAGAACATCATCAAAACTGTCACGACCCTCCTCCTTCACGCGTTCGAGTCGAGCTCCAATGTCACCGAATTCCAACTCGCGAACCCCTCTGTCGCTCGAACTGGCACCACTCCTCGAGCTAGGCAACACCACGACCGCTGCTACCCACGAGTGACTCAAGCTCGACACGATGCTGCTCTGACAACGTGGCCATGATTGCCCTAGATTTGCCCCCAATTCGCGATCTGATTTGAACATGGCTTCGGCCTTTAACTTATCACAACATAGCCTTGCAAAAATCGAGTATCCTCGCTTGTTCGAGGGCGAACGACATGATTTCCCCCCTTTCGGTCGCCTTATTCTTTTTTTTTCAATTACTGTTAATCTCTATGTGGGGAAGAGGAGGGAGAGAGAGCGGGTTTTTGAACTGAAGAGGAACTAGGGATTTCACGGAGAAAAGAAGGATTATAGGAATTCTTTTGTGAAGAGATCAATTTGCTCCCATTTTAGTTCGATCTTCTCCTTCTGGATTTGAGAGGAAGACGGGGAATTAAATATATTAGGCGAGAAGCTTATTGAGTACGAGTTAATGAAAATATCTTTGACACCTTTGACTTAATTTTTTTATTAAATTATAAAACTCTCAAAAACGTCTCGTTAATTATAACGTGAAATCTCAAACCCCGAATCAAACATGCCGACTGTCGTTTATAAGGTTCTACCCGCATTCCGAACACAATGGAACATGTTTCGGAAGCTAATTCGATCATATATGCGAGTTACGGAAGTAAACGATCAAATTTTAAATTAAATCGATTAAAATAGTTCGAAGCGTTTCGAGCTGCCAGGGTCAAACGACAACTCCGATTGTTACAAAAATTGAAATCCGATAATAACTAACTATGACGGATCCAATGGAACTGGTTTTGTCGAATTCCGAGACTGTGCCTCGGAAGGCTATTTTTAAATTCAATTTAAACGATATATTATTAAAATTAAACAAATTATCTTTAAATTAAATTACAACCATTCTATTATCTTCAGTATCCTCATTATAGATTTTATAAGCCTTCAAATTATTTGAAACAGGCCTAGAATCTCAGATTCAACAATTTACCCAATTTCAATTATAAAATTCAATATTTAAGTTATAAAATTAAATGATTTCATTATCAAGTAAATATTGATATCTTAAATTCAAATTAAAATTAACTTTCAAATATTTAAAACCAATTAACTATTCAAATTTACACTGCTAGAAATTCCGGGTCATCAGATTCCTCCCCCCTTAAAAGAATTTCGTCCCCGAAATTACTAGTTAGGAAGAATGGACCAATACCCGTTTACTTTTTCCAAAACCCACACTTCAACAGTCTTACCAAATATCCTTAATTAAAGACCCACTATCACCTTAACCAACTTCCTAAAACCTTCTATGGTTTCAACCAACACCCCTCACTCAATCGTCTAAATTTCAATTTAAAACCAAATTTGAATTATCAAAATTTTCTCAAAATTTTTCTAACTCCCTAAATTCCCGAAATTTTTTGCCAGCGTCTCCTTTGCGCGGCTAGCTCGGTACTACTACAAAAGGCCTCTACGGGCTCCCAAATGCCAAAAAGGAAACAAAAGCCAAGTGGCTACATCAAAAACCCAATCCAATTTCATACAGAATTTTAAATACATACCTTTTTGTCGGGCAATTCACATTTATCTTTGGAAATCAAATCCAACTTTCTTTTTACCTTTTTATACCTGCATATTTTACTTAGCAACAATATTCAATCGTAACCTTTCAAATCATTTATACATTTCCCTACATAAGTTTCATATCTATTTCAAAATTAGTTTTTCCCCTTCCATATGAATTCAATTCACTTTCAATTCTAAATTATTGAATTTATCTTCCATTTATAACTCACTCATATTAATTTCATCTTCTAATTTACATTACTTTAATTTGAAATCGTTTTGTCGTTAACCAAATTTTCCCCAAATTTTCAAAAATTTTCTAACTCCCAAAATTTTGGAAAATTTTTGGCAGAGTCTCCTTTGTACGGAGGAGCTTTTGCAATTTGACAAGAGATATAAATATATATACATCGACCCACCCGGTCGGAAAAAGCAAAAACAGTTCATATTTCCTATTTTTATTGAGTAGGCGTACCTTATTTAGCATTTTAATCAAGCAGCTTATTTACATTAGCAATTAGCGCAATCCAAATCAACCAAACAGTCTTCAGGTACCTGTACTTACTCAATTTAAATATGTAAGTGCCATATATATGAAGGTTATAACATTTCTCTTGCTTAAACAACTACAACACATCAATTCTAAAAGAAATGCATTCTAAATAACTTCTACAAGCGCTTTATATGATTTCAAAACTAATTCCATTGTTTTCAATCAATTTATATACCATTTCATTCAATTTTAATGGTTTACTACTCAAATGCTTACATTTAATTTATTTTTAATCCAATCAAGCTCAGATTCACTTCAGTTGATTCAAAATCAATTATATTTGCTTCCACTAATTCATAGAATTTAATTAAATCTCGTTTACGTTAAACGACAATCATTTCTAGGCAATTTAATAATATCCATGTGAATAAATAATTACTTAAGCTTTATAACCAATTAAAATTGATTCCAACTCAATTTTATTTAATTTCAATCCATTTTAATTCATTCACACCCATTTATTTAATTCGTCATATTCCATTCTTGTATACTACTAGCCATTTCCAAATTAACTCAATCCAAGCTTTAATTAATGGGCTTTCATCCTTATTCGAAGCCAAGTTTCCAAAATTTTAAGCTTAAATTAATTTACTTTAATTTATTCCAACTTCAAACTTAAGTTTACCGTTATTTGACTCTCATTTAACCAAATTCCATTAAATTTTAATTTTACTTCACCTTCTCCATTTATTAAAATAACATTCAAGCACATGTGCCACCGAATTTAAGCTTAGTCTGATAATCCAAATCCAATTACAACTTTGATTTAGTTTTTATTCAATCAGACTTCCTCCATTTATTATTTAACTCCATAAGCCCATTTAAAATTTTCATTTACTTACTTAATTCATTATCGAATTTATTTTATTAATACAAAGTCATTCTCAAACATTTCTACTCACCTGGGTTTTGTTTGCAACCCAAACTATTTTTATTATAATCCACTTTCCTTTTACCAAATTTACTTGCAAATTACACTATATATTATCCAAATCACTTGAATTTTATTTTCAAGTCAAACCATCACCCTTTCAAGCCAACTCTATTTTATTTTTCTACAACTCCTCTTCTTATTTAATTCATTACCAAATCCAAGTCGAATTCTATTTATAGTTCGAATTCATTTCCAGACTCCATTATCAACTTACAACTCATTTTATTTACCCAAGTTAAATTTTATTTAGCCAATTAGCTTACTTCCACTTTTGATTCGATATGCGATTTTATTACAAAGAATCGTTTCATTTAAATTTTCCCGAGTGCAAATTTTGTTTTATAATTCCAGCTTGGATTCCCTTTTTATTTCAAAATTTAGAAATGCCTTTAAATTCAGATAATACAATTAAAATAGCTTTTTATAAAATATTACTTATAACTCGATGTCTCAACCAGTCCATCCTTGTTCTCACAGAAATTCAACCATACGTTGATCAGGTGTAGGACTGAAAATCTATAAGTACTTGGTAAACCCGTTTTCAACACCCAGTAAAAATACTCCGAAAATAATTTTACTGAAAATATAGAAACAGATTTTTTTTTTTTCGAATAGAGGAAATATCTTTAGTGAGGATGCTCTGGAAATCATCACCCCCATTCCATGGTCACAGTTACATACCAGGGTTACGTTGCAGTCACAACAAAAGTCCATGTAACTGTAGGCTCTCCGCGGCCTCTAGATTACGCCATGGAACCCACACAACAGATCACAGTTACATCCAGGGTTACGTTGCAGTCACAACAAAAGTCCATGTAACTGCAGGCTCTCCGCGGCCTTTCGATCTCGCTATCAAAATTAAACTTCTCCACTCTTACATAGGTCGCAGTCTACCGAGATAAACTCAAACGCAGACTGTTGGCTCTCAGCGTCACACACGACTTTCGCTATGTGGTATACCATAGTGTCGCAGTCTACCGATATAAAGTCAAACGCAGACTGTTGGCTCTCCGCGGCACACATGACTTTCGCTATGGTACACTACCCATAATGCTCAGGAACTAGTTTTGTCCGGACTCCTCACAGGATCAACTTTAGAACCCCCTCTTGGGGCTCAAGGCAGCACCACCCGGTGGCACTCTTGAGAAGTCCATTCCAAGGGGGCGCCTTTTTCCCCAGAGCCATCATCAAAACACTTTATACTATACACATATAGTATCTTTCAAATCATACACCTAGTATGAATTTTATCAAAGCTCCTTTACACAAAATCGATTATCCCAAAATCGATAATTCTCAAAATAGGCTTTCCAAATTCCAATATTGATTTTACCCAAAAATCATAAGCCTTTCCAAATCCAAAGGTTCCCAAAATCTTTTTCCAAAATCTTCATAAGATCCTTTATATAAAATGTTTAAAACTTTGGATCTTTTCAAACTTGTATAAAAATTCCTTTTATACTTCAAACACTTACCAAAAATTCTTTCTTCCCATCATAGATTCAACAAGGGAAGATTTGTCTTATATAACAAAGCTATATAACTTTGTTTATTCAAATCAAATATTCAAATTTGATTACTCTTTCCTATATCAATTTCCTTAATCCCCATTTGGATTATCATTTCAATTCTTATCTCAGTTGAGTATTTTAATCAATAACAGTTTTAAACTCCGATCAGTTTAGAAAAATAGCTTGAAAATTTTAAAAATAGATAAGTAGTTGAAAAATAATCAATAGTTTGCAAAATAATTGTAAAATAGTTAACTAATTATAAAATAGTTGAGAAATAGTTAAATGGTCATAGAAATTTTAGATAATTGCAAAATAGTTGTTAAATAGTAATTAATTTGTGAAATAGTTGAAAAATAGTAATTAGTTTAGGAAACAGTTGAAAAATGGTCAAATAGCTCCAAAATAATGGTAAACAATTATAAAATAAGTTAGCTTTAAAAAGAAAGGTTGTATATATTTAATAGCTTAGAAAATAAGTTGATATGAAAAAAATTTATATCGAAAATAGTCAAGAGTCAAATTGTTCACTTCCCCAACTAATTTCCATTTAATTGACTCAATTCTAACTTGAATAACTTCAATTTCTGTTGAAATTTATTCCCAATTCAAGTTAAATCAATCTTGATTCCTTTCCCAATTTAAATCAAATTCTAGTTGATTTTAATCCTGTTCGATTTTGATTTTGATTTCATATTATTCCAATCAATTTGAATTATTATCAATTGAATCCATTTCAAATTCAAATCATTTCAACATAATCCAATGCAATTCCTCATTTAAATCCTTAAACCTATACATCTTCAATCACCAATTCAATTAGTTTAAACCAAATTACAATTTGAACTAATTCAATTTCAATTTTAATGTATTCAAACTAAATTCAACTGGTACAAATGAAATCTAAATTTCAACTTTAACCCATCTCGAATTATATAAATTCGAGTTGTATTCTCAAAGGTTGGTTTAACTCTTTAAAACAAATTACTTTTATTTAAAGTTTTTAATCAATTTAATTTCTGAGTTCGATTTCCAAAATTCCATTTAATTTTTAAACCTTTACAACTTAAATTATAATTTCCAATTTTACAACTTCTATTTATAATCAATTACATTCACATTTTGCTTTTAACTCAGAATTATACATTTTATTTAACCAATATATTTTTATTATTCCATAAACATTTTAATCAAGATTCCAGAGTTTTAAACAAATTTCCATAATTCCAATATCACCTTAGAATTCAACGATATCCAAAATTCTTTGGCATATTCATTTCTCCCTTAGAACTTCAAAACCAAACCCAGTTTACAACCAATTCCAATTTTAAACAATTTGGTAGCAATTTCTCTTCTAGAAACTCGAAAATGAACATCGATAATGCTGTAGTCATTACCGACGTTATTTTCCAGTGACCGAAAGAGTTCGATGCTTTTATCTCTTTTAAAAACATTTCCAAATATTTTTAACTCCAAATCTCCCAGATTTCAAATTCAACACAAAAAAATATTTTTGAAATAATACTATTATTTCTCCAAAACATCTGGGAAGCACTTTCAAATCCAAAGGAAATTTTAAATTTTCCCAAAATTCCAAATCCCCAATCCATCCAATTCATATTTAAATATTACTCTAGAATTTTCATCTTACTTATTTTCAATTATTCTCTGGCATTCTATTTCAAATTATAATCTCATTTATTTATGAAATTTATTTCGACTTATAAATTTCATTTCCAATCTATATTTCAAATTCCGGGATTAGATTTTGAATTTCATTTTCAATCACTTAAATTTTAATTTAGTTATATTATTTTTGTTTCCTGCTTAATTTAATTCCAATTCTAAACTTCAGTTTCAGTTTGAATCCATTTCAAACTTATCTTTATTAAATTTCAGTTTGGTTGTATTATATTACTTCTCAAATTTAATTCCAACAATTTAACAACCAATCACCTTAATATTTATTAGAAAGAACTATTGCTTTATATTTCAAAATATATTTTATATAAAACCATTTAAAACCTTTATATAAGAAAATAAGAAGTACGCGCTCATATATATATACTCAACTCATTCTAGAGTACTTCAGACCCTATTTAATGAGTAATCCCCACCAGAGCCAAGGTTCTCGCTTAACCATTCAGCTCTGATACCAAATGTAACGACCCGAAATTTTCGAACCTGAAAATCCCAGATAGTTATGAAAAGAAGAAAGAGATAGAAGAAGAAGAACAGAAACACCAAACATCTCACATTCGCAGCGGATAAAATATATTAATAAATAATAACAGTTTACAAAAGAATCTATATCTATCGGTTACATTTTAGTACATCAGAGTTTTACTACTGAATATATATACAATTATCATGACTCAGGTAAACAATAATATAAATACAGCGGATAAACTCCATGCAATATTGCCACCAGCTCGCCTCCTGAGCTCCTGAACGTCCTAACCTGAAAATCTGTAATACTCGGTCTGACCCGAGCATTACACCAAAGTAACACCCGGGTCAGGCTGGAAACCAGCGTGAGTAAACCCATCTAACATGGAATACCAAAGAAATCAACTTATATAAACCCGGGTAAGTTATATCAATTTAACCAATTCACAGTTTTGCTATAGATAACACTTATTTCACACATCAATTTTCTAAGTACCAAGCTTAGATAAAATAACCTAGTCCATTTAGAACTTTTCAATCCAGCCTATTGATTTCATAAATCAGTTTATAAAAATTCGAAGTGGTTTCGGGTATTTCCCAAATATCCGACCCCGGTCTCTCCAAATCTCATGTTATCCTAACCCAAATTATTCAAATGAAATACCCAACATTTGATATCAGAGATAACAACTCATTCAAGCATCCATCACCATTTAATCACCCATAAGCAAGCTTAATCGCATACAAGCCAATTCAATTGATTCTAATTGAATTCCAAACCCCAATTACTTAAATTTCTTCATTAATTTATTTCAAACCAATTAATAAATCAATTTCTCCATATTCATTCATCTTAATTAATCACCAGGATTAATTATCTTAAATTTTGTTCAAGTAATTATCTTTAATTCATTTCACGAAAATAATTAGTCTTAACCCAAAATCAACAAGTAGTCTTAATTACCTCAGGAATTAATAAACTATTTTAATTATATTAGTCCACAATTATTTATATTAATTTAACTTCTTATAAGTCACTCATGATGGATTAATTAATCTTAAGTAATCAAATCTTTAATTACATCATTAATCATATAAATTAATTTCTCCTTTATTTAACTATCTTAATTACTTCCTTGATTAATCCCACAAAGTAATTACATTTTATTAACTACATTAAATAATTTCCTATCAACCATCAATTTACTTTTCTAAATTAATTAAGCTTAATATATTAACTTAACCTTCAATTAATTGGTTCAAACACTAAATTTCTAAATTAATCAACTCAAATCATCAATTAATTGAATTAATTTGTCATCCACTTAAATTACACTACTAATTTATTTAATCACAAATCATATGCCCTTAATAAGTTATCTTATTTAATTCTTACTTTAATTAATTACAAGAAATAAATTCTCAAGTACTTCCATTAGTACTTTATCATTTAAGTAATTGATTAATCTCTAATTACAAATGATCGATTTTTACTAAACTAAATTACCTTATTAATGTAATTAATCAATCTATCTTAATTATCTTGAAGATGAACATTAACCTTTAAAATTTAAAATGACTTAATTACCGTTTGCAAAACCCTTTGAACTTTTAAATTTATTTAAATAAAACTTAAAATGAATTACAAGTTTAAATTTAACTCGAAACTCAGTCTCAACTTTTTCTTTCAATTGAAAAAAAAACCAGAACGAACAGGATTTCCATTACAACCTGAGTAACCATTTATCCGAAGCGTCACTACTGTACTTCGAGTCAAATCCTACTGCCCGAGTAAAACTACCCATAATTCAATTCGATTAGATGCACCCAGTAAATTATCCTTTTAAAGTAAAATAGAATAGCATAAACTAAAACGTTAACTAGATTTCTCACCATTAATTTCGAGATATCAGAACATCATCAAAACTGTCGTGACCCTCCTCCTCCACGCGTTCGAGTCGAGCTCCAATGTCACCGAATTCCAACTCGCGAACCCCTCTGTCGCTCGAACCGGCACCACTCCTCGAGCTAGGCAACACCACGATCGCTGCTACCCACGAGAGACTCAAGCTCGACACGATGCTGCTCTGACGACGTGGCCATGATTGCCCTAGATTTGCCACCAATTCGCGATCTGATTTGAACATGGCTTCGGCCTTTAACTTATCACAACATAGCCTTGCAAAAATCGAGTATCCTCGCTTGTTCGAGGGCGAACGACATGATTTCCCCCCTTTCTGTCGCCTTATTCTTTTTTTTTCAATTACTGTTAATCTCTATGTGGGGAAGAGGAGGGAGAGAGAGCGTGTTTTTGAACTGAAGAGGAACTAGGGATTTCACGGAGAAAAGAAGGATTATAGGCATTCTTTTGTGAAGAGATCAATTTGCTCCCATTTTAGTTCGATCTTCTCCTTCTAGATTTGAGAGGAAGACGTGGAATTAAATATATTAGGCGAGAAGCTTCTTGAGTACGAGTTAATGAAAATATCTTTGACCCCTTTGACTTAAATTTTTTATTAAATTATAAAACTCTCAAAAACGTCTCGTTAATTATAACGTGAAATCTCAAACCCCGAATCCAACATGCCGACTGTCGTTTATAAGGTTCTACCCGCATTCCGAACACAATGGAACATGTTTCGGAAGCTAATTCGATCATATACGCGAGTTACGGAAGTAAACGATCAAATTTTAAATTAAATCGATTAAAATAGTTCGAAGCGTTTCGAGCTGCCAGGGTCAAACGACAACTCCGATTGTTACAAAAATTGAAATCCGATAATAACTAACTATTACGGATCCAATGGAACTAATTTTGTCGAATTCCGAGACTGTGCCTCGAAAGGCTATTTTTAAATTCAATTTAAACGATATATTATTAAAATTAAACAAATTATCTTTAAATTAAATTTCAACCATTCTATTATCTTCAGTATCCTCATTATAGTTTTTATAAGCCTTCAAATTATTTGAAACAGGCCTAGAATCTCAGATTCAACAATTTACCCAATTTCAATTATAAAATTCAATATTTAAGTTATAAAATTAAATGATTTCATTATCAAGTAAATATTGATATCTTAAATTCAAATTAAAATTAACTTTCAAATATTTAAAACCAATTAACTATTCAAATTTACACTGCTAGAAATTCCGGGTCATCACATAAACATGGAAAAGTTTTTACCTTACGCTAACCAAAACATTTGATAGGAAATCCGATTATATTATAATAGTGTCTAGGGTTTTTAAGTAAATAAGAAATAGCCGAAATTGTTACCTGATTAAATTCCAGCTACTAGCCACAAAAGTGGGTAATACAATCAAAACCGTTGGCACTTATTGGATTGTGGATTCCATACAATGACAGGGCTACTGGGGTACCGCCCGTCACAGTATGTGGCCTAGATCACCGTACCGAGGAGTACTCCCACTCCCCTGCAACACAAGGCCGGAACCATTCCTTACTGAACAGTTTCGAACAAGACAACCCCGCATTTGTTTGCAACCAACTGCCCACACAGCCGAATATAAAGGGACTTCTAGACAGGGATCAATCTCGCTCTCCAGTGGAAGCTACCCACGAAGCCTTGTTGCACCTCCCCTGTTTTAGCCATTCCTGGTTGATGAGGCTTGAGGCTACGATTACCTTTAGAGAACACATCTCTTAGAATGCTCATCGTCCACCTAACGATGTTCTGAAAGCATTCAATCCATTCAAGTTCCTTCCGGGTTCGAACGAAACCGAAGGCATTATCTCGTTACACTCATTTTGGAATCACCCTCAGAGTTAACGACGATAACCCTTGCACTCTGAATCTTCATCTCGAACCTATAAGTACTATTCCGTCAAACTCATTATGGAATCACCCACAGAGTAATACTGTGTAACAACCCGCATATTTATCGATTTTTATATTTAAATATTTTATTTAAATATTTTATCGTTAATCGGATTTTGGTCCGAAGCTACTTTTTGCAAACGGTCAAATTAGGACTCGAGACCACTTCCATTGAGTTCGAAACGTCGTTTGCAATCTTCTAAGTATAAACATTGATATGTTTGGGGTTAGTGGAATTTCACCACTTTTTCACTCGAGCCTTTGGTTTGGACTTTTAGCCCATTAGGCCCAAGTTCCACCCCCCTTCTTCTTCATTGCTTCATTTCATTTCCTAACACTAAAGCTTCAACAAAAATGGTGAATGGAATGAGAAATTAAAACTCCAAAGTTTTTGTTTTATTGCAACTCCAACATTCAACTCCAAATTCAAGAAGAAGACATCGGATTCAAGCTTGTGGTTGCTTCTCCATTTGCCTTCAAGCTTTGTTCTTCATTTTCATTGGGTTTTGGAGCAAAGGTGAGATTTTTATCTCACAAATCTAGTCTATAACTATATTGGACTGTTGGGAATGATTCCCTATCACTTTTGCATGCACAATTGCATTTGGTTTGGATTGGATTGGCGAAAAACTCCAATTTTTAGCGTTTTGGTGAATTTTCTGCACTTAGGTCGTTCTGGCCATTTTCGTGTGCTCGGAGTTAGGTCGCTCGCGACCTAACCCTTAGGTCGTTCGCGTGTTATCGCGCTAGGTCGCACTGCCTTGAATTTTCACTTCGGAGTTAGGTCGTTTCACGTTAGGTCGTATGGGGTTTAGGTCGTAGGTCGTTTCTGGCCTTAAATCCCCTCTGCAGCGTTAGGTCGCTCAGCCTTTCCTTGTTAGGTCGTCACCACTTAGGTCGCGACAAATGTTAGTATTTTAGGGCCTTAGGTCGTAGGCCTTAGCTCGCATTTGAGCTTAGGTCGTAGGTCGCTAGCTCGTAGCTCGTATTTGAGCTTAGGTCGTAGGTCGCATCACCCTTAAGTCGTTCGACCTGATGCCTCTCTTAGGTCGCGCATCCCTTTAGGTCACTAGGTCTTAGGTCGCGCATCGCCTTGAGTCGCTCGACCTGCTCTCATCTTAGGTCGCGCCATCTTTTAGGTCGCGTACCATACTTTAGCCCGTTGTCCCTTAGGTCGCTTGCACCTTAGGTCGGCCTCGTTAGCTCGCAGATCCTCTAGGTCGTGTGGCCTTTAGACCGTAGGTCGTTAGGTCGTAAGACCTTAGGTCGCCTGACCACTTAGGTCGCTTGACCTATTCAAATGTTAGGTCGCGAGTTCCTTAAGTCGCTCGTCCCTATTAGGTCGCGAACACCTTTAGGTCGCGAACCACTTTAGGTCGCATGACCTCGTCACCTTTAGGTCGCGAACCACTTTAGGTCGCATGACCTCGTCTCCGTTAGGTCGCGAACCCATTTTAGGTCGCATGACCTTTACCCTTTAGGTCGCTGGACCACTAGGTCGTGCCCCTTAGACCCCTAGGTCGCAACCATTAGGTCGCTCGACTCTATCCCTCTTAGGTCGTTAGACCTCATTTTGTCTTCACTAAGTCGTACCGTTTTGGACGGGGCGCTGCCCCCTGGACCCCCGCGACCTGACCGGGCAGGTCGAACCCCGTAAGCGGTGGCGTTGCCCTCGCACCCCCACCTTGGGGGGTTGCCACCCCCCTTGGACCCCCCCTCCGTAGGGGATCTTATCTGAAAAACATTGAGCCGATTTCCTTGGATTTCATTCGCATCTCCGTATGCGATCTTTGTGACTGATTGTTTCTACAATTGCTTCTGTGTTTTGTCACTTTATAATATAAAGGTTTCAATACTAGTAGTAAATATCAAAACTCTTTTAACAAACAATTTCATCTCTATTTTTAATAACAAAGCTCTTTTCTTAAACCGTTTTCCAATCTATTAGTATATACAAGCCTTTACCTCACTCGGATGAGAAATCTAATTAAACGACTTAGTAAAACAAGTGGTATGAAACGCTTGCGTTCACTTCGTCGGTTAATTCTTGGACTCGTTCGATTGAACCTCTTGTGACAATTTTATTAGTGAAGATTTACAGTTTGTTCGTAAATATTTAAGTTAAGCAAGTGGTTATGGGACATGAAGCTAAACTTCTATATTTACTAGCTTAGTGTAATTGACACTTCTCATTGATCTTGATGATCGCTTTATGAATTAGACTAGCAATTGTGCGATGTCTCTTTCATTGCAAGGTTAGGCTAGACACCACTTGTGTGATTCCACTCACACATACCTTTTTGCTTTTTGGTTAGCCTTGACCTCATTCGGGTGACTCAGACTCATCCATATGGGGTAGCTCCCCATGGTCTTCGGACCGTCATGTGATAGGCCTCTTTCCCTTTTTATGATTTCTGGATTTCTTGTGTTGATTTCTAGAATTTATCTCTTTGACTTGTCATGAGTACAAGTTTAGGGTATGATGCCCTCTTTGGATCTTTGAGAAGATTCTTGTGATATTGATTTATCTCTTATCGGTTGATCTCCTGTTGATCATTATTTGCATACTTATAGTAGTATGTCAGTATGGATATTTTATGTTTATGCCATATCTTTTATTTTATATCATGTCATCTGATATTTATAGCTAGACTGATCCGTTTATTATTTTCTTATAAATAATACTCGGGTCAGGCCGAGATGTTACAGGTGCTACTGCTTGACTCCTCCCCCAGTGATTCACTACTCAGACTTTTGGCTACTTGTTTAGATTAGCAGCTTTTGTTGTTTACACTTGAGATATAGACTCATAGTTGTATTCTTTTGTATAGCACGCGTTGCTATTCTTTTGTATTATCGTGGATCTTTCTAGACCACTACTCTGATGTACACTTTTATGTGATATATATTCATATCTCTTTCCGCCTTTGTGATATGGATATCTGTGATTGATTCGCATGTTATGCTTACTTCTATATTTGTTTTCGAAGATCATTTTATAGCCACCGTGTGATAAGAAATTACATGGATGGTCGCTCCTCAACAGCCTTATTCTCCGCGCTAGTTGACAGCACTACACCGTAGTGTTCTTGGCTAGCGTGGGTATAGAGGTGGGGCGTCACAGCTTGGTATCAGAGCCAAACTTCGGAACAATGTAGAATAACTTAACAAGGATCATTGTCCTAAGTCCACCTTAGGAGTCGTGCTTCAGGACTTGGTTCGAGTCTTCGAACCAATTCATCCTGTTTTCTTTATGATTCCTTATTTTATCAGCCAAGATTGCTTGATATTCATTCTGAGAATAATCTTTTCCTTCTTCTTCTTTTCTTTCTTAAAAAAGAAGAAGAGATGGTTAGTTCTGGCAGTCCTAGCGCTGGTCAATCCAGTAGACCTTCTCTGGATGGCGTATTCATGTCTGCCCAACAACTTTTGGATCTTGCTCAGAATCAAAGATTTATCTGTGCTTTGGATAAGGATCCCGAAATGGTTTTACCTTTGAGACTAGAAGTTCCTTTCGACCAACTTGTAGATATCACTCTACAAGAGGAAGAGGCTGATAAAGGAATTGATAGTGATATTGGGATTTCCAAGAAGAGGCGTATTAAATTCAAAAGCCCTCATCCCGATAAGAAGGTGAAGCAACCTATTTTTGGAGCAAAGACTCCAATCCTTAATTGTGGAAAATGCTACAACTGTGGTTCTAGGGACGACTATGCGAAGGAGTGTCCGGAACCACTCTTTTGTCGTTACTGCAAAGATTCCAGTCATCATATTTCTGTCTGCCCCATACTTCTAAGTAAGAAGAAGGTGAGACCAGAAACTTCGGTAGCCAAGCCATCTACCTCTAGTCGTAAACGATGCTACAATTGTGGTTCCTCAGACCATTATGTAACTAAGTGCCCGGAACCCCTCTATTGCCGCTATTGCAAGGGCTCGGGCCATTACTTGTCTACATGTCCCACACGACCTAGTAAAAGAGAAGGAAAGCTAAAAGCTTCTAACGAAACTTCTCTGGGTCAAGGTATTCCTTATTTAATCCTTGATTTCATTTGTTTGCGATTATCCGATTCGAGTTCTTTTTGATATGGGTTTCCCTCATCATTTTTATTTATCAGAAGAACTTGTTGATTCTCTTTATTTTTATATTTTGGGCTTGATGACTTCTTTGAGGATTGCGAATCCAGATTAGTGGATCTGCAACACTCTACTTGCTTTTTTTAATAACATCGAAAATTATTTCATGTGATTTTTCTTTCCGAACCGATTTGCGTATTGTGCATTGCTTAGGTTTCGGAATTGATTTGCGTGAAAGGATTGGCTTAATCACTTTGAAGCCCATATCCAATTTTTCCGAAAGGACTATTCATTTTCGATATTTTCGATCTGTTAAGCAGATTCATATTTTTTCCTTGTGATTTCGATTTCAAATCGATGCCATCATTTTGCTCTTTAAGCTCACATGTTGAATAAAGAGATATCTCTCTCATTCAAATCGGTTGAGAATTCTCCGATATTTTTGAGTTTGTCTTAGGATCATTACCTAAGCAACCTTTTAAGTGGTGTTAAGGTCTTTCTAGTTTGACCTTGCCACCGAATTTCAATCACTACGAGTTGCGGAAGTTAGCCTACCACATACCGCATTCCGCACTCATTATGATTTATATGAATGACATATTATGTCATTCAGTTTATCCAGTTTATTTCATCCATTTTATAAATCAAGTATTCTATGGATATCTCAATAATTCCAATCTTGTATTTATTAATTTTGGATGAAAATAGAAATTTAAAACTTTACAAATCTTTTAAGAAGATATTTTAAATTCCTATAAAAAGGTAATTTTGTGTTGTATTGCCCATTTAGTGTTTTAAGATTTCTGGTCGATGCACTTGATCAATGCTATCGATAGGGATTTCCTAAACGCTTTGATGTGACAATCAGACACAATAAATTGACTTGTAAAATATAAATTTTTCTATAAAGGTAATTGTGATTTTTAAAGTTTTAGCTTTTTGGGAAAGAGGACAGAATTCCTTCTTTTCAATATTCTTATTCTTGTGATTCCCGAAGAGAACGTGCAATCACTTTTGCTTCTAAATCTTTGAGGCCGATCGAGACTAGGAATGCCACTTATGATCTGGTACTCGCGGCTATTGATTTTGCTTTCAATATTTGGCATTATCGTCTTTGGTGGAGAAATTTGTTCTCTACCTCAATTATAAATCATTGGGATATCTATTTCTCATAATTAAGTTGCGTCTACCATATTGGCTCGAATTTCTTGCATCTTATGATCTTGATATTCTATATACTCCCTGAAAGGGGAAATCTTGTTGCCAATGCACTAGTCGTAAGCAACAAGTAGTTGTTTTCTGTGGTGATATCCGAATGGAACGATCTCGAGACTCTATTCACTTGAGAGATTCGAGATCGCGAAATCCGATTTATATGCATCCCTTGTTTTATGTAGTCTAGAGGTTCTTTATTCTTTTTAGACTGCACCCTTGTAGCTCAAAGGGCTAGATTCTGAATTGGCTTTTCTTAGCCAATGTTGTAGGGATAAAATTATTATTGAAAGTTAGAAAGACTTCGATATTGATTTTCGTGGCGACCTTTAAAAGTTTGGTAGACTTATCGTACCAATATTTGTGATCTTCGTTAATATATTTTAGAAGATTCACATCGTTCCAAAATTACCATTCATCCTAGAAGTAGTAAAGTGTACGTAGATATGAAGCGACTTTATTATTTGGAGTGAATGAAATCTGATATCGCTAACTTTGTTAAGTGTTGTATGACTCGCCATCTTGTCAAGGCCCTACACTAAAGGCCCGGTGGGTTAATGCAACCTTTAGAAATTCCAATTTGGAAGTAAGACCAAATCCCCATGGATTTTATAGATGTCTTTCCCCGTTCTCGTTCGGGTCATGATAACTTATGGGTTATAGTAAATAGACTTACTAAATCCGTCCATTTTATTCCCCGTTCGGATTAACCGAACCGTTCCTCTTTTGGCCCAAACTCTTTGTTAAAGGAGATGTTAAATTACATGGAGTTCCTACTTCTATCGATAGCGATAGTGATCCATTGTTTACTAGTGGATTCTTGGAAGTGTCTTCAAAAAGCTTTAGAAACGAAGCTTAATTTAAGCACCGCTTATTACCCCAGTCCGATGGACAAGTAGAGCGTGTGAACCAAACTCTGGAAGACCTTCTTCGTGTTGTGTGCTTGATTTTTGTGGAAGTTGGGGAAATCATATTTCTCTTATTGAATTTTCCTATAATCATAGCTTCCAATCTAGTATTGGTATGGCATTCTTCGAGGCACTCTAGGGAATGCTATGCCAATCTCCTTCTTGTTGGCTTAAGGTCGGTGAGAAGCTGGTTTTAGGTCCAGAATTTTACTCGTGTTTCACCTATGATAGATGTTGTACGTTCCCGTTGATAGGGAAAGATTAGCGCCTCAATATATTGGGCCATTCCCTATCACCGTACGTATAGATTCCATGGCTTGTCGCCTTGCATTACCGGCTCAGTTTTCTGCTATGCACGACATGTTTCACGTTTCTCAATTACGGAAATGCCTTCGGGATTCCGATTCCATTCTTGAGCCTGCTGTTGTGGAAGAAATTGAAGTTTCGCCGAATTTAACTTATGAGCAGCATCCTATTCGAATTATTGCTTCGGAGGGTAAACGGCTTTGAAATAAAGATGTTCCGCTTGTGAGGGTTCAATGGTCCACAAATCCTAAGGATTGCTCTTGGGAATCCAGAGAATTCATCGAGCGAACACATCCGGACATGCTTACTCCTGCTCTTTGAGGTGAACTTCTAATATCAAATTTCTTTAGTATTAATATGCTTTTATGGTTGTTACTTCTTATTTCCACCTTATATATTGCGAGGACGCAATTTCTTTAAGGAGGGGAGTCTGTAACAACCCGCATATTTATCGATTTTTATATTTAAATATTTTATTTAAATATTTTATCGTTAATCGGATTTTGGTCCGAAGCTACTTTTTGCAAACGGTCAAATTAGGACTCGAGACCACTTCCATTGAGTTCGAAACGTCGTTTGCAATCTTCTAAGTATAAACATTGATATGTTTGGGGTTAGTGGAATTTCACCACTTTTTCACTCGAGCCTTTGGTTTGGACTTTTAGCCCATTAGGCCCAAGTTCCACCCCCCTTCTTCTTCATTGCTTCATTTCATTTCCTAACACTAAAGCTTCAACAAAAATGGTGAATGGAATGAGAAATTAAAACTCCAAAGTTTTTGTTTTATTGCAACTCCAACATTCAACTCCAAATTCAAGAAGAAGACATCGGATTCAAGCTTGTGGTTGCTTCTCCATTTGCCTTCAAGCTTTGTTCTTCATTTTCATTGGGTTTTGGAGCAAAGGTGAGATTTTTATCTCACAAATCTAGTCTATAACTATATTGGACTGTTGGGAATGATTCCCTATCACTTTTGCATGCACAATTGCATTTGGTTTGGATTGGATTGGCGAAAAACTCCAATTTTTAGCGTTTTGGTGAATTTTCTGCACTTAGGTCATTCTGGCCATTTTCGTGTGTTCGGAGTTAGGTCGCTCGCGACCTAACCCTTAGGTCGTTCGCGTGTTATCGCGCTAGGTCGCACTGCCTTGAATTTTCACTTCGGAGTTAGGTCGTTTCACGTTAGGTCGTATGGGGTTTAGGTCGTAGGTCGTTTCTGGCCTTAAATCCCCTCTGCAGCGTTAGGTCGCTCAGCCTTTCCTTGTTAGGTCGTCACCACTTAGGTCGCGACAAATGTTAGTATGTTAGGGCCTTAGGTCGTAGGCCTTAGCTCGCATTTGAGCTTAGGTCGTAGGTCACTAGCTCGTAGCTCGTATTTGAGCTTAGGTCGTAGGTCGCATCACCCTTAAGTCGTTCGACCTGATGCCTCTCTTAGGTCGCGCATCCCTTTAGGTCGCTAGGTCTTAGGTCGCGCATCGCCTTGAGTCGCTCGACCTGCTCTCATCTTAGGTCGCGCCATCTTTTAGGTCGCGTACCGTACTTTAGCCCGTTGTCCCTTAGGTCGCTTGCACCTTAGGTCGGCCTCGTTAGCTCGCAGATCCTCTAGGTCGTGTGGCCTTTAGACCGTAGGTCGTTAGGTCGTAAGACCTTAGGTCGCCTGACCACTTAGGTCGCTTGACCTATTCAAATGTTAGGTCGCGAGTTCCTTAAGTCGCTCGTCCCTATTAGGTCGCGAACACCTTTAGGTCGCGAACCACTTTAGGTCGCATGACCTCGTCACCTTTAGGTCGCGAACCACTTTAGGTCGCATGACCTCGTCTCCGTTAGGTCGCGAACCCATTTTAGGTCGCATGACCTTTACCCTTTAGGTCGCTGGACCACTAGGTCGTGCCCCTTAGACCCCTAGGTCGCAACCATTAGGTCGCTCGACTCTATCCCTCTTAGGTCGTTAGACCTCATTTTGTCTTCACTAAGTCGTACCGTTTTGGACGGGGCGCTGCCCCCTGGACCCCCGCGACCTGACCGGGCAGGTCGAACCCCGTAAGCGGTGGCGTTGCCCCCGCACCCCCACCTTGGGGGGTTGCCACCCCCCCTGGACCCCCCCTCCGTAGGGGATCTTATCTGAAAAACATTGAGCCGATTTCCTTGGATTTCATTCGCATCTCCGTATGCGATCTTTGTGACTGATTGTTTCTACAATTGCTTCTGTGTTTTGTCACTTTATAATATAAAGGTTTCAATACTAGTAGTAAATATCAAAACTCTTTTAACAAACAATTTCATCTCTATTTTTAATAACAAAGCTCTTTTCTTAAACCGTTTTCCAATCTATTAGTATATACAAGCCTTTACCTCACTCGGATGAGAAATCTAATTAAACGACTTAGTAAAACAAGTGGTATGAAACGCTTGCGTTCACTTCGTCGGTTAATTCTTGGACTCGTTCGATTGAACCTCTTGTGACAATTTTATTAGTGAAGATTTACAGTTTGTTCGTAAATATTTAAGTTAAGCAAGTGGTTATGGGACATGAAGCTAAACTTCTATATTTACTAGCTTAGTGTAATTGACACTTCTCGTTGATCTTGATGATCGCTTTATGAATTAGACTAGCAATTGTGCGATGTCTCTTTCATTGCAAGGTTAGGCTAGACACCACTTGTGTGATTCCACTCACACATACCTTTTTGCTTTTTGGTTAGCCTTGACCTCATTCGGGTGACTCAGACTCATCCATATGGGGTAGCTCCCCATGGTCTTCGGACCGTCATGTGATAGGCCTCTTTCCCTTTTTATGATTTCTGGATTTCTTGTGTTGATTTCTGGAATTTATCTCTTTGACTTGTCATGAGTACAAGTTTAGGGTATGATGCCCTCTTTGGATCTTTGAGAAGATTCTTGTGATATTGATTTATCTCTTATCGGTTGATCTCCTGTTGATCATTATTTGCATACTTATAGTAGTATGTCAGTATGGATATTTTATGTTTATGCCATATCTTTTATTTTATATCATGTCATCTGATATTTATAGCTAGACTGATCCGTTTATTATTTTCTTATAAATAATACTCGGGTCAGGCCGAGATGTTACAGGTGCTACTGCTTGACTCCTCCCCCAGTGATTCACTACTCAGACTTTTGGCTACTTGTTTAGATTAGCAGCTTTTGTTGTTTACACTTGAGATATAGACTCATAGTTGTATTCTTTTGTATAGCACGCGTTGCTATTCTTTTGTATTATCGTGGATCTTTCTAGACCACTACTCTGATGTACACTTTTATGTGATATATATTCATATCTCTTTCCGCCTTTGTGATATGGATATCTGTGATTGATTCGCATGTTATGCTTACTTCTATATTTGTTTCCGAAGATCATTTTATAGCCACCGTGTGATAAGAAATTACATGGATGGTCGCTCCTCAACAGCCTTATTCTCCGCGCTAGTTGACAGCACTACACCGTAGTGTTCTTGGCTAGCGTGGGTATAGAGGTGGGGCGTCACATACTGACTCATGGTCCTTACACATCGAGTCTTCACTCTTCACATAAGATTCACGACCTATCGTTAATTTGGATCGATGTGGTTTTCGGATATCCAAATATGGAAACCCGATCCCGATCCCATCGAATCCAAAGTGTGTCTTTTAGATCCAAGTTATTTTAAAGTTTAAAACAATTCAATTTAATCTATATACACACAGATAGATAATTCACAACATCATAATAGATAATCAATTATTATCATCACAACAGATAATCTATATTATCAACTCAAATAGATAATTCATATTATTAACTCAATGCAACCATAGCATCCAAATCACACAACATCATTTATCTCATAACCGAGATTTCAACCATTCAGGGAAATAAATATCAATCATCATTCATAAGAAATGACTTATTAATCATCATTCTATAATTAATTTAAAATGAATTAAATTAATTACATCTTCCTTAATTAATTTAAAATAAATTAAATTAATTACTTATCCATATAAATCTGGCTTACACATCAATTAAGTATAAATAAATCAATTAATTACTCTTAACAAGTTACCTTAATTAATCATCTTGATTAATTACCCTTTAATTACATTCAAGAAATTAACCTCTAATTAATTTCATAAATTAATTATCCCAAACCAGATAACTACCCTAATTAATCATCTCGCTCTCCAGTGGAAGCTACCCACGAAGCCTTGCTGCACCTCCCCTCTTTTGGCCATTCCTGGTTGATGAGGCTTGAGGCTACGATTACCTTTAGAGAACACATCTCTTAGAATGCTCGTCGTCCACCTGACGATGTTCTGAAAGCATTCAATCCATTCAAGTTCCTTCCGGGTTCGAACGAAACCGAAGGCATTATTTCGTTACACCCATTTTGGAATCACCCTCAGAGTCAACGACGATAACCCTTGCACTCTGAATCTTCATCTCGAACCTATAAGTGCTATTCCGTCAAACTCATTACGGAATCACCACAGAGTTATGCTGACTCATGGTCCTTACACATCGAGTCTTCACTCTTTACATAAGATTCACGACCTATCGTTAATTTGGATCGATGTGGTTTTCGGATATCCAAATATGGAAACCCGATCCCGATCTCATCGAATCCAAAGCGTGTCTTTTAGATCCAAGTTGTTTTAAAGTTTAAAACAATTCAATTTAATCTATATACACACAGATTGTGACGCCCCACCTCTATACCCACGCTAGCCAAGAGCACTACATAGTAATGCTGTCGACTAGCACGGAGAATAAGGCTGTTGAGGAGCGACCTTCCGTGTAATTGCTTTGTGCGAGCATCAATATGTCAGATAGTATAGCATGCAATTCTTTTCAAGTGGAAATCCGACATGCCGACACAAACTCAAAGCTACTACACAGTGGCTATAATATCTTCGGAAACAAATATAGAAGTAAACATAACATAAATCAGTCACAGACAATTCATATCACAAAGGCGGAAATAGATATGAATATAACACATGAAAGTGTTCATCAGAGTAGTGGTCTAAAGAGATCCACAATATCACAAAAGAATAGTTACATGAACTACACAAAAGAATAAGTATACATTATGGAGTCTGTATCTCAAATGTATACAACAAAAACTACTAATCTAAGCAGTAAGCAAAAGGTCAGAGTAATGGATCCCCGGAGAGAAGTCAAGTCGAAGCACCTGCAACATCTCGGTCTGACCCGAGTATTATTTATAAGAAAATAATAAACGGATCAGTCTAACTATAAATATCAGATAACATGATATAGAATAGGAGATATGACCAAACACATAATAATCACAATGCCAAGCTGTGATATATATAAGTAATTGAAAACCAACAAGAGATTAATCAATATCACGATAATCTACTCAAGATAAAAAGGAATGTCATACTCCTAATTTCATTCACCAAGCCACAATAAATGACATATAAGATATGGCATTGACCTATAATATCCATAATGGCATACTACTATAAGTATGTAAATGATAATCAACAAACGATTAATCAATATCAAAGAATCTTCTCAAAGATCCAAAAAGGGTATCATACCCAAAACTTGTATTCACAACAAGTTAATGACACACGAATTCACCTATGCACAAGAATTGATAAATCATATCAATAGAAATCACAAAGTTGGCGAAACATAAATTCCAGAAATCAACACAAGAAATCCAGTCAATGACACACAAATTCACCTATGCAAAAGAATTGATAAATAATATCAATAGAAATCACAAAAATAGGTGAAGTATAAAACTCCAGAATTCGACACACGAAATCCAGAAATTTCACAAAATAAAAGGGGGGAGGCCTATCACATGAACGGGAGCATGAAAACTCACCAACAACTGTAACACATGAATGAGAAGCTATCTCATGGTAGCTAGCCAGTAATTTGACACACGAATGGTCCGAAGACCTGACACACGAATGGTCCGAAGACCGTGGGTTGCTACCCCACCAAATTTGAGTCGAAACTCCACAAAGCAGACAAAGAGACATCGCACAACTGCTAGTCTAAATCACAAAAATGATCGACATGATCATCGAGAAGTGTCAATTACACTAAGCTAGTAAATATATGAGTTTAGCTTCATGTCCCATAACCACTTGCTTAACTTAAATATTTACGAACAAATTGTAGATCTCCACTAGAAAATTGTCACAAGAGTTTCAATCGAACAAGTCCAAGAATTAACCAACAAAGTAAACGCAAGCGTTTCATACCACTCGTTTTACTAAGTCGTTTAATTAGATTTCTCATACGAGTGAGGTAAAGGTTTGTATATACTAATAGATTGGAAAACTGTTTTATAAACGAATTTGGTATTAAAGTAGAGTTGAAATCATTTGTTTTGATATTTACTACTAGTATAGAGAACCTTTATATTTTTAAAGTGACAAATCACAAAGAAGATTGTAAGAACAATCGACCACTAAAATTCACATACGAAGATGTGAATAAAATCCAAAGAAACCGATAAAGAATCCATCGAAATGGATATTCAAAAATCCCTAAAAAGGAGTCATCAAGGTCATAATAATTGATAACAACAAATAGGATCATCACGAATCGATTTAAATTGGAAATTCAATCCAAAAAGGCAAAATGGACTCAAACAGCTTGTTCAGTCGACTGAACAGAGTTTTCAGTCGACTGACCCTGTACCTGGAAATTTTCCAGGTTCAGGAAACTTTCTGTTTCCAGGTTCAATCGACTGAACAGACTTTTCAGTCGACTGAATCATGCCTGGAAACTTTCGGGTTCCAAACTGTGACGCCCCACCTCTATACCCACGCTAGCCAAGAACACTACGGAGTAATGCTGTCGACTAGCACGGAGAATAAGGCTGTTGAGGAGCGACCTTCCGTGTAATTGCTTTGTGCGAGCATCAATATGTCAGGTAGTACAGCATGCAATTCTTTTCAAGTGGAAATCCGACATGCCGACACAAACTCAAAGCTACTACACAGTGGCTATAATATCTTCGAAAACAAATATAGAAGTAAACATAACATAAATCAGTCACAGACAATTCATATCACAAAGGCGGAAATAGATATGAATATAACACATGAAAGTGTTCATCAGAGTAGTGGTCTAAAGAGATCCACAATATCACAAAAGAATAGTTACATAAACTACACAAAAGAATAAGTATACATTATGGAGTCTGTATCTCAAATGTATACAACAAAAACTACTAATCTAAGTAGTAAGCAAAAGGTCAGAGTAATGGATCCCCGGAGAGAAGTCAAGTCGAAGCACCTGCAACATCTCGGTCTGACCCGAGTATTATTTATAAGAAAATAATAAACGGATCAGTCTAAATATAAATATTAGATAACATGATATAGAATAGGAGATATGACCAAACACATAATAATCACAATGCCAAGCGGTGATAAATATAAGTAATTGAAAACCAACAAGAGATTAATCAATATCACGATAATCTACTCAAGATAAAAAGGAATGTCATACTCCTAATTTCATTCACCAAGCCACAATAAATGACATATAAGATATGGCATTGACCTATAATATCCATAATGGCATACTACCATAAGTATGTAAATGATAATCAACAAACGATTAATCAATATCAAAGAATCTTCTCAAAGATCCAAAAAGGGTATCATACCCAAAACTTGTATTCACAACAAGTTAATGACACATGAATTCACCTATGCACAAGAATTGATAAATCATATCAATAGAAATCACAAAGTTGGCGAAACATAAATTCCAGAAATCAACACAAGAAATCCAGTCAATGACACACAAATTCACCTATGCACAAGAATTGATAAATCATATCAATAGAAATCACAAAAATAGGTGAAGTATAAACTCCAGAATTCGACACACGAAATCCAAAAATTTCACAAAATAAAAGGGGGGAGGCCTATCACATGAACGGGAGCATGAAAACTCACCAACAGCTGTAACACATGAACGAGAAGCTATCTCATGGTAGCTAGCCATTAATTTGACACACGAATGGTCCGAAGACTTGACACACGAATGGTCCGAAGACCGTGGGTTGCTACCCCACCAAATTTGAGTCGAAACTCCACAAAGCAGACAAAGAGACATCGCACAACTGCTAGTCTAAATCACAAAAATGATCGTCATGATCATCGAGAAGTGTCAATTACACTAAGCTAGTAAATATATGAGTTTAGCTTCATGTCCCATAACCACTTGCTTAACTTAAATATTTACGAACAAATTATAGATCTCCACTAGAAAATTGTCACAAGAGTTTCAATCGAACAAGTCCAAGAATTAACCAACAAAGTAAACGCAAGCGTTTCATACCTCTCGTTTTACTTGTAGGATCTAAATTAACCCTAGAGGGGGGTGAATAGGGTTATAGTAAATTTTCTCGATTTAAACACAGAAATAAACTGCAGAAATAGATACGCTGAAAAGTAAATCACACACAAAATTTACCTAGCTTCGGCAACCCCTGCCTACTGCTGCATTCCCAGATTTCTATTAGAATTAAACAGTATCACGCTTACAAACACTCTACTAGACTCGTAGACCCTTTTGCTCCCGCTCACAAACACTCTACTAGACTCGCACACCCTGCTCCCGCCTATAGAGTTTCGCTTACTCGCAAACACTGCTCCCGCCTTTAGAGCTTTGCAAACTCGCACACCCTGCTCACTGAACTAATTCTAAATAGACAATCTGACACTACCTAAACCTAGGTGGTGATTTACAAAGTTTTGACTCGAAAAGTAAAAAACAACTTCAAAAATAAAACAGGAGCAAAAATTAAAATATGGACTTGAATGCGTAATTTTTGCTCAATTAAAAAATAAGAAAAAACCCTCTAAAAATTAAACCCTAAATAAGAGACTAATTCCCCTTTAAAAAATAATAAAGGCCGGCCCCTTTATCTTTCAACCCGTTCTCTTTTCCTCTTTCTACTGTAAACAATGATGGCCGATTTCTTTGTCGAATTAGGGCTTCGGGTTCTTTCGAATTAGGGCTTCGGCTTCTTTCGAATTAGGGCTTCGGCTCTGGATAATTGATACTCTTTGCTCGTGCTCGTTCTCTGATGTTTCGCGACTTGTTCTCTGATGATTCGCAACTTTGAGATTGTGAATTGTTCGCAGCTGCTTCTTTTGATGACCGAGTTCGTTAAATTGGTATGTATTACTTTCGTTTGCTGGTTTGATTGTTTACCTTTTTCTCTTGATAACTCGATGCCGATGATGTACTCTTGGGTTTGATATTTATATGAATTCGAATCAATTGATTCGTTCGTATTCACTTGCGACTTCATCACTTTCCTAATTTGTTGCAACTTGATACGCACGGCTTCTATTCTGTAGCGTTCGATTGCCTTGAGTCACACGGCTCTAAATCTTTCCTCTTTTTGATACTTTGACTATTTCAAAGAATAATGATACGAATTTTTTTCATGGTACACACACTTGTTTCTGTGACCATAACTGCTCTGGATGGTTTAACTTGAATTTGTGATTCCATGTATCACTGCACTTCAAGTTTGTGAATTTCTCTGTTCTTCGTCTCTGGCCATTTTCTGGTTAGTTTAACCTGAGCTTCGAATTAGCATTGCATTCATGTCTTCGACTGTTTGCACATGCTATATTGTATACTTATGTTGTCTCTTTGATACTGACTTTGCTGTACATGCATTCCTGTTGTTCATCTTGTAGTTGCTCATCTGCAAGTGCATTTTTCGATTCAGAACTTCTATTATTATGTCTTTGACTGCCATGTGTATACATACACCTATGTATGTATATATGTGCTGCATTTGCTTGCATCTATACTTTGATGGCTGATCATTTATTGTTTCTCGGCATTGACTTTGAGCTTGAATTGTTTCTTTGATATTGAAACCTGTACTTGCAGTTGTGTAGTTGTTGACTACATCACCATATATCAATTGCTCGGCCTTTGGTTTCATGTGCATTGAGCTTTGACCCTTTGTTGTTCATTTGGGCTGTTGGACTTGTTGAAGTTTTGCTTGCACACTTGCTATTTTTGGCTGCGCACATGAGTTGGCGTGGCAGTGCACACGTGTATGAATGTACACGTGTGTATTGCAGCCACTTATGTTTACCTGTCCCTGTAATATCTATATGCACGACTTTGTGATGAAATCAAGTGTGAATGATGACGTACAACCCAAATAACTGAGGCAAATCATATTTTCAAAAATCGTATTACATTTTATATTGCAAAAATATTTCTTTTTCAATTTTACTGCGTTAGTTTATATTTTTGCAGATTGCTCAGATGCTGGATTCAAACTAGAAGGAAGTTGAAGATAAAAATACGAGTGTGAGTGATATGTAGTGAGGTTAACTGTAAATGTGAAATGTGATGTGATTGTAATCAAAGTTGTATAGTTATAGTGAGAGATTGAAATTGTACTATTCAAAATTGTAATAAATATTTGTTTGAATAAAATTTATGTTTGAATTCAAATTCTGTGTCATTTAATTTTATTCAGCAAATATTTATTTATTCTATGAAAAACAAAATAGTACATTAACAAATACATTTAAACGAATGTATATATGTTTATTATCATCAAACAAAAATCATATAAGCGCAAAGCGCATATTCAACAATCTCCCCCTTTTGATGATAACAAACGTATATTTAAGATTTTGAATGTATTAAATGTATTTGATCGTTCAATTTGCTCCCCCTATTTGAATGCTCCCTCTCTACACAATACTCCCCCTACATATATGCATACAAATAGAAATATATAAATGAGCCTATATGCAAAGTGAAAATTATTTGACCTTTGCTTGATTCTAAAATCTTAACTTTTCTCTCCCCCTTTTGTTATCAACAAAAGAATAACGGTGTTGTAAAAATAGGGATGAAGTGATAGACATGAATCAAACATTTAACTCAATTGAATATAAATATTAAATTTCAATAAAACTCAAACAAAAATCATAATTACCCTTGTCAAGCGCATATTCCACTTTCAGAAGTGATGGGGATAAAATCATCAAAAATCATACAATTCTGTCTATTTGTGGTATATTTATTTCAGGAAATTTGAATATCTACTAACCATGCATAACCGTTAGGACTTTTAAATGAGATTAGTAGTATTCCAATTTAATTTAAAAAATGAAATCAAGTATCTTCTAACCACGCATGACCGTGAGGACTTTTAAATGGGATTAGAATCAACTTGTCTATTAAATCAATTAAATTTGATATGCGTTCCATACATGCATAACCGTGAGGACTTTTAAATGAGCATGGAAGCACATAATCAAAAATCCAAGTAATTCACCCATGCATAACCATGAGGACTTTTAAATGAGAGTGAATACTTTGGATATTTATTTTTATTGCTAAATATAATAAATTAAAGCACAGATAATTTCTTTCACAAATTTAAAGATATTGAAGAACGAATGATTTCCTTTGTAAACTACCACAAATTTACATACTATGTGTAATTTTGATAAGTGATGGTCGATAGAAAGATGGTAGAAATAGGAATGATCATGGAACTTTTACCCAACAAAAAGTTTTTATAACTCTTGTTATGAAATTCTAAAGAAATTTTCTAATTATACTTTCTCGAGTTATAATATATGATAAATATCAACACTCATCACTTTTTCAATCACTATTCATCTTTTCGATAATCAAAGGGAGTTAGATTAGTTAAAATAGTCATTTAAAATCAAATTCAAAAATTATAAAATCAATTTTTCAAAAATGATTAATCTGTAAATATGGTCAAACATGATTTTCTTGAGGGGGTTTTATAAGAAAATTTTCTGCTATTTGAAAATTATTTCAAATGAAAAATATGCAGATATTTTCTTTGAAAAAACGATGCAGCAAATGAATGTTTCAAAAATTTATCATGTTCCACTAGTAATTTTTCTATCAACTATATTACCAGTGTAATCTGCATCTGAATTTAAATTTTACTCAATATTCACTCGTCGAACCATGAAGTGTGCACCAAAAATTTCAAACTTAACATCATTCTTTCGAATTTGAATTGAAGCTGTGTTAACACTCAAACAAATATCATGGTGTTAATTTCAGAAACCATAGGATAAACAATTATATTCATGAGTAATCAACAGTCAGTCAACATCATAATTATTTCAAAAACAATTTCTTGAAGTTTCAACTATTTCTTAAAATCCTTTTTCACATGAATTTGAAATCGTGCAAATTTACAAGCAGTGACCAAAATATCAAAACAAATATATCTACGTGTAGCATGAGTAACCATCATTTGACCGAACAAATTTATATGGATTAGTACAAAGTTGAAAATCTGATTGGTCATCATTTAAGCACAAAACAATGTCATAAATAAGAACAAGTCAAAAAATCATATCAATTAAGTCCGAATCAGTCAACCATCATAATTACTCCAAGTAATTCTATTTAAAGATGGTTGGTCACTATTTTGAAAAAAAATCATAGCGTCAAAATCATCATCTTTTGTTTATCTCAATATTGGTTGATTTTAATTTAGAGTATGGTGCAGATAATCACATTTAATTTTTTTTACCTGTTTTACCTTTACGATAATTTTTCGTGATTGCCCATTTTGATTCTGTCACCTTTGAACTAGGCTAAGGAACTTTGCTTTGTCGCCCGTTGTGTTTCTGGAACAGCCAAAATCCAGAGAACACTGTTGTTGTTCCTTAGCCTGCCACCACACCTACACGATGAAAGATTTATGTGACCTATTTGTTTTTATAGGTCCATGATTGTTAGTGGCAGAATATGAAACATATGTTTGTGGAGACCCAAAACTATTTATATATGTTCCTTTTGGCACCCAAATTTGTTTGACTTTCAAAGATTTTATATTTGTGCCTTTTGGAACCCAAATTGGTATAGTTTTCACGTGTTTGGGTCTATACCAACAATTATTTCGATTATGTCCAAATTTTCTACAAAACGTGCACATTAAATTGACTTGATTAAATTTTGTGTTCCTATGACTATGATTTTCAACATGATTTCCAATTATTTCAGATCGAGCAAAAACACTTTTACTTTTTGCATTATCATCATTTTGTGATTTCCCAAAACCTAGTCCTTTTCTATTGTTAGCAAAAAATTGATTTCCCAATAACATTTTGAAAGATTTTTCTCCTTTTGAAAAGTTATTGAGGGATTTCTCAAGATTTTGGACTCTGGTTTTTAATGTTGAGTTTTCAGTGACAAGTGAGGTGTATCGATTTATAAAATCCTTTTTCCTAGTGTCGATCGTTTCCTTAAGATTCAAGTTTTCTTTTTCAAGGCTATCAAAGTTATTCCTAATTTTTGATAGTTCCGAATCTAAAATTTTACATTGGTTACATTCTAGGTTTTGAATATTTTCAAGTTCAGTTTCTAACCTAGAATTTTCATGGGCGAGTTTCCTCCTTTAAGATTTCAGTTTTTCAATTTTAGATTCAAGCGTATCAACTACTTTAGTAAGATCAGAACACATAAAAACAAGTTCTTTATAAGAAAACTCACCTGCCTCACTAGATTCCTCGGAGGTTGCTTCTGAATTTGAGCATGCCATAAGACACAAGTTAGCCTCCTCTGAGCTGCTATCCGAAGCTTCCTCTCCTTCTTCATCATCCCAAGTCGCTGCAAAGGCCTTCTTCTTCTTTTTCTTTCCTTTGTTGTCTTTGAGAAGCGGGCATTTTGGTTTGATGTGGCCAGGCTTGTTGCAGTTATAACACGTCAGTTCATTATGGGAATTTTCGGAATCTTTTGACCTATTGCCCTTTGTTTTCTTCTTGCGTGGCTTGAATCTAGACCATCTTCTAAGATTATTGACAGCCATTGCAAGCTCTTCAATTGGATCTTCTTCATCGCTTTCTTCTTTGCTCTTTAAGGCAATCGTCTTCTTCTTTGGTTCGGAGTTGTTCCGTTCTTCCTTTGCTTTTAACTCAAGCTCATATGTCATCAAGTTGCCAATCAACTCCTCCATGCTTAGTTTGCTCAGATCTTTCGATTCTTGGATTGCCGTGACTTTTGCCTCAAAGTTCATTGGTAAAACTCGTAGCACCTTCCTCACAAGCTCTACCTCAGTGAAGACCTTCCCAAGCGCTCTAGCGTTGTATACCAAGGTTGAAAAACGTCCAAACATGTCTTTTATGCTCTCGCCTTTGTCCATCACAAAGTTTTCGTATTCGTTGCTGAATAGGGCTAGACGAGACTCCTTGACTTGAGAAGTTCCTTCGTGTGTCACCTCCAAAGTATGCCAAATTTCCTGTGCTGTTGTACAATGAGAAATTCTATTAAATTCGTTTTTATCAAGAGCACATATCAAAGCATTCATGGCTTTAGCATTTGTCGTTTTCAATTTCTTATCGTTAGCATCCCACCTATCCTTAGGTTTAGGAATCTCAGTACCACCAACGATTATAGTGGGAGGTTTATAGCCAGTTTCAATAATATCCCAAACATCATAATCAACAGAACTAAGATAGATACCCATCCTAACTTTCCAATAAGCATAATCGTTCCCGTTAAACATGGGTGTCCTAGCAATAGATTGCCCCTCAGAAAAAGCATTATTTTGTAGACTCATGACCCCAGAGTTAAATAAAATATACCGGGCTCTGATACCACTTGTAGGATCTAAATTAACCCTAGAGGGGGGGTGAATAGGGTTATAGTAAATTTTCTCGATTTAAACACAGAAATAAACTGCAGAAATAGATATGCTGAAAAGTAAATCACACATAAAATTTACCCAGCTTCGGCAACCCCTGCCTACTGCTGCATTTCCAGATTTCTATTAGAATTAAACAGTATCACGCTTACAAACACTCTACTAGACTCGCAGACCCTTTTGCTCCCGCTCACAAACACTCTACTAGACTCGCACACCCTGCTCCCGCCTATAGAGTTTCGCTTACTCGCAAACACTGCTCCCGCCTTTAGAGCTTTGCAAACTCACACACCCTGCTCACTGAACTAATTCTAAATAGACAATCTGACACTACCTAAACCTAGGTGGTGATTTACAAAGTTTTGACTCGAAAAGTAAAAAACAACTTCAAAAATAAAACAGGAGCAAAAATTAAAATACGGACTTGAATGCGTAATTTTTGCTCAATTAAAAAATAAGAAAAAACCCTCTAAAAATTAAACCCTAAATAAGAGACTAATTCCCCTTTAAAAAATAATAAAGGCTGGCCCCTTTATCTTTCAACCCGTTCTCTTTTCCTCTTTCTATTGTAAACAATGATGGCCGATTTCTTTGTCGAATTAGGGCTTCGGCTTCTTTCGAATTAGGGCTTCGTCTTCTTTCGAATTAGGGCTTCGGCTCTGGATAATTGATACTCTTTGCTCATGCTCGTTCTCTGATGTTTCGCGACTTGTTTTCTGATGATTCGCAACTTTGAGATTGTGAATTGTTCGCAGCTGCTTCTTTTGATGACCGAGTTCGTTAAATTGGTATGTATCACTTTCGTTTGCTGGTTTGATTGTTTACCTTTTTCTCTTGATAACTCGATGCCGATGATGTACTCTTAGGTTTGATATTTATATGAATTCGAATCAATCGATTCGTTCGTATTCACTTGCGACTTCATCACTTTCCTAATTTGTTGCAACTTGATACGCACGGCTTCTATTCTGTAGCGTTCGATTGCCTTGAGTCACACGGCTTTAAATCTTTCCTCTTTTTGATACTTTGACTATTTCAAAGAATAATGATACGAATTTTTTTCATGGTACACACACTTGTTTCCGTGACCATAACTGCTCTGGATGGTTTAACTTGAATTTGTGATTCCATGTATCACTGCACTTCAAGTTCGTGAATTTCTCTGTTCTTCGTCTCTGGCCATTTTCTGGTTAGTTTAATCTGAGCTTCGAATTAGCATTGCATTCATGTCTTCGACTGTTTGCACATGCTATATTGTATACTTATGTTGTCTCTTTGATACTGACTTTGCTGTACATGCATTCCTGTTGTTCATCTTGTAGTTGCTCATCTGCAAGTGCATTTTTCGATTCAGAACTTTTGTCATTATGTCTTTGACTGCCATGTGTATACATACACCTATGTATGTATATATGTGCTGCATTTGCTTGCATCTATACTTTGATGGCTGATCATTTATTGTTTCTCGGCATTGACTTTGAGCTTGAATTGTTTCTTTGATATTGAAACCTGTACTTGCAGTTGTGTAGTTGTTGACTACATCACCATATATCAATTGCTTGGCCTTTGGTTTCTTGTGCATTGAGCTTTGACCCTTTGTTGTTCATTTGGGCTGTTGGACTTGTTGAAGTTTTGCTTGCACACTTGCTATTTTTGGCGGCGCACATGAGTTGGCGTGGCAGTGCACACGTGTATGAATGTACACGTGTGTATTGCAGCCACTTATGGTTACCTGTCCCTGTAATATCTATATGCACGACTTTGTGATGAAATCAAGTGTGAATGATGACGTACAACCCAAATAACTGAGGTAAATCATATTTTCAAAAATCGTATTACATTTTATATTGCAAAAATATTTCTTTTTCAATTTTACTGCGTTAGTTTATATTTTTGCAGATTGCTCAGATGCTGGATTCAAACTAGAAGGAAGTTGAAGATAAAAATACGAGTGTGAGTGATATGTAGTGAGGTTAACTGTAAATGTGAAATGTGATGTGATTGTAATCAAAGTTGTATAGTTATATTGAGAGATTGAAATTGTACTATTCAAAATTGTAATAAATATTTGTTTGAATAAAATTTCTGTTTGAATTCAAATTCCGTGTCATTTAATTTTATTCAGCAAATATTTATTTATTCTATTAAAAACAAAATAGTACATTAACAAATACATTTAAACGAATGTATATATGTTTATTATCATCAAACAAAAATCATATAAGCGCAAAGCGCATATTCAACATTACTAAGTCGTTTAATTAGATTTCTCATACGAGTGAGGTAAAGGTTTGTATACACTAATAGATTGGAAAACTGTTTTATAAACGAATTTGGTATTAAAGTAGAGTTGAAATCATTTGAAGAAAGAGTTTTGATATTTACTACTAGTATAGAGAACCTTTATATTTTTAAAGTGACAAATCACAAAGAAGATTGTAAGAACAATCGATCACTAAAATTCACATACGAAGATGTGAATAAAATCCAAAGAAACCGATAAAGAATCCATCGAAATGGATATTCAAAAATCCCTAAAAAGGAGTCATCAAGGTCATAATAAATGATAACAACAAATAGGATCATCACGAATCGATTTAAATTGGAAATTCAATCCAAAAAGGCAAAATGGACTCAAACAGCAGGTTCAGTCGACTGAACAGAGTTTTCAGTCGACTGACCCTGTACCTGGAAATTTTCCAGGTTCAGGAAACTTTCTGTTTCCAGGTTCAGTCGACTGAACAGACTTTTCAGTCGACTAAATCATGCCTGGAAACTTTCGGGTTCCAGGTTCAGTCGACTGAACAGAGTTTTCAGTCGACTGAATCATGCCTGGGCTGTTTTTCAGCCTTATTCAAATGAAGAGCAAACTCTTCCAAAATGCAACCGGACGAACATTGGCTCTAAGGGTTTATGCCAATCGGCAACCCAACCCTATATGCTCCTCAATGCATCACCAAGAGCATGATCAAACATCCATAAAAGGATTTCACACAAATTTGACTTAAAAACCCAAAAATTGGAGTATTCACAAAACCAATTCAAATCAAGAGCAAATGCACATGAAGAAGTGTTAGGAATTCATACCCAACAACCAAAGATAGTTATAGTCATAGATGTGAGATAAAAATCTCACCTTTTCACAAAATCGAACAAGAAGAAGCTTGAAAGCAAATGGAGAATCAACCTCTCTTCAACACAACCCAATTGAGCTTGAATCTAAGCTCAAAAACAAGAACATTCCCAAAATTAGGTTTAGAAATTTCTGAAATTGGTAAGAGAATAAGTTGGAGAAGAAGAAGAGAAGCTTACCAATGGGTTCTTCTTGAGTTTGGAGCTAGGAATTTGATTTGCAAGAGAAACTAGGGTTTTGGAGTTTTAATTTCCAATCTCTCCCACCATTAATGTTATAAAAACTGAAAAGAGAAGAGAATGAGGGTGAGTGGGGGAGAGTGGCTCAGATTTGAGCATAAGTTAACATAGGGCTGAGCCCAAAAACCAAACCCAAAGTGAAAAGTAGCTAAAATCAACTTTCTCCAAACATACCGAAGCTTATACTCAAAAAGGTCGCAAACGGCATTTTAAACTCAATGGGAGTGGTCCCGAGTCCTAATTCGACCGTATGCAAAAAGTAGCTTTTCGGACTAAAATCCGACTAACGATAAAATATTTAAATAAAATATTTAAATATAAAATCGATAAATATGCGGGTTGTTACAGACTCTCCTCCTTAAAGAAATTGCGTCCTCGCAATATACAAGAAGAGAACATAAAGTAACAACCATAAAATCATATTCAACACAAAAGAAACTTGAAATAAGAAGTTCACCTCAAAGAGCACGAGAAAGTAAGTCCGGATGTGTTCGCTCGATGTGCTCTCTAGATTCCCAAGAACAATCCTTAGGATTTGAAGACCATTGAACTTTAACAAGCGGAACATCTTTATTTCGAAGTCGTTTGACTTCCGAAGCAATGATACAAATAGGATGTTGCTCATAAGTTAAATTAGGCGAAACTTCAATCTCTTCCACAACACCGGGCTCAAGAACAGAATCGGAATCTCGAAGACATTTCCGAAGTTGAGAAACGTGAAACACGTCATGCATAGCAGAAAACTGAGCCGGTAATAAAAGGCGATAAGCCATGGAACCAATACGTTCGGTGATAGGAAATGGCCCAATATATCGAGGCGCTAGTTTTCCCGATCGACTGAAACATACAACACCTTTCATAGGTGACACACGAATGAACACAAGATCTCCCACAGAAAATTCTAACTTCCTTCTCCGGTTATCGGCATAGGATTTTTGTCTACTCTGCGCTTCTTTCATCCTATGTCGAATAAATTCAATTTTCTCTGTGGAATCACGAATAAAATCTGGACCTAAAACCAGCTTCTCACCGGCCTCAAGCCAACAAGAAGGAGATCGGCATGGCCTTCCATAGAGTGCCTCAAAAGGTGCCATACCAATACTAGATTGGAAGCTATTATTATAAGAAAATTCAACAAGAGAAATATGATCTTCCTAACTTCCATCGAAATCAAGCACACAAGCACGAAGAAGATCTTCAAGAGTTTGATTAACACGCTCGGTTTGTTCATCGGACTGGGGATGATAAGCGGTGCTAAAATTAAGCTTCGTTCGTAAAGCTTTTTGAAGACTCTTCCAAAATCCACTAGTAAACAATGGATCACGATCACTAATATAGAAGTAGGAACTCCATGTAATTTAACTATCTCTTTGATAAAGAGTTTGGCCAAAAGAGGAACGGTTCGGTTAGACTGAACGGGAATAAAATGGGCAGATTTAGTAAGCCTATCTACAATCACCTATAAGCTATCATGACCCAAACGAGAACGGGGAAGGCCATCTATAAAATCCATGGAAATTTGATCCCACTTCCAAACTGGAATTTCTAAAGGTTGCAATAACCCACCGGGCCTTTGATGTTCGGCCTTAACGAGTTGGCAAGTCATGCAACACTTAACAAAGTTAGCAATATCGAGTTTCATTCCCTCCCAATAATAAAGCCGCTTCATATCCGCGTACATTTTACTACTACCGGGATGAATGGTAAATTTTGAACGATGGGAATCTTCTAAAATGTCTCTACGAAGATCAACAGTATTTGGTACGGTAAGTCTACCAAATTTTTGAATGCCGCCACGAGGATCAATTTCAAAGTCTTTCAAACCTTCAATATCAATTTTATCCTTAATATTTTGGTCAAGAAGAGCCAATTCAGGATCTAGCCTTTGAGCTTCAAGAATGGGGTCTAAAAGAGAAGGATGAGCCTCAAGGCTACATAAAGCAAGAGATGAACATAAATCGGGAACACGGTCTCGAATCTCACAAGTGGATAAGATCTCGAGATCGTTCCATTCAGATATCATCATAGAAACAACAGCTTGTTGTTTACGGCTAAGAGCATCGGCGACACGATTACCCTTATAGGGAGTATAAAGAATATCAAGATCATATGGTGCAAGAAATTCGAGCCAACGCTGTTGATGCAAATTAAGTTCCTTTTGAGAGAATAAATATTTCAAAGACTTATGATCTGTGTAAAGAACAAATTTCTCTCCTAAGAGATAATGACGCCAAACCCGAAGAGCGAAAACAATAGCCGCGAGTTCTAAATCATGAGTGGCATATCTAGTCTCGGCCGGCTTCAATTGCCTAGAAGCATAAGCAATAACACGTTCTTTTTGCATAAGAACGGCACCCAAACCAATGCGACTAGCATCGGTATAAACAACGAAATCTTGATTCCCCTCGGGAATAACAAGAATAGGAGCATTAGATAGGAGTTCTTTTAATTTCTGAAAAGAAGCTTCACATTTGTCCGACCAAATGTATTTAACACCTTTCTTCGTCAAGCTAGTAAGAGGCACGACAATCTTAGAAAAGTCTTTAATAAAACGACGGTAATAGCCCGCCAATCCGAGAAAACTACGAATCTCCGTCACACCCTCCGGTCTCTTCCAATCTTGAATCGCTTCAATCTTTGAAGGATCCACGGAAATTCCGGATTCGGAAATAATATGACCGAGAAACTTCACACGAGATTGCCAAAAATGGCATTTAGAAAATTTTGCCTCTAATTGATTACTCCTAAGAGTTTCCAACACAATTCGAAGATGTTTTTCATGCTCCTCCTCGGTTTTAGAATACACAAGAATATCATCGATAAAGATGAGAACAAACCGGTCGAGAAAGTCTTTAAAAACTCGATTCATTAAGTCAACGAAATAAGCCGGGGCATTCGTTAACCCAAATGGCATAACAAGCCATTCATAAGATCCATACCGAGTACGGAACGATGTGAAAGGAATGCTATCCTTTGCATTACGAAGCTGATGAAAACCGGTAGCCAAGTCCAATTGTGAAAAGACTCTAGCACCACTAAGTTGATCGAATAGATCATCAATCCGAGGTAAAGGATATTTATTTTTGATAGTAAGATCATTAAGCTTGCGGTAGTCAACGCAAAGCCTAAGTGTTCCATCAGATTTCTTCACGAAGATAGCCGAAGCTCCCCAAGGCGAGGAACTAGAGCGAATAAATTGCTTCGTTTCCAATTCAGATAATTGTTTATGCATCTCCTCGTTTTTTTTATTGGACATATGATAAGGAGGACGAGTGATAGGTTGAGCTCCAAGAATAAGGTTAATTCTGAACTCAATTGCTCGCTTAGGTGGTAATCCTAAAACGGGCTCGAATATGTCGGAAAATTCACAAACGACGTGAATAAGAGAAATAATATCACCCTCATCATCATCATCGTCATCACGAGGATTTAAAGAATATAAAGATGCAACCAAAGCAGAATCTGAATCTTTAAGAATAACGGAAACCTGATTAACAGATTGAGGATGTCGAAGATGAATAGTCCGCTCAGGACATAGGATATGAGCTTCATAATTGTTAAGCCAATCCATTTCCAAAATCATTCCAAAGCCTAAATAACGCATGACATGCAAATCGGCTCGGAAAGAAAAATCACACAAAATAATCTCGACATCTTTACACAATAAACTGATTGTTGCGGATCCACCAACCGGATTCGCAATTCTCAAAGAAGTCATTAAACACAAAACATCCAAAGAAAAGGTATCAACAAGTTCTTTTGATATAAAAGAATGGGACGCACCAGTATCAAAAAGAACTCGAATAGGACGATCACGAAATAAAATAATTCCATCCAGAATAGAATGAGAAATACCTTGGCCACGAGATGTGTTGCCAGGGGCTTGAGCAACATTAAGCTTTCCCTTCCTCCTATTTTGAAGTTTGGGACATACATGCATAAAATGGTCCGGGCTTTTGCAATAGCGACAAGTACGAGGCTTTGAACACTTGTTCGCAAAATGGTCGTTCGAACCACAATTATAGCATTTCCCTTGAGTAGAGGAAAAGGTCTTTTCAGTAGGAGTTGCTTGCCTCCCTTTCTTATTGGGATAAGGACGTTTGAATTTGCTTGGCCTCTTCTTGTTGTTGAAGTTTGGTTTATCTCCCACCGCTTCAACATCACCCTCCATATCCGCCTCTTCAAGACGAAGAGCGATATCGATGAGTTGGTCGAAAGAAACTTCTAATTTTAGAAGTAATGGCTTCTTGAGACTTTTGTTTAAGCCATAGACGAATCTCTGATTCTTCTTAAGAGGGGTGTTGATGTATTCAACCCCATATTTGGAAAGCGACTCGAAGGAGGCGACGTAATCAGCCACGGATGACTCACCTTGAACAAGGTCTATAAATCGTCGAGCCAATGTCACTTTTTCTGCTTCTGGTACGAATTTTAACTCGAAGCGTTCTCGGAATTTCTCCCAGGTGAGATCCGCTTCATTAATCTCAGAAATAAGAAGCTCGTACCAGTCCAATGCTCTTTCTCGGAGCATACTAGAGGCCACCTGAACTCGGTGAAGGTCAATAAGATTCATGCGAGAAAAGATTCGATCGCATGACCTTAGCCAGGCCTGTACTTCAATAATAGTTTTGGAACCCTTGAATGGCTCCCTACCCAAATTTGTGTAATCGCTGCACAAGCGTGCAAATCCCGACTTTGGGTGAGTAGGTTCCGGGTTAGCTCCAGCTGCTTGAGCATTTGTCACTAAATCAAGAAGCTGTTGAGCAGTCATAAAAACTCCATCTTGGGGTGGAGTGCTAGAAGGTACGGCTCTGGGGCGGCCTGGTCTAGACATTTTTCTCCCTTTAAAAAGGAAGAAGAAGAAGAAAAAGGTTATTCACCAAATTGAATATCAAGCAATCTTGATAGATAAACAAGGAATCATAAGGAAAATAGGATGAATCGGTACGAAGACTCGAATTAAATCTTAAAGCACGACTCCTAAGATGGACTTAGGACGATGATCATTGTTATATTATTCCATATTGTTCCGAAGTTTGGCTTTGATACCAAACTGTGACGCCCCACCTCTATACCCACGCTAGCCAAGAACACTACGGAGTAATGCTGTCGACTAGCACGGAGAATAAGGCTGTTGAGGAGCGACCTTCCGTGTAATTGCTTTGTGCGAGCATCAATATGTCAGGTAGTACAGCATGCAATTCTTTTCAAGTGGAAATCCGACATGCCGACACAAACTCAAAGCTACTACACAGTGGCTATAATATCTTCGAAAACAAATATAGAAGTAAACATAACATAAATCAGTCACAGACAATTCATATCACAAAGGCGGAAATAGATATGAATATAACACATGAAAGTGTTCATCAGAGTAGTGGTCTAAAGAGATCCACAATATCACAAAAGAATAGTTACATAAACTACACAAAAGAATAAGTATACATTATGGAGTCTGTATCTCAAATGTATACAACAAAAACTACTAATCTAAGTAGTAAGCAAAAGGTCAGAGTAATGGATCCCCGGAGAGAAGTCAAGTCGAAGCACCTGCAACATCTCGGTCTGACCCGAGTATTATTTATAAGAAAATAATAAACGGATCAGTCTAAATATAAATATTAGATAACATGATATAGAATAGGAGATATGACCAAACACATAATAATCACAATGCCAAGCGGTGATAAATATAAGTAATTGAAAACCAACAAGAGATTAATCAATATCACGATAATCTACTCAAGATAAAAAGGAATGTCATACTCCTAATTTCATTCACCAAGCCACAATAAATGACATATAAGATATGGCATTGACCTATAATATCCATAATGGCATACTACTATAAGTATGTAAATGATAATCAACAAACGATTAATCAATATCAAAGAATCTTCTCAAAGATCCAAAAAGGGTATCATACCCAAAACTTGTATTCACAACAAGTTAATGACACACGAATTCACCTATGCACAAGAATTGATAAATCATATCAATAGAAATCACAAAGTTGGCGAAACATAAATTCCAGAAATCAACACAAGAAATCCAGTCAATGACACACAAATTCACCTATGCAAAAGAATTGATAAATAATATCAATAGAAATCACAAAAATAGGTGAAGTATAAAACTCCAGAATTCGACACACGAAATCCAGAAATTTCACAAAATAAAAGGGGGGAGGCCTATCACATGAACGGGAGCATGAAAACTCACCAACAACTGTAACACATGAATGAGAAGCTATCTCATGGTAGCTAGCCAGTAATTTGACACACGAATGGTCCGAAGACCTGACACACGAATGGTCCGAAGACCGTGGGTTGCTACCCCACCAAATTTGAGTCGAAACTCCACAAAGCAGACAAAGAGACATCGCACAACTGCTAGTCTAAATCACAAAAATGATCGACATGATCATCGAGAAGTGTCAATTACACTAAGCTAGTAAATATATGAGTTTAGCTTCATGTCCCATAACCACTTGCTTAACTTAAATATTTACGAACAAATTGTAGATCTCCACTAGAAAATTGTCACAAGAGTTTCAATCGAACAAGTCCAAGAATTAACCAACAAAGTAAACGCAAGCGTTTCATACCACTCGTTTTACTAAGTCGTTTAATTAGATTTCTCATACGAGTGAGGTAAAGGTTTGTATATACTAATAGATTGGAAAACTGTTTTATAAACGAATTTGGTATTAAAGTAGAGTTGAAATCATTTGTTTTGATATTTACTACTAGTATAGAGAACCTTTATATTTTTAAAGTGACAAATCACAAAGAAGATTGTAAGAACAATCGACCACTAAAATTCACATACGAAGATGTGAATAAAATCCAAAGAAACCGATAAAGAATCCATCGAAATGGATATTCAAAAATCCCTAAAAAGGAGTCATCAAGGTCATAATAATTGATAACAACAAATAGGATCATCACGAATCGATTTAAATTGGAAATTCAATCCAAAAAGGCAAAATGGACTCAAACAGCTTGTTCAGTCGACTGAACAGAGTTTTCAGTCGACTGACCCTGTACCTGGAAATTTTCCAGGTTCAGGAAACTTTCTGTTTCCAGGTTCAATCGACTGAACAGACTTTTCAGTCGACTGAATCATGCCTGGAAACTTTCGGGTTCCAGGTTCAGTCGACTGAACAGAGTTTTCAGTCGACTGAATCATGCCTGGGCTGTTTTTCAGCCTTATTCAAATGAAGAGCAAACTCTTCCAAAATGCAACCGGACGAACATTGGCTCTAAGGGTTTATGCCAATCGGCAACCCGGCCCTGTATGCTCCTTGATGCATCACCAAAAGCATGATCAAACATCCATAAAAGGATTTCACACAAATTTGACTTAAAAACCCAAAAATTGGAGTATTCACAAAACCAATTCAAATCAAGAGCAAATTCACATGAAGAAGTGTTAGGAATTCATACCCAACAACCAAAGATAGTTATAGTCATAGATGTGAGATAAAAATCTCACCTTTTCACAAAATCGAACAAGAAGAAGCTTGAAAGCAAATGGAGAATCAACCTCTCTTCAACACAACCCAATTGAGCTTGAATCTAAGCTCAAAAACAAGAACATTCCCAAAATTAGGTTGAGGATTTTTTGAAATTGGTAAGAGAATAAGTTGGAGAAGAAGAAGAGAAGCTAACCAATGGGTTCTTCTTGAGTTTGGAGCTAGGAATTTGATTTGCAAGAGAAACTAGGGTTTTGGAGTTTTAATTTCCAATCTCTCCCACCATTAATGTTATAAAAACTGAAAAGAGAAGAGAATGAGGGTGAGTGGGGGAGAGTGGCTCAGATTTGAGCATAAGTTAACATAGGGCTGAGCCCAAAAACCAAACCCAAAGTGAAAAGTAGCAAAAATCAACTTTCTCCAAACATACCGAAGCTTATACTCAAAAAGGTCGCAAACGGCATTTTAAACTCAATGGGAGTGGTCCCGAGTCCTAATTCGACTGTATGCAAAAAGTAGCTTTTCGGACTACAATCCGACTAACGATAAAATATTTAAATAAAATATTTAAATAAAATATTTAAATATAAAATCGATAAATATGCGGGTTGTTACACAGATAGATAATTCACAACATCATAATAGATAATCAATTATTATCATCACAACAGATAATCTATATTATCAACTCAAACAGATAATTCATATTATTAACTCAATGCAACCATAGCATCCAAATCACACAACATCATTTATCTCATAACTAAGATTTCAACCATTCAGGGTAATAAATATCAATCATCATTCATAAGAAATGACTTATTAATCATCATTCTATAATTAATTTAAAATGAATTAAATTAATTACATCTTCCTTAATTAATTTAAAATAAATTAAATTAATTACTTATCCATATAATCTGGCTTACACATCAATTAAGTATAAATAAATCAATTAATTACTCTTAACAAGTTACCCTAATTAATCATCTTGATTAATTACCCTTTAATTACATTCAAGAAATTAACCTCTAATTAATTTCATAAATTAATTATCCCAAACCAGATTCAGTAATTAACCTGTAATTACTTTATTAATTAGTCCTTAATTAATTACATTAACTAATACCTTCATTGATTAATTTGTTCTTAATTAATCAATCCTTAATTATATCATTAATTATTTAAATTAATGATCCCAAATTATTATAATTACTCTATTAAATTAATTATCAATTATCCTATTTGATTATTCATTCTTGATTAATCACATTAAGTAATTACTTTAAATTAGTTACATCTATTTATTTCTTCAAATAATTCAATTATCAAACCCTAAATTAATTACACTAAGTAATTAATTATTAGTTACTTACTTAAGTAATTATTCTGTATACTAATTGCATATTAATTACACAAAGTAATTAATTTCCAAAACTCCTTCATTATTCAAGTATTCTTTAATTAAATTACATCAAGTAATTTATCTTCTTAATCACTTCTCTAAGTAATTATTCATTATTAATTACATTGGTAACTACTTCTCAAATAAATCAAAGATTAATTTAAATTAATTAAACTAAATTAATCAACTTAATTAATCAAAACTAAAATTAATTAATTACAATCAGTAATTAATTTCCTTAATTACTTTCATTAAGTAATTATACTTAAATAATTCTCAAATGATTATTTTTAAATTAATTAATACAATTAATCATTAAAATTAATTACATTAATTAATTATAAAATAATACTATGTTAATGATCTTCATTAACCAATAACAAATCTTTAATCACTTTTCCAAAGTAATTAACTGAATTAATCAATATTAATACTTAATTTATTTAAAGAAACTCATTAATTTATTTCTAATTATTTAATTAATCAAGTGATAATTAAAAACTTAATTGATTATTAATTACTTGATTAATAAATTCAATTCTTTAATTAAATTAATCAAATCTTATTTAATTAATTTCTAAATCACACTTTAATCAAGTTTAATTAATTTACTTAATCCCTTTTAATTAAATAAATAAAACCCTTAATTATTTAATCAATTAACCTAGTTATTAATTAATTAAATTAATTAAATAAAATCTTAATTACCTTGATTAATTAATAAATCATTAAGTTCAAATCAACTTAATGATAATCATTTATCTCATTAATGATTTAATTATCATTATTAAAGTAATCTTAAAAACAAATTGCTTTTTTTTAATTCCATTTTAAACTAAAATTAAAATTAAATTAAATTTAAACTTAAACAAGATTTTAAGTTTTTGAAAACTCTTTAGTTTTCATTTTAAAGAATCACTTATTTCTTAAAACAATTTTAAGAGAGTAGTTTAACTTTAGCCTATATTCAATTTAAATAAAATTTAAAATACCTTAAATAATTCAAATGATATTGAAACATTTAAATTCAAATCTCATTTACCTTACAATCAAAATTCAAATCATGCTTCAGATTTAAATTCAAAGATTAAAATTTAAAACCCTGTTTTAAATTCTCATTTCATAAGTTATAAAATTCTAAAATATTCAACTTGATTATAATATTTGAATTTGAAACTTGTTTTTATTTGAAATTTTCAAATTCAATCTTCAAATTTGGATTCAGGTTTAAATTCAGATTTAACTTAGAAATTTAAATCTTGTTTTTAAAATCTTCTTTCCAGATTTAAAAATCATTTTCTAAAATACTGCATAGGTTTATTTTTAAATTTTCATTTCTGCACATTATTTATTTGAACACTGGAATTCAAATTCATTTGAATTCAAATTTAAACTTGCTTCAAGTTAAGTTTTAAACCTGCTTTGCTTCTTTTTTTTAAACTTAGTTTTAAAATTTAAAAACCTAAAACAGTTTAGGTTACAGAATCAAAATACTGCAACTATAAACTTCCCGAGCCCAAACTATTTTACTTCGAGTTAACTAGACCCTAACTTCGGGTAATAACTTCATGTGACTGGAGCATCCCCCGAGAAGATCCTAACCAAAAACTCCCAGAAACAATACAAACTTCACCAACTAAAAGAATACACGGTGCACGTGTACAGTCCCTCCGGCTCCTCTGATCAACTTCGCAACCCACCCTTGGTCGACGAACCTCAAATCAGATTCATCACAACATCAATTCCATTGATTCATAATCAAAAACAGGTTCGAGAATCCCTGAAGCAAACCTGGAAATACAACACTTCCCCTACCCAAACCTGGAAAACTTCACGTTCCCTTACCTCCGACCACCAGAATATCCACGCCTCCGGCCACACGATCGCCAACCACTAAGCTATCATTTTCCAAAACTACGTTGAACTCGATCATTTCTACAAACAGTGGTGATCGATTCTCTTCACCTAGTTAAAAACTAGGGTTCCCACCTTCACATAACAACCACTGCTTCTCTGATGAATTAAATCATCATCAAAAAATTTCTAGGCATCAACAATCATCCCTCTACTATTTAGAATAACTCAATCCTCTCTAGTTACAAAGATTACCAGGAAATCAAGAATTCCCACTTCCAGTAAATAACCCAACTGTACCTTAATTCTATTCCTAAAGATCTTGATTTTAGATTTAAAAATCATATTCTAGTTAGTGTATTCCATCTACAATACTGGATTTATAATTTATACTGTATAAATTTTGATTTATATTTACATGCTTTGGTGTTTTATGAGTTTCCAGAGACCATCCAATTTATATTTCTACTTACTTAAATCCTTAAATATTAATCTCTGGTAAATCATCAACTTTGATTTATCAACTTCATTCTAACAGACACAAAATAAAAATAAAAATAAGGATTTTAAGTAAATATATAAAAACTTGTACCAGGCAAACAAACAGATCAAGGCAATTTTAAACAGCATGCATACAAATAAAATTTTCCACCAGATATTTAATTATAAATATATGCACTAATTATTCATTTCAGTATACTAGTATGTAACAATATTTAACCTTCAAAGTTTTAAGAAGAAAAGTTACTCACTTGGTTTACAGAAGAACAGAGCACAAATTTCCTGATCTTGAAATTGTAAAGCTTTTGCTTCCTATCCAAAATTATATGCATGCACAATCCCAGGTTTTAAAAAGAAATGCAGAGTTGATTTTCAGTATGTTGAAATGCAGACATTGATTTTTCAAGAATGGATTCCACGATGAAAAGAAATGTAGGTTTTTGAGATTAACATTTTAGTTTGAGGAGTGCTGCAGATCTTTTTGTTTGAGGGATTTTCAAACTTGCTTTTTGAAGTGGATTTTCAAATATTTGATTTTGAAACTGAACTACAAGTTTCAATTGCAGGTTGATTGATTTTTTTTTAAAAAATGCAATGATCTTCATTATGAATTTGCAGATATGTTTTTGTGGGATTTTCAGGTTTTTGATTTTTTTTGATTCATTTATCTTTTGTTTTGAAAAGAGGATGAGGGGAGAAATGAGAATGTTTTAAAAGAGGGCTGAAACAAATTTAAAAAAATAAATAAAAGAAAATAGAAATTAAATGACACTTGTCATTTTGTTTGTTTTACAATTAACACATGTAGTTTAGATTTGTTCAATACTTAACACTTGTCTTTATTTCCTTAAGTTATATTTTTAAATGTTTAAAAAGAGTTTTCCTTAATTTATTTTATGTTTGTAAATATATTTGAATTTTCTATTAAAAGTAAATGTAAATAAAACAATTTATAAATTAAAACTTATACAATTATTTTAAAGAACCTATTTATTTGAATTCATAATAAAATTCCAATTTCATATTAAACCTTTGAAATCCAATTTAATATCAATTTATTCAATTTAAAATAATAATACTATTTCCTTATTTTAATTCCTTTTATATTTATGGGAAAAATAGTATATTCATTTATTATGGCTTGAAATAACAATTAACAAATTTTTATATGATTTATAAAGAAATTATAAATCACTTTTATTATCAAATGAATTTAAATCATATGTTATCTTAAATTTTAAAATTATATAAGATATACTCAAATCATATTACTCAAATAATATTTAAAAACAAATAAAAACAACTTTTATTTGAATTTAAAACAAAAATTAAGCTAAGATAAATTTTAAACAATATAACATTTATTATTAATATTACAAACCATATAATCACTAATTTAAAATAGATTTTTTTAAAACTTAATATTAATTTAAAATATAATTTCCTAATTACACAATATTTTATTAGAATTTAGAAACAAAACTTCATTTATTTATTTTTATGTAAGTTAAATTCCAAACAAAGATAAACTATAATATATATACAAATATATATACACACACACACACACACACACACACACATTATAATTTAAAACATTTATTTTATCTTTTTAAAAGACAAATCACAAATTAAATATTTATTAAATCTGATTATTAAACCAAAACATATTTTATTAATCAATATTGTCAATATCAATTTAATTTTATATAAAGATTATTAAATTGATACTGTCAAAAATTCCGGGATATCACAGTTTTGATGCTTGCGAAAGGGATGCTTTGAGTGTTTCAAAGGCATATATTTATGTGTTTTGAGAAGAAGATTTGAATACTTTCGAAAGGCATGTTTCTATGGTTTCGAAAGAGAGAGTCTAAGGTTTCGAAAGCCTTAGTTTTCAAAACAAAGGACCCAATCTCATTTTTAAAGAATAACCCATAGCAATATGAAAGAGTTTTGAAATGGCATTTAACTTTGGTGTTTTCGAGGAAGCTTTCCTTGCTAAATATAATAGGTTAAAGGTATTAACCATATTTCATTTGAAAACTGATTACAAGGAAAATAAACCAGAGATGTTTATATTATTATGTTATGATCAGTTATCGTGTGTGCTTCTTCTATAAACATATTCGCTTTATGAGTAACCTACAACTGCATTTTGGGTATCAGGGGCAGAATATATTGCATGTTTGCATATCACCATGATATATTATATTATGTTATGTTTTAAATATTGTGGATGCAAGTGCATAGTACAAGGTTATTACAAATTTTGGTTAAGATACTAGTAAGGGGAAAATTCGTTTCCTTAAGCGGCATGGTTCCACTAGATATCTCTATGGTTCGAGATGGTAGGTTATTATTCACACCGGGCTTTATGTCTTACTCGAAGTTTATGTTTTCCCCTTGGACTCTCAGGTGAACAATTAATTTTGAGTAGTTTGAGAGTTAAAGTTTTTAGCTTCTCCTTTATAAGAATAAGCTTCCGGAGACATGTAGGAGACAAGCTAGATAATAGGAGTTCTTTTCTGTTTGATTACGCATTGTTTTGGTTGTAATGGCAAAGTTGTTTAATTGCGTATGTTTAGACTCTGATCATCCAAAGGGGCATCTTCTTATGTCGTTTGGCGTATTTTGTAATAATTATATTTCTCTAAATGTTGTTTACAAAATTGAGATTATGTAATGAATTTGAAATATGATTTGAAGTGGAATGAGAAATTTGTTTTATGATTTTTTTTATATATGTGTTTCTGTTATATCAATGTACCTAACATTACCACATTTGGTCACCGAGAATTAATATCTATGGATGACTGCAGCATCTGTACCTGTTAGTTTTGGGCCTCCAAGTGCGGGGTGTTACACCGACCATCTCCTATAAGTGACCAATGTTGTATTTATCTTGGAGCACCGAACCACTTCCGACAAACGTTAAATCGCTCCTCTTTACATGCCGAGTCCAATCGTACCCTAGATTCCACCTCTGGCTTCACCTTTCAAATCTCGAACTCGACTATGAACCACATAACTCTAATGTCATATGCCACAGAACTTGACCACAGTGGTCCAAACTTTAGGAAAAGGTTCACTTTGCCGAGAGAAGAATAACCGCACACTCCATATTTGTAACAACCCGCATATTTATCGAGTTTGTATTTAAATATTTTATTTAAATATTAACTCGTTAATCGGATTTTGGTCCGAAAAGCTACTTTTTGCAAACGGTCAAATTAGGACTCGAGACCACTTCCATTGAGTTCGAAATGTCGTTTACAACTTTTTTAAGTATAAACATCGATAAGTTTGGAGTTAGTAAAATTTCACTAACTTTTCCCGCTTTGGACTTTGGGTTAGTTTAGCCTATTAAGCCCAAGTTCCAACCCTCTTCTCCTCACTCTTCATAAATTTCCTAACTAATCAAGCTTTGGCATTAATGGTGGAGGGAATGGGAGATTAAAATTCCAAAACTCAAATTCAATTGCAATCCATCTTTCTACTCCAAATTCAAGAAGAAGACATTGGATTCAAGCTTCTTGTGCTTAGATAGAAGAAGGATTGATTCTTGCTTGCTTAAAACTTCATTTTCATTGATATTTGGTGCAAAGGTGAGATTTTTATCTCACAATTCTAGTCTATAACTATATTGGACTGTTGGGAATGATTCCCTATCACTTTAGCATGCACATTTGCATTTGGTTTGGATTGGAATGGCGAAAAACTCCAAATTTTAGTGTTTTTGGGGAGAAACTGCTGTTAGGTCGTTCTGGCCGTTTTTGGCACGTTCGGAGTTAGGTCGCTTCAGTTGGGTCGCTCGCGAGTCAACACTAGGTCGTATGACCCTTGAGTCGTTAGGTCGTATGACCCTTGAGTCGTTAGGTCGTATTACCCTTGAGTCGTTAGGTCGTATGACCCTTGAGTCGTTAGGTCGTTAGACCCTTGAGTCGTTAGGTCGTTAGACCTCATTTTGTCTTCACTAGGTCGTACCGTTTTGGTCGGGGCGCTGCCCCGCACCCCGCCGGGGGCGCTGCCCCGCACCCCTTCGGGGGCGCTGCCCCCGGACCCTCGCGACCTGACCGGGAAGGTCGAACACCGTAAGCGGTGGCGTTGCCCCCGCACCCCCACCTTGGGGGGTTGCCACCCCCCCGGACCCCCCCTCCGTAGGGGATCTTATCTGAAAAACATTCAACAGAACTTGCTTTGTTGAGATGCTGAGTTGACCATTCTTCGAGACAAACCATCTCTGGTTATCTCGGCCACGTTTGGTCATTGGGGAACTTCCACTTTGATGCTTTTGAGCTGATTTCCTTGGATTTTATTCACATCTCCGAATGTGATCTTTGTGATGATTGTTTCTACAATCTCTTCTGTGATTTGTCATTTTAAAAATATAAAGGTTTCAATACTAGTAGTAAATATCAAAACTCTTTCAACAAAATGATTTCAACTCTATTTTCCGTAACAAAGCTCTTTTCTTAAACCGTTTTCCAATCTATTAGTATATACAAACCTTTACCTCACTCGGATGAGAAATCTAATTAAACGACTTAGTAAAACAAGTGGTATGAAACGCTTGCGTTCACTTCGTCGGTTAATTCTTGGACTTGTTCGATTGAACCACTTGTGACACATTTTATTAGTGAAGATTTACAGTTCGTTCGTAAATATTTAAGTTAAGCAAGTGGTTATGGGACATGAAGCTAAACTTCTATATTTACTAGCTTAGTGAAATTGACACTTCTCGTTGATCATGACGATCATTCTGATGATTTAGACTAGCAACTGTGCGATGTCTCTTGTTGCGAGGTTAGACTAAACACCACTTGTGTGATTCCACTCACACATACCTTTTTGCTTTTTGGTTAGTCTGGACCTTAATCTGTGTGATTCCAATCACACATGTGGGGTAGCTCCCCTTGGTCTTCGGACCGTCATGTGATAGGCCTCTTTCTCTTTTCCATGATTTCTGGACTTCTTGCATTGATTTCTAGAATTTATGTCATTGACTTGTTATGAGTACAAGTTTGGGGTATGATGCCCTTTCCGAATCTTTGAGAAGATTCTTGTGATATTGATTATCTCTTATTGATTGATCTTCTGTTGATCATTATTTACATACTTATAGTGGTATGTCATTATGGATGTTTATGTTTATGCCATATGTTTTATGTTATATCATGTCATCTGATATTTATAGCTAGACTGACCCATTTATTATTTTCTTAAATAATACTCGGGTCAGACCGAGATGTTACAGGTGCTTCTGCTTGACTTCTTCCCAGAGATTCATCACTCTGACTTTTGGTTAACTGTTTAGATTAGCAGTTTTTGTTGTATACACTTGAGATATAGACTCATAGTTGTATTCTTTTGTATAGCACGTGTTGCTATTCTTTTGTATTATCGTGGATCTTACTGACCACTACTCTGATGTATACTTTCATGTGTTAGTTATATATTCATATCTTCTTCCGCATTTTTGATATGGATATCTGTGACTGATTTGTGATATGATTATTTCTATGTTTGTTTCCGAAGATTATTTATAGTCACCATGTGATAAGCAATTACATGGATGGTCGCTCCTCAACAGCCTTATTCTCCGTGCTAGTTGACAGCACTTCTCCGGAGTGTTCTTGGCTAGCGTGGGTATAGAGGTGGGGCGTCACAATATTGCTTAACTCCGCCTAAATCAACACTGCGCCTCAACCCTTATTACGGTTGTTCAGACTAGAGTGCGACGAAACATGGCCGCACCTTACTTCGACACTATGGATTCGAAGCCCTCCTCCATACGAGTCTAACTTATCCAATGTCGGCCATTTTGTTGTTCATAGGTCCCAAATAAATTCAAAGTAGGAGGCTGCTATGTTTGTTTATTATAAATAAAAAATGAGATGGAGGAGATGTTTCAAGAGAGGGAAATGTTGTAGGAGAGGGTAATAAAATATATAATATGTTTGAATTTCTCAAATAAATCGCAACACATTTCGAGTTCATCCGATCAGACGGGACATCGGATTGCTACGAATCTCGCCAGCGTACATCGTCTTATTTTTCCAGTCTCATTGACACTAGTTTCATCACAATTCGAGACAGTGCCTCGATATGATAATTTCATGCATTTTAAGCCTGTTTATCAATAAAATGATTTTCGGTCACATTGTCAATATTTCTTCAAACATTTTATTTTTGTAAAGATTTTTATAAAAAAAGTTTACCATAATTAGTTATTAATTAAAAGGGGTTTAATAAGGTTATAAAATTACATTTATTTATACTAAATTTAAGATTCAAATATTTAAATAATTCAGATATTTAAATACGAACCTCCAAAATGTTGGGTCGTTGCATTCTCTCATGCATAGAATATTCACCCTCGAAATTCCAACATAGGCAACCAAAGAAACAACAACACATCAATACTTTAACAGTATTACAATTACTAGCAAACAAAGCTTATGGTTTTCCTAGGTTTCGAAACATTCTCATCGCACAAGGATGATAAACAACCTACTAAGCGTGTCTTAGGCTCAATAGTCTTAGGTTATTACTTAGTCGACTATTCATGCTACCTCAAAGATTCAAAGAGTCATTCCCCAAACTCTCCATAAGCCAACAAACATAATATTCAATTATGTCAAAGCCTGCACGATGCATGTGGACCATCCATAAGTGATATCAAATTCGATCACTTGCTCGATCACATTGTAACAACCCATAAAATTCGGTAATTAAATTTCTTAATTTAAGAAGATTTTGTAACTTCACTTTGAAGGAAATAAAAATTTAGTGAATTATTAACGGAAATAATAACTTGGATAAGATTGGTAAGTTAATTGTTAATAACTTGGATGTATTTCCAACAAGTGAAACAATGTAAATGTAAATTTTATTCTTATTGTAATAAAAGAATTTTACCATAATGAAATGATTAATTTGATTTAAAATCTTAATCCATGTGTGCATTTATTTATAATGGGATATAAAAGATAAATTAATAATTTAAAAGGTTGACTTACAAATAAAATAATGTATAGTGAATGGAAATGGAATGAATTAGTGTATCAATTAAAGGTAGCACTTGTTGCATAATAATAAGTAAAATAAAACGTAACAATAATGATTAAAGCTAATTATTGATAAACTGAATGAAATTACAATAATTTAAAATGTGTAAAATGTTATACTATTTTTTGGATTGAATATAAGGAAACAAGTGTAGCCTTGGTAATTAACATTTATTTTTGACAATAGAAGTAAAACCTTAATAAAAAAATAGGGTTAATTGTTGCCCTTGGGTCTGTAAATAATAAATTTAAATGTAGTAAAAGTAAACGAAGGCAATAATTATGTGTTGCCGTTATTTAGTCTATTAATTGAAATGAGAAAAAACAAATTTGAATAAATATAAACAAAAGTTACATTTATGTGGGGGGGAGGGGGTATTACAATGTTTAGAAGTTGTTAAATTAAAATATATTAGGAAATAGAAATTGTTGCAATAAATCTAAATAATATAATACGTTAATGTAATTAAGGTAATATTTGGAAATAAATATTTATTTATGCAAAACTTAACAAATGGATAAATTGAAATAAAAGAAATGAATGTAAATACCTGATTAGCTAATGGAATAATAATAATTATAGTTAATGGTAATTAAATAAAAACATAAGTATTTAAGATTTGTAATGGTTGCTCGATAATAGGGAATTCATGAGTGTAATTTGAGGCATGGTAACACTTGTATAAGTTACCTGTTTATTTCGTTTAATAATAAAATTGGAAATCAATTAGAGTAGAGGAACCTTAATGTTATAATAATAAGAATTAATGCAATAACTAAATTTGTGCACACCCTATTAATTGAAACAGATTGAGATTGATTGGAATTTTAAATTGGGAAATGGATTCAAAGTTATGTTAACTGATGAAGTAATACATAATAAATTAAAAACTTATACAATCAATGTCTGTTAAGTAATTGTAATGTTTATGTTTGATAATAAACGTTACTTTAGTGATTATTAATATAATAACGGAAGTGTGAATTGACCAAAATATAGTAAATTGAAATATAATAGTCGATAAATAAGGGATGGAATGGGAGCACTAATGTAATGAATGTAAAACAAATATTAACTATGTTTATAGAAAAAAATATAGAGTGAAAAGTAAATTAATTGGAATTATTGGAAAATTCAATTTATAATTCTTGAAAATAGTGAAATTGAAAGTTAACACTAAAATATACAGATTTATCCAAATGGACATTTAAATTTGGTTAAACCAGTATAAATGATTAATAAAGTTAAAATTTATGAATATTGTTAATAGTAGAATTGAAATAGAAAAGGGATTTAATTAATTAATTAATTAATTAATTTTATTAATGGAAAAATAACCATTTTGGCCACTGACTCGGTTTTCGATGAAACTAGTTTCATCGGATCCGTAACGGTGAATTATTATAGGATTTTAAGTTTCGTAACGATCGGACTTGTCGTTTGATCATACAGACTCGAAACGTCTTGAAATAAATGAAATTGAAATCAATTGAAATCAATTTGAAAAATATTGATTTAAGCGTAACTTCTTCATACGATGGAATTTGGACGTGAAATCTTTTCTATTGCGTTTAAAATATTTTAAAACATCTATTTTCAATATATGGGTTGACCCAATTTCATTCCGAAATCGAAACGGGCTTTTCGGGCCATATATCGTTCAACACGTTTATAAATCGTGTCCATCCATTCTGTCTCAACTTTATCTATAAATACCCGGATATAAATCCTAGCCTACCTCTATTCTCATTTGTCAATGCATACAATTCCTCAGCTCCTCCTCTTCCCAATGCTGCAAACCCTAATTTCAATTGCAATTCAAAAATCGAATGAAAATTCAATCTCTTCAAATACTATCAAATTTTATATGGATTCGAAGCTCTCGAAGAGCGTAACTTAGATCTGCAACTCGTTTTTCGAATCCACGCATTGTTTGTCCAGAAATCGAAGAACAATTTTCGACCGTTCATCACGTCGAAATCAAACTTATCCGATCGTCAAATCGTTTCTGGGTTTGGTGGAGATTGACAAGAGGAGTTCATCTATACGGGTTGTTTCGAGAATCAACGGCTGGATTTGGAGGAAAGTTCGAACTAGGGTTCAAATTAGGCGGCGGCTGCTGTCATTTTTTATCGAATCGAGGGTGTCGCGTGGGCGTGCGAAGCTGGGGAGAGAGGGCCGCGAGTCTCGGTGGGGTCGGCCTGTGACAGGCGCACGTGCGATCGAGGTTTTTGGTGTGGCGGCGTGCGAGGTAGTTAGGGTTTCGAAGTTTTCTAGTCGCCGGGTTGTTTGCGTGAGGAGGGATGGTGTTAGTGACGTGGCAATGGTAGGGAAAGGGTGAGTTTGATTTTGTTTAATTTAATTTTTGTTTCGAACGATTTAACTCGAATAACTTTCACATACGTGATCCAATTCACACGTTGTTTTCTCTTCTAGGTTCGTATTGGAATTCCAGAGATTTTGATGCTTGTTTGGACCGATTTTGAGACTGTTCAAATTTTGGGTTTAAATTGGATTTATATTCAATTTAAATTCAAAAGGTGAGTGTTTTAACCACTCACAACTTCTAAAAAATTTTATGTTTCTTAAATTGATTTATGATGTGTTTAGAAATTTGTTTATAACTGTGGCATATTTAAATTAATTTAATTAAATTGTTACTTATTTATTTATTGCATATGAACTGCCAGTTAAATTGTTATTTATTAATTTATTGGATATAAACTGCCAGTTAAATTGTTGTTTATTTATTTATTGCATATAAACTGCCAGTTAACCAGTTAATTAAATTATTGTTGAATATAAATTGCTAGTTAATACCTGTTGTTTATTATTCGTTATATATTGATGTATTGTTTGAATTGGATGATAATTTTGATGAATGGATGTATGATTTTGTGATGGATGAATGGATGTTTATTTATATCATCATAAAATGCAAGTCGTTATGCATTTTATTGCATTCAGGATTGCGGTTTGAAATGATATATAACCATAAAAATTTATTTTTAAATTGCAGATTGAAATGATGAATATCTGTATCACTTAATCGTAGGATAGAAAATTTTATACAGACACCGTCGGTCTATATATATATATAAATATTTTGAAACTGGTTTCTATTTTTGGATAGGATACGGTTTAATAAATATTAATTTTTGATATTATATAAATATTATTTTATATATACATATATAGTTAAATTATTGAATTTAAGCTATGTATAAATTTGTTAAATAAAATAAATAAGTTGAATAATGGAGTTTGATTATTTTATATTATATGGTTAAGTACATGTTTAAGATATTGTATATATATAGAGTTTTAAGGATTTAAATCAATTTAGATTGGAAGGTAAATTGGAAATTTATTTGGAATTGAGCTAATTTAAGAATTAAACTCCATAAGTTGATGTAGAACTTATAACTTGAAATTTTAAAAGGTATGATATTTATAACTGAATTTTTATTCAAGATGAATTAAATGAATATTTCTAGTATAAATAAATTGAAGGAAATATTTATTTATAGGTAATTTGAGTTTTATTTTAATGATTATGGATTTATCATGCAAATATATCAAAACTAAATAATAGGACATTGAATTGTTGAATAGTAATTTCCAACCTTAGATTTTGAAATTGTTTAATACTCAAAGTTTGAAATATATTGAAATTGAAGTGGTTTATTGAAAACTGAAAGGGAATTTAAAATTTATGGATTTAGACTTAATTTAAAGAGAATAAAATTGTAAAGATGTAGAAATTATTTTAATTTATAATGTAATTTTAAATTCAAACCATTTGAATTTTATATACTGTTTGAATATCCAAACCATTTAAGTTTTGGAAGTTATGGTTTTAAAGCTATGGATTTCGAAGTATTATGTTTTGAAAAGTTATAATTCAAATGCTTGGTTTCGAGATATTATAAATTTTAAAGTGGTATGATTTTAGAAAAAGATATATTTGAGCATGATATCATATTGATTTGGTTTTAAAAAGAGGAAGTGATATCGTAATTATATGGTTTTGAATTACAAACCATTTGAATTTTATATACTGTTTGAATATCCAAACCATTTAAGTTTTGGAAGTTATGGTTTTAAAGCTATGGATTTCGAAGTATTATGTTTTGAAAAGTTATAATTCAAATGCTTGGTTTCGAGATATTATAAATTTTAAAGTGGTATGATTTTAGAAAAAGATATATTTGAGCATGATATCATATTGATTTGGTTTTAAAAAGAGGAAGTGATATCGTAATTATATGGTTTTGAAATGGATATTTTATTCTGGTTTTTAAAGTATAAACTATTTTGAAAAGACCATTGTGTTATAATAACGTTTGGTTGTTGAAGAGACCGGGATCAAAAGTTGTCATACTCTCTGCCAACTCCGAAAACCACTTTAACATGTATGCGGTGGAGATTCCAGAATGAAGTAGGATGGTGGCGACGTTCTATTAAGGTATATACGTGGACCCGACTCCCATGAGTTGGCATAAGGTGGCTAAAACAAGAGCGATTCTCGGGCCAAGGAGGTAGCACCTTTTATCGGACACATCCCTTCGATACTATACTCTGACTTTGGATTGATTCGGCAGCCACCTTTACTTTTTGAATTTGGGGGTGTTTATTCGAGGTGGGCGGTAGTAGCAGCTACGCGTTTCCACCAGCCCGAATAGCAATTGGTATATCTACCCTGGCATTGCCTAATTTTTTCGTGTCACCTACCATACCGAGCCTTTACTACGAGTTTCTAATTGTGTCGTATGTATGGAGTATCCTCTGGTAGCCTCCCGATCAGGAGGTATTATGGTACTATATAGACTATTGGCATTATTTGTGTTAAGGGGAATATTGGGTCACTCCTAACGCTATTTAAAAGTAAGTTTATTTTACTAATAGACATTATTATAATAGCGAAATATTACTACATAGTAAATAGTTTAACGGATCCTTAGGAGATGTGAATCTCGAGCATCTCTTGAGTTACTGCACTCATATTTATTTTTGTTAATTTAACTCACATAAGATATTTTTGTTCTGACTCGAGTGTTTGTTTTTCAATTTGCACGGGTCAGTCCGAGCATTTTCCGGATTTGAAGACCTTACTTTTGGAGTACGAAGACGAAGATTTTATTACTATTATATATTATATTAGTCCACTGCATCACATTTGTTCCGCTGCATTATTATTAATTATTCTCTGGTATATGTAACTCTGATATGTATGGTATACGTATAATTGAATGTTAGGTAAAACAGCTTCAAGAACTGCATATTTGATTATTATATTTTATCGTTCCGCTGCAATATTGTATTTTGTTTTTTCTTTCTCTGCTTTTTCTTATTTACGCCAAAACAATCCGCCCTTCCATATGGTTTAAATTAGCACGTGTGTCGATTTAAACGTACGAAAAGGCGGGACGTTACATCTGGTATCAGAGCTTTGGTTTAGCGATAAACCTTAGCTTTGTGGGGTCTGACTCTTTATTAATAGGGTAGTAATACCCTATGATGAGTCGTTGAGCGTATATATGAGAGAACGTATTTGTTAGTGTTATAAAAAGGTTTTAATATTATGTTAATTTGTTCCGTTTTGCATTTATAAATTCTGGTTGATGCATGGAAAGCTATGACATCAATAGGGATTTCTAAACACTTAATAGGATAGACCGACATAATATTTGGTTTTAATATAGGTGAATGAAATAATTTTGCCTATTATATTTTCTATATATAAAGTAAATTTTATAAAGATTTTATTTGGTTGTAACATATTGGTTGTTAGGTAATAAAATTTATATATAATAGTTGAAATGAGATGGAAAATGAAATAAATGAAAATTGGAAATTTAGAACTTAGGTTCCGAGTTTTTGAAACTTTCTTTTGAATGATTTTGAAATATAATAATAATATTTTAGAAGTATTTTCAGATATAAATAGTTCAATATAATTTGAAAGAACTGCTTTAAAAGAAATTTTTGGAAAAGAAATAAGTTCTGTACTTCCCTCTCTATCGCTGGAAAATAATTTCAGTGATGGCGGCCGCATCATCAACATTCATTTTCTTGTTTCAAAGTAGGAACGCCACTATAGTAGTTTTGCTACAGGTTTATTTTGATAAACAAATATGAATTTTAATTGTTTTAAATATAATTGGATATATATGTTGTAAGCATATATTTATCTATTATTTTAAAATGATTTGAGTTTTAACCCGATATTTAGTTCTTAAGTTTCCATTAATTAATAGTTTCCATTTTGTAGTGAATTGAACGTGGGTAATTAATAATTGAAACCTCTAAAGGGGATAAGAGATTTAATGCTAGGTTATAAATTAAATAAAAAGAAAATTTGAATTTGTAACATATAAAACAAAGGATATTATTATTGAACATTTAATTAATTAAAACAATTGAGAAAAACTTGTATAACTTTCAATTACATTCTTAAAGGCATATATATAACTTACCAAAAGATATAAAAAAGTTGAAATGTTAATAAGAAATGTAATAGATATTATAACAGAAATAAACTTGAGGTAATGAAACTAATTAATGAAACTCTTCAATAATAAGAAATTGGTGTTGTAGTTGTTATAAACTTAAGTACAATTGAAATACCACTAATTAAATATAATAGAAGGCAGGTATTGTAAGTAAGAAAATTTTAAGCTTAAGTAAATAATTTGAAGTTATTTCTAAATAAAATTGTAAGAAATAAATGTAAATTAAAAAGATAAACCAATATATGAATGAAAAAGAGAAATCAAACAACAAATGTATGAATGGAATTAATAAGGATAACTAAATCGGTTGTTTGAAACAGACGTTGTTTGTTTTTGGTTTATGGTTGTTTGGGTAAGAATACTTGAAATTTGTTGGATGTATGAATAGTCTATTTTGTTTCACCTAAGACTGTTGAGTGAAGGGTACACTTAGTAGTTTATTTTCATTCCGTATGATTTAAAGTTTTGAACCTGAGCAACTATTTGTTTGTTTGATATGAATGAATGATTGATTTGCGTTGATGTGATGGTTGTATGCCTTGTTGCAAGTGATTGTTGTTTGTATTGATTTGTTTGTTTATGATTGGAACAACCTTAAATATTTCATTTTATATAATTCTTAACCCTTTTTGGATTATATAAGTCAAATACAGGTTATGGAAGCAATTGCTACTGCTTTTGGTTTCATAATTAAGTGTAATTGCCTAACGAATAGGTACGTTTTTAGATTACGGTTTTATAGCGTTTGTAACAACCCGCATATTTATCGAGTTTACATTTAAATATTTTTATTTAAATATTAAATCGTTAATCGGATTTTGGTCCGAAAAACTACTTTTTGCAAACGGTCAAATTAGGACTCGAGACCACTTCCATTGAGTTCGAAATGTCGTTTACAACTTTTTAAGTATAAACATCGATAGGTTTGGAGTTAGTGAAATTTCACTAACTTTTCCCGCTTTGGACTTTGGGTTAGTTTAGCCTATTAAGCCCAAGTTCCAACCCTCTTCTCCTCACTCTTCATAAATTTCCTAACTAACTCAAGCTTTAGCATTAATGGTGAAGAGAATGGGAAATTAAAACTCCAAGCTCAAATTCAATTGCAACTCCATCATTCAACTCCAAATTCAAGTAGAAGATATTGGATTCAAGCTTTGGATTGCTTCTCCTTGCTTTCAAGCTTCATCTTCATAAATTTTAGTGCAAAGGTGAGATTTCTATCTCACAATTCTAGCCTATAAGTATATTGGACTGTTGGGAATGATTCCCTATCATTTTTGCATGCATGTTAGCATTTGGTTTGGATTGGATTGGCAAAAAACTCCAATTTTTAGCGTTTTGTTGAATTTTCTGCACTTGAGTCGTTCTGGCCATTTTTAGGTCGTTCGGAGTTAAGTCGTTCGTTCTTGAGTCGCTGAGTCGAACGTTGGACCCTTGAGTCGCTGAGTCGTTGGACCCTTGAGTCGCTGAGTCGTTGGACCCTTGAGTCGCTGAGTCGTTGGACCCTTGAGTCGTTGAGTCGTTGGACCCTTGAGTCGCTGAGTCGAACGTTGGACCCTTGAGTCGCTGAGTCGTTGGACCCTTGAGTCGCTGAGTCGTTGGACCCTTGAGTCGCTGAGTCGCCGCGTCGTTGGACCCTTGAGTCGCTGAGTCGAACGTTGGACCCTTGAGTCGCTGAGTCGAACGTTGGACCCTTGAGTCGCTGCGTCGTTGGACCCTTGAGTCGCTGAGTCGAACGTTGGACCCTTGAGTCGCTGAGTCGTTGGACCCTTGAGTCGCTGAGTCGTTGGACCCTTGAGTCGCTGAGTCGTTGGACCCTTGAGTCGTTGGGTCGTTGGACCCTTGAGTCGTTAGGTCGTTAGACCTCATTTTATCTTCACTAGGTCGTACCGTTTTGGTCGGGGCGCTGCCCCCTGGACCCCCGCGACCTGACCGGGCAGGTCGAACCCCGTAAGCGGTGCGTTGCCCCCGCACCCCCACCTTGGGGGGTTGCCACCCCCCCTGGACCCCCCCTCCGTAGGGGATCTTATCTGAAAAACATTGAGCTGATTTCCTTGGATTTTATTCACATCTCCGTATGCGATTTTTGTGACTGATTGTTTCTACAATTGCTTATGTGTTTTGTCACTTTATAATATAAAGGTTTCAATACTAGTAGTAAATATCAAAACTCTTTTAACAAACAATTTCAACTCTATTTTTAATAACAAAGCTCTTTTCTTAAACCGTTTTCCAATCTATTAGTATATACAAGCCTTTACCTCACTCGGATGAGAAATCTAATTAAACGACTTAGTAAAACAAGTGGTATGAAACGCTTGCGTTCACTTCGTCGGTTAATTCTTGGACTTGTTCGATTGAACCTCTTGTGACAATTTTATTAGTGAAGATTTACAGTTTGTTCGTAAATATTTAAGTTAAGCAAGTGGTTATGGGACATGAAGCTAAACTTCTATATTTACTAGCTTAGTGTAATTGACACTTCTCGTTGATCTTGATGATCGCTTTATGAATTAGACTAGCAATTTCGCGATGTCTCTTTCATTGCAAGGTTAGACTAGACACCACTTGTGTGATTCCATTCACACATACCTTTCTGCTTTTTGGTTAGTCTTGACCTCATTCTGTGTGATTCCACTCACACATGTGGGGTAGCTCCCCATGGTCTTCGGACCATCATGTGATAGGCCTCTTTCCCTTTTTATGATTTCTGGATTTCTCGTGTTGATTTCTGGAATTTATGTCATTGACTTGTTATGAGTACAAGTTTAGGGTATGATGCCCCCTTCGAATCTTTGAGAAGATTCTTGTCATATTGATTATCTCTTATTGATTGATCTTATGTTGATCATTATTTACATACTTATAGCGGTATGTCGTTATGGATGTTTATGTTTATGCCATATCTTTTATGTTATATCATGTCATCTGATATTTATAGCTAGACTGATCCGTTTATTATTTTCTTAAATAATACTCGGATCAGACCGAGATGTTACAGGTGCTTCTGCTTGACTTCTTCCCAGGGATTCATCACTCTGACTTTTGGCTAACTGTTTAGATTAGCAGTTTTTGTTGTATACATTTGAGATATAGACTCATAGTTGTATTCTTTTGTATAGCACGTGTTGCTATTCTTTTGTATTATCGTGGATCTTATTGACCACTACTCTGATGTACACTTTCATGTGTTAGTTATATATTCATATCTTCTTCCGCCTTTGTGATATGGATATCTGTGACTGATTTGTGATATGATTATTTCTATGTTTGTTTCCGAAGATTATTTATAGCCACCGTGTGATAAGCAATTACATGGATGGTCGCTCCTCAACAGCCTTATTCTCCGTGCTAGTTGACAGCACTTCTCCGGAGTGTTCTTGGCTAGCGTGGGTATAGAGGTGGGGCGTCACAGCGTTATTATATTGTTTTCCCGTATTAGGATATATATTATTTTGGAAAATATATGTATATATTATCATATTTGATATTATATTTTCTCCCGAGCCTCTTTGTACAAAGGAGACTCTGCCAAAATTTTCCATAAATTTTGGACTTAGAAAAAAAATTTGAAAATGTTTTCCAAACTTTACTAATTTGAGTATAAAGGGATTTAATAGTTATAAATTGATATTTTATTAAATTTTGTAAATTTATTTGGATATAAATCTAATATTTTAAGTAAGATATATCGATTTCTTAATTCTTCTTTTCCCTTCTTTTTCCTTTTCGGGGACGAAAAGTTTTGAGTGGGGGAGAGTGTAACAACCCATAAAATTTGGTAATTAAATTTCTTAATTTAAGAAGATTTCGGTGACTTCACGTTGAAGGAAATAAAAATTTAGTGAATTATTAACGGAAATAATAACTTGGATAAGATTGGTAAGTTAATTGTTAATAACTTGGATGTATTTCCAACAAATGAAACAATGTAAATGTAAATTTTATTCTTATTGTAATAAAAGAATGTTACCAAAATGAAATGATTAATTTGATTTAAAATCTTAATTCATGTGTGCGTTTAGTTATAATGGGATATAAAAGACAAATTAATAATTTAAAAGGTTGACTTACAAATAGAATAATGTATAGTGACTGGAAATGGAATGAATTAGTGTATGAACTAATGGTAGCACTTGTTGTAAAATAATAAGTAAAATAAAACGTAACAATAATGATTAAAACTAATTATTGATAAACTGAATGAAATTACAATAATTTAAAATGTGTAAAATGTTATACTAGTCTTTGGATTGAATATAAGGAAACAATGTAGCCTCGGTAATTAACATTTATTTTTGACAATAGAAGTGAAACCCCAATAAAAATAGGGTTAATTGTTTCCCTTGGGTCTGTAAACAATAAACTTAAATGTAGTAAAAGTAAACGAAGGCAATAATTATGTCTTGCCCGTTATTTATTATATTAATAGAAATGAGAAAAATCAAATTTGAATAAATATAAACAAAAGTTACATTTATGTGGGGGGTATTCCAATGTTTAGAAGTTGTTAAATTAAAATATATTAGGAAATAGAAATTGGATTGAAATCAATTGCAATAAATCTATATGAAATATTACGTTAATGTAATTAAGGTAATATTTGCAAATAAATATTTATTTATGCAAAACTTATTAAATGGATAAATTGAAATAAAAGAAACGAATGTAAATACCTGATTAGCTAATGGAATAATAATAATATAGTTAATGGTAATTAAATAAAAGCATAAGTATTTAAGATCTATAATGGTTGCTTGATAATAAGGAATTCATGGGTGTAATTTAAGGCATGGTAACACTTGTATAAGTTACCTGTTTATTTAGTTTAATAATAAAATTGGAAATCAATTAGAGTAGAGGAACCTTAATGTTATAATAATAAGAATTAATGCAATAACTAAATTTGTGCACACCCTATTAATTGAAACATATTTTAAAGTTATGATTGATTGAAATTATTAAATTGGAAAATGGATTCAAAGTTATGTTAACTGATGAAGTAATATGTAATAAATTGGAAACTTATACAATCAATATCCGTTAAGTAATTATAATGTTTATGGTTGATAATAAACGTTACTTTAGTGATTATTAATATAATAACGGAAGTGTGAATTGACCAAAATATAGTAAATGGAAATATAATAGTCGATAAATAAAGGACGGAATGGGAGCACTAATGTAATGAATGTAAAACAAATAGTAACTATGTTTATAGAAAAAAATATAGAGTGAAAAGTAAATTAATTGGAATTATTGGAAAATTCAATTTATAGTTCTTAAAAATAGTGAAATTGAATGTTAACACCAAAACTGTTGGGTTTGTTTTCAACCGGTCCTATACCACTTTTCCATGATCACCGAACCACTAATAGTTCCACCTACTACCGATCCAAACACCGAACCACCGAACCAACCCACCTTCCTCGTACTACCGAACCAACTCACTCTCCATATCCGTGCCGAACCAACCTATCTCCCATGCCTACCGAACCAACACACTCTCCAAGCCACCACCGGACCGACATACAACCGGACCGACATGCTACCGAACCAGATGGAGAAAAGCCACTATACTTCACCTACCATCGGACCAACTTTCACCGAGCTAAGGCGTACCGGACCAACACTGCCAGGCCAGATTGCTTCAGCCCAGGCCCACCAGCGGCTATATACATCCAAGACCCTTGCTCCCAGCCTCACTCTATAAATAGAGGGGAAGGGGTACAACGATGGTAGACAAGTTTGAGAGCTCAAGCACGGATAGAACTTTCAAACAACTTTCGGTTACTTGTAATCAAAGCTTTGTACTTGTAATCTGAATAGAAAAGGAGAATAACATATAAAGTGGACGTAGACACGTTCTGGCCGAACCACTATAAATCTGTGTGTCTTTTACAGCTTAGTCACTACTTTTTATATGTTTGCATAAATCACCTAAATCACTAAGAACAACTTAAAATCGACTAAACCATACGACTTGGAGGTGTTTGCCTATTTTTTATGCAAACATTTTTGATGCTTTCACCGAAAGCAGGAGCTCGAAGCTTCAGCTTCTCCCACTTAACCCTTTTTCTATCAGCATCGTTCATTGCTTGGAAAACATGCCTCCCGGACGGAAGAAGGATGCTAACAAAGGAAAGAACATCGCAACTGGCAGTATCCCAGATCTAGTGATAAGAGACCAAGACAATCGTCCGGTTCCAACAGCAAATGTAAATCAGGCAAATCCAAAAGCCCCTGTTACGGAACAACCAATTACAAGGGCGGATCTGGACAGGGTTGTGGTTGAAGTAACTAACCGCTTCGCATCTCAACAAGAAACCTTGGTGGATCAACTCATGTCACGCTTAAGGGATGTTGAAGAAACCAACCGCAACACTGAATCATTAGGTGATTCCCAGTCTGGAGGATCTAGGAGATGACAAAGGTCTTTCTTCTTCGAAGAGGCTAACAACAGAAACAACTATGGTAGGAGCCGAGCCCAGACTCAGCCCAAATTCCAACCCGAGGAAACGCTTGGAACCGAACCCAACGGGGGAGGTACCAGGCAAGGGTCGGATGTAGCTGAGCCCGCCATGCTACCTAACCAGGGGAACACCAAGGGACGGGGCAGAGCTGGAGTCCAGCCCGAAGTTGGACCCGAGGAAGTGCTGAGAAGAGAACCCAGCAGGGAAAGATCAAGGCAAGGGCCAACTGTGGCTAACCCCAGCATGCCCCCGGAAGACCAGAGGCAGCCGTTGGAGAATGTTAGGAGTGATAGATGATACCATCCCTACAGGTCATCCGGACGGAATCAATCCCGCAGGGAAGAACCAAACTCATTTCTATCCGCTCCAAGTTCTGATAAAAGGATGGCGCAATTGTTCAGAGAGTGCGTCCAACGGGAACAAAGGGATCGGGAGATCGGTGCTAGGGTAACCAGCACCTTCACCCGCAATATCGAAACTGCCATCACCCCTCGAGAATGGAAAAAGCCAACAATGGAACCTTACAAGGGAACCTCTGACCCCGTTGTACACTTGCAGAGATACACACAACATATGCTAATGAGCGGAGCAACAGAGGGAGTTTTGTGTAAATTCTTTCCGCTATTCTTGGCAGATCTAGCTACCTCCTGGTTCTGCCATCTGCCCCAAGGATCCATCAGCTCATGGGAAATGTTGAAAGAAAAGTTCATCAGCCAGTTCTGCATTCATGTGGAACAACCCAAGGACGCTTATTCCCTATCTAATATCAAACAGAAGCCTGGGGAGACTGTGTAACAATATCTAACCCGATTCAACGCCGCAGCAGCCGCAGTCCAAGATGCCGACGAGAAACTTATCCTAATGGCCCTCTGCAGTGGTGTGCATCCGGATACTAAGTTTGCTAGGAGACTAACGAAAGAAAAGCCAGCTACCTTACCCGATGTCTTCCACGAAGCCGGGAAATATATGAGACTTGAAGACGCTGCCGTTGAAAGGCAAACAAGGCAACAAACCAAGACAGCTCATGGCAACACATCCGCAGTAGCAAAGGACGCTCGAAGAAATGACTTCAGAGATAGTGCTGGGGCAAGAAGGGAGAAAAGCGCTTATATAGGCCAGGACCGAGATTTGACTCTTACACTCCTCTAAATGAAACAATCGAAAACATCTTCTTGGCCACCCAAGACGAAGTTAGGTACAAGCGCCCCCTGCACAAGAAGGAATCAGATAATGCAATTAAGTCTAGAAAGTTATGCCGCTTCCACGAATCTTATGGGCATGACACCAATGAATGCCATCATCTCCGGGACTTGATTGAAGAACACATCAGAAGGAAGAGACTGGAGCTATGTGAAGGGTCAGAACAGGACTTCAACTCCTGCTAATGAGAACCCAGGGCTTCCCCTCCCGGAAGTTGGCGGAGGAAATCGCAACACCAGCGGCTCCAGTCAAGAGAAGATAGTGGTCCTTACCATATCAGGAGGACCACACATCGCCGACGGAAGCTGGGCAGAGATGGAGAAATACGGTAAGTCACTTAGAAACAATGAAGGCTACGTTAATTCTGTTACAGAAGAACGCCACCCGAAACGGAAAGAGAATGATGATATCACATTCAGTCAGCGTGATCTAGAGGGAAGGCAGTACCCTCACATGGATCCTATGGTCATCTCTGCCTGGTTCGGCCCAGCCAAGGTTTTCCGAATCCTAGTAGACACTGGAAGCTCAGTAAATATCCTATTCAAGCACGCTTTCGACAAAATGAAGCTGTCAATGAAGGATGTGTCTCCCTGCAGCAAACCGCTGCATGGTTTCACTGGAGATGCGAAGCTGCCCCTCGGGCAACTGGACCTCTTTATCGATATAGGAAGTCATCCCCGCTCCGTTGTGCGAAAACAAACATTTGTGCTAATAGAAAGCCACTCGGCCTACAAGCCTTTTTGGGGAGACCAGCCTTGTCTGACTTCCAAATTGTCATGGTGCCTGAAAATGAAATTCCCAACAGATAACGGAGTAGGGGAAATAGAGGGAGATCAAGACGCCGCTCGAGATTGCTATGTGACTGAACTTCGCAATAACCGCAGGAAGGATAAAAGGAAGGATGTAGAGACTTCTCTCTGCAAGAAAATCTTGGAAGCATAGCAATTAAAGAAAGCCCCTCCTCTTCGATATACCAGCGATCCTTTCAACGAATTAGACCCCAGGGATGAAGAGGAGGAGGCCATCACCGAGCCTGCAGAGGCCATGGAATTTATAACTGTAGACAAACACGACCCAAGTAGACTACTAAGAGTTGGGTCCCAGTTAAGAGCGAAGTTGAAGGATCAACTCGTCGATTTTCTTCGCCACAACATGGATGTATTTGCATGGACGCACGCCGACATGACAGGAATCTCCCCAGACGTAGCATGCCACGTACTGAACATCGATCCCACCAAGGTACCAGTAAAGCAGAGAAAGAGGAGCATGGGGGCAGAATGATCAGCAGCCCTCGAGGAAATAGTAAAGAACTTACTTGCCAATGACTTCATACGAGAAGCCATCTACCCAGAATGGATCGTCAACCCTGTACTGGTAAAGAAGGCTAACGGGAAGTGGCGAACATGCATCAACTTCTCCAACTTAAATGACGCTTGCCCGAAGGACTGCTTCCCACTCCCCCGAATCGATCAGCTCTTGGATAGCACAGCCGGACACGAACTCTTATCCTTTATGGACGCATACTCAGGATATAACCAGATCCCTATGCATGCCCCCGATCAAGATCACACTAGTTTCATCACTGACCTGGGATTGTACTGCTACAAAGTAATGCCTTTTGGACTTAAAAAATCCGGAGCTACTTATCAGCGCCTCGTCAACAAGATGTTTGCGGAATTAATAGGACGAACTATGGAAGTTTATGTGGATGACATGCTGGTAAAATCAAGGAAAGCCAACGATCATATAAACCACCTGGACGAGATGTTTCAAGTACTTCGCCAATATGGAATGAAGCTGAATCCTCTAAAGTGCTCCTTCGGAGTATTGTCGGGAAAGTTCTTGAGATTCATCGTCCATGCCAGGGGGATTGAAGCAAACCCCGAACAAGTCCGGGCTTTGCAAGATATCAAGATACCATCCACGCGAAGAGAGATGCAAAGCCTAAATGGGAAGGTGGCTACCCTAAGCAGGTTCATCTCTAAAGCGACCGACAAATGAATCCCTTTCTTTGAAGCTCTGAAGAAAGACAAAGGAAAGTTCGAATGGACTGACGAATGCTCGACAGCCTTCTTTAACTTAGTCCAACACCTCCAGAAACCACCAGTACTCTCAACTCCAAATGAAGGCGAGGAACTATACCTATACCTTGTTGTATCGTCCCATGCTTTAAGCGCCGCTTTGGTGAGAGAAGACAACCACGCACAGCGACCCGTATACTTTGTAAGCAAGAGATTTACAAGGGCAGAAGCCAGATACCCTAAACTTGAGAAGCTAGCATACTATTTGCTAATCATGTCACGGAAGCTACGACACTATTTCCAATCTCATTCCATCAGAGTTCTAACCGATCAACCACTAAGGCAGGTACTCCATCGCCCCGACACTTCTGGGCGACAACTTAAGTGGTGCATTGAACTGAGACAATATAATATCACCTACCATCCTCGCACCACCATCAAAGGACAAGCCATAGCCGATTTTATTGCCGAATTCACTACCAACGGAGGTAAGGATCAATCTGAAATAGCAAAAGATATCAAATGGAACCTCTTTGTAGATGGGGCATCAAACGAACAGGGCTCGGGGGCAGGTATTGTGATAATCACCCCCAGGGGAAGGAAGCTGCACTATGCCCTAAGGTTGGAATTCGCTGCCACCAACAACGATGCAGAATACGAAGCAGCAATAGCAGGACTAGAACTTACCTTAGAAATTGGAGTCAGCTCTTTATGTATCCATAGTGATTCTCAACTCATTGTAAATCAAATACTGGGAGAATTCCAGACTCGAGGAGAACGAATCACAACATATCTAAAGAAGACCAAGCTGCTGCTCAATCAATTGGATCACTATTTAATCAAACACGTTCCTCGAGAGGAGAACCGAGAGGACGATGAACTGGCAAAGCAAGCTAGCATGAAGAACAACACCATTTCTAGAACGGTAGCCATCTCAAAACAACTAGCCCCAAGTTTCGAACAAGAGGATCTGATAGCTGCAATCGAAGTAGAAACTTGGATGACTCCTATCCGGAAATACTTGCAAAGTGGCACATTGCCCGACGGGCGTAGCGAAGTCAAGAAAATCTTGAGGAGAGCTTCCCGCTACACGATACAAGAAGGCATCCTCTATCGGCGCGGCTTCTCTAACCCCTTATTAAGATGTGTCATCGGAAGGGAAGCCAAGGAAATCTTATCCAACATCCATCAAGGAAGTTGCGGAGACCACACTGGAGGGCAGACTCTGGCAAAGAAGATACTCTGATATGGATATTTCCGGCCCACCTTAAACAAAGACGCCTTGGACTTTGTCAAAAAATGCGACAGATGTCAGAAATTTGTTAAAATCCCACGACTACTAACCAATGAGATTACTCAGATGACCAGCCCTTGGCCCTTTGTGGTATGGGGAATTGACCTAATTGGCGAACTGCCGATGGGCCGAGGCGGAGCCAAATATGCTATAGTGGCAGTCGACTATTTCACCAAATGGGTGGAAGCGGAACCTTTAAATAAAATATCTTCGGCAAAAGTTATTAACTTCTTGATCAAAAATGTTTTATGCAGGTACGGGGTTCCATTCAAAATCATATCAGACAATGGACTTCAATTTGACAGCGAGGAATTCACCGACTGGTGCTGAGAGCACGGAATTCACAAAAGCTTCTCATCTGTAGCTTATCCCCAGGCAAATGGGCGAGTCGAAGCTGTCAACAAAATTCTCAAAACTCTAATCAAGAAGAAACTTGAAAAGTCAAAAGGCGCTTGGGTGGACGAACTTCCTACGGCACTTTGGGCCTACCGCACATCCTACAGAACATCAACAGGACATACTCCTTTCTCTTTGGCATACAGATCGGAGGCCATGCTCCCAGTTGAAACTATAGTGCCCTCCCACCGTAGGATCCACTACAACCCAGAAGAGAATGAAGAACTCCTACACATGTCTTTGGACCTAATTGAAGAAAGAAGAAATGATGCAGCACTTAAAGCGGCAGCTCACAAGAAAAAAGTGGCAGCACGATACACCTCCAAAGTCAAGCACCGCAACTTACGAGAAGGAGATCTTGTTCTCAAACGGATCTTCCCACGCCCTGGAGCGCTAGATCCTATCTGGGACGGACCCTATGTAATTCATAAAGAACTCCACAACGGAGCTTATATTTTGTCAACAGTGGACGGAGAGGTGTTCTAGAGGGCATGGAACATCCAACACCTTGGTCGATACTTTTCTTAACTTGAACTGCCCATATGAAGTGAATTAATAAAGAGAATCAGTGGACGTAGGCATTTTCGTGCCGAACCACTCTAAAAATCTTGTCTCTTTTTTAACTTGTTTCTTTATATCTTGGCTGCTTGTTAAGCTTTATCCTTTTCTGTTGAACAAAATCCTGTATAACGGCATTTCCATTCTGGAAACTTCACTGCACAACCTCACCTGGACAAGACCTAACAGGTACTATACGAATCTATGCCCTCGTCAATGAGACACTTTTGCTCCAGCATCCCTCTGCTGCGGGTTAACTCATTGCTCGCGACGGCCCTCAAAGCAACTGTAATGAGCCGATCATAAGCCACCGAGAAGGCCGACTATAGCCGAGGCAGCTCATTACGGCGTTCGGCTCGCCGGCGACTGTGAACCGATTATAAGCCCCAACATAAGGTGTGGCCAGCCAGGGGCAGTTCACAGTTGACGATCGACACCCACGCTAGCCGGCCACGGTAAATCGAATAATACCCACGATTACGGGCCATAATGGCTCGGGTAGTTACTGTGCGCGATCTCGGCTCCGATGTGTCGTAGGTACGGCTGTGGTAAAAAAGAAAACTCCCCGCGGAGGTGTAAGATGGGTGACGAATATCTCCAAGACCCACAGCTAGGGAAAGTGACTACAAAACCCGTTGGCCACGAACTTAAGCACATTGAAGGCCTTCCGTGATTGGAAGTTTTACTATTTCTTATATTTCCATTTTATTTATAAAAACTTTCCTCCTATCCTCTATAACGGTCACTAAAGTACAGGACACAAAATGGGATACACTCGCTAGTGGAAATGAGAACTCACAACTGGATAACAGGCCACTCAGCTGCATTCCATCCTCAGTCACACAAGACATTCAAAGCTACCGTCTACAACTAAAACATGAAGGGCGGTACTTCCTTTTCTTGTACACAAACATGTAGCTATAGCCTATTTGCACATCACACTAACATTGCGAAACATGAAATTACATTTTAAGCAAGGGCTTAGCATCAAACACGATTAAAGCACATGCATATACACAGCTATATTTCTTACGCAACACATCAAAAATAACGATAGCATTCAAATATGACAGAATCAGCTTATGTTATAAAATTATATAAGAATAAAATCATTCGCTACAATGACATAATTACATAATTACAGCCTGAAAGTAAATTAATGTTTTGAACTAGTATATACAGGAGTGGCAAGTAAACCAAAAAAATAATCAGCTGCAGCAGGGCTCCGCCTCTATCCTGCTAGCCCTCCGGGATCTACTTGACCGTAGGATCAGAACTCCCAGCATGCTGGCCAAAGGTCTCACCTGTCCGATTCAGGAAAAGAATCCATCAGAAAAATGATACGCAGTCAAGTTAAAAAAGATTGAGAGGGAAGACTTACCAGCACCCGCCCCCTGATCATCATCCCCCAACTGCACGCCCACTTCCTTGGCGGTAAGCAGCCGCATGCCCTCCTTCACTGCCACTTTCTCCTCCTCAGTAAAATGGGCCGTGACCACATCCATTCTGAAAGCTACACCACCCTCCTTATCCGCCTCAGCCTTGGCCTCCTCCAAATCCCGGAGATATATCCTGGCCATGACCCGAGGATAATCATCCATCCAAGACAGGTTGCCCTATTTCCAAGTACAGAAGTACATGTCCTGGAGCATCTCATCCATCATCCCCTCGTTCTCCTCAAACTCCGTCATCCGGGCCTCGGAAGCCGACAGCCTTGCAACGGCAGCATCTCTTTCCAATCGGTATCTCAAGCAGTCAACCTGAAGGGATTTCCGCATCGCCTCCATCTCCTCCTTCAGCTTGGCTTGAGCAAGCTCTACGGCCTCAAGCCTCCCAGATAACTCCTCTATCTGCTCAAGATCCGCTCTCCGAACCTCATCCACCGTGGCTATGGCCATATCGATTCGTTCCTTGCAGGTGGCCTCCATTTTTTGCAGCTCGGCTCTGCTAGCCTCCTCCATAGTTTTCTTTAGCCGTCTGGAGGCCGCCTCATGTTGGGAAATTTGAATGGCCTGATCGGCAAGCTATTTGGCCTGATCGGAAACCATTAGCCGCAGCTGAATGTTAGCACTTCCGATTTCCTCTCCAGCCTTGACCAGTCGGGCGTGATGCTCCATCAACTTCTTGGTCTCTTCAGCCACCCAATCGATGTTTGCCTTGGCCTCATCCCCCATAGTCACAATCCGAGTGGTTAACAAGTCGAGATCCAAAGACTTAGCCTCATCAAGCACCCTTACCATAGGATTGCGGGGTAGGAGGTGCTCACCGGTAACCTCATCGAAGGAAATATCATGAGAACTCAGGTACAGATCTGGATGACCCGCAAATGGGTTACAAGCCAAGCCGGGACGATCAACATGAGTAACGGAAGGATTCTCTGATGGATGCGGAGTTGGTATGGACTCAGTATCCTCCCCCGTGATGTCATGAACAGGCTGGGTTGGGAGCTGAGGTCGAAGTGAAGGTTCGAACATGAAACGCCTCCTCTTTCTCTTTTGGATATCCTCTTCAATAACTCCGAGAAGAGGACGGTAGCCGCTACGCCCCTGGAACGGTCAGTCGAAGGCTTCGGTTTAGCAGAAGCTTTGAAGAGTTTGAATTGCTCGAGGCAGTGCCGAATGTCTGATGTCTTGGCCGCCTTACCCGTCCCTGGAATAAAAACCGAGTGTTACAGGCATGCTTGAGACTATAATTCAAGAAACATATAAAGTGAAAAAAGGAGTCAAGAATTCACCTTGAACCGCCAGAGTTGCCTTAGCTGAAATACTCTCAGAAGATAGACTGGCACCAGTCCCGGTCTTATCAGACTTCTTCGATTTCTCCAACAAGGCCGGCCCTTTTCTCCAGCCCCTCAAAGGCTTGGCGGAAAGCATCATCCGTCCACTCTTGAATCTCACCCGCTTGCCCAGAGGTCAAGGCACTAACGCCACTACCACTCTGTCCTTCGCCACCATTACCACCATCACCTTCTCCATCACCTCCGCTCTCCTCCTCGCCTCTTTCCTCCTCTCCACTTTCCTCCTTCGGACCATCTGGGCATGTGCTGGGAGAGGGTCCATCAGATTTCTTGAGCTTCTTCCCCCCGACGACTGGAGGTATCGAGAAGGGTCTCCTCTTGCTACTCTTTGTCATGGCCACTCCTTTGGCTTTGGCAGCTCTTTGCTCAGCCGTATCCCTCTGCTTGACCACAAACCGACGTGGTAGAATCAAATTGTGCTCTAGGAGAGTAGCGTTTCTGATAGGGTAAGAAGCTGACCTCTCCCTTCCCGAAATGGCTTCAATCTCCGCAGCCATCTGAACCAAGTGATCATTCTCCACGACCGCAAAGCCACCTATCGCCAACAAATAATAAAGCACATGAGAAGAAGCATTGCAGCCAAAATAGAAATTACAAATAAACTTCAACTTACAGCCAGAGGTGAAGCGGTAGGTAGAAACGGAGTCATCTTGAACGAAAAACCATTCCTTCTTAAACATGGTGAACTTTGAATACAAATCCAGGACCGACTTGAAAGACACGGCCGATTCCAAGCTGATGTATGGAGACCCCTTCTTGTAACCTCTCAAGTTATATAGGTATCGAATCTCCCGGTTGGAAGGGGGCGCCCGTACTTTCTCTGGAAAATCACGAATAGACACACCAAGATAGCGTAGGAGTTGGGTTGGAGCTGGAAAGGAGCCACCTTGAAGTAGGTGACGAAGCTAACTATCCAAGCATTGATTGGAGGAATGGCCCCACACACGCAGTGATACCTACTATAGGCAAAGTATCCTTTAGGAGGATTATATGGCATGACCCCCTTCCCTGGCAGCAGCATGCGTGCTCTATCAATCCCAAAGGAGCGGGAGATAACATCCAGCTGCTCTTCTTTGAGAGAGCTAGGAAAGCAGTCTGGCGGAGAATTCAGAAGCTCTCGAGGACCGTACCCATCCACTAGCGATCTCGGGGTGGGTCCATGGCGCTCCGGTCTTGGCTGAGCTGGGGGCACTGCGGTGGACTCTCCTTCGTCCTGGGATTTCCTCTTATCTGATCGAGTTTCCACTTTACGAGACATTTATCTGCGACACAAGAAAGCACGTTGTTAAAAGTGGAAATATAAAAAGCAAGTACGTACAGTCTAGAGTTTCATTCGTAGGTCGACACATGAAAAGCTAGAGATTCATTAAGCATTCAGGGTCCCAGAGTTCATTCAATAGTTCAAACCTAAGGTTCATTTGGCACTCATACGGTTTAGTCTCATTCGGTGGTCCAGGCACACACTACATTCGACGATTCAATAATGAAATTGTCATTCGGTATTTGAACCCCATGTTTCATTCGGTAGCCCATCATAAGAATTCATTCGACAGAAGAAAACTCACCTGGTCCGGCACTTGGTTGATTCGGTATTTGATCGATTTGGCACTTGGTTGATTCGGCACTGGGTTGATCCGGTACTCGATTGGTTCGGCTATCTCAAAACAATAAAGGAATAACGAAGGCCTAACACCCCTACTTATAGACGAAGGCAGGAGGACCGGTTGATTCGGCACATATGACCGGAGGGAAACATCCAAGCGAAAAAAAAGTACGCCATCTGCATGCACATGCCCTACTTTAGGGGGCAAGTGTTGGGTGTGTTTTCAACCGGTCCTATACCACTTTTCCATGACCACCGAACCACTAATAGTTCCACCTACTACCGATCCAAACACCGAACCACCGAACCAACCCACCTTCCTCGTACTACCGAACCAACTCACTCTCCATATCCCTGCCGAACCAACCTATCTCCCATGCCTACCGAACCAACACACTCTCCAAGCCACCACCGGACCGACATTCTACCGAACCAGATGGAGAAAAGCCACTATACTTCACCTACCATCGGACCAACCTTCACCGAGCCAAGGCGTACCGGACCAACACTGCCAGGCCAGATTGCTTCAGCCCAAGCCCACCAACGGCTATATACATCCAAGACCCCTGCCCCCAGCCTCACTCTATAAATAGAGGGGCAGGGGTACAACGATGGTAGACAAGTTTGAGAGCTCAAGCATGGATAGAAATTTCAAACAACTTTCGGTTACTTGTAATCAAAGCTTTGTACTTGTAATCTGAATAGAAAAGGAGAATAACATATAAAGTGGACATAGGCACGTTCTGGCCGAACCACTATAAATCTGTGTGTCTTTTACAGCTTAGTCCCTGCTTTTTATATATTTGCATAAATCACCTAAATCACTAAGAACAACTTAAAATCGACTAAACCATACGACTTGGAGGTGTTTTCCCATTTTTTGGGCAAACAAAAACGTGTAGATTTATCCAAATGGACATTTAAATTTGGTTAAGCCAGTATAAATGATTAAGAAAGTTAAAATTTATGAATATTGTCAATAGTAGAATTGAAATTGAAAAGTGATTTAATTAACTAATTTGTTTATTTATTTTATTAATGGAAAAATAGACATTTTGGCCACTGACTTGGATTTCGACGGAACTAGTTTCATTTCATCCGTAACAGTGAATTATTTTAGGATTTCAAGTTTCGTAACGATCAAACTTGTCGTTTGATCATACGGACTCGAAACGCCTTGAAATAAATGAAATTGAAATCAATTGAAATCAATTTGAAAAATATTGATTTTAGCGTAACTACTTCATACGATGGAATTTGGACGTGAAACCTTTTCCATTACGTTTAAAATATTTTAATACATCTATTTCGGTATATGGGTTGGCCCAATTTCGTTCCGGAACCGAAACGGGCTTTTCGGGCCATATATCGTTCAGCACGTTTATAAATCGGGTCCATCCATTCTGTCTCAACTTTATCTACAAATACCCGGTTATAAACCCTAGCCTACCTCTATTCTCATTTGTCAGTGCATACAATTCCTCAGCTCCTCCTCTTCCCAATGTCTACAAACCCTAATTTCAATTGAAATTCAAAATCGAATGAAAATTCAATCTCTTCAAATACTATCAAATTTTACATGGATTCAAACCTCTCGAAGAGCGTAACTCAGATCTGCAACTCTTTTTTTGATTCGACGCATTGTTTGTCTAGAAATCGAAGAACAATTTTCGACCGTTCATCACGTCAAAATTAAACTTGTCTGATCGTCAAACCGTTTCTGGGTTTGGTGGAGATTGACCAGAGGAGTTTATCTATATGGTTTGTTTCAAGAATCAACGGCTGGATTTGGAGGAAAATTCGAACTAGGGTTCGAATTGGGAGGAGGCCGCTGTCATTTTTTTTCGAATCGAGGGTGTCGCGTGGGCACGGGAAGCTGGGGAGAGAGGGCCGCGGGTCTCGGTGGGATCGGCCTGTGACAGGCGCATGTGCGATCGAGGTTTTAGCCGTGGAGGCGTGTGAGTTAGTTAGTGTTTCGAAGTTTTCTGGTCGCTGGGTTGTTTGCGTGAGGAGGGATGGTGTTATTGATGTGGCAATGGTAGAGAAAGGGTGAGCTTTATTTTGTTTAATTTAATTTTTGTTTCAAATGATTTAACTCGAATAACTTTCACATACGTGATCCAATTCACACGCGGTTTTCTCCGCTAGGTTCGTAGTGGAATTCCAGAGATCTTGACGTTGGTTTGGACAGATTCTGAGACTGTTCAAATTTTGGGTTTAAATTGGATTTAAATTCAGTTTAAATTCAAAAGGTGAGTGTTTTAACCCACTCACAACTTCTAAAATTTCTTATGTTTGTTAAATTGATTTATGACGTCTTTAGAAATTTATTTATAACTGTTTGGCATATTTTCTATCGTCATCCCAGTTAAATTAAATTAATTTAATTAAATTGTTATTTATTTATTTATTGCATATAAACTTCCAATTAAATTGTTATTTATCTATTTATTGCATATAAACTGCCAGTTAAATTGTTATTTATTTATTTATTGCATATAAACTGCCAGTTAAACGGTTAATTAAATTATTATTGAATATAAACTGCTAGTTGATACCAGTTGTTTATCATTCATTATATATTGATGTATTGTTTAAAATGGATGATGATTTTGATGAATGGATGTATGATTTTTTGATGGATGAATGGATGTGTAACGACCCGCCGCTCTGACCGCCTCTAGTCGGTAATTAAACCAACTTGAAACGTTCAAAATGACGGATTGTTAGTCAGTTTATAGAGTTTAAACAGAATCAGCCACAGAATCACAGAATAATCATAATATTTTTCATAAATGAATTTTTCTTACATACATATATCAGAGTTTGTACAATGCATTAAATTTTTATACAGCGGAACAATTTATTTTCATTAAGTACAAGAAAAAAATTTCTTGAAAAACTTTAGTGGAGTGATTTCCCCTCTCTCTAACTTCACGGCCTGAAAATCTTCAAGCTGTAAAAATACTCGGTCTGACCCGAGCGTTAATTGCAAAACACAAAACACTCGAGTCAGGATTAATCTTAACTCAAGTAAATAAATTTGTAATGAACTGAATAAAATGGTAACAGAGATGACGAATCACATGAATCAATTTAAAATCTATTATGGATTTTTATTATTAACAACTTCAAATTTTTAATTTCTGTCAATCCCGTGTGGCTGCAGTACACACGTATACTTTGCACACATGTGCACTGCCTCGCCAACACGTATGCGCCACACAAAAGCACAGATAAAAGAGTCAAGAAGGCATCAGACAAAGCAATACAAACAGCAATGTCGAAGCAGGCATGCAACAGCAATGTGAACTGTTCAGCTACAACTAAGCAAGGGGCAAGCAAATAACACCACTCGAAGCATGTACATATGCAGCCACAAGACCACAAAGAAGTGCTCAAAGCAACTAGTGCCAAATGAAACAACATCAGAGACAAAACAATTTACAGGTCTGCAGAAAACATAAATACTTTACAGAATTTTAAACTTGTTTAAACATTAAAGTTTCATTTTTAAAAACTTTGAATTTCAAACTGCATTTGAATTCAGTTTAATCTTACATTTGATTAAATTTTAAATCTTTAAAATAAGAGTTTCATTCAAGATTTTAAAAACTGTAAAATTACAGACTTTTGAAACCTGCAACCAATAAACCTGAGACACCCACTCTTTCACTTCGAGTTCTCATCTCACTTACTTCGAGTTAGAAGCACAACTAATGATCAAACAAAGGGATGCAGACCCAACCACAGTGCAACCGAGAAGCATACAATTATATGTATACAGATGATCAGTGAGAAAAACCCAGGCACAACAATGCAGTCAACACAGAAGCTCAAAAACAGAGTACATGAAATGAAGATCACCAATGCAAGTGCAGAATCAATTTGGCACCAAACTGAACCCAAACAGTAGTACAACATGACCCAAAGTGTATACAAACAGTCAAAGGCAAGACACATGGAATAATGCAACACAGACCAAATGCTCAAGCCACCAAGATGACCAAGCAATGATCAGAGACCAGAAACAGACAGTGGCATATGTATATTGATGCAACTTCAACCTTTAAAAGCAAGTGATATATGAAATGTACCCAGAACTAGTTAAGTGACACAAATGAAGACAACTCAAGTTCAGTGCCACCAAAGCCAAGAGACAACATCAATAAACCAAAGTGCAGACTAACCAGAAGTACAAGTGCGGGCAAGTGCACAACTTCACAACAATCAAGGCAATGCTCCTATGCAAGGAGCATGGTACAATGCAAACTAACACAACTTGAAGTCAATGAAGCCGAGGCACAGTAGAGTGAACAACAGCCTCAAGAAGGATGCAAGTTCAAAACAGATTCAAGACAAAGTCCAAATGCAACAAAAAATGGAATGCAACAGTCAAGTCTAAATGCACAAATGAGGAAACTGCAGTGGACAGTGCAGACAGAATGAAAGGTACCAGTAAATGGGGAGACACACATGAACATGCTACAACTTCAAATGGAATGCAACAGTGAAGTTCAACATTATCAGAGAGCATATGGAAGGGTCAGTGAGAAAGCACAAATCAAGATGGAGCTACAATGAATGCATCAATATGCCAACAACTAATGCATCAGTACAGAAGCAAGCAAGATCTGGGAAGCAACCAGAATGGAGCAGAAAAAACATATGAAATGGCAACTGCAGTGGTACAAATGCAACACTAAGTATACAAGTGACTTAAACAAGACTCGAGAAGCTACAAATATCAGTTGCATTTTTATAGAAATGTGATTTAATAATTTGCACAATTGTGAAAACAAATGTTGTATAGAAAATATGCAATTTAATAATCAAATCTTCAACAAGTTTCAATACAAGGCTCACACAATATAAAACAACTTTATAATTTACTGAGATTTTTGATTTAAAACTCAAGTTTTAATATAAATGAATTTACTGCAGGCTTTGGATAGAAGAAAGCAGTGCAGTGCTTGAAACAAACTTAAGCAAAATCCAACACCATACAGCAACACAAGCAAGTCAAGTTTTTAATAGCCTATATTCTTGTCAGATTCTTAAAATGATAGCATCTGTTCTTCTTAGTTTTTAAAAACAAAATTTATAGTATCTGTTCTTAACAATTTAAATCAAATTATCAAGTAGCATCTATTCTTATCAGTTTTTTAAAAAACAAAATACACATAGTATCTGTTCTTATCAATTTAAAAAAAATAATTTAAATTGCATCTGTAGAAAAACAAATTTAAATTAATATATGTTCTCAACAGTTTAAACGCAAATTCAAATAGCAACTGTTCTTGTTAGTTCAGATTCAAGTAACCGAGCCCATGATAACAGATAACACCCAAAAACATAGCATGCAACCAAGCATTCAAGTCAACAAATTTAAATAACTTGCATTAAAATCAACCGTGAGCAAAGAACTCACCTTTGCAAACGAAGTGAAGAGCACGCGAGTCGAAGCAAGAATGAAGCCGAAGCCCTAGATTTTGAATCGAAGACGAAGAACGAGCGACTCGTGCGACAATTAGAGAGAGGCCGCCATTTTTCTTTTTCGTATGCTGATTAGGTTTTCGAATGAAAAGGGGGTAAAGGGTAGGGTATAAAATAGAAAAAGGAACGTGTATTAGCGTAGTTTAAGGCGTGAATTTGGCTGATGAAGGTAAGGCCGTGTATAACTTATTATTTTATTTATTTATTTTATTTTTCTCTCTCTTTTTTTTTCAATTTTAATTTCAATTAGTTTTTGTTAATTGTTTGCTTTGTTTTTATTTTGTTAAAATTATGTTGTTAAAAATTTTCCAATGTAGTTACATTATATTTAACAAAATTTATAAATATGTTGTTTGAATTTTTAACTATACGTATTTCTTTATTTATTTTATTATATATATTTTTATTTTTATTTTTATTTTGAATTCAAATTCGTTTTGTATAAAAAAATTTCTTTAAATAAACTTATAAACGTTTTACAGTTCAACATCAATTTATAAGTTTACATAAATATAATTCGTAAATCCAAACTATTTTTTTTCTAAGTCATTTGTTTGAATTTAAAATACAATTTCTAATATTCAATTTCAAACTTCAAAGTTAAATTCAAATTTCTATTCAACTTTAAAAATAGATTAAATTCTAAAATTTAATCGCCAACTTCATAGTTTTATTGGAATTCAATTTAAATCATCATTCAAATATTTAAAATTAATTAAATATTTTCAATTTAAATTTGTTCAAAATTCAGGATCGTTACAGGATGTTTATTTATATCATCATAAACTGCAAGTTGTTATGCATTTTATTGCATTCGGGATTACGGTTTGAAATGATATATAATCATAAAAATTTATTTTTAAATTGCGGATTGAAATGATAAATATCTATATCACTTGACCATAGGATAGAAAATTTTATACAGACACTTCTATATATATTAATATTTTGAAAATGATTTCTATGTTTTGGATAGGATACGGTTCAATAAATACTAATTTTTGATATTATATAAATATTATTTTATATATACATATATAGTTAAATTATTGAATTTAAGCTATGTATAAATTTGTTAAATAAAATAAATAAGTTGAATAATGGAGTTTGATTATTTTACATTATATGGTTAAGTACATGTTTAAGATATTGTATATATAGAGAGTTTTAATGATTTAAATCAATTAAGATTGGAAGGTAAATTGGAAATTTATTTGGTATTGAGCTTATTTAAACTCCATAAGTTGATGTAGAACTTATTAACTTGAAATTTTAAAAGGTATGGTATTTATAACTGAATTTTTGTTCAAGATGAATTAAATGAATATTTCTAGTATAAACAAATTGCAGGAAATATTTAGGTAATTTGAGTTTTATTTAAATGATTATGGATTTATTATGCAAATGTTTCAAAACGAAATAATAGGACATTGAATTGCTGATTGGTAATTTCCAACCTTAGTTTTTGAAATTGTTTAATACTCAAAGTTTGAAATATATTTGAAATTGAAGTGGTTTTTTGAAAACTGAAAGTGAATTTAAAATTTATGGATTTACACTTAATTTAAAGAGAATAAAATTGTAAAGTCGTGGAAATTATTTTACTTTATAAAGTAATTTTAAATTCAAACCATTTTCATTTTATATACTGTTTGAATATCCAAACCATTTAAGTTTTGGAAGTTATGGTTTTAAAGCTATGGATTACGAAGTATTATGTTTTGAAAAGTTATAATTCAAACGTTTGGTTTCGAGATATTATAAATTTTAAAGTGGTATGGTTTAGAAAAAGGTGTATTTGAGCATGATATAATATTGGTTTGGTTTTAAAAAGAGGAAGTAATATCGTAATTATATGGTTTTGAAATGGATATTTTATTCTGGTTTTTAAAGTATAAGCTATTTTGAAAAGACCGTGGAGTTATAATAACGTTGGGTGAAGAGACCGGGATCGGAAGTTGTCGTACTCTCTGCCAACTTCGAAAACCACTTTAACAACCGTGTACGTGATGAAGATTCCAGAATGAAGTAGGATGGTGGCGACGTTCTATTAAGGTATATACGTGGACCCGACTCGCGTGAGTTGGCATAAGGTGGCTAAAACAGAAGCGATTCTCGGGCCAAGGAGGTAGCACCTTTTATCGGACACATCTCTTTGATACTATACTCTGACTTTGGATTGATTCGGTGGCCACCTTTACTTTTTGATTTTGAGAGTGTTTGTTCGAGGTGGGCGGTAATAGCTACTACGCCTTTCCACCAGCCCGGATAGCAATTGGTATATCTACCCTGGCATTGCCTAGTTGTGCCGTATCACCTACCATACCGAGCCTTTACTACGTGTTTCTATTTGGACGTACCTGTGGAGTATCCTCTGGTAGCCTCCCGATCCGGAGGTATTACGGTATTGTATGGACTGTTGACATTATTTGTGTTAAGGGGAATATTGGTTCACTCCTTAACGCTATTTAAAAGTAAGTTTATTTTACTAATAGACATTGTTATAATAGAGAAATATTACTACATAGTAAATAGTCTAACGGATCCTTAAGAGATGTGAATCCCGAGCATCTCTTGAGTTACTGCACTCATATTTATTTCTATTAATTTAACTCACATAAGATATTTTAGTTCTGACTCGAGTGTTTGTGTTTCAATTTGCTCGGGTCGGTCCGAGCATTTTCAGGATTTGAAGACCTTACTTTTGGAGTACGAAGACGAAGATTTTATTACTATTATATATTATATTAGTCCACTGCATCTCATTTGTTCCGCTGCATTATTATTAATTATTCTCTGGTATGTGTAACTCTGATATGTATGGTATAAGTATAATCGAATATTTGATAAAACAGCTTCATGAACTGTATATTTGATTATTATATTTTATCGTTCCGCTGCAAGATTCCATTTTGTTTTTGCTTTCTCTGCTTTTTCTTATTTACCCCAAAACAATCCGCCCTTCCGTATGGTTTGAATTGGGACATGTGTCGATTTAAACGAACGAAAAGGCGGGACGTTACACACATAGATTTCACTTTAAAACTAATATAGATCACTTGTCCCCTCTAACACGGACTCCAACCTGGTTTCTTGATTGGGGACCTCTGCTTTCCTTACATAGCCATATACTATCTTATAAAACTTATGGATCATATCAAGAATCAGTATCAAGTGTTCGTGGTCAAGGATCGAGTGAAAATCCTTGTTCAGACCGGTGTAAATCACTTCGGAATCCTGTGCATGAATCCTAGATCAAGAACTATCATGTGAATAAAATGATCTACATACAATTGACGTACTTTATTCCATTGGTTTCCTATCTACACCAATTACTTTTCATCTTAAATCACACTCATTTACACAAAAATCATTTCTCATTTAATACTAAGATCATTTTATGAACCATTTCATACAAACATAACTTCATGTTTATAAACATTTTATAAGTTAAGGTCATACACGCATAATACTCCACTACATCCTAAGAGCATATACAAAACATCAAATTTGACTTACTTAACATGAATGTTCAACAAATTTGAAACTTGTTTAGCTTACTAACTTCTCAATTTAATTATTACAAAACTCATCTTCTGTATTGTTACAAAATTGCTTAGCTTTAAATTTCTATACCGATTCGAAAGTTTTCGACTATCGAAAATCGTTGAAATCCCATTTCATTTTGACAAACGGAAACTACCAAACAACATACCATAACAGGATGCACAAAATAAACTTCCATAATGCATAGGATACATGTGTCCATAAAATGACTTGACATGAAAACTTTAGAACTAAACACGGGTTTCATTTCAAATCATTTTGAAATAATATATACATATACCCTTTTGTATATCAAATCATACTTCCGGAAATTAAATCAAAGTCTGTTTTTCCAAAACAACACTATACCAAACTACTATTGTAGCATCCCCCACATAAAAACCCAAAAATGAATGTCGATTATGCTGTAGTTATAACAAGAACTATTTAAAAGCGAAAAAAAGTGAGTTTAGTACATCCAAATCATACCTTTTGAACTTAACCAAAATCATTTTCAAAGTAGTAACGAATACTCCGTAAATATTACTATGTACCATGATCTCAATTTCATAAACCAATTTTCCAAATATTTACTTTCAAATAATACTACTATTATTTTTTTGAAACCTTGGAAAACATTGTTAAAGACACCGGGATTTAAGTTCTTAAAATCTCAGTTTAAATCCTCTTTGTTTATAAACTATATTCTATAAACCATATTCATATGATAAAATATTTTAAACAAATGTTTATTTACAAAAATATCTATATTTCCTTTAGATTACAGCAATAATCTTTTAATAAAGTAACTTAACCATCCTTGTCATCGAACGCCTTATATTCAAACTGTGAAACTAAATTCACAAGGCGTTCGTTCTAATGCACCCGTAAATACTATCTACCCAGCCCATGTAATGAAAAGGTAAAACTGCTGATAAACTGGTCGAGCATAAATCAATAATCAACAAATAGTAGTCAACGCTCATAAAATGGTCGAGCACTAATCTAATGAATGAGGGACAATAGATTAACATTACCATTCCCTAAATGAACTAAATTACATTTTAAGAACTCTTAGTTATATAAGTCACTTATATAAGAACTTTAATTTTCGTAGTTAGAATCACCTCTAAGGCACACGTTTGTAATAAAAATATGCTTTCATATGTATAATACACTGAACTTATTTTAAAGTGTTGCTTACCCTATCTCTAATGAGCCATACCCAACCAAAGCCAAGGTTTTTGCTTAACCTTCAGCTCTGATACCAGCTGTAACGACCCGCCTTTTTGACCCTCGAATGTTGACACTAATACACCCATTGTATTAACGTGCCTTGCACCCAAGTGCCTAAAAGATAGATTGTTAGGGTAAAATAAAAAGAAAAGAAATCAGAACAAGAAAAAGAAACAAAATATCAAAATCTCATAGCGGAACAATAACATATGATATCAATAAGCAATACAAAACTGCCACTCTAAGATACAAAGCATTCCAGAGCTATAATTTTGAGTACTATCATCAGCTTGGACAGTTATAACATTTCCTAATGCTGATATGTACATAATAACAATGCGGCAGAAATAATAACACTACGGTAAGTGAAACAGTCAGCTTGTCTCCTCGAGATCCAATGAACATCCAACTAAAACATGCACTTCTCGGACTACTTCGAAAGAGCACACCAGGAATTTAGGGAAAACTGTGACGACCCAGATTTTCAACAGGTATTAATTGATAATTAATGGATCTAAATTATTAAAATATTAATATTAAGCAGTCAAATAAACGTCGGACGGTTAAAATATCTAAATATCTAAATTTAATTTAAAACTAAAACTGAATATTTTATTTTATAATTTTTGAATCCTATAGAAAAATAAATTATATATATATAACCCCACCATATAAACTAAAGATAAAGTTTCTGATATATTCACATATATATATAAACATAAGTATAAAAGAATTGTATAGTTAATATAAAATATATCTTACAACTATTTAAACTAAAAAAATATGGCTATTAGTGTAACTATAAATATATAACACAAGAAACTATGGAATGAAAATAAGCATGAAAATAAATAATAATAAATAAGTAAATTAAAATTTTGATAGTTAAACTTTGAAAAGAAATAAACATAAGGATTTGTATTAGAAATGACATAAGCATTAAAATAACAAATAAGCAATTAAGTGTTTAACTTTAGAAAGATATAAGGATAAGTATTTATATTAGCAATAAATGATATCTCAAAGAACTTTATGGTTAAGTAAATTTATAAATGAGCATAAGCTTATTCTAGAACAATATATCTATATAATGTTAAGATGCATGAAAGATAAAAGGATGATATAAATAAATACAAGTTGTATAAGAGAGAAGAGGTAATTATAATTAATACAAGCAAGTAATGAAATGAGACAAGACAATAACCCGATCAAGAATATGCCATAAATTAAATATAAATTCATTCATATTGCAAAGCAATTAGATGAAACAAAAGAGAATATAAAAATCTATTGAAGCTTGCCAAAGAAGACAACCCTGCACATGAATGTATTCAATAAAATGAGAACAAGTTGTCATAGTGTAAATATCTTTAAGGTCGAATGGCTTTGTAAACATAAACTGTAAATTTGAAAGAATAAAATGAAATAAGCACAAAGTATAGAGTAAAAATAAAAGCACAAGTGTATAGAAGTAAACCAGACAAAACCCAAATGTATAAGTTAAGCCAGTCAAACTTATCATTTTACACAATATCTATATACACAGAAAACATAATTATAGTATGTAAACATCTTTAGAAACCAAGGCATTTAATGCCATCATCTCAGCCTCAATTTTGTCAATTCAATATGTTTACAAATCTTTATATGTTAGACACAAAATCTGTCAAGTTAAAACAAAAATGAAGAAAACAACTATACTAGTTACAACCTACCCTTAAACCTCTTGTTCTCTTCTTCTATATATGTATACAATTATCCTTTTAGTTCGTTCAGTAAACCTTAGAAAACCAGGGAAATAAGAACAAATATATAATAAACATCTTCATTTCTTAAAGCTTAAACTCAAATTCAAACAAGAACAGTCAAGAGCTCAAGGCAGTTTCATACTTCAGGTTTTCAAAAACATAAAAGTATTCTCTGTTTATAATTTTGCAGGTGAGTATATATATAAATTTTTCAAGTTTAAGTTAAATTAATACAGTAAGATGATTCATGGCATATATGGAGTTGTATGTGTTAAAGTTTGATATGAATCTGAGCTACATTCAGGCAGTTCTTTGAATACTGCATATGCTGCTCTCCTCTGTTAGTTGTTATAAGGTTGAAACTATTTAATCTTGAATTGTTGCTATTTGATCATGATAAAAGTTTTAATTTTCCAACAAAACATGATGCTCGAACTTCAAATCAGGGTGTTAAATCTGTTTAAAACATATTAGTAAATTATACTCTGGAAATCAAGCTTTTACAGGCAACAAGAACTATGTTGATAAAATTTAATTGTTACAAAATATTATTTCAAGTTAATAACTTGAATCTTTAATGTAAAATAGGATTTTTAAAGCAGGAATGGGAATTTTTAGTGTAGGACTGTGCAAGCAGTTCATTGTTGATCAAAATTGCATTTTTACCAATTACAAATGATTGACTCAATAATTACTGTTGAAATTTGGATTGAAGCAAGTGTAAACATTATTGGTTTTGAGAAAATTATTAAAATAATTCTATTGTGTGAATTAAGGGAATGAGATCGATTTAGGGTTTAGTTTTCGAGTTTCTGGTCCTGCCTGTAACGTGGTGTATTCGACCTCAATACGCGATCGAGCTGCTTGAATTTCTGGTGGAGGATTGCTTGGTGGGTTGTCGTGGTGTGGACGGAGTTCAGGTGTCACTGGTGGTCTGTGCGATGGTGGCGTGGCGTTTTTGTTGGTGGATGGCGTTGCAGTTTTGTGACGACCTGGGTTTCTGCTACCAGAAATCCGTTTTGTCACAGTTGGTATCAGAGCGCTAGGTTGAGTGAATACCTAGGCTCTTGAGTGATTCTTTCCTGAGAGAGCGTATTTGTAATTTTGATATATATATATATATATATATATTCCTACCTATTGTTGGGTTACCTGTTCAGGTTTTCCAATATAAGTTATAAAGTCAGATAGGGTAGTGGTGTGTGTAAGACAACTACCAATGGTTGGAGTTTGAGTATTTGAGGTTGAAAGTGTATTTGTCGAGACTGTAGACCTAATACCTTCTCGAGTAAGCTTTGAGTGGTGTAAGGATTTCATCCATCTCTAAAGGAAATCTGTTAAGGTTCGGAGTTCACTTTTGAAGCGTAAGTTTGGCTGAGCTAGAGTTTAGATCTGTCGGGTGGATAGAAGCAAGTCATGATATCTTGATACATCAAGGTGTAGTAGCTGTGTGGTGAGACACAGTGACTATGGATGCCCCCGAAGATGTATTTGGGATCGGTTAAGGAAGTGTGTCTGCTTTGGTGTTGTAGAAGAGTTCAGTTGGGTGTTTCTGTTTGCTTTGAGGTCCGAGTCTCTCGAAGAGCTTTGGATTAGGAAGTCTTCTGGCTTAGCAGTTTTTCTTGGGTAACTTCAGAAGCAGTAAAGTAGATCCATTTCTTTGATGGATTGGCCACATAAGCATAAGCTGTTCTGTTTGGTAAAGAGAGAGCAGTATCTTTGGAATTAGGCTGGATCGATCGCAAAAGTGACTTGCGATAGTTTGAGCGTTCTCTTGCGTTTCAGAAAATTTTCTGGATGTCTTCAAGAAGTCAGAGATTTGCTAACATCTGGAAATTGAGTTTGGGGAAGTAGCTCAGGTTTTGGGGGAAACTCAGAGTTTTATTTTTGGAATGTGTTGTCTGGTCTGTGTTCGACTTCAGCATTTACATCTATTCAATTAGAGTGGCGCAGTGGAAGCATGGTGGCAGCTGTTTTAGTTTGGAAGCAATTGGATGTTGCAATGTTTGGATTAGAGAGTTCTATAGGAAATTTTTCAGGATCTGAGGCCAGATTGGAGTGCACCTATTTTATCTCTTCCGAATGTGAAAAGTGGGATCTGTCGTCTAATTTTGGAATAGAATTTGTGTTCTGAGTTTTGGTCGATCTTGGAAAGATCATTTTGTTGGATTGTCTTTGGTTCAGTTTGTTTCTAAGGACATCAGCAAGAGTTGAGCTGATCAGGAAGATGTAGGCAGCACAGGATTGTCCGAAGAGTTTTGTGGATAAGAGACGAAGGAATTTGGATTCCGAAATCGAAGATTCGATTTTGGATAAATGTTTGGTTTTCAGGATTTAATTGTCAGTTTGGACAACTGAAATTCGTTATGTTTCACGTATCTCTGAGGGAGTACGTGTAAGATCTATCTCTGTTTGTAAAACTAGCAGATCAGGAAGTCTTGGTTGTTGATTTAGACTTGTCTGTAGTCTGATATCCTGTCTTGTTTTGTAGATCTAGATGAGTGGAAGCTCTGTAGCTTAGTAGTATTGTTTGTTTGGATTCTATAGAGCGACTATTCCGGTATTTATACTTGGGGAAAACTCAAGAAAATTCTATCCGAAATTTTGTGTGGATAGTTAAATTTGTTTGATTGGATAAATTGTTTGTTATGGTTGTTAGCATATGATTGATATAGGCTTGTGTTTAAGATTTAAATCTTTAATTAGATTATTAAATTACCTTTGCTTTAAATTTCGGGGACGAAATTCTTTTAAGGGGAAGGAATGTGATATCCCGGGAATTTTAGGCAATATAAATTTAATAATCTGTGTTAAAAATTAAACTAATTTGATAATAATTGTTAATAAGATTTAACTTGATTTAATAATCTCCTTTTAAATAAATATTTAACTGATGATTCATCTTTTAAAAGCTAGTAAATTGTTTTCTAATAATAAATATATATAAAAATTAATACATTTGTATATAATTAAAGATCTGTTTTAAATTTTAATAAATAAGAATTTGTTTTCAAATTCTAATGTTTTGGTAATTTGCAATTTGATTTAAAATATAGATATTAAATAAATAATAATTTGGCTTTAAAATATACTAAAAATAAAGTTAAAATTTGTTTAAATGATTTTAACTTAAATTTAAATTTAACAAAGGTTGTTTTGTTTTTGTTTTAAATATAGTTGATAAAATAAGTAATTTATTTATGTAGTGATAATTTCATTTATGAATTATTTTAATTTAATAATGAGTGATTTTTTTACAATAATAATAATGTAATATCTTTACAATGGATTTTAAATAAATAGGAATTGTTATTTTAAACTTATGTTTATATTTATACACATATTTTGGAAAGCTAAGATTGTAAATTTAAAATAAAATAAGTCTTATAACAAAAAAAATTTAACATAAGTTTGGAATAATAATAAGTAAATTTAGTATTGATAATTTATGTTTTAAAATTACAAATGAAGTAATAACAAGCACTTGTATTAGGAATAAAACTAAATCCATAAGTTAAAACTTTATAAACAAATAACAATAACTAAGACAACTTTATATCTACATACATATAGTATAAAAACAAATTAGGTAAATAGAATCTTGTAGGGCAAAGTAAAGATAGCTAAGAAATAAGGCAATGCAAATTTGTAGCTGCAAATAGATATACAGACTAAAGAGTAAACAAAATAAAATAAAATGCAAGTAGCTTGTAAATTAAGATTCAGACAAGTATGAACATCAAGTATGAAGCAAACTAGGTTTGTGTAAAATAAAAAAAATAAAAGGGTAAAAGAGAAATATATATATATATATAAAATGAGTAATAGGAGACATAAAGTATAAAAACATATGCAGGCAAATGAACAAGCTAGATGTGTAGCTGCAAATAATATGCAGGATAGAGAAGAAATACAAAACAAATTATATATGTACATAAAGTGATAAGAAATCAAACCAAGCTTTGTATAAATATGAATGTAGCCTGCAAATAAAGACTCGGGAAAAAAAACAAAGCAAAGTAAAGAAGTAAGAAAAATATCTATGTACTAATAAGATTTGTAGGAGACATTAAGTACATTAGCATTAAATGATTCCATTTCTTAGCAGCTAACAAAGTCATTTTGAATTGTTTTAACATCATTGCAGCCTCCTAATACAGAAATCTTGCCTGATACAAACAAATAATGGTACCTGCAAATTCGCTAACCCAGATATCACCTACCCTGTAACTTGTATTTAAATACCACCCTGTAAGCTACTTTCTCATATCATCTTTCCATTTAGGTTCGAGCTGAGTAAAAGCTAAAATAAACTTCATTGAAAAACCTAAACAAACATCCAACAACATCAAGCAATCCAACAAAACAGAGGAGAGTTTCAGCTTGTATTTTTCAAGCCCGTTGCAATGAAAAGTAGGCTCTGTTCTTTCACAAATTCATGTGAGTAACACTTTTAATAACTTAAGTTTTAAATATAGTTGGATGTTAATATCTAAAAGTATGTTTGTGTGAATATTCATATGTGCATTGCTCTGTGTATGGTGAAAATTGATATATGCATATTGATACCCTGTAAATATACCTCTGTTTATAGGATTTAAACTCAGATTTAATTAAAAAATTCATTACTGCTCAATCTATTGATTATTAGGATAAAGTATCTAAACAAAATAAGTTTGTTTAATATAAAGTAAATTTTTAATTTTTGTAATTAAGAAAAATAAAGCAAACTGTTCTGATGATCTTAAGATCAGTAAATTCTTAATCAAGTTATATTTCCAATATCTTAAATTTTCAATTTAAGTATATGAACTGGATGCTAAATCAAAACTCTGATTTTTAAAACTAGAATTACTTTTTTTAGTTAAGGATTGGAGGTGCGGCCTTGTGCTGTACTGTTATTGGTTTCTTGGGGATTGCTGGTGATCTATGCGACTGGAGATGGTTGGGCTTGTTCGTGATGATGGAGGAGCTTACCGAGGTGATGGGAAAAATGGCCGATGGTGATGGAATTCATCTAGGAGGTTGCCGTAGTGGATTTTTGCTTGGAACCCTAGTTTAACTAGGCTATGTTGTTCGATCAACCCGGGTGCTACAGTGGACCGAGTGCATCGTGCTTTTGGGGATGGGTAGAAGGATGATAGTCGAAGTAGTGGCCGGAGTTGGGTGGCCACCGGTGGTTAGAGCGTCGAACAAGTGGTGTTGATAGGTTTCGAGAGGGAACCTGATTTTGTTTCCAGGTTGAGTTTTGAACTAGATTTCATTTCAGGTTGCCGTGATGGCTTTGGGTGGTCGTGTTCGCATCTGGTGATGGTCGGCGTCGTGTTGAAATTCTAGTGGGTGGCCGAGGGTGGCTAGGGCCACGGTGCACGTGCACCGTGCCCATTGAAGTGCTGAGGCATTTGTGGGTGGGTGCAGGGTAATTTGACTTGGGAAGTACTCGGGTCACTCGAGTATGTGACTCGAAGCAGGGAAGGTGAGGTCTCGGAGCATTATTGGATCGAGTAGGGTCAATATAGTTCAGGCTTTTGTAAAACCTGGAAGAAAAAATTTGGTTTAAACAAATTCAAGTGAAATATAAAAATAAATAATAGATTTAAACAAGTTTAAATCCAGTTGGAAGTTTGAATTCAAGTTTATTTTTGGATTCAAATTTGAAATGAAATCAAAGTTTAAAATGTTTTATGTGATAATCTGGATTTCTTTGGCATCAGATAATTGTATAATTTTCTGATTTAAACTATTGGAAAATAATAATTTACAGATTTAACAAATAAATTATGGTAATTAATAATATCTAAATGTGTATAATTGGATTTAAGTCATAATAAATACTGGATTATAGATATGAGAAAATTTATAACTATTGTGGTAAATAATTTTTTTTTATATAATATAGTTAGATGCAAACTTTATGATATTAAAATTGTAAGTGTTTACATATACAGGTATTAATGTGTATACATTTATATGTGATTGTTAAGTCAGACTAGATCTACAAATCCCGATATTAAATATTGTTTAAATTTGTTATTTTCGAAATAACAATGATAATATCTAATTTTTACAAACATAAATAAACTTTGTTGGAAATAGGATTTGTTATTTTTAAATTTTTATAAGAAGTTATGTATGCATATATATAACTTGATTTTTAAATTGGAGTTTTATAATTTAATTTGATTTTGAATTGAATGTTTTGAAATTTAAGAGAGTAAATATATAAAATGTTTGAATAAGCTTTTATCTATAATTCGTTTTGTTTTATTTTTCTATTAAGGAATTCATTTATATATACATAAGGAATAGTAAATCATGATTTAAAAGTTTATAAAAAAATTAAATTAAAACTAAAATACATTTAAGACATATGTTAGTCTTCTAATACCTAAAAAGACATGTGTAAACCATTAATTAAACCAAGTGACAAGTGTTAAGGTTAGAGTAAGTGTATTCTTTAATTATCTTTTTCTTTTATTTTAATTAAATTAAAATTTTGTTTATGTAAACATTTCTCCTCATCTTATACTTCTTTTCTTCAAAAACTTGAGAAAGTTTTCAGATCTAAAAATCTGAATCCATCTTCCACAAAACAGAAAATTCTGTTCAAATAAAATCTGTAATTTCCTCTCAAAAACAAATTTGAAAACCTATAATCTTCTCCTAACCAAAACCTGAAAGGAAATCTCCTCAAACCTGAAATGCAAGTATTTGCCTGATCATCAAATTCTGCAATTTCCCAATCCTGCATGCAACTGCAATGTCAACAAGCCTGCAAATTTCTTATCTGGAGGCATGCATGTAGGATCAGGGAGCAAATGCAAATAGGATTTAAAGTTTACAAAAAAAAAGGAAGCAAACTTCTGTTTAAAGAACAAATTGAAGTTCAATTCATAAGCAAAAATGAAAAAAAGAGATCTGAAGCTTTCAAAATTTAAAGCACCATTCAAGTCCAAAGTATTTCAATAAAACAATGGATGCTCTGCTCCTAAAATTATAGGTGAGTAACTTTACAATTTATACTGTTAGATATTGTTGTGTTTATAAAAGTTTGGATGTGATGCATGTTTAAATTCCTAAGCTACTGTCTGCACAATAAAAGCTCATATGGATCAAAACTTCTTTCCTTTTGATCTGGTCGATATCATGACTTAGAAATTGAATGAAATTTGTTTGTTATATGATAAAGTAAATTTTAAAAATTTATATAAGTTGAATAAATTTTGTTTTGCCTGGAAACTTATATAACAGAGCTAAAATTTGTAAAGATGCAAAATTTAAACATTACAAATCAATATCTCAGTATTATGAATCAAAACTCAATACAAAATTATGAATTTAAAACCAAAAATCACAATTTTTAGAGTTAGAAAAAGAGAGCAGTTCTAACTTCACTGTACTCTTCAATTTGGGTTAACACTGTTGATCCTCATGTTTGTTTGAGTTGAAACTGTTTCTGGAGATGGTGTAATGATCAGAGATATTGGGAAAATTCTTAGATTAGGTTGAAATTAGTTATTGTTGTTGTGATTTGGAATTTAAGGTTGTGAACCCTAGATTTACTGAGTTTAAGAAAATTGAATACCACGGCATCTTTAATTGATCGAGTGGCAAGGGGTTTTGGTTTCCGGAAGGGGATGGGATGTCGAAGCTATCACCGGAAGCGCAGAGTCTACGGTGGCCGGTGGTGTTGAGGGGAAGTGATGACAGGTTGGTGGTTTTGGGTATTGATGTTTCCAGGTTTGGAAATTGGGACGAAATCTTGGATTCGAGTGAATATCGTTCGAATGATGGTTTGGTTGGCCTGAGGGGATGTACGGTGACTGAGGGAAGGTCGCGGTGTTGGTCTGAGGTGGCCGGAATTGATGATGGGGTGCACAGTGCAGTGTGCATGTTGATGATGTTTTGGTTACAGGGTTTGGTTTCTCGTGATGGACTCAGGTGATTTGAGTTATGACTCGAAGCAACTCGGTTTTGAACTCGAAGTAGGCGTTCGTTTGACTCGAAGTAATATAAGGGGTTGCTCAAGTATATGCAGTGTTTTAGGTTTTATAAAACAGAGACCTGTCTCTGTTTTAAAAAAATTAAAGAATAAAGTTTAAATGCAAACTAGAAAATTAAACTAAGTGTAAAATCTTAAATTGAATAAGAATTCAAAGTAGTTAGATCTAAGGTCTGAAGTAATTTAAATTTTGAAATTTAAATTTGGTTTAGAAACTTTTAAGTATAAAAGTATTTGGGTTGGAATTTAAAATGAAAGTTTAATTTGTGAAATAGAAATTTAGAGTAAGTTTAAATCTGAAATAAAAGTATTCAAAACTGTATTTCAGTTTGAAATAAAAAGGAAATTTTTAAATTGAATTTGATTCAAATTAACTTGTAATGTTTAAAATGAATTGGTTTATATTCTTTTAAACTTTTGTTATATAAAATGGATGTTTCTGGAACATATGAGATAAAGGTTTTGAAATTGTTTTTAAATCCTTGTTTAAGTTGAAATTTGTATTCATTTTAAAATTTTAAATTTTAAAATGAAGTTTAAATAAAATTTAAAGTTAAATTTGAAACAAAGTGTTTTTTAAAATACCTTATACAAGTAAGAAATGTTTTCTTAAATTAAGTTAGAATTTAAGAATTTGAATTTATTTAAGTTATTAAGTTAATTTAAATGGGTAATTAAATATTCAATTAATTAATAATATGGATGATTAATTAAGTAATTAATAATTTTTAAATTCATTAATTAAGATTTGAGATTAATTAATTAAGGATAATTAATCTATAATTAAGAATTGTTAATTAAATCTTAATTGATGATTAAGAATTATTAATCAAGTGATTAAGGATTAATTAAGATTTTGTGTGAAAGTAATATGGTTTAAATTATTTTGTATAATTAATCAAGGGATTAATTAGAGATAATTAAGGAATAATCAATTTATTTGATGAAGTAATAAAAGGGTATTAATTACTGATGTTATTAATCAAGGGTGATTAATAATTATGGTAGCAATTAATTAATGAAATAATTAAAGGTTAATTACCGAATTGGGATTAGGAATGATAAGTGTGAAATTAATTAAGGGTTAATTACTTAATTATAATTAAAGGATAAATAGAACGATATTGGAAGTCTTTGATTAATTATTATTACTAATATGTGGTTTGTGATGCTATGTGATAAAATATGTTGATTTAAACCGTGATAATGTGGTTATCATTTGTTGATGAATTAAGCGACACCCTGTATTAAAAATTGAGCTGTATCTCACTTGAATAATTTAAGTTAAGATGATACTGGTTTCGAAGAGACCGGGGTCGGGTATCAGTAAGAACCCGAAACCACTTCGATTATTTATAAATTGCTACGTGAAATCAATATGCTGATTGAAATGATTTAAGTTGAACCCCTTTAATCTAAGTTTTGGAACTTAGAATTTGATGTGTAAAATAAGTAATGTCTATAACAGCTTGTAAAGTTGTAAATTGATATAAGTTACCCCGGGTTTATATGAGTTGTATACTTTAGTATTTCATGTTAGATGGGTTTACTCACGCTGGCTTCCAGCCTGACCCGGGTGTTACTTTGATGTAATGCTCGGGTCAGACCGAGTATTACAGATTTTCAGGTAAGGACGTTTTGGAGCTCAGGAGGCGAGCTGGATGGCAGGGACGTATAGAGAGTTTCCACTGTGATATTGTAGAATCTGGACATGATTGTTTTGTCCAATGTTTATGTATATGTGTAACTCTGATGTATTTAAATGTAAATTAACAGATATAGTTTTCTTTGTATAACTGATATCTTATTTGATATTATATTTGATCCGCTGCGAATGTGAGGATTCTGTGACTTGTTGTTGTTTTCTTCTTTTTTCTCTTTCTTCTTTCATTAACTATTTGGAATTTTCGAGATCGAAATTTCCGGGTCGTTACATTAGGTATCAGAGCCGAAGGTTAAGCGAGAACCATGGCTCTGGTGGGATTACTCATTAAGAATAGGGTAAGCGGAACCCTAGAATGAGTTGAATGTATATATATATGAGAGAGCGTACTTGTTAATTTCTTATATAAAGGTTTTTAAATGATTTCGAAAGTAAATGAATCTTATATAAGAAATAGTTTATCTATTATATTAAGGAAATTGGTTGTATTATTAATTAAATTAAAAGTAATAGTAAGAATTAAGTGATAATAGCATTCAAACATATTGAAATTAAATTAGAGATAAGTTTGAAATGGATTCAAACCGAAATTAAATCGTGAATTTGAAAAAAGTTTCAGGATAAGAATAATCAATTAATTTATGAGATTAATTAATGAATAATAATTGGAAATGATAAATTAAGAGGAAGTTACTTAATGAAGTAACTAGAAGTAAGTAAATTTAAAGGACAAATACTTAATGAAGGTAATTAAGAAATAAGTTAATTACTGAATGTGATTAATTGGAATTAATTGATGATGTAATTAATTTAAAGAAATTTGTTTTGAATTAGAAACCAAGGGTGATTTAAATTTTAAAATTTGACTTGATGAGCCAAGAAGTAAATATGAATATGTGTGGATATACTTAAATATTAAAGTTAGTTTGAAATAAACTCTAAGTATTGAGTTTAAATTAGGAAGGAGATATGAAAACCCAAAGTGATAAGTTTTTGAACTTATAGATGGGAAAGAATTTTAAAATTCGAATAGGAATTCAAATTGTGTGAATTTGACTGAATTAAGTAAATTGAGTTTAACTTTGAAAAGGGTTAAATAGGTTAGAATAATCAATCTGATTTGGAAATTTCAAAATGGAATCGGAATTTAATTTGGGAAGTTAAATGGTTAATTTGAATTAGGAGTTTGTGTGATCTCAAAATGGGTTTGAGATTTAGAAATTGCAAATTGATGGATGATTTAAAATAAATTAAATAATATCATCCTATTGTTGACAAAAATCTTTAAGTTGTGAATTGGGATTGTTTAAATGAATGAGAAATGGAGTATGGTAATCCATTGTTGAGATAAAAGGAAAATTGATTTAAAGGAATTAAATGAACATTTGAAGTACTAACTTGAATTTATATAATTCGAGATGGTTTAAATTTGAAATTTGAATTAGTTCAAGTTGAATTTGATTTGAATTAATTGAAATTGTGATTGAAGATGTATGAGTATAAGATTCAAATGGAAAATTTGAATTGGATTTGAAGTTTGAGGTGGATTCAATTTGAAATTAGTCCAAATTTATTTAAATAATTTGGAATTGTAATTAATGTTGAATGGTTTTAAATTCAAATGGAATTTGAATTAAATTTGGGAGGAAATCAAGAATAAATTGAACTTGATTTGGAAATGGAATTTTCAATTGGGATTAATTCAAACGGGAGTTGGAATGGATTGGAATTGAAGTAGGTTCAATTGAATGGATATTAGTCCAAAATGATTGGAATAACTTGGGATTGTAACTAAAATTGAATATGTTTAAAATCAAATGGAATTTGATTTAAATCTGAAAAGGAATTGAGAATTAATTCAACTTGAATTTGGAATAAATCAAGTCCAATAGAAACTGGATTTATTTAAATTGAAATTGGGTCAATTTAAATGGAAGTGGAATTTAAATTGAATTGATTGGGAATTGAATAGTTTTGAATCTGGACTATTTTTAATATGAATTGTTTTAATATAAAACCTATTTTTCCAAAAGCTATTTATTATGTATACAGCCTTTCTCTTAAAAGCCAAACTATCTTATACTTGTTTTACAATTATTTTTAAAACTGTTTAACAAATTTTCTAACTATTTTATAAACTAATTACTATTTTCAACTACTAATTACTATTTTATAGTTATTTTGCAATTATTTAAAATTTCTATGACTATTTAACTATTTTCCAATTATTTTACAATTACTAAACTATTTTACAAACTAGTAATTATTTTTCAACTACTTATCTATTTCTTTAACTTTTCAAGTTAATTTCTAAACTTAAACTAGACGGAGTTCAAACTGTTATTGATTAATTACCCAATCGAGATAAGAATAGAGGTGGTAATCCAAATAGATTGAAGCAATTATGAGTAAGTGAATGAAAATTTAAGTGAATGTGAATAGAAATAAAATTGATTTCGCTAATAACCAATAAAGATAAATATGTAGGGTGTACGTATGTTATTCTATTCGCATAGTGATTTGATTCAGATTCGAGCACAGAATTTCGAGATAGTCATATCGATCCGAGTTGGAATTTTCCACTCGATTTTTGAAGGCGAACCTGGATATGGGTTGTTGATTGGTTCTGGATGTTCTCTATCATAGTTATGACTATGCAAGGAGAATGACGGTTTCTGATCAAGAAACCAGATCTGTGTCCGCACTAGGAAGTCGGGTGGACGATAATAGTTCGGAAGTGAAATTGTGTGATCGAGTGAGCGATCAGATTGGTATAGCGTACGAATGATATGTGTACATCGTACGGATTTGAATGAAAATAATATAGAAAGGAGTAATCAAATTTGAATATTTGATTTTGAGTAAACAAAGTTAGATATCTTTGTTTTATAAAATAAAACTCCCCTTTTTGAATCTTTTGCCCGAAGGAAAGGATTTTGAAAGTGTTTAAAGTATAAAAGGATTTTATACAAGTTTATAATGATCCAAAGATTTTTATCAAGAATTTTATATATATCTCTATATATAAAGGATCATATGAGGATTTTGGAAAAAGGTTTTGGAAACCTATGGATTTGGAAAGGCTTTTGATTTTTGGGTAAAATCAATATTGAATTTAAAAAGCCTAGTTTGAGAATTATCGATTTTGGAATAATCGATTTTGAGTAAAGGAGCTTTGTATGAGATCATACTAGGTGTATGATTTAAAGATACTACATATGTATAGTATAAAATGTTTTGATGATGCTCTGGGGAAAAAGGCGCTCCCTTGGAATGGACTTCTCAGGAGTATTGAGCCCCAAAGGGGGTTCTAAAGTTGATCCTGTGAGGAGTCCGGACAAAACTAGTTCCTGAGGATTATTGGGTAGCGAAAGTCGATGGCGCTGATGCCTACAGGGGCATTTGGGTTATGCTGTGACGACAGTGTAACTCGATGTCACTGCGATCTACTGTGGGGACCATAGCGAAAATCGTGTGGAGGATGCGTGTCAACGGTCTACATTTGATTTTGCCGGGAAGGCAACGCAACATCGATGGACTGCGATCTATGGTCAAGTGGAGTGGAGAAGTTTCATTCTTTTGGCAGCGAAATTCGAGGGCGCTGATGCCTAGAGTTATATGGGTTTTTGCTGCGATAGCTATGTAACCCCAGTTGTAGCTGCGATCTGTAGCGGGTTCCATGGTGTAATCGAGGGGCGGGAGGCCTACAGTTATTTGTGGATTTTGTCGGGACGGCAACGTAACCATCGGTTTAACTGCGACCATGGATGGGGGTGATGATTTCCAAAGCATTCTCACCAAAGATATATCCTCTATTTTTCAAAAAGTGTTTTCTATATTTTCAATAAAATTATTTTCCAAGTATTTTCACTGGATGTTGAAAATGAGTCTGTTAAGTATTTATAGATTTTCAGTCATACGCCTGATCAACGTATGACCGAATTTCTGTAAGAACGAGGATGGACTTGTTGAGACATCGAGTTATAAAAAGTATTTTTATAAAAACTATTTTTGTAATACTATATATGTTTTAAAATGTTTTTAAGTTATCAAAGAAATTTTTCTGATAGTAAGCATTTTAATAAACTCTAGTTTCGTTCCTTTTCGAGGACGAAATGATTCAAAGGGGGGAGGAATGTGATAATCCGGATTTCTTTGGCATCAGATAATTGTATAATTTTCTGATTTAAACTATTGGAAAATAATAATTTACAAATTTAACAAATAAATTATGGTAATTAATAATATCTAAATGTGTATAATTGGATTTAAGTCATAATAAATATTGGATTATAGATATGAGAAAATTTATAACTATTGTGGTAAATAAAAAAAATTTATATAATATAGTTAGATGCAAACTTTATGATATTAAAATTGTAAGTGTTTACATATACAGGTATTAATATGTATACATTTATATGTGATTGTTAAGTCAGACTAGATCTACAAATCCCGATATTAAATATTGTTTAAATTTGTTATTTTCGAAATAACAATGATAATATCTAATTTTTACAAACATAAATAAACTTTGTTGGAAATAGGATTTGTTATTTTTAAATTTTTATAAGAAGTTATATATGCATATATATAACTTGATTTTTGTGACTCCCCACCTCTATACCCACGTTAGCAAAGAGTATTGTATAGATAATACCGTTTGCTAACATGGAGAATAAGGCTGGATAGGAGCGACCATGTGTAATCTTACCTTAACTATTCACTAAACACGTCGAAAAGTAGAATCACACACAGTTCGACGTATTCAATAAATATTTAAAGCAAGACTACAATGGCTGTAGGATCTATCAGAACAGAATATAACAACTCAAATGCAATCTAATTCGAAAAGTAGAATCACACACAGTTCGACGTATTCAATAAATATTTAAAGCAAGACTACAATGGCTGTAGGATCTATCAGAACAGAATATAACAACTCAAATGCAATCTACATCACAGAACAGTAAACCATCATATACACATATATAGATACATAACAGAGTATACAAAATAATACATGTCAAGTGGTATAGCAAACCATAATATACAGACAGTCAATAGAGTACATATCAGAGTTATAACAGAAAGGACTACACAAAAAGCTAAGACAAAAAGGAGTCAGCGGAATAGTCCATGCGGAAGCAAAAGAGGCTAAGTCCAAAGCACCTAACCTGAAACATCTCGGTCTGACCCGAGTATAAAATACACGGGTCAGTCTAGATAACAAATCAGTTAGATAAACTGAACAATAATAAACCTGCAAGGTCATACAGTATAACAAATATCTCTAGAGGAGATAACACAATCATCAACAAGAGATGAATCATATAGAACAAGCCTCATATCATCGGCAACATATAGAAACAAAGGATACGAATATCCCAAAACAAGCCGAATGGCAAATAACAAATACCAATAAGGTATACAAGTTCCACAAGGTAATCGCTATTCTCCATGCGGCTCAAAAAGACCAACACCGAAGGGCGATACCAAGGGAATATACATATCAATGAAACATCAGAAAATTGCTCGAGCTCAGTACTGTACAACAAGGATCCATAAGCCTGAAGGCTCCAAACCCAAGTATCACCCATGCGGCACATAAGGCCAACATCAGAGCGAAACTATATAGGGCGACAAACCCGAAGGCACAAACCCAATATCACCCATGCGGCACATAAGGCCAACATCGGAGCGATACTATAGGGCGACAAGCCGTAGTGGTGAAGATCGAAGAACCACTGTTGGACACCACTAACTGGCGGAATGTGTCACAACTCTCGAAAAGGAATCCGAAAAGTGTTAACGTATGTCCCATAACCACTCGTTCGCACTAAACGGTTTACTATCCGTCATCCACTTTCACACTCAAAGCAGTACAAAGTTTACCTCATATCATCGATAAACCAAACCCAAAGTTCCAAACGATCAATTGAATAGGTCGGGGATTAATCGGAAGGGTGAACGCGCGGATTCATGGTCCGTGTTTTACCTAACCATTTAATTACCTTTCCACTTCGTTCGAAGTGCAAAATTGTGTGTGTTTAAATAGAAATTTATAAAGCGGAGAAGGGAGCTTTTAATATGATTTAGAGGGATTATTTATTAAAATCGTGAATGAAGTCAAAAGCAAGTTATCAAAGCCAAAGATGCAATAACAAACACTAAAAACCAACTTGAATCGATAAAATCCGAAAAATCAATCAAATATGCAAAATAGGCAAAACTGGCAGAACAGAGCAGGTCGGTCGACCGGACTACAGGGCTCGGTCGGCCGGCCAGATGCAGGAAACAAAATATGGCTCGGGGCAGCAGGTCGGTCGACCGGAGCCGACGCTCGGTCGGCCGAAGGCTGTTTTCCAGCACTTCTTGCCCTTATCCAATGAATTCCAAATCTTTTTCAAATCAAAGCAATAGCACATGAATATTTGTTAGGAAATCATACCCAACATCAATGATAGCAAGAGAGGTAGATGTGAGTTAAAAACTCACCTTTTTTACACAAAACAAAGAAGATGAAGAAGCACAAATGCAAGGAATCAACCAACTACACCCCACTTCAACACTACAAGCTTCAATCTAGAATCAAAGCAAGTATTTCCTAAGTTAGGGTTAGGAAATTACTGAAATTGAAGAGGAGATGAGATGGAGAAGATGGAGATGAACTTACCAACGGATTCCCTTTTGATTTTGGAGCAAGAATCAAGTTTACAAGAAGAACTAGGGCTTGCTAATTTCTATTTCCACTTCCTTTCCCCCATTTCAGTTTTAACTTAAGAAATGAAATGAAATGAGAGTGAATGGAGAGGAGAGGGCTGAAGTAGAGGGGTTAAGTGGGTTTAGTTAGCTAGTGGGCTGAACCCACAGCCAAAGCCCAACCAGAAAAAGTATAAAAATTCAACTTACTCCAAACATATCAAAGATTATACTCAAAAAGATCGCAAACGACGCTTTGAACTCAATGGAAGTGGTTTCGAGCTCCAATTCGGCCGTTTGTAGAAAGTAACATTTCGGACCCCAAGATCCGACTAACGACGCTATACTTAAATAAATCATTTAAATATAAAATCGTTAAATAGGCGGGTTGTTACAGATCTCCCCTCCTTAAAGAAATTGCGTCCTCGCAATACTTAAGGAGAAAATAATTAGTAACAACCAAAAGGCATGTCCACACAAAAGAATATCCGAAGAAGAAGCTCACAATAAAAGGCACGAAAAGGTAAGCCCGAACTTGCTTGCTTAGAGAATTCTCTAGATTCCTAAGCTCAAATATTCGGAACACCGACGTAATGCAAACAATACGTCAATGAACCAAAGCCCAACAAAAAGAAGCACAATAAAACGTCCGATGAACTTGGTAAAAAGATCATTCCATTCGGACATCAACAAAGAAACAATCACTTGTTGCTTACAACAAAGTGCATTGGCAACACGATCCCCCTTCCGGGAGTATACAAAGAATATCAAGGTCATAAGATGCAAGGAACTCAAGCCATCATTAAGCTCCTTATGAGAAAATAAATATTCCAAAGATTTATGATCGAGGTGGAGAACAAATTTCTCCGCCACAAATAAACGATGATGCCAAACTCTAAAAGCGAAAACGATAGCCGCGAGCACTAAATCATGAATGGCATATCTAGTCTCGATAGGCTATAACTATTTAGAAGAATAAATGATAGCACGTTCTCTTTTGCAAGTGAACGGCATCCAAACCAATACGATTAGCATTGGTACAAAAGATAAAGCATTGGTTCCCTACGGGAATAACAAGAATAGGGATATCGAAAAGAAAGAGTTCTTTTAAATTAATTTTCTTTCCCAAAAAGCTAAGACTTTCAAAATTACAATTATCTTTATGTAATAATCTTCCAAGAAAAATTTACTTATTCCAAATCAATTTACTGTGCCTGATTGTCTCATCAAAGCGTTTAGGAAATTCCTATCGATAACGTTGATCAAGCGCATCGACCAGAATTCTTAAAGCACTCAATGGGTAATACAATCACAAAATCATCTTCTATATGATAAACATGTTTCTAAAAACTTTTTAAAAATATTCTTTGTTCGTTTAAAGAACAAAAATCCAATTATACTTATAAATAAATCTTATGAAAAGGATTTGCAAAATTCTTTAAATTGCTAATTTCCATCCAAAATCAATAAAATACTAAAAATGGAATCATCGAGATATTCGCAGAATACTCGATTCATAAAATGGATGAGATGAGCTAGACAAACTGAATGACATAACAAATCATTTATAAGAATTACAACGAGTGCGGAATGCGGTAAGTGGAGTGCTAACTTCCGCAACTTGTAGCCAAATGAAAACCAGTGGTAAGGTCGAGCTAAAAAGACCTTAACACTACTCAAAAGATTGCTTAGGTGATAACCCTAAGACAAGACCAAAATGTCAGAAAATTCTCAAACTACAAGAATGAGAGAAACAACACTTTCCTCGTCATGAGGGATTAAAGAATAAAATGATACCATCAAATTGGAATCGAAATTACAAAGAAAATAGAGACCTACCAAAATAGATGGAGACATACCTTATGCTCGAGAAGAACCTCCAGGAGCATCTGCTATATTTAGTTTTCCTGACAGAAGGTTACTCGGAGCAATAAGACAAGTGGAACTACGATGGCCTTCCTTCTTGCAGTAGCGACAGAAGAGAGGCTTAGGACAAGCTCGAATCATATGATCAGGGGAACCACAATTGAAACACTTCCGAATGGAAGGTGTTCCAGCAGACTGAGACGGAGAATCAGATTCAACGGACTTTTTCTTCTTGGAAGGGAAAAATTCCGGCTCATCCAATGGAGACTGCTTTTTGTTGGGGTTCTTGCAAACCTCAACATCATCATTACTATCACACTCCCCCTCGATGGCGTCGAGATGAAGTGCAGAATCAACTAACTCCTTAAAGGAAAGCTTAAGCTCAAGCAATAAAGACTACTTCAGATATTTCCTAAGCCCAGATACAAACTTCAGATTCTTCCTATAAGAAGTGCTAATGAATTCAAGACCATACATAGATAAGGCCTCGAAAGATGCAACATATTCAGAAACGGAAGACTCCCCTTGCTTCAATTCAAGAAAGCGCCGAGACAACAAAGCTTTCTCAGTTTCAGGAACGAACTTGAGTTCGAATCGTTCCCGAAACTGAGTCCAAGAAAGAGCAGACTCATCAATTTCGGTTACAAGAAGCTCGTACCAGTCAAGGGCACGCTTTTGCAATAAGCTAGAAGTTACAAGAACTCTATCATGGTCAGAAAGATCCATGCGAGAGAGAACATGCTCGCATATGTGAACCCAAGCTTGGACCTCAAGAACAATCTCGGAGCCTTTAAATGGTTTCCCTCCAAGATGAGAAAAATCACTGCACAAACGTGCGAAGGTGGACTTGCGAGGTGGAGACACTCGAGTAGGAACTGGAGGCTGAGTGCTCCTAAACAACTCCATAAACTGATCGGCAGACATATAAACGCCGTCCGGACGCGAGCCACTGGATTGCCCAGCACCCGAGCGTCGTCCTCTGCCTCTTCCAGCCATAAGCTGAAAGTTGAAGAAGATAAAGATTAACTACAAGGTAGATATTTCAATAAGGAATACTACGGAATAAAATATATTCCTAGACGTATTCCCCAAATCCTATCTACCCCAAAAACACGGAGGGAATAAAAGCACGATGATTCAAAGATCTGTAACACTTGTTACACTTTGATGTACCGTAATATGTGCTTCTGTTCTGTGTTTATCATATTTCGTTCTGAACGCAGCTCTGATACCACGCTGTGACGCCCCACCTCTATACCCACGTTAGCAATGAGTATTGTATAGATAATACCGTCTGCTAACACGGAGAATAAGGCTGGATAAGAGCGACCGTGTGTAATCTTACCTTAACTATTCACTAAACACGTCGAAAAGTAGAATCACACACAGTTTGACGTATTCAATAAATATTTAAAGCAAGACTACAATGGCTATAGGGTCTATCAGAACAGAATATAACAACTCAAATGCAATCTACATCACAGAACAGTAAACCATCATATACACATATATAGATACATAACAGAGTATACAAAATAATACATGTCAAGTGGTATAGCAAACCACAATATACAGACGAGTCAATAGAGTACATATCAGAGTTATAACAGAAAGGACTACACAAAAAGCTAAGACAAAAAGGAGTCAGCGGAATAGTCCATGCGGAAGCAAAAGAGGCTAAGTCCAAAGCACCTAACCTGAAACATCTCGGTCTGACCCGAGTATAAAATACACGGGTCAGTCTAGATAACAAATCAGTTAGATAAACTGAACAATAATAAACCTGCAAGGTCATACAGTATAACAAATATCTCTAGAGGAGATAACACAATCATCAACAAGATATGAATCATATAGAACAAGCCTCATATCATCGGCAAAATATAGAAACAAAGGATACGAATATCCCAAAACAAGCCGAATGGCAAATAACAAATACCAATAAGGTATACAAGTTCCACAAGGTAATCGCTATTCTCCATGCGGCTCAAAAAGACCAACACTGAAGGGCGATACCAAGAGAATATACATATCAATGATACATCAGAAAATTGCTCGAGCTCAGTACTGTACAACAAGGATCCATAAGCCCGAAGGCTCCAAACCCAAGTATCAACCGTGCGGCACATAAGGCGAACATCAGAGCGAAACTATATAGGGCGACAAACCCAAAGGCACAAAGCCAATATCACCCATGCGGCACATAAGGCCAACATCGGAGCGATACTATAGGGCGACAAGCCGTAGTGGTGAAGGTCGAAGACCCAGTACTGGACACCACTAACTGGTGGAATGTGTCACAACTCTCGAAAAGGAATCCGAAAAGTGTTAACGTATGTCCCATAACCACTCGTTCGCACTAAACGGTTTACTATCCGTCAGCCACTTTCACACTCAAAGCAGTACAAAGTTTACCTCATATCATCGATAAACCAAACCCGAAGGTCCAAACGATCAATTGAATTGGTCGGGGATTAATCGGAAGGGTGAACGCGCGGATTCATGGTCCGTGTTTTACCTAACCATTTAATCACCTTTCCACTTCGTTCGAAGTGCAAAATTGTGTGTGTTTAAATAGAAATTTATAAAGCGGAGAAGGGAGCTTTTAATATGATTTAGAGGGATTATTTATTAAAATCGTGAATGAAGTCAAAAGCAAGTTATCAAAGCCAAAGATGCAATAACAAACACTAAAAACCAACTTGAATCGATAAAATCCGAAAAATCAATCAAATATGCAAAATAGGCAAAACAGGCAGAACAAAGCAGGTCGGTCGACCGGACTACAGGGCTCGGTCGGCCGACCAGATGCAGGAAACAAAATATGGCTCGGGGCAGCAGGTCGGTCGACCGGAGCCTGCGCTCGGTCTGCCGAAGGCTGTTTTCCAGCACTTCTTGCCCTTATCCAATGAATTCCAAATCTTTTTCAAATCAAAGCAATAGCACATGAATATTTGTTAGGAAATCATACCCAACATCAATGATAGCAAGAGAGGTAGATGTGAGTTAAAAACTCACCTTTTTACACAAAACAAAGAAGATGAAGAAGCACAAATGCAAGGAATCAACCAACTACACTCCACTTCAACACTGCAAGCTTCAATCTAGAATTAAAGCAAGTATTTCCTAAGTTAGGGTTAGGAAATTACTGAAATTGAAGAGGAGATGAGATGGAGAAGATGGAGATGAACTTACCAATGGATTCCCTTTTGATTTTGGAGCAAGAATCATGTTTACAAGAAGAACTAGGGCTTGCTAATTTCTATTTCCACTTCCTTTCCCCCATTTCAGTTTTAACTTAAGAAATGAAATGAAATGAGAGTGAATGGAGAGGAGAGGGCTGAAGTAGAGGGGTTAAGTGGGTTTAGTTAGCTAGTGGGCTGAACCCACAGCTAAAGCCCAACCAGAAAAAGTAGAAAAATTCAACTTACTCCAAACATATCAAAGATTATACTCAAAAAGATCGCAAACGATGCTTTGAACTCAATGGAAGTGGTTTCGAGCTCCAATTCGGCCGTGTGCAGAAAGTAACATTTCGGACATCAAAATCCGACTAACGACGCTATACTTAAATAAATCATTTAAATATAAAATCGTTAAATAGGCGGGTTGTTACAATTTTTAAATTGGAGTTTTATAATTTAATTTGATTTTGAATTGAATGTTTTGAAATTTAAGAGAGTAAATATATAAAATGTTTGAATAAGCTTTTATCTATAATTCGTTTTGTTTTATTTTTATATTAAGGAATTCATTTATATATACATAAGGAATAGTGTAACAACCTTAGATTTTTATGTATATTTTAATTTTGACTATATATTTAAATTTGACATTATTTCATTTTGAAATTATTTTAAATTTGTTTTATTTATGTGATATCATTTCTAAACATTTTTAAAATGATAATATAATTTTTCCAAAATTTATTGTATTTATTTCCTATTTTTAAAGGCTGTTTTCTAATTTTCTACCCTTTTTCTTCATTTTTAAATTTCTTTATTTTATTTTAAATTTGTTTTATTTGTGAAAATTCATCTCTAAATATTTTTACAATAATAATAGAATTTTTCCAAAAATTACTGTGTTGATTTCCTATTTTTAAGGGCTGTTTTCCCATTTTCTGCATTAAAATTTTATATCTAAATTAAATTTTAAATATTTATTTTGTGAATATATTTGTATTTTATGTTATTATTTATGTTTAAAAATAATTTACAAGCTTATATGAATTTTCTAAAAATTATTTCATTTAACTTCAAATTTTGCTAGTCTAGTTCACTGTTTTAACTATTTTCCTTAATTTTACTTTACATAATTGATAAATATTATATATATTTGTATATTGGTTAAAAATTTTGAAATCTTATCTGATATTATTTTCCATGTCCATATAAATTTTTCAAAATTTATTCTGTTTATTTCCAATTTTTCTTGACTAGTGTGCATTTTCTGAGCTATTTTCTTATTTTTATCGTATATAATTATTATTTATTTAATTTAATTTTATATTTTGTTGCATTTTCGAAATTTAAACTGAAATTATTATATTTTCAGTAATTTAAAACTTATATAAAGAAATTAAGAGAAATTTGAAAAGGTTTTGACTTTTGATTTTCCTAAGGCCTTTTATCTTCCACCTTTTCACATTTTAACTTAACTCTTCATTCAATTGGCCACTACTTCTCATTTCTTTCAACCGACTATCATTTTTATCATTGATGTAAACATTTTTCTCATTCCTGAAGAAAAAAATTTTGCCATAGCTTTTGAAGAAAGTTTGGTAAACTTTATTTCCTTTTTCCATTTGTTTATGCTTGAATTCATGGTTTTTGCACTTGTTCTTCTTCGTCATAGGTTCGGCCTTGCTCCTCCTCCACCATAGCCGCCTCCACCATCACCACATTAGGTCACCATCTCCTCCACCCCACTGACCAAGCCATGCCATGGTCATCTATGACTAGATCCACTAAAGTTTATGCAAACACTCCACTTGTTCAGCCTAGCCGAACCATTTATGCACATACCCTTCATTTTTCACCTAAACCACCTCCTTGGCCGCCACCACCAGTCCCTCCACCATCTTTGGCCGACACTCCAGACCCCACCTGACCTTCACCTTGTAGGGTCCGAGCCCAATGGTCCTTTGGTTGAGCCATGGTTGCACAAAAGCCACTTATTTGCCTTAAACCCTTTGTATTCACACCTTGTAACTTCCACCACTTCACCACACCCTTAGCCGCCCTTTGCACCACCTTCTCCAGCTCATACCTGAACCAAAACCACTGCCACACCATCTTCTAGCCTCCAGCAGGTCTGGCCATGCAATTTGTAGCCTTGCCCGATGCTTGAAATTGCACAAAAATCCACTTGTTTGCCTTGTACTTGTATTTTCATACATAGCAACTTCCATACCTTCACTACCCTTGCTAGGCCGACCATATATGACCCACACCTGACCAAATACACCCCATGGCAGTACCTTATCACCCTATAGGCTGAGCATAGTGATGGTGGAAGCAAGTGCAAGTGTTTGATTAATTGTTGTTCCTTAATTTCTAGCATCGTTTATCGTATTTTTGGTCTGAAACCTTATAATTGTTATATTGTTTGTTTGATTTGTATTCAAGGGAATTAATCCTTGGCTCCTCCATTTCGTATCTGTATCGTGCTTTTGTGCTTGTGTAAATCCCGTTGTGCAATCGTCGTTGTGTCATCAGCTCAAAACAGTGAGTAAATCTCACCAGACTAATATGTACTTATATAGTGATAAATTGACATCACCTGAATCTGTAAATGTATATCATCCTGTTATAACTGCTATATTATATTCATATGAAGTTCACACCTATATTTACACTTGTTATACCATATGTTACTGTTATTTCATGCTATTCTGTTATTTTCATCAGTTTATCACACTGCAAGTTCCCTGTAGACTAGAATCACTATGGGTTGAAATGATACATACCCGAACGGAATTTAGAATAGGAGAAAATCGTTATAGGCTGAAATGATAGGCTTGAATGATCTTCAATTATTTTCATTTACTTGGGATTGCGGGTTTGAAATGATCAAACTCGGGTTTTCTTTGTAAATTACGGGTTGAAATGATATATTACCCGTATCACTTTACATAGGCTAGAAAATGAAATACAGACCGGTTGTTAAAATATGTTTTTCTAAAAATTTTAAATTATTTTAGAAATGTAAATATTATAATATTTTGATTTAAATTTGATTAAAAATGATTTTTGTAAAGCATTATTGATTTTCTGAAAATTTATAAGTGAAATAAATAAATGGTAAAGTTAGAAAATCTGAAATGTAAGTTATTTTGGAAACTAGAATTTGGTGATAAATGGAATTTAAATTAAATATGAAAATACGATAAATTTATGATATTTTGAATTTGAATTTAAAAATGATTTTATAATATATCAATGATTTTTGAATAAAGCTAAAATGTGAAATGAATGAATATTTAGGTTTAAATTTGGAAATATAACTAAAATTGAAAATTTGCGAATTTGGCTTAAAAGTGAATTTTAAGTTAAGTAAATAAAAATGAAATTAAGTTATGTTTGAAAATTTTAAACTTAAATGTTAAGTTAAATTTAATTTAATGAATTTAAAATTTAATGTTGGAATTTAATAAGTGAATTATTATTAAATTTTCATTTTTGAATGGAGATTTAACTTTATAAAATCATGAATATAAGGGTATTTGAATGACTGTTTTAAAAGTGAAATTATATGATTTTATAAGCTAAAGATGATTTAAATAAAAATATAATTGTTTGTGAAATGATATTGAATACTTGAAGTTAATTAACTACATTTCTGAAATGCTATTAATTCTAATGTAAATGATAATACAACATTTGTAAATGCTATAGTTGATAATAATGAACCAAATGGCTAAGTTTAATTAAAGGTTATTATAGCATTTTTGTAAATGCTATAATTGTTGACTTTAACTAAGTTTTATTTGAAACTAATGTAACCCTATTACAACATTTTTAAAAGCTATCTTTTGTTAAATTGAACTGTTTTGAATGTAACTTTCTATAGCAATTTCTAAATGCTGCGAAAGTTGAATTTTCATCTGTTTTAATAAATTAAGAGGATAAACGAATTTTGAAAGACTAAAATTTTGTAAATTTAATAAATTAATTGTTAAATATAATAACTTCATTTTTATGCTTTAGAATGAAGTAATTTGTTTTGAAATATAAACTATTTTGAAATGTGTTTTGTAATGGTATTTAAATTAAATAAAAATGAATGTGGTTTGGAAGATATTATATTTTGATATTTTGAAATGGATTTTGAATGATATTGAATTTTGAAATGATATTTGATTTTAAAGTATAAAATACCATTTTGAAATTTTAACCACGGGATGTATTTAATTTATAGTTTAACTGATTCTTAAAGGATGGGCGATCCCAAGCATCCTTTAAGTTATTGTGCATTTCTACTACAGTTCACTTGAGTTGGTTTACATTATATAAGTATATATTGTCCTAACTCGAGTGTTTTGTGTTTTACTTTACGCTCGGGTCAGCCTGAGTATTTACATCTTAGCTTTGGATTTCTTTTCTGGAGCTAGGAATCGCTGGAGATTCTACTTGTCTAGCTATCTATTTCCTTTCAGTTTTCGTTGTTCTATTTCAGCTCTGGTATTTATAAACTTCTATGTATTTTAGATTTCTATTGTATATGTTTCAGACTAATACTATGTATTATGTTTTGAGAGTTTGTTATAGTAGCTTCATGAACTACTATGGTATTTTTATTTCCGCTGCGAGTTATTCTGATATTTCTGTGTCTGTGATTCTGTGATTGTATTTCATTTGCTCCAAATTTATTTACAACACGGTATTTTGAGAAATTCAAGTCCGACATGTGCGGATGCAAATGGCTGAAAATATCAGGTTGTTACAAATAGTAAATCAAGATTTAAAAGTTTATAAAAAATTAAATTAAAACTAAAATACATTTAAGACATATGTTAATCTCCTAATAGCTAAAAAGACATGTGTAAGCCATTAATTAAACCAAGTGACAAGTGTTAAGGTTAGAGTAAGTGTATTCTTTAATTATCTTTTCCTTTTATTTTAATTAAATTAAAAATTTGTCTATGTAAACATTTCTCCTCATCTTATTCTTCTTTTCTTCAAAAACTTGAGAAAGTTTTCAAATCTAAAAATCTGAATTCATCTTCCACAAAACAGAAAATTCTGTTCAAGTAAAATCTGTAATTTCCTCTCAAAAACAATTTTGAAAACCTATAATCTTCTCCTAACCAAAACCTGAAAGGAAATCTCCTCAAACCTGAAATGCAAGTATTTACCTGATCATCAAATTCTGCAATTTCCCAATCCTGCATGCAACTACAATGTCAACAAGCCTGCAAATTTCTTATCTGGAAGCATGCATGTAGGATCAGGGAGAAAATGCAAATAGGATTTAAAGTTTACAGAAAAAAAAAGGAAGCAAACTGCTGTTTAAAGAACAAATTGAAGTTCAATTTATAAGCAAAAATGAAAAGAAGAGATCTGAAGCTTTCAAAATTTAAAGCACCATTCAAGTCCAAAGTATTTCAATAAAACAATGGATGCTCTGCTCCTAAAATTACAGGTGAGTAACTTTACAATTTATACTGTTAGATATTGCTGTGTTTATAAAAGTTTGGATGTGATGCATGTTTAAATTCCTAAGCTACTGTTTGCACAATACAAGCTCATATGGATCAAAACTTCTTTCCTTTTGATCTGGTTGATATCATGACTTAGAAATTGAATGAAATTTTTTTGTTATATGATAAAGTAAATTTTAAAAATTTATATAAGTTGAATAAATTTTGTTTTGCCTGGAAACTTATATAACAGAGCTAAAATTTGTAAGATGCAAAATTTAAACATTACAAATCAATATCTCAGTATTATGAATCAAAACTCAATACAAAATTATGAATTTAAAACCCAAAATCACAATTTTTAGAGTTAGAAAAAGAGTGCAGTTTTAACTTCACTGTACTCTTCAATTTGGGTTAACACTGTTGATCCTCATGTTTGTTTGAGTTGAAACTATTTCTGGCGATGGTGTAATGATCAGAGATATTGGGAAAATTCTTAGATTAGGTTGAAATTTGTTATTGTTGTTGTGATTTGGAATTTAAGGTTGTGAACCCTAGATTTACTGAGTTTAAGAAAATTGAATACCACGGCATCTTTAATTGATCGAGTGGCAAGGGGTTTTGGTTTCTGGAAGGGGATGGGATGTCGAAGCTATCACCGGAAGAGCAGAGTCTACGGTGGCCGGTGGCGTTGAGGGGAAGTGATGACAGGTTGGTGGTTTTGGGTATTGATGTTTCCAGGTTTGGAAATTGGGGCGAAATCTTGGATTCGAGTGAATGTCGTTCGAATGATGGTGTGTTTGGCCTGAGGGGATGTACGGTGACTGAGGGAAGGTCGCGGTGTTGGTCTGAGGTGGCCGGAATTGATGATGGGGTGCACAGTGCAGTGTGCATGTTGATGATGTTTTGGTTACAGGGTTTGGTTTCTCGTGATGGACTCAGGTGATTTGAGTTATGACTCGAAGCAACTCAGTTTTGAACTCGAAGTAGGCGTTCGTTTGACTCGAAGTAATATAAGGGGTTGCTCAAGTATATGCAGTGTTTCAGGTTTTATAAAACAGAAACCTGTCTCTGTTTTAAAAAAATTAAAGAATAAAGTTTAAATGCAAACTAGAAAATTAAACTAAGTTTAAAATCTTAAATTGAATAAGAATTCAAAGTAGTTGGATCAGAGGTCTGAAGTAATTTAAATTTTGAAATTTAAATTTGGTTTAGAAATTTTTAAGTATAAAAGTATTTGGGTTGGAATTTAAACTGAAAGTATAATTTGTGAAATTGAAATTTAGAGTAAGTTTAAATCTGAAATAAAAGTATTCAAAACTGTATTTCAGTTTGAAACAAAAAGGAAATTTTTAAATTGAATTTGATTCAAATTAACTTGTAATGTTTAAAATGAATTGGTTTATATTCTTTTAAACTTTTGTTATATAAAATGGATGTTTCTTGAACATATGAGATAAAGGTTTTGAAATTGTTTTTAAAACCTTGTTTAAGTTGAAATTTGTATTCATTTTAAATTTTAAAATTTTAAAATGAAGTTTAAATAAAATTTAAAGTGAAATTTGAAACAAAGTGTTCTTTTTAAAATACCTTATATAAGTAAGAAATGTTTTCATAAATTAAGTTAGAATTTAAGAATTTGAATTTATTTAAGTTATTAAGTTAATTTAAATGGGTAATTAAATATTCAATTAATTAATAATATGGATGATTAATTAAGTAATTAATAATTTTTAAATTCATTAATTAAGATTTGAGATTAATTAATTAAGGATAATTAATCTATAATTAAGAATTGTTAATTAAATCTTAATTGATGATTAAGAATTATTAATCAAGTGATTAAGGATTAATTAAGATTTTGTAATCCAGTAATTAGTGCAAGATGGAATTGTGGAAGTAATTTGGTTTAAATTATTTTGTATAATTAATCAAGGGATTAATAAGAGATAATTAAGGAATAATCAATTTATTTGATGAAGTAATAAAAGGGTAGTTAATTACTGATGTTATTAATCAAGGGTGATTAATAATTATGGTAGAAATTAATTAATGAAATAATTAAAGGTTAATTACCGAATTGGGATTAGGAATGATAAGTGTGAAATTAATTAAGGGTTAATTATTTAATTATAATTAAAGGATAAATAGAACGATATTGGAAGTCTTTGATTAATTATTATTACTAATGTGTGGTTTGTGATGCTATGTGATAAAATATGTTGATTTAAACCGTGATAATGTGGTTATCTATTGTTGATGAATTAAGCGACACCCTGTATTAAAAATTGAGTTGTATCTCACTTGAATAATTTAAGTTAAGATGATATTGGTTTCGAAGAGACCGAGGTCGGGTATCAGTAAGAACCCGAAACCACTTCGATTCTTTATAAATTGCTATGTGAAATCAATATGCTGATTGAAATAATTTAAGTTGAACCCCTTTAATCTAAGTTTTGGAACTTAGAATTTGATGTGTAAAATAAGTAATGTCTATAACAGCTTGTGAAGTTGTAAATTGATATAAGTTACCCCGGGTTTATATGAGTTGTATACTTTAGTATTTCATGTTAGATGGGTTTACTCACGCTGGTTTCCAGCCTGACCCGGGTGTTACTTTGATGTAATGCTCGGGTCAGACCGAGTATTATAGATTTTCAGGTAAGGACGTTTTGGAGCTCAGGAGGCGAGCTGGATGGCAGGGACGTATAGAGAGTTTCCACTATGATATTGTAGTATCTGGACATGATTGTTTTGTCCAATGTTTATGTATATGTGTAACTCTGATGTATTTAAATGTAAATTAACAGATATAGTTTTCTTTGTATAGCTGATATCTTATTTGATATTATATTTGATCCGCTGCGAATGTGAGGATTCTGTGACTTGTTGCTGTTTTCTTCTCCTTTCTCTTTCTTCTTTCATTAACTTTCTGGAATTTTCAAGATCGAAATTTCCGGGTCGTTACATTTTAAGGGTGGGTTTTCAGGTTTAAAAACCCGACAGATTTTCAGATTTTAAATTAATTTAAAGTTTGAAAACAGAATTTAAACTGTGATTTAAATTCAAAAATTTAAAGTATATATCCAAATGGACTTTTGAACTTTAAGGTTATAAAATGGATTTGGATTTGAAAATCAAGTTTTGAATCCAAGTTTTTAAAAGGAAGTTTAAATCAAAGTTTAAAATCAAAGACAAATTGATGGATTCAAGTTTACTTCGAATTCAAATCTGAAAATTTAAATCAGTTTGTAAACATGATTGTTTAAAAATAAGTTCAAATAAAATAGTTGTGAAAAGTAAATTTGTTTCAATAAATATTTAACTTGATTTTGAGAGAATTCTTTTATAAAAGGTTTTTGAATGGAAGTTAAATAAATTGTTTAACTTGAATTTGCAAGTTAAAAATACAATGTAATTTAAAAGCTAAATTTTTAACTAAAAGTTAACTACTTTAATTTAAAGGCTTTTCTTATATAAACTTCATATGTAAGTAATAAATGTTATTTACATTTATTTTTAAAAGATTTTAAATTGAATTTAAAATTTAGTTAATGTTAAATAAATAGTCATTTTGAATCTTAAATTCAAAATGGAATTTGAATTTAAATTTAAAATGTAATGTTCTAATACACTTTAATATTAATGAAGTCATTAATAAAGAAATAAATTATCTTAGGAATAACTAAGATATTTAAATGATTTAATGATAAGTTAATTAAGAAATGACTTATGTATTTAATTTATAAATTAATGATTTAGATTAATTTATAATTAGAAATTAATTAAGAAAGTAATTTTAAAAAAATATTATTAGGAAAAGAAGATAATTAACTAAGGATTATTAATAATTAATTAATGTGATAAATTAGTTTAATTAATTAAGATAATCATTTGTAAATTGGTTAAGTTTCATTACTTGATAAAAGTAATTAAGAGATTAATTACATTTTGTAATCAATTTTGATAAAATGATTAACTTAAGTTAATTAATTTAGTTTAATTAATTTAAGAAAATCATTTGATAAATTGATAAGTGTAATGACTTAGTGTATTCAATGGAGCATAATTACTTAGGGAAGTAATTAATGTTAGTTACTGAATGTAATTAGTGAAAGATGATGTGTAAATGAAGTAATTTGGATAATTACTTTTGAAATTAATCAAAGGACTAATTAATGGAAATAATTAATTATGGGATAATTAATTTATTAATATAAGTAATTAAGGGTAGTTAATTACTAGAATGTTATTAATCAAGATTGATAAATAATTGAGTTTAATTAAAGATGAATCATTTAATGTAATTAATTTAAACAAAGTAATTTAATTTAAATTTAAATTAGAGATCATTAATTAATATAATTAATGATGTAATTAAGAATTGGTTAATTAAGAAATAATTAATAATGTGGTGATTAAATTATGTAATTAATTAAGGATAAATGTAATTAATTAACATTTAATTAATAGATGGAGTAATTAAATGTTAATTACTATAAATGATTTAGGATAATTAATTTGTGAAATTAATTAAAGACTAATTACTTGTTGTAATTAGAAGATGATTAATCAAAGGTGTTTAATTAAGATGAATACTTAATGGATCATTAAATAATTTGATTTATAATTAATTAATGGTTGTATAAGCAGGATTTATAGATGAAGTAATTAATTTAATTTACTTTAAATTAATTAGAGATAGAAGTAGTTAATTTAATTCATTTTAAATTAATTATAAATGGTAAGATTATAAATCATTGCTTATGGATGAATGATATTGATATTTCATTTGATGATTGCAAACTCAGATATATCTATGTGCTATGGATGTATGGTTTAAGTATGATAATATTGATCATCTGTTTATGATGATAATGTGATTATCTATTATGAAATGTGAATTATCTATCTATGTGTATATTGATAATATTGAATCAAACTGTTAAGACTAAATAGACAACTTGGCCTTAAAAGATACGTTCTGGATTTCCATGAGACCGGGATCGGGTTTCCATATTTGGGCATCCGAAAACCACATCGATCCAATTAACGATAGGTCATGAATCTGAAATGAAGATGAAGATTCAGAGTGCAAGGGTTATTGTCGTTAACTCTGAGGGTGATTCCAAAATGAGTGTAACGAGATAATGCCTTCGGTTTCGTTCGAACCCGGAATGAACTTATATGGATTGAATGCTTTCAGAACATCTTCAGGTGGGCGATGAGCATTCTAAGAGATGTATTCTCTAAAGGTAATCGCAGCCTCAAGCCTCATCAACCGGGAATGGCTAAAACAGGGGAGGTGCAGCAAGGTTAGGTGGGTCATGCCCAAGCAGGACAAGATATTCCCCTGTCTAGATGTCCCTTTATTTTTCGGCTGTGTGGGCGGTTGATTGTGACAACTGCCGGGCTTATCTTGTTCGGGACTGTTCAGTAAGGAATGGTTCTGGCCTTGTGTTACAAGGGGTCGGGAGTGATCCTCAGTACATTGATCTAGGCCACGTACTGTGACGGGCGGTACCCCAGTAGCCCTGCCATTGCATGGAACCCACAATCCAATAAGTGCCAACGGTTTTGATTGTATTACCCACTTTTGTGGCTAGTAGCTGGAATTTAATAGATGTAACAATTTCGGCTGTTTTCTATTTACTTGAAAACCCTAGACCTATGATAATATCACTTAATTTCCTATCAAATGTTTTGGTTAGCGTAAGATAAAAATTTACCCATGTTTATGTGTGGGAAGTCTTACGTGATACTTTTTGTTTCAAAGGTTTACAAAATTAAGCAACTTTAACCTGTTACTCACACCAGACCCATGTCTGACCCGGAGTTTATTTCTGTTTTTCCTAAACTCTCGGGTACTCAAATTTTTAACGAGTAGCCAAGGGATTCAGGTTGGCTTCGTCGAATTCTGGAGGAGCAATGGAGCAAGAGGCTTCAGCGTTATAGATATATATGGTTCCGCTGTAGTGGTATCTTTGAGTTATTTGTTTGAGTTGTATCGAGTTGTATTAACTAGACATGTGTCTATAACTGTCTAGTATGTGATGTATTGTCTGTATAACTCTGATTGATGTTGTATATTATGTAAACACTTATGTGATTATTATAATTTATTCATTCCGCTGTGAAATTCTGATGTTGTTGTTCTTTCTTCTCTATCTCTTCTATTTTCTCACCACTTTATTTCTTCAAGGCGAAACGGATTTCTGGGGTCAGAAACCCGGGTCGTCACAAGTTTTTTTGGGCATTAGGCAAAAAAATTTGATTCCAAATTCTTGGAAACAAACTGAGTTTGGATTTCAAGTTTGTAGGGATTTTATGACTTGCCGATGGTCTTGGAAGTTCACCAGAGTTCTGTGTGTCGCCGTGCACGTGTACGGCGAAGTATTGGTGTCAGGGAGGTCGAAGTCATGGGTCTCGAGTCGTTCCTCGAGTAGAAGAATCCATTTCTTCGGGTTTTACTTCATGCGTTCGAGTCAGTTTCCTGATGTCATACTTATTCTTAAATTTACGAACTTACTGGAAAAAAAAAGAGGAAAGAAGAAGAAGAACGTGCAGTTTTACTGATGGTCTCGGAGAAAATGGGTAAGAACTCGAAGATCACTCGAGTTAGCAAGGGGGAGTGCTTGGGTTTTCAAACTGCAGAATACTGTAAAAGAAAATTAACAAAGTTAAGCTAATTGTTTCAACTAGTTTAAAACACTATAACTAAATAAAGGTTTAACAGTTTAAGTTGAAAATTTAATTCAAGTTTTTATTAATTAGTTAATGTTTAACAATGCTTCTAAACTCTTAATTAATTATTCTAATTAGGTAATTAACTGAAATATAAAATTGAGTTAACATTTAAGCTGTGTAGTTAATAATAAAAGTTGATTGTCAAAATTTAAGGAAGACTTTAAATGTTAATTAAGATGACCAATTGATATCAATTAATTAGTTTAGGAGGCAATTAAGAATGATAACCTTTAAATAGTGATTAGAAATTGGTTAATTAATGATCAATTGATAAATAGATTTGTAATTAACTACTTAATGTTAATTAACGAACGATTAAGTAATTTAATTAATTAATGACATATGATTAATTAACTAGTAATTAAGGAATATTTAATTTGTAATTAAGTGGTGAATCAGTAATTAAGGCTTATTAATTATTGGTTAAAGAATAATTAATCTACAATTTAGATTTATTAATTGGGTTTAAGGGTAACTAAGGGACGGATTACCCGCTTGAAATTAATTGGATTAATTAAAGGTAATCTCTTGGAGATTAATCAAATATAAATACTTGATGAGAATTAGTGAAGTAACTCATAATTACAGGATGTAATAAATTAAATAGAATTAATTAATGGGAAGTAATTAAAAGGTAATTACTTAGTAGAAGTAGTTATGGATAAATTGCTTAATGTAATTAATAAAAAAGGATTAATAATTAGGTAAGGGGGTTAATTTGTTAAGTAAGTAATTACAGAGAGGTAATTACTTTTTATGAGAATTGGGTTTGATTAAGGGATGTAATTAATTAAGTTTAATTGATTAATTGAGGATAAAACATTCATGGAGTTTGGTTAAGTGTAATTACTTAATGAAAGTAATTAGATAATGATGATAATATTAACGTAATTAAAGAACAATTAATCACGGAAGATTAACTAAGATGAATGATTATGGGATGTGTGAATTAATTGGGCTGTAATTAATTAATAAGCAGGACTTAAAGGTGATTGACTAAATTCAATTATGGATAATAAGATTTATTCAAGATGGTGTGATTGATGATCTTGCTTATGTATGATAAGTGATTGTTTATATGCCCTTAATTAATTGATACCCCTATTATGAAAGGGTTCATGATATGATGTGTTTGGGTGGGCAATGATAATGTGGTTATTTATCTATGATGAATTGCAGAGTAAAGGTGACATCTTTTATTTAAATTTGAATTGATATCACTTGAATAATTTGTGTTATGATTAACTGAATTCGAAGAGACCGGAGTCGGGTATTAGTTAATACCCGAAACCACTTCGATTCTTTACAAATTAATACGTGAAATCAATAGGGTGTAATGGAATGATTTAAGTGAAATTGAACCATAAAATCAAAGTTTTGGCACTTAATTGTTTTGTGAAATAAGGGATGTCTATAGCAACTTACGAAGTTGTAAATTGATATACGTACCCCGGGTTTATATGAGTTATATACTTTTGTATTACATGTTAGATGGGTTTACTCACCCTGGATTCCAGCCTGACCCGGGTGTTACTTTGATGTAATGCTCGGGTCAGACCGAGTATTACAGATTTTCAGGTAAGGACGTTCTGGAGTTCAGGAGACGAGCTGGATGGCAAGAACGTATGGATTATATCCGCTGTGTTATATTATTGTATATCTGAGACATGGTAATTGTGTATATCCTCTGTTTGTATAATTGTGTAACTCTGATGTATTATAATGAAATTAATAGATATAATATTCTTTTGTAAACTGTTATTATTTATTCGTTATATTTTATCCGCTGCGAATGTGAGATGTTGATTTTTTTCGATCTTCTATTTCTTCTATCTTTTTCTTTCTTTTCATAACTATCTGGAATTTTTGGGTTCGAAAATTCCGGTCGTTACACTTGGTATCAGAGCTAAAGGTTAAGCGAGAACCTTGGCTCTGGTGGGTGTACTCATTAAGGATAGGGTCAATAATATCCTAGAATGAGTTGAGTGTATATATGTATGAGAGAGCGTACTTGCTATTTTCTTATATAAAGATTTTAAATGATTTCATATAAAATATATTTTGATATATAAAGCAATATTTCTTTCTAACAAATAGTAAGGAAATTGGTTGGTAAATTATTGAATTAAATTAAGAAGCAACAAAAATAGAACCAAATTAAAAGTTAATAAATTGAAAATGAAATTCTAAATCTGGTCCCAGAATTCGGAAATTTTGTTTCAAAGTAATGAAAAATAATAAATAAGTATTATTTGGATAACTGGGACTTGTTGGAAACAATGGGTTGTTTGAAATTTGATTTGAATTTAAAACAAAGGGTAGTTTAAAATTGTAAAACATGGCTGGGAGGGCCAAGAAATAAATATGTATATACGTATGGATATACATGATATCAAAGATAATTTGAAATAAACTCTAAGAGGTTGAGTTTTGATTTTTCCCTGAAGTGTGATGTTAAAACCCAAAGTGATATAAGTTTTTAAGTGGGAAGATTATTATTGTGAAGTTTAAGGATTGAATGAGGTTGATTGGATTAAGTAAAATTGGAATTTAACTTTGGGAAAGTTAAATAAATGTAGAATAAGCAACCTGAATTGGAAATTTCAAGTTGAAATTGGAACTTAACTTGGAAAGTTAAATGGTTGATTTGAATTGGGAATTTGTATGATCTCAAAACGGGTTTGAGATTTAAAATTGAAAATGGATGGACGTCTTAAAATAAATTGGATGATATCATCCTATTGTTAATGAAAATCTTTAAATTGTGAACTGGTTTGGTTTAAATGAAATAGAAATGAAGTGTGGTGATATATCCATTATTAAGAAAAAGGGAAGTTAAACTTTCATTTGGAATTAAGGGTATGGAATTACTTTAAATTAAAAGTTTGAATAATTGAATTTGTAAAATGTACTTATTTAAGAACTGGCTTCAAACTGGAAGATAAAACTGAATAATAAATTAAATTTTGAAAACCAATAAAATTGTATTGAACCTTTAAATACATAAATAAAAATAATTTAAATTGGAATTTTGAGAATTGGACTTAGAAATTAAATTGTTTAAAAGCTTTGAATAAAAGTTAATTTGGTCTAAAAGGTTAAACCAATCTTTGAGAATTTAACTCGAATTTATATAATTCGAGATGGTTTAAATTTGAGATTGAAATTGAATTATTTCAAATTGAATCTGATTTGAATTAATTTGATTTTGAAGGTGTATAAGTTTAAACATTCAAATGGAAAATTTGGGTTGAATTGAAATGATAGAAATTGAAATTGAATGGATATTAGTCCAAATTGATCGGAATAATTTGGAATTGTAATTAAAGTTGAATTGGTTTAAAATCAAATGGAATTTGATTTGAAGTGGGAAAGAAATTGAGAATTAATTCAACCTGAAGTAGGAATAAATCAAGTCCAATGGAAATTGGAGTTATTTAAATTAAAATCGGGTCAGTTTAAAATGTAAGTGGAAATTTAAATTGAATTAATGAGAATGGAGATTGAGAATTGAACAGTTTTGACTCTGGACTATTTTCAATATCAATTGTTTAGATATAAACATATTTTTCCAAGCTATTAAATATATACAACCTTTCTTTCTTAAAGCCAAATTATTTTATACTTGTTTTACAATTATTTTTGGAGCTATTTAATCATTTTTCAACTGTTTCCTAAACCAATATCTAATTTTCAACTATGTCACAAACAAATTTCTATTTTACAACTATTTTGCAATTATTTAAAATTCCTGAAACTATTCAACTATTTTCCGACTATTTTACAATTAGTTAACTATTTCATAGCTATTTTGCAAACTAATAATTATTTTTCAACTACTTATCTATTTTTAAAATTTTCAAGCTATTTTTTAAATATAAACTGGTCGGAGTTCAAACTGTTATTGGTTAAATACCCAATTGAGAATTAAGGCAATTGTAAATAAGTGAATGGGAATTTAAGGAAATGTGGATAGGAAGGGAATTGATTTGGTTAATAATCAAGGAAGTTAAATACGTAGGATGTACATATATTATTCTATTCGCATAGTGATTTGATCCAGATTCAAGCACAGAATTTCGAGGTAGTTTATCGATCCGAGTTGGATTTTCACTCGATTTTCGACGGCGAACCTGGATATGGATTGTTGATTGGTTCTGGATGTTCTCTATCATAGTTATAGCTATGCAAGGAGAATGATGGTTTCTAATCAAGAAACCAGATCAGTGTCTGCACTAGGAAGTCGGGTGGACGATACTAGTTCGGAAGTAAAATTGTGTGATCGAGTGAGCGATCAGATTGGTATAGCATACGAATGATAAGTGTACATCATGAGGATTTGAATGAAATTGATATTGGAAAGAGAAGTCAAATTTGAATATTTGATTTTGAATAAATGAAGCTATATATCTTTGTTATATGAGATAAAACTCCCCTTGATAAATCTATAGCCGGAAGAAAATATTTTTGAAAGTGTTTGAAGTATAAAAGGGTTTTATGCAAGTTTGAAATGATCCAAAGTTTTAAAAATTATATATATATCTGTGTGTGTGTATATATATATACACATATATATACACGATGTTATGAGGATTTTGGAAAAGGTTTTGAGAACCTTTGGATTTGGAAAGGCTTTTGATTTTTGGGTAAAATCAATATGAGAATTTGGAAAGCCTTGTTTGAGAATTATCGATTTTGGAATAATCGATTTTGTATAAATGAGCTTTGTATGAGATCATACTAGGTGTACGATTTGAAGATACTATATGTGTATAGATTAAAATGTTTTGATGATGGCTCTGGGGAAAAAGGCGCTCCCTTGAAATGAACTTCTCAGGAGTGCCACCGGGTGGTGCTGCCTTGAGCCCCAAGGGAGGGTTCTAAGGTTGATCCTGTGAGGAGTCCGGACAAAACTAGTTCCTGAGGATTATTGGGTAGCGAAAGTCGAGGGCGCTGATGCCTACAGAGGCATTTGGGTTATGCTGTGACGACAGTGTAACTCGATGTCGCTGCGATCTACTGTGGGGACCATAGCGAAATTCTTGTGGAGGATGAGTGCCAACAGTCTACACTTGATTTTGCCGGGAAGGCAACACAACATCGGTAGACTATGATCTATGGTCAAGTGGAGTGGAGAAGTTTCATTTTTGATAGCGAAATTCGATGGCGCTGATGCCTACAGTTATATGGGTTTTTGCTGTGATAGCTACGTAACCCCAGTTGTAGCTGTGATCTGTCGTGGGTTCCATGGTGTAATCAAGGGTCGCGGAGGCCTACAGTTATCTATGGATTTTGTCGGGATGGCAACGTAACCATCGAGTTAACTGCGACCATGGATGGGGGTGATGATTTCCAGAGCATTCTCACCAAAGATATTTCCTCTATTCTCAAAACTGTTTTCTATATTTTCAATAAATTTATTTTCCCAAAAGTATTTTCACTTGATATTGGAAATGGGTTTACCAAGTACTTATAGATTTTCAGTTATATGCCTGATCAACATATGACCGAGTCTCTATGAGAAGAGGATGGACTTGTTGAAACATTGAGTTATAAAAGTATTTTATACGACTTTAAAATAATATTATATAGATATTAAAAAGTGTTTTAAAAATGATCAAAGAATATTTATCTGATATTAAGCATTTGAAATGAATTCTGGCTTCGTTCCTTTTTGGGGACGAAAAGTTCTAAAGGGGGGAGGAATGTGACGACCCAGATTTTCAACAGGTATTAATTGATAATTAATGGAATTAAATTATTAAAATATTAATATTAAGCGGTCAAATAAATGTCGAACGGTTAAAATATCTGAATATCTAAATTTAATTTAAAACTAAAACTGAATATTTTGTTTTATAATTTTTGAATCCTACAGAAAAATAAATCATATATATAACCCCACCATATAAACTAAAGATAAAGTATTCTGATATATTCACATACATATATAAACATAAGTATAAAAGAATTGTATATTTAATATAAAATATATCTTACAACTATTTAAACTAAAAAAAAATATGGCAATTAGTGTAACTACAAATATATAACACAAGAAACTATGGAATGAAAATAAGCATGAAAATAAATAATAATAAATAAGTAAATTAAAATTTGATAGTTAAACTTTGAAAAGAAATAAACATAAGGATTTGTATTAGAAATGACATAAGCATTAAAATAACCAATAAGCAATTAAGTGTTTAACTTTAGAAAGATATAAGGATAAGAAATTATATTAGCAATAAATGATATCTCAAAGAACTTTATGGTTAAGTAAATTTATAAATGAGCATAAGCTCATTCTAGAACAATATATCTATATACTCTTAAGATGCATGAAAGATAAAAGGATGATATAATAAATACAAGTTGTATAAGAGAGAAGAGGTAATTATAATTAATACAAGCAAGTAATGAAATGAGACAAGATAATAACCTGATCAAGAATATGCCATAAATTAAATATAAATTCATTTATATTGCAAAGCAATTAGATGAAACAAAAGAGAATATAAAAATCTATGGAAGCTTGCCAAAGAAGACAACCCTACACATGAATGTATTCAATAAAATGAAAACAAGTTGTCATAGTGTAAATATCTTTAAGGATGAATGGCTTTGTAAACATAAACTGTAAATTTGAAAGAATAAAATGAAATAAGCACAAAGTATAGAGTAAAAATAAAAGCACAAGTGTATAGACGTAAAACAGACAAAACCCAAATGTATAAGTTAAGCCAGTCAAACTTATCATTTTACACAATATCTACATACACAGAAAACATAATTATAGTATGTAAACATCTTTAGAAACCAAGGCATTTAATGCCATCATCTCAGCCTCAATTTTGTCAATTCAATATGTTTACAAATCTTTATATCTCGGACACAAAATCTGTCAAGTTAAAACGAAAATGAAGAAAACAACTAAACTAGTTACAACCTACCCTTAAACATCTTGTTCTCTTCTTCTATATATGTATACAATTCTCCTTTTAGTTCGTTCAGTAAACCTTAGAAAACCAGAGAAATAATAACAAATATATAATAAACATCTTCATTTCTTAAAGCTTAAACTCAAATTCAAACAAGAACAGTCAAGAGCTCAAGACAGTTTCATACTTCAGGTTTTCAAAAACATCAAAGTATTCTTTGTTTACAATTTTGCAGGTGAGTATATATATAAAGTTTTCAAGTTTAAGTTTAATTAATACAGTAAGATGATTCATGGCATATATGGAGTTGTATGTATTAAAGTTTGATATGAATCTGAGTTACATTCAGGCAGTTCTTTGAATACTGCATATGCTGTTCTCCTCTGTTAGGTGTTATAAGGTTGACACTATTTAATCTTGAATTGTTGCTATTTGATCATGATAAAAGTTTTAATTTTCCAACAAAACACGATGCTCGAACTTCAAATCAGGGTGTTAAATCTGTTTAAAACATATTAGTAAATTATACTCTGGAAATCAAGCTTTTACAGGTAACAAGAACTATGTTGATAAAGTTACAAAATATTATTTCAAGTTAATAACTTGAATCTTTAATGTAAAATAGGATTTTTAAAGCAGGAATGGGAATTTTTAGTATAGGAGTGTGCAAGCAGTTCATTGTTGATCAAAATTGCATTTTTACCAATTACAAATGATTGACTCAATAATTACTGTTGAAATTTGGATTGAAGCAAGTGTAAACATTATTGGTTTTGAGAAAATTATTATAAAAAAATTCTATTGTGTGAATTAAGGGAATGAGATCGATTTAGGGTTTAGTTTTCGAGTTTCTGGTCCTGCCTGTAACGTGCTGTATTCGACCTCAATACGCGATCGAGCTGCTTGAATTTCTGGTGGAGGATTGCTTGGTGGGTTATCGTGGTGTGGACGGAGTTCAGGTGTCACTGGTGGTCTATGCGATGGTGGCGTGGCGTTTTTGTTGGTGGATGGGGTTGTAGTTTTTTTGAGCATTAGGGAAAAAAAATTCGATTCCAAATTCTTGGAAACAAACTGAGTTTGGATTTCGAGTTTGTAGGGATTTTACGACTTGTCGATGGTCTTGGAAGTTCACCAGAGTTCCGAGTGTCGCCGTGCACGAGTACGGCGAAGTATTGGTGTCAGGGAGGTCGAAGTCATGGGTCTCGAGTCGTTCCTCGAGTAGATGAATCCATTTCTTCGGGTTTTAGTTCGTGCGTTCGAGTCAGTTTCCTGATGTCATACTTATTCTTAAATTTACGAACTTAATAGAAATAAAAAAAAGAGGGATGAAGAAGAAGAACGTGCAGTTTTACTGATGGTCTCGGACCAAATGGGTAAGAACTCGAAGATCACTCGAGTTAGCAAGGGGGAGTGCTTGGGTTTTCAAACTGCAGAATACTGTAAAAGAAAATTAACAAAGTTAAGCTAATTGTTTCAACTAGTTTAAAACACTGTAAACTAAATAAAGGTTTAACAGTTTAAGTTGAAAATTTAATTCAATTTTTTATTAATTAGTTAATGTTTAACAATGCTTCTAAACTCTTAATTAATTATTCTAATTAGGTAATTAACTTAAATATAAAATTGAGTTAACATTTAAGTTGTGTAGTTAATAATAAAAATTGATTTTCAAAATTTAAGGAAGACTTTAAATGTTAATTAAGATGACAATTAATATCAATTAATTAGTTTAGGAGGCAATTAAGAATGATAACCTTTAAATAGTGATTCGAAATTGGTTAATTAATGACCAATTGATAAATAGATTTGTAATTAACTACTTAAAGTTAATTAACGAACGATTAAGTAATTTTATTAATCAATGACATATGATTAATTAACTGGTAATTAAGGAATATTTAATTTGTAATTAAGTGGGGAATCAGTAATTAAGGATTATTAATTATTGGTTAAAGAATAATTAATCTACAATTTAGATTTATTAATTGGGTTTAAGGGTAACTAAGTGATGGATTACCCGCTTGAAATTAATTGGATTAATTAAAGGTAATCTCTTGGAAATTAATCAAATATAAATACTTGATGAGATTTAGTGAAGTAACTCATAATTACAGGATGTAACAAATTAAATAGAATTAATTAATGGGAAGTAATTAAAAGGTAATTACTTAGTAGAAGTAATTATGGATAAATTGCTTAGTGTAATTAATCAAAAAGGATTAATAATTAAGTAAGGGGGTTAATTTCTTAAGTAAGTAATTACAGAGAGGTAATTACTGTTTATGAGAATTGGGTTTGATTAAGGGATGTAATTGATTAAATTTAATTGATTAATTGAGGATAAACATTCATGGAGTTTGGTTAAGTATAATTACTTAATGAAAGTAATTAGATAATGATGATAATCTTAACGTAATTAAAGAACAATTAATCACGGAAGATTAACTAAAATGAATGATTATGGGATGGTGAATTAATTGGGCTGTAATTAATTAATAACCAGGACTTAAAGGTGTTTGATTAAATTCAATTAGGGATAATAAGATTTATTCGAGATGGTGTGATTGATGATCTTGCTTATGTATGATAAGTGATTGTTTATATGCCCTGAATTGATTGATACCCCTATTATGAAAGGGTTCGTGATATGATGTGTTTGGATGGGCAATGATAATGTGGTTATTTATCTATGATGAATTGCAGAGTAAAGGTGACAGCTTTTATTTAAAGTTGAATTGCATATCACTTGAATAATTTGTGTTATGATTAACTGAATTCGAAGAGACTGGAGTCGGGTATTAGTTAATACCCGAAACCACTTCGATTCTTTACAAATTAATACGTGAAATCAATAGGGTGTAATGGAATGATTTAAGTGAAATTGAACCATAAAATCAAAGTTCTGGCACTTAATTGTTTTGTGAAATAAGGGATGTCTATAGCAACTTACGAAGTTGTAAATTGATATACGTACCCCGGGTTTATATGAGTTGTATACTTTTGTATTACATGTTAGATGGGTTTACTCACGCTAGATTCCACCCTGACCCGGATGTTACTTTGATGCAATGCTCGGGTCAGACTGGGTATTACAGATTTTCAGGTAAGGACTTTCTGGAGTTCAGGAGATGAGCTGGATGGCAAGAACGTATGGAGTATATACGCTGTGTTATATTATTGTATATCTGAGACATGGTAATTGTTTATATCCTGTGTCTGTATAATTGTGTAACTCTGATGTATTATAATGAAATCGATAGATATAATATTCTTTTGTAAACTGTTATTATTTATTCGTTATATTTTATCCGCTGCGAATGTGAGATGTTGATGTTTTTCTGATCTTCTATTTCTTCTATCTTTTTCTTTCTTTTCATAACTATCTAGAATTTTCGGGTTCGAAAATTCCGGGTCGTTACAAAAACAAAACCATGTGTCAGACTTAAGTCTGGTGTGGCAAACTCAAGAAATATACATCAACATATAACAGTACTTTTGAGACCGTACAAAATACCCTAACATTATCCCCTCAATAGAACCACACATCTAATAAGTACATATGATGATATAATAGATAATGTCATGGGGTAGAATCTAAACCAGAAAATAGTTGCGCCATGTGTATACCACAACGGTAATAGTTATAAAATCAAAAACCACTAAGGCACATTCGTATAATTGTGTATGTTTTCCATTGAGGTGCCTTTAATACAGTGAGAACGGTTCTTCTACATAGGGATTAGAGATACCCGTCCAAGCAACGTACATCTCTCGTGAATGTATCATAGGAAATGCATGGCTGGTCCATGCCTAAACAAGTGTCACTAATGCATCACTCATGTATGCATATCCATAAGCAACACAAGGTTTGGTTGCTTGAAGGGTTAACTAAAACCTTTGGTTATGCTCCTACCTCTACTTTTTGTCATTACCGATGGTGAATTCACGTTCAGCATCTCAACACATAAGCCACAACTTGAACATAACACAAATACTCAAATGGATTCCATCATCTGAAATAGATCGCGAATCTCCACATGGGCTCGAGCATCTTGAAAAGCTATCGAATCTCCACATAAATTCTAGCATAAGTCCTCCGATGAATGCTATCGCTATCCTTGCTCTTCGAAAACTCCTCATGATAGACAGTCTCACATGATAGTATCATTCGAAATGCTAATGCTGACCTCTCCTTTGGACTTAACCTTAGGATAGACTATGAAACTCTATAACATTTTGCTTCATAACAGTTTCCAAAACATAGATAGCGTATATCCTTTGAAGTGGTTACGGTTTCGAGTCATCTCATATAGGTATGATTCCTTGCTTATTGGACGCTCCGAAATCAATCGATAGATTTCTAGTTAACTTAAACCTCCGTTCTTTTAGAAATAAATAGACAATATATAAGGGTGGAGATCATCTCCTATTCGGATGGATTTTATTACCATTTGTCCTAGAAGAGCAAGAGGAGTTTGCACATACAATATAGCATCTCCGAAGATAACTATACCATATAACCCTAGTGTTTCTTCTAAATATTCCTTAATATATTTTGGTCAATTTCAACAACAATGAGAACGATCGCATACCGAAACCAAGTCTCATTTACTTATCACTTTTCTGACCTTCTCAACTCAAACTATCTCACGATCAAGAGTGAAGCCGGCAGGTTAAAGCACTATTGCTTTTACACATACTTGAACATCAGTCTTAACTCTCACAGATAGAACAAGCCTACTTAGTCGGCATTTAGCGCTAAGTGCACGACTAAATACTTTCCATAAGCGAGTAAATACACAAAGCATGATTAAGCCACATAAAGCATGATTAAGTCAAACAAAGCATGATTAAACCACGTAAGTGACTTCTAATCTCCTTTTTATTTCATTAGTTCTTTATTAATTAAACCTCTTTTATTAGTAAAACTCCTTTTTATCTAATAAAAGTTCTTTCATTAATCGAAAGTTCTAATATATTAAACTCCTAATTAATTAAAACTATCTAATTAATACTCCTTTATTAATTATACCTTCCTTTATTAATTAATAAAACTTTGTTTATTTATTACTTCCTTCAAAAGTATGTTCTTAAAGCTAGAGTTGTTTCATACCAATGCTCCTCCCTGGGGGTTCTCAAATCATATAAGCCGTAAAGCTTTTAGATACTTCCTTTTTACACTTGTGTATACATTCTATTTACCTTTATATAGATGCATATTTGTTATCAACTATTTCACTATTTATTTATACTCTTTTCAGAACTTCAAAAGGTATTCATATACATATCTCAATGGTATAAGTATATCCACAAATTATTAACAAAATTTACTTTAAACATTTAATTTTTTCTATCTTCTCCCAAAGTATTCCATCTTTGTTATCTCCTTTAAAATATCCATTTAAAGGGTCTAATTACATTCACAAATCTATTTAAAGATTTAAGACAAATGTTACTTAAACTTTGTCACAACAACCCAAAAATGCTCTTTTATAATTTTCTTTAAAACATTCTTTTCAAAGATTTAATTTTATTCATAAGTATAATAAAAAAGGGTTAAAGACAAATGTTGTTAACACATTATCAAAAAAAAATCCAAAATCATTCCATACTTCTTATTGTCTTCAAAATATTCATTTTAAAGATCTAAGAATGTCTTCATTTATTAAACAAGGCAAGTATAACTCTACAAAATTATTTATTATAACATAAGTGTTATAATCCAAAACTTCTTTTATACTTCTATAAAATATTTAACTTACTTTTTCAAACTTATATATAAATACTTTAAAAATACTTATAAATAATTTTTAAATATCTACGTAAAATATTACTTAAAAATAACAAATTTATAATCCACTAAAAACAAATAAAAGCATGTTTTATAATTTAAAACCCTTTACTTTCAAAATTCATAAATAATTATTGAAAATATATTTAAACTTCAATATTTTCTAGTAGTAAGTACGCTTATAGTACTATTAAAAATGCAAAGAAGACAAGGATGTCTTTCAAAGTTGACTTTAAAAATCGCCGAACACAAGACATTTTCAAAGTGCATCCATAGCGACGTTTTCGCTTTTGACTTTCACGACTTCCATTCACCATTTCTGTAACTTTCCAAACCAACTTATTTATGTCAAACACTCCAAAGCATATGTAGGGAACAATCAAATGTATACTTTCATAATATATTAACATTTTGACCGATTTAACATATGTTATATACAAGGGATTTCAAAGTGCGTTTTTAGCGACTACTTCGCTTCAACCATTCATAACACACTTCAACACTAAATATAACATTTCAAACATGTAAACAATAAGTCTTTGCCACGATACATGTCTTAGAGTTTGATGAGAGAGATTATACTACATATAATGTTGTCACTTGCTTTCCAAAGCACGAAGGGGTCCAAAAGTAATAACTTACATTGTTATCTATGTTAACTTATATTTAACACAACAAACATTATATACACAGCATATACAATTCGATGATGAATAAACTCACATAAGTCCAAGCAAGCCAAGGCGTAGATAATCTCATTATGAGTGCAATGGCGAAGACGACGTCTCAATTAGATCTTATATGCAAAAGATACGAATTTTAAAATTTTAAACTTTTCTTTGAGCCCTAACTGTAAAGCGCGCTCTTTCTTTTTCTTCTTCGACCTCGTTCTTCGTATTTGTTATCAAATTTTCACGTTGAAAATTTCTCTTCTTCATCTTTCTCTATTGCACGATCCACTTATTGATTTCGAATCTCGTTTCTTTCTTTGGCTTTGTAATTATCAGACTCAGGTATGATTCTTTGACTCTGTTTTTGTTTTTTCTTCTACCAAAGTTTGAATTTGGTTATTTCTAATTTTTTTCTGTTTTTATTTTTAAAAGTTATATTTTGCTTTGTTGCTATGTTTACTTCTTTGATATCTATGGCAACTTTAAATAGCAGCGGCAGGTATCTTATGTTTTCTTCTCTTTTTGTGCATCATTATTTTCTTATGTGTTTTAAATTGATTGTTATTTGGTTTTTGTTCAGTGATGTATATCTCACATTCATATTTGTTTGAATGAAAATATATTATTGCCCATAGTTCAACGAGGATCAGTTTTTAAGTATCATTTTTAGTTTTTGCTAGTATCATTTTTCACAGAAATGCAATTTGGAAGTTTTCTAATGTTTTGTTTATTTGAGCATATAAAAAACGAAGTTGTTACAGAGTAAATATGATGATATGCATCAAATATTCAATGAGTTGAACTAGTGTTTTCTTAGCATCAAACAATCAATGAAATATGTTTGAGTTTAGTTTTACTATCAGTTTTAGGGTCGGGTTTTATGTATAAATTTTAGTTTTCGTTAGCATCATTTTTAACAATAATGAATCTTGAAGTATTTTATGTTTTCTTCATTTTAGTATATACAAAATCCAAGTTTTTACAGAGTAAATATAATGATATGCATCAAACATTCAATGAGTTGAATTAATATTTTGTTAGTATTAGACATTTAGTGAAGTCTATTTGATTACCAGTTTCACTATTAATTTGCACAACAGTTTTCAGGTTTCGGTATTGGTGTCAGTAGGTATCATTTTTGAAAAATCTATTTTATTTTTTTGTTTTGATTTTTGTTGTATACAAAAAATTATTACATTAGAATAAAATGACAGTCTGAAGCAAACATTTTTTTATTGATGTTTTCTTGCAGTTGTGATAATAGCTTTCTTGTTTTGTTTGTACTCGACGATAATACTTGTAGCACTCGGTTGTCTGTTCCTTGTTCTTTTTATGATCTGATAAATGAAATTTATCATCATTGGTTTCAACTTATTCCTTTATCTATTGAGATTTCTTATGTGCTTGAGAATAAAGTTATTGTGGTTGACACCGATTTCGGTCTTCAAAGTATAATTTGCTTCAAAGTATAATTTGTTTCAAATTGTATGAGAAGAGCGCATTCTTTACTTTTATTGTTAAGGTTAAGGTTTCTCTATTTGAAAATGATGGTGGTAGTTCTATTTCAAATTCATCTAATCTTCCTAGTTTTTCATCTTAGAGTGGATCTTTTTGTTCTAATGTTGTTTGTGGTAAAAGTTATTTGAAGGATATGTTGAAGAGGGGTTCGAAATTATCCAATTTTGATTTTCTTTGTTTTTGTTTTGGAGGAGCTGATGATTTTAAGAACGTTTGATGGCATACAAAATCCAAAAGGGATATGAGTTGGTGTTTTTGATGAATTGTTCTATGAGAATTACTACTATTTTCTATTCGTCTAAGGATGGTTTCCATTTAAAGTGCATGGTTGTAACAACTTTGGTTTTGGTGATTACCTGTAAATATTAAATTATAACGGTGGTTATTATTCAATATTGTGAAATTAAATAAAATGAAGATTTAAGATTGTTTATTTTGAATAAACAATGAGTTAAAAATGATGAAATATAGTTTTGAAACTTTACTTTTGATTTTTTGTAATAAAATGAACAATACATGGCTTTAAGTTTGATAAATGCAATAACTTTGATAATTATTGCCAAATGACTCTTTTATTAATTTTAAAAAGGAACATTTGATTTCACATGTGGTTAAAAATAAGTGTTGGTTGTAAAAATGATGAAAATATGTCTTGTTATATTTAACTACACAAGGAAATAAACTTTATGTAATTTTTGAAGTTAAAAATGAAGTTTTATGTAATTATTGTGTAATTTGTGCATTTAAATTAAAATAAGAGTTTTCAATAGTAAAATTAAAATTTTAAAGCTAAATTATCTTTATTTTGGTGCAAAATAATTTTTAGAACATAAGAATGTGTTGTATGATTTCATAAGAGTGAAAACAATTCATATATTTTGTTATAACTTGTGTATATTAGTGTATAATAGAATTTGTGTGTTAATTTCTTTTTAGGCTAAGTTAATTAGTTTTGGGCTTAGCCCATTTAGCCCTTAATAAGAAAAGAGAAAATGTTTCTCTCATTTCCTGTTCGTACACAAAGCACCTTCTTCCAGAAACAAAGAAAAAGAAACAAAACCTATTCCCCCTTTCAAAACAAAGCCAAAATCTCCCAGTTTACTCAATTTCTTGCTGTAATTAACAAATTAGAGTCTATATATTTCGGGTAATCTATCTCTAAACCAAATTACTTCAACAAATTCCAATTTTGAAGAAGTTTGTTTGTCTAATTGGAGTTCTTGTGTTGCATATTTATTAAAACTTCATTTCTAGGCTGTTGAAGCATCTTTTAAGGCCAAGGCTTGCACCTTTTCACCAAATTTGATCTAGTAGCTCAAGTATATTGCAAGGCGAGTAATAATCTCACAAATGTTAGCTTAAAAAAGCAAAAATAATTTGCTGAAATGCAAAAAAAAAAATCGTTTTTGCAATGGTGTTTTGAATTTAGTATAAATCTACTCTGGGTTCAACTTTGAGACATCAAAACTTTCTCATTTCTTATTCAAATTGTATGATTCTTTTTCTAGTTTTTCATATTTGATTCAAATTGTATAAATGTCGAACTTTGATTTGGAGCATATTTTTGCTCCAGATTTTCACAGTGAAGTCATTGCTTAGGACAACTTTGAGACATCATAACTTCCTCATACCTTATCCGAAGTGCGTGATTCTTTTTCCAGTTTAAAATACAGTTGTTGAACTCTATACTTGTAAAATATCAGGTCATTACGACCTATGTAGCCTATAGAAACATGCTATCAAACTTTGAATCAGAGCATGTTTTGCTCCAGCCGTTAACGGTAAAATCTGGCTGTGAGTCCAACTTTTTGATATTATATCTCACCTGTTTCTTGTCTGATTGTTTCCATTCTTTTTTAATTTAAGTTAGTGTTGTTGATCTCTATGCTTGTAAAATTTCAGGGCTTTTAGACCTTTGTAACTAGTTGAAAACTTGCTTGGAATTTGAATCAGAGCATGTTTTTCTCTAGTCGTTTGCGGTAAAATCTAGATGTGAGTCCAACTTTGTGACATTATATCTCTCTCGCTTCTAGTCAGATTATATCCATTCTTTTTTTATTTAAGGTAGGTTTGTTGAACTCTATGCTTGTAAATTTCAGGGCTTTTAGACCTTTGCAACTAGTTGAAAACCTACCTGGAACTTTGAATCAGAGCATGTTTTGCTCCATAAACAGTTTATCTTTTAAAACAATCAACAAAAGATTTTAAAGTCAATTCGCAATGCTTTTTGAAAATGTAACTACCATAAGACCTCCCACCACACACACAATGCAAACGCAGACTTGGAGGAGATTTCTTCTTATGTTAGTCAAAGATGCTTACTACACAAAATCAAATAATTTGATTATTATTATTAGTGCATAGTGTAGAAAACATTTCGAAAGTAGAATATAAATCTTAGCCAGCATAGGTACCATTATATTATGCCCGCTATAGCTACCTCCTGAGGAGGCAGGTTCTACAATTTGCAATCGTAAAGGTTCGTATTGTTTCTTTGGATTTCCAACAAATGGTCAGGCCAAGGAACTTCCCATTGCCACATGAGAACGCCTCTAGAAGGACGTCCCCGAGAACCTAACCGGATCTCTACCAACACAAGGCCGGGTTACCGTTACCCCTAACTGGGTAACTACTGACACGAGTATGCCATCCCCCGGTCGTAACCAACCTTTATCCGGGATCCCGATAACCAACAACCACAAAGTAATAAATTTGCAGCAACAACATAGGTTAAGTATCTGGGCTCCATACCATGATACCACCCCTATCCAAAAGGAAATGCACATACCCTAAGGGGCGCCACCCCCAATAACCTTGCCGCATCTTTCCTGTTTCGACCATTTCGGGGTGTGAGGTTCGATGAAGTCTCGTTCACAAAGCTAAGCTTTTCACAAAAGCCACGCTTTGATCAATAAATGATCAGCATCACTCAGCATGTCACATTACCAAGTTGGGAATATATCGCTGATAACCTTCAACTACATAACCTCTAAGCTCGTACGTCTCAGAGAATGGTGTTAAACTAAGAGAATAAATTCTCCGCCACCAACAGATATGTATTTGAAAGAAATCTTCTTTATATCTCAAAATGTAATGTCAGACATACAATCCATACAAGTATGTTCTGGGTTCGAACAGAATCGAAGGCACTTCCAAAGAAGTCCTTGCAATCCGGATAATCCATAATCACGTCCGGATTTCCCATCACATATGGAGATCTCTATATCGAGGATCAGCCAGTGCAGAGACAATCGACAAGAAACCCTTTCGTTTTCGAAAATATCCGGTCTTCACCACCGGTCTTCACATGCTATCCATGACGTCGAATTACATATTCGGAATGTGTTATACGACACAAAGGTCCTTTCCCGGCTAACCAGAATAGTGAGAGCAATATTTAAAACATATGGACATGGGATTTCAATTAAGTCACAGCTTAATAATTCAAAACTTTCTTTCAAATGGTTTAAACCAATTACCATTTCAAATCCTTTAAACAAAAGATTTATTTCATACAGTTTACCCAGTTTCCACAAAGATTCATTCTGGATTTCAAAACAATTTTCATTTCAATTGGATTAACTCGTTTAAAATCTTTAAATTAAAGATTTAACTTATAGTTTTCAAATCATTTTCATAATTTGGAAATTATCTTCATTTTAAACTAGAAATCATTTTAACACAAATTGGAATTTCATTTCTTATGTGAAAGCTTTTGTTATTTGAAAACAGATAGTTTTCGTTTCAGAAAAATCCAATTTTATTTGCTCGACTTAAAGATCTTAAATTATATTCACATTTCCAAATCGATACTTTTAAGATAGTTTAACCCGTCTAAACTTATTTATAAGTTGAATAGCCTTTCCAAACCCAAGTTTCCAAATCATAGAATTCAATTTCAAATATCGTATTCAAATTTAAATCAAACTATTTAAATTCCAAAACTTAATCAAGTTATTCAAAAATAAATTTCATCTTGAAATTCTATTTCAAAAACTTTTCACTTTAAACCCAATCCATTTCCAAAACATTTGGATTTAAATATTCAACTTTTAAAATCATCTCAAAATCTATGACTTAATCGATTTCCTCGTGAAATCCATATTGGTGTGTGTAAAAGTGTGGTCCCGGGGTTTAACACAATAGTGCAACATCATTCAATCATCACAAATCAAATACAACAATATATCCGATAAGCGATATAAACTATAACGCTTATCTTCATTCACAGATCACAGATATATATACAGATGTATCATCAATAAATGAATAAAATTATACATAGCACAATCCACAGATCAAAATATCACAGATCAGATAGGACAATCAATCAAGGCATTTCATACAAAATAATCATTCATAAGTAAGGTCAAGCATTTAATAATCATTTATAAGCAGGATTAATAAATTATTTAATGCTAAGTAATTCAATTCATTTCCAATTAAATTAATTACTTATGAATAAATTATTCAATCTTATTTATAAATTACAAATCATTTGATATAAATAAATTTATCAAACACTTTAATTAATTAAATTATACGTAATTAATCATACTAATTTAAATCAACCTTTAAACCGATTACTTAATTGATTAACCTTAATAAATCAAAATATCCAAAAATTAATTACAATAGGTGATTAATTCTCAATTACTTTCATTTAGTAATTACATTTAAACAATTTATAACTGATTATCTAAATTAATTAATCCAATTAATTATTAACATTAATCACTTTAATCAATACTTATTAATCCTTAGTTAATTATCTTTATTAACTAATAATATTTCTTTAATTACCTATTTAAGAAAATTCCTCAGATTTAAATCATTATTAATCATTTTTAATTAAATAATTTATTAATTCATAAATAAAATGAACCATTCTTTAATTACTTTATTAATTAAATCATTTTAATTACCTTAATTATCTCTAAGATAATCCATTTCTTTATTAATGACTTAATTAACATTAACATATATATTTTAGACATTTTACTTTTGAACTCACAATTTAGTTCCATTTTAAATTTAAGTTTAAATCAAATTATCTACATTCTAGTTTTAAAGATAAATTGATTTATTTAACTTACAAATTTAAGTTAAACTAATTTAATAGCTTTTCATCCAATTTTACTTTTAAATTTCAATTTTAAATTCAAAATGAAATACCAGTTTATCTTTAATAAAGTCTACCACTAAATTTTTAAAACCTTTGAACTCTTATGTTAAATAATATTAGTTTTATAGAAGAAATTTACAAGAGTTTAAACCCAATTATTTAAATTCAAATCATTGAATAAAGTATACTTGAACATTTTAAGGTTGTTTGAATACTTTAAATTTTATACAACTTCATTTATTTCAAAAGTAAATTTGAATTCCATCTTCCAAATTCTAATTTTCTTAACTTATATAAAAATCTGTTTCAAACTCAAGTTCTGATTAAAACAGAACAGATAGATTCAGGTTTTAAAACCTGGAACAAACATTTACCCGAGCCATTGCCTATAAAAACTCGAGTCAACCCCTCATCTTACCCGAGACAACTTCGTTTCTCTTCCATGTATGCTACTCTCTTCTTCTCCTCTTTTTTTATTCTTTTATTTTTTTTATTTTACCAAATTAAAAATAGCATCAGGAACACACGCGAACTCGAATACAACCTGAAGCGAATTCTTCTTTTGCTCGAGCACGACTCGAGATGGAAGACCGCCACGACACTGTCACCAACCACTTACACGTCGTACCCGTGCACATACGATCGGAGCTTCTCCGATCGTGGCCGAGCCCCTCCACAAGTCACCTACGACCCCGGCAACTACTTCGACTGCCGAAAACTCCTTAGCAAAGTCGAACTCGAAATCGAGTAAAATTTTTGCACTACCTCGAACCCAATGTTCAACTAGAAAAACCCTCATCCCCTCCGTTACACGCCACCGGGAGCCACACCTCCAAGGCCAAGGGTACTTTGACCAACTACGAATCCATCGCCACCGGTCCGATCATTTGAAACGCGATGACGCTGGCGAATTTTGCCTCACGACATCAACTATCCAACATAGAGCTAAAACCCTACATCAATCCAAAATTCCATCTATGATGAATAAAAAAATATTTCACATTTTTCTACCAACCGCCTATCTTCCAGCAAACTTAAATTCGAATCTTGAGTTTACTCGCCCATACGATCATAAAAAATCGAGCAAATACTCGATTCTGGTCATCTACCAATATCTCGTGATTTACATAGTTAAAAATCACAAAACTACCCTTAAAAATCATTAATTTCAAAGATGAATTTAAACATGTATGTGAAACAGTAAATCTTCACACTTGATTTCTGGCAAGTTTTTGATTTGTCACTGGAAGAAAAAAAATTCAGATAAGATACATAATAAATTTTCTTATTTTATCTTTAAAATTTGTATTACATCATTATCATCAATTTCCTTTTAAACATCATATTTTATAATGATTTAGATGGGGAGATAAAAATTATTTTGAGATATCATGAGCCTGTCAAACAAAGGTATGTAGATGCATACAGACCAGCATGCATACATTTAGTGTTTGAAGATTTGTATACCCAAACAAAATAGAACATTTCAAATCATCATTTCCATCCATCATCATAGACTTAAAGAAGATCAAGTTTTCAAAAGGTTTAAAGTTTACTCATCTGAATTCCAAATGAACAGAGCTTCTACTTTTTTTTTGAACCAGGCTTGAAATCGCAAGCTAAAACCTCTCTTTGATTCTCTTGTTTGAATTGATGTAGTTGTTGTTGTTTTAATTGAAGTTTTTATTTCTTTGTTCTTGTTTTAACTTGATCTTCTCAGGTTGATGGACGAACTGAGGTGAAGTGGATATATAAGAAAAGTTGACAGGGTATGTTGTTTGTACAGAGTGATATAAATTATTTAGTAAAATAAGCATGGCTGGAATGCTTGCATTAAATGCAAGAAGCATGTTGCATTTATTACCTTAGTCCTTTATGTCTTCTTTGATATTTCCTTTTATACTTTGTTTATGCTTGCCTACCTTTTCTCTTGCTTGGCTGATGATACTTTGTACTTGCTTTACAAACTTTTGCTTTTACATACTTGTATATTTTTTATACTGACTTGTTTGCTTTGTTTAATTTTACAAGTTAATTCACATTTATCTATATGCATTTGTTCAACTTGAAAATTAACATTGTCATCTTTTACAAGACATTTATATATATTTTTACTTTGTTTTCTTACTTGAATGTATTTGCTTTGTTATTGTTTCATTCTTTTTTGCAATACTTTCTTTTGTCATATCTCATTAAAATATAAATTAATTTCTATAATTAATATGTTGTTATATTTTAACTAAAGCATTGATTTTTGTATTGTATATACATGAGTGTTTTTTTTTCTAACCTAAATATTTATATTTTTATTTCTTTTACAGGCTATTACATTCCCTTTGAGTTGAGTATACTTGTTGTCTTCTTACTTTGTACTATAACTTTCTATTTTAAATTATGTTGTTTGAATTTTAACAAATTTGTCTAATGTGTATATTTAATGTTTTATAGTTTACATAACAAAAATCTTAAGATATTTATTTTTAACTTATCTTACGTTTTCATTCATTCATTACTTAGATATTTAATTATAAAAGAAATCGTTTTAAAAACTAAATAAAATAAACACATATCTCTTTATACGAATTTTAAGAAATTCAAAGCAATTTATCAATAAATTTCACAAATTTTATTCAAAAATAAATTAATTATTTATTAAAAATCAAAATCAAAATCCGGGATCGTTACAAATTCCCCTCCTTAAGAAATTTCGTCCCCGAAATTTGCAGGCACGATAATAACACTGAGATAGATAGATGAAGAATATTTCATCAAATCAACTAAACATCTATTCTGCATTTGGCTTACCAAATCAGAATATCTGCAATATGAGAACAAACTCATGCAATACTACAAAGGATACTTGGGTTATAAATTCTACGAATATGCAAAGTACTGGTTAGTTCGAAGGGATAACTAACTGTCCGTAAAATATATCGAGACCCAAACAATAGGTATGGATTTCAAACTCAAGTCGGAATATCTAAAAATATATACCAATTTGTCCCTCTTCGGACTTTGACATACCCAAGAAATTACAATAAAATTTCAAATTTGGTTTTAAACGAAATCATTTTATTGATACAATTCAAATTTAGTTTCATATTCTATTGATCAATTTAACTCAATTTAAAATTTCCAATTCATATTCATTAAGGTTTAAATCGAAAACTGATAAGAAATCGATGAAGATACAAAGTAAGGATTTTCTACAACGATTCGTAGAGCCATCATCACACCGAAACTTCTTTCTGGAGCTGTTACGAAGCAATCAATAGAATTTGGAAACTAATCAAAGGAAATAGATGGAGAAGATTATTTCCACTATTGCAGGGTATTGACCAATTATAGTCGTATTTCCCTGTCCCCTATCTCGTCCTCTTCTTGCACTCTACTCACTATCAATGGATTGCAAGAGAATTTACTGAGGCATTCGAACGGATATCTTAGGGATATACTAATTCTAAGGTTTACTTCACCCTATCTCTAATGAGCTACTTAACGTGTTATACTCCTGAGCTAAAGTTTCACCTTAGCTCTGATACCAAATGTGACGATAGGAATTTTTCGCGCTCGAAAATCGACATCCATACTTTAAATCGTATTCGAATGCCGTAGATTCGACCGTTCAAATCTGATTCGCCGGAGCTTATAAGTAAACAACACAGCGGAATAAAAAGAATAATACATTGATATACATCATTGATACAATATCTGATACAATGATCAATATACAATGAATATCAATATACATCAGAGATATGATACAAGAGAATAGCAGCGAAAAAGAAAACGATAACACAAGCAGCGGATAATCTACAAAATAGTCTTCAAAAGAGAAATGCAAGGCACCAATCTAGAAGTAGCGAGAACTAATCATCACGATGCACCAAGCTAAGCAAGTGCAGTCCTGATCCAAAGACTGAACTGACTCCAGATAATCCACTAAACCTGACTATCTGAAAACCCAACTCTGGGCTGCCCGTGTAGAAAATTTTGAGCACCCAGAGTTTAGGAAAGAAACAATAAACTCCGGATCAGTCGTGGGACTGGTGTGAGCAACATAAACAGTTTATCTTTTAAAACAATCAACAAAAGATTTTAAAGTCAATTCGCAATGCTTTTTGAAAATGTAACTACCATAAGACCTCCCACCACACACACAATGCAAACGCAGACTTGGAGGAGATTTCTTCTTATGTTAGTCAAAGATGCTTACTACGCAAAATCAAATCATTTGATTATTATTATTAGTGCATAGTGTAGAAAACATTTCGAAACTAGAATATAAATCTTAGCCAGCATAGGTACCATTATATTATGCCCACTATAGCTACCTCCTGAGGAGGCAGGTTCTACAATTTGCAATCGTAAAGGTTCGTATTGTTTCTTTGGATTTCCAACAAATGGTCAGGCCAAGAACTTCCCATTGCCACATGAGAACGCCTCTGGAAGGACGTCCCCGAGAACCTAAACGGATCTCTACCAACACAAGGCCGGGTTACCCCTAACTGGGTAACTACTGAAATGAGTATGCCATCCCCCGGTCGTAACCAACCTTTATCCGAGATCCCGATAACCAACAACCACAAAGTAATAAATTTGCAGCAACAACATAGGTTAAGTATCTGGGCTCCATACCATGATACCACCTCTATCCAAAAGGAGATGCACATACCCTAAGGGGCACTACCCCCAATAACCTTGCCGCATCTTTCCTGTTTCGACCATTTCGGGGTGTGAGGTTCGACGAAGTCTCGTTCACAAAGCTAAGCTGTTCACAAAAGCAACGCTTTGATCAACAAATGATCAGCATCACTCAGCATGTCACATTACCAAGTTAGGAATATATCGCTGATAACCTTCAACTACATAACCTCTGAGCTCGTACGTCTCAGAGAATGGTGTTAAACTAAGAGAATAAATTCTCCGCCACCAACAGATATCTATTTGAAAGAAATCTTCTTTATATCTCAAAATGTAATGTCAGACAAACAATCCATACAAGTCTGTTTTGTGTAACGACCCAGAATTTTGAGTAATTAAAATTTGAATATTTAATTAATTTTAAATATTAAGAAGTGAATTTATAAGTCAAATAAATTTTTATTTGAATTTTTGGATTTAATTGTATAATTAAATCGATAATTTAATATGTTAAATTATGGAAATAATTGAAAATTGAGTTAAATATGATTGAAAATGATTTGTAAAATTTTATTTTATCATATTGAAGTTAGAATGATATTTTAGAACTTTTAAAATCGAATTAAAAGTTAATTTGTGAAAATTGAATATTTTAATATTAAATCGACTAGTGAAAATAGCCAATTTTTGAACAGTCTCAGAATTGAACGAAACTAGTTCCATTGGATCCGTAATAGTTAGTTATTACCGAATTTCAATTTTCGTGTCAATCGGAGCTATCGTTTGATCGTGGCAGCTCGAAACGCATCGATTTATTTTTAATTTTAATTTGGCGAGTTAAAATAGCCATTTTTCAAAAAGTCTCGGATTTCGACGAAACCAGTTTCATCGGATCCGTAATGTGATATTATTGTAAGGTTTCAAATTTCGTGTCAATCGGATTTACCGTTTGTCCGGTACAAATTAAAACGCCTAGAAAATCGCTTAAATCGGTTTAATTTAAATTGAGCGTTTATTGCCATAACTCGCACAGATGTCCGAATTAGCATCCGAAACCTGTTCCATTGTGTCCGGAACGCGGGGTAAACCCTAGAAACGCTGGTTACGGCGCGTAAATCGGAGTTCGGAATTTCCGGGATGAATAGTGTTTTGATAATTTCTATAAATAGACCCATTTTTCACAAAAATAAGAAAAAAAATAAAAATTGAAACCCTAGCCGCCTCCATTGTCATGCACGGCCAGGAAACTCCCACATTCCTCCCTCCAAATCTTCAAATCCGTGCAACGATTCAAGAATCTTTCAACTAGAAACTCGTAGAGCACGTCGCGAACTACATATTCAACGGTCATAATCGTTTCTAGTACTTCGGATTGGCGACAAATCTCGCTCAAAGGCCTGTAGTTCGGCCTCGAACTGCGTGCTACAGGGACAACCGAGTTTCATGAGGTTGGGGCCGAGTATAGAGGGGGTGAAGGGCTTCGAGATGGCGGTGGTTTGATGAAGTTTCGTCGAGAAATGAGGTTGCAAATCAAAACCCTAGTTCGTGCTAATGGGTTTGATTTCGTACGTGAGTTCCTGGAGGCGTGCGTGAAGAGGAAGAAGGGTGGGGGACGGTTCAGATGCAAGGGATAGGGAATCAATGGCTGATGTAGCATAGGTTAAAAGTTATGTTGTAAATTATATGAATTTATTTGTGTAAACTTGTAAATATCATAACTTTTTCATACGAGGTCGAAAACGCGCGAAACCAGTTGCGTTGGAATCGTATGGACGAGCACTACGCGATGAAATTGGATTGGAGTCGTTTGGAGTTAGTGAGAATTTCGGGTAAAATTAAACGTCCGTTTAATTTTATTCGAAATAAATCGCTAAAACGGAATTTAAAATCAAGGTGAGAACTTCTCACTCAATCGAATCAGTTTCGATTTTATTTTAAATAGTTAGATTTAAAATATTTGAATGCATGTTTGAATGATGATTGATATCTATTGATTGTTAAAATAGACATTATACGCCGTTAGTAAGCGGATGTTATTTATTAAAAACATATACCGCGAATATTTCATAAACAGTGAAATTGGTATTATATATAATAGCAATATATATATATTGGCATATGTATATATTGGAGTTATTGATTTCCCGCATTTATTTGTTTAGCGGATGAGACCCTATTGCGCCGTTATTAAGCGGATAATATTTTAAATCCCATATACCGCGATAATTTCGTACTGGAGCGAAATTGGTATTGTGCTAATGTTTGTGAATGCAGGAAAACAGGTTGGAGGGATCCAACTGGATTCCTCAACAGTATTTATTTGATTTCAGATATTTTGATATTTGATTTATTATCATATCGATATATGATATCGTTGTTGTCGTGATTGACTATTTGATATGTAGCATCATTGGACCAAGTTTTGGAATTTTAAAATGATTTTTAAAGTGATTTTTTGAAAAGTATACGTTTTATAAAATAATTTTGAAATTGATTCATTTTAAATAAATAAACGTTATAATTTTTAAAGTTATAAAAATTATGATTTTTGAGAAAAATAGTAAAAAAACTGATTTTTGAGAATATTATGCTAATGATTTTATAAAATAGTTTAATTGGGATTTTAGAATTTATTGTGAAAAGTTTAAATATAGGATTTATAAATTTAATTATTTTATGAATCAAAATGGTGAAATAATAAAGGAGATTAAAGACGTTTTAAAAGAATAATATAAATTGAATTATATTAAGAGATTTATAAATGGATATTTATAAATTGAAATATTGACGTTATAAAACGAGTTTTTATAAGTGTTTGAATGAAGTGAAAATGAATTTCACAAATTGAATGAAATTTATAGAATTATGAACGGTGAAATTATAAATGGAATTTTATAAACAGTAGGTTTATAAAATTTATAAAGTCATTAAAAGAATGGTTTTGGATAAATAATTGAATCTTATAAGTTATAAGATTTATAATTATGAAGTTCAAAGGAACGATTTTTGTGAACGAATAAATTATAAGTATTTAACTTATAATATGAACTTTTAGTTATAATTGAGTTATAAACTGGAATAGGTTAATAAAGGAATTTATAAAAGGAATTGATATGAAATAAATAGAAATAGAATTTATAAACGTTGTTTTATAAATTTGCAAACGATTTATTTTGATAAGTAAATTGTTATAGCTTGTTTATGGAGTTATATTCACGTTTTTGACTGTGAATAATCCTTTGAAATAAAATGAATAAAAGGATGAAATTTGTTAAACGTAGTGTATTCACGTTTTTGAATAGTGAATAATAGGTTAAAGAAAACGTTTAGAATGTGATGTTTTAAATAGAATTAAAACGATCTAACGATGTTTTACGTAACATTCGTTTTGGCCCAAATAAATATGTTTAAGAGCATGATTTCCTTAAAGAATGAAATATATACTTAATCTCGATTTAAGTATATTGAATATTTTCTAAGTGTTGAAAATAAATAAAATTTGTGAACTACTTATGAATAAATAAGTATGGAAATGTTTTCCAATATAAAGTGAATATTATAGAATTTATCTTTTTGAAGATAAATTGAAATGAATAATTAGAATTTATCTTTTTGAAGATAAATTGAAATGAATAATTGAAATCGAATATTCATAGATATTTTGAAACATAAATTCATTAGGGAATTTATAAATGAAAAGAAGAATTTGTTTAAAAATAAATATTGATTTATTTTTGAAGTGTGAAATTATATATCTAGTAAAGATATTTTGGAAAATAAATAATTTGGAAAATTATTTGGAAACTGGTGATGTGTGCATATCCATTGATAGTTCAATAACCGACTATCAATATTTCCCTTTGAATGGGTAATTGATGTGATTTGTTTGAATTTGAATGCCACACTTATTTTTGAATAAGCGCTCACTATTCGGGTTAACCGGGAAAGGACCATGGGGTCGTATAACCCATTCCGAATATGTGATACGTCGTTGTGAATTGCATTGAAGATCGGTGTTGAAGACCCGGTATTTGCGAGAGCGATAGGATGACCTATCGATTGTCTCTGCACTGAGTTGCAACGGTATAGAGACTCCCTAAGTGATGGGAAATCCGATCAGGATTGTGAATATCCGGATTGCAAGAACTTCTTTGTAAGTGCCTTCGGTTTTGTTCGAGCCCGGAACAGACTTGTATGGATTGTATGTCTGACATTACAAGTTGAGATATAAAGCCGATTTCTTTCAAATATATTTCTGTTGGTGGCGGAGAATTTATTCTTTTAGCTTAACACCCTTCTCTGAGACGTAAGAGCTCAGAGATTATGTAGTTGAAGGTTATCAGCGATATATTCCCAATTTGGTAATGCGACATGCTGAGTGTTGCTGTAAATGATCATTGTGTTGATTATTTGTGATAGGATCGTTTATTTGATCGTCTATCTTAGTGATCATTTCTATGATCATTTGTTGACCTAAAGCATGGCTTTTGTATAAAGTATGTTTTTGTGGACGTGACTTCGTCGAGCCTCACACCCCGTGAATGGTCAAAACAGGAAAGAAGCAGCAAGGTTATGAGGGGTAGCGCCCTTTAGGATGTGTTCATTTCCTTCTGGAAAAGGGTGGTATCATGGTATGGAGCCCAGATACTTACTCATGTTGAAAACACTTTATGATTGTGTGAATTGATCGCGAGCGCTCGGTGAAAGGTCCCAAAGGACCGGGGGATGGCATATTCGGTCGGTTGTTACTCAGTTAGGGGTAACCCGGCCTTGTGTTGGTAGAGATCCGGTTTGGTTCTCGGGGATGTCCATCCAGAGGCATTCTCATGTGGCAATGGGAAGTTCCTTGGCCTGATCATTCGTTGGAAATCCAAAGAAACAATACGATCTTGTACGGTATTAGTTGTAGAACCTATCATTCACCTATGGTGGCGCCCTACTGTTTGGATGGTAGCTATAGTAGGCATAGTTCGAAATGTCTATGTTGGATAAGATTTATATTCTACTTTCGAAATGAATTTTTCTCTACACTATGCACTAGTAATAATATCAAATGTTCTTTTTAAATGCGTATCAAGCATCTTTGACTATCATAAGGAGAAATCTCCTCCGATTCTGCGTTTGCATTGTGTGTGTGTGCGGGAGGCCTTATGGTAGTCTCATTTTTAAAAGCATTGCAAATTGAATTTTAAAAAAAATATTCCTCTATTTTGATTTTTTAAAGATAAATAAACTGTTTTGAGTTCTCACACCAGTCACATGACTGACTCGGAGTTTATTGTTTTCCTTCCTAAACTCTGGGTGCCCACCAATTTCCACACGGGCAATTAAGAGTTAGGTTTATCAGGATATTCTGGATATTCAGGAGTTGCTGGAGGCAAGCTGGATGGCATGGCGTATTACTAGAATATAGTATTTGTAACGATCTTAAATTTTGAACAATTTAAATTGTGAATATTTAATTAATTTTAAATATTTGAATGATAATTTAAATTGAATTTCCAATATAACAATGAAATTGGTGATTAAATTTTAAAATTTAATCTATAAAGAGTTGAATAAAAATTTAAATTTGACTTCGGAGTTGAGATTGAATATGGAATTTGTAATTGAAATTCAAACTAATAACTTAAGAAGATAATTTGGATTTAAAAAAATTTTTTTTTGTAAATTAGTAAATTAATGGTTAAATTTTAATGACATTTATTCTTTAGCTTAGATAAAAAATTAAAATCAATACAAAATAAAATAAACAAATACACTTAGTAAAAGAAAAAAAAATTTAACAACATAATTTAAACAAAAGTAAATATCTACAAAAACAAAACAAGGTATTTGTGTACAAAATAAAAAAAAATTGATGTTTAAAGTAAATTGAATTTAAAATGAAAAATTATATATATATAGATAGAAGAAAAATTTGATTAAGGAATCAAGTGGGCTTTACAATTTTCCTAGCCCATGGTTTTGCTTAAGTGCTGTGATATTATCTAAGGCTATACTCGATCCCTTCTCTATTTCATTCGTAACCCTAAAATTCAAAGAAAACATAACAATGGCGGCCCTGTCTCTCTCGTCTTCCTCTTCACTTCCAAACTAGGGCTTCAATTTCTGCTTCGAGTTCGATGCTTCAACTCGCTCGCGGCATCTTCAACAATTAGGGCTTCAGCTCTTCGTCTCTAAGTTAGGGCTTGTGATAATTGGGGCTTTCGTTCGATTTGCGCTCTTGTTCCAGAACCGAGTTTTTGCGAAGCTCCGGCATCGTCTTCTACCCAGCTAGAAAAGGTGAGTCTTTGGCTCACGGTTGATTTTAATGCAAGTGCTTAAATTTGTTGACTTGAATGCTTGGTTGCATGCTATGATTTGGGGGTTATTCATTATCATTTGCTCGGCTACTTTGAATTCTAAACTGATAGGAACAGATAACACACTGCATGTTGGTTGTTGGTTGTTATTCGCTATCATTTGCTCTGATATTTTGATTTTTAAACTGATAAGAACAGATGTTATTGGGAATTTGTTTTTTTTTTTAAAAAAAAAAAACTGATAAGAGCAGATGCTATATTTGATTAAAACAGATGCTTTGTAAATTCTCGTTTAAACTGTTAAGAACAAATGCTATTTCATGTTTTATTTTATTTAAACTGGTAAGAACAGAAATGTGAACTTGGAATTTATATTTTTTTTTAAAAACTGTTAAAGAACAGATGCTGTTAAATTAATTTATAAATTGATAAGAACAGATACTATGTGTATTTTGTTTTGTTTTTTTTACTGATAAGAACAGATGCAATCAAATCTTGTATACTTGAATTCCTGAATGAATATGATGGCCTGAATTAAATGAATGAAATGCATGTGTTTTGCTTTTCTGGAAACATTGTTCTTGAGTGTAAGCATGTATATATATATAAGTATTTCAACCCAATTTTCTTTGGTATTTGAAAATAACTGTGAGCAAAACTGAAACTTTTAAGGTAAAAGATTTGTTTGCTTGCTAGTATGTTAAAGTGATTAAGTATTTACAGTGGGATATATGTGAAAATCAGAGGTGAATATTAAATTATGTGTATGCTGTGTATATGTGTGCTCTGTTTATTTCAAGTGAGTAATTTTTTTTTTAAAATTTAAAATAAGTAAACTTCTTTAAAAGAAAACAGTTTGATTTGGATGCTAGTGATTATTTTGATTCGTATGTGAAGTGCAGCAGCCTGATTCATTTAAATTTGATATATATGTTTATGTTAGCAGTTCTGTACATATATATAAACATGATAGCCTGATACCTGTTGTTCCATGTTCTGCTGGCTTTCAAAAAAATTCAAACATCTAAATCAAATCCATATTAGCCCTTATTATTCAAATGAAAATGGTTTGTAGATGTCTGCAGATGATTGTAAAAATAGTTGCTTTGAGCACTTCTTTGTGGTCTTGAACGTTGCTGTGTCCACTGTGTTGACTGCATTTGTTCCCCTGTACTTGTTTGGTTTGCGGTTTTCAGTTTTGGATTTTCGTAACAACCGCAATGCATTCAGTTAATTATTTCTGAAAGTTTTGGAAAAAAAACCGATTTAGAAAATGATTTTAACATATAAAAATTTAATATCACTTATTCTTATTTTCTGCATTTTGGGAAACATAAAGATCTCTCCCCTTTACTATTTTCCCCTTTTGTTGTAATGGCTATGTTTTTTCCACTTTCTGCTCCTCTTCCATGCTTTTTAAAATACATACTGAAAATGCAAAACACAAAACTTGAAGTCCAAACCAAACGGGTCCCAAGGATTTAAAACAACATTCCCCAAAAGGTCTGTGCTAGCATGCACGTAGTAATTTTATGTTTGTACAGGCAAATCATTATCGCCTCATTTTATAGACTTAACAAATAACTGAAAGACGTAACACAATTTTTAGTCAGAACCAACAGTTGCAGGAGCGCTGCTGCTTTGCCATATTAAATTTTTATATGTTCATCTCCAATGATTTCATTTTGGGATTTAAGTGGCACATTCCACCTGCTAATATTTGATGCTTCATGACACTGTCAATTACAGCTGATTTATTTTGTAAACTCCCTGATGCATTTCCATATGCTCTGCCGTGAGCTGTTGTGTTGACTGCATTGTTGTGCCTGGGTTTTTTTCTCACTGATCATTTGTATACACACAGTTGCGTGCTTCTCAGTTGCACTGTAGTTGGCCTGCATTTGTGTCACTATACTTGCTTCACTGCCCTGTGCACGAAAATTCTACAGGCTTCATTTGATGCACTTGCTTCGCTGTTGCCTCTGTGTTACCTCTGTTGTTTGTCTTTGACCTTATATCTCCATACTGTTTTTTTTAATTTGGCACTGGTTTTGCCTTGAGCCTTTTCTTTGCAGTGATTTGTCTGATTTGCGCTTGCAGCCACACGGGATTGACAGATTTTAAAAATTAAAGCTGTTAATAATGAAAATCCATAATAGATTTTGAATTGATTCATGTGATCCATTTTATTCAGTTCATTACAAATTTATTTACTTGAGTTAAGATTAATCCTGACTCGAGTGTTTTTGTGTTTTGCAATAAACGCTCGGGTCAGACCGAGTATTTCTGCAGCTTGAAGATTTTCTCGCAGCGAAGTTAGAGAGAGGGGGATTTCGGCATTCACTAAAGTTTTCAGCAAAATTTTTCTTGTACTTTAAAAATATAAATTGTTTCCGCTGTATAAATTCAAATGTAATTTATTGTATAACTCTGATACTTGTATATAAAAGAAAAGTTTATTTATAAAATATATTATTGTTCTGTGATTCTGTGACTGATTCTGTTTAAATGTTATAAACTAAATAACAATCCGTCATTTTGAACGTTTCTAGTTGGTTTAATTACCGACTAGAGGCGGTCAGAGCGGCGGGTCGTTACAAAGTGGTATCAGAGCTTTGGTTTACACAAAGCTTAGTTTATGGCATTTAATATGAATAGTTACTAGAATCACTTTAAAGAAAGTGTTTTCAAATCTATAGAAGTTTAAAATTGTTTTCTTTAAAATAAAAAGTATTTTGAAAATTAGAATTATTTTGAAGATTCCCCTCTCTAAATTTAGGTTTGCGACCGTTTCTCTTCGGTGAGGTCTCGTTAGACTTGAGTTTCGATCATTCGGAAACTCATTATCGAATTTTTGAGAGTTATGGAAAATGAAACATGAGTTAAGAGAATTAATGAATTGGTTTAAATTGGCTTAAATCAAATATTTTGAATATCTTCAAAGTAGTAATTGGAAAATAAAATGATATGTCAATTTGATTATAATCAAATGGATTATTGAACTATAACTTGGAAATTTAATTTTGAATTCTTTTGAAAATTGATTTCAAATGTTGTGAAGAACGATTTAGTAAATAAATGGATTATAAGTATTTAACTTATAATATGGATTTTGGGTATATAACTAAGTTATATGAATTGGTTTAAATCAAATTAATAAAGGAGATTTATGAATCGAAAGTTTATAAATAGAAATGGAATTTGTAAAGAATGTTTATAAAATCCGCAAACGACTTATTTTGATAAGTAAATTGTTGTAACTTGTTAAGGGAGATATATCCACGATTTTGGACAGTGGGTAATCCTTTAAAAATAAATAATAAGTTGTAGAAATGATAAAATTGGTTGACAAAGCATATTCACGATTTTAGACAGTGAATATATTATTGAATAAAACAGATATGTTTTAGGGAGAATGATTGAATAATCCAACCTCCGCTAATAAAGATTGCAAATATTGATAGGAAACTTCGAAAACATCTTGTTGATTATAATGGCGAAAACCGAAGCGCAAAAGGCAGCACGCCGTGAACAAAGAGCAATTGCCCGTAGAGAAGCAGAAGTATCACATGCGGAAATCGAAAGGAAAATCAATGAAAGGCAAGGACCTGGTCCCTATGATGATGTTATCTGTTATCGATGTCATAAGAAAGGACATTATGCCATTACGTGCAGAGAGAAGCGAAAGAAAAGGAATGTGGATGACCGGTTCGCTCGTCCTGAGATTGTGTGTTTTAAGTGTAAGGGGAAAGGGCATTTTCTTAGTCATTGCCCTGAAGTGAAAAAGAAGAAGAGTGCACTCGGTTTACCAGTCGATAGATCTACAATCTGCTATCATTGTCACCAGACTGGACATATAGCTAGATGCTGTACTGAAAGGCAGCATGGAAAGCAAGCTATAGCCCGATCAGCTAGAGCAAAAAGTGTAAGGATGATAGATAAGGATGGGGACATCTCATATCTTTGCGGAAACTATAAGAATTGGGGACATGTTGACTTTGAATGTGTTAATACTCCTTCAATTCAACCCGAAATAGTGCAAACCGAAGAGGGAAGTTTAGCATGGATGCGGACTACCAGACCGGAAATCGATAGCCTTAATAATTCTGAATCTTAAACCAATTAATGTATTTGAAGGAATCAATGTATTTTGTAATACTATCTTTTGTAATCCAAAATCTTCTATGTATGTAGTATAAAAGTATTAAGCTATGGATGGTTTTGTATGGAAAAGAAGTATTCTAGTAAAGTAGCATTTTGGGAAGGAAATCTATTTGTCAACTTAACTGTATGAATAAAACCAGTTTTGATGTGAAAGCTTATATTCCAAGTTTAAACTAATGTCTAAAATAGTTAATATGGAGATATAAATCTAATGGAGTCAAGTCGATGAGTGGTTTACTAAAGAATTAGTTGATTATTTTTGAAATAGAAAGAAAATGCAAAGATCAAATGAGATTTAGATTTCAAATCTGATGTTTGTCAACATGTAAATACATAATAGGTTTAATAGATTCAATAATGAATTTGAATTTGAACGGGCAGAGAATTAAGTTAAGTGGAAAACTTAATATTGGAAAGTTTGAAATCAGCTTAAAACTATGAGTTAAGTCGAAGTTGGAAAAGTTAAATGAGAATATTTTTGGGAAAATAATATTATGAAATGAAGTTAATCCATTTTTTTTAAGTTGTTTTGAAATGTATTTAAAAGAAGGATTTCTTTTAAGAATGAAATATATACTTGATTTTGGTTTAAGTATATCAAATATTTTCAAAATGTTGAGAATAAATGGATTTGTAAATTACTTATTATTGAATAAGTATGGAAATATTTTCCAATATGAAATGAAAGGTTTGGAATTTTATCTTTTCAAGATAAAGTGAAAAGTAAATGTTTTGAAATTTTATCTTTTAAAGATAAATTGAAAAGTGAATATTTGAATTTGTTTCAAATGGTTAAGTGTGAAAAAATTTATATCTTGTAAAGATATTATTTTTGGGAAATTTGAACAGTTAGTTCAACTTGGAAATTTTTCAAAAAGATTGAATCTTGAGTTAAAATTGAGTTTAACTTTGACACCCAAAAACAATGTAAGTTGAACTTTGAATTTTAAATGGATGATTTGGATTGTATGTCTAACGTCGTGAATTGACGACATATCAATTGATCTCTATTAAATATATATCTGCGGTGGCGGAGAATTTATTCTCTTAGCTTAACACCCTTCTCTGAGACGTACGAGCTCAGAGGTTATATATCTATAGACATCAATTATGTGTTGAGGATTTACGATGTAACGTGAAACCCAAATCGAGTGTGAAGTCGATAATAAATTGGATTATGAATGTGAATTAGGTTTGAGATAACCTTAAATTTCCAAATCGGCTTAGAGGAAAATTTTAAATGGATAATGAAATGGAAAAATTTGTGAAACCTCTATTTGTTATGGGTATGAAATGTTGTGGTTTTCATAACGTATATGTGTGAATACGATTAATTCGAAAACCAATTAGTTTGGAAAAGTAATTGTTATGGAAAACTTATGTAAGTACATGAGTATGATATGTACAAAAATGTGAAATGAAATATTATATATGTATGTATAATATTATGTTTTCCAAATTGAGGATATGGAAAAGTACCTTCCATTTAAAATTGTGAAGGTTGTTGGAACTCGAGAAGAGTGTCCATTTGAAAATCGTAGCTACGTAGTATTTCCATTAGTTGGAATGTCCTTTTGGACTGGTATAGTGTGCTAGCGTAATTCGAGGGGCGAGATGCCTACGGTTACAAGCGATTCCACTGGGATAGTGGCGTAACCGCCGTGTATACCGCGATCTAGTTACACTCGGGTGGTAGCGTAATTTGAGGGGCGTGATGCCTACAGTTACAAGCGATTCCACTGGGATAGTGGCGTAACCGCTGTGTAAACTGCAATCTACAAACCAAAGCGTAATTCGAGGGGCGAGATGCCTACGGTCACGAGCGATTCTACTGGGATAGTAGCGTAACCGCCGTGTGAACCGCGATCTTTGGCAACAACCATGGCGAAATTCAAGGGATGAGATATCCACAGTTACAAGCGACTCTACTGGGATAGTAGCGGAACCGCCGAGTAAACTGTGATCCATGGGGGAATGTGCTTTCCATATCCATTTTTTTTAAAAGAATTTTTAAAAAGGTATTTTCACTGGGAATTGAAGCAAGTATATTTAGTACTTGGAGATTGTTAGACTTGCGCCTGGCCAGCGTATGCCTAATGTCTTTAAGAACGACAGTAGACTTGTTAAATTTCGAGTTAGCAAGTATTTTCAAACTTTAAATAGAAAACCAATTATCTGAAATTAAAGTGATATAAATTCTAACTTAATAAATTAAGGAAGAGGATTTTTGGAATGTTTTGAAAAGTCCACAGCTTTGGAAAAGTTATACTATGTAGATTTTTAACAAGATTTCAAGTTTAAAATTTTTTTTGGGGTTTTGTAAGTTGAAAACTTTAGTAAAAGACCTTTACGTCTTGATTGTAGAAAATGATGAACAAATGAGTTAATTAACAAAGTTAGTGAGATAAAACAAATAGAATGAATCCTATATTCATTTATTTTTAATAAGTTTCAACTTGATAAAAGTGTGTAAAATATAAATATTAGTGAAATTTCAACAATCATTTTTCCTTACTTGTAATTTCGGGACGAAATTCTTTTAAGGAGGGGAGATTGTAACGATCCTAAATTTTGAACAATTTAAATTGTGAATATTTAATTAATTTTAAATATTTGAATGATAATTTAAATTGAATTTCCAATATGACAATGAAATTGGTGATTAAATTTTAAAATTTAATCTATAAAGAGTTGAATAAAAATTTAAATTTGACTTCGGAGTTGAGATTGAATATGGAATTTGTAATTGAAATTCAAACTAATAACTTAAGAAGATAATTTGGATTTAAAAAATTTTATTTTTGTAAATTAGTAAATTAATGGTTAAATTTTAATGACATTTATTCTTTAGCTTAGATAAAAAATTAAAATCAATACAAAATAAAATAAACAAATACACTTAGTAAAAGAAAAAAAAATTTAACAACATAATTTAAACAAAAGTAAATATCTACAAAAACAAAACAAGGTATTTGTGTACAAAATAAAAAAAAAATTGATGTTTAAAGTAAATTGAATTTAAAATGAAAAATTATATATATATATAGATAGAAGAAAAATTTGATTAAGGAATCAAGTGGGCTTTACAATTTTCCTAGCCCATGGTTTTGCTTAAGTGCTGTGATATTATCTAAGGCTATACTCGATCCCTTCTCTATTTCATTCGTAACCCTAAAATTCAAAGAAAACATAACAATGGCGGCCCTGTCTCTCTCGTCTTCCTCTTCACTTCCAAACTAGGGCTTCAATTTCTGCTTCGAGTTCGATGCTTCAACTCGCTCGCGGCATCTTCAACAATTAGGGCTTCAGCTCTTCGTCTCTAAGTTAGGGCTTGTGATAATTGGGGCTTTCGTTCGATTTGCGCTCTTGTTCCAGAACCGTGTTTTTGCGAAGCTCCGGCATCGTCTTCTACCCAGCTAGTAAAGGTGAGTCTTTGGCTCACGGTTGATTTTAATGCAAGTGCTTAAATTTGTTGACTTGAATGCTTGGTTGCATGCTATGATTTGGGGGTTATTCATTATCATTTGCTCGGCTACTTTGAATTCTAAACTGATAGGAACAGATAACACACTGCATGTTGGTTGTTGGTTGTTATTCGCTATCATTTGCTCTGATATTTTGATTTTTAAACTGATAAGAACAGATGTTATTGGGAATTTGTTTTTTTTTTAAAAAAAAACTGATAAGAGCAGATGCTATATTTGATTAAAACAGATGCTTTGTAAATTCTCGTTTAAACTGTTAAGAACAAATGCTATTTCATGTTTTATTTTATTTAAACTGGTAAGAACAGAAATGTGAACTTGGAATTTATATTTTTTTTTTAAAACTGTTAAAGAACAGATGCTGTTAAATTAATTTATAAATTGATAAGAACAGATACTATGTGTATTTTGTTTTGTTTTTTTTACTGATAAGAACAGATGCAATCAAATCTTGTGTACTTGAATTCCTGAATGAATATGATGGCCTGAATTAAATGAATGAAATGCATGTGTTTTGCTTTTCTGGAAACATTGTTCTTGAGTGTAAGCATGTATATATATATAAGTATTTCAACCCAATTTTCTTTGGTATTTGAAAATAACTGTGAGCAAAACTGAAACTTTTAAGGTAAAAGATTTGTTTGCTTGCTAGTATGTTAAAGTGATTAAGTATTTACAGTGGGATATATGTGAAAATCAGAGGTGAATATTAAATTATGTGTATGCTGTGTATATGTGTGCTCTGTTTATTTCAAGTGAGTAATTTTTTTTAAAAAATTTAAAATAAGTAAACTTCTTTAAAAGAAAACAGTTTGATTTGGATGCTAGTGATTATTTTGATTCGTATGTGAAGTGCAGCAGCCTGATTCATTTGAATTTGATATATATGTTTATGTTAGCAGTTCTGTACATATATATAAACATGATAGCCTGATACCTGTTGTTCCATGTTCTGCTGGCTTTCAAAAAAATTCAAACATCTAAATCAAATCCATATTAGCCCTTATTATTCAAATGAAAATGGTTTGTAGATGTCTGCAGATGATTGTAAAAATAGTTGCTTTGAGCACTTCTTTGTGGTCTTGAACGTTGCTGTGTCCACTGTGTTGACTGCATTTGTTCCCCTGTACTTGTTTGGTTTGCGGTTTTCAGTTTTGGATTTTCGTAACAACCGCAATGCATTCAGTTAATTATTTCTGAAAGTTTTGGAAAAAAACCGATTTAGAAAATGATTTTAACATATAAAAATTTAATATCACTTATTCTTATTTTCTGCATTTTGGGAAACATAAAGATCTCCCCCCTTTACTATTTTCCCCTTTTGTTGTAATGGCTATGCTTTTTCCACTTTCTGCTCCTCTTCCATGCTTTTTAAAATACATACTGAAAATGCAAAACACAAAACTTGAAGTCCAAACCAAACGGGTCCCAAGGATTTAAAACAATATTCCCCAAAAGGTCTGTGCTAGCATGCACGTAGTAATTTTATGTTTGTATAGGCAAATCATTATCGCCTCATTTTATAGACTTAACAAATAACTGAAAGACATAACACAATTTTTAGTCAGAACCAACAGTTGCAGGAGCGCTGCTGCTTTGCCATATTAAATTTTTATATGTTCATCTCCAATGATTTCATTTTGGGATTTAAGTGGCACATTCCACCTGCTAATATTTGATGCTTCATGACACTGTCAATTACAACTGATTTATTTTGTAAACTCCCTGATGCATTTCCATATGCTCTGCCGTGAGCTGTTGTGTTGACTGCATTGTTGTGCCTGGGTTTTTTTCTCACTGATCATTTGTATACACACAGTTGTGTGCTTCTCAGTTGCACTGTAGTTGGCCTGCATTTGTGTCACTATACTTGCTTCACTGCCCTGTACACGAAAATTCTACAGGCTTCATTTGATGCACTTGCTTCGCTGTTGCCTCTGTGTTACCTCTGTTGTTTGTCTTTGACCTTATATCTCCATACTGTTTTTTTTAATTTGGCACTGGTTTTGCCTTGAGCCTTTTCTTTGCAGTGATTTGTCTGATTTGCGCTTGCAGCCACACGGGATTGACAGATTTTAAAAATTAAAGCTGTTAATAATGAAAATCCATAATAGATTTTGAATTGATTCATGTGATCCATTTTATTCAGTTCATTACAAATTTATTTACTTGAGTTAAGATTAATCCTGACTCGAGTGTTTTTGTGTTTTGCAATAAACGCTCAGGTCAGACCGCGTATTTCTGCAGCTTGAAGATTTTCTCGCAGCGAAGTTAGAGAGAGGGGGATTTCGGCATTCACTAAAGTTTTCAGCAAAAATTTTCTTGTACTTTAAAAATATAAATTGTTTCCGCTGTATAAATTCAAATGTAATTTATTGTATAACTCTGATACTTGTATATAAAAGAAAAGTTTATTTATAAAATATATTATTGTTCTGTGATTCTGTGACTGATTCTGTTTAAATGTTATAAACTAAATAACAATCCGTCATTTTGAACGTTTCTAGTTGGTTTAATTACCGACTAGAGGCGGTCAGAGCGGCGGGTCGTTACAGTATTTCTTTTTCCGCTGCACTGTTTGTTGTTGTACACTCTGATGATGATGTAATGTAAAGTATGTGATGTAATAACTGATATAGTTCTTTGTTTAAAGATTATTCATTTACTATTATATGTTGTTCCGCTGTGAATTGTGAGATTCTGTTGTTGTTCTGTTGTTTTCTATTCCGTTCTGTTTTCTTTTCTTTCTATTCCCTTTCCTCTCCATCTTCTATCCTTTTCTCTTCTCTTTTGTTAAATTCTTTTTCTTAAACCATAACATTTTGGGTTTTTGGCCTTCGATTTCTCGGCAGTCGATAAAGTGAGTATCGATGTTGAATTTTCGAAAGTCGAAAATTTCCGGGGCGTTACATTTGGTATCAGAGCATATGGTTAAGCGACAACCATGGTTCTGTTGGGTGTTACTCATTAGAGATAGAGTCAGTAGTACTCTAGAATGAGTTTGAGTGTAATAATAGATATGAGAGCGTATGTGTTAGTGAATATAAAATTGATTTATATTGTGATGATTGGTTTATTGAGTGGCATATGAACTTTCGTCAGCGTAGTCCGCAAGACTATGCCGAAGAAGTTTCTAAACACTTGAATAGAACAATTCGACACAGTATTGTTTTAAATTGGGTAAATGAAATAATTTTACCTTGATTATATTTTTATATAAAGGAATAATTTTTCAGAATTATTAAAGTGTATATAAGTTGATTGTCTAGTTGTTTGAATAATCTAAATAAAAGAATAATTGTATAAGCAAAAGAATTATAAGAATGGAATTATAATTAATGTGATTTACAATTATGAAATAAACTTATATATATATATGAGAAGTGAAACTATATGAATATATTTATGAATATGAGTTGTAAATAAAAATGAATTTAAAGTTAAATGGAAATTTACTTTAGAATTTGGAATCTGAATTGATTTATAAGTTGGAATTTAAGTTAAGTAAAACCAAGTGATGTTTGTAAAATGGAGGTATAACTTAAGTGATGTTGAATGAAGTTGATATTAGTATCAAAGTAAAATAATAAAGTGAAGTGATAAATGTGAACTTGAGTTATATAAATGAAGTTCAACTTTTGTAATTGAATTGAATTAATGGATTGAATGATGATCAATTGAATGAAAATAATTGATATGGAATAATGAATATAAGTGTTAATTCATTAAAATCTAATGTTATATGGTTGTTAGTTGATTGTATATAATTCATTAAGTGTTAATGAAATTGAATTAGCAAAATTTGAAGCTAAAGGAATTGAATTCAAATTAGAAGTAAATAAATTTGAATAGAATTGAATTTGATTTGGAAGTGAACCAACTTGAATATGAATTAGTGAATATAAACTAATTGAAAATGAATGTTAGTAAGAACATCCACTGTTAATGAATCAATGTGATTTAAATGGAAAACCTATTTCATTGAATATTGATGAGAATATAAATGAATATTTATTGGTTATGGATGATGGTTGAATATATATTGCTATTAAATGCATTTCTATGTTAGCATATATAGTTATTATGTTGCTATATGTTGTATATCGATACTATTATCTATATGCATGATTCTCATGTTGTTTGTTGAGTGATTAGTAGGTGCGGATCGCGTTTGCTTCGCATTTGGAGCTCGCTTTCGCGCTATATTAGCCGTATATGCTTGCTAATAAAATATAAGGTACATATCTCGGATTAAATATCGTACTTTTATACTTTTTTTCCCTTCGGGATGCCTCATTACTTGATGAGATGTATATTTGTGATATATATACTGTCATTTTTTTTCGGATCGAGCCGCGCAAAGGAGACTATGGCGAATTTTTTCGAAAATTTAAGGCGTTAGAAATTTTTTGAGAAAGTTGGAAAATTTTGAAAACTATAAACTTTGATTTGGAATGGAAAGTTAAACAATAGTAGTTGTTTTTGAAAAGATAACTAAGTATGATTTGAAAACTTAGTAAGTTATTATAAGAAATTTAATTATGAATTTTGGAAAGTTAATAAATTCTGTAACTTTTCTTACTTGTTAATTTCGAGGACGAAATTCTTTTAAGGGGGGAAGATTGTAACGACCCAGAATTTTTAGTAATTAAAATTTGAATATTTAATTAATTTTAAATATTAAGAAGTGAATTTATAAGTCAAATAAATTTTTATTTGAATTTTTGGATTTAATTGTATAATTAAATCGATAATTTAATATGTTAAATTATGGAAATAATTGAAAATTGAGTTAAATATGATTGAAAATGATTTGTAAAATTTTATTTTATCATATTGAAGTTAGAATGATATTTTAGAACTTTTAAAATCGAATTAAAAGTTAATTTGTGAAAATTGAATATTTTAATATTAAATCGACTAGTGAAAATAGCCAATTTTTGAACAGTCTCAGAATTGAACGAAACCAGTTCCATTGGATCCATAATAGTTAGTTATTACCGGATTTCAATTTTCGTCTCAATCGGAGCTATCGTTTGATCGTGGCAGCTCGAAACGCATCGATTTATTTTTAATTTTAATTTGGCGAGTTAAAATAGCCATTTTTCAAAAAGTCTCGGATTTCGGCGAAACCAGTTTCATCGGATCCGTAATGTGATATTATTATAAGGTTTCAAATTTCGTGTCAATCGGATTTACCGTTTGTCCGGTACAAATTAAAACGCCTAGAAAATCGCTTAAATCGGTTTAATTTAAATTGAGCGTTTATTGCCATAACTCGCACAGATGTCCGAATTAGCTTCCGAAACCTGTTCCATTGTGTCCGGAACACGGGGTAAACCCTAGAAACGCTGGTTACGGCACGTAAATCGGAGTTCGGAATTTCCTGGATGAATAGTGTTTTGATAATTTCTATAAATAGACCCATTTTTCACAAAAATAAGAAAAAAAATAAAAATTGAAACCCTAGCCGCCTCCATTGTCATGCACGGCCAGAAAACTCCCACATTCCTCCCTCCAAATCTTCAAATCCGTGCAACGATTCAAGAATCTTTCAACTAGAAACTCGTAGAGCACGTCGCGAACTACATATTCAACGGTCATGATCGTTTCTAGTGCTTCGGATTGGCGACAAATCTCGCTCAAAGGCCTGTAGTTCGGCCTCGAACTACGTGCTACAGGGACAACCGAGTTTCATGAGGTTGGGGCCGAGTATAGAGGGGGTGAAGGGCTTCGAGATGGCGGTGGTTTGATGAAGTTTCGTCGAGAAATGAGGTTGCAAATCAAAACCCTAGTTCGTGCTAATGGGTTTGATTTCGTACGTGAGTTCCTGGAGGCGTGCGTGAAGAGGAAGAAGGGTGGGGGACGGTTCAGATGCAAGGGATAGGGAATCAATGGCTGATGTAGCATAGGTTAAAAGTTATGTTGTAAATTATATGAATTTATTTGCGTAAACTTGTAAATATCATAACTTTTTCATACGAGGTCGAAAACGCGCGAAACCAGTTGCGTTGGAATCGTATGGACGAGCACTACGCGATGAAATTGGATTGGAGTCGTTTGGAGTTAGTGAGAATTTCGGGTAAAATTAAACGTCCGTTTAATTTTATTCGAAATAAATCGCTAAAACGGAATTTAAAATCAAGGTGAGAACTTCTCACTCAATCGAATCAGTTTCGATTTTATTTTAAATAGTTAGATTTAAAATATTTGAATGCATGTTTGAATGATGATTGATATCTATTGATTGTTAAAATAGACATTATACGCCGTTAGTAAGCGGATGTTATTTATTAAAAACATATACCCCGAATATTTCATAAACAGTGAAATTGGTATTATATATAATAGCAATATATATATATTGGCATATGTATATATTGGAGTTATTAATTTTCCGCATTTATTTGTTTAGCGGATGAGACCCTATTGCGCCGTTATTAAGCGGATAATATTTTAAATCCCATATACCGCGATAATTTCGTACTGGAGCGAAATTGGTATTGTGCTAATGTTTGTGAATGCAGGAAAACAGGTTGGAGGGATCCAACTGGATTCCTCAACAGTATTTATTTGATTTCAGATATTTTGATATTTGATTTATTATCATATCGATATATGATATCGTTGTTGTCGTGATTGACCATTTGATATGTAGCATCATTGAACCAAGTTTTGGAATTTTAAAATGATTTTTAAAGTGATTTTTTGAAAAGTATACGTTTTATAAAATAATTTTGAAATTGATTCATTTTAAATAAATAAACGTTATAATTTTTAAAGTTATAAAAATTATGATTTTTGAGAAAAATAGTAAAAAAAACTGATTTTTGAGAATATGATGCTAATGATTTTATAAAATAGTTTAATTGGGATTTTAGAATTTATTGTGAAAAGTTTAAATATAGGATTTATAAATTTAATTATTTTATAAATCAAAATGGTGAAATAATAAAGGAGATTAAAGACGTTTTAAAAGAATAATATAAATTGAATTATATTAAGAGATTTATAAATGGATATTTATAAATTGAAATATTGACGTTATAAAACGAGTTTTTATAAGTGTTTGAATGAAGTGAAAATGAATTTCACAAATTGAATGAAATTTATAGAATTATGAACGGTGAAATTATAAATGGAATTTTATAAACAGTAGGTTTATAAAATTTATAAAGTCATTAAAAGAATGGTTTTGGATAAATAATTGAATCTTATAAGTTATAAGATTTATAATTATGAAGTTCAAAGGAACGATTTTTGTGAACGAATAAATTATAAGTATTTAACTTATAATATGAACTTTTAGTTATAATTGAGTTATAAACTGGAATAGGTTAATAAAGGAATTTATAAAAGGAATTGATATGAAATAAATAGAAATAGAATTTATAAACGTTGTTTTATAAATTTGCAAACGATTTATTTTGATAAGTAAATTGTTATAGCTTGTTTATGGAGTTATATTCACGTTTTTGACTGTGAATAATCCTTTGAAATAAAATGAATAAAAGGATGAAATTTGTTAAACGTAGTGTATTCACGTTTTTGAATAGTGAATAATAGGTTAAAGAAAACGTTTAGAATGTGATGTTTTAAATAGAATTAAAACGATCTAACGATGTTTTACGTAACATTCGTTTTGGCCCAAATAAATATGTTTAAGAGCATGATTTCCTTAAAGAATGAAATATATACTTAATCTCGATTTAAGTATATTGAATATTTTCTAAGTGTTGAAAATAAATAAAATTTGTGAACTACTTATGAATAAATAAGTATCGAAATGTTTTCCAATATAAAGTGAATATTATAGAATTTATCTTTTTGAAGATAAATTGAAATGAATAATTAGAATTTATCTTTTTGAAGATAAATTGAAATGAATAATTGAAATCGAATATTCATAGATATTTTGAAACATAAATTCATTAGGGAATTTATAAATGAAAAGAAGAATTTGTTTAAAAATAAATATTGATTTATTTTTGAAGTGTGAAATTATATATCTAGTAAAGATATTTTGGAAAATAAATAATTTGGAAAATTATTTGGAAACTGGTGATGTGTGCATATCCATTGATAGTTCAATAACCGACTATCAATATTTCCCTTTGAATGGGTAATTGATGTGTTTTGCTTGAATTTGAATGCCACACTTATTTTTGAATAAGCGCTCACTATTCGGGTTAACCGGGAAAGGACCATGGGGTCGTATAACCCATTCCGAATATGTGATACGTCGTTGTGAATTGCATTGAAGATCGGTGTTGAAGACTCGGTATTTGCGAGAGCGATAGGATGACCTATCGATTGTCTCTGCACTGAGTTGCAACGGTATAGAGACTCCCTAAGTGATGGGAAATCCGATCAGGATTGTGAATATCCGGATTGCAAGGACTTCTTTGTAAGTGCCTTCGGTTTTGTTCGAGCCCGGAACAGACTTGTATGGATTGTATGTCTGACATTACAAGTTGAGATATAAAGCCGATTTCTTTCAAATATATTTCTGTTGGTGGCGGAGAATTTATTCTTTTAGCTTAACACCCTTCTCTGAGACGTACGAGCTCAGAGGTTATGTAGTTGAAGGTTATCAGCGATATATTCCCAATTTGGTAATGCGACATGCTGAGTGTTGCTGTAAATGATCATTGTGTTGATTATTTGTGATAGGATCGTTTATTTGATCGTCTATCTTAGTGATCATTTCTATGATCATTTGTTGACCTAAAGCATGGCTTTTGTATAAAGTATGTTTTTGTGGACGTGACTTCGTCGAGCCTCACACCCCGTGAATGGTCAAAACAGGAAAGAAGCAGGAAGGTTATGAGGGGTAGCGCCCTTTAGGATGTGTGCATTTCCTTTTGGAAAAGGGTGGTATCATGGTATGGAGCCCAGATACTTACTCATGTTGAAAACACTTTATGATTGTGTGAATTGATTGCGAGCGCTCGGTGAAAGGTCCCAAAGGACCGGGGGATGGCATATTCGGTCAGTTGTTACTCAGTTAGGGGTAACCCAGCCTTGTGTTGGTAGAGATTCGGTTTGGTTCTCGGGGATGTCCATCCAGAGGCATTCTCATGTGGCAATGGGAAGTTCCTTGGCCTGATCATTCGTTGGAAATCCAAAGAAACAATACGATCTTGTACGGTATTAGTTGTAGAACCTATCATTCACTTATGGTGGCGCCCTACTGTTTGGATGGTAGCTATAGTAGGCATAGTTCGGAATGTCTATGTTGGCTAAGATTTATATTCTACTTTCGAAATGAATTTTTCTCTACACTATGCACTAGTAATAATATCAAATGTTCTTTTTAAATGCGTATCAAGCATCGTTGACTATCATAAGGAGAAATCTCCTCCGATTCTGCGTTTGCATTGTGTGTGTGTGCGGGAGGCCTTATGGTAGTCTCATTTTTAAAAGCATTGCAAATTGAATTTAAAAAAAATATTCCTCTATTTTGATTTTTTAAAGATAAATAAACTGTTTTGAGTTCTCACACCAGTCACATGACTGACTCGGAGTTTATTGTTTTCCTTCCTAAACTCTGGGTGCCCACCAATTTCCACACGGGCAGTTAAGAGTTAGGTTTATCAGGATATTCTGGATATTCAGGAGTTGCTGGAGGCAAGCTGGATGGCATGGCGTATTACTAGAATATAGTATTTCTTTTTCCGCTGCACTGTTTGTTGTTGTACACTCTGATGATGATGTAATGTGAAGTATGTGATGTAATAACTGATATAGTTCTTTGTTTAAAGATTATTCATTTATTATTATATGTTGTTCCGCTGCGAATTGTGAGATTCTGTTGTTGTTCTGTTGTTTTCTATTCCGTTCTGTTTTCTTTTCTTTCTGTTCCCTTTCCTCTCCATCTTCTATCCTTTTCTCTTCTCTTTTCTTAAATTCTTTTTCTTAAACCATAACATTTCGGGTTTTTGGCCTTCGATTTCTCGGCAGTCGATAAACTGAGTATCGATGTTGAATTTTCGAAAGTCAAAAATTTCCGGGGCGTTACATTTTGGGTTCGAACAGAACAGAAGGCACTTCCAAAGAAGTCCTTGCAATCCGGATAATCCCTAATCACGTCCGGATTTCCCATCACATATGGAGATCTCTATACCGGGGATCAGCCAGTGCAGAGACAATTGACAAGAAACCCTTTCGTTTTCGAAAATATCTGGTCTTCACCATCGGTCTTCACCATCGGTCTTCACATGCTATCCATGATGTCGAATTACATATTCGGAATGGGTTATACGACACAAAGGTCCTTTCCCGGCTAACCCGAATAGTGAGCGCAATATTTAAAACATATGGACATGGGATTTCAATTAAGTCACAACTTAATAATTCAAAACTTTCTTTCAAATGGTTTAAACCAATTACCATTTCAAATCCTTTAAACAAAAGATTTATTTCATATAGTTCACCTATTTCCACAAAGATTCATTCCGGATTTCAAAAAAAATTTCATTTCAATTGGATTAACTCGTTTAAAATCTTTAAATTAAAGATTTACCTTATAGTTTTCAAATCGTTTTCATAATTTGGAAATTATCTTCATTTCAAACTAGAAATCATTTTAACACAAATTGGAATTTCATTTCTTATGTGAAAGCTTTTTTTATATGAAAACAGATAGTTTTCGTTTTAGAAAAATCCAATTTTATTTTCTCGAGTTAAAGCTCTTAAATTATATTCACATTTCCAAATCGATACTTTTAAGATAGTTTAACCCATCTAAACTTATTTATAAGTTGAATAGCCTTTCTAAACCCTAGTTTCCAAATCATAGAATTCAATTTCAAATATCGAATTCAAATTTAAATCAAATTATTTAAATTCCAAAACTTAATCAAGTTATTCAAAAATAAATTTCATCTTGAAATTCTATTTCAAAAACTTTTCACTTTAAACCCAATCCATTTCCAAAACATTTGGATTTAAATATTCAACTTTTAAAATCATCACAAAATCTGTGACTTAATCGATTTCCTCGTGAAATCCATATTGGTGTGTGTAAAAGTGTGGTCCCGGGGTTTAACACAATAGTGCAACATCATTCAATCATCACAAATCAAATACAACAATATATCCGATAAGCGATATAAACTATAAGGCTTATCTTCATTCACAGATCACAGATATATATACAGATGTATCATCAATAAATGAATAAAATTATACATAGCACAATCCACAGATAAAAATATCACAGATCAGATAGGACAATCAATCAAGGCATTTCATACAAAATAATCATTCATAAGTAAGGTCAAGCATTTAATAATCATTTATAAGCAGGATTAATAAATTATTTAATGCTAAGTAATTCAATTCATTTCCAATTAAATTAATTACTTATGAATAAATTATTCAATCTTATTTACAAATTACAAATCATTTGATATAAATAAATTTATCAAACACTTTAATTAATTAAATTATACGTAATTAATCATACTAATTTAAATCAACCTTTAAACCAATTACTTAATTGATTAACCTTAATAAATCAAAATATCCAAAAATTAATTACAATAAGTGATTAATTCTCAATTACTTTCATTTAGTAATTACATTTAAACAATTTATAACTGATTATCTAAATTAATTAATCCAATTAATTATTAACATTAATCACTTTAATCAATACTTAATAATCCTTAGTTAATTATCTTTATTAACTAATAATATTTCTTTAATTACTTATTTAAGAAAATTCCTTAGATTTAAATCATTATTAATCATTTTTAATTAAATAATTTATTAATTCATAAATAAAATGAACCATTCTTTAATTACTTTATTAATTAAATCATTTTAATTACCTTAATTATCTCTAAGATAATCCATTTCTTTATTGATGACTTAATTAACATTAACATATATATATTTTAAACATTTTACTTTTGAACTCACAATTTAGTTCCATTTTAAATTTAAGTTTAAATCAAATTATATACATTCCAGTTTTAAAGATAAATTGATTTATTTAACTTACAAATTTAAGTTAAACTAATTTAATAGCTTTTCATCCAATTTTACTTTTAAATTTCAATTTTAAATTAAAAATGAAATACCAGTTTATCTTTAATAAAGTCTACCACTAAATTTTTAAAACCTTTGAACTCTTATGTGAAATAATATTAGTTTTATAAAAGAAATTTACAAGAGTTTAAACCCAATTATATAAATTCAAATCATTGTATAAAGTATACTTGAACATTTTAAAGTTGTTTGAATACTTTAAATTTTATATAACTTCATTTATTTCAAAAGTAAATTTGAATTCCATCTTCCAAATTCTAATTTTTTTTAACTTATATAAAAATCTGTTTCAAACTCAAGTTCTGAGTAAAACAGAACAAATAGATTCAGGTTTTAAAACCTGGAACAAACATTTACCCGAGCCTTTGCCTATAAAAACTCGAGTCAACCCCTCATCTTACCCGAGACAACTTCGTGTCTCTTCCCTGTATGCTACTCTCTTCTTCTCCTCTTTTTTTTATTCTTTTATTTTTTTTATTTTACCAAATTAAAATAGCATCAAGAACACACGCGAACTCGAATACAACCCGAAGCGATTCTTCTTTTGCTCGAGCACGACTCGAGACGGAAGACCACCACGACACCGTCACCAACCACTTCCACGTCGTACCCGTGGACATACGATCGGAGCTTCTCCGATCGTGGCCGAGCCCCTCCACAAGTCACCTACGACCCCAGCAGCTACTTCGACTACCCAAAACTCCTTAGCAAAGTCGAACTCGAAATCGAGTAAAAATTTTGCACCACCAGGAACCCAATGTTCGACTAGAAAAACCCTCATCCCCGCCGTTACACGCCACCAGGAGCCACACCTCCAAGGCCAAGGGTACTTTGACCAACTACGAATCCATCGCCAAGGCCAAGGGTACTTTGACCAACTACGAATCCATCGCCACCGGTCCGATCATTTGAAACGCGATGACGCCGGCGAATTTTGCCTCACGACATCAACTATCCAACATAGAGCTAAAACCCTACATCAATCCAAAACTCCATCTATGATGAATAAAAAAATATTTCACATTTTTCTACCAACCACCTATCTTCCAGCAAACTTAAATTCGAATCTTGAGTTTACTCGCCCATACGATCATCAAAAATCGAGCAAATTCTCGATTCTGGTCATCTACCAATATCTCGTGATTTACATAGTTAAAAATCACAAAACTACCCTTAAAAATCATTAATTTCAAAGATGAATTTAAACATGTATGTGAAACAGTAAATCTTCACACTTGATTTCTGGCAAGTTTTTGATTTGTCACTGGAAAAAAAAATTCAAATAAGATACATATTAAATTTTCTTATTTTATAATGATTTAGATGGGGAGATAAAAATTATTTTGAGATATCATGAGCCTGTCAAACAAAGGTATGCAGATGCATACAGACCAGCATGCATACATTTAGTGTTTGAAGATTTGTATACCCAAACAAAACAGAACTTTTCAAATCATCATTTCCATCCATCATCATAGACTTAAAGAAGATCAAGTTTTCAAAAGGTTTAAAGTTTACTCACCTGAATTCCAAATGAACAGAGCTTCTACTTTTTTTTGAACCAGGCTTGAAATCGCAAGCTAAAACCTTTCTTTGATTCTCTTGTTTGAATTGATGTAGTTGTTGTTGTTTTAATTGAAGTTTTTATTTCTTTGTTCTTGTTTTAACTTGATCTTCTCAGGTTGATGGACGAACTGAGGTGAAGTGGATATATAAGAAAAGTTGACAGGGTATGTTGTTTGTACAGAGTGATATAAATTATTTAGTAAAATAAGCAGGCTGGAATGCTTGCATTAAATGCAAGAAGCATGTTGCATTTATTACCTTAGTCCTTTATGTCTTCTTTGATATTTCCTTTTATACTTTGTTTATGCTTGCTTACCTTTTCTCTTGCTTGGCTGATAATACTTTGTACTTGTTTTACAAACTTTTGCTTTTACATACTTGTATATTTTTTATACTGAATTGTTTGCTTTGTTTCATTTTACAAGTTATTTATATTTATCTATATGCATTTGTTCAACTTGAAAATTAACATTGTCATCTTTTGCAAGACATTTATATATATTTTTACTTTGTTTTATTACTTGAATGTATTTGCTTTGTTATTGTTTCATTCTTTTTTGCAATACTTTCTTTTGTCATATTTCATTAAAATATAAATTAATTTCTATAATTAATATGCTGTTATATTTTAAAGAAAGCATTGATTTTTGTATTGTATATACATGAGTGTTTTTTTTTCTAACTTAAATATTTTTATTTTTATTTCTTTTACAGGCTATTACATTCCCTTTGAGTTGAGTATACTTGTTTTCTTCTTACTTTGTACTATAACCAATTTCTATTTTAAATTTTGTTGTTTGAATTTTAACAAATTTGTCTAATGTGTATATTTAATGTTCAAAGTCTTAAGATATTTATTTTTAACTTATCTTACGTTTTCATTCATTCATTACTTAGATATTTAATTATAAAAGAAATCGTTTTAAAAACTAAATAAAATAAACACATATCTCTTTATACGAATTTTAAGAAATTCAAAGCAATTTATCAATAAATTTTACAAATTTTATTCACAAATAAATTAATTATTTATTAAAAATCAAAATCAAAATCCGGGATCGTTACAAATTCCCCTCCTTAAGAAATTTTGTCCCCGAAATTTGCAGGCACGATAATAACACAGAGATAGATAGATGAAGAATATTTCATCAAATCAACTGAACATCTATTCTGCATTTGGCTTACCAAATCAGAATATTTGCAATATGAGAACAAACTCATGCAATACTACACAAGAAACTTGGGTTATAAATTCTACGAATATGCAAAGCACTGGTTAGTTCGAAGGGATAACTAACTGTCCGTAAAATATATCGAGACCCAAACAATAGATATGGATTTCAAACTCAAGTCGGAATATCTCAAAATATATACAAATTTGTCCCTCTTCGGACTTTGACATACCCAAGAAATTACAATAAAATTTCAAATTTGGTTTTAAACGAAATCATTTTATTGATACAATTCAAATTTAGTTTCATATTCTATTAATCAATTTAACTAAAGTTTAAATTTCCAATTCATATTCATTAAGGTTTAAATCGAAAATTGATAAGAAATCGATGAAGATACAAAGTAAGGATTTTCTACAACGATTCGTAGAGCCATCATCACACCGAAACTTCTTTCTGGAGCTGTTACGAAGCAATCAAAAGAATTTGGAAACGAATCGAAGGAAATAGATAGAGAAGATTATTTCCACTGTTGCAGGGTATTGACCAATTATAGTCGTATTTCCCTGTCCCCTATCTCGTCCTCTTCTTGCACTCTACTCACTATCAGTGGATAGCAAGAGAATTTACTGAGACATTCGAACGGATATCTTAGGGATATACTCATTCTTAGTGTAATATCCCGGAGTTTTGGACAATATAAATTTAATAACCTGTGTTTAAATTTATATTGAATTGATAATTATTGCTAATAAATTTGATTTGATTTAATAATCTTCTTTATTTAAATATTTAATTTGTGAATTTATTTTTAATAAACTGATAAAATTGTTTTCTATTTAATAATGTATATGTATTTATATATATATTTTAAATAGATAAGTTGTTAAAACAGTATAGCATAATTTTAATGTTTTGAAAATAGGAATTGTGATTTATTTTTAATTGAAGCTTTCCAAAAATATTTAATATAATACTATATGATTTTAAATATGAGAAAAATGTTTTAGTTGATTAAAAATTCATTTTTGATTCAAGTTGAATATTAAAATAGGTTACAAAAATATTTGTGTTATTCTCTTTAAAATATTGATTGATAATTTTGATTTGTAAATTTAATTTGAAATTTAAAATACAATTTAAAATATGAAACATGTATTTATATAAGTTATAACCTCTTTTATAAATTTATTTTGGTTATTTGAAAGTATCTTTTTCAAATGAATTATTTGTATATTATTTTATTTATTATAATACTTTGCTTTATTCTTTAGAAAATATATACATAACTAAATATAAGAACTAATCAATTTAATTTAAAACATTCATTAAGCTTAATTTTTCTTTAACATTTAATTAAGATAACAAATCATTTAAAAATGACATGTGTAAGTAATTTAAAATATAAGTTAACAAGTGTTAACATTTTAGACAAGTGTCATGTTGTAATTTTGTTTTTCTTTAATTTTAATTAAGTCATAAACTAGTTATATAAAACTTGCATTTTTCTTCCCTTTCTTTTTATTCATTTTTCATTCTAAAAAAAGTAATCTGAAAATCTGTTCAAATGCATTCCTCAAATCTGCAAAATTTCATCTCCTCAAACCTGCAACTTCAAATGCCCAGCAAACATGCATTGCATTCAACTCCTCTTTTTCAAACCTTCAAAACCTGCAAGCAACAAAACTAAGGCATGCATTCATTTTTCAAAACTCTGGAAATAAAGCAACCTGCATTTTGTTTCCTTCAATCTGCAACCTGGGGGGGGGGGATTTGCATCTGCAACCATGAAGCAAGCATATAGGCATTCTATTCTGTAAATCTGGAAACATCATTTAAAAACAAAGATTAAAAGCATTAAATCTGAAGGTCTGCATTTCTTTGCATCTGGAAGCAAGGGCCTGCATTCATGAATTTTCAAAATCCGGAACATGCAATTGAATTTGTGCTCTGCATTTTTCAAATTCAGGTGAGTAACTCATCTTTTAAAATCTGTTTAATTGGTAAAGTTGTGCATGCTTTTTAAATTACAAATGAACTTATATAAAATTGTTATGAATATTTTACCTGTAATTATATGCATATATACCTGAAGTTAATTGTTGCATGACTGTGTCTCAAATCCTACCACCTGTTTGATTATTGAATTCTTTTCTTCAGCTTGTTTGTTATGACTTGAGTTTGTGAATAAAACCCTGTTATTCTAGAACAGAGCAAGTTTAAAATTTTATATAAATTAAACAAAATTTTCTGTAGCCTGGATAATCAAGTGACACAGAGCAAATTTGCTTAGAATGAAAATTCAAACTTTATGATTCATTGTTGCAGATTTATAAATTGAAACATCAAGTGAATTCAAGAAATTTAAATCAAAAATTTCAATTTATAGTGCTGTAAAATAAATGCAGTTTTGAAATTACTGTATTTTACATTTTGATTAAGTTCACTTGATTCTTGCATTTGATTGGATTGAATTGGCTTCTGGAGATAGAGTAGCTATCAAATATTATAGGAAAAATATTGAATTGGATTAAAATTCAATCTTGCTGTTGCAATTTGGGTTTCCAGGTTTAGAACCCTAGTTTTACCGAGTATAAGAAAATTTAGTGTTGCGGTCTCTTCAATTGATCAAGTTCAACTAGGTTTGACGTGTTGGTAGCAGATGTATTGATGAAGTCTTCACCGGAGTTTCAAGATTTATAGTGGCCGGAGTTGTGAGTTATTGTCATTGACAGGTTGGTCACGGAAAGGGGGAAATGTTTTCTAGGTTTTTATTTAAAAAATTGAATTTAAAATTCAAGTTGAATTCAGGGGATCTGGGGGTTTAAAGTTGAAGTGTAGTCACTGATCGATGGGGGATGGCCATCGATGATGGTCAGAGGTAGCTAGCGTTGGTTTAAGGGTGCACAGTGGTGTTGTGCATATTGGTGATGATGGTGGGGTTTGATTTTTGGGTTGCAGGGTTTCTACCTCGGGTTGGTCTCGGGTAATTGGGAAGGGTGAAATGCTTTTAAAATTCAAGTTGGTTTTAAACTAAAATCAGAAAAACTGTCTTTCTGTTTTTAAAAATTTAAAAGTATAGCTTCAAATTGAAGATGGAGTTCAAACTGTAATGTTTAAACCTGAAACTTAAATTTGAATTCAATAATTTAAATCTGAGATTTGAAATCATTTTTTTGAATTCAAATTTAAGATGTTAAACTTAAACAGGAAACTGTTTTCTGTTTTTATGTTTTAAATTGAAAAGCAAATTTTAAAAATGCAACTGAAAATTTAAAACAAGTTTAAAAATCCGGGAACAGAATTATGAAGCTCAAGTTTGAACTTAATATAAATCTGGAAAGTTTGATTTAGATTCTTAAATTTTTACAGTATAAAGAACATTGTTTGAATTTAAAACTATAAGTCTTAATGTATGAAATAAAGTTTAAACTAAGTTTAAATTTAGTTTTAAAACCTGAGATTTAACTTTAATGTCAGTTTTTATAATTAAATAAGTTTTTAAATTTTAATTTGTTTTAACTATTTTAGAAAGTTTAAATAATTTGAATTTGAAAATGAAGATGGAGATGTAAGTAAAGTTTAAAATTTTTAAGTTTGAATCTAGAATGAAAAATTGAATTGTGTTTTAGTTTGAAATTTAAAAAGAAATTTTTTGTATTTGAATTTTTGTTTGAAACAAAGTGTTTAAAATATTTTGTGTAAAGAAGAATGTTTCTTAATTTTGAACTTAAGAAATTGGTTTCATTTAAATTATTTTATTAATTTAAATGGAATATTAATTATTTAATTTATTAATAATGTGGATATTTAATTAAGTAATTAATGTTTTTAAGTTGATTTAATTAGATTTGAGATTAATTAATTAAGGTTAATTAATCTATAATTAGGGATGGTTAATTAAATTTTAATTTATGATTAAGATTTATTTAATCAAGTGATTAACGATTAATTAAGATTTTAATTAACACTTAATTAATTAATAATTAGAGATTAATTAAATTGTAATTAAATATTAATTAATTGATAATTAATAATGATTAATTTAAGTTAACTCTTAATTAAGTAATCAAGAAATGTTAATGAAGGTCATTAACTTATGATTATTTAACAACTAATTAATGTGATTAATTTTTGATAATTAATTAGATTAATTAATTAAATAATAATCAATTGTTTATGTTTAATTACTTAATGAAAGTAATTAATGAATTAATTACTTAGTGTAATTAATTTGATTTAGGTGATTAGTTTAGATTAATTAAGTTAAATTAATTTAAACAATTGTTGATTGTTGATAATTACTTTATGTAATAAATTGGTTTGTAATTACTTAAGGAAGTAATTAATTAATAATTACTGAATGTAATTAAAGATATTTATTATAAAAGTAATTTAAATTTAAATTACTTTGAAAATTAATCAAGAGATTAATGGAGATAATAATTATGAATAATTAATTATGGGATGAGTAATTAAAGTAGTTAATTACTGGGTGTTATTAATCATGGGTGATTAATATATATGGTTTAAATTGAAGATTAATTACTGATGTAATTAAGTTTTATAGAGGTTGATTAAATATAATCAGGAATCATTAATTAATTAATTAATTATGTAATTTGGAATTGATTAATTAAGATATGATTAATAATGGATAAATGATTAATGTAATTAATTAAGCAATTATAAGTTAATTATTGCAAGGGGTTTAAGTAATTAACTTGTGTAATTAAAATTAAAAGACTAATTACTTATTGTAATTAGAGATAGTTAATTAATAAGGATTAAGTGAGATGAATATTGAGATGATGATTTATAAATTGATTTGTAATCAATTAATGGTTAAGTTAAGCAGGGTTTATATGATGAAGTAATTAATTTAATTTATTTTAAATTAATTAGAGTTTAGATAATTAATTTAATTCATTTTAAATTAATTATAAATGGTGTGATCATTAGATAGTTACTTATGTTTGATGATTGGTATTAATTGCCATGTATGGGTCGTAATCTCAGCTATGAGATGAATTATGTATGTAATATGGATGCATTGGTTGTTTTGGATGATAATATAAATTATTTGATTTTGATATGAATTATTTGTTGGTGAATGATAATGTTAATTATTCATTGTTATGTGGTAAATTATCTATCTGTGTGTATTTAGATAATGAATTGAATTGTTTTAAACTTAAAAAAACTTGGACTTAAAAGACACGTTTTGGATTTCGATGAGACCGGGATCGGGTTTCCATATTTGGGATCCGAAAACCACATCGATTCCAATTAAACGTTAGGTCGTTAATCCAAGTGGAGCGAGTGAAGACTCGAGGTGTAAGGGCTATACGTCAGTATAACTCTGTGGGTGATTCCGTAATAAGTTTGACGGAATAGTACTTATAGATTCGAGATGGTGATTCAGAGTGCAAGGATTATTGTCGTTAACTCTGAGGGTGATTCCAATACGAGTGTAACGAGATAATCCCTTCGGTTTCGTTCGAACCCGGAACGAACTTGTATGGATTGAATGCTTTCAGAACATCCACTACACCATATAAGCAATTTTGCAACACCATAGTGCGGAAAATTCGTAACGGACTTAGGCCTTTGTAATATTACAATGGCTTTGATCCGTTGCGAACACTTTGGCAAAGGCTTTGAGCCGTTGCTATATTAGAACGGGTTACAGGACCATTGCAAACCGTGGTCTTCTATGTGCAATAGCACATTCTCAAAACAGCACGCCCCGTACGTACCCTTCAATTCTTTTAGCTCCCGCTCCGAAGCTAATTTCTTCTGGCAACAAGGCGATTTTCCCAGATCCCACAAAAACCTAGCTCCACATTCTTTCCACTTCTCTTCATCGCTACCTTCCTCCTCGCCAATACTAAACCCTAGTGCTGGAATCAAAGTCGCTTGCTCTTCTCCTCCCCTTACATTCGCTTGCTCTTCACTTTCAAAGACCTCGATTTCGGAAGCTTCAACAACACTTTCTCGATCTCGATTCCTGACGAGTACAGCCTTTTCTTCGCCAATTGCATGCCGGGGTCCACTGTTTCTATGGTTGCGCACACGGAGTTGCTTAATCTTAATAGCGGCCAAAATAATTGGGTCGTTATCTGCTGTTGTGCGATTCTCTTTCTGCTTGTTTGGTCGGTTAGTATATTGAAGGTGACTTGGAAGATTATTTTTAGGCAATTTTACGTGGTGGTGATTGGATATTTGTATTTCACAAGAACCATGGTATATGCTATGAAGACAGTAACCCATTACAAGCACAGATAGGTGATTGTAGTGGCAGAGGAGACGATGAACTTGGCAGTTTATCTGTTCACGATTTATATGTTTAGGCCGGTTAAGAAGAAAGAGGATTTAGTTTTGGATGAGGTGGAAGAAGTGGCATTGCAAACAGTTGAGGAGGATATGTCTGGGATTTAATTATGAGTAGGATATGTTGAATGGGATTTCCAGTAAACTACAGAAATTTTAGTACATGGATCATGACACTGAAATCATAGAACACTGATTACAGGTTGGTGTTTGGTGTTTTTCCAGAGTATTTGTATGCGTACCTGTTACTACTGTTTTCTTTATGAGATAATATATAAGATATTCAAACTTAGGAATGCTTGAGTGGTAGTTAATTATAATTCATAATCTTCATCAATCACGTGACAAGTACAAACATACCATTACCATACCGTAGAGGAGGGCGTGTTTAGCCATCCTCCTCAAACTTTGATAAACTATGTTGGCGGCTAATTTAGATAAGTATGATATAATATAGCGAACCATTTTACTACAGCAAGTCCGTCAACCAACCATAACAAGGGATCCCACTTGCTCCCCCGTTTGACCCAATTATCAACAACACTGCATAATGATCCTTGTTCTTAGCCATCGGTGATTAGCATTTGTGAGGTTTGATCAGGTTTTGATAATGTTTTCTATTATTGAGATTGCATCTTTTGTAATTTTGTTTGGCATGGTTGCCATTTTTTCTTTTATGTGATTTTCTTTTTCTTTATGTTTCTTTTGTATGTTTACTACCTTCATGCTATTTGTAGGAAATCTTGCTGCCCGTAGTCTTCTCATATAGCTCCCCCTTCTATTGTAACCTTTAATTTAACCAACATCCATGTTGCTACCTTCTTGTTTTTGGCACCATCCTCGTATCAAATATGCAATCAATGCTCTGCACTTAGTTATTCGATAAAATACAAGAAATCCTCCTGTATGAAAATATCAGTACCTATCTACTTTTCTAACGGGGATATATGAAGGACGAGTGTATCATTGACCCTTCTGGTAAGCTTTGTTACATACCACTGACCTAATTCTTTCAAAAATTTGATATGGACCATTGAATTTTGGTGATAATTTGTGGGTCTTGTGGTTGCTAAAAGCGACTTGTCTAAATGCATCGGATAACCAAAAATGATCTCAGTTGCTTCTACCACACGATTTGGAACGAGTGTCAAGTATCTCAGTGTGATTCACTTTCTGATTCACTTTCTGATGACGAACTCAATGCAAATAGAAATGAGGAGCACACAGCCAGACACCACAAGAGCGTGTTCGTCTTAGTTGTCTACGTGTCTTGCATCAGTTGGCATCAAGTACTACATGTGCTGAAGCTATGGCAGCTACTAGTGCTGGGACTCAGGTGGTGAACTTTGAGTGATTAAATAATTTTATGTGGTTGTTTTAGTTTTAAGCTTCTTTTTTCACGGTTGAAAACTGGTTATAAGATTTATTTACTTATTTATTATTATTATTATTATTATTATTATTATTATTATTATTATTATTATTATTTGTAAAAGATAAATTCAATTTTAAAACCTTTTATTTTAATAGTCAATAGAGTTACCACTATGCATGTGGTCTTTATTGTTTTGAAGATAATTTATTTGTGTGGTCATGTGTGCATGGAACTAGTGTATTGTTTGAGATATTGTCCATAACAGCATATTGGTAAAAGCGGTTTATATTTTCAGAGTGTATAAAGATACAGTGAAGTTAAATCGTCATTTGTAAGTGAGTTTGTTCTTAGCGTTGAGTACGTTGACATATATTATAATGGCCGTGACCAAGAACTTGAATGGGAAAAATTTATGAATGCTTTCAGAATTGATTCTTTTTGTAGCTTATGTGATATTGCATTTTCCCAAAGTTCTAATCTCTTTCCAGCAGGTTGTACCTTTGCTTGTGAAAGCGATTGGGTGGAAAGGTGGTTGTATTCTAGCTTTGGAAACACTAAAACGTGTTGTTGCTGCTGGAAATAGAGCAAGAGATTCATTGGTTGCACAAGGTTTGAAGTAAGTTGATACAAAATTATACTGAATGCACACTTGTAATTGATCATAATTATTATAACGCAGAAATTCCTCAGGTCTTTTACAGGCACGAGGAGTTATTTACTTTTATGTTATACACACAGAAAAGGACAATAATGACAGTTTTACTTGGGAGTAAAAGTTAATAATAAAATTGCTCAAGTTCTAGGCCAATGGATTCTGTCTACACTATCATAACTTTTCAATAAATAGAACTATAATGTCTCACTTCATTTCTATGTTCAAATATGAAATGATTTTCTAATGCTATATGGATATTCAATTTGTCACTAGTATCAATATTAATAATTGTTATTATTCATCTTCATCATTATCTTTACATCAAATCCATGACCGGTGTTCATTTTAACTAAATTATTGAGAATATTCATCTAACATTATATTAATATGCAGGGTTGGCCTTGTGGAAGTACTTCTTGACCTCCTTGATTGGAGAGCAGGAGGACGCCAGGGATTTTGTGCACAGATGAAGTGGAATGACTCTGAAGCTTCAATCGGACGTGTACTTGCAGTTGAGGTATTCATGTGCTGAAAACATATTTCTTGCTATTGTGACCATGAGTGGTGAAGCTTTTTGCTAAAAAATTTAGTAGTGGAGCTTTAAAAACGACAATCTGAAGTAACCTATTTTCGTTTTCTTTTAAACTGACCTGATCTTCATTATGGATCTTTTTTGGCCTGTTTAGCCTGAGGATGAGATTAACCCTCAAGGAAGTGTTCTCAAATAAGGGGAATGATAATCTTACCTTCAAGAAATGTGACATTCACACCCCATGAGATTTCTTTTCATAATCAATTCACTTTTTATAATCACTTCATTAAATTTGGAAGTTCTATAGTTTACTGCTGTGTGAATCTTATTCTCCTGGGAGAAGTGGGGCATTATAGAAGTGCGATCTAAGCATATTCTTCATTAACAAATGGTCGTTGTTGTTAGACTATAACATGTTGATTTGGAATGTAATCACTAGTCGGAAATAAAGTTGAACATGTCTACCAACTAGTGACCAAATAAATAGCTATCACTACTAAAATTGGTGATACTAGAGGCAATGCTTAAGAGGCTAAATAAAACAAACCGCCTTTTTTAGTGGCAAAGCAAGGGCAAAAAGTTACATGCCCCTGATACTATCATTTGAGGCGAATCTGAGCGCCTTTGATTCAAAGATAGTAAACCGCACCTGTTAGATAATTCGTCTTCTTCAAATCAATTAATCATCCAGGAAAGCAACGTAACCCTAGCAAAATTTTGTCTACTAAAATACATTGTACAATATAGCTCTAATGCAACTATCATACTCGAATCTTCAACGGAAACCTCTATTTCAACGCGTGATGTTTTCAATCCAGATTTGGATGTCAGGTATAGCAACTTTTTCCTCTTGTTTTGAATCCATTTGAGATTTGACTGATTTTTTCCTTCGATTTCATTTAATTGCTGGACTTTATGGTTATAATTGGATTTCATGTATATGTCTATTGTATGTCTATATTTTAGGTTCATATTGTTGAATGGAGACAAAATTAGAAATGATCAACCTAATGTAAGAAACCATAAAGATTTGCAATTTTTACTTGTTTATAGTTTATTAATTGAGAAGATTGAGTACAAAATGATAATATGACTAATTTTGTCAAATTTTAACCGATATCTGATAAAATTGAATTAGAATACCATAAAAGTTAAGTTATTTTGATAATTTTTCGCTCTTTATATATACCTCTCTAGCACTGCCCCTTCTTACTTTTGATATATTGACATTAGAGTTTTAATACATGCATTGGAACATTTCAGTGCAAGAAATTTTGCCTTTAACTATGACAGCATTGGAATAATTCTTGCTATCTTTCATTGTTTAGATTGTAAAATTATTAATATGCACGCTATGATATGTTGGTTCCCTAGAAAACAAAAGCTAAAAATCTAAAGCGGCAAAAGAAGTTTGTGTCCCACTATTCCTACCCATATCGAACTCCATTTTCCATACCTTACCTTGTAAAATCATAACTTTCTTGCTTCCTTGCAACCCTATTTTCCTATCTTTTCACCAATCCGATCTCCACCTTATCCCGTTTGAGTTCTCATAGGCCAATGGTTATCTGTTTTCCAGTAAACTACTTCTGTTATTCAATTTTTATTACTTATCAATTTGATTTAATTACTGAAAGATAAATCTTGAGTTAAATTCGTGTTAAGTGATAATTATTACCATTGTCATTTCCATACATATGCAACTAAACCAGTATGTATAAGTCAGATTACATATCATGTTTGTAGATGCACGATCCCTTAACTCAGCATAACACACATATTAGGTATTTAATAAAGCAATATTGCAGTTTGGTTTGTGAAAAAATGGAAAGTAGAAACAATAGTTATTAGATAACACCAGAATTGTTGCTCAACAATGGTTTTCATATGGTTTTAGTCTTGCAAAGCACCAACAATGTGAAATATAAATTATTAGTGTTTCGTAACTTATACTCAAAGGAGTATAAACTATTTGGCTTACCTGATATTATGGCTGCGTTATTAGACACTTCAAAATCAGCATTTAGCATTTCTTACGTTCGACGTAACTAAGATTCACTTCAATGTACGTAAGACGGGTATTGGATTAATGGATGTCGATGCCATTTTTCTATATCCCAAATCAAACCTCACTACCTCCATATATCTGGAAAAAATGAGATGGGAGAATCAATCTATTCAATTAGACACCCATTTAAGCTGAAAGAAAAGGTTCTTAATTGAACGAGAAAAATTCTGGCATAAAACATGAATGAAAAAGGGAAAATAATATTATCGACATGAGCGAGCAAAACTAAGAAAATCAAAAGGAAAGTTCTAGGGCGGGCTTATTAATATTAATTATAATGAGGCAGAAAATGAAGAGGCAAATTCTAGCGTAAAAGATGGAGAAGGTAGCGTTATTTTTTGAAAATGACTAGAAAAGGGATAAAATGCCAGTGTAGATCCAACTTTATAAAATATAAGATAGTATTGGTAATTGAAGCATGAAATTATTTATGTTGTATGATACACTTGAAGTTAAGTTTTTTACTTGTAGATGTTCTGTTATTTCAATGACGCTTCTTAATATTCTAGAAGTTATTAAACCGCATTAATTGTTTAAATAGTGTTTATTTGGTTTGCTATTTCAATGATCCAAACAAAGATAATCTTTTCCAGATCTGATACTTGGAAGCATATAAGCACTAACAGCTTTTAAGTGGTTTGTCTTATAAGGACAATCTTTAGGAGATAGAAGTACTGGACATAGTTGATGCTTTGGAAGCAAATGAGGAGTCGATTAGAACCGAAAACGAGGCTGAAGTTGTTGCTACCCAGTCAGTAGGCTATCAAAAGATGTTGATATCTTGCCTCACTTTGAAGCCTGAATGGTATAGAACTATATTCATTTGAGTTGTAGCTGCATGTTTTCGAGACCTAAGAGTTCATGCATTTAATTACATGTTATATATTAATAAACTATAAATTAGTGTCATTTTCTATATTTGTTCTTCTATGCGTAAAGTTTGATTGACTGTAATGCAGATATTAAGCCTTGCCAACTCTGTATGTATACTTGCAAAGATGGAAGATCCTATTAGACATGTTCTTAAACAAATGGAGGTTAGACAAATACATTTTTCAATGAATTTTCTGAATTAGCAAATTTTATGTCACACTTGTATGTTATCACACTATAAATTTATATGCTGGTTTATGCTGTTAAGTTGCTTATATTTTTATGACTCACATCCTTGATTTGTCTACTTTCAACTTACTACGTAGATATGCTTATTTTTTTACGTGTTGTTCATTTAGGTAGCAGATGGCTTAATTTGGAAAAAAATCTCTTGTCCTTTGGGTATTCTGCTGGTAGTTTTTGAATCATGACCTGATGCACTAGTTCAGGTAAAAAGAGGCTTATAGCTCTTACTTTTGTTTATACATTGTTCTGTTAAATTTTTTTCATCCTTAAAATTGTTTCCTTGTAAAAATCTATTAGGGAACTCTTTGTAAGGGATCTTGACATAATTTTGTAAAGCTTGGGTACCCTACTACTATTTTTAACAATGTATAATACTTGCATGAATTTTAAAATGATGTGGATAATAAAAGTCAGTTTATGTCCTATCTCTGTTTAACTCCACGATTTATCTGATTTGTAATATTTTAGTTTGGAACTGTAAGTGCTTGCTTAAAAGGCCATTTACTATTTTTTATTTAAAGTAAGAAAGTTGGATAAATCTTCAACCATTTATTTATTTTGGTACATGAAAAGAGTGAATTTCTCATCTCTATGTTTTTTTTATTGACTATGCCTATCTATGATATAGCCATAGAAAATAATTCTTTTTTGTCAAAAAAAGTAAGGAATGAACTCTATTTCTTTCAACGTTTAATCATAATTCGGTTCGAGAGAATTATTTGGTTAACTTATACACGCATCAATTATTAAAGAGTTTGCGATATACTTTACAGTGTTTTATTTCCTTGAAATCTATAGTTAATGCAACTGACGGAGGATTGAATATTTGGGACTGGAGTTTTGTCGAACATTACCTACAGGGAAAATGTACCTTAAGAAGCTACCAAAAGCTCCCAAGGAGATTACAAGGATAGCAGCAATGAGTATGGCTTTATAGTTTCCATATAGAAAAACACATGGTATGTTGTGTTTATATGCATCTAATATTGCATTTAATCTATTGATATAATTGTATATAACATTATGCATTTGAATGATTTGATTTTTGGTTGATGTTATATTCGCCGATAATTTATGTTTGTTGTATAATTAAATTGTTTATAATTTATCTAATATATGATTACATATGTTCATTTGAGTGTATAATTTTTTTTTTAATAATATAATTGATAATAAGGGTGCTTATCAGTGCCTCTAATCTTTTTTTGTATTTACTTATCCTACATGGCAGGTAAAGCAGTAGAGGCAGAATTGCGGTTGGATTTGCCTCTTGTTGCTATTAGGGACTTTGCTTATAGGGGCAAATGCTAAATTGCCTCTCATTCTTTTAGGGGCAGAATAGCTATATTTTTTGCCTCTACTTTAACTAATAGAGGCAAACCTATTTGCCATTAATATTAAAAATTTCCGTAGTGTGATCTAATACTTGTTGTAATTTCGGTAATCTGTCAAGAACGAGGAATGTTGTTAAGTATCTCTTTATACAGCCATCAGTATTTTTTATTATGTGTTTTATTTTACACAATATTAATGATTTGTACTGATCTAGGTATTGCATGCATTCGCAACTGAAGGTGCACATTGTGTTAAAGTAAATGAAATATTAAAAGGTTCCGGAGTAAGTTCTGTTTACTCTCTTCTTCCTTTTGCAAACTTGATCTAATGCAAATGTGGCTGTATACATTGGACAATTACTTATTTCTTTTGGATATTTATTTTCCTTTTTTCCAGGTTATTTCTTTTGGATATTTATTTTCCTTTTTTCCAGGTATGGGGTGCTTATAAAGATCAAAGGCACGATCTTTTCCTTCCATCAAATGCACAATCTGCAGCTGCTGGAGTTGCTGGACTTATCGAAAGCTCATCTTCCTAACTTCCTTACGCTCACTCTTGAATGTCTCGCTCACTCTTGCCTGCTTATGCTTTTCTACTGTTTCCCATCGTTCGAGTCCCCATTCACAAGTATTGAATAAAACTTATCAGGTGAGGGTTTATTCAGGCTTTATGTTTGTGCCTTTTTCCATTCCTGTGCATGAAATGTGATGCGGTGTGCCATATATTAAATTTCTTATTATTATGTTTTGGTTAATAAATTTTCTTATCCAAATTTCTATATGTTAGTTGATATTCTAATACATTATTTGATTTTGTGTTTGCAGGATATACTGTTGCTAGACATACCAGTGATACTTGATATAGGGTTATCCAATACCTGACTTTTGAAATAAGTATTTTATGTCAATATTCCACTCTCCAATAAGCGTTAAACGATTGGAGGAAGACGTTATGTACCGTACGTATTGTACTATGCATGTAGCATTATGTAATGATGCCGTTGTTGTACTATGTATGTTATGTATACTTGTTGAACTATATAGTGGTATGTGTTGATGTTGAACATTATAATTCAAACATTTGTTATTTTGGTTTTTGTGTTTAATATATGAAAAATATTTGGTTTAATAATCTTTCTTTTGTGATACTGTTAAATTTGCAAATTTTTGTTAATTATGATAATGAAATAACTGTCGCTGGTGCAGAGAAAAATTTTGTTTTTTTTTAAAATAAAATATTAATTAGCAACGAATTAAAGCCGTTGCTAATATTTAAAACATCAATCTATACATCTACATTTAGTAACGGCATTAAGCCGTTGCAAAATAAAATCCGGAATGGCTACAAGCCGTTGCTAAAATATATTTTGCAATGACCCTTAGCCGTTGCAAAAATATATTTCGCAACGGATTTGAGCCATTGCGAAATTTTTACCACTGACCATTTCGCAACGGCTCAAAGCCGTTGCGAAATTATTTTGCAACGGCTTAAAGCCGTTGCGAAATGAGGATTCTGGTGTAGTGATCGTCAGGTGGACGATGAGCATTCTAAGTGTTATGTCCTATAAAGGTAATTGTAGCCTCAAGCCTCATCAACCGAGAATGGCTAAAACAGGGGAGGTGCAGCAAAGCTTCGTGGGTAGCCCCCACTTGAGAGCAAGATTTATCCATGTCTAGAGGTCCCTTTATTTTCGGCTTAGTGGTGCGGTTGCTGATCACAACTGCGGGGTTGTCTTGTTTGCAACTATTCAGTAAGGAATGGGTCCGGCTTTGTGTTGCAGGGGATTGGGAGTAATCCTCGGTATGGTGATCTAGGCCACGTACTGTGACGGGCGGTACCCCAGTAGACCAGCCATTGATGGAATCCAAAATCCAATAAGTGCCAACGGTTTTGATTGTATTACCCACTTTTGTGGCTAGTAGCTGGAATTTAATCATGTAACAATTTCGGCTATTTCTTATTTACTTGAAAACCCTAGACACTATTATAATATCATCGGATTTCCTATCAAATGTTTTGGTTAGCGTAAGGTAAAAACTTTTCCATGTTTATGTGTGGGAAGTCTTACGTGATACCTTTTCTTTCAAAGGTTTTTTCAAAGTTAAGCAACTTTAACCTGTTACTCACACCAGACCGATGTCTGACCCGAAGTAATTTCTGTTTTTCTTTAACTCTTGGGTACTCAAATTTTTACGAGTAGCCAAGGGAATTCAGGTTAGGATTTAGGTTAGCTTTGACGTATTGTGGAAGAGCATATGGAGCAGGAGGCTTCTGCGTATAGTTATATAGTTTTCCGCTGTGTTGGTTTCTCTGAGTGTCTTCTGTATTGTGATTGAGTTGTAATAACTAGATAGGTGTTTATAACTGCCTAGTATGTGTTGTACTATCTGTGTACTCTGATAATTGTTGTATATTATGTAATACTTATGTTATTAATATAATTTATTCGTTCCGCTGTTGAGATTCTTGTGTTGTTTCTTCTTTCTCTTCTTTCTTTTCTCTTTTCTATCCCTTTCTTTCTTAAGGATGATACGACTTTTTGTGGAGAAAAAGTCTGGTTTATAAATCTATGTTTCGGGTTTTAACAGAAACCTGTACTGTTATTTTTTTTAAATTTTTAAGTAAGATTTTGAAATGAAAACTTAAAACCTGAACTAAGTATAAAGTTTAAACTGAATTTAAATATAAATTCAATTAGTTTAATTTTAGGTTTGAAATAATTTAAATTTTGAAAATTTTATTTGGTCTTAAGCAAAAGCAGAAACCTGTTTCCAGGTTTTGTAAAGTTGAAGTAAAAAGTAAATTGCAAAACAAAAATCTGAAATAAGTCTTGAACCTGAAATTGAATTTGAAATTCAATAAGTTTAAATTTTTTACCTTTGAAATAAATTTGAAATGCTTTTAAAATTCAAGTTGGTTATAAACAAAAATCAGAAAAACTGTCTTTCTGTTTTTAAAAATTTAAAAGTATAGCTTCAAATTGAAGATGGAGTTCAAACTGTAATGTTTAAACCTGAAACTTAAATTTGAATTCAATAACTTAAATCTGAGATTTGAAATCATTTTTTTGAATTCAAATTTAAGATGTTAAACTTAAACAGGAAACTGTTTTCTGTTTTTATGTTTTAAATTGAAAAGCAAATTTTAAAAATGCAACTGAAAATTTAAAACAAGTTTAAAAATCCAGGAACAGAATTATGAAGCTCAAGTTTGAATTTAATATAAATCTGGAAAGTTTGATTTAGATTTTTAAATTTTTACAGTATAAAGAACATTGTTTGAATTTAAAACTATAAGTCTTAATGTATGAAATAAAGTTTAAACTAAGTTTAAATTTAGTTTTAAAACCTGAGATTTAACTTTAATGTCAGTTTTTAAAATTAAATAAGTTTTTAAATTTAAATTTGTTTTAACTATTTTAGAAAGTTTAAATAATTTGAATTTGAAAATGAAGATGGAGATGTAAGTAAAGTTTAAAATTTTTAAGTTTGAATCTAGAATGAAAAATTGAATTGTGTTTTAGTTTGAAATTTAAAAAGAAATTTTTTGTATTTGAATTTTTGTTTGAAACAAAGTGTTTAAAATATTTTGTGTAAAGAAGAATGTTTCTTAATTTTGAACTTAAGAAATTGGTTTCATTTAAATTATTTTATTAATTTAAATGGAATATTAATTATTTAATTTATTAATAATGTGGATATTTAATTAAGTAATTAATGTTTTTAAGTTGATTTAATTAGATTTGAGATTAATTAATTAAGGTTAATTAATCTATAATTAGGGATGGTTAATTAAATTTTAATTTATGATTAAGATTTATTTAATCAAGTGATTAACGATTAATTAAGATTTTAATTAACACTTAATTAATTAATAATTAGAGATTAATTAAATTGTAATTAAATATTAATTAATTGATAATTAATAATGATTAATTTAAGTTAACTCTTAATTAAGTAATCAAGAAATGTTAATGAAGGTCATTAACTTAAGATTATTTAACAACTAATTAATGTGATTAATTTTTGATAATTAATTAGATTAATTAATTAAATAATAATCAATTGTTTATGTTTAATTACTTAATGAAAGTAATTAATGAATTAATTACTTAGTGTAATTAATTTGATTTAGGTGATTAGTTTAGATTAATTAAGTTAAATTAATTTGAACAATTGTTGATTGTTGATAATTACTTTATGTAATAAATTAATTACTTAAGGAAGTAATTAATTAATAATTATTGAATGTAATTAAAGATATTTATTATAAAAGTAATTTAAATTTAAATTACTTTGAAAATTAATCAAGTGATTAATGAAGATAATTAATTATGAATAATTAATTATGGGATGAGTAATGAAAGTAGTTAATTACTGGGCGTTATTAATCATGGGTGATTAATATATATGGTCTAAATTGAAGGTTAATTACTTATGTAATTATTTTTTATAGAGCTTGATTAAATATAATCAGGAATCATTAATTAATTAACTAATAATGTAATTTGGAATTGATTAATTAAGATATGATTAATAATGGATAAATGATTAATGTAATTAATTAAGCAATTACAAGTTAATTATTGCAAGGGGTTTAAGTAATTAACTTGTGTAATTAAAATTAAAAGACTAATTACTTATTGTAATTAGAGATAGTTAATTAATAAGGATTAAGTGGGATGAATATTGAGATGATGATTTATAAATTGATTTGTAATCAATTAATGGTTAAGTTAAGCAGGGTTTATATGATAAAGTAATTAATTTAATTTATTTTAAATTAATTAGAGTTTAGATAATTAATTTAATTCATTTTAAATTAATTATAAATGGTGTGATCATTAGATAGTTGCTTATGTTTGATGATTGTTATTAATTGCCATGTATGGGTTGTAATCTCAGCTATGAGATGAATTATGTATGTGATATGGATGCATTGGTTGTTTTGGATGATAATATAAATTATCTAATTTTGATATGAATTATTTGTTGGTCAATGATAATGTTAATTATTCATTGTTATGTGGTAAATTATCTATCTGTGTGTATTTAGATAATGAATTGAATTGTTTTAAACTTAAAACAACTTGGACTTAAAAGACACGCTTTGGATTTCGATGAGACCGGGATCGGGTTTCCATATTTGGGATCCGAAAACCACATCGATTCCAATTAAACGTTAGGTCGTTAATCCAAGTGGAGCGAGTGAAGACTCGAGGTGTAAGGGCTATACGTTAGTATAACTCTATGGGTGATTCCGTAATGAGTTTGACGGAATAGTACTTATAGATTCGAGATGGTGATTCAGAGTGCAAGGGTTATTGTCGTTAACTCTGAGGGTGATTCCAATACGAGTGTAACGAGATAATGCCTTCGGTTTCGTTCGAACCCGGAATGAACTTGTATGGATTGAATGCTTTCAGAACATCGTCAGGTGGACGATGAGCATTCTAAATGTTATGTCCTATAAAGGTAATCGTAGCCTCAAGCCTCATCAACCGGGAATGGCTAAAATAGGGGAGGTGCAACAAAGCTTCGTGGGTAGTCCCCACTTGAGAGCAAGATTTATCCATGTCTAGAGGTCCCTTTATTTTCGGCTTAGTGGTGCGGTTGCTGATCACAACTGCGGGGTTGTCTTGTTTGGAACTATTCAGTAAGGAATGGGTCCGGCTTTGTGTTGCAGGGGATTGGGAGTAATCCTCGGTACGATGATCTAGGCCACGTACTATGACGGGCGGTACCCCAGTAGCCCAGCCATTGATGGAATCCAAAATCCAATAAGTGCCAACGGTTTTGATTGTATTACCCACTTTTGTGGCTAGTAGCTGGAATTTAATCATGAAACAATTTCGGCTATTTCTTATTTACTTGAAAACCCTAGACACTATTATAATATCATCGGATTTCCTATCAAATGTTTTGGTTAGCGTAAGGTAAAAACTTTATCATGTTTATGTGTGGGAAGTCTTACGTGATACCTTTTCTTTCAAAGGTTTTTTCAAAGTTAAGCAACTTTAACTTGTTACTCACACCAGACTGATGTCTGACCCGGAGTAATTTCTGTTTTTCTTTAACTCTTGGGTACTCAAATTTTTACGAGTAGCCAAAGGAATTCAGGTTAGGATTTAGGTTAGCTTTGACGTATTGTGGAGGAGCATATGGAGCAGGAGGCTTCTGCGTATAGTTATATAGTTTTCCGCTGTGTTGGTTTCTCTGAGTGTCTTCTGTATTGTGATTGAGTTGTAATAACTAGACAGGCGTTTATAACTGCCTAGTATGTGCTGTACTGTCTGTGTACTCTGATAATTGTTGTATACTATGTAATACTTATGTTATTAATATAATTTATTCGTTCCGCTGTTGAGATTCTTGTGTTGTTTCTTCTTTCTCTTCTTTCTTTTCTCTTTTCTATCCCTTTCTTTCTTAAGGATGATACGACTTTTTGTGGAGAAAAAGTCTGGTCGTCTCACTAAGGTTTACTTCACCCTATCTCTAATGAGCTACTTAACGTGTTATACTCCTGAGCTAAAGTTTCATCTTAGCTCTGATACCAAATGTGACGATAGGAATTTTTCGCGCTCGAAAATCGACATCCATACTTTAAATCGTATCCGAATGCCGTAGATTCGACCGTTCAAATCCGATTCGCCGGTGCTTATAACAACATTAAGTAAACAACACAACGGAATAAAAAGAATAATACGTTGATATACAGCATTAATACAATATCTGATACAATGATCAATATACAATGAATATCAATATACATCAGAGATATGATACAAGAGAATAGCAGCGGAAAAGAAAACGATAACACCAGCAGCGGATAATCTCCAAAATAGTCTTCAAAAGAGAAATCCAAGGCACCAATCCAGAAATAGCGGGAACCAATCATCACGATGCACCAAGCTAAGCAAGTGCAGTCCTAATCCAAAGACTGAACTGACTCCAGATAATCTACTAAACCTAACTATCTGAAAAACCCAACTCTAGGCTGCCCGTGTAGAAAATTTTGAGCACCTAGAGTTTAGGAAAGAAACAACAAACTCTGGATTAGTCGTGGGACTGGTGTGAGCAACATAAACAGTTTATCTTTTAAAACAATCAACAAAAGATTTTAAAGTCAATTCGCAATGCTTTTTGAAAATGTAACTACCATAAGACCTCCCACCACACACACAATGCAAATGCAGACTTGGAGGAGATTTCTTCTTATGTTAGTCAAAGATGCTTACTACGCAAAATCAAATCATTTGATTATTATTATTAGTGCATAGTGTAGAAAACATTTCGAAAGTAGAATATAAATCTTAGCTAGCATAGGTACCATTATATCATGCCCGCTATAGCTACCTCCTGAGTAGGCAAGTTCTACAATTTGCAATCGTAAAGGTTCGTATTGTTTCTTTGGATTTCCAACAAATGGTCAGGCCAAGGAACTTTCCATTGCCACATGAGAACGCCTCTGGAAGGACGTCCCCGAGAACCTAACCGGATCTCTGCCAACACAAGGCCGGGTTACCCCTAACTGGGTAACTTCTGACACGAGTATGCCATCCCCCGGTCGTAACCAACCTTTATCCGGGATCTTGATAACCAACAACCACAAAGTAATAAATTTGCAGCAACAACATAGGTTAAGTATCTAGGCTCCATACCATGATACCACCTCTATCCAGAAGGAAATGCACATACCCTAAGGGGCGCTACCCCCAATAACCTTGCCACATCTTTCCTGTTTCGACCATTTCGGGGTGTGAGGTTCGACGAAGTCTCATTCACAAAGCTAAGCTTTTCACAAAAGCCACGCTTTGATCAACAAATGATCAGCATCACTCAGCATGTCACATTACCAAGTTGGGAATATATCGCTGATAACCTTCAACTACATAACCTCTGAGCTCGTACGTCTCAGAGAAGGGTGTTAAACTAAGAGAATAAATTCTCCGCCACCAACAGATATGTATTTGAAAGAAATCTGCTTTATATCTCAAAATTCAATGTCAGACATACAATCCATACAAGTCTGTTTTGGGTTCGAACAGAACCGAAGGCACTTCCAAAGAAGTCCTTGCAACCCGGATAATCCCTAATAACGTCCGGATTTCCTATCACATATGGAGATCTCTATACCGGGGATCAGCCAGTGCAGAGACAATCGATAAGAAACCCTTTCGTTTTCGAAAATATCCGGTCTTCACCACCGGTCTTCACATGCTATCCATGACGTCGAATTACATATTCGGAATGGGTTATACGACACAAAGGTCCTTTCCCGGCTAACCCGAATAGTGAGCGCAATATTTAAAACATATGGACATGGGATTTCAATTAGGTCACAACTTAATAAGTCAAAACTTTCTTTCAAATGGTTTAAACCAATTACCATTTCAAATCCTTTAAACAAAAGATTTATTTCATACAGTTCACCTAGTTTCCACAAAGATTCATTCCGGATTTCAAAACAATTTTCATTTCAATTGGATTAACTCGTTTAAAATCTTTGAATTAAAGATTTAACTTATAGTTTTCAAATCGTTTTCATAATTTGCAAATTATCTTCATTTCAAACTAGAAATCATTTTAACACAATTTGGAAGTTCATTTCTTATGTGAAAGCTTTTGTTATTTAAAAACGGATAGTTTTCGTTTTAGAAAAATCCAATTTTATTTGCTCGAGTTAAAGCTCTTAAATTATATTCACATTTCCAAATCGATACTTTTAAGATAGTTTAACCCATCTAAACTTATTTATAAGTTGAATAGCCTTTCTAAACCCTAGTTTCCAAATCATAGAATTCAATTTCAAATATCGAATTCAAATTTAAATCAAATTATTTAAATTCCAAAACTTAATCAAGTTATTCAAAAATAAATTTCATCTTGAAATTCTATTTCAAAAACTTTTCACTTTAAACCCAATCCATTTCCAAAACATTTAGATTTAAATATTCAACTTTTAAAACCATCTCAAAATCTGTGACTTAATCGATTTCCTCGTGAAATCCATATTGGTGTGTGTAAAAGTGTGGTCCCGGGGTTTAACACAATAGTGCAACATCATTCAATCATCACAAATCAAATACAACAATATATCTGATAAGCGATGTAAACTATAACGCTTATCTTCATTCACAGATCATAGATATATATGCAGATGTATCATCAATAAATGAATAAAATTATACATAGCATAATCCACAGATCAAAATATCACAGATCAGATAGGATAATCAATTAAGGCATTTCATACAAAATAATCATTCATAAGTAAGGTCAAGCATTTAATAATCATTTATAAGCAGGATTAATAAATTATTTAATGCTAAGTAATTCAATTCATTTCCAATTAAATTAATTACTTATGAATAAATTATTCAATCTTATTTATAAATTACAAATCATTTGATATAAATAAATTTATCAAACACTTTAATTAATTAAATTATACTTAATTAATCATATTAATTTAAATCAACCTTTAAACCAATTACTTAATTAATTAACCTTAATAAATCAAAATATCCAAAAATTAATTACAATAAGTGATTAATTCTTTATTACTTTCATTTAGTAATTACATTTAAACAATTTATAACTGATTATCTAAATTAATTAATCCAATTAATTATTAACATTAATCACTTTAATCAATACTTAATAATCCTTAGTTAATTATCTTTATTAACTAATAATATTTCTTTAATTACTTATTTAAGAAAATTTCTCATATTTAAATCATTATTAATCATTTTTAATTACATAATTTATTAATTCATAAATAAAATGAATCATTCTTTAATTACTTTATTAATTAAATCATTTTAATTACCTTAATTATCTCTAAGATAATCCATTTCTTTATTAATGACTTAATTAACATTAACGTATATATTTTAAACATTTTACTTTTGAACTCACAATTTAGTTCCATTTTAAATTTAAGTTTAAATCAAATTATCTACAATCCAGTTTTAAAGATAAATTGATTTATTTAACTTACAAATTTAAGTTAAACTAATTTAATAGCTTTTCATCCAATTTTACTTTTAAATTTCAATTTTAAATTCAAAATGAAATACCAGTTTATCTTTAATAAAGTCTACCACTAAATTTTTAAAACCTTTGAAATCTTATGTTAAATAATATTATTTTTATAAAATAAATTTACAAGAGTTTAAACCCAATTATTTAAATTCAAATCATTGTATAAAGTATACTTGAACATTTTAAAGTTGTTTGAATACTTTAAATTTTATACAACTTTATTTATTTCAAAAGTAAATTTGAATTCCATCTTCCAAATTTTGATTTTTTTAACTTATATATAAAAATTTGTTTCAAACTCAAGTTCTGATTAAAACAGAACAGATAGAATCTGGTTTTAAAACCTGGAACAAACATTTACCCGAGCCTTTGCCTATAAAAACTCGAGTCAACCCCTCATCTTACCCGAGACAACTTTGTGTCTCTTCCCTGTATGCTACTCTCTTCTTCTCCTCTTTTTTTATTCTTTTATTTTTTTTATTTTACCAAATTAAAAATAGTATCAGGAACACACGCGAACTCGAATACAACCCGAAGCGAATTCTTCTTTTGTTCGAGCACGACTCGAGACGGAAGACCACCACGACACTGTCACCAACCACTTCCACGTCGTACCCGTGCACATACGATCGGAGCTTCTCCTATCGTGGCCGAGCCCCTCCACAAGTCACCTACGATGTGACAACCCTGTATTTTTTTTTATATTTTAATTATTTTGATTTAAAAAAAAACTTATTTTACTTATTTTAAATGATTAAATTTTATTAATTAAATATAAATCTTGATTTTATATGAAATTATAATTCCAAACTTGTGTAATTTGAATATGTTCCTGAAATGTTGATTTTGGTCAAAATAGTCAAACTTTGACTTTTGACTTAAAATTTTAAAAGTTTAAAATTATAAATTTTATCTTTTATTACGAAATTACATAAAATTCTAAGAACACCACTTTTCGTTTCGTTGAAAAACGGAGTTAAAATGTAAAAGTTATGTACATTTCAATTTCTAGTATAATTTGTTTTATTGTGCAATTTTGCCTATTTTAAATTTTATAAATCATATTTTTCTTTCTTATATTTCTTTTAATATGGGTAGATATGTTAATTTATGTATATTTTCATCTCTAAATATTTTAAAAATAATAATAGGATTTTTCTAAAATTTACTATGATGATTTCCTATTTTTAAAAGGCTGTTTCCTTTTTCTGCTATTTTCTTCGTCTAAACTATATTTTAATTAAAATTTATTTATTTATTTTGTGAATTCATTTTATTTTGTGTTCTTATCTTTATTTATAAATATTTTTAAGTACATAAAAAATTTTCCAAGTTCATTGCACTTATTTTTCATATTTTCAGGACTAGTTGTAAATTTTGCTGTTTTATTTAATTAAACTATATATAATTAATAATTTATTTATTTATTATTGTTTATTTACTAAATTTTCGTATTTTTATCTGGATATATATATATATTTCAGTTATTCAAAATTAAAAAGAATTTAGTGGAAATTTGAAAGGTTTTTTGACTCTTTAGTTGCTTAAGTCTCTTTGTTTTCCCACCTTTTCATTTTCTAACTCTTGCATTCAATTGAGGCCAACCATATCTCATTTCTTTCAGCTGATCACATATCATTTGCACGTAAACAAATGTCCTCCTTCATCTCCTAAAAACTCACGGCACTTCAAAGAAAAATATGGCTTCCATTCTCCTCTCATCTTCTTCCTTTTTCCATTTGTTTGCCTTGATTTTTGCCCTGCTTCTTCATGCTTTGCTCAGCCTAACCTCTCCACCATCTCCTCCACCATCTACAGCAGCTCCTCCTCCCCCTCCTCTGACATTAACCAAGTTTTGCCCATCCATTGAGGTTAGGATCACAAACTTTGCACCAAACCCCTTGAAATTGCCTAGCCTAGCCATATACTCCACTATCTCCTTCATATCTTCTCTTGGCCACCCCTAGAACCACCACCACCAGCAACCACATGACCTTTGGGTGCTGCTATACCATCACTCTCCACTGTCTAGATCTGGAGTAAGTATAGCCAGCCCAAGTGTGCCATAGGTCGAGCCAAATATGGACCAAAATCCTTGTTTATGCCTTGTAGTCATAGTTTCATGTACACATACCTTTGCACCATCATCAAATCCATGATACGCTGACCTGTTGCATCCAAACCTGATCCAAAACCATTCCATTACAGTGCTTTTCCAGTCCATAGCTGAAGCATACAAAGGTGAATGCAAGTGCAAAAGTTCTAGCTTTGAATTGTGTACTTATTCCTAGCATTGTTTTGTAATATCTTGGTTTATAATTCATGTTTGTTATTGTTTGTTGATTTGTATTCAAGGGAATTAATCCTTGGCTCCTCCATTCGTATCTGTGTCGTGCTTTTGTGCTTGTGTAGATTCCGTTCGTGAAATTCGTTGTTGTGTCTCCAGCTCAAACCGGTGAGTTATTCTCACCAGACAATCTGTACCTATATAACTGATAAACCGACACCATTTGAATCTGTAAATGTATTGCATCATGTTATAACTGCTATATTATGATCATATGATGTTTACACCTATTATTACACCTGTTATATCACTTGTTACTGTTTATTATGCTATTCTGTTTATTTATATCAGTTTATCACATTGCAAGTTCCCTTTTGATTAGAATCACTATGGGTTGAAATGATATATACCCGAACGGACTTTGGAATAAGGGAAAATTGTTATGGGCTGAAATGATAGGCCTGAATGATTTTCAAATCATTTATTTAACTTGGGATTGCGGGTTTGAAATGATAAAACCCGGATTTTTCTTTTTAAACTGCGGATTGAAATGATACATATCCGTATCACTTTACCTAGCGTAGAAAATTATATATAGACCCGTAGTTAATATATGTTTTCCTAAAATCTTTAAAGTTATTTTAGAAATGTAAATATTATATTATTTTGATTTAAATATAATTAAAAAGGATTTTTGTAAAATATTATTGATTTTATGAATAATTGTAAGTGAATTGAATTAATGGAAAAGTTAGAAATTTTGAACGTAAGTTATTTTGGAAAAATTGATTTAATTATAATTGGAAATTTAATTGAATATGAATTTATGATAATTTGAATATAAATTGAATTTAAAGTGATTTTATATCATATTAATGATTTTTAATAAAGCTGAAATGTGAAATGAATGAATATTTTAAGTTGAAATTTTGAAATATAACTAAAATTGGAAATTTATGAAATTGACTTGAAAGGGAAATTTTAGTTAAGTAAATAAAAATAAAAATAAGTTATATTTGAGAATTTTAACATAAATGTTAAGTTGAAATTTAATGTAGTGAATCTAAAATTGAACATTGCATTTTGATAAGTGAATTATTATTAAAACTTGATTTTTGAATGGAAATTTAACTTTATAAAATCATGAATTTGAGGAAAATTAAATGATGTTTATAAATGTGAAATGTATGATTTTATAAGTTAAAAAATGTTTTAAATAAAAATATAATTGGTTGAGAAATTTTATTGAATATTTGAAGTTAATTTACTGCATTTTTGAAATTCTATTAATTACAATGTGAATGATATTACAGCATTGTAAATGTTGTAGTTGACGATAATGAACTAAAAAGCTAAATTGAATTAAAAGCTATTATAGAACATTTTTGTAAGTGCTATAATTTTTGAATTTAACTAAGTTTATTTGAAATTTAAGTAAACCCTATTACAACATTTTAAAATGTTGTCTTTTGTTAAAGTGAACTGTTTTGAATGTATTTTTCCGTAGCATTTTCTAAATGCCACGAAAAGTGAATCTTTACTGTTTTAATAAACTTAAGTGAATAAATGAACATTGAAAGTTGAAAATTTTGGAAGTTTAATAATTTAATTATTAAACATAATAACTTCATTTTAGTGATTAAAAATGATTTTTGGAATATAAACTGTTTTGAAATATGAATTGAAATGGTATTTTAAATTGAATAAAATGAATAATGATATTGAAATGAATGTGGTTGTGAAAAGAGATGATATTTTGATATATTAAATGATTGAAATGTGGTTTCGAAAAGATATGATATATTGAAATGATTTGAAATGAAGTTTTGAAAGATATGATATTCTGGTATATATTAAATGATTCGAAGATGAAGTTTTGAAAGTTATGATATTTTGAAATTAAGACGATTTGAAAATGAAGTTTGAAAGATGTGATGTTTATGTATTAAAAATGATTTGAAATGACTTGATAATTATTTTGATAAATATTGAATTTGGAAGATATGATGTTTATGTATTAAAAATGATTTGAAATGACTTGATAATTATTTTGATAAATATTGAATTTGGAAGATGTGATGTTTATGTATTAAAAATGATTTGAAATGACTTGATAATTACTTTGATAAATATTTGAATTGAAAGATATGGTATGATGATATATTGAAATGGTTTGGAAATGATTTAATCTTTATTTTGATAAAGATTTGGGTTGAAATGATATTTTATTTTGAAGTATAAAATATGTTTTAAAGTTATAACTATGGGTTATAATAACGATTGGTTGTTAAAGAGACCGGGATCGGATATTGTCTTATAGCCGGCCAATACCGAAAACCACTTTAACAACTGTGTACGCGGTGGAGATTCCAGAATGAAGTAGGATGGTGGCGACGTTCTCGAGGTATATTACGTGGATCCAACTCCCGTGAGTGGCATATATGACTAAAACAGGAGCTATACCGGGCTACACAAAGGGTCGCACCCTTTCATCGAGCATGCTCCATCGGAAACCATTCTATTACTTTTGTGATTCGATTCGGTGGCGCCACATTTGATTCGGGGGTATTGTTCGAGGTGGGCGGAAGCTGCTGGCTTGCCGTCACCGCCGGTCCGGGAGTGCAAACGGTGTATCCACCCTGGCATTGCCTCGCGTGCCGTGTCATATCCTTATATCGATCCCACTACGATTTTGGTTTTAAAGATCCGACAGCGTTAAGGTTCACCATCCCCTTAACGCTATTTTCTATATGATTATACTTTACTGATTAGACACTACTGTATATAGCGCAATATACTACATAGTAAATAGTTTAACGGATCCTTAGAGGATGGGCGGTCCCAAGCATCTTCTAAGTTACTTGTACCTTTACTACAGTTCACTTGAGTTGGTTTACATTGTATAAGTATGTATGTCCTGACTCGAGTGCTTGTATTTTTATTTACGCTCGGGTCAGCCTGAGTTATTCACAGATTTGGATTTCCACTTTCTGGAGATTGGAATCGCTGGAGATTATCTACTTGTCATGTTTATCTTTTGAAACCTGTTGTTCCTTTCAGCGCTTGTATTAGTTGACTTCTACGAAGTGAGACTTCTTTTGTACCTTATTTCCTCTATTGCATTTTATGTAACTCTGATATTTTTATATAGTAGCTTCATGAACTACTATTTCTTTTGCTTCCGCTGCACTATTATTACTCTGTGTCTGTGATTCTATGATTTTTATTTACCGTATATTCTGAGATTTGCCAAATTTTTATTTACAACGCGGTATTTTGAGCAATTTAATTCCGGCATGAGTGTCTACCTAAACACTTATAATGGATGCGAATGGTTGAAAATACCACGGTTGTTACATACGACCCCAGCAGCTACTTCGACTACCCAAAACTCCTTAGCAAAGTCGAACTCGAAATCGAGTAAAATTTTTGCACTACCAGGAACCCAATGTTCGACTAGAAAAACCCTCATCCCCGCCGTTACACGCCACCAGGAGCCACACCTCCAAGGCCAAGGGTACTTTGACCAACTACGAATCCATCGCCACCGGTCCGATCATTTGAAACGCGATGACGCCGGCGAATTTTGCCTCACGACATCAACTATCCAACATAGAGCTAAAACCCTACATCAATCCAAAACTCCATCTATGATGAATAAAAAAAAAATTTCACATTTTTCTACCAACCACCTATCTTCCAGCAAACTTAAATTCGAATCTTGAGTTTACTCGCCCACACGATCATCAAAAATCGAGCAAATTCTCGATTCTGGTCATCTACCAATATCTCGTGATTTACATAGTTAAAAATCACAAAACTACCCTTAAAAATCATTAATTTCAAAGATGAATTTAAATATGTATGTGAAACAGTAAATCTTCACACTTGATTTCTGGCAAGTTTTTGATTTGTCACTGAAAAAAAAGTTTTTTTTTCAGATAAGATACATAATAAATTTTCTTGTTTTATTTTTAAAATTTGTATTACATCATTATCATCAATTTCCTTTTAAACATCATATTTTATAATGATTTAGTTAGGGAGATAAAAATTATTTTGAGATATCATGAGCCTGTCAAACAAAGGTATGCAGATGCATACAGACCAGCATGCATACATTTAGTGTTTTAAGATTTGTATACCCAAACAAAATAGAACATTTAAAATCATCATTTCCATACATCATCATAGACTTAAAGAAGATCAAGTTTTCAAAAGGTTTAAAGTTTACTCTCCTGAATTCCAAATGAACAGAGCTTCTACTTTTTTTTTGCACCAGGCTTGAAATCGCAAGCTAAAACCTTTCTCTGGTTCTCTTGTTTGAATTGATGTAGTTGTTGTTGTTTTAATTGAAGTTTTTATTTCTTTGTTCTTCTTTTAACTTGATCTTCTCAGGTTGATGGACGAACTGAGGTGAAGTGGATATATAAGAAAAGTTGATAGGGTATGTTATTTGTACAGAGTGATATAAATTATTTAGTAAAATAAGCATGGCTGGAATGCTTGCATTAAATGCAAGAAGCATGTTGCATTTATTACCTTAGTCTTTTATGTCTTCTTTGATATTTCCTTTTATACTTTGTTTTTGCTTGCCTACCTTTTCTCTTGCTTGGCTGATGATACTTTGTACTTGCTTTACAAACTTTTGCTTTTACATACTTGTATATTTTTTATACTGACTTGTTTGCTTTGTTTCATTTTACAAGTTAATTCATATTTATCTATATGCATTTGTTCAACTTGAAAATTAACATTGTCATCTTTTGCAAGACATTTATATATATTTTTACTTTGTTTTCTTACTTGAATGTATTTGCTTTGTTATTGTTTCATTCTTTTTTGCAATACTTACTTTTGTCATATTTCATTAAAAAATAAATTAATTTCTATAATTAATATGTTGTTATATTTTAACTAAAGCATTGATTTTTGTATTGTATATACATGAGTGTTTTTTTTTCCTAACTAAAATATTTATATTTTTATTTCTTTTACAGGCTATTACATTCCCTTTGAGTTGAGTATACTTGTTGTCTTCTTACTTTGTACTATAACTTTCTATTTTAAATTATGTTGTTTGAATTTTAACAAATTTGTCTAATGTGCATATTTAATGTTTTATAGTTTACATAACCAAAATCTTAAGATATTTATTTTTAACTTATCTTACGTTTTCATTCATTCATTACTTAGATATTTAATTATAAAAGAAATCGTTTTAAAAACTAAATAAAATAAACACATATCTCTTTATATGAATTTTAAGAAATGCAAAGCAATTTATCACTAAATTTCACAAATTTTATTCAAAACTAAATTAATTATTTATTAAAAATCAAAATCAAAATCCGGGATCGTTACATTTTAGGAGATTTTCGTATGGCGATTTATGAATAATTTCATCGAATTTTTGTAGGATTTTTTGTTGTTTCTTTACACGTGCTTTCTAAACCGTTTTCGAAAGATATTTTTTTATAAGATAGTTTTCGAAATAAATATTTTAAAATATTTATAATTATTTTAAAGCTATTAAAATTATATATTCTCTATAATAAGATAATTCCAAAGATTTGTTTTCCAAAACGATTTCGAAAATTGTTTTCAAAAGCTAGTTTTCTCAAACAAATTATTTTCTATATAAAGTACACATTTTTGCACTATTCAAACGTATAAGAAGGAGAACTAAATGGTTTAATAAAACACGTGGTATGGGACACTTGCATTTACTTTATTGGTTAATTCTTGACTTGTCTGTTTGAATGTTTTGACCTTCGGGTCGTGTTTGCCGATGAGAGGAGGCAAATATTTTTACTGCTTTCTAGCGTGGCATTGATTAACGGTTAGGAAATCATTAAGCGAGAACGTGAGGTATGGGATGCACTATTACCACTTCTTGGGTTCCTCTCTGAAGTTTGTGACATATTCACAAGTGATTACTAGTACTTAGACTTTTGGGTCGCTTATGGACTGTTGGGTCTTATGTGCATATATACAACTGTTGGGCTATCCGTGGACCGTTGGGTCCTATGTGCATATATACAGCTATTGGGCTATCTATGGACCGTTGGGTCCTATAGAGACTGTTGGGTCTCTTATGCATAAGTAATTGGCAAGCTGTTGGGCCATATATTGGACATCCTAATTATTTATAGCTGTTGGGCTTTTATTGAACTGTTGGGTCCTATTTTCATTTAGATGTCGAGCTTTTATTAGACTGTTGGGTCCTATTTTCATTTAGTTGTTTGGCTTTTATTGGACTGTTGGGTCCTATATTCATTTAACTATTGGGCTTTTATTGGACTTTTGGGTCCTATTTCTTATATTAATGTTTTCTAGATTTCTTTGTGACAATTTCTAGCATTTTGATGATTTATATGTGTTTTCACCATAGTCTCCTTTGTTGAGTTCTCTATTTAGCCTGAGTGCTATAGTATTGACTATACGGTGATTACATTCGGAGTTTTGAACTCTTAGTCGAGTTCTATTTATATTGTGATTCATATTGTCATTCTTTGGCGTTTTAGTGATTTGTATACACCGATGAGATGAGGCGTGTATTTGTAGATAATTGATGTTGTTTAACTTAGCTATTATATAACTAATGGATAAAGCCGATGATATGAGGCATTTGTTGTACTTCGTAGTGTTTTATTGATGAACTTACCTCTTTCAAGGACGTAAACTTAGTGAACTACCTCATATGAAGTAAGGACATGCTCTTAACATGGTTTCTTCTCATTCAAGAGGATACTCTACCCTTTACCTTATGCTTCATATTATCACTTATCTTACTAAACTGATTGTTTGAGCTAGACCGAACCGTGTATTTTATACTCGGGTCAGATCGAGTTGTTTCAGGTTGATACCTACTTCTGGACGTAGCTTTGCTTTGATGCTTCCGCTTGTATATCATCTTATCTCTATTTTGTAGGTTTGTCGTCTTTCGATTGACTCTGATATGTATATTGTTTTGACTCATTATATATAGTGTGGTCTTCGAACCACTTATGATGTATCATTTTGTACTGTACTGGAGATGTATCAGTGTATATGCGTGCGTATATATATATGTGTGTGTGTGTGTTTGTTGTTCTGTGATGTATTGTACATTTAGTTGTTGTATTTTGTTCCGATAGATCCGTTAGCCACCTTTAGTTTTGTATTAATCATTTATTGAATATGTCGATCCACTTGAGATAGAAAAATATTTAGAGCATTAATCGTATTTAATAGATGTTTAAGACAAAGCTATAGATGGTCGCTCCTAACCAGCCCTATTGTCTACATTAGTAGACAGTATTACCCAGTAATACTCTTCGTTAATGTGTGTCTCAGAGTGGGGCGTCACAATGGTTTTTGTGATTCTGGACAACTTAATAAGTGTTCATTAAATGTTTGGTCAGTGATCATTCTTATGGGGCTGGTCTTAGAAATATGAGTAATCCACACCTTTCCAATGTGTTTGCCAAATCGTTGATCATTGATGAGATTCGTAATTGTCCTAGTAAAAATCTTAAAGACATAGTAGATGATTTTAGAAGAGAATACAATCTTGATTTTTCTTACTCTTTTGTTTATTCCAGAAAACAACTTGCTCTGATGGAATTGTATGGTAATGATGCTACGTCCTTCAATGATCTGAATTTGTATTTAGAAGCATTAAAGAAGTACAATCCTAGTAGTTATGTCGATATGGAAGCTAATCCATCCAGTAATCAATTTGAGAGGGAGTTTATTGGTTTTGGTGCTTGTTTACTAGGTTTCAAGCGTTGTCAAACTATGATATTTTCAGATGCTACTCATTTAAGGGGACGTCCAGGTGTTTTTATAGGTGCTACTGCAAATAATGGTGATCAAGGTATGTTTTTATTTTAGTTTTTTGTAGGTATGTGGTGATGTTGTGTCATTATTGTGAAAAAAAACTGGTATCGGGTTTTTGTTAGCATCATTTTTAATTTTAGTAACTGTTATTTTTAGTTTTTGTTAATATCACTTTTAGTTTAGATCAGTATTTGTTAGTATCGTTTTTCACAATAATGCATGTACTGAAAATAACCAGTATTAGTTTTTGTAAGTATCATTTTAATTTTGGAGTAATAGTTACGTTATGTGGTATCAAAAAGTATTAGGATTTGATATTATGATTTGACAAAAGTAATATTTTGCAGTATCGCTGTTATGGCATTGGTGTGTATAAGATTATTGTTTAATATCGGTTTTTAGGTATCAGAATTTAAAATTGTTTTACCGTATAGTATCAGAATTTATAAATTAGTTTTTAAGTAGCGGTTTTTTGATATCAGTTTTTATGTTAACATTTGATTAATTTTTTTAATATTTTTAGTTTGTTGATTTTTTCCTTTAACTGTGGGTATAGTTTCTCTAGAAAATGTGGACAATTGGAAATGATTTTTGAATCATTCAAAAGAAATGGTTCAAGAAGATCGTGATTTAGTTTTTATGTCGGATCGCCATTAAGGTTTGATTTTAGGTGTTCGTGAAGTTTTTTCTTCAGCCTTTCATAGTTACAGCTATCTTTATATGGAACGTAATCTTCTTTCAGCAGAAAAGACAAAGAATGCGAATTTGTTGATTTGTTCAAAATGTGCTTTAGATTTTTTAATATGTATGAATTTGAAGAAGCACATTCTAGATTTTGTGAAATTAGTGGTATTGTTGTTGTAAATTATTTGAAGGATAAGCCTTATGGTAACTGGGTAAAAAAAATTCCGAGGATACGTCATGGTAAATATACTGTAAATGTTGCTAAAAGTTTTAATAATTGGATTTTGGATGAACGAGACATGCCTATTACTACATGTTTAGATGGAGTTTGCATTAATGTTATGGAACAAATGGCTAGAAGGCGAGAGGAGTGTTGTTTGTGAAATATTACTCTTCGTCCTTCTATTGAAATTCGTTTAAGTGAATTGATTGAAGAACGATTTGGATGGGAAGTATACAAATTTTTAGAGTTTCTTTTTGAAGTGAAATCACTAAACTCTTATAGTGTTTGATCTTAAAAAATGGATTTGTAGTTACAATCAATGGAAACTTACAGGATTTCCTTGTGTTCATGCTATTAAGTGCATGAACAAGTCGAAATTGTCCGTTTATAATTTTGTTAAGTATTATTTCATCGTTGATGCTTATCTTCCTTCTTATGCTAATGCTGTAAATCCTATTCTTAATTTTGATATGACGCAAATGTTGAAGATATTATTAAGCCATCTCAGGAGAAACGTGGTGCTGGAAGATATTCCATAAAACAAAAAGGAGGATTTTTGTATTTTTAAAATAAGCAAAATAGATGTGGTGTATGCAAGCAATTTGATCACAATAACAGTAATTAACAAGCTTCTAAGACGATATGATTTGTTTTTCATGTTGTTATGAATTTGTTGAGATTTATACCTCGTTGTATGACTCTTTTTGGCAATTTTATGTAATTTAACCTGGTTATATAAGTATGTTGGTTTAACACATTTTTTATTTGACATTGATTTTCTCTTTGTGATTAAACTTGGTTATATAGTATCATTTCTAGTTTCATTTTCAGTATTAGTTGTATAGTATACCAGTATCAGTTTTATAATTTATTTGTTTGTTGGTTATATAGTATCATTTGTAGTTTCATTTTTAGTATTAGATTTTGTAGCATAACCGATATCAATTTTATTATTCATTTATTTGTAGGTTATGTGGTCAGTTGGTTAGTTTATTCAATATTAATTCTTTCGTATCGGTTTTTGATATTATTAGTATCAGTTTCAGGTATGTAAAAATGTGGTATCTGTTTTGTATGTTATTAGTATTAGTTTTAGGTATTACAAAGCATGGTATTGGTTTTTTCATGCTATTAATATCAGTTTCAAGTATAATAAATTATGATATCATTTTTTTGCATGTAATTAGCATCAATTTCAGGTATAAAAAAATATAGTACCTTGTATGCTATTAGTATCAGTTTCAGATATAACAAAGTATAGTATCAGTTTTGCATGCTATTAGTATTAGTTATAGATATGACAAAATATGGTATCAGTTTTGCATTATATTTGTATTAGTATCAGTTTCAGATATCAAAAATACAGTATCATTTCATGCATACTTTTAGTATCGGTTTCAGGTATAACAAAATATCGGTTTCATGTATAACAAAATATCAGTTTTAGGTACAAATAGAAATAAAATACGGTCATAACATAGCATCACATGTAAGAAAAGCTAAACAAAGCTAATTTTTGCAACATCAGAGATAAGATCATAGTTTTTACAATAAATTGACAAAATTTCAACAAGCGTTTATATCTACATTAAAACAAATCTAAATTCAATTAGTTCCAACACAACATCTCAAATGTATATTAGTTGAATTGAACATCGCATCTGGTTTTACAACAAATTCACCGGTTTGTGTTTTGTTTTTTTTTCCAGCCTTGACATGAAATTAGCTAAATTCCAACAGTGATCATTGTCCGTCAATATCTTATACACAATTCTTACTCTTATTTGTAACATATGTTCAGGTTTTTTTGATCGGTATTTGGCTTTTGTTCAATGATATGATGAATACCATAGTCAACCCTGTTTAAAGCAAAATATATTCTTAGTGTCACTTTACATCACTTGCAGTATTACGTATATAAAAAATATATAACATTGTATTTCATAGATAATGGTGCAAACAGGGTCGTATGCTTTGAAATGAAATTATTAATAGATTTTGTATCCATGTTAGCATCAGCTTTAGTACCAGTTGTAGTGCCTGTAGGTATCATTTTTAAGATCTGTGATAATTATTTTGTTTCATTTTGATTATATATAGTTTTAGTTCCAATTTTGTATCTGTAGGTATTAGTTTTATGCCTATAGGTATCAGTTTTTTTGTCTGTAGGTATCTATTTTGATATGAAGCAAATGTTTACTGAACTGAAAGAAAATAGCTTCTCTATCAATCAAATTCAATCCAATATTCTAGGCATATAAAGAAGTATAGTACTTTATATATAAGATTATAATGCAAACAGATAACAAGTTCTAGGTATTATGTAATTATCATTTCAGTATTTCTATTAGTTTCAGTTCTAGTATCAATTTTGTTGTCAGTAGGAATCATTTTTAACAAAAAAATAGCTTACGTGTTTGATGCTTGCTGTGCACATATAATTTGATGCATTTCATTTGGCTTCACTTCCATATCTTGTACATTGTTGTTTTTCCACAGTTCTTGCAGGATTTCTTAAACTTCTTCTCTCTATTAAAGAAAAAATAATACAAAGATAGTTAATGTTCACTTTTTTTCAATTATGTTAGTTGATTTTTTGAAAAATATATCATACCAATTTCGTTGCTTCTTTCAGACATAAGTTGTTCCTTTCATCTGATCTTCTAGGACGTAAAGAATCTTCGTGAAACCATTGCATTCTAGGATATATCAATGTTACCAATGTCCAATGGTCTTCACAATGTAGGGAGAAATAAATAGCATCTCCATATTTGTCTCGCACGATTTCTTCAAGTAAAGGTAGGAGTAAAGGTTTTTAAATACTTTCTACATTAGTGACTAGATCTTTTAGTTGAATACAAAAATTAGTTACAATTTAGTGTACGTAGCAATTGTTATGTAATTTCATATTAAAGTTTTATCTATCCTCAGTGTTGTCGTCATTGCATAGTTATGCTCTATCGGCCTACATTTTGATACATACCAGTTCGATTATTTGTATTAGTTTTTGTTAGTGGTGAAGCAATATTAAATAATAAATAGTATTAGTAATGTTAACAGTGGCAGTACATATTGAAAAGTATAAAAATAACTAAGCATCAACTCCAATCAAATAGCTTCTAGGTATCAGTTTTGCACTGATTTGGTATCAGTTTTGTTGTATATGATAGCCAAAGTAGTTTCTAAAATTGAAGATCATCAACTTTTACCAAACAGAAACTAGGTAACATTTTTGCAAATATATTGGTATCAGTTTTGATATACATTACAGTCAAAATAATTTATAAACTAACTAAGCAACAACTCCAATAAAACAGCTGTTAGGTATCAGTTTTGCATTATTTTGGTATCACCATTGTTATACTAACAGTCAAACAAATAATTAAAAATACAGAGCATCTATTTATATTAAACAGAAGCTAGGTACCATTTTTGCAAGTATATAGGTATCGGTTTTGTTATAAATAAAATTCAAAATGATTTATAAAACAAGTAAGCGTCAGCCCGAATCAAACAACTTGCTAGGTATTAGTTTTTGTAATTATTTTGATTGATAGCGGTATTTTAATTTTTTAAAAAGGTACTTTGTATACGAAATAGAACGCATATACTTTCATGATATGCCTCCTTAAAACCTCGCAATCCCCCTTACCTATATGGGTACCTTGCAGGGAAAAAGAGTACATATCATATTCATATATTAACAATACAACAACATAGAGCCTGAACCAAGTTGTCAAGTAAATGGAGGAGTAAACAAAAGGAGACACAATCAAAACTGTCCATATGAACAACTTGGGTCAGTAGACAAAAAAAATCAAAAAAACACAAACAGAAGGACACGAGTAACAAAGCAAGAAAAAGAAAAACATGACTCTTGAATCCTTCGTAAAACCGAATTCGTCAGAGAGAATGCTCGTCTACTTTACCAAATAAGATCTGAACTAAATGACCTCTCAAGTCCGGACAGTAATGGCGGTGGCCATTAATCTAATGAAGCATGAAGAAAACCAGCACCAAATTACAGAAGGATGTAGAGCAATGTTCAAGGAGGATGATGGTTGACTTTTGGATCAATAGCAATGTCAAATTTTACTAGGATAAGTTTTAAATTTGTGCTTATCGTCTTAGATTCCAATTTATGCTGGATTAAAATTTTGCAGTCTTGAATTAAAAGACTGAATCTCACTTTGGTACACAGTTCAATACCTTTGAAAACCCGATTGTATCTTTCACACCATATGTTCCAAACCAATGAAGTACAAGCTATGTTAGTGATCTGATTCATTAATGAGTTACTTTTGTTAGTCCTTGAGAAGGATGGTTTTGATGACAACAACCTTAGGACTTGTTATAAAATATAAATACTAACATTATAGTTTAGAAATATATGTATGTATATGCAGGATGTAAACATGATGGTACCAAGAATAAAGACTGTACAGTATAGAGATAGAAGACTGATGAATTCAAAGATCAAAGATATCAAGAATGAAGACTCATGAGTATCAAGAAATCAAGTTATCAAGAGTTCAAGATTTTAATAGTACAAGATAAGTATTGAGTCTAGAATTATGTTAAAACTTCATAATGGCACGGAAATCTTCATTCCATATTTCATTTGGGATGGAACACATTTCTACCTTCTTAGTGGCTTACAAACCCACGACAAGTAGCTTACAAACCTACGACAAGTGGCTTACAATCCCGCGAACATCCTGGTTTTGTACAAGTTCTCGAGTCTTGATGTGATGAGATATTCTACAGGAAGAAGCTTGCAAAACTACTTCAAAATGGTTTTTCAAAATGATTTTCGAAACTGCTTTTCAAAATTTTTTAGCCTAAAAGTATTCTTTGTTTTTGTTTTTAAATAAAATCTTGTTTTAAACTTCGTTTGTTTTAAAAACTATCTTTTGATTTTTAATAATTCTTTATAATATATATACTTGAGATTTAAAATCAAATTTATATATGCATTCTAAAAATATATTTTTCCACTGTTCTTTATTTTAAAACACAGTGAAATTAGTTTATTTTACTCCAGAATCATTTCATCCTGTTTTCCTTTCAATATCATTTTCAAAACAAATTTTACATTATTTTTAACTAGGGTATGTCGACATCATAGGATACCCCATGTCGACATGGTGTCCGTTAAATTCAGAATTCAACTTTTCCAAAGAAGTGTCTATTCGTCGTATCCTTTCACGAATAAATATGGCTGTTGATTTCCTATAAATACCAGTAGTTCTAAATGAATTTTTAACCAGATTTCATTTTTTCTCTTCTCTTCATCTTCCACATTTATTCTAAAGAATTCCAAATTATATTCTACTGAAATATCAAGTGTATCAAACTTGATTATCTCTTGTTTGATTCTCTGCCACTCTCTCCGTAAAATCTCAGTGCTATTCAGAGTTATAGGATTATTTGTAAATCAAACTGTTGAGTAAAAGGTGCGGTTGAGCCTTAAAAACAATTGGGTGTGATTATTGCCTCGAAAATTGATTAGGTGATCTTGTAGCCTGGTAAATCAAGAGAGTTTGCCGCGGACTTGAATATAGGAGGGTGTACCTCGTGGCCTTGAAATCGAGGGTGTAATCTGGGAGATTACTTTTGACAAGAAATCTATACGTTTGTGTGGAACTAGATGTAGGGTAACTCCGAACCTGTATAAAATCCTGGTGTGTTCTTTCCTTTGTTGCTTTTATTTAGTATTTGCATCCGCGTCTGATTCTGTGATTATATCTAGGTTTGTGAATTGCATTTGTTGGTGTTTAAATTGAATAAAGTTCAAAAAGATTTAAAAAATCCATAAAACACTATTCAACCCCCTCCTCTAGTGTTATTCCACCCTTTAGATTCGTAATCTGCATTTCTCACATTTGGTATCAGAGCAAGGTTCTCAAAGTTTTCATAATCTGAATTTTGAAAAAGTTTTTTTTTTAAATGGCTATTTTTAGGGATTTTGTTAACACTAGTTTAAATCTGTTCAAATCATCATTGTCTCATAAGTTTGCATATAATTATTATAGAAAACCAAGTTATCTACCAAGTTTTTATTCCATGTAATGTTATAGGGCTTTTGTAGAACCAACAATCAATGCACAAATTGTGCAAATCAAGAATAATAAGTGGATACTTGATGACGGATAATCAAGACACATGAGTGTAAATCCAGATATGCTGAACGATATTACCTATAAAGATGGAGGATTGGTTAACTTTGGAGACAACTCAGAAGGATATGCGATTGGCATCGGCATTGTCGGTAAATCTAAAACTTGTAATAACTCGCATATTTAAATGTTTTATTTAAATATAGCATCGTTTGTCGGATTCAAGTCCAAAATGTCACTTTCTGCAAACAGTCGAATTAGGACTCGAGACCACTTCTATTGAGTCCAAAATGGCATTTGCGACCTTTTTGAGTATAAACATCGATATGTTTGGAGTTGAGTAAAATTTTGATATTTTCATTTAGGGCTTTGGGTTTGGGTTTCATCCCACCAACCTAACAAATAACCCAAATCCACTCCTCTTCATTCATTCCACTCCTCATTTCCTAACACTCTCAAGCTGTTAAAATGGGGGAAAGAAGAGGAAATTAAAATTCCAAAACCCTAGCCTTGATTAGGAAACTCAAATTCAAGTCCAAAATCCAAGAGAAGCTTAGGTAAGCATCCTCTTCATCTTCTCCATCTCAATCCCTCTTCAATTTTTAGAAATTCCTATAACCTAACTTAGGAAAAACTTCACCTTTGACAATAGATTGAAGATTCTAGAGGTGTTGTTGAAGAGAAATCAATCTTTGCTTATTCTAGAGCTTTTCATTTGTTGTTTTGGGTTTAAAAGGTGAGTTTTTGAACACAAATCTACGTCTGTATCATTGATAGTTGTTAGGTAGTAATTCCTAACATCTATTCCTTGTCTATTTGCCTTTGAATTGAAGTGGTTTGATGAATATTCCAATTTTTTGTATTTTGAAGTCAAATCTTTAAAAATCCTATCTTTGATGTTTGAACATGTTGTTGGCGTGTATCGAAGACCCTATAAGGCTGGGTTGTCGCTTGGCATAAATCCCTAGTTTTCGTTACTCGTCCGATCACTTCTGGTTTGGATTTTTGCCCCTTCTTGGGCTAGACTGAAAATACTGCAAATGACAGTTCAATCGACTGAACCGTAAGATCAGCCGATTGAATCTGGGAACAAAAAATTTTCTGGCCTTGTATCAGTCGACTGACTATACAGTTCAGTCGACTGAACTTGTAAACAGAAAGCTTCCGTCCATTTATCAGTCGACTGACGTGTATGGCTAGTCGACTGAACTTGGAAACCGAGAGTTTCTAGGCGTGTATCAATCGACTGACCATACAGTCTAGTCGACTGAATCTGGGAAATGTGCGTTTTGCCTATTTTAGGCAGTTTTGTGTGGGTTTTCGATTTTTAATCGATTCCTGATGATCCGATTTGTTGTTATCATTTATCGACTTTGATGACTTCTTTCTCCGGATTTTTTTTGGGAATATCCATTTGATGGATTTGGGGTCGATTTTTATGGATTTAATTCACATCGTCGTATGTGAATGTTTAGTGATTGATTGTTTCTACAATCATTTCTATGGTTTGTCACTTTAAAATATAATGGTTTCTATACTAGTAGTAAATACTCAAACTCTTTCACAAAAACGATTTCAACACTACTTTTAAATACAAGGCTCGTTTTTAAAACCGTTTTCCAAATCTACTAGTATATACAAACCACTATCTCATTCGTATGAGAAATTTAATTAAACGGCTTAGCAAAACAAGTCGTATGAAACGCTTGCTTTTACTTCGTCGGTTAATTTTTGGACTTATTCGATTGAAAATCTTATGACAATCTTTGAGTGGAAATCTACAATCTAAAGCTAGTGGTTATGGGACATGATGCTAAACTCATCTATTTACTAGCTTAGTGTAATTGACACTGCTTATTGATCAATGATGATCATTTTATGGTTTAGACTAGCGATGTGCGATGTCTCTTTGTCCTGGGGGACTGTACCCAGTTCTATTGAGCTTCGTCTCATTTTTATAGGCTAGCGACCTACGGGATTTATGGAGTTTGGTTCATCGGGCGTACCGTTATTGCACTACGTCGTCGTTCTGAAATATTTGAGTTTCAGGTTCATCGGGCGTACCGTTATTGCACTACGTCTTCGTTTCAAAATATTTGAGTTTCAGGTTCATCGGGCATACCGTTATTGCACTACGTCGTTGTTCCAACTCATTTGAGTTTTAGGTTCCTCGGGCGTACCGTTATTGCACTACGTCGTTGCACCGGCTCTATGGTTAGCGACCATGGGTTAGCGACCCGTTTGTGATGCACGTTTTGGTGAGTTTTCATGCTCCCGTTTGTGATAGGCCTCCCCCCTTTGTGATTTCTTCATTTCTAGTTGATGATTTCTAGAATTTGTGTTTCACCAATTTTGATGATAGGAATTGATGAGCTCTATCAATTATTTGTGTTTTTGTGAATAATTTAAAGAATGAGACTCTTTTTGAATGTTTGAGATGATTTGAGATATTGTATGATTTTTATTGTCATCTGATGTATACTTGTCACAGTATGGCATTATTGTTATCATACGTTTTTGTCATATCTCTTATCCTATCTCATTATATGATATTTAGAGCTAGACTGATCCCTTTTTTCTTCTTAAATAATACTTGGGTCAGACCGAGGTATTTCAGGTGCTTCTGCTTGACTTCTTATCAGGGTCTGTCACGTGACTTTTGGCTAACTGCTATAACTTAGTAGTTTTTGTTATTATACATTTGAGATAGAAACTAGATGTATACATAATTTTTGTCTAGCACTTGTACCTATTATTTTGTGATGTAGTGGATCATGTATGACCACTACTTTGATGTACACTTCTATGTGTTATATTCAATCTGTTTCCGCCTTTGTGATACGAATATCTGTGACTGATTTGTGTTATGTTTATTTCTATATTTTTTTTCAAAGACCACAAAGCAACTATGTGGTAGCTTTGAGTTTGTACTTGATATGTCAGATTTCCTCTTGAAATGAAATGTAAGTTATTTTATCTGACATATCGGTACTCGCACAAAGCAATTACACAGATGGTTGCTCCTTAACATCCTCATTCTTCATGCTAGTCGATGGCATTACCCCGTAGTGTCCTTGGCTAGTGTGAGTATAGAGGTGGGGCGTACGGCTTGGTATCAGAGCCAAACTACGAAACAACGTAGAATAATCTAGCAAGGATCATTGTCCTAAGTTTTTCTTAGGAATCGTGCCATATGATTTAATTCAAGTCTTCGTACCATTCTATCCTATTTCTTTTTATGGTGCCTTGTTTTATCAATCAAGTTCGTTTGATATTCCTTCTATAAATAACCTTTTTCTTCTTCTTTCTTCCTTAAAGAAGAGAAATGGTTAGACCAGGCCGTCCCAGCGCCGGTCAATCCAGTGCTACTTCTCAGGATGGAGTATTTATGTCTGCCCGGCAGCTTTTAGATCTTATGAAGAATGCTCAAGCTGTCGAACCCATTCCAAAGCCTATTAATCCTAAATCTAGGTTTGCACGCTTGTGCAAAGATTATACCGCTTTGGGTGGAAGGTCATTCAAGGGTTCCGAGAACGTTATAGAAATCCAAGCTTGGCTTAGATCATGCGATCGCATCTTTTCCTACATGAATCATATTGATCCACTTCGAGTCCAAGTGGCTTCTAGCATGCTTCGAGAGAGAGCATTAGACTGGTATGAGCTTTTGATTTCTGAAACTATTGAAGCGGATCTTACTTGGGAGCAATTTCAGGAAAGATTCGAATTGAAGTTTGTGCCGGAGGATGCAAAATAACCTTAGCCCGACGCTTTATTCACCTTGTTCAAGGTGAATCTTCTGTGACGGAATAACGTCGTATCTTTTGAATCTCTTTCTAAATATGGGGTTGAGTATATTAATACCCCATTGAAGAATAATCATAGGTTTGTCTATGGGTTGAATAAGAACCTCAAAAAGCCTTTACGTCTGAAACCAGAAGTTTCTTTCGATCAGCTTGTAGATATCGCTCTTCGACTTGAAGAGGCCGATAGAGAAAGTATTGTTGAAGTTGTGCATGCCAAACAGAACTTCAACAATAACATGAAGAGGCTTATTAAGTTCAAAGGCCCCAATCCCAACAAGAAAGGGAAGCAAGATACTTTGGTAGCAAAGACTCCTACCTCTAGTCTTGGACGATGCTACAATTGTGGTTCTACGGACCATAATGCAAATGAGTGCCCAAAACCATTTTTTTGTCGTTATTGCAAAAGTTCGGATCATCTTTTATCTTAATGCCCCAAACTTCCAAACAAGAAAGAGGGAAAGCTAAAGGTTGTGCAAGCCTCTACTAGCACTTCTCTTGGTCAAGGTATTTCTCATTCTATCCTTGATGGCGTTAATTTGATTTGTGATTATCCTATTTTGAATTTCTTTTGATTCGAGTGTATCTCACTCTTTTATATCAAAAGAACTTGTTGATACTTTTTCTTTAAATATTATGGGCTTGATGACTTCATTGAGAATTGCGAATCCGATTAGTGAATCCGCAACACTCAGTTTACTTTATGGAGATGTCGAGATTTTTTTTTATATGTGATTATGCTTTTCGATCCGATTGCTACTTAGGTTTCGGAATGATTTTTGGGAAAGGATTGGCTTAATCTGTATGAAGCCCATATCCTATGTCCCTAGTGGACTATCCATCTTTGACATTATCAATCTATTAAGCGCATTTCTATTGTTTTTAAAGATTTTGATTTCCAAATTTGGTGGCAACATTTTATTCTTTAAACCCATTTGATAAGGAAGATGTTATTTCCCTCACTCAAGTAGTTCGTGAATTTTTCGGTATATTTGAGCTTGTCTTAGGATTATCACCTAAGCAATCTATTGAGTGGTGCTAAGGTCTTTTCAGCTCGACCTTGCCACCGGTTTTCATCAGCTACGAGTTGCGGAGGGTAGCATTCCACTTACCGCATTCCGCACTCGTTATGATTCTTATGAGTGGTTCATTATGTCATTTGGTTTGACGAACCTTCTACCTTATTTCATCCATCTTATGAATCGAGTATTCTACGAATATCTCGATGAGTTTATCCTTGTATTCATTGATTATGGATGAAAACAATAATTTAAAATTTGCAAATCTTTTTAATAAGATATTTGTAAGTATTATTGGATTTTGTTCTTAAAATGAGCAAAGAATATTTGTAAAATTTTTAAGAAGCATATTTATCATATAGAAGATGATTTTGTGTCATTTTGCCCGTTGAGTGCTTCAAGAATTCTGGTCGATGCGCTTGATCAACATTATCGATACGAACCTCCTAAACACTATGATGAGACAGTCGGACACAATAAATTGACTTGTAAAAAAGTAATTTTTTTCTAAAAAGATGATTACACAAAGTTAACTATAATTTTGAAAGTCTTAGCTTTTCGAGAAAGAGAGTCTCTTAAAAGAACTCCTTTCCAATGCTTCTATTCTTGTGATTCCCAAATGGAACCAAGACTTTATTGTTTGTACCGATGCTAGTCGTATTGGTTTGGGTGTCATTCTCTTGCAAAGAATGTGTTATCACATATGCTTCTTGATAATTAAAGCTTGTCGAGACTAGATATGCCATTCATGATCTAGTGCTCGCGACCATTGTTTTCGCTTTTAAAATTTGGCATCATTATCTTTTAGGAGAAAAAATTCTCTACACTGATCATAAATCTTTGAAGTACTTATTTTCTCAAAAAGGAACTTAATTTGCGTCAACAACGTTGGCTCGAGTTCCTTGCATCTTATGATCTTGATATTCTTATTATCCCAGAAAGGGAAATTGTGTTGCCGATGCCCTTAGTCGTAAGAAACAAGCGGTTGTTTCAATAATGAAATCTGTGTGGAATGATCTCGAGACTTTATCCACTTATGAGATTCGAGATCGTGAATCCAATTTATGTTCATCTCTTGTTTTATGTAGCCTTGAGGCTCATTCTTCTCTTTTTGCACATCTTATCGTCCTCAATCCGATGGACAAATAGAACGTGTGAATCAAACTCTTGAAAATCTCCTTCGTACATGTGTTCTTGATTTTGGTGGAAGTTGGAAAGATCATATCTCTCATTGAGTTTTCCTATAGTAATAGCCTCCAATCTAGTATTGGTATGGCACCTTCCGAGGGACTTTTTGGAAGGACGTGCCGATCTCCTTCGTGCGGGCTTAAAGCTGGTGAGAAGCTGGTTTTAGGTCCAGATTTTATTCATGTTTCACCTATGAAGGGTGTCGTGTGTTTCAGTCGATTGGGAAAATTTGTACCCCGATATATTGGTTCATTTCCCATCGCCGAACGTATTGGTTCTGTGGCTTATCGCCTTTTGTTACCGGCTCAATTTTCTACTATTCATGACGTATTCCACATCTCTCAATTACGGAAATGCCTTCGAGATTTCGATTCTATTTCTGAGCCTAGAGTTATTGAAGAAATTGAAGTTTCTCCTAATTTTACTTATGAGCAACATCCTATTCGTATCATTGCTCGAGGTTAAACGCCTTCGAAATAAAGGTGTTCCGCTTGTGAAAGTTCAGTAGTCCTCAAATCCTAAGGATTGCTCTTGGGAATCCAGAGAATTCATCAAGTGAACATATCCGGACTTACTCTTTCGTGCTCCTTAAGGTGAACTTCTCATTTCAAAATTTCTTCTTTTCGTGTTGTTAAGCCTTTGTATGGTTGTTACTTTTTATTTCTTTTTCTTAAGTATTGCGAGGACGCAATTTCTTTAAGGAGGAGAGTTTGTAACAACCCGCATATTTTACGATTGTACATTAATATGTTTTATTTAAATATAGCATCGTTAGTTGGATTTAAGTTCGAAATCTCACTTTTTGCAAACAGTCGAACTAGGACTCGAGACTACTTCCATTGAGTCCAAAATGGCATTTGCGACCTTTTTGAGTATAAACATCGATATGTTTGGAGTTTGAGTAAAATTTTGATATTTTCATTTAGGGCTTTGGGTTTGGGTTTCAGCCAACCAACCTAACAAATAACCCAACTCCACACCTCTTCATTCATTCTACTCCTCATTTCCTAACACTCTTAAGCTAAAGTAAAAATGGGGGAAATAAGAGGAAATTAAAATTCCTAAACCCTAGCTTTGATTAGGAAACTCAAATTAAAGTCCAAAATCCAAGAGAAGCTTAGGTGAGCATCCTCTTCATCCTCTCCATCTCAATCCCTCTTCAATTTTCAGAAATTCCTATAACCTAACTTAGGAAAAACTTCACCATTGATAATAGATTGAAGATTCTAAATGTGTTGTTGAAGAGAAATCAATCTTTGCTTGTTCTAGAGCTTCTCATTTGTTGTTTTGGGTCTAAAAGGTGAGTTTTTAAACTCATATCTATGTCCATATCTTTGATAGTTGTTAGGTAGTAATTCCTAACATATATTCCTTGTCCATTTGCCTTTGAATTGAATAAGTTTGATGAATATTTCAACTTTTGGTATTTTGAAGTCAAAGCTTCAAAAATCCTATCTTTGATGTTTAAACATGTTGTTTGGGTGTATCGAAGAGCATATAAGGCTGGGTTGTCGCTTTGCATAAATCCATAGTCTCCGTTGCTCGTCCGATCACTTCCGGTTCCCTTCTTGGGCTAGACTGAAAATATTACAGATGACAGTTCAGTCAACTGAACCGTAAGATCGGTCGACTGAAACTGGGAACGGAAAATTTTTCTGCCCTTGTATCAGTCGACTGACCATACAGTTCAGTCGATTGGACCTGGAAACAGAAAGCTTATGTCCATCTATCAGTCGACTGACATATATTGCCAGTCGACTGAACCTGAAAACCGAGAGTTTCTAGGCATGTATCAGTCGACTGACCATACAGTCTAGTCGACTGAATCCGAGTAATGTGCATTTTGCCTATTTTAGGCAGTTTTGTGTGGGTTTTCGATTTTTAATCGATTCTTGATGATCTGATTTGTTATTATCATTTATCGACTTTGATGACTTCTTTCTCAGGATTTTTTTGGGAATATTCGTTTAATGGATTTGGTATCGATTTTTACGGATTTAATTCACATTATCGTAGGTGAATTTTTAGTGATTGATTGTTTCTACAATCATTTCTGTGGTTTGTCACTTTAAAATACAAAGGTTTCTATACCAGTAGTAAATACTCAAACTCTTTCACAAAAACGATTTCAACACTTCTTTTAAATACAAAGCCCGTTTTTAAAACCGTTTTCTAAATCTATTAGTATATACAAACCTTTACCTCATTCGTATGATAAATCTAATTAAACGGCTTAGCAAAACAGGTGGTATGAAACGCTTGCATTTACTTCGTCGGTTAATTTTTGGACTTGTTCGACTGAAAATCTTATGACAATCTTTGAGTGGAAATCTATAATTGTTTTGTAAATATTTAAGTTAAGCCAGTGGTTGTGGGACATGAAGCTAAACTCATCTATTTACCAGCTTAGTGTAATTGGCACTTCCTCTTGATCAATGATGATCATTTTATGGTTTAGACTAGCGATGTGCGATGTCTCTTTGTCCGCGTAGTGGACTGTACTCAGTTCGATTGAGCTTCGTCTCATTTTTATAGGCTAGCGACCTATGGGCTTTATGGAGTTCGGTTCATCGGTCATACCGTTATTGCACTACGTCATTGTTCTGAGTTATTTGAGTTTCGGGTTCATCGGGCTTACCGTTATTGCACTACGTCATTATTCCAAAATATTTGAGTTTCAAGTTCACCGGTTGTACCGTTATTGCACTACGTCGTTGTTCCAACTCATTTGAGTTTCAGGTTCCTCAGGCGTACCGTTATTGCACTACGTTGTTGCATCGGCTCTAAGGTTTGCGACCATGGGTTAGCGACCCGTTTGTGATGCATGTGTTGGTGAGTTTTCATGCTCCCGTTTGTGATAGGCCTCCCATTTTGTGATTTTTGGATTTCTAATTGATGATTTCTAGAATTTGTGTTTCACCAATTTTGGTGATAGGCATTGATAAGCTCTATCAATTATTTGTGTTTTGGTGAATAATTTAAAGAAAGCGATTCTTTTTGGATGTTTGAGATGATTTGAGATATTGTATGATTTTTGTTATTATCTGATGTATACTTGTCACACTATGGCATTATTGTTATCATACGTTTTTGTCATATCTCTTATCCTATCTCATTTTATATGATATTTATTGCTAGATTGATCCATTTATTATTTTCTTCTTAAATAATACTCGGGTCAGACCGAGGTATTTAAGGTGCTTTTGCTTGACTTCTTATCAGGGTCCATCACATGACTTTTGGCTAACTACTATAGCTTAGTAGTTTTTGTTATTATACATTTGAGCTAGAAACTCCTGGATGTATATATATTCTTTTGTCTAGCACTTGTACCTATTCTTTTGTGATGTAGTGGATCTTGTATGACCACTATTTTGACGTACACTTCTATGTGTTGTATTCATATCTATTTCCGCCTTTGTGTTATGAATATCCGTGACTGATTTGTGTTATGTTTATTTCTATATTTGTTTTCGAAGTCCACATAGCCACTGTGTGGTAGCTTTGAGTTTGTGTTTGATATGTCGTATTTCCACTTGAAATGAAATGTAAGTTATTTTATCTGACATATCGGTACTAGCACAAAGCAATTACACAGATGGTCGCTCCTCAACAGCCTTATTCTTCATGCTAGTCGACGACATTACCCCGTAATGTTCATGGCTAGTGTGAGTATAGAGGTGGGGCGTCACAAAACTCCTACTATTTCTATTGTTTTATTAGTTAAGAATTTGAAACACAATCTGCTTAGCATTAGTCACCTTTGGGATAAAGAATACAAGATTAAATTTGAAAAAGATAAGTGTCACATCGAAGATAAAAATTCAAACATTATATTTGAAGGAATTAGGAAGAAAAATATTTACATCCTTAGCATGAAAGTTTCAAATGATAACTTATGTCCTTTGACTAATACAAGTGATCCTTGGATTTGGCATAAAATATTGGTCATTTAGATTTCAAACTGTTATCTAGATTATCAAAACTTAACTTAGTTAGAGATCTTCCCAAGTTAAATTTTAAAGTAGATAGTATATGTGATGCTTGCCAATTAGGAAAACTTAAGAAAAGTTCTTTTAAATTAAAAGATATGATTTCAACTTCATAACCTCCTGAGTTACTTCATCTAGATTTATTTGGTCCATCTCAAATTCAATCAATAAATCACAATAAATATGTCCTTGTAATTGTAGATGAGTATTCTAAGTTTACATGGACAATTTTTATGGAACATAAAAGTGATACTTTTGATTCATTTAAAAATTTTACAAAAATACTTCAAAACCAACTTTCTTTAAAATTATAACTATTCATAGTGATCATGGTGGGGAATTTTAAAATTATAATTTTGTGAGATCTACAATAAAAAGGGAATAACTCATAATTTCTCTTTTTCAAGAAATCCACAACATAACGGAGTGGTAGAACGTAAGAATATAACGATTCAAGAGTGTGCTAGAACAATGCTTTCTGATTGCAGCTTACCTAAAAACTTTTGGGCTGAAGCGGTCGCTCCAGCTTGTTATGCATTAAATAGTATTTTAATTAGACCATTAACTAATAAAACACTATATGAATTACTTTATAATAAGAAACCCATAGTAACTTATTTTAAAGTTTTTGGTAGTAAGTGTTTTATTCTTAGTATAAAAGATAATTTACATAAATTTGAACCTAAATCTGACAAAGGTACCTTCATCGGATATTCTAATAGAAGTAAAGCATTTAGAGTTTATAATTTATGAACTAACACTATTGAAGAAACAATGCATGTATCTTTTAATGAAAATTTTAAAGATAGTGTACAAATAGAAGATGAAGAAGATTTTTTAACTTTAAATAATGAACCTAATGAAACTAATTGTGAAATCATTCAACCTAATAAAAGAATTAGGCTATTAAAAGATCATCCTATAGAAAATATACTAGGTAATATTGAATCTGTTGTTAGACCTAGAAATCAACTAAATAACATGAGTAATGTAGCTTTTATATCAACTATTGAACCTAAAAATCCAAACGAAGCATCATCTGATGATTCATGGATTCTTGCTATGCAAGAAGAATTGAATCAGTTCACTAGAAATGATGTTTGGGAACTTGTTCCTAGACCTAAGGATAAATGTATAATTGGAACAAAATGGGTTTATAAAAATAAAATCAATGAACTTGGTGAGGTCGTGAGAAATAAAGCTCGATTAGTCGCACAAGGTTATTGTCAAGAAGAAGGATTAGTTTTTGATGAAACCTTTGCACTCGTAGCAAGATTAGAAGCCATTAGAATTCTACTTGCTTTCGCAAATATAACAACTTCAAATTATTTCAAATGGACGTCAAAAGTGCTTTTCTAAATGGATTTGTTAAAGAGGAAGTTTATGTTGAACAACCTCCACTCTTTGAAGATGAAAGATTTTCAAACCATGTTTTTAAACTTAAGAAAGCTCTATATGGTCTGAAACAAGCTCCTAGAGCATGGTATGACAGACTAAGATCTTTTTTATTACAATCAAATTTTGAAATTGGTAAAGTAAATACTACTCTTTTCATTAAAAGAAATAAAAATGATATTCAGCTAGTACAAGTTTATGTAGATGATATTATTTTTGGTTCAACTAATCATGAAATGAATAAAGAATTTTATGAAATAATGACAAAAGAGTTTGAGATGAGTCATATGGGTGAACTTACTTTCTTCTTAAGTTTACAAATAAAATTATTAGATAATGGTATCTTTATTAATCAAGAAAAATATGCTAGGGATCTAGTGAGTAAATTTGGTATGTCTGGCAACCAATGAAGCTTTAAGTAAAGATCTTTCAAAAGATGTAAATCAAAAACTGTATACGGGAATGATTGGATCACTACTCTATACCACTACAAGTAGACCTAATACATGTATAGTGTTTGTCGCTGTGCAAGATATCAATCTCAACCCAAAGAAACTCACTTAAAAGCTGTGAAACGTATAGTAAGATATGTTAAACATACTTTTGACTATGGTTTATTTTACCCTAAAAATGATTAATTTGATTTAATTTCTTATTGTGATGCTGACAATGCTGGTTGCAAATCTGGCCGCAAAAGTACAAGTGGAACTTGTCACTTTTTGGGGCATTCTCTGGTGTCATGGTTTAGCAAAAAGCAAAATACTGTTTGTTTATCAACAACTGAAGCAGAATATATCTCTGCTGCTTTGGCTTGCTCCCAAGTCATTTATATGCAACAAACTCTAAAAGATTTTGGACTAACAATTTCAAAATCACAAATTTATTGTGATAATTCTAGTGCAATAAATTTGTCTAAAAATACTACTCATCGTGCTAGGACTAAACATATTGATATCAAACATCATTTTCTCAGAGGTAATATAAGTAAAGAAATTATTTCTCTTGAATGTATCAATTCTGAGAATCAAATTGCTGATATTTTCACCAAACCCTTAAATCAACCTATATTTAATAAATTAAGAAGAGAACTAGGCATTTGTTCAATAACTGAGATATAGAATATACATATAGTAACATATATATACAAGAATATCAAATTTTCGTAAGGATGTCGACATACCCCTACCAACCATGTCGACATACAATGATAAAATTTTAAATTTTGATTTTTCCACTAAAATCAATTTGGTAGTTATATAAACCTATGTATTTCGAATTTTTCTATCTTCTCACTTTTCTTTCTCTGAAATTAAACATTTATAAATTAAAATTAATGGCCTTCTCCACTAAATCAAACCAAATTGACACCATTTCTTTCCCTTCTCCTCATTCTGGTCCATTCCAATGCACCACACGGGCACGTGTAATAAAGATTGAGGAATCTATGAAGGATGCCATGCGAATGTTGACTAGATTTCAAGTTGTGCAACTAAGGATGGCCAGAAAAAGAAAGAAAAAATTCTTCGAAATTTACAAAAATTCCTAAAGGATAATCACGCAAATCCTATCGTAATTGAAGAAGATTCTCCCAACATTCACGTGCATAATCCTTTAGAGCACAGCGAAGACGTAACAACCCACATATTTATCGAGTTTATATTTAAATATTTTATTTAAATATTAAATCGTTAATCGGATTTTGGTCCGAAAAGCTACTTTTTGCAAACGGTCAAATTAGGACTCGAGACCACTTCCATTGAGTTCGAAATGCCGTTTACAAATTTTTTAAGTATAAACATCGATAGGTTTGGAGTTAGTGAAATTTCACTAACTTTTCCCGCTTTGGACTTTGGGTTAGTTTGGCCTATTAAGCCCAAGTTCCAACCCTCTTCTCCTCACTCTTCATAAATTTCCTAACTAACCCAAGCTTTGGCATTAATGGTGAAGAGAATGGGAAATTAAAACTCCAAGCTCAAATTCAATTGCAACTCCAACATTCAACTCCAAATTCAAGTAGAAGATATTGGATTCAAGCTTTAGATTGCTTCTCCTTGCTTTCAAGCTTCATCTTCATAAATTTTAGTGCAAAGGTGAGATTTTTATCTCACAATTCTAGCCTATAGCTATATTGGACTGTTGGGAATGATTCCCTATCATTTTTGCATGCATGTTAGCATTTGGTTTGGATTGGATTGGCGAAAAACTCCAATTTTTAGCGTTTTGGTGAATTTTCTACACTTAGGTCGTTCTGGCCATTTTTAGCTCGTTCGGAGTTAAGTCGTTCGTCCATAGGTCGTGAGTCGTTTACGAGTTAACCCTAGGTCGTTCTGGCCATTTTTAGCTTGTTCGGAGTTAAGTCGTTCATCCATAGGTCGTGAGTCGTTTACGAGTTAACCCTAGGTCGTTCTGGCCATTTTTAGCTCGTTCGGAGTTAAGTCGTTCATCCATAGGTCGTGAGTCGTTTACGAGTTAACCCTAGGTCATTCTGGCCATTTTTTTAGCTCGTTCGGAGTTAAGTCGTTCGTCCATAGGTCGTGAGTCGTTTACGAGTTATCCCAATAGGTCGTTGGACCCTTAACTCGTAGGTCGTTGGACCTTATCCCGATAGGTCGTTGGACCCTTAACTCGTAGGTCGTTGGACCTTATCTCGTTAGGTCGCTCCTGGCCTAACCCTTAAGTCGTGCAACCCTTAAGTCGTGCAACCCTTAAGTCGTGCAACCCTTCAGTCACGCAACTCTTAAGTCGGTCACGAGTTATCCCGTTAGGTCGCGACCTCTGTTAAGTTGGCCATGTTGGGTCGTGAGTCATCGTTAGGTCGCGAACACCTCTAGGTCGCAACCACTAAGTCGCTTGACCCCTTAGACCCCTAGGTCGCAACTGTTAGGTCGCTCGACCCTATCCCTCTTAGGTCGTTAGACCCCCTTTTTGTGTTCACTAGGTCGTACCGTTTTGGACGGGGCGTTGCCCCCGCACCCCCACCTTGGGGGGTTGCCACCCCCCTGGACCCCCCCTCCGTAGGGGATCTTATCTGAAAAACATTGAGCTGATTTCCTTGGATCTTATTCACATCTCCGTATGCGATCTTTGTGATTGATTGTTTATATAATTGCTTCTGTGTTTTGTCATTTTATAATATAGAGGTTTCAATACTAGTAGTAAATATCAAAACACTTTTAACAAATAATTTCAACTCTATTTTTAATAACAAAGCTCTTTTCTTAAACCGTTTTCCAATCTATTAGTATATACAAACCTTTACCTCACTCGGATGAGAAATCTAATTAAACGACTTAGTAAAACAAGTGGTATGAAACGCTTGCGTTCACTTCGTCGGTTAATTCTTGGACTTGTTCGATTGAACCTCTTGTGACAATTTTATTAGTGAAGATTTACAGTTTGTTCGTAAATATTTAAGTTAAGCAAGTGGTTATGGGACATGAAGCTAAACTTCTGTATTTACTAGCTTAGTGTAATTGACACTTCTCGTTGATCATGACGATCATTCTGATGCTTTAGACTAGCAACTGTGCGATGTCTCTTGTTGCGAGGTTAGACTAGACACCACTTGTGTGATTCCACTCACACATACCTTTTTGCTTTTTGGTTAGTCTGGACCTTAATCTGTGTGATTCCATTCACACATGTGGGGTAGCTCCCCTTGTTCTTCGGACCGTCATGTGATAGGCCTCTTTCTCTTTTCTATGATTTCTGGACTTCTTGCATTGATTTCTAGAATTTATGTCATTGACTTGTTATGAGTACAAGTTTGGGGTATGATGCCCTTTCCGAATCTTTGAGAAGATTCTTGTGATATTGATTGTCTCTTATTGATTGATCTTCCGTTGATCATTATTTACATACTTATAGTGGTATGTCATTATGGATATTTTATGTTTGTGCCATATCTTTTATGTTATATCATGTCATCTGATATTTATAGCTAGACCGACCCGTTTATTATTTTCTTAAATAATACTCGGGTCAGACCGAGATGTTACAGGTGCTTCTGCTTGACTTCTTCCCAGGGATTCATCACTCTGACTTTTGGCTAACTGTTTAGATTAGCAGTTTTTGTTGTATACACTTGAGATATAGACTCATAGTTGTATTCTTTTGTATAGCACGTGTTGCTATTCTTTTGTATTATTGTGGATCTTTTGACCACTACTCTGATGTACACTTTCATGTGTTAGTTATATATTCATATCTTCTTCCGCCTTTGTGATATGGATGTCTGTGACTGATTTGCGTTATGCTTATTTCTATGTTTGTTTCCGAAGATTATTTATAACCACCGTGTGTTAAGCAATTACATGGATGGTCGCTCCTCAACGGCCTTATTCTCCGTGCTAGTTGACAGCACTACTCCGTAGTGTTCTTGGCTAGCGTGATTAGAGAGGTGGGGCGTCACAGAAGAGGAAGAGGAAGAAAAGGAAAAAAGAAGAAGAAAAGGAAGAAGCACCTATGGAAGAAGACGACAACGTGGTCTGTGTAGGCGAAGTATGTTTTGACAAAGATGGGAATTTGGTTGAACAACATGGAAACTTTTGTTTTCATTATCCAAATTGTTCGATTCACAGATCTCCAATTGTCAAAAACTCTCGGTAGTATTGTCATTCCATAATTTGTGTACTTAAATATATTTATATGTTTATGTTTCATATATGCATGTAAATATAACATCATATATAATAATATATTTGTTCTACTTACTTCCTTATTAGTATTTAATTTAAATAGTATTAGATTAAAGGGGAGTTTATGATTAGTTTTTGTTGATGACAAAGAGGGAGAAATATAAAACAGAGTAGTTAGGCTTGGATTAAGGAGGAGTTATTAGTTTTAGGGGGAGTTATTAAAGGAGAAGTATATTTTATAAACATAGGTTATCATCATCAAAAAGGGGGAGATTGTTAGTCCTTGAGAAGGATGGTTTAGATGACAACAACCTTAGGACTTGTTATAAAATACAAATACTAACATTATAGTGTAGATATATATATATATATATATATATATATATATTTGTATATGCAGGATATAAACATGCAAGTACCAAGAATGAAGACTGTATAGTATAGAGATACAAAACTGATGAAATTAAAGATCAAATATATCAAGATTGAAGACTAATGAGTATCAAGAAATCAAGTTATCAAGAGTTCAATATTTTAATAGTACAAGATAAGTATTGAGTCTAGAATTATGTTAAAACTTCATAATAGCACGGAAATCTTCATTCCATATTTCATTTGGGATGGAACGCATTTCTACCTTCTTAGTAGCTTACAAACCCACGACAAGTACCTTGCAAACCTACGACAAGTGGCTTACAAACCCACGAACATCCTGGTTTAGTACAAGTTCTCGAGTCCTGATGTGTTGAGATATTCTGCAGGAAGAAGCTTGCAAAACTACTTTAAAATGGTTTTTCAAAATGGTTTCCAAACTGGTTTTCAAAATGTTTTAGCCTTAAAATATTCTTTGTTTTTGTTTTTAAATAAAATCTTGTTTTAAACTTCGTTTTTTTAAAACTATCTTCTTTTTTTAAATATTCTTTATAATATATATATATATACACTTGACATTTAAAATCAAATTCATATACACATTCTAAAATTATATTTTTCTACTCTTCTTTATTTTAAAACATAGGGAAATTAGCTTATTTTACTCTAGAATCATTTCATCTTGTTTTCCTTTCAATATCATTTTTAAAACAAATTTTATATTATTTTTAACTAGGGTATGTCGATATCATAGGATACCCCATGTCGACATGGTGTCCATTAAATTCAAAATTCAAATTTTCAAAAGAAGTGTCTATTCGTCGTATCCTTTCACGAATAGATATGGCTGTTGATTTCCTATAAATACCAGTAGTTGTAAACGAATTTTTAACCAGATTTTATTTTTTCTCTTCTCTTCGTCTTCCACATTTATTCTAAAGAATTCAAAACTATACTCTGCCGAAATACCAAGTGAATCAAACTTGATTATCTCTTGTTTGATTCTCTGCCACTCTCTCCATAAGATCTCAGTGCTATTCAGAGTTATCGGATTATTTGTAAATCAAACTGTTGAGTAAAAGGTGCGGTTGAGCCTTAAAATCAATTGTGTGTGATTGTTGCCTCGGAAATCGATTAGTTGATCTTGTGGTCCGGTAAATCAAGAGAGTTTGCCTCGGACTCGAATACAGAAGGGTGTACCTCGTGGCCTTGAAATCGAGGTTGTAATCTGGGAGATTATTTTTGATAAGAAATCCGTACGTTTGTGCGGGACAGGATGTAGTGTAACTCCGAACCAGTATAAAATCCTGGTCTGTTCTTTCCTTTACAGCTTTTAATAAGCATTTGCATCTGTGTCTGATTATTTGATTATATCTAGATTTGTGAATTGCATTTATTGGTGTTTAAATTGAGTAAAATTCAAAAAGATTTAAAAAATCCATAAAACACAATTCACCCCCCCTCCCTCTAGTGTTATTCCAGCCTTAAGATCCGTAATCTGCATTTCACACAACTTATCTAGCTTTAACACATAATTTCCAAAATTTGGTTTATATCATATGAGTTACCGAGATTAAGTTTTAACTTATGCATAATATCCTCCATTAACTGTCTCGAATAGAAGTAGTGAAAAAAGATGGTCTATGTCTTTATACTGATTTAAGCGTAGCACACAAGTTCGATCAATGTCAATATTCCATCTACTGATCCTATCTTTAGTATTTAATTTGTTTAGTTACCATTAGAGCACAAGTAGAGATCTTTGGGGCACAACTTTTATCCAAAATTATTTTCGTCCAATTTAATTTTGTATGCTTGCATCTGATTTGAATCCATGTCGATTTCATACTGAACCGACCATTGTTTGTAGGAAGCCAGAACCAAAAGTCTTGATACATTTGATTATGAATAGTAATATTGTGTACTGTATGGTGAATTTGTGTAGGAACATATTCAATATGATGTTTCCACTCGTTACCAGAGATTGGCATAGATACTTCTCTGTTACAGCCACCAGTAACTGACATAGTATTCCATCCAAATTTGTTAAACAGTGAGGATCCATTGAGCCATGGGTCAAACCAAATATCTGTATTTTCACCGTTTACAATTTTCCTATTAATTATCCCTTTGCACCATGTCTGGCTCTAAGCAGTGGTTTCAAAATATATAAAGCATTGTTATTCAAAGTAGCAGTCCAAAAATTAACAGTATTGCAGTACTTACTACGCATCCATATTTCCCAAAGAGATTCAACTTGTATGTATTTCCATAATAGTTTTACTGCAACTGCTTTAGCAACTTCATCAATTCTTCTAATACCATGACCAGCCTCACTTTTTGTTCTATAAAAATCATCCCAGCTCATTTTATGTGCTTTAGATTTCCATATAAAGTTAGCACAGATGGAATTAATTTTCAGAATAATAGTCAAAGGGAATTGTGTGAATTGTTGCCAAAATTGAATCATTGGACAAATGATAGTTTTAACTAGTTTTGTTTCGCCACTAATATTGAGCATCTTACTGTTCCAATGATTGAATTTTTTATTTATTTTGTCTATCAACCATCCAAAATCCATTGCTTTTAATTTTTTGTTTGATAATGGGATGCCCAAGTATACAATTGGTAGGTTTCCAGTGTCGATTTTTAAAATGTCAGCAATTTCTTGCTTGTTATTTGCTCCTTTACTAAAGAAAAAGTAAACTTATTTGCATCTAAGTCAACTCCAGTTAAAATTTTTAGCTCCTGAAAAATGTGTTTTATGCTTTGAGCATTCTTAGTGGTAGCTTTAGCCAAAATTAAAATATCATCCGCATACAACAAATGGGTAATCATTGGTTCAGTTTGGTGTATGGGTATATTCGCTTTCAAGTAATCCACATCAAGCTTAATTGTAAGGAATTCCATAGCAATAGAAAATAAATATGGCGAAAGAGGATCACCTTGTCTTAATCCTCTCGAGATGTTAATGAATCCAAAGGGGGAACTATCAATTAATTCCAAAATTGAAGGAGTAGAAATGCACTCATAGATGAGATCAACAAAGAACAACAAAAAGCCCATAGAAATCAACATGTGATGAATAAACGCTCTACTTATTCTATCATAGGCTTTATGCAGATCAATTTTCGAACATAGATTGTTATCACTTTTCCTGTTGAATCCTCTAACCATTACACAGGCTAGCAGGGAATTCTCAGTAATTATTCTACTAGGAATGAAAGCATTCTGATTATATGAAATAAGATCATTCATATAATCTTTCATTCGATTACAAAGAAGGTTGGCTAGGATTTTATAAGAGACATTGCATAAAGAAATCGGTCTAAAATTAGTCATATCAACCGCATCAGGTTTTTTGGAATTAGACAGATAAAAGTATGATTGATTTCTCTGATAATTTTTCCTGATTGGAGAATGGCATTCATAACATTCCAAATCATATTTGATTTGCTCCTAATGAACTTTATAAAATTTTGTTAAGACCATCAGATCTAGCGGAGCTATTATCATTAATTTGGAGTGTAGCTGCTTTAATTTCCTCTAGCTGAAATGGTTTGCATAAATTGCTTCTAGCATTGTTTTGCATATATTGTTTCTAGCATTGTCAGTTAGAATTTTCTTACATGTTATGTCTGGAAATTGGTATGTAGCCTGAGATGATATGAACAGTTCAGAAAAGTAATTAATAGTTTCTTGCGCTGGTTTTTCTGATGCTGATGACCATGAACCATCATCATTAAGAATAAAATTACTCCGTCTAGGATTAAGAACTTTAATCTTGTTGAAAAAGAATTTAGATGGTTTATCCCTTTTTATAAACCAATTTATTTTCATTCTTTGCTTATTTTCAACTGATGTTTTCCTCATGATGGAATGAAGTTGCTCAGATTTTGAAATGTACTGCTCTATTAAACTGTCATTCAATGGGTTTTGAACTAGCTGTTTATAGATCTCATTAGGCTCATCTTTTAATTTATCAACCACAGTGTATATGTTACTTTTATTTTTTGCCCATTTTTCAATGCAGATTTAACTGATTTCAATTTGCATAAGAGCATGTGAAGAGGGTTTCCAGTGAACTGTAGCATCAGAGCATCATGCAGGGAAGAATTGTATCAGACTTGAAGGTGCCAAGAATTATTATACCTGAAAGGTACTCTAATCCTCTTTTTATTATGTAACATAAGATTGATAATGATAGGAGAATGATCACTCAAAGAGTGGCTACCAAAACTAATTCCAAAGTGATCAAATTTATCCAACCATAAATTGTTAACTAAGACACCGTCGGTCTTACTGTGAGTAGAGAAATTTTGACCTCCTCTCCAAGTAAAATAGTTACCCATGAAATCTGGCTTCACTTCTTCATTGAAAGCATAGACCATGGTGCACAAGACACTAATACCATTTACATCATGTAAAATGCACGAAATGCATTGATCATTAGAGTGTAAAATGATATTCGACCATTGAGTGGAGTCTCATATGATTAGAATACGACTTTTCTAACCAATAGTTATATTATGAGAATACTTCCAATGTTTATTGATTTTGGTCATAAATCTTTCAATATTATCAAGAGATAATTTATTTTCAAGAATCCAAGAAAGGAAAATCTATAACTATTCAAAATTTGCAATATTTCCAACTGTTTAGCAGGGGAATTCATACCCCTGATGTTCCATAAAAGGAACTCCATCTATAGGCCATTGTCAGTGTGACGCCCCACCTCAATACCCACGCTAGCCAAGAACACTACGGAGTAATGCTGTCAACTAGCGCGGAGAATAAGGCTATTGAGGAGCGACCATCCATGTAACTTCTTTGTGCGAGCACCGATATGTCAGATAGTATAGCATGCATTTCATTTAAGGAGGAAGTCCGACATACCGATAACTCAAAGCTATCACACGGTGGCTATAAATAAATCTTCGGAAACAAATATAGAAATAAACATAACACAATCAGTCACAGATATCCATATCACAAAGGCGGAAAAAAATATGAATATATATATAACACATGAAAGTGTACATCAGAGTAGTGGTCATGAAAGGACCACATACACAAAGGAATAGCAACATGTGTTATACAAAAGAATACAACTATGAGTCTATATCTCAAGTGTAAACGACAAAAACTGCTAATCTAAATGGTCAGCCAAAAGTCAGAGTAGTAAATCCCTGGGGCTGAAGTCAAGCAGAAGCACCTGTAACATCTCGGTCTGACCCGAGTATTATTTATAAGAAAATAATAAACGGATCAGTCTAGCTATAAATATCAGGTAACATGATATAAAACAATAGATATGGAAAGAATATATAGTAACCATAAAGACATACTATGATAAGCATGTAAATGAAGATCATCAAGAGATCAAACAATATCAAAAGAATCTTCTAAAAGATCCAAATTCACCTAAAAAAAAGGTGATGACACACAAATTCACCAAAACATAAAAGCTGGAAAATCATAACAATGAAAGTCATGAAAGTAGGTGAAGCATAAATTCCAGAAGACTACACAAGAAATCCAGAAATCACAATATAGGAGCATGAAAACTAACAAAATGGGAGCATGAAAATTCACCTACACGTGTAACACAAAGCGAGACGCCATCTCATGGTTGCAAGCCATTAATTTTGACACACGAATGGCCCGAAGACCGTGGGGCGCTACCCCACATATGTGATGGCGAAACATCACACAAATGCGATGGCGAAACATCACAAGAGCGGGGTCTAGTCTCCCTCGCAGACAAAGAGACATCGCACAGTTGCTAGTCTAAAACACAAAAATGATCGTCATGATCATCAAGTAGTGTCAATCTCACCAAGCCAGTAAATATATGAGTTTAGCTTCATGTCCCATAACCACTTACTTAACTTAAATTTTTACGAACAAGCCGTAGATTTTCACTAGAAGATTGTCACAAAAGGTTTTGAGGAAAAAGGTTTGTATATACTAGTAGATTGGAAAACGGTTTAAGGAAAGAGCTAAGTAGTAAAATAGAGTCAAAATTGTTTTGATGAAAGAGTTTTGATATTTACTACTAGTATTGAAACCTTCGTATTTCTAAAGTTGTTATCCCGCCTTTTTAGCAAGGCCGTGATACCATAAAATCGACCAAGGAACCCAAGATAGTTTGTCTCGAAGAATGGTCAACTCGGCATCTCAACAAAGCAAGTTCTGTTGAATGTTTTTCAGATAAGATCCCCTATCGAGCAACCTAATGGTTGCGACCTAGGAGTCTAAGGGGTCAAGCGACCTAGTGGTTGCGACCTAGAGGTGTTCGCGAGTTAGCAGAAGCGAGCGACCTAACAGAGGCGAGCGACTTAAGGGGTCATGCGACCTAACTGGAGCAACCTTATGGTCATGCGACCTAACTGAAATGGCCAAGCGACCTAACGACCCAGGCAAGGTCGAGCGACCTAACGACCTAATGGAGAAAGCGACCTAAAGGAAGTGAGGTCGAGCAACTTAAAGTGGTAAGCATGCGGCCTAGGTGGACGCGACCTAATGGTCATGCGACCTAGAGGGATGAGCGACTTAAGCGAGCGACCTAGTCATTTGAGGCCGAACGGCCTATTTAACCCGCGACCTAACACATCTAACACACGAGTGACCTAAGGGTTTAACACGCGAGCGACCTAAGGATTTTAACACGCGAGCGACCTATCGGTTTTAACACGCGAGCGACCTTTCGGTTTTAACACGCGAGCGACCTATCATCCCAAGGACTAACGACCTAACTCCGAACGAGCCAAATATGCAGGCAGATCAACCTATAGACGAACGACCTAGAGGCAATGACTTAACTCCGAACGAGCTAAGGCCAGAACGAGCCAAATGAAGGTGAGACTTTTCCTAGACGAACGACCTAAAGGTCCAGAATGACCTAACTGCAGTTTTTCGCCTAAAACACCAAAAATTGCAGTTTTTCAACAATCCAATCCAAACCAAATGCAAATGTACATGCTAAAGTGATAGGAATTCATTCCCAACAATCCAAGATAGTTATAGACAAGAATGTGAGATAAAAATCTCACCTTTTCACCAAATTATGAAGGTAAAGCTTGAAGGTGAATGGAGAAGCAACTACAAGCTTGAATCCAATGCTTTTCCTTGAATTTGGAGTTGAATGATGGAGTTGGAGTGAAACCTAGGCTTGGAGTTTCTAATTTCCCTTTTCACTCACCATTAATGTTAAAGTTTGTGTTTGGTAGGAATTTATGAAGAGTGAGGAGAAGGAGAGAAGTGAGTTTGAGTTATAATGGCTAATCTAACCCAAAGTCCAAAGTGGGAAAAGTAAGTGAAATTCCACTAACTCCAAACCTATCAATGTTTATACTTAAAAAAGTTGTAGACGGTACTTCGAACTCAATGGAAGTGGTCTTGAGTCCTAATTTGACCGGTTGCAAAAAGTAGCTTTTCGGACCAATATCTGATTAACGACAAAATATTTAAATAAAATATTTAAATATAAAATCGATAAATATGTGGGTTGTTACAGTCAGGATTGCTACTTTCTTCGGGGGAAGTAGCTGTCCCCAATGTCTTAGCCTTTTTTTATTTTTTATTTTTACCTTTCGGTTGATTAACTAAGCTGGCCCATGTAGGGTTTTCAATAACATCAGAAGTAGAAGTGGCTTTAAATTTGAAAGGAAGTTCTTTTGTCCTAGTTTTTCAAGTTGATCTTAGTTTAGAGGTATATGGAGATTTAGTATTCAGTCCAACAGTTACAAAGCTCGAAGATGGATTTGGTGGCACATCAGGCATCTCAACTGGCTCGCTGATAAATTCCTTTGTACTATTTTGTGGCTTATAAGTAGTATTTTCTTTTGAAATATCGTTTATGACATCTTTTGTACTATTGTTATTCATACCTTCCTGTCATGGACTGTCTGAGGTCATTTGTTCATCAACGAGTTGACTTCTTTACCATATTATTATTAATATTGGCATCGATATTCATGTCTATATTGTCCGTCATTGATTTTTGAGGAGTTGCTTTAGGCATCCAGACTTTGTTAAATTGACAATGAATTTCAGCATGTCCATAGCTTGAGCAATTTGAACAAATAGATGGCTTCCGTTCATGCGTTACTTCTTGCCAAGTGATTTCATCCTTCTCGGTTAGAATAGGGTTTTAATTCGGAAACTTAAAAGTTAATTTCAATTAATACTCTAGCATATGCAATTTTTATAATACCTTCTGTGAATTTATCGAGTTTGATAGGGGATCCAAGCATTGAGGCAATACGACTAATCCCCTCTTCCGTCCAATAATCAATAAGTAAGTTGGGGAAACGAATCCAAATTGGAATAGAGTAGAGAAGTTCTTTGTTGAGCTGCATTCCATGAGACCATCTCTTCATCATCATCAACTTTTTATTGTAACAGTAGGGTCCTCGATCCAATATTTTATCAGTGTCTTGCTTTTTGTTAAATTTAATAACATAAAATCCATTTTCCTTATAATAAATGGAGAAATCTCCATCTGGTTTCCATACTCTATTAATATAGTCTTTGAAATACATGTAATATGGCTAAGGACCAACAACATAGACAACAATGGCGATATCCCATTGTTTTCTAGCATCCTGAACAACCTTAGCAAAAATTTTGGCACATTGCATAGAATTAAATTCACATGGGTGATAAAACTTTAACGGAATAGAGATTGGAATATTATTATCCTTCACAACTTCATTCCAAGCCCAACTAGACATAGTGGAAAATTTTCATTTATTGGCAGTGGATCTGTTAACAGATTGGTTGGGACAATTAATATTGCTATTGGTTCAAGTGTAATTCTGACGTACGTTTTGATGAGAGGGCGACCTTAAATTCTTATTCTATAAATCCTGGGAGATGGGGTTAACTGAGCGAGGTTGGTAAATAATCTTTGATTGTCGTTTCCACTTAAAAGATTGAACCTGAATGAAACCATTTTCATTTCCGACAGTGGAATTAGGAGATGATAACGGAGGGAAACCAGGTGGAGGGTCTAGTAGGCGGGGAAGCAGATCAGAAAGAGGGGAAGCCTGATGATTGATAGGGATGGAAGAAGACATATTGGAGGCTTAGAAAAGGTCGGCACGTGGAGAATAGAGTGGGCGACGGAGGGAGACTTACGGTGGATGGCAGTCATGCTGGGAACGGCGGATCAAAACAGGGGAAAGTTGGAGGTTGTCTCCTTAGGGTTTTTAGGTTGAACTTTTTATATTATGTAGCAGATTGATATCGGTATTGTTAAACAAAATAAATAAACTAATGTACCTATCCATCCGTGAAATTCCCTTCAAGAACATGTGGGACCATATCTTTAGTTATTATGCATCCTCCGTTGACTGTGTTCTTGTCATCCCATGCTACTTCATTGTTTTTAACAAAAAAGATTCAAATTAAGTAATTAAAGTTATTTTAACATGCAACATTAGTATCAATATTTATAAACTTACTTTTATGATCCTGTCAGAGCAAAGAAAGTTTTGATTACGTCTTATTGTTCTTTGTTCAAGTATTGTAAGCATTTGCAGTGTGCTACAAATGTCTGTGCTATTACAACAATTAGTCCTATAATGGATTCTTTTGTGCTTTCTTTTTCAATGTCTTTGTTTTTTTCAGTTATTTTTTTTTTTTGACTCACTGACCATACTCAAAGCTATCGCTTTCTTTTCTAGTTCTTCGTTTTACTCTTTGCACATAAGAAGTTGTTTTGGTTTTGTCGTTGTTTTCCTTCTTCTTTGGCCAACGGGTTTTAACGGTTTAATTTCTTGATCTGGTTCATTTTTGTGTTTTAAAGTCCTATGAGTAGTAGAATTTGAAAGATTGAGGAGTTAAGTATTGAATGATGGTAGGGTATGATTTGGCTCTTGATAGTGGTGTCTTGTTCCATTGAAGTGTTAGAAATATCAAAAGGATTTTCTGTCAAATCTTTTAATTAAAATCATTTAATCTTGACAGTGGTATCTTCTTATCAATATCTTTAACAAATCTTTTAAAATTCATTTTAAATATCAAGCGATTCGAAGCCGTTTATCGATAAAATGATTTTCGGTCACATTTTCAATATTTCTTCGAACTTTTTATTTTTGTAAACATTTTTATAAATAAGTTTACTATCATTAGTTATTAATTAAAAGAGGTTTAACAAGAGTGTAAAATCACATTTATTCATATTAAATCTAAGATTGATATATTTAAATAATTCAAATATTTAAATATGAAGTGTCTTAATTTCTTGGTCGTTACACAACAATTAAGAGGACTGTGTCTTAAAGGACAACACTCCTCTCTCATTCCAATAAGCATTACAAATAAAGGACTCTGCACTTTGGCTTGGAGCTATGAAATCCTAAATGGATTCTATGTATGAAACAAAGTATGGACTTTGACTGTCATACCCCAAGGGATAAAACCCATCGATTGCAAAAGGATTTTTAAGGAAAGGCTAAATGTAGGTTGTCAAGTAGACTGGTTGCAAAAAGGTTTCATCAAATTCAAGGTGATTATTATGACGAATCGTTTTCACCCGTAGCAATGCTTAAGTCAATTCAAATAATGCTAGCTATTGTCGCATTCTATGACTATTAAATATGGCAAATGAATGTGAAATCAACATTTATAAATGGTGATTTAGAAAAGACCTTTTACATGTCGCTGCCCGAGGGTTTCAAGGTTAGTAAGAGTGAGGGCAAGGCTTGTAAGTTATTACGATCCATTTATGGTCTTAAACAAGCTTTAAGAAGTTGGAAAAAAATGTTTTTATAATATAATCAAGCGGTTTGTTTATTATCAGAACACAAAGGAAGCGTTTGTATATCGTATTGAAGAAGGAAGTGCTATAGTGTTCTTAGTTCAATATGTCGATGAATTGCTAATTATTGGCAACGACATTATGTTGTTGCAATTAGTGAAAGCATGGTTATCTAAGAACTTCTCCATGAAGAATTTGGAAAAAGCAACATGTATATTTGGTATAAAGAACTATAAAGATAGATCTAAAAGTTTGGTGAGATTGTCCCAATCCATACACAGATACCGTACTACAACGTTCATTATGTAGAATTCCAAGCACGAAAATATACTGATATAATCTAGAATCATCCTTTGTTCCTTGTATTCGTAAGAAGAAAGAGCATGAAGAGGATACCATATGCATCAACAATCGGTTTCGTAATGCACGCTATGTTATGTACTAGATCCGATGTGGCTTATGCTTTATGATATGTAAGTCAACACCAGTCTAATCCTAGAGAATAATATAGGATTGCTGTAAAATGTGTACTTAAGTATTTTAGAAATGATAAGGACTTGTTCCTTATATATCGAATGGAGACCATCTTATGAAAGGGTATGCAAGTTCCATCTTTTAAAGTGATATTTATGACAGTTAGTCTAACTGGTTACGTTTTTACTTTAAGCAATGGGGCCATTGGTTGGAAAGTTCCTAATAGGAAACAACAGCTGATTCCACGATGGATGCCAAATACATTGCTCTCAACAAAACAGCTGAAGAAGCGGTCTGGATGTGCAAATTATGAGTTAGCTGGGAGTGACTTCCAACATGGAGGATCCAATGACATTGTTTTATGATAATAACATTAAGATGTAGATCTCAAAGGAACCTAGAGCACACAAAAAATTAAAACACATTTTTATAAGTTCCACCTTATTAGAGAATTTGTTGAGAAAAGAATTCATAATTGTATGAGTAAGTACCAAGGACAACACAGTAAATCCATTCACGAATGGTCTAGCTCGGTCAGTTCTCAGCAAAGTGATCAAAAGGATGAATTTGGATTCTATAATTAGCCCTAAGTGCAAATGGGAGATTGATAAAGCTAGGGTTATGCCCTATGTAACGACCCGAAATTTTCGAACCCGAAAATTTCAGATAGTTATGAAAAAGAAGAGAGAGATAGAAGAAGAAGAACAGAAACATCAACAACTCACATTTGCAACGGATAAAATATAATAATAAATAATATCAGTTTACAAAAGAATACTATATTTGTCAATTACATTTAATATACATCAGAGTTCCACTTATATACAGTCACTGAATATACACTATTATCATGTCTCGAATTAACAATAATATAAATACAGTGGAAAAAAACTATACGCTCCTGCCATCCAGCTCGCCTCCTGAGCTTCAGCACGTCCATACCTGAAAATCCGTAATACTCGGTCTGACCCAAGCATTACATCGAAGTAATACCCGGGTCAGGCTGGAAACCAGCATGAGTAAACCCATCCAACATGTAGTACAAAAGTATACGACTCATATAAACCCGGGGTACGTATATCAATTTACAATTTCATAGGTTGTTATAGGTATCACTTAATTCACAAAGCAATTAAGTGCCAGAACTTAGATTATATGGTCCAATTTCACTTAAATCATTCCATTACACCCTCTTGATTTCACGTATCAATTTGTAAAGAATCGAAGTGGTTTCGGGTATTAACTATTATCGGACTCCGGTCTCTTTGTATTCAGTTCATCATAACACAAATTATTCAAGTGAAATGCAATTCAACTTTAAATAAAAGATGTCACCTTACTCAACAATTCACCCTTGATAAATAACCACATTATCAGTGCCCACCCAAACACATCATACCACGAACCATTTCATAGCAGGGGTATCAATCAATTAAGGGCATATAAACAATCACGTATCATACATAAGCAAGATCATCAATCACACCATCTCGAATAAATCTAATTAACCATAATTGAATTAAATCAATTACCTTTAAGTCTTGCTTATTAATTAGAACCCAATTGATTTACCATCCCATAATCATTCACCTTTAATTACATTAAGATTATCATCATTATGTAATTACTTCCATTAAGTAATTATACTTAATCACATTTCATGAATGATTATCCTTAATTAATTGCATTCATTAATCAACCCAAATTACTCATAAACAGTAATTACTCTTTTGTAATTACTTAAGTAATTAACCTCTTACTTAATTATTAATCCCTTTTGATTAATTACTCCAAGTGATTTATTCTTAATTACCTATACTAAGTAATTACTCTTTTATTTCTTCCCATTAAATAATTCCTTTTAATTTATTACATCCTGTAATTATGAATTGCTTCACTTAAATCTCGTCAACTATTTATATTTAATCAAATCTCCAAGAGTTAACCTTTAATTAATTTACAAATTAGTTTCAATCGAGTAATCCATCCCTTATTTACTCTTAAACCCAATTAATAAATCTTAATTGCAGATTATTTATTCTTTAAACGTTAATTTATAAACTTAATTATTGATTAACACAACTTAATTACCAATTAAGTATTCCTTAGTTACCAGTTAATTAATCATTAGTCAATAGTTAATTAAATTACTTAATTACTTAACTACTAATCATTCGTTAATTAACCTTAAGTAGTTAATTACAAATTTATCTATCAATTAATCGTTAATTAATCCAACTCTAATTACAAATATAATTTAATTATTCTTAGTTACTTTCTAAAATAATTAATTTATATTAATTATTCAATTTAATTAACATTAATTATTTACATTTTTAAGAAAACTTCTTTAAACTTTGAAAATAAATTTATTACTAACCACAAACTTAATTGTTAATTAACTTTATATTTAACTAAAATAATTATCTTGTATTAAGGTTTTAACTTAACTTGTCAAACACTTCTTAAGGTTTAAATGCTTAACAATTGTAGAAACCAAATTCACTTAACTTCATTCTTTTCCCTTTTTATTTATTTATTTTATACTGCAGTTAGAAGAAAAACCCGAGACCTCCCCTGCTAAACTTCGAGTATCACTTCGAGTTACCACACAGTTTCACTCGGGTCACTCTCGTTTCCTCTCACACTCTCCTTCTTCTCCCCTTTTTATTTTATTTCCAGTAAGTATAAATTAACTTAAGTATAAATTAAACCACTAGGTAACTATCTCACGCTCTCGTCCCCCAAACTCGAAGCAACCACCCAGCAAACTCGAGGAACAACTCGAGGCCGAATCCCTATCAACGACGCTGACACTGCCATCATGCTGTACACGTTCACGGCAGCACCACCTAGCTCCGGCGAACACCTACGCCTCAAGCACATAACAAATCACTCACACACTCGAAATCCAGGTTCGAATTGCCTACAGAAATTTCGAATCGAAATACAACAGTTCGACCGAAATTCAAAACTCAATCCAATCAACATGATCACCTCGCCACCGCCCCTCACTCCACCGGAGATGCCTAAAATTCAACCACACCATGACAACATGACAGGCTTCCATCCTCCAGAACCTCGTTACACTCGATTATGTGTAGGCGACGAACTCATCTCGTTACTGACATGCTCAAAAAAAACTTGAAATGAAACCCTAAACTCGATTCAAATCAAAATTCCTGGCATTCGAAAATTTTCCAAGTATTTTTCCTACGTTCGTGGATCATCATGCTAGCTATACAACAAATTTCAGCAGCTAAAATTTGTTAATTCAATAGAAATCGATGAAATTGCATTTTGAGTTCATATAAGAACTGAACCATTTATACTCACCTAAAAATCATCGTTCTTGTTTTAAAAATCTTTCCTTTGTATACTTAATCAAGATATGAAATCAAATTCAAAATTTAAAACATTCGAATTTTATCACATGATCCCCTTCCCTGTAAACTTGAATGTCCAGTACCTATAACACACTGTAAGTCCTCAAATAAAATCTCAAACCCTGTCTTTGGTTCAAACAAACTTATTTAATTTAAATTTCTAAGTTTAAATTATTTATATAAAGAAGTATTTAAGGTTTTCTCTGATTCCTTTACTCAATGGCTTGAAATGTTGAAGAACATATCAGAGTATAACTTCCAGTAAACAGCAAAGCAACACAGAATTCCATATTTACTAAAGTAGCAAGCACAAGATTTCCATAAATCAATTATCAAGATTTAATCTTCGAGATGGTGTGTTTACTCACGTGCAAAATTTCTGAACAAAGAACACTTCTTGTTTTCCTTTTTCAAATCTGAAATATGAAACTGTCATGATTCTGTTTTTAGTTCTTGAATGTTTTTAGTTTGCATTAAATTTGAGTTTGCTTGCTTCTTTTTTTTCTTCTCTCTTTCTTATTTTTTTTCTTCTGAACGAACCAAATGGTTCAGATGTAAACATATATATAAGATATTAGTATGTTTGAGGGAGGTATTATCTGGTCAATGTTCTTCTTCTTTTGATTAATCAAATTTTAGTCTCTAGCCTACAATTAATTTTTTTCTGACTAAAGATATTTTTATGAATGGGGGCTATTTCGGCTGAGGAGATATTAGTAAGTACTTTTGTTTCTTATTTAGTTTACATATTATGATTGTGTTTGCCTGTGTATTCAAATGTATATTTGCAATTTGCTGTATGAAGATATTATGTTTGAAAGTATCCACTTGCAGGCAAACACTTAGCTTATATATACAGGTATCTTGTTTATAAATATTTGTCTTTGTTGACTTCTAGCTTGAGCTTCATATACTGTTTTGCTGATATTTATTCCTTGCACAAAGATTCTTGTTTTATTATCTTTTCTAGCTTGAACAATACATATACATATGTTTGTCTTATTATTTACACACTTGCGCTTATTATCATTTTTTTTTATACTTGTTCTTTACAATTTAAATCCATGTTGTATGCATCCCAAACCTACTTAATTTTGTTTGTATGTTAACTTCATATTTAAATCATAATCATAAGCTTGCTTACTTATATTTATATTTTATATTGATAGAATCTGATGTTATTTCAAACATTATCATCCATATATTTTATACCAAATGTAACGACCCAGAATTTTTAGAAATTAAAATTTGAATATTTAATTAATTTTAAATATTAATAAGTGAATTTATAAGTCAAATAAATTTTAATTTGAATTATTGGATTTAATTGGATTTTTAAATCGATAATTTAATACGTTAAATTATGGAAATAATTGAAATTAGAGTTAAATATGATTGAAAAGGATTTGTAAAATTTTATTTTATCATATGGAAGTTAGAACGATATTTTAGAACTTTTAAAATCGAATTAAAAGTTAATTTGTGAAAATTGAATATTTTAATATTTAATAATCGACTGTAAAATAGTCAATTTTTGAACAGTCTCAGAATTGAACGAAACCAGTTCCATTGGATCCGTAATAGTTAGTTATTACCGGATTTCAAATTTCGTGTCAATCGGAGCTATCGTTTGATCGTGGCAGCTTGAAACGCATCGAATTATTTTTAATTTAAATTTGACGAGCTAAAATAGCCATTTTTCAAAAAGTCTCGGATTTCGACGAAACCAGTTTCATCGGATCCGTAATGTGATATTATTGCAAGGTTTCAAATTTCAAGTCAATTGGATTTACCGTTTGTCCGGTACAAATTAAAACGCCTAGAAATCGACTTAAATCGGTTTAATTCAAATTGATCGTTTAAAGCCATAACTCGCACATGCTTCTGAATTAGCTTCCGAAACCTGTTCCATTGTGTCCGAAACGCAGGGTAAACCTTAGAAACGCTGGTTACAGCGCGTGAATCGGAGTTCGGAATTTCCGGGATGAATAGTGTTCGAATTTTCTTTATAAATAGCCCCCCCGCATTTAAAAAAAAAAAAAAAAACCCTAACCCTAATTTTTAATAGCCGCCGCCTCCTATAGTTTGAACGGCCAGAAAATGTCCTCTTTCTCCTCAAATTATCTTCTAATCCATGCATTGTTTCAAGAAGTTTTCAACTAGCAAAATGTAGAGAGCGTCGAGTAGTAGTATCTCAACGGTGGAGATGGAGTTTCATGTGGTGGATTGTCTGCAATTCAACCACGAAGTCGACGCGTTCAACACGTTTTTTGAGGAAGTGGGGGCGACCGGACTTGGCGGGGTCGAGGTCGATAGTGTCTCTGGCGCAGGGCTTCGCGATGGTGCCGTTGTGATGGGGTTTCGTCGACGTTAGGGGGGCGCGATGATGATGGAACGAACGGCATAGTTGGGTTTCCTGGTCGCGAACAAAACCTGGGAGAGGGAAGATGATGGCAACGGCCTGGATTGGAGGGCTTGGGAACGCACGGCTCTGATTCATTTTAGGGTTAGAGATTGAAAAAAAAAATGTAAATTTTATATATTATAATTCGTGTAACTTTAAAATATGGTTTCCTTTTGCTGCGAGGTCGGAAAATTATGAAACAAGCGGCGTTGGCTTCGTTTTGACGAATACTACGCGATGCGACTGGTTTGGAAACGATTGGAGTCAGTGAAAATTTCGGGTAAAATTAAACGCTCGTTTAATTTTATTCGAAATAAATCGCTAAAACGGAATTTAAATCAAGGTGAGAACTTCTCACTCAATCGAATCAGTTTCGATTTTATTTTAAATAGTATTTCTTTTTCCGCTGCATTGTTTGATGTTGTTTGATGTTGTACACTCTGATGATATGATGTAATGAAATGTGTTGTAATGTAATAACTGATATAGTTCTTTGTTTAAAGATTATTCATTTATTATTATATGTTGTTCCGCTGCGAATTGTGAGATTCTGATGTTGTTCTTGATTTCTGTTCCGTCCTATTTTCTTCTGTTTTTCTTTTTCCTCTATTCTCTTTTTCTTTCAATTTTAAAATTTTCTATCTTCTGTTTTCTCTCCTCCCTATGTTCTATCTTTTTCTCTTCTCTTTTCGTCTTTTCTTTTTTAAAAACCCTAACTATTCGGTTTTTCGGCAACGAAAAATCGCGTACGTTACATTTGGTATCAGAGCTTATGGTTAAGCGACAACCATGGTTCTGTTGGGTATAATTCATTAGAGATAGAGTCAGTAGTACTCTAGAATGAATTTGAGAGTAATAATAGCTATGAGAGCGTATTTGTTAGTGAATATAAATTGTTTTATATTGTGTTGACTTATCGGTTGATTGTTTATAAATTCCAGTCGATGTAGTCTGGCTAACTATCGTAGATAGGAGTTTCTAAACTCTTAAACAAGATAATTCGACACAGTATTGTTTTAAAATTGGGTAAATGAAATAATTTTACCTTGAGTATATTTTGTATATAAAGAAATAATTTTCAGAATTATTAAAGTGTATATAAGTTGATTGTTTAGTTGTTTGAATAATCTAAATAAAAGAATAATTGTATAAGCAAATGAATTATAAGAATTAAATTATAATTAAAGTGATTTACAATTGTGAAATAAACTTATATATATAAGAAGTGAAACTATGTGAATATATTTATGAATATGAGTTGTAAAATAAAAGTGAATTTAAAGTTAAATGGAGATTTACTTTAGAATTGAGATCTGAATTTATTTACAAGTAGGAATTTAAGTCATGTAAAACCAAATAATGTTAAATGGAATAATGAATGTAAGTGTTAATTCATTAAATTCTAATGTTATTGGAAGTTGAATACTTGAATGAAAATCAATTTAATTAAACAACTAGAAAGTGATGGTGTTAAACCAAATTGAATGAATATAAGCAAAGGAATTTGGTTGTAATTGATATACATTGATTGTTATATGATTGTTAGTTGATTGTATATAATTCATTAAGTATTAATGAAAGTGAATTAATGAAATTGAAAGCTAAAGTAATTGAAATTCAATTGGAAGTTAAATGAATCTTGAATTGAATTGAATTTGAATTGGAAGTGAACCAACTTGAATTAGTGAATATAAACTAATTGAGAATGAATGTTAGTAAGAACATCCACTGTTAATGAATCAAATGTGATTAAATTGAAAACCATTTCATTGAATATTAATGAGAATATGAATGAATGTTTATTGGTTATGAATGTTAGTTGGTTGATGGTTGATGTTGGCATTTGTTGTTTGTTGCATTTGCTATGTGACATATATAGTTATTATGTTGCTATATGATGTATATCGATATTATTATCTATATGCATGATTCTCATGTTGTTTGTTGAGTGTTTAGTAGGTGCAGATCGCGTTTGCTTCGCATTTGGAGCTCGCTTTTGCGCTATATTAGCCGTATATGCTTGCTAATAAAATATAAGGTACATATCTTGGATTACATATCGTACTTTTACACTTTTTCCCTGCGGGATGCCTCATTACTTGATGAGATGTATATTTGTGATATATATACTGTCATTTTTTTTTTCGGATCGAGCCGCGCAAAGGAGACTGTGGCGAATTTTTCCGAAAATTTAAGGCGTTAGAAAAATTTGAGAAAAATTGGAAATTTTTTTGAAAACTTTAACTTTGATTTTGAATTGAAAGTTAAATGATATAGTAGTGTTTTTTAAAAGATAACTAAGTATGATTTGAAAACTTAGTAAGTTATTGTAAGAAGTTTAACTATGGATTTATGGAAAATTAATAGAATTCTATAACTTTTCTTACTTAATAATTTCGAGGACGAAATTCTTTTAAGGGGGGAAGATTGTAACGACCCAGAATTTTTAGAAATTAAAATTTGAATATTTAATTAATTTTAAATATTAATAAGTGAATTTATAAGTCAAATAAATTTTAATTTGAATTATTGGATTTAATTGGATTTTTAAATCGATAATTTAATACGTTAAATTATGGAAATAATTGAAATTAGAGTTAAATATGATTGAAAAGGATTTGTAAAATTTTATTTTATCATATGGAAGTTAGAACGATATTTTAGAACTTTTAAAATCGAATTAAAAGTTAATTTGTGAAAATTGAATATTTTAATATTTAATAATCGACTGTAAAATTGTCAATTTTTGAACAGTCTCAGAATTGAACGAAACCCATTCCATTGGATCCGTAATAGTTAGTTATTACCGGATTTCAAATTTCGTGTCAATCGGAGCTATCGTTTGATCGTGGCAGCTCGAAACGCATCGAATTATTTTTAATTTAAATTTGACGAGCCAAAACATTTTTCAAAAAGTCTCGGATTTCGACGAAACCAGTTTCATCGGATCCGTAATGTGATATTATTGCAAGGTTTCAAATTTCAAGTCAATTGGATTTACCGTTTGTCCGGTACAAATTAAAACGCCTAGAAATCGACTTAAATCGGTTTAATTCAAATTGAGCGTTTACAGCCATAACTCGCACATACTTCCGAATTAGCTTCTGAAACCTGTTCCATTGTGTCCGGAACGCGGGGTAAACCTTAGAAACGCTGGTTACGGCGCGTGAATCGGAGTTCGGAATTTCCGGGATGAATAGTGTTCGAATTTTCTTTATAAATAGCCCCCTCCCCCCATTTAAAAAAAAAAAAACCCTAACCCTAATTTTTAATAGCCGCCGCCTCCTATAGTTTGAACGGCCAGAAAATGTCCTCTTTCTCCTCAAATTATCTTCTAATCCATGCATTGTTTCAAGAAGTTTTCAACTAGCAAAATGTAGAGAGCGTCGAGTAGTAGTATCTCAACGGTGGAGATGGAGTTTCATGTGGTGGATTGTCTGCAATTCAACCACGAAGTCGACGCGTTCAACACGTTTTTTGAGGAAGTGGGGGCGACCGGACTTGGCGGGGTCGAGGTCGATAGTGTCTCTGGCGCAGGGCTTCGCGATGGTGCCGTTGTGATGGGGTTTCGTCGACGTTAGGGGGGCGCGATGATGATGGAACGAACGGCATAGTTGGGTTTCCTGGTCGCGAACAAAACCTGGGAGAGGGAAGATGATGGCAACGGCCTGGATTGGAGGGCTTGGGAACGCACGGCTCTTATTCATTTTAGGGTTAGAGATTGAAAAAAAAATGTAAATTTTATATATTATAATTCGTGTAACTTTAAAATATGGTATCCTTTTGCTGCGAGGTCGGAAAATTACGAAACAAGCGGCGTTGGCTTCGTTTTGACGAATACTACGCGATGCGACTGGTTTGGAAACGATTGGAGTCAGTGAAAATTTGGGGTAAAATTAAATGCTCGTTTAATTTTATTCGAAATAAATCGCTAAAACGGAATTTAAATCAAGGTGAGAACTTCTCACTCAATCGAATCAGTTTCGATTTTATTTTAAATAGTATTTCTTTTTCCGCTGCATTGTTTGATGTTGTTTGATGTTGTACACTCTGATGATATGATGTAATGAAATGTGTTGTAATGTAATAACTGATATAGTTCTTTGTTTAAAGATTATTCATTTATTATTATATGTTGTTCCGCTGCGAATTGTGAGATTCTGATGTTGTTCTTGTTTTCTGTTCCGTCCTATTTTCTTCTGTTTTTCTTTTTCCTCTATTCTCTTTTTCTTTCAATTTTAAAATTTTCTATCTTCTGTTTTCTCTCCTCCCTATGTTCTATCTTTTTCTCTTCTCTTTTCTTCTTTTCTTTTTTAAAAACCCTAACTATTCGGTTTTTCGGCAACGAAAAATCGCGTACGTTACACCAAATGTTAATAGGATAAAGCATTTTAATTTAATTATATAAGATCAATTTTTATTGTAAATATTATTAAGAGATTTATTTTCAGTTTACAAATCAAATTTCCCTTTCAAAATACAAATAAATGGCAATTATTTCTAGAAGTCATATTCATTTTAAAATGATCAATTTACATTTTATTCAATTGGATTAGATATTTATTAAAATAATCCTACTAAAATAACGGTCGTCACATTCCTCCCCCCTTTTGAATCTTTTCATCCTCGAAAAGGAACGAAGCCAGATTCATTATAATATTTGAAATCATATAAAAAAATTTATACTACTTTAAAAATCTATACATTATTACCAAAATAGTTTTTATACAAATACTTTTATAACTCGGCGTTTAGACAAGTCCATCCTTGTTCTCACAGAAATTCAGTCATACGTTGATTAGGCGTAGGACTGAAAATCTATCAGTTCTTGGTAAACTCGTTTTCAACACCCAGTGAAAATACTTGGAAAATAATTTTATTGAAAACATAGAAAACAGTTTTTGAAAATAGAGGAAATATCTTTGGTGAGAATGCTCTGGAAATCATCACCCCCATCCATGGTCACAGTTACATCCAGGGTTACGTTGTCGTCGCAGCAAAAGTCCATGTAACTGCAGGCTCTCCGCGGCCTCTCGATTACGCCATGGATCCCACACAACAGATCAGTTACATCCAGGATTACGTTGCCGTCACAGCAAAAGTCCATGTAACTGCAGGGTCTCAGCGGCCTCTGATTTTCGCTGTCAAAATGAAACCTCTCCTCTCCTACATAGGTCGCAGTCTACCGATATAAAATCAAACGCAGACTGTTGGCTCTCAGCGGCACACATGACATTCGCTATGTTATACTATAGGTCGCAGTTACATCCTGGGTTACGTTGCCATCGCAGCAAAAGTCCTTGTAACTGTTGGCTCTCAACGGCACACACGACTTTCGCTATGTTATACCATAGGTCGCAGTTACATCCTGTTATCTCAATAATGGATATATTACTACACTTTATTCCCCATTCATTTAAAACAAATCCAATCCACAATTTAAAGATTTTTAACAACAATAGGATGGTACCATCCAATTTATTTTAAGACATCCATCCATTTCAATTTTCAGATCTCAAACCCATTTTGAGATCACACAAATTACCAATTAAATTATCCATTTAACTTCCCAAGTTCAATCCCAAATTCATATTAAAATTTTCAAACCTGGTTGTCCATTCAAACTATTTAACTTCTCCCAAGTTAGATTCAATTTTCTTAATCCAGTCAACTCTACTCCAATTTGAACACTACAAATTCCAAAATCCTTTCCCTCTTATGAATTCAAAACTTATATCACTTTGGGTTTTTTTACATCACATTCCAGGGAAAATCAAAACTCAACACCTTAGAGTTTATTTCGAATTATCCTTGATATCATGTACATCCATATATTTATTTCTTGGCCCTCCCGGTCATGTTTTAAAATTTTAAACCACCTTTGGTTTCAAATCAAATTTTCAAACAACTCTTGTTAAATCAAGTTCTATCATTCAAATAACTTAAAATAACATTATTTATTATTTATTTATTACTTTGAAACAAAATTTTCAAATCCTGGATCCAGATTTAATACTCCACAATTTAGGTATTTTCAATTTTCTAAGTCATACTTTACTTAAATGTTTACTTCTTTAGAATATTTCATTTTGCTTACTCATTAATACACATCTTATTATCAAACACACAACAATCATTCATGATAATAACCAAGATTATCATATCTAAAACCACCCATTATCATCTGATTCTGAAATACTTCACCAATTCAAGATTTCAATTTCGGTTTGAATCTATTTCAAACTTATCTTTATTTAATTTCAGTTTGGTTGTATTATATTACTCTTAATTTAATCCTAATAATTCAGTAGGCAATTTCCTTAGTATTTATTAGGGTGAAATATTTCTTTATATATCAAAATATAATCTTATAAAAAATCATTTGAAATCCTTAAATAAGAAAATAACAAGTACGCTCTCTCTCATATATATATACTCAACTCATTTTAGGGTACTATTGACCCTATCCTTATGAGTAATCCCAACAGAGCCAAGGTCCTCACATAACCTTCAGCTCCGATACCAAATGTAACGACCCGAAAATTTCAGATAGTTATGAAAAAGAAGAACAGAAACATCAACAACTCACAATCGCAGCGGATAAAATATAATAATAAATAATATCAGTTTATAAAAGAATACTATATTTGTCAATTACATTTAATATACATCAGAGTTTCACTTATATATTGTCACTGAATATACACTATTATCATATCTCGGATTAACAATAATATAAATACAGCGGAAAAATACTATATGCTCCTGCCATCCAGCTCGCCTCCTGAGCTTCAGTACGTCCATATCTGAAAATCTGTAATACTCGGTCTGACCCGAGCATTACATCGAAGTAACACCCGGGTCAGGCTGGAAACCAGCGTGAGTAAACCCATCCAACATGTAATACAAAAGTATACGACTCATATAAACCCGAGGTACGTATAACAATTTACAATTTCATAGGTTGCTATAGGCATCACTTAATTCACAAAGCAATTAAGTTCCAAAACTTAGATTATATGGTCCAATTTCACTTAAATCATTCCATTACACCCTCTTGATTTCACGTATTAATTTGTAAAGAATCGAAGTGGTTTCGGGTATTAACTATTATCCGACTCCGGTCTCTTTGAATTCAGTTCATCATAACACAAATTATTCAAGTGAAATGCAATTCAACTTTAAATAAAAGATGTCACCTTACTCAACAATTCATCCTTGATAAATAACCACATTATCAATGCCCACCCAAATACATCATATCACGAACCATTTCATATCAGTGGTATCAATCAATTCAGGGCATATAAACAATCACTTATCATACATAAGCAAGATCATCAATCACACCATCTCGAATAAATCTAATTAACCATAATTGAATTAAATCAATTACCTTTAAGTCCTGCTCATTAATTACAACCCAATTGATTTACCATCCCATAATCATTCACCTTTAATTACATTAAGATTATCATCATTATCTAATTACTTCCATTAAGTAATTATACTTAATCACATTTCATGAACGATTATCCTTAATTAATTGCATTCATTAATCAACCCAAATTACTCGTAAATAGTAATTACTCTTTTGTAATTACTCATGTAATTAACCTCTTACTTAATTATTAATCCCTTTCGATTAATTACTCCAAGTGATTTATTCTTAATTACCTATACTAAGTAATTACTCTTTTATTTCTTCCCATTAAATAATTCCTTTTAATTTATTACATCATGTAATTATGAATTTCTTCACTTAAATCTCGTCAAGTATTTATATTTAATTAAATCTCCAAGGGTTTAACTTTAATTAATTTACAAATTAGTTTCGATCGAGTAATCCATCCCTTAATTACCCTTAAACCCAATTAATAAATCTTAATTGCAGATTATTTATTCTTTAAACGTCAATTTATAAAACTTAATTATTGATTAACACAACTTAATTACCAATTAAGTATTCCTTAGTTACCAGTCAATTAATCATTAGTCATTAGTTAATTAAATTACTTAATTACTTAACTACTAATCATTCGTTAATTAACCTTAAGTAGTTAATTACAAATTTATCTATCAATTAATCATTAATTAATCCAACTCTAATTACAAATATAATTTAATTATTCTTAATTACTTTCTAAAATAATTAATTTATATTAATTATTCAATTTAATTAACATTAATTATTTACATTTTTAAGAAAACTTCTTTAAACTTTGAACATAAATTTATTACTAACCACAAACTTAATTGTTAATTAACTTTATATTTAACTAAAATAATTAACTTGTATTAAGGTTTTAACTTAACTTGTCAAACACTTCTTAGGTTTTCAATGCTTAATAATTGTAGAAACCAAATTTACGTAACTTCATTCTTTTCCCTTTTTTTATTTATTTTATACCGCAGTTTGAAGAAAAACCCGAGACCTCCCCTGCTAAACTTCGAGTATCACTTCGAGTTACCACATAGTTTCACTCGGGTCACTCTCGTTTCCTCTCACACTCTCCTTCTTCTCCCCTTTTTATTTTATTTCCAATAAGTATAAATTAACTTAAGTATAAATTAAACCACCAGGTAACTATCTCACGCTCTCGTCCCCCAAACTCGAAGCAACCACCCAGCAAACTCGAGGAACAACTCGAGACCGAATCCTTATCAACGACGCTGACACTGTCATCATGCCGTACACGTGCACGGCAGCACCACCTAGCTTCGGCGAACACCTACGCCTCAGGAACATAACAAATCACTCACACACTCGAAATCTAGGTTCGAATTGCCTACAGAAATTTTGAATCGAAATACAACAGTTCGACCGAAATGAAAAACTCAATCCAATTAACATGATCACCTCGCCACCACCCTCACTCCACCAGAGATGCCTAAAATTCAACCACACCACGACAACACGACAGGCTTCCACCCTCCAGAACCTCGTTACACTCGATTATGTGTAGGCGACGAACTCATCTCGTTACTGACATGCTCAAAAAAAACTTGAAATGAAACCCTAAACTTTATTCAAATAGAAATTCCTGGCATTCGAAAAATTTTCAAGTATTTTTCCTATGTTCGTGGATCATCATGCTAGCTATAAAAAAATTTCAGCAGCTAAATTTTTTTAATTCAACAGAAATCGATGAAATTGCATTTTGAGTTCATATAAGAACTGAACCATTTATACTCACCTAAAATCATCGTTCTTGTTTTAAAAATCTTTCCTTTGTATACTTAATCAAGATATGAAATCAAATTCAAAATTTAAAACATTCGAATTTTATCACATGATCCCCTTCCCTGTAAACTTGAATGTCTAGTACCTATAACACACTGTAACTCCTCAAACAAAATCTCAAACCCTGTCTTTGGTTCAAACAAACTTATTTAATTTAAATTCCTAAGTTTAAATTATTTATATGAAGAAGTATTTAAGGTTTTCTCTGATTCCTTTACTCAATGGCTTGAAATGTTGAAGAACATATCAGAGTATAACTTCCAGTAAACAGCAAAGCAACACAGAATTTCATATTTACTAAAGTAGGAAGCACAAGATTTCCATAAATCAATTATCAAGATTTAATCTTCGAGACGGTGTGTTTACTCACCTGCAAAATTTCTGAACAAAGAACACTTCTTGTTTTCCTTTTTCAAATCTGAAATATGAAACTGTCTTGAATCTGTTTTTAGTTCTTGAATGTTTTTAGTTTGCATTAAATTTGAGTTTGCTTGCTTCTTTTTTTTCTTCTCTCTTTTTTTTGAACGAACCAAATGGTTCAGATGTAAACATATATATAAGATATTAGTACGTTTGAGGGAGGTATTATCTGGTCAATGTTCTTCTTCTTTTGATTGATCAAAATTTATTTTCTAGCCGACAATTTTTTTTTGACTAAAGATATTTTTATGAATGGAGGCTATTTCGGCTGAGGAGATATTAGTAAGTACTTTTGTTTCTTATTTAGTTTACATATCATAATTGTGTTTGCCTGTGTATTCATATGTATATTTGCAATTTGTTGTATGAAGATATTATGTTTGAAAGTATCCACTTGCAGGCAAACACTTAGCTTATATATACAGGTATCTTGTTTATAAATATTTGTCTTTGTTGACTTTTAGCTTGAGCTTCATATACTGTTTTGCTGATATTTATTCCTTGCACAAAGATTCTTGTTTTATTATCTTTTCTAGCTTGAACAATACATATACATATGTTTGTCTTATTATTTACACACTTGCGCTTATTATCATTTTTTTATACTTGTTCTTTACAATTTAAATCCATATTGTATGCATCCCAAACCTACTTAATTTTGTTTGTATGTTAACTATCAATATTTAAATCATAATCATAAGCTTGCTTACTTATATTTATATTTTATATTGATAGAATTTGATGTTATTTCAAACATTATCATCCATATATTTTATACCAAATGTTAATAGGATAAAGCATTTTAATTTAATTATATAAGATCAATTTTTATTGTAAATATTACTAAGAGATTTATTTTCAGTTTACAAATCAAATTTCCCTTTCAAAATACAAATAAATGGCAATTATTTCCAGAACTCATATTCATTTTAAAATGATCAGTTTACATTTTATTCAATTGGATTAGACATTTATTAAAATAATCCTACTAAAATACCGGGTCGTCACACCCTAGGAGCTGTAACTTATTGTAAATTATTAACTCTGTAATAAAATCTCGTTCAAAATAAAATGTATTTTTCTTTATTGTTATATACTTATCATACTATGTTATGTTAAATAATTATTAATTTAAGTATATTTAATAGATAATCCTTAAATGATATGTTCTGTGATAGTAGTTACGATGTGCTATAATCATGAGAAATTAATCACATTAAAAATGACATATTGTTTTAAATATTCCTAGTCAAGATGTTTCGATATAAGATATGATACATCTATTGAGCCTCGAGTACATAACGCTCTCCAAATGTTAGACGGTGTATTCCTCATAGCTACTAACGGCACCAAGGCATTACACATTGATAGATAGTTATTATATAACTATGGAATGACTCACTCGAGAGTTTTATGTTAGTTAATATACATAAGGTTAAATAGAGAATCTCAAAGTAACGATGTTACAGAGTTCTCTCGACATGAGAATACTATTGAACTTCAATGTCGGCGCTCCACTTTAATTATAGTTTCATCATGGCACAACATTTATCGAACGACTATGGTTGGGTCTGAGTTTAAGCACCGGAAGTTAAACACTATTCAAAAGAGAATTTGTCTCTTCTGTTATATGAAGTTAGTATTACAGTTAATTGTAGTCAATTCAACGTAATAGTGTAACGACTCGGAATTTTGAGCAATATCAATTTAATAATCTTTGATAATAATTAAATTGATTTGATCATTTTATAAATTGACAAGTTAAAATTATTTTAAAGATTAATGATCATAATTTAATATCTATCAAAAAAATTTCTTAACAATATAAATAGGCAAGATTTGTTCTTTTGAAAGTTTATAATAATTTGATTTGGAAATATTTATTATTGTAAAAAGGAAATGTTTAATGTAATAAAACTTTATATTCAAATTGTAATATATACGAATATATATATATATACATATATATATTATGATTTGGCTTGTGTTTTAAAATTCAACACGGCAAATTTCAAATTTAATGTTAAAATGTTTTTCTATTTGAAATGTGTATATATATTTGTATGTATATATATATATATATATATATTTGAAATAGGGATTTTATTAATTTGAACTTAATAAGGAGTTTCAAACTTTAATAAATATATAAATAGTAATTTGAAAGGTTAATTTGATTTATACTTTTGGAAATAATATTTTGAGATTTTAATAACAAAGTTAATTCCTTATTTATTATAAATATGTACTTTAAGCTTTTGTTTAAATAAGATTTAAATTAAAAGTTCATTTGTTTTAATAGTCTTTCAATTTTAATTTTAACATAAGATAAATTGTTTTAAAAATTTTATATAGGGAGTTAAACTCAATTTCTCAAGTTTATAAACATATATTATATAAAATAAATCAAAACATAAGTTATTTAAATTTACATGAATATTTATTAAAAAGATAAATACACATTTCTATATTACATAATTATATATACATAGCTTAAATAATTTTAAAATAAAAAGGAAGTAATATTTATAAAACATTAAAAAAAACCACATGTAAGTATATTAATGTATGATAATGACAATTGTAATCATATATGTATAGGTGTAATTTAATTAGAGCTTCATTGTGACAAATGTCTTCCTCTCTAGTAATAAAATTTAAAATCTAATTGTAAAATATAAAAGATGGGTTTTATTCTTCAGCTTAAAACATTTTCTTCAACTCAAACTTAACACAAACAAATCAAAGAAAAAAAAAGCGGAACTCTGTTAAACCTGAAATAGAAAGAAATCTGCAATTCAATCAAAAAACATGATGAGGAGATGATAGAAATTCAGAAATCAGAGGCAAAGGGAATTCAACATGCAAAACTGGAAGTACAGCTGCAAGATTTAAAATTCATCATGCAAAGAATAATTCAGAAGAAACATCAACATGCAAGTTCATTAATCAAGTAACAATTTCAAGAAGAATGCAGTGAATTCAAAAGCCTGAATTGGTTCTGTCTTCTGCTTTCAGGTGAGTAAATAAATTTTAAAAACAGTTTTAAAACCTGAATTTCATCTTGTTTTTGAATGATGCCTTGATTATCTGAAATATTTGATTTGAAGTGAATGCATGTTTTGGAAATGTGAATAGTTGAATGCCTGTGAAGTGAAAACTTATGCTCTGCAAAATAACAGGTCTCAATTCTATAATAAATTCAATATCTAAATTTTGAATTCGAATTAGCTTTTGATTTGTAAATAAAAGTTGTTTGTAATCATCTAACTTATCATCTAAAAATGTTTGTAACTTTTAAATTTGAATAACTAGTTGTAGATTTTCAAATTTACAGTAAAAATCTTATTATGGGACAAAAACTAATCGAATCAATTTTGGATTTGAATTATATAATTGAATTCCTAATGCAAAATCATGATTTTTGAGGTTAGTATCATGATTTTTAGATTAGAAATTGAAGAGAATTTTTGAGTTTCTTGTTCTGGGCATTTCGGCCAATTAATGGCGAACTACGGCGAATCAGTGGTCGTGGTTGGGGTTGAAGGTGGTTGGTGTGTCGTTGATCATAGGAAAATTACTGTGGTGATTTTTAATAGGCCGAGATGGCCGGAGTCCGACGATTAGGGTTTTCGTACCTGTTTTTGGTCGATATGTTTTGTTTGGTTTTGCGGTGACGTGAAGTAACCGGAGGCGATTGCGGTTGTTGCCGAAGGTTAGGGGGGTCCTGACGAAGCTTGAGTGATGATGGCACGGCGTCTCGAGTGATGATTCGTCGGCGGTGATCAAATTCTTTTGGTTATTGGGTTCAGGCAGTTGGGTTGATATCGAAATTTTGATTCTTGATCGAACTTGGTTTTCTGAGTTTCGAATATTGATGTTGGGGACGTGAGCAACTTGAGGATGGTCGGTGTGGAGTTCGCCAGCGTCCATCGACGCTGTGCACGTTAGCGTGCACGGTGACTTGTTTTGGTTTTGGGTTCTGGGGAGAAGAAGGGGGAAGACTCGAAGACTGTAACGACCCAGAATTTTTAGAAATTGAAATTTGAATATTTAATTAATTTTAAATATTAATAAGTGAATTTATAAGTCAAATAAATTTTTATTTGAATTATTGGATTTAATTGGATAATTAAATCGACAATTTAATATGTTAAATTATGGAAATAATTGAAAATATAGTTAAATATGATTGAAAATGATTTGTAAAATTTTATTTTATCATATGGGAGTTAGAATGATATTTTAGAACTTTTAAAATTGAATTAAAAGTTAATTTGTGAAAATTGAATATTTTAATATTAAAATCGACCAGTGAAAATAGCCAATTTTTGAACAGTCTCAGAATTGAACGAAACCAGTTCCATTGGATCCGTAATAGTTAGTTATTATCGGATTTCAAATTTCGTGTCAATCGGAGTTATCGTTAGAGCTGCAGCTCGAAACGCATCGAATTATTTTTAATTTAAATTTGGCGAGTCAAAATAGCCATTTTTCAAAAAGTCTCGGATTTCGACGAAACCAGTTTCATCGGATCTGTAATGTGATATTATTGTAAGGTTTCAAATTTCAAGTCAATTGGATTTACCGTTTGTCCGGTACAAATTAAAACGCCTAGAAATCGACTTAAATCGGTTTAATTTAAATTGAGCGTTTACAGCCATAACTCGCACAGATGTCCGAATTAGCTTCCGAAACCTGTTCCATTGTGTCCGGAACGCGGGGTAAACCCTAGAAACGCTGGTTACGGCGCCTAAATCGAAGTTCGGAATTTCCGGGATGAATAGTGTCGCTCGTTCCTTATAAATAGCCCCTACTCTTCATAATTTGATAAAATTTAAACTAAACCCTAATTTTATAACCTAGCCGCCACCTAGGTATGAACGGCCAGAAACTACTCTTCTTCCTCCCTCCAAATCTTCTAATCTATTCATCGATTCAACAAAGTTTCAACTAGAAACTGGTAGAGGATGGTGAGATCTTGGATTTCAACGGCTATGATCGCGAATGGCTTCACGGATTGGCGGCAAATTGGGTTCAAAGGGCTGGAGTTCATTCTCGAACTGCGTGCTACAGGGATGGCCGAGCTCTATGAGCTTCAGGCCGAGCATAGCATGTGGAAGGAGCTTCGAGATGAAGGTGGTTTGATGTGATTTCGTTGAGAAATGAAGTTGTAAAGTGAAAACCTAATTTCATGCTCATGGGTTATTTTGTGTGGCTGTTGAACGTGAAGAGGAAGGAGATGAGGGGGGGGGGGACGCACGGATCTGCTCAATCAAGAATGGACGGCCCAGATTTGTTTTGGTATAAAGTTGTAGTTTATGTTGTAATTAAGTTATAAAATCGTGTTTAAACTTCAAAAATTCATAACTTTTTCATACGAGGTCGAAAACGAGCAAACTCAGTTGCGTTGGAATCGTATGGACGAGCACTACGCGATGGAATTGGTTTGGAGTCGTTTGGAGTTAGTGAGAATTTTGAGTAAAATTAAACGTCCATTTAATTTTATTCGAAATAAATCGCTAAAACGGAATTTAAATCAAGGTGAGAACTTCTCACTCAATCGAATCAGTTTCGATTTTATTTTAAATAGTTAGATTTAAAATATTTGTATGCATGTTTGAAATGTTGATTGATATCTATTGATTGTTAAAATAGACATTAAACGCCGTTAGTAAGCGGATGTTATTTATTAAAAACATATACCGCGAATATTTCATAAACAATGAAATTGGTATTATATATAATATCAATATATATATATATTGGCATATGTATATATTGCAGTTGTTTGATTTCCCGCATTTTTTAGCGGATGAGACCCTATTACGCCGTTATTAAGCGGATAATATTTAATAAGAACATATACCGCGATAATTTCGTACTGGAGCGAAATTGGTATTGTGCTAATGTTTGTGGATGCAGGAAAACAGGTTGGAGGGATCCAACTGGATTCCTCAACAGTATTTATTTGATTTCAGATATTTTGATATTTGATGGATTATCATATCGATATATGATATCGTTGTTGTCGTGATTGACTATTTGGTGTGTAGCATCACTAGACCAAATTTGGAATTTTAAAATGATTTATAAAGTGATTTTTGAAAATATACTATATTTTTGGAATTGATCCATTTTAAATAAATAAACGTTATAATTTTTAAAGTTATAAAAAATTATGATTTTTGTGAAATACAGTTAAAAGCTGATTTTTGAGAATACGATGCTAATGATTTTATAAAATAGTTTAATCGGGATTTTAGAATTAATTATGAAAAGTTTAAATATAGGATTTATAAATTTTGATTATTTTATAAATCAAAATGATGAAATTATAAAGGAGTTTAAAGACGTTTTTAAAATATTAATATGAATTGATTTATATAAGAGATTTATAAATGGATATTTATAAATTGAGATATTGAAGTTATAAAACGAGTTTTTATAAGTGTTTGAATGAAGTGAAAATGAATTTCATTAAAGAATGAAATTTATAAAATTATAAACTGTGAAGTTATAAATAAAATTTATAAATAGTAAGAATTATAAATTTGTGAAGTTATTTGAAAGAATAGATTTGGTTAAATAAACGAATCTTATAGGTTATAAGATTTATGGTTTGGAAAGTCTTTAAAAGAACGATCTTTGTAAAATAATCGTTTTATAAGTATTTAACTTATAATATGAACTTTTAGTTTATAATTGAGTTATAAACTGAAATAGGTTAATAAAAGAATTTATAAAAAGGAAGCTTTTATAAATAAATAGAAATGGAATTTATAAATGTTGTTTTATAAATTCGCAAATGACTTATTTTGATAAGTAAACTGTTGAAACCTATAAATGGAGTTATATTCATATTTTTTGAATAGTGAATAATCCTTTGAATTAAAATGAATAAAAAGACGAAATTGTTAATGAAGTATATTCACGTTTTTGAATAGTGAATAATATGTTAAAGAAATTGTTTTGAATGTGATATTTGAAATTGAATTAAAACGATCTAACGATGTTTTAAAATGTGTTGAGATTCGAAACCATAGATTTCAACATTTATTGTTGAAATAGACGTTTTCGAGAAATAGAAGGAAATAGTGGACTATAACACTGTTGTTATAGTAAATGATTTCCGAAAGGAAATATTTTGTATAGTATTGGGATTTATATATCTATTTTAATTTCGAATCCCTATACTAGTGATTTTGGGTTGTCGTAACGATGTTTTACGCAACATTCGTTTTGGCCCAAATAAATATGTTTAAGTGAATGATTTCCTTAAAGAATGAAATATATACTTAATTCGATTTAAGTATATTAAATATTTTCCAAGGTTGAAAATAAAAAGATTTGTGAATTTCTTATTTTTAATAAGTATGGAAATGTTTTCCAAATTAAAGTGAATACTTTGAGAGTTTATCTTTTTGAAGATAAATTGAAAATGGATAGTTGAAATCATATATGCATGAATATTTTGGAATATAAATTCATTATGGAATCTATAAATGAAAAATGGAATTTGTTAAAAATAAATATTGATTTATTTTTGAAGTGTTGAAATTAGATATCTTTTAGAGATATTTTGGAAAAATAAATAATTTGGAAAATTATTTGGAAACTGGTGATGTGTGCATATCCAGTGATAGTTCAATAACCGACTATCAATATTTCCCTTTGAATGGGTAATTGATGTGATTTGTTTGAATGTGAATGCTACACTTATTTTTGAATAAGCGCTCACTATTCGGGTTAACCGGGAAAGGACCATGGGGTCGTATAACCCATTCCGAATATGTGATACGTCGTTATGAATTGCATTTGAAGATCGGTGTTGAAGACCCGGTATTTGCGAGAGCGATAGGATGACCTGTCGATTTACTCTACACCGAGTTGCTCCGGTATAGAGTTCTCCATATGTGATGGTGAATCCGATCAGGATTGTGAATATCCGGATTTGCAAGGACTTCTTTGTAAGTACCTTCGGTTTTGTTCGAGCCCGGAACAAACTTGTATGGATTGTGTGTCTGACATTACGAATTGAGATATAAAGCAGATTTCTTTCAAATATATTCCTGTTGGTGGCGAAGAATTTATTCTTTAGCTTAACACCCTTCTCTGAGACGTACGAGCTCAGAGGTTATATAGTTGAAGTTATCAGCGATATATTCCCAATTTGGTAATGTGACATGCTGAGTGATGCTGAAATGATCATTGTGTTGATTATTGTGATAGGATCGTTTATTTGATCGTCTATCTTAGTGATCATTGTGTTGATCATTTGTTGACCCAAAGCATGGCTTTTGTATAAAGTATGTTTTTGTGGACGTGACTTCGTCGAGCCTCACACCCCGGAAATGGTCAAAACAGGAAAGATGCAGCAAGGTTATGAGGGGTAGCACCCTTTAGGGTATGTACATTTCCTTCTGGATAGAGGTGGTATCATGGTATGGAGCCCAGATATTTAACCTATGTGGTTACTACGAATTTATTACTTTGTGGTTGTTGGTTTTCGGGATCCCGTGAGAAAGGTCGTTTACGATCGGGGAATGGCGTGCTCGTGTCAGTAGTTACCCAGTTAGGGGTAACCCGGCCTTGTGTTGGCAGAGTTCCGGTTTGGTTCTCGGGGATGTCTTTCCAGAGGCATTCTCATGTGGCAATGGGAAGTTCCTTGGCCTGACCATTTGTTGTAAATCCAAAGAAACAATACGTGACTTGTACAGTTTTAGTTGTATAACCTGCTATGGAATGTGGCGGTAACCTGCTATTGAACATAGTTAGCTATAGTAGGCATACGATAATGGTCGTATGTTGGCTAAGATTTATATTCTACTTTCAAAATGAATTTTTCCTACACTATACACTAGTAATAATATCAAATGTTATTTTTAATGCGTATCAAGCATCTTTGACTGTCATAAGGAGAAATCTCCTCCGATTCTGCGTTTGCATTGTGTGTGTGTGCGGGAGGCCTTATAGTAGTCTCATTTTTAAAAGCATTGCGAATTAACTTTAAAAATATTCCTCTATTTTGATTTTAAAGATAAACAAACCGTTTTGAGTTCTCACACCAGTCTTGTTAAGCTATTGGGCTATGTGATGGGGGGGTTCTCGCTTCGCGGTTAGGTGGCGAACGGGAGACTCTTACTCCCACACATCCTCTTTTAGGGGGTTGGTTAGGTGTAACCTGAGACAGTCGAGAGGCTGGCCGTAAAAGCAAGGTCTGGGGTACCAGTGTAAGCCACGGTGGGGCCGGGATGGTTGAAAAGCCTACCGGTTGTGACTGCTGTCGACGGTTGAAAAGCCTAGATCTTTACAGTTGGTATCAGAGCTTATGGTTAAGCGACAACCATGGTTCTGTTGGGTATTGTTCATTAGAGATAGAGTCAGTAGTACTCTAGAATGAATTTGAGTGTAATAATAGCTATGAGAGCGTATTTGTTAGTGAATATAAAATTGTTTTATATTGTGATGATTGGTTTATTGAGTGGCATATGAACCTTCGTCAGCACGGTATGTACAACTATGCCGAAGGGGTTTCTAAACACTTGAATAGAACAATTCGACACGGTATTGTTTTAAATTGGGTAAATAAAATAATTTTACCTTGAGTATATTTTATATATAAAAAAATAATTTTTCAGAATTATTAAAGTATATAAGTTGATTGTTTAGTTGTTTGAATAATCTAAATAAAGGAATTGTATAAGCAAAAGAATTATAAGAATTGAATTATAATTAAAGTGATTACAATTGTGAAATAAACTTATATATATAAGAAGTGAAACTATGTGAATATATTTATGAATATGAGTTGTAAATGAAAGTGAATTCAAAGATAAATAAAATTCAACTTTGTAATTGAATTGAAGTAATGGATTGAATATTAATCAATTGAATGTAAATTAAATTGATAAGAAATAATGAATATAAGTGTTAATTCATTAAAATCTAATGTTATTGGAAGTTGAATAAATTGAATTAGTGAATATAAACCAATTGAAAGCAAAGTAATTTGGTTGTAATTATATATACATTGATTGTTATATGATTGTTAGTTGATTGTATATAATTCATTAAGTGTTAATGAAATTGATTTAATGAAATTGGAAGCTAAAGAAATGGAATCCAACTTGAAAGTGAAGTAAATAAATTTGAATTGGAAGTGAACTAACTTGAATATGAATTAGTGAATATAAACTAATTGAAAATGAATGTTAGAAAGAACATCCACTATTAATGAATCAAATGTGATTAGATTAAAAACCAATTCATTAATATTAATGAGAACATGAATGAATATTTATGATTATGAATGGTAGTTGGTTGATGTTTGCATTTGTTGTTTTACTACATTTGCTATGTTAACATATATAGTTATTATGTTGCTATATGTTGTACATCGATACTATTTTCTACATGCATGATTCTCATGTTGTTTGTTGAGTAATTAGTAGGTGCGGATCGCGTTTGCTTCGCATTTGGAGCTCGCTTTTGCGCTATATTAGCCGTATATGCTCGCTAATAAAATATAAGGTACATATCTCGGATTACATACCGTACTTTTACACTTTTTTCCCTACGGGATGCCTCATTACTTGATGAGATGTATATTTGTGATATATATACTGTCATTTTTTTTTCGGATCGAGCCGCGCAAAGGAGACTATGGCGAATTTTTCCGAAAATTTAAGGCGTTAGAAAATTTTTGAGAAAATTGGAAAATTTTGAAAACTTTAACTTTGAGTTTGGAATTGAAAGTTAAACAATAGTAGTTGTTTTTGAAAAGATAACTAAGTATGATTTGAAAACTTAGTAAAGATTTGTAAGAAGTTTAACTATGAATTATGGAAAATTAATAGATTATATAATTTTTCTTACTTGTAATTTCGAGGACGAAATTCTTTTAAGTGGGGAAGATTGTAACGACCCAGAATTTTTAAAAATTGAAATTTGAATATTTAATTAATTTTAAATATTAATAAGTGAATTTATAAGTCAAATAAATTTTTATTTGAATTATTGGATTTAATTGGATAATTAAATCGACAATTTAATATGTTAAATTATGGAAATAATTGAAAATATAGTTAAATATGATTGAAAATGATTTGTAAAATTTTATTTTATCATATGGGAGTTAGAATGATATTTTAGAACTTTTAAAATTGAATTAAAAGTTAATTTGTGAAAATTGAATATTTTAATATTAAAATCGACTAGTGAAAATAGCCAATTTTTGAACAGTCTCAGAATTGAACGAAACCAGTTCCATTGGATCCGTAATAGTTAGTTATTACCGGATTTCAAATTTCGTGTCAATCGGAGTTATCGTTTGAGCGTGGCAGCTCGAAACGCATCGAATTATTTTTAATTTAAATTTGGCGAGTCAAAATAGCCATTTTTCAAAAAGTCTCGGATTTCGACGAAACTAGTTTCATCGGATCCGTAATGTGATATTATTGTAAGGTTTCAAATTTCAAGTGAATTGGATTTACCGTTTGTCCGGTACAAATTAAAACGCCTAGAAATCGACTTAAATCGGTTTAATTTAAATTGAGCGTTTACAGCCATAACTCGCACAGATGTCCGAATTAGCTTCCGAAACCTGTTCCATTGTGTCCGGAACGCGGGGTAAACCCTAGAAACGCTGGTTACGGCGCCTAAATCGGAGTTCGGAATTTCCGGGATGAATAGTGTCGCTCGTTCCTTATAAATAGCCCCCTACTCTTTATAATTTGATAAAATTTAAACTAAACCCTAATTTTATAACCTAGCCGCCACCTAGGTATGAACGGCCAGAAACTACTCTTCTTCCTCCCTCTAAATCTTCTAATCTATTCATCGATTCAAGAAAGTTTCAACTAGAAACTGGTAGAGGATGGTGAGATCTTGGATTTCAACGGCTATGATCGCGAATGGCTTCACGGATTGGCGGCAAATTGGGTTCAAAGGGCTGGAGTTCATTCTCGAACTGCGTGCTACAGGGATGGCCGAGCTCTATGAGCTTCAGGCCGAGCATAGCATGTGGAAGGAGCTTCGAGATGAAGGTGGTTTGATGTGATTTCGTCGAGAAATGAAGTTGTAAAGTGAAAACCTAATTTCATGCTCATGGGTTATTTTGTGTGGCTGTTGAACGTGAAGAGGAAGGAGATAAGGGGGGGGGGGGACGCACGGATCTGCTCAATCAAGAATGGACGGCCCAGATTTTTTTTGGTATAAAGTTGTAGTTTATGTTGTAATTAAGTTATAAAATCGTGTTTAAACTTCAAAAATTCATAACTTTTTCATACGAGGTCGAAAACGCGCAAACTCAGTTGCGTTGGAATCGTATGGACGAGCACTACGCGATGGAGTTGGTTTGGAGTCGTTTGGAGTTAGTGAGAATTTTGAGTAAAATTAAACGTCCGTTTAATTTTATTCGAAATAAATCGCTAAAACGGAATTTAAATCAAGGTGAGAACTTCTCACTCAATCGAATCAGTTTCGATTTTATTTTAAATAGTTAGATTTAAAATATTTGTATGCATGTTTGAAATGTTGATTGATATCTATTGATTGTTAAAATAGACATTATACGCCGTTAGTAAGCGGATGTTATTTATTAAAAACATATACCGCGAATATTTCATAAACAGTGAAATTGGTATTATATATAATATCAATATATATATATTGGCATATGTATATATTGCAGTTGATTGATTTCCCGCATTTTTTAGCGGATGAGACCCTATTACGCCGTTATTAAGCGGATAATATTTAATAAGAACATATACCGCGATAATTTCGTACTGGAGCGAAATTGGTATTGTGCTAATGAAGTGGATGCAGGAAAACAGGTTGGAGGGATCCAACTGGATTCCTCAACAGTATTTATTTGATTTCAGATATTTTGATATTTGATGGATTATCATATCGATATATGATATCGTTGTTGTCGTGATTGACTATTTGGTGTGTAGCATCACTAGACCAAATTTGGAATTTTAAAATGATTTATAAAGTGATTTTTGAAAATATACTATATTTTTGGAATTGATCCATTTTAAATAAATAAACGTTATAATTTTTAAAGTTATAAAAAATTATGATTTTTGTGAAATACAGTTAAAAGCTGATTTTTGAGAATACGATGCTAATGATTTTATAAAATAGTTTAATCGGGATTTTAGAATTAATTATGAAAAGTTTAAATATAGGATTTATAAATTTTGATTATTTTATAAATCAAAATGATGAAATTATAAAGGAGTTTAAAGACGTTTTTAAAATATTAATATGAATTGATTTATATAAGAGATTTATAAATGGATATTTATAAATTGAGATATTGAAGTTATAAAACGAGTTTTTATAAGTGTTTGAATGAAGTGAAAATGAATTTCATTAAAGAATGAAATTTATAAAATTATAAACTGTGAAGTTATAAATAAAATTTATAAATAGTAAGAATTATAAATTTGTGAAGTTATTTGAAAGAATAGATTTGGTTAAATAAACGAATCTTATAGGTTATAAGATTTATGGTTTGGAAAGTCTTTAAAAGAACGATCTTTGTAAAATAATCGTTTTATAAGTATTTAACTTATAATATGAACTTTTAGTTTATAATTGAGTTATAAACTGAAATAGGTTAATAAAAGAATTTATAAAAAGGAAGCTTTTATAAATAAATAGAAATGGAATTTATAAACGTTGTTTTATAAATTCGCAAATGACTTATTTTGATAAGTAAACTGTTGAAACCTATAAATGGAGTTATATTCACATTTTTTGAATAGTGAATAATCCTTTGAATTAAAATGAATAAAAGGACGAAATTGTTAATGAAGTATATTCACGTTTTTGAATAGTGAATAATATGTTAAAGAAATTGTTTTGAATGTGATATTTGAAATTGAATTAAAACGATCTAACGATGTTTTAAAATGTGTTGAGATTCGAAACCATAGATTTCAACATTTATTGTTGAAATAGACGTTTTCGAGAAATAGAAGGAAATAGTGGACTATAACACTGTTGTTATAGTAAATGATTTCCGAAAGGAAATATTTTGTATAGTATTGGGATTTATATATCTATTTTAATTTCGAATCCCTATACTAGTGATTTTGGGTTGTCGTAACGATGTTTTACGCAACATTCGTTTTGGCCCAAATAAATATGTTTAAGTGAATGATTTCCTTAAAGAATGAAATATATACTTAATTCGATTTAAGTATATTAAATATTTTCCAAGGTTGAAAATAAAAAGATTTGTGAATTTCTTATTTTTAATAAGTATGGAAATGTTTTCCAAATTAAAGTGAATACTTTGAGAGTTTATCTTTTTGAAGATAAATTGAAAATGGACAGTTGAAATCATATATGCATGAATATTTTGGAATATAAATTCATTATGGAATCTATAAATGAAAAATGGAATTTGTTAAAAATAAATATTGATTTATTTTTGAAGTGTTGAAATTAGATATCTTTTAGAGATATTTTGGAAAAATAAATAATTTGGAAAATTATTTGGAAACTGGTGATGTGTGCATATCCAGTGATAGTTCAATAACCGACTATCAATATTTCCCTTTGAATGGGTAATTGATGTGATTTGTTTGAATGTGAATGCTACACTTATTTTTGAATAAGCGCTCACTATTCGGGTTAACCGGGAAAGGACCATGGGGTCGTATAACCCATTCCGAATATGTGATACGTCGTTATGAATTGCATTTGAAGATCGGTGTTGAAGACCCGGTATTTGCGAGAGCGATAGGATGACCTGTCGATTTACTCTACACCGAGTTGCTCCGGTATAGAGTTCTCCATATGTGATGGTGAATCCGATCAGGATTGTGAATATCCGGATTTGCAAGGACTTCTTTGTAAGTACCTTCGGTTTTGTTCGAGCCCGGAACAAACTTGTATGGATTGTGTGTCTGACATTACGAATTGAGATATAAAGCAGATTTCTTTCAAATATATTCCTGTTGGTGGCGAAGAATTTATTCTTTAGCTTAACACCCTTCTCTGAGACGTACGAGCTCAGAGGTTATATAGTTGAAGTTATCAGCGATATATTCCCAATTTGGTAATGTGACATGCTGAGTGATGCTGAAATGATCATTGTGTTGATTATTGTGATAGGATCGTTTATTTGATCGTCTATCTTAGTGATCATTGTGTTGATCATTTGTTGACCCAAAGCATGGCTTTTGTATAAAGTATGTTTTTGTGGACGTGACTTCGTCGAGCCTCACACCCCGGAAATGGTCAAAACAGGAAAGATGCAGCAAGGTTATGAGGGGTAGCACCCTTTAGGGTATGTACATTTCCTTCTGGATAGAGGTGGTATCATGGTATGGAGCCCAGATATTTAACCTATGTGGTTACTACGAATTTATTACTTTGTGGTTGTTGGTTTTCGGGATCCCGTGAGAAAGGTCGTTTACGATCGGGGAATGGCGTGCTCGTGTCAGTAGTTACCCAGTTAGGGGTAACCCGGCCTTGTGTTGGCAGAGTTCCGGTTTGGTTCTCGGGGATGTCTTTCCAGAGGCATTCTCATGTGGCAATGGGAAGTTCCTTGGCCTGACCATTTGTTGGAAATCCAAAGAAACAATACGTGACTTGTACGGTTTTTGTTGTATAACCTGCTATGGAATGTGGCAGTAACCTGCTATTGAACATAGTTAGCTATAGTAGGCATACGATAATGGTCGTATGTTGGTTAAGATTTATATTCTACTTTCAAAATGAATTTTTCCTACACTATACACTAGTAATAATATCAAATGTTATTTTTAATGCGTATCAAGCATCTTTGACTATCATAAGGAGAAATCTCCTCCGATTCTGCGTTTGCATTGTGTGTGTGTGCGGGAGGCCTTATGGTAGTCTCATTTTTAAAAGCATTGCGAATTAACTTTAAAAATATTCCTCTATTTTGATTTTAAAGATAAACAAACTGTTTTGAGTTCTCACACCAGTCTTGTTAAGCTATTGGGCTATGTGATGGGGGGGTTCTCGCTTCGCGGTTAGGTGGCGAACGGGAGACTCTTACTCCCACACATCCTCTTTTAGGGGGTTGGTTAGGTGTAACCTGAGACAGTCGAGAGGCTGGCCGTAAAAGCAAGGTCTGGGGTACCAGTGTAAGCCACGGTGGGGCCGGGATGGTTGAAAAGCCTACCGGTTGTGACTGCTGTCGACGGTTGAAAAGCCTAGATCTTTACAGTTGGTATCAGAGCTTATGGTTAAGCGACAACCATGGTTCTGTTGGGTATTGTTCATTAGAGATAGAGTCAGTAGTACTCTAGAATGAATTTGAGTGTAATAATAGCTATGAGAGCGTATTTGTTAGTGAATATAAAATTGTTTTATATTGTGATGATTGGTTTATTGAGTGGCATATGAACCTTCGTCAGCACGGTATGTACAACTATGCCGAAGGGGTTTCTAAACACTTGAATAGAACAATTCGACACGGTATTGTTTTAAATTGGGTAAATAAAATAATTTTACCTTGAGTATATTTTATATATAAAAAAAATAATTTTTCAGAATTATTAAAGTATATAAGTTGATTGTTTAGTTGTTTGAATAATCTAAATAAAGGAATTGTATAAGCAAAAGAATTATAAGAATTGAATTATAATTAAAGTGATTACAATTGTGAAATAAACTTATATATATAAGAAGTGAAACTATGTGAATATATTTATGAATATGAGTTGTAAATGAAAGTGAATTCAAAGATAAATAAAATTCAACTTTGTAATTGAACTGAAGTAATGGATTGAATATTAATCAATTGAATGTAAATTAAATTGATAAGAAATAATGAATATAAGTGTTAATTCATTAAAATCTAATGTTATTGGAAGTTGAATAAATTGAATTAGTGAATATAAACCAATTGAAAGCAAAGTAATTTGGTTGTAATTATATATACATTGATTGTTATATGATTGTTAGTTGATTGTATATAATTCATTAAGTGTTAATGAAATTGATTTAATGAAATTGGAAGCTAAAGAAATGGAATCCAACTTGAAAGTGAAGTAAATAAATTTGAATTGGAAGTGAACTAACTTGAATATGAATTAGTGAATATAAACTAATTGAAAATGAATGTTAGAAAGAACATCCACTATTAATGAATCAAATGTGATTAGATTAAAAACCAATTCATTAATATTAATGAGAATATGAATGAATATTTATGATTATGAATGGTAGTTGGTTGATGTTTGCATTTGTTGTTTTACTACATTTGCTATGTTAACATATATAGTTATTATGTTGCTATATGTTGTACATCGATACTATTTTCTACATGCATGATTCTCATGTTGTTTGTTGAGTAATTAGTAGGTGCGGATCGCGTTTGCTTCGCATTTGGAGCTCGCTTTTGCGCTATATTAGCCGTATATGCTCGCTAATAAAATATAAGGTACATATCTCGGATTACATACCGTACTTTTACACTTTTTTCCCTACGGGATGCCTCATTACTTGATGAGATGTATATTTGTGATATATATACTGTCATTTTTTTTTTCGGATCGAGCCGCGCAAAGGAGACTATGGCGAATTTTTCCGAAAATTTAAGGCGTTAGAAAATTTTTGAGAAAATTGGAAAATTTTGAAAACTTTAACTTTGAGTTTGGAATTGAAAGTTAAACAATAGTAGTTGTTTTTGAAAAGATAACTAAGTATGATTTGAAAACTTAGTAAAGATTTGTAAGAAGTTTAACTATGAATTATGGAAAATTAATAGATTATATAATTTTTCTTACTTGTAATTTCGAGGACGAAATTCTTTTAAGTGGGGAAGATTGTAACGACCCAGAATTTTTAAAAATTGAAATTTGAATATTTAATTAATTTTAAATATTAATAAGTGAATTTATAAGTCAAATAAATTTTTATTTGAATTATTGGATTTAATTGGATAATTAAATCGATAATTTAATATGTTAAATTATGGAAATAATTGAAAATATAGTTAAATATGATTGAAAATGATTTGTAAAATTTTATTTTATCATATGGGAGTTAGAATGATATTTTAGAACTTTTAAAATTGAATTAAAAGTTAATTTGTGAAAATTGAATATTTTAATATTAAAATCGACTAGTGAAAATAGCCAATTTTTGAACAGTCTCAGAATTGAACGAAACTAGTTCCATTGGATCCGTAATAGTTAGTTATTACCGGATTTCAAATTTCGTGTCAATCGGAGTTATCGTTTGAGCGTGGCCGCTCGAAACGCATCGAATTATTTTTAATTTAAATTTGGCGAGTCAAAATAGCCATTTTTGAAAAAGTCTCGGATTTCGACGAAACTAGTTTCATCGGATCCGTAATGTGATATTATTGTAAGGTTTCAAATTTCAAGTCAATTGGATTTACCGTTTGTCCGGTACAAATTAAAACGCCTAGAAATCGACTTAAATCGGTTTAATTTAAATTGAGCGTTTACAGCCATAACTCGCACAGATGTCCGAATTAGCTTCCGAAACCTGTTCCATTGTGTCCGGAACGCGGGGTAAACCCTAGAAACGCTGGTTACGGCGCCTAAATCGGAGTTCGGAATTTCCGGGATGAATAGTGTCGCTCGTTCCTTATAAATAGCCCCTACTCTTTATAATTTGATAAAATTTAAACTAAACCCTAATTTTATAACCTAGCCGCCACCTAGGTATGAACGGCCAGAAACTACTCTTCTTCCTCCCTCCAAATCTTCTAATCTATTCATCGATTCAAGAAAGTTTCAACTAGAAACTGGTAGAGGATGGTGAGATCTTGGATTTCAACGGCTATGATCGCGAATGGCTTCACGGATTGGCGGCAAATTGGGTTCAAAGGGCTGGAGTTCATTCTCGAACTGCGTGCTACAGGGATGGCCGAGCTCTATGAGCTTCAGGCCGAGCATAGCATGTGGAAGGAGCTTCGAGATGAAGGTGGTTTGATGTGATTTCGTCGAGAAATGAAGTTGTAAAGTGAAAACCTAATTTCATGCTCATGGGTTATTTTGTGTGGCTGTTGAACGTGAAGAGGAAGGAGATGAGGGGGGGGGACGCACGGATCTGCTCAATCAAGAATGGACGGCCCAGATTTGTTTTGGTATAAAGTTGTAGTTTATGTTGTAATTAAGTTATAAAATCGTGTTTAAACTTCAAAAATTCATAACTTTTTCATACGAGGTCGAAAACGCGCAAACTCAGTTGCATTGGAATCGTATGGACGAGCACTACGCGATGGAGTTGGTTTGGAGTCGTTTGGAGTTAGTGAGAATTTTGAGTAAAATTAAACGTCCGTTTAATTTTATTCGAAATAAATCGCTAAAACGGAATTTAAATCAAGGTGAGAACTTCTCACTCAATCGAATCAGTTTCGATTTTATTTTAAATAGTTAGATTTAAAATATTTGTATGCATGTTTGAAATGTTGATTGATATCTATTGATTGTTAAAATAGACATTATACGCCGTTAGTAAGCGGATGTTATTTATTAAAAACATATACCGCGAATATTTCATAAACAGTGAAATTGGTATTATATATAATATCAATATATATATATTGGCATATGTATATATTGCAGTTGATTGATTTCCCGCATTTTTTAGCGGATGAGACCCTATTACGCCGTTATTAAGCGGATAATATTTAATAAGAACATATACCGCGATAATTTCGTACTGGAGCGAAATTGGTATTGTGCTAATGTTTGTGGATGCAGGAAAAGAGGTTGGAGGGATCCAACTGGATTCCTCAACAGTATTTATTTGATTTCAGATATTTTGATATTTGATGGATTATCATATCGATATATGATATCGTTGTTGTCGTGATTGACTATTTGGTGTGTAGCATCACTAGACCAAATTTGGAATTTTAAAATGATTTATAAAGTGATTTTTGAAAATATACTATATTTTTGGAATTGATCCATTTTAAATAAATAAACGTTATAATTTTTAAAGTTATAAAAAATTATGATTTTTGTGAAATACAGTTAAAAGCTGATTTTTGAGAATACGATGCTAATGATTTTATAAAATAGTTTAATCGGGATTTTAGAATTAATTATGAAAAGTTTAAATATAGGATTTATAAAATTTGATTATTTTATAAATCAAAATGATGAAATTATAAAGGAGTTTAAAGACGTTTTTAAAATATTAATATGAATTGATTTATATAAGAGATTTATAAATGGATATTTATAAATTGAGATATTGAAGTTATAAAACGAGTTTTTATAAGTGTTTGAATGAAGTGAAAATGAATTTCATTAAAGAATGAAATTTATAAAATTATAAACTGTGAAGTTATAAATAAAATTTATAAATAGTAAGAATTATAAATTTGTGAAGTTATTTGAAAGAATAGATTTGGTTAAATAAACGAATCTTATAGGTTATAAGATTTATGGTTTGGAAAGTCTTTAAAAGAACGATCTTTGTAAAATAATCGTTTTATAAGTATTTAACTTATAATATGAACTTTTAGTTTATAATTGAGTTATAAACTGAAATAGGTTAATAAAAGAATTTATAAAAAGGAAGCTTTTATAAATAAATAGAAATGGAATTTATAAACGTTGTTTTATAAATTCGCAAATGACTTATTTTGATAAGTAAACTGTTGAAACCTATAAATGGAGTTATATTCACATTTTTTGAATAGTGAATAATCCTTTGAATTAAAATGAATAAAAGGACGAAATTGTTAATGAAGTATATTCACGTTTTTGAATAGTGAATAATATGTTAAAGAAATTGTTTTGAATGTGATATTTGAAATTGAATTAAAACGATCTAACGATGTTTTAAAATGTGTTGAGATTCGAAACCATAGATTTCAACATTTATTGTTGAAATAGACGTTTTCGAGAAATAGAAGGAAATAGTGGACTATAACACTGTTGTTATAGTAAATGATTTCCGAAAGGAAATATTTTGTATAGTATTGGGATTTATATATCTATTTTAATTTCGAATCCCTATACTAGTGATTTTGGGTTGTCGTAACGATGTTTTACGCAACATTCGTTTTGGCCCAAATAAATATGTTTAAGTGAATGATTTCCTTAAAGAATGAAATATATACTTAATTCGATTTAAGTATATTAAATATTTTCCAAGGTTGAAAATAAAAAGATTTGTGAATTTCTTATTTTTAATAAGTATGGAAATGTTTTCCAAATTAAAGTGAATACTTTGAGAGTTTATCTTTTTGAAGATAAATTGAAAATGGATAGTTGAAATCATATATGCATGAATATTTTGGAATATAAATTCATTATGGAATCTATAAATGAAAAATGGAATTTGTTAAAAATAAATATTGATTTATTTTTGAAGTGTTGAAATTAGATATCTTTTAGAGATATTTTGGAAAAATAAATAATTTGGAAAATTATTTGGAAACTGGTGATGTGTGCATATCCAGTGATAGTTCAATAACCGACTATCAATATTTCCCTTTGAATGGGTAATTGATGTGATTTGTTTGAATGTGAATGCTACACTTATTTTTGAATAAGCGCTCACTATTCGGGTTAACCGGGAAAGGACCATGGGGTCGTATAACCCATTCCGAATATGTGATACGTCGTTATGAATTGCATTTGAAGATCGGTGTTGAAGACCCGGTATTTGCGAGAGCGATAGGATGACCTGTCGATTTACTCTACACCGAGTTGCTCCGGTATAGAGTTCTCCATATGTGATGGTGAATCCGATCAGGATTGTGAATATCCGGATTTGCAAGGACTTCTTTGTAAGTACCTTCGGTTTTGTTCGAGCCCGGAACTAACTTGTATGGATTGTGTGTCTGACATTACAAATTGAGATATAAAGCAGATTTCTTTCAAATATATTCCTGTTGGTGGCGAAGAATTTATTCTTTAGCTTAACACCCTTCTCTGAGACGTACGAGCTCAGAGGTTATATAGTTGAAGTTATCAGCGATATATTCCCAATTTGGTAATGTGACATGCTGAGTGATGCTGAAATGATCATTGTGTTGATTATTGTGATAGGATCGTTTATTTGATCGTCTATCTTAGTGATCATTGTGTTGATCATTTGTTGACCCAAAGCATGTCTTTTGTATAAAGTATGTTTTTGTGGACGTGACTTCGTCGAGCCTCACACCCCGGAAATGGTCAAAACAGGAAAGATGCAGCAAGGTTATGAGGGGTAGCACCCTTTAGGGTATGTACATTTCCTTCTGGATAGAGGTGGTATCATGCTATGGAGCCCAGATATTTAACCTATGTGGTTACTACGAATTTATTACTTTGTGGTTGTTGGTTTTCGGGATCCCGTGAGAAAGGTCGTTTACGATCGGGGAATGGCGTGCTCGTGTCAGTAGTTACCCAGTTAGGGGTAACCCGGCCTTGTGTTGGCAGAGTTCCGGTTTGGTTCTCGGGGATGTCTTTCCAGAGGCATTCTCATGTGGCAATGGGAAGTTCCTTGGCCTGACCATTTGTTGGAAATCCAAAGAAACAATACGTGACTTGTACGGTTTTAGTTGTATAACCTGCTATGGAATGTGGCAGTAACCTGCTATTGAACATAGTTAGCTATAGTAGGCATACGATAATGGTTGTATGTTGGTTAAGATTTATATTCTACTTTCAAAATGAATTTTTCCTACACTATACACTAGTAATAATATCAAATGTTATTTTTAATGCGTATCAAGCATCTTTGACTATCATATGGAGAAATCTCCTCCGATTCTGCGTTTGCATTGTGTGTGTGTGCGGGAGGCCTTATGGTAGTCTCATTTTTAAAAGCATTGCGAATTAACTTTAAAAATATTCCTCTATTTTGATTTTAAAGATAAACTAACTGTTTTGAGTTCTCACACCAGTCACATGACTGACTTGGAGTTTATTGTTTTCCTTCCTAAACTCTGGGTGCCCACCAATTTCTACACGGGCAGTCAAGAGTTAAGGTTTATCAGGATATTCTGGATATTCTGGAGTTGCTGGAGGCAAGCTGGATGGCATGGCGTATTACTACTATATAGTATTTCTTTTTCCGCTGCACTGTTTGTTGTTGTATATTGTTGTACACTCTGATGATATGATGTAATGAAATGTATAAAATGTAATAACTGATATAGTTCTTTGTTTAAAGATTATTCATTTATTATTATATGTTGTTCCGCTGCGAATTGTGAGATTCTGATGTTGTTCTGTTGTTTTCCGTTCCGTCCTATTTTCTTCTGTTTTTTTTCTTTTTCCTCTATTCTCTTTTTCTTCTATTTTAAAATGTTCTATCTTCTTTTCCCTATCCCTATCTTCTTTTCTCTCTTTTTCTCTTCTCTTTTCTTAAATTCTTTTTAAAACCCCAAAGGGTTCGTATTTTCGTTCATCTTGAATTAAACAAAGGAGATTAGTGTCTATTCAAGGAGTACGGACTTACAGGTCTTTACAAAGACGTTCTCGGGTTTGTTGTGGGTTGAGCTCGAAGAAGGTATAGGGTTTTGGGTTGCTTGGGAAGAGTCACGAGTACTTCTGAGTGTTTGCTCGAGTTGTCGAGCATGTTTTAGTTAGGTTCAGGGAATTTAAAGTTTTAAAATTTTCAGTAAAGTCCAAAAGCTTTAAAACAATTATAAGGTGATTGTGTATAAAATCAAAGTTTTAAAACAAATGTTAAACAAGTTTTGTTTTAAAAACTAAATTTGTTTTCAAGTTTTGATTCAAACAAGTTTATATATAATAAATATGAAAGTTTTTAAAAGAAAATAAGTGAATTTTTTTGAAATGAAATTTGTATTAAATTTTATTAAATATCTTTGGAAAGTTTTAAAGATTTAAAAAGTTTATTTTAAATGTTTAAATTGTAAAAATTAAAATTGATTTCTAAATATTATATTTTTAAATAAAGATAAATGATAAAGAATAAGAGTTCAATTATAATAAAGATTTGTCTTAAGAAATTAAGTGTTGATTAAGTAAAGATAAATAAATTTGTGAAGATACTTGAGATAATTGGATTATTTTTATCAAGTGTTATTGGCTAACAAATGATTAAATTAAGATAATGAATTTCTTAATTAAGAATCTTTATAATATAAGAAGTTAAGAATCATTTAATTAATTTTAAATGATTAAGTTAAATAATTAATTAAATAATTAATTAGTGGTTAATTAAGATAATCACTTATGGGTTAATCTTATATAATTACTTGGGGAAAGTAATTAAAGTAATTAAGTAATGTGATCAAGAGTTTATCACTTGAGTTATTAATTAAAGAATTAATTAATAATTAGTTAAGGTTTAAATTATTTGATTAATGATTAATTAATAAAAGGATTAAGAGTAATTAATTAAGTGATTAATTACATGTTAAAGTAATTAATTCAGAAAGAATTTATTAATGAAGTAATCATTAATTAATGGAAATAATGAATTAATTATTAATTAATAATTTAAGGATAATTAATTTATAATTAAGTTTTAATTACTAAATGTAATTAAAGTAATTACTTAAAGATGATTAATTAAAAGTAATTAATTAAATATGATTAATTAAAAGTAATTAATCAAGTATGATTAATTAAAAGTTGTTAATCAAGTGTGATTAATTAAAAGTAATTATTCAGGTGTGATTAGTTAAAGGATAATTAAGGAATATTTATCAGAATAATTAAGGAATAATTAATCAAATATGATTAATTTAAAAGGGGTAATTAAGAGGTAATTACTTGGTATAATTAAGGAAGTAATTAATCAAGATGATTAATTAATATTGTAATTAATGAATAATCACTTAAAGTAATTAAGAGATAATTAATCAAGGATGATTAATTAAGGTGGATAATTAAGTGATGTTTATTAATTCATTTGTAATTAATTAATTAATGAATAGTAGTATGGATTGATGATAAATCCAAGTGATTAAGTAAGGATTAATTTAATTTAAGGATTAATTAAATTATTCAAGTTGGATCAACCTTGTGTATGGGTGTTTATTGATTGGTTGATAAGCATCATTGAATGAGTTAATGATATTGGATGTCATTGGTTGATATGTGATGATTTGAATGTGATATATCTAATATGTGATATATATGCTGTTTGTGATATGTATGGATGAATGTGATAATTGTGAATTATCTATCAATGTAATGTGAATCATCCATTTATGTTAAGTGATATTTCTGAAATATATACTGTTTAAATCCCTTAAGTACAACTTGGACATTAAAATGGCGTTTGGTTTCGATGAGATCGGGATCGGGTTTCCATATTTGGATATCCGAAAACTACACCGATTCCAATTAAACGTAATCCAAGTGGAGCGAGTGAAGACTCGAGGTGTAAGGGCTATACGTCAGTTTAACTCTGTGGGTGATTCTGTAATGAGTTTGACGGAATAGTGCTTATAGGTTCGAGATGATAATTCAGAGTGCAAGGGCTATGGTCGTTGACTCTGACGGTGATTCCAAAATGAGTGCAACGAGATAGTGCCTTCGGTTTCATTCGAACCCGGAACGAATTTGTATGGATTGAATGCTTTCAGAACATCGTCAGGTGGACGATGAGCATTCTAAGATAGATGTGTCCTATAAAGGTAATCGCAGCCCCAAGGCTCATCAACCGGGAATGGCTAAAACAGGGGAGGTGCAGCAAGGCTTCGTGGGTAGCTCCCACTGGAGAGCAAGATACGTCCCTGTCTAGATGTCCCTTTTTATTTCGGCTTTGTGGGCAGTTGGATCTGTAGCCAACTGTAGGGTAGTCTTGTTCGAGACTGTTCAGTAAGGAATGGTCCCGGCCTTGTGTTGCAGGGGAGCGGGCGTACTCCTCGGTACGGTGATATAGGCCACGTACTGTGACGGGCGGTACCCCAGTAGCCCTGCCATTGATGGAAACCCAATTTTTCCTACGAGACCCTACGGTTTTGTTTGTATTACTCACTTTTGTGGCTAGTAGCTGGAATTTAATCATGTAACAATTTCGGCTATTTCATATTTACTTGGAAACCCTAGACACTATTCTAATATCACTTGATTTCCTATCAAATGTTTTGGTTAGCGTAAGGTAAAAACTTTTCCATGTTTATGTGTGGGAAGTCTTACGTGATACCTTTTCTTTCAAAGGATTTTCTAAAGTTAAGCAATCTTAAACCGTTTACTCACACCAGACCCCTGTTTGACCCGAGTGTTTATTTTCTGTTTTATTAAACTCTTGGGTACTCATATTATATATGAGTAGTCAAGTGATTCAGGTTATCCTTGACGAAATCTGGAGGAGCTTTGGAGCACAAGGCTTCATCGTGTAGACATATAGTTAGAGTTTCCGCTGTGTGGTTATTCTGTATGATGTCTTGTATTGTATTAGACAGGAATGTTATAACTGTCTAAATTGAGATGTATAGTTGTGTACTCTGATGTATATGATACTATGTATATGTTCTATATTATATTTTAATCGTTTCGCTGTGAGATTCTGATGTGTTGTTTCTTTTTCTTTTCTTTCTTTTCTTCTTCTATCCCTTTCTTTCTTAATTAGTGATGCGATTTTCTGGTGATAGAAAGTTGGGTCGCTAAGTTGGTATCAAAGCATTAGGTTGAGTGAATACCTAGGCTCTGGAGTGGTGTCTGTCTTGAGAGAGTGTACTTGTAATTTTTATATATATACTTATATATAACTACCTAATCTGTTGGGTTATCTGTTCAGATTTTCCAACATAGGTTATAAAGGTAGATAAGGTAGAAGTGTGTGGAACACGACTACCACTAATGGAAGAGGCTTATATGTTGTAGTTGGAGGTGTTTATCGAGATTGTAGACCTATTACAGTCTCGAATAAGCTTTGTAGATTGGTGGAAGGATTTTTTTTGAGTCCAGAGGAAGTATTTTCAAGAATTGGAGTATATTCTTGGATCTGAGGTTAATTTGCTCTCGAGTGAGCGGGATTTCCAAGAGTTGAGTTTGTCAGCTAAATAGAAGCAAGTGATGGTATCTTGGTGACTTCAAGAAGGAATAGTTGTGTGATGAGATGTAGTTTCCATTGATGGTTTTGAGGATGTTCTTCTGGAGTAAGATTAAGATGGTGTTAAGGGAACTGTGATGTCTACTGCAGTGGAGATTCGGATGTTTAGGGATTTCTGAATCTCAAGTAAGGGTGTCTTATCTTTGTTAAAGTAGGAGACTAAGGTCGATAAGTTACCTCATTTCGGACATGGTCTCAATTGTTTTCTTAAGAAGATAAGTGGTCGGTGTTTGGTTTAGAGCCGAGTTTCTTGGGAAGATGTCGACTCGTCTCAAGGATTTTTAGTGGAATTGGGTGATAGTTTTGAGTTTCAAGGAGCTTTGGGTTAAGGAAGATCTTTTGGCTTAGCAGTAGCATTGAACTGAAGTTTGCAAGCAGTAGCATGGATCTGTTTCTTCAATGATTCAGTAATCTTTGGGATTCTACTATCGGCAGACCAGGTAGATAGTGAAGGCTTATCCTTTTCTTCGGAAGGCTCAGCAAAGCAGGATATTTGTTGGAAGTGATCTATCAGTTTTTCTGGTAGATGAGCCATTCGGGAAAGATTTATCTTGAATAGGAAAAGCTGTTCTAATTGGGGAGACAGTTCTTTGGAATCTGAACTGAGTAGGATCGCAAAAGTGACTTGCGATTTGTTGGGAAATCTTTGATTATTCTTTGGCTTGGGAATTGAGGCATCTCGAGTAGAGGTGAAAGATATGAAGTAGTCGAAGATTCTCTAGATGCATTTTGAGAAAATCTGAGGTCTACCCGAATCGGAGATCGAGTTTTCTTATCGACTTGGATTTCCAAGAGCAATATTGATGATTCAACCATATAGTGGGATGACTCTTGGAGCGAGAAGAGTTTGGTGAGGCAGCTCAGGACTCTTTGGAGAAGGATTGATCATCTTATTCTAAGTTAAGATTCTGTTGAGATGTTTTGATCAAGAAGAAAGGTCGCTAAGATATTTATGAGTCGGATGAACAGTGTATAGAGAAAGATTGTGCTTGAATCATTCGATAGCATTCTTATCTATTCCAGATCAGAGTTGCGCAGCGAAGCGAGATAGCAGTTGTTCTAAAGTAGGAGCAACCGAAAGTTGCAGTTTACTTGGATTATAGGATTTCTACAGGAAATTCAAGTATGAAGGAATTTTCTGAATTTGGTAGGTAAGGTTGTCAAGTGTAACTATTTGGCTATTCCAGATAGGAGAGGTAGGTCTGAAGTCCACTAATGCTTGTGGAGTAGAGTTGTATTTTAGATTTCAGCAAATTATTTTTGGAAAAGCTACTTTGTTGAGTAGGACCTGGAGATTTAGTTTGAGTTGGTCCAGTTTGTTTCTTGAAGGAATCAGCAAGGGTTAGGTTGATCGGGAATATTGGAGGTGACTCAGGATCATCTGAAGAGTTGGGCAGTTAAGAATTGAGGAGATTTGGGGTATGCAGTTAGAATTTGGATATTGTTTTAGTTTTATCAAATCAAAGGAGATACAGGACTGGGTAAAACTGGAGAGCTAGCTCCGGAAATATTTTGAGTTTTTCCTGTGTTCTCTAGAGATTAGATTTTGTTCTACAGGATTGAATTGCCAGTTCGGATAAGAAGAATTCATTATATTTCACATATTTCTGAGGGATATGTATATGATTCTTTGAGTGATAGAATCAGAAGTTCAGAAGGATCTGGTAGTTGAGCTGGTTTGAGTTTAGTCTGATATCTTGTTCAGATTTGAAAGATCAGATGAGGGAGTTCTTGGTTTTAGTAGTGTAGTTACTTAAGATTCTATAGAGCGAGTATTCCAGTATAGGTACCTGGAAAACTCTAGATAATATTATCTATTCAGAATTTTTGTCTGGATAAATAAAATTATTTGCTTGAATTGGTTGCTATGATTGATTGTGCGATTGCTGTTTGAAAATTTAAATTCTTTAGATGAGTTATTAAATTATCTTTGCTTTTAAATTTCGGGGACGAAATTCTTTTAAGGGGGATGGAATGTAACGACGTGGAATTTTGAGCAATATCAATTTAATAATCTTTGATAGTAATTAAATTGATTTGATCATTTTATAAATTGACAAGTTAAAATTATTTTAAAGATTAATGATAATAATTTAATATCTATCAATAATTTTTCTTAACAATATAAATAGGCAAGATTTGTTCTTTTGAAATTTATAATAATTTGATTTGGAAATATTTATTACTGTAAAAGGGAAATGTTTAATGTAATAAAACTTTATATTCAAATTGTAATATATATGAATATATATATATATATATATATATATATATTGTGATTTGGTTTGTGTTTTAAAATTCAACACGGTAAATTTCAAATTTAATGTTAAAATGTTTTTCTATTTGAAATGTGTATATATATTTGTATGTATATATATATATTTGAAATAGGGATTTTATTAATTTAAACTTAATAAGGAGTTTCAAACTTTAATAAATATATAAATAGTAATTTGAAAGGTTAATTTGATTTATACTTTTGGAAATAATATTTTGAGATTTTAATAACAAAGTTAATTCCTTATTTATTATAAATATGTGCTTTAAGCTTTTGTTTAAATAAGATTTAAATTAAAAGTTCATTTGTTTTAATAGTCTTTCAATTTTAATTTTAACATAAGATAAATTGTTTTAAAAATTTTATATAGGGAGTTAAACTCAATTTCTCAAGTTTATAAACATATATTATATAAAATAAATCAAAACATAAGTTATTTAAATTTACATGAATATTTATTAAAAAGATAAATACACATTTCTATATTACATAATTATATATACATAGCTTAAATAATTTTAAAATAAAAAGGAAGTAATATTTATAAAACATTAAAAAAAACCACATGTAAGTATATTAATGTATGATAATGACACTTGTAATCATATATGTATAGGTGTAAGTTAATTAGAGCTTCATTGTGACAAATGTCTTCCTCTCTAGTAATAAAATTTAAAATCTAATTGTAAAATATAAAAGATGGGTTTTATTCTTCAGCTGAAAACATTTTCTTCAACTCAAACTTAACACAAACAAATCAAAGAAAAAAAAAGCGGAACTCTGTTAAACCTGAAATAGAAAGAAATCTGCAATTCAATCAAAAAACATTATGAGGAGATGATAGAAATTCAGAAATCAGAGGCAAAGGGAATTCAACATGCAAAACTGGAAGTACAGCTGCAAGATTTAAAATTCATCATGCAAAGAATAATTCAGAAGAAACATCAACATGCAAGTTCATTAATCAAGTAACAATTTCAAGAAGAATGCAGTGAATTCAAAAGCCTGAATTGGTTCTGTCTTCTGCTTTCAGGTGAGTAAATAAATTTTAAAAACAGTTTTAAAACCTGAATTTCATCTTGTTTTTGAATGATGCCTTGATTATCTGAAATATTTGATTTGAAGTGAATGCATGTTTTGGAAATGTGAATAGTTGAATGCCTGTGAAGTGAAAACTTATGCTCTGTAAAATAACAGGTCTCAATTCTATAATAAATTCAATATCTAAATTTTGAATTCGAATTAGCTTTTGATTTGTAAATAAAAGTTGTTTGTAATCATCTAACTTATCATCTAAAAATGTTTGTAACTTTTAAATTTGAATAACTAGTTGTAAATTTTCAAATTTACAGTAAAAATCTTATTATGGGACAAAAATTAATCGAATCAATTTTGGATTTGAATTATATAAATGAATTCCTAATGCAAAATCATGATTTTTGAGATTAATATCATGATTTTTAGATTAGAAATTGAAGAGAATTTTCGAGTTTCTTGTTTTGGGCATTTCGGCCAATTAATGGCGAACTACGGCGAATCAGTGGTCGTGGTTGGGGTTGAAGGTGGTTGGTGTGTCGTTGATCATAGGAAAATTACTGTGGTGATTTTTAATGGGCCGAGATGGCCGGAGTCCGACGATTAGGGTTTTCGTACCTGTTTTTGGTCGATATGTTTTGTTGGGTTTTGCGGTGACGTGAAGTAACCGGAGGCGATTGCGGTTGTTGCCGAAGGTTAGGGGGGTCGTGACGAAGCTTGAGTGATGATGGCACGGCGTCTCGAGTGATGATTCGTCGGCGGTGATCAAATTCTTTTGGTTATTGGGTTCAGGCAGTTGGGTTGATATCGAAATTTTGATTCTTGATCGAACTTGGTTTTCTGGGTTTCGAATATTGATGTTGGGGACGTGAGCAACTTGAGGATGGTCGGTGTGGAGTTCGCCAGCGTCCATCGACGCTGTGCACGTTAGCGTGCACGGTGACTTGTTTTGGTTTTGGGTTCTGGGGAGAAGAAGGGGGAAGACTCGAAGACGTTCTCGGGTTTGTTGTGGGTTGAGCTCGAAGCAGGTATAGGGTTTTGGGTTGCTCGGGGAGAGTCACGAGTGTTTCTGAGTGTTTGCTCGAGTTGTCGAGCATGTTTTAGTTGGGTTCGGGGAATTTAAAGTTTTAAAATTTTCAGTAAAGTCCAAAAGCTTTAAAGCAATGATAAGGTGATTGTGTATAAAATCAAAGTTTTAAAACAAATGTTAAAAAAGTTTTGTTTTAAAAACTAAATTTGTTTTCAAGTTTTGATTCAAACAAGTTTATATATAATAAATATGATGGTTTTTAAAATAAAATAAGTGAATTTTTTTGAAATAAAATTTGTGTTAAATTTTATTAAATATCTTTGGAAAGTTTTAAAGATTTAAAAAGTTTATTTTAAATGTTTAAATTGTAAAACTTAAAATTGATTTCTAAATATTATATTTTTAAATAAAGATAAATGATAAAGAATAAGAGTTCAATTATAATAAAGATTTGTCTTAAGAAATTAAGTGTTGATTAAGTAAAGATAAATAAATTTGTGAAGATACTTGAGATAATTGGATTATTTTTATCAAGTGTTATTAACTAATAAATGATTAAATTAAGATAATGAATTTCTTAATTTAGAATCTTTATAATATAAGAAGTTAAGAATCATTTAATTAATTTTAAATGATTAAGTTAAATAATTAATTAAATAATTAATTAGTGGTTAATTAAGATAATCACTTATGGGTTAATCTTATATAATTAATTGTGGAAAGTAATTAAAGTAATTAAGCAATGTGATTAAGAGTTTATCACTTGAGTTATTAATTAAAGAATTAATTAATAATTAGTTAAGGTCTAAATTATTTGATTAATGATTAATTAATAAAAGGATTAAGAGTAATTAATTAAGTGATTAATTACATGTTAAAGTAATTAATTCAGAAAGAATTTATTAATGAAGTAATCATTAATTAATGGAAATAATGAATTAATTATTAATTAATAATTTAAGGATAATTAATTTATAATTAAGTTTTAATTACTAAATGTAATTAAAGTAATTACTTAAAGATGATTAATTAAAAGTAATTAATTAAATATGATTAATTAAAAGTAATTAATCAAGTATGATTAATTAAAAGTAGTTAATCAAGTGTGATTAATTAAAAGTAATTATTCAGGTGTGATTAATTAAAGGATAATTAAGGAATATTTATCAGAATAATTAAGGAATAATTAATCAAATATGATTAATTTAAAAGGGGTAATTAAGAGGTAATTACTTGATATAATTAAGGAAGTAATTAATCAAGATGGTTAATCAATATTACAATTAATGAATAATCACTTAAAGTAATTAAGAGATAATTAATCAAGGATGATTAATTAAGGTGGATAATTAAGTGATGTTTATTAATTAATTTGTAACTAATTAATTAATGAATAGTAGTATGGATTGATGATAAATCCAAGTGATTAAGTAAGGATTAATTAAATTAAAGGATTAATTAAATTATATAAGTTGGATCAACCTTGTGTATGGGTGTTTATTGATTGGTTGATAAGCATCATTGAATGAGTTAATGATATTGGATGATAGTGGATATCATTGGTTGATATGTGATGATTTGAATGTGATATATCTAATATGTGAAATATATGTTGTTTGTGATATGTATGGATGAATTTGATAATTGTGAATTATCTATCTATGTAATGTGAATCATCCATTTATGTTAAGTGATATTTCTGAAATATATACCGTTTAAATCCCTTAAGTACAACTTGGACATTAAAATGGCATTTGGTTTCGGTGAGACCGGGATCGGGTTTCCATATTTGGATATCCGAAAACCACACCGATTCCAATTAAACGTTAGGTCGTTAATCCAAGTGGAGTGAGTGAAGACTCGAGGTGTAAGGGCTATACGTCAGTATAACTCTGTGGGTGATTCCGTAATGAGTTTGACGGAATAATGATTATAGGTTCGAGATGGTGATTCAGAGTGCAAGGGCTATGGTCGTTGACTCTGAGGGTGATTCCAAAATGAGTGCAACGAGATAGTGCCTTCGGTTTAGTTCGAACCCAGAACGAACTTGTATGGATTGAATGCTTTCAGAACATCGTCAGGTGGACGATGAGCATTCTAAGATAGATGTTCCTATAAAGGTAATCGCAGCCTCAAGCCTCATCAACCGAGAATGGCTAAAACAGGGGAGGTGCAGCAAGGCTTCATGGGTAGCTCCCACTGGAGAGCAAGATACACCCTTGTCTAGATGTCCATTTTTATTTCGGCTTTGTGGGCAGTTGGATCTGAAGCCAACTGTGGGGTGGTCTTGTTCGAGACTGTTCAGTAAGGAATGGTCCCGGCCTTGTGTTGCAGGGGAGCGGGCGTACTCCTCGGTATGGTGATCTTGGCCACGTACTGTGACGGGCGGTACCCCAGTAGCCCTGCCATTGATGGAAACCCAATATTTCCTACGAGACCCTACGGTTTTGTTTGTATTACTCACTTTTGTGGCTAGTAGCTGGAATTTAATCATGTAACAATTTCGGCTATTTCATATTTACTTGAAAACCCTAGACACTATTCTAATATCACTGGATTTCCTATCAAATGTTTTGGTTAGCGTAAGGTAAAAACTTTTCCATGTTTATGTGTGGGAAGTCTTACGTGATACCTTTTCTTTCAAAGGATTTTCTAAAGTTAAGCAATCTTAAACCGTTTACTCACACCAGACCCCTGTCTGACCCGAGTGTTTATTTTCTGTTTTATTAAACTCTTGGGTACTCATATTATATATGAGTAGTCAAGTGATTCAGGTTATCCTTGACGAAATCTGGAGGAGCTTTGGAGCACGAGGCTTCAGCGTATAGATATATAGTTAGAGTTTCCGCTGTGTGGTTATTCTGTATGATGTCTTGTATTGTATTAGACAGGAATGTTATAACTGTCTAAATTGAGATGTATAGTTGTGTACTCTGATGTATATGATACTATGTATATGTTCTATATTATATTTTAATCGTTCCGCTGTGAGGTTCTGATGTGTTATTTCTTTTTCTTTTCTTTCTTTTCTTCTTCTATCCCTTTCTTTCTTAATTAGTGATGTGATTTTCTGGTGATAGAAAGTCGGGTCGCTACAAATAGTCTTTGGCCATAGCAGCTTCGTTAATAACAATTGTTGTTATTAAACCAAAAAGTTATTTAAATTTTGATCAAAACTCAAATTCCATAAGTCCTCATTTGTAATGTTTTAATAAAGAGAACTGGTGTATATAATCATTAGTATGCTTATACCAGTTAAATTGGATTTGACCAAAAAATGTGAAAGCGATAAATTCGACCAAAACTGTCCACCACTAACTAAAGTGTAACGAACCATAAATTTCGAAAATTTAATTTGTTTATTTAATAGGATTTTTGTAATTTATTTTAGTAGAAACAATAAAGGGGATAAATAAATGTTAAAATGAGGGCTAAAATAAATTATGTAAATGGTGACTTAAAACCTATTTATAGAAATTTGAATAAAATCCAAATTGAATTAAGTAGAAAAAGGATTCTTACCTGGATAAAAAAATTAATATGAGAAATTAATGAAAATATTAAATTGATTTAAATGAAATAAAAAAGTGTAAACGGTAATTGGAATGAATTAAGGAATCATGTTATTGCAAGTTAATAATTTACGACTTGAATGAAATCCAATTCATTAAAATCATTTAAATGTTATGATTTAATTTTAAATGGAATATGAGAAAAAAAAATGTAAGGATTTGATTAATGTATATGTTATGTATTCAGGATATTGAATAAAATTGGGAATCCAATTGTAATTAATGGTAATAATGTTGGTATTAGCTAATAAATTAAATTTCAATGCAATACCCATAAATGAATGGAATGAAATGAATGTATGTAAATGTATACTAGGTTATTTATCATCAAATAGAAGGAAAGGAAAGTAAATACCGAATTGATTGATGAATAAATATGCATTGAATAGTAATTTAATATTTTGTTAGTATGAATTTAAAGGAATATGTGGTAATTTGATTAAATCAATAAAAGACAATAAATGCAATGATGGTGGGTTATTAATAAAAGTGAATAGGGAAATGATTGTTATAGTAAGAATGGAATTCCAACTTGTTGGAATGGAGTAAATACACATAGTAATAAATTTAGTATAGGAAAACAAATGGAAATATTAATTTAATTAATTCGTATATATATAGTAAATGGCGATTATTGGACTGTAAATAATAAACTTATTAAAGGTGATCAAGAGTTGTGACCACAAGTTATTATGAGTGATACATATATATTTAATTCATTCAATTGATTTGGAAATCATTGCAATAAATATAAATTAAGTGTTACGTTAAATAAATTAAGGTAATAAATGGAGAATAACGTAAATGTTCTTCATAAATATGATGATTTGTGAATAAATAATGGAAATAAAGTTGTATCAATATATCGGAATTTAATTTATGATAACAAGGTTAGTTGCAATTAGACGAGTTAAATATTTAAACGGGAATCAAGCTCTATTTATTCATTTGGATTTGGATATGATAATTTGAATCTATTGAAATTAATGGAAATTGAATATAACATTTTACGTTAATTGGAAATAAAGATGGAAATAGGAAGGTTTTTAACTAAGGGAGGGATATGTAATGATTGCATTAATTTGTAAGTAGAAATAAAACGTTAATGAGAACAAGTATTTAAGATTAACCATCTATCTAGTATATTAAGTTATAATGGATAATAAATTGCAATAATTAAAAATATATTTATTACATTAACGATAATGAAGTAATACTTGAAATTTAATATTTAGATATTATGCAAATATAAATTTAGATGAAATTGGAGTGATTTACGTAATGAAGTATGAATCCAATGATAAATTTATCTATTTGACAAAAATATATGGAAAGTAAATTTAATTAAATTATTGGAAATTTAAAATTTAATTGCTGAATTTAATGAAATTTGAGAATTTATAGATTTTAATTCGACGGTTAAATTTTGTTTAAGTTAGTAAAGATGATTTGAAAAATTTATGATTGATAAGAATCGTCAATTATCGAAGTGAAATGGGAAATTTGATTTAATTGACTAATTTTTAATTTATTTAATAAATATAAAAATAGCCATTTTGGCCACTAACTTGGATTTCGATGAAACCAGTTTCATCGGATCCGTATCGGTGAATTATTATATGGTTTCAAGATTCGTAGCGATCAGACTTGTCGTTTGATTGTACGGACTCGAAACGCCCTGAAATCGATTTAATTGAAATCAATTTGAAAATATTGATTTCAGCATAACTTCTTCATACCATGGAATTTGAGCTTGAAACTTATTCCATCATCTTTAAAATATTTAAAAACATCTATTTTGATATATGGGATGATTCATTTTCATTCCGGAGCCAAAACGGACTTTTCAGGGGCATTTTTGTCATTCAAACAAATTGACTTGAACAGTAACCTACGAAAATGATGGAACTGGGCTTGGAAACCAGCACCATTGCGTTCAGAAGGCCTTTTTATGTTAGGATAGCATGTCAGCATGCTTAAATTGGAGTTCGAGTTATTTTGGGACCTAGCTATATAACTACGACACACATCACGAGAATAATAATAAAATATTCCCAAAACCCTAGTTTTCTATACCAGCCGCCACCTCTATGCCCCAATGGCCAAAAATCTTCCGACTTCACCTCCAATTTGCGATCAATCCATCAAGTAATCACGAATTCTTCCAACTGCAAAGTTGAAGAGCTCGTTACGAACTTCAAATCCAACGGTTGATTCGTGACGGAGCCTCTCGGATTCGCCAGAATCTGGGCTAGAAGACGCGCACGTTTTTCTCGAATGTCACGAAAACGAAAGAGGCGGAGGCCACCGTGCTTGGGGCGGTGGCAGAGGGGGTTGGCGCGCACGTGGGGATGGTCGCTGATTCACTTCTGGTTGTCGTATGGCGCGCGCATGGTTTGAAGAAGGGGGCCGGTTTGGGTTTCTGTGTGCATGAGTGTTCTCGGGGGGGGGGGGGGGGGGGAGAAATGCGTAGGGAAAGGGAAGTGTCAGGTTGACTTCTGACGTGGCATAGAATAAATTAGGTTTGTTGTTTATTTTGTTTTATTTAATTTTCGTTTCCAATTCGTAAAATATTCATAACTTTCTCATACTTTATCCAATTGACGCGCAATTTTTTTTATTAGGATCGTAATAAAATTCCGAACGCTGTGACGCTGGTTTGGACAGATTTGGAGACCGTCAAATTTTTAGGTTTAAATCGGATTTAAATTCGATTTAAATTCAAAAGGTGAGTGTTTTAACCCACTCACAACTTCTAAGTTTTCTTATGTTTGTTAAATTGATGTTAGATATGAGTAGAAATTTATTTATGACTGTTTTGCATTGTTTATTCATCATATCCGTTAAATCGCATTTATTTAATTTAACTGTTAATTAATTTTATTTTTGCATATAGATTTACAGTTAAAAATTTATTTATTTGCATACAAACTGCTGGTTAAACCGTCATTAAATTTATTTTGAATATAAACTGTTAGTTAATAACTTTCATTTATTTCCTGTTATATTGTATATGCCATATATTGATGTTTGTTAATTGATGATGATTGAATTAAATTAGTTGATGACTGATATTGGATGAATGGATGATGTGTTCTATCTTATATAAACTGCAAGTTATCATGCATTTCTTTTCATTCGGGGTTGTGGTTTGAAATGATATACAACCGCATTTTATTTTTAAATTGCGGATTGAAACGATAAATATCCGTATCACTTGACCATAGGATAGAAAATTATATACAGGCACCGCGGTATATATATACACAAAATATATTTTGAAATGGTTTTCTATGGTTTTGGAAAGGAAATACGGTTTAATAAATACTTATTTTGACGTTATTTAAATGTTACTTTATATATATATAGTTAAATTCTTAAATCTAAGCTATGTATAAAAGGATTAATAAAAGGGGTTTAATAAGAAGTTGATTTCTTTTATATAAAGTGGTAAGAATCTATTTAAACTCTTTGTATATGTTAAGTTTAAATGACTTAAATGAAATTAAGTTAGAGGGTAAATATGGGATGGATTTTAAATTGAATTATTTCAGAATTGAACTTGAATTAAAGTATTTAAGAATTATCCTCGAAATTGGTTTTAAAATATAAATAAATTAAGATTTGAAAGGTATGATTAATAACTTGATTTTGATTTGAGGATTTAAATGAATATTAGATTGATTGGAAGAATATTATCAAGTTAATTTAATTGAAAGAATATCCTGTTATTCAAAGTTTAAATTTTACGTAATTGATATTTGATTTATCAAGTAAGTATTTCAAACTAAATAATAGTAAGGTGAATTTAATATATATAGGTATGAATAAAAAATTTATTTTTGAAATGATGGAATATTTAAACTTTGAAATATATGAAATATAAATGGTTTATTTGGGAATTTAAATCTGATTTGGAATTGATTTGAGAATTTGAAAACTAATTTACTTTATTAAGTAATTTATTATTAAACCATTTAAGTATTTAAAATTCATGTTTCGAAGCTACGGGTTTAAGGAATATATATATGGAAGTACTATGATTTTTAAAAAAAAGATATACTTGAAATAAAAGTGATATCATATTTATTTGGTTTTAAAAGAAGAAATGATATCAAAATATTATGGTTTGAAATGGATATATATTTTGGTTTTAAAGTATAAATTATTTGGAAATAACCGCGGTGTTATAATAACGTTTGGTTGTTGAAGAGACCGGGATCGGAAGTTGTCAAACTCTCTGCCAACTCCGAAAACCACTTTAACAACCGTATACGCGGTGGAGATTCCAGAATGAAGTAGGTTGGTGGCGGCGTTTCGTGTAAGGTAAATACGTGGACCCAACTCCCGTGAGTTGGCATAAGGTGGCTAAAACAGGAGCGATTGACGGGTTAATAAGGTAGCACCTTTGATCGGACACATCCCTTCGATATTATACTTTGACTTTTGGATTTATTCGGTGGCCACTTTTGATTTTTATTTGGGGGTGTGGCTCGAGGTGGGCGGTAGCTGCACGCTACGCGTTACCACCGACCAAGAAGCGTAATTGGTATATCTACCCTGGCATTGCCTAGTTGTGTCGTGCCACCTACCATATCGAGCCTTACTACGAGTTTCTATTTGTGTCGTACCTATGGAGTGTCTTCTCGTAGTCTCCCGATCAGGAGATATGCAGGCGCTGTATAGACTATTGGCATTTTTGTGTTAAGGGCTATATGGGTAACCCCTTAACGCTATGTAACAACCCGGGGTTTTGTGTAAATTAATTATCGTCGTTTGACGACTAGATTTGCTAGCTGTTAGTTGTTGGAGTTTTTAATCGGTTAAAATTCTTTTGAAAATTTGTTAAAATTGTTTTTGGGCTTTCAATTGAATTTTGGGCCAGGTTCCTTTTTCTTGGTACCGTGTTATCAAAAGCAAATAACCGGTCCTTGAATCATTATCATCCAAAACCCTAGGCATAAAGAAAACGAAAAAAAAATGGTGGCCGCTCGTTTTTCGCTCGTTCCTCTGTATCAAAAATTAGGGCTTTCGTGAATATAGAAGATGCCGACGATGATTGCTTTGATCAGGTGGATTTTTGCTTGCCGATCCATTTTCGTGCTCTTCAGAAACTACAGTGAGTATTTTATTTACTCACATCTATATCAAACTCAGTCCTTTGTTATGGCATTTCGATTTTGTTTTGGTGATCGGTGACTGGTACGACTTCGGTAGTCGATTTAGTTTCATTGATGATTCCTCCTTGACTTCGGTATTACTTTGAATCTTGTTTTCTTCCCTAATTTGTGTATGCTATTCTCTGACTTCGGCTTTGACTTTGTATCTGTAACTTGAATTCACCAATTGATTTTGTGATTCATGATTTTTATTATCTTCGGCCTTGGTAACGGTACTGAGTTTCATATCTTCTGATGGCTTCGGCCTTGACTTAAATATTATTTAGCTGAACATGTTATACTGATCATATTGAACTACTTTCTGGCCTAGTTTGTGCACACTGTATTGATTTTACCACTTTGGCCATTTTCGTGTTCAACCTTGTTAGCATTTTCGAATTGGTTCTTGTGCACTTTTCTGCATTGCATCTAGTCATTTAATCCGTGTGTATTATCCACCTATTTGAAGTTCTCTTGCATACTTGTTCTTCATATAGTCAACTGTATTAAATTTGGAACATGGCTATTTTATTATTGAAGCTGTTGCACATGAAATCTATGCTTGTATATATGTTCACTAAACTGTAGTATAATTGGGTCCGCATTGTCGTGAGCAGTGAATTTGATTATACTGTTGCATATATTTCAGTTATTAATGCACTGTCACTTTTCTGTTTGCCTTTGACATCCATGTTTATTTCTCAAGGCAAGAAAAATGAGTTTCATTTTAATAGCACTGTCCAGTTTCATTTATATATTCAATTGTGCATTATGTTTTTCACTACATATGACTTTGAACCTTCTTTATGTTGCATCAAACACCTCACTTGATCTATTTGCATTGTATATTTGTAGGCATGCCACTGAGCCCATGTTGATAAGTCCACTTGGGTACAGTCTTCATTTTATTGCGCTTATGCACTTTGTTATATGGACTTGGCGCATTGTTTCGAGTTGTAACATTTGAAAATCCACTGTGCACAGAGCATATAATTTGTTTCACTTGAGTCGTTCAGTTTGCATTTATGTTAGAATGAATGCTTCTGGACTTTGGTCTGCTGTCATGTTCACTGGCACACTCCATACATGTGTATGTTATCACTTGATGTTCACTGTTCATGTCCTTCACTTGGTGCCTTTTGCAGTTTTGTTCACTTTTCTGAACAGTTCTGGTTGTATTGGTACATGAGATGTCAAATAAATGGAGCTTGTACTTGTACCATTTCGTCTCTTGATGCATTTTGTGATGTAGTTGCTGTTGTACTTCGTACACTGTCATGTACTGTGTTTTAGACTGAACCATTAGTGTAGATTCACTGCAACCTCATTTTGCAAGTTTAATATACAGCATACATGTTCTTTCATTCCAGGTTGCACTGAACACCTCACTTGATTTCTTGCATATGCATTCATGTAGAATATATGTGTTCTCACCTTGTCCATCTCTGTCTAGAGTAGGTTCTGCATTGTTCCATTGTATTCATGTATGTTGCCATTCTTGATGATCTGATTACTTGTAGCTTTTGTAGCTGTGCACTTCATTTCATGTTCATGTGTTCACTCGAGACTTTGGTGCTGCAGTTGTATCCATTTGCCACTGTATGTCTGTTCTTGAGTCTCTTGACTTTACTTCCTTGTTGTTGCATTCCAGTGCATACTCTATCACCTATGCGTGTGTGCTGTTTGTTTGTCACCTCTGTACTGTGTATTCATGTTGAAACTGGACCATTTACTTTTACTTCAGTGATTTTGGTTCGTTGATCTTTTGTGTACATCATCACTGTAGTGGCAAGGCAGTGCACGCAAGCGTGAACTGCAGCCACACGGTATGGCTTTTATGATATTCTATCTTGTTTTGATTATTTGATCTTTTGCATATTCCATATGCTGTAGTGGCGAGGCAGTGCACGCGTGCGTGTACTGCAGCCCTACCCGAATTAATATTTTAAGTGATATTTCAATGGTTTGAACTGTTTTGTTTATTCAATTCAATATTCTGAATTGTATTCTGATTTGGTTTAATTTGCTGATTTGTTGTTTAACACTGTTACGTGTTATATTTATCGTTATCCGATTTCTTTATAAGGATCGGATAGACAAGATTTATTATGACTGTCGTCTATTCATCATTTAATTATTATTGCTTCTGTGCACTAATAACTGAGTTTGAATTAGACTGACCCGTGTATTATTTTCTTTTGAATGTAATACTCGGGTCAGACCGAGTATTTACAGGTCGTTGATATCTTACTTTGGGTTGCTGCTTGAGCTATGAAGTCACTTCATATCTTTTGGAGTAGTCGTCGTCATTTATAGTAGTCGGTTTATTTGTATAGGAAGATATGTATTCATGTATATTATATACGATAATGTACCTGTATATGTAACTTTCAGAGTCGACAGTTGCAGTTGTATCATATGTACTGTATCACATGTATTGTAACTGACATCAGTTATATATATATATGAGACTTTCTATTATATCTGTGTTCCGCATTTACATCATCTGTGTTATTATTATATATATTGTCCTAAACTATTATGAACCATCGTAGTTCGTTTTATACTAGAATTGGGTATGTCGATGGGAGTAAATGAATATGTGATGAAAAATAAAAATATATACCACTCCTATCGAGATAACTAATACTAGTGTAAGGCCTAACTACGGATGGCCGCTCCTATCCAGCCTTATTCTTCGTGATAACAGACAGTATTTCTTTTAATACTCTTTGTCATTGCGAGCATAGAGGTGGGGCGTCACAGTTGGTATCAGAGCTTGGGGTTTATGGACATAATATAAAACATAACTTAGATGGAACATGTGTTACAACTAATTGTCGATGTTTTATATGTGCTTTGAGTCAAAACTAAAGTTTTGAAATTATGATGAAATTTTTAAATATCTTTATTTAAAAATAAAAGTGAAATTGTATTTTGATGATTCGATTGATTTGTGTTCTGTTATCAGAGTGCGTAGCGGAAACAGTAAGACTGCTTCGCTGAGTACAGCTGATAATTATTTTGATTTAAAAATCAAAATATGAAAATGAATTTAATTCATTATGTTGTTTAACCAGTTGTTTTGATTTGTCGAAAATTTATACTGGTTTTTTTTAATACTAATCGCATGCTGATTAGATTTTTGCTGTTTTAAATTATCTTCATTGAAGATATATTTGAGTAATTTCTTTGTTTATTTAGTAGTGTGTGTGCAAACATGAGTTGCACGTTACTACACTAATTTTACATTGAACCGATGCTTGGTTATGAAACGTATTTTGTTGCCGTTATTTTTATAACGGGATTTTCACACTAGTGCTACGTTTTGAAGTACGGTGTTTTGTTGACATTTTAATGAATGAAAATTCACTGATATTATATTTTGATGCAAATTAATTAGATGAGAATTTGACGTTTAAAAATTACTGTCGCTTTGACTTCAATATCCGTCATATTTTAAAGTGGATTTTCAAGCGGTTATCCCGCAATGCTGATTTTGTGATCCGTTTCTACGGTGTTTTGAGAAGTACAATTTTCTTATTGAAATTGTCACTAATGTTGCTGTTTTATCACGGATTTGCAAATTGTTTTAAAAATAAAATTTGTTTTTCAAATTTTTTATAGTTTGCGCTTTCAAAAGAATGAGGAAGCGATTTAAACGATTCAGCAAAATCGAGGACTATGAACCCTTTCTTTTACTGATTCGCTTAATTCCGGACTTGTTCGTTTGAGAATGTAAATTATTACTTTTATAAAATAAATAAAATTGTTTTCAGAATTTTTCCAGTTGCGTTTTCAAAAGAATGAGAAAGTGACTTAAACGTTTCAGAAAAATCGAGGACCATGACCCCTTTCTTTTACTGATTCTCTTAATTCCGGACTTGTCTGTTTGAAAATGTGAAATGTTATTTTTGGAATACACAATTTTGCACTTTCAAGGAAACGATGAAGAGATTTAAACAATTTAGTAAAACACGTGGTTATGGGACATGTGCGTTTGCTATTTTGGTTAATTCCGGACTCGTTAATTGAAACATTTGCTGTTTGATGATTTTGATGATTTTACACGTTCAAGAAAACGATGAAGAGAATCAAACGATTTAGTAAAACACATGGTATGGGACATGTGCGTTTGCTATTTCGGTTAATTTCGGAATCGTTAATTGAATATATGATGATTTTCGTGTGCTTTCGAGCCACTATGAGGACCTTTGGGTCATATGATGGACCTTCGGGTCAAATACCAGTACCAGACCTTCGAGTCATATGTTGGACCTTCCGGTCATATGATGGGCGCCAAAAATTATGATGGGTACTTGGTAGGCTTCGGCCATATGAGACGCACGTGCGGCGTAGCTAAAACTCGCCATATGATGGGATCGATCCAACCTTTTATGTTGATTTTCTAGAATATCTTAATTGGTTCCTAGATATTTGTTGAATCTAATTATCTGCAGGTAATTAGATATATGATGTTATGAGTTCTGATTATTGTTTTTGATAATCGGATATTTGTTGTTTCTGATTATCGCTTGTGATAATTAGATATATGATGTTATGAGTTCTGATTATCGTTTTTTGATAATCGGATATTTGTTGTTTCTGATTATCGCTTGTGATAATTAGATATATGATGTTATGAGTTCTGATTATCGTTTTTGATAATCGAATATTTGTTGTTTCTGATTATCGCTTGTGATAATTAGATATATGATGTTATGAGTTCTGATTATCGTTTTTGATAATCAGATATTTGTTGATTTGAAATTTGATTATTGTTTTTGATAATCGAATATTTGTTGATTTGATTATCGTTTTTGATAATCGAATATTTGTTGATTTGATTATCGTTTTTGATAATCGAATATTTGTTGACTTGATTATTATTTTTGATAATCGAGTATTTGTTGATTTGAGATTTGATTATCGTTTTTGATAATCGAATATTTATTGATTTGATTATCGTTTTTGATAATCGAATATTTGTTGATTTGATTATCGTTTTTGATAATCGGATATTTGTTGTTTCTGATTATCGCGTGCGATAATTAGATATATGATGTTATGAGTTCTGATTTTTGTTTTTGATAATCAGATATTTGTTGATTTGAAATTTGATTATCGTTTTTGATAATCGAATATTTATTGATTTGATTATCGTTTTTGATAATCGAATATTTGTTGATTTGATTATCGTTTTTGATAATCGAATATTTGTTGATTTGATTATCGTTTTTGATAATCGAATATTTGTTGACTTGATTATTATTTTTGATAATCGAATATTTGTTGATTTGAGATTTGATTATCGTTTTTGATAATCGAATATTTATTGATTTGATTATCGTTTTTGATAATCGAATATTTGTTGATTTGATTATCGTTTTTGATAATCGAATATATGTTGATTTGATTATCGTTTTTGATAATCGAATATTTGTTGACTTGATTATCGTTTTTGATAATCGAGTATTTGTTGATTTGAGATTTGATTATCGTTTTTGATAATCGAGTATTTGTTGATTTGAAATTTGATTATCGTTTTTGATAATCGAATATTTGTTGATTTGATTATCGTTTTTGATAATCGGGTATTTGTTGACTTGATTATTATTTTTGATAATCGAGTATTTGTTGATTTGAGATTTGATTATCGTTTTTGATAATCGAATATTTATTGATTTGATTATCGTTTTTGATAATCGAATATTTATTGATTTGATTATCGTTTTTGATAATCGAATATTTGTTGATTTGAAATTTGATTATCGTTTTTGATAATCGAATATTTGTTGATTTGATTATCGTTTTTGATAATGGATATTTGTTGAATTGAGATTTCTAATTGTCGTTTTGATAATTGGACCTTTGTTTTTTCTATTATCTACTTGATAGTTAGACTTTGTTAAGAATTTGCGAATTTCTTCTATGAAATTAAAAGATTTCTTTGGCATTTGTGTTCTTGAACTTTATTTTTCTAGCTTAACCAGTTTATGTTAGAAAAATAATTGTTATTAATGACTTAGTTATGAAAATTACGGGGACGCAATTTTTATAAGGAGGGGAGTCTGTAACTACCCGGGGTTTTGTGGAAATTAATTATCATCGTTTGACGACTAGATTTGCTAGCTGTTAGTTGTTGGAGTTTTTAATCGGTTAAAATTCTTTTGAAAATTTGTTAAATTGTTTTTGGGCTTTCAATTGAATTTTGGGCTTTCAATTGAATTTTGGGCCAGGTTCCTTTTTCTTGGTACCGTGTTATCAAAAGCAAATAACCGGTCCTTGAATCATTATCATCCAAAACCCTAGGCATAAAGAAAACGAAAAAAAATGGTGGCCGCTCGTTTTTCGCTCGTTCCTCTGTATCAAAAATTAGGGCTTTCGTGAATATAGAAGATGCCGACGATGATTGCTTTGATCAGGTGGATTTTTGCTTGCCGATCCATTTTCGTGCTCTTCAGAAACTACGGTGAGTATTTTATTTACCGACATCTATATCAAACTCAGTCCTTTGTTATGGCAATTCGATTTTGTTTTGGTAATCGGTGACTGGTACGACTTCGGTTGTAACGACCCAGGATTTTTATTTAATTTAAATTGATAATTAAATGAATTTTTGAATAAAAATTTGTCGAATTAATTATAAATGGAAGCGAGTTTCCTCGATTCAAATAGAAAATATGTAAAGTCATATGGATTTGAAAATTTGTATATATGTGAATATATATGTATATATTGGATTTTAAATAAATTCTTAAATAAATGATTTTGAAAAATAAATAATATACTTTGGACACAAGTATAAAAATAAATAAATAAATTGATTTAAAAATTTATAAATGATGATAATTTGAGTTATATAAAATATATGTGTACAAAGAGAAATGTAAAACAATAATTATTAAAGTAAAATTCATGATAAATATTTAAACTAAAAATAGAAGTAAAATAAATATTTGAGTTATAAATAGAGACAAATAAAAGTTAAGTATGGAACCAAATAAATATATAAAACATCTATGTACAAAACAAAGTTATAGAATTTCAATTATATTTTAAAGTAAGTAGACAAAATAAAATAAACATAAACAAAACAAAGTAAATACAAACAAATATAAAAGTTTTAGTATGCAAAGAAAAAAATAAAATAAGAGCAAATATACAAAGTAAAATAAAATACAACACAAAACTGTACATGCATAACAATACATTATCTAAACCTATTATTATAAACATGTAAGTATATGCAGGTAAGAAAAATGCAGGCTGAAATAAACAAAGCTAAAGTAATAATACATCTCAACCATACTTATTAAACAAAATAGTATTACTTTGTAAAAATAACATCACCAATTCAAGCATGGGTTTAGCAACAGAAAAAGAAGTATAAAGATGCTGAGTAAAAAAAAAGAAATATTGTACTTGCCCATACCTAATACCCTGTACAAAAACAACATACCCTGTCAACTTTTCCTATATATCCACTTCACCTTAGTTCGTTCATCAACCTGAGAAGATCAAGTTAAAATAAGAACAAAGAAATAAAAACAAAAGCAAGAAGATTTAGGATCAAAAGCAATGCCATTTCCAGTTTTAAAAAGTGCAGGTTGTTTTCAAATTAAAGTATGCTCTGTTCTTCTTCTCAGACATGTGAGTAACATAACAATTTTTAATGGTTTAAGTATATAACTCTGTGGCATGTTTATCTAGTTATTGCAAGTATATACATAAGTATATCTTTGTATATGTATAATTATTTGGTTGCGTGCTGTTGCTATGTGTCTGAATGTTTTATTTGATTTTAGTTTCCAGGTACAAAGTTTAATCTTGAATCATTCTTTTGATCAAATCCTCTGTTGTGGATCAGGATTGATTATTATTCAAAGTTAAGTTTGTTTTCAACTGAAAACAAGATTGTAAACCTAAATCGAGATTTTAAGAAGATGTTTAAATCACCTCTGAAAGAGCACTACTGTAATTTTGCCTACTACAGGAAATCAAATAACAAATTGATAAATTCAATCTCTATAAAAATCTAATTCCAGTTGATAACTTGAATGCTTACTGAATTTTATGATTTTAAAAACAAAAACGAAGATTTTAAATTTAGTAATTTGAGAGCAGTTTGTACTTGAAATAAAATATCATTTTACCAATTTCAGATGATTGATCCAATAGTTACAGTTGATATTTGGGATGAAGCAAGTTTATGCATCTATGTTGTCATGAAAATTATCAGAAAAATTTTCTATTGAGTAAATTTTTGAAACAAGATCAATCTAGGGTTTGGGTTCAGGTTTTTTGTTCCTGTCAGTAATGGGTCGAGTGCAACCCCATGCGCGATCGAATGGCATGAATTTTTGGGGAATGGGGGAATGGTGCGTTGTCGTGGTGTGGGAGAAATCTGGGCGACTTCGGTGGCGTGAGTGATGGCGGTGAGGTAAATTTGTGGCATGGTTTGAGTTTCTGGTTCCATAGGGTATGCTAAATTTTTCGACCTGAAGACTAAATTTTGAATCGAGATGGAATTGTGATATCTAGATGGTCGTAGCTGATGTCGAGGTCGTTTTCGACTTGTTGGAGACCAGAAGAATGGCCGGAGGAGGGTGGCGCATCGGTGCACATGCACGGCATCTGATCACATGTCAGGATTTGGGTTTAGTGGGAAAACTCGAAGGGAATCTCGTGCAGGTGAGTTCGTGCCTCGGGTTAAGCTCGAGAGCGTGGAGAGGTATGCGAGTATAACCGATTTGGGTACTTAGATTTTGAAATTAAAAAAAATGATGAAGAAAAGAAGTAGGGGGAAGACTCGGGGAAAATGGGAGGGAGCTCGGGTCTAAACTCGAGTTGAATGGAGTGTTGTCTCGGGTAGAACTTGTTACAGGTTTCCAAAAAAACTGTTCCTGTTTGAGATTTAAAACTTAATCTTTTAATTATAAAACAAAGTTTAAATTAAGTTTCAAAACAAAAGTTTAAATATAAATTCAAGTTTAGGTTGAATCTTAGTTGGAAATAATTAAGTTTTTATATTCAAAATTATTTGATAACTTTAAGGTGTTTAAGTATATTTGGATTTAAAATGAAATTTAAATTGTAAAGGAAAGATTTAAACAAAGTTGAATCAAATTTTGAAACCTAGGCTTAAATCTAAACTGGAAATCTAGATTTTGAAATAAAATTAAGTTTTAAATATAAATGTGGAAATAAGTTTTAAAATGTAAAGTATTGATTATTGAATGACTAATCAATTAAAGATAATTAATCAAGGGATTTAAGTATAATTACTCGAAGTAATTAAATTGTGATTTATTAAAACAAGTGATTTGGGATAAGCACTTATTGTAGCCAGTTAAGGATAATAAATTGAATGATGGTTAATTAAAGATTAATTAATTAATGAGTTATAATTAATTGAAGATTAAGTTGTTATTGCAAGTAGTTAATTATTAAAATTAATAAATCAAGTGACAAAGGTAAAATTACATTTAATGTAATTAGAATGTTGATTTATTTAGAAAGAAAATTAATTACTTAAAGGTAATTATTTAATGAAATTAATTAAGGTTGAATGATTTTGTAATTAACTTAAGGTTAATTTAATTAATTTATTAATTAAGAATAATTTAATTAATTTAAGAGTTTGATTAATTAATTATATCAAATGATTTGTAATTAATAAATCAAGATTGGGTAATTAATTCGTAAGCAATTAATTTACTTGGTAAATTAGGATTAAACGATTTATAAATCCTAATTATAAATGATTATTGAGTGTTTGCCTTACTATGAATGATTGTATTTTATGAGATGCCTTGAATTGATTGTCCTATCTGATCTGTGATATTTTATTCTGTGGATTGAGCTGTGTATTTTATTCATTTATTTACATTCGTATATTATCTGTGATCTGTGAATGGACGATGAGCGTTATAGTTTATGCTGCTTATCAACTATATTTCTGTGTTTTAATCTGTGATGATTGAATGATGTTGCACTATTGTGTTAAACCCCTGGACCACACCATACACACACAAAATATGGATTTCATGAGGAAATCGATTAAGTCACAGATTTTTGAAATGATTTTTAAAGTTGAATATTTTAATTCAAATGTTTTGAAAATTGATTGGGTTTAAAGTGAAAAGCAATTGAAATAGAATTTCAAAGATGAAATTATTTTGAATAACTTGATTAAGATTTGGAATTTAAATATTTTGATTTCAATTTGAATTCAATATTTGGAATTGAATTCTATGATTTGGAACTAGGATATAAAGAAAAGTTATTCAACTTATAATAAGTTATATGGGTTTTTAAACCCTTTTTAAAGTGTTGTTTTTTGGAATTTGAATTAATCCAAAAGATTTAACTTGTATAAATAAGATCGAATTTCTTCGAAACGAAAACTACTTGTTTTCAAATAATAATAGCTTCCATTTTAAAGAAAGAATCTCTAAATTATGTTGAAAAGGTTTCAAGTTTGAAATAGAATCGAAATGTTTTGAAAGCTATGAAATGAGTCTTTGATTCAAAGACCGAATGAGTTAATCCAACTTGAATTGAAATTGTTTTTGAAAGGCTATGAATGAATCTTTGGTAATGATTTTGAAAGCTATAAGTTGAATCTTTGATTTAAAGATTCAACAAGTTAATCGAATTTTGAAAGCTATGAGTTAAATCTTTGATTTAAAGATTTAACGAGTTAATCCAATTGAAATGGAAATTGTTTCGAAATCCAGGAATGAATCTTTGAGAAACTAGGCGATCTTCATAAAATAAATCTTTTGTTTAAAAGATTAGAAATGGTAATTGATTTAAACCATTTGAAAGAAAGTTTGAATTATTAAGTTGTGACTTAATTGAAATCCCATATCCATATGTTTTAAATATTTTCGCTCACTATTCGGGTTAGCCGGGAAAGGACCTTTAGGTCGTATAACCCATTCTGAATATGTGATTCGACGTTATGGATAGCATTTGAAGACCGGTGATGAAGACCGGGTATTTGCGAAAGCGATAGGACGACCTATCGATTGTTTCTGCACCGAGTCACGCCGGTATAGAGACTCCCTAAATGATGGGAAATCCGATCGGGATTGTGAATATCCGGATTGCAAGGACTTCTTTGGAAGTGCCTTCGGTTCTGTTCTAAATCCAGAACAGACTTGTATGGATAGTTATGTCTGACATTACAATTTGAGATATAAAGCTGATTTCTTTCAAATATATTTCTGTTGGTGGCGAAGAATTTATTCTCTTAGCTTAACACCCTTCTCTGAGACGTACGAGCTCAGAGGTTATGTAGTTGATGGTTATCAGCGATATATTCCCAATTTGGTAATGTGACATGCTGAGTGTTGCTGTGAAATGATCATTGTGTTGATCATTTGTGATATGATCATTTGTTTGATCTTTTATCTTTGTGATCATTTCTATGATCATTTGTTGACCCAAAGCACAGCTTTTGTATAAAGCGTGGCTTTGTGGACGAGACTTCGTCAAGCCTCAAAGCCCGGTAATGGTCGAAACAGGAATTGTGGCGGCAAGGTTTCAGAGATCGCTTCCCTAGGGTAGGACCATTCCTTATGGAAAGGGGTAGTATCATGGTATGGAGCCCAGATACTTACTCATGTGGATACACTACATCTATTACTGTGTGGTGTTGTTGGAATCGAGGCCTCGTATAAAGGTCCAAAAGGACCGGGGGTGGTATATCTGAGGTTTCTTACTCCCTGGGAAAGGGGTAGCCGATCTTTTTTGGCAGAGATCCATTTGGGATGCTCGGGGACGTCCTTCCAGAGGCATTCTATTTCAGGGTTTGGGAAGTTCCTTTGCCCGACCATTTGTTGGAAATCCATTCTTCAAATACGTACCTTGTACGGTTTTAGTTGTAGAACCTATCATTCACTTATGGTGGCGCCCCACTGTTTGGATGGTAGCTATAGTAGGCATAGTTCGAAATGTCTATGTTGGCTAAGATTTATATCTTTACTTTCGAAATGATTTTTACTACACTATGCACTAGTAATAATATCAAATGTTTCTTTTTAATGCGTATCAAGCATTTTTGACTATCATAAGGAGAAATCTCCTCCGATTCTGCGTTTGCATTGTGTGTGTGTGCGGGAGGCCTTATGGTAGTCTCATTTCTAAAAAGCATTGAGAATTGGTTTAAAAAAAATTCGTTGCTTATTTTTTTAAAGATAAACTGTTTTTGTTGCTCACACCAGTCCCACGACTAATCCGGAGTTTATGGTTTCTTTCCTAAACTCTGGGTGCTCATTATTTTCTACATGAGCAGTCTAGAGTTGGGTTTTTCAGATAGTCAGGTTTAGTAGATTATCTGAGGTTAGTTCAGTCTTTGGACCACACCAGTCTTGCTTAGCTTGGTGCATGATTATTGGGAGTTCGAGCTATTGCTGGATTGCTTCTTGGAGTTGGGAGTTGCGATTTTGGAGTTCTCTTTTGAAGACTATCTTAGAGTTATATTGTTCCGCTGCTGATGTTATCTGTTTCTTTTCCGCTGCTATTTTATTATTATCATATCTCTGATGTATATTGATATCTATTGGATCATCTGTTGTATCAGATATTGTATCAAAGCTGTATATCAATGTATTATTCTTTTATTCCGCTGTGTTATTTACTTAATGTTGTTATAAGCTCCGGCGAATCGGATTTGAACGGTCGAATCTACGGCATTCGAGTACGATGTGAAGTATGAATGTCGATTTTCAAGCGGGCAAAATTCGAAACGTTACATTTGGTATCAGAGCTAAGGTGAAACTTTAGCTCAGGAGTATAACACATTAAGTAACTCATTAGAGATAGGGTGAAGTATCCCTAGAATGAGTATATCCCTAAGATATCCGTTTGTATGCCTCAGTAAATTCTCTTGCTATCCACTGATAGTGAGTATGAGTGCAAGAAGAGAACGTGATAGGGGACAGGAAAATACGACTATAATTGGTCAGTACTCTGTAACAACAGTGGAAATAACTTTCTTCTCAATCTCTTTTTGATTCGTTTCCAAATTCTTTTGATTGCTTCAAGATAGTTCTAGAAAGAAGTTCAGTGCGTTGATGCCCTACGTATCGTTGTAGGAAATGTTTACTTCGTACTTCATCGGTTCTTGTCAGTTTTCGATTTAAACTCTATTGAATGAATTAGAAATTAGAAATTTTGAAGAAATTGGAAATTTTGAATAAATTGGAAATTTTAAATTGAGTTAAAGTGATTAATAGAATATGAAGGATAAATTGAATTATATCGATAACACGATTTTGTTTAAAACCAAATTTTGAAATTCTGTTATAATTTCTTGGATTGGTCGAAGTCCGAAGAGCGACAAATTGGTATGTATTATGAGATATTCCGACTTGAGTTTGGAATTTATATCTTAAGTTAGAGGAATTATAGGAGATCGAATCTGTCTATCTCTGTGTTGTTTTCATGCCTGCGAATTTCGAGGACGAAATTCTTTTAAGGGGGGAAGTTTTTAACGACCCAGGATTTTTATTTAATTTAAATTGATAATTAAATGAATTTTTGAATAAAAATTTGTAGAATTAATTATAAATGGAAGCGAGTTTCCTCGATTCAAATAGAAAATATGTAAAGTCATATGGATTTGAAAATTTGTATATATGTGAATATATATGTATATATTGGATTTTAAATAAATTCTTAAATAAATGATTTTGAAAAATAAATAATATACTTCGGACACAAGTATAAAAATAAATAAATAAATTGATTTAAAATTTTATAAATGATGATAATTTGAGTTATATAAAATTATGTGTACAACGAGAAATGTAAAACAATAATTATTAAAGTAAAATTCATGATAAATATTTAAACTAAAAATAGAAGTAAAATAAATATTTGAGTTATAAATAGAGATAAATAAAAGTTAAGTATGGAACCAAATAAATATATAAAACATCTATGTACAAAACAAAGTTATAGAATTTCAATTATATTTTAAAGTAAGTAGACAAAATAAAATAAACATAAACAAAACAAAGTAAATGCAAACAAATATAAAAGTTTTAGTATGCAAAGAAAAAAATAAAATAAGAGCAAATATACAAAGTAAAATAAAATACAACAAAAAACTGTACATACATAACAATACATTAGCTAAACCTATTATTATAAACATGTAAGTATATGCAGGCAAGAAAAATGCAGGCTGAAATAAACAAAGCTAAAGTAATAATACATCTCAACCATACTTATTAAACAAAATAGTATTACTTTGTACAAATAACATCACCAATTCAAGCATGGGTTTAGCAACAGAAAAAGAAGTATAAAGATGCCGAGTAAAAAAAAGAAATATTGTACTTGCCCATACCTAATACCCTGTACAAAAACAACATACCCTGTCAACTTTTCCTATATATCCACTTCACCTTAGTTCGTTCATCAACCTGAGAAGATCAAGTTAAAATAAGAACAAAGAAATAAAAACAAAAGCAAGAAGATTTAGGATCAAAAGCAATGCCATTTCCAGTTTTAAAAAGTGCAGGTTGTTTTCAAATTAAAGTATGCTCTGTTCTTCTTCTCAGACATGTGAGTAACATAACAATTTTTAATGGTTTAAGTATATAACTCTGTGGCATGTTTATCTAGTTATTGCAAGTATATACATAAGTATATCTTTGTATATGTATAATTATTTGGTTGCGTGCAGTTGCTATGTGTTTGAATGTTTTATTTGATTTTAGTTTCCAGGTTCAAAGTTTAATCTTGAATCAATCTTTTGATCAAATCCTCTGTTGTGGATCAGGATTGACTATTATTCAAAGTTAAGTTTGTTTTCAACTGAAAACAAGATTGTAAACCTAAATCGAGATTTTAAGAAGATGTTTAAATCACCTCTGAAAGAGCACTACTGTAATTTTGCCTACTACAGGAAATCAAATAACAAATTGATAAATTCAATCTCTATAAAAATCTAATTCCAGTTGATAACTTGAATGCTTACTGAATTTTATGATTTTAAAAACAAAAACGAAGATTTTAAATTTAGTAATTTGAGAGCAGTTTGTACTTGAAATAAAATTTCATTTTACCAATTTCAGATGATTGATCCAATAGTTACAGTTGATATTTGGGATAAAGCAAGTTTATGCATCTATGTTGTCATGAAAATTATCAGAAAAATTTTCTATTGAGTAAATTTTTGAAACAAGATCAATCTAGGGTTTGGGTTCAGGTTTTTTGTTCCTGTCAGTAATGGGTCGAGTGCAAACCCCATGCGCGATCGAGTGGCATGAATTTTTGGGGAATGGGGGAACGGTGCGTTGTCGTGGTGTGGGAGAAATCTGGGCGACTTCGGTGGTGTGAGTGACGGCGGTGAGGTAAATTTGTGGCGTGGTTTGAGTTTCTGGTTCCATAGGGTATGCTAAATTTTTCGACCTGAAGACTAAATTTTGAATCGAGATGGAATTGTGATATCTAGATGGTCGTAGCTGATGTCGAGGTCGTTTTCGACTTGTCGGAGACCAGAAGAATGGCCGGAGGAGGGTGGCGCATCGGTGCACATGCACGGCATCTGATCGCGTGTCAGGATTTGGGTTTAGTGGGAAAACTCGAAGGGAATCTCGTGCAGGTGAGTTCGTGCCTCGGGTTAAGCTCGAGAGCGTGGAGAGGTATGCGAGTATAACAGATTTGGGTACTTAGATTTTGAAATAATAAAAAATGATGAAGAAAAGAAGCAAGGGGAAGACTCGGGGAAAATGGGAGGGAGCTCGGGTCTAAACTCGAGTTGAATGGAGTGTTGTCTTGGGTAGAACTTGTTACAGGTTTCCAAAAAAAACTGTTCCTGTTTGAGATTTAAAACTTAATCTTTTAATTATAAAACAAAGTTTAAATTAAGTTTCAAAACAAAAGTTTAAATATAAATTCAAGTTTAGGTTGAATCTTAGTTGGAAATAATTAAGTTTTTATATTCAAAATTATTTGATAACTTTAAGGTGTTTAAGTATATTTGGATTTAAAATGAAATTTAAATTGTAAAGGAAAGATTTAAACAAAGTTGAATCAAATTTTGAAACCTGGGCTTAAATCTAAACTGGAAATCTAGTTTTGAAATAAAATTAATTTTTAAATATAAATGTGGAAATAAGTTTTAAAATGTAAAGTATTGATTATTGAATGACTAATCAATTAAAGATAATTAATCAAGGGATTTAAGTATAATTACTCGAAGTAATTAAATTGTGATTTATTAAAACAAGTGATTTGGGATAAGCACTTATTGTAGCCAGTTAAGGATAATAAATTGAATGATGGTTAATTAAAGATTAATTAATTAATGAGTTATAATTAATTGAAGATTAAGTTGTTATTGCAAGTAGTTAATTATTAAAATTAATAAATCAAGTGATTAAGGTAAAATTACATTTAATGTAATTAGAATGTTGATTTATTTAGAAAGAAAATTAATTACTTAAAGGTAATTATTTAATGAAATTAATTAAGGTTGAATGATTTTGTAATTAACTTAAGGTTAATTTAATTAATTTATTAATTAAGAATAATTTAATTAATTTAAGAGTTTGATTAATTAATTATATCAAATGATTTGTAATTAATAAATCAAGATTGGGTAATTAATTCGTAAGCAATTAATTTACTTGGAAATAAATTAGGATTAAACGATTTATAAATCCTACTAATAAATGATTATTGAGTGTTTGCCTTACTATGAATGATTGTATTTTATTAGATGCCTTGAATTGATTGTCCTATCTGATCTGTGATATTTTATTCTATGGATTGAGCTGTGTATTTTATTCATTTATTTACATTCGTATATTATCTGTGATCTGTGAATGGACGATGAGCGTTATAGTTTATGCTGCTTATCAACTATATTTCTGTGTTCTAATCTGTGATGATTGAATGATGTTGCACTATTGTGTTAAACCACTGGACCACACCATACACACACAAAATATGGATTTCATGAGGAAATCGATTAAGTCACAGATTTTTGAAATGGTTTTTAAAGTTGAATATTTTAATTCAAATGTTTTGAAAATGGATTGGGTTTAAAGTGAAAAGCAATTGAAATAGAATTTCAAAGATGAAATTATTTTGAATAACTTGATTAAGATTTGGAATTTAAATATTTTGATTTCAATTTGAATTCAATATTTGGAATTGAATTCTATGATTTGGAAACTAGGATATAAAGAAAAGTTATTCAACTTATAATAAGTTATATGGGTTTTTAAACCCTTTTTAAAGTGTTATTTTTTGGAATTTGAATTAATCCAAACGATTTAACTTGTATAAATAAGATCGAATTTCTTCGAAACGAAAACTACTTGTTTTCAAATAATAATAGCTTCCATTTTAAAGAAAGAATCTCTAAATTATGTTGAAAAGGTTTCAAGTTTGAAATAGAATCGAAATGTTCTGAAAGCTATGAAATGAGTCTTTGATTCATAGACCGAATGAGTTAATCCAACTTGAATTGAAATTGTTTTTGAAAGGCTATGAATGAATCTTTGGTAATGATTTTGAAAGCTATAAGTTGAATCTTTGATTTAAAGATTCAATAAGTTAATCGAATTTTGAAAGCTATGAGTTAAATCTTTGATTTAAAGATTTAACGAGTTAATCCAATTGAAATGGAAATTGTTTCGAAATCCAGGAATGAATCTTTGAGAAACTATGCGATCTTCATAAAATAAATCTTTTGTTTAAAAGATTAGAAATGGTAATTGATTTAAACCATTTGAAAGAAAGTTTGATTTATTAAGTTGTGACTTAATTGAAATCCCATATCCATATGTTTTAAATATTTTCGCTCACTATTCGGGTTAGCCGAGAAAGGACCTTTGGGTCGTATAACCCATTCTGAATATGTGATTCGACGTTATGGATAGCATTTGAAGACCGGTGATGAAGACCGGGTATTTGCGAAAGCGATAGGATGACCTATCGATTGTTTCTGCACCGAGTCGCGCCGTATAGAGACTCCCTAAGTGATGGGAAATCCGATTGGGATTGTGAATATCCGGATTGCAAGGACTTCTTTGGAAGTGCCTTCGGTTCTGTTCTAAATCCAGAACAGACTTGTATGGATAGTTATGTCTGACATTACAATTTGAGATATAAAGCTGATTTCTTTCAAATATATTTTTGTCGGTGGCGGAGAATTTATTCTCTTAGCTTAACACCCTTCTCTGAGACGTACGAGCTCAGAGGTTATGTAGTTGATGGTTATCAGCGATATATTCCCAATTTGGTAATGTGACATGCTAAGTGTTGCTGTGAAATGATCATTGTGTTGATCATTTGTGATATGATCATTTGTTTGATCTTTTATCTTTGTGATCATTTCTATGATCATTTGTTGACCCAAAGCACAGCTTTTGTATAAAGCGTGGCTTTGTGGACGAGACTTCGTCAAGGCTCACAGCCCGGTAATGGTCGATACATGAATCATGGCGGCAAGGTTTCAGGGATCGCTTCCCTAGGGTAGGACCATTCCTTCTGGAAAGGGGTAGTATCATGGTATGGAGCCCAGATACTTACTCATGTGGATACACTACATCTATTACTGTGTGGTGTTGTTGGAATCGAGGCCTCGTATAAAGGTCCAAAAGGACCGGGGGTGGTATATCTGAGGTTTCTTACTCCCTGGGAAAGGGGTAGCCGATCTTTTTTGGCAGAGATCCATTTGGGATGCTCGGGGACGTCCTTCCAGAGGCGTTCTATTTCAGGGTTTGGGAAGTTCCTTTGCCCGACCATTTGTTGGAAATCCATTCTTCAAATACGTACCTTGTACGGTTTTAGTTGTAGAACCTATAATTCACTTATGGTGGCGCCCCACTGTTTGGATGGTAGCTATAGTAGGCATAGTTCGAAATGTCTATGTTGGCTAAGATTTATATCTTTACTTTCGAAATGATTTTTACTACACTATGCACTAGTAATAATATCAAATGTTTCTTTTTAATGCGTATCAAGCATTTTTGACTATCATAAGGAGAAATCTCCTCCGATTCTGCGGTTGTGTTGTGTGTATGTGCGGGAGGCCTTATGGTAGTCTCATTTCTAAAAAGCATTGCGAATTAGTTTTAAAATATTTCGTTGCTTATTTTTTTAAAGATAAACTGTTTTTGTTGCTCACACCAGTCCCACGACTGATCCGGAGTTTATGGTTTCTTTCCTAAACTCTGGGTGCTCATTATTTTCTACATGAGTAGTCTAGAGTTGGGTTTTTCAGATAGTCAGGTTTAGTAGATTATCTGAGGTTAGTTCAGTCTTTGGACCACACCAGTCTTGCTTAGCTTGGTGCATGATTATTGGGAGTTCGAGCTATTGCTGGATTGCTTCTTGGAGTTGGGAGTTGCGATTTTGGAGTTCTCTTTCGAAGACTATCTTAGAGTTATATTGTTCCGCTGCTGATGTTATCTGTTTCTTTTCCGCTGCTATTTTATTATTATCATATCTCTGATGTATATTGATATCTATTGGATCATCTGTTGTATCAGATATTGTATCAAAGCTGTATATCAATGTATTATTCTTTTATTCCGCTGTGTTATTTACTTAATGTTGTTATAAGCTCCGGCGAATCGGATTTGAACGGTCGAATCTATGGCATTCGAGTACGATGTGAAGTACGAATGTCGATTTTCAAGCGGGCAAAATTCGAAACGTTACATTTGGTATCAGAGCTAAGGTGAAACTTTAGCTCAGGAATATAACACATTAAGTAACTCATTAGAGATAGATTGAAGTATCCCTAGAATGAGTATATCCCTAAGATATCCGTTTGTATGCCTCAGTAAATTCTCTTGCTATCCACTGATAGTGAGTATGAGTGCAAGAAGAGAACGTGATAGGGGACAGGAAAATACGACTATAATTGGTCAGTACTCTGTAACAACAGTGGAAATAACTTTCTTCTCAATCTCTTTTTGATTCGTTTCCAAATTCTTTTGATTGCTTCAAGATAGTTCTAGAAAGAAGTTCGGTGCGTTGATGCCCTACGTATCGTTGTAGGAAATGTTTACTTCGTACTTCATCGTTTCTTGTCAGTTTTCGATTTAAACTCTATTGAATGAAATAGAAATTAGAAATTTTGAAGAAATTGGAAATTTTGAATAAATTGGAAATTTTAAATTGAGTTAAACTGATTAATAGAATATGAAGGATAAATTGAATTATATCGATAACACGATTTTGTTTAAAACCAAATTTTGAAATTCTGTTGTAATTTCTTGGGTTGGTCGAAGTCCGAAGAGGGACAAATTGGTATGTATTATGAGATATTCCGACTTGAGTTTGGAATTTATATCTTAAGTTTGAGGAATTATAGGAGATCGAATCTGTCTATCTCTGTGTTGTTTTCGTGCCTGCGAATTTCGAGGACGAAATTCTTTTAAGAGGGGAAGTTTGTAACGACCCAGGATTTTTATTTAATTTAAATTGATAATTGAATGAATTTTTGAATAAAAATTTGTAGAATTAGTTATAAATGGAAGCGAGTTTCCTCGATTCAAATAGAAAATGTGTAAAGTCATATGGATTTGAAAATTTGTATATATGTGAATATATATGTATATATTGGATTTTAAATAAATTCTTAAATAAATGATTTTGAAAAATAAATAATATACTTCGGACACAAGTATAAAAATAAATAAATAAATTGATTTAAAATTTTATAAATCATGATAATTTGAGTTATATAAAATATATGTGTACAACGAGAAACGTAAAACAATAATTATTAAAGTAAAATTCATGATAAATATTTAAACTAAAAATAGAAGTAAAATAAATATTTGAGTTATAAATAGAGATAAATAAAAGTTAAGTATGGAACCAAATAAATATATAAAACATCTATGTACAAAACAAAGTTATAGAATTTCAATTATATTTTAAAGTAAGTAGACAAAATAAAATAAACATAAACAAAACAAAGTAAATACAAACAAATATAAAAGTTTTAGTATGCAAAGAAAAAAATAAAATAAGAGCAAATATACAAAGTAAAATAAAATACAACACAAAACTGTACATACATAACAATGCATTAGCTAAACCTATTATTATAAACATGTAAGTATATGCAGGCAAGAAAAATGCAGGCTGAAATAAACAAAGCTAAAGTAATAATACATCTCAACCATACTTATTAAACAAAATAGTATTACTTTGTACAAATAACATCACCAATTCAAGCATGGGTTTAGCAACAGAAAAAGAAGTATCAAGATGCTGAGTAAAAAAAAGAAATATTGTACTTGCCCATACCTAATACCCTGTACAAAAACAACATACCCTGTCAACTTTTCCTATATATCCACTTCACCTTAGTTCGTTCATCAACCTGAGAAGATCAAGTTAAAATAAGAACAAAGAAATAAAAACAAAAGCAAGAAGATTTAGGATCAAAAGCAATGCCATTTCCAGTTTTAAAAAGTGCAGGTTGTTTTCAAATTAAAGTATGCTCTGTTCTTCTTCTCAGACATGTGAGTAACATAACAATTTTTAATGGTTTAAGTATATAACTCTGTGGCATGTTTATCTAGTTATTGCAAGTATATACATAAGTATATCTTTGTATATGTATAATTATTTGGTTGCGTGCAGTTGCTATGTGTTTGAATGTTTTATTTGATTTTAGTTTCCACGTTCAAAGTTTAATCTTGAATCAATCTTTTGATCAAATCCTCTGTTGTGGATCAGGATTGACTATTATTCAAAGTTAAGTTTGTTTTCAACTGAAAACAAGATTGTAAACCTAAATCGAGATTTTAAGAAGATGTTTAAATCACCTCTGAAAGAGCACTACTGTAATTTTGCCTACTACAGGAAATCAAATAACAAATTGATAAATTCAATCTCTATAAAAATCTAATTCTAGTTGATAACTTGAATGCTTACTGAATTTTATGATTTTAAAAACAAAAACGAAGATTTTAAATTTAGTAATTTGAGAGCAGTTTGTACTTGAAATAAAATTTCATTTTACCAATTTCAGATGATTGATCCAATAGTTACAGTTGATATTTGGGATGAAGCAAGTTTATGCATCTATGTTGTCATGAAAATTATCAGAAAAATTTTCTATTGAGTAAATTTTTGAAACAAGATCATGTAGGGTTTGGGTTCAATTTTTTGTTCCTGTCAGTAATGGGTCGAGTGCAAACCCCATGCGCGATCGAGTGGCATGAATTTTTGGGGAATGGGGGAACGGTGCATTGTCGTGGTGTGGGAGAAATCTGGGCGACTTCGGTGGCGTGAGTGACGGCAGTGAGGTAAATTTGTGGCGTGGTTTGAGTTTCTGGTTCCATAGGGTATGCTAAATTTTTCGACCTGAAGACTAAATTTTGAATCGAGATGGAATTGTGATATCTAGATGGTCGTAGCTGATGTCGAGGTCGTTTTCGACTTGTCGGAGACCAGAAGAATGGCCGGAGGAGGGTGGCGCATCGGTGCACATGCACGGCATCTGATCGCGTGTCAGGATTTGGGTTTAGTGGGAAAACTCGAAGGGAATCTCGTGCAGGTGAGTTCGTGCCTCGGGTTAAGCTCGAGAGCGTGGAGAGGTATGCGAGTATAACAGATTTGGGTACTTAGATTTTGAAATAAAAAAAATGATGAAGAAAAGAAGCAGGGGGAAGACTCGGGGAAAATGGGAGGGAGCTCGGGTCTAAACTCGAGTTGAATGGAGTGTTGTCTCGGGTAGAACTTGTTACAGGTTTCCAAAAAAAACTGTTCCTGTTTGAGATTTAAAACTTAATCTTTTAATTATAAAACAAAGTTTAAATTAAGTTTCAAAACAAAAGTTTAAATATAAATTCAAGTTTAGGTTGAATCTTAGTTGGAAATAATTAAGTTTTTATATTCAAAATTATTTGATAACTTTAAGGTGTTTAAGTATATTTGGATTTAAAATGAAATTTAAATTGTAAAGGAAAGATTTAAACAAAGTTGAATCAAATTTTGAAACCTGGGCTTAAATCTAAACTGGAAATCTAGATTTTGAAATAAAATTAATTTTTAAATATAAATGTGGAAATAAGTTTTAAAATGTAAAGTATTGATTATTGAATGACTAATCAATTAAAGATAATTAATCAAGGGATTTAAGTATAATTACTCGAAGTAATTAAATTGTGATTTATTAAAACAAGTGATTTGGGATAAGCACTTATTGTAGCCAGTTAAGGATAATAAATTGAATGATGGTTAATTAAAGATTAATTAATTAATGAGTTATAATTAATTGAAGATTAATTTGTTATTGCAAGTAGTTAATTATTAAAATTAATAAATCAAGTGATTAAGGTAAAATTACATTAAATGTAATTAGAATGTTGATTTATTTAGAAAGAAAATTAATTACTTAAAGGTAATTATTTAATGAAATTAATTAAGGTTGAATGATTTTGTAATTAACTTAAGGTTAATTTAATTAATTTATTAATTAAGAATAATTTAATTAATTTAAGAGTTTGATTAATTAATTATATCAAATGATTTGTAATTAATAAATCAAGATTGGGTAATTAATTCGTAAGCAATTAATTTACTTGGAAATAAATTAGGATTAAACGATTTATAAATCCTACTTATAAATGATTATTGAGTGTTTGCCTTACTATAAATGATTGTATTTTATTAGATGCCTTGAATTGATTGTCCTATCTGATCTGTGATATTTTATTCTATGGATTGAGCTGTGTATTTTATTCATTTATTTACATTCGTATATTATCTGTGATCTGTGAATGGACGATGAGCGTTATAGTTTATGCTGCTTATCAACTATATTTCTGTGTTTTAATCTGTGATGATTGAATGATGTTGCACTATTGTGTTAAACCCCTGGACCACACCATACACACACAAAATATGGATTTCATGAGGAAATCGATTAAGTCACAGATTTTTGAAATGATTTTTAAAGTTGAATATTTTAATTCAAATGTTTTGAAAATGGATTGGGTTTAAAGTGAAAAGAAACTGAAATAGAATTTCAAAGATGAAATTATTTTGAATAACTTGATTAAGATTTGGAATTTAAATATTTTGATTTCAATTTGAATTCAATATTTGGAATTGAATTCTATGATTTGGAAACTAGGATATAAAGAAAAGTTATTCAACTTATAATAAGTTATATGGGTTTTTAAACCCTTTTTAAAGTGTTGTTTTTTGGAATTTGAATTAATCCAAAAGATTTAACTTTTATAAATAAGATCGAATTTCTTCGAAACGAAAACTACTTGTTTTCAAATAATAATAGCTTCCATTTTAAAGAAAGAATCTCTAAATTATGTTGAAAAGGTTTCAAGTTTGAAATAGAATCGAAATGTTTTGAAAGCTGTGAAATGAGTCTTTGATTCAAAGACCGAATGAGTTAATCCAACTTGAATTGAAATTGTTTTTGAAAGGGTATGAATGAATCTTTGGTAATGATTTTGAAAGCTATAAGTTGAATCTTTGATTTAAAGATTCAACAAGTTAATCGAATTTTGAAAGCTATGAGTTAAATATTTGATTTAAAGATTTAACGAGTTAATCCAATTGAAATGGAAATTGTTTCGAAATCCAGGAATGAATCTTTGAGAAACTAGGCGATCTTCATAAAATAAATCTTTTGTTTAAAAGATTAGAAATGGTAATTGATTTAAACCATTTGAAAGAAAGTTTGAATTATTAAGTTGTGACTTAATTGAAATCCCATATCCATATGTTTTAAATATTTTCGCTCACTATTCGGGTTAGCCGGGAAAGGACCTTTGGGTCGTATAACCCATTCTGAATATGTGATTCGACGTTATGGATAACATTTGAAGACCGGTGTTGAAGACCGGGTATTTGCGAAAGCGATAGGACGACCTATCGATTGTTTCTGCACCGAGTCGCGCCGGTATAGAGACTCCCTAAGTGATGGGAAATCCGATCGGGATTGTGAATATCCGGATTGCAAGGACTTCTTTGGAAGTGCCTTCGGTTCTGTTCTAAATCCAGAACAGACTTGTATGGATAGTTATGTCTGACATTACAATTTGAGATATAAAGCTGATTTCTTTCAAATATATTTCTGTTGGTGGCGGAGAATTTATTCTCTTAGCTTAACACCCTTCTCTGAGACGTACGAGCTCAGAGGTTATGTAGTTGATGGTTATCAGCGATATATTCCCAATTTGGTAATGTGACATGCTAAGTGTTGCTGTGAATGATCATTGTGTTGATCATTTCTGATATGATCATTTGTTTGATCTTTTATCTTTGTGATCATTTCTATGATTATTTGTTGACCCAAAGCACAGCTTTTGTATAAAGCGTGGCTTTGTGGACGAGACTTCGTCAAGCCTCACAGCCCGGTAATGGTCGAAACAGGAATCGTGGCGGCAAGGTTTCAGGGATATCTTCCCTAGGGTAGGACCATTCCTTCTGGAAAGGGGTAGTATCATGGTATGGAGCCCAGATACTTACTCATGTGGATACACTATATCTATTACTGTGTGGTGTTGTTGAAATCGAGGCCTCGTATAAAGGTCCAAAAGGACCGGGGGTGGTATATCTGAGGTTTCTTACTCCCTGGGAAAGGGGTAGCCGGCCTTGTTTGGTAGAGATCCATTTGGGATGCTCGGCGACGTCCTTCCAGAGGAGTTCCATTTCGGGGTTTGGGAAGTTCCTTTGCCCGACCATTTGTTGGAAATCCATTCTTCAAATACGTACCTTGTACGGTTTTAGTTGTAGAACCTATCATTCACTTATGGTGGCGCCCCACTGTTTGGATGGTAGCTATAGTAGGCATAGTTCGAAATGTCTATGTTGGCTAAGATTTATATCTTTTCTTCCGAAATGATTTTTACTACACTATGCACTAGTAATAATATCAAATGTTTCTTTTTAATGCGTATCAAGCATTTTTGACTATCATAAGGAGAAATCTCCTCCGATTCTGCGTTTGCATTGTGTGTGTGTGCGGGAGGCCTTATGGTAGTCTCATTTCTAAAAAGCATTGAGAATTGGTTTAAAAAAAATTCGTTGCTTATTTTTTTAAAGATAAACTGTTTTTGTTGCTCACACCAGTCCCACGACTAATCCGGAGTTTATGGTTTCTTTCCTAAACTCTGGGTGCTCATTATTTTCTACACGAGCAGTCTAGAGTTGGGTTTTTCAGATAGTTAGGTTTAGTAGATTATCTGAGGTTAGTTCAGTCTTTGGACCACACCAGTCTTGCTTAGCTTCATGCATGATTATTGGGAGTTCGAGCTATTGCTGGATTGCTTCTTGGAGTTGGGAGCTGCGATTTTGGAGTTCTCTTTTGAAGACTATCTTAGAGTTATATTGTTCCGCTGCTGATGTTATCTGTTTCTTTTCCGCTGCTATTTTATTATTATCATATCTCTGATGTATATTGATATCTATTGGATCATTTGTCGTATCAGATATTGTATCAAAGTTGTATATCAATGTATTATTCTTTTATTCCGCTGTGTTATTTACTTAATGTTGTTATAAGCTCCGGCCAATCGGATTTGAACGGTCGAATCTACGGCATTCGAGTACGATGTGAAGTATGAATGTCGATTTTCAAGCGGGCAAAATTCGAAACGTTACATCGGTAGTCGATTTAGTTTCATTGATGATTCCTCCTTGACTTCGGTATTACTTTGAATCTTGTTTTCTGCCCTAATTTGTGTATGCTATTCTCTGACTTCGGCTTTGATTTTGTATCTGTAACTTAAATTCACCAATTGATTTTGTGATTCATGATTTTTATTATCTTCGGCCTTGGTAACGGTACTGAGTTTCATATCTTCTGATGGCTTCGGCCTTGACTTAAATATTATTTAGCTGAACATGTTATACTGATCATATTGAACTACTTTGTGGCCTAGTTTGTGCACACTGTATTGATTTTACCAATTTGGCCATTTTCGTGTTCAACCCTGTTAGCATTTTCGAATTGGTTCTTGTGCACTTTTCTGCATTGCATCTGGTCATTTGATCCGTGTGTATTATCCACCCATTTGAAGTTCTCTTGCATACTTGTTCTTCATATAGTCCACTGTATTAAATTTGGAACATGGCTATTTTATTATTGAAGCTGTTGCACATGAAATCTATGCTTGTATATATGTTCACTAAACTGTAGTATAATTGGGTCTGCATTGTCGTGAGCAGTGAATTTGATTATACTGTTGCATATATTTCAGTTATTAATGCACTGTCACTTTTCTGTTTGCCTTTGACATCCATGTTTATTTCTCAAGGCAAGGAAAAATGAGTTTCATTTTAATAGCACTGTCCAGTTTCATTTATATATTCAATTGTGCATTATGTTTTTCACTGCATATGACTTTGAACCTTCTTTATGTTGCATCAAACACCTCACTTGATCTATTTGCATCGTATATTTGTAGGCATGCCACTGAGCCCATGTTGATAAGTCCACTTGGGTACAGTCTTCATTTTATTGCCCTTATGCACTTTGTAATATGGACTTGGCGCATTGCTTCGAGTTGTAACATTTGAAAATCCACTGTGCACAGAGCATATAATTTGTTTCACTTGAGTCGTTCAGTTTGCATTTATGTTAGAATGAATGCTTCTGCACTTTGGTCTGCTGTCATGTTCACTGGCACACTCCATACATGTGTATGTTATCACTTGATGTTCACTGTTCATGTCCTTCACTTGGTGCCTTTTGCAGTTTTGTTCACTTTTCTGAACAGTTCTGGTTGTATTGGTACATGAGATGTCGAATAAATGGAGCTTGTACTTGTACCATTCCGTCTCTTGATGCATTTTGTGATGTAGTTGCTGTTGTACTTCGTACACTGTCATGTACTGTGTTTTAGACTGAACCATTAGTGTAGATTCACTGCAACCTCATTTTGCAAGTTTAATATACAACATACATGTTCTTTCATTCCAGGTTGCACTGAACACCGCACTTGATTTCTTGCATATGCATTCATGTAGAATATATGTGTTATCACCATGTCCATCTCTGTCTAGAGTAGGTTCTGCATTGTTCCATTGTATTCATGTATGTTGCCATTCTTGATGATCTGATTACTTGTAGCTTTTGTAGCTGTGCACTTCATTTCGTGTCCATGTGTTCACTCGAGACTTTGGTGCTGCAGTTGTATGCATATGCCACTGTATGTCTGTTCTTGAGTCTCTTGACTTTACTTCCTTGTTGTTGCATTCCAGTGCATACTCTATCACCTATGCTTGTATGCTGTTTGTTTGTCACCTCTGTACTGTGTATTCATGTTGAAACTGGACCATTTACTTTTACTTCAGTGATTTTGGTTCGTTGATCTTTTGTGTACATCATCACTGTAGTGGCAAGGCAGTGCACGCAAGCATGAACTGCAGCCACACGGTATGGCTTTTATGATATTCTATCTTGTTTTGATTATTTGATCTTTTGCATATTCCATATGCTGTAGTGGCGAGGCAGTGCACGCGTGCGTGTACTGCAGCCCTACCCGAATTAATATTTTAAGTGATATTTCAATGGTTTGAACTGTTTTGTTTATTCAATTCAATATTCTGAATTGTATTCTGATTTGGTTTAATTTGCTGATTTGTTGTTTAACACTGTTACGTGTTATATTTGTCGTTATCTGATTTCTTTATTTAAGGATCGGATAGACGAGATTTATTGTGACTGTCGTCTATTCATTATTTAATTATTATTGCTTCTGTGCACTAATAACTGAGTTTGAATTAGACTGACCCGTGTATTATTTTCTTTTGAATGTAATACTCGGGTCAGAACGAGTATTTACAGGTTGTTGGTATCTTACTTTGGGTTGCTGCTTGAGCTATGAAGTCACTTCATATCTTTTGGAGTAGTCGTCGTCATTTATAGTAGTCGGTTTATTTGTATAGGAAGATATGTATTCATGTATATTATATACAATAATGTACCTGTATATGTAACTTTCAGAGTCGACAGTTGCAGTTGTATCATATGTACTGTATCACATGTATTGTAACTGACATCAGTTATATATATATATATGAGACTTTCTATTATATCTGTGTTCCGCATTTACATCATCTGTGTTATTATTATATATATTGTCCTAAACTATTATGAACCATCGTAGTTCGTTTTATACTAGAATTGGGTATGTCGATGGGAGTAAATGAATATGTGATGAAAAATAAAAATATATACCACTTCTATCGAGATAACTAATACTAGTGTAAGGCCCAACTACGGATGGCCGCTCCTATCCAACCTTATTCTTCATGATAACAGACAGTATTTCTTTTAATACTCTTTGTCATTGCGAGCATAGAGGTGGGGCGTCACACGCTATTTAAAAGTAAGTTTATTTTATAAATAGACACTATTATAATAGGGCAATATACTACATAGTAAATAATTTAACGGATCCTTAGGAGATGTAAATCCCGAGCATCTCTTGAGTTACTGCACTCATATTTATTTCTGTTAATTTAACTCACATAAGATCTTTTAGTTTCGACTCGAGTGTTTTTTGTCTTTTCAAATTCGCTCGGGTCAGTCCGAGCGTTTCAGGATCGAAGACTTTAGCTCTGGAGGATGAAGACGGAGATTTCTATTATTATTATTATTAATTATATTCCACTACACTCATATTGTTCCGCTACATTTTTATATGGTATGTGTACTCTGATATGTATTGTATAGATAAAATCAAAGGTTTTGTAAAACAGCTTCATGAACTTTATATTTTGATTATTATATTTTATCCATCCGCTGTGAGATTCTGCTTAGTTTTCTTTCTTTTCTGTTTTCTTGTTTATCCCATAACAATCCGCCCTTACGTATGGTTTGAATTGGCATGTGTGTCTGTTTGAACCGTGTGTAAAGACGGGACGTTACATCTGGTATCAGAGCTTTGGTTTAGCGATAAACCTTAGCTTTGTGGGGTTTGACTCTTTACTAATAGGGTAGTAATACCCTATGAGAGTCGCTGAGAGTATATATATGAGAGAGTGTATTTGTTAGTGTTATAAAAAGATTTTTATATTGTGTTAATCTGTTTCGTTTTGTATTTATAAATTCTAGTTGATGCATGGGACGCTATGATGTCAATAGGGATTTCTAAACACTTAATAGGACAGACCGACATAATATTTGTTTTATATAGGTGAATGAAATAATTTTTCCTATTATATTTTCTATATATAAAATAAATTTTTTTCAAATGATAGCTATATTTGGCTGCAATAGATTGGTTGTTAGGTATTAAAGTGTGAACAATAATAGAAATAAGATTGAATAATAAAATAAATGAAATTCGGAAATTTAGAACTTAAGTTACGGGGTTTTGAAATTTCTTCCGAATAAATTTTGGAATATAATAATATTTTTTAGAAGTATTTTCTAATAAAGATGATTTTGGAGAAAATAAGTTTTGTACTTTCCTCTGTGCCGCTGGAATATAATTTCGGTGATAGCGGCCGCATTATCGACTTTCATTTTCGATTTTCGCAGGGGAAAGGCCACTGTAGTAGTTCTACTGCAGATTCATTTTTGAAAATATGTAAATTTTGAATTGTTTTAAATATAATTAGAGATATATAAGTTGTTAGAATATATTTATCTATTGTTTTAAAATAAATTGAAAATTTAACCCGGTATTAAATTCTTAAATTTCCATTAATTAATTTATTTCAATTTGTGCAGTGAAATGAAAAGTAAGTAATTAATAATTGAAACCTCTAATTTAGGTAAGAGATTTAATGCTAAGTTATAAAGGAAATAAAGAAGGAGTTGAAATAGTAACTTATAAAACAAAAAGGTAAAAATTTATTGAACAATGAATTAATTAAAAGAAATAAGAAACTTGTATAACTTTCAATTACACCCTGAAGTAACATATATATGACTTACCAAATATTAAAAGTTGAAATGTTTAATAAGAAATGTAACGGAAATTATACAAGTAAAAGTAGGTAATGAAGTATTCAATAAATTTATTATAAATGAGAAATGTCATAAACTTAAGTTATAATTGAAATTTTACCAAGTAAATATAATTAAAGGGAAATATGACAAATAGATGATTATAAACTTAAGTAATCAACGTGTAAATAGATGAGGTCATGCAATTATAAATGAATGTAATATAATAAAGAAAAATTGTAAACTTAAGCTACAATTAGAATTTTACTATATTTAAATACAATTAAAGGTAAGTATCATAAATAGATGACAATAAACTTGAGTAAATGTCAAAGTAAATTATTTTAATAAACAACAAAATGAATACTGTAAATGAATAAAGTTAAGCAGTAAATGTATGAATGTAAAATAATAAAAGGAAAATTCATGATCTGAATGAGTGAAAATTTTGGTAGAAATAAGTTGAATAATTGTAAGTAATAAATGAAAATTTTAAATAATCACTAAATAAATGAAAGAAAGGAAATCAAACAACTAAAGTATGAAATAAATTGATAATAAGTTAATTTGATTTGTTGGTTTGAATTGTTGTTGTTTAAAATTATAGTTGTTTGGGTAAGATGCTTTAAAATTGGGATTGGATGAAAGAATAATTTATTTAGCTTTATCTAAGGTTGTTGAGTAAATGATGCGCTAGTAGTTTATTCTTCATTCTGTATAATTTTAAAAGTTTTGAACCCGAACAACTATTTGTTTGTTTGGTTGAATGGTTGCTTTGAATTTGTTGTGTATGCTATTTGTCGAATTGATGGTTGTTGTACTGATTTGTTGTTAGTAATTGAAACCACTTTAATAGTTCACTTTATATAAATTGTTAACCCTTTAGATTTTATAAGTATTTATAAGTGAAATGCAGGTTATGGAAGCAATTGCTACTACTTTTGGTTCCATAAATTTAGCGTAAGTTGCCCGACAAATAGGTACGTTTTCGGATTTACGGTTTATATCGCTATTATATATATTTTCCCGTGTAGGGATATATATTATTTTGGAAAATATTTGTGTATATTATTATATTTATATTATAATTTCTTCCGAGCCTCTCCATACAAAGGAGACTCTGCCAAAATTTTCCGTAAATTTTGGACTTAGAAAATTTTGAAAATGTTTACAAACTTTAACAATTTATGTATAAAGGATTTAAATAGGTATAAATTGGTATATTTTATGTTAAATTATTTTATTGTGTAAACTTATTTGTTTATAAATTTAATTAAGAAAGATATATTGTTTTCTTACTTCATCTTTTCCCTTCTTTACCTTTTCGGGGACGAAAAGTTTTGAGTGGGGGAGAGTGCAACGACCCGTAAATTTCGACAATTTAATTTGTTTATTTAATAGGATTTTTGTAATTTATTTTAGTAGAAACAATAAATGGGATAAATAAATGTTAAAATGAGGGCTAAAATAAATTATGTAAATGGTGACTTAAAACCTATTTATGGAAATTTGAATAAAATCCAAATTGAATTAAGTAGAAAAAGGATTCTTACCTGGATATAAAATTTAATATGAGAAATTATTGAAAATATTAAATTGATTTAAATGAAATAAAAGAGTGTAAACGGTAATTGGAATGAATTAAGGAATCATGTTATTGCAAGTTAATAATTTACGACTTGAATGAAATTCCAATTCATTAAAATCATTTAAATGTTATGATTTGATGTTAAATGGAATATGAGAAAAACAAATGTAAGGATTTGATTAATATATATGTTATTTATTCAGGATATTGAATAAAATTGGGAATCCAATTGTAATTATTGGTAATAATGTTGGTATTAGCTAATAAATTAAATTTCAATGCAATACCCATAAATGAATGGAATGAAACGAATGTATGTAAATGTATACTAAGTTATTTATCATCAAATAGAAGGAAAGGAAAGTAAATACCGAATTGATTGATGAATAAATATGCATTGAATAGTAATTGAATATTTCGTTAGTATGAATTTAAAGGAATATGGGGTAATTTGATTAAATCAATAAAAGACAATAAATGCAATGATGGTGGGTTATTAATAAAAGTGAATAGGGAAATGATTGTTATAGTAAGAATGGAATTCCAACTTGTTGGAATGGAGTAAATACACATAGTAATAAATTTAGTATAGGAAAACAAATGGAAATATTAATTTAATTAATTCGTATATATATAGTAAATGGCGATTATTGGACTGTAAATAATAAACTTATTAAAGGTGATCAAGAGTTGTGACCACAAGTTATTATGAGTGATACATATATATTTAATTCATTCAATTGATTTGGAAATCATTGCAATAAATATAAATTAAGTGTTACGTTAAATAAATTAAGGTAATAAATGGAGAATAACGTAAATGTTCTTCATAAATATGATGATTTGTGAATAAATAATGGAAATAAAGTTGTACCAATATATCGGAATTTAATTTATGATAACAAGGTTAATTGCAATTAGACGAGTTAAATATTTAAACGGGAATCAAGCTCTATTTATTCATTTGGATTTGGATATGATAATTTGAATCTATTGAAATTAATGGAAATTGAATATAACATTTTACGTTAATTGGAAATAAAGATGGAAATAGGAAGGTTTTTAACTAAGGGAGGGATATGTAATGATTGCATTAATTTGTAAGTAGAAATAAAACGTTAATGAGAACAAGTATTTAAGATTAACCATCTATCTAGTATATTAAGTTATAATGGATAATAAATTGCAATAATTAAAAATATATTTATTACATTAACGATAATGAAGTAATACTTGAAATTTAATATTTAGATATTATGCAAATATAAATTTAGATGAAATTGGAGTGATTTACGTAATGAAGTATGAATCCAATGATAAATTTATCTATTTGACAAAAATATATGGAAAGTAAATTTAATTAAATTATTGGAAATTTAAAATTTAATTGCTGAATTTAATGAAATTTGAGAATTTATAGATTTTAATTCGACGGTTAAATTTTGTTTAAGTTAGTAAAGATGATTTGAAAAATTTATGATTGATAAGAATCGTCAATTATCGAAGTGAAATGGGAAATTTGATTTAATTGACTAATTTTTAATTTATTTAATAAATATAAAAATAGCCATTTTGGCCACTAACTTGGATTTCGATGAAACCAGTTTCATCAGATCCGTATCGGTGAATTATTATATGGTTTCAAGATTCGTAGCGATCAGACTTGTCGTTTGATTGTACGGACTCGAAACACCCTGAAATCGATTTAATTGAAATCAATTTGAAATCAATTTGAAAATATTGATTTCAGCATAACTTCTTCATACCATGGAATTTGAGCTTGAAACTTATTCCATCATCTTTAAAATATTTAAAAACATCTATTTTGATATATGGGATGATTCATTTTCATTCCGGAGCCAAAACGGACTTTTCAGGGGCATTTTTGTCATTCAAACAAATTGACTTGAACAGTAACCTACGAAAATGATGGAACTGGGCTTGGAAACCAACACCATTGCGTTCAGAAGGCCTTTTTATGTTAGGATAGCATGTCAGCATGCTTAAATTGGAGTTCGAGTTATTTTGGGACCTAGCTATATAACTACGACACACATCACGAGAATAATAATAAAATATTCCCAAAACCCTAGTTTTCTATACCAGCTGCCACCTCTATGCCCCAATGGCCAAAAATCTTCCGACTTCACCTCCAATTTGCGATCAATCCATCAAGTAATCACGAATTCTTCCAACTGCAAAGTTGAAGAGCTCGTTACGAACTTCAAATCCAACGGTTGATTCGTGACGGAGCCTCTCGGATTCGCCAGAATCTGGGCTAGAAGACACGCACGTTTTTCTCGAATGTCACGAAAACGAAAGAGGCGGAGGCCACCGTGCTTGGGGCGGTGGCAGAGGGGGTTGGCGCGCACGTGGGGATGGTCGCTGATTCACTTCTGGTTGTCGTATGGCGCGCGCATGGTTTGAAGAAGGGGGCCGGTTTGGGTTTCTGTGTGCATGAGTGTTCTCGGGGGGGGGGGGGGGGGGGGGGAGGAGAAATGCGTAGGGAAAGGGAAGTGTCAGGTTGACTTCTGACGTGGCATAGAATAAATTAGGTTTGTTGTTTATTTTGTTTTATTTAATTTTCGTTTCCAATTCGTAAAATATTCATAACTTTCTCATACTTTATCCAATTGACGCGCAATTTTTTTTATTAGGATCGTAATAAAATTCCGAACGCTGTGACGCTGGTTTGGACAGATTTGGAGACCGTCAAATTTTTAGGTTTAAATCGGATTTAAATTCGATTTAAATTCAAAAGGTGAGTGTTTTAACCCACTCACAACTTCTAAGTTTTCTTATGTTTGTTAAATTGATGTTAGATATGAGTAGAAATTTATTTATGACTGTTTTGCATTGTTTATTCATCATATCCGTTAAATCGCATTTATTTAATTTAACTGTTAATTAATTTTATTTTTGCATATAGATTTACAGTTAAAAATTTATTTATTTGCATACAAACTGCTGGTTAAACCGTCATTAAATTTATTTTGAATATAAACTGTTAGTTAATAACTTTCATTTATTTCCTGTTATATTGTATATGCCATATATTGATGTTTGTTAATTGATGATGATTGAATTAAATTAGTTGATGACTGATATTGGATGAATGGATGATGTGTTCTATCTTATATAAACTGCAAGTTATCATGCATTTCTTTTCATTCGGGGTTGTGGTTTGAAATGATATACAACCGCATTTTATTTTTAAATTGCGGATTGAAACGATAAATATCCGTATCACTTGACCATAGGATAGAAAATTATATACAGGCACCGCGGTATATATATACACAAAATATATTTTGAAATGGTTTTCTATGGTTTTGGAAAGGAAATACGGTTTAATAAATACTTATTTTGACGTTATTTAAATGTTACTTTATATATATATAGTTAAATTCTTAAATCTAAGCTATGTATAAAAGGATTAATAAAAGGGGTTTAATAAGAAGTTGATTTCTTTTATATAAAGTGGTAAGAATCTATTTAAACTCTTTGTATATGTTAAGTTTAAATGACTTAAATGAAATTAAGTTAGAGGGTAAATATGGGATGGATTTTAAATTGAATTATTTCAGAATTGAACTTGAATTAAAGTATTTAAGAATTATCCTCGAAATTGGTTTTAAAATATAAATAAATTAAGATTTGAAAGGTATGATTAATAACTTGATTTTGATTTGAGGATTTAAATGAATATTAGATTGATTGGAAGAATATTATCAAGTTAATTTAATTGAAAGAATATCCTGTTATTCAAAGTTTAAATTTTACGTAATTGATGTTTGATTTATCAAGTAAGTATTTCAAACTAAATAATAGTAAGGTGAATTTAATATATATAGGTATGAATAAAAAATTTATTTTTGAAATGATGGAATATTTAAACTTTGAAATATATGAAATATAAATGGTTTATTTGGGAATTTAAATCTGATTTGGAATTGATTTGAGAATTTGAAAACTAATTTACTTTATTAAGTAATTTATTATTAAACCATTTAAGTATTTAAAATTCATGTTTCGAAGCTACGGGTTTAAGGAATATATATATGGAAGTACTATGATTTTTAAAAAAAAGATATACTTGAAATAAAAGTGATATCATATTTATTTGGTTTTAAAAGAAGAAATGATATCAAAATATTATGGTTTGAAATGGATATATATTTTGGTTTTAAAGTATAAATTATTTGGAAATAACCGCGGTGTTATAATAACGTTTGGTTGTTGAAGAGACCGGGATCGGAAGTTGTCAAACTCTCTGCCAACTCCGAAAACCACTTTAACAACCGTATACGCGGTGGAGATTCCAGAATGAAGTAGGTTGGTGGCGGCGTTTCGTGTAAGGTAAATACGTGGACCCAACTCCCGTGAGTTGGCATAAGGTGGCTAAAACAAGAGCGATTGACGGGTTAATAAGGTAGCACCTTTGATCGGACACATCCCTTCGATATTATACTTTGACTTTTGGATTTATTGGGTGGCCACTTTTGATTTTTATTTGGGGGTGTGGCTCGAGGTGGGCGGTAGCTGCACGCTACGCGTTACCACCGACCAAGAAGCGTAATTGGTATATCTACCCTGGCATTGCCTAGTTGTGTCGTGCCACCTACCATATCGAGCCTTACTACGAGTTTCTATTTGTGTCGTACCTATGGAGTGTCTTCTCGTAGTCTCCCGATCAGGAGATATGCAGGCGCTGTATAGACTATTGGCATTTTTGTGTTAAGGGCTATATGGGTAACCCCTTAACGCTATGTAACAACCCGGGGTTTTGTGTAAATTAATTATCGTCGTTTGACGACTAGATTTGCTAGCTGTTAGTTGTTGGAGTTTTTAATCGGTTAAAATTCTTTTGAAAATTTGTTAAAATTGTTTTTGGGCTTTCAATTGAATTTTGGGCCAGGTTCCTTTTTCTTGGTACCGTGTTATCAAAAGCAAATAACCGGTCCTTGAATCATTATCATCCAAAACCCTAGGCATAAAGAAAACGAAAAAAAAATGGTGGCCGCTCGTTTTTCGCTCGTTCCTCTGTATCAAAAATTAGGGCTTTCGTGAATATAGAAGATGCCGACGATGATTGCTTTGATCAGGTGGATTTTTGCTTGCCGATCCATTTTCGTGCTCTTCAGAAACTACAGTGAGTATTTTATTTACTCACATCTATATCAAACTCAGTCCTTTGTTATGGCATTTCGATTTTGTTTTGGTGATCGGTGACTGGTACGACTTCGGTAGTCGATTTAGTTTCATTGATGATTCCTCCTTGACTTCGGTATTACTTTGAATCTTGTTTTCTTCCCTAATTTGTGTATGCTATTCTCTGACTTCGGCTTTGACTTTGTATCTGTAACTTGAATTCACCAATTGATTTTGTGATTCATGATTTTTATTATCTTCGGCCTTGGTAACGGTACTGAGTTTCATATCTTCTGATGGCTTCGGCCTTGACTTAAATATTATTTAGCTGAACATGTTATACTGATCATATTGAACTACTTTCTGGCCTAGTTTGTGCACACTGTATTGATTTTACCACTTTGGCCATTTTCGTGTTCAACCCTGTTAGCATTTTCGAATTGGTTCTTGTGCACTTTTCTGCATTGCATCTAGTCATTTAATCCGTGTGTATTATCCACCTATTTGAAGTTCTCTTGCATACTTGTTCTTCATATAGTCAACTGTATTAAATTTGAAACATGGCTATTTTATTATTGAAGCTGTTGCACATGAAATCTATGCTTGTATATATGTTCACTAAACTGTAGTATAATTGGGTCCGCATTGTCGTGAGCAGTGAATTTGATTATACTGTTGCATATATTTCAGTTATTAATGCACTGTCACTTTTCTGTTTGCCTTTGACATCCATGTTTATTTCTCAAGGCAAGAAAAATGAGTTTCATTTTAATAGCACTGTCCAGTTTCATTTATATATTCAATTGTGCATTATGTTTTTCACTGCATATGACTTTGAACCTTCTTTATGTTGCATCAAACACCTCACTTGATCTATTTGCATTGTATATTTGTAGGCATGCCACTGAGCCCATGTTGATAAGTCCACTTGGGTACAGTCTTCATTTTATTGCGCTTATGCACTTTGTTATATGGACTTGGCGCATTGTTTCGAGTTGTAACATTTGAAAATCCACTGTGCACAGAGCATATAATTTGTTTCACTTGAGTCGTTCAGTTTGCATTTATGTTAGAATGAATGCTTCTGCACTTTGGTCTGCTGTCATGTTCACTGGCACACTCCATACATGTGTATGTTATCACTTGATGTTCACTGTTCATGTCCTTCACTTGGTGCCTTTTGCAGTTTTGTTCACTTTTCTGAACAGTTCTGGTTGTATTGGTACATGAGATGTCAAATAAATGGAGCTCGTACTTGTACCATTTCGTCTCTTGATGCATTTTGTGATGTAGTTGCTGTTGTACTTCGTACACTGTCATGTACTGTGTTTTAGACTGAACCATTAGTGTAGATTCACTGCAACCTCATTTTGCAAGTTTAATATACAGCATACATGTTCTTTCATTCCAGGTTGCACTGAACACCTCACTTGATTTCTTGCATATGCATTCATGTAGAATATATGTGTTCTCACCTTGTCCATCTCTGTCTAGAGTAGGTTCTGCATTGTTCCATTGTATTCATGTATGTTGCCATTCTTGATGATCTGATTACTTGTAGCTTTTGTAGCTGTGCACTTCATTTCATGTTCATGTGTTCACTCGAGACTTTGGTGCTGCAGTTGTATCCATTTGCCACTGTATGTCTGTTCTTGAGTCTCTTGACTTTACTTCCTTGTTGTTGCATTCCAGTGCATACTCTATCACCTATGCGTGTATGCTGTTTGTTTGTCACCTCTGTACTGTGTATTCATGTTGAAACTGGACCATTTACTTTTACTTCAGTGATTTTGGTTCGTTGATCTTTTGTGTACATCATCACTGTAGTGGCAAGGCAGTGCACGCAAGCGTGAACTGCAGCCACACGGTATGGCTTTTATGATATTCTATCTTGTTTTGATTATTTGATCTTTTGCATATTCCATATGCTGTAGTGGCGAGGCAGTGCACGCGTGCGTGTACTGCAGCCCTACCCGAATTAATATTTTAAGTGATATTTCAATGGTTTGAACTGTTTTGTTTATTCAATTCAATATTCTGAATTGTATTCTGATTTGGTTTAATTTGCTGATTTGTTGTTTAACACTGTTACGTGTTATATTTATCGTTATCCGATTTCTTTATAAGGATCGGATAGACAAGATTTATTATGACTGTCGTCTATTCATCATTTAATTATTATTGCTTCTGTGCACTAATAACTGAGTTTGAATTAGACTGACCCGTGTATTATTTTCTTTTGAATGTAATACTCGGGTCAGACCGAGTATTTACAGGTCGTTGATATCTTACTTTGGGTTGCTGCTTGAGCTATGAAGTCACTTCATATCTTTTGGAGTAGTCGTCGTCATTTATAGTAGTCGGTTTATTTGTATAGGAAGATATGTATTCATGTATATTATATACGATAATGTACCTGTATATGTAACTTTCAGAGTCGACAGTTGCAGTTGTATCATATGTACTGTATCACATGTATTGTAACTGACATCAGTTATATATATATATGAGACTTTCTATTATATCTGTGTTCCGCATTTACATCATCTGTGTTATTATTATATATATTGTCCTAAACTATTATGAACCATCGTAGTTCGTTTTATACTAGAATTGGGTATGTCGATGGGAGTAAATGAATATGTGATGAAAAATAAAAATATATACCACTCCTATCGAGATAACTAATACTAGTGTAAGGCCTAACTACGGATGGCCGCTCCTATCCAGCCTTATTCTTCGTGATAACAGACAGTATTTCTTTTAATACTCTTTGTCATTGCGAGCATAGAGGTGGGGCGTCACAGTTGGTATCAGAGCTTGGGGTTTATGGACATAATATAAAACATAACTTAGATGGAACATGTGTTACAACTAATTGTCGATGTTTTATATGTGCTTTGAGTCAAAACTAAAGTTTTGAAATTATGATGAAATTTTTAAATATCTTTATTTAAAAATAAAAGTGAAATTGTATTTTGATGATTCGATTGATTTGTGTTCTGTTATCAGAGTGCGTAGCGGAAACAGTAAGACTGCTTCGCTGAGTACAGCTGATAATTATTTTGATTTAAAAATCAAAATATGAAAATGAATTTAATTCATTATGTTGTTTAACCAGTTGTTTTGATTTGTCGAAAATTTATACTGGTTTTTTTTAATACTAATCGCATGCTGATTAGATTTTTGCTGTTTTAAATTATCTTCATTGAAGATATATTTGAGTAATTTCTTTGTTTATTTAGTAGTGTGTGTGTGCAAACATGAGTTGCACGTTACTACACTAATTTTACATTGAACCGATGCTTGGTTATGAAACGTATTTTGTTGCCGTTATTTTTATAACGGGATTTTCACACTAGTGCTACGTTTTGAAGTACGGTGTTTTGTTGACATTTTAATGAATGAAAATTCACTGATATTATATTTTGATGCAAATTAATTAGATGAGAATTTGACGTTTAAAAATTACTGTCGCTTTGACTTCAATATCCGTCATATTTTAAAGTGGATTTTCAAGCGGTTATCCCGCAATGCTGATTTTGTGATCCGTTTCTACGGTGTTTTGAGAAGTACAATTTTCTTATTGAAATTGTCACTAATGTTGCTGTTTTATCACGGATTTGCAAATTGTTTTAAAAATAAAATTTGTTTTTCAAATTTTTTATAGTTTGCGCTTTCAAAAGAATGAGGAAGCGATTTAAACGATTCAGCAAAATCGAGGACTATGAACCCTTTCTTTTACTGATTCGCTTAATTCCGGACTTGTTCGTTTGAGAATGTAAATTATTACTTTTATAAAATAAATAAAATTGTTTTCAGAATTTTTCCAGTTGCGTTTTCAAAAGAATGAGAAAGTGACTTAAACGTTTCAGAAAAATCGAGGACCATGACCCCTTTCTTTTACTGATTCTCTTAATTCCGGACTTGTCTGTTTGAAAATGTGAAATGTTATTTTTGGAATACACAATTTTGCACTTTCAAGGAAACGATGAAGAGATTTAAACAATTTAGTAAAACACGTGGTTATGGGACATGTGCGTTTGCTATTTTGGTTAATTACGGACTCGTTAATTGAAACATTTGCTGTTTGATGATTTTGATGATTTTACACGTTCAAGAAAACGATGAAGAGAATCAAACGATTTAGTAAAACACATGGTATGGGACATGTGCGTTTGCTATTTCGGTTAATTTCGGAATCGTTAATTGAATATATGATGATTTTCGTGTGCTTTCGAGCCACTATGAGGACCTTTGGGTCATATGATGGACCTTCGGGTCAAATACCAGTACCAGACCTTCGAGTCATATGTTGGACCTTCCGGTCATATGATGGGCGCCAAAAATTATGATGGGTACTTGGTAGGCTTCGGCCATATGAGACGCACGTGCGGCGTAGCTAAAACTCGCCATATGATGGGATCGATCCAACCTTTTATGTTGATTTTCTAGAATATCTTAATTGGTTCCTAGATATTTGTTGAATCTAATTATCTGCAGGTAATTAGATATATGATGTTATGAGTTCTGATTATTGTTTTTGATAATCGGATATTTGTTGTTTCTGATTATCGCTTGTGATAATTAGATATATGATGTTATGAGTTCTGATTATCGTTTTTTGATAATCGGATATTTGTTGTTTCTGATTATCGCTTGTGATAATTAGATATATGATGTTATGAGTTCTGATTATCGTTTTTGATAATCGAATATTTGTTGTTTCTGATTATCGCTTGTGATAATTAGATATATGATGTTATGAGTTCTGATTATCGTTTTTGATAATCAGATATTTGTTGATTTGAAATTTGATTATCGTTTTTGATAATCGAATATTTGTTGATTTGATTATCGTTTTTGATAATCGAATATTTGTTGATTTGATTATCGTTTTTGATAATCGAATATTTGTTGACTTGATTATTATTTTTGATAATCGAGTATTTGTTGATTTGAGATTTGATTATCGTTTTTGATAATCGAATATTTATTGATTTGATTATCGTTTTTGATAATCGAATATTTGTTGATTTGATTATCGTTTTTGATAATTGGATATTTGTTGTTTCTGATTATCGCGTGCGATAATTAGATATATGATGTTATGAGTTCTGATTTTTGTTTTTGATAATCAGATATTTGTTGATTTGAAATTTGATTATCGTTTTTGATAATCGAATATTTATTGATTTGATTATCGTTTTTGATAATCGAATATTTGTTGATTTGATTATCGTTTTTGATAATCGAATATTTGTTGATTTGATTGTCGTTTTTGATAATCGAATATTTGTTGACTTGATTATTATTTTTGATAATCGAATATTTGTTGATTTGAGATTTGATTATCGTTTTTGATAATCGAATATTTATTGATTTGATTATCGTTTTTGATAATCGAATATTTGTTGATTTGATTATCGTTTTTGATAATCGGATATTTGTTGTTTCTGATTATCGCTTCTGATAATTAGATATATGAGGTTATGAGTTCTGATTATCATTTTTGATAATCAGATATTTGTTGATTTGAAATTTGATTATCGTTTTTGATAATCGAATATTTATTGATTTGATTATCATTTTTGATAATCGAATATTTTTTGATTTGATTATCGTTTTTGATAATCGAATATATGTTGATTTGATTATCGTTTTTGATAATCGAATATTTGTTGACTTGATTATTATTTTTGATAATCGAGTATTTGTTGATTTGAGATTTGATTATCGTTTTTGATAATCGAATATTTGTTGATTTGAAATTTGATTATCGTTTTTGATAATCGAATATTTGTTGATTTGATTATCGTTTTTGATAATCGGGTATTTGTTGACTTGATTATTATTTTTGATAATCGAGTATTTGTTGATTTGAGATTTGATTATCGTTTTTGATAATCGAATATTTATTGATTTGATTATCGTTTTTGATAATCGAATATTTATTGATTTGATTATCGTTTTTGATAATCGAATATTTGTTGATTTGAAATTTGATTATCGTTTTTGATAATCGAATATTTGTTGATTTGATTATCGTTTTTGATAATGGATATTTGTTGAATTGAGATTTCTAATTGTCGTTTTGATAATTGGACCTTTGTTTTTTCTATTGTCTACTTGATAGTTAGACTTTGTTAAGAATTTGCGAATTTCTTCTATGAAATTAAAAGATTTCTTTGGCATTTGTGTTCTTGACCTTTATTTTTCTAGCTTAACCAGTTTATTTAGAAAAATAATTGTTATTAATGACTTAGTTATGAAAATTACGGGGACGCAATTTTTATAAGGAGGGGAGTCTGTAACTACCCGGGGTTTTGTGGAAATTAATTATCATCGTTTGACGACTAGATTTGCTAGCTGTTAGTTGTTGGAGTTTTTAATCGGTTAAAATTCTTTTGAAAATTTGTTAAATTGTTTTTGGGCTTTCAATTGAATTTTGGGCTTTCAATTGAATTTTGGGCCAGGTTCCTTTTTCTTGGTACCGTGTTATCAAAAGCAAATAACCGGTCCTTGAATCATTATCATCCAAAACCCTAGGCATAAAGAAAACGAAAAAAAATGGTGGCCGCTCGTTTTTCGCTCGTTCCTCTGTATCAAAAATTAGGGCTTTCGTGAATATAGAAGATGCCGACGATGATTGCTTTGATCAGGTGGATTTTTGATTGCCGATCCATTTTCGTGCTCTTCAGAAACTACGGTGAGTATTTTATTTACTGACATCTATATCAAACTCAGTCCTTTGTTATGGCAATTCGATTTTGTTTTGGTAATCGGTGACTGGTACGACTTCGGTTGTAACGACCCAGGATTTTTATTTAATTTAAATTGATAATTAAATGAATTTTTGAATAAAATTTGTCGAATTAATTATAAATGGAAGCGAGTTTCCTCGATTCAAATAGAAAATATGTAAAGTCATATGGATTTGAAAATTTGTATATATGTGAATATATATGTATATATTGGATTTTAAATAAATTCTTAAATAAATGATTTTGAAAAATAAATAATATACTTTGGACACAAGTATAAAAATAAATAAATAAATTGATTTAAAAATTTATAAATGATGATAATTTGAGTTATATAAAATATATGTGTACAAAGAGAAATGTAAAACAATAATTATTAAAGTAAAATTCATGATAAATATTTAAACTAAAAATAGAAGTAAAATAAATATTTGAGTTATAAATAGAGATAAATAAAAGTTTAGTATGGAACCAAATAAATATATAAAACATCTATGTACAAAACAAAGTTATAGAATTTCAATTATATTTTAAAGTAAGTAGACAAAATAAAATAAACATAAACAAAACAAAGTAAATACAAACAAATATAAAAGTTTTAGTATGCAAAGAAAAAAATAAAATAAGAGCAAATATACAAAGTAAAATAAAATACAACACAAAACTGTACATGCATAACAATACATTATCTAAACCTATTATTATAAACATGTAAGTATATGCAGGTAAGAAAAATGCAGGCTGAAATAAACAAAGCTAAAGTAATAATACATCTCAACCATACTTATTAAACAAAATAGTATTACTTTGTAAAAATAACATCACCAATTCAAGCATGGGTTTAGCAACAGAAAAAGAAGTATAAAGATGCTGAGTAAAAAAAAAGAAATATTGTACTTGCCCATACCTAATACCCTGTACAAAAACAACATACCCTGTCAACTTTTCCTATATATCCACTTCACCTTAGTTCGTTCATCAACCTGAGAAGATCAAGTTAAAATAAGAACAAAGAAATAAAAACAAAAGCAAGAAGATTTAGGATCAAAAGCAATGCCATTTCCAGTTTTAAAAAGTGCAGGTTGTTTTCAAATTAAAGTATGCTCTGTTCTTCTTCTCAGACATGTGAGTAACATAACAATTTTTAATGTTTTAAGTATATAACTCTGTGGCATGTTTATCTAGTTATTGCAAGTATATACATAAGTATATCTTTGTATATGTATAATTATTTGGTTGCGTGCTGTTGCTATGTGTTTGAATGTTTTATTTGATTTTAGTTTCCAGGTACAAAGTTTAATCTTGAATCATTCTTTTGATCAAATCCTCTGTTGTGGATCAGGATTGATTATTATTCAAAGTTAAGTTTGTTTTCAACTGAAAACAAGATTGTAAACCTAAATCGAGATTTTAAGAAGATGTTTAAATCACCTCTGAAAGAGCACTACTGTAATTTTGCCTACTACAGGAAATCAAATAACAAATTGATAAATTCAATCTCTATAAAAATCTAATTCCAGTTGATAACTTGAATGCTTACTGAATTTTATGATTTTAAAAACAAAAACGAAGATTTTAAATTTAGTAATTTGAGAGCAGTTTGTACTTGAAATAAAATTTCATTTTACCAATTTCAGATGATTGATCCAATAGTTACAGTTGATATTTGGGATGAAGCAAGTTTATGCATCTATGTTGTCATGAAAATTATCAGAAAATTTTTCTATTGAGTAAATTTTTGAAACAAGATCAATCTAGGGTTTGGGTTCAGGTTTTTTGTTCCTGTCAGTAATGGGTCGAGTGCAACCCCATGCGCGATCGAATGGCATGAATTTTTGGGGAATGGGGGAATGGTGCGTTGTCGTGGTGTGGGAGAAATCTGGGCGACTTCGGTGGCGTGAGTGACGGCGGTGAGGTAAATTTGTGGCATGGTTTGAGTTTCTGGTTCCATAGGGTATGCTAAATTTTTCGTCCTGAAGACTAAATTTTGAATCGAGATGGAATTGTGATATCTAGATGGTCGTAGCTGATGTCGAGGTCGTTTTCGACTTGTTGGAGACCAGAAGAATGGCCGGAGGAGGGTGGCGCATCGGTGCACATGCACGGCATCTGATCACGTGTCAGGATTTGGGTTTAGTGGGAAAACTCGAAGGGAATCTCGTGCAGGTGAGTTCGTGCCTCGGGTTAAGCTCGAGAGCGTGGAGAGGTATGCGAGTATAACCGATTTGGGTACTTAGATTTTGAAATTAAAAAAAATGATGAAGAAAAGAAGTAGGGGGAAGACTCGGGGAAAATGGGAGGGAGCTCGGGTCTAAACTCGAGTTGAATGGAGTGTTGTCTCGTGTAGAACTTGTTACAGGTTTCCAAAAAAACTGTTCCTGTTTGAGATTTAAAACTTAATCTTTTAATTATAAAACAAAGTTTAAATTAAGTTTCAAAACAAAAGTTTAAATATAAATTCAAGTTTAGGTTGAATCTTAGTTGGAAATAATTAAGTTTTTATATTCAAAATTATTTGATAACTTTAAGGTGTTTAAGTATATTTGGATTTAAAATGAAATTTAAATTGTAAAGGAAAGATTTAAACAAAGTTGAATCAAATTTTGAAACCTAGGCTTAAATCTAAACTGGAAATCTAGATTTTGAAATAAAATTAAGTTTTAAATATAAATGTGGAAATAAGTTTTAAAATGTAAAGTATTGATTATTGAATGGCTAATCAATTAAAGATAATTAATCAAGGGATTTAAGTATAATTACTCGAAGTAATTAAATTGTGATTTATTAAAACAAGTGATTTGGGATAAGCACTTATTGTAGCCAGTTAAGGATAATAAATTGAATGATGGTTAATTAAAGATTAATTAATTAATGAGTTATAATTAATTGAAGATTAAGTTGTTATTGCAAGTAGTTAATTATTAAAATTAATAAATCAAGTGACAAAGGTAAAATTACATTTAATGTAATTAGAATGTTGATTTATTTAGAAAGAAAATTAATTACTTAAAGGTAATTATTTAATGAAATTAATTAAGGTTGAATGATTTTGTAATTAACTTAAGGTTAATTTAATTAATTTATTAATTAAGAATAATTTAATTAATTTAAGAGTTTGATTAATTAATTATATCAAATGATTTGTAATTAATAAATCAAGATTGGGTAATTAATTCGTAAGCAATTAATTTACTTGGTAAATTAGGATTAAACGATTTATAAATCCTAATTATAAATGATTATTGAGTGTTTGCCTTACTATGAATGATTGTATTTTATGAGATGCCTTGAATTGATTGTCCTATCTGATCTGTGATATTTTATTCTGTGGATTGAGCTGTGTATTTTATTCATTTATTTACATTCGTATATTATCTGTGATCTGTGAATGGACGATGAGCGTTATAGTTTATGCTGCTTATCAACTATATTTCTGTGTTTTAATCTGTGATGATTGAATGATGTTGCACTATTGTGTTAAACCCCTGGACCACACCATACACACACAAAATATGGATTTCATGAGGAAATCGATTAAGTCACAGATTTTTGAAATGATTTTTAAAGTTGAATATTTTAATTCAAATGTTTTGAAAATTGATTGGGTTTAAAGTGAAAAGCAATTGAAATAGAATTTCAAAGATGAAATTATTTTGAATAACTTGATTAAGATTTGGAATTTAAATATTTTGATTTCAATTTGAATTCAATATTTGGAATTGAATTCTATGATTTGGAACTAGGATATAAAGAAAAGTTATTCAACTTATAATAAGTTATATGGGTTTTTAAACCCTTTTTAAAGTGTTGTTTTTTGGAATTTGAATTAATCCAAAAGATTTAACTTGTATAAATAAGATCGAATTTCTTCGAAACGAAAACTACTTGTTTTCAAATAATAATAGCTTCCATTTTAAAGAAAGAATCTCTAAATTATGTTGAAAAGGTTTCAAGTTTGAAATAGAATCGAAATGTTTTGAAAGCTATGAAATGAGTCTTTGATTCAAAGACCGAATGAGTTAATCCAACTTGAATTGAAATTGTTTTTGAAAGGCTATGAATGAATCTTTGGTAATGATTTTGAAAGCTATAAGTTGAATCTTTGATTTAAAGATTCAACAAGTTAATCGAATTTTGGAAGCTATGAGTTAAATCTTTGATTTAAAGATTTAACGAGTTAATCCAATTGAAATGGAAATTGTTTCGAAATCCAGGAATGAATCTTTGAGAAACTAGGCGATCTTCATAAAATAAATCTTTTGTTTAAAAGATTAGAAATGGTAATTGATTTAAACCATTTGAAAGAAAGTTTGAATTATTAAGTTGTGACTTAATTGAAATCCCATATCCATATGTTTTAAATATTTTCGCTCACTATTCGGGTTAGCCGGGAAAGGACCTTTAGGTCGTATAACCCATTCTGAATATGTGATTCGACGTTATGGATAGCATTTGAAGACCGGTGATGAAGACCGGGTATTTGCGAAAGCGATAGGACGACCTATCGATTGTTTCTGCACCGAGTCACGCCGGTATAGAGACTCCCTAAATGATGGGAAATCCGATCGGGATTGTGAATATCCGGATTGCAAGGACTTCTTTGGAAGTGCCTTCGGTTCTGTTCTAAATCCAGAACAGACTTGTATGGATAGTTATGTCTGACATTACAATTTGAGATATAAAGCTGATTTCTTTCAAATATATTTCTGTTGGTGGCGAAGAATTTATTCTCTTAGCTTAACACCCTTCTCTGAGACGTACGAGCTCAGAGGTTATGTAGTTGATGGTTATCAGCGATATATTCCCAATTTGGTAATGTGACATGCTGAGTGTTGCTGTGAAATGATCATTGTGTTGATCATTTGTGATATGATCATTTGTTTGATCTTTTATCTTTGTGATCATTTCTATGATCATTTGTTGACCCAAAGCACAGCTTTTGTATAAAGCGTGGCTTTGTGGACGAGACTTCGTCAAGCCTCACAGCCCGGTAATGGTCGAAACAGGAATTGTGGCGGCAAGGTTTCAGAGATCGCTTCCCTAGGGTAGGACCATTCCTTATGGAAAGGGGTAGTATCATGGTATGGAGCCCAGATACTTACTCATGTGGATACACTACATCTATTACTGTGTGGTGTTGTTGGAATCGAGGCCTCGTATAAAGGTCCAAAAGGACCGGGGGTGGTATATCTGAGGTTTCTTACTCCCTGGGAAAGGGGTAGCCGATCTTTTTTGGCAGAGATCCATTTGGGATGCTCGGGGACGTCCTTCCAGAGGCGTTCTATTTCAGGGTTTGGGAAGTTCCTTTGCCCGACCATTTGTTGGAAATCCATTCTTCAAATACGTACCTTGTACGGTTTTAGTTGTAGAACCTATCATTCACTTATGGTGGCGCCCCACTGTTTGGATGGTAGCTATAGTAGGCATAGTTCGAAATGTCTATGTTGGCTAAGATTTATATCTTTACTTTCGAAATGATTTTTACTACACTATGCACTAGTAATAATATCAAATGTTTCTTTTTAATGCGTATCAAGCATTTTTGACTATCATAAGGAGAAATCTCCTCCGATTCTGCGTTTGCATTGTGTGTGTTTGCGGGAGGCCTTATGGTAGTCTCATTTCTAAGAAGCATTGCGAATTGGTTTTAAAATATTTGGTTGCTTATTTTTTTAAAGATACACTGTTTTTGTTGCTCACACCGGTCCCACGACTGATCCGGAGTTTATGGTTTCTTTCCTAAACTCTGGGTGCTCATTATTTTCTACATGAGCAGTCTAGAGTTGGGTTTTTCAGATAGTCAGGTTTAGTAGATTATCTGAGGTTAGTTCAGTCTTTGGACCACACCAGTCTTGCTTAGCTTGGTGCATGATTATTGGGAGTTCGAGCTATTGCTGGATTGCTTCTTGGAGTTGGGAGTTGCGATTTTGGAGTTCTCTTTTGAAGACTATCTTAGAGTTATATTGTTCCGCTGCTGATGTTATCTGTTTCTTTTCCACTGCTATTTTATTATTATCATATCTCTGATGTATATTGATATCTATTGGATCATCTGTTGTATCAGATATTGTATCAAAGCTGTATATCAATGTATTATTCTTTTATTCCGCTGTGTTATTTACTTAATGTTGTTATAAGCTCCGGCGAATCGGATTTGAACGGTCGAATCTACGGCATTCGAGTACGATGTGAAGTATGAATGTCGATTTTCAAGCGGGCAAAATTCGAAACGTTACATTTGGTATCAGAGCTAAGGTGAAACTTTAGCTCAGGAGTATAACACATTAAGTAACTCATTAGAGATAGGGTGAAGTATCCCTAGAATGAGTATATCCCTAAGATATCCGTTTGTATGCCTCAGTAAATTCTCTTGCTATCCACTGATAGTGAGTATGAGTGCAAGAAGAGAACGTGATAGGGGACAGGAAAATACGACTATAATTGGTCAGTACTCTGTAACAACAGTGGAAATAACTTTCTTCTCAATCTCTTTTTGATTCGTTTCCAAATTCTTTTGATTGCTTCAAGATAGTTCTAGAAAGAAGTTCGGTGCGTTGATGCCCTACGTATCGTTGTAGGAAATGTTTACTTCGTACTTCATCGGTTCTTGTCAGTTTTCGATTTAAACTCTATTGAATGAATTAGAAATTAGAAATTTTGAAGAAATTGGAAATTTTGAATAAATTGGAAATTTTAAATTGAGTTAAAGTGATTAATAGAATATGAAGGATAAATTGAATTATATCGATAACACGATTTTGTTTAAAACCAAATTTTGAAATTCTGTTATAATTTCTTGGGTTGGTCGAAGTCCGAAGAGCGACAAATTGGTATGTATTATGAGATATTCCGACTTGAGTTTGGAATTTATATCTTAAGTTAGAGGAATTATAGGAGATCGAATCTGTCTATCTTTGTGTTGTTTTCATGCCTGCGAATTTCGAGGACGAAATTCTTTTAAGGGGGGAAGTTTTTAACGACCCAGGATTTTTATTTAATTTAAATTGATAATTAAATGAATTTTTGAATAAAAATTTGTAGAATTAATTATAAATGGAAGCGAGTTTCCTCGATTCAAATAGAAAATATGTAAAGTCATATGGATTTGAAAATTTGTATATATGTGAATATATATGTATATATTGGATTTTAAATAAATTCTTAAATAAATGATTTTGAAAAATAAATAATATACTTCGGACACAAGTATAAAAATAAATAAATAAATTGATTTAAAATTTTCTAAATGATGATAATTTGAGTTATATAAAATTATGTGTACAACGAGAAATGTAAAACAATAATTATTAAAGTAAAATTCATGATAAATATTTAAACTAAAAATAGAAGTAAAATAAATATTTGAGTTATAAATAGAGATAAATAAAAGTTAAGTATGGAACCAAATAAATATATAAAACATCTATGTACAAAACAAAGTTATAGAATTTCAATTATATTTTAAAGTAAGTAGACAAAATAAAATAAACATAAACAAAACAAAGTAAATGCAAACAAATATAAAAGTTTTAGTATGCAAAGAAAAAAATAAAATAAGAGCAAATATACAAAGTAAAATAAAATACAACACAAAACTGTACATACATAACAATGCATTAGCTAAACCTATTATTATAAACACGTAAGTATATGCAGGCAAGAAAAATGCAGGCTGAAATAAACAAAGCTAAAGTAATAATACATCTCAACCATACTTATTAAACAAAATAGTATTACTTTGTACAAATAACATCACCAATTCAAGCATGGGTTTAGCAACAGAAAAAGAAGTATAAAGATGCCGAGTAAAAAAAAGAAATATTGTACTTGCCCATACCTAATACCCTGTACAAAAACAACATACCCTGTCAACTTTTCCTATATATCCACTTCACCTTAGTTCGTTCATCAACCTGAGAAGATCAAGTTAAAATAAGAACAAAGAAATAAAAACAAAAGCAAGAAGATTTAGGATCAAAAGCAATGCCATTTCCAGTTTTAAAAAGTGCAGGTTGTTTTCAAATTAAAGTATGCTCTGTTCTTCTTCTCAGACATGTGAGTAACATAACAATTTTTAATGGTTTAAGTATATAACTCTGTGGCATGTTTATCTAGTTATTGCAAGTATATACATAAGTATATCTTTGTATATGTATAATTATTTGGTTGCGTGCAGTTGCTATGTGTTTGAATGTTTTATTTGATTTTAGTTTCCAGGTTCAAAGTTTAATCTTGAATCAATCTTTTGATCAAATCCTCTATTGTGGATCAGGATTGACTATTATTCAAAGTTAAGTTTGTTTTCAACTGAAAACAAGATTGTAAACCTAAATCGAGATTTTAAGAAGATGTTTAAATCACCTCTGAAAGAGCACTACTGTAATTTTGCCTACTACAGGAAATCAAATAACAAATTGATAAATTCAATCTCTATAAAAATCTAATTCCAGTTGATAACTTGAATGCTTACTGAATTTTATGATTCTAAAAACAAAAACGAAGATTTTAAATTTAGTAATTTGAGAGCAGTTTGTACTTGAAATAAAATTTCATTTTACCAATTTCAGATGATTGATCCAATAGTTACAGTTGATATTTGGGATAAAGCAAGTTTATGCATCTATGTTGTCATGAAAATTATCAGAAAAATTTTCTATTGAGTAAATTTTTGAAACAAGATCAATCTAGGGTTTGGGTTCAGGTTTTTTGTTCCTGTCAGTAATGGGTCGAGTGCAAACCCCATGCGCGATCGAGTGGCATGAATTTTTGGGGAATGGGGGAACGGTGCGTTGTCGTGGTGTGGGAGAAATCTGGGCGACTTCGGTGGTGTGAGTGACGGCGGTGAGGTAAATTTGTGGCGTGGTTTGAGTTTCTGGTTCCATAGGGTATGCTAAATTTTTCGACCTGAAGACTAAATTTTGAATCGAGATGGAATTGTGATATCTAGATGGTCGTAGCTGATGTCGAGGTCGTTTTCGACTTGTCGGAGACCAGAAGAATGGCCGGAGGAGGGTGGCGCATCGGTGCACATGCACGGCATCTGATCGCGTGTCAGGATTTGGGTTTAGTGGGAAAACTCGAAGGGAATCTCGTGCAGGTGAGTTCGTGCCTCGGGTTAAGCTCGAGAGCGTGGAGAGGTATGCGAGTATAACAGATTTGGGTACTTAGATTTTGAAATAAAAAAAAATGATGAAGAAAAGAAGCAAGGGGAAGACTCGGGGAAAATGGGAGGGAGCTCGGGTCTAAACTCGAGTTGAATGGAGTGTTGTCTTGGGTAGAACTTGTTACAGGTTTCCAAAAAAAACTGTTCCTGTTTGAGATTTAAAACTTAATCTTTTAATTATAAAACAAAGTTTAAATTAAGTTTCAAAACAAAAGTTTAAATATAAATTCAAGTTTAGGTTGAATCTTAGTTGGAAATAATTAAGTTTTTATATTCAAAATTATTTGATAACTTTAAGGTGTTTAAGTATATTTGGATTTAAAATGAAATTTAAATTGTAAAGGAAAGATTTAAACAAAGTTGAATCAAATTTTGAAACCTGGGCTTAAATCTAAACTGGAAATCTAGTTTTGAAATAAAATTAATTTTTAAATATAAATGTGGAAATAAGTTTTAAAATGTAAAGTTTTGATTATTGAATGACTAATCAATTAAAGATAATTAATCAAGGGATTTAAGTATAATTACTCGAAGTAATTAAATTGTGATTTATTAAAACAAGTGATTTGGGATAAGCACTTATTGTAGCCAGTTAAGGATAATAAATTGAATGATGGTTAATTAAAGATTAATTAATTAATGAGTTATAATTAATTGAAGATTAAGTTGTTATTGCAAGTAGTTAATTATTAAAATTAATAAATCAAGTGATTAAGGTAAAATTACATTTAATGTAATTAGAATGTTGATTTATTTAGAAAGAAAATTAATTACTTAAAGGTAATTATTTAATGAAATTAATTAAGGTTGAATGATTTTGTAATTAACTTAAGGTTAATTTAATTAATTTATTAATTAAGAATAATTTAATTAATTTAAGAGTTTGATTAATTAATTATATCAAATGATTTGTAATTAATAAATCAAGATTGGGTAATTAATTCGTAAGCAATTAATTTACTTGGAAATAAATTAGGATTAAACGATTTATAAATCCTACTTATAAATGATTATTGAGTGTTTGCCTTACTATGAATGATTGTATTTTATTAGATGCCTTGAATTGATTGTCCTATCTGATCTGTGATATTTTATTCTATGGATTGAGCTGTGTATTTTATTCATTTATTTACATTCGTATATTATCTGTGATCTGTGAATGGACGATGAGCGTTATAGTTTATGCTGCTTATCAACTATATTTCTGTGTTCTAATCTGTGATGATTGAATGATGTTGCACTATTGTGTTAAACCACTGGACCACACCATACACACACAAAATATGGATTTCATGAGGAAATCGATTAAGTCACAGATTTTTGAAATGATTTTTAAAGTTGAATATTTTAATTCAAATGTTTTGAAAATGGATTGGGTTTAAAGTGAAAAGCAATTGAAATAGAATTTCAAAGATGAAATTATTTTGAATAACTTGATTAAGATTTGGAATTTAAATATTTTGATTTCAATTTGAATTCAATATTTGGAATTGAATTCTATGATTTGGAAACTAGGATATAAAGAAAAGTTATTCAACTTATAATAAGTTATATGGGTTTTTAAACCCTTTTTAAAGTGTTATTTTTTGGAATTTGAATTAATCCAAACGATTTAACTTGTATAAATAAGATCGAATTTCTTCGAAACGAAAACTACTTGTTTTCAAATAATAATAGCTTCCATTTTAAAGAAAGAATCTCTAAATTATGTTGAAAAGGTTTCAAGTTTGAAATAGAATCGAAATGTTCTGAAAGCTATGAAATGAGTCTTTGATTCATAGACCGAATGAGTTAATCCAACTTGAATTGAAATTGTTTTTGAAAGGCTATGAATGAATCTTTGGTAATGATTTTGAAAGCTATAAGTTGAATCTTTGATTTAAAGATTCAATAAGTTAATCGAATTTTGAAAGCTATGAGTTAAATCTTTGATTTAAAGATTTAACGAGTTAATCCAATTGAAATGGAAATTGTTTCGAAATCCAGGAATGAATCTTTGAGAAACTATGCGATCTTCATAAAATAAATCTTTTGTTTAAAAGATTAGAAATGGTAATTGATTTAAACCATTTGAAAGAAAGTTTGAATTATTAAGTTGTGACTTAATTGAAATCCCATATCCATATGTTTTAAATATTTTCGCTCACTATTCGGGTTAGCCGAGAAAGGACCTTTGGGTCGTATAACCCATTCTGAATATGTGATTCGACGTTATGGATAGCATTTGAAGACCGGTGATGAAGACCGGGTATTTGCGAAAGCGATAGGATGACCTATCGATTGTTTCTGCACCGAGTCGCGCCGTATAGAGACTCCCTAAGTGATGGGAAATCCGATTGGGATTGTGAATATCCGGATTGCAAGGACTTCTTTGGAAGTGCCTTCGGTTCTGTTCTAAATCCAGAACAGACTTGTATGGATAGTTATGTCTGACATTACAATTTGAGATATAAAGCTGATTTCTTCCAAATATATTTTTGTCGGTGGCGGAGAATTTATTCTCTTAGCTTAACACCCTTCTCTGAGACGTACGAGCTCAGAGGTTATGTAGTTGATGGTTATCAGCGATATATTCCCAATTTGGTAATGTGACATGCTAAGTGTTGCTGTGAAATGATCATTGTGTTGATCATTTGTGATATGATCATTTGTTTGATCTTTTATCTTTGTGATCATTTCTATGATCATTTGTTGACCCAAAGCACAGCTTTTTTATAAAGCGTGGCTTTGTGGACGAGACTTCGTCAAGGCTCACAGCCCGGTAATGGTCGATACATGAATCATGGCGGCAAGGTTTCAGGGATCGCTTCCCTAGGGTAGGACCATTCCTTCTGGAAAGGGGTAGTATCATGGTATGGAGCCCAGATACTTACTCATGTGGATACACTACATCTATTACTGTGTGGTGTTGTTGGAATCGAGGCCTCGTATAAAGGTCCAAAAGGACCGGGGGTGGTATATCTGAGGTTTCTTACTCCCTGGGAAAGGGGTAGCCGATCTTTTTTGGCAGAGATCCATTTGGGATGCTCGGGGACGTCCTTCCAGAGGCGTTCTATTTCAGGGTTTGGGAAGTTCCTTTGCCCGACCATTTGTTGGAAATCCATTCTTCAAATACGTACCTTGTACGGTTTTAGTTGTAGAACCTATAATTCACTTATGGTGGCGCCCCACTGTTTGGATGGTAGCTATAGTAGGCATAGTTCGAAATGTCTATGTTGGCTAAGATTTATATCTTTACTTTCGAAATGATTTTTACTACACTATGCACTAGTAATAATATCAAATGTTTCTTTTTAATGCGTATCAAGCATTTTTGACTATCATAAGGAGAAATCTCCTCCGATTCTGCGGTTGTGTTGTGTGTATGTGCGGGAGGCCTTATGGTAGTCTCATTTCTAAAAAGCATTGCGAATTAGTTTTAAAATATTTCGTTGCTTATTTTTTTAAAGATAAACTGTTTTTGTTGCTCACACCAGTCCCACGACTGATCCAGAGTTTATGGTTTCTTTCCTAAACTCTGGGTGCTCATTATTTTCTACATGAGCAGTCTAGAGTTGGGTTTTTCAGATAGTCAGGTTTAGTAGATTATCTGAGGTTAGTTCAGTCTTTGGACCACACCAGTCTTGCTTAGCTTGGTGCATGATTATTGGGAGTTCGAGCTATTGCTGGATTGCTTCTTGGAGTTGGGAGTTGCGATTTTGAAGTTCTCTTTCGAAGACTATCTTAGAGTTATATTGTTCCGCTGCTGATGTTATCTGTTTCTTTTCCGCTGCTATTTTATTATTATCATATCTCTGATGTATATTGATATCTATTGGATCATCTGTTGTATCAGATATTGTATCAAAGCTGTATATCAATGTATTATTCTTTTATTCCGCTGTGTTATTTACTTAATGTTGTTATAAGCTCCGGCGAATCGGATTTGAACGGTCGAATCTATGGCACTCGAGTACGATGTGAAGTATGAATGTCGATTTTCAAGCGGGCAAAATTCGAAACGTTACATTTGGTATCAGAGCTAAGGTGAAACTTTAGCTCAGGAATATAACACATTAAGTAACTCATTAGAGATAGATTGAAGTATCCCTAGAATGAGTATATCCCTAAGATATCCGTTTGTATGCCTCAGTAAATTCTCTTGCTATCCACTGATAGTGAGTATGAGTGCAAGAAGAGAACGTGATAGGGGACAGGAAAATACGACTATAATTGGTCAGTACTCTGTAACAACAGTGGAAATAACTTTCTTCTCAATCTCTTTTTGATTCGTTTCCAAATTCTTTTGATTGCTTCAAGATAGTTCTAGAAAGAAGTTCGGTGCGTTGATGCCCTACGTATCGTTGTAGGAAATGTTTACTTCGTACTTCATCGTTTCTTGTCAGTTTTCGATTTAAACTCTATTGAATGAATTAGAAATTAGAAATTTTGAAGAAATTGGAAATTTTGAATAAATTGGAAATTTTAAATTGAGTTAAACTGATTAATAGAATATGAAGGATAAATTGAATTATATCGATAACACGATTTTGTTTAAAACCAAATTTTGAAATTCTGTTGTAATTTCTTGGGTTGGTCGAAGTCCGAAGAGGGACAAATTGGTATGTATTATGAGATATTCCGACTTGAGTTTGGAATTTATATCTTAAGTTTGAGGAATTATAGGAGATCGAATCTGTCTATCTCTGTGTTGTTTTCGTGCCTGCGAATTTCGAGGACGAAATTCTTTTAAGAGGGGAAGTTTGTAACGACCCAGGATTTTTATTTAATTTACATTGATAATTGAATGAATTTTTGAATAAAAATTTGTAGAATTAGTTATAAATGGAAGCGAGTTTCCTCGATTCAAATAGAAAATGTGTATAGTCATATGGATTTGAAAATTTGTATATATGTGAATATATATGTATATATTGGATTTTAAATAAATTCTTAAATAAATGATTTTGAAAAATAAATAATATACTTCGGACACAAGTATAAAAATAAATAAATAAATTGATTTAAAATTTTATAAATCATGATAATTTGAGTTATATAAAATATATGTGTACAACGAGAAATGTAAAACAATAATTATTAAAGTAAAATTCATGATAAATATTTAAACTAAAAATAGAAGTAAAATAAATATTTGAGTTATAAATAGAGATAAATAAAAGTTAAGTATGGAACCAAATAAATATATAAAACATCTATGTACAAAACAAAGTTATAGAATTTCAATTATATTTTAAAGTAAGTAGACAAAATAAAATAAACATAAACAAAACAAAGTAAATACAAACAAATATAAAAGTTTTAGTATGCAAAGAAAAAAATAAAATAAGAGCAAATATACAAAGTAAAATAAAATACAACACAAAACTGTACATACATAACAATGCATTAGCTAAACCTATTATTATAAACATGTAAGTATATGCAGGCAAGAAAAATGCAGGCTGAAATAAACAAAGCTAAAGTAATAATACATCTCAACCATACTTATTAAACAAAATAGTATTACTTTGTACAAATAACATCACCAATTCAAGCATGGGTTTAGCAACAGAAAAAGAAGTATCAAGATGCTGAGTAAAAAAAAGAAATATTGTACTTGCCCATACCTAATACCCTGTACAAAAACAACATACCCTGTCAACTTTTCCTATATATCCACTTCACCTTAGTTCGTTCATCAACCTGAGAAGATCAAGTTAAAATAAGAACAAAGAAATAAAAACAAAAGCAAGAAGATTTAGGATCAAAAGCAATGCCATTTCCAGTTTTAAAAAGTGCAGGTTGTTTTCAAATTAAAGTATGCTATGTTCTTCTTCTCAGACATGTGAGTAACATAACAATTTTTAATGGTTTAAGTATATAACTCTGTGGCATGTTTATCTAGTTATTGCAAGTATATACATAAGTATATCTTTGTATATGTATAATTATTTGGTTGCGTGCAGTTGCTATGTGTTTGAATGTTTTATTTGATTTTAGTTTCCAGGTTCAAAGTTTAATCTTGAATCAATCTTTTGATCAAATCCTCTGTTGTGGATCAGGATTGACTATTATTCAAAGTTAAGTTTGTTTTCAACTGAAAACAAGATTGTAAACCTAAATCGAGATTTTAAGAAGATGTTTAAATCACCTCTGAAAGAGCACTACTGTAATTTTGCCTACTACAGGAAATCAAATAACAAATTGATAAATTCAATCTCTATAAAAATCTAATTCCAGTTGATAACTTGAATGCTTACTGAATTTTATGATTTTAAAAACAAAAACGAAGATTTTAAATTTAGTAATTTGAGAGCAGTTTGTACTTGAAATAAAATTTCATTTTACCAATTTCAGATGATTGATCCAATAGTTACAGTTGATATTTGGGATGAAGCAAGTTTATGCATCTATGTTGTCATGAAAATTATCAGAAAAATTTTCTATTGAGTAAATTTTTGAAACAAGATCATCTAGGGTTTGGGTTCAAGTTTTTTGTTCCTGTCAGTAATGGGTCGAGTGCAAACCCCATGCGCGATCGAGTGGCATGAATTTTTGGGGAATGGGGGAACGGTGCGTTGTCGTGGTGTGGGAGAAATCTGGGCGACTTCGGTGGCGTGAGTGACGGCAGTGAGGTAAATTTGTGGCGTGGTTTGAGTTTCTGGTTCCATAGGGTATGCTAAATTTTTCGACCTGAAGACTAAATTTTGAATCGAGATGGAATTGTGATATCTAGATGGTCGTAGCTGATGTCGAGGTCGTTTTCGACTTGTCGGAGACCAGAAGAATGGCCGGAGGAGGGTGGCGCATCGGTGCACATGCACGGCATCTGATCGCGTGTCAGGATTTGGGTTTAGTGGGAAAACTCGAAGGGAATCTCGTGCAGGTGAGTTCGTGCCTCGGGTTAAGCTCGAGAGCGTGGAGAGGTATGCGAGTATAACAGATTTGGGTACTTAGATTTTGAAATAAAAAAAATGATGAAGAAAAGAAGCAGGGGGAAGACTCAGGGAAAATGGGAGGGAGCTCGGGTCTAAACTCGAGTTGAATGGAGTGTTGTCTCGGGTAGAACTTGTTACAGGTTTCCAAAAAAAACTGTTCCTGTTTGAGATTTAAAACTTAATCTTTTAATTATAAAACAAAGTTTAAATTAAGTTTCAAAACAAAAGTTTAAATATAAATTCAAGTTTAGGTTGAATCTTAGTTGGAAATAATTAAGTTTTTATATTCAAAATTATTTGATAACTTTAAGGTGTTTAAGTATATTTGGATTTAAAATGAAATTTAAATTGTAAAGGAAAGATTTAAACAAAGTTGAATCAAATTTTGAAACCTGGGCTTAAATCTAAACTGGAAATCTAGATTTTGAAATAAAATTAATTTTTAAATATAAATGTGGAAATAAGTTTTAAAATGTAAAGTATTGATTATTGAATGACTAATCAATTAAAGATAATTAATCAAGGGATTTAAGTATAATTACTCGAAGTAATTAAATTGTGATTTATTAAAACAAGTGATTTGGGATAAGCACTTATTGTAGCCAGTTAAGGATAATAAATTGAATGATGGTTAATTAAAGATTAATTAATTAATGAGTTATAATTAATTGAAGATTAATTTGTTATTGCAAGTAGTTAATTATTAAAATTAATAAATCAAGTGATTAAGGTAAAATTACATTAAATGTAATTAGAATGTTGATTTATTTAGAAAGAAAATTAATTACTTAAAGGTAATTATTTAATGAAATTAATTAAGGTTGAATGATTTTGTAATTAACTTAAGGTTAATTTAATTAATTTATTAATTAAGAATAATTTAATTAATTTAAGAGTTTGATTAATTAATTATATCAAATGATTTGTAATTAATAAATCAAGATTGGGTAATTAATTCGTAAGCAATTAATTTACTTGGAAATAAATTAGGATTAAACGATTTATAAATCCTACTTATAAATGATTATTGAGTGTTTGCCTTACTATAAATGATTGTATTTTATTAGATGCCTTGAATTGATTGTCCTATCTGATCTGTGATATTTTATTCTATGGATTGAGCTGTGTATTTTATTCATTTATTTACATTCGTATATTATCTGTGATCTGTGAATGGACGATGAGCGTTATAGTTTATGCTGCTTATCAACTATATTTCTGTGTTTTAATCTGTGATGATTGAATGATGTTGCACTATTGTGTTAAACCCCTGGACCACACCATACACACACAAAATATGGATTTCATGAGGAAATCGATTAAGTCACAGATTTTTGAAATGATTTTTAAAGTTGAATATTTTAATTCAAATGTTTTGAAAATGGATTGGGTTTAAAGTGAAAAGAAACTGAAATAGAATTTCAAAGATGAAATTATTTTGAATAACTTGATTAAGATTTGGAATTTAAATATTTTGATTTCAATTTGAATTCAATATTTGGAATTGAATTCTATGATTTGGAAACTAGGATATAAAGAAAAGTTATTCAACTTATAATAAGTTATATGGGTTTTTAAACCCTTTTTAAAGTGTTGTTTTTTGGAATTTGAATTAATCCAAAAGATTTAAATTTTATAAATAAGATCGAATTTCTTCGAAACGAAAACTACTTGTTTTCAAATAATAATAGCTTCCATTTTAAAGAAAGAATCTCTAAATTATGTTGAAAAGGTTTCAAGTTTGAAATAGAATCGAAATGTTTTGAAAGCTATGAAATGAGTCTTTGATTCAAAGACCGAATGAGTTAATCCAACTTGAATTGAAATTGTTTTTGAAAGGGTATGAATGAATCTTTGGTAATGATTTTGAAAGCTATAAGTTGAATCTTTGATTTAAAGATTCAACAAGTTAATCGAATTTTGAAAGCTATGAGTTAAATATTTGATTTAAAGATTTAACGAGTTAATCCAATTGAAATGGAAATTGTTTCGAAATCCAGGAATGAATCTTTGAGAAACTAGGCGATCTTCATAAAATAAATCTTTTGTTTAAAAGATTAGAAATGGTAATTGATTTAAACCATTTGAAAGAAAGTTTGAATTATTAAGTTGTGACTTAATTGAAATCCCATATCCATATGTTTTAAATATTTTCGCTCACTATTCGGGTTAGCCGGGAAAGGACCTTTGGGTCGTATAACCCATTCTGAATATGTGATTCGACGTTATGGATAACATTTGAAGACCGGTGTTGAAGACCGGGTATTTGCGAAAGCGATAGGACGACCTATCGATTGTTTCTGCACCGAGTCGCGCCGGTATAGAGACTCCCTAAGTGATGGGAAATCCGATCGGGATTGTGAATATCCGGATTGCAAGGACTTCTTTGGAAGTGCCTTCGGTTCTGTTCTAAATCCAGAACAGACTTGTATGGATAGTTATGTCTGACATTACAATTTGAGATATAAAGCTGATTTCTTTCAAATATATTTCTGTTGGTGGCGGAGAATTTATTCTCTTAGCTTAACACCCTTCTCTGAGACGTACGAGCTCAGAGGTTATGTAGTTGATGGTTATCAGCGATATATTCCCAATTTGGTAATGTGACATGCTAAGTGTTGCTGTGAATGATCATTGTGTTGATCATTTCTGATATGATCATTTGTTTGATCTTTTATCTTTGTGATCATTTCTATGATTATTTGTTGACCCAAAGCACAGCTTTTGTATAAAGCGTGGCTTTGTGGACGAGACTTCGTCAAGCCTCACAGCCCGGTAATGGTCAAAACAGGAATCGTGGCGGCAAGGTTTCAGGGATATCTTCCCTAGGGTAGGACCATTCCTTCTGGAAAGGGGTAGTATCATGGTATGGAGCCCAGATACTTACTCATGTGGATACACTATATCTATTACTGTGTGGTGTTGTTGAAATCGAGGCCTCGTATAAAGGTCCAAAAGGACCGGGGGTGGTATATCTGAGGTTTCTTACTCCCTGGGAAAGGGGTAGCCGGCCTTGTTTGGTAGAGATCCATTTGGGATGCTCGGGGACGTCCTTCCAGAGGAGTTCCATTTCGGGGTTTGGGAAGTTCCTTTGCCCGACCATTTGTTGGAAATCCATTCTTCAAATACGTACCTTGTACGGTTTTAGTTGTAGAACCTATCATTCACTTATGGTGGCGCCCCACTGTTTGGATGGTAGCTATAGTAGGCATAGTTCGAAATGTCTATGTTGGCTAAGATTTATATCTTTTCTTCCGAAATGATTTTTACTACACTATGCACTAGTAATAATATCAAATGTTTCTTTTTAATGCGTATCAAGCATTTTTGACTATCATAAGGAGAAATCTCCTCCGATTCTGCGTTTGCATTGTGTGTGTGTGCGGGAGGCCTTATGGTAGTCTCATTTCTAAAAAGCATTGAGAATTGGTTTAAAAAAATTTCGTTGCTTATTTTTTTAAAGATAAACTGTTTTTGTTGCTCACACCAGTCCCACGACTAATCCGGAGTTTATGGTTTCTTTCCTAAACTCTGGGTGCTCATTATTTTCTACACGAGCAGTCTAGAGTTGGGTTTTTCAGATAGTCAGGTTTAGTAGATTATCTGAGGTTAGTTCAGTCTTTGGACCACACCAGTCTTGCTTAGCTTCATGCATGATTATTGGGAGTTCGAGCTATTGCTGGATTGCTTCTTGGAGTTGGGAGCTGCGATTTTGGAGTTCTCTTTTGAAGACTATCTTAGAGTTATATTGTTCCGCTGCTGATGTTATCTGTTTCTTTTCCGCTGCTATTTTATTATTATCATATCTCTGATGTATATTGATATCTATTGGATCATCTGTCGTATCAGATATTGTATCAAAGCTGTATATCAATGTATTATTCTTTTATTCCGCTGTGTTATTTACTTAATGTTGTTATAAGCTCCGGCGAATCGGATTTGAACGGTCGAATCTACGGCATTCGAGTACGATGTGAAGTATGAATGTCGATTTTCAAGCGGGCAAAATTCGAAACGTTACATCGGTAGTCGATTTAGTTTCATTGATGATTCCTCCTTGACTTCGGTATTACTTTGAATCTTGTTTTCTGCCCTAATTTGTGTATGCTATTCTCTGACTTCGGCTTTGATTTTGTATCTGTAACTTAAATTCACCAATTGATTTTGTGATTCATGATTTTTATTATCTTCGGCCTTGGTAACGGTACTGAGTTTCATATCTTCTGATGGCTTCGGCCTTGACTTAAATATTATTTAGCTGAACATGTTATACTGATCATATTGAACTACTTTGTGGCCTAGTTTGTGCACACTGTATTGATTTTACCAATTTGGCCATTTTCGTGTTCAACCCTGTTAGCATTTTCGAATTGGTTCTTGTGCACTTTTCTGCATTGCATCTGGTCATTTGATCCGTGTGTATTATCCACCCATTTGAAGTTCTCTTGCATACTTGTTCTTCATATAGTCCACTGTATTAAATTTGGAACATGGCTATTTTATTATTGAAGCTGTTGCACATGAAATCTATGCTTGTATATATGTTCACTAAACTGTAGTATAATTGGGTCTGCATTGTCGTGAGCAGTGAATTTGATTATACTGTTGCATATATTTCAGTTATTAATGCACTGTCACTTTTCTGTTTGCCTTTGACATCCATGTTTATTTCTCAAGGCAAGGAAAAATGAGTTTCATTTTAATAGCACTGTCCAGTTTCATTTATATATTCAATTGTGCATTATGTTTTTCACTGCATATGACTTTGAACCTTCTTTATGTTGCATCAAACACCTCACTTGATCTATTTGCATCGTATATTTGTAGGCATGCCACTGAGCCCATGTTGATAAGTCCACTTGGGTACAGTCTTCATTTTATTGCCCTTATGCACTTTGTAATATGGACTTGGCGCATTGCTTCGAGTTGTAACATTTGAAAATCCACTGTGCACAGAGCATATAATTTGTTTCACTTGAGTCGTTCAGTTTGCATTTATGTTAGAATGAATGCTTCTGCACTTTGGTCTGCTGTCATGTTCACTGGCACACTCCATACATGTGTATGTTATCACTTGATGTTCACTGTTCATGTCCTTCACTTGGTGCCTTTTGCAGTTTTGTTCACTTTTCTGAACAGTTCTGGTTGTATTGGTACATGAGATGTCGAATAAATGGAGCTTGTACTTGTACCATTCCGTCTCTTGATGCATTTTGTGATGTAGTTGCTGTTGTACTTCGTACACTGTCATGTATTGTGTTTTAGACTGAACCATTAGTGTAGATTCACTGCAACCTCATTTTGCAAGTTTAATATACAGCATACATGTTCTTACATTCCAGGTTGCACTGAACACCGCACTTGATTTCTTGCATATGCATTCATGTAGAATATATGTGTTATCACCTTGTCCATCTCTGTCTATAGTAGGTTCTGCATTGTTCCATTGTATTCATGTATGTTGCCATTCTTGATGATCTGATTACTTGTAGCTTTTGTAGCTGTGCACTTCATTTCGTGTTCATGTGTTCACTCGAGACTTTGGTGCTGCAGTTGTATGCATATGCCACTGTATGTCTGTTCTTGAGTCTCTTGACTTTACTTCCTTGTTGTTGCATTCCAGTGCATACTCTATCACCTATGCTTGTATGCTGTTTGTTTGTCACCTCTGTACTGTGTATTCATGTTGAAACTGGACCATTTACTTTTACTTCAGTGATTTTGGTTCATTGATCTTTTGTGTACATCATCACTGTAGTGGCAAGGCAGTGCACGCAAGCATGAACTGCAGCCACACGGTATGGCTTTTATGATATTCTATCTTGTTTTGATTATTTGATCTTTTGCATATTCCATATGCTGTAGTGGCGAGGTAGTGCACGCGTGCGTGTACTGCAGCCCTACCCGAATTAATATTTTAAGTGATATTTCAATGGTTTGAACTGTTTTGTTTATTCAATTCAATATTCTGAATTGTATTCTGATTTGGTTTAATTTGCTGATTTGTTGTTTAACACTGTTACGTGTTATATTTGTCGTTATCTGATTTCTTTATTTAAGGATCGGATAGACGAGATTTATTGTGACTGTCGTCTATTCATTATTTAATTATTATTGCTTCTGTGCACTAATAACTGAGTTTGAATTAGACTGACCCGTGTATTATTTTCTTTTGAATGTAATACTCGGGTCAGACCGAGTATTTACAGGTTGTTGGTATCTTACTTTGGGTTGCTGCTTGAGCTATGAAGTCACTTCATATCTTTTGGAGTAGTCGTCGTCATTTATAGTAGTCGGTTTATTTGTATAGGAAGATATGTATTCATGTATATTATATACAATAATGTACCTGTATATGTAACTTTCAGAGTCGACAGTTGCAGTTGTATCATATGTACTGTATCACATGTATTGTAACTGACATCAGTTATATATATATATGAGACTTTCTATTATATCTGTGTTCCGCATTTACATCATCTGTGTTATTATTATATATATTGTCCTAAACTATTATGAACCATCGTAGTTCGTTTTATACTAGAATTGGGTATGTCGATGGGAGTAAATGAATATGTGATGAAAAATAAAAATATATACCACTTCTATCGAGATAACTAATACTAGTGTAAGGCCCAACTACGGATGGCCGCTCCTATCCAACCTTATTCTTCATGATAACAGACAGTATTTCTTTTAATACTCTTTGTCATTGCGAGCATAGAGGTGGGGCGTCACACGCTATTTAAAAGTAAGTTTATTTTATAAATAGACACTATTATAATAGGGCAATATACTACATAGTAAATAATTTAACGGATCCTTAGGAGATTTAAATCCCGAGCATCTCTTGAGTTACTGCACTCATATTTATTTCTGTTAATTTAACTCACATAAGATCTTTTAGTTTCGACTCGAGTGTTTTTTGTCTTTTCAAATTCGCTCGGGTCAGTCCGAGCGTTTCAGGATCGAAGACTTTAGCTCTGGAGGATGAAGACGGAGATTTCTATTATTATTATTATTAATTATATTCCACTACACTCATATTGTTCCGCTACATTTTTATATGGTATGTGTACTCTGATATGTATTGTATAGATAAAATCAAAGGTTTTGTAAAACAGCTTCATGAACTTTATATTTTGATTATTATATTTTATCCATCCGCTGTGAGATTCTGCTTAGTTTTCTTTCTTTTCTGTTTTCTTATTTATCCCATAACAATCCGCCCTTACGTATGGTTTGAATTGGCATGTGTGTCTGTTTGAACCGTGTGTAAAGACGGGACGTTACATCTGGTATCAGAGCTTTGTTTTAGCGATAAACCTTAGCTTTGTGGGGTTTGACTCTTTACTAATAGGGTAGTAATACCCTATGAGAGTCGCTGAGAGTATATATATGAGAGAGTGTATTTGTTAGTGTTATAAAAAGATTTTTATATTGTGTTAATCTGTTTCGTTTTGTATTTATAAATTCTAGTTGATGCATGGGACGCTATGATGTCAATAGGGATTTCTAAACACTTAATAGGACAGACCGACATAATATTTGTTTTATATAGGTGAATGAAATAATTTTTCCTATTATATTTTCTATATATAAAATAAAAAAATTTCAAATGATAGCTATATTTGGCTGCAATAGATTGGTTGTTAGGTATTAAAGTGTGAACAATAATAGAAATAAGATTGAATAATAAAATAAATGAAATTCGGAAATTTAGAACTTAAGTTACGGGGTTTTGAAATTTCTTCCGAATAAATTTTGGAATATAATAATATTTTTTAGAAGTATTTTCTAATAAAGATGATTTTGGAGAAAATAAGTTTTGTACTTTCCTCTGTGCCGCTGGAATATAATTTCGGTGATAGCGGCCGCATTATCGACTTTCATTTTCGATTTTCGCAGGGGAAAGGCCACTGTAGTAGTTCTACTGCAGATTCATTTTTGAAAATATGTAAATTTTGAATTGTTTTAAATATAATTAGAGATATATAAGTTGTTAGAATATATTTATCTATTGTTTTAAAATAAATTGAAAATTTAACCCGGTATTAAATTCTTAAATTTCCATTAATTAATTTATTTCAATTTGTGCAGTGAAATGAAAAGTAAGTAATTAATAATTGAAACCTCTAATTTAGGTAAGAGATTTAATGCTAAGTTATAAAGGAAATAAAGAAGGAGTTGAAATAGTAACTTATAAAACAAAAAGGTAAAAATTTATTGAACAATGAATTAATTAAAAGAAATAAGAAACTTGTATAACTTTCAATTACACCCTGAAATAACATATATATGACTTACCAAATATTAAAAGTTGAAATGTTTAATAAGAAATGTAACGGAAATTATACAAGTAAAAGTAGGTAATGAAGTATTCAATAAATTTATTATAAATGAGAAATGTTATAAACTTAAGTTATAATTGAAATTTTACCAAGTAAATATAATTAAAGGGAAATATGACAAATAGATGATTGTAAACTTAAGTAATCAACGTGTAAATAGATGAGGTCATGCAATTATAAATGAATGTAATATAATAAAGAAAAATTGTAAACTTAAGCTACAATTAGAATTTTACTATATTTAAATACAATTAAAGGTAAGTATCATAAATAGATGACAATAAACTTGAGTAAATGTCAAAGTAAATTATTTTAATAAACAACAAAATGAATACTGTAAATGAATAAAGTTAAGCAGTAAATGTATGAATGTAAAATAATAAAAGGAAAATTCATGATCTGAATGAGTGAAAATTTTGGTAGAAATAAGTTGAATAATTGTAAGTAATAAATGAAAATTTTAAATAATCACTAAATAAATGAAAGAAAGGAAATCAAACAACTAAAGTATGAAATAAATTGATAATAAGTTAATTTGATTTGTTGGTTTGAATTGTTGTTGTTTAAAATTATAGTTGTTTGGGTAAGATGCTTTAAAATTGGGATTGGATGAAAGAATAATTTATTTAGTTTTATCTAAGGTTGTTGAGTAAATGATGCGCTAGTAATTTATTCTTCATTCTGTATAATTTTAAAAGTTTTGAACCCGAACAACTATTTGTTTGTTTGGTTGAATGGTTGCTTTGAATTTGTTGTGTATGCTATTTGTCGAATTGATGGTTGTTGTACTGATTTGTTGTTAGTAATTGAAACCACTTTAATAGTTCACTTTATATAAATTGTTAACCCTTTAGATTTTATAAGTATTTATAAGTGAAATGCAGGTTATGGAAGCAATTGCTACTACTTTTGGTTCCATAAATTTAGCGTAAGTTGCCCGACAAATAGGTACGTTTTCGGATTTACGGTTTATATCGCTATTATATATATTTTCCCGTGTAGGGATATATATTATTTTGGAAAATATTTGTGTATATTATTATATTTATATTATAATTTCTTCCGAGCCTCTCCGTAGAAAGGAGACTCTGCCAAAATTTTCCGTAAATTTTGGACTTAGAAAATTTTGAAAATGTTTACAAACTTTAACAATTTATGTATAAAGGATTTAAATAGGTATAAATTGGTATATTTTATGTTAAATTATTTTATTGTGTAAACTTATTTGTTTATAAATTTAATTAAGAAAGATATATTGTTTTCTTACTTCATCTTTTCCCTTCTTTACCTTTTCGGGGACGAAAAGTTTTGAGTGGGGGAGAGTGTAACGACCCGTAAATTTCGACAATTTAATTTGTTTATTTAATAGGATTTTTGTAATTTATTTTAGTAGAAACAATAAATGGGATAAATAAATGTTAAAATGAGGGCTAAAATAAATTATGTAAATGGTGACTTAAAACCTATTTATGGAAATTTGAATAAAATCCAAATTGAATTAAGTAGAAAAAGGATTCTTACCTGGATATAAAATTTAATATGAGAAATTATTGAAAATATTAAATTGATTTAAATGAAATAAAAGAGTGTAAACGGTAATTGGAATGAATTAAGGAATCATGTTATTGCAAGTTAATAATTTACGACTTGAATGAAATTCCAATTCATTAAAATCATTTAAATGTTATGATTTGATGTTAAATGGAATATGAGAAAAACAAATGTAAGGATTTGATTAATATATATGTTATTTATTCAGGATATTGAATAAAATTGGGAATCCAATTGTAATTATTGGTAATAATGTTGGTATTAGCTAATAAATTAAATTTCAATGCAATACCCATAAATGAATGGAATGAAACGAATGTATGTAAATGTATACTAAGTTATTTATCATCAAATAGAAGGAAAGGAAAGTAAATACCGAATTGATTGATGAATAAACATGCATTGAATAGTAATTGAATATTTCGTTAGTATGAATTTAAAGGAATATGGGGTAATTTGATTAAATCAATAAAAGACAATAAATGCAATGATGGTGGGTTATTAATAAAAGTGAATAGGGAAATGATTGTTATAGTAAGAATGGAATTCCAACTTGTTGGAATGGAGTAAATACACTTAGTAATAAATTTAGTATAGGAAAACGAAATGGAAATATTGATTTAATTAATTCGTATATATATAGTAAATGGCGATTATTGGACTGTAAATAATAAACTTATTAAAGGTGATCAAGAGTTGTGACCACAAGTTATTATGAGTGATACATATATATTTAATTCATTCAATTGATTTGGAAATCATTGCAATAAATATAAATTAAGTGTTACGTTAAATAAATTAAGGCAATAAATGGAGAATAACGTAAATGTTCTTCATAAATATGATGATTTGTGAATAAAGAATGGAAATAAAGTTGTATCAAAATATTGGAATTTAATTTATGATAACAAGGTTAATTGCAATTAGACGAGTTAAATATTTAAACGGCAATCAAGCTCTATTTATACATTTGGATTTGGAATATGATAATTTGAATCTATTGAAATTAATGGAAATTGAATATAACATTTTACGTTAATTGGAAATAAAGATGGAAATAGGAAGGTTTTTAACTAAGGGAGGGATATGTAATGATTGCATTAATTTGTAAGTAGAAATACGTTTCCTGTAAGGTAAATACGTGGACTCAACTCCCGTGAGTTGGCATAAGGTGGCTAAAACAGGAGCGATTGACGGGTTAATAAGGTAGCACCTTTGATCGGACACATCTACTTTGACTTTTGGATTGATTCGGTGGCCATTTTTGATTTTTATTTAGGGGTGTGGCTCGAGGTGGGCGGTAGCTACGCGCTACGCGTTACCACCGACCCGGAAGCGTAATTGGTATATCTACCCTGGCATTGCCTAGTTGTGTCGTGTCACCTACCATATCGAGCCTTACTACGAGTTTCTATTTGTGTCGTACCTATGGAGTGTCTTCTCGTAGTCTCCCGATCAGGAGATATGCAGGCACTTTACAGACTATTGGCATTTTTGTGTTAAGGGCTATATGGGTAACCCCTTAACGCTATTTAAAAGTAAGATTATTTTATAAATAGACACTATTATAATAGCGCAATATACTACATAGTAAATAGTTTAACGGATCCTTAGGAGATGTAAATCCCGAGCATCTCTTGAGTTACTACACTCATATTTATTTCTGTTATTTTAACTCACATAAGATCTTTTAGTTCTGACTCGAGTGTTTTTTGTCTTTTCAAATTCGCTCGGGTTAGTCCGAGCGTTTCAGGATCGAAGACTTTAGCTCTGGAGGACGAAGACGGAGATTTCTATTATTATTATTATTAATTATATTCCACTACACTCATATTGTTCCGCTGCATTGTTATATGGTATGTGTACTCTGATATGCATTGTATATATAAAATCAAAGGTTTTGTAAAACAGCTTCATGAACTGTATATTTCGATTATTATATTTTATCCTTCCGCTGTGAGATTCTGTTTAGTTTTCTTTCTCCTCTGTTTTCTTATTTATCTCATAACAATCCGCCCTTACGTATGGTTTGAATTGGCATGTGTGTCTGTTTGAACCGTGTGTAAAGGCGGGACGTTACATCTGGTATCAGAGCTTTGGTTTAGCGATAAACCTTAGCTTTGTGGGGTTTGACTCTTTACTAATAGGGTAGTAATACCCTATGGGAGTCGCTGAGAGTATATATATGAGAGAGCGTATTTGTTAGTGTTATAAAAAGATTTTTATATTGTGTTAATCTGTTCCGTTTTGTATTTATAAATTCTGCTTGATGCATGGGACGTTATGACATCAATAGGGATTTCTAAACACTTAATGTAACGACCCGCCGTTCTGATCGCCCCCAGTCGGTAATTAAACCAACTTGAGACGTTCAAAATGACGGATTGTTATTCAGTTTATAGAGTTTAAACAGAAACAGCCATAGAATCACAGAATAATCATAATATTATACATAAATGAATTTTTATACATATATCAGAGTTTGTACAATGCATTATATTTATACAGCGGAATATTTCTTTAAGTACAAAAATTCTTCGAAAAGCTAAAGTGAAGCAATTTCCCTCTCTCTCTAACTTCGCGGCCTGAAAATCTTCAAGCTGTAAAATTACTCGGTCCGACCCGAGTATTACATTCAAAAGAAAATAATACACAGGTCAGTCTAATTCAAACTCAGTTATTAGTGCATAGAGGCAATAATAATCAAATAGCAATTAGACGACAGTCAAATACAAATTTACCTATCCGATCCTTTAACAAGAAATCGGATAACGGTAAATACAACACTTAACAGTGTTAAGCAACAAATTAGTAGATTCAAATTATCAATGAGGATAGATGAAGGGATTATTGATGAAGATAATTTAGAAAACAATCAAAATCTGCCTAAACGGAAATTAACAACAAAATCATCAAAATCGGTTCAAAATATATTGAATTGTCAACATAAAACCATTTTCATCAAAAAGAAAACATCATTTAAAACATTAGATTTGGTAGGTCTGTAGTACACACACGCGTGTACGGCCTCGCCACATTTTTAAAATGTCAACTCTGTGTGGCTGCAGTTCACGCTTGCGTGCACTGCCTCGCCACTACCGTAATGAAATATGCAAAAGATCATAAATCAAAACAAAATAGTATATCAATAAAACAATTCCACGCCATGTGGCTGCAGTTCACGCTTGCGTGCACTGCCTTGCCACTATCGTGATGACGTACTCAAGAAAATCAACGAACCAAAATCAATGAAGGTTCAAATATCGATTCAAAATGTCGATACTACGTGGCTGCAGTGCACGCACGCGTGCGCTACCTCGCCATAATAACGCATAAAATAAAACAAGTTTCCAAAAAACTTATTACTGCACATTTCAACAAGTGCAAAATTTTCATAAAAATGAAACTGCAGCCATTACTTGGACACAAGGGCAAATCTGCAATCAAAAATTTGCAGCCACCACAAGATCACAAAGCCCGAAGGCTCGAATGACCCAATGCGCAAAGGCAGGGGTTCAAACTACATGAAAACAGCAGAATGAGGTGAGAGCACCGAAATATGGCACCACAACACCCAACATTATAGGACACAAAGCATCAGTACCCAACAGTATGAAGGCAACTGGCAACAGGTATATAGATACATGTCATCAGCAATTACAAAATGCAATGGTCAAGTCACAACTATCATGACTCAACACGACTGCAGCAAATCAAGGGCAGACTGCAAACAAGACTGCAGCCTCCGCTTGAATACAAGGGAGCCAGTACAAGGCACAACAAATCTAACTACAAACGAAATCAGTGCATCACTGCAATGCAACCAAGGGAAAAAATCACAACAAAAAAACACTGCAGCCACCACAAACATTCAAGGGGAAAACTGCAACAGAAATGCAGCCACCACATGAATGTAAGGGCACGACAAATATTCAAGCTCAAGTCAGAAAAATCCAAAAATGCAACGAAAAAGAACTGCCATTAAAGATAGTCAAAGCCACAAAATTTAACCCAGTGCAACTGTGATCAAATGAAGTATGGCTGCAAATATTAAATGAAGGAGTGCAGAACTGAAAGCAACCTAAATACAAATGGCAAGACCAAGCTGCAGCATACCACACTAATACCATCTCAAGTGAAAGTGCTCAATTAATATAAAAAGGCAGTGGACAGGACAAGTGATTGCACAACTACATGTTCAATTTCAATTAAACTGGTCTTCAACAGGATCAAATACAAACAGAACTAGGGTAGTGGTAGAAACTACATGAAGTCAGATGCACAAACATCATATGTGCACAAATGATCAAGTGGTCAAGTACTATGGGGATGACATGAATAGCGCACCGCATGCATGCAATCTACAAAAACTGGATTCAAGCAAGTTCAACAGGTCAAGGCAGAAGCATTCGTTCTAACATAAATGCAAACTGACCGACTCAAGTGAAACAAATTATATGCTCTGTGCACGGTGAAATTCAAGTGATACAACTCGAAACAATGCACCATGTTTATACAACGACACAAGTACATAGGGCAATAAAATGAAGACTGTACTCAGGTGGACCTATCAACATATGATCAATGGTATGCATACAAACATACAATGCAAAATTGAATAAAAATAGGCTACAGTGAACACTAGATGAAGCTGGACAGTGCTAGTGTAAAACTTATGAATGCAAAGTGCTATACAGTGTAAACATGGATGCCAAATGCAACTACGACAATCAGTGCTGAAGCAAAAAGAAAAGATTTATTGCTTCTTCAAGACAAAATGTTGGACCATGCAAACAACAAATGTGCAAGCTACAACTTCAAATGAAACTGTCCCAAAGCAACAAGCAGCATTATGCAAAATGTTTAAAAGCACATATATGCAAGAGTCATATGCAAGCATCAGGTCGAGCACTAAGGAATGCAACAGTCGAGTGTCATGTCAATATTACAACATGACAATGCAGACTCAAATACACAAATAAAGACTAGTACACGTCCAATTACAACAAAGAAAATGTAAGTCAAAGGCCACAGTGAAGAATGACCAGTTAAATTTCAATAGTATGGCCAAAGTAAATTAACATCAAGCCAAAGCCGTGAGTCATTATCAAAATAGATCAAGTGACATGATGAGGCCGAGCAAAACCAAAAGAAGCTCAAATGCAAACATGACAGTGAAACAGAGTGACGCCAACATAAAATGCACTGGAATCAAACTATCTCTAAAAGTGAAATAGGCATGTGTACCCAAACTAAGGCAACTTAGTTACAAGTAAAAAAAAAAAGAACAATGACCATGAGCAATTATCAGTTTTGAACCAAGATAATTGCAGTTCAAATTAAGGTATGCCGAAGTTACAATAGAAATCGTCAAAACAAAATCAAAAGCAGGCCGAAGCCAACACAAAATCAAGCAGTATATTTTTTTTCAAAATCGAACAATATCAAGGGCCGAAGCCAACACAGAATTCAACAATTTCAAAGCCGTGAAAAGCAGTAAATCTAGCAACAAAATCATGAATTCGAACAAGCCAGAAATCACTAACAGCTTGAATTAGATGTGAGAAATAAAATTTCTCACCTTTCACCGAAGCGGCGACGAATTGGAATCGAAACCGAAGCCCTAATTTAGGAAAGAGGGACGAACGAAGATGAAGCAGCCGCCATTGTTGTTTATTTTTTTTTCGTTTAGGTTTTTAAAATGAGAAAGGAAAAAGGGGTCGGGTATAAAGGAATAGGGAGAACGTGTTTTTGCAGAGGGGCACGATTTAGGGCATGGGTTTAGCTGACAAGGTAAGGCAGTGTATTCTTCTTTTTTTTTTATATATATATTATTATATTTTTCATTTTTCATTTTAAACTCAATTTTTTTTTGTATAATTATTTTCTTTACTTTGTTTTTGTTTAATTTTGTTGTTAAAACTTTAACTAAGTGTATTTATTTATTTATTTTGTATTGATTAAAATTTTATTCTATTTTATTTAAGTAAATGAAAAATGTTATTGAGACTAACCACAAATTTATTAATTTTCATAAATAATAATTCTTATATCCAAATTATTTTTTCCTAAGTTATTAGTTTGAATTTAAAATACAAATTCAATATTCAATTTCAACTCCAAAGTCAAATTCAAATTTTATTCAACTTTAAATAAATTAAATTCTAAAATTTAATCGCCAATTTATACTGAAAATTTGAAATTCAATTTAAATTCTCATTCAAATATTTAAAATTAATTAAATATTTTCATTTTTTAATTGTTCAAAATTCTGGGTTGTTACAATTTTCCCTCCTTAAAAGAATTTCGTCCCGAAATTATAAGTTAGGAAAAACGATTGCTAAATTCTCACCGATATTTATACCCTACACAATTTTACCAAGTTCCAACTCACAAATAAATATAGGATTCATTCCATTTATTTTATCTCACTAGCTTTATTCATCGATTTCTATAATCAAGACACAAAAGTCTTTTACCAAAATTTTCGACTTACAAAACTCAGATTTTTTAAACTTGAAATTCTTCATGCTAGATATTTGCATATTACATCTTTTCCAAAGCTGTAGGCTTTCAAGATATTTTAAAAATCTTCTTCCTTAATTCATTAAGTTAGAATTATGTAATTCTAATTTCAGATTATTGATTTTCTATTCAAAGTTTTTAAAATACTTGCTAACTCGAAGTTTAACAAGTCCATCGTCGTTCTTACAGACTTTAGGCATACGCTGGCCAGGCGCAGGTCTAAAAATCTCCAAGTACTAAATATACTTGCTTCAACTTCCAGTGAAAATACTTTTTTTTTTAAATTCTTTTAAAAATAGATATGGAAAGCACGTTCCCCCATGGATCACAGTTTACCCGGCGGTTACGCTACTATCCCAGTAGAATCGCTTGTAACTGTAGATTTCACATCTCTCTTGAATTTCGCCATGGTTGTCGCCTTAGATCACGGTCCACACGGCGGTTACGCTACTATCCCAGTAGAATCGCTCGTGGCCGTAGGCATCTCGCCCCTCGAATTTTGCTTTGGTTTCTAGATCGCAGTTTACACGGCGGTTGCGCCACTATCCCAGTGGAATCGCTTGTAACTGTAGGCATCACGCCCCACGAATTACGCCAGCATCAATTCACATAATCCCAAACACGATGATCCATCGTGGGGGATTTCAGTCAGTCCCAATGGACATTCCACTAATGGAAATTCTACGTAGCTACGATTTCCAATGGACACTCACGCCGAGTTCCAATCACCTTCACAAATAATAAATGGAAGGTACATTTCCATATCCTCAGTTTTTAGAAAACATATGTCATATACATATAGTACTTCATTTCACATTTCATACATATCATACCTATGTAAACTTGCATAGGACTTTTCATAATAATGACTTTCCAAACTGATGGTTTTCGAATATTACATTCACATATGTAAGTTACGAAAACTCAATTCACATCATAACAAATAGAGGATTTCTAACTTTTCCATCTCGTTTAAATTTTTCCTCCAAGTCGTTTTGAAAATTTAAGGTTATCTCAAACCTAATTCACATTCATAATCCAATTCATTATCGACTTCACATTCGATTTGGATTTTACGTTACATCGTCAATTCTCAACACATAATTGGTGTCTATCGATATATAACCTCTAAGCTCGTACGTCTCAGAGAAGGGTGCTAAGCTAAAAAAATAAATTCTCCGCCACCAACAGATATATATTTAATAGAGATCAATTGCTATGTCATCAATTCACAATGCTAGACATACAATCCAAATCGACTATCCAAAATTCAAAACTCAACTTATATTGTTTTTGATGTCAAAGTTAAACTCAATTTAACTCAAGATTCAATCTTTTTGGAAAATATTCAAGTTGAACTGATAGTTCAAATTTCCCAAAAATATCTTTACAAGATATATAATTTTCCAACTTAACCATTTGAAACCAATTTCAAATATTCATTTTTTTTCAATTTATCTTTAAAAGATAAAATTTCAAACCTTTCATTTCATATTGGAAAACATTTCCATACTTATTTAATAAGTAATTCACAAGTTCATTTATTTTCAACACGGAAAATATTCAATATACTTGAATCAAAATTAAGTATATATTCCATTCTTTAAGGAAAGCGTTCTTTTAAACACATTTATTTGAGTCAAAATGAATGTTACGTAAAACATCGTTACGACAACTCAAAATCACTAGTATAGGGATTCGAAATTTAAGATAGATATATAAATCCCAATACTATAAACAACATTTCCTTTCGGAAACCATTTACTATAACAACAGTGTTATAGTCCATCATTTCCTTATTTCTCGAAAACGCCTATTTCAACAATGAATGTTGAAATCTATGGTTTCGATACTTAATGCATTTTAAAACATCTTTAAAACCATTAACTTTTTCAATTTCAACTTCAACTTAATTCATAGTTTGAATTCCTCATACTTTTCATAATATTAGTTTTAAACCAATTTCAAACTTTTCAATATTAAGTTTTTCACTTAATTTAATTTTCCGCACGTTTAAATTCAAATTCATCATTGAATTTATTAAACCTATAATGGATTTTCATATTGACAAACATCAAATTTGAAATCTAAATCTCATTTGAACTTTACATTCGCTTTCTATTTCAAAAATAATCAACTAGTTCTTTAGTAAGCCATTCATCAACTTGGTTCCATTAAATTTATATTTCCACATTAACCTTATTTCATAATATCACTTCCCTAAAACATATCCGTTTTATTCAATAATATATTCACTGTCCAAAATCGTGAATATACTTATTTATTCAATTCAGTGTTTCTACACTTTTTATTTAAAAGATTATCCACTGCCCAAAATCGTGGATAAAATTCCCAACCAACATTTACTATCACAATATTTAACTTAAAGGATAATTCGCTGTCCAAAATCACGAATATATCTCCTTTAATAACTTCTATTTTTCATTTATCAAATTCAATTGGTTTCGAATTTATGAACAATCTTTACAAATTACATTTCTATTTATAAAACTTCGATTTATAAATCTTCGTTATTAATTCAATTCAATTTATATAACTCAATTATATACCAAAAGTCCATTTATAAGTTAAATACTTATAATACATTTATTTACTAAATCGTTCTTCAAAACATTTGAAATCAAATTTCAAAAGAATTCAGAATCAAATTCCCAAGTTATAGTTCAATAATCCGTTTGGCTATAACTAAATTGAAATGTTATTTTATTACCCAATTTATTATTTTGGAGATATTCAAAATATTGGATTTAAACCAATTCATTAATTCACTTCACTTTTATTTTATTTTTCATAAATCTCAATAAATTGATAATCGTTTTCGAATGAGAAACTATCGCAATCCTAAATTTAGAGAGGGGAATTTTCGAAAAATTTGAATTTTCGAAATACCTTTTATTTTCAAACAAAACAATTTCATACTTCTTTAGATTTGAAAACATTTTTCTTTAAAGTGATCCTAGTAACTATTCATATTAAACACCATAAACTGAGCTTTGTGTAAACCAAAGCTCTGGTACCACTTTTGTAACGACCCGCCGTTCTGATCGCCCCCAGTCGGTAATTAAACCAACTTGAGACGTTCAAAATGACGGATTGTTATTCAGTTTATAGAGTTTAAACAGAAACAGCCACAGAATCACAGAATAATCATAATATTTTACATAAATGAATTTTTATACATATATCAGAGTTTGTACAATGCATTATATTTATACAGCGGAATATTTCTTTAAGTACAAAAATTCTTCGAAAAGCTAAAGTGAAGCAATTTCCCTCTCTCTCTAACTTCGCGGCCTGAAAATCTTCAAGCTGTAAAATTACTCGGTCTGACCCGAGTATTACATTCAAAAGAAAATAATACACAGGTCAGTCTAATTCAAACTCAGTTATTAGTGCATAGAGGCAATAATAATCAAATAGCAATTAGACGACAGTCAAATATAAATTTACCTATCCGATCCTTTAACAAGAAATCGGATAACGGTAAATACAACACTTAACAGTGTTAAACAACAAATCAGTAGATTCAAATTATCAATGAGGATAGATGAAGGGATTATTGATGAAGATAATTTAGAAAACAATCAAAATCTGCCTAAACGGCAATTAACAACAAAATCATCAAAATCGGTTCAAAATATATTGAATTGTCAACATAAAACAATTTTCATCAAAAAGAAAACATCATTTAAAACATTAGATTTGGTAGGGCTGCAGTACATACACGCGTGTACGGCCTCGCCACATTTTTAAAATGTCAACTCTGTGTGGCTGCAGTTCACGCTTGCGTGCACTGCCTCGCCACTACCGTAATGAAATATGCAAAAGATCATAAATCAAAACAAAATAGTATATCAATAAAACAATACCACGCCATGTGGCTGCAGTTCACGCTTGCGTGCACTGCCTTGCCACTATCGTGATGACGTACTCAAGAAAATCAACGAACCAAAATCAATGAAGGTTCAAATATCGATTCAAAATGTCGATACTACGTGGCTGCAGTGCACGCACGCGTGCGCTGCCTCGCCACAACAACACGTAAAATAAAACAAGTTTCCAAACAACTTATTACTGCACATTTCAACAAGTGCAAAATTTTCATAAAAATGAAACTGCAGCCATTACTTGGACACAAGGGCAAATCTGCAATCAAAAATTTGCAGCCACCACAAGATCACAAAGTGCGAAGGCTCGAATGACCCAATGCGCAAAGGCAGGGGTTCAAACTACATGAAAACAGCAGAATGAGGTGAGAGCACCGAAATATGGCACCACAACACCCAACATTATAGGACACAAAGCATCAGTACCCAACAGTATGAAGGCAACTGGCAACAGGTATATAGATACATGTCATCAGCAATTACAAAATGCAATGGTCAAGTCACTACTATCATGACTCAACACGACTGCAGCAAATCAAGGGCAGACTACAAACAAGACTGCAGCCTCCACTTGAATACAAGGGAGCCAGTACAAGGAACAACAAATCTAACAGCAAACGAAATCAGCGTATCACTGCAATGCAACCAAGGGAAAAAATCACAACAAAAAAAACACTGCAGCCACCACAAACATTCAAGGGAAAAACTGCAACAGAAATGCAGCCACCACATGAACGTAAGGCACGGCAAATATTCGAGCTCAAGTCAGAAAAATCCAAAAATGCAACGAAAAGGAACTGCCATTAAAGATAGTCAAAGCCACAAAATTTAACCCAGTGCAACTGTGATCAAATGAAGTATGACTGCGAATATTAAATGAAGGAGTGCAGAACTGAAAGCAACCTAAATACAAATGGCAAGACCAAGCTGCAGCATACCACACTAATACCATCTCAAGTGAAAGTGCTCAATTAATATAAAAAGGCAGTGGACAGGACAAGTGATTGCACAACTACATGCTCAAATTCAATTAAACTGGTCTTCAACAGGATCAAATACAAACAGAACTAGGGTAGTGGTAGAAACTACATGAAGTCAGATGCACAAACATCATATGTGCACAAATGATCAAGTGGTCAAGTACTATGGGGATGACATGAATAGCGCACCGCATGCATGCAATCTACAAAAAGTGGATTCAAGCAAGTTCAACAGGTCAAGGCAGAAGCATTCGTTCTAACATAAATGCAAACTGAACGACTCAAGTGAAACAAATTATATGCTCTGTGCACGGTGAAATTCAAGTGATACAACTCGTAACAATGCACCATGTTTATACAACGACACAAGTGCATAGGGCAATAAAATGAAGACTATACTCAGGTGGACCTATCAACATATGATCAATGGTATGCATACAAACATACAGTGCAAAATTGAATAATAATAGGCTACAGTGAACACTAGATGAAGCTGGACAGTGCTAGTGTAAAACTTATGAATGCAAAGTGCTATACAGTGTAAACATGGATGCCAAATGCAACTACGACAATCAGTGCTGAAGCAAAAAGAAAAGATATATTGCTTCTTCAAGACAAAATGTTGGACCATGCAAACAACAAATGTGCAAGCTACAACTTCAAATGAAACTGTCCCAAAGCAACAAGCAGCATTATGCAAAATGTTTAAAAGCACATATATGCAAGAGTCATATGCAAGCATCAAGTCGAGCACTAAGGAATGCAACAGTCGAGTGTCATGTCAATAATACAACATGACAATGCAGACTCAAATACACAAATAAAGACTAGTACACGTCCAGTTACAACAAAGAAAATGTAAGTCAAAGGCCACAGTGAAGAATGACCAGTTAAATTTCAACAGTATGGCCAAAGTAAATTAACATCAAGCCAAAGCCGTGAGTCATTATCAAAATAGATCAAGTGACATGATGAGGCCGAGCAAAACCAAAAGAAGCTCAAATGCAAACATGACAGTGAAACAGAGTGACGCCAACATAAAATGCACTGGAATCAAACTATCTCTAAAAGTGAAATAGGCATGTGTACCCAAACTAAGGCAACTTAGTTACAAGTAAAAAAAAAAGAACAATGACCATGAGCAATTATCAGTTTTGAACCAAGATAATTGCAGTTCAAATTAAGGTATGCCGAAATCACAATAGAAATCATCAAAACAAAATCAAAAGGAGGCCGAAGCCAACACAAAATCAAGCAGTATATTTTTTTTCAAAATCAAACAATATCAAGGGCCGAAGCCAACAGAATTCAACAATTTCAAAGCCGTGAAAAGCAGTAAATCTAGCAACAAAATCATGAATTCGAACAAGCCAGAAATCACTAACAGCTTGAATTAGATGTGAGAAATAAAATTTCTCACCTTTCACCGAAGCGGCGACGAATTGGAATCGAAACCGAAACCCTAATTTAGGAAAGAGGGACGAACGAAGATGAAGCAGCCACCATTGTTGTTTATTTTATTTTTCGTTTAGGTTTTTAAAATGAGAAAGGAAAAAGGGGTCGGGTAGAAAGGAACAGGGAGAACGTGTTTTTGCAGAGGGGCACGATTTAGGGCGTGGGTTTAGCTGACAAGGTAAGGCAGTGTATTCTTCTTCTTTTTTTTATATATATATTATTATATTTTTATTTTTCATTTTAAACTCAATTTTTTTTTGTATAATTATTTTCTTTACTTTGTTTTTTTAAATTTTGTTGTTAAAACTTTAACTAAGTGTATTTATTTATTTATTTTGTATTGATTAAAATTTTATTCTATTTTATTTAAGTAAATGAAAAATGTTATTGAGACTAACCACAAATTTATTAATTTTCATAAATAATAATTCTTATATCCAAATTATTTTTTTCTAAGTTATTAGTTTGAATTTAAAATACAAATTCAATATTCAATTTCAACTCCAAAGTCAAATTCAAATTTTATTCAACTTTAAATAAATTAAATTCTAAAATTTAATCGCCAATTTATACTGAAAATTTGAAATTCAATTTAAATTCTCATTCAAATATTTAAAATTAATTAAATATTTTCATTTTTAAATTGTTCAAAATTCTGGGTTGTTACACTTAATAGGACAGACCGACGTAATATTTGTTTTATATAGGTGAATGAAATAATTTTTCCTATTATATTTTCTGTATATAAAATAAAAAATTTCAAATGATAGCTATATTTGGCTGCAATAGATTGGTTGTTAGGTATTAAAGTGTATGAACAATAATAGAAATAAGATTGAATAATAAAATAAATGAAATTCGGAAATTTAGAACTTAAGTTACGGGGTTTTGAAATTTCTTCCGAATAAATTTTGGAATATAATAATATTGTTTAGAAGTATTTTCTAATAAAGATGATTTTGGAGAAAATAAGTTTTGTACTTTCCACTCTGTCGCTGGAAAATAATTTCGGTGATGGCGGCCGCATCATCGACTTTCATTTTCGAGTTTCGAAGGGGAAATGCCACTGTAGTAGTTCTACTGCAGATTCATTTTTGAAAATATATAAATTTTGAATTGTTTTAAATATAATTAGAGATATATAAGTTGTAAGAATATATTTATCTATTGTTTTAAAATAAATCAAAAATTTAACCCGGTATTAAATTCTTAAGTTTCTATTAATTAATTTGTTTCAATTAGTGTAGTGAAATGAAAAGTAAGTAATTAATAATTGAAACCTCTAATTTAGGTAAGAGATTTAATGCTAAATTATAAAGGAAATAAAGAAGGAGTTGAAATAGTAACTTATAAACAAAAAGGTAAAAATTTATTGAAAATGAATTAATTAAAAGAAATAAGAAACTTGTATAACTTTCAATTACACCCTGAAATAACATATATATGACTTACCAAATATTAAAAGTTGAAATGTTTAATAAGAAATGTAATGGAAATTATACGAGTAAAAGTAGGTATTGAACTATTCAATGAATTTGCTATTATAAATGAGAAATGTTATAAACTTAAGTTATAATCAAAATTTTACCAAGTAAATATAATTAAAGGGAAATATGACAAATAGATGATTATAAACTTAAGTAATCAACGTGTAAATAGATGAGGTCATGCAATTATAAATGAATGTAATATAATAAAGAAAAATTGTAAACTTAAGCTACAATTAGAATTTTACTATATTTAAATATAATTAAAGGTAAGTATCATAAATAGATGACAATAAACTTGAGTAAATGTTAAAGTAAATTATTTTAATAAACAGTAAAATGAATACTGTAAATGAATAAAGTTAAGCAGTAAATGTATGAATGTAAAATAATAAAAGGAAAATTCATCTGAATGAGTGAAAATTTTGGTAGAAATAAGGTGAATAATTGTAAGTAATAAATGAAGAATTTAAATAATCACTAAATAAATGAAAGAAAGGAAATCAAACAACTAAAGTATGAAATAAATTGATAATAAGTTAATTTGATTTGTTGGTTTGAATTGTTGTTGTTTAAAATTATGGTTGTTTGGGTAAGTTGCTCTAAAATTGGGATTGGATGAAAGAATAATCTATTTAGTTTTATCTAAGGCTGTTGAGTAAATGATGCGCTAGTAGTTTATTCTTCATTCCGTATAATTTTAAAAGTTTTGAACCCGAACAACTATTTGTTTGTTTGGTTGAATGGTTGCTTTTAATTTGTTGTGTATGCTATTTGTCGAATTGATGGTTGTTGTACTGATTTGTTGTTAGTAATTGAAACCACTTTAATAGTTCACTTTATATAAATTGTTAACCCTTTAGATTTTATGAGTATTTATAAGTAAAATGCAGGTTATGGAAGCAATTGCTACTGCTTTTGGTTCCATAAGTTTAGCGTAAGTTGCCCGACAAATAGGTACGTTTTCGGATTTACGGTTTATAGCGCTATTATATATATTTTCCCGTGTAGGGATATATATTATTTTGGAAAATATTTGTGTATATTGTTATATTTATATTATAATTTCTTCCGAGCCTCTCCGTACAAAGGAGACTCTGCCAAAATTTTCCGTAAATTTTGGACTTAGAAAAATTTGAAAATGTTTACAAACTTTAACAATTTATGTATAAAAGATTTAAATAGGTATAAATTGGTATATTTTATGTTAAATTATTTTATTGTGTAAACTTATTTGTTTATAAATTTAATTAAGAAAGATATTGTAACGACCCGTTAAATTCGATGATACTAAATGAGTTAATTTAATATGATTTCTAATCTAATTTAGAATGAAATAAAAGTCTTAAGATTTTATTTGAGTAAATGTAGGAATTAGATATAGTAACTGTAATTAAAGGTTAAAAATTTAAATGTTTATATGGCAGTAGATTGAAATAACGTAAATTGGCGTTTGTGGTTATAAGTTATAATTTGTTGATTAAATTGGTTTGTGAAATTTATACTGGAAGATTATAAATCGGAAATAGTTTTTATGAAATAATAACTGAATTGAATTGCAACTATATAAATGAAAGTAAATTTTATTTAGTGGATGTCAACATTGAATAAATTTATTTAAAATAAAAAGATTTAAATGCATGTTTGGATAGGATATATAATTGATGGATTAAGTGGTAAGTAATTAGAATTTAATTCTATAAAATTTGGAACTGAATGTATGTAAATAATTTTGTAAGAATAGGTTAATAAATAATTTATTTGCGCATACCCGATTTAATTAACAGAAAGGACAAGAACTTGATTTGCGCATAAATAATTTATAGGCGATCGTGACTTTGCCAGTAGGAGGAGTGGAGGAGGGCGAACTCAATGGAGGTGGTGGCCTGGTCGATGGTGGCCACTAGGCGCGAGCGACGCCGGTCAAAGGCAGAGGATCGAACAGGTCTGGAAGTTGTCTCGTGCGCGTCTGTAGGAAAGATAGGAAGAGGCAGGGGCGTGTTTCAAATTCAAAGTGTGACGTGGCTTCTGGGTATTGGGTGAGTTAATTAATTTTGGTTTAAGTTAATATTGTTTTCGAATGATTAAACCGATATAACTTTTACACACGAATACCGTTTCACCGAAATTTCTTTTGTTAGGATCGTAATTAAATTCCAGATCTGTTGACGCTGGTTTGGACTGATTTGGAGACCGTCGAATTTTGGGTTTAAATCAGATTTTAATTCGATTTAAATCCCAAAGGTGAGTGTTTTAACCCACTCACAACTTCTAAAAGTTTTTATGTTTGTTAAATTTATTTTAGATATGAGTAGAAATTTATTTATGATTGTTTGGCATGTTTTATTCAGCATATCGGTTAATTCGCATTTATTTAATTTAACTGTCAATTTAATTCATTTATTGCATATTAATTGACAGTTAGAATTTATTTATTTGCATATAAACTACTAGTTAAACAGTTATAAATTTAATTGAATATAAAATGTTAGTTAATAACTGTCAATTATTTCTTGTTATATTGTATATATATTGACGGTTGTTAAACTGATGATGTTTGAAATAATTTTGATTGATGATGGGTGAATGGATGTTTTATTGTATATCATTAAACTACAAGTTATCATGCATTTTTCATTTCATTCGGGATTGTGCTTTGAAATGATATACAACCGCAAATTTATTTTTAAATTGCGGATTGAAATGATAAATATCAGTATCACTAGACCATAGTGTAGAAAATTTTATACAAGCACCGTGGTCTATATATAAATTATTTTAAAGTGATTTCTATGGTTTGGATGGGATAAGGTTTATAAAAATTTTATTTTGATATTTTATAAAATATTATTCTTCGATATATATACATATGAAGTTAAAAATTTGAAAATTAAGTTGTGTATAAACCTGTTGAATAAAAATGAAAAATTGAGAAAATGGAATTTGGAAATTTATCTTATATGTTTAAGTTTGGAAATTTTAAGGTATGATATTTATAACTGGATTTTCCAAGATGAATTAAAAATGAAAATTCTAGTATAAAGTAAATTTGAGAAAATATTTAATTGCTAGAAATTGGAGTTTTATTTATGGAATTTATATGAATATTCAAGACTAAATAATAGAATATTAATTGTTGAAAGAAGAAAATCCAACTTTAGCTTTGAAATATTAATACTCCAAGGATATATATATATATAGAAATTGAAGGGGTTTTTGGAACTTGAAGTGATATTTAAATTATGGTTTGAACTTTAAATAAAGAAATATATTTGAAAAGCCATGGAAATTATTTTTCTTTACAAAGTAACTTTAAAGTTAAACCATTTATTTTACATTCGTTGAATATCCAAACCATTCAAGTTTTAGAAGTTATGGTTTTAAAATTTTGAATTTCGAAATATTATGCTTTGAAAGTATATTTCAAATATTTGGTTTCCAGATATTTTAAATTTTTAAACAAGCATGATTTTGAAAAAGAATTATATTCGAGATAAAATGATATCATATTGTTTTGGGTTTAAATTGATATCATATTCATAGTTTTGAAATGGGAAATTTTATTCTGGTTTTAAAGTATAAACTATTTTTAAATGACCGCGGTGTTATAATATCGATAGGTTGGCAAAGAGACCGGGATTGGATTTGGACATACTCTCTGTCGATACCGAAAACCACTTTGACTAACCGTGTACGCGGTGGAGATTCCAGAATGAAGTAGGTGGTGGCGACGTTTCCTGTAAGGTAAATACGTGGACCCGACTCCCGTGAGTTGGCATAAGGTGGCTCAAACAGGAGTGATTCTCAGGCCAATGAGGTCGTACCTCTGATCGGACGCTCCTCTTCGATATTATACTTTGACTTTGGATTAATTCAGTGGCCACTTCTATTTTTGATTTTGGGGGAGTTTGTTCGAGGTGGGCGGTAACTGCGGCTACGCGTTTCCACCAGCCCGGATAGCAATTGGTATATCTACCCTGGCATTGCCTAGTTGTGCCGTGTCACCTACCATACCGAGCCTTTACTACGAGTTTTGTTTTGTACCATACCTATGGAGTGCCCTCTGACGACGCCCAGTACGGGGGAGATTACGGTACTGTATAGACTATGGGAATATATTCTGTGTTAAGGGCTATATGGATAACCCCTTAACGCTATTAAAAAGTATGTTTATTTTACAAATAGACACTATTATAATAGCGCAATATACTACATAGTAAATAGTTTAACGAATCCTTAGGAGATGTAAATCCCGAGCATCTCTTGAGTTACTGCACTCATATTTATTTCTGCTAATTTAACTCACATAAGATCTTTTAGTTCTGACTCGAGTGTTTTGTCTTTTCAATTCGTTCGGGTCAGTCCGAGCGTTTCAGGATTTGAAGTTTTAGCTCTGGAGGACGAAGACGAAGATTTGTAGTATTACTATTATTATTTATACTAGTGCACTACACACTGTTCCGCTGTATTGTTATTGGTATGTGTAACTCTGATATGTATTATATAAATGTTTGTAAACAGTTTTATAAACTGTATATTTTATTATTATATTTTATCCTTCCGCTGTGAGATTCTATTTTGTTTATTTCTTCTCTGTTTTTCTTATTTACCCGTAACAATCCGCCCTTCTGTAACAACCCCCAATTTCGTACCATTCAAATCGACAATAATCCACACATGTCGGACTTGAATGATGCGAAATAACAGATTGTAAATAAATTTGGAGCAAATGAAATCAAATATACAGAATCACAGACACAGAACAAACAGAATAACTCGCAGCGGAATATAAAATAACATAGTAGTTCATGAAGCTACTATAAAAGAGTCTCAAACCAAATACATAATATAGTCTGAAAAAAACAACAGAATAGAAATCCCAAATACATAGAAGTTCACTAATACATGAGATAAACTAATACAGCTGAAACTGAAGTAGATAAATATGTAGATAAGTAGAAACTCCAGTGAAAGACCAGCTCCAGGAAGAGAATCCAAAGCTGTGAATACTCAGGCTGACCCGAGCGTAAAGCAAAACACAAAACACTCGAGTCAGGACAATATATACTTATATAATGTAAACCAACTCAAGTGAAATGTAATAAAGATAAAAGTAACTTAAAGGATGCCTGAGACCGCCCATCCTCTAAGGATCCGTTGAACTATTTACTATATAGTAATATTTCGCTATTATACTAATGTCTACAGTAAAATAAAAATACTTTTAAATAGCGTTCCGGGCTACCCATATCACCCTTCACACATAATAGTCCCAGTAGTCCATCCAATATCATGCCATCTCCACTCCGGGTGACTGTCAGAGGATACCACACGGGCTACGGGAGAAAGACAAACTCGTAGTAAAGGCTCGGTATGGTAGGTGACACGGCACACAAGGCAATGCCAGGGTAGATATACCAATTACGCACACGGGCTGGTGGTAACGCAGCAGCCACATACGCCCACCCCGAACAACACTCCAAAAATAAAGGGGTGCACCCAATCGATCACAACAGTAATAGAATGGTATCGAAGAAGTGTGTTCAGCCAGAGGTGCTACCTCCTTTGGCCCGAGATCGCTCCTGTTTTAGCCACCTTATGCTAACTCACGGGAGTTAGGTCCACGAAATGTACCTTAGGAACGTCGTCACCATCCTACTTCATTCTGGAATCCCCACCGCGCACACAGTTGTTAAAGTGGTTTTCGGTATCGACAGAGAGTATGTCCATATCCGATCCCGGTCTCTTTAACAACCAATCGTTATTATAACCCGTAGTTATAATTTCAAAAATGGTATTTATTTCTCAAAATCCAATATCATTTCAAATCCATTTCAAAATATCAACTTATCATTTCATTTGAAAAACATATTCATTTTTATTCAATTTAAAAATACCATTTCAATTCACATTTCAAAATAGTTCAATTCCAACAAATTACTTCATTTAAATCCTTTAAAAGTGAAGTTATTACATTTAATAATTAAATTATTAAACTTCCAAAATTTTCAACTTTCAAAGTTCATTCATTCACTTAATTTTATCAAAACAGTGAAAATTCAACTTTCGCAGCATTTGGAAATTGCTACAGAAAGTTATATTCAAACAGTTAAATTTAACAAAAGACAGCGTTTAAAATGCTGTAATAGTGTTACATTAGTTTCAAAGAAAAAAAAACTTAATTTAATCCAACAATTATATTTTCTATAATTCACTTTTTACTTATAAAATCACAAAATTTTACTTTTATAACCATCATTTAATTTCCTTTAATTTCATGATTTCATAAAGTTAAATTTCCATTTAAAAATTCATATTTAACACTAATTCACTTATTAAATTGCAGTGTCCAATTTTAAATTCATTACATTTAAATTTCAACCTAACACTTAAGTTAAAATTCTCAAATATAACTTAGTTTATATTTTTATTTACTTAATTAAAAATTCACTTTTAAGTCAATTCCAAAAGTTCCAATTTTAGTTACAATTTAAAATTTCAACTTAAATATTCATTCATTTCACATTTCAACTTTATTAAAATCATTAATATGATATAAAATCACTTTAAATTCCTTTAAATTCAAATTATCATAAATTTATCACGCTTTCATATTCTATTTAATTTCAATTATAATTAAATCAAATTTCCCAAAATAGCTTACATTCAAAATTTTCTAACCTTTTCGTTAATTTATTTCACTTGTAATTATTCAAAAAATCAATAATATTTTGCCAAAAATCATTTTTAATTAGGTTTAAATCAAAATATTTTAATATTTGTATTTCTAAAATAATTTTAAAATTTTTTAGAAAAACATATTAACTACGGGTCTGTATATAATTTTCTACACTAGGAAAAGTGATACGGGTAATATATCATTTCAACCCGTAATTTACAAAGAAAAATCCGGGTTTTATCATTTCAAACCCGCAGTCCCAAGTAAATGAAATAAATTTGAAAATCATTCAGGCCTATCATTTCAGCCCATAATGATTTTCCCTTATTCTAAAGTCCGTTCGGGTATGTATCATTTCAACCCATAGTGATTCTAATCTAAAGGGAACTTGCAGTGTGATAAACGAATAAAATAACAAAACAGCATAATATAACGGTAATAAATGTCATAATAGGTGTTTAAGCATGGGTGAACATCATATAATAGTGACATAGCAAATAATAATATAGTGATGCAGTTTACATATTCACAAGTGATCAATTTACTATTCATATAAGTATAAAACTGTCTGGTGAGAATAACTCACTGTTTTGAGCTGATGACACAACAACGAATTGCACAAACGGGATCTACACAAGCAAAAAAGCACGACACAAATACGAATGGAGGAGCCAAGGATTAATTCCCTTGAATACCAATCAAACAAACAATATAACAATTATAAGGTTTCAGACCAAAAATACGATAAACTATGCTAGAAATAACTTCATAAAACAAAGCTGAAATGCTTTGCACTTGCTTCCGGCATCCCATAGGCTCGGCCAGAGGTGGAGTACAGGTCTAAGGCAATGGTTTTGGGTCAGGTTTGGGTTGCTAAGGTCGGCCTAACATGAGTTTGTTGATGGCAAAAATTATGGAGATGGAACAACAACACAACAAGGCATAACTACTAACAACATCACAAGTTTCAAGCAAACAAACCTCGGCCAAGGCTGCTGTGGTCACGGCCAGAGGAGTAGGGTCCACTATGGTGACGTGGTAGAGGGTGCTGGAGGTGGTGGTGGTCATGTAGGTGGCGGCCATGGGTGGTGGAAGTGGTGGATGTGAAGGCTTGTGCTCGGCTAGGTCAAGATGTTGGAGTTTAGTGAACTTGGTGAAGGAACTACCACCTAGGGTGGTACGGATGGGGATGGTCAGTGAGGAGGAGGTGCTGGTGGCGTGCTCAGGTGGCGGTGGTGGCGGCAGGGGCTGGAGAGGGGCATGGCCGATCCTATGATAAAGAAAATCAAGTGCAAATCAAACGAAAAATCAACATAAGTGAACAAAAGGAGATAAAAGAAATAGAATTTTACCAACTTCTCAAACAACTGATGGCCGAATTTTTTTCCAGAAATTAGGTGAGAAATGATGTACGTGAATGAAGAATGAATTGGTCGGCTGAAGATGTGGAGAGTTATGGCTAATTGATGGTAAGAGTTTAGGAAAATGAAGAGGTGGAAAAATCAAAAGCCATTGGAAATAAAAGGTCACAAACCCTTTCAATTTACCTTTAATTATTTATAAAAGTTTATATATTCTGAAATAACAATATTATCAGATAAAATTTTGAAACTTTAACAAAATATAAAAATATATATATACCATTTATTAATTATATAGAGAAAAATTAAGAAAAAATAGTTAAAACAGTGAACTAGACAAGAAAATTTGAAAGTAAATGAAATAAATAAATAAAAAAATTCATATGATCTTGTAAAGTATTTTTAAGCATAAATAATAACATAAAATAAAATTTTATTCACAAAATAAATATTTAAAATTTAATTTAAATATAATTTTTAATGTAAAAAATAGCAAAAAATGGGAAAACAGCCCTAAAAAATAGGAAATCAATACAGTAAATTTTGGAAAAATTCTATTATTATTTTTAAAATATTTAGAGATGAAATTTCACAAATAAAACAAATTTAAAATAAAATAAAGAAATTTAAAATGAAGAAAATGGTAGAAAATTAGAAAACAGCCTTTAAAAATAGGAAATAAATACAGTAAATTTTGGAAAAATTACATTATCATTTTAAAAATGTTTAGAAATGATATCACACAAATAAACAAATTTAAATTAATTTCAAAATGAAATAAAGTCAAAATTAAATATATAGTCAAAATTTAGGGTTGTTACACTCTCCCCCACTCAAATCTTTTGGTCCTCGAAAATAACGGAAAGGAAAAATAAAGAGAAACAAGATAGAGAAACAAAATAGTACCTGAAACGAATAGTTCCGGATTCGAAGCATGAATGCTCTCCTCTGTTTCCCAAGTACAATCTCGATCATCAGTACTCCACTATACTTTGACCAGATTAACAGATTTTCTTCTGAGCTGCTTCGTATCTCTATTGACAATACGAAGTGGCTTCCTCTCAACAGTCAGGTTAGGCTCAATATCCAAACTATCAAGAGCAGAAGGCTGGACAATAAGAGATGGATCATGGAGATGACGGCGAAGATGCGAGACATGGAATACATCATGCACTCTAGAAAGCTTCTCGGGCAAATCCAGACGATAAGCCAAAGAACCAACTCTTTCCATGATGCGGAAAGGACCAATGAACCTAGGAGAAAGCTTCCCTCTACGACCAAAGCGAATGACATTCCTCAAGGGAGAAACCTTAAGGAACACCTGATCACCAACAGCAAATTCCAAATTTCGCCTACGCCTATCAGCATATTTCTTCTGTCTATCCTGAGCAACTCTCAGCCTCTTCTTAATCTCCTCAACTTTCTCAGAAGCTTCCAAAATCACTTCAGGACCAAGAACCAAACGATTGCCGGATTCAATCCAGTAAGAAGGAGATCTACAAGGTCGCCCGTATAAAGCAGCAAACGGAGACATTTTGAGACTGGCCTGAATGCAAAGATGGAATGAGATAGATAAAAAGATCAAGAATAGACTGAAAACAGAAGACAAGATAATACCTGATAGCTATTATTGTAGGTAAATTCGACAAGATGGAGATAATCTTCCCAAGATCCTCCAAAATCAAGCACACAAGCATGAAGAAGATCCTCGAGAATCTGATTTACTCTTTCTGTTTGACCGTCGGTCTGAGGATGATAAGCAGTGCTCAGATTCAAACGAGTACCCAAAGATTCCTGAAAAGCCTTCCAGAACTGACTAGTAAAGATAGGGTCACGATCACAAACAATACTGAGAGGAACACCATGGAGACGAACGATCTCTCTCATGTAAATCTCAGATAAACTAGAAGCAGAACGAGTAGACTTGACCGGAATAAAATGAGAGGACTTGGTCAGTCTATCAACAATAACCCATATGCTCTCATTGCCTTTCCGAGTCCTCGGTAAACCATCGATGAAATCCATGGAAACCTGTTCCCACTTCCAATTAGGAATCTCGAGGCACTGCAACAAACCAGGGATCTTCTGGTGATCGGCTTTGACTTGCTGACGAGTCGCACACCGACTAACAAAGATAGAGATATCCCTCTTCATCCCCTTCCACCAATAAAGCCTCTTCATATCCTGATACATCTTCGACACACCAGGATGAATAGAAAGTCTGGATCTATGATTTTCCTGAAGCAACTCCTGTCTCAAACTATCAACCTTCGGAACACAAATCCTGCCATTAATCCGCAAAATCCCTTTGTCATCAATCTGAGCTCCACTACTACCTCTACTACCACCAACTCTGCTACGAACACTCTCCTTCATCAATCTAAGCATCTCATTCTCATCCTGCTTAGCCATAATCTGATCCAGAAGAGGAGAAGAAGAAATAACAAGCTGACACAGCAAAGCCTTCTTCCGACTCAGAGCATCGGCCACAACATTAGCTTTACCGGGAGTATAGTTAATGTCGAGGTCGTAAGAAGCCAGAAACTCAAGCCAACGAACTTGCCTCTGATTCAGATCCTTCTGGGTGAAGATATATCTCAGAAACTGATGATCTGTGAAAAGCTCAAACTTGGTTCCAAGAAGATGATGCCTCCAAAGTTTCAAAGCAAAGACAACAACAAGTAACTCTAAATCATGAGCAGCATAATTTGCTTCGTGGGTCTTCAACTGACGGCTGGCATAGGCAATAACCCTACCATCCTGCATGAGAGCAGCACCCAAACCCTCACGACTAGAATCAGTATAAACTATAAATCCCTCACTCCCATTTGGAACAGTAAGAACTGGTACGGAAGTTAGCTTGCTCTTCAACTCACTGAATGCAGCCTTACACTTATCACTCCAGACAAATCTGGCATTCTTCCGAGTTAAAGCTGTGAGAGGTGCAGCAATCCGAGCAAAATTCTCAATGAATCTCCGGTAGTAACCGGCAAGGCCCAGAAAACTACGAATATCAGATGGAGTCTTTGGAGTTTCCCAATCCTGGAAAATAGGGGGAAAATAAAACAATAGGAAAAAAAATAGAATTATTAAAATGATAGAGAAAGAGAAAAAAGAAAGCCTTACATTGATCGCAGCAATCTTAACTGGATCAACAGAGACTCCATTACTAGAAACAATATGCCCGAGATAACGGACTTCATCCTTCCAGAAATGGCATTTAGAAAATTTAGCCTTTAACTGATGATTTCTGAGAGTCTCAAGAACATATTTCAAATGCGACTTATGCTCATCCTTAGTCTTAGAGAAGACAAGGATATCATCAACAAAGACTAGCACAAATTTATTAAGCACATCACGAAAAACACGATTCATCAAATCAACAAAGAAAGCAGGAGCATTAGTCAAATCAAAAGGCATGACTAACCATTCATAAAATCCATTCTCAGTGCGAAAAGCAGTCTTGGGAATGCTATCCTCAGCAACCCTGAGCTGATGAAAACCTGTGGCAAGGTCAAGCTGAGAGAAAATAGTGGCACCATGAAGCTGATCAAACATATCATTGATACGAGGCATAAGATATCTGTTTTTCATAGTGAGCTTGTTCAGCTCCCTATAATCAACACACATCCGAAGTGAACCATCAGATTTGGTGACAAAAACTACCGCAGCTCCCCATTCAGAAAAACTGGGCCTAATCAGACCTTTGGAAGATAAGTCTTCAATTTGCTTTCCCATCTCAACCTTCTCGCGGGGTGCCATTCTTCTAGGAGGAAGAACAATAGGTCGAGCACCAGGAATAAGATCAATCCGAAAATCGATTTCCCGCTTCGGAGGTAAAGAAATGACTTCGCCAAATACATCGGGATATAATCTAACCACAGGGGTCGAATCAAGGTCACTGGAAGAAGAATCCAAAGAATAAATAAAGTTGCCAGCAAAATCCTGAGGCATGCGGCACTGAATAATCAAGGAATTCCCTTGATCATCAACAAGCTGAACAGACCGGGCTTTACAAGAGATATGAGCATTATGATTCACTAACCAATCCTGACCAAGCAATAAATCAAAAGCATCGAAGCCCAGAATATAAAAATCACCACTAAAGCGATGATCAGAATGGAGAAGTTTCACCTCTCGACAAATCCGATTAAGGTTAGCAGGACCCCCAATAGGATTTGAAACACATAATGGAACAGAAGTATACTCAGGAGAAAGGAGATGTTCAAACTTATCACACAAATCAACAGAAATAAAACTGTGTGAAGCACCAGTATCAAACAACACACGAACAGGATGATGAAATAAAGTAAATGAACCCTGGAGTGTACCTTGGTCATCAGTAGGAGCAGGGGCAGGTGGAGGAACTGGAGATGAGGCAAAAGTGACAGCAAATATTCCAGAAGGAGTACCCCTCTGCTGGGTAGGGCAATCCTTCTTAAAATGACCAGGCTGGAGACAAATATGGCAGAGATCACGTCTAGCCGACTGAGCAGGTGGAGGAACTGCAGCACCAGATAACGTGGGACAGCTATTGGCATAGTGCCCTCTCTGATCACACCTAAAGCAAGTGATGGAGGAGAGATCAACTAGTTGCCTCTGAGCAGGGGCAGATGATGAAGATCCCAAACCAGGACGCTTCTGCCAATTCTTCTTCTGCTGCTGGAAATTTGGCTTACGCTTCTTGGAAACTGCAGAGGAAGACTGAGCACCAGAAATAGCAGGACTTTTGGATGTGGGATTCTTATAGCGAATAGCCATATCCATAAGCTGGGTGAAAGAACCATGAACATGAGAAATAAGGCGACTATAATACTCTGGCCGAGCACCAGCAATAAATTTCTCATTCTTCTTAAGAGGAGTATCAATAAGGCCAGGACCGAACTTGGAAAGTTCATTGAATTTCCTCTCATACTCAGCAAAAGACATGGTACCCTGCTTCAGATCCATAAACTCACGATAAAGCTGAGATTTCCCGGCTTCTGGCATCCATTTTGCCACAAAAGCCTCCCTGGAAAAGAGATACAGAAAACAAGCTTAAGATAGATCCAAAGAAAGGAAAAATAGGAACAAAGTTAAGATAACCCAAAGGATACCTAAACTGCTCCCAAGTGAGATCAGCCTCGACGGTGTTAGCCGTAACGGACTCACACCAATCTAAAGCAGAATCATGCAACTACCAGGCTGCAAGCTGACGCTTCTGAGCATCAGTAATGTCAAGACCAGTAAATATCCTCTCAAGACTCCGCAAACACTGCTGAGCCTCAATGATAGTCTCTGAACCGGTGAATGGGGTTCCACCAAGTTGAGAGAATTCCTTACAAAGAACAGTGAACCTGACTGGAGCAACAGGTTGAGGAGCTGGGGCAATACCGCGACCCCTAACTCGGGCATTCCCCCGATTCATCCTGAAAAATATCAAGAATGAATTTAGGATAAGAATAAAGACAAGCCGAAGACAAATTAAGATAAGGCAAGATAATACACTTGGATGAATGTCTTAAAGAAAGGAAAGATCCTAACAAGATAGATACGAAAGAAAGGAAAGTTAGAAAACATTTGAAAATCCTTTAAAAGCAAGAAAAATATATATATCAAAATAATCATTGAAAATCCTTTGAAAAAATTATGAAAAATCATCTTATACTTTGAAAATACGTCTCTCACAAAGATATGATTCTGAGATTGATTTCACTCATTCTAGGGTGGAAATACCATATCTCTAATGAGTTTTTGCTCTGCAGAGGCAATGGTTACCAAAACCAAAGCTCTGATACCAACTGTAACAACCCCCAATTTCGTACCATTCAAATCGACAATAATCCACACATGTCGGACTTGAATGATGTGAAATAACAGATTGTAAATAAATTTGGAGCAAATGAAATCAAATATACTGAATCACAGACACAGAACAAACAGAATAACTCGCAGCGGAATATAAAATAACATAGTAGTTCATGAAGCTACTATAACAGAGTCTCAAACCAAATACATAATATAGTCTGAAAAAAACAACAGAATAGAAATCCCAAATACATAGAAGTTCACTAATACATGAGATAAACTAATACAGCTGAAACAGAAGTAGATAAATATGTAGATAAGTAGAAACTCCAGTGAAAGACCAGCTCCAGGAAGAGAATCCAAAGCTGTGAATACTCAGGCTGACCCGAGCGTAAAGCAAAACACAAAACACTTGAGTCAGGACAATATATACTTATATAATGTAAACCAACTCAAGTGAACTGTAATAAAGATACAAGTAACTTAAAGGATGCCTGGGACCGCCCATCCTCTAAGGATCCGTTAAACTATTTACTATATAGTAATATTTCGCTATTATACTAATGTCTACAGTAAAATAGACATACTTTTAAATAGCGTTCCGGGCTACCCATATCACCCTTCACACATAATAGTCCCAGTAGTCCATCCAATATCATGCCATCTCCACTCTGGGTGACTGTCAGAGGATACCACACGGGCTACGGGAGAAAGACAAACTCGTAGTAAAGGCTCGGTATGGTAGGTGACACGGCACACAAGGCAATGCCAGGGTAGATATACCAATTACGCACACGGGCTGGTAGTAACACAGCAGCCACATACGCCCACCCCGAACAACACTCCAAAAATCAAGGGGTGCACCCAATCGATCACAACAGTAATAGAATGGTATCGAAGAAGTGTGTTCAGCCAGAGGTGCTACCTCCTTTGGCCCGAGATCGCTCCTGTTTTAGCCACCTTATGCTAACTCACGGGAGTTAGGTCCACGAAATGTACCTTAGGAACGTCGTCACCATCCTACTTCATTCTGGAATCTCCACCGCGCACATAGTTGTTAAAGTGGTTTTCGGTATCGGCAGAGAGTATGTCCATATCCGATCCCGGTCTCTTTAACAACCAATCGTTATTATAACCCGTAGTTATAATTTCAAAAATGGTATTTATTTCTCAAAATCCAATATCATTTCAAATCCATTTCAAAATATCAACTTATCATTTCATTTGAAAAACATATTCATTTTTATTCAATTTAAAAATACCATTTCAATTCACATTTCAAAATAGTTCAATTCTAACAAATTACTTCATTTTAATCCTTTAAAAGTGAAGTTATTACATTTAATAATTAAATTATTAAACTTCCAAAATTTTCAACTTTCAAAGTTCATTCATTCACTTAATTTTATCAAAACAGTGAAAATTCAACTTTCGCAGCATTTGGAAATTGCTACAGAAAGTTATATTCAAACAGTTAAATGTAACAAAAGACAGCGTTTAAAATGCTATAATAGTGTTACATTAGTTTCAAAGAAAAAAAAAACTTAGTTTAATCCAACAATTATATTTTCTATAATTCACTTTTTACTTATAAAATCACAAAATTTTACTTTTATAACCATCATTTAATTCCTTTAATTTCATGATTTCATAAAGTTAAATTTCCATTTAAAAATTCATATTCAACACTAATTCACTTATTAAATTGTAGTGTCCAATTTTAAATTCATTACATTTAAATTTCAACCTAACACTTAAGTTAAAATTCTCAAATATAACTTAGTTTATATTTTTATTTACTTAATTAAAAATTCACTTTTACGTCAATTCCAAAAGTTCCAATTTTAGTTACAATTTAAAATTTCAACTTAAATATTCATTCATTTCACATTTCAACTTTATTAAAATCATTAATATGATATAAAATCACTTTAAATTCCTTTAAATTCAAATTATCATAAATTTATCATGCTTTCATATTCTATTTAATTTCAAATTATAATTAAATCAAATTTCCCAAAATAGCTTACATTCAAAATTTTCTAACCTTTTCGTTAATTTATTTCACTTGTAATTATTCAGAAAATCAATAATATTTTATCAAAAATCATTTTTAATTAGGTTTAAATCAGAATATTTTAATATTTATATTTCTAAAATAATTTTAAAATTTTTTAGAAAAATATATTAACTACGGGTCTGTATATAATTTTCTACACTAGGAAAAGTGATACGGGTAATATATCATTTCAACCCGTAATTTACAAAAAAAATCCGGGTTTTATCATCTCAAACCCGCAGTCCCAAGTAAATGAAATAAGTTTGAAAATCATTCAGGCCTTTCATTTCATCCCATAATGATTTTCCCTTATTCTAAAGTCCGTTCGGGTATGTATCATTTCAACCCATAGTGATTCTAATCTAAAGGGAACTTGCAGTGTGATAAACGAATAAAATAACAGAACAACATAATATAACAGTAATAAATGTCATAATAGGTGTTTAAGCATGGGTGAACATCATATAATAGTGACATAGCAAATAATAATATAGTGATGCAGTTTACATATTCACAAGTGATCAATTTACTATTCATATAAGTATAAAACTGTCTGGTGAGAATAACTCACTGTTTTGAGCTGATGACACAACAACGAATTGCACAAACGGGATCTACACAAGCAAAAAAGCACGAAACAAATACGAATGGAGGAGCCAAGGATTAATTCCCTTGAATACCAATCAAACAAACAATATAACAATTATAAGGTTTCAGACCAAAAATACGATAAACTATGCTAGAAATAACTTCATAAAACAAAGCTGAAATGCTTTGCACTTGCTTCCGACATCCCATAGGCTCAGCCAGAGGTGGAGTACAGGTCTAAGGCAATGGTTTTGGGTCAGGTCTGGGTTGCTAAGGTCGGCCTAACATGAGTTTGTTGATGGCAAAAATTATGGAGATGGAACAACAACACAACAAGGCATAACTACTAACAACATCACAAGTTTCAAGCAAACAAAGCTCGGCCAAGGCTGCTGTGGTCACGGCCAGAGGAGTAGGGTCCACTGTGGTGACGTGGCAGAGGGTGCTGGAGGTGCTGGTGGTCATGTAGGTAGCGGCCATGGGTGGTGGAAGTGGTGGATGTGAAGGCTTGTGCTCGGCTAGGTCAAGATGTTGGAGTTTAGTGAACTGGGTGAAGGAACTACCACCTAGGGTGGTACGGATGGGGATGGTCAGTGAGGAGGAGGTGCTGGTGGCGTGCTCAGGTGGTGGTGGTGGCGGCAGGGGCTGGAGAGGGGCATGGACGATCCTATGATAAAGAAAATCAAGTGCAAATCAAACGAAAAATCAACATAAGTGAACAAAAGGAGATAAAAGAAAATAGAATTTTACCAACTTCTCAAACAAGTGATGGCCGAATTTTTTTCCAGAAATTAGGTGAGAAATGATGTACGTGAATGAAGAATGAATTGGTCAGCTGAAGATGTGGAGAGTTATGGCTAATTGATGGTAAGAGTTTAGGAAAATGAAGAGGTGGGAAAATCAAAAGCCATTGGAAATAAAAGGTCACAAACCCTTTCAATTTACCTTTAATTATTTATAAAAGTTTACATATTCTGAAATAACAATATTATCAGATAAAATTTCGAAACTTTAACAAAATATAAAAATATATATATATATATATACCATTTATTAATTATATAGAGAAAAATTAAGAAAAAATAGTTAAAACAGTGTACTAGGCAAGAAAATTTGAAAGTAAATGAAATAAATAAAAAAAATTCATATGATCTTGTAAAGTATTTTTAAGCATAAATAATAACATAAAACAAAATTTTATTCACAAAATAAATATTTAAAATTTAATTTAAATATAATTTTTAATGCAGAAAATAGCAAAAAATGGGAAAACAGCCCTTAAAAATAGGAAATCAATACAGTAAATTTTGGAAAAATTCTATTATTATTTTTAAAATATTTAGAGATCAAATTTCACAAATAAAACAAATTTAAATAAAATAAAGAAATTTAAAATGAAGAAAATGGCAGAAAATTAGAAAACAACCTTTAAAAATAGGAAATAAATCCGCATGTGTGTCTGTTTAAATCGTGCGAAAAGGCGGGATGTTACAGATATATTGTTTTCTTACTTCTTCTTTTCCCTTCTTTTCCTTCTTGGGGACGAAAATTTTTGAGTGGGGGAGAGTGTAATGACCCGTAAATTTCGACAATTTAATTTGTTTATTTAATAGGATTTTTGTAATTTATTTTAGTAGAAACAATAAATGGGATAAATAAATGTTAAAAGAGGGCTAAAATAAATTATGTAAATGGTGACTTAAAACCTATTTATGGAAATTTGAATAAAATCCAAATTGAATTAAGTAGAAAAAGGATTCTTACTTGGATATAAAATTTAATATGAGAAATTAATGAAAATATTAAATTGATTTAAATGAAATAAAAGAGTGTAAACGGTAATTGGAATGAATTAAGGAATCATGTTATTGCAAGTTAATAATTTACGACTTGAATGAAATTCCAATTCATTAAAATCATTTAAATGTTATGATTTGATGTTAAATGGAATATGAGAAAAACAATTGTAAGGATTTGATTAATATATATGTTATTTATTCAGGATATTGAATAAAATTGGGAATCCAATTGTAATTAATGGTAATAATGTTGTATTAGCTAATAAATTAAATTTCAATGCAATACCTATAAATGAATGGAATGAAACGAATGTATGTAAATGTATACTAGGTTATTTATCATCAAATAGAAGGAAAGGAAAGTAAATACCGAATTGATTGATGAATAAATATACATTAAATAGTAATTGAATATTTCGTTAGTATGAATTTAAAGGAATATGGGGTAATTTGATTAAATCAATAAAAGACAATAAATGCAATGATGGTGGGTTATTAATAAAAGTGAATAGGGAAATGATTGTTATAGTAAGAATGGAATTCCAACTTGTTGGAATGGAGTAAATACACTTAGTAATAAATTTAGTATAGGAAAACGAAATGGAAATATTGATTTAATTAATTCGTATATACATAGTAAATGGCGATTATTGGACTGTAAATAATAAACTTATTAAAGGTGATCAAGAGTTGTGACCACAAGTTATTATGAGTGATACATATATATTTAATTCATTCAATTGATTTGGAAATCATTGCAATAAATGTAAATTAAGTGTTACGTTAAATAAATTAAGGTAATAAATGGAGAATAACGTAAACGTTCTTCATAAATATGATGATTTGTGAATAAAGAATGGAAATAAAGTTGTATCAAAATATTGGAATTTAATTTATGATAACAAGGTTAATTGCAATTAGACGAGTTAAATATTTAAACGGGAATCAAGCTCTATTTATACATTTGGATTTGGAATATGATAATTTGAATCTATTGAAATTAATGGAAATTGAATATAACATTTTACGTTAATTAGAAATAAAGATGGAAATAGGAAGGTTTTTAACTAAGGGAGGGATATGTAATGATTGCATTAATTTGTAAGTAGAAATAAAACGTTAATGAGAACAAGTATTTAATATTTACCATCTATTTAGTATATTAAGTTATAACGGATAATAAATTGCAATAATTAAAAATATATTTATTACATTAACGATAATGAAGTAATACTTGAAATTTAATACTTAGATATTATGCAAATATAAATTTAAATGAAATTGGAGAGATTTACGTAATGAAGTATGAATCCAATGATAAATTTATCTAATGAAATTTGAGAATTTATAGATTTTAATTCGACACTTAAATTTTGTTTAAGTTGGTAAAGTTGATTTGAAAAATTTATGATTGATAAGAATCGTCAATTATCGAAGTGAAATGGGAAATTTGATTTAATTGACTAATTTTTAATTTATTTAATTAGTATAAAAATAGCCATTTTGGCCACTGACTCGGATTTCGACGAAACCAGTTTCATCGGAACGGTATCGGTGAATTATTATAGGATTTTAAGTTTCATAGCGATCGGACTTGTCGTTTGATCGTACGGACTCGAAACGCCCTAAAATCGATTTAATTGAAATCAATTTGAAATTGTTAACTCCTCTTTTTCACGAATCAGCGATGTAACGAGCTAGACATGGCAGCGACCTAACGACCTAGAGTATGAACGAGTTAACTTGGACGCGACTCAACGACCAAAGCAAGCCGATATAACATTTATACTCTAAGTGCTAAGTCGCTGACAACCAGCACCTGGAGCTTCATTAGGTCGTAGACGACTTAAGCTACTTCAGGACCAATCTCCCATAGGTCGCTACTACCTACTAACTCGCTAAGATGACCTAGTACGACCTTATTAAGTCGTAAACCACATCCCCTAGGTCGCTGGCAACCTACGACCTATCCAAGGTCACTTGCGACCTACGACCTAAAGCCGAACTCTCCTATAAATACGGCGCTAGCTCCAACATTCGGGGGATCTTTTGGCTCATTCCTGGAAACTGATACTGTGCTGAATTCTCGACTCACTCGACACTTCAAACACGAAAGGCATCTCAACTAACTTCGAGAGGAAATCTAACACAATCAACATGGATTCAAAGAATTCTTCTACATCGAAGTCCTAGTTGTTTGTCTCGTCAGTATTGTAATTGAGAATTGTTGTAAAGTTGTAATTGATTTCAGTAATAAAGAGGATTAAAGTGGACGTAGGCTTAATCTAAAGCCGAACAACTATAAAATTGTTGTCTTTTACTGCTTTCTCTGGACTTTCTTACTTGTTTCTAATTCCCGTGTTCACGGGTGGTGCTTTCACTTAACCTCTACATCCACCCGGGTGTTAGCGTTCAATTTTTAGCGTTAACATTTTTGATGCTTTCACTGAGAACCCAACTCAGGCTATCTTCATCATTGCTTCGCAAAAGTTTATGGAAAAAGTCTCTCTTAAAACCAGAAGTCTATCAGAAATAATGGCTCCTGGAAGAAAGCGTGGATATACAAGACCTAGTAATGTCCATGAAAATACTGCCACTTCTCCTTCGTCATGTCAAGCAGCACCAAGTGCCAGAATTACACGGGCAGAGTTAGATGCTGCAGTATCTGGATTATACCAGTAGATGGAAACTCAAAATGCTTTAATGCTTGAAAGGATAAATGCGTTGCTCGGAGCAAACCGTCAACCGGTGAATAACGAAGAAAACCTTGCGGATGATATTCGTGATCCTAAGGAAAGGAATATTCCTCAAAGACCAGCTAGCCCCGCCAAAGAAACACCTCCGTAACCTGGAGGATCGAGACCACAGCCAACTCTCCGCGAATGTTTATCCCGACAAACTTCCGAGATAATGGCCGAAGTCGGTCCTGCAGATCCTATGAATGATGAGGAATATCTTTCGGGCATGGTGCGACAAATTATGAAAGAAAGTATGCAGAGAGACAAAGATGAGAAGGAACGGGGATTCGCTCCGAGCAAAACTCCGTTCACTGAGAAGATTCTAAAAGCAGAATTCCCAAGGAAGTTTGTTCCTCCGACCATCCTAGCTTATAAGGGAACAAGCGACCCCAATCAATTTCTGTATAAGTATGATTAGCACATGACGGGTGCAAGAGCGTCTGATGAAATCAAATGCCGGTACTTTCCGGTATATTTGGAAGGAGTGGCTCTGCTCTGGTTCACAAAACTTTCGGTCCGATCCATAGACCAGTTCGCCGATTTGACTTGGAAGTTTGAAGAGCAATTCAGGTTGTATGCTTCAAACGCAAAGTATATTATGTCGCTGTCAAGCTTGGAACAGAATCTTGGGGAATCTATAAGGTCTTTCTTGAACCGCTTCAACATAGCTTTGGCTGAAGTGGACAATGCAAAGCCACGAATGGTCTTGACATACCCGATGAGGGCAATTGAAAAATCAAACGAATTTGGGAAGTGGCTGAAGATGAAAGAACAGAATTCACTTGAGAAATTCTATAAGAAAGCTGATGAATTCATGCGCTTGGAAAGCCTTTGGCCCCAGTTAAAGTGGCATTGACAGAGGTTAAGGATAATGTCGCTGCTCCTACCAAAAGAGAATCCAGTAGTCAAAAAAGGGAAAACAATGGTGGAAAGAAACAAATAGATATGAAGAAACCTCGCTTCTTAAAATCTTCAGATTTCACTCCTTTGACTGACACTCCGGAGAATATCTTCTTTGCTACCAAAGATGCGGTAGAATATCCTAAACCCCTGAGATGAGAGTTAGCAAAAAAGCTGCTCAAAGTGGGAGATTCTGTCGGTTTCATAACCAACCCGGTCATGATACCAACGAATGTCGCCATCTGAAAATTTTAATTGAAGAAATATTGAGAGAGAACAAGTTGCAGCAATATGTTAAGAGAAGTAGAAATGACCCAACTTCGTCTACTAAGGGTCAGCAACTTCCTGCTCATCCATCTGTCTCGGGTGAGAGGAACACTGTGCATGAATCAGAAAGACCTGTTATTAATGTGATTATAGGAGGTCCTCACCCAGCAGGCAAAAGCTGGGGTGAGATGGAAAGATATGCCTGTGCCTTGAAGTATGCACCAACAGAAGAGAGTGTTTTTGTGCTAGAAGACGCTGCACCTTCGAAGTAGAAGAAAACTTTTAATGATGATATTGTTTTCAGAGCCAGGGACTCAATGGGCATTGAAGCTCCGATCATGGATCCCTTGGTCATCTCTGCAGGCATTGGGCCGGCTATTGTGAGAAGAGTGCTTGTAGATTGCGGCGCTTCTTGAAATATTCTCTTTAAAAAGAAGTTCGACCAAATGAAGATTCCCATTGTTGATGTTCAAGCCTCATCTCAGAAGATTGCTGGGTTCATTGGGGAACCGAAACAGCCTGTTGGAACTATCGACTTGTTCGTCGAGCTTGGAGAGGGGCAGAAAAAGGTAGTTCGGAAACAGACTTTTGTAATTGTCGATGAATTTTCTGCCTACAACGCCTTCCTAGGCCGACCAACTCTTGCGGCTTTTAAGGCAATTCTCGCCCCGTGGTGCCTTACTATGAAATTTCCCACAGATAATGGTGTTGGAGTTATTAAAGGGGATCAGATTGCTGGGCGAGAATGTTATCTAATAGAGTTGCGTGAAGCAAGGAAGAGAGAGATGGGAAAAGATGCGGCAGCCTCAGTCCGCATCAAAGAACCAACCTTGTAGCAATTACAGGGTGGACCCTGCACTGGCGAGTATAGCGGGGCACGAAGAGAAATGGATCCCAGAAAAGCTAGTGCAGGGGAGAATAGAGTGGTGCCAGTTGAAGTAACGGTGCCAGTACCTGGTTACCCGAAAGATCCGAACAAAGTAGTGAATGTAGGTTCGCAACTAAATGTGGCGGTTCAAAATTCTTTAATATCATTCTTGAAGGCAAATCTGGACGTATTCGTTTGGACTCATGCTGATATGTGCGGAATATCCCCAGAAATTGCAGTACATACTCTGAATATTGATCCGAAGTTTACACCAGTAAAACAGAAAAGAAGAACCCAGAGTCCTGAAAGGTCAGCAGCGTTGAAAGAAGAGGTTGACCGGCTTATGGAGAATGGTTCCATCAGGGAGTCTACTTATCCGAATTGGGTTTCAAATCCAGTAATGGTTAAGAAATCTAATGGGAAATGAAGAGTTTTCATTGACTTCTCAGATTTAAACAAAGCCTGCCCCAAAGACTGCTTTCCGTTACCCAGGATAGATCAGTTGGTGGATGGAACAGCAGGGCACGAATTGTTATCTTTCATGGATGCTTACTCCGGATACAACCAGATTATGATGCATGAGCCGGATCAGGAGGATACGAGCTTTCATCACCGATGTTGGTCTCTACTGCTGTAGAGTCATGCCTTCGGACTTAAGAATGCAGGGGCAACTTACCAAAGACTCGTCAATGCTATGTTCAAACCGCAGATTGGCAAAACTATGGAAGTTTATGTTGACGATATGTTGGTAAAGTCAAAGAAAGCGGTAGACCATATGGACCACTTGGCGGAAATGTTTGCAATCCTCCGAAAGTATGGAATGAAACTTAATCCTTTGAAATCTTTGTTTGGGGTGGAGTCCAGAAAGTTTCTGGGTTTCATTGTGAGTGCTAGGGGCATTGAAGCTAATCCTACCGGGTTGCTGCCTTAAAATAAGTCAAAGCTCCTAGAACGAAGAAGGAATTGCAAAGTCTTAATGAAAAAGTCGCTGCCTTGAGTCGATTCATTTCCAAAGCTACTGATAAATGCATTCCATTCGTCGATGCACTGAAGAAAGGAAGGAAAAATTTTGACTGGACTCCTGAATGCCAGAAAGCTTTCGATGAGTTGATTCGTCATATGGAAACGCTCCAATACTTTCTAAGCCAGACAATGGTGAAGATCTTTTTGTATATTTGGCAATCTCATCTCATGCTCTCAGTGCAGCGTTGGTACGGGAAGACGCAAGAATTCAGCGCCCAGTCTATTATATCAGCAAGAGATTCACTGGGGCAGAGATGAATTATTCAAAATTGGAAAAGATCGCCTATTGTCTACTCATTGCATCAAGGAAGTTGAGGCCGTATTTACAAGCACATCCTATCAAAGTACTCACTGATCAGCCTTTAAAGCAAGTCCTGTTTCGTCCTGAGACTTCGGGTCGTCTTTTGAAGTGGAATATTGAACTCAGTCAATACGACATCACTTATCATCCCCGGAGAGCAATCAATGGACAAGCTTTGGCAGATTTTATCGCAGAATGTACAGATAAGGGTGACAGTGATGGAGAAGTGACTGATAATCCCCCGATTCAATGGAAATTATATGTTGATGGTGCAAGAAACGATTACTATTCCGGAGCTGGGGTTGTGCTTGAAACCCCTGAAGGGCGGTCGTTGTGTTATGCATTGAGATTGGAATTCCCTTCGACAAACAATGAAGCAGAATATGAAGCCCTTATTGCCGGTTTGAGAATTGCTAAAGAGTTGAATGTTAAAGTGTTTTAGATCTTCAGTGATTCACAACTTATTGTATGTCAAGTCAAGAAAGAGTTTCAGACTAAAGGAGGAAATCTGCCTGCTTTTTTGTCAAAAGCTTGGGAACTTCTCGATGATCTTGACCACTATACGATAAATCATATACCCCGAGAAGAGAACATGAAGCAGATTCTCTCGCAAAGTACGCAAGCACTAGTGAAGCTCAATTATCGGGATTAGTTCCTATGGAAGTCCTGTCAGCTCCAAGCACTGATTAGATGGATATTGATTGGATCATGACTATATCTCAAGAGCGAGAATCATGGATGACTCCGATAATGGAATATCTGCTCAACGGTTCTCTACCAGAAAGTTCAAAAGAACGATAGAAGTTACTAAGAAAAGCCTCCAGATACATAATTCAAGATGGCCGATTGTATAGGCGGGGATTCTCAATGCCATTACTCCGATGTGTGACCAAGGAAGAAGCTAAAATAATTCTAGCTGCAGTACACGGAGGAGAGTGTGGAGACCATTCAGGTGGCCAAACTCTAGCAAAGAAAATTCTTCGTTATGGGTATTTTTGGCCGGATATTAATCGTGATGCTGCAAGCTATGCCCGAAAATGTGACCGATGCCAGAGATTTGCAAAGATCCCTAGAACACCTTCCACTGAGATAACACAGATGGTCAGTCCGTGGCCATTTGCTATTTGGGGAATAGATCTCATTGGGCCTTTGCCAACCGCCAAATCCGAAATCAGATATGATATTGTTGCTGTTGATTATTTTACTAAATGGGCTGAATCTGAACCATTAGCTACTATTACCTCAAAAAAGATGATAAACTTTGTAACTAAGAATATCATTTGCAGGTATGGTGTGCCTCAAAAGATAATCACAGACAATGGAACCCAATTCGAAAGTGAAGAGTTCCAAGATTTTTGCAAGCGATTCAAAATCCAGAAAAGCTTCTCAGCAGTGGCTCATCCACAGGCAAACGGGCAAGTGGAAGCAGTAAACAAAGTTAACAAATCAACCATCAAAAAACAGCTGGAAAAAGCGAAAGGTGGTTGGGTCGATAAGCTTCCACTAGCACTATGGGCATATAGAACTACTCACAAAACTGCGACCGGGCACACTCCATTTTCATTAGCATATGGATCGGAAGCAATGATCCCGATGGAAATAGAAGTTCCTTTACATAGAAGGATTCATTTCAATCAAGCTTAAAACGAAGAGTTGCAACTTGAAGCACTTGACTTCCTTGATGAAAAAAGGGAAGAGGCTCGGCTCAGAATTGCAGCCCATCAGCAAAGAATTGCCAGGCATTTCAATTCCAAAGTTCGCCAACGCAGCTTTGAGATTGGGGATCTAGTCTTGAAAAGGGTCATGACAGCAACAGGAGTGTTTGCGCCAAACTGGAAGGGGCCATATGTCATAGGCCGAAAACTTCTTGATGGCACTTTCAAACTGACAACTGTCGAAGGAGATCCAATTCCAAGAGCTTGGAACAGCAATCATTTGCGTCCATATTTCACTTAAAAGCTTTGCTTAAGTCTGTAAAAAGAATTATGAATGTATGATTCTTGTACTGAAAGCCATTGTAAAGCTAGTGCAAGTGAATAATAAGAACTATAAAGTGGATGTAGGCCCAATTATTGGCCGAACCACTATAAATCTTGTGTTCTCTACTGCTTGTTTTATTTCGATATACAAAGTACTTCAATTGTATTGCTAAAATGTCGATTTAATATTGCAGGCTATTAAAACAAAGCTTACCTATCATAAGACCAAGCGATCCCTAACATCACTCAACAAATGAATATCTAGCCACAAAAATTCCAGATTCAAATCCTATATAAGAAGTGCTTCAAGCAAACAGTTAGTGGTTCCGCCAGAAGTAGACCCTTCCTAACTAATTGTGATCGTTTGTGCAAACAAACATTCGATTAATTAGCCTGTGTATATCCCTGCGAACTCATTTACCAATGAAGCACACTTCTTTGGATAGAATAAGCTACTTGCAAAAGGAAGGAATGTGCGCTTGGAAATGATAACAGGAAACCACTGATATGAGCAAATGACAAAAAGACATGGGCGAGCAGGCAGCAAACAGCAAAAGATCTCCTCGGAGGCACAAGCCCTTTTCGGAGGCACAACTCTTCGGAGGATAAAGACCTTTAACGGGACGTGCCAGAAAAAGAGAGTCCTCCTTCTCGATAGAAAGTTGTGGACTGATCGGTGGCACAGGACACTCGTTAACTAGCTGAGAACGTTTGTGCAAACAAACAATCCAAGTAACTTGTGTCCTCCCCGTGAATCCATCCAACAGAGAAAAGGAAACTCCAAACTTCCAAGCAACAGCCCTCTAGGAGGAACGCATTCCACCGAGATTTGAAATAAAACTTCACAAGTGCTGGAATGTGAAAAGCCCTCTTCAGAGGCCCATTTCAGCATAGTTGAAATGCTAAAAGACCTTTAATGGGACTAGCCAGAAAAAGAGAGTTCTCTTTCTCGGCAAAAAGTTGTGGACTGATCGGTGGCACTGGACACTCATTGACTAGCTGAGAACGTTTGTGCAAACAAACAATCCATGTAACTTGTGTCCGCCCCATGAATCCATCCAGCCAAGAGAAGGAAACTCCAAACTTCCAGGCAAAAGCCCTACTTAGAGGCGCACATTTCACCGTGATCTGAAATAAAACTTCACACGAGTCGAAATGTGAAAAGCCCTCTTCGGAGGCCCGCTTCCCAACGGACAGGGAAAAATTAAAAGCCTCTTCCCAGAGGCGGAAACAAAAAGCCCTCTCCCCAGAGGCACAAACAAGAAGCCCTCTCCCCAGAGGCACAAACAAAAAGCCCTCTTCCCAAAAGCACAATCAAACAAAAAGCCCTCTTCCCAGAGGCACAATCAAACAAAAGCCCTCTTCGGAGGCACAAGCAGGTCAAAGCCCTTTTTCGGAGGCCCACTGTTCCACGAAGGAAAATTCACTTGCCAAAATAAAAGTGACTTTCTCCAAAAGTGAAGTCTAAAAACTTCGCGATTGAAAAAGAGGAAACTTTTCCAATACGAGTTGCGTTCTACTAAATCAGAAAAAATATTCCCTTAAAACGGAAATATTATCCTATAAAGTACAGATGCAAACTTCCTTCAAGTGGAAAAGTTGTTCTCTAAAGAAAGAGCACAAGTCTTCTCGAAACAGAAGAGTTGTTCTCCAAAATTCTGCTAACGTGAAAGAGATTGCAATAAACCATGGTATGGGGGCAATATAATATAGTTGCAAAAATAAAAACAATGCTCAAGCAACATACCATAGGTTTACTACAACGTCACACGGGGAAAATAAAGATACATGTATGAAAAAAAGGGAATAAATACATTCTCAAATACAGACAGAATTTTGTACAAGTAAAAGAATTATTTTATTCCATACTATAAAAAAATTTATACATGCGCAGGTTTCAAAACAAAAGAAGGCGGGGACCGGTACCCGCACAATCGTCGGTCAACATAAGTCTTTGTATATACAACAAAAAAGCGAAAAGTAAGACAAGAAGCATGAGTCCCAAGCCCATCATTTCTTCTTCCCGCCACCTTTCGAGCCTACGCCTGGCCGGATGATCAATTTTTGGGGCCGGCTTGGGAGAGTAGGGGAAGAAAGAGGAAGAGGTGCAATTAGGTGTTCTTTTGTTTTTTCCTCGCCAGCAAAAGTTTCTCTCTTCTTCTTTGAGACTCTGTGTTTCCCCCTCTTCTTAGAAGAAGACTCACTACCCGGAGTGAAAAGAGTGGATAATGTTATGTCATCAAAAGCAGTCTGCTCCGGAGTTCTCTCCCCTTCTTCAGGTTCTTCGACCTTTTGTTGTTGAGAAGCAACAGGATCGTCCATGTCACGGAGAGCTTCTATCTGTTCTTCTTGTGACCACGGTTGAGAGATAGAAGGGGGAGTAATCTGAAGAGGCGGAGAGGAAATAGCTGGAGGAGGGCAAGTCTGAACAATACTTGGTGCTTTCTTTACAGGAGAAGAAAAGTTAAAGTCAGTATTCCTCATAAAAAGAGGGGATGATGGCTCATCGACACTTAGGGAAAAAGCAAGAAGCTCATCGAACTCAGTCGAAGCGAACAAGCAGTCCACTTGAGCGAGATCAACATTGAGCTTACCTGGAGAAGTAGACTTCGCTATGTCAATTTCGAAGTCCTGCGCTTCTGCGCTTTCTTGAGCCTCATCTCCAGTGTGGGCGGTGGTGCTTTCAATAACGACTTTAGTAGGAGGAGGAGAATGGGAACTGGAGCCAGCAATATCGATATCGGCCGAAACTGAAGGTAGAACTGGGTCGGTTGAGATTGTCTTTCCTAAATGATCTCCTTCTGTCGTTTCGGCTCTTTCTTTGGCAAGCTGCTCCTTCCCCTTGCAAGAGCGGCACATGCATCATCATCTAGATAATGCGCCATTAAATCTACTTCGGCATATCCGGCTCCTCCAAACATATCAAGTATGGCCTCCCACACTTTGGCCAAAGTGATTTCATATGCCGGCCCCAAAAACTTAAGGCTACCACGCCCCAGAACGCTATGGATGTAAAATTCGAATAGAGGGGAGCTGACTTCAGCTTTAGTTGCCATATGAGACTCTTCGGCTGCAGCTTTGCCGGCAACAGGTTCGTCACACTTCTTCTCAACTTCGGAAAGTCAAGCTTTCAGCAATTCAATCTCCAAGTTCTGGGAGTTGGTTTTCTCTCGAAGTTGAGCGACGTCAGCCTGGTAATTTTCTACAGTTTGCTGCTGCGCTTCAAATTTGGCTTCAGCATCTCTCTGTGCCGCATGAGCGTCTCTTACTTGTTTTTGAAGCATTTCCTCTCTCCGAGAGTAGGAAGTGGAAGAAGTGGCGAGATCTTCCTTAAGTTTTTCCACTTCTGCTTCAAGCTTCTCATTATAAGTGGCTATGCTCCTCATTTCCACGTCATGCTGTTCAAGAGTTTTCTGCCATTCAGATTTGTCGTTTTCCATTGTTAGCATGGCCTCAAGATTCGCGCGGTTTACTCTCTGAAGCTCGTCGACAAACTTCTGTCAGCTAGACATTCTCTCGATGTCAAGTTTCACAGCGTCAAGATTGCGCAGCATAGCCTGCTTGTCAATCGGGACCAAATCGAGGTCAAAGCGCACTCCTTTCAGGCACCAATGTGGAAACCGACTTTGAAGAGTGGCCGGGCCTTATCCAACTTGATACAAGGGCGTGCCAATAATTGTTTGAATATCAGTACGAGCAAGGGCAGGAGATTGAGAAGGTACAGGAGCAGCGGGCCTTTCAGGAAGTTCGGACGCTGGCTTTTCGCCATGTTTGGCCCTTTTACTAGCATCTTCAGGGATGTGGCTTTTCCCTTTGTCATCACGGGATTCCCGTTTATGAGAATCATCTTCCCTCTGAGAAGAGTCATGTCGCTCATCTCGCCTTTCGTGGCGTTCTTCATAGGCGCGCCTTTCATGAGATTTCCTCGCAGCTCTTTCTTCTTCAGTTTCCCAAGAGGCAGAAGATACCTCCTGGGGTCATAAGCACCGCGCTTCCCATAACGCTGGAAATCGTCGTAGTAAGAGCCACTTCTTCCCATTGGAGAATCTGAAATTGAAGAAAAGATAAACTCAGAAATCTTGAAAGCAAGAGAGTTGAATGCATATAAGTGCTGAAAAGTCCTAAGTGTGTGTAACGTGCAAACTACGTGCGTTGAATCACGAACCAATCCTGGGTTGAGAGGTGACGACGGATTTAACAGCTAGTGTCAATTCTTGAGCTGATGGAGTTTGTTGCAGAACGGATGTCGCTTCGACTGCTGAAGAAGTAACTTTAGCAGTGATAGGATCATCTTTAAAAAGCTCCTGCGAAGTAATCATCAGGTCGCTCAACCCCTCAAAAGTATCATCAACGCTGTGCCTAGCGGGACTTGTTCTCTCAGCTCCTTCGCCACCAGATCTCCCGGATTGTTGAGAAGGCTCCTCTTCTTCGATGACCGGAGAAAGTGCATGTTTGACGGATGACCCCACAACATTAATCGAAGTAGAACACTTTACCAAGGAAGCCTCAACAACATGTTCTTTCGGTGCAAGTTCTCCAACGGGGACTGGGGCATCCGACGTTTTTACTGGAGAGTCGGAGACTTCATGAGGTGGGTAGAACGAGAAGGGTGCAAAAGCCCGTACTGGTGCAGAAGTTCATATTTCAGCGAAAACTTAATACTTCTTTCTTCAACCGGTACGGCACTTAATCTATCAAAAGTCGTTTTGTGACTGGGATTTCTTAAGGGAGGAGGAAGTGCTGTAAAAGAAAAGAATGAAGTTAGCACTTAACAATTTGGATTTTGAAAAGCTGAAACGGAAAGAACGGGGATGAGCAATCTTACTTCCTTTTCTCCAGGTGGCATAAAACCCTATGGGACAGCGGACGAAGAAGAATTGATTCAGAAAACCGTGAGCACTTTCGGAAAGATCAGTGATAAGTTTACGATTTCTGGCACTTCTCACGAGTATAAAGGAGGGGTGGTCTTTATTCTTCGCAAATGAGCATAAGTAGCAAATTTCTTCGAAGCTCGGAAGACGGTTAAGTGTCCTCCTGAATAAAACACACAATCCCATCAGGATGGTTTAGCCATTAGGATGTAGTTGAAAGGGAGAGATGGTTAGCCGGAAAAGGAGTTGATGAAGAAATTCATTAAAAGGAGGAATGGCACCACTGTAACGACCCGTTAAATTCGATGATATTAAATGAGTTAATTTAGTATGATTTCTAATCTATTTTAGAATGAAATAAAAGTCTTAAGATTTTTGAGTAAATGTAAGAATTAGATATAGTAATTGTAAATTAATGTTAACAATTTAATATTTATATGGCAATGGATGTGAATAATGTAAATTGTCATACTTAGTATAAGTTAAATATGAGAAACCAATATAAATGTTGAATTAGTGAATTTTAATAAAAATATTAACTTGAATGGGATTCATTAATATAAATAAATAGTGGAGATTGTACATTTGGTTGTAAAATAGGTAGTGACTAAATAAAAGTGACCGTTGAATAAACCAATGCAATAAGTGTAGATAAGTAATTGTAATGAATGTTGTCAATAAATAAATGGTAATAAATTGATTTGCCTAGGTGATTATATATTGATAAGCTATAACTAAATAGGAAGTTTGGTAGTAAATAGGAAATAAGAAGACAAAGGCAACTAGTAAATTTATAAATGAATTCTAATAATAAGTAGTAATTAATACATATATAGTGGGCATTTGTGATAATTACCAAATTTTAACCATTCATATAATTTATTTAATTAAATCTAAATCTATGGCAACATTGTTGTTAGTGATGTTAGTATTAGTTAATAAATTTAATTCCAATACAATACCCATAAATGAATGGAATGGAATGAATGTATAAAAAAAAGGGTATACTAGGTTGTTTATCAAATAGAAGGATAGAAAGTAAATATCGGATTTGATTGATGAATAAGTATACATTGAATAGTAATTTAATGTAAAGTAATAGAAATTGTATAGAAATCAATCAATAAAATATACATAGATCATAGAGTTATAATAATAAATAAAAATTTGATGACACTTATATAAGGTAATGAATTGCAGATTTGGGTTTATAATAAAGAGTCAATGGAAATTTGTGGATTAATTTATGAATTCATGAAATCAGTGGATTGACTTAGTTGTAACTATATGTAAATGTACGCAATAAGGTTGTGCAATACCAATTATTTGGATTCAAATTTATATTAAATATAATGTTGGTAGCAATTGGAATTTACCGTTTTGCAAAATAAATGAGAAATCAAGTCAAATGTAAATTATATCGTAAAGGATAAATTCATTTAAACAGTAAGATTTTTAAATAAATAAACGTTTCACTTAGGTTTCATTTGGATAATTTATGTAGTTTAATGGGAAAGCAATTGAAATTGATTACCCTAAATTTGTGCAGTTAGGGTAGTTTTGATTTGTCACTTAAGATGGTAAATTATATAAAATGTGATAAATGTAGTTTTAATTAAATTATGACGATTAGGTATTTAAGAAGTGATAAACCAAAATTTATTGATTTATCTGAAATTAAATTGTGGATTTATTTCAAATAAGTGAAATTTATGTTTAACTATTACATCAATAGGAATTAATCTAATTTAAGGATATGTTAATATAAATTGGGCAAAAGGGTGTTTGGACTAGGGAATAATATTAATCGGTTTTAGAAACCTTAAATATAAAATGGGAAGTAGACAAGATTTAACGTTACAACCATTTACACAAAATCCAGGATGTGTGTAGAAGTATTTATGGAATAAAACGTAAACAATTGTTGGATAAAAAGAGTAGGAATCAACATTTATTTATTTAATTGGATATAACTACGATAGTATGATTTATTGCATTTAAATGAAATCTAATATATAGAACATTGCTTAAAAAGGAAGAATAGATAAAATTTATGATAAATCTATATACCATATAAGATTGATTGATTTAAAGACAAAAGGGGCAAGATGTATAAATTAGATTAAGTGCAACCTTCAGTAAATAAAATTTGATGGAATAAGAACATTTGGGTAATTTATTTCCAATTAAATCAATTCACGTTTCAAAATTTAATGCTAGTTTATTACATATATGTTTATGCCTAAATTTTAAACTTATGTTTAGATCCAATCTGTTCCATCTATTATTTTTCAGCCTTGTCTATATATAACCTGTTATAAACCCTAACCACTCCTTATTTTCATTTTTCTATACGTAGATCTCCTTCTCAACTCCTCATTCTAATGGCAGAAAAAAAAACCTAATTCTCAAATTCCAAAAATAATAATTTCAATTTCAAAAAAAAAAAAAAAAAAAATTGCGGATCTGCAGCAGCTTCTGGTCGCGCTTCGGGTTTCAGGAGAAAAAACCCTAGAGCAACTTCGGGTCAGGAAGAAAATGAGTCGGGTCGCTCCGGGTCGTTTTGGCGAAAACTCCAAGCAAGCACCGAGGAATTGAGGCGGCGCACCGAAGTCGAACCCGAAGTCGACCCAGGACCAGAATTTTCCATTTTTCAAATTTTCATAACTTTTGCATACTAGCTCGGATTCGCGCGCGGTTTGTTTTGATGGGATCATATCGGAATTTCTGACGTTTTGGCACTAGTTTGAATGAATTTGGAGGCTGTCCAATTTTTGGGTTTAAATTGGATTTGAATTCAAAAAGGTGAGTGTTTTAACCCACTCACAACTACTAAAAGTTTTATGTTGGTTAAATTTATTTTAGATATGAGTAGAAGTTTATTTATGACTGTTTGGCATATTTATTCAGCATATCTGTTAATTCACATTTATTTAATTTAACTGTTTATTTAGTTTATTTATTTCATATTAATTGACAGTTATAGTTATTTATTTACATATAAACTGCTAGAAAACAGTTATAAAATTTATTACTGAATATAAACGGTTAGTTTAGTAGTTGTTAAATTTATTTTGAATATAACTGCCGGTTATTAACTGTTATGTATTATCTGACATATATTAATATTGATTAAAATTGGATGATGATTGAAATTGATGATTTATGATTGATGGATGAATGGATGTTTATTGTATATCATTAAACTGCAACTTATCATGTATTTTCATTTCATTCGGGATTGTGGTTTGAAATGATATACAACCGCAAATTTTATTTTTAGATTGCGGATTGAAATGATAAATATCCGTATCACTTGACCATAGGATAGAAAATTATATACATGCACATTGGTCTATATATAAATTATTTTAAAGGGATTTCTATGGTTTGGATGGGATACGGTTTATAAAAATTTATTTTGATATTTTATAAAATATTATTCTTCGATATATATGCATATGAAGTTAAAAAAATTTAAATTTAAGCTGTGTATAAACCTGTTGAATAAAAATGATAAAAATTAAGAAATGGAATTTGGTAATTTATCTTATATGTTTAAGTTTGGAATTTTTAAGATATGATATTTATAACGGGATTTTCCAAGATAAATTTAAAAATGAACATTCTAGTATAAAGTAAATTTGAGAAAATATTAAATTTCTAGAAAATGGAGTTTTATTTATGGAATTTATGTGAATATTCAAGACTAAATAATAGAAGATTAATTTGTTGAAAGAATAAAATCCAACTTAGTTTTGAAATATAAATACCCCAAATGAATATATATATATACAAATTGAAGTGGTTTTGGAACTTGGAAGTGACATTTAAATTTTGGTTTAGACTTTAAATAAAGAAAAATATTTTTAAAGCCATGGAAATTATTTTCTTTACAAAGTAACCTTAAAGTTAAACCATTTATTCTATTTACCGTTGAATATCCAGACCATTTAAATTTTAGAAGTTATGGTTTTAAATTATGTATTTCGAAATATTATGCTTTGAAAGTATAATTCAAATATTTGGTTTACAGATATTATAAATTTTAAAGCAGTATGATTTTGGAAATGAATTATATCTGGATAAAATGATATCATATTGTTTTGGGTTTTAAAATGATATCGTATTCATAGTTTTGAAATGGAAAGGTTTATTCTGGATTTAAAATATTAACTATTTTTAAATGACCGCGGTGTTATAATAACGATTGGTTGGCAAAGAGACCGGGATCGGATATGGACATACTCTCTGTCGATACCGAAAACCACTTTGACTAACCGTGTACGCGGTGGAGATTCCAGAATGAAGTAGGATGGTGGCGACGTTTCCTGTAAGGTAAATACGTGGACCCAACTCCCGTGAGTTGGCATAAGGTGGCTAAAACAGGAGCGATTGACGGGTTAATGAGGTCATTCCTCTGATCGAACACTCCTCTTCGATATTATACTTTGACTTTGGATTGATTCAGTGGCCACTCTTATTTTGATTTTGGGGAGTTTGTTCGAGATGGGCGGTAGCTGCGGCTATGCGTTACCATCGGCCCGGAAGCGTAATTGGTATATCTACCCTGGCATTGCCTAGTTGTGCCATGTCACCTACCATACCGAGCCCTTACTACGAATTTTGTTTTGTACCATATCTATGGAGTGCCCTCTGACGACGCCCAGTACGAGGGAGATTACGGTACTGTATAGACTATGGGAATATATTCTGTGTTAAGGGCTATATGGGTAACCCCTTAACGCTATTTAAAAGTAAGTTTATTTTATAATTAGACACTATTATAATAGCGCAATATACTATATAGTAAATAGTTTAACGGATCCTTAGGAGATGTAAATCCCGAGCATCTCTTGAGTTACTGCACTCATATTTATTTCTGTAAATTTAACTTACATAAGATCTTTTAGTTCTGACTCGAGTGTTTTTGTCTTTTCAAATTCGCTCGGGTCAGTCCGAGCGTTTCAGGATTTGAGGATTTAGCTCTGGAGGACGAAGACGAAGATTTGTATTACTAGTATCTACTATATTATTCCACTACATCATTTAATTCCGCTGCATTGTTATTGGTATGTGTAACTCTGATATGTTGTATATAAATGTTTTGTAAACAGATTTATAAACTATACATTTTATTATTATATTTTATCCTTCCGCTGCGAGATTCTGTTTTCTTTTATTTCTTTCTCGTTTTTTCTTATTTACCCCATAACAATCCACCCTTTCGTATGGTTGAACTGGCACGTGTGTCGGTTTAAAGTGTGCGAAAAGGCGGGATGTTACAGTTAGTATCAGAGCTTTGGTTTAGCGATAAACCTTAGCTTTGTGGGGGTTTGACTCTTTGTTAATAGGGTAGTAATACCCTATGGGAGTCGCTGAGTGTATATATATGAGAGAGCGTATTTGTTAGTGTTATAAAAAGATTTTAATATTGTGTTAATCTGTTCCGTTTTGTATTTATAAATTCTGGTTGATGCATAGGACGCTATGTCATCAATAGGGATTTCTAAACGCTTAATAGGACAGACCGACATAATATCTGTTTTAATATAGGTGAATGAAATAATTTTGCCTATTATATTTTCTATATATAAAATAAATTTTCCAAAGGATATATTTGGTTGCAATAGATTGGTTGTTAGGAATAAAATTTATAGATTGAAATTAAAATCAATGGAAATTGAAAATTTTAGGACTTTAGTCCAGGATTTTGAAAAATTGCTTTCAAAGGATTTTGAAAAATAATAATTTTGTTTATAAGTATTTTCCGATATAAATATTTCATTATAATTCGAAAAAATTGTTTTAAAGAAGATTTTGAAGAAAAAGTTTTGTACTTTCCTCTTTGTCGCTGGAAAATAATTTCGGTGATGGCGGCCGCATCACCGACTTTCATTTTCGAGTTTCGAAGGGGGAAGGCCACTGTAGTTGTTCTACTGCAGATCCATTTTTGAAAAAAAAAATATAAATTTTAAATTACTTCAAATATAATTAGAGGTATATAAGTTATAAGAATAATTTATCTATTATTTTAAAATAAATCGAAATTTTACCTGGTATTTAATTTTTAATTTCCATTAATTAATTGTTTCAATTATTGTAGTGAAATGAAGGGTTAGTAATAAATAATTGGAACCCTTAATTGAAGTAAAAATTTAATATAATAGATAGATAAGAAAAAGGTAAATAAGTGTTGTAAACCTTAGAAATTGAATTAATGAAATTCTTTACTGATAAGAATTGATGCTATAAAGTTGTAAATGTAAGTTTAATTAAAATGTTAATATAATTAAAACAATAGAATGGAAGCATTAAATAAATTAAAGGTAAGCTGAAATTGTAAAACTTATGGAACAATGAATTAATTAATAGTTTCAATTACTGTAATGAATTGGAACGTAGCTAATTAATAAATTTCACTCGATGTAGGAAATAAGAGATTTTATGATAGGTTATAAATGGTATTAAATGAAATTTGAAATTTGTAACCTACGAAATAAAGAATATTATTATTGAACATTTAATTAATCATAGGTAAATAGAAAACTTGTATAACTTCCAAATTTCACCCTTATATAACATATATATAACTTACCAAACATTTAAAAGTTGAAATGTAAATAAGTGATGTAATAGAAATTTGTACAAGTAAAAGTAGGTAGTGAAGTATTCAATAAATTTGCTATTATAAATAAGAATTTAATGCTGTAAACTTAAGTTATAAATTGAAATCTTACTAAAATTAAAGATAAGTATTATAAATAGGTGATTTTAAACATAAGTAAATAAAACGAAATTCTTCAATAAATAAGGATTGATGTGTATGGTTATAAAATTTAGTATGATTTAAATGCTACTAGTTGAATAAAATGGAAAGTAGGTAATATAAATAAATGGCTGCAAACCCTAAGTAATAAATTAATAAAATCCTTTATTTATAAGAATGGAGGTTATGGGGTTAAGAATTTAAGTAAAAATTAAAAAGGGTTACTATAATTAAATGTAATAGAATGTAAGCATTTAATAAATGATTGAATTTGAGAAGTGCATTAAATGTAATAAAAATAAAGGAAACTTACATAACCTAAATAAAATAAAAATGAATAATGGTAAGTAATAAGTAGAAATAAAGAAACAACCACTAAATGAGAAAATAAAATATAAAGTTAGTTAGAAATAAGTGTAAATTATAAAAGGAAAATTTATGTGGTTGAATAAAAGAAAGGAAATCAAACAACTAAAGCATGTAGTGAATTTATATAAGTTAATTTGATATATGGTTGGTTGGGTAAGGAAATTTGAAGTTGCGGGATGAATAAATAATCTATTTTTGTCCCATCTAAGACTGTTGAGTAAATGATGCACTGAATAGCTATTTTTCATTCCGTACCATTTCAAGTTTGAACCCGAACAACTATTTGTTTGCTTGACTATATGGTTGTTTTATATTTGTTGTGTATGCGGTTTGTTGTAATGGATGGTTGTTGGATTGATTTGTTGTTAGTGATTGAAACCACTTAGAAATTATTTGAAAATGCTTCCCAAACTTTATTTATCTAAGTATAAAAATATATAATGATTATAAAACGGGTATATTTCATTTAAGGAAATTAATTTAGTAAATTATTGTTTATAAGTTAATATTTGAAACAAGTTGTACTGTTTTTTTTATTCTTCCTTTTCCCTTTTTTTTTCCTTTTCGGGGACGAAAAGTTTTGAGTGGGGGAGAGTGTAACGACCCGTTAAATTCGATGATATTAAATGAGTTAATTTAGTATGATTTCTAATCTATTTTAGAATGAAATAAAAGTCTTAAGATTTTTGAGTAAATGTAAGAATTAGATATAGTAATTGTAAATTAATGTTAACAATTTAATATCTATATGGCAATGGATGTGAATAATGTAAATTGTCATACTTAGTATAAGTTAAATATGAGAAACCAATATAAATGTTGAATTAGTGAATTTTAATAAAAATATTAACTTGAATGGGATTCATTAATATAAATAAATAGTGGAGATTGTACATTTGGTTGTAAAATAGGTAGTGACTAAATAAAAGTGACCGTTGAATAAACCAATGCAATAAGTGTAGATAAGTAATTGTAATGAATGTTGTCAATAAATAAATGGTAATAAATTGATTTGCCTAGGTGATTATATATTGATAAGCTATAACTAAATTGGAAGTTTGGTAGTAAATAGGAAATAAGAAGACAAAGGCAACTAGTAAATTTATAAATGAATTCTAATAATAAGTAGTAATTAATACATATATAGTGGGCATTTGTGATAATTACCAAATTTTAACCATTCATATAATTTATTTAATTAAATCTAAATCTATGGCAACATTGTTGTTAGTGATGTTAGTATTAGTTAATAAATTTAATTCCAATACAATACCCATAAATGAATGGAATGGAATGAATGTATAAAAAAAAAGGTATACTAGGTTGTTTATCAAATAGAAGGATAGAAAGTAAATATCGGATTTGATTGATGAATAAGTATACATTGAATAGTAATTTAATGTAAAGTAATAGAAATTGTATAGCAATCAATCAATAAAATGTATATAGATCGTAGAGTTATAATAATAAATAAAAATTTGATGACACTTATATAAGGTAATGAATTGCAGATTTGGGTTTATAATAAAGAGTCAATGGAAATTTGTGGATTAATTTATGAATTCATGAAATCAGTGTATTGACTTAGTTGTAACTATATGTAAATGTACGCAATAAGGTTGTGCAATACCAATTATTTGGATTCAAATTTATATTAAATATAATGTTGGTAGCAATTGGAATTTACCATTTTGCAAAATAAATGAGAAATCAAGTCAAATGTAAATTATATCGTAAAGGATAAATTCATTTAAACAGTAAGATTTTTAAATAAATAAACGTTTCACTTAGGTTTCATTTGGATAATTTATGTAGTTTAATGGAAAAGCAATTGAAATTGATTACCCTAAATTTGTGCAGTTAGGGTAGTTTTGATTTGTCACTTAAGATGGTAAATTCTATAAAATATGATAAATGTAGTTTTAATTAAATTATGACGATTGGGTATTTAAGAAGTGATAAACCAAAATTTATTGATTTATCTGAAATTAAATTGTGGATTTATTTCAAATAAGTGAAATTTATGTTTAACTATTACATCAATAGGAATTAATCTAATTTAAGGATATGCTAATATAAATTGGGCAAAAGGGTGTTTGGACTAGGGAATAATATTAATCGGTTTTAGAAACCTTAAATATAAAATGGGAAGTAGACAAGATTTAATGTTACAACCATTTACACAAAATCCAGGATGTGTGTAGAAGTATTTATGGAATAAAACGTAAACAATTGTTGGATAAAAAGAATAGGAATCAACATTTATTTATTTAATTGGATATAACTACGATAGTATGATTTATTGCATTTAAATGAAATCTAATATATAGAACATTGCCTAAAAAGGAAGAATAGATAAAATTTATGATAAATCTATATACTATATAAGATTGATTGATTTAAAGACAAAAGGGGCAAGATGTATAAATTAGATTAAGTGCAACCTTCAGTAAATAAAATTTGATGGAATAAGAACATTTGGGTAATTTATTTCCAATTAAATCAATTCACGTTTCAAAATTTAATGCTAGTTTATTACATATATGTTTATGCCTAAATTTAAACTTATGTTTAGATCCAATCTGATCCATCTATTATTTTTCAGCCTTGTCTATATATAACCTGTTATAAACCCTAGCCACTCCTTATTTTCATTTTTCTATACGTAGATCTCCTTCTCAACTCCTCATTCTAATGGCAGAAAAAAAAACCTAATTCTCAAATTCCAAAAATAATAATTTCAATTTCAAAAAAAAAAAAAAAAAAAATTGCGGATCTGCAGCAGCTTTTGGTCGCGCTTCGGGTTTCAGGGGAGAAAACCCTAGAGCAACTTCGGGTCAGGAAGAAAATGACTCGGGTCGCTCCGGGTCGTTTTGGCGAAAACTCCAAGCAAGCACCAGGGAATTGAGGCGGCGCACCGAAGTCGAACCCGAAGTCGACCCAGGACCAGAATTTTTCATTTTTCAAATTTTCATAACTTTTGCATACGAGCTCGGATTCGCGCGCGGTTTGTTTTGATGGGATCGTATCGGAATTTCTGACGTTTTGGCACTAGTTTGGATGAATTTGGAGACTGTCCAATTTTTGGGTTTAAATTGGATTTGAATTCAAAAAGGTGAGTGTTTTAACCCACTCACAACTACTAAAAGTTTTATGTTGGTTAAATTTATTTTAGATATGAGTAGAAGTTTATTTATGACTGTTTGGCATGTTTATTCAGCATATCTGTTAATTCGCATTTATTTAATTTAACTGTTTATTTAGTTTATTTATTTCATATTAATTGACAGTTATAGTTATTTATTTGCATATAAACTGCTAGAAAACAGTTATAAAATTTATTACTGAATATAAACGGTTAGTTTAATAGTTGTTAAATTTATTTTGAATATAACTGCCAGTTATTACCTGTTATGTATTATCTGACATATATTAATATTGATTAAAATTGGATGATGATTGAAATTGATGATTTATGATTGATGGATGAATGGATGTTTATTGTATATCACTAAACTGCAAGTTATCATGTATTTTCATTTCATTCGGGATTATGGTTTGAAATGATATAAAACCGCAAATTTTATTTTTAAATTGCGGATTGAAATGATAAATATCCGTATCACTTGACCATAGGATAGAAAATTATATACAGGCACCGTGGTCTATATATAAATTATTTTAAAGGGATTTCTATGGTTTGGATGGGATACGGTTTATAAAAAATTATTTTGATATTTTATAATATATTATTCTTCGATATATATGCATATGAAGTTAAATTTTTTTAAATTTAAGCTGTGTATAAACCTGTTGAATAAAAATGATAAAAATTAAGAAATGGAATTTGGTAATTTATCTTATATGTTTAAATTTGGAACTTTTAAGATATGATATTTATAACGGGATTTTCCAAGATAAATTTAAAAATGAACATTCTAGTATAAAGTAAATTTGAGAAAATATTAAATTTCTAGAAATTGGAGTTTTATTTATGGAATTTATGTGAATATTCAAGACTAAATAATAGAACATTAATTTGTTGAAAGAATAAAATCCAACTTAGTTTTGAAATATAAATACCCCAAATTAATATATATATACAAATTGAAGTGGTTTTGGAACATGGAAGTGACATTTAAATTTTGGTTTAGACTTTAAATAAAGAAAAATATTTGTAAAGCCATGGAAATTATTTTCTTTACAAAGTAACCTTAAAGTTAAACCATTTATTCTATTTACCGTTGAATATCCAGACCATTTAAATTTTAGAAGTTATGGTTTTAAATTATGAATTTTGAAATATTATGCTTTGAAAGTATAATTCAAATATTTGGTTTACAGATATTATAAATTTTAAAGCAGTATGATTTTGGAAAAGAATTTTATTTGGTTAAAATGATATCATATTGTTTTGGGTTTTAAAATGATATCGTATTCATAGTTTTGAAATGGAAAGGTTTATTCTGTATATTAACTATTTTTAAATGACCGCGGTGTTATAATAACGATTGGTTGGCAAAGAGACTGGGATCGGATATGGACATACTCTCTGTCGATACCGAAAACCACTTTGACTAACCGTGTACGCGGTGGAGATTCTAGAATGAAGTAGGATGGTGGCGACGTTTCCTGTAAGGTAAATACGTGGACCCAACTCCCGTGAGTTGGCATAAGGTGGCTAAAACAGGAGCGATTGACGAGTTAATGAGGTCATTCCTCTGATCGGACACTCCTCTTCGATATTATACTTTGACTTTGGATTGATTTAGTGGCCACTCTTATTTTGATTTTGGGGAGTTTGTTCGAGGTGGGCGGTAGCTGCGGCTATGCGTTACCATCGGCCCGGAAGCGTAATTGGTATATCTACCCTGGCATTGCCTAGTTGTGCCATGTCACCTACCATACCGAGCCCTTACTACGAATTTTGTTTTGTACCATACCCATGGAGTGCCCTCTGACGACGCCCAGTACGGGGGAGATTACGGTACTGTATAGACTATGGGAATATATTCTGTGTTAAGGGCTATATGGGTAACCCCTTAACGCTATTTAAAAGTAAGTTTATTTTATAATTAGACACTATTATAATAGCGCAATATACTATATAGTAAATAGTTTAACGGATCCTTAGGAGATGTAAATCCCGAGCATCTCTTGAGTTACTGCACTCATATTTATTTCTGTAAATTTAACTTACATAAGATCTTTTAGTTCCGACTCGAGTGTTTTTGTCTTTTCAAATTCGCTCGAGTCAGTCCGAGCGTTTCAGGATTTGAGGATTTAGCTCTGGAGGACGAAGACGAAGATTTGTATTACTAGTATCTACTATATTATTCCACTACATCATTTAATTCCGCTGCATTGTTATTGGTATGTGTAACTCTGATATGTAGTGTATAAATGTTTTGTGAACAGATTTATAAACTATACATTTTATTATTATGTTTTATCCTTCCGCTGCGAGATTCTGTTTTCTTTTATTTCTTTCTCGTTTTTTTCTTATTTAACCCATAACAATCCACCCTTTCATATGGTTGAACTGGCACGTGTGTCGGTTTAAAGTGTGCGAAAAGGCGGGATGTTACTACCACAAAGGCACATCTGACTGTTGACGGCGACAAAACCAAGAGGTGGCCTGTCGGTAGTATCATTTGGGCCAGGAAATCTAGCATCCGCTTCGGCAATCCCAAATTGAATACGTAATTGATTGAATGTCCGCTGACTCAAGGTAGTTGGAGTTCTCTCCGGAGGATCGACCAATGGGTCGGCTATCGGGAAGACTCCTTCGGATTGCTCGATTATCTCTTCTTGAGAAGACATTCTACACAAGGAGCTGGATATTTAAATATGAAGGTGCATGTTTCCTAAATGTGTAAAGTGTTGTGCAGAACTAATAAAATAACGAGAAAATATAACTGAAATTAAACTGATTAATAGTTATCAGTTAAAAAGCTTCAGGACTTGTTGTTTTAAGTTCAAGTACAGTGTTGAAGCAAACAGATTAGCTTTGGTTGATTAATTCAGTATTGCTTTAATACTTCACTTGAGTTTGTTCATTCACAGCATTTCATATAATTTCTTTAAGTTGATTATCTTTTATCGACTAATCTGTCATTTGATGTGGGCTGTCAATGGCAGTATATTCGTCCCATTCTCTACAAATGTTGTATTTAACAGGTTAATAGCATTAAAGTTAAAATAATCTGTAAAAAAGTACGACGAGTTCAGGCAGTTCATTCTAGCTGTTCAAGTTGGAAATTCAGTCAAATTCTGTCAAAGCATTGCAAATGTCCAAAGCAAATTTTCTTAGGTCGCATTGTTCAAGTTAAAGAGTTCAAGGCATAGAACTTCAGGGCAAGGCAATGTAAATTTGGTTAAGTGTTAGGTCGTTCAGACACTCTCACGACCTAAAAGCCTAAGTTGTAGGAAGTTAAGCCACAGCAAGTGTTAACTCGTCCGCGACTTAAAAGTTGTGTTCTAAAGGTTAGCTCATCCGCGACTTAAAGGTTGTGACGCAAAGGTTAGCTCGTCCGCGACTTAAAAGTTGTGATGCAAAGGTTAGCTCATCCCCGACTTAAAGGTTGCGATGCAAAGGTTAGCTCGCTCAAGTCATGATGCGACCTACAAGTAGGTCGTTAAAGAGGATGATTCATCCGGAGTAATGGGTCATGCATCATAGGTCGCATGGACCTTAGGTCATCTGACTCATTAGGTCGCTCTAAGAGTATTTCAGGAATACGCCTAACTTTCTTCCATCAAGAAGTCCTAAGTCTTATCCTCCACTCGCGTGCTGCCACATATTCATCTCCCTCACCTTACCAAAGTATCACGGCAAGGCCTAAAACCTACTAACCCGATAACCATCTCCTTGTCTCCTCCAAACTCCCAAAACATTCTCAAAAACCCCTAATCGATTCTAAAAACTTCACATTCACCAAGATAACTCTATGAAACCCTAGGCCGGTTCACTTTTTAAAGCAATCGTCGATGATGCAACAATAATCGGAAGGCGAATCAGGACATAATCTTATGGCATGGCGAAAGTGATCGGAATTACCTTTGTTTGTTGTTGGAATCAACAATTGTGGATGGAAAAGAGGAGGTTTTGTGATTAACCTTTGAGCTTGAATGACAACAATGGCGGTAAAGGGATAAGTGATAAAGTGAGGGGAATGAAGCGACTTACAGTATATAAAGGAAACAGAGGAAGAAGGTGAATAGGTGCGCGAGTTAGCAATCTTTTTGAGTCGCTTACGACCTATCAGAGTTATATCGAAGCATACGACCTATAACCTAGGCATATGCTTCGAGGGGCAAGTGTTAACTCCTCTTTTTCATGAATCAGCGATGTAACGAGCTAGATATGGCAGCGACCTAACGACCTAGAGTATGAACGAGTTAACTTGGACGCGACTCAACGACCTAGAAGATTGAAAGGGCTTAGCGACCTAAAGGAGCAGATGGTCCAGCGACCTAGTGAATCAATGAGTTAACAGCGACCTAACGGCTAAAGCGAGTTAACGACTTAAGGGGTACCGCGACTTACCGACTTACAGAAGACCACGACCTAACAACCCAAGCGACCTAACATGGATGCAAGACCAACAGCGAGCTAGCGACCTATAGTACTATATGAGTTAAGCCACTCAGCGAGCTAAGGAATTTAACTATCTGAAGAATGTACGACCTAGCGACTTAAGAACCCCACGACCTAGCGACTTAAGTACCCAACGACCTAGCAAGCTCCAGAACATAGCCGCATGTATGCTCTCTCATTAGGTCGCTTGCGACCTAAGCAAGCCGATATAATATTTATACTCTAAGTGCTAAGTCGCTGACAACCAGCACCTGGAGCTTCATTAGGTCGTAGATGACTAAAGCTACTTCAGGACCGATCTCCCATAGGTCGCTACTACCTACTAACTCGCTTAGATGACCTAGTATGACCTTATTAAGTCGTATACCACATCCCCTAGGTCGCTGGCGACCTACGACCTATCTAAGGTCACTTGCGACCTACGACCTAATGCCGAACTCTCCAATAAATACGGCGCTAGCTCCAACATTCGAGGGATCTTTTGGCTCATTCCTGGAACACCGATACTCTGCTGAATTCTCGACTCACTCGACACTTCAAACACGAAAGGCATCTCAACTAACTTCGAGAGGAAATCTAACACAATCAACATGGATTCAAAGAATTCTTGTACATCGAAATCCTAGTTGTTTGTCTTGTCAGTATTGTAATTGAGAATTGTTGTAAAGTTGTAATTGATTTCAGTAATAAAGAGGATTAAAGTGGACGTAGGCTTAATCTAAAGCCGAACCACTATAAAATTGTTGTCTTTTACTTCTTTCTCTGGACTTTCTTACTTGTTTCTAATTCCCGTGTTCACGGGTGGTGCTTTCACTTAACCTCTACATCCACCGGGGTGTTAGCGTTCAATTTTTAGCGTTAACAGAAATCAATTTGAAAATATTGATTTCAGCATAACTTCTTCATATGATGGAATTTGAGCTTGAAACTTGTTCCATCACGTTTAAAATATTTAAGAATATCTATTTTGATATATGGGATGATTCATTTTCATTCCGGAGCCAAAACGGACTTTTCAGGGACATTTTTGTCATTCAAACAAATTGACTTGAACAGTAACCTACGAAAATGATGGAACTGGGCTTCGAAACTAGTACCATTGCGTTCAGAAGGCCTTTTTATGTTAGGATAGCCTGTCAGCATGCTTAAATCGGAGTTCGAGTTATTTTGGGACCTAGCCATATAACTATGACACGCATCACGAGAATAATAATAAAATATTCCCAAAACCCTAGTTTTCTATACCAGCCGCCAGCTCTATGCCCCAACGGCCGAAAATCTTCCGACTTCACCTCCAATTTGCGATCAATCCATCAAGTAATCACGAATTCTTCCAACTGCAAAGTTGAAGAGCTTGTTACGAACTTCAAATCTAACGGTTGATTCGTGACGGGGCCTCTCGGATTCGCCAGAATCTGGGCTAGAAGACGCACACATTTTTCTTGAATTTCGCGAAAACGAAAGAGGCAGAGGCCACCGTGCTTGCGGCAGTGGCAGACGGGGTTGGCGCGCACGTGGGGATGGTCGCTGATTCACTTCTGGTTGTTGTATGGCGCGCGCGCGATTTTAGGAAGGGGGCCGGTTTGGGTTTCTATGTGCGTGAGTGTTCTCGGGGGGAGGAGAAACGCGTGAGGGAAAGGGAAGTGTCAGGTTGACTTCTGACGTGGCATAGAATAAATTAGGTTTGTTGTTTATTTTGTTTTACTTAATTTTCGTTTCCAATTCGTAAAATATTCATAACTTTCTCATACGTGATCCAATTGACGTGCAATTTTTTTTTTTAAGATCGTAATAAAATTCCGAACTCTATGACGCTTGTTTGGACAGATTTGGAGACCGTCCAATTTTTGGGTTTAAATTCAATTTAAATTCAAAAGGTGAGTGTTTTAACCCACTCACAACTTCTAAGTTTTCTTATGTTTGTTAAATTGATGTTAGATATGAGTAGAAATTTATTTATAACTGTTTTGCATAGTTTATTCATCGTATCAGTTAAATCGCATTTATTTAATTTAACTGTTAATTAAGTTTATTTTTGCATATAGATTTACAGTTAAAAAATTATTTATTTGCATACAAACTGCTGGTTAAACCGTCATTAAATTTATTTTGAATATAAACTGTTAGTTAATAACTGTCACTTATTTCCTATTATATTGTATATGCCATATATTGATGTTTGTTAAATTGATGATGATTGAAATAAATTGATGATGATTGAAGTAAATTGGTTGATGACTGATACTGGATGAATGGATGATGTGTTCTATCTTATATAAACTGCAAGTTATCATGCATTTTGTAACGACCCGGAAAATTTAACAATTTTTAATTGATTCTATAACGTATTCAATTGAATATTTGTGAAATCTTATAATAATTGAATTTTTAAATAAAGTGTTTATATATTTAGAATATGTATATTCAAATATAGCAGATTGTAAATTTTCAAATAATTTTATGGAAGTTTATTTAATTGAGAAAACGTGCTGTCCAATTCAAGCTATTAATTGCTTTAATTGATTTCTGAATTAGTGCGTAACGGTTTCTTTTTACTACCGTTAAAGATTTCTATTGCTTAATACTTTTCCAATTCAGGTAGACTTTTCCATTCGTAACCATTAATAAATTTGAGATCATCGACCTTGCTTTTATTATTCCTTGTAGTTTCGTGCACTGACTTTACTTTTCCCACTACCCATAATTTTCTCTATACGTTTCTTTTGCAATTGAAGCGTATATTTATATTTATGGTGGTGCGTTTATTCTGGTCTCCCTTTATTTTTGTTTTTAACGCTCGAAAGAATCTCAAATCATCAAGCTAGTAGCATCCGTTCCTTCCCTCGCTTTCATAAGGCCTATAATATATAAACAACTTACTTATAGATCTGAACACAACTTTGTCATCAAATTTAATGTGCCTTCCTCTCCCTATTATTTCGGTTCCAACCTTCCTAGTAAATGGCTTTAATAAATTTTGGCTAAATCATAGCTACGGACTTTTCAAATTTCTTTCATTTTATATTTATTTCCAATTCCTTCATTTGCTTCAAAATTTTTGAACGTGCCTAATCATCTCAGCATGTATATATAATGTAAGCCTACCTTTCCTTAGAAAGCTATTGCTCACAAAATTTCCTGATTTCTTTCCTTTTATCCATTTTTATATCCTTGACTTTCAAAACTCATTTTGTGTTGTACAAACAAACAAAAATTTATTGCTTTAAGTGTATAGCTAAATCAACTATTGACCATTACAATTACTTTTATTTTTATATTCATTTCAATTTATTACATAATAACGTTTTGATGAATCAATGGACAGCTTTACGTTTCTTTTGCTTTTGAAAACTTTATATTTATAGTGTACGTTTCTTTTGCATTTCAAAAATTTGAAACATGCTGCCCCATTTAAGCCATTAGTTGTTTTAATTATTTTTCTTAATCGACATATAAGCGTTGCTTTTTATTATTCCTGGATTTACATCCATACTTTAATCTCTGCTGTTCCATTTATTTCATTTGAAATCTAAATTTATTTACCATTCATTTATACGCCTCTTTCTCTTCCTCTTTTTACGTTATTTCCCTGCTTGCAAGATTTGTTGCCATTCCCGTATTTATTTCTTTTCTTTTTGAAATTTAAAACGTATACGTTTTACATTTATTTATTTCTAAACCATCCATTGCCTTTCCTTTAAATCAATCCATTCTCTTCTTATTTGTTTTAATTTATTTCCTCTTTTCACCAACACTCAATCTTTATACATATTTGTTTTAATTCATTTTCTCTATTCATGTGCATTCAATCTTTATACATATTTGTTTTAATTTATTTTCTCTTTTCACCAGCATTCAATGTTTATATACATATTTGTTTCATTTTATTTCCTCTGTTCACCATCATTTAATCTTTATATATATTTTTTAATTTATTTCCTCTTTCTTTCTTTTTTCTCCTTAAATTATAGGAATAAATTCCTAAATTTCCTCTAGCCATTACTATCTTTATTTCTTGCCACTTTAAACAAAATTTCTTTCCACTCTATCAATGTGAGGCTTCTCTTATAAATACAAATCACTCGTACATACCCTACTCCATATCAATAGATCTTCATCTCCTCTCTTGCGTGTGAAGCTTCTTCTGTAGGTAAATGGCTACACTAATTTTTTTTTCTTCTTATTTCTTTTCTTTTTCTTCTTCTTTTTCCTCCTTTTCTTTTGTTTTCTTATTGTTTATATTGCTTTTGCTTTTCCTTTATTTTAAGCATAACATGCTTCAAGTATATATTTTACATTATAAGTATGTTTATATAGTGCAGCGCAAGTATACATTAAATATAAAGTTATAAACATTTGCATTTGTTCTATGGTTAGTTTTATATGAGTATTTATTGAAATTTGTTTAGTATGACTTGCGAATATACATTGGGTTATTTCATACTGTTTATATATAATATAAGATGTTTAGCAGTCTGCATATATGTTACAGCATGTAAGATTTTTATAGAAAAAAAAAAGAAAAGTGTTAATTTTATATTGTATTGTTTATAAAAAGGTGTTAATTTTATAATATATATATATTGTGGGATAGTATACATTTATAAACATATTAATATACAGTAAGTTATAAAACATAAGTTTGATATATAGGTAGAGTTTGCATGGGTTTAAATTTCCTTCTGTTGTTTAAAATATAGTTGTAGAGTTATAAAATTTTGGGGAGAATATATAGTATAATATATTTTAAGTTAGTTTGTGTGTCTGTCCAGAGATGAATTATTATACAAATACAGTTTTATAAGATCTAAGATTTGTTGTTTTAAAATGTAAGTTTATACTAGTGATTATATGGGTTAAAATTTGACATTGATATTTTTAAGATGATAAAGAAAGTTTAATATAAGTGTTAACATGTAAGAAGTGCCTGAAGCCTGTTTTAATATTAAAGAAAGTACTGGAATTTAAATTGTTAAATTAAGTTGGAGCTATGCTCTCGCCCTTCTCTTTCTTATAAATATTTTATAAAAGGTAAATTTATATCAAGTATAAGGTGTGTAGTGTTTCAACAAATTAAGAAAAGTCGATATTGGTCTTAACAATAATAATGTGGAATGTTGACTTAAATGTTGATTTAAATATGATTATAAAAAATTTATGTTAATATTGGTTTTAAACATAGTTTTGCAGTTTTCTATTATTTGCGTTTGTTTGAAAACGTATGTATGTATATGTAATTTTAATGCGTTTTAAAACTAATATTGGTTAAGAGAGTAGTATAATAGAATAATATTTGTATTTCATTTCGGTCTACATAAAGCAGTTTCTGATCTATTTTCATCGATCTCTATTTATCAGTTGTCCATCATATTCGTGCCAATCTTGCTTCGCTTTGAAAATTTTGTTTGGATTTGTTCGATGTCTAGATCGTGATCCAGCGTAGCTCAATTCTTTGTCCAATCTATCTAGCCTCGAAAGGTGAGCAATCACTCACGATTAACATTCTTTTATTCATTAAATTTGATTTTAATTGAAACGACAATTGAAATATGCTGCTGTAGTTATTTAAATTTGTTATATATGCTATTATCTGTAACTGTTCACCTGCGGGATATGACACCATATCATGTTGTTTATATTATATTGTTATTGATGATATATGCTTGTTATTTTATTGTATTATATGTTATCACTCTGCAAGTTCCCTATAGTTTAGAAATCACTATGGGTTGAAATGATACATACCCGAACGGACTTTAGAATAAGAGAAAATAGTTATGGGTTGAAATGATAAACCCAAGCGATTTTCATTTAATTGAATTTGGGATTACGGGTTGAAATGATATCCGCCCGTATATATTTAGTGTACGGATTGAAATGATAAATATCTGTAGCACTAGACTATATGATAGGAAATATATACAGACACCGTTGGTCCATATAAATATTCTGAAAATATTTTTTATAATTTTGTAAAAAAATATATGGTTTAAATAATATTGATTCTTAAGATATTATATAAATGGAAATTTTATATATAGATTTAGTCGTAATATTTGATTTAAATTAGATTAATTTAATACGGATAATATGGTTGAGTATTTATGTAAATCTATATTTCAAATAGATTTTCTTGTAATAAATTGAATAATTAAGATTGAGAGATAAATTTTGGTTTATTAAAAATAGTATTTAAATGAGGATTTATTTAATTAAATCAATTTGAAATTTTTGAATGGGAAATTTAAAGGTATGATTTTATAACTGGATTTTTGATTTATGTGATTTAATGAATATTTGACGTTTAAATAAATTAAAGAAAATATTGAGTAAAATGTAATTTAAGGTTACTTAAATGATATTGTATCTAATGAGGGAGTATTTCAAGACTAAATAATAATGAGGTTAAATCGAGATCTATAGGAAACTGTTAAATTGAACATTTATATACTAAAGCTTTGAACTATATTGGAATTTAAATGGTTTATTTTGAGATTCGGATCTGTATTTGAAATCAATATAGTTGAATTTGTTATTTAGAAACTAAATTGAATTAAAATGAAAATTTAGGTTGAACTAAATTTGAATTTATTATTTAGAAAACTAAATTGAATAAAAATTTAGTTTGAAACGTTGAATACTTAAAGTCTTGAAATATATTGAAATATAAAGGGGTATTTTGTGATTACAAATCCGAATTTGAGATCGATAAAATTGAAGTGGTTATTTTTGGAATTGAGTTGAATTAAAATTGAAAATACTTTATTGTATAAATTATTTAATATACGTAAATACTATTTTGGGAAATATAGAGATATTTGAAGTGAAATGATATTTGGTTTTGAAGTATAAATTAAGCTGAAATGACCACGGTGTATAGTGTATATTTCTACCTTGTAGATAGTTCCATGGACCCTTAGAGGATGGTCATCCCAAACATCCTTTAAGTTACTTGTATTTCAGTTGATATTTCATTTGAGTTGGATTTATTGATATAAGAATGTTAATCCTGACTCGAGTGTTTTGTGTTTTGCTTTACGCTCGGGTCAGACTGAGTGATACAGCATTTGAGACTCACCTTCGAAGTTGGAGCTTTGCTTGAAGATCCAGCTATCTATTCCTTCATTCATCCAGTTGATTGGTTCAGAGAAGTCATCTATTGCATTGGAGACTTCACTGCATTTGAACCATTCGGTTGTATTTTATTTCTAACTCTGAGGTATATAGTAGCTTCATAAACTACTATTCTTTATTTATTCCGCTGCATTATATTACTCTGTGATCTGTGATTGATTTATTTACTGTATATTTTAAGTTTTGCCAAATTTTAATTAACAATATGGTATTTTGAATTATTCAAGTCGGACATGTATGGTTTTATTGTCGATTTGAATGGTCCAAAATAGCGGGTCATTACAGTTGGTATCAGAGCTTTGGCTCTAGGCAAGACTTAGCATTTATGGTAAATTTATTTACAGAATCACTTTCATTCGAGTTGAATCTCTTCCTTTTTGACTCAATTTGCTTTAAGTTTTGGAATGTCCCTCGGTTCCGAAATTCATTCTTGTCTCTTCCTATTTATATTCGTTGATTCTGGAGTATCCCATAACTCCACCGAATGTTTTGTAAATGGGGTGAAAACACCTTTACAATTGGCATCGATTCACCGAAGATTTTTGTATCCTCGGTTTACGATGCTTCTATATCTTGATATGCTGAATTCCATCTCTAGCAATCGAATGTCGATTTGTTTTAGAATTCCGCATCGATCATATCCCTGAAGTCACGGTTGACCCGGTTAAGGTCGCCCGCGATTTATAGAAGTATATCCATCTTCTATTTTGTAATTTAATTATCTCATCTTTGATCGAGTCTATCTTCGAATCAGAATTCTATTGATTGGAGTTCCTCTAATTCAAATCTCTATCTTTGTTTTGAAATCCATTCTTAAAATTATTCTTTGAAAATCGAGTATATTTGCATTTTTGAAATTGTTTTATATATCGAAATTATTATTTTGATAATTATGATTTTATTCTATATAAAAAGTGAAAATGTTTTCGATAAGGATTATATACCTATATATAAAACGAATAAGAAATGTTATTCTATATATAAAAGTTTTGAAAGGATTGGAAATTTCGAAAATTTATAAGAAAGTGATTCATATAAAAATGATTTATAACTGAAGGGTTAAATTTGAAATTCGAGAATTGAATTCCGGTATTTTGAAATTGGTTTTAAGATTTTGGAAAATATATAAAAATAATATGATTTAAAAGTATTTTTCCGAATAAGAAATGTTTCAAATGAGTTCAAATGAATTCCAATAATTTTGAAGAAATTTCAAAGAAGTTTTCAAGAAAATAGAAATCCAGAACTCACTTATGTCGCTGGAAAATAATTTTGGTGATGAGTGCACGCATCATCGACATTGATTTTCGAGTTTCAAAGTGGGGGAGTGGCCACTTTAATAGCTTCGTTATGCAAGTGATTTTGTAAAACCGTTTTTGATTTCAAATTCCGAAGTATAATTTGATATTTTAGAAAGATATAAGTATATATTTGAAACAATTTAAAATGAGACCGGTGTTCAGTCCTCGAGTTTCAGATTTAATAATTGGTTTATTGATTTATTGTTGATTTTCAACTGTTGAATTGAAAATTTGATTTCCCTAACTATTTTGAATGTTCGAACACTTCCAAATCGAGATTAAATTTTCAAAGCTAAGAAATTTCGAGGAGTATAAAATGTTTGATAAAGAATATAAATTTAGTTTTGAAATGTTTTGAAAAAAAATATGGTTTTGAATAATGGTTTTCAGAAAGGTAAATTGGATATTTCAAATAGAAATAGATAGTTTAAAAGTTTTAAAGGGATACTTATAAATTTGGAAACTATTTTTCGTATAATTGATTTTGAGAAAATATTTGGTTTTGAAATTTAATTGAAATTAAAACCAGTACTTATATGGTGATTTTGGAAATGAATTTGTTTGACTTGAATTATTTTAATTTGGAAACTGGGATTATTTTCTAAACCTATTATTATGGGAACTTTGAAATTGAGATATTTAATTTGGAAGAAAATTTGATGAAATCATATATGATTTTGAAACTGATATTGAAATGATTTGAAATTTGAGAACCTTATATTATTAAGCACTTGATTTGGGAGTGGTCAAACCTATATAAAATGGATTGTATAAGTATGAAGTTGATTTGAAATCTATTGATTTGAAAGGTACTCAATTTGGAAAGAGATTTTATATAATCGAAGTCTATATAAGTATGATTTGATCTACTATTGATTTGGAAAGTATTCGATTTGGGAAAAATGAAATCCTATATATATGGACTTTATATAAGTACGATATTTGAAAGTGATTTGAAAAGGTACTATATGATATATATTTTCGAAGTAAAGATATGGAAAGTGTCTTCTGCTTGATATCCGCTTTGTGGCCACATCGTGGATTCATTCTATCGATATTATTCTCTCTGATTTTTGGTTTTCCGGATGTAATACTCGAGTGTTCCCACCGTGGCTTAACCCATGGTTTTTTTTCTCTCGTGAATGCATAGCACAATTGCCTGGCTGAGTCTTGCCTAGATGTACGGATTGTTTCCTGGGGGATCCAGGCGTAACCATTGTGTATCCTGCAATCTGTGTAGGTCGCGAATAGTAGCGCAAGTGCCTGGCTGAGTCTTGCCTAGGGGTACGGATTGTTTCCTGGGGGATCCAGGCGTAACCATTGTGTATCCTGCACTCTACTAGTCATCATGGCGTAACTCGTAGGGCTGAGAAAGCTTACGGATATGGATTGTTTCTTGGGGGACCCAGGCGTAACCATTGTGTATCTGCGAACCATGATCGGACAAAGGTTTTGGTTTGGTTGATTTGTTTGGATTGTACTTTCCATATCTGTTTTTAAAAGGTTTTTCAAATATTTTCACTAGGTGTTGAAACAGGTCTACTAAGTACTTGAAAAACTCTAGCTTTGCGCCTGATCAACGCATGGCCAGAGTCTGCAAGAATGAGGATAAACTTGTTAAAACATCGAGTTATAAAAGTATTTTCGAAAGAAAAATTGGTTTGGATATAAAAGTATTTTATTTTTATTATAAAAGTATTTTCAACAAAGAAATTTTGTATTAATATTTGAAATTTAAATTCTTATGGTTTGAAATAAATTATTCGTGCCCGATTCTATTCTTTTGAATCTACCTCATCTGCTCAGCTTTATTTTTCACCTATATTCCGTTTTCGGAATCTACCTTCCTTTCCTTTTTGAATAAATCTTTTAAATATTGCTTATTTGTATACTACATTGTTTTATATAAAATTTTAGTGTTATAAATATTTTTGAAGTTATAAATTAAATAAAACATCTTTAAAGAAAATGATTATTAATTTATTGATAATATTTGAAAGGTATCTTGAGATAAATTAAAATTTTCATAAATTTTGGATTTAATATTTTCAATAGTCTTTGTAAATAGAAGTAATAATGTAAATAATTGTTTGCAAAGGAGTTTGAGAAGTATTAAATGCTAAAAAAATTTAATTTCAAATGAAGTTTTCAAATAAATATTTTAAATAAAATTTATATAGTTTTAAAATTTATTGTTTATCTTGGCTTTCAATCTACTTTTTTCTAGTTGTTTTATTCTCCTACCTCCTTCCTTTTCGGGGACGAAAAGTTTTGAGTGGGGGAGAGTGTAACGACCCGGAAAATTTTAACAATTTTTAATTGATTCTATAACGTATTTAATTGAATATTTGTGAAATCTTATAATAATTGAATTTTTAAATAAAATGTTTATATATTTAGAATACGTATATTTAAATATAGCAGATTGTAAATTTTCAAATAATTTTATGGAAGTTTATTTAATTGAGAAAACGTGCTGTCCAATTCAAGCTATTAATTGCTTTAATTGATTTCTGAATCAGTGCGTAACGGTTTCTTTTTACTACCGTTAAAGATTTCTATTGCTTAATACTTTTCCAATTCAGGTAGACTTTTTCATTCGTAACCATTAATAAATTTGAGATCATCGACCTTGCTTTTATTATTCCTTGTAGTTTCGTGCACTGACTTTACTTTTCCCACTACCCATAATTTTCTCTATACGTTTCTTTTGCAATTGAAGCGTATATTTATATTTATGGTGGTGCGTTTATTCTGGTCTCCCTTTATTTTTGTTTTTAACGCTCGAAAGAATCTCAAATCATCAAGCTAGTAGCATCCGTTCTTTCCCTCGCTTTCATAAGGCCTATAATATATAAAAAACTTACTTATAGATCTGAACACAACTTTGTCATCAAATTTAATGTGCCTTCCTCTCCCTATTATTTCGGTTCCAACCTTCCTAGTAAATGGCTTTAATAAATTTTGGCTAAATCATAGCTACGGACTTTTCAAATTTCTTTCATTTTATATTTATTTCCAATTCCTTCATTTGCTTCAAAATTTTTGAACGTGCCTAATCATCTCAGCATGTATATATAATGTAAGCCTACCTTTCCTTAGAAAGCTATTGCTCACAAAATTTCCTGATTTCTTTCCTTTTATCCATTTTTGTAACGACCCAGAATTTTAATTAATTAAAATTTGAATATTTAATTAATTTAAAAATTAATAAGTGAATTTATAAGTCAAATAAATTTTATTTTGAATAATTGGATTTAATTGAATAATTAAATCGATAATTTAATATGTGAAAATACAGAAATAATTGAAAATTGGGTTAAATATGATTGAAATTGATTTGTAAAATTTTATTTTATCATATTGAAGTTATAATGATGTTATAGAACTTTTGAAATTGAATTTAGAATTTATTTGTGAAAATTGAATATTTTAATATTTAATTATCGACTGTAATATAGTCAATTTTTGAACAGTCTCAGAATTAGACGAAACCAGTTTCATTGGATCCGTAATAGTTTTTATTACCGGATTTCAATTTTCGTGTCAATCGGAGTTATCGTTTTATCGTGGCAGCTCGAAACGTATCGAATTTGTTTTAATAATAATTTGGCGAGTTAAAATAGCCATTTTTCAAAAAGTCTCGGATTTCGACGAAACCAGTTTCATCGGATCCGTAATGTGATATTATTGTATGGTTTAAAATTTCGTGTCAATTGTATTTACCGTTTGTCCGGTGCAAGCTAAAACGCCTAGAAAATCGTTTAAATCGGTTTAATTTAAATTGAACGTTTATTGCCATAACTCGCACAGATGTTCGAATTAGCTTCCGAAACCTGTTCGATTGTGTCCGGAACGCGGGGTAAACCCTAGAAACGCTGGTTAAGGCGCGTAAATCGGAGTTCGGAATTTCCGGAATGAATAGTGTCGTTTTATTTCCTATAAATAGACCATCTATTTCACAAATTTGAGAAAAAATAAAACCCTAACCCTAATATTCTACTAGCCGCCAGTAGCTAAAACCGAAGGCCGAAATTGCTCCTTTCTTCCTTCGTTAATATCTTCAAATCCATGCAATATTATCAAAAACTTTCTTAATGAAAGATGGAGAGCACGCAACGAGCTTTGGATCCATACGGATATGATGAGGTTTAGTGTCGCGTGGAGGTGGAAATAAGGCCGCGTTCGGCTACAGTTGGGCACGGTTTTCGAAGGTCAAGTGATGACCGAGCTCCATGCCATCTTGGCAGAGTGTGGCTCTCACGAAGAGCTTCGATTTGGCGCATCCTGATCGCATTCAAGTTCGTCGAGGAGGTGGAGATGTTTAACCCTAGTTTAGTTATGATGGGTTCATGTTGCGTTTGGTTTACTGGAGCTAGATGTTGCGTGCGTGTGTTGGGAAGATGGGGGTGAGGCGTTGGATCTGGAAATGGATGGTGGATGTTGAGATGTAGGTTTAAAATTAAATAAATTGTTGTAAATTTATAAATAAAATTCGTGTAATCTTCAAAAATGCATATCTTTTTCATACGAGGTCGAAAACGCGCGAAACCAGTTGCGTTGGAATCGTATGGACGAGCACTACGCGATGGAATTAGATTGGAGTCGTTTGGAGTTAGTGAGAATTTCGGGTAAAATTAAACGCGCGTTTAATTTTATTCGAAATAAATCGCTAAAACGGAATTGAAATCAAGGTGAGAACTTCTCACTCAATCGAATCGGTTTCGATTTTAATTTTAAATAGTTACATTTAAAATATTTGAATGCATGTTTGAATGATGATTGATATCTATTGATTGTTAAAATAGACATTATGCGCCGTTAGTAAGCGGATGTTATTTATTAAAAACATATACCGCGAATATTTCATAAACAGTGAAATTGGTATTATATATGATAGCAATATATATATATTGGCATATGTATATATTGCATTTGTTGATTTCCCGCATTGTATAGCGGATGAGACCCTATTGCGTCGTCTATTAAGCGGATAATATTTTAAATCCCATATACCGCGATAATTCCGTACTGGAGCGGAATTGGTATTGTGCTAATGTTTGTGGATGCAGGAAACAGGTTGGAGGGATCCAACTGGATTCCTCAACAGTATTTATTTGATTTCAGATATTTTGATATTTGATGGATTATCATATCGATATATGATATCATTGTTGTCGTGATTGACTATTTGGTGTGTAGCATCATTGGTCCAAATTTTGGAATTTTAAAATGTTTTTAAAGTGATTTTTGAAAGTATACGTTTATAAAATATTTTGGAATTGATCCATTTTAAATAAATAAACGTTATAATTTTTAATGTTATAAAAATTATGGTTTTTGAGAAATATAGTTAAAAGTTGAATTTTTGAGAATATGGGGTTAATAATTTTATAAAATGGTTTAAATTGGGATTTTAGAATTTATTGTGAAAAGTTTAAAAATAGGATTTATGAAATTTATTTATTTTATCAATCAAAATGGTGAAATTATAAAGGAGTTTAAGGAAGTTTTAAAAGAATAATAGTATAAATTGATTTATATAAAAGATTTATAAATTGATATTTATAAATTAAAATATTTGAATTATAAAACGAGTTTTTATAAGTGTTAGAATGAAGTGTGAATGAATTTCGTAAATGAATGAAATTTATAGAATTATAAACGGTGAAGTTATAAATGGAATTTTATAAGCAGTAGGTTCATAAAATTCATAAAGTTGTTAAAAGAATGGTTTTGGATAAATAAATGAATCGGATAAGTTATAAGATTTATAATTATGAAGTTCAAAGGAACGATTTTGCAAACAAATAAATTATAAGTATTTCACTTATAATATGAACTTTTGGTTTATAATTGAGTTATGAATTGAGATAGGTTAATAAAGGAATTTATAAAAGGAAGTTGTTATAAAATAAATAGAAATGGAATTTATAAACGTTGTTTTATAAATTCGCAAACGACTTATTTTAAGAAGTAAATCGTTGTAACCTATTAATGGGGTTATATTCACGTTTTTGACTGTGAATAATCCTTTGAAACAAAATGAATAGAAATGATGAAATTGATTAACGTAGGATATTCACGTTTTTGAATAGTGAATAATATGTTAAAGAAATTGTTTTGAATGTGATGTTTTAAATAGAATTAAAACGATCTAACGATGTTTTAAATGTGTTGAGATTCAAAACCATAGATTTCAACATTTATTGTTGAAATAGATGTTTTCGAGAAATAGAAGGAAATGGTGGACTATAACACTGTTGTTATAGTAAATGATTTCCGAAAGGAAATGTTTTGTATAGTATTGGGATCTATATATCTATTTTAATTTCGAATCCCTATACTAGTGATTTTGGGTTGTCGTAACGATGTTTTACGCAACATTCGTTTTGGCCCAAATAAATATGTTTAAGAGAATGATTTCCTTAAAGAATGAAATATATACTTAATTTCGATTTAAGTATATTGAATATTTTCCAAGTGTTGAAAATAAAAAAAAATTGTGAATTACTTATTAATAAATAAGTATGGAAATGTTTTCCAATATAAAGTGAATATTTTGAGAATTTATCTTTTTGAAGATAAATTGAAATGAATAATTGAAATCGTATATGCATGGATATTTTGGAATGTAAATTCACTATGGAATTTATAAATAAAAAGGGGAATTTGTTTAAAAATAAATATTGATTTATTTTGGACATATTGAAATTATATATCTTGTAAAGATATTTTGGAAAATAAATAATTTGGAAAATTATTTGGAATCTGGTGATGTGTGCATATCCATTGATAGTTCAATAACCGACTATCAATATTTACCTTTGAAAGGTATTTGTTGTGATTTGTTGAATTTGAATGCTACACTTATTTTTAAATTATTGCGCTCGTTATTCGGATTACCCATTCCGAATAGTGATACGACGTAATGGATAGCATTGATGACCGGTGTTGAAGACCGGATATTTTTGAAAGCGAAAGGACAACTCGTCGATTGTCTTTGCACCGAGTAGCTACGGTATAGAGACTCCCTATGTGATGGGAAGTCCGGACGTGATTAGAGATTATCCGGATTGCAAGGACTTCTTTGTAAGTGCCTTCGGTTCTGTTCGAGCCCGAAACAGACTTGTATGGATTGTATGTCTGACATTACAAATTGAGATATAAAGCAGATTTCTTTCAAATATATTTCTGTTGGTGGCGGAGAATTTATTCTTTTAGCTTAACACCCTTCTCTGAGACGTACGAGCTCAAAGGTTATGTAGTTGAAGGTTATCAGCAATATATTCCCAATTTGGTAATGTGACATGCTGAGTGCTGCTGTGAAATGATCATTGTGTTGATTATTGGTGATAGGATCACTTATTTGATCGTCTATCTTGGTGATCATTTCTATGGTCATTTGTTTACCCAAAGCATGGCTCTTGCATAAAGTATGTTTTTGTGGACGTGACTTCGTCGAGCCTCACACCCCGGAATGGTCAAAACAGGAAAGTGCGGTAAGGTTATGAGGGGTAGCGCCCTTTAGGGTATGTGCATTTCCTTCTGGAAAAGGGTGGTATCATGGTATGGAGCCCAGATACTTACTCATGTTGAAAACACTTTATGATTGTGTGAATTGATTACGAGCGCTCGGTTAAAGGTCCCAAAGGACCGGGGGATGGCATACTCGGTCAGTTGTTACTCAGTTAGGGGTAAGCCGGCCTTGTGTTGGTAGAGATCCGGTTTGGTTCTCGGGGATGTCCTTCCAGAGGCATTCTCATGTGGCAATGGGAAGTTCCTTGGCCTGATCATTCGTTGGAAATCCAATTCCCAATACGAAACCTTGTACGGTATTAGTTGTAGAACCTGCCATTTACTTATGGTGGTCACCACTGTTTAGATGGTAGCTATAGTAGGCATAGTTCGAAATGTCTATGCTGGCTAAGATTTATATCTTTATTTTCGAAATGAATTTTCTCTGCACTATGCACTATTAATAATATCAAATGTTCTTTTAAATGCGTATCAAGCATCTTTGACTATCATAAGGAGAAATCTCCTCCGATTCTGCGTTTGCATTGTGTGTGTGTGCGGGAGGCCTTATGGTAGTCTCATTTTTAAAAGCATTGCGAATTGACTTTAAAAAAATATTCCTCTATTTTGATTTTAAAGATAAATAAACTGTTTTGAGTTCTCACACAAGTCACATGACTGACTCGGAGTTTATTGTTTTCCTTCCTAAACTCTGGGTGCCCACCAATTTCTACACGGGCAGTCAAGAGTTAGGTTTATCAGGATATTCTGGAGTTGCTGGAGGCAAGCTAGATGGCATGGCGTATTACTAGTATTTAGTATTTCTTTTTCGCTGTTTGTTTGTTGTTGTTGTTGTACACTCTGATATAATGAAATGTAATGTGATGTAATGTAATAACTGATATAGTTCTTTATCTAAAGATTATTCATTTATTTATTATATGTTGTTCCGCTGCGAATTGTGAGATTCTGTTGTTGTTATGTTGTTTTCTTTCTGTTCCGTTCTATTTTCTATTTTCTTTTCTCTCCATTTTCTATCTTTTCCTCTCTTCTTCTACCTTTTCTTCTTTCTTAAAACCCTAAGTGTTCGGTTTTTCGGCATTCGATTTCTCGGCAGTTGATACAGTGGACGTATTGATGTCAGTTTTCGGAAGTTGAAGAATCGGGTCCTTACAATTTTTATATCCTTGACTTTCAAAACTCATTTTGTGTTGTACAAACAAACAAAAAATTATTGCTTTAAATGTATAGCTAAATCAACTATTGACCATTACAATTACTTTTATTTTTATATTCATTTCAATTTATTACTTAATAACGTTTTGATGAATCAATGGACAGCTTTACGTTTCTTTTGCTTTTGAAAACTTTATATTTATAGTGTACGTTTCTTTTGCATTTCAAAAATTTGAAACATGCTGCCCCATTTAAGACATTAATTGTTTTAATTATTTTTCTTAATCGACATATAACCGTTGCTTTTTATTATTCGTGGATTTACATCCATACTTTAATCTCAGTTGTTCCATTTATTTCATTTGAAATCTAAATTTATTTACCATTCATTTATACGCCTCTTCCTCTTCCTCTTTTTACGTTATTTCCCTGCTTGCAAGATCTGTTGCCATTCCCGTATTTATTTCTTTCCTTTTTGAAATTTAAAACGTATACGTTTTACATTTATTTATTTCTAAACCATCCATTGCCTTTCCTTTAAATCAATCCATTCTCTTCTTATTTGTTTTAATTTATTTCCTCTTTTCACCAACACTCAATCTTTATACATATTTGTTTTAATTCATTTTCTCTATTCATGTGCATTCAATCTTTATACATATTTGTTTTAATTTATTTTCTCTTTTCACCAGCATTCAATGTTTATATACATATTTGTTTCATTTTATTTCCTCTGTTCACCAGCATTTAATCTTTATATTTTTTTAATTTATTTCCTCTTTCTTTTTTTTCTCCTTAAATTATAGGAATAAATTCCTAAATTTCCTCTAGCCATTACTATCTTTATTTCTCGCCACTTTAAACAAAATTTCTTTCCACTCTATCAATGTGAGGCTTCTCTTATAAATACAAATCACTCGTACATACCCTACTCCATATCAATAGATCTTCATCTCCTCTCTTGCGTGTGAAGCTTCTTCTGTAGGTAAATGGCTGCACTAATTTTTTTTTTCTTCTTATTTCTTTTCTTCTTCTTTTTCCTCCTTTTCTTTTGTTTTCTTATTGTTTATATTGCTTTTGCTTTTCCTTTATTTTAAGCATAACATGCTTCAAGTATATATTTTACATTATAAGTATGTTTATATAGTGCAGCGCAAGTATACATTAAATATAAAGTTATAAACATTTGCATTTGTTCTATGGTTAGTTTTATATGAGTATTTATTGAAATTTGTTTAGTATGACTTTTGAATATACATTGGGTTATTTCATACTGTTTATTTATAATATAAGATGTTTAGCAGTCTGCATATATGTTACAGCATGTAAGATTTTTATATAAAAAAAAGAAAGAAAAGTGTTAATTTTATATTGTATTGTTTATAAAAAGGTGTTAATTTTATAATATATATATTGTTGGACAGTATACATTTATAAACATATTAATATACAGTAAGTTATAAAACATAAGTTTGATATATAGGTAGAGTTTGCATGGGTTTAAATTTCCTTCTATTGTTTAAAATATAGTTGTAGAGTTATAAAATTTTGGGGAGAATATATAGTCTAATATATTTTAAGTTAGTTTGTGTGTCTGTCCAGAGATGAGTTATTATACAAATACAGTTTTATAAGATCTAAGATTTGTTGTTTTAAAATGTAAGTTTATACTAGTGATTATATGGGTTAAAATTTGACATTGATATTTTTAAGATGATAAAGAAAGTTTAATGTAAGTGTTAACATGTAAGAAATGCCTGAAGCCTGTTTTAATATTAAAGAAAGTACTGGAATTTAAATTGTTAAATTAAGTTGGAGCTATGCTCTCGCCCTTCTCTTTCTTATAAATATTTTGCAAAAGGTAAATTTATATCAAGTATAAGGTGTGTAGTGTTTCAACAAATTAAGAAAAGTCGATATTGGTCTTAACAATAAAAATGTGGAATGTTGACTTAAATGTTGATTTAAATATGATTATAAAAAAATTATGTTAATATTGGCTTTAAACATAGTTTTGCAGTTTTCTATTATTTGCGTTTGTTTGAAAACGTATGTATGTATATGTAATTTTAATGCGTTTCAAAACTAATATTGGTTAAGAGAGTAGTATAATAGAATAATATTTGTATTTCATTTCGGTCTACATAAAGCAGTTTCTGATCTATTTTCATCGATCTCTATTTATCAGTTGTCCATCGTATTCGTGCCAATCTTGCTTCGCTTTGAAAATTTTGTTTGGATTTGTTCGATGTCTAGATCGTGATCCAGCGTAGCTCAATTCTTTGTCCAATCTATCTAGCCTCGAAAGGCGAGCAATCACTCACGATTAACATTCTTTTATTCATTAAACTTGATTTTAATTGAAACGACAATTGAAATATGCTGCTGTAGTTATTTAAATTTGTTATATATGCTATTATCTGTAACTGTTCACCTGCGGGATATGACACCATATCCTGTTGTTTATATTATATTGTTATTGATGATATATGCTTGTTATTTTATTGTATTATCTGTTATCACTCTGCAAGTTCCCTGTAGTTTAGAAATCACTATTGGTTGAAATGATACATACCCGAACGGACTTTAGAATAAGAGAAAATCGTTATGGGTTGAAATGATAAACCCAAGCGATTTTCATTTAATTGAATTTGGGATTACGGGTTGAAATGATATCCGCCCGTATATATTTAGTGTACGGATTGAAATGATAAATATCTGTAGCACTAGACTATATGATAGGAAATATATACAGACACCGTTGGTCCATATAAATATTCTGAAAATAATTTTTATAATTTTGGAAAAAAATATATGGTTTAAATAATATTAATTCTTAAGATATTATATAAATGGAAATTTTATATATAGATTTAGTCGTAATATTTGATTTAAATTAGATTAATTTAATACGGATAATATGGTTGAGTATTTATGTAAATCTATGTTTCAAATAGATTTTCTTGTAATAAATTTGTAACATCCCGGAATTTTTAACACGGGATTTGTGAACATTTAATTCATTTTAAATGTTTACTATGGGTTTAAGATTTATTTTGAACGATAAGAATTGGTTTAGATTCAGATAACAAGTTAGAATTTCTAATGTGGACATTCAATTTGAAATTAAATAATAATAATTAAATATTGGACTGAGAGAATTTGGGAAATTGGATGTGAATTGTTATAAAAATAATGTTTAAATGTATTTTTGAGCTCAATTGGTCATAATTGATATTTTTGGATTTTTGGAAAAATTTATAAGTTGATAAGTTATTATTTGGAATTTTATATTAATTTAAAAATGAATTTAATATTATTAAAATTTGCAAATAATCAGATCTTAGTCCGGAATGAGGAAAAATGATTTTAAATGTGTTTATAAATGTTATATGAATTATTGTTAAGCTAATAAAATTTTAAAAGTGGGAGTATTGAGTGATTTCGATAATTTCGAAAATTGCTTAATTTAATAGACGAGTTAAAATAGCCTTCCGGGGCACAGTCTCGGAATTCGACGAAACCAGTTCCATTGGATCCGTAATAGTTAGTTATTATCGGATTTCAATTTTCGTAGCAATCGGAGTTGTCATTTCACCCCGGCAGCTCGAAACGCATCGAAATCGTTTTAATCGATTTAATTTCAAATTGAACGTTTAATTCCGTAACTCGTGCATACGACCGAATTGGCTTACGAAACCTGTTCCATTGCGTCCGGAACGTTGAAAAACCTTAGAATCGCCTATCGGAACATGAGAATTGGAGTTCGTTTGCATAAGTTGTTAAACGGAGAATTTTATAAATAAAATATTATTAAATTATATATATATTAACCTAATATCTTCAAAACCCTAGCTAGAACGCAGGCCGCCGCATCAAAACCCTTCAATGGCCGAAAATCTTTAATTTTGTTCCTTTAAATTCGCATCATCCATCGAGTAATTGAAGATATCTCTAACATGAAGTTCGTAGAGCTTGAAGCTGGCTTTCGATCTATATAGACGAGTTGGTGTTCTGTGAAGCGTAGGGAGAAGGGGGTCGCCGCGTTCATCGTAAACTCGCGCGCGTTTTCTGGAGCACTCGGGGAACCGAGCTTCATCGCGTTCGAGGGGGAAGTCGAGTTGGCAGTGGGCTTTAAGATGGTGTTCTCCGATCGAAAATTTGGGCTTCGAGCTAGTCGCGTTTCGAAGCCCTAGGCCATAGGAGTTGGGTCTTGTTCGCGTTTGGCTCCTGGAACTTGCGCATGCGTTGGGGAAGACGGGTATAACCGTGTTTGCATTGGTATTAAAAAAAAAAAAAAAATTGTTTTAAAATTTAGTTCAAGCTTTAAAAATCAATAACTATTACTTATGTTATCAGTTTCGGACGAAACTGGAAGCTTTGGAATCGCAGAGTCGAGCACTACGCGATGGTACAGATCCGGAGTCATTCCGGGCAAGTAGAAATTTGGGTTAAATCGGACACCGTCCGGTTTAATTTAAATTTCGAAAGCTCACCGAAACTCAAGGTGAGTTATTCTCACTCACATCTGGATACTAGTAAAGTAGACAGTTAGTATTGATTGGTTGTTTGGATGTTTAGCTGAATATGTTAGTTATTATCAAATTGAATTGATATATATACTGTTGTGCTAATATTTGTGGATGCAGGGAAAACAGGTTGGAGGGATCCAACGGGATTCCTCACAAAGTAGTAATATTTTTATATTGATGATTATGCCTGTTTATATATTGTGATTGATAAGTTGGAATTTAATTGCATTGTGATATTGTGGTTTAAACTATAAACCCAGAATATTAGTTATAAAGAAAATTGCAGTTTTAATTATGAAGAAATTAAATTGGGTTTCAAAGAAATTGAGAAATTGTTAAATAAGAAGTTTAGAGAATATAAATGTTTGAAACCTGATTTGGATGGAAAACTGAAATGAATTTGTATAGAAATATTGTTGGATAAATTTATAAATCCAAAGTTAATTATAAATGGATGAATTGAATTTAGAGAAATAAAAGATATGGTTAATAATGAATTTTAAAGGATTAAAATTTGAAATCTATTTAGAATGGAAATTGGAAGTTGTAAAATCTGGAATGATAATTAAAGATAAATGTTATTAGTTGAAGTTTTGGGAAATAAATTTATGTTATAAAACCCTAAAACTTAATTTAATAAATGGACAGAAATCGTGAGAAGGATTTCTGTGATGATTTAGTAGAAATGAGATTTCCTAAGGAAAATCCAAGTTCGAGTTTTAAATTGATTTTATAAAAAGAAGTTTTAAAATCTTAAACTGGTTTTAAAGAATGTTTTGAAAATTATTATTTTAAAGTGATTATTTATAATTTAGCAATAGTAAAATTTTATAAATATCTTAATAATTATGTTTACAAATGGATTTGTTTTAAAAGCTAGTTTTGACCTAAGTATATTGAAATAAGAGTTAATCGTTTTACAACTCTATTTTTAATATATAGTATGACCAAACCTATTTTAAATTAAGTTATATCTTATAAATAGGTTTTGCTTTAAATATTTTGAAATTATATTTTGAGTAAATAATTAGTAGTTAATTTTCCTATTTTAAAGTATATTTTAAATTTAAAATGTTTTTAACTATTTTTAAATCTAAACTGTTTTGAACTTGGATATTTCCAATGGAAATCTATGGTAAAAGATTTACCTTGTAAAGGAAGAACTTTGGAAATTGTTTTCAAATGAGTTTTGGAAATTTGAAATATATCTTTTAAAGATATTCGAGGCAAATAAATAATTTGGGAGTTATTTATTGTGTGATGGATGCTATGGATGTTTATGAATATAAATTGATAGTTAAATCACCGACTATCAATATTGGACAAATTTCGTTGATCGTTTCGAAGAGACCGGGATCGAGATTTATTTCTCGAAAACCACTTCGATCCGGTTTGTACGTTTTCGTGCGATAAACGTTTTTCGGAGTCGAAGATGGAGCAGTGAAGTGCAAGGGCTAGTCGCTACTAATCCTGAGGATATTTCCAAAATGGATGTAGTAGGAATAGTGCCTTCGGTTCCGTTCGAACCCGGGACGGACTTGTATGGACGAATGCTTCGTGACATCGTCAGCGGACGATGGGCATTCTAAGTGAAACGTTCTAAAGGTAACGTTTAGCCTCGAGCCTCATCAACCGGGAATGACTGAAAATCAGGGGATATGCAGCAAGGCTTCGTGGGTAGCCCCCACTGGAGAGTAAGGTCATCCCTGTCTAGAGGTTCCTTTTTATTTCGGCTTAGTGGTGCGGTTGCTGATCCCAACCGCGGGGTGATCTTATTCGGAATTGCCCATAGGTGATTCCGGTCTTGTGTTGCAGGGGACGAAGGGAGTAGTCCTCGGTACTGTGATCTAGACCACGTACTGTGATAGGTGGTACCCCAGTGCCTAGTCATTGTTGGAAATCCATTTTCCCTACGAGCCTTTTTCGAGTTTTGTTTGTATTACCCACTTCGGTGGCTAGTAGCTGGAATTTAATAGATGTAACAATTTCGGCTATTTTATAATTATTTGTAAATAGACCCTATTATAATATTAGAGGATTTCTATAAAAAGTGTTTTAGCTATCGTAAGGTAAAAACCCGACATGTTTATTTGTGGCGTGGTCTTACGAGATGCTTTTGTTTTCAAAAGGATTTTTGAAACTTTAATAATCAATTGTGTGCATTATTATCAGCTGGTATGCCAGACTGACTCGGGTGTTATTTCATTATAATGCTCGGGTCAGACCGAGTATTATATGTTCAGGATAGGTTGCTATGGAGCAGGAGAGGAGCTGGAGTTCGAGACGTATTATATGTACCTATATATATATCCGCTGCTATGTTGTATGGTATGTCTGTTATGTGATGATTGATGTATGAGTTACTCTGATGATATGTTGTATAAACAGTTATAGATTTCATTTTGTGTAAGGATATATAGTTGTTATTATATTTTATTCCGCTGCGACTGTGAGATTCTGATATTGTTTAGTTTCTTCTTCTTCTATCTCTTTTCTTTTAACCTCAATGGTTCGTATTTCTGTTCCACTTGAGTCAATTAGGGTAGAATAATGTTGATTCAAGGGGTACGGATTTGCGGGCTGTCACAAAATTGAATAATTAAGATTGAGAGATAAATTTTGGTTTATTAAAAATAGTATTTAAATGAAGATTTATTTAATTAAATCAATTTGAAATTTTTGAATGGGAAATTTAAAGGTATGATTTTATAACTGGATTTTTGATTTATGTGATTTAATGAATATTTCACGTTTAAATAAATTAAAGAAAATATTGAGTAAAATGTAATTTAAGGTTACTTAAATGATATTGTATCTAATGAGGGAGTATTTCAAGACTAAATAATAATGAGGTTAAATCGAGATATATAGGAAACTGTTAAATTGAACATTTAAATACTAAAGCTTTGAACTATATTGGAATTTAAATGGTTTATTTTGAGATTCGGATCTGTATTTGAAATCAATATAGTTGAATTTGTTATTTAGAAACTAAATTGAATTAAAATCAAAATTTAGGTTGAACTAAATTTGAATTTATTATTTAGAAAACTAAATTGAATAAAAATTTAGTTTGAAACGTTGAATACTTAAAGTCTTCAAATATATTGAAATATAAAGGGGTATTTTGTGATTATAAATCCGAATTTGAGATCGATAAAATTGAAGTGGTTATTTTTGGAATCGAGTTGAATTAAAATTGAAAATACTTTATTGTATAAATTATTTAATATACGTAAATACTATTTTGGGAAATATAGAGATATTTGAAGTGAAATGATATTTGGTTTTGAAGTATAAATTAAGCTGAAATGACCACGGTGTATAGTGTATATTTCTACCTTGTAGATAGTTCCATGGACCCTTAGAGGATGGTTATCCCAAACATCCTTTAAGTTACTTGTATTTCAGTTGATATTTCATTTGAGTTGGATTTATTGATATAAGCATGTTAATCTTGACTCGAGTGTTTTGTGTTTTGTTTTACGCTCGGGTCAGACTGAGTGATACACCATTTGAGACTCACCTTCGAAGTTGGAGCTTTGCTTGAAGATCCAGCTATCTATTCCTTCATTCATCCAGTTGATTGGTTCAGAGAAGTCATCTGTTGCACTGGAGACTTCACTGCATTTGAACCATTCGGTTGTATTTTATTTCTAACTCTGAGGTATATAGTAGCTTCATAAACTACTATTCTTTATCTATTCCGCTGCATTATATTACTCTGTGATCTGTGATTGATTTATTTACTGTATATTTTAAGTTTTGCCAAATTTTAATTAACAATATGGTATTTTGAATTATTCAAGTTGGACATGTATGGTTTTATTGTCGATTTGAATGGTCCAAAATAGCGGGTCATTACACATTTCTTTTCATTCAGGATTGTGGTTTGAAATGATATACAACCGCATTTTATTTTTAAATTGCGGATTGAAATGATAAATATCCGTATCACTTCACCATAGGATAGAAAATTATATACAGGCACCGTGGTATATATATAAAAATATATATTTTGAAACGGTTTTCTATGGTTTTGGAAAGGAAATACGGTTTAATAAATACTTATTTTGACGTTATTTAAATGTTACTTTATATATATATATATATATATATATATAGTTAAATTCTTAAATCTAAGCTATGTATAAAAGGATTAATAAAAGGGGTTTAATAAGGAGTTGATTTCTTTTATATAAAGTGGTAAGTATCTATTTAAACTCTATTGTATATATTAAGTTTAAATGACTTAAATGAAATTAAGTTAGAAGGTAAATATGGGATAGGTTTTAAATTGAATATTTCAGAATTGAACTTGAATTAAAGTATTTAAGAATTATCCTCCAAATTGGTTTTAAAATATAAATAAATTAAGATTTGAAAGGTACGATTAATAACTTGATTTTGATTTGAGGATTTAAATGAATATTAGATTGATTGGAAGAATAATATCAAGTTAATTTAATTGAAAGAATATCCTGTTATTCAAAGTTTAAATTTTTACGTAATTGATATTTGATTTATCAAGTAAGTATTTCAAACTAAATAATAGCAACGTGAATTTAATATATATAGGTATGAATAAAAAATTTAGTTTTTAAATGATGGAATATTTAAACTTTTAAATATATGAAATATAAATGGTTTATTTGGGAATTCAAATCTGATTTGGAATTGATTTGAGAATTTGAAAACTAATTTACTTTATTAAGTAATTTATTATTAAACCATTTAAGTATTTAAAATTCATGTTTCGAAGCTATGGGTTTAAGGAATATATATCTGGAAGTACTATGATTTTTGGAAAAAAGATATACTTGAAATAAAAGTGATATCATATTTATTTGGTTTTAAAAGAAGAAATGATATCAAAATATTATGGTTTGAAATGGATATATATTTTGGTTTTAAAATATAAATTATTTGGAAATAACGCGGTGTTATAATAACGTTTGGTTGTTGAAGAGACCGGGATCGGAAGTTGTCATACTCTCTGCCAACTCCGAAAACCACTTTAACAACCGTATACGCGGTGGAGATTCCAGAATGAAGTAGGTTGGTGGCGGCGTTTCCTGTAAGGTAAATACATGGACCCAAATCCCGTGAGTTGGCATAAGGTGGCTAAAACAGGAGCGATTAGCAGGTTAATAAGGTAGCACTTTTGATCCGACACACCCCTTCGATATTACACTTTGACTTATGGATTGATTCGGTGGCCACTTTTGATTTTTATTTGGGGGTGTGGCTCGAGGTGGACGGTAGCTGCGCGCTATGCGTTACCACCGACCCGGAAGCGTAATTGCTATATCTACCCTGGCATTGCCTAGTTGTGCCGTGTCACCTACCATATCGAGCCTTACTACGAGTTTCTATTTGTGTCGTACCTATGGAGTGTCTTCTCGTAATCTTCCGATCAGGAGATATGCAGGCACTGTATAGACTATTGGCATTTTTGTGTTAAGGGCTATATGGGTAACCCCTTAACGCTATTTAAAAGTAAGTTTATTTTATAAATAGACACTATTATAATAGCGCAATATACTACATAGTAAATAGTTTAACGGATCCTTAGGAGATGTAAATCCCGAGCATCACTTGAGTTACTGCACTCATATTTATTTCTGTTAATTTAACTCACATAAGATCTTTTAGTTCTGACTCGAGTGTTTTTTTCTTTTCATATTCGCTCGGGTCAGTCCGAGTGTTTCAGGATCGAAGACTTTAGCTCTGGAGGACGAAGACGGAGATTTCTATTATTATTAATTATATTCCACTACACTCATATTGTTCCGTTTCATTGTTATATGGTATGTGTACTCTGATATGTATTGTATAGATAAAATCAACGGTTTTGTAAAACAGCTTCATGAACTGTATATTTTGATTATTATATTTTATCCTTCCGCTGTGAGATTCTGTTTAGTTTGCTTTCTTCTCTGTTTTCTTATTTATCCCATAACAATCCGCCATTACGTATGGTTTGAATTGGCATGTGTGTCTATTTGAACCGTGTGAAAAGGCGGGACGTTACATAAAGCGACATGCGAATGTTAATATTCGAATTGTTCGATATTGATGTTGATTCAATTTACACCTTTGGGTTGCACAGCTACAATTTGAATACTGTAAAATACCACATGATTTAATTAGATTATAATTGTTATAAATTAATTAAATTAATTAATATTCGTTAAATATTGATTATTAAATTTTATTTGATTTGTTTGAAATTGTATTTAATAAAGTGCATATATAAAAGTTTGATATGTATGCATCGATATGCAACGTCGACAAATATTTAAATCAGATTTGTATTAAACAAATATTAAATGTATTTGGAAAATTGTGTAGGCCCATTTGACCCATGAAATGGCAAGCCATAATAGGGGAGATAATTTTTTAATGAAAACTTTTTTTTGTATTGGCAAAGAGAAGAGGTAAATAAGGGACCTGGATCTCCACCTTTTACTCTTTTGCGTTGCCTATATAAACCACATATCCTCTCTCATTTTCAGTTAATTTTTTCCTCCTTCCCTACTAGTCATTGGCTGCAAGTTATATGACTTTCTCCTATATTTTCCAAATCAATTATAATCAATTCAAATCTTTTTTCAAGTAAGTAATATTCTCTTATAGTTAGTTGCACTTTCTAGAGGAGTCTAGATCGAATTAGTAAATTCTAAACCTTTTTCAATCATATGTGTTTATCTATGTTAGTACGCAAGTACAGATTAGATCCTTGTTATTACAATATATATATATATATATATATATATCATTTCTATTTGATTATACATACATGTGTTTCCATACACACACACATGCATATATTTATATTTATATAGGCACATACATTTGAATTGAGTAAATAACCTTATGTATATATAAACATATATATATATATATATAGACACACACACACATATATATATTGACCACTTAAAAAAATCGTAATATATATCTCTTTTATTATAAAGCAAAACCCTAGTCAACTTAGTCAAAGTGAAGACTTTTATGTAGTGCTTAAACGTATACATATTGCCACGTTTTGTGGTCATGAAACCACCATCCGCAGTATTATTTATCCCGAATTGTATTTCCTCACATTTCCAACATTTCTTCAATTTATCTTCTTCATTTTCTTCTTAGATTGCCTTCTTTTAAATCAACAGTTGAGAAATGGTTAAATTTTATGAGAGTGGCTATGTCTTGGTTCAGCGAACCCTAGCTTCTGATTACTAACGAAGAGCGCTTCTATTTAGAGGATCAAAGAAATATAATTCACTGACTCAAATAGATCACAACCATTAATTTTGTTCAATCGCATAAATTTACAATTTTAATTCTCTGGTTTGTCAATTGAATTTTTTCTGTAAATTTTTAGTCCAAATTCATAGTAAACACCACTGTTTGGGGTTGCAGTCATTACGAAGGATAAATGTATAGGCAAAAAACAAGTTGTGTTTATTGATTGAGGATTGATGCGCTTAAGAATTCAGCGATTGTAGGTGTGTTGCAATTTATAAATATCTATGCATTATTTAGCGGTTTAAGACAACTTTGGTTTTTGATTAAGGCGCATTATTTACTTTGGCATTGGAAGAAGATGAAAGGGGATTTTGGCTTAAGTCAATAGACTGTTCTCTGTGAAAATATTTCTTCTGTAATGTAAGTATGGATTTAACTTGAAATATTTTTCGTCTAAAAAGTTATTCTTTACGGGTGTAATATTTTTTATACTTTGTTAAGAACGCGAACACATAATGTTAGAATTTGTACAATGTTATGCATTAAAATTGTTATTTCTCAAGACTAAAAAATATATCGGTTGAAGATAGCATCTCTTTTTTGTCCTTTTTATATTTATTTATGGTACTATAGAGAAGTTTCATTTACATAATAAAGTTATTAAGACCACCTAATTATCATACTATACAATCTACATCTACAGACGTTAGACATTTAAAGCGTACAACACTTCCACTTTTATGCTCTTGTAATAGGATCATCTATCATAGGAATAATCATTGAGTATGCGATTCAGTCTACAAAAATACAATGTAAGGGCTACCTCGTACTCATGTATTCATAATATTGTTTTTTTGTAGGCCTTATGGTTTAAAAGAGGTTTGATATCATATATTAATGCGCTACTAATACCACTATCTACTTGGCAATGAAGGTTTTATTTTGTACAGTAACATCCATCCTAATATAATTTACATTTGAGAAATTCAATGTAGCAGGGGTATTGAGGTAATTGCCATTATTGACATTTATTTTTGGATGATATTCTAAAACACAATTTTGGAAAAGTAATGTAACGATCCGTCTTTTTGACCTTCAATTGTTGACATTAAATACATCTATGGTATTCGTGTGCCAAACACCGAAGTGCCGAGAAGGGAGAAAGTTAAAGTAAATTAAAAAGTAAAAGAAAACGAACAAAAAAGAAGAGAACACAATATCAGAATCTCGTTAGCAGAACGATAACATATAATATTAAAAGAATAGTACAAAAGGTTACTTCAATGCAGAAATTTCGGAGTTACAAAACTTATGTACTATCACCAACCTGGACAGTATAACCACATGTCCATATAAATGTTGATTCGTAATGTAGTGGAAATAAGACTACTACGGTAAGTGAAACATCTAGATCATCTTCTCGAGCTCCAAAGAACATCAACGAAAACATTTATTTCTCAAACTACTCGAAAGAGTATGCAAGGAATTTAGGGACACAAGTCTGGTATGAGAAACTCAAGAAATGTGTGTACAACATATAACAGTACTTTCGAGACCACATGGAATGCCACAACAGTTATCCCCTCAAAAGAGCCACCATCTAATAGGTACCAAAGGTAATACAATAGATAATGTCTAAGGTGAAGAATATAAATATATATAACATAGCCAGAATGGCTACATTGGTTACATGCAATAATATATTAGGGGGTACAATCAAAAACGATAAGGAACGCTCACATAATGGATTTTCTGTGGAGATTTCTCCAATGGAGCCGGATCCAATCTCCTACACAAGGGTCAGAGACAACCTCTGAGCGCCGTATATCTCTAGATAAAATATACCATTAATGCAAACATTATCGATCCACATCTATATACGTGATCCTAAATACCATCCACTTCCACGCGCAACATCGATAAGCATACTCAAGATCTGGAGTGATAATATCCTATCATGGGTCGGCAAAACCCCAAGCTATGCTCCTACTTTATTTTCTTCCATTTTTGATGTAACGACCCGTATTTTACGTGTTGATATATTGTAGAATTTACAGGTCGAAGGATTGGTTATGCTGTCTCTAGCCTGAGTCTTGTTCGAGCCATGGGATGAGTTGTGTACGAATTAAGGGTTAGCTCGTATGACCAACCTAAGGAAGTGGCCGAGCTATAGGAGTTAACAGGTTAAGGATTGGACCGACCTAAGGGGAGTGACCGACCTAAGAGCTAATGGTTTAGAGTTATGGCCGAGTTAAGGGGTTGACCGACTTAGTGGTGATCGGCTTAGTGGAGATGCCGAGCTAGCAAAGTCACCGGGATAACACGTTAAGAGGGGATACCGGCTTAAGGAGCTACGAGTTATATTGATAGGTCAAGGGATAAGGTCGTATGCGACCTAAGTTGGTTCTGTGCTAAGAGTTAGGTCGGCATCTGGTTATAACGATAGGTCGGAGACCTGTTTAAGTCTTTAGGTCGGCACTAGGGATAAGCCGTTAGGTCGGTGGGATGGTTAAGGCACGTGTGTTTTAGGTCGTAGAAGAGCATAGGTCGGCAGCGACCTATGTTAGGTCGGAGTCTTTTTAGGTCGGTAACGACCTAATAGCGAACTCCGAGTTAAGACCTTGGGCGATCTAAGGTTGATTCAGCCTATAAATAAGGGGGTTTGGCTCACTTTTTGGCACCGGTTTTTGAAGCGACGAAGTGCTGCCATTTTGGGAACTCGACTACAACATTTCTTCATCTTCTTTTCTCCATTCCAATCTAGTTCTAACATCCATCCAAGATCGAAGATCAAGATCGAAGATCCAAGAGCCAAAGTTGAAGATCTTCATCCGTTCGAGCTAGATTTCATCGATTGAAGCGAGATATTGCCGGATCAAGCCTTGATCTTCGCTGTCCAGATCTGTAGTGATTAGTTTTTGAGGTGTTTGGGTGATTTGGTGAGTGGTAGTTATCTCTCACGCGGACCCAAAGGAGTATATTGGATTGGTGGTTTGTTGGAGTGTTGTAGATAGTGATTTTGTGCATTTTTCTTAGATCCAAGCATAGATCCATTGTTTGTGAAGATGTTTACCTATGCAAACTCATTTATTAAGTTATAGAAACAAAACCCATGTTTTATATTTGCTAGATCTATGCTAAAAACCCATGATTCATGTATGTTAGTTCTATGCTCATTTATTTACGAAATTGCCATTGTAGTTATGAATGCCTAATTAGATCTTGATTGAATACTTATTTGTTTGGATTAATGTTTGCCTTGATTGATTGTTGTGAATGAGCTATCTAGTTGATAGATTTGGACAAGTATGGTCAAAGATGATTCAAAAGCTACAGAAGAGGCTCTTGAATGGTGAAAGCTGCTAAAGGCATATGTGGCGGATGTGGAAGCTCATATGTATGGATTGAATGATGTTGAGATGGAACTTTGCCATGATGCGATGAGGAAAACCATGTTGTTGAGTTGAGACTTTGCTATGGTGTAATAAAGCGAAGTATGATGTGATGTAGACTTGGCGTAATCCAGGCAGGGATCATTCCAAGCATGTTGATAACTCGAGGGATGGTTCGAGTTGGTTGATAATGGATTGCTCGAGAGGTAGCTTGAGCTAGTATGAGGATAGTCGTCAAGAAGGATGACTAGGAGGCTTGGATCTCATCGTTGTTGAAGGTTCTAGCATGCTCAAAAGCAAGAGTACATGGGGTGCCCATAACGACTACAGGTAGGTAGTCGGGACAACCAAAAGACTACAGGTAGGTAGTCGAGTACTCTGGGCAAAGTAGATAAGTCCTAGGCACAAGGCAGTGTGCGGAGTTATGTCTGGAACCGGGGTTACCATTAGCCCTTGACGGATGGTCATTCAATCAACGGTAAAATCGAAGTAAGGATAACAGTGATAGCCAGAGTCATGGATGTTTGGACGTTTGGTTGTATCATCATTCGGTCTCAAGAGCGGTATTTTCTAGGTGCTTATCTGATCTTGGTTTAGGCCTTGGGGGTTTGGATTTGGAAAACATCGCCCTTGACTCGAGTGATTATTGCTTTACCTTAATTGTCTGCTATGTTATACTTACTTCTCTTTGGTGTGTATCTGGGGGCTATCACTGTAGTAAGAGGTGGAGTGGGATGGTTTGGTTCCTATTCCTTTTATCCTTTATGCTCTTTTGGTATGTTTGATAGTTGATTTACTGCTCACTAAGACTTTGTCTGACTCAAGGTTTTATGTCTCCTCTTATTACCTTGGGCTGTTCATCCATGTTGGGATGGGCAGACTAGGTAGCAGGTGACAGGTGCTGTTCTTAGAGATCTACGCTGATGATGACGAAGACGAGCAGGAGGCTTTACATACTAGTTTTCTTACTATATGTACTAGGTGTTCCGCTGTTATATCTGATTGAGTGTTGTAGTGAGGCTTTGATGTATGGATGATTCATGTTTGTATAAATCTACTTACGATGCTTATATGATGATTTTTCTGTTATGGAGCTTCACTATATATATTTCTCTATTGTATTTTGTCCATGCGCTATGAGTTGTACGATAGAGTTTGCTGTTTTATTTTACCCTGACTATCGACCATGGCTACCTAGCACGCCTTTCAGCGCACTATTCCATTGTTTTGGTGCGGGAGTCATGGGCGGTCGTCACATTTGGTATCAGAGCTTTGGTTAATCGATTTTAGCCAACGCTCGCTGACGCAACTACGTATGAGAGACGCAATTGTATTTTGATGGATGATTACTATATATAATATAGTAGCTTAGAAGGATTTGAACTCCTTATGCAGTTGTTTCTTAAGGTGTTCTAATCATTCTTATTGCAGATATTAAGGATGAGTCGAAGAGGGAGACCAGCTGCAAGGGAAAGCCGTGCTGATGAAGGAGCTGTTGATTATGGAACTATTTTCGAAGCGATGATGACTTCGATCATGGGAAGGATACCAGCTTCAGGATCATCAGTGGATGTGGGAGTTCAAGTTCAAGCTCCGAGACCGGTGGATTTTGCTAAGCTTTGCAAGGATTATACGGCTCTTGGAGGAAAAGCTTTCTTGGGGACGGAGTCGACCATTGAGGTGCAGAGATGGATTGATGCATGTCGAAGAATCTTTGGTGATTTAGGGATTGAGGATGCAACTAAGAGGAAGCTTGCATCGAGACAGCTTCAAGGGAGAGCTGCGGATTGGTGGAATTCTATCACCATCGATACTCCAGAAGAAGAGATCACTTGGGAGCAATTCCAAGTTAGATTTGAAGCCAAGTTCATCTCTACGGCTCAGAAGTCTGTTTTGTTCAAGAGGTTTGTAGAGCTCAAGCAAGGTGGGAGACCAGTTCTTGAGTATATTTCTGAGTTTGAAGCTTTGTCCAAGTATGCTAGATCGTATATTGATTCTCCTTATCAGAAAAATGAGAAGTTTGTGACTGGTTTGGATGCTTATCTTGGGAGGCAGTTGGTGGATCATCTGGACGATCCATTTGAGAAGCTTGTGGAGAAAGCCCTCAGGCATGAGAGTTTGTTTCCTAAAGAAAGTTCTGTTGTTGCTGTAACCAAGGAAGGATCTAAACCACACCAGAGTGGCAATAAGAGGAGGAAGCAGCAGCAGCAGAAGGGTAAGGATGGCCAGAAGAAGCCAAAAGGCGAAGTGACTTGTTATAACTGCCAACAGAAGGGCCATCTTTACAAAGATTGTAAGAATCCCAAGGTGCCGGGAAAGTGTTATAACTGTGATAAGCTGGGACATATCAAGAAGGATTGCCCAGAGCCGAGGAAAGATAGGCAAATTGTGCAAGCTTATGCTTTGGGAGTTGTGCCGTCATCTTCAAAAGCTCCTACTGCTGAAGATAAGGGGAAGAGTGTGGTGGTTCAAGGTACTCTTTCTATCTGTGGTGTTCCAGTTAGAGTGTTGTTTGATACTGGAGCGTCGCATTCTTTTGTTTGTAATGATTTGGTAGGCCGGTTAGGTTTGAAACCGGATATTGTTGATAGGCCATTGGTTGTGACTAATCCGGTTGGGGGTTCGTCATGTTTGTGTATGATATGCCGTGGTCTGGTTGTGTCGAGTCATGATTGCTCGTTTGATTGTGATTGCTTTGTTCTGAACTTTGCGGGGTTCGGAATTATTTTGGGTATGGACTGGCTCAAGAAGTATGCGGCAAGGATTGATTGTGAGAGGCTTGAGGTGACAGTCGGGAATGTGGAAGGGCGAAAGGTTGTGATACGATGTAAGCATGAGGAAGGCGTCTTCATGAGCTTCATGTATTCGCTGGTTGTTCCACGGGATGGACTGTCATCAGTGCCTATTGTGAATGGATTCGAGGATGTCTTTGATGAAGTCAAAGGGTTGCCGCCGCATAGGGAGATCGAGTTTCGTATCGATCTAGTTGAGGGAGCCAGACCTGTTGTGATGCCTCTTAGGCGGATGGCGCCTAGGGAGCAGCTAGAGTTGAGGGTGCAGGTTGAAGATCTTTTGCAGAAAGGATTCATTCGGAGAAGTGTGTCCGAATGGGGTGCACCAGTTGTGTTCGCAACCAAAGCGGATGGATCGTTGAGGTTGTGTGTGGATTATCATGAGCTGAATAAGTTGACTAGGAAGAACAAGTATCCATTGCCGAGAATAGATGACTTGTTTGATCAGCTTCACGAGGCTAAGGTGTTTTCTCAGATGGATTTGGCAACGGGATTTCACCAGTTGAGGGTGGCAAAGGATAGTGTGCCAAAGACTGCTTTCAGGACACCATCCGGTTTTTATGAGTGGCTGGTAATGCCGTTTGGATTGACTAACGCGCCAGCATATTTTGTGGATCTTATGAATAGGGTGTTCAGAGATCAGTTGAATAAGCTCGTGCTTGTGTTCGTGGATGATATTTTGGTTTACTCCAGAACTGAGGAAGAGCACAAGACGCACTTGAGAATTGTTTTGGAAATCTTGCGGAAACATCAGCTGAAGGCTAAGTTTTCGAAATGTCACTTCTGGAAGAGTGAAGTGAGGTTCTTAGGCCATGTTATTTCTGGAAATGGAATAGCGGTTGATCCCGCTAAGGTGGCAGCAATCCAGGATTGGGTTAGACCTAAGAATGCATCTGATATGAGGAGTTTTCTTGGATTAGCAGGATATTATCGTCGGTTTGTCAAAGACTTTTCCAAGATAGCTGCACCGTTGACAGGATTGACGAAGAAGAACCAAGTGTTCAGATGGGATGACAAGTGTGAGCAAGCTTTCGTAATCCTGAAAGAGCGACTGACAAGTGCTCCTGTTTTGACTATTCCAAGTGGGAATGAAGAGATGGTGGTTTACACCGATGCATGTGGCACTGGACTTGGAGCAGTGCTAATGCAGAAGGATAAAGTTGTTGCGTATGCTAGTCGACAACTGAAGCCGCATGAAAGGAATTATCCGACTCATGATTTGGAGTTAGCGGCAATTGTGTTTGCTTTGAAGATGTGGAGACATTATCTATTGGGAGTTAGATTCGAGTTGTTTACAGATCATAAGTCGTTGAAGTATCTGTTCTCCCAAAAGGATTTGAATCTTCGACAGCAAAGATGGCTAGAGTTCTTAGCATCTTATGATTTTGGTATAGCCTATACTCCGGGAAAAGGTAACGCGGTGGCTGATGCGTTAAGTCGAAGACATGCAGGTTTGGGAGCCATGTTTTCGGAATGGAAGAACCTTGAGTATTTGGCTGGATTTGATTTCAGGCCCAAATGTGAGTTGGAACCTGAAATGTTGGCAAACTTATCGATAAGACCTACTCTTGTGGAAAGGATTGGCGAGAACCAAAAGAGAGATGATAGGCTTGTTAAGATTATCCGAGATTTGGAATCCGGATTGGACCCAGAGAAGAATAAGGGATTTGAGATCGATCGAGAGGGTTGGCTTCGGAAGCAAGGACGATTGGTTGTTCCCGACATTGATGGATTGAGAGATGAAGTTCTGAGGGAAGGTCATCACTCGAAGTTGACAATTCATCCAGGTGGAAATAAGATGTATCGGGATATGAAGAGAACTTACTACTGGGAAGGTATGAAGAAAGATGTTGGAAATTTTATTTCCAAGTGTATGAACTGTCAGTTAGTGAAAGCTGAGCAGAAGAAGCCCAGTGGATTACTTCAGCCATTAGAAGTTCCTACATGGAAGTGGGAGCAAGTGTCGATGGACTTTATCGATGGTCTACCTAGGACAAGAGCAGGAAATGAAGGAATTTGGGTCATAGTAGATCGTTTGACCAAGAGTGCAAGGTTCATTCCTGTTCGATCAACTAGGACTGCATCGAAGTTGGCTGAGTTGTATGTTAAGTGGATAGTTCGATTCCATGGTATTCCGAAGAGTATAGTGAGCGATCGAGACCCATTGTTCACTAGTAGATTTTGGAAGAGCTTCCAGGAAGTCTTGGGAACTGAGTTGTGTTTGAGTACAGCTTATCACCCTCAAACAGATGGTCAGACTGAGAGAGTTAACCGAGTTTTGGAAGATCTTCTCAGAGCTTGTGTTTTGGACTTCGGAGGATCATGGGAAGATCATCTTCATTTGGTGGAGTTTGCATATAATAACAGTTATCAGTCGAGTATTGGTATGGCACCATATGAGGCATTATATGGAAGACCGTGTAACTCTCCGACATGTTGGTTGGAAACTGGAGAAAAGCTGATACTTGGGCCAGAGATGATTCGACAGACTTCGAATTGTATAGAGATCATTCGGCAACGAATGAAAGCAGCCCAAGATCGTCAGAAGAGTTATGCCGATAATCGTCGAAAGGATTTGGAATTCGACGTAGGTGATATGGTTTTTGTGAAGATTTCTCCTTTGAAGAGTGTTATTAGATTCGGGAAGAAAGGGAAATTGACTCCGAGATTTGTTGGACCATTCCCGATTATCGAGCGGATTGGAGAGCTCGCTTATAGATTGGAGTTACCAGAAAAGATGGCGGGTGTGCACAATGTTTTTCATGTATCTTATCTACGGAAGTATGTGCATGACCCAACTACGGTGGTTTCTGCTGATAGCTGTGAAGACTTGAAGGTTGATCCAGTGGTTACGAGACCTCGTAAGCCGCTTCGTGTTGTTGAAACTGACACGAAACAGCTTAGGAGGAAGACGATTACGTTGTTCAAGGTACAATGGAGTGATGATGTTAACGACTGTACGTGGGAAGAGGAAGAGAGGATGAAGGCAGCTCATCCCGGACTCTTCGAGGTATGGCCCTAAAGTGTCGTGACATCTCATGAATTTGTAGCTTGTTCTAAGCCTTAGAATTCTGCATGCTAGGCTAGAATTGGATGCATGGTTTGTTGATTGCTATGGATGGTAGGCATGCGGATTATCTTTGATTGCTGTTGTTTGCTTGGAATTTCGGGGGCGAAATTCCTAAGGGGGAGAGAATGTAACGACCCGTATTTTACGTGTTGATATATTGTAGAATTTACAGGTCGAAGGATTGGTTATGCTGTCTCTAGCCTGAGTCTTGTTCGAGCCATGGGATGAGTTGTGTACGAATTAAGGGTTAGCTCATATGACCAACCTAAGGAAGTGGCCGAGCTATAGGAGTTAACAGGTTAAGGATTGGACCGACCTAAGGGGAGTGACCGACCTAAGAGCTAATGGTTTAGAGTTATGGCCGAGTTAAGGGGTTGACCGACTTAGTGGTGATCGGCTTAGTGGAGATGCCGAGCTAGCAAAGTCACCGGGATAACACGTCAAGAGGGGATACCGGCTTAAGGAGCTACGAGTTATATTGATAGGTCAAGGGATAAGGTCGTATGCGACCTAAGTTGGTTCTGTGCTAAGAGTTAGGTCGGCATCTGGTTATAACGATAGGTCGGAGACCTGTTTAAGTCTTTAGGTCGGCACTAGGGATAAGCCGTTAGGTCGGTGGGATGGTTAAGGCACGTGTGTTTTAGGTCGTAGAAGAGCATAGGTCGGCAGCGACCTATGTTAGGTCGGAGTCTTTTTAGGTCGGTAACGACCTAATAGCGAACTCCGAGTTAAGACCTTGGGCGATCTAAGGTTGATTCAGCCTATAAATAAGGGGGTTTGGCTCACTTTTTGGCACCGGTTTTTGAAGCGACGAAGTGCTGCCATTTTGGGAACTCGACTACAACATTTCTTCATCTTCTTTTCTCCATTCCAATCTAGTTCTAACATCCATCCAAGATCGAAGATCAAGATCGAAGATCCAAGAGCCAAAGTTGAAGATCTTCATCCGTTCGAGCTAGATTTCATCGATTGAAGCGAGATATTGCCGGATCAAGCCTTGATCTTCGCTGTCCAGATCTGTAGTGATTAGTTTTTGAGGTGTTTGGGTGATTTGGTGAGTGGTAGTTATCTCTCACGCGGACCCAAAGGAGTATATTGGATTGGTGGTTTGTTGGAGTGTTGTAGATAGTGATTTTGTGCATTTTCCTTAGATCCAAGCATAGATCCATTGTTTGTGAAGATGTTTACCTATGCAAACTCATTTATTAAGTTATAGAAACAAAACCCATGTTTTATATTTGCTAGATCTATGCTAAAAACCCATGATTCATGTATGTTAGTTCTATGCTCATTTATTTACGAAATTGCCATTGTAGTTATGAATGCCTAATTAGATCTTGATTGAATACTTATTTGTTTGGATTAATGTTTGCCTTGATTGATTGTTGTGAATGAGCTATCTAGTTGATAGATTTGGACAAGTATGGTCAAAGATGATTCAAAAGCTACAGAAGAGGCTCTTGAATGGTGAAAGCTGCTAAAGGCATATGTGGCGGATGTGGAAGCTCATATGTATGGATTGAATGATGTTGAGATGGAACTTTGCCATGATGCGATGAGGCAAACCATGTTGTTGAGTTGAGACTTTGCTATGGTGTAATAAAGCGAAGTATGATGTGATGTAGACTTGGCGTAATCCAGGCAGGGATCATTCCAAGCATGTTGATAACTCGAGGGATGGTTCGAGTTGGTTGATAATGGATTGCTCGAGAGGTAGCTTGAGCTAGTATGAGGATAGTCGTCAAGAAGGATGACTAGGAGGCTTGGATCTCATCGTTGTTGAAGGTTCTAGCATGCTCAAAAGCAAGAGTACATGGGGTGCCCATAACGACTACAGGTAGGTAGTCGGGACAACCAAAAGACTACAGGTAGGTAGTCGAGTACTCTGGGCAAAGTAGATAAGTCCTAGGCACAAGGCAGTGTGCGGAGTTATGTCTGGAACCGGGGTTACCATTAGCCCTTGACGGATGGTCATTCAATCAACGGTAAAATCGAAGTAAGGATAACAGTGATAGCCAGAGTCATGGATGTTTGGACGTTTGGTTGTATCATCATTCGGTCTCAAGAGCGGTATTTTCTAGGTGCTTATCTGATCTTGGTTTAGGCCTTGGGGGTTTGGATTTGGAAAACATCGCCCTTGACTCGAGTGATTATTGCTTTACCTTAATTGTCTGCTATGTTATACTTACTTCTCTTTGGTGTGTATCTGGGGGCTATCACTGTAGTAAGAGGTGGAGTGGGATGGTTTGGTTCCTATTCCTTTTATCCTTTATGCTCTTTTGGTATGTTTGATAGTTGATTTACTGCTCACTAAGACTTTGTCTGACTCAAGGTTTTATGTCTCCTCTTATTACCTTGGGCTGTTCATCCATGTTGGGATGGGCAGACTAGGTAGTAGGTGACAGGTGCTGTTCTTAGAGATCTACGCTGATGATGACGAAGACGAGCAGGAGGCTTTACATACTAGTTTTCTTACTATATGTACTGGGTGTTCCGCTGTTATATCTGATTGAGTGTTGTAGTGAGGCTTTGATGTATGGATGATTCATGTTTGTATAAATCTACTTACGATGCTTATATGATGATTTTTCTGTTATGGAGCTTCACTATATATATTTCTCTATTGTATTTTGTCCATGCGTTGTGAGTTGTACGATAGAGTTTGCTGTTTTATTTTACCCTGACTATCGACCATGGCTACCTAGCACGCCTTTCAGCGCACTATTCCATTGTTTTGGTGCGGGAGTCATGGGCGGTCGTCACATTTGATATCCACTTCCAAGAGATAGGACATGTATCTCAGTCTTGAAGTGGTTTCTGATAAGTAAAACACTTACCGATCTCGGTCTCTTCAAGACTGGATCAACGAATTTTGTTATATTCAACAACAATGAGGACGATCGCATATTTAAACCAAGTCTCGTATACTTATCATTTTTTTATATTTCCACCTCACACTATCCCTCGATCAAGACTGAAGCTGGTAGGTTAGAACTCTTAGCTCATATCCCTACTCAAACATCAGCCTTAACCCCCACAGATAGACATGCCTACTTCGTCGGCTTTTAGTGCTAAGTATACAACTAAATATTTTCCATAAACGAGTAAACATACAAAGCACGATCAAGACAAACAAAGCACGATTAAAAATGAATGTGGATGATGTTGCAATCATCGTCGGAATTATTTTTTAGCGACAAATCACGTTTAATGCATTCTATCACTTTTAGAATCCTTTAAAATATTTCTATTTGTAACAACCCACATATTTAACGATTATATATTTAAATGTTTTATTTAAATATAGCATCGTTAGTCAGATTTTTGGGTCCGAAATGTTACTTTTTGCAAACGGCTAATTTAGGGCTCGAAACCACTTCCATTGAGTTCAAAATGGCGTTTGCGATCTTTTTGAGTATAAGCTTTGATATGTTTGGAGTAAGTCGAGTTTTGCTACTTTTTCTAGTTGGGTTTTGGGTTTGGGTTCAGCCCACTAGCTAACTAAATACCCTAACTCAGTCCCTCTCCTTCCATTCAATCATTTTCCATTCTAAAACTCAAGCTAAAACTGAAAATGGGGGAAAGGAAGAGGAATTAGAAATTCCAAGCCCTAGTTTACTTTGCAAACTTGAATTCTTGCTCCAAAATCAAAGAGAAGCTATTGGTAAGCCCTCTTTTCATCTTCTCCAACTCTTTCTCCTTCAATTTCAGAAAGTTTCCTAAACCTAACTTAGGAAAATGCTTGTTTTGATCTAAGATTGAAGCTTGTAGAGTTGAAGTGGAGAGTGGTTGGTCTTTTCTTTGCATTTAAGCTTTCCATCTTTGTTTAGGAATTAAAAGGTGAGATTTTTATCTCACATCTTTGTCTATAACTATCTTTGATTGTTGGGTGTGAATTCCTAACACTTATTCATGTGCATTTGCTTTTGGTTTGGATTGAATTGGTGAATATCCAAATTTTTAGTGTTTTGGGTTCAAATCTTTAAAGATCCTAACTTTGATGTTTGAACATGTTTTTGGTGATGCATCGAGAAGCCAATAGGATCGGGTAGCTGATGGGAGTAATCCCCTAGCGTCCGTGCTCGACCAGTTGCGAATTGGGGGAGTTTGCACTTCGATGAAATAGGGTAGGAATTGCAGAAATTGAGTTCGGCCGACCGAACCCTCAGGGTCGGTCGACCGAAGCTGTAGCCGAAACATTTCTGGCCTATTTCGGTCGACCGACTCAGGAAGTCTGGTCAACCAACCTGCTCTTGTTTCCCTGTTTTTCCTAGTGTGCCTATTTGTTCGTGATTCCAAGTTTTATCAATCTAAGTTGATTCCAATTTGTTGTTTATGCATATTTGACCTTGATGATTCCTTTTTGGCTTCATCCACGGGTTTTTATAAAATAATCTTTCAAATTGTACTAAAAGCTTGCTTCTCTAGTTTATAAATTCTATTTAAAACGCACACACAATTTCGCACTTCGAGCGGAGTGGAAGGGAGATTAAATGGTTAGGGAAAACACGGACCATGAATCCATGCGTTTATCTTTCCGATTAATCCCCGACCTATTCGATTGATCGTTTTGGCCTTTTGGTCTGGTTTACCGATGAGATGAGGTAAACTTTGTACTGCTTTGAGTGTGAAATTAACTAACGGATAGTAAACCGTTTAGTGCGAACGAGTGGTTATGGGACTCACGTTACCACTTTTCGGATTCCTTTTTGAGAGTTATGACACATTCTGCCAGTTAGTGGTGTCCAGTATTGGGCCTTCGGACCTTCACCACTACGGTTTGTTGCCTTCGGGTGTTGCCTTCGGGTTTGCACCTTCAGGATTGTTGCCTTTGGGATAGTGTCTTCGGACTGTCTCCTTCAGGTTTGTTGCCTTCGGGTATGTTGCCTTCGGGTTTGTTGCCCTATCGTATCGCTTTCGGAGTTGGTCATTCGTCACCGCTCGAGTGATATTGGGTTTGGAGTCTTCGGGCTCGTGGATCCTTGTTTATACAATACTGAGCATGTGCAAATTTTCTGATGTTTCATTGATATGTATATTCCCTAGGTATCGCTCTTCGGTGTTGGTCTTTTTGAGCCGTACGATAATATCGTTGTTACCTTGCGGAACTTGTGGTACCTTCATTGGTATTTGATATTTGCCTTTTTGGCTTGTTTTGGGATATTCATATCCTTTGTTTATTGTGTTGTCGATGATATGAGGCTTGTCTTGCTATGATTCATCTTTTGTTAGATGATTGTTGTATCTCTTTTAGAGATATTTGTTATACTTTATGACCTTGCAGGGTTATTGTTGTTCAGTTTATCTAACTGATTGTTTAGCTAGACTGACCCGTGTATTTATACTCGGGTCAGACCGAGATGTTTCAGGTTAGGTGCTTTTGGACTTCGCCTATTTTGCTTCCGCAAGGACTATTCGGCTTGTTCCTTTTTGTCAAAGCTTTTTGTGTAGTCCTTTTTGTTGTAACTCTGATATATGTATTCTTTTGGATTCGTCTGTATATTGTAGTTTGCTATACCACTTGACGTGTATCAGTTTGTATACTCTGTTATGTATCTATATATGTGTATATGATGATCTACTATTCTGTGATGTATATTACATTTGAGTTGTTATATTCTGTTCTGATAGATCCTCCAACCACCTATGGTTTTTTTTAAGTACTCATTGGATATGTCGACCTGCTTGGTATGACTATTGTCGATGTATTCAATAGATAGTTAGAGCAAGGCTATAGATGGTCGCTCCTAACCAGCCTTATTCTCCGTGTTAGTTGACGGCATTACCATGTACTGTCCTTGGTAGCGTGGGTATAGAGGTGGGGAATCACAGCTTGATATCAGAGCGAGGTTCGGAACAAAATATGATAAACACAGAATAGATGCACATATTATGATACATCAAAGTGTAATAAGTGATATAAAACTTTGAACCATCTTGCCTCTATTCCTTTCGTGCCTTTGGTGGTAGATAGAAATTGGGAATACGTCTAGGAATGCTTTTTGTTCCGTGGTATTCCATATTTGGATTGGTGATATCTACCTTGTGAATAATGTTGTTCTTATCTTAACTTTCAGCGTGTGGCTAGAAGAGGCAGGGGACGATGTTCGAATGCTGGGAAATTCAGTGGCTCACATCCGGATGGCGTTTATATGTCTGCCGATCAGTTTTTCGAATTGTTTAGGAGCACTCAGCCTCAAGTTCCTCCTCGAGTATCTCCACCTCGCAAGTCTGCCTTTGCACGTCTGTGCGGTGATTTTTCTCATCATGGGGGAAAGCCTTTAAAGGCTCCGAGTCTGTTCTTGAAGTCCAAGCTTGGCTTCGCACATGCGAGCGTATCTTCTCTCGCATGGATCTTTCTGATCATGATAGAGATCATGTAACTTCTAGCTTATTACAAGAGCGTGCCCTTGATTGGTATGAGCTTCTTGTAGCCGAAATTGATGAGTCTACTCTTTCTTGGACTCAGTTTCGGGGACGATTCGAACTCAAGTTCGTTCCTGAATCTGAAAAAGTTTTATTGACCCGTCGCTTCCTTGATTTGAAGCAAGGGAAATCTTCTATTTCTGAGTATGTTGCATCATTCGAGGCTTTATCTAAGTATGGTTTTGAATTCATTAGCACTTCTTATAAGAAGAATTTGAAGTTTGTTTCTGGCCTTAAGAAATATCTTAAGAGGTCTTTGTTGCTCCAGCTTAAGCTTTCTTTTGAGGAGTTGGTTGATTCTGCACTTCATCTTGAAACCGTCGAGAAGGAGTGTGATAGTGGTGATGATGTTGAGGTTTCCAAGAACCCTAACAAGAGGCAGTTTCCATTTCAGAAGTCCAGGTCTTTTCCTTCTAAGAAGAAGAAGAATGGTGGTTCTAGCTCTCAGCCTCAATCTGCTGGAACACCTTTCATTCGGAAGTGTTTCAGTTGTGGTTCTACTGGTCATATGATTCGAGCTTGTTCTAAGCCTCTCTTCTGCCGTTATTGCAAGAAGGAAGGTCATCATGTTTCCACTTGCCTTACTGTTCCGGCTGGTGCCAAGTCTAGCAAGCTTTATGCTGCTAAGGCTTCTGAAGGTTCTTCTCAGCCCAAAGGTATATCTCCATCTATTTTGGAAGGTTCTATTTTATTTCATGACCATAGTATTCGAGTTCTTTTCGATACGGGTGCATCACATTCTTTCGTATCGAAAAAGCTCGTCGATGATTTATCTTTGGATGTTTCTTGTATGGTTACTTCTTTAAGAATTGCGAATCCTATTGGGGGATCCGCGACCCTTAGTATGCTTTGTGACGATGTTGAGATTGTTTTATGTGGCTTTTCTTTTCGTGCGAATCTGCACATTATTTCTTGTCTGGGATTTGATATGATTTTGGGAATGGACTGGCTAGTGAGATGCGATGCCAGGATTATTTGTTCCGAGAGGATTTTATATCTTCGACATCCAAATTCATCTACTCAGCTATCACTTGTTCTTCGGAATGTGGATAATTCTGAAATGGCTTTACATTCTCTTAATTCTCGAGATGATGATGATATATCTCATATTCCTATTGCTTGTGACTTTTCTGATGTTTTTGAATCTATTTTGGGTTTGCCACCCAAGCGGGCAATTGAGTTCCGTATTAATCTCATTTTAGGCACGCAGCCAGTTAGTCTTCCTCCCATGAGGATGTCTACAAAGGAAAATGAGGAACTCAAGAGGTAGCTTTTAGAGCTTGAGTCCAAGCAGTTGATTCAGTCTAGTTTTTCTCCGTGGGGATCCGCGGTCGTCTTCGTGAAGAAGTCCGATGGAACTCTTAGGCTTTGCATTGACTATCACAAGCTTAACGAGTTAACCATCAGGAATAGGTATCCATTGCCCGGGATCGATGATATGTTCGATCTATTGAGTGGTGCTAAGGACTTTTCTCATCTCAACCTTGCCATGGGTTTTCATCAGTTACGAGTCGCGGAGGATAGCATACCTCTTACCGCTTTCCGCACTCGTTATGGTTCTTTTGAGTGGCTCGTTATGTCGTTCGGTTTGACGAACGCTCCTGCTTTCTTTGTTGACCTCATAAATCGAGTATTCCGAGAATATCTCGATAAGTTCGTCCTTATGTTTATTGATGACATCCTTATTTATTCTAAGTCTGAAGCTGAGCATGCTAATCACTTGAGAATTGTCTTGAGTACTCTCCGTCACCATCAGCTTAGAGCCAAATTCTCCAAATGCCATTTTTGGGAGAATAGGGTTAAGTTCTTAGGCCATGTTGTATCTTCCGATGGCATTTCTGTTGATCCCTCAAAGATCGAAGCCATCCAGAATTGGAAGAGGCCTGAGAATGTGCATGAGATTCGTAGTTTCCTTGGATTGGCGGGCTATTACCGTCGGTTCATTAAGGATTTTTCCCGTGTTGTGCTTCCTCTCACCCGCCTTACTTGGAAAGGCATTCGTTATATTTGGTCCGACAAGTGTGAAGCTTCCTTCCTGACATTAAAGGAACTTCTCACTAATGCTCCTATTCTTGTGGTTCACGAGGGGAATCATGATCTTGTTGTCTACACCGATGCTTGTGGTAGTGATCTCGGTGTTGTTATTATGCAGATGGATCGGGTAGTTGCTTATGCTTCTAGGCAACTGCGTCTGAATGAAGTTCGCTATGCCACTCATGATCTTGAGTTAGCTGCCATTGTCTTTGCCTTGAAGATTTGGCGACACTATTTATTGCGCGAGCGCTTCATTCTCTATGCCGATCATAAATCCTTGAAGTATTTGTTCACTCAGAAGGAACTCCATATGAGACAACAGTGTTGGCTCGAGTTTCTTGCTTTCTATGACTTTGATATCCAGTATAACCCTGGTAAGGGTAATCGTGTTGCTGATGCGCTTAGTCGCAAACATTCGGCTGTTGTTTCTATGATGCTTGCCGAATAGGATATTCTTGAGACACTATCTTTTTGTGAAATTCGTGATCGAGGTTCATCTTCTGATTCTCCTATTCTACTATTTAGTTTGGGAGCTCAACCTATTTTATTGGATCGTATTGCCGATGTTCAGCGGCGTGATCCTAATTTGTTGCATCTTATTCAGCTTTGTGAGTCTGCATCCTGTGATGAGGCGTTGTAGGATTTTAGCATTGATTCTCATGGGTGTCTTCGTAAGAAGAACCGTCTTTTTGTGCCTTCTGATTTCGCACTTAGGCATGACATTCTTGATGACTGTCACCGTTCTAAGTATACCATTCATACTGGTAGTAGTAAGATGTATACCGATATGCATCGTCTTTATTATTGGGAAGGCATGAAGCGCGATGTGGCGAGTTATATGAGTAATTGCATAACTTGTCAGCGTATTAAGGTCGAACATCAGCATCCTTCGGGTCTTCTTCAGCCTTTAGAGATTCCATTGTGGAAATGGGATCAGAATTCTATGGATTTCACTGACGACCAACCTCGTTCGAGATCATGCCATTCTAGCATCCGGGTTATTGTTGATCGCCTCACCAAGTCTTCTCATTTTATTCCTATTAAGTCTAATAGGGCTGCTTCGCATTTGGCTAAGTTGTATATCAAGGAAATCATGAGACTTCACGGTATTCCTAGTTCTATTGTGAGTGGCCGTGACCCTTTATTCACGAGTCATTTTTGGCAGAGTCTTCAACAAGCTTTGGGAACAAAGCTTAATTTTAGCACAGCTTATCATCCGCAGTCTGACGGACAGACTGAATGAGTGAATCGTATTTTGGAAGATCTCCGCTGTATTTTATTTTTGATTTCGGTGGTAGTTGGGAGGATCACCTACCTCTTGTAGAGTTCTCCCACAACAATAGCTTTCAGTCTAGTATCGGTATGGCTCCTTTCGAAGCCTTATACGGAAGGCCACGTCGATCACCTTCTTGTTGGTTGGAATCTGGGGAGAAGATTATTCTTGGCCCAGATTTTGTTTGTGATTCTTCTGAGAAGATTGCTCTTATTCGGTTGAGAATGAAAGAGGCACAGAGCCGCCAGAAATCCTACGCGGATAACCGTAGGAAGCCTCTCGAATTCTCGATTGGTGATCTTGTTTTTATTCGTGTTTCTCCATTGAAGGGGATTATGCATTTTAGTACGACTGGGAAATTGGCTCCTCGCTTTATAGGACCAATTTCTATTACTGAACGTATTGGCCTTGTGGCTTATAGAGTTTCACTTCCTGCTCGTTTATCTGGCATTCACGACGTGTTTCACGTCTCTCAACTTCGAAAGTATCTTTGAGAGTCGGATTCTGTTATCGATTCTCCTGATTTGCAAGAGCTTGAGATCTCACAGGACTTATCTATTGTACAGCAGCCTATTCGCTTACTTGACACGGAGGTGCGACACCTTCGGAACAAGGACAGGCCGATCGTTAAAGTTCAATGGTCCGCTAACCCCAATGACTGTACTTGGGAAACCAGAGAGTTTATCGAGCGATCTTATCCGGGTTTTCTATCTTTGCTTGGCAACGGTGAGAATATCTTTTCATCTCAAGCTTATTTCCTTTTCTTTTTAGGATGATGTATGTATGTAGCTGTTACAAATATCATCTCTAGGAATTGTGGGGACGCAATTTTGTAAGGAGGGGAGATCTGTAACAATCCACATATTTAACGATTATATATTTAAATATTTTATTTAAATATAGCGTCATTAGTCGGATTTTTGGGTCTGAAATGTTACTTTTTGCAAACGGCCGATTTAGGGCTCGAAACCACTTCCATTGAGTTCAAAATGGTGTTTGCGATCTTTTTGAGTATAAGCTTTGATATGTTTGGAGTAAGTCGAGTTTTGCTGCTTTTCTAGTTGGGTTTTGGGTTTGGGTTCAGCCCACTAGCTAACTAAATACCCTAACTCAGTCCCTCTCCTTCCATTCAATCATTTTCCATTCTAAAACTCAAGCTAAAACTGAAAATGGGGGAAAGGAAGAGGAATTAGAAATTCCAAGCCCTAGTTTACTTTGCAAACTTGAATTCTTGCTCCAAAATCAAAGAGAAGCTATTGGTAAGCCCTCTTTTCATCTTCTCCAACTCTTTCTCCTTCAATTTCAGAAAGTTTCCTAAACCTAACTTAGGAAAATGCTTGTTTTGATCTAAGATTGAAGCTTGTAGAGTTGAAGTGGAGAGTAGTTGGTCTTTTCTTTGCATTTAAGCTTTCCATCTTTGTTTGGGAATTAAAAGGTGAGATTTTTATCTCACATCTTTGTCTATAACTATCTTTGATTGTTGGGTGTGAATTCCTAACACTTATTCATGTGCATTTGCTTTTGGTTTGGATTGAATTGGTGAATATCCAAATTTTTAGTGTTTTGGGTTCAAATCTTTAAAGATCCTAACTTTGATGTTTGAACATGTTTTTGGTGATGCATCGAGAAGCCAATAGGACCGAGTAGCTGATGGGAGTAATCCCCTAGCGTCCGTGCTCGACTAGTTGCGAATTGGGGGAGTTTGCACTTCGATGAAATAGGGTAGGAATTGCAAAAATTGAGTTCGGCCGACCGAATCCTCAGGGTCGGTCGACCGAAGCTGTAGCCGAAACATTTCTGGCCTATTTCGGTCGACCGACTTAGGAAGTCCGGTCAACCAACCTGCTCTTACTTCCCTGTTTTTCCTAGTGTGCCTATTTGTTCGTGATTCCAAGTTTTATCAATCTAAGTTGATTCCAATTTGTTGTTTATGCATATTTGACCTTGATGATTCCTTTTTGGCTTCATCCACGGGTTTTTATAAAATAATCTTTCAAATTGTACTAAAAGCTTGCTTCTCTAGTTTATAAATTCTATTTAAAACGCACATACACAATTTCGCACTTCGAGCGGAGTGGAAGGGAGATTAAATGGTTAAAGAAAACACGGACCATGAATCCATGCGTTTATCTTTTCGATTAATCCCCGACCTATTCGATTGATCGTTTTGGCCTTTTGGTCTGGTTTACCGATTAGATGAGGTAAACTTTGTACTGCTTTGAGTGTGAAATTAACTAACGGATAGTAAACCGTTTAGTGCGAACGAGTGGTTATGGGACTCACGTTACCACTTTTCGGATTCCTTTTTGAGAGTTATGACACATTCTGCTAGTTAGTGGTGTCCTGTATTGGGACTTCGGACCTTCACCACTATGGTTTGTTGCCTTCGGGTGTGTTGCCTTCGGGTTTGCACCTTCAGGTTTGTTGCCTTTGGGATAGTGTCTTCGGACTGTCTCCTTCAGATTTGTTGCCTTCGGGTTTGTGCCTTCGGGTTTGTTGCCCTATTGTATCGCTTTCGGAGTTGGTCATTCGTCACCGCTCGAGTGATATTGGGTTTGGAGTCTTCGAGCTCATGGACCCTTGTTTATACAGTACCGAGCACGTGCAAATTTTCTGATGTTTCATTGATATGTATATTCCCTAGGTATCGCTCTTCGGTGTTGGTCTTTTTGAGCCACACGATATATCGCTGTTACCTTGCGGAACTTGTGTTACCTTCTTTAGTATTTGATATTTGCCTTTTTGGCTTATTTTTGGATATTCATATCCATTGTTTATTGTGTTGCCGATGATATGAGGCTTGTCTTGCTATGATTCATCTTTTGTTAGATGATTGTTGTATCTCTTTTAGAGATATTTGTTATACTTTATGACCTTGCAGGGTTATTGTTGTTCAGTTTATCTAACTGATTTGTTAGCTAGACTGGCCCGTATTTATACTCGGGTCAGACCGAGATGTTTCAGGTTAGGTGTCACGACCCGACATTCTACTCCCAGAAAATCGCATCATGAATTACGAAAGAAAGGGATAGAAGAAGAAAAGGAAGAAGAGAAAGAAGAAACAACACAAGAATCTCAGCAGCGGAACGAATAAGTTATATTAATAACATAAGTATTTACATAATATACAATACCAATCAGAGATACACAGCATACACAACACATATACCAGACAGTTATAGACACCTGTCTAGTATTTACAACTCAATACAATCACAACACAGAGAACACACAGCGGAACTATATATCTATAACACAGAAGCCTCCTGCTCCATTGCTCCTCCATTATTCGTCAAAGCTAACCTGAATCCCTTGGCTACTCGTAAAAATTTTAGTACCCAAGAGTTTATGAAAAACAAAAATAAACTCCGGGTCAGACATGGGTCTGGTGTGAGTAACATGTTAAGGTTGCTTAACTTTAAAAAAAACCTTTTGAAAAGAAAGGTATCACGTAAGACTTCCCACACTTAAACATGGAAAAGTTTTTACCTTACGCTAACCAAAACATTTGATAGGAAATCCGATGATATTATAATAGTGTCTAGGGTTTTCAAGTAAAATGCAGAAATAGCTGAAATGCTTACATCCCACATTCCAACATAGTTGGGCACAACTAATACGTACGGCACTTATTGGATTTTGGATTCCATCAATGGCAGGGCTACTGGGGTACCGCCCGTCACAGTACGTGGCCTAGATCACCGTACCGAGGAGCCACCCTAACTCCCCTGCAACACAAGACCGGGACCATTCCTTACTGAACAGTCCCGAACAAGACAACCCCGACAGTTGTTGCAATCAACTGCCGCACACAGCCGAATATAAAGGGACTTCTAGACAGGGGTAAATCTTGCTCTCCAGTGGGAGCTACCCACAAAGCCTTGTTGCACCTCCCCTGTTTTAGCCATTCCCAGTTGATGAGGCTTGAGGTTACGATTACCTTTATAGGACATAACACTTAGAATGCTCATCGTTCACCTGACGATGTTCTGAAAGCATTCAATCCATACAAGTTCGTTCTGGGTTCGAACGAAACCGAAGGCATTATCTCGTTACACTCATTTTGGAATCACCCTCAGAGTTAACGACGATAACCCTTGCACTCTAAATCACCATCTCGAATCTATAAGCATTATTCCGTCAACTCATTACGGAATCACCCACAGAGTTATACTGACATATAGCCCTTACACCTCGAGTCTTCACTTGCTCCACTTGGATTTACGACCTAACGTTATTTGGAATCGATGTGGTTTTCGGATATCCAAATATGGAAACCCGATCCCGGTCTCATCGAAAACCAAAGCGTGTCTTTTAGGGCCAAGTTGTTTTAAAGTTTAAAACAATTTAATTCAACATTATCTATATACACACAGATAGATAATTCTCAACATCATAATAGATAATCAATATTATCATAACATCAGATAATCTACATTATCAACTCAATCAGATAAATCATATTATCAACTCAATGCAACCATAACATTCAAATCACACAACAACATTTATCTCATAACTTAGATTTCAACCATTCAGGGTAATATCAATCATCATTCATAAGCAAAGACTTATCCATCCAATCTGTAATTAGTTTAAAATGAATTAAATTAATTACTTCTTCCTTAAATTAATTTAAAATAAATTAAATTAATTACTTATCCATATAAATCTTGCTTACACATTCCTTAATTAATTATGAATCAATCAATTAACTGCTCTTAACAAGTTACCCTAATTAATCATCTTGATTAACTATCCTTAAATTACATTCAAGTGATTAATCTCTAATTTATTCACAATTTAATTAATCCAAACCAATCCCTGTAATTAACCTGCAATTACTTCATCAATTAATTAATCATAAATAATTACATTAATTCTTAATTAATTACATTAATTAATTCTTTATTGATTAATTGTTCTTAATTAATCAATCCTTAATCATATCATTAATTATATAAATTAATGATCTCAAATTATTTTAAATAACTCCATTAAATTAGTTATACAAACCTAAATTAATTACACTAAGTAATTAATTATTAATTACTTACTTAAGTAATTATTCAACATACCAATTACATATTAATTACACAAAGTAATTAATTCCCAAATCTCCTCCATCAAATTACATCTAGTAATTTATTTCCTTACTTACTTCACTAAGTAATTATTCATTTTTAATTGCATTAGTAATTACTTCTCAAATTAATCAATGATTAAATTAAATTAATTAAACTTAATTAATTAGCTTAATTAATCAGAAATAACTTAGTTAATTACAATTAGTAATTAATTTCCTTAATTACTTCCATAAAGTAATTTACTTAAACAATTGAAAGGATTATCTTAAATTAATTAATCCAATTAATTATTAAGATTAATTAATTATAAAATAATATTAAGTTAATGACCTTCATTAACCAATAACTATATCTTTAATTACTTTTCCAAAGTAATTACTGAATTAATTAATATTAATTCTTAATTTATTTAAAGAATCTCATTAATTAATCTTAAATTAATCAAGTGATAATTAAAACTTAATTAATTATTAATTACTTGATTTATAATTTCAATTCATTAATTAAATTAATCAAATCTTCTTTAAATTAATTTCTAAATCACACTTTAATCAAATTTAATTAATTTACCTAATTCTTTAATTAATTAAATAAAGTCCTTAATTATTTAATTAATTAACCTTATTATTAATTAATTAAATTAATTAATTAAAATCTTAATTACCTTGATTAATTAATAAATCATTAGGTTCAAAACAACTTAATGATAATCATTAATTTCATTAATGATTAAATTATCATTATCAAAGAAATTTAAAAAAAACTTTCTTTTAAATTTTCTAAATTCCAATTTAAATTAAAATTAAAATGAAATCAAACTTAACAAGATTTCAAATATTTAAAATCTCTTTAGTTCTCATTTTAAAGTATCATTTACCTTTTAAAGCAAATTTAGAAAAATCATTTAACTTTAGCCTATATTCAATTATATTTAAAATATCTTAAATATTTCAAATGACATTTAAACATTAAAATTCAAATCTTATTTACATTACAACCAAAATTCAAATTCATGCTTCAGATTTAAATTCAAAGATTAAAATTTAAAACTCTGTTTTAAATCTTCATTTTAGATTTTATAAAATACTTAAACTAAATACATCATTTGAATTTTTCAACCTATTTCTTTTAGAAACTTTCAGATTCAAATTTGAATCCAGGATTCTAAATTCAGATTTAACATAGAGTTTAAAACTTGTTTTAAAAACTTACTTTCAGATTTAAAATCACTCAATGTCAAAATTGTGCAGGTTTCAGATTTATTAAATACTTTATTTGTTACTGCAAATTTTATTCAAATATCTGGGATTCAAACCTATTTGAATCCATAGTTTAATCTTACTTAAAATTTGAATTTAAACTTGCCTTACTATTTTTAAAATCTAGTTTAAAATTCAAAACCTGAAATAATTCAGGTTGCAGAAACAAGACTCTGCAACCAAACTGCCCGAGTCAAAAGCTAGTCTACTTCGAGTCACACTTGCTCCTACTTCGGGCGAAAATTGAAATTACCCGAGCCATCTCCCCCACACATTCCAGACAACCCTTTCCTGTTGACTATTGTGCACATGCACAAAATCCTTGGCAAATTCCGATCATCAGTGATGATCATCACCTCCATCATCCATCCTTCAACCCAACATGACCACCTAAGCATCAGTTATCATCCAATTTCCAAAATCATACAGAGCAGTTTCTTACTTTTAAAAACCTGAAAACACTATACCCAGAATTCCTCAAACCTGTCAACGATGGTTTCACCTCCTTCCGACCATCTACGCAGTTGAAAACTCCAGCCACTACTAACAGGGATCTATCTACCTTTCCACTAAACAGCCCAACACTCGATCCACTACTAAATCAGGAAAATCAGTTTTCTTAATTTGCTAAAAACTTAAGTTTACAGGAAAATTTTCCATTCCTCTGCTAATTCAGAGATAAGTTTACAAATTTGATAATCTTTGTGATGAGCCTGATCATATTACTGTATACAGAAGCAATATCAAAACTTCAGGGCACTACAATCATTAGTGTTTCAATTTTATCAGTAACATGGTTTTTACCCCTAACTTGATTTACAGAGAAGGTTACAGTACCTATTTAAATAAATCAAATTTTTAAAACTTAGTTCATAACTTTAAACAAACAATATTCCCTAAATCCTAAGTTAAAATATTAATGTCACCATCTAAATTCAATAAGCTAAGAATTTACATTTTTAAATACAATCATGTTTAGGTCATATTGATTTACAGAGAGGTTTTGTTTTCAATTTTCCATTCATTTAAATTCTTATGCTACAGTTTATTTTTAAACGAACACATTTGTTTCTAATCCAATTTTCAAAAATGGTTAAGTTATGAAACTACTAATATTTGAATTTAAAACTTAAGATAAAAACACGAAGGTTCTGATACTAACAGAGTATACACCTATTTAAGTACAGAATAATTTCCAGAACTCATACACATACAACAATAGCTTCAATAATTATCATGCATATCAAATCATTCCAGATATAATAACATGCAACCAGATTTTTAAAGAAGTTTAGAAGTTACTCACCTATTTTCAGAAATGACAGAGCCATCATGATTCAAGAAAAGCTTATAAATCCTATCTTTTAAATGCAACAGTGATATGCTAATGTAAATGAAGTGATTCTGCTCCTTATCCCAATCTATATGCATGCAGACCATTTTATTTTGCTCAAATTCCAGTGATAAATTGCTATGATCTTCAGGTAGATTGAAATGCAGACTTTATTTGATTTATTCAAAATTTGCAGAGAGGAAAATGCAGTATTTTTGAATTGCAGAGATTTAATTTTGTACAGGTTAGAGGAGCTACAGGTTTTGTTTGCAAATGCAGGTTTTTGATTTGAGAAAATTTTATCTTACTTTTGAATGAGCAGTGTATTACAGATCTGTTTTTGAGAAGCTTTAAGTTTTCAGGTTTTTAAGTGAAGTATATTTTTGATTTCTTTTGATTTTGAAAAGAGGATAAGGGAAAAAATGAGAATGTTTATAAGGCTGAAATTAATTTATCAAAATAAAGAAAAAGATAAAAGAAAACAATGACACATGTCATATTGCTTGATTTACAACTAACACATGTTGCTTAGATTGCTAATTTGATTACACTTGTTTTAATTAAATTAAGTTATATATTTAAATGTTTATAAAAACAGTTTTCTTTAATTTATGTTAGAATGAATATACATATATTTATGAAAATAGAATGTTTATTAATAAGGTTAAAAATAACAATTAACAAATTTTCTATGATTTATAAAGAATCTATAAATCACTTTTATATTTAAATGAATTTAAATCATATGTTATCTTATATTTTAAAATTGTATAAAATATACTCAATTCATATTTAATCAAATATTTTAAAAAGAAATAAAATCAACTTTTACTTAAATTTAAAAATTAAACCAAGACAAATTTTAAACAATATAACATTTATTATAAATATTATCAAACCATAAAGTTATTAATTTAAATAGATTTTTTTAAAAAAAAGCCTAATATTAATTTAAAACATAATTTACTAATTACTCAATATTTTATTAGAATTTAAAAACAAACTTCATTTACTTATTTTCATGTAAATAGAATTCCAAACAAAGTCAAACTATAATATATATACAAATATATATATATATATATACATTATAATTTAAACATTTATTTTAGCATTTAAAAGATAAATTCACAAATTAAATATTATTTAAACCTGATTATTAAACCAAAACATATTTTATTAATCAATATTGTCAATATCAATTTAATTTTATATCAAGATTATTAAATTGATATTGTCTAAAATTCCGGGATATCACATTCCTTCCCCCTTAAAAGAATTTCGTCCCCGAAATTTAAAACAAAGTAATTTAATAGCCTATTTTAGATTTAAATTTTAAAACCAAGCATATATCAAACATCTGCTAACATCCATAGCAATCAATTCATCCTGTCAAACAAAATTAACTATCCAGACAAAATTCTGGATAGAGTTTCCTCGAGTTTCCCAAGTAAACACCGGGTTACTCGCTCTATAAAACCCAAACAATCAACACCACTAAACTACAGAACTCCTATTCATATAGATCTATAACTAACAAAACATCAGACTGTAGACAAGTCTGACTCAACAACCAAAATCTCCCAGAACAGCTGATTCCAAAACCAGAAATAGATATACACGTACTCCCTCTGAGATACGTCAAACACAACGAATTCCAGTTGTCCAAACTGGCAATTCAATCCAGATAATCAAATACTTATCCAAAACAGAACACAGAAGAAATCCAAAACATCTCGGAGCTAGCTTACCCAACCTTACCAAAATTTATAGCTCCTAAAAACTGAGAACTTATCCAAAATTAGATCTTCGACTGCCTATCTCTTACCTGATCAGCTCAATCCTTGCTGATGTCTCTAGAAACAATCTAGACCAACCCTATCCACCAGAATGATCCTCCACGATCAATCAAGTTCAAGAACAACTCTACTCACAACTATCAAAAGAAAACAACTTCCCCTATCCGGAAAAGAAAAGCAGATTCACTCCCAAACTGCTTCCGCTGCACAACTCTGATCTGGAGTAGAAAAGAATGCTGATGGAGAACACAAGCACAACTGGACAGCATAACCAAGAGATCTCCGATAACCAAGAGAAAACTCAGAATGTAACAACCCGTATATTTATCGATTTTATATTTAAATATTTTACTTAAATATTTTGTCGTTAATCGGATATTGGTCCGAAAAGCTACTTTTCGCAAACGGTCAAATTAGGACTCGAGACCACTTCCATTGAGTTCGAAATGCCGTTTACAATTTTTTTAATTATAAACATTGGTAGGTTTGAAGTTAGTAGAATTTCACTAACTTTTCCCGCTTTGGACTTTGGGTTAGATTGCCATTATAACTCAAGCCCAAACCCCCTTCCTTCTTCTCACTCTTCATAAATTTCCTAACAACCAAGCTTTTGCATTAATGGTGAGTGGAAGAGGAAATTAAAACTCCAAGCTTAGGTTTCAACTTTAAATCCATCATTCAACTCCAAAATCAAAGTGAAGACATTGGATTCTAGCTTGTAGTTGCTTCTCCATTGTTTCAAGCTCCTTCTTCATTGAATTTGTGCAAAGGTGAGATTTTTATCTCACAAATCTAGTCTATAACTATATTGGACTGTTGGGAATGATTCCCTATCACTTTTGCATGCACATTTGCCTTTGGTTTGGATTGGATTGGCGAAAAACTCCAATTTTTAGCATTTTTGGAAATTTCCTGCACTTAGCTCGTTCTGGCCACTTGACTCGTTCGGTGATAGGTCGCAAGGTCACTGGGTCGTAGGTCGCAGGGCTTTAGGTCGTTCTGGAAGAATTGGCACTTCGGAATTAGGTCGCTCACGAGTTAAGTCGTTAGGTCGCTCGCGAGTTAGTACCATAGGTCGCAGGGCTTTAGGTCATTCTGGAAGTATTGGCACTTCGGAGTTAGGTCGCTCGCGAGTTAAGCCTTAAGTCGTAGGTCGCTCACGAGTTAGGCCTTAAGCCGTAGGTCGCTCGCGAGTTAAGCCTTAAGTCTTAGGTCGTTTCCGACCTATAATCTCTAGGCAAACGTTAAGTCGCTCGCCCTGGTTTATCTCGTAGGTCGTCTCCGACCTAAGCTCCTGATAACTCGTTCGAGTTAGGTCGTTGGACCATTTACCTTAGGTCGCTCGTCCACTAAGTCGTCCTGGTTTATCTCGTAGGTCGTCTCCGACCTAAGCTCCTGATAAGTCGTTCGAGTTAGGTCGTTGGACCATTTACCTTAGGTCGCTCGACTCTGTTAAGTCGTAGGTCGTTAGACCTTAGGTCGTTCGCCTTCCTTAAGTCGCTCGACCCCTCCACACTAGGTCGCTCGGCTTGCTTGAGTCGTAGGTCGTTGGACCTTAAGTCACTTGCCTCCCTTAACTCCAGTTAGGTCGCTCGGCCATTGTGTTAGGTCGCGTGAACCCTTAGGTCGTTAGACCTCATTTTGCTTTAGGTCGTAGGCCGCTTGTCTTCACTTAGGTCGTACCGTTTTTGATGGGGCGCTGCCCCCTGGACCCCCGCGACCTGACCGGGCAGGTCGAACCCCGTAAGCGGTGGTGTTGCCCCCGCACCCCCACCTTGGGGGGTTGCCACCCCCCTGGACCCCCCCTCCGTAGGGGATCTTATCTGAAAAACATTGAGCTGATTTCCTTGGATTTTATTCACATCTCCGTATGCGATCTTTGTGATTGATTGTTTCTACAATTGCTTCTGTGTTTTGTCATTTTATAATATAAAGGTTTCAATACTAGTAGTAAATATCAAAACTCTTTTAACAAACAATTTCAACTCTATTTTTAATAAAAAAGCTCTTTTCTTAAACCGTTTTCCAATCTATTAGTATATACAAACCTTTACCTCACTCGGATGAGAAATCTAATTAAACGACTTAGTAAAACAAGTGGTATGAAACGCTTGCGTTCACTTCGTCGGTTAATTCTTGGACTTGTTCCATTGAACCTCTTGTGACAATTTTATTAGTGAAGATTTACAGTTTGTTCATAAATATTTAAGTTAAGCAAGTGGTTATGGGACATGAAGCTAAACTTCTATGTTTACTAGCTTAGTGTAATTGACACTTCTCGTTGATCATGACGATCATTCTGATGCTTTAGACTAGCAACTGTGCGATGTCTCTTGTTGCGAGGTTAGACTAGACACCACTTGTGTGATTCCAGTCACACATACCTTTTTGCTTTTTGGTTAGTCTGGACCTTAATCTGTGTGATTCCATTCACATATGTGGGGTAGCTCCCCTTGGTCTTCGGACCGTCATGTGATAGGCCTCTTTCTCTTTTCTATGATTTCTGGACTTCTTGCATTGATTTCTAGAATTTATGTCATTAACTTGTTATGAGTACAAGTTTGGGGTATGATGCCCTTTCCGAATCTTTGAGAAGATTCTTGTGATATTGATTATCTCTTATTGATTGATCTTCTGTTGATCATTATTTACATACTTATAGTGGTATGTCATCATGGATATTTTATGTTTATGCCATATCTTTTATGTTATATCTTGTCATCTGATATTTATAGCTAGACTGACCCGTTTATTATTTTTCTTAAATAATACTCGGGTCAGACCGAGATGTTACAGGTGCTTCTGCTTGACTTCTTCCCAGGGATTCATCACTCTGACTTTTGGCTAACTGTTTAGATTAGCAGTTTTTGTTGTATACACTTGAGATATAGACTCATAGTTGTATTCTTTTGTATAGCACGTGTTGCTATTCTTTTGTATTATTGTGGATCTTTTGACCACTACTCTGATGTACACTTTCATGTGTTAGTTATATATTCATATCTTCTTCCGCCTTTCTGATATGGATGTCTGTGACTGATTTGCGTTATGCTTATTTCTACGTTTGTTTCCGAAGATTATTTATAGCCACCGTGTGATAAGCAATTACATGGATGGTCGCTCCTCAACAGCCTTATTCTCCGTGCTAGTTGACAGCACTACTCCGTAGTGTTCTTGGCTAGCGTGGGTATAAAGGTGGGGCGTCACACAGAAGTTTCCCAAATCCTGAGTTGCTTCAGCAGACTCCATCTCAAGAAACCAACCTTCAACTAGTTGAACCACGGGTACCACTAAATCTCTAGATGAAGACAAACTCTTGACTTCTCTGAAAATATTCCGAAAAATCTCCAACAACCCAAGAGAACACTCAACTATCGCAAGTCACTTTTGCGATCAACTCAAACTAAAATCCAAAGAAAACTGTTCTCTTTTAACAAATCAGAACAGCTTATGCTGGTCTTGCCAATCCATCCAAGAAATGGATTCTACTCTACTGCTTCTGAACTCCATCTCCAGAAAACTCTGCCGACACACAGAACACTCCTATCTGCATTGCTGACACCAATGCCAAAGAATTCTCAATCCAAAACTCTTCGAAAAACACGAACTTCAAGCCAAACAGAAGCATCCTGCTGAACTCGGCCACAACACCGAAGCAGACTCACTTCCTTAAACTGGTTCCAAAGAAATCATCTTCGGAAACATCTATAGTCACTGCATCTCATCACGCAGCTACTACTTCCCTGAGATATCAAGATATCATTACTCGCTTCAGTTCAGCCAACAGATCCAACTCTACTCATTCAACTTCAAAGATAAACTCTGAACCTTAACAGGTTACCTTCAGAGATCAATGGAGTCTACACCACTTCAAAACTCACTCGAGATGGTATTAGGTCTACAGTCTCGACAAATACACTTCCAACCAAACATACAAACTCCAACAAATGGTAGTAATCGTGTTACACACACCACTACCTTATCTATCTTTATAACCTACATTGGAAAACCTGAACAGGTAACCCAACAGATAGGTAGAAATAAATATATAAATATATATATATATATAATAAAAATTACAAGTACGCTCTCTCAAGAAAGACACCACTCCAGAGCCTAGGTATTCACTCAACCTAATGCTCTGATACCAACTGTCACGACCCGACTTTCTACTCCCAAAAAATCGCATCATGAATTAAGAAAGAAAGGGATAGAAGAAGAAAAGAAAGAAGAGAAAGAAGAAACAACACTAGAATCTCAAAAGCGGAACGAATAAGTTATATTAATAACATAAGTATTTACATAATATACAATACCAATTAGAGATACACAGCATACACAACACATATACCAGACAGTTATAAACACATGTCTAGTATTTACAACTCAATACAATCACAACACAGAGAACACACAGCGGAACTATATATCTATAACGCAGAAGCCTCCTGCTCCATTGCTCCTCCATTATTCATCAAAGCTAACCTGAATCCCTTGGCTACTCGTAAAAATTTTAGTACCCAAGAGTTTATGAAAAACAAAAATAAACTCCGGGTCAGACATGGGTCTGGTGTGAGTAACAGGTTAAGGTTGCTTAACTTTAAAAAAACCTTTTGAAAAGAAAGGTATCACGTAAGACTTCCCACACATAAACATGGAAAAGTTTTTACCTTACGCTAACCAAAACATTTGATAGGAAATCCGATGATATTATAATAGTGTCTAGGGTTTTCAAGTAAAATACAGAAATAGCTGAAATGCTTACATCTCACATTCCAACATAGTTGGGCACAACTAATACGTACGGCACTTATTGGATTTTGGATTCCATCAATGGCAGGGCTACTGGGGTACCGCCCGTCACAGTACGTGGCCTAGATCACCGTACCGAGGAGCCACCCTAACTCCCCTGCAACACAAGACCGGGACCATTCCTTACTGAACAGTCCCGAACAAGACAACCCCGGCAGTTGTTGCAATCAACTACCGCACACAGCCGAATATAAAGGGACTTCTAGACAGGGGTAAATCTTGCTCTCCAGTGGGAGCTACCCACGAAGCCTTGCTGCACCTCCCCTGTTTTAGCCATTCCTGGTTGATGAGGCTTGAGGTTATGATTACCTTTATAGGACATAACACTTAGAATGCTCATCGTCCACCTGACGATGTTCTGAAAGCATTCAATCCATACAAGTTCGTTCCGGGTCCGAACGAAACCGAAGGCATTATCTCGTTACACTCATTTTGGAATCACCCTCAGAGTTAACGACGATAACCCTTGCACTCTAAATCACCATCTCGAATCTATAAGCAATATTCCGTCAACTCATTACAAAATCACCCACAGAGTTATACTGACGTATAGCCCTTACACCTCGAGTCTTCACTTGCGCCACTTGGATTTACGACCTAACGTTATTTGGAATCGATGTGGTTTTCGGATATCCAAATATGGAAACCCGATCCCGGTCTCATCGAAAACCAAAGCGTGTCTTTTAGGGCCAAGTTGTTTTAAAGTTTAAAACAATTTAATTCAACATTATCTATATACACACAGATAGATAATTCTCAACATCACAATAGATAATCAATATTATCATAACATCAGATAATCTACGTTATCAACTCAATCAGATAAATCATATTATCAACTCAATGCAACCATAACATCCAAATCACACAACAACATTTATCTCATAATTGAGATTCAAACATTCAGGGTAATATCAATCATCATTCATAAGCAAAGACTTATCCATCCAATCTATAATTAGTTTAAAATGAATTAAATTAATTACTTCTTCCTTAAATTAATTTAAAATAAATTAAATTAATTACTTATCCATATAAATCTTGCTTACACATTCCTTAATTAATTATGAATCAATCAATTAATTGCTCTTAACAAGTTACCCTAATTAATCATCTTGATTAACTATCCTTAAATTACATTCAAGTGATTAATCTCTAATTTATTCACAATTTAATTAATCCAAACCAATCCCTGTAATTAACCTGTAATTACTTCATCAATTAATTAATCATAATTAATTACATTAATTCTTAATTAATTACATTAATTAATTCTTTATTGAATAATTGTTCTTAATTAATCAATCCATAATCATATCATTAATTATATAAATTAATGATCTCAAATTATTTTAAATAACTCCATTAAATTAATTATCAAAACCTAAATTAATTACCTAAGTAATTAATTATTAATTACTTACTTAAGTAATTATTCAACATACCAATTACATATTAATTACACAAAGTAATTAATTCCCAAATCTCCTCCATTAAATTACATCTAGTAATTTATTTCCTTACTTACTTCACTAAGTAATTATTCATTTTTAATTACATTAGTAATAACTTCTCAAATTAATCAATGATTAAATTAAATTAATTAAACTTAATTAATTAGCTTAATTAATCAGAAATAACTTAGTTAATTACAATTAGTAATTAATTTCCTTAATTACTTCCATAAAGTAATTTACTTAAACAATTGAAAGTATTATCTTAAATTAATTAATCCAATTAATTATTAAGATTAATTAATTATAAAATAATATTAAGTTAATGACCTTCATTAACCAATAACTATATCTTTAATTACTTTTCCAAAGTAATTACTGAATCAATTAATATTAATTCTTAATTTATTTTAAAGAATCTCATTAATTAATCTTAAATTAATCAAGTGATAATTAAAACTTAATTAATTATTAATTACTTGATTTATAATTTCAATTCATTAATTAAATTAATTAAATATTCTTTAAATTAATTTCTAAATCACACTTTAATCAAATTTAATTAACTTACCTAATTCTTTAATTAATTAAATAAAGTCCTTAATTATTTAATTAATTAACCTTATTATTAATTAATTAAATTAATTAATTAAAATATTAATTACCTTGATTAATTAATAAACCATTAAGTTCAAAACAACTTAATGATAATCATTAATTTCATTAATGATTAAATTATCATTATCAAAGAAATTTAAAAACAACTTGCTTTTAAATTTTCTAAATTCCAATTTAAATTAAAATTAAAATGAAATCAAACTTAACAAGATTTTAAATATTTAATATCTCTTTAGTTCTCATTTTAAAGTATCATTTACCTTTTAAAGCAAATTTAGAAAAATCATTTAACTTTAGCCTATATTCAATTATATTTAAAATATCTTAAATATTTCAAATGACATTTAAACATTAAAATTCAAATCTTATTTACATTACAACCAAAATTCAAATTCATGCTTCAGATTTAAATTCAAAGATTAAAATTTAAAACTCTGTTTTAAATCTTCATTTCAGATTTTATAAAATACTCAAACTAAATACATCATTTGAATTTTTCAACCTATTTCTTTTAGAAACTTTCAGATTCAAATTTGAATCCAGGATTCTAAATTCAGATTTAACATAGAGTTTAAAACTTGTTTTAAAAACTTACTTTCAGATTTAAAATCACTCAATGTCAAAACTGTGCAGGTTTCAGATTTATTAAATACTTTATTTATTACTGCAAATTTTATTCAAATATCTGGAATTCAAACCTATTTGAATCCATGGTTTAATCTTACTTAAAGTTTGAATTTAAACTTGCCTTACTATTTTTAAAATCTAGTATTCAAAACCTAAAATAATTCAGGTTGCAGAAACAAGACTCTGGAACCAAACTACCCGAGTCAAAAGCTAGTCTACTTCGAGTCACACTTGCTCCTACTTCGGGCAAAAATTGAAATTACCCGAGCCATCTCCCCTTCACATTCCAGACAACCCTTTCCTGTTGACTATTGTGCACATGCACAAAATCCTTGGCAAATTCCGATCATCAGTGATGATCATCACCTCCATCATCCACCCTTCAACCCAACATGACCACCTAAGCATCAGTGATCATCCAATTTCCAAAATCATACAGAGCAGTTTCTTATTTTTAAAAACCTGAAAACACTATACCCAGAATTCCTCAAACCTGTCAACGATGGTTTCACCTCCCTCCGACCATCTACGTAGTTGAAAACTCCAGCCACTACTAACAGGGATCTATCTACCTTTCCACTAAACAGCCCAACACTCGATCCACTACTAAATCAGGAAAATCAATTTTCTTAATTTGCTAAAAACTTAAGTTACAGGAAAATTTTCCATTCCTCTGCTAATTCAGAGATAAGTTTACAAATTTGATAATCTTTGTGATGAGCCTGATCATATTACTATATACAGAAGCAATATAAAAACGTCAGGGCACTACAATCATCGGTGTTTGAATTTTATCAGTGATATGGTTTTTACCCCTAACTTGATTTACAGAGAAGGTTACAGTACCTACTTAAATAAATCAAATTTTTAAAACTTAGTTCATAACTTTAAACAAACAATATTCCCTAAATCCTAAGTTAAAATATTAATGTCACCATCTAAATTCAATAAACTAAGAATTTACATTTTTAAATACAATCATGTTCAGGTCATATTGATTTACAGAGAGGTTTTGTTTTCAATTTTCCATTCATTTAAATTCTTATGCTTCAGTTTATTTTTAAACAAACACATTTGTTTCTAATCCAATTTTCAGAAATGGTTAAGTTATGAAACTACTAAAATTTGAATTTAAAACTTAAGTTAAGAACACAAAGGTTCTGATACTAACAGAGTATACACCTATTTAAGTACAGAATAATTTCCAGAACTCATACACATACAACAATAGCTTCAATAATTATCATGCATATCAAATCATTCCAGATATAATAACATGCAACCAGATTTTTAAAGAAGTTTAGAAGTTACTCACCTATTTTCAGAAATGACAGAGCCATCATGATTCAAGAAAAGCTTATAAATCCTGTCTTTTAAATGCAGCAGTGATATGCCAATGTAAATGAAGTGATTCTGCTCCTTATCCCAATCTATATGCATGCAGACCATTTTATTGTGCTCAAATTCCAGAGATAAATTGCTATGATCTTCAGGTAGATTGAAATGCAGACTTTATTTGATTTGTTCAAAATTTGCAGAGAGGAAAATGCAGTATTTTTGAATTGCAGAGATTTAATTTTGTACAGGTTAGAGGAGATACAGGTTTTGTTTGCAAATGCAGGTTTTTGATTTGAGAAAATTTTATCTTAGTTTTGAATGAGGAGTGTATTACAGATCTGTTTTTGAGAAGCTTTAAGTTTTCAGGTTTTTAAGTGAAGTATATTTTTGATTTCTTTTGATTTTGAAAAGAGGATAAGGGAAAAAAATGAGAATGTTTATAAGGCTGAAATTAATTTATCAAAATAAAGAAAAAGATAAAAGAAAACAATGACACATGTCACATTGCTTGATTTACAACTAACACATGTTGCTTAAATTGCTAATTTGATTACACTTGTTTTAATTAAATTAAGTTATATATTTAAATGTTTATAAAAAGGGTTTTCTTTAATTTATGTTAGAATGAATATACATATATTTATGAAAATAACGATTAACAAATTTTCTATGATTTATAAAGAATTTATAAATCACTTTTATATTTAAATGAATTTAAATCATATGTTATCTTATATTTTAAACTTGTATAAAATATACTCAATTCATATTTAATCAAATATTTTAAAAAGAAATAAAATCAACTTTTACTTAAATTTAAAAATAAAACCAAGACAAATTTTAAACAATATAACATTTATTATAAATATTATCAAACCATAAAGTTATTAATTTAAATAGATTTTTTTTATAAAAAAAAAAACCTAATATTAATTTAAAACATAATTTACTAATTACTCAATATTTTATTAGAATTTAAAAACAAACTTCATTTACTTATTTTCATGTAAATTAAATTCCAAACAAAGTCAAACTATAATATATATACAAATATATATATATACATTATAATTTAAACATTTATTTTAGCATTTAAAAGATAAATTCACAAATTAAATATTATTTAAACCTGATTATTAAACCAAAACATATTTTATTAATCAATATTGTCAATATCAATTTAATTTTATATCAAGATTATTAAATTGATATTGTCTAAAATTCCGGGATATCACATTAGGTATTTTGGACTTAGCCTATTTTGCTTCCGCATGGACTATCCAGCTTGTTCCTTTTTGTCAAAGCTTTTTGTTTAGTCTTTTTTGTTGTAACTCTAATATATGTATTCTTTTGAATTCGTCTGTATATTGTGGTTTGCTATACCACTTGACGTGTATCAGTTTGTATACACTGTTATGTATCAATATATGTGTATATGATGATCTACTGTTCTATGATGTATATTACATTTGTGTTTTTATGTTCTGTTCTGATAGATCCTCCAACCACATATGGTTTTGTTTTAAGTATTCATTGGATATGTCGACCTGCTTGGTATGACTATTGTCGATGTATTCAATAGATAGTTAGAGCAAGGCTATAGATGGTCGCTCCTAACCAGCCTTATTCTCCGTGTTAGTTTACGGCATTACCCTGTAGTGTCCTTGGCTAGCATGGGTATAGAGGTGGGGTTAGAATGACATAAGATTCGAAGAGACCGGGGTCGGGTATTGGGAAAATACCCGAAACCACTTCGAATGTTTGTAGAGTGATATATAAAATCTATATGCTGGAGTGAAGAGATTTGGAGGTATTATATAAGTTGATTTCTTTAGTATTCCATGTTAGTTGAGATTACTCACGCTGGTTTCCAGCCTGACTCGGGTGTTACTTTGGTGTAATGCTTGGGTCAGGCCGAGTATTACAGATTTCCAGGTTAGGGCGTTCTGGAGCTCAGGAGGTGAGCTGGATGGCAATATCGTATAGAGTATATTCGCTGTATTTATATTATTGTTAATCTGAGACATGATATCTGTAAATATGCAGTGACAGTATATAATGTGAAACTCTGATGTATTAGAATGTAATCGACATATATAGTATTCTTTTGCAACTGTTATTATTTATTATTATATTTTATCCGCTGCGAATGTGAGATGTTTGGTGTTTCTGTTCTTCTTCTTCTATCTCTTTCTTCTTTTTCATAACTATCTGGAATTTTCGAGATCGAAAATTTCGGGTCGTTACATTTGGTATCAGAGCTAAATGGTTAAGTGAGAACCTTGGCTCCAGTAGGGATTACTCATTAAATAGAGTTTGAAGTTCTCTAGAATGAGTTGTGTGTGTGTCTATATATATATATATATATCTGTGTGTGTGTGTGCGTGTGACGCCCCACCTCTATGCTCACAATAACAAAGAGTATTAAAAGAAATACTGTCTATTATTATGAAGAATAAGGATGGATAGGAGCGGCCATCTGTAGTTAGGCCTTACACTAGTATTGGTTATCTCGATAGGAGTGGTATATATTTTTATTTTTCATCTCATATTTGTTTACTCCCATCGACATACCCAATTCTGGTATAAAACGAAGTACGATGGTTCATAATAGTTTAGGACAATATATATAATAATAACACAGATAAATAAGTACGAAACACAGATATAACAGAAAGTCTCATATATATATAACTGATGTCAGTTGATATACATGTGATACAATACATATGATACAACTACAAATGTCGACTCTGGAAGTTACATATACAAGTACATTATCGTGAATAATATACATGAACATACAACATCCTATACACATACACTAACTACTATAAAGGACGACGACTACTCCAAAAGATATAAAAAGACTTCCTAACTCTAGCAGCCGCCCGAAGTAAGATATCAACAACCTGTAAATACTCGGTCTGACCCGAGTATTAAAGTCAAGAGAAAATAATACACGGGTCAGTCTAATTCAAACCCAGTTATTAGTGCACAGAAGCAATAATAATTAAATATGAATAGACGACCGTTACAATAAATTCCGTACACCCAACTCTTCTAGAAGAGAATCGGATAACGGTAAATATAACACGTAATAGTGTTAAACAATAAATCAGCAGATTCAAAATATCAACAAAGATAAGTGAAAAGACTATCAATGAAGATAATTCAAAAAAACATCAAAATTGCCAAATTGGCAATTAACAACAAAATCCAATTATGGAGTAAATAATTAGAAACTTAGAATCTAATTATCGAATAGGTAATTAGACACAACAAAATAATTAAATCAAATCAATTTAACCAATTGAAAAGTTACTTTAAAACATCAAAACCGATTGGCTGCAGTATACGCACGCGTGCACTGCCTCGCCAATACTGTCTATGAAATACGCAGAAGATCGATGGATCAAAAGTAATTAGAATATCAATAAAAGCAATACCGTGTGGCTGCAGTTCACGCTTGCGTGCACTGCCTTGCCACTACAGTGATAATGTACCCAATGAATACCGTGTGGCTGCAGTTCACGCTTGTGTGCATTGCCTTGCCACTACAGTGATAATGTAATACATAAGAGCTCAGTGCATCAAAATGCAATACAAGATCAAATCCAAGCTACACGCTGGATTCAACTCAAGTGAATTCGAAAACAAATCCAAATGCCATCAAGTGGTACAAGGTCACCTATATGGATGTGCAGAAAATGACAGTAACGAACTCAGAAATGCGGTACAGTGTACCACAAAGCAAACCCATATGGACAGGCATTCAGTGCTCTCAAGTGAACTCAACAAAATTGTCGAACTCACTGGCAACGAAGAAATGAATAATGCAAACCAATATCGGTGACACAGCCTCACAAATGAAATGGTTATAAATAGCCATATATGCATACTGCAGCAACTCAAGTCAGTTGCATTAGTCTCTACAAAAATCAAATGTGTAAATACAACAAAGCTCAATTGAACTGTCCAACACACAATTCGCACTGCACATGACTCGCCCAAGTTGATATACAGTTATATACTCAAGCATCAGGTCAACAAGTGCAGCAAGCAACACCATATAATCTCACTACTACATAATGGAATAAGCAACAGTGCAACAGCAAGTAACTAATTACAAGGGCAGTGACCTCATACTACGATGAACAGGCAGTAAGCCCATATGCAACATGACAGTAAGTTGGCCAAGTGACAACATGAAGGGATCAGACCCAAAGGAGTGACATGTCCAACCGATTCTAAATGAAATATACATGAATAAGGCTCAGTAATGCAACAACAACATCAAGTGATGCCACATCACAAAGTCAAAGCTATCAAGTCAATTCCTGATGTATCAGATGAACACATACTTAATGCAAACAACACACAAACAGTGCGACTTACTGATGCAACATTTTTAATATGTACCAATAAGCTATGCCGGGAAACCAAATCAAACAGAGGGGTCAATATGGCAACACAGCAAGCACATGAATGCACAATGCACTACATCACCAAGCGGTACAGCGGTTCAGTGAACCATTGCAGCACATTGGTTTGCCTGTGTAAATATATTTTACACTTTCAAGCTGCAGGTCGGGGATATAAATGTCGAAGCAAGTATACAAAGGAAACGCAAAGTTTTACAAAGTCAAGTACCACGAATCAACTTACAAGATAATCCAAACGAGGCACAGTGCCCTGAGTACATACAAGGTAAAACATGCCAGAGAATTCAAGTTGCAGACTTAGACAAGGTCATAGTAAAGGTACAACCGAAGTCAAAATGAAATCAACAGTAGCAAGTTTTAACCATAAAGGTCAAAATCAAACAGAAAACAAGTCGAAATTGCTACAGAGATAAACACTAAAATGGCCAGGGTCGAACAAGTCAAGGCCGAGCTAACATAATAACACGAAATCAGAATACAGAGAATTTCAAAGCCGTGTACATCACAAAATCACACACATGTGAAATTGAAAAAGTCAGTGAACAAACTCAAGCATCAGCAAAATCAAGTCAAAACTCATTCAATCACCAAGTTATACGAGATCGACAAAATCAACACAATCATCAACAAAGAAACGCACTTGAATTAGATGTGGGTAATAAGAATTACTCACCTTCGTCGATGCGAATAGAAGTAGCAGAGCGGAGCTCTTCGTGACGAATGATCGCCATAAGGAAACGAAATCATCGTTCGACCGAGCTAATAGAAGTCATGGCACCCTAGAATCAAGCGGAAACGCAAGATTTAGATCAACTCGAAGCAACCAGCCGACTTCATCAAACCCTAATTTCGCGAAGGGGACGAACGAGTCGCCATTTTTTTTCTTTTGTTTCGTTTGGTTTTTAGGTTGTCGAATGAGAGAATGAAATGGGGAACAGGTTATGGCCTTAGTTAATATTCACGGCCACGATAAAACATGGGCCACAATTTCAATTAATTTTTAAAAACTCCAAATAGCCAATAACAACAAAAAATTTTTAAACGAATTCCAACTCGAATCAAAATTCATATCAGCAATTTTTTATTAGCTAGCAAATTAATCGTTCAATGACGATATTAAATTGATACAAAAACCCCAGGTTGTTACAATATATATGAGCGCGTACTTGTTATTTTCTTATATAAATTTTTTAAATGATTTTATATAAAAATATATTTTGATATACAAAGCAATATTTCCTTCTAATAAATATTAAGGTGATTAGTTGTTAATTATTGAAATTAAAATTAAGAAGTAATATAATACAACCAAACTGAAGTCTTGAATTGGAACTAAATTAAGTAGAAATAGAAATACAACCAAATTAATTTTAATGGATTGAAAATGAAATTCTAAATCTGGTCCCAGAATTCGGAAATTTTGTTTCAAAGTAATGAAAAATAATAAATAAGTATTATTTGGATAAATGGGACTTGTTGAAAACAATGGGTTGTTGGAAATTTGATTTGAATTTAAAACCAAGGGTGATTTAAATTTTTAAAAACATGGCTGGGAGGGCCAAGAAATAAATATGTATATATGTATGGATATACATGATATCAAAGATAATTTGAAATAAACTCTAAGAGGTTGAGTTTTGATTTCTCCCTGAAGTGTGATGTAAAAACCCAAAGTAATATAAGTTTTGGACTTATAAGAGGGAAAGAATTTTAAAGTTTGAAGCGGGAATTCAAATTGAGTAAGGTTGATTGGATTAAGTAGATTGGAATTTAACTTTGGGAAAATTAAATAAGTGTAGAAAAAGCAACCAGAATTGGAAATTTCAAGATGAAATTGGATTTTAACTTGGAAAGTTAAATGGTTGATTTGAATTGGGAATTTGTGTGATCTCAAAACGGGTTTGAGATTTAAAAAAAATTGAGAATGGATGGACGTTTTAAAATAAATTGGATGACATCATCCTATTGTTAATAAAAATAATTTAAAATGGAATTTTGAGAATTGGACTCATAAATTAAATTGATTAAAAACTTTGAATAAAAAGTTAATTTGGTTTAAAAAGATAAACACACCTTTGAGAATTTAACTCGAATTTATATAATTCGAGGTAGTTTAAATTCAAGATTGAAATTGAATTAGTTCAAAATTTAATTTGGTTTGAATAATTGAGTTGGTGATTCAAGATGTATAAGTTTAAGAATTTAAATGAGAAATTGAATTGGATTATGTTGAAATAATTTGAATTTGAAATGGGTTCAATTGATAATAATTCAAATTGATTGGAATAATTTGAAATTATAACTAAAGTAAACAGGATTAAAATCAAATGGACTTTGATTTAAATTGGGAAGGAAATCAGGATTTATTTAACTTGAATTGGGAATAAGTCGAGTCCAATGGAAATTGGAGTTATTTGAATTGGAATTGGGTCAATTTAAGTGGAAATTTAAATTGAATTGTTGGGGTAGTGAACAGTTTGACTCTTGACTATTTTAAATAAATTGTTTTAATACAAACTTATTTTTCTAAGCTATTAAAAATATACAACCTTTCTTATTAAAGCTAACTTATTTTATATTTGTTTTACCATTATTTTTGGAGCTATTTAATCATTTTTCAACTGTTTTCTAAACTAATTGCTATTTTTTAACTATTTCACAAACTAATTTCTATTGTACAACTATTTGGCAATTATTTAAAAATTTCTGAAACTATTTAACTATTTTCAACTATTCTATAATTGGTTAACATTTTATAGCTATTTTGCAAATTAATAAGTATTTTTCAACTACTTATTTATTTTTAAAAAAATTCAAGCTATTTTTCCAAAAATAAACTGGTTGGAGTTCAAACTGTTATAGATTAAATACCCAACCAAGATAAGAATTGAAGTGAAAATTCAATGGAATTGAAGCAATTGTAAATAAGTGAATGGAAATTAAAGGGAATGTGAATAGAAAGGAAATTGATTTGGCTGATAATCAATGGAAATAAATACGTAGGATGTACGTATATTATTCTATTCGCATAGTGATTTGATCCAGATTCGAGCACAGAATTTCGAGATAGTTATATCGATCCGAGTTGGGATTTTTCACTCGATTTTCGACGGCGAACCTGGATATGGGTTGTTGATTGGTTCTGGATATTCTCTATCATAGTTATGGCTATGCAAGGAGAATGACGGTTTCTAATCAAGAAATCAGATCTGTGTCCGCACTAGGAAGTCGGGTGGACGATACTAGTTCTGAAGTGAAATTGTGTGATCGAGTGGACGATCAGATTGGTATAGTGCACGGATAATATGTGTATATTGTACGGATTTGAATGAAATTGATATTGAAAAAAAGTAATCAAATTTGAGTATTTGTTTTGAATAAACAAAGTTATGTATCTTTGTTATATAAGATAAATCTTTCCTTGTTAAATCTATTGCTAGAAGAAAAGGATTTTTGAAGGTGTTTGAAGTATAAAAGGAGTTTTATACAAGTTTGAAAAGATCCAAAGTTTTTTTAAAATTTTATATATCTGGATATATATATATATAAAGGATCTTATGAGGAATTTGGAAAAAGGTTTTGGGAACCTTTGGATTGGAAAGGCTTTTTATTTTTGGGTAAAATCAATATTGAATTTGGAAAGCCTAGTTTGAGAATTATCGATTTTGGGATAATCGATTTTGTGTAGAGGAGCTTGTATGATATCATACTAGGTGTATGATTTGAAAGATACTATATATTTATAGTACAAAGTGTTCTGATGATGGCTCTGGGGAAAAAGGCTCTCCCTTGAAATGAACTTCTCAGGAGTGCCACCGGGTGGTACTGCCTTGAGCCCCAAGGGGGGTTCTAAAGTTGATCCTGTGAGGAGTCCGGACAAAACTAGTTCCTGAGGATTATGAGTTGAGTATACCATAGAGAAAGTCGTGTGTGCCGCTGAGAGCCAACAGTTACATGGACTTTTGCTGCGATGGCAACGTAACCCAGGATGTAACTGCGACCTATGGTATAACATAGCGAAAGTCGTGTGTGCCGCTAAGAGCCAACAGTCTGCGCTTGATTTTATATCGATAGACTGCGACCTATATATGAGTGGAGAGGTTTCATTTCAACAGCGAAAATCAGAGGCCACTGAGAGCCTGCAGTTACATGGACTTTTGCTGTGACGGCAACATAACCCTGGATGAAACTGTGATCTGTTGTGGGTTCCATGGCGTAATTGAGAGGCCGCGGAGAGCATGCAGTTGCATGGACTTTTGCTGCGATGGCAACGTAACCCTGGAATATAATTGCGACCATGGATGGGGGTGATGATTTCCAGAGCATTCTCACCAAAGATATTTCCTCTATTTTCAAAAACTGTTTTCTATATTTTCAATGAAATTATTTTCCAAGTATTTTCACTCGGTGTTGAAAACGGGTTTACCAAGTACTTATAGGTTTTCAGCCCTACGCCTGATCAACGTATGACTGAATTTCTTGAGAACAAGGATGGGCTGGTTGAGACATCGAGTTATAAAAATCTATTTTTATAAAGGGTTATTTTAAATAGTATGATGTGAATTTAAAAGCATTTCTAAAATTTTTTTTAAATAAAGATGTTGGAATTTTGGAAAATCAAGGAAATCCAAACTGGAATTTTAATGAAGTGAATTTGTAATTAAAATCGAATATTGATTTAGAAGTGGAAAGTAAGCTAATTGGTTGAATAATTGTTGGATTGAGTATGTTAATAAAATTTAACTTAGGTAAATAAATGGATTGTAAATTAATAATAGAGTTTGGGAATGAATTCGAATTTTAAATAGAATTCAACTTAGATCTAATAATGAATTAAATAAGAAGAGATGTTGTAAAATAAAAATAAAATAGAGTTGGATAAAAAATGTGATGGCTTGAACTACAAATAAAATTCAAAGGCGGTTTGAATAATATTTAACGAAATTTGCAAGTAAATTGGATATAAGAGAAGTAATTATAATAGAAATGGTTTGAATTGCAAAACAAAACCCAAGTGAATAGAAATAAATTGAGAATGGCCTTTTATTAATAAAATAAATTCGATAACTAATTAAGTAAGTAAATTAAAATTTTATAATGGATTAATCGAATTAAATAATAAATGGATGAAGTCTGGCTGAATAAAAACTAAATCAAGTTGTGATTGGAATTGGATTATAAGACTGAACTTAAATTTGGTGGTATATTAATTTGAAGTATAAATGAGTTAAGTATGTGCTTGGATATTATTTTGATAAATTGAGAAGGTGAATTTGAAATTAAAACTTAAAATGAATGGGCTAACTGAATTTGATGGAAGTTGCTTAAGTGAGAATCAAATAGAAGCAAACTTAAGTTTGATGTTGGAATAAACTAATGTAAATTCACTTAAGTTTAAAATTTATGGAAGCTTGGCTTCGAATAAGAGTGGAAGCCCATTAAATAAAAGCTTAGATTGAATTAATTTGGGAATGGTCAGAAGTATACAAGAATGGAATGTGTCGAGCTAAATAAATGGTTGGTTAAAAAATTAGAAATGAAATGGAATTAAATTCAGGATGAGTCGAAATTAATTTGAAGTAGTTATAAACTAAAATAGATACTCTATTAAACGAATATTGTCGAACTTGCATAAAAATAATTGTCGTTTGGCGTAAAAAAAGTAATTAAAATTCTATGAGCCGATAGAGATTAAATAAAATTGATTTTGAATCATTTGAAGTGAACATGAGCTTGTTTGGATTGAAAACCAATTGGATGTAAGAAATTGAGTTGAATGGCTTATGAATTGGTTGAAAGCAATTGTATTAGCTTTAAAAATTATATAAATCGCATATGGAAAGCATTTGGTACTTCTTGTTTATGTATTGCATATGTTTAGCTATTGAAAGTAAGTGGACTGCTAATAAATTCTCTATATATGGCACTTACATATTTAAATCGAGTAAGTACAAGTACCTGAAGGCCGTTTGGCTGGATTTGGTTGCGCTATTTGCTAGAATTAATAAGCTGCTTGCTTAAAATGCAAAATAAGGTACGCCTACGCAATAAAAATAGAAAATATGAACTGTTTTTGCTTTTTCCGACCGGGTGGGTCGACGTATATATATATTTATATCTCTTGTCAAATTTCAAAAGCTCCTCCGTACAAAAGAGACTCTGCCAAAATTTTCCGAAAATTTTGGCAGTTGGAAAATTTTTGAAAATTTTTGTTAAGCAATTAAACGATTTTAAATATGAAACTGAAATAGATTAGTAGATGGAACTAATAAGACTCGGTTATAAACGGAAAATAAAAATTTAATATTCAAAATTGAAATAAGTTGAATTCATATTAAAACGGGAAAAATGAATTTGAATAGAAGTAAATATGAAAACCTATATAAATGAATGTATAAAATGATTTGTAAAGTTTCGATTGGATATTATTGCTAAGTAAGATATGCAGGTATTAAAGGGAAAGAAAAATTGGATTTGATTCCAAAAGATAAATGTGAATTGCCCGACAAAATGGTATGTATTTTAATTTCTGTATGAATTGGATTGGGTTTTTATCTAGCCACTTGGCTTTCTGTTTTCTTTTTGGTATTTGGGAGCCCGTAGAGTCCTGTTGTAGTTGTACCGAGCTAGCCGCTCAAAGGAGACGCTGGCAAAAAATTTCGGAAATTTAGAAAGTTAGAAAATTTTTGATAATTCAAATTTGGTTTTAAATTGAAATTTAGACGATTGGGTAAAAATGGATTGTTGGAAACCATGAAAGGTTTTGGATGTCGGTTGAGTAATAGTGAATCCTTAATAAAAGATATTGTGGCAAGTTGATAAACCTGTTGATTTTGGGGGAAGGGTAAACGGGTATGGGTTCATTCTTCCTAACTAGTAATTTCGGGGACGAAATTCTTTTAAGGGGGGAGGAATGTGACGACGCGGAATTTCTAACTACTTAAATTTGAAGTTTTAATTTATTTTAAATATTTAAAAGTTAATTTTAACTTGAATTTCAAAATATCAATATTTACTTGATAATTAAATTATTGAATTATATAGTTTAAATATTGAATTTAATAATTGAAAATTGGGTAAAGTGTTGAATCTGAAATTTCTAAGCCTGTTTAATTATCTTATAAAATTTATAATGATGATACTTAAGATAATAGAATGGTTGGAATTTAAATTAAAGGTGATGTGTTCAATTTTAATAATATATCGTTTAAATCGATATTTAAAAATAGCCTTCCGAGGCACAGTCTCGGAATTCGACGAAACCAGTTCCATTGGATCCGTAATAGTTAGTTATTATCGGATTTCAATTTTCGAAGCAATCAAAGTTGTCGTTTGACCCTGGCAGCTTGAAACGCTTGGAAATTATTTTAATCGATTTAATTGGAATTTGATCGTTTTCTTTTGTAACTTGCCCATACAATCAAATTAGCCTCCGAAACATGTTCCATTGTGTTCGGAATGTGGGCAAAACCTTATAAATGCCTAACGGCACTCTTTATGAGGAGTTCAAAATTTTAAATGGCATTTAACGGGGTATCTTGAAAGCTTTATAATATTAAAAAAAATACTCGTGCTCAGCAAGCCATCTCAAACCTATATCTTCCCCATCCCTCTCTCTAATCATAGCAGAATATTGAACTCTCTAATTTAAAAAAAGGGGGAATGAGGGCAACCGAATCGAATAGTTCACGACAACCTTGGATCTACTCGAAATCGTGCAGCTCAAATTCGTGTTCTTCCTTCTGTACCAATTAAATCCATGATTTCAATTAGAATGCGAATCCCATTTCCTCGTCTCCCTTAAACAAATTCCTGACCAAATTCGAAGTAACCGGGAAAAAAAGGAGGGACTGTCGCGAGTCGATCTGCTCAAAGCCTCTAGATCGATTGAATTGAATCACCGCGGGGTAAGATCTCGTGTTCGCAGTCACTCGGGATGATGAGGAGGATTTGCGAGCTCGTTGATTGGCTGAGCGCGATCGAAGTGGAGATTGGAGGTAGGGGCGGAATTGTGAGTCGCGACTGTAGTTTTTGTGAGCTTTAGGTTTTGCGTGATGAACTCGGCAACGTTGTTGGTAGTTCGACAGCGGTGGCAGCGCGATTTCGAGGGGTGGAGCTACTGCTAGGGTTTTTGGGTATCTTGGGTTTTGGATGAAGCAGTAAGGTATATCAGCTTTATTTTAATTTATGTTAGTTTCAATATACACATTTATATGTTTATCAACTCACATATTTTATTTAAACAGTAAGAATATAATGGATGTAAGATTTTTAAAATAGGGAACTTTAAAATGCTGGTAGAGTTTGAAGAAAAATAGTTAATTCAAATTTATTTAATGTTAAAAATAAAATTGTCGAATTAGACCAAGTTATTAATAAATTATAAAATGTTTATACAAGGTCGAAACCGTGAGGCCAAGCCAAGATTGGATCAGATTTGCAAATTGAAAATCGAAGGTGAGTAATTTCACGCTCTGGATATTATTTAAATTTAAATGATTAAATTTAAATAATTGGATGGATGATTGAATTGTTTGGATGTGTACTGATAATCTAGTGATTTTAGATTTGGTTGTTTCTCGAGTTAATTGTAGTTTGACTCAAGATAATTGGGTTTTAAATGGTTTTAAACTTAAATCGTTGATAAGAAAATGGTTCAGTTTAAAATCAATAAAGGTTTAATGATTGGTGATTCATTAAATAGGTAGGATAATTTAAATGAGTATTAATTAATTAAATTCATTAATGATTTGGTTTAATTAATTAAGTTTAAATTAATTAGAATGATCATTTGGTGATTTAATAAGTAATTATTTATTGAAATTAATAAAATATAATTACCTTGTATAATTAACCAAGAGAGTAATTAAGATGATTATTTAAGGAAAAATTTCATTTATTTAATGAAGTAAATAAATGGATAGTTAATTTCAGGATTGAGATAAATCAAGAATGATTAATATTATGATTTAATTAATGTAATTAATTTAGATTAGGATCAATTGAAATATAATTGGAAATCGTTAATTTATATAATCAATGACGCAATTAAAGATTGATTAATTAAGATTTATAATCAAGAATGAGTGACTTATGAGAAGTCAATATATAAGTAATTAAGGACTAATGTAACTAAAACAGTTAATTTGTTTATGAAGTAACTAAGATTACTTATCGTTTGGTTAAGGATAAGTAATATGGTGAAGTTAATCATAGATAGTTGCTTGAATGAAATTAAAGGATAATTAATCCAGGTTGATTAATTAAGATGAATATTGAAGGGATGATTGAATGGTTTGATTTCAAATTAATTAATTAACAAGTAAAGTAATCTAAAAGATCGAGGATTGAAATTCAATTAGAATCAATTGAACTAATTTGGAAGTGATCAAATTTGCATATGGATGATCGAATGGTATTGGATGCTTTGAATGAATTGATATCTCTGATATGAAATGTTGTGTATTTCATTTGGATAAATTGGGTTAGAATGACATAAAATTCGAAGAGACCGGGGTCGGGTATTGGGAAAATACCCGAAACCACTTCGAATGTTTGTAGAGTGATATATAAAATTTATATGCTGGAGTGAAGAGATTTTGAGGTATTGGACTGTTTTAAAATCTAAATCTTTGGTATTTAGAAACTTATATGCGGGCTAAGTGTTGTCTATAATAATTTGTGGCTTTGTGAATTGAAATGAGTTACCCCGGGTTTATATAAGTTGATTTCTTTAGTATTCCATGTTAGTTGAGATTACTCACGCTGGTTTCCAGCCTGACCCGGGTGTTACTTTGGTGTAATGCTCGGGTCAGACCGAGTATTACAGATTTCCAGGTTAGGGCGTTCTGGAGCTCAGGAGGCGAGCTGGATGGCAATATCGTATAGAGTATATCCGCTGTATTTATATTATTGTTAATCTGAGACATGATATCTGTAAATATTCAGTGACTGTATATAATGTGAAACTCTGATGAATTAGAATGTAATCGACAGATATAGTATTCTTTTGCAACGGTTATTATTTATTATTATATTTTATCCGCTGCGAATGTGAGATGTTTGGTGTTTCTGTTCTTCTTCTTCTATCTCTTTCTTCTTTTTCATAACTATCTGGAATTTTCGGGATCGAAAATTTCGGGTCGTTACAGTCTTGCTTATTTATTTCACTCCCAGTTATCCTGTTGATTCCAGTATTGTATTCAGCTTGTACTTGGTTATCATACTTGGACTTCTTTTGTACTTTATTTTTTCCGTTGTATCTTATTTAACTCTGATATATTTATATAGTAGCTTCATGAACTACTATTTCTTTTACTTCCACTGCACTATTATTACTCTGTGTCTGTGATATGTTATTATTATTTACTGTATATTCTGAGATTTGCCAAATTTTATTTATAACGTGGTATTTTGAGCAATTCAGTTCTGGCATGAGCGTCTACCTATACACTTATAATGGATGCGAATGGTTGAAAATACCTAGTTGTTACAAGTTCGTTCCGAGTTCGAACGAAACCGAAGGCATTATCTCGTTACACTCATTTTGGAATCACCCTCAGAGTTAATGACGATAACCCTTGCACTTCAAAACTCCATCTCGATCTTCACTTTTGAAATGTCATGACTTATCGTTAATTTGGATCGTTGTGGTTTTCGGATATCCAAATTTGAAACCCATTCCCGGTCTCATCAAAATCCAAAACGCCATCTTTTAGGTCCAAGTTGTTTAAAAGTTTAAACAATTCAATTCAATACTTGAATTCACACAGCATTAATACAGATAAATATCACACTTTTATCAATGGTATATCAAATATCATATCACAGAATATCATAACATAACATTCAATAGATATCAACCAAATTCAAATATCCTACTCAAACAATCATCCATAAGCAACAATTATCAATCCCTATTATAATTAATTTAATTAACTTAAATTAAATCAGCTACTTAAGAATTAATCACCAACTTTGCTTAATCAACCATTAATTAATTACAAACCTTTTAATTAATTAACCATCATTTAAATATCCATCTTAATTAATCACTTTGATTAATTATTCCTCAATTACATAAACTAATTATCCTTTAATTAATTCCACAAATTAATTATCCTTAACCATTTACCATAATTAACCTTTAATTGCTCTCATTAATTACATTAACTAATGATCCTTAATTAATTATTCCGTTAATTAATTAATTATAATTAATTACATTGATCCTTAGTTAATTAATTACATTTTAATTAATTACTTCTGTTAATCAACCTCAATTAATCATAAACAGTAATTACCATTCTATAGTTACTTACTTAATTAATCAACTCTTTAATTAATTATATTAATCCTTTGATTAATTACACTAAGTAATTAATCCTTAATTACTTTTGCTAAGTAATTATCCTTTAATTACTTCTCATTAAGTAATTTCCTTATACATTAATTACTTCACTAAGTAATTATACTTATTAATCTCATTAAGTATTTATACTTAATAAATCACCAAGAGATTATCTTTAATTAATTAACAAATTAATTACAATTGGGTAATTCATCCCTTAATTATCCTTAAAGCAATCAATTAAAACTTTAATTAAAGATTAATTAATTCCTTAACCATTAATGTAAAACCTTAATTATTAATTAATATAACTTAATTACAAATTACGTATTTCTTAGTTAACAGTTAATCAACCCTTAATTAACAGTTAATTAACCTTTAATTAATCTTTAATTAAGATTAATTATCTCTTAATTATTAATTAATAAAATTTAATTATTAATTAATAAAACTTAATTAAGTATTTCTTAATTACCAATCAATTAACCTCTAATTTTTTGATTAATTAATTTCTAATTACAAATTAATTAATCTTTAATTACTTAATTAATAATCCTTAGTTACAATTAATTAACCTTTAATTAATTAATTATAACCCTTAATTAAAAATTAATTAAATCCTTAATAATTAGTTAATTAAATTAAATAATTATTCTTAATTAATACTTAATTAACCCTTTTATACTTAATTAATCAAGTTAATTAATTACACTTAAATTTCTAAATTAACTTAATTAATCTCAAATTATCAAAACCATAATTATCTTAAGATAAAACCTTATCTTATTTATGCCTTAATTATCATTTAAAAACATTTTATTTCAAAAATTAACTGTACTTAATTAATTCATTAATTAAGTTTAAAGTACTCATTCAACATGATAAATTAAAGTTACAAATCACTACTTCCTTTAAATGCTTTAAAATACTATCAAGTAATGGTTTAAATCTAGTTTCAATTTAAATTAATGAACTTGCTTTTTATAAAATCTTTAAAATTTCAATTCTACTTAAATTTTTAAAATAACTTTAACTTTGTTCAACAAAATTTTAAAATTAACAAAGATTCAAAACTTCATAAACAATTTTAAAGTAAACAACTATTATATAAGTAATTTATATAAGAATGTTTTAAAACTAACTTCATTTTTTTAAATTTCAAAAACCAAGTTTAAAACTCTTTTTAAGAAAATTGCTTAACACTTACTTCAGGTAAAACCCGAAGTTCACTCAGGTCTAACCCGAGTTCCCCTTCTCTTCCATTTCAAGAAAATCTTAAATTAATTTTCTTTATGTAAGAGGTAGCGTTTCACTTTAAAATCAAAGTGTCATTTGGTGTAGTGGTAAAGATGTTTTGAGTTGTGTTGGAGCGCCTGAGTTTAAATCCCACTTCTACAATCTTTTTAAATGTCTTCATTTCCATTGTTTTGTGATGAAAATCTGATAGAACATTTCAACACAAATAGGCTTAGTTGAGTGGTTGGGGTGCATACTTTCACCCACTTGACCTAGGTTCAAATCCCACTTGTACTTCTTTTCCACTGCCTGGTAATCATCTTATAAATGTGCTTGTATTGTACTTTGTCAACACTACATTTCCTCCATTCCACTTAAGTTTGATTCTAGGCTTGCACTATATTTTTGTGCTCCATTTTCTTATATACACTTCATTCATCGTACGAAATCCTAACCTGAAATCACTTAACAAACACATTAGTAGCATTGTCGTATAGTTTTTATCATCAAAATATTAAAATTGTATTTTCAAAAATATTATAATACATATTTATTATCATTTGCTTTTAAAAGCAAGACGGGTCTAAAAAGGGATAACTTGCGTTTGTTCTTCATGTAATGTTTATATTTTTACAATCAAACATTTATATACATATCATATACTAGCAAGATGGTGAGATAACTCAATTTAAACCATGCTAATAATCATCACAAGCTACTAGAATCAAGACAACACTACCTACCATCACCCTAAGTTCAAAGCAACCACCTTTTCCTTCAAAAACACAAGCCAAAACCTTCCCCGTTAACATGTTGCTCACGGCCTGGGGTAGGACCACCAAATTCTTCATCATTATTCAACTTCTTTGATGTTAAACCATGTTTAAATAAATAACATTCTAATACCTTTGTGAAAGTTTGGAGGAGTTTGGAGAATGTTTGATTTTATTTTGAAGATTTGAAGAAAAATAGAAGTGTTTTGAATTCCTTTTCTTTTTGTCTCAAATTCAAAATATGATATTATGAGATGAATAAAGATAGAAAGGAGGATATTTTAGCACAAAAGAAGTCCTTCCTTTCCCCATTTTGGTCAGCCAAAACACCCCTCTCTTTCCTCCTTTCCAAGGCAAGCACATGTTCATTTATTCCCTTCCCTTATCATGCCTCAAATCATAGGTCAATTTCTCCTTAATTAGTCCTACTTTACTAAATTAATTTTCCATTAACTTAAGTGTTTTAAACTTGTTATTTATGCATTCATATGTTACTACACAAGTGCCAAAGAGTTTTAGCAACTTTTGCTGAATAAAAAGTCGTTTAGCGATAAAACGATTTTCGGTCATATTATCGATAAAATGATATTCAGTCACATTATCGATATTTCTATGAACTATTTACTTTTGCAAAAAAATTCAAAAATAAGCTTTCCTTTATTAATTATTTACTTAAAAGGGGGTTAAAAAGGTTATGAAATCAAATTTACTCGCATTAAATCCAAGATTCAAATATATAAATAATTTAGGCTTTAAATACGAAGTGTTCGAAATTTTGAATCATTAGAAAAATCATAAGAATACTTAACTTTAGGCATAAAACTCAAATAAAACATCAACAATTTTTAACAAAAATAATAAAGGCAACACCAAATTAAATAAAAGGACGAACATTAGAATAGAATTCAAAACTTTAAATTGAGCTTGATCGGTCCACTCGGCTAAGACATTTTGGAAGAATGATATCTCTTAACCTGATTTTTTCCAACCACAATCTATAAAATTGGCCATTTTTGGATAAAATACTACTTTATTTTACATATTAATTTCTTTTAATGCTAACATCAATTTATATTAACCAACATACCATATTTTCTTAATAGCATGAAGCATAGCATAAAACATAAAACATATCAACTAACACCAATCAAAAAATGTATTTTACATACCCAAAAGCATGAAGCATACCATAAAACATAAAAGAGGGAATTCTACGATTATAACAAAAGAAGCAAAATTTTCACTTGGATTCCAATTAAAGAAACATAGGATATGATGTTAGCTATAGATTTAAAAATCTATTTTAGATAAAAGTTGTGAAAATGAAAGTAAGAAAAGAAAATGAGCGTGAAACATAGATTATGCCTAATTTCTCAAATAATAATCGTATTTTCATTAGGTAGTTCGTATCTAATCATCTGCTAAAAAGTGATATTATCAAAAAAGAATAAGAATAAAACACAAATCATTTCATTTTAAAAATAATTTAGATGCCTATTATTTTGATCCATCTACTAAATTCAGCTATTTTACCATATCAATTTTTTTGAAATATTATCCTGTAAAACTAAAAAATGATATGAAAAAGGAATTGTTATGGAGATTTTCAAACTTTGTCATTTTTGGTATAAAATTATAAGGTTTTATATCAATAATGCCCCTAAACCATTTCAAAATCTCATACCTTAATTCAGTATAAAATTTCATACTTTAATTTGATATTCAATCAAAGCGAAAGATATTAAAATTCTTCCAAAACATAATTAGAATCTTCAATGGAAAGAAAGAAATTAATACCCATGTTATTTTGTCTTCAGCTTTTGACGAAGATTGAGAAAATTAAGATTAAAATTGAGATAAGTTTTTCTCGATAGTCATAAAATTAAATATTTAGGGTTGGGAGATGAAAAGAAAAAATTTATGGCGCAATAATGTACATAAAATAGAAACTAAGAAGAAAGAGAAAGATAGATTATACAAATGACAGTTTAGTGATTTTAATAAGATTTTATAAGAGGAGAATGTACTGTTTGATTCTTCGCTTAACAAACCTTTTAAATTTAAAAATTGACTCTTTAACATTCTCCTTAGTCAAAATGATTTACCATTTAACAATTCACTATAAATATTTGTTGCTCCAACCGCCAGTATAAGGAATTATTACTTTTATTAATCTAATTTAGTAAAATTACAATTTATTCAACTCAAATATAAAAGGTGGGGATATGAATCCATACTACTACAAACAATGTATGCAATTTTTTACCTTTAATGCAACATTCAACCACTGTGGATATACCTTTATTTATATACCTTTATTTATACCTATTTAAATAGATGTCAATCCATAAGCATGCAACGACCCAAAATTTTCGAAGCCGAAAATTCCAAATAGTTATGAAAAAGAAGAAAGAGATAGAAGAAAGACGAAGAATAGAATCAATCATACCTTACATTCGCAGCGGATAAAATATAATAATCAATAATATCAGTCTACAAAAGAGTGTAATATTTGTTAATTACATTCTAATACATCAGAATTTCACAATATATACAGTCACTGAATATATCCAAATATCATGTCTCAGATTAACAATAATATAAATACAACGGAAATGCTCTATTCAATATTGCCATCCAGCTCGCCTCCTGAGCTCCAAAACGTACCTACCTAAAAATCTGTACTCGGTCTGACCCGAGCATTACATCAAAGTAACACCCGGGTCAGGCTGGAAACCAGCGTGAGTAAACCCATCTAGCATGGAATACAAAAGTATACAACTCATATAAAACCCGGGTAACTCGAATCAATTCACAAGCTCACAGTCTGTATGGACATCACATATTTCACATATAAGTTTTCTAATTTCCGAATTCAAATTAATAACCCAATTCATTTAAATCATTTCATTCCAGCCAAAAGATTTTACATGTCAATCTATAAACTTCCGTAGTGGTTTCACGTATTTCCTAATACCCGACCCCGGTCTCTTTGAATCTCAGGTCATCCTAACTCATGTTATCCAAATAAAATACATAACATTTCATATCAGAGATATCAACTCATTCATAGCATCCAATACCATTCAATCATTCATAAGCAAAGCTTAATCCCGTACAAATCAATTCAATTGATTCTAATTGAATTTCGAACCTCAATCACTTAGATTAATTCCAATTCAATTAATTAATCAATCAATCCTAATTCATCTCAATTAATCACCCTGGATTAATTATCTTTCAATTATATTTAAATAATTATCTTTAATTAATTTCACGATATTAATTATTCTTAACCAAATCAATAAGTAATCTTAATTACTTCATAAATTAATTAACTATATTAATTACATTAATCCTTAATTATTTATATTAATTAGTTTCTCATAAGTCATTTATTATTGATTAATTAATCTTAATCAATCAGACTTTAATCACATCATTGATTATACAATTAATGATTTCTAATTACATTTCAATTTATCCTAATCTAAATTAAGTTCATTAAATAATTAATCATTAATTAAACCGCAAATATTAATCACTCTTGATTCACCTCATCCTGTACTTATCTACCTTTTTATTTACTTCATTAAATAAATAAATTACACCAAGTAATTTTTCTTATATCAATTTCATCCAGAAATTTATCCATTAATTACTTTACTAAGTAATTAATCTCATTAGATAATTATACTTAATCAATTACCAAGCGACTATCTTTAATCTATTTATAACCGGGTAATTCATCCCTGAATTATTATATAAACCAATTAATTAATTAATCTTAATTACCAATTAATCTTCTTCAATACAAGGTAATCAATCCTTAATTACTTTTATAATTAATTAATTTACCTTTAATTAACTGATAAGTTATCCATTATCTATTGATTAATAACCTTAATTATTAATCAAGATTTCATAATACAAATTAATAAGTTCATAATCACTTTTATAATAGTTCAACCAAATTTAAATTTAAATTTTAAAACTAGCTTTCAAAAAACCTTTTTAAAACGTTCCTATCCTTGCTTCGGGTTTAGCCCGTTACTGACTCGAGCATTGACATGAGTTTCTCTTCTTCATCCTTCCTTATTATTATTTCATCTTTATTTAAGTTAAGTTAAGTCTTAGGTAAAAACAAAACAGGGAAGGTTGCACTCACATGAACTCGGATTCCAACCCGACATACCCTTCTTCCAACTCAAGAAATCCCTCACGTTGCTCTCGAAAAAAAACCAAACAGAAGCTACACCGTACACGTGCACCATCCATCAACGACACCGCCACCTTCGGTGTAACGACCCAGAATTTCTGTCAATTAAAATTCGTATATTTAATTAATTTTAAATATTGATAAGTGAAATTTATAAGTCGAATAAATTTTATTTCGAATAATTTGATTTAATTGAATAATTAAATCGATAATTTAATATGTGAAATTACAGAAATAATTGGAAATTGGGTTAAATATGATTGAAATTGATTTGTAAAATTTTATTTTATCATGTTGGTGTTATAGTGATGTTATAGAACTTATAAAATCGAATTAAAAGTTAATTTGTGAAAATTGAATATTTTAATATTTAAATCAACTAGTGAAATTAGCCATTTTTCGAACAGTCTCAGAATTGGACGAAACTAGTTCCGTTGGATCCGTAATAGTTTGTTATTATCAGATTTCAATTTTCGTAGCAACTGGAGTTTTCGTTTGACCGTGGCAGCTCGAAACGCATCGAAATTGTTTTAATATTAATTTGGCGAGTTAAAATAGCCATTTTTCAAACAGTCTCGGATTTTGACAAAACCAGTTCCATCGGATCCGTAATGTGATATTATTGTATGGTTTCAAATATCGTGTCAATCGGATTTACCGTTTGTCCGGTGCAAGCCAAAACGCCTAGAAATTTGATTTACCGATTTAATTTTAAATCGAACGTTTATTGCCATCACTCGCACAGATGATCGAATTAGCTCCCAAAACACGTTCCATTGTGTTCGGAACGCAGGGTAAACCTTAGGAACGCCAACCGGCACGCTTCGTTCGGAGTTTGGAAAATCCAGGATGAATAGTGTTTGCGTATTTTTCTATAAAAGCCCTTTATTTTCATTTTTTTGCAAAATAAACAAGCTAGGGTTTCGGCCGCCGTTTCTAACATGATCAATGGCCGAAAACATCAATATTTCATCTCGAATTTTCTTCAAATGCACACTTCGATTCGAAAATCTCTCAACTACAATCTTGTAGAGCACGTTGAGATCCTTGGTTTCAACGGCTATGATTCATTTTAATCGAGTCGATCGACGGCAATTGGGGCTCAAAGTGCCACCATTCGCACGTAAATCTAGGGGCCTAGCGGAGGCCGAGCTCCACCGTTTCGTGGCCGAGGGTAGCGTTCGTCACAAGCTTCCGAGTGGTATCGTCTGATCGTGGTGGAAGTGCTTAAATTGGTCGCGTTAATTGGTAGATGGTGGCGGCTATGGGTTGGGAGGTCGTGTTGTGCAAACGCGTAGGGGAGATGGAATCAAGGGACGGCCTGATGATGTGGGGATGGAGATCCTACGGCTGTGATCTGTTAGGGTTAGAAAAATATAAATAATTGTTGTAAGTTTATATTAAAAATTCGTGTAAACTTATAAATATCGTATCTTTTTCATACGAGGTCGAAAAAGCGCGAAACAAGTTGCGTTGGGATCGTATGGACGAATGCTACGCTATGGAATTGGATTGGAGTCGGTTGGACCTAGCGAAAATTTTGGGTAAAATTAAACGTCCTTTTAATTTTATTCGAAATAAAAGCTGAAAACGAAATTGAAAGCAAGGTGAGAACTTCTCACTCAATCGAATCGGTTTCGATTTTAGTTTTAAATAGTTATATTTAAAATTCTTGAATGTATGTTTGAATGATGATTGTTATCTATTGATTGTTAAAATAGACATTATGCGCCGTTAGTAAGCAGAGGTTATTTATTAAAAACATATACCGCGAGTATTTCACAGTACAGTGAAATTGGTATTATTTATGTACTTGGAGTTGATTTCCCGCATTATATAGCGGATGAGACCCTATTGCACCGTCTATTAAGCGGATAATATTTTGAATCCCATATACCGCGATAATTCCGTACTGGAACGGAATTGATATTGTGCTAATGTTTGTGGATGCAGAAAAACAGGTTGGAGGGATCCAACTGGATTCCTCAATAGTATTTATTTGATTATGGATATTTTGATATTCGTTGATTATCATATACAGATATATGATGTCGTTGTTGTCGTGATTGACTATTTGGAGTGTAGCATTGTTGGGCCAATTTTGGAATTTTAAAAGGATTTTAAAATGATTCTTGAAAGTATACGTTTATAAAATATTTTTGGAATTGATTCATTTTAAATAAATAAACGTTATGATGTTAATGTTATAAAAATTATGATTTTTGAGAAATATAGTTAAAAGTTGATTTTTTTGAAAATATGAGGCTAATGATTTTATAAAATAGTTTCAATCGGGATTTTTGAATTTATTATAAAAAGTTTAAAATACAGGATTTATGAAATTTGATTATTTTATAAATCAAAATGGTGAAATTATAAAGGAGTTTAAAGACGTTTTTAAATAATAATATAAATTGATTTATAGAAAGGATTTAAAAATTGATATTTATAAATTAAAATATTAGAATTATAAAACGAGCTTTTATAAGTGTTAGAATGAATTGTAAATGAATTTCATAAATAAATGAAATTTATAGAATTATAAACGGTGAAGTTATAAATGGAATTTTATAAGCAGTAGGTTTATAAAATTTATAAAGTTATTAAAAGAATATTTTTGGGTAAATAAATGAATCTTATAAGTTATAAGATTTATGATTTGGGAAGTTTAAAAGAACAATTTTGTGAACAAATAAATTATAAGTATCTAACTTATAATATGAACTTTTGTTATATAATTGAGTTATAAATTGGAAATAGGTTAATAAAGGAGATTTATAAAAGGAAGTTGTTATAAAATAAATAGAAATGGAATTTATAAACATTGTTTTATAAATCCGCAAAATGACTTATTTTGATAAGTAAATTGTCATAACTTATTAATGGAGTTATATTCACGTTTTAAACAGTGAATAATCCTTTAAAATAAAACGTATAGAAAGGATGAAATTAGTTAACGAAGTATATTCACGTTTTTGAATAGTGAATAATATGTTAAAGGAATTGTTTTGGATGTGATGTTTTAAATGGAATTAAAATGATCTAACGATGTTTTTAAAATGTGTTAAGATTCGGAACCATAGATTTCAACATTCATTGTTGAAATAGACGTTTTCGAGAAATAAAAGGAAATGATGAACTATAACACTGTTGTTATAGTAAATGATTTTCGAAAGGAAATGTTTTGTATAGTATTGGGATTTATATATCTATTTTAATTTCGGATCCCTGTACTAGTGATTTTGGGTTGTCGTAACGATGTTTTACGCAATATTCGTTTTGGCCCAAATACATATGTTTAAGAGAATGATTTCCTGAGAGAATGAAATATATATTTAATTTCGATTTAAGTATATTAAATATTTTCCAAATGTTGAAAATAAAAAGATTGTGAATTACTTATTAATAAATAAGTATGGAAATGTTTTTCCAATGTGAAATGAAACGTTTTGAGAATTTATCTTCTTGAAGATAAATTGGAAATGAATAATTGAAATCGTGTATTCATAAATATTTTTTGGAATGTAAATTCACTATGGAATTTATAAATGAAAAGGGAAATTTGTTTAAAAATAAACGTTGATTTATTTTTGAAGTGTGGGAATAAATTTACGGATTTGGAACGTAAATATAAAGTAAATCGTTAAGGATTTATTTAATGGGTTTAAAAGAACCATGTTGAAATGAAAGTAATTTCGCATTAGGAAAATGATTGAATTTGTTTTCAAAAGTGGTAAAGATGAAAAGTGATTTGAAAATTGTTTTCAAATGGTTGAAGCGTGAAAATTATATATATCTTGTAAAGATATTTTTGGAAATTAAATAATTTGGAAAATTATTTGGAATCTGGTAATGTTGTGCATATCCATTGATAGTTCAATAACCGACTATCAATATTTACCTTTGAATGGGTATTTGTTGTGATTTGCTTGAATTTGAATGCCACACTTATTTTTAAATAAGCGCTCACTATTCGGGTTAACCGAGAAAGGACCTTGGGGTCGTATAACCCATTCTGAATATGTGATACGTAGTTATGAATTGCATTTGAAGACCGACGTTGAAGACCGGATATTTTTGAAAACGGAAGGATTACCGTCGAATGTTTCTGCACCGAATGGCCCCGGTATAGAAATTACATATGTGACGGGAAGTCCGGACGTGATTAGTGAATATCCGGATTGCAAGGACTTCTTTGTAAGTGCCTTCGGTTCTGTTCGATCCCGGAACAGACTTGTATGGATTGTATGTCTGACATTATAAATTGAGATATAAAGCTGATATCTTTCAAATTTATTTCTATTGGTGGCGGAGAATTTATTCTCTTAGCTTAACACCCTTCTCTGAGACGTACGCGCTTAGAGGTTATGTAGTAGATGGTTATCAGCGATATATTCCCAATTTGGTAATGTGACATGCTGAGTGTTGCTGTGAAATGATCATTGTTGATCATTTGTGATGTGATCATTTGTTTGATCATTTATCATTGTGATCATTGCTTTGATCATTTGTTGACCCAAAGCATGGCTTTGTACCAAAGCATAGGCTTTGTGGACGAGACTTCGTCGGACCTCACACCCCGGAAATGGTCAAAACAGGAAGGATGCAGCAAGGTTATTAGGGGTAGCGCCCTTTAGTGTATGTCGTTCCTTCTGGATAGAGGTGGTATCATGGTATGGAGCCCAGATACTTAACCTATGTTGTTGCTGCAAACTTATTACTTTGTGGTTGTTGGAAATCGAGGATCCTCGGATGTAGATCGGTTACGATCGGGGGATGACATATTCGTGTCAGTAGTTACCCAGTTAGGGGTAACCCGGCCTTGTGTTGGCAGAGATCCGGTTTGGTTCTCGGGACGTCATTCCAGAGGCGTTTCCATGTGGCGATGGGAAGTTCCTTGGCCTTACCATTTGTTGGAAATCCAAAGAAACAATACGATCTTGTATGGTTTTAGTTGTAGAACCTATCATTCACTTATGGTGGCGCCCCACTGTTTGGATGGTAGCTATAGTAGGCATACGATAATGGTCGTATGTTGGCTAAGATTTATATCTTTACTTTCGAAATGATTTTTCCTACACTATGCACTAGTAATAATATCAAATGTTTCTTTTTAATGCGTATCAAGCATCTTTGACTATCATACGGAGAAATCTCCTCCGATTCTGCATTTTCATTGTGTGTGTGTGTGCGGGAGGCCTTATGGTAGTCTCATTTTTAAAAGCATTGCGAATCTATTTTAAAAATTATCCTCTATTTTCTTTTTAAAGATAAATAAACTGTTTTAGTTCTCACACCAGTCACATGACTGACTCGGAGTTTATTGTTTTCCTTCCTAAACTCTGGGTGCCCACCAATTTCCACACGGGCAGTCAAGAGTTAAGGTTTATCAGGATATTCTGGAATTCAGGAGTTGCTGGAGGCAAGTTGGATGGCATGGCGTATTTACTAGTATATAGTATTTCTTTTCCGTTGTTTGTTCTGTTTATTGTTGTTTGATTGTTGTACACTCTGATAATGTAATGTAATGTGATGTAATGTAATAACTGATATAGTTCTTTGTTTAAAGATTATTCATTTATCTATTATATGTTGTTCCACTGCGATTGTGAGATTCTGATATTGTTCTGCTATTTTTGTTTTCTTTCTGTTCTGTTCTATCTTTTCTCTCTTTTTCTCTTCTTTTTTTTTCTTTTTCTTTTTCTTAAAACCCTGAGAATTCGTATTTCCGTTCATCTTGAGTTAATCAATGGAGATTAGTGTATATTCAAGGAGTACGGATTTGCGGGTCCTCACATTCGGCGACTCGCTCAACCTCACGACGTCGAATCCCCCTGATCAATTCCGATACTCGAACGGCTATCGCAAAACCCAAAATGGAAACGAGTCTTCCAGTTGAAAACTGGAAACTCACCACCATCGAAAAAACTCCTCGATCCACCACCGCCGATCACCGGGCCCTCCGAGACTTCGCCAACAACCCCACTAGACTCCACGCCGGCTCTTTCCCAATTCATGTGCAACTCGATGCATCATAGGGAACACAGCGACAAATTTTCCAAGCCTCGACAAAACTAGGGTTAAAATCTCAACTTGCCAATCGCCGACGCCGCGGCAACCATTTCCGCCTCCAACCATTTTTCCCAACCTCGCCGTACCTTCCCCTATCTCCAGACCAAACCCTGACCACACAACAACAGTGGATCACCAGAAACACTCAAAAACTCACATTCCAGTAAACACTGAATTTCATTCTCAAAACCCATTAAAAAATTGATTTTTATTTTAAAATTCCTCATTTTCGATATGGATTCAAGTTATAAACCTGAATCAAAAATCCATGATGATGGATTTCATCATACTTTAAACTTTCTTCTGTTCTAACTTGTTCCGTGTATATTTCCAACTTATTTTGCTTGAAACAAAAATTTAAGCTTTAGATTAGGAATAAACAAAACATAAGTCGTTTGAATCTCCTGTCCTAATAAAGATCAGTGGAGTAGGTTGGGCTTTTGATCAAAATTTTAAATTTGCAGAACCATGAACAGACATGATTCAATATAACAGACATACCCACTCACCAGTATTCATATCACGAAGATACTCATATATATGCACAACCAAGTATTATTCCCTTTAACTTCACAGACAAACAGAAAAATATTTATTTAGATTTAAAAAAAATTAAAAATGTTTGCTCACCTGGTTATGAAGGGAACAAAGAGCTTTTTGGAAACCGTTTTTTTTTTTAAGATTGAAGACTTGAATAGCTTGAATTCGAAACTGGAAAACTTTGGTTGCTTTAAAACTTGAACTACTTGATCTAGTTGAATTGAATCCATATACTAGTTTGCTTGTTGATCGGCTTGCTTCTAGGCTTCCAGGTTTCAAAATTTGAACAGAGTATTGTTTTGACAAAATAGGCTGCTTGTTTTTGCTTAATCCTCCTGACTTGAGTTGTGTTTGGTTTCTTTAGTTTGTAAAATTGAAGAAGTGTTTATTTCCTTTTACTTACTTAGCTTTCGAATGGATCCAATAAAAGAAGGTAGTGGAGGTATATAAGAAAGTGGGTTGCATTGTAGTACACAGCAAGCTTGTTCTTTTGATTTTTGATTAGAGATTTTTTTTTGTTTAGATGTCGGCTTGATACAGACTTTGCATGCTGACTTGATTTCATATTTTGTATGCTAGGCCTAAAACTTGTCTCCTCTTTTGTTTACATACATTTATGTAAATTGATGTATGTATGCATATCCATTTGTGTTGTTTGTATATAACATCTTTCCATATCTATCACTTGTGTACAATTTTTTTATATATTTTTTTTTGGAACATACATACAAATATTATTACTTACTTATATTTGTCCTCATGTTCTTGTATTTACATTCATGCACATTGCTTTACTTTATATATTTATTCACATTCATACCACTTTCCTATATTTGTATATTTATACACTTATGCTTTATTTTATTCTATACTTTGTTCTTACAATTTTCCAGTTTATGTTGCAAGCATACACTAAGAACTTAATTCTTGCTTTGATTTATATTCCTATTTGTATTTTAACTATCAATATTTAAATTAGATTCATGAGTTTACTTACTAAAGTAATATCGTCAAAATTCCAGGTCATCACAAAGCATCATAAGTAGAATAAGTCATTTCATCCTGAATATACCTTTATTTATAGTTGGAATAGAAACATGTTCATTTGGGCCAATCATGAAGTTTCGAAAAAACCTTTTAATGCAAACAAAAGATCGAGTGTTCGAATCTCATAAAGAATAAATATTAGCATCTATTTTTATATAGAAATTTCGGAATGCACATAAATTTAAAAGTTTGAAATTTTATTTCAATTAAAAAATTATATTTTTTTTACTTATATTTCCAATTTATTTTTATCCAATCTTCGTAGAAATTTTAAATTTGATTATTGTATAAGAATTTTTTATACGCACGTGTTATAAAATCTCATATTGGATAAATAAATTAGAAGATAATAAAATCATATAAATAAGGTATACATTAAAGTTTGGATTGACGAAAAGGACATTACAATAATGGAGAATGAATGGGAAGGTATGTAATTAAAATAATGGAGAAATGGATTTGAAAGGATGTGAAAGGATACTTAAAGTAATAAAATAGACACTAATTCAAAAGGTTTAGTAAAATAAAAAGAAGGATAAATATGAAAATTTTAAATGTACTTTTGATAGCATGTAGTAAAAACATACAAGGAAAGAGACTGGAAGATAAAATAAAGTGAGTAGGTTACAAAGTAATTATAAACATGTTAATTATTGTAAGGATGGAAAATACGTAAAACAAAGAGTTTAATTGCCAACAAAAATATAATTTAATTCTCTAACTTAAGAAAAAGAAGAAGAATGATTAACCATTATAGTACTTGTATTATAGAATGGATGGTTAGCACATAACAAAAAATAACATATATTTGATGGGTACATATATAATATCTCTTACATTATAATTGATTAAAAAAAGAATTATAATAACCAAAACAGATAGTGTTCTAATGTACTATTCTATTGAACGTGGATATTATCACTGCCAATTGTAATGAATTTTGAGAAAATGAGATATAATGTTACAAATGAAAGGGGTAAAATCACTTTTGTTTAAAAATTTACCTTTATGCACAACCGCCAAAAATCATACTATCATTTGACTTCCTCTACATCCTCGTATCCTTTGATACATACCAAATGTCTTACCAACAAAATCTCTTAGAGTTATGGGAATTCAAACATCAACTATGCATCGTACAACTTTAATGATTCAAACTTCTTATTAGAAAATGTGCAAATAATATAAGTTTAGATTACGCAACAAGATATAATAAAGGTGCATAAAATATGTAATGAAGTAAAATTTAAAAACAATCTTAATGCGTCACAAAATCAAAAGTTATTGGAACTTATGTAGATGATTTTAAAATTGAATTTCATTGGAAGTGATTTAAATTAATTCTCTAAATAGTTTAAATTCGAATTAAATGAAATTGATAACTATTTTTCTTTTTGTCAATTGCACGGTAATATCACTTGATATGAACATTTATATTTGAAGTTAGTTTACTTATAAACGTTGTAATCGACATCTTCAATCCAATAATATCGATAATAAACTGGAGTAAAATTTAAAATAGCAGAACTTCTAACTAACTCTGTAGAAAATAACATATAATTATCTCATTTGTAAGATTGTTAAGAATTGAATAAAGATTAACTTTACATTTAATAGATTATACATAACTAAAGATTATTTGATGTCTACGTAGCAACAAACCATTTATGACATAAAAAATATAGGAAATAAAGTTCATATTCTTAATTTATGGGCAAAATAAAATGAAATTTGATCCATGTATAAATTTTTAGAGTACAAAATAGTTCTGCTTTACCTATGATAGATTTTGGAAAAAAATAGATTTTATGATGTCCATTTAATTGTAAATCAAGTAGCCTCTTATAAGTAAATGAAGTAAACAAACTCACAATCATACTGACTAAAACAAAACGAAAGAAAACACAATTTGAGGCAAAAAACCCTAAGAAAATATATGAAATCAAAATTTTAGAACAAAAGCAACAAATTCAATGTCTAACTCAATGAAAAGAAAATTAACAAAATAAATGTCAAAAATTTTAGGCGGTCTCGATTGAATCAAACAAAACAACAAATTAAACACTAAATATGACATCACCCCTTCCTGGATAGTACCGAATATGACATCACCCTGGTTGCTTTACGACCTTTTCCTCGAGAGCTCTCATGCACATACCAAATCCGTAAATAGAGATCGAGAAAGGTGATGATCATACCTGATGGGTGTGAGCCACATTGCTCTGCGACATCTCGCATATTTTAGTCATTTTCGAGAGTGAGGCTCATGAGGCAACGACTACTTTTTACTTTAGCAAATCTCACTTGGAATGCTAACACTGCCCTCCAAGCCACAATGCAATACTAGCATTTCATCCATACAAGTTGTTCAGGATACGAACAAACTAAAGGCACTACTTCTACTACATCCTTTTTGGAATTACCCTTAGGATTAGTAGCAAGTAGCCCTTGCACTTCAAACAACTCTTCTTCAATTCCATCATCTTCAAGATGTCTTCTAATTTGAACACTTATGCCTCTTCAAAGTGGTTTTCGAATAACTCATGATTATCTGATCCCGGTCTCTCCGAACCAACAATCGATAGTTTAAAATTGGCTAAGGTTTGATAGTTGGTTATTTAACTATCAAATAAACACACAAACCAATCCAAGATTTAATTTCGCATGGAAACCTCGCATGATTAAGCACATAAGCAACCACTAATCCTCCTTAATTAATCCTTTCATTAATTAAACTACTTTCTTTATGGTGTATGTAAATAGATTGTATGGAAATTAGACTAAACATACTTACCACCATTTTCCAATTTCAAACAGTACTATCTCTCGATTAACAATGAAATCGAACAGGTTAGAAAACTATCTATGCCTCGACATATATTCTTAATTCTCAAGATAGATACGAGTTCCATACCTCAGGATTTAGTGTTAAGTATGGAAAAAATATTTTCCATACCACCATAAGTTAAAAAGGATCAGTTATGGAAAACAAATTTGAATAAAGAAATAATACTTCATATACTCAGTATCAATCTTTGATTTCAAACTTAAACTATCATTTGGTTATCAATGAAGTCGTTCAAGTTGGGTATTGCTAACTCTCAAACCTTGAATTAACAACATTCTTAACTTTCGGGATTGGTAGAAGTCTACATACCTCGAAGTTTAATATCAAGTATAAGGTCCATAAATTCCATATACTATTTATAATAAACAAATTATTTTGAAACAAGGCTTCCTTTCATCCTTCCAGAAATTATTTACTATAACAAAAATGTTATATTCCATAATCTCTTCATTTTTCTCGAAACCAATTATTACAACAAGAGTTTGTAATCCATGACTTCTTCCTCTTTTAAAAATACTTTTTGAAAACTTCTTTAAACAAAATTTAATACCTCTATATAAATATTGAAATCTTTGTTTAAGCCAATGTTGATTTGGAAACTAAGATTCTTTTATAAAAATACTACTTGTTTATTATATCACATAATTCCCTTTATAAAAGTACTACTTGTTAATTCTCAAGAGAGAGACGAGTTCCATACCTTAGAATCTGGTGTTAAGTATATAAAGAATATTTTCCATACCACCATAAGTTAAAAAGATCAGTTATGGAAATCAAATTTGAATACATAAATAATACTGCAACATTCAGCATCAACCTTCGATTTCAAACTTAAACCATCCTTTGGTTAAAAATGAAGCTATTCACGTTGGGGTACTAATACCTCTAAAATCTTGACTTGACAGCATTCTTAACTTTCAGGATAAGTAGAAGTTTGTCATAATAAGAGGTTAGGTTTAGCGCCTCATATGGGTAGGCAGTAGAACCATTGTCAAGACCCGATTCTTCGACTTCCAAAAATCGACATCAATGCGTCCACTGTATCGACTGCCGAACAATCGACTGTCGAAAAATCGAACCATGAGGGTTAAAAAGAAGAGGTAGAAGAAAAAGATAGAAGAAGTAAGAAAACAGAACAGAAACAATAACAGAATCTCACAGTCGCAGCGAAACACATATAATAGATAAATGAATAATCTTTAAAACAAAGAACTGTACATTTTATACATTACATCACATTACATTATCAGAGTTTACCACAACAAATAGCGGAAAAGAAATACTACATATACTAGTTAATACGCCATGCCATCCAGCTTGCTTCCAAATCTCTATAGCAACTCCCGAATCCCGAATGACATGCTAACCTGACTCTAGACTGCCCGTGTGGAAATTGGTGGGCACCCAGAGTTTAGGAAGGGAAACAATAAACTCCAGGTCAGTCATGGGACTGGTGTGAGAACTAAAACAGTTATTTATCTTTAAAAACAAACAACAGGATAATTTTAAAGTCAATTCGCAATGCTTTTTGTAAAATGAAACTACCATAAGGCCTCCCGCACACACACACAATGCAAACGCAGAATCGGAGGAGATTTCTCCTTATGATAGTCAAAGATGCTTACTACGTAGAATCATTTGATTTTATTATTATTAGTGCATAGTGTAGAAAAAATTTTGAAAGTATAATATAAATCTTAGCCAAACATAGACATTCGGACTATGCCTACTATAGCTACCATCCAAACAGTGGGGCACCACCATAAGTGAATGGTAGGTTCTACAACTAAAACCGTACAAGATGCGTATTGTTTTATTTGGATTTCCAACAAATGGTCAGGCTAAGGAACTTCCTACTGTCAATGGGATCGCCTCTGGCGGGACGTCTCGAGAACCTAACAGATCTCTACCAACACAAGGCCGGTCTACCTCTGTAACTAGGTAACTACTAGACGAATATGTCATCCCTCGGCCCCTTTGGACCTTTATCCTAGCGCTCGATAACCAACATCACACAGTAATAAATATAGTGTGTCAACATGAGTAAGTATCTGGGCTCCATACCATGATACCACCCTTTCCAGAAGGAAATGACATACCCTAAAGGGCGCGACCCTCATAACCTTGCCGCATATTCCGGTTATGATCATTTCCTAGGAGTGAGGTCTGATGAAGTCTCGTCCACAAAGCCACGCTTTTTCACAAAGCCATGCTTTGATCAACAAATGATCAATAAATAATCATCACACAGCAACACTCAACATGCCACATTACCAAATTGGGAATATATCGCTGGTACCCTTCAACTACATAACCTCTAATGGTGTTAAGCTAAGAGAATAAATTCTCCGCCACCAATGGAAATGTATTTGAAAGAAATCTGCTTTATATCTCAAAATGTAATGTCAGACATGTAACCATACAAGTCTGTTCCGGGTTCGAACAGAACCGAAGGCACTTCAAAAGAAGCCCTTGCAATCCGGGTATTCACAATCCCGATCGAATTTCCCATCACAAAGGAAATCTCCATACCGTAGCTAACGGTGCAGAGATAATCGATAGGTCATCCTATTGTTTTCACAAATACCGGTCTTCAATATCGGTCTTCAATGTTATCCATTACGTCATATCACTATTCGGAATGGGTAATCCGAATAACGAGCGCAATAATTTAAAAATAAGTGTAGCATTCAATTTCAACCAATTCACAACAAATACCTATTTAAAGGTCAATATTGATAGTCAATTATTTAACTATCAATCAATGTTCACAACATCACCCGATTTCAAATAATCTCCCAAATTATTTATTTTCAAAAATATCTTTACAAGATATATTTTCCACACTTCAACCATTTGAAAACAAATTTCAAATCACTTTTCACCTTTACAACTTTTGAAAAAAAAATTCAAATCGTTTCCCTACATGGGATATATTCACAAATCTTTATTCATTTTCATTTCAAAATGGTTCATTTAAACCAATTAAATAAATCCTTACCGATTTACTTTATATTTACGTTCCAAATTCGTAAATTTATTTCCACGCTTCAAAAATAAATCAACGTTTATTTTAAACAAATTTCCCTTTCTTTTATAAATTCCATTGTGAATTTACAATTCCAAAGTGTTTATGAATATACGATTTTCAAATCAATTTCTAATATTCATTTCCAATTTATCTTTAAAAGATAAAATCTCAAAACATTCACTTCATATTGGAAAACATTTCCATACTTATTTAAAAATAAGTAATTCACAAATCCATTTATTTTCAACACTTGGAAAATATTCAATATACTCAAATCGAAATTAAGTATATATTTCGTTCTTTAAAGAAAACATGCGCTTAAACACATTTATTTGAGTCAAAACGAATGTTGCGTAAAACATCGTTACGACGACCCAAAATCACTAGTATAGGGATTCGAACTTAAAATAGATATATAAATCCCAATACTATATAAAACATTTCTTTTCGGAAATCATTTACTATAACAACAATGTTATAGTACACCATTTCCTTATATTTCTCGAAAACGTCTATTTCAACAATGAATGTTGAAATCTATGGTTCTGATGCTTAATATATTTTAAAACATCTTTAAATCGATTAACTTCATTTTATAATATCACTTCCCCAAAACATATCCATTTTATTAATAGTATATTCACTATCCAAAATCGTGAATGTAATTCCCAACCAAATTCTTATTATTACAACATTTAAAGGATAATTCGCTGTCCAAAATCACGAATATCTCTACTTTAATAAACTTCTATGCTTAATTCGTCAAATTCAATTGATTTCGGATTTATAAACAATGTTTATAAATTTCATTTATATTTTATGACAACTTCGATTTATAAATCTCCTTTATTAACCAATTCTATTTATATTTCATTTACATGTCGAGATCCAATTTATAAGCAAATTTCTTGTAATCCGTTTATTCACAAATTCATTCTTTTATATCATCATCAATTTATAAATCTAAAATTCTTATTTACTTATAAATCCATGTACAAACTTCATTTTTTTTACACTTATAAAAATTCATTTTATAATTCCAATATTTTTTTATTTATAAATATCAATTTTATAAATCTTTTATATAAATCATTTATAATAATTCAAAAATCCTAATTTAAACTATTCTATAAATTAATCAGCTACTTATCCCAAAAATCACATTTCGATTATATTTCACAAAAATCACAATTTTTATAACATAAAAATTACAACGTTTATTTATTTAAAATGAATAAATTCCAAAATTAAATTTTATTATGGCTTTTCAACTTAAATTTTTAAAAATCCAATTTTATATACTTTCGGCATCTAACGATACCAAAAATATATTCGGCTAAATTTTAGCCTTTAACGATTTCAATCACAAAGATAATCACGCAGATTATAAATAGATCAACATACAACATTGAAACCAATTCAATCATTTGAGGAATCCAGTTGGATCCCTCCAACCTGTTTCCCTGCATCCAAAGATGTTAGCACAATACCAATTCCGCTTCGAGATGGAATATCGCGGTATATGGGATTTATAAAATATTATCCGCTATTATGCGGCGCAATAGGGTCTCATTCGCTATATAATGCGGGAAAATCAGCTCCAAATACATATATAATGCCAATTCCATACAAGTTGGAATTATCGCGGTATATGTGTTTAATAAATAACATCCGCTCAATATACGGCGCATAGGGTCTATTTCAAAACAACAGATAATAACTATCATCCAATCACACAATCAAGCAATTTTAGATCTAACTATTTAAAATTTAAATTGAAACAATTCGATTGAGTGAGAAGTTCTCACCTTGCTTTCAATAACAATCGCAGTGTTTTATTTCGAATAAATTAAAAAAGCGTTTAATTTCACCCGAAATTCAAACTAGCTCCAAACGACTCCAAACCAGCTCCATTGCATAGTGCTCGACAAAATGTAGCCAACGCAAGTTGTTTCGTCCAATTCCGACCTCGTATGAACTAGATATCGCGTTACAAAGTTATACGAGTTTTAATATAAATAGATTTACAACATTTATTTTATTTTTATACCCAGAAAAATCTGGACCGTTCATTAGATTTGCTCCAGATCTGGCCGCAAGAAACATCTTCTTCTTCATCATTCAACCCGACCGTGCAAACCCATCAGCTGCCCATCTTGATTGAATTATCGCACCTTCTACGACGCCAAGTCGTCGATCAGGAGCCACCAACAGGTGCGCCATCCCCCACACCATCAACGCCGATGACCACGAGGCGCTCGGCCACCCTGCTACCTCGAAAATCGCGCATGAAATGTAGACAAACGCAGCTGATTTTCCTCCTCCACGTCGCACCATATCCCATCATCTCCGTATAGATTCGAAGAGCTCGTCACCCTCTACAATTTCTTAGTTGAAAGCATTTGATAATTCTTCACGGATTGGGGAGAGATTAAGAGGAGAAGAAGATGAAATTTTCGGCCATTGAATAATAAGTGGCGGCTTAGGGCTGAAACCCTAGTTTCTTTGCAAATTGAAGATAGTGAAGTCCTTTTATAGAAAATTGCCAAATTACTATTCACTCGAAATTTTCCGAACTCCAAATCTCGTGCGATGACCGGCGTTTCTAGGGTTTAACCTATGTTCCGGACACAATGGAACGTGTTTCGGAGGCCAATTCGATCATATGTGCGAGTTATGGAAATAAACGATCAAATTTAAATTAAATCGATTTAAACTAATTTCTATGCGTTTCGGCTTGCCCCGGACAAACCGTACATCCGATTGACACGAAATTTGAAAGCATACAATAATTTTACATTATGGATCCAATGAAACTAGTTTCGTGGAAATCCGAGACTGTTTGAAAAATGGCTATTTTCACTAGTCGATTAAATATTAAAATATTCAATTTTCACAAATTAACTTTTAATTCAATTTTAAAAGTTCACAAACATTGTTCTAACTCCAATATGATTTAATATAATTTTGTAAATCATCTTTAATCACGTTAAACCCAATTTCCAATTATTTCTGGAATTTGTTATATTAATTATCGATTTAATGTCCAATTAAATCCAGATATTCGAAAAATAAATTATTCAACTTATAAAATTTACTTATTAATATTTAAAATTAATTAAATATAAGAATTTTAATTGACAGAAATTCTGGGTCGTTACAAACTTCCCCCCTCAAAAGAATTTCGTCGTCGAAATTACCAAGTAAGAAAAAGTTACAGAATCCATTGACTTTTCAAAATCCATAAGTGAAAATTTTATGTTCACCTTTTCCAAAACCTTTAACTTCAACCAAAACACTAGTTTCCATTTTTCTAGTTCAACTTCTACATTTTCATTATGATTTGTTTAAATTAAATTACCAAAATCACTTAAGCGTTTAACTTTCCCAAAAATTCAATAGTTAAACTTCTTACAAAATATTTACTAAGTTTTCAAATCCATATATAGCTATCTTTTCAAAATCAACTATATTGTTTAACCTTTAACTACAAATCAAAATTTAGTTTTCAGAAAAAAAATTCCAAAATTTTCCGAAAATTTTCTAACGCCTTAAATTTTCAAAAATTTCGCCATAACCTCCTTTGCACGGCTAGCTCGGTACGACTACAAAATGGCACCATGGACCCCAGATTCTAAAAAGAAAACGAAAAGCCAAGCGGCTAGACAAGAAGATCATCAAATTTCATAGTAAAATTCAAATACATATCTTTTTGTAGAGCAATTAATTTTTATCTTCAAAATCCCAATTTCTAATTATTTCTGGAATTTGTTATATTAAATTATCTATTTAATGTCCAATTAAATCCAGATATTCGAAAAATAAATTATTCGACTTGTAAAATTTACTTATTTATATTTAAAATTGACAGAAATTCTGGGTCGTTACAACCATACTCATGAAAGAATGATACACATTAATGTTTCATGCGTTATTGTGCAAGCAGCAGTCGTCTGTGGACGGGACTGCATGCATCAGACCAGAGGAAACAAGGAAATTAAGCGTGGAAGCGAAAACTAAAATAAAAGAGAAAAGAGGAAAACCGGATCGAACCACGTGGTCACCTACTTTGTTTTTTTTTGCATAAACATTTGTCATTCTTTCAAGTAATCCAAGTAAATTTCATACATGAATTTAACATATAAACACTTATTTTGCAAATCATATATAAACAATTATCTTGCAAGTTCCAGATCATGAATTTAATGTCAAACCAGGAAACAATTGTTTTCAATATGTATACTTTCTGAAAAGTATTCGCATATAATAAGTTGTTCCATATTATACAGTAGGTCAAACATTAAAGTAGAAAAAATTAACTTTTGCCGAAATATAAACTTTCCAGATCCATATCTAAGCATACAGTCAATAGAACAATATTGATAATCATGATTACTATAGCAACTTAAATAATATGAATATTAAACTTGAATCATATTAACACTAATAGTCATTATCATCATCATAGTAAAATTACAAACATCACATCATAGATCTATGCTAGTTTCATTTTATATATTGATGGATAATCATGAATTCTAAAACCATGCTCTCGTACCACATGTAATCTATATCTTGTGAATAACATAAACCATAAGATCTAGAATTACATGATTATCACTGTAACGACCCAAAATTTTCGATCCCGAAAATTCCAGATAGTTATGAAAAGAAGAAAGAGATAGAAGAAGAAGAAAATCAGAAACAAAAACATTTCACATTCCCAGCAGATAAAATATAATAATAAATAATAACAGTTTACAAACGAATTCTGTATCTGTTAAAATACCTTTATAATACATCAGAGTTACACATATACACAGTCACTGAATATACACAATTATCATGTCACAGATATACATCAATATAATACAGCGGAAACACTCCATACGTTCTTTCCATCCAGCTCGACACTGAGCTCTAGAACATCCTTACCTGAAAATCTGTAATAATCGGTCTGACCCAAGCATTACATCAAAGTAACACCTGGGTCAGGCTGGAAACCAGCGTAAACCCATCCAACATAGAATACAAAGCATACGACTTATATAAACCCGGGGTAACTCGTATCAATTTACAAATTTACAAGTTGTTATAGACATTACTTATTTCACACATAAGTTTTGTAAGTACCAAAGATTTAGATTTAAAATAGTCCAATTCCTTTAAATCACTTCACTCCAGCCTATAGATTTCACATATAAATCTATGAAAATTTAAAGTGGTTTCGGGTATTTCCTAATACCCGAACCCGGTCTCTTCGAGTCTCATGTCATCCTAACCCAAGTTATCCAAACGAAATACACAACATTTCATATCAGAGATATCAACTTATTCAATGAATTCAATACCATCCAATCATCCATAAGCAAAACTTGATCACTATCAAAATTAATTTAATTAATCCTAATTGAATTTCTAACTTCAATCACCTAGATTTCTTCATTCAACATTAATTAATTTCAAATCAATTAATCAATCATCCCTTTATTTATTCATCTTAATTAATCACCCTGGATTAATTATCCTTCAATTACATTCAAGTAATTAACTTTAATTAATTTCACGATATTAATTCTTCTTAACCAAAATCAATAAGTAATCGTAATTACTTCATAAATTAATTAACTATATTAATTAAAATAATCCTTAATTACTTATATTAATTAATTTCTCATATGTCACTTATTATTGATTAATTAATCTAAATTAATCAGTCTTTGATTACATCATTAATTATATAAATTAATGATTTTTAATTATATTTTAATTTATCCTAATCTAAATTAATTACATTAATTAAACCACAGTATTAATCATTCTCGATTCATCTCGACCTGGAATTAACTATCTTTTATTTACTTCATTAAATAAATTAATTACTCGTTTTAAAATAGAAGTTCAAAGGATTTTAAAACCAAATTCATTTAAATTCAAATCAATTTAAAAATGCACTTTAACATTCAAGTTTTTAAAATAATTAAATTTTAAAAACTTATTTATTTTAGAAACTGAGATTCACTAACTTGAACTCCAGAAATATCTTTGATTTAAAACTTGTTTTGAATCTCTACTTTACAATTTAACTTTAGTTTTTAAATATCACTTTTATTTCTTTCCAATTCATTCTTATATTTTTTTTTCTATAATTACTTCACTTACAAAATTCACCCTTATATTTCTTTCAAAAATCCAATTCTATATATTTCGATAACTCAGGGTACCGAAATATTTAAGCAAAACATAGCATTCAAATTCCAATTACCAATAATATCCATCATAGAATATCAATCACTTCAATATATACTATATACTACTACATATAATATAGCACATAAAAACAATCCAATCATTCAACCAATTGTTTAAATTTAACCATTTAAATTTAAATAAAAATCCAGGAGAGTGAGATTTACTCACCTTTGATTTGCAATCCAAATCCAATCTCGACTTGTTTCCTTTTAGATTTTAACCTTGTATAAACAGTTATACGATTTATTAATATTTGAACAAATCGAACAACCCATTGCTGTTTAATAAATTTATTTTAATCTAATAATTTAAATTTAGACTAATATTTTCCTGTAAAAATCCTTTAGTAACTAAAATAGTTGAATAGGTTAATAAAACAAATTAATCACCCAAATACATTGTTTAAAATAAGCTAGTGGATTTTTAAAAAAATGTGTACATAAATTTTATTTCCATTTACGAAATACATATAAAAACAATCTATATAAGTCTAAAAATCTTATTTTCTATACAAACCCATATATAATTTTTTTAAGGTCCTATATATATAATTTCTGTTCACTGCATATATATTAAAATATGTGCGTATATTAAATTAAATTGAATGAAGAACATAACTGGCTGTAACTTACTGCAAATATTATTTTCAAGTTCATTTTCTTTTTTTCCCTCTTTTTCCCCTTTTTTCAAATTAAAATATGCATTCGAGTTTTAAATAGGAAAAGAAATCCATACCAAACGAAACCGGCCCAAGCAAGCAACTTCTTCCCCTTCCTCGCGCGACTCTCTGTCTGCACCCCTTTCACGACGCCGTTGAAACCCAGGTTGATCGTGACTCGCCTTGCCGAAATCGATTCCGATCTTGCCAACATCCTTCCTTTCGAAACCCTCGACCATCTTCGACTACATATGAGTTAAACCCCCAGAAGATCACGACAGCACCTCTCGTCCATGGCGATCGCGACAACGTCGCGACTAGGAAATGTTTCGCGAATCCCCAACCCTTATACCCAAAGCTTGACCGCGAAGAGTTGCCATTCCCCCCTGAATCATCACGAGCGGCCATTCCTCATCGTCTCGCCTGCCTATGTAATAGCCGTTCTCGATCTTGCATCTCCATTTTTTTGACTTATTTTGAATTGGTTTAGGCTTCAAACAATTAAAAGAGGATGCAGATTGAATTGGGGATAAGGTTGGTTGATCTGCTTCGAGTTCGATTTCTTTTGTTTATTTTTTTTAGAAACGAAGGCTTCGGCCATTAAATTTTTTTCAAGATGAATTACAGAATCATTCCTAAAAGAAGGAGGCAAGTCTCGATTAAAAGGACGAAAGCTAGAGGCTTCCTTCAGAAGGGAAGGATGAGGTGATTTGATTTTTTTCTTGAACGAGAAAGCAACATGATTTAAGGAAAATGGGAACGTGTTTGAATCGTTTTGCGTTCTGACATTTTCTAGCTACAGTGACAATTGAAACGAAGGCTAAAAGTTTTGATGTGAAATTGTTTTTGACGGGCCAAAATTTATTTTTAAATTTAAATTCAAATCGATTAAAATAGTTTCTATGCATTTTGAGCTGCCAGGGTCAAACGGCAACTCTGATTGCTACGAAAATTGAAATCCGATAATAACTAACTATTACGGATCCAATGCAACTGGTTTCGTCGAATTCCGAGACTGTTCCCCGGAAGGCTATTTTTAAATTCAATTTAAACGATATATTATTAAAACTGAACAAATCACCTTTAAACTCAAATTTAAAACTTTTGTTATCCCCAGTACCATCATTATAAATTTTATAAGCCTTCAAATTATTTTTAATAGGCTTAAAACTCCAGATTCAACATTTTACCCAACTTCAGTTTATTAAATCTAATAACTAAATTGCTATTAATAATAATATTTGAATTCAAGTTAAAAATTAACATTTTAACTATTTACAATCAATTAAATATTCCAATTTAAATTGTTCGAAATTCCGGGTCGTCACACTCCTCCCCCCTTAAAAGAATTTTGTCCTCGAAATTTCTAGTTAAGAAGAATGATTCGATACCATTACTATTTTCCCAAAACTAAACAGTTTTATCGGCTTGCCACAACATATCTTTTATTAAAGACCCACTATTACTTCAACCAACTTCCTAAACCTTCCATAGTTTCCCACAACATTATTTACTTCATTTATTCAAATGTAATTTAAAATTCAAATTTGAATTATCAAAACTTTCTCAAAAATTTTCTAACTCCCTAAACTTTCGAAAAAATTCACCAGCGTCTCCTTTGCGCGTCTAGCTTGGTACCACTACAAAATGCCTCTACGGGCTCCCAAATTTCAAAAGAAAACAAAAAGCCAAGTGGCTAGATCAAAAACCCAATCCAATTTCATACGGAAATTTAAATACATACATTTTAGTCGGGCAATTCAAATTATCTCCTGAAATCAAAACCAATTTTCCTCTCGCTTTATAATACTTGCATATCTTACTTAGCAATAATATCCAATCGCAACCTTCAAATCATTTTATACATTTCCTTACATAGGTTTCATATCTACTTCTATTCAAATTTGTTTTCCATTTCCACATGAATTAAATTTATCTTCAACTCCGAATGTTGAATTTTATCTTCCCTTTATAACTGATTCATATCATTATTTTAAATTAGTTTCGTTCACTAATTTATTTCAGTTTCCAATTTGAAACCGTTTGTCGCTATTAAAAATATTCCCCAAAAAAATTTTAGCTCCCAAAATGTCGAAATTTTTTGGCAGAGTCTCTTTGTACGGAGGAGCTTTTGCAATTTGACAAGAGATATAAATATATATACATCGACCCACACGGTCGGAAAAACAAAAACAGTTCATATTTCCTATTTTTATTACGTAGGCGCACCTTTATTTAGCATTTTTAAGCAAGCGGGTTATTATTTTAGCAATTAGCGCAACCAAATCCAGCCAAACGGCCTTCAGGTACCTGTACTTACTCAACTTTAAATATGTAAGTGCCATATATAGATAATTTATTAGCATTTCACTTACTTTCAATAGCTAAACACATACATTTCATAAGCAACAAGCACCAAACGCTTTTCATAAGCGATTTATATGATTTAAAGCTAATTCAATTGCTTCCAACCAATTCGTATGCCATTTCATTCAATTTTAATGGTTTACAACTCAATTTCCTACATTCAGTTTATTTTTAATCCAAACAAGCTCATATTCACTTCAATTGATCTTAAAATCAATTTATTTGCTTCTATTAATTCATAGAATTTCTTTACCTTCGTTTACGTCAAATGACGACTATTTTTATGCAAATTCGATGATACTCGCTTAATAGAGTATCCATTTTAGTTCATAACTACTTCAAATTAATTTCAACTCATTATGTATTTAATTCCATTTCATTTCTAATTTATTCACCAACCATACATTTACATTTCATTTCATCTCCGCATTGGTTTCATTTTAAAACTATTTCATTGAGCTTGACAACATTCAATTTTTATATTAATATCCATTTTTCTCCAAATAAATTTAACCCAAACTTTTATTTAATGGTCTTCCATTCTTCCCGAAACCAAGCTTTTATTGACTTAAGTAATTTTACTTCAAATTAATACGCCTCATAACTTAAGTTTATTCTGATATCCCAATTCCAATTAAAACTTTGATTTAATTTTTATTCAGTCAGACTTCATCCAACCAATTATTTAATTCAATAATCACATTTATTCACCCCATTTTAAATTTTTAATTCACCTACTTAATTCATCTTCGAATTTATTTTATTTATACAAAACCATTCTCAATTTATTTCTACTTATCTGGGTTTTGTTTGCAATTCAAACCATGTCTATTATAATTCAATTCCATTTTATCTTAACAACATCTATATTTATGTTAGTTCCTCATCAAATCTAAGTCGAATTCTATTTATAACTCGAATTCATTTCCAAACTCCATTATTAACTCACAATCCATTTATTTAACTGAGTTAAATTTTATTAATATACTCTATCAAATAATTTATTTAGCTAATTAGCTTACTTCCAACTTTTAAATCAATATTTAATTTTATTACAAAAATCGCTTCATTAAATTTCTTGAGTTCAAATTTTTTTTCATAATTCCAGTTTGGATTTTCCTTCATTTTCCAAAATTCCAACACTTTTATTTTAAAAATTTAGAAATACCTTTAAATTCACATAATACTATTAAAGTAGCTTCTTATAAAAATACTTCTTATAACTCGATGTCTCAACCAGTCCATCCTTGTTCTCACAGAAATTCAGTCATACGTTGATTAGGCGTAGGACTGAAAATCTATAAGTACTTGGAAAACCCATTTTCAACATCCAGTGAAAATACTTGGAAAATAATTTTATTGAAAATATATAAAACAGTTTTTGAAAATAGAGGAAATATCTTTGGTGAAAATTCTTTGGAAATCATCACCCCCATCCATGGTCGCAGTTACATCTTGGGTTACGTTGCCATCGCAGCAAAAGTCCATGTGACTGTAGGCACTCCGCGCCCCTCGTTTATGCGATGGAACCCACAACAGATCGTAGTTACATTCCAGGGTTACGTTGCCATCGCAGCAAAATTCCACATAACTGTAGGCATCAGCGCCCTCGATTTTCGCTGTTAAAATGAAACTTCTCCACTCCTACATAGGTCGTAGTTTACCGATGTAAAATCAAATGCAGACTGTTGGCTCTCAGCGGCACACACGACTTTCGCTATGTTACCATAGGTCGCAGTCTACCGATATAAAACCAAACGTAGACCTACTGGCTCTCAGCTGCACACACGACTTTCGCTATGTTACCATAGGTCGCAGTCTACCGATATAAAATCAAATGTGGACTGTTGGCTCTCAGCGGCACACACGACTTTCGCTATGGCTGTAGTAAATCGCAGTGACATCGAGTTACACTTTCGTCACAGCATAACCCAAATGCCACTTTAGGCATCAGCGTCCTACGACTTTCGCTACACACTACTCATAATCCTCAAGAACTAATTTCGTCCGGACTCCTCACAGGATTAACTTAAGAAACCCCCCCTTGGGGCTCAAGGCAGCACCACCCAGTGGCACTCCTGAGAAGTTCATTTCAAGGGAGCGCCTTTTTTCCCAGAGCAATTATCAAAACACTTTATGTAACATCCCGCCGTTCTGACCGCCTCCAGTCGGTAATTAAACCAACTAGAAACGTTCAAAATGACGGATTGTTATTTAGTTTATAGAATTTAAACAGAATCAGCCACAGAATCATAGAATAATAATAACCTTTCACCTAAATGAATTTTTCTTTTATATATAAATATCAGAGTTTATACAATGCATTTAAATTTTTATACAGCGGAATATCTCTTTTAAGTACAAAATAAATCTCTGAAAAGCTAAGGTGAAGCGTTTTCCCTCTCTCTCTAACTTCGCTGCCTGAAAATCTTCAAGCTGTAAAAATACTCGGTCTGACCCGAGTATTACACTCAAAAAGAAAATAATACACGGGTCAGTCTAATTCAAACTCAGTTATTAGTGCATAGAGGCAATAATAATTAAAATAGAAATTAGACGACAGTCAAAGATAAATTCACCTATCCGACCCTTTACAAGAAATCGGATAACGGTAAATGGTAACACTAAAAAGTGTTAAGACAACAAATCAGCCGATTGAAATTTTAATGAAAATGGATGAAAGAATTTTTTTTCTTTTTAGAAGATAATAGGAAAGCATCAAAATTTGCCTAAACGGCAGTTTAAACCAAAATCATCAATTTAAATCGAATCAATTTAAATAATTGGAAAAGTTGCTTAAAGCATCAAAATTGATTGGCTGCCGTACACGCACGCGTGCACGGCCTCGCCAATACTGTATATGAAATACGCAAAGAAACCAATGAATCAAAGACAAAGAAATATCAATTAAAATCAATACTGTGAGGCTGCAGTATACGCACGCGTGCACTGCCTCACCACTACAGCATATAAAGTCACTGCAACTCAAATATTAACAGCAAAAACAAAACATTTACGAAATGCAGAGGTCAACTCACTGTTACCAAGACTCAACCCAACTGCTAGCATTCAGGTTCACAAGGAGACCACTAAATGCCAAACAAAATCAAAATAAAACAATTGCAACATGAGGGCCGATGTGTGCAGTAACAAGGACTGCACATGAGACTGAAACCAAAATTCACTACTGACAACCCAAGTACCATGTATATAATGCAACATGACAGCAAGAATTGCCACCAATTTAAAACAAATTCAAACAGCAACAAAACTACAGCATATTGTGAACTATGCCAAGATACATCATAAAATAAGTGGTGCAGCAGCCTCAATTTGAAAAACCAAGTAAAGTGAACTCAAGAACAAGTTCGCTATGCAAATAAAAAGCACAAGCGAAACCATAGTGAAACAAGGTTGCAAGCATATGAAATGCAGACAACATGTACACAAGTCCAGCTACAACAAGCAATGCAGACCAAATGAATCAAAGACATCAAGTGATACAAATGACTGCATATGAAAAACAATACATGGAACAAAGCAACAGTGTCGACCCGACAATGCAAAACTCAAATCTGGCCAAAAACAAGTCAAACCAAACTCAAGATTACAGAGTGCAGTGGCCATACACATATATACATACAAGAATGTATGTATACAAATGATCAACCATCAAAGTGCACAGTGATTTCAGAATGAGCATAGTGAAATTGTCACAGTCAGTGTCGAACCTTTGTTAACAGTTCAAAGCAACTGACCACAGTGAACAAAACTAAAATTCAAATACCAACTACAAATATCCAAGTACAGCAAGCTCTTTACAAAGTCAAAGATCTTAATCAAGCTACAAATGGTCAGAGGCTTTGCAACATTGATGATGAAATGAGCACAACTCAAATGCAAATTATGTCATATGTGATACAGTGACCCATTGCATAAACAAGTTCAAGTGTACTACAGAGAAAGTGCAACATGAATGACATAAAGGCAGTGAAACAAACATGTATGCCCAAGATAAGGTAACCCAGTAACAAGCACAAAGCTCACTGCAACATGAATACAAGTGCAGACAAGTAGAAATTCAAACATGAAATGGAGAACATTATTGCGAATGCAATAGGTAGAAGAAGATGCAGTGAAGCATGTACAAAAAAAACAAATGCAATTCGAACCAACATGGCAGCAATGCACCAATGCAAAATGGAGTGAAGGCAACATGGTAAATAACCAAAGTGCAACAAGTATTGCAGTAATAAGCAATATCAGAAAATCAAGTTCAAGACTCAATAGTGAAGAACATGGATGTCAAAGGCAATACACATGCGACTCATGCAACATGACAAGTGATGAAGACCAAATGAAAACTCAAATAATATACAACAACAAGTGCATGCAACAGTGAAACTCGAGACCAAATGCAAACTTCAAAATAGCAGACTCGAAACTCATGCATCAAGTCAAAAATTACATCTGGGACTTCAAAATGATACAAGTGTGCATGTATACAAAACCAAAAGCCTTCAATTGATACTAGACCGTATATCGGTGGACACACTGGTTATGTGTGGACACAAGAAATCAATGAACAATGAAGTGCAAGTGACAATGCAAGTGCAAACAAAATGAAAGATACCAGTTATATATACAGTGAACAACAATGCAAGATCCAACAGCTACATGAATGCACATGAGGACCAGACTACAGAATGAAAAATGGAAGAAGACACAAAAACAAGTTCAGTACAAATCTGAACCAATATACATGAATACACCAAGTAATCTGCAGACAACATGTTCGAAGCAAAAGAATGCAACAATGAAGACTACTTCAAGATTCTAACAAAGGCAAATGCGACCAAATGATAGTGTAACAGTGCACCATCAAAGACCAGTGATGCAAAACCATATGTATGCAGACCCAAGTTTAAATTATGCTGGTTTTATTGTTCTGGATAACAAATTTTATTAACTATGTTGTGCAATTTTCAAAACAGTATGGGTAAGTGAGTAACAGCAAGTATAGTTTACATGCAATGTACGTATTATGGCTACCAGGAGAAACCATTTATAACTTGCTAAAAATGTTCGAATAAAATCGACAGCGTGGTGGCCAACAAATCCAAAATCAAAGTAAAGTCAAATGGCCGAGAATGTTCAAGTGAAACAATGTCTAGAAACCAATATAGCCTTAATTCGAACAAATTCAACATCAAAAGACAACAAAAACAACCCGGCAAAACCCAAAAATTCAAAGCTGTGAGAATCAATAAATCAAGCAATCCAAAATCGCGAATTTAAATAAGCAAGCAATCATGGAAAACGTTTGAATTAGATGCGAGCTACTAAAAGTACTCACCTTTCACCAAGCGAAGACGAAAAGCCCAATTTTTTTTCAAAGAGGACGAACGAGCCAAGCAACGACGAACTCGATTAACAGAGGAGCAAAGCAAACCAGATCGTCAACATAAGCGTGCTCTAGGCAAGCCCCAGTTTTGGAAAAGAGGACGAAAAGGAACGAGATGAGTTGAAGCCGCCATTTTTATTTTATTTTTCGTTTCTTTGATTTTTTAGGGTTACGAATGAAAATTAAAGAGGAACGGTTGAAGTGATACGCGATTTCGGCTGAGATGAAAGCATTTAATGCTTGAGTACCTTGTGTCCTTCATGTCTTCATTTGCAAGCTATTACATATATTTATGTTTTTCTTTTGCCTTGCATTTTCTTGTCTTCTTTAGTAAGCTTCATAGGTATATATTTGTTTGAAGTTCAACCATCAAATATTAATTTATATTAACATGTTTTACAATTAGATTTTATACTTGAATTTTGTATTGATAAAATTTATTCCATTTTATTTAAGTTAAAGAAAAATGTTATTAAAACTAACCATCAGTTTATTAATTTACATAAGCAATAATTCTTAAATTCAAATTATTTTTTTCTAAGTCAGTAGTTCAAATTTTTATATACAAATTTAATATTCAATTTCAAACTCCAAAGTCAAATTTAAATTTTTATTCAACTTTCAATAGATTAAATTCTAAAATTTAATCGCCAAATTCATAGTTATATTGGGAATTCAAACCAAACCATCATTCAAATATTTAAAATTAATTAAATATTTACAAATTAAATTGTTCAAAATTCAGGATCGTTACAATCTCCCCTCCTTAAAAGAATTTCGTCTCGAAATTACAAGTAAGGAAAAATGATTGTTAAAATTTCACCGATATTTATATTTTACACTATTTTATCAAGTTTGAAACTTATTAAAAATAAATAAGTATAGGATTCATTCTATTTGTTTTGTCTTACTAGCTTTGTTCATTAATTTCTTTTTGTTCATTTATTTCTACAATCAAGACGCAAAAGATCTTTTACTAAAATTTTCAACTTACAAAACTCAATTTTAAACTTGAAACACTTCATATTAGAGATTTACATATTATATCATTTCCAAAGCTGTGGACTTTCAAAATATTCCAAAGATCCTCTTCCTTAGTTCATTAGGTTGGAATTTTATGTTACTTTAATTTCAGACTATTGATTTTCTATTTAAAGTTTGAAAATACTTGCTAACTCGAAATTTAACAAGTCTATCGTCGTTCTTACAGACATTAGGCATACGCTGGCCAGGCGCAGGACTAAAAATCTCCAAGTACTAAATATACTTGCTTCAATTTCCAGTGAAAATACTTTTAAAAATTCTTTTAAAAATGGATACGGAAAGCACGTTCCCCCATGGATCACAGTTTACCCGGCGGTTCCGCTACTATCCTAGTTGAATCGCTTGTAACTGTAGATTTCTCATCTCTTGAATTTCGTCATGGTTGTCGCCTTAGATCGCGGTTCACACGGCGGTTACGCTACTATCCCAGTAGAGTCGCTCGTGACCGTAGGCATCTCGCCCCTCGAGTTACGCTTTTGCATTTAGATTGCAGTTTACACGGCGGTTGCGCCACTATCCCAGTGGAATCGCTTGTAACTGTAGGCATCACGCCCCTCAAATTACGCTACTACCCGAGTGTATCTAGATCGCGGTTTACACGGCGATTACGCTACTATACCAGTAGAATCGCTCGTAACCATAGGCATCTCTCCCCTCGAATTACGCTAGTACACTATCCCATCATGATGATCCATCATGAGGGATACCAGTCCAAACGGACATTCCAACTAATGGAAATACAAATGGTCACTCCAACTAATGGAAATACTACGTAGCTACGATTTTCAAATGGACATTCATATCGAGTTCCAACAACCTTCACAAATTTTAAATGGAAGGTACTTTTCCATATCCTCAATTTGGAAAACATAATATCATACATACATATATAATATTTCATTTCACATTTCGTACATATCACACCCATGTACTTACATAAGTTTTCCATAACAATTACCTTCCAAACTAATGGTTTTCGAATTTATCATATTCTCATATATACGTTATGAAAACCACAATATCTCATACCCATGACAAATGGAGGATTCATGAGTTTTCCATCTCATTACCGATTTAAAATTTTCCCCTAAGTCGATTTGGAATTTTAAGGTTATCTCAAGCCCAATTCATATTCATAATCCAATTTATTATCGACTTCACACTCGATTTGGATTTCATGTTACATCGTCAATTCTCAGCTCATAATTGATGTCTATCGATATATAACCTCTAAGCTCGTACGTCTCAGAGAAGGGTGTTAAGCTAAGAGAATAAATTCTCCGCCACCAACAGATATATATTTAATAGAAATCAATTGCTATGTCATCAATTCACAATGTTAGACATACAATCCAAATCGACCAATCAAAATTCAAAACTCAACTTATATTGTTTTTGGGGTCGAAGTTAAACTCAATTTAACTCAAGATTCAACCTTCTTGAAAAATTTCAAGTTGAACTAATTGTTCAAATTTCCCAAAAATATCTTTACAAGATATATTTTTCACACTTCAACCATTTGAAAACAAATTTCAAATCATTTTTCACCTTTCAATCTTTGAAAACAAATTTCAAAGCAATTTCCTTAAACGGAAACATTTCCAAATATTTATCCATTTTAAACTTAAAATGGTTCACTTAAATTAATCAAATAAATCCTTACCGATTTATTTTAAACTTACGTTCCAAATCCGTAAATTTATTTCCACACTTCAAAAATAAATCAATATTTATTTTTAACAAATTTCCCTTTCTTTTATAAATTCCATAGTGAATTTACATTTCCAAAATATCTATGAACATATGATTTTCAAATCGATTTCACATATTCATTTTCGATTTATCTTTAAAAGATAAAATCTCAAAACATTCACTTTTCAGTTTATCTTTAAAAGATAAAATTTCAAACCTTTCATTTCATATTGGAAAATATTTCCATACTTATTTAATAATAAGTAATTCACAAATCCATTTATTTCCAACACTTGGAAAACATTCAATATACTTAAATCATAATCAAGTATATTTTTCATTCTTAAAGGAAATCATTCTTTAAACACATTAACTTGAGTCAAAACGAATGTTGCGTAAAACATCGTTACGACGACCCAAAATCACTAGTATAGGGATTCGAATTTAAGATAGATATATAAATCCCAATACTATATAAAAAAACATTTCCTTTCGGAAACCATTTATTATAACAACAGTGTTATAGCCCACCATTTCCTTTGATTTCTCTCGAAAACGTCTATTTCAACAATGAGTGTTGAAATCTATGCTTTCGATTCTTAACACATTTCAAAACAACTTCAAATGGATTTACTCCATTTCATGATATTATTTCCCTAAAACATATTCGTTTTATTTAATAATATATTCACTGTCCAAAATCGTGAATATACTTCGTTAACCAATTTCTTATTATTACAATATTTAACTTAAAGGATAATTCGCTGTCCGAAATCACGAATATATCTCCTTTAATAACTTCTATGTTTCATTTATCAAATTCAATTGGTTTCGAATTTATAAACAATCTTTGCAAATTCCATTTCTATTTATAAAACTTCGATTTATAATCTCCTTTATTAATTCAATTCAATTTATATAACTCAATTATATACCAAAAGTCCATTTATAAGTTAAGTACTTACAATCCATTTATTTACTAAATCGTTCTTCAAAACATTTGAAATCAATTTTCAAAAGAATTCATAATCAAATTCCCGAGTTATAGTTCAATAATCCCCTTGATTATAACTAAATTTACATGTCATTTTATTTTCCAATTATTACTTTGGAGATATTCAAAATATTTGGTTTAACCCAATTTATCAATTCACTTAACTCATATTTTATTTTTCCATAACTCTCAAAAATTCGATAATGAGTTTCCGAACGATCGAAACTCAAATCTAAGGAGACCTCACCGAATAGAAACTATCGCAAACCTAAATTTAGAGAGGGGAATCTCCGAAAATGATTCTAACTTTCAAAATACCTTTTATTTTAAAGAAAACAATTTTATACTTCTTTAGATTTGAAAAATGCTTTCTTTAAAGTGATTCTAGTAACTATTCATATTAAATGCCATAAACTAAGCTTTGTGTAAACCAAAGCTCTGATACCACTTTGTAACATCCCGCCGTTCTGACCGCCTCCAGTCGATAATTAAACCAACTAGAAACGTTTAAAATGACGGATTGTTTTATAGAATTTAAACAGAATCAGCCACAAAATCACAGAATAATAATAACCTTTCACCTAAATGAATTTTTCTTTTATGTATAAATATCAGAGTTTATACAATGCATTTAAATTTATACAGCGGAATATCTCTTTTAAGTACAAAATAAATCTCCGAAAAGCTAAGGTGAAGCGTTTTCCCCCTCTCTCTAACTTCGCTGCCTGAAAATCTTCAAGCTGTAAAAATACTCGGTCTGACCCGAGTATTACATTCAAAAAGAAAATAATACACGGGTCAGTCTAATTCAAACTCAGTTATTAGTGCATAGAGGCAATAATAATTAAAATAGAAATTAGACGACAGTCAAAGATAAATTCACCTATCCGACCCTTTACAAGAAATCGGATAACGGTAAATGGTAACACTAAACAGTGTTAAGACAGCAAATCAGCAGATTGAAATTTTAATGAAGATGGATGAAAGAATTTTTTTCTTTTTAGAAGATAATTTAGGAAAGCATCAAAATTTGCCTAAACGGCAGTTTAAACCAAAATCATCAATTTAAATCGAATCAATTTAAATAATTGGAAAAGTTGCTTAAAGCATCAAAATTGATTGGCTGCCGTACACACACGCGTGCACGGCCTCGCCAATACTGTATATGAAATACGCAAAGAAATCAATGAATCAAAAGCAAAGAAATATCAATTAAAATCAATACTGTGTAGCTGCAGTGCACGCACGCGTGCGCTGCCTCACCACTACAGCATATAAAGTCACTGCAACTCAAATATTAACAGCAAAAACAAAACATTTACGAAATGCAAAGGTCAAGTCACTGTTACCAAGATTCAACCCAACTGCTAGCATTCAGGTTCACAAGGAGACCACTAAATGCAACCTCAAACAAAATCAAAATAAAGCAATTGCAACATGAGGGCCGGTGTGTGCAGTAACAAGGACTTCACATGAGACTGAAACCAAAATTCACTACTGACAACCCAGGTACCATGTATATAATGCAACATGACAGCAAGAATTGCCACCAATTTAAAACAAATTGAAACAGCAACAAAACTACAGCATATTGTGAACTATGCCAAGATACATCATAAAATAAGTGGTGCAGCAGCCTCAATTTGAAAAACCAAGTAAAGTGAACTCAAGAACAAGTTCACTATGCAAATAAAAAGCACAAGCGAAACAATAGTGAAACAAGGTTGCAAGCATATGAAATGCAAACAACATGTACACAAGTCCAGCTACAACAAGCAGTGCAGACCAAATGAATCAAAGACATCAAGTGATACAACTGACTGCATATGAACAACAATACATGGAACAAAGCAACAGTATCGACCCTACAATGCAAAACTCAAATTTGGCCAAAAACAAGACAAACCAAACTCAAGATTACAGAGTGCAGTGGCCATACACATATATACATACAAGAATGTATGTATACAAATGATCAGCCATCAAAGTGCACAGTGATTTCAGAATGAGCATAGTGAAATTGTCACAGTCAGTGTCGAACCTTTCTTAACAGTTCAAAGCAACTGACCACAGTGAACAAAACTAAAATTCAAATACCAACTACAAATATCCAAGTACAGCAAGCTCTTTACAAAGTCAAAGATCTTAATCAAGCTACAAATGGTCAGAGGCTTCGCAACAGTGATGATGAAATGAGCACAACTCAAATGCAAATTATGTCATATGTGATACAGTGACCCATTGCATAAACAAGTTCAAGTGTACTACCGAGAAAGTGCAACATGAATGACATAAAGGCAGTGAAACAAACATGTATGCCCAAGATAAGGTAACCCAGTAACAAGCACAAAGCTCACTGCAACATGAATACAAGTGCAGACAAGTAGAAATTCAAACATGAAATGGAGAACATTATTGCGAATTCAACAGGTAGAAGAAGATGCAGTAAAGCATGTACAAAAAAAACAAATGCAATTCGAACCAACATGGCAGCAATGCACCAATGCAAAATGGAGTGAAGGCAACATGGTAAATAACCAAAGTGCAACAAGTATTGCAGTAATAAGCAATATCAGAAAATCAAGTTCAAGACTCAACAGTTAAGAACATGGATGTCAAAGGCAATACACATGTGACTCATGCAACATGGCAAGTGATCAAGACCAAATGCAAACTCAAATAATATACAACAACAAGTGCATGCAACAGTGAAACTCGAGACCAAATGCAAACTTCAAAATAGCAGACTCGAAACTCATGCATCAAGTCAAAAATTACATCTGGGACTTCAAAATGATACAAGTGTGCATGTATACAAAACCAAAAGCCTTCAATTGATACTAGACCGTATATCGGTGGACACACTGGTTATGTGTGGACACAAGAAATCAATGAACAATGAAGTGCAAGTGACAATGCAAGTGCAAACAAAATGAAAGATACCGGTGATATATAAAGTGAACAACAATGCAAGATCCAACAGCTACATGAATGAACATGAGGACCAGACTACAGAATGAAAAATGGAAGAAGACACAAAAACAAGTTCAGTACAAATCTGAACCAATATACATGAATGCACCAAGTAATCTGTAGACAACATGTTCGAAGCAAAAGAATGCAACAATGAAGACTACTTCAAGATTCTAACAAAGGCAAATGCGACCAAATGATAGTGTAACAGTGCACCATCAAAGACCAGCGATGCAAAACCGTATGTATGCAGACCCAAGTTTAAATTATGCTGGTTTTATTGTTCTGGATAACAAATTTTATTAACTATGTTGTGCAATTTTCAAAACAGTATGGGTAAGTGAGTAACAGCAAGTATAGTTTACATGCAATGTACGTATTATGGTTACCAGGAGAAACCATTTATAACTTGCTAAAAATGTTCGAACAAAATCGACAGCGTGGTGGCCAACAAATCCAAAATCAAAGTAAAGTCAAATGGCCGAGAATGCTCAAGTGAAACATTGTCCAGAAACCAATATAGCCTTAATTGGCCGAATTCGAACAAATTCAACATCAAAAGACAACAAAAACAAAAACAACAACCCAGCAAAACCCAAAAATTCAAAGCTGTGAGAATCAATAAATCAAGCAATCCAAAATCGCGAATTTAAATAAGCAAGCAATCATGGAAAACGTTTGAATTAGATGTGATCTACTAAAAGTACTCACCTTTCACCGAAGCGAAGACGAAAAGCCCAAATTTTTTTCAAAGAGGACGAACGAGCCAAGCAGCGACGAACTCGATCAACAGAGGAGCAAAGCAAACCAGATCGTCAACATAAGCGTGCTCCAGGCAAGCCCCAGTTTTGGAAAAGAGGACGAAAAGGAACGAGATGAGTTGAAGCCGCCATTTTTATTTTATTTTTCGTTTCTTTGATTTTTTAGGGTTACGAATGAAAATTAAAGAGGAACGGCTGAAGTGATACGCGATTTCGGCTGAGATGAAAGCATTTAATGCTTGAGTACCTTGTGTCCTTCATGTCTTCATTTGCAAGCTATTACATATATTTATGTTTCTCTTTTGCCTTGCATTTTCTTGTCTTCTTTAGTAAGCTTCATAGGTATATATTTGTTTGAAGTTCAACCATCAAATATTAATTTATATTAACATGTTTTACAATTAGATTTTATACTTGTATTTTGTATTGATAAAATTTATTCCATTTTATTTAAGTTAAAGAAAAATGTTATTAAAACTAACCATCAGTTTATTAATTTACATAAGCAATAATTCTTAAATCCAAATTATTTTTTTCTAAGTCAGTAGTTCGAATTTTTATATACAAAATTAATATTCAATTTCAAACTCCAAAGTCAAATTTAAATTTTTATTCAACTTTCAATAGATTAAATTCTAAAATTTAATCGCCAAATTCATAGTTATATTGGGAATTCAAATCAAACCATCATTCAAATATTTAAAATTAATTAAATATATACAAATTAAATTGTTCAAAATTCAGGATCGTTACACTTTATACTATACATATAGTATCTTTCAAATCATATACCTAGTATGATCTCATACAAAGCTCCTTTACACAAAATCGATTATCCCAAAATCAATAATTTTTAAACTAGGTTTTCCAAATTCCAATATTGATTTTACCCAAAAATCAAAAGCCTTTCCAAATCAAAAGGTTACCAAAACCTTTTTCCAAAATCCTCATAAGATCCTTTATGTGTGTATGTATATATATATATATATATATATATATATATATATATAATCCTTGATAAAAATCTTTGGATCATTTCAAACTCGTATAAAACCCTTTTTATACTTCAAGTACTTTCAAAAACCATTTCCTTCTGGCTATAGATCCAACAAGGGGAGTTTTATCTTATATAACATAGATATATAACTTTTTTTATTCAAATCAATTATTTCAATTTGATTACTCTTTTCAATATCAATTTCATTCAAATCCGTACGATGTACACATATCATCCGTACGCTATACCAATTCTAATCGCTCGCTCGATCACACAATTTCACTTTCAAACCAGTATTGTCCACCCGACTTCTTAGTGCGGACTCAGATCTGGTTTCTTGATCAGAAACCGTCATTCTCCTTGCATAGCTATAACTATGATAGAGAATATCCAGAACTAATTAACAATCCATATCCAGGTTCGTCGTAAAAAATCAAGTGAAAAAAATCCCGACTCGGATCGATAAACTATCTCGAAATTATGTGCTCAAATCTGGATCAAATCACTATGCAAATAGAATAATATACGTACATCCTACGTAATTATCTTCGTTGATTATTAGCCAAATCAATTTTGTTATCTATTCACATTCAATTATGATTTCTATACACTTATTTATAATTACCTTGATCCCCATTTGGATTATCACTTCAATTCTTATCTCAGTTGGGTATTTAATCAATAATGGTTTGAACTCCGACCATTTTATATTTAGAAAATAGCTTGAAAGAATTTAAAAAAAAAATAGATAAGTAGTTGAAAAATAATTATTAGTTTGCAAAATAGCTGTAAAATAGTTAACTAATTGTAAAATAGTTAACTAATTGTAAAATAGTTAACTAATTGTAAAATAGTTGGAAAATAGTTAAATAGTTTCAGAAATTTTAGATTATTGCAAAATAGTTGTAAAATAGTAATTAATTTGTAAAATAGTTGAAAAATAGTATTTAGTTTATAAAACAGTTGAAAAATTGTTAAGTAGTTCCAAAAATAATCGTAAAACAAATATAAAATAATTTGGCTTTAAAAAGAAAGGTTGTATTTATTAAATAGCTTGGAAAAATAAGTTTATACTAAAACAATCTATATTGAAAATAGTCCAGAGTCAAAACTGTTCACTTCCCCATCAATCCAATTTAAATTTCCACTTCCATTCAAATTGGCTCAATTCTAACTTGAATAACTTCAATTTCCAGTTTGAAATTGATTTGAATCAACCTTAATTTCTTTCCAAATTCAAATCAAATTCCATTTGATTTCAATCCTACTCACTTTAATTACAATTCTAAATTATTCCAATCAATTTTGGACTATTATCAATTGAACCCACTTCAATTTTAAATCATTTCAATTCAATCCAATTCAATTTTCCATTTAATTAACTTTTTTTAACTTTTACATCTTCAATCTCAAATCCAATTAATTCAAATCAGATTCAATTTGGACTAATTCAATTTCAATCTCAATTTTAAACCATCTCGAATTATATAAATTCGAATGAAATTCTCAAAGGTTGGTTTAACTTTTTAAACCAAATTAACTTTTATTTAAAGTTTTTAACAATTTATTTTCTGAGTTCTAATTCTAGAATTTCATTTTCAATCAATTTAATTTTAATTTGGTTATATTTCTGTTACCACTTAATTTAATTCCAATTCAAGACTTCAATTTGGTTGTATTATATTACTCCTTAATTTAATTTCAATAATTTAACAACCAATCACCTAAATATTTATTAGAAGGAAATATTGCTTTATATACCAAAATATATTTTTATATAAAATCATTTAAAACCTTTATATAAGAAAATAACAAGTACGCTCTCATATATATATATAGACACACACACACACACACACAACTCATCCTAAAGTACTACGGACTCTATTTAATGAGTAAGCCCTACCAGAGCCAACGTTCTCGCTTAACCTTTCTACTTTGATACCAACTGTAACGACCCAAAATTTTCGATCTCGAAAATTCCAAATAGTTATGAAAAGAAGAAAGAGATAGAGAAGAAGAAAATCAGAAACACAAACATTTCACATTCACAGCGGATAAAATATAATAATAAATAATAACAGTTTACAAAAGAATTCTGTATCTATCAAAATACCTTTATAATACATCAGAGTTACACATATATACAGTCACTGAATATACATAATTATCATGTCACAGATATACATCAATATAATACAGCGGAAGCACTCCATACATTCTTGCCATCCAGCTCGTCTCCTGAGCTCTAGAACGTCCTTACCTGAAAATCTGTAATACTCGGTCTGACTCGAGCATTACATTAAAGTAACTCTCGGGTCAGGCTGGAAACCAGCGTGAGTAAACCCATCCAACATGGAATACAAAGCATACGACTTATATAAACCCGGGGTAACTCGTATCAATTTACAAATTTACAAGTTGTTATAGACATTACTTATTTCACACATAAGTTTTGTAAGTAGCAAAGATTTAGATTTAAAATAGTCCAATTCCTTTAAATCACTTCACTCCAGCCTGTAGATTTCACATACCAATCTATAAAAATTCAAATTAGCTTCGGGTATTTCCTAATACCCGAACCCGGTCTCTTTGAGTCTCATGTCATCCTAACCCAAGTTATCCAAACGAAATACACAACATTTCATATCAGAGATATCAACTTATTCAAAGCATTCAATACCATCCAATCATCCATAAGCAAAACTTGATCACTATCAAAATTAATTTAATTAATCCTAATTGAATTTCTAACCTCAATCACCGAGATTTCTTCATTTAACATTAATTATTTCAAATCAATTAATCATCATCCCTTCATTATTCATCTTAATTAATCACCCTGGATTAATTATCTTTCAATTACATTCAAGTATTTAACTTTAATTAATTTCACGATATTAATTCTTCTTAACCAAAATCAATAAGTAATCGTAATTACTTCATAAATTAATTAACTATATTAATTAAAATAATCCTTAATTACTTATATTAATTAATTTCGCATATGTCACTTATTATTGATTAATTAATCTAAATTAATCAGTCTTTCATTACATCATTAATTATATAAATTAATGATTTTTAATTATATTTTAATTTATCCTAATCTAAATTAATTACATTAATTAAACCACAATATTAATCATTCTCGATTAATCTCAATCTGGAATTAACTACTTTTATTTACTTCATTAAATAAATTAATTACTCGTTTTAAAATAGAAGTTCAAAGGATTTTAAAACCTAATTCATTTTAAATTCAAATCAATTTAAAAATGCACTTTAACATTCAAGTTGTTAAAATAATTAAATTTTAAAAACTTATTCATTTTAGAAACTGAGATTCACTTACTTGAATTCCAGATTTATCTTTGATTTAAAACTTGTTTTAAATCTCTACTTTACAATTTAACTGCAGTTTTTAAATTTCACTTTTATTTCTTTCCAATTCATTCTTATACTTTTTTCTATAATTACTTCACTTTCAAAATTCACCCTTATATTTCTTTCAAAAATCCAATTCTATATATTTTGATAACTCATGGTACCGAAATATTTAAGCAAAACATAGCATTCAATATTCCGATTACCAATAATATCCATCATAGAATATCAATCACTTTAATATATACTATATACTACTACATATAATATATCACATCAAAACAATCCAATCATTCAACCAGTTATATAAATTTAACCATTTAAATTTAAATAAAAATCCAGGAGAGTGAGATTTACTCACCTTTGATTTTGCAATCCAAATCCAATCTCGACTTGTTTCCTTTCAGACTTTAACCTTGTATAAACAATTATACGATTTATAAATATTCGAACAAATCGAATAATCCATTACTGTTTAATAAATTTATTTTAATCTAATAATTTAAATTTAGACTAATATTTTCCTATAAAAATCCTTTAGTAACTATAGTTGAATAGGTTAATAAAACAAATTAATCACCCAAATACATTGTTTAAAATAAGCTAGTGGATTTTAAAAAAAATGTGTATGTAAATTTTATTTCCATTTACGAAATACATATAAAAACAATCTATATAAGTCTAAAAATCTAATTTTCTATATAAACCCTTATATAAAAATTTTAAAGTCCTATATATATATATAATTTATGTTCACTGCATATATATTAAAATGTGTGTGTATATTAAATTAAATTGAATGAAGAACAGAACTGGTTGTAACTTACTGCAAATATTATTTTCAAGTTCATTTTCTTTTTTTTCTCTTTTTCCCCTTTTTTCAAATTAAAATATGCATTCAAGTTTTAATCAGGAAATGAAATCCATACCAAACGAAACCGGCCCAAGCAAGCAACTTCTTCCCCTTCCTCGCGCGACTCTCGTCTTCACCCCTTTCACGACGCCGTTGAAACCCAGGTTGATCGTGACTCGCCTTGCCGAAATCGATTCCGACCTTTCCAACATCCTTCCTTTCGAAACCCTCGACCATCTCCGACCACATACGAGTTCGAATTCCCAAAAGATCACGACAGCACCTCTCGGCCCTGGCGATCGCGACAACATTGCAACTAGGAAATGGTTCTCGAATCCCCAACCCTAATTCCCAAAGCTTGACCGCGACGAGTTGTCGTTCCGCCTTGAATCATCGCGTGCGGCCATTCCTCATCGTCTCGCCTGCCTATGTAATAGTCGTTCTCAATCTTGCACCTCCTTTTTTTTTGACTTATTTGAATTGGGATAGGGCTTCAAACAATTAAAAGAGGATGCGGATTGAGTAGGGGATAAGGTTAGTTGATCTGGTTCGAGTTCGATTTCTTTTGTTTATTTTTTTTTAAAACGAAGTCTTCGGCCACTAAAATTTTTTCGAGATGAATTACAGAATGATTCCTAAAAGAAGGAGGCAAGTCTTGATTAAAAAAATGAAGGCTAGAGGCTTCCTTCAGAAGGGAAGGACGAGGTGATTTGATTTTTTTTTCTTGAACGAGAAAGCAACATGATTTAAGAAAAATGGGAATGTGTTTGAATCGTTTTGCGTTCTGACATTTTCTAGCCATAGTGACAATGGAAACGAAGGCTAAAAGTTTTGATGTGAAATTGTTTTTGACGAGCCAACATTTATTTTTAAATTTAAATTCAAATCGATTAAAATAGTTTCTATGCGTTTTGAGCTTCCAGGGTCAAATGGCAACTCCGATTGCTACGAAAATTGGAATCTAATAATACCTAACTATTACGGATTCAATGGAAGTAGTTTCGTCGAATTTCGAGATTGTGCCCCGGAAGGCTATTTTTAAATTCAATTTAAACGATATATTATTAAAACTGAACAAATCACATTTAAACTCAAATTTAAAACTTTTATTATCCTCGGTATCATCATTATAAATTTTATAAGCCGTCAAATTATTTTTAATAGGCTTAAAACTCCAGATTCAACATTTTACCCAACTTCAGTTTATTAAATCCTAATAACTAAATTTCTATTAATAATAATATTTGAATTCAAGTTAAAAATTAACTTTTTAAATATTTACAATCGATTAAATATTCCAATTTAAATTGTTAGAAATTCCGGGTCATCACAATCACATATGTAATGAATCAGTAAAACATACCTCCAGACATCTCGTATACGAATCAGCAATGGTTGTTGTCGAAAGCTGTTTCAATGGATAAAGGAAATGGTTTCTCTCTCTTTTTCTATATCTTTCTTTATGTGTTTTTTCTATATCCTTTGTGATGGGCAAAGGTTAATATTTATGGGTAGAGAGAGGACCAAATTTCCAGATTTGTAGACTTAGTCTTGTCGTCCATCAAGATCAAGATGAGAGAAATTAACGCTCTAGATTATAACCGTTTTATTGATTAGAATATTAATATGAAAACCCTTTAGATTCTATTGACCACAAAATGAGGAAGGAAACGTTTGAGGAAGGAAATGGTCAAATTTCCTTACAAAATAAGGAAGGAAAATCCATTAATGTTTTCGTATTAATTTTCTTACAAAACGATCAAATTTCCTTACAAAGTTTACCCACCTTAAACTTTAATATCGAGTATAAGACTCATAAATTTTGTATACTATTTATAACTAACAAATTATTATAAAACAAGACTTCTTCATCTTCCCGTAATCATTTACTATAACAAAATTATTACAGTTCATAATCTCTTCCTTTTTCTCGAAACCATTTATTACAACAATACTGTTGTAATCCATGACTTCTTCGTCTTTTAAAAATATTTTTTAAAATCTTCTTTAAACAAAGTGCGATCCGTCTATATAAATCTTACTTGCAACCTTTATTTAAACCGAAGTTGATTTGGAAATCAAGATTCCTTTTATAAAAATACGACTTGTACATTATATCAAATAATACCTTAAAATACTTATATAAATTTCAAGTCCCCTTTAAAACACTTTAAACAAAGTTTAAACTTCCACTTGAAACATAACTTAAAAGCAATCACTTTAAAAGAGAATTCAAATTTGAAAAATAAATGAATTTTCTTTAAAAAAAACCCTTATTTAAAAATCTCACATTAAATCCCTTTGAAACTTAAATCCTTTTTAAATGTTCTTTATTATAATTTAAATTACTCAAATTATAATTCAAAACTCTTATCTAAAACATGATTTAGAGAGATACTTCAAATATGAATCCTTAAAAAAATCATTTATATAAATTCGAAAACCTCTTTTAAACAAAGTACAAACCTTCATCCAAATCATAAATAAAAATCATCACTTTTGGATAGAATCCGACTTTGAAAAAAGTAATGGAATTTTTTTAAAATAAGTTGTTTTGATACTCAAAATATATTTTAAAAACTTCAAATCCTTTTAGAATACTTATATAACTTTTATAACACACGTCCGAAAAGAATTTATAAAATATTTAAAATAGATAACCTCATTTTACTTTATTAAAATCTAGGATTTCCAAAGTGTGCATCCATAGCGACTACCGCTATATGGACCGTAACTTTTCAAACTTTGATTTGTAAATCAAATAAATTTCAAGCCACATATCTTTCAGTATTTTAAACCCTTATAAATGTAGAAAACATTTCACTTCAAAATTTTATAAACTTGAAATCGATTTAAAATCCATAACTTTTCAAATTTGAAAAGAGGCTTTTCGACCGGATATGATACTTAAACAAGCTACCATTTGTTTTTGTTCTCAAAAGAGTTCAACTTTCCCAGTTATATCCAACATTACCAAACCATAGCATATTATCATTTCATATACTGATATATAAATAAAATGTAAAACAATGCGCGAAGAATCCTTTTGGATCCCTCTGCACATTTCTATTCTTCGAAGTGCTTCCGTAGTGACCTGTTTGCTACGAAGACACATCGACTTCCATTCATCACTTTTGTCCCCTACAACACAACGGTTATTTATGTCATCCGCTTACAAGCGAGAATCAACTACTACAACACACACACATCACAAATACATACTTATGACATTATAAGCTAGCACTAAATTATCACAACATTTTGTTAATTTTAAAACTATTTTAACATGAGATATCTTACTTTAATTCAAATTAAACTCTACCAACATCTAAAACAGCACCAATCCACCTCCTCTTCCTCCGTCATGCTCATGCAAGTCCCATCTCCCTTGGTGCTCACTGCCCTAGGCTAATATAGGGTTTTGGCGATAAAGTTTACATCTTTGAGATGACACTACAACAAAAATACCTTTTCGCAACTGCTAAAAACAGTTGTAATAAGTCTATTACAACTGGCACCCGCCAGTCGTTATATCCGCAGTTGTAATAGATCCGAATTATTTTACAACTGCCTTGAACAGTTGCAGAAGCAGTTGTAGAAACTTATTTTACAACTGCGACATGTTAGTTGTAAATGACTACTTACAACTGCTTTTAGCAGTTGCAAAAGGCCTTTTACAACGGCCCCTGCTAGTTGTAAAAAACTTATTCACACTGCGGAAAACCATTTACAACTGCTTTTAGCAGTTGTAAAAGGCTTTTTACAACTGCTTTTAGCACTTGTAAAAGGATGAAATACAACTAACAATAACAGTTGCAACAGACATTTTTACAACTGCTATAAACAACCATAATCATCTTATGACAACTGCTATAAATTTCTTAATATCATAACTAAAACCAATATTTCATTAATATTATACACAATCATGCAAATTACTTGAAACAACACAAAACATTTGCATTCAAGAAAATCGAAAACAATTCGAGTTTACACCATCTATGAATTCATAAGTTCAATACAAAACACAACTAAATCCATAACATGTTTCAGTAAGAGTACATATGCATACTAATTAAAAGAGATAAATTCCTTATGCCAAGCAACAGTCGTCCCCACCGCTTGTCCAATAGTATAGATATTCGAAGTAGGCCTATATAAAATAGCTTCGGGCTCCACCGCTGAATCAATCCAAACCTTCCAAGCATCTGCTCCAAGTGGTACATGATGCACTAAAACTGTAGGATCAGTAGGTGCAATTGTTGCTTCTGCGACAACATTTCTTTACCAACCCAATAATTTGCACTTTCTAGGCAGATTCTGAACTTGTATATGACCACCATTTGAAACGTTGTTGCTACTCCAATGTGACTGCAAACAAAAATCATAAACATTTAATTTATCAACTAGCAGGTGTTTGGTGATGACAAGAACAGCTACATTTAGGATTTAAAGTGTATAATTTAAAATCGATAAATATGACCAGCCTAGTATGGTGATCCACCAGATTGGATTTCAACATAACTGTAACAATGAACGCTAAAAAGAAACTGTAAAGTGAACAATCTTCATGTAAAGCAGTAGCCTACCCATGAAACATAATCCAAGTATTTTACTAAAGAATTTCAATTCTTATCCATTTCAGTTAAATTAAAATTTATGACAGGCGACATTCCTACTTAACCACGCACATTCCTACTTGCTTTTCCACATATCTCGTTCATACAAGTGTTTTTTCCAATAATATTTGCCAAGATAAAATGATGGGTGCAATAAACAGAACTACTGTCTATTGTTTCTAGTTCGATATTTTGCAAACTGCTCGCTAAGAAAAGCTTCCGCCAACATGGAATTTTTATAAAACCAAAATATATTATCTTTTATGAAGGTCAATGTTGATACCAAGTCAAAAATAAACATTTGTAGAATATAATATAATCATTATCAGGAAGTTGGTATTTAGATCTCTTAGGATTTATGATTCTTTATATACGAAAAATATTACAGATATAATGCACTAATTACCTATAAGAAGAAGCAATATATTGACTGATAGATTGATCTGAATAAAATTAAAAAATACGCACATATCAACTATAATACAAGGCGATAGTTTAGAAGCAGACACAGTAAGTCAAAATATTAATCAGTTAAGTGGATAAGTATGTCTAAGGCGATAGCTTAGAAGCAGACAGTTAATCAACTAAATATGGATAAGTATGTCCAAGGCGATTTTTTAGAAGCAGACAGTTAATCAACTATAATACAAACATGTCAATACTAATCAGTTAAGTGGTGATTAATCACAATATTAATCAAATAGTGGCATATAGAAGACAGCTCAGAAAATATAAGAAATAAATAAAAGGAATAATTTGGCACTAGAAATATTATATGAAAAGAGAAACTTCAAGAATAAGTTGTATACTGTATTATCCAAATATCTTGTACAGTTCATTAGCATGTAACTTTAGAATTAAAAGGTAGGTTGATCAAGAGTATTTAGAATTAAAAGGTAGGTTGATCAAGATGGAGAAGCAGGACATGTGCATACATATCTTCCAAAAAGAAGTTTAACTACCATGTGCTCGTGGCATCCAACTTATGTTTGCAGTTGGAGATAACAGCTAAGATAAAAATTATATCAAGGTGATATTACAATTCATGTTTTATGTAGTATGCATACAGTCTCAGCTTGTGCCTGAACAAAATATTCATTAGTTTGCCAATGCGCTATCAAAATCAGTTAACTATATGAACCTTAGCATAAAAGTAAAGCCTCGATATAAATTTTTTTTGACTAAGAAATTAAATCTTTGGCCCTGTAGTATAATAGTTACAGTTCACGGGAGAGGAGCGACATCAGGGTATGACAAAGCTAATGTATAACTGTTTCAAAGATAGTCTATATTAAGCTCTAGCAGATAGTCGTTTATTGACTCACAGTTAGTAATTTCCCATTGAAATTCTAGTTTCTTTTGATAGAAATTTATATTTTTAGTATTGGTAAAACCAGAAATGAGAGAATAATCATTTCCAGGTAACACAGTAAGTCAAAATTTGTAATCTAGTGGACATTGACATATTATTCTTAATTGCTTCCTAACATATTAAACTGACTAAACTTGACAATATTATAACTCTTCACAGTGCACAAGTTATTTTGAGTCTTTGACCCATAAACTTATATTTTGAGTGCTTGCGTTCCTTTTTGGCCAGGAAATTTAAAATATTTCAGTTTGTATATAAGTCGTGCAGTAAAATTCATTGAAAAAAGGTGACCTTTTTGACAATCTTCATTTATAAAAAAATACCTGAGGCATATCGCCACGAGGAGTCACTGGCTCTTCCGCTACATTTTGTTTACCATTGATATTCTGTTAAAAAAAATGTTACTTGCATTAATAAATTTTTAAGCGCATATCAATTACTCTAACATACTAAATCAAAATAACTTACAGCCATAAACAAATCAGAGAGCTCTTTCATTTGGGCCCGCAAGGTAGTAATTTCATTTTCCAATGCATGTACTTTCTTTGAACTACTCGTGTGAACTGCAAACTGAGTTGGTGTAACTCCAAAATCTAGGCCCCTTATTCTACCTCTATTTTCACGACCAAAAACCTTCGACACTCCATCTTCCTCCAGCGATACCGTTCCTTGAGAACTCTGATCAGTGTTTTTATACTCTTTTATCTTTGTCTACAAATTAAAAAATATCCATTTTTCGCATGTCAAAACATTCATGTAAGGTTCATATATTGGAGACAATCGTGAAAATACATGCCAATTAAAATATATCAAATTCAACTTGTTAGAAATAAAAAAAATAAAAAATTAATTGGATTAAAGAAAGGATAAAATGAAGTGAAAATGAAAAACGGAGAAATAATTAGATGTAATATATATGTATTCTTACCATGTAATTGCAGACAACAGAATTTGATGGTTCTCCATTTTTCTTTATGTGGCCTCTGCACCACAAATCCTCTCTAGTAATATCAGATGAGCAACCACTTTCTTTTTTCTACAAAAAGAACTTAAAAACTAATTACTAAACTGCATTGGATGAATTTTTTTATACTCATAACAAATGAATTTTATAAGTTATTTTTTCTTACCATATCTTCTGCAAGTCTTTCGTACCCCTTTCGACTCATAGTGTGTGGAATTGTATTCATTGCTCGTATGGTTTTGTATTTATTGCTCGTCGACTACAAAAGAGAAATTCAATAAAATTAGATATAATAAATTGAAATGAAAAATTTTCAATAATAGCCACCAAAATAAAACCAACTACCTCAAACTCTTTCGTCAATTTCTCGTTGACAAAATCATTCCATTCTTGAGCACTCTTAATATTATCTGGTTTTAACATGCCTAATTTGTTGGAAGCATCGGGACTCTTTGCTGCAACTTTTATAGCTTTAACTAGCCGTGACTTTGACTCTTTACATCGCAGTCCCAACATTTGAAGGAGCATATGTTGATGTATGTCATCCAACTTGAATCTTGCATGTACGAAGAATCCAAAATTACCATGTTATCTAAAGAAGTTAAATTTAGTACAGTACTATTTGTAATACCTGAATACATGTCCATAGATCAGCCTTCAATTTGTTGTCGACTTTCTTCCAATTGCTAATGGTCACGGGTACCATCTCCCTTGCTAAAGTCCCAATAAATGATGACAAATGTTTGGAATTTAGACCAATAGGCTGATTTCGGTCATTGAACTCAACTTCTACCTTCTCATTCGGTGTTAAAGAAAATAATTTCATCATTGTTTTTCCTCTTTTTCTTTTAGTTTTGACCATGTTCACCTCTTCGGATGAAGGATCTAAATTCGTAGGTGAAGCAGACCTTTGGACAGCTGAATCATGAGGATTGGACGAGTGTGTGGTAATGATGTTTTGGAGGGGAGTTGAATCATGAGGAATGGACGAGCGCGTGGTAATGATGTTTTGGAGGGGAGTTGAATTGTGAGGATTGGACGAGTGTGTGGTAATTACGTTTTGGAGGGGAGTTGAATCAAGAGAATTGGATGAGTGTGTGGTAGTGAAGTTTTGGAGAGGGGTTGACTTACGGCAAGGAAAGATGGATGGAGGAATTTCACCATGCTTGCATGGAGATTTTCTAACATTAGCATTCATATCCTTAAGAGTACAAGCAACTTCAACTTCAACATCTTTCATTTTAGAGATTCTAATACCACCATTAGCTTCAGTTAGACCACGAGCAGCTGCAAGTGCAGCCAGACTTTGTTTCTTTGATCTTTTCTTTGCTTGCTTCGAGCTCTGAAATTATTTGAACAAATATAGCATTAGTAAGGGTATAGTTGGGATTGAGATAAATATTTTTAACACTCGGACATGAAATGAAATGAGTCAAATAAAAAACTGAAACTGAAACTATATCATGATCTCAGTTGTAAATGCCTCAACTTTTCAGTTGTAAATGAAATCAGTTGTAAATGGTGTGATGGAATAATGAAACTGAAACTGAAAAGGTCTCTTATTTACCCCTGCTAGTTGCATTCATATCAGTTGAAACTGAAACTTTGTATACCTCTCACCCTGTCTCTGTTTACTTTGTAAACATTTTCATTCTCATATCATTTTATTTCACTGTTTCCTTCTAATATCCCTGATTTCTGTTTAAGGCCCATTGCATTTTTTTCCTTATTTTCTTGCCCTTTCCTTTCTTTAACTGTTCTTTTCTGTTTCTTTACATTTTTCACAGTTTCGAAAATCTGTTCATTATATTGCATTTCTCTGTACATCGCATTTCTTCAATTCACACATACAAAAAAAATCATATTTTATTCTTCAACTCCCACCCTTTTTCCCTATTTAAGGCCCATAACCAACATACAACCTGAAATCTTCATACAATCCTCAACCACCATTCAACAAACATCACCATACCCACTCTCATATACATGATCAACCTCCCTGTAGCCACACCATTCAGCTGATATTCAACTCCCAATACAAACTGACACACATTATTTTTTGCCTTACAACTGATATTCACAACACAAGTCATCCCTGTTTCTCCTCACCACTAACTACCCATTTCGCTCTGATGCTTCATTACAACCTCAGCATCACTTCCATTCAAAACAACTTCAATAACTTCAACAAATTTCAAGACCCGGTTCAACAAACCCGGTCATCACCAAAGCGCACAACAATCAGTTCTGTACCAATCCCTCTGCTGCCACCATCAACTGTGCTGCCTTCTAACTCCAACTTGCTGCCACATCGCCTAATCAACTGTATATCAAAATGCTAGGCAACTCCTAATCAACTGTACGAGAAATACCACTAAGGCAGTGACTTTGATATTTCATCGACAATTACATATGTGTACAACTTGGATTCGAATTTAAAGACGAACATGGTATGATAGGTATGATAGTTCTCAATTTTTCAGGATAATTTTGTATGATATTAATTATGTGAAAATCCAACTCTAATGAATATTGAGTGTAACATTTGAGCGAATACCAACTCATATCTACGTCTATTACTTGATTTATTGAACAATGGACAAGCAATGCATGTCTGTTATAAAGAATGACACGCATGTGATCCTAGCTTTTCATATTTATAGTGTGAACAATCAATTAATTAATGTGCTCTGTTGCATATACTTTTGGTAAACAAGGGTCACTAGAGTAGCTTCTTGTATATAATACTTCTTCTGAGTATAAATTCGACAATTCCAAAGAAAAAGTTAAAATTAGACTGAGCAGTTGTGGAAAGTTAAAATTCCAGATGGTTGGTTGGATATAAATGATTTGCAAATTCGACAATTCCAAAGAAAAAGTTAAAATTCAAGATGGTTAATTACCTCTTCTTGATGTTGCTTGTTCTTACCCATGGATGCAACAAGTTCAAGCTTCTTTTACTAAGTGATCAACCTAGAAAAAAAACCATAACATTTAGAAAATTAACATGATAAAAACTTTAGAGTTATCATTTGATTCATTGCAGTTTGCAATAGTTGATATGTTGCACTCTAAATTGTCTTCATTTGATTCATGTTCTTTAGAGTTGATACTAGTCTCTTGAATTCCTGATAATAGAGAAGAATCTTGCAAATTACATAAGAGATTGTATTGTTCAAGGTCATGCATGGAGGAGTATTGGGAAAATGAGGCGGGGTCTTGTCATTGGTTGCATGGATAGATTTTGTTAAATAGGATATAATATGTTAGTAGTATGGGGACAGGGATAGTAATTGGAGTTGCATCAGAACTATTGATGGTAGGAATTGGATTTATTATGGGGCAAGTGTCTTGTGTTGTCTGTTGTTGAATGGTTTTTCAAAAGAATGTGATAGAGTTTTTTGGTATGACAGTGTAATGGAAAATTTCTGGGTTGCACAGTTTTGCAAGGCAGTTTTGAGAAGGTCGATGGGGGAAGTTGCTGTGCACTCTGAACCAAGGGGCGATGAATGAACTGTTTGTTGTATGACAGTGTATGAACTATTTGCTGTAGAGAAGCACTGAATGATGGGAAACTAAATGTAAACTAAAGGGATAATTGCACTTATATTATTCAATATCACAACGAATATTGAATGATTTCGAGACAGATAAAGCTTAAAGTACAGTTGTCAAAACTGAGATCAAAGGAAAGTAACTATTTAATTGTTATGGGTTTAGTTATGGGTTTACCTTTCAAAAAAGAGATGCACTTTTGAAATCAAAAATGAGGAAAGGTAATTCAATAATATTTAATTGTTAGTTTCTTAACCTAACTTGGAACAAAGGTCTTTATTTTGTGTTTACACTATATATATGAGACATATAACTACATAACTAAACATTTTAAGGCATATGACTACATATAAAATAAATGAATGCTTTATTCATACCAAAATGCCATCGCAATCCTTCCTTATGTAACTTTCGTCCCCATTATCAACATCTCCATCATTAAGTAGTGACTCATCTAGTGGTTTACTAGTTGAGTTTTCCTCCTCATATTTTTCCAATTCATGAAAACCTCTAGGAGGTGCTTTCAAAACGACATACCAATTTGAACAACTACTTTCTCTACAGAAGAACACTTGTACAGCTCGTGTTGGTAAGATGAAAGAATCACTTGCAAATTGATTTTGGAACTGATGTAAATTAACTAATGTAAATCCATCTTCAACCTTAACTCCACGATAAATATTTGCCCAATCACACTTAAACAAAGCAACTTTAAATAGACGATAGTCCAACAACAAAATTTCACGCAAGATGCCATAATAAATAATTTTCTCAACGGACCCATCTGCCCGAATAGTATTTGCCTCAATGGAAACACCACTATTTTGCGTAGACTTCTCGTAATCCTTAGTATGGAAACGCCGTCCATTAACAATATAGCCAGTATACGAAACTACTTGTGACCGAGGCCCATATGAAAGCCATTTTATTATTTCCCTAACATGTGAAACATTTCTCTCGTCTTTAACCTGGACATATATAATTTTGTTTATAACGATATATGACAAAAATATGTGCATATATGAAGGTTAATTGTTCTAAAGAAAGAAAATATAACTACTCCAACCTTTTTTCCAAACCAACAACTAAAAGTCTCTGAATGTAGTTTTGAAAATTCCACATCGTCTTGTAACAGTCGAGGGTGCAAACGTTTCAACTCCTCTTTGTGCATTCTGGATCGCAAATGTATAAGCTAAAATTTAATTGCGTTCATATAGAATAATCGAGTTGAACTTATACTTACTCTATGTACGGATCCACCTCATCGGTGTTGAACAACACATACCGATGAGCAGCATCAATTACTTCCTCGGAAACTAAGATGGGTTTTCCTTTGGAAATTGGACGTCCATTGAGTATGGAATCACTTTGTTGCACTTCATTCCGATTTTTTATTTCTTCGAACTTATACCCATCATCAATATATCTAGCACAATACTTAATGAATTCTTCAGAAGAATAGCGCTCAGCTATGCATCCTTCGGGTCGGGCTTGATTTTTAACATAACCCTTCAGTATTTTCATATACCTACAATCAAGATATAAGCATAAAATGCTTTCATAAGTGCATGTTTTATTAATTAATTACGTTAAGTATTCATAAAAAAAATATACCTCTCAAATGGATACATCCACCGGTATTGTACCGGTCCACAAATTCTTGCTTCCCTCCCCAAATGTATTGTCAGTGAATCATGATGTCAAAAAAAGAAGGAGGAAAGAATCTCTCAAGGTCACATAGTGTTAATGCGACTTGATTTTCCATGGATTCTAATTTATCTCTATCAAGCACTCTTTGACATATGTCATTGTAAAATGAACATAGTCGCAATATTGCATTCCTTGTACCTACAGGCAATAGCCCTCTCAATGCTACAGACAATAGTTGTTGCAGCAAAACATGATAATCATGAGACTTAAGACTTGAAATTTTGTCCTGTTTTGCAAAACATTTCCCAATATTTGAGCTATACCCATCAGGCACCTTCAAATTCCTCATCCTATCATAAAAGATCTCTTTTTCTTGGTCTGTTAAGGTGCACGGAGCAGCAGGAAGTAATACTTTACTTCCAACATCTATAGGATGCAACTTCTTCCTTATACGCATTGCTTCCAAATCTTGACGTGAACTAATTCCATCTTTTGATTTTCCTTTGATATCAAGCAATGTACCGAGAATACTCTCGCAAATATTTTTCTCGACATGCATTACATCTAGATTGTGACGCAACGGAAGTGCCTATGAAAACCCAAAAAATGTGTATAATAGAGTGATAGTAAAATAATAATTACTAGAAATGGTTAAAAAAAAGACATTTTATTTTTAGCTATATTTTGCCTTCCAATAAGGCAAATCAAAAAAAATGGATTTCTTTTTCCACATTTGGATTCCCTTTTTCTTTACATCCCCCCGTTTTCTTTTCCTACTGTCTCTCTCATCTTCCTTTGTTTTTTTACCCCAGTCATTTACGATATCTTTAACATCATCGAAGATTTGAGTACCAGTATGTATTGGAAGCATTTGTCTATTTTCTATGGTTCCATCAAACAAGTTTTTTCGATGACGGTATTCATGATTAGGTGCAAGAAATCGTCTATGACCCAAGTATGCGCATTTTTTACTAAATGGTAGCCATATTGAACATGTATTAATGCCACAAACAGGACATGCTCTCTTACCTTTTACAGTGCAACTTGCTAAATTTCCATAAGCTGGAAAATCATTTATTGTCCACATCAGAATTGCATTTAATCTAAATTCGCTGCGATCGTATGCATCATACACTTTTACCCCTTTATTCCATAATTTGTTCAAATCTTCAATAAGTGGTTGCAGATATATGTCAATATCATTTCCCGGTTGACGTGGTCCTGGAATTAATAAAGATAGCATTATATTATCTTTATGCATACAAAGTGTAACGACCCTGACTCGACCTTCAAAAATCGGCACCGAATACGACACTCGTATTCAAATGCCGCAGATCCAAACGCCGAACCTGGTTCGCCGGAGCTTGTAACACAATAAGTACAACACAGCGGAAGAAATATGCATAATACATTTGATATACAATGTTTAATACAATATCAGGTACAACAGAATACAATAGAATGGTACAATGGATAACAATATTATCAGAGATACAATAAAATAGCGAAAAGATAATGTCTTCAAATTCCAAACTCCAAGGACTCTATCTCCAATCCAAAGCTAGCTCGAACAAATGCGATCCACAAATCCAAAAGGCTGGAAGCTATCGAATCTATACCTACTATGGGATTATCTGAAAACCCCAACTCTAGACTGCCCGTGGGGAAAATAGTGGGCACCCAGAGTTTAGGAAAGGAACAATAAACTCCAGGTCAGTCATGGGACTGGTGTGAGCAAACAAAACAATTTGGTCTTTTAAAACAACAAAAGAATTTAAATTTGAAATTCGCAATGCTTTTTAGAAAATGAAACTACCATAAGGCCTCCCGCCACACACACAATGCAAACGCAGAATTGGAGGAAATTTCTCCTTATGATAGTCAAACATGCTTAATATGATAAAAATTCATTGGTATTATTACTATAAGTGCACAGTGTGGAAAAACCATTTCGAAAGTATAATATTAATCCTAGCCAGCATAGGCATTTCGAACTATGCCTACTATAGCTACCATCCAAACAGTGGGGCGCCACCATAAGTAGATGGCAGGTAATACAACTAAAACCGTACAAGGTGCGTATTGGATGAATGGATTTCCAACAAATGGTCAGGCTAAGGAACTTCCTATTGCCACATGGGAACGCCTCTGGTGGGACGCCCCGAGAACCAACCTGTTCTCTGCTAACACAAGGTCGGCTACCCCCTTCCCGAGGAATAAAACCTGAGATATGCCACCCCCGGTCCTTTGGGACCTTTATCCGAGGGCCCTCCAACAACATCACACAGTAATAAATATACTAGTGTCCACATGAGTAAGTATCTGGGCTCCATACCATGATACTACCCTTTTCCAGAAGGAATGGTCATACCCTAGGGGAGCTACCCCTGAAACCTTGCCGCATCTTTCCTGTTTCGACCATTTCCGGTTTGTGAGGCTTGATGAGGTCTCGACCACGAAGCTACGCTTTTCACAAAGCCATGCTTTGATCAACAAATGATCAACAAATGATCATCAACACACAGCAGTACTTAGCATGCCACACTACCAAATTGGGAGTATATCACTGATAACCTTCAACTACATAACCTCTGAGCTCGTACGTCTCAGAGAAGGGTGTTAAGATAAGAGAATAAATTCTCCGCCACCAACAGATGTGTATTTGAAAGAAATCGGCTTTATATCTCAAAGTGTAGTGTCAGACACACGACCATACAAGTCTGTTCCGGGCTCGAACAGAACCGAAGGCACTTCCGAAGAAGCCCTTGCAAATCCGGGTATCCACAATCCCGATCGGACTTCCCATCACTTAGGAAATCTCTATACCGGCGTGACTCAGTGCAGAGACAATCGACAAGTCATCCTATCGTTCTCGCAAATACCCGGTCTTCACCACTGGTCTTCAATGCTATCCATAACGACGTATCACATATTCGGAATGGGCTATATGACACAAAGGTCCTCTCCCGGCTAAACCGAATAGTGAGCGCAATATTTAAAAACATATGGATATGGGATTTCGGTTAATTCACAACTTATTATCCAAAACTTCCTTTTCAAATGGTTTAACAAGTTACCATTTTAAATCTTTAACAAAAAGATTTGTTCCCACAAAGTTCACCCGTTTCACAAAGATCTATTTATAGATTTCCAAAATAATTTCCATTTCAATTGGATTAACTCATTTAAATCTTTAAATCAAAGATTTAACTTATAGCTCTCAAAACACGTTTCCAAAGATTTATTTGTAACTTGGAAGACCTTCTTTATTTTAGACTTGAAATCCTTCTTACACAAATTAGAAATCCATTTCTTATATGAAAGCTTCTATTATTTGAAAACAAATAGTTTTCATTTCAGAAAGATCCAATTTCATTTATACAAGTTAAATCTTTGGGTTAAATTTAAGTTCCCAAAACATCACTTTAAAAATGGTTTAAAAACCCATATAAACACATTTGTAAGTTGAATAACCTTTTCAAACCATAGTTCCTAAATCGTAGAATTCAACTTCAACATTAAATTCAAATTTTAAATCAAATTATTTACATTTCAAACTCAATCGAGTTATTCAAAATAACCATTTTCAAAAGCTTCAATTCTAATTCCAAAACTATTTTGGATTCAAAAAATACAATTTTAAATATATTTCAAAAATCTGTGACTTAACCCATTTCCTCGTGCAACCCATATTTGTGTGTGTATAAGTGTGGTCCAGGGGTTCAACACAACAGTGCACAACATCATAATCGGATCGATAAGCGGTATAACCCATAACGCTTATCTTTATTCACAGATTCATAAATAAAATAGATTATCAATCACAAAGATTCACTAATATGATTCGATGTGGGTTTCGGATAACCAACCGGAATCCGACTCCCTGTCGCATCGGAATCCAAATGTCGTTTTATGGGTCAAAGGGTTTTTATATTCATACAACAGTATATACATTACAAATATAACAGCTCAGCATAGAGCATTACGTAGCATCACATCACATATCGAATACACTAATCCATCACACAGCGTTCAATAACAATCAAACATCTTTGATTAAGGTGGATGAGTCGTGTGGTTTTAAATTCATTACTCACATAATTATTTTCAATAGTAATCTTTTTATCCATGATAAACTATCATTTATTTCAATTGATTTAGTCTTAATTAATCATTTCCTAATTAATTATCTTAATTAATTAACCCTTAATTGTAATCAATTAAATCTCGATAAATTATTCCTAAATTAATTACTTTAATTAATAAATCCATGATTATTAATTAAATCTTAATCATAATTAATTATCCTTAATTGATAAATTTATAGATTCATCATTCCTTAACTAATTACAATAAGTGATTATCCCTAATCACTTAATCAACTTAAATTGATTAATTATTTTTTTATATCACTATCTAATTGACCTTAATTAAGTAATTAGTTACCCTAATCATGAAATTGATTATCCTTAATTATCGAAATACCCATAAGTAATTATCTTTTCATTAATCACTAACTTTTAATTAACCATCCTTCTAATTAATTTACATTAACACAAAATTTAACTTAAGAAATTTAAGTCAATTAATGATTTAAAAACATTTCTTTTGATTAACTCTTTAGCTTCGTTATCGATTTAAAATAATTTTAAGAATTTATTTTATAAATAGTGATCATTAAATAAACATCAAATTAATCCTTTAATTTTTTTTTACATTAAATAATTATCTTTTAAAATTTTATTGATAACCTTGGAACTAACTTATTAACTTAATTTCATCATTAAATAAGTTTTAATTAAACTTAAGAAGTTAAAATAAATTACATGACCTTTAATTAACCAAACGTTAAATAAAAAAAATCATTATTTAAAAGAAATGGTTAAAGGAATTAGTTTTAAACTTGGTGCTTGTTTTAACTTTAAACTTACTAATTTTCCTCATTCTACCCGAGCCTACCTGGATCCACTCGCAAGCAACGTCATCGAGCAAGACTTCCCCTTCCTTTTTCCTAAATCTTCCTTCCTACTTAATTTTCCGTTATCCTTCTTTATTATTTTCTTATCCTTTCTTTATTTCTATCGAAAATTCTCTCCCTCTAGCCCATAATTTTTCGGCCTAGTTATCCTTGTTGGTTCAGTTTTAAAACAAAAGAAAAAAAAAGGTCCTGTTACATAGTTAACATCTGAACCACGCGGTAAAACTCGAGTTATTGCTAAAATCCCTCGTACTCGAACCCGAGCAAACCCCTGAGTCCTCCTCCTCCTTCTTTTTCACAGCTACCCAAACATACCCACGTTACACCGCGCAACGTTCAACTGCTTCGAGTCAGTATTATGTTTTTTTTCGAGTTCAACTCCGAGTCTCATCCCTCGTCTCCCCAAAACAACTCAACGAAAAAACAAAGGCGAGAAAACGTGCACGTGCAAGGTGCACCCCATTCCGTCCATCTTCGACCTGCCGTGCCACCTTCAACGTACCCACGACGATCACTACACCTCAACCAACCCTCGAGATCGACGAAATTAAGCAAGAATTGAAATCGAGCCGATGGGTTCAACCTGGAAACCCAACATAGAAACACACCATCACCTAAATTGACCTCGCACCACCGCCGTGGATCATCTGAAATCTCGCCCCTCGCCTGGAGCTACGCCACCCTCGACACTCTATTTTCCCCCAGCACGCGATCAACCTCGGTCACGTAACGACGACGAGAAACCCACAGGTACGCCAGCTTCAACAATAGGACCTAAAACCCTATTACGATCAATTCAGATCAAATTGTCCATAGGAAAAAATTCGTGAATATTTTTCCCTTCATCCACGTTACGAAAGCAAGCTTCGACCAAGATCTCGAGATGAACTATGTCGCTGAGACCAGAAATCACAAAAAAACTCAAATATGTTCAACTTTACATTACTCAGTGAATGTTTGCTTAAAAATTTTGATTTAACTATCAAAAATCATTCTTTTCGAAATCCTTTCAGTTGATGTATTTGAAATTAGAGATCATTGTGTTTGGATTTTCAACCTATATTTTGTTTTGCCTGTGTTTTTCAGATTTTCCATAGCAAGCTCAAATTGTTTTTTTCTTTTTTTTTCTTTTGCTCTAATTTATTTTTAGAACTTAAAACATTCTTAAACAAACAATCTTTGTTTAGAATCTAATCCTTAAAGAAAATCAGAGAGAGAGAGAGAAATTTGGATTTTTTGAAATAGGTTTACTCTGTAAACCTAGAACAAGAATATTTGTCTGTAAGTTCTTTTTCCAGTTAAAACTAACACCCAATTCTATTCAACAGTATTTCCAAAATGAAAATCTGGATTCTCTTAACCATATTTTCCTTAAACAACTTAGACTAAGAGGTAATAGAGGAAGTGATTTTAAGTTTTTGAATTAGTTTTGCATCTGAGAACAAGAACAGGGGAGGCTTACAGACTACACTCATTATATATGAACTGAGATTCATGCAAGCACATACAAGTAAAATTTTCACAACAAGATTCATAGATTCATCACATGCAGCAAAACCAAAACAGATAAATTTTGATAGGGGTGGGTTTGCTCACCTATTTTTCCAGAAGATAGAATTACACCCTTGACAGTTTTCAAAAATAGAATTGAAGGCCTGCAACTTATTTTCTTTTACTTTAATTCTTTTTAGATCTGCAAATCATAGTTAAAGATTTTTGTTTATTTCTTGTTGTATTTAATTGGTTAACCATTAATAACAGTTTTTTAATAAATTACTTACAGTTGAAACTTTTATATACAAAGATAATTTTTTTTCTTTCTTTCTGCAACTGGAAATCCAGAAACAAGTTAATTCCTTGGTTTTGATTTCCTGCAAATGATTTGATTATCACTGTATTACATTATTCCTTCATTAAAGATTTTTAATTCCAAGTTTCCAGTCTCAAAAAGAAGATTACTTGCCTTTAAATTGCTTCAGAAATCACTGCCAAACCTGAAGCTTTCACTCTGCAGTTTTGAAATTCTGTTTGTGTTAAAAAAAACTGTTTCTTTTATTAAAAAAATCATAATTTTATTAACCATAAACTTTTAAAAACTTACCTGAGAGGTGGATGCTTTAAGATGATTTAGAAATTTCTCTTTTCATTTGAATTGAAGTGGAGATAGCTTGACAGTTTTAGAATCTTAACTTGCTCAAATTGGTTTGAAAATTGTGAACATTGATATTTTTTTTCTGGTTCTCTTTGATCAGGTTTCGAAATTAAGAATGAAGAGATTTTTTTTTTTTAAAGTCTTATTAAGGTAATAACTGAAATGAGCAACCTGGTTTTCTTTTTGAACAGCTCTTTGGTTTTGAAACTTGTGAAGCAAAATCTTTTTTTTAGATTTTGCTAAGATACCCATGATTACATATGGGGAAATGAAAGGCTTCTTGTAATTTTAAATTTGATTATTTCACAAAAGTAATGATATAGAATGCCATTTGTATAAAAATGATCATGAGGCCTAAACACTTGTACATTCATACTTACATATGTATGTTTACTTCTTTATTTGTGTATAAGTTTACATTTAAATTTTTTTTTTTTAAAGACAAAAGAATGTTTTTAAACAAACTTCATATCATATTTGCTTTGTAAATGAATATACCTCTTTATTCATTTGTATGTGTACACATACAATGTTGAAAGAAAAATTGTTTTACCCAATATTTATATAACATACATTACTCCTTAATGATTTTGAATGCCACTTACTTCTAAAACTTTTACTTTAAATTTTATACTTTGGTACATTTACAAACAATATTCTCAAATGAAATTGTTCAATTTTCTACAACCAAGATTATTTTAAACTTTTATTCCTTGTTTTGTACACATTTTTTTTTATTAATTTCTACTTCTTATATTACAAATAAAATAAATTTTCCTATTGGTATTAAATTTGTAGAGTTTCCCAATCCAATATATTTATAAATATTTACATTTGGAATTTTCCAAATCAAAATTCCTTTTGCAATTTTAACTTTCAATCTATATATATATTTATTCAATAATTTCAAATTAAACCCAAAATTAAATTTTATAGTTTGATGTAATTTTTCAAAGTGTTTATTTTCAATTTCCAATTAGAAATTCTATTTTAAAACCATATTTACATTGATAAACAAACAAGAATCTGTTAAATCCTGGAAAATACCAAATTAATTCACAATTTAATTTCTAAAATAAATTAAATTCTCAATTTAAATTTGATTTAAAAACGGGAATGTTACACAAAGCCACGGAGGGAAATTCTAAGCAACAAGAAACACTGGCCAACAACTATATGTTGAATTCCAATCACCAAAGGGGTTAAAACCATCACTTGCAAGACCGAGCCTAAAATTTCGTGGATCGGATGCAAAGGAAGGATATATTCTATCAATTGTAGACCATTGAGAGTAATCTACAGGATGTTGCAGTTTGGAATCTTCTCTTTTATTACTGCTATGCCATCTTAATTGTTCTGAGGTCTCCGACGACATGAACATTCTTTTCAACCTTGGTATGAGTGGAAAGTATCTCAAAACCTTCACAGGTATTTTGGCTTGCTTTCCATCTTCGCTTGTCTTGTTCTTTTTCCAACGAGATTTGCCACATTTGGGGCAAAAATCACAATGTGCAAGCTCTTTTCTAAATAGACAACAATCGTTTACGCATGCATGTATATTCCTATAACCTAAACCAAATGATTTAATCAACTTCTTTGTTGCATATGTAGAATCAGGAAGCTTGTTTTCCTTAGGTAGCATATCCCTAAGAAGCTTAAGAAGTTCCGTAAATGCTGTGTCGGTTATACCATTTCGAGCCTTATGTTTATAAATAAGTATTGTAGCAGACAACTTTGTATGGCTTGTACAACCAGGATATAAAAGAATTTCAGCTGTCTCCAACATTTTCTTAGTCCGTTCCCTATGTTTATCATTAACATGATACTCATTCTCATCGTCACCAATTTCTGCATCTAAATACATTCTGTATGTATCTGTCACTTCATCGGCTTCATTTCGTGAATGACGTGCTTCTCCGTGAAATATCCATACATCATATGTTGGATCAATTCCAAAACACACCAAATGTGTCACAACATCTCTTGGAGAATGCCAAACAAGATTCCTACATTGACGACATAGACAAATAATTTTTTTTGGATTACCCTCACTTTCTGCATGCTTATGTACGAAATTCCGAACGACTTGCCTATATTCCTCTGTCATTCTACAAAAAATAAACATGTCCTTAGTCAACCCTAAATAGTTATAAGTATGAAATAACTAATCAAAAATTACAAAACCTTGGTAGGTTAACCCATGTTTTGTCCATAGCTTGTGTGGATCTGATTGGACGCACATGCAAAAGAAAATAGTAACTACAAGACAAAAGAAACTAGTAAGTTTTAAATAGTCCATTCTTTACATGTACTTCATCAAGAAACTAGTGACCACGGACTCTATCATCTACTAGTGCACAAATCTGCAGTCATTCAATCAGAAATCGAATGCTAGCAAATCACATCTGAATTGGAACAAACACCTACAATAGGTACAACGTAAAATAGGGACAATTGCATGTCGACACAAAGTCAATCTAGGGAAATCACATTCCACATCCACTGGAGTTCGTACACCATCAAACACTACACAACAACCAACCACTATTCAGGTAAATGAACAAACTGGAAAAAAAGGAAACAGGTAATGATCCTAAGACTAAGGCAGAGAGCAGCAAAGTGCAATCAAAAGGAACGGCAAGCAGATGTTAATATTGCTACTGAAAATAAGTTTGAAATACTTAACTCTTCTAAAGAGGACTCTAAAGATCATCTAACCTAACTTGAATAGGAGGAGTTCAGTCGTGCACAAGAAGAATTTATTAATGACACTAAAGATATAGATAACATTGCCCAAAACATACAAGAAGATGGGGAGGATTAAACACAAGAAGACAAGTTTGCATCATATATTTCATCCAACCTTGCTTATGACTCGGAAGTCTTTGCGGCATCAACTAGTTCTCAGCAATAATCAAAGCCCCCGAAAAGAACAACTACAGCTCGAAAAAAATGGTTAATGGCTTTCATCATATAGAATGTCGGGGGGATTAATACTGAGCATAAAATGGATAAGATTGTATACTCCCTGATATCCAATAAATCAAACATTATTGGTTCATTGGAAAACAAATTATCAACCAGAAAATTCCATTTTTTGTTGCTAAGTTCAGTAAAAATTGGAAGCATGCACAATATCGACTATGGATCTAAGAGTAGAACCTAGTTACTTTGGGACAAATCTGTTTGGACAGTACATCCAATACAATCAAGCACCCAACACATTATTTATGCTATTACTAATATGAGTGGTTTCTCTATGTATCTAAATATTTTATGTGCGAGCAATTTGTTTTCAGGTAGGGAACAATTACGCCAAGTGCTTTCACAGTTGGCATGTGTTGTAGGCAAGGCTTGGCTGCTGAGGGATTTTAATAATGTACTGAACCCAAAAGACAAGAAATGGGGACAACCAGTCCCCTTTTCTCATATCAGAGGGTTCTCAAACTTTCTACTCAACTGTGGCCTTGCACACTGTCATGTTAAACCCTTCCACTGTCCTATTGTTTCTTTATCTATAAATAAAACAATAGTGGAAAATATTTATATTTTTGAGAAAGTGAAGTATTATTAAAGAGTAATTAAATTTGGTCATTATGGAACAAGTATTTAAATACTTTATGGTGCCAGTTATATTTTGTACAACTATTCATATATTTTTATGCTAATTCAGTGAACCAAATTCTTACGCAAAGTTTGCATCAACCGCTTACTGCGTACACGCATATCTAACATTGTGAGATATCACTGTTCATTTCTTTGTGGTTGTTCTCTATGTTCACTTATTGTTCTTTGTTCAAACATTTTGTTGTTATTATTTTGGTTTACTGTTCTTATTATTGTTTTTATGTTCTCTTTTCATTTGCTAATACATAGGTCAACACACAACATTTTTTTTCATTTTCCAACATTTTGTTTTCATTTACTGCTCAAAACATTTTGTTCAAAACAAACTAAAACGTCAATGTAATACATTTTGTTCACCTCTCTCCTTTAAATATCTCCCACCATCGCAACATCCAAAATTATCTAAATAACTAACATTCATCCAATATTCCTTTAAATAACTAACCTTCCCACTGTCAAACAACAACCATTTTTTCCTTTCCTCGCATCACCACTTAACTGCCACTAAATCACCATCACCTGGTCCTCTCATCATTGCCATTGCCATCACCAATTCAAACACCTCAAACCCTATTCCTCACTACATCTCACCATCTGCCTCGTTGTTGCACTTCACCATCACAGCAACAACTCCCAAAACTGCTAGCTACATCGATGACCAAACCCACTACTAGTCAATCACCTCCCATCATTTCCATTACCTACTTCATCCATTCAGCACTTCCATACCATCCTCCCCACCCCTTGCCTGTACACACTTACCTCTGTCCTTTCCATAATTCACGACAAAACCAATCAACCATCACTCTACTGCCTCGCCAAGAACCGCCATACACCCAAACAAACAGTGAACTCATAGAATTACCTTTATAATTGTAAATTGCTTGGCTTTATGCTCGAAGATTCACTGGTGCTAACAAAAATCACTTTCACTGGTGCTAACAAAAATGAATTGGATATACATATTTTCATCAAAATAAATAAACCTAAATCTAGCATTTGATGTGAAATGGTAAAGAGTCATTTAACTATCAATAATGATAATCAACAAATAACAGTAAGAACCAAATAAAATCAATTAAATCGCGGGTAGCAACATACCTATAGCTTCGTCGACCGCGACAAACACAAGCAAGCAGCAACAACAACAAGCGAACGTGGGTGGCAACGGAGACGAGCAACGAAGACGAAGCAAGCAAACGAATGTAGCAATAGAGACAGGTGACGGAGGCGAGCAGATGGCGGAGAGTAGTCGGATAGGGTTTCGTCAATTTCAGCGAGAGTGGTTTAATTCATGGATGGCAAAGCATAGAAGCAGAGAAGCGAGATTTAAAAATTTGGGGCCAATTTTATTTTTCTTTGATGTAATGAGCGGGCAAACGAAAATAAAGGGGGGAAGTTGTAATTTTCTGTAATCCGGGGATACCACTGTCAAAAATAGTTGTTGTACATAAATATTTACAACTGCCCCAAACAAATGATTGTTATAGACATATATTACAACTGCTGTACAATTACAGTTGTTAAAACTACATTTGTTACAACTGCTATAACCGAACAGTTGTTATAAAATATCTAATACAACTGTCAATTTGTGCAAGTTGTAAACGAAAGTTGTAATATGATTATTTTGTTGTAGTGTGATGGTGGTGGTTATTATGATGGTTTAACGTCATGAAAGAAGTTTGAGAAGAATAGAAGAAGTTTTGACTTAGTTTTGAGTTATGGGTCAAGGAGGAAGACATGGAAAAAGAAGATGACGAAGAAAGTAAAAGATAGAAATGAAATAAAGTGAAACAATGAGAGGAAAAGATTTCTTTATAGGAATGAAAAGTGAAAAATGACTTCAAGTATCATTCCTTAAATTAAGCTACTCATTTCCTTTTAAAAAAGCTACTAACCTTTTATTAACTTATGCAACACACTTTCCTTAAGACGCCTGTTATTAGCACCTTCTTTTACGTAAGTCGTTAAGTACCTTACACTTAAAATAAGAAAGATATGTCTTTTCTCAAATTAGTAACTTAATTAAATACCTCCTTAATTATACTTACTTTTACAAATCTGTTTTACTTTATTAAATCACTTATAATATGTATAAGTGTATGTTACAAAAGTGTACATATTTGTGCAACAACGTTGCGACAACTTCCGCTCTATAAAGAGTTGAAAATCCGAGAACTGATTTTCGGTCACATTTCAATTTTTCATCGAACTACCAATTTTTGTAAACAAACTTTCATAATAAGTTTGCTATCATTAGTTATTAATTAAAGTTATTTATTTAACCATTTAAAACCATTAATTAAATATTTAAAATTAATTAAATATTCACAAATCAAAGCGATAAAATTCTAGGTCGCTAAATTCTTCTCCCTTTAAAAAAATTTTGACACCAAAATTTCAACACAACAAATAACCAAGAAACAAGTCATACTAATTCTTAACATTTCCCAAAATATTAAATGGCTACAAACAAACTTAGAGTTTCTTTAGGTTTACAATATTCTCATCACATAAGGATGATAAAAATCTATTGAGCTTACCTTATGTTCAACAGCCATAAGTTATTACTCAATCGATTATTCACACAACCTCATGACAAATCGAAGATTCGTCTACCCAACTCTACATATACTTAAAACATTAAAGGCAAATATACTTAAGTCCGTACGATGTACATAGATCATTCATATGCAAGATATGATTCGATTACTTACTCGAATACATAAGCTTTTCTTCCAAACTAGTATCGCTCACCCGGCTTTCTTAGTGCGGACTTCAATCAGGCTCCTTGATTAGGAATCTCCGTTCTCCTTGCATGGCCATATATTATGATAGGAAGACCTCGGTACCATATCAAAAAACCTCACTAAGTGTTCACCATCAAGAATCAAGTGATAAATCCTTATTCGGACCGGTGAAATCAACTCAAAGTTATGTACTCGAATCTTGGGTCACGAACCCTATGAAGAAATGATCTATGTATAACTTACATACTTATTCTTACTGTTTCTTACTTATACCAATTTCTTTTTACTTCTAAAATTATTCATGAAAAGATTTGATAAAAACATAACTTAAGCTTTAAACTTATATAATACCCTACTACGTGTTGAGAGTATATAAAACTATTTGATTTAAATTCAAATGCAGTTCCTAAAATTAATCTGGGTCTTAAGATTGAGTTGACCTTTTCAACCCCTTTACCCATTTAGTCGGGCAAGTAGCCAAAAAGAGTGGGATGGTGGTATCCAAACTCAACCCTAGATTCTACTTTTCCTTAGACATCTTTAAAGTAAAGATGTTTATTAGTCGGTCCAACAACATCAAATAGTTTTCACAACTTAGATGTTAAAACCAAAGACACGGTTTCAATAAAACAAAGTTTGTTAAAACCTTATTAGACTTAACCCATTAAAACTTCTGTTAAATTATTTCTTCTCTTACCAAGAGTGATATAAACCCATATTAAAACATTATTTATCAATACAATTTTTTTTATCAAATAGCATTTTATTTTGAATGAATTTTCTTTAAGGAAATTTAAGAACCAAACATATGGTTCTTATTTCAAAACCTTTTCGAAATGTTACTCTATATTTTAGTAAATATTAGGCTCAGGTCCTTAAAATCAAACTTAATACATGAAAACTCCTCCCCAAAAAAAGATTGTAAAGGTCACTAGGATTAAAATAAATACAAACACTTATGCAATTATTCGATGAATAATAATTGCAGACATTTGTGCAACTATATCAAAAAATTGCATAAATTTCTATAATTATTCAGTGAATAATTGCGGAAATTTCCACAAATTTTTGGTGAATAATTATAGAAATTTTCGTAATTTTTCACTGAATGATTGCGGAAATGTCTGCAATTTTTTGATATAATTGCGGAAATGTCCGCAATTATTCAGTGAATAATTGCATAAATGTATGCAATTATTCAGTAATTTAATTCTAAGGACCTAATCTACATACTTTTTTGGCAAGAATATTTGGTGTATTTTGAAACTTAACAGGGACTTAAGCTAAACTGTCCCTATATTTTAATCCATATAAGATATACATATAGACTGAATAACACCAAAATGATACCAAGAAATTGGGTTCTACCAAAGAGTATCATACACCCCCTTTCCAAGAAGGTAAATACTTAAGAGAAGTGCTTATCTACCAAATAAATCTCTTCTCCATTTTTAGCTATTTCCGAGCCACTCGAACTAGTTAACACAAAAATACTTCTTCTTTTTCGAATCCCATTTTGAATAATACTATATATATATATATTTCTTAATATATATATATATATATATATAATAGTTTTAGCACTTTGTTTAGTAAAACTTACTTTCGGTTCGTTCAGATTCAAACTCGTTTCGATCGTACAATGACAAAAGGAATAATCTGCTAAGTGCACTACAACGTTCGCTTGAGAAAATACCTGATTGTCACTTTAAAGATTATTCAGATTAGCACAAAGCCAATCAAGATGTTTACCTCGGACTATCCAAAGAAAATGTACCCTAAAATTCTCTTTGAAAATACTCATACTTATAAATTCCTCCAACTAATACTATCATTACTTTTTCCAAAAATCATGTAATATCTTTTCCAGAGATTCTCAAAAATACTGTTTATTTTATAAGACACGTCCTATAAACCAAATTTATATTAAATTATCTTATACAAAACTTTCTTTATTATAGTAAACCTTTTAATAAAGTAAACTTATTAAACCTACGTTATTAACAAATGCCTTATAGTTAAATCATGAAACAGAACTCATAAAGTGTTCTTATTTAATTCAATTAAACAACAAATTCTCATAAACTGGCCAAACATAAATAATTAGTCAACAAACGATGATAAACAAATATCATCATTTCATAACAAATAATCTTAACGAAAATAAATATATAATTTTTATGAAAGTTGTTCTTTTATATAAAAAATATATAATCTAGGTAGATTATTTCATTTACCAAATTCAACAAAATATTAAACATTTTTATAGCACTAACAAATACGCGCTCTCATAATAATATACTCAAACTCATTCTAGGGTATCACTTACCCTATCTCTAATGAGGTTACCCCACTAAGGCCAAGGTTCTCGCTTAACCTTCACCTCTGATACCATATGTGACTCCTTTTCGACCCTCAAAAGTTGACACTAATACATCCATGGTATTCATGTGCCGAACATCTGTGCGAGACAGATTGTTAGGGTGAAAGAAAAGAAAACACAGAATAGAATCTCATATTGTGATGAATAATATATATTATCCAATGATCTTTATAAAAAGAAAACTTTAATATTCATACAACAATCAGAGTAAACTAACTTATCATCAACTTAGAGAGTTATAACTAACTGTCATTACAAATGCTGATAAATACAAAACAACAAATACGATGGTAAATAAAAGTATGGAAATACGACTTGAAGGTATCCAACTCTTCTCCTAAAGCTCCAAAGCATCTAAAGCTAACTCTAAAAAATACTCGGGTCTGACCTGAATATTATATAAAATAACACTGGATCGGTTTGGTAAACCAGCATGAGACACTCAAACAATATGGATTGTTATATTGATAAAACCCTTCAAAAATAAAGGTATCTTTTAAGACCACTGTTAACTCCTCTTTTTCACGAATCAGCGATGTAACGACCTAGAGTATGAACGAGTTAACTTGGACGCGACTCAACGACCAAGAGGATTAAAGGGATCGGCGACCTACAGGAGCAGATGGTCCAGCGACCTAGTGAATCAACGAGTTAATAGCGACCTAACTGCTGAAGCAGGTTAATGACCTAAAGGGTACCACGACTTATCGGCTTACAAAAGACCACAACCTAACAACCCAAGCGACCTAACATGGATGCAAGACCAACAGCGAGCTAGCGACCTATAGTACTAAACGAGTTAAGCCACTCAGCGAGCTAAGGAGTTTAACTATCTTAAGAATGTACGACCTAGCGACTTAAGAACCCAACGACCTAGCGACTTAAGTACCCAAAGACCTAGCGAGCCAAAAAAAGGAAGCGACCTAGCAAGCTCCAGAACAAAGCCGCATGTATACTCTCTCATTAGGTCGCTTGCGACCTAAGCAAGCCGATATAACATTTATGCTTTTAAGTGCTAAGTCGCTGACAGCCAGCACCTGGTTGAAAAGGAGCTTCATTAGGTCGTGGATGACTTAAGCTACTTCAGGACCGATCTCCCATAAGTCGTTACTACCTACTAACTCGCTCAGACGACCTAGTACAACCTTATTGAGTCGTAAACTACATCCCCTAGGCCGCTGGCGACCTACGACCTATCCAAGGTCGCTCGCGACCTACGACCTAAAGCCGAACTCTCCTATAAATACGGCGCTAGCTCCAACATTTGGGGGATCTTTTGGCTCATTCCTGGAACATCGATACTCTGCTGAATACTCGACCCACTCGACACTTCAAACACGAAAGGCATCTCAACTAACTTCGAGAGGAAATCTAACACAATCAACATGGATTCAAAGAATTCTTCTACATCGAAGTCCTAGTTGTTTGTCTCATCAGTATTGTAATTGAGGATTGTTGTAAAGTTGTAATCGATTTCAGTAATAAAGAGGATTAAAGTGGACGTAGGCTTAATCCAAAGTCGAACCACTATAAAATTGTTGTCTTTTACTGCTTTCTCTGGACTTTCTTACTTGTTTCTAATTCCTGTGTTCACGGGTGGTGCTTTCACTTAACCTCTACGTCCACCGGGGTGTTAGCGTTCAATTTTTAGCGTTAACATTTTTGGTGCTTTCACTGAGAATTGAACTCGGGCTATCTTCATCATTGCTTCGCAAAAGTTTGTGGAAAAAGTCTCTCTTAAAACCAGAAGTCTATCAGAAATAATGGCTCCTGGAAGAAAGCGTGGATATACAAGACCTAGTAATGTCCATGAAAATACTGCCACTTCTCCTTCGTCAAGTCAAGCGGCACCAAGTGCCGGAATTACACGGGAAGAGTTAGATGTTGCAATATCTGGATTATACCAGTAGATGGAAACTCAGAATGCTTTAATGATTGGAAGGATAAATGCGTTGCTCGGAGCAAATCGTCAACCAGTGAATAATGAAGAAAACCTTGCAGATGATATTCGTGATCCCGAGGAAAGGAATATTCCTCAAAGACCAGCGAGCCCCGCCAAAGAAACACCTCCTCAACCTGGAGGATCGAGACTACAGCCAACTCTCCGCGAACGTTTGTCCCGACAAACTTCCGAGAAAATGGCCGAAGTCTGTCCTGCAGATCCTGTAAATGATGAGGAATATCTTTCGGGCATGGTGCGACAAATCATGAAAGAAAGTATGTAGAGAGATGAAGATGAGAAGGAATGGGGATTCGCTCTGAGCAAATCTCCGTTCACTGAGAAGATTCTAAGGGAAGAATTCCCAAGGAAGTTTGTTCCTCCGACCATCCCAGGTTATAAGGGAACAAGCGACCCCAATCAATTTCTGTATAAGTATGATTGGCACATGACGGGTGCTAGTGCGTCTGATGAGATCAAATGCCGGCACTTTCCGGTATATTTGGAAGGAGTGGCTCTGCTCTGGTTCACAAAACTTCCGGTCCGATCCATAGACCAGTTCGCCGATTTGACTCAAAAGTTTAAAGAGCAATTCAGGTTGTATGCTTCAAAGGCAAAGGATATTATGTCGCTGTCAAGCTTGGAACAGAATCCTGAGGAATCTATTAGGTCTTTCTTGAACTGCTTCAACATAGCTTTGGCTGAAGTGGACAATGCAGAGCCACGAATGGTCTTGACATACCTGATGAGGGCAATTGACAAATCAAGCGAATTTGGGACGTGGCTGAAGATGAAAGAACCGAATTCACTTGAGAAATTCTATAAGAAAGCTGATGAATTCATGCGATTGGAAAGCCTTCGGGCACCAGTTAAAGTGGCATTGACAGAGGTTAAGGATAAAACTGCTGCTCCAACCAAAAGAGAATCCAGGAGTCAGAAAAGGGAAAACAATGGTGGAAAGAAACAGAAAGATATGAAGAAACCTCGCTTCTTGAAATCTTCAGATTTCACTCCTTTGACTGACACTCCGGAGAATATCTTCTTTGCTACCAAAGATGCGGTAGAATATCCTAAACCGCCTGAGATGACAGTTAGCAAAAAAGCTGCTCAAAGTGGGAGATTCTGTCGGTTTCATAACCAACCCGGTCATGATACCAACGAATGTCGCCATCTGAAAATTTTAATTGAAGAACTATTGAGAGAGAACAAGTTGCAGCAATATGTTAAGAGAAGTAGAAATGACACAACTTCGTCTACTAAGGGTCAGCAACTTCCTGCTCATCCATCTGGCTCGGGTGAGAGGAACACTGTGCATGAATCAGAACGACCTGTTATTAATGTGATTGCAGGAGGTCCTCACCCAGCAGGCAGAAGCTGAGGCGAGATGGAAAGATATGCTCGTGCCTTGAAGTATGCACAAACAGAAGAGAGCGTTTTTGTGCTAGAAGACGCTGCACCTTCGAAGCAGCAGAAAACTTTTAATGATGATATTGTTTTCAGAGCCAGGGACTCTATGGGCACTGAAGCTCCAACCATGGATCCCTTGGTCATCTCTGCAGGCATTGGGCCGGCTATTGTGAGAAGCGTACTTGTAGATTGCGGCGCTTCTTGCAATATTCTCTTTAAAAGGACGTTCGACTAAACGAAGATTCCAATGGCTGATGTTCAAGCCTCATCTTAGAAGATTGTTGGGTTCACTGGGGAACCGAAACAGCCCATTGGAACTATCGACTTGTTCGTCGAGCTTGGAGAGGGGCAGAAAAAGGTATTTCGGAAACAGACTTTTGTAATTGTTGATGAATTTTCTGCCTACAATGCCTTCCTGGGCCGACCAACCCTTGCGGCTTTTAAGGCAATTCTCGCCCCGTGATGCCTTACTATGAAATTTCCCACAGATAATGGTGTTGGAGTTATTAAAGGGGATCAGAATGCTGGGCGAGAATGTTATCTAATAGAGTTGCGTGAAGCAAGGAAGAGAGAGATGGAAAAAGATGCGGCAGCCCCAGTCCGCATCAAAGAACCAACCTTGTAGCAATTACAGGGTGGAACCTGCACTGGCGAGCATAGCGGGGCACGAAGAGAAATGGATCCCAGAAAAGCTAGTGCAGGGGAGAATAGAGTGGTGCCAGTTAGTAACGATGCCAGTACCTGTTGACCCGAAAGATCCGAACAAAGTAGTGAATGTGGGTTCGTAACTTAATGTGGCGGTTCAAAATTCTTTAATATCATTCTTGAAGGCAAATCTGGACGTATTCGCTTGGACTCATGCTGATATGTGCGGAATATTCCCAGAAATTGCAGTACATACTCTGAATATTGATCCGAAGTTTACACCAGTAAAACAGAAAAGAAGAACCCAGGGTCCTGAAAGGTTAGTGGCGTTGAAAGAAGAGGTTGACCGGCTTATGGAGAATGGTTTCATCAGGGAGTCTACTTATCCGAATTGGGTTCCAAATCCAGTACTGGTTAAGAAAGCTAATGGGAAATGGAGAGTTTGCATTAACTTCTCATATTTAAACAAAGCCTGCCCCAAAGACTGCTTCCCGTTGCCCAGGATAGATCAGTTGGTGGATGGAAAGCGGGGCATGAATTGTTATCTTTCATGGATGCTTACTCCGGATACAACCAGATTATGATGCATGAGCCGGATCAGGAGGATACGAGCTTTATCACCGATGTTGGTCTCTACTGCTATAGAGTTATGCCTTTCGGACTTAAGAATGCAGGGGCAACTTACCAAAGACTCGTCAATGCTATGTTCAAACCGCAGATTGGCAAAACTATGGAAGTTTATGTTGACGATATGTTGGTAAAGTCAAAGAAAGCAGTAGACCATATGGACCACTTGGCGGAAATGTTTGCAATCCTCCGAAGTATGGAATGAAACTTAATCCTTTGAAATGTTCGTTTTGGGTGGAGTCCGAAAAGTTTCTGGGTTTCATTGTGAGTGCTAGGGACATTGAAGCTAATCCCATACAGATTGCTGCCTTAAAAGAAGTCAAAGCTCCTAGAACGAAGAAGGAATTGCAAAGTCTTAATGGAAAAGTCATTGCCTTGAGTCGATTCATTTCCAAAGCTACTGATAAATGCATTCCATTCTTCTATGCACTGAAGAAAGGAAGGAAATTTTTTGACTGGACTCCTGAATGCCAAAAAGCTTTCGATGAGTTGATTCGTCATATGGAAACGCCTCCAATACTTTCTAAGCCAGACAATGGTGAAGATCTTTTTGTATATTTGGCGATCTCATCTCATGCTCTCAGTGCAGCGTTGGTATGGGAAGGCGCAAGAATTCAGCGCCCAGTCTATTATATCAGCAAGAGATTCACCGGGGCAGAGATGAAATATTCAAAATTGGAAAAGCTCGCTTATTGTTTACTGATTGCATCCAGAAAGTTGAGGCCGTATTTCCAAGCTCATCCTATCAAAGTCCTCACTGATCAACCTTTAAAGCAAGTCCTGTTTCGTCCTGAGACTTCGGGTCGTCTTCTGAAGAGGAATATTGAACTCAGTCAATACGACATCACTTATCATCCCCGGAGAGCAATCAATGGACAAGCTTTGGCAGATTTTATCGCAGAATGTACAGATAAGGGTGACAGTGATGGAGAAGTGACTGATAATCCCCCGATTCAATGGAAATTATATGTTGATGGTGTAAGAAACGATACTGTTCCGGAGCTGGGGTTGTGCTTGAAACCCCTGAAGGGCGGTCGTTGTGCTATGCATTGAGATTGGAATTCCCTTCAACAAACAATGAAGCAGAATATGAAGCCCTTATTGCCGGTTTGAGAATTGCTAAAGAAAAGTGTTGCAGATCTTCAGTGATTCACAACTTATTGTATGTCAAGTCAAGAAAGAGTTTCAGACTAAAGGAGGAAATCTGCCTGCTTATTTGTCAAGAGCTTGGGAACTTCTCGATGATCTTGACCATTATACGATAAATCATATACCCCGGGAAGAGAACATGAAGGCAGATTCTCTCGCAAAGTACGCAAGCACTGGTGAAGCTCAATTATTGGAATTAGTTCCTGTGGAAGTCCTGTCATCCCCAAGCATTGATGAGATGGATATTGACTGGATCATGACTATATCTCAAGAGCAAGAATCATGGATGATTCCGATAATGGAATATCTGTTCAACGGTTCTCTACCAGAAAGTTCAAAAGAACGACAGAAGTTGCTAAGAAAAGCCTCCAGATACATAATTCAAGATGGTCGATTGTACAGGCGGGGATTCTCAATGCCATTACTCCGATGTGTGACCAAGGAAGAAGCTAAAATGATTCTAGCTGAAGTACATGGAGGGGAGTGTGGAGACCATTCAGGTGGTCAAACTCTAGCAAAGAAAATCCTGCGTTATGGGTATTTTTGGCCAGATATTAATCGTGATGCTGCAAGCTATGCCTGAAAATGTGACCGATGCCAGAGATTCACAAAGATCCCAAGAACACCTTCTACTGAGATAACACAGATGGTCAGTCCATGGCCATTTGCTATTTGGGGAATAGATCTCATCGGGCCTTTTCCAACCGCCAAATCCGGAATCAGATATGCTATTGTTGCTGTTGATTATTTTACTAAATGGGCTGAATCTGAACCATTAGCTACTATTACCTCTAAAAAGATGATAAACTTTGTAACTAAGAATATCATTTGCAGGTATGGTGTGCCTCAAAAGATAATCACAGACAATGGAACCCAATTCGAAAGTGAAGAGTTCCAATATTTTTGCAAGCGATTCAAGATCCAGAAAAGCTTCTCGGCAGTGGCTCATCCACAGGCAAACGGGCAAGTGGAAGCAGCAAACAAAATTATCAAATCAACCATCAAAAAACAGCTGGAAAAAGTGAAAGGTGGTTGGGTCGATAAGCTTCCACTAACACTATGGGCATATAGAACTACCCACAAAACTGCGACCGGCACACTCCATTTTCATTAGCATATGGATCGGAAGCAATGATTCCGGTGGAAATAGAAGTCCCTTCACATAGAAGAATTCATTTCAACCAAGCTGAAAACGAAGAGTTGCAACTTGAAGCACTTGACTTCCTTGATGAAAAAAGGGAAGAGGCACCGCTCAGAATTGCAGCCCATCAGCAAAGAATTGCCAGGCATTTCAATTCCAAAGTTCGCCAACGCAGCTTTGAGATTGGGGATCTAGTCTTGAAAAGGGTCATGACAGCAACAGGAGTGTTTGCGCCAAACTGGGAAGGGCCATATGTCATAGGCCAAAAACTTCTTGATGGCACTTTCAAACTGACAACTGTCGAAGGAGATCCGATTCCAAGAGCTTGGAACAGCAATCATTTGCGTCCATATTTTACTTAAAAGCTTTGCTCAAGTCTGTAAAAAGATTTATGAATGTATGATTCTTGTATTGAAAGCCGTTGTAAAGCCAGTGCAAGTGAATAATAAGAACTATAAAGTGGATGTAGGCCCAATTCTTGGCCGAACCACTATAAATCTTGCGTTATCTACTGCTTGTTTTATTTCGATATATAAAGTACTTCAATTGTATTGCTAAAATGTCGATTTAATATTGCAGGCTATTAAAACAAAGCTTACCCATCATAAGACCAAGCGATCCCTAACATCACTCAACAAATGAATATCTAGCCACAAAAATTCCAGTTTCAAATCCTATATAAGAAGTGCTTCAAGCAAACAGTTAGTGGTTCCGCCAGAATTAGACCCTTCCTAACTAATTGTGATCGTTTGTGCAAACAAACATTCGATTAATTAGCCTGTGTCTATCCCTACGAACACATTTAACAATGAAGCACACTTCTTTGGATAGAATAAGCTACTTGCAAAAGGAAGGAATGTGCGCTTGGAAATGATAACAGGAAACCGCTGATATGAGCAAATGACGAAAAGACATGGGCGAGCAGGCAGCAAACAGCAAAAGACCTCCTCGGAGGCACAAGCCCTCTTCAGAGGCACAACTCTTCGGAGGATAAAGACCTTTAACGGGACGTGCCAGAAAAAGAGAGTCCTCCTTCTCGATAGAAAGTTGTGGACTGATCGGTGGCACAAGACACTCGTTAACTAGCTGAGAACGTTTGTGCAAACAAACAATCCAAGTAACTTGTGTCCGCCCCATGAATTCATCCAACCGAGAGAAGAAAAATCCAAACTTTCAGGCAACAGCCCTACTAGGAGGCACGCATTCCACCGAGATTTGAAATAAAAGTTCACAAGTGCTGGAATGTGAAAAGCCCTCTTCGGAGGCCCATTTCACCATAGTTGAAATGCTAAAAGACCTTTAATGGGACTAGCCAGAAAAAGAGAGTTCTCTTTCTCGACAGAAAGTTGTGGACTGATCGGTGGCACATGACACTCGTTAACTAGCTGAGAACGTTTGGGCAAACAAACAATCCAAGTAACTTGTGTCCGCCCCGTGAATCCATCCAACCAAGAGAAGGAAACTCCAAAATTCCAGGAAAAAGCCCTACTCAGAGGCGCACATTTCACCGTGATCTGAAATAAAACTTCACACGAGTCGAAATGTGAAAAGCCCTCTTCGGAGGCCCGCTTCCCAGCGGACAGGGAAAAAATAAAGGCCTCTCCCCAGAGGCAGAAACAAAAAGCCCTCTCCCCAGAGGCACAAACAAAAAGCCCTCTTCCCAGAGGCACAATCAAACAAAAAGCTCTCTTCCCAGAGGCACAATCAAACAAAAGCCCTTTTCGGAGGCACAAGCAGGTCAAAGCCCTTTATCGGAGGCCCGCTGCTACACGAAGGAAAATTCGCTTGTCAAAATAAAAGTGACTTTCTCCAAAAGTGAAGTATAAAAACTTCGCGATTGAAAAAGAGGAAACTTTTCCAATACGAGTTGCATTCTACTAAATCAGAAAAATATTTCCTTAAAACGGAAATATTATTCTATAAAGTACAGATGCAAACCTCCTTCAAGTGGAAAAGTTGTTCTCTAAAGAAAGAGCACAAGTCTTCTCGAAACAGAAGAGTTGTTCTCCAAAATTCTGCTAATGTGAAAGAGATTGCAATAAACCATGGTATGGGGGCAACATAATATAGTCGCAAAAATAAAAACAATGCTCAAGCAACATACCATAGGTTTATTGCAATATCACACAGGGAAAATAAAGACACTTGTATAAAAAAAATGAATAAATGCATTCTCAAATATAGATGGAAGTTTGTACAAGTAAAAAAATTATTTTATTCCATACTATAATTTTTTTTTATACATGTGCAGGTTTCAAAACAAAAGAAGGCGGGGACCGGTACCCGCACAATCGCCGGTCAACATAAGTCTTTTTATATACAAGCAAAAAAAGCAAAAAGCAAGGTGAAAAGCATAAGTCCTAAACTGATCACTTCTTCTTCCTACCACTTTTCGAGCCTATGCCTGGCCGAATGATCAGTTTTTGAGGCCGGCTTGTGAGAGCAGGGGAAGAAAGAGGAAGAGGCGCAATTGGACGTTCTTCTGTTTTTTCCTCGCCAGTAGAAACTTCTTTCCTTTTCTTTGAGACTCCGCGTTTCCCCCTCTTCTTAGAAGAAGACTCACTACCCGGAGTGAAAAGAGTGGATAATGTTATGTCATCAGAAGCAGTCTGCTCCGGAGTTCTCTCCCCTTCTTCAGGTTCTTCGACCTTTTGTTCCTGAGAAGCAACAGGATCGTCCAAGTCCCGAAGAGCTTCTATCTGCTCTTCTTGCGACCCCCGTTGGGAGATAGAAGGGGGAGTAATCTGAAGGGGCGGAGAGGAAACAACTGGATGAGGGGAAAGCTGAGCAACACTGGGCGCTTTCACTACATGAGAAGAGAAGTTAAAGTCAGTATCTCTCATGAAAAGAGGAGAAAGTGGCGCGTCAAGATTTAAGTAATAGTCAAAAAGTTCATCAAGCTCATGTGAAGAAAACAAGCAGTCCACTTGAGCAAGATCAACATTGAGGTTACCTGGAGAAGCAGACTTTACTATATCAACTTCGAAGTCCTACGCTTCAGCACTTTCTTGAGTCTCACCTCCAGCGTGGGCAGCGGCGCTTTCAATAACGGCTTTATTAGGAGGAGAAGAATGGGAACTAGAGCCAGCAATATCGATATCGGCCGAAACTGAAGGTAGAACTGGGTCAGTTGAGATTGTCTTTCCTAAATGTTCTCCTTCTGTCGTTTCGGCTCTTTCTTTGGCAAGCTGCTTCTTCCCCCTTGCAAGAGCGGCACATGCATCATAATCTGGATAATGTGCCATTAAATCTACTTCGGCATATCCGGCTCCTTCAAACATATCAAGTATGGCCTCCTACACTTTGGCCAAAGTGATTTCATATGCCGACCCCAAAAACTTAAGGCTACCACGCCCCAGAACGCTATGGATGTAAAACTCGAATAGAGTGGAGCTGACTTCAGCTTTAATTGCCATATGAGACTCTTCGGCTGAAGCTTTACCGGCAACAGCTTCGTCACGCTCCTTCTCAACTTCGAAAAGTCGAGCTTTCAGCAATTCAATCTCCAAGTTCTGGGCGTTGGTTTTCTCTCGAAGTTGAGCGATGTCAGCCCGGTAATTTTCTACAGTTTGCTGCTGCGCTTCAAATTTGGCTTCAGCATCTCTCTACGCCGCATGAGCATCTCTTACTTGGTTTTGAAGCATTTCCTCTCTCTGAGGGTAGGAAGTGGAAGAAGTGGCGAGCTCTTCCTTAAGTTTTTCCACTTCTGCTTCAAGCTTCTCATTATAAGTGGTTATGCTCCTCATTTCCAAGTCATGCTGTTCAAGAGTTTTCTGCCATTCATATTTGTCGTTTTCCATTGTTAGCATGGCCTCAAGATTAGCGCGGTTTACTCTCTGAAGCTCGTCGACAAGCTGCTGTCAGCTAGACATTCTCCCGATGTCAAGTTTCACAGCGTCAAGATTGCGCAGCATAGCCTGCTTGTCAATCGGGACCAAATCGAGGTCAAAGCGCACTCCTTTCAGGCACCAATGCGGAAACCGACTTTGAAGAGTGGCTGGGCCTTGTCCAACCTGATATGAGGGCCTGCCAATAATTGTTTGAATATCAGTACGAGCAAGGGCAGGAGATTGAGAAGGTACAGGAGCAGTGGGCCTTTCAGGAAGTTCGGACGCTGGTTTTTCACCATGTTTGGCCCTTTTACTAGCATCTTCAGGGATGTGGCTTTTCCCTTTATCGTCACGGGATTTCCGTTTATGAGAATCATCTTCCCTCTGGGAAGAGTCATGTCGCTCATCTCGCCTTTCGTGGCGTTCTTCATAGGCGCGCCTTTCACGAGCTTTCCTCGCAGTTCTTTCTTCGTCAGTTTCCCAAGAGGCAGGAAGATACCTCCTGGGGTCATAAGCACTGCGCTTCCCATAACGCTGGAAATCGTCATACTAAGAGCCACTTCTTTCCATTGAGAATCTGAAAATGAAGAAAAGATAAACTCAGAAATCTTGAAAGCAAGAGAGTTGAATGCATATAAGTGTTGAAAAGTCCTAAGTGTGTGTAACGTGCAAACTACGTGCGTCGAATCACGAACCACTCCTGGGTTGAGAGGTGACGACGGATTTAACAGCTAGTGTCAATTCTTGAGCTGATGGAGTTTGTTGCAGAACGGATGTCGCTTCGACTGCTGAAGAAGTAACTTTAGCAGTGATAGGATCATCTTTAAAAAGCTCCTGCGAAGTAATCATCAGGTCGCTCAACCCCTCAAAAGTATCATCACCGCTGTGCCTAGCGGAACTTGTTCTCTCAGCTCCTTCGTCACCAGATCTCCCGGATTATTGAGGAGGCTCCTCTTCTTCTATGACCGGGGCAAGTGCATGTTTGACGGATGACCCCGCAACATCAATCGAAGTAGAACACTTTACCAAGGAAGCCTCAACAACAGCTCTTTCGGTGCAAGTTCTCCAACGGGGACTGGGGCATCCGATGTTTTTACTGGAGAGTCGGGGACTTCATGAGGTTGGGTAGAAGGAGAAGGGTGCAAAAGCCCGTACTGGTGTAGAAGTTCATCTTTCAACAAAAACTTAATACTTCTTTCTTCAACCGACACGGCACTTAATCTATCAAAAGTCGTTTTGTGACTGGGATTTCTAGAGGGAGGAGGAAGTGCTGTAAAAGAAAAGAATGAAGTTAGCACTTAACAATTCAGATCTTGAAAAGCTGAAACGGAAAGAATGGGAATGAGCAATCTTACTTCCTTTTCACCAGATGACATAAAACCCTAGGGGACAGCGGACGAAGAAGAATTGATTCAGAAAACCGTGAGCACTTTCGAAAAGATCAGTGATAAGTTTACGATTTCTGACACTTCTCACGAGTATAAAGGAGGGGTGATCTTTATTCTTAGAAAATAAGCATAAGTAGCAAATTTCTTCGAAGCTCGGAAGACGGTTAAGTGTCCTCCTGAATAAAACACACAATCCCATCAGGATGGCGTAGCCATTGGGATGTAGTTGAAAGGGAGAGATGGTTAGCCGGAAAAGGAGTTGATGAAGAAATTCATTGAAAGGAGGAATGGCACCACAAAGGCACATGTGACGGTTGACGGCGACAAAACCAAGAGGTGGCCTGTCGGCAGTATCATTTGGGCCAGGAAACCTAGCATCCGCTTCGGCAATCCCAAATTGAATACGTAATTGATTGAATGTCCACTGACTCAGGGTAGTTGGAGTTCTCTCCTGAGGATCGGCCAATGGGTCGGCTATCGGGAAGACTCCTTCGGATTGCTCGATTATCTCTTCTTGAGAAGACATTCTACACAAGGAACTGGATATTCAAATATGAAGGTGCACGTTTCCTAAATGTGTAAAGTGTTGTGCAGAACTAATAAAATAACGAGAAAATATAAATGAAAGTAAGCTAATTAATAGTTGTCGGTTAAAAAGCTTCAGGACTTGTTGTTTTAAGTTCAAGTACAGTATTGAAGCAAACAGATTAGCTTTGGTTGATTAATTCAGTATTGCTTTAATACTTCACTTGAGTTTGTTGATTCACAACATTTCATATAATTTCTTTAAGTTGATTATCTTTTATCGACTAATCTGTCATTTGATGTGGGCTGTCAATGGCAGTATATTCGTCCCATTCTCTGCAAATATTGTATTTAACAGGTTAATAGCATTAAAGTTAAAATAATCTGTAAAAAAGTACGACGAGTTCAGGCAGTTCATTCTAGCTGTTCAAGTTGGAAATTCAGTCAAGTTCTGTCAAAGCTTTGCAAATGTCCAAGGCAAACTTTCTTAGGTCGCATAGTTCAAGTTAAAGAGTTCAAGGCATAGAACTTCAGGGCAAGGCAATGTAAATTTGGTTAAGTATTAGGTCGTTCAGACACTCTCACAACCTAAAAGCCCGAGTCGTAGGAAATTAAGCCACAGCAAGTGTCCAAGTGTTAACTCGTCTGCGACTTAAAAGTTGTGATGCAAAGGTTAACTCGTCCGCGACTTAAAAGTTATGATGCAAAGGTTAGCTCGTCAGCGACTTAAAGGTTGTGTTGCAAAGGTTAGCTCGCTCAAGTCATGATGCGACCTAGAGGTAGGTCGTTAAAGAGGATGATTCGTCCGGAGTAATGGGTCATGCATCATAGGTCGCAAGGACCTTAGGTCGTCTGATTCATTAGGTCGCTCTAAGAGTATTTCAGGAATACGCCTAGCTTTCTTCCATCAAAAAATCCTAAGTCTTATCCTCCACTCGCGTGCTGCCACGTATTCATCTCCCTCACCTCACCGGAGTATCACAGCAAGGCCTAAAACCTACTAACCCGATAATCATCTCCTTGTCTCCTCCAAACTCCCAAAACATTCTCAAAAACCCCTAATCGATTCTAAAAACTTCACATTCACCAAGATAACTCTATGAAACCCTAGGCCGATTCACTTTTTAAAGCAACCGCCGACGATTCAACAATAATCCGAAGGCGAATCATGACATAATTTTATAGCACGGCGAAAGTGATCAGAATTACCTTTGTTTGCTGTTGGAATGAACAATTGTGGATAAAAAAGAGGATATTTTGTGATTAACCTTTGAGCTTGAATGACAACAATGGCGGCAAAGGTATAAGTGATAAAGTGAGGGGAACGAAGCGACTTACAGTATATAAAGGAAACAGAGGAAGAAGGTGAATGGGTGCGCGAGTTAGCGATCTTCTTGAGTCGCTTACGACCTAACAGAGTTATATCGAAGCATACGACTTATAACCTAGGCATATGCTTCGAGGGGCAAGTGTTAACTCCTCTTTTTCACGAATCGGCGATGTAACGACCTAGAGTATGAACGAGTTAACTTGGACGCGACTCAACGACCTAGAGGATTGAAAGGGATCAGCGACCTACAGGAGCAGATGGTCCAGCGACTTAGTGAATCAACGAGTTAACATCGACCTAACTGCTGAAGCGGGTTAATGACCTAAAGGGTACCGTGACTTATCGGCTTACAGAAGACCACGACCTAACAACCCAAGCGACCTAACATGGATGCAAGACCAACAGCGAGCTAGCGACCTATAGTACTAAACGAGTTAAGCCACTCAGCGAGTTAAGGAGTTTAACTATCTGAAGAATGTACGACCTAGCGACTTAAGAACCCAACGACCTAGCGACTTAAGTACCCCACGACCTAGCGAGCCAAAAAAAGAAAGGGACCTAGCAAGCTCCAGAACAAAGCCGCATGTATACTCTCTCATTAGGTTGCTTGCGACCTAAGCAAGCTGATATAACATTTATGCTTTTAAGTGCTAAGTCGCTGACAGCCAGCACCTGGTTGAAAAGGAGCTTCATTAGGTCATGGACGACTTAAGCTACTTCAGGACCGATCTCCCATAAGTCGTTACTACCTACTAACTCGCTCAGACGACCTAGTACAACCTTATTGAGTCGTAAACCACATCCCCTAGGTCGCTGGCGACCTACGACCTATCCAAGGTCGCTCGCGACCTACTACCTAAAGCCGAACTCTCCTATAAATACGGCGCTAGCTCCAACATTCGGGGGATCTTTTGGCTCATTCCTGGAACACCGATACTCTGCTGAATACTCGACCCACTCGACACTTCAAACACGAAAGGCATCTCAACTAACTTCGAGAGGAAATCTAACACAATCAACATTGATTCAAAGAATTCTTCTACATCGAAGTCCTAGTTGTTTGTCTCACCAGTATTGTAATTGAGGATTGTTGTAAAGTTGTAATCGATTTCAGTAATAAAGAGGATTAAAGTGGACGTAGGCTTAATCCAAAGCCGAACCACTATAAAATTGTTGTCTTTTACTGCTTTCTCTGGACTTTCTTACTTGTTTCTAATTCCCGTGTTCACGGGTGGTGCTTTCACTTAACCTCTACATCCACCGGGGTGTTAGCGTTCAATTTTTAGCGTTAACAACCACGTCGCACATAAATACGGACGGATTTCTACCTTACGATAACTAAACCATTTCAAATAGAAAATCCAAGGATATTATAATAATGTCTAGGGTTTGAAATAAATATTGAATCATAGTCGGAATGATTACATTAATTACATTTAAAAGCATATTTAGTATACAATTAAGTCTATAAAGGCACGTATTGGAAATTGGATTCCATACAATGACAAGGTATTAGGGTACCACCTAACACAGTACATCTCTAGATAAAATGTACCAAAGCTGTAAATCTATTGCATCTTTGTGAATAAGGACCGACCTACCTCTTCTTGCATACTATCGAATGTGACATCGTCCCAGTTGCTTTACAACCTTTTCCTTAAATGCTCTCATGCACATACCAAATCCATAAATAGTGGTCTAAAAAGGTGCTCACGGCCCTAAGCCAATATAGGATTTTGGCGATAAAGTTCACATCTTTGGATGGTGGTGGTGGTTACTATAATGTTTTAAGACTATGGAAGAAGTTTGAGAATAAAAGAAGAAATTTTGACTTGTTATGGATCAAGGAGGAAGACATAGAAAAAGAAGTTGAAGAAAGAAAGTAAAAAATGGAAATGAAATGAAAAAAATGAGAGGAAGGGGTTTCTTTTATATAAATGAAAACTGTAAAATGACTTCAAAACATTTCCTTAGATTAAGCTACTCCTTTCCTTTTAAAAGTTTACTACCCTTTTATTAACTTATGCAATACACTTTCCTTAAGACACTTGCCATTACCACCTTCTTTTACTTAAGTCCTTTAAGTACTTACACTTGAAATAAGAAAGAAGTATCTTTTCTTACTTTATTAACCAAATTAATTACCTATTTAATTATATTTACTTTTGCAAATCCCTTTTACTTTATTAAATCACTTATTATATGTATAAATGTATGTTACAAAAGTGTATATATATGTGTGCAACAACACTGGGACAACTTCCGTTCGATATAAAGTCGAAAATCCAAAAAACGATTTTCAGTCACATTTTTAATTTTTTTATCAAACTACTTATTTTTATCAAATAACTTTCAAAATGAGTTTACTATCGTTATTTATTAATTATAAGAGGCTTATTTGACCATTTAAACCATTAATTAAATATTTAAAATTAATTAAATATTCACAATCAAAGCGATAAAATTTTGGGTCGTTATAGAAAGATCGGCACTTTTGAATAAAAATAATAAATTCAACACCGAATTAAATAAAAAGACAAATAACAGAATAAAATTCAATTCTTTAAATCGAGCTTGACTGATCCACTCGGCCAAAAATTTTAAGGAGCTCTTTAGATCAATAACATTGAAAGCAAGGTAGAAATACATGCAATACATCAATAAAATCATAAATAATCAAAGATGATTGCAAAGATAAGAATTATAGGTGAATTGAATCAAATTCTAGTTAGAATAAAATAGTTCAAAAGACAGATCAAAACTCGTGTACCAAAGTTACCCTAAAAATAAAATCGAAATCTCTTACTTGCAAGCAAAGAAAGACGATTAAAGTATCTTTTTGGAAGAATGATATCACTTAATTTGCTTGCTCCAACCGTGATTAAAGTTTCTTTATGTAAGAATGATAAAAAGACCATTTTTTGAAGATTAAGCAATATTTTATTTTACATATTAATTTCTTTTAGTGCCAACACCAAGTCATATCAACCAGCACAAAATCAAATAAAAAATATATTACATACCCAAAAGCATGATTACAACCAAAGAAGTAAATTTTCCACTTGGATTCAAATTAAAGAAACATAGAATAGAATAGTATCTATGGATTTATAAATTTATTTTAGATAAGTAGTTGCGAAAATGAGAGTATGAAGTGAAAATAAGCATGGAACATTTATGAATATCTGAAATAGAAAATAATTTATTTTAGATAAAAAATAGGAAAAATGCAAGTAAGAAGAGAAAATAAACATGGAATATTCCTTAATGGCTGTAGAAAATGAAAGGGCATATTGTCATTAACATTTAGTGAAAATTTGATCTAGAACTTGTAGTGGTAAGTGTTTATGAGAAATAAGAAGGGGGAATTAATTTAAAGGACAAAGATTTGTATATTTTTTGCCTCAAGGACACGACCTCAATATTTTTACCACAAGGACAAATATTATTCTAAAAATTATTCATAAGGACAAACATTTTCCAAAATTATTCATAAGGACAACAAAACTGCTACCGAGCTAAAACTGATACCTAAAAACTGCTACCTATAACTACAAACTGATACCTAAAAACTGCTATCAATAACTAAAAACTGATACCTACAGAAAATCGTCCTTCAGGATAAAATATTGAATGTATGTCCTTGAGACTAAAAAGCTGTGAAATTTTGTCCTTGACAATAATTTCCTGAAATAAGAATGTGTGTGTATATACTAGTTAAAGAGTTAAGTTATGCATACTTACTTTGAATTGTGAGGATCACCAATGCAGAAGAATCGATATATCCACTGGATACAAATCCTCGATTTCAAAGGGATCATTGAATTGTTTTACTTATTTAGTTTTTGGTCTGGTTGAAAACCCTAGCCGTCCGTTTTGTGCTTTGTTGTTTGGTTGGGAACATCTAGATAAGCGGAAATCATTTTCCACCCATGCAATAGTTTTTTCCTCCATTCCGCTCCTCCTCCTCCTTTTTACCGTTACAAGTGGCACACGTGTCTTCACTTTCTATACCACCTGTCACGGTTACCTCCTCTTTTGTCTTTCGTAATGTAATTGTACCTTCTCCTTTCTCTCTCCTCCCACTCACTTCACCTAACCTTCTCTCTCCTAAAAGCACCATGGATTCCTACTCCTTCTAACAAGCAATGCAACCGTTAAGATTACCTCTTATCTTCCTCCTTTTCCTAACGCCGTCAATCTCGGTCAAATTCGACTTAGCCACACTGACCTTAAAAAACTTAAAACTCATCGGCGACGCGCATTGGAGCAACGGCAGCATCCACCTCTCCCTTGACTTGCCTGTTCCAACTTCCGGCGCTGGCCGTGCCCTATTTTCCAACCCGATTCGCTTTCTCCACCCGGTAACCCAAACCCTAATCCCCTTTTCCACATTCTTCTCGTTCACAGTAACCAATCTAAACGCCGGTTCAATCGGCGGCGGCCTGGCCTTCATAATCAGCAGTCAAAACAAAGCGGTAGGCGACGGCGGAGGCTATTTAGGCGTGGTTAACGCAGACAATCCAAATCCAACCACCATCGCAGTCGAATTCGACACACTGATGGACGTCCCTTTCAACGACATCAACGGTAACCACGTCGGCGTCGATTTAAACAGCATGGTTTCCGCCAGCGTAGCAGATCTCGATTCCATAGACATCAATTTGAAAAGCGGAGACCTCGTCAATGCCTGGATTGATTGCTCCCGAAAAGGCCTTCTACAAATTTTCGTCTCTTATTCCACCGTCAAGCCTCCTTATCCAGTCATAAGCTACAACATCGATCTTGCCAAGTACGTCCACGAATTCATGTACGTAGGCTTCTCCGGTTCCACTCAGGGCAGCACCGAAGTCCATAGCATTGACTGGTGGACCTTCTCCTCATTCTTCAATTCTCCACCTTCCCTACCTAACTTAAGTCCACCACCTAATTTAAGTCCACCGCCAGCTGTCCCTTCACTGCCACCTCCTCCATCTCCTCCTCCTTCTGTTCAAGATGCTGCTGCAAGCCCTACAGCTGTGAGTCCTCATTCTCCATCTCCATGTCAAAGTAATGGATTATGTAAACGTGGCCCTGCAGCTGTAGCAAGTGTAGCCACGGCTGGAGCATTCTTCATAGTGGGATGTGCAGTTGCTGGAGTGTGGATATTTACCCATAAGACTCGTGCTATAAAGAGGTGGTCGAACTTGCCCTTAGCTTCAGAAGCAGTGAATGCTCCTAGAGAATTCACTTACAAGGAACTGACTACAGCGACAAGAAACTTTGATACTGCAAGGATCATAGGACACGGTGCCTTTGGCACCGTGTACAAAGGTATCATACCGGGAACTGGCGCCATGGTCGCAGTCAAACGCTGCATCCATAATGACAGTGGCATACGCTCCGAATTCCTCTCCGAGCTCACCATCATTGCCAGCCTTCGTCACAGAAATCTGTTAAAACTCCAAGGATGGTGCCATGAGAAAGGTGAAATTCTGTTAGTCTATGACTACATGCTTCATGGAAGTCTTGACAAACAGTTGTTCGAGCCAACTGCATTGGTTCTATCATGGAGGCACAGGAAAAAGATACTGATTGGTGTGGCATCGGCCTTAGCGTATCTGCATCGAGAATGTGAACGTCAGGTGATTCATAGAGATGTGAAGTCGAGTAATGTGATGTTGGATCAAGGTTACAATCCGAAATTAGGGGATTTCGGACTGGCTAGACAGGTCGACCATGATGTATCTCCTGAAGCAACGGTGACGGCAGGTACAATGGGGTATTTGGCACCGGAGTATTTGTTAACGGGTCGTGCTACTGAGCAGACAGATGTCTTTAGTTACGGTGCAGTAGTACTGGAAGTTATATGTGGAAAGAGGCCCACTGAAGGACCTTGCAACAATTTAGTGCAGTGGGTGTGGAGCTTGCATTCAGAGAATAGAATAATAGAGGCAGTGGATGGGAGGCTGATTGGGGAGTTTGATGAAGAGGAGGTGAGAAGGGTGATGATGGTTGGATTGGCATGTTCAAGCTCAGACCCAAGGATGAGACCAAGCATGAGGAGCGTGGTTCAGATGTTGAGCGGGGAGAAGGAGCCACCTTTGGTACCATGGGCGAAGCCTTCTATGAGTTTCAATACAAACCAGCAATTGTTGATGAGTTTGGAAGAGAGTGGGTCTGATTATAATGGGTTGGGTGAGTGTTCCTCGGAGGATGATTCTTTGAGTGGTATTGTTGGAGGTGGCGGGGATGGTGATGGTAGGTGTTGAATTTTTGATTTTTTAAAATTTTATTTTTCTCGTGTTTTTACGTTTATTGAAATATTGGTGTACTTGGGGTAAATATTGGTGTACTGTTAAACTGTTAATTTAACTATTAATTTATTTATTGGTTGGTGATTTTGATAAGAACGTGTTTGTTAAACTGTTAATATTGGTGTACTTGGGGTAAATGTACATGATTATAGCTATTAATTTATTTATTGGTTATTTTGATGAGAACGTGTTTGTTAAACTGTTATCGTTGGTTGTGGGTTATCGTCATGTGACAAAGCATTGGACTGGGTAGGGATGGGTGTGAACTGTGAAATATGCTGCTGGTTCTGACCTTTTGGCTCTATTTGTCCAGTCCTACTTGCAGCTGAATATTCTTGCGATATTGGATTGGTATGTTTGTGTCACAGCATTATGAGTGGGTTAAACGTAGTGCAAAATAGTGCAGCATTTGTCTCATGGTGTCCACCACACAATATATGTGTGTAAGCTAGGATCCGCAACCTTTCTTATTATGCTTCGTCATCTAGCCTCTGGATAACAGTCACATGTTAATATTTAAACATTTGGTTATTCTCTCACAGGAGCCAAATATTTAAATATTAACGTGTGGTTGATATCGAGAACTAGTTGATGGAGCTAAATAAGAGGGTTTGGGGATCATATACATGTATATATGGAGTGAGGATCGACTTTTCTTATTTTTGCTACATCTCAAATCTTTTTTTTATTTCAACTCCAATTTTTTAAAATAATATAGTTTCTCTTTCATCAAGTGTCAAGTGATGAGAGAGAAAATATATTATTTAAAATGGAACATGTTGTCAAAATCAAGGAGACTATTCCTCTTTAATTTAAAAAACACATTCCAATTTAAATAATGTGTGGTTGAAGTCAAGAAGGAATAGATATGCAATCGATTCTTGCTGAAAAATATTTTATTTTGTAAATAAAATTGGCATACACGAAAGTAATCTTTCAAAAATTAACGCGTCTACTGGCAAGTGTGATACGATATGCTTCCACTATTTCCGCTGTTACAATAATAACATTTGAAAACGAAGCTCTATTCAAACATATGTTATGAACTATTTTTTTTCTACTCTAACTAATTCTAAAGTTGAGAGTTTCAGATCCAGTATCTCGAACTCAAGAAATGTGAAACACCTCACCTCTATACTCATACTATCAAAGAGTATCCCAAGTAATACCGTCGGATAATACAAAAAATAAGGCTATATGAAGCACACACGTGAATATTTCTTTAGACCAACGCTGGTATAAATGTCATAATAATTAATATAATTATACACGGTTTCAGTACAAAGCAATAAACACGTGTGTCACTCGTACAGAACAATACAGAATTAAAAATAAATAATAGAGTACACAGAGTCAGAACGCAGCAGATAAAATATAAAATATCGCATATACATAATCCTGTGGGTTACAAAATGATAGACGCCGACCCACATCATACATGCATCATAGCATCACACCACAACATGTACATTGAGCTTACAAAATACACTATGGAATGTATCATCCTAATGTGACTACTAGCCTCCAAGAAGTCCATAAGTCCATAGAAGCAACTAGGTACCTGCACCTGGAACACCTCGGACTAACCCAAGTATCATAACAATACACCGGTCTATGTCTACAATGATAAATCGATAATGGTGATAAATGTGTACATGAAAACATGACAATTGAAATGGCACATAATATCTATAAATATAAGGTAGCCTACCCTACTCACACCTATGAGCATCACCTCACGTAATCACGTAAGATAATTTCGTAATACCATTCTCATCACGTGAGTGTCATCTACTTACAATGAATAACCAAACAAATATAACAACAACGTCTCATACCACCGTGTGGTACTCAATCGTTTATTCACTACTCATAAACTACATTCAATCATCACCAATATCTATGCAACAAGTTCATTGAATTGCCAGAGAAATATACCGAAAGTCTCATACCAAACGGTATTATAAATCTGTTTAAAAATTCCTAGTTGCTTGCGCGCGCGCGCGCACACACACACACACATATATATATAATTTATTAATCAATCAAGAATATCTAATTTTTAAATGTCAATTGTATTATTAAATTATTAAATTCAATATAGATTCTTTCATTGAGAAAACTAGGATTAAATTATTTTCACTTCCCATACGTATATATTATATAATCTTAGTTTTATCTATCAAATATATTTTATTTTACAGTTTTATTTATTGAATATATTTTATTTTACAGTTATAACATTAATCTAACCATATACCAAGATCCTAAACATACACATGATATTAAATAAAATAAATAATCATTGATTTGTATACTAATATTGTATGTAAATGTAAAATTTATACATTATTATTTTTTAAAGTTCTAAAATACATTTTTATTTACTTTAGTTATAGTTTTATCATGTTTTATATAATATATACATTATATACATGTTACTTTATTTAAGTAGATTTATTTTATTTATATATTTATTTTATTTTAAATTCCATTATTTCACTTGTTTACGTTGCACACCACCAGTTGGAGCACCAGCGACCGCAGGCGGTCGACCGGTTAGTGGTCGACCGCTGTTGACTGGTGTCACGACTTATTTCCTCCCCTTGGATTACTTCTCCAATCAGTTTCAATCTCTCATCTACTTCTTAAGGCTTGCTACTCCATGCATACATCAAAACTTATTCACACTTCATTTCATACATAATCAAATTCATTTGAATTGTATACAAAAGCTAGATTCATCAATAATAAGGTAAAATTTCATTTGCAGTAAACCAAATCGAATGATAGAACACCGTACTTATCATACTCCAACAATGATATAATCAAAATAGGCATTGAAGTGAATTAGTTTGCTCACCAGACCATGAAGAACTTCACCAATTTTCTCTGGAGCCTCTTTCTCTTTGCCCGCTCTTCATTGTAAATTGACAACTTCTCCAATGTGATAATGAAACTTAAATTCCTCTTCAGATTTTAGGGTAGATGTGTGTCAGAAAGAACATAATAGATTTCAGTGATTTTTAGTAATTTATTTTATTTATTGTGAATTTTAGAAATGAAGAAAAGGTGGTAGGGTTTTTGAATCGTGGACTAATATAGCATCATAATGCTTAAGTTAAGGTGCGTACTTATATTTATAAACATAAACGAGATTTTCAGAATATAGAAAACTCTAGAATTTTAAATAAAAATATTTGCCCAAGTTAATTGGGTTTGGATTATAAAACCTGGCCTAACTAACTTGTTTCTTATATTTCCATTTCCTTTATGAACTCTCTCTTTCTCACGCAGACACATACTCCCAACCTATCAATTATCAAATAAATTCATATTTAACTCTTACAACCTCTAAATAATTTTCCTATATTTTACCAAACTACTCTTTTCAAGTTTAATTCACTTATTTATTTTAATATTTTCTTCTCACTTTAATTTTAACTAATTTTAAAAATAAAATTCCAAATCCTTTTATTAATTAAAATCAAATTCCTTAAGTAACAAATAATTTCTAATACCATTCATCTCAAATACTTTCTTTATAGAATTTAATTAATTATTTTACTTCAAATTCTTGAATTTTCTTTTTATAATAATAATTAAATATTCAAATTAACCAGTTAATATTAAATACTTACCAAAGAAAAATTTGCCATATTAAATATCATACTTTCCAAATTATTCACTGTAATTCCATAAATATTACTTTAAACTAATTTAATTGTTCAAATCTTTATTTTTTAGTTCACAATTAATTGCTTCCTGACACCTGGTTGTTACAAACTTTCCCTCTTAAGAAAATTACATCCTCGCATTTCCTTCTAGAAAAAATCCATAAGTAGCTAGTTAAATACCAGCCCATCCACGCCATTTATTAATAACCGACAATGGAACAAGGTACATACCCGACTCATATGCTTCGGAAAATAACTCAGGATAGGTCTGTTCCACAAGCCTTTTCATTTCCCAGGTACAATCTAATGGATATTGGACTATTATGCCTTCAGTAAAGGAACTCTTTTACTCTTGGGCTGTCGGACTTTTGAACCAATTATCTGAATAGGGCATTGCACATGAGTCAAATATGGAGATATCTCGAGCTTTTGTATCTCTCTCAGCTCTATAACAATCTCTGAACCTCACCGACGCTTGCTTAGTTGAGATTTGTGCAGTTAAAGCGCTCGGCATATTCGAAGCGGTGGAGGTGCAAAAAGTCATAGTGAGGATACAACGAGGATATAGCGGGATATAGCGGATGGCTCAAAAATAGCTTATAAAACTCGTACTTAATGTTTTTAAAAATATATAAATGGTAATTAAATGAAAAATTATCATTCAATTGAATTATAATTAATACATAATCAATTTTAAACAAAAAATATGTGCGAATATGCTTTAAATAAATGTAAAACTGTTACATAACATAATTGAATTTAGTAGAATATTAAAGTATTTTAATTTCTGAAAATATATTAAAAATTAAATCAAAAAAATTAGTTTCATAATTTTTATAATGTATAAATGCAATTTTTTAATTCATTTTATTGAAGAAGATATAGCGGAAATAGCAAAATATAGCGGGAATAACGGGATATAGTGGAAATAGCGGGGATTAAAGCGAAAAGGCTATATTTTGGGGCTATATGGAAAAATCGTAGCGGTAGAAATCCGCTATGAGATATAGCGGGGTTATAGCGGGGTAATAGCTAGGCATTAATACACAGGTTGAGATACATGAAAGACATCATATACTCTTGTAAAGTGATTTGGAACTACTACTCTATAAGCATCTCTCCGACCTCGTTCGATTATCAGATATGGGATAATACAATGAGGCATTAGCTTCCCAGATTTACTAAATCTCGTAACTCCTTTAAGAGGAGATATCTTCACATACACAAGTTCTTCAACTTCAAAGGCAAACTCCTTCCTTCTTTGATTAACGTAAGATTGTTGATGATATGGAACATCCTTCATATTTCGCTTAATCGTCTCAATCTTCTCTGATGATTCTCTAATCGAATTGGGAGCCAAAAAAACTCATCCCCAGTTTCAAGCCAATAAGAAGGTGATCGACATAGTCTTTCTTCCATATAGGGCTTCAGACGAAGCCATTCCAATAGTGGATTGATAGCTATTATTAGAAGCAACCAAAACCAAACAAAGGTGATCTTCCCAATCACCACCAATGTCAAGTACACAAGATCGAAGAAATACTTCAATAATTTGGTTCACTCGCTTAGTTTAACCATCAGTCCGTCGGTGATACGCTGTGTTGAAATTCAGTTTCATTCCCAAAGTTAATTGAAGAACTCTTCAAAATCTAATGACAAATAAAGGATCACGATACAAACACTTAAGCTAGGACCTCCATGAAGTCTGACCGCTTCCTTTACATACAACTTAGCTAAATATGGGGTGGTTCCATTTGACTTTACCGACATATATATGGCCAATTTAGTCAAACGATCGACTACTACCCATATACTATCGTGGTCATTTCATAAACGAGGTAGCCATTAATAAATTCATGGATACCTGCAATTACATAACATTTTAATAGGGATTTGTATAAATAAGTCATCAAACCTAATGCTGAATTCACTTGTCCTATTCCCATTTCCATTGAGGAACCTCCAATGGTTGAAGTAAGCCACTGGGTTTTGATGTTCAACATTCACTGGCTGATACGTCAGGCACTCCTTCATAAACCTACCAATATCATGCTTCATTCCTTCCCAGTAGTAAAGACGTTTCATATCCATATACATATTACCACCACCTGGATGAATAGTATAACATGAGCGATGGCAATCATCCACAACCTCTCTATAGAAACCATCAATATTAGGAACTACTTACCCATTTCCTCTTCGTAAATAACCATGCGAATCAAGAGAATATTAAACAAATCTTCGCTTTCATCTCTCGATTCTAATATCTGAATAAGCATAAGTATAACTAGATCTTCCCTTTACGCTTCAGCAATCCGACCAATTTTTGATGGCCTAACCACTAAACCGGCCAACATTGCGGCTGAAATTGCAATAGAATTAATTCCTCGAATCTCGCACATAGAAAGTGTATTGAGATCCTTCCATTCACCAATCATCGTCGAGATTACCACTTGATGTTTTCTACTTAGCGCATATGCTACACGGTTGCCTTTCCAAGGAGTATATTGGATCTCAAAATCATATGCAACTAAAAACTCCAACCACCGCCGCCGCCTCATGTTAAGGTCCTTCTATGTAAACTAATACTTCAGCGACTTATGATTTGTGTACAATACAAATCATTCACCAAGTAAATAAAGTCACCAGATCTTTAGTGCAAAGACTTTAGTTTGCAAGCTCCAAATCACGAGTGGCGTAACGGATCTTATTAGACCTTAATTGCCTTGATGCATAGTCACTACTTTACCCCTCTTCATAAGCACTGCGCCTCCAGAACCACAAGCATCTGTATAAACCTCTAGGTCGTGGTTACCCTTTGGAACGGTAAGCACAAATGCATTTGTATGTAACTCCTTTGACTTTTGGTATGCCACTTTACACTTAGGTGTATATTGAATTTAGCTCATTCCATGTGAGATTTGTAAATCTTCGAGAAATCTTCAAGAAATCTTTAATGAATCCCCGATAGTAACAGACTAATCCCAAAATGCTCCTGGTCTTAGTAACTATCTAGGCGCTTCCAGTTTTGAATGGAATCAATTTTGGCCTAGTTCGTTCAAATGCCAACTTCTGAAACAATGCGGCCTAAGAACTTAACTTGCTTCCACCAAAAATGACACTTAGGTAACTTGGCTTTCAGCTTATTCTGCCTCAATGTCGCCAATACTATTCTGAGATGTTTCTCATGTTCCTCATCGGACTTGGAGTACACCAAAATATCATCTATGAAGACTTAGACGAACTTATTAAGATATTCCTTGAAGACACTATGCATCAAGTCAATAAAATATGGAGGAGCATTTGTCAGCCTAAATGGCATAACTAACCATTCTCATGACCTATATCTAGTCTGAAATGCTGTGAGAGAAATACTATCTTCCATAAATCGAAGCTGAATAAATATAGTTTCCAATTATTATAAAAAGACCTTGGCTCTGCTCAGTTGATTAAACATATCATCAATTGTGGCATGGGAACTTGTTCTTAATTGTCAACTCGTTTAACTTACGATAATCTACACACTACTTGAGGGATCCATCTGCCTTCTTCACAAACACTACGGATGCACCCAAGGAGAACTACTCGATTTGATGAAGTGCTTAGACTCCAAATCTGTTAATTTCTTCTTAAGCTCTTCATTTTCCTTCGCGGATAAACTAGTCGGGAGTTGACTAACAGGTTGGGCTTTAGGAACAAGATCAAATTTGAACTCAATTGCCCGTTTGGGAGAAAGATCGGTGATATGTTGAAAAACATTGAGTATTATCTAACAGCATGAGTTCGTGTAATCTCATCCTCATCTTAGGTTTCAATAACATAAAGAGATCCACTCGAAACCTCGTTGATATTCCCAAAAACTAAGATGATACGTTTAACTAAATCTGGATAGCTAAGGGTTACGACACTTTTAGGGCATAACAATGTGCCTCATAATGATCCAACCAATCCATTCCAAAGATGATGCCAAATTCCAAATATTCAAATATGTACTAATCACAATAAAATGATAAGTCGCATAATATTAATTCAAGATTCATGCACATCATTCGAAGGAATGTGTATCCTCTGATAGGACTAGCAATTCTTAATGACATACCAAATACATGACATTCATTTCTAATTTATCAACTAATTATTTCGATATAAACAAATGGGATGCTCTAGTATCAAATAGAATTCTAACAGGTAAATATTTAAATAAGATCGCACCTTCAAGAACTATTAATGCTTTCCCCTATGTCTAAATCTGCTCACTAGTACATCCAAGAACACTCAACTTGTCGGAATTCTTTGGACATACTGAAGCAAAAGTCCAAGTTCTTTAAAAATCTTACATCTCGGGCAAGTGGATTATGGCTTAAAACACTCCCTGGAATAATGACCTTTCTCACCACAATTGAAACACGCTATATGCTCCCGTGTACGAGCTTTATTTCTAGCTGCACTACTCTTCACTTGCCAATTGTTGAAGAATCTAGGTCTTTTCTTCTTAAATGGAAACTTCTGCTTTTCTCAAAAAATTGGCTTTACTCACTTGTGTCACTCTCTTTCTTTGATTCCTCCAACCTAAGCACCGTATCAACTAGCTTCTTGAAAGTGGCAACTAGCCGTGGGAGGAGAGCCTTCCTTAAAGCTTTATTCAACCCATAAGCAAACTTTCGGTTCTTTTTCAGCGGAATTTTTATGAAATCTACTCCATACTTTGATAATGCTTCAAAAGTGGCAACATATCAGCTACCGACATCTGAAACCGCTTCAGGTCTATAAATTTCTGGACCATAGCTGCCTTTTCTACATCTAGAAGAAATTTTCGTTTGAACTGATTCTTAGCTTCATCAACCTCAGCTACTCGAAACTCATACCAATCCAATGCTTTCTCCTGTAGCTGGATCGAAGCAATCTTGACATTTTGTTGATCATTAGAATCATACGTGTGAAAATACGCTCATACTTCTTTAACCATGCTTGAACTCCAATCAACCCTTAAGTGCCTTTGAAAGTCTTTCCACCAAGGCTAGTATAGTTACCACAAATCGAGGAAAAATAAAATCAAGGATAGAAGGATTTAGAGTTGGGGATACTTTAGACTGTTGAATGCTTCACATTATCTCCATCGGCTGCTCTATAGTCATATATACTCCCCAAAACCACTAGACTTTTCGGGGTTAACTTGTTAGAGCGTGGTTCAGACATACTCACTATGCTAAAAGAAATGAGATTCAAATTAAGAACGAGCAGAAAATTATATTGATATATATTAAAACATACAAATAAAAAATACGCATGCACCTACATCCAGTAATCACCATATATGCCTAAATAACATATATCTACCCAATTCTCAAAGATAAGGGCGCCTAATGATTATCTAGGCCAACGAATTGTGTCTCTGTTCGTTTGTATTGTTCTAACCTTTCTCTGATACCAAATTGAAAAACCAAACCTTTATACCCATACTATCCAAGAGTATCACTAAGTAATATTATTGGATAATACAAAAAAAGAATACGAAGAATGAGGCTATATGAGGTACACACGTGAATATTCCTTCAGACTAACACCAATGCAAATCTCATAATTATTAATATAGTTGTACATGATCTCAGTACAAAGCAATAAACACATGTGCTAACAAGACAGATCAATACAAAACACAAAATAAATAATATAGTACATAAAATTAGAGCATAATATATAAAATATAATATATCATATATACATAATCCAATGGGTTATAAAATGACAGATGCTGACCCATATCATACATACATCATAACATCACATCACAACACATAAACTGAGGCTACAAAATACACTAGGGAGTTTATTATCCTAATGTGACTACTAGCCTCCAAAAGTCCATAAGTCCATAGAAGCTACTGCGTACCTGCACCTAGAACACTTGAGACTAACCCGAGCATCATAACAATGCATGAGTCAGTCTATGTCTATAATGATAAATTGATAATTATGATAAACGTAGTATATGAAAACATGACCATTAAATGTAAATAACTTCATTATCATATCGTTGTAGCCATTTCATTACAATTTGATTATCTCCATATTACTTAAACCCATTTCATTAATACACACACATGTCTTTCAATGTAAAGAGTGATGGGCAATGACTATACGATAGACATAAGATCCTAAGTAAAGTCATATATATCATCATCTCGTGGGTCACCTAACGTTGGGTTGCCTAAGCCATATCTATACTCAAGCGAGGGATATAAATAAAATAAGACAATCTATCACTCCGTTAAAGCCAGAAGGGAGACTGATGGCTATATGCTAGCTCTAAAGTCACACACATAGGAAACCAACCCGACTCTGTAGTCTACGGTTACCTCGACGGTCATCGTGGCACAAATCAACATAATGCTCGTCTATGCGAAGCACTCGATCACGACCATCGGCCTAAGTGACACAGGGGCTATATGACATCTACCCTATGAGTCACCAAATCCAATATATACATATATATACCCTCAAGGTGTCATAGATCTGGGGTGCGACCCCACGATCATGCCGCTAGGGTGGGTACTAGCTATCTGGTTATCTCCAGCCAATAATCTAGGAGTACATCATGATAGTGGCATGTAATATCCATAAATATAAAGGCACCTGCCCTACTCACCCTATGATCATCACCTCACATAAGTATAATCTCGTAATACTATGACTGTCATGCAAGCGCCATCAACTTACAATAAATAACCAAACAAATATCACAACAACCCAATATCACAACTTGATACTTAATCATTTATTCACTGCTCATAAACTATATTCAGTCATCACCAATATCTCGGTAACAAGTTCAATAAATAACCAGAGAAATATTATCTAAAGTCTCATACCATACAGTATTATAACTCTGTTTATTACAAATTCCTCATTACATAGAACTTCTAACATGTGTCGGGGTGTGTGTGTGTATTTATATGATTTATAATTTATTAATTAATCAAGAACATCTTATTTTGATATATCATATTATTAAATATTAACTTCAATATTGTCTTTTATTGAGAAAATAATGACTAAATTATTATCACTTCCTATATATGTATATATTATAATCTTAATTTTATCGAATATATTTTATTTACAGTTATAACATTAATTTAACCATATGCCAAGTTTCTAAACACATACACACATACATACACATATTTATATTAAATATAATATCATTGATTTGTATATTAATATTCTTTGTAAATGTAAATTTTATAAAGATATAAAATGTACTTTTGTTTACTCTAATTATATTTTTATTATGTTTTATATGATATATACATTATATACATGTTATTTACTATATATTTGTTTTATTTGTATTATTTATATATTTATTTTATTCTAAATTTCATTATTTCATTATTAGTTTTTAGATTGCATGCCACCGGTCGAAGCACCAGTCGACAACTACCGACAGGTATCGCAACTTATTTCCTCCCCATGGATCACTTCTTTGATCAAATTCAGGATAACTTACGGCCAGCTACTCGATGCACACATCAAAACTCAATCATAGTTCAATTCATTCATAACCATATTCATTTGAATTGTATACAGAATCCAAATTGATCAATAATAGGGTGAATTCCATTTGCTGTAAACCAAATCGGACGATTGCACAACATACTTATCATACTCCAAGTAATGACCCAAAAATTTTAATGGTTTTAAATAAGAAAATTTATTGAAATTTTGTAAAATTTTAAACAATAAAAATTTATTATTTGGAATACGTCTATTTAAACATAGCAATCGGTAAATTTTCATCTGATAATATTGAAATTGTGAAATTTTATTTCAATTTAAATCAGTTAATAACAGTTGAATTTAAAAGTATTTTGAAACTTAAATATGTCAACATGAGAAATTTTATTTAGAACACTCTGAATCAGACTGCGAAATCCGTTTCGCAAATTTCGGACATTTCTAGCCTGTTTGGATTTTTTCGTACGGAATAGCAACGTGTATCGGTGTCCGTATGGACTTTTGATAGGAAGGTCTTGACATAGATATTTTTGTTTCCTCTTGTCCGTCTCATCGCGCTGATCACCATGATGTATTTACTTCTATATTTTGAGTCCGATACGCGATGGAAACGTGGATAATGGTCTGTTGCGACGTACCACTTTTTAACTTTTCACTGTCCTTCGGTTTTAAATATTGAAACGTGCTGTGCAGGCAAATATTAATTGCTTTAAATATTTCAGCTGAATCAATGCAAGACTGTAACGACCCAGAATTTTTATTAATTAAAATTTGAATATTTAATTAATTTTAATTATTAATAAGTGGAATTTATAAGTTGAATAATTTTATTTCGAATAATTAGATTTAATTGGATAATTAAATCGATAATTTAATATGTGAAAATACAGAAATAATTGAAAATTGGGTTAAATATGATTGAAAATGATTTGTAAAATTTTATTTATCATATTGGAGTTAGAACGATATTTTAGAACTTTTAAAATTGAATTAAAAGTTAATTTGTGAAAATTGAATATTTTAATATTTAATCGACTAGTGAAATTAGCCATTTTCGAACAGTCTTAGAATTGGACGAAACTAGTTCCATTGGACCCATAATAGTTTGTTATTATTGGATTTTAATTTTCGTAGCAATCGGAGTTGTCGTTTGATCGTGGCAGCTCGAAACGCATCGAAATTGTTTTAATATTAATTTGGCGAGTTAAAATGGTCATTTTTCAAACAGTCTCAGATTTCGACGAAACTAGTTTCATCGGATCCGTAATGTGATATTATTGTAAGGTTTCAAATTTCGTGTCAATCGGATTTACCGTTTGTCCCAGGCAAGCCAAAACGCATAGAAAATTTGATTAACCGATTTAATTTTAAATCGATCGTTTATTTCCGTAACTCGCACAAATGATCGAATTAGCCTTCGAAATATATTACATTGTGTCCGGAATGTGGGGTAAACCCTAGGAATTCCAGTTACCGTGTGTAAATTGGAGTCCAGAAAACCGGAATGAATAGTGTTCGTTTTATTTTCTATAAATGGACCATTTATTCACAAAATAAAAAAAATTAGCTAGGGTTCCATTTCAATGGCCGGCCGCCTGTTATGCAATGAATGGCCAGAAAGCTCCTCTCTTCCTCCCTCAAAATCTTCAAATCCATCGTTTAATTCAAGAAACTTTCTACATGAAAGTTGTAGAGGGTAGTACGCTCTACAAAGTGAACGGCTATGATGAAGAATAGTGCTACGAATCGACCAGAATTTCGCCACAAAGGCCGGCCTTCGTCATCGTTTTGCACGCCATAGAGGGGGCCGAGTTCACCATGGTTGCGACCGAACGTAGAGGGGGAGACGAGCTTCCATTTGGCGCTAGCTGATCGACGTGAAGTCGAGCGATGGTGGAGCGGTTCGAAGCCCTAGGGGTTGCGTATGAGTTTAGTTGCGTGCGAAACAACCTGGAGCGGGAAGAAGGCAAAGTCGCGTGCAAGGGACGAGATTCTCTAGGTGAAAATGAACGGCAGATGATGGAGGTTGTAAAAATAATAAAATAAAATGTTGATTTGTATACGAACTTTAAAAATTGATATCTTTTTGATACGAGGTCGAAATCGTACGAAATCAGTTGCGTTGGAATCGTGTGGACGAACACTACGCTACGGAACTGGTTTGGAGTCGTTTGGGGCTAGTGATAATTTCGGGTAAAATTAAACGCGCGTTTAATTTTATTCGAAATAAAACGCGGAAAACTGAATTTAAATCAAGGTGAGAACTTCTCACTCAATCGAATAGTTTCGATTTATAATTTTAAATAGTTAGATTTAAAATTGTTGATTGTATGCATGGATGATAAATTAATATCTATTGATTGTTAAAATAGACATTATGCGCCGTTAGTAAGCGGATGTTATTTATTAAAAACATATACCGCGAATATTTCACAGTATAGTGAAATTGGTATTATTTATGTACTTGGAGTTGATTTTCCCGCATTATATAGCGGATGAGACCCTATTGCGCCGCCTATTAAGCGGATAATATTTTTATAAATCCCATATACCGCGATAATTCCATACTGGAATGGAATTGGTATTGTGCTAACATCTTTGGATGTAGGAAAACAGGTTGGAGGGATCCAACTGGATCCCTCAACTGTATTGATTTATTTACAGATATTGTGATATTTGTTGATTATCATATCGATATATGATATTTGGATGTCGTGATTGACTATTTGGTGCTGTTGCATCATTGGATCCATTTTTAAAGTTTAAAAATAACGATTTTGATTTTAAAAGAATTTTTAAAGTGATTTTTGAAAGTATACGTTTTATTAAAATTTTGAATTGATTTATTTTAAATAAATTAACGTTATAAATTTTTATGTTATAAAAATTAAGATTTTTGTGAAATATAACCAAAAGGTGATTTTTGAGATAAGTAGTTAATAAATTTATAAAATAGTTAAATTGGGATTTTTGAATTATTTAAACGGGTTATATGAAAGAAGTATAAATTTGATATTTTAAAATTTAAATATTGGAATTATAAAACGAGTTTTTATAAGTGTTAAAATGAAGTATAAATGGATTCATAAGTGAATGAAAATTTATAGATTTACGAATTGTGAAGTTATAAAATGAATAGATGTTGTAAGATGAAATATTTTAAGGAATTAACTTATAAATCAGAATTTTGCATTTAAATTGAAATGTTTGACGAAGCAAAAAATGGTTTATAGTTGAGATTTATAAAATATATATATTATAAATATAAATAATAGAATTTTAAAAGGAGTTCAATTTATGTTGAACATAGGGTTATAAATGAAATCTTATAAGTAATAAGATTAATAATTTGTGAAGTTTTAAGAGAACGATTTTGTAAATAAATGGAATATAAACATTTAACTTATAATATAGACTTTTGGTATATAATTGAGATATAAATTGAATTGGATTAATAAAGGAGATTTATAAATCGAAGCTTATAAATAGAAATGGAATTTATAGACATTGCTTATAAATTTGAAATCAATGAAATTTGATAAATTGAAAGTTGAAATTGGTTAAGGAAGTACATTCACGATTTTGGACAGTGAATATATTATCAAATAAAATGGATATGCTTGGGAAAATGAATATTATAAAATGAAGTTAATTGTTTTAAAAATGTTTAAAAATGTATTATAAATCTAATACATAGATTTCAACATTCATTGTTGAAATAGACGTTTTCGAGAAATAAGGAAATGGTGGACTATTACACTGTTGTTATAGTAAATGGTTTCCGAAAGGAAATATTTTGTATAGTATTGGGATTTATATATCTATTTTAATTTTGAATCCCTATACTAGTGATTTTGGGTCGTCGTAACGGTGTTTTACGCAACATTCGTTTTGACTCAAATAAATGTGTTTAAGTGAATGTTTTCCTTAGAGAATGAAATATATACTTAATTTCGATATTAAGTATATTGAATATTTGCTATGTATTGAAAATAAATGGATTTTTGAATTACTTATTAATAAATAAGTATGGAATTTTTTTTCCAATGTGAAATGAAACGTTTTGAGAATTTATCTTTTCGAAGACAAAGTGAAAATGAATATTAGAAATCGATTTGGGAATCATATATTTATAGATATTTTGGAAATGTAAATTCACTATGGAATTTATAAATGAAAAGGGGAATTTGTTTAAAAATAAACGTTGATTTATTTTTGAAGTGTAGGAAATAAATTTACGGATTTGGAACGTCAATATAAAGTAAATCGGTAAGGATTTATTTAATTGGTTTAAATGAACCATGTTGAAATGTAAGTATTTCGCATATGGAAAATGATTGAAATTTATTTTCAAAAGTGATAAAGGTGAAAAGTGATTTGAAAATTTGTTTTCAAATGGTTGAAGTGTGGAAAAATATATATCTAGTAAAGATATTTTGGAAAGTAAATAATTTGGGAAATTATTTGGAATTTGGTGATGTTGAACACGCTTATTGATAGTTAAATGACCGGACTATCAATATTTACCTTTAAATTGGTATTTGTTGTGATTGTTTGAATTTGAATGCCACACTTATTTTTGAATAAGCGCTCACTATTCGGGTTAGCCGGGAAAGGACCTTGGGGTCGTATAACCCATTCCGAATATGTGATACGTCGTAATGGATTTGCATTCGATGACCGGTGTTGAAGACCGAATATTTTTGAAAACAGAAGGATTACCGTTGAGTTACTCTGCATCGGCTGATCTCCGATATAGAGGTTTTATCACCCTTAGTGACGGGAAGTCCGGACGTGATTAGAAATTATCCGGAATGCAAGGACTTCTTTGTAAGTGCCTTCGGTTCTGTTCGAGCCCGGAACAAACTTGCAAGGATTGTATGTCTGATATTACAAATTGAGATCTGATTTCTTTCAAATATATTTCTGTTGGTGGCGGAGAATTTATTCTGTTAGCTTAACACTCTTCTCTGAGACGTACGAGCTCATAGGTTATGTAGTTGAAGGTTATTAGTGATATACTCCCAATTTGGTAGTGTGGCATGCTGAGTGTTGCTGTGAAATGATCATTGTTTGATCATTTGTGATATGATCAATTGTTTGATCATTTATCTTTGTGATCATTATTTTGATCATCTGTTGACCCAAAGCACAGCTTTTGTATAAAGCGTGGCTTTGTGGACGAGACTTCGTCGGACCTCACACCTCGGAAATGGTCAAAACAGGAAGGATGCAGCAAGGTTATTAGGGGGTAGCGCCCCTTTAGTGTATGTCATTCCTTCTGGATAGTGGTGGTATCATGGTATGGAGCCCAGATACCTAACCTATGTTGTTACTGCAAATTTATTGCTTTGTGGTTGTTGGAAATCGAGGATCCTCGGATAGATTGGTTACGATCGAGGGATGACATATTCGTGTCAGTAGTTACCCAATTAGGGGTAACCCGGCCTTGTGTTGGCAGAGATCCGGTTTGGTTCTCGGGTCGTCTTTCTAGAGGCGTACTCATGTGGCAATGGGAAGTTCCTTGGCCTGACCATTTGTTGGAAATCCAAAGAAATAATATGATCTTGTACGGTTTTAGTTGTATAACCTGCCATGGAATGTGGCGGTAACATGCTATTGAACATGGTAGCTATAGTAGGCATACGATAATGGTCGTATGTTGGCTAAGATTTATATCTTTATTTTCGAAATGATTTTTCCTACACTATGCACTAGTAATAATATCAAATGTTTCTTTTTAATGCGTATCAAGCATCTTTGACTATCATAAGGAGAAATCTCCTCCGATTCTGCATTTGCATTGTGTGTGTGTGCGGGAGGCCTTTTGGTAGTCTCATTTTCTAAAAAGCATTGCGAATCTATTTTAAAATTATCTTGTACTTTGTTTTAAAAATAAACTGTTTTAGTTCTCACACCAGTCCCATGACTGACTCGAAGTTTATTGTTTTCCTTCCTAAACTCTGGGCGCCCACCAATTTCCACACGGGCAGTCTAGAGTCAGGTTGTCAGGATATTCTGGAATTCAGAAGTTGCAGGAGGCAAGCTGGATGGCATGGCGTATTAGTAGTATATAGTATTTCTTTTCCGCTGTTTGTTGTTGTTTGTTGTTGTACACTCTGATGATGTAATGTAATGTAATAACTGATATAGTTCTTTGTTTGAAGATTATTCATTTATCTATTATATGTTGTTCCGCTGCGATTGTGAGATTCTGATATTGTTCTGTTGTTTCTTTCTGTTCTGTTCTATCTTTTTCTCTCTTCTTCTACCTCTTTCTTCTTCTTTAACCCTAAAGACTCGTAAGTTTGTTCCTCTTTGGCTGGAATTTGTGGAATGTTGCCAGTTCAAAGGAGTACGGATTTGCGGGTCTTTACATCTGGTATCAGAGCATATGGTTAAGCGACAACCATGGCTCTGTTGGATATTTCTCATTAGAGATGGAGTCATTAGTACTCTAGAATGAGTTGAGTGTAATAATAGATATGAGAGCGTATTTGTTAGTGAATATTAAATGGTTTTATATTGTGATGATTGGTTTGTTGAGTGGCATATGAACCTTCGTCGGCCCAGTCTGCGCAACTGTATCGAAGGGGTTTCTAAACACTTGAATTCGACACAGTATTATTTTAAATTGGGTAAATGAAATAAGTTTACCTTGATTATATTTTATACATAAAAGAATAATTTTTCAGAATTATTAAAGTATATAATTGATTGTTTGGTTGTTGAATAAGTTAAATAAATTGATTTGGATTTGAAATGATGTTTGAAAAAGAATATAACTTAAGTAAAGTTGAATGGAGTTGATTTTGGTGTCGAAGCAAATTAATAAGTGAATTAATGAAGTGAAGTCATTAAGAATTTGAACTTGAGTTATATAAATGAAATTCAACTTTATATTGTTAAAGGAATTAACAATTGAATTGATGAATGAATGAAATATTAATCAATTGAATGTAAACAATTAGTATGAAATAATGAATATAAGTGTTAATTCATTAAAAGCTAATGTTATTGGAAATTGAATAAATTGAATGAAAGTCAATTAAATATGAACCAATTGGAATTAAAAGTGTTGGACCAAATTGAATGTAAATTAAATAATTTGGTTATGTTGAATATACATTGGTTGTTATGTGAATGTTAGTTGATTGTATACAATTCATTAAGTGTTAATGAACGTAAATTAGCAAAATCAAAAGCTATGTAATTGAATTCAAATTGGAAGTAAATAAATTTGGATAGAATTGGATTTGATTTGGATTGAAGGCGAATTAATGTGAATAAATTAGTGAATGTAAACTAACTGAAATCGAATGAATGAATGTTAGTAAATCCAATGTTAATGAATCAAATGTGAATAAATTGGAAAACCAATTCATTGAATATTAATGAAAAGTGAATGTATATTGATTTGATATGGATTTGTTGGATGATAGTTGTTTGGTGGTTGCATTTGTTGTTTAGTTGCATTTGCTATATTATGCAGTTGTTATGTTTCTATATGATGTATATTGATATTATTTTCATATATGCATGTTTCTCATGTTTTTGTTGAGTGTTTAGTAGGTGCGGATTGCGCTTGCTTCGCATTTGGAGCTCGCTTTCGCGCTATATTAGCCGTATATGCTCGCTAATAAAAATATAAGGCACATATCTCGGATTAAATATCGTACTTTTACATTTTTTTTTCCCTGCGGGATGCCTCATCACTTGATGAGATGTATATTTGTGATATACATACTTTCATATTTTTTTTGGATCGAGCCGCGCAAAGGAGACTACGGCAAATTTTTTCGAAAATTTAATGCGTTAGAATATTTTTGAGAAAATTGGAAAATTTTTGAAAACTAAAGTTTGGATTTGGAAACTTAGTAAAGATATTGTAAGAAGTTTAACTATGAATTTTGAGAAAGTTAAACACTTAAGAGATTTGAAAAATCTAAATTGAATGGTTTGTTTTGGAAAGTTAATGGATTCTGTAACTTTTCTTACTTGATAATTTCGAGGACGAAATTCTTTTAAAGGGGAAGTCCGTAACGACCTAGAATTTCTATTAATTAAAATTTGAATATTTAATTAATTTTAATTATTAATAAGTGGAATTTATAAGTCGAATAATTTTATTTCGAATAATTAGATTTAATTGGATAATTAAATCGATAATTTAATATGTGAAAATACAGAAATAATTGAAAATTGGGTTAAATATGATTGAAAATGATTTGTAAAATTTTATTTTATCATATTGGAGTTAGAACGATATTTTAGAACTTTTAACATTGAATTAAAAGTTAATTTGTGAAAATTGAATATTTTAATATTTAATCGACTAGTGAAATTAGCCATTTTTCGAACAGTCTCAGAATTGGACGAAACTAGTTCCGTTGGATCCATAATAGTTTGTTATTATCGGATTTCATATTTCGTAGCAATCGGAGTTGTCATTTGATCGTGGCAGCTCGAAACGCATCGAAATTGTTTTAATATTAATTTGGCGAGTTAATATGGTCATTTTTCAAACAGTCTCAAATTTCGACGAAACCGGTTTCATCGGATCCGTAATGTCATATTATTGTAAGGTTTCAAATTTCGTGTCAATCGGATTTACTGTTTGTCCCGGGCAAGCCAAAACGCATAGAAAATTTGATTAACCGATTTAATTTTAGATCGATTGTTTATTTCCGTAACTCTTACAGATGATCGAATTAGCCTTCGAAACATATTCCATTGTGTCCGGAACGCGGGGAAAACCCTAGAAATGCCAGTTACCGCGTGTAAATCGGAGTTCGGAAAACCGGAATGAATAGTGTTCGTTTTATTTTCTATATATAGACCATTTATTCACAAAATAATAAAAAAAATTTAGCTAGGGTTCCATTTCAATAGCCGGCCGCCTCTTATGCAATGAATGGCCAGAAAGCTCCTCTCTTTTTCCCTCAAAATCTTCAAATCCATCGTTTAATTCAAGAAACTTTCTACATGAAAGTTGTAGAGGGTAGTACGCTCTACAAAGTGAACGACTATGGTGAAGAATAGTGCTACGGATCGACCAGAATTTCGCCACAACGGCCGGCCGTTCGTCATCGTTTTGCGCACCATAGAGGGGGCCGAGTTCGCTATGGTTGCGGCCGAAGGTAGAGGGGGAGACGAGCTTCCATTTGGCGCTAGCTGATCGACGTGAAGTCGAGCGATGGTGGAGCGGTACGAAGCCCTATGGGTTGCGTATGGGTTTACTTGCGTGCGAAACAACCTGGAGCGGGAAGAAGGCAAAGTCACATGCAAGGACCGAGATTCTCTAGGTGAAAATGAACGGCAGATGATGGAGGTTGTAAAAATAATAAAATAAAATGTTGATTTATTATATTATAAATGTATACGAACTTTAAAAATTGATATCTTTTTGATACGAGGTCGAAATCATACGAAATCAGTTGCGTTGGAATCGTGTGGACGAAAACTACGCTATGGAACTTGTTTGGGGTCGTTTGGAGCTAGTGAGAATTTTGGATAAAATTAAACGCGCGTTTAATTTTATTCGAAATAAAACGCGGAAAACTAAATTTAAATCAAGGTGAGAACTTCTCACTCAATCGAATAGTTTTGATTTATAATTTTAAAAATATAGATTTAAAATTGTTGTTGTATGCATGGGTGATAAATTATTATCTATTGATTGTTAAAATAGACATTATGCACCGTTAGTAAGCGGATGTTATTTATTAAAAACATATACCGTGAATATTTCACAGTATAGTGAAATTGGTATTATTTATGTACTTGGAGTTGATTTTCCCGCATTATATAGCGGATAAGACCCTATTGCGCCGCCTATCAAGCGGATAATATTTTTATAAATCTCATATACCGCGATAATTCCGTATTGGAACGAAATTGGTATTGTGCTAACATCTTTGGATGCAGGAAAACAGGTTGGAGGGATCCAACTGGATTCCTCAACTGTATTGATTTATTTATAGATATTGTGATATTTGTTGATTATCGTATCGATATATGAAATTTGGATGTCGTGATTGACTATTTGGTGCTGTTGCATCATCGGATCCATTTTTAAAGTTTAAAAATAACGATTTTGATTTTAAAAGAATTTTAAAAGTGATTTTTGAAAGTATACGTTTTATTAAAATTTTGAATTGATTTATTTTAAATAAATTAACGTTATAAATTTTTATGTTATAAAAATTAAGATTTTTGTGAAATATAACCAAAAGGTGATTTTTGAGATAAGTAGTTAATAAATTTATAAAATAGTTAAATTGGGATTTTTGAATTATTTTAAAACGGGTTATATGAAAGAAGTATAAATTTGATATTTTAAAATTTAAAATATTGGAATTATAAAACGAGTTTTTATAAGTGTTAAAATGAAGTATAACTGGATTCATAAGTGATTGAAAATTTATAGATTTATGAATTGTGAAGTTATAAAATGAATAGATGTTGTAAGACGAAAGATTTTAAGGAATTAACTTATAAATCGGATTTTTGCATTTAAATTGAAATTTTTGATGAAGCAAAAAATGGTTTATAGTTGAGATTTATAAAATATATATTTTATAAATCGAAATAATAGAATTTTAAAAGGAGTTCTATTAATGTTGAACATAGGGTTATAAATGAAATCTTATAAGTAATAAGATTTATAATTTGTGAAGTTTTAAGAGAACGATTTTGTAAATAAATGGATTATAAGCATTTAACTTATAATATGGACTTTTGGTATATAATTGAGATATAAATTGAATTGGATTAATAAAGGAGATTTATAAATCGAAGCTTGTAAATAGAAATGGAATTTATAAACATTATTTATAAATTCGAAATCAATGGAATTTGATAAATTGAAAGTTGAAATTGGTTAAGGAAGTATATTCACGATTTTGGACAGTGAATATATTATCAATTAAAATGGATATGCTTAGGAAAATGAATATTATAAAATGAAGTTAATTGTTTTAAAAATATTCTAAAATGTATTATAAATCGAATACATAGATTTCAATATTCATTGTTGAAATAGACGTTTTCGAGAAATAAGGAAATGATGGACTATTACACTGTTGTTATAGTAAATGGTTTCCGAAAGGAAATATTTTGTATAGTATTGGGATTTATATATCTATTTTAATTTTGAATCCCTATGCTAGTGATTTTGGGTCGTCGTAACAGTGTTTTACGCAACATTCGTTTTGACTCAAATAAATGTGTTTAAGTGAATGTTTTCCTTAAAGAATGAAATATATACTTAATTTCGATATTAAGTATATTGAATATTTTCTAAGTATTGAAAATAAATGGATTTGTGAATTACTTATTAATAAATAAGTATGGAAATGTTTTTCCAATGTGAAATGAAACGTTTTGAGAATTTATCTTTTCGAAGACAAACTGAAAATGAATATTAGAAATCGATTTGGGAATCATATATTTATAGATATTTTGGAAATGTAAATTCACTATGGAATTTATAAATGAAAAGGGGAATTTGTTTAAAAATAAACGTTGATTTATTTTTGAAGTGTGGGAAATAAATTTACGGATTTGGAACATAAATATAAAGTAAATCGGTAAGGATTTATTTAATTGGTTTAAACGAACCATGCTGAAATGAAAGTATTTCGCATTAGGAAAATGATTGAAATTTGTTTTCAAAAGTGATAAAGGTGAAAAGTGATTTGATATTTTTTTTTTCAAATGGTTGAAGTGTGGAAAAATATATATCTAGTAAAGATATTTTGGAAAGTAAATAATTTGGGAAATTATTTGAAATTTGGTGATGTTGAACACGCTTATTGATAGTTAAATAATCCGACTATCAATATTTACCTTTAAATAGGTATTTGTTGTGATTGTTTGAATTTGAATGCCACACTTATTTTTGAATAAGCACTCACTATTCGGGTTAGCCGGGAAAGGACCTTGGGGTTGTATAACCCATTCCGAATATGTGATACATCGTAATGGATTTGCATTCGATGACCGGTGTTGAAGGCCAGATATTTTTGAAAACGGAAGGATTACCGTTGAGTTACTCTGCATCGGCTGATCTCCGATATAGAGGTTTTATCACCCTTAGTGACGGGAAGTCCGGACGTGATTAGAAATTATCCGGAATGCAAGGACTTCTTTATAAGTGCCTTCGTCTCTGTTCGAGCCCGGAACAGACTTGTATGGATTGTATGCCTGACATTACAAATTGAGATATAAAGCTGATTTCTTTCAAATATATTTCTGTTGGTGGCGGAGAATTTATTCTCTTAGCTTAACACCCTTCTCTGAGACGTACGAGCTCAGAGGTTATGTAATTGAAGGTTATTAGTGATGTACTCCCAATTTGGTAGTGTGGCATGCTGAGTGTTGCTGTGAAATGATCATTGTTTGATCATTTGTGATATGATCAATTGTTTGATCATTTATCTTTGTGATCATTATTTTGATCATCTGTTGACCCAAAGCACAGCTTTTGTATAAAGCGTGGCTTTGTGGACGAGACTTCGTCGGACCTCACACCCCGGAAATGGTCAAAACAGGAAGGATGCGGCAAGGTTATTAGGGGGTAGCGCCCCTTTAGTGTATGTCATTCCTTCTGGATAGAGGTGGTATCATGGTATGGAGCCCAGATACTTAACCTATGTTGTAACTGCAAATTTATTGCTTTGTGGTTGTTGGAAATCGAGGATCCTCGGATATATTGGTTACGATCGGGGGATGACATATTCGTGTCAGTAGTTACCAGGTTAGGGGTAACCCGGCCTTGTGTTGGCAGAGATCCGGTTTGATTCCAGGGTCGTCTTTCCAGAGGCGTACTCATGTGGCAATGGGAAGTTCCTTGGCCTTACCATTTGTTGAAAATCCAAAGAAACAATACGATCTTGTACTGTTTTAGTTGTATAACCTGCCATGGAATGTGGCGGTAACCTGCTATTGAACATGGTAGCTATAGTAGGCGTACGATAATGGTCGTATGTTGGCTAAAATTTATATCTTTATTTTCGAAATGATTTTTCCTACACTATGCACTAGTGATAATATCAAATGTTTCTTTTTAATGCGTATCAAGCATCTTTGACTATCAGAAGGAGAAATCTCCTCCGATTCTGCGTTTGCATTGTGTGTGTGTGCGGGAGGCCTTATGGTAGCCTCATTTTCTAAAAAGCACTGCGAATCTATTTTAAAATTATCCTGTACTTTGTTTTAAAAATAAACTGTTTTAGTTCTCACACCAGTCCCATGACTGACTCGGAGTTTATTGTTTTCCTTCCTAAACTCTGGGTGCCCACCAATTTCCACACGGGCAGTCTAGAGTCAGGTTATCAGGATATTCTGGAATTCAGAAGTTGCAGGAGGCAAGCTGGATGGCATGGCGTATTAGTAGTATATAGTATTTCTTTTCTGATGTTTGTTGTTGTTTATTGTTGTACACTCTAATGATGTAATGTAATGTAATAACTGATATAGTTCTTTGTTTAAAGATTATTCATTTATCTATTATATGTTGTTCCGCTGCGATTGTGAGATTCTGATATTGTTCTGTTGTTTCTTTCTGTTCTGTTCTCTCTTTTTCTCTCTTCTTCTACCTCTTTCTTCTTCTTTAACCCTAAAGACTCGTAAGTTTGTTCCTCTTTGGCTGGAATTTGTGGAATGTTGCCAGTTTAAAGGAGTACGGATTTGCGGGTCTTTACAAAGACTATCCCATTTTATTTCCTTTTCCATTGCTTTTATTTATTTCTTACGTTTCACTATGCCCAATACATTTTCCGAAGATTACTTTTTGATCTGCATTTCACCTCTTCCTCAAATCTCGTTTCTACTCTCTTTCTTCAAAACTCAGCCTCAACTTGCTAGTCTCCTCCATTTTCCCGTGCTTTCACTTCCCATCCTTTTTCCCTGACCGACCTGCGACCTCCCTCACCACCGAATCCACGGCTGAAGCCCTCCAAGCCCTCCCAGGTAGCTAGCCTCCTCTCATCCCTATTGTGTAAATGTAAGTGATAGTCCCTTGTTGTATATTTCCATCTCTTGTATTCGCGATTCTAGATAGCATTCCAACTTTTGTTATTCATACCATTATATGGAATATAGTTATTATATGTGTAACGTGGTATTAATACATAGGATTTGTACATATAGTATATACAAAATTTTGAATTGCGTGAGTAGATACTTTCTGTGTGACAATAGTCTGCATATATGCAATGTGTTGTTCATATGTTAATGTATATATTTGAATAACATGTATTTCAAAATTTTATAGTATAAAGTAAAATTTGTTTGCATTTACGTCTATACTTATGGTTTGCAACATATGAGATGAGTTTTGCATATTTCTGTTTATACACAAATTTATGTAATAATATATAAGTTAGTTTATATATTAATTATATATATATATATACGTTAGTTTATAAACGTTTCAATGAGGTATAGTAAAGTTTACATATGTTTTTTTCAATTATTATATATCTGCAACTATATATATATCACTGTTTATATATATACATATACATATCTGTGTGCTTTAGCTTCAGCCGTACTATTTATTTACATATACACGGTTAAGTTATATATTATATACTGTTATAGTTCTAATGTATATCTGTTAGTTATAAAATTAATTATGGGTTGTATTTTTATAGGTGATTCGTATAAGTATATTAAGTATTATATTTTTATTTTATATTTAAAAGTATATATGTATAGGTTGTATTTGGTAGGTTATATGAATATATTTATACCTTATCTTCGTTAGTACATATTCTAATATAGATTTACACTATATATGATTTCACAATAGTTTTGTCTTCTTTTGTTTGTATATTTTTAAAAAAACACATACATATATTTGAGTATGCAAGTTATATTGGTGATATATATATATATATATATATATATATATATTATGTTGCGTGTCAGATTCTTTATTAGTATTATATTGGGTTAGTTTATATATAGTTAAAGTTATGCTATTGATTGTTGATATATATTTGTTAGTTTTAAATATATAGTGTGTTTTATAAAGTATATATACGTTGTTATGAATATATAAGTTACCTATATTTATACATATTGGTGGTTGAGATTTCTGAATTATATAAATAATTTTATGAAGTATATAGCCTGTTGTGTAGATAAGCACTCTATTAGTTATGCATATTGTTTATAATATACAAGTTAAATAAGTAGTGTATATTGTTACTTATATAAATATGTACAATTTTGTGTAGGTATAATCTGGTTTCAGTATATATTTGAAGTTTGTTTTTCATATATATATTATATATATATATATATATATATATAATTTTTGAAACAATGATTTTGATTATATCTATATATAGGTTATTTTATTATTATTTTTTAACTTAAATATTGATTTCATGATAATAATAATAACAATATAAAATTTCTTCCTTTATCAAACTGATTCCAATTGTCCCATCAATTACTATTTATCAGCGTTGTCTGTCCAAATTCGTGTCAATCTTGCTTCGCTTTGGAATTCTTAGCTTGTTCGGTCGTCGGACTTCTCTAGCCTCGAAAGGTGAGCAATCACTCAGCAATCACTCACTATTAACGTTCTTATATTTATTAAATTTGATTTCAATTGAAACGACAATTGAAATATGCTGCTGTCAGTTATTTACATTGATATTTATGCTATTATCTGTATCTGTTCACCTGCGAGATATGACACCATACCTTTTTGTTTATCTGCTATTTATATTGATGATATGTGCATGTTGCTATATTATTATAATATCTGTTATCACTCTACAAGTTCCATATTAGTAGAGAATTCACTATGGGTTGAAATGATACATATCCGAACGATCTGTAGAATAGGAGAAAATCGTTATAGTTTGAAATGATAAGCCCAAACGATTTTCATTTGAATTAAATTTGGGATTTCGAGTTGAAATGATATTTATCCGTATATATTTAAATTACGGATTGAAAAGATAAATATCTATATCACTTGACCATAGGATAGAAAATTATATGCAGACACCGTGTTTTATATATAAATATTTTGAAAATAATTTCTATGGTTTTGGAAAGAAATATATGGTTTTATTAAATATTGATTTTTAAAATATTATATATAATGTTATTTTATATATAGATTTAATAATAATATTTAATTTAATTAACATTGATTTAATGTAACGACCCTAGATTTTAATTTAATTTAAATTGATAATTTATCGAATTTTTGAATTAAAATTGTGAAATGTATAGATGGATTGATGCGAGTTTCCCCGATCTCAAATAAAAATGTGTTAAATTACTTGAATTTAAATCTTATATTAGTGGTTTGAAAAATAAAGATTAAAGTATATACATTGACACAAGTACGAAATGAATAAATAAGTGAATTGTTAATTTATTTTTGATGGTTAAAATATATATATAATAAATACAAGACAATAAATAAGAAGTAAATAAAATATAAGATATAACAACATAAAGTAAATATATATATATATATATATATATATATATATATATATCTTAATCTCATATTAATAAATCAATACAAGATAATACAAATGGAGTAGGCTACAAAAGTAATAAGAGTAAAATAAAAATAGAAGTTCACTTATTTTGTAAAGTAAAATAATTCATACTTAAGCTATGAATAAGAATAAGAACATTGATATATAAAACAAAACAAAAACAATAAGTATAAAACTAAACTAAAAAGAAAGTATGCAGCTTGTAAAGATTTCAACAAGCAATGATAAGTGTGTAAACTGAAAATAAACAAGAAATAGACAAAAGAAAGAAAAATAAAATATGCAAATATGAAGACAGCAAAAAAAATACTAGTGTGAAACCAAAACAAGAAAGAGAAACAAAGAAAAGCAAAAAGAAATACAACACCCTGAACATGCTTTTTCTTTTATATACTATCTCCATATTGTACAGCTGAGATAGAGGAAATAGTTATAAGTAACAAAGCTACAGCCACAATAATAAGGAAAAGAAGATGTACAAGCAAATGAAGCTATGCATGTAGACTGAGGAATAGAGCACTAAGCAATTAATGCCCTTACCTTAGTACACAATATAATACATCTCAGCCCATAATGTAAGCATAGCTGCCATTAATATAATATACATCAGCCATTAATAAAAATAAAAATGAATGAACCTGTTGTACTAACTACAGCCTGCATACTTCTCTTTATATACATCCACTTCTTCATTTCATCAGTTTAGTCCATCATAAAAAAAAATAAAGTGGCATCATTTCAAAACACAAACAAACTACAACCAGAGAAATCAAAGAAGGTGATTTCAGCTGGCAATTTCAAAAGCCTGATTCAAAGTAAAAGCCCTATTCATTCTTTAAGCACAGTGAGTAATTTTTTTTTATACCTAAGTAATCTTGTTGCTTGTGAAAATTTTGGTGATAGTTGATGCTTGCATGCTAATAATTATGTTGTATTCAGTATGATATTTAAAGTATATGCTGTTCTATGAGAATGCATGTCAGTGTGTATTGTTGTCTGATCACCCTCTGTATTATAGTCCTCAGGTGCATATCTAAATTTTTAAATTCAAAATCTTAAATTTGATCTTTGCTTAGTTTTCAGACTTTCATGAAACTTGATTGTTTCATTTCAAACTTTAGTTTAGAGTTTTAAACTAAGTAGAACAATACTTATTTGGCACTGGGAAAACATAAGTACAGGAATGGTTATGCTAACTCAAAATTCAAAGTTAGTAATTTATGGATTCAGGATTTTAAATCAAATCCTTAAACAAAATCATGATTTTTAAAAATAAAATCACAATTTTTAGATTGTGAATGAAGAAGTAGTTCGGGTATGTGTGAATTTCCTTGTTCGGGTGATCTCTGATGATCCTCGGGTTGGTAGAGAGGGGGATCTCGTCTGGGGATGGAGGGATGAACGTAGATGCTCGGAAAAATGGTGCGGTGGTGGTTTGTTGGACGTGGAGGTAGCGGCAGGCATTTCTTGTTCGTAAACCTAATTTTGGAGAGGCTGGGTTTCTCGATTCGTTCATCTTCTTCGATTGACCGAGTGCGAAGCGGTTCTGGGTAATGGAAGAGGAAGCGTCGAGGGGTTGGTGGCCGGAGTTGTGTAGCCGTTGGTGGTTGGAATCTCATCAATGCCGTGATTTCCAGGTTCGGCTTTTAGTTCAGTTTTGGGTTTAAAGCTCGATTTTGATTCGATGATCTTCTCACGCGTTTGGGTGGTCGCGGGGCTTCAAGGCGTCGACGTTGACTTGTTGATGATCGAGACGGTGGCTGGAGGGGTTTGGGGTTCGTGTGCATGTGCACGGTGGGTCGCGAGCACGTTTGGGGGTTGAGAAAGTATTGGGTTCTCCAGAGTTTGCTCGAGGAAGTAATCGATTTTTTTCTCGTGAAGATGTTTGTTTCGCTCGTAGGGATCCTGTAACATACTAGTTTATAAGTTTAAACGTAACTTAAATTAACTGGAAAAAAAAGAAGAAGAAGAAGAAAGAACAGGTAGGAGTAGAAGAAGAGGAGAAGAGTGAGACGCGGGGAAAAGTAGGGGATGACTCGAGATTTACTCGAGTAAATGAGGTACTTTCCTCGGGTCTGTTGATATTGCCTTAATAGTTTAAGTATTTTAATTAACAAAGTTAATATTAATTAACTAAGTAATTAAATAAGTAAATTAGTTAAAGACTTTTCTTATATAAGTTTCATATGTAAGTAATAAATGTCATTTACAATTACTTTAAAGATTTTTAAATAATTAATTAATGAAATTAATTTTATTTAATTAATTAAATTAATCAATTTTGACAATCATTTGTAAATTGATAAATATAATTACTTGATAACAGTAATTGAAAAATTAATTAATTCTTGTAATTAATTTTGATAATATGATTAATTTAAGTTAATTAATTTAGTTTAATTAGTTTAAGAAAATATTTGATAAGTGTAATTTTCTTAGTGTAATTAATGGAGCATAATTACTTGGGAAAGTAGTTAATGATAATTACTGGAATGTAATTAGTGAAGATGATTTATAAATGGAGCAATTTGGGTAATTACCTTTGTAATTTATCAAAGGATTAATTTGTGGGGATAATTTATTATGGGATAATTGATTTATATAATGAGCAATTAAGGAATAATTAATAACGAGGTGATTAATTGATGTAATTAATCAAGGTAATTAATAAATTAATTTATATCAAATGATTTGTAATTTATTAATCAGAATTGGATTAATTCATAAATAATTAATTTAATTGGAAATAAATTAAATTGATTAGGATTAAAAACGATTTAATTAATCCTGCTTATAAATGACTATTGAATACTTGACTTACTCATAAATGATTGTATTGTATGAGATACCTTGAATTTATTTTCCTATCTGATCTGTGATATTTTGTTCTGTGTTTTGAGCTGTGTATATTTATTTGCATCTATATATTATCTGTGATCTGTGAATGAAGATAAGCGTTATAATTTATGTCGCTTATCAGATATATTGTTGTATTTGATCTGTCATGATTGAATGATGTGCACTATGGTGTTAAACCCCTGGACCACACTTATACACACACAATATGGATTTCACGAGGAAATCGATTAAGTCACAGATTTTGAAATGATTTATAAAAATTGAATATTTGAATTCAAATGTTTTGGAAATGGAATCGGAATAAATGTGAAAAGCTTTTGGAATGAAATTTCAAGTTAAAATTTATTTTAATTTACTTGATCAAGTTTTGAAATTAAATAATTCAATTTGAATTTGAATTCAATATTTGGAATTGAATTCGATGATTGGAAATTATGGTTAAAGATATTATAAACAGGTTTGTATGAATTTAAACCATTTTTAAATGTATGGTTTTGGGAATTTGAATTTAACCCAAGGATTTCAACTCGTATAAATGAATCAGATTTCCAAAATGAAAACTGTTGTTTTCAAATGATAAACACCTTTAGATAAGAACTGAGATTCCAGTTAATTAGGGGAATTTCAAGATTGAATAGAGAAATGATTTTCCTAAGTTATGAATGAATTCTTTTTGAAAGCTATGAATTAAATCTGTTTATTTTTAACAGATTTAAAATGATGATTTATTTAAACCATTCGAAATAAAATTGTTTTGAAAGCTATAAGTTAAATCTTTGATTTAAAGATTTAACGAGTTAAATCAAATTGAAATGAAAATTGATTTGGAAAATCTGTGAATGAATCTTTTATTTAAAAGATTAAAATATGAAAATTGTTTAAACCGTTAAAGGTTGTGAAAATGAATCTTTTTGTTTAAAGATTGAAAATGGTAATTTGTTAAACCATTTAAAGAAAAGTTTTGGGAAATAAGTTGTGACTTAATTGAAATCCCATTATCCATTTATTTTTGAAATATCGTGCTCACTATTCGGTTTAGCCGGGAAAGGACCTTTGTGTCGTATAACCCATTTTGAATATGTGATACGTCGTTATGGATAGCATTTGAAGACCGGTGATGAAGACCGGGTATTTGCGAAAGCGATAGGATGACCTATCGATTGTTTCTGCACCGAGTCGCGCCGGTATAGAAACTCCCTAAGTGATGGGAAATCCGATCGGGATTGTGAATATCCGGGTTGCAAGGACTTCTTTGTAAGTGCCTTCGGTTCTGTTCGAGCCCGGAACAGACTTGTATGGATTGTATGTCTGACATTACAAATTGAGATATAAAGCCGATTTCTTTCAAATATATTTCTGTTGGTGGCGAAGAATTTATTCTTTTAGCTTAACACCCTTCTCTGAGACGTACAATCTCAGAGGTTATGTAGTTGAATGTTATCAGCGATATATTCCTAATTTGGTAATGTGACATGCTGAGTGTTGCTGTGAAATGATCATTGTGTTGATTATTTGTGATAGGATCATTTATTGATCGTCTATCTTGATGATCATTTCTATGATCATTTGTTGACCCAAAGCACGGCTTTTGTATAAAGTGTGTTTTTGTGGACGTGACTTCGTCGGACCTCACACCCCGAAATGGTCGAAACAGGAAAGATGCAGCAAGGTTATTGGGGGTAGCACCCCTTAAGGTATGTACATTTCCTTCTGGATAGAAGTGGTATCATGGTATGGAGCCCAGATACTTAACTTATGTTGATATCGCAGATATATATATATATATATATATATATATGATTTTGTGATTTGTTGCTGGGGCCCCGGTTAAAGGTTGGTTACGACCGGGAGATGGCATACTTGTGTCAGTAGTTACCCAGTTAGGGGTAACCCAGCCTTGTGTTGGTAGAGATCCGGTTTGGTTCTCGGGGACGTCCTTCCAGAGGCGTTCTCATGTGGCAATGGGAAGTTCCTTGGCCTGACCATTTGTTGGAAATCCAAAGAAACAATACGAGCCCTGTACGGTTTTAGTTGTAGAACCTGCCATTTAATATGGTAGCTATAGTAGGCATAATATAATGGTACCTATGCTGGCTAAGATTAATATTCTACTTTTGAAATGTTTTCTATCACTATGCACTAGTAATAATATCAAAGAATTTCTTTTCTCGTACCAAGCATATTTAACTATCATAAGAAGAAATCTCCTCCAATTCTGCGTTTGCATTGTGTGTGTGGCGGGAGGTCTTATGGTAGTTCCATTTTTAAAAGCATTCCGAAAATTCTTTTATAAATCTTGTTTATTTAAATACAACTGTTTTGTTTACTCATACCAGTCCCATGACTGATCCGGAGTTTATTGTTTTCTTTCCTAAACTCTGGGTGCCCATTATTTCCACACGGGCAGCCTAGTAGCAAGTTTCTGTATTTTGGAGTAGCAATATTTTGGAGCTCTTATCTTGGAGCTATCTTAGGAGCTTTTGGAGATTTCAGGTGTTAGCTTTTGGGAGTTCGTTATCACCTCTTTCATTTGAGGATTTTTGGATATATGATCAGTGTTGTATTATCATGATGTTGTATTGGAGTTGTAGAGTATGTATTATGTACTCTGTTGCAGTATGGATATTATGTTGATGTTGTAACAGTGATGTTATTTATGATATTGATTCTGTTCCGCTGTTTTATATTCATCTAATTGTTGTTATAAGCTCCGGCGATGCGAATTTGATGTCGTTTATTGGACATCGAGTTTGGGTCGTCACATTTAATTAATATATAATATGTTTAAGTATTTATTTAAATTTATATTTCAAGAAATAGATTTTTTAATGATTTTATAAGTTAAAGTTGGGAAGGTGAATTTGACTCTAATTAAAATTGTAATCAATTAAGAATTTTATTTAATTAAATCGATTTGAAATTTATTGAATTTGAGAATTTAAAGGATATGATTTTATAACTTGATTTTGTTGAATATTTCACGTTTAAATAAATTGAAGGAAATATTTGGGAAAAATGTAGTTTAAGGTTATTTAAATGATAATGGATTTATTAAGTGAATATTTCAAACTAAATAGTAATAAAGTTAAAATAAGATATATATGAAATTATCAATTTAGTTTTGAAAGTGTTATAATTTGGAATATATATATATATATATATATATATTTGAAATGGAAATGATATTTTGGTTTTGAAGATAAATTATTTTGAAATGATCATGATGTTATAATAACGTTGGGTTGTTATGAGCGTATATTACTGCATAGTAGATAGTCACACAGATACTTAGAGGATGGTTATCCCAAACATCCTTTAAGATACTTGTATTTCAGTTGATATTTCACTTGAGTTGGATTTATTGGTATAAGAATGTTAATCCTGACTCGAGTGTTTTGTGTTTGCTTTACGCTCGGGTCAGACTGAGTGACACAACATTTGAGACTCACCTTTGAAGTTTGGAGCGTCGCTTGGAGATCCAACTCTCAATTCAGCTTTCAGCTTTTCTAGTTGATTTGTTCAGAGATGTCATCAGTCTGTATTTGAGATATTCCGCTGTATTTTATTTCTAACTCTGATGTTTATATAGTAGCTTCATGAACTACAATTATCTATTCCGCTGCACTTTATTGTAATACTCTGTGTCTGTGATTTTGTGATTATTTTATTTACCATATATGCTTAATTTTGCCAAATTTAAATCAACAATCTAATATTTTGAGCAATTCAAGTCTGACATATGCAGATGCAAATGGTTGAAAATATCGGGTCGTTAAACTCCAGCACTGATATAATCAGAATATACATTGATGTGAGTTAGATTACTCTCCAGACTATGAAGAACTTCACCGATTTCCTTTATCTCCTCTTTCTCTTTGCTAACTCTTCACTATAAATTGACAACTTCTCTAATATGATGATGAAATCTAAATTCCTCTTCAGATGTTGGGGTAGATGTGTGATAGAAAGCACATAACGATTGTCAGTAATTTATTTTATTTACTTTATTTATTAGAGACGAAAAAGGTGGTTGGTCTTTTCAATTGTGGAGGAAGATAACATTGGAATGCTTAATTTAAGATGCATACATATATTTATAAATATAAACGAGATTTCTAGAATTTATAAAAATCTAGAATTTTTAATTAAAATCTTTGCTTAAGTTAATTGGGTTTGGGTTTTTAAACTTAGGCATAACTAACTTGTTTATTATATTTTCATTTCCTTTACAAATTCTCTCACACACAGAGGGACACGCACAAACATTTATATTCCCAACCAATCAATTATCAAATAAAATTCATACTTAATCTTGCGACATCTATATATTTTTCTATATTTTAAAAAACTATTCTTTACAAGTTTAATTAATTTATTTTTTAATATTCTCTTCTCATTTCTATTTTAAATAATTTTAAAAATAAAATTCCTAATCCCTTTAAAAATTAAAATCAAATTCCTTAAATAAAAAATAATTTCTATTCCCATTCATCTCAATTATTTTCTTTATAAAATTTAATCAATTATTTTACTTCAAATTCTTGAATTTAAAATGTGTTTCGTTGTGATAAATTACCAACGATTGTAACATTTTGTAACTACTATCACAATACATACCATTTATGAATTTTCGAATAAATATACTTTTAATTAAATTAATTAACATAACACATTATACCAAGTATATAATAAAAAAACATCTTTTATTTTGTACAAGATTGGTTATCGAGTTAAATATATATAACAAATTACGTAATTGCCCCTAGGGCATACCCTTAAATTAGTCAATCTTTCACTCACACTTGGGATCAATTATGGAATCTTTTTCCAACTGCTCCAATCGGTTTCCTCAAAACTAATTGGGTCGGTCCCTCAATGAATGGGCATGCTATTATGTTTTAACTATTTACTCTGTCAATCAAGTCTCTCCAACACTGATAAACTACCTTTATCATGTGGAACAATTCCGAGCATCTCTCTTGATTTCTAATGAGCTTTAAGTTCTATTACAACTATATCACGACATAGAATTCTTAACATTTGGAATCATCTTCGGCTCAGTTATGAAATTTGTGCATTTATTATATAGGGATAGTTTGGCTCATATCCCTACTAAGTTTCAAAATAGAAAAAATATCTTCCCAAACTAAATTTACATTTTCGGTCTCTGTTTTCAAATCTGCGTGCACAAAAAACCCAAATATCCTTTACGTTTTTAATATTTCAAACGTGTACAACTTTCTATAGAAACATCGGATTAACATACCAATTTCACCAAATAATCAAAAAAATTATAATCTTTAAAACGAGATCCACTGTTGATACCAAAAAAACCATATTTGCAGTAAGGCTGCAATTATTCCATATATTTGTAGAGAATTCTGCAATTTTTGAACATCTCGATCTTTCTTCAAATGTCAGGAATTATTCCATAGAAGTGCAAAATTTTATGCAATTATATCGAATAATTGTAGTCTTTTATGCAATTATTTCATATAAGTGCAAACCTTTATGCATGTATGTCAAATAATTGTATAAAACTCTACAATTATTCCAAGTAATCATAGAATTGTTTGCAATCATAGCGTATAATTGCAGACATTTTTGCAATCATACCGTATAATTGCAGACATTTCTGTAATAATTGCAGACATTTCTGCAATTATTGTAGAGATTTATGCAATTATTGCATATAATTGTAGACATTTCTGTAGTTATTGCATATAATTGCTGGATGTCTGTAACTATACCATATAATTATAGACATTTCTGCAATTATTGTGTATAATTGCAAACATTTCTGCAATTACTGCATATTATTTCTAAATGCCTACAATGTACCATATAATTGCAGACATTTCTATAATTATTACGTATAATTGCAGAATTGTCTGCAATTATTGCAAATAATTGCAGAATTGTCTGCAATTATTGCAAATAATTGCAGAATTGTCTGCAATCATACCATATGTTGTTTTTACATATGCACAATGCCACTCATTAGAAAGATAATAAAATTTGTGATTTAATCGTGAAAACATTTGTTAATCCGTCGTTTCTACAAAAAGTTGTTACGTTTTAAAGATTGATAATTAAACGAGGTGCAAAATTTAATTATGCATATGAGAAAAACATGCACGTATGATGAATGCAATGGAATAAAGGGGTATTTTAGGAAAGAAATTTGGAGAATTTGAAAATAAGGATGTAATTTATATCTTTTTTTGGGAAGGATGTTTTGTGTATGAAGTTTGATTCTAGGGACGTGTCCCTTATTTTCACTGTTATATATATATTGCTTTTATTGCGACGCTAGTTAAGTTAATGTACTCAACATTTTTTTTGAATTAGCTACAATCTCTTTTATTTGGAACATTTCCAACTTAAAGATTCTTAACTTGAATTTATTATTGACATATTATACTCAATATCATTTTTAAAGTTTGAGTCCGAACACTCCTTGAAAAGGAGTTCGTTGTTTTTATCAACAATTCTCTAGTATTTCGTAAATACACCAGAATACTCCAAACAGTCATTTAGTGATATGAATTTGGATTTGATATTTGCTTTATGTATCAAATACATAAACAAATCAGGATAATGTAGACAAAACATGATGGTAATTCTCATTGCCAATGTATAAGGAATCCATCTTACATGTTCCATATTAAACATATTAATAAGTTGTCCTTGCATATCATTTTGGCACATTCCTAATATCTTTTATAATTACTATAAAAGACACCATTTAAGAAACCAACATTGAGTACTAAAAATACTAAAACCAATTTTAACATAGGTACATCATTAATAATCAATAGTGCATTGTTTACTTATGATTTAGAAATACCGGTGTACTTTTTAACTTTTTTTTAGCGCACGCTTCCTCTGTATTTTGATTGATAATCAATCTTTTTGACACATCTATCAAAATAATTGTTTAATTTTGATGCTCTTTAGAATGATACTTATATATCCATTCTTGGATCGTATCTGAAAACTCACAAACTCAAAAACTTTCCCATCGCCTTCGAGATATTTTGGTTGTTATGTGCAAACAGACTAGTCTAAATCCACATCAGAATTTTCTATTTCAACATGTATATACCAAAACATAAAGTTATGCTAGGAAATAAAATTGTGAGTAAAATCTGAACTAACTTGAGCCCATCGAAGGGTGAATCTGTTACATGAATTTTAGAAATTGAAATTCATGGCAATATTATTATCAATGTGGCTCACATTTGCGTCCAATGGAACATATCCTTTCAGATACAACTATCAAAATCATATTTTGATACTGCACTTGAAATCTATTTTGGATTAGCACATCGTACCATATCATAGAGTCAATCCTCTTAATGGTTTTACTAAACAGTGGGAATTATTTATTCTTGACATGGGCTAGAAACTCATAGTTTCTCTTTAATGTACAAGAATACTCATTACATGTTCTAATGTATTTGTGTTTATTTGATTTGGTCAATTTCAGTTCATCCCTAGGAATCAATTCTATCATTGGATCACGTCCAAATTTATTTTATACCAAAAATTTCTTAAAGAAATTCCTTCACTATGAAGTTGGTTTTTCTTGAACAACAGTTGTTTCCCTATTAAAACTGATTTTGCATTAATTGACAATATGTTTATGTTCACAACATAAATTAGTCATCTAATGACCATCGTTCCTAAAATTCTCTTGGGATGATTCATACAAGATCCTTACAATTATTACGTGCAGCCTTTCAACTCGCACAACCTGTCAACTTTTTAGCCTAGGATATGTAGGGGTTTTTGATAAACCCATATCTCGCATGATTTTTTAAACTATTTTTGGATGATATTAATTTTAACCTTGTGTACTACTCTTATGTACACGACCTTATTGTAAGAAGTTAACTCAACTTCACTTACAATCAATCATGCTGTATCCAACAATGTTTGATTATTCCTTATCAATACATCATCATGTATCATATTCATAGGGAGGAGTGACTTTTGAGGTTGAATATTTATTAACTTTAAGGTACATTCGAAACTCTTTCCAATATACTCACCTAGTCGATCAAATTGAATCATTTTATTTTATTGTACGTTATTTTATTTACTTATTATAATGGTTCGCAAATCCATACTCCTAGAGTCGACACTATTCTCCCTCAGTCAACTCAAGATGTACGGAAATACGAACCATAGGGTTAAAGAAGAAGAGGTAGAAGAAGAAAACAGAAAACAATATTAGAATCGACCAATCGCAGCGGAATAAAATATAATAGATAATATCAGATTTTTACATAAAATGAAAACTATATCTGTTTTATACAATACCCATCAGAGTATCACAAACAAACAACAATTACCAGCCTGGCAATTTCATACAATCACAGTAGTGGATATAAACAAATACGGTAATACATCTCGGACTCCAGCTCCTCTCCTGAGCTCCAAAGCATCCTTTCCTGTAATCTATAATACTCGGTCCGACCCAAACGTTATAGTTAAATAACACCCGAGTCAGTCTGGAATACCAGTGTGAGAAAACCACACTCAAATTGATTATTAAAGTTTCAAAATTCTTTTGAAAACAAAAGCATCTCTTAAGACCACGCCATAAATAAACATGTCGAGTTTTTACCTTACGATAGCCAAAACACTTTTTATTAAAATCCTATGATATTATAATAGGGTCTATTTACAAATACTTATTAAAATAGCCGAAATTGTTACATTCATTAATTCCAGCTACTAGCCACAATCGTGGGTAATACAAACAAAACCATAAAAGGCACGTAGGGAGAATGGATTTCCAACTAATGACTAGGCACTGGGGTACCACCTATCATAGTATGTGGCCTAGATCACCGTACCAAGAATTACTCCCAATCCCCCGTAACACAAGACCGGGACTACACCTTACTGGATAATCTCGAGTAAGACCACCCCACGGTTGGGATCAGCAACAACACCACTAAGCCGAATATAAGTGACATCTAGACAGGGATGACCTCACCCTAATGGGTGCTACCCACTTAGCCTTGCTGCATAACCCCTAATTTTCAGTCATCCCGGTTGATGAGGCTCGAGGCTAAGCGTTATCTTTTAGAACACCTCTCTTAGAATGCTCATCGTCCACCTGACGATGTTCTGAAAGCATTCATCCATACAAGTCTGTTCCGTATTCGAACGGAACCGAAGGCACTACTCCTACCACATCCATTTTAGAATCAGCTCAGGATTAGTAGCAACTAGCCCTACTCAAAACTTTTATGTTAAACTAGATGAAAATTTACCAGTTTCCATGTTAAACTAGACGCATTCTAAATATTAAATTTTTATTTTAAAATTTTATTGTTTAAAATTTCACAAAATTTTCAATTAATTAAATAAATAAAACGATTAAAATTTACGGGTCGTTACTCTCTCCCCCACTCAAAACTTTTCGTCCCGGAAAATGAAGGAAGTAGGAGAATAGAATAACCACAAGAAAAATATATCCAAAAACAAAATAAAAAAATAATTTAAAACCATACAAATTTCGATTTAAACAGATTAATATTCAATAATTGGTTTAAATTCAAGGTATTTTCATTTAGTTGATTTAATATCAATTTATTAATATTTGATACAAAAGATTTCTTTTAAAGCAAAATTTTATTTAATTTGTCCCATTTACTATTCATTCAACTTATTATTCTATTTATCTCTATTAACATTTTTTAATTAAAAGTCAAGTGTACAACACTTACTACAACCACACAAATTTTTATTTTATTTGTAAAGTTATTAATCATCATTCTACATTGTAAATTATTCAATTACATTTTCAACTTCTGAATGATTTAGGTAAGTTATATTGGAATGTAGTTGGTATTGTACAAGTAAAATTTTCTAATTCAATTATTTCAACTTTAAATACTTATTCAAAAATTTTGACTTCATTTTATATTTGAAAACATCTTTTAACATAAATTTAAAAAATAAATTTTCGATTTCACTTCAACAATTTAGAGATAAATATATCTATATATAAATATATCTATATATATCAAATCAAATATATATATAATCATATACCTGTATATAATATATTATAGATCAAGCCATACTTTAGAAATTCAAATCAATTAATTTTCCAGACAAAAGTGTAGCAAAGCTACAAAATGGTCTCTCCACTTCGAAACTCGAAAATGAATGTCGACGATGCGGCCGTCATCACCGAAATTATTTCCCAGTGACAAAGAGAAGAGCACTTATTTAAGCATTTAAAATCCTTTGGAATGATTTCTATTCGAAAATACTAGATAATACATTTAAAACCTTTAAAACCAAAGTTTGAAATTTTCGAAAAATAATTATCAAATTCTAATTTAAATCTATTTCAATTCCAAATTAAAATTTTAAACCATGTTCTATAATTTCATTTATTTATCATATTGGAATAGTCAATGGTTTACAAAATAATAAATAAAAGTCAAGTATTATCATTTCTGACAACAATTTCATTAACGATTTAATTTCAAAATTTTTTTTATACTTATATATAATATAATCATACAAAACTATTTTGTTTACCAAATTTGAAAACATTATTGTGTCAGTTTGTTCTGTTTGAGTGTTTTGGAAATCTTATCTATAGCGTTGATCAGACGAATCGATCGAAAACCCAAATCTGCATCAACAACTCCAACAACACAACATATAAAACATTTTTAATATAAATTTACAAATACACTTCATCGCTCGACGATACAAGAATGGATTTCAAAACATGTATAGAGATTCAAATTTGATGGACTCAAATCAAAGAGAATTTTGATTCGAAGATAAGTTTGAACAAAGATAAGATGATTTAATTACCAAATAGGAAGATGGATAAATTTATATAAATTACGGGCAACCTTAATCGGGTCGACTGTGACTTCAGAATTAGATCGATGTGGAATCATGAGGCAAATCCACATCCGATCTCGAGAGATAGAATTCGGGATATTTAGAGATATTAGCATCTAAACCGAGGATATATAAAAATCTCCGGTGAATCGATGCTATTGTAAATGAGTTTCAACCCTTTACAAATAATATGAATGTTGGCGAGACCACCAACTCATTATAAAGATCATTCGAAGTGGAGTTATGGGATACTTCAGAATTAAAAGAAGACAAATAGTGAGGGACACGAATGGATTTTAGAACCGCATGGAATGTTCCAAAATTAAAAGGAATCGAATCGAAAGGAAGAGATTCAAACCCGAATGAAAGTGATTCTGTAAATACATTTACCCTATATGCTGAGTTTTTCCTAGAGCTACCAAAGCTCTGATACCAACTGTAATGACCCGCTATTTTGGACTATTCGCATCTGCACATGTCGGACTTGAATAATTCAAAATACCGAATTGTTAATTTAAATTTGGCAAAACTGAACACATACAGTAAATAAATAATCACAGATCACAGACACAGGGTAATAAATGCAGCGGAAACAAAAGATAGTAGTTCATGAAGCTACTATATACATAACAGAGTTAAATGTACAACAGATGTCTCGAATACAATAGTCAAATACAATATCAGAATACATCACTGGAATCAACTGAATATCTGAAAGCTGGATAGATAGCTGGATCTCCAAGAAAAGCTCCAACTCCAAAGGCGAGTCTCGAATACTGGTACACTCAGTCTGACCCGAGCGTAAAGCAAAACACAAAACACTCGAGTCAGGATTAACATTCTTATGTCAATAAATCCAACTCAAGTGAAATAACAACTGAAATACAAGTAACTCAAAGGGTGTTGGAATAACCATCCTCTAAGGATCCGTTAAACTATATATATAGTAGTGTACGCTAAGTAGATAATGTCTATCAGTAATATAAAGTATAAAAATAGCGTTAAGGGGTTACCATTATCCCCCTAAACACATTTTATATAAGCATCATAGTCTATACAGCACTGTAAACTCCACCGTAAACTAGTGGGATATCAGGGAGTACTCCATAGGTATAACACAAAACAAATTCGTAGTGGTCGCGTATATAGGGATACAAGTATGACAAGGCACATGAGGCAATACCCAAGGTAGTGAAACTACCGTTTGCTTGATCCGGACTGGTGAGAACGCATCGCCGCAACGATCGCAACACCGTGAAACAACACTCCTAAAATTTCAAGGGTGCACACCAATCAATAACAAGTAATGAGTAGTTTACGAAGAAGTGTGTTCGCTCGAGGTGGCTAACCCCATTTGGCCCGGCACGGCTCCTGTTTTAGTCATTTCCAATTTGACACAAGTGTCAAGGCTATCCATTATCGTTCTCTTTCTTCAGTCATCACGTACAACATTCTAACCACTTCATTCTAGATCACACTCCGCGTATAGTTATTAAAGTGGTTTTCGGTTTGGATAGAGAGTAAGTCCATGACCGATCCCGGTTTCTTTAATAACTTTCGCAATTATTACACCGATTGGTCGTTTAATAATTTTTAAGAACCAAATCATTTCAATTTCAATTAGAATTTGTAAACCAACATTCCATATGTCATTCTATATCAATTTCCATAATTTACGTTTCAAAACTTCAAAACTACTATTTAAAAGTCTTATAATTCAATTTCAATTTTGATTTAAAACAACTCAAATATTGATTCAAGTTCGTATATAAGTTTCATTCCAAAATCATTTAAATTAATTTAATTTAACATTCAAATCAATTTAAATTCATTGATCGATTTCATTCAATATTCGTTAAGTTAACTTATCATTCAAAACAATTTCTATTTAATTTCGAATTCATTAAATCAATTATTTAAGTTCAACTCCATTATATCAAACTTACAAATTGAATTAAATTAGAATCGTCAAATCAAATTCTTTAAATTACAAGTCTTACATTAATTTCAATAAATCACATTTTATTCCTTGTTAAAGAATTTCAATTTCACTTATTTATTTTCTTAGTTACAAATTTCAAACTCAATTAATAAAGAAACTTAATTTCACTTATTCAAGAAGTTCAATTTCACTTATTAAAGAATTCAATTTTATTTAATTATTAAATAATTCATTCTTATTTAATTATCAAATAATTTTAAAACTTAATTATCAAATAATTTCAAACCTTAATTATTAAATAAATCCAAATTTAATTATTAAATAATTCCAAATAATTTCAATCTCAATTATTGAATAATAAATTTTAAAACCACGTTCTTTCATCAACTACTTTGTTAACATTTTGTTTCATATTATTAAATATTAACATCTAAATTTCACTAGAATTCAAATTCCAACTTCATTTAAAACCCTTATTATTTTATTCAAATAAAATCTTTATTATATTTTTAAATCAAATTATTGACCAATCGGGTTTTATTTAATTCTCTATCCTAGGTCAAAGTTTAATTTGGGTATTTATCATTTCAACCCGATTCCATTTCAATTCAAAAATCAAAGCATAGCAATGGGAACTTGCAGTGTGATAACTGGGATGGTGTCAAAGTAAATAAACAAGCAATTTCAACAATCAATAACCATCCAATAATTAATTCAAATAATTTCGAAATAATCGTATTAATTCACATTTTTGTTTGTGCAAATTAATATAATTATTTCAAGAATCTACACTATCATTTCATGTAGATTAAAGATTATTACACTAATATTTATACGGCTCTTAATTGATATCTATTATTCAATTTCATACTACATCGATTTAAACAACATACATTTAAATGGTTCAAGGTATAATTAACCATATTTCTACATGTCAATTTATTTAAACATTTAAAGGAGTCATATTTCAAATTTAACACATATATCAAATCTAACTATCCTACGTCAGTTTCAATTTCAAATTATTTATCACTTACTACATTAACAATTTAACGTCCAATGTCAACATCAAACAATCAATCATTTATCAACCAAACTGGATTATCATTGTATAAATAACATATAAAGGCGTCAGATGTCATAAGTGAACTGATACAGGTGATAACATATATATAACAGTGTAAATAACTAACAGTCGTATATTTCAATTGTCGTTTCAATTGAAATCAAATTTAATAAATAAAAGAACATTAATCGTGAGTGATTGCTCACCTTTAGAGGCAAAAGAGAATAGACAATTGGGTGAGTTACGGATCCAAGCATGGATTTCAAAGCAGAGCACAAATGAACGCGAATTTGACGGATAAGCTGATATAGGAATTGATGAGAACGATCAGTCTGTTTGATAGAGATAGATAACAGATGTATTGTTATTATTGTTATTTTTTTATAAAATCAATACGAAAAATGTTAATATATATATATATATATATATATATATATATGATTCAAACCCATTACATTTTTAAAATCAATTAAAATCCATAGTTCACAAACAAATTATAGATGTGTATACGCATTTCAAAATCACCACACAAACATTATATATGCATATATATCAACTTTCAGAATGTAATCATAACCGTAAATAAAATATGCTGCATTTGCATAAGCAAATTTACAAACATACATATATACTCGAATAAATTTCAATAAACTTGTATGAAGTGTAATATAATATATATATTTAGACCGCAACCTATAAAATATAATATAGCTTATATATATTTCCAATATAAAATAAGCAACACATATAACTTTTCATATGTATAACCAAATATAGCAATACACAGTAGAATAATATTTAAGTAAACTGTAAACTTTATATATGTAAACATATATAATAACGTCTTATACATAATAATATTTAAGTAAACGGTACAAAACGTGCAACATATATATAAATCGATAACTTATGTATATAGTAACAACTTACAATCTAATAAAACCAAAATTTCAAAAATCAATAAAATTTAACTCATTTAATATAAACAGCAAATTGGTTACCAATACCCCGTATAAGCTAATATATATTACATAAAATGAAAGGTTGCATTATAAAACAAGACAGAAATAAGAAATAAAGACTTGCTGCAAACATACTTTGTATAATTATATTACTGCTTCCTTTTTTCTTTATATCAAAACAAGGCTACTATGGTACTTCAGTAGATTTTGAAGTACGACCATATATTATATATACATGCACGTCAAAGATTAACTCGATTATATAATTACAACATATAAACTTACATACTACTTTAATATATAAAGTTGTACATATCAGTGTTTGTATAAACAAAATATTAATAAACCGATATTTATCAACGTTTAATATATAATTAAATATATCAGTATAATCAAATATATGGAGTTAATATACTTTTAAAACAAACAAACATTTATATAACAGTATAGGTTGTAGCTTTTATTTCAAATAGATATATACAGCAAAATCATATTTAACCAAATTTACCTATAGAGTTTTATATGAAAACAAAATCCATGAACAACATTGAATACGTAAAATGAAGATAGCATATGTAACATCTCAAAACTTTTAAATTTAATTTTGTAACTTATTTAAATTTTTGAATAAATTTGAGAAGTTTCAAAGACAAAATGAAATATTATTAATATTAAATAAAAGAAAGATATATGGAAGTAAAAATATATTTGATAGTTAAGTTTAAATAAATAATAATAATAAAAATAAATAAATAAAAACATATAACAAGCAAGAAATTGTTTTAAACAATAAAATAAAATACATGTGATGAATGAAATGTTAATAGTTAAAACTTCAAATAGAAAAAAAAATTCAAGAGTATGTTTGTAATAAAAACACATAGTTATAAAATGACCTATGGAATACAAATAAGTGCATGTAAATTTGTAAACCAGGAAACAAAGAAACAAATAAAGGATAAATATAAAAGTATGTTGCTATGAATAAATCAAAGCGTGTATGAAGATTAACACAAGCCAAGAGATAATGAAACAATAATTTATGCAAGGAAAATCTGCAAAAATATGACAAATTAGTACTTATAAAAATGAAACAGCATATATATATATATATATATATATATATATATATATATATATGTAAACAAGGATGGGGGCATGAGCAATAAATGCGATTTACTCTTCAGCATGATCAAGATCAAATCAGCTGAAGCAAAGCATGGGTTTAGTTAACAAAGAAAAAAGAAAAAAAAAAGAAATATAAAATGTCGAGCAAAGAGTACTTGCCTATACATCAGCCTGTACGCAAATTCTTTATATACATGACTATTTGTTTCAGCTCGTTCATAACAACATAGTGAAGCCAGAGAAAGAAAAATATAAGTATCAACATATTTTCAAAAGTCAAGATCGTCTAACGAAACAAAACAGAAAAAGGTTTAAAAGCAGATCATCTGCAGTCTTTCAAAACAAAAAGGAAAGTGCTCTCTATTTCCAAAAATTTGTCCAGGTGAGTAAACTTGTTTTCTTTCATTTGAAATCTAAGTATTTATATTGTGTTTAGTTGTATATTGAAAGAGAAATGTGCTCTGTATGTTTTTATGCTACTGGAAAAAAATTATACAGTTTGTTTTTTAATATTTGTTCTTTTTTTTCTTAGGGCAAAGTGTATTAGAACAAAATTCAAATAGACTCCATTTAACATTTTTGCTTGGGATTTTTAAACAAAATAAACATGCTTAAACTTGAATCACAGTTTAAATTTTGTTTTGAGTTTGATCATGAAGAAATTGACTCTGTAATCCAAGATTTGCAGTAAAAACAAATTTTTTCATGATGAACGCAAGTATTTTAAATTAGTGATTTGATTATGTAACTTGAATAAGCATACAAAGATGTGATTTTTAAATTTAATGTGATGATTTTTAATTTAGTATTTGATGTGCAGTTCGTATGTGAATAAAATAGAAACTTTGATCATTTTCTGATGATCAACTTAATATTTGATATTGAAATTGTGCGTGAAGCTGGGTTGGACGTCATAGATTTTAGGAAAATTAGCGAATAATTTTTCTATTGTATAAATTAGAGATTCAAGTTCAATTTAGGGTTTTAGCTTATGTTTCTGCAGTGATCGAATTTTGTCCAATTTCGTGGTCTCGCGTGCATCGGACTGGACGAGATTATTTGGAGGAGGTGCGTGGTCAAATGGGGGAGATCGTGACGGAGGCGCGTTACCTCAGGTGACCTCTGGCGTGGTGGCGAGGTGATGTAGTTTGGGTGTGCTCGAGTTACAGTGTCGAGCGAAATACCCATTTTTGATTTCGGGTTTCTGGGTTAAGTTGAAGATCGATTTCGAGTATAGGAAGTGTTTGCAACATGCCGAGGCTCGCGACGTTCGCTAAAACGGCGGCGCGACGATGTTCATGTGCACGACACAAATTTTTGTGTCAGTGGTGAGTTTTGGGGGAGAAGGGTATTGACTCGAAGGAGGCTTCGGGATTATCATGTTGTGGCTCGAGTATCCACTCGAGTAAAATATGGGTGCATCATGTTTAAGTACTTAGAAAATTTATCTAAGTTAAAATAGGGGCACTCGGGTTGATTTTGATGAAATCTCGAAGCAAACACGAGTTTTTCTCGTGCGTGACCAGAAGCAGGTCTCGAGACAAATTTATAAACAGTTTTTTTTTGCTTTAAAATTTTTCAAATCTTTAAGACACTTTTAAAATATGTTCAAACAATGATTTGAATTGAAATTTTAAGCTGATTTAAGACTTAAGTGAAAAGCTTGAAGAAGTTAATTTTAGTTTATTCAGTTTAATATAATATTTTTATAAAGGTTATATATATTAAATAAATAATGTAATTTAAAAGAAAATTAAAGTAAAGTGTTGTATAAAACTAAATCTTAACCTTTAAAATGTGATAAAGGAAATTTATTAAACACGGGTTAAAAAGATAATCAAAGCAATTCGATTATCTTTTGGTTTACTTAAACGATTAATGATTTGTTAATATAACCTCTTAAGAAATAATCTTAGTTAATTAATTAATATTAAATTTTAAATTAAATTGATAATTAAGATTTAGATTAATTTATAATTAAGATAAATAAATTTGAAATTAATTAAGAAAATTAATTAAGAAGTGATTAATTAATGAAAATGATGAAGAACTAATCAACTGTAATTAAGTGTAATTAATCATTGATTTAAAATTTCTAATGAAAGTAACTATGTAATAAATAAATTTAAACCACATGAATTATTCATCTGAATTAAAGGTGTTTTGATCGTTCTTGAATACTGTGTGTTGGATTGATATTCCTGTTATGTGATGTGATGCTATGTAATCATGCTTTGTGCTGAGCTGTGATATTTGTATTGAATATACTGCTGTGTGACTGTGAAAAAACCATTGGCCCGTAAAACGGCATTTGAATTTCGACGCGATAGGGAGTCGGATTCCGGTTGGTTATCCGAAACCCACATCGAATGTGTTAATCTTTGTGAATGACATATTCACATGTTTTTTTTAAATTGACGCTCACTGTTCAGTTTAGCCAGGAGAGGATCTTTGTGTCGTATAACCCATCCTGAATATGTGATTCAACGTTATTGATAGCAGTTGAAGACCGGTGGTGAAGACCGGGTATTTTCGAGAACGATAGGATGACCTATCGGTTGTCTCTGCACTAAGTAGCTACGGTATAGAGATTCCCTAAGTGATGGAAAGTCTGATCAGGATTGTGAATGCCCGGATTGCAAGGACTTCTTCGGAAGTGCCTTCGGTTCTGTTCGAACCCGAAACAGACTTGTATGGTTGTATGTCCGACATTACAAATTGAGATATAAATCTGATTTCTTTCAAATACATATCTGTTGGTGGCGGAGAATCTATTCTCTTAGCTTAACACCCTTCTCTGAGACGTACAAGCCTAGACGGTATGTAGTTGATGGTTATCAGTAATATACTCCCAATTTGGTAATGTGGCATACGAAGTGCTGCTGATCATTTGTTGATCGAAGCATGGCTTTGTGAAAAGTTAGCTTTGCGGACGAGACTTCGTCGAACCTCACAACCCGGTTATGGTCGAAACAGGAATCGTGGCAGCAAGGTTATTTGGGGATAGCTTCCCCTGAGGGTATGTCCATTTTCTTCTGGATCATGAGTGGTATCATGATATGGAGCCCAGATACTTACTTTGTGGTTGCTGCAAACTTATTTCTTTGTGGTTGTCGGCTGAGAAGCGCTTCAGATAAAGGTTGGTAACAACCGGGAAGTGGCATACTCATGTCAGTTGTTACCTAGATACAGAGGTAATCCAGCCTTGTGTAGCAGAGATCCGGTTAGGATCCGGGGACGTCCTTCCAGAGGCGTTTCATTTTATATGGGAAGTTCCTTTGCCCGACCATTTGTTGGAAATCCAAACAAAAAGATACGACCCCTGTATGGTTTTAGTTGTACAACCTGCCATTTAACATGGTAGATGTAGTAGGTATACTATAGTGGTACGTACGCTGGCTAAGATCAATATTATACTTCCGAAATTGTTTTCTACACTATACAATAATAATATTATTTAAAAGTGTTTTCTCATATTAAGCATATTTGACTATCATAAGAAGAAATCTCCTCTAAGTCTGCGTTTTCATTGTGTGTGTGGTGGAAGGTCTTATGGTAGTTTCATTTTTAAAAGCATACCGAAATTCTCTTATAAATCTAGTTTCTTTAAAAGCAACTGTTTTTGTTTACTCATACCAGTCCCATGACTGACCTGGAGATTTTGCTTCTTTCCTAAACTCTGGGTGCCCATAATTTTCCACAGGAGCAGCCTAGAAGCAGGTTATCCGTGTTTTGGAGATAGATTGGATTCGAAATCTTCTGGAAGCTTTGGATTAGGAAATCTTTTGAAGTGTTAGATTTTTGAAGACCTTGTCGAAGTTGAAGTATGTTGGAAACTTGTTGAAGTTTCTATTGTCGTATTATTTTGTACATATTGGTATCACTCTGATATTTGGGATCGATGTTGTATCTGTGTTGATATATGACATTCATTTTGTTTCCGCTATTTTATATTCATCTGATGTTGTTATAAGCTCCACCCAAACTGAAATTTGACGTTCGAATCTCCGGTAGTCGAATACAAGTGAGGTATTTGACGTCGACTTTTTAACGCTGAATTTTAGGTCATGACAATTGGTATAAGAGCTTAAGGTTGAGTAAGAACTTTAGCTACAGAGTATAACACATTAGATGGATCATTAGAGATAGGGTGTTGTATACCCTAGAATGAGTATAAACCAAAAGACCGAAACCCTAATTTTTGGTCTATTCCTTTTAGGTTGTTAATGCTTCCTAAGGTATCTTGTCCGTATGCCTAAATCAAGTTTTCTTGCTATTTACAGATAATAAGAATGAGCGGAAGAAGAGAACAAGGTAGGGAACGGGGAAATACCACCGCAACTGGTCAAGTCCCTACAACTGCAACAATACCTACTAAATTTCAGCCTAATCTGGCTGATCTGTATAAAAGCTTCTCGAGACTTGGTGGAAAGCCGTTTACTGGAAAGGAATATGTTGTGGAAGCCCAAGCTTGGATCTGATTCTGTGAATTTTTTTTCAAGGGTTGAAGTTGGAAGATGATCAAAAGCGATTAATAGCTTCTTGGCAACTCCAAGAAGAAGCATCAGCTTGGTGGGAGACAATTACTGTGGATGAGTCAGAAGATAAGTTTACTTGGAAACGATTTAAGGAAGTGTTTGAGCAGCGATATATTCCATCTGCTGGTATCTCTCGAATGTACCAGGAATTCCTAGATTTGAAGCAAGGAAGTCTATCATTTGAGGAGTACTTGAATAAATTCAATGGATTATCTCGATTTGGTCCGGAACTAGTAGGTACACCCTTGAAGAAAAATGAAAGATTCATTCGGGGAATGAATAAAGAGTATCACGAGAGAATGACAGCCCACATTAAAGAATCTTTTTCAGACATGATTGATACGGGTTATCGATATGCTACTCTAGATATGCAGGAAGTTTCGAAAGATAAGGGGAATTCAAGTAGTTCGAATAGGAAGAAAAGGAAATTCGAAGGAAAGAAACCGGTTCGAGGTAAGAAGAAGAAGAGGAGTACTCAAGAGAATTCAGCCCGAAATGTTGTTTGTTATAATTATCAGGAGAAAGGCCATTTAGCAAATGATTGTGAGAAGCCAAAGAAATAAATTAAGAAGAATCAACTTGTAAAGACAAGTCAAAGATCCAAAGAATATTATTTTTGTCACCAGCCAGGTCATGGAGTTAAGAATTGCCCGAAAAAGAGACAAGCACAAATAGCGAAAGTGTGCGCAGTAAATGATAACCCTTCAATTTCTAAGGCGAATGAAGGAAAGGGAGTTTTGGAGGGTAACCTTATTATTGGTGATAGAATTGTTAGAGTTTTATTCGATAAGGGAGCTTCAAATAGCTTTATCTCCCAACAGATCGTAGACGAATTAAAACTTAAACTCATGTTTGTCGATGAATCCATTTGTGTGAAAAATCCAGTGGGTGGTCCTGCAAATCTTTGTCTATATTGTAGGAGAGTGCCTATCTCTTATTCTTTCCATCAATTTCCTATTAACCTTTATGTTCTTGACTTCAATGAATTTGAAATCCTACTTGGGATGAATTGGTTATCGAAATACGAAGCCAAGTTAGATTGCAGCAACCGAACGATTCTAGTCCAAACTGAACTTGGAGATTCCGTTGAAATTTCCTGTGAAGACCCTAGTCCGAAAAGAGATAAACTGATGTATACTTTGGGATATCCAGAACCTAGTCTGGAGTCCATTCCTATTGTCCAGCATTTTCCCGATGTATTCAAAGAAGTAGAATCTTTACCACCACATAGAGAGATTAAATTCAGAATTGACTTAATTCTGAATGCTCGTCCTGTCGTTCATGCTAGTCGCAGGATGGCACCGCGGGAAAGAATTGAACTAGTCGAACAAACTGGTGATTTGTTAAAAAAGGGATTGATTCGTCCTAGTGTCTCTGAATGGGGCTCAGCGGTAGTATTTGTGGCTAAATCTGATGGGTCTTCGAGATTGTGTGTTGACTATCGCGATGTCAATAAGCAAACTCTCAAGAATAAGTTTCCGTTACCCAAGATCGACGACTTATTCGATCAACTTCATGGTGCACGATTCTTTTCTAAGATGGATCTAGCTCAGGGATTCCATCAGTTGCGAATTGCCGAAGATTGTGTTCACCTAACTGCTTTTAGAGGTCCGTATGTGTTCTATGAGTGGTTAATCATGCCTTTTCGACTAACCAACGCTCCTGCGTACTTCGTAGATTTGATGACCCGTGTGTTTCGGGAGGTGCTGAATAAATTTGTTCTTGTATTTATCGATGATATCCTAATCTATTCCAAAACCAAAGAGGAACATACTGAACATCTCACAATTGTTTGGAAATTTTGAGAAGGAACATCTTATTCGCTAAATTTTCTAAATGTCACTTTTAGGTCAAAGAAGTTAGATTTCTTGGCCATGTTGTTAATGAAGAAGGGATTTCCATTGGTCCGAGCAAAATTTTCGCTATTCTAGACTAGAAGCAACCCACGACTCCGAAAGAAGTTCGAAGTTTTCTTGGTTTAGCAGGCTACTACCGGAAGTTTGTTCAGCACTTTTCCAAAATTGCTAGCCCATTAACCAAGCTAACCATGAAAAATGCCAAGTTCAATTGGACCCCAAGAAGTGACGAAGCTTTTCAGGAATTGAAAAAGAGATTGACTACTGCTCATGTTCTCGCTATCATTAACGGAAACCAAGGCTTATTTGTCTATATGACACTTGTGGTGATGGGGTAGGTGCAGTGTTAATGCAGAATGGAAAGGTGATTGCCTACGCGGGCAGACAATTACGTCCGCACGAGAGAAACTACCTAACACATGATTTGGAGCTTTTGCCTGTTGATTTTGCCTTAAAAATTTGGCGACATTATCTTTTGGATGAACATTTTGAATTATTCACCGATCATAAATCTTTAAAGTATCTCTTCACCCAGAAAGATTTGAATCTACGACAACAACGTTGGTTGGAATTTCTGGCATCCTATGACCTAGATATTCTATATACACCTGGAAAGGCCAATGTGGTTGCCGATGCTTTAAGTAGGAAACATGCTATTCTTGTTCATCTTGTTATCACTCCTACTCTCCTTGAAAAGATTGCCAACAAGCAAAAAGAGGACAATTTTCTTCAGGAAATATATGGGAGAATTCGTCGAGGTGAAGATTCTAGTTTTGCGTGATGATAATGGGGTTATAAAGATTAAAGGAAAAATTTGTGTCCCTGACATTCCGTAGCTGAAACGTGAAGTTTTGGACGAATGCCACAAGTCCAAACTTTGCATCCATCCAGGAATCAACAATGTATCGTGATATTAAAAGGAGTATTTGGTGGAAGACAATGAAAAGGGACATATCGATTTATGTGAGTCGCTGTGCTATTTGTCAACAAATTAAAAGCGATCAAAAGAAAGTAATCGGTTTACTTCAGGCTTTGGAAGTACCGAAATGGAAATGGGATCAGGTATCGATGGATTTCATCGACGGATTGCCACGAACCAGAAAGGGAAATGAAGAAATTTGGGTTATAGTGGACCGTCTAACCAAAACTGCTCACTTCATTCTAGTGAAATCCACTCGAACTGCAGCAAGCTTAGCATAGCTGTATATAAAAGAGATTGTTCGTCTCTATAGGATTCCCAGCAGCATAGTGAGTGATCGTGATCCGCTCTTCACTAGTAGATTTTGGAAAGCATTCCAAGCCGCATTGAGAACAAAGCTGAACTTCAGCACTGCTTATCATCCACAATCCGATGGGCAGACAGAAATGATAAATCGAATTCTAAAAGACCTATTGCATGCTTGCATTCTTGATTTTGGTGGTTCTTGGGAGTACCATTTACATCTGGTAGAATTTTCTTATAACATTAGCTATCAAGCCAGTATTGAAATGGCTCCTTTTGAAGCTTTATATGGTCGTCCGTGTCGATCACCTGCATGTTGGATAGAATCAGGTGATAGACTCGTCCTTGGACCAGACATGATTAAAAAAGCCACGGAGAAGGTAGATTCTATTCGAAAGAAATTAATAATTGCTCAAAGTCATCAGAAGAGCTATTATGACCGTCGACGAAGAGATTTGGAATTTCAAGTTGGAGATTCTGTATTTGTGAAAGTGTCTCCAATGCGGGGTGTATTGAGATTCGGGAAAATTGAAAAGCTAACACCGCGTTATATTGGTTCTTTTCCTATTCTGGAAAGGATTGGTCCTCTAGCATATCGAGTGCAGCTACCCAGCTGGTTGTCTGGCATGCACAATGTATTTCATATTTCTAATCTCCGAAAATTTGTACACGACCCAGATAGTATTATTGAGGAGGCAGCTCAACAGGATCTTGAGATCATTCCTCACTTGGCAGTTGAGAGAGCCGATAAAGATTGTAGATCGTGATGAGAAGCGATTGAGAAACAAAGTTGTGAAACTAGTTAAAGTTCAATGGAGCGGCGATCCAAAGGACTGTACTTGGGAAACCGAAGATAATATGCAGAAATCATATCCCAACTGCAGAGTTGATATCTTGGCTTAAACTGGTAAGCTATTTCCTTATTCTTCTAAGTTCGTATATTCTTTGTTTATTTTTCTCTCTTTTTCAAATTTCGAGGACGAAATTTTCTTAAGGGGAGATATTTATAACATCTCATAACTTTTAAATTTAATTTTGTAACTAATTTAAATTTTTGAATAAATTTGAGAAGTTTAAAAGAAAAAATGAAATATTATTAATATCAAATAGAAGAAAGTTATATGGAAGTAAATAAATATTTGATAGTTAAGTTTAAATAAATAATAATAAAAAAAATAAATAAATAAAAACATATAACAAGCAAGAAATTGTTTTAAACAATAAAATAAAAAATATGTGATGAATTAAATGTTAATAGTTAAAACTTCAAATAGGAAAAAAAAAGGTCAAGAGTATGTTTGTAATAAAAACACAGTTATAAAATGACTTATGGAATACAAATAAGTGCATGTAAATTTGTAAACCAGGAAACAAAGAAACAAATAAAGGACAAATATAAAAGTATGTTGCTATGAATAAATCTAAGTATGTATGAAGATTACACAAGCCAAGAGATAATGAAACAATAATTTATGCAAGGAAAATCTGCAAAAATAAGACAAATTAGTACTTATAAAAATGAAACAGCATATATATATATATATATATATATATATATATATATATATATGTAAACAAGGATGGGGGCATAAGCAATAAATGCTATTTACTCTTCAGCATGATCAAGATCAAATCAGCTGAAGCAAAGCATGAGTTTAGTCAACAAAGAAAAAAAGAAAAAAAAAAGAAAAAAAGAAATATAAAATGCCGAGCAAAGAGTACGTGCCTATACCTCAGCCTGTACGCAAATTCTTTATATATATGTTTATTTGTTTCAGCTCGTTCATAACAACATAGTGAAGCCAGAGAAAGAAAAATATAAGTATCAACATATTTTCAAAACTCAAGATCATCTAACGAAACAAAACAGGAAAAAAAAGGTTTAAAAGCAGATCATCTACAGTCTTTCAAAACAAGAAGGAAAGTGCTCTCTATTTCCAAAAATTTGTCCAGGTGAGTAAACTTGTTTTCTTTCATTTGAAATCAAAGTATTTATATTTTGTTTTGTTGTATATTGAAAGAGAAATGTGCTCTGTATGTTTTTATGCTACTGGAATTTTTTTTTATACAGTTTGTTGTTTAATATTTGTTCTTTTTTTTTCTCAGAGCAAAGTGTATTAGAACAAAATTCAAATAAACTCCATTTAACATTTTTTCTTGGGACTTTTAAACAAAATAAACTTGCTTAAACTTGAATCACAGTTTAAATTTTGTTTTAAGTTTGATCATGAAGAAATTGACTCTGTAATCCAAGATTTACAGTGAAAACAAATTTTTATGATGAACAAAAGTATTTTAAATTAGCGATTTGATTATGTAACTTGAATAAGCATACAAAGATATAATTTTTAAATTTAATATGATGATTTTTAATTTAGTATTTGATGTGCGGTTCGTATGTGAACAAAATAGACACTTTGATCATTTTCTATGATCAACTTAATATTGATGTTGAAATTGTGCGTGAAGCTGGGTTAAACGTCATAGATTTTAGGAAAATTAGTGAATAATTTTTCTATTGTATAAATTAGAGATTCGAGTTCAATTTAGGGTTTTAGCTTATGTTTCTGCAGTGATCGAATTTTATGCAATTTCATGGTCTCGGCTGCATCGGACTGGATGAGATTATTTGGAGGAGGTGCGTGGTCAACTGGGGGAGATCGTGACGGAGGCGCCTTACCTCCGGTGACCTCTAGCGTGGTGGTGAGGTGATGTAGTTTGGGTGTGCTCGAGTTACAGTGTCGAGCGAAATACCCATTTTTGATTTCGAGTTTTCCGGGTTAAGTTGAAGATCGATTTCGAGTATAGGAAGTGTTTGCAACTTGCTGAGGCTCGCGAAGTTCGCCAGAACGGCGGCGCAACGATGTGCATGTGCACGACACAAATTTTTGTGTCAGTGGTGAGTTTTGGGGGAGAAGGGTATCGACTTGAAGGAGGCTTCGGGATTATCATGTTGTGGCTCCAGTATCCACTCGAGTAAAATATGGGTGCATCAGGTTTAAGTACTTAGAAAATTTATTTAAGTTAAAACAGGGGCACTCGGGTTGATTTTGATGAAATCTCGAAGCAAACACGAGTTTTTCTCGTGCGTGACCAAAAGCAGGTCTCGAGACAAATTTATAAACATTTATTTTTACTTTAAAAATTTTCAAATCTCTAAGAAACTTTTAAAATATGTTCAAACAATGATTTGAATTGAAATTTTAAGCTGATTTAAGACTTAAGTGAAATGTTTGAAAAAATTAATTTTAGTTTATTTAGTTTAATATAATATTTTTATAAAGGTTGTTTATATTAAATAAATAATGTAATTTAAAAGAAAATTAAAGTAAAGTGTTGTTTAAAACTAAATCTTAACCTTTAAAATGTGATAAAGGAAATTTATTAAACACGGGTTAAAAAGATAATCAAAGCAATTCGATTATCTTTTGGTTTACTTAAACGATTAATGATTCGTTAATATAACCTCTTAAGAAACAATCTTAGTTAATTGATTAATATTAAAGTTTAAATTAAATCGATAATTAAGATTTAGATTAATTTATAATTAAGATAAATAAATTTGAAATTAATTAAGAAGTGGTTAATTAATGAAAATGATTAAGAACTAATCAACTGTAATTAATTGTAATTAATCATTGATTTAAGATTTCTAATGAAAGTAACTATGTAATAAATAAATTTAAACCACATGATTTATTCATTTGAATTAAAGGTGTTTTGATCGTTCTTGAATACTGTGTGTTGGATTGATATTCCTGTTATGTGATGTGATGCTATGTAATCATGCTTTGTGCCGAGCTGTGATATTTGTATTGAATATACTGCTGTGTGATTGTGAAAAAACCATTGGCCCGTACAATGGCATTTGAATTTCGATGCGACAGGGAGTCAGATTTCGGTTAGTTATCCGAAACCCACATCAAATGTGTGAATCTTTGTGAATGAAATATTCACATGTTTTTTTTTAAATTGACGCTCACTATTCAGTTTCGCCGGGAGAGGACCTTTGTGTCATATAACTCATTCCGAATATGTGATTCAACGTTATGGATAGCATTTGAAGACCGGTGGTGAAGACCGGGTATCTTCGAGAACGATAGGATGACCTATCGATTGTCTCTGCACCGAGTAGCTACGGTACAGAGATTCCCTAAGTGATGGGAAGTCCGATCGGGATTGTGAATGCCCGGATTGCAAGGACTTCTTCGAAAGTGCCTTCGGTTCTGTTTGAACCCGAAACAGACTTGTATGGTTGTATGTCCGACATTACAAATTGAGATATAAAGCTGATTTCTTTCAAATACATATCTGTTGGTGGCGAAGAATCTATCCTCTTAGCTTAACACCCTTCTCTGAGACGTACGAGCCCAGAGGGTATGTAGTTGATGGTTATCAGTAATATACTCCCAATTTGGTAATGTGGCATACGAAGTGCTGCTGATCATTTATTGATCGAAGCATCGCTTTGTGAAAAGCGTAGCTTTGCGAACGAGACTTCGTCGAACCACACAACCCGGTTATGGTCGAAACAGGAATCGTGGCAGCAAGGTTATTTGGGTATAGCTTCCCCTGAGGGTATGTCCATTTTCTTCTGGATTATGAGTGGTATCATGGTATGGAACCCAGATACTTACTTTGTGATTGCTGCAAACTTATTTCTATGTGGTTGTCGGTTGAGAAGCGCTTCGGATAAAGGTTAGTAACTACCGGGAAGTGGCATACTCGTGTCAGTTGTTACCGAGATACAGAGGTAATCCGGCCTTGTGTAGCAGAGATCCGGTTAGGATCGGGGGACGTCCTTCCAAAGGCATTCCATTTTATATGGGAAGTTCCTTTGCCCGACCATTTGTTGGAAATCCAAACAAAACGATACGAACCCCTTGGCGGTTTTAGTTGTAGAACCTGCCATTTAACATGGTAGCTATAATAGGCATACTATAATGGAACGTATGCTGTCTAAGATTAATATTATACTTCCAAAATTGTTTTCTACACTATACACTAATAATATTATCTAAAAGTGTTTTCTCGTATTAAGCATATTTGACTATCATAAGAAGAAATCTCCTCCAAGTCTATGTTTGCATTGTGTGTGTGGTGGGAGGTCCTATAGTAGTTTCATTTTTAAAAGCATACCGAAATTCTCTTTTAAATCTAGTTTCTTTAAAAGAAACTGTTTTTGTTTACTCATACCAGTCCCATGACTGACCTGGAGTTTATTGTTTCTTTCCTAAACTCTGGGTGTCCATAATTTTCCACACGGGCAGCCTAGAGCAGGTTATCCGTGTTTTGGAGCTAGCTTGGATTCGATGTTTCTGGAAGCTTTGGATTAGGAAATCTTTTGAAGTGTTAGAGTTTTGATGACCTTGTCGTAGTTGAAGTATGTTGGAAACTTGTTGAAGTTTCTGTTGTCGTATTATTGTTGTATCATATTGGTATCACTTTGATATTTGGGATCAATGTTGTATTGGATATTGTATCATGTTGTATCTGTGTTGATATATGACATTCATTTTGTTTTCGTTATTTTATATTCATCTGATGTTGTTATAAGCTCCACCCGAACTGAAATTTGACGTTCGAATCTCCGGAAGTCGAATACAAGTGAGGTATTTGTCGTCGACTTTTGAATGCTAAATTTTGGGTCGTGATAGCATATATATACCGTATGAACAAGATAGGTTGCAAGCTCGAGCTAGGAAACAACAAGGCGGAGTTCGGCTGAGACAGGCGGCGGACGACCATGATGGATGAGGGGTAGCTGCCGGGCTTGGGAGAGGGTTGCGGGCAAGGTGGCGGTTGCACCAAGGAGGCTATAGGCGAGGGGGCTATCGGCCGTGGTTTCTCGGGTTAGTTGCGGTGGCTTTGAGCGAATTGGGTATGGCCGTTGGATCTGGAAAGTGAAGGGCGGGCGAGCATGGAGATTAAGGTTGCTTCGTCGGCACTAGCAGGGAAAGTGGAGGAGCGACGGTTCTTTTTAGCAATGGTTGATGGGTGGTTGCGTGAGGGGGGTCGCAAAGTGGGGCACTGTGCTGGTCAGGAGTGGAGAGGCCGAAGTCGGGTTGGTGAAGCAGGCTTGGAAAAATGAACGCGGGTGGTTCGTTTCGGTGGTTCAGGGAATCGCCGAGACAAAACAAAAAAAAAGAAAAAAAAAGAAAATGCAGAACGAAGGGAAGGAGGAGCATACTTCTTTTGTTTGCAGATAGAAGGTGAGTGACCTTTTAGAATACAAATTTTTATTATATATTAATTTATAAATGGATGGTTCATAAAAAAACGTGAAAAGTAGAAAAACAGAAAGTCACGAGCGTGCATTCTAGGGGATATAAATGCCAAAGGCTTTTTGAATTCAACTGGTGGACGAACAGAGAGACAAGAAAACAAAAACGCTCAAATACGGAGCCAATATGATAGATCGTTACGCAGATTTCTTCGTGTTTCGGATTCTAAATCATACAAACAAATATACCATGAAGATCAACACGACGAGACGATCAGAATGGTATACAGATATCAGTGGTACGATTGGATTATAAAAATTCGAATTTTCTATGAGCGGAAAATGCAGCAAAACGTAGAAAAGCAAAATCGACGGAGCTACAGAAGTCGGAATTTGGAAAAACGAAAAATGGCATCTTGCTCAGAAGATGATTTAGAATTTTTCTACGTAAAATATTCAGGTTTCGAAAACATTTTATTATCACCAATTCATAACTGATTAAATTGAAATAAAATAACACACAAAGTAAACTTTCATATTTTCGGATGAAAATTTACCAGTTGCTGTGTTAAACTAGACGCGTTCTAAATATTAAATTTTTATTTCAAAATTTTATTATTTAAAATTTCACGAAATTTTTTAGTTAATCAAATAAATAAAACGACTAAAATTTACGGGTCGTTGCACTCTCCCCCCCTCAAAACTTTTTGTCCCCGAAAAGGAAGGAAGTAGGAGAATTGAATAGCTAGAAGAAAAATATATCGAAATACAAAATAAAACAATTAATTTAAAACCATATAAATTTCGATTTAAGCAGATTAATATTCAATAATTGGTTTAAATTCAATGTATTTTCATTTAGTTGATTTAATTTCAGTTTATTAATATTTGATACAAAAGATTTCTTTCAAAACAAAATTTTATTTAATTTGTCCCATTTACTATTCATTCAACTTATTATTCTATTTATCTCTATTAACATTTTATAATTAAAAGTCAAGTGTATAACACTTATTACAACCACTCAATTTTTTTTATTTATAAAGTTATTAATCATCATTCTACATTGTAAATTATTTAATTACATTTTGAACTTCTGAATGATTTAGGTAAGTTATATTGGAATGTAATTGGTATTGTTTAAGTAAAATTTTCTAATTCAATTATTTCAACTTGACTTCATTTTATAGTTGAAAACATCTTTTAACATAAATTTAAGAAATAAATTTCTGATTTTACTTCAACAATTTAGAAATAAATATATCTATATATATCAAATCATATATGTTAACGCTAAAATGTGAACGCTAACACCCCGGTGTGTGAAGTGTAGTTGTGAAAGCACCACCCGATAGATCGGGAAAAGAAATTACAAGCAAGTAATAGCAGAAAAGCAGTAAACAACAACAATTTTATAGTGGTTCGGCTTAAGGGTATAGCCTACGTCCACTCTAAGCACTTTTATTAATAATCCCGTTACAGGCCGATACAATTCCTCTCAAGTACAATATACTTCAAGTTACAAGTGATTTGGAACAAGTCTTAAGCTTCAATGTCGATTAAAGTCCTTAAATTCATGTTGAAGATGTGTGGTTTCTTCGTGAATTTCTTTGATGTATTCCTCTAATCTTGAAAGCTCTAAGTGTTGATGAAGTTCTCAATGCAGCAAGGTAACGGTGTATGAAGAGAATGTGCCAAAAGTCCTTTGAATGTTGGAGGTGGCTATGTATTTATAGGCAAGCTTGGACATGAATTCTGCGCATAAGTCCTGAGTCGTGACCGACTCAAGCTAAGTCGTCCCCGAGTCAGGCTAAGTCGTGGTTGACTTATAAAACCAACCTTTCCCCTCTTCATGGCTTATTCCTCTGCTGGATTTCATGACAAGTCTTGAGTCGTGTCCGAGTCAATTTTCCTAGGCATTGTGGCGATGGGTTACGACTCAACGATTTTGAGTCGTGGACGAGTCATGGTGAGTCGCCCCATGTTAACTCAAGGCCGAACTGCTGGCTTGGTCCCAAGAGATAAGTCGTTCCCGAGTCAACTTATCATAACTCCTCTCATATTAGCATGTGTCGTACTCGACTTATCATAAGTCGTAGGTATCCATAAGTCATGACATTCCTTAGGTCGTTCCTTAGGATGAGTCGCGAACCTGTTGAGTCGTTGAACCATGAGTCGTTGAGTCATGAGTCGTTGAGTCATGAGTCGCTGAGTCATGAGTCGCTGAGTCAGAAACTTCCATAAGTCGCACAACAGTTGAGTCGAAGACTAGCTGAGCCGGTCTTTGATGAGTCGGACCTAGATCATATGAGTCGGTGAGTTCCTTCTTCGGTCATTGAGTCGTACGCGAGTTAATTGTACTTGGCTTTCTGATTTGCACACTTGAACCGCTAACGACTCATGGTGAGTCGTAAATCTTCTGAGTCGCTTAATGCTTTATCTGATGAGTCGGCCCAAGCTTCAGTGGGGTTAACATTTGCCCCTCGAAGCACACGCCTAAGTCGTAGGTCGCGTGCTTCGACTTATCTTACCCCGCGTGTGCCGACTCATATCCTACTACCTTGGTATATAAATAGCATGAATCGTCATTCTTATCTTCTTCTTCTTTTACCGATCTTGTGAGTCGTTTTCCGCCATTAACACATCTCCAAGCTCCCAAAAGCAATTTCAACTCAAAATCTCCTCCGATCATCTCTGACATCACACCACGTAAGCAGTTTCGCCTCCTTTCTGATTGTCGATCATCATTTCCCTGTGCGCACCGTCCTTTTCTTCAATTTATCCCCTTGAGCTTTGCGAGTTAGGTTGCTCTAATCATTGATGGATTGAGGATTGTCTGATTCAATGATTTGCAACTCGAGACGATTCACTGACGCGATAAAATTAGGGTTGTAGATTGAGAGTTTATTGTGTTAATGGGTTAGATGGTTGATTCGAATGCTGCTGTAGGTTTGACTCGGCTCCTTTCGTATGACCCAGTGACCCTCACGATTTAATCATGGCACGACTCATCATGCTCCTCAACTTGAGCTTTGAGTCGCGACCGAGACAGAACCCCTGAATTGTGGCCGAGATAAAACCTTTGAATCGCGGCCGAGATAAGACCTTTGAGTCGCGGCCGAGATAAAACTTGGAGATTTCCTTATTATTTTGAACCAGAGCTCCTTTAACATACTCCACGACCTAAGCCCTGAGTCGTTGCCGAGATAAGACTTAGCCTTGAGTTGTTGCCGAGATAAGACTTGGAGATAATCTCCTCATCTCCACGACTCATTACTTAGGGCACTGCCGACTCAGAACTTTTGAACCGTTGATGGGTTATGACTTGTGTAAATTCTGTTTGAACATTGGACCATTGCATTAATTTCGAACTGTTGAATTTTATTGCACTCATTCACAGGTTATTTTGACTTGCAGGCTAATAACCTGTTCAATACAACATTCACAGAAAACTGGGACGAATATACTTGTCATTGACTGCCCACATCGATTGACGGATTAGTTAACAATAGATGATTAACTTGAATAAACTGTGTGTATGAAGTGCCTTTAACTTATCAATTTCAAACAAAATACCAAAGCAATGCTGAAATAGTCAATAGAAATCGACCCGCTTGCACTAATATTATGCTTGAGCTTTAGATTAACAAGTTCTGAAATGTTTACAATCGATCAAGCATCGATCAGTATAATTCCAGTTAAATATACTTGTCACTTTTTATTAGTCTTGCACAACACTTCACACTTTTTAGGAAACGCGCACCTTCGCATTTGAACATCCAGTTGCTTGTGTAGAATGACCTCTCGTCAAGAAGAGCCGATGGGCCAGGCTGAAGATGTCTTCCCAGTAGCTATCCCTGTAGACAACCCTCCGGAGAGAACATCCACAACTTTGAATCAGCGGGTGTTTAACCAACTGCGCGTCCAGTTTGGCATTGATGATGCTGACGTCTTACTTCCGGGGCCAAATGACACCGCGGATAGGCCCCCTCTTGGCTTTGTTGCTGTTAATCGCCAAATGTGCTTGAACGGCGCTATTCCTCCTTTTAATGACTTTCTTCAACAGTTCCTTCTTCGGTTGTCTATCTCTCCATTCCAATTACACCCCAATGGCTACGCTATTCTGATGGGGTTATGTGTTCTATTTAGGAGAGTTTTGGATCGATTACCAAGCTTCGGGGAGATCTGCTATTTTTGCTCATTCACGAAAATTAAAGACCATCCCTCCATCGTGGTTATAAGAAGCGCTCGAAACCGCAAACTTATTACTGATCTCTCCGAAAGCGCTCACGGATTTTTGAATCAGTTTTTCTTTGTTCGCTGCCCTCCAGGGTTTTATGCCATCTGGAGAGTGGGAAGTAAGATTTCCTGTCTTTACTTTTTCCGTTTTGAAACTTTCTCGAGATCTGAACTCTCAGTTGCTAATTTCATTCTTTTCCTGTTTTAGCACTTCCACCCCCTGCTAGGGACCCAAGTCTTAAGCAAATTTTTGAAAGATTAAATGCCGTGCCGGTAGAAGAGAGGAGCATAAAGTTTCTGCTAAACGATGAATTTTTACATCAATACGGACTCCTCCATCCCTCTCGCTTTACTCAGCCTCATGAAGCTCCAACGGAGGTTCCTGATTCTCCGGTGAAAACTCCTGATCTTTCGATCTCCACTAAAGAGCACATGCGAGGAGAAATTTCTGCAGAAACCTTACTAGTAAAGTGCTCTACTCCAAGAGACGATGCGGGACCCTCCGAAAAGCCCGCACTTGCTCCCATAAGTGAAGAAGAAGAGGAGCCCCTTTCCCAAACCAGGAAGAGTGCCGACAAAGGAGCTGATGGAGGGAATCAGGTTGGGCATGACGGTGATGACGTCTTTGGGGATTTAAGTGACATAATCGTCACTTCCCAAGAGCTCTTTAAAGATGACCCTGCCTGTGGTAAAACTGTACCCCCGATGATTGAAGCGACATCTGCCCTCCAACAGACTCCAACTCCTTTATCCCAAGAATTGTCACCGACAGTGGGACCTATTACTTCCCCCCAACTGAGCAGTGGTTCGTTAGTCCAACGCGAGTAGTTTGCACTTCACACACAACTAAGGATTTTCCAGCACATTTATGCACTTATCTTCTCATACTTTAAAGATTTCTAAAGCTTATCTTTTCTTATTTCAGATCCTTCAATGACGCGCGGCGGATCATATTATCAGGATTTCCAACGCTACGGGGGGCGTGGTCAATATGATTATAGGCGTTACTTTCCCTCCTACAGAGAATCTGATGAAGAAAGGGCTGCCCGAAAGGCTCATGAAAGGAGGACTGAAGAAGAACGTCGCGAAAGAAGGGAGAGAGAAGAGCGCCATGATTCTTGGCAAAAAGGCGATGACTCCCACAAGAGAAAAACTCATGACGATCGAGGAAAAGGTCACATGGGTGAAGACTTAAGCAAGCGAGCCCGTCACAATGAAAAGCAAGCCTCTACTACTCCTGAGAAAGTTACAACTCCTGCCTCGCTCGACATTCCTTCTGACTCTCCCGCTCTTGGGAAATCAGACATTCAAACGATAATAAGCAGGCCTAAATTTCAAGTTGGACCGGGCCCAGCCACTTTACAAAGTCGTTTTCCACAGTGGTGCTTAAAGGGTGTGAGGTTCGACCTTGACCTGGTCCCTATTGACAAGCCTGCCATGCTACGAAATCTCGACGCCGTCAAACTTGATATCGAGAGGATGTCAAACTGGCAGAAGCTTGTTGATGAGCTTCAGAGAATTAATCGTGCCAACATAGAGGCCATGCTCACTATGGAAAATGACAAGGCTGAATGGCAAAAGGTCCTGGAGCAACATGATACCGAAATGAGGAGCATTGCTTCCTACAATGAGGAGCTCGAAGCAAAGGTTGAGAATTTGAAACATGAGCTTGCTGCTTCCTCTACTTCATATTCTCAAAAAGAAGAAGTGCTCCTGAAACAAGTGAGAGACGCTCACGCTAGCCAAAGGGATGCCGAAGACAGGCTCGAAGCACAAAAAAGAATCAGTGAAGGCTATGTCTCTGCTATTGCTGAGCTTCGAAAGAAAAACAACTCCCAGGAGGCGGAGATACAAATGCTTAAGCTTCAGCTTGCCAAAACTGAAAGGGAGCGTGATGAGGCTGTCGCCGGCAAAATCGCAGCCGAAGAATCTCATGAGGCGAGCAAAAACAGCTTCGGCTCAACATTATTCGACTTCTACTTGCATAGCGTCTTGGGGCGTGGAAGCCTCGCTTTTCTTGGTCCTAAGTATGAAATCACTTTAGCTGAAGTGTGGGAGGCCGCCCTTGAGATGCTTGGTGCTGAAGGTGCTGGTTATGACGAATCAGCCCTGGAAAGGCATTATTTTGATGATGACGCTCGCGCTGCCCTTGCCAAGGGAAAGGAACAACTTGCCAAATTAAGAACTGAAGTGACGGAAGGGGACCGGCTGGGGAAAACCACTTCAACTACTCTAGTCCAGCCACCTTCTTCGTCTGAAGTCGACATTATTGGTTCCAGTTCCCATCTTGCATCTCCCACCAAAGTTACCACTGAGATTACAAGCATACAAGGTGGAGACGAGGGTGATGAGAGCGCTGATGCACAAGCTCATGAAGTCGATATCAGGAAACCAGCTTCTCCAGGTAATTTCACTGTTAATCTCGCTACTGTCAATTCTGCTCAAGCGGGTTACTCATTTATTTCGCATGAGTTTCATGAGCTCCTTGGCTATTTTCTCAACCTTGATGAGCCTTCATCTCCTCTCTTTACTGACTTCATTGGTGAACCTTCATCTCCTCTCTTTACTGACTTTAACCTCTTTTCTTCTGTAGAAAAAGTATCAAGCACTGCTCAAATCTCTACTTCTCCGGTAATCCCTCCTCCATCTCTTCAGGTGGCTCCTCCTTCTGCTTCGCAGCCTGGATCACAGGAGGAACAAATGGAGGCTCTCCATGGCCTGGATGATCCCATTGCTTCGCAAGAGCAGAAAGATGAGGGACTTGAGGGAGGCGACATATCTCCGGAGCGGACTCCTTCTGACGACATAACTCTATCTAAACTTGTCACTCCAGGAAGTGAGTCTTCCTCGAGGAGGAGAAGGAAGCAAGGAGCATCAAAGAGGAGAGGGAAGATAATCACTGCCACTGAAGAGGAGCCAGAAGTTGGGCCAGCTGCGCCTACCTCTCCTTCCTCCCTTATACCCACTGGCCGACCTGAAAAGCTGGTCATTCGGCCGGGTAAAGGGTCCAAAGGCAGTAAAAAGAAGTGAAGACTTTAGCTTTTTGTCTTTTGTATGAACTGGCCGAGAGTTGTGCGGGTACCGGCCCCCGCTTTTATTTTGAAACCTGTATCTGCATTATAGTTGAATAAAATGATTCTTCGTTTGTACAAACTTCTGTTTGAATTTGAGAATGAATTTACTATTTATTTTTTGCACAAGTTTATTTACACGATATTGCAGCGAGCTTATGGCATGTTACTTGAGCGTTACCTTTTGCTGGTTTGGCTATACCATATTGTGTGTAATTATACTATATTGCCCCCATTCCATAAGTTTGCTGCAATATTCTATACTTCGAGGGGACTTGCACTCATATTTGCTAAAGAATAATTATTTTATTCTTTAAAGAAAATTTTTGCAAAGTACAACCCTCTTCGTATAAGTTTCTGCGCTTCGACCTTTGAAGAAATCACTTCTTTCTTTTGCTTAAGTACATTTTTTACCAAGTGAGTTCTTTTATGCGGTAAAGCGGACCTCTGAAGGGTACTTTAACTCCCTCTCTCTCTTTTTCTCTCTTCTTTTTTTTCGAGGAAGATTATTCCCCAGAATAGGTAAATTACTCTTTCTTCGGAAGTTAAAGTATGCCCCTGATGAGGATTTTTTTTTTATATAGAAAGTTGTACCTCTGAGGAGGGATTTTTTACGTTTCAACACTCGGAAGTTTTATTTCAATCTCGGTGAAACGTGTACCTCCAAAGAGTTTTGCCTTAGAAAGCCTTCTCACGTTTCAACACTTGGAAGTTTTATTTCAATCTCGGCGAAACGTGGGCTTCCGAAGAGGTCTTTCTTCTTGATTGTGCCTCCGAAGAGGTCTTTATTTTGTTCGTCTTTCAACTCTGGTGAAGTGAAATTCCGAAGAGCGGCCGTTACACTTCAACTCCTGGTGAAATATGCCTCCGAAGAGGTCTTTATTTTGTTTGCATTTCAACTCTGGTGAAGTGAAATCCGAAGAGCGGTCATAACACCTCAACTCCTGGTGAAATGGGCCTCCGAAGAGGGCTTTTATTTTGTTTGCATTTCAACTCTGGTGAAGTGAAATTCCGAAGAGCGGCTATTTCACTTCAACTCCTGGTGAAATGTGCCTCAGAAAGGGTTTTCATTGCCTGGAAGTTACTCTCTCATGGTTGGAGGGTCATGACTCCTCCAATCTTTTTTGTTGAGTAGAGAACTTTCTTTTTTGTGGCATATGACCCATTAGAGGTCTTTTATCCTCCGAAGAGTTGTGCCTCTGAAGAGGACTTGTGCTGCCGATGATGGATTTTGGTTGTTTCCTTGTCTTCTTGCTTATGCCTTTTCACCGATCCTCTTTTTTTTTTTTCTCTTTTCAAGTTTTCATTCCCCTTTTCTTGCAAGTAGCTTGTTTAATCCAAGGAAGTGTACTTCATTGCCAGGCAAGTTCGTGAGAACGGGCACTAGCTTCCTAATTGGATGTTTGTTTGTTCAAACAATCTCAATTTATCAGCAAGGGCTCGTTTCTATCGAAATCATTAGCCGTTCAATTGAAGTATTTCCTATCTAGGATTTGAATTCGGGGTCTTTGTGACTTGAAATTTGTTTGTTGAATGATGGTGAGAATCGCTCGGTCTTAATATGCGCAAGTTTTATTTCCATTGTCTGCAAAAATTTAAATCGACATTTCAGCAATACATTTTATGTACTTTTATATCGAAAATGAAGCAAACATGTAATAAAAATAAGGAACACAAGATTTATAGTGGTTCGGCCAAGAATTTGGGCCTACATCCACTTTATATTCTTTCATTAATCACTTGCATCAGTTTTACAATTGCTTTCAATTACAAGAATCATGCATCCACAACTCTTTTATATTATTTCAACAAAATTTTCAAGTAAAATATGGACGTAAGTGATTGCTGTTCCATGCCCTTGGAATTTGAACTCCTTCAACAGTAGTGAGTTTGAATGTGCCGTCAAGAAGCTTCTGACCTATCACATATGGTCCTTCCCAATTGGGCCCAAACACACCTGTCGCGGTCATAATTCTTTTCAGGACTAGATCTCCAATTTCAAAGCTGCGTTGACGAACTTTGGAATTGAAATGTCTGGCTATCCTTTGCTGATGAGCTGCAACTCTGAGATTAGCTTCGTCTCTTTTTTCATCAAGGAGATCTAGCGCTTCAAGTTGTAGCTTTTCATTTTCTGCCTGATTGAAATGGGTTCTTCTGTGTGAAGAGATCTCTGCTTCAACCGGAATCATTGCTTCTGATCCGTATGCTAACGAAAAAGGAGTATGCCCAGTCGCAGTTTTGTGAGTAGTTCTGTATGCCCATAGTGCAAGCGGTAGTTTATCGACCCAACCACCTTTTGCTCTTTCGAGTTGCTTTTTGATGGTTGATTTGATGATCTTGTTCACTGCTTCCACTTGCCCGTTTGCCTGCGGATGAGCTACTGCCGAAAAGCTTTTCTGGATTTTGAATCGTTTGCAAAAATCCTGGAATTCCTCGCTTTCAAACTGAGTACCATTGTCTGTGATTATTTTCTGAGGCACACCGTATCTGCAAATGATATTCTTGGTCACAAAGCTTATCATTTTCTTAGAAGTGATAGTAGCCAATGGTTCAGCTTTAGCCCATTTAGTAAAGTAATCAACTGCAACAATAGCATATTTAATCCCTGATTTGGCAGTTGGTAGCGGCCCAATGAGATCCATTCCCCAAATCGCAAACGGCCATGGACTGACCATCTGTGTGAGTTCGGTAGAAGGTGCTCTAGGAATTTTGGCAAATCTTTGGCATTTGTCACATCTTCGGGAGTAATCTGCAGCATCTCGATTAATTTCTGGCCAAAAATATCCGTATCGGAGAATTTTCTTTGCTAATGTTTGACCACCTGAATGATCACCACATTCTCCTCCATGCACCTCAGCTAGGATTATTTTGGACTCTTCCCGGGATACACATCGAAGCAATGGCATTGAGAATCCCCGTCTGTACAATCGGCCATCCTGAATTACATAGCGAGAGGCTTTCCTTAGTAGCTTTCGTCTTTCTATCGAATTTTCTGGCAGAGAACCTCTGAGTAGGTAATCTAATATTGGAGTCATCCACGACTCTTGTTCTTGAGATACATTCATAATCCAATCTATATCCATCTCGTCTATACTTGGTGTTGAGAGGACTTCTACGGGAACCAATCCCAATAGTTGAGCTTCACCAGAACTTGAATACTTTGCGAGGGAATCTGCCTTCGTATTATCTTCCCGAGGAATATGGCTTATTGAATAATGATCGAGTTCACATAGGAGTTCCTAAGCCTTTGACAAGTAGGAAGGCAAGTTTCCACCTTTTGTTTGAAATTCCTTCTTGACTTGACATACAATAAGCTGAGAATCACTGAAGATTTGTAATGCTCGAATGTTTAGCTCTTTAGCGATTTTCAGACCTGCAATAAGAGCTTCATATTCTGCTTCATTGTTTGTTGAAGGAAATTCCAGTCTTAGTGCATAACATAATGATCGACCTTCAGGAGTTTCAAGTACCACTCCGGCTCCAGAACAGTAGTCATTTCTTGCGCCATCAACATACATCTTCCACTGGATTGGGGAATCATTGATCGCTTCTTCCTCACCATTATCTTTCTCTGTGAATTCTGCAATGAAATCAGCTAAAGCTTGTCCGTTGATTGCTTTTCGGGGATGATAAGTGATGTCATATTGACTGAGTTCAATGTTCCATTTTAGAAGGCGACCCGAAGTTTCAGGGCGAAATAGGACCTGCTTTAGAGGTTGATCAGTGAGTACTTTGATAGGATGAGCTTGGAAATATTGCCTCAGTTTCCTTGATGCAACTAGTAGGCAATAGGCGAGTTTTTCCAACTTGGAGTAATTCAGCTCTGCCCCAGTGAGTCTTTTGCTGATATAGTAAACCGGATGTTGAATCCTTTTGTCTTCCCGTATCAGCGCTGCACTTAGAGCATGAGATGATACTGCCAAGTATATAAGAAGATCCTCACCATTGCCTGGCCTAGAAAGTATTGGAGGCGTTTCCATATGACGGATCAACTCATCGAAGGCTTTTTGGCATTCGGAAGTCCATTCAAAATTCTTCTTTCCTTTCTTCAGGGCGTCAAAGAATGGGATGCATTTATCAGTGGCTTTGGAAATGAACCGACTCAGGGCGGCGACCTTTCCGTTGAGACTCTGCAATTCCTTCTTTGTTCTAGGAGCTTTAACTTCTTTCAAGGCAGTAATTTGAGCTGGACTAGCCTCAATGCCCCTGGCACTGACGATGAAACCTAAGAACTTTCCGGACTCGACCCCAAATGTACATTTCAGAGGGTTAAGTTTCATTCTGTATTTCCGAAGGACTGCGAACATTTCTGCTAAGTGTTCAATGTGATCTGCTGCTTTCCTGGACTTCACTAACATGTCGTCGACGTAGACTTCCATAGTTTTGCCCAATTGCGGTTTGAACATAGCATTAACAAGTCTTTGGTAAGTTGCCCCTGCATTTTTCAATCCGAAGGGCATAACTCTGTAGCAATAAAGTCCAACATCTGTGATAAAGCTTGTATCCTCCTGATCCGGCTCGTGCATCATGATTTGGTTATAACCGGAGTAGGCATCCATGAAAGATAACAATTCATGTCCCGCAGTTCCGTCTACCAGTTGATCGATCCTGGGTAACGGGAAGCAATCTTTGGGGCAGGCCTTGTTTAGATCAGAAAAATCGATACACACTCTCCATTTTCCATTAGCTTTCTTGACCAGCACAGGATTTGAAACCCAATTCGGATATGTAGATTCTTTGATGAAGTTATTTTCCATGAGTCGATCAACTTCTTCTTTTAATGCTGCTGACCTTTCTGGACCTTGAGTTCTTCTTTTCTGTTTAACTGGCGTAAACTTTGGGTCAATATTCAGAGCGTGTACTGCAACTTCTGGAGATATCCCACACATATCGGCATGAGTCCAAGCAAAGACATCCAGATTTGCTTTCAGGAAAGATATCAAGATATTCTGAATTGACACATTAAGCTGTGAACCCACATTCAACACCTTATTTGGGTCCTTCGGGTCAACAGGTACCGGAACTGTCGTTTCCACCGGCACTACTCTATTCTCCCCTGCACTGGCCTTTCTGGGATCCATTTCTTTCCGTGCCCCGCTGTGCTCGCCAGTGTAGGGTCCGCCCCGTAATTGCTACAAGGCTGGTTCCTTGATGCGGACTGGGGTTGCCGCATCCTTTCCCATTTCTCTTTTTCTTGACTCTCGCAGCTCTGTCAAATAGCATTCTCGCGCAGCATTTTGATCCCCTTTTATAACTCCTACTCCATTGTCAGTAGGGAATTTAATAGTGAGGCACCACGGGGCTAGGATAGCTTTGAATGCTGCGAGTGTTGGACGGCCAAGAAAAGCATTATAAGCAGAAAACTCATCGACAATCACAAATGTTTGCTTGCGGACCACTTTCCTTTCTGCTTCCCCAAGTTCTACAAGCAGATCGATGGTCCCAATTGGTTGCTTTGGCTCCCCAGTGAAGCCAGCGATCTTCTGTGATGAGGCCTGTACATCGATCATAGGGATTTTCATCTGGTCAAATGTCTTCTTGAAGAGGATATTACATGATGCTCCGCAGTCGATGAGGACTCTTCTGACAATGGCCGGTCCAATACCAGCCGAGATGACCAAGGGATCTAGGGTAGGAGCTTCTATACCTGTGGAATCTCTGGCTCTGAAAACAATATCATCGCTGAAAGTTTTCTGTTGTTTCAGGGGCGTAGTGTCTTCTAAAACAAAGACGTCTTCTTCGGCTGGAGCATATTTCAAAGCCCTGGAATATCTCTCCATCTCACCCCAGCTCTTGCCAGCTGGATGAGGCCCTCCTGTAATGACATTGATAACGGGCCTTCCAGATTCATGTCCCGTAGCTTTCTCACCCGTCCTGGGCTGATGAACAGGAACCTGTTGCCCCTGACTTGACGATGCAGGATTGTTGCTATTTTTCTTCACGAATTGCTGCAGTTTGTTTTCTCTTAGCAACTCTTCAATCAGATTTTTCAACTGGCGGCATTCATCAGTCTCATGACCGGGTTGATTGTGGAAGCGGCAGAATTTCCCACTCTGTATGGCTTTTTTCCCGGTTCTCAAAGGGATAGGTTTAGGGAAATCGACGGAATCTTTAGTGGCAAGGTAGATGTGCTCCGGCGTATGTGATAATGGAGTATATTCTGATGGCTTGAAGGATCGGGGCTTCTTCAGATTACCCTGTTTCTTCCCATTATTATTCTCCCTTTTTTGCCCCACCGATTCATTCTTGCGTGGAGCGACAGTGTTGTCTTCTGCTTTCTCCAACACTGTCTTTACTGGCAAAGGACGACTTTCCAAGCGAATGAATTCATCTGCTTTTTTGTAGAACTTTTCGAGGGAGGTTGGCTCCTTCATATTTAACCATTTCCCAAATTCGCTTGACTTATCAATAGCCCTCATCAGATAAGTCAATATCATTCGTGGTTCAGCATTGTCCACCTCAGCCAGCGCTATATTAAAGCGGTTCAAGAAGGATCTGATAGACTCACCAGGATTCTGCTCTAAACTCGATAGTGACATAATGTCCTTGGCCTTCGAAGCATATAGTCTAAACTGCTCCTTGAATTTTCTGGTCAAGTCTGAAAACTGATCGATAGATCGGACTGGCAACTTGGTGAACCATAGTAGAGCCACACCTTCCAGGTATACGGGGAAATATCGACACTTTATTTCGTCAGAGGCTCTGGCACCTGTCATGTGCCAATCATATTTATACAAGAACTCATTCGGATCACTTGTCCCTTTGTAAGCTGGAATAGTCGGAGGGACAAACTTCCTTGGAAATTCCGCCTTCAAGATTTTTTCAGTGAACGGAGTTTTACTTGGAGCGAAACCCCATTCCTTCTCATCTTCAACCCTTTGCATACTTTCTTTCATGATCTGCCAGACCATTCCAGAAAGATATTCCTCATCATGCCGAGTTCTAGATCCACCAGCCTCAGGAACTGCCTGCTCAAAGGGACTAGTAGCCCTTTCAGGAGCATTCCTTTCACTAACATCATGAATGTTGCCAGCATAGTTCCTTTCATTACCAGCTGGTTGGTTGTTTGCCCCAAGTAAATCGTTCAACTTATTCAGAATCAGAGCATTCTGGGCACTTTGAGCCTCTAATTGTGCATTTTGGGCGTTTATCTGCTGGTTTAGCCCTAGAATCACAGCATCCAACTCCGCTTTCGTAACTCCAACAGACGGAGTGGGTTGATTAGGTACAGGGGAAGCGGAGGTTCCCTCTTGAATGTTTCCAGATCTGATAGATCTACTTTTCCTTCCAGGAGCCATAATCTCAGATAGACTTCTGGTTTTTAAGGAAATTCTTTCTTCAAATCTCTGTGAAGCAATGATGACAGTTTTCCTGAGTTCAATTCTCGGTGAAAGCACCAAAAATGTTAACGCTAAAATGTGAACGCTAACACCCCGGTGTGTGAAGTGTAGTTGTGAAAGCACCACCCGATAGATCGGGAAAAGAAATTACAAGCAAGTAATAGCAGAAAAGCAGTAAACAACAGCAATTTTATAGTGGTTCGGCTTAAGGGTATAGCCTACGTCCACTCTAAGCACTTTTATTAATAATCCCGTTACAAGCCGATACAATTCCTCTCAAGTACAATATACTTCAAGTTACAAGTGATTTGGAACAAGTCTTAAGCTTCAATGTCGATTAAAGTCCTTAAATTCATGTTGAAGATGTGTGGTTTCTTCGTGAATTTCTTTGATGTATTCCTCTAATCTTGAAAGCTCTAAGTGTTGATGAAGTTCTCAATGCAGCAAGGTAACGGTGTATGAAGAGAATGTGCCAAAAGTCCTTTGAATGTTGGAGGTGGCTATGTATTTATAGGCAAGCTTGGACATGAATTCTGCGCATAAGTCCTGAGTCGTGACCGACTCAAGCTAAGTCGTCCCCGAGTCAGGCTAAGTCGTGGTTGACTTATAAAACCAACCTTTCCCCTCTTCATGGCTTATTCCTCTGCTGGATTTCATGACAAGTCTTGAGTCGTGTCCGAGTCAATTTTCCTAGGCATTGTGGCGATGGTTTACGACTCAACGATTTTGAGTCGTGGACGAGTCATGGTGAGTCGCCCCATGTTAACTCAAGGCCGAACTGCTGGCTTGGTCCCAAGAGATAAGTCGTTCCCGAGTCAACTTATCATAACTCCTCTCATATTAGCATGTGTCGTACTCGACTTATCATAAGTCGTAGGTATCCATAAGTCATGACATTCCTTAGGTCGTTCCTTAGGATGAGTCGCGAACCTGTTGAGTCGTTGAACCATGAGTCGTTGAGTCATGAGTCGCTGAGTCATGAGTCGCTGAGTCATGAGTCGCTGAGTCAGAAACTTCCATAAGTCACACAACAGTTGAGTCGAAGACTAGCTGAGCCGGTCTTTGATGAGTCGGACCTAGATCATATGAGTCGGTTAGTTCCTTCTTCGGTCATTGAGTCGTACGCGAGTTAATTGTACTTGGCTTTCTGATTTGCACACTTGAACCGCTAACGACTCATGGTGAGTCGTAAATCTTCTGAGTCGCTTAATGCTTTATCTGATGAGTCGGCCCAAGCTTCAGTGGGGTTAACATTTGCCCCTCGAAGCACACGCCTAAGTCGTAGGTCGCGTGCTTCGACTTATCTTACCCCGCGTGTGCCGACTCATATCCTACTACCTTGGTATATAAATAGCATGAATCGTCATTCTTATCTTCTTCTTCTTTTACCGATCTTGTGAGTCGTTTTCCGCCATTAACACATCTCCAAGCTCCCAAAAGCAATTTCAACTCAAAATCTCCTCCGATCATCTCTAACATCACACCACGTAAGCAGTTTCGCCTCCTTTCTGATTGTCGATCATCATTTCCCTGTGCGCACCGTCCTTTTCTTCAATTTATCCCCTTGAGCTTTGCGAGTTAGGTTGCTCTAATCATTGATGGATTGAGGATTGTCTGATTCAATGATTTGCAACTCGAGACGATTCACTGACGCGATAAAATTAGGGTTGTAGATTGAGAGTTTATTGTGTTAATGGGTTAGATGGTTGATTCGAATGCTGCTGTAGGTTTGACTCGGCTCCTTTCGTATGACCCAGTGACCCTCACGATTTAATCATGGCACGACTCATCATGCTCCTCAACTTGAGCTTTGAGTCGCGACCGAGACAGAACCCCTGAATTGTGGCCGAGATAAAACCTTTGAATCGCGGCCGAGATAAGACCTTTGAGTCGCGGCCGAGATAAAACTTGGAGATTTCCTTATTATTTTGAACCAGAGCTCCTTTAACATACTCCACGACCTAAGCCCTGAGTCGTTGCCGAGATAAGACTTAGCCTTGAGTCGTTGCCAAGATAAGACTTGGAGATAATCTCCTCATCTCCACGACTCATTACTTAGGGCACTGCCGACTCAGAACTTTTGAACCGTTGATGGGTTATGACTTGTGTAAATTCTGTTTGAACATTGGACCATTGCATTAATTTCGAACTGTTGAATTTTATTGCACTCATTCACAGGTTATTTTGACTTGCAGGCTAATAACCTGTTCAATACAACATTCACAGAAAACTGGGACGAATATACTTGTCATTGACTGCCCACATCGAATGACAGATTAGTTAACAATAGATGATTAACTTGAATAAACTGTGTGTATGAAGTGCCTTTAACTTATCAATTTCAAACAAAATACCAAAGCAATGCTGAAATAGTCAATAGAAATCGACCCGCTTGCACTAATATTATGCTTGAGCTTTAGATTAACAAGTTCTGAAATGTTTACAATCGATCAAGCATCGATCAGTATAATTCCAGTTAAATATACTTGTCACTTTTTATTAGTCTTGCACAACACTTCACACTTTTTAGGAAACGCGCACCTTCGCATTTGAACATCCAGTTGCTTGTGTAGAATGACCTCTCGTCAAGAAGAGCCGATGGGCCAGGCTGAAGATGTCTTCCCAGTAGCTATCCCTGTAGACAACCCTCCGGAGAGAACATCCACAACTTTGAATCAGCGGGTGTTTAACCAACTGCGCGTCCAGTTTGGCATTGATGATGCTGACGTCTTACTTCCGGGGCCAAATGACACCGCGGATAGGCCCCCTCTTGGCTTTGTTGCTGTTAATCGCCAAATGTGCTTGAACGGCGCTATTCCTCCTTTTAATGACTTTCTTCAACAGTTCCTTCTTCGGTTGTCTATCTCTCCATTCCAATTACACCCCAATGGCTACGCCATTCTGATGGGGTTATGTGTTCTATTTAGGAGAGTTTTGGATCGATTACCAAGCTTCGGGGAGATCTGCTATTTTTGCTCATTCACGAAAATTAAAGACCATCCCTCCATCGTGGTTATAAGAAGCGCTCGAAACCGCAAACTTATTACTGATCTCTCCGAAAGCGCTCACGGATTTTTGAATCAGTTTTTCTTTGTTCGCTGCCCTCCAGGGTTTTATGCCATCTGGAGAGTGGGAAGTAAGATTTCCTGTCTTTACTTTTTCCGTTTTGAAACTTTCTCGAGATCTGAACTCTCAGTTGCTAATTTCATTCTTTTCCTGTTTTAGCACTTCCACCCCCTGCTAGGGACCCAAGTCTTAAGCAAATTTTTGAAAGATTAAATGCCGTGCCGGTAGAAGAGAGGAGCATAAAGTTTCTGCTAAACGATGAATTTTTACATCAATACGGACTCCTCCATCCCTCTCGCTTTACTCAGCCTCATGAAGCTCCAACGGAGGTTCCTGATTCTCCGGTGAAAACTCCTGATCTTCCGATCTCCACTAAAGAGCACATGCGAGGAGAAATTTCTGCAGAAACCTTACTAGTAAAGTGCTCTACTCCAAGAGACGATGCGGGACCCTCCGAAAAGCCCGCACTTGCTCCCATAAGTGAAGAAGAAGAGGAGCCCCTTTCCCAAACCAGGAAGAGTGCCGACAAAGGAGCTGATGGAGGGAATCAGGTTGGGCATGACGGTGATGACGTCTTTGGGGATTTAAGTGACATAATCGTCACTTCCCAAGAGCTCTTTAAAGATGACCCTGCCTGTGGTAAAACTATACCCCCGATGATTGAAGCGACATCTGCCCTCCAACAGACTCCAACTCCTTTATCCCAAGAATTGTCACCGACAGTGGGACCTATTACTTCCCCCCAACTGAGGAGTGGTTCGTTAGTCCAACGCGAGTAGTTTGCACTTCACACACAACTAAGGATTTTCCAGCACATTTATGCACTTATCTTCTCATACTTTAAAGATTTCTAAAGCTTATCTTTTCTTATTTCAGATCCTTCAATGACACGCGGCGGATCATATTATCAGGATTTCCAACGCTACGGGGGGCGTGGTCAATATGATTATAGGCGTTACTTTCCCTCCTACAGAGAATCTGATGAAGAAAGGGCTGCCCGAAAGGCTCATGAAAGGAGGACTGAAGAAGAACGTCGCGAAAGAAGGGAGAGAGAAGAGCGCCATGATTCTTGGCAAAAAGGCGATGACTCCCACAAGAGAAAAACTCATGACGATCGAGGAAAAGGTCACATGGGTGAAGACTTAAGCAAGCGAGCCCGTCACAGTGAAAAGCAGGCCTCTACTACTCCTGAGAAAGTTACTACTCCTACCTCGCTCGACATTCCTTCTGACTCTCCCGCTCTTGGGAAATCAGACATTCAAACGATAATAAGCAGGCCTAAATTTCAAGTTGGACCGGGCCCAGCCACTTTACAAAGTCGTTTTCCACAGTGGTGCTTAAAGGGTGTGAGGTTCGACCTTGACCTGGTCCCTATTGACAAGCCTGCCATGCTACGAAATCTCGACGCCGTCAAACTTGATATCGAGAGGATGTCAAACTGCCAGAAGCTTGTTGATGAGCTTCAGAGAATTAATCGTGCCAACATAGAGGCCATGCTCACTATGGAAAATGACAAGGCTGAATGGCAAAAGGTCCTGGAGCAACATGATACCGAAATGAGGAGCATTGCTTCCTACAATGAGGAGCTCGAAGCAAAGGTTGAGAATTTGAAACATGAGCTTGCTGCTTCCTCTACTTCATATTCTCAAAAAGAAGAAGTGCTCCTGAAACAAGTGAGAGACGCTCACGCTAGCCAAAGGGATGCCGAAGACAGGCTCGAAGCACAAAAAAGAATCAGTGAAGGCTATGTCTCTGATATTGCTGAGCTTCGAAAGAAAAACAACTCCCAGGAGGCGGAGATACAAATGCTTAAGCTTCAGCTTGCCAAAACTGAAAGGGAGCGTGATGAGGCTGTCGCCGGCAAAATCGCAGCCGAAGAATCTCATGAGGCGACCAAAAACAGCTTCGGCTCAACATTATTCGACTTCTACTTGCATAGCGTCTTGGGGCGTGGAAGCCTCGCTTTTCTTGGTCCTAAGTATGAAATCACTTTAGCTGAAGTGTGGGAGGCCGCCCTTGAGATGCTTGGTGCTGAAGGTGCTGGTTATGACGAATCAGCCCTGGAAAGGCATTATTTTGATGATGACGCTCGCGCTGCCCTTGCCAAGGGAAAGGAACAACTTGCCAAATTAAGAACTGAAGTGACGGAAGGGGACCGGCTGGGGAAAACCACTTCAACTACTCTAGTCCAGCCACCTTCTTCATCTGAAGTCGACATTATTGGTTCCAGTTCCCATCTTGCATCTCCCACCAAAGTTACCACTGAGATTACAAGCATACAAGGTGGAGACGAGGGTGATGAGAGCGCTGATGCACAAGCTCATGAAGTCGATATCAGGAAACCAGCTTCTCCAGGTAATTTCACTGTTAATCTCGCTACTGTCAATTCTGCTCAAGCGGGTTACTCATTTATTTCGCATGAGTTTCATGAGCTCCTTGGCTATTTTCTCAACCTTGATGAGCCTTCATCTCCTCTCTTTACTGACTTCATTGGTGAACCTTCATCTCCTCTCTTTACTGACTTTAACCTCTTTTCTTCTGTAGAAAAAGTATCAAGCACTGCTCAAATCTCTACTTCTCCGGTAATCCCTCCTCCATCTCTTCAGGTGGCTCTTCCTTCTGCTTCGCAGCCTGGATCACAGGAGGAACAAATAGAGGCTCTCCATGGCCTGGATGATCCCATTGCTTCGCAAGAGCAGAAAGATGAGGGACTTGAGGGAGGCGACATATCTCCGGAGCGGACTCCTTCTGACGACATAACTCTATCTAAACTTGTCACTCCAGGAAGTGAGTCTTCCTCGAGGAGGAGAAGGAAGCAAGGAGCATCAAAGAGGAGAGGGAAGATAATCACTGCCACTGAAGAGGAGCCAGAAGTTGGGCCAGCTGCGCCTACCTCTCCTTCCTCCCTTATACCCACTGGCCGACCTGAAAAGCTGGTCATTCGGCCGGGTAAAGGGTCCAAAGGCAGTAAAAAGAAGTGAAGACTTTAGCTTTTTGTCTTTTGTATGAACTGGCCGAGAGTTGTGCGGGTACCGGCCCCCGCTTTTATTTTGAAACCTGTATCTGCATTATAGTTGAATAAAATGATTCTTCGTTTGTACAAACTTCTGTTTGAATTTGAGAATGCATTTACTATTTATTTTTTGCACAAGTTTATTTACACGATATTGCAGCGAGCTTATGGCATGTTACTTGAGCGTTACCTTTTGCTGGTTTGGCTATACCATATTGTGTGTAATTATACTATATAAGTAAAATATGGACGTAAGTGATTGCTGTTCCATGCCCTTGGAATTTGAACTCCTTCAACAGTAGTGAGTTTGAATGTGCCGTCAAGAAGCTTCTGACCTATCACATATGGTCCTTCCCAATTGGGCCCAAACACACCTGTCGCGGTCATAATTCTTTTCAGGACTAGATCTCCAATTTCAAAGCTGCGTTGACGAACTTTGGAATTGAAATGTCTGGCTATCCTTTGCTGATGAGCTGCAACTCTGAGATTAGCTTCGTCTCTTTTTTCATCAAGGAGATCTAGCGCTTCAAGTTGTAGCTTTTCATTTTCTGCCTGATTGAAATGGGTTCTTCTGTGTGAAGAGACCTCTGCTTCAACCGGAATCATTGCTTCTGATCCGTATGCTAACGAAAAAGGAGTATGCCCAGTCGCAGTTTTGTGAGTAGTTCTGTATGCCCATAGTGCAAGCGGTAGTTTATCGACCCAACCACCTTTTGCTCTTTCGAGTTGCTTTTTGATGGTTGATTTGATGATCTTGTTCACTGCTTCCACTTGCCCGTTTGCCTGCGGATGAGCTACTGCCGAAAAGCTTTTCTGGATTTTGAATCGTTTGCAAAAATCCTGGAATTCCTCGCTTTCAAACTGAGTACCATTGTCTGTGATTATTTTCTGAGGCACACCGTATCTGCAAATGATATTCTTGGTCACAAAGCTTATCATTTTCTTAGAAGTGATAGTAGCCAATGGTTCAGCTTCAGCCCATTTAGTAAAGTAATCAACTGCAACAATAGCATATTTAATCCCTGATTTGGCAGTTGGTAGCGGCCCAATGAGATCCATTCCCCAAATCGCAAACGGCCATGGACTGACCATCTGTGTGAGTTCGGTAGAAGGTGCTCTAGGAATTTTGGCAAATCTTTGGCATTTGTCACATCTTCGGGAGTAATCTGCAGCATCTCGATTAATTTCTGGCCAAAAATATCCGTATCGGAGAATTTTCTTTGCTAATGTTTGACCACCTGAATGATCACCACATTCTCCTCCATGCACCTCAGCTAGGATTATTTTGGACTCTTCCCGGGATACACATCGAAGCAATGGCATTGAGAATCCCCGTCTGTACAATCGGCCATCCTGAATTACATAGCGAGAGGCTTTCCTTAGTAGCTTTCGTCTTTCTATCGAATTTTCTGGCAGAGAACCTCTGAGTAGGTAATCTAATATTGGAGTCATCCACGACTCTTGTTCTTGAGATACATTCATAATCCAATCTATATCCATCTCGTCTATACTTGGTGTTGAGAGGACTTCTACGGGAACCAATCCCAATAGTTGAGCTTCACCAGAACTTGAATACTTTGCGAGGGAATCTGCCTTCGTATTCTCTTCCCGGGGAATATGGCTTATTGAATAATGATCGAGTTCACATAGGAGTTCCCAAGCCTTTGACAAGTAGGAAGGCAAGTTTCCACCTTTTGTTTGAAATTCCTTCTTGACTTGACATACAATAAGCTGAGAATCACTGAAGATTTGTAATGCTCGAATGTTTAGCTCTTTAGCGATTTTCAGACCTGCAATAAGAGCTTCATATTCTGCTTCATTGTTTGTTGAAGGAAATTCCAGTCTTAGTGCATAACATAATGATCGACCTTCAGGAGTTTCAAGTACCACTCCGGCTCCAGAACAGTAGTCATTTCTTGCGCCATCAACATACATCTTCCACTGGATTGGGGAATCATTGATCGCTTCTTCCTCACCATTATCTTTCTCTGTGAATTCTGCAATGAAATCAGCTAAAGCTTGTCCGTTGATTGCTTTTCGGGGATGATAAGTGATGTCATATTGACTGAGTTCAATGTTCCATTTTAGAAGGCGACCCGAAGTTTCAGGGCGAAATAGGACCTGCTTTAGAGGTTGATCAGTGAGTACTTTGATAGGATGAGCTTGGAAATATTGCCTCAGTTTCCTTGATGCAACTAGTAGGCAATAGGCGAGTTTTTCCAACTTGGAGTAATTCAGCTCTGCCCCAGTGAGTCTTTTGCTGATATAGTAAACCGGATGTTGAATCCTTTTGTCTTCCCGTATCAGCGCTGCACTTAGAGCATGAGATGATACTGCCAAGTATATAAGAAGATCCTCACCATTGCCTGGCCTAGAAAGTATTGGAGGCGTTTCCATATGACGGATCAACTCATCGAAGGCTTTTTGGCATTCGGAAGTCCATTCAAAATTCTTCTTTCCTTTCTTCAGGGCGTCAAAGAATGGGATGCATTTATCAGTGGCTTTGGAAATGAACCGACTCAGGGCGGCGACCTTTCCGTTGAGACTCTGCAATTCCTTCTTTGTTCTAGGAGCTTTAACTTCTTTCAAGGCAGTAATTTGAGCTGGACTAGCCTCAATGCCCCTGGCACTGACGATGAAACCTAAGAACTTTCCGGACTCGACCCCAAATGTACATTTCAGAGGGTTAAGTTTCATTCTGTATTTCCGAAGGACTGCGAACATTTCTGCTAAGTGTTCAATGTGATCTGCTGCTTTCCTGGACTTCACTAACATGTCGTCGACGTAGACTTCCATAGTTTTGCCCAATTGCGGTTTGAACATAGCATTAACAAGTCTTTGGTAAGTTGCACCTGCATTTTTCAATCCGAAGGGCATAACTCTGTAGCAATAAAGTCCAACATCTGTGATAAAGCTTGTATCCTCCTGATCCGGCTCGTGCATCATGATTTGGTTATAACCGGAGTAGGCATCCATGAAAGATAACAATTCATGTCCCGCAGTTCCGTCTACCAGTTGATCGATCCTGGGTAACGGGAAGCAATCTTTGGGGCAGGCCTTGTTTAGATCAGAAAAATCGATACACACTCTCCATTTTCCATTAGCTTTCTTGACCAGCACAGGATTTGAAACCCAATTCGGATATGTAGATTCTTTGATGAAGTTATTTTCCATGAGTCGATCAACTTCTTCTTTTAATGCTGCTGACCTTTCTGGACCTTGAGTTCTTCTTTTCTGTTTAACTGGCGTAAACTTTGGGTCAATATTCAGAGCGTGTACTGCAACTTCTGGAGATATCCCACACATATCGGCATGAGTCCAAGCAAAGACATCCAGATTTGCTTTCAGGAAAGATATCAAGATATTCTGAATTGACACATTAAGCTGTGAACCCACATTCAACACCTTATTTGGGTCCTTCGGGTCAACAGGTACCGGAACTGTCGTTTCCACCGGCACTACTCTATTCTCCCCTGCACTGGCCTTTCTGGGATCCATTTCTTTCCGTGCCCCGCTGTGCTCGCCAGTGCAGGGTCCGCCCCGTAATTGCTACAAGGCTGGTTCCTTGATGCGGACTGGGGTTGCCGCATCCTTTCCCATTTCTCTTTTTCTTGACTCTCGCAGCTCTGTCAAATAGCATTCTCGCGCAGCATTTTGATCCCCTTTTATAACTCCTACTCCATTGTCAGTAGGGAATTTAATAGTGAGGCACCACGGGGCTAGGATAGCTTTGAATGCTGCGAGTGTTGGACGGCCAAGAAAAGCATTATAAGCAGAAAACTCATCGACAATCACAAATGTTTACTTGCGGACCACTTTCCTTTCTGCTTCCCCAAGTTCTACAAGCAGATCGATGGTCCCAATTGGTTGCTTTGGCTCCCCAGTGAAGCCAGCGATCTTCTGTGATGAGGCCTGTACATCGATCATAGGGATTTTCATCTGGTCAAATGTCTTCTTGAAGAGGATATTACATGATGCTCCGCAGTCGATGAGGACTCTTCTGACAATGGCCGGTCCAATACCAGCCGAGATGACCAAGGGATCTAGGGTAGGAGCTTCTATACCTGTGGAATCTCTGGCTCTGAAAACAATATCATCGCTGAAAGTTTTCTGTTGTTTCAGGGGCGTAGTGTCTTCTAAAACAAAGACGTCTTCTTCGGCTGGAGCATATTTCAAAGCCCTGGAATATCTCTCCATCTCACCCCAGCTCTTGCCAGCTGGATGAGGCCCTCCTGTAATGACATTGATAACGGGCCTTCCAGATTCATGTCCCGTAGCTTTCTCACCCGTCCTGGGCTGATGAACAGGAACCTGTTGCCCCTGACTTGACGATGCAGGATTGTTGCTATTTTTCTTCACGAATTGCTGCAGTTTGTTTTCTCTTAGCAACTCTTCAATCAGATTTTTCAACTGGCGGCATTCATCAGTCTCATGACCGGGTTGATTGTGGAAGCGGCAGAATTTCCCACTCTGTATGGCTTTTTTCCCGGTTCTCAAAGGGATAGTTTAGGGAAATCGACGGAATCTTTAGTGGCAAGGTAGATGTGCTCCGGCGTATGTGATAATGGAGTATATTCTGATGGCTTGAAGGATCGGGGCTTCTTCAGATTACCCTGTTTCTTCCCATTATTATTCTCCCTTTTTTGCCCCACCGATTCATTCTTGCGTGGAGCGACAGTGTTGTCTTCTGCTTTCTCCAACACTGTCTTTACTGGCAAAGGACGACTTTCCAAGCGAATGAATTCATCTGCTTTTTTGTAGAACTTTTCGAGGGAGGTTGGCTCCTTCATATTTAACCATTTCCCAAATTCGCTTGACTTATCAATAGCCCTCATCAGATAAGTCAATATCATTCGTGGTTCAGCATTGTCCACCTCAGCCAGCGCTATATTAAAGCGGTTCAAGAAGGATCTGATAGACTCACCAGGATTCTGCTCTAAACTCGATAGTGACATAATGTCCTTGACCTTCGAAGCATATAGTCTAAACTGCTCCTTGAATTTTCTGGTCAAGTCTGAAAACTGATCGATAGATCGGACTGGCAACTTGGTGAACCATAGTAGAGCCACACCTTCCAGGTATACGGGGAAATATCGACACTTTATTTCGTCAGAGGCTCTGGCACCTGTCATGTGCCAATCATATTTATACAAGAACTCATTCGGATCACTTGTCCCTTTGTAAGCTGGAATAGTCGGAGGGACAAACTTCCTTGGAAATTCCGCCTTCAAGATTTTTTCAGTGAACGGAGTTTTACTTGGAGCGAAACCCCATTCCTTCTCATCTTCAACCCTTTGCATACTTTCTTTCATGATCTGCCAGACCATTCCAGAAAGATATTCCTCATCATGCCGAGTTCTAGATCCACCAGCCTCAGGAACTGCCTGCTCAAAGGGACTAGTAGCCCTTTCAGGAGCATTCCTTTCACTAACATCATGAATGTTGCCAGCATAGTTCCTTTCATTACCAGCTGGTTGGTTGTTTGCCCCAAGTAAATCGTTCAACTTATTCAGAATCAGAGCATTCTGGGCACTTTGAGCCTCTAATTGTGCATTTTGGGCGTTTATCTGCTGGTTTAGCCCTAGAATCACAGCATCCAACTCCGCTTTCGTAACTCCAACAGACGGAGTGGGTTGATTAGGTACAGGGGAAGCGGAGGTTCCCTCTTGAATGTTTCCAGATCTGATAGATCTACTTTTCCTTCCAGGAGCCATAATCTCAGATAGACTTCTGGTTTTTAAGGAAATTCTTTCTTCAAATCTCTGTGAAGCAATGATGACAGTTTTCCTGAGTTCAATTCTCGGTGAAAGCACCAAAAATGTTAACGCTAAAATGTGAACGCTAACACCCCGGTGTGTGAAGTGTAGTTGTGAAAGCACCACCCGATAAATCGGGAAAAGAAATTACAAGCAAGTAATAGCAGAAAAGCAGTAAACAACAGCAATTTTATAGTGGTTCGGCTTAAGGGTATAGCCTACGTCCACTCTAAGCACTTTTATTAATAATCCCGTTACAAGCCGATACAATTCCTCTCAAGTACAATATACTTCAAGTTACAAGTGATTTGGAACAAGTCTTAAGCTTCAATGTCGATTAAAGTCCTTAAATTCATGTTGAAGATGTGTGGTTTCTTCGTGAATTTCTTTGATGTATTCCTCTAATCTTGAAAGCTCTAAGTGTTGATGAAGTTCTCAATGCAGCAAGGTAACGGTGTATGAAGAGAATGTGCCAAAAGTCCTTTGAATGTTGGAGGTGGCTATGTATTTATAGGCAAGCTTGGACATGAATTCTGCGCATAAGTCCTGAGTCGTGACCGACTCAAGCTAAGTCGTCCCCGAGTCAGGCTAAGTCGTGGTTGACTTATAAAACCAACCTTTCCCCTCTTCATGGCTTATTCCTCTGCTGGATTTCATGACAAGTCTTGAGTCGTGTCCGAGTCAATTTTCCTAGGCATTGTGGCGATGGGTTACGACTCAACGATTTTGAGTCGTGGACGAGTCATGGTGAGTCGCCCCATGTTAACTCAAGGCCGAACTGCTGGCTTGGTCCCAAGAGATAAGTCGTTCCCGAGTCAACTTATCATAACTCCTCTCATATTAGCATGTGTCGTACTCGACTTATCATAAGTCGTAGGTATCCATAAGTCATGACATTCCTTAGGTCGTTCCTTAGGATGAGTCGCGAACCTGTTGAGTCGTTGAACCATGAGTCGTTGAGTCATGAGTCGTTGAGTCATGAGTCGCTGAGTCAGAAACTTCCATAAGTCGCACAACAGTTGAGTCGAAGACTAGCTGAGCCGGTCTTTGATGAGTCGGACCTAGATCATATGAGTCGGTGAGTTCCTTCTTCGGTCATTGAGTCGTACGCGAGTTAATTGTACTTGGCTTTCTGATTTGCACACTTGAACCGCTAACGACTCATGGTGAGTCGTAAATCTTCTGAGTCGCTTAATGCTTTATCTGATGAGTCGGCCCAAGCTTCAGTGGGGTTAACAATATATATATATATATATATATATATATATATAATCATATACCTGTATATAGTATATTATAGATCAAGTCATACTTTAGAAATTCAAATCGATTAATTTTCCAGACAAAAGTGTAGCAAAGCTACAGAATGGTCTCTCCATTTCGAAACCGAAAATGAATGACGATGACGCGGCTGTCATCACCGAAATTATTTCCCAGCGACAAAGAGAAGAGCACTGGTTTAAGCATTTAAAATCCTTTGGAACGATTTCTATTCGAAAATACTAGATAATACTTTTAAAACCTTTAAAACCAAAGTTTGAAATTTTCGAAAAATAATTCTCAAATTCTAATTTAAATCTATTTCAATTCCTAATTAAAATTTTAAACCATGTTCTATAATTTCATTTATTTATCATATTGGAATAGTCAATGGTTTACAAAATAATAAATAAAAATCAAGTATTATCATTTCTGACAACAAATTCATTAACGGATTAATTTCAAAAAAAAATTTATACTTATATATAATATAATCATACAAAACTATTTTGTTTACCAAATTTGAAAACATTATTGTGCCAGTTTGTTCTGTTCAAGTGTTTTGGAAATCCTATCGATAGCGTTGGTCAGACGAATCGATCGAAAACCCAAATAAGCATCAACAACTCCAACAACACAACATATAAAACATTTCTAATATAAATTTACAAATACACTTCCTGCTCGACGATACAAGAATGGATTTCAAAACATGTATAGAGTTCAAATTTGATGGACTCAAATGAAAGAGAATTTTGATTCGAAGATAAGTTCGAACAAAGATAAGATGATTTAATAACCAAATAGGAAGATGGATAAATTTATATAAATTACGGACAACCTTAATCAGGTCGACCGTGACTTCTAGAATTAGATCGATGTGGAATTCTAAGGCAAATCCACATCCGATCTCGAGAGATAGAATTCGAGATATCTAGAGATATTAGCATCTAAACTGAGGATATATATAAATCTTCAGTGAATCGATGCTATTGTAAATGAGTTTCATCCCTTTACAATTCATATGAATGTTGGCGAGACCGCCAACTCATTATAAAGATCATTCGAAGTGGAGTTATGGGATACTCCTGAATTAAAAGAAGACAAATAGTGAGGGACACGACTGGATTTTGGAACCGTAGGGAATGTTCCAAAATTAAAAAGAATCGAGCAAAATGAAGAGATTCAAACTCGAATGAAAGTGATTCTATAAACACATTTACCCTATATGTTGAGTTTTGCCTAGAGCTACCAAAGCTCTGATACCAACTGTAACGACCCGCTATTTTGGACTATTCGCATCCATACGTGTTGGACTTGAACAATTCAAAATACCGAATTGTTAATTTAAATTTGGCAAAACTGAACATATACAGTAAATAAATAATCACAAATCATAGACACAGAGTAATAAATGCAGCGGAAACAAAACATAGTAGTTCATGAAGCTACTATATACATAACAGAGTTAAATGTACAACAAATGTCTCGAATACAATAGTCAAATACAATATTAGAATACATCACTGGAATCAACTGAATATCTGAAAGCTGGATAGATAGCTGGATCTCCAAGCAAAGATCCAACTCCAAAGGCGAGTCTCGAATACTGGTACACTCATTCTGACCCGAGCGTAAAGAAAAACACAAAACACTCGAGTCAGGATTAACATTCTTATATCAATATATCCAACTCAAGTGAAATAACAACTGAAATACAAGTAGCTTAAAGGGTGTTGGAATAACCATCCTCTAAGGATCCTTAAACTATCTATATATAGTAGTGTACGCTAAGTAGATAATGTCTATCAGTAATATAAAGTATCAAAATAGAGTTAAGGGGTTACCATTATCCCCCTTAACACATTTTATATAAGCGTCATAGTCTATACAGCACTGTAAACTCCACCGTAAACTAGTGGGATATCAGGGGGTACTCCATAGGTATAACACAAAACAAATTCGTAGCGGTCGTGTATATAGGGATCCAAGTATGACAAGGCATATGAGGCAATACCCAAGGTAGTGAAACTACCGTTTGCCTGATCCGGACTGGTGAGAACGCATCGCCATAACGATCGCAACACCGCGAAACAACACTCCTAACATTTCGAGGGTGCACACCAATTAATAACAAGTAATGAGTAGTTTACGAAGAAGTGTGTTCGCTCGAGGTGGTTAACCCCATTTGGCCCGGCACGGCTCATGTTTTAGTCATTTCCAATTTGACACAAGTGTCAAGGCTATCCATTATCGTTCTCTTTCTTCAGTCATCACGTACATCATTCCAACCACTTCATTCTGGATCACACTCTGCGTATAGTTATTAAAGTGGTTTTCGGTTTAGACAGAGAGTATGTCCATAACCGATCCCGGTTTCATTAATAACTTTCATAATTATTACACCGATTGGTCGTTTAATAAATTTCAAGAACCAAATCAATTTCAATTTCAATTACAATTTGTAAACCAACATTCCATTTGTCATTCTATATCAATTTCCATAATTTACGTTTCGAAACTTCAAAATTACTATTTAAAAGTCTTATAATTCAATTTCAATTTTTACTTAAAACAACTCAAATATTGATTCAAGTTCGTATATAAGTTTCATTCCGAAATCATTTATATTACTTAATTTAACATTCAAATCAATTTAAATTCATTGATCGATTTCATTCATATTCGTTAAGCTAACTTATCATTCAAAACAATTTTTATTTAAATTCCAATTCATTTAATCAATTACTTAAGTTCAACTCCATTATATCAAACTTACAAATTGAATTAAATTAGATTCATCAAATCAAATTCTTTAAATTACAAGTCTTACATTAATTTCAATAAATCACATTTTATTTCTTGTTAAGGAATTTAAATTTCACTTATTTATTTTCTTAGTTACAAATTTCAAACTCAATTAATAAAGAAACTTAATTTCACTTATTCAAGAAGTTCAATTTCACTTATTAAAGAATTCAATTTTATTTAATTATTAAATAATTCATTCTTATTTAATTATTAAATAATTTTAAAACTTAATTATCAAATAATTTCAAACCTTAATTATTAAATATTTCCAAATTTAATTATTAAATAATTCCAAATTTAGTTATAACATAATTTCAAACTCAATTATTAAATAATAAATTTTAAGACCACGTTCTTTCATCAACTACTTTGTTAATATTTTGCTTCATATTATTGAATATTAAAATTTAAATTTCACTAGAATTCAAATTCAACTTCATTTAAAACCCTTATTATTTTATTCAAATAAAATCTTTATTTTATTTTTAAATCAAATTATTGACCAATCGGGTTTTATTTAATTCTCTATCCTAGGTCAAAGTTTAATTTTGGAATTTATCATTTCAACCCGATTCCATTTCAATTCGAAAATCAAAGCATAACAAAGGGAACTTGCAGTATGATAACTGGGATGGTGCCAAAGTAAATAAACAAGCAATTTCAACAATCAATAACCATCCAATAATTAATTCAAGTAATTCCAGAATAATCGTATTAATTCACATTGTTGTTTGTGCAAATTAATATAATTATTTCTAGAATCTACACTATCATTTCATGTAGATTAAAGATTATTACACTAATATTTATACGGTTCTTAATTGACATCTATTATTCAATTTCATACTACATTGATTTAAACAACATACATTTAAATGGTTCAAGGTATAATTAACCATATTTCTACATGTCAATTTATTTAAACATTTAAAGGGGTCATATTTTGCAAATGTCATCTAATCAAATTTAACACATATATCAAATCTAACTATCCTACGTCAATTTCAGTTTCAAATTATTTATCACTTACTACATTAACAATTTAACGTCCAGTGTCAACATCAAACAATCAATCATTTATCAACCAAACTGGATTATCATTGTATAAATAACAGATAAATGTGTCAGATGTCACAGGTGAACTGATACAGGTGATAACATATACATAACAGTGTAAATAACTAAAAGCCGCATATTTCAATTGTCATTTCAATTGAAATCAAATTTAATAAATAAAAGAACATTAATCGTGAGCGATTGCACATCTTTCGAGGCTAAAGAGAATAGACAATAGGGTGAGTTACAGATCCAAGCATGGATTTCAAAGCAGAGCACGACTGAACGCGAATTCGACGGATAAGCTGATATAGGAATTGACGAGAACGATCAGTCTGTTTGATAGAGATAGATAATAGATGTATTATTATTATTGTTATTATTTTTTTATAAAATCAATATGACAAATGTTAAAATAATATATATATATATATATATATATATATATATATGATTCAAACCCATTACATTTTTAAAATCAATTAAAATCCATAGTTCACAAACAAATTATAGATGTGTATACGCATTTCAAAATCACCACACAAACAATATATATATGCATATATATCAACTTTCAGAATGTAATCATAACCGTAAATAAAATACGCTGCATCTACATAAGCAAATTTACAAACATACATATATACTCAAATAAATTTCAATAAACTTATATGAAGTGTAATATAATATATATATTTAGACCGCAACCTATAAAACATAATATAGCTTATATATATTTCCAATATAAAATAAGCAACCCATATAACTTTTCATATGTATAACCAAATATAGCAATGCACAGTAGAATAATATTTAAGTAAACTGTAAACTTTATATACGTAAACATATATAATAACAACTTATACATAATAATATTTAAGTGGCAACATATATATAAACCGATAACTTATGTATATAATAACAACTTACACTCTAATAAATTCAAAATTTCAAAAATCAATAAAATTTAACTCATTATAATATGAACAACAAATTGGTTACCAATAGCCCATATAAACTAATATATATTACATAAAATCAAAGGTTGCATTATAAAACAAGATAGAAATAAGAAACAAAGACTTGCTGCTAACATACTTTGTATAATTATATTACTGCTTCCTTTCTTCTTTATAGCAAAACAAGGCTACTATGGTACTTCACTATATTTTGAAGTACGACCACATATTATATATACATGCACGTCACAGATTAACTTGATTATATAATTACAACATATAAACTAACATACTACACTAATATATAAAGTAGAACATATCAGCGTTTGTATAAACAAAATATTAATAAACCAATATTTATCAACGTTTAATATATAATTAAAATATATCAGTATAATCAAATATATGGAGTTAATATACTTTTAAAACAAACAAACTTTTGTATAACAGTATAGGCTGTAGCTTTTATTTCAAATAGATATATACAACAAAATCATATTTAACCAAATTTACCTATAGAGTTTTATATGATAACAAAATCTATGAACAACATTGAATACACAAAATGAAGATAGCATATATACCGTATGAACAAGATAGGTTGCAAGCTCGAGCTAGGAAATAACAAGGCGAGGTTCGGCTGAGACAGGCGGCAGACGGCCATGATGGATGAGGGTAGCTGCTGGCCTTGGGAGAGGGTTGCGGGCAAGGTGGCGGTTGCACCAAGGGGGCTATAGGCGGAGGGGCTATCGACCGTGGTTGCTCGGGTTAGTTGCAGTGGCTTTGAGCGAATTGGGTATGGCCGTTGGATCTGGAAAGTGAAGGGCCGACGAGCATGGAGATTGAGGTTGCTTCGTCGGCACTAGCAGGGAAAGTGGAGGAGCAGCAGTTCTTTTTGGCAATGGTTGATGGGTGGTTGCGTGAGGGGGGTCTCGAAGTGGGGCACTGTGCTGGTCAGTAGTGGCAGAGGCCGAAGTCGGGTTGGTGAAGCAGGCTCGGAAAAATGAACGCGGGTGGTTCGTTTCGGTGGTTCAGGGAATGACCGAGACAAAAAAAGAAAAGAAAAGAAAATGCAGAACGAAGGGAAGAAGGAGGAGCATACTTGTAACAACCCTGAATTTTGAACAATTTAAAAATGAAAATATTTAATTAATTTTAAATATTTGAATGATAATTTAAATTGAATTCCCAATATAACTGTGAATTTGGCGATTAAACATTAAAATTTAATCTATACAAAGTTGAATAAAAATTTGAATTTAACTTTGAAGTTGAAATTGAATATTTAATTTGTAACTGAAATTTGAACAAATGACTTAAAAAAGAAAAAAAGAAGAATACACTGCCTTACCTTATCAGCCAAATTCGTGCCTTAATCTATGCCGTAACCCACGCAAAACTCACGATCTCCTTCTCCTTAAAACACGAAGCTCCCCCCCATTCATTCGAAACCCTAACCATTCAAATCATCAGAAAAAAAATAAATAAAACATACGAAAGCAAATTAATGGCGGCCTAAAATCGTTCGTTCCTCTTTCCAAAAGTTAGCGTTTTCGCTCGGCTTCATCTTCGTTTGATCGATCCTTGGGCCTCGTCGACGTAAAGTGAGTAATTAAATTTACTCACATCTAAATTTAAACTGTATATCTATTTTAATTTTGCGATTTCGTAATTTTCCTTGGCTTACTTGGATTTTGTTAAATTGTTGCTGTGATGAAGATTTCTTGTTTCACTTGTTCGAATTTCTGGTAATTGATTTTTGTTTTCACTGTTGATTTCTCCTTGACTTTATGCGATTTCATATTTATAAATAAATTAAAAAAAAATGTTTTCGGCAAATCGATTTCATTGAACTACATTTGATTTTATAATGAATGTGTGAGTTGATATGATAATCGGCTATTATTGCTAGTTCATACGCATTCATTCTGTGTTAATTAACTAGGGCTTTGATTATTTCTATTTACTGTAATTTAATTAGTGCCTTGATTTTTCATTCCCCATGTTTGAAATTTGAGGAATCCTGTTACTTTGAACATTGCAGACCAGTGCTCTGTTTGTCCTTTATTCGTCCCTGCTCTGATGCTTTCATTCGTCCCATTTCCTATTCATTTTCTATAGGTCCATGTTAATTTATTTTGTCATGCCTTGGAAAAAAATATATATATGTTTTTGGCCTTCTAAAACTCTTGTCAAATTTGTTCCATACTGTTTTGTTGTGTTACTCGTTAGGGAGACTCCCGCAGCTGACCAAATTCCATTTGAGTGTAACCTGTGAAAGTATTTATGTAATAATAAATGTGAATTAATAATTGTTGTGGTCTTACCATCATCATGCTTTGAGCCAGATCTAGAAGAAAAAAATAATTCATGCAAAAGCTCTGGTAAAATTCACGTTACCCATTCATTACATAAATCCCTATCTCAGGCCTTGACCTATTACTATTTTGAAAACTTGATGATTCTTGAAGTTTCTTGCATATTATGCTTTCAATGTTGTGACCACGACTGAATATTCTGCTATTACTTTAAATGTTGATTCTTGTAACTTGATGTTCCACTGGTACATGTGGTGGTTCAACATTTTATTGTTGCTTTGGGGTTGAACTGGTCTCAGGCCTTGACCTATTACTATTTTGAAAACTTGATGATTGTTGGGTTGCTTTTTTGTGGTCTGCATCCCTGATCATACTGTTTTCTCTCTGCTCCCATACTATTGCACTTGTGCTTGAGCATACTTGATGATGCTTCACGGTTTGAACCTGCTGCTTCGATTTTTCTCTGATCTTGTTTATTGTCTAGTTCATATTGCAGTTGATGTTGAGTCATGATATTACTGACTTGACCTCTGCAGTTTCATTTTTGTTGCATTTTTGCCATGCCGAGCCGTATTTTTCTGGTTCATGTATGTGCATGTATTGACCTTTGTGTCTTATTGCTATTTCTGTATGTTTTTGCTGTGCCCTTGGATACCTGTAGTGACTGCGTTATTGTTGTAGTTTGCTTTGGATTCAAAGTGGCCACAGTTTCATTTTGTTGTGTTCATGGTTACAGTTATCTTGGTTCAAACTGATAATTGCTACTGGGCATTGTATTTTGCTTTGTTCACTACGATTCTGATTTCACCTTGCTTTTTCACTTGTGATTGCACTCGATTTTTTTTTTTGATCCATTTATAGTCTGCAAGACACTGTGTATATACAAGTGCCAATTTTTTTTTTTTGCTTCGATCTGGTTCACTGGATCACATGGGTGCAAACATTGTTGTTTCACTGTTGTTATCCTGTTGCACTATAATTTTGCCTTAACTTGCATCCTGGTCTTAGTACTCATTGACACTGCTTTATACTTGGTTTTAAAGGTTGTCATTGGTGTTGCATGGTACATCATTGTTGCTTATGTACACTTGTGTTGTGATGCTTTTCGAGTTGAACTGGTACTTTGCCTTTGCTAACCATGCTGCTGCCTATGTTTGCATGTGCATCCTCTGTTGCCTTGTACATGCTGAATTGTCACCCTGGTTTGTTTTATGTTAACAGTACTTTGAACTTGTTTTGTGTGTTGTGGTGCCATATTTTTGGTGCTCTCACCTTCTTTCAGCTGTTTTCATGTAGTTTGAACCCCTGCCTTTGCGCATTGGGTTATTCGAGCCTTCGCGCTTTGTGATCTTGTGGTGGCTGCAAATTTTTGATTGCAGATTTGCCCTTGTATCCATTTGTGACTGCAGTTTCGTTTTTATATGCAGTTTAGCGTATGTCGGTTCGCGTTGCATCGACATTTGATTTCATAAATTTCGGTTCATTGATCTTTTGGGTACATCATCACTATAGTGGCGAGGCAGTGCACGCAAGCGTGAACTGCAGCCACACAGTTTTAACGTTTTATATGTGGCGAGGCAGTGCACGCGTGCGTGTACTGCAGCCAATCGGTTTTGATGTTTTTAAGTAACTTTTCAATTATTTGAATTGATTTCAACTATTTCAGGTTGTGTGTTTTAAATGTCGGGAAAATGGGCATTTTCTTAGTCATTGCGCTAAAGTGAAAAGGAAAAAGTGCATACTCGATTTACCCGTCGATAAATTTACAATCTGCTACCATTGTCGTCAGACTGGACATATAGCCAGAAACTGCACCGAAAGACAGCATGGAAAGCAAGCTATTGCCCGACCAGCTAGAGCGAAAACTGTTAAGGTGATAGATAAGGATGGAAACATCTCATATTTTTGCAGTAACTGTGGGGATTGGGGACATGTTGATTTTGAATGTGTTAATTCTCCTTTAACACAACCTGAAATAGTGTCATCCGAAGATGAAAGTTTGGCGAAGATGCGTACTACCAGACGAGAAGTCGATAGTCCATAATAATTCTGCATCTTAAACCAATCAATATATTCTATAATACTATCTTTTGTAATCCACAATCTTCTGTGTACGTCTTTTAAAAGTATTAAGCTATGTAAAATTTTGTACTGAAGGAAATATTTTAATGAAATAGAATCTTGGGAAGGAAGTTTATTTGTTAACTTAACTATATGAATCAAACTAATTTTGATGAAAAGCTTATATTTCAAGTTTAAACAAATGCCTAAAATGGTTAATGTGGAAATATAAATTTAAAGGAACTAAGTTGATGAATGGCTTACTAAAGAACTAGTTGAATATTTTTGAAATAGAAAGCAAATGCAAAGTTTAAATAGAATTTGGATTTCAAATTTGAAGTTGTCAACATGATAATCCATTATAGGTTTAATAAATTCAGTGATGAATTTGAATTTAAACGTGCGGGAAAACTAAATTAAGTGAAAAACTTAATATTGAAAAGTTTGAAATTGGTTTAAAACTAATATTATGAAAAGTATGAGGAATTCAAACTATGAATTAAGTTGAAGTTGAAATTGAAAAGGTTAATTGTTTCAAAGATGTTTTAAAACGCATTAAGTATCGAATACATAGATTTCAACATTCATTGTTGAAATAGGCGTTTTCGAGAAATAAGGAAATGGTGGACTATAACATTGTTGTTATAGTAAATGGTTTCCGAAAGGAAATGTTGTTTATAGTATTGGGATTTATATATCTATCTTAAATTTCGAATCCCTATACTAGTGATTTTTGAGTTGTCGTAACGATATTTTACGTAACATTCGTTTTGACTCAAATAAATATGTTTAAAAGAATGATTTCCTTTAAGAATGAAATATATACTTGATTTTGATTCAAGTATATTGAATATTTTCCGTGTTGAAAATAAATGAACTTGTGAATTACTTATTAAATAAGTATGGAAATGTTTTCCAATATGAAATGAAAAGTTTGAAATTTTATCTTTTAAAGATAAATTGAAAAATGAATATTTGAAATTTATTTCAAATGGTTAAGTTGGAAAATTATATATATCTTGTAAAGATATTTTTGGGAAATTTGAACGATCAGTTCAACTTGAATATTTTCCAAAAAGATTGAATCTTGAGTTAAATTGAGTTTAACTTTGACATCAAAAACAATATAAGTTGAGCTTTGAATTTTGGATAGTCGATTTGGATTGTATGTCTAGCATTGTGAATTGATGACATAGCAATTGATCTCTATTAAATATATATCTATTGGTGGCGGAGAATTTATTCTTTTAGCTTAACACCCTTCTCTGAGACGTACGAGCTTAGAGGTTATATATCGATAGACACCAATTATGTGTTGAGAATTGACGATGTAACGTGAAATCCAAATCGAATGTGAAGTCGATAATGAATTGGATTATGAATGTGAATTAGGTTTGAGATAACCTTAAATTTTCAAATCGATTTATAGGAAAATTTTAAATGAAATGGAAAATTTTGGAATCCTCTATTTGTTATGATGTGAATTGAGTTTTCGTAACTTATATATGTGAATATAATAATTCGAAAACCATCAGTTTGGAAAGTCATTATTATGAAAAGTCCTGTGTAGGTTTACATAGGTATGATATGTACGAAATGTGAAATGAAGTACTATATGTATATGACATATGTTTTCTAAAACTAAGGATATGGAAATGTACCTTCCATTTATTATTTGTGAAGGTGATTGGAACTCGGTGGAGTGTCCATTGGAAATCGTAGCTACTTAGAATTTCCATTAGTGGAATGTCCATTGGGACTGACTGGAATCCCCCACGATGGATCATCGTGTTGGGATTATGTGAATCGATGCTGGCGTAATTCGTGGGACGTGATGCCTACAGTTACAAGCGATTCCACTGGGATAGTGGCGCAACCGCCGTGTAAACTGCGATCTAGAGGCCGAAGCGTAATTTGAGGGGTGTGATGCCTACGGTCACGAGCGATTCTACTGAGATAGTAGCGTAACCGCCGTGTGAACCGCGATCTATGGCAACAACCATGGCGAAATTCAAGAGAGATGTGAAATCTACAGTTACAAGCGATTCTACTGGGGTAGTAGCGTAACCGTCGGGTAAACTGTGATCCATGGAGGAACGTGCTTTCCATATCCATTTTTAAAAGAATTTTTAAAAAGTATTTTCACTGGGAGTTGAAACAAGTATATTTAGTACTTGGAGATTTTTAGTCCTGCGCCTCGCCAGCGTATGCCTAAATTCTGTGAGAACGACGATGGACTTGTTAAACTTCGAGTTAGCAAGTATTTTCAAACTTTGAATAGAAAATCAATAGTCTGAAATTAGAATTACATAATTCTAACCTAATGAATTAAGGAAGAAGATCTTTAAAATATCTGGAAAGCACACAACTTTGGAAAAGATATGACATGCAAATATCTAGCATGAAGAATTTCAAGTTTAAAAATCTGAGTTTTGTAAGTCAAAAATTTTGGTAAAAGACTTTTGCGTCTTGATTGTAGAAATCGATGAATAAAGCTAGTGAAATAAAATAAATGGAATAAATCCTGTATTTATTTATGAGTTTGGAACTTGGTAAAATTGTGTAGGGTATAAATATCGGTGAGAATTTAGCAATCGTTTTCCTAACTTATAATTTCGGGACGAAATTCTTTAAGGAGGGAAGATTGTAACAACCCTGAATTTTAAACAATTTAAAAATGAAAATATTTAATTAATTTTAAATATTTGAATGATAATTTAAATTGAATTCTCAATATAACTGTGAATTTGGCGATTAAATATTAAAATTTAATCTATACAAAGTTGAATAAAAATTTGAATTTAACTTTGAAGTTGAAATTGAATATTTAATTTGTAATTGAAATTTTAACTAATGACTTAAAAAAAAAAAAAAGAAGAATACACCACCTTACCTTATCAGCCAAATTCATGCCTTAATCTATGCCGTAACCCACGCAAAACTCACGATCTCCTTCTCCTTAAAACACGAAGCTCCCCCCCATTCATTCGAAACCCTAACCATTCAAATAATCAGAAAAATAAATAAATAAAACATACGAAAGCAAATTAATGGCGGCGTAAAATCGTTCGTTCCTCTTTCCAAAATTTAGGGTTTTCGCTCGGCTTCATCTTCGTTTGATCGATCCTTGGGCCTCGTCGACGTAAAGTGAGTAATTAAATTTACTCACATCTAAATTTAAACTGTCTAGCTATTTTAGTTTTGCGATTTCGTGATTTTCCTTGGCTTACTTGGATTTTGTTAAATTGTTGCTGTGATGAAGATTTCTTGTTTCACTTGTTCGAATTTCTGGTAATTGATTTTTGTTTTCACTGTTGATTTCTCCTTGACTTTATGCGATTTCATATTTATAAATAAAAAAAAATGTTTTCGGCAAATCGATTTCATTGAACTACATTTGATTTTATAATGAATGTGTGAGTTGATATGATAATCGGCTATTATTGCTACTTCGTACGCATTCATTCTGTGTTAATTAACTAGGGCTTTGATTATTTGTATTTACTGTAATTTAATCAGTGCCTTGATTTTTCGTTCCCCATGTTTGAAATTTGAGGAATCCTGTTACTTTGAACATTGCAGACCAGTGCTCTGTTTGTCCTTTATTCGTCCCTGCTCTAATGCTTTCATTCGTCTCATTTCCTATTCATTTTCTATAGGTCCATGTTAATTTATTTTTTCATGCCTTGGAAAAAAAAAATATGTTTTTGGCCTTCTAAAACTCTTGTCAAATTTGTTCCATACTGTTTTGTTGTGTTACTCGTTAGGGAGACTCCCGCAGCTGACCAAATTCCATTTGAGTGTAACCTGTGAAAGTATTTATGTAATAATAAATGTGAATTAATAATTGTTGTGGTCTTACCATCATCATGCTTTGATCCAGATCTAGAAGAAAAAAATAATTCATGCAAAAGCTCTGGTAAAATTCACGTTACCCATTCATTACATAAATCCCTATCTCAGGCCTTGACCTATTACTATTTTGAAAACTTGATGATTCTTGAAGTTGCTTGCATATTATGCTTTCAATGTTGTGACCACGACTGAATACTCTGCTATTACTTTAAATGTTGATTCTTGTAACTTGCTGTTCCACTGGTACATGTGGTGGTTCAACATTTTATTGTTGCTTTGGGGTTGAACTGGTCTCAGGCCTTGACCTATTACTATTTTGAAAACTTGATGATTGTTGGGTTGCTTTTTTGTGGTCTGCATCCCTGATCGTACTGTTTTCTCTCTGCTCCCATACTATTGCACTTATGCTTGAGCATACTTGATGATGCTTCTCGGTTTGAACCTGCTGCTTCGATTTTTCTCTGATCTTATTTATTGTCTAGTTCATATTGCAGTTGATGTTGAGTCATGATATTACTGACTTGACCTCTGCAGTTTCATTTTTGTTGCATTTTTGCCATGCCGAGCCATATTTTTCTGGTTCATGTATGTGCATGTATTGACCTTTGTGTCTTATTGCTATTTCTGTATGTTTTTGCTGTGCCCTTGGATACCTGTGGTGACTGCGTTATTGTTGTAGTTTGCTCTGGATTCAAAGTGGCCACAGTTTCATTTTGTTGGGTTCATGGTTGCAGTTATCTTGGTTCAAACTGATAATTGCTACTGGGCATTGTATTTTGCTTTGTTCACTACGATTCTGATTTCACCTTGCTTTTTCACTTGTGATTGCACTCGATTTTGTTTTTTTTTTGATCCATTTATAGTCTGCAAGACACTGTGTATATACAAGTGCCATTTTTTTTTTTTTTGCTTCGATCTGGTTCACTGGATCACATGGGTGCAAACATTGTTGTTTCACTGTTGTTATCCTGTTGCACTATAATTTTGCCTTAACTTGCATCCTGGTCTTAGTACTCATTGACACTGCTTTATACTTGGTTTTAAAGGTTGTCATTGGTGTTGCATGGTACATCATTGTTGCTTATGTACACGTGTGTTGTGATGCTTTTCGAGTTGAACTGGTACTTTGCCTTTGCTAACCATGCTGCTGCCTATGTTTGCATGTGCATCCTCTGTTGCCTTGTACATGCTGAATTGTCACCCTGGTTTGTTTTATGTTAACAGTACTTTGAACTTGTTTTGTGTGTTGTGGTGCCATATTTTTGGTGCTCTCACCTTCTTTCAGCTGTTTTCATGTAGTTTGAACCCCTGCCTTTGCGCATTGGGTTATTCGAGCCTTCGCGCTTTGTGATCTTGTGGTGGCTGCAAATTTTTGATTGCAGATTTGCCCTTGTATCCATTTGTGACTGCAGTTTCATTTTTATATGCAGTTTAGCCTATGTCGGTTTGCGTTGCATCGACATTTGATTTCATAAATTTCGGTTCATTGATCTTTTGGGTACATCATCACTATAGTGGCGAGGCAGTGCACGCAAGCGTGAACTGCAGCCACACAGTTTTAACGTTTTATATGTGGCGAGGCAGTGCACGCGTGCGTGTACTGCAGCCAATCGGTTTTGATGTTTTTAAGTAACTTTTCAATTATTTGAATTGATTTGATTTAAACTGATGATTTTGTTGTAAACTGCCGTTTAGGCAGATTTTGATTGTTTTCTAAATTATCTTCAATAATAATCCCTTCATCTATCTTCATTGATAATCCGAATCTACTGATTTGTTGTTTAACACTGTTAAGTGTTATATTTACCGTTATCCGATTTCTTGTTAAAGGATCGAATAGGTGAATTTATCTTTGACTGTCGTCTAATTGCTATTAAATTATTATTGCCTCTATGCACTAATAACTGAGTTTGAATTAGACTGACCTGTGTATTATTTTCTTTTGAATGTAATACTCGGGTCAGACCGAGTATTTTACAGCTTGAAGATTTTCAGGCCGCGAAGTTAGAGAGAGTTGTGGAAATTGCTTCACTTTAGCTTTTCGAAGAATTTGGCACTTAAAAGATATATTCCGCTGTATAAAATTTAATTCATTGTACAAACTCTGATATATGTATAAAAATTCATTTATGTAAAATATTATGATTATTCTGTGATTCTGTGGCTGTTTCTGTTTAAACTCTATAAACTGAATAACAATCCGTCATTTTGAACGTCTCAAGTTGGTTTAATTACCGACTGGAGGCGGTCAGAACGGCGGGTCATTACAATACTTCTTTTGTTTGCAGATAGAAGGTGAGTGGCCTTTTAGAATACAAATTTTTATTATATATTAATTTATAAATGGATGATTCATAAAAAACATGAAAAGGTGGAAAAATAAAAAATCACGAGCGTGCATATCAAGGGGATATAAATTCCAAAGGCTATTTGAATTCAACTGGTGGACAAACAGAGAGATAAGAAAACAAAAATGATCAAATACGGAGCCAATATGACAGATCGTTACGCAGATTTCTTCGTGTTTCGGATTCCGAATCATACGAACAAATTTACCGTGAAGATCAATATAACGAGACGAGATCGGTATACAGATATCAGTGGTATGATTGGATTATAAAAATTCGAATTTTCTACGAGCGGAAAATGCAAAAAAATGCAAAAAATAAGATCGACGGAGCTAAAGAAGCCCGAATTTGAAAAAACGAAAAATGATGTCTTGCTCAGAAGATGATTTAGAATTTTTCTATGTAAAAATATTCAGGTTTCAAAAATATTTTATTTTCAACAATTCCTAACTGATTAAATTGAAATAAAATTACACACGAAATAAACTTTCATATTTTCGGATGAAAAATTACTAGTTGCTATGTTAAACTAGACGCATTCTAAATATTAAATTTTTATTTCAAAAATTTATTATTTAAAATTTCACAAAAATTTCAATTAATTAAATAAATAAAAAGACTAAAATTTACGGGTCGTTACATCACTTCACTGCTCCACCTTCGAATCCAAACTCTTGTTTTCCATACGAAAACGTTCAAACCGGATCGAGGTGGTTTTCAAGAAATAAATCCCGATCTCGGTCTCTTCGAACCGATCAGCGCATTCGCCAATATTGATAGTCGGTTATTTAACTATCAAATAACATTCACAAACAACCATCAACCATAAATAATTTCACCAAATTATTTATTAATCTCAAAATATCTTTGCAAGTTATATTTTCATTTTCAATCCTTTTTTAAAAAGTTTTCAAACCACACTATTCTCATGAAATAAATTTCCATATATTTATTTCCAATGAAAACACCAAGCACAAAACTTTAGCTTTTTAAAATAATTTAAAACTCTTTATTACAAAATATCCTTTAAAACATTTAAATTAAAAATTACTTTAATACTTACTAAAAATATATACTTTAAAAATATTTAAAATAAAACTACTTTGTACAATATAAACTGAATTTCTAACTTTTAAAACATAATACCAAGCCACCTTCAAATAATTACTGCTATAATAGATTAAATGAAAATACTTACTTTAGAATTTAAACATTTAGAAATAATAAGTTTTCTAAACAGACTTTTTAAACAACTTAAAACTCTTTACTTATACTTAAAATTTGTTTGAAACGTACTTGGCTATTCAGCGAAATACACTTTCCTTCCACATCTTTTTAAAAATAAATCACTATTTATTTTTAAATAAATTTACCCATTCCTTTAATAAATTCCCACCGTGAATTTATTCTTCCAAATATCCACTGATATATTACTTCACTTTTATTAACCCAGTTTATAAATTCCAAAGTCTCGCTTCTCTTTTAAAAGTCCCAGTTTTAAACACTTAATCAACCTTCAAATTGATCTCCAAATTACTCCCATTTTGAAATAAATTCATTTTCTTATTCAGTGTTATTTCAAACCCATAGACTTCAGATTTTATTTCTTAATTATGATTTAAAATCTTTTTAAATGAAAATTCCAATTTCATATTTTCCAAATTTCTTCTTTATCCTTTCAAATAAATTTAAACATTGAATTTCAAAATAAATTCTTTATTTCTTGAAATAAATCACTTAAGTTTTAAAAATAAAACCACTTATTCCCATTTATTCAAAATCTCATTTCCCGCACTTGAAATTTTATTTATTAGAATTAAAAATCACTTTTTATTCTTTTCCAATTCATTTTTAATTTATTCCAGTTTCTATGATTATTTTACTCAAAATTCACTCTTTTATTTTCTTTTCAGAAATCTCATTTCTATAGATTTTGATAACTCAGTTCACCGAAATATTTTAAATCAACCATAGTACCCTACATTTCCAATTATCAATATAATTCATCATAGGATATAATTCATCTCATCACCTGTTTCCCTGCATCCACAGATGTTAGCACAATAAAATACCAATTTCACTTCGAGGTGGAATATCGCGGTATATGGGTTTCAAATATAATATCATCCGCTATTATGCGGCGCATGGGGTCTCACCCGCTATATAATGCGGGAAATCAATCACTCCAATATATACTATATATACTATATATAATATAGCACATTAAATCAATTCAATCATTCAACCAATTATTTAAATTTAACCATTTAAGTTTAAATAGCAATCCAGAAGAGTGAGATTAACTCACCTTCGCTTTGTTGTAACCCGTTTCCATCTCGACTTGTTTTCTTCACGATTTTTAAACCTTTTAACAACCATTTATACGGTTTATCAATATTCGAAATAAATCCAATCAATAAATTTCCCTCTTAGAATTTAACTTAATCCACTTAGTTTAGTTAACCAGCAAGTAAAAATGTGTGTATGTATGCCTATATATATATATATATTTTAAAACCACCAATATATATATATATACACATACTTGTAAAAATAATTTATATTACCATTTAAATCTATCTTCTAAATCATAGGGGTGTGTGTGTGTGTGTATATATATTCTTAATCTACCTCTAATTCCAATTTAATTAAAACAGAACTTACTTTGCCTTATTGTTATTCTTCTCTGTTTTCTAACCTTTATGTACATACATAAATCTATATATATATACACTAAATTAGCTATCATCATTTCAGATTCTAATTTAAATAATCAACTGTAAATCTTAAATTTAAAATCAGATCAAAATTAATTACCCCAACAGCCACCATTATCGCTCCTGGTCGCAAAAGCATCATCGAACACATCAACTGAGCCTGACAGAAAACGAGCACGAAAGCCCAAATCGCGACTTCGAAAACTCCCCAGTTCATACCTTCCACTACGACACCGATACACCATCAATCGAAGACTCGACTACGGCTAGCTTCCCAACGAACTCGATACCTCCCAGGACATGCGTGTCCCAAAACCCCAACGAGCTCGTTGCTTCCACGCACAACACAGCCTCGCGCCTCGACTTCACCACCAACAGTACGCCTCCCGATCAAACTCGAATTCGCCACTCCAAAACCCTAGGCATTACGGCCCTTGCATCTGCCGCGATTCGATTTTCGAACGAGACGAGCGACTCGAGAATCAGGCCGAGCAAAAGAACATGGACGATTGCAATTTCGATCGATGAATCTCGACCATGATTTACTTTTGAGGTTTGGGTTTCGATTCAGGAACAAGAGAATGAGGGGCGCGGCCATCACTTATCGAACGGAGGAAAAAGGGATTTGTTTTAACTCTGATTCTTGATTTTGAGGTGAAAGGTTGCGTGGATACTAAAAAGAACACAGAGAGACAGGAAGCGCGATTTCAGGATAGTGGGTAGCATAGGGAAGAAAAAAGGCTACAGTGACTGATGTGAGATGAAATTTGACCTGTCAAAATTAGGTTATATTTAGATTAAATTTTCAATATAGATTTCAATGCGTTTATATATCGTAGGCTCACACAACAACTTCAAATGATATGAAAATTGAAATCCGATAATAATTCAATATTACAGATCTAATGGAATTGGTTTCGTCGGATTCCGAGATTGTGCCTCGGAATGCTATTCCTAAATATCAATTTAAACGATACAATTCCAAAACTGAACAAATCACTGTTAAATTCAATTTTAACACTTTTACTATCTTCGGTATTTTTAATATAAATTTTATAAGCCTTCAAATTATTTTTAACAGGCTTAAAACTGAAGATTCAATCATTTACCCAATTTCAGGTTATTAAATCCAATAACTTAATTGCTAAATAATAATAATATTTGAATTTAAGTTATAAATTAACTTTTAAATATTTAAAATCAATTAAATATTCCAATTTCAAACATCCAAGACCCATATAATTTCAAACATCCAAGAATTTTGGGTCGTCACATTCCTCCCCCTTAAAAGAATTTCGTCCCCGAAATTGCTAGTTAAGAAGAATGATCCATTACCCATTACTATTTTTCAAAACCAAACAGTTTTATCAACTTGCCATAACATATCTTTTGTTAAAGACCCACTGTTACTTCAACCAACTTCCCAAAACCTTCTATAGTTTCCAACAACACTATTTACTCCACTTATGCAAATTTAAATTTAAATCCAAATTTAGATTATCAAAACTTTCTCAAAAAAATTCTAACTCTCTAAATTTTCGAAAAAAATCGGCAGCGTCTCCTTTGCACGGCTAGCTCGGTACAACTACAAAATGCCTCTACGGGCCCCCAGATTTCAGAAGAAAACAAAAGCCAAGTGGCTAGACTAGAAAATCATCAAATTTCATACAGAAATTTAAATACATACCTTTACCGAGCAAATTTCAATTTATTCTCTTAAAACAAAAAAATCCCAAATTCACTTTCTTAATCCTTTAGTTCCAACTAAACAATTAGTTTTAATTTCCATTTCCAAAATCCCTTATTTTAATTCCAATTTGAAATTGTTTTGTCGCAAACAAAAATTTTCCAAATAATTTCTAATTCCCAAAATTTTCGGAAAATTTTGAGAGTCTCCTTTGTATGGAGGAGCTTTTGCAATTTGATAAGAGATATAAATATATATACATCGACCCACATGGTTGGAAAAACAAAAACAGTTCATATTTCCTATTTTTATTGCGTAGGCGTACCTTTATTTAGCGTTTTTAAGCAAGCGGCTTATTATTTTAGCAATTAGCGCGTCCATATCCAGCCAAACGGCTTCCCGGTACCTGTACTAACTCAATTCAAACATGTAAGTACTAAATATATGAAATTTATTAACATTTCACTTACTTTCAATAGCTAAACACATGCATTTCATAAGCAACATGCAACAAACACTTTCCATGATCAATTTATATGATTTCTGAACTAATTCAGTTGCTTTCAACCAATTCATGTGCCATTCCATTCAATTTTACTGGTTTACACTTCAATTTCTTACATTCAATTTATTTTTAACCCAAACAAGCTCATATTCAACTCAATTGATTTCAAAATCAATTTTATTTACTTCTATCCATCCATAGAATTTTTATTCACTTTCGTTTAAGTCGAACGACTAATTAATTTTATGCAATTCGACAATATTAACTTAATAGAATATGCATTTTATTTTTTATCCAAATCTAATTGATTCCAACTCATTTTATTTTAAATCCATCCCATTTCTAGTTTATTCACCAACCATACATTTGTATTTCATCTCATCTCCGCATTGGTTTCATTTTAAAACCATTCCATTGAGCTTGACAACATTCAATGCTTATATCAATAACCATTTTCCAAATTAATTTAACCTACACTTTTATTTACTGAACTTTCACCCTTCCTCGAAGCCAAACTTCTATAAATTTTAAAATTACGTTAATTTACTTTAATTTATTCCAACTTCAAACTTAAGTTTACGTCTATTTGATTCTCATTTAATCAAATTCCATTTAATTCAGTTAGCCCATCCATTTTGTTTTAATTCACCTTCTCAATTTATCAAAATAATATCCAAGCATATACTCAACTCATTATACACGAATTGGATTTTATTTGTAACTCAAATCATTTCTATTTTAATCCAATTCCATTTTATTTTTACAACGTCTCCACTTATTTTAATTCATTATAAATCCAAGTCGAATTTTATTTATAATTCGAGTTTATTTCCAAACTTCATTATTAACTTATAATCCATTTTATTTAACCGGGTTAAATTTTATTAACATACTCTATCAAATAATTTATTTAGCTAATTAGCTTACTTCCAACTTTGAAATCAATATTCGATTTTATTACAAAAATCACTTCATTAAATTTTTGTGAGTTCAATTATTATTTTTTCTTCAAAATTCCAGTTTGAATTTTCTTCCATTTTCCAAAATTCCAACACTTTTATTTCGGCTTACTCATTCCCTTTTTACATTTTTATAAGCTATTCACTTATTAATATTCATACTTCTCCATCCATTTACAGTTAATCCCACTTTCACTTTACTTTTAACTAGGGATTATATTTTTATTTCAATGTTTTTCAATTCTTTTATAAGCTTCCAAAGCTTATTTGTTTAAGTAAGAATTTTATTCCATTCAATATTATCTATAACTCGACTGAATTTATTTCAATTCAATTTTATTTAACTTAACTTCAGTTAAATCTGGCTACATACCATTCTTTTAAATTATGTTAAGCAAGGACTTAATTTCATTTAATACCATCCTACAAAATTCACCTTAATTTCATTCCAATTCCTTTCAACTTACCTCAAATCCAACTCATTATTATTAACTGTGCTTAAGTTAATTTAATTCTGATTAATTTATTTCTCAATCCAAATTTAATTTTTGTTTTCTCATTCCAATCACATTCAAGATTTACTAATTATTTCTTCCAATCATCCATTAAATTTTCCATAATTTAATTTTTCCAAATTTAATTCATTTAACTTTTTCACTTTAAATTTTAATTTCAACATTCAAAGCTCATATTTTCCTCCCTTGTTTAAAAATCATCTCAACTTTACAAGTTTATAACTTACCTCATCGGATTTTCAATTCAAATAAGGATTTAGGATTTCTAACACCCGGCTTTTGGTTCAAATCATTTTACAACCACCATTATTCCAAAATCACATTTCTCAAATTTTTAAACCAATCCTGGATTTTATCCTCAACAAATTTCCTTTGAAATTTCAAAAACAAACTAGTTCTTCTGAACAAATCAATTTGGCAGCTATCCGTCACTTAGAAACTCGAAAATGAACATCGATGGTGCTGTAGTCATCACCGAAGTTATTTTCCAGCGACTAAAGTGAGCTCAATGTTATATCCCTTTACAAAATTTATTTGAAACAATTTCCTTTCAGAAATACTTTTAAAATAATAATGCTATTATTTGTCTTCAAAACATTCCGAAAAACACTTCCAAAATCTCCGGGGTTTTAAATTTTCAAATTTTGACTTAAATCAAAGTTTAACTATAACTCATTTGTATAATTTATGCTCATACCATTTTTTTTTCCATTTGATTGTACAAGTCATTCCAATTTTTTATAATCTTATTTGTTTAAAATATTATCATCCAAACATCCAAGTTATATATCAATTTAAGAAAATATTTCTTTTATATCAAAATATATTTTAGGTAAAATTATTTCATTCACCCACCTTTAAAACAATACTGTGTCAATTTATCGTGTCAGGTGTATATAAACTCTTCTCGAATAGCGGCCAACTTACTCGATCAGAATTCATATTTCACTCAACCAATAAGTCAACACAATATATTCACTAACAAATACGCGCTCATATCTATTAATATGCTCAAACTCATTCTAGAGTACTACGGACTCTATTTTCAATGAGTAATCCCCACCAGAGCCGAGGTTATCACCAACCTAAGCTCTAATACCAAATGTAATGGTCCGCAAATCCGTTCCCTTAGAGTCGACACTATTCTCCCTCAATCAACTCAAGATGTACGGAAATACGAACCATTAGGGTTAAAGAAGAAGAGGTAGAAGAAGAAAACAACATCAGAATCTACCAATTGCAGCGGAATAAAATATAATAGATAATATCAGATCTTTACACCAAATGAAAACTATATCTGTTTTATACAATACCCATAGAGTATCACAAACAAACAACAATTACCAGCCTGACAATTTCATACAATCACAGCAGCTGATATAAATAAATACGGTAATACGCCTCGGACTCCAACTCCTATCCTGAGCTCCAAAGCATCCTTTCCTGTAATCTATAATACTCGGTCTGACCCGAGCATTATAGTTAAATAACACCATAGTCAATCTGGAATACCAGCGTGTCGCACTCAAATTGATTATTAAAGTTTCAAAATTCTTTTGAAAACAAAAGCATCTCGTAAGACCACGCCATAAATAAACATGTCGGATTTTTACCTTACGATAGCCAAAACACTTTTTATTAAAATCCTCTAATATTATACTAGGGTCTATTTACAAATACTTATTAAAATAGCAGAAATTATTACATTCATGAAATTCCAGCTACTAGCCACAATCGTGGGTAATACAAACAAAACCGTAAAAGGCACGTAGGGAGAATGGATTTCGAACTAATGACTAGGCACTGGGGTACCACCTGTCACAGTACGTGGCCTAGATCACCGTACCGAAGATTACTCCCAATCCCCTGTAACAAAAGACCGGGACTACCCCTTACTGGACAATCTCGAGTAAGACCACCCCACGGTTGGGATCAGCAACCGCACCACTAAGCCGAATAAAATGGACATCTAGACAGGGATGACCTCACCCTAATTGGTGCTACCATCTTAGCCTTGCTGCATAACCCTTGATTTTCAGTCATTCCCGGTTGATAAGGCTCGAGGCTAAGTGTTACCTTTTAGAACACATCTCTTAGAATGCTCATCGTCCACCTGACGATGTTCTAAAAGCATTCATCCATACAAGTCCGTTCCGGGTTCGAACGGAACCGAAGGCACTACTCCTACTACATCCATTTTGGAATCACCTCAGGATTAGTAGCAACTAGCTCTTGCACTTCACTACTCCACCTTCGAATCCAAACTCTTGTTTTCCACACAAAACGTTCAAACCGGATCGAAGTGGTTTTCAGGAAATAAATCCTGATCTCGGTCTCTTCGAACCGATCTGCGCATTTGCCAATATTGATAGTCGGTTATTTAACTATCAAATAACATTCACAAACAACCATCAATGATAAATAATTTCACCAAATTATTTATTAACCTCAAAATATCTTCGCAAGATATATTTCCATTTTCAACCCTTTTTGAAAACAGTTTTCAATCCACACTTTTCTCATGAAATAAATTTTCAAATATTTATTTCCACTGAAAACACCAAGCACAAAACTTTAGCTTTTTAAAATAATTTAAAACTCCTTATTATAAAATATCCTTTAAAACATTTAAATTACAAATTTCTTTAATACTTATTCAAAATATGTACTTTAAGAATATTTAAAATAAAACTACTTTGTACAATATAAAACTGAATTTCTAACTTTTAAAACATAATACTAAGCCACCTTTAAATAATTACTGCTATAATAGACTAAAAGAAAATACTTACTTTAGAATTTAAACATTTAGAAATAATAAGTTTTCTAAACATACTTTTTAAACAACTTAAATGTAACGTACGCGATTTTTCGTTGCCGAAAAACCGAATAGTTAGGGTTTTAAGAAAAGAAAAGACAGAAGAAGAGAGAAAAAGAGAGAAACTAAAGAGAAAAGAACGGAACAGAAATAACAGAACAACATCAGAATCTCACAATTCGCAGCGGAATAACATATAATAAATAAATGAATAATCTTTAAACAAAGAACTATATCAGTTATTACATTACATTACATTACATCGTCAGAGTGTACAACAACAAACAACATCAACAGCGGAAAAGAAATACTATATACTAGTAATACGCCATGCCATCCATCTTGCCTCCAGCAACTCCTGAATATCCTGAGTAAACTTTAACTCTTGACTGCCCGTGTGGAAATTGGTGGGCACCCAGAGTTTAGGAAGGAAAACAATAAACTCCGAGTCAGTCATGTGACTGGTGTGAGAACTCAAAACAGTTTATCTTTAAAATCAAAATAGAGGAATATTTTTAAAGTCAATTCGCAATGCTTTTAAAAATGAGACTACCATAAGGCCTCCCGCACACACACACACAATGCAAACGCAGAATCGGAGGAGATTTCTCCTTATGATAGTCAAAGATGCTTGATACGCATTAAAAAGAAACTGATATTATTACTAGTGCATAGTGTATAAAACAATTTCGAAAGTAGAATATAAATCTTAGCCAACATACGACCATTATCGTATGCCTACTATAGCTACTATGTTCAATAGCAGGTTACCGCCACATTCCATAGCAGGTTATACAACTAAAACCGTACAAGATCATATTGTTTCTTTGGATTTCCAACAAATGGTCAGGCCAAGGAACTTCCCATTGCCACAAGAGAACGCCTCTGGAAGGACGTTCCCGAGAACCAAACCGGATCTCTGCCAACACAAGGCCGGGTTACCCCTAACTGGGTAACTACTGACACGAATATGTCATCCCCCGATCGTAACCGATCTATCCGAGGATCCTCGATTTCCAACAACCACAAAATATGCAGCAACAACATAGGTTAAATATCTGGGCTCCATACCATGATACCACCTCTATCCAGAAGGAATGACATACACTAAAGGGCGCTACCCCTAATAACCTTGCTGCATCCTTCCTGTTTTGACCATTTTCGGGGTGTGAGGTCCGACGAAGTCACGTCCACAAAGCCACACTTTATACAAAAGCCGTGCTTTAGGTCAACAAATGATCATAGAAATGATCAACAAGATAAATGATCAAATAAATGATCCTATCACAAATGATCAACACAATGATCATTTCACAGCAACACTCAACATGCCACACTACCAAATTGGGAGTGTATATCACTAATAACCTTCAACTATATAACCTCTGAGCTCGTACGTCTCAGAGAAGGGTGTTAAGCTAAGAGAATAAATTCTCCGCCACCAACAGAAATATATTTGAAAGAAATCAGCTTTATATCTCAATTTGTAATGTCAGACATACAATCATACAAGTCTGTTCCGGGATCGAACAGAACCGAAGGCACTTACAAAGAAGTCCTTGCAATCCGGATATTCACTAATCACGACCGGACTTCCCGTCACTAAGGGTGATAAAACCTCTATATCGGAGATCAGCCGATGTAGAGTAACTCGACGGTAATCCTTCCGTTTTCACAAACATCCGGTCTTCAACACCGGTCATCAAATGCAATCCATTACGACGTATCACATATTCGGAATGGGTTATACGACCCCAAGGTCCTTTCCCGCCTAACCCGAATAGTAAGCGCTTATTCAAAAATAAGTGTGGCATTCAAATTCAAACAATCACAACAAATACCTATTTAAAGGTAAATATTGATAGTCAGATTATTTAACTATTAATAGGCGTGCTCAACACCACCAAGTTCCAAATAATTTCTCAAATTATTTACTTTCCAAAATATCTTTACTAGATATAAAATTTTCCACACTTCAACATTTGAAAACCAATTTTCAAATCACTTTCCAATACTTTATCAACTTTTGAAAACAAATTTCAATCATTTTCCTTACTCGGAAATACTTTCATTTCAACATGGTTCATTTAAACCAATTAAATAAATCCTTACCGATTTACTTTATATTTACGTTCCAAATCCGTAAATCAATTCCCACACTTCAAAAATAAATCAACATTTATTTTTAAACAATTACCCCTTTCTTTTATAAATTCCTTAGTGAATTTATAATCCCAAAATATTTATGATATACGATTTTCAATCGATTTCAAATATTCACTTTCAATTTATCTTTACAAGGATAAATTCTAAAACGTTCATTTCACATTGGAAAAATATTTCCATACTTATTTAATAATAAGTACATCACAAATCCATTTATTTTCAATACTTAGAAAATATTCAATATACTTAAATCGAAAATTAAGTATATAATCCATTCTTCAAGGAAAACATTCACTTAAACACATTTGTTTGGGCCAAAACGAATGTTACGTAAAACATCGTTACGACGACCCAAAATCACCAGTATAGGGATTCAAAGTTTAAATAGATATATAAATCCCAATACTATACAAAACATTTCCTTTCGGAAACCATTTACTATAACAACAGTGTTATAGTCCACCATTTCCTTTTATTTCTCGAAAACGTCTATTTCAACAATGAATGTTGAAATCTATGTATTCGATACTTAATGCATTTTAAAACGTCTTTAAAATCATTAACTTCATTTCATAATGTTCCTTCCCCAAAAACATATCCATTTCATTTAATAATATATTCACTGCCCAAAATCGTGAATATAATTCCTTTTATATATTCCTATATCCAACTTATCAAATTCAATTGATTTCGGATTTATAAACAACGTTTATAAACTCCATTTATATTTTTATAAACTTCTATTTATAAAAATCCTTTTTATATCTCATTTTAAATGCCAAAATCCGATTTATAAGTTGATCACTTATAAATCTTATATTTTACAAAATCTATCCATTTTATATATTCATATTTCATAAATTTATAAATCTCAATTCACTTATGAAATCCATTTTTTTTATTTCACTTTATTACTTATAAAAACTCGTTTTATAATTCCAGTATTTTTAATTTATAAATATCAATTTTATAAATCTTTTATATAAACCGTTTATAATAATTCAAAATTCCCAATTAAACCATTTTATAAATTAATCACTATTTATTTCAAAAATCTTAATTTGGTTATATTTTACGAAGATTATAAATTTTATAAAATTAAACTTATAACTTTAATTTATTTAAAATAAATCAATTCAAAATTTTAAGAAAACGTATACTTTCAAAAAAATCACTTTAAAATCCCTTTAAAACAAAAATCATTATTTTAAAACTTCAAAAATGGATCCGATGATGCAACAACACCAAATAGTCAATCACGACATCCAAATATCATATATCGATATGATAATCAACAAATATCAAAATATCTGTAAATAAATCAATACAGTTGAGGAATCCAGTTGGATCCCTCCAACCTGTTTCCCTGCATCCACAAACATTAGCACAATACCAATTCCGCTCCAGTACGGAATTATCGCGGTATATGGGATTTATAAATATTATCCGCTTAATAGACGACGCAATAGGGTCTCATCCGCTATACAATGCGGGAAATCAATAACTGCAATATATACATATGCCAATATATATATATATATATATATATATATTGCTATTATATATAATACCAATTTCACTGTTTATGAAATGTTCGCGGTATGTGTTTTTAATAATTAACATCCGCTTACTAACAGCGCATAATGTCTATTTTAACAATCAATAGATAACAATCATCATTCAAACAATAATTAACATCCGCTTACTAACGGCGCATAATATCTATTTTAACAATCAATAGATAACAATCATCATTCAAACATGCATTCAAATATTTTAAATCTAACTATTTAAAAGAAAATCGAAACTGATTCGATTGAGTGAGAAGTTCTCACCTTGATTTCAATTTCGTTTTAGCGATTTATTTCGAATAAAATTAAACGGACGTTTAATTTTACCCGAAATTCTCACTAACTCCAAATGGCTCCAATCCAATTCCATAGCGTAGTGCTCGTCCATACGATTCCAACGCAAGTTGTTTCGCGCGTTTTCGACCTCGTATGAAAAAGATATCGCGTTTAGAAGTTACACGAATTTTTTTATATAAAAATTACAAAATAATTTTATATTTTTAAACCTAAACTATTCTGGCCGTTGGATCTCCATGCTTGCATCAGGGCCGTTGTCATGCTTCTTCCCCAAAACATCGTCCCCAGGTCATTCACGTTAAAATTGAACCCAAACATCACAACTAGGGTTAGCAAATGCCGCCACCACGATCTACCTGGAGACGATCGGGAAGTGCCAAATCGAAGGCCTCACTCCCCCTCACCAACGCCCAGCGACCGCACCCCCATCGTGCCCCCTTCGCTTTCGAATTACGTGCGAACTGCCGGTCGAACACGGTGACTTTCCCCTCAATTTACTCACTCAAACTCGATCATGACCGTTGAAGTTATAGATCCTAGTGTGCTTGACATTTTCTTAGTGAAAGTTTTTCGAAATCATTGAGTGGATTTGTGACGCCCCACCTCTATACCCACACTAGCCAAGAACACTACGGTGTAGTGCTGTCAATTAGCATGGAGAATAAGGCTGTTGAGGAGCGACCATCCATGTAATTGCTTATCACACAGTGGCTATAAATAATCTTCGAAAACAAACACAGAAATTATCATAACACAAATCAGTCACAGATATCCATATCACAAAGGCGGAAGAAGATATGAATATATAACTAACACATGAAAGTGTACATCAGAGTAGTGGTCCATAAGATCCACGATAATACAAATGAATAGCAACACGTGCTATACAAAAGAATACAACTATGAGTCTATATCTCAAGTGTATACAACAAAAACTGCTAATCTAAACAGTTAGCCAAAAGTCAGAGTGATGAATCCCTGGGAAGAAGTCAAGCAGAAGCACATGTAACATCTCGGTCTGACCCGAGTATTATTTAAGAAAATAATAAACGGGTCAGTCTAGCTATAAATATCAGATGACATGATATAACATAAAAGATATGGCATAAACATAAAATATCCATAATGACATACCACCATAAGTATGTAAATAATGATCAACAGAAGATCAATCAAATAGAGATAATCAATATCACAAGAATCTTCTCAAAGATTCGGAAAGGGCATCATACCCCAAACTTGTACTCATAACAAGTCAATGACATAAATTCTAGAAATCAATGCAAGAAGTCCAGAAATCACAGAAAAGAGAAAGAGGCCTATCACATGACGGTCCGAAGACCAAGGGGAGCTACCCCACATGTGTGAATGGAATCACACAGATTAAGGTCCAGACTAACCAAAAAGCAAAAAGGTATGTGTGAGTGGAATTACACAAGTGGTGTCTAGTCTAACCTCGCAACAAGAGACATCGCACAGTTGCTAGTCTAAATCATCAGAATGATCGTCATGATCAACGAGAAGTGTCAATTACACTAAGCTAGTAAATATAGAAGTTTAGCTTCATGTCCCATAACCACTTGCTTAACTTAAATATTTACGAACAAACTGTAAATCTTCACTAATAAAATTGTCACCAGAGGTTCAATCGAACAAGTCCAAGAATTAACCGACGAAGTGAACGCAAGCGTTTCATACCACTTGTTTTACTAAGTCGTTTAATTAGATTTCTCATCCGAGTGAGGTAAAGGTTTGTATATACTAATAGATTGGAAAACGGTTTAAGAAAAGAGCTTTGTTATTAAAAATAGAGTTGAAATTGTTTGTTAAAAGAGTTTTGATATTTACTACTAGTATTGAAACCTTTATATTATAAAGTGACAAAACACATAAGCAAGTGTAGAAACAATCAGTCACAAAAATCGCATACGGAGATGTGAATAAAATCCAAGGAAATCAGCTCAATGTTTTTCAGATAAGATCCCCTACGGAGGGGGGGTCCAGGGGGGGTGGCAACCCCCCAAGGTGGGGGTGCAGGGGCAACGCCACCGCTTACGGGGTTTGACCTGCCCGGTCAGGTCGCGGGGGTCCAAGGGGCAGCGCCCCGTCCAAAACGGTACGACCTAAGTGAAGACAAGCGGCCTACGACCTAAAGCAAAATGAGGTCTAACGACCTAAGGGTTCACGCGACCTAACACAATGGCCGAGCGACCTAACTGGAGTTAAGGGAGGCAAGCGACTTAAGGTCCAACGACCTATGACTCAAGCAAGCCGAGCGACCTAGTGTGGAGGGGTCGAGCGACTTAAGGAAGGCGAACAACCTAAGGTCTAACGACCTACGACTTAACAGAGTCGAGCGACCTAAGGTAAATGGTCCAACGACCTAACTCGAACGACTTATCAGGAGCCTAGGTCGGAGACGACCTACGAGATAAACCAGGCCGACTTAGTGGATGAGCGACCTAAGGTAAATGGTCCAACGACCTAACTCGAACGACTTATCAGGAGCCTAGGTCGGAGACGACCTACGAGATAAACCAGGGCGAGCGACTTACCGTTTGCCTAGAGATTATAGGTTGGAAACGACCTAAGACTTAAAGCTTAACTCGCGAGCGACCTACGGCTTAAGGCCTAACTCGTGAGCGACCTACGACTTAAGGCTTAACTCGCGAGCGACCTAACTCCGAAGTGCCAATACTTCCAGAATGACCTAAAGCCCTGCGACCTATGGTACTAACTCGCGAGCGACCTAACGACTTAACTCGTGAGCGACCTAAAGACTTAACTCGTGAGCGACCTAATTCCGAAATGCCAGTTCTTCCAGAACGACCTAAAGCCCTGCGACCTACGACCCAGTGACCTTGCGACCTATCACCGAACGAGTCAAGTGGCCAGAACGAGCTAAGTGCAGGAAATTTCCAAAAATGCTAAAAATAGGAGTTTTTCGCCAATCCAATCCAAACCAAAGGCAAATGTGCATGCAAAAGTGATAGGGAATCATTCCCAAAAGTCCAATATAGTTATAGACTAGATTTGTGAGATAAAAATCTCGCCTTTGCACCAAATATCAATGAAAATGAAGTTTTAAGCAAGCAAGAATCAATCCTTCTTCTATCTAAGCACAAGAAGCTTGAATCCAATGTCTTCTTCTTGAATTTGGAGTAGAAAGATGGATTGCAATTGAATTTGAGTTTTGGAATTTTAATTTCCCATTCCCTCCACCATTAATGCCAAAGCTTGATTAGTTAGGAAATTTATGAAGAGTGAGGAGAAGAGGGTTGGAACTTGGGCTTAATAGGCTAAACTAACCCAAAGTCCAAAGCGGGAAAAGTTGGTGAAATTTCACTAACTCCAAACCTATCGATGTTTATACTTATCGAAGTTGTAAACGGCATTTCGAACTCAATGGAAGTGGTCTCGAGTCCTAATTTGACCGTTTGCAAAAAGTAGCTTTTCGGACCAAAATCCGATTAACGAGTTAATATTTAAATAAAATATTTAAATACAAACTCGATAAATATGCGGGTTGTTACAGGATTGGGAGGGATAGAGGGGAGAAAGGGAGACAATTTCGGCCATCAGTTTCAGTGGTGGCGGCCGGCTTCAACTAGGGTTTAGATTCTTTTTATTTTATTTTATTTTTTTCTTGAGAATAATGGGCAATTTATAGGAAATTATTGAACACTATTCATCCCGCTTTTACGGAATCTGATTTACGCACGGTGACCAGCGTTTCTAGGGTTTATCCTGCGTTTTGGACACAATGGAACAGGTTTCGGAAGCTAGTTCGGTCATCTGTGCGAGTTATGGCAATAAACGTTCGATTTAAAATTAAACCGATTAAACGATTTTCTAGGCGTTTTAGCTTGCACCGGACAAAGGATAAATCCGATTGACACGAAATTTGAAACCATACAATAATATCACATTACGGATCTGATGGAACTGGTTTCGTCGAAATCCAAGACTTTTTGAAAAGTGACTATTTTAACTTGCCAAATTAATATTAAAAACAATTTCGATGCGCTTCGAGTTGCCACGATCAAACGACAACTCCGATTGCTACGAAAATTGAAATCCGATAATAACTAATTATTACGGATCCAATGGAACTGGTTTCGTCCAATTCTGAGACTATTCGAAAAATGGCTAATTTCACTAGTCGATTAAATATTAAAATATTCAATTTTCAGAATTTAACTTTTAATTCGATTTTAAAAGTTCTAAAATATCATTCTAACTTCAACATGATAAAATAAAATTTTACAAATTGATTTCAATCATATTTAACCCAAATTTCAATTATTTCTGTATTTTAACATATTAAATTATCGATTTAATTATTCAATTAAATCCAATTATTTGAAATAAAATTTATTCGACTTATAAATTTCACTAATTAATATTTAAAATTAATTAAATATTCAATTTTAAATTATTATAAATTCTAGGTTGTTACAGTCTTAATACTCTTTACTTATACTTAAAATTTGTTTGAAACGTACTTGGCTATTCAGGGAAATACGCTTTCCTTCCACATCTTTTAAAAATAAATCACTATTTATTTTTAAACAAATTTACCCATTCCTTTAATAAATTCCCATCGTGAATTTATTCTTTCAAATATCCACTGATATATTACTTCACTTTTATAAACCCAGTTTATAAATTCCAAAGTCTCACTTCTCTTTTAAAAATCCCGGTTTTAAACACTTAATCAACCTTCAAATTGATCTCCAAATTACTCCCATTTTGAAATAAATTCCTTTTCTAACTCAATTTTATTTCAACCTATAAACTTCAGATTTTATTTCTTAATTATGATTTAAAATCTTTTTAATTGAAAATACCAATTTCATATTTTCCAAATTTCATCTTTATCCATTCAAATAAATTTAAACCTTGAATTTCAAAATAAAATTTTTATTTCTTGAAATAATATCACTTAAGTCTTAAAAATAAAACCACTTATTCCCATTTATTCAAAATCTCATTTCCCGCACTTGAAATTTTATTTATCAGAATTCAAAAATCACTTTTTATTATTTTCCAATTCATTTTTAATTTATTCCCATTTCTATGATTATTTTACTTAAAATTCACTCTTTTATTTTCTTTTTAGAAATCCCATTTCTATAGATTTTGATAACTTAGTTCACTGAAATATTTTAAATCAACTATAGTACCCAACATTTCCAATTATCCATATAATCCATCACAGGATAGAAAATAATTATATTATAGAATATTTTAAAAAAATTAATTATTTTGAGGAAACCAGTTGGATCCCTCCAACCTGTTTCCCTGCATCCACAGATGTTAGCATAATAAAATATCAATTCCACTTCGAAGTGGAATATCGCGGTATATGGGTTTTAAATATAATATCATCCGCAATTATGCGGCGCATGGGGTCCATCCGCTATATAATGCGGGAAATCAATCAATCCAACATATACTATATATACTATATATAATATAACACATCAAATCAATTCAATCATTCAACCAATTATTTAAATTTAACCATTTAAATTTAAATAGCAATCCAGAAGAGTGAGATTAACTTACCTTTGCTTTGTTGCAACCCATTTCCATCTCGACTTGTTTTCTTCATGATTTTTAGACCTTGTAACCACCATTTATACGGTTTATCCATACACGAAATAAATCCAAAAATTTCCCTCTTAGAATTTAACTTAATCCAGTTAATTTAATTAACTAGTAAGTAAAAATGTGTGTATGTATGCCTATATATATATTTTTTTTGGAAACTACCAATATATATACTTATAAAAATAATTTATATTACCATTTAAATTCTATCTTCTAAATCATAGGTATATATATATCCTTTCTTATTCTACCTCTAATTCCAATTTAATTAAAACGGAACAGATTTTGCCTTGTTGTTAATTCTTCTCTGTTTTCTAACATTTATGTACATACATAAATCGATATATATATACACACACACATACACACACACACACACACACACACACTAAATTTAAATTAGCCATCATCATTTCAGATTATAATTTAAATAATCAACTATAAATCTTAAATTTAAAATCAGATCAAAATTAATTACCCCAAAAGCCACCACCATCGCTCCTGGCCGTGAAAGCATCACCGAATACATCAATTGAGCCTGACAGAAAACGTGCACGAAACCCCCAAGTCGCGACTTCGAAAACTCCCCAGTTTGTACCTTCTACCGCGACACCGATGCACCATCAATCAATGACTCGACTACGGCTAGATTCGTAATGAACTCTCCACCTCCAAGGACATGCGTGCCCCAAAACCCCAACGAGCTCGTCGCTTCCACGAACAACACAGCCCCGTGCCTCGACTTCACCACCAACAGTACGCCTCGCGATCGAACTCGAATTCGCCACTCCAAAACCCTAGGCATTACGGCCTTAGCATCTGTCGCGATTCGATTTTCGAACGAGACGAGCGACTCGAGAATCAGGCCGAGCAAAAGAACATGGACGATTGCAATTTCGATCAATGAATCTTAGCCATGATTTACTTTTGAGGTTTGGGTTTCGATTTAGGAACAAGAAAATGAGGGTCGCGGCCATCACTTATCAAACGGAGGAACAAGGGATTCGTTTTAACTCTGATTCTTTATTTTGAGGTGAAAGGTTGGATGGATATTAAAAAGAACAGAGGGAGAAAGGAAGCGCGATTTCAAGATAGTGGGTAGCGTAGGGAAGAAAAAAGGCTACAGTGATTTCGAAATGAAAGGAAAGCAGCTGATGTGAGATGAAATTTGACCTGTCAAAATTAGGTTATATTTAGATTAAATTTTCGATATAGATTTCAGCGTGTTTATATATCGTAGGCTCACACAACAACTCCAAACGATACGAAAATTGAAATCCGACAATAATTCAACATTACGGATCTAATGTAACTGGTTTTGTCGAATTCCGAGACTGTGCCTCGGAAGGCTATTCCTAAATATCAATTTAAACGATATAATTCCAAAACTGAACAAATCACTGTTAAATTCAATTTTAACACTTTTACTATCTTCAGTATTATCAATATAAATTTTACAAGCCTTCAAATTATTTTTAACAGGCTTAAAACTGAAGATTCAATCATTTACCCAATTTCAGTTTATTAAATCCAATAATTTAATTGCTAAATAATAATAATATTTGAATTCAAGTTAGAAATTAACTTTTAAATATTTAAAATCAATTAAATATTCTAATTTCAAACATCCAAAAATTCTGGGTCGTCACACTTATGTTTTATATTATATGAGTTTACCATAGGTATTCTACATGTGCACCAAATAAACATATCCATATAGGTGATATCTCATCGTTGAATATAACGGAGTTTGTGGAAATGTTTTGGTATAAATAGACTTGCGATTGCTTACATCAATATGCATCAATCCGAAGAGTTCGTCAACTCTCATGACGTTTCCATTGAATGAGGTTTTGCCCTTAATTATTCGAGATATAGTTAACTAGTATCACGTGATTCATAATCATATAATAAAAATTATTTCTCAAAACTACGGCTTTGAATACTCATAATATACTTCAGTATTTTCAATACATCACTTTTTTTGTTAAAACATTTGTCACAACCCAAAATTCATCGTTCAAAAGTCGACATCAAATACCTAACTTGTATTCGACTTCCAGAGATTCGAACGTCAAATTTCAGTTCGGATGGAGCTTATAACAACAATTAGATGAATATAAAACAGCGGAACAGAACCAATATCATAAATATCATCACAGTTACAACATCAAAATAATATCCATACTACATCAGAGTATATCATATGAACACCACAACTCCAAATAAACATCATAGTAATACAACAGTAATCATATATCCAAAAGTCTTCATTGAAAAAAATGATAACGGACTCCCAAAAGCTAAACACCTACGATTCCCAAAAGCTCCTAGAATATCTCCAAGATAAGAGCTCCAGAATCCAGCTTACTCCAAAATAAGGAAACCTGCTACTAGGCTGTCCGTGTGGAAATAATGGGCACTCAGAGTTTAGGAAAGAAAACAATAAACTCCGGATCAGTCATGGGACTGGTATGAGTAAAAAAAAAAACAGTTGCTTTTAAAGAAACTAGATTTATAAAAAAAATTCGGTATGCTTTTAAAAATGGAACTACCATAAGGCCTCCCGGCACACACACAATGCAATCGCACACTTGGGGGAGATATCCCCTTATGATAGTTAAAAATGCTTAATACGAAAAGAAGTTCTTTGATATTATTATTAGTGCGTAGTGTGAAATTATTTCGGAAGTAGAATATCAATCTTAGCCAGCATAGTACCATTATATTATGCCTACTATAGCTACCATATTAAATGGCAGGTTCTACAACTAAAACTGTACTGGGTTCGTATTTTTTCTTTGGATTTCCAACAATGGTCAGGCTAAGGAACTTCCTGGGCCACATGGGTACGCCTCTGGAGGGACGACCTGAGAACCAAACCGGCTCTCGGCCAACACAAGGCCGGGTTACCCCTAACTGGGTAACTACTGACACGAGTATGTCATCTCCCGGTTGTAACCAACCTTTAACCGGGGCCCCAGCAACAATCACAAAATAATATATATATGTATATATATATATAAATATATCTGCGATACCATCAAAAGTTAAGTATCTGGGCTCTATACCATGATACCACTTCTATCCAGAAGGAAATGTACATACCCTAAGGGGCGCTACCCCCAATAACCTTGCTGCATCTTTCCTGTTTCGACCATTCCGGGGGATGAGGCTCGACGAAGTCTCAACCAAAAGCTACGCTTTTCACAAAGCCATGCTTTGTTCAACAAATGATCAGCAACACTCAGCATGCCACATTACCAAATTGGGAATATATTGCTGATATCCTTCAACTACATAACCTCTGAGCTCTTACGTCTTAGAGAAGGGTGTTAAGCTAAGAGAATAAATTCTCCGCCACCAACAGAAATGTATTTGAAAGAAATCTGCTTTATATCTCAATTTGCAATGTCAGACATAAAATCCATACAAGTCTGTTCTGGGTTCGAACAGAACCGAAGGCACTTCCAAAGAAGTCCTTGCAATCCAGATATCCACAATCCCGATCGGATTCCCCATCACATATGGAGAACTCTATACCGGAGCAACTTGGTGCAGAGTCATTCGGCAGGTCATCCTATCGCTCTCACAAATACCCGGTCTTCAACACCGGTCTTTAAATTCTATCCATAACGTCGAATCACATATTCAGAACGGGCTATACGACACAAAGGTCCTTTCCCGGCTAAACCGAATAATGAGCGTCAATTTTAAAAACATGTGGATATGTCGTTCACAACAATTTACAGGTTCGATGTGGGTTTCGGATAACAAACTGAAATCTGATTCCCTGTCGCATCGAAGTTTAAATGCCGTTTTACGGGCAACAGGGTTTTCACATCAATACAGAACAAACCACAATCATAGTGCAGTACATAGCAATCTACATCACACAGTATCACAAACAGAACAGAATATCAATATAGTGCACAACAATAGTTAATTTTTTTTTCAATGTGGTTTAAATAAATTTACCACACAATTATTTGTAGTGGTGTTTAAAGTCAATGACTAAAATTTGGATAAATGAATTAAACCTTGATTAACTCGATTTATTGTTTCATAATTAGTCATTTTAATTAGCTTAATTTATCAAATTAACAAATTCTAAACTACAATTTTTTTTATATTTAATTGTTTATAAATCAATTTTAATTACAAATTTTAAATCATTCATAATTTCTTTTCGAAAATCATTAATTAATAAACATTATTTACCTTTATTACCATTTGGAAACCTTCTTTATACTTTGGTAATCAATCTGTTACAGTTATAAAAAGTTTAATGTTAATTAACTTAAATTCTTATTTAAATTAATTTATTTAAAGTATTAATTAGATTATTAAGTATCCACTTAGTTTATTAAAATTAGTAATAAGCCTTTAATTCATATAGTCAATATCAATTGCTCTAAAATCTGTTAACAGTAAAAGTTAAATTTTATTTTGGGCCAAACCCATATTTAAAGTAACTCGAGCCTTTCTTCCTTCTTCCCCGCGTACCCTGTTTCTTCTTCTTCCTTTTCTCTTTTTTTTCTTTCTTTTTTTCTCTTTTTAAAACTCAAGTGTAACTGCTGAAAACAATTCACTCGAACTCGCGTCATTCTCGAGTCACTTAACCCATACGCTCGAGAATCCTTCGAGTTGAAAACAACCCATGAAGACGCAGCACACCCGCGCCACCGTGCATGTGCACTTCATCGCGGCGCCACTCCGGTGGCCATCTCGATCGCCGGCAAGTCGAGAGATCCATGTAAACACATCAAAACCCAATTCGAAGCCATCGTCCCCAAATCAAGGTTTGGCATTTAAATCGAAAAATCTGCAGTTAACATCCCCCCCCCCCCCCCCCCAAAACGTCTCGCCGTCGCACCTCGGACCATCAGCGACGCCATAACCTCGGCCCGTCAGGTCAACAACCTAAACCCCTTACCCCATCGTCGCGTGCAACTCGATCACTCCTAGGTGATGAAATCATCCCGCGTTCTACCCATTGCAAAACTCAGGGTTAAACCCTAACTTTAACTAGTTCGAACAATTCTGGTGTATGAAAATTAATTCAACAATTTTCCCAACATCCTAGATTTTCAAGGATGCTTTAGTACAGATTTAAAATTTACTTATGATCCGATTATCAGGAATTTAGAAAAATGCAAATTGATCAAAATTTCAAACTACTCTTGAAACACTTCATTAAAAATCTTCATTATTGTTTTGAAAATCATAGATTTTAGTATAGATTCAGATTATAATCTTGAATTAATATTTTTCAACAATTAAATTTTATCAAATTAAGTTGAACACCTGTAAACAATATTATAGTGATGATAACTTATAAACATGGTTTATATCAGCTTCTAAAATCTTAAGTTTAAAACATCTTGTTTAAATGAAAACTTAAGGCTAAACAATGATTTTGAAGAAAATAATTTTTTTTTGAGTTTAAAAAATGTTCAACTCTGTAATCCATAACAGAGACATACATGCTATTCAATATTACAAGGGCAAAACAAATATATACACAAACTATATTCACAGATATATCTACATATAAGCAACTATTTTATACTTTAAAACATTTAAGAAAATAAGTTACTCACTTTGTAATATGGATGAACAGAGACTAAATTTGTTTTGCAGCTACAGTTTGATCCTTCTCCTCTTTTTCTTTCTTCAGTAATTTTTTTCAACTTTGAAATATAAAGTGATGTCTTCTTTTCTTTTCTTTTTTTTTTAATTTTTTGTGTACTATCTTGGTTTTCTGATCTTTGTTAATATTTGTTGAACGAATGAAGTGGAGGCAATATTCTAGTATATAAAGAAGAGGTGCAGATCAGTATAATACTGAGCATCTTTCTTTTGTATAATTATTTTATACAAGCTTTGTACTTTATAACTATTTGCACACTTTTATCAGAGAATTTTTTTCTTCTTTCTTACTATTTCAAATTGACTTGTTCATGGGCTGAGTTGTAATGCATTTAATGAAAGCATGTTCTGTTTTAATTAGATTTTTATAAGTACATTTTTATATTTTTGTTTGTTGACTAAACCAACTTAATTTCGGCTGAGAGGATTTTTACTTTGAGCTAGAGGTGATGGCATTTAATGCCCATGCTTCCCCCTTGTCTACATGCATATTAAATTAAGCTTTGTATGTACAATTTTGTTTTGTTTTGTTTAAAAATACTTTCTTGCATACATTTTGTTTTCTATGCTATCTTTTTGTTTGCATACAACTCACAGCAACCTACTTGCCTGATTTGTATATTCTTTTTGCAAGTACAAGTTTGCTTTACTAAAGGTAAGAAATTTGTTTTAGTTATTAACATTTTATAACTATGTGATTTCTATTGCAAAATTTGATTTAGTTCTATTTAAAGGTTTTAACTGAAAACATTTCATTTGTTCATATTTTATTTTATTGTTGTAAACAATTTCTTGTTGATAAGTGTTGTTTTCTTTAATTATTATTGTTGTTATTTTTATTATTTATTTAAACTTTACTATCAAAATTTATTTAATTCCATACAACTTGTAATATCAATCTTAATAATATTTTATTTTCTTAAAATTTCACAATTTAAATTTAAAAGTTCAAATAATTTACTAAATTTAATTTAACAAAATTCTGGGATGTTACAATATTCCCTCCTTAAGAAAATTTCGTCCTCGAAATTGAAAGAGAGAGAAACGCAAACAAAGAATATACGAATTCAGAAAATTAAGGAAATGACTTACAGATTAAGCCGAAATGTCTATTCTGCAATTGGGATATGATTTCTTCATATTATCTTCAGTCTTCCAAGTGCAATCCTTTGGATCGCCACTCCATTGAACTTTGATCAGGTTCACAATTTTGTTTCTTAATCGCTTCTCATCACGATCTATAATTTTTAACGGTTCTCTCTTTACTGCCAAGTTAGGAGTGATTTCTAGATCCTGCTGAGCAGCTTCTTGTGACATCCCGGAATTTTGACCCCATTATTATTATAAGTTTTTGATCTAATTTAAATAAAATATAAGATTTTCATTTATAAATAAATAAGAATTTGGATATTATTAGTTGTATATGGGTTATAAAGGAATATAACTTCAAAATATAAAGTAGACTCTTTTAACAATATTCAAAAAAAAATTAAATCTGTTTTATTTATTAAATTAAAATTATGTATGAAAGACATTAATTATCAGATATATGAATGCAGTTAATGGTAACAAGTTCAAGAACACAATCATATTCATAAATATATAAGTTACGAATCAAATATTTGTAATATTTAACTTTAAATAAAAATAGGATTTAAGCAATGTTTCTAACAATAACTTTTATAACTAAAATAACATAAGCTTATAACTATTTAACATGAGTTCCTATATAAATATAAATACTTATAATTATGGTTATAAACATAAGCTTCTTTATATTTAACATAAATATAACATAAAGGTAGGATTACAAACATTAGTACAAATATAATAGGTATAAGATATAAATATAAATGAAAGAATTTAGTACAAAACACAGTGAAAAATCTGCAAACTGTATATGCTAGTATAAATAATAAAAACACAATCTGCAAATATCTTTGCACCATGGGTTTGTGTCAGCTAGCATTTAATTGTGTGTTAACTAAAATGATAACACAACCATTTAATTAGCCTACTTTTATGTACTGCAAAGAGGAAAAAAAAATAACTCCTAGCCGAAATTGTTGAACCATGTCAGGTTTTAGTACATAGGAAATTAAGTAAGATATTTTATCAAGTGAAGCTTGCGCAAGAAGACTCCATTGTTGCGAGTTATAAATATTTGTATTTATCATTACACTAATTTCAGTCATTAACTTAAGGAAACAAAACTGAGCAGAAGTAAGAAAAGAAAATAAATAAAACTTTATATTTGCAAGTTAAAAACATATTCAAGCAAAAAGGAAAGTTACTGGAAAACCATTTTGCAACTGCAGTCTTTATTGTTCTTCAACAACTAATCTCTGTTTCAAGTTTCTTCAGCAATCGATCTTGGTGAGCAAACTTATTTCTAACCTAACCTTATTTATGTAGTTTATGAAGATTTGTTTTGTGGATGATTTAAGTTCTATAATATTTGTTAAATACCGTAAGACCTGCATATCATGTTCTTTTTGGCTCCAATTTTTTTTTTACTAAGGCAAACAAAACAGAGAGTATAAACAAAACTGTATATTTCTAATTCAAATCACAAATTCAGGAAACAAGAAAAAAAAAGGGTTACAGGAAATTCAAAACTTCAAACTGCAGTACTCTTGCATTATCCTCTGTTACACTGCAAACTTGGGTGAGTAAACATGTTTTTTTTTTCAATCTAACTTTTACTTTGTACTTCATGTAGTGTTGTTATGGTTTAAATTTCTGGAATGTTTGGCATAGTTTTATTTATTCTGCATCTTGATATTCTTACAGGTTTTAAGTTTCTGTTGAATCAAGGGAAGTAAAGAATAGTTCATACCTTTATATAAAGTTATCTTGATTAATTAGTAATTTAACTAAGTAATATTTGTTAAAGTTTCAGTTTAAAGTTTGAAGTGATTGTAAGAAAGCTGTATAATTTAAGCACTGGAACTTAAACTTACAGTAAAAAATAAAAGTAAAAAATAAAATAAAAATAAATAATGATCAAACATTCGAATAGTCCAAATTGTAAATTCAAATTTATATCTTGAAATAACATACTATGTTATGATTTTTAAGACCGAAATTATAAATTTTAATGAATAAGTCTAGGAGCAGTTTGACAATAACCCATTTTTGCTTTTCTATGAATTTTAAATGATTCATTCAATAATTTTTGTTGAAATTCGATTTGAAGCTAGAGTAATATTGTAAGATTACCAGAAAATTGTTGAAATAATTTTCGAATGCAAGAATTATTGAGGGGAATCAGTAGTAGGGTTTAAGGTCTGTAATTTTTGGGTTCGGTATTTTGATTCTCGCGACATCATGTCTTCACCGAGTGACGAGCAGTTTTGGGAGGAGATAGAAGGTGGTGTCGGCTAGCCATGGCCGAAGTCTTGGTATTTCTGATGGTCGCAATCACTAACGCGAGGTGATTTGATCAACTGTGTTTGGGTTACAGTTCGAATATTTGGGTCGAATTTTGATTTCTTGACAACTGAGTTGAATTGGGTTTTGTATTGGAGTGAGGGGAGGATTTGCGACCTGTTGGTGGCGTCGCGAGGTGGTGGCGCGGTGGCGGACCGCCGTGCACGTGCACGGCGGCGGAGATACTCGTGACAGGGTCGACTCGAGGAAATCTCGAGTATGTTAGTGTTGTGCTTCGTGTTTGTTACAGGGTTGCGTTTTTATAGTGCGAGTGTTGTTTAGTTTTAACAGTTTAAAAAAAAACAGAGAGAGAAAGGAAACAAGGGAGAAGAAGAAGTAGACACAGGGAGTGACGCGAGATTGATGCTGGGTAGTCTCGAGTTCTACCCGAGGTATGCGCGTGGATGTCTTCGGGTTTGAAATTGCAGAAATTTTGCTAACTGTAATACGTAGTAGGAGTGATTAAGTTAAGTATAAGCTCTGTTTTTTTTAAGTGTTATAACAATTTGTTTTGAACTCTGAAGACCTTTAAAGTTTTACAAAAAACAAAGAAAAGTAATTAAGTTAAATTTAAATGTAAATTATGTATGTAATAAAATTTATAATTGGAGTTTAATAAGTAGTTCAAACTTAATCCAGTTAATAATTAAAGATTTTAATAATAATTTTGTGTAAATCATTTGTAGTTAAGAATTTAATTAATCATTTGAAGTTGATTAATTAACAAAATGAAATTAACTGATTAAATAAATAATTAATGATTGAACGATTAAGTAATTAATAATTAATGATTTGATTAACAATAATTAGTTGTGTAATTAGTTTTATAAATCAATAATTAAGGTTATTGATTAGTAATTAAGAATTAATTCATTAATTAAGGAATAATTAATAAATTGAAAGAAGTTAATTAATCGTAATTGATTAAGCATGAATAAAATATAATTAATGTTTAAGTATGCAATTAAGCTTAAAACAAATCAAAACTGTTGATTTAAATCGATGATTATATTGATTGCCTCTGATGATTATTTATATCCTGTGATGTTCTGTGATATTCTGTATATATATCTGTGATGATTGTGTATGATTTATCTGTGTTAACTTGCTATATGATTTATCTGATGATAATTATCTATGTTAAATGGCTATATGAATTCAATTGTTAAATTTAAACTGTTAAGTTAATTAGACAACTTGGACTTTAAAATGGCGTTTGGATTTCGATGAGACCGGGATCGGGTATCGATTGATATTCCGAAAACCACATCGATCCAAATTAAACGTTAGGTCGTGAATTCTCAAGTGAAGATCGAGATGGAGTTTCAGAATGCAAGGGTTATCGTCGTTAACTCTGAGGGTGATTCCAAAATGAGTGTAATGAGATAATGCCTTCGGTTTCGTTCGAACCCGGAACGAACTTGTATGGATTGAATGCTTTCAGCACATCGTCAGGCGGACGATGAGCATTCTAAGAAAATATGTTCTATAAAGGTAATCGCAACCTCAAGCCTCATCAACCGGGAATGGCTAAAACAGGGGAGGTGCAGCAAGGATAGGTGGGTCATGCCCAAGCAGGACGAGATATACCCCTGTCTAGATGTCCCTTTTTATTCGGCTGTGTGGGCGGTTGGATGTACACCAACTGCGGGGTTATCTTGTTCGGGACTGTTCAGTAAGGAATGGTTCCGGCCTTGTGTTACAGGGGAGTTAGGGTGGCTCCTCGATACTGTGATCTAGACCACGTACTGTGACGGGCGGTACCCCAGTAGCCCTGCCATTGTATGGGATCCAATTTCCAATAAGCGCCGTACGTTTTGATTGTGCCCAACTATGTTGAAATGTGAGATGTAAGCATTTCAGCTATTTCTGTATTTTACTTGAAAACCCTAGACACTATTATAATATCACTGGATTTCCTATGAAATGTTTTGGTTAGCGTAAGGTAAAAACTTACCCGTATTTATTTGTGGGGAGTCTTACGTGATACGTTTATTTTAAATGATTTTCAAAGTTAACAACTTTAACCTGTTTACTCATACCAGACCCATGTCTGACCCGGAATTTATTTTTGTTTTTCATAAACTTTCGGGTACCCAAATTTTTACGGGTAGCCAAGGGATTCAGGTTAGCTTTGATGACTACTGGAGGAGCAATGGAGCAGGAGGCTTCAGCATTGTAGACTTATATATCTATATAGTTCCGTTGTGTTAGTTAGTTTATGATATTTGAGATGTATGTTCTGACAGATATGTATATGATAGTCATGTTGTATGATACTGTTTAACTCTGATGTATATATAACTATGTAATATTTTTGTTGATATATAATATTTTATTCCGTTCCGCTGTGAGATTCTGATGTTGTTGTTCTTTCTTTCTTTTCTTTTCTATTTCTATCCCTTTCTTTCTTATTGATGACACGACTTTCTGGGCATAGAAAGTCGGGTCGTCGCGGCTGGTATCAGAGTGCTAGGTTGAGTGAATACCTAGGCTCTTGAGTGATTTCTTTCTTGAGAGAGCGTATTTGTAATTTGATATATATATATATATATATATATATATATATATATATATTTATTTCTACCTATTTATTGGGTTACCTGTTCGGGTATTCCAATATAAGTTATAAGATAGGGTAGTGTGTGTGAAACACGACTACCGATGATTGGAGTTTTGAATATTTATAGTTGGAGTGTATTTGTCGAGACTGTAGACCTATTACCGTCTCGAGTGAGCTTTGGATGATGTGAGGATTTCATGGTTGGAGTGTGATTTTGGATGAGTTTGAGATTGGATTTATCGAATGGACATGACCAAATCATGATATCTTGATATCTCAAGGAGTTGTAGCTGTGTGATGAGACACAGTGAGTTTGGATATCTCCGAAGATGTTTCTTTGGAACAAGTTAGGGAAGTAAGTCCGTTTCGGAATGGTGACCAAGTGCAGTAGGGTATTTTTGTTTGATTGAGGTTCGAGTTTCTCGAAGAGCTTTGAATAGAAGTCTTTGGACATTGAGATTAGCCCTATAGCTGGAAGTGTTCTGCGTGCTGTTGAGAAGGTTTGTTGGTTAGCAGTTTTCTTAAGGTGATTTCAGAAGTAGCAGAGTGGATTCATTTCTTCGATGGATTGACCTGAACAGTATTTGGCTGTTTTGGATTGTGAAGAGAGAACAAATTTATGTGGGTAGATTTGCCAGAGTGTTGTGCGACAATTCTGGAATTCATTTGTGTAATCTGTTGCGAGGAGTTAAGACTTCTCAAGAGAAAGTGAGGAAATCGAAGTGTTTCAAGACTTTCCTTATGTTTTCGAGGAAGATAAGTGTCTACCGCCACATCGAGAGATTGAGTTTCGTATTGATTTGATTCCAAGAGTTGTGCCGGTGAGTTAGTCCAGTAGGGGAATGCCTCCTAGAGAGAGAGAAGAGTTGGTTAAGCAGACACAGGATCTTTTGGAGAAAGGTTTGATTAGACCCAGTTTTTTTCTTGTTGGGGCTCTGCTGCTGTGTTTGTCACCAAATCGTATGGTTCACTAAGGTTCTGTGTTAAATAAGTTTGTGTTGGCATTCATTGATGATATTTTGGTTTACTCCAAATCGGAAGAGGAGCACAGACGGCATTTGGGAATTGTTTGGAGACTCTGAAGGCAAAGTTCTCAAAGTGCCATTGCTGGAAATCTGAAGTTAAATTTTTGGGGCACATTATTTTGGGTGAAGATATCTCTGTAGACCCGGCGAAAGGAGAATCTATTCTAAAATGGAAGCAACCGAAGCAACCGAAGGAAATTCATAATTTTCTGGGTTTAGCTGGCTACTACAGAAAATTCATTAAGGATTATTCCAAAATTTCTTCGCATCTGACCAAACTAACAAGAAAAGGAACCAAATTTGAAATGGACACCTTAGTGAAGAAGCTTTTCAGGAATTGAAGACAAGGCTAACTAGTGTACCAGTACTTGCTATTCCGGACGGGAAGAGCAAATTTAAAGTATATACGGATGCATGTTTAGTTGGATTGGGTGCAGTGTTGATGCAGAATGACAGAGTGATTGCGTATGCTAGTCGACAATGGAAGTCTCATAAGTAGAACTATGCTACGCATGATTTAGAACTGTTAGCTTTTGTTTTTGCTGTGAAGATCTGGAGACATTATCTTTTAGGAGAAAAGTTTGAGTTATTCACGGATCACAAACCGTTGAAGTATATTTTCTCTCAAAAAGATCATTAGTAAGCAAATGGAAGATAAATCTTTTGAGGAAATAATTCTTGGAACTAAAGACAATCGGAATTCAGATTTCAAGGTATTTTAAGGATTAATAGTCGTTTGTGTGTGCCTAAAATTGATGGACTGAGACAAGAAGTTTTAGCTGAGTGTCATCGCTCCAAATTGAATATTCACCCGGGAATTTCGAAGATGTATAAAGATATGATGAGAGTTTTATGGTGGCCGATTATGTAGAAGGATGTAGCTGCTTTTGTAAATAGTTGTGTCATCTGCCAGCAAGTGAAGGGAAAGCAACAAAGGTCTGCTGGACTATTGCAACCTTTGGAAATTCTAGATTGAAAAGGGGAAATGATTTCGATGGATTTTATTGATGGTTTGCTTAGGACCAGGAAAGGAAATGAAGGAGTATGGGTTATTGTGGATCGTTTAACGAAGAGTGCCCATTTTATTCCAGTTAAGGCGACTCGTACTGCAGTTTCCTTGGCGAGAATTTTCTTGAAGGAGATGGTCAGATTGCATGGTATTCCTATTAGCATAGTAAGTGACCGTGATTCTATTTTCACTAGTAAATTTTGGGAAGCTCTGCAATCAGCAATGGGAACTAGTTTGAGATTAAATACAGCCTATCATCCTCAGACGGACGGAAAACGGAGTGACTTAATCGAATTCTGGAAGATATGTTTCGAGCTTGTGTATTGGACTTTGGTGGATCATGGGAAGACCATCTTCATTTAGTGGAATTTTCTTATAATAATAGTTACCAAGTGAATATAAGATGGCTCCATATGAAGCTTTGTATGGAAGACTGTGTAGATCCCCATTTTGTTGGATTGAATCAAATGATCGACTTGTACTTAGACCCGATCTAATTCATGAAGCTTTTGCGAAGGTGAGCTTATAAAGAAAAGGATGAGAGCTGCTCAGATCGTCAGAAGTAATATGCAGATAAAAGATGTTGACCATTGGAATTTGAGATCGGAGATTTAGTTTTTATTAAATTTTCCTCAATCAAAGGTGCTATAAGATTCGAAAAGACGGAAAAACTTGCTCTGAGATATATTGGTCCATTCCGAGTGTTGGAAAGAATTGGAACTATAGTCTATAGGATTGAATTGCCAGAACGGATGTCTGGGATTCACAATGTATTTCATGTGTCTCATTTAAGGAAATTTGTTCATGACCCATCATTAGTGGTAGAACTAGTTGTTCAGGAAGATATAGAAGTAGAACCCAACCTGACTGTAGTTAGAAATCCTGTTTAGATTGTAGATCAAAACGAGAAGCAACTCAGGAACATAGTGGTGAAACTCGTCAAGGTGCAATGGAGTGAGGATCCCAGAGACTGTACCTGGGAAACTCTTGATTGTTTTAGGAAAGCTTATCCAGATTTATGTCCGAATAGCTAGTAATGCTGTTAGGATTAACTGTTTGATTGTTTGTTTTGTATGGATGTAATGTATGTTTAGAATGTTAATATTAAGCTTTTGAATTAACTGTTGTTTAAATTTCGGGGACGAAATTCTTTTAAGGGGGGAGGAATGTGACATCCCGGAATTTTGACCCCATTATTATTATAAGTTTTTGATCTAATTTAAATAAAATATAAGATTTTCATTTATAAATAAATAAGAATTTGGATATTATTAGTTGTATATGGGTTATAAAGGAATATAACTTCAAAATATAAAGTAGACTCTTTTAACAATATTCAAAAAAAAATTAAATCTGTTTTATTTATTAAATTAAAATTATGTATGAACGACATTAATTATCAGATATATGAATGCAGTTAATGGTAACAAGTTCAAGAACACAATCATATTCATAAATATATATAAGTTACGAATCAAATATTTGTAATATTTAACTTTAAATAAAAATAGGATTTAAGCAATGTTTCTAACAATAACTTTTATAACTAAAATAACATAAGCTTATAACTATTTAACATGAGTTCCTATATAAATATAAATACTTATAATTATAGTTATAAACATAAGCTTCTTTATATTTAACATAAATATAACATAAAGGTAGGATTACAAACATAAGTACAAATATAATAGGTATAAGATATAAATAGAAATGAAAGAATTTAGTACAAAACACAAGTGAAAAATCTGCAAACTGTATATGCTAGTATAAATAATAAAAACACAATCTGCAAATATCTTTGCACCATGGGTTTGTGTCAGCTAGCATTTAATTGTGTGTTAACTAAAATGATAACACAACCATTTAATTAGCCTACTTTTATGTACTGCAAAGAGGAAAAAAAAAACTCCTAGTCGAAATTGTTGAACCATGTCAGGTTTTAGTACATAGGAAATTAAGTAAGATATTTTATCAAGTGAAGCTTGTGCAAGAAGACTCCATTGTTGCAAGTTATAAATATTTGTATTTATCATTACACTAAGTTCAGTCATTAACTCAAGGAAACAAAACTGAGCAGAAGTAAGAAAAGAAAATAAATAAAACTTTATATTTGCAAGTTAAAAACATATTCAAGCAAAAAGGAAAGTTACTGGAAAACCATTTTGCAACTGCAGTCTTTATTGTTCTTCAACAACTAATCTATGTTTCAAGTTTCTTCAGCAATCGATCTTGGTGAGCAAACTTATTTCTAACCTAACCTTATTTATGTAGTTTATGAAGATTTGTTTTGTGGATGATTTAAGTTCTATAATATTTGTTAAATACCGTAAGACCTGCATATCATGTTCTTTCTGGCTCCAATTTTTTTTTACTGAGGCAAACAAAACAGAGAGTATAAACAAAACTGTATATTTCTAATTCAAATCACAAATTCAGGAAACAAGAAAAAAAAAAGGGTTACAGGAAGTTCAAAACTTCAAACTGCAGTACTCTTGCATTATCCTCTGTTACACTGCAAACTTGGGTGAGTAAACATGTTTTTTTTTCAATCTAACTTTTACTTTGTACTTCATGTAGTGTTGTTATGGTTTAAATTTCTGGAATGTTTGGCATAGTTTTATTTGTTCTGCATCTTGATATTCTTACAGGTTTTAAGTTTCTGTTGAATCAAGGGAAGTAAAGAATAGTTCATACCTTTATATAAAGTTATCTTGATTAATTAGTAATTTAACTAAGTAATATTTGTTAAAGTTTCAGTTTAAAGTTTGAAGTGATTGTAAGAAAGCTGTATAATTTAAGCATTGGAACTTAAACTTAAAGTAAAAAAATTAAAAAATAAAATAAATAAATAAATAAATAATGATCAAACATTCGAATAGTCTAAATTGTAAATTCAAATTTATATCTTGAAATAACATACTATGTTATGATTTTTAAGACCCAAATTATAAATTTTAATGAACAAGTCTAGGAGTAGTTTGACAATAACCCATTTTTGCTTTTCTATGAATTTTAAATGATTCATTCAATAATTTTTGTTGAAATTCGATTTGAAGCTAGAGTAATATTGTAAGATTACCAAAAAATTGTTGAAATAATTTTCGAATGCAAGAATTGTTGAGGGGAATTAGTAGTAGGGTTTAAGGTCTGTAATTTTTGGGTTCGGTATTTTGATTCTCGCGACATCATGTCTTCACCGAGTGACGAGCAGTTTTGGGAGGAGATAGGAGGTGGTGTCGGCTAGCCATGGCCGAAGTCTTGGTATTTCTGATGGTCGCAATCACTAACGCGAGGTGATTTGATCAACTGTGTTTGGGTTACAGTTCGAACATTTGGGTCGAATTTTGATTTCTTGCGAGGTGATTTGATCAACTGTGTTTGGGTTACAGTTCGAACATTTGGGTCGAATTTTGATTTCTTGACAACTGAGTTGAATTGGGTTTTGTATTGGAGTGAGGGGAGGATTTGCGACCTGTTGGTGGCGTCGCGAGGTGGTGGCGCGGTGGCGGACCGCCGTGCACGTGCACGGCGGCGGAGATACTCGTGACAGGGTCGACTCGAGGAAATCTCGAGTATGTTAGTGTAGTGCTTCGTGTTTGTTACGGGGTTGCATTTTTATACGTGCGAGTGTTGTTTAGTTTTAACAGTTTAAAAAAATAACAGAGAGAGAAAGGAAACAGGGGAGAAGAAGAAGTAGACACAGGGAGTGACGCGAGATTGATGCTGGGTAGTCTCGAGTTCTACCCGAGGTATGCGCGTGGATGTCTTCGGGTTTGAAATTGCTGAAATTTTTCTAACTGTAATACGTAGTAGGAGTGATTAAGTTAAGTATAAGCTCTGTTTTTTTTAAGTGTTATAACAATTTGTTTTGAACTCTGAAGACCTTTAAAGTTTTACAGAAAACAAAGAAAAGTAATTAAGTTAAATTTAAATGTAAATTATGTATGTAATAAAATTTATAATTGGAGTTTAATAAGTAGTTCAAACTTAATCAAGTTAATAATTAAAGATTTTAATAATAATTTTGTGTAAATCATTTGTAATTAAGAATTTAATTAATAATTTGAAGTTGATTAATTAACAAAATGTAATTAACTGATTAAATAAATAATTAATGATTGAACGATTAAGTAATTAATAATTAATGATTTGATTAACAATAATTAGTTGTGTAATTAGTTTTATAAATCAATAATTAAGGTTATTGATTAGTAATTAAGAATTAATTCATTAATTAAGGAATAATTAATAAATTGAAATAAGTTAATTAATCGTAATTGATTAAGCATGAATAAAATATAATTTATGTTTAAGTATGCAATTAAGTTTAAAACAAATCAAAACTGTTGATTTAAATCGATGATTATATTGATTGCCTCTGATGATTATTTATATCCTGTGATGTTCTGTGATATTCTGTATATATCTGTGATGATTGTGTATGATTTATCTGTGTTAACTTGCTATATGATTTATCTGATGATATTTATCTGTGTTAAATGGCTATATGAATTCAATTGTTAAATTTAAACTGTTAAGTTAATTAGACAACTTGGACTTTAAAATGGCGTTTGGATTTCGATGAGACCGGGATCGGGTATCGATTGATATTCCGAAAACCACATCGATCCAAATTAAACGTTAGGTCGTGAATTCTCAAGTGAAGATCGAGATGGAGTTTCAGAATGCAAGGGTTATCGTCGTTAACTCTGAGGGTGATTCCAAAATGAGTGTAATGAGATAATGCCTTCGGTTTCGTTCGAACCCGGAACGAACTTGTATGGATTGAATGCTTTCAGCACATCGTCAGGCGGACGATGAGCATTCTAAGAAAATATGTTCTATAAAGGTAATCGCAACCTCAAGCCTCATCAACCGGGAATGGCTAAAACAGGGGAGGTGCAGCAACGTTAGGTCGGTCATGCCCAAGCAGGACGAGATATACCCCTGTCTAGATGTCCCTTTTCATTCGGCTGTGTGGGCGGTTGGATGTACACCAACTGCGGGGTTATCTTGTTCGGGACTGTTCAGTAAGGAATGGTTCCGGCCTTGTGTTGCAGGGGAGTTAGGGTGGCTCCTCGGTACTGTGATCTAGATCACGTACTGTGACGGGCGGTACCCCAGTAGCCCTGCCATTGTATGGGATCCAATTTCCAATAAGCGCCGTGCGTTTTGATTGTGCCCAACTATGTTGAAATGTGAGATGTAAGCATTTCAGCTATTTCTGTATTTTACTTGAAAACCCTAGACACTATTATAATATCACTGGATTTCCTATGAAATGTTTTGGTTAGCGTAAGGTAAAAACTTACCCGTATTTATTTGTGGGGAGTCTTACGTGATACCGTTATTTTAAATGATTTTCAAAGTTAAACAACTTTAACCTGTTTACTCATACCAGACCCATGTCTGACCCGGAGTTTATTTTTGTTTTTCATAAACTTTCGGGTACCCAAATTTTTACGGGTAGCCAAGGGATTCTGGTTAGCTTTGATGACTACTGGAGGAGCAATGGAGCAGGAGGCTTCAGCGTTGTAGACTTATATATCTATATAGTTCCGCTGTGTTAGTTAGTTTATGGTATTTGAGATGTATGTTCTGACAGATATGTATATGATAGTCATGTTGTATGATACTGTTTAACTCTGACGTATATATAACTATGTAATATTTTTGTCGATATATTATATTTTATTCCGTTCCCCTGTGAGATTCTGATGTTGTTGTTCTTTCTTTCTTTTCTTTTCTATTTCTATCCCTTTCTTTCTTATTGATGACACGACTTTCTAGGCATAGAAAGTCGGGTCGTCACACTTCTTCAATTATATCATCTGGAACGTGCACATACTTTCGAAGATTAGAAATGTGGAACACATCATGTACGCCAGACAGCCAGCTGGGTAGCTGCACTCGATATGCTAGAGGACTAATTCTTTCTAGGATAGGGGAAGGACCAATATAACGCGGTGCTAGCTTTCCAGTTTTCCCGAATCTCAATACACCCCGCGTCGGAGATACTTTCAGAAATACAGAATTTCCAACTTGCAATTCCAAATTTCTTCTTCGACGGTCATAATAGCTCTTCTGACGGCTTTGGGCAGTTAATAACTTCTTTCGTATAAAATCTACCTTCTCAGTGGCTTCTTTGATCATATCTGGTCCAAGGACGAGTCTATCACCTGATTCAATCCAGCATGTAGGTGATCGACACGGACGACCATATAAAGCTTCGAAAGGAGCCATTTCTATACTGGCCTGATAGCTATTGTTATAAGAAAATTCTATCAGATGTAAATGGTCCTCCCAAGAACCACCAAAATCATGAACGCAAGCACGCAATAGGTCTTCTAGAATTCGGTTGACCCTCTCAGTCTGCCCATCAGATTGTGGGTAATAAGCAGTGCTGAAATTTAGTTTCGTTCCCAAAGCGTCTTGGAATACTTCCCAAAATCTACTAGTGAAGGTCGGGTCACGATCACTCACTATACTGCTGGGAATACATGGAGACGAACAATTTCCTTTATATATATACACCTGCTAAGCTTGCTGCAGTCCAAGTGGATTTAACTGGAATGAAATGAGCAGTTTTGGTTAGACAGTCCACAATAACCCAAATTGCTTCATTGCCTTTCCGAGTATGAGGTAATCCGTCGATGAAATCAATCGATACCTGATCTCATTTCCCTTTTGGTACTTCCAAAGGTTGAATTAAACCTGCTACTTTCTTTTGATCGCTTTTGATTTGCTGACAAGTAGCACAGCGACTCACATATATACATATGTCCCTTTTCATCATTTTCCACCAGAGTGTTCTTTTAATATCTCTATACATTTTATTAACTCCTGGATGGATGCTGAGTTTGGACTTGTGGCATTCGTCCAATACTTTACGTTTCAGATCAGGGATGTCAGGGACACAAATCCTGCCTTTTAAACTTATAACCCCATTATCATCAACTGCAAAACTGGAATCTTCACCTCGACGAATCCTCCCATATATTTCCTGAAGAAACTGGTCTTCTGTTTGCTTGTTGGTGATTTTTCAATGAGAGTAGGAGTGATAACAAGATATGCGAGAATAGCGTGCTTCCTACTTAAGGCGTCTGCAACTACATTGGCTTTTCCCAACGTACACAGAATATCTAAGTCATAAGATGCCAGAAATTCCAACCAACGTTGTTGTCGTAGATTTAGGTCTTTCTAGGTCAAAAGATATTTCAAAGATTTATGGTCGGTGAATAATTCGAATTTTTCACCTAAAACAAAGAGAGTTTATTAAGTATATTTCTTTAGTTAAGTTAGTTTCATAAATTGTTAAGAATGCTGAAAAGATTCTTACCCAGAAGATAGTGTCGCCAGATTTTTAAAGCAAAAACAAATGCCAAAAGCTCCAAATCATGTGTTCGGTAGTTCTTCTCATGCGGACGTAATTGTCTACTTGCGTAGGCAACTACCTTCCCATTCTGCATTAATACTGCACCTACCCCATCACCACATGCATCAGTATAGACAGGTAAGCCTTAGTTCCCGTTGATAATAGCGAGAACAGGAGAGGTGGTTAATCTCTTCTTCAACTCCTGAAAAACTTCTTCACATTTTGGAGTCCAAATGAACTTTGCATTTTTCATTGTTAGCTTAGTCAATGGGCTAGCCAACTTAGATAAATCCTGTACAAACTTTCTATAATATCCCGCTAAACCGAGAAAACTTCGAACTTTTCTAGGAGTAGTTGGTTGCTTCCAGTCCGGAATTGCAAAAATCTTGCTTGGATCGACATATAATTCCTTCCTCATTAACAATATGACCGAGAAATCTGACTTCATTGACCTAAAAGTGACATTTGGAAAATTTTGCATATAGAATATTACTCCTTAGAATCTCTAAAATGATTCTAAGATGCTCGGCATGCTCCTCTTCAGTTTTGAAGTAAATCAAAATATGTTCAATGAATTCTAGCACAAATTTATTCAAAACTTCCCGAAACACACGAGTCATAAGATCTACGAAGTATGCTGGAGCATTGGTTAGCCGGAAAGGCATGACTAACCATTCATAGAACATACCAGGACCTTTGAAAGCGGTCAAATGGACACAATCTTCGCCAATTTGTAGTTGATGGAACCCTTGGGCTAGATCCATCTTTGAAAAGAAACGAGCGCCGTGCAATTGATCAAATAAATCATCAATTCTAGGCAGTGGAAATTTATTCTTGAGAGTTTGCTTATTGAGATCGCGGTAATCTACATACAATCTGAAAGATCCGTCTGATTTAGCCACAAATACAACGGCTGAACCCCATTCAAAAACACTGGGTCGAATTAATCCTTTTGCTCGTAGTTTATCAGTTTGATGAACCAATTCAACCTTTTCCCTGGGTGCCATCCTGTGACTTGCATGAACGACAGGACGGGCATTGGGTACTAAGTCAATTCGGAATTCTATTTCTCTATGTGGAGGTAAGGATTTTACTTCTTCAAATACATCGGAAAATTCTCGAACAACAGGTATAGACTGCAAAGTGGGTTCAGGATATCCCAAAGTATACATCAATCTATCTCTCTTTGGACTCGCATCCTCACAAGAGATTTCAGTAAAATTTCCAAGGTTCGTTTTGACAAAAACTGTCCGATTATTACAATCCAATATAGCTTCGTATCTTGATAACTGGTTCATACCGAGTAAGATTTCAAATTCATTGAATTCGAGGACAAAAAGGTTGATAGGAAATCGATAGCTAGCATTTGAAATAGGAACTCTCTTACAATATAAACAAAGATTTGCGGGACCTCCAAACGGATTTTTCACGCAAATACGATCGTCAGCAAATTTAGTTTTAAGTCCTAATTCACTTACCGTTTGTTGGGAGATAAAGCTATGTGAAGCTCCCTTGTCAAATAAAACTCTAACAGTTCTATCATAAATAGTAAGGTTACCTTCCAGAACACATTTTCCTTTATCTACTTTCGAAGTGGAAGGGTCTTTTGTAACAACCCTGTATTTTGTAATTATTTTATTGTATATTTTGATTATTTTTAATGTAAGATTTTGATTTAAAAACTTATTTTACTTATTTGAAATGATTAAATTTATTATTTAAATATAATCTTGATTTTTATGAGTTATAATTCCAAACTTGTGTAAGTTGAATATTTGCCTGAAATGCTGATTTTGGTCAAAATATCAAACTGTGACTTTCAACTTAAAATTTTAAAAGTTTAAAAATTTAATTTTTTTTCATTTATTTAAAGACTTTGGCTTTTGTTTTCTTAAAAATCTAATTTTGAAAATTTTCTTGAAATGATTTCTGATCATTTGTCCAAATAAAAATAAACAATGTCTGAAAATTTGATTTGGATAAAAAGTGTAACTTTAATAGAAATTCTAAATTTTATAATTCTAAAGGCAAAATTTTCATCTTGAACTGTATACAATTGTGTAACATTTGTTTCACTTTTGTTTTGGTCAGATTTGTTGTATACTTTTTTTTTTTAGAAAGTTAGTAATAATTAGTGTGAAACGGGAAATAAACTTTACATTTCTTTTACATATGTTTACATCTGTTTCTTAACTTTATATTTAACAATCAATTGGATGAAGCTAAATCAAATGTTATTAATTATGGTATAATAGCTATTAAATTTTGGTTTAAAGTGATGGTTTATTTTTCCTATTAGAAACGTTAGTATTTTAAATTTATTTAATAAGAGAAACAAAATAATTTGTACGTTACTTTGGGCATATATTTAATTGTTGCTCTTGCCTTTTTGTTATCTATTTGATTTTTTTCTTGTGTTAACAATGCAAAGTTTTCAGCCGTATATTCTCTTTTGAGAATCCAAAATCTTGCTCAAATCTTGCCTTAAATCATTTCCGTGTGTGAATTATTTCTTTCCCTCTTGCCTCCCATACGTTTCCACCTACTGGATAAAATTAAATTGCCTCTACCGTTCAAGCATTTTACTCTTGCCTGCCCTCTACATAAATTAGTGAGCAAATGTTAATATATATTTCACGTTCAAAAGTTCCATACCACAAATTATTCATTTTGCTTCCATCAAAATTTGCGTGAGCATCTCCTGAAGGTATGAACCGGCGCATGCTTTTCCTTTCATTTTTTTTCTCTTTTTTCTTTCTTTCTTCTTTTCACTCTTGTTTTATTTCATTTGTTCTCCTTTCATTGTTTTGCTTTATCCTATTGCCTGCCACCGTGCTTGGCCATTCACCATATTTTTCCGACCCTACCCATGCCAGACCACCGAGCCTTGTTTGAGAAAAAAAAGGAATGAAAAAAGTTCCATTTTTGTCGCCTTTGTATTTTGTTTTTAAAGTAATATTGCCACCGAGCCTTGTTTTGAAAAAAAAGGGAAATGAAAAAAAAGTTGCTTTTGCCACTTTGTATTTTTGAAGTTATAATCTATTTTTCCACTGGCCCTTGTTCTGGAAAAAAAGAAATGAGAAAAAAAAATTGTTTTGTCACCTCTGCAATTTGGCATTCTAGTCTATATTCTCTCTGCCCTTTTGTTTGAAAAAAAAGAAATGAACAAAATTTGTTTTATCACCTTTGTTTTGAAGTTCTAGTCTATTTTAAAAGTGGTCTTGTATTTTTGAAGTCATAGTTTATTTTATTTTTATAAAATTAAATAGAAAAGGAAATTTGAAAGGTCTTAAACTTTCTACCTTTCTATAGGCCTTTATAGTCCACCCTTTTACTTTTAACCTAACCTTTCACCAATTAACCCTAACACCTCCTCATATCATCTCCTACCACTTCACATTTTTGTGCTTGCCATGCCTTTGTGATGCCAAACCAGATCCTTTTCCACCTGAAAACATGTGTGGCCTAGCCCTAAGCATGTATGACCGAGCATACATGGAGTTGTGGTCAAGCAAAAGTGGTTGAAAAGCTTGGTAATGTCATTTGTTGCTTCTACTTTTCTGTTGTTCAACAAATCTTTATATTGTATGCATATGTTTATATGGTCTTGTTTATTTGTTGTATACAAGATCATTATCAAGGCTTTCCATTCATTCAATTCAAATCGTGTTTGTCGTGCTTTTGGAATCGCTCTTGTGTTTGTTGTTTTGGTCTCTAGCTTCGAAAAGGTGAGTCTTTCTCACTCTGACATATATACTTATGAAAAGTGGATTGATGACAAGTGTTTAGTAATGTAAAATGTTTATGCAAGTTAATGATGATCATATGATATGCTATGCCATGTTATTACCATGTTATTACCATGTTAAAACTGTTAATTTTCACCTGACATCTGATACATGACTGTATGTTGTGATATTGACATTGTTTATATTATTTCTATACATGATCACACTGCAAGTTCCCTGTTAGGATAAAAAATCATTATGGGCTGAAATGATAGGCCTGAGTTATTTTATTTATTTATTTAAACTTGGGATTGCGGGTTTTGTAACGATCCTGAATTTTAATTTATTTTAAATTGATAATTAAATGAATTTTTGAATTAAAATTTGTAAAATTGATTTTAAATGATGCGAGTTTCCCCGAATCAAATAGAAAATATATTAAGTCGTATGAATTTGAAAATTTGTATACATGAGAATATATATGTATATATTGGATTTTAAATAAATTCTTAAATAAATGGTTTTGAAAAATAAATAATATACTTTAGACACAAGTATAGAAATAAATAAAAAAATTGATTTAAAAATTTATAAATGATGATAATTTGAGTTATATAAAATATATGTGTACAAAGAGAAATGTAAAACAATAATTAATTAAAGTAAAATTCATGATAAATATTTAAACTAAAAATAGAAGTAAAATAAATATTTGAGTTATAAATAGGGATAAATAAAAGTTAAGTATGGAACCAAATAAATATATAAAGCATCTATGTACAAAACAAAGTTATGGAATTTCAATTATATTTTAAAGTAAGTAGACAAAATAAAATAAACATAAACAAAACGAAGTAAATACAAACAAATATAAAAGTTTTAGTATGCAAAGAAAAATAAAATAAAATAAGAGAAAATGAAAGTATTCAAACAAAAGAAATAACATACAAAGAAGAAACCACATATTTATAAAATTATGTAAAATATAAAACAAAAGAAAGAAATAAAATAAAATATACGTTGTAAATTTAATACGTATGTTAGAAATATGATTAGAAGATAAATTATAAAACAAAAACAATAAGTATAAAACAAAACTAAAGCAAAGTACAATACTGCATAAACATAAACAAAGCAAAATATCCACAAACTAACTACATACATAATTTAAAAAAAAACAAAGCAACAAAAAAGGAATACAAAGCATAAAGAAAATATGAAAAGTAAGTATAGAAACAAAACAAAATAAATAAGTTTGTACACTTAAGAACAAAACTAAAGTATAAACAGGTAAAAGCAAAAGTATGTAGGCTGTAAACCAGAAAATAGGAAGCAGGACAGCAAGTATATGTTTAAGTATATAAACATAAAGTAAAAGCAAACAAGTACATAATGTTATATCTCTAGCCCATAACTAATGCACCTCAGCCATACAGTTACATCCTGTACTTGCAAAGGACTTCAAAACTGCATACTTCTCTTTATATACATCAAACCTCAAGTAAAGTTTCAACTCAAATTACAAGCAAGCAAAGATCAAACTTCAGAGTTCATGAAAACAGAAAAAAATCTGGTCCTCTGTTCATCATCATAAACACGGTGAGCAAACTTCCATCTTTAAACTTAATCTATTTATATATAGGTTTGCATGTTAACAGGTTTCTCTGTTTCAATATTCTGTGAGTAAACAAATTTATATTGATACTTAAAATATCATCAAGTTTGAGTATAAATACTTGGTGTATGAAGCTCTGTTTGTTTTTTTTGTGAAGTTGATCTGTGAGTTGTTGTTCCTTTCTCCTCTGTTCTTTTGTTTTCTTCCTTTCTGAGCTTACAGGTTTCTATCAAACAAGAAACAAAACTCAAACTCATATTATCAAATTATCATTAGGCTTTGGTTTCAAAAGAAAGTTACGTATTGAAGTATGAACTAGAATCTAAAAATAGATTTAAGAAGAATAGAAATATACAGTGAAAAAAAAAAATTGCATCAGTTTCCAGTAAAACTCCAACTGATGGATTCAAAAAAATCTTTTACTCTTCTTTTGATTGATGATTGAACTTAGGACTTAAACAAAAAATGTTTATATCATTGTAAACTAAGCATTAAAATTTAGTTAAGATTAAAACAACTTAAAATTCATCTCTGGAAACCCAAAATCTTGAACAAACTCAAGATGGACCAAAATTTGAACTTCGCGAAATGGTGATTTATATATATAACTTGAGTTCATATTGGAAATGATGATTTTTGAGATAGGTTTCGTGATTTTTAGTTGTGTAGTTTGGGTGCAGTTCGAAGTTGAAGGGATGTGGTTTTTGGGGAATTGCCGGTGATTGGGTTGATCGGGGAAGACGCGACGTGGTCTGGAGGTGGGAAGGTGATCGAGGGTTCTAGGAAAAATACTTGGAGGTTGAACGAAGCTTTGTGGTGGCGGCGGGAAGTGATCAAACTTCGGTGACCTAGTTTTGGGGTGGCCGATATTTTCTACTCGCGCGACGTCGACGAATGTGCGAGTGTCACACAGTTTCGTGGGGAGGTAGAGGGAAGATTGATGACGCTATGGCCGGAGTTTGGTGGTGAATGGTGGCCGGAGTGTCGAGCGAATGGCGTTGACAGGTGAGGGCGTTCCAGTTTTTTTTCGTGTTCCAGGTTTTGTGATATGCTCGATTTTGATTTCTGACGAAATTAACGATGATGGATGGTCGAGTTAGCCATGCGTGTTGCCGATGATGTGGCAAGGTGGTTGGGATTGATAGGAGAAGCGCCGGTCGTTGGTGCATATGCACCATTATTTTTGTGTATCAGTGAGGAGTTTAGGGAGAAGAAGGGGATGGGTTGCGTTGCGTACAGGAAGTCTCGGGGAAGATGGTAAATGACGCGAACGGATACTCGAGTAAATCGAGTAAGTGACTCGAAGCAAATCGAGTCTGGGCTCGAGTAAAAGTTGTTGCAGGTTTTTTTTTTAACCTGAAACTATTTGGTTTGCAAATTTTAAAACCAAATTTAAATTTTAAACCAAGATTTTTAAAAAGCTGAGTTCAAATTAAAATGTTAATATAAATTCAAGTTGAAGGTAGAATTTAGTTTAAACATAAATAAGTTTTAAATTAAAAATTTTTTTTAAAAACTTAAAAGCAATTCAAAATATATTAAAGAAATTTGAAATGGAGTTGAAATTTTAAATGAAAAATTTAAGCAAGTTGAAATTAAAAGTTTAAATTTAAATTTAAATTTAAATCTGAATTAAAGATAATTTGAATCCTAGTCTGAAATCAAAGAAGTTTTAATATTTAAATTGTTTAAATTTGATTTGTGATGATAATTAAAACATTAGTTAGAAAATGTTTTAAAATTGAATTAGTAAAGATAAAATGACATGCACTCATTAAATTAGTTCAAGTGAATAATTGATTAATTTATTTAAATCAAGAAATTAAGATTTGAGTTAAATTAATTAAGGTAAATAAATTTGTAAATAAGATTTATTAATTTAATAAAGAGTTGTCTTTTAAACAAATGATTAAGGTTATTCAATCAAGTAATTAAGATTTATTAAGTTACAGTTTAGAACTTAATTAATTAAATAATTAGTGATTAAACATATGATTTTAAAGGTTAATTAAATGATAATTAACAATAGTTAAATTGAGTTTAATTACTTAAGAAAAATTAAATAATTATGAATAGTTAGTGGGATCATTTACTTGAAATTTATTTTGATAATAAATGTGAAAAGAATTATTCATAGAAATTTAATCTGATTTAAATTTATCAGATAATTGAATTAATCCTACCTATGGATGCTTGGATTATATTGGATGTTAAACTGTTTGATATCCCTGATTTATGATGCTTTGTATATATATATCCTGATTTATGTTGAGATCTGTGATAAATTATCTGTGATGTAATTTACTAGCCGTGGCATATATATTTGTGATCTGTATATAACAGATAAGCGTTATAGTTTATATCGCTTATCAATTATATTCCTGTATTCTGATCTGTGATAATTGTATGATGCTGCACTACTGTGTATAACCCCTTGACCACACTTATACACACACCAATATGGATTTCACGAGGAAATCGATTAAGTCACAGATTTTGAAATGATTTATAAAATTGAATATTTGAATTCAAATTGATTTTGAAAATGGATATGGGTTAAACGGTAAAGCTTTTGAAAAAGGTTTTCACAGATAAAAGCTATTTTGAATAACTCGGTAAAATCTCCAATTTAAATAATTCAATTTGAATTTGAATTCAATATTTGGAATTGAATTCGATGATTGGAAATTATGGTTAAAGATATTATAAACATGTTTGTATGAATTTAAACCATTTTAAAGGTATGGTTTTGAGAATTTGAATTTAACCCAAGGATTTCAACTCGTATAAATGAATCAGATTTCCAAAATGAAAACTGTTGTTTTCAAATGATAAACACTTTTAGATAAGAACTGAGATTCCAGTTAATTAGGGGAATTTCAAGATTTAATAGAGAAATGATTTTCCAAGTTATGAATGAATTCTTTTTGAAAGCTATGAATTAAACCTGTTTATTTTTAACAGATTTAAATTGATGATTTGTTTAAATCAAATTGAAATGAAATTGTTTTGAAGGCTATAAGTCAAATCTTTGATTTAAAGATTTAACGAGTTAGTCAAATTGAAATGAAAATTGATTTGGAAAATCTGTGAATGAATCTTTTATTTAAAAGATTAAAATGTGAAAATTGTTTAAAACCGTTAAAGGTTGTGAAAATGGTAATTTGTTAAGCCATTTGAAGAAAAGTTTTGGATAATAAGTTGTGACTTAATTGAAATCCCACTATCCATTTGTTTTTGAAATATCGTGCTCACTATTCGGTTTTAGCCGGGAAAGGACCTTTGTGTCGTATAACCCATTCCGAATATGTGATTCGACGTTATGGATAGCATTTGAAGACCGGTGATGAAGACCGGGTATTTGCGAAAGCGATAGGATGACCTATCGATTGTTTCTGCACCGAGTCGCGCCGGTATAGAAACTCCCCAAGTGATGGGAAATCCGATCGGGATTGTGAATATCTGGATTGCAAGGACTTCTTTGTAAGTGCCTTCGATTCTGTTCGAGCCCGGAACAGACTTATATGGATTGTATGTCTGACATTACAAATTGAGATATAAAGCCGATTTCTTTCAAATATATTTCTGTTGGTGGCGGAGAATTTATTCTCTTAGCTTAACACCCTTCTCTGAGACGTACGAGCACAGAGGTTATGTAGTTGAAGGTTATCAGCGATGTATTCCCAATTTGGTAATGTGACATACTGAGTGTTGCTGTGAAATGATCATTGTGTTGATTATTTGTGATAGGATCGTTTATTTGATCGTCTATCCTGGTGATCATTTCTATGATCATTTGTTGACCCAAAGCATGGCTTTTGTATAAAGTATGTTTTTGTGGACGTGACTTCGTCGAGCCTCACACCTCGGGAATGGTCAAAACAGGAAAGAAGCAGCAAAGTTATGAGGGGTAGCGCCCTTTAGGATATGTGCATTTCCTTCTGGAAAAGGGTGGTATCATGGTATGGAGCCCAGATACTTACTCATGTTGAAAACACTTTGTTATGATTGTGTGAATTGATTACGAGTGCTCGGTTGAAAGGTCCCAAAGGACCGGGGGATGGCATATTCGGTCAGTTGTTACTCAGTTAGGGGTAACCCGGCCTTGTGTTGGTAGAGATCCGGTTTGGTTCTCGGGGATGTCCATCCAGAGGCATTCTCATGTGGCAATGGGAAGTTCCTTGGCCTGATCATTCGTTGGAAATCCAAAGAAACACTACGATCTTGTACGGTATTAGTTGTAGGACCTATCATTCACTTATGGTGGCGCCCCACTGTTTGGATTGTAGCTATAGTAGGCATAGTTCGAAATGTCTATGCTGGCTAAGATTTATATCTTTATTTTCGAAATGAATTTTTCCTACACTATGCACTAGTAATAATATCAAATGTTTCTTTTTAATGCGTATCAAGCATCTTTGACTATCATAAGGAGAAATCTCCTTCGATTCTGCGTTTGCATTGTGTGTGTGTGCGGGAGGCCTTATGGTAGTCTCATTTTTAAAAAGCATTGCGAATTGACTTTGAAATTCTTTTGTTGAATGTTTTAAAAGATAGACTGTTTTTGTTGCTCACACCAGTCCCACGACTGATCCGGAGTTTATTGTTTCTTTCCTAAACTCTGGGTGCTCATTATTTTCTACACGAGCAGTCTAGAGTTGGGTTTTTCAGATAGTCAGATTAGTAGATTATCTGGAGTTAGTTCAGTCTTTGGATCGCACCAGCCTTACTGAGCTTGGTGCATCGTTATTGGGGGTTCGAGCTATTGCTGGATTGATTCTTGGAAATGGAGTTGCGGTTCTCGGAGTTCTTCCTTGAAGACTATCTCAGAGTTATTGTTCTGCTGCTAGATGTTATCTATTTTCTTTTCCGCTTCTGTTTTATTGTATCATATCTCTGTTGTATATTGATATCTATTGGATCATTTGTTGTATCAGATATTGTATCAAAGCTGTATATCAATGTATTATTCTTTTATTCCGCTTTGTTATTTACTTAATATTGTTATAAGCTCCGGCGAGTCGGATTTGAACGGTCGAATCTATGACATTCGAATACGATTTGAAGTATGAATGTCGATTTTCGAGCGGGCAAAATCCGAGTCGTTACATTTGGTATCAGAGCTAAGGGTTGAACTTTAGCTCAGGAGTATAACACATTAAGTAGCTCATTAGAGATAGGGTGAAGTAAATCCTAGAATGAGTAATCCTTAAGATATCCGTTTTAACGCCTCAGTAAATTCTCTTACTATCTACTGATAGTGAGTATGAGTGCAAGAAGAGAACGAGATAGAGGATAGGGAAATACGACTATAATTGGTCAATACTTTGTAACAACGGTGGAAATAACTTTCTTATCAAATTCCTTTGATTCGTTTCTAAATTCTTTTGATTTCTTCGTACCAGCTACAAGAAGAAGTTTTGGTGTGGTGATGCTCTACGAATCGTTGTAGGAAATTTTTACTTCGTATCTTCATCGATTTCTTATCATTTCTTTGATTAAAACTTTAATGAATAAATTTGAAATTTGAATTTGAAATTTGAGTAAATTGGAAATTTTAAAAGAATTAGAAATTTTAAATTGAGTTAAAATTGATTAATAGGATATGAAGAATGATTAGAATTGTATCGATAAAATGATTTTGTTTAAAACCAAAATTTGAAATTTTATTATAATTTCTTGTATATATTATTGATATTCTGATTTGGTGAGCCAAATGCAGAACTGATATCCAGTTTGATCTGAAAAGATATTTCTCTATCTAGCTATCTCTGTGTTGTTTTCGTGCCTGCGAATTTCGAGGACGAAATTCTTTTAAGGGGGGAAGTCTGTAACGATCCTGAATTTTAATTTATTTTAAATTGATAATTAAATGAATTTTTGAATTAAAATTTGTAAAATTGATTTTAAATGATGCGAGTTTCCCCGAATCAAATAGAAAATATATTAAGTCGTATGAATTTGAAAATTTGTATATATGAGAATATATATGTATATATTGGATTTTAAATAAATTCTTAAATAAATGGTTTTGAAAAATAAATAATATACTTTAGACACAAGTATAGAAATAAATAAATAAATTGATTTAAAAATTTATAAATGATGATAATTTGAGTTATATAAAATATATGTGTACAAAGAGAAATGTAAAACAATAATTAATTAAAGTAAAATTCATGATAAATATTTAAACTAAAAATAGAAGTAAAATAAATATTTGAGTTATAAATAGAGATAAATAAAAGTTAAGTATGGAACCAAATAAATATATAAAGCATCTATGTACAAAACAAAGTTATGGAATTTCAATTATATTTTAAAGTAAGTAGACAAAATAAAATAAACATAAACAAAATGAAGTAAATACAAACAAATATAAAAGTTTTAGTATGCAAAGAAAAATAAAATAAAATAAGAGCAAATGAAAGTATTCAAACAAAAGAAATAACATACAAAGAAGAAACCACATATTTATAAAATTATGTAAAATATAAAACAAAAGAAAGAAATAAAATAAAATATACGTTGTAAATTTAATACGTATGTTAGAAATATGATTAGAAGATAAATTATAAAACAAAAACAATAAGTATAAAATAAAACTAAAGCAAAGTACAATACTGCATAAACATAAACAAAGCAAAATATCCACAAACTAACTACATACATAATTTAAAAAAAAACAAAGCAACAAAAAAGGAATACAAAGCATAAAGCAAATATGAAAAGTAAGTATAGAAACAAAACAAAATAAATAAGTTTGTACACTTAAGAACAAAACTAAAGTATAAACAGGTAAAAGCAAAAGTATGTAGGCTGTAAACCAGAAATTAGGAAGCAGGACAGCAAGTATATGTTTAAGTATATAAACATAAAGTAAAAGCAAACAAGTACATAATGTTATATCTCTAGCCCATAACTAATGCACCTCAGCCATACAGTTACATCCTGTACTTGCAAAGGACTTCAAAACTGCATACTTCTCTTTATATACATCAAACCTCAAGTAAAGTTTCAACTCAAATTACAAGCAAGCAAAGATCAAACTTCAGAGTTCATGAAAACAGAAAAAAATCTGGTCCTCTGTTCATCATCATAAACACGGTGAGCAAACTTCCATCTTTAAACTTGATCTGTTTATATATAGGTTTGCATGTTAACAGGTTTCTCTGTTTCAATATTCTGTGAGTAAACAAATTTATATTGATACTTAAAATATCATCAAGTTTGAGTATAAATACTTGGTGTATGAAGCTCTGTTTGTTTTTTTTGTGAAGTTGATCTGTGAGTTGTTGTTCCTTTCTCCTCTGTTCTTTTGTTTTCTTCCTTTCTGAGCTTACAGGTTTCTATCAAACAAGAAACAAAACTCAAACTCATATTATCAAATTATCATTAGGCTTTGGTTTCAAAAGAAAGTTACGTATTGAAGTATGAACTAGAATCTAAAAATAGATTTAAGAAGAATAGAAATATACAGTGAAAAAAAAAATTTGCATCAGTTTCCAGTAAAACTCCAACTGATGGATTCAAAAAAATCTTTTACTCTTCTTTTGATTGATGATTGAACTTAGGACTTAAACAAAAAATGTTTATATCATTGTAAACTAAGCATTAAAATTTAGTTAAGATTAAAACAACTTAAAATTCATCTCTGGAAACCCAAAATCTTGAACAAACTCAAGATGGACCAAAATTTGAACTTCGCGAAATGGTGATTTATATATATAACTTGAGTTCATATTGGAAATGATGATTTTTGAGATAGGTTTCGTGATTTTTAGTTGTGTAGTTTGGGTGCAGTTCGAAGTTGAAGGGAGTGTGGTTTTTTGGGAATTGCCGGTGATTGGGTTGATCGGGGAAGACGCGACGTGGTCTGGAGGTGGGAAGGTGATCGAGGGTTCTAGGAAAAATACTTGGAGGTTGAACGAAGCTTTGTGGTGGCGGCGGGAAGTGATCAAACTTCGGTGACCTAGTTTTGGGGTGGCCGATATTTTCTACTCGCGCGACGTCGACGAAGGTGCGAGTGTCACGCGGTTTCGTGGGGAGGTAGAGGGAAGATTGATGACGCTATGGCCGGAGTTTGGTGGTGAATGGTGGCCGGAGTGTCGAGCGAACGGCGTTGACAGGTGAGGGCGTTCCAGTTTTTTTTCGTGTTCCAGGTTTTGTGATATGCTCGATTTTGATTTCTGACGAAATTAACGATGATGGATGGTCGAGTTAGCCATGCGTGTTGCCGATGATGTGGCAAGGTGGTTGGGATTGATAGGAGAAGCTCCGGTCGTTGGTGCATATGCACCATTATTTTTGTGTATCAGTGAGGAGTTTAGGGAGAAGAAGGGGATGGGTTGCATTGCGTACAGGAAGTCTCGGGGAAGATGGTAAATGACGTGAAGGGATACTCGAGTAAATCGAGTAAGTGACTCGAAGCAAATCGAGTCTGGGCTCGAGTAAAAGTTGTTGCAGGTTTTTTTTTAACCTGAAACTGTTTGGTTTGCAAATTTTAAAACCAAATTTAAATTTTAAACCAAGATTTTTAAAAAGCTGAGTTCAAATTAAAATGTTAATATAAATTCAAGTTGAAGGTAGAATTTAGTTTAAACATAAATAAGTTTTAAATTTAAATTTTTTTTTAATAACTTAAAAGCAATTCAAAATATATTAAAGAAATTTGAAATGGAGTTGAAATTTTAAATGAAAAATTTAAGCAAGTTGAAATTAAAAGTTTAAATTTAAATTTAAATTTAAATCTGAATTAAAGATAATTTGAATCCTAGTCTGAAATCAAAGAAGTTTTAATATTTAAATTGTTTAAATTTGATTTGTGATGATAATTAAAACATTAGTTAGAAAATGTTTTAAAATTGAATTAGTAAAGATAAAATGATATGCACTCATTAAATTAGTTCAAGTGAATAATTGATTAATTTATTTAAATCAAGAAATTAAGATTTGAGTTAAATTAATTAAGGTAAATAAATTTGTAAATAAGATTTATTAATTTAATAAAGAGTTGTCTTTTAAACAAATGATTAAGGTTATTTAATCAAGTAATTAAGATTTATTAAGTTACAGTTTAGAACTTAATTAATTAAATAATTAGTGATTAAACATATGATTTTAAAGGTTAATTAAATGATAATTAACAATAGTTAAATTGAGTTTAATTATTTAAGAAAAGTAATTAAATAATTATGAATAGTTAGTGGGGATCATTTACTTGAAATTTATTTTGATAATAAATGTGAAAAGAATTATTCATAGAAATTTAATCTGATTTAAATTTATCAGATAATTGAATTAATCCTACCTATGGATGCTTGGATTATATTGGATGTTAAACTTTTTGATATCCCTGATTTATGATGCTTTGTATATATATATCCTGATTTATGTTGAGATCTGTGATAAATTATCTGTGATGTAATTTACTAGCCGTGGCATATATATTTGTGATCTGTATATAACAGATGAGCGTTATAGTTTATATCGCTTATCAATTATATTCCAGTATTCTGATCTGTGATAATTGTATGATGTTGCACTACTGTGTATAACCCCTTGACCACACTTATACACACACCAATATGGATTTGACGAGGAAATCGATTAAGTCACAGATTTTGAAATGATTTATAAAATTGAATATTTGAATTCAAATTGATTTTGAAAATGGATTTGGGTTAAACGGTAAAGCTTTTGAAAAAGGTTTCACAGATAAAAGCTATTTTGAATAACTCGGTAAAATCTCCAATTTAAATAATTCAATTTGAATTTGAATTCAATATTTGGAATTGAATTCGATGATTGGAAATTATGGTTAAAGATATTATAAACATGTTTGTATGAATTTAAACCATTTTAAAGGTATGGTTTTGAGAATTTGAATTTAACCCAAGGATTTCAACACGTATAAATGAATCGGATTTCCAAAATGAAAACTGTTGTTTTCAAATGATAAACACTTTTAGATAAGAACTGAGATTACAGTTAATTAGGGGAATTTCAAGATTTAATAGAGAAATGATTTTCCAAGTTATGAATGAATTCTTTTTGAAAGCTATGAATTAAACCTGTTTATTTTTAACAGATTTAAATTGAAGATTTTTAAATCAAATTGAAATGAAATTGTTTTGAAGGTTATAAGTTAAATCTTTGATTTAAAGATTTAACGAGTTAGTCAAATTGAAATGAAAATTGATTTGGAAAATCTGTGAATGAATCTTTTATTTAAAAGATTAAAATGTGAAAATTGTTTAAAACCGTTAAAGGTTGTGAAAATGGTAATTTGTTGAGCCATTTGAAGAAAAGTTTTGGGTAATAAGTTGTGACTTAATTGAAATCCCATTATCCATTTGTTTTTGAAATATCATGCTCACTATTCGGTTTAGCCGGGAAAGGACCTTTGTGTCGTATAACCCATTCCGAATATGTGATTCGACGTTATGGATAGCATTTGAAGACCTGTGATGAAGACCGGGTATTTGCGAAAGCGATAGGATGACCTATAGATTGTTTCTGCACCGAGTTGCGCCGGTATAGAAACTCCCTAAGTGATGGGAAATCCGATCGGGATTGTGAATATCCGGATTGCAAGGACTTCTTTGTAAGTGCCTTCGGTTCTGTTCGAGCCCGGAACAGACTTGTATGGATTGTATGTCTGACATTACAAATTGAGATATAAAGCCGATTTCTTTCAAATATATTTCTGTTGGTGGCGGAGAATTTATTCTCTTAGCTTAACACCCTTCTCTGAGATGTACGAGCTCAGAGGTTATGTAGTTGAAGTTTATCAGCGATGTATTCCCAATTTGGTAATGTGACATACTGAGTGTTGCTGTGAAATGATCATTGTGTTGATTATTTGTGATAGGATCGTTTATTTGATCGTCTATCCTGGTGATCATTTCTATGATCATTTGTTGACCCAAAGCATGGCTTTTGTATAAAGTATGTTTTTGTCGACGTGACTTCGTCGAGCCTCACACCTCGGGAATGGTCAAAACAGGAAAGAAGCAGCAAGGTTATGAGGGGTAGCGCCCTTTAGGATATGTGCATTTCCTTCTGGAAAAGGGTGGTATCATGGTATGGAGCCCAGATACTTACTCATGTTGAAAACACTTTGTTATGATTGTGTGAATTGATTACGAGCGTTCGGTTGAAAGGTCCCAAAGGACCGGGGGATGGCATATTCGGTCAGTTGTTACTCAGTTAGGGGTAACCCGGCCTTGTGTTGGTAGAGATCCGGTTTGGTTCTCGGGGATGTCCATCCAGAGGCATTCTCATGTGGCAATGGGAAGTTCCTTGGCTTGATCATTCGTTGGAAATCCAAAGAAACACTACGATCTTGTACGGTATTAGTTGTAGGACCTATCATTCACTTATGGTGGCGCCCCACTGTTTGGATGGTAGCTATAGTAGGCATAGTTCGAAATGTCTATGCTGGCTAAGATTTATATCTTTATTTTCGAAATGAATTTTTCCTACACTATGCACTAGTAATAATATCAAATGTTTCTTTTTAATGCGTATCAAGCATCTTTGACTATCATAAGGAGAAATCTCCTCCGATTCTGCGTTTGCATTGTGTGTGTGTGCGGGAGGCCTTATGGTAGTCTCATTTTTAAAAAGCATTGCGAATTGACTTTGAAATTCTTTTGTTGAATGTTTTAAAAGATAGACTGTTTTTGTTGCTCACACCAGTCCCACGACTGATCCGGAGTTTATTGTTTCTTTCCTAAACTCTGGGTGCTCATTATTTTCTACACGAGCAGTCTAGAGTTGGGTTTTTCAGATAGTCAGATTAGTAGATTATCTGGAGTTAGTTCAGTCTTTGGATCGCACCAGTATTACTGAGCTTGGTGCATCGTTATTGGGGGTTCGAGCTATTGCTGGATTGATTCTTGGAAATGGAGTTGCATTTCTCGGAGTTCTTCCTTGAAGACTATCTCAGAGTTATTGTTCTGCTGCTAGATGTTATCTATTTTCTTTTCCGCTGCTGTTTTATTGTATCATATCTCTGTTGTATATTGATATCTATTGGATCATATGTTGTATCAGATATTGTATCAAAGCTGTATATCAATGTATTATTCTTTTATTCCGCTGTGTTATTTACTTAATATTGTTATAAGCTCCGGCGAATCGGATTTGAACGGTCGAATCTATGGCATTCGAATACGATTTGAAGTATGGATGTCGATTTTCGAGCGGGCAAAATCCGAGTTGTTACAGGTTTGAAATGATAGAACCCGGATTTTTACCTTTTAAACTGCGGATTGAAATGATACATATCCGTATCACTTGACCTATGTTAGAAAACTATATACAGACCCGTGGTTATTCTATAAAGTGCTTTGAATATTTTAAGTATTTTAAAAATATAAAATTATGAAATTTGATTTAAATAGATTTTGAAAGGTTTTAAAATAAATAAATTATGATTTTTCTATATGTTAAAAATGTAATTTATGAATGGATTAACTGGATTTTAAAATATAACTTATGTTTGAAATTTGGAATTTTGACTAAAAATGATATTTAAGTTACTTGAATAAAATGGACTTTAATTTTATTTGGAAATGGTAAATATGATAAATTGATTTATATTTGAATTTAAGTGATTTATTAAAGAATTATTGATTTTCTATAAATTTAAGTGGTTGAATAAATGACTGTTGAAAATGAAATTTTAAAATATAACTTGACTTGAAAATGTGAAATTTGAGCTTTAACTAAAGATGTTAAATTAATCAAATAAAATGGAAGTTTAGTTAAATTTGTAAAATGGTAATATAAATCTGAAAGGTATAGGTTTTAATTTATGAAAGAAACGTATAGGTTTTAATTTATGAAAGAAACGTATAAGGTTTAATTTATGAAAGAAACGTATAGGTTTTAATTCATGAAAGAAACGTACAGGGTTTAATTTATGAAAGAAACGTATAGGGTTTAATTTATGAAAGGAACGTATAGGTTTTATTTTATGGAAGAAACGTATAGGGTTTAATTTATGAAAGGAACGTACAGGTTTTAATTTATGAAAGAAACGTATAGGTTTTAATTAATGAAAGAACGTATGGTGTTCTAATTAATGATAGGAACATGTAAATTCCTAATTAATGAAAGAAGGTATAAGTTTTAATTAATGAAAGAAATGTATAAGTTTTTAATTAATGAAAGAAACGTGTAAAGTCCTAATTAATGAGAGAACATGAAAGTTTTAATTAATGCAAGAGCATGTAAAGTTTTAATTAAGAAAGAAACATGTAAAGTTTTAAGTAGTGTGGTATTGATTTGATTAATAAATGTTCATTATTGTAATAGGAATATAAAATTTAAAACGTACATTTGACACGTAGATTTTAATCAATGTAATGGTGTATTTTAAATTGATTAAAATGATAAATGTTACTTATTGTAATAATAATGTAACATAAGAATTTCGGTTTAAATTGTATATTACAGTAAGAAAGTTTATTTAACTATAAGGCTATGATAAATTGACATGTTAAAATTTTAAGCTTATCAATACTTTGATTATATACAATGTAAAGTGGAAAGTAGTACATTCCAAAAATGCTATGATTCCTTAAGGTAACATTTCCAAAATGCTATGATAATTTAAAGGAATATTTCAAGTTTAATAAATTTAAAGAAAAATTCAATGATTTGAAAATTTGGGTTTAATATGAATGATATAATATTGAATTATTTTTGAAATGGAAATGATACAATTGTGATATTGTTTTGAAATGAGTATGATATTTTGGTCTTGGAAGTATAAATTATTTGAAATAAATATCCATGGGTTATAATAACGATTGGTTGTTATAGAGACCGGGATCGGATATTGTCTTATAGCCGGCCAATACCGAAAACCACTTTAACAACTGTGTACGCGGTGGAGATTCTAGAATGAAGTAGGATGGTGGCGACGTTCTCGAGGTATATTACGTGGACCCAACTCCCGTGAGTTGGCATATATGACTAAAACAGGAGCTATACCGGGCAACACAAAGGGTCGCACCCTTTCATCGAGCATGCTCCATCAGAAACTATTCTATTACTGTTGTGATTCGATTCGGTGGCGCCACTTTGATTCGGGGGTATTGTTCGAGGTGGGCGGAAGCTGCTGGCTTGCCGTCACCACCGGTCCGGGAGTGCAAACGGTGTATCCACCCTGGCATTGCCTCGCGTGCCGTGTCATATCCTTATATCGAGCCCACTACGATTTTGGTTTTAAAGATCCGACCGCGTTAAGGTTCGCCATCCCCTTAACGCTATTTTCTATATGATAATACTTTACTGATTAGACACTACCATATATAGCGTATATTACTACATAGTAAATAGTTTAACGGATCCTTAGAGGATGGGCGGTCCCAAGCATCCTTTAAGTTACTGATGCATTTTGTTACTGTTCACTTGAGTTGATTTACAGTTTATTAGTATTTATGTCCAGACTCGAGGGTTTTGTGTTTTGCTTTACGCTCGAGTCAGATTGAGTGAGTTAGCATTCCAGATTCACCTTCGGCGTTGGAGCTTTCCTTGAAGATCCAGCCTTCTATTTTGTTTCAGTATCCAGTGTTTCAGTGATGTATCTTGTTACTCTTCTGTTGTATCTTATTTAACTCTGACGTATCTCATATTTATATATTAGCTTCATGAAATACTATCTCTTTTTCTTCCGCTGCATTTTTATATACTCTGTGTCTGTGATCTGTGATTTTATTTACTGTATATTCTGAGATTTGCCAAATTTTTATTTACAACGCGGTATTTTGAGCTATCCAATTCCGGCATGAGTGTCTACCTATACACTTATAATGGATGCGAATGGTTGAAAATACCTGGTCGTTACTGTTGGTATCAGAGCTTTGGTAGCTCTAGGCAAAACTCAGCATATGGAGTGAATGTATTTACAGAATCACTTTCATTCGAATTTGAATCTCTCCCTTTTGACTCGATTCCTTTGAATTTTGGAACATTCCCTACGGTTCCAAAATCCATTCGTATCCCTCACTATTCATCTTCTTTTGACTCTGGAGCATTCCATAACTCCGCTTCGAATGATCTTTCTAGTGAGTCGGCGGTCACGCCAATTTCAAATTTAATTGAAAAAGGGGGAAAACTCCTTTGCAGTTAGCATCGATTCACCAGAGATTCTTATCTATCCTTGGTTTAGATGCTAATAACTTTTGTTATTTCAAACTCTAACTCTTGAGATCGAATGTAGATTTACCCTAGAAAAATCAACATTGATCTTATTGTTTAAGTCACGGTTGACCCGGTTAAGGTTGCCCGTGATTTATATAAGCTTATCCATCTTCCTATTCTGTTATTTAATCATGTCATCCTTGTTTCCAACTTATTTTAAATCATTATCTCCTTTGATTTGTGTTAATCAAAAATTTGAATCTCTATCCTTCTTCGAAAATCTATTCATGTATAGTGTATTTGTAAACTAGTATTTAAAATTAAAATGTTTTATATATTGTGTAGTTTGAGTTGTTGATGTTGAGTTGGGTTTCTGATCGATACGTCTGGTCAGCGCTATCGATAAGATTTCCAAAACACTTTGACAGAACAAACGGACACAATATATTTAAAAAATAAATTAGTTAATGAAATAAATTTTGATATATAAGTAAATTTATGAAACTTAATGAAATGATTTAAATTGATAATTTGAAATGATAATACTTGATTTATCATTTATTGTTCTACAAATAGATCTATAAATATTTGTTTATAAATTTATTTAGGAACTGAAATGAATTTAAAACAAGAATTTGAGGATTTAAATTCCGATTATTTCGAACTTTGGTTTAAAGTTTTAAAGGGTCATATTATTTAAAGTATTTTGAATAGAATTTGTTTTCAAAGAATTTTAAAGGTTTAAAATTAGTGCTCTTCTCATTGTCGCTGGGAAATAACTTCGGTGATGATCGCGACATCATCGACGTTCATTTTCGAGTTTTGAAGTGAAGAGACTGTTCTGTAGTCTTGCTACAGTTTTGTTTCGGGGGAATTTATTGATTTGAATTTCTAAAATATGACTTGATTTATAATATATATAGATATATGATTGAAATTTGATTTGACATATTATATATATATTATTACTTATCTCTAAATAGTTTGGAGAAATCGAAAATACAATTCTTAAATTTTATTTTAAAGAATAATTTCAATTATATATAAAAAAAATCAATTAAAATTTTAGATGAATATCAAGCATGAAATGATTTAATTGGAAAGTTTATTTGTATAATACAATTGCATTCAAATATAACTTACCTTAATTTCAGAAGTTAACAATGTAATTGGATAATATACAATATAAAAAGATTTTATAAATGAAATTTGAGTGGTTATAATAAATGTTATACACTTAAATTTTAATTATAATATGATTAACAGAGGTAAATATAATAAAGGGTAATTGAATAACTTATAATAAAATGATGTTAAAAGAACTAAGAATGAAAAAAGCAGTTATAATAAGTGTAAGTATGTTTAACATAAGTGATAAATATAGTGAGAGGAATAAATTTAATTTTAATTAGGAATAAAGAAGAATTAAATTTATTAAGTACATTGTGAGTGTAATAAATTATTATTTTTCAAACCCATGGTTAAAAAAAATGGTTAATTTTAGATGATTGGATAATAAGATAATGAAATTTGAGATAGTTAAGATTTATTTAACTTGTGTAAAGATTTATTCTCTATTTAAGTTGAAATCTCCATACTTCCAAATTCATTTCCTTATTTTGTTTTTCAAACTATATTTTGGTTGTCCTTATTATCCTTATCTTGCTATAGACCGGTATAGGCATCTTTGTATAATCTTTCTGTTTAGAAATCTTTCTATAATCTTTGATAGACCTTTGGTAATCATTTTGAATCCACCTTTTTCGTGCTTGTGTTCTTGATTCTGGAGGATCTTGGAAAGATCACCTCCACCTTGTTAAACTTACCTATAACAACAGTTATCAGGTATAACTTCAATCTTCTTGTCATCTTATCTTAATCCTATTTCACTCTATCTTTTCTGTGCCCTTCCATACCTCATTCCTTTTCGGGGATGAAAAGTTTTGAGTGGGGGAGAGTGTAACAACCCTGTATTTTGTAATTATTTTATTGTATATTTTAATTATTTTTAATGTAAGATTTTGATTTAAAAACTTATTTTACTTATTTGAAATGATTAAATTTATTATTTAAATATAATCTTGATTTTTATGAGTTATAATTCCAAACTTGTGTAAGTTGAATATTTGCCTGAAATGCTGATTTTGGTCAAACTACGACTTTCAACTTAAAATTTTAAAAGTTTAAAAATTTAATTTTTTTTCATTTATTTAAAGACTTTGGCTTTTGTTTTCTTAAAAATCTAATTTTGGAAATTTTCTTGAAATGATTTCTGATCATTTGTCCAAATAAAAATAAACAATGTCTGAAAATTTGATTTGGATAAAAAGTGTAACTTTAATAGAAATTCTAAATTTTATAATTCTAAAGGCAAAATTTTCATCTTGAACTGTATACAATTGTGTAACATTTGTTTCACTTTTGTTTTGGTCAGATTTGTTGTATACTTTTTTTTTTTTTAAAAGTTAATAATAATTAGTGTGAAACGGGAAATAAACTTTACATTTCTTTTACATATGTTTACATTTGTTTCTTAACTTTATATTTAACAATCAATTGGATGAAGCTAAATCAAATGTTATTAATTATGGTATAATAGCTATTAAATTTTGGTTTAAAGTGATGGTTTATTTTTCCTAATAGAAACGTTAGTATTTTAAATTTATTTAATAAGAGAAACAAAATAATTTGTACGTTACTTTGGGCATATATTTAATTGTTGCTCTTGCCTTTTTGTTATCTATTTGATTTTTTTCTTGCGTTAACAATGCAAAGTTTTCAGCCGTATATTCTCTTTTGAGAATCTAAAATCTTGCTCAAATCTTGCCTTAAATCATTTCCGTGTGTGAATTATTTCTTTCCCTCTTGCCTCCCATACGTTTCCACCTATTGGATAGAATTAAATTGCCTCTACCGTTCAAGCATTTTACTCTTGCCTGCCCTCTACATAAATTAGTGAGCAAATGTTAATATATATTTCACGTTCAAAAGTTCCATACCACAAATTATTCATTTTGCTTCCATCAAAATTTGTGTGAGCATCTCCTGAAGGTATGAACCGGCGCATGCTTTTCCTTTCATTTTTTCTCTTTTTTCTTTCTTTCTTCTTTTCACTCTTGTTTTATTTCATTTGTTCTCCTTTCATTGTTTTGCTTTATCCTATTGCCTGCCACCGTGCTTGGCCATTCACCATATTTTTTCGACCCTACCCATGCCAGACCACCGAGCCTTGTTTGAGAAAAAAAAGGAATGAAAAAAATTCCATTTTTGTCGCCTTTATATTTTGTTTTTGAAGTAATATTTCCACCGAGCCTTGTTTTGTAAAAAAAGGGGAAATGAAAAAAAAAGTTGCTTTTGTCACTTTGTATTTTTGAAGTTATAATCTATTTTTCCACTGGCCCTTGTTCTGGAAAAAAAGAAATGAGAAAAAAAAATTGTTTTGTCACCTCTGTAATTTGGCATTCTAGTCTATATTCCCTCTGCCCTTTTGTTTGAAAAAAAAAAGAAATGAACAAAATTTGTTTTGTCACCTTTGTTTTGAAGTTATAGTCTATTTTAAAAGTGGTCTTGTATTTTTGAAGTCATAGTTTATTTTGTTTTTATAAAATTAAATAGAAAAGGAAATTTGAAAGGCCTTAAACTTTCTATCTTTCTATGGGCCTTTATAGCCCACCCTTTTACTTTTAACCTAACCTTTCACCAATTAACCCTAACACCTCCTCATATCATCTCCTACCACTTCACATTTTTGTGCTTGCCATGCCTTTGTGATGCCAAACCAAATCCTTTTCCACCTGAAAACATGTGTGGCCTAGCCCTAAGCATGTATGGCCGAGCATACATGGAGTTGTGATCAAGCAAAAGTGGTTGAAAAGCTTGGTAATGTAATTTGTTGCTTCTACTTTTCTATTGTTCAACAAATCTTTATATTGTATGCATATATTTATATGGTCTTGTTTATTTGTTGTATACAAGATCATTATCAAGGCTTTCCATTCATTCAATTCAAATCGTGTTTGTCGTGCTTTTGGAATCGCTCTTGTGTTTGTTGTTTTGGTCTCTAGCTTCGAAAAGGTGAGTCTTTCTCACTCTGACATATATACTTATGAAAAGTGGATTGATGACAAGTGTTTAGTAATGTAAAATGTTTATGCAAGTTAATGATGATCATATGATATGCTATGCCGTGTTATTACCATGTTATTACCATGTTAAAACTGTTAATTTTCACCTGACATCTGATACATGACTGTATATTGTGATATTGACATTGTATATATTATTTCTGTACATGATCACACTGCAAGTTCCCTGTTAGGATAAAAAATCATTATGGGCTGAAATGATGGGCCTGAGTTATTTAATTTATTTATTTAAACTTGGGATTGCGGGTTTGAAATGATAGAACCCGGATTTTTACCTTTTAAACTGCGGATTGAAATGATACATATCCGTATCACTTGACCTAGGTTAGAAAACTATATACAGACCCGTGGTTATTCTATAAAGTGCTTTGAATATTTTAAGTATTTTAAAAATATAAAATTATGAAATTTGATTTAAATAGATTTTTAAAGGTTTTGAAATAAATAAATTATGATTTTTCTATGTGTTAAAAATGTAATTTATGAATGGATTAACTGGATTTTGAAATATAACTTATGTTTGAAATTTGGAATTTTGACTAAAAATGATATTTAAGTTACATGAATAAAATGGACTTTAATTTTATTTGGAAATGGTAAATATGATAAATTGATTTATATTTGAATTTAAGTGATTTATTAAAGAATTATTGATTTTCTATAAATTTAAGTGGTTGAATAAATGACTGTTGAAAATGAAATTTTAAAATATAACTTGACTTGAAAATGTGAAATTTGAGTTTTAACTAAAGATGTTAAATTAATAAAATAAAATGGAAGTTTAGTTAAATTTGTAAAATGGTAATATAAATCTGAAACGTATAGGTTTTAATTTATGAGAGAAACGTATAGGTTTTAATTTATGAAAGAAACGTATAGGGTTTAATTTATGAAAGAAACGTATAGGTTTTAATTTATGAAAGAAACGTATAGGGTTTAATTTATGAAAGAAACGTATAGGGTTTAATTTATGAAAGGAACGTATAGGTTTTATTTTATGAAAGAAACGTATAGGGTTTAATTTATGAAAGTAACGTATAGGTTTTAATTTATGAAAGAAACGTATAGGTTTTAATTTATGAAAGAAACGTATAGGTTTTAATTAATGAAAGAACGTATGGTGTTCTAATTAATAATAGGAACATGTAAATTCCTAATTAATGAAAGAAGGTATAAGTTTTAATTAATGAAAGAAACTTATAAGTTTTTAATTAATGAAAGAAACGTGTAAAGTCCTAATTAATGAGAGAACATGAAAGTTTTAATTAATGCAAGAACATGTAAAGTTTTAATTAAGAAAGAAACATCTAAAGTTTTAAGTAGTGTGGTATTGATTTAATTAATAAATGTTCATTATTGTAATAGAAATATAAAATTTAAAACGTACATTTGACACGTAGATTTTAATCAATGTAATGGTGTATTTTAAATTGATTAAAATGATAAATGTTACTTATTGTAATAATAATGTAACATAAGAATTTCGGTTTAAATTGTATATTACAGTAAGAAAGTTTATTTAACTATAAGGCTATGATAAATTGACATGTTAAAATTTTAAGCTTATCAATACTTTGATTATATACAATGTAAAGTGGAAAGTAGTACATTCCAAAAATGCTATGATTCCTTAAGGTAACATTTCCAAAATGCTATGATAATTTAAAGGAATATTTCAAGTTTAATAAATTTAAAGAAATATTCAATGATTTGAAAATTTGGGTTTTATTTGAATGATATAATATTGAATTATTTTTGAAATGGAAATGATACAATTGTGATATTGTTTTGAAATGAGTATGATATTTTGGTCTTGGAAGTATAAATTATTTGAAATAAATATCCATGGGTTATAATAACGATTGGTTGTTAAAGAGACCGGGATCGGATATTGTCTTATAGCCGGCCAATACCGAAAACAACTTTAACTGTGTACGCGGTGGAGATTACAGAATGAAGTAGGATGGTGGCGACGTTCTCGAGGTATATTACGTGGACCCAACTCCCATGAGTTGGCATATATGACTAAAACAGGAGCTATACCGGGCTACACAAAGGGTCGCACCCTTTCATCGAGCATGCTCCATCGGAAACTATTCTATTACTGTTGTGATTCAATTCGGTGGCGCCACTTTGATTCGGGGGTATTGTTCGAGGTGGGCGGAAGCTGCTGGCTTGCCGTCACCACCGGTCCGGGAGTGCAAACGGTGTATCTACCCTGGCATTGCCTCGCGTGCCGTGTCATATCCTTATATCGAGCCCACTACGATTTTGGGTTTAAAGATCCGACCGCGTTAAGGTTCACCATCCCCTTAATGCTATTTTCTATATGATTATACTTTACTGATTAGACACTACCGTATATAGCGTATATTACTACATAGTAAATAGTTTAACGGATCCTTAGAGGATGGGCGGTCCGAAGCATCCTTTAAGTTACTGATGCATTTTGTTACTGTTCACTTGAGTTGATTTACAGTTTATAAGTATTTATGCCCTGACTCAAGGGTTCTGTGTTTTGCTTTACGCTCGGGTCAGATTGAGTGAGTTAGCATTCCAGATTCACCTTCGACGTTGGAGCTTTCCTTGAAGATCCAGCCTTCTATTTTGTTTCAGTATCTAGTGTTTCAGTGATGTATCTTGTTACTCTTCTGTTGTATCTTATTTAACTCTGATGTATCTCATATTTATATAGTAGCTTCATGAAATACTATCTCTTTTTCTTCCGCTGTATTTTTATATACTCTGTGTCTGTGATCTGTGATTTTATTTACTGTATATTCTGAGATTTGCCAAATTTTTATTTACAACGCGGTATTTTGAGCTATCCAATTCCGGCATGAGTGTCTACCTATACACTTATAATGGATGTGAATGGTTGAAAATACCTGGTCGTTACATCTTTCTTTATCGCATAAACATTTGCTACCTGTGCTGGCTTCATCACTGGGCAATCCATAACAACATGTCCAGGCTTGTGACAATTATAGCATTCTTTAACTTGCTTCTTAGGTTTTGTGCAGCTGTTTGAATAATGGCCCTTCTCTTGGCAGTTGTAACAAGTTATATTGCTTGCCGAATTTCCTTGACTACTCTTTTTATCTTTGTTTTGTTGCGGCCTCTTGCCCCCAAACTTGCTTTTCTTCCAATTCTGATTATTTGAATTTCCTCATTCCTTTGGAATCTCCTGCATATCCAATGTGGCATACCTATATCCCATATCAATAAAATCAGAAAAAGACTCTTTGACGTGTGTGGTCATTCTTTCATGATATTTCTGGTTCATTCCCCGGATGAACCTTTCATTTTTCTTAAGAGGCGTGTTTAACAACTCCGGACCAAAACGGGATAGTTCGTTGAACTTTTTTAAGTACTCTTCAAATGACAAGCTTTCTTGTTTCAAATCCAGAAATCCTTGATACATTCTGGAAATTCCCGCCGACGGCATATAATGCTTTTCAAACACCTCCTTAAAATGATCCCAAGTAAACTCTTCCTCGGGTTCATCAACAATGACTGTTTACCACCAGGCTGAACCTTCTCCTTGGAGTTGCCAAGAAGCTATGAGTCTCTTCTGCTCGTCCTGCAGTTTTAGCCCTTTAAAAATTTTCTCGCAGGATCTCAACCAAGCTTGAGCCTCAATAATTGTCTCCTTGCCGGTAAATGGTTTGCCACCAAGCTTTTCGAATTTCTTATATACGTCAGCCAGGTCTGGCTGAGGCGGAATAACTAAAACTGCTTCTGCTGTTGGGGGATCTTGGTTTGGTGCTGCGGCATTCCGTTGACCCCTGATTCTTCCTCTGCGTCCGCTCATTCTTATTTTCTGAAATTAGTAAGAAAATTGATTTAGATATACGGACGAATTATCTTAAGGAATATCAGCAGTAAAAAGAAATAGACTAAGAAAATTTAGAGTTTCATTCTTTGTTACACTCATTCTAGGGTATATTTCACCCTATCTCTAATGAGCCATCTAATGTGTTATATTCCGTAGCTAAAGTTCTTACTCAACCAGAAGCTCTGATATTAATTTGTCACGACCCAAAATTCATCGTTCAAAAGTCGACATCAAATACCTAACTTGTATTCGACTGCCGGAGATTCAAACGTCAAATTTCAGTTCGGATGGAGCTTATAACAACAATTAGATGAATATAAAATAGCGGAACAGAATCAATATCATAAATATCATCACAGTTACAACATCAACATAATATCCATACTACACCAGAGTATATCATACGAACACCACAACTCCAAATAAACATCATAGTAATACAACAGTAATCATATATCCAAAAGTCATCATTGAAAAAACTGATAAAGGACTCCCAAAAGCTAAACACCCGCGATTCCCAAAAGCTCATCTCCAAGATAAGAGCTCCAAAATCCAACTTACTCCAAAATACGGAAACCTGCTACTAGGCTGCCCGTGTGGAAATAATGGGCACCCAGAGTTTAGGAAAGAAAACAATAAACTCCGGATCAGTCATGGGACTGGTATGAGTAAACAAAAACAGTTGCTTTTAAAGAAACTAGATTTATAAAAGAAATTTCGGTATGCTTTTAAAAATGGAACTACCATAAGGCCTCCTGGCACACACACAATGCAATCGCACACTTGAGGGAGATTTCCTCTTATGATAGTTAAATATGCTTAATACGAAAAGAATTTCTTTGATATTATTATTAATGCGTAGTGTGAAATTATTTCGGAAGTAGAATATCAATCTTAGCCAGCATAGGTACCATTATATTATGCCTACTATAGCTACCATATTAAATGGCAGGTTCTACAACTAAAACCGTACTGGATTCGTATTTTTTATTTGGATTTCCAACAATGGTCAAGCTAAGGAACTTCCTGGGCCACATGGGTACGCCTCTGGAGGGACGACCCGAGAACCAAACCGGCTCTCTGCCAACACAAGGCCGGGTTACCCCTAACTGGGTAACTACTGACACGAGTATGCCATCTCCCGGTTGTAACCAACCTTTAACCGGGTCCCTAGCAACAATCACAAAATAATATATATATATATATATATATATATATATATATATATATATATATATCTGCGATACCATCATAAGTTAAGTATCTGGGCTCCATACCATGATACCACTTCTATCCAGAAGGAAATGTACATACCCTAAGGGGTGCTACCACCAATAATCTTGCTGCATTTTTCATGTTTCGACCATTCCGGGGTGTGAGGCTCGACGAAGTCTCGTCCACAAAGCTACGCTTTTCAAAAAGCCATGCTTCGATCAACAAATGATCAGCAACACTCAGTATGCCACATTACCGAATTGGGAATATATTGCCGATATCCTTCAAATACATAACTCTGAGCTTGTACGTCTCAGAGAAGGGTGTTAAGCTAAGAGAATAAATTCTCCGCCAGCAACAGAAATGTATTTGAAAGAAATCTGCTTTATATCTCAATTTGCAATGTCAGACATACAATCCATACAGTCTGTTCTGGGTTCGAACAGAACCGAAGGCACTTCCAAAGAAGTCCTTGCAATCCAGATATCCACAATTCCGATCGGATTCCTCATCATATATGGAGAACTCAATACCGGAGCAACTCGGTGCAGAGTCATTCGACAGGTCATCCTATTGCTCTCGCAAATACCCGGTCTTCAACACTGGTTTGAAATGCTATCCATAACGTCGAATCACATATTCGGAATGGGTTATACGACACAAAGGTCCTTTCCCGGCTAAACCGAATAGTGAGCGTCAATTTTAAAAACATGTGGATATGTCGTTCACAACAATTCACAGGTTCGATGTGGGTTTCGGATAACAAACTGAAATCTGATTCCCTGTCGCATCGAAGTTTAAATGCAGTCTTTCGGGCAACAAGGTTTTCACATCAATACAGAACAAACCACAATCACAGTGCAGTACATAGCAATCTACATCACACAGTATCACAAACAGAACAGAATATCAATATAGTGCACAACAATAGTTAATTATTTTTTCAATGTGGTTTAAATAAATTTACCACACAATTATTTGTGGTGGTGTTTAAAGTCAATGACTAAAATTTGGATAAATGAATTAAATCTTGATTAACTCGATTTATTGTTTCATAATTAGTCATTTTAATTAGCTTAATTTATCAAATTAACAAATTCTAAATTGCAATTTTTTTTATATTTAATTGTTTATAAATCAGTTTTAATTACTAATTTTAAATCATTCATAATTTCTTTTGAAAAACCATTAATTAATAAACATTACTTACCTTTATTACCATTTGGAAACCTTCTTTATACTTTGGAAATCAATCTGTTACAGTTATAAAAAGTTTAATGTTAATTAACTTAAATTCTTATTCAAATTAAATTATTTAAAGTATTAATTAGATTATTAAGTATCCACTTAGTTTACTAAAATTAGTAATAAGCCTTTAATTCATATAGTCAATATCAATTGCTCTAAAATCTTTAATTCATATAGTCAATATCAATTGCTCTAAAATCTGTTAACAGTAAAAGTTAAATTTTATTTTGGGCCAAACCCATATTCAAAGTAACTCGAGCCTTTCTTCCTTCTTCGCCGCGTACCCTGTTTTTTCTTCTTCCTTTTCTCTTTTTTTTCTCTTTTTAAAACTCAAGTGTAACTGCTGAAAACAATTCACTCGAACTCGCATCATTCTCGAGTCACTTAACCCATACGCTCGAGAATCCTTCGAGTTGAAAACAACCCAAGAAGACGCTGTACACCCGCGCCACCGCGCACGTGCACATCATTGCGGCGCCACTCTGGTGGCCATCGCAATCGCCAACAAGTCGAGAGATCCATGTAAACACGAAATCAAAACCCAACTCGAAGCCATCGTCCCCAAATCAAGGTTTGGCATTTAAATCGAAAAATCTGCAGTTAACATCCCCCACCAAAACGTCTCGCCGCCGCACCTCAGACCATCAGCGACGCCGTAACCTCGGCCACGTCACGTCAACACCCTAAACTCCCTTCCCCCATCATCGCGTGCAACTCGATCACTCCTAGGTGATGAAATCAGCACGCGTTCTACCCATTGCAAAACTCAGGGTTAAATCCTAACTTCAACTCGTTCGAACAATTCTGGTGTTTGAAAATTAATTCAACATTTTTCCCAACATCCTAGATGTTCAAGGATGCTTTAGTACAAATTTCAAAATTTACTTATGATCCGATTATCAGGAATTTAGAAAAATGCAAATTGATCAAAATTTCAAACTACTCTTGAAACATTTCATTAAAAATCTTCATTATTGTTTTGAAAATCATAGATTTTAGTATAGATTCAGATTATAATCTTGAATTAATATTTTTCAACAATTAGTTTTTATCAAATTTAGTTGAACACCTGTAAACAATATTACAACGATGATAACTTATAAACATGGTTTATATCAGCTTCTAAAATCTTAACTTAAGTTTAAAACATCTTGTTTAAATGAAAACTTAAGGCTAAACAATGATTTTCAAGAAAATAATTTTTTTTTGAGTTTAAAAAATGTTCAACTCTGTAATCCATAACAGAGACATACAGGTTATTCAATATTACACAGGGCAAAATATATATACACACACACTATATTCATAGATATATCTACATATAAGCAACTATTTTATACTTTAAAACATTTAAGAAAATAAGTTACTCACTTTGTAATATGGATGAACAGAGACTAAATTTGTTTTGCAGCTACAGTTTGATCCTTCTCCTCTTTTTCTTTCTTCAGTAATTTGTTTTCAACTTTGAAATATAAAGTGACGTCTTCTTTTCTTTTATTTTTTTTATTTTTTGTTTACTATCTTGGTTTTCTGATCTTTGTTAATATTTGTTGAACGAATGAAGTGGAGGCAATATTCTAGTATATAAAGAAGAGGTGCTGTAACGACCCAGGATTTTTAGTAATTAAAAATTGAATATTTAATTAATTTTAAATATTAATAAGTGAATTTATAAGTCGAATAAATTTTATTTTTAATAATTGGATTTAATTGGATAATTATATCAATAATTTAATATGTGAAATTATGGAAATAATTGAAAATCGAGTTAAATATGATTGAAAATGATTTGTAAAATTTTATTTTATCATATCGAAGTTAGAACGATATTTTAGAATTTTTAAAATCGAATTAAGAGTTAATTTGTGAAAATTGAATATTTTAATATTTAATCGACTAGTGAAAATAGTCAATTTTTGAACAGTCTCAGAATTGGACGAGACTAGTTCCATTGGATCCGTAATAGTTAGTTATTACCGGGTTTCAATTTTCGTAGCAATCAGAGTTACCGTTTGATCGTGGCAGCTCGAAACGCATCGAATTGTTTTTAATATTAATTTGGTGAGTTAAAATAGCCACTTTTCAAAAAGTCTCGGATTTCAACGAAACCAGTTTCATCGGATCCGTAATGTGATATTATTGTAAGGTTTCAAATTTCGTATCAATTGGATTTACCGTTTGTCCGGTGCAAGCTAAAACGCCTAGAAAATCGTTGAAATCGGTTTAATTCAAATTTAATGTTTATTGCCATAACTCGCACAGATGTACGAATTAGCTTCCGAAACCTGTTCCATTGTGTGCGGAACGCGGGATAAACCCTAGGAACGTCAGTTTCGGCGCGTAAATCAGAGTTTAGAAAACTCGGAATGAATAGTGTTTTGAATAATTTCCTATAAATAGACCATACCCTCATTCACAAAATAAAATAAAATAAAAATATTCAAAACCCTAACCCTAGCAAGCCAGCCGCCACCCCAACAATGAATGGCCGAAAACAACCCATTTTCTTCCCTTGATTTCATCAAATCCATCAACCAATTCAAGAATCTTCCAACACGAGTTTTGTAGAGCGTATCAGGAGCTTCGATTTCATACGGCTGTGATCGTATTTAGGCGAGTGGATTTATGGGAATCGTACCATGAAAGTCATGCGTTCGGCCTCGGTTTTCGAGCTACAGGGACAACCGAGCTCGATGCTACTCTGGGCGTTGGTGGTGTTGTGTGTGGGCTACGTTGTGGTATTCTCTGATCGTCACGAAGTGGAGTGTGGTAGTCGTTATTTGGAACCCTAAGTATATGAATGGGTTCGGCTTTACCTGGGACGCGTGAATGAGAGGGAGAAGGTGGGGTGCGTTCTACGGCCTGATGGTGGATGCAGGAAATCAACGGCAGTGATCTAGTTTAGGTTTATAAATAATTTAATTATGTTGTAAATTTTAATTATAAAATCGTGTAACTTCATAAAATCATAACTTTTTCATACGAGGTCGAAACCGCGCGAAACTAGTTGCGTTGGAATCGTATGGACGGGCACTACGCTATGGAATTGGATTGGATTCATTTGGAGTTAGTGAGAATTTCGAGTAAAATTAAACGCGCGTTTAATTTTATTCGAAATAAATCGCTAAAACGAAATTGAAATCAAGGTGAGAACTTCTCACTCAATCGAATCGGTTTCGATTTTATTTTAAATAGTTAGATTTAAAATATTTGAATGCATGTTTGAATGATGATTGTTATCTATTGATTGTTAAAATAGACATTATGCGCCGCTAGTAAGCGGATGTTATTTATTTAAAAACATATACCGCGAATATTTCATAAACAGTGAAATTGGTATTATATATAATAGCAACATATATATATATTGGCATATGTATATATTGGAGTTATTGATTTCTCGCATTTGTATAGCGGATGAGACCCTATTGCGCCGTCTATTAAGCGGATAATATTTTAAATCCCATATACCGCGATAATTCCGTACTGGAGCGGAATTGGTATTGTGCTAATGTTGTGGATGTAGGAAAACAGGTTGGAGGGATCCAACTGGATTCCTCAACAGTATTTATTTGATTTCAGATATTTTGATATTTGATTGATTATCATATCGATATATGATATCGTTGTAGTCGTGATTGACTATTTGGTGTGTAGCATCATTGAACCAAATTTTGGAATTTTAAAATGATTTTTGAAGTGATTTTGAAAGTATACGTTTATAAAATATTTTTGGAATTTATCCATTTTAAATAAATAAACGTATAAATTTTAATGTTATAAAAAAAAAATTATGGTTCTTGAGAAATAGTTAAAGGTTAATTTTTGAAAATATGAGGCTAATGATTTTATAAAATAGTTTAATCGGGATTTTTGAATTTATTATAAAATGTTGAAAATATAGGATAAATAAAATTTAATTATTTTATAAAACAAAATGGTGAAATTATAAAGGGGATTAAAGATGTTTTAAAAGAATAATAATATAAATTGATTTATATAAAAGATTTATAAATAGATATTTGTAAATTAAAAATGTTGGAATTATAAAACGAGTTTTTATAAGTGTTAGAATGAATTGTGAATGAATTTCATAAATGAATGAAATTTATAGAATTAAAAACAGTGAAGTTAGAAATGGAATTTTATAAGTAGTAGTTTATAAAATTTATAAAGTTATTGAAAGAATAGATTTGGATAAATAATTGAATCTTATAAGTTATAAGATTTATAATTATGAAGTTCAAAGGAAGGATTTTTGCAAACAAATAAATTATAAGTATTTAACTTATAACATGAACTTTTGTTTTATAATTGAGTTATAAATTGAATAGGTTAATAAAGGAATTTATAAAAGGAAGTTGTTATAAAATAAATAATAAGGGAATTTATAAACAATGTTTTATAAATTCGCAAACGACTTATTTTGATAAGTAAATTGTTGAAACCTATTAATGGAGTTATATTCACGTTTTGGACAGTGAATAATCCTTTAAAATAAAAGCAATAGAAATGATGAAATTGATTAACGTAGTATATTCACGTTTTTGAATAGTGAATAATATGTTAAAGAAATTGTTTTGAATGTGATGTTTTAAATAGAATTAAAACGATCTAACGATGTTTTCAAAACGTGTTGAGATTCGAAACCATAGATTTCAACATTCATTGTTGAAATAGACGTTTTTGAGAAATAGAAGGAAATGGTGGACTATAACACTGTTGTTATAGTAGATGATTTCCGAAAGGAAATGTTTTGCATAGTATTGGGATTTATATATCTATTTTAATTTCGAATTCCTATACTAGTGATTTTGGGACGTCGTAACGATGTTTTACGCAACATTCGTTTTGGCCCAAATAAATATGTTTAAGAGAATGATTTCCTTAAAGAATGAAATATATGCTAAATTTCGATTTAAGTATATTGAATATTTTCCAAGTGTAGAAAACAAATAAAATTTGTGAATTACTTATGAATAAATAAGTATGGAAATGTTTTTCCAATGTGAAATGAAACGTTTTGAGAATTTATCTTTTTGAAGATAAATTGAAATGAATAATTGAAATCGGATATCAGTAGATATTGTGAAATGAAAATTCACTATGGAATTTATAAAAGAAAGGAAAATTTGTTTAAAAATAAATATTGATTTATTTTTGAGGAATTGAAATTATATATCTTGTAAAGATATGATTTTTGGGAAATAAATAATTTAGAAAATTATTTGGAATCTGGTGATGTTGGGCATATCCATTGATAGTTCAATAACCGACTATCAATATTTACCTTTGAAAGGTATTTGTTGTGATTTGTTGAATTTGAATGCTACACTTATTTTTAAATTATTGCGCTCGTTATTCGGATTACCCATTCCGAATAGTGATACGACGTAATGGATAGCATTGAAGATCGGTGTTGAAGACCCGGTATTTGCGAGAACGATAGGATGACCTGTCGATTGACTCTGCACCGAGTTGCTCCGGTATTGAGTTCTCCATATGTGATGGGAAATCCGATCAGGATTGTGGATATCCGGATTGCAAGGACTTCTTTGTAAGTGCCTTCGGTTCTGTTCGAGCCCGGAACAGACTTGTATGGATTGTATGTCTGACATTACAAATTGAGATGTAAACCCGATTTCTTTCAAATATATTTCTGTTGGTGGCGGAGAATTTATTCTTTTATCTTAACACCCTTCTCTGAGACGTACGAGCTCAGAGGTTATGTAGTTAAAGGTTATCAGCGATATATTCCCAATTTGGTAATGTGACATGCTGAGTGTTGCTGTGAAATGATCATTGTGTTGATCATTTGTGATAGGATCATTTATTTGATCGTCTATCTTTGTGATCATTTCTATGATCATTTGTTGACCCAAAGCATGGCTTTTGTATAAAGTATGTTTTTGTGGACGTGACTTCGTCGAGCCTCACACCCCGGAATGGTCAAAACAGGAAAGATGCGGCAAGGTTGTGAGGGGTAGCTCCCTTTAGGGTATGTGCATTTCCTTCTGGAAAAGGGTGGTATCATGGTATGGAGCCCAGATACTTACTCATGTTGAAACACTTTATTTATGATTGTGTGATGATGGTGACGAGCGCTCGGTTAAAGGTCCCAAAGGACCGGGGGATGGCATATTCGGTCAGTTGTTACTCAGTTAGGGGTAACCCGGCCTTGTGTTGGCAGAGACCCGGTTTGGTTCTCGGGGATGTCCTTCCAGAGGCATTCTCATGTGGCAATGGGAAGTTCCTTGGCCTGATCATTCGTTGGAAATCCAAAGAAATAATACGAGACTTGTACGGTTTTAGTTGTAGAACCTGTCATTTAATATGGTAGCTATAGTAAGCATACTATAATGGTACCTATGCTGGCTAAGATTTATACTCTACTTTTGAAATGATTTTTTCCTACACTATGCACTAAAAATAATATCAAATGTTTCTTTTTAATGCGTATCAAGCGTCTTTGACTATCATAAGGAGAAATCTCCTCCAAGTCTGCGTTAGCATTGTGTGTGTGGCGGGAGGTCTTATGGTAGTGTCATTTTTAAAAGCATTGCGAATTGACTTTAAAAATATTCCTCTATTTTGATTTTAAAGATAAATAAACTGTTTTGAGTTCTCACACCACTCACATGACTGACTCGGAGTTTATTGTTTTCCTTCCTAAACTCTGGGTGCCCACCAATTTCCACACGGGCAGTCAAGAGTTAAGGTTTATCAGGATATTCAGGAGTTGCAGGAGGCAAGCTGGAAGATGGCGTATTACTAGTATATAGTATTTCTTTTATAGTATTTCTTTTCCGCTGTTTGTTGATATATGTTGTTGTACACTCTGATGATGATGTAATGAAATGTAATGTAATGTAATAACTGATATAGTTCTTTGGTTAAAGATTATTCATTTATCTATTATATGTTGTTCCGCTGCGAATTGTGAGATTCTGTTATTGTTCTGTTGTTTTCAGTTCCGTTCTATTTTCTATTTTCTTTCCTCTCTATTTTCTATCTTTCTATCTCTTCTTCTGTCTCTTTCTTCTTTTTAAAACCCTAACTATTCGGTTTTTCGGCAACGAAAAATCGAGTACCTTACATTTGGTATCAGAGCATATGGTTAAGCAACAACCATGGTTCTGTTGGGTATTACTCATTAGAGATAGAGTAAGTGGTACTCTAGAATGAGTTGAATGTAATAATAGCTATGAGAGCGTATTTGTTGGTGAATATAAAATTGTTTTGTATTGTGTTGACTTATCGGTTGATTATTTATAGATTACAGTCGATGTAGTCTAGCTAACTATCGTAGATAGGGGTTTCTAAACTCTTAAACAAGATAAACCGACATGATATTGTTTTAAATTGGGTAAATGAAATAATTTTACCTTGATTATATTTTATGTATAAGGGAATAATTTTTCAGAATTATTAAAGTGTATATAAATTGATTGTTTAGTTGTTTGAATAATCTAAATAAAGGAATATGTATAAGCAAAAGAATTATAAGAATTGAATTATAATTAAAGTGATTTACAATTGTGAAATAAACTTATATATATGAGAAGTGAAACTATGTGAATATATTTATGAATATGAGTTGTAAATAAAAGTGAATTTAAGTTAAGTAAAAACAAGTGATGTTTGTAAAATGGAAGTATAACTTAAAAGATGTTGAATGAAGTTGATTTAGGTATCAAAGTAAATTAATAAAGTTAAGTGATAGATGTGAACTTAGATTATGTAAATGAAATTCAACTTTTGTAATTGAATTGAATAAATGGATTGAATGTAAATCAATTGAATGTAAATTAAGTTGATATGAAATAATGAATATAAGTGTTAATTCATTAAAATCTAATGTTATTGGAAAGTTGAATAGTTGAATAAAAATCAATTAATTAAACCAATTGAAAGCAAAGGAATTTGGTTGCAATTAATATACATTGGTTGTTATATGGTTGTTAGTTGATTGATTGTATATAATTCATTAAGTGTTAATGAAATTGGAAGCTAAAGTAATTGGAAATCCAATTGAAAGTTAAGTGAATCTTAAATGGAATTGAATTTGATTTGGAAGTGAACCAACTTGAATATGATTAGTGAATATCAACTAATTGAAAATGAATGTTAGTAAAAACATCCACTGTTAATGATTCAATTGTGATTAAATTGAAAACCTATTTCATTGAATATTATGAGAATATGAATGAATATTTATTGGTTATGGGTGTTAGTTGGATGTTAGTTGGTTGATGGTTGAATATATTGCTTTTATTGCATTTGCTATGTTGACATATATAGTTATTATGTTGCTATATGTTGTGTATTGATACTATTTTCATATATACATGTTTCTCATGTTGTTTGTTGAGTGTTTAGTAGGTGCGGATCGCGTTTGCTTCGCATTTGGAGCTCGCTTTCGCGCTATATTAGCCGTATATGCTTGCTAATAAAATATAAGGTACATATCTCGGATTACATACCGTACTTTTATATTTTTTCCCTGCGGGATGCCTCATTACTTGATGAGATGTATATTTGTGATATATATGCTGTCATTTTTTTTTCCGGATCGAGCCGCGCAAAGGAGACTATGACGAATTTTTTCGGAAATTTAAGGCGTTAGAATATTTTTGAGAAAAATTGGAAATTTTTTTGAAAAATATAATTTTGATTTGAAATTGAAAGTTAAACAATAGTAGTTGTTTTTGAAAAGATAACTAAGTATGATTTGAAAACTTAGTAAAGAATTGTAAGAAGTTTAACTATGAATTTTGGGAAAGTTAATAAATTCTGTAACTTTTCTTACTTGTTAATTTCGAGGACGAAATTCTATTAAGGGGGGAAGATTGTAACGACCCAGGATTTTTAGTAATTAAAATTTGAATATTTAATTAATTTTAAATATTAATAAGTGAATTTATAAGTCGAATAAATTTTATTTTGAATAATTGGATTTAATTGGATAATTAAATCAATAATTTAATATGTGAAATTATGGAAATAATTGAAAATCGAGTTAAATATGATTGAAAATGATTTGTAAAATTTTATTTTATGATATTGAAGTTAGAACGATATTTTAGAACTTTTAAAATCGAATTAAGAGTTAATTTGTGAAAATTGAATATTTTAATAGTTAATCGACTAGTGAAAATAGTCAATTTTTGAACAGTCTCAGAATTGGACGAGACTAGTTCCATTGGATCCGTAATAGTTAGTTATTACCGGATTTCAATTTTCGTAGCAATCGGAGTTATCGTTTGATCGTGGCAGCTCGAAACGCATCGAATTGTTTTCAATATTAATTTGGCGAGTTAAAATAGCCACTTTTCAAAAAGTTTCGGATTTCAACGAAACCAGTTTCATCGGATCCATAATGTGATATTATTGTAAGGTTTCAAATTTCGTATCAATTGGATTTACCGTTTGTCCGGTGCAAGCTAAAACGCCTAGAAAATCGTTTAAATCGGTTTAATTCAAATTTAATGTTTATTGCCATAACTCGCACAGATGTACGAATTAGCTTCCGAAACCTGTTCTATTGTGTCCGGAACGCGGGATAAACCCTAGGAACGTCAGTTTCGGCGCGTAAATCGGAGTTTAGGAAACTCGGAATGAATAGTGTTTTGAATAATTTCCTATAAATAGACCATACCCTCATTCACAAAATAAAATATAAAAAAATATTCCAAACCCTAACCCTAGCAAGCCAGCCGCCACCCCAACAATGAATGGCCGAAAACAACCCATTTTCTTCCCTTGATTTCATCAAATCCATCAACCAATTCAAGAATCTTCCAACACGAGTTTTGTAGAGCGTATCAGGAGCTTCGATTTCATACGGCTGTGATCGTATTTAGGCGAGTGGATTTATGGGAATCGTGCCATGAAGGCCATGCGTTCGGCCTCGGTTTTCGAGCTACAGGGACAACCGAGCTCGATGCTACTCTGGGCGTTGGTGGTGTTGTGTGTGGGCTACGTTGTGGTATTCTCTGATCGTCACGAAGTGGAGTGTGGTAGTCGTTATTTGGAACCCTAAGTATATGAATGGGTTCGGCTTTACCTGGGACGCATGAACGAGAGGGAGAAGGTGGGGTGCGTTGTACGACCTGATGGTGGATGCAGGAAATCAACGGCAGTGATCTAGTTTAGGTTTATAAATAATTTAATTATGTTGTAAATTTTAATTATAAAATCGTGTAACTTCATAAAATCATAACTTTTTCATACGAGGTCGAAACCACGCGAAACCAGTTGCGTTGGAATCGTATGGACGTGTACTACGCTATGGAATTGGATTGGAGTCATTTGGAGTTAGTGAGAATTTCGGGTAAAATTAAACGCGCGTTTAATTTTATTCGAAATAAATCGCTAAAACGAAATTGAAATCAAGGTGAGAACTTCTCACTCGATCAAATCGGTTTCGATTTTATTTTAAATAGTTAGATTTAAAATATTTGAATGCATGTTTGAATGATGATTGTTATCTATTGATTGTTAAAATAGACATTATGCGCCGTTAGTAAGCGGATGTTATTTATTTAAAAACATATACCGCGAATATTTCATAAACAGTGAAATTGGTATTATATATAATAGCAATATATATATATATATTGGCATATGTATATATTGGAGTTATTGATTTCCCGCATTTGTATAGCGGATGAGACCCTATTGCGCCGTCTATTAAGCGGATAATATTTTAAATCCCATATACCGCGATAATTCCGTACTGGAGCGGAATTGGTATTGTGCTAATGTTGTGGATGCAGGAAAACAGGTTGGAGGGATCCAACTGGATTCCTCAACAGTATTTATTTGATTTCAGATATTTTGATATTTGATTGATTATCATATCGATATATGATATCGTTGTAGTCGTGATTGACTATTTGGCGTGTAGCATCATTGAACCAAATTTTGGAATTTTAAAATGATTTTTGAAGTGATTTTGAAAGTATACGTTTATAAAATATTTTTGGAATTTATCCATTTTAAATAAATAAACGTATAAATTTTAATGTTATAAAAAAAAATTATGGTTCTTGAGAAATATAGTTAAAGGTTAATTTTTGAAAATATGAGGCTAATGATTTTATAAAATAGTTTAATCGGGATTTTCGAATTTATTATAAAAAGTTGTAAATATAGGATTTATAAAATATAATTATTTTATAAAACAAAATGGTGAAATTATAAAGGGGATTAAAGATGTTTTAAAAGAATAATAATATAAATTGATTTATATAAAAGATTTATAAATAGATATTTGTAAATTAAAAATGTTGGAATTATAAAACGAGTTTTTATAAGTGTTAGAATGAATTGTGAATGAATTTCATAAATGAATGAAATTTATAGAATTAAAAACGGTGAAGTTAGAAATGGAATTTTATAAGTAGTAGTTTATAAAATTTATAAAGTTATTGAAAGAATAGATTTGGATAAATAATTGAATCTTATAAGTTATAAGATTTATAATTATGAAGTTCAAAGGAAGGATTTTTGCAAACAAATAAATTATAAGTATTTAACTTATAACATGAACTTTTGTTTTATAATTGAGTTATAAATTGAATAGGTTAATAAAGGAATTTATAAAAGGAAGTTGTTATAAAATAAATAATAAGGGAATTTATAAACAATGTTTTATAAATTCGCAAACGACTTATTTTGATAAGTAAATTGTTGAAACCTATTAATGGAGTTATATTCACGTTTTGGACAGTGAATAATCCTTTAAAATAAAAGCAATAGAAATGATGAAATTGATTAACGTAGTATATTCACGTTTTTGAATAGTGAATAATATGTTAAAGAAATTGTTTTGAATGTGATGTTTTAAATAGAATTAAAACGATCTAACGATGTTTTCAAAACGTGTTGAGATTCGAAACCATAGATTTCAACATTCATTGTTGAAATAGACGTTTTTGAGAAATAGAAGGAAATGGTGGACTATAACACTGTTGTTATAGTAGATGATTTCCGAAAGGAAATGTTTTGCATAGTATTGGGATTTATATATCTATTTTAATTTCGAATTCCTATACTAGTGATTTTGGGACGTCGTAACGATGTTTTACGCAACATTCGTTTTGGCCCAAATAAATATGTTTAAGAGAATGATTTCCTTAAAGAATGAAATATATGCTAAATTTCGATTTAAGTATATTGAATATTTTCCAAGTGTAGAAAATAAATAAAATTTGTGAATTACTTATGAATAAATAAGTATGGAAATGTTTTTTCAATGTGAAATGAAATGTTTTGAGAATTTATCTTTTTGAAGATAAATTGAAATGAATAATTGAAATCGGATATCAGTAGATATTGTGAAATGAAAATTCACTATGGAATTTATAAAAGAAAGGAAAATTTGTTTAAAAAGAAATATTGATTTATTTTTGAGGAATTGAAATTATATATCTTGTAAAGATATGATTTTTGGGAAATAAATAATTTAGAAAATTATTTGGAATCTGGTTATGTTGTGCATATCCATTGATAGTTCAATAACCGACTATCAATATTTACCTTTGAAAGGTATTTGTTGTGATTTGTTGAATTTGAATGCTACACTTATTTTTAAATTATTGCGCTCGTTATTCGGATTACCCATTCCGAATAGTGATACGACGTAATGGATAGCATTGAAGATCGTGTTGAAGACCCGGTATTTGCGAGAACGATAGGATGACCTGTCGATTGACGCTGCACCGAGTTGCTCCGGTATTGAGTTCTCCATATGTGATGGGAAATCCGATCAGGATTGTGGATATCTGGATTGCAAGGACTTCTTTGTAAGTGCCTTCGGTTCTGTTCGAGCCCGGAACAGACTTGTATGGATTGTATGTCTGACATTAAAAATTGAGATGTAAAGCCGATTTCTTTCAAATATATTTCTGTTGGTGGCGGAGAATTTATTCTTTTAGCTTAACACCCTTCTCTGAGACGTACGAGCTCAGAGGTTATGTAGTTGAAGGTTATCAGCGATATATTCCCAATTTGGTAATGTGACATGCTGAGTGTTGCTGTGAAATGATCATTGTGTTGATCATTTGTGATAGGGTCATTTATTTGATCGTCTATCTTGGTGATCATTTATATGATCATTTGTTGACCCAAAGCATGGCTTTTGTATAAAGTATGTTTTTGTGGACGTGACTTCGTCGAGCCTCACACCCCGGAATGGTCAAAACAGGAAAGATGCGGCAAGGTTATGAGGGGTAGCTCCCTTTAGGGTATGTGCATTTCCTTCTGGAAAAGGGTGGTATCATGGTATGGAGCCCAGATACTTACTCATGTTGAAACACTTTATTTATGATTGTGTGATGATGGTGACGAGCTCTCGGTTAAAGGTCCCAAAGGACCGGGGGATGACATATTCGGTCAGTTGTTACTCAGTTAGGGGTAACCCGGCCTTGTGTTGGCAGAGATCCGGTTTGGTTCTCGGGGATGTCCTTCCAGAGGCATTCTCATGTGGCAATGGGAAGTTCCTTGGCCTTATCATTCGTTGGAAATCCAAAGAAACAATACGAGACTAGTACGGTTTTAGTTGTAGAACCTGCCATTTAATATGGTAGCTATAGTAAGCATACTATAATGGTACCTATGCTGGCTAAGATTTATACTCTACTTTCGAAATGATTTTTTCCTACACTATGCACTAAAAATAATATCAAATGTTTCTTTTTAATGCGTATCAAGCATCTTTGACTATCATAAGGAGAAATCTCCTCCAAGTCTGCGTTAGCATTTTGTGTGTGGCGGGAGGTCTTATGGTAGTGTCATTTTTAAAAGCATTGCGAATTGACTTTAAAAATATTCCTCTATTTTGATTTTAAAGATAAATAAACTGTTTTGAGTTCTCACACCACTCACATGACTGACTCGGAGTTTATTGTTTTCCTTCCTAAACTCTGGGTGCCCACCAATTTCCACACGGGCAGTCAAGAGTTAAGGTTTATCAGGATATTCAGGAGTTGCAGGAGGCAAGCTGGAAGATGGCGTATTACTGGTATATAGTATTTCTTTTCCGCTGTTTGTTGATGTATGTTGTTGTACACTCTGATGATGATGTAATGAAATGTAATGTAATGTAATAACTGATATAGTTCTTTGGTTAATGATTATTCATTTATCTATTATATGTTGTTCCGCTGCGAATTGTGAGATTCTGTTATTGTTCTGTTGTTTTCAGTTCCGTTCTATTTTCTATGTTCTTTTCTCTCTTTTCCCTCTATTTTCTGTCTTCTCTCCTTTTCTTTTTCTTAAACCATAACATTTCGGGTTTCCGGCCTTCGATTTCTCGGCAGTCGATAAAGTGAGTATCGATGTTGAATTTTCGAAAGTCGAAAATTTTCGAGACGTTACAGGTGCATATCAGTATAATACTGAGCATCTTTCTTTTGTATAATTATTTTATACAAGCTTTGTACTTCATAACTATTTGCACACTTTTATCAGAGAATTTTTTTCTTCTTTCTTACAATTTCGAATTGACTTGTTCATGGGCTGAGTTGTAATGCATTTAATCAAAGCATGTTCTGTTTTAATTAGATTTTTATAAGTACATTTTTATATTTTTGTTTGTTTACTAAACCAACTTAATTTCGGCTGAGAGGATTTTTACTTTGAGCTAGAGGTGATGGCATTTAATGCCCATGCTTCCCTCCTTGTCTACATGCATATTAAATTAAGCTTTGTATGTACAATTTTGTTTTGTTTTGTTTAAAAATAGTTTCTTGCATACATTTTGTTTTCTATGCTATCTTCTTGTTTGCATACAACTCACAGCAACCTACTTGCCTGATTTGTATATTCTTTTTGCAAGTACAAGTTTGCTTTACTAAAGGTAAGAAATTTGTTTTAGTTATTAACATTTTATAACTATGTGATTTCTATTACAAAATTTGATTTAGTTCTATTTAAAGGTTTTAACTGAAAACATTTCATTTGTTCATATTTTAGTTTATTGTTGTAAACAATTTCTTGTTGATAAGTGTTGTTTTCTTTAATTATTATTGTTATTATTTTTATTATTTATTTAAACTTTACTATCAAAATTTATTTAATTCCATACAACTTGTAATATCAATCTTAACAATATTTTATTTTTCTTAAAATTTCACAATTTAAATTTAAAAGTTCAAATAATTTACTAAATTTAATTTAACAAAGTTCCGGGATGTTACAACATTACCACATTACAGTTTTATTTCATGATGAATATTCATAATATTCATATTGAAATATAACTGTCTTTTCTCAGCCAACATCAAAAAATAGTCATTATGTCATAAATAATGTGCGGTACGTTTTACGAAAATAACTTTTGTAACTTGATGCAATCAAGAAGTGTTATATGGCACTCTCCCACTATATCCGCTATTACTGAATCCGAGGTCCATCATTCACTTTGTATAAATTATTTATTCCATATACTACAACTAGTTTGCAGCAGAGAGTTCTTAGATCAAATATCTTAAATTCAAATAAATAAATCTCACAGAAACAATTTTCTATATGAAAATACGTTTTAGAATAGAATTCATATTTCTTATTCTGATATTAAGTGTCAATTGTTACTCTACAATTCTCCTTTCCAATCTTTCTTTATGAAGTAAAAGTGGTCATTCACTCTCTTCGTCCTAACTATACCGTAAATCATATCTATCTTACTACAACACATAACAAATTCTTTAAAAAAACATGCTCCGTCATCCTTAATATTTAAGGACATCAAATATATTACACCTTGCATAAACTGATCAAACCAACATTTCAGCGATTGAGTTCTTAGATTTATATTGTGTTTTTGGTCTTGTGTGACATTAACACAACATGATGTTTATTGTAATCAATCTAGTTGAATCTCAATCTCACGGTATGGTTTGTTTGTTTGCTTTAAATTAACTATTTTCATCGAATTATCGTACATTACGAACTGTGACTGTTCATCATATAACACTTATATATGATAGTATATAGATCAAATATCTGCAGTATTGTATTGTTTTTGAGTTCAGAACTCATCGAATGCAATACACAACATCGAGCAAATAAACACATGAGCATTCGAACGTATTTAATAGGTGTAAAATCAGGCGCTTGCATGTGTGTTGAAACATTAACATGCAATAAGCATTTATAAGTAAGTATATTTGAAATTTTTATTTGTTAATCTTCAATTCGGTTCATTTGTATATCTTAATTGATAAACGTTTTATCAATCATATTAAATGCACAAATTTATCAATGTAGATTATTATAACATTATATACCATATGTTCTTACAATTTAGAAAGGTTAAATGCTATCATTTCATTTTTCTAATAAGGCTCCCACTAGTCTTTTGTATTTCACCAAACCCTAAATCGAAATATAAAAGTTATTTGACTTCATTGGTGGGTGTTTGGACTCGTACATCTTGGAATTCTAACCATGAGTTTGCGTAACAAGCCATAACTCCATGGACGATAAATAAATCCTTATCGGTTGTATCGTATACACCTCTTAATCCTTGGTACCTTGTCCTAATTTCACTTCAATCTTGAGTTTGCTCAATAAATTGAAACAAAATTATTCATTCGGACCTACCATAGCGCGACGTCCTAAGTATAGTATATGTACTTTGAGTTTGCTCAACAAATACATATAGTTATCTTACATCGTCTATTTAATATATTAATAATACTACAAATAACACCTCTAGCTTGAGTTTGCTCAACAACTAAGGAGTATGTAAGTAATTTATCAATATATATATGGTGGAGGACAATATTACATTGAAGATTCATAATCTTCAATATATTATGTAATGATCCCATTTTTTCGACTTTCGAAAGTCAACATCGATACGTCCACTGTATCGAATGCCGAAAAAACCGAACCATTATGGTTTAAAGAAGAAAGAGGTAGAAGCAGAAGAAGATACAGAAACAATAACAGAGTCGCACAATTCGCAGCGGAACAACATATAATAGATAAATGAATATCTTTAAAACAAAGAACTATATCAGTTGTTACGTTACATCACATTACATTATCAGAGTGTTACAACAACAAACAGTGGAAAAGAATATAACATATACTAGTGGTACGCTTCGCCATCCATCTTGCTCCTGATCCCCACAGCATCTCTTTTTGACTTTGCTCCAGAATAGCAATGATAACATGACTCTAAGCTGCCTGTGTGGAAAAATTATGGGCACCCAGAGTTTAGAAAGGGAATAATAGTGTGAGATCTTAAAACAGTTGTTTTCACAAAAAAAGGAAAAGAAATCCACTATGCTTTTTGGAAAATGAAACTACCATAAGGCCTCCTGGCACACACACAATGCAATCGCAGACTTGGGGCAGATTTCTCCTTATGATAGTCAAACATGCTTGATACACAAAATCCTTTTCAATATTATTATTAGTGCATAGTGTGGAAACCATTTCGAAAGTATAATATTAATCTTAGCCAGCATAGGTACCATTATACTATGCCTACTATAGCTGCCATGTTAAATGGAAGTTCTACAACTAAAACCGTACTGTGTTCGTATTGGGAATTGGATTTCCAACAAATGATCAGGCAAAGGAACTTCCTATTGCCACATGGGTATGCCTTTGGAGGGATGCCCCGAGAACCTATCCGGATCTCCGCCAACACAAGGCCGGGTTACTTTGTAACTAGGTAACTACTACACGAGTATGCCATCCCCCGGCCCTTTCGGACCTTTATCCGAGGATCCTCAACCACAAAGCAACAACCACAAAGTATAATAAATTTGCAGCATCAACATAGGTAAAATATTTGGGCTCCATACCATGATACTATCTTTTTCCAGAAAGAAATGACATACCCTCAGGGGGAGCTACCCCCAAATAACTTTGCCGCATCCTTCCTGTTTTGACCATTTCCGGGTTGTAAGGTCCGACGAGGTCTCGTCCACAAAGCTACACTTTTCACAAAGTCATGCTTTGATCAACAAATGATCAGCAGCACTTCGTATGTCACATTACCAAATTGGGAATATATCACTAATATTCATCAACTACGTAACCTCTGAGCTCGTACGTCTCAAAGAAGGATGTTAAGCTAAGAGAATAAATTCTTCGCCACCATCAGAAATGTATTTGATAGAAATCAGCTTTACATCTCAAAGGTAACGTCAGACACACATCCATACAAGTCCGTTTCAGGATCGAACGGAACCGAAGGCACTTCAAAGAATCCCTTGTAATCCGAATATTCACTAATCACATCCGGAATCCCCATCACAAAGGGTGATAAAATCTCTATACCAAAGAAACTCGGTGCAGAGACATTCGACAGGTAATCCCTTCACAATAGAAAATACCCGGTCTTCAACACGATCTTCAAATGCAATCCCATTTCGTCGTATCATATTCAGAATGGGTTTTATGACACAAGGTCCTCTCCCGGCTAATCCGAATAATGAGCTCTTATTTTAAACATAAGTGTTACATTCAGATTTCAACAAATCACAACAAACTTTCCACTTTGATCTTTTAAATAAAAGATCCATCACAATCACAAAGGTTTGATGTGGTTTTCGGATATCCATTTGGAATTCGACCCCCAGTCGTATCGAAATTCAAATGTCGTTTTAAAGGTAAATATTGATAGTCGGTTATATAACTATCAATCAACATTCACAACAATTACCAGAATTAAATAATTTTCCCCAATTATTTATTTCAAAATATCTTCGCAAGATATATTTCACACTTCAACCATTTGAAAACAAATTTCAAATTACTTTTCCTTACGTGGAGTACATTTCCAAATATTTATTTCTTTCCATTGAAAATCTACCGGGTTCAAATGCTTTAAAATAATTTAAATTACTTATCCAAACTTATATACTTGGAACATTCAGAATAAAAACTATTCTAAAACAATTTATGTAAAAAAACATTAGTTATGAAGATATTATATTAAAATCTCATACAAAAATTCAAGTCCAAACTAATTTTAAAATAAAATTAGTAGATAGGATATAACTATTTAAATACCCATTTCCTAAAACAAATATCAATTAAAACTTTAAATCATCACTTCTATAATAAATTAAAATATATCTTTACTTTAAAGATTTTCAAAATAACCCAAGTATATAATTTATCCAAAATAATATTTCCTTAAATCCATCTTCGCAACTTCAATTTCATATTTATAGACTATGTTGAAAACATACTCGGCTTTCCAGGGAAAGTACATCTTCCATTCTAAAATGGTTTATTCAAATCAATTTATAAATCCTTCTGGATTTACTTTAAATTTACGTTCCAAATCCGTAGACACCTTTCCCCACTTTTAAAATTAAAACAATATTTATTTTTAAAACCAATTTCCCTTTCTTTTATAAAATTCCCATTGTGAATCTTAAATTTTCAAATATCCACAGATACACGTTTTTCAAATCTATTCCCAAGTATTCACTTTCAACACCCAATCCATTTTCAGAATTGGTTTCCCAAAATTTATTTTTTTAAACATCAAGTAAATTTTAGATCGACTTCCCAAATATTTATTATTTTTACCAAATTGATTTTCTAATTTATTTTCAAAACACCAAATCAAATTTCAAATTGATTCTCAAATTTATTTCAAACACCAAATTTATTATCTTTTGAAACAAATTTCTTCTTTGAAATTTATTTAATTTTCTAAAATTAATTTACTATAAATTTTCTACTAAATTTCAAAAATCAAATTTTTATTTATTTCTGGTATCCTACGATATCAAAAATATATTCGGTTAAATTGTAGCCTTCAACGCTTTAAATCACCATATAATCACATACAGACACAACATATCAATAAGTTTAAAAGGAAATTTATCCCCAAAGTTTAAAAAAGATTAATGGCCTCCTGGCGTTTTCTCTGTCGCGAGTTCCAATTTTCTTCGTGACTATCCTCTTGCGCGCCCCTCCGCTTCTACGTCCCCCTCATGCCCTCTTCCCCTCCCGTTCTCAAATCTCTGCGTATCCCCTCCCCCTCCTCAACTCGCTCAGGCCGCTGTTTCAGGTCCATGGACGCAGTTAACGCTCGACCTGACTTGCGCTCACCCCAAGAATTTCCTCCCCTTCGCGCTTTTGAATCGACCCCCTCTGCTCCAACTTCCCGCCCTTGCTCTAGTGTTGCTCGAGCTGATGCAGCCAGGCTTTTAACTGTGTCTTCTTTGACGTTGTTACCTAATAATTCGACTATACAGCTGCCGACATTGTTATCTGATGTGAGTGTTGTTGATAGGCTCGGTTGTGTTTTGGGTAAAAATGCTTTGGATTCTAAGGTAAACGATCGTGTATCAGTTAGTATGTCAGGTGAAGCTTTCGGCTTGGATGGATCTGTATTGTATGAAAGTTGCAAGGAAGGTGTTTGTTTAAATGCTGCTGAGGGATCTATTCCTATTGTAGGTGCTAATTGTATGGCTTCCCCTTTGGCTATGCCTGAGTGTCGCCCTGCTGCTCCTAGCACGCCTGCACCCAAAACATGGTCATCACTTTTTACATCCAGGCCCCGCAATGCGGGAGTTTATGAAGCTGTTGAGTTTGACATCTTTGAGGAAAATGGAGTGATGATCCCTCCCCCCTGTGTGATACAAGCTGGAATGGACTTTTGGTCAGGATATGTTGTTGGATTCTTTCTGGACCCTAAACATCGCCTTCATGATGTGGCAGCTGTTTGTCGTAGGGCCTGGAGACTTTAGGGTGGGCTTAAAGTTAAGATGGTTGATTCCTTGTACTATCTATTATTCTCCTCCTCTGAGGAACGTTGTCGTGTTCTAGAGTCTAAGCCTTCCTTCTTTGACGGACAACCTTTTATTCTTACCCCCTGGTCTCCGACGGTAGCTAGTGTTCCTGAGCAAGTTTTTTCTGTCCCTGTTTGGGTTTATTTCTCCCAAATTCCATCTGCTTTACAGCCGTTGCTAGGCTTGAATTGGCTTGCGTGCAATATTGGAAAATTGAAATGTTTTGACACTAATACGGTTGCGCGTGATAAGCTTGTATTCGCCAAAGCCTTGATTGAGATTACTCCCGATAAGCCTCTACCCACCTCTATTCCTGTCCAGCTAGCCGTTGGTCATGTGGTGGATGTTCGCGTTCGTTATGGATGGGTCCCTGACATTTGTTCCTCCTGTCATTCTTTTGGGCATATTGAAGCTGATTGCGTACGCTCTGTTGATCCTACTGCTGCACCTAAAATCCCTCTGACTCGTCCTCCGCTAAGGAAATGGGTTCCCAAAGCCTCTTTGGTTGCTGCTGTCTCTGGACCAGCCCTCTCCTTAGTGCATCCTGTTTCCCCTGATCCTGGTGATGTACCTCCAGTTCTCCCTGCTGTTCCGGTTCTTTCTCCGCCGCAAGTTGTTTGGGCTCTGACTGAACATTGTTGGGTTGATTGTCGTTCTGATATGAGATTCAATCCCGTGGATAACTCATATTTTAGATATGTCTCTGATGATTTATTGGATCTTCGATGCCTTTATTATAGTATTTCTGGTGATTCCTTGGTTCTAGATATGGATGGTTCGTTTGCTAAGATTAATTCTGTTCTTCTTGCTGATTCTGCCTGGGATCATTCCTTTGTATACTCTACTGGCTCTGACTGTGTTGATCCTTCCCTTGCTGTCCTATTTCGTCCCTATTTTGGACTTACTAAGGGTGGATCTCTGAATTCTTCCAACGTTGTTGAGGGAGAGGGTTTTTCTTCCTCAGCCGAGGAGGACTAGCCGTGATATTTTTTCTTGTAGTTATGACGTATCAGTCATACTCCTGTGCTGTATTTTATTTTTATTTCACATGCATAGTAGCTAAGGTGCCTCTACCTTACTCCTGTACTTCAACCTTATTACGTTCGTAATAAAAGTGGTCGGTCCACTATAAAACCGTCGGCCATGCCAAAAAAAAAAACACAACATATGAAACAAAATCAAATGTTTGAGGAATCCAGTTGGATCCCTCCAACCAGTTTCCACACATCTACAGATGTTAGCACAACAATTAAATACCAATTCCACTTCAAGGTGGAATATCGCGGTATATGGGATTTACAAAATATCATCCGCTATTATGCGGTGCAATAGGGTCTCATTCGCTATATAATGCGGGAAATCAACAACTCCAATATATACTATATACTATTATATATATAATATCATCTAGTGAAAAATTATTATAAATCAATCACCCATGCACACAGTCAATCAATTTTAAATCTAACTATTCAAAATTTAAATCAGAACAATATTGATTGAGTGAGAAGATCTCACCTTTTATTTGCAATCCATTCCAACTCATTTCCATTCCGGCTTGTTTCTCCATTTTAGACCTTGAATAAACATTTATATGATTTTATTAATATTCAAACTAATCGAATAATCGACTACCATTAATGTTTATTTTAAACTTGAAACTATTGTGTTAATAAAATTCCAAATTTTACTTCACTATTAAATTCCTGGTAAACAAATTAAATGAATAATTTTGAAACCGACTTATCATTAGATTGAAATGTTCAAAATAGTTTAACCATCACATAACACTCATGAAATTTTAAATACTTGATCTTAATATACTTTATAATATATACATCACCATACCGTCTATTTAAAATTTAACATTAAGATTTTTAAATGTGTATACAACCATTATATTTTATCAAATATATATATATATATATATATATATATATATATATATATATATATATATATATATTGGTTAAATAAGACTGCTACCTTACTACCATATTAATTACCGTTTGCTTAAATATATTAAATTGAAATATATATGTATGTAAAAAAATACAGCTAAACCTTACTGTAAATTTTTATTTTCCGCTTTCTTTCTGCATATTATATAAATATTTATTTATTCAATTTTAGAGTTAAAAATAGGAATTGTTACCTCATCAAGCGAGCACTCTGGCTATTAATAAAATTCCTCATTGTTCGTCCAAGCCTCACTGTTTCACTGCCCTAAGACGCCACCACCTTCGTGCTGCAATGATCGAAATCCTAAACCCACATTCGCGAACTCGCGTTCTATCCAAAACTGGGCTGATGCTCGAGACCGCCATCATCTCCCAAAATTGCCGCCTCGGCCACCTATGAGTTATCCAAACTCCACTTGCTATCATGAGTCGAGCTCACCTCATGCTGCCCCTTCGCAAAGCCTCGCGCCCCCTACGCACGTACAACATCGCCTCCTCACTCGCGAATCGACTTTGATTGCGCCCTTTTCTCCCTACTTGAATTGCATGAGGAAAATGACCTCGAGCTCAAATCGAATTCGAATTTCCACCCCCCACTCCTATCAATTTTTTGAATGATTTCGATTTAAATTCGAAGAAATGAATGCGGTATAACTTATATTTTCCTTCCGAAAAGAAACGAGGAGGCCATTGACTCATCTTTCAGAGGATAGAGGGAAGAGTGTGGGGAAATGAAAAATCGAATTGTTTACCTGGTCCTCGATCCTTCTATGCATATATATAATTATATTATTATTATTATTTATTTTAAACGACCGTGCAGTTGTGATGTTTTTGAAAAGGTTGAAAGGAGAGGAAACGTGTTTGAACAGGTTAACTACGGTGATGGGAAAGGAGAAAAGCTGATGTGAAATATTTGACCAGTCAAACAAAGTATGTATATATATATATATATTCAAATTGTCACGAGAAAAAATACCACTTAAAATTTCAAACTCCTATCGAGGTTGCCGCTAGGCGTTTATAATGTTACGCCCCAATTTCGAAGGCACTGGAAAAGATTTCGAGTCCTAATTCAATCATATAGAGAAGATAGCTTTTTCGGTCCAGTTATTAAATTGAATTTTCGATATAGATTTTCAGCGCATTTATAGACGTACGCGCACGCAACAACTCCAAACACTACGAAAATTGAAATCTGATAATAATACAATATTACGGATCCAATGGAACTAATTTCATTGAAATCTGAGACTGTACCTCGGAAGGCTATTTTTAAATATCGATTCAAACAATATAATTTCAAATTTGAATAAATTATTTCTAAATAAATTATGAGGCTTTTATTATCTTCAGTATTATCGATATGAATTTTCTAAGCCTTTAAAAATAATTTTAATTAGCTTAAAACTGAAGATTCAAATTTTTTATCCAACTTCAATAATTTAAATTAAAAAAATTAAATTTCCAAATTCATAGTTAATTTTGAACTTCAAGTTAAACTAACTTCCAAATATTTAAAATCATTTAAATATTCCATTTCAAATATTAAAAATTTCTGGGTCATCACATCCTTCCCCCCTTAAAAGAATTCAATCCCGAAATTACTAGTTAAGAAGAATGATCCTCAACCCGTTATCCTTTTCCCAAAATTAAACAGTTTTATCAATTTATCAACCCAAATCTTTTTATTTAAGATTCATCTCAACTAAGTTTCCATGATCTTCCATAAATTTCAAACAATATTGTTTTCTTTAACAATTCAAACTTAAATTTAAATTCATGTTTTAAATTTTCAAAATTTTCTCAAAAATTTTCTAACTCCCTAAATTTTCGAAATTTTTTGCCAACGTCTTCTTTGCACGGCTAGCTTGGTATGACTACAAAATGGCACCACAGGCCTCCAGATTCAAAAAGAAAAGAAAACGCCAAGTGGCTAGACAAGAAGATCATCAAATTTCATATAAAGTTTAAATACATACCTTTTTGTCGAGCAATTCAATTTTATATTCAGAATCAAAATCCAATTTATCCTTTGTCTTTAACACATCTGTATATCCTGATATTCATAATGTCCAATTTCAACATTCAAAAATCATTTTTGCACATTTCTTTACAAAAGTTTGAATACTTACTTCTTATACCATTTTTACTTTACTATTGAAGTTATATATTCATTTTCATTCAATCTTGCATTTCCAATTTCATTTGAATTCAATTTACACTTTCAGTTTAATTTGGATTCAATTTATCTTCTGAATATTGAATTTTATCAATTATCTTTTATTCACAACTGATTCATATGACTATTTTAAATTAGTTTCGTTTACTAAATCATTACAAATTCCAATTCATTTTACCTTAAACCTTTTTTTTTTTTACTATTTCCACCTTTTTTTAACTTTAGTTCACTTCGAACAAATTTTACAGCTTCATTTTATTTCACACAATTCAAATTAGTTTTCGATATTCAGTTTTCAATTCCAGTTTTATTCTTTGTTCATCCCCAAATACAATTCAATTTCAATTCACTATTTTGGTTTACAACCACTTATATTTAAACTGGATTTCCAATTCTATATGAATTCAATTAACTTTTATCTATAAGTATTAGATTTAATTCATTTCAGACCTTATCCATTTGGTCATTCATCAATTAGCTTCACTTACTAATTTTAGTTTAATACTTCGCTTTGTTTATCACAAATCAATTCCAATTCCAATGCAACTCTATTTGCTTACAAATTCGAAATGAATTTCAACATTCAATCTCATTTTCATTGACTTGCAATTGTAAATTTATTTATTCATAATTTTATTTCCCACCTTAATAAATTTTATTCCATAACTATTTTTATTCGATTCCAGAGTCTTCTCAACATTTCAAAACCATTTTTGAAATTAATTCAAATTATCCCTTTAAATTTTTAAAACCAACCCAGTTTTCCAAACAACTTCAATTTAAAACGATTTGGCAACAATTCCTCTCTTGGAAACTCGAAAATGAACACCGATGATATCGCGATCATCATCGAAATTTTTTTCCAGCGACCGAAAAGAGTTTAGAGCTTTTATCCCTTCAAAACACTTTTCCAAAACATTTGAAAATTATTTTCAAAATCAAAAGGGATTTAAACTTTCCAAATCTCTAAAATTTTCAAATTCTTTTCAAAACATTTCCAAATATTTCTCTGGAATTTCGTTTCAAATTACAAATCACATTAACAATTTATATTCTCAAATTCCATTTGTATGTGAATTTTTTTTCTTAACTTTTGATTATGATTTTAATTTCTTATCCAATTTCAATGATAATAATTTAATATTATCACTTCCTAACAACCAAGCAACATATACTATAATAATTAACAAAGATTATTTCCTTTATCTACGAAAATAGTTTTGGGTAAAATTATTTCATTCACCCTATTTTAAAACAATACTGTGTCGTTTTATCTTGTTTAAGAGTTTAGAATCCTCTATCGATACAGTTAGCTAGACTGCACCGACCGGAATCTATAAACAATCAACCGATAAGTCAACACAATAAAAAAAAATATTCACTAAAAAATACGCGCTCATATCTATTATTACACTCACACTCATTCTAGAGTACTGCTGACTCTATCTCTAATGAGTAACACCCACCAGAGCCAGGGTTGTCGCTTAACCAAATGCTCTGATACCAAATGTAATGGTCCCATTTTTTCGACTTCCGAAAGTCAACATCGATACATCCACTGTATCGAATGCCGGAAAAACCGAACCATTGGGGTTTAAAGAAGAAAGAGGTAGAAGAAGAAAAAGAAGAAGATACAGAAACAATAACAGACTCTCACAATTCGCAGCGGAACAACATATAATAGATAAATGAATATCTTTAAAACAAAGAACTATATCAGTTGTTACATTACATCAGATTACATTATCAGAGTGTTACAACAACAAACAGCGGAAAAGAATCATATACTAGTGGTACGCTTCGCCATCCAGCTTGCCCCTGATCTCCACAACATCTCTTTTCGACTTTGCTCCAGAATAGCAATGATAACATGACTCTAGGCTGCCCGTGTGGAAAAATTATGGGCACCCAGAGTTTAGAAAGGGAATAATAAACTCCGAGTCAGTCAGTTATTTTCACAAATAAAGGAAAAGAAATCCGCTATGCTTTTTGGAAAATGGAACTACCACAAGGCCTCCCGGCACACACACAATGCAATCGCAGACTTGGGAGAGATTTCTCCTTATGATAGTCAAACATGCTTGATATGCAAAATCCTTTTTAATATTATTATTAGTGCATAGTGTGGAAACCATTTCGAAAGTATAATATTATTCTTAGCCAGCATAGGTACCATTATACTATGCCTACTATAGCTGCCAGGTTAAATGGTAGGTTCTACAACTAAAACCGTATTGCATTTGTATTGGGAATTCGATTTCCAACAAATGATCAGGCAAAGGAACTTCCTATTTCCACATGGGTATGCCTCTGGAGGGACGCCCCGAGAACCTAACCGGATCTCTGCCAACACAAGGCCGGGTTACTTTGTAACTAGGTAACTACTACGCGAGTACGCCATCCCCCGGCCCTTTCGGACCTTTATCCGAGGATCCTCAACCACAAAGCAACAACCACAAAGTATAATAAATTTGCAGCATCAACATAGGTAAAATATCTGGGCTCCATACCATGATACTATCCTTTTCCAGAAGGAAATGACATACCCTCAGGGGGAGCTACCCCCAAATAACCTTGCCGCATCCTTCCTGTTTTGATCACTTCCGGGTTGTGAGGTCCGACGAGGTCTCGTCCACAAAGCTACACTTTTCACAAAGTCATGCTTTGATCAACAAATGATCAGCGGCACTTCATATGTCACATTACCAAATTGGGAATATATCACTAATATTCATCAACTACATAACCTCTGAGCTCGTACGTCTCAGAGAAGGGAGTTAAGCTAAGAGAATAAATTCTCCGCCACCAACAGAAATGTATTTGATAGAAATCAGCTTTACATCTCAAAGTGTAACGTCAGACACACATCCATACAAGTCCGTTTCGGGATCGAACGGAACCGAAGGCACTTCAAAGAAGCCCTTGCAATCCGAATATTCACTAATTACGTTCGGAATCCCTATCACAAAGGGTGATAAAATCTCTATACCGAAGCAACTCGGTGCAGAGACATTCGGCAGGTAATCCTTTCGCTTTCGAAAATACCCGGTCTTCAACACAATTTTCAAATGCAATCCTATTTCGTCGTATCATTACTCGAAATGGGTTTTATGACACAAGGTCCTCTCCCAGCTAATTCGGATAATGAGCGCTTATTTTAAACATAAGTGTTACATTCAGATTTCAACAAATCACAACAAACTTTCCACTTTGATCTTTTAAATAAAAGATCCATCACAATCACAAAGGTTCGATGTGGTTTTCGGATATCCACTTAGAATCTGACCCCTGGTCGCATCGAAATTCAAATGTCGTTTTAAAGGCAAATATTGATAGTCGGTTATTTAACTATCAATCAACATTCACAACAATTACCAGATTCAAATAATTTTCCCTAATTATTTATTTCAAAATATCTTTGCAAGATATATTTCACACTTCGACCATTTGAAAGCAAATTTCAAATTACTTTACGTTACGCAGAATACATTTCCAAATATTTATTTATTTCCACTGAAAATCTACCGAGTTCAAATGCTTTAAAATAATTTAAATTACTTATCCAAACTTATATACTTGGAACATTCAGAATAAAAACTATTTTAAAACACTTTATTTAAAAAACATTAGTTATGGAGATATTATACTAAAATCTCATACAAAAATTCAAGTCCAAGCTTATTTTAAAATAAAATTAGTAGATAGGATATAACTATTTAAATACCAATTTCCTAAAACAAATATCAATTAAATGTAGCGACCCGATATTTTCAACCATTCGCATCCATTATAAGTGTATAGGTAGACACTCATGCCGGAATTGAATTGCTCAAAATACCGCGTTGTAAATAAAATTTGGCAAATCTCAGAATATACAGTAAATAAAATTCACAGATCACAGACACAGAGTATTTAATAATGCAGCGGAAGTAAAAGAAGTAGTAGTTCATGAAGCTACTATATAAATATATCAGAGTTAAATAAAATACAACAGAAGTTTCAATATGATAACCAAGTACAAGCTGAATGGAACAACCGAACTGAAATAGATAAGACTACATAAGCAGATAATCTCCAGCGATTCCAATCTCTAGAAAGTGGAAATCCAAATCTGTGAATACTTAGGCTGACCCGAGCGTAAATAAAAAATACAAACACTCGAGTCAGGATATACATACTTATACAATGTAAACCAACTCAAGTGAACTATAGTAAAAGTACAAGTAACTTAGAAGATGCTTGGGACCGCCCATCCTCTAAGGATCCGTTAAACTATTTACTATGTAGTAATATACGCTATATAAAGTAGTGTCTAATCAGTAAAGTATAATCATATAGAAAATAAGGGGATGGTGAACCTTAACGCGGTCGGATCTTTAAACCAAAATCGTAGTGGGCTCGATATAAGGAACATATGACAAGTCACGCGAGGCAATGCCAGGGTGGATACACCGTTTGCACTCCCGGACCGGTGGCGACGGCAAGCCAGCAGCTTCCGCCCACCTCGAGCAATACCCCGAATCATAGTGGCGCCACAATATCGAATCGCAAAAGTAATAGAATGGTTTCCGAAGAAGCATGCTCGATGAAAGGATGCGACCCTTTGTGTAGCCCGGTATAGCTCCTGTTTTAGTCATAATTAGGCCATCCATCAGCGTTCTCTTACTTCATTCCAGTAGCGTTCGCCAACCAACCTATTTCGTTCTGGAATCTCCACCGTGTACACGGTTGTCAAAGTGGTTTTGGGTATCGACAGAGAGTATGCCAGATATCCGATCCCGGTCTCTTTGCCAACAATCGTTATTTTAACCCGTGGTTATAACTTTAAAACAATATTTTATACATCAAAATAAAATATCCTTTTCAATCCAAATCTTTATCAAAATAAAGATTAAATCATTTCCAAAACCATTTCAATATATCAACATACCATATCTTTCAAATTCAAATATTTATCAAAATAAATATCATGTCATTTCTAACCATTTCAATATATTAAATTGTCATATCCTTTCATAAACTCCTTTTAATCAATTTAATATATTAAAATATCATATCTTTTCAAAACTTCCTTTCAAATCATTTTATTATCAAAATATCATATCTTCCAAAAGTTCATTTCAAATCATTTTTAATATCGAAAATATCATATCTTTCAAAAATTCATTTCAAATCATTTTAATATATCAAAATATCAAAATATTATTCAAAACATCATTCATTTTTAATTCACTTAAATACCACTTAAAACCATTCATTTTATTTAGAAATTAATCACCATTTCAAACTTAAATTTCAAGGGAGTTTATATTTAAAGATTAAATCTTTTCATAAAAAAATAAGGTCAATTCCTTATATTTAATAGTTAAATATTTAATCTCAAAAATTTAAATCTTATTCCAAAGATTAATCTCATTAAAATTTAATAAAATAATAAAATTCAGTTTCCGTAGCACTTAAAAATGCTACATAAAGTTATAGTTTAAAATAGTTCATTTAACAAAATACAGCATTTAAGTGCTGTAACAGATTTTCTTTAAATTTCAAATAAACTTTAAATGTTGAGTTTAACCACTATAGCACATACAATGTGCTATAATAGCATTTATTTCAAATTAACTTTTTAGTTCATTTAAAACAACTACAACATTTACAAAATGTTGTAATATCCTTTATATTACACTTCAAAAATGCTGTTAAATCAAATTCAGGGTTTAAATACAAATTTCACCAACAGTTAATCTTTAATTTAAATCATTTAACTTATAAACATCATATAATTTCACATTTTAAAATCATCATTTCAATACTCTTATTTTTATGATTTTTTTTAAAGTTAAATCTCATCCAAAGATCAACTTTTAACATAATTTCTTATTCAAATTCAAGTATTAAATTCCATTTCTTTAATTAAATTATTGACTTAACAATTAGGTTTAAATTTACAAAATATAACTTATTTCCATAAATTTTACTTAATTAAAATTTCACTTTTTAAAACAAAATTTAAAATTTCACATTTAAGTTATATTTCAAAATTTACTTAAACATTCATTTGTTTAACATTTTAACTTATTCAAAAATCATTATTATTTTTATAAAATCTTTAAAAATACATTTTTAAATCAAAATATTATATTTTTCTTACTTTACATAATTTCCATTTTAAAATAAAACATAAATTCCCAAAACTTACTTATAGTTCAAATTCTACTTTACTGTTTACTTAATTCATTATTTAATTTATAGAAAATCACTAATATTTCTAGAAAATCATTTTTAATTAAATTTAAATCAAAATTTTATCAAAATTTTATAAATTTTACATTTTAAAATATTTTAAAACATTTTCAAAAATATTACATAAACCACGGGTCTGTATATAGTTTTCTAGCCTAGGTCAAGTGATACGGGTATATATCATTTCAATCTGCAGTTTACAAAGAAAAACTGGGTTCTATCATTTCAAACCCACAGTCCCAAGTAAAATGAATGATTTTGGAAACCTCTCAGGTCAATCATTTCAGCCCATAATGTTTTTCCCCTATTCTAAAGTCCGTTCGGGTATGTATCATTTCAACCCAAAGTGATTCTAGTCTACAGGGAACTTGCAATGGTGATAACTGATATAAATGACAAAATAGCATGAATAACAATATCATATGATATAACAAGTGTAATAATAGGTGTGAACATCATATGATAATAATATAGCAGATATAGCATGATGATAAACAGTTACAGATTCAAATGGTGTCAGTTTATCAGTTATATAAGTACATATTAATCCGGTGATATTTACTCACATTTATGGCTGGAGATATCAACTCAAATGAACAACGGATTCCAAAATTCACGATGACACAACAATAGGCTCAAGTGGGAAGAGATCCAAGCTTAGAACTTGCGTTGCAACCCAAAGCAAAGCCAAAATAAATTAACATTTCAATACAACATTAAATTGAAACAACTTTGAAATAAAAGGAGATACGAATACACAGTCCTTTGCCTTGCTTTCTACATTTGATTGCACGGCCTAAGGGATGTTTTGGCTCAGGTTTGGACATGCTTTGGCTCAGGTTTGTGTCCTATAAGTCATGGCTACAAGGTATTGAAGTGGTGGAGGAGTTACTACGCATAAATATGAAGAGGCTTATGCAAAATTGGTGGGTTTTTGGTCAACAAAAGTGATGCAGCGCAATCTCGCTCGAAGAACTTAGGTCGTTCACGACCTAACGAGAAGGATGATCTGCGACCTAACGGGTTGGGGTTTAAAACGTTCAAATGACCTAACGCCTCAATCTTTAAGTCGCAAGCTAGGTGTGAGGACCCACCCAGCGAGCTAAGGAAACCAGTGAGCCATTCTTTAGGTCGTTTCGACCTTTCGAGTTTCAACTTGGATGAGCTACGACCTAAGTTAGGTCGCGGCAACGTGTTACGACCTATGTTAGGCCACAGAAGTTCTTATATTAAGCCGTTCTCCCATGCCGAAGCTCAAGCCGCCTTGAAGTAGGTCGCTCTAGATGTTTAAGCCGCTCTCTTCTGTCGAAGTTTAAGTCACATTCATTTTAGGTCGCTCGACCTTATGCTGTTATGAAGATAGGTCGCTTCCGTGTATTTTAAGTCGCTCTGAGTCTTAAGTCATAGGTCGTTGTGATGTAACTCGTGTTGTAAACATTGAGTCGAATGTATGTTTGTTAACTCGTTTGTTTAGGTTGTTTGTAGCTTAAGTCGTGAGTCGTGATGTTGTATTTTCCTTAAGTTGTACATGTTAGGTCGTTAACGACCTATGTTAGGTCGGTCACCTGTAGGTCGTGTAAGGTTGTGTTGTAATCTCTATAAATAGAGGGGTCGGGTCATTTTGTAGGGTGGTTGATTTTGAATGAAACTTTGATTGAGTGCTTTGTGCCTCTTTGAAATTGGTAGTTGAGTGTGATCTCCTATCTCCACTTTCGGTTATTCGTGTGCACTCGAATCAACGATTGTTGAAGCCAATTCACGGTATCAAGTGCGCCTGATCAATGTTCGAAGAATTGTCGATCTTCTTTCACGGTATCGTGCGCGATCAACGTGTCGAAGATAGCTAGAATTCGGTATCTTTTGGAGATCAACGAATTTGGGCATTCGGTATCTTTTAATCCATCGATTCATATTACTTCATCTAATCGTTCTTCGATTAGTCTGACACGAAATCTTCATTTCGTCGTCAATCCCTTTATTTCCGCTGTGTCAGTTTGGTATCAGAGCTAGACTTAGCCAATCATAGCTAAGCCGAGTCTTGGAGCCAAGGAGTTTGAAGTTGAAGTATAGAACCGAGAGTTGAAGTTCATTTTGAAGTGTAGAGCCGAGCTTGAAGTGTTGAGCCGAGATAAGAACGAGCTAGAGTTAGGTCGTGATCAAGCCGATCCGAGCTAAGTGAAGTAGTCGTGCATTGTGAAGTTCAGTTTGAAGTTCAAGGCCGAGAGTAAAGTGTTTGGATTTGTGAAGATTTGACAATGCAGCCGAGAAGAGCTAATCGTCATCAGAATGTTGAAGATTTGTACAAAAGAGAAAATGTTGAACAGATGGAACAACGCATTAGCAATAAATTCAATGAAAAGTTGGATGAAGGCATTGGTAGATTGGAGAAATTGATGATAGATATGAATCAAAGGAGAAGGTCGCCAATCTCGAACCATGGAGGAAACAGAGTTTCGCCATCGGTTACGGAAGCGAGAAGGGTATCGCCACAATCTTTTAGAGAAAGAAGAGAAACATCAATTTCATCGAGAAGAGATCACCATGAATATAGACATGAAGAGAGAAGAACTCCACTTGAGTTTGGCGATGAGCCATATTGAGATGAAGAGAGACATAGTAGAAGGGACATGCGTGATCGAAGGGATGTTGAAGGTCGAGATCGATATAGACATACATTTGATTTTGATGAAGATGGTGATAGAGCTAGCATTCATTATCGAGATCGAGACCAAGTACGAAATGCATATCGGGAAGTAGAAGATGATCGACGTTGGGAGACGGGGATGAAGACAGAAATTCCGGAATTCAAAGGTGGAATGGTAGCAGAAGAATTTCTGGATTGGTTGTCTAATGTTGAAGAAATTTTTGACTTCAAAGAAGTTCCTGAGCATAGAAGAGTTAAGTTAGTTGCTACAAGGTTGAGAGGGAGAGCTTTAGCATGGTGGCAGCAAACTAAACTTACACGGAAGAGAATGGGGAAGTCAAAGATTGAATCATGGGAGAAGATGAAGAAGTTGTTGAGAGCTATGTTATTGCCGTATAATTATCAATCACTCATGTATCAGAGGTTGCAGAATCTGAGGCAAGGAACGAAGACTGTTAATGATTATGCAGATGAATTTTATCAACTAATTGCTCGAAATGACATTATGGAGACGGAGGAACAGTTGACTGCTAGGTTTATTGGAGGGTTGAGAATGCAGATCCAAGATATAGTGAATATGTTTGATCCTAAATCTGTGGTTGAAGCGCACCAGAAAGTGTTGGCTTGGGAGAAGCAGGAAAGACGAGGGGGTGGTGTGTTTCCAAGTTCCAATACTCAGAACAAAGGTGCTAGTGGGAGTTCCAATGTTCCTAAAGTCGTCAGTAAACCAGTTGTGAAAGAGGTTGAGAAGGAAAAGGTTAACAAAAGTTTCAAATGCCATAATTGCCAGGAAGTGAGCCACAAGAGTAACGAATGTCCGAAGCCGAAGAAGCAAACTATGATTGCTGAAGCGGAAGGTGAGGATGTTGGTGAAGATTATTCTAGTCCGGTTGAGGAGGATGAACAGGATATCGCGTCAGGAGATGAAGGATGTAATCTAATGATGAGGAGATCTTGTTTGACACCGAAGCAAGAAGAAGAAGCTAGTTGGTTGAAGAGTAATATCTTTCAGGCGACATGCACTATTCTGGGTAAGGTTTGTAAATTTGTGATCGACGCGGGAAGTTGTGATAATATCATTTCTACTGAAGCTGTGAGAAAGTTGAAGTTGAAGACGGAGAAGCATCCAAATCCTTACAAGTTAGCTTGGTTGAGGAAAGGAGGAGAGGTGAAGGTGGACCGACGAGTTCATGTTCCATTTTCTATTGGGAAGAAGTATAAAGATGAGATCTGGTATGATGTAGTGGAGATGGATGTTTGTCACATGCTTTTGGGGAGACCTTGGTAGTATGATCGAGAAGTGCAGCATGACGGTCGAACCAATAGCTACAGCTTTATGTTCGAAGGTGTTAAGATCATTTTAGTTCCGAAGAAGAGACAGCAAGGAGAGAGCAGATCAGAAGAGATTGAGGAGCTGAAGACTTTGGTGACTTTGAAGGAATTTGTTGAAGAAGTAGAGGAGAGTCCAGAGGTGTTCTTGTTGATTGGACATGAAGCTAGTGAATCTGTTGAAGTTCCAGAGGAAGTAAAGCCAGTATTGGAGGAATTTGAAGACGTGTTTCCTAAAGAGCTGCCAAAGGAGCTACCACCGTTGAGGGACATTCAACATCAGATAGATCTTTTTCCAGGAGCTGTATTACCTCACAGGCCACATTACAGGACGAGTCCTAAGGAGCATGAGGAACTGAGAAGGCAGGTGGAGGAGTTGTTAGAACAAGGGCGTGTTCAGGAGAGCTTGAGTCCATGTGCCGTGCCAGCTTTATTGGTACCAAAGAAGGATGGGACGTGGAGGATGTGTACGGACAGTCAGGCTCTAAACAAGATCATCGTGAGATACATGTTTCCTATGCCGAGGTTTGATGATTTGATTGACCAGTTGAGTGGAGATGTTATGTTCTCGAAGACTAATTTGAAGAGTGGATACCATCAAATTCGTATTAGACCGGGTGATGAGTGGAAGACTGCTTTTAAAACTAGAGAAGGTCTATACGAATGGTCGGTTATGCCGTTTGGCTTGTCAAATGCTCCTAGTACTTTTATGAGAGTGATGAACTAGATTTTTAGACCTTTCATTAGAAAGTTCGTAGTAGTTTACTTTGATGATATTTTGATCTATAGTGGGAGTATGGAAGAGCATGTCCAGCATTTACGTGAAGTACTGTTGATTCTACGACAGGAGAAATTTTATGCTGCATCGAAGAAGTGTGTTCATGACACACAGTGTTTTGTTTCCGGGTTATGTCTGTCGAAGGAAGGTATTCAAGTGGATGAAAGCAAAGTGGAAGCTGTCAGGAGTTGGCCACAACCCAAGACAATTACTGAAGTGAGAAGCTTTCATGGGTTGGAATCTTTTTATCGAAGATTCATTCCACATTTTAGCAGCGTAATGGCACCTGTAACCGATTGCATGAAAGGAAAGAAGTTTGAGTGGTCAGAGGAAGCAGGGGTTGCTTTTGAGAAGATCAAGACACTGTTGACGACATCACAAATTCTAGTATTGCCGGATTTTCAGCTATTGTTTGAGTTACATACTGATGCATCGAAAGTTGGGGTTGGTGGAGTATTAAGTCAGAAAGGAAGACCAGTTGCTTATTTCAGTGAGAAATTGTCTGGAGCCAAGTTGAGATATATCACTTATGACGTGGAATTTTACGCGATTGTTCAAGCTGTGAAGCACTGGAAACATTATCTGTTTCAGAAGGAATTTGTTCTTTATACGGATCATGAAGCCTTGAAGCATTTGCAAGGGCAGGACAAGATTTCAGGTAGACACGCTTCATGGGTCGCGTATCTACAGCAGTTTACTTTTGTTGTAAAGCACAAATCAGGGGTGATGAACCGTGTAGCTGATGCTTTGAGCAGGAGGAATCATTTGTTAACAACGATGAAGGTTGAAGTGACAGGATTTGAACTATTGCCAAAATTATTTGAAGAAGATCCTTACTTTACAAAGATTGTTGAGAAAGTCAAGGATGTGAATACTGATGAGTTTGTGTTGGTAGATGGATTCTTATTCAAGGGGAATCATTTGTGCATACCAGAAGGAAGCTTGCGAATGAAGATTGTAAAAGAATTGCATGAAGAAGGACATGTTGAACGGGATCGCACATTGCAGTTGATTTCTCAGTCTTACTATTGGCCATCGATGAGGTGGGGAGTTGAAAAGTTTGTGCGTAGATGTCATGATTGTCAAGTTTCGAAAGGGACAGCTACAAATGCGGGTTTATATATGCCTTTAACTGTTCCTACAAAACCGTGGGTGGATGTAAGCATGGATTTTGTGTTGGGCTTACCGAGGACTCAATGGGGAAATGACTCTATATATGTTGTGGTGGACCGTTTCTCGAAGATGGTACATTTTGTTGCTTGTAAGAAGATGGCAGATGCAGTCCATGTGGCACAGTTGTTCCTTAGAGAGATCTATCGCTTGCATGGTTAACCAGAATCTATAGTTTCAGACAGAGATACTAGATTTCTGAGTCATTTTTGGCTAAGTTTGTGGAAGATGGTGGGAACGAAGCTGAAATTCAGTAGTGCGTACCATCCACAGACAGATGGACAGACTGAAGTAGTGAATAGATCGTTGGGAAACTTATTGAGATGTCTTGTGAAAGACAATTTGAAGAGCTGGGATATGAAGTTATGTCAAGCGGAATTTGCACATAATCATGCTGTGAATCGTAGTACTGGATTCAGTCCGTTTCAAGTGGTATATTCTGTGATTCCGAAGGGACCGTTGGATTTGACGACAGTGCCATATCAGAAAGGAGTTGTTAAGCGAGCTTGTGATTTTGTAACTGAGTTACAGGAGTGCCACAAAACTGTTCATGAACGATTTCTTGCATCAAATGAGAAGTATAAACAACTGGCAGATAAGAAACGAAGGAGTGTGAACTTCAAAGAAGGTGATTTAGTTTACGCAGTGTTGACAAAAGATCATTTTCCAGTTGGAACTTACAACAAGTTGAAAGCTAGAAAGATTGGTCCTTTGGAGATCGTGGAAAAGATCAATGATAATGCGTATCAGTTAAGATTGCCGGATAATGTTCATACTTCTGATGTTTTCAATGTCAAATACTTGATTACGTATCATGGGAATGAGCTTGTTGTGGAAAAGGAAAGTGCAAATTCGAGGTCGAATTTCTGTCAATCAGGGAAGGATGATGCAGCGCAATCTCGCTCGAAGAACTTAGGTCGTTCACGACCTAACGAGAAGGATGATGAAGTGTACCTGCGACCTAACGGGTTGAGGTTTAAAACGTTAAAACGACCTAACGCCTCAATCTTCAAGTCGCAAGCTAGACGTGAGGACCCACCCAGCGAGCTAAGGAAACCAGTGAGCCGTTCTTTAGGTCGTTCCGACCTTTCGAGCTTCAACTTAGACGAGCTACGACCTAAGTTAGGTCGCAACAACGTGTTACGACCTATGTTAGGTCGCAGAAGTTCTTATATTAACTCGTTCTCCCATGCCGAAGCTCAAGCCGCCTTGAAGTAGGTTGCTCCAGATGTTTAAGCCGCTCTCTTGTCCCGAAGTTTAAGTCGCATTCATTTTAGGTCGCTCGACCTTATGCTGTTGTGAAGATAGGTCGCTGTCGTGTATTTTAAGTCGCTCTGAGTCTTAAGTCATAGGTCGTTGTGATGTAACTCTTGTTTTAAACATTGAGTCGAATGTATGTTTGTTAACTCGTTTGTTTAGGTCGTTTGTAGCTTAAGTCGTGAGTCATGATGTTGTATTTTCCTTATGTTGTACATGTTAGGTCGTTAACGACCTATGTTAGGTCGGTCACCTGTAAGTCGTGTAAGGTTGTGTTGTAATCTCTATAAATAGAGGGGTCGGGTCATTTTGTAGGGTGGTTGATTTTGAATGAAACTTTGTTTGAGTGTTTTGTGCCTCTTTGAAATTGGTAGTTGAGTGTGATCTCCTATCTCCACTTTCGGTTATTCGAGTGCGCTCGAATCAATGATTGTTGAAGCCAATTCACGGTATCAAGTGTGCTTGATCAACGTTCAAAGAATTGTAGATCTTCTTTCACGGTATCGTGCGCGATCAACATGTCGAAGATAGCTAGAATTCGGTATCTTTTGGAGATCAACGAATTTGGGGATTCGGTATCTTTCAATCCATCGATTCATATTACTTCATCTAATCGTTCTTCGATTTGTTTGACACGAAATCTTCATTTCGTCGTCAATCCCTTTATTTCCGCTGCGTCAAAAAGGCTCGACCATGTAGGGGTTTGGCTTGGCCATTCAAGTTCAGATCTGGATAGATGTTGTACTGGTGTGTGATGGTCTGGTCAGAGGTGGTGGTGGCGACTAGAGGTGGTGGTGGTTGTGGAAAAAGAGGTGGTGAAGCAACAAGGCTCAGACTAGCATGTTTTCAAGGCATAGGTTGTATTTTTTTTGGATTTTAGCATCATGGTGGGTTCGGCCATGTTTCAGATCTGAGGAGTAGGTGGTGATGATGCCAGGGAAGAGGTGTAGGAGGTGGTGGCCATGGCTATGGAGTGGAGGCCAAGCAAAACTATGGAGAGAACAAGGCAAAAATACGTAAGAAAATAGGAAGAAAAGGAAGAAAATAAGAGGAAGACATTACCCAAAATATTTGAAGCCATGAATAAAATGAAAGAATGGTTTCTTGAGTGAGAAATAAGATGAAAGTCACGGCTAGAAACTGAAAATGGGCAGCCAAAATGAATAAATGAGATGGTTATGGCATTTGAAACGTTTTTGGACAATGAAACGTCTAGAAATGAAACGCATTTCTGCTTTCTAAAGATCAAATAAAAACAAAAGTAAATTAGAAAATAATTGTAAAAACCTAAACCAAGTGAAAATATAAGAAAATAAAAAAACTAATTTTAAAGAAAATATAAAAAGAATGAAAGAAATTACTTAAAAATACAAAACAGTGTCCAGAAATTACATATAAATCACTTCTAGTTTTGGAAAAATGTCCACTTCATTTTAAAAATATTATGAAGTGAAAATTTGAAATAAAATAATTTATTTATCATTTTCAAAATAAAATAAATAATTAAATTGGAGAAAAATAGAAAAAGAACTAAAGAATATGTATAAAAATTGAAAACAGGGCATGGAAATTACAAGAAAAATACTACTAACTCTAGAAAAATTCCTATCTCACTTTAAAAATATTAAAAGACAAGAATATACATAAAATAACATATTAATACATATTAAAATAAAATATGACAAAGAAAATATAATTTATACAATTTAAAATAACAAAATTGCAGAATAAACAAATTGCACTCAATATTGAAATATACATAACTTTTACTATTTAACTCCGTTTTCAACGAAACGAAAAGCAGTGTTCAAGTTAATACATCTATTTTAATAATAAAACATAAAATTTAAGATTTTAAAAATTTTAAATTTGTAGTTTAAAAGTCAAAGTTTGAACAGTTTGAGTAGAAATTCACCTTTTTAGTAAAATGTTCAATTTACATAAGTTTGAAACTATAATTCATAAAAATCAACATTTATATTTAAAATAACATAACTTATTCTTTTTAATAAGTAAAATAAAATTATTAAATCAAAATTTCAAATAAAATAATCAAAACAAACAATTAAAATAAGTCACAAAATTCAGGGTTGTTACACTCTCCCCTACTCAAAACTTTTCGTCGCCGAAAAGGATCGAGGTATGGGAAAGCACAGAAAATATAGAAATGAAATAAGATTAAGATAAGATGATAAGAATATTGAAATTTTACCTGATAACTGTTATTATAGGTGAGTTTGACAAAGTGCAGATGATCAAATCAAGAACACCAGCATGAAAAGATCCTTTAGAATCCGATTCACCCTTCTCCGTTTGACGGACGGTCTGTGGATGGAGAGTAGTGTTCAGATTTAAAATGAGTATCCATGTTTATCAAAGATTATAAAAAGATTTCTAAATAGAAAGATTATAGAAAGATGCCTATACCAGTCTATAGCAAGATAAGGATGATAAGGACCACCAAAAGATAGTTTGAAAAACAAAATAAGGAAATAAATTTGAAAGCATGGAAATTTCAACTTAAATAGAGAATAAATCTTTACACAAGTTAAATAAATGTTAACTATCTCAAATTTCATTATCTTTTATCCAATCATCTTAAATTAACAATTTTTAAAACCATGGGTTTGAAAAATATTCATTTATTACACTCACAGTGTACTTAATAAATTTTATTCTTCTTTATTCCTAATTAAAATTAAAATTATTCCTCTCAATATATTTATCACTTATGTTATATATACTTACACTTATTATAACTGATTTCTTTTATTCTTAGTTCTTTTAACATTATTTTATTGTAAGTTATTCAATAATCTTTTATTATATTTACCTCTGTTAATCATTTTATAATTAAAATTTAGGTGTATAACATTTATTATAACCACTCAAATTTTATTTATAAAAATCTTTTTATATTGTATATTATCTAATTACATTGTTAACTTCTGAAATTAAGGTAAGTTATATTTTGATTTTCCAATTAAATCATTTCATCCTTGAATACTCATCCAAAATTTTGATTTTCTTTTTATAATTAAATTTAAGAATTAAATTTCCGATTTGTTCAAACCATTTAGAGATAAATAAATATTTATATGTACACATTATGTGTCAAATCTGATTTAAAATCATATATCTATATATCATAAATCAAGTCATACTTTAGAAATTCAAATCAATTTGATTTCCCAAAACAAAGCTGTAGCAAGACTACAGGGCGGTCTCTTCATTTCGAAACTCGAAAATGAATGTCGATGATGCCGCGATCATCACTGAAGTTATCTTCTAGCAATAAATAGGAGCACTAAATTTTTTAAACATTTAAAAATTCTTTGAAAACAAATTCCTATTCAAAAATACTTTAAATAATATAACGTTTTAAAACTTTAAACACAAGTTTTGAAACCATCGGAAATTAACTTCTCAAATTTCTTGTTCTAAATTCATTTCAGTTCCCAAATCAATTTATAAACAACTACTTGTAAATTCATTTATAGAACAATAACTGATAAATCAAGTATTATCACTTCAAATAATCAATTTAAATCAGTTTATTAAGTTCCATAAGTTTATTTATATATCAAAATTTATTTCATCAACCAAATTTTAAAATAATATTGTGTGAGTTTGTTCTGTCAAAGTGTTTTGGAAATCTTACCGATAGCGTTGATTAGACGAATCGATCAGAAACCCAATTCAACATCAAGAACTCAAACAACACAATATATAAACAAAACATAGATTTACAACTACAATTCAAAATGTTTGAAGAAAGGTTGGAAACAAAAGACAAGATGATTAAATAACAAAATATGGAGGTGGATAAGCTTAAATAAATCACGGGCAACCTTAACCGGGTCAATCGTGACTTAAAGAATAAGATCAATGTGGATTTTTCGGGGGTAAATCTACATTCGATCTCAAGAGTTGGAGTTAGGAATAACAAAAGATATTAGAATCTAAACCAAGGATAGATACAAATCTCTAGTGAATCGATGCTAATTGTAAGGGAGTTTCCCCTTCTTTTTCAATTCAATTTCAAATTGGCGTGACCGCCGACTCACTAAAAAGATCATTCGAAGCGGAGTTATGGAATACTCCAGAGTCAAAAGAAGATGAATAGTGAGGGATACGAAAGGATTTTGGAACCGTAGGGAACGTTCCAAAATTCAAAGGAATCGAGTCAAAAAGGAAGAGATTCAAACTCGAATGAAATTGATTCTGTAAATACATTCACTCCATATGCTGAGTTTTGCCTAGAGCTACCAAAGCTCTGATACCAACTGTAACGACCCGGTATTTTCAACCATTCGCATCCATTATAAGTGTATAGGCAGACACTCATGCCGGAATTGAATTGCTCAAAATACCGCGTTGTAAATAAAATTTGGCAAATCTCAGAATATACAGTAAATAAAAATCACAGATCACAGACACAGAATATTTAATAATGCAGCGGAAGTAAAAGAGGTAGTAGTTCATAAAGCTACTATATAAATATATCAGAGTTAAATAAAATACAACAGAAGTTTCAATATGATAACCAAGTACAAGCTGAATGGAACAACCGAACTAAAATAGATAAGACTACTAAGCAGATAATCTCCAGCGATTCCAATCTCCAGAAAGTGGAAATCCATATCTGTGATTACTGAGGCTGACCCGAGCGTAAATAAAAAATACAAACCCTCGAGTCAGGACATACATACTTATAAAATGTAAACCAACTCGAGTGAACTGTAGTAAAAGTACAAGTAACTTAGAAGATGCTTGGGACCGCCCATCCTCTAAGGATCCGTTAAACTATTTACTATGTAGTAATATACGCTATATACAGTAGTGTCTAATTAGTAAAGTATAATCATATAGAAAATAGCGTTAAGTGGATGGTGAACCTGAACGCGGTCGGATCTTTAAACCAAAATCGTAGTGGGCTCGATATAAGGAACATATGACAAGGCACGCGAGGCAATGCCAGGGTGGATACACCGTTTGCACTCCCGGACCGGTGGTGACGGCAAGCCAGCAGCTTCCGCCCACCTCGAGCAATACCCCAAATCAAAGTGGCGCCACCATATCGAATCACAAAAGTAATAGAATGGTTTCCGAAGAAGCATGCTCGATGAAAGGGTGCGACCCTTTGTGTAGCCCGGTATAGCTCCTGTTTTAGTCATAATTAGGCCATCCATCAGCATTCTCTTACTTCATTACAGTAGCATTCGCCAACCAGCCTATTTCGTTCTGGAATCTCCACCGCGTACACGGTTGTCAAAGTGGTTTTCGGTTTCGACAGAGAGTTTGCAAGATATCCGATCCCGATCTCTTTGCCAACAATCGTTATTATAACCCGTGGTTATAATTTTAAAACAATATTTTATACTTCAAAATAAAATATCCTTTTCAATCCAAATCTTTATCAAAATAAAGATTAAATCATTTCCAAAACCATTTCAATATATCAACATAGCATATCATTCAAATTCAAATATTTATAAAAATAAATATCAAGTCATTTCTAACCATTCAATATATTAAATTGTCATATCCTTTCAAAAACTCCTTTCAAATCAATTTAATATATTAAAATATCATATCATTTTAAAACTTCCTTTCAAATCATTTTATTATCAAAATATCATATCTTCCAAAAGTTCATTTCAAATCATTTTTAATATCAAAAATATCATATCTTTCAAAAATTCATTTCAAATCATTTCAATATATCAAAATATCAAAGTATTATTCAAAACATCATTCATTTTTAATTCACTTAAATACCATTTAAAACCATTCATTTTATTTAGAAATTAATCACCATTTCAAACTTACATTTCAAGGGAGTTTATATTTAAAGATTAAATCTTTTCATAAAAAAATAAGGTCAATTCCTTATATGTAATAGTTAAATATTTAATTTCCAAAATTTAAATCTTATTCCAAAGATTAATCTCATTAAAATTTAATAAAATAATAAAATTTAGTTTCCGTTGCACTTAAAAATGCTACGTAAAGTTATAGTTTAAAACAGTTCATTTAACAAAATACAGCATTTAAGTGGTGTAATAGATTTTCTTTAAATTTCAAATAAACTTTAAATGTCAAGTTTAACCACTATAGCACTTACAATGTGCTATAATAGCATTTATTTCAAATTAACTTTTTAGTTCATTTAAAACAACTACAACATTTACAAAATGCTGTAATATCCTTTACATTACACTTCAAAAATGATGTTAAATCAAATTCAGGGTTTAAATACAAATTTCATCAACAGTTAATCTTTAATTTAAATCATTTAACTTATAAACATCATATAATTTAACATTTTAAAATCATCATTTCAATACTCTTATTTTTATGATTTTTTTTAACGTAAAATCTCAGTCAAAGATCAAATTTTAACATAATTTCTTATTTAAATTCAAGTATTAAATTCCATTTCTTTAATTAAATTATTAACTTAACAGTTAGGTTTAAATTTACAAAATATAACTTATTTCCATAAATTTTACATAATTAAAATTTCACTTTTTAAAACAAAATTTAAAATTTCACATTTAAGTTATATTTCAAAATTTACTTAAACATTCTTTTATTTAACATTTTAACTTATTCAAAAATCATTATTATTTTTATAAAATCATTAAAAATACATTTTTAAATCAAAATATTATATTTTTCTTAATTTATATAATTTCCTTTTTAAAACAAAACATAAATTCCCAAAACTTACTTATAGTTCAAATTCTACTTTACCGTTTACTTAATTCATTATTTAATTTATAGAAAATCACTAATATTTCTACAAAATCATTTTTAATTAAATTTAAATCAAAATATTATCAAAATATTATAAATTTTACATTTTACAATATTTTAAAACATTTTCAAAAATATTACATAAACCACGGGTATGTATATAGTTTTCTAGCCTAGGTCAAGTGATACGGGTATATATCATTTCAATCCGCAGTTTACAAAGAAAAACCGGTTTCTATGATTTCAAACCCGCAGTCCCAAGTAAAATGAATGATTTTGGAAACCACTCAGGCCTATCATTTCAGCCCATAACGTTTTTCCCCTATTCTAAAGTCTGTTCGGATATGTATCATTTCAACCCATAGTGATTCTAGTCTACAGGGAACTTGCAATGGTGATAACTGATATAAATGACAGAATTGCATGAAATAACAATAACATATGATATAATAAGTGTAATAATAGGTGTGAACATCATATGATAATAATATAGCAGATATAGCATGATGATAAACAGTTACAGATTCAAATGGTGTCAGTTTATCAGTTATATAAGTACATATTAGTCTGGTGAGATTTACTCACATTTATGGCTGGAGATATCAACTCAAATGACACAACGGATTTCAGAAGGCACGATGATACAACAATAGGCTCAAGTGGGAAGAGATCCAAGCTTAGAACCTGTGTTGCAACCCAAAACAAAACCAAAATAAATTAACATTTCAGTACAACATTAAATTGAAACAACTTTGAAATAAAAGGAGATACGAATACACAGTCTTTTGCCTTACTTTGTACATTTGATTGCACGGCCTAGGGGATGTTTTGGCTCAGGTTTGGACATGCTTTAGCTCGGGTTTGGGTCCTATAAGTCATGGCTACAAGGTATTGAAGTGGTGGAGGAGTTACTACGCACGAATATGAAGAGGCTTATGCAAAATAGGTGGGGTTTTGGTCAACAAAAGGCTCGACCATGTAGGGGTTTGGCTTGGCCATTCAAGTTCAGATCTGGATAGATGTCGTAGTGGTGTGTGGTGGTCTGGTCAGAGGTGGTGGCGGCGGCTAGAGATGGTGGTAGTGGTGGAAAAAGAGGTGGTGAAGCAACAAGGCTCAAACTTGCATGTTTTCAAGGCATAGGTTGTATTTTTTTTGTATTTTAGCATCATGGTGGGTTTGGCCATGTTTCAGATCTGAGGGGTAGGTGGTGATGATGACAGGGAAGAGGTGTAGGAGGTGGTGGCTATGGCTATGAAGTGGAGGCCAAGGAAAACTATGGAGAGAACAAGGCAAAAATACATAAGAAAATAGGAAGAAAAGGATGAAAATAAGAGGAAGACATTACCCAAAATATTTGAAGCCATGAATAAAATGAAAGAATGGTTTCTTGAGTGAGAAATAGGATGAAAGTCACGGCTAGAATCTGAAAATGGGCAGCCAAAATTAATAAATGAGATGGTTATGGCATTTGAAATGTTTTTGGACAATACAACGTCTAGAAATGAAACGTCTGGAAATGAAACACATTTCTGTTTTCTAAAGATCAAATAAATAAAAAAAGTGGATCAGCAAATACTAGTAAAAACCAAAACCAAGTGAAAATATAAGAAAATAAAAAAACTAATTTTAAAGAAAATATAAAAAGAATGAAAGAAATCACTAAAAAAAAAAACAGTGTCCAGAAATTACATATAAATCACTACCAGTCTTGGAAAAATGTCCACTTCATTTTAAAAATATCAGGCGTGGTTCGATCAAGCTGCTGAGTATTGGAAACAGGCTATAGCGCTTACTCCAGGTAATTATATTGAAGCACATAATTGGTTAAAAATCACGAGATGTTTCGAATAAAACCATTCGTTAATTCAGTAGAATTTATTCTTGGATCCATCAATCAAATAAAATAGATCATTATCATGACATGATAAGATCCAATTTCTAATTTCATTATATCCCTTCCTTGTAAAATCATTCTATTTTGTATGGTATCTCATAGGTATAAATGATATGGATACCGTACAGAATAAGAGAGTGAAAATTTGAAATAAAATAATTTATTTATCATTTTCAAAATAAAATAAATAATTAAATTGGATAAAAATAGAAAAAGAACTAAAGAAAATGTATAAAAATTGAAAACAGGGCATGGAAATTACAAGAAAAATACTACTAACTCTAGAAAAATTCCTACCTCACTTTAAAAATATTAAAAGACAAGAATATACATAAAATAACATATTAATACATATTAAAATAAAATATGACAAAGAAAATATAATTTATACAATTTAAAATAACAAAATTGCAGAATAAACAAATTGCACTCAATATTGAAATATACATAACTTTTACTGTTTAACTCCGTTTTCAACGAAACGAAAAGCAATGTTCAAGTCATTACATCTATTTTAATAATAAAAGATAAAATTTAAGATTTTAAAAAGTTCAAATTTGAAGTTTAAAAGTCAAAGTTTGAACAGTTTGAGTAGAAATTCACTTTTTTAGTAAAATGTTCAATTTACACAAGTTTGAAACTATAATTCATAAAAATCAACATTTATATTTAAAATAACATAACTTATTCATTTTAGTAAATAAAATAAAATTCTTAAATCAAAATTTCAAATCAAATAATCAAAATAAACAATTAAAATAAATCACAAAATTCAGGGTTGTTACATTAAAACTTTAAATAATCACTTCTATAATAAATTAAAATATATCTTTACTTTAAAGATTTTCAAAATAACCCAAGTAAATAATTTCTCCAAAATAATCTTTCCTTAAAACCATCTTCACAACTTCAATTTCATACTTATAGACTATGTTGAAAACATACTCGGCTTTACAGGAAAAGTACACCTTCCATTCTAAAATGGTTCACTCAAATCAATTTATAAATCCTTCTGGATTTACTTTAAATTTACATTCCAAATCCGTAAATTCCTTTCCACACTTTTAAAAATAAAACAATATTTATTTTTAAAACCAATTTTCCTTTCTTTTATAAAATTCCCATTGTGAATCTTAAATTTTCAAATATCCACAGATATACGATTTTCAAATCATTACCCAAGTATTCACTTTCAACACCCAATCCATTTTCAGAATTGGTTTCCTAAAATTCATTTCTTTAAACATCAAGTCAATTTTAGATCGACTTCCCAAATATTTATTATTTTTACCAAATCAATACCAAATTGATTTTCTAATTTATTTTCAAAACACCAAATCAAATTTCAAATTGATTCTCAAATTTATTTCAAACACCAAATTTATTATCTTTTGAAACAAATTCCTTCTATTAAATTTATTCAATTTTCTAAAATTAATTTACTATAAATTTTCTACTAAATTTCAAAAGTGAAATTTTTATTTATTTCTAGTATCCTACGATACCAAAAATATATTCGATTAAATTATAGCCTTCAATGATTTAAATCACCATATAATCACACACAGATTATAATAAATAAACACTCAACATATGAAACAAAATCAAATGTTTGAGGAATCCAGTTGGATCCCTCCAATCTGTTTCTCTGCATCCACAGACGTTAGCACAACGGTTAAATACTAATTCCACTTCGAAGTGGAATATCGCGGTATATAGGATTTATAAAATATCATCCGCTATTATGCGATGAAATACGGTCTCATCCGCTATATAATGCGGGAAATCAACAACTCCAATATATATTATATACTACTATATATATAATATCATCCAGTGAAAAATTATTATAAATCAATCATCCAAGCACACAGTCAATCAATTTTAAACCTAACTATTCAAAATTTAAATCAGAACAATATTGATTGAGTGAGAAGATCTCACCTTTTATTTGCAATCCATTCCAACTCATTTCCATTCCGGCTTGTTTCTCCTTTTTAGACCTTGAATAAACATTTATATGATTTTATTAATATTCAAACTAATCGAATAATCGACTACCATTAATATTTATTTTAAACTTGAATCTATTGTGTTAATAAAATTCCAAATTTTACTTCATTGTTAAATTCCTGGTAAACGAATTAAGTGAATAGTTTTCAAACTTATTTATCATTAGATTGAAATGTTCAATATAATTTAACCATCACATAACACTCATGAATTTCAAAATACTCGATCTTAATATACTTTATAATATATATACATCACCATACCGTCTATTTAAAATTTAACAGTAAGATTTTTAAATGTGTAAACAACCATTATATTTTCTCAAATCTATATATATATTGGTTAAATAAGACTACTACCTTACTACCATATTAATTACTGTTTGCTTAAATATATTAAATTGAAATATATATGTATGTAAAAAAAAAAACTACAGCTAAACCTTACTGTAAATTTTTATTTTCATCTTTCTTTCTGCATATAAAATAAATATTTATTTATTCAATTTTAAAGTTAAAAACAGGAATTGTTACCTCATCAAGCGAGCACTCTGGCTGTTAATAAAATTCCTCATTGTTCATCCAAGCCTCACTGTTTCACAGCCCTACGCCGTCGCCACCTTCGCCCTGCAACGATTGAAATCCTAAACCAACATTCACGAACTCGCGTTCTATCCAAAACTGCGCCGATGCTCGAGACCGCCATCATCTCCTAAAATCGCCGCCTAGGCCACCTATGAGTTATCTAAACTCCACTTGCTATCACGAGTCGAGCTCACCTCATGTCGCCCCCTTGCAAAGCCTCGTTCCACCTACGCACGTAGGCATCGTCTCCTCACTCGCGAATTGACTTCGATCGCGCCCCTTTCTGGTTGCTTGAATTGCATGAGGAAAATGACCTCGAGCTCGAATCGAATTCGAATTGCCCCCTTCCCCCCGCTCTTATCATTTTTCTGAATGATTTCGATTTAAATTGGAAGAAATGAACGCGGTATAACTTATATTTTCTTTCCGAAAAGAAACGAGGAGGCCATTGACTCACCTTTTAGAGCATAGAGGGAAGAGTGTGGGGAAATGAAAATCGAGTTGTTTACCTGGTCCTCAATCTTTCTATGCATATATATTATTATATTATTATTGTTATTTATTTTAAATGACTGTGCAGCTGTGATGTTTTTGAAAAGGGTGAAAGGAGAGGAAACGTGTTTGAACAGGTTAACTACAGTGACGGGAAATGAGAAAAGCAGATGTGAAATATTTGACCAGTCAAACAAAGTATGTATATATACATTCAAATTGTCTCGAGAAAAAATAACGCTTAAAATTTTGAACTCCTATCGAGGCGTGCCGCTAGGCGTTTATAATGTTACGCCCCAATTTCGAAGGCATGGGAAAAGATTTCGAGTCCTAATTCGATCGTATGGAGAAGATAGCTTTTTGGATCCAGTTATTAAATTGAACTTTCGATATAGATTTTCAGCGCATTTATATATCGTACGCTCACACAATAACTCCAAACACTACGAAAATTGTAATCTGATAATAATACAATATTACAGATCCAATGGAACTAGTTTTGTTAAAATCCGAGACTTTGCCTCGGAAGGCTATTTTTAAATACCGATTCAAACAATATAATTTCAAATTTGAATAAATTATTTCCAAATTAAATTCTGAGGCTTTCATTATCTTCAGCATTATCAGTACGAATTTTCTAAGCCTTTAAAAATAATTTTAATCAGCTTAAAACTGAAGATTCAAATTTTTTATCCAACTTCAATAATTTAAATTAAAAAAAATTAAATTGCCAAATTCATAGTTAATTTTGAAATTCAAGTTAAACTAACTTCCTAATATTTAAAATCGATTAAGTATTCCATTTCAAATGTTAAAAAATTTCGGGTCGTCACATATTATATTCGGTGATATCAACTTATGAAATAATATATTCCTTTTGAAATACCCTTGTGATTTAAGTGTTAGGTACATCAGAAATCACGGTATACATACATATACGTATGTATTCATTTCTTAAGTATTTAGGGTTTCTATAATGTTCCACCTTTAATTGACACATCATATTATATAAGTTTTATTATTATAGAACTATTATATTTCTATTACTTACAAAATAGTCTTATGTGTAGCATTATATTAATTAAATCTTATTTAATTAATTTTATATTAATTTAATATAACATTTATGTTGAGTAATTTTTATTTACTATAACCTTTGTAGTGTACAACATATATCATATATATGTGTATATTATTAACTTAATTAATTTAGTTAAACAAATTTAGTTAAATTTATATTAATTTTGAAATTCATTATACACATACATGTATACTTATGTTAATTCAACATTTTAAAACAATATAATATATATCATAATACACAATACATGTATGTATTTATTAATTAATTAAATAATTTTATTAATATATGTTATTAATATTATTAATAAATTTTATAAATTTGAAAATTAATTTATATTAACTTTCAGACATTCCTAAATTTATTATATTATAACATTTGTAATAAGTACATATTATATTTTAAATTTAAAAATCTTATATTTTCAATTTTTAGAACAATTTGAAAATTTATGTTATATCATTTGTAATATTTTTCTTATTTAAATTTAGCTTTTAAGTTTTCAAACTTTTATTCTTAGTTTCGAAACAATTTGGAAATTAGCCAAGGCCCAAATCGAATTGGGCCTTTTCTACGGATAGCTATAAATATATTTGTAATATATAAATATTAATGATTATAATTATTTATAATTTCTTTTATAAAATTACAAATCATATGGACAACTCAGAAATAATTTATTATTATTTTAAAATATATTTTAATTGAATATTCATTCAAAGTTACATAAAATATTAATAAAAAATATTTTTTAAATTTTATTTAAAATTTTAAACTTCTATTAAATCTTAATTGATATTTTTTGGTTTAGAAAAATTGACCACATTTTTTTAATTCAAATAAAATTTTAAATAATTTATTAATATTCAACCCGAATTAAATATTAACTTTAAAAATAACAAAAAATGGTTTTTATTTTTATTTTTCGGTTGAAAGCTTATCTAATATTAAAAAAAATTGCAAAATTTTAAAAATAATTTTCATAACATGTCTAAATTTATATAATTTACGTATATAATAAAATGATTTAAATAATATTAAATAATAACAAACATTTATGAAAAATTATTTTCTTATTGTCGCAAACTCATATTACTATTATATTTTATATATAGAATTATATGACTAATTTCGACTAGTGTGCGCTATTGTAATTAATTATATACTATATATATGTAGTTAAATAATATTTTTTAAATTTAAAATAATATATATATATATATTAATTTAATAAAGTATTAAATTATATTTTTATTATGTTTGGTTGCACCGATCTAATATATATTAAAAATTGGTTTTTTATAAACATAAAAAAAAATATGCATACAACCAATTGCATATAAGAATTGTCACCTAACTAACAATAATACACACACGCACATGCGCGCGCACACACATAATAAAATATTATACTAAGAATTATGAACTACAATATGTTAAAAACCATAATTTAATTCTAAAGCCTTAAAGTATACCTAGGAAAGATAAACTCTCCTGTTTGAACCTTTTCCAATTCAATATATTGTTAGTCCTTGAACAATTGACCTTCAACTATAGAATAGTGATCAGATTTGACTTGATTTGAGTTTATATTGATGAAGGGCTAGGGTATAATCTCGGCCAGCAAGAAGGGAAGATGGGGCAACAAAAGCTCATATCTAACTAGGATTAGGGTTGCTTATATAGTGGATAAAAAGGAGAGAAAAATGGATCTAATCTCACACTCTTTCTCCTTTAATCTGAGCCATCCAAAATCAAGTCCACCTATACCATAATTGAGCTGCCTATTCTATTCTATTTCAACTGAAATTCTTAACCTTATAATAGGCCTTAAACCCATTTAATCCCATAATAGAATATTATGTAATTGAATCAAATTTAATCGCTTATCAATATTGTATATCGATTGATATATTTATAAGTACTATACATATATTTTGTAATATTTATTTCTCAAATCATAATCAAATTTTATAATTAGTATTTCATAGATATTAATTAATTTAATTAATAAAAATCACAAGTTTAATTAAATTGATTAGTCAAAAGAGAATTCATCATTCTATTTGTGTGACTCGTCAAATGTAAATTTGATCGGTGATTATTATCGAACTATTTAATTATTATCGTTCAGAAATCACTTAGCAGGTGGCATGACATTTTGGCTAAATTTATCGGTTACTTGGTTTTGGTAAAATCCAATTTCACTTTGTAAGGCATTACCCGTTTATGGCTTTTATTTACATCAATTCTCTTCGTCAAAACTATATCACTTTGGAGTAATGGAATTTGGTAATGGTCAAAATTCCATTATCGTCCATATTCAACTCTATAGTCCAAACACAAAGTCCTTGTTATTATTAACCAAACAGCTCTGACCAGAGACTTTGACTTTGAGCTAACTTGAGTCGACCGTGATACTAACCTCATATAACTACGGAGATGAATTCTCTCTTGAATAGTGCCTCACTTCCAATACTTCCACTCGACCCAACTATAGTCACTCAATGGAAGTTATGCCATGATTTGACTATGAATAAAGTAGAGCTTTTATATTTAAGATCGACAGTATTCTCAAGTCGAGAGAACTGTCAAAATCAGTCACATCGATATGTTCTATTTGACCTTAGTCGTATTAACCATAGAAAACTATCATTTGAGTCGTTCCATAGTTATCCAATGACTTCCACTAGGTGTCCTCAGTAGGCATGAGTAATACACTGTCCAATATTTGGAGAGCGTTACGTGCTCTAGTCTCAAAAGATACATCATTTTCAGTCTTAATGCATCTTGACTATGAACATTTAAAATGTTATAATTATTTCCATTGGGATAAATTACTCATGATTACAACACTTGGTAACTACTATAAGAAAACATGGCATTTATGGATTTTCTATTAATATAATTTTAATTAAATTAATTAATTAATTAATATTACGTATTATATCAAGTATATAATAGAAAGAAAACACCTTTTATTTTGAACAAGATGGTTATCAAGTTAGATTGTAACAAATTATATATTTGCCTATAGGGCATACCCCTAACTCTATCAAGTTTGTACCTGTGTTCATTAATGATATTCTCGTTTACCCAAGGATGGAAGAAGAGCACAAGATGCACTTGATGGTTGTGCTAGAGGTGTTTAGAAAGCACCACCTAAAGGCAAAGTTTGCGAAGTATCACTTCAAGATGAGGGTAGTGTGATTATTAGGTCATGTAGTTTAAGAGCATGGCATCATTTTGGATCTGCCAAGGTAGTAACATCCAAGACTAGGAAAGACCTAAGAATGCCACAGATGTGAGGAGTTTCCTTGGATTAGTGGGTTATTATAGACATTTCATAAAGGATTCCCTCGAAGATAGCATCATCGTTGACCAACTTGACAAAGAAGAATCAGACTTTTACTTGAGATGCGAGATGCGAGCATGCATTCATGTGTGTGAAGAAGAGGTAGCAAGTACATCTGTTTAGTACGAGTGGGAAAGAGGAGTTAACAATATACATAGATGCTTGTGGTACTAGATTGGACGTGGTATTGATGTAAAGAGGTAAGGTTGTTGCTTATGCTAGCTGTTGAAAATACATGAGCAGAAATACCCGACCCATAATTTAGAGTTAGTTGCGATAGTGTACCTCTAGATGCTTTGGAGGCACAACATACTTGGAAAAAGGTTTGGATTATTCGCGATCATAATTCATTAAAGTACTTTTTCTCAAAGAGGATCTTAACCATCAATAATGGAGATGATTATAGTTTTTGACCTCCTACGGCTTTGATATTTTATGTATCCATGGTAAGGGCAATCCAGTCGTATGTGCTTTGAATAGTAGACATGCCAGCTTAGAAGCTATGCTCCTAAAGTGGACGTAGTTGGAGTATGTTGTTGGTCACTATTTAAAACCTAGACGTGAGCTAGAGCCAGAGATGTTGGTGATCTTGACTATTATAACTACTTTGATAGAGTGGATTGGTCCTAGTCAAAAGCGCGATGCTAGAACTGCTGAGATTACTGCTAAAATTGAGTCGAGAGTAGGGTTTGAAGATATAAAACAATATGGGCTCGATAAAGATGGTTTTCCCAGCAAGGTGGTAGATTTTTTGTACCCAATATTGATGGACTTAGGGATGAGGTGCTATGGGATTGCCATCATTCACAATGGACTATACATCCCATAGACAATAAAATGTATTAAGATATAAAGCGGAGATTCATTGGGAAGGGATGATGGACATCGAGGCATTCATATCGAAGTGCGGGAATTGTTAGTTAGTGAAAGTTGAGAAGAAGAAGCCAATTAGTTTCCTTTAACCGCTTGAAGTTGGTGGAAGTGGGAACAGATGTCGTTCGATTTCATCGATCGATTACCAAGGACTGGAGGAGGGTACAATAGTATTTGGATCATAGTCGATAGGTTAATGATGTCCTTGATTTATACCATAAAGTAAATAGAATTGCATCGAAGTTAGCCGAGTTGTATATGAAATAGATTGTATGATTCCATGTGTACTGCAGAATTGTAAGCAATCGAGACCCAATTTTCATAAGCAGATTTTGAAAGATCTTACAAGAGGCATATGTATGGTCAGAGTGAGATAGTGATTACGGCTTATTACTCATAAACTAATGGTCAGAATAATATAGTGATTCGTATATAGGAGGACTTCTGCATTTTAAACTTTGGAGGCTTATGGGATAGCCATTTGCATTCAGTAGAATTCACATACAACAATAACTATTAGTCGAGCATTGATATGACACCAATTGAGTCACTATATGGTCGACCATGCAATGCCCCTTCATGTGATTGGAAGCGAGTGAGAAACTAATACTTAGGCTAGATATGTTTATGAAGACTTTTGAGAAGATCTAAAACATTCAACAATGAATGAAGGCTACACAAGAGAGATTGAAGAGCTATGTTGATAAGAGATGGCATGATATTAAGTTCTCTTTGCCGATATAGTGTTTGTCAAGATCTCTTTATTCAAGAATAGAGCAGGGTTCGATAACTAGAGGAAGTTGAAATCGAGATTTACAGGTCCTTTTCTCGTACTTGATAGAATTGGAAACTTAGCATATAAAGTGAACTTACCTCAAAAGATGGCGATGTGCACAACATATTCCAAATTTCTCGTTTTTAGAAATTTGCACATAACTCAAACTTAACAATTACACCGGATCAACTGGATGATGTTAAAGTTAAACCTGAAGCATCGACATGTTGTAAGCCTATTCTAATAATTGAATACAGAATGTGAAACTACCTGCCTTATTCTCCACAATAAGACGCATCATTTTTAAGAAAGAAAGGGATAGAAAGAGAAAGATAGAGAAGAAAGAAAGAAACAACATCAGAATCTCAACAGCGGAACGAATAAATTATATTAATCGCATAAATATAACATAGTATCATATACACCAGAGTTACACAACTTATTCAACACATACTAGACAGTTACAAACACTTGTCTAGTTATACAACTCAGTATACAATACAGATATCAACACTGAGATCAACACAACGGAACCACTATCTATCTACAACGCTGAAGCCTCCTGCTTCATATCTCCTCCAGAATTCGTCAAAGCTAACCTGAAACTCTGGGCTACTCGTAAAAATTTGAGTACCCAAGAGTTTGAGAAAAACAAAAATAAACTCCGGGTTAGACATGGGTCTGGTGTGAGTAAACGGTTAAAGTTGCTGTAACGACCCTAGAATTTAATTTAATTTTAATTTATGACTTGTTTAATTTTTGAATTAAAGTTGTAAAATTTATCGATTTAAGTGATGCGAGTTTCCCCGATTCAAATAGAAAATATATTAAGTCAAATCGATTTGAAAATTTGCGTATATGTGTATATATGAGAATATATATATGTATATGTTGGATTTGAAAATATAATCTTAAATAAATGGGTCAAAGACTAATTATAATAATAACAATTAAAATATAAACTAGAAATACAAGACAATAAATGTCAAGTTAAACAAATAAATAAATATAGATATATATATATATATATATATTCCAGTGTACAATATGAAAACAAGACTTAAGAAAATATATATGTTAGTACAAACAAATAAACTAAGTATGTTCTAGCTGGCAAAAGAAGGCAGCAAGTAATGCAGCCTGTAGGTTTGTAAAAGAAAAAGATAAAGTAAAGCAAAAGTATGTACACATAAAAATGTAAAACAAAAGAAAAAAATTAGTAAGGTGGAAAAAACATAAGATACTCAAGCATTTAATGCAACATACTTTATGCATTTAATGCAAACATCTTTAACATGCTTATTGTACAAATAGTATACAGCATATTTCCTTTTTATATGCATCAAACCCTCATTTCAGTTCATTATCACAACTAAGCAAACCAAAGCATGCAAGCATTCTTCTTCAATCTGCCTGCATGCATTCTTAAATCCTGAGAAAAGATCATAAATAAACAATAACAAACTTAAATAATAGCCTCATCAAAACCAGAGCAATGCAAAATGATTCAAAAGCTTCAATCAGTTCAACAAGCTTCCCTGTATCCTCTGCTCTTCATACAGGTGAGTAACCTTTCCTTTTAAAATTCTAAACATGATTCTGTGGCAAGTATATGTGATGAGAATATTTGTATATACGTATGTTTTCTGGATCCACATGAGTGAGGGGTGAATATATGTGCACAGTTATTCACTGTGATACTTTGTTTCTGGTTTCAAGCTTTGGTATCAGCTTCAAAAAAAAATCATGTTCTCATGATCAAGGCATGATTTGAATTCAAGATCAAAACAAAACTTGTTTGTTTTTTGAGTATAAGCTTTAATCTAAAAATGTATTCAAGCTAAAACAACTTAGCATTTCCTCTGGAAATTCAAAGTGCAGAGCAAAGCTTTATATAAGTCGAAATTTAAATTTCTTAAATTACGTTTTCAGGCATATAAACGGAATTTGTATACTTTAATTTGATTTTTAAAGCTTGAATCGTAATTTTTAGAGTTAGATGCTAAGAGCAGTTCGAATTTGGTTAAAATTCGTTCTATCGTCGATCTCTGATGATCTACGAAGTTCTGGGGACCGAGGTTTCGTGTGAAGGTGGAGAGGAGTACGATGAGTTTGGGAAAAATAGTTGGAGGTGGCCATGGCCACGGTGGAGACAGCGACATGCGTTTGAAGTTTCTAACCCCAGCTTTAACGAGAAGTCGCATTTTTGATTCGTTCTTTCTCCATGAAGCATCGAGTGACGCGCGATTGTGGGTGATAGTAGAGGGAGTGTGGACGAAGGGAATGGCCAAAGTTTCGTGACCTCCGGTGGCCGAGGCGGCGTGGACGAGGTGTTGCCAGGTATGGGTGTGGAGGATGATGCAAATTTCCAGTTTTCGAGTTTTATCTCGGTTTCAATTTCGAGCTGTGAGATGGAGATCTGATGCTTGCGTTGAACTGTCCGGGTAGAGGTTGACTTGTCAAAGGCCGGAGGGGAGTTCGCCAGTGATCGGCGTTGCTGTACACGTGCACGAGCACGTTGTGTTTGGGTCTGGGCGTTTTATTATAAGTTAGAGCGGGTGTTTTCGTGTGTGTCTCGGGAGGAAGCTCGAAACGATTAAGGGTGTGACTCGAAGCAAGATTTTAATGCGAAGTGAAAACACTTGGAAAGTTTTTGGATGGAAATTTTAGGGTACGTGGGTAAAGATTTGGGAAAACTCGAAGCAGAGCTCAAGTTTGTGAGGGTTTAGCTCGGGGAAATCACGATGGGGCTCGGGTATAAGATGTGGTACAGGTTTCAAAAACCTGTTTCTGTTTAAACTTCAAAAATATTCAAGTATATCCTATAAAATGTTTTGGAAATAATGATTGAGTTTAAACTCTTTTGAATTTCTTTCAGATAATTAATATTAATTTAACATGAAATCTTAAAAGTAAATTTAAAATGAATGTTTTCAAACTTAAGAAAGTAATAAATAAAATCATTCATAAGAATAAATTATCTTTATTGTTAATGAAACATATTGACTTGTAATTCATAAATTATTAAGTTAATTTGAATGATTAATTATGAAGTTGGTTTAAAGGTTAATTTAATTAATAAGTAATTAAAGAATGATTTATTTAATTTATAAATAAATAATTAGATTAAATTACAATCAGAAATGATTAATAATGAATTAATCTAAGATAATTTTTTAAGAAAGTAATTAAAGAAATGTTATTAGTGAATGAAAATAATTAACTAGAGATTATTAAGTAATTAAACTAATGTGATAAAATTTGATAATTAATCGGATTTATTAATTCAGATAATCAATTATACATTTTTAAATGTAATCACCGAATAGAAGTAATTAAGAGATTTATTACTTATTGTAATTAATAAATCAGAATGGGATAATCAATTCATAAATAAATAAATTTAATTGGGAATAAAATCGAATTAATTTAGATTTAACGATTAGTTAATCCTGCGTATAAATATTTATTAAATGCATGACCTTACTTATGAATGATTATATTGCATTGTATTGTATGAGAAACCTTGAATTGACTGTCTTATCTGATCAGTAATATTTTGTTCTGTGACTGTGTATGATTTATCCATTTATTTACATTGTTATATTATCCGTGAATCTGTGAATTGACGATAAGCGTTATAGTTATACCGCTTATCAAAGATATTGTTGTACTTAAATTTGTGATGATTGAATGATATTGCACTATTGTGTTAAACCCCTTGACCACACTTATACACACACAAATATGGATTTCACGAGGAAATCGATTAAGTCACAGATTTTTGAAAATGATTTTCAAATAGACAATTGAGTTCAAATGTTCTGGAAATGAATTGGGATTTAAAGTGAAAAGCAATGGAAATGGAATTTCAAAGATGAAATTTATTTTGAATAACTTGTTGAGTTGGAAATTTAAATGTTTTGATTTAAATTTGAATTCAATACTTGAAATTTAATTCTATGATTTGAAACTAGGGTTTAACTATATTATACTAGTTATATATGAGTCAAACCATTTTTAAAGTATTGTTCTTTTGAGAATTTGAATTAACCCAAAGATTATAACTTGTATAAATGAAATAAGGTTTTTCCGAAATAACACTGTTGTCTCTAAATGATAAAAAACTTTCATAGGAGAAATGAATTTCAAATTGTATTAAAAGGATTTCAAGTTTAAACTGAAATAATCTTCCAAGTTATAGATGAATATCTGGAAACGAATTTTGAAAGAAAATATTTGGGAACGAACTTTGAAAGATATAAGTTAAATCTTAATTTAAAGATTTAATGAATTAAATCCAATTGAATTGGAATTGTTTTGAAATCCAGGAATGAATCTTTGAGAAACTAGGTGAACTTTATGAAATAAATCTTATGCTTAAAAGATTTAAAATGGTAATTTGTTTAAACCATTTGAAAGAAAGTTTTGAATTATTAAGTTGTGACTTAATTGAAATCCCATATCCATATGTTTTAAATGTTGCGCTCACTATTCGGTTTAGCCGGGATAGGACCTTTGTGTCGTATAACCCATTTCGAATATGTGATTCGACGTTACGGATAGCATTTGAAGACCGGTGTTGAAGACCGGGTATTTGCGAGAACAATAGGATAACCTATCGATTGTCTTTGCACTGAGTTGCAACGGTATAGAGACTCCTTAAGTGATGGGAAGTCCGATCGAGATTGTGAATACCCGGATTGCAAGGACTTCTTTGGAAGTGCCTTCGGTTCTGTTCAAACCCGGAAAAGACTTGTATGGATTGTTATGCCTGACATTACAATTTGAGATATAAAGCTGATTTCTTTCAAATATATTTCTGTTGGTGGCGGAGAATTTATTCTCTTAGCTTAACACCCTTCTCTGAGACGTACGAGCTCAGAGATTATGTAGTTGATGGTTATCAGCGATATATTCCCAATTTGGTAATGTAACATGCTGAGTGTTGCTGTGAAATGATCATTGTTTGATCATTTGTTATATGATCATTTGTTTGATCATTTATCTTTATGATCATTTCTATGATCATTTGTTGACCCAAAGCACAGCTTTTGTATAAAGCGTGGCTTTGTGGACGAGACTTCGTCGGACCTCACACCCCGAAATGGTCGAAACAGAAAAGATGCGGCAAGGTTATTGGGGGTAGCACCCCTTAGGGTATGTGCATTTCCTTCTGGATAGAAGTGGTATCATGGTATGGAGCCCGGATACTTAACTTATGTTGATATCACATATATATATATATATATATATATATATATATATATATATATATTACTTTGTGATTTGTTGCTGGGGCCCCGGATAAAGGTTGGTTACGACCGGGAGATGGCATACTCGTGTCAGTAATTACCCAGTTAGGGGTAACCCGGCCTTGTGTTGGCAGAGATCCGGTTAGGTTCTCGGGGACGTCCTTCCAGAGGCGTTCTCATGTGGCAATGGGAAGTTTCTTGGCCTGACCATTTGTTGGAAATCCAAAGAAACAATACGAGACTTGTACGGTTTTAGTTGTAGAACCTGCCATGGAATGTGGCGGTAACCTGCTATTGAACATTGATGCAGCTCGGGCCAGAGAAGAAAATAAGCAACCAAAAATTCTTCAAGTGATAAGTCGTACGCGACTCAAGAAAACGTTAAGTCATCCACGGCTTAAGCTGGAAGCGATAGGTCGTCCACGACCTAAGGAGTTATACGAAAAGGAGCTGCGAGTTAATGAGGATGCTTTAGGTCGTCTTCAGCCTAACAGAGCAGATGAAAAAAAGTTACGACTTAGTGGGAGTTTAAGTCGTTCACGACTTAACAGATCAGAAAATGAAGGCATGAGTCGTATACGACCTAATGGAGGAGTTTTAGGTCGGTCACGACCTAACAAGCAATGTGAAGAGCTATGTGAAGAGGAGTCACCACCTAACAAAACGTTAAGTCGTTCGTGACCTAACAAGGTGAAGGATAATGAGTCACGGAGGGATGAGTCGTTCGGGGTTAAGTCGCCTGGAGATGAGTCGTTCGGAGTTATGTCGCACTGGAAGAAAAGCTACTCTGGAAGTCAACTCGTTACCGACCTAAGAAGCTTGAGTCGCTGGGAGTTTAAGTCGTTAACGACCTAACTTAGGTCGTAGGTCGCAATGATGTTAAGATGTAAATGCTGGGCTTGTTGAGTCGCATGTAACGTTGTGTCGTATGTTGTGATGTCATGTGTTTGTGTTTTTTTTAAGTCGTGTGCAATGATTGAGTCAGTTGAGTCGTGTACATATGCGTGTGTTGTAATTGAGGCGTGTAGTACCTGTTAGGTCGGCAACGACCTAGATGAGTCGTAAGTTGAGTCAGCAACGACTTAAGAGGGGATAAGTCGGTAACGACTTAAGGCCTGGGTCGGTGTAAAACTTCTATAAATAGGAAGTGAGTTGTAAATTTTTGGTTGTTGATATTTGAATAAAATTCTTGTTTGATTGCTGTGTGCTTTCATCCTAAATTGGTAGTTGAGTGTAATCTCCTATCTCCACTTTCGGTTATTCGAGTGCGCTCGAATTAACGATTGTTGAAGCCGATTCGCGGAATCAAGTGCACTTGATCAACACTTGAAGAATTGAATATCTTCTCTCACGGTTCGTGCGCGATCAACTTGTCGAAGATAGCTAAAATTCGGTATCTTGATCAACGAATTTGGGCATTTCAGTATCTTCAACCCACCGATTGCTACTTTCATCGATTCATATCGTTTTGTTAATTATCCGCTGCATCATTTTGGTATCAGAGCTTGACTTAGCCAATCATAGCTAAGACGAGTCTTGGAGCCAAGGAATTTGAAGTTTGGTGTTCATCGTGTTCATCTTGAAGTTGCAACAAGAGGAGAACTCTCGATCCATTTCATTTTGGATCAAAGTTGGAAAGGTGTTTGAGTTGAGCCGTGGTGAAGTTGTTTTGAAGTTTGAAGCCGTGACTTGTTGTACAAGTTTGAGTTGGAGTTTGAATTGTGAATTGTTTGTGATTGTGTAATCATGCCGCCGAGAAGAGCTAATCGTCATCAGAATGTTGAAGCGTTGTATAGAAAAGAAGAGGCCGAGCAAATGGAACAACGTATTAATGAAAAGTTTGATGAAGGCATTGGAAAGCTAGAGAGGTTGATGAATGATTTGAATCAAAGTCAAAGGAGGAGATCACCAATCTCGAACCATGGAGGAAACCGAGTTTCGCCATCGGTTACGGAAGCGAGAAGGGTATCACCACAATCTTTTAGAGAAAGATGGGAAACATCAATTTCTTCAAGGAGAGATCACCATGACCATGGAGATGAAGAGAGACATAGCAGAAGAGACATGCGCGATCAAAGGGATGTTGATGGTCGAGATCGATATAGACATACATTTGATTTTGGTGAAGAGGGTGATAGAGCTAGCATTCATTATCAAGATCGAGACCAACTTCGAAATTCATATCGGGATGTAGATGATGATCGTCGTTGGGAATCGGGAATGAAGATGGAGATTCCAGAATTTAAAGGTGGAATGGTTGCTGAAGAATTTTTAGACTGGTTGTCAAATGTGGAGGAGATCTTTGATTTCAAGGAGGTTTCGGAGAATCGTCGAGTGAAGTTGGTTGCTACTAGGTTGAGGGGGAGAGCTTTGGCATGGTGGCAGCAAACTAAACTTACGAGAGAGAGAATGGGAAAGTCAAAGGTTGAGTCTTGGGATAAGATGAAGAGGTTGATGAGAGCTACATTTTTACCTTACAACTATCAATCACTTATGTACCAGAGATTGCAGAATCTAAGGCAAGGGACGAAATCAGTTAATGATTATGCATATGAATTTTACCAACTCATTGCCAGGAATGATATTATGGAGACAGAAGAACAGTTGACCGCTAGATTTGTTGGAGGGTTGCGAATACAGATCAAGGATATGGTTAATATGTTTGATCCAAGATCTGTAGCAGAAGCACATCAGAAAGCGTTGGCTTAGGAGAAGCAGGGAAGGCGTGGAGGTGGTGTGTTTACCAGTTCCAATAATCAAGTGAAGGGTGTTAGTGGAAGCTCTAATGTTAATAAATCTATCAGTAAACCAGTTGTGAATGAAGTTGCGAAGCCAAAGGTTAATAGCAGTTTCAAATGTTACAATTGTCAGGAGTTGGGTCACAAAAGCAATGAATGTCCAAAGCCGAAGAGGAGAGCAATGGTTGCAGAGATTGAAGAAGAGGATGTGGAAGCTGAATGTTCTAATTCACCTTATGTTGAGAAGGAAGAAGAGTTGTCCAGAGATGAAGGGTGTAATTTGATGATGAGAAGAAGTTACTTAGCACCGAAGCAAGAAGAGGAAAACAGTTGGTTAAGGAATAACATATTTCAGTCCACATGCACTATTCTGGGAAAGGTTTGCAAGTTCGTCATTGATGCTGGGAGTTGTGACAACATTATCTCTACTGAAGCAGTAAGGAAGTTGAACTTGAAAACTAAGAAGCATCCTAAACCGTACAAGTTAGCATGGTTAAGGAAGGGTGGCGAAGTGAAAGTTGGACGAAGAGCTTGTGTGAATTTTTCGATTAGGAAGAAATACAAGGATGAGGTTTGGTGTGATGTTGTAGACATGGATGTATGTCATCTGTTGTTGGGCAGACCATGGCAGTTTGATAGAGCAGTACAACATGATGGTCGTGCTAATAGCTATAGTTTCATGTTTGAAGGTACTAAGATTATTTTAGTTCCTAAGAAGCAACAACAGAAGGAAAGCAAGCTAGAGGAGATTGAAGAGCTGAAAACTTTGCTATCTTTGAAGGAGTTTGTTAAAGAAGTTGAAGAGGAGCCTGAAGTCTATTTGTTGATTGGACGAGAGAGTCATGAAGAAGTTGAAATTCCTGATGAAGTAAAGCCAGTTTTGAAAGAATTTGAAGACGTATTTCCAGAAGAGTTGCCTAAGGAGTTACCGCCACTGAGAGACATTCAACATCAAATTGATCTTGTTCCGGGAACAGTATTACCGCATCGACCACATTACCGAATGAGTCCAAAGGAACATGAGGAGTTGCGAAGGCAAGTGGAAGAGTTGCTTGAGCAGGGACGTGTTCAGGAAAGCTTGAGTCCTTGTGCAGTACCAGCCTGGTACCAAAGAAGGATGGAACATGGAGGATGTGTACCGATAGTCGGGCGCTGAATAAGATCACTGTGAGGTACAGATTCCCAATGCTGAGGTTGGATGACTTACTAGATCAGTTGAGTGGGGCTACTATCTTTTCAAAGATTGATTTGAAAAGCGGATATCATCAAATTCGGATTAGACCTAGAGACGAATGGAAGACTGCCTTCAAGACGAGAGAGGGGTTATACGAATGGTTGGTTATGCCATTTGGTTTATCAAATGCACCTAGTACATTCATGCGGGTGATGAATCAAATCTTTAGACCATTCATTGGGAAGTTCGTGGTGGTTTATTTCGATGATATTCTGATATATAGCAGGAGTATGGAGGAGCATGTTCAACATTTGAGGGAAGTGATGATTATTCTTCGTGAGGAACAATTTTATGCTGCTACGAAGAAATGCGTGTTCATGACGCATAGTGTTTTATTTCTGGGATATGTTGTGTCAGGAGAAGGTATACAGGTGGACCAGAATAAAGTTGAAGCAGTCAGGAATTGGCCACAGCCAAAGACAATTACGGAAGTGAGAAGTTTTCATGGGCTAGCGTCATTCTACCGAAGATTCATTCCACACTTCAGTAGCGTGATGGCTCCAGTTACTGATTGCATGAAAGGGAAACAGTTTGTATGGTCAGAGGAAGCGGGGGTTGCTTTTGAACGAATCAAAGAACTTTTGACGACAGCACCAATTCTTGTATTACCAGACTTTCAGTTGTTATTTGAGTTACACACTGATGCTTCTAAGGTTGGGATTGGAGGGGTGTTGAGTCAGAAGGGTCGTCCTATTGCATACTTTAGTGAGAAGTTATCAGGGGAAAAGATAAGATATAATACGTATGATGTGGAGTTTTATGCAGTGGTGCAAGCAGTGAAACATTGGAGACACTATCTGTTCCATAAGGAGTTTGTTCTTTACACAGACCATGAAGCTTTGAAGCATTTGCAAGGGCAAGATAAGATTTCAGCGAGACATGGATCATGGATTGCCTATTTACAGCAGTTTACTTTTGTTGTAAAGCACAAATCTGGGGTAACAAATCGTGTAGGTGATGCTTTGAGTAGGAGGAGTCATTTGTTGACAACGTTGAAGGTTGAAGTAACGGGGTTTGAATTATTGCCAGAATTGTTTGAGAAGGATCCTTACATTGCAAAGTTCGTTGAGAAAGTTAAGGATGGGGATGCTGATGAATTTATGTTGGTTGATGGATTCTTGTTTAAAGGAAATCGATTATGTATTCCAGATAGCAGTTTGAGAATGAAGATTATCAAGGAATTGCACGAGGAAGGACATGTGGGCCGTGATCGTACATTGCATTTGATTTCTCAATCTTACTTTTGGCCGTCGATGAGGAAAGAGGTTGAAAGGTTTGTGGAGAGATGTCATATATGTTAGATTTCGAAGGGAACAGCAACGAATGCAGGGTTGTATATGCCGTTACCTGTACCGACTAAACCGTGGGTTGATATCAGCATGGATTTCGTTTTGGGTTTGCCTAGAACTCAAAGGGGGAATGATTCTATACTTGTTGTGGTAGATAGATTTTCGAAAATGGCACACTTTCTTGCTTGTAAGAAGACGGTGGATGCTGTTCGTGTTGCTCAGATGTTCTTTAAAGAAATCTATCGTTTACATGGGTTGCCGGAGTCTATTGTTTCAGATAGGAATACCGGATTTTTGAGTCATTTTTGGCTTAGTTTGTGGAAGATGGTGGGAACGAAGTTGAACTTTAGCAGCGCTTATCATCCGCAGATGGATGGACAGACCGAAGTTGTTAACAGATCACTGGGGAATTTACTGCGGTGTCTTGTGAAGGACAATCTGAAGAGTTGGGACATGAAGTTATGCCAGGCATAGTTTGCTCATAATCATACAGTGAATCGTAGTACGGGATTCAGTCCATTTCAGATTGTATATTCAACTTTGCCAAAGGGACCGTTGGATTTGGCAGTAGTACCACAACCGAAGGGGACGGTTAAACGAGCTGCTGATTTTGTTGAAAGCTTGACAGAATGTCATACAATCGTTCAGGAACGATTGGAAAAGTCAAATGAGAAGTATAAACGATCTGCAGATTTGAAGCGACGAAATGTTGAATTTAGCGAAGGTGATTTGGTTTACGCTGTGTTAACAAAGGATCGTTTTCCATCAGGCACTCATAACAAGTTGAAAGCCAGAAAAATTGGTCCTGTAGAAGTTGTGAAACGAATTAATAAAAATGCTTATAAGTTGAAGCTGCCAGAGGATGTGTACACTTCTGACGTGTTCAATGTTAAGCATCTTGTGCCATATTATGGAGATCAACAATCTGATGAAGAACAATTTACAAATTCGAGGACGAATTTTTCTCAAGCAGGGGAGGATGATGCAGCTCAGGCCAGAGAAGAAAATAAGCAACCAAAAATTCTTCAAGTGATAAGTCGTACGCGAGTCAAGAAAACGTTAAGTCATCCACGGTTTAAGCTGGAAGCGATAGGTCGTCCACGACCTAAGGAGTTATACGAAAAGGAGCTGCGAGTTAATGAGGATGCTTTAGGTCGTCTTCAGCCTAACAGAGCAGATGAAAAAAAGTTACGACTTAGTGGGAGTTTAAGTCGTTCACGACTTAACAGATCAGAAAATGAAGGCATGAGTCGTATACGACCTAGTGGAGGAGTTTTAGGTCGGTCACGACCTAACAAGCGATGTGAAGAGCTATGTGAAGAGGAGTCACCACCTAACAAAAAGTTAAGTCGTCCGCGACCTAACAAGGTGAAGGATAATGAGTCACGGAGGGATGAGTCGTTCGGGGTTAAGTCGCCTGGAGATGAGTCGTTCGGAGTTATGTCGCACTGGAAGAAAAGCTACTCTGGAAGTCAACTCGTTACCGACCTAAAAAGCTTGAGTCGCTGGGAGTTTAAGTCGTTAACGACCTAACTTAGGTCGTAGGTCGCAATGATGTTAAGATGTAAATGCTGGGTTTGTTGAGTCGCATGTAACGTTGTGTCGTATGTCGTGATGTCATGTGTTTGTGTTTTTTTTAAGTCGTGTGCGATGATTGAGTCAGTTGAGTCGTGTACATATGCGTGTATTGTAATTGAGGCGTGTAGTACCTGTTAGGTCGGCAACGACCTAGATGAGTCGTGAGTTGAGTCGGCAACGACTTAAGAGGGGATAAGTCGGTAACGACTTAAGGCCTGAGTCGGTGTGAAACTTCTATAAATAGGAAGTGAGTTTTAACTTTTTGGTTGTTGATATTTGAATAAAATTCTTGTTTGATTGCTGTGTGCTTTCATCCTAAATTGGTAGTTGAGTGTAATCTCCTATCTCCACTTTCGGTTATTCGAGTGCGCTCGAATCAACGATTGTTGAAGCCGATTCGCGGAATCAAGTGCGCTTGATCAACGCTTGAAGAATTGAAGATCTTCTCTCACGGTATCGTGCGCGATCAACGTGTCGAAGATAGCTAAAATTCGGTATTTTTGTGATCAACGAATTTGGGCATTTCAGTATCTTCAACCCACCGATTGCTACTTTCATCGATCCATATCGTTTTGTTAATTATCCGCTGCGTCAAACATGGTAGCTATAGTAGGCATACGATAATAGTCGTATGTTGGCTAAGATTTATATCTTTACTTTCGAAATGATTTTCCCTACACTATGCACTAGTAATAATATCAAATGTTTCTTTTTAATGCGTATCAAGCATCTTTGACTATCATAAGGAGAAATCTCCTCCGATTCTGCGTTTGCATTGTGTGTGTGTGTGTGCGGGAGGCCTTATGGTAGTCTCATTTTTAAAAAGCATTGCGAATTGACTTTGAAAACCTTTTGTTGAATGTTTTAAAAGATAAACTGTTTTTGTTGCTCACACCAGTCCCACGACTGATCCGGAGTTTATTATTTTCTTTCCTAAACTCTGCGTGCTCATTATTTTCTACACGAGCAGTCTAGAGTTTGGGTTTTTCAGATAGTCTGGTTTAGTTGATTATCTAGAGTTAGTTTAGTCTTGGGACCACACCAGTCTTGCTTAGCTTGGTGCATGGTTAAGGGGAGTTCGAGCTATTGCTGGATTGGTTCTTGGAAATGGAGTTGCAGTTCTCGGAGTTCTCTTTTGAAGACTATCTTAGAGTTATATTGTTCCGCTGCTAGCATTATCTATATTTCTTTCCGATGCTATTTTCTTGTATCTCTGATGTATATTGATATTTATTGTATCATCCGTTGTATCAGATATTGTATCAATGTTGTATATCAATGTATTATTCTTATTATTCCGCTGTGTTATTTACTTAGTGTTGTTATAAGCTCCGGCGAATCGGATTTGAACGGTCGAATCTATGGCATTCGAATACGATATGAAGTATGGATGTCGATTTTTGAGTGGGCAAAATTCGTATCGTCACATTTTGGTATCAGAGCTAAGGTTGAACTTTAGCTCAGGAGTATAACACATTAAGTAGCTCATTAGAGATAGGGTGAAGTCTGCCCTAGAATGAGTATATCCCTAAGATATCCGTTTAAACGTCTCAGTAAATTCTCTTACTATCCAGTGATAGTAAGTATGAGTGCAAGAAGAGAACGAGATAGGGGATAGGAAAATACGACTATAATTGGTCAATGCACTGTAACAACAGTGGAAACAATCTTTCTCTATCAATCTTCTTTGATTTGTTTCAAAATTCTTTTGATTGCTTCGTGGCAGCTTCAGAAGAAGTTTCGATGTGATGATTATCAGTTTTTGATTTTAAACCTTAATGAATATGAATTGGAAATTTGGAATTGAAAATTTTAAATAAATTGGAAATTTAAATCGAGTTAACTTGATCAATGAAATATGAAGCTAAATTTATATTGTATCGATAAATCGATTTCGTTTAAAACCAAATTTGAAATTTTATTGTAATTTCTTGTGAATATCAAAGTCCGAAGAGGGACAAATTGGTATATATTCTGAGATATTCCGACTTGAGTTTGGAAGTCATATCTTAAGTTTGAGGAATTATAGGAGATCGAGTCTGTCTATCTCCGTGTTGTTTTCGTGCCTCCGAATTTCAAGGACGAAATTCTTTTAAGGGGGGAAGTTTGTAACGACCCTAGAATTTAATTTAATTTTAATTTATGACTTGTTTAATTTTTGAATTAAAATTGTAAAATTTATCGATTTAAGAGATGCGAGTTTCCTTGATTAAAATAGAAAATATATTAAGTCAAATTGATTTGAAAATTTGCATATATGTGTATATATGAGAATATATATATGTATATGTTGGATTTGAAAATATAATCTTAAATAAATGGGTCAAAGACTAATTATAATAATAACAATTAAAATATAAACTAGAAATACAAGACAATAAATGTCAAGTTAAACAAATAAATAAATATAGATATATATATATATATATATATATATATATATATATATATATATATTCCAGTGTACAATATGAAAACAAGACTTAAGAAAATATATATGTTAGTACAAACAAATAAACTAAGTATGTTTTAGCTGGCAAAAGAAGGCAGCAAGTAATGCAGCCTGCAGGTTTGTAAAAGAAAAAGATAAAGTAAAGCAAAAGTATGTACACATAAAAATATAAAACAAAAGAAAAAAATAAGTAAGGTGGAAAAAACATAAGGTGAAAGTGCGGTGTGTATACAATTATATGTGCTAATATAGTATACACGGATCGTGTAATATGGATTACAATACAAATGCGGAAATAGATGATAATAGCATTGTAAATAGAAAATAGAAAAAATCACACCAGAGATTTTTATACTGGTTCGGAGCACCGTCCTACGTCCAGTCCCAGACTACTATCTGGATTTTCACTAATTACAACCTCGCTTCACCCGGAGGAACAGGTTTACAATTACCCGAACAGCCGAACGGGATTTCACGCCTCTACAACACTGAGGACTTCAACACTTGCCTCTTACAATACCGAGGACTTCAACAAAAACCATTACAATTGTTGTTGACAACTTGTGCTCTTGTAAACACGGATTTGTCACTTGTAGTACACTCTTCCTATAATCTTATCCTCAAATTGTGAATGATGTTTGTGAAGATTATGGAATTTATATTGCTTATTGAATCAAAATATATGAGATAGTGTCAATGATTCAATAAGGAATGAAAGTAGTTTAGAGCTTTTTGAATGCAAGTGAATTCAGAGAATAGATAGAGAGCATATATAATCTTAATAAAACTTGTTCTTTTAATCAATGATATTGATGTGTATTTATAGAGAGAAAATAGTTATAACCCTTGGTGAAAAGTTGCAGTCAAAAGTTATGATCATTGATGAAGAAGAAGAGACGCAACCATTGAAGAAAGATGTGTCTTTTGGAAGAAGTTGCTCTCTGTTTAAAAACGGTCGACAGGTCAAAAACTAACCGGTAGACAGGTTTTTAAAAATATAGTCGTTATGTGCATGTGTGCACGTTTATTGTGCACATTCAACAGGAACGGTCGACCGTTCATTTTTGGACCGGTCGACCGGTCTCTGTTAAGTTGCACAATAAAGTGCACAACCTATATAAATGTGTATATATATATATTATATTTTGTGCATGATTATTTGAGGATAGATTTTGACAATTTTATTACTATTATAACATCAAATAATCAACCTATAATCTAGAGTACCATATGTAGGTCTTGATTTTGTCGATCGCTTTAATATTGTTGTCAGCAATCAAAATCTTCATAGAAGCTGTGACTCAACATTCTCCCCCTTTTTGATTGATGACAATATAAAAACTCAAGTATAGAATCTCCCCCTGAATATGTGATTTCCTGCAGACAAATATTAGCTTCTTTCATCCTGCAAACAATTATTAGCACCTTTCTCCCCCTTTGTCATCGACAAAAAGGAGTAAACAATAGAAAATATAAACCAAAGAGAACAATGCATACATTCAAACACAGGATGTTTTGATGAAGTACAATGCAAGTCATAGTCTACTACGAATAAAAAGATGGACACTATTTAGTACAAGTGCCATAGATGTTTTTAAAGAAATGAAAAGAAAAACAAACTAACTTCATTCCGACTGAATCTCTTCCTCATCATCATCATCATCATCATCATCGTCGTCGTCATCGTCATCGTCATCATCATCGTCATTGTCCCTACGACCTTGTCCGCTTGTACCACCGGATTCCTCGGATGTCGACCAAGTAAAAGTTGGAGGAGCCGGACGTTTTCCGGGGTCTTGATGTTGGGTCGAGACGGATGTGCTACATGATATAGCATCCCATATAGCGCCGAAGAATGACTTTACCTTATTGAATCGTCTATCAATTTTCGAATCCATTCGTTTTAGTCTTGATTCAAGTAAAAATTGATTCCGAGCGATGGTTTCAAGAGATTCTCTTGTAGATGATTTAGATTTCAATAATCTAACATCTTCAGAACGACGACGAGATGGTGGAGCTTGTTGTTCTTGAGTATCGCGTTGTTGCCATTGTTCGAAAGGCATAATATGAACATATGGAGGAGGAAGCTTCATCCGTTTGATAGTAGTGGAGTCAATACACTTTGGTGTAGAATATGCCGAATCCGGGGGTGTGACTCCACATGCAAGCAACATACGCATAATATACTCGTTATAGAAGAAATGTGGACGAGTAGAGTTATTTACCTTAAGAATTTCATCGAAAATCATGTGAACCCAATTTATTTCGATATCACAGTAGATAGCATAAAGAGCCTTGAAATTCTCTTTGTAAACGGCATCATAGTTTCCTAATCGAGGAAATAGAGAGTGCATTAGGACATGGTGTAACAACCTTGCAGTCGGTCGTAGCCCAATCGATTTGGTGCCGTTACTATCATCTTCTATAAATTTATGACTCGTACTATTCCGGGTGAAAACTTCACAAAATGTCGATGAAAACTCTTCACCTCTATTCGGTATTCCCAAAATAGAAGCAATTCTATCATAAGTGAGATAGATTCGTTTGCCACATACTACTGACCAAATAACTCCATTTGGATTATCCGGAGTATATTCCTCTAAATTCATATTCGCGTAAAATAGCTTAATCATCAAATGATTAATTTGTACGCTATTTACAGAAAAATCAATAAGAGGAGAGATACGAGATCTATTTGCTAATCTTTGAATACCGTATGCAGTGAAATCGTCGAATTTGATGAATGAGCCCGGATGGAACTTGTAATTTGTCATTTGATTCCATCTAGTTACTGCAACCGGAGATTCTAGCCATTTTCTAGCAGAGAGAGTAAGAGAAGAAGTTTCTGATGTTGCTCTTTTCTTTGATTTCTTCTGAGGAGGAGCCATTGAAGAGAATTTGAGAGTTTGTGAAGCTTGAGAATATGAACTAGGGTTTGGAAATGGGAAAATTTTCAGTAGAGAGTAGAAAGTAAAGAGGGTTGGTGGCAAAATATATACGTGAAGTATATAAAAAAAGAAATAACTGCCGACCGGTCGACCGCCTGCATATTGCCGGTCGACCGTTTTCAACCCGAGAGCAAAACGGTCGACCGGTCATATTTCAGGGGGTCGACCGGTTTGGCTCTGTGTGCAAAAATGCAGAATTTGGCAAAAATTTTGAAAACGAGTCGAATGAATATATTATATATTATGTTATTATTGCAAAAATATATTGTATTACAAGAATTATATATGAAAGCAAAATAATATACATTATGGAATTCTAATGAGAAGGTGAGTTGTTATTAGAATTCTTGTCGTTTTCAATGCGTTTAGCCCATGGACTCCAGTTATTTCGAGCTCCTTCGTTTTCGTTATAATTTCTATCCCAAGAGTTTGGAGTCGTTGAAGTCGATGGCCTGCATGGCATTGGTTCATGAACATCGTGCTTGTTTGATCCGCAGAAGAACGATGCCATTCTTTCTAAGACGGATAAACGTGCCGACGTACGTTGTTGTTCATGATAGAGTTGGTTTTGTCCATAATGCAATTGTCGTTGAAGATCGATTTGATGCTTTTGGTAGTGATGAATCTCATCGATTTGCGCCTTCGTGCGCGGAGAGCGGAATAGTGCTTTCTTTGCACGCTTGGATGTTGGAGTATGGCCAGGTGTGTGAAAACAATGGTGAGGGCATTCCGGCCTTTGTTTCGGTGTAATCGGAGAGTATTGTTCCTCCGACTCCGAGCTTGTGATAGAAATATGAGATTCCTCTGCGCATTTGTCGCAAATGTGTGCCATGGTAGCTTGTTTAAGATGATTTATAATTTTCAGCAAGAAGGTGAATGAATGAAAGTGTATTTTTCAAACGTTTATATAGAAAAAAGTTTGCCAATGAACTTGAAGATAGGATTTGTTAGAGATAATTAGCCGTAAACAAAAACAATGATGCATAAAAAAGTTATAAAAATAGGTATAGTTTGTTATAGGCTGAAATTTAAGAATTATTTGAAAAATATATAGCCTAAGTTTGAAGGTTACTTATTCTATTCTAGATCTTTCCGAGATACTAAGCCAAGCTCTCTTCGTAGTTTAATAAAACTAGATTCAAGTAATGGTTTAGTGAAAATATCGGCTATTTGATTGTCAGTGTGAACATATTCAAGATGTATATTACCTTTTTCAATATTATCTCTAAGGAAATGATGACGGATATCAATATGTTTGGTTCTAGAATGATTTACTGGATTTTTAGAGAGATTTATTGCACTCGTGTTATCACAGTATATAATAGAATTCGATAAATGTCTATCGAAATCTTGAAGTGTTTGTTGCATATATAGTACTTGAGTACAAGCGAGAGCCGCTGATATATATTCAGCTTCACATGTTGATAGTGAAACACAATTCTGTTTCTTACTAAACCAAGAGACAAGTGATTTTCCAATAAAATGGCACGTACCACTTGTACTTTTTCTATCCGTCCGTGAGCCACCAAAATCAGCATCACTATATGATACTAATTCAAATGGACATTCTTTTGGATAGAAAAGACCAAAATCTTTGGTATTATTAAGATAACGAATTATACGTTTCACTGCTCGTAAATGTGATTCCTTTGGATCGGCTTGAAAACGAGCACATAAACAAACACTCATTAATATATCTGGACGACTAGCTGTAAGATAAAGAAGAGAACCAATCATGCTTCGATATAATTTCTGGTCAACATTCTTACCACTTTCATCTTTTTCAAGATGTGTAGTTGTACTCATAGGAGTTGGTTTACCAGATGTATTTTGTAATCCGAAGCGTTTGATAAGATTTTCACAGTATTTTTCTTGATTGATAAAAATACCGTTTGAAAGTTGTTTGATTTGAAGTCCAAGAAAATAAGATAGTTCTCCCATATGAGACATTTCGAATTCTTTGGTCATAATACTTGCAAATTCCTTGCAGAGTTTTTCGTTTGTTGAACCAAAGATGATATCGTCTACATATATTTGGATAACCAGAATATCTTTTCGAGAATGTTTAATAAACAAAGTTTGATCGACTTTGCCTATTTCAAATCCTGAATTAATAAGATAGCTACGTAATCGTTCATACCAAGCACGAGGTGCTTGTTTTAAACCATACAGAGCTTTCTTAAGTTTGAACACATGGTCAGGATATTTTTCATGTACGAATAAAGGTGGTTGTTCGACATAGACATTCTCTTTGATAAATCCATTGAGAAAAGCACTTTTGACATCCATTTGATAAAGTTTGAAATTATGATAACAAGCAAAAGATAATAGAATTCTAATAGCTTCTAGTCGAGCAACTGGTGCAAAAGTTTCTTCATAATCGATACCTTCTTCCTGATTGTATCCTTGTGCTACTAATCTTGCTTTATTTTTGGTGATATTTCCTTGTTCGTCAGCCTTATTTTTATAGACCCATTTAGTACCAATTACTGACTGATCAGTTGGTCTTGGAACAAGTTCCCAAACGTCATTGCGCTCAAACTGATTTAGTTCTTCCTGCATGGCAATGATCCAGTAATCATCTATAGCAGCTTCTTTTGGATTCTTGGGTTCGATATTTGAGAGAAAAGCGACATGACCCATTTGATTGAGTTGACTCCTTGTTCTGACATGTGATGTTATTTCACCTATTATATTTTGGGCCGGATGGTCTCTTAATATTCTTGGTGGTGATTGTAATTCACATATTTGAGGAATATTCTCAATAATTATTTCTGAGTCAGAATCAGTATTTGAGATGATTGGATTATTAATGACTATTGATTCGTCATCATCTGATATTGTGTGAGGATGCTGATAGATTTCATCAAAAGATACATGAAGTGATTCTTCAATAGTTTTGGTTCGTTTATTAAATATTCGATAGGCCTTACTTCGTTCCGAATAACCGACAAATATTCCTTCATCGGCTTTTGGATCGAATTTTCCAAGCTGGTCTTTCGTATTTAAAATAAAGCACTTAGAACCAAAAACTTTGAAGTATGAGATTTTGGGCTTTCTTTTGTTAAACAATTCATAAGGAGTATTCTTGGTAAGAGGTCTTATGGACACACGATTTAAAACATAACAGGCAGTTGCAACAGCTTCTGCCCAGAAGTGTTTTGGTAAGGTGGTTCCATTTAATAATGTTCTTGCACATTCTTGTAAAGTTCGGTTCTTTCGTTCTACTACTCCGTTCTGTTGTGGAGTTCTGGGAAACGAAAAATTATGATATATACCTTTCTTTGTACAAAAATGTTCAAATTCATTATTTTCAAACTCTCCGCCATGATCACTTCTTATATTTTTAACTTTAATCCCTTTTGATTTTTGAATTCTTTTGACGAAAGATTTGAAATGATCGAAAGTATCACTTTTATTTTTTAAGAAAATTGTCCATGTATAACGAGAGAAATCATCAACAATTACAAGCACATATTGACTGTGATTTATTGATTGAACTCTAGTAGGTCCAAATAAATCCATGTGCAGTAACTCAAGCGGTTGTAATGTTGATATGACTTTCTTGGATTTAAACGATGATTTGGTCAATTTTCCTAATTGACATGCATCACAAATGTTGTTAACTTTAAAACTCATTTTGGGTAGTCCTCAAACTAGATTGTTTTTGGCTAGCTTGTCAATAGTTCTGAAATTTATATGACAGAAACGTTTGTGCCATAGCCATGGATCATTGTCATTAGCCACAAGACACATATCTGAATTATGATTAATATTCATATTTAGAATATATATATTTCTGTCTCTATAACCTTCAAAAACCAAATTATGGTCTTTATCTAAAATACTACACTTATTATTTGAAAAGGAAATTATAAAACCCTTGTCACATAACTGACTAATACTAAGTAAATTGTGTTTTAAATTTCTAACTAGCATGACATTAGTAATAAGAGGTAAGTTAGATGTACCGCAATTGCTCACATCGCCTTTGCCGATGATATAACCTTTTGAATTGTCTCCAAAAGTGACTGAGCCACCATCTGAGTATTTAATATTTGTTAATAAGCTCTTGTCTCCCGTCATATGCTTTGAGCAACCACTGTCCAATATCCACTTTCCTCTTTTCTTCAGTGGGACCTGCAAAAATAGAATTAAGTTCATGGTACCCACTTTTTATAGGGTCCTAAGAGTTAGGTCTTAGGAGTCCAAACCCATTTGGGTCCGGTATCCCCTTTATATATATAATTGTTATTAAAATGTACATTATTCATGAATTGCTGAATGTATTTGTTCCTAATCAAATTATTATTTGTTTTAGGAACCCATATTTTGATAGTCTTGACATTTCTCTTTTGAAATTTCACAACTGGTTTTGGTTTGAAATATAATAAACTAAGATTTTTCTTAGCTTCAGTTTTTTGTACTTTCTTCTTCCTTTTATTTCTAAGATGTTTTTTAGTTTCATGTTTGTTATATCCCAAACCTTGTTTATCTGAAATAGATTGTGAACTTTCAATGATTTTAGTCAAATTTTCTCGACCTTTGTTAAAGTTAGAAACATTTTGAGTAATGTCATCAAATTTTGTTTGTAAACTAGCTTTTTCTAGGTCTAGAATTTTGACTTTTGCTTTAAGTTCATGATTTTCAGTAGTGAGAGCATTATTTTTCTCTTTTTGAGCTTCTATTTCTTGACTCAAAAGAGATATTTGAGAGTCAACATTAGATGATGATTCTTGAATATTTTCAAGTTCTTCTTCTAATATTTTCTTCTCATCTTTTAACATATCTCGTTCAAACTCTGCTCTACTTAAATCTGCTTTGACTACTTTTAATTGACGTTTTAAGTCTTTATATTTGACTATCAATTCAGCATTAATATCAAGTAATTCATCAAATGTAGGAATTTGTACCTCATCTTCTGTTGCCATAAAACAAACATTAGCTTGTTCATTCTCCGAATCACTTTCACTTTCTGATGAAGATGACTCTGAATCATCCCATGTTACTAAGAAGGCTCGTTTCTTTGATTTGTCCTTCTTATATTTGAATTTGTCATTTTTTGACTTTTTCTTTTGTTCTGGACAATCCTTCTGCATGTGTCCCTTTTTATGGCAGTTGAAACATTCTATAGCAGATGAAGATGGTTTATTTGATCCCGGTTTCCTTTTATTGTAGCGACTGGCTTTTCGATATTTTAGGAATTTTTTGAAACCTTTAGCAATGAACGCCAAATCTTCATCTTCAGAATCTGATTTATTTTCATCTTTCTCAACATGAAATGCTACATTTTTCTTTTCTTCTTTCTGTTCTTTTCTAGCCTGCAAATTTGCTTCATAGGACATTAAATTTCCTATCAATTCATCTGGCTTCATGACGGAAAGATCATTAGCTTCTTCAATTGCTAATACTTTTCCTTCCCATTCATTAGTCAGAGAATGTAGGACTGTTGAAACAACATCAAAATCAGAATACTTTTGTCCTAACCCAATAAGTGCATGGTGAATAGTTTGAAACCGTGAATACATGTCATTGATTTTTTCATTTGGTTTCATTTTGAAATTTTGAAATTGACTTTTCAGCATGGCTATTTTGGCTTGTTTAACCTTGTTAGTACCTTCATGAGTGATTTTTAGCCTTTGCCAAATTTGATATGCAGTAGTGCAGATACTAACACGGTTATATTCATTTTGGTCTAATGCACAGAACAACATATTTATTGCTCTTGCATTTACGGCTGCTGCCGTTTTCTCAGCCACAGTCCATTCTGAATAATCAGTTGTTGGATTTACTATTTCTCTTTGAGTAGCATTCCAAGCATCATAGCTACTTGATTGCATAAAGAATGACATACGTGTTGCCCAATAACTGTAGTTAAGACCATTGAAAAATGGAGGTCTTTGTGTCGATTGCCCTTCTGTGTAAGTGGTGTTTTGAGTGCTAGTACTTGCGTTATTTGCCATATTACAAGAATATATCAAATAACTGTGTTACGGTTATATGATGACCGTGCTCTGATACCAAATGAAAGTGCGGTGTGTATACAATTATATGTGCTAATATAGTATACACGGATCGTGTAATATGGATTACAATACAAATGCGGAAATAGATGATAATAGCATTGTAAATAGAAAATAGAAAAAATCACACCAGAGATTTTTATACTGGTTCGGAGCACCGTCCTACGTCCAGTCCCAGACTACTATCTGGATTTTCACTAATTACAACCTCGCTTCACCCGGAGGAACAGGTTTACAATTACCCGAACAGCCGAACGGGATTTCACGCCTCTACAACACTGAGGACTTCAACACTTGCCTCTTACAATACCGAGGACTTCAACAAAAACAATTACAATTGTTGTTGACAACTTGTGCTCTTGTAAACACGGATTTGTCACTTGTAGTACACTCTTCCTATAATCTTGTCCTCAAATTGTGAATGATGTTTGTGAAGATTATGGAATTTATATTGCTTATTGAATCAAAATATATGAGATAGTGTCAATGATTCAATAAGGAATGAAAGTAGTTTAGAGCTTTTTGAATGCAAGTGAATTCAGAGAATAGATAGAGAGCATATATAATCTTAATAAAACTTGTTCTTTTAATCAATGATATTGATGTGTATTTATAGAGAGAAAATAGTTATAACCCTTGGTGAAAAGTTGCAGTCAAAAGTTATGATCATTGATGAAGAAGAAGAGACGCAACCATTGAAGAAAGATGTGTCTTTTGGAAGAAGTTGCTCTCTGTTTAAAAACGGTTGACAGGTCAAAAACTAACCGGTAGACAGGTTTTTAAAAATATAGTCGTTATGTGCATGTGTGCACGTTTATTGTGCACATTCAACAGGAACGGTCGACCGTTCATTTTTGGACCGGTCGACCGGTCTCTGTTAAGTTGCACAATAAAGTGCACAACCTATATAAATGTGTATATATATATATTATATTTTGTGCATGATTATTTGAGGATAGATTTTGACAATTTTATTACTATTATAACATCAAATAATCAACCTATAATCTAGAGTACCATATGTAGGTCTTGATTTTGTCGATCGCTTTAATATTGTTGTCAGCAATCAAAATCTTCATAGAACCTGTGACTCAACATAAGGTACTCAAGCATTTAATGCAACATACTTTATGCATTATGCAAACATCTTTAACATGCTTATTGTACAAATAGTATACAGCATACTTCCTTTTTATATGCATCAAACCCTTATTTCAGTTCATTGTCACAACTAAGCAAACCAAAGCATGCAAGCATTCTTCTTCAATCTGCCTGCATGCATTCTTAAATCCTGAGAAAAGATCAGAAGTAAACAATAACAAACTTAAATAATAGCCTCATCAAAACCAGAGCAATGCAAAATGATTCAAAAGCTTCAATCAGTTCAACAAGCTTCCCTGTATCCTCTGCTCTTCATACAGGTGTGTAACCTTTCCTTTTAAAATTTTAAACATGATTCTGTGGCAAGTATCTGTGATGAGAATATTTGTATATATGTATGTTTTCTGGATCCACATAAGTGAGGAGTGAATATATGTGCACAGTTATTCACTGTGATACTTTGTTTCTGGTTTCAAGCTCTGGTATCAGCTTCAAAAAAAAATCATGTTCTCATGATCAAGGCATGATTTGAATTCAAGATCAAAACAAAACTTGTTTGTTTTTTTAGTATAAGCTTTAATCTAAAAATGTATTCAAGCTAAAACAACTTAGCATTTCCTCTGGAAATTCAAAGATCAGAGCAAAGCTTTATATAAGTCGAAATTTAAATTTCTTAAATTACGTTTTCAGGCATATAAACTGAATTCGTATACTTTAATTTGATTTTTAAAGCTTGAATCATAATTTTTAGAGTTAGATGCTAAGAGCAGTTCGAGTTTGGTTAAAATTCGTTCTATCGTCGATCTCTGATGATCTACGAAGTTCTGGTGACCGGGGTTTCGTGTGAAGGTGGAGGGGAGTACGATGAGTTTGGGAAAAATAGTTGGAGGTGGCTACGGCCACGGTGGCGACAGCAGCATGCTTTTGAAGTTTCTAACCCTAGTTTTAACGAGAAGTCGCATTTTTGATTCGTTCTTTCTCCATGAAGCATCGAGTGACGCGCGATTGTGGGTGATAGTAGAGGGAGTGTGGACGAAAGGAATGGCCAAAGTTTCGTGACCTCCGGTGGCCGAGGCGGCGTGGACGAGGCGTTGCCAGGTATGGGTTTGGAGGATGATGCAAATTTCCAAGTTTCGAGTTTTATCTCGATTTCGATTTCGAGCTGTGAGATGGAGATCTGATGCTTGCGTTGAATTGTTCGGGTAGAGGTTGACTTGTCAAAGGCCGGAGGGGAGTTCGCCAGCGATCGGCGTTGCTGTACACGTGCACGAGCACGTTGTGTTTGGATCTGGGCATTTTATTATAAGTTGGAGCGGGTGTTTTCGTGTGTGTCTCGGGAGGAAGCTCGAAACGATTAAGGGTGTGACTCGAAGCAAGATTTTAATGCGAAGTGAAAACACTTGGAAAGTTTTTGGATGGAAATTTTGGGGTACCTGGGTAAAGATTTGGGAAAACTCAAAGTAGAGCTCGAGTTTGTGAGGGTTTAGCTCGGGGAAATCATGATGGGGCTCGGGTATAAGATGTGGTACAGGTTTCAAAAACCTGTTTCTGTTTAAACTTTAAAAATATTCAAGTATATCCTATAAAATGTTTTCGAAATAAATGATTGAGTTTAAACTCTTTTGAATTTCTTTCAGATAATTAATATTACTTTAACATGAAAGCTTAAAAGTAAATTTAAAATGAATGTTTTCAAACTTAAGAAAGTAATAAATAAAATCATTCATAAGAATAAATTATCTTTATTGTTAATGAAACATATTGATTTGTAATTCATAAATTATTAAGTTAATTTGAATGATTAATTATGAAGTTGGTTTAAAGGTTAATTTAATTAATAAGTAATTAAAGAATGATTTATTTAATTTATAAATAAATAATTAGATTAAATTACAATCAGAAATGATTAATAATGAATTAATCTAAGATAATTTTTAAGAAATAATTAAAGAAATGTTATTAGTGAATGAAAATAATTAACTAGAGATTATTAAGTAATTAAACTAATGTGATAAAATTTGATAATTAATAAAATTTATTAATTCAGATAATCAATTATACATTTTTAAATGTAATCACCGAATAGAAGTAATTAAGAGATTTATTACTTATTGTAATTAATAAATCAGAATGGGATAATCAATTCATAAATAAATAAATTTAATTGGGAATAAAATCGAATTAATTTAGATTTAACGATTAGTTAATCCTGCGTATAAATATTTATTAAATGTTTGACCTTACTTATGAATGATTATATTGCATTGTATTGTATGAGAAACCTTGAATTGACTGTCTTATCTGATCAGTAATATTTTGTTCTGTGACTGTGTATGATTTATCCATTTATTTACATTGTTATATTATCCGTGAATCTGTGAATTGACGATAAGCGTTATAGTTATACCGCTTATCAAAGATATTGTTGTACTTAAATCTGTGATGATTGAATGATATTGCACTATTGTGTTAAACCCCTTGACCACACTTATACACACACAAATATGGATTTCACGTGGAAATCGATTAAGTCACAGATTTTTGAAAATGATTTTCAAATAGACAATTGAGTTCAAATGTTCTGGAAATGAATTGGGATTTAAAGTGAAAAGCAATGGAAATGGAATTTCAAAGATGACATTTATTTTGATTAACTTGTTGAGTTTGAAATTTAAATATTTTGATTTAAATTTGAATTCAATACTTGAAATTGAATTCTATGATTTGAAACTAGGGTTTAACGATATTATACTAGTTATATATGAGTCAAACCATTTTTAAAGTATTGTTCTTTTGAGAATTTGAATTAACCCAAAGATTATAAATTGTATAAATGAAATAAGGTTTTTCCGAAATAACACTGTTGTTTCTAAATGATAAAAAGCTTTCATAGGAGAAATGAATTTCAAATTGTATTAAAAGGATTTCAAGTTTAAACTGAAATAATCTTCCAAGTTATAGATGAATATCTGGAAACGAATTTTGAAAGAAAATATTTGGGAACGAACTTTGAAAGATATAAGTTAAATCTTAATTTAAAGATTTAATGAATTAAATCCAATTGAATTGGAATTGTTTTGAAATCCAGGAATGAATCTTTGAGAAACTAGGTGAACTTTATGAAATAAATCTTATGCTTAAAAGATTTGAAATGGTAATTTGTTTAAACCATTTGAAAGAAAGTTTTGAATTATTAAGTTGTGACTTAATTGAAATCCCATATTCATATGTTTTAAATGTTGCGCTCACTATTCGGTTTAGCCGGGAAAGGACCTTTGTGTCGTATAACCCATTTCGAATATGTGATTCGACGTTATGGATAGCATTTGAAGACCGGTGTTGAAGACCGGGTATTTGCGAGAACGATAGGATAACCTATCGATTGTCTTTGCACTGAGTTGCAATGGTATAGAGACTCCTTAAGTGATGGGAAGTCCGATCGAGATTGTGAATACCCGGATTGCAAGGACTTCTTTGGAAGTGCCTTCGGTTCTGTTCAAACCCGGAACAGACTTGTATGGATTGTTATGCCTGACATTACAATTTGAGATATAAAGCTGATTTCTTTCAAATATATTTCTGTTCGTGGCGGAGAATTTATTCTCTTAGCTTAACACCCTTCTCTGAGACGTATGAGCTCAAAGGTTATGTAGTTGATGGTTATCAGCGATATATTCCCAATTTGGTAATGTGACATGCTGAGTGTTGCTGTGAATTGATCATTGTTCGATCATTTGTGATATGATCATTTGTTTGATCATTTATCTTTGTGATCATTTCTATGATCATTTGTTGACCCAAAGCACAACTTTTGTATAAAGCGTGGCTTTGTGGACGAGACTTCGTCGGACCTCACACCTCGAAATGGTCGAAACAAGAAAGATGCGGCAAGGTTATTGGGGGTTGCACCCCTTAGGGTATGTGCATTTCCTTCTGGATAGAAGTGGTATCATGGTATGGAGCCCAGATACTTAACTTATGTTGATATCGCAGATATATATATATATATTACTTTGTGATTTGTTGTTGGGGCCCCGGATAAAGGTTGGTTACGACCGGGAGATGGCATACTCGTGTCAGTAGTTACCCAGTTAGGGGTAACCCGGCCTTGTGTTGGCAGAGATCCGGTTAGGTTCTCGGGGACGTCCTTCTAGAGGCGTTCTCATGTGGCAATGGGAAGTTCCTTGGCCCGACTATTTGTTGGAAATCAAAAGAAACAATACGAGACTTGTACGGTTTTAGTTGTAGAACCTGCCATGGAATGTGGCGGTAACCTGCTATTGAACATGGTAGTTATAGTAGGCATACGATAATGGTCGTATGTTGGCTAAGATTTATATCTTTACTTTCGAAATGATTTTCCCTACACTATGCACTAGTAATAATATCAAATGTTTCCTTTTAATGCGTATCAAGCATCTTTGACTATCATAAGGAGAAATCTCCTCCGATTCTGCATCTGCATTGTGTGTGTATGCGGGAGGCCTTATGGTAGTCTCATTTTTAAAAAGCATTGCGAATTGACTTTGAAAATCTTTTGTTGAATGTTTTAAAAGATAAACTGTTTTTGTTGCTCACACCAGTCCCACGACTGATCCGGAGTTTATGTTTTCTTTCCTAAACTCTGGGTGCTCATTATTTTCTACACGAGCAGTCTAGAGTTTGGGTTTTTCAGATAGTCGGGTTTAGTAGATTATGTAGAGTTAGTTCAGTCTTGGGACCACACCAGCCTTGCTTAGCTTGGTGCATGGTTATGGGGAGTTCGAGCTATTGCTGGATTGGTTCTTGGAAATGGAGTTGTAGTTCTCGGAGTTCTCTTTTGAAGACTATCTTAGAGTTATATTGTTCCGCTGCTAGCATTATTTATATTTCTTTCCGCTGCTATTTTCTTGTTTTTCTGATGTATATTGATATTTATTGTATCATCTGTTGTATCAGATATTGTATCAATGTTGTATATCAATGTATTATTCTTATTATTGCGCTGTGTTATTTACTTAGTGTTGTTATAAGCTCCGGCGAATCGGATTTGAACGGTCGAATCTATGGCATTCGAATACGATATGAAGTATGGATGTCAATTTTTGAGCGGGCAAAATTCGTATCGTCACAGTTGCTTAACTTTAAAAACCTTCAAAAATAAAGGTATCACGTAAGACTCCCCACACATAAACATGGGTAAGTTTTTACCTTACGCTAACCAAAACATTTGATAGCAAATCCAGTGATATTATAATAGGGTCTAGGGTTTTCAAGTAAAATACAGAAATAGCTGGAATGCTTATGAAACGACCCGCAAATCCGTACCCCTTGAGTCAACACTATTCCACCCAAATCAACTCAAGTTGTACAGAAATACGAACCATTCGGGTTAAAGAAGAAGAGGTAGAAGAAGAAAATAGAAATCAACAACAGAATCTAACAATCGCAACGGAATAAAATATAATAAATAATAATGACCTTTACTCAAAATCAAATATATCTATTTATATATTACATCATCAGATTACATCAATCACAGCTCAACATCAATATCATACAAATGGATACACAACTCAACACAGCGGAAAATATATGTATATAAACAAGTACGAAATACGCATCGTCATCCAGCTCGGCTCCTGAGCTCCACAGCATCTCCTGTATCCTATAATACTCGGTCTGACCCGAGCATTACAGTTAAATAACACCCGAGTCAGTCTGGAATACCAACGTGAGAAAATCACACCCAACTGATTATTAAAGTTTCAAAAATCCTTTTGAAAACAAAAGCATCCCGTAAGACCACGCCATAAATAAACATGTCGAGTTTTTACCTTACGATAGCTAAAACATTTTTATTGAAATCCTCTGATATTATAATAGTGTCTATAGAAAGTAAAATAGAATCTAGCTGAAATGCATGCATCTCACGTTTCAGCAATAGTTGGGCACAATCAAAACCGTACGAGCGCGTAGGGAAAATGGATTCCAACTAATGGCTAGGCACTGGGGTACCACCTGTCACAGTACCTGATCTAGATCAGCGTACCGAGGAGCCACCCTAACTCCCCTGCAACACAAGACCGGAACTATCCCTTACTGGACAGTTCCGAGCAAGATCACCTCGCGGTTGGGATCAGCAACCGCCCACTAAGCCGAAATAAAAGGGACATCTAGACAGCGATGACCTCACCCTCCAGTGAGGGCTACCCACGAAGCCTTGCTGCATAACCCCTGATTTTCAGCCATTCCCATTTGATGAGGCTTGAGGCTAAGCGTTACCTTTTTAGAATATATCCCTTAGAATTCCCATCGTCCACCTGACGATGTTTCGCAGGCATTCATCGCTACAAGTCCGTCCCGGGTTCGAACGGAACCGAATGCACTATTCCTACTGCATCCATTTTGGAAATATCCTCAGGATTAGTAGCGACTAGCCCTTGCACTTTAATGCTCCATCTTCGAATCCAACTCGCTTCCACGAAACGTACAAACCGGATCGAAGTGGTTTTCGAGAAATAAATCTCGATCCCGATCTCTTCGAAACGATCAACGCATTTGTCCAATATTGATAGTCGGTTATTTAACTATCAATTAATATTCACAAACAACCATCATCCAATAAATAATTTTCCAAATTATTTATTTATCTCAAAATATCTTTACAAGATGTACTTTCACTTTCAAACCTCTTTGAAAACAGTTTTCGAACTATCTTCCTTTCTCAGAATAAATTCCAAGTATTTCTATTGCCACTGGGATCACCAAGCACAAATTTTTAGATTTTTATAATAATTTCAAAACACTTTAATTGTAAAGTATGTTTAACATTTAATTTAGAAAATTTTACTTTAGTACTTAATTTAAAATAATACTTTAGAAACAAATTAATACTTTATAAATATACATTAGATTTTCTTCTTTAAACAAAATACCAAATCATTCTTTAAATAATTATTACGATAATAGATTAACAAATTCCTTACTTTAGAATTTAATTCAAAATAATTAAATTAAAACTACTTTAATAATTGATTAAAAATATATACTATATGAATATTTGAAAATAAGGTTACTTTATAAATATAAACTAGATTTTCACCTTTAAAACAGAATTACTAAGTCACTCTTTATAAATTATTACTACGGTAATAGATTTGAATAAATATTTAATTTAGAATTTAACATTTAGAAATAATAAATTTCTAAGAACGTACTTTGTAAAATAACACTAAAACCTTTATTTTACTTTAAAACTCACTTTGAAAACGTACTTGGCTATCCAGAGAAATATACTTCTCTTCACAACCTTTAAAAATAAATCACTATTTACTTTTAAACAAATTTTCTCATTCCTTTAATAAATTCCCACCTTTAATTTATTCTTCCAAATATCCAATTTCAAACACTTAAATCAATTTCCAAATTGATTTTCAATTTACTTCATTTATTCCAAAATCCTTTAATTTCAGATTTTATTCCTTAACTATGATTTAAAATACTTTTAATTGAAATACCAATTTAGATTTCTCAATTTACTTCTTATTCTTTTAAAATAAATTTAAAACTTTAATTTGTAAAGTAATCCTTTATTCATTTTTATTTATATCACATAATTTTACAATTCATTAATTTCTGTTATTCAAACTCTTTTATTTTCATACTCGAAGTAATTAATTAGTATTTGACATACTTCTATTTCTTATCAATTCATTCTTAATTTATTAAATTTTCTAAGATTATTTTGTTTACAAATTTACTTCCTTTATTTTCTTTCCAAAATCCAATTTATATATTTTTGGTAATCCATTATACCCAATATATATCCAATACAATCATATCATTCAATATTCCAATATATCCAACATAGAATATCAAGTAATCACATCAGAGAATATTAAATAATAAATTTTGAAGGGTCCAGTTGGATCCCTCCAATCTGTTTTCCCTGCATCCACAGATGTTAGCACAATATAATATGCCAATTTCAAAATTACAATACTATAGCACATAAATCAAACTCAACCATTCAATCAATTATTTAAATTTAATCATTTAAATTTAAAATTTAAATTAACTGAGTGAGATTAACTCACCTTTGCTTTTATTGTTGTAATCCGATCCACACCGTCCTGATTCTCAACGATTTAGACCTTGTAAGATTATATAAATTATTTTATTACTATTCGAACTATTGAAAAAATCAATCACCGTTTAATAAACTTAACTTAACCCAATAATTTAATTTTAACTATTGATTTAATTTTAAACTGGTCTTCCTATAATAATCAATGTTTTTAGTAGCTAAATAGTTTAATAAGTTAAACAAATTGGTCTTCCTAATATATTATTTTGAAGTGTGTCCATGTATATTTTCTTCTTAATTAAACCAAGAATGAAATGATATATACTTTTAATTCTAAAATAGATCTGTGCATATATAGAATCGAACTGAAGGAGTTAAACCTTACTGTAACTATTTCTATCTCTTTTTTTTACAGTTTAAATTCCCAAAACCTAAATCAGATTTAATTAAACAAAAAAAAAAATTAAATAAAAAAATCGAAAACAAATACCTCCTGCCGATCCTCATCTTAACCCACACGTGTGTGGAGTCGCAACCCCAATGAAGTCAAACCCGAGTTCGAAGCTCTGATAAGCCGAAACCCTAATGAGTCGCGCCTCCAGCCGCTTCCAAACCATGCACGCGAGCTGCTCTGCTTGCGACTCCTGCCCTACTCGAACTTCACTGGAGCATCATGCGACCCATCACCATCAATTCGAGACAGCACACACCGAGTTGCCATAACCTATCGCGAAACCCTCCTCCCTCAGCACGCCCTCGAAAGTACGAAGTCGCCGACCCTCAACTATATGTCACGACCCAACCCAAACTGTCGAAACCCTAATTCGATGCACAGATTCGAATGAATCTCGTTCATACACGATTTCTGAAAAAATTTGAATTTGAGGAATGAAGGGCATACTGAAATTAATTGAAATGGAAAGTGGATCGATTGCCATTATCGATCTTGAGATTTGTAAACGAACGGTAGCAAAAAAAATGAATTTGATTTGATTTTTAAAGAGGATTGTTCAGCTATTTATTTTCTTTTGACTTTTAAACCTTTCTTAACTCTGTTGCGTGAGATTATAATAAGAAAGGTAGCATATAGAAATCAGCTAGCTACAGTGATCTGAGTGTTTGAGAATAACGGCTGATGTGAAGTGTATTTGACTAGTCGAAATATTATTTTAAATTCTGAAACGGTTATTACCAATTAAATTTTCAACGCGTTTATGTATCGTACGCTCACACGTTAATTCCGAAAGCTACGAAATTTGAAATCGGTAATAATTCAATATTACTGACCCAATTGAACTGGTTTAGTCAATTTCTAAGACTGTACCTCGGAAGGCTATTTTTAAATTCAATTTAAACAATAAAATTTTAAAACTGAACAAACCACTGCTAATTTCAATTTTACAACTTCTATTATCTTTAGTGTTATCAATATAAATTTTACAAGCCCTCAAATTATATTTTAACAGGCTTAAAATCACATATTTCGTATTTTACCCAATTTTTAAATTATTTAATTTAATAATTTAATTAACAATTTATAGTGATATTTGAATTCAAGTTACAATTATTCCATTGAATATTTAAGTCAACTAAATATTCTGATTTTAAAAGCTTAAAAAAATTCTGGTTCGTCATATTCCTTCCCCCTTAAAAGAATTTCGTCCCCGAAATTACTAGTTAGGAAGAATGGTCCAATACCCATTTACTTAACCCCAAAACCAAACAACTTAACATTCTACCAACTATCTTCTTATAAAAGAATCATTATTATTCTTATTAACTTCCCAAACTTTTCCAGTTTCCAAACAACTCTAGTTATACAATCTTTCAAATTTATATTCAATCCTAATTTAAATTATCAAATTTTTCCAAAATGTTTCTAACTCTCTAGATTTTCGAAAAATTTCGCCAGCGTCTCCTTTGCGCGGCTAGCTCGATACAACTACAAAATGGCTCTACGGCCTCCCAAATCCAAAAGAAAACAAAACGCCAAGTGGCTAGATCCAAAAACCCAATCAAATTTCATATAGAATTTTAAACACATACCTTTTTAGTTGGGCAATTCTAATTTATTATCTGAGATCAAAACCAAATCTCTTTTCCCTTTTCATACCTGCATATCCTGTTTAGCAATAATATCCAATCACAACATTCAAAAACATTTATTGACTTCTTTTACACATTTCCAATATTTGTTTTACTTAAGCTCGTACGATGCACATATATCATCCGTACGCAATACCAAATCCGATTGCTTACTCGATCACATAATCTCACTTCCGAACTAGTATCGTCCACCCGACTTTCTAGTGCGGACTCAGATCTGGTTTCCTGATTAGATACCGTCATTCTCCTTGCATAGTCATAACTATGATAGAGAATTTATAGAATCAATCAAAACTCCATATCCAGGTTCGCCGTTGAAAATCGAATGAAAAATCCTAACTCGGATCGATATAGCTATCTCGAAATTCTGTGCTTGAAATCTGGGTCAAATAGCTATGCGAACAAAATAATATACGTACTGTGACATCCCGTATTTTTAAGCCATGGAATTTGAACATTTAATTCGTTTTAAATGTTTAATGTGGGTTCTTAATTGATTTTGCAATGAATGGATTCGGGTTCAATCAGTGAAATAAGCTATAATTTTTATCTATAGTAATTCCGATTGAATTGAATAATGGGAAAAATATAATTTAGATATTCGGAATTGAAATAAAAGTAAATCTGAATGTAAAAAGTGATGAAAATAGTTTTAAAATTTTTATTTTGAGTTATTTGAGTATAAATAGCGTGGTGGGAATTTTAGATGAATTTTAAAGTTGATAAGTTAATATTTGGAATTTTATATTAATTTAAAAATAAATTTAAATATATTTAAAATGCAATTAATCAGATTTTGGTCTGGAATGAGCCAGAATGATTTTTATGGTGTTTATAAATTTTATATGAATTATTATTAAGTTAGTAAAAATTTTAAAAGTAAATTTTTAAGCGTTTTCGACAATTTTGAAAATCGCTTGATTTAATAGATGAGTGAAAATAGCCTTGCGGGGCACAGTCTCGGAATTCGACGAAACTATTTCCATTGGATCCGTAATAGTTAGTTATTATCGGATTTCAATTTTCGTAGCAATCGGAGTTGTCGTTTGACCGTGACAGCTCGAAACGCATCGAAATCGTTTTAATCGGTTTAAATTAAAATTGAACGTTTAATTCCGTAACTCGCGCATACGATCAAATTAGCTTACGAAACCTGTTCCATTGTGTCCGGAACACGGAAAAACCTTAGAATTGCCTGTCGAAACGCGTAGATCGGAGGTCGTTTGCGTAAATAGTTAAATTGAGAAATTTTATTAATTAAATAATATTAGAACCCTTTTATATATTAACTTTTTCCACTAAACCCTCGTTTCCTCTGGAAGCCGCCGCAGTTGCGTTCAATGGACAAAATATCATGGCCTTCCTCCTCAATTTTCTCCACATCCAAGCTTTATCGTCGAGAATTTCCAACTAGAGGAATGTTGTGCTCGTCGAGTTCTACTAGATCAATGGTGGATCTTGAGCGTTATCGACGTTTGGAAGAGATAGGGACCCGCTTTCATAGGGTTTTCACGCACGGTTCATGAAGTGAGGGGGAGGCCGAGTTCGTTCGTTTTTGGACCGGAGGTGGGTGGCGTTGTGGGCGTTCGAATGGAGATGGTGGATCGAGTTTATGGCGACCGAGGAGGAGGAGTTATTTAACCCTAATCGCGATGGCTTTGGGTTTCTCGAGCTGAGCATGTCGCGTGAGGGAGAAGAAATCCTGCGGCCTTGATTTCGAGCATTTCTGAACGGCTGAGATGGTATTAAAATTTATAAATTAAAGGAATTTGTTTTCATTTCATATGCAAACTACAAAATTGAATATCTAATGCATACGTTATCAGATTTCAACGAATTTGGTAACGCCGGGATCGCAGAGACGAGTACGATGAGATGGCGCAGATCCGGATCCATTCCGGGCAAGTAGAAATTTGGGTTAAATCGGACGTCGTTCGGTTTAATTTAAATTTCGAACGCTCGCCGAAACTCAAGGTGAGTTTAACTCACTCACATCTGGATATTGGCTGATTTAAATAATAAATATTTAAATATCTGTGTGATTGGTTGCATATTATTGTTATTATCAGTTTGGGTTGACATTTATATATGTGATGTGCTAATATTTGTGGATGCAGGGAAAACAGGTTGGAGGGATCCAACTGGATTCCTCACAATGTAGTAATATTTTTATAGTTGATGATGATGCCTGTTATATATTGTAATTGATAAATTTGGAATTTAATTGCATTGTGATATTGTGGGATAAACTATAAGCCCAGGATGTTAAATTATAAAGAAATTTGGAGTTTTAATTATAAAGAAATTAAATTGGGTTTTAAAAAGGAATTAAGAAATTAATAATTAAGAAATATAAAAATTTGGAATCTGCTTGGATGGAAAACCGAAATAAAATTGTATTGGAATATTGCTGGGTAAATTATAAATGCATAATTAATTATAAATTGAATTTTAGAGAAGTAAAAGATATTGTTAAATAATGAATTTCAAAGAATTAAAATTTGAAATCCATTTGGAATGAAAATTGTAAATTGGTAAATCTGGAATGATAAACAAAGAGAAAAGTTATTAGTTGATAAATGGGAAAATAAGATTTATGTTATTAAAATATAAACCTGAATTGAAATAAATTGACAGAAATTGTGAGAAGGATTTCTGTGATGTTTAAGTGGAAATGAGTTCCCTAGCAAAACCAAGTTCGAGTTTAAACTGATTTTATAAAAAGAAAGTTTTAAAAATTCAAACTTATTTAAAAGTGTTTGGAAATTATTATTTTAAAATAATTATTAATAATTAGCAATAGTAAATTTTATAAATACCTTAATAATTATTTTTACAGATGGATTTGTTTAAAAGACTAGTTTTGGACTTAAGTCATTTGAAATTAGTATTTAACTTATTAAAAACACTACTTTTAAATTTAGTTTATTAAAAACCTTATTTAAAATCAAAGTTTATATCTTAATAAATGGTTTTCTGTACATATGTTGAAATTATATTTTGAGCAAATAACTAGTAGTAAACTTCCATATTTTAAAAGTATATTTTGGAATTAAGTGTTTTTAAAATATAAATGTTTTGAACTTGGTTATTTCCAATGGGAATATATGGTAAAGGATTTACCTTGTAATGGAAGAATTTTGGGAAATTGTTTTCAAATGAGTTTTGAAACGTTGGAAATATATCTTGTAAAGATATTTGGGTAAATAAATAATATGGGGATTATTTATTGTGTGATGGATGTTTATGGATGTTTATGAGTATAAATTGATAGTTAAATCACCGACTATCAATATTGGACAATGCGTTGATCGTTTCGAAGAGACTGGGATCGAGATTATTTCTCGAAAACCACTTCGATCCGATTTTACGTTTCGTGCGAAAAACGAGTTCGGAGTCGAAGATGGAGCAGTGAAGTGCAAGGGCTAGTCGCTACTAATCTTGAGGATATTTCCAAAATTGATGTAGTAGGAGTAGTGCCTTCGGTTCCGTTCGAACCCGGGACGGACTTGTATGGACGAATGCTTGCGAAACATCGTCAGGTGGACGATGGGCATTCTAAGTGAAAACGTTCTAAAGGTAACGCTTAGCCTCAAGCCTCATCAACCAGGAATGACTGAAAATCAGGGGATATGCAGCAAGGTTAGGTGGGTCATGCCCAAGCAAGACAAAATATTTCCCCTGTCTAGATGTCCCTTATATATTTCGTCTTAGTGGGTAGTTAGTCGCGCCAACCACGGGGTTTATCTTGTTCGGGACTGTTCAGTAAGGAATGGTTCCGGCCTTGTGTTGCAGGGGATGAAGGGAGTAATCCTCGGTACGGTGATCTAGGCCCCGTACTGTGACAGGTGGTACCCCAGTGCCTAGTCATTGTTGGAAATCCATTTTCCCTACGAGCCTTGTACGAGTTTTGTTGTATTACCCACTTTTGTGGCTAGTAGCTGGAATTTAATCATGTAACAATTTCGGCTATTTTATAAGTATTTGTAAATAGACCCTATTATAATATCAGAGGATTTCTATAAAAATTGTTTTAGCTATCGTAAGGTAAAAATCCGACATGTTTATTTGTGGCGTGGTCTTACGAGATGCTTTTGTTTTCAAAGGATTTTTGAAACTTTAATAATCAATTTGGATGCATTATTATCAGTTGGTATTCCAGACTGACTCGGGTGTTATTTCATTATAATGCTCGGGTCAGACCGAGTATTATTTGTTCAGGTCAGGATGCTATGGAGAAGGAAAGGAGCTGGAGTCCGAGACGTATTATATGTACCTATATATATATATATATATATATATATATATATATATCCGCTGCTGTGATTGTATGATTAGTCTGATTTGTGATTGTTGATGTATGAGATACTCTTATGATGTGATATATAAAATGTTATAGATTTCATTTTGTGTAAAGTTCTATATTTATTATTATATTTTATTCCGCTGCGACTGTGAGATTCTGATATTGTTTAGTTTCTTCTTCTTCTTCTATCTCTTCTTCTTTAAACCTAATGGTTCGTATTTCTGTGCCACATGAGTTAATAGAGGTAGAATAGTGTTGATTCAAGGGGTACGGATTTGCGGGCTGTCACACTTGGTATCAGAGCTAGGTTGGCGACAACCTAGGCTTTGGTGGGGTAATTACTCATTTAATGGAGTCAATAGTACTCTATAATGAGTTGAGCGTATTAATAGATATGAGAGCGTACTTGTTAGTGAATATAAAATTGTTTTTATACTGTGTTAACTTATCGGTTGAGTGTTTATGAATTCTGGTCGGTGCGGGAAGTACAACCATATCGATAGGGGTTTCTAAACTCTTAAACAAGATAAACCGACATAGTATTGTTTTTAAAGTGGGTAAATGAAATAATTTTACCCAAAATTATATTTTGGTATAAAGGAAATCATTTTCTAAGATTATTATATATCTACTTGATTGTTTGGATGTGAATAACTTAATCAAATGAGAATCTAAAATTTAATCTAAAATTTGAACTGGTTATAACTAAATAAATTCTATGAGTATAAATTATATAAAAGAAGAATAATTAAATTTGAATTAAACCAGAATTTAAATCCCGGAAGTTTTGGAAAGGATTTTAAATGCGATAAAGATAAAAGTGTGGAAATTTAAAATCTTGGGAATGTTTGGGAATATTTTCCAAAATGTTTGAAGGCAGTTGTGGAATATTATTTTGGGTAATATTTTTGAATGGAAACTGTTTTGAAATGAATTTGGGAAAGTAAAAAGCATTGAACTCACTTCAGTCGTTGGAAAATAATCCTGATGATGCTGGCCACATCATTAGAATTCATTTTCGAGTTTCTAAAGAGATGGATTGCTTCCCTAATACTTGGTTATGATGTTGTTTGGATTTGTTGGGTATACTAGTTGTTTTGGAAATTTCAAAGGAGGAAATTTGATTTGATTGATATACCAAATAAATATATATTTAATATGTTTCAAAATGGTTTTGAAATGAAATCGGGCAATTGAATTCTGGGAAATTATATTTAAATGATGTGTAAAATTAAAATGATCTAACTATTGAACTTATTAAGTGAAATTAATATTAATAAGAAGTAAGAAATGAAAATTTTAGTCTTGGAGTTAAAATTTAATTTGAGTAATTGAAAGTGAATAAAATATGTTGAAGTGAGTAGAAAATTTGAATTTAACTTGGATAAGTAAAATAAATTGGACTTAAAATAAAGTTGATTTGAATTAAATTAAGATGTAGTGGACTTTGAGATTTTGGGTCATTGTGAAATGGAGTATACCCTCAAACTAGTAAGTGTTATGCTTTAGCTGGGGATTATGAATTTAAAATTTTGCAAAGGATTAAGGTGAAGGAAGATTTGTATCATTAAGAGTCCAGTGATACATATATAAAATTTGAAGTTGTGATTATAAGATGTATATGGATCAAGATAAGCTATATAAGCTTTTAAATAAATAAGTTGGAGAACTTATAAAAGAGAAATGGAGTTATAATCACAAATGGGAAATAGTGGGATGGTATGGTGGATTCAAACTTAATCTTAAATGAACTTGAGTTAGTAAATAAGTTTTGGATTTGTATATGGAAAATTACAATTGCGAATTTGAAATTGAATTAAATCTAAAGGAATTAGAATTAAATTAAATTGGATATAAAGGTGAAATATAAATTGTTTATAATTGCATAAAGAAATTCATATTCTTAAGTTATTAAGTGTTATAATTGAAACTTGTGATTATAAGATGGAAATGGACTTAAATAAGCAATCTAAGCTTTTATATGGAAGTGAAATTGTAATTTATTAATGGAAAGAGTTGAATGGTGTGGCAAATTCAAAACTTAACCATAAAAGAAATGTAAAGTGTAATAAAGCGGTGAGGATAAAAAGGTGGATGTTTTTAAGTTGGCAAATAAGTCTTGAACTTATGTATGGGGAAAATGAAATCTGTTTTGAAAATGAAATTGAAATTAAATTCCAGTTGTGTAATAAATAATATTGAATGGAGTTCAATCCTTATATGAGTGGTAAAAGAAGTGGGATGAATTAATTTGGCTAAGCAAATTTTTAAGTAAACTTGGAAGAAATTTGGATAAGAACCAAATTGGAAGGAAATTTAATTTAGTTGAAATAATGCTGAATGAAGTAAGTGTCTACTCAATTAAATCCAAATGATTGTTTGGAAATGAACTCTGTGTAAGCTAAACTAAATGGAATTTGTACTAGCAGGAATAAAATTTTGATAGTCGGGTCAAAAAAAAATTATTTTGTAAATATACTGGAATTGATTTGGATGAGAATCAAATGAAAATAAAATTTTCTTTATAAGAAAATAATGGAAATATTGTGAAAGAACTTAAGCAAGCTGAATGGTAATTATGATTAAGCGTTATAATTTTGACTTGGATAAATTTTAGTTGGGAAATAAAGTTGAATGGCAAGTGAAATGGTTTGGAATTAAATATTGTGATATCATATGAATATAAGAATTGTAAATAATTTAGAATAGAATAATGATAATGATAATAAAATACTAAAAAAAATAAAATAAACTGAAGATGAATAATAAATTTGAAAAATGAGAATGAGGATTTGATTTAAAAATTGCAAGAGAATAAGAATATTTGGATTTTGAATAATTCCGAATGAAACAGAGATTTATGAAATTTGAAGTTGGAATTAACTTCTAAGTTGGTATAAGCTTAAGAATTGATATTGTGTTTGGATAACCATAACCTGCATAGAAATTAGACAATAAACTTAAGTGGATAAATTAAAGAAAAGTAAATGAATTAAAAGCACATATTCATAAAATTGAAGTAAATATAAATTTGTTGCAATAAATATGAATGGTACACAGTGGACTTGAGTATAAATCATTCAAGTGAAATAAAAATGAAGTTTGGATTTGAATTAATAAATTGAACTGAATTGGAATCTAATTCAAAGAATTTGTAAAGGAATGCAAGTGAATTGTTTTAAAATAGCAAATGGAATGGGTTTTTAAATCAACTGGGATGAATTGACATTTTAATAAGTAATGTTTGCATATGAATAGTAATGGGCTATAACAGAAATGCGAATGTTTCCAATTTTAAATCGAATTTGATTGTAAATCAAGTTGGGAATGTAGGTTAAAATAAAATTTAAGAAAGGCATAATTAACCATATTGAAATGAAAATGAATTGAATAAAATCTTTGGATTGTTAAAAAGAATATGGTTAATATTGTTAAACCATGAAGTTGGGTTTGTAAGGTGAATTTAAAATGATGTAGGAATTGAGAAATTTGTTATAAAGGTGGTTAGCATGCATAATTATGAAATTGCTTGGTTTGGTTATGGAATGGATATGTTTGGCTTGCATTTATATAGGAAATGTTATTAAAATGCTTATATCTTTGAAAACTGATAAGTTGTTTGAGTTTAGTACAGGTACAGAAGACGTTCGAGAGAGTTGGAGCGCGTATATGAGTTATATTAGCCGCTCGCTATTAAAATGTGCTAAAAAGGTACGCCTACGCAAATATAATTGGGAAATGATATATATATTGCGATATATTGTGGTTTCCGACCGTGTGGGTCGATGTATATATATTTATTTGTATCGCGATATCGCGAAAGCTCCTCCGTACAGGGGAGACTCTGCCAAAAAATTTCGGAAATTTTGGGAGTTAGAAAATTTTTGGGAATTTTGAAAATTTGTAATTAACTTGGAAAGTTATAAGTTAAAAATTAAAAGACTTAGAGTAAATAAAGCAAGTGAGTTTGGATTTGAGCTAAAGGATTTAGGAAAGTATATATAAGCTTTTAACTAAGCAAATTGGATGAGTAAGTGAGTTTGAGCATAGTTTCTATCTTAGCAAATTTCGAGGACGAAATTTTTATAAGGGGGGAGGAATGTAACATCCCGTATTTTTAAGCCATGGAATTTGAACATTTAATTCGTTTTAAATGTTTAATGTGGGTTCTTAATTGATTTTGCAATGAATGGATTCGGGTTCAATCAGTGAAATAAGCTATAATTTTTATCTATAGTAATTCCGGTTGAATTTGAATAATGGGAAAAATATAATTTAGATATTCGGAATTGAAATAAAAGTAAATCTGAATGTAAATAGTGATGAAAATGGTTTTAAAAATTTTATTTTGAGTTATTTGAGTATAAATAGCGTGGTGGGAATTTTAGATGAATTTTAAAGTTGATAAGTTAATATTTGGAATTTTATATTAATTTAAAAATGAATTTAAATATATTTAAAATGCAATTAATCAGATTTTGGTCTGGAATGAGCCAGAATGATTTTTATGGTGTTTATAAATTTTATATGAATTATTATTAAGTTAGTAAAAATTTTAAAAGTAAATTTTTAAGCGTTTTCGACAATTTTGAAAATCGCTTGATTTAATAGACGAGTGAAAATAGCCTTCCGGGGCACAGTCTCGGAATTCGACGAAACTATTTCCATTGGATCCGTAATAGTTAGTTATTATCGGATTTCAATTTTCGTAGCAATCGGAGTTGTCGTTTGACCGTGACAGCTCGAAACGCATCGAAATCGTTTTAATCGGTTTAAATTAAAATTGAACGTTTAATTCCGTAACTCGCGCATATGATCAAATTAGCTTACGAAACCTGTTCCATTGTGTCCGGAACGCGGAAAAACCTTAGAATCGCCTGTCGAAACGCGTAGTTCGAAGGTGTTTGCGTAAACAGTTAAATTGAGAAATTTTATTAATTAAATAATATTAGAACACTTTTATATATTAACTTTTTCCACTAAACCCTCGTTTCCTCTGGAAGCCGCCGCAGTTGCGTTCAATGGCCGAAATATCATGGCCTTCCTCCTCAATTTTCTCCACATCCAAGCTTTATCGTCGAGAATTTCCAACTAAAGGAATGTTGTGCTCGTCGAGTTCTGCTAGATCAACGATGGATCTTGAGCGTTATCGACGTTTGGAAGAGATAGGGGCCCGCGTTCGTAGGGTTTTCACGCACGGTTCATGAAGTGAGGGGGAGGCCGAGTTCGTTCGTTTTTGGACCGGAGGTGGGTGGCGTTGTGGGCGTTCGAATGGAGATGGTGGATCGAGTTTATGGCGACCGAGGAGGAGGAGTTATTTAACCCTAATCGCGATGGCTTTGGTTTTCTCGAGCTGAGCATGTCGCGTGAGGGAGAAGAAATCCTGCGGCCTTGATTTCGAGCATTTCTGAACGGTTGAGATGGTATTAAAATTTATAAATTAAAGGAATTTGTTTTCATTTCATATGCAAACTACAAAATCGAATATCTAATGCATACGTTATCAGATTTCAACGAATTTGGTAACGCCGGGATCGCAGAGACGAGTACGATGCGATGGCCCAGATCCGGATCCATTCCGGGCAAGTAGAAATTTGGGTTAAATCGGACGTCCTTCGGTTTAACTTAAATTTCGAACGCTCGCCGAAACTCAAGGTGAGTTTAACTCAGTCACATCTGGATATTGGCTGATTTAAATAATAAATATTTAAATATATGTGTGATTGGTTGCATATTATTGTTATTATCAGTTTGGATTGATATTTATATATGTGATGTGCTAATATTTGTGGATGCAGGGAAAACAGGTTGGAGGGATCCAACTGGATTCCTCACAATGTAGTAATATTTTTATAGTTGATGATGATGCCTGTTATATATTGTGATTGATAAATTTGGAATTTAATTGCATTGTGATATTGTGGGATAAACTATAAGCCCAGGATGTTAAATTATAAAGAAATTTGGAGTTTTAATTATAAAGAAATTAAATTGGGTTTTAAAATGGAATTAAGAAATTAATAATTAAGAAATATAAAAATTTGGAATCTGCTTGGATGGAAAACCGAAATAAAATTGTATTGGAATATTGCTGGGTAAATTATAAATCCATAATTAATTATAAATGGATAAATTGAATTTTAGAGAAGTAAAAGATATTGTTAAATAATGAATTTCAAAGAATTAAAATTTGAAATCCATTTGGAATGAAAATTGTAAATTGGTAAATCTGGAATGATAAACAAAGAGAAAAGTTATTAGTTGATAAATGGGAAAATAAGATTTATGTTATTAAATATAAACCTGAATTGAAATAAATTGACAGAAATTGTGAGAAGGATTTCTGTGATGTTTAAGTGGAAATGAGTTCCCTAGGAAAACCAAGTTCGAGTTTAAACTGATTTTATAAAAAGAAAGTTTTAAAAATTCAAACTTGTTTAAAAGTGTTTGGAAATTATTATTTTAAAATAATTATTAATAATTAGCAATAGTAAATTTTATAAATACCTTAATAATTATTTTTACAGATGGATTTGTTTAAAAGACTAGTTTTGGACTTAAGTCATTTGAAATTAGTATTTAACTTATTAAAAACACTACTTTTAAATTTAGTTTATTAAAAACCTTATTTAAAATCAAAGTTTATATCTTAATAAATGGTTTTCTGTACATACGTTGAAATTATATTTTGAGCAAATAACTAGTAGTAAACTTCCACATTTTAAAAGTATATTTTGGAATTAAGTGTTTTTAAAATCTAAATGTTTTGAACTTGGTTATTTCCAATGGGAATATATGGTAAAGGATTTACCTTGTAATGGAAGAATTTTGGGAAATTGTTTTCAAATGAGTTTTGAAACTTTGGAAATATATCTTGTAAAGATATTTGGGTAAATAAATAATATGAGGATTATTTATTGTGTGATGGATGTTTATGGATGTTTATGAATATAAATTGATAGTTAAATCACCGATTATCAATATTGGACAATGCGTTGATCGTTTCGAAGAGACCGGGATCGAGATTTATTTCTCGAAAACCTCTTCGATCCGATTTGTATGTTTCGTGCGAAAAACGTGTTTGGAGTCGAAGATGGAGCAGTGAAGTGCAAGGGCTAGTCGCTACTAATCCTGAGGATATTTCCAAAATGGATGTAGTAGGAGTAGTGCCTTCGGTTCCGTTCGAACCCGGGATGCACTTGTATGGACGAATGCTTGCGAAACATCGTCAGGTGGACGATGGGCATTCTAAGTGAAAACGTTCAAAAGGTAACGCTTAGCCTCAAGCCTCATCAACCGGGAATGACTGAAAATCAGGGGATATGCAGCAAGGTTAGGTGGGTCATGCCCAAGCAGGACAAGATATTTCCCCTGTCTAGATGTCCCTTATATATTTCGTAGTGGGTGGTTGGTCGCGCCAACCACGGGGTTTATCTTGTTCGGGACTGTTCAGTAAGGAATGGTTCCGGCCTTGTGTTGCAGGGGATGAAGGGAGTAATCCTCGGTACGGTGATCTAGGCCCCGTACTGTGACAGGTGGTGCCCCAGTGCCTAGTCATTGTTGGAAATCCATTTTCCCTACGAGCCTTGTACGAGTTTTGTTTGTATTACCCACTTTTGTGGCTAGTAGCTGGAATTTAATCATGTAACAATTTCGGCTATTTTATAAGTATTTGTAAATAGACCCTATTATAATATCAGAGGATTTCTATAAAAATTGTTTTAGCTATCGTAAGGTAAAAACCCGACATGTTTATTTGTGGCGTGGTCTTACGAGATGCTTTTGTTTTCAAAGGATTTTTGAAACTTTAATAATCAATTTGGATGCATTATTATCAGCTGGTATTCCAGACTGACTCGGGTGTTATTTCATTATAATGCTCGGGTCAGACCGAGTATTATTTGTTCAGGTCAGGATGCTATGGAGCAGGAAAGGAGCTGGAGTCCGAGGCGTATTATATGTACCTATATATATATATATATATATATATATATATCCGCTGCTGTGATTGTATGATTAGTCAGATTTGTGATTGTTGATGTATGAGATACTCTGATGATGTGATATATAAAAAGTTATAGATTTCATTTTGTGTAAAGTTCTATATTTATTATTATATTTTATTCCGCTGCGACTGTGAGATTCTGATATTGTTTAGTTTCTTCTTCTTCTTCTATCTCTTCTTCTTTAAACCTAATGGTTCGTATTTCTGTGCCACTTGAGTTAATAGAGGTAGAATAGTGTTGATTCAAGGGGTACGGATTTGCGGGCTGTCACACGTACATCCTACGTATTTGCCCCAATTGATTATGAACTATATCAATTTCCTTTTTATTCACATTTATTTTGATTATTATTCACTTATTCTCACTTTCCCTTGTCACAACTTCAGTTAAATTTTCATTCTTATTCACTTGGAATAATTTTCCTCAATGCCATTTTACCTAAGAATCTCACCATTCATTTCTTATGTTTAATATAATTATTTTATACACTTCTTTCATAAATTTGTTTTCACTTCATTATTGGAGTTTATATCTATTTTATTCAATTTGCCTTTACAATTCCATAAAAATTTCAGTTTGCTTCATTTTGTTAATTAATTTCAAATATAAATACTTCTTCCCAATTTTATTTGAATTCAATTCATTTCCAAACTTTGAATATTGAATTTTGATTCACTCTATCTCAATCCATATTTAATTAACCATTTCCCTTATTCGTTTTACTTACTAATTTATTTTTATATCTCAAATAAAAGTTAGTTTGCAAACTTTTCTTCTTTTAGTTTCTTTGAACAATTCTTCAGTTCAGCACACTTTACTTATACAATTTAAATTAGGTTTCAACATTCAATTATAATTCTATTTTCTTAACAAGTTTAAACCATTTGTCGTTATTGGAAGTTTTCAAAAGATTCAAAAAAAATTCTAACTCCCAAAATTTTTGAAAATTTTTGGCAGAGTCTCCTTTGTACGGAGGAGCTTTTGCAATTTGACAAGAGATATAAATATATATACATCGACCCACCCGGTTGGAAAACAGAAAAACAGTTCATATTTCCTATTTGTATTGCGTAGGCGCACCTTATTTAGCATTTTTAAGCAAGCAGCTATTTATTTAAGCAATTAGCGTAGTCAAAACCAGTCAAACGGCTTCCAAAAACCTGTACTTGCTCAATTTAAACATGTGAGTGTCCAATATACAAAGTTTATTAACAACTTTCTTATTTTCAATAGCTAACACTTGTATAATATAAGCAATATCCACTAAACCCTTCCATAAGCAAATTTATAAGGTTCCAATGCAAATTTAAATGCTTTCATTTAAATGGTTTACACTTCATTGCTTACATTCAATTCATTTTAAATCCAAATAAACTCATGTTTATTACAATCGATTCAAAAACCAATTTTATTACTTATATTAACTTATTTGCGTCAACGACGACCATTACTATGCAGATTCAATGATATTCACCTAATAGAATATCCATTCTAGTTTATAACTACTTAAATTAGTACCAATTCAATTTTTACTTTATTTTGTTCCATTTCTAATTGATTCCATTCAATTTATTTCATATTCCATATTCATATTTATCTTATTTGAATCCATTTATAAATCTTGGAACTATCCATTTTCAAACCATCCTATTCGATTCAAATGATTACACAACTCTCAACTTAACTCAATTTCATTCTTAGTCCAAACAAACTCATTTAAAATGAAATAATCCCAAAAGCAATCCAACTCCCATTTTTCCAAAGTCAAATTCTCATTAATATACGTTAATTAACTCAATTACTAATTTCATTTCATTTACCAAACAAGTTTTATTTAAAATCATTTCAAATTTATTTTTATTCACTTGAATTTTATTTACCACTTAAACCATCACTATTACAACTCTATTTTGTTTAACTTGAGTTCATTGCCAGCTCCATTCGTTTAAATTAAATTAGTATATTTCATTGAATCAATATGAACTCTAACTCACATTCAATAATTTATTTCCGAATTCCTCTCATTTTATAACGAGGCAATTTCCAATTTATCTCAACTTAGATTTTTATTTGCAATGTAAATCATTTTTATGTTAATTCAATTCCATTCAACTTCAACTCAAATTTAATTCACTTACAATTTCAAGTTGAATTTATATTAATAACTCAAACTTCACTTTCAAATTCTATCATTTATTCACAATTCAAATTTTTATTAACCAATTTGAGTTCCATTTTCATATTCCATTAATTAATCAAGTAGTCTATTTAAAATTTTACCCAATATTTGATTTTATTTCAAAAATCCCTTTAACCGTTTTACTTGAGTTCAATCTATTTTATATTTTATATTTTGGATTATACTCATTATGATTAAAAACAATTTTATTTGGCCTATTTATTTTATTTCCGAATTTTATAAGTCACAACTTATTTATATTCATATTTCATCTATTTACAATCAATCTCATTCACATTTTACTTATTAACTCGGAATTATACCTTTTATTTAGCCAACATATTTTTATTATTCCATAAACATTTTAAACAAGATTCCAGAATTTAAACAATTTTCCAAAATTTCAAAATCACTTTTGAAATCAACTATATCCAAAATATTTTGGCAAATTCAATTTTATTCCTTTGAATTTCAAAACCAAACCCAGTTCGCAAACAATTCCAATTTAAAATATTCAGGTAGCAATTCCTCTCTTGAAACTCGGAAATGAACATCGATGATGTCGCGATCATCGTCGGAATTATTTTCCAGCGACCGAAAGAGTTTAGTGCTTTTATCTATTTAACAACATTTCAAATACATATTTTGTTTAAATTTTCAAATCTCTCCATATTCGATTCCAATTCAAAAAAAATATTTCCGAAATAATATCACTATTATTCCTCCAAAACTTTTTAAAACCATTTCCAAATCCAAAGGAATTTAAACCCTTTTCCAAAATTCCAAATTTGAAATCCATCCAATTTATATTCCAACATTACTCTGGGATTTTGTTTCCAATGTTAAATCACATTCATAGTTTAAATTTACAAATTTCTCTAGAGTTTTATTTCAATTTATAAATTACATTTATAATCTATATTTCAAATTCCATTCTGTTATATAAATTTATTCTTCAACTTTGGTTATAAGTTTTCAATTTCTTGTTCAATTTCTACATAATAGTGTTAATAATTTAATATTATCATTACTTAACAATCATGCATCCAAATACTATAATACTTTACAAAAATTATATTCTTTTTATATACTAAAATAATTTGGGTAAAATTATTTCATTTACCCTACTTAAAACAATACTGTGCCGAATTGTTCTATTCAAGTGTTTAGAGATCCCGATCAATAACGTTAATTACTCGTATTGACCAGAATCCATAAACTACTCAATAAACCAATAACACAATATAAAATCATTTTATATTCACTAACAAACACGCGCTCATATCTATTAATACACTCAAACTCATTCTAGAGTACTATTGACTCTATTTCAATGAGTAATTCCCACCAAAGCCAAGGTTATAACCAACCTGGCTCTGATACCAAGTGAAACAACCCGCAAATTCGTACCCCTTGAGTCAACACTATTCTATCCAAATAAACTCAAGTTGTACAGAAATACGAACTATTCGGGTTAAAGAAGAAGAGGTAGAAGAAGAAAATAGAAATCAACAACAGAATCTAACCATCGCAACGGAATAAAATATAATAGATAATAATGACCTTTACTCAAAATCAAATATATCAGTTTATATGTTACATCATCAGATTACATCAATCACAGCTCAACATCAATATCATACAAATGGATACACAACTCAACACAGCGGAAAATATATGTATATAAATAAGTACGAAATACGCATCGTCATCCAGCTCGGCTCCTGAGCTCCACACCATCTCCTGTATCCTATAATACTCGGTCTGACCCGAGCATTACAGTTAAATAACACCCGAGTCAGTCTGGAATACCAGCGTGAGAAAATCACACCCAACTGATTATTAAAGTTTCAAAAATCCTTTTGAAAACAAAAGCATCTCGTAAGACCACGCCACAAATAAACATGTCGGGTTTTTACCTTACGATAGCTAAAACATTTTTATTAAAATCCTCTGATATTATAATAGTGTCTATAGAAAGTAAAATAGAATCTAGCTGAAATGCTTGCATCTCACGTTTCAGCAATAGTTGGGCACAATCAAAACCGTATGGGCACGTAGGGAAAATGGATTCCAACTAATGGCTAGGCACTGGGATACCACCTGTCACAGTACCTGGTCCAGATCAGCGTACCGAGGAGCCACCCTAACTCCCCTACAACACAAGACCGGAACCATCCCTTACTGGACAGTTCCGAGCAAGATCACCCCGCGGTTGGGATCAGCAACCGCCCACTAAGCCGAAATAAAAGGGAAATCTAGACAAGGATGACCTCACCCTCCAGTGGGGGCACCCACGAAGCCTTGCTGCATAACCCGTGATTTCAGCCATTCCCATTGATGAGGCTTGAGGCTAAGCGTTACCTTTTTAGAACATATCCCTTAGAATGTCCATCGTCCACCTGACGATGTTTCGCAGCATTCATCCATACAAGTCCGTCCCGGGTTCGAACGGAACCGAAGGCACTATTCCACTACATCCATTTTGGAAATATCCTCAGGATTAGTAGCGACTAGCCCTTGCACTTCAATGCTCCATCTTCGAATCCAAACTGGTTTGCACGAAACGTACAAACCGGATCGAAGTGGTTTTCGAGAAATAAATCTCGATCTCGGTTTCTTCGAAACGATCAACGCATTTGTCCAATATTGATAGTCGGTTATTTAACTATCAATTAATATTCACAAACAACCATCAACCAATAAATAATTTTCCAAATTATTTATTTATCTCAAAATATCTTTACAAGATGTATTTTCACTTTCAAACCCCTTTGAACACAGTTTTCGAACTATCTTCCTTTCTCAGAATAAATTCCAAGTATTTCTATTCCCACTGGGATCACCAAACACAAAATTTTAGATTTTAAAATAATTTCAAAACACTTTAATTGTAAAGTATGTTTAACATTTAATTTAGAAAATTTTACTTTAGTACTTAATTTAAAATAATACTTTAGAAACAAATTAAAATAAGTTTACTTTATAAATATACATTAGATTTTCTTCTTGAAACAAAATACCAAATCATTCTTTAAATATTATTATGATAATAGATTAACAAATTACTTACTTAAGAATTTACTTTAAAATAATTAAATTAAAACTACTTCAATAATTGATTAAAAATATATACTATATGAATATTTGAAAATAAGGTTACTTTATAAATATAAACTAGATTTTCACCTTTAAAACAGAATTACTAAGTCACTTTTTATAAATTATTACTACGGTAATAGATTGGAATAAATATTTACTTTAGAATTTAACATTTAGAAATAATAAATTTCTAAGAACGTACTTTGTAAAACAACACTAAAACCTTTGTTTTACTTTAAAACTCACTTTGAAAACGTACTTGGCTATCCAGAGAAATATACTTCTCTTTACAACCTTTAAAAATAAATCACTATTTACTTTTAAACAATTTTTCTCATTCCTTTAATAAATTCCCACCTTGAATTTATTCTTCCAAATATCCAATTTCAAACACTTAAATCAATTTCCAAATTGATTTTCAGTTTACTTCATTTATTCCAAAATCGTTTAATTTCAAATTTTATTCCTTAACTATGATTTAAAATACTTTTAATTGAAATACCAATTTAGATTTCTCAATTTACTTCTTATTCCTTTAAATAAATTTAAAACTTTAAGTTTTAAAGTAATTCTTTATTCATTTTTATTAATATCACATAATTTTACAATTCATTAATTTCTGTTTATTCAAACTCTTTTATTTTCATACTCGAAGTTATTAATTAGTATTTGACATACTTCTATTTCTTTTCAATTCATTCTTAATTTATTAAATTTTCTAAGATTATTTCATTTACAAATTTACTTCCTCTATTTTCTTTCCAAAATCCAATTTATATATTTTTGGTAATCCATTATACCCAATATATATATCCAATACAATCATATCATTCAATATTCCTATATATTCAACATAGAACATCAAGTAATCACATCAGAGAATATTAAATAATAAATGTTGAGGGGTCCAGTTGGATCCCTCCAACCTGTTTTCCCTGCATCCACAGATGTTAGCACAATATAATATGCCAATTTCAAAATTACCATACTATAGCACATAAATCAAACTCAACCATTCAATCAATTATTTAAATTTAATCATTTAAATTTAAATTTAAATTAACTGAGTGAGATTAACTCACCTTTGCTTTTATTGTTGTAATCCGATCCACACCGTCCTGATTCTCAACGATTTAGACCTTGTAACATTATATAAATTATTTTATTACTATTCGCTTTTGAAAAAAATCAATCACCGTTTAATAAATTTAACTTAACCCAATAATTTAATTTTAACTATTGATTTAATTTTAAACTGATCTTCCTATAATAATCAATGTTTTTAGTAGCTAAATAGTTTAATAAGTTAAACAAATTGGTCTTCCAAATATACTATTTTAAAGTGTGTCTATGTATATTTTCTTCTTAACTAAACCAAGAATGAAATGATATATACTTTTAATTCTAAAATAGATCTGTGCATATATAGAATCGAACTGAAGGAGTTAAACCTTACTGTAACTATTTCTATCTCTCTTTTTTTTATAGTTTAAATTCCCAAAACCTAAATCAGATTTAATTAAATAAAAATAATTAAATAAAAAAAAATCAAAAACAAATACCTCCTACCGATCCTCATCTTAACCCGCACGTGTGTGGAGTCGCAACCCCAATGAAGTCGAACCCGAGTTCGAAGCTCTGATAAGCAGAAACCCTAATGAGTCGCACCTCCAGCCGCTTCCAAACCTCACATGCGAGCTGCTCTACTTGCGACTCCTGCCCTACTCGAACTTCACTGGAGCATCACGCGACCCATCACCATCCATTCGAGACAGCACACACTGAGTTGCCATAACCTATCGCGAAACTCTCCTCCCTTAGCACGCCCTCGAAAGAACGAAGTCGTCGACCCTCAACTATCTGTCACCACCCAATCCAAACTGTCGAAACCCTAATTCGATGCACAGATTCGAACGTATCTCGTTCATACATGATTTATGAAAAGATTTGAATTTGAGGATTGAAGAGAGTGTTGAAATTAATTGAAATGGAAAGTGGATCGATTGCCATTATCGATCTTGAGATTTGCAAACGAATGGTAGCAAAAAAAATGAATTCGGTTTGATTTTTAAAGAGGATTGTTCAGCCATTTATTTTCTTTTGACTTTTAAACCTTTCCTAACTCTGTTGCGTGAGATTATAATAAGAAAGGTAGCGTATAGAAGTCGGCTAGCTACAATGATCTGAGTGTTTGAGAATAACGGCTGATGTGAAGTGTATTTGACTAGTCGAAATATTATTTTTAAATTTTGAAACGGTTATTACCAATTAAATTTTCAACGCGTTTATGTATCGTACGCTCACACGTTAATTCCGAAAGCTACGAAATTTGAAATACGGTAATAATTCAATATTACGGACCCAATGGAACTGGTTTCGTTGATTTCTAAGACTGTGCCTCGGAAGGCTATTTTTAAATTCAATTTAAACAATAAAATTTTAAAACTGAACAAACCACTGCTAATTTCAATTTTACAACTTCTATTATCTTTAGTGTTATCAATATAAATTTTACAAGCCTTCAAATTATATTTTAACAGGCTTAAAATTCCATATTTCGTATTTTACCTAATTTTTAAATTATTTAATTCAATAATTTAATTAACAATTTATAGTGATATTTGAATTCAAGTTACAATTATTCCATTGAATATTTAAGTCAATTAAATATTCTGATTTTAAAAGCTTAAAAAAATTCCGGGACGTCACAGCTTACATCTCACGTTCCAACATAGTTAGGCACTTATTGGAGATTGGATTCCATATTATGGCAGGGCTACTGGGTATCGCCCGTCATAGTACGAGGCCTAGATCACTGTGCCGAGGATTACTCTCAATCCCCTGCAACACAAGGCCGGAACCATTCCTTATTGAATAGTTCCGAACAAGACAACCAACGGTTGTAGCTAGCAACCGCCCACTTAGCCGAATAAAAAGGGACATCTAGACAGGGGTAAAACTCGTCCTACTTGAGCATGATCCATTTAGCCTTGTTACACCTCCCATGTTTTAGCTATTCCCGGTTGATGAGGCTTGAGGCTACGATTACCTTTATAGAACACATCTATCTTGGAATGCTCATCGTCCACTTGACGATGTTCTGAAAGCATTCAGTCCATACAAGTTCGTTCCGGGTTCGAACGAAACCGAAGGCATTATCTCGTTACACTCATTTTGGAACCACCCTCAGAGTTAACGACAATAACCCTTGCACTCTGAGTCTTTATCTTCACTTGAGATTCATGACCTATCGTTAATTTGGATCGATGTGGTTTTCGAATATCCAAATTTGGAAACCCAATCCCGGTTTCATCGAAATCCAAAACGCCATCTTTTTTGTCCAAGTTGTTTTAAAGTTAAAACAATTCAATTCAAATCATTATCTATATTCACACAGATAGATAATTCATATATCCACAAATAGATAATCCATATCATCACAATTTAACCAAATCATCTCATATCACATATCACACATATCTCATTAGAGATATCAAACAATCAAAGCATTCAATATCAATCAGCCATTCATATGCAATGATTTATTAATCACACCATCTATAATTAATTTAAAATGAATTAAATTAATTATTCTATCTCTAATTAATTTAAAATAAATTAAATCAATTACTTTCATCACATAAATCTTGCTTACTTAACCATTAATTAATTACAAACCAATTAATTAATCATCATCTTAATTAATCACGCTTGATTAATTATCCTTTAATTACATTCAGTAATTAACCCTTAATTAATTACACAAATTAATTATCTACAAACCATTAAGTAATTAACCTTAATTACCTCATTAACTATAATTAACTACATTAATCTTAATTAATTACAATTAATTAATTACCTTATAATCACATATTATTGATTAATTAATCTTAATTAATCAATCCTTAATTACTCTCATTAATTGCATTAATTAATGATCCTTAATTAATTACTTCCATTAATCAACTTTAATTAATCATAAACAGTAATTACCATCCTGTAATTACTTACCTTGATTAATTAACTCCTTAATTAATTATATTAATCCTTCGATTAATTACACCAAGTAATTAATCCTTAATTACTTCTATTAAGTAATTATCCTTTAATTACTTCCCATTAAGTAATTCCCTATAATTAATTACATCCAGTAATTATACATTAATTACTTCACCAAGTAATTACACTATTTAATCTCATTAAGTATTCATACTTAATCAATCATAAGATTATCCATAATTAATCAACCAATTAGTTAATCATATTCATTTGATTAATTACAATCGGGTAATTCATTCCTTAATTACCCTTTTAAATAAATTAATTAATCTTTAATTACAGATTAATTAATCCATAATTCTTAATTAATAAACCTTAATCATCAATTAATAAAACTCAATAACAAATTAATTAATCCTAATTAATAAGTTAATTAATCCCTAATAACAATTAATTGACCCTAAATATTAGTTAATAAATCCTTAATTAACTTTAATTATAGATTAATAATTTCTTAATTATTAATTAATAAAGCCTAATTATTAATTAATAAAACTTAATTACAAATTAAGTACCTTTTTGATTACAAGTTAATTAACCTTAATTACTTAATTAATTAATCTTTAATCATTAATTAATAATCTCTAGTTATCTAATTAATAGTTCCTAATTATAAATTAATTAACCTCTAATTAATTAAATTAAAACCCTTAATTATTAATTTTAATTAAATTAATTAAATCAATTAATTACCCTAATTAATTCCTTAACTAATTCTTAATCATTATTAATTAAATTAATTAATCATATCTAATTTCCTTAATTAATTTAATTAATATCAAGGTACTAAAACTTTAATTATCTTTGAGATAAAACATTATTTTACTAATGACTTAGTTATCATTAAAACATTTATCGTAATAATTAACCTTACCTAATTAAATCATTAATTAAGTTTCTTTAAAAAATACTCATTTAACTTGGTAAATTAAGGTTAACAAAACATAACATCCTTTAAATGCTTTAAACATTAACAAGTAATAGTTTTAAAACTATTTCAATTTAAATTTGAAAACTTGTCTTTATAAAAACTTTTAAAATTTCATTTCAAGCTTAAGTTTTAAATATAACTTTAACCTTTACTTAACAAAATTTACATTTAACAAATTTCAAAATTTCTTAACAAAATGTCAATGAAAACATTTATTATATATAAAGTTATTTATATAAGAAATTTTTAAACCAATTTCATTATTAAATTTTAAAACCTTGTTTAAAAAACTTTTTAAACTAATAAATCTTTTTGCTTCGGGTCAAACCCGAAGACCACTCGGGTCTAACCTGAAGACCACTCGGGTTTAACCCGAATTCCCTTTCCGTTACAAAGATTTTGTTTTAGTTTTTAATTTAAATTTAAATTTTAAAACCTGTTACCACTACAACAGTTAACAGGTAAAACATACCAACCACTTCATGTTCCCACTCTAGTCACGCATCAAACACACGAGCATCTGTTCGAGTTGCCCACGAACCCATCTTTCCAAACACGAGAAATCATAGTCGTGCACATGCACCAGCGCTGGAATCATCTCCGACCTCTGACGAACCCTCCGGCACGTCACTCATCGCCGTCGCAACCGACTCCGATCATCAATACACTTTCACAAGCTACAGATCAAAATCGAACTACCCAGTGGAGATTGGAACCAAATATCACAACCAGAAAATGCCTCGAACACTTGACCCGACCACCTGAACGCCAGAAACTCCATCCACATCACCACAAATGTAACATCCCGGAAATTTTTAATTTAAAAATTTGGTAATTTATTGGAACTTTTAAATGTAAATTCGAGAAATTCAAAAGAAATAAAATATTGAAATAAAATTACATAGTTATTTAATGTTAATAACTAAAACAACTTTTCCTTTTAACAAAGTAAAATAAGAAATTGTGACAAAGTAAAACAAGAAATTGTGATAGATGAGCTTTTAATAGAAATAAAATTGTTAATGTAAGTTATGATAAAATTATAAAATTTAAATCACGTAATTATAATCTAACATTTAAACAAATAAACTAAGATAACAAATTTTTTTGAAGAAATATAAAACTATAAAAGAAAACACACACTTTAATAAACCAATATGAAGACATAAGAAAGAAAAACACTTTCAATTAGCAATGTAAACAAATGAAGGACCAGGAAAATAAAGTATGCGAGCCTCAATAAAAAAATAAAAATAAAATGTACTTATAAAATCAAATTGAACAAGAACATGCTGCAACATAGAAAAAGGGGAAACCTGAACATTCCATTTACATACTTTCATTAAATGCCATCACCTTTAGCAAAGAAACATACTTGCATTAAATACAAGCCTACATCAGCACCTTGAAGAGAAACAGGGAAGCATGAAACACGGCATGCTATAAATATACAAAGCAACATACTTTCATTTAATGATTTTACTGCACGGCCATAAAAACAGTTTTTGATTTACCTTTATACCATAAAACATTGTACTTGCGTACTTTTGTACATTTCTATATATATATAACTAAGCATCATCTCGTTCAAAACTTTTTATTGAAGAAAGAAAGAAAAAAATAAACAAGCAAAGATCAGAAATTAAAAAAAGAAAAGGGAAACATTACCTTATATTCAAGTTGAAAGAAATTTACTGAAGGAAGAAAGATCAAAACTGCAACTTTTAAATACAAAAGTATTCTCTGTTTTCAATACTTGTCAGGTGAGTAAACATATTCTTTAAAAAGTTTTAAGTTTAAATTAAACAGTTCATGATGTTTTAAAAAGATAGTTTGTATATGCTTTTTATGTTGATATGTATCTGTGCATATATCTGTCATTGGTTCTTCTCTGTTATGAATTACAGGGATGGGTTAATATTCAAACTAAAGTCTATTTGCTTTAATCACTGACATGTTTGGGTTCTTTTCAAATAAATCAAGTAGTTTTAATCCTCAAACAAGTTTTGTAAAGATGTTTGAACATACATAGTTTTTTTTTCTTTTCCACTGTAAACTTGTTTACAGGTATCCAACAAATACTTGACAAAAATAAATTGTTGTAAATTATGAATTCAAGAATATTTATTGAATATATACTTCAAGGCATGAATTTTAAAACAAAAAATTTAAATTTTTAGTTTAGTATTCTCAGAGCAATGTGTATATGAACAAAGATTGTTTTTTTCAAATTTCAAACAAGCGAATCTATAGAAAATCCTAAAATTTGGTTTGAAGCATGCTGAAACCTTAAGGATCTCAGAAAAATTATTAATTAATTTTTCTATTGCATGAAAGTTGGATTCAAAGTCCCATTAGGGTTTTAGTTCCAGTTTTGAACGTGCTTAGCAAAAAGAGGATTGCGCCCTCTTGAGTTGACCGAGCTTCACAAGGACTTGAGGAATGATAGCTTGGGGTGTTGTCGAACTATGGACGAAGTTGCTTGTTTTCTAGCGACGTCAGGCGCCGGGGCGAGGCAATCGTTTGAGGGTTGTTCGTTCAAGCTTTTGGGTTTGGGAACGAGATTTTGAAATTGTGATTAGTTCGAACTTGTGAGTGTTTGAGAGGCACGAGCACGTCGTCGATGATGTGTGGACGACCAGAAGTTCGACCGGAGGAGGCGATTCCAGTTGTGCACATATACGTGCACGAGTTGATGATCTGGAAGTTTATAGCCTGAAGTGTTTCAGGTTTGTTTTCTTATGGGTTGTACTTGAAGCTTGACTCGGGGAAAACAGGGCAGAACTCGAAGGGAGATTCGGGAAGTTTCAGCATTGTGTCGTGACAAATTTGGACTTAAACAAATTTTGAAAAAAAATTATTACACGGGTAGCATTGGGTTGAAACTCGAAGCAGGGAGCGTTCGAGCTCGGGCGTGACTCGGGGGGAGCCTCGGGTTGGCCACCTGAAACAACATAATCAGTTTGAAATTGTCGAAAACTTAAGTTTAAACAATTTTTATAAGCATTCTTTATAAAATGATTATTTTTATTAATTTATAAATTTGAAAAGAAACTAAAAATGATATACAATTTGAAATTTAATTAAGAGTTCAAATTTAATTGTAATTGAGAATTTGTTATTCAAATTAATTTAAGTTGATAAATCAAGAAAAATAGCAGTGAATTTAAAGAACTAATTTTGAATCAATAAATCGAATAAATTAAGATTTAATTTATTTATCCAAATTCTCATCGTTGATTTAAAATAGTCTGGTGGTAAATTTATTTAAACCACATTAGAAGATAAATTAACTGTTTCTATGCATCATACTGATATTTCTGTTCTGTTTGTGATTCTGTATGATGTAATTGCCATGTTATTGCACTGTGATTATGATTTGTTCTGTATTGATGTGAAAACCCTGTTGCCCGTAAAACGGCATTTAAACCTCGATGCGACAGGGAATCGGATTTTAGTTGGTTATCTGAAACCCACATCGAATCTGTGAATATTTGTGAATGACATCCACATGTTTTAAAAATTTGACACTCACTATTCTAATTAGCCGGGAAAGGACCTTTGTGTCGTATAACCCATTTCGAATATGTGATTCGACGTTATGGATAGTATTTGAAGACCGGTGTTGAAGACCGTGTATTTGCGAGAGCGATAGGATGACCTATCGATTGTCTCTGCACCAAGTAGCTACGGTATAGAGATTTCCTAAGTGATAGGAAGTCCGATCGGGATTGTGGATATCCGGATTGCAAGGACTTCTTTGGAAGTGCCTTCGGTTCTGTTCGAGCCCGGAACAGACTTGTATGGATAGTATGTCTGACATTACAAATTGAGATATAAAGCCGATTTCTTTCAAATATATTTCTGATGGTGGCGGAGAATTTATTCTCTTAGCTTAACACCCTTCTCTGAGACGTACGAGCTCAGAGGTTATGTAGTTGAAGGTTATGAGTGATATATTCCCAATTTGGTAATGTGACATGCTGAGTGTTGCTGTGAAATGATCATTGTGTTGATCATTTGTGATAGGATCATTTGTTTGATCGTTTATCTTTGTGATCATTTCTATGATCATTTGTTGACCCAAAGCACAGTTTTTGGTATAAAGCGCGACTTTGTGGACGAGACTTCGTCGGACCTCACACCCCGAAATGGTCGAAACAGGAAAGATGCGGCAAGGTTATTGGGGGTAGCACCCCTTAGGGTATGTGCATTTCCTTCTGGATAGAAGTTGTATCATGGTATGGAGCCCAGATATTTAACTTATGTTGATATCGCAGATATATATATATATTACTTTGTGATTTGTTGCTGCAGCCCCGGTTAAAGGTGGGTTACAACCGAGAGATGGCATACTCGTGTCAGTAGTTACCCAGTTAGGGGTAACCGGCCTTGTGTTGGCAGAGATCCGGTTTGGTTCTCGGGAACGTCATTCCAGAGGCGTTCTCATGTGGCAATGGGAAGTTCCTTGGCCTGACCATTGGTTGGAAATCCAAAGAAACAATACGAGACTTGTACGGTTTTAGTTGTAGAACCTGCCATTTACTTATGGTGGCGCCCCACCGTTTAGATGATAGCTATAGTAGGCATACGATAATGGTCGTATGTTGGCTAAGATTAATATTCTATTTTCGAAATGATTTACTTCACTATGCACTAGTAATAATATCAAAGAATTCTTTTCTCGTACCAAGCATATTTAACTATCATAAGAAGAAATCTCCTCCAATTCTGCGTTTGCATTGTGTGTGTGGCGGGAGGTCTTATGGTAGTTCCATTTTTAAAAGCATTCCGAAAATTCTTTTATAAATCTTGTTTTATTTAAATGCAACTGTTTTTGTTTACTCATACAAGTCCCATGACTGATCCGGAGTTCATTGTTTTCAAAATCTGGGTGCCCATTATTTCCACACGGGCAGCCTAGTAGCAGGTTTCTGTATTTTGGAGTAAGCTGTATTTTGGAGCTCTTATCTTGGAGATATCTTAGGAGCTATTGGAGATTTCAGGTGTTAGCTTTTAGGAGTTCGTTATCATCTCTCTCATTTGAGAACTTTTGGATATATGTTCACTGTTGTATTATCATGATGTTGTATTAGGAGTTGTGGTGTATGTATTATATACTCTGTTGTAGTATGGATATTATGTTGATGTTGTAACTGTGTGATATTTATGATATTGATTCTGTTCCACTGTTTTATATTCATCTAATTGTTGTTATAAGCTCCGGCGATGCAAATTTGATGTTGTTTATCGGACATCGAGGTTGGGTCGTCACAACAAACCTTCCACGCAGCCATCACCCCAACCCGATGCAACTCGATGCCTCGCAGACGCCGCCGCAACCACATTTCCAGACTTGACCCATTCTAGGGTTTAAAACCCAAATTGCTTCACCGCCATCGCCACGGCCCGTAATCGCCACTTCCTTCATTTTTCCCGACATCCCTGAACCTTCACCTATCTCCAGCCAAGTTCCCAACCCTCTCAGACCTCGTGGCCATTAGAATTTTCTCAGAAACCCAATTCCAAACATTTCCAAAATGCACACCCCTCCTATTTCTAAACAACTTGATTTTTGTTTTAAAAATCCTATTTTCCAGAAGTGATTCAAGATATGTACTTGAGTCAATAAATTTCAACAATTGGTTTTATCATATTATTAAGATTGTTACTATATTTTACCAGATGCGACCATATTTCAATCTTAAATTCTTATTCGCATTTGTAGCACTTAGATTATGCTAAAACAGAACTGTTTTGTTTAAATCTCAAGGTTTAACAGAGATCAGATGCAAAGATTTGAATTTTTTATCAAAACCGTTGGCCTGAACTAAGAACAGAGGTGTTTTAAACTCAACAGATATGCACACGTCATAAATACACAGAGGCTTACATATATGCATTCATGCAAACAGTCATCATCACAGAAACTTACATGCAACAAATAATTCTTACTTTAAATTTTTAAATAAAAAGTTTACTCACCATTTTGAAAAGTAGAGGCTTTGAAAAGAACTAAGATTTTTAAAAACTGGAATGAACTTGAACGCTTAGATCTTTGAAAACTGAATTCGCTTGATTCTTTAAATCTGAAAGGCTTTGAACACTAGAAACTTTGCATCGCTGCTTTGATTAACATACTGGAAAACTTGATGCAAGATGAGTCTTACTTGCTGGTGATTCCAGATTTGATTTGTTAAGGTTGCAAATCTGAAGATGTTTTCCAGGCTTTGAAAATAGTTCTCTGAGATTTGTTTTTCAAATTTGCTCTTTGCTTTTTTAAAATGGTTTCAGATTTGAAAGTTGCTCTGAGGAAAGAATATAGATTTTGATTACATGATAAAAAATTTGGTTTGAAGTGGTTTTACAGATGAAGTTCTCTGGTTTGCATTTGTTTTTAAGGAGATGAATTACAGACTTTGAGCATAAAGGTTTTCAGGCTTGAATGACAGGGTTTTGACTTTTGGAAAGATGCTTTTACACTTGAATTTGATTTCAGATTTGAAGATGTTTGCATTGTATAAGTTTGAACTGAGAGATGGTTTCAAATTTGAGAAGGGTTTCGATTTTGTTTTCTTAAGGAATGAATTGAGAAAAGAAAACGAATTGAAGCATGAAGGTATGTGTTTATATAAGCTGATTTAGATTTTATTAAAATTTAAAGAAAATAAAATAAATGATGACACTTGTCACATATCCTATTTGATTACTTAACACATGTTACTTGGATAGCTTGATTTAATTACACTTGTAATTACTTTTTTTAAAATAATTTTAAAAGATTTTATAATAGATTTTCCTAATTAATAAATACCTTCCTAAATTAATAAATGTTTTTCAAATTTTAAATAAATAAAACTTTTAAAAGAAAATAAAATAAAAACCAATCATTTTTTAAACAAAATCATATGTAGTATATTTAATCCATTTTAAAATGACAATAATAAACTTTTGTATTTATTTACTATTAAATAAATACTTTCTAAATTTATAAACAAATTTTATATAAAGAAAATAATATAAAACAATCTTATTTTAAATAAAAACCTTGTCCATATTTTATATCCAAAATATATTATTATCTTTATTTTAAGATATATATATCTTTTAAATTCAAGTTTTAAATCCAAATTCAGTTTAAAATCCAATTTAAAATCAATCCAAATAAATATAGATATCAAATTTTAAACAAACACATTATCAATTGTAAATAATTATTCTATTTAAAAATCAATTTAATTACACATATATATACACGCACATTTAAACCACACTTATTAAATTAGAAAATAATAAGTCTATTTAAAATCTATTTATAAAATAACACAATTTAAATTTGTAAGTTGCATTACATTTAAAAATCTATTTATAACTATATTTAAAAACATCACATTATATTTATTATTGTTTGAAATTAACAAACTTTACCAATTTTAAATAATTAATAAAGAGATTATCACATTTTAAATTCTTTGAAATTCCGAGATATCACAATATGAAGCATCTTAGGACGAAGATGGTGAAGTTGGTAAAGGTTCAGTGGGGTGAAAGTGAAGGTCCCAGTGCTTGGGAGACTATAGAGAGCGTGAGGACCACTTATCTGGAGCTCTTTACTTCATAAGGTTCCATTACATTGTTAGCTTTCACATTTAGTAGTTTATTTTGTTAGGTTGGTACCTTGCATGCAAGGATTTGCATATATTTTATTTCTTTCTTGTGTGCGCATGTATGATGATTTATATACTTGTTTGATTGTTAGGCATGCTTGGTATCTATATTGTTTGAAGATGTTTGTTTGATTGGGATTTCGAGGATGAGTTCCTAAAAGAAGGAGAATAGAACGACCCACGTTCTTATATATCAGCAAATTGTAAAAATATTATTTTTACAACTAATTGGGTCCAAATTAAATATAAATTTATGGAATGTCAACTATTGACATTTTTTGACCCCGAGGAAAAATTTGGATAATTTTGACTTTGAAAATCTTGTAAGGCCAATAACTTTGGACTGGTGCAAAATCGGGGTCTAAAACCACTTCCAAATGAAAGATATGATGGTTTTTATTTATGTATAGCATTCAAATAGATTGTTAACCTTATGGTTAGGAGATAAGATTGTTTTAAGATTGGATAGTATTTAGGCAGATTAGTTTATAATTAACTATAGCCCGTTATTAGGCCTGCAAATAATTTTGGGATTAGGGTTATTAGCATCCACAGCAACTGCTAATCATAATTATTTGTTCTATATACATCTCCTAAACTCCATTGGACCTCCTTATACCAAAAATCTATCATTTTATTAACTATATATTAGCCCAAATCAATTGATTAGAGGGCAATTCACATATAGATTAGCAAAGGCTCTTGGAATTTTGAAATTTAGATTCCTAGGATCCATTTAACTGTTGTCGTGACCATATCTACTCTTGTTCTGGTGATTTTTGATTGATTCTACACCTTAGGTTGTTAGAACATTAGTTCCCCGTTTTATGATGACAATTATATACTGCACATATATACTATATCATGATATCAAGCTATCATTCAAGAAGATATGATGCAAGGCAATAAGCAAGAAGAATCATCTACAAGTCAAATAAGTCAAAACTATGGAGCTTCAAGATCAATAGTATGTATATGGTCTTAGATTAAATTGTAAAATCTCCTTGGTAGTTCATATACACACAAAAAGAAACACACAAACACAAATATCAACATAGCATAGAGAATTGAATTTGACAATGACAAAATGTTCATATTAAAAGTGACTTACACTGTTCAGTCGATGGAAATTGGTTTTATTCGACTGAGCCCAATTTCAATCTACTGAAACCGTGTTAACCAATTTTCTTATAATCCAAATATTTTCCACGAAAATTTAAACGTACATACTCATTAGACTGACGTATTCACTCAGTAGACTGAGATGCTGTAACGACCATTTTTTATGAAAGGTCATTTTCAAGAGTTATGACTTTTTGAACAATTTTCTGCAATTCTGAAAGGATTTTCTGAAGATTGACAACTCTTTATTGCTTCTCTTCAATATATACAAATAGCACAACAATTCATACTAAGAGATTAACTTTCTATTCCGATTTCTATTATCCACTTATGCTATTTTAAGCATTTGTACTTTCAACTCTATTATTTCATTTGCTATTGTTTCAATAATCACTGTGCACTCACTTTGAATTATCATGGAGATTATAGAAACTGTCGTACTATTAAATCAAAATCCGTGTTAGACGAACACAAGATTGTCAAGCAAGAATTTTATTTTTCACGGGAAAAAATAAATCTGAGATGTTCTCAGATTGGTTAAGTAATAAACTGATTACTCGAGGTCAAGCATGGGATTTACTAAGTAAATACCTAAGAGATGCTTGGGGACCGGATGTAGGGAAGGTGCTTCGAACTAGTATAAATCTCGGTGTGTACATTTACTTACTACTTTATTATTTTATAGTATAAATTAATCTATATACTTGCATTATTACCCAAACCTAGTCTACTAGTTCTTTCATTTGGTATTAGAGCACGAGTTATTCAAAATCATAACAAAATTTTGAATATTATGCCAGTATGAGTTCCAACACATTTCAAGAACAAACAACTACACGTCCACCATTTTTTACGGGTTCTATGGGCTACACGTATGGAAGTATTTATGGAATCAAGCGGTCTTAGCATTTAGCTGTTACGACCCGAAATTTTCGAAGCCGAAATTCCAAATAGTTATGAAAAAGAAGAAACAGATAGAAGAAGAAGAAGAACAGAATCAGCAACATCTCACATTCGCAGTAGATAAAGTATAATAATAAATAATTCCAGTCTACAAAAGAATATTATATCTGTCGATTACATTTTAATACATCAGAGTTACACATATACTCAAACACTGGACATATACAAATCAACATGTCTCGGATTTACAATAATATGATACAGCAGTGATACTCTATACGTTCCTGCCATCCAGCTCGCCTCCTGAGATCCAGAACGTTCTTACCTGAAAATCTGTAATACTCGGTCCGATCCGAGCATTACACCAAAGTAACACCCGGGTCAGGCTGGAAACCAGCGTGAGTAAACCTAACTAGCATGAAATACCAAAGCAAACAACTTATATGAAACCCGGGTAACTCAATCAAATTTTACAAGTTCACAGTAGGTTATAGGCAATACTTAGCCCACATATAAGTTTCCAAATACCAAAGATTTAGATTTTTAAAACAGTCCAATACCTCCAAATCACTTCACTCCAGCATATAGATTTTATATATCAATCTACAAACATTCGTAGTGGTTTCGGGTATTTCCCCAATACCCGACCCCGGTCACTTCGAATCTCATATCATTCTATTCCAAGTTATCCAAATGAAATACTCAATTTTTCACATCAGAGTTATCAACTCCTTGAAATCATCCAATACCATTCAATCATTCAGAAGCAAAGCTTAATCACATACAAATCATTTCTATTGATTCTAATTGAATTTCAAACCTTAATCACTTAGATTCTTTCATTAATTAATTTCAAATTAATTAATCAACCCTTCCTTATTCATCTTAATTAATCGCCCTGGATTAATTATCTTCCAATTCCATTCAAGTAATTATCTTTAATTAATTTCACGACATTAATTATTCTTACCAAATCAATGAGTAATATTTAATTACTCCATAAATTAATTAACTATATTAATTACATTAATCCTTAATTAGTTATATTAATTAATTTCTCATAAGTTACTTATTTTTGATTTATTATTCTTAATTAATCAATCTTTTATTACGTCATTGATTATATAAATTAATGATTTTCCATTTACAAATTCAATTTACCCTAATCTAATTTAATACATTAAATAATTAATCATTTATTAAGCCACACATATTAATCACTTTTGATTTACCTCAACCAGTGATTATCTACCTCGTTATTTACTTCATTAAATAAATTAATGACTCTTTAATTAATTATCTCAATTAATCTCTTGATTAATTTCACGAGTAATTATATTTTATTAATTTCGTTAAGTAATTACTTATTAAACCATCCATTGATTATTCTAAATTCTTAGTTAATTAACTTAACTTTAATTAATTAATCCAACTCTTAATTACTAAATTAATCAACCCAAATCATTAATTAATTGAATTAATCAATTATACATTTTAATTACCTTTCTAATTTGATGAATCACAAATCATTATGCCCTCATTAACTTTAAAATGAACCATTCTCTTATTTATGATTTAAGTTTAAAACCATTTAAAACCAAATGCTTCGAGCCAAACAACAATTAACTCGAGTACCAACCAAAACCAAAGTCACTAGATCATTAGCACACATTCAATCAATTCAATCAATCAAACAGTTATTTAAATTTAACCATTTAAATTTAAATAAAAATCCTACAGAGTGAGATTTACTCACCTTTGCTGTTAATTGCAATCCCCTTCAATTTTGACTTTGGTTTCATCAAAATTTTGACCTTGTAAAAAAACATTTACAGTTTATTATCATTTGAACCAATCAATTACTACTAAATTAATTAATTAACCAATAATGAAATTCAAACTATTTCCCTTTTTAGAAAAAAAATATTTTATCTACCATAAAAATGAATCAATTTATTAAACAGATCTATCTCCATAAAATAATATTTTAAAGCTAAGCTAGTAAGTGAAAATATGCATGTATATTTTGACTCCTTATATATATATTTAAATTAAATAAAACAACTTAAAATTCAAAACTGCTTAACCATTTAAGATTTTATTTACTGAAAATAATTTTTGTATATATAAATCACAAAACTTACTACCATACATTATTCATTTATTTGTTTATTTTTAAACAGTATGTACAGATGTATATACAGACTTTATTTAATAAAATAAAGCAAGAAAAATAAGATAGTTATACCTTGCAGCTAATCTCAAACACACCACTGACCCCAAAATCGAGCTCCTGTGTCGGCATCTCCACGCTCGAGAATGAGCACGATTCTACCCTATGTCGCCATCGAACAAATCAAACGAAGATGAAGACGAGGGTCGCCATCGATTGAATAATCGCCTGCAATTTTCCTTCTATTTTTTTTCGGTTTGATTCTGTTTGGATTGGAGAGGGGACAAAGAATAAATATCGATCGGGATAGCTTCTAGAGTACGCGTTGAATATTATATGATTAAATATTGAAAATATCTCGTTGCATAACGCGAAATACCAAATCCCGAAACGGACATGCCGATAGACGTTAATAAGGTTTCACCCGCATTCCGAACACAATGGAACATGTTTCGAAAGCTAATTTAATCGTATGCGCGAGTTACGGAAGAAAACGATCAATTTTAAATTAAATCGATTAAAATAGTTCTAAGCATTTTGAACTTCCAAGGACAAACGACAACTCCGATTGCTACGAAAATTGAAATCCGATAATAACTAACTATTACGGATCCAATGGAACTGGTTTCGTCAAATTCCGAGACTGTGCCTTGGAAGGCTATTTTTAAATATCGATTAAAACGATATATTATCAAAATTGAACAACCCACCTTTAAATTAAGTTTCAACCATTCTATTATCTCCAGTATCGTCATTATAAATTTTATAAGCCTTCAAATTATTTTAAACAAGCTTAGAAATTTTAGATTCAACAATTTACCCAATTTCAATTATATATAATTCAATAATTTAATAATCAAATAAATAGTGATATTTGGAATTCAAGTTAAAAATTAACTTTTAAATATTTAAAATCAATTAATTATTCTATTTTAAATTGTTAAAAAATCCCGATCGTCACATTAGCTATCTACTCAATCATAGTATGTAGCTCCTACTGCTGAAATTAGTATATGGACAGATGCTAAGAAAACTGTTGCTTCAAATAATGCAAAAGCTATGAATGTTTTATATTATGCATTAGATAAGAACGAATTTTATAGAGTTATGATGTTCAAAATAGCTTATGATATATGACACATGCTACAAGTCACACATGAAGGAACAACCAAAGTAAAGCAAACTAAGATAAGTTTGTTGACAAATCAATTTCAACCATTTAAAATGAAGTCTAATGAAAGCATCGTAGAAATGTACTCCATATATCAAACTATGCAACATGATCTCATGGCATTAGAAGTTTTATTTACTGATTTTGATTTAGTTACACGTGTTCTAAATGCATTAACCGATGAATGGGAAAGAAAAGTATTACAGAAGATGCTAATGACCTCTCTACACTTAAAGTAGAAGAGTTAATTGGAAATCTAATGTTATATGAAGCAAATTTGTAAGCTAGGAAAGATATAGCCTAAGAAAAATGAAGTAATGCTTTTCAGGTAAATAACGATGATGACTTAGACTTGGATGAAGAAGTTGTAGTTTTCCTTGCTAAAAACTACTACAAGACAAGCACCATTATCCCAGTGGTTAAGTGATTCGACTTTGGTGCAAGAGGTTACAAGTTCGAAACTTGCGTAACGTGATTCGAACATATATTGACATGTGATTTGTGTTATGTTGTCTCAGTGGCATGTTGTATCTAAGTACCATTTCAAAAAAAACTACAACAAGTTTAGAAAATTCAATAAAATTATGCAAAAGCAAAAACAAAGAACCTCCAATGATGCTTCGTCAATTAAATGTTATGCGTGCAATCGATTTGGTCATATGAAAAAGTATTGTCCAGAATTAAACAAAGACAAGAAAAGCTTCAACAAGTACAACAAATATGAGAAATTCTCAAAAAAGAAGCGTGCATTTCAAGTAACATGGGATGATTCCTCAAGTGACAGTGACAATGATAGTGATAGTAATAGTGATGGTCATGAAGAACAACCATTGTTTGCTTCATGGCAACTAAAGATGAGGTACTTTCAAATTTGTCTTTTAATGACGTTGTCGAAATAGCTTCGGAACTATAATAAATAATCTTAGAAAGACACATAAAGAATGTTCGGGAAAAATGACTAGACTGGAATTAGAAAATGAAATGCTAAAAGATGAGAAAATTACATTAGAGGAAGAAATTTTAAAATTACAAAATATTTGTAAATCTTTTGAAGAAAATCAAAATGTGCATGCTTTAGAAAATGAAATGCAACGCTATCGAATGATAACGCAAAATTAAGAAAAATTGTCAACAATTTGGAAAATCAGTTAAAAGTGTTAAACGACGATAAACAGTCATTAAAAAATAAGTAAATGATCTATCTACAAATATTTCTAAATTTAACCAAGGAAAAGAGAATCCATCTCATTTAATTGGTATTTCAAAACCCCCTAGCAATAAAAATGGTTTAGGATTAACAGATCAAAGAAACCAAAAATTCAACACAAATATGCTATACTTTTTTGTAAATTTCATAAACCAGTGGATAGTAAATTAAATTATAACAAAAATACTATTCATTTATTCCAAAAAAAATACCTTGATTAGACAAATACATACAGATAGAGTTTTGAATGACGTTCATTATAATAAAGATTTTAGATTCAAAGTTCTACCAAACACTCCTGGGCATGGTTATCTTCAGTTTAACCTCAAGTCCCTAATGAAGGAAGTGGGTACCATTAAATTGCTTTTATCTTTGTGGGTACCTCGACACAAATAGGAGAAATGGATTCTCGATAGTGGATGCTCCAAGCGTATCACTGGAAATGTTGATATGCTAGTGAATATCTCTTACAAAGAAGGTGGAACCGTCATATTTGGAGATAATTCCAAAGGCTATATTATAGGACAAGGAGATGTTGCTTCTATCGGTATAACTAACTCTCCCCTTATTTCAAATGTTTATCTTGTTAAAAATTTAAACATAATCTTCTTAGTATTAGTTAATCATGTGGTAAAGGATTTTCTATAACAATTGAAACAGGAAAATGCAATATCTTTGATAAAAATAAGAATTTAATCTTTGAAGGAATAAGAAAACACAATATTTATATTTTAAATATCAAAATAAGATATGATAAAGATGTTTGCTTAATAGCAGATATTTTTGACCCATGGTTTGGCATAAACATTTTTGTCATGTTAATTCTAAAAATATTCATAAATTAGCTAAAACTAATTTTGTTCGTGGTTCACCTAAAATAAAATTTAAAGTCAATAATCTATGCGATGCATGTCAAAAAGGAAAATTTAAAAAATCCTCATTTAATTCTAAGGGGGAAATTTCCACAAAACAACCTTTAGAACTTTTACATTTAGATCTCTTTAGACCAATGCAAATTAGATCAATTAATCATAATAAATACTTTTTTGATATAGTTGATGATTTTTGACGACATACGTGTAAAGCATAAAAGTGACATCTTTGAAACAAAAAAATTTCAAAACATATTTAAAATCTGAAAGATTTAAAAATCAAAACAATTAGAGGTGATCATGGTGGAGAATTTGAAAATGAATCATTTCAAAAAAATTGTAATAAAAAGAGGATAAGTCATAATTTGTCATTTTCTAGAACACCGCAACAAAATGGTGTTGTAGAAAGGAAAAAACAAATTCTCCAATAATATGCAAGAACTCTTCTTTGTAGTACTAACTTACCTCAAAAAATTTGGGTAGAAACTATAGCTACTGCATGTTATGTTCTAAATTGTGTCTCCCTAAGGCCTTTATCCAAGATTACTCCTTACGAACTCCTTTTTGAAAGAAAACCCAAAGTATCTTATTTTAAAATATTTGGATCTAAATATTTTATTTTAAACACTTGTGATCCTTTAGGAAAGTTTGATCTGAAAGCCGACGAAGGAATATTCATAGGATACTTAGATCAAGTAAAGCATAAAGAGTTTTTAATAAAAAATCTAACAAAATTGAAGAAACATTACATGTATCATTTGATGTAAATTTTAACACTATTAAAGAAGATGATGAAAACTTAATGTGACGCCCCACCTCTATACCCACGCTAGCCAAGAACACTCCGGAGAAGTGCTGTCAACTAGCACGGAGAATAAGGCTGTTGAGGAGCGACCATCCATGTAATTGCTTATCACACGGTGGCTATAAATAATCTTCGGAAACAAACATAGAAATAATCATATCACAAATCAGTCACAGATATCCATATCACAAAGGCGGAAGAAGATATGAATATATAACTAACACATGAAAGTGTACATCAGAGTAGTGGTCAATAAGATCCACGATAATACAAAAGAATAGCAACACGTGCTATACAAAAGAATACAACTATGAGTCTATATCTCAAGTGTATACAACAAAAACTGCTAATCTAAACAGTTAGCCAAAAGTCAGAGTGATGAATCCCTGGGAAGAAGTCAAGCAGAAGCACCTGTAACATCTCGGTCTGATCCGAGTATTATTTAAGAAAATAATAAACGGATCAGTCTAGCTATAAATATCAGATGACATGATATAACATAAAAGATATGGCATAAACATAAACATCCATAACGACATACCGCTATAAGTATGTAAATAATGATCAACAGAAGATCAATCAATAAGAGATAATCAATATGACAAGAATCTTCTCAAAGATTCGAAGGGGGCATCATACCCTAAACTTGTACTCATAACAAGTCAATGACATAAATTCCAGAAATCAACACGAGAAATCCAGAAATCATAAAAAGGGAAAGAGGCCTATCACATGACGGTCCGAAGACCATGGGGAGCTACCCCACATGTGTGAGTGGAATCACACAGAATGAGGTCAAGACTAACCAAAAAGCAGAAAGGTATGTGTGAATGGAATCACACAAGTGGTGTCTAGTCTAACCTTGCAATGAAAGAGACATCGCGAAATTGCTAGTCTAGTTCATAAAGCGATCATCAAGATCAACGAGAAGTGTCAATTACACTAAGCTAGTAAATATAGAAGTTTAGCTTCATGTCCCATAACCACTTGCTTAACTTAAATATTTACGAACAAACTGTAAATCTTCACTAATAAAATTGTCACAAGAGGTTCAATCGAACAAGTCCAAGAATTAACCGACGAAGTGAACGCAAGCGTTTCATACCACTTGTTTTACTAAGTCGTTTAATTAGATTTCTCATCCGAGTGAGGTAAAGGCTTGTATATACTAATAGATTGGAAAACGGTTTAAGAAAAGAGCTTTGTTATTAAAAATAGAGTTGAAATTGTTTGTTAAAAGAGTTTTGATATTTACTACTTGTATTGAAACCTTTATATTATAAAGTGACAAAACACATAAGCAATTGTAGAAACAATCAGTCACAAAAATCGCATACGGAGATGTGAATAAAATCCAAGGAAATCAGCTCAATGTTTTTCAGATAAGATCCCCTACGGAGGGGGGGTCCAGGGGGGGTGGCAACCCCCCAAGGTGGGGGTGCGGGGGCAACGCCACCGCTTACGGGGTTCGACCTGCCCGGTCAGGTCGCGGGGGTCCAGGGGGCAGCGCCCCGACCAAAACGGTACGACCTAGTGAAGATAAAATGAGGTCTAACGACCTAACAACTCAAGGGTCCAACGACCCAACGACTCAAGGGTCCAACGACTCAGCGACTCAAGGGTCCAACGACTCAGCGACTCAAGGGTCCAACGACTCAGCGACTCAAGGGTCCAACGTTCGACTCAGCGACTCAAGGGTCCAACGACTCAGCGACTCAAGGGTCCAACGACTCAGCGACTCAAGGGTCCAACGTTCGACTCAGCGACTCAAGGGTCCAACGACTCAGCGACTCAAGGGTCCAACGACTCAGCGACTCAAGGGTCCAACGACTCAGCGACTCAAGGGTCCAACGACTCAGCGACTCAAGGGTCCAACGTTCGACTCAACGACTCAAGGGTCCAACGACGCAGCGACTCAAGGGTCCAACGTTCGACTCAGCGACTCAAGGGTCCAACGACTCAGCGACTCAAGGGTCAACCGTTCGACTCAGCGACTCAAGGGTCCAACGACGCGGCAACTCAGCGACTCAAGGGTCCAACGACTCAGCGACTCAAGGGTCCAACGACTCAGCGACTCAAGGGTCCAACGACTCAGCGACTCAAGGGTCCAACGTTCGACTCAGCGACTCAAGAACGAACGACTTAACTCCGAACGACCTAAAAATGGCCAGAACGACTCAAGTGCAGAAAATTCAACAAAACGCTAAAAATTGGAGTTTTTTGCCAATCCAATCCAAACCAAATGCTAACATGCATGCAAAAATGATAGGGAATCATTCCCAACAGTCCAATATAGTTATAGGCTAGAATTGTGAGATAGAAATCTCACCTTTGCACTAAAATTTATGAAGATGAAGCTTGAAAGCAAGGAGAAGCAATCCAAAGCTTGAATCCAATATCTTCTACTTGAATTTGGAGTTGAATGATGGAGTTGCAATTGAATTTGAGCTTGGAGTTTTAATTTCCCATTCTCTTCACCATTAATGCTAAAGCTTGAGTTAGTTAGGAAATTTATGAAGAGTGAGGAGAAGAGGGTTGGAACTTGGGCTTAATAGGCTAAACTAACCCAAAGTCCAAAGCGGGAAAAGTTAGTGCAATTTCACTAACTCCAAACCTATCGATGTTTATACTTAAAAAGTTGTAAACGACATTTCGAACTCAATGGAAGTGGTCTCGAGTCCTAATTTGACCGTTTGCAAAAAGTAGTTTTTCGGACCAAAATCCGATTAACGATTTAATATTTAAATAAAAATATTTAAATGTAAACTCGATAAATATGCGGGTTGTTACAGACTCCCCTCCTTAAAGAAATTGCGTCCTCGCAATATATATATAAGGTGGAAATAAAAAGTAACAACCATAAAAGCATATTAACACAAGAGAAATTTGAAATAAGAAGTTCACCTCAAAGGGCAGGAGTAAGCAAGTCCGGATGTGTACGCTCGATGAATTCTCTGGATTCCCAAGAACAATCCTTAGGATTTGAGGACCATTGAACCTTTACAAGTGGAACATCTTTATTTCGAAGTCGTTTAACCTCAGAAGCTATAATTCGAATAGGATGCTGCTCATAAGTTAAATTCGGCGAAACTTCAATTTCTTCCACAACAGCAGGCTCAAGAATAGAATCGGAATCCCGAAGGCATTTCCGTAATTGAGAAACGTGAAATACATCATGTATAGCAGAAAACTGAGCCGGCAATGCAAGGCGATAAGCCATGGAACCAATACGTTCAGTGATAGGAAATGGCCCAATATATCGAGGCGCTAACTTCCCCGATCGACTGAAACGTACAACACCCTTCATAGGTGAAACACGAATAAAAACAGGATCCCCAACAGAAAATTCTAATTTCCTTCTTCGATTATCGGCATAGGATTTTTGTCTACTCTGGGCTTCTTTCATCCTATGTCGAATAAGTTCAATCTTTTCCGTGGAATCACGAATAAAGTCTGGACCTAAAACCAGCTTCTCACCGGCCTCAAGCCAACAAGAAGGAGATCGGCATGGCCTTCCGTAGAGTGCCTCGAAAGGTGCCATACCAATACTAGATTGGAAGCTATTATTATAGGAAAATTCAACAAGTGAAATATGATCTTCCCAACTTCCACCAAAATCAAGCACACAAGCACGAAGAAGATCTTCAAGAGTTTGATTCACACGCTCGGTTTGTCCATCGGACTGGGGGTGATAAGCGGTGCTAAAATTAAGCTTCATTCCTAAAGCTTTTTGAAGACTCTTCCAAAATCCACTAGTAAACAATGGATCATGATCGCTAACAATAGAAGTAGGAACTCCATGCAATTTTACAATTTCCTTGACAAATAGTTTGGCCAAAAGAGGAACGGTTCGGTTAGACCGAACCGGAATAAAATGGGCGGATTTAGTAAGTCTATCAACAATCACCCATAAGCTATCATGACCCGAACGAGAACGGGGAAGGCCATCTATAAAGTCCATGGAAATTTGATCCCACTTCCAAATTGGAATTTCTAAAGGTTGCAATAACCCACCAGGCCTTTGATGTTCGGCCTTGACAAGTTGGCAAGTCATGCAACACTTAACAAAGTTAGCAATATCAGATTTCATTCCCTCCCAATAATAAAGTCGCTTCATATCAGCGTACATTTTACTACTACCGGGATGAATGGTGAATTTAGAACAATGGGAATCTTCTAAAATATCTTTACGAAGATCTCCAATATTTGGTACGATAAGTCTACCAAATTTTCGAATGCCGCCACGAGAATCAATATCATAGTCTTTCAAACCTTCAATATCAATTTTATCCTTAACATTTTTGCCAAGAAGAGCCAATTCAGAATCTAGCCCTTGAGCTTCAAGAATGCGGTCTAAAAGAGAAGGATGAGCCTCAAGGCTACATAAAACAAGCGATGAGCATAAATCGGATACGCGCTCTCGAATCTCACAAGTGGATAAGATCTCGAGATCGTTCCATTCGGATATCATCATAGAAACAACTGCTTGTTGCTTACGGCTAAGAGCATCGGCGACACGATTACCCTTACCGGGGGTATAAAGAATATCAAGATCATAAGGTGCAAGGAACTCGAGCCAACGCTGTTGACGTAAATTAAGTTCTTTTTGAGAAAATAAATATTTCAAAGACTTATGATCCGTGTAAAGAATAAATTTCTCTCCCAATAGATAATGACGCCACATTCGAAGGGCGAAAACAATAGCCGCGAGCTCTAGATCATGTGTGGCATATCTAGTTTCGGCCGGCTTCAATTGCCTAGAAGCATAAGCAACAACACGTTCTTTTTGCATAAGAACGGCACCCAAACCAACGTGACTAGCATCGGTATAAACAACAAAATCTTGATTCCCCTCGGGAATAACAAGAATAGGAGCATCGGAAAGGAGTTCTTTCAATTTCTGAAAAGAGGCTTCACATTTGTCCGACCAAATGTATTTAACTCCCTTCTTAGTCAAGCCAGTAAGAGGCACGGCAATCTTAGAAAAGTCTTTAATAAAACGACGGTAATAGCCCGCCAATCCGAGAAAACTACGAATCTCTGTCACACTCTCCGGTCTCTTCCAATCTTGAATCGCTTCAATCTTTGAAGGATCCACAGATATCCCGGATTCGGAAATAATATGACCGAGAAACTTCACACGAGATTGCCAAAATTGGCATTTAGAAAATTTCGCCTTTAATTGATTACTCCTAAGTGTTTCCAATACAATCCGAAGATGTTTCTCATGTTCCTCCTCGGTTTTTGAATACACAAGAATATCATCAATGAATATGAGAACAAACCGATCGAGGAAATCTTTGAAAACTCGATTCATGAGGTCAACGAAATAAGCTGGAGCATTCGTTAACCCAAATGGCATAACAAGCCATTCATAAGATCCATATCGAGTACGGAATGATGTCAACGGAATGCTATCCTCAGCGATACGAAGCTGATGGAAACCGGTAGCCAAGTCCAATTGTGAAAAGACCTTAGCACCACTAAGCTGATCGAATAGATCATCAATCCGAGGTAAAGGATATTTATTTTTAATAGTAAGATCGTTAAGCTTGCGATAATCAACGCAGAGCCTCAGAGTACCATCGGATTTCTTTACGAAAATAGCCGAAGCTCCCCAAGGCGAGGAACTAGAGCGAATAAATTGCCTCGTCTCCAACTCAGATAATTGTTTACGCATCTCCTCATTTACCTTATTGGACATGCGATAAGGAGGACGAGTAATAGGTTGAGCTCCAGAAACAAGATTAATTCTGAACTCAATTGCTCGTTTAGGTGGTAAACCTAAAACGGGCTCGAATATATCGGAAAATTCACGAACAACATGAATACAAGAAATAATATCATCTTCATCATCATCATCGTTATCACGAGGATTTAAAGAATATAAAGATGCCACCAAACATGATTCTGAATCTTTAAGATTAACAGAAATATGTTTAACAGATTGTGGATGTCGGAGATGAATAGTCCGCTCAGGACATAGGATATGGGCTTGATAACGGTTAAGCCAATCCATTCCCAAAATTATTCCAAAGCCTAAGTAACGCATGACATGCAAATCGGCTAGGAAAGAAAAATCACATAAAATAATCTCCACATCTTTACAAAGCAAACTAAGAGTTGCGGATCCACCAACAGGATTCGAAATTTTTAAAGAAGTCATCAATGCAGTAACACTTAAGGAAAAAGTGTCTACCAGTTCCTTTGATATAAAGGAATGGGATGCACCCGTATCAAAGAGAACTCTAATAGGTTGATCATGAAATAAAATAATACCATCAAGAATGGAATGAGAAATACCTTGGCCACGAGATGTGTTGCCAGGGGCTTGAGCCACATTTAACTTTCCCTCATTCCTGCTTTTACGTTTGAGGCATTGATGTATAAAGTGATCTGGGCTCTTACAATAGCGACAAGATTTGGGCTTAGAGCACTTATTCGCATAATGATCCCCAGACCCACAGTTGAAGCAACTCGCACCACTAGGAGAAGGATACTTTGCCACAGGGGTTGCCTGCTTACCCTTTTTGTTGGGATAAGGACCCTTGAATTTGTTTGGCCTCTTCTTGTTGTTGAAGTTTGGTTTAGCGCCTTCCACTTCAACATCACTCTCTCTATCAGCCTCTTCAAGACAAAGAGCGATATCGACGAGTTGATCAAATGCGACTTCTAGTTTCAGGAGCAGTGGCTTCTTAAGACTCTTATTTAAGCCATAAACGAACCTCTGGTTCTTCTTCAATGGGGTGTTGATGTATTCAACCCCATATTTGGAAAGCGACTCGAAGGCTGCGACGTAATCAGTCACAGAGGATTGACCTTGAACAAGGTCTATAAAACGTCGAGCCAAGCTTACTTTCCCAACTTCTGGTACAAACTTTAACTCGAAGCGTCCCTGAAATTGCACCCAGGTGAGATCCGCTTCATTAATTTCTGAAATAAGGAGTTCGTACCAGTCCAATGCTCTCTCTTGGAGCATGCTGGAAGCCACCTGAACGCGGTGGAGATCGATAAGATTCATGCGAGAAAAGATTCGATCGCATGATTTTAACCAAGCCTGGACCTCGATGATATTTTCCGAACCTTTGAAGGGCTTCCCACCCAAGTTGGTGTAATCGCTGCACAAGCGTGCAAATCCCGACTTTGGGTGAGTAGGTTCCGGGTTAGCTCCAGCTGCTTGAGCATTAGTTACTAAATCAAGAAGCTGTTGAGCAGTCATAAAAACTCCATCCGGAGGAGCAGCACCAGATGATCCAGTTCTGGGACGGCCTGGTCTAGACATTCTCTTCCTTAAAGAAAGAAAGAAGAGAAGGAAGAAGGTTATTTACCAATGAACATCAAGCAATCTTGATAGATAAAACAAGGAATCATAAAGGAAATAGGATGAGTCGGTACGAAGACTCAAATTAATCCTATGGTATGACTCCTAAGATAGACCTAGGACGATGATCCTTGTTAAGTTATTCTACATTGTTCCGAAGTTTGGCTCCGATACCAAGCTGTGACGCCCCACCTCTATACCCACGCTAGCCAAGAACACTCCGGAGAAGTGCTGTCAACTAGCACGGAGAATAAGGCTGTTGAGGAGCGACCATCCATGTAATTGCTTATCACACGGTGGCTATAAATAATCTTCGGAAACAAACATAGAAATAATCATATCACAAATCAGTCACAGATATCCATATCACAAAGGCGGAAGAAGATATGAATATATAACTAACACATGAAAGTGTACATCAGAGTAGTGGTCAATAAGATCCACGATAATACAAAAGAATAGCAACACGTGCTATACAAAAGAATACAACTATGAGTCTATATCTCAAGTGTATACAACAAAAACTGCTAATCTAAACAGTTAGCCAAAAGTCAGAGTGATGAATCCCTGGGAAGAAGTCAAGCAGAAGCACCTGTAACATCTCGGTCTGATCCGAGTATTATTTAAGAAAATAATAAACGGATCAGTCTAGCTATAAATATCAGATGACATGATATAACATAAAAGATATGGCATAAACATAAACATCCATAACGACATACCGCTATAAGTATGTAAATAATGATCAACAGAAGATCAATCAATAAGAGATAATCAATATGACAAGAATCTTCTCAAAGATTCGAAGGGGGCATCATACCCTAAACTTGTACTCATAACAAGTCAATGACATAAATTCCAGAAATCAACACGAGAAATCCAGAAATCATAAAAAGGGAAAGAGGCCTATCACATGACGGTCCGAAGACCATGGGGAGCTACCCCACATGTGTGAGTGGAATCACACAGAATGAGGTCAAGACTAACCAAAAAGCAGAAAGGTATGTGTGAATGGAATCACACAAGTGGTGTCTAGTCTAACCTTGCAATGAAAGAGACATCGCGAAATTGCTAGTCTAGTTCATAAAGCGATCATCAAGGTCAACGAGAAGTGTCAATTACACTAAGCTAGTAAATATAGAAGTTTAGCTTCATGTCCCATAACCACTTGCTTAACTTAAATATTTACGAACAAACTGTAAATCTTCACTAATAAAATTGTCACAAGAGGTTCAATCGAACAAGTCCAAGAATTAACCGACGAAGTGAACGCAAGCGTTTCATACCACTTGTTTTACTAAGTCGTTTAATTAGATTTCTCATCCGAGTGAGGTAAAGGCTTGTATATACTAATAGATTGGAAAACGGTTTAAGAAAAGAGCTTTGTTATTAAAAATAGAGTTGAAATTGTTTGTTAAAAGAGTTTTGATATTTACTACTTGTATTGAAACCTTTATATTATAAAGTGACAAAACACATAAGCAATTGTAGAAACAATCAGTCACAAAAATCGCATACGGAGATGTGAATAAAATCCAAGGAAATCAGCTCAATGTTTTTCAGATAAGATCCCCTACGGAGGGGGGGTCCAGGGGGGTGGCAACCCCCCAAGGTGGGGGTGCGGGGGCAACGCCACCGCTTACGGGGTTCGACCTGCCCGGTCAGGTCGCGGGGGTCCAGGGGCAGCGCCCCGACCAAAACGGTACGACCTAGTGAAGATAAAATGAGGTCTAACGACCTAACGACTCAAGGGTCCAACGACCCAACGACTCAAGGGTCCAACGACTCAGCGACTCAAGGGTCCAACGACTCAGCGACTCAAGGGTCCAACGACTCAGTGACTCAAGGGTCCAACGTTCGACTCAGCGACTCAAGGGTCCAACGACTCAACGACTCAAGGGTCCAACGACTCAGCGACTCAAGGGTCCAACGACTCAGCGACTCAAGGGTCCAACGACTCAACGACTCAAGGGTCCAACGTTCGACTCAGCGACTCAAGGGTCCAACGACGCAGCGACTCAAGGGTCCAACGTTCGACTCAGCGACTCAAGGGTCCAACGACTCAGCGACTCAAGGGTCAACCGTTCGACTCAGCGACTCAAGGGTCCAACGACGCGGCGACTCAGCGACTCAAGGGTCCAACGACTCAGCGACTCAAGGGTCCAACGACTCAGCGACTCAAGGGTCCAACGACTCAGCGACTCAAGGGTCCAACGACTCAGCGACTCAAGGGTCCAACGTTCGACTCAGCGACTCAAGAACGAACGACTTAACTCCGAACGACCTAAAAATGGCCAGAACGACTCAAGTGCAGAAAATTCAACAAAACGCTAAAAATTGGAGTTTTTTGCCAATCCAATCCAAACCAAATGCTAACATGCATGCAAAAATGATAGGGAATCATTCCCAACAGTCCAATATAGTTATAGGCTAGAATTGTGAGATAGAAATCTCACCTTTGCACTAAAATTTATGAAGATGAAGCTTGAAAGCAAGGAGAAGCAATCCAAAGCTTGAATCCAATATCTTCTACTTGAATTTGGAGTTGAATGATGGAGTTGCAATTGAATTTGAGCTTGGAGTTTTAATTTCCCATTCTCTTCACCATTAATGCTAAAGCTTGAGTTAGTTAGGAAATTTATGAAGAGTGAGGAGAAGAGGGTTGGAACTTGGGCTTAATAGGCTAAACTAACCCAAAGTCCAAAGCGGGAAAAGTTAGTGAAATTTCACTAACTCCAAACCTATCGATGTTTATACTTAAAAAGTTGTAAACGACATTTCGAACTCAATGGAAGTGGTCTCGAGTCCTAATTTGACCGTTTGCAAAAAGTAGTTTTTCGGACCAAAATCCGATTAACGATTTAATATTTAAATAAAAATATTTAAATGTAAACTCGATAAATATGCGGGTTGTTACACTTAAATCAATTAAATATTCAAAATGAACAAATCAAATCAATCAATCCTGATAATGCTGAATTAAAATCACCCCCTGGAATATTAAAAGGCCATCCAATGGATAATATTATAGGAGACACTAATACCAAAGTTTCAACGCGCAATAAATTAAATCAAATGGACATATAGCTTTTATTTCAACTTTAAACCAAAGAATGTTAAAGAAGCATCTACAAATGATTATTGGATTATTGCAATGCAAGAAGAACTAAATCAATTTGAACGTAATAATGTATGGGAACGTGTACTAAGATCCAATGATCAATCTGTTATTAGTACTAAATGGGTTTTCAAAAATAAAATGGATAAAAATGGTGATATAGTTCGAAATAAAGCAAGACTTGTAGCTCAGGGATATTCTCGGAGGAACGAATTGATTATGAAGAGACCTTCGCTCTTGTAGCACGTCTCGAAGCTATAAGAATTCTCTTAGCATTTGCTTGTCGTCATAACTTCATATTATATCAAATGAATGTCAAAAATGCATTTTTAAATAGATACATTGAAGAAAATGTCTATGTTGAACAAACACCATTGTTTGTATATGAAAAATTTCCAGATCACATATATAGATTACGAAAAGCGTTTTATGGTCTTAAACAAGCTCCTCGTGCTTGGTGTGATAGATTAAAATCATGTCTTTTAGACTGGTTTTCAAATTGGCAAAGTTGATTCTACTCTATTTACAAAAACAAATAAAAACAATATTTTTGTAGTACAAATATATGTAGAAGATATTATCTTTGGATCAACTAATAAAAACTTATGTGATGAATTTTCAAAAGTTATGAAAAAGGAATTTGAAGTGTCGCTTAAGGGAGAATTAAATTACTTTTTTAGGATTACAAATTAAATAATTAATAAACGAAACTATTATCTATCAAGAAAAATATTGTAAAGATTTAATTGATCGTTTTGGAATGAATAATGCAAGTAGTAAAGCTACTCCTATGAGTACTAGTACTCACTTAGACAAATATGAAAATGGCAAAGATGTCGAACAAAAATTATATAGAAGTATCATAAATTCATTATTATATTTAACTGCCAGTAGACTTGACATTTTATTGAGCGTTTGCATGTGTGTCCGTTTTCAAGCTAATCACAAAGAAATGCACTTGTAAGCAGTTAAAATAATTTCATGATATTTATCAAATGCCAAAGATTATGGACTTTTTAACCCGAAAGACTGTCCATTCGAACTCATATCATATAGTGATGCAAATTTCGGTGGTTGTAGATCGGATTGAAAAGGTACAAATGGATCTTGTCACTTTATTGGTCAATCTTTGGTATCATGGTTTAGTAAGAAACAAAATTGTGTTTTATTATCTACATGTGAAGCAGAATATATATCTGCAGCGCTAGCTTGCACTCAGGTTTTATGTATGTAACAAACTTTACCGGATTTTGGAGTATATCTGAACAAATCTTCTATCTTTTGTGATAACACTAGTGCAATTAATTTATCAAAAACCCCACTAATCACTCAAGAACTAAACACATTGACATCGGACATCATTTCATGTGTGATAATGTGGAAAAAGAGAAAATATCACTAGAATTACTTCAGACAAAAAAACAGTGGATATATTTGCTAAACCTCTTTGTGAAACTACATTTTCAAACCTTCGTCGTAACCTCGAAATATGCTCACTTAAATATTTAGATATGTAAAGTATATTTCACATAATATTACATTGAACCAACATCAAAATTGGAGAATGAAATGCTACAAGAAAAGTATATTTTCTTAGCAGTTTCAAGCAGCGTTTTACATTGGCTCGCTGTGAGAATCAATTATTTTGCCGTGAATTTCTAAATTCCTATCCCTAACCTTAGATTACGCGCCAACATTTTACTTTCCCTCCCTCCATGTCCAACTATTTGTGAAAAAAGACTTCCCCAAAACATGAAATTACCGATCCAAACGAAACTACAAAAATTTCAATCATAGAATCTTCCTCTGACTCTAATTCTCATCGCCTATAGCCGTCTGTGGAAAAGAGTAGGCGTCTTCATCTCATCGTCATTGCAGTCGATTGGCTCCCTTCATATTCGTCCCTGTTATAGTCGATCAGCAGCCATCATTGAGCCGGTAGACATCGTCGTCAAAGTTTCAGAGTATGATTAATTTCAAGTTGATTGCATGTGCAGTCGTGTTATTTAATTCTCTATTTTAGTTCATCATTTTTAGTGGATATTATTTTAAGAGAAAAATATGATTTGACAAGTTTGATGATTTCTAAGTTATCGGAACTCGTTTATTATTTGATGTATAGTTCAAACTTTACCCGTTTTCCACTCTTTCCTTTCCTTTAATTAAGGGATGTAAGACAGAGAGAAGCAATAAATGAATTTTGAAAACAAGATTTTACATCTTTATCTTTGTATAGTGGTAAGATTCTGAAGACAGAAAATGATTCTACATTTATTTGCTGTTTAATGATCTACAAATAACATTTGCAGCTTTGTCTACCTGAAATCTTATAAATATAGGTTTTTCTTTACCCGTCGATTTGTTGGAATAATCCATTTTGTTTGTTTTTCATCATCATTACTTTTTCCTAGCTTTCCTATGAAATTAGTTGTGAATCATCTTATTTTTGAAATGTTTGGTGACTTATGCTGTTGTGTACAATTGTATGATCTACGTAATGTTGGCAAATGTATGATATTGTTAAGAAGCTGTTAAGACTAGCTTTAAAAAATTGCATATTTATCAAGGTGAAAGTTTATAAACAATATATTTTTTCAAATGCTATAAATGTTGTAAAATATGCACTAGAGTCGAAGAACAAGGAAGTGCAGAAGTTTATGGCCACTGACCACGTCCGATGAAAATGTATATTCTTATAGGAGGCTTAAACAAAGCCTATTATGACAAATAAGATAATATAATTAAAAAATCCACTGGATAGCCAAAGCAAGCATGCACAATAGCCTTGGCCATTAGAGGTCTAGTCTCTTATAATACCAATTAGAATCAGCTCTCATTCTGCAATAATATGTATGTGCTCATACACACACACACACATTTAGACTTATATACACCAATGAATGAAGTATGATGTTCTTGCCCATGATGCAGAGATGGTTATATAATCAAAATTGTATTTATGTAACTTGCTGACAATTGAAATAATGTCCATTAGTGAATTGTATACGATCAGTTCCCTTTATTAGTAATACAGATTTTTTTCGTATTTTAATTGTAATTAATTTATGCATTACCAAATCATATACAATCAATGGTGCTTACTCTAGGTGAGAAACTATGTTATCCGTCTCCCATATACAATCATATCTATAGATAATACATTGTAATTGCTTGTGCTTGATGCATTTACACTAGCACTATACTGTATGAATAACCACTTATTTGCTTGGAATTAATAACTAATTATTACTTTGATTTTTAGATATTTTCTTGTTTTTATATTATACACGATGATGGAAAAATATCAGGTGCATTTACACAGGTAATAAGATGATACTCAACTCAAAACTTAATTTAAGATTTTAAAAAAACCCTGATATTAAAGTCAATATATATGTTGTCAATTTTTCAGCAGAGAACTAGTATAGAGTTTCAGCAAGGAGCATAGAATTTCATTCAGCTCAAATATAAGGTCCAATTCTCAAATGTCCACAAAGACTTTCTTTTTGCACCGTCTTTATAAACCTCACTGAATCGTACCTTCCTTCAAAATTGTACTTCACAAACAAGAAAGATAACATATTTGACAAAAAACATAGTTGTTTGTTTTAAAAACTAAAATTTTGTAAAAAAAAGTATGTTTCCAGGGGAAGGTTCATGTCCATTCTGAAACACATAAGTTTGTATAACATCCAATTTACTTGATATGAAACTTCAGCTGTTTTAATTGATGGAGCATATGCACGAACAGAGAATCTATATAAGTTAGTACTTACATTACAATGGTTAAAAATTGACTGTTAGAACTGTTAAAATGTTAATAGTGGATTACATTCTGGCTCTTTCATTAGTTACAAAGAAGATGCATTGTCACATGTATTGGGAGTAGATATATTAGGACAATTGAGGAAAGGGAGAGAAAATTAGCATATTGTTTCATATGGGAGATTGTGCTTTACACTTTGAGCTTTGTTCTTTGCACGTCGTTCTACTTATTTCATAACAACCATCACTTATCATGTTGAATTGTTGGTTTGTTCAATTTTATAGTTGTTGAAGTGGAATACATAAGTTTTCATTGAATGCCATAAGCCGTAACTTTCATGGTACATTTTGCAAGCTTAAATGAGGCAATTGCTTGCAATGTTCAAAGAACCGGATAGTATATATATAATTTTACTGAAAAAACATGGTATCATTTACCAACACCCAACGTTGATAAAATGAAAGTGCCTACATGACATAATCTCACTTTTCTTCTTTCCTTTTTTTGTGTATCCAACAGTTAGTTTCAACTGCAAACCGACTGATGTCTCCATTTATGCTGACTAGCCTAATAACAAAAACTGTTTGAGTTAATGACTCTTAATTTATGCCACTAGTCATTGGCTAATTCATATGTTTTCATATGCAATGGTGAACTAATGTAATTGTCAATCTTTGGTTGATCCTTATAACATGTTAGTTATCCATGATTACAGCCACATGACTGTAACTTCCAATTTATTCTAATTTAGTTACCACTCATGAACATAAGAGCTCACAGTTATTTCTTAGTCTAACAAAAATGGGCATATAATCCAATGAGTTGATGATTAGGCTTTGAATTGCTCACCTAATGTTATCTTATCTTATCCTGATAAGTAGATCCAATTTTTTCAACCACTTTCATGTAGGTTGGTTGTTTGGTGTAATCTTTGAATTACTATAATGTTGTAGTTACATTGTAGCATCTTCTACTCATACAGTTAACTGTCATTGTAGCATCTTCAACCATTAAGTTGGAGAAGCTATTGGTATGGAAGTGGCATGACCTGAATCGAGAGTAGTTGTGGAGCAGGTCAACCTTGAAGCATCTTCTACTGATCCAGTTAATGTTGATGCTGCCGGAAAGGTTTACTTATTTATAGTTAATTCATTCATTCATTTCATAAGTTGTTTAAACATATAATAAAATAGTCCTTTTCTTAATTTATTGAGTGCACATTGAACGACAAATAATAAGCGCAAGCTGATCGATTAGGATTGAAATGGAGAAATTGTAGCTGAAGGATGTGTCATTGATCCAACCGCATTGAATCATTTTGTTCCTCTAGGGAAAATGCAGTTAAAGTTTAGATTGATGTTGCGAATGCTTCAGAAACACGTCTGTGGTGACCCATATCCGATTTACAAAACATTTAAGCTGTTGTTGGCACTGCAATTGCTTGGCCTGCTGAGAAAGTTATAACAGATGCAAGTTCTAATAATTATAATTTAACTTAATATTATCATCTATGCAAGTTCAAATATCGCCCATGCCTGCACTTTGGTTTCCTATACACTACACATGCACTGTCATTTTTCCAAGGCCACCCTGTCATCTTGCTCTAGTGCCTATAATTATATTGGCCACATATTACATACATTACACTACACATGAACTATCTCTGCTTACTACAAAACAGTTTGAGAAATGAGAAGTGTCTCCAAGATTGGAAATATATGAGATATTATTCGTTGCTTTGTTTTTCTTCCTAGAACTTGTAGCAAATATATGAAAACATAAAGCGTCTCCATGGTTAGAAGACACAAAATGTGCAAGACTAAAGGCTTATTTGGATCGACTTAAATATGTCGCTTTTGGTGTTTGAAAGCGAAAATAAATAGGTTTTGGCTTTCAAAAATAAAAAAACAACTTTTTTAAGTTGATCTAAATGGGCCATAACTTACTCAGCTTGGTCCAAGATACATCTCGGTTGCTATAATTTTGAATCCCTTGGTGCACGCAAAGGGTTTAGTAAATATGTAGAAGAGAAAACTAAGAGGATGTTTCAAATATGACTAAGCCCTTTGTCCAATTAAATAGCATGTGATTTTTTATGCATAATACACACAGCTACATATCTTGCTTATCATTTTGATTCTTGTGCACATAAACTAACTCCTTGTGAAATAGAGGATTTAAACACTTGGAAATGCTGTGGTTTGCTCTTGGATTTCTTTTTTAGTCATCTAGTCACGATTCTAATTCCATATGGTTAGGTGTTTGGAAAAATAAAATTAAGTAGTAAGTGAACATCAAATTTTAGGTGTTTTCAAGCGAGTTTGATTACTCTTTATGTTCGCTGTTTTCATACATCTATTTAATTACTTTCTTTAGTTTCTAGGTTTCACAGTGTAACAACCCATATTTTGATAATTAAAAATATTAAATTTAATAAGGTTTTATGCTTTAATATTGTCAGAAATTAAAATTTATGATTTATTAAATTGAATCTTATTAGATTTGAAATTTTGACTTTAAGATAAATCTTAAAACAAATAATTTAATGAGATAAAACATATAATTGGCTAATATTGATTGAATGTAATTGACTACTATACTATGTTAACATAATTTCAATCAATTTAAATAATAAAGGTTAATAAGGAATAGAATAAATGATGTATAAATTGATGTAATCTTATGTTATTAATTGCAATTGGTTTTAATATGGAGTATGAAATCAATTATTTTGTACGTAAATTTATTAACCTTTGTTTGTACAGAATAAGTTAATAGATATAGATTATTAACGTATAACCATTGTTTCATTTATTTTCTTATTATTAAATCGGTTAGAAATTTATTTGGTAATTAATGGAGAATTAACGTAATTAAAATATTACAATTGATATAAGAAGAAACGTTAACTTTTGAGTGGTGAGTGTAAAACTTATGTCAATCAATTGCATAAGGGAATAGTTGATTTAATAATAAGAATGTAAATCAAAATAAAAGGATTTGTTTGAAATTTAAATATATAATGAACAGGTTTTATTACATTTGTAATTAAATGATGGAATTAAATTAGTATATAGATATTGGGTTTAACATAGAAAATTGGATTTCAAAGGAAACAATTGGATTAATTATCTTTCCTGTATTAGGGTATGTTTTGAGATTTAATCATTGTAAGTAATAGTAATTATATCTTGCCATTAATAAGAGATAGAAGTAAATGGTAATTAATTAATGATATGTGCAACATATGTTTTATGTTAATGAGAATTTCATTGAGAAATATTACGTTCAAATTGTAAGCACTTAAATTTGGTACAAATATAATGATAATAAGAAATTAATTGATAAAGAAATGATGTGGTTGTACGAAGTATTATTTCTGTGACTCTTTAATGGGATAATCTTTAAATATAAGTTGGTTTAATGAAAAGAACATTTATTATCAAATAAAATGGATCTTTCATTTGTGAATGTAGTTTTAATTTCATTAAAATAAAGAATAGAATGACTGATTTAAAGGAAGAAATATAAGTATATTTGAACTGTGTTTTAGCATATAGATGGATTACAAGAGTGGAAAAATAATTTATTTAAGTAAGTTATTTATTTCTCTACTGTATAAGCAACAAATTTATAAATGTGCTTAAATGATTAAAGGAAACAATTATTCCATTTTTCATCCATTTTAGTTGTCTGTTTTGAAATTTAACTTTATAAGTAAATGCAATTAATATAATTTAAATATTTCAATGAGAAGGGAAGAAAATGTTGACTGCAATTAATAGATTTAATAAAAGAAACGCATCTTTTGTGTTAAACAGAAAGGATGTTTTAATGGAAATAAAAGATCATTTTGGGAAAACCAAATTTGACGTTTTCATTTTTATGGTAAGTAATTTTATTTATTATGCATAGATAAAAAAATTAAATGCGTACAAATTTGAATATTATTTGAGTTAATGAGTCAATTTGGGTACGTTTCACAAATTGAATTTCAAAAAGGTTGTGCGATGTACATGGTCCCTTCATTTCTTTTGTTATTAATTGTTGCATGTTTTGAGACGTATAAAAATAAAACTTTCATTTTGAACAAGAATGATTATGGATAAAAAAAAATTGAATTTTAGAATAACATATACACACACACACACGCATGTTAATATTCAAACTTTAAATATATCAGAGGGTTCATGGTTGTGTCAATATCGTGGATCAATTAGAAATTACCTTTTTTTACAGTTGTACATTGATTACATAAGTTTATATTCATTTTTCCATTTTATATATGGTTAAAATTTGCAAATGGGTTGCATTAATGTGACCATTACAGTAATTAAAAAGTAAAGTAAATCATTTTTATGGTGCATAGGTTGATATATATTCATTAATCAATAAATTTTGTTTGAAAAATGTAACGACTCGCATTTTGCCCGCTCGAAAATCGACATCCATACTTCAAATCGTATTCGAATGCCATAGATTCGACCGTTCAAATCCGATTCGCCGGACTTATAACAACATTAAGTAAATAACACAGCAGAATAAAAGAAAAATACATTGATATACAGCACTGATACAACAGAGGATACAATGAATATCAATATACATCAGAGATACAAGAAAATAGCAGCGGAAGAGAAATATAGATAATGCTAGCAGCAGAACAAATAACTCTAAGATAGTCTTCAAAAGAGAACTCCGAGAACTGCAACTCCATCTCCAAGAACCAATCCAGCAATAGCTCGAACTCCCAATAACCAATCACCTAGCATAAGCAAGACTGGTGCGATCCAAATACTGAACTAACTCTAGATAATCTACTAAACCTGACTATCTGAAAAACCCAAACTCTAGACTGCTCGTGTAGAAAATAATGAGCACCCAGAGTTTAGGAAAGAAACAATAAACTCTGGATCAGTCGTGGGACTGGTGTGAGCAACAAAACAGTTTATCTTTTAAAACATTCAACAAAAGATTTTCAAAGTCAATTCGCAATGCTTTTTAAAAATGAGACTACCATAAGGCCTCCCGCACTCACACACAATGCAAACGCAGAATCGGAGGAGATTTCTCCTTATGATAGTCAAAGATGCTTGATACGCATTAAAAAGAAACATTTGATATTATTACTAGTGCATAGTGTAGGAAAAATTCATTTCGAAAATAAAGATATAAATCTTAGCCAGCATAGGCATTCCGCACTTATGCCTACTATAGCTACCATGTTCAATAGCAGGTTACCGCCACATTCCATGGCAGGTTATACAACTAAAACCGTACAAGATCGTATTATTTCTTTGGATTTCCAACAAATGGTCAGGCCAAGGAACTTCCCATTGCCACATGAGAACGCCTCTGGAAGGACGTCCCCGAGAACCAAACCGGATCTCTGCCAACACAAGGCCGGGTTACCCCTAACTGGGTAACTACTGGCACGAGTATGCCACCTCCCGGTTGTAACAACCTTTAACCGGGGCCCCAGCAACAAATCACAAAGTAATATATATATATCTGCGATATCAACATAAGTTAAGTATCTGGGCTCCATACCATGATACCACTTCTATCCAGAAGGAAATGCACATACCCTAAGGGGTGCTACCCCCAATAACCTTGCTGCATCTTTCCTGTTTTGAACATTTCGGGGTGTGAGGCTCGACGAAGTCTCGTCCACAAAAACACGCTTTATACAAAAGCTGTGCTTTGGGTCAACAAATGATCATAGAAATGATCACAAAGATAAACGATCAAACAAATGATCTTATCACAAATGATCAACACAATGATCATTTCACAGCAACACTCAGCATGTCACATTACCAAATTGGGAATATATCGCTGATAACCTTCAACTACATAACCTCTGAGCTCGTACGTCTCAGAGAAGGGTGTTAAGCTAAGAGAATAAATTCTCCGCCACCAACAGAAATATATTTGAAAGAAATCAGCTTTATATCTCAATTTGTAATGTCAGACATACTATCCATACAAGTCTGTTCCGGGCTCGAACAGAACCAAAGGCACTTACAAAGAAGTCCTTGCAATCCGGATATTCACTAATCACGTTCGGACTTCCCATCACATATGGAGTCTCTATACCGGGGACCAGTCGATGCAAAGACATTCGACGAGTTGTCCTTTTGCTTTCAAAAATATCCGGTCTTCAACACCGGTCTTCAAATGCTATCCATAACGACAAATCACATATTCGGAATGGGATATATGACACAAAGGCCTCTCCCGGCTAAACCGAATAGCGAGCGCAATATTTAAAAACATATGGATATGGGGATTTCAATTAAGTCACAACTTAATTATTCAAACATTTCTTTCAAATGGTTTAAACAAATTACCATTTCAAATTTTAAACAAAAAGATTTATTTCACAAAGATCAATTCATAGATTTCCAAAATAATTTCATTTCAATAGGATTAACTCGTTAAATCTTTAAACTAAAGATTCAACTTATAATTTCAAACCGTTTCGATAACTTGGAAGTTATTTTCATTTTCAAACTTGAAATTCTTTTTAACACAAATTGGACGTTCATTATTATGTGAAAGCTTTTATTATTTGAAAACGAACAGTTTTCGTTTCGAAAAAAATCCAATTACATTTACACGAGTTAAAGTCCCTGAATTATGTTCATATTTCGAAAATCAATATTTTTAAAATAGTTTAACCCATATATAACTGGTATAACATCTTTAATCCCTAGTTTCAAATTATAGAATTCAGTTTCATAATTTTGAATTTTAAATTTAAATCAAATTATTTAAATTTCAAACTTTATCAAGTTATTCAAAATAAATTTCATCTTTGAAATTCCATTTTCAAAAGCTTTTCACTTTAAACCCAATCTCATTTTCAAACCATTTGAATTTAAAAATTCAAATTTAAAACTATTTTCAAAAATCTGTGACTTAATCGATTTCCTCGTGAAATCCATATTTGTGTGTGTATAAGTGTGGTCCAGGGGTTTAACACAATAGTGCAACATCATTCAATCATCACAGATTAAAAACACAGAAATATAGTTGATAAGAGATATAACTATAACGCTTATCTTCCATATACAGATCAGAGATATATATCACAGATAATAAACTACACCACAGATAAATAATTACAGATCACAACATGAATCAGGATATATTACAAAGCATCACATATCAGGAATATCAGACAATTAAATCATTCAGTAAAGTCCAAACATTCACAAGTAAAATTTATTAGTTAACAGATTTATTGAATCCTTTATTATTAACTAACCCATCTTGATTAATGAACCAATTAACCTTCAATTATTTAATTTATCTTAATTAATAACAATTATAAATTAACCCTTTAATAAATAAGTTTAACTAACCCCTTAATTAATAACAAATATTTATACCCAAATTACTGATTATCATTTAATTAATTACATCCGGTAATCATCTATAAATTACCTTTCTAAGTAATTATATTTTCCAAATTGTCAAATGGTTGTTCTAGATTTATTATTCTAATTCTTTTTTTTTCAAATTAATCACATTGATTATTTATTTAAATAATCTTAGTTAAAAATCTTTATTAACTATTTAATTTCTTTAATCACTTTTTTAAAGATATTTACTTACATAATCATTATTGATGATAAATTGATAAATCATTAAGAACTCATTAATTAATGGATTATAAATCATTAATCTTCACTAATTAAAGTGAACTCATCCATATTTAGGATTTAATTATTATTTACAATATGTTGAAACATTTATTTCAAATTTCCTTTTTAATAAAGTTTAAAGCAAATCTTCCAACATTTTTATCCAAGCACTGAAGCCCAACACTACTCCATACTTACCGCAAGCAACTGCCTCCATCCAAACTCAATGGCCCAAGGCCCAAACACTTACAAGATCCTGCCTTCTTCTTTTACTTCCAATTTTCTTTCTTCAGTTTAAACGTAAATATTTAACTAGGCAACAGGAGCACGCTCGTGAACGCGAGTTCCCCCCCAAAGTCTTCACCATTTTACTCCAGTGGACTCGAGTGGCCACACGCGAAAATTCCAGCTACCCAAACCAACACCGTGCACGACTTCGACGTCGTGCACGTGCACATCATCGCACCGCCGTTCTGGCGAACTTCGCCACCACCAGCAAGTCGCGTACTAACGCTATACTCGATTGCAAAGCTCGTTTCGTCGCCAAAGGTTCGAAATCAAAATTTTGCCTCTCGTTCGAAACTGTCACTTGATCACACCGAACGAAAACGCCTCGTCCTCGAAGCTACGATCACCTGACGTCACGCGACTCCGGCCACGTGTTTCCTGACCATCGACGCTCCCCTCCCCCAAATCTCGTACCACTCGATCAAATAGAGAGGTCGTGGTGGCTTCACAATTCTCAGCAACAAAAAAACCCTAACTCAATCTCGTGACCAAATTTTACGCAGTGGAAAAATTATTCCACATTTTTCTCAAGATCACAGATGTTCACACTATCTTCATGCCAAATTTCAACTTTTAAAATTTGTTTGATTGTTGGAAAATGGACAAAATGCAAATTTGGTTCATATTCAAATTTCTTTTAAATTACCAAACTAAAAATCTTCGTTTTAGTTTTAAAAATCATAGTTTGGTCTAGGGATTCGATTCTTGTTCTTGAATTAATGTTTTGTGATACTGGAAATTTCCAAAAGCAAAGTCCTTTACTGTAAAAACTTGAGCTTTCATTCTATATGCATTTTTATGTTATGCAACTATTTTTAGATGGTACTCAAACTAAAACATACATATTTGTTTTTAGAATCAAGGCTTAACATTGATCAGAGAGGAAGAAATGGAATTTTTCTTGATGATCTGATATTCTGGAACTAAGCAGAGAGATGAACAAACATAGATTCACAGAGCCAATGCAACACATTTTCAAGTAGGAAAAACTAATTGCTACTCACAGGTATTTCAACTAACATAGAAAACTGGATTGAATTGCTCACTCATTTTCCAGTAAAGCAAGAACAGAACTTCAAGTTGAAACAGTAGTTTGAATTTTCATCTTGAATCCTGTTTTGCTTTGAATTGAATGATGTTTGATCTTGTAAATGGTGATCTTTTCTTTTTCTTTTGGTTTTGCTATTTGCTTTTACAGTTTTCTTTCAGTTAGCTTACTAAGTTTGTTTTGAATAAAAAATGAAATGAAGTAGATGTATATTAAGAGAGACAGTGTTGTACACGGTATAGGCTTACTTCTTTATTTGTTTTACATTTGTTTATTGATAAGGCTTCAACATATTTCGGCTGAGAAGATTTTGGACATGCTGTGTGTAACGACCCACCGCTCTGACCGCCTCTAATCGGTAATTAAACCAACTAGAAACGTTCGAAATGACGGATTGTTAGTCAGTTTATAGAGTTTAAACAGAATCAGCCATAGAATCACAGAATAATCATAATATTTTTCATAAATGAATTTTTCTTACATACATCAGAGTTTTATACAATGAATCAGATTTTAATACAGCGGGACAGTTATCTATATATATATATATATATATATATATATATATATATATATATCTTTTAGAGTACAAAGAAAATTTTCTCGAAAAACTTTAGTGAAGTGCTTTCCCCTCTCTCTCTAACTTCTCGGCCTGAAAATCTTCAAGCTGTAAAAATACTCGGTCTGACCCGAGTATTATATTCAAAAGAAAATAATACACAGGTCAGTCTAATTCAAACTCAGTTATTAGTGCATAGAGGCAATAATAATCAACAATTAGATGACAGTCAAATATAATTTACCTATCCGATCCTTTAACAAGAAATCGGATAACGGTAAATATAACACTTAACAGTGTTAAACATCAATTCAGTAGATTCAGATTATCAATGAGATAGATGAAGAGATTATTGATGAAGATAATTTAGAAAACAATCAAAATCTGCCAAAACGGTAATTAACAACAAAATCATCAAAATCGATTCAAAATATATTGAGTTAGCAACATAAAATAATTTTCATCAAAAAGAAAACATAAATTTAAAACATTAAATTTGGTAGGGCTGCAGTACACACACGCGCGTACGGCCTCGCCACATTTAAAATGTCAACTCCGTGGCTGCAGTTCACGCTTGCGTGCACTGCCTCGCCACTACAACTTGTGAAATAAAACAAGTTTCCAAACAACTTATTACTGCACGTTTCAAAAAGTGCAAATTTTCATAAAAATGAACTGCAGTCACTAATGAATACAAGGGCGAATCTGCAATCAAAAATTTGCAGCCACCACAAGTACACAAAGCACAAAGGCTCGAATGACCCAATGCGCGAAGACAGGGGTACAAATTACCTGGGAACAGCAACATGAGGTGAGGGCACCAAAACATGGCACCACAACACCAATATTTAAATAACAAAACATCAGTACCAATCAAAGGCATATATACAAGAGGGGCACAGCAAATACAAACTGCACCAACACAAGTATGCAAGTATCAGGCTCGAGCATGAAAGCACGAACTCGAGTGGAAGTGAATTAATTGACACCAATCAAATCCAATGCAATGCATCACAAGTTCAGATGCATGCACCAGTAGAACAAAAATGTAGCAGACTGTTCATAACTGCAACTAGAAATAACCAAATTTCCAACTAAGCAAGGAATCAGTAAAATAGTGACTACAACATAATAGTGACAACCATTCAAGCTGAAACTGGATCAGCAAGCAAAAACCAAAGTCGTGTATAAATGTTACAACATCAATGACCAGATTATTACATGAATCTGCACTGAAACAAAGGATGGCCAGAACCAAACTACACTACAGATATCAGTGCACATGATCTGGCAACCCAAAATGTACAAGACAAATGAAGAGCAACACAACAACAAAACACAGAGGCTACATGAACCAGACTAAATGAAACAACACTGTGGAATGCACAGGTGTGCAACAGGGAGAATGTACACATGACAGTAACGGCATGCAACCAGATTTTTGTGAAAACAAGTTAGTTTACTCACAGTATTATAATTTTTTTCTTGAAACTGTATGTCATAATAGAGGTGGCATATATATATATACATATGCACAAGCAGATTTCAATCACAATATAAATAAATTCACATCCATCATATGCAGCAACAACAAAAACAAGCATCTGTCCTCATTAGTTAAAACAAATCACAACTTGATAGCATCTTAGCATTTGTTCTTATGTATTTAAAAACAAATATTCAAATATATTAAATAGCATCTGTTCTTATTAGTTTAAATAAGAAAAAATTGATAGCATCTGTTCTTAACAGTTCAAATTAAACTCCAAATAGTGTCTGTTCTTATCAATTTAAAATAAAATCAAATTATCAACAAGTGAAATCAATATGAAAATCAAGGCATCAAGTATGTCTATAAATGCAATCCAGTACAGTTCAGTGAACTGAAACGAGGCCACAATTGTACAACTTCACCAGACCAATTTCCCTCAAGTAAACAAACTCAAGTCAGTCCGCATGATCTGGAAAAGGTTCAATGGCAAAGACAAGCAACATGGTAACGAGTCCCACCACCAACAATAATAAATGGACCAAGTCAAAGCCAGTTCCAAAATCAAGTGAAAACAATATAACTATGAACTCGACCAGTTCAAAATGAAACACTATGAATAATTTCCAGAAAAATAAAGCGCATAAATATATGAATAACAAGTATGCAGGTGAAGACAACAATGGTGCCAGCAGATTGCAAACAGGTTCAGAGACATCAGTGTGACCAAAGTCACAACCGTGTTTTATCAATAAGGCAACAAGTGATAATAGCATGTGTACTAAAAATAAGGCAACACCATAACAGACAACATATAATGCCAAAGAGCAATTTTTTTTTCTTCCAGTTTTGAACCAAGATAACTGCAATGAGACAGTGAATAAAATCAAGCAAAGCCATTCATGGCAGAGAACAAAACAGCATAATATGGATAAGGTACATGAAGCAGTGGAAATGAGCAATGCATCAGTAAGCAATGCAACATGGTGAACAAGACACAATGAACAACAAGTGCCACAGAAAGGGGTGCAAACCCAACAATGAAGTGAATACAACTACAGGTGAATCAGAAAGAAAATACTGTGTTTCGAATCAAAACAGTGCCGTAATAATCAAGGCAACGAATTGACCAAATCAAACCAACATCGAACAAAAATCAAATCGAGCAGAACATCAAGACAATAAACAGATGAAATCGAAACCACTTCGAATTAGATGTGAGTAACGTTAATTACTCACCTTTGTTTTTGAAGAGGAGCACGCGAGCACGCGATCGATATTGAAGCCGCGAGCGAATTTTGAAGCCGAAGCCCTAGCTATTGAAGGAAGACGAACGAAGACGCCATTTTTTTTTTTCGCGTTTGATTATCTGATTTAGGTTTTCGAATGAGAAAAGGGGGCTTCGTGTTTTTAAGGGAAAGGGGATCGTGAATTTCTACGGAGTTGAAGGCGTGGAACACGGCAATTATAACGGCGTGTTTTTGGCTGATGAAGGTAAGGTAATGTATACCTCTTATTTTATTTTTATTTATTTATTTTTTTTTTAATTTTTATTTTATTGCCTTTGTTATTTGCTTTCACAAGTGTTCATCCTTATCTTTTATAATACTTCATATACTTGTTGATTTTACATAGTTCGTTTTACTTATTTATTCAACTTACTATTTTACAAAATTTATTAATAATTTATTTCCTTTTATTTGTAACTATAAAATCTATCTCATGTAGATTTATTTATAATTCTAATTTAAACCATTTATTTCAGATTTTATTTTATTATAATTAAGTTAAAGAAAATTGTTATTAAAACTAACTATCGATTTATTAATTTACATAAATAATTCTTAAATCCAAATTATTTTTCTAAGTCATTAGTTCAAATTTAAAATATAAATTCAATGTTCAATTTCAACTCCAAAGTCAAATTCAAATTTAGTTCAACTTTAAATAGATTAAATTCTAAAATTTAATCGCCAATTCATAGTTTTATTGGAATTCAATTTTAAAATTATCTCAAATATTTAAAATTAATTAAATATCTTCATTTTTAAATTGTTAAAAATTCAGGATCGTTACAATCTCCCCTACTTAAAAGAATTTCGTCCCGAAATTATAAGTTAGGAAAAACGTTTGCTAAAATCTCACCGATATTTATATCCTACATAATTTTACCAAGTTTCAAACTCATAAATAAATATAGGATTCATTCCATTTATTTCATTTCACTAGTTTTGTTCATCGATTTCAATAATCAAGACATAAAAGTCTTTTACCAAATTTTTTTTTTTTTTTTTGACTTACAAAACTCAGATTTTTAAACTTTAAATCTTTCATGCTAAATATTTGCATAATATATCTTATCCAAAGCTGTGTGCTTTCAAAATATTCAAAAAGATCTTCTTCCTTAATTCATTAAGTTAGAATTATGTAATTCTAATTTCAGATTATTGATTTTCTATTCAAAGTTTTTGAAAATACTTGATAACTCAAAGTTTAACAAGTCCATCGTCGTTCTCACAGACGTTAGGCATACGCTGATCAGACGCAAGACTAAAAATCTCCAAGTACTAAACATACTTGCTTCAACTCCCAGTGAAAATACTTTTTAAAAATTATTTTAAAAATGGATATGGAAAGTCCGTTCCCCCATGGATCACAGTTTACCCGGCGGTTACGCTACTATCTCAGTAGAATCGCTTGTAATCTCAGATTTCTCATCACTCCTGAATTTCGCCATGGTTATCGCCTTAGATCGCGGTCCACACGGCGGTTACGCTACTATCTCAGTAGAATCGCTCGTAGCCTTAGGCATCACGCCCCTCGAATTACGCTTCGGTTTCCAGATCGCAGTTTACTCGACGGTTGCGCCGCTATCTCAGTGGAATCGCTTGTAACTGTAGGCATCACGCCCCACGAATTACGCCAGCATCAATCACATAATCCCAAACACGATGATCCATCGTGGGGGATATCAAATCAGTCCCATTGGACATTCCACTAATGGAATTCTACGTAGCTACGATTTACAATGGACACTCCACCGAGTTCCAATCACTTTCACATATAATAATTGGAAGGTACATTTCCATATCCTCAGTTTTTAGAAAACATATGTCATATACATATAGTACTTCCTTTCACATTTCGTATATATCATATCTATGTAACCCTACACAGGATTTTCATAATAATGACTTTCTAAACTGATGGTTTTCGATTATATTCACATATATAAGTTACGAAAACTCAATTCCATCACGTTTAAAATTTTCCTCTAAATCGATTTGAAAATTTAAGGTTATCTCAAACCTAATTCACATTCATAATCCAATTCATTATCGACTTCACATTCGATTTGGATTTCACGTTACATCGTCAATTCTCAACACATAATTGATGTCTATCGATATATAATCTCTAAGCTCGTACGTCTCAGAGAAGGGTGTTAAGCTAAAAGAATAAATTCTCCGCCACCACAGATATATATTTAATAGAGATCAAATGCTATGTCATCAATTCACAATGTTAGACATACAATCCCAATCGACTATCCAAAATTCAAAGCTGAACTTATATTATTTTTGGTGTCAAAGTTAAACTCAATTTAACTCAAGATTCAATCTTTTGAAAAATTTCCAAGTTGAACTAATTGTTCACATTTCTCAAAATAATATCTTTACAAGATATATAATTTTCACACTTAGCCATTTGAAACTAATTTCAAATATTCATTTCTCAATTTATCTTTAAAAGATAAAATTTCAAACCTTTCATTTCATATTGGAAAATATTCCCATACTTATTCAATAATAAGTAATTCACAAATTCATTCACTTTCAACACTTTGAAAATATTCGATATACTTGAATCAAAATTAAGTATATATTCCATTCTTTAAGGAAATCATTCTTTTAAACACATTTATTTGAGTTAAAACGAATGTTGCGTAAAACATCGTTACGACAACTCAAAATCACTAGTATAGGGATTCGGATTTAAGATAGATATATAAATCCCAATACTATAAACAACATTTCCTTCCGGAAACCATTTACTATAACAATAGTGTTATAGTCTACCATTTCCTTATTTCTCGAAATGCCTATTTCAACAATTGAATGTTGAAATCTATGTATTCGATAGTTAATGCATTTTAAAACATCTTTAAAACTATTAACTTTTCAATTTCAACTTAATTTAAAGTTTGAATTCCTCATACCTTTCACAATATCAGTTTTAAACCGATTTCAACTTTTCAATATTAAGTTTTCCACTTAATTTAATTTTCCGCACGTTTAAATTCAAATTCATCACTGAATCTATTTAAACCTATAATGGATTATCATGTTGACAACTTCAAATTTGAAATTTAAATTCTATTTGAACTTTGCATTTACTTTCTATTTCAAAAAAATAGTCAACTAGTTCTTTAATAAATTGTTCATCAATTTAGTTCCATCAAATTCATATTTCCACATTAATCATTTTAGACATTAGTCTAAACTTGAAATATAAACTTCACATCAAAATTAGTTTGATTCCTATAGTTAAATCAACAATTAAATTTCATTTCATAATATCACTTCCCAAAATGCTATTCCATTAAAATATTTCCTCCGTACAAAATTTTACATAGCTTAATACTTTTAAAAGACGTACACAGAAGATTGTGGATTACAAAAGATAGTATTACAAAATATATCGATTGGTTTAAGATTCAGAATAATTAAGGACTAACGACTTCTTGTCCCGTAGTATGCATCCTTGCCAAACTTTCATCTTCGGATGACACTATTTCATATTGTGTTAAAGGAGAATTAACACATTCAAAATCCATATGTCCCCATTCCTTACAGTTATTGCAATAATATGAGATGTTTCCATCCTTATCTATCACCTTAGCACTTTTCGCTCTAGCTGGTCGGGCTATAGCTTGCTCTCCCTGTTGTCTTTCGGTGCAGTTTCTGGCTATATGTCCAGACTGACGACAATGGTAGCAGATTGTCAATCTATCGACGGGTAAATTGAGTACGCACTTTTTCTTTTTCACTTTAGGGCAATGACTAAGAAAATGCCCTTTCTCCCGACATTTAAAACACACAATCTCCGGACGAGCGAACCGGTCATCCACATTCCTTTTCTATTTATAAAACTTCAATTTATAAATCTTCTTATTGATTCAATTCAATTCAATTTATATACCTCAGTTATATATCAAAAATTCATATTATAAGTTAAATACTTATAATTCATTTATTCACTAAATAATTCTTCATCACATTTGAAATCAATTTCAAAAGAATTTAAAGTCAAATTCTCGAGTTATAATTCAATAATTCTCTTGGTTATAACCAAATTAACATATCCCTTTATTTCACAATTATTACTCGAAATATTCAAGTTATTCGATTTAAACCAATTTAAACCAATTCATTTGTTCACTAGTTCTCTTAACTCATATTTCATTTTCATAAATCTCAATAATTCGATAATGAGTTTCCGAACGATCGAAACTCAAACCTAACGAGACCTCACCGAATATAAACTATCGCACACTCACATTTAGAGAGGGGAATTTTCAAAATAATTCTAATTTTCAAAATACTTTTTGTTTTAAAGAAAACAATTTCATACTTCTTTAAATTTGAAAAGCACTTTCTTTATAGTGGTTCTAGTAACTATTCATATTAAACATCATAAACTGAGCTTTGTGTAAACCAAAGCTCTGATACCACTTTTGTAACGACCCGCCGCTCTGACCGCCTCTAGTCGGTAATTAAACCAACTAGAAACGTTTGAAATGACGGATTGTTAGTCAGTTTATAGAGTTTAAACAGAATCAGCCACAGAATCACAGAATAATCATAATATTTTTCATAAATGAATTTTTCTTACATACATCAGAGTTTTATACAATGAATTAGATTTTAATACAGCGGAACAGTTATCTATATATATATATATATATATATATATATATATATATCTTTTAGAGTACAAAGAAAATTTTCTCGAAAAACTTTAGTGAAGTGCTTTCCCCTCTCTCTCTAACTTCTCGGCCTGAAAATCTTCAGGCTGTAAAAATACTCGGTCTGACCCGAGTATTATATTCAAAAGAAAATAATACACAGGTCAGTCTAATTCAAACTCAGTTATTAGTGCATAGAGGCAATAATAATCAACAATTAGATGACAGTCAAATATAATTTACCTATCCGATCCTTTAACAAGAAATCGGATAACGGTAAATATAACACTTAACAGTGTTAAACATCAATTCAGTAGATTCAGATTATCAATGAGATAGATGAAGAGATTATTGATGAAGATAATTTAGAAAACAATCAAAATTTGCCAAAACGGTAATTAACAACAAAATCATCAAAATCGATTCAAAATATATTGAGTTAGCAACATAAAATAATTTTCATCAAAAAGAAAACATAAATTTAAAACATTAAATTTGGTAGGGCTGCAGTACACACACGCGCGTACGGCCTCGCCACATTTAAAATGTCAACTCCGTGGCTGCAGTTCACGCTTGCGTGCACTGCCTCGCCACTACAACTTGTGAAATAAAACAAGTTTCCAAACAACTTATTACTGCACGTTTCAAAAAGTGCAAATTTTCATAAAAATGAACTGCAGTCACTAATGAATACAAGGGCGAATCTGCAATCAAAAATTTGCAGCCACCACAAGTACACAAAGCACAAAGGCTCGAATGACCCAATGCGCGAAGACAGGGGTACAAATTACCTGGGAACAGCAACATGAGGTGAGGGCACCAAAACATGGCACCACAACACCAATATTTAAATAACAAAACATCAGTACCAATCAAAGGCATATATACAAGAGGGGCACAACAAATACAAACTGCACCAACACAAGTATGCAAGTATCAGGCTCGAGCATGAAAGCACGAACTCGAGTGGAAGTGAATTAATTGACACAAATCAAATCCAATGCAATGCATCACAAGTTCAGATGCATGCACCAGTAGAACAAAAATGTAGCAGACTGTTCATAACTGCAACTAGAAATAACCAAATTTCCAACTAAGCAAGGAATCAGTAAAATAGTGACTACAACATAATAGTGACAACCATTCAAGCTGAAACTGGATCAGCAAGCAAAAACCAAAGTCGTGTATAAATGTTACAACATCAATAACCAGATTATTACATGAATCTGCACTGAAACAAAGGATGGCCAGAACCAAACTACACTACAGATATCAGTGCACATGATCTGGCAACCCAAAATGTACAAGACAAATGAAGAGCAACACAACAACAAAACACAGAGGCTACATGAACCAGACTAAATGAAACAACACTGTGGAATGCACAGGTGTGCAACAGGGAGAATGTACACATGACAGTAACGGCATGCAACCAGATTTTTGTGAAAACAAGTTAGTTTACTCACAGTATTATAATTTTTTCTTGAAACTGTATGTCATAATAGAGGTGGCATATATATATACATATGCACAAGCAGATTTCAATCACAATATAAATAAATTCACATCCATCATATGCAGCAACAACAAAAACAAGCATCTGTCCTCATTAGTTAAAACAAATCACAACTTGATAGCATCTTAGCATTTGTTCTTATGTATTTAAAAACAAATATTCAAATATATTAAATAGCATCTGTTCTTATTAGTTTAAATAAGAAAAAATTGATAGCATCTGTTCTTAACAGTTTAAAGTAAACTCCAAATAGTGTCTGCTCTTATCAATTTAAAATAAAATCAAATTATCAACAAGTGAAATCAATATGAAAATCAAGGCATCAAGTATGTCTATAAATGCAACCCAGTACAGTTCAGTGAACTGAAACGAGGCCACAATTGTACAACTTCACCAGACCAATTTCCCTCAAGTAAACAAACTCAAGTCAGTGCGCATGATCTGGAAAAGGTTCAATGGCAAAGACAAGCAACATGGTAACGAGTCCCACCACCAACAATAATAAATGGACCAAGTCAAAGCCAGTTCCAAAATCAAGTGAAAACAATATAACTATGAACTGACCAGTTCAAAATGAAACACTATGAATAATTTCCAAAAAAATAAAGCGCATAAATATATGAATAACAAGTATGCAGGTGAAGACAACAATGGTGCCAGCAGATTGCAAACAGGTTCAGAGACATCAGTGTGACCAAAGTCACAACCGTGTTTTATCAATAAGGCAACAAGTGATAATAGCATGTGTACTAAAAATAAGGCAACACCGTAACAGACAACATATAATGCCAAAGAGCAATTTTTTTTTTCCAGTTTTGAACCAAGATAACTGCAATGAGACAGTGAATAAAATCAAGCAAAGCCATTCATGGCAGAGAACAAAACAGCATAATATGGATAAGGTACATGAAGCAGTGGAAATGAGCAATGCATCAGTAAGCAATGCAACATGGTGAACAAGACACAGTGAACAACAAGTGCCACAGAAAGGGGTGCAAACCCAACAATGAAGTGAATACAACTACAGGTGAATCAGAAAGAAAATACTGTGTTTCGAATCAAAACAGTGCCGTAATAATCAAGGCAACGAATTGACCAAATCAAACCAACATCGAACAAAAATCAACATCGAACAAAAATCAAATCGAGCAGAACATCAAGACAATAAACAGACGAAATCGAAACCACTTCGAATTAGATGTGAGTAACGTTAATTACTCACCTTTGTTTTTGAAGAGGAGCACGCGAGCACGCGATCGATATTGAAGCCGCGAGCGAATTTTGAAGCCGAAGCCCTAGCTATTGAAGGAAGACGAACGAAGACGCCATTTTTTTTTTCGCGTTTGATTATCTGATTTAGGTTTTCGAATGAGAAAAGGGGACTTCGTGTTTTTAAGGGAAAGGGGATCGTGAATTTCTGCGGAGTTGAAGGCGTGGAACACGGCAATTATAACGGCGTGTTTTTGGCTGATGAAGGTAAGGTAATGTATACCTCTTATTTTATTTTTATTTATTTATTTATTTTATTTTTTTATTTTTTATTTTATTGCCTTTGTTATTTGCTTTCACAAGTGTTCATCCTTATCTTTTATAATACTTCATATACTTGTTGATTTTACATAGTTCATTTTACTTATTTATTCAACTTACTATTTTACAAAATTTATTAATAATTTATTTCCTTTTATTTGTAACTATAAAATCTATCTCATGTAGATTTATTTATAATTCTAATTTAAACCATTTATTTCAGATTTTATTTTATTATAATTAAGTTAAAGAAAATTGTTATTAAAACTAACTATCGATTTATTAATTTACATAAATAATTCTTAAATCCAAATTATTTTTCTAAGTCATTAGTTCAAATTTAAAATATAAATTCAATGTTCAATTTCAACTCCAAAGTCAAATTCAAATTTAGTTCAACTTTAAATAGATTAAATTCTAAAATTTAATCGCCAATTCATAGTTTTATTGGAATTCAATTTTAAAATTATCTCAAATATTTAAAATTAATTAAATATCTTCATTTTTAAATTGTTAAAAATTCAGGATCGTTACACTGTGAGGATGTGGCATTAAATGCAAATCCTATTTTGGTCACACCCATCACTTATACTAATCTTTTTATTTTATTATTATGTATGTTTGCAGTTTTGTGCAGTTCTTGCTTTGTATTGTAAGCATATTCATATGTACTTTTGCCTGGTACACAAATCTACTTTTGCAGGCTTTGATTTTCTTTGTTTCTTGTTTACATCTTACTTCATATTTCAAATTTTTTCTTTAATTCATACTCGAATACCACTGTCTTCTTAGATCTACATACTTGTATTTTTACCTTTTATTTGCTTGATACGCAATTTCTTTGATTTATATATAGTGGCTGACATGATAATATTGTATGCTAAAGGTTTAAACATAAATGGGTGTGGTCATTTCTTTTCTTATGTCTTCTCTTACAAGCTTACAAATTTGAATATATTTTATTTGTTCCCTTCTTTTGTTTGTTTTTAACTTCTCTTTACATTTGTTTTGTTTTGCAAGTGTATATGTTAATATATTTTGTTTGGTCATATACTTTGAAATCTAATGAAGTTTCTTTTATTATTATATGTTAGATTTTTATTTAATAGGTTTACTTACTTAATTTTTTTTTATAAAACTATATATGTATATATTTTCAAAATATAGATGAATTTCTAGGTTTTTATTTTGTTGTTTAAATCTTATCTAATTTATTTACTTTATAGTTATCTTATGTATATTTTTAAAACCATTTATTTAAGATTTTATTTCAAATCCAATATATACATATATGTACAAAAAATCAAATTTTGATTTATACAGAATTTATTCAAATTCGGGGAAACTCGCTTCCATTTATAATTAATTTCACAAATTTTTTTATTCAAAAATTCATTTAATTATCAATTTAAATTAAATTAAAACTCGGGATCGTTACAAAAAACGTAAATAAATATATATTGAATGTTTGATTAATTGATCGGTTGATTGTTAATTGATTGATTGAGTTAATGTAGTGTACACATATGTTAGCATAAAACGAATGTTTTAATATGGAATTTAATAATGTAAATATATATATTCGGGTTTATTGATATAAATTAATTGGAGCAAGTTTTGGATGTGGACCCAAAAGGTTTGTTTATAGGAAATATGTGGTCCCTTCATTTACTTTACATTTATTATCACCTTGCAATCTCTCTCTTTTCATTTTCAAGTAGTCTAATAATTAAACTACTCATTCATTTCTTATAAATCAATGGTTGCTTCATTTGATTTATTTATTATTAATAATTTCCATATTCTTTTCATTTGTTTCTCCTTTATTCGTTTGCTCTTTTTAAATGCTTTACCTGAAGTTTTTTTTTTCTTTTCTGTTTTTTCGTTTTTAATGCGAACATCCAAATTAATATGCATGCTCTCTAATTAGCATTTACTATTTTCCGTTTCAAAAGTTTATTTTGCTTATGCATCATTAGTTCTTGTAGCTTCCTTTCATTCGCAATTCTTGAAGCTTCATATTTAAAACAGAAGTTTTATTTTTATCTTTATTGATATATTTATTCCTTTAGTTTACATCTTTCAATACTACATTTTAGGGCTATTCCTATTTTTACTTTATTTAAATTCCTAGTTTGTTTATATATACCTTATTGGCTTTTCATTTTTTTTCCATCTTCATTCCTGTAGCCTCATTTCTAATCTCATCTTTTGTAGCTTCATTTTTTCAAATAAAATTTTCATCTCATTTCTTTTCACTCTTCACCTTCCTCATTCCCTTTTCTTTTCTTTTTCTTTTTTTTTAAAATCTCCTTCTTCTCTTTTTTTTGCTTCATTTTTATGCTTTTTTTTATTCTTCTTTAAATCTTCTTCTTTTTCAAAGCTTCCTTTTCTTTTTCAATTCTTCATCTCTTTAAATTTTCTTCTTCTTTCCCAAGCATTCTTCTTTCTCCAAATCCTTTTCTTCATATCCAGATCTATACAAACTTCTTTGTCTCTTACGAAAAATTCCAAAAAAAAAGATTAAGATAGCAAGGAAATAAATCAAAAGGAGGAAGTAGTAGCGGATTCAAATCCGACTAGACAAGGGAAATCCAAAAGGTGAGTGTTTAAACTCACTCACGAAATACTAAAATATTGTTGCAAGTTAAACCAGGTCATATAGTGATAAATTTTTGATTGTTGGTTTGGAATATTTATAAATATTTAATTTGAATAGCTAAATTCCAATATGTGATGACTAATAATTACTGTGACATGTTATTGAATTGGTTGATTTGTTGAATTGATTGATTTGAATGTTGAATGGATTGTGCTTGAATGTATATTTGTTCATTTATTTGATATATCCTTGTTATCACCCTATAGTTTATTGTAATTATTTAAATTTTCATATTGATTATTTGCACACTGAATAAGGATATAAAACCCATGAATTTCAAGTATTTACATCAGAGGAAAAATAGTATGTTTAGATTTACTATTTGAACCATAAAAATGATTTTGGGAAGCAAAACTGTCGTTACCTTACTTGAAAGTTTTCAAAATTAAATTTTGAAACATTGGGAAGTTTCCAAAAAAGTGAATATTGAAACTTTGGAACATTTTTATAAATCAAATCTCTAAAACTATGAAATTTAACTGGGAATTGTTCTGTAAATTTTAAATTTACTAGAATGGATCTATTGTGAAATCCATTTTATTTTGAATATGGAAATAATAACATTTCCAGAAATTTGAACCTTCAAAAAATGTAGTTATCTGCATTCCTTATTTCATGTACTTTTTATTTAATTTGCATAAGAATTTTAGTTCTGACTCGAGTGTATTATCTTCCTTTATGCTCGGGTCAGCCTGAGTTTTTCAGCATTGAAGACTATTTCTGATGGACGAAGACGAAGATTCAGTATATTATTCCTATTTATTATTCGACTACATTCTGTGTTCCGCTGCATTATTGGTTATTTATGATATATATATAACTCTGATTTGAATTTGTAAAAGTGTAATCAAATGTTATTTGTAAAACAGCTTCATGAACTGTTTATTTGATTATTATATTTTGCCGTTATGCTGCGAGATTTTGTATTTTGTTTTTCTCTTTCCTTTTTTTATTTCTTATTTACCACATTAACAATCCCCCCTTTTGAATGGTTTGATTCTGACATGTGTGGTTTATTGTTGGTTTGAACCATCCAAAAGGGTGGGTCGTTACAGTTGGTATCAGAGCTTAGGTTTAGACATACCTTAGCCTGTTTGGGGTTAACTCATTAGAGATAGGGTAGTAATACCCTAGAATGAGTTGTCTGAGTGTATATACGAGAGCGCGTATTTGTTAATGTTATAAACATGTTTTATATAAATTTTGAAATGAAATTATTTTTCCTAATATTATATGATATATATAAAGGAATAAATTTTTAAGACTAGTATAGTTATTTGTAATCTGTTTGATTTATGAAATGGTAATATTTAATTATTTACATTTTGTTGACTTGTTGTATTTAATCAAATTACAAACATTGGTTAATTATTGTTGATTGAATTAATAGACTAAACACGAGTTTAATAACGGTGTATTAAAGAGAATAAAATGAATAATTAGGATATTTGTTTATGAAATTGAAATGTTGATGTGAATTTTGTTGTTTGTTGACATGTAGTTTCACCTATTGGAAAAAAATGGAATATTTGGATATTTTGGATAATCGACACCCTTTTGTATTAATATATGAGTGAAACTTGATAATTAGGTTGAATTATATAGTTGAATTGATAACCTTAATTTGAAAGCAAGTAAAATAAGGTTTAATTTGTTATATCTATGTTTAGTAAATGAATGGAATTGGGGTATACATTCTTGGCATGAAATGTAATAATATACAAGTGTGTACTTTAAGCCTTTGGATCTTTAAATTGAAAAGGAAATGTTGTAAATACGATTAAATTGGAAAAATATGTTTATAAACTTAATTAACATTTGCGAAACACGTCATAAATAAATTTAAAGGTAAAGGTGAAACTAAATGGAATAAGCAATATGAATTAAAAGTGAAATGATTTCAAATAAAGCCATGACTTGTAAATTGTTATGAAATAAATAGATGTTGCAATAAATGGTTATAAATAAAGTTGTGATAACTTTAAACTCAAACAATATCTTATAAAAAGGAATTAAGTTTTATAAATTGGTCGTAAAGAAATTCCTTATGAAATGATTTGCAAATAAATTAGTTTTAAATGAGAAATATTACATGTGAAATGAATGTAATTTAAATTAAAGAGAAATATAAGCAATATTATGAGAATGGATATATTAATGTTTATATTAAATAGAGAAATTCTATGAAACAAATACTAAAGTATGAAGTGATATTTGTGTTAATCGATGAGATTAAAAATGAATTTAATTGAAATGAAATTGTGATGAAACAAATTGGAATAATTACATAAGTTGTATGTATATTATTTTATTCGCAAAATTAATTTAATCTGGATTTGAGTACACAAGTTCTATGTGAATTACATCACTTCGTGTTGAGATTTTCCATTCGACTGTTGAATGCGAATATTTGATATGGATTTTTGGTTTGATTATAGAATTCTCTATCATGGTATATGGCTATGCAAGGGAATGATGGTTTCTAGTCAAGAAACCATATCGAAGTCCGCATTAGGGAAGTTGAATGGACAATACTAGTTCGAAAGCTAACTTGTGTGATCGAGCGAGCGATCGAATGTGAATTTGTGAAATTATGATATACATACATCTTATGTTCTAATATTATTGATATGCTTTGGCGCTGAAATTGAACGTTGTAGGGTTGGATATCTTCATAATTTAAATTGGAATTTTCTTCTATGCAAAACTAATATTGATTTAAAACCATTTTTACAAAACTATTTCTTTTATTTTTCTTATACAAACTATCTTATTCTATTTTATTTACCAAACTATTTTATAAACTATTTCACAAAACTATTTTATGTACAAAACTATTTTACAAACTATTTTACACAACCGTTTTATATACAAAAATACGTAACTATTATAAATTCAAGACCTTTTATAAACCAAAGTGTTCAATTCTATATGGCTTTTCATATAGCTAAATTTATTTTGGAAATTTTTATTCTTGTATAAGATGGACTTTGTATAAGTACAAGTGATTTTGAAATAGTTGATTTTGGAAGGTATTCGATTTGAAGAGATAAATTTTTTATATAAAAGAATTTATATAAGAATGATTTGATATATTCGAGATTATTGATTTGGAAAGTACTCAATTTGAAAATGGAATCCTATATATAATGGACTTTATATAAGTATGATATTTGAAAGTGATTTGAAAAGGTACTATATGATACATATTTTCGAAGTAAAGATATGGAAAGTGCCTTCTGCTTGATATTCTCTTTGTGGCCACATCGTGGATTCATTCTATCAGTATTATTCTCTCTGATTTTTGGTTTTCCGGATGTAATACTCGAGTGTTCCCACCATGGCGTAACCCATGGTTTTTTTTCTCTCGCGACTGCATAGCGCAATTGCCTGACTGAGTCTGGCCTAAGGGTACGGATTGTTTCCTGGGGGATCCAGGCGTAACCATTGTGTATCCTGCAATCTGTGTAGGTCGCGAATAGTAGCGAAACTGCCTGGCTGAGACAGCCTAGGGGTATGGATTGTTTCCTGGGGGACCCAGGCGTAACCATTGTGTATCCTGCGCTCCACTAGTCATCATGGCATAACTCGCAGGGCTGAGAAAGCTTACGGATATGGATTGTTTCCTGGGGGATCCAGGCGTAACCATTATGTATCTGCGAACCATGGTCGGACAAAGGTTTTGGTTTGGTTGTTTTGTTTGGATTGTACTTTCCATATCTGTTTTAAAGGTTTTTCAAGTATTTTCACTGGGTGTTGAAACAAGTCTACTAAGTACTTGAAGAATTCTAGCTTTGCGCCTGATCAACGCATGGCCAGAGTCTGCAAGAACGAGGATAAACTTGGTGAAACATCGAGTTATAGAAGTATTTTCGAAAGGAAAATTTATTTCGATATAATAGTATTTTATTATAAAAGTATTATTATAATATTATATAAAAGTATTATTATAATAGTATTTTATTATAAAAGTATTTTTCCCAACAAAGAAATTATGAATTAATATTTGAAATTTAAAATTTTATGGTTTGATTTAACGATTCGTGCCCGATACTATTCTTTTGGATCTGCCTTATCTGCTCAGCTTTAGTTGTTCACCTATATTCTGTTTCCAGAATCTACCTTCCTTTCCTTTTTGAATATAATCTTTAAAATATTTTTATTTATATACTACGTGGTTTAATAGAAAATTATAAATATTTTGGAAGTTATTAATTAAATAAAAATATTTAAAGCAAATGATTATTGATTTATTAATAATGTTTGCAAAGTGTCTTGAGGTAAATTAATAAATTTATGAATTATGGATTTAATGCTTTCAAATAAGTTCCTTGTAAATATAACTAATGATGTGAATAACTGTTTCCAAATAGTTTTCATAGTTTATAAAGGTGTCATTTAAACATATAAATGTTACTTATAAAGGAAGTAGGAAATTTTACAAATGGGTTTTGAAAATTTTTAAAGTACTAAAGATAATTGAACTGCAAATGAAGCTTTCAAATGAATATTGCAAGTAAAATTTATATAAGTTTCTTTGAATGTAGAATTTAAAGATATTATATAAATGGGAAAAAAATTGATTTGCGAAGTTTATTTATAGCAATATACTTGACAAATAAATTTGAATCCCTATGTTAGAGGTATAGTTTGAAATATTTACTTGATTTCAAAGTACTAATAGTAAAGTTTATACGTTTATTTACTACTCAAATTTTGTATTAGAATATTCATTTTGAAACAAGTGTTTAAATTAATTATGAAGGTATGAAATTTTATACTTTGATTTAGAAATTTAATGTAAGATTTGAGTATACTATTAGTTTCAGTTTAATAATATTGAGTTTATACTTATTTTAAAAATAATGAGTCTAATAAATTTTTGGATTTAAGGAACCCTATTTTAAAGCTTATTATAATGTTTGATATAAATTTCTAACATTGTTTTAGACTTTTGAAAAATCTTTGCATAATGCTTTGAGGTTGTCTTAAATATATCTTATATTTTTACTAAGTGAATGAGGTTAAATGTTTTAAATAAATTTTTAGATATGTTGAAATATTTCTTTTGTCTTCAAGGGCAAATACCAAAAAAACTTAAATTTTTATTCAATAGACGAATGGAGTTATTTTTAAATTTATATTAAATTTAAATATGTAAGTTAAATTGTTTATAAATTGATCATTTTGAATAAAATATTTCAAACTCCTTGATTCCTTCTTGTTCCTTTTCGAGGACGAAAAAGTTTTGAGTGGGGGAGACTGTAACAACCCGTATTTTGATAATTAAAAATATTAAATTTAATAAGGTTTTGGGCTTTAATATTGTCAGAAATTAAAATTAATGATTTATTAAATTGAATCTTATTAGATTTGAAATTTTGACTTTAAGATAAATCTTAAAACAAATAATTTAATGAGATAAAACATATAATTGGCTAATATTGATTGAATGTAATTGACTACTATACTATGTTAATGTAATTTCAATCAATTTAAATAATAAAGGTTAGTAAGGAATAGAATAAATGATGTATAAATTGATGTAATCTTATGTTATTAATTGCAATTGGTTTTAATATGGAGTATGAAATCAATTATTTTGTACGTAAATTTATTAACCTTTGTTTGTAAAGAATAAGTTAATAGATATAGATTATTAACGTATAACCATTGTTTCATTTATTTTCTTATTATTAAATCGGTTAGAAATTTATTTGGTAATTAATGGAGAATTAACGTAATAAAATATTACAATTGATATAAGAAGAAACGTTAACTGTTGAGTGGTGAGTGTAAAATTTATGTCAATCAATTGCATAAGGGAATAGTTGATTTAATAATAAGAATGTAAATCAAAATAAAAGGATTTGTTTGAAATTTAAATATATAATGAACAGGTTTTATTACATTTGTAATTAAATGATGGAATTAAATTAGTATATAGATATTGGGTTTAACATAGAAAATTGGATTTCAAAGGAAACAATTGGATTAATTATCTTCCCTGTATTAGGGTATGTTTTGAGATTTAATCATTGTAAGTAATAGTAATTATATCTTGCCATTAATAAGAGATAGAAGTAAATGGTAATTAATTAATGATATATGCAACATATGTTTTATGTTAAAAATATAATGAGAATTTCATTGAGAAATATTACGTTCAAATTGTAAGCACTTAAATTTGGTACAAATATAATGATGATAAGAAATTAATTGATAAAGAAATAATGTGGTTGTACGAAGTATTATTTCTGTGACTCTTTAATGTGATAATCTTTAAATATAAGTTGGTTTAATGAAAAGAACATTTATTATCAAATAAAATGGATCTTTCATTTGTGAATGTAGTTTTAATTTCATTAAAATAAAGAATAGAATGATTGATTTAAAGGAAGAAATATAAGTATATTTGAACTGTGTTTTAGCATATAGATGGACTACAAGAGTGGGAAAATAATTTATTTAAGTAAGTTATTTATTTCTCTACTGTATAAGCAACAAATTTATAAATGTGCTTAAATGACTAACGGAAACAATTATTCTATTTTTCATCCATTTTAGTTGTCTGTTTTGAAATTTAACTTTATAAGTAAATGAAATTAATATAATTGAAATATTTCAATGAGAAGGGAAGAAAATGTTGACTGCAATTAATAGATTTAATAAAAGAAACGCATCTTTTGTGTTAAACAGAAAGGATGTTTTAATGGAAATAAAAGAACATTTTGGGAAAACCAAATTTGACGTTTTCATTTTTATGGTAAGTAATTTTATTTATTATGCATAGATAAAAAAAATTAAATGCGTACAAATTTGAATATTTGTAACGACCCAGAATTTTTGTCAATTTAAAATTTGTATATTTAATTAATTTTAGATATTAATAAGTGAATTTTATAAGTCGAATGAATTTATTTCGAATATTGGATTTAATTGGATAATTAAATCGATTATTTAATAGTTGAAATTACAGAAATAATTGAAAATTGGGTTAAATATGATTAAAAATGATTTGTAAAATTTTATTTAATCATATTGGAGTTATACTGATATTATAGAACTTTTAAAATCGAATTTAAAGTTGATTTGTGAAAAGTGAATATTTTAATATCTAATTGACGAGTTAAATAGCCATTTTTCAAACAGTCTCGGATATCGACGAAACCAGTTTCATCGGATCCGTAATGTGATATTATTGTAAGGTTTTAAATTTCGTGTCGATCGGAGTTACGTTTTGTCCAGGGCAAGCCAAACGGCATAGAAAATTCGTTAAATCGGTTTAATTTAAAATCGATCGTTTATTGCCGTAACCCACACAGATGATCGAATTTGCCCCCGAAATATGTTCCATTGTGTTCGGAACGCGGGGTAAACCTTAGAAACGCCAGCCGGCACGCTTCGTTTGGAGTTCGAAAAATTCGGGATGAATAGTGTTTTGGGCAATTTTCTATATAAGGACTTCATTATCTTCATTTGCAAACTAAAATCTAAACCCTAGGTCAGAAAACCCTAGCCGCCACTTTGCAATACACGGCCATAAATTGATCCCCTTTCTCTTCAATTATCTTCAAATCTACAAACAATTAGCAAAAATCGTCAACTACAAAGTTGTAGAGGGCATCAAGATCTAACTATCCAACGGTGGAGATCGGAAACGGAGCCACGGATCGACGGCAATTTCAGTTCAAAGTTGCTGTGTTCTTCACGTCGTTCGAGGCTACGATGGGGCCAAGCTTCATGGTGCTCTGGCGGAGTATAGTGTAGTTGACAAGCTTTCTAATGGTGGTGGAGTGATGAAGTTTCATGCATGTTGGTGGCCGTGAGGGTTAAACCTAATTTCGAGCATATGGGTTCATGTGTGCGTACATTTACCTGTAGATGAACGTTTGGGGGAGAAGGAGGGGGCAACTGTCCTGATCTGCAGAAGCAAGATCCAACGGCCCATATTAGTTAGGGTAAAAAAAATTAAAAGGAATTTGTTAATTTATATAGATATAATAATTTGTATAAACTTTAAAAATTCATATCTTTTTCATATGAGGTCCGTTTCGCACGAAACGAGTTGTTTGGCTTCGTTTTGTCGAGCACTACACAATGGAGCTGGTTTGGAGTCGTTTGGAGCTAGTGAGAATTTCGGGTAAAATTAAACGCGTGTTTAATTTTATTCGAAATAAAAGATGAAAACGGAATTGAAAGCAAGGTGAGAACTTCTCACTCAATCGACTAGTTTCGATTTAAATTTTAAATAGTTAGATTTAAAATTTTTGATTGTATGTCTCGATGATAAGTTTATTATCTGTTATTGATTGAAATAGACATTATGCGCCGTTAGTAAGCGGATGTTATTTATTAAAAACATATACCGCGAATATTTCACCGTATAGTGAAATTGGTATTATTTATATACTTGGAGTTGATTTCCCGCATTATATAGCGGATGAGACCCTATTGCGCCATCTATTAAACGGATAATATTTTATAAGTCCCATATACCGCGATATTCCGCTTTGAACGGAATTGGTATTGTGCTAACATCTGTGAATGCAGGGAAACAGGTTGGAGGGATCCAACTGGATTCCGCACTAGTATTTATTTGATTACAGATATTGTGATATTTGTTGATTATCATATTGATATATGATATTTAGATTGTCGTGATTGACTATTTGGTGCTGTTGCATCATCGGATCCATTTTTTTGAAGTTTTAAAATAATGATTTTTGATTTTAATAAGAATTTTAAAGTGATTTTTGAAAGTATACGTTTTATTAAATTTTGAAATTGTTAAAGTAAATAAACATTAAAATTATTATTATTATAAAAGTTATATTTTTGGAAAATAGCACTTAAGTATGATTTTGGAGTTATATAAGTTTTGAATAACATTTTGTAAATTATTAAAAGGATTGGTTTATTTAAATTGAGATTTTTGAATTATTATAAATAGTTTACATAAAAGATTTCTAAGATTAATATTTATAAATAAAAAATATAGGAATTATAAAAAGAGTTTTTATAAGTGTTAAAATGAAGTATAAGTGATTTCACAAGTGAATAAAATTTATAGATTTATAAATTGTGAAGTTATAAAATGAATAGATTTTTGTAAAATAAAGGACTTACAAGTAATTAGCTTGCAAATTAGATTTTTGGTACAAAGTTGAGTTATAAATTGAATTGATTTATAAAAGGGATTTTATAATTGAAGTTTTTATAAATAGAAATGGAATTATAAACATTGTTTATAAATCCGAAATCAATTGAATTTGATAAATTTAATATAGAAAGTTATTAAAGGAGATATATTCGCGATTTCGGATAGCGAATTATCCTTGAAATAAAATATGTTGAAATGTTGAAATTTGGTTAGTGAAGTATATTCATGATTTTGGACAGTGAATGTATTATTAAATAAAATGGATATGTTTTGGGAAAATGAATATTATCAAATGAAGTTAATTGTTTTAACGATGTATTAAATTGTGTTAAACATCGAAACCATATATTTCAACATTCATTGTTGAAATAGACATTTTCGAGAAATAGAAGAAAATGTGGACTATAACACTGTTGTTACAGTAAATGATTTCTGAAAGGAAATGTTTTGTATAGTATTGGGATTTATATATCTATATAAATTTCGAATCCCTATAATAGTGATTTTGAGTCATCGTAACGATGTTTTACGCAACATTCGTTTTGACCCAAATAAATGTGTTTGATAGAACGTTTTTCTTAAAAGAATGATATATATACTTAATTTCGATTTAAGTATATTGAATATTTTCCAAGTGTTGAAAATAAATAGATTTGTGAATTGCTTATTATTAAATAAGTATGGAAATGTTTTCCAATATGAAGTGAATATTTTAAGATTTTATCTTTTAAAGATAAATTGAAAATGAATATTAGAAATCGATTTGGGAATCATATATTCATAGATATTTTGGAAGTGTAAATTCACTATGGAATTTATAAAAGAAAAGGGAATTTGTTTAAAAATGAACGTTGATTTATTTTTGAAGTGTGGGAATAAATTTACGGATTTGGAACGTAAATATAAAGTAAATCGGTAAGGATTTATTTAATTGGTTTAAATGAACCATTTTGAAATGAAAGTATATCCCGTGTAGGGAAACGATTTGAAAATTGTTTTCAAATGGTTGAAGTGTGGAAATTTATATCTAGTAATGATATTTTTGGAAAATAAATAATTTGGAAAATTATTTGGAATTTGGTGATGTTGAACACGCCTATTGATAGTTAAATAACCGACTATCAATATTTACCTTTAAATAGGTATTTGTTGTGATTGCTTGAATTTGAATGCCACACTTATTTTTGAATAAGCGCTCACTATTCGGGTTAGCCGTGAAAGGACCTTGGGGTCGTATAACCCATTCCGAATATGTGATACATCGTTATGGATTGCATTTGATGACCGGTGTTGAAGACCGGATATTTGTGAAAACGGAAGGATTACCGTCGAATGTTTCTGCATCGGCTGATCTCCAGTATAGAAATTTATTACCCTTTGTGATGGGAAGTCCGGTCGTGATTAGTGAATATCCGGATTGCAAGGACTTCTTTGTAAGTGCCTTCGGTTCTGTTCGATCCCGGAACGGACTTGTATGGATTGTGTGTCTGACGTTACAATTTGAGATGTAAAGCTGGTTTCTATCAAATATATTCCCGTTGGTGGCGGAGAATTTATTCTCTTAGCTTAACACCCTTAGAGGTTATGTAGTTGATGGTTACTAGTGATACATTCCCAAATTGGTAATGTGGCATACGAAGTGCTGTTAAGCATTTGTTGAACAAAGCACAGCTTTTATATAAAGCGTGGCTTTTTGGACGAGACTTCGTCGGACCTCACACCCCGGAAATGGTCAAAACAGGAAGGATGCGGCAAGGTTATTAGGGGTAGCGCCCCTTTAGTGTATGTCATTCCTTCTGGATAGAGGTGGTATCATGGTATGGAGCCCAGATACTTAACCTATGTTGCTGCTGCAAATTTATTGCTTTGTGATTGTTGGAAATCGAGGATCCTCGGATATAGATCGGTTACGATCGGGGAATGACATATTCGTGTCAGTAATTACCTAGTTAGGGGTAACTCGGCCTTGTGTTGGCAGAGATCCGGTTAGGTTCTCGGGTCGTCTTTCCAGAGGCGTACCTATGTGGCAATGGGAAGTTCCTTAGCCTGACCATTTGTTGGAAATCCAAACTTCAATACGCACTTTGTACGGTTTTAGTTGTAGAACCTGCCATTTACTTATGGTGGTCACCACTATTTAGATGGTAGCTATAGTAGGCATACGATAATGGTCATATGTTGGCTAAGATTTATATCTTTACTTTCGAAATGATTTTTCCTACACTATGCACTAATAATAATATCAAATGTTTCTTTTTAATGCGTATCAAGCATCTTTGACTATCATAAGGAGAAATCTCCTCCGATTCTGCGATTGCATTGTGTGTGTGTGCGGGAGGCCTTATGGTAGTCTCATTTTCTAAAAAACATTGCGAATCTATTTTAAAAATTATCCTGTTCTATGTTTAAAAGATAAGCTGTTTTAAGTACTCACACCAGTCACGTGACTGACTCAGAGTTTAATGTTTTCCTTTCTAAACTCTGGGTGCCCACCAATTTACACACGGGCAGTCTAGAGTTTGGTTATCAGGTTATTCTGGAATTCAGGAGTTGCTGGAGGCAAGCTGGATGGCATGGCGTATTACTAGTATATAGTATTTCTTTTCCGCTGTTTGTTGTTGTTTGTTGTTGTACACTCTAATGATGTATGTAATGTAATAACTGATATAGTTCTTCGTTTAAAGATTATTCATTTATTTATTATAAGTTGTTCCGCTGCGATTGTGAGATTCTGATATTGTTCTGTTGTTTCTTTCTATTCTGTTCTATCTTTTTCTCTCTTCTTCCATATTTCTCTTCTTCTTTAACCATAACGGTACGGTTTTCCGGCATTCGATTGCTCGGCAGTTGATACAGTGGACGCATTGATGTCGGTTTTTCGAGCGTCGAAAAGTCGATCGTCACAATATTATTTGAGATAATGAAGTCAATTTGGTTGCGTTTCACAAATTGAATTTCAAAAAGGTTGTGCGATGTACATGGTCCTTCATTTCTTTTGTTATTAATTGTTGCATGTTTTGAGACGTATAAAAATAAAACTTTCATTTTGAACAAGAATGATTATGGATAAAAAAAATTGAATTTTAGAATAACATATACACACACACGCACGTTAATATTCAAACTTTTAAATATATCAGAGGGTTCATGGTTGTGTAAATATCGTGGAATCAATTAGAAATTACTTTTTTCTACAGTTGTACATTGATTACATAAGTTTATATTCATTTTTCCATTTTATATATGGTTAAAATTTGTAAATGAGCTGCATTAATGTGACCATTACAGTAATTAAAAAGTAAAGTAAATCATTTTTATGGTGCATAGGTTGATATATATTCATTAATCAATAAAATTTGTTTGAATAACGTAAATAAATATATATTGAATGTTTGATTAATTGATTGGTTGATTGTTAATTGATTAATTAAGTTAATGTAGTGTGCACACATATTAGCATAAAACGAATGTTTTCATATAGAATTTAATAATGTAAATATATGTATATTTGGGTTTATGGATATAAATTAAATGGAACAAGTTTTGGAATGTGGACCCAAAAGGTTTGTTTATAGGAAATAGGTGGTCCCTTCATTTACTTCACATTTATTATCACCTTGCAATCTCTCTCTTTTCGTTTTCAAGTAGCCTAATAATTAAACTACTCATTCATTTCTTATAAATTAATGGTTGCTTCATTTGATTTATTTATAATTAATAATTTCCACATTCTTTTCATTTGTTTCTCCTTTATTCGTTTTCTCTTTTTAAATGCTTTACCTGAAGTTTTTTTTTTCCTTTTCTGTTTTTTCGTTTTTAATGCGAACATCCAAATTAATATGCATGCCCTCTAATTAGCATTTACTATTTTCCGTTTCAAAAGTTTATTTTGCTTATGCATCATTAGTTCTTGTAGCTTCCTTTCATTCGCAATTCTTGAAGCTTCATATTTAAAACGGAAGATTTATTTTTATCTTTATTGGTATATTTATTCCTTTAATTTACATCTTTCAATACTACATTTTAGGGCTATTCATATTTTTACTTTTTCAATTCCTAGTTTGTTTATATATACCTTATTAGCTTTTCATTTTTTTTCCATCTTCATTCCTGTAGCCTCATTTCTAATCTCATCTTCTGTAGCTTCATTTTTCCAAATAAAATTTTCATCTCATTTCTTTTCACTTTTCACCTTCCTCATTCCCTTTTCTTTTCTTTTTTTTAAATCTCCTTATTCTCTTTTTTTGCTTCATTTTTATGCTTTTTTTTATTCTTCTTCAAATCTTCTTCTTCTTTTTCAAAGCTTCCTTTTCTTTTTCAATTCTTCATCTCTTTAAATTTTCTTCTTCTTTTCCAAGCATTCTTCTTTTTCCAAATCCTTTTCTTCATATCCAGATCTATACAAACTTCTCTGTCTCTTCCAAAACATTCCCAAAAAAAGATTAAGATAGCAAGGAAATAAATCAAAATGAGGAAGTAGTAGCGGATTAAAATCCGACTAGACAAGGGAAATCCAAAAGGTGAGTGTTTAAACTCATTCACGAAATACTAAAATTTTGTTGTAAGTTAAACCAGGTCATATAGTGAGAAATTTTTGATTGTTGGTTTGGAATATTTATAAATATTTAATTTAAATAGCTAAATTCCAATATGTGATGACTAATAATTACTGTGACATGTTATTGAATTGGTTGATTTATTGAATGGATTGATTTGAATGTTGAATGGATTGTGCTTGAATGTATATTTGTTCATTTATTTGATATATCCTTGTTATCACCCTATAGTTTATTGTAATTATTTAAATTTTCATATTGATTATTTGCACAGTGAATAAGGATGTAAAACCCATGAATTTCAAGTATTTACATCAGAGGAAAAATAGTATGTTTAGATTTACTATTTGAACCATAAAAATGATTTTGGGAAGTAAACTGTCGTTACCTTACTTGAAAGTTTTCAAAATTAAATTTTGAAACATTGGAAAGTTTCCAAAAAAGTGAATATTGAAACTTTGGAACATTTTTATAAATCAAATCTCTAAAACTATGAAATTTAACTGGGAATTGTTCTGTAAATTTGAAATTTACTAGAATAGATCTATTGTGAAATCCATTTTATTTTGAATATTATGGAAATAATAACATTTCCATAAATTTGAACCTTCAAAAAAGGTAGTTATCTGCATTCCTTATTTCATATACTTTTGATTTAATTTGCATAAGAATTTTAGTTCTGACTCGAGTGTATTATCTTCCTTTATGCTCGGGTCAGCCTGAGTTTTTCAGCATTGAAGACTATTTCTGGTGGACGAAGACGAAGATTCAGTATATTATTGCTAATTATTAGTCCACTACATTCTATGTTCCGCTGCATTATTGGTTATTTATGATATATGTATAACTCTTATTTGAATTTGTAAAAGTGTAATCAAATGTTATTTGTAAAACAGCTTCATGAACTGTTTATTTGATTATTATATTTTGTCGTTGCGCTGCGAGATTCTGTATTTTGTTTTTCTCTTTCCTTTTTTTTTCTTTCTTATTTACCCCATTAACAATCCTCACTTTTTAATGGTTTGATTCTGACATGTGTGGTTTATTATTGATTTGAACCATCCAAAAGGGTGGGTCGTTACACACAGGTTTAGGGAATGAGTGTATATGTTGGAATTTAGAGCACCAGTTTTATTTTATGAGATAACCCACAAGTAATCTCAAGTAGTTGTTAGCTTCTAAATTTAGTTATTAATTAAATAACATATATTATTAATTGTAAACCGCAAACAATATGAATCACAAGAACCTCCCTTCAAATCCATCTTTTCTACACAGTGCGTGATTAATCTCCTTAAAATTTACCTTCTTTAATTCCTACATAGAACAATTTAGAATATCACATATTAGATTACCACTAAAATATGAGCATTGTAAAAAAATTGAGTAGCTTGTTATATGAATGCTTATATGAGAGCAAAAAGCTTACATCCCAAAATCATTGAAGCGACTCACAACACACCGCTAAATGTCAAGCCTCATTGCTTCCAATGTATTTATTGTTTACATAAGCAAACCTGGCTTTATTACGCAACTCACTTCTATTCTTGTTTCTCCTACATTCCGCTCCACTTCAAACTTTTACATACGTCATGTATAATTCATATGCTTTTGCTAGAATTAATTAGCATATTATCTTAAAAAAAGAAAAGTAAAGTTTGTTTTTCCTTGAACAGTTCAAGCTGTGTAAATTGACAAATGCAAATTACTATAGCAAATATATTGGTATTACCTTTGGTGAATTTCTGACAGATTTCATTAGGTTTTAAATCTTTGGAGATTCCCAGTATGTTTGTAGCTTGATCCGAGTCAACATCCATCTCCTCTTGCAAGTTCTTGATCCTTTCTAGAAGCTCATTAATGTAATTAATTGTCTGCTATAATTAAAGCCTTATACATCTACATAATTTGCAATTAATTGTTTTAATTGCACAAAAAATTGAATCAATTTTGTTAATAAACTAAAACTAAAAAAATAACCTTACCGATCTTACGAACTGCCAATCTAAGCATAAAGAGCCGATCATTAAGCCTCTTCCTTCTCCTTTCAGACATCAAATTCTTCGAAGGCACGTTCCTAGATTTCATTTTATAATTAAGTTTTTCTCACACCCAATTACCGAATTTGTACAGGCAACAAATGTGCAACTAAAATTTGTAGTTCTATTCCCCATAATCAAGATCTCGAGCGACTCCTGCACAACTCTACTTGACTCTAACTCTATTGCTTAACTTGCTTCATCTAATAGCAGAATTGGTGCAATTTCAGTATTACTCTAGCTATCCTTTGTTTTTACCTTAGGGTCAAATCGACCACTCTCATGCCTATGTGAATGTCATACTTGTGTGGCAGGCTACTTACGAATTGGTGCGAGTTTGCGACTCTGCCTCTGTCATATTGTCCCTTATGTATACGATATTTTCTTTAATGATGGTTGAGCAGATCACAGACTCCTACTACATGAACCCGTTGTGGCTTTTGAACCATCTTAGGTTGAAAGATTTCGAGTTTCGGTTGTCTAGTAGATCACGAGCTTCTGCTAACTTTGTCTCAAACTTAGTTAAGCCTCAGTTAAACTGAGACACGGTTTAGCTGAACTCAGTTTCAATGGAGACTCGGTTAACTGAGTATCAGTTAAACTGAGACTCAGTTTAGTCGAGTCTCAGTTTTAACTTAGACTCAATTTAACCGAGTCTCAGTTTCAAGAACCGAGTCCAACTTAAAAACCGAGTTTAATTTTTTGAAAACCGACTACACCTATATTGATATACTGAGAGGACCACTTGGTTAATAACATTGATGACAAATTTACGTGATTTGTAAACAAACGACTTCAAACGTCGATAATATGCAGCTTGATTTTACTCCAAATAAATTACCGAGTTCGTTTATTATTTTTTACTCTACTTCACTTGTAAATGCTACTTGATTTTATGGCATGTTGTATAAATTGTAGTCAATCGCATAATGAAATAGTGTGATGAATATTTAGTGTATGCATTATAAATCCGACACTTTTTTGATGAATCGATTCTCAAGCATTACTTCTTCTTTACAGGTAGATAGATGACTGTGATGCAAAATAAGGTTGCAACGAGTTATGAATCGAAGTTATTTTTACTGCTAGAACTACTTTTTGGTTTTAACGTATGTACTCCTTTCTTTTATTTTGCTATTGCTACTTGTTCAATATTTTGTTTATGAACTATTAATGAAGAACTATTTATGTTTGGTGTAAGAATATTATGTGTTTTGATTATAAAATTTCATACGTTGGTTATCAAATATGTATCCAAAATGTGGTATTGGTATAGTATGTTGATTTTGAAATGTGGTAATGATGTCAAGTTCTAGTGGTCCAGTGGTTTCGACATAGTGGATGTTGCTACATTGTGTTGTAGTAGCACCGGATCGATTCCCAGCGGCCACAATAATGAGACATAAGTGTCTGGGCACTATAAATTCCCAGTCTAACCAAAGGTCAGGGCGACTTAGTCTCCCTGTCCCCAAAGTTTTCATATCAATAAGTTTAAAAGGAAATTTATCCCCAAAGTTTAATGGCCTCCTGGCGTTTTCTCTGTCGCGAGTTCCAATTTTCTTCGTGACTGTCCTCTTGCGCGCCTCTCCGCTTCTACGTCCCCCTCATGCCCTCTTCCCCTCCCGTTCTCAAATCTCTGCGTATCCCCTCCCCCTCCTCAACTCGCTCAGGCCACTGATTCAGGTCCATGGACGCAGTTAACGCTCGACCTGACTTGCGCTCACCCCAAGAATTTCCTCCCCTTCGCGCTTTTGAATCGACCCCCTCTGCTCCAACTTCCCGCCCTTGCTCTAGTGTTGCTCGAGCTGATGCAGCCAGGCTTTCAACTGTGTCTTCTTTGACGTTGTTACCTGATAATTCGGCTATACAGCTGCCGACGTTGTTATCTGATGTGAGTGTTGTTGATAGGCTCGGTTGTGTTTTGGGTAAAAATGCTTTGGATTCTAAGGTAAACGATCGTGTATCAGTTAGTATGTCAGGTGAAGCTTTCGGCTTGGATGGGTCTGTAGTGTTTGAAAGTTGCAAGGAAGGTGTTTGTTTAAATGCTGCTGAGGGATCTGTTCCTACTGCAGGTGCTAATTGTACGGCTTTGATAATATTAAGTTTTTTGAAATTAACTGTTGTTTAAATTTCGGGAACGAAATTCTTTTAAGGGGGAAGGAATGTGACATCCCGGAATTTTGACCCCATTATTATCATAAATTTTTGATCAAATTTAAATAAATATAATTTTTTTATTTATAAATAGATATGCTGTTGGATATTATTAGTCGTATATGGATTATAAAAGACTTTATAATTTCAACATATAACTAGACTCTTTAACAATATTCAAAAGTAAAATCTGTTTTATTTAATTAAATTAAAAATTATGTATGAATGGCATTTACTATCAGATATAAGAATGTAGATAATAAAATAAGTACAATAATACAATTGTATTCATATTAAATATAAATATAAAATACATAAGTGCAAATATATTACAAATTCAATTTTGGGAAAAAGTTAATTTTTAAATAAAAATAAGATTTAAGTACTGTTTCTACACAATAACTTTTATAACTAAAATAAAATAAACTTATAAATATTTAACATGAGTCTCTATATAAATATGAATACTTATAAATATGGTTGTCAACTTGAGCTTTTTATATTTAACGCAAATATTACATAACAGTAGGATTATAAATATAAGTACAACTACAATAGAAATGTAAACATCAACAATGAAGAAAATTGGAGATCTGCAAACATTAGTAATATGCTAGCATAAATAATAAAACAAAATCTACAAGCAATATTATTATATGTTAACATAAGAATGTTCAGATCAAACCTGCATGTATCTTTGCAAAATAAACAAGTGTGTCAGCATAGCATTAATGGTGTAAATCTATATGAAGCATCTTTATGAATACACCTTAATACAAATACACTGCAGATATTATTATTTTTGTATAAATGTTGTGTCAGGAAAGCATTAATAGGGTGTTAGAATAAATGAATACATTTAGTACAAAAGTTAAGCCTACAAACATCTCTATCCAAATATGTGTGTCAGTAAATACTGATTTTGCTAACATAAGTAAAGACACATATATTAATTAGCACACTTGATATCTGAAAATACTATCTTTCAGCCGAAATGGTTGAAAAATCTTAAGCTTTAGTACAAATAAAATAAACAAGATATTTTATTAAGCCTAAGCTTGTGTAAGAAAACAGTAGTATTCACTGTTATAAATATATGTATATAGCTTCTTATTAATTCATTTTGTAACTGCAAAGGCATAGAGTCTGGAAAAAAAAATTATATATAAACAAACTTCTCAAAGCTGAAGAACAGCAAAAGAAAGAAAAAATATTATAACCAAACAAAAGTCAGAAGCAATTAGGATACTGGAATTTTAAAACTGCAAATTTATCAAGCCTGTTCAATTTCAAGTTCCAGATTTTCTTGCATCATACTCGGTTCAACAGCAATTCTTGGTGAGTAAACCAACCTTTTTGAAATATAATTTAAGTAATTTACTTATGAACTGGATTATGATGTGATATAACAATGTTCTGTATTGTTTGTAAACTTTAGAAATCTGTTTTTAATAGAGGCATGAATACTGTAAGTTGAATTTATAGTATAAAGTATAATCATAGCAAAAATTCAAGTAACTTAAATTGAAACTTTGAGTTTATATATTGATTTTACATACAGTAAAATGAATTTTAAGACAATAATCAAAATTTTTGGCTTACTATTTACAGAGCAGTTCATGAATGAACTGTAGAGGCTTTCTCATGAATATTAGGTGATTCACTCAATGATTAATGATGAAAATTTGTATGAAGCTTGTGTATAGATTATAGATCATTAGAAAAATGCTAAAAAAATTTATAAATACAAGATTGTTGAGGATTGAAGGAAAATAGGGTTTATGGGTTCTTCGGTTTTGGGTTCTGTATTTTTGATGATTGCGACATCGTGGCATCACCGAGTGTCATAGGATTTGGGTAGAGGCTAGAGTGGGGCGACGGCAAGATTTTACCGGACCCACGTTGTTTATGGCGGTCGCGCCAGTGGGTATGAGGTGGTTTTGTCCCCTGTGTTCGTGGAAACAGTTCGACTTTTGGGCATATTTTTGATTTTGAGGTAGTCGTGTTATTCTGGGCTTTGTATTCAAGTGAGGAGGTGGCGAATGACTTGTTGGCGATGACGCGTGGTGGTGGCGCGGCGGTGGACTGCCGTGCACGTGCACGGCGGTGAGGAAGGGTCTGAGCAATTTTTGTCACTCGAGTGTAACTTGAGTTAGTCGCGTGTTTGCTTCGAGTTTTTTTAGCTGGTCATGTTTGTATAGGCGCGTGTGTTTATTTGTTGTAACAGTTAAAAAAAAGAAGAAGAAGGAGAAGATAGAAACAGGAGAGAACAGGGGAGAAGATAAGGGGAAGCAGGGGATTGACGCGAGAGGCATACTAGGTTATCTCGAGCTCGACCCGAGAAATCACGTGGTTTACTTCGGGTTGTATCATTTCTGAAGCTTGCTAATTTTGTTAAGTTAAAGTATTTAGTTAAGTAAGTTAAGTATTGATCCAAGATACTGTTTATAAACCAGTTAATACATGATGAACTTTAGAGTTTTATAGAAAACAAAGTAGAGTAATTAAATTAATTTCGAAGTCAATTAAGAATGTAATCAGTTTTATAAATAATTTAATAAGTAGTACAAATATAATTGAATTTGTAATTAAAGATTTTAATGATAATCTTATGAAAACATTTGTACTTAAGAATCTAATTAATTATTTGGAGTTGGTTAATTAACAAATCATAGTTAACAGATTAATTAATTAATTAATGAATAAACGATTAAGTTAATTAATGATTAATGATTAATTAATTAAACAATAATAATTAATTGTATAATTGAGTTTTTATAAACCAATAATGAAAGTATTGATTAAGTAATTAAGAATTAATTCGTTAATTAAGTGGATAATTAATAAATAATTAATAAATTGATATAGGTTAATTAATTAATTAAGCAAAGAATAAAATATAATTTACTCGTGAGTATGCAATTAAGTTTAAAACAAATCAAACTTGTTGATATGAATTAGTGACTCTATTTGATTGCCTCTGATGTTTATTTATTTCTGGATGTTCTGTGGAATTTTAGATATATCTGTGATGGTTGTATATACTTTATTGTGTTTCATGGCTATATGTTTATCTGATGCTATTTATCAGTGTTAAATTGCTATGAATTAAATTGTTAAATTTAAACTGTTAAGTTAATTAGACAACTTGGACTTTAAAATGGCGTTTGGATTTCGATGAGACCGGGATCGGATATCAATTGATATTCCGAAAACCACATCGATCCAAATTAAATGTTAGGTCGTGTAATCTCAAGTGAAGATCGAGATGGTGTTTTCAGAATGCAAGGGTTATCGTCGTTAACTCTGAGGGTGATTCCAAAACGAGTGTAACGAGATAATGCCTTCGGTTTCGTTCGAACCCAGAACGAACTTGTATGGATTGAATGCTTTCAGCACATCGTCAGGCGGACGATGAGCATTCTAAGTGATATGTTCTATAAAGGTAAACGCAGCCTCAAGCCTCATCAACCGGGAATGGCTAAAACAGGGGATGTGCAGCAAGGTTAGGTGGGTCGTGCCCAAGCAGGACGAGGTATACCCCTGTCTAGATGTCCCTTTTATTCGGCTGTGTGGGCGGTTGGTCTGCAGCCAACTGCGGGGTTATCTTGTTCAGGACTGTTCGGTAAGGAATGGTTCCGGCCTTGTGTTGCAGGGGAGTTAGGGTGGCTCCTCGGTACTGTGATCTAGACCACGTACTGTGACGGGCGGTACCCCAGTAGCTCTGCCATTGTATGGGATCCAATTTCCAATAAGCGCCGTACGTTTTGATTGTGCCCAACTATGTTGAAATGTGAGATGTAAGCATTTCAGCTATTTCTGTATTTTACTTGAAAACCCTAGACACTATTATAATATCACTGGATTTCCTATAAAATGTTTTGGTTAGCGTAAGGTAAAAACTTACCCGTATTTATTTGTGGGGAGTCTTACGTGATACCTTTATTTTAAATGTTCTCAAAGTTAAACAACTTTAACCCGTTTACTCATACCAGACCCATGTCTGACCCGGAGTTTGTATTTTGTTTTTCATAAACTCTCGGGTACCCAAATTGTTACGGGTAGCCAAGGGATTCAGATTAGCTTTGACGAATTCTGGAGGAGTTGGAGCAGGAGACCAGACGTATGTAGCTAGCTATATAGTTCCGCTGTGTTACTTAGTTCATGATATTTGTGTTGTATGTTCTGTCAGATATGTATATGATATTCATGTTGTATGAAATTGTATAACTCTGATGTATATAACTATGTAATAGTTAGGTTGATATATTATATTTTATTCCATTCCGCTGTGAGATTCTGATGTTGTTTCTCTTTCTTTTCTTTTCTTTTCTATTTCTACCCCTTTCTTTCTTATTGATGACACGTCTTCCTGGGTATAGGAAGCCGGGTCGTCACAGGTGGTATCAGAGCGATAGGTTGAGCGAGTACCTATGCTCTGGAGTAATATTTATCTTGAGAGTGCGTATTTGTATTTTTCATATATATATATATATACCTATCAAAATTTGTTGGTTACCTGTTCAGGAGGCCAACATGAGTTCTGGAAGGAGAGGCAGAGTTGGGGCCAGTACTTCAACTGATGATGTTCGAAGTCAAGTTGATAGAGAGGTTGTTAATCCAGTACCGTCTCAAGTTAGTTTTGCAGCCTTATATAAAGCTTTTATCGATCTTGGAGGCAAATCATTTAAAGGTTCAGAATCGATAATTGAAGTTCAAGCCTGGTTACGTTCTTGTGAGCGTATTTTTAAGAGGATGAGATTGTCGGATGATCAGAAGAGGGATATGACATCGTGGCAATTGCAGGGAAGCGCAGCATCATGGTGGGATGCAACAATTGCAAATGTTCCTGAAGAAGATATTTCATGGGAAAGATTTAAGGAGTTATTTGAGAAGTTTATGCCGACGGCAAGGAAAACTCAATTGTACCAGGATTTTCTGAATTTGAAGCAGGAAAGCATGACCATTTCTGAGTATGAGACCAGATTCAACGAACTTTCGTGTTATGGATCCGGACTCATTGATACTCCTCTCAAGAAGAATGAAAAGTTTGTGCAAGGATTGAGGTCCGAATTCCAGAGTAAAATGACGGTGCTCTTGAAAGGATCATTTGCTGATTTAGTTGATATGGCATTGAGGTATGAAGATTTGATGAGCCAGAAATTGGAGGCAACAGAAGCAGTTTCAAGAGGGAGTTCCATTAACCCAAATAAAAGAAAGTTCAACCCACTTTGGAAAAGGCAAGTTAAAGGAAAGAAATCGGGTAGAAGTAATAACGGACCCCGTAAGTGTTATAACTGTCAGCAAATTGGACATTTGGCGGATCAGTGTTCTCAAGGAGGATCTCAGCAGCAGAAATGTCAGAGTAGTCCAGAATTAGCAGTAGTCCAGAGATCGTTGTGTTTTAATTGTCGTCAGCCCGGTCATATGATTAAGAATTGTCCACTTTTGCAGAGGACACTTCAGGATAAAGTTTTTGCTTTGGAAGCAGGTTCATCTTCTTCTTCTCAAGGCAAAGGAGTTTTGGAAGGTACCTTACTCCTAAATGGCAAGTATATTAAAGTTTTATTTGATTCGGGTGCATCTTTGAGTTTCATATCTTCAGAATCAGTAGAAAAGTTTTCTCTTAACCCGAGAACCGTGGATCGTCCCGTTATTGTATCTAATCCTATTGGTGGAGCAACAACATTGGATACGCTCTGTAAGGACCTGAAGCTTTCTTATTTGTCCCACAGTTTCTCTTGTGACCCATATGTGTTAGATTTTAAAGGATTTGATCTTATTTTGGGTATGGATTGGCTCGATAAGTATAACGCAGTCCTGAATTGTGATGAGAGGACAGTTTCATCGGAGACTGATTTGGGTAGGATTGCCAAAGTGTCATGCGATAGTTCTGGATTTCACTTGAGTAGTCTTTTGCAAGGAGTTGAGACTTCTCAAGAGAAAGTTGAGGAAATCGACGTGGTTCAAGATTTTCCTGATGTTTTTGAAGAAGTTATGTGTCTTCCGCCACATCGAGAGATTGAGTTTCGTATTGATTTGATTCTAGGAGCTGTGCCGGTGATTCAACCCAGTAGGAGAATGCCCCCTCGAGAGAGAGAAGAGTTGGTTAAGCAGACGCAAGATCTTTTGGAGAAAGGTTTGATTAGACCTAGATTTTCTTGTTGGGGCTCTGCTGCGGTGTTTGTCACCAAATCGGATTGTTCGCTAAGGTTCTGTGTTGATTATAGAGAATTGAACAAAGTGACCATTCGAAATAAATATCCTTTTCCTCGCATCGATGATCTTTTTGACCAGTTGCATGGAGCTTCTATCTTTTCTCAACTAGATCTAGCTTCAGGTTTCCATCAATTGAGAGTAGCTGAAGATAGTATTCCCTTGACAGCATTTAGGGGACCGAATTGTTTTTATGAGTGGTTGGTTATGCCGTTCGGATTAACCAACGCACCAGCCTATTTGGTTGACCTCATGAATCGAGTTTTTAGGGATGTGTTGAATAAGTTTGTGCTAGTATTCATTGATGATATCTTAGTCTATTCCAAATCGAAAGAGGAGCACAGACCTCATTTGAGGATTGTATTGGAGACTCTGAGGAAGCATGTGTTGAAGGCGAAGTTTTTGAAGTGTCATTTTTGGAAATCAGAAGTTAAATTTTTAGGGCACATTATTTCTGGTGAAGGCATTTCAGTAGATTCAGCGAAGGTTGAAACTATTTTGCAATGGAAACAGCCGGAGACACCGACGGAAGTTCGCAGTTTTCTGGGTTTGGCTGGTTACTACAGAAAATTCATTAAGGATTATTCCAAAATTTCTTCGCATCTGACAAAGCTAACAAGGAAAGGAACTAAATTCAAGTGGACACCTCAGTGTGAAATAGCTTTCAAGGAATTGAAGACAAGACTGACTAGTGCACCAGTACTTGCTATTCCTGATGGGAAGAGCAAATTTGAAGTATATACGGATGCATGTTTGGTTGGATTGGGTGCAGTTCTGATGCAGAACGACAGAGTTATTGCGTATGCTAGTCGACAATTGAAGTCACATGAGAAGAACTATGCTACGCATGATCTAGAACTGTTAGCTATCGTTTTTGCTTTGAAGATATGGAGACATTATCTTTTGGGAGAAAAGTTTGAGTTATTCACAGATCACAAACCATTGAAATATATTTTCTCTCAAAAAGATCTTAATTTGAGATAGTAGAGATGGGTCAAATTTTTGGCATCTTATGATCTGGATATTTTGTATACGCCGGGGAAAGCTAATGTCGTGGCTGATGCTCTTAGTAGAAATGCTATTTTATCTCTTTTGGAAGCTATTCCCTCTCTCCAAGAACAGATCATTAGTAAGCAAGTGGAGGATAAGTCTTTTGAGGAAATAATTCTGGGAACTGAGGACGGTCGGTATTCAGATTTCAAGATAGACGATCACAGAGTTTTAAGGATTAATGGTCGCTTGTGTGTTCCTAATATTGGTGGACTGAGATAAGAAGTTTTAGCTGAGTGTCACCGTTCTAGATTGAATATTCACCCGGGAATTTCGAAGATGTATAAAGATATGAGGAGAGTTTTCTGGTGGCCGAATATGAAGAAGGATGTAGCTGCATTTGTTAATAGTTGTGCCATTTGCCAGCAAGTGAAGGGAGATCAACAAAAGTCTGCAGGACTATTGCAACCTTTGGAAATTCCAGATTGGAAGTGGGAAATGATCTCGATGGACTTCATTGATGGTTTGCCTAGAACCAGAAAAGGAAATGAAGGAATATGGGTTATTGTGGATCGTTTAACGAAGAGTGCCCATTTTATTCCTGTTAAAGCAACTCGTACCGCAGTTTCTTTGGCAGAAATTTTCTTAAAAGAGATAGTTAGATTACATGGTGTTCCTGTCAGCATAGTAAGTGACCGAGATCCTATTTTCACTAGCAAATTCTGGGAAGCTCTACAATCAGCAATGGGAACAAGTTTGAGATTAAGTACAGCCTATCATCCTCAGACGGACGGACAAACGGAGAGACTTAATCGTATTCTGGAAGATATGCGGCGAGCTTGTGTATTGGATTTTGGTGGATCATGGGAAGACCATCTTCATCTAGTGGAATTTTCCTATAATAGCAGTCATCAAGTGAGTATTAAGATGGCTCCTTATGAAGCTCTGTACGGAAGACCGTGTAGATCCCCATCTTATTGGATTGAATCGAATGATCAACTTGTACTTGGACCCGATCTTATTCGCGAAGCTTCTACAAAGGTTGAGCTTATCAAGAAAAGGATGAAAGCTGCTCAAGATCGTCAGAAGAAATATGCAGATAAGAGACGAAGACCCTTGGAATTTGAGATCGGAGATTTAGTTTTTATCAAATTTCCCTAATCAAAGGTGCTATAAGATTCGAAAAGACGGGAAAACTTGCTCCAAGATATATTGGTCCATTTCAAGTGCTAGAAAGAATTGGAACTGCAGCCTACAGGATTGGATTACCAGAACGGATGTCTGGGATTCACAATGTATTTCATGTGTCTCATTTAAGGAAATATATTCATGACCCATCATTAGTGATAGAACCAGTTGTTCAGGAGGATTTAGAAGTTGAACCCAACCTGACTGTGGTTAGAGATCCTGTTCAGATTGTAGATCAAGACGAGAAGCAGCTCAGGAACAAAGTGGTGAAACTCGTTAAGGTGCAATGGAGTGAGGATCCCAGAGATTGTACCTGGGAAACTCTAGATAGTTTTAGAAAAGCTTATCCAAATTTATGTCCGGATAATTAGTAATGTTGTTAGAATTGACTGTTTGATTGTTTGTTTTGTATGATTGATATGTATGTTTGGATTGATAATATTAAGTTTTTTGAAATTAACTGTTGTTTAAATTTCGGGGACGAAATTCTTTTAAGGGGGAAGGAATGTGACATCCCGGAATTTTGACCCCATTATTATCATAAGTTTTTGATCAAATTTAAATAAATATAATTTTTTTATTTATAAATAGATAAGCTGTTGGATATTATTAGTTGTATATGGATTAAAAGACTTTATAATTTCAACATATAACTAGACTCTTTAACAATATTCAAAAGTAAAATATGTTTTATTTAATTAAAATAAAAATTATGTATGAATGGCATTTACTATCAGATATAAGAATGTAGATAATAAAATAAGTACAATAATACAATTGTATTCATATTAAATATAAATATAAAATACATAGGTGCTAATATATTACAAATTCAATTTTGGAAAAAGTTAATTTTTAAATAAAAATAAGATTTAAGTACTGTTTCTACACAATAACTTTTATAACTAAAATAAAATAAACTTACAAATATTTAACATGAGTCTCTATATAAATATGAATACTTATAAATATGGTTGTCAACTTGAGCTTTTTATATTTAACCCAAATATTACATAACAGTAGGATTATAAATATAAGTACAACTACAATAGAAATGTAAACATCAACAATGAAGAAAATTGGAGATCTGCAAACATTAGTAATATGCTAGCATAAATAATAAAACAAAATCTACAAGCAATATTATTATATGTTAACATAAGAATGTTCAGATCAAACCTGCATGTATCTTTGCAAAATAAACAAGTGTATCAGCATAGCATTAATGGTGTAAATCTATATGAAGCATCTTTATGAATACACCTTAATACAAATACACTGCAGATATTATTATTTTTGTATAAATGTTGTGTCAGGAAAGCATTAATAGGGTGTTAGAATAAATGAATACATTTAGTACAAAAGTTAAGCCTGCAAACATCTCTATCCAAATATGTGTGTCAGTAAATACTGATTTTGCTAACATAAGTAAAGACACATATATTAATTAGCACACTTGATATCTGAAAATACTATCTTTCAGCCGAAATGGTTGAAAAATCTTAAGCTTTAGTACAAATAAAATAAACAAGATATTTTATTAAGCCTAAGCTTGTGTAAGAAGACAGTAGTATTCACTGTTATAAATATATGTATATAGCTTCTTATTAATTCATTTTGTAACTGCAAAGGCATAGAGTCTGGAAAAAAAAATTATATATAAACAAACTTCTCAAAGCTAAAGAACGGCAAAAGAAAGAAAAAATATTATAACCAAACAAAAGTCAGAAGCAATTAGGATACTGGAATTTTAAAACTGCAAATTTATCAAGCCTACTCAATTTCAAGTTCCAGATTTTCTTGCATCATACTCGGTTCAACAGCAATTCTTGGTGAGTAAACCAACCTTTTTGAAATATAATTTAAGTAATTTACTTATGAACTGGATTATGATGTGATATAACAATGTTCTGTATTGTTTGTAAACTTTAGAAATCTGTTTTTAATAGAGGCATGAATACTGTAAGTTGAATTTACAGTATAAAGTATAATCATAGCAAAAATTCAAGTAACTTAAATTGAAACTTTGAGTTTATATATTGATTTTACATACAGTAAAATGAATTTTAAGACAATAATCAAAAATTTTGGCTTACTATTTACAGAGCAGTTCATGAATGAACTGTAGAGGCTTTCTCATGAATATTAGGTGATTCACTCAATGATTAATGATGAAAATTTGTATGAAGCTTGTGTATAGATTATAGATCATTAGAAAAATGCTAAAAAAAATTTATAAATACAAGATTGTTGAGGATTGAAGGAAAATAGGGTTTATGGGTTCTTCGGTTTTGGGTTCTGTATTTTTGATGATTGCGACATCGTGGCATCACCGTGTGTCATAGGATTTGGGTAGAGGCTAGAGTGGGGCGACGGCAAGATTTTACCGGACCCACGTTGTTTATGGCGGTCGCGCCAGTGGGTATGAGGTGGTTTTGTCCCCTGTGTTCGTGGAAACAGTTCGACTTTTGGGCATATTTTTGATTTTGTGGTTGTCGTGTTATTCTGGGCTTTGTATTCAAGTGAGGAGGTGGCGAATGACTTGTTGGCATGACGCGTGGTGGTGGCGCGGCGGTGGACTGCCGTGCACGTGCACGGCGGTGAGGAAGGGTCTGAGCAATTTTTGTCACTCGAGTGTAACTCGAGTTAGTCGCGTGTTTGCTTCGAGTTTTTTTTAGCTGGTCATGTTTGTATTGGCGCGTGTGTTTATTTGTTGTAACAGTTAAAAAAAAGAAGAAGAAGGAGAAGATAGAAACAGGAGAGAACAGGGGAGAAGATAAGGGGAAGCAGGGGATTGACACGAGAGGCATACTGGGTTATCTCGAGCTCGACCCGAGAAATCACGTGGTTTACTTCGGGTTGTATCATTTCTGAAGCTTGCTAATTTTGTTAAGTTAAAGTATTTAGTTAAGTAAGTTAAGTATTGATCCAAGATGCTGTTTATAAACCAGTTAATACATGATGAACTTTAGAGTTTTATAGAAAACAAAGTAGAGTAATTAAATTAATTTCGAAGTCAATTAAGAATGTAATCAATTTTATAAATAATTTAATAGGTAGTACAAATATAATTGAATTTGTAATTAAAGATTTTAATGATAATATTATGAAAACATTTGTACCTAAAAATCTAATTAATTATTTGAAGTTGGTTAATTAACAAATCATAGTTAACAGATTAAATAATTAATTAATGAATAAACGATTAAGTTAATTAATGATTAATGATTAATTAAATAAATAATAATAATTAATTGTATAATTGAGTTTTTATAAACCAATAATGAAAGTATTGATTAAGTAATTAAGAATTAATTCATTAATTAAGTGGATAATTAATAAGTAATTAATAAATTGATATAGGTTAATTAATTAATTAAGCAAAGAATAAAATATAATTTACTCGTGAGTATGCAATTAAGTCCAAAACAAATCAAACTTGTTGATATGAATTAATGACTCTATTTGATTGCCTCTGATGTTTATTTATTTCTGGATGTTCTGTGGAATTTTAGATATATCTGTGATGGTTGTATATACTTTATTGTGTTTCATGGCTATATGTTTATCTGATGCTATTTATCAGTGTTAAATTGCTATATGAATTCAATTGTTAAATTTAAACTGTTAAGTTAATTAGACAACTTGGACTTTAAAATGGCGTTTGGATTTCGATGAGACCGGAATCGGATATCAATTGATATTTCGAAAACCACATCGATCCAAATTAAACGTTAGGTCGTGTAATCTCAAGTGAAGATCGAGATGGTGTTTTCAGAATGCAAGGGTTATCGTCGTTAACTCTGAGGGTGATTCCAAAACGAGTGTAACGAGATAATGCCTTCGGTTTCGTTCGAACCCAGAACGAACTTGTATGGATTGAATGCTTTCAGCACATCATCAGGCGGACGATGAGCATTCTAAGTGATATGTTCTATAAAGGTAAACGCAGCCTCAAGCCTCATCAACCGGGAATGGCTAAAACAGGGGATGTGCAGCAAGGTTAGGTGGGTCATGCCCAAGCAGGACGAGGTATACCCCTGTCTAGATGTCCCTTTTATTCGGCTGTGTGGGCGGTTGGTCTGCAGCCAACTGCGGGGTTATCTTGTTCAGGACTGTTCGGTAAGGAATGGTTCCGGCCTTGTGTTGCAGGGGAGTTAGGGTGGCTCCTCGGTACTGTGATCTAGACCACGTACTGTGATGGGCGGTACCCCAGTAGCCCTGCCATTGTATGGGAACCAATTTCCAATAAGCGCCGTACGTTTTGATTGTGCCCAACTATGTTGAAATGTGAGATGTAAGAATTTCAGCTGTTTCTGTATTTTACTTGAAAACCCTAGACACTATTATAATATCACTGGATTTCCTATAAAATGTTTTGGTTAGCGTAAGGTAAAAACTTACCCGTATTTATTTGTGGGGAGTCTTACGTGATACCTTTATTTTAAATGTTTTCAAAGTTAAACAACTTTAACCCGTTTACTCATACCAGACCCATGTCTGACCCGGAGTTTGTATTTTGTTTTTCATAAACTCTCGGGTACCCAAATTGTTACGGGTAGCCAAGGGATTCAGGTTAGCTTTGATGAATTCTGGAGGAGTTGGAGCAGGAGACCAGACGAATGTAGCTAGCTATATTCTTCCGCTGTGTTACTTAGTTCATGATATTTGTGTTGTATGTTCTGTCAGATATGTATATGATATTCATGTTGTATGAAATTGTATAACTCTGATGTATATAACTATGTAATAGTTATGTTGATATATTATATTTTATTCCATTCCGCTGTGAGATTCTGATGTTGTTTCTCTTTCTTTTCTTTTCTTTTCTATTTCTACCCCTTTCTTTCTTATTGATGACACGTCTTCCTGGGTATAGGAAGCCGGGTCGTCACAACTTCCCCTTTGGCTATGCCTGAGTGTCGCCCTGCTGCTCCTAGCACGCCTGCACCCAAAACATGGTCATCACTTTTTACATCCAGGCCCCGCAATGCGGGAGTTTATGAAGCTGTTGATTTTGGCATCGTTGAGGAAAATGGAGTGATGATCCCTCCCCCCTGTGTGATACAAGCTGGAATGGACTTTTGGTCAGGATATGTTGTTGGATTCTTTCTGGACCCTAAACATCGCCTTCATGATGTGGCAGCTGTTTGTCGTAGGGCCTGGAGACTTCAGGGTGGGCTTAAAGTTAAGATGGTTGATTCCTTGTACTATCTATTGTTCTCCTCCTCTGAGGAACGCTGTCGTGTTCTAGAGTCTGAGCCTTCCTTCTTTGACGGACAGCCTTTTATTCTTACCCCCTGGTCTCCGACGGTAGCTAGTGTTCGTGAGCAAGTTTTTTCTGTCTCTGTTTGGGTTTATTTCTCCCAAATTCCATCTGCTTTACAGCCGTTGCTAGGCTTGAATTGGCTTGCGTGCAATATTGGAAAATTGAAATGTTTTGACACTAATACGGTTGCACATGATAAGCTTGTATTCGCCAAAGCCTTGATTGAGATTACTCCCGATAAGCCTCTACCCACCTCTATTCCTATCCAGCTAGCCGTTGGTCATGTGGTGGATGTTCGCGTTCGTTATGGATGGGTCCCTGACATTTGTTCCTCCTGTCGTTCTTTTGGGCATATTGAAGCTGATTGCGTACGCTCTGTTGATCCTACTACTGCACCTAAGATCATCTGACTCGTCCTCCACTAAGGAAATGGGTTCCCAAAGCCTCTTTGGTTGTTGCTGTCTCTGGACCAGCGCTCTCCTTAGTGCATCCTGTTTCCCCTGATCCTGGTGATGTACCTCCAGTTCCCCCTGCTGTTCCGGTTCTTTCTCCGCCGCAAGTTGTTTGGGCTCTGACTGAACATTGTTGGGTTGATTGTCGTTCTGACATGAGATTCAATCCCGTGGATAACTCATATTTTAGATATGTCTCTGATGATTTATTGGATCTTCGATGCCTTTATTATAGTATTTCTGGTGATTCCTTGGTTCTAGATATGGATGGTTCGTTTGCTGAGATTAATTCTGTTCTTCTTGCTGATTCTGCCTGGGATCGTTCCTTTGTATACTCTACTGGCTCTGGCTGTTATGATCCTTCCCTTGCTGTCCTATTTCGTCCCTATTTTGGACTTATTAAGGGTGGATCTCTGAATTCTTCCAACGTTGTTGAGGGAGAGGGTTTTTCTTCCTCAGCTGAGGAGGACTAGCCGTGATATTTTTTCTTGTAGTTATGACGTATCAGTCATACTCCTGTGCTGTATTTTATTTTTATTTCACATGCATAGTAGCTAAGGTGCCTCTACCTTACTCCTGTACTTCAACCTTATTACGTTCGTAATAAAAGTGGTCGGTCCGCTATAAAACCGTCGGCCATGCCAAAAAAAAAGAAATGTGGTAATGATATAATATGCTATGTTTGAAATGTGGTATATATACACATTGTGTCTGATGCTTACTGAAATGGAATTTACAGAAAAGTAGAAAAAGCCTAATTGACTTAGCTTTGTATATAATTTAACGGTGTTTTTAAAACGCTGTTATAACATTCCACAGCGTTTTTTAAACGACGTTGAATGTTATAACAGCGTTTTAAAAATGATGCTAAATTGTATCTAAAAACGTAACCAAATACAATTTAACTGCGTTTTTAAAATGCTGTTAAAACATTCCACGACGTTTTTTAAACGCAGTCGAATGTTTTAACAGCATTTAAAAATGTCGTTGAATTGATTTAATAACGTTTTTTAAAAATGTCATTAAATTAGACCAAAAGCTGTTAAATGATTTCATGACACGAGAGAAACACTGTAAAAAAGGACATTTAACAGCGTTTATTCCTTATCATTGTATATCTCTGACATATAACTGCATGTCGATATATAGCGTATGTAAAAATGCTATTAACAGCTTTTAAAGCGTTTTTGAAATGCTGTTAAAGGTTTTGTTTGTTGTAATGAGAACTATTAGACATCAATTAAATTTTAAAAAATAACTAAATTTTGTAAGTAACACAATTGTTTGCTAAATTTAACTGAAGAAAGAACTTAAACCAAAAATTACATTACTTATAAATAGTAAAAGCCTATTATGTATATGAAGAGTCTCTGTAAAAAGAAAAGAGAAACATAGAAAAGTTAAAAATATATACTATCAGTTGAATAATGTCTAAAAACTATATACTATCAGTTGCATAAAGTCGGGCAATTATGATTCAACTCATTCATCTCTCGATTTTAGCTCTCCTTCTTACAGTGAATATCAATCTCCAAACGTTTCAACTCCTTATTCTACAAAATCACCATCCATCCAAATTGCTCCTTCCCAGACTGACCACACCGGATTCTTTCCCAAGGGAAAGAAGATAAGAAGAGTTTTGAAACTAGACACTCATACTAAAATAGATGAAATACATCACTGCCAACAAGAGATAATGAACGTACAAAGGGAGATGTACTACGAACAAAAATGTCAAGATGCGCTTCTGAATTTTTTGGAAAGATGTGTACATGCTATCTACGGTCATTCCCGCCCAAAAAGAGCATACGTCAACGTTGTCCGTGTATTACCGAGTCTTTGATTGTTATCGACAACACTCCACTTAGAGATTCCTAGGAAGTTTGACCATCCACGTCAAATTGGACAAAACTCCAGTTCAATATAACAATTGGTCTCCACTTCGGCCATTAATTGAAGATACTAATGCAGATCCAAATTCTTGAGATCGTTTTTCTGATAATAAATTTGATGATTCGAAAGATAATTGATAAGTTTTTATAATATTTTTTTGAAAAAACAAGCTATGTATATCGATTTGGATGTAGACAATAAAATATATCATATATAATATTAATTTAAGTTTGTTTTCAAAATACCTCTTATAGTTATCTTTTGAAAGGCACAGAAAACAAATTTAAATAGCTTCAGTCGACTAAACCAGATTACCAGTCGACTTAACTTGTATCAAATTTATGGACACTTTCTGCCTCGAAAAGGCATGGTTTCAATCGACTGAGGATCTACCTCAGTGGATTGAACCTTTAAAAAATGCTTAGTAACTCTCTGCTTCTAAAATACATGTTTTTAGTCTACTGAATTACTATCTCAGTCGATTGAAATTCACTAAACTGATAGCATAACTATTTTTTTCCATTGTTCCTTTTCACCAAATCACTTTGTCTCTTCACAAACCTTAACTCCAAACTTCATTTTAATGGCTCCAAGAAAGAAAATCCCGGCTACGCGCCCTAAACCAAGCAAAGATAAAGCTCCGGCTTCTTCCTCATCCAATTCGGCTCATCCCGAGTTTGCTTCCGATGCTCAAATCTTAGAGTGGCTTAATGATAGTGCCAAAAATCAATTGGTCTTCAACGAATTGAATGACAAACAAATTTTCTAAGAAACTTTATATAAGATGGAAGATTTCAACTCTTTTGGCATAGAAGATTTAGCAAGACAATATGGGTTTCTTTCTTTGATTAACGAAAAGCAAGATAAGGTAAAAATTTACCCATTCTTAGTTAAATTATTCTATGCAAATCTTTATAGAGACTTCTATACACCTCCGAATGAAACCGGTGAGGGAATTTTATGGAGTGGAGTATTAGGAGTTGATATAGTGCTCATTATTCAAGATCTAGGAGCTATTTTAGATTGTAATAGTCATGGATCTACCTTAGACAATACTTACCACTGTGATTTCACCTATGATTCAACTAGCTACAAATTTCGTATTGAAAACAAGGAAAATACTTTGGTGAATTTAAGACCTCAAGCTCGAATCATTAACAAAATGGTACTTCATATTATTTTTCCTCGCACCAGGAGCTATGAAAAACGTATTACTACAACTACAAGGCTCTTTATGCCATTTATTCAAATACACAACTAAACTGGGCAAAGATTATTCATGATGAAATAAAAACCTTTAGTTCCTGTTCCCACAAAACAATTTTTTTTGGCTCCTATCTCATGAAGATATTTATTCATTTTGGAATTAATGTGGAGGTTTTACTAATTACATCTCACCCAAAGTTATGACCCAAAAATCTATTTCGTTTATGAAATTACCCCTTAGAATGGAACCCCTTCCCTCATATAATGTTTATTTATGAAATTTGGTAAAAAAATACCTTGGATCAATCATCTTCCCAACCATCTCAAGCTCAAAAATCTCAAGAACAAATGCCTGGTCAAATAAGTCGTGGAACTGTCGAAGAAGTTAATTGGCGTTCAGATAGTGAAAATGAATTTCTTGGGTTCAACTTTCCAAAACCATCAATGCCACAACAGCTATTCTCCACAACCAAGAATTATTTTCAAACAACAACAAAAAATGATGAAACATCAAAAAACTTTTAGGAATTTGCTAGGCAAAATTTGGAAAAAATTTCTTCGTGCTTATCATCATCCGAGCTTGAAATCTTAGGATGATTCAATTTTTTCCTTATTTGGTAAGTCTATCATATTTTCTTTTGTGATTTAATAGTGTTATCATTCAAAAACTATCATTTCATTTTGTGTAGTTTTAGAGTATGTTGGTCTGTGACTTAATTTGTTATGTTATGGGACTTTATGCATGTGAAAACTTATATTTGATGTTATGTGACTTTATGTATGTGAAAACTTCTATATGAAGTTTTATATGTGAATAATATGTAATGTGTATTGGTCTATGAATATTTACGTCATATGCATATTCATTGTGTGTACTTCCTTTTGTTGATGCCAAATGGGGAGAATCACATAGATAAGGGGAGCATGAATTTAAGGGGAGCGAAATCAATATTTTTAAATTTAAATTTTGATAATTGTCATTATCAAAAAGGATAAGATTATTAGAACATTAGCTCTCTTTTTTAATGACGATGACTATATACTTCACATACATATTATACCATAATATCAGGCTATCATTCAAGAGGACAAGACGCAAGGCAATAAGCAAGAAGAATCATCTACAAGTCAAAGAAGTCAAAACTATGGAGTTTCAAGATCAATAGAATGTATATGGTCTTAGATTGAATTGTAAAATCTCCTTGATAGTTCATATACACACACAAAGACACACAAACACAGATATCAACATTGCATAGAGAATTGAATTTGATAATGACAAAATGTAAAGATTATAACAGAACTTACACTGTTCAGTGGACTGAAATTGGTTTTAATCGACTGAGCTCAGTCGACTGAGCCCAGTTTCAGTCGACTGAAACTATGTAAACCAATTTTTTATAATTCAAATATTTGCCACAAAAATTTAAACATTCATACCCAGTAGATTGACGTATTCACTCAGTAGATTGAGATGCTGCAACGATCATTTTTATGAAAGGTCATCTTCAAGAGTTCCGACTTTTTGAATATTTTTCTGCAATTCTGAAAGGATTTTCTAAAGATTGCAACTCTTTATCTAACGATTCTATTCCCTTGTGCTATTCTAAGCGTTTGTACTTTCAACTCTATTATTTCATTTACTATGGTTCTAATAATCACTATGCACTCACTTCGAGTCATCAAGGAGATTATAGGAATCGTTGTACTATCAAGTCAAAATCAGTGTTAGACGAGCACAAGATTGTCAAGCAAGAGTTGTATTTTTCAAAGGAAAGAATAAATCTATGAGGTGCTCAGATTGGTTAAGTTGTACACCAATTCCTCCGAGTCAAGCGAGGGATTTACCAAGGAAATACCTAAGAGGTGCTTAGGGACTGGGCGTAGGAGAGGTGCTCCGAACCAGTATAAATATCGGTTTGTACATTTACTTACTAATTTATTATATTTTGTAGTATAAATTAGTATATAAACTTGTTTTATTAGCTATACACGATTTACTAGTTCTTTCATAGGTGAATGGTTTATATCTCTCGCCTTACTATTGTTTTTAATATTGTTTAAATGATGTTTAAAAGAATTTCAAAGCTGAAAACATGATTTTGACCAAAATTAAATTAATAATGATTTATAAACATATTTCAAAGGTTTTATATCTGTCATTCTTACTGCTAAAGACGACTTTTAATACATCCATATTATTCTCATCTAATTCGTTGAAGCGTCTGAAAGATGGGTCACTGGGGTGAAAGAAAGAAAAGACATGTAACAACCCATAATTTTTATAAATATTTTAATCCAATTTATTTGAAAATAATCATTTAAAAATTGAAATTTTGGAATCTTCCAATGTAATTTTGGATTTTCTTTTATAATTTATTTTCCAAATAGAATAAAGTAAAGATTTTCAGAAAATTTTATATTTTGGTCAACTGTGGTCAAACTTTACTTTCGGTTGAAATTTTTAAATTTGAATTTTATATCTCTAATCTTTTTCTTCGAAGCTGAATTTGATTTTGATATTTGTTCTGCTTTACGTTTCGTCAAATACTGTTTTATACTTTTAAAATTTGATAAATTTCAACGTTTTAGACGCGATTATTTTCAGCATTTTTCTGTTTATTTTATATTCTATTTTCCTACTTCATTTCTATTTTATATTTTATTTTCTATTTTCTATTTTGTTTAGACCTTCTATTTGATTTTTATTTGGATTTTTGGGCTTGGAAATTCAAAGGACTTATGTTTCTTTTTCTTTAATATGAAGTGTGCCTTTTTAATTTCTTAGTCATTCCTTTTCTATTCTTAGCCGTGCACAAAAAAACTCCTCACCTCCATAATTCATGTACAAAGCATTCTCTTCTCATATCTTTTTCTCATTTCCATCTCCTGGAAAAAAGTTACAGTAAGTTCATTTCTACTTCTCCTTCTTTCTTTTTTTCTTGTCTCTTTCTCTTCTATTTGCAAGCATGCTTGGCCACCACCTCCTATTGCCGACCATCTCCTCCTCACCACCACCACCTGACCGGCCTCCACCACCTCATCACTATCCCCATGCCATGTCATGACCACATAGATCCAAACCCTTCATAAAACATGATCACAAAACATGATCACAAACTGTGACGACGCGACTTTTCGACGCTCGAAAACCGACATCAATACGTCAACTGTATCAACGCCGAGCAATCGAATGCCGGAAAACCGTACCGTTAAGGTTAAAGAAGAGGTAGAAGATAGAAGAAGAAAGAAAAAGGTAGAATAGAATAGAAACAACAGAACAATATCAGAATCTCACAATCGCAGCGGAACAACATATAATAAATAAATGAATAATCTTTAAACAAAGAACTATATTAGTTATTACATTACATCATATTACATAACATTACATCATCAGAGTGTACAACAACAAACAGCCAAAAAGAAATACTATATACTAGTGAATACGCCATGTCATCCAGCTTGCCTCCAGCAACTCCTGAATTCCAGAATATCCTGATAACCTGACTCTAGACTGCCCGTGTGGAAATTGGTGGGCACCCAGAGTTTAGGAAGGAAAACAATAAACTCCGAGTCAGTCATGTGATTGGTGTGAGAACTTAAAACAGTTTATCTTTAAAACAAAGTACAGGATAATTTTAAAATAGATTCGCAATGCTTTTTAGAAAATGAGACTACCATAAGGCCTCCCGCACACACACACAATGCAAACGCAGAATCGGAGGAGATTTCTCCTTATGATAGTCAAAGATGCTTGATACGCATTGAAAAGAAACATTTGATATTATTACTAGTGCATAGTGTATAAAACATTTCGAAAGTAAAGATATAAATCTGAGCCAACATACGACCATTATCGTATGCCTACTATAGCTACCATCTAAACAGTGGTGACCACCATAAGTAAATGGCAGGTCCTACAACTAAAACCGTACAAGATCGTATTGTTTATTTGGATTTCCAACAAATGGTCAGGCCAAGGAACTTCTCGTTGCCACATGGGTACGCCTCTGGAAAGACGACCCCAGAACCAAACCGGATCTCTGCCAACACAAGGCCGGGTTACCCCTAACTAGGTAACTACTGACACGAATATGTCATTCCCCGATCATAACCGATCTATATCGAGGATCCTCGATTTCCAACAACCACAAAGCAATAAATTTGCAGCAACAACATAAGTTAAGTATCTGGGCTCCATACCATGATACCACCTCTATCCAGAAGGAATGACATACACTAAAAGGGCGCTACCCCCTAATAACCTTGTCGCATCCTTCCTGTTTTGACCATTTCCGGGGTGTGAGGTCCGACGAAGTCTCGTCCACAAAGCCACGCTTTATATAAAAGCTGTGCTTTGATCATCAAATGCTCAACAGCACTTCGTATGCCACATTACCAATTTGGGAATGTATCACCAGTAACCATCAACTACATAACCTCTAGGGTGTTAAGCTAAGAGAATAAATTCTCCGCCACCAACGGGAATATATTTGATAGAAACCAGCATTACATCTCAAATTGTAACGTCAGACACACATCCATACAAGTCCGTTCCGGGATCGAACGGAACCGAAGGCACTTACAAAGAAGTCCTTGCAATCCGGATATTCACTAATCACGACCGGACTTCCCGTCACAAAGGGTAATACATTTCTATATCGGAGATCAGCCGATGCAGAAACATTCGACGGTAATCCTTCCGTTTTCACAAATATTCGGTCTTCAACACCGGTCATCAAATGCAATCCATAACGACATATCACATATTCAGAATGGGTTATACGACCCCAAGGTCCTTTCCCGGCTAACCCGAATAGTGAGCGCTTATTCAAAAATAAGTGTGGCATTCAAATTCAAGCAAATCACAACAAATACCTATTTAAAGGTAAATATTGATAGTCGGATTATTTAACTATCAATAGGCGTGTTCAACATCACCAAATTCCAAATAATTTTCCAAACTATTTACTTTCCAAAATATCTTTACTAGATATATAATTTCCACACTTCAACCTTTTGAAAACAAATTTTCAAATCACTTTTCACCTTTACCACTTTTGAAAATAAATTTCAATCATTTTCCTTATGCGGAAATACTTTCATTTCAAAATGGTTCATTTAAACCAATTAAATAAATCCTTACCGATTTACTTTATATTTACATTCCAAACCCGTAAATTTATTCCCATACTTCAGAAATAAATCAGCGTTTATTTTTAAACAAATTCCCCTTTCTTTTATAAATTCCATAGTGAATTTACACTTCCAAAATATCTATGAATATACAATTTTCAAATCGGTTTCTAATATTTATTTTTAATTTATCTTTAAAAGATAAAATCTCAAAATATTCACTTCCTATTGGAAAACATTTCCATACTTATTTAATAATCAGTAATTCACAAATCCATTTATTTTCAACACTTGGAAAATATTCAATATACTTATTTCACAATTAAGTATAGATTTCATTCTTTTAAGGAAAACATTCACTTAAACACATTTATTTGGGCCAAAACGAATATTGCGCGAAACATCGTTACGACGACCCAAAATCACTAGTATAGGGATTCGAAATTAAAAATAGATATATAAATCCCAATACTATACATAACATTTCCTTTCGGAAACCATTTACTATAACAACAGTGTTATAGTCCACCATTTCCTTATTTCTCGAAAACGTCTATTTCAACAATGAATGTTGAAATCTATGTATTCGATTCATAATACATTTTAAAACATCTTTTTAAAATAATTAACTTCTTTTATAATATAGCTTTCCCAAAAATAACCATTTTATTTAATAATATATTCACTGTCCAAAATCGTGAATATACTTCACTAACCAAATTCAATGTTTTCTACACATTTTCTATAAAGAATAGTTCGCTCTCCAAAATCGCGAATATACTTCTTTTAATAAATTTCTATATTCACTTTATCAAATTCCATTGATTTTGAATTTATAAACAATGTCTATAAATTCCATTTCTATTTATAAACTTCGATTTATAAATCTCCTTTATTATCCAATTCAATTTATATAACTCAATTATATATCAAAAGTCCATATTATAAGTTGAATACTTATAATTCGTTTATTTACAAAAATCATTCCTTTGAAACTACACAAATTTTAAATCTTATAATTTTCAATGAAATCCATTTATACTTCTTTCTAATACTTAATAAACTCGTTTTATAATTCCAATATTTTTAATTTATAAATATCAATTTTAAATTTTTTTTATATACATTCTTTAAAATAATTCAAAAATCCAATTTAAACTATTTTATAAATCTATTTATTTTAAAAATCACCTTTTGGTTATATTCCACAAAAATCTTAATTTTTATAACATAAAAATTTATAACGTTTTAATTATTTAAAATGAATCAATTCAAAATTTTAATAAAACGTATACTTTGAAAAATCATTTCAAAAATCCTTTTAAAATCAAAATCGTTATTTTTGAACTTTAAAAATGGATCCGATGATGCAACAGCACCAAATATTCAATCACGATAAACCAAACATCATATATCAATATGATAATCAACAAATATCACAATATCTGTAAATAAATCAATATAATTGAGGAATCCAGTTGGATCCCTCCAACCTGTTTCCCTGCATCCAAAGATGTTAGCACAATACCAATTCCGTTCCAATACGGAATATCGCAGTATATGGGATTAATAAAAATATTATCCGCTTAATAGACGGCGCAATAGGGTCTCATCCGCTATAAAATGCGGGAAATCAACTCCAAATACATAAATAATACCAATTTCACTGTACTGTGAAATATTCGCGGTATATGTTTTTAATAAATGACCTCCGCTTACTAACAGCGTATAATGTCTATTTTAACCATCAATAGATAACAATTTATCATCCAGGCATACAATCAACAATTTTAAATATAATTATTTAAAATTTAAATCGAAACTATTCGATTGAGTGAGAAGTCTCACCTTGATTTTAATTCCGTTTTCAGCTTTTATTTCAAATAAAATTAAACGGACGTTTAATTTTACCCGAAATTTTCACTAGCTCCAAACGATTCCAATCCAGCTCCATAGCGTAGTATTCGACAAAACGATTGCAACGCAATTCGTTTCGTAATTTTTTGACCTCGTACAAAAAAGTTACATTATTTTAAACATTCACGAATTTATAATATAATTCAATTTACATTTCATTTTATTTTCAACCTTCATTTAATCATAGCCGTAGGATCCTACTTGCTTGCATCAGGGTTGTACCCCCCTTCTTCCATCTCCTTCCAGTTCACGTTCACGTGAAGAACCCATAGCACGTTCACAAACCCTAGTAGCCGCACCAAATTCAAGCATCTTCATGTTCATCAGAGCCTTCCACATCGAAGCCCTCGCCAAGAGCCACCTTCGGCCCTAAGGGCTTGAAGCTCGGCCGCTCATTTTGCACGAAAATCGATAATACACGGCCACGAACACAGCCCCCGTGCTCCACCTTTGGTCGACTAAACAACATCTCGCCCGTATGGATTTAAAGCTCTCGTTGCACTCTATAATTTGTTAGTTGAAAGTTTCTTCAAATTATTCACGGATTGGAAGAGATTAAGAGGGGAAGAAGGTGAATTTTTGGCCATAGAATCTGAAAATGGCGGCTCCTGTTGAAAACCCTAGCTAGGTTTAAGTTGTGTTGCAAATGATGAATACAAGTCCTTTTATAGAAAATTGCCAAATTACTATTCATCCGAATTTTTTCGAACTTCAAATCTCGCGCGGTGACCGGTGTTTCTAGAGTTTACCCCGCGTTCCGGACACAATGGAACAGGTTTCGGAAGCTAATTCGATCTTATGTGGGAGTTACGGAAATAAACGAGCGATTTTAAATTAAATCGATAAATTAAATTTCTAGGCGTTTTAGCTTTCCCCGAACAAACGGTAAATCCGATGACTTGAAATTTGAAACCATACAATAATATCAAATTACGGATCCGATGAAATTGGTTTCGTCGAAATCCGAGACTGTTTGAAAAATGACTATTTTAACTCGCCAAATTAATATTAAAACAATTTCAATGCGTTTCGAGCTGCCACGGTCAAATGAAAACTCCGATTGCTACGAAAATTGAAATCCGATTATAACAAACTATTATGGATCCAATGGAACTAGTTTCGTCCAATTCTGAGACTGTTCGAAAAATGACTATTTTTCAATCGGTAATTAAATAGTAAAATATTCGATTTTCACAAATTAACTCCAAATTCAATTTTAAAAGTTCTATAACATCAAACATCACTCTAACTCCAACATGATTAAATAAAATTTTACAAATCATTTTTAATCATATTTAACCAAATTTTCAATTATTTCTCTAATTTCAACTATTAAATTATCGATTTAATTATTCGATTAAATCCAATTATTCGAAATAAAATTTATTCGACTTATAAATCTTACTTATTTATATTTAAAGTCAATTAAATATACAAATTTTAATTAATAGAAATTCTGGGTCGTTACACAAACCCTAGCCGAGCCTATACATCACCACTTTCCTATTTGCTAGCCTCGGCCATCACCACAAGCACCACCTCCTTTGCCTTGCCGTGGCCATTCCACCTCCAGGAAATACCCTCTTGATGTGACCAGACCCGATCCAAGCTTTTCCAGACCATGGCCTAGCCATAGTAGCATAGGGCCGAACCCAAACTCTCTTGACCCTTGACCTTTTGCCTTTTACATGAGTTTTGGTTGCAACCCCTTCACATTCTACCTTAGTCGTGCCCTTTTTCTTGCCTTAGCCGAGCCTATGTGCTCCAAAAACCATAATGGTCAAGCATATTTTGATGATGGCTAGCCTATTTATAAAGTGGTCGAACCCACTTGTTGGGTCAACCCAATATTTACTCCATTTTGAATCATATTTGTACATTGTTTTGATTTATAATCTTGTGTTGAATTATATATTTATATATGTTTATATTTATTTGTTTACAATATCTGAATTATGGCTCTCCATCCACTCGAATCTAATTCGTGCTTTATCGTGCTTTTCAGAGTTCGGATGTGTGTTTTTAATTGTTATCTCCAGCTTTAGAAGGTGAGTTTATCACTCTCGACAATCATACTTATATAATTGTGAAACAATGGCATATGAATTGTAGTTGATGATATGATAGTAATTTATATATGCCTGTGATATGATATTTCATGATGTTATAACCTGATATATATTTGTTACATCACCTGATATGATATGCCATATTATACTGTTTATTAATTTTCTACTCTCACACTGCAAGCTCCCTGTTAGTATAGAATCACTAGGGTTGAAATGATACATACCCGAACGGACATTAGAATTAGAAAAAATTGTTATGAACTGAAATGATAGGCTCAAGTTATTTTTATTTTATTTTGTTTGACTTGGGATTGCGAGTTTGAAATTGATGCAGTGCACCATGATAAGTCGCCTGCTATGAGTCGCTCGGCCTGCGATGAGTCACGTTTCCTTAAGTCGCAACCACATAAGTCGCTCAACGACCTTAAGCCGCCCCAACCATCAACGCATCATAATAAGCGAGTTATGTCGCTTAAGTCGCTCAACGACCCTAAGTCACCACAACTATCCTTAAGTCGCATGCCAGATGATGCAGCGCATGAAAGTGAGTTATATCCCTTAAGTCGCTCATCCTTAAGTCGCCATCTTATGCCGCATTTCCTTAAGTCGCTCAGTAGGCCGCATTGTTCTTATGTCGCATGAAGGCTGATTCCTTAAGTCGCTTGAGCCATTCCTGAAGCAGTTCTTTCTCTTATGTCGCTTAGGTCGCATGGTTTCTTATGTCGCATGAAGCTGTGTTTCTTCTTATGTCGCTGATGTTCTTAGGTCGTATGTCACATGTTATGTTGTATTGTTAAGTCGCATGTATTGTTAAGTCGTATGTTGTTATGTCGTATGCTGTTAGGTCGCTTGTGTTGTACTGAGTCGCATGTGATGTTGTAACTTGTAATTGTGTTAAGTCGAATGTCGTGAGTCGTAGGGTGTTAAGTCGTGTGTGTTGTAATTTCCCACTAATAGGGGCGTGTTGTCATTTGTAAAGAGAGTTGTATAGCTTTTGCCACCTTTGTTGAAGTTGAGTTTGATCTCCTTCTTCTTTCCATCTTCGGGTTATTCGTGCGCGAATCAACGAAGTTGAAGCCAATTCTTGGTATCACTTTCGAGTGATCAATGATCGAATTGTAGATCTTTCAACATGGTATCTTACGAGATCAATAGGTTGGAGATAGCTAGTGTTAACGTGAAAATCTGACGCTAACACCCCGGTGTGTGTAAAAACGATGTGAAAGCACCACCCGTAATACGGGAATCAAGAAATAACAGTAAGTAACAGAAAATGCAGTAAATGTGCTCAGGGTTTATAGTGGTTCGGCTTATGATCAAGCCTACGTCCACTTCAATCCTTTTTATTGCTGATTGGATTACAACTTATTACAATCTCTTTCAATTACAATCCAATTCAATTCAGAAAACAAGTAGCTAAGGAAAACTTCATCGTCACAGAGTTCTTCGAATCCATGATTGAATGTGTTAAATTCCTGTGCGAAGTTGATCTAAGCGTCTTGCGTGTGCTCGAAGCGATGGAATGTGATTGCTTTGAAGATAGTGAAGTCTCAATCTCTTGAAGAAAATGATCCCCCAAAAGTCCTTTTAATGTTGGAGGTGGTAGTGTATTTATAGGTGTGATTCTAGGCAGCAATTTTTCGCTCAAGTCATGAGTCGCGCTCGACTCAGGGAAAGTCGTAGGTCGCGCTCGACTTAAGGGTCAAGAGTTAGCAGGCAGTGGAGTAGGTGAGGCGATTCTGAGTTGTTCACCTGGACATAAGCCTTAACTCCTTTGCGAGTCAAGGGTCACGAGATAAGGCAGCATCAAATTTATGTTCTGTAGTTTTAGGCCGTGAACGACTTATCCTAGGTCGTAGTTCGGTCACGACTTAGATGCAATTGCTTGCGCCTTTTTTCTATCTTGAGTCACTAGGTCGTAGCTCTTTAACTTGTTGAGTCGTTGGAGGCCTTAAGTCGGTCCGCTTTTTTAAGTCGCTTAGAGCTTTAAGTCGTTAGCTTGTTAAGTCGCACCATCTGTTGAGTCGCGAAGCCATCCTGTCTTTAAGTCGAGTTCCTTCTTTGAGTCGTGCATTCCCTTAAGTCGTGAGTCGCGCACGAGTTAACTGGACTTGGCTTTTTGGTTTGCATGCTTGAGTCGCTAACGACTCAAGGTAGGTCATAAGTCGCACAATTCTTCAACTCGTGCCACTCTTCAATTTGTTGAGTCGGTAACCTGTTGAGTCTTGAAGTACCTTGAGTCGTAAATCCACTGAGTCACTGAGAACTTTATCGGATGAGTCGGCCCAGGCCTTAACTCGTTGACAAAACGGGGTTAACATTTGCCCCTCGAAGTACACGCCTAAGTCGTAGGTCGTGTACTTCGACTCATCTTGACTCGCGCGTGCCGACTCATCTTCCACTACCCCGAGGTATAAATGGCTTAGGTCGTTTCTTCTCATTACTTTATCTCTTCAGTTGCATACTTCCGCCATTAACGACCTTCGAAACTTTAAGAGACGAATTCAATCAATTTTCCTCATTGCCAACCAAGTTCCTACAATCTTCGTCATCACACTACGTAAGTAAACCCCTCGCTCATCCAATTGCACGACTACCGTTACCCTTTGAGCATGGTTTCCCAATTTTCTAACCCCAAACCGAATCTTCACACCATATTTCATCTCGAGTCACGTCATGATTAACTGTTGACAAGCTTAGAGCGGTTTGATTGATTTTTTTATATGATTCGCAGGGAGAAGATGATCGGTTACCATATTTCGAGTCAGTTGATTCACGAATTTTAGAGGAGACGACACTGTCTCATATGGGTTAACGGGTTAGGAGTTAGGAGGATGACGGGTTATGGATCTGAGAAGGGGTTGGTCGTGACGTTAGCTTTGGCGCGACTCAGTAATTTCGAGCGACCTAAGAACCTTCACAATTTAAACCTTGACCGACTTAAAAACCTTTGCGACTTACCCCTTAAGTCGCGGCCGAGTTAGAACTTGGAGGAATTTCTGGTTGCTTCAAACTGGAGCTTTTCCTCCTTTCCATGACTTACGACTTAAGAAATTCTTACTATCGTTGCCAACACTTAAGTCTTTGCCGAGTCAACACTTAAGTTGTCGCAGTTTACAATTTTGCTTGAACCTTGAACTTTAATTTGATTTGCTGAAATATACTGCTTGAGTGCTGAATTGTTTGGACTTTAACCTGTTAAATTTTGTTGCGTTTTCTTCACAGGTCACTTTTGCAAACTAATAACCTGTCTAATTCAACATTTACAGAATAATGGGACGAATATACTGTCATTGATTGCCCACATCAAATGACAGATTAGTTAAAAACGGATAATCTTAAATAGATTGTGTGAACGAAGTGCTTTAAAACAATGAATCCAGGCAAAATATCAAGGCAACATCGGAATAGTCAACCAAACTTTCCTGTTTGCATTAACACTGTACTTGAACTTCAAATTAACAAGTCTTGAAATTTGATAGCCAATCAATTGTTGACGAGCTTAACTCCAGTTATATTTACTTGTTTATTTTTATTAGTTCTGCACAACACTCCACACTTTTAGGAAACGTGCACCTTCACATTTGAATATCCAGTTGCTTGTGTAGAATGACTTCCCAGCAAGAAGAGATAACAGCACAGGCTGGAGTTGTCGCTCCTATTCCAGTTCCATTAATCAACCCTCCTGAAGGAGCCTCTTCTACTTTATCGTACAAAGTTTTTCGCCAATTGTGCGCTCAGTTTGGCATTGCGGAATCAGATGCCATTCTTCCCGAGAGAAGTAACACTGCTGACATAGCACCCCCTGGCTTTGTAACGGTCAATCGACAAATGTGCCTGAGTGGGGGCGTTCCTCCTTTCAATGACTTTTTCCAACAACTTCTTCGCCAATTGGCCATCGCCCCATCCCAATTACACCCCAATGGCCATGCCATTTTAATGGCGTTGTGTGTACTGTTTAGGAGGACGCTTGATCGATTCCCAAGCTTTGACGAGATTTTCTTCCTATTCTCTTTTACCAGGACTAAAGATCACCCCTCTATTACTGTCGTGAGAAGTGCTCGAAATCGTAAATTGATCATCGATCTTCCTGACAGCGCTCATGGGTTTTTGACTCAATTTTTCTATGTTCGCTATCCCCCGGGGTTTTACGCTGTATGGAGGGAAGGAAGTAAGATTAACCATTCTTACTATGTTTGTTAACCGACTTCTGCAGGTAACCCTACTGTTAATCTTGCCCAAGTAGACTGCTCATTTGTTTCTTACGAGCTTGATGAGCTTTTTGACTACTTATTGAACCTCAGCGAACCTTTATCTCCGCTTTTTACTGACTTGAACTTTTTTCCTTCTGTAGAGAAAACGTCGAGCATCGTTCAAACTTCCCCACCTCCAATTATTCCTCCTCCATCTATTCAGGTGACTCCTCCTTCTGCCTCGCAACCGGGATCGCAAGAGGAGCAAATAGAAGCTCTTCAAGACTTGGACGATCCCATTGCTTCACAAGAACACAAGGGAGAAGAAACTGAAGGGAGTGAGAAGACTCCAGAAGCAACTGGTTCCGATGATGAACCATTAGCTAAACTTCTTTCTCCAAGGAGTGGGTCTTCCTCCAAGAAGAGAGGAAAGCAGGGAGTTTCCAAGAAGAAGAAGAAGGGATCCTTAACTGGCGAAGAAAAAACGGAAGAAAGTCCGACTGAGCCCCTTTCTCCTTCATCCCCTACTCTTACAAGCCGGCCTAAGAAGTTGGTTATCCGGCCGGGTGCGGGCTCAAAAGGTGGACGGAAGAAGAAATGATGGCTCTGGTTCTGTGGCTTTCATATCGCTTTTTTTGCCTTTTTTGCATGTACTGACCGGAAATTGTGCGGGTACCGGCCCCCGCTTTTCTTTTGCTTTTTACTTTGGAACCTGTACCTGTATAAAATTCTAATAGTGTTGAATAAAATGATTCTTTTTCTTTGTACAAACTTCTGTCTGTATCTGAGAATGCATTTATTATTCATTTTTGTACAAGTTTCTTTGCACGATATTGCAGTGAGCTTATGGTATACTGTGTGAGCGCAATTTTACCGATGTAGTTATACCATGTTGCCCCTATACCATAAGCTCGTTGCAATATTTTATATTTTGAGGGGACTTGTACTTTTATTTTTTAGAGAATAATCATTCCCTACTTGGAGGAATATTATTTCGTTAAAAAACAGAGTACAACTCCCTCCACATAAGTTTTTATGCTCCATCCTTCAAAGATATCACTCTTTCCTTTGTGCATATACACATTTTATCAAGAGAATTCTTCTACGTGGTAAAGCGGGTATCTGAAGGGTACTTTAACTTCTTTCTGAGGAAGAGAATTTCCCAGAATAGGTGGATCATTCTTCCTTTGAGAGTTAAAGTGTGCCTTTGAAGATGGCTTCTTTCCTTCTTTTTTTTTTTTTTTTACTTGCCACAATAAAGGGCTTCTTGATTTTTGTTTCTTTGAAAAGTTGCACCTCTGAGGAAGGCTTTTTCACGTTTCAACACCTGGAAGTTTTATTTCAATCTTGGTGAAACGTGTGCCTCCGAAGAGGTCTTTCTGCTTGATTGTGCCTCCGGGAGGAGGTCTTTTCATTTCTGCCTCTGGGAAGAGGTCTTTCTGTCTTATTGTGCCTCTGGGAAGAGGTCTTTTTTTTTATATTTCAACTTTGGTGAAGTGAAACTCCGAAGAGTGGCTGTTGCACTTCAACTCTTGGTGAAATGTGCCCCCGAAGAGGTCTTTATTTTGTTTTGCATTTCAACTCTGGTGAAGTGAAACTTCGAAGAGCGGCTGCTGCACTTCAACTCCTGGTGAAATGTGCCTCTGAAGAGGTCTTTATTTTGTTTTGCATTTCAACTCTGGTGAAGTGAAACTCCGAAGAGCGGCTGTTGCACTTCAACTCCTGGTGAAATGTGCCTCCGAAGAGGTCTTTATTTTGTTTTGCATTTCAACTCTGGTGAAGTGGACTTCCGAAGAGCGGCTCTTACACTTCAACTCTTGGTGAAATGTGCCTCCGAAGAGGTCTTTATTTTGTTTTGCATTTCAACTCTGGTGAAGTGAAACTCCGAAGAGCGGCTGTTGCACTTCAACTCCTAGTGAAATGTGCCTCCGAAGAGGTCTTTATTCTATTTTGCATTTCAACTCTGGTGAAGTGAAACTCCGAAGAGCGGCTGTTGCACTTCAACTCCTGGTGAAATGTGCCTCCGAAGAGGTCTTTGATTGCCTGGAAGTTACTCTCTCATGGTTGGAGGGTCATGACTCCTCCAATCTTTTTTGTTGAGTAGAGAACTTTCTTTTTTGCGGCATATGCCTCGCTAAAGGTCTTTATCCTCCGAAGAGTTGTGCCTCCGAAGAGGACTTGTGCCTCCGAAGAGGGCTTTAGTTGTTCCTTGTCTACTTGCTTATGCCTTTTCAGCGATCCTCTGTTTTTCTTTTCAAGCTCACACTCCCTTCTCTTACAAGTAGTTTGTTTAATCCAAGGAAGTGTACTTCATTGCTAAGCAAGTTTGCGAGAACGGGCATAAGCTTCTTAATTGGATGTTCGTTTGTTCAAACGATCTCAATTTATTGGCAAGAGCCCGTTTTCGGCGAAATCATTGGCCGTTCAATTGAAGCACTTCCTGTCTATGATTTGAATTCGGGGCATTTGTGACTTGAAATTTATTTGTTGAATGATAACAAGAATCACTTGGTCTTGTAATGTGCAAGTTTTATTTTCGTTGCCTGCAAAAATTTAAATCGACATTTCAGTAATACATTTAATGTACTTTTCATATCGAAAATAAAGCAAACATGTAATAATAATAAGGAACACAAGATTTATAGTGGTTCGGCCAAGAATTTGGGCCTACATCCACTTTATAGTCTTTCATTATTCACTTGTACCGGCTTTACAATTGCTTTCAATTACAAGAATCATACATTTATAATTCTTTTTACAATATTTCAACAAAGCTTTCAAGTAAAGTATGGACGTAAGTGGTTGCTGTTCCAAGCTCTTGGAATTTGATCTCCTTCAACAGTAGTGAGTTTGAATGTGCCGTCAAGAAGCTTCTGACCTATGACATATGGTCCTTCCCAATTTGGCCCAAACACACCTATCGCCGTCATAATTCTCTTCAGGACTAGATCTCCAATCTCAAAGCTGCGTTGGCGACTTTGGAATTGAAATGTCTGGCTATCCTTTGCTGATGAGCTGCGATTCGGAGCTCAGCCTCTCCTCTTTTTTCATCAAGGAGATCTAGTGCCTCAAGCTGTAGTTTTCATTCTCCGCTTGATTGAAATGGATTCTTCTATGTGAAGGGACCTCTGTTACTACCGGAATCATTGCTTCTGACCCGTATGCCAATGAAAACGGAGTATGCCCAGTCGCAGTTTTGTGGGTAGTTCTGTATGGCCATAGTGCCAGCGGTAGCTTATCGACCCAACCACCTTTTGCTCTTTCAAGTTGCTTCTTGATGGTCGACTTGATAATTTTATTTACTGCTTCCACTTGCCCGTTTGCCTGCGGATGGGCTACTGCTGAGAAGCTCTTTCGGATTTTGAATCGTTTGCAAAAATCTTGGAATTCTTCACTTTCGAACTGAGTACCATTGCCTGTAATTATCTTTTGAGGCACACCATACCTGCAAATGATACTTTTAGTCACAAAACTTATCATCTTTTTAGAGGTGATAGTAGCCAGTGGTTCAGCTTCTGCCCATTTAGTAAAATAATCTACAGCAACAATGGCATATTTGATTCCAGATTTGGCAGTTGGTAAAGGTCCTACAAGGTCTATCCCCCATATTGCAAACGGCCATGGACTGACCATCTGTGTGAGTTCAGTAGAAGGTGCTCTAGGAATTTTGGCAAATCTTTGGCATCTGTCACATTTTCGGGAATAGTCTGCTGCATCTCGATTAATTTCTGGCCAAAAATATCCGTATCGGAGAATCTTCTTTGCTAAAGTTTGACCACCTAAATGATCACCACATTCTCCCCCATGCACCTCCGCTAGGATTGTTTTGGACTCTTCCCTGGATACACATCGAAGTAATGGCATTGAGAATCCCCGTATGTATAATTGGCCATCCTGGACTATATAGCGAGAGGCTTTCCTCGGTAGCTTCTGTCGTTCTTTTGAATTTTCCGGTAAAGAGCCATTGAGCAGATATTCTGTTATTGGAGTCATCCATGATTCTTGCTCTTGAGACACGCTCATGATCCAATCAATATCCATCTCATTAATGCTTGGAGCCGACAGGACTTCCACTGGAGCTAACCCCAGAAATTGAGTTTCGCCTGTGCTAGAGTACTTTGCGAGAGAATCTGCTTTCATGTTTTCTTCTCGAGGAATATGGCTTATCGTGCAGTGGTCGAAGTCACACAGGAGTTCCCAGGCCTTTGACAAGTAGGCAGGCAGATTTCCCCCTTTCGCTTGGAATTCCTTCTTGACTTGGCATACAATAAGTTGAGAATCACTGAAGATCTGTAATGCTCGGATGTTTAGTTCTTTAGCAATTCTCAAGCCAGCGATAAGAGCTTCGTATTCTGCTTCATTGTTCGTTGAAGAAAATTCCAATCTTAGTGCATAGCATAATGACCGACCTTCAGGGGTTTCAAGTACAACCCCGGCTCCAGAACAGTAGTCATTTCTCGCGCCATCAACATATAACTTCCATTGGATTGGGGAATCATCGATCGTTTCCTCCCCACTGTTACCCTTATCTGTGAATTCTGCGATGAAATCCGCTAAAGCTTGTCCGTTGATTGCTTTTCGGGGGTGATAAGTGATGTCATATTGACTGAGTTCAATGTTCCACTTTAGAAGACGACCCGAAGTCTCAGGGCGAAACAGGACTTGCTTTAAAGGTTGATTAGTGAGGACTCTGATAGGATGAGCTTGGAAATATTGCCTCAACTTCCTCGATGCAATCAGTAGGCAATAGGCAAGTTTTTCCAACTTGGAGTAATTCATCTCTGCCTCAGTGAGTCTTTTGCTGATATAGTAAACCGGATGTTGAATCCTCTTGTCTTCTCTTATCAGCGCTGCACTTAAAGCATGAGATGATACTGCCAAGTATATAAGAAGATCCTCACCATCGCCGGGTCTAGAAAGTATTGGAGGCGTTTCCATATGGCGAATCAATTCATCAAAGGCTTTTTGGCATTCGGGAGTCCAATCAAAGTTTTTCTTTCCTTTCTTTAGAGCGTCAAAGAATGGGATGCATTTATCAGTAGCTTTGGAAATGAACCGACTCAAGGCGGCGACTTTTCCGTTGAGACTTTGCAATTCCTTCTTCGTTCTAGGAGCTTTGACTTCTTTTAAGGCGGTAATTTGAGCTGGACTAGCTTCAATGCCCCTAGCGCTCACGATGAAACCTAAGAACTTTCCGGACTCCACCCCAAATGAACATTTTAAAGAGTTAAGCTTCATTCCGTATTTCCGGAGGACTGCGAACATTTCTGCTAAGTGTTCTATGTGATCCACTGCTTTCTTAGACTTTACTAACATGTCGTCGACGTAGACTTCCATAGTCTTGCCCAATTGCGGTTTGAACATAGCATTAACAAGTCTTTGGTAGGTTGCCCCCGCATTCTTCAGCCCAAAGGGCATAACTCTGTAGCAGTAAAGACCAACATCGGTGATAAAGCTCGTGTCCTCCTGATCTGGCTCATGCATCATGATCTGGTTATATCCGGAGTAGGCATCCATAAAAGATAACAATTCATGTCCCGCTGTTCCATCTACCAGTTGATCGATCCTGGGTAATGGGAAGCAGTCTTTGGGGCAGGCCTTGTTTAGATCTGAAAAATCGATGCACACTCTCCATTTTCCGTTGGCTTTCTTAACTAGCACTGGATTTGAAACCCAATTCGGATAGGTAGATTCTTTGATAAAGTCATTCTCCATGAGCCGATCAACTTCTTCTTTTAATGCTGCTGACCTTTCTGGACCTTGGGTTCTCCTTTTCTGTTTCACAGGCATAAATTTTGGATCAATATTCAGAGCGTGTACTGCAACTTCTGGGGATATTCCGCACATATCGGCATGAGTCCAAGCAAAAACATCCAAATTTGCTTTTAAAAAAGATATTAAGATATTCTGAATTGACACATTAAGTTGTGAACCCACATTCAACACCTTATTTGGGTCCTTCGGGTCAACAGGTACTGGTACTGTCGTTTCCACTGGTACCACTCTATTCTCCCCTGCACTGGCCTTTCTAGGATCCGTCTCTTTTCGTGCTCCGCTGTGCTCGCCAGTGCAGGGTCCGCCCTGTAATTGCTACAAGGTTGGTTCTTTGATGCGGACTGGGGTTGCCGCATCCTTTCCCATTTCTCTTTTCCTTGCCTCTCGCAGCTCTGTCAGATAACACTCCCGCCCGGCATTTTGATCCCCTTTTATAACTCCTACTCCATTGTCTGTGGGGAATTTAATGGTGAGGCACCATGGGGCCAGAACAGCTTTGAACGCTGCAAGAGTTGGACGGCCAAGGAAAGCATTATAAGCGGAAAATTCGTCAACAATCACAAAAGTTTGCTTGCGGACTACTTTTCTTTCTCCCTCTCCGAGTTCTACAAGCAAATCAATGGTTCCTATCGGCTGCTTTGGCTCCCCGGTGAAGCCAGCGATTTTCTGTGACGAGGCTTGCACATCAGCCATAGTGATCTTCATTTGGTCGAATGTTTTCTTAAAGAGGATATTACAGGATGCGCCACAATCAATGAGAACTCTTCTGACAATAGCTGGCCCGATACCAGCCGAGATGACTAAGGGATCCAAGGTAGGAGCTTCGACACCTGTGGAATCCCTGGCTCTGAACACAATATCATCATTGAAAGTTCTTTGTTGTTTCAGAGGCGTAGCATCTTCCAAAACAAAGACATATTCTTCGACCGGTACATATTTCAAAGCCCGGGTATACCTTTCCATCTCACCCCAGCTCCTGCCTGCTGGGTGAGGTCCTCCCGTAATGACATTGATAACAGGCCTTCCGGATTCATGCCCTGCAGCCTTCTCACTTGTCCTAGGTTGATGAGCCGGAGCTTGTTGCCTCTGACTAGACGAAGCAGGATTGCTGCTATTCTTTTCCACAAATTGCTACAGCTTGTTTTCCCTTATCAACTCTTCAATCAAATTCTTCAATTGGCGGCATTCGTCGGTATCATGACCGGGTTGATTATGGAAGTGGCAGAACTTCCCGCTTTGTATAGCTCTTTTCCCAGTTCTCAGAACAGGAGGTTTAGGATAGTTAACAGAATCTTTAGTGGTAAAGTAAATACGCTCCGGCGTATCTGATAAAGGAGTATATTCCGATGGCTTGAAGGAACGAGGCTTCTTCAGATTTTTCTGTTTCTTCCCATCGTTATTTTCCCTTTTCTGTCCTACAGATTCATTCTTGCATGGAGCAGCAATGTTATCTTCAGCTTTTTCCAATACTGCCTTTACCGGTACAGGACGGCTTTCCAGGCGTATGAACTCATCTGCTTTCTTGTAGAATTTTTCAAGGGAATTTGGTTCCTTCATGTTTAGCCATTTTCCAAATTCGCTCGACTTGTCGATGGCCCTCATCAGATAAGTCAAGATCATCCGTGGTTCTGCATTGTCTACCTCGGCCAACGCTATATTAAAGCGATTCAAGAAAGATCTGATAGTTACCCCTGGATTCTGTTCTAAACTTGACAACGACATGATATCTTTGGCTTTTGAAGCATATAGTCTGAACTGCTCCTTGAATTTCCGGGTTAGGTCAGAGAACTGATCTATAGACCGGATTGGTAGCTTGGTGAACCAAATATACAGGAAAATATCGACACTTTATTTCATTAGAAGCTCTGGCACCTGTCATGTGCCAATCATACTTATACAAGAATTCGTTCGAATCACTTGTCCCCTTGTAAGCTGGAATAGTTGGAGGGACGAACTTCCTCAGGAACTCAGCCTTTAAGATCCTTTCAGTAAACGGGGTTTTACTTGGAGCGAAACCCCATTCTTTCTCATCTTCATCCCTTTGCATGCTCTCTTTCATGATTTGTCGAACCATTTTAGAAAGATACCCCTCATCATTTCGAGCTTTAGATCCACCAACTTCAGGAAATGTCTGCTCAAAGGGGCTGGCAGCCCTCTCAGGAACGTTCCTTTCTTCAGCATCATGAACGTTGCCAGCAAAGTTCCTTTCATTACCCGTTGGTTGACGGTTTGCCCCAAGCAAATCGTTCAACTTATTCAAAATTAGGGCATTTTGGGCATTCTGAGCCTCCAATTGTGCACTTTGGGCATTTATCTGCTGGTTCAGCCCTAAAATTACAGCATCCAACTCCGCTTTTGTAACCCCAATAGGTGGAGTAGCTTGATTAGGTACTGGGGAAGCGGAGGTTCCCTCTTGAACATTTCCAGATCTAACAGATCTACTCCTTCTCCCCGGAGCCATGATTTCAGATAAACTTCTAGTCTTCAGAGAGATTACTTCAACAAACTTTCGTGGAGCAACGATGATAATTCGCCTGAGTTCGGCTCTCAATGAAAGCACCAAAAATGTTAACGTGAAAATCTGACGCTAACACCCCGGTGTGTGTAAAAACGATGTGAAAGCACCACCCGTAATACGGGAATCAAGAAATAACAGTAAGTAACAGAAAATGCAGTAAATGTGCACGGGGTTTATAGTGGTTCGGCTTATGATCAAGCCTACGTCCACTTCAATCCTTTTTATTGCTGATCGGATTACAACTTATTACAATCTCTTTCAATTACAATCCAATTCAATTCAGAAAACAAGTAGCTAAGGAAAACTTCGTCGTCACAGAGTTCTTCGAATCCAAGATTGAATGTGTTAAATTCCTGTGCGAAGTTGATCTAAGCGTCTTGCGTGTGCTCGAAGCGATGGAATGTGATTGATTTGAAGATAGTGAAGTCTCAATCTCTTGAAGAAAATGATCCCCCAAAAGTCCTTTTAATGTTGGAGGTGGTAGTGTATTTATAGGTGTGATTCTGGGCAACAGTTTTTCGCTCAAGTCATGAGTCGCGCTCGACTCAGGGAAAGTCGTAGGTCGCGCTCGACTTAAGGGTCAAGAGTTAGCAGGCAGTGGAGTAGGTGAGGCGGTTCTGAGTTGTTCACCTGGACATAAGCCTTAACTCGTTTGCGAGTCAAGGGTCACGAGATAAGGCAGCATCAAATTTATGTTCTGTAGTTTTAGGCCGTGAACGACTTATCCTAGGTCGTAGTTCGGTCACGACTTAGATGCAATTGCTTGCGCCTTTTTTCTATCTTGAGTCACTAGGTCGTAGCTCTTTAACTTGTTGAGTCGTTGGAGGCCTTAAGTCGGTCCCTTTTTTAAGTCGCTTAGAGCTTTAAGTCGTTAGCTTGTTAAGTCACACCATCTGTTGAGTCGCGAAGCCATCCTGTCTTTAAGTCGAGTTCCTTCTTTGAGTCGTGCATTCCCTTAAGTCGTGAGTCGCGCACGACTTAACTGGACTTGGCTTTTTGGTTTGCATGCTTGAGTCGCTGACGACTCAAGGTAGGTCGTAAGTCGCACAATTCTTCAACTCGTGCCACTCTTCAATTTGTTGAGTCGGTAACCTGTTGAGTCTTGAAGTACCTTGAGTCGTAAATCCACTGAGTCGCTGAGAACTTTATCTGATGAGTCGGCCCAGGCCTTAACTCGTTGACAAAACGGGGTTAACAGCTAGATTCTGGTATCATCACGTTCAACGGAATTGAGCATTTATCGTTCTATCGGTTATTTGACAGGAATTCATCATTTCGTGAGGAAGGTCCTGGATAGGTTGCGATAGTTCGACATCTAAACTGATCGAGCCTAGAAGAAGGTGCTTCAATTGGTATCAGAGCTACGTCAATTGATATCAGAGCCAGGTTAGAGACAGAAACGAGATTGTTTGATGATCATGCCTCCGAGACGTGCTAATCGCTTTCATAATGTTGAAGATTTGTATAGAAGACAAGAAGCTGAGCAGATGGAGCAGCGTATCAATGAAAAGTTCAATGAGGGTATTGAAAAATTGGAGAAATTGATGAACGACATGAATCGAAATCAAAGGAGAACGTCACCAGTTTCGAACCAGAGTGGAAACAGGGTTTCACCATCGGTTTCGGAAGAAAGAAGGATGTCACCCCGGTCTTTTCGAGATAGGAGAGAATCATCAGTTTCAATGATGCGAGACCACCATGGGTATCGAAACGAAGAGGGAAGAACTCAACGTGGGTTTGAGTATGAACCATATCGTGATGCTGAAAGACAGGGTAGAAGGGACATGCGTAGTCATAGGGACGTATATGGTCAGGATCGATATCGAAATACATCTGATTTTGAGGAAGATGGTGATGGAGGTAGTATTCATTATCGAAATCGAGGCCAAGTGCAAAATCAATATCTGGATTCAGAAAATGATCGTAAATGGGAGTCAGGTTTGAGGATGGAAATTCCAGAATCCAAAGGTGGTATGCAAGCAGAAGAATTTATTGATTGGTTGTCGAGTGTTGAAGAAATTTTGAAATTTAAGGAGGTGCCTGAGAATCGCAGAGTCCAATTAGTTGCTGCAAAACTAAGTGGAAGAGCTATGGCTTGGTAGTAACAAACTAAACTAACTCGGGAGAGAATGGAAAAATCAAAAGTTGTCACTTGGGAGAAGATGAGAAAGATGATGAAAGCGACTTTCTTGCCGTACAATTATCAATCTCTTATGTATCAACGTTTGCAGAATTTGAGACAAGGGATGAAGACAGTGAATGACTATGCAGATGAATTCTATCAATTAATTGCAAGGAATGATATTATGGAGACCGAGGAACAACTAACGGCTAGATATGTTGGAGGGTTACGATTGCAAATTCAAGAAATGGTTAATATGTTTAATCCAATGTCTGTTTCCGAAGCACATCAGAAAACTCTAGCTTGGTAGAAACAATGGAGATGAGAAAGTGGTGTGTTTGCGGGTTCTAACAACCAGAATAAGGGTGCTTGTAGCAGTGCTAATGTTTCCAAGGCAGTCAATAAACCAATTGTCAATGAAGCCGCTAAAGCAAAGGTCAATAACAGTATTAAGTGCTATAATTGTCAGGAGTTTGGCCATAAAAGTAATGAATGTACAAAGCCAAAGAATAGAGCATTAGTTGCAGAGGAATGTGAGTATGAGGATGTGGAAGCTGAAATTGATTATTCTCAACCATCGAAGTTTGATGAAGATGAAGAAGTTGTGTCAGGAGACGAAGGGTGTAACTTGATGATAAGGAGGTCTTGTTTAGTGCTAAAGCATGAGAATGATTCAAGTTGGCTGAGAAGCAATATCTTTCAGTCTACATGTACTATCTTGGGAAAGGTTTGTCGATTTGTTATTGATGCGGGAAGCTGCGATAGCATTATTTCTGAAGAAGCCGTCACGAAGTTAGGGTTGAAGACTGAAAAACACACTAAACCTTATAAACTGGCATGGCTAAAGAAAGGTGGAGAAGTGACAGTGGGAAGACGAGCATTTGTTACATTTTCTATTGGGAAGAAGTACAAGGATGATATATGGTGTGATGTTGTCGATATGGATGTGTGTCATTTACTATTGGGAAGACCATGGCAATATGATAGAGCTGTACACATAATGGTCGCACCAACAGCTACAGTTTCATGTTCGAAGGGACCCAAATTTCCTTAATTCCTAAGAAGTGTGAACAAAGTGAAAGCAAGTCAGAGAAGAAAGTGGAATCAACTAGTCTATTATCTATGAGAGAATTTGTTGAAGAAGTGAAAATAGTATTGAAATGTTTATGTTGATTGGGTATGAAACAAGTGAAGATTTTGAAATTCCTGCGGAGGTTAGACCGGTGTTAAACGAATTTGAAGATGTCTTTCCTGCAGAATTACCCAAGGAATTACCGCCACTGAGGGATATACAACATCAAATTGACCTAGTGCCAGGTGCTGTGTTACCACATAGGCCGCATTATCCTATGAGTCCAAAAGAGCATAAAGAGTTGAGGAGACAGGTGGAGGAGTTGCTTAAGCAAGGGCGTGTTCGAGAGAGTCTCAGTCCTTGTGATGTAACTGCTCTGTTGGTACCGAAGAAAGATGGTTCATGGAGAATGTGTACAGACAACGGGGCACTCAACAAAATAACTGTCAGATACAGATTTCCTATGCCAAGACTTGATGATCTATTGGATCAACTTAGTGGATCTGTAATCTTTTCTAAGGTCGATCTTAAGAGTGGTTATCATCAGATTCGCATAGGACCAGGTGATGAATGGAAGATGGCATTCAAGACTTGGGAAGGATTATATGAATGGATGGTCATGCCATTTGGTCTATCTAATGCACCAAGTACATTTATGGGGGTGATGAATCAAATTTTCAGACCTTACATCGGAAAGTTTTTTGTAGTATACTTTGATGATATCTTGATATATAGTGCTAGCACAGAGGATCACATTCAACACTTGCGAAAGGTGTTAACTATTCTTCGTCAAGAACAGTTCTATGCAGCGATGAAGAAATGCGTGTTCATGATGCCAAGTGTTCTACTTTTAGGTTATGTCGTATCCAAGAAAGGAATACAAGTGGACCAGAGTAAAGTAGCCGCAATCAGAAATTGGTCACATCCCAAGACTATAACAGAAGTCAGAAGTTTCCATGGGTTAGCTTCATTTTATCGAAGATTTATACCGCACTTTAGTAGTGTAATGGCTCCTGTTACTGATTGTATGAAAGGAAAGCGGTTTTCATGGACGAAAGAGGCAAGATATGCTTTTGAGCAAATCAAGGAACTTTTAACCTAAGCACCGATTCTAGTGTTGCCTGATTTTCAGTTACTATTTGAGTTACATACAGATGCATCCAAAGTTGGAATTGGAGGAGTGTTGAGTCAGAAGGGTCGTCCAATTGCCTATTTCAACGAAAAACTTTCCAGAGCAAAGACGAGATACAGTACTTATGATGTGGAGTTTTATGCTATTGTGCAGGCTGTGAAGCAATGGAGACATTACTTGTTCCACAAAGAATTTGTTTTGTATACGGACCATGAAGCATTGAAACATTTACATGGGCAGAATAAAATTGCAGCTAGGCATGCATCGTGGATAGCTTATTTGCAACGATTTACATTCGTCGTAAAGCACAAGTCTGGAGTAACTAATCGCGTCGTCGATGCATTGAGTCGGAGGGAGAATTTACTAATAACTATGCGAGTAGAGGTGATGGGTTTTGACTTACTTCCGGATCTTCTTACTTCAGATTCATATTTTTTCGAAATCCTAGACAAAGTCAAGCAGGGAAGCATGGATGGATATTTGCTTATTGAAGGTTTCTTATTCAAAGAAATCAGTTGTGTATTCCAGATTGCAGTCTCCAATTGAAAATCATCAAAGAATTACATGAATAAGGACACATGGGCCGCGACCGTACTATGCAGTTGACGTCAAAGTCTTATTTTTGGCCGTCAATAAGGAAGGAGGTTGAAAGTTTGTTCAAAGGTGCCATATTTGTCAAGTTTCAAAGGGGACCGCGACAAATGCAGGTTTATATATGTCGTTGCCTATACCTACTAAACCATGGGTGGATGTTAGTATGGACTTTGTATTAGGCTTGCCGAGGATGCAATGTGGCAATGATTCTATCTACATAGTGGTTGATCGGTTTTCAAAAATGGTACATTTTATCGCATGCAAGAAGATGGCAGATGCAGTTAATGTTGCACAGTTATACTTCAGAGAGATGTATCGACTTCACGGGTTGCCTGAATCTATTGTATCGGATAGAGACACTCGTTTTCTGAGTCATTTTTGGATGAGTCTATGGAGAATGGTCTGGACAAAGCTGAAATTTAGTGGTGCTCATCATCCACAGACCGATGGACAAAAAAAAGTTGTGAATAGATCCCTAGGTAATCTATTGAGATGCCTCATGAGTGACAAGCTGAGTTTGCACACAACCATGCAGTTAATCGTAGCACTAGGTTCAGTCCATTCCAGGTCGTTTACTCAACAATTCCTAAGGGACCATTAGATTTATCTATAGTACCATAGCAGAAAGGAGTGATCAAACGAGCTAGTGATTTTGTGAATGAATTGCAAGAGTGCCACAAGGTTGTGCAGGAACGATTGCTTAAGACGAATGAGAAATATAACCAATCCGTAGATATTAAACGACGAAATGTTGAGTTCAAAGAAGGAGATTTTGTATATGCAATATTGACTAAGGATCGATTTCCTGTTGGTACTTACAACAAACTAGCTGCTAGGAAGATTGGTCCATTGGAAATCATAAAGAAGATTAAGGAGAATGCTTATTAGTTAAGATTGCCGGATCATATCCATACTGTTGATGTTTTCAACGTCAAACACTTGATTCCATATCATGAGAATAAATGTGTCGAAGAAGAGGAAAGTGTAAATTCGGGGTCGAATTCATTTCAACCAGGGGAGGATGATGCAGCGCACCATGTTAAGTCGCCTGCTATGAGTCTCTCGGCCTGCGATGAGTCGCGTTTCCTTAAGTCGCAACCACATAAGTTTCGTAACGACCTTAAGTCGCCCCAACCATCAGCACATCATAATAAGCGAGTTATGTCGCTTAAGTTGCTCAATGACCCTAAGTCACCACAACCATCCTTAAGTCGCATGCCAGATGATGCAGCGCATGAAAGCAAGTTATATCCCTTAAGTCGCTTATCCTTGAGTCGCCATCTTATGTCGCATTTCCTTAAGTCGCTCAGTAGGTCGCATTGTTCTTATGTCGCATGAAGGCTGATTCCTTAAGTCGCTTGAGCCGTTCCTGAAGCCGTGCTTTCTCTTATGTCGTTATGTCGCTTAGGTCGCATGGTTTCTTATGTCGCATGAAGCTGTGTTTCTTCTTATGTCGCTGATGTTCTTAGGTCGTATGTCGCATGTTATGTTGTATTGTTGTATTGTTAAGTCGCATGTATTGTTAAGTCGTATGTTGTTATGTCGTATGTTGTTGGTCGCTTGCGTTGTACTGAGTCGCGTGTGATGTTGTAACTTGTAATTGTGTTAAGTCGTATGTCGTGAGTCGTAGGGTGTTAAGTCACGTGTGTTGTAATTTCCTATAAATAGGGGTGTGTTGTCATTTGTAAAGAGAGTTGATTTTGAATAAAATTGTGTGTGAGCTTTTGCCACCTTTGTTGAAGTTGAGTGTGATCTCCTTCTTCTTTCCATCTTCGGGTTATTTGTGCGTGAATCAACGAAGTTGAAGCCAATTCTCGGTATCACTTTCGAGTGATCAACGATCGAATTGTAAATCTTTCAACACGGTATCTTGCGAGATCAACGGGTTGGAGATAGCTAGATTCTGGTATCATCACGATCAACGGAATTGAGCATTTATCTTTCTATCAGTTATTTGACACGAATTCATCATTTCGTGAGGAAGGTCCTGGATAGGTTGCGATAGTTTGACATCTAAACTGATCGAGCCTAGAAGAAGCTGAGTCAACTGGTATCAGAGCTACGTTAGAAATGATAGAACCCAGACTTTTATTTTTAAATTACGGATTGAAATGATGCATATCTGTATCACCTGACCTAGGTTAGAAAATTATATACAGACCCATGGTTAATTTTAAATATTTCCTGAAAATTATTAAGTATTTTTGGAATTTAAATATGAAATTTTAACTTAAATTGGATTTAAATGATTTAAATAATTTTTATAGTGATTTGCTATAAGTTAAAATGTATAAGTAAATAAATGGTTTAAAATGTAACTTAAAATATGACTTAACTTGATAATTGAAAATTTAGTTTTCAATTGGAAATTTTAAGCTTAACTTAGTAATAAGAATGTTTTATTTACGAAATGGGTAATTTAAAATAAAGTATTAAGTTATTAGTTAAGATAAAAAGTTAAGTAAAATAATGTACTTTTGATTTAATAAATGAAGTATAGTTTAATTTGGATATTTTATTTAAAAAAAAATATTTTATTTAATCCTAAGTTAAATGATATCCAAATATATATTTCTGAAATGTGAGATACGTTTTACAAGTTAAAAATGGTGAAAACTGAAATTTTAATGTGTAACAACCCATAAATTTTTAAACGGTTTTTAATAACGTATTTAATTGAATTTTTGAGAAATTTTAAATAATAATATTTTGAAATAAAATTTAATGTTTGGATTACGTATAATTAAATATAAGTAGTGAATAAATAAGAAAACATATAAATTTAGATTACGTTACTTGTTAACTAATTTGGGCATACGTTCGTTTTAATTATTGCATCTATTGTATGCACTCTTTGATTTCATATCTTAGCTGTTAAAAGTCAAATCAGCACGTGCATTTTTTAAAAAAAGAATTGAAACCCTGCCTCCAATTCATGTGTAAAACTTTCCACTTTCATTTGCGTCTCCGTATTTAATAGGAATAAAAATCTTTGATTTCCTGACCATTTCAAAATCTCTTCCCATCTTCATTTTTTGCAACGCAGTTCAGATCTGGAAAAAAAAGGGTAATGTGTAACGATCCGAAATTTTAGACCAATTTAAAATTCTAATTTTTTTATTTATTTAAAATATTGAATAAAATTTGGTAGAAACAAAAATGATGGGAATAATAATAGTTTATATGAGATTTACAAATTGAATTAAAAACAACAAATGTTAAGAATTTAATAATAATTATTAATTGTAAATATTGATCTATTGAATAAAATTAAAGAGGAAACAATAGTTTAATTGTATTGTTGTAATTCAAATAAGTTAACCTCTAACAAATGAATTAAAATTGTTAACTAATGGATATGTTGAGTTATGTGAAATTATTAAATAATGTTTGATTTATTGTCAATAAAAAGAAGTAGTTGAATTAGATTTTTATTTGATTTTAATACGAAATTAATATTTGTATTTGTTGAAATATTTCCATTAAGGAAAGAGAATGTATTAAAATGAACATTTAATTTGGTAGTTAACATAATAATATTTTATTTATAAGTTTTAAAAGAGAAAATTATTTCAAAATGTTTTCCAAATATAATAATTATTATAAGAAAGATATTTTGAAATAAAAGTAAAAGGTTGTATTTTGTGAATTTACAATTTTTTTATTTACTATAAAGTAGTAGATAGTTGTTATTATTTTATATGTTAATTTAATATTCAAAAGTTAATATGGTTTCAACTGGGAACAATATTTATTTTGACGTTAAATAATAAATTTATCTGCAGCCTTGCATTCCAAGTGGGAAAGAAATCATTTCCCTAGACGTTCAATTGCTTTTAAATCTAGTTTTGATAAGTTACGTGTAAATTTCTACGCTTCCCTTTTTCCTCATTTATAGGAGTAAAAATTCGCGTAGCAGTTTCAAGCAAATTTATTTCTCTTTTTAAGTTCAAAATCCGTTTCAAGGTTGTTTGAAATTCACGTGTATAAGTGTCTCTTCTTTTCCATTTACTCCTTTGCCATTAATAGGAACAAAATCTTTGATTTTCCTTACCATTCAAACGAAATTCTTTTATTTCCTTAATGTTCTATACCATTAATTAGTACTTTCCTTATTTAATCTATCCAACGCAATTATCTCCTAAATTAATTATCACGCGCAAATTCCTCCTGACAGGAATTATTTCCTGCCGTTTCTCCAAGCAATCGATACTAGTTTCATTTAAATACTCAACCTTGTACGCAAATAATTTTCACCACCTTCCCATTTTATAAATATTTCTTGCGTTTCAATCAACGCATTTACATCCTAATAAATTTTAAATATGTACAAAATGTTTGCCAAAGAACTTGCAGTTTCCTTTTGCTAAATTCACACAATCAATACCACTGTAAATATTTGCTCAAATCTTTCTTGCCTATATTCTCTCACCTCAATCAATGCAAATCGTGTATAATTGATTTAAATTTATTTCTTTCCTATATTCTCTCACCACAATCAATGCAATCGTGTATAAATATAAGTCTCGTACACAAATGGTTTTCAATTGCATCTCAACATTTTCTTCATTTCTTCTTGCGGGCGTGAGCTATGAAGGTATGGCCTCCATTTTCTTCTTTTTATTTTATATTTTTTTCCATGCTTTGCTTCTCCCATCCCTGTCCTCTGCTTCCAATATATTTGACAAATCTATCTTTATATTTCAACTCGCGTTCACAAATTTTCACATTATAACAGTCTCCATTTAATTGATATTTTAGCATAAAACTATATCTACCTATATTTTTTTATGTTTAATGCTTATGTGAATTTTAAGCCAAGCTTTTCAGAGACGTATATAAATGTTAGTCTTATATCTTATTTGTTATTATAAAAATTTAGTAATATACATATTTTGAAAATATAATTAGATTTTTATTCCTGTTCGAATATAACATATATTAGTATGGCAGCTGAGTGTTGTAAAAGCATTAGTGATTTATGTTGTAGAACTAAAAATATAATCATACAATTTTCATCTCGATTCTAGTGTATATATATAAAGTATGTTTTGTTTTTTTCTCTTTTCGGTAGTGCATAATGTATGGTCTATATATATAGATTGATTTTCTCAATATATGCTTTGAATTTTGAGTAAACTATATATAAATATGTTATTTTAAAATACGTGTTTTAAATAAGTGATGATTTTTATATATATTATGCCTTTTATTTTGTATGTGTGTTTAAATGTAATATTGATTTAAGAGGAAAAACATTTATGTGTTTAAATTTAAGTATTGATTTTTCAATAATATGATGATGTTTTGTTTTAATATGTTTTTTAAATTTAATATCAGTTTCAAACAATGTGAATATTTTATTTGAATATCGGTCTTAAATTAAATTTATTGAGATTGTAAGGAAATTTAAATAACACATAATATATACTCTGTTCATGTCAAACCGATTAATTTTTTTTCATCGATTTCTATCTATCACCTTTGTCATCAAATTCGTGCTAATTTTGCTTTGCTTCAAAGTTCGTATTGGGATCCATAACTGACCTCATTATCGTTCTTCTCTAGCCTCGAAAGGTGAGCAATCACTTACAATTAACGTTCTTGTATTTTATTAAATTTGATTTCAATTGAAACGACAATTGAAATATGATCCTGTAGTCATTTAAATTGTTATATATATGCTATTTTCTGTAACTGTTCACCTGTGGGATATGACACAATATCCTGTTGTTTATATTATATTTTTATTGATGATATATGCTTGTTATTTTGTTGTATTATCTGTTATCACTCTACAAGTTCCTTGTAGTTTAGAATTCACTATGGGTTGAAATGATACATACCCGAACGGACTTTTGGATAGGAGAATTTCGCTAAGGGTTGAAATGATAAACCCAAGCGATTTTCAATTAAATTGAATTTGGGATTGCGGGTCGAAGTGATATCTACCCGTATATTTAAATTTCGGATTGAAATGATAAATATCTGTATCCCTTGACCATAGCGTAGGAAATTATATACAGACATCGTTGGTCCATATATATATAAATGTTTTGAAAATAATTTCTATGGTTTGGGAAAGAAAAATATAGTTTTAATAAAGACCGATTCTTAGAATATTATATGTACAAAAATGAAAATTTTATGTATAGACCAAATAATAATATTTAATCTAATTGAGATTGATTTAATACATATAATATGTCTAAGGATTCGTTTAAATTCATAATTCAAATTAGATATGGTAAAATTTTGAATAAGCTAGAGTTGAGAAGATAAAGTTGAATTAATTGGAAATGGTATTTAATTAAGAATTATATTCAATTAAATCGATTTGAAACTATTGAATTTGGGATTTAAGATATGATTTTATAACTTGGTTTTGGTAAAAGGGATTAAATGGATATTTTAAGTTTAATAAATTTAAGGAAATATTCTGTAAAATGAAATCTAAGGCTATTTAAATGGTATTGAACTTGTTAAGTGGATATTTCCTGACTAAATAATAATGATGAAGCTAAATCAAGATCTATATGAAACTGTTATATTTAACTTTAAAATATTAAATATTAAAGCTTTGAATATAACGAAAGTTTAAATGGTTATTGGGGGTTGAATTGAATTAATGAATTAAGCTTTGAATAAATGGGAATTTGGAACTTGAGTTGATTAGAATCAATTTGTGTAGTTGAGGAAATTTCAAATACTTTAGTTTATAAATTATTATATATATATGCTATCTGGGAAAATAGATATATTTGAAAGGGAAATGATGTTTTGATTTTGAAGTCTAAATAAAATTGAATGACCACGGTGTTATAGTGTATATTTCTACCTTGTAGATAGTTTCGTGGACCCTTAGAGGATGGTTATCCCAAACATCCTTAAGTTATTTGTATTTCAGTTGATATTTCACTTGAGTTGGATTTATTGATATAAGAATGTTAATCCTGACTCGAGTGTTTTGTGTTTTTGCTTTACGCTCGGGTCAGACTAAGCGATACAGCATTTGGGACTCGCCTTTGGAGTTTGGAGCTTCGTTTGAGGATCCAACTATTGATTCAGTTTTCAGCTCTTTTAGTTGATTCGTTCGGAGAGGTCATCTGTTCGTACTGGAGACTTCACTGTATTTGAGATATTCTGTTGTATTTTTATTTCTAACTCTGGTATTTATATAGTAGCTTCATGAACTACTATTTATCTATTCGCTGCATCATTTTATATTACTCTATGTCAGTGATTCTGTAGTTGATTTATTTACTGTATATGCTGAGTTTTGCCAAATTTTAATTAACAATTCGGTATTTTGAATTATTCAAGTCAGATATGTATGGTTTTATTGTCGATTTGAATGGTCCAAAATAGCGGGTTGTTACAGTTGGTATCAGAGCTTTGGCTCTAGGAAAAACTTAGCATATGTGGTAAGTTTATTTACAGAATCACTTTCGTTCGAGTTGAATCTCTTCCTTTTGACTCGATTTCCTCTGAACTTTGGAACGTTCCATGTGGTTCAAAAATTCATTCTTGTCTCTCTCTATTTATATTTTTTTGATTCTGGAGTATCCAATGACTCCAATGAATGATTTGTAAAGGGGGTGAAACTCCTTTACAATTGGCATTAATTCACCGGAGATTTATTTATCCCTCGGTTTAGATGCTACTATCTCCTATTATTTCGAATTATATCTCTGGCGATCGAATGTCGAATTGCCTCAGAATTCTGCACCGATCTAATTTTGGAATCACGGTTGACCGATAAAGGTCGCCTGCGATTTATAGAAGTATATCCATCTTCTATTTTGTAATTTAATTATCTCATCTTCGATCGAGTCTATCTTCAAATCAGGATTCTATTGATTGGAGTTCCTCTAAATTAAATCTCTATGTTTGTTTTAAAATCCATTCTTGAATCATCCTTTGAAAATGGGTTTTGTTTGTATTTTAAAAAAATTTTATATGCCGAAATTTTTATTTGTGCAATTACGATTTTATTCTATATATAAAAGAGAAAATGTTTTCGATAAGGATTATATACCTTTAAAAAAATGAGAATGTGAAGTTTCGAAAAGATTTGAAATTTTGAAAATATTATAAGAAAAATTATTTATATAAAAATGTTTTATAACTAAAAGGTTTTGAATTTAAAATTCGAGAGATTGGACTCCGGTATTTTTGAAAATTGGTTTAAGATTTTGAAATATATAATAATGAGATTTGAAAGTATTTTTTGAATAAGAAATGATTCAAATACTTCAAATGAGTTCCAAGGATTTCGAAAAAAAATTCAAAGAAGTTTTTAAGAAAATAGAAGTCCAGAACTCACTTATGTCGCTGGAAAATAATTTCGGTGATGAGTGCACGCAACATCGACATTGATTTTCGAGTTTCAGAGTGGGGAGAGGCCACTTTAATAGCTTTGCTATGCGAGTGACTTTATGAAACCAATTTTGATTTCAAATTCCGAAGTATGATTTGAAATTCGAAAGATATAGGTATATATATTTGAAATAATTTAAAGTAAGCCGGTGTTCAATCCTCGAGTTTTCGATTTGATTTAGTATAACTCTATTTATAAAAAAAAATTGATTTACTGATTTGTTGCTGATTTCCAATTCTTGGATTTGAAATTTGATTTCACCGACTATTTTGAAGGTTCGAGCACTTCTAAATCAAGGTTTAAAATTTTAAAACTAAGAAATTTCGAAGGGTATAAAATATTTGATAAAGAATATAAGTTTAGTTTTGTATGTTTAAAGTATGAAGAGTATGACTTAAGTAAATTTGAAACTTTTGTTAAATAAATAGCTTGAAAAAGGAAAATTGGATTTTTCATACAGAAATAAATAGTTTAAAGGTTTTAAAGGGATAATTATAAATTTAGAAACCATTTTGAGTATAATTGATTTTGAGAAGAATATTTGGTTTTGAAATTAGATTGGAATTAAAACCAGTACTTATATGGTGATTTTGGAAATGAATTTGTTTGACCTAAATTTTGTTGATTTGGAAATTATATTATTTTCTAAACCTATTGTTTAAGAAACATTGAAACTGAGTATATTTAATTTGGAAGAAAATTTGGTGAAATCATATATGATCTTGAAACTGAAATGTTATTGAAACGAGAAAAAATTTGAGAACCTTGATTTACTAAATACTTGATTTGGGAGTTATCGAACTTATATAAAACTGATTTGTATAGTACGAAATTGATTTGAAACCTATTGATTTGAATGGTACTCAATTTGGAAAGAGAAATTTTATATAATCGAAGTCTATATAAGTGTGATTTGATATACTATTGATTGGGAAAGTATTCGATTGAAAATGGAATCCTATATATAATGGACTTTGTATAAGTATGATATTTGAAAGTGATTTGAAAAGGTACTATATGATACATATTTTCGAAGTAAAGATATGGAAAGTGCCTTCTGCTTGATATCCGCTTTGTGGCCACATTGTGGATTCATTCTATCGATATTTTTCTCTCTGATTTTTGGTTTTCCAGATGTGATACTCGAGTGTCCCACCGTGGCGTAACCCATGGTTTTTTTTCTCGCGACTGCATAGCGCAACTGCCTGGCTGAGATGGCCTAGGGGTACAGATTGTTTCCTGGGGGATCCAGGCGTAACCATTGTGTATCCTGCAATCTATGTAGATTGCATTAGTAGCGAAACTGCCAGGCTGAGACAGCCTAGGGGTACAGATGGTTTCCTAGGGGATCCAGGCGTAACCATTGTGCATCCTGCACCCTACTAGTTATCCTGGCGTAACTCGCAGGGCTGAGAAAGCTTACGGATACGGATTGTTTCCTGGAGGATCCAGGCGTAACCATTGTGTATCTGTGAACCATGGTTAGACAAAGGTTTTGGTTTGGTTATTTTTTTTGGATTGTACTTTCCATATCTGTTTTTAAAGGTTTTTCAAGAATTTTCACTGGTTGTTGAAACAGGTCTACTAAGTACTTGAAGAATTCTAGCTTTGTGTCTGGTCAACGCATGGCCAAAGTCTGCAAGAACGAGGATAAACTTGTTGAAACATCGAGTTATAGAAGTATTTTCAAAAGGAAAATTGGTTTCGACATAAAAGTATTTTTTTGGAAAGATAATTTATTATAAAAGTATTTCCAACAAGAAATTTTGTAATAATCTTTGAAATTGAAATTCTTTTGGTTTGAAATTAACTATTCGTACCCGATACTATTCTTTTGAATCTATCTTATCTGCTCAGCTTTAGTTATTCACCTTGATTCTATTTTCCGAATCTACCTTCTTTCCTTGTTGGATATATCATTTTTAAATATTGTTTATTTATATACTACATGGTATAATAGAAAAAATTTAGTGTTTCAAAAGTTATTAATTAATTATAACATATTTAAAGAGAATGATTATTAATTTATCTATAATGTTGGAAGTATCTTGAAATAAATAAATAAAATTATAAATTTTGGATTTAATATTTTCAATAACTTCTTTGTAAATATAAGTAATAATGTAAATAATTGTTTTCAAAGGAGTTTTGAAAGTATTAAAGTATTAAAGAAAATTAAATTTCAAATGAAGTTTTTAAATGAATATTACAAGTAAAATTTGTATAGTTTTAAATTAATTGTTTATCTTGTACTTCAATCTATTTTTTCTTTCTGTTTGTTGCTATTCCCCTACCTTCTTCCTTTTCGGGGATGAAAAGTTTTGAGTGGAGGAGAGTGTAACAACCCATAAATTTTTAAACGGTCTCTAATAACGTATTTAATTGAATTTTTGACAAATTTTAAACAATAATATTTTGAAATAAAAATTTAATGTTTGGATTACGTATAATTAAATATAAGTAGTGAATAAATAAGAAAACATATAAATTTATATTACGTTACTTGTTAATTAATTTGGGCGTACATTCGTTTTAATTATTGCATCTATTGGACGCACTCTTTGATTTCATATCTTAGCTGTTAAAAATCAAATCAGCACGTGCATTTTAGAAAAAAGGAACTAAAACCCTGCCTCCAATTCACGTGTAAAACTTTCCACTTTAATTTGTGTCTTCGTATTTAATAGGAATAAAAATCTTTGATTTCCTAACCATTTCAAAATCTCTTTCCATCTTCATTTTTTTGCAACGCAGTTCAGATCTGGAAAAAAAGAGGGTAATGCGTAACGATCCGAAATTTTAGACCAATTTAAAATTCTAATTTTTTATTTATTTAAAATATTGAATAAAATTTGGTAGAAACAAAAATGATGGGAATAATAATAGTTTATATGAGATTTACAAATTGAATTAAAAACAACAAATGTTAAGAATTTAATAATAATTGTAAATATTGATCTATTGAATAAAATTAAAGAGGAAACAATAGTTTAATTGTATTGTTGTAATTCAAATAAGTTAACCTCTAACAAACGAACTAAAATTGTTAACTAATGGAAATGTTGAGTTATGTGAAATTATTAAATAATGTTGATTTATTGTCAATAAAAAGAAGTAGTTGAATTAGATTTTTATTTGATTTTAATACGAAATTAATATTTGTATTTGTTGAAATCTTTCCATTAAGGAAAGAGAATGTATTAAAATGAACATTTAATTTGGTAGTTAACATAATAATATTTTATTTATAAGTTTTAAAAGAGAAAATTATTTCAAAATGTTTTCCAAATATAATAATTATTATAAGAAAGATATTTTGAAATAAAAGTAACAGGTTGTATTCTGTGAATTTACAATTTTTTTTATTTACTATAAAGTAGTAGATAGTTGTTATTATTTTATATGTTAATTTAATGATTTAAAAGTTAATATGGTTTCAATTGGGAATAATATTTATTTTGACGTTAAATATTAAATTTATCTGTAGCCTTGCATTTCAAGTGGAAAAGAAATCATTTCCCTTGACGTTCAATTTCTTTTAAATCTAGTTTTGATAAGTTACATGTAGATTTCTACGCTTCCCTTTTTCCTCATTTTTATAATAGGAATAAAAATTCGCGTAGCAGTTTCAAGCAAATTTATTTCTCTTTGGAAGTTCAAAATCCATTTCAAGATTGTTTGAAATTCACGTGTATAAGTGTCTCTTCTTTTCCATTTACTCCTTTGCAATTAATAGGAACAAAATCTTTGATTTTCCTTACCATTCAAACGAAATTATTTTATTTCCTTAATGTTCCTATACCATTAATTAGTACGTTTCTTTATTTAATCTATCCAACGCAATTATCTCCTAAATTAAATATCACTTGCAAATTCTCCCTGACAGGAATTATTTCATGCCGTTTCTCCAAGCAATCGATACTAGTTTCATTTAAATACTCAACCTTGTACGCAAATAATTTTCACCACCTTCCCAATTTATAAATATTTCTTGCATTTTAATCAACGCATTTACTTCCTAATAAATTTTAAACGTGTACAAAATGTTTGCCAAAGATTTCTTGCAGTTTCCTTTTGCTAAATTCACGCAATCAACACCACTGTAAATATTCGCTCAAATCTTTCTTGCCTATATTCTCTCACCTCAATCAATGCAAATCGTGTATAATTGATTTAAATTTATTTCTTGCCTATATTCTCTCACCTCAATCAATGCAATCGTGTATAAATATAAGCCTCGTACACAAATAGTATTCAATTGCATCTCAACATTTTCTTCATTTCTTCTTGCGTGCGTGAGCTATGAAGGTATGGCCTCCATTTTCTTCTTTTTATTTTATATTTTTGATTCCATGCTTTGCTTCTCTCCTCCCTGTCCTCTGCTTCCAATATATTTGACAAATCCATCTTTATATTTCAACTCGTTCACAAATTTTCACATTATAACAGTCTCCATTTAATTGATATTTTAGCATAAAACTATATCTACGTTTTTTTTATGTTTAATGCTTATGTGAATTTTAAGCCAAGCTTTTCAGAGACGTATATATACGTTAGTCTTATATCTTATTTATTATTATAAAAAATTAGTAATATACATATTTTGAAAATATAATTAGATTTTTATTCCTGTTCGAATATAACATATATTAGTATGGCAGCTGAGTGTTGTAAAAGCATTAGTGATTTATGTTGTAGAACTAAAAATATAATCGTACAATTTTCATCTCGATTCTAGTGTGTATATATAAAGTATGTTTTGTTTTTTTCTCTTTTCGGTAGTGCTTTCATAATGTATGGTCTATATATATATTGATTTTCTCAGTATATCTTTGAATTTTGAGTAAACTATATATAAATATGTTATTTTAGAATACGTGTTTTAAATAAGTGATGATTTTTATATATATTATGTCTATATTTTATTTTGTGTGTGTGTTTAAATGTAATATTGATTTAAGAGGAAAAACATTTATGTGTTTAAATTTAAGTATTGATTTTTCAATAATATGATGATGTTTTGTTTTAATATGTATTTTAAATTTAATATCAGTTTCAAACAATGTGAATATTTTATTTGAATATCCGTCTTAAATTAAATTTATTGAGATTTTAAGGAAATTTAAATAACACATATAATATATACTCTGTTCATATCAAACTGATTGATTTTTTTTTCATCGATTTCTATCTATCAACCTTGTCATCAAATTCATGCTAATTTTGATTTGCTTCAAAGTTCGTATTGGGATCCATAACTGACTTCATTATCGTTCTTCTCTAGCCTCGAAAGGTGAGCAATCACTCACGATTAACGTGCTTGTATTTTATTAAATTTGATTTCAATTGTAACGACAACTGAAATATGATGTTGTAGTCATTTAAATTGTTATATATATGCTATTTTCTGTAACTGTTCACCTGTGGGATATGACACCATATCCTGTTGTTTATATTATATTTTTATTGATGATATATGCCTGTTATTTTGTTGTATTATCTGTTATCACTCTGCAAGTTCCATGTAGTTTATAATTCACTATGAGTTGAAATGATACATATATGAATATGGACTTTTGGGTAGGAGAATTTCGTTATGGGTTGAAATGATAAACCCAAGCGATTTTCAATTAAATTGAATTTGGGATTGCGGGTCGAAGTGATATCTACCCGTATATTTAAATTTCGGATTGAAATGATAAATATCTGTATCCCTTTACCATAGCGTAGGAAATTATATGCAGACATCGTTGGTCCATATATTTATAAATGTTTTGAAAATAATTTCTATATTTTGGGAAAGAAAAATATAGTTTTAATAAAGATTGATTCTTAGAATATTATATGTATAAAAATGAAAATTTTATGTATAGACCTAATAATAATATTTAATCTAATTGAGATTGATTTAATACATATAATATGTGTAAGGATTCGTTTAAATTTATAATTCAAATTAGATTTGGTAAAATTTTGAATAAGCTAGAGTTGAGAAGATAAAGTTGAATTAATTGGAAATGGTATTTAATTAAGAATTAAATTCAATTAAATCGATTTAAAACTATTGAATTCGGGATTTAAGATATAATTTTATAACTTGGTTTTGGTAAAAGGGATTAAATGGATACTTTAAGTTTAAATAAATTTAAGGAAATATTCTGTAAAATGAAATCTAAGGCTATTTAAATGATATTTAAACTTGTTAAGTGGATATTTCCTGACTAAATAATAATGATGAAGCTAAATCAAGATCTATATGAAACTATTATATTTAACTTTAAAATATTAAATATTAAAGCTTTGAATATAACGAAAGTTTAAATGGTTATTGGGAGCTGAATTGAATTAATGAATTGAGCTTTGAATAAATGGGAATTTGGAACTTGAGTTGATTAGAATGAATTTGTGTAGTTGAGGAAATTTCAAATACTTTACTTTATAAATTATTTTATATATATATACTATCTTGGAAAACAGATATATTTGAAAGGGAAATGATGTTTTGATTTTGAAGTCTAAATAAAATGGAATGACCATGATGTTATAGTGTATATTTCTACCTTGTAGATAGTTTCATGGACCCTTAGAGGATGGTTATCCCAAACATCCTTAATTTATTTGTATTTCAGTTGATATTTCACTTGAGTTTGATTTATTGATATAAGAATGTTAATCCTGACTCGAGTGTTTTGTGTTTTTGCTTTACGCTCGGGTCAGACTAAGCGATACAACATTTGTGACTCGCCTTTGGAGTTTGGAGCTTCGTTTGAGGAACCAACTATTGATTCAGCTTTCTGCTCTTTCAGTTGATTCGTTCGGAGAGGTCATCTGTTCGTACTGGAGACTTCACTATATTTGAGATATTCTGTTGTATTTTTATTTCTAACTCTGGTATTTATATAGTAGCTTCATGAACTACTATTTATCTATTCGCTGCATCATTTTATATTACTCTGTGTCAGTGATTCTGTGGTTGATTTATTTACTGTATATGCTGAGTTTTGCCAAATTTTAATTAACAATTCGGTATTTTGAATTATTCAAGTCGGACATGTATGGTTTTATTGTCAATTTGAATGATCCAAAATAGCGGGTCATTACATAATGTTTCTGAAATGTTATAATAAATCTTAGTTTTGTATTGGCAGCATTTTCAAAATGCTATGGTTTTAAGATACCATTTTCTAAGTGCTACTATTTCTGAAATGTGCTGTTTTTCTAAAATACTAGTATATTTACATTAACGTTTTGTAAGTGCTTATGTTTCTGAAAAAACCAATATTTCTGAAATACTGGTATATTTACAGTAACGTTTTCTAAGTGTTGTTGTTTCTAAAACAACAGTATTTTTGAAATACTAGTATATTTACAGTAACGTTCTCTAAGTGTCGTTGTTTCTGAAAAGACAATATTTCTATGTATTATCACATTTTCCAAGTGCTATGAATGCTATGATACAATGTGTTTTTTTTTGAAATTGTTATAATTGAATGAACTTAGAATGCTACAACTTTGGAAATGGATATTATATTTTTGAAAGATATTGACATTGAATTTAAATGGTTTAAATGAATATGTTTTTATTTGAAATATAAACCATTTTGAAATTATAACCACGGGTAATAATAACGTTTGGCTATTAAAGAGACCGGGATCGGAAGTTGTCATACTCTCTACCAACTCCGAAAACCACTTAACAACCGTGTGCGCGGTGGAGATTCCAGAATGAAGTAGGATGGTGGCGATGTTCTATTGAGGTATTTACGTGGACCCAACTCCCGTGAGTTAGCATAAGGTGGCTAAAACAGGAGCAATTGATAGGCTAATGAGGTACCTCCTCTTATCAGACACACTTCTTTGTATCTCATTCTATTACTTTGTGAGTGATTGGTGCGCACCTTTGATTTGTTGGGGAGTGTGGCTCGAGGTGGGCGGTAGTGGCTGCTACGCGTTACCACCGGCCCGGAAGTGTAATTGGTATATCTACCATGGCCTTGCTTAGTTGTGTTGTGTCACCTACACTAGTGCGCTTTATACGAGTTTGATTTGTGCCATACCTATGGAGTATCCTCTTGTTGCTTCCCGATCATGAGGGACTACGGTACTGTATAGACTATTGGCACTATAAAATGTGTTAAGGGAGATATGGGTAACGCCTTAATGCTATTTTTAAATTACAGTATACTTTACTTTAGACATTATTATAATAGCATATATTACAGTTCACTTGAGTTGGTTTACATCGTATAAGTACGTATGTCCTGACTCAAGTGTTTTGTGTTTTGCTTTACGCTTGGGTCAGTCTGAGTAGCAGCTTTGGATTTCTCCTTTCGGAGCTAAAGGATTTGCTGGAGATTATCTATCTATCTAGTTGTTGTCTATTTCCATTCAGTATTTTCTATTCATCTTATGTATTAGTGTACATTTATGTATTGGGATTTCTGTTGTATTTACTTTCAGACTATGGTATTTTGTACTTGTTTGAGACTGTGTTTGTAGTAGCTTCACGAACTACTATGGTTATTTTATTTCCACTGCGAGTTATTCTGATTTATCCGTGTCTGTGATTCTGATTGGTTTTATTTGCTCCAAATTATATTACAATCTACTGTTTTGAACTATTCAAGTCAGACATATGTGGTTTTATTTTCGATTTGAATAGTCCAAAATAGTGGGTCGCTACATTTGGTATTAGAGCTTTGGTTTTAGGCAAACCTTGGCCTGCGGAGCAAAAACTCATTAGAGATAGGGTAGAAATATCCTACAATGAGTGAAATCAATCTTAGAATCATATTCTTTGTGAGAGAACGTATTTTAAAAGTATAAAATGATTTTTCAAAGGATTTTCAATATTTTGGTATAAACTTTTCTTGTTTTGAAATCAAATTTTTCTTGACTTCTTCCCTTTCCTTATCCATCTTGTTAGTTATTTTTGTGTTTAGGATATTCATTCAAGTTGAAACTAATCTTACCTTATCTTATCTAATTTTGTCTTTGTTTCTCAATTACTCTGTCCTAAAATTCATTCTTGATTTTTTAGGATGAGACATGGGAATGCTAGAGGTAGGGTTCATGGTGTTGCCTCAGTTCCTGAGCCTACTGCACCAGTTAGGTTCACAATTCTCTGTAAGGAATACACTGAGCTTGGTGAAATCAAGTTTACCGGATCAGAGAGCATTATCGAGGCTCAACAATGATTGAAGGGATTGGAGAGAATCGTCTCCGTTCTTGAGATCACCGATGCTCAGGAGCGTTAGTTGGCAGCTTGGCAGTTGAAAAGAGCAGCCTTAGATTGGTGGGAGACTATTACAGCTCACACTATTGAGGCTGACATTTCTTTAGAGCATTTTAGGTATCTCCTTCTATTTTTCTTAAATTTGGTTCAGGTTTTTCTCTTTTGAAATATGTCTTATGTTTCTTTATCATGCTTTAGGGATGCTTTTGTTGTGAAATGGATGCCCGAGGCAGGGAAATCACAACTGTATCGGGAATTCATGGATCTGAAACAGGGTGATATGTCATTTGCTGAGTATGAGATGAAGTTCAATGAACTTTCTAAGTTTGGTCCTAATCTGATTGACACTCCTCTCAAGATGAATGAGAAGTTCATTGCTAGTGCTTGTCTGGAGTATTATGATCGTCTCATCGCTCATGGGCATAGCCCTTTCACTAATCTGATGGATATGGCCATTAGATATGAGAATCCTACTTCTAAGGATCCTCCGGTTGCTCGTGTCGCTTCATCTCGGTCTTTCTCTGGTAACCCTAAGAAGAGAAAGCCTAACTTTAATCAAAAGAAGAATTGGAACAAGACTCCAGGTTTGGGATCTTCTTCTTCTCAGAGGCAGTCTATTGACCTATCCTCCATTACTTGCTTCATATGTAATCAGAAGGGACACCATGCTAATAGTTGTCCTACTTTAGTTGGTGTTGCTGTTCCTCCAGCTCAGTTGACCAGGTGTGATCTCTGTCACATTTGTTTGCAGCTTGGTCACTTCAAGAACAACTGCCCTACTCAGTAGAAGGGAAAGTCATCTAGTATTTTTGCTGTTACCTCTGCTTCTTCACTGCTCCACCTCCTACACCTGCTCCTGCTCCTGGTGATGCCCAAGGTACACTTCAGGGCACTTTTTCTCTGTTTTATTTTCCTGTTCATGTTCTGTTTGATACTGGAGCTTCCCATAGTTTTATTTCTATGAATCTTTGTGATAAATTTGAGCATCTTCTTTCTCCCGAGTTGGCTCCTGTACCATTGTGTGTTTCGAATCCTATTGGTGGTCCTGCGAACCTTAGTGGGATTTGTAGAATGGTAAAACTCTTCCATTCTAGCTATCGGTTTTCTGGTGATTTCTATGTTCTGAATTTTGATGCTTTTGATCTATTGCTTGGAGCTGATTTGCTGAAGAGGCATGAAGCCATTATCTCTTATAAAAGCCGGACTGTTTCTCTTATGGATGATTTTGGTAATTCTTTGGTGATTCAGTGTTTTTTTCCCTAGGATTTTGCTGGTAGTTTTATTTATTCTCTTGATGCTTCTCCTGGTGATATTCATTCGACTCATGTGCTCAAACTATATCCCGATGTATTTGTTAAGTCACTTCTTTACCTCCTAAGCGGGAAATTGGTTTCCGTATTGATTTTATCCCTGGAGCTTGACTTGTAGTTCTTCCTCCCAGAAGGATGGCACCCCGTGAGAAGGTTGAGTTGAGGAAGCAAATTGAGGACTTGTTCTCCAAGGGTCTGATCAGACCTAGCCATTCAGAATGGGGAGCACCAGTGGTTTTTGTTACTAAGTCTTATGGTTCTTTGAGGATGTGTGTTGATTACAGGGAGCTAAACAAGCTCACTATGAGAAACAGATATCCTATGCCTCACATCATTGGTATGTTTGATCAGCTCCATGGAGCTACTGTTTTCTCTCAGCTTGATCTTGCCATCGGTTTTCACCAGCTCAGACTTTCTGAGGAAAGTATTCCTAAGACTACTTTCTTTACTGAGAATGGTTTCTATGAATGGTTTGTTATGCCTTTTGGTTTGGCTAACGTTCCTGCTTTCTTTGTTGATTTGATGAATCGTGTTTTCGTGATATGCTTAACAAGTTTGTTCTAGTCTTTGTTGATGATATCCTTGTCTTCTCCAAGTCAAGGGAAGAGCATGAGTCGCATTTGAAATTTGTTATGGAGACTCTTAGAAATCATCAGTTGAAGGCTAAATTCTCGAAATGCCATTTCTGGAGGGGTGAAGTCCGATTTCTTGGACACATTGTTTCTAGTAATGCAGTTTCCGTTGATCCAGTCAAGATCGCTGCGATCAATGTAATTCATTCATTTTTCTCTTTCTGTAATTTGAGCATTCTATCTTTTCTGTGGTCCTTATTTCTCCCTATTCTGTTGTAGGAATGGGAAACTCCTAGGACTTCATCTAACATTCACAGTTTTCTAGGCTTTGCCGGTTATTATCGGAGATTCATTGAGAATTTTACTTGGATTGCAGCACCTCTCACCGCTTTGACTCATAAGAATGTTAAGTTTATATGGAATGATAAGTGTAAAGCCATATTTAATGAGTTAAAGCATAAGCTTACTTCCACACCAGTGCTTATTGTCCCAAATGGAAATGAGGGATTAACAGTATACACTGATGCTAGTCGTGAAGGTTTGGGAGCTATTCTGATGCAAGATGGGAAGGTCATTGCTTATGCCAGTCGCCAATTGAAGACCCATGAGGCCAATTATGCAGCTCATGATTTGGAATTGCTTGCTGTGATTTTTGCTTTGACGCTTTGGAGGCGTCATCTTTTGGGTTCTAAGTTTAAGCTCTTTACTGATCATTAGTCTTTGAGGTATATCTTCACCCAGAAGGATTTGAATCAGCGGTAGGTTAGATGGCTTGATTTTCTTGCTTCTTATGATCTGGACATTAGCTATACCCGTGGGAAAGCTAATGGTGTAGCCGATGCTTTGAGTTGGAAGGAGGCAATGTTGTGTTAGCTTGTTGTTTCTTCTTCTCCTCTTTTGGATTGTATTATTTCTAATCAGGATGAGGATGAGATGCTTAGGCTTATGATGGAGAGTGTTCGTAGCAGAGTTGGTGGTGGTAGTCCTGATAGTAGTGGAGCTCAGATCGATGATAGAGGTATTTTAAGGGTTAGTAATCGAATTTGTGTCCCGAATGTTGATGGATTGAGACAAGAGTTACTTCGAGAAATCCATCGATCTAGACTTTCTATTCATCCTGGTGTGACGAAGATGTCAGGATATGAAGAAGCTTTATTGCTGGAGAGGTATGAGACGAGATATCTCTATCTTTGTTAGTTGGTGTGCGACTTGTCAACAAGTCAAGGCAGATCATCAGAAGTCCCCTGGTTTGTTGCAGCCCCTTCAAGTTCCAAATTGGAAATGGGAACAGGTTTCTATGGATTTTATTGATGGATTACTGAGGACTAGGAGGGGTAATAAGAGTATTTGGGTTATTGTGGATAGATTGACCAAATCATCTCATTTCATTCCGGTCAAGTCTAACCGTTCTGCTTCTAGTTTGTTTGAGATTTATATGAGGGAGATTGTTTATCTCCAAGGTGTTCCTATCAGTATTGTTTGTGATCGAGATCCTATATTTACAAGTAAGTTTTGGAAAGCTTTCAGGAATCTTTGGATGCTCGTATGAATCTGAGCACTGCTTAACATTCTCAGACCGACGGTCAAACGAAAAGAGTGAATCAGATTCTCGAGGATCTTCTTCGTGCTTGTATTCTTGATTATGAAGGATCTTGGGAAGATCATCTCCATCTTGTTGAATTTACCTATAACAACAGTTATCAGGTATATTTTCGTTCTTCTATTTTAATCCTATCTTACACTTTTATCTATCTCATTTCGTCTTTGAATTCGGGCTAGTATTGAAATGTCTCCGTTTGCTGCTCGTTACGGAAGACCTTGCAGATCTCCATCTTGCTGGATTGAACCTGATAATCAATTAGTTCTTGGTCCTGATGTGATTATAGAGGCTTTTGAGAAAGTTGAGGAGATTAAGAGGAAGATGAGGAAGATGAGGAATGCTCAGGATAGGCAAAAGAAGTATGATGATCGGTGTAGGAGGAGTTTGGAGTTTTCTGTTGGTGATCTGGTTTTCCTCAAGGTCTCTCCCTTAAGGAATGTGATTCGGTTTGGTTGGAAAGGGAAGCTTACTCCTAGGTTTGTTGGTCCTTTCCGTATCTCAAAGTGGATTGGTTTTTTAGCTTATCGTCTGATTTGCCTGAGAAGATTTTCGGAATGCATAATGTATTCCATGTTTCTCATCTTCATCGATATATGCATGATCCATCTTTGATTGTCCAGCCTTCTGCTCTCGAGAGTTTGGATATTGAGCCTAATCTTACAGTCAAGAGGAAGCTACTTGTATTATCGAAAAAGGTACGAAACAGTTGAGAAGGAAATCGTCAACCTGGTCAAAGTGTAGTGGAGTATGGATGATCAGGATTGCACCTAGAAGACAGAGGAGAGCATGCGTGCTTCGAAACCGGAATTGTTTGTTTCATGCACTATTTGCTTTTCTATCTTATCTTTCCTTGTTTCGTGTCTCGTCCCTTTTCGAGGACGAAAAGTTTTGAGTGGGGGAGAGTGTAACAACTGATAATTTTAATAAATATTTTAATCCAGTTTATTTGAAAAACTTTGATTTTTAATTATTTAAAAATTGAAATTTTGGAATTTTCCAATGTAATTTTGGATTTTGTTTATAATTAATTTTCCAAATAGAATAAAATAAAGATTTTTCAAAATATTTTATATTTTGGTCAACGATGGTCAAACTTTGACTTTCAGTTGAAATTTTTGATTTTGAATTTTATATTTCTAATCTTTTTCTTTGAAGCCGAATTTGATTCTGATATTTGTTCTGCTTTTCGTGTCATCAAATTCTGTTTTATACTTTTAAAATTTGATAAATTTCAGCGTTTTACACTCGATTATTTTCAGCATTTTTCTGTTTATTTTCTATTCTAGATTTTCCTACTTCATTTCTATTTTATATTTTATTTTATAGTTTCTATTTTGTTTGGATTTTCTATTTGATTTTTATTTGGATTTTTGGGCTTGGAAATTCAAAGGTCTTATGTTTCTTTTTCTTTAATATGTGCCTTTTTATTTTCTTAGCCGTTCCTTTTCTATTCTTAGCCGTACACAAAGAAAAACTCCTCACCTCCATAATTCACGTACAAAGCATTCTCTTCTCATATCTCTTTCTCACTTCCATCTCCTGAACAAACAAAAAATTACAGTAAGTTCATTTTTTACTTCTCCTTCTTTCTTTTTTCTTGTTTATTTCTCTTCTATTTGCAAGCATGCTCGGCCACCGCCTTCTGTTGCCGACCATCTCCTCCTCACCACCACCACCTGACCGGCCTCCACCACCTCATCACCATCCCCATACCATGCCGTAACCACATAGATCCAAACCCTTCACAAAACATGCTCACAAACCCTAACTGAGCCTATACATCACCACTTTCCTAATTTCTAGCCTCGGCCATCACCACAAGCACCACCTCCTTTGCCTTGTCGTGGCCATTCCACCACCAGGCCGTACCCTCTTGATGTGAGCAGACCTGATCCAAGCTTTTTCAGACCATGGCCGAGCCATAGTAGCTTAGGGCCGAACCCAAACTCTCTTAACCCTTGACCTTTTGCCTTCTACATGAGTTTTGGTTGCCACCCCTTCATATTCTACCATATCTGTGCCAATTTTCTTGCCTTGGCCAAGCCTATGTTCTCCAAAAACCATGATGGCCAAGCATATTTTGACGATGGCTAGCCTATTTATAAAGTGGCCGATCCCACTTGTTGGATCACGCCTATATTTGCTCCATTTTGAATCATATTTGTACATTTTTTTGATTAACAATCTTGTATTGAATTATATATTTATGTATCTTAATATTTATTTGTTTATAAGATCTGAATCTTGGCTCTCCATCCACTCGAATCTAATTCGTGCTTTGTCGTGCTTTTCGAAGTTCGGTTGTGTGTTTTGAATTATTATCTCCATCTTTAGAAGGTGAGTTTATCACTCTCAACATTTGTACTTATATAATTGTGAAACAATGGCATGTGAATTATAGTTGATGATATGATAGTAATTTATATATGCACGTGATATGATATTTCATGATGTTATAACCTGATATATATTTGTTACATCACCTGACATGATACGACATATTATACCATTTATTTATTTTCTACTCTCACACTACAAGTTCCATGTTAGTATAGAATCACTATGGGTAGAAATGATACATACCCGAATGGACATTAGAATAAGGAAAAATCTTTGTCAGCTGAAATGATAGGCTCAAGCGATTTTTATTTTGTTTTGTTTGACTAGGGATTACGGGTTTGAAATGATAGAACCCGAATTTTTATTTTTAAATTACGGATTGAAATGATACATATCCGTATCACCTGACCTAGGTTAGAAAATTATATACAGGCCCGTGGTTAATTTTAAATATTTTTTGAAAATATTAAGTATTTTTGAAACTTAAATATGAAATTTTAACTTAAATTGGATTTAAAAATGATTTAAATAAATGTTATAGTGATTTTCTATAAGTTAAAATGTATAAGTAAACAAATGGTTTAAAATGTAACTTAAAATATGACTTAACTTGATAATTGAAAATTTAATTTTCAAATGGAAACTTTAAGCTTAACTTAGTAATAAGAGTGTTTTATTTATGAAATTGGTAATTTAAAATAAAGTATTAAGTTATTTGTTAAGATAAAAGGTTAAGTAAAATAATGTACTTTTGACTTAATAAATGAAGTATAGTTTAAATTGGATATTTTATTTAAAAAAATTTATTTTATTTAATCATAATTTAAATGATATCCAAATAAATATTTCTGAAATGTGAGATATGATTTATAAGTTAAAAATGGTGAAAATTGTAATTTTAATGTTTCTGAAATGTTATAATAAATCTTAGTTTTGTATTGGCAGCATTTCCAAAAATGCTGTGGTTTTAAGGTAGCGTTTTCTAAGTGCTACCATTACTGAATTGTACTGTTTTTCTGAAATACTAGTATATTTACAGTAACGTTTTGTAAGTGCTTCTATTTCTGAAAAATAATATTTCTCAAATACTAGTGTATTTACAGTAACGTTTTCTAAGTGTTGCTGTTTCTAAAAAAACAATATTTCTGAAATACTAGTATATTTATAGCAACGTTCTCTAAATGCTGCAATTTCCGAAAACACAATATTTCTGTGTTTTATCACATTTTTCAAGTGCTACGAATGCTATGATACAATGTGTTTTTTTTTGAAATTATTATAATTGAATGAACTTAGAATGCTATAACTTTGGAAGTGAATATTATATTTTTAAAAGATATTAACATTGAATTTAAATGGTTTAAATGAATATGTTTTGATTTGAAATATAAACCATTTTGAAATTGGGTAATAATAACGTTTGGTTGTTAAAGAGACCGGGATCGGAAGTTATCATACTCTCTGCCAACTCTAAAAACCACTTTAACAACCGTGTGCATGGTGGAGATTCCAGAATAAAGTAGGATGGTAGCGACGTTCTATTGAGGTATATACGTGGTCCCGAATCCCTTGAGTTGGCATAAGGTGGGTAAAACAGGAGCAATTGACGGGCTAATAAGGTAGCTCCTCTTATCGGACACACTTCTTTGTATGCCATTCTATTACTTTGTGATTGATTGGTGCGCACCTTTAATTTATTAGGAGTGTGGCTCGAGATGGGCGGTAGTGGCTGCTATGCATTACCACCGGCCCGGAAGTGTAATTGGTATATCTACCCTGGCATTGCCTATGTGCCATATCAACTACCCTAGCGTGCCTTGTACGAGTTAGATTTGTGTCGTACCTATGGAGTATCCTCTGGTGGCTTCCCGATCAGGCGGGACTACGGTACTGTATAGACTATTGACACTATAAAATGTGTTAAGGGGGATATGGGCAATGCCTTAACGCTATTTTTAAATTATATTATGCTTTACTTTAGACATTATTATAATAGCGTATATTACTACATAGTAAATAGTTTAACGGATCCTTATGGGCGGTCCCAAGCATCCTTTAAGTTACTTGTGCATTTATATTATAGTTCATTCGAGTTGGTTTACATTGTATAAGTATGTATGTCCTGACTCGAGAGTTTTGTATTTTGCTTTATGCTCGGGTGAGCCTGAGTATCAGCTTTGGATTTAACCTTCTGGAGCTAAAAGATTTGCTCGAGATTATCTATCTATCTAGTTGTTGTCTATTTCCATTCAGTATTTTCTATTCAGCTTATGTATTAGTGGACATTTATGTATTGGGATTTCTGTTGTATTTACTTTCAAACTACGGGATTTATGTATTACTGGAGCTTTATTTTCGCTGCGAGTTATTCTGATTTATCTGTGTCTGTGATTGGTTTTATTTTCTTCAAATTATATTACAATCTACTGCTTTGAACTACTCAAGTCACACATGTGTGGTTTTATTGTCGATTTGAATGGTCCAAAATAATGGGTCGTTACAAGACATAACATAATCCTAAAACGTGACGAGTAATATATAATATATCTAAATCTTTATAAAAAGAAAACTTTAATATACATTCATCAATCAGAGTAATAACCTAATATCAGTCTAGATAGTTATAAAACCCGTCCTTACAAATTCTGATAGATACAACAAGAGCAAAAAAGCAAAAGATAAAATACATAAATACGCCTTGGAAGATCCAGCTCATCTCTTGAAGCTCTAAAGTGTCCTGCTAAATCTGCAAAATATATTCGGGCTGACCCAAGCATTATAAGAAAAATAACATCCGGATTAGTCTGGTAAACCGATGTGAGAAATACAATTAAATGGACTTTTAATGTTTTAAAACCTTTAAAAATAAAGGTATTTCGTAAGACCATGCCACATAAACACGAATGGGATTTTACCTTACGATAACGAAACCATTTTTATTTGAAAATCCAGTGATATTATAATAATGTCTAGGGGTGGAAAATAAATATATAACATATCTGAAATGGTTACCCATAATTACATTCGACGGTACTAGGTTCTACAATTAAATTCATACGGCACATATTGGAGATTGGATTCCAACATGGTAAGGTAAGGGATTATCTTCTGCATAATACACCTCTAAATGAAATGTGCCTGAGGGCCATGCATGGCCCCTGCCAATAGAGTTGGTTGCCCCTTTAACACGACATACCGGATTACATCATCCCTTCGGCGTCGGTATGCAAACATTATCCCACGGTCTCCCTATGTACACAACAATCGAAAAATATCGTCTAGATTGAGGGATGACCGCTCCTAATGGTAGCTCACCACATATACGGACATCCCCTGTTTTAGCTTACTGGGCGGTAAGGCTTGTAAGGTTACGTTTTACCTTTTCCTCCTAGCATTTCCTAATTGGAATGCTAACACTGCCTTCAAGGCAATAATGCAATCCTAGCATTCACCCATACAAGTTGTTCCGTATATGAACAAACCGAAGGCACTACTTCTACAACATTCTTTTTGGAATCACCCTCAGCATTAGTAGCACTTTGCCCTTGCACTTCAAGTAGCTTGATTCCATCATCTCGAACCAGTATCAAAACGTAGAACACGCATATGGTTTGGAGTGGTAACGGTTTTGAGTCATCTCACATAAGTACGTCCCCCGCTTATCGGCCGCTCCAAAACCAAATCGATAGTTTCAGAAAACTCAACTCCGATTCGTTTGGAGATGATCATATAATACATAAGAGTGGAGATCACCTCCTAACCATTTAAGCAGACGGTATGATGACCCACCTTTTCTACCGTCGAAGATCGACACTAATACATTATCGTTTTCACGTGCCACAAATTCAAGTGCTGAAGAGACAGATAATCAGGGCTAAAAGAAAATAAAGATGGAAGAAAGATTGGTTCCCTGGAAACTGAATTACAGTTTCTTGCTTTTCTGGAAACTAGAATTGCTATGAACATTTTTTTGCCTTGACCCAGATTCACTTGCATGCACTTGAAGGTGTTGCAGACATGGGAAATGCAGGGCTTTAGAAACTGGATTGAAATTTGCATTGAACTTTTGAAAACATATTGCAGGCTTGCTGTTTAGAAGGTGTTCCAGGATTTGATAACAGAATGGTTTGGAAAATAAGTTACAGGGCTCTCAAATTCATTTCTGGATTGTGTTTGAATTTGAGGAATAGATGGCAAGCTTGAGAACATTACAAATTGATATTTTTAGAGGAGATTACAAACTTGTGTTTGATTCTGGAAAATGAATTGCTGAGGAGTATTTTACAGGTTGAGGAATTTCAGATTTGAAAGTGCAGATTGCATTTGAACTTGAGGAGGCTTTACATGATATTGATTTGAGCATTGGTTTTAGATTTGAACTTGAGGAAAATTTCAGGTTTTGGTTCGAGGATTTTCTGGTTTTTGAAGAGTAATCAACTATTAACCAAATTAATCATTAATTACAAATTAATTATCCTTCAACTATTAATTAATAAACCTTAATTATTAATCAATCCTTTAATACAAAGTAATCAATCTCTAATTACTTTTATAATTAATTAATTAACCTTAATTAACTAATTAATTATCTCTTAATCATTAATTAATAAAACTTAATTATTAATTAACAACCTTAATTACAAATTAATTAATCCATCATTATAATTAATCAATCCTTAATTATAATTAATTAACCTTTAATAATAATAGTTAATTAATTCTTAATTAACTTGAATTATAGATTAACAACCTTTTAATTATTAATCAAGAAAACCCAATTATCACTTAATAAAACTTTATTAAGCATTTCTTAATTACTAGTTTTTAATTAACCCTTAATTACTTAATTAATAAATAATTACAATTTAATTAATCATAATCATTAATTAATCCATCATAATTATTAGTTAATTAAATTAATAATTATACTTAATTAATTACATAATTAACCCTTTAAATAATTAATTAAATTAATTAATTAAACTTAAAATTTCTTAATTAACTAATTAATTATTATTCGTTAAAAACTTTATTATCTCTTAAGATAAAACATTATCTTTAATTAACCTTGAAAACTTTACTTAACTTAATTCATTAATTAGTTTAAAATATAAAGTAATCATCAATTACTTACCTTTAATTATTAATTAACAATCCTTAGTTTCAAGTTAATAAATTACTTGAAAACTTTAATTGTTAATTTATAAATCATTGTTCATTAACTAATTTTAAAAAAACATTTCCTTATAAATTTCCTTTTATTTTCAAAATAAGTTTGAAAATAACATTAAGGTTTTAACTTAAAACATTTAAAAACCATTCATACAAATTTATTTATATAACAATTCAATTCAAAGAAATGAATTTTAAGAAATTGATTTTAACTTAATTATTTAAAATTTTAAAACTTACTTTATTTAAATTCAAAATTTGTTTTATAAATTATTTTTTAACTTTTGAAAATTTCCTTTGATCAATCGGTTTTGGTTTTGAACCTGAGTATTACAAGTTCCAAAAATTTAGTTTTAAATCTCTTTTAAATTTTAAGAAAACTGTGACAAATGAAACTGTTGACAAGTTTCCATTTCATCTCTACTCGAGTTGATACTCGAGTTATCAACTCAAAAACACAGTACTCTACCCGAGTTAATACCCAGCAAACCCAATCCTTTAAAACAACAGACACGAGAATTCAAACCCGTGCGCATGCACCGTCACCAGATCCACCTCCAACCTTCGATGAACTCTCCAGCACCTCGACAATCAATATAGCAACCATTCCTGATCATCCAACTACCGCCACCAACCCCCGATCAAAATTGGGTTACTCGGTAAAAAAAACTGTTCCAATTGCCAGGGCAAAACCCTACTCGAACCAACACCCCTGACCATCAGACGACGAGCAACTTCGGCCAATCCATCTCCGTTCATCCACTAGCCCACCTCCAAACCCTTACTGAACTCGATCACCCGGATAAGTGGCAATGATCTCTTTTCCCAGGCCGACAAAATTTAGGGTTAAAACCCAAATCACTTCACCGCTGTCACTACGGCGATCATTCAGTGTCCACACCATTTTTGCCATACTTCCCAATCATACTTAACCTCCCCTCAAGGTCTCGATCATTATAATATTTGTGATCATCAGATATTACCAAAGATCCCATTTCTAGTAATACCCAAAATTCACCATCAAAACTTCATTAAAAATTGAGATTTTCTTTTTCAAATTCATATTTTCTAGTGACAATTCAGATTATATAATTGTTTCATCCAATTTTCAACATTCAATTTTAACATTGATGTTAGAATGTCACTGCATTATTTGATTTCCAGGTGGTTTTCAAACACAAGATACTTAAATATATTCCTAGTACTTAAATTATAATTAGCTAATCTATTTTGTTTAAATCCAAGTCCTAATAGTTATATAAATAGAAAGAGCTTGAAGTTTTGATTTTCAACTTAAGTTCTACAGTAAGGAAAACAAAGAGGATAATGAAACTAGACATGCATAGTTTCAAACATAACAAACATACTGCAGATTTATATCTATACAGAGGCATACTTACATTCATATATATATATATAATAAACATCATCATAGAACTCATATGCAACAGATAACTAGCTATTCAAGTTTTAGTAAAAACGTGTACTCGCCTCTCTTTTTTTATGAAATGCAGAGAGTTTGAAGTTCCCTGGAAATTGAATTACAGGTTTCTTGCTTTCCTGGAAACTGGAATTACTATGAACATTTTTTTGCCTTGACCCAGATTCACTTGCATGCACTTGAAGGTGTTGCAGACATGGGAAATGCAGGGCTTTAGAAACTGGATTGAAATTTGCATTGAACTTTTGAAAACATATTGCAGGCTTGCAATTTAGAAGGTGTTCCAGGATTTGATAACAGAATGGTTTGGAAAATAAGTTACAGGGCTCTTGAATTCATTTCTGGATTGTGTTTGAATTTGAGGAATAGATGGCAGGCTGGAGAACATTACAGATTGATTTTTTTTAGAGGAGATTACAAATTTGTGTTTGATTCTAGAAAATGAATAGCTGAGGAGTATTTTACAGGTTGAGGAATTTCAGATTTGAAAGTGAAGATTGCATTTGAACTTGAGGAGGTTTTACATGATATTGATTTGAGCATTGGTTTTAGATTTGGGCTTGAGGAAAATTTCAGGTTTTGGTTTGAGGATTTTCTGGTTTTTGAAGAGTGAAAATTGCATGGAAAATTCTAGTTTTCTTTTAGGAATGAACATAGATTTTAAAGAAAAAGAAAATGAAGAGAATATAGGGTTTATATGGGCAAATTTCACTTTTTATTAAAATTAAAAAAAAATTAAGAAAATGTGACACTTGTCTCTATCTTAGATTAAATGTTAACACTTGTTATCTAAGAGATTTATAACTTAACACTTGTCAATATTTATTTATATTTATCCTAAAAGAATTTTAAAAGATTTTTAAATATGATTTTCTAATTAACTAATATGTTTTCTTAATTTATAAATGCTTTTCTAATTAAACTCCTAATAAACAAATACATTTATAAATTTATAAATGTTTTCTAAATTTATATAAATACAATCTTTAAAAGAAAATAAAATAAAACCAATTATAATTTAAATAAAAATATATATAATATTGCAAACTCATTTTTAAATTCTATTTCGAAAAGCCCTTTGTATTTGTTCTTATTAAATAAATACTTTTCCAAATTTCTATAGATAAATTTCTATAAAAAGAATAATATAAAACAAATCTTATTTTTAACTAAAAACATTATCTATATATTTTAAATCCAGACTATATTATTATTTTATTTTAAGATGTATGTATATTCCGTTGAATTCAAATTTATATTCAAATTCAAAGTCAACTTAAAAATCCAAATCTAAAATCAATTTAAATAAATATAAATATCAATTTTTAAATAAGCTCATTATTATTTATAAATAATTTATCCTATTTTAAAATCAATTTAAATGCACAGATATAAATATAGTTAAACACACTTATCAACTTTAAAAACAAAAAGTCAATTTAGAATTTATTTACACAAACAAAATAATCATTCTTATTTTAAAACCAATCTATAACCATAATTAAGACATTGTATTATTATTGCTTGGTTATTCATTTTTGAAAATAACAATTTTATCAATTTCAAATAATTTAAATTAAGAGATTATCACATTTTAAATTTTTTGAAATTCCGGGATATTACATTCCTCCCCCCTTAAAAGAATTTCGTCCTCGAAATTTAAAACAAAGATAATCCAAAGTTTTATTTTATTTCAACCAATCCAAACATGCATAACAACCATACACTATCAATCAAACAAACAATTTCATCCAAATAACCAATTCAATCAAATAAATAGCACTAGCTATCCGGACACAGATCCGGATAAGCTTCCTACAATTAGTTTGAGTTTCCCAGGTACAATCACAGGGATACTCGCTCTACTAAATCCAAACTAGCTATACTGCTAAGCTATTGAGTTCCTACTCATTTAGATCTATAATCTGCATAAGGCACCAGACCACAGACAAGTCTGATCAGCAACTAAATCCTTCACAGAACTACTGGTTCCAAAACCAGTGATGGACCAAACACATACTCCCCAGAGACACGTGAAATATTTCGAATTCCAGTCTTCCAAACTGGCAATTCAACTCTACAGACCGAAGCACTGAACTTTACAAAAACTCAGAAGAATCCAATATACCTCGGAGCTCACCTCAAAATCTCACCAAATCTTATTGCTCCCTTTACCAGAGAAAACCTCAACAACATCGAAGCCTCCAACTTCGAATTCCAAATTCTTCCGTTTCTTAACCTCAAAACTTTCCGGATGATCCGGGCTGCCCACAGATCCTTCCTGATCACTCAACCTTCGCTGATGCTTCTACAAACAAACTGGATCAAAATAACTCAACAAACCGATCCTCACAAGATCTACCCAAAATCAAAATCAAACTTTACTATCAACAGTAGAAAACAACTTCTCCCATCCGGAAAGGACAGAACAGAATCACTCGCCAACTTGCCTCAGATCCTTAAAAAAAATTCAGTAGAAATTCTCTAATCCAAAACACTGCAACTTCCAGTTGCTTCTACTCAAGAATAGCAGCCACCTTGCTTTCGCTGCGCAACTCTGATCTGGAGCAGATGAGAATGCCGTCGATGAACACAAACACAGACTAGACAGCACATCACGGAAATAAGGTTCAACAGAAGTTCCAAGAAATGCAGGGCTGCTTCACCAAACAATCAACCTAGGAGACATCCTTCTACCTAGCTAAATCATCGGTATCACTCCTGTCATCAAATCGATTCAGAACTCAATCTCCAATGCGGGCAAATCTCTAACTTTCCTGAAGATATATCCGGAAAATCTTCGACAATTCCATAACTCCTACATCCTTTAGAAATGCCACAAACCCAAGCAAAAGACTGTCTAAGATAATAACTAAACTATCGCAAGTCACTTTTGCGATCAACCCAACCTAAATTTCTAAAGATACTTTTCTCTTTTCACTAATGAGAACAGTTTATCCTCCACCAACTAATCCATCGAAGAAATAGGTCCTTTCTGTTGCTTCTGAATTCCACCTCTAGGAACTGCTAAGCCAAAAAGATCTTCCTGCTGGAACACGGAACACTCCCGAGCTGCACCGCTAACACAGATGCCAAAGACTTCTTATCCAAAGCTCTTTGAGAAACTCGGACCTCCAACTAAACACATACATCCTGCTGAGCTCAGCTACAACCCCGAAGCAGACACACTTCCTTAAAATTGCTCCGAAAGAAAACATCTTCGGAGACATCCATAGTCACTGTGTCTCATCACGCAGCTACTACTTCCTGAGGTTTCCAAGATACCATCACTTGCTTTTGCCTAACCGACAGATCCAAATTCTCAAAAATCCGCTCACACGAGCGTGATCAAACTTACACTTCAAAGATGAACTCCGAACCTTAACTGGTTTCCTTCAGAGATCAACGAAATCCTTACACCAAACTGCAAAGATTACTCGAGACGGTATTAGGTCTACAGTCTCGAAAAATACACTTCCAATCTCAAACATTCAAACTCCAAGCATTGGTGGTCGTGTTACACGCACCACTACCTCATCTACCTTTATAACTTATATTGGACAACCCGAAAAGGTAACCCAATGGATAGGTAGATATATATATATATATATAGATATATAAAAATTACAAGTACGCTCTCTCAAGAAAACACCACTACAGAGCCTAGGTATTCGATCAACCTATGCTCTGATGCCAAGTGAAACGACCCGACTTTCTCTCCACAGAAAGACACATCATTTATAAGAAAGAAAGGGATAGAAAAGAGAAAAGACAGAGAAGAAAGAAAGAAACAACATCAGAATCTAAACCACGGAACAAATAAATTATATTAATCACATAATATATTACTTAGTATCATATACATCAGAGATACACAGCTAAAACAACACATACTAGACAGTTATAAACACCTGTCTGGTTATACAACTCAATATACAGCACAGACAAACGACTCAGAGAACACACAGCGGAATACTATATATCTATATGCAGGTGCCTCCTGCTCCATTGCTCCTTCAGAACTCGTCAAGCTAACCTGAATCCCCTGGCTACTCGTAAAAATTTGAGTACCCAAGAGTTTAAGAAAAACAGAATAAACTCCGGGTCAGACATGGGTCTGGTATGAGTAAACGGTTAAATTTGCTTAACTTTAAAAACTTTTGAAAGAAAAGGTATCACATAATACTTCCCACATATAAACATGGAAAAGTTTTTACCTTACGCTAACCAAACATTTGATAGGAAATCCAGTGATATTATAATAGGTCTAGGGTTTTCAAATAAATATGAAATAGCCGAAATTGTTACATTTATTAAATTCCAGCTACTAGCCACAAAGGTGGGTAATACAATCAAATCCGAGGGCGCTTATTGGATTTTGGATTCCATACAATGGCAGGGCTACCGGGTACCGCCCGTCACAGTACGTGGCCTAGATCACCGTACCGAGGATCACTCCCAATCCCCTGCAACACAAGGCCGGAACCATTCCTTACTGAACAGTTCCGAACAAGACAACCCCACGGTTGTAGCTAGCAACCGCCCACAAAGCCGAATAAAAAGGGACCTCTAGATAGAGGAAAATCTCGTCCTACTTAGGCATGACCCACTTAACCTTGCTGCACCTCCCCTGTTTTAGCCATTCCCGGTTGATGAGGCTTGAGGTTACGATTACCTTTAGTGAACACATCACTTAGAATGCTCATCGTCCACCTGACGATGTTCTAAAAGCATTCAATCCATACAAGTTCGTTCCGGGTTCGAACGAAACCGAAGGCATTATCTCGTTACACTCATTTTGGAATCACCCTCAGAGTTAATGATAATAACCCTTGCACTCTGAATCTTCATCTTCACTTGAGATTCACGACCTATCGTTAATTTGGATCGATGTGGTTTTCGGATATCCAAATATGGAAACCCGATCCCGGTCTCATCGAAATCCAAAACATATCTTTTAGGTCCAAGTTGTTTAAGGTTAAACAATTCAATTCAACTATCTACATACACACAGATAGATAATTCACAATATCACAATAGATAATCTACATTATCATCACAACAGATAATTCATGTTATCATCACAAATAGATAACTTATACTATCATCTCAATGCAACCAAAGCATCCATATCATATATCACACATATCTCATCAGAGATATCAAACAACCAAGCCATTCAATATAAACCAGCCATCCATAAGCAATGATCTATAAATCACACCATTTATAATTAATTTAAAATGAATTAAATTAATTACTTTATCTCTTAATTAATTATCTTCATCACAATAAATCTTGCTTACTTATCCATTAATTAAACTAATTAATTAATCATCATCTTAATTAATCAACCTTGATTAATTATCTCTTAATTAAGTAATTAATCCTTAAATATTCTCATTAATCATATTAATTAATGAACCTTAATTAATTACTTCCATAAATTAATTAACTGTAATTAATTACATTATTGCTTAATTAATTACATTAATTAGTCATGCTTAAATTAATTAAATTAACTTTAATAATTATAAACAGTGATAAATTACTCTTAATTACTTTTAATTATATTTATAAATCCTTTGATTTATTACACCAAGTAATAAATCCTTAATTACTTTACCAAGCAATTATCCGTTTAAAGTTACTTCCCACTAAGTAATTTCCCTTATCTCAATTACCTCCAGTAATTTATTCATCGGTTACTTATCTTAAGTAATTACTCTTATAAAAATTCATTAAGTAAGCATACTTAATCATTTATCATGTGACTATCTTTAATTAATTAACAAATTAATTAACTTAACTTGATCACAATCACCTCATAAATCATAATCGGGTAATTCCTTAATTACTCTTTAACCAAATTAATCATTAATTACAGATTAATTATCCTTCAACTATTAATTAATAAACCTTAATTATTAATCAATCCTTTAATACAAAGTAATCAATCTCTAATTACTTTTATAATTAATTAATTAACTTTAATTAATTATCTCTTAATCATCAATTAATAAAACTTGATTATTAATTAACAGCCTTAATTTCAAATTAATTAATTCATCATTATAATTAATCAATCCTTAATTACAATTAATTAACCTTTTTTAATAATAGTTAATTAATTCTTAATTAACTTGAATTATAGATTAATAACCTTTTACTTATTAATTAAGAAAACCCAATTATCACTTAATAAAACTTTATTAAGCATTTCTTAATTACTAGTTTTTAATTAACCGTTAATTACTTATTTAATACATAATTACAAATTAATTAATCATAATCATTAATTAATCCATCATAATTATTAGTTAATTAAATTAATAATTATACTAATTAATTACTCAATTAACCCTTTTAAATAATTAATTAAATTAATTAATTAAACTTAAAATTTCTTAATTGACTAATTAATTATTATTCATTAAAAACTTAATTATCTCTTAAGATAAAACATTATCTTTAATTAACCTTGAAAACTTTACTTAACTTAATTCCTTAATTAGTTTAAAATATAAAGTAATCATCAATTACTTACCTTTAATTATTAATTAACAATCCTTAGTTTCAAGTTAATAAATTACTTGAAAATTTTAATTGTTAATTTATAAATCATTATTAATTAACTAATTTAAGGAAAAACATTTCCTTACAAATTTCCTTTTATATTTCAAAATAAGTCTGAAAATAACATTAAGGTTTTAACTTAAAACATTTAAAAACCATTCATACAAATTTATTTATATAACAATTCAATTCAAAGAAATGAATTTCAAGAAATTGATTTTAACTTAATTATTTAAAATTTTCAATTGATATTGAAAATTTGTGGATAAGAACTGTAAAATGATTTTTGAAACGGAAAAGTACATTTTGTGAAATCTATGATGAAATAAAGTGGAAATTGGATATTTCTATGATTAAAGGTTAACTCTATGAAGAAAAGTAATGAAAGATGTTTTTTGAAAAGAGAAGTATGTTTTGAGAATATGTATATGGAATAAAATGGGAGTGGGATATTTCTATGATTAGAACTCATTTTATAGAAAAGTAATATGGTTAATAACTTTATAAAAGAGTAATAAAATTTGAATATTTGATTTGAAATAAACAAAGTTATATATATTTGTATATATATGATAAACTTCCCTTGTTGAATCTATAGCCAGAAGAAAAGATTTTTGAAAATATTTATAGTATAAAAAGGGAATTTATACAAGTATGAAGTGATCCAAAGATTTTCAAGGTTATATATATACCTGTATATGTGTGTGGGTGTGTGTGTGTGTGTGTGTGTGTGTATGTGTGTGTGTCTGTGTGTGTGTGTGTGTGTGTGAAGGATTTTATGAGAATGTTTTTGGGGGAAAAGGTTTTGGAACCTATGGATTTTGGAAAGGCTTTTGATTTTTGGGTAAAATCAATTTTGGAATTTGGAAGGCCTAGTTTGAGAATTATCGATTTTGGGATAATCGATTTTGAGAAAAGTAGATTTATATTCATAATAGGTGTATGATTTGGAAGATACTATATGGGTATAGTATAAAGTGTTTTCAAAATGGCTCTGGAGAAAAAGACGCTCCCTTGAAATGAATTTATCAGGAGTACCATAGGTTGGTACTGCCTTGAGCCCCAAAGGGGGAGGCTCTAAAGTGGATCCTGTGGGGAAGTCCGGACAAACTGAATTTCCTGAAGATTAATGGGTAGCGAAAGTCGAGGACGCTGATTCCTACAGAGGCATTTGGGTTATGCTATGACGATAGTGCAACTCGATGTCGCTGCGATCTACTGTGGACCATAGCAGAAATCGTGTGGAGGTGAGTGTCAACGGTCTACGTTTGATTTTGCCAGAAGGCAACATAACATCGGTAGACTGCGATCTATGGTCGAAGGGAGAAGTTTCGTTTTTGGCAGCGAAATTCGAGGGCGCTGATTCCTACAGTTACATGGACTTTTGCTGTGATGGCAACGTAACCAAGGATGTAGCTGCGATCTGTAGCGGGTTCCACGGCGTAAACGAGGGACGCGAAGTGGCTACAGTTATCTATGGATTTTGCTAGGATGTCAACGTAACCATCGGGTTAACTGCGACCATGGATGGGGGTGATGATTTCCAGAGCATTCTCGCCATAGATGTTTCCTCTAATTTCAAGAAATTTTTTTGTCTTCTATATTTTCAATAAAATTATTTTCCAAGTATTTTCACTACGTGTTGAAATTGGTTTACCAAGTACTTATAGATTTACAGTCCTACGCCTGATCAACGTATGACCGAATTTCTGTGAGAACGGCGACGGACTTGTTGAAACATTGTGTTATAGAATGATATTTTTATAAAACTATTTTTGCAATATTATATAGATTTTAAAGTGTTTTAAAAATGTTCAAAGTAACTGATATTAAGAATTTTAATAAATTCTGGTTTCGTTCCTTTTCGAGGATGAAAAGATTCTAAGGGGGGAGGAATGTGATATCCCAGAATTTCAAACAATTTAAAATGTGATAATCCCCTTTATTAATTATTTAAAATTGGTAAAAAAATATTTTAAACAATAATAATAATGTGATGTTTTTAAAAATAAGATATAAATAGATTTTTAAAAATATAGAATTATTATTTTCAAATTGGATTTCTGTTTGTTTAAATTTATATATATGTATGTATGTATTTGAGTCGATTTTAAATTGGATTTTAAATTGAAATTGAATTTGAATTTGGATTCAAATTTGAAATTTAAAAGATAAATATCTTAAAACATTTTGGATTTAAAAATATATTATATATGATTTTATTTAGAATATAATTGGTTTTATATTATTTTCTTTTAAAGGATTTTATTTATATAAATTTAGAAAGGTATTTATTAATTAGAAAAATTAAATACGAAAGCTTTTAAATCATATTAAAATAATTAAAAATTTACCTAATTACAACTGTTAGCTTTTAAATCATGTTAAGTACATGTGTAAGGAGTTAAATAATGGAAAATGACAAATGTTAGTAATTAAACAAGTGTCATTTCTTTTTATTTTCATTTTCTTTAAATTTTAATAAATCATAATTTAGTTTATATAAGCATACAACTCATCTTTTCCATTTCTTTTCCTATCTTCCAGAAACTCAAGCCTATAATCAAAAATACAAACCTGTAAACATTTTCAAACAAATCAAAACATGCGTCGGTAACAAATATTCAAAATAGAAATTTAGAGTAATCTCTCCACAAATTCAAGAAGAGCAAGCTAAGCAATTCCATCTCAGATCAGATTTAAATTCAAATTGCAACACAATCAAGTACTGATCAAAAATCCAGATCAAAACATTCCAGTATAAAAACAATTCCTGGCCACTGTTCTATATAAGATGAGTAAATTTAATCTTAAAACAGTTTTAAAATTTGATGTATGTGAAGTGTTTGAAGTAAAATTTGTGATGCATGTTTAAATATATGTATGCATGCTTGTTTAGAATCGAAATACATGAATATATGAACTGAATATACTGGTGTGTATGTCTGTAATCATCTATGTTTATGTTTCACGGTTTACAATTTTGATAAAAAAATTCCAATCCTCCTCGTCTAATCTCTGATTAGGCTTAGGAATTCAAACAAATTTTGTTTGTTTAAACATAAGCAAAGTTTTAAAAATATAATTATGTGAAATAAGTTTGAATATATTCTGGAAAACAAAAGGAACAATGGAAATTTAAGAATGGATTAAAATCAATCCAATGGTTTGTTGATTCAAGTATATAGCCTGAATCTACTTTGAAAGATAGGATTTTTAAAATCAAAATCAAAATTTTTGGTTGAGTTTTGAGTGTGTGTTTTGAAGTTGAACGGAAAATGGGTTTCGACCCTTTTTCTGGTGATCGTCGAGTTATTGGTTGTTGGGGTTTAGTCTGGAGGAAGAGGGAAGCTTGGGGGTCTCGGCAAAAATGCTAGGTGAATTTATTTCTCACCGTGGCCGCGGCGATTGGCCGAACTAGGGTTTAAGTGGGTTCGAAGTTGAGGTTGGGAAATTTCATTGCTGCGGCATTTCTAGTTGATCGGGCTTCAACAGAGCTTGGGAAATGATAGCGTGGAGGCCAGTCAGGGTGTGTCGAAGTTTGGGAGGTCCTAGTGGTCGGCATCGGTGGTTCGAGGATGATTTCAAGCGAGGTTTGGTCTCCAGGTTTGCTTGAAGAAGCTCGATTTCGATTTGGACTTGGATGGTGTTGAATTGATGGTCGGAGTCGATAGTAGGGGTGATAGTCGATGTGTGGGAGGTGTCTGCGATGGTCACGGTGGCGGGGATCGTCGGTGCATGTGCACGGCGACATGTGTGTGTCTATGCGTTTGGGATGGGTTGACTTGAAGAAACACTCAAGGGAAGTGATGATGGGCTCGGGTTTGTTCTCATGTGCGTGCGAGTGTTTTATCATATCTTTTTTTAAATTTTAATATAAGTTTTAAAAAAAGAGAAGGAACTCGGGATTTGGAGAGAAACGCTCGGGTTTTTGTTCGAGTAAACCTCGGGTTAGTCTCGGTTTATTAATCAATTTATTAACCAGTTTTTAAGTTTAACAAAGTTAAGATTATATTTATTAGCTTTAAACTATTTTAAATTGTAATTGATTTTTAAATGTTTGTTTATTAAAGATGAAAAAATTATTTTAAGTCATTAATTAAGTTTACCCTTAAGATGTTTTTAAAAGCTTAATTAATCAGATAATCAAGTACTTTTAAATAAAAGATTTGGTTTTAAAAAAAAGAAAATTAAACTTAATGCTTTTTATGTTATTGATAATTAATTCCAAAGTTTATTAAATTCTGATGATGATTAAGAAGGTGATTAAGATAAATGAATTATCTTAAATCATTTAGTGTTGGGTGATTAGGATTACTAATTAGTTAATTAATTGATTTTTAATTAAAGGTTAATTAATAAATGTAATCAATTAAAAGAATAATTAATTAAGAAATGTGATTAGAGAATCATTAATTAAATTAAGGAGATTAATTGAAAGTTTATTAATGTGAATGGTTAAGGCTAATTAATCTATGTGGAAATTAAAGGATTAATTTGTTAAGAGTTAATCAATAATTAAAGGATAAATTAATTTAATAATCAAAGGTTAACTAATTGAGGATAATTAACTAGTGGGATAATCACTTGATGAAAGTAATTATAGGTAAATTACTTAAGAGAAGTAACTAAGAATTAATTACTTAGTGTAATTAATTAAAGATTGATTAATTAAGGAAATTAATTAAGGGTTAGTTAATGAGTGTGATTAATCGAAGGATAATTAATCAATGTAAGTGATTATAGGATAATTAATTTGAGTAATTAATTAAGAATAAAAGTAATTAATGTGAATAGGTGAGGGTTAATTAATTTGTGTTATTAATTAAAGGCTAATTGTTTAATTTAATTAAAGAGGAAAATTAAGGGATGATTAATTAATGGTTTGTAATTAATTAATGTTAAGTAAGCATAATTAAAAGTGATTAAAGGAATTAATTTAATTTATTTAAATTAATTGGAATGGTGTGACTAATCAATCTGGCTTATGAATAATTGAACGATATTGTATGCCTTAGATTACTTGATATCTTGATAAGTGATGCTATGTGAGATGGTATGATTGGACTGAACTGAGATAATATGGTTTGTCTATCTGTGATGAATGGCTATGTAAATATGTAATTCTGAATATAAATGGAATTGATTAAAACTTAAACAGCTTTGTTTTAAGATGATTCGAAGAGACCGGGGTCGGGTATCAGTACATACCCGAAACCACTTCGATTGTTCTTTATGGATTTGACTTTGGAATCAATAGGCTGGAATGGAATAATTTAAGAAAACTGGGCTACTAAAACTAAGTAAGGGTATTTAAGGATTAATTTGTGAAATAAGTGTTGATTATAACAAGTTGTGAACTCATAGTGAAGTACGAGTTACCCGGGTTTCCAATTAAGTTTTATAACTTAGTATTTCAAATTTTATGGGTTTACTTACGCTGGTTTCTAGCCTGACCCGGGTGTTACTTTGATGTAATGCTCGGGTCAGACCGAGTATTACAGATTTTCAAGTAAGCACGTTCTGAAGCTCAAGAGGCGAGCTGGATGGCTAGAACGTATGGAGAGTGTTCTGCTGTGATATATTGTAGTTTATCTGGGGCATGTTGAATTTAACTGTCTAGTGTTTTATGTAAATGTTGTAACTCTGATGCATTGATGTAAATTAACTGATACAGTTTTCCTTTGTATAACTGCTATTTTATTTGATATTATATTTTGATCCGCTGCGAATGTGAGAATCTGTGTTTTGGTGTTTTTGTTTCTTCTTCTTCTTCTATCCCTTTCTTATTTTCCCTAACTATATGGAATTTTCGAGATCGAAAATTATGGGTCGTTACAACCATACTAGGTGATGCCCCACCCGAATATTTTTAAAAATCTAGAGGCTAAACTTAACAACTTCTAAGTTAAATAACTCGGCTAATTTGGAACGAATTAAGGAGTGTTGGATTTTGAATATGAGATGTAGTTGTTTTATTTCATTTTTCCAAAGAACCAGGAAAAGAACAAAGAAGGGAAAGAAGGAGAGATATGCATGTATCCTATATTCCTAGGTATTACTAACTTACAATAAGAAAAAAAAATCATCCTAAACAATATATGATTTTAAAGTAATTACTAGAACATGAGAATTATATAAAAATCATAACTAAGCTATAAGTAAATTTTCACATCATTTATTCTCATATAAATAATAAACAAAGAAAAGTGATATCACCTTGTAGAAATTATTGCAAAATTCAAGCTAAAATTGTTTAAGCTAAAAGATTTGATTTTTGATTTTTTTTATGATAAAGGATAAGGAAGATGGGAAAAATAAACCAAGGGCTATGAAGATGAAATGAAACGGAAGTGAATATATATATAAGATGAAGTAAAAATATAAAAATTAAATTAAAATAAAAAGGTTCAAAAAACCCAAAGTGCCCTTAAATCACATTTTCAACCCTCTCATCGTTTCTTAAGCCACCAAAATACCAATCATAAGAAATCATATTGGATCTTAGAGTGTTTTCATGTACCTTTATTCATTATCACACTTAATGAATCTTACCATTTTAAATCCATCTTTTCATTTGAAATTTAAATATGTATTACATTTATAAATCCTTATTATTTTACATAAAAATTTCAAAATAAAAATGTTCAAAACATTTAAGCATTGTTTTAAAGTTTATACAAGGGTATTACAACTTTCAATAAATTGTCGTTCGATAGAAGCCGAAAATCCGAAAAGCATGTTTCAGTCACATTTTCAATATTCCGTCGAACTGCCTATTTATGTAAACAGAATTCAAAAATGAATTTTCTATCAGTTATTAATTAAAAGAGGGTCATTTAAATATTAAAACTATTAGTTGAATATTTATAATAAATTTAATATTCACAAATCAAAGCGATAAAATTATGGACGTTGTAATTTAAAATGAATTTTGATTGATTTTATGCATATGTTCTTATAGATACTTTGTTCAAGAAACTGGCTAGATTTAGGATAATTGGTTGATAAATCCGAAATTGATTATATGTAAATGTTGTATTTGAGGTACGTATTAAATTATTTGAATAGATGTATGTATATATGGACATAACGTGTTCAAACATAATTGATAGGCGGTTTAAATTATAAGAAATTGTATACTATATTTAGAAACTATTACATGTGTGTGTTCAAAACATATTCATAGCTGAAACCATGATTGTTTTATAGGTATATATATTGTTTTAAACTATTAAATTAAATCAAATCATAGCATTCAATTATTTATTTAGATTGTGGTGTTAATTCCAACTCAAGGAGATGCAATGGTATATATATATATAGTATATATATACATATATATATATAGTATGATAAGAATAATATAACTAACATATGAATCTAAATTGAGATTATACCTTATATATCAGGCCTGTTTGGCACCTTGATCAAAAATCCTCTAAAGATACCTTTGAATCAACAACCAATTTTGCTAGAATCGGATGAACCATCCACTCTTTAATTTAATCTGATGTTTTTTATTTTCATTGGCATTAATTTTGGCTAGAATTTGGACTAAAGGTGTAGCTACAGATGATGGAAAGAAGGAGAAAGAAAAATTAAAGTAAGAAATGAATAAGGGGATTTTTTAATGGGGAAAATGAAACCTTTCATATTCTCTTTATTACCACTTCCCATTTAATTTCTGTTTAATTTTCAATCAAACCAATCCTTCATTTCTCTCTAGCTTTTCTGGCCACGCCTTTCCTTACATCGAATAAAATTTCTAGAAGATTATTTAAGTAATTGTCTCTATTTAAACCTAATTCAAAATATACCAATTTCAGATGTTAATATGCACACACACACACACACATATACATAAATCAAGACAATTACTACAGCACCCAAAACACCCAAAAAATTAGTAATTAATATTTCCTAAATATTAATTGATTTAATAAATTGATAACATTTTACAAACTAATTAAATCACGTACTTCTTCGAAAAACTCATAAATACTATTATGAGACTCAAAGGTGTGAACTCAGTCAGCGATTAATGTTGAACAATTCAAATATTAATATTCATGTGTCACCTTAGCTAGTTATAGGACTGTTTGGCAGAATTCATCGCTTATAGATCTTTTCTTCGGTAAAATCATATTTCACATTTTTAATTGATTACTTTTGGTGATGATTATTTATGCATATTCTTTTCTTCAAAACTATATCACTTTAGGATATATGGAAATTGATTTGGTTAAAATTCTAGTATTATCCACATTCAACTAGGTTAGTCCATACAAAGTCCTTGGTTCAATAATAATGTTTATTGTTAATTATACTACTCTAGCCAAAGATTTTGACTTTGAGTTGACTACATTTGATAGTGATACAAACTTCATACAACCGAGGAGACGAATTGTCCATTGAATAGTCTTTCGCTTCAAATGCTTCAACTAAGACTGAACTATAGTTAGTCAATGGTCAACATGTCACGATTTAACTACAATCAAAATAGAATGTCTATATTAATTCAATAGTATACTTAAGTCAAGAGAACTGTGTAACATCATCCTCTGAGATTATGATCATATCCTCATTGAATGACCATCTAACTTTTGTTTTAATGACCACCAGTTGTCCTTGTTGTTCATGGTCGGATAAGGCACTTAATAAATTTGTGTTGCTTACGTTGCTTGCACAAATGGATCGTTCCTTTATATAGTCTTTTATGGTTTACCTCATCAAGAGAATAATATTTATGTGTATGACATCCTCCTACATTTGGAGTAGTATCAAACCAATCACATCACATTAGAATAAAAATATTTTAAGCTCCGATACTGCAGAATAAGTAAGTTCAATTATTTCCTATAATTCTCCATGATAATCTTGTAAATCATCATTGTGTTCATCGCTTTTAACAAAAACCCCACTGTTGTAAGTTGTTTTACTAGCTACAAACTCCTTTATGTGAAATTTAAAGCCGTTGACATATATGATTGGGCATTTTCTATATTTCATCATTGGACCAAATGCAAGGTTTTATAACAAATATCATTGATTTAATTACCAACAAACTGTTGCATTAAATTAATACACATTAGTATAAGTAATAATTAAACTCTTTCGTATTGAGTTTATTAAACAATTATATATGCTCATATTTCTTAAACCAAGTCTCAAATCCTTTACTAGTTGTGAAATGACCCGACTTTTCGACCCTCCAATCCATACTAATATATCCAAGGTATTCGTGTGCCGAGCACCCAAATGCTGAAAAGATAGAAAGATAGGGTAAAATAAAAGAAATAGAACAAGAAAATAAGAACACGATATCAGAATCTCACAACAGAACGGTAATATATAATATCAAGTGAACGGTACAAAGGATTACTCTAAATACAAAAATAATAGAGTACTAAAACCTAAGTACTATCATCAGCCTAGACAGCTATAACTATGTAACAACCCAATATTTTTGAATTATATTTTTATTTCTTTTAAAATATTTTTATGATGAAGTAGAATTTTTTCTAGAATTAATGGTAATATATTGGAATTTTTAGGTTCTGTTCCCTATTTTTAAGCAATTTCTTTAATTCTTTTGGTATTTTCCATGAATTTAATTATTTATTTCGCCTTGAAAATGTTTTAAAAATCATTTTTATTTTAAATTTTGTTTTATAATATTTTTAAAATGAAATACATAATTTTCCAAAGCTATTGGAATTTTCTTGTAATTTTTAGGCCATGTTTGCTATTTTTAGCAATTTTCCTTATTCCTTTTTCTATTTTATATTAAATTAATTATTTATTTTATTTTATTCTTGCTTAGTTTCAGTTTTAATAATCATTTCTGAGTTTACTTTGTTTATATAAAATTTAAAAGAAAAAGAAATGCCAAAAGTTTAAAAAAATTGTATAAAACTCAAGTCTTTTCACCTTCAAACTCTTTATTTCCTAAACTCCTCATTTATTCGCCTTTGAGCTGTACAATTCAGTTCTTAGCCATGAAAAAACAAGTACAATTCACGTGAAAAACTCCACCTTCGTCATTTCTCACGGCTTGGCAAAGATTGGTAATGGCTGCCATCTTATTTTTCTACTTTTTCTCCTTGTTTTCTTTAAATTTTTGCCTTGTTTCTCTTCTAGTTTGGATCGGCCTCTTCTCCATAGCCGCAGCCACAAACTCCTACATCTCTTCCATGCCTTCAACACCATCTACTCCACCAGTCATGACCATGGCCGAGCCATCTATGGTGGCCAAACCCTTCAAATTGCAACCTACATGCCTAAAAACAATGTTTTTGACCATTGTTGCCTCATTCCCTTCATCCACCACTCAAATCACCACCATAGCCGCCGCCACCACCACTGACCTGACCACCACACACCCCTTCCACCTCTGTCCAGTCATGATGCACCCTTAGGCCGAGCATACTTCCCATGGCCGAGCCATCTAGCCTAACAAAAACTCCACTTTTTGCCTAAAAACCATTCACCTCCTCATGTATAAAACTCCATCTTGTTTTGCCATGAACCCGACCCATGCTAGCCATAAACCTGAACCAAAACTTTACCAAATCTGAAACAAAACATACCCTAGGCCGTGACAAAGGTTTGAGGAAGCAAGGAAAAAGTTTGGCAATTTGTTTCTCTTTTATTTTAAAGTTATTGCATGTTATAGTCATATTGAATTGTGTTGTTTTGTTTGTTTATTTTGGGTTGTACACAAGAGTTGTAGCTTGGATTCACCCTCCACTCAAGTCCGTAGTTGTGTCATCGTGCCTTATTGTCTATTTGTGCCATTGGTTTGGAAATATTCAGCAATTAGAGGTGAGTAAATCTGTAACGACCCTGAAATTCAGACCCAGTTTAAAATTTTAAAATCGCTTATTTAATGTAGAAATTTGAATTTTCACAAACAACTTCCGTTGCTATCCAAACTTCACATTTGGAATGCGTCTAGATACACATAGGCGTGCGCCAAATTTCGTTGAAAAATGTTGAAGTAAATTACGCTCGTCGAATTTACATATTAGTTTAAATCTTATGTGTAAATTTCCTATCGTCCGAACTCAAAATATTTTTCACAATGTTGCATAAGAAAAATATTCTGAACTTGACGGCGCATTTCGTTTCGTCAAATTTCACTTTTAATTGTTAGTTAAAATGTTCGCTCGTGCAAATGGTTCAATAAGATTTACCACTTTGCAAATGGTGTCAAACCATCAATATCTTCATACCGTTGTGTCCGTCTCGACGCGCTGATCAAAACGGTATATTTATTTGAGTCAATCGGAGTTCGACGTTGCGAATTATAATTTTTAACGGAGCGAAAACCGGTCCGTTACGCAGCACAAACCGGTACCAAACTTCCCAACATTCAAAATTTTAGAGCCATTCAGCTGCCTTGGGAACCCAAATAGCCACCACTTTGCAAAATCATCATTACACTGACCTCTGCACACTCTAAACCCTGTGTATATATCTCCCTTCATTTACTCCGCTGCACACCAGCTCACCTCATTAATTGCTCTGCATCAGTATTTTCACTTTTCTCTCTGGCACGTAACCTTTCTTCTCCTCTACATATTTCTTTCTCTCCTTCCTCCTCTTCTTCTTCTGTTCACGTTTTCTTTTGTTTTTTTTTTTTTTTTTTAAAACTTCTTCCCTTCCCCTTCCAGAAAATGAAACCCAAATCCTCCATGTTGTGCGTCCACCCACACGTCCCTACCCCCTGCTCCCCAGTTCCACTCGGCTACCCCTTGCAACCACCCCACTACCAGCTCCGCTCCACGACCCACCCGGCCTCCGCCCCACCAGCAGCTCCCCTCCCTTACCCTTACCACGCACGACCCCATCAGCCCCGTGCATCATGACCACACGCCCCCTACGTCCTCTGCCCCACCAGCCGCCCCTCACTGCCACTACCCACTGCAGACCCCCGCAGTCCTTCCACCAAGCCCGCCTCCCCTCCCTTGCTCATTACCACGCTCGGCCACCCGCATCACGAACTCTGCCCCACTGCTCCACCAACCCCAGCACGTCGCCTCTCCCTCCAACCCACTACCGGCTCCTGTTCCCACCCCATGCAGTTCGCACGTCCCCCCCCCCCCACCATCCCCGTTCGCACACCGACCTCAAACCCCTCCAAGCCCAGCCACAGTCCGCTCCTCCACTGCACCATCTGCTCACCTACGCCACTTCCCCCTCCTCTGCGTCCCCGGCCTTTGCCCAGCTCCGCTCCATCAGCCTGTCACCGTGCAGTGTATAAATAGTGACTACAGTAGTGGGTTAGTAGAGTTATATAGTTTAGTTTGTTATTATATGAGCTGTTATTATAGGTATATGAGTTGTTATTATATAAAACTTTAGTTGTTTAGTAAAGTATATAGTTTATACGGTAGTGTTTTATAAATTTTGGGTACAGGACTGTTTGCATAAACTTGGTTTCATAATTTTGTACCTGCGTTTTCTGACTTGTTTTAGAAATTTTGTTTACGTAATAGTTAAATATACAGTGGTTTTCCATTAGTATAAGATTAGCAGTATATATATATATATTTTAGAAACTTTGCGTGTTGTTTATGAACAGTAAGTGTTTTAATAAACTTTGCATGTTGTTTCAGCCACTGCTCCGGATTCTTAGGACATCGCTTCGGCTCATTCGCTCTCATCTCGACTTGTTTTGGTACGTTTTGTATATACAAGTGTTATATATATACGTCAATCGATTGTCGAATAACTTCCTTGTTTGAATTTCAGTTGTAGTTCGTGCTTATCTTTGTTCGTGTCTCCCGTCTGCGTGCCCTCTTCGTATCAATTCTCGCCGCAACAAAAAGGTGAATATTTCATTCACGACTCAATCTATTATGCTATGATAATCAAGTGATAATTGTTGTTTATATTAATGTGGATGTTAAATTGTTGATTGTTAGAATTGTTGAAAAAAAAATTGTAAATCGCTATGCAAGTTAAATTTGAATATTGTTAGTTTACGACAAATAGTTGTGACACTAAATTGTTATGTGAAGTTGAATTTGGTTGTTAATATAAGTGAAATTCAATATGAATTTGAAATTGATATAGGATAGTCAACAATTTAAAATGGATTATATATGTTGAACTTGATCCCTTTAAATGTTAAATAAATCGTCGCGTAGAAATAGCGTTAACTACACTTTGAACCATTGAATGTGCGATTGATGTAGTAATTTGATAATAGACCCCAAGTGAAAACCATAATGTAATAATCTTTAATCTGCATGAAACGATAGTGTGGATTCTAGGAATAATTATATTAATTTGCATAAATAACAATTGTAAGTTAATACGATTATTTCGGGATTATTTAATAAATGGTTAAATTGTCATGTATGGTTGCTATTGCTTGTTTATTTACTTTAACACCATCTCAGTTATCACACTGCAAGTTCCCTTTGCTATGCTTTGTTTTATATTTAATGATATTGGGTTGAAATGATAATACCTAATTAAACAACTTGGCCTAGGATAGAAAATAAAATTAAGAAACCGATTGGCCAACAAAACCATTTTCGAAATTGAAATATATTTTAAATTAAGGAATGAACTTAACAATTTGTTTGGAAATTTGGTAACGGTTTTAATGGATGTAACTGAAATAAATTTCACGGAATTAATTGAGATAAATTTTATGGATTAAATTGAAGTAAAATTAATGGATTAAATTGAAACGGATTAATAAACCTATGTAATTAAATAAAACGAATTGGCAAATTTATTGAAATGAGATTTAGAAACAAGTAAGTTTTAGAATTTGATAACTTAAAAATTTATTAGATTTGTTAGGTTTAGATTAAAACTCAGTTTTAATTAAATAGACTTGGGACATGTTATAAATTTCATTTGAAAATTTAGAAAATTTGACTTAAGAGGAATACAAAAACTAACCAAAGTTTTATGGATATAACTTAGTGATATTTAAATTTAAAATGATTTTAAATTTAACGAATTAATCAAATTAGGACATTGTAAATGGAAATGGACTTCTTTGATTAGAAATTTAATTGAATTGGTAAATAAATCAAATGAAGTTTTGAAAAGGGGAATTTAGTTAATAAAGTTGATTTAATCGAATTTATGATAACAGTGGATGTAAACATAAAGTGACATGAATTGAACTTGATTTAATGATTTAAACTAAGTTTACCATTAAATTGAATTCATTGATTATGAACTAAATTTAATAAGCGACATTTAGACCTTATTAAATCGAACTTGAATACTTAATTTTAAATTGTAACTCAAATGTTTGAACTAAAAAAAATTGCATTCAGAAATATGTTTCAAAATATCTAAAATAAATTGAATCGTGAAATGTCAAATTTTGGAAGTCAAATTTGCACCTTGACTTTTGGACTTTGATTTGTTTAAGCGTTAATTTAACCGACCATCGGGTAATAAATACGTAGTTATTAAAGAGACCGGGATCGGGAATGGACGTACTCTCTGTCGATACCGAAAACCACTTCAATAACTATTATGCGCGAAGTGTTGATCCAGAATGAAGTGGATGGTATGGTGAACGCGTTGACTGAAGAAAGAGAACGATATTGGATGACCCCTGACATGACTAAAACAGGAGCCGCGCCAGGCCATTGAGGATCGCCACCTCTAGCGGACACGCTTCTTCGATACCATATCTATTACTTTTGTGATTCGATTTGGGTGCACCCCTTGATTTGGGAGTGTTGTTTCGCGGTGTTGAGATAGTAGCTACTATGCTCAACATCAGTCCGGATCACGCAACTACTAGTATCCTAGTTGGTATCGCCTCATGTACCTTGTCATACTGATTATCCTATTCGTGACCACTACGTTTTGTTTTGTGTTATACCTATGGGGTACCCTCTGATAACCACTAGTTTACGGTGGGTTTACGGTGCTGTATAGACTATGGCATTATAAAATGTGTTAAGGGAAATTATGGTAACGCCTTAACGCTATTTTAATATCGTACTTTACTGATTAGACATTATCTACATATCGTATTCTATTGTATATATAGATAGTTTCTCGGATCCTTAGAGATGTTTTATTCATCTTTGAGTTATGGTCTTATTCCCTGCACTTGATTATCCTGTATAAGATTTTGAGTCCTGACTCGAGTGTTTCTTTTTGTATATGCTTGGGTCAGTCTGTAGCTATCCACTTTGCTGATCAAGGTTGGTTGAAGATGCTGAAGACTTAGCATTTATCTTTATCAGTCTATGCCTATTTCAGTATTGATGTCCTTGTCTGTTGGACATTTATGTATTTCCTTTCAGTCACTTTTTGTTTAGACATTGTTGTACTTTATGTAGTAGCTTCATGAACTGCTATTATGACGATGTATTTTCCGCTGCATTATTCTGTGACTGTTCTGTGACTGTGATGTTGTATTGATACTCATTTACATTTATGTATTTATAATCCCATAATGATTCGTGTTTTGTATTATTTAAGTTGACATGTGTGGATTATTGTCAATTTAAATGGTCCAAATATGCGGGTTGTTACAAAATCTCACACGACAATTATATACTTATGCAGTTGTAAAACAACCACAACTGAATATGTAGAAATATTTATGATGTTATAACTGCCATGTGATTTTATATATATGATGTTAACATGTTAAATTATATGTCATATCACCTGTTACATGTCACATCACCTGTTACTATTGTATATTGTTAAACTGTTCATTTTTATCTGTTTATCACACTGCAAGTTCCCTGTAGGTTAGAAATCACTATGGGTTGAAATGATACATACCCGAACGGACTTTAGAATAAGGAAAAATCGTTATGGGCTGAAATGATAGGCCTGAACGGTTTTTAAAATTATTCATTTTGACTTGGGATTGCGGGTTTGAAATGATAGAACCCAGATTTTTTTTTAAACTGCAGATTGAAATGATACATATCTGTATTACTTAAACTAGGTTAGAAAACTATATACAGACCCGTGGTTATTTTATAAATATTTTTCTGGAAATTTTAATAATTTTAAATTGTAAGTATATGAAAATTTGATTTAAATTGGATTTTTTTTATTATAGAAATTTAGAATTTTCTGTAAGTTAAAATGTTGGGAAAAATGAATAGTTACATTGAATTGTGAAATATAACTTAAGTGGAAAATTTGGAAATTTTGTTAAATAAATTAAGTTATATAAATAAAATTTGAAATAAAAAAAAAATTTGAAAAAAAATGGAGAATTTAAGTGTTAAGTTGTTTATTTTAAAAAGGTGAAGAATTGGAATGTTACACTTGAATTTAATAAAGGAATTTGCTGAAAATCGAATTTAATAATAAGAAATTTATTGTATATAAATAATATGTTAAATAATATGTGAATGAATCTTTTAATGAAAAAATATGATTTTTAAATATTTAAAAATTTTAAATAAAGTTATTTAATTGCTGGAAATACCCGAAAACCCTAGAAATTGACTTTTAACAGCATTCGAAAATGATATAGTTGCTGAATTGAACTAAAATAGTGTAAATAGAGCTATTATAGCATTTCTGAAATGCTGTAGTTGCTGTAATTGAACTTATAGGCTAATATTGGACTCAGGTGTATTATAGCATTCTCTGGAAATGCTGTAGTGGTCTGCTGTATTTGTTGAAATCAATTTAAACCTTTGTTTTGAAATCTGAACTACCGCAGCACTTCTGAAATGCTGTCTTTTCTGTTTTGAACTATAATTCAACTAAAAACTGAGTTTTTACAGCAGTTTTAAGTGCTGTCTTTGCTGAATAAAAATGTTTTCATATATAACTTATAACAGCTTTTTCTAAATGTTGTAAAAGGTTGAAACTTCAATAATTATGGATTTTGACTTAGTAAACGAACTCTGAATGGTTTGAAACTTTGGAAATTGAATACTTGAAATGAAAGAACAATAAGTCCACTTTTAAAATGATCTAAATGAATAAATTAAATTGGAAATAAATCATTATAAAGGGAAGTTCAAATTGAAATAAATGAATGTTATCTTTGAACTTTAAAAGAGTATTAAGTTTGATAATTTGCATTTGAACTTAATAATGATTTAAAAGGGAAATTTGAAAAGATATGTTGTTTTGAAATATTGAAATGATTTTTTTTGGAGATGATTAAAATCTTTGTTGGATAAAGAATTGAGTTTTGAGATGATGTTTTATTTTGAAGTAAAGTATAAATTTTAAAGTTATAACCACGGGTTATAATAACGATTGGTTGGCAAAGAGACCGGGATCGGATATGGACATACTCTCTGTCGATACCGAAAACCACTTTGACTAACCGTGTACGCGGTGGAGATTCCAGAATGAAGTAGGATGGTGACGACGTTCTTGTGATATGTTACGTGGACCCAACTCCCGTGAGTTGGCATAAGGTGGCTAAAACAGGAGCGATCTCGGGCCAGCTGAGGTAGCACCTCTTATCGGACGCATTTCTTCGATACCATTCTATTACTTGTGATTGTTTGGTGGCCACCCTTCGATTTTGGGAATGTGTTCCGAGGTGGGCGTATGTGGCTGCTGCGTTACCACCAGCCGGTATGTGTAATTGGTATATCTACCCTGGCATTGCCTTGTGTGCCGTGTCACCTACCTTACCGAGCCTTTACTACGAATTTGTTTTCTCCCATAGCCCGTGGAGTATTTAGGGTAGTCTCCCGATCTGGAGATATGTTAATACTGGATGGACTACTGGGACTATTATGTGTGAAGGGTGATATGGGTAGCCCGGAACGCTACTTAAAAGTATGTTTATTTGACTGTTGGACATTATTATAATCGCGCAATATACTATATAGTAAATAGTTTAACGGATCCTTAGAGGATTGGCGGTCCCAGGCATCTTCTAAGTTATTTGTACCTTTACTACAGTTCACTTGAGTTGGTTTACACCGGATAAGTATGTATGTCCTGACTCGAGTGTTTGCTTTTTATTTACGCTCGGGTCAGCCTGAGTTTATTCACAAATTTGGATTTCCACTCTCTGGAGGTCTGGAATTGCTGGAGATTTATCAGCCTATCTAGTTATCTATATTTCAGTCTGTTGTTCTGTTGTCAGCTTTGTATTAGTGGACTTCTTTGTATTTGGGATTTGATGTCGTATTTACTTTCAGTCAGATATTATGTATTTTGTATTTGGTTTTGAGACTTTGTGATAGTAGCTTCATGAACTGCTATGGTATTTTATTTTCCGCTGTGAGATATTCTGATGTTTTGTGCCTGTGATTCTGTGATTTGATTTTTATTTGCTTCGAAATTTTATTACAATATGTTATTTTGTACTATTCAAGTCTGGCATGTGTGGATTATTGTCGATTTGAATAGTGGAAAATAATGGGTTGTTACAGTTGGTATAAGAGCTTGGTTTTTAGGCAAATCTTAGCCTGCGGAGCAAAAACTCATTAGAGATAGGGTAGAAATATCCTAGATGAGTGAAATCAACTTCAGAATCATTTCTTTGTGAGAGAACGTATTTTCAAAGTATAAAATGATTTTTAAATGATTTTTAAAAGTGTTTCAAAGATTATTTTGATATAAAACTTTTTTCTTGTTTTAAAAGCAAATTTTCTAACTCCTTTCCTTTCGTATCTACCTAGTTAGAAATTTCTGTAATTAGGACATTCATCCAAGTGAATTTATTTTGTCTTATCTTATCTTTATCTTATCTCTACTTGTGTCTTAATATTCATTCTTGAATTTCAGGATGAATCGTAGAAATGCTAGAGGTCAGGGTCGTGGTGCTGCCCCAGTTCCAGCCCCAGCTCCTGTCCGTTTCACTGTTCTTTGCAAAGAATTTACTCAGCTTGGAGGAACCAAGTTCAATGGTTCTGAATCTATCATTGAGGCTCAGCAATGGCTGAGGAGTATCGCGAGGATATTTACTGGTCTTGATATTACTGATGCCCAGAAGCGTCAGTTAGCCGCATGGCAGTTGCAGGAGGCTGTCCAAGATTGGTGGGAGTCGGTAACGGCTAACACCATTGAGGCTGATCTTGCTTGGGAACAGTTCAGGTATCTTCTTGTGTCTCTTTGAATTCTGTTTTGTATCTTTCCGTGCCTTGTCTAAGCTTATCTATCATTTCTTCTTAGGGAAGCTTTCATTGCTAAGTGGATGCCCGAAGCCGGGAAGTCCCAGCTTTATAAGGAATTCATGGATCTCAAGCAGGGAAACATGTCTTTTTCAGAGTACGAGAGGAAGTTTAACGAACTTTCTTAGTTCGGACCTGGTCTCATAGACACTCCTCTGAAGAAGAACGAGAAGTTTATTGCCGGTGCTCGTCCCGAGTACTACAGTCGTCTCATTTCTCATGTTCATGGCACTTTTACTCAGCTTATGGATATGGCTCTCCGTTATGAGAACCCTACTTCTAAGGGTCCTGCTTCAGTTGGTGCTCCATCATCTCAAACTTCTTCTGCAAATGCTAAGAAGAGGAAGCTTAGTTTTCAGCAACAGAAGAAGAATTGGCTCAAGAATTCGGGTTTGGGATCTTCAGCATCTGCTCCATCTCAGAGGTAGCCAGTTGACCTTTCTTCCATCACCTGCTTCAAGTGTGACCAGAAAGGGCACTATGTGAATAGTTGTCCTACTAGTGTTGGTGCTGCCATTCCTCCCCCTACTCAGCTAGCTAGGCGTGAGCTTTGTCACATCTGTCTCCAGCCTGGCCATTTTAGGAAGGATTGCCCTACCCAACAGAGGGGTAAGCCTTCTGGTATATTTGCGGTCACCTCTGCCTCCTCTCCAGCACCTGCTCCTTCAGCTCCTAGTGATGACCAAGGTACGCTCCAAGGTTCCTTTTCTTTGTTTCAGCATCCTGTTCGTGTTCTGTTTGATACTGGTGCATCCCATAGTTTTATATCTGTTGATTTGTGTGATAAGTTTGAGCATCTACTTTCTCCTGAGTATGTTTCTGAATCCTTATGTGTTTCAAATCCAATTGGGGGTCCCACAAACCTTAGTAGGATTTGTAAAAAGTGAAGCTTCTTTATTCTGATCATCGGTTCAGTGGTGATTTCTATGTTTTGGGCTTCGATGCTGTTGATTTGTTGCTTGGTAGTGATTGGATTGGTAGGCATAATGCTCATATCTCTTGTAAAGCTCGGTCTGTTTATCTTGAGGATGATCTGGGAAATTCCTTTGTTATTCAGTGCCGCATGCCTTAGGATTTTGCTGGCAGTTTTATTTATTCTTTGGATTCTGCTTCTGGTGACCTTCATTCGACCCATGTGGTCAAACTCTATCCAGATGTTTTTGGTGAAGTCACTGCTTTGCCTCCTAAGCGGGAAATAGATTTCCGCATTGACCTTATTCCTAGAGCTCGACCAGTTGTTCTTCCTCCTAGAAGAATGGCACCTCGTGAGAAGGTTGAGTTAGCAAAGCAAATTGAGCACTTGTTCTCCAAAGGTCTAATAGACCTAGTCATTCCGAATGGGGAGCAGCGGTGGTTTTTGCCACCAAGTCAGATGGTTCTCTTAGGATGTGTGTTGACTATAGGGAGCTGAACAAGCTCACTATGAAAAACAGATATCCAATGCCTCGCATCAATGATATGCTTGATCAGCTTTATGGTGCTACTTGTTTCTCCCAGCTTGATCTTGCCACAGGTTTTCACCAGCTCAGAGTTGCTGAGGAAAGCATTCCCAAAACTGCCTTCCGGACTGAGAATGGGTTCTTTGAATGGTTAGTCATGCCTTTTGGTTTGACTAATGCTCCTTCTTTCTTTGTGGATCTTATGAATTGTGTTTTTCGTGCTGTGCTTAATAAATTTGTTTTAATCTTTGTTGATGATATTTTAGTCTTCTCTAAGTCCGAGGAAGAACATGAGTCACATTTGAAGTATGTTCTAGAGACTCTCAGAAATCATCAGTTGAAGGCTAAATTTTCTAAATGCCATTTCTGGAAGGACGAAGTCGGATTCCTTGGGCACATTGTTTCTAGTAGTGGAGTTTCTATTGATCCAGTCAAGATCGCTACAATCAATGTAAGTCTTTCCTCTTTCTCTTTTCCTTTATCATTTGATCATTCTATCTCTTCTGTGGTTTTTATTTTTCCCTATTCTGTTTCAGGATTGGGAAACTACTAAGACTCTGACTGATATTCGTAGTTTCTGGGCCTTGCTGGTTATTACCGGAGATTCATTGAGAATTTTGCTCGGATTGCTGCACCTCTCACTGCTTTGACTCGTAAGAATGCAAAGTTTATCTGGGATAAGAAGTGGTGAAGCTGCATTCGCTGAGTTAAAAAGCAAGCTAACTTCCGCACCAGTTCTTACCGTTCCGAACGGAAGTGAGGGATTGATAGTATATACTGATGCTTGTCATGAGGGATTGGGTGTCGTTCTCATGCAGGATGGTAGGGTCATTGCCTATGCCAGCCGTCAGCTGAAAACCCATGAAGATAATTATGCCGCCCATGATTTAGAGTTGCTTGCTGTTGTCTTTGCTTTAAAGATTTGGAGGCATCATCTGCTTGAAACCAAGTTTGAGCTTTTCACCGATCATCAGTCTCTGAAATATATCTTCACCCAGAAGGATTTGAATCAGAGGCAAGTTCGTTGGCTTGAGTTTCTGGCTTCTTACGACCTTGATGTTAGCTATACTCCCGGTAAAGTTGTGGCCGATGCTCTAAGTCGGAAGAAGGCTTTGTAATGTCAGCTTGTTGTTTCTTCTCCTCTTTTGGAGCATATCATAGCTAAGCAGGATGAGGATGAGATGCTTAGATTGATGAAGGAGAGTGTTCGGAACAGAGATGGTGGCAGTAGTGGAGCTCAGATTGATGATAGCGGTGTTTTGAGGATTAATGGTAGGATTTGTGTCCCGAATGTTGATGGTTTGAGGCAAGAGTTACTTCGGGAGAATCATCGATCCAGACTTTCTATTCATCCTGGTGTGTCGAAGATGTATCAGGATATGAAGAGGTTTTATTGGTGGAAGGGTATGAAGAGGGATGTCTCTATCTTTGTTAGTCGGTGTGCGACTTGTCAGCAAGTCAAGGCCGATCATCAGAAGACTCCTGGTTTGTTGCAGCCTCTTGAGATTCCCGACTGGAAGTGGGAACAGGTTTCCATGGATTTCATTGATGGATTGCCGAGGTCTAGGAAAGGCAATGAGAGTATCTGGGTTATTGTGGATAGGCTGACCAAATCTGCTCATTTTATTCCGGTCAAGTCTACCCGTTCTGCTTCAAGCTTATTTGAGATCTACATGAGGGAGATTGTTCGTCTCCATGGTGTTCCTCTCAGTATTGTTTGTGATCGCGATCCTATCTTTACCAGCCAGTTCTGGAAAGCTTTTCAGGAATCTTTGGGTACTCATATGAATCTGAGCACTGCTTACCATTCGCAGACCGACGGTCAAACGGAAAGAGTGAATCAGATACTCGAAGATCTTCTTCGTGCTTGTGTGCTTGATTATGGTGGATCTTGGGAAGATCATTTGCATCTTGTCGAGTTCACCTACAATAATAGTTATCAGGTATAATCTTATCCTCTGTTTTAAGTTCATCTTAATATTTTATCTATCTCTTTCTATCCTTAAATTCAGGCCAATATCAAGACATCTCCATTTGCTGCTTTATATGGACGACCTTGTCGATCCCCATCTTGCTGGATTGAATCCGGTAATCGTCTTGGTCCTGATATGATTCTGGAAGCTTCTGAGAGAGTTGAGGAGATTAAGAGAAGGTTGAGAGTTGCTCAGGATTGGCAGAAGAAGTATGCTGATAGGCGTAGGCGGAAGCTTGAGTTCGCTGTTGGCGATATGGTCTTCCTTAAGGTCTCTCCCTTGAGGAATGTCATTCTTTTTGGTCGTAGAGGGAAGCTTTCTCCCAGATTCATTGGTCCTTTCCGCATTGTGGAAAGAGTTGGTCCCTTGGCTTATCGTCTGGAGTTACCCATGAAGCTATCTGGAGTGCATGATGTATTCCATGTCTCGCATCTCCCCCTGTATCTCCATGACCCATCTTTGTTTGTTCAACCTTCTGCTCTTGACAGCTTGGATATTGAGCCTAATCTGACTGTCCAGAGGAAGCCACTTCGTATTGTCGATAGAGGTACAAAGCAACTAAGGAGGAAATCTATTAGTCTGGTCAAAGTAAAATGGAGTACGGATGATCGTGACTGTACTTGGGAGGCAAAGGAGAGCATTCATGCTTCAAATCCGGAATTGTTTATTCCAGGTACTATTTTGTTTTTCTATCTTGTTTTCATTTTTGTTTCCTAGTTTCCGTTCTTTTCGAGGACGTAAAGGTTTGAGTGGGGGAGAGTGTAACAACCCAATATTTTTTAATTATATTTTTATTTGTTTTAAAATATTTTTATGATGAAGTAGAAATTTTTCTAGAATTAATGGTAATATATTGGAATTTTTAGGTTATGTTCCCTATTTTTAAGCAATTTCTTTAATTCTTTTGATATTTTCCATGAATTTAATTATTTATTTCACCTTGAAAATGTTTTAAAAATCATTTTTATTTCAAATTTTGTTTTATAATATTTTAAAATGAAATACATAATTTTCCAAAGCTATTGGAATTTTCTTGTAATTTTTAGGCCATGTTTGCTCATTTTAGCAATTTTCCTTATTCCTTTTACTATTTTATATTAAATTAATTATTTATTTTATTTTATTCTTGCTTAGTTTCAGTTTTAATAATCATTTCTGAGTTTACTTTGTTTATATAAAATTTAAAAGAAAAAGAAATGCCAAAAGTTTAAAAAAATTGTATAAAACTCAAGTCTTTTCACCTTCAAAACTCTTTATTTCCTAAACTCCTCATTTATCTGTCTTTGAGCTGTACAATTCAGTTCTTAGCCGTGAAAAAACAAGTACAATTCACGTGAAAAAATCCACCTTCATCATTTCTCACGGCTTGGCAAAGATTGGTAATGGTTGCCATCTTATTTTTCTACTTTTCTCCCTGTTTTCTTTAAATTTTTGCCTTGTTTCTCTTCTAGTTTGGATCAGCCTCTTCTCCATAGCCGCAGCCACAAACTCCTACATCTCTTCCATGCCTTCAACACCATCTACTCTACCAGCCATGACCATGGCCGAGCCATCTATGGTGGCCAAACCCTTCAAATTGCAACCTACATGCCTAAAACAATGTTTTTGACCATTGTTGCCTCATTCCCTTCATCCACCATTCAAATCACCACCATAGCCGCCACCACCACCACTGACCTGACCACCACACACCCCTTCCACCTCTGTCCAGTCATGATGCACCCTTAGGCCGAGCATACTTCCCATGGCCGAGCCATCTAGCCTAACAGAAACTCCACTTTTTGCCTAAAAACCATTCACCTCCTCATGTATAAAACTCCATCTTGTTTTGCCATGAACCCGACCCATGCTAGCCATAAACCTAAACCAAAACTTTACCAAATCTGAAACAAAACATACCCTAGGCCATGACAAAGGTTTGAGGAAGCAAGGCAAAAGTTTGGCAATTCGTTTCTCTTTTATTTCAAAGTTATTGCATGTTATGGTCATATTGAATTGTGTTGTTTTGTTTGTTTATTTTGGGTTGTACACAAGAGTTATAGCTTGGATTCACCCTCCACTCAAGTCTGCAGTTGTGTCATCATGCCTTATTGTCTATTTATGCCATTGGTTTGGAAATATTCAGCAATTAGAGGTGAGTAAATCTCACATGACAGTTATATACTTATGCAGTTGTAAAACAACCACAACTGAATGTGTAGAAATATTTATGATGTTATAACTGCCATGTGATTTTATATATATGATGTTAACATGTTAAATTATATGTCATGTCACCTGTTACATGTCACATCACCTGTTACTACTGTATATTATTAAACTGTTTATTTTTATCTGTTTATCACACTACAAGTTCTCTGTAGGTTAGAAATCACTATGGGTTGAAATGATACATACCCGAACGGACTTTAGAATAAGAAAAAATCATTATGGGCTGAAATGATAGGCCTGAACGGTTTTTAAAATTATTCGTTTTGACTTGGGATTGCGGGTTTGAAATGATAGAACCCGGATTTTTTTTTTAAACTGCGGATTGAAATCATACATATCCGTATCACTTAAACTAGGTTAGAAAACTATATACAGACCCGTGGTTATTTTATAAATGTTTTTTTGGAAATTTTAATAATTTTAAATTGCAAGTATATGAAAATTTGATTTAAATTGGATTTTTTTTTAATTATAGAAATTTAGAATTTTCTGTAAGTTAAAATGTTGGGAAAAATGAATAGTTACATTGAATTGTGAAATATAACTTAAGTGGAAAATTTGGAAATTTTGTTAAATAAATTAAGTTATATAAATAAATTTTGAAATAAATTTTTTTTTTTGAAAAAAAATAGAGAATTTAAGTGTTAAGTTGTTTTTTTTAAAAAGGTGAAGAATTGGAATGTTACACTTGAATTTAATAAAGGAATTTTCTGAAAATTGAATTTAATAATAAGAAATTTATTGTATATAAATATTATGTTAAATAATATGTGAATGAATCTTTTAATGAAAAAAATATGATTTTGAAATATTTAAAAGTTTTAAATAAAGTTATTTAATTACTGGAAATATACGAAAACCCTAGAAATTGACTTTTAACAGCATTCAGAAATGATATAGTTGTTGAATTGAACTAAAATAGTGTAAATAGAGCTATTACAGCATTTCTGAAATGTTGTAATTGAACTTATAGGCTAATATTGGACTCACGTCTATTATAGCATTGTCTGGAAATGCTGTAGTGGTCTGCTGTGTTTGCTGAAATCAATTTAAACCTTTGTTTTGAAATCTGAACTACCGCGGCACTTCTGAAATGCTGTCTTTTCTGTTTTGAACTATAATTCAACTAAAAACTGAGTTTTAACAGCAGTTTTATGTGCTGTCTTTGCTGAATAAAAATGTTTTCATATATAACTTATAACAGCTTTTTCTAAATGCTGTAAAAGCATGAAATTTCAATAATTATGGATTTTGATTTAGTAAACGAACTCTGAATGGTTTGAAACTTTGGAAATTGAATACTTGAAATGAAAAAAAAATAAGTCCACTTCTAAAATGATCTAAATGAATAAATTAAATTGGAAATAAATCATTTTAAAGGGAAGTTCAAATTGAAATAAACGAATGTTATCTTTGAACTTTAAAAGAGTATTAAGTTTGATAATTTGCATTTGAACTTAATAATGATTTAAAAGGGAAATTTGAAAAGATATGTTGTTTTGAAATATTAAAATGATTTTTTTGGAGATGATTAAAATCTTTATTGGATAAAGAATTGAGTTTTGAAATGATGTTTTATTTTGAAGTAAAGTATAAATTTTAAAGTTATAACCACGGGTTATAATAACGATTGGTTGGCAAAGAGACCGGGATCGGATATGGACATACTCTCTGTCGATACCGAAAACCACTTTGACAAACCGTGTACGCGGTGGAGATTCCAGAATGAAGTAGGATGGTGACGACGTTCTTGTGGTATGTTACGTGGACTCAACTCCCGTGAGTTGGCATAAGGTGGCTAAAACAGGAGCGATCTCGGGCCAGCTGAGGTAGCACCTCTTATCGGACGCATCTCTTCGATACCATTCTATTACTTGTGATTGTTTGGTGGCCACCCTCCGATTTTGGGAATGTGTTCCGAGGTGGGCGTATGTGGCTGCTGCGTTACCACCAGCCCGTGTGTGTAATTGGTATATCTACCCTGGCATTGCCTTGTGTGCCGTGTCACCTACCTTACCGAGCCTTTACTACGAGTTTGTTTTCTCCCGTAGCCCGTGGAGTATTTAGGGTAGTCTCCCGATCTGGAGATATGCTGATACTGGATGGACTACTGGGACTATTATGTGTGAAGGGTGATATGGGTAGCCCGGAACGCTACTTAAAAGTATGTTTATTTGACTGTTAGACATTATTATAATCGCGCAATATACTATATAGTAAATAGTTTAACGGATCCTTAGAGGATGGGCGGTCCCAGGCATCTTCTAAGTTATTTGTACCTTTACTACAGTTCACTTGAGTTGGTTTACACCGGATAAGTATGTATGTCCTGACTCGAGTGTTTGCTTTTTATTTACGCTAGGGTCAGCCTGAGTTTATTCACAGATTTGGATTTCCACTCTCTGGAGGTCTGGAATTGCTGGAGATTTATCAGCCTATCTAGTTATCTATATTTCAGTCTGTTGTTCTGTTGTCAGCTTTGTATTAGTGGACTTCTTTGTATTTGGGATTTGATGTCGTATTTACTTTCAGTCAGATATTATGTATTTTGTATTTGGTTTTGAGACTTTGTGATAGTAGCTTCATGAACTACTATGGTATTTTATTTTCCGCTGCGAGATATTCTGATGTTTTGTGCCTGTGATTCTGTGATTTGATTTTTATTTGCTCCAAAATTTTATTACAATCTATTATTTTGTACTATTCAATTCTGGCATGTGTGGATTATTGTCGATTTGAATAGTGGAAAATAATGGGTCGTTACAAACTACTTGTCCTCGGCTGACACATACGATATAGAAATGCAGCAGAAATGAGAATACTACAGAATGTAATCATCCAGCTCTTCTCCATAACCTCCAAGGTGTCTGCAGCTAAATCTGGAAACTTACATGGGGCTGACTCGAAAATTATAAGAAAATAACACTTGTATCAGTCTGGTAAACTAACGTGAGAAACTCAAGAAATATGAGTGACATGTAATAGTAACTTTTGAGGCCACACAGATTCCCAAAATGATTTTTCCCCTAAAGAAACCAACCATTCATTAAGTTTAATATATTGTGATATGATAGAAAATTTCTTGAGTATAGCACATAAATCATACCAAATAATGCTATGTTAATGACACAATAATAGTAAGTGTACAACCAAAGCTACTAAGGTGCGTTCGCATAACGGAATTTTCCATGGAGATATCCTCGGTCTGACCGCAACCAAACTCCATGACAAGGACCAAAATCTACCATTCGAGCATCATACATCTCTAAATAGGATGTACTTTAAGGTAAACATAACTGGACCGCCCTTAATGTGTGATCCGAGCCATATCAACTCCCAGTACCAACATACAATAATCTTCTCTAGAACTGGACTTGATATATACCCTTGAGGTTTGTTAAACCTCCCTGGCCATGCCGCTTCTTTGTTTTTTGTCATTTTCCCGATGTTAAGGCTATATTTGGCATCTCCAATAGAAGTCCTCGTCATTCGAATAGAATACGAATCCCCAAACGGATTTCATCATCTTGAATAGATCATAAAACATTACATGGATTCGGGCATCTCAAATAAATCTCGAACCTCCACATAGGTTCCCCGTATACGTACTCCAGTGAACGCAACACTGTCCTCTCTCTTGAATAATCCTCAAGACAGACAGTCCCACACGATAGTATCGTTTGAAATGTTACCGCTAACCTCTCATTTGAACTTAACCTTAGGATTCGTAGTCCAACTCTATAATATTTTACTTCACAATTGCTTCTATAACATAGAATATTTTACTTCACAATTGCTTCTATAACATAGAACTTGTGTACTAGTTTTGAAGTGGTATTCGATAAGTAAAATACTTACGATCCTGGTCCCTTCAAAACTAATTAGACGAATTTTCGGCTAACTCAATTTCGATTCTTTCAAAAGTAAGCAAAAGCTAGAGATGTTTCGTACCAATACTCCTCCCTGGAGGTTCTTATTGGTATGAAATCACAAAGTCATCTTTCGATAACTTCCTAAGTCAATATTTGGTCAAGTATGATAATAAACTAATTGATTATCTATTCAAAACAATTACTTAAACAAATCGTGATTCGTACGCTTAATTCGTTTTCAACATTCCGACATAGCTTTTCCTCATTCAAGAGTGAAGCCAAGTAAGTTAAAGCACTGGTTGCATCAAAGCCTTGCCTGGACACTTCATTCTTGAATCTTAAATAGATAAGTCTACCTCGTCAGCTTTTAATGTTAAGTATAATATTAATGATTTCCATAAACAAGTAGAAGTCAACACGGTTAACTCGTTTCTGACATTTTCCGACTTACTATTCCTCGATCAAGTGGGAAGCCCAATAGGTTAGAGCTCTATTACTCTGACCCTACTCGACATCAATCTAACTTCTCAAGAATAAATAAGTCTTACTTCCTCGGCTTTTAGTGTTAAGCATAGTTAATTACTTTTTAAACAATTAATTAAACAGTCAACCATTTGGCCATTAAGCAATTCTTAACCTTTTTTCGAAAGAATTTGTATATATAATTTTAAAATACTTGAAAATTCTTATAATAGGTTTTAAAACATTTATCCAAAATTTTATTTGAAACAACAATTTACAATTTTCCTCAAAACTTAAAACCGACGGGTTTTCTATATATTTTAACAAAACATCCTTTATTAAAAATTCACAACTAATTCTTAAAAATTCATAAATATCTCAAATTAATTTTGAAATACTCCAACATGAGTATTAAACCCATCTAAAAAGAATGAAAGAAAATACTTAAATTCAAATATCTTTTAAAAAAAATTAAAGTCCAAAATCATAGCTAAACGAGGCAATATTGCACTAGCGATGTTTTGATCACTTTTGAGATGTTACTTAACTTTTTACTATTCAAGTTTTTAATAAAAAAAACATATATATATAAAATTATAAATATGATGAGAAACCCCTAAGGATTTTAATACAAAGTTCCATAGCAATCGCCCAAAACAAGGCAATTCACAAGTGCATCTATAGCGATTCTCGCTACAAGTGCACTTCCAAATCTGAGTCCGATCTAAACCAAAGTCCATCTATAACCTATGTGTTTTGTTCAAGGTCTTATCACAAGTCATACAAGTCCATTCCAAGTCCATTCAAGTTCATATACATGGATCGCATATGTCACTTACTTTTAGAGTAAGAATCCAACCAATGTTCTAACATAATTTAACAAGAATTCAATCGACATAAACAAATCAAATACAAACATATAAGTGTTATATTTTTATTCAAAGTGGGGTGTTAATTCACATTTAATCTCACTGACAACCAAGATCCAAGAACCAAAACCAAACCCCAACCTTGCAACACCTTTCCTCCTCCTCCTCCTCCTTGATTTCCACTTGCCTTTCCTCCCTCCCATTCATCCGTTTACTCACGGGCATCTCAATTAGGGTGAGCATGGCTTTACTTCTTTATGTTTTGTCTTTATGGAAGGTGTTCTACTATTGTACTAAGCCTTGTCGCAATGTTTGAAGTGATCTCGAGTTGATTTGGAACTATTTCATTTAGAACATTTAGTGAAGAAGGAGATGAAGAAGCCTTTAGAAATGCTTGGATTTGTTTTGTGAATTTGTGATTATAACTTTAAGTTATACCTCTTCTTATATAGGCATAAGAATGGTGTTGCTTAAGGTTGCATTTAGCCCCCCACCCCCCACCATGTCATGGAAGCTTCACCTCTCATCACTTCTTCTTTATGCACATTGCTCTTATACCCTTCTCATAATATCTCTTTTCTATATGGAAGCTTCTAGAATGTTCCAAGCTTTATGAAGAGGAGTATGTGTTAATTAGTTGCTAATTTTTTCATTTGATTATTAAAAAAGTGCACAAGAGTTCTTACAACTTATATCGATCGAAAAGCTGTTTACCAATAAACCGATTTTGGGTCACATCATCGATTTTTCTTCAAAGAACATATTTTTGTAAACATTATTCCAAAAAAAGTTTATCATCATTAGTTATGATTTAAAAGAGGATTAAAAATCTTATTAAATCATTTTAATAACATTTAATTCAAGATTCAAATATTTAAATAATTCATATATTTGAACATGGAGTGTCCGAAATTTCGGGTCGTTACAGGTTGAACCCTTGGATTTTGTTGCTCAAATTAAATGTTATAAATTGACATTGTTAAGATAAACATGTTTATGACATAGCATGGTATTGACAATAAATAAATAAACATAATTTTACCTAATAAGATTAGATATTTCTTCATAATTGAGAAGCACCATTGTTCAAACTATGAAAAACTCTTTAAGTGTTTAAAAACTTTTTTCCTTCAGTTTACCAGAAGGACGTCCATTTTTTTTAAAAATGGAAAGAGAAAGTTAGATGACTCTTCTATAACATCATCATCATAAATAGAAGCATTAAAATTCAACTTAACATGGTCTTCGAAATATTAACTGAAAAATATGGATGTTTTTTGAACGATGTAAGCTTGACGTATTGAACTTTTAAAGCATGCTTTTTGTTCCACCTTACTTTTAAGGTGACTTAGCTACCTTTAAACCAAAAGGTTATCAATTATATGTTTACCTTGTCGATTTTGAAAAAGAGTATATAATTCCTACTTGTATTTTATGTACCTCTCAAAAAAATACATCCATCCGTAATGCACCGACTTTGCATTAAAGTTGCGGTTGGTAGATGTACAGGGAGATGTTCCATCAAGTTGACTAACCCCGAAGGAAATATTTTCTCCAATTTACACTATAATTTGGATATGTATGTTTCTAGATTTTTCAAATTACTTTTTTTAAGTATGGTTAAGTGACTCTTAATAGATAAACTAAGCTCGGCAATAGGCATCCACACCTTCGGCAGCAATAGCTCCTTAAATATTATTAGGAAAAAAGTCTCTAAAAATACTTGACAATCATGACTTTTCATACCGACATTTGAAGGTCCTTCATATCAACACATCTTGTCATGTTAGAAGCAATTCCATTTGAAAACCTCAAATTTTAAACCTACCCTTATAGTTTTTGTCGATGCTTATTTTCCAGTTTGTAACGTGTAAAATATTTGAAATTTGAGCATTCAATATCAATTTTAAGCTCTGGACGATTACAGTATAACTCGATATCATTTCTTGACTTCAAATCATCTTTTTTTTCCTTTCACATTCATGATCGTGTTAACAAAGTTCTTTAACATATTTTTCTTTTTATGCATTATGTCTATATTCTGTCGAAGTTCATGATTTTTTCAATATGGTAGCTCCTAAACTACACTTCATTTGCGCCAATTATGATACCATCCTTTACCAGGAAATTCGGGCACTATCCATATCTCGTGTATTTTGTGATGATCTTGCACGATCTCGCACACTGCATCACTACTGAGAATGGAAGGTTCTTCTAAAGTGATAGTTGTATTTCATGTAAAGTTTCTATATCAAATCTAGAATGATCGTTTAAATGCAAAAAATGACGATGTCAATCTCACTAATATTGTTTGTACCATTTGTAAGTCGAAATGATTCTATCCGATCCATGCAAACAGGACAAACGAATTTGTTGCTATTACTCCATCCACAAAGCATCCCATATGCAATAAAACTGCTTATCGTCCATAACAAAGAAGCAAACATACTAAAGTTCTTTTTTTGAAACGTCACACGTAACGACACCCTCTATCCACAGCTTTTTCCAACTCATCGACTAGAGGTGACAAGTAAAAGTCTACCCCGTTTTTGGATTTTTAGGTCCAAGAACAATTACAACTTGAAACATGTTGGATTCTTCATACACATCCAAGGAGGGTGAAACACTCCGCATTTTAAATAATTAATTAAAAAGGACATTTCGGTAATTTTACATAAAGCTGAACTTAATTTTGACAAATGAAGAAATTGGAAAATATGACTTTTCCATTAGGTTAGGTAGATTTTTCTAGTCTTAAGAAGATAAGGAATGTTTCGTTATGAACATTTTGGGTCCTGCGTCTGTTTTGATATTAAGTTTAAGAATTAATAAGAATTAATCAAAACCTATTTATTAAGTAACTAAACGAATATGTTTGAATTACTCCAAAATGCATGCAATGGTTTTTATACCTTTACGCTCACAAACTTGAAATCGCTTCAAGGAGAAAGCATTAATTACCATAACAATGAAATAATCTATTATAGTCAATGAAATGATATTACGTATATTAAAAAAGAGAACATAATGATATATTTGTAAAAAATAATGCATTTAATGAAAGAAATGTTACATATTTAAAAGGGAAGGTAATAGTATAGTTATGAAAAATCACATTTCTTCACAGAAAATGTATGCTATCTTTTTATTTGTAAAGAATAAGGGTAAATCAAAATTTGGAATTTGGAAAGATTAATACAAATTAATTATAAATTGAGAGAAGTACTAATAAAAAGCAAGGTTCCTAAGTAATCTATGTATAATAGTCAATAATATATATAGTATATCAATAAATAGTGTTGATTTGAATTATAATAAGTGGTATTGATTAGAAATATAATAAATGTTATTGTTTTGAAATATAGTTAATGATGTTAATTGGAAGAATGCAAATACTATTTTCTTTAAGGAAATAAAAGGAAAGGAATTTTGCGTATATATAAGGACAAGTGATATATATTAACAAATAACTTTTCCTAGACCTAGACTTCATCTATAAATGTAAAGCCAAGCCTCACTCCTTTCATTCTAACCCTAGCCCACCACCTCTCTAATTCTGTACATTTTTTTCTTCCTACTCTAAACTTCTTAACCAAAACATCATATCCTAAAGTGCGCATCCTTTAATTTCTAAATTAAATACAAAGAAAATCAAATTAAAAAAATAGGGAGAGAGGTATAAAAAATCAAAGGGTAGAGAATCTAAGTGTAAGCAAGAGGAAAAAAATCAACAAAAATAAGCTTTGCAAAGGGAGAGAAGGGATAATTCAACACGGATTTAGAAAGGGAAATCTCTTCAAAAAGCATTTCTAAGTGAGTGAATTTATCTACAAAATGATTATGTTGTAGATAAGTGTTATACTTTAATGATATGTCTTCTTAGGATTAAAAATATGATTTTTAATCCAAATAAGTGCTCCTTGTTTGAAATAGTTATGAATTGAAATAGTTAGAAAACCTCAGGTGACGAGTTAATACAAATAATTATTATAACTTAGGAGGGAAGGGTAAATTAAGTTAAAATTACTCTAATTCAATAGATCTCGTTTTTATATTATAAGTTGAATTGAACTCTATAAATAACGAGTAATTGACTACACCTTTTAGAATTCACTTAGAATTGATTCTATTATATTCGAAATATAAAAAAAAAGTTTTATTGAAATAAGTATCGAAAGTTGATTGAAATATACGTAGATGATTTATCTAAATATAATTATAATCATGAGATAAATTACATGAAGTTAGGTGTAAACTAAATAGAAAATGTACCAAAACCACTTATTAAAAATGAACTTTAACCCTATACTTGAATCCAAAAAGAAGACAAATAAAATAAAGAAAATGGTAGATCTAAAAATATTGATTTAGACATCTAGATTTTAAATTAAATGTTTGAATTCCATTAATTACGAAATAAAATGGAATCGATTCAAATCTGACTTGATTCAGATATCTGAATACCTATTCAAATGTCTGGAATCAAAATTAGACCTCTGAATATAGTGTCAGATGTCTTAATGTATGTACTTAATTCTTTGTGCATGGAATCAAACCATTGAATCAAAATCACGGGTTGAACCTAGACCTAGTGTAGGCCAAGTAAAATGGATCTGGTAACTTGTTCCCACTTCCTTGTCTTTCGAGAGTTCACATTACTGAATGGAGTCATGCTACAAGCTAGAATAATATCACATATGGTTACATCCTAAGTTCTTACTTAATAAAGCTATTAAACACGACACTCAATGCATAAGCGATTACATTACAATTAAAAGCTCTTGTATCATTTGTAGCTAAGTTTCCGTCACCTATTAATGAAAGTTGAAAAGTGAGGTGGTGAAATTCATCGTAGTAATAACTATTCATTATACAGAGGAATTTGATTGGTTAATTCACTCCTTTTGTTATTTGTGTAATGGTCTAGAGCATAGGACCGCACAGAGGAGGTTACTCAACGCTTAAGTGACAAGTCTATATTGGGATTGTTAACCCAAAGGATTACATGGGGATTCTAAACCAAAGGTTTACATTGAGATTGTTAACCCGAATGTGTTGACTTAGTATTGTAAGGTATACTCGGTTAGGTGCAACTCAGACAACTATAATTGAGAATGTTAACTATAATTGATAGTGTTAACTCAATTGGGCATGTTCAACGCAATGTATGGATAGGTGGTCTATTGTCAAGAACATACACTGGAGATATTTCTAAGATTATTCAGTTCTGGTATGTACCACATATCAGTGGAAACTTTCATAAATCGTAATTGGATTTAGGTACATTAAGCATAGTCAACCTATAGTGTGAAATTAGCTCATTCCTTATATATGAATAACGTACACACACTAAGGAACACCCCTAGGTCATGTAGGTTATAACAGAACTTTAATTACTTGTCAACACCATATAAATAGCTACATAATTCGCTTGCTAGACCTTGTCTGTTCCCCTCTATTTCTACCATTTTATATCTATTACAGGATGATAGAGTAGCATGTAAGTAATCAGGATAGGGTGGGTGGAGAAAGTGGCTTGGTGTTTTAAAGATATATTTATTCTCCTCAATACCTTGTGTTATTTTTATTGTCCAAACTATGTTGTATTATCATTTAGACTCTATTTTATCAGCACTTGTATGGACTACAATTATTCTGAGACTATGCTATTTTGGATCATCAGTACTTATATTTTATTTTCTTCTACTGTGAGATCTGAAAATGTAAAATACATTACAATTGTAGATATCTCTATATCATGCAAAAAATAAAAACCAAATAATTCATAATTCTTGGCACGACTTGAGTTCAAATGCCATTTTAGGCTTTGGATCGATGTGTCCAAAAGTGTTGGTTGTTACACTTGATGTCAGAGCTTAGGTCTCGCAATTCCTACTAAATTAGGGCATACGAGAGAGTGTATTTGTAACTTCTATTATATATGTATATTTGTTTATATATACGTCACACCCTATGTATTTTGACTTACAAGGTAGATATTTTCTTGTCCCTCGTATAAGCAAACAACTATGAGTTTGGATAAATGTTAAGATTATAACAGTAGGGATAAAAATTAAATCCATCGCATTTATTATAATTTACTGCATAGAGAAATGCTAATGGAAGTTCTCTATTCCAACTAGTAGTACTGAAAAAGAAAGCTAAAGTATAACATTTTCTCTTAAAATTCACCTTTATGAATATTTCCTATCTATAAAAGAAAATCAGAAAGATACGTTTACATGTCCACTTTTCTAAGCTTAGTTGAACAGTTTAGGACAAAATTTTCAATTGAAAAATACAGTCATGATTTTTGTCAAAAGGAAACATTTTTTAAAATTAGCATAGAATTTTACAAGCCTGTTAGTTTTTATGAAAAATAAAATTACAAATCATAAAAAAGGAAAAATAAGAAAAACAGAATCGAAAAAGTTATTGATACTTTGACTTGAAGTTTTATTGGAGTTAGAAGGATAACACGGTCTATAAAGTTTGAATTAATTAGGATGGATTAACTAGAATAGTCAATATGCCAGTGTCCAAAGGACTGCTAGTTATGAAGTTGTAAAGCATTGAAAGATTTGGTGTAAAGAAAGAATTCAATATAGAGTTTGGGTGGACTTTTCAATCGATGCTCAAATTGAAAGGTTAGAGTACCAAATCGAATTTTTTGCAACAATAAAGAGTGAACAACACTTCGTGTTTTTCCTACCAAAATGTGATTTAAGTTGCTTTTAGATTATAAGTCCCTAAAATATTTGTTGTTTTAACATCGTCGAAAGAGATAGATGATTTGGATTATTTGTGGACGGGTGTCGTCTTCCAACATTTCTGATGACGTGCCACACAATTTTGTTTGGCTTGGGAAGTTATAGATAACCGGACAAGTAGGTTGTCGCCTTACAGTATATGGTCTATGGCAATATTTATGAAGTATCGATGCTTGAGTTGTCGTTGTAATTACAAACACATTATTTGGGGATGATGTTACATTTTAGTTCCATATCATGTTCACTAGAGTAATACATGATTCATTTTAGATGTTCCTAGAGGAGTTTTTAGGTATGACACTATTTAAGTATTGAACATTATGTCTATTGGATTAATATGGCAAGACGTCATTCCACCTTCAGTTGTCTCGGCCATAAAACAATTGGAGTAAAATGGTGAGAAGTTATATTTGGGAATGATCCCATAAATGGAATTGTATTAAGGAGGTAAAATTTGGAAGTTTAAATTACAAAAGATATCCTAGATGAAGTTGAAGTTAAAAATTACACAAGGAATTGTTAATTCAAGAAATTGAATTCTCATTATGTAGAAGATATTATAGTTTGCATGCATCGAGAATGCGGAGGCAATTTTCATAGAAAGTGAGATTGAAAATTTGGTAAGATTTTGAAAAGAGGATAGTATGAATCTTTTCATCCCTACGATTGGAAGGATATATTTATTTAAGAATGCTATCATGAAGTATTGACCTAATGATACATAGTTTGTGTTGCATAACAGTTGCAAGTTAATATGTATCACTAGGTCGATTGCGTTTAATACTAAAACAAATTTAGGCTTGGACTTTGAACTTTACTTAGATTAGGATTTAGGTTGCTATGTTTGAATAGATTGATTAATATGATTACCTTACTTGAATGCTTGAATGTTTACTACTTGTATGTTATAGAATTTAGGGGGTAAATTTTGATAGAGTAGAAATGTGATACCTTGGTATCATAATTGTTGGAGGATTGGAGAAGCAATATCGTAAGTGAAAAGATAAAGCTTAATTTTTATTTTCACTAGTTTAAGAGATGGCCAGATTTTGATGTCCTTGGATGAAAATGAAGAATAGTAAGAAACTCAAGTTATTTGATGTTATGTGAGATATCATCCACTTTCGATTTGTTTTACCTTAGCATCCAGATGATGAAGTAATCGGTATACTATTGGGATGATTTAAGGCACTGTGTATGTGCATTGAGGATTGCATAAGGCTACGTTTCTTTTACGGCTTACTTGTGCTCAAGTTATCGGTTATGGAGCATGTTGACATAATTAAATCTTAGATGGTAGCAAGGATTTTAGAGGTTTACCTATGCATATACATTTGTAATGATTTGGATAGAGTTTACATGCCACTACTAAGATTGATAATTTGAGGTTGGAAGAACGATCCAGTTGAAATTTCATGGAAAGGAAAGAAGAGAATTCGATCTTTTCACGTCATTCTTTCCTGAAAGATTTTTCCATTTGCCCATTTGTTAAAGTGATTGGTTTATTTAAGAATGGATGAAAGGTTGTTATAGATTATCACTATTAAATTAGAAAATTGAATTGTGTCATATGCTTTGTTTTGTGGATTTTGTTTTCAAATTTGACTTGACTCATTATATGTTATGTTGCATACATATTGAAATTATCGGCATATTTTACGATGTTTTGCATTCAAACTATATGTCATGATTTTTCATTCTTATAGGAGTTGCAATGTATTCACATGTCATATTCATGACATATGTTGATTGATGGATGCATTGTTGCTAATTTTACTATTGTTGTGAATTGGTTTTTACATTTATTTTGTCGTTGCTGTATATTGCTATCTAGGTTCATATTATTGTTGGTACATGTGTGGATATCATATCTTATATCGCTAGAAATGTTAGAAAATGTATATGTTTGATATGAATTGGTTGGATGCTTTATTTGGATGATCTGTGTGTAGTGTGGTTTGAGTATATGTACTACACATAAAGGTGGTTGTTATTGTATGGTTGAGTCCATGAGTTGTATTTTCCATCTTTGGAAATTTCGATGATAAAATTCTTTTAAGTGGGGAGAATGTAACAACTCATATTTTTAATAAAAATAAATAGTTAATTAAAATGATATTTTGGTAATTTTACATAAGGCTGAAAAACTAAATTTTTACGAACAAGGGAATTTGCAAAATCTAACCTTTTCATTTCGTCAAGTAGATTTTTCTAGCCCAAATTCAAATATAAAATATCAGAAATGAACATTGGATAAATAAGATACGGAATGATTACCGTTATGCACATTTCAAGTGTAGCGCTTATTTTGAAAATAAGTTTAAGAATTAAGTATAAGAATAAGTCAAAACTTATTTTTTAAGTAATTAATTGAATATTTTTAAATTACTCTAAAAAAGGATATAATGGTTTTATTTGCATTAAAAGAAAAAGGGGAAAGATATTTACAAGCATAAACTTGAAACCACTTCAAGAGCAAAGCAGTAATTACCATAATGATTAAATTATTGTTGTAATTAATCAAATGATAAGATACGTATACCAGATAGAGAACGTAAAATTATATTTATAAAAAGAATGCATTTAACAAAAGAAACATTACATAATTTAAAAAGAGAAGGTAGCAATATAGTTATGAAAAGAACACATTTCTTAAGAAAAAATGTATGTTATCATTAGCAAAACATCTGTACGCAAAGAAAGTCTAACATCACATACCTTAGCAAAATCAGGATATGTCCCATCGAAATGTTTCCAAGCTTTATCGTCTAAACAATAAAAAAAAACATCGTCATCTCATTGTCGTTCACTATGCCATCATATGTGTTTTATCGCAGCAGTAGAACATATAACCTTTGTAATCTTGGTATGATTGAAAAATAATGCGTTCTAGTGAAGGTATACATTTACCACTATTTTTCACCGGCTTATATCCAGGTTGTTTACGGAACTCACACTGTATTAGAGATCTTCCTTCCAATAAATCAAGATCCACCTAGACACATGTCAGTTTCTCATACAACAATCCAAATGCATAGGGCCTCTTTAAGGGAATGTCAATTCACCGCCAATGAATTGTCAAGTGGAAGCATGTATGTTACACAAGCTAAAAATTGTGTTCATTTGGTTTTCTGACGAATTGTATATGAATTTTATAGCAATCAACGTAGATGTCGTTGACAAATGTATCATTTTACAACCTTTATAGAGTGGTCATTTGATGCTTCTAAGAAGTTGAAAAAAAATTGCCCTCCTAATTTAGATCTACCTTCAAATCTACTTAATCGGTCTACACACTCAGACCAGCGGCATCATAGACCATTTCAATCATTATATTTTATAGGTCTACATTTCTTCAATAAGGAGTTCGTTAAAATCCACATGCATATCTATAGTCTCCACTTGTATAACGAGATACTATTCTCTATGATATATCCACACAAGATAGTGGGCATAAAACCATGCTGGTGTAATGTAGTATCATAGCATAATATTCTATAAGTTTCAAGCAATGACATTCCAAACATGGACATCGGACTTCTTTCATATTTGTTTTATTAGAAGATGTTACTTACATGAACGAACCCACACCATTTCTAAAGTGCAACTAAATCGTTCCTCTTTTTTACCTTTCATGTACTTCCAAGTTCGATCTTTCAAATTGTCCATTTTTTATACTCTACATGTAAACAAAAATAACATTATTTTTCACGCGATAGTATTCAATTCTTAATTTTTTTTTTAATAGAACCAAATATTAATAATAACAGTACTATCACCTATTTAATAAAACCAAACATTAATAATAAAATTTTTGTCATTTATGTAATAAAACGAAACATTAATAACATTATTAATTTTATTATTAATTTAAATAACATTATTATTGTTTTTATTAATTTAGATAACATTATTAATTTAAATAACATTATCAATTTACTATATTTAAATAACATTATTAATTTTATGATTAATTCAAATAACACTATTAATTTAAATAACATTACTAATTTTATTATTAATTTAAATAACATTATTAATTTTATTATTACTTTCAATAACTTTATTAATAACTTAAATAGCATTATTAATTTTATTATTATTTTTAATAAAATATAATCACTTATAACATTATTAATTTTATTATTAGTTTTAAAACAATGGAATCTACAAATAATTTAAAAGCCATATAATCTAAAGATTTCTACATTTTTTTAATCGCTGGTCATCCCACTTCCCATTACATATGCAATGATATTCACGTTTAGTAAATTATTTCAAATCGAACGATTAACAGAATTTCGGCAACACTTTCCCTTATTCCCCATATCATATAATGATCATATATGACAATTATCGGATAGAGCTAAATTAAACATCTAAGGGGTTTCATTAATAATAGATGGCTTTATTGAACAATTTTATTACAATACCAATCATCAAATGATATACGAACGATATCATATCATTGAATAAAAAAAGGAAATATATTTAAATATTAGTTTTTTGTTAGTTCGACCTTGTTAGAATTATTATTGATGTTAAGGATATCACTATTGATCATTTCAAACACATAATTAAATTAATAATCATACCTAGGAGGCTTTGAACAGCTTAAAGGCGGTGGTAATGGGTTTTTCAGGTGCCTTCAGGATTGGTGAAGGCGACATCAACTACGGGTTGGTGACCGTTGGTTAGGGATACCATGGAGGCTTGGAGAATGTGAAGACTTGGAGGTTTAGAGGAGGCAATGCTGGGCTTGGAGGTGGTGGCTTGGGGAGGGGTTTGGCTTGCAATGGCTTGAGGAAGGAGCATTGTTGGGCTTGGGGAGGAAGGAGGAGGCGGCAGGTTGGGGAGGGTTTATTTATTTTATTTGAAAGTGGATGAAGGAGAGAATGTCGACTATGTAAGGATGGTTGGGAGCGACGTTATACCAACACCACGATGACATCGTTGTATGGTCAGTGGCAAGGCATTAGTAAATTTACGTATGTAGATACTTACCGACGCCCCATTGACGTCTTAATTTTTTTGTCGAAATGATGTCATTAATATCATCTAAGTAAACAATTAATTTGAAAATTTTAATAAATTAATTAAAATAATAAGGGAAAAATTGTAATTTTAAATTAGCGGATATAAATATAAATTTCTGTAAACATTGGAATTAGGCCTCGAAACATATTCCATTGTGTCTAAAACATCATTTAAAGTTAAGAATCATATATAACTAGTTAAATTTGATAAGTTGGGTCGAAAATATTGGAAAATACGACTAGTGATGTTCTCGTAAATATGGTTTTCAGACCAAGATTAGAAACCCTAATTTTCAGCTATACAAAGGATCCTACCCTCCACTATTTCTCATCCCAAACCCTAGTCATCACCTACACGTACAATTCTCCTCACTTTCCCTTAAAAATTTCTTAGCCTGAAAACACTTCTTTATATTCTAAATAAAAAAACTCAAGTTAAAGAAAGAAAATCGACAAATAAAAGATAAAGAGAGAGGTAATGCAATTCAAATGAAGCTAGGAAGAGTGGGGCTCTAAAACGGTGAGTGAATTGATCTCAAGAATATGTTAAGTGATAGGTAATCAAATTTATTTATATTTCTACCTGACCTAAAAGTATACCATTTTAATTTGAGATAGAAGTTCTAAGTTATTTTACTTGGACTAATTTTAATTTTGTGTACATATTATGGCAAAGCCCTAATTAATATATCGTAATTGTAGAAAACGAGAAAAGGTAGACCAGGTTAATCTACCCCAAATTATATGGATATAAACCTTTATTTGATAAAGCTTGGTTTGAATTGATAAAGCTGATTTGAATTAGATAAACTAAAGTAATTGAATACTCCTTTATTTCACCCCGAGTTGATTACGTGATTTGAAATATATATAGGATTCTCCTAGGATATACTTAGGTAGAATTAAATAGGAAGTGTGTAAATATACGCATATAATCCTTGAAATTCGTAAGTTAAATTGGTGTAATCAAGGGTATGAAATACACAAAGAAATATAGTTAAAAATAAGTTCTTAAAACCTGTATGCGAAGTCATGAAAAGATAAATAAAAATAACCAAAACATACAAATTATAAAAATTTGGAAAAACAAAACCAGACGTATAATCAGACATTTGAAAATTCAACCAGACTTCTAAAAATTGGGTTCAGACATTTGGATTTCAGGGAATCCCAACATGAGAGTTTTACATTCAAATCCAACTTAATTCAGCCGTCTAAAAGCGTAATTAGACGTTTGAAAATTAAGTCAGATATCTGAATATCTAGGAGTGCTCTTTAACATCAGTCAATCAGACGTCCGAATGGGGTTTTAGACGTTTGGATATTTTTAAAAAGCCCATGTCGAACCTAGACTTGGTGCAGGCCGAGTAGGATGAATCGACGAAACTTGTACCCACTCCTTTTACTTTAGAGGCGTCCATAGAACTGAATGAAGGCGTGCAAGGAGATGGAGAAGTATCAAACTTCACTAAGTTATAAGGCATGGCATTCGACGTTATATGTGGTTGACCCGCGACGGTGTGCTTTAGAGCACATGGCACCAACAGGAGGTTACTGGATGTGCTAGGAACAACTGGGTCTAGGCATTGTTGTGTATGCCTTGTGTTGTGTATAGTAGCAAACACTAACAAGAGGTTACTCGATGTTATCGGGAAATTAGGACAAGACATTATGGTGTATCCCGGTGCAGTGTGCAGAAATAGGATATCGTGCACTAACTGGAGGTTACTCGATGTTTTGAGGCAATTGGGCCTGACATTGTTGTGTATACCCGGTGTTGTGCATAGGATAATGAATGTAAGAGGGTAGGTTGCACGATGCTTTAGGGGAAAGTAGACCTAAGCATTATAGAACATGCTCGGTTGAATTAGTGGATTCTTGGATTATACCCTTAAGACTCGTAACTCAGATTGCTTACTTAATGTAGACATTTTTTGGTTAATCATTAAGGATGTTTACTAGGTTTTGATTATACTTAGGGTGACTGTTACATGTAGTGTCAGGGTGTAGTACTTTGGTAAGGGACTCCTTGCACACACACACCCATTAAGCATGCATATACATAATCCATAAAAACCAGTAAGCACCCTAGGTCATATAGATTATAAATGAAGTTAATGGCTTATAAACATCGTATACTAGAAATATAATTCATTCACCAGACTTTGTCTAACCCACTCCTCTTTTTCCCCTTATATACCCATTACAGGAGGCACGGGTCGGTAGGTGATTTGGTGTGGACCCAATGCGTGAAGGAGGAGACAAGGCTATCAAAGTCATATTATTTATAGTTACTTCCCATGTACCTTAGGTTATGCTATTTCTATCAGTTAAAAAATATATTATCATCAGACTCTTTGTATTTGGCAAGTGGAGACACTGTTGTACGGATTACGTTTCGTTGAGGCTGTTGTCTGTTTTGGACTACTATAATATTCATATATTATTTACTTCCACTGTGAGATCTGAAAGTGTAGAATGTATTAAATTTATAATTTTCTACATATCATGTAAACTTTTAAAACATAAAGACTCGTACTTCTTAGCACGACGTGAGTCCAAATGCCATTTAGGCTTTGAATCGGCATATTTAGAGGTACAGGTTGTTACATTTGGTACCAGAGCTTAGGTTCAAAATTTCTTAGATCTAGGTGCATATTGAGAGAACATACTTGTATATTTTCAAAATTTTAAAATATTCTTATAATACATATAAAATAATAGCATGAATACACCCACTAAATCTTAGTGATGCTTAATACTATTCGAGGAAAGTTGCTAATAACCCATAATCATAGATGGTGAGAATGAGCAATCAAGTTGGAAATGGCCCGTGCGAAGCGATTGAGATTCCGGATGTGAATGTTCTGATGTGGTTCCTTCGGTATCTATAAATAAGAGGCCACACCGAACTTAACCCCAATGGAGGACCCGCAAGCATAGAAGGTGGTGTCGGTTAACCCACTACTTGTGGATTTCGCCAAGCTATCTAAGTATTTTCTGAGCTTGGGAGGAAGCCTTATGTAGGAACTGAATCTTTCATGGACTCAAAGGCATGAATGCGTACTTGTGAGAAGATTTTTGGATTGTTGGGCCTAGGTGATGCCGCTAGAGGACAGTTGGCTTCTTGACACTTGCAAGGAGAAGCTTTAAATTGGTGGGATGTTGTGGTGACAAAGACTAATGAAGAAGAGATAATTTTGGGTGATTTTAGAAGATGTTTTGAGGCCAAATTATTTCTATAGTTGAGCAAGGAGTGTAGATAAAGAGATTTATGCATCTATAGTAAGGAGATATAACAGTGAAAAAATAGGTGAATCAATTCAATGTGCTAGCTAGATTTGGAATTGATTCAATAAATACCCGACATAAAAAAGCTTTAAAGTTTGTGAAAGGGCTGAAGCAAACTCTTCAAGATTTAGTTGTTGGCTACATTCTCATGGGAGCTACTTATAAGGGTTTGGTGGAGATAGCTCTACTAAATACCATTTCAAAGGATGAAGTGAAGGATGAGCCTAAGAAGGTAGAGGAAAAGCCATTCCAGCAGAATCAGTGCAAGGTTGGAATGGGGGATTAGGGTAAGATAAAGAAATATGGGGCATATGGTAAAGGATTGCAAGGTGAATCTCTCGAAGATCAAATGCTACAGCTGCAATCAATTTGGACACATGAGCTGGGAGTGTCCAACTACACCTAAGACCTCTACCCAAATGGTTCCAGGTTATGCACTAGATATTGTTCGAGCTCGAGTGCAGCTTCAGTTGTGGATCAAAGGAAAAAAAGTCATTATAGAAGTTGTACTAATGCTTTTTATTTATCTATTTGCACTTTATTTGACACCAGGGTGCACACTTTTTTATTTCGAGTAGACTAGCAGTTGAACTGCACTTAGAAACTAGTATAGTTATAGACTCCGTAGTAGGATTAAACACTGTTGGAGGATCAACCCACTTACCCTGATTTGTAAAGGTTCGAAATTGTATACTTCGGGGGTCGAGTTTGATTGTGATCCTTTTGTTTTCGGATTTTTTGGGTTTGGTTTAATTTCAGAAATGAAGTAGATGACTATGTATGGAGTAGTACTAGACTATGATAGGAAGGTTGTTCATTTGGGTACTTGTAGTGGGCGCAACCTAGAGGTTTACGTGACCCCAAGAGTTCAATGATGTTGAGTTATCTATATTCTTTAGACCTTTCACGTGATGAATTAGCTTCATTATCAGTATCTCATGAGTACCCATATGTCTTTTCCGAAGTTTCCGGTCTTCCACCATATAGGGAGTTCGAATTTATATTGAGGACAACACCAGACCGTTGGTTTACCCCTTAGACGTATGGCTCTTAGAGAAAGACACGAGCTAAATAAGTAGGTGAATGAATTATAGGAAAAGGGATTTATCTAGAGAAGTATTTTAAAGTGGGCGCACCAGTTGTCTTTACTACAAATGCAAACGTGTCCTTAAAACTTTGGGTCGATTATCGAGAGCTAAATAAGCTGATAAAGAAAAATCGTTATCCACTACCCGATATAGACGATCTCTTTGACTATCTAGTTGGAAAAAACATATTATCTTGGCTTTACTTGGCTACCAGATTCCATTTGCTGCGTGTGGTTAAGGATGGTACTTAGAAAACCGTTTTTGTACACTCGATGTATTTTATGAATGGTTAATCATGCCATTTTACTGACCAATTCCCTAACATATTTCGTCAATCTCATGAGTCGAGGTTTTGAAGGATTGCTGAACAAATTCATGGTGGTATTCATTGATGACATACTTCTATTCGAAAAGCGAGGAAGAGCGCAAGTTGCATTCAGAAGAAATGTTCAATGCTCTCCGTAGGCATAAGCTAAAGGCGAAATTTTCCATATGTCATTTTTGGTGCAAGAAGGTTCGCTTTCTAGGACATGTTGTCTCTGAGCATGGACTAGTGGTAGACCCTAGTAAAGTTGCTACAATGCAGGATTGGCACGTACTAAAGAATGCTGCGGAGGTAAGAAGCTTTCTTGGTTTGGCTGGCTATTATATGAAGTTCATTAAGGACTTCGCTAAAATTTCCGCACCATTAACACGCCTTAGTAAGAAAAACCTAGTTTTTCATGGAACCCGGAATGTGAAGATACTTTTATAAAGTTGAAGGAGATGATGATTAGCGCACCTTTTTAAGTACTTCCTAATGGTTCGAAGGCATTTGCATTATATACTAATGAATGTGGTACAGGATTGGGCATTATGTTGATGCAAGAAGGTAGAGTTGTTTGTTATGCCAGTCCATAACTTAAAGTTCATGAGAGAAACTATCCAACCCACGATCTTGAACTGACAGCCATTGCGTTCGCCCTCAAGTCATGAAGGAATTATTTTTTAGGGGTAGGGTTTGAGCTATGCAAGGATCAAAAATCTCTAAAGTATTTCTTCTCCTAATACAATTTGAACTTGAGGCAGCAGAGGTGGATGGTTTCTTGGCTTCATATGACTTCAGTGTCTGATGTACTCCAAGCAAAAGCAATGTTGTAGTGGATGCCTTGAATAGAAAAGCATGCGATGTTGAGTCCTATATTTTTGGAATGGAAGCACTTGAAGTTTAATTCTACATCTGATTTTCAGTCCTCAACGGACATCACACCAAGGTTGTTGGCAGCTTTAGCTGTTCATCCTTTACTTGTGGAACCATATTAGTTCAAGGTAGAGGCAAGATACAGAGTTATTGGATATTTTTGATATGTTGAGTCAAGGAGAGTATTCTAGTCATTTGTACCGTTATTTCATTGATTTGAGAAGATGGCTGAGGAGAGATAGTAGGTTGTGTGTTCCTCTTATTAAGGAATTGATTGACATGGTTCTAACATAGTCCTATCATTCTAGGATGATCATTATCCTAGTGCTGATAGAATGTATCATAATATGATGAAAGTATTTTATTGGCCACGAATAAAGAGACATGTAGTGGAGTTTGTTTCTGAGTGTATAACTTGTCAGAGAGTAAAGGCAGAGCCGAAAAACCCAATGGATCATTACAGCCTTTGGATATTCCATAGTGGAAATGGAAGAATATCTCTATGGATTTTATTGATGGATTGCCTAAGAGAAGAAGTGGGAATGAGAGTGTTTGGATCATCGTCGATCGATTAACCAAATACGATCATTTTGTTCCAGTTAGAAGTACGAGGACGGTTGCATTTTTGACGATCTTATATGTGAGCGAGGTGATTTGACTACATGGAGTTCCTTCTATTATTGTCAATGATCGAGATCCACTTTTCATTAGTGAGTTTTGAAAGAGACTTCAAAAATCCTTGGGTACTGAACTAAATCTTAGTACAGCCTATCACCCACAAACGGACGGATAGGCAGAGAAAGTGAATCGGGTACTGGAGATTTGCTGAGGATGTGTTTTTTGGACTATAGAGGTTCTTGGGAGGATCACTTGCCATTAGTGGAGTTGGATATAAAGATAACTATCAAGCAATTACTGGAATAGCACCGTTAGAGGCATTGTACAAGAGGCCGTTTAAATCCCCATCTTGTTGGTGGGATTCTGCTAGCATAATCATTCTTGGGCTAGATATGATTAGGGAGACCTCTAAGAAAGAAGATTTGATCCATAGAAAAATGAAGATTACAGAAGATAGGCAAAAAAATTAGGTTGACAGGAAACGCATGAAGTTGGAATTCATGGTGGGCGACATGGTCTTTGTAAAGATCTCATCGCTTAGACATGTTATGAGGTATGGCAGTCAGGAAAGTTGGCATCAAGTTTTGTACGACATTTTCTGATCTTGGAGAGAATAGGAAAGTTAGTTTATAAGTGGAGCTTCTTGAAAAGCTGGCAGGGGTTCACAATGTCTTCTAGGTGTCTGACTCGTGGAAGTGTTTACATGATTTTGCCACCGTCGTCGAGCTAAGTCGATTGGAAGAAGTTGAGGTGGAGAGAGAGCCGCTTGTTTACCGTGCACCTAACCATATTGTCGAGCAAGGGACAAGAAGACTTTGCAACAAAGTGATCAAAGTGGTTAGAGTCTAGTGGAGAGATGATCCAGCTGAGAGTACGTGAGAGCCGGAGGAATATATCTAAGCTAACCATCCAGAACTCTTTTCTGGTACGTTTCCATTTAATTAGTATAATTATTAGTGCACATAATATTTGGCTTAAAATATCCCATAGTAGGAATGTTTGTATGTTAGTCATGGTTATGAACATGTCATTAGGACTTTTAACGAATGATGGTTGCTAGTGGATGAATTTCATTGGTTAGTATTGCACTTATGGGTTGATATATTTAGTATAGCCTACGACACACACCACCTTACTCTTTCATTTATCATTTGTATGCATATGGTCGTTGCATTTTTGCATATGCATTAAATGGTTGTGCATCCATGTAGGATGGCAAGTATATAGGGCATTGCATACATTTTCGATACATGGCGTAAGCACTTGCATTTAGAAGCCCGACTAGCTAAGGAGACTGCTAGAGTTTACATTACTGATATATTCATATTCATCAATACCTATATGTACATGCAGCATTAGAAACTGAAATTAAGAACAATAGTTGCAAGTGGTTGATGGTTGAGTAGATGGTTGTAGACATCAGTTTCTTTATATACCAGTTGCATTTTTTCGTCCTCAAAGATTTTGGGGACAAAACCTTTTTAAGAAGGGAAGAATGTAACACCCTATAAATTTTAATAAATTAATTAAAATAATAATAATTGCAAAATTTTAATTCGCATTAATGGATAAAAATATAAATTTCTACAAACATCAGAATTAGGCCTCGGGACCTATTTCAATGCGTTTGGAACTTTGTACAGTTAAGAATCGTATATAACTTGTTAAATTTGACAAACCGGTTGAAATAGCTGAAATATGACCGATGACATTTTCGTAAATAAGGATTTTGAACTTAAATTAGAAATCCCTAGTTTTTAGCTACAAAAAGGATCCTAGTCTCCACTATTTCTCATCCCAAATTGAGTTGTCACCATCGTACAATTCTCCTTCCTCTTCCTCAAAAATTTCTTAACCTAAACACAAAATTTCTATCTCTTCCAAAATTCTAAATGAAAAAATTAAATTAAATTCAAGATGGAGAGAGGAAATCAAAGAATGGAAGAGAAAGAGAGAAGGGGGCGATTCAAATCAAGCTAAGAAGAAGGGAGCTCTAAAGAGGCGTATGAATTGATTTCTAGAATATATTGATTCATAGGTAATCAAATTTATTTATACAGGAAAATAGGCACAGGGAAGAAGTTCCAAAAAAAATTAGTCTCGGGGACAACACATTTGTTTTTTAGTCTGAATAACACTTTTTAGAGTAAACAGAAAATGATAATTGCAACTATCATTATGTGATTTACACTATAAAGTGTTCTTCAAACCAAAAAACAAACTTGTTGTCCCGGAGACTAATTTTTCTTGCAACTTCTTCCTTGTGCCTAAAAACCCTTAATTTATATTTATGCCTGACACCCATTTAATTTGAGATGGAAGTTCTAAGTTATTTTAAATGGATTAATTTCAATTATATATATATATTGGCAAAACCCAAAATTAATATATTATAATTGTAGAAAGCCAGAAAAGGTAAACTAGATTATTCAATCACAAATTATATGGATATAACAATAAAGCTTGGTTTGAATTAATAAAATTGATTTGAAAGGATGAACTAAAGTATTCAATACTCCTTTATTTCACCTCGAATTGAATATGTGATTTGAAATATACATAGGATTTTCTTAGGATATACTTAGGTAGAATAAAATAGGAAGTGTGTAAATATACATATATAATCCTTGAAATTAACAAGTTAAATTGGCGTAATGAAGGGTATGAAATATAGATGATCTGGTTGAATACAAGTTCTTAAAACCAATATGCGAAGCCACAAAAATATGAATAATAATAACCAAAACGGATAAATTATAAAAATCTAGAAAAACATGACAAGACATCTAATTAGACATCTGAAAATTCAGCCAGATATCTAAAATTGGGTTTAGACTTTTGGATTTCAGGCAATCCCAACTCGAGAGTTTTACATTAAAATTCGACCTATTTTAGATGTATTTTTACACAATCAAACTTCTAAAAAATAAGTCGGATGTTTGAGCAAGGGATTCAAACATATAAATATCTAGGAATATATTTTTACATCAGGCAACCAGATGGCTAAATAGGATTTTCATACATCTGAATAGTTTTAGAAAGCCCAAGTCGAACCTGGACCTAGACCTGGTGTAGGCCGAGTAGGACGAACCGGGGAAACTTGTCCCACTTCTTTGATTTTAAAGGCGTCCATGGAACTGAAGGAAGGCGTGCAACGAGATGGAGAAGTATCATACTTGGTGATGTCCTAGGTTCATACTTCAAGAAGTTATAAGGCGTGGCATTCGATGTTGTATGCGGTTCTACCACGATGGTCTGCTTTTTAGAGCACACGGCTCCAATGGGAGGTTACTCAATGTCTCAGGGAGAACTGGGTCAAAGCATTGTTGTGTATGCCTGGTATTGTGCATAGTTACAAGCACCAATAAGAGTTTACTCGATGTTGCTGGGAAATTAGGCCTAGGTACTATGGTGTATGCCTGGTGCAGTGTGTAGAAATAGGATATCGGGCATTAACGGGAGGTTACTCGATGTTTTTAAGGCAATTAGGCCTAGGCATTGTAGAACAAGCTCAATTAAATTAGTAGATTGTCGGATTATACCCTTGGAACTCTAATTGAAGTTGTCTACTTAATATAGAAGTTTTATGATTAATCATTAAGGATGTTTATTAGATTTAAGTATACTGAGGGTGTGACTGCTACATCGACTGTCAGGCTGTAGTACTTTGGTAGGGGTTTCCTTACACACACACATATAATCCATAAAAACCAATAAGCACCCTAGGTCACAAAGACTATAAATGAATATAATTACTTATGGCCACATACACTAGTAATACAATTCATTCATCGGAATTTATTTGGCTCACCCCTCTTCTTCCCCTTTAATACCCATTACAGAAGGCACAAGTCGGTAGGTGATTTGGTGTGGACCTAGTGCATGGAGAAGGAGACCAAGCGATCAAAGTCATATTTACAGTTACTTCCCATGTACTTATATTGTACTATTTCTATCAGTTAGACTTTATATTACAATCAGACTCTTTGTATTTAGCATTTGGAGACATTGTTGTATGGACTATGTTTTGTTGAGACTATTACTATTTTGGACTTTTTGCAGTATTTATATTTTATTTCTTTCCGCTGTGAGATCTAAAAGTATAATGTATTAGATTTATAATTGTCTCTGTATCATGTAAACTTTTAAAACCCAAGGACCTATACTTCTTAGCACCACGCGAGTTCAAACACCGTTTTAGGCTTTGAATCAGTATGTCTAGAGATGTAGGTTATTATGACAATGCATTTTCTAGTAGGGAGTAGTTCGATGAAGTGCTATACTTACCAGCATAGACCTATCAGATCTCAATTCAGTTCACTATACAAAACCCAACACCCCAGGAGCACATGTTCCATTAGGCTCTATATATATTCATGTTATTATTAACACATTAACACATGAACAAGCTTATCATATAGTTAAATAAACTAGCTTTAAATATAACCTACAGAACATAGATTTTGAATATATTAAATCTAAAGTATTATAAAGGGCTAGACAATACACCAGATGAAGATCCATAGTTGGAATGTTAGAGGATCAAGGGTACTGGTTAGAATTAGAAATTTTATTAGATTATATGTTAGATGTAATACTATTATAAGAAACTAAAATAGAAACCCTTAATTTACAATTCTACGGGTCGATAGGGAGTAACCTATTTACGGGTGGGCTTACGTTCCTTCCGCGGGTAGCTCGTGTGGGATGATGACTAATTGGTGAGGGGATAAATGCAAATTACTTCAATCTATTCCTAACAAGCACACTTTGCGTGTTATACTTTATAATTATTAAGGTAATACTATCATTAACATCACCAATGTTTATGCACCAAATGACAATATTTTAAGAATAACAATATGGCAATAATTTTTTGACTTTAAAAAACTCTTATGACCATTGGATAATAAGAGAAGATTTCAGTGTCACTAGATTTATCAAGTAGTGATCATCGCAAGAGGGGGAGATCTCTTAGATATTGAAGATTTTTAACAAATTTATTGACCTTAATAACTAGATGGATTTACCACTAGAAGGAAGAAGATTTACCTGGTTTAATGCTAGCGAATTTCGCTCCATGGCCCTCTTGGATAGATTCTTTATTACCGAAGAATGGAAAGAAAAGTTTCCCTTATCAAGACGATTGGGCATGCTAGCATTATCTCTGATCATTGTCCAATTTTCTTAAACACTTATAATCAACTAATTAAATCCACAGCATTTAAGTTTGGAAATATGTTGCTATAAAATCTTATTTGATCAAAGTGGAACGTTTGGACATTTATAATAGGGATAACAATGCAAAACACTTCTACAAACTTCCCGAACTTCGAAAGTTCCTAAAAAAATTCAAAAAAAAATGTTTTTGTTAGTTTGAAAACTAATAAAGGAAAAATAATAAGCGACATCGTAAAACATAATAGGGTTAGAGAGAGTATACCTCTATGCGACAATGAAAACACAAACTTAAATAACCTACAAAAGAATCTTTGTAAACTTATGAATCGAGAAGAAATTATATGGAAGCAATGATCCAGAATTCAATGGCTTAAAGAAGGATATAATAACAACATGTTTTTCATCAAATGGCTAATGGTAGACACGGACATAATACTACTGATTCAATTAAATTTAATCTAATAAAAATAAAGGACAACATGAACTTAATTTGATATTCAGCAACTACTATAAAGATATCTATTGCGATGATCATAAATATAGAATCTCGGTTAATTGGAGAAAATTACATCCACATCTCACGTCTTCTCTTCATGAATTCATTTCTTAATTCAAAAAAAAAAGGAAGTACAAATGGCTATCTAAAGTTTTCCCAAGGAAAAATCCCCTAGACCAAATGGATTTTCAATAATCTTTTACCAAAAATTCTAGCATATTATTAAGCAACACACAATGAATCTTTTCAATGAATTCTATGAGGTGACTTCCTACTTGGTCTTTTAATCTTCGCCGATGTGATTTTTATTCCCAAAAAAAATATACCAGAAGTGCCAATAGACTTCAAACTCGTTTATCTTATTAATTACTCTTAAAATTATCATAAATGTTTTAGCCAATAGATTGAAAAGCGAAATGGACATTTTAATTAACCATACGCAAACAACATTGATTCATGAAAAAAATATCATGGAGTGGATTATCACCGCACAAGAATTCATTAACTACAGTCAAAAGAATAAAATTACATGTCTGATTCAAAAAATAGATTTTGCTTCAAAAGCAGGGGGTTTTAGCAATCGATGGACAAATGATCTACCTCATTCTCAAATCCAATGATTTGTCTATTCTAGTCAGTGGCATCAAGGGAGCAAATTCTATTTAAACGTGGCCTTAGAGAAGTTGATCCCTTTCATCTTTATTTATTCAATATCGTTGCTTACGTATTTAACAAAATTATTAAAGTGGCTCTAGGTAACAACATCCTACCTAAATTTGGGAATTAATAACTTCTAATGGTGTTTCTACTCTCCGGTATGTAGATGACACTCTTTTATTTTGTTCTCACCTTCTCCAACATATTGCAGTTCTTAAATTAATTCTTTACAACTTTGAACTCTTATCTGATCTTGCTACCACAAAAATTCGGTCACAGTATTGAACGATAACATGAACCTCACTAGCAATATGGCTTTAATCATTAATTTCAAAACGATGTAATTCCCTATAATGAATTTAGGTATTTCCCTTGGACCCCCAAAACTAAAAGAAGAAGATTGGCATGGCATCATTGACAAAGTCTAAAAAAAGTTAATTCATTGGAAAGGAAACCGCCTTTATAAAAAGGGTAGAATCAATTTAATTAGCTCGGTCTTATTTTCCACCCCTATCTAGTGGCTCTCTTATCATAGCTTTCTATCTTAGGAGATTGAACCCATTGATAGGATTCGACGTAATTTTTATGGAAGGGAGGTACTATTCCCACATATGTTGCTTGTTAAGTTGAGATCAAGCCTGTAAACCCAAAATGCAAGGTGGTCCTAGTATCTTTAGCCTAAAAAATTAAACACCGCTCTGTTATGCAAATGGATTTGGAAATTCTTAGGTGATAGGAAAGATATATGGAAGGAAATTATTTTAAGCTTTTATCATAGTGGCACTCATAATATCTATAAATTCAATAACAATTGTATGTTTGTATTTTGAAAAAAAGGCTATCAAATCTTTTAACGTATTAAAATTTTGACTTAAGTATGAGATCCTTTTGGTGAGAAAATCGCAGATTGGCCTTAAATTTGAATTTCTTGGCCTTTACTTAATTACCTGTAATAAAAATGACCGTATTAATGAACTTTGTAGTTCAGACATTAAACGCAAGTAGAACCTTACTTTAATAATAATTTGATTGGGGCTTCATAAAGACAATATCAAGACCTCATAGTGAAAACTTGCAGCATTATTTTAGACGATCAACAGGATAATTTTGTATGAAGTTGGAACAAAAACATTCGTTACACTTCTAATTGATGTATAAATTTCTTTTGGTATTAAACACAATTACTATAATCATATATGGCAAACTCATGCTCCTCCTAGAACCAAAATACATATGTGGATCATAATACACGAATAATTAAACAAGTTACAGTTACTAAAAACCAAATGTAGAAACATTACTTATGATAATAGATGTGCGACTTCTGCAATTTAGTGGTCGATCGTCGGCCACGGTACCCTACAGCATTGACACCGTTGATGAAGCAAGATACGACGGTGGTTTGGCGTCGCCTTATGATACCCTGGTCGGCTGTTGACCACCGACCGCGATGGCGTAGATAAAATGACGGCGCCCTAAGATAAAAGGGCGGCGTGCTTAACAGTAGACTAATTCTTAAGCATTTTATTGATTGAGCACTTAGAGCCGTTGAATGTACACCTAACACCCCATACATATATTAAGGGAACGGTTTAGCTAAAATCCCTATTAAGTTTCAAAATACATCAAACATCCTTGCAAAAAAATTATGTAAATTAGGTATCTAAAATTAAGTTACAGAATAATTGCATACACCTATGCAATTATTCAGTAAATAATTGCAGATATTTATGCAATTATATCCAAAAATCGCAGACGTTTCCGCATTTATTGACTGAAGAATTGCGGAAATTTTCACAGTTATTCACCAAAAAAAATTATGGAAATTTCCGCAACTATTCACCGAATAATTGCATAAATATTTGCAATTATTCATTTAATAGTTGCATAAATGTACGCAATTATTCATTGAATAATTTTAGGAACTAATTTACAATCATTGTTTGAGGAGGAGTTTTCGTGTATTAAGTTTGATTTTAAAGACCTGAATCTAATATTCACTTATATTAAAACAGATATCCACGCTCAAAACTGCTTCATCAATTTTGGAATCATGCTTCAAGTGAGTGCTTGAATTAATTGTTGCGGTGTTATGAAATGAAGAAAGTGGAAGCCATTAGAGAGAGAGGCAAAAGATATATTATTCATTCTTGAGAATTAGACATATATTTACATTACATAGCCTCCTTTATATAAAGGTTTCAGAGCAAAGGATTTTAACCTATTCCACGATGTGGGACTAAACAAAAGAACATAAAAGCATATTCATTTTATGATTTACATATATTGTAACACTCCCCCTTGAATATGCGTCTTCCAAATCTTGAATGCTCTGATAACTTGAAATTTTCCATTCCAAACATGTACAATTATTGCTTCCCCCATTATTATCTTGCTTGCATTTATCGATTCAGTCGATATAGATATTGTTTGTTGCCTCATTAAAAACCTCTAAAAGGAAAACCCAATGGGAAAACCCATGAACGAGGAAAAGAGTGCAACTTGTGAAATCATAAATATCATACTCAAAATGATATTCCTTCTAAGAGTTTGATACTTCATGATCAAAATAATGCCTCATTAAAACATTACTAAGAAAAACCCTATGGGAAAAATCTTAGTGAAGGAAAAAGAGTACAATATAGTATTACATATTTCAATAATTTATAGAATCAAATAGAGTTTGATACTTCTGGATCAATACAATACTTCATTAAAAACCTTACAAAGGAAAAACCCTATGGGAAAAACCTTAGTCAAGGATAAAAATACAATTTAACTTAAATAACATATTTAAAATGTTATTTCTTAAAAATACGTTTGATTCTTCTAGATCAAGACAATGCCTCGTTAAAACCTTAGTAAGAAAAACCCAGTGGGAAAAATCTTAAATAAGGGAAAAGAGTACATTGTAACTTATTTTCAACTGTTACTGGGGAGTGGGTACTTTTGGATCAAGATAATGCCTCATTAAAACCTTACTAATAAAAACCCAGTAGGAAAAATCTTAGTTAAGGAAAAAGAGTGCATTATAAAATACTTATGGATACTCCCCCTGATTTAAAATTTTCTTCTGAATTCATATTCATCTTTCGATAACTCAAATTAATTATAGATACTTTTTTATCTATAAATATGAATCTCATTAATAATACAATTTATTAATAGTTTCCTTCGATACAATCAAATTCTCTAAGATTGTTTATTCCAAATATGGTTTGCATTTTATGCATTTTGTATGCTACTTTTATGAAAAACACTTTATGTGCTTTCATTTTTGTGCTTCAAATTTGTTTGGCGTATTGCAACTATACATATTTCATGAATATTAAAAATTTCATTACAACATTACTAGAAAGCAAGAAGTAATCTACTCATCTTGAAGTATATCAAGATTTTCATTACAACAATACTTAGAAGAAATTTGTAATCTACACTTCATGTCTTTTGCATTCTTTATAACTACAAAAGTGATATATATTCTTTAGAAAGTTGTATACTTTAATAAGTATTTGCTATCGCAACTATCACTTCAATGGATATTAAGAGTTTCATTACAACGATACTTAAAAATAGGAAGAAATCTACTCATCATGAATTATATCAAGATTTTCATTAGAACAATAATTAAAAGTAGGTTGTAATCTATGCTCCTTGTTTTTTGCCTTCTTTATAACCACAAAACTTATTTATATTCTTCAGGAATTTGTGTGCTTTCATCATTTAATATGATTCAAACCATATTTATATGTGACGATCTGCCCTTCTACTACCAGAAAGACGTATCATCAATAAGAAAGAAAGAGGTAGAAATAGAAAAGAAAAGAAAGAAAGAACAGCAGCAACAGAATCTCACAGCGGAAACGGAATAAAATATAATACATCACATAATAATTACATAGTTTGCATATATCAGCGTTATACAATATTATACACTTGACAATTTTATATACATCTGTCACTACATACATCTCAAAATACAACATACTCTAACTAACACAGCGGAACTGTATAGATATCTACATACGTCTAGGCTCCTGCTCCAAGCTCCTCCAGAACTCAACAATCCAAGAACCTATCACTTGGCTACTCGTAAAAATTTGAGTATCCAAGAGTTTATGAAAAACACAAAATATAAACTCCGGGTCAGGCATGGGTCTGGTATGAGTAAACGATTTAAGGTTGTTTAACTTGAAAAACATTTGAAAATAAAGGTATCACGTAAGACTCCCCACACATAAATACGGGTAAGTTTTTACCTTACGCTAACCAAAACATTTATAGAAAATTCTATGATATTATAATAGTGTCTAGGGTTTTCAAGTAAATAGAAAATAGCCGAAATTGTTACATTATTAAATTCCAGCTACTAGCCACAAAAGTGGGTAATACAATCAAAACCGTTGGCACTTATTGGAAAATGGATTCCATACAATGGCAGGGCTACTGGGGTACCGCCCGTCACAGTATGGGGCCTAGATCACCGTACCGAGGAGTACGCCCGCTCCCCTGCAACACAAGGCCGGAGCCATTCCTTACTGAACAGTTCCGAACAAGATAACCCCGCAGTTGGCGCGACCAACCGCTCACTAAGCCGAATAAAAAGGGACATCTAGACAGGGGAAAATCTTGTCCTGCTTGGGCATGACCCACCTAACCTTGTTGCACCTCCCCTGTTTTAGCCATTCCCGGTTGATGAGGCTTGAGGCTACGATTACCTTTAGAGAACATAATCCTTAGAATGCTCATCGCCCGCCTGACGATGTGCCGAAAGCATTCAATCCATACAAGTTCGTTCCGGGTTCGAACGAAACCAAAGGCATTATCTCGTTACACTCATTTTTGGAATCACCCTCAGAGTTAACGACGACAACCCTTGCATTCCGAATCTTCATCTTCACATCAGATTCACGACCTATCGTTAATTTGGATCGATATGGTTTTCGAATGTCCAAATATGGAAACCCGATCCCGGTCTCATCGAAATCCAAAACGTGTCTTTTAAGGCCAAGTTGTTTAAAGTTTAAAACAATTCAATTATCCATAATACACTCAGATAGAAAATTTACAATATCACAATAGATAATCAACATTATTACCATAAATAGATAGGCAATATTATCATCACAACAGATAATCCATATTATTATCATACTACAATCAAGCGTACATTTCACACTGCATCATTTATCTTATACTAGAAATCTCAAAGCATTCAAGGTAAACAATATCATCCATCCATACATAAGCAATCATATCAGCTATAATTAATTAAAATGAACTAAATTAATTATTTCATCTCTAATTAATTTAAAGAGAATTAAATTAATTACTTCACCATTATAAATCTTGCTTATAAAACTATTAATCAATTATAAATCAATTAATCTATCATTATCCATTTAATCAACTTAATTAGCCATCCTTGTACGACTACCTTTAACTACATTCAAGTATTATCCTTTAACTTATTTCCACAAATAAATTATCTTAACTAAACATAGAAATTAACCTTAAATTACCAATCATTACATTCTTCTTAATTACACTAATTAATTACTCTTTAATCTCTTATTATTATTTATATTTATTAATGATCACTAATTACATTTTAATTTCATTATCCTGTATTAAATTAATTTACCTTAAGTAATTAATCTTCAATTAAACTATATTTATTAATCACTCTTGATTAATACTATTCAGTATTTAGCCACCTTTAATTACTCTATCACATCACTTAATTACACCTCAATTAATTTCCTTTAAAATAATCCCTTGATTAATTGCCCTAAGTAATTATACTCAAATTACTTCCATTATTAAATCATCCTCAACCAATTATACCCAGTCATTATCATTAATTACTTCTCCAAGTAATTATACTTATCACATCATCAAATAATTATTTAAATTAATTATACTTAATTAATTAACTTAAATAATTCATCTTAAACTTCAGTAATTACAATAAGTAATTAATTCCCTAATTACTTAATTACTTAATTAATTTGTTCCTCACTATTTAATTTATTATTTCCTAATCAATTTGTTTAACCTTAATTACTTAAATTAACTATTCTTTAATCATAAATTAACTTCTTAATAAAACTTAATTATCCATTTATTAATTACTAATCACTTAGGTAATTGTTAATTATTTCTTAATTAGATTACTTAATAAATTAACTATTAATTCATTCATTAATTATCATAAGTGGTTGATTACACTTTATTAATTACTTAATCATCAGTTGATCCATCACCAATTATAATTTAAAAGTGATTATTTTTATTAACTATCTGAAATCATCAATTAATATTAATTATTCGACATAATTAACATTTTAAAAATAAAAACCTTCATTAAATTTGGAAATCAATTATGTTTGCTAATTACACTTAATTAAAATAATTACTGGATTAAAATAATAATTTAAACGTTTTAAAACTTCGTTAAGTATTAACCAAAAATCATTATAACTTGAATCGAAATCTTAGTTATAGCTCGTTAAACAATCATTATGTTCACAATGCTACAAATTTGAGGAAATCAAATTTACTTATCTGCTGTATGAAAATGCACTGTTACAGCTTGAAGGAAACTCGAGCCCTACCTGCAAAAACTCACGTGCATCTCCGAGTAAAACTCGCTGATTTTCGAGCCTCCCTCCCTATACTCAAACTTCTTCTTCTCCTTTTTTTTATTTTTAGTTCCTGTCGTTTAATTGAAACATTGGCTACATAAAAAAAACAGCAAGAAATCTCATGCGAAACTCGGTTAAACTCGAAGCTTCCTTCCTACTTACTCGAGCATGAATCGAGGGACGTCACAGACACAACGCCGTCTCCTTCCTCCACGCCGTGCACGTGCACGGCGCCTCGGCCACGCTGCGGCGAACTGCTCCTCTCTCGGCAAGTCACGATTTACACAAAGACACGAAATCGAATCTCAGTGTAACAACCCGCATATTTATCGAGTTTGTATTTAAATATTTTATTTAAATAGTAACTCGTTAATCGGATTTTGGTCTGAAAAGCTACTTTTTGCAAACGGTCAAATTAGGACTCGAGACCACTTCCATTGAGTTCGAAATGTCGTTTACAACTTTTTTAAGTATAAACATCGATAGGTTTGGAGTTAGTGAAATTTCACTAACTTTTCCCGCTTTGGACTTTGGGTTAGTTTAGCCTATTAAGCCCAAGTTCCAACCCTCTTCTCCTCACTCTTCATAAATTTCCTAAATAATCAAGCTTTGGCATTAATGGTGGAGGGAATGGGAAATTAAAATTCCAAAACTCAAATTCAATTGCAATCCATCTTTCTACTCCAAATTCAAGAAGAAGACATTGGATTCAAGCTTCTTGTGCTTAGATAGAAGAAGGATTGATTCTTGCTTGCTTAAAACTTCATTTTCATTGATATTTAGTGCAAAGGTGAGATTTTTATCTCACAAATCTAGTCTATAACTATATTGGACTGTTGGGAATAATTCCCTATCACTTTTGCATGCACATTTGCATTTGGTTTAGATTGAATTGGCGAAAAACTCCAATTTTTAGCGTTTTGGTGAATTTTCTGCACTTAGGTCGTTCTGGCCATTTTCGTGTGTTCGGAGTTAGGTCGCTCGCGACCTAACCCTTAGGTCGTAGGTCGTTTCTGGCCTTAAATTCCCCTTGCAGCGTTAGGTCGTTAGCCTCGGAATTAGGTCGTTGAGCCTTAGGTCGTAAGTCGTATGGACCTTAGGTCGTAGGTCGTCCTGGCCATTTCTAACGTCTTCGGAGTTAGGTCGTATGGACCTTAGGTCGCAGGTCGTATGGACCTTAGGTCGCTAGGTCGTATGGCTTTAGGTCGCTAGGTCGTATGACCTTAGGTCGCTAGGTCGTATGACCTTAGGTCGTTAGGTCGTATGGCTTTAGGTCGCTAGGTCGTATGACCTTAGGTCGATAGGTCGTATGGCTTTAGGTCGCTAGGTCGTATGACCTTAGGTCGTTAGGTCGTTTGGCTTTTAGGCCGCTTCCACGCTAAGTCGTTGGACTCTTAGGTCATAACACTTAGGTCGCTCGCCTCTTAAGTCGCTAGGTCGCGTTCCTTTATTAGGCTGCGTGCCTTTGTTAGGTCGCTGACCTTCTTAACTCGCATGACTTAAACCCCTAGGTCGTTGGGCCTCGTTTCTACTTAGGTCGCTGCTTCTTATAGGTCGCTCGGCTCCTTAATTTCTTTAGGTCGTTTGAGTGTTAGGTCGCATGACCTTTACCCTTTAGGTCGCTGGACCACTAGGTCGTGCCCCTTAGACTCCTAGGTCGCAACCATTAGGTCGCTCGACCCTATCCCTCTTAGGTCGTTAGACCTCATTTTGTCTTCACTAAGTCGTACCGTTTTGGACGGGGCGCTGCCCCGCACCCCGCCGGGGGCGCTGCCCCCTGGACCCCCGCGACCTGACCGGGCAGGTCGAACCCCGTAAGCGGTGGCGTTGCCCCCGCACCCCCACCTTGGGCGGTTGCCACCCCCCTGGACCCCCCCTCCGTAGGGGATCTTATCTGAAAAACATTGAGCTGATTTCCTTGGATTTTATTCACATCTCCGTATGCGATTTTTGTGACTGATTGTTTCTACAATTGCTTCTGTGTCTTGTCACTTTATAATATAAAGGTTTCAATACTAGTAGTAAATATCAAAACTCTTTTAACAAACAATTTCAACTCTATTTTTAATAACAAAGCTCTTTTCTTAAATCGTTTTCCAATCTATTAGTATATACAAACCTTTACCTCACTCGGATGAGAAATCTAATTAAACGACTTAGTAAAACAAGTGGTATGAAACGCTTGCGTTCACTTCGTCGGTTAATTCTTGGACTTGTTCGATTGAACCTCTTGTGACAATTTTATTAGTGAAGATTTACAGTTTGTTCGTAAATATTTAAGTTAAGCAAGTGGTTATGGGACATGAAGCTAAACTTCTATATTTACTAGCTTAGTGTAATTGACACTTTTCGTTGATCATGACGATCATTTTGATGATTTAGACTAGCAACTGTGCGATGTCTCTTGTTGCGAGGTTAGACTAGACACCACTTGTGTGATTCCACTCACACATACCTTTTTGCTTTTTGGTTAGTCTGGACCTTAATCTGTGTGATTCCATTCACACATGTGGGGTAGCTCCCCTTGGTCTTCGGACCGTCATGTGATAGGCCTCTTTCTCTTTTTTATGATTTCTGAACTTCTTGCATTGATTTCTAGAATTTATGTCATTGACTTGTTATGAGTACAAGTTTGGGGTATGATGCCCTTTCCGAATCTTTGAGAAGATTCTTGTGATATTGATTATCTCTTATTGATTGATCTTCTGTTGATCATTATTTACATACTTATAGTGGTATGTCATTATGGATGTTTATGTTTATGTCATATCTTTTATGTTATATCATGTCATCTGATATTTATAGCTAGACTGACCCGTTTATTATTTTCTTAAATAATACTCGGGTCAGACCGAGATGTTACAGGTGCTTCTGCTTGACTTCTTCCCAGGGATTCATCACTCTGACTTTTGGCTAACTGTTTAGATTAGCAGTTTTTGTTGTATACACTTGAGATATAGACTCATAGTTGTATTCTTTTGTATAGCACCTTTTGCTATTCTTTTGTATTATCGTGGATCTTACTGACCACTACTCTGATGTACACTTTCATGTGTTAGTTATATATTCATATCTTCTTCCGCCTTTGTGATATGGATCCTCTGTGACTGATTTGTGATATGATTATTTCTATGTTTGTTTCCGAAGATTATTTATAGCCACCGTGTGATCAGCAATTACATGGATGGTCGCTCCTCAACAGCCTTATTCTCCGTGCTAGTTGACAGCACTACTCCGGAGTGTTCTTGGCTAGCGTGGGTATAGAGGTGGAGCGTCACAGCTTGGTATCAGAGCCAAACTTCGGAACAATGTAGAATAATCTAGCAAGGATCATGTCCTAAGTCTTTCTTAGGAGTTGTGCCTTAGGATTTAATTCGAGTCTTCGTACCGATTCATCCTATTTTCTTTATGATTCCTTGTTTTACCTATCAAGATTGCTTGATATTCATTTTGTGAATAACCTTCTTCTTCTTCCTTCTTTCTTTCTTAAGGAAGAGAAATGGTTAGTTCTAGCAGTCCTAGCGCTGGTCAATCCAGTAGCCCTTCTCTGGATGGCGCATTCATGTCTGCCCAACAACTTTTGGATCTTGTAAAGAATCAAGAGTTTATCTGTGCTTTGAGTAAGAATACCACAAAGATCTTACCTTTGAAACTAGAAGTTCCTTTCGACCAGCTTGTAGATATCACTCTACAAGAGGAAGAGGCTGATAAAGGAATTGATAGTGATATTGGGACTTCCAAGAAGAGGCATATTAAGTTCAAGAGCCTTAATCCCAATAAGAGAGTGAAGCAAACTACTTTCGTAGCAAAGACTCCAATCCCTAATCGTAGAGGATGCTACAATTGTAATTCTAAGGACCACTATGCAAATGAGTGTCCGGAGCCACTGTTTTGCCGCTATTGCAAAGGCTCGGGCCATTACTTGTCTACATGTCCCAAGCGACCTAGCAAGAGAGAAGGAAGGCTAAATGCTTCTAACGAAACTTCTCTGGGTCAAGGTATTTCTTATTTAATCCTTGATTACATTTGTTTTCGATTATCCGATTCGAGTTCTTTTTGATATAGGTTCGTCTCATCATTTTTATATCAAAAGAACTTGTTGATTTTCTTTCTTTTTATGCTTAGGGCTTGATGACTTCTTTGAGGATTGCGAATCCGGATTAGTGGATCCGCAACACTCTACTTGCTTTTTTAATGACATCGAAAATTATTTCATGTGATTTTTCTTTCCGAACCAATTTGCATGTTATGCATTGCTTTGGTTTCGGAATTGATTTGCGTAAAAGGATTGGCTTATTGCAAAGCCCATATCCAATTTTTCCGAAAGGACTATTCATTTTCGATATTTTCGATCTGTTAAGCAGATTCATATTTTTCCTTTGTGATTTCGATTTCAAATCGATGGCATCATTTTGCTCTTTTACCTCACATGTTGAGTAAAGAGATATCTCTCTCATTCTTAATCGGTTGAGAATTTTCCGGTATTTTTGAGTTTGTCTTAGGATTATCACCTAAGCAACCTTTTTAAGTGGTATTAAGGTCTTTCCAGTTTGACCTTGCCACCGAATTTCAATCGCTACGAGTTGCGGAAGTTAGCCTTCTACGTACCGCATTCCGCACTCGTTATGATTAATATGAATGACATATTGTGTCATTCAGTTTATCCAGTCTATTTCATCCATTTTATAAATCGAGTATTCTATGAATATCTCAATAATTCCAATCTCGTATTTATTAATTTTGGATGAAAATTGAAATTTAAAATTTTGCAAATCTTTTTAAGAAGATATTTTAAATTCCTATAAAGAGATAATTTTGTGTTGTATTGCCCATTTAGTGTTTTAAGAATTCTGGTCGATGCGCTTGATCAACGTTATCGATAGGGATTTCCTAAACGCTTTGATGTGACAATCAGACAAAATAAATTGACTTGTAAAATGTAAGTTTTTCTATAAAGGTGATTGTGATTTTGAAAGTTTTAGCTTTTGAGAAAAGAAAATTAAAATTCTCTCTTTTCGATACTCTTATTCTTGTGTTTCCCAAAGGGAACCAAGACTATAACTTTAGTACCAATGCTTATTGTATTGGTTTGGATGCCGTTCTCTTGCGAAAGAGAACGTGCAATCACTTTTGTTTCTAAATCTTTAAAGCCGATCGAGACTAGGTATGCCGCTTATGATCTGGTGCTCGCGGCTATTGATTTTGCTTTTAATATTTGGCATCATCATCTTTGGTGGAGAAATTTGTTCTCTACCTCGATTATAAATCATTGGGATACCTATTTTCTCATAAGAAACTTAATTTGTGTCAACCATGTTGGCTCGAATTTCTTGCATCTTATGATCTTGATATTCTTTATACTCCCAGAAGGGAAATCGTGTTGCCAATGCACTTAGTGTAAGCAATAATCAGTTGTTTATAGGATGATATCCGAATGGAACGATCTCGAGACTCTATACACTTGTGAGATTCGAGATCGCAAAAATCTGATTTATGTGCATCCCTGGTTTTATGTAGTCTAGAGGCTCCTCCTTCTTTTTAGACTGCATTCTTGAAGCTCAAAGGGCTATATCCCGAATTGGCTCTTCGTAGCCAAGGTCGTGGGGATGAAATTAATATCGAAAGTTTGAAAGACTTCAAAAATTGATTTTCGTGGCGACATTTGAAAGTTTGGTAGACTTATCGTACCAAATATTTGTGATCTTCGTCATTATATTTTTGAAGATTCACATCGTTCTAATATTACCGTTCATCCCAGTAGTAGTAAAATGTACGCAGATATGAAGCGACTTTATTATCGGGAGTGAATGAAATCTGTTATCGCTAACTTTGTTAAGGGTTGCATGACTTGCCAACTTGTCATGGCCGAACACCAAAGGCCTGATGGGTTATTGCAACCTTTAGAAATTCCAATTTGGAAGTGGGACCAAATCTCCATGGATTTATAGATGGCCTTTCCCGTTCTCGTTTGGGTCATGGTAACTTATGGGTGATTGTTGATAGACTTACTAAATCCGCCCATTTTATTCCGGTTCGGTCTAACCGAACCGTTCCTCTTTTGGCCAAACTATTTGTCAAGGAAATTGTAAAATTGCATGGAGTTCCTACTTCTATTGTTAGCGATCGTGATCCATTGTTTACTAGTGGATTTTGGAAGAGTCTTCAAAAGGCTTTAGGAACGAAGCTTAATTTTAGCACCGCTTATCACCCCCAGTCCGATGGACAAACCGAGCGTGTGAATCAAACTCTTGAAGATCTTCTTCGTGCTTGTGTGCTTGATTTTGGTGGAAGTTGGGAAGATCATATTTCACTTGTTGAATTTTCCTATAATAATAGCTTCCAATCTAGTATTGGTATGGCACCTTTCGAGGCACTCTACGGAAGGCCATGCCGATCTCCTTCTTGTTGGCTTGAGGCCGGTGAGAAGCTGGTTTTAGGTCCAGACTTTATTCGTGATTCCACGGAAAAGATTGAACTTATTCGACATAGGATGAAAGAAGCCCAGAGTAGACAAAAATCCTATGCCGATAATCGAAGAAGGAAATTAGAATTTTCTGTTGGGGACCCTGTTTTTATTCGTGTTTCACCTATGAAGGGTGTTGTACGTTTCGGTCGATCGGGGAAGTTAGCGCCTCGATATATTGGGCCATTTCCTATCACTGAACGTATTGGTTCCATGGCTTATCGCCTTGCATTGTCGGCTCAGTTTTCTGCTATGCATGATGTATTTCACGTTTCTCAATTACGGAAATGCCTTCGGGATCCCGATTCTATTCTTGAGCCTGCTGTTGCGGAAGAAATTGAAGTTTCGCCGAATTTAACTTATGAGCAGCATCCTATTCGAATTATAGCTTCTGAGATTAAACGACTTCGAAATAAAGATGTTCCGCTTGTGAAGGTTCAATGGTCCTCAAATCCTAAGGATTGTTCTTGGGAATCCAGAGAATTCATCGAGCGTACACATCCGGACTTGCTTACTCATGCTCCTTGAGGTGAACTTCTTATTTCAAAATTCCTCTTGTGTTAATATGCTTTTATGGTTGTTACTTTTTATTTCCATCTTATATATATTGCGAGGACGCAATTTCTTTAAGGAGGGGAGTCTGTAACAACCCGCATATTTATCGAGTTTGTATTTAAATATTTTATTTAAATAGTAACTCGTTAATCGGATTTTGGTCCGAAAAGCTACTTTTTGCAAACGGTCAAATTAGGACACGAGACCACTTCCATTGAGTTCGAAATGTCGTTTACAACTTTTTTAAGTATAAACATCGATAGGTTTGGAGTTAGTAAAATTTCACTAACTTTTCCCGCTTTGGACTTTGGGTTAGTTTAGCCTATTAAGCCCAAGTTCCAACCCTCTTCTCCTCACTCTTCATAAATTTCCTAACTAATCAAGCTTTGGCATTAATGGTGGAGGGAATGGGAAATTAAAATTCCAAAACTCAAATTCAATTGCAATCCATCTTTCTACTCCAAATTCAAGAAGAAGACATTGGATTCAAGCTTCTTGTGCTTAGTAGAAGAAGGATTGATTCTTGCTTGTTTAAAACTTCATTTTCATTGATATTTGGTGCAAAGGTGAGATTTTTATCTCACAAATCTAGTCTATAACTATATTGGACTGTTGGGAATGATTCCCTATCACTTTTGCATGCACATTTGCATTTGGTTTGGATTGGATTGGCGAAAAACTCCAATTTTTAGCGTTTTGGTGAATTTTCTGCACTTAGGTTGTTCTGGCCATTTTCGTGTGTTCGGAGTTTGGTCGCTCGCGACCTAACCCTTAGGTCGTAGGTCGTTTCTGGCCTTAAATTCCCCTTGCAGCGTTAGGTCGTTAGCCTCGGAATTAGGTCGTTGAGCCTTAGGTCGTAAGTCGTATGCACCTTAGGTCGTAGGTCGTCCTGGCCATTTCTAACGTCTTCGGAGTTAGGTCGTATGGACCTTAGGTCGCAGGTCGTATGGACCTTAGGTCGCTAGGTCGTATGGCTTTAGGTCGCTAGGTCGTATGACCTTAGGTCGCTAGGTCGTATGGCTTTAGGTCGCTAGGTCGTATGACCTTAGGTCGTTAGGTCGTATGGCTTTAGGTCGCTAGGTCATATGACCTTAGGTCGATAGGTCGTATGGCTTTAGGTCGCTAGGTCGTATGACCTTAGGTCGTTAGGTCGTTTGGCTTTTAGGCCGCTTCCACGCTAAGTCGTTCGACTCTTAGGTCGTAACACTTAGGTCGCTCGCCTCTTAAGTCGCTAGGTCGCGTTCCTTTATTAGGCCACGTGCCTTTGTTAGGTCGCTGACCTTCTTAACTCGCATGACTTAAACCCCTAGGTCGTTGGGCCTCGTTTCTACTTAGGTCGCTGCTTCTTATAGGTCGCTCGGCTCCTTAATTTCTTTAGGTCGTTTGAGTGTTAGGTCGCATGACCTTTACCCTTTAGGTCACTGGACCACTAGGTCGTGCCCCTTAGACTCTTAGGTCGCAACCATTAGGTCGCTCGACCCTATCCCTCTTAGGTCGTTAGACCTCATTTTGTCTTCACTAAGTCGTACCGTTTTGGACGGGGCGTTGCCCCGCACCCCGCCGGGGGCGCTGCCCCCTGGACCCCCGCGACCTGACCGGGCAGGTCGAACCCCGTAAGCGGTGGCGTTGCCCCCGCACCCCCACCTTGGGGGGTTGCCACCCCCCCTGGACCCCCCCTCCGTAGGGGATCTTATCTGAAAAACATTGAGCTGATTTCCTTGGATTTTATTCACATCTCCGTATGCGATTTTTGTGACTGATTGTTTCTACAATTGCTTCTGTGTCTTGTCACTTTATAATATAAAGGTTTCAATACTAGTAGTAAATATCAAAACTCTTTTAACAAACAATTTCAACTCTATTTTTAATAACAAAGCTCTTTTCTTAAACCGTTTTCCAATCTATTAGTATATACAAACCTTTACCTCACTCGGATGAGAAATCTAATTAAACGACTTAGTAAAACAAGTGGTATGAAACGCTTGCGTTCACTTCGTCGGTTAATTCTTGGACTTGTTCGATTGAACCTCTTGTGACAATTTTATTAGTGAAGATTTACAGTTTGTTCGTAAATATTTAAGTTAAGCAAGTGTTATGGGACATGAAGCTAAACTTCTATATTTACTAGCTTAGTGTAATTGACACTTTTCGTTGATCATGACGATCATTCTGATGATTTAGACTAGCAACTGTGCGATGTCTCTTGTTGCGAGGTTAGACTAGACACCACTTGTGTGATTCCACTCACACATACCTTTTTGCTTTTTGGTTAGTCTGGACCTTAATCTGTGTGATTCCATTCACACATGTGGGGTAGCTCCCCTTGGTCTTCGGACCGTCATGTGATAGGCCTCTTTCTCTTTTTTATGATTTCTGGACTTCTTGCATTGATTTCTAGAATTTATGTCATTGACTTGTTATGAGTACAAGTTTGGGGTATGATGCCCTTTCCGAATCTTTGAGAAGATTCTTGTGATATTGATTATCTCTTATTGATTGATCTTCTGTTGATCATTATTTACATACTTATAGTGGTATGTCATTATGGATGTTTATGTTTATGCCATATCTTTTATGTTATATCATGTCATCTGATATTTATAGCTAGACTGACCCGTTTATTATTTTCTTAAATAATACTCGGGTCAGACCGAGATGTTACAGGTGCTTCTGCTTGACTTCTTCCCAGGGATTCATCACTCTGACTTTTGGCTAACTGTTTAGATTAGCAGTTTTTGTTGTATACACTTGAGATATAGACTCATAGTTGTATTCTTTTGTATAGCACCTGTTGCTATTCTTTTGTATTATCGTGGATCTTACTGACCACTACTCTGATGTACACTTTCATGTGTTAGTTATATATTCATATCTTCTTCCGCCTTTGTGATATGGATCCTCTGTGACTGATTTGTGATATGATTATTTCTATGATTGTTTCCGAAGATTATTTATAGCCACCGTGTGATCAGTAATTACATGGATGGTCGCTCCTCAACAGCCTTATTCTCCGTGCTAGTTGACAGCACTACTCCGGAGTGTTCTTAGCTAGCGTGGGTATAGAGGTGGGGCGTCACACTCAGATTACCTAAAAAAAATCGAAATCAAAATTAAGCCATTGAGTCGAAAAACTGTAAACACGGCTATGAATATAAAACGCCTCGCGATCGTCGCATAGACCACCAGAGAAGCCCAAAATTCATCTATACCTCGACAACACGACAAGCTTCCTTCCTCTTGAATCGTGTGAAGCTCGATCACGCATAGGTGACGAACTCATCGCGTTTACAGGCTTGTCAAAAACTTGAATAAAAACCCTAAATTTATTCTGTTTTTCAAATTTACACAATGGAAAAATTATAGCATATTTTTCCCGAGATCACTGATGTCCATATTATCTTCAAGTCAAATTTCAACTATTAAAATTGATTACAGTGTTTAAAATTTGTAAAAGTGTAATTTTTGTTTAAATTCAAACTGCTCTTCAAATACTAATTTAAAAATCCTAATTTTTGTTTTAAAAATCATGTCTTGCAGTATGAATTCAAGATATAATCTCGAATTAATATTTCACAACAATTGATTTTATCAAATTTTACTTACTTACCTGTAAATGAAGTTGCAGTGAATAATTTCAAACTGGATTTTTTTAAACAACCTTTAAAATCTAAATTCAAGGTTTAAATCTCTTGTTTGTTTCGAAAATTTTAAACTTATCAATGATTGGCAGCAAATAGATTAAAGTTTTGAAGGCAAATATTCACCCTGTATTAATTACAGAGAAACCAGAACATCACACAACCATATACAAACTATAGCATACACAATTCAATTATCAATCAAGTTTGAATTGATTTTAATTAACTTAAAACTTTAAAGGAAATTGCTTACTTACCAGTAAAATCTTTGAACAGAAAGCACACTCTTTGTTTTAAAAACTTGTTGTTGAAACCTGTCTGTAAATTTTTCCTGTTCTTTTGATTAAACTTGAGCTTTGTTTGCTTCTTTTATCTTCTTTTTTTCTTTCTTTTTTTTTCTTTATATTTTTTTCTCAGGTATACTTATGTTACTGATCCAACTAAATAAAAGATGAATACCTATATATATAGAAGATAAGAAGTTATGTATGAATGGAAAAAAATTTAATTTAGTTAGGTGTTATCTGTACTATCATTTTGTTTTATCAGGCAAGCTTCTTCTCTTATGGGGCTGATATGATAAAACATTAAATGCTAATGTACTTATTGTTTACACTTAATCTTATTAGTACATAGGCTTTTTTATCATTTGCCTACATAATTATTTACAGGTACATATAATACATACTTACTTACTGACAGCTTATGCTTTATATATATACTATTCTTTGTTTTAAGTATGTTGATCAGATCTTATCACTGCAAAATAAAGATTTGTGCATATTTAAATAAACAAAAATATGTGCTCGAATAGATGAGTAATAAATGTTGTGTTGCTTAATTTGTTTACATAATTATGATTATGTTATACCATGAAGATATTGTATGCATTTGTATGCGGCTATGTTCTTCAGCAAGAAGGCTAAAGGCTTGCATAGGAAGACATGTTAATTTAATGCTTGTATTCAATCTACCTGAGTTTGTCAGGCTCCTTCATGTTTACAGATACTTGTGAATGAGGATTATTCCCTTTGCAAACATTTTTTATTTTATTTTATTTTATTTTAAGTTTAGATTTATATGCGAAGATATTGTGTAAAAAAAATATTTTATTAATTACTTGCTAGAATAATGAATATGTTTGGGTCAGATTTATTTTTACTTTGGTTTGCTTTGAAAACATTTGTTTCATTGTTTCTAACTTGAATAATTTACATATATATGGTTGTTGTTGATTTGTATATGAAAATATTTTGTTTTGTTAACTTCTAATTTACATAAGTTATACATAAAAGTTAGAGTCTGGTTTTACATTACATTTGATTTCATTTTACTTTATACTTTGTGTTTCTATACCTTGTTCTTATTTTAGCTTAATTTACAAATTTTAATTTATGTTGTATGCAATCTTGACCAATTAATTCTTATGTTAAATTTTACATTTGTATTTTATATTTGACTATCAATGTTCAAGTTATATTCAAAATGATTTTCTTACTTATATTTGTATTCATTTCTATTTGTACTTTACTATCATTATTTAAATTAAGTTATATACACATATTTGATTTATATTTTACATTTATATTTTAGATTGTTAGAATTAGATTTTAATTTAAACATTAACATCCATATGTATATTTCCAAATGTAAACAAAGTAAAGTATTTTAATTCAATTATATAAGGTAAATATTATTAAGAAATTTTATTTAAATTTCCAGAATCAAATTCCCTTTTAAAAATACAAATTTATATAAACAAATGGCAATTATTCCAAAATCATATCCATTTGAAAATAATCAGTTCACATTTTATTTAATCAGATTAAATATTTATTAAAATAAAAGGGCCAAAATTCAGGGTCGTTACATTATACCTTCGGGGTATATTAAGCATTTCAAGTACTTTCGGTACTTTGCGGACTACAAATTCACATTTCTTATTAGAGAGAATTTCATGATGGCCAATCATGTTTTTCTCTAATCCAGGATCTTTAATCCATTTATAAACATAAGCGCTTTATATTTATAAATTTATCATCGATGATTATTTCTTGTCAGTTCTAGACATGATTTATTGAGATATCTTTAATTATCATGTTTTAGGTATCTAAACCACTTTTGGGTAATTTGACAATCATGTCATTGGTCTCTTCAAGAGCACCCTTAAGTGTTTCTTCAAGAACACTCACCTCCATTATTTGGCATCTTTATTACTTACTCCAAAAATAATTTGAACTGATTTTTAAACCATATTTCAGATGTGGTTTACAAATTTTAATACTTCAGGGATTCAAATCTATACTGGAGAAAGTCTACTAGGGATAATATTGATAATATTTTGCATCATTGTATATTTAAATATTTAACACTGATGATCAAAATGAGCTTGTATCCCTTTGTCCTCCCCCTCAATGTTGACAAACGTTGTCACATTAAATAATAATCATTTTTGGACTCTCATTTTGATCCATTATGATATTTCTACTAGCAAGTACATCGTACATATTAATAATAGGAGGATAATTCTTTTATTAGTTGATAAGATGCATTCAATTGATATTGATTATTAGAGTTTGTTCTCATTCATTGATCTAAGCAATTGGAGGAATTTACTAATTGTGTAGATCATTTGAATACATACATGACTTCAGGTCATCAACATTTATGTTGATTGAATTTTAAATCACTAAATAATATCTATGCATAATCTATAAGATGAGCTTATAACAAACTTCAGGCTGTTAGCTAAATATTTACATATATGGATGTATACGTGCGTCCACGCATCACGTATATATTATAAAATTTTCATATTCTTTCTCATTTGAATTAGTGATTTTTAGAACAAAACTATTACAAGGATCCATACTATTAATTTCTATTTATAAATCAATGTCGATGCAAATCTGTCAAAACTGCATGATAATGTTCAAAACATTTGGTTTGAAACCATATTGAACTTCGGGTTCGAACAAAATATACACACAACTTCAAGTTGTTAAGTTTTATTCCTCAATTATATCTCAAATATCAGTTTTGAACACTAATTATGATTACTTATCAAGGAATAATTTTTAATTGCATATAGACATTTCTGCACATCTCTATTGAGAGTTATGTAAAAAAAATTATAGCAAAAATAATAATAATATCTTCTGGATACTTGGAATGTTACAGATATAGATTTTCTCAGGACCGTATGTATAGCTTGCATGAAAATTATGATAGGAAATATAGCTATCTCTTCAGGAGAATATTTAAAGATTGTCTTCAAGAATTGATTATACGTGTAATATTTCTCACGTTTGATATAATTACAATGAAATATATGATACATGTTGCATAGCTCTCAAACTTTTAGGATCTAATCTAAAGTAAATTAGGATCCTTTATAATCAAATTTCTATGCATTTATTTGGTTTAATAAAATTACCAAATATATAAGCAAATCTCTTCTAGATATATGTTGTCATTTCCTAATTTATTAGTCTCTTTTAGGGATATTTTATTATCACTACTTCTGGAGTGAATTTATCTCTTCTAGAGATATATATATGTACTATTGGAATGTCATATCAATGTACAATGTTTCTTTTGTAGAAATTACATAATTACTACCTTTACAATAACATGAAACATCCCTAGTGGAGATTTTTATTGTAACTATCTTTGAAATGACATATCAAACTTTAAATACAGTAACAAAACTAGATGCACAAAATGAAAGTAAGATGCGAAGAGATAAAACCACTACTTCTGGAGTATAACATTGGTATACAATATCATTTTTTTGGATAAATTATTGTTATTACTCAAAAAAAAAATTATATCATTATTCCTTCAGGGAATATAGTATTTCCTTTTAAGGGATTGCAATGTAACAAAAATAAAATTCCTATAACATCTCTTCTGGGATGTTAGATTTTGCAATATAAATATAAATAAATCTCTAAAACATCTTTTCAAGAGATTAATATACGCACACACATCCAATGATGTTTGAAATATCATATAACATAATATCTTCAGGATATTTGGTTAATATAGTGTAAATGTTAAGATATAAGGTAAGGTATAACTCATTTGGAGATTTTTGTATTCTCTTGAATGCAGCATCATTTTCTCATATGATTATTTATTAATTTTCTTTAACTTCTTCAGGAAGTACAACCTTATCATTTTACATAATTTCAATAGAACTTCGGGCTTCTAATTCATGAACTTCAAGTTCATTAATTTGTTATGAACTTCAGGTTCTCAAATTTTGTGCAAACTTCTCCCTTTTTTTGTACCATATTGTTACAAAATAAAAGTCTATTCTTATTTCAAGACTTGTACATTTTGACAAAAAAATACTGACAAGAATTCGAGCTTGTAAAGTTTATCAGAAAATATTTTCATAAGGTCTGGACTTTGAGTTATACAACTTCTGGTTAGAAAAAAAAAATCTTTGCACAACTTCAGATTGTTGTTCAAACTTACTTCTTTCATTATATCGAGCATTGTTTGCCAAAATGAATACACCATATAATAAACCATGTGTCTATTCTTATTCCAAACATAAAAATACAACATCACTTAATTTACTGTAGCCAGTGCATTTATGATGGTATGGTAATTTAATTTATCACCATGACGACAACATTTAATGCATTTATAATTAAAAAAATGAATGCAATTTACCATTATTGTGCATAAAATATAAAATATAAAATATTATCACAACGAATTGATTTCTTTACAAACAAATAAATCAATCTAACTAACTTTAGTTAGCAAAATTTAATCTCAAAGCTAAGTTTAATATACTCAATAATAAAATTAAATGAATATCATAAGAGAAACTTTATTTCTTAATAGTCAAAATTTCTAAAATAACTAAAATAACTCTTATATATATGTATATACATATATATATATATATATATGTATATATATATATATATATATGTATATATATATATATATATATATATCCTTTTTTTATAATTCAAGTTTCTGTTTTATTGAAACTTCTGGTTCTTTATTATAAGAAAACTTGAAATTTAATAATTTATGGAAACTCAAGCTTTTAGCATTATAGGAACTGCAGGTTCTCAACTTTTATTTCAAATGCTAGAAATTAAGTTTACTGTATATGTTTTCATTAACGTTTCCATTCACTTCAGCTGTACTAAATCAATATTAATATTGGATCTAAACTAATATGATCTTCTAAATATGCATTATTCTTGTATATGTTTCTCTAAGAAATAATAAAATATTTCTTCTGGAAATATAAACAATATATATCAAAATAATTTCCAAAATCAAAATACAAATCAAAGAGTTTTCAAAATGAAAACTTCATTTATCAAACATGTATATATTACTTAGATCTATATCACAAACCAAAACGTTATCAAGATCAATAAATTTATTTGAATCAACAACGGAAATTGACAAATTCAAAACTTGCTTTTCAAAATAATGAACTCAAAAAAACATGCAATAATAAGCAAGTTTGAAATCAATTCAAATCCAAATTCAAAAAATCACAACATTTTATTTTTAAACAATGTACAAATCTCAAAGGTTTATTATTTGGGTGTGATTTTGAGATCTACAATATAATGAGATCAGAAAAATAAGAACAAAAAAATCGGATCTATTGTAAGATGAGATCTGAAATATAATGACAAAAATACATGTACAGTGGAATAAGATCTATAAATTTAGATCTATGACAAAATAAGATCTTGAAAAGATAAGATATATTAAAACTTAAATCCAAATCTGAAAAAATTAGAAAATAGATATAGAATTGTGAAACAAGAATACTTAAATTTAGATCTAAATTAATCGCAAAATAAATCTAGAAAAGCATATCTAGAAATTTTCAAACCTGATTTCAATGGTTGAATAAGAGGAAGAGATAGATCTGATTTCAGTAACTGAATAAGAGAAAGAGATGTACCTACATGAAAAAAGGGATCTAATCTTCTGGATTAGAATATCCAATACATTCGAGAAAAAGATCGTGCTGATAACGTGTTATGAAATGAAGAAAGTGTAAACCATTAGAGAGAGAGACAAAAGATATATTATTCATTCTTGAGAATTAGACATATATTTACATTACATAGCCTCCTTTATATAAAGGTTTCAGAGCAAAGGATTTAACCTATTCCACGATGTGGGACTAAACAAAAGAACATAAAAGCATGTTCATTTTATGATTTACATATATGGTAACATGTGGGTAATTCTTTGAAAAACTGAACCTGAACGGTAGTTTTGGCCGTTATTGAAGTTACCCAAATATTACGCTCGAATTCAGTGACTGAACCAACTATTGGAGATCAACTTTGACGAAAAGTGAACTTGAACTTAAATTTTGGCCTTGTTCGAGTACCCTTGGAGACTCTATCCTCCACACAACGACCACTGCCAAATGGACAGTTATTCACAAGTAGACTTGTCAATGGTACGGGTTTCGTCTCGAACCCGGTCCGAACCCGTCCTATTTATACGGATATGGGTTTTGCCTTTTACTATCCAAGCCCGACTTAGACCCAATCCGGTCGGATATGGTTTTATCAAAACCCGGTCCGGCTAGAGCCCGACCCGACTATTAGTTTTTCATCGTATCAAAACATGAGTGCGTATGTTATTTATTTACCATTTTCTTTGTTTACATGTGGATGTTTTTGCATATTTTTGTTATGAGCTTGACTACATCACCTTCCAATTTATATGTTAACATTGTTTGTATACAAATTTTATCAAAGTTGTAGTTTTAAAATATGATTTTAACATAAATATTCTGAGTTAAGTATATAGTTATTACCCAACGGGCTCAAAAAACCCGACGGACCGGACTCGGATATTCGGTTGAAATACCCTACGGGTTCGGACCGGGTTCGGGTTTTAATTATTGTAATTGAACTCGGATCCGGATTTTATAATATCCGGACCGAACCCTGCCTATAGAGAGGCCTATTCACAAGTATACATTCAAATATGCTCACTAATAGTTCAGTTTATAAGTTTTGTACCGCAGATATCGATTTGGCAAGAAATACGTCTGATGTACAGAAAAATTCGTCTGTATTCATATACAAATACCACAATATCAATTGCCAACTTCAAAATTGAATTTGATATATATTTTTTCACCAGAAAAGCACCACAACAAAGTATATAACATCTATCTTGTTCCACCAAAGTCATGATAATTGTATTCTACTCCATACATCGGATCCTACCGCAAATGCAATCAGCTAATGCAACATCGTGCCTTGACTTAGCATCTCCATATAATCGTCCAATTTTTATCTCTACAAAGCAGTTTATCATAGTTTATCATCATCCTTATATAGCACACTCGTACTGATTGCACGCCATACACTAATGTATGATAAATATATGAGCCCCTATACAATGGTTTATCATCCTTATCATAGTTCATCATCCTACGGCTGCAACTAGGCCAACCTTTGATAAGACTGCAACAAATAACATCAAACTTAATAATATGACTAAAAATTGATTTATATATTTATTTGGATCCACCCGTGATAAATAAATGATTGTTCAGTAAAATTTACCAAGTATAGTTGAATTCCGAAACTTTTCATAATAGACAAGAAAAACTCAACGTACATCCTTCATTAACTATATATAACCAAAAATCCCTCTTCTTAATCATATCAATGCAATTTTACTCCAGATTTCGCCACTGGGAAAAGCAGCAAAATGTATAATCTGAAAAGGGAAGCAAAATTCCCAGCTTTGATTACTTTCCATTAGATTTTATCGACCCAGTAAGTGCAATCAGCCGTGAGGAAAAAAAAATAGGTTGGGATTTTTTCATCAAAATCCAAATCCAAAGCCACCTCCAGGAAATCCTCCACCGCCACCTTGAAATCCACCATCAAAATGAAAAGTGAACTGTTGACCTCCCCCAAAACCTCCAAATGGATTACCGCCTCCACCACCCATTCCCAGTTCTTCTATATCTTCGCCTCTGTCATATCTCACTCTTTTTTCATCGTCCCCAAGTACCTTCAAAAGAATTATATAGGAATAGTTTAAAGATAATAGTGGAGGAATTAAAGTGTGTTCTTATGTACAACATTCAAGCAAGTTATACCAATTGAGGGTGAAACACTTGCACACAGGTCTTGAGATGCATGCATATACATAAATATATACATAACCACACAAACCAAACAGTCCAAAATCTGGGGGAATACAAATAGACCCCACAAACATCTCTGTGTCATTGGCAAAGTTACAGTCATTGCGAACGGAACATAGCATCTCCTTACGATATCTCAGTGTTTTGACCAACTGGACTCATTAGAGTTTACATACATACTATACTGTATAAGAGGGTTCCAGATTTCCATCATTGTGAATCCCTCTACAGTCCTCATTCATTAACCATATTTAACAGTTTTAAAATAAGCCAAATTTTCATAGATTTAACCTTATTATGATAAAGATCATCTATGAAAATTTTGAAGACAATATGAAGCTACTAACTTGTTCAAAATTATAACTCGATATGAGCCATCGAAAATATTTATTTCAACCATCGATTTCAACTATAGTTCTGAACAGGTTAGAAATTCGAAAAGTTATAAAATTTTGTTAAGCAATCTTGCCAGTGATGAGATTGTATCTACAAAAAATTATTTTATTGTGGAATTTCTTAGCAAATTTTGGCAGAATTTTCAGGATAAGAAGGGGATGTGGATATTTCATATATATGCAGACATTTATAATAACCAAGTTAAGAAAATTGCAATACATTTCACATCAAAGTTGCACAAATACGATAACAAACTCTAGTTTCATTCATACCAAGTGATGTATATATAAGACAAACGGCAGTTAAATTCTAAAGTAGTAGCATACATTCCAATCAACTACATGTTTACAATTTAGTTGATTAGAATGTAATTCTAAGCGAGTACACATTAAATTCTAAATAAGTGTTGTACATTCATGTAGACTACTTGTTTAGAATTTAATTGGAGTTCTGTATGAATATACACTTGCTTAGAAATAACATTGGAGTTTGTTATTATATTTGTGCAACTTTGATGTTGAAAAGTTCTGCAAATTTTCTTAACTTGGTTATTATATGTGTCGATAAAAATTGAATCTATGACAGAATTTTATCGGAGTTTGGCATGAATATACACTAATGTAGAATGAAATTGGGGTTTGTTATTGTATTTGTGCAACTTTGATATTGAAAAGTTTTGCAATTTTCTTTAACTTGGTTATTATATGTATCGATGAAAATTGAACTCAAAACCTTCAGCTAAATAACTACCTACCTTATCACTATTACCAAAGGTCATTGGCAATTGTAATTTCCAAAAAGAGAGAGAGAGAGAGAGAGAGAGAGAGAGAGAGAGAGAGAGAGAGAGAGACAAATGAAAATGCTTATTATGATTACACAATTGATGTTGGTTATGGGTAGATGTACCTCATATGCAGCAGCAATTTCCCTGAACATGGCCTCAGCTTTCTCTCTATTCTCAACATTTTTATCCGGATGCCATTGTAAAGCAAGTTTTTTGTATGCACGTTTAATTTCTGCCATTGATGTAGTTTTCGAAACCCCAAGGATCTTGTACAAGTCTTTTCTCTTACTCATCTTCAATCCTTTTTCAGCTTTCATTAGTAATTCTCGGATATACATATCCTGTTTCATACAAAATTATTATAGCTGGAAACCCATAACTAGTAAAAAGTTGCATATATGATCAGTGAGACATTAAACCGTTGATATATAATGATACGCACATATAGAAGCCAGAAAGAAAACTAAGGACCCCACAAAAAAGTGTTTCAAAACACACAAAAAAATGAAGAGAAAAAAAAATAAGATGGAACTAAAAATATATAACAGACCTGAGGTGATTTCTGAGCAGCTGTTTTCAGATCCTCCACTGCACCCTCCCAGTCCTCTAACAAAAGTTTTGCCTCACCTCGCTATTGAAAAGCACAAGTTAGAACTCAATGTTCTACAATCTTCTAAAAGTACAGTTATAAAGAACAAATTAGATTCTATGTGCAAAAGTTTTGAGCAACTACGTATGTTCAAATGATAACAGAGAGAGGATCCAAATCACATTCACGGAGATAGAAACCATATCATGCCATTACACCACAAAAGCAAAAGGCTATCAAAAAAAATAGCTCACATGCGGAAAAAAAAAGCTCGCATTGTGGGAAAAAATAGAAACTATTTCATACGCATTGTGGGGAAAAAAAAACAAGTTGGATGATTGTCATAATAAAAAAAAGGCGAATGTTAAGAATACGATTTTTGTATTTTGATGATAACAACTGTATGACAATGCTACTAATATGTTTATTGAGTTATTTCATCAGCAGTATAAAAGTTGAGTGTTATGATAGCGATCAATAGAAATTCAAAGAGTCAAATATATGAAAAAATATCAAAAAATAAATAAAACGAAGACATATTCATTGGAGAATAAACATTCAAAGATATTTAATGGAATTAATAAATTTACTGGAACGCAGCAACACTGAAGAAATACCTGAGGATGAACAAACGGACGCAAAAGTCAAGTATTTTGTCTATCGAGTCCTATCGAGTCTTGCTAATCTATGTTTGTTAAAACCCCACAAATATTCTCTAAAACCCTCCAAATTTTGATACAATCTTCTACACATTCAAAATTATTTTGAGAAAATTTCAGGATTTTTCAGAATAGAACAAAAAACAAAGCAAGAAAGACCGGAATCATTGATTTCAATCCTAAATCCACATGCTGACTCAACATGTCGACCTATGAAAACCATAGGTCGACAAGTGGTCTCACCACAGGTCGTCCATGGTAAAAAAAACCTGGCGGAAATTCAAATATTTTATGTGTCATTCTGCTTGCATCTCTTCGCTCCAATCTTCTTCCTCTTCACTCTTCAGTTGCTTTTCTTCAATATCAAATGGTAACAACCCCACACACGCACTCATACATCATCTATAAAAGTCATGGCTCTCTCCAGATAAAATTAACACTCACATACCTTTGATCTCCACTTTGATTTTCATTTTATTGCTTTCTTATTGTCTACACATTCAAAGCGGTATTCTGATTATTGTTTATTCTCTGACCAGCAATCATTCAACTTCACATCCTCAAATTCAGGTCAAATAACTTCATAAACCTCTACACCTCCACTCAATATCATTTGTACGTGTTATAATAATTTTGTAGCGGTGTTGACATATCAATGTATTCAAACATATTGAAGTCAAGTTGATTATTTTCTACTTATTGTTGAAGTCTGAGAAGTCGGCAGAGATGAAGTCCTATTGCAGTGTTCTTGGACGGTCGCGTTGAAGTCCAATTCATTTGTTTTGGCAATTGCAGAAACATATTTCTTTGAATGAAGTGATGATTGTTTAGTGAAATTCAAGAGAGAATTCTGAAACCGGACATAGGACGAGAAGTCTAAACCAATATAAAATCGACTATGTGTCTACTTTATATTTTTCACTGCTTTTACTGTCTATTAGTCTGATTATACACATTTGGTCGTATTCGATCCCAGCAAATGCGTCTTTTACACAAAAGATGGTGCAAGTAAAAGATTTAAATTATAAAGAATAAAAACAAACGATAAATGTGGGATTTGAAATGGAGTCAAAATAAAATTATTATACCTGAAAAATTCAAAATCCATCCACATCCATATCTGAAAAGCGGATAAATATCTTATATCCAAAAAAAAACGAATATGATCTAGATAAGAAGGCATCCATATTCGAAATTATCCATTTGGTTTTTGTCAAGATTATAGTTTATGTTATGTATACTTTAGTACAATGAAAGATATGTATTTATTGTTTTATTAAGTCTATAGTTTATATTATATGCATTTAGTGCATATCAACTTCTCAAAATTATTTATCATCAACATAATTGTTTATTTTGCATACATTTATAATCAGTGAGATTGAAGAAAAAAATCGATGTTAAACCAAAATTTCCTATTTTTGCTTCTTGATTTATCGATTGTTAGCGAAAAGAATAATTATCCGATATCTATCCTATCTACGAATGTGGATATCCGATAAAATAATTTCGAATGTGCATGCAGATATGGTACTATCCGTATCTAAAAGTATCTGTTGACAGGCCAAGTTCAGAAGATGTGGAATATGAGGACTCACTTATATATTCATCATCACCTCCACAGTGCACAAAGCTTCCGCTTGAGCGAAACCTCGAAACCTAGGAACTCATAAAGGAAGACAAGTTGTCTATGCTAATTCATTTTAACCTTGCATCACTTCTAACAATTTAACTCTTGCATTTTCCTTCTTCGTTCCCCATAGAATACTTCACTTATTTCTCACGCGTCGTTAACCGGTTTTGACATGTAATTATTGGTGACAAAAATGTAGTTTTTATGCATACTTGATCAATTATCTAATATCAAACAACTTTGAATCTGTTTTCTTTTCGCCAGCGGTAAGTGTCGTATGTACGCATATTGTGGGTGTTAGATGCAAGTATATGCTAGGTTAGTCATATATTAACCTTTTTATGAATATTTGAATACACATATATACATAGATGGAAGAATTCTAGATCCCCTTGATTATAAATCCCCTCTTTCTATTTGGCACGTAATTTTTTTGAAATGAACCAGGACTTTATAGATATGACCTTATCATCATCAACATTATCATATAAAATATAAGGATATTCCAAAACTTTGGTCTTAATTGAAACTATAATTCGATGTGAGCCAACAAGATATTTATTTTAACTGCCGATTTGAAACATAGATTTAAATGAATTAGGAGTACCAAAAAGATATGAAATTTTGTTAATATGCTCTCAATAGTAATAAAATCAAATCTACAAAAAAATTGTTTCATTTCCAAATATCTGAGCGCATAAGGAGGAAGGGAGCTTTCAGATGATAAATAAGAGAGGATATTGATCATTTCCCATATATATCTGTATGCGCACGCGCGTGCTTATAATATGGTAAATCGATTACACCTCTGTGCTACACCTTGATGTTTTATAGAGTTGTACCGATTTGAAACGAAACCAAATTTTGTCGATATTGCTTACCATTTAAGATCATATTTACAGAAATTGAGATCATTTTGAATTTTCAGTGGGTTATAATGTTAAATAAAATTTCAACTATCGAATTCAATCATCAAACTGAAATATTTTTGAAAATGTTAGGATTGTCCAAACAAACCAAACAATTGTGAAGATGGTCTTAAATTCTGTAAGAAAAAAAAAACCTATGAATTTTTATTTCATTTTGAATTATGTAACTCTAAGAAACGTCGAAGGCGCAGCGTAAATGGCAGCATATAGAGTGTAACAGATCCCTACTCAAATACACACATAAATGCATACACACACACACAAGGGTAAGAGGTTCCGATCAAAACCCCGAGATTCCGACCATCTTGTTTTCGATTCCAGCTGTCGTCTGAACGCGAATAGATCAAACTTTTGTCCCAGTTGTAGAAGTCAGTAAAACAAAGGGAAAAACCTAAAAAAAAATCAATTTGCTTTAATGGTGGATTAGGTTAAAAGATGCAAAATTCAAACAAAAAACAACAAAATCAAACATCCAATGCTAAAAATCGAAAACTTTTCAAATCAATCAACTATAAACTTGAAGAAATAGTAACAACTTACCTTGAAATTGCTTCTTAACACGTATAAACAGAAGAAAACTAAGAACCGACAATTGTCTCGAGCATATGTATTCCAAATTAAGCCTTGATCTTCCATTAGATCAATTCTCATCCTCCCAAAGTCGAACAGCAAAGGTGTTTTTTTAATTACCTCGAGCTTTTTTGAATTGCATTTTATAAGGTTGGAAACTAGGCTTAGGAAATAAGGAACTGGGTTATGAAATAGGTCGGGTTTGGGATTTTTGAGTTGGGTAAAAAGTAATTAATAAATTATCCTCCTAGATGGGTTGCTTTGGCCTATTTTTGATCAATTTAAATTATTTTAGTTTAAATTTAAGTTAGCACAGGCTGATTTGGAGTAGGGTTTTGGTTTAAGTTTAAGTTTAACTTGATTAGTTTGCTTTAACCGAAATTGAAAACTAAATTGATCAAAATTTATAACATTTCAAATGATCGAAACCGGGTTCTCAAACCTATACGTATGTGTAGATACGCACACATACATACATGTAAATACGGTACACAAATACGCATGTATAGATTTAGTAGCTTTATTAAAATAGCACACCATTAGCGTCTTAATACTCCATCGAAATAATATAATCAATGACCACTACACATGACAGTTAAGGACTAAACGTGGTCAATAATATCTAAAAAATTATTAACATCAATTCTGCATCCATTGATTATTAACAATCAACCAAAGTCATTAATATATTATTCTTTGGATATTAATGATTAGCCAAAGTTATTAATGTATAATTTTATGGATATTAGTGATCAGCAAAAGTCATTAATTGTCATATCAACATCCCAACTTTCTAAAATAAAGTTTCAAAAAGTGCTTTGCGCTTCCTCAATCAGTGGTTCATTAACATCGACATTAAATGCTTCATTTATAACTTCAATCCACCAAAAAAAAACAAAAGAAGAAAAATGATAGTCTTATGATTGTCTTGATTCACTCCTTTTAACTTTGTGTTGATTTTTGATTCTACTCGGTATTCCCACCTTTTTTTTCAAATAAAAGAAAGAAATATCATGATTGTCTCTTCTACCATCTAATTTAACCATTCAATAATTGAAGATTTGGTGTCAAGGACATCTAACTCAAGTGGTTAGAGGTACGACACTTTATATAAAGGTTCTAGAGTTCATGGGTTCGAGCCCCTAAGACATCATAATGAGTGCTCTGCTTGAATAAAGTATCACTCTTGCTTTCAAAAAAAACAATTCATGATTTGGTTTATGCAAAAGATCGTAAATTGTTCTTCCTTCACTGTGCCTGATTCCAGTAATCAACATGGGGGTGCATGGAAAACTAAAGCTAGAGCAGTTTATGACCTTTACAAGAAAAGATCTAATAAGATGGTGGTTTGGTGAGTGGCTGAATTCTAGAATTTCATTCTCCTTTATTCTAGAATTAGTCTCCTCGAAGGAAGAATGAGTAGTAAACAATAGAATTAACAAATTTCTTATTAAAGGATTAAAAAACAAAGAAGGGACTTATGTCAAACCTGAACCAATGCTTCGTCGAGCTCTCCATCAATATCAAGTGCTTCGGTACAGCTGGTGATGGCATCCTTTCCTCTACCAAGTTTCACTAGCACCTTGCATAAACCAAGATGAAGGTGCACATTATGTGCAGTATGATTAGGATCCAAAGCTAGAGCGGACCTGAAGTCCTCTACAGAAACACGTAGTTTACCCTTTGAAGCATTATCTTCTGCCTAAAAGCATCATGTTTGATGTTAATTATTTACTTATGTGACTTTCATCAGTAAAAAGTGTACAAGTTCAGATCCTATTGGGTATCATACACTTTTGGTCTTCTTTAAGAGATTCTTCAACCCAAAGTAAGCCTTTTTCAGTTCACTGTGTTCAGGGTCTAGACGAAGTCCTTTCTGGTAGTGCCTATCAAGTAACAAGCAGACCATTACATTGTCTGCTTATAATTCATAGTACAATGGTTCAAAACTCACCTTGATGCAACGTCATGATCAGCAAGATAATAGTAGGCACGTCCACGAATTAGTAATGCCTCCAAGTTATTTTCATCCTCTTTAAGAATGAAGCCAGTTTCTGATATGGTGGCTGAATAGTCCTTTAGAGCTAATAACAATTTAACCTTGAGAATTTTTGCCTGCAAACAGGTAAAAGAAACTATGAAGGGTAACATGTACATAGCAGACCTCTGTAGTCTCGCACCTGAACAAGTAAATCAGCTGTAAAAAAAGTTACCTTCAAGCAGCCCGGAGAAAAAACAAGTACAACTTTGGATATATAACTCAATGCTTTTGTAAAATCTCCTGAATCATACAGATCAAATGCCGAGTCTAATGCAGTTTTTGCCTGCAATAACTGAGAGAGTTCTTTTTCTGCTGAAGCGGTTCCAGGTTTTAGCTCCAGAAATTTGTTGTATTCTTTTTCAGATTCAACATATCTACATTAATCAAAAATTTCAGAAATATATTAGACTTATAATGTGCATGTAGCAGAGTGAGTGCTTCTACTTCACATAAAGATCATAATTTATTACCACTTTTTTTTTACATATAGAACATATCTACATCAATTATTGATAAGCATATAGAACGAACCATTGTATATGCATAATAATTCAATTTGCTTAAGAATCCAAGCTATTGCAGGTCAAAAGACTCAGAACTATACAATTGCATAAGCCAGACCCTATGCCTCTCACAATTTAATTTATTTGAAAATCGAATATGATAAAATATATGTTCCAGGTAACTTATTTTTCAAATTATTTCATTCAAATTAGAAAAAAATTCACTGACCTGAGAATAGACGATAAAAAATTTCCGATTATTTCTCAGAAATTTAACTGATACTTAAAAACGATATCATAACACTGCTTTCATGCTGATAACAGATAAATAATACCATGAAAGAAGAGTAAACAACAAGAAGCCATCTTGTTTAGCTCTTTTGAACATAGATTACATCAAGCCTGTAAGTCCTAGCCAGGCTTTTAGAACATATTCATGTTTTTGTATCAGCTCCCAATTTGCTCATTCATTGAAGACTCATGCCAAATTCAGGAAGTCAAGTTTTACTGATTATTATATTATAATCTATGAAATCGTAAAACGGAATGGATAGAATTGTTCAGAAAATTGTTGTCATACTCTGATAGAAGGGCAAAAAATAGTAACTGCCCAAATTTATGTTGTTCGGGGAAGATTGAGAACTCTATGTCAAAAAAGAAACTTAGAGTTCAGATGGAGCTAAACGGAGCTTTGACCATTCCTCCATCACCCTATGAAATAAATATTAAATAGTTTACACTAGAACACTATCAAGAATATTGAAAATTTGACTTCAAATTTAACTAATAAAATTATATAATATTTCTTAAAGAATATAACATATCCAACAGTTGTTAGTCTACATGTGCAATAAAATAAAAACATGTCCAAAAAAATAAAGGCCTAAACTGGTCTAATATAATAATTTATACATGTTCAACAAAAAAAGTATAAACCAAGCGCATAGAATCCGTTAGCGCCTGCATTCAAAACTGGATGACACCACAATGATTTGGGTACTTAGAAGCACTATGAAAAAATTGAATGTGTTTAGGAATAATCATCACACCGACAGTATCGAACAACATTGACACCTTCATCAACATAAAGCCATTTATATTTAGCTAACTGCTAAAAGCTAATGCCAACAATCGTGTTTTCACATTATACGCGTAGTGAAAGAACTTCTCACGTTGTATGTAAAGATATTTTCTCTAGAAAAAATAATACCAAAGTCGAATATGATATTTTATTTTAAAAGAATTTCTTATTATTTATCCTTTTTAATCTATACAAACCAAGCTTCGTTTGTAAATTCCAAAAGATGTGTGTCTGATCCAAAACACATAAAGTAATCCAACAGATTTATGTTACTAACAAAGTTTGAATACAACACGTCTTTTATATATTAATCATTTGACTGACACCTTATATGTGATTTATTGTGTTCGATTATATGTTATCACAAGCAACAGATGATGTACTCAATGATTAGCATAACATTAGGCTTCTCAATGTTCCAAACCTTGACGATCTCAACTGAGGATTTGACAGAGATCCCATTTGATACGACCATAAAATGGAATAAATTTCTGAACATATCTCGTCTGACTCCCATCTTGATCAATAACTTTAATAACTCAGTTAAGCATCATCTAGCTATCTTTATTCAGATCATAGTATTTTATGGATCATTAATATTTTCTGTTTTTTGATTAAACCACCTGTATGCGCATCCAATTCAGTTTCTAGACCTAGCATTAATTTTCTTTGATTAGCTGGTGCAACAAAATCACATTCCGCTTCCCTACATATTTTATTTTAAAATCATTGAAAATCCCTGTAATCGCCATAGAAGTTAATCGAGATTTCCCTTTCTTATTCTTCAAAATACAAACAGTAATTCTCTAACTCTATCCTTTATAAATAGCTTATCAAAGAATGAACATATTTATCATTTTTAGTTGTAAAAAATAATCCTATTTTATGATTTAATCAAATTTATATTGATAGGTAATATGAGTAATGATACTGAGTTGCATGTCTTAACACAGTCTCAAATCATAGATTGAAAAGATAACACGTAATTACCTGAGTTACTTGAAATTGTTATATGGTTGGAGAACTTGATCCAGAACCAGTTAGTAGTAATTATTGCTTAACTTGAAATTAGCAACTATGATTCGTTTATATTCCACAAATCAAGTATTGATTATAGCACTTTTTCAAGTATCATTATTTTTTATTTCCATTTTAGTCAATAAAAAATTCACTCATTTTAAGTAAAATCACATTCCACTTCCTTATACTTTTAGTTCCAAATCATTAAACATCCCCTTAATCACCATCAAATCCCTTTCTTCTTCTACAAAATGCAAAAAGTACTCCGCTAACTCTATCCTCTATAAATGGCATATTGAGTGATTTAATAGTTCTTTTAGTTGTAAAATACATATTTTATGGTTAAATCGAATTTATTTGTATCAAATAGAAATTTTATTTTATTTTCAATGGTTCATTTGGTGATATGATTTTGTTGATATTTACTTGCAGTCATTACACAGTTTCAAATCACATATTTTGAAAGGTATGATGTAACTGATTGAGTTATTTGAAATCATTATATTTTTGTAGGCAAGGTTTGAGGTTTTTGCCAAAACACCGAGGTTCTAGTGGTTCCACTTGGGTTTCAGGAGACGCCGAAAACAAAACCAAACTGAAACTCCAGTTTTCTAAAAAAAACATTGAACTTCAAATACAGAAATGACTCAAAAAAAAATTCGGATTTCAAATATATAAATATTCAAAAGCTGAAATTTAACTTAGAAAAAAAGCTGAAATTTTAACTTAGAAAACATACAAATGCACAAAATATATAAGTGGTTTAACTACAAAAGGTTGAACATGAAGTAATGAATAAATATTTTTTTGTGTTATAAATATTAATAATTAATCAATATTGTTCGGTATATCATATTTTTCAACTAAATATAAATTATACGTTTTGTTTCAACAAATTAACAAATATATGTGTAATTATATGAAAAATAAATAACGAGATCCAAAATCGAAACTGGAATCGAAATTTCCGGAATTTACGAATTAGGTCGAAACTCCTAAAATTACAAATGACCGAAAGCGAAATCTCGAACCTTAAATTGTAGGATGAGCTGATCTGGAACCAATAAGTAATTAATGGTTATCAATATTGGAATGTGACTATCAACTATAATTCATTTATATTCTACAAATCAAGTATCAACTATAACACTTTTTAAGTAACATTACTTTTAGCGTGCATTTTATTCAAGTTAATTACCTCAAGATTAGTATGAAGATGTATCTATGATGTACTTCCAATCCATTATTTCAAACTGCTATATACATTTGAGATACACCTCGAGATATTGTTAATACAAGATATTGTTGATATGAGATGCCATATGTGGAAATTTCGAAACAAGACTGGTTGAAACTCAAATTTTGACTGTTTGAAATTTTAGAAACTAATAAGAAGCATATGATGCTTTTCCAATAACTCATTTATGATTAGTAAGACATGTAACTTAAATCAGATTGACATGCTTAATAGTGTTTTGTGTTTCATTAATTATTCTAGGTTTGAGTCATGTAATTAAGGTTTATTGCATATTGGAAACCTTATATGACCACATGTAATCATGCAGATAAAATTATGTGACTTCATTTTTTGATTGATGTTTTTATGTCAAGATAATTGTGTGGCTGAATGTCAAGAAAATGTGTGGTCTGAGCTTTGCTGTAGTCAAGAAAATGCCTGAACAGCAAGATCCATACTGCAATAGCTCTACCAAACACGATATAATCATACATAATTTCATTTCCATATGAAATAATAGCATAGGAATTAGTTGTTTTATTGTTTATGTAGTTTATCGAGTGAGAGATGAAGATTAAAAACAGAATATATTTCATTAAGAATGTACCAAACCTGAATTAGCGAATAACTTATCGGCTCCCATAGCAACAAAATACCTTATTTAGTGTAATTAGTGCATTTTAGACCACAAATCACTATAAGATAGCTATCAACATTCATTATATAATATGCAAATTAAAATTAAGGTACCACATCTTTACAATTGCAATTGATATACCACATATATCATGATTCAGACTCTGATTACATTTACATGAAGCAAGATTAAAGAAATCTAAAGTAATAGTAATCAAATTTTGTATTCCATGATATCTATGATTTAGTAAATGAAAAATATCTAAACGGGTATCATCTTATTTTATATAAAATAAGGTTTTCAGAGGACCTGCATAGCTGACGTAGAACAAACCCTCGGCGCCAATAGGCCTCTGAAAGGGTTGCATCTATCTGTATAACAGAATTAAGAAGATCAAGCGCTTTGTCGTATCGTTTCAAATTGATTGTATCGGTTGCTCTTTTCAACAACGTAACAGCATCATCAGATTGAGTATCTGAACAGTCAGTAATAGGCACATTCACATGTTAGAAGGAAAAAATCTGGATGAACTTTATTTTAAATAGATGGTAAATTGACCTTCAACATGGTAAAAATAAATCGTCTTCGAAACAGATCATGAAAAACTGTACCTTACTTGAGAAATAAGCACATATATTTTATTACAGATTTACAGGTTGATCCTTCAGGACAAAATACAAAAGGTTAGGACGAAGGGTAACTTTGTATATCTGTGTATGTAGAACAGCTATTAATCTGTGTTATATATACAGATTTATTTTCCTCGCTATATTTAACTTATGCGCTTAAATACATTGTGTTGGAAATTTTCAAAATAGTTTTGGATTTGAGGCTTGTTTTGGAAGAATGAAGAGATGTAGACGAGGTTTTAAATCTCGTATTTCGGTCGCGTCTCGTCTCGGGAATTCCACATACAATATCTCATATGAAGGAAAAAATCTGGATGAACTTTATTTTAAATAGATGGTAAATTGACCTTCAACATGGTAAAAATAAATCGTCTTCGAAACAGATCATGAAAAACTGTACCTTACTTGAGAAATAAGCACATATATTTTATTACAGATTTACAAGTTGATCCTTCAGAACAAAATACAAAAGGTTAGGACGAAGGGTAACTTTGTATATCTGTGTATGTAGAACAGCTATTAATCTGTGTTATATATACAGATTTATTTTCCTCGCTATATTTAACTTATGCGCTTAAATACATTGTGTTGGAAATTTTCAAAATAGGTTTGGGTTTGAGGTTTGTTTTGGAAGAATGAAGAAGAGATGTAGACGAGGTTTTAAATCTCGGATTTCGGTCGCATCTTGTCTCGGGAATTCCACATACAATATCTCATATCGGACGAGATCTCGAGTGAGATGAGTGTATCTTCGGTGCACATTTTGGATTTTAAAATTCATATCGGACTATCTCGGAGTAAGTTAATAGTCCAAAATTGACATTTCAAATATTTTTATGATAATTGATATCTAAATATAAACTTATTAACATGAATAATTCAAAAAAAACAATGATTCTAATTTTTCTTTTTAGAGGAGAGTGATTATATGATTGATTTGGCATTGATCAAATAGATTCTACTTATTTAAATATTAAAAATAAAAAATAAACAAAAGGTCATTTATCTTTTCTCACTCGTTAAAAAATAAAAAATAAAAAAATTAGAAAGCTAGTAAAAAATTAAAATAAAAAATTAGAAAGCTAGTATAAAAACTCATTAGAGTGCAATTTCTTTTGGACCCGCATAAGAAATTAAAATAATATGTAAATGAAAAACATCTTCGAATGAGTTCTATTGAGATTTATCTCAAATTCTACTTAAGATCTTAATATCTTGGATGAGATGAGTATCAAAAAAGATATAAACAAAATTTAAGGTCTTCGAATGCGATCATCTATAGACATTTATCTCAAATTTCGTTTGAGATCTTAATATCTTGGACGAGATGAATGTCAAATAAGATATGAACAAAATTTTGACATCTCGTTTCGCTAAATCTTGTCTCGTTCAAGTTCGATGCGATAAACAAGATTTGAAATAGTGAAGGTACTAGAGAGTTAGTCCCACATCTTGAGATAAACATAAATAACTTTGTGCATATATTTACTTCTTAAAAGTGGTTTGGGTCATTTGAACATCCAAATGTTTTCTCTTGATTGAAGAAAGAGGTCATGCATGTCAACGCGCACCGTCGTCCAACGGGTAATGTCGGGTACTTTTGGACGCGACCCTTGTGGACAAACGGACGCAACCGTTGAAAGCACCTCTTCACTGTCTGTACAAGATATTGTTGATATGAGATGTCGTAGGCGGTCTTGGTAGAATCAAGAGAGTACGAACCTTGACTTCAGTTACACTGTTGAAAAGGCTTCATTGAATCCTAAAAGTCAATAATTCAATAGCTCGTTTGTACCGTACGGGTTGAATTATTATCTGAAAAAAATCTAGATCCTAGAAATCAAAAATATAGTATTCGCATCACTATCCGATTCGAACCTTGGAATATTTCAACACGTTATTTTCTGAAATTATTTTAAATAAAAAAACATTGTTTTAAGTCACAGTCCATATCGTTCTCGAACCAATTTTACGATAATCATACGTTTATAACTAGACAACTTCATCATATAACAGTAATAAGAAAAATCCTTGATTTTATCATTTAATTGTTTTTATGATACTTGTCACGTGGAAGTTTTACGGTGTTTTAGAGTGATATCCCATTAGCCAAAATTGATACTCTTAAAGATACACCAACATATACACCAAAGAAAACGGTAAATTCCAAAACAAGTTCGTTTAGGAAAAATGAGCATGGATCTTGAACATGATATCCATAATCAAAATGTGGTGGGGTCTTTAGGGGTGAGTATGTTAAGTTCCTGTATGAGAGAGATTGTGTGTGTCCTATAAGCCAAGCATATAAGATCAATAACTTAAGATAAAACTTTCATAGTCATGACATGACATTACATGGCTGAAATCTAACATAGTAGTTAATATTGCACTCAAATACTTATTAGAATGATACATTATTTCTTGCCTGTGTAAGATCCAACTAGATATATAAAACAAGAGGGATGGTTAATTAGTACAATTATCTTCAAAACAATCTTAGAAATCCAACAAACATAATTGCAAATTTTATACAATGACCTATTTATCGTTATCTCCCAAAGTTGACAAAGCAAAAAACCCTAAAAAAAGCGGAAGGCCAACGCCTAGTGTTTTCCTAACGCCACGAGCGTGTCTTTTTCTGTTTACAACACATAAGAATTGCACTTCAAAGCTACTCCTAAAATTAAATTATGGAAGGTTGAAATCAGCTACGCCTGTAAACGGTCGGATACGGATTCAGATAGTGTTATATTCGTATCTGCGGATGTGGACAGATATCGGATATTTATCGGATATTCTTCAATCACTTCACAACCAATAAATCTAAACAAATAAATACAAAAGTTTGATTTATTATAAATCTATTTTAGTGCTAAAAATATTAAAAAAAATACGCTAAGAAAAAATATTTTATGCAGCAAGTATTGATTTTTATATACATGCTAAATTTTTTTACCTAAATAAATTAGTAAAGACAATCATTTTATGTACTAAAATATACAAAAAAAACTATAATCTTGATAAAAACCGAAGGAATAATTATCGGATACAGATATGGTCATATTTGCATCTGTATCCGTTTTTCGAATATCGAATAATTTTTATATTTGGATACGGATACAGACGAACTTCGGATTTTTTGGATACTCGTTGATAGCCCAAATCAGCAGTTGGCAGCAGTTCGAGGGTTGAAACCAAAAGCTATGAACTTTTTTCCTTTTGTTATATTTTTTGGCCCTAGCACGAGATTGAGATAGGAATCGACATAGGCATTGGATTAAATGGGTTAAATTTGGGCTCAATTTTGGACTGAAACCCCAAACTACCTTTTCAATGCTTTAGGCGAACACTTCAGTGTTTTCCATGCCTTTGTGGCGCCTCAGGCATGAGCAGTGCATCAACAAGCAAAAGAACTCAAGCCGACTCCTGGCACTTTTTGGGGTCTAAGGCGAGGGCCTTGATAACTTGTTATCTCCTTAATGAACTTTATTATTCCGATTCTTAAATATTTTTGGCTAAAACACGAAATTTGTTATAATGGTCCTAGCTCTTCTAAACCAACTATATTAAATACAATGCACCAAATCATATCCAAAACGTAATATTAACACCCTAAATACCAAGTTCCTAACACAATAGCACTTGACTGCTAAAACAAATTAGATTTACCATGGTACACAATCTGCCAAAATCAGTTCTTATTATCATTTCTTATTGCATCCAACTTTATATTTATTAAATAGCAGTACAGTAACTTATCAATATAGGTACCGTTTGTATTCTCTTTTTTCCTCGTTCACGTTGGTGACGCGTCCGATGCGTAAACATTCAATACGGGGCAACTGGCCCGTTGGGATGAATGGAGATTTATGGTCCGCTTGTGATAAATTAAGGTTTTAATTAATAAATTTAATTTTTTTTAGTTCTAAAATTAATAACTCGTGCAAATGAGGTCTATTTGAAATGGGATTTTTTACATTGCGATCGTATCAAAATACTCTACATTATGCATTTAGTTTGAACTGAATCCAAACAATTTATAATTTTACAATTTATTTGTTTATTTATTTTTGCAAATTATTGACACAATATTTATTAAAAAACAAATAATTAATTAATTATAAATCAATTAAATTAAAAATCACAACTCAAATACCTGATTCGTAACGCCAGACGCATTATCCCTTCACTCAATTTCCCCGCTCAAATGCCCTACTCAAATACCGTGTTTCCGCTTATTGCAAACGCACATAATCTTGCAGTACAATAAGAAGCAATAATTAAAGTTGATTTTTTTTTCTCCAAGAAAGGTAATCAATGCTGTCATAAGTAGAATCAAGAAAACAAGTCTTATAATCAACGCAAAATCCATTATTACGTTTACAGGAGGTTGCGATGTCTTAAAACTTTCAATGAAAACTCGAGTAATAAGTCAAATATTGAGCTAGTAAAACTTAATGTTCTAATGCAGCGATCTCAACGCACAATAAACAGACAGTACAAACCAGCAATTATTATTCGTAAACAAAAAAAAATTCATAAAATCCGCCCAAATTGATTAAAAACAATTACCTTGTGCAAAAAGTGACTGCGCGAAAAGGATGGTAGACAGCAATACAAGTCGATTTGAGAATAATAACTTCATTTGGCTGTAACAAAAAAGCTAGTGAAATTTTTATTAATTTCACTTCGAAATTTTATTTATATATTATTTGCGCAGAAATCACGAAAACCTTGATTTTGTACAGACATTACTATACGTCAGATCTTGTGAATTTCTTGACGCGGCACTATTTGATTGGCTATTGTTTGTATGGTCACTGCTTTATTACTTTGACCGAACTATTATCCACGTCCAACACGGTATGCTCGTCTATCCTCCAATTGGTCGGTGCCATTTTGAGTTACTTTTTCCAACTCGATTTATTCGTCCAAAATGTACCGAATATTAGGGGTGGGCATAAACCGCACCGCTATATGGAAACCATCCGCACCGGATCGCAAAAGCGGTACGGAAATCCGCATCGAATCTTCTAACCAAAGCTGATACTCCAAACCGAACCGACCCGCATCGAAACGGTTCGGTAGCGATTTAGATGATTGAAATAACCATATTAAACCGGACCAAACCGAAAATTTATATCAGTAATCTTATGATAAAAATATAAGCAACTCCTATCTTATTTTAGATTCTAACGATGTATATTCTACTTTTAGCGTATGTTGTTGTTATATAAATAATAATTGCTAACATAAAAGGAAGAAGTCATAGTTTTGGGATAATATTTTTCACTGCCTTTTATTGTGAATAAATACTAATTATAATCTTATTCTAGTCATTTTCCTTAACGAATATGCATTGATTAATGTTGATGTTCGGTTAATCAGCCAAAATAAATCTCACTTGTAGGTAAATGTCAAATTGAAATATTCATATAATTAAGAACTAATCTTTCATTTCAGTATAACATTGTGTGTTTTAACCTTTAAATGTACAAGTTTCACACGGTTGCCTTTGTAATTGATTGTTGATGGAAGTAATTCTTTTATTTCATATTTAATATGGGTTCAAACCGGACCGGACCGAAACCGAACCATATTACATTCAAACCGGACCGAAACCGAATCATTTAAAGGATTGGTATAATGATTTGTATTTTTGATTAACCGTTTGATGCGATGCGGAAGCGGTTGAACTCCAGACCGCACCAAACCGACTCACGTCCACCCCTACCAAATATGACATAAAAATATCAAGTAAAAGTGATTTAATAATACTCGGTGGGATTTGAATGAACAATATTTTATACTTTAAAGCTTGAAAGGACGTGTGGTAGTGGTATAATGTTGAGGGTTGGCTCCCTTTACTCTTTGCTAATGGAGAACAATTTTACTAAAAAGTATATGTTTACAGATATCATCTTTTCTATTATTACGAGCGTTAGGCATGCGTTTTGCGCGTGATAATGGCATGTGTCTCGCGCATGAATTTTTTTTATATAGATTATATATGATTAACACGTTCAAGAAAAAATGGTTTGCACAAATACTTAGTCATGTTATATGTTGAAATAATATGTAGTTAATTTAAACTTTTATTTCTTAGTTGCAACATCGAATTTTTATTGTTAGTTTGAATTTTATTTGTATTATTAATTAATAAACAATGAATTTGTAGTTAACTGAAGAAAAAAATGTTTATTGGTTATATTTTTAGGTGTAGATGGACATTTTGAATTTTGTAAAGAAGTTTATCTATTAGATCCTATTTTTGGGGGACTAAAATTTGTTAATATCGGGCAAGTTTAACTGATAGATCCTATTTTTAAGAACTGTTAAGATTTGTTAATACTATAGAGAGACATCTTTGGCGGTTCACGCTGACACCAAAAGTGTGACACCAAAGATATTATAACTATTATTAAAGATTTTTGGTTGAAAACCGTCGTTCATCATCAAATATCTGTAGGGATTAGCAGTTGACTATGGATAGTCGCCGTACGGTGATTTACAACCGTAGGTTTACTGCAGATGGCAAAAAGTTGTCCATCGACAGTAAACTGGTGCGTGCATCTAATATGGTAGCCCCTGCAATTTAGCCCCTGTAGTTTTGGTATTAAGAAGTGGAAAATTAGAGAATGATACTATATTGAAAATGTATTAAGAAAAAGAAATTATGGTGTCCTTAGAAGCGCTATATATGTGATTGTTACGGTACGCGCTTCACGCATGACAATAGCAGAACCTTCGAGGATAAATTGTTTTTTTATGAATTATATGCGTTTAACATATTCAATAGAAATGATTTCCATAAATATTTAACTGCGCTTTTACGTTGGAATCATGTGTAGTTGTTCTAATTTTTATTTTTAAGTTGCATCGTTTAATTTTTTTGTTAGTTTGAGTTTTTGTTTCCGTAATCAATTAACAAAGAGCGAAAATGTATAGAAAGTTTAATTGATAGATCTTATTTTGAAGTGATATTAAGTTTGATAATATATGTAAAAGAGCGTTATGAATTTGTATAAAAAGTATATTTGCTAGTTTCTATTTTTAAGTGATATTAACATTTGTTATCATCTATAGAGAGGCGTCTTTGGAAGTTGACGCTGATACCAGAAAAATGTTACACCAAAACTATTATATTTAAGTCCTAATGGCACGCTCTACGCGCATGCATTTAAATAGTACAATCGACGTATGTTTCAGAAATGCAAGAATATATATATAAGAGAAAAATACATGAAAATTTGCAAGTGCGGATAGACATACAAATGACATGCATGAAAGCGAACTTTTAAATATAAAATAACAAATCAAATGAAGATTTATTTCATCATTGATGATTGTTATTCTATAAATTTATTTCATTTTAAAAGATCTTTGTAAACCTATATCAATCTAGTCCTTTCCCTTCAAGTTATTTATATGATGAATATATTATTTTCAATATGAAATTATATTTATTTGACAAACTTAAAAGGAACCGCTTTTTTTTGTCGAATTTGGTGAGAAAGATGAGGCAAAAGCTTAATATTAAAAATGCATTCCATGTGTAAATAACACAGCTTGTTTTTTTTTGTATGCTTATGTAATTTTCCACCTAGCTTTCCAGAGTTTGTATTACTTGCTTGCATTTCACAAAATATTAAATTGATTTTGAGTTGCTAATGCATGCATTACTGCATGTGCTGAAATAACTATATATTTTCACATTAGGTAAAATGCCGGTATTAACCGTAAAGGTATGAACAACATCCATTATGTTTTGTAAATAATACGTTTTAGAGGGATATTCAATGAATGAAAGCTCAGGATATAACAGGAATCTAAAGCACCAACCACTCTTATATACATACCTGATTTCTTCCTTCACGGTGATTCGTATTAGTTATTACCGAACAAAATAAAACTACGCGGTCATATTAATAAACAAAAGGCAACAAAAAATAATTCTTTGTTTGCAAAGAAGAAATAAATCAATAGTGTTAAAAAATTCAATGAACGAGAATGATGATGAAAAAGGAACGTTATGAAGGAGAAGAAGAAATAACCAAGCCAGCAAATCCAATCATTTTAGACATTACAGTATATAAATCAAAGCATGCTTTTACTTACAAAGAAAATCTAAATGTATATAGGGAATATATGACAAAACAGAGCGTAACTAGTTTTCAATTAGTACAAAACATAGACAAAGTTCGTACCTTAATTATCTCAGAATGATGTATGTAATTAAATTAATTTTTTAATAAATGAACATATGAATAAGAGGAAGTGGCTGTTGATAAGAAAATGTAAGGGTAACCTTATTTATTAATAGTGGTGTGTTGAATTATCTAAAAGAATATTTTAGTACCTGATGTGCGTATTTGACTTGTTCTCAAGTGTACACACAAGTCTAAAGATATATTCGATGAAATATTACAAGTTAACTTAGTTTGAATTGTTCAGTCCATCGTAGAAATTGTAGGGTGGAAAGAATAGAAATAATATTTGTGGTTGGTTAGTTTTAAAAATACATTACATGTTATGTTACTAGTTCTTTTTAGGTGATAATAGAGATTACTTTATTGTATTTGAGTGAAGGTATCCTGAAAAGTTCACGATCGGACTAAAAGATTGTTCTTCTATTCCAATTATTAATATATACATATATATATATATATAGGAAAACAATTGTAATTTTAATAATAGCATGATTAAAATGGGGAGAAAATGATTATATCTAGATCGGATGGTATGAAGATAGAAGGATTTGCAGCATATTTGTGTATAATTACTGCATTGTACTCAAACAACACTTCGGACGAGGAAACTTGTAAAGTCTATTTAAGTTCCATTTAATTAAAGTCATGAATTAGATCCTCTAACACTAAAAATAGTCAATGTGTTAGTTACAACCTGCAATTATAGCGACTGGATATTTAAATGATTAATTTAATATTTAATCATCAATTGATGAAATGCCCGTTATACTCGATTTTACAAAGACGGATGAATTGGGTGTTGAGGCACTCGTATTTGGGACAGCTTTTTCACGAGAAAATTGAGTATAAACTTTGTTATGTTTGGATTCGATGAATTTCGGGATGAATAGTGATTTATTGAGAAAGAAATGAAAGTGGGCTTAGCCCATAAATTAGCTTATAATTAACTAACGTCTTCATGTTTTCATTTCATCCTCTCGTTTCACGTTACTTCTTTTCCTAATCTTTTCTCAATCTTTCCTTAATCCCCTCTTATCTCCAAGTTCTAAACTCGTTCAAATAAATTCCTAAATTAAAAGTAAAATCACTGCAATTCCTCTCTTCTCATTTTGCACAAAACCCATCAATGAATTGGTATGAAGTTGTTTATGGTGCTAGATCTCAAATTTCAAGAGAGCTCAAAAGTGGGTTCTGGTGATTTTGAGCTTGGTTTGGAGAAGAAGAGGTGAGTGTGATGATTCTCCTACTTAGTTTGCTTGTTAAACTTCATATATTTGTTTAGTAATAACTATGAAGTTATGTGATGTGATTTGGAGAACTCTATGTTATGGTTTAGACTTGCATTCATGTTATAAACATGGTTTTTATTAGTTAATTATTTGTTTGAACCCTTAAACATTATTTATGGAAAAGTTAGTAAGCTTGGAATTGGGTTTTGTGGTTAATTGGATGGTTTTGGGTGATGCTATGGTCTGAGTTGTGATTAATCATGTGATCAAACGATGTGCATGTCACTAGAAACATTAAGCAAACCATTTGAATGAGTTTTAGAAAAGTTGTAAGCTAATTAAGTGAGTTAGGAGCTTTACACTTATTACTAAAGTGATTAGAGGCCTAATAAAGCTTAATTTAGTATTTATAAATATTATTTAAGTGAAGAAACGGTTTTATAAAATAATTGAATATTTTATAAAATGAAGTTAGTAAATTGATTGAGTTAGGAGCTCATACTTATTACTAAAGTGATTAGAGGCTTAACAAAGCTCAATTAGTACTTATAAATATTATTAAAGGAAATAATTTTATAATTGAAAGATATATTTTATAAAATAGGATTAGATTAGATAAAACAACAGTGAAGATATATTTTATAAAATAGAATGATATTTCATAAAATAGTATAAATGATTATTTTATAAAATGGATAAAGTTTTTATAAAATAGTATAAAAGTAATATTTTATTTTAGTATGAGATTTTATAGAACAATATAAAAAAATATTTTATAAAAGTATGAGATTTTATAAAATAGTAAAAAGGGATATGTTATAAAATGGTTATAAGGTTTTATAAAATAATTATAAGATGAATACTAAATTTTAATGAAGAAATTAATTGTTATAAAGGCTTAAAAATAATTTATAAGCTAGTTTGGTATTTTATAAAATAATGGAATTATTTTTTAAAATGGTAGAAGAAAATATTGAACTTTTATAGAAAGGATTTTATAAAAGTAAGATTTGATTAAATAATCAAATTGTTTATTAAAAATACACTTATGTATATGTTTATGGGTAAGTATACGTATATGTGTATTTAAAGTTACATAATAATAAATACAGTTATTGTATCGTAATTAGAATTGTTACTAATGGTTTATAATTTTGTATATCTATGTGATTGTTTATATATGTGTATAAAACATTACAAGCAATCTCATGTAGCTATAGCGACTATCGTTTGCGCCAAGTCACATGAGAGAATACCGGGTTGAGTAATCGCTCCAGTGAAGCTCAAAACATGATTTATGCGGTTAAGGCATGTTTGCATGTACGTGTATGAATATGCATGCTCAAATAGCTGCATTGACGTTTAAGCGAGCATCACATGAGTTGAGAGGGTCGGTTGAGTTCAATTTGGCGTATTAGAGAAGACCGAGTCACTGGAATTGTCCAACAGAACTCCATACGTAAAAGAGTAGTTTTTCGCATCAAAATTGCATTTCGAATACCTAAGAAAACTCTTTCAAAACATCAACTAATGAACTCCAGAGGAGGCAGGCTTCAAAATCTAGGCGTTTCATTGGGCGAAGCAATGGTGGAAACGACGCGTTAATCGATGGCCGTAAGGATCGGTGGCACCTGCCCCAAGCTTTATTGCGTAGGATAGGCTACCATCGATCGATCGGTGGTAGACCACCGGTGGACCTGGACTGGTGGTATACTAACCTGGGTAATAAAGGTCATGCCATATGTCATTTAAGCAAGGATTCTTCCCTTATTTCGAGTGTAGGTTCATGCAAAACTTTGGCCCAACTTTGGGAAGGCTTTGGACTACTCGAGAAAGTGGAAGACACGGCGAAGCTTAGGATCCGGTCATTGATGCAATGTGATTTGTATGTGCTCAATTATGACCAATAACATTCGGGCATGAGATCGGTACGATGATCGGTCATATGATCATATCCGACAAGCGTGTACGATCAAGCGGAGCAATCCGCATCTCTTGGTTATGACTTAGAGTATATATGTTTTAATGAATTGTATCGATCCTATGCTTATGATCGTACCCTGTATTAGCTTCATATTAGTGGCGATGCCTATTATTGATCTTTTAGTAGTGATAAACGATGACGTGATATTGGGCTTCATTTGTTATAGGCGTATATGATTACGTGATGTTAAGTTTGATGTGTGTGTGTATCTCTATGGCATTAATGTTCCCTTTTAGTCCCGGTGACATATTATATGGGATACGCCCATGTTCTCTCATATAGAGACGTTATGTGAATTTGTCAAGAACTCCATAGTAGTCGGGGGAGATGATGACGATCATTTATGAGTGGATCATATATTACCTAGGCTCATTGAGGGTGTAGTGAGATTCACGTAGGCTTCAAGTAAATAGATATGTCATATGTCATTTATGCTCAGAGGTATAGTGAGTTCTACACGACTTCGATCATTGAGAATGCAGCTTGAGGTCTATGGTACACTGAGGTGCTAACTCTGTTTATTTTGAACCTTCAACGAAAATCATTAGATCGCAATATTTGAATTATAGATCGATATCCAACACGGACTCAGGATTCAAATATATAAAGTAGGTCATATATCACATATGCTCACTAAATGGTACGGTGAGGCCTACACGAGTTCAACCACACCGAGTGCGGCTCGGGGTCTATGGTACACCGAGGTACTGACTATATTTATCTCAGGCACGAGTCTACCTTGGACTCTACCCATCAGTGATGATGGGTATAAATTTTTATTCTCTATTTATCATTTATTAGTGAGTGTTATATTAGTTGATTAATATTATTGTTGTGTATTCTAGTATATGCTTATATTGTGATGCTTAAACTACTCATGCATTTGTATGTTGGGTTGCCTTTATCGTAGTATAATGTTATGTTTCAGTCAAATTATATTAGTTATGCTGACGTTGATTACAGGAGAAGAGAAGATTATGGTATGATTCCCCATCTTTGACATGAGTTTACTTTACTTGTTTATGGGCAGTCCAGATTAACCATGAGCCATGTTAGTGGAGATGACTGGTTGTGCTTTAGTAGCTTCCTGTTTATATATGTATATATTGTTGAAATACAGTATTTGAAATAATTCCCCTCACACCAGGCTTTATGTTTGACCCATGTTTTGTCTTCACCTATTTATGTCATGACAACTCTCGGGTACTAGATTGAGTAGTTCGGAAGCCAGGTGTTATTGGAGACGCTATTGGAGTGGCGCGGCTGGAGCTTTGGAAGTGAAGACGATACTTTGGACATATACTTCATATTATAGTAGTACAAGACTAATATGTTATTTGTATATGAGACTTGAATCAGATATTCTATTCTGACTTTCTACATTGATATTTACTTATCAGTTACTTCCACCAGTGTAGTCTCTTATATATTGTTCATCTATTATGTTCATGTATATTCAGTATATTATATATATTATCATTCCACCGTGAGATTGTATCGTTATGCCATAATATAGTCCACGATAAGCTATCATTTGTAGTTTTCAAAAGTCAAGCATTGATGTAAGGCACTGATTTTGGGTTTTACAATTGGCAAGTTGTTACAGTTTCGCATGCGAATTTTTCTGATTATGCAATTACAGTAATTAAGTGTTACTACATAAATGATAATAAGTGTGTGCGTGAGCGGCACACATACATATATCCATATGCATGATGTGTAAAGTAAAAAGATAACTTAAAATATATTGTTTTCAAATAGATAGGTGGTGCTCCAAAACTTCCATAGGTAAATAAGAAAATGTCATGTCATACAAATAACACATGTAAAATATTATTAATGGTATTAAACCAATCGTTAATAAAAATGAAAATATATGGATAAATTGATCCTTTAAACATTATAAAAGTTTGTTATTTATTTCAAAATATTTTTAGATATAAAAATCATATTACACAAATAATATTAAACTAATTGTTATCCATGTTTTTTCACAAGCGATGATACGATGATTTTGAATTTTAAAACGATGAAAGCATAATAGACTCAAAGATGATTAAATACGAAACACTGAAAGGAAATGAAGAAGAAAATTTTCTAACTACATCGATTGGTACTAATCACGGATGGATCGGTACCAATACATCAGTTTCCCTAATTCTCATTATTCTCAGTGAATTACTGGAATAAATTGACTTGGAAACATAAGGAAGTATAATACATGAAGCAACAAGAAATACATCAAATGCTTGGAGGTGAAACAGTTAACTCGACCGATCGATACTGATTCGTAGATATTTTTGAGACGTTCGGTATCGATCCATAGAGTTGGTCAATTTGAGACGTTCTTACTCATATTCCCTTAGATCTTGATCCTTGATATTTTTGAAAAGATTAGTAGAGAAGAATGACGACCCTAAGGTCGATTACGGGTTTACATGTAATGGAGATCTTGACATTTTGTTATTTTATACCCTAGGAGAAAAGTTGTCATATAATTCTTAACTATATTTCAAGATTATAGTTTTAATCACTTATAGAATCTTATATAAAACACAATAAAACATCTTGAAAGTGGATGTAGGCATAGTCGAACCACTATAGATTTTATGTCTCGCTTTTTCTTTTCTATTTCTTCATAATATTGCATATTTCTCTTTTATGTTTACTTAATCTGAAATATTTTACTAAAACCCTTAAATCCGCGAATTAATGACTATAAATCCTTACAAAATCATAACCAATAATTAAATCCTGGATTATTGGGTATAGATCTTTAGGGGGTGTTAGGCTATTTTTTTAGCTGACACTTTTTGCTTTTTGGTGCTTTCACTGAGCAATTAAAGTTTGGTTTGATATTTTTAGTTATTTGGATTTGATTTATGTCTATGAGGAGATCAGATCAAATAGTTCTAAAGAAAAATTTGGGAAAGCAAGCTAGAGGGTCCAAAGGTGAAAGAAATGTTGGAAATTAAGTGTGAGCGATGGATCTACACAACCACCTCAGATTAGGTCGCCAAAGAGGAATTAGAAAGGATTGTTGCTAATGCCAACTAACAAATGGTCTGATTCAACAAATTTTGAACGTGGAGTTGGCTAGGCAATTGGATATTATGACAATCCGCTTTGGAACAGACTTAAATTCCGACCCAAAAACGGCCCATCGAAACTTAGATCCATTCTAAAGCGGTTGTTGATTGGTAAAAATAAAAAAAACAGAGTTATCTGTCTATTCTTTTAGAACTCACAATGGAAGGAATAAAATATAACAACAGCTGTAGTATTTCAAATCATTTCAAATGTCATAAAATGTTACATAATGTCAACCGTAATAACATTTTGTTCAAAAATACATTTCATTGGTACAATAGAAAATAACACAAAAAGATAGATAGTAATTGCCACAAACTTCACTCTCGCCATCTTCAAACATCAATAACTTATTCTCCAACCTATATGTTGTAATGAGAAGAAGTCAGAATAACAAGTGCCTAGTAAATGGAAATCTCGAGCCTTACTGTTTCAGTTCTTAGGCAATATAATTTAAATAAGAATATGTCTTACGTAATTAAACCATTTAATACTTCATATAAGGAAAGGAGGCGGGTCCTTAAATAACCACTTAATATATTCCATTCTCGAAGCATGTTTCTAAATCCCATAACCCATAAGCAACGTTATAAATGTCTGACAATGTGAAAGATGGTATCCAAGCCACTTAATACCTTTTATTGGAAAATAGGAAGACCCTAGCCATTTAAGACATCAATTGAGCCATACCCCATCATTTACCTATTCCTAAAGCAGACTCCTCAATGGTGACTATCTAGCTGACATCACATGGATTCTTTTAAGCCACTTAATACTTCTTTATATGAAGGCGAACCCTCAATCAGTCACTTAATACCTTATCCCAAAGCAGACCCTTATCGAGATATCATCGATCGTGCCTAATGACTAACCCCTTGGCCATTACTGCTTCATTTGAGGAAAAGAGATGGGCCCTCAAACAACCATTTAATACCTCAAAACTCCAAAGTAGGCACTTCGTATTATGACCCATACTCATAATGATGTCTCGCATTAGTCTGATTGTTCATAGGAACTGGTAGCCAGAATAGTTGAGGAAGTTTACCCTATAGAATTTGAGACAAACCTCGCATCATCGCAAATACTTATCATAGGAAATATCTCACATCAACCCCAAAGTCACGATGTTTGTAGCCAGATTAACTGGGCAATCTTTTATATGTCTTTTGAATGACCTCGCATCCCTATGACTTAGTCATAATATATATATATATATATATATATATATATATATATTACTCATCTCATCGCTCCTTAATTAAGGCCTTATAAGGAACCTTCCTTATCATGCCTTAAAATATTAATTACTCTCCCTAGGGGAATTTAATGACAATTGTTACCTAATTAACTACACAATTAAACATTATAATTATACGTTCATTACACTAATTAATATATAAATAAATATGCACTTATTATTCTATGTGTGCAAAGATCATGCCTTAAATAACATAATGTCAATTCTTTTTTAACCATAATAATACAAGTCTTTCCTTTTGTTTTACTAATAATGTCCAAATTTCGATGTCCATAATTAGGGATTCTAATATCCATAACAAAGACTCAATACTAATATCCAAAATTGCAATAAATAGACTTGCATGTAGAATCTAAATCCAACTTACCTCATATTAAAACAATGGAATAAACCAAAAATGAAAACTTACAATTAAATAATTCCATGCTCTATTTAACTTCTTTTATAGGAATTTAGACAAGGGAAATTATATTAAATTTTATAGAAATAGTCGACGTAAACTATGAATAAAGATACGTTCTTTACACACCATTTCTCAATTAAATTGCTTAATCAGATCTGGAGAAAAAGAATAAGAAGTGGAATAGAAGGTAGAATATATAAAATGCAAAAATTCACAAAACTCCATTATTTTAACACAAAACAATTAAGATTCCAATTCTAAGAATTGACATTTTGCTTTGGGAGAATTTTGATGGTTTTTAATATGATGTTTTCGTAATCCAAAACTCCCTAAGGCGTATATCAAATCCAACTTACTATTCAATCGCTAAAGTAGAAAAACTAAGATTTCCACTCATGGTTGGTCCTTAGTTTTGCTTCTCTTTGGATTTGTAACGCATATTATAATCACTTTCAAATCTCTTCTTTTTGATATATACAACAAGGGATATATATATATATATTAGATTCGGAAATATTAGAGGAGAAGAGGTTTAGAAATTAAATAATAAACAAAGATGGGTACATAGGATTTCTTACCTGAAACATAATTGAGTTTTTTGAATCTAAGACGAGAAAGCGATAGGCTTCGCTGATGTTCCTAAAATTTTATGAATGAAAGTGGAGAGGGTAGGGTTCTATTCATAGTGGTTGAAATGCACCAAATTTATAGGATGAAACTAGGTCAAAACAAATAAATCTGCAGCATTTAACATTGAAAAACCCTAGCCACCATTGTATAGTAACGATGGACCGCCTACCTCGACCGGTTAGGTGGCTCTTTTCGACCGCTCCTCTTATTTTGGGAGTGTTTGATTGTTTCCGTTGCTTTTTAATTTTATTCCTTAATTAACTTTTAACGTAATTGTTAACTTTAACGTTTGCTTGAACTCTAAGCCTTTGAAATTTAAACTTTAATTTTAATTATTCATTTGAATTAAACTAAATAAAAACTTCAAACGCTCATAACTTCTTCGTTTGAGCTCCATTTTCGGCATATTATATATATGGAAACAAATAAAAATTTCACCACAATTACAACGGAATAACTTTTGTGATCAAATTTCAGTTTTTATAAAATTTCCATTTTTATCCCTATCCTATTTAATTGAACTTCTCTTAATTTACTTATTTAATTAGGGTTGATTTTACGGGATGTTACAGGCTCCCACGCTTAAAAAGGATTTCGTCCCGAAATCTTTCAAGAGGAAAACAGTGTAACGCGCAATAACATCCATGTTATACAACCAAGTTATCTACATAATCAAAGTGCAATGTGGTTATGTATTGCAGACATACTAATAATTATCTCAATCCTAGCATGAGTTGGTAATCGTGTCATGCAATTATGTATGCAAATGCCTAAATCATGCATAAAAATTTGTATATATTGTAAAGTGATAGTGTAGAAGTGTAGCAACCATCTCCTACCATCCAATCTAGCAACCACGGTGCAACAAAATCCTAATTTTGGAGAGAAAATTTATCAGAGAAAGGCTTAGGATGAGAAGTCCTCATGCCTTCCATCAGATTTTCTCCCCGTTGCACTCGAACCAATCTAGTTTCTTTATTGCGGAGCTTCCTAGTTTCGTGCTCCACCATACATGTAATGGCACGTGACGCTATTGGCTCTGCCTTAAAATTACCTAACGGATTAGGCTCAAACATAATTACTATGCTATGAAAGTATTTCCTCAAATGTAAAACAAAAAAAAGTCATGGGCTTCAACCAACTTACAAGTTTTTTTATTTTTCCATAATATTAGGAAACAACTAATAGATCTTGGTGCCAATTATTCAACTAACCAAATCTTCCGACCATCACATATTGCCTAATCAACTTTGACTTTTCGAAGTCTCACATTTCAAATATTGTCCAAGTAGAATTTGTCGGTGATTTCCCACCCACAATTTGGCAATTTGTATAAACTCCCAAAAAGTGCTTTAAGGGTGTGATACCATCTATTGGTGACTAGTATTATACGGGGATTCTACTAAGGGTGAGTGCTGCTCCTAATGTCCTCCGAAGTCAAAGATGCAAGCCTCAGAAATCCTCCAACCCATTCATTCCTTCAGTTTGTCCGTCGGTCTTCAGTTGGTAAGCGATGCTTAGATTTAACGAAGTTTCTAAAGCTAGTTCCTAAAGCTACCAGCAAACTCCTCTAAAATTTGTTGGTAAACTAAGGGTCCCTATCACTAACGATGCTAACTACAACTCCATAAAGCCGTGTTAGAGATGCTGCGGTCTTATTGCTCCTAACGAAAAATTCTACCACCTTCTTCATCCTTAATCAGTAGGAAATTCTCTTCACATTCTTATACATTTTATCTCTTCCTTGAATTGTGACATTTTTGAGCTAATTTTTTTCTTCTTTCAAAACTCTAATGTTTTGGGATTGATACATTTATTCATTTTAGGCTGCTAACATAATTTTCTCATTAACTTATAGTCTTACCTATGGTTTTCATTAGTTAAGTGTCCGCATAAAATTTCTTACTTTTGCTTCTCAACATATATATATTTATCAAGTGGTTTAAATCTCATTCATAAAGTCAACACAGGAATAAAACAACGATATATCTTATACTACATTATACACTTTTTCCAATAACTAAAAGTGGCAACTAGCGAATGCAACCTAAGAACTCTAAAAGGAAAATTTGCTGGAAACTGTAATTATTATCAAGTGGTGTAAATGGTGTTGAGGTCCTAACATTCCCCACTAAATTAAGGCAGGTATTTCTTAATATGTCATCTTATTTTTCTTAATTTTCCTTTTCGGTTTCTAATGAATGTGGTCCATCCATTGCTTTAATTAATATTTCCATGGCAGATGAAATTGGACCATTCCAAATTAATCTTTCTTCTTTTACCTTCTTCATCTTTCTAAAATCCATTCTTTACTCAAATTTTTTTCTTCCATAAATGCCATGTCAAAGTTTCCTCAATCAGTCCCTATTTAATTTCTTTTTCCTCTCACTAATTGCAACTTTATTATCCATTTAATTTGTAATTAATGTCCATAAATACTAATCCGTTAATTACTAATTAACATGTATATAGTCGTAATTTATGCTATATATTATTATTATTTCTGGTCGTTGAGCATAGCGACACATATGCAAACTTTTAAACTAGAACGCTTATCCCCACATTTTAAATTTATTAGAGCTACTCTTAAAAAGGACTACCATTATAATCTCCCATAAATTAACCACAAATGATATTTTTGCTTTGTTTGAATTTACAAATAATTATTTATTTTCTTCTCTTGAAAGAGACAGTGTAAATAAATGGAAAGGATATCTATATCCTACATATCTCTCCCCCTTTCCGATGCATCCTTTGTTAATTCAAACAATATGCTTTTATACACATTTTGGAATATGATAATTTATGGAAATTACATGAAATTTTCTCTAAATAAAATAAAACATAGAAATTTACATTCTAAGCTATCTAGGGTAACCTAATTTACAACCCAGTAATAGATCTGGAATATCTTTACACTTTACCAACTTCTTCAAATGTAGGTTTGACACCGATTTGAAATTTCTAGATCAGGTTGTACATTCTATTCCTATTTTATTCACATCCTATAAACCTTAATTTGTCATACCTAAGTACCAATCCCCATCTCCTCCATAAAACAACCATTCTTTATAAAACCAGAATTTTTGTAATCATACAAAATAATTTTAAATAAACTATTCTCATACAAATAAACTTACTTCGTTAAATTAAAAAAAGCTTGCAGTACCTCGTTTCTTGCAAAACTTGAAATTTCACAAACATGAAGTACCAAATTCAAAATCCCCATCTTTGAAAATATGAACTTATAAACCTTTACCAAGAATTCAAAATTTCTTAGTTCCAAATAGGAGCAAAATAATTTCTCTTTTTGAAACTTTCTTCATCGAAGATTTATCTCTTTAAAAGTTAGGCTTTGATTCATATCATTCAAAGACCGCGTGGTTCTCAAAAAGGAACTATGGAAAATTTCCCTTTTCAATGACTTACTAAAATGAAGATTTACTCCTTTTTAAAATAGGATCTTTAACACAAAATGTTCAAAACTTAATTATCATTTTAAAATAATAGATTAAACCTTTATTATTCCAAAGAGTTTTCTAGTTACACGAATTATCATTTCCAAAATAATAATTTTTCCTTACTTACCATTTCAAAATAATAGTATATCATTCAAAAATAGAGATTAATATCAATTGCCTTATTACTTAAAATATACTTTTATTTGACGAAATACTTTTTGTAACTTTGTTCAAAACTCTTAAAATCCGTTGCAATTCTTTTCATATCAATTCCAATAATATTCTTATTCAAACAAGTTCAGAATTTGAATTAGGAAAAATGCACTATAAAATTCTCACTTTCACACAATTGCATTTCTAAAAATATCTAACTAGTTTATTAATTCAAATACGTTCAATTTTCAAAGATACCCTTTACAACTTTAAATGACGGAAAAATGGAGTAGACAAAGATAACTCATATCTTATTCCTATTACTCCTCTTCTGTATATTACTAGATTAAAATTCCAATTCTATCACTACCTAAATTCAACTATCATTCTCCACATTTTCTTATATGGGAGTGTTCCTCACATCTAACTTGTTGGACATTCTTATCCTTTTATTCTTTCTATAGTATGTTGATCAAGAGCTTTTTCAATTTGCACACCCTTTTAGAAGAAATTTAAGGAAAATAATTTTTAATTTTATAGGATATGAAAAATCATACATTTCTCAAAAGAAAATTCCCTTATTAAAAATCTTTGGACCCAAAGCTTCTGTCTCAATAAAGTTAAACTAAGAACTTTAAGAACGAAAAATCCCTTTTAAGTTAGAACTTGTTAAGTCAACTATTTTTAAATTGTAAATCTCCAAATTTCCTTGTTTTTTTCAAAATAATAACTTCCATATTTACGAAGTAGAAGAAATCATAAAAAAATTGAAGAATCCAAAATTGAAGAATCCAAAATTTAAAATCTTTTAATTCAATAAATTTTAAATCGAAATATTCTTTTCATACAAAAGTTAACAAATGAAAACCTTCTCTTTTTATACAAATCATTCACCATTCTCTTTCAAAAACTTCCAACTAATAATACATAAGATCTTCACTTAATAATCTTTTGAAAAAGCCCATTCAAAACTTTCAAGGAGTTTACAAAAATCTTTTTACCACTTTCTTTCTCAAAGGGTAAAATTGGCTTTAATTATTCTTCCCATTGAACTCCCTATTCAATCATCTTAAAAATCTAATTTTTCTACTTGTGGTGGTTAATGTAAACCTTCTTATAGAAGCTTTTTTCACTATTATATTCCTTATTTCTGTATGTTTACAAATACTGTCTTATAACATGTAACTACTACCTAACATTAATATTTACCACTCTCATAAACGTCACTTTGTCCGTAATAATGGTTATTACCTTAACGGACATTTCCTAAAGACATTTATTTGCCTATTCAACTTTACCTATTAAGCATTTTCCTTATCTTCCTATAATTACCTTAACGATCTCATTAATCTATTCAATTTCTGGTAACTCCTCACTTATTGCACATTTATTACCTATTAATTTTTTTAGAGTTATAACCTTTCCTTCTATGATTCATATCCCTATTGTTAAATATGCTTATAGAGTCTACAATGATAAGGAAGTCTACATCTAACAAAGAAGTATAAATTCAGCTCTATTTATTTCCCAACTCATATTTGCTTCGTCCACCCTTTCGAAATATGATAACAACTACTTCTATAGTCGAAATTAATAGAACCAGGCGTAAATTCAAAATAAGTAATGTTTACATATAGTAAGGTTTTTGAAAACCATTTTCAAAAATAACAATAACGCCACTCATATGTATACTATTCCCAGTTGACATGGTAACCTAAGCTCCGATACCAAATGCGACAACCGGCTCCTAAACAGACCCAAATTCCGACCCAGAAAATGTCCATCGAAACTTAGGCCCATTCTAAAGCTGACCGTTGAATGGTAGAAATAACTAAACAGAGCTATCTATCTATTCTTTCAGAACTCACAGCTAAAGGAATAAAATATAATAATATCAATAGTACCCATTTATTTCAAATCATTTCAAATATCACAAAACATTATAGGACGTCAACCGTTACAACATTTTGTACATTTCATGAGTACAATATAAAATAAAACCAAAAGGTAGATAGTCTCTGCCACAAGCTTCACTCTTGCCATCTTCAAGCATTACCAACTCCTTCTCTGTCGTGTATTGTAATGAGAAGTGAGTCAGAACAACAAGTGTTTGATGAATATAAATCTTGAGCCTTACTATATCAGTACGTGGGAGGTATAATTTAAATAAGAATACATGTCTTACGAATTTCAGTTATTTAATACTTCATACAAGGAAAAGAGGCGGGTTCTCAAAACAACCCCTTAATACCTTTCATTCTCGAAGCAGGTTTCTAATTTCCATAACTCATAACCAATGTCATAAATGTCTAATAATGCAAGAGATAGTAACGAAGCCACTTATACTTTTTATTGGAAAATAGGCAGACTCTATCCATTTAATACCTTAATTGAGGCCGACCCCTTTATTTAATACCAATTCCTAAGGCGGACTTCTCAATGGTGACTATCTAGCTAGCATCACATAGAATCTTTTGAACCACTTAATACTTCTTTATAGGAAGGCAGACCCTCAATCCGTCACTTAATAATTTATCCCAAAGCGGACTCATATCGAGATACCACCTATCGTGCCTAATGACTAACCCCTTAGCCATTTACTACTTCATTTGAGGAAAAAAGGCAGACCCTCAAACAACCACTTGATACCTCAAGACCTCGAAGCAGACCCTTCGTATAATGACTCATACTCATAGTGACGTCTCATAATAATTCGACTATTCGTAGGAACTGGTAGCCAGATTAGCTGGGAAGGTTTATCCTATAAACTTTGGGACTAACCTCGCATCATCACAAATACTTATCATAGGAGACATCTCACATCAGCCCCAAAATATCACTACTAATAGCCTGATTAGTTGATCAGTCTTCTGTATACTTTTTGACTGATCAGTATGACTTAGCCATAATTTAAATACTCTCCATATATAATACTTACCTCACCGTTCCATACTTAAGGCCTTATAAGGAATCTTCTTTATCATACCTTAAAATATTAATTACTTTCCTGAAGGGGATTTAATTATAATTATTACTTAATTAACTATGCAATTATATGTTATTAATATTAATTATACATTTATTAAGCTAATTAATATATAAATAAATATGCACTTATTATTCTTTGCGTATGAAGATTATGCCCTAAATAACATTAAATGTCAATTTTTTTAACCACGATAATATAGGTCTTTCTTTTTCATTTTACCAATAATGTCCAAGTTTTGATATCCATAACTCGGGATTCTAATATCCATAATAAAGATTCGACACTCATATCCAAAATTGCAATTAATAGACTTGTATATAGAATCTAAATCCAACTTGTCTCATATTAAAACAATGGAATAAACCAAAAATGAAAACTTATAATTAAATAATTCCACGTTTATTTAACTTCTTTTATACGATTTAGACAAGGGAAATTATATTAAATTTTATTAAAATAGTCGATGTAAACTATGAATAAAGATTCGTTCTTTACATACCATTTCTCAATTAAATTGGTTAATCAGATCTGGAGAAAAGGAATAAGAAATGGAATAAAAGGTAGAATACAAAAATAATGAAAATCCACAAAAATATATCATCTTAACACAAAACAATAAAGATTCTAATCCTATGAATTGAAAATTTTCTTTGGGGGAATTTTGGGGATTTTCAATATGATGTTTTCATAATCTAAAACTCCCCAAAGCATATATCAAATCCAACTATACTATTCAACTGCTAAATAGAAAAACTAAGATTTCCACCCATGGTTGCATTATCTTTGCTTCTATTTGGATTAGCAAAGCCCATGCTTTAGATCTCTTCTTTTTATATATACTAGGAATTTGTATATATATTAGATTCAGAAAGGCTGGAGGTGGAGAGGTTTAGAAATTAAATAATAAACAAAGATAGATATATAGGATTTCTTACTTGAAATCCTAATGGAATTTTCTAAATCTAAGAATAGATAAATTGAGAGCTTCACTGATGTTTCCAAAATATTTGTGAACGACAGTGGAGAGGGTAGGGTCTATTTATAGTTTTTTGAAATGCACCGAAACCGTAGCATTAAACTAGGTCAAAAATGATAAGTCTGAAGTATTTAACATTGAAAAACCCTAGTTGCCACTGTATAGTGATAGTCGAGCGCCTACCTCGACCGATCGACCGCTAAGGATCGATCGGTTAGGTCCTACTGGTCAACCACTCCTATTATTTCGAGAGCATTTGATTATTTCCATTGCTTGTTATTTTATTCTTTAATTACCTTTTAACGTTAATTGTTAGCTATAATGTTCACTAACCCCTAAGTCTAATCACAGTTTATTTTTGTAATTCAAACTTTAAATTTAATTCCTCATTTGAATTTGAACTCGAAGTATACTAATTTAAATTTTAAAAAATCAAACGTTTAGGCTCAATTTTCAACATATTATATGTGAAAACAGATCAAAATTTCACCACAGACGCAATAGAATAACTTTTATCATCAAATTTAAAGTTTTGTATAATTTCCATTTTTATCTCTAACATATTTAATTGAATTTCTCTTATTTTTCTTATTTAATTAGAGTTGATTTTGTAGAATGTTACAGATATGATGAGGCAAGCCACTTAATGAGTCTAAATAGAGACGGAGAAGGAAATGATGAAGAAATAATGTATTTGGAGGAAATGCTGCAAGGGGATCGACTGGCACCGATCAAACCCTTCATGGTGGCGATTGTCTTTATGACATTGGAAGGAGTATGGAGCATGGTGTAGGCCTTATTGAGAGTATTACTGGAGGAAATGATGAAAGAAACGCTTATGGAAGAGAGCAATTCCGTGGACACAGCTAGAAAAGATAGCGAGATAGAAATCAGAGGCTAAGACGAACGGTTCCCCATAGACTAGGAGACCTAGGCACCGAACTACTGGACATGAGTACTCATGCAGCAAACATTAAGGTTGTTCATAGAATCGGGCGCATTGTGTGAAACCAACGGTCGCGATCAAGTGGAGGGAAACGATTGAACAATTAATGATGCAATAAAGTGATTGCTCAAGAGGGAGAACCGAAAGGACCGGTAGGAGACTACCTCTAATTGGACTCTATTTAAAGTGGAAATTAGAGCGACACGGTATTAAGGAGATTCACCTTGTCATCCACGCCAATGTATGACGGACTGACGAATCCTTTGCAACATTTTCTTAGGTATGATTAAGATATTGGTAATCCTAGAGCTGATGATTTTGTGAAGTTTAGATGTTTCCCTTTTTTTTGGGACTAACGATCATGTGATTTTAGGAGCTTGAGTCGAATTCCATCAAGTCTTAGATTAGTTGTTAATAATTTTCTAAGCCAATTCGTAGTGCATGCAGTATAACTGAAGGATGTGATTTCAATTTCTATCATTAAGCAACGGAGTGGGTTGTTAAAGAATTATTTAAAGAGATTCAATGTTGTCGTCATAAAGGTGAGAAATTCATAGGACAATCCTATGTTGATGGCCATAGTAGATGGAGTCAGCAAAGACAAAAATTTTGGGAAGTGACTTTTGATGGAGAAGCCAAGCATGTTAAAAGATTTCTATAAGACGGCCAATCAATTTTTGCGCTTTGAAGATGCAGAATTGGAAGATAGATTGAGTATTCGATGGTCAGGAGAACCAATTAGTTCAGTGAAAAGCAATGATGCAATGAAGAAGGATGGAAATAGTGGGAATGAAAAAACAATAATAAATGGAAGATTAATCATCTTGGAATTTGAAAAGAAGGCCTTAGGAACCGTTTTAGATTCGTATGAAATAGGAAATCTATGGAATTGACATAAAAGGAACGACAGTGACTAGAGCTTTTATGACCCACCTTTTTGGATGGTTTACATCGACAATAAATCATGCATGTCAACTCAAACCATTCAAAAGGGAGGATTGTCAATGGAGTAAATAAGAAAATAATAGAAAAGAAGGAAAAACAAACACAAAATCTCGCAGCGGAATGACGAAATATAATAATCAAATAAACAGTTCATGAAGCTGTTTTACAAATGACATTTGATTACACTTTTACAATACGAATAAGATTTATGCATACATCAGAAATAAATAAATAATGTAGCGGAATACATGATGCAGTGGAATAATTAATAATAAATGGTAGACTCATCTCTGTCTTCATCCTCCAAAATAAAATGGTCTTCACTGCATTGAAAAGCTCAGACTAACTCGATCGTAATGAAAAGACAAAACACTCAAGTCAGGACTAAAAGATCTTATGTAAGTCAAATCAAAATAAGTAGAACAGAAATATTACTATAATGGCTTCAAAGATGTTACAGTATTTTCATCTCCCATCAAGTGAACAACGTGGATAATTATTTAAAAGATTTCAAATAATTCGAAATGCCAATCTTAATCATTTTAGTTAAAATAAATTCGAAGTTTAAATTTAGCACTTAAACCTTTCAAATAATTCGATTCCAATAAATAATCCAAATTCAAGAAATTATATGGGTATTTGTTATCTCAACCAGTATCCAAAATCAAAATTTCCAAATCAATGGAAACCGCTTGGGTTATCATTTCAATCCATAGTGATAATAGAGATATATACATAAACAAACATCCAATCATCCAAAATGTCAACCAATAACATTCATCACAATCCAACATCCAAATCAGCCAATAAATCACAATAATCAATTTATTATCATTATCAGGTGTTTTACTAGCAATTTATATTCAATATTAGTTAAATGGAAATTTAATTCAATATAAATTCAAATTTAACTTAAATGACAATCTAAAAATGCCAAATAGTAATCAATAAATTTCTAATTACATCATAAATTTAATTTAACTAACATAAGATAATTTAGTATTTATGAGTGGGTCAAAACACTCACCTTTGATATTTAGAACGCAAAAATACAAACAAAGATACCTTTTCCAACAGTCTCCAAACTCAGCCAAACCTATTTCTTATCGTCGAGAATTCCAATATGAGTCCAACGGAAGAAACTACGCATTTATCGGAGCTCGTATGTGGAAGATATTCAAGTTATAAGGATATATTAAAAAAATATGTACACATTTAATTTTAAAAATAAGAAACTTTAATAACCCACGTTTTCAATTTTGATGTACTCAAATCAAAGGCAAGAAATAGAAAGCCAAATCCATGAAAGCTAATTCTCATTGTTCTTTTTTATTGAAGGGTTCTTGCAAATGAAGGCAAGGTGACGAGGAAAGGTGCGGACGTGGTTAAGGAAGAAATAGATACTCACGCTTTTTTTTTTCGTTTTTGAACATAGCTTCGGTAAAAATGAATTGGCAGTAACTAAGTAGAGGTATAAAGCTATTTTGATATTGAGACTTTGATGGAAAAAAATAGAGGCCCTGATGTTTGAAAAACAATGAAGTTCTAGGGAAAGAATGAGATGTGATGTGAAACAAAAGAAGAAAGGGAAGTAACAAACGAAATAGGTATGGAAGGGACAAATAAAATGAAGCTATATGATCTAAGTAAATGCTTTGGGTAACAAAATAAATAAAAACCTAAAAATGAGAAAGGATATGAAATCACGTTTCAACTACATCAGAGAATTGCAATAAAACCAAAATGTGTAAATAGTGACAAGTGAATTGAATAACAAGGAAATGAGGGGACCACTTATGATCTAATTAATTACATGTTCCACTCAATTAAATATATTAACACCAAATATTCTTTTTTTTACACTCGTTTGAACATAAGTAACATACAATAAATAAATTTGAATACAAGAACCAATGTAACATTACACAAAATAAAAATGATCTGGAACTCAAATTCAAGTTTTTTTCAAAATAAAGTTTTTCTCAAAGCGCAATCATGAAATCTAAAAGGTTAATTTAATTTAAATTTCAAGATTAGTGTCAAATTCACTTATAAACAACCATAAATTGATATTTAATGACTGTAAAATATTGTTTTAAAATTCATTTTTTTCTTTATTACCTTCAAAATGAAAATGTTCGTTTTATTTTCATTAAAACATCCTTTTTATTTTAACAATAATGTATGTTTCTTTCATTAAATCCATTAACTAAAATTAATGTTTCTTTATTAAATCTATTAATTGCAATCGACGTTTTCTTCCCTTCTAGTTGAAGTATTTCAATAGCATTAATTGCAATTACTTACAAAGTTAAATTTCAAAACAGACAACTAAAATGGATGAAAAATAGAACAACTATTTCCTTTAGTTAGTCATTTAAACGCCTTTATAAATTTGTTGTTTATGCAGCAGAGTAATAAATAACTTACTTAAATAAATTATTTTCCAACTCTTGTAATCCATCTGTATGCTAAGACAATGTTCAAATATACATATATTTCATCATTTAAATCAATCATTCTATTCTTTATTTTAATGAATTAAACCTACATTCACAAATGAAACATTCATTTTATTTGATATAAATGTTCTTTTCATTAAATCAACTTACCTTATATTTTCACAAAACATAAGCTACGTTTAATTATATCTATTAATTTACAATTTGGTGTCCTCTTTACCATTAATTGAAATTATTCAATTACATTAATTTCAATTGTTTACAAAGGTGAATTTCAAAATGGAAAAAATAAATGTAATGAGAAATAGAACAATTATTTCATATCTAATAGTAATTTAAACATATTTATACACTATTGAATATAAACAGGAATTATACATTTCTTACAAAATAATAGTTTCTCGTCTCTGCAATCAATCTTTCAGCTATCAAACATTTCAAATAAATAAACATATGATTTATTCTTTAATAAAGAAACATTTATTATTCCAATCAATTGGAAATTTACATTTAGACAATTACTACTTTCACTCAAACCAATGTTATCAAAATATACACTGGCATTTGTTATCATCCTTACATTATTGAAAACATGTTTCATTAATAGAAATTTTACCTAAGCTTATAACTTGTATTATAATTTAATTTGTATCAGTAAAATCTTAATTTTTTTTATTCCTAACAATTTTATTCAAAAATCTCACTTAATTTAATGTTTTTAAATGTTTAAAAATACGGGTCGTTACAAGAGCCGTTCACCTAAAGGTGATCTTGTTATTGAGATAATATCAGGTGGTTCTCTCCCTGTGGAAAAGAGCTAGAATGAGATGCAAAGATATAGAATTTCCTGAAACATGTCCCACAAGAGACATGCTATGTTGTGGAAGATGGATCTCCCGTGAAGATGCTGAAGTAGATGGATGATGACATTGTTTTTAGAAATAGGGATGCCAGTGGGATCGAAGCTCCTATATTCGACTCAAATGGCAATAATGACTAAGACTGGGCCGACTATAATTCATCAAGTGTTGGCTAAGGATGAAAGTTCAATGCACATTTTTTTCAAACATGCTTTCGGTGAGATGCATTAGATAGGAAGGATCTATTTCCATGTAACTTAATATTATAGCGGTTTGATAAAGAAGCAACATTTCCCATGGGATGCATCAACTTAAATGTGCAATCTAGAGATAGCCTCCTACAAGCTATGTGGGTCGAAAGTTTGTAGTTGTTGATGGGTACTTCGTGCATAAAACATTTTTTGGTTGACTCTCTCTAACTAATTTTAGAATTGATCCAGCTCCATAGTGTTTAATATGAAGTTCCCTATAGATAGTGGAATTGGAGATATTCAAGGAAGTCAGAGAATTCCAAGGGAATGCTAGGTCATTGAGTTTAGGTAAGCTAGGTATAGAGAAAGGGGAAAGAATGTAGAGAAGGCTCTCTACACTTGGTAGTAGAATGCATAGCAATTACAGCCTGAGTCTTAGCTTCGATCTAAAAGCGATAAGTTGTAAGCTACAGATATAAGGAAAGAGCCAGACGATGCACCGGTGGGATCAATAGAGCCGTTGGAGTTAATGAGGATAGATGAAGATGATATTATGAAGGTAGTCAAGATTGTTCTCAACTTGGTCTAACAATGAAGATGGAATTAATGATGGCTTTTAAGAGCAAACTACTATGTGTTCGCATGGCCTCATTCTAATATGTGGGATTTTTCTTAAAGTCGCATTCCACGCATTGAATATCAACCCGATCTTCCTTCCTAGGAAGTAGAAAAAGGACATGAAACCGAAGAGATTCATGACGCTAAAATAAGAGGTGGAATTATTGGCAAACAACTTTATTTGTGAATCACTCTAATCCATGTGGGCAGCCAATCCCATGATGGTTTGGAAGCCAAGTGGAAGGCGGTGGACATGCATCAATTAGTCTAAATTGAATAAAACATGTCTGAAGGATTGCTTTCTATTTTTGTAAATATACAACACATGGATGGAACATGCAAACATGAAATGCTATCTTTTGTGGATGCTTACTCCGACTACAATCAAATTTCAGTGTATGTTTCAAATCAAAAGCACACGAGTCTTATTACAAATTTGGGATTGTATCATCGTTTAATTTGAAGAAAGTTGGAGCTACTTGTTAGGAATTGGTTAACAAGTTGTTTTTAGAATATCGAACGGACGATGAAAGTGTATGTGGACGATATGCTAGTAAAGTCAAGGGATCGATGGATCATGTGGAGCACCAACTAGATATGTTAGGAGTATTGTATCATCCGTAAAATAAACAGGAAATTAATTACGAAAAATTAATTGATTAATAATAAAGTTAAAAAATGGAAATTCACAAACATTAGAACTTAGCTATGGAACTTGCACCATTGTGTGCGTAGCGATCCTCTGAGCAACTTTCAAATATAAAGCTACGTGACTAGAGTTAAATGAAGAAGTGAGCGACGTTTGAAAATTTCTGTAACGACCCGAAATTTTTAGATAATTGAAATTTGACTATTTAATCGATTTTAAATATTTAAAAGTTAATGTTTAACTTGAATTTCAAATATCACTAATTTTTTTGGATAATTTAATTATTGGATTAATAGCTAGGAATTGGGTAAAATATGAAATTTGAAGTTTTAGGCTTGTTAGAAATATTTTAAAGGCTTATAAAATTTAAATTAATAGTACTGAAGATAATGAAAGCTTTAAAATTGGAATTAAAAGTGATTTATTCAGTATTAAAAATATATTGTTTAAATTGATATTTAAAAATAGTCTTTCGAGGCACAGTCTCGGAATTGGATGAAACTAGTTCCATTGGATCTGCAATAGTGTTTTATTATCGGATTTCAAGTTTCGTAGCATTTGGGTTGTCGTGTGATCGTACGGTAGATAAACACGCTGAAATCTATATCGAAAATTAATATAAAAACTGGGTCCAAAACACTATCTTCTCCATACGATCGAATTAGTACTCGAAACCTTTTCCATTGCGTTTGGAATAGGGATATAAACTTATAAACGCTTAACAGCACGTCTAGATAGGAGATCGAGATTTTAGGCTTCGTTTTCGAGACAATTTAAAATTTAAATAATTTATATATAGTTGATTAGTCAAGTGTTCACATCAGATCTTTTCAAAACTTTTAATTACTTCAAATCACTATAGTTAGCCTACTTCTTCACGCTTCCTCTCCATCTGTTCAAATCTTGTCTCCCCTGTTTCTTTTGAAATTGAGACCTCGCTTCTTTTTCCTCTGTTCAACATAATAGCCGATACTAAAAAAAAGACTAAAAGGGGAAATAGCCGAACCTCCTCTTTATTTTTTCCTCTTCAATCAGAAACGAGATTCTTAAAAAAAATCGCAATCGAAAGTCGAAATGGCGCCGAGTTATTTTTGCAATCGAGCGATCGAATTAAATCTCAATTCGAAATCATTGATTTTCGATGGCGTGACAATTGAAGTCTCGACTTTGGGAAGCGGTACGGACAGACTGGCACTTGCGATACTTGGTCTTCAGTCGCGGATGGTGGCGTGACATCGAAGGTGGTCGATGTTGAGGTTATGTTTTCGGCCGGAAGCGCGACGTGTTCACATGCAAGGGAAGAAGAGGTATAAGGAGGATGTAGGTGGAGCTGGGGTCGTTTCTTTTGGTCGCGATCTTGCCGAGAGTAGTGAGGTATGTGCAGATTTTATATATGTATTTGCATTCAGTAAAGAATAAATAAATAATATACATATATTCTCATATATATATATCCATAATTCGATTTATATATATACAGGCAGTCAGTAAATATATATATATATAGGATTTTGGTAGAAGATGAAAAATTTAAAATGTTTGAATGATTTATATAAAAATTTGAGTTGGAATCTCTATAGGCTATTTATAAATATATATGTGGTTTCTAGAATGAAATAATTATACATATACAAATTTTGAATTCCTTAATTTATTTTTAACCAATGCATTAAGGTGATTAATTTGTTCAACTGGTTCATTTAATTATTTTAGCTACTAAAAGATTTTTAAAGGAAATTTGTTTAATTAAATTATTAGTTTAAATTAAATTATTAAATGCTAATAGATTGTTCGATTAGTTCAAATATTAATAAAACATACAATGTTTGTACAAGATCCAATATCACGAAGAAATAGTCAAGATGGATCGGATTGCAAATCAAAAATCAAAGGTGAGTTAATCTTACTCATTTGGATTACCATTTAAATTTAAATAGTTAAATTAAAATTATTGGTTGAATGATTGAATTGGCTGGATGTGATATTTATATAATAGTGTGTGTGTGTGTGTGTGTGTGTGTGTGTGTGTGTATATATTAGAGTGATTGATTCCCGCATTATATAGCGGATGAGACCCTATGCGCCCAACTGGATTCTTCAAAATATTGAATATGTTTTCATAATCTGTGATATGATTCATTGATTATCTATGGGAGATTATTGATTATACTGGGAATTGAAAATATTGGATGCTATAGTTTGATTGAATATATTGAGTACATAAAAGTTATCAAAAATATAAAGATTGGATTTTTGAAGGAAAATAAAGAGATAATTTTTAAGTAAAATAATTATAGAGAATTTGGATAAATTAAAGAATGAATTGGAAAAGGATAATCAATTCTAATAAATAAATTCCGAGTATGGGAAAGGAGATTTTTGAATAAATGGTAATAAATGAATTTTTAAACTTAAGTGATATTATTTAAAGGAATAAAGGGTTTATTTTTAAATTCAAGGTTTAAAATAGTTTGGGAGAGATAAAGAAGAATTCTGGAAAAGTATAAAATTGGTATTTTTAGTTTAAATAAGATTTTAAATCATAATAAACGAGTAAATATGAAATTAATGGGTTTTGAAATAAAATTGAGTAAGTAAAGGAATTTATTTCGAAGTAAATTTTGAAAATCAATTTGAAAATTGATTAAGTGTTTGAAACTATGATTTAAAAGGAGGATGAGTGTAGCGATCCTGACTCGACCTTCGAAAATCGACACCGAATATGTCACCTATATTCAAATGCCGCAGATCCAAACGTCGACTCTAGTTCGCCGGAGCTTATAACACAATTAAGTAAACAACACAGCGGAAGAAATAATGAATATTAATATACAACATCTGATACAACATTCTGATACAACAAATGATACAATAGATATCGATATAAATCAGAGATATGATACATTAAAATAGCAGCGGAAAGAAAATAGATAACACTAGCAGCGGAACAAATAACTCAAGATAGTCTTCAAAGAAGAACTCCAAAACTGAAACTCCATCTCCAAGAATCAATCTAGAAATAGCTCGAACCAACATCACGATGCACAAAGACAAGCAAGACTGGTGTGCATCCAAAGACTGAAACTAGCTCCAGATAATCTACTAATCTGACTATCTGAAAAACCCTACTCTAGACTGCTCGTGTGGAAAATAGTGAGCACCCAGAGTTTAGGAAAGGAACAATAAACTCCGGATCAGTCATGGGACTGGTGTGAGTAACAAAAACAGTTTATCTTTTAAACAAACAGCAAAAGAATTTTTAAAGTCAATTCATAATGCTTTTTGAAAATGTAACTACCATAAGGCCTCCCGCCACACACACACAATGCAAACGCAGACTTGGAGGAGATTTCTCCTTATGATAGTCGAACATGCTTGATACGAGAGAATTTATTTGATATTATTACTATAAGTGCAAAGTGCAGAAAAACATTTCGAAAGTATAATATAAATCTTAGCCAACATAGGTACCATTATATTATGCCTGCTATAGCTACCTCCTGAGGAGGCAGGTTATACAATTGCAATCGTAAAAGGTTCGTATCGTTTTGATTGGATTTCCAACAAATGGTCAGGCTAAGGAACTTCCTACTGCCACATGAGATCGCCTCTGGCGGGACGTCCCGAGAACCTAACCGGATCTCTGCCAACACAAGGCCGGGTTACCTCTGTAACTAGGCAACTACTACTCGAGCATGCCATCCCCCGGTCCTTTGGGACCTTTATCCGAGGTACCTCTAATCCAACAACATCACACAGTAATAAATGTATGGTGTCCACATGAGTAAGTATCTGGGCTCCATACCATGATACCACCCTTATCCAAAAGGCAATGACACACCCTAAAGGGAGCGACCCTCATACCCTTGTCGCATCTTTCCTATTTTGACCATTTCCGGGGAGTGAGGTCCTGATGCAGTCTCCTCCACAAAGCTAAGCTTTAGCACGAAGCCACGCTTTGGCACGAAGCATGCTTTGATCACAAATGATCAACAAATGATCATCAACACACAGCAGCACTCAGCATGCCACACTACCAAATTGGGAGTATATCGCTGATAACCTCCAACTACATAACCTTTGAGCTCGTACGTCTCAGAGAAGGGTATTAAGCTAAGAGAATAAATTCTCCGCCACCATAGATATGTATTTGAAAGAAATCTGCTTTATATCTCAAAGTGTAGTGTCAGACATACAACCATACAAGTCTGTTCCGGGTTCGAACAGAACCGAAGGCACTTCCGAAGAAGCCCTTGCAATCCGGGTATTCACAATCCCGATCGGACTTCCCATCACTAAAGGAATCTCTATACCAGAGTAACTCAGTGCAGAGACAATCGATAGGTCATCCTATCGTTTTCGTAAATACCCGGTCTTCACCACCGGTCTTCAAATGCTATCCATAACGTCGTATCACATATTCGGAATGGGCTATACGACATAAAGGTCCTCTCCCGGCTAAACCGAATAGTTAGCGCAACATTTAAAACATATGGATATGGGATTTCATTTAAGTCACAACTTAATAATTCAAAACTTTCTTTCAAATAGTTTAAACAAATTACCATTTCAAATCTTTTAAACAAAAGATTTATTTCACTAAGTTCACCCATTTTCACAAAGATCTATTTACGGCTTTCAAATCAATTTCCATTTCAATTGGATTAACTCGTTTAAAATCTTTAAATTAAAGATTTAACTTATAGCTTTCAAACTGTTCCCATAACTTGGAAAATCATTTTCATTTAAACTTGAAATCCCCTTTAACACAAATCAGAAGTTCATTACTTATGTGAAAGCTTTTATTATTTAAAAACAAATAGTTTCCATGTTAGAAAGATCCAATTATATTTACACGAGTTAAAGCCTTTGAATTCAAATTCAAATTTCCAAATCAATACCTTTAAAATAGTTTAACCCATATAAACTCATTTATAATTTGAATAGCCTTTCTAAACCCTAGTTTCCAAATCATATAATTCAATTTCAAATATTGAATTTAAATCAAAATATTTTAATTCCAAAACTCAATCAAGTTATTCAAAATATATTTCATCTTTGAAATTCTATTTCAAAAGCTTTTCACTTTAACCCGATCCATTTCCAAAACATTTGAATTCAAATATTCAAATTTAAAACAATTTTAAAATCTGTGACTTAATGGATTTCTTCGTGAAATCCATATTTGTGTGTGTATAAGTGTGGTCCAGGGTTCAACACAATAGTGCAACATCTTCAATCATCACAGATTAAAACAAAGAAATATAGTTGATAAGCGATATAAACCATAACGCTTATCGTCCATTCACAAATTCACAGATAATATGCAAATGTAAATAAATGAATAAATTATACACAGCTCAATCCACCAAACAAAATATCACAGATCAGATAGGACAATCAATTCAAGGTATCTCATATAATACAATCATTCATAAGCAGGATTAATTAATCGTTTAATCCTAATCAATTCAATTTATTTCCAAGTAAATTAATTACTTATGAATTTAATTATGCAATCTTGATTTATTAATTACAAATCATTTGATATAAATTAATTTATCAAACATTTTAATTACTTAAATTGTTCTTAATTAATAATTGATTAGATAAATCTTTAGACCAATTACATAATTAATTAACTTTAATTAATCAAAATATCCAAAATTTATTATAATAAGTGATTAATCCTTAATTACTTTCATTAAGTAATCACTTTTAAACAGTTTAAAATTGATTGTCTAATTTAATTTATCCAATTAATTATTAACATTAACCACTTTAATCAATTTTTAATAATCCTTAGTTAATTATCTTTATTAACTAATAATATTTCTTTAATTACTTACTTAAGGAAATTTCTTAGATTTAAATCTTCATTAATCATTTCTAATTAATTTAAATCCAAATTATTTATTTATAAATTAAATAAATCATTCTTTAATTCTCTTATAAATTAAATTCTTTTATTATCTTAATTATTCCTAAGATAATTCATTTACTTTTGTAACGATCCCGAATTTTAATTTATTTTAAATTGATAATTTATTTTAATTTTGAATAAAATTGTGAAATTAATTGATAAATTGGTTTGAGTTTCCCCCAAATTCCAATTAAATATGTATTAAATCATTTAAATTGAGTTTTAAGTAAATGGTTTAAAGATAATTTGAATTTATAATATAAATAGGAAAATAAATAAATATCTTAAAATTTTAGTTATGTAAACTATAAAATAAATTCAAATGACATGTTAATTTTAGAACTTCCTTTATACTATAAAGTAACAAGACAAAAGAAAGAAATCAATTAGACAAATTCAAACAATATATAAAATAAACTATGTAAATATAAAAAGAATGCACTAGCTAAATTTAAACAATACAGTAACTATAGAGAGTCATTTGAATTACAAAACAATATAACAAAAGAAATAATAAAAGTATATTCAAGTATTAACAAATAACATTGGATAAGTATTAATAAGCATTAGCTTATGATACAAGAAACAACAATTAATGCAATATCATCTCAGCCCACAAAAGCAAGATTACAGCCAACAAAATCTCTGATTAAATACAAACCAAAACACTTGAACCAGCAAAGTAAAACATAAAATAAGAATCAGGCAAGTAAGTTGTAACGACCCAGAATTTTTAATAATTAAAATTTGAATATTTAATTAATTTTAAATATTTATAAGTGAATTTATAAGTCGAATAAATTTTTATTTGAATTATTGGATTTAATTGGATTATTAAATCGATAATTTAATATGTTAAATTATGAAAATAATTGAAAATAGAGTTAAATATGATTGAAAATGATTTGTAAAATTTTATTTAATCATACTGGAGTTATAGAAATATTTTAGAACTTTTAAAATCGAATTAAAAGTTAATCTGTGAAAATTGAATATTTTAATATTTAATAATCGACTGTAAAATAGTCAATTTTTGAACAGTCTCAGAATTGAACGAAACCAGTTCCATTGGATCCGTAATAGTTAGTTATTATCGGATTTCAAATTTCGTGTCAATCGGAGTTATCGTTTGATCGTGACAGCTCGAAACGCATCGAATTATTTTTAATTTAAATTTGGCGAGTCAAAATAGCCATTTTTCAAAAAGTCTCGGAATTCGACGAAACCAGTTTCATCGGATCCGTAATGTGATATTATTGTAAGGTTTCAAATTTCAAGTCAATTGGATTTACTGTTTGTCCGGTACGAATTAAAACGCCTAGAAATCGATTTAAATCGGTTTAATTTAAATTGAGCGTTTTCTGCCATAACTCGCACATACTTCCGAATTAGCTTCCGAAACCTGTTCCATTGTGTCCGGAACGCGGGATAAACCCTAGGTACGCTGGTTACGGCGTCTAAATCGGAGTTCGGAATTTCCGGGTGAATAGTGTCGTTCGATTTTCTTATAAATAGACCACCCCTCTCAAACTAAAAAAAAATAAAAAAAAATAAATATATGCAAAACCCTAGCCGGCCCTAACGCATGAACGGCTGAGGCGTTCTCAACATCTTCCCCTCCGATCTCCTTATCCATCGATTAATAGCAAAATCTTTCAACTAGTAATTCGTAGAGGGTCTCGTGTTCTTCGAGTTGTGCGGTCGAGATTGGAAACGAAGTTATGTGTGAAGCGCTAGGGGGCCGCGTCTAGGGCCGGTTGCGCATGGTTTTCGAGGTGGAAGGGGGGACCGCACGTGTTCGGTTTCTGGCCGTGGGTGGAGTAGAGCGCGAGCTTCCTAATGGTGAAACCTGATCGATACAAAAGCAAGTGTGGTGGCCGCAAGTGCTAACCCTAGTAGTGAGCTAAATGGGTTGCGTGCGTGTTCTTTACTAGAGAGAGGCCGTGCGTGAGGAAGGGGAAGAGGAAGGGAGTGCGGTCCAGATCTGGATGGAAGGCAGTGAACGATGATGATGAGTGTGGTTTAAAATTTAATTAAAGTTGTGATTAATTTATAGTTTAAATTTGTATTAACTTGTAAATATCATAACTTTGTCATACGAGGTCGAAAAATCACGAAATCAGTTGCGTTGGAATCGTATGGACGAGCACTACGCGATGGAGTTGGTTTGGAGTCGTTTGGAGTTAGTGAGAATTTCGGGTAAAATTAAACGCGCGTTTAATTTTATTCGAAATAAAAGCTAAAACGGAAATTAAAACCAAGGTGAGAACTTCTCACTCAATCGAATAGATTTCGATTTTATTTTAAATAGTTAGATTTAAAATATTTGAATGCATGTTTGAATGATGACTGTAAATTATTGATTGTTAAAATAGACATTATACGCCGTTAGTAAGCGGATGTTATTTATTAAAAACATATACCGCGAATATTTCATAAACAGTGAAATTGGTATTATATATAATATCAATATATATATATATTGGCATATGTATATATTGCAGTTGTTGATTTCCCGCATTTTTTGTTTAGCGGATGAGACCCTATTACGCCGTTATTAAGCGGATAATATTTAATAAGAACATGTACCGCGATAATTTCGTACTGGAGCGAAATTGGTATTGTGCTAATGTTTTTGGATGCAGGAAACAGGTTGGAGGGATCCAACTGGATTCCTCAACAGTTTTTATTTTATTTCAGATATTTTGATATTTGATGGATTATCATATCGATATATGATATCGTTGTTAGTCGTGATTGACTATTTGGTGTGTAGCATCATTGGACCCAGATTTTGGGATTTTAAAATGATTTTAAAAGTGATTTTGAAAATATACTATATTTTTGGAATTGATCCATTTTAAATAAATAAACGTTATAATATTTAAAGTTATAAAAATTATGGTTTTTGTGAAAATATAGTTAAAAAGCTGATTTTTAGAAATACGATTAAAAGTCGATTTTTGAGAAATATGAACTAATGATTTTATAAAATAATTTAGATTGGATTTTTGAATATATGATAAAAGTTTAAATATAGGATTTATAAAATTTGATTATTTTATAAATCGAAATGATGAAATTATAAAGGAATTTAAAGACGTTTTAGAATAATAATATAAACTGATTTATATTAAGAGATTTATAAATGGATATTTATAAATTGAAATATAGACATTATAAAACGAGTTTTTATAAGTGTTTGAATGTAGTGAAAATGAATTTCATAAATGAATGAAATTTATAGAATTATAAACTGTGAAGTTATAAATGAAATTTATAAATAGTAAGATTTATAAATTTGTGAAGTTAATTGAAGAATAGATTTGGTTAAAAAAATGAATCTTATAAGTTATAAGATTTATAATTATGAAGTTTAAAGAACGATTTTATAAAATAATCGTTTTATAAGTAATTAACTTATAATGTGAACGTTTAGTTTATAATTTAGTTATAAACTGGAATAGGTTAATAAAGGAATTTATAAAAAGGAAGTTTTTATAAATAAATAGAAATGGAATTTATAAACGTTGTTTTATGAATTCGCAAACGACTTATTTTGATAAGTTAATTGTTATAACTTAGAAATAGAGTTATATTCACGTTTTTAGACTGTGAAAAATCCTTTGAAATAAAAAAAAATAAAAGGATGAGATTTGTTAACGTAGTATATTAACGTTTTTGAATAGTGAATAATACGTTAAAGAAAATGTTTTAGAATGTGATATTTTAAACATAATTAAAACGATCTAACGATGTTTTAAAAGGTGTTGAGATTCGAAACCATAGATTTCAACATTTATTGTTGAAATAGATGTTTCGAGAAATAAAAGGAAATGGTAGACTATAACACTGTTGTTATAGTAAATGATTTCCGAAAGGAAATGTTTTTAATAGTATTGGGATTTATATATCTATTTTAAATTCGAATCCCTATACTAGTGATTTTGGGTTGTCGTAACGATGTTTTACGTAACATTCGTTTTGGCCCAAGTAAATATGTTTAAGTGAATAATTTCCTTAAAGAATGAAATATATACTTAATTCGATTTAAGTATATTGAATATTTTCTAAGTGTTGAAAATAAAAGAGATTTGTGAATTACTTATGAATAAATAAGTATGGAAATGTTTTCCAATATGAAGTGAATATAGAGAATTTATCTTTTTGAAGATAAATTGAAAATGAATAATTGAAATCGTATATGCATGGATATTTTGAAATATAAATTCATTATGGAATTTATATGTGAAAGTGAAATTGGTTAAAAATAAATATTGATTTATTTTTGAAGTGTTGGAATTTTATATCTTGTAAAGATATTTTTGGAAAATAAATAATTTGGAAAATTATTTGGAATCTGGTGATGTGTGCATATCCAGTGATAGTTCAATAACCGACTATCAGTATTTCCCTTTGATTGGGTATTTGATGTGAATTGATTGAATTTGAATGCACACTTATTTTTGAATAAGCGCTCACTATTCGGGTTAACCGGGAAAGGACCATGGGGTCGTATAACCCACTCCGAATATGTGATACGTCGTTGTGAATTGCATTTGAAGATCGGTGTTGAAGACCGGTATTTGCGAAAGCGATAGGATGAACTATCGATTGACTCTGCACCGAGTAGCTACGGTATTGAGTTCTCCATATGTGATGGTGAATCTGATCAGGATTGTGAATATCCGGATTGCAAGGACTTCTTTGTAAGTGCCTTCGGTTCTGTTCGAGCCCGGAACAGACTTGTATGGATTGTATGTCTGACATTACAAGTTGAGATATAAAGCCGATTTCTTTCAAATATATTTCTGTTGGTGGCGGAGAATTTATTCTCTTTGCTTAACACCCTTCTTTGAGACGTATGTGCTCAAAGGTTATATAGTTGAAGTTATCAGCGATATATTCCCATTTTGGTAATGTGACATGCTGAGTGATGCTGAAATGATCATTGTGTTGATTATTTGTGATAGGATCGTTTATTCGATCGTCTATCCTTGTGATCATTGTGTTGATCATTTGTTGACCCAAAGCATGGCTTTTGTATAAAGTATGTTTTTGTGGACGTGACTTCGTCGAGCCTCACATCCCGTGAATGGTCAAAACAGGAAAGAAGCAGCAAGGTTATGAGGGGTAGCACCCTTTAGGATGTGTCCATTTCCTTCTGGAAAAGGGTGGTGTCATGGTATGGAGCCCAGATACTTACTCATGTTGAAAACACTTTATGATTGTGTGAATTGATTACGAGCGCTCGGTTGAAAAAGGTCCCAAAGGACCGGGGGATGGCATATTCGGTCAGTTGTTACTCAGTTAGGAGTAACCCGGCCTTGTGTTGGTAGAGATCCGGTTTGGTTCTCGGGGATGTCCATCCAGAGGCATTCTCATGTGGCAATGGGAAGTTCCTTGGCCTGATCATTCGTTGGAAATCCAATTCCCAATACGAAACTTGTACGGTATTAGTTGTAGAACCTGCTATTCACTTATGGTGGTCACCACTGTTTGGATAGTAGCTATAGTAGGCATACGATAATGGTCGTATGTTGGCTAAGATTTATATTCTACTTTCGAAATGAATTCTTCTCTACACTATGCACTAGTAATAATATAAAATGTTATTTTAAATGCGTATCAAGCATCTTTGACTATCATAAGGAGAAATCTCCTCCGATTCTGCGTTTGCATTGTGTGTGTGTGCGGGAGGCCTTATGGTAGTCTCATTTTTAAAAGCATTGCGAATTGATAAAAAATATTCCTCTATTTTGATTTTAAAGATAAATAAACTGTTTTGAGTTCTCACACCAGTCACATGACTGACTTGGAGTTTATTGTTTTCCTTCCTAAACTCTGGGTGCCCACCAATTTCCACACGGGCAGTTAAGAGTTAGGTTTATCAGGATATTCTGGATATTCTGGAGTTGCTGGAGGCAAGCTGGATGGCATGGCATATTACTTATATAGTATTTCTTTTTCCGCTGCACTGTTTGTTGTTGTATGATGTTGTACACTCTGATGATATGATGTAACGAAATGAAATGTAATGTAATAACTGATATAGTTCTTTGTTTAAAGATTATTCATTTATTATTATATGTTGTTCCGCTGCGAATTGTGAGATTCTGTTGTTGTTCTGTTGTTCCCTTTCTGTCCCGTTCTATTTTTAAAATTTTCTATCTTCTGTTTTTTTCTAATTCTCTGTTTTCTAAAAAAAAAATTGTCTATCTTCTTTTCCCTCTATTTTTCTTTTTCTTTCTTCTTTTTCTCTCTTCTTTCTTTTCTTTTCTTAAATAGAACCCTCAGTGTTCGGTTTTCCGTCGTTCGATTTCTCGGCAGTCGATAAAGTGAGTGTCGATGTCGAATTTTCGGAAGACGAAGAATCGTGTCCTGACAATTTGGTATCAGAGCTCTGATGGTTAAGCGACAACCATGGTTCTGTAGGGTATTACTCATTAGAGATAGAGTCAGCAGTACTCTAGAATGAGTTTGAGTGTAATAATAGATACGAGTGCGTATTTGTTAGTGATATGAAATTGTTTTATATTGTGATGATTGGTTTATTGAGCGGCATATGAACCTTCCTCAGCACGGTATGTACAACTTTGCCGAAGGGGTTTCTAAACACTTGAATAGAACAATTCGGCACAATATTGATTTTAAAATTGGGTAAATGAAATAATTTTGCCTTGATTATATTTTTATATGTAAAGGAATAATTTTTCAAAATTATTAAATTGTATATAAGTGATTGTTAGGTTGTTTGAATAATCTAAATTAAAGAATAATTGTATAAGTAAAAGAATTATAAGAATTGAATTATAATTAAAGTGATTTACAATTGTGAAATAAACTTATATATATAAAAAGTGAAACTATATGGATATATTTATGAATATGAGTTGTAAATGAAAGTGAATTTAAGGTTAAGTTATAAATATGAACTAGAGTTATGGAAATAAAATTCAACTTAGTAATTGAATTGAATTGTGAATAAATTGAATGTGAATAATTGATATGAAATAATGAATATAAGTGTAAATTCATTAAATCTAATATTATTGGAAGTTGAAAAAAAGTTAATTAAATAAATTGAATGGAAATCAATTTAATTTAAGGAGTTGAACCAATGAATGAATATAAGCAAAGGAATTTGGTTGAAATTAAAATATACTTTGGTTGTTATATGATTGTTAGATGGTTGTATAAAATTCATTAAGAGTTAATGAAATTGGAAGCTATGTAATTGAATTCAAATTAGAAGTAAATAAATTTGAATAAAATTGAAAGTGAATTGGATTTAATTAGTGAATGCAAACTAATTAAAATTGAATGAGAATGAATGTTAGTAAATCCAATGTAAACAAATCAAATGTGATTTAAAGTGAAAACCAATTCATTGTATATGAATGAAAATATGAATGAATATATTGGTTATGAATTTGTTGAATGGTAATTGGATGATGGTTGAATATATATTGCTATTGTTGCATTTGCTATGTGATATATATAGTTGATATGTTACTATATGTTGTATATTGAGATTATTTGCATATGTGCATGTTCTCATGTTGTTTGTTAAGTGTTGAGTAGGTGCGGATCGCGTTGCTTCGCATTTGGAGCTCGCTTTTGCGCTATATTAGCCGTATATGCTTGCTAATAAAATATAAGGTACATATCTCGGATTAAATATCGTACTTTTACACTTTTTTCCCTTCGGGATGCCTCATTACTTGATGAGATGTATATTTGTGATATATATACTGTCATTTTTTTTTCGGATCGAGCCGCGCAAAGGAGACTATGGCGAATTTTTCCGAAAATTTAAGGCGCTAGAAAAATTTGAGAAAATTTTGGAAAATTTTTGAAAACTTTAACTTTGATTTTGGAATTAAAGTTAAATGATATAGTTGTTTTTGAAAAGATAACTAAGTATGATTCGAAAACTTAGTAAAGAATTGTAAGAAGTTTAATTATGAATTTTGGAAAATTAATAGATTCTGTAATTTTCTTACTTGTAATTTCGAGGACGAAATTCTTTTAAGGGGGAAAGATTGTAACGACCCAGAATTTTTAATAATTAAAATTTGAATATTTAATTAATTTTAAATATTTATAAGTGAATTTATAAGTCGAATAAATTTTTATTTGAATTATTGGATTTAATTGGATTATTAAATCGATAATTTAATATGTTAAATTATGAAAATAATTGAAAATAGAGTTAAATATGATTGAAAATGATTTGTAAAATTTTATTTAATCATACTGGAGTTATAGAAATATTTTATAACTTTTAAAATCGAATTAAAAGTTAATCTGTGAAAATTGAATATTTTAATATTTAATAATCGACTGTAAAATAGTCAATTTTTGAACAGTCTCAGAATTGAACGAAACCAGTTCCATTGGATCCGTAATAGTTAGTTATTATCGGATTTCAAATTTCTTGTCAATCGGAGTTATCGTTTGATCGTGACAGCTCGAAACGCATCGAATTATTTTTAATTTAAATTTGGCGAGTCAAAATAGCCATTTTTCAAAAAGTCTCGGAATTCGACGAAACCAGTTTCATCGGATCCGTAATGTGATATTATTGTAAGGTTTCAAATTTCAAGTCAATTGGATTTACTGTTTGTCCGGTACGAATTAAAACGCCTAGAAATCGATTTAAATCGGTTTAATTTAAATTGAGCGTTTTCTGCCATAACTCGCACATACTTCCGAATTAGCTTCCGAAACCTGTTCCATTGTGTCCGGAACGCGGGATAAACCCTAGGTACGCTGGTTACGGCGTCTAAATCGGAGTTCGGAATTTCCGGGTGAATAGTGTCGTTCGATTTTCTTATAAATAGACCACCCCTCTCAAACTAAAAAAAAATAAAAAAAAATAAATATATGCAAAACCCTAGCCGGCCCTAACGCATGAACGGCTGAGGCGTTCTCAACATCTTCCCCTCCGATCTCCTTATCCATCGATTAATAGCAAAATCTTTCAACTAGTAATTCGTAGAGGGTCTCGTGTTCTTCGAGTTGTGCGGTCGAGATTGGAAACGAAGTTATGTGTGAAGCGCTAGGGGGCCGCGTCTGGGGCCGGTTGCGCATGGTTTTCGAGGTGGAAGGGGGGACCGCACGTGTTCGGTTTCTGGCCGTGGGTGGAGTAGAGCGCGAGCTTCCTAATGGTGAAACCTGATCGATACAAAAGCAAGTGTGGTGGCCGCAAGTGCTAACCCTAGTAGTGAGCTAAATGGGTTGCGTGCGTGTTCTTTACTGGAGAGAGGCCGTGCGTGAGGAAGGGGAAGAGGAAGGGAGTGCGGTCCAGATCTGGATGGAAGGCAGTGAACGATGATGATGAGTGTGGTTTAAAATTTAATTAAAGTTGTGATTAATTTATAGTTTAAATTTGTATTAACTTGTAAATATCATAACTTTGTCATACGAGGTCGAAAAATCACGAAATCAGTTGCGTTGGAATCGTATGGACGAGCACTACGCGATGGAGTTGGTTTGGAGTCGTTTGGAGTTAGTGAGAATTTCGGGTAAAATTAAACGCGCGTTTAATTTTATTCGAAATAAAAGCTAAAACGGAAATTAAAACCAAGGTGAGAACTTCTCACTCAATCGAATAGATTTCGATTTTATTTTAAATAGTTAGATTTAAAATATTTGAATGCATGTTTGAATGATGACTGTAAATTATTGATTGTTAAAATAGACATTATACGCCGTTAGTAAGCGGATGTTATTTATTAAAAACATATACCGCGAATATTTCATAAACAGTGAAATTGGTATTATATATAATATCAATATATATATATATATTGGCATATGTATATATTGCAGTTGTTGATTTCTCGCATTTTTTGTTTAGCGGATGAGACCCTATTACGCCGTTATTAAGCGGATAATATTTAATAAGAACATGTACCGCGATAATTTCGTACTGGAGCGAAATTGGTATTGTGCTAATGTTTTTGGATGCAGGAAACAGGTTGGAGGGATCCAACTGGATTCCTCAACAGTTTTTATTTTATTTCGGATATTTTGATATTTGATGGATTATCATATCGATATATGATATCGTTGTTAGTCGTGATTGACTATTTGGTGTGTAGCATCATTGGACCCAGATTTTGGGATTTTAAAATGATTTTAAAAGTGATTTTGAAAATATACTATATTTTTGGAATTGATCCATTTTAAATAAATAAACGTTATAATATTTAAAGTTATAAAAATTATGGTTTTTGTGAAAATATAGTTAAAAAGCTGATTTTTAGAAATACGATTAAAAGTCGATTTTTGAGAAATATGAACTAATGATTTTATAAAATAATTTAGATTGGATTTTTGAATATATGATAAAAGTTTAAATATAGGATTTATAAAATTTGATTATTTTATAAATCGAAATGATGAAATTATAAAGGAATTTAAAGACGTTTTAGAATAATAATATAAACTGATTTATATTAAGAGATTTATAAATGGATATTTATAAATTGAAATATAGACATTATAAAACGAGTTTTTATAAGTGTTTGAATGTAGTGAAAATGAATTTCATAAATGAATGAAATTTATAGAATTATAAACTGTGAAGTTATAAATGAAATTTATAAATAGTAAGATTTATAAATTTGTGAAGTTAATTGAAGAATAGATTTGGTTAAAAAAATGAATCTTATAAGTTATAAGATTTATAATTATGAAGTTTAAAGAACGATTTTATAAAATAATCGTTTTATAAGTAATTAACTTATAATGTGAACGTTTAGTTTATAATTTAGTTATAAACTGGAATAGGTTAATAAAGGAATTTATAAAAAGGAAGTTTTTATAAATAAATAGAAATGGAATTTATAAACGTTGTTTTATGAATTCGCAAACGACTTATTTTGATAAGTTAATTGTTATAACTTAGAAATAGAGTTATATTCACGTTTTTAGACTGTGAAAAATCCTTTGAAATAAAAAAAAAATAAAAGGATGAGATTTGTTAACGTAGTATATTAACGTTTTTGAATAGTGAATAATACGTTAAAGAAAATGTTTTAGAATGTGATATTTTAAACATAATTAAAACGATCTAACGATGTTTTAAAAGGTGTTGAGATTCGAAACCATAGATTTCAACATTTATTGTTGAAATAGATGTTTCGAGAAATAAAAGGAAATGATAGACTATAACACTGTTGTTATAGTAAATGATTTCCGAAAGGAAATGTTTTTAATAGTATTGGGATTTATATATCTATTTTAAATTCGAATCCCTATACTAGTGATTTTGGGTTGTCGTAACGATGTTTTACGTAACATTCGTTTTGGCCCAAGTAAATATGTTTAAGTGAATAATTTCCTTAAAGAATGAAATATATACTTAATTCGATTTAAGTATATTGAATATTTTCTAAGTGTTGAAAATAAAAGAGATTTGTGAATTACTTATGAATAAATAAGTATGGAAATGTTTTCCAATATGAAGTGAATATAGAGAATTTATCTTTTTGAAGATAAATTGAAAATGAATAATTGAAATCGTATATGCATGGATATTTTGAAATATAAATTCATTATGGAATTTATATGTGAAAGTGAAATTGGTTAAAAATAAATATTGATTTATTTTTGAAGTGTTGGAATTTTATATCTTGTAAAGATATTTTTGGAAAATAAATAATTTGGAAAATTATTTGGAATCTGGTGATGTGTGCATATCCAGTGATAGTTCAATAACCGACTATCAGTATTTCCCTTTGATTGGGTATTTGATGTGAATTGATTGAATTTGAATGCACACTTATTTTTGAATAAGCGCTCACTATTCGGGTTAACCGGGAAAGGACCATGGGGTCGTATAACCCACTCCGAATATGTGATACGTCGTTGTGAATTGCATTTGAAGATCGGTGTTGAAGACCGGTATTTGCGAAAGCGATAGGATGAACTATCGATTGACTCTGCACCGAGTAGCTACGGTATTGAGTTCTCCATATGTGATGGTGAATCTGATCAGGATTGTGAATATCCGGATTGCAAGGACTTCTTTGTAAGTGCCTTCGGTTCTGTTCGAGCCCGGAACAGACTTGTATGGATTGTATGTCTGACATTACAAGTTGAGATATAAAGCCGATTTCTTTCAAATATATTTCTGTTGGTGGCGGAGAATTTATTCTCTTTGCTTAACACCCTTCTTTGAGACGTATGTGCTCAAAGGTTATATAGTTGAAGTTATCAGCGATATATTCCCATTTTGGTAATGTGACATGCTGAGTGATGCTGAAATGATCATTGTGTTGATTATTTGTGATAGGATCGTTTATTCGATCGTCTATCCTTGTGATCATTGTGTTGATCATTTGTTGACCCAAAGCATGGCTTTTGTATAAAGTATGTTTTTGTGGACGTGACTTCGTCGAGCCTCACATCCCGTGAATGGTCAAAACAGGAAAGAAGCAGCAAGGTTATGAGGGGTAGCACCCTTTAGGATGTGTCCATTTCCTTCTGGAAAAGGGTGGTGTCATGGTATGGAGCCCAGATACTTACTCATGTTGAAAACACTTTATGATTGTGTGAATTGATTACGAGCGCTCGGTTGAAAAAGGTCCCAAAGGACCGGGGGATGGCATATTCGGTCAGTTGTTACTCAGTTAGGAGTAACCCGGCCTTGTGTTGGTAGAGATCCGGTTTGGTTCTCGGGGATGTCCATCCAGAGGCATTCTCATGTGGCAATGGGAAGTTCCTTGGCCTGATCATTCGTTGGAAATCCAATTCCCAATACGAAACTTGTACGGTATTAGTTGTAGAACCTGCTATTCACTTATGGTGGTCACCACTGTTTGGATAGTAGCTATAGTAGGCATACGATAATGGTCGTATGTTGGCTAAGATTTATATTCTACTTTCGAAATGAATTCTTCTCTACACTATGCACTAGTAATAATATAAAATGTTATTTTAAATGCGTATCAAGCATCTTTGACTATCATAAGGAGAAATCTCCTCCGATTCTGCGTTTGCATTGTGTGTGTGTGCGGGAGGCCTTATGGTAGTCTCATTTTTAAAAGCATTGCGAATTGATAAAAAATATTCCTCTATTTTGATTTTAAAGATAAATAAACTGTTTTGAGTTCTCACACCAGTCACATGACTGACTTGGAGTTTATTGTTTTCCTTCCTAAACTCTGGGTGCCCACCAATTTCCACACGGGCAGTTAAGAGTTAGGTTTATCAGGATATTCTGGATATTCTGGAGTTGCTGGAGGCAAGCTGGATGGCATGGCATATTACTTATATAGTATTTCTTTTTCCGCTGCACTGTTTGTTGTTGTATGATGTTGTACACTCTGATGATATGATGTAACGAAATGAAATGTAATGTAATAACTGATATAGTTCTTTGTTTAAAGATTATTCATTTATTATTATATGTTGTTCCGCTGCGAATTGTGAGATTCTGTTGTTGTTCTGTTGTTCCCTTTCTGTCCCGTTCTATTTTTAAAATTTTCTATCTTCTGTTTTTTTCTAATTCTCTGTTTTCTAAAAAAAAAATTGTCTATCTTCTTTTCCCTCTATTTTTCTTTTTCTTTCTTCTTTTTCTCTCTTCTTTCTTTTCTTTTCTTAAATAAAACCCTCAGTGTTCGGTTTTCCGTCGTTCGATTTCTCGGCAGTCGATAAAGTGAGTGTCGATGTCGAATTTTCGGAAGACGAAGAATCGTGTCCTGACAATTTGGTATCAGAGCTCTGATGGTTAAGCGACAACCATGGTTCTGTAGGGTATTACTCATTAGAGATAGAGTCAGCAGTACTCTAGAATGAGTTTGAGTGTAATAATAGATACGAGTGCGTATTTGTTAGTGATATGAAATTGTTTTATATTGTGATGATTGGTTTATTGAGCGGCATATGAACCTTCCTCAGCACGGTATGTACAACTTTGCCGAAGGGGTTTCTAAACACTTGAATAGAACAATTCGGCACAATATTGATTTTAAAATTGGGTAAATGAAATAATTTTGCCTTGATTATATTTTTATATGTAAAGGAATAATTTTTCAAAATTATTAAATTGTATATAAGTGATTGTTAGGTTGTTTGAATAATCTAAATTAAAGAATAATTGTATAAGTAAAAGAATTATAAGAATTGAATTATAATTAAAGTGATTTACAATTGTGAAATAAACTTATATATATAAAAAGTGAAACTATATGGATATATTTATGAATATGAGTTGTAAATGAAAGTGAATTTAAGGTTAAGTTATAAATATGAACTAGAGTTATGGAAATAAAATTCAACTTAGTAATTGAATTGAATTGTGAATAAATTGAATGTGAATAATTGATATGAAATAATGAATATAAGTGTAAATTCATTAAATCTAATATTATTGGAAGTTGAAAAAAAGTTAATTAAATAAATTGAATGGAAATCAATTTAATTTAAGGAGTTGAACCAATGAATGAATATAAGCAAAGGAATTTGGTTGAAATTAAAATATACTTTGGTTGTTATATGATTGTTAGATGGTTGTATAAAATTCATTAAGAGTTAATGAAATTGGAAGCTATGTAATTGAATTCAAATTAGAAGTAAATAAATTTGAATAAAATTGAAAGTGAATTGGATTTAATTAGTGAATGCAAACTAATTAAAATTGAATGAGAATGAATGTTAGTAAATCCAATGTAAACAAATCAAATGTGATTTAAAGTGAAAACCAATTCATTGTATATGAATGAAAATATGAATGAATATATTGGTTATGAATTTGTTGAATGGTAATTGGATGATGGTTGAATATATATTGCTATTGTTGCATTTGCTATGTGATATATATAGTTGATATGTTACTATATGTTGTATATTGAGATTATTTGCATATGTGCATGTTCTCATGTTGTTTGTTAAGTGTTGAGTAGGTGCGGATCGCGTTGCTTCGCATTTGGAGCTCGCTTTTGCGCTATATTAGCCGTATATGCTTGCTAATAAAATATAAGGTACATATCTCGGATTAAATATCGTACTTTTACACTTTTTTCCCTTCGGGATGCCTCATTACTTGATGAGATGTATATTTGTGATATATATACTGTCATTTTTTTTTCGGATCGAGCCGCGCAAAGGAGACTATGGCGAATTTTTCCGAAAATTTAAGGCGCTAGAAAAATTTGAGAAAATTTTGGAAAATTTTTGAAAACTTTAACTTTGATTTTGGAATTAAAGTTAAATGATATAGTTGTTTTTGAAAAGATAACTAAGTATGATTCGAAAACTTAGTAAAGAATTGTAAGAAGTTTAATTATGAATTTTGGAAAATTAATAGATTCTGTAATTTTCTTACTTGTAATTTCGAGGACGAAATTCTTTTAAGGGGGAAAGATTGTAACGACCCAGAATTTTTAATAATTAAAATTTGAATATTTAATTAATTTTAAATATTTATAAGTGAATTTATAAGTCGAATAAATTTTTATTTGAATTATTGGATTTAATTGGATTATTAAATCGATAATTTAATATGTTAAATTATGAAAATAATTGAAAATAGAGTTAAATATGATTGAAAATGATTTGTAAAATTTTATTTAATCATACTGGAGTTATAGAAATATTTTAGAACTTTTAAAATCGAATTAAAAGTTAATCTGTGAAAATTGAATATTTTAATATTTAATAATCGACTGTAAAATAGTCAATTTTTGAACAGTCTCAGAATTGAACGAAACCAGTTCCATTGGATCCGTAATAGTTAGTTATTATCGGATTTCAAATTTCTTGTCAATCGGAGTTATCGTTTGATCGTGACAGCTCGAAACGCATCGAATTATTTTTAATTTAAATTTGGCGAGTCAAAATAGCCATTTTTCAAAAAGTCTCGGAATTCGACGAAACCAGTTTCATCGGATCCGTAATGTGATATTATTGTAAGGTTTCAAATTTCAAGTCAATTGGATTTACTGTTTGTCCGGTACGAATTAAAACGCCTAGAAATCGATTTAAATCGGTTTAATTTAAATTGAGCGTTTTCTGCCATAACTCGCACATACTTCTGAATTAGCTTCCGAAACCTGTTCCATTGTGTCCGGAACGCGGGATAAACCCTAGGTACGCTGGTTACGGCGTCTAAATCGGAGTTCGGAATTTCCGGGTGAATAGTGTCGTTCGATTTTCTTATAAATAGACCACCCCTCTCAAACTAAAAAAAAATAAAAATAAATAAATATATGCAAAACCCTAGCCGGCCCTAACGCATGAACGGCTGAGGCGTTCTCAACATCTTCCCCTCCGATCTCCTTATCCATCGATTAATAGCAAAATCTTTCAACTAGTAATTCGTAGAGGGTCTCGTGTTCTTCGAGTTGTGCGGTCGAGATTGGAAACGAAGTTATGTGTGAAGCGCTAGGGGGCCGCGTCTGGGGCCGGTTGCGCATGGTTTTCGAGGTGGAAGGGGGGACCGCACGTGTTTGGTTTCTGGCCGTGGGTGGAGTAGAGCGCGAGCTTCCTAATGGTGAAACCTGATCGATACAAAAGCAAGTGTGGTGGCCGCAAGTGCTAACCCTAGTAGTGAGCTAAATGGGTTGCGTGCGTGTTCTTTACTGGAGAGAGGCCGTGCGTGAGGAAGGGGAAGAGGAAGGGAGTGCAGTCCAGATCTGGATGGAAGGCAGTGAACGATGATGATGAGTGTGGTTTAAAATTTAATTAAAGTTGTGATTAATTTATAGTTTAAATTTGTATTAACTTGTAAATATCATAACTTTGTCATACGAGGTCGAAAAATCACGAAATCAGTTGCGTTGGAATCGTATGGACGAGCACTACGCGATGGAGTTGGTTTGGAGTCGTTTGGAGTTAGTGAGAATTTCGGGTAAAATTAAACGCGCGTTTAATTTTATTCGAAATAAAAGCTAAAACGGAAATTAAAACCAAGGTGAGAACTTCTCACTCAATCGAATAGATTTCGATTTTATTTTAAATAGTTAGATTTAAAATATTTGAATGCATGTTTGAATGATGACTGTAAATTATTGATTGTTAAAATAGACATTATACGCCGTTAGTAAGCGGATGTTATTTATTAAAAACATATACCGCGAATATTTCATAAACAGTGAAATTGGTATTATATATAATATCAATATATATATATATTGGCATATGTATATATTGCAGTTGTTGATTTCCCGCATTTTTTGTTTAGCGGATGAGACCCTATTACGCCGTTATTAAGCGGATAATATTTAATAAGAACATGTACCGCGATAATTTCGTACTGGAGCGAAATTGGTATTGTGCTAATGTTTTTGGATGCAGGAAACAGGTTGGAGGGATCCAACTGGATTCCTCAACAGTTTTTATTTTATTTCGGATATTTTGATATTTGATGGATTATCATATCGATATATGATATCGTTGTTAGTCGTGATTGACTATTTGGTGTGTAGCATCATTGGACCCAGATTTTGGGATTTTAAAATGATTTTAAAAGTGATTTTGAAAATATACTATATTTTTGGAATTGATCCATTTTAAATAAATAAACGTTATAATATTTAAAGTTATAAAAATTATGGTTTTTGTGAAAATATAGTTAAAAAGCTGATTTTTAGAAATACGATTAAAAGTCGATTTTTGAGAAATATGAACTAATGATTTTATAAAATAATTTAGATTGGATTTTTGAATATATGATAAAAGTTTAAATATAGGATTTATAAAATTTGATTATTTTATAAATCGAAATGATGAAATTATAAAGGAATTTAAAGACGTTTTAGAATAATAATATAAACTGATTTATATTAAGAGATTTATAAATGGATATTTATAAATTGAAATATAGACATTATAAAACGAGTTTTTATAAGTGTTTGAATGTAGTGAAAATGAATTTCATAAATGAATGAAATTTATAGAATTATAAACTGTGAAGTTATAAATGAAATTTATAAATAGTAAGATTTATAAATTTGTGAAGTTAATTGAAGAATAGATTTGGTTAAAAAAATGAATCTTATAAGTTATAAGATTTATAATTATGAAGTTTAAAGAATGATTTTATAAAATAATCGTTTTATAAGTAATTAACTTATAATGTGAACGTTTAGTTTATAATTTAGTTATAAACTGGAATAGGTTAATAAAGGAATTTATAAAAAGGAAGTTTTTATAAATAAATAGAAATGGAATTTATAAACGTTGTTTTATGAATTCGCAAACGACTTATTTTGATAAGTTAATTGTTATAACTTAGAAATAGAGTTATATTCACGTTTTTAGACTGTGAAAAATCCTTTGAAATAAAAAAAAATAAAAGGATGAGATTTGTTAACGTAGTATATTAACGTTTTTGAATAGTGAATAATACGTTAAAGAAAATGTTTTAGAATGTGATATTTTAAACATAATTAAAACGATCTAACGATGTTTTAAAAGGTGTTGAGATTCGAAACCATAGATTTCAACATTTATTGTTGAAATAGATGTTTCGAGAAATAAAAGGAAATGGTAGACTATAACACTGTTGTTATAGTAAATGATTTCCGAAAGGAAATGTTTTTAATAGTATTGGGATTTATATATCTATTTTAAATTCGAATCCCTATACTAGTGATTTTGGGTTGTCGTAACGATGTTTTACGTAACATTCGTTTTGGCCCAAGTAAATATGTTTAAGTGAATAATTTCCTTAAAGAATGAAATATATACTTAATTCGATTTAAGTATATTGAATATTTTCTAAGTGTTGAAAATAAAAGAGATTTGTGAATTACTTATGAATAAATAAGTATGGAAATGTTTTCCAATATGAAGTGAATATAGAGAATTTATCTTTTTGAAGATAAATTGAAAATGAATAATTGAAATCGTATATGCATGGATATTTTGAAATATAAATTCATTATGGAATTTATATGTGAAAGTGAAATTGGTTAAAAATAAATATTGATTTATTTTTGAAGTGTTGGAATTTTATATCTTGTAAAGATATTTTTGGAAAATAAATAATTTGGAAAATTATTTGGAATCTGGTGATGTGTGCATATCCAGTGATAGTTCAATAACCGACTATCAGTATTTCCCTTTGATTGGGTATTTGATGTGAATTGATTGAATTTGAATGCACACTTATTTTTGAATAAGCGCTCACTATTCGGGTTAACCGGGAAAGGACCATGGGGTCGTATAACCCACTCCGAATATGTGATACGTCGTTGTGAATTGCATTTGAAGATCGGTGTTGAAGACCGGTATTTGCGAAAGCGATAGGATGAACTATCGATTGACTCTGCACCGAGTAGCTACGGTATTGAGTTCTCCATATGTGATGGTGAATCTGATCAGGATTGTGAATATCCGGATTGCAAGGACTTCTTTGTAAGTGCCTTCGGTTCTGTTCGAGCCCGGAACAGACTTGTATGGATTGTATGTCTGACATTACAAGTTGAGATATAAAGCCGATTTCTTTCAAATATATTTCTGTTGGTGGCGGAGAATTTATTCTCTTTGCTTAACACCCTTCTTTGAGACGTATGTGCTCAAAGGTTATATAGTTGAAGTTATCAGCGATATATTCCCATTTTGGTAATGTGACATGCTGAGTGATGCTGAAATGATCATTGTGTTGATTATTTGTGATAGGATCGTTTATTCGATCGTCTATCCTTGTGATCATTGTGTTGATCATTTGTTGACCCAAAGCATGGCTTTTGTATAAAGTATGTTTTTGTGGACGTGACTTCGTCGAGCCTCACATCCCGTGAATGGTCAAAACAGGAAAGAAGCAGCAAGGTTATGAGGGGTAGCACCCTTTAGGATGTGTCCATTTCCTTCTGGAAAAGGGTGGTGTCATGGTATGGAGCCCAGATACTTACTCATGTTGAAAACACTTTATGATTGTGTGAATTGATTACGAGCGCTCGGTTGAAAAAGGTCCCAAAGGACCGGGGGATGGCATATTCGGTCAGTTGTTACTCAGTTAGGAGTAACCCGGCCTTGTGTTGGTAGAGATCCGGTTTGGTTCTCGGGGATGTCCATCCAGAGGCATTCTCATGTGGCAATGGGAAGTTCCTTGGCCTGATCATTCGTTGGAAATCCAATTCCCAATACGAAACTTGTACGGTATTAGTTGTAGAACCTGCTATTCACTTATGGTGGTCACCACTGTTTGGATAGTAGCTATAGTAGGCATACGATAATGGTCGTATGTTGGCTAAGATTTATATTCTACTTTCGAAATGAATTCTTCTCTACACTATGCACTAGTAATAATATAAAATGTTATTTTAAATGCGTATCAAGCATCTTTGACTATCATAAGGAGAAATCTCCTCCGATTCTGCGTTTGCATTGTGTGTGTGTGCGGGAGGCCTTATGGTAGTCTCATTTTTAAAAGCATTGCGAATTGATAAAAAATATTCCTCTATTTTGATTTTAAAGATAAATAAACTGTTTTGAGTTCTCACACCAGTCACATGACTGACTTGGAGTTTATTGTTTTCCTTCCTAAACTCTGGGTGCCCACCAATTTCCACACGGGCAGTTAAGAGTTAGGTTTATCAGGATATTCTGGATATTCTGGAGTTGCTGGAGGCAAGCTGGATGGCATGGCATATTACTTATATAGTATTTCTTTTTCCGCTGCACTGTTTGTTGTTGTATGATGTTGTACACTCTGATGATATGATGTAACGAAATGAAATGTAATGTAATAACTGATATAGTTCTTTGTTTAAAGATTATTCATTTATTATTATATGTTGTTCCGCTGCGAATTGTGAGATTCTGTTGTTGTTCTGTTGTTCCCTTTCTGTCCCGTTCTATTTTTAAAATTTTATATCTTCTGTTTTTTTCTAATTCTCTGTTTTCTAAAAAAAAAAATTGTCTATCTTCTTTTCCCTCTATTTTTCTTTTTCTTTCTTCTTTTTCTCTCTTCTTTCTTTTCTTTTCTTAAATAAAACCCTCAGTGTTCGGTTTTCCGTCGTTCGATTTCTCGGCAGTCGATAAAGTGAGTGTCGATGTCGAATTTTCGGAAGACGAAGAATCGTGTCCTGACAATTTGGTATCAGAGCTCTGATGGTTAAGCGACAACCATGGTTCTGTAGGGTATTACTCATTAGAGATAGAGTCAGCAGTACTCTAGAATGAGTTTGAGTGTAATAATAGATACGAGTGCGTATTTGTTAGTGATATGAAATTGTTTTATATTGTGATGATTGGTTTATTGAGCGGCATATGAACCTTCCTCAGCACGGTATGTACAACTTTGCCGAAGGGGTTTCTAAACACTTGAATAGAACAATTCGGCACAATATTGATTTTAAAATTGGGTAAATGAAATAATTTTGCCTTGATTATATTTTTATATGTAAAGGAATAATTTTTCAAAATTATTAAATTGTATATAAGTGATTGTTAGGTTGTTTGAATAATCTAAATTAAAGAATAATTGTATAAGTAAAAGAATTATAAGAATTGAATTATAATTAAAGTGATTTACAATTGTGAAATAAACTTATATATATAAAAAGTGAAACTATATGGATATATTTATGAATATGAGTTGTAAATGAAAGTGAATTTAAGGTTAAGTTATAAATATGAACTAGAGTTATGGAAATAAAATTCAACTTAGTAATTGAATTGAACTGGGAATAAGACAAAGAAAAGAAAAAAAAATGAAACAAAAAGATGATAAGTATAAACTTCCAATACAAGCCAAAGTTAATAAATGTTAGCACATCAATTGTGTATGTCAGCCACCATATATGAAAGTTTGTACATGGTAATTAATACTAGCATATCAAAGCCAGATATCAGCCGAGTTTAATTAGCATAGGCATTTAATAAATATCACTTCAGTATCCAAAATGAAAAAAATATCTCTGCCTATGGTACCACAAATTTTTTATCATCCTGTATATTGCATTTTCACATATCAATCTCCTCCTTTCAGTTTGTTTCTTTAAGTTGATAAAACTGAAGTGATTATCATCTTCAATTTAAACAAAAGCTTCAACTTGAACAACAAATCCAACAATACAAACTCAATTCAAACCAGAGGATCAAGAAAGATTCCTGCTTGCCAGTTTTCAAAGCTTGGTTCAAAAGAATGCTCTGTTCATTCTTTAAGCACAGTGAGTACTTTAAAAAAAAATTAAGTATGTGAATTTTGGTTGCATGATAGAATCTGGAATGATATGCTTTATATATATATACATACTTTTTCTGAGTATACATATGAATGTTTGGATGATTTGGTAAAATGTTCATCTATTTTTTTTTATCATAGAGTTAAATTTAAATCCAAACTTCACTTCTTTCACCTGTGATTTCTGGTAGGCTTCAATCTTCAACAAATTGGTTAGTTAAACATCATCTATGAGTTAAGTTTGGTTTTAAGCTTGTCCATGAAGAGTTCGACCCTGTAAACATTGGTTTTACAGTAAAAACAAAATTTGTGATAAATTCAACTATTTTAAATCATTGATTTGATTTCATATTTTAAATAAACATACAAAAGTAGGATTTTTAAAACAAGAATGTTGATTTTTGGCTAAATATACAAGGTGCGGTTTATAAAGGAACCGAAAATGATTTTTTATGAAATTCTGTTGATTTAACGAATTATAGATGTTGAAATTCGAGGTGAAGTTAGCTTGAAGGTTTTCAAATCCAGGAAAAATGCAAAAAAAATTATCTATTGCATAAATTGTTTGGACGAGATCAAATTAGGGTTTAGTGGCACTCTAGTTCATGTCGATGTTTTGGGGTTCGTGGGTTCTCAAGGGATCATCGGAAGGGATCACGAGTGGGGGAATGGCAGTGGGAAGGTGTGTCGCAACTTCGGTGAAGGTGGCCGGTGGTTTCGAGAACGGAGGCGATGGAGAGGGGCGAAGTTCTGGCCATGGCTATGCTGTTTGGTCGAGATTTTATCTCGATTTTGTCCCGATGAGTTTTCGTGAAGACTGGGTTCGTTTTCGTGTTCGAGTGAGCTTGAGGGGTCGTGGAGCATCATCACGACGATCGTCGAAGGACGGTGGCGTTGGGACACGTGCACGTGCACGGTGCCATGGGTTGTTTTCCTGGTGAAGACTGGTTTGGGCAGAGAGGTATACTCGAGTTTCTCGAGTGGCTCCAGTGTTCTGCTCGAAGTCTTGGGGGGTTGGACTCGAAGGAGATATAACCTGATTTACAAATGGGTAGCTCGGGTATAACCTGATTTCCCTGTTTAAAACAGAACTATGTTCTGTTCCTTTCAAATTTTAAACCGAATTTTCATTTAAAGTTTAAGTATAGATTTAAGTTAGGTTAGATATTAGGTTGGAAAACAAAATTTTTAAATTTAAAATTGTTTCAATAACTAAAAAAATGGTGAAGCAATTAAAAGTATATTTTCAAATTGAATTTGAAAAAATGGGAAAAGAAACCGCATGTTTTCTCGAGAAACCAAGTACGTGCCTCGAGTCCAGTCCCTAATGAAATTGCCTAAATACTTTAAGTATTTTGGTTTCAAGAAAATAATTAAACTTGATTTTTGATAAGTTCTTTTATAAAAGGTTTTTTTATATGGAAATTAAATAATTAGATAACTTGAATTTGCAAGTTAAATAGTGATGTATTTTTAAAGGATAAATTTTTAAATAAAATTAAGTAAATTGGTTTAAAAGCTTTCCTGATTTAAGTTTCCTATGTAAATAATAAATGTTCTTTGCATTTATTCTAAAATTTATAAATTGATATTGAATTTGATTAATGATTAGATGGTTAATCGATTTGAATCTTAAATTCAGAATGGAATTTAAATTTAAATTTAAAAGTGTAATGTTTAAAATACACTTAAATGCTAATGAAATCATTAATAGAGAAATTAATTATCTTAGAGATAATTAAGGTAATTAAATGATGTAATTTATAAGATAATTAAGGAATGAAAATTTATTTAATTTATAAATAATTTAGATAAATTTATAATTAGAGATAAATTAATTTATTAATATGATAAATTAAGAATAATTTCCTTAATTAAGGGGTAATTAATTATGTCATTAGTTTAAAGGTTAATTTAATTAATATAATTAATTAAAAATAATTAATTAAAGTGTTTAATTAATTTATATCAAATGATTTGTAATAATTAATAAAACAAGATTAGATAATTAATTTACTTGGAAATAAATTGAATTGATTTAAACGATTAATTAATCCTGCTTATGAATGATTGAATTGAATGAGCTGCCTTGAATTGATTGTCCTATCCGATCTGTGATATTTTATTCTGTGGTTTGTGCGGTGTATAATTTATTCATTGTATATTATCTGTGAATATGTGAATGGACGATAAGCGTTATAGTTTATATCGCTTATCAAATATATTGCTCTATTTGAATCTGTGATGATTGAATGTTGTGCACTATTGTGTTAAACCCCTGGACCCCACTTATACACACACAAATATGGATTTCACGAGGAAATCGATTAAGCCACAGATTTTTGAAGTGATTTTTAAATAGACAATTTAAATTCAAAGGTTTTGGAAATGGATTGGGTTTAAAGTGAAAAGCTTTTGAAATAGAATTTCAAAGACGAAATATTTTTTTTGAATAACTCGATTGAGTTTTGATATTTAAATATTTTGATTTAAATTTGAATTCAATATTTGAAATTGAATACTGTGATCTGGGAACTAGGGACTAAAGATGTTATACCAGTTTATATAGGTTAAACTATATTAAAGGTATTGATTTGGAAATTTGAATTAAACCAAAGACTGTGACTTGTATAAATGGAATCGGGTTTTTTCGAAATAAAACTATTGTTTCTAAGTGATAATGAACTTCCAATTTATGTTAAAAAAATTTCAAGTTAAAAATGAAAATGATTTTCCAAGTTATGGAAACAGTTTGAAAGCTATGAGTTAAATCTTCAATTTAAAGATTTAATGAGTTAATTCAATTGATATGGAAATTGTTTTGAAATCCGTAAACGAGTCTTTGTGAAAATGGGTGAACTTAGTAAAATAAATCTTTTGTTTAAAGATTAGAAATGGTAATTAGTTTAAACCATTTGAAAGAAAGTTTTGGATTATTAAGTTGTGACTTAATTGAAATCCCATATCCATATGTTTTAAAAGTTGCGCTCACTATTCGGTTTAGCCGGGAGAGGACCTTTGTGTCGTATAACCCATTCCGAATATGTGATTCGACGTATATGGATAGCATTTGAAGACCGGTGGTGAAGACCGGGTATTTGGGAGAATGATAGGATAACCTATCGATTGTCTCTGCATCGAGTAGCTACGGTATAGAGATTCCCTAAGTGATGGGAAGTCCGATCGGGATTGTGAATACCCGGGTTGCAAGGACTTCTTCGGAAGTGCCTTCCGTTCTGTTCGAACCCGGAACAGACTTGTATGGTTACATGTCTGACACTACACTTTGAAATATAAAGCAGATTTCTTTCAAATACGTATCTGTGGTGGCGGAGAATTTATTCTCTTAGCTAAACACCCTTCTCTGAGACGTATGAGCTCAGAGGTTATGTAGTCGAAGGTTATCAGCGATATACTCCCAATTTGGTAGTGTGGCATGCTGAGTGCTGCTGTGTGTTGATGATCATTTGTTGATCATTTGTGATCAGAGCATGGCTTTTGTATAAAGCGTAGCTTTGTGGACGAGACTGCATCAGGACCTCACACCCCGGAAATGGTCAAAACAGGAAAGATGCGGCAAGGTTATGAGGGTCGCACCCTTTAGGGTGTGTCATTCCCTTCTGGTAAAGGGTGATATTAGGTATGGAGCCCTGATATTTAACCTATGTGGTTGCTCCAATCTCATTTACTGTGTGGTTGTTGTTTAGAGGTACCTCGGATAAAGGTCCCAAAGGACCGGGGAGTGGCATGCTCGAGTAGTAGTTACCTAGTTACAGAGGTAACCCGGCCTTGTGTTGGCAGAGATCCGGTTAGGTTCTCGGGACGTCCCACCAGAGGCGATCCCATGTGGCAGTAGGAAGTTCCTTACCCTGACCATTTGTTGGAAAATCCAAAGAAACAATACGAGCCTTTTACGATTGCAATTGTATAACCTGCCTCCTCAGGAGGTAGCTATAGCGGGCATAATATAATGGTACCTATGCTGGCTAAGATTTATATTCTACTTTCGAAATGTTTTCTACACTATGCACGAATAATAATAAAAATCAAATGATTTTGCGTAGTAAGCATGTTTGAATATCATAAGAAGAAATCTCCTCCAAGTCTGCGTTTGCATTGTGTGTGTGGCGGGAGGTCTTATGGTAGTTTCATTTTCTAAAAGCATTGCGAATTTACTTTAAAATTCTCTTCTTGTTTTATTTAGAAAGATAAACTATTTTTGTTACTCACACCAGTCCCATGACTGATCCGGAGTTTATTGTTCCTTTCCTAAACTCTGGGTGCTCACTATTTTCCACACGAGCATTCTAGAGTTGGTTTTTTTCCAGATAGTTAGGTTCAGTGGATTGTCTGGAGCTAGTTTCAGTCTTTAGATATGGACGAGACTTGCTTGTCTTAGGGTATCGAGTTGATGGTTCGAGCTGCTGCCGGAGTTCTCTTTTGAAGACTATCTTGAGTTATTTGTTCCGCTGCTAGGGTTATCTATTTTTTCCTTTCCGCTGCTATTATATTGTATCATATCTCTGATGTATATCGATATCTATTGTATCATCTGTTGTATCAGATGTTGTATATTGTTATTCATTATTTATTTTTCCGCTGTGTTGTTTACTTAATGGTGTTATAAGCTCCGGCGCACCAGGTTCGACGTTTGGATCTGCAGCATTTGAATATAGGTGACATATTCGGTGCCGATTTCCAAAGGTCGAGTCAGGATCGTTACATTTGGTATCAGAGCTAAGGTTGAACTTTAGCTCAGGAGTATAACACATTAAGTAACTCATTAGAGATAGGGTGAAGTAAACCCTAGAATGAGTAAATCCCTAAGATATCCGTTTGAATGCCTCAGTAAATTCTCTTACTATCCACTGATAGTGAGTATGAGTGCAAGAAGACGAAATATGGGACAGGGGAATACGATTACAAATGGTCAATACCCTGCAACAGTGGAAATAAATTTCTCTATCAGTTTCCTTTGATTCGTTTCCAAATTCTTTTCGATTGTTTCGTGACAACTGGAAGAAGAAGTTCAGTGTGATGACAGCCCTACAAATCGTTGTAGGAAATCCTTACTTCGTATCTTCATCGGTTTCTTATCAGTTTCAATTTAAACCTTAATGAATATGAATCGAAAATTTGAAACTAAAATTTGAAATAAATTGAAAATTTTAAAATTGAGTTAACTCGATTAATAGAATATGAAGGATAATTTGAATTATATCAATAAAACGATTTCGTTTAAAACCAAATTTAAAATTCTATTATAATTTCTTGGGTTTGATCGAAGTCCGAAGAGGGACAAATAAATATATATTTTGAGATATTACGACTTGAATTTGGAATCCATACCTTGTGTTTGAAAAATGGTAGAAGATTGAATCTATCTCTTTTGTTCAGCATCTCTTTTCAATTCTTCGATGATTCCTGGTAAATACAGGAAGAAGATTTGATATATTTGTATGGGACATAAACTCCAATAGGCCAAAATTGTTGTTTGGATGTATTGGTTGTTTTGTTTGCTTTGGTTGCTATGGTTGATAGATATACTTTGAATTTTAAACTAGAAATTTTGAAAGTATACCCAAGAGTAGACAGATATGTGAATACAATTTGAGTTCAGATATATTCTACGAACGGTTGGTTATCCTTCGAACTAACCGGTGCCTTTGCATATTTCGTAGAATTTATGACCCGAGTATCCTGTGTAGTATTGTATGAGTTTGTTCTCATATTGTTGATATTCTTATTTGGTAAGCCAAATGGAGAATTTATATCTAGTTGATATGGAAAGATGTTTCTTTTTCATCTATCTTTGTTATTTTCATGCCTGTAAATTTCGAGGACGAAATTACTTTTAAGGGGGGAAGTATGTAACGATCCCGAATTTTAACTTATTTTAAATTGATAATTTATTTTAATTTTGAATAAAATTGTGAAATTAATTAATAAATTGGTTTGAGTTTCCCCCAAATTCCAATTAAATATGTATTAAATCATTTAAATTGAGTTTTAAGTAAATGGTTTAAAGATAATTTGAATTTATAATATAATAGGAAAATAAATAAATATCTTAAAATTTTAGTTATGTAAACTATAAAATAAATTCAAATGATATGTTAATTTTAGAACTTCCTTTATACTATAAAGTAAAAGACAAAAGGAAGAAATCAATTAGACAAATTCAAACAATATATAAAATAAACTATGTAAAATATAAAAAGAATGCACTAGCTAAATTTAAACAATACAGTAACTATAGAGAGTCATTTGAATTACAAAACAATATAACAAAAGAAATAATAAAAGTATATTCAAGTATTAACAAATAACATTGGATAAGTATTAATAAGCATTAGCTTATGATACAAGAAACAACAATTAATGCAATATCATCTCAGCCCACAAAAGCAAGATTACAGCCAACAAAATCTCTGATTAAATACAAACCAAAACACTTGAACCAGCAAAGTAAAACATAAAATAAGAATTAGGCAAGTAAGTAACTAGATAGAGGCAATTATAACTATGTACACCTTCAAAAGAAGATAATACATATATTCATGTACAGACAAAATTAAATTTGTTAAGTAAGAACAAGTAATATATATATGTTTATACAAACAAATAAAGTAAGTATGTAGGCTTGACAACAGGTATGTACACTTGAACTGGGAATAAGACAAAGAAAAGAAAAAAAAAATGAAACAAAAAGATGATAAGTATAAACTTCCAATACAAGCCAAAGTTAATAAATGTTAGCACATCAATTGTGTATGTCAGCCACCATATACGAAAGTTTGTACATGGTAATTAATACTAGCATATCAAAGCCAGATATCAGCCGAGTTTAATTAGCATAGGCATTTAATAAATATCACTTCAGTATCCAAAATGAAAAAAATATCTCTGCCTATGGTACCACAAAATTTTTATCATCCTGTATATTGCATTTTCACATATCAATCTCCTCCTTTCAGTTTGTTTCTTTAAGTTGATAAAACTGAAGTGATTATCATCTTCAATTTAAACAAAAGCTTCAACTTGAACAACAAATCCAACAATACAAACTCAATTCAAACCAGAGGATCAAGAAAGATTCCTGCTTGCCAGTTTTCAAAGCTTGGTTCAAAAAAATGCTCTGTTCATTCTTTAAGCACAGTGAGTACTTTAAAAAAAAATTAAGTATGTGAATTTTGGTTGCATGATAGAATCTGGAATGATATGCTTTATATATATATACATACTTTTTCTGAGTATACATATGAATGTTTGGATGATTTGGTAAAATGTTCATCTATTTTTTTTTATCATAGAGTTAAATTTAAATCCAAACTTCACTTCTTTCACCTGTGATTTCTGGTAGGCTTCAATCTTCAACAAATTGGTTAGTTAAACATCATCTATGAGTTAAGTTTGGTTTTAAGCTTGTCCATGAAGAGTTCGACCCTGTAAACATTGGTTTTACAGTAAAAACAAAATTTGTGATAAATTCAACTATTTTAAATCATTGATTTGATTTCATATTTTAAATAAACATACAAAAGTAGGATTTTTAAAACAAGAATGTTGATTTTTGGCTAAATATACAAGGTGCGGTTTATAAAGGAACCGAAAATGATTTTTTATGAAATTCTGTTGATTTAACGAATTATAGATGTTGAAATTCGAGGTGAAGTTAGCTTGAAGGTTTTCAAATCCAGGAAAAATGCAAAAAAAATTATCTATTGCATAAATTGTTTGGACGAGATCAAATTAGGGTTTAGTGGCACTCTAGTTCATGTCGATGTTTTGGGGTTCGTGGGTTCTCAAGGGATCATCGGAAGGGATCGCGAGTGGGGGAATGGCAGTGGGAAGGTGTGTCGCAACTTCGGTGAAGGTGGCCGGTGGTTTCGAGAACGGAGGCGATGGAGAGGGGCGAAGTTCTGGCCATGGCTATGCTGTTTGGTCGAGATTTTATCTCGATTTTGTCCCGATGAGTTTTCGTGAAGACTGGGTTCGTTTTCGTGTTCGAGTGAGCTTGAGGGGTCGTGGAGCATCATCACGACGATCGTCGAAGGACGGTGGCGTTGGGACACGTGCACGTGCACGGTGCCATGGGTTGTTTTCCTGGTGAAGACTGGTTTGGGCAGAGAGGTATACTCGAGTTTCTCGAGTGGCTCCAGTGTTCTGCTCGAAGTCTTGGGGGGTTGGACTCGAAGGAGATATAACCTGATTTACAAATGGGTAGCTCGGGTATAACCTGATTTCCCTGTTTAAAACAGAACTATGTTCTGTTCCTTTCAAATTTTAAACCGAATTTTCATTTAAAGTTTAAGTATAGATTTAAGTTAGGTTAGATATTAGGTTGGAAAACAAAATTTTTAAATTTAAAATTGTTTCAATAACTAAAAAAATGGTGAAGCAATTAAAAGTATATTTTCAAATTGAATTTGAAAAAATGGGAAAAGAAACCGCATGTTTTCTCGAGAAACCAAGTACGTGCCTCGAGTCCAGTCCCTAATGAAATTGCCTAAATACTTTAAGTATTTTGGTTTCAAGAAAATAATTAAACTTGATTTTTGATAAGTTCTTTTATAAAAGGTTTTTTTATATGGAAATTAAATAATTAGATAACTTGAATTTGCAAGTTAAATAGTGATGTATTTTTAAAGGATAAATTTTTAAATAAAATTAAGTAAATTGGTTTAAAAGCTTTCCTGATTTAAGTTTCCTATGTAAATAATAAATGTTCTTTGCATTTATTCTAAAATTTATAAATTGATATTGAATTTGATTAATGATTAGATGGTTAATCGATTTGAATCTTAAATTCAGAATGGAATTTAAATTTAAATTTAAAAGTGTAATGTTTAAAATACACTTAAATGCTAATGAAATCATTAATAGAGAAATTAATTATCTTAGAGATAATTAAGGTAATTAAATGATGTAATTTATAAGATAATTAAGGAATGAAAATTTATTTAATTTATAAATAATTTAGATAAATTTATAATTAGAGATAAATTAATTTATTAATATGATAAATTAAGAATAATTTCCTTAATTAAGGGGTAATTAATTATGTCATTAGTTTAAAGGTTAATTTAATTAATATAATTAATTAAAAATAATTAATTAAAGTGTTTAATTAATTTATATCAAATGATTTGTAATAATTAATAAAACAAGATTAGATAATTAATTTACTTGGAAATAAATTGAATTGATTTAAACGATTAATTAATCCTGCTTATGAATGATTGAATTGAATGAGCTGCCTTGAATTGATTGTCCTATCCGATCTGTGATATTTTATTCTGTGGTTTGTGCGGTGTATAATTTATTCATTGTATATTATCTGTGAATATGTGAATGGACGATAAGCGTTATAGTTTATATCGCTTATCAAATATATTGCTCTATTTGAATCTGTGATGATTGAATGTTGTGCACTATTGTGTTAAACCCCTGGACCCCACTTATACACACACAAATATGGATTTCACGAGGAAATCGATTAAGCCACAGATTTTTGAAGTGATTTTTAAATAGACAATTTAAATTCAAAGGTTTTGGAAATGGATTGGGTTTAAAGTGAAAAGCTTTTGAAATAGAATTTCAAAGACGAAATATTTTTTTTGAATAACTCGATTGAGTTTTGATATTTAAATATTTTGATTTAAATTTGAATTCAATATTTGAAATTGAATACTGTGATCTGGGAACTAGGGACTAAAGATGTTATACCAGTTTATATAGGTTAAACTATATTAAAGGTATTGATTTGGAAATTTGAATTAAACCAAAGACTGTGACTTGTATAAATGGAATCGGGTTTTTTCGAAATAAAACTATTGTTTCTAAGTGATAATGAACTTCCAATTTATGTTAAAAAAATTTCAAGTTAAAAATGAAAATGATTTTCCAAGTTATGGAAACAGTTTGAAAGCTATGAGTTAAATCTTCAATTTAAAGATTTAATGAGTTAATTCAATTGATATGGAAATTGTTTTGAAATCCGTAAACGAGTCTTTGTGAAAATGGGTGAACTTAGTAAAATAAATCTTTTGTTTAAAGATTAGAAATGGTAATTAGTTTAAACCATTTGAAAGAAAGTTTTGGATTATTAAGTTGTGACTTAATTGAAATCCCATATCCATATGTTTTAAAAGTTGCGCTCACTATTCGGTTTAGCCGGGAGAGGACCTTTGTGTCGTATAACCCATTCCGAATATGTGATTCGACGTATATGGATAGCATTTGAAGACCGGTGGTGAAGACCGGGTATTTGGGAGAATGATAGGATAACCTATCGATTGTCTCTGCATCGAGTAGCTACGGTATAGAGATTCCCTAAGTGATGGGAAGTCCGATCGGGATTGTGAATACCCGGGTTGCAAGGACTTCTTCGGAAGTGCCTTCCGTTCTGTTCGAACCCGGAACAGACTTGTATGGTTACATGTCTGACACTACACTTTGAAATATAAAGCAGATTTCTTTCAAATACGTATCTGTGGTGGCGGAGAATTTATTCTCTTAGCTAAACACCCTTCTCTGAGACGTATGAGCTCAGAGGTTATGTAGTCGAAGGTTATCAGCGATATACTCCCAATTTGGTAGTGTGGCATGCTGAGTGCTGCTGTGTGTTGATGATCATTTGTTGATCATTTGTGATCAGAGCATGGCTTTTGTATAAAGCGTAGCTTTGTGGACGAGACTGCATCAGGACCTCACACCCCGGAAATGGTCAAAACAGGAAAGATGCGGCAAGGTTATGAGGGTCGCACCCTTTAGGGTGTGTCATTCCCTTCTGGTAAAGGGTGATATTAGGTATGGAGCCCTGATATTTAACCTATGTGGTTGCTCCAATCTCATTTACTGTGTGGTTGTTGTTTAGAGGTACCTCGGATAAAGGTCCCAAAGGACCGGGGAGTGGCATGCTCGAGTAGTAGTTACCTAGTTACAGAGGTAACCCGGCCTTGTGTTGGCAGAGATCCGGTTAGGTTCTCGGGACGTCCCACCAGAGGCGATCCCATGTGGCAGTAGGAAGTTCCTTACCCTGACCATTTGTTGGAAAATCCAAAGAAACAATACGAGCCTTTTACGATTGCAATTGTATAACCTGCCTCCTCAGGAGGTAGCTATAGCGGGCATAATATAATGGTACCTATGCTGGCTAAGATTTATATTCTACTTTCGAAATGTTTTCTACACTATGCACGAATAATAATAAAAATCAAATGATTTTGCGTAGTAAGCATGTTTGAATATCATAAGAAGAAATCTCCTCCAAGTCTGCGTTTGCATTGTGTGTGTGGCGGGAGGTCTTATGGTAGTTTCATTTTCTAAAAGCATTGCGAATTTACTTTAAAATTCTCTTCTTGTTTTATTTAGAAAGATAAACTATTTTTGTTACTCACACCAGTCCCATGACTGATCCGGAGTTTATTGTTCCTTTCCTAAACTCTGGGTGCTCACTATTTTCCACACGAGCATTCTAGAGTTGGTTTTTTTCCAGATAGTTAGGTTCAGTGGATTGTCTGGAGCTAGTTTCAGTCTTTAGATATGGACGAGACTTGCTTGTCTTAGGGTATCGAGTTGATGGTTCGAGCTGCTGCTGGAGTTCTCTTTTGAAGACTATCTTGAGTTATTTGTTCCGCTGCTAGGGTTATCTATTTTTTCCTTTCCGCTGCTATTATATTGTATCATATCTCTGATGTATATCGATATCTATTGTATCATCTGTTGTATCAGATGTTGTATATTGTTATTCATTATTTATTTTTCCGCTGTGTTGTTTACTTAATGGTGTTATAAGCTCCGGCGCACCAGGTTCGACGTTTGGATCTGCAGCATTTGAATATAGGTGACATATTCGGTGCCGATTTCCAAAGGTCGAGTCAGGATCGTTACATTTGGTATCAGAGCTAAGGTTGAACTTTAGCTCAGGAGTATAACACATTAAGTAACTCATTAGAGATAGGGTGAAGTAAACCCTAGAATGAGTAAATCCCTAAGATATCCGTTTGAATGCCTCAGTAAATTCTCTTACTATCCACTGATAGTGAGTATGAGTGCAAGAAGACGAAATATGGGACAGGGGAATACGATTACAAATGGTCAATACCCTGCAACAGTGGAAATAAATTTCTCTATCAGTTTCCTTTGATTCGTTTCCAAATTCTTTTCGATTGTTTCGTGACAACTGGAAGAAGAAGTTCAGTGTGATGACAGCCCTACAAATCGTTGTAGGAAATCCTTACTTCGTATCTTCATCGGTTTCTTATCAGTTTCAATTTAAACCTTAATGAATATGAATCGAAAATTTGAAACTAAAATTTGAAATAAATTGAAAATTTTAAAATTGAGTTAACTCGATTAATAGAATATGAAGGATAATTTGAATTATATCAATAAAACGATTTCGTTTAAAACCAAATTTAAAATTCTATTATAATTTCTTGGGTTTGATCGAAGTCCGAAGAGGGACAAATAAATATATATTTTGAGATATTACGACTTGAATTTGGAATCCATACCTTGTGTTTGAAAAATGGTAGAAGATTGAATCTATCTCTTTTGTTCAGCATCTCTTTTCAATTCTTCGATGATTCCTGGTAAATACAGGAAGAAGATTTGATATATTTGTATGGGACATAAACTCCAATAGGCCAAAATTGTTGTTTGGATGTATTGGTTGTTTTGTTTGCTTTGGTTGCTATGGTTGATAGATATACTTTGAATTTTAAACTAGAAATTTTGAAAGTATACCCAAGAGTAGACAGATATGTGAATACAATTTGAGTTCAGATATATTCTACGAACGGTTGGTTATCCTTCGAACTAACCGGTGCCTTTGCATATTTCGTAGAATTTATGACCCGAGTATCCTGTGTAGTATTGTATGAGTTTGTTCTCATATTGTTGATATTCTTATTTGGTAAGCCAAATGGAGAATTTATATCTAGTTGATATGGAAAGATGTTTCTTTTTCATCTATCTTTGTTATTTTCATGCCTGTAAATTTCGAGGACGAAATTACTTTTAAGGGGGGAAGTATGTAACGATCCCGAATTTTAACTTATTTTAAATTGATAATTTATTTTAATTTTGAATAAAATTGTGAAATTAATTAATAAATTGGTTTGAGTTTCCCCCAAATTCCAATTAAATATGTATTAAATCATTTAAATTGAGTTTTAAGTAAATGGTTTAAAGATAATTTGAATTTATAATATAATAGGAAAATAAATAAATATCTTAAAATTTTAGTTATGTAAACTATAAAATAAATTCAAATGATATGTTAATTTTAGAACTTCCTTTATACTATAAAGTAAAAGACAAAAGGAAGAAATCAATTAGACAAATTCAAACAATATATAAAATAAACTATGTAAAATATAAAAAGAATGCACTAGCTAAATTTAAACAATACAGTAACTATAGAGAGTCATTTGAATTACAAAACAATATAACAAAAGAAATAATAAAAGTATATTCAAGTATTAACAAATAACATTGGATAAGTATTAATAAGCATTAGCTTATGATACAAGAAACAACAATTAATGCAATATCATCTCAGCCCACAAAAGCAAGATTACAGCCAACAAAATCTCTGATTAAATACAAACCAAAACACTTGAACCAGCAAAGTAAAACATAAAATAAGAATTAGGCAAGTAAGTAACTAGATAGAGGCAATTATAACTATGTACACCTTCAAAAGAAGATAATACATATATTCATGTACAGACAAAATTAAATTTGTTAAGTAAGAACAAGTAATATATATATGTTTATACAAACAAATAAAGTAAGTATGTAGGCTTGACAACAGGTATGTACACTTGAACTGGGAATAAGACAAAGAAAAGAAAAAAAAAATGAAACAAAAAGATGATAAGTATAAACTTCCAATACAAGCCAAAGTTAATAAATGTTAGCACATCAATTGTGTATGTCAGCCACCATATACGAAAGTTTGTACATGGTAATTAATACTAGCATATCAAAGCCAGATATCAGCCGAGTTTAATTAGCATAGGCATTTAATAAATATCACTTCAGTATCCAAAATGAAAAAAATATCTCTGCCTATGGTACCACAAAATTTTTATCATCCTGTATATTGCATTTTCACATATCAATCTCCTCCTTTCAGTTTGTTTCTTTAAGTTGATAAAACTGAAGTGATTATCATCTTCAATTTAAACAAAAGCTTCAACTTGAACAACAAATCCAACAATACAAACTCAATTCAAACCAGAGGATCAAGAAAGATTCCTGCTTGCCAGTTTTCAAAGCTTGGTTCAAAAGAATGCTCTGTTCCTTTAAGCAAAGTGAGTAACACTTTAAAAAAAATTTAAGTATGTGAATTTTGGTTGCATGATAGAATCTGCAATGATATGCTTTATATATATATACATACTTTTTCTGAGTATACATATGAATGTTTGGATGATTTGGTAAAATGTTCATCTCTGTTTTTTTTTATCATAGAGTTAAATTTAAATCCAAACTTCACTTCTTTCACCTGTGATTTCTGGTAGGCTTCAATCTTCAACAAATTGGTTAGTTAAACATCATCTATGAGTTAAGTTTGGTTTTAAGCTTGTCCATGAAGAGTTCGACCCTGTAAACATTGGTTTTACAGTAAAAACAAAATTTGTGATAAATTCAACTATTTTAAATCATTGATTTGATTTCATATTTTAAATAAACATACAAAAGTAGGATTTTTAAAACAAGAATGTTGATTTTTGGCTAAATATACAAGGTGCGGTTTATAAAGGAACCGAAAATGATTTTTTATGAAATTCTGTTGATTTAACGAATTATAGATGTTGAAATTCGAGGTGAAGTTATCTAGAAGGTTTCAAATCCAGGAAAAATGCAAAAAAATTTATCTATTGCGTAAATTGTTTGGACGAGATCAAATTAGGGTTTAGTGGCACTCCAGTTCATGTCGATGTTTTGGGGTTCGTGGGTTCTCAAAGGATCATCGGAAGGGATCGCGAGTGGGGGAATGGCAGTGGGAAGGTGTGTCGCAGCTTCGGTGAAGGTGGCCGGTGGGTTCGAGAACGGAGGCGATGGAGAGGGGCGAAGTTCTGGCCATGGCTATGCTGTTTGGTCGAGATTTTATCTCGATTTCGTCCCGATGAGTTTTCATGAAGACTGGGTTCGTTTTCGTGTTCGAGTGAGCTTGAGGGGGCGTGGAGCATCATCGCGACGATCGTCGGAGGGCGGTGGCGTTGGGACATGCGCACGTGCACGGTGCTATGGGTTGTTTTCCTGGTGAAGACTGGTTTGGGCAGAGAGGTATACTCGAGTTTCTCGAGTGGCTCCAGTGTTCTGCTCGAAGTCTTGGGGGGGTTGGACTCGAAGGAGATATAACCTGATTTACAAATGGGTAGCTCGGGTATAACCTGATTTCCCTGTTTAAAACAGAACTATATTCTGTTCCTTTCGAATTTTAAACTAAATTTTCATTTAAAGTTTAAGTATAGATTTAAGTTAGGTTAGATATTAGGTTGGAAAACAAAACTTTTAAATTTAAAATTGTTTCAATAACTAAAAAAATGGTGAAGCAATTAAAAGTATATTTTCAAATTGAATTTGAAAAAATGGGAAAAGAAACCGCATGTTTTCTCGAGAAACCAAGTACGTGCCTCGAGTCCAGTCCCTAATGAAATTGCCTAAATACTTTAAGTATTTTGGTTTCAAGCAAATAATTAAACTTGATTTTTGATAAGTTCTTTTATAAAAGGTTTTTTTTATATGGAAATTAAATAATTAGATAACTTGAATTTGCAAGTTAAATAGTGATGTATTTTTAAAGGCTAAATTTTTAAATAAAATTAAGTAAATTGGTTTGAAAGCTTTCCTGATTTAAGTTTCCTATGTAAATAATAAATGTTCTTTGCATTTATTCTAAGATTTATAAATTTATATTAAATTTGATTAATGATTAGATGGTTAATCGATTTGAATCTTAAATTCAGAATGGAATTTAAATTTAAATTTAAAAGTGTAATGTTTAAAATACACTTAAATGCTAATGAAATCATTAATAGGGAAATTAATTATCTTAGAGATAATTAAGGTAATTAAATGATGTAATTTATAAGATAATTAAGGAATGACAATTTATTTAATTTATAAATAATTTAGATAAATTTATAATTAGAGATTAATTAATTTATTAATATGATAAATTAAGAATAATTTCCTTAATTAAGGGGTAATTAATTATGTCATTAGTTTAAAGGTTAATTTAATTAATATAATTAATTAAAAATAATTAATTAAAGTGTTTAATTAATTTATATCAAATGATTTGTAATAATTAATAAAACAAGATTAGATAATTAATTTACTTGGAAATAAATTGAATTGATTTAAACGATTAATTAATCCTGCTTATGAATGATTGAATTGAATGAGCTGCCTTGAATTGATTGTCCTATCCGATCTGTGATATTTTGTTCTGTGGTTTGTGCGGTGTATAATTTATTCATTGTATATTATCTGTGAATCTGTGAATGGACGATAAGCGTTATAGTTTATATCGCTTATCAAATATATTGCTCTATTTGAATCTGTGATGATTGAATGTTGTGCACTATTGTGTTAAACCCCTAGACCCCACTTATACACACACAAATATGGATTTCACGAGGAAATCGATTAAGTCACAGATCTTTGAAGTGATTTTTAAATAGACAATTTAAATTCAAAGGTTTTGGAAATGGATTGGGTTTAAAGTGAAAAGCTTTTGAAATAGAATTTCAAAGACGAATTTTTTTTTTGAATAACTCGATTGAGTTTTGATATTTAAATATTTTGATTTAAATTTGAATTCAATATTTGAAATTGAATACTATGATCTGGGAACTAGGGACTAAAGATGTTATACCAGTTTATATGGGTTAAACTATATTAAAGGTATTGATTTGGAAATTTGAATTAAACCAAAGATTGTGACTTGTATAAATGGAATCAGATTTTTTCGAAATAAAACTATTGTTTCTAAGTGATAATGAACTTCCAATTTATGTTAAAAAGATTTCAAGTTAAAAATGAAAATGATTTTCCAAGTTATGGAAACAGTTTGAAAGCTATGATTTAAATCTTTAATTTAAAGATTTAATGAGTTAATCCAATTGAAATGGAAATTGTTTTGAAATCCGTAAATGAGTCTTTGTGAAAATGGGTGAACTTAGTAAAATAAATCTTTTGTTTAAAGATTAGAAATGGTAATTAGTTTAAACCATTTGAAAGAAATTTTTGGATTATTAAGTTGTGACTTAATTGAAATCCCATATCCATATGTTTTAAAAGTTGCGCTCACTATTCGGTTTAGCCGGGAGAGGACCTTTGTGTCGTATAACCCATTCCGAATATGTGATTCGACGTATATGGATAACATTTGAAGACCGGTGGTGAAGACCCGGTATTTGGGAGAACGATAGGATAACCTATCGATTGTCTCTGCACCGAGTAGCTAACGGTATAGAGATTCCCTAAGTGATGGGAAGTCCGATCGGGATTGTGAATACCCGGATTGCAAGGACTTCTTCGGAAGTGCCTTCCGTTCTGTTCGAACCCGGAACAGACTTGTATGGTTACATGTCTGACACTACACTTTGAAATATAAAGCAGATTTCTTTCAAATACGTATCTGTGGTGTCAGAGAATTTATTCTCTTAGCTAAACACCCTTCTCTGAGACGTATGAGCTCAGAGGTTATGTAGTTGAAGATTATCAGCGATATACTCCCAATTTGGTAGTGTGGCATGCTGAGTGCTGCTGTGTGTTGATGATCATTTGTTGATCATTTGTGATCAGAGCATGGCTTTTGTATAAGGCGTAGCTTTGTGGACGAGACTGCATCAGGACCTCACACCCCGGAAATGGTCAAAACAGGAAAGATGCGGCAAGATTATGAGGGTCGCGCCCTTTAGAGTGTGTCATTCCCTTCTGGTAAAGGGTGATATTAGGTATGGAGCCCTGATATTTAACCTATGTGGTTGCTCCAATCTCATTTACTGTGTGGTTGTTGTTTAGAGGTACCTCGGATAAAGGTCCCAAAGGACCGGGGAGTGGCATGCTTGAGTAGTAGTTACCTAGTTACAGAGGTAACCAGGCCTTGTGTTGGCAGAGATCCGGTTAGGTTCTCGGGACGTCCCACCAGAGGCGATCCCATGTGGCAGTAGGAAGTTCCTTAACCTGACCATTTGTTGGAAAATCCAAAGAAACAATACGAGCCTTTTACGATTGCAATTGTATAACCTGCCTCCTCAGGAGGTAGCTATAGCGGGCATAATATAATGGTACCTATGCTGGCTAAGATTTATATTCTACTTTCGAAATGTTTTCTACACTATGCAGTAATAATAATAAAAATCAAATGATTTTGCGTAGTAAGCATGTTTGACTATCATAAGAAGAAATCTCCTCAAAGTCTGCGTTTGCATTGTGTGTGTGGCGGGAGGTCTTATGGTAGTTTCATTTTCTAAAAGCATTGCGAATTTACTTTAAAATTCTCTTCTTGTTTTATTTAAAAAGATAAACTATTTTTGTTACTCACACCAGTCCCATGACTGATCCGGAGTTTATTGTTCCTTTTCTAAACTCTGGGTGCTCACTATTTTCCACACGAGCAGTCTAGAGTTGGTTTTTTTCAGATAGTTAGGTTCAGTGGATTGTCTGGAGCTAGTTTCAGTCTTTGGATATGGACGAGACTTGCTTGTCTTAGGGTATCGAGTTGATGGTTCGAGCTGCTGCTGGGGTTCTCTTTTGAAGACTATCTTGAGATATTTGTTCCGCTGCTAGGGTTATCTATTTTTTCCTTTCCGCTGCTATTATATTGTATCATATCTCTGATGTATATCGATATCTATTGTATCATCTGTTGTATCAGGATGTTGTATCAGATGCTGTATATTGTTATTCATTATTTTTTTTTCCGCTGTGTTGTTTACTTAATGGTGTTATAAGCTCCGGCGCACCAGGTTCGACGTTTGGATCTGCGACATTTGAATATAGGTGACATATTCGGTGCCGATTTCCAAAGGTCGAGTCAGGATCGTTACAACTTTATTAATGGCTTCATTAACATTCGAGTGTATTTAAAACATTACACTTCTAAATTTTTAAAACTTCCCAAAGTTATTTAACAAAATTTAATACAAATTATAAGTTATTCATTTTAATTAACTCAATAATGAATGGATTAGAAATCATTAAATCTTCATTAACTTAAGTTAAAACTTATTCTTATTTATGATTTAATCATCACTCACAATATGTTTGAAAACATTTATTTTCACAATTCGATCAAGATTTAATTAGGTGTTAATTGCAACTTAATTAGTTTTTTTATTACAATTAATTAATTTCTAATTATTTATCCATTTTCGTTTCAAATTGAAATTCCTTTAACACAAACTGAAAATCTATGATTCTCAATTACACATTAACTATCTCTTAGTTAATTAACTTAAACTTAAATTTATAAATTTAAACTTTTAAGTACTAATTTAATTAATACAAACCATTAATTATTCCATTCTAATTAACTTTTAAATAAATGAATTAAAAATTATTGAATCTTTATTTACATAAAAGCAAAACTCATATTTAATTAACACTCACAAAAATATTTGAAACATTAATTTTTTTTTACTTGCTTTAGATTCACATTCCATTTAAACCCAAATTCTTTTTAAAACACACTTAAATGCTTAGCCACTTTTAAATTGTTAAACAATTTGAATTTTACCAAATCTTGTTTCCAAACTAAATTTCAACTAAACTTGAATTTATAGTTAAACCTTGATTTAAAACTTAATTCAGACCCTACTTAATAATTTAAATTGAATTTTAATTTCAAACAAAAGCAAAACAGGTTTTGTTTAAACCTGTACAAACTTTTCTACTCGAGCCCTACCATTTCCCTTCGAGTCCAAAACCCTACTTACTCGAGTAAAACTCGAGTTCAACTGCTGCTCAAAACAACAGAATAGGTTTAAGTTTAAAAAATAAACTAGAACAAGTCCTTCTCCCCAAACTCAAGTTCGACCCGAGTATAAATCCCAATTGCACGAGATCACCACCGAGTTAACCCAGAACCCAACCACCACCTGACACAACCAAGGCTGTGCACGTGCACGATCGATCGCGATGACTCAGACCACCATCGATGCTTCCAACACAACAACGATCACCACCACTCACGATCCCAACCACTCAATCTCGGAATCCAGCTCGAAAACAAAATCGAGGATCAAAGCTCAAAACTGGAACAACATCACAACCTGGAACCATCTCGTTTTCAAAACCCCGACCACCGGAGTTGCTGAAACTCCGGTCGACACTTCCTCTACACCTCCCCTACCACCTCCCAAGGATGCGTGACGCTCGATCAAACAATGTTGATGAACGAGACAAAGTTTGCGACCTCACGAAAACTAGGTTTAGGAATTCAAAACGTTCGCCGCTGCTACCACCATGGTCTGACCACCTCCCTGCTATTTTCCCTAGACCCTACGCTCACTCCTCTACCACCCCAGAGAGCCACGACCTCCCCTTTCACCGAGATCATCGAAAAATGGTCGAAAAGCCATTTCCGTTCAACCAAAGATTTGCTCTCGTCTCCCACTTCGAAAAATCATGATTCTTGCCTTAAAATTCAAGTTAAAGCATGAGAATTCAGTTCGCATACCTGAATTCATGATTTGAGATATTCAAAATTTTGAGAAAAATCAAATGTTGCTCTGTTCTTGATCTTTCAATGATATATATATATATATATATATATATATATATATTGTTTCTACTTAAATTTATTTTTAGAACTTAGTTTAGGATCAAACAACCATTATTTGTTTTAATCTTAAGTCCTAATATTTTGTAGATTTTTCAGAAATGATTTTTAATCAAAACCTGTCATAAAAAATTCAAACAGAGAGTTTATAAAATAAACAGTCTGCACTTCAATGTCACCATTCACAGCACATTCTGGAATTCAGGAGTTGCAGGAGGCAAGCTGGATGGCATGGCGTATTACTAGTATATAGTACTTTTTTTTTTCCGCTGCATTGTTTGATGTTGTACACTCTGATGATATGATGTAATGAAATGTAATGTAATAACTGATATAGTTCTTTGTTTAAAGATTATTCATTTATCTATTATATGTTGTTCCGCTGCGAATTGTGAGATTCTGATGTTGTTCTGTTGTTTCAGTTCCGTTCTACGTTCTATTTTCTGTTTTCTTTTCTCTCTATTTTCTACTATCTTCTCTTCTTCTCTTCTTTTCTTTTTCTTAAACCCATAACTATTCGGTTTTTCGGCAACGAAAAATCGCTATCGTTACATAACACACTTATTCACATACATATGCATCAGAATTATATGTTGAAAAGTGTTATTAACTGATGTTACTCACTTGAGTTTCCAGAATAAAAACAACAGAGCTTCATTATGTGTTGAACAGCTTGCTATCTGAACCATGCTTTGAATTCATCTAACTGGAGCTTACCTCTTGATCTCTAGTAGTGTTGAGGTATTTTGTTGCTTTAAATTGAAGTTTTTGTTTGAAGTTGATATTACTTATTTCAGGTCTAAGCTTGGATGAACGAGTAGAAATGGGAAGAGAGGTCGATATATATATATATATATATATATATATATATATATATATATATATATATGAATTTACTGCTTATAAGATTATGTTGGTACAACACAATAGAGACATTTCTTAGTTTTGATTCACTAGCCTGATTATTTTAAGAGGCTGATAGGATGATGTTGTACTAAAGATATTTGCATTAACTCCATCATGTTTATTTTATCATGCAGGTTCATTTTGGAGGCTGATAGATGTATATATATCTAGAAGTGATATGGCTTTAGCTAGCATTAAATGCCTTTGTCAACTTCTTTTGTTTTGTTATCTTACTTTTACTTGCCTGCATACTTACTTTTTTATATTTGTTTTATTCCTTTTTTTTCAAGTGTTCATACTAAAATATATATTTGTTTTGTACAACAGAGGTACCAGATTTTCTTTGGAGGCTGATATCTTGCATTAGAAAACAATTCGAATTTGCAAAGGATGTTGCCAACATTTAATGCCTGTCCTTTATGTTCTCTTATTTTTATAAACTTATGCCTTGATCTATTCTTTTATTCATACATACTTTTGTTTGTAGGTATTTATTTTGACCTAACCCTTTGCCTTTGATTTTTTTTTTATTTGCTTGTACATGTTTTGAATGTATATTTCTTACTTTGTCATATTACTTATATATTTGTTGTTTGAATCTTAACAAGTTTGTTTAATGTATATTTAATGTTTTTATAGTTTACATTCTTACTTTGTTCTTACTTATTCTTTGTTCATAGGTGAATGTATTGTTTCTTTTACTTGCCTTAATTATCTTTCTTTTATTTGCCTTAATTATCTTTCTTTCATTATAAAACTTAAACTATCAAATATCAAATTTACTTATTATTATGTTCATACTTATCTTATCTTTTATAAATATGTTTCTATTTTCAATTTAAATATTTGTTTTAACTTTAATACTCATTGTCCTGTATGACTACATATTTTTATATTTTCATTATTTTTGTAAATGCCAATTCAAATTTAATTTAAATACATTTTTCCAGTAATTCATAGTCTAACTGATATTAAATATCAATTAATTTCACAAATTTTTATTCAAAATTTGAAATAAATTATCAATTTAAAATTAATTAAAATTCGGGATCGTTACAAATTCCCCTCCTTAAGAAATTTCGTCCCCGAAATTTGCATGCACGAAAACAACCAAGATAGATGAAAAATATTTTCATCAAATCAACTGAACATCTATTCTGCATTTGGCTTACCAAATCAGAATATTAACAATATGAGAACAAACTCATCCAATACTACACAGGATATTAGGCCATCAAACTATGAAATATGCAATGCACTGGTTAGTCCAAAGGGATAACTAACCATTCGTAAAATATATCGGACCCTAGAGAAGAGATAGATAGATTCGATCTCCTACAATTCCTCAAACACACGTTATGGATTCCAAATTCAAGTCAGAATATCTCAAAATATTTACCAATTCGTCCCTCTTCGGACTTCGATCAACCAGAGAAATTATAATAGAATTTCAAATTTGGTTTTAAACGAAATCGTTTTATCGATACAATTCAATTTATCCTCATATTCTATTAACCAATTTAACTCAATTTAAAATTTCCAATTTTTTTTTTTAATTTTTCAATTCTAAATTTCAAATTCAGATTCATTAAGGTTTAAATCAAAAACTGGTAAGAAACCGATGAAGACACGAAGTAAACAATTTCTACAACGATTCGTAGAGCCATCATCATACCGAAACTTCTTTCTGGAGCTGTTACGAAGCAATCAAAAGAATACGGAAACGAACCAAAGAAAATTGATAGAGAAAATTGTTTCCGCTGTTGCAGGGCATTGACCATTTATATTCGTTTTCCCCTGTCCCCTATCTCGTTCTTTTCTCGCACTCATACTTACTATCGGTGAATAGTAAGAGAATTTACAGAGACATTCGAACGGATATCTTAGGGATTACTCATTCTGGGGTATACTTCACCCTATCTCTAATGAGCTACTTAACGTGTTATACTCCTAAGCTAAAGTTTAACCTTAGCTCTGATACCAAATGTAGCGATCCTGACTCGACCTTCGAAAATCGACACCGAATATGTTACCTATATTCAAATACCGTAGATCCAAACGTCGAATCTGGTTCGCCGGAGATTATAACACAATTAAGTAAACAACACAGCGGAAGAAATAATGAATATCAATATACAACATCTGATACAACATTCTGATACAACAGATGATACAATAGATATCGATATACATCAGAGATATGATACAATAAAATAGCAGCAGAAAGAAAATAGATAACACTAGCAGCGGAACAAATAACTCAAGATAATCTTCAAGGAAGAACTCCAAAACTGAAACTCCATCTCCAAGAATCAATCCAGAAATAGCACGAACCAACATCACGATGCACAAAGACAAGCAAGACTGGTGTGCATCCAAAGACTGAAACTAGCTCCAGATAATTTACTAAATCTAACTATCTGAAAAACCCAACTCTAGACTGCTCGTGTGGAAAATAGTGAGCACCCAGAGTTTAGGAAAGGAATAATAAACTCCGGATCAGTCATGGGACTGGTGTGAGTAACAAAAACAATTTATCTTTTAAAACAAACAGCAAAAGAATTTTTAAAGTCAATTCGCAATGCTTTTAGAAAATGTAACTACCATAAGGCCTCCCGCCACACACACAATGCAAACGCAGACTTGGAGGAGATTTCTCCTTATGATAGTCAAGCATGCTTGATACGAGAGAATTTCTTTGATATTATTACTATAAGTGCAAAGTGCAGAAAAACATTTCGAAAGTATAATATAAATCTTAGCCAGCATAGGTACCATTATGTTATGCATGCTACAGCTACCTCCTGAGGAGGCAGGTTCAATTGCAATCGTAAAAGGCTCGTATTGTTTTGATTGGATTTCCAACAAATGGTCAGGCTAAGGAACTTCCAACTGCCACATGGGATCGCCTCTGGCGGGACGTCCCGAGAACCTAACCGGATCTCTGCCAATACAAGGCCGGGTAACCTCTGTAACTAGGTTACTACTACTCGAGCATGCCATCCCCCGGTCCTTTGGGACCTTTATCCGAGGTACCTCTAATCCAACAACATCACACAGTAATAAATGTATGGTGTCCATATGAGTAAGTATCTGGACTCCATACATGATACCACCCTTTTCCATAAGGCAATGACACACCCTAAAGGGAGCGACCCTCATAACCTTGTCGCATCTTTCCTGTTTTGACCATTTCCGGGGAGTGAGGTCCTGATGCAGTCTCCTCCACAAAGCCACACTTTGGCACAAAGCCACGCTTTGGCACAAAGCCACGCTTTGGCACGAAGCCACGCTTTAGCACGAAGCCACGCTTTGGCACCAAGCCATGCTTTGATCACAAATGATCAACAAATGATCATCAACACATAGCAACACTCAGCATGCCACACTACCAAATTGGGAGTATATCGCTGATAACCTTCAACTACATAACCTCTGAGCTCGTACGTCTCAGAGAAGGGTATTAAGCTAAGAGAATAAATTCTCCGCCACCACAGATATGTATTTGAAAGAAATCTGCTTTATATCTCAAAGTGTAGTGTCAGACGTACAACCATACAAGTCTGTTCCGGGTTCGAACAGAACCGAAGGAACTTCCGAAGAAGCCCTTGCAATCCGAGTATTCACAATCCCGATCGGACTTCCCATCACTTAGGGAATCTCTATCCGGAGCAACTCAGTGCAAAGACAATCGATAGGTCATCCTATCGTTCGCAAATACCCGGTCTTCACCACCGGTCTTCAAATGCTATCCATAACGTCGTATCACATATTCGGAATGTGCTATATGACATAAAGGTCATCTCCTGGCTAAACCGAATAGTGAGCGCAACATTTAAAACATATGGATATGGGATTTCAATTAAGTCACAACTTAATAATTCAAAAGTTTCTTTCAAATGGTTTAAACAAATTACCATTTCAAATCTTTTAAACAAAAGATTTATTTCACTAAGTTCACCCATTTTCACAAAGATCCATTTGCGGATTTCAAATCAATTTCCATTTCAATTGGATTAACTCGTTTAAAATATTTAAATTAAAGATTTAAATTATAGCTTTCAAACTGTTCCCATAACTTGGAAAATCATTTTCATTTAAACTTGAAATCCCTTTAACACAAATCAGAAGTTCATTTGTAACATCCCGGAAATTTGTGTGTTTAAATTAGCGATTTATTTGAACTTTTAAATTCAAATTGTGAAATTTCAAGAAAAATTAAATATTATTAATATGAAATAAAGGAAAGATATATGGAATTAAATAAATAAATAATAATAATGATAATGAATAAATAAATATATATATAACAAACAGGGAATTATTTAAACAATAAAATATATGTGACAAATTAAAACTTATAGTTAAACTTCAAATAGAATTTTTTTTTTCAAGAATATGCTTATGATAAAAACTATATAGTTAAAATCTTATGATTTATAACATGACATATGTAAGATATAACTTGCATATAAATTATAAACCAAGAAACAATAAAATGAAGAGTTGTATGTAAAACAAAACAAAATCATATCAGTGGGTTGTAAACTAAAATATAAACAAGGAAACAAGGCTTATGCAAGAAGATTAGCAAAGAAAAAAAAATCATCAAGAACAAACAAAATTGTACTTATAAAAAAAAAGCAACAACATATACATGTACACAAAAATGGGAACAAAGGCATTAAATGCCATCTATTCAAGCACAAATGAAAATCTTACTTAGCACAAATAAAATCATATCAGCCGAATTAAATTTGGCTTAGTCAACAAGAAAATTTGCTTGGTCAAAATTTGTAGGCAAGGAAATAATATCTGAACAAAAGAAAAAAAAAGAGAAGAGAGAAGCTAATTGAACCAGTTTTCACCTACCTGTCCAAACTTCTCTATATAACCATACATGCATATTTGCTTTATTCATTCAGAGGGAAAAAAAAAACAAAATACAGCAAAGTCAGAAAAGAAAAAGAAGAAGTAAAACATTACCTTGCTCTACAAAACCTAAGCTGATCATTCCAGTTTGCAAGCCTGACAACATCTTCATTCTATGTTTTTATAAACTAAAGGTAATATCTTTTAAAAAAAACAAATTTGAGTTACGGTTTGTTAAATAATCAAGTAAAAACATTAGGGCTTAAGCAAGTTCACACGAATTTGTTGCAGTTAACAGATAAAAAAAAATCAAGCTTAGGAGAGAAAGGAAAGATAGTCCAGGTTTTGATTTTCAAACAAGAAAACTGTCACTGCTAGTTATATAGGTGAGTAAACTTATTCCTTTGATTTAAAATCTAAGTATGTAGTTCATGAAGTCTTGTGTTATTGTTGTATATGGAAAATTTTTGTTCTGAAGGTTCTTTGTGATTCTGGGAAAATATTATATGATCTGTTCTCTTATACTTTTGTTTCAGAGCAGAGTAAATCGAAGAAAATTTTCAAATAAACTTCATGCAACCTTTTTTTTTAGCTTAGGACTCTCAAATAAAACAAGTTGTTAAACTCGAAACACAGTTTAAAATTTGTTTCAAACTTGATCATGTGGGGTTGTTTCTGTAACCAAAGTTTTACAGTAAAAACAAGATTTTGTGATTTATTCAAGTATTTCAAACCATTGATTTGATTATATAACTTAGATCTACATACAAAAATAGGATTTTTAAAACCAAGATGGTGATTTTTCATTAAGTTTTGTTAAGATTTTTAAGATGATCAGGAAATCGAATTTTTGTAAAATCCCGGCAACCAAGATGATCGTAAGCCTCGTGATTGTCGTCGTAGCTAGGTGGAGGGCTTGACATCACTAGAAAAATGCAAGTTGATTTTTTAAAAATCTAGATTTCGTATTCGTGAGCGATTTAGGGCTTAGGAACCCATTTGGGTTCATGTTCGAAATGGCGATGCTGCGTCGTCCACAGGTGACCGGACTTCGTGCCTCCGGTACCAATCATTGCGTTGCACGCTGAGGAAGCTTAGGTCAAGTTTTCGTGGCCTCTGATGGCCAGAGGAGGTGGCGCGGGTTCGATTTCTAGCGGTGAGCTGATGGGTTCATACGAACGAGATACCTCGCTTTTGCTCTTGAGTTTAATTCATGGCTCTGGGTGTTCGTGCTGTTTTGGGAAGTGGAGAGCGACTCGTGGATGGCCGCAGCACTGTCCCACGTTGGCGAAGTTAGCCGTGCACGTGTACGTGCAGTTGTCGTGTGTCAGTGGTGAAATCTGAGAGAGGAGAGCAGTGTGACTCGAAGTCACTTTCGGGGAAGTGGGGTAGAAACTCGAAGAACGACTCGAGTTTGTCCAGGGTTGTAGCGTGGTTGATTTGGGAACTTAAGAAAATTTTGTGAAAATTAACACTCGGGTAAGTTTTAGCTAAAACCCGAAGCAGAGGCGCATTTCTCTCGGGGATGACTCGAAGAAACCCTCGGGTGGGACCTGAAGATAACAAATCCCAGTTTTGCAATATAGTTTTAAATGATTTTCTAATTTGTTCTTCATAAATGATGATAGTTGGTTAAGATAATGTAAAGTGTTTTTTTTACTTAACAAAATATTTAAGAAGTATATTCAAATTTGTTAACTTAAAACAAATATATTATGATGGTTAAATAATGATTAAATAATTAATGATTAAAATTACTTTGAAATTAAAGGTTGATTAATTTAAAGAATAATTAGCAAATAAAAGAAATTAAGATTTGGTTAATTAACCATTAAGAATTATTAAATTACGATAGTTAATTAAAGATTAAATAATTAATAAAGCCAGTTTAAAAATTTAATAAATTTATAATTAAGTGAAATTTTAAACATTGATTTAAAATAATCAATAAAGATAATTATTTGGTTAATTTATTAAATTACATTCACTTTGATTTGTAAATAATTAACCATTGCTATGCACTATATTGATTTCCGTTGTGATACTGTGTGATGCACTATGACTGTGATTTGCTCTGTATTGATGTGAAAACCCTTTTGCCGTAAACGGCATTTAAACTTCGATGCGACAGGGAGTCGGATTTCAGTTTGTTATCTGAAACCCACATCGAACCCTGAATATGAATCTTTGTGATTGACATATCCACGGGTTTTACAATTGAGCGCTCACTATTCGGTTTAGCCGGGAGAGGACCTTTGTGTCATATAACCCATTCCGAATAGTGATACGTCGAAATGGATAGCATTTGAAGACCGGTGGTGAAGACCGGGTGTCTTCGAAAACGATAGGATAACCTATCGATTGTCTCTGCACTGAGTTGCTCCGGTATAGAGATTTCCTAAGTGATGGGGAGTCCGATCGGGATTGTGGATACCCGGATTTGCAAGGGCTTCTTCCTTTATTGGACGAAGTGCCTTCGGTTCTGTTCGAACTCGGAACAGACTTGTATGGTCGTGTGTCTGACACTACACTTTGAGATATAATGCCGATTTCTTTCAAATACATGTCTGTTGGTGGCGGAGAATTTGTTCTCTTAGCTTAACACCCTTCTCTAAGACGTACGAGCTCAGAGGTTATGTAATTGAAGGTTATCAGCGATATATTCCCAAATTGGTAGTGTGGCATGCTAAGCGCTGCTGTGTGTTGATGATCATTAGTTGATCATTTGTGATCAAAGCAAATCTTTCGTGTAAAGCAAAGCTTTGTGAACGAGACCTCATCGGACCTCACAACCCGGAAATGGTCGAAACAGGAAAGATGCGGCAAGGTTATGAGGGTCGCGCCCTTTAGGGTATGTCATTTCCTTCTGGAAAAAGGTAATGTCATGGTATGGAGCCCAGATATTACCTGTGTGGTAGCTCCAATCTCATTTACTGTGTGGTTGTTGCTTTGTGACAGAGGGCCCTCGGATAAAGGTCCAAAAGGACCGGGGAGTGGCATACTCGAGTAGTAGTTACCTAGTTACAGAGGTAAACCAGCCTTGTGTTGGCAAAGAGCCGGGTAGGTTCTCGGGACGTCCCGCCAGAGGCGTACCCATGTCGCAGTAGGAAGTTCCTTAGCCTGACCATTTGTTGGAAATCCAATTCCCAATACGAAACCCTGTACAGTTTTAGTTGTAGAACCTGCCATTTACTTATGGTGGTCACCACTGTTTAGATGGTAGCTATAGTAGGCATAGTACGAAATGTCTATGCTGGCTAAGATTAATATTCTATTTTCGAAATGCTTTCTACACTATGCATTAGTAATAATATCAAAGAAATTTTCTTGTATCAAGCATATTTGACTATCATAAGAAGAAATCTCCTCCAATTCTGCGATTGCATTGTGTGTGTGGCGGGAGGTCTTATGGTAGTTTCATTTTCCAAAAGAATAACGAATTTTCTTTTATAAATCTAGTTTATTTAAAAGCAACTATTTTTGTTTACTCATACCAGTCCCATGACTGATCCGGAGTTTATTGTTTCTTTTTTTAAACTCTGGGTGCCCATAATTTCTACACGGGCAGCCTAGTAGCAGGTTTTCATACTTTGGAGTTAGCAGTATTTTGGAGCTTTTACTTTGGAGATATTCTAGAAGCTTTTTGGATCTCAGGTGGTTAGCGTTTTTGGGGGATTGTTATCCTTTCATTCCTATGACGACTTTTGGATATATGATCATCGATGTATTATCCTGATGTTATTTGGAGTTGTGGTGTATGTATTAAATACTCTGATGTATTGTTGGATATTATGATATTGTACCTGTGATGTATGCATGATATTCATTTTGTTCCGCTGTTTTATATTCATCTGATGTTGTTATAAGCTCCGGCGATACGAATTTGATGTCGTTTACCGGATATCGAGTTCGGGTCGTCACATCATTACTTATGTGAAAGCTTTTATTATTTGAAAACAAATAGTTTCCATGTCAGAAAGATCCTATTATATTTACACGAGTTAAAGCCTTTGAATTTAAATTCAAATTTCTAAATCAATACCTTTAAAATAGTTTAACCCATATAAACTCATTTATAAGTTGAATAGCCTTTCTAAACCCTAGTTTCCAAATCATAGAACTCAATTTCAAATATTGAATTTAAATCAAAGTATTTTAATTCCAAAACTCAATCAAGTTATTCAAAATATATTTCATCTTTGAAATTCTATTTCAAAAGCTTTTCACTTTAAACCCAATCCATTTCCAAAACATTTGAATTCAAATATTCAAATTTAAAACTATTTTAAAATCTGTGACTTAATGGATTTCTTCGTGAAATCCATATTTATGTGTGCATAAGTGTGGTCCAGGGGTTCAACACAACAGTGCAACATCTTCAATCATCACAGATTAAAACACAGAAATATAGTTGATAAGCGATATAAACTATAACGCTTATCGTCCATTCACAAATTCACAGATAATATGCAAATGTAAATAAATGAATAAATTATACACAGCTCAATCCACCAAACAAAATATCACAGATCAGATAGGACAATCAATTCATGGTATCTCATATAATACAATCATTCATAAGCAGGATTAATTAATCGTTTAATCCTAATCAATTCAATTTATTTCCAAGTAAATTAATTACTTATGAATTTAATTATCCAATCTTGATTTATTAATTACAAATCATTTGATATAAATTAATTTATCAAACACTTTAATTAATTAAATTGTTCTTAATTAATAAATTGATTAGATAAATTTTTAGAGCAATTACATAATTAATTAACTTTAATTAATCAAAATATCCAAAATTTATTATAATAAGTGATTAATCCTTAATTACTTTCATTAAGTAATCACATTTAAACAATTTAAAATTGATTATGTAAATTAATTTATCCAATTAATTATTAACATTAATCACTTTAATCAATATTTAATAATCCTTAGTTAATTATCTTTATTAACTAATAATATTTCTTTAATTACTTACTTAAGGAATTTTCTTAGATTTAAATCTTCATTAATCATTTCTAATTAATTTAAATCCAAATTATTTATTTATAAATTAAATAAATCATTCTTTAATTCTCTTATAAATTAAATTCTTTTATTATCTTACTTATTCCTAAGATAATTCATTTACTTTATTAATGGCTTCATTAACATTCGAGTGTATTTAAAACATTACACTTCTAAATTTTTAAAACTTCCCAAAGTTATTTAACAAAATTTAATACAAATTATAAATTATTCATTCTAATTAACTCAATAATTAATGGATTAGAAATCATTAAATCTTCATTAACTTAAGTGAAAACTTATTCTTATTTATGATTTAATCATCACTCAGAATATGTTTGAAAACATTTATTTTCACAATTCGATCAAGATTTAATTTGGTGTTAATTGCAACTTAATTAGTTTTTTTATTACAATTAATTAATTTCTAATTATAAATTATCCATTTTCATTTCAAATTGAAATTCCTTTGACACAAATTGAAAATCTATGATTCTCAATTACACATTAACTATCTTTTAGTTAATTAACTTAAACTTAAATTTATAAATTTAAACTTCTAATTACTAATTTAATTAATACAAACCATTAATTATTCCATTTTAATTAACTTTGAAATAAATTAATTACAAATTACTGAATCTTTATTTACATAAAAGCAAAACTCATATTTAATTAACACTCACAGAAATATTTGAAACATTAATTTTTTTTACTTGCTTTAGATTCACATTCCATTTAAACCCAAATTCTTTTTAAAATACACTTAAATGCTTAGCCACTTTTAAATTGTTAAACAATTTGAATTTTACCAAATCTTATTTCCAAACTAAGTTTCAACTAAACTTGAATTTATAGTTAAACCTTGATTTAAAACTTAATTCAGACCCTGCTTAATAATTTAAATTGAATTTTAATTTCAAACAAAAGCAAAATAGGTTTTGTTTAAACCTGTACAAACTTTTCTACCCGTGCCCTGCCATTTCCCTTCGAGTCCAAAACCCTACTTACTCGAGTAAAACTCGAGTTCAACTGCTGCTCAAAACAACAGAACAGGTTTAAGTTTAAAAACAAAAACTGGAACAAGTCCTTCTCCTCAAACTCAAGCTCGACCCGAATATCAATCCCAATTGCACGAGATCACCACCGAGTTAACCCAGAACCCAACCATCACCTGACACAACCAAGGCCGTGCACGTGCACGATCGATCGCGATGACTCAGACCACCGCCGACGCTTCCAACACAACAACGATCACCACCACTCACGATCCCAACAACTCAATCTTGGAATCCAGCTCGAAATCAAAATCGAGCATCAAAAGCTCAAAACTGGAACAACATCACAACCTGGAACCATCTCGTTTTCAAAACCCCGACCACCAGAGTTGCTGAAACTCCGGTCGATGCTTCCTCTACACCTCCCCTACCACCTCCCAAGGATGCGCGACGCTCGATCAAACAATGTTGACGAACGAGACAAAGTTTGCGACCTCACGAAAACTAGGTTTAGGAATTCAAAACGTTCGCCGCTGCTACCACCGTGGTCTGACCACCACCCTGCTATTTTCCCTAGACCCTAGCTCACTCCTCTACCACCCTATAGAGCCACGACCTCCCCTTTCACCGAGATCATCGGAAAATGGTCGAAAAGCCATTTCCGTTCAACCAAAGATTTTCTCTCGTCTCCAACTTCGAAAAATCGTGATTCTTGCCTTAAAATTCAAGTTAAAGCATGAAAATTCAGTTTGCATACCTGAATTCATGATTTAAGATATTCAAAATTTTGAGAAAAATCAAATGTTGCTCAGTTCTTGATCTTTCAGTGATATATATATATATATATATATATATATATATATATATTGTTTCTACTTAAATTTATTTTTAGAACTTAGTTTAGGATCAAACAACCATTGTTTTTTTAATCTTAAGTCCTAATATTTTGTAGATTTTTCAAAATGATTTTTAATCAAAACCTGTCATAAAAAATTCAAACAGAGAGTTTATAAAATAAACAGTCTGCACTTCAATGTCACCATTCACAGCACATCCGTGTACAAAGATATAACATGTAACGACCCAGAATTTTTAATAATTTAATTTGAGAATATTTAATTAATTTTAAATATTTGAATGATGATTTGATTTGAATTGCAAATTATCAGAATGAATTAGCGATTAAATTATAGAATTTAATCTATTGAGAGTTGAATAAAAATTTAATTCTTCAATTTTAAGCCGATTAAAAATATTTCAAAGGCTTGTAAAATTCATATTGATAATACTGAAGATAATAGAAGCTTCAGAATTTAATTTGGAAGTGAATTGTTCAGTTTTGAAAATATATCGTTTGAATCGATATTTAAAAATAGCCGTCCGAGGCACAGTCTCGGAATTCGACGAAACCAGTTCCATTGGGTCCGTAATATTGAATTATTCTCGGATTTCAAATTTCGTATTTTTCGGAGTTGATATGTGATCACACGACGCGTAAACGCATTGGAATTTAATCGAATTCAATTTGAATCTTAATTTAAATATTAGTCAAATGCACCACGTTATCTTCCTAAACTCACGCCAAAAATTACGGCAAGAATCACGATAGAAATCGTGCTGAGCATACCTCCTTCACGTTTAAATGTCCCTCATTCCTCTCGTTCGTTTTAAAAATCAAATGGCCGAAGCCTCAGTAAAAAAAAAGAAAAGAAAAAAAAAGGGGGCGAATGCGGTCTCGATCGAGCAAGCAAGGAGGAACGCGATGAGGGGTCGCGCGTTCGATCGATGAAGGCGGCATGGGTTTCGTGGTCAACTGGGAGGCCGTGGCTAGGGCATGGAGGCGAGGTTGCGCTCGACCTGGGAAGCTTCGAAGTGGGGGGGAGGATGCCGATGGCTGGAGTCGTGGTGATTGCGAAGGAGTAGGTTTCGTTCGTGGCTAGGGTAGGATCTAGGGATATCGGCGGCTAGGGCAAGTGGCTTCGACTCAGGGTGGCTCGCGAGGAGGGCAGCGACGATCTGATGCTGCTATTGATAGTTAGGGTTTCGGTCGGCAACAAATTTGGGGATTGTCTGTACATCAGTGAGGTATATTTGTTAACGATTTAATTTAAAAATTTGAATCTGATTTGAATTATATGTTTATAGGTTAGAAAATATAAACAATAAAAATTATCAAATGAAAATTTCTGTTTTCAGTTAAAATAATAGATAAGCAGAAAAATTAATTATAAAAGAAAATTTGTTGGAAATTTAGTTTAAATTAAACTTTTGGTTAATTAAATATAGCGAATGGAAATTAATTATGTGATTTGTCCAAAGATTATATAAAATAAAGATTGGAATTTATAAAGAATAGTTTTGAATTTAATTTTTGTTAAATCAAAATATTAAAAAGAAATTGTTTGGAAGCCAAAAACAATCTATTTAAAAAGGGAATTTAATTTTAAAAATTGTAACCTTTAGTTAAACAAATTTAATTAAAGAAAATCAGTTTGAATTTTTAATTTTTAGTTTAAAATAAAAATCATTAACTTGAGATTGAAATAATTAGTTGGATAAATTCAATTTAAGGGTAAGTTAATTAAATTTATTTAAGAAGAAAATTTAGTTTTAAAATTAAATTGTAGATTGAATAGAATTATTTTAAAAGGAAAATTAGTTAAAATAAATTATTTAAGAAGAAACTGGTTTGAAATAAAGATCATTTGTTAAGCAAATCAATTAAATGAAAATAAATTAGTTATTCGATCTGTTCGAATATTAATAAATTGTGTATAATATTTATACAAGGTATAAATGAAGAAAACAAGTTGAATTGGAAGTGGATTGCAAACGGGAATAAAGGTGAGAACTTCTCACTCAAAAGGATTTATTTAGAATTTAAATAGTTAGATTTAAAATTGTTAGTTGTCTTGATTGAATGCTTGAATGATGATTGTTATATATATATATATATATATTGGATGTGAATAGACCATATACGCCGTTAGTAAGCGGAGGTTATTTATTACACACATATACTGCGATATTCCACCTCGAAGTGGAATTGGTATTATATTATATATATAGCAATATATATATATTGGCATATGTATATATTGCAGTTGATTGATTTCCCGCATTGTATAGCGGATGAGACCCTATTGCGCCGTTAGTAAGCGGATAATATTTTTATAAATCCCATATACCGCGATATTCCACCTCGAAGTGGAATGGGTATTGTGCTAATGTCTGTGGATGCAGGGAAACAGGTTGGAGGGATCCAACTGGATTACTCACAAATATTTATTGATTTTAGATATTGTGATGTTTGATTGTTTATCATATCGATATATGATATTTGAAAGTCGTGATTGACTATTTGATGTGTTGCATCAGGGATCCAATTTTTGAAGTTTAAAAACAACGATTTTGATTTCTAAAGTGATTTTTGGAAATATACGTTTATAAAATATTTTTGAAATTGATTCATCTTAAAATAAATAAACGTTATAATTTTAATGTATAAAAATTATGATTTTTGAGAAATACAGTTAAAAGTTGATTTTTGAAGATATGAGATTAATGATTTTATAAAATAGCATAAACTGGGATTGCTGAATTTATTATAAAAAGTTTAAAAATAGGATTTATAAAATTTGATTATTTTATAAATCAAGAAAATGATGAAATTATAAAAGAGTTTAAAGACGTTTTAAAAATAGTAATATAAATTGTTTTATATTAAAAGATTTATAAATTGATATTTATAAATTAAAAATATTGGAATTATAAAACGAGCTTTTACAAGTATTAGAATGAATTGTAAATGAATTTCATAAATTGGAATTATAGAATTATAACGGTGAAGTTATCAATGGAATTTTATAAACAGTAGGTTTATAAATTTGTAAAGTTATTTAAAAGAATAGATTTTGGATAAATAAAAGAATCTTATAAGTTATAAGATTTATAAATTTGGGAAGTTTAAAGAAACAATTTTGTAAACAAATAAATTATAAGTGTTTGACTTATAATATGAATTTTTAGTATATCATTGTGATATGAATTGACATAGGTTAATAAAGGAATTTATAAAAAGGAGTTGATATAAAATAAATAGAAATAGAATTTAGAAACGTTGTTTTATAAATCCGCAATGACTTATTTTGATAAGTATTTGCTGTAATTTGTTAATGGAATTATATTCATGTTTTAGGAAGTGAATAATCCTTTAAAATAAAGTGAATAGAAATGATAAAATTTGTTAACAAGTATATTCACGTTTTTGAATAGTGAATATTATGTTAAAGAAATTATATAGGATGTGATGTTTGAAATAGAATTAAAACGATCTAAAGATGTTTTAAAATGAGATTCGAAACCATAGATTTCAACATTTATTGTTGAAATAGACGTTTTCGAGAAATAGAAGGAAATGGTAGATTATAACACTGTTGTTATAATAGATGATTTCCGAAAGGAAATGTTTTGTATAGTATTGGGATTTATATATCTATTTTAATTTCAAATCCCTATACTAGTGATTTTGGGTTGTCGTAACGATGTTTTACGCAACATTCGTTTTGGCCCAAATAAATATGGTTAAGTGAATGATTTCCTTAAAGAATGAAATATATACTTAATTTCGATTAGAGTATATTGAATATTTTCTAAGTGTAGAAAATAAAAAGATCTGTGAATTACTTATTTTTAATAAGTATAGAATGCTTTTCCAATATTAAGTGAATATTTGGAATTTATCTTTTTGAAGATAAATTGAAAATGAATATTAGAAATCGAATGGGAATCGTATATTCATAAATATTTTGGAATGTAAATTCAATATAGAATTTATAAATGAAATTGGAAATTGGGTTTAAAAATAAATATTGATTTATTTTTGAAGAATGGAAAATATGTATATCTTGTAAAGATATTTTTGGGAAATAAATAATTTGGAAAATTATTTGGAATCTGGTGATGTTGGCATATCTATTGATAGTTCAATAACCGACTATCAATATTTACCTTTAAATAGGTATTTGTTGTGATTTGCTTGAAATTGAATGCCACACTTATTTTTTTAAATAAGCGCTCACTATTCGGGTTAACCGGGAAAGGACCTTGGGGTCGTATAACCCATTCCGAATATGTGATACGTCGTTATGAATTGCATTCGGAGATCGGTGTTGAAGACCGGATATTTTCGAAAACGTAAGGGTTTCTTGTTGATTGTCTCTGCACTGGCTGATCCTCGGTATTGAGATCTCCATATGTGATGGGAAATCCGAACGTGATTAGAGATTATTTGGATTGCAAGGACTTCTTTGTAAGTGCCTTCGGTTCTATTCGAGCCCGGAACAGACTTGTATGGATTGTATGTCTGACATTACAAAGTGGGATGTAAAGCCGATTTCTTTCAAATATATTTCTGTTGGTGGCGGAGAATTTATTCTCTTAGCTTAACACCCTTCTCTGAGACGTACGAGCTCAGAGGTTATATAGTTGAAGTTATCAGCAATATATTCCCAATTTGGTAATGTGACATACTGAGTGTTGCTGTGAAATGGTCATTGTGCTGATTATTTGTGATAGGATCATTTGTTTGATCGTCTATCTTGGTGATCATTTCTATGATCATTTGTTGACCCAAAGCACGGCTTTTGTATAAAGTGTGTTTTTGTGGACGAGACTTCGTCGAGCCTCACAAACCGGTAATGGTCGAAACAGGAATTGTGCGGCAAGGTTTCCAGGGATCGCTTCTCTAAGGTATGGCCATTCCTTCTGGAAAAGGGTAGTATCATGGTATGGAGCCCAGATACTTACTCATGTTGAAAACACTTTATTATGATTGTGTGATGATGGTGACGAGCGCTCGGTTAAAGGTCCCAAAGGACCGGGGGTGGCATATCTGAGGGTTTGTAATATTCCTTGGGAAAAGGGATTCCCGGCTTTGTTTAGCGGAGAACGGTTTGGTTCTCGGGGCGTCCTTCCAGAGGCGTTTCCATGTGGCAATGGGAAGTTCCTTGGCCTGACCATTTGTTGGAAAAATCCATTCTTCAAATACGAGCCTTGTACAGTTTTAGTTGGATAACCTGCCATGGAATATGGCGGTAACCCGCTATTGAACATGGTAGCTATAGTAGGCATAGTTCGAAATGTCTATGCTGGCTAAGATTTATATCTTTATTTTCGAAATGAATTTTCTCTACACTATGCACTAGTAATAATATCAAATGTTCTTTTAAATACGTATCAAGCATCTTTGACTATCATAAGGAGAAATCTCCTCCGATTCTGCGTTTGCATTGTGTGTGTGTGCGGGAGGCCTTATGGTAGTCTCATCTTTAAAAGCATTGCGAATTGACTTTAAAAATATTCCTCTATTTTGATTCTAAAGATAAATAAACTGTTTTGAGTTCTCGCACCAGTCACATGACTGACTCGGAGTTTATTGTTTTCCTTCCTAAACTCTGGGTGCCCACCAATTTTCACACGGGCAGTCAAGAGTTAAGGTTTATCAGGATATTCTGGAATTCAGGAGTTGCAGGAGGCAAGCTGGATGGCATGGCGTATTACTAGTATATAGTACTTTTTTTTCCGCTGCATTGTTTGATGTTGTACACTCTGATGATATGATGTAATGAAATGTAATGTAATAACTGATATAGTTCTTTGTTTAAAGATTATTCATTTATCTATTATATGTTGTTCCGCTGCGAATTGTGAGATTCTGATGTTGTTCTGTTGTTTCAGTTCCGTTCTACGTTCTATTTTCTGTTTTCTTTTCTCTCTATTTTCTACTATCTACTCTTCTTCTCTTCTTTTCTTTTTCTTAAACCCATAGCTATTCGGTTTTTCGGCAACGAAAAATCGCTATCGTTACATTTGGTATCAGAGCTTATGGTTAAGCGACAACCATGGTTCTGTTGGGTGTTACTCATTAGAGATAGAGTCAGCAGTACTCTAGAATGAGTTTGAGTGTAATAATAGATATGAGCGCGTATTTGTTAGTGAATATAAAATTGTTTTTGAATCGGGTGAATAAGACAATTTTGCCCAAAACTATTTTTGTATAGAAAAGAAATGATTTTCTATGAATTATTATAGTATATGGTTGCATGGTTGTTAATAATATTAAATTATTATCATTAGTATATGGAATTAAATAAGAAATAAAATGGATTGAATTCAAGTAAACTAACTTGATAAATTATTAATTCTTGGACTAATGAATTGGAAATTTGAATCGGTTAAAATTAAAGTTTAGTTGTAAGCTATATTTGAAGATAAATTTGAATTTGCATATAAATTCAAGTAAGTAAAAGAAATAAATTGAAATTTCCTTTGTTAGTAATTTAGTAAATTTGAGATGAATTGAATATGGAAAATTGAAATTTAAAATGAATTGGTGAATGAAACTAATTTAAAGTAGTAATGTGAATTAGTAAATGAAAGTTAATCGATAGAATTCAATATTTAGAATTGAGAATTGAATTCGAATGAAATTTAAACTGTGAATTGAATTCAAATGTAAAATTGAATGAAATGGATATGTAACTTCAATAGTGAAGTAAAAACATATAAGAAGTATATATTGGAAATTTTTGTAATAGAAATGTGCAAATGGTTTGAATGTTGGAATTGGATATTATGGATACTACTGTTAGCAGGATATACAGGTGTATTAAAAGAAATGGAATTGAGATTTTTAATTTTAAAGATAAAATTGAATTGCTCGACAAAAAGGTACGTATTTCAATTTCAGTATGAGATTTGATGACTTTCTTCTCCAGCCACTTGGCTTTCTCTTTTCTTTTTAATTCTGAGGGGCCGTGGTGCCATTTTGTAGTCGTACCGAGCTAGCCGCGCAAAGGAGACGCCGGCGAAATTTTTCGAAAATTTAGGGTGTTAGAAAATTTTTGAGAAAATTTTGAAAGTTTAAAATTTGAATTTAAATTTAAATTGTAAGGAAAACAATGTTGTTTGGAACTTATATTTGAAGTTGGAAAGCTAGTTGAAATGATAGTGAATCTCTAGTAAAAAGATTTAGGTTAGTAAGTTGATAAAACTATTTGAATTGTGAAAAATAATAAGGGCATTCTTCTTAACTTGTAATTTCGGGACGAAATTCTTTTAAGGGGGAAAGATTGTAACGACCCAGAATTTTTAATAATTTAATTTGAGAATATTTAATTAATTTTAAATATTTGAATGATGATTTGATTTGAATTGCAAATTATCAGAATGAATTAGCGATTAAATTATAGAATTTAATCTATTGAGAGTTGAATAAAAATTTAATTCTTCAATTTTAAGCCGATTAAAAATATTTCAAAGGCTTGTAAAATTCATATTGATAATACTGAAGATAATAGAAGCTTCAGAATTTAATTTGGAAGTGAATTGTTCAGTTTTGAAAATATATCGTTTGAATCGATATTTAAAAATAGCCGTCCGAGGCACAGTCTCGGAATTCGACGAAACCAGTTCCATTGGGTCCGTAATATTGAATTATTCTCGGATTTCAAATTTCGTATTTTTCGGAGTTGATATGTGATCACACGACGCGTAAACGCATTGGAATTTAATCGAATTCAATTTGAATCTTAATTTAAATATTAGTCAAATGCACCACGTTATCTTCCTAAACTCACGCCAAAAATTACGGCAAGAATCACGATAGAAATCGTGCTGAGCATACCTCCTTCACGTTTAAATGTCCCTCATTCCTCTCGTTCGTTTTAAAAATCAAATGGCCGAAGCCTCAGTAAAAAAAAAGAAAAGAAAAAAAAAGGGGGCGAATGCGGTCTCGATCGAGCAAGCAAGGAGGAACGCGATGAGGGGTCGCGCGTTCGATCGATGAAGGCGGCATGGGTTTCGTGGTCAACTGGGAGGCCGTGGCTAGGGCATGGAGGCGAGGTTGCGCTCGACCTGGGAAGCTTCGAAGTGGGGGGGAGGATGCCGATGGCTGGAGTCGTGGTGATTGCGAAGGAGTAGGTTTCGTTCGTGGCTAGGGTAGGATCTAGGGATATTGGCGGCTAGGGCAAGTGGCTTCGACTCAGGGTGGCTCGCGAGGAGGGCAGCGACGATCTGATGCTGCTATTGATAGTTAGGGTTTCGGTCGGCAACAAATTTGGGGATTGTCTGTACATCAGTGAGGTATATTTGTTAACGATTTAATTTAAAAATTTGAATCTGATTTGAATTATATGTTTATAGGTTAGAAAATATAAACAATAAAAATTATCAAATGAAAATTTCTGTTTTCAGTTAAAATAATAGATAAGCAGAAAAATTAATTATAAAAGAAAATTTGTTGGAAATTTAGTTTAAATTAAACTTTTGGTTAATTAAATATAGCGAATGGAAATTAATTATGTGATTTGTCCAAAGATTATATAAAATAAAGATTGGAATTTATAAAGAATAGTTTTGAATTTAATTTTTGTTAAATCAAAATATTAAAAAGAAATTGTTTGGAAGCCAAAAACAATCTATTTAAAAAGGGAATTTAATTTTAAAAATTGTAACCTTTAGTTAAACAAATTTAATTAAAGAAAATCAGTTTGAATTTTTAATTTTTAGTTTAAAATAAAAATCATTAACTTGAGATTGAAATAATTAGTTGGATAAATTCAATTTAAGGGTAAGTTAATTAAATTTATTTAAGAAGAAAATTTAGTTTTAAAATTAAATTGTAGATTGAATAGAATTATTTTAAAAGGAAAATTAGTTAAAATAAATTATTTAAGAAGAAACTGGTTTGAAATAAAGATCATTTGTTAAGCAAATCAATTAAATGAAAATAAATTAGTTATTCGATCTGTTCGAATATTAATAAATTGTGTATAATATTTATACAAGGTATAAATGAAGAAAACAAGTTGAATTGGAAGTGGATTGCAAACGGGAATAAAGGTGAGAACTTCTCACTCAAAAGGATTTATTTAGAATTTAAATAGTTAGATTTAAAATTGTTAGTTGTCTTGATTGAATGCTTGAATGATGATTGTTATATATATATATATATATATATATATATATATATATATATATATTGGATGTGAATAGACCCTATACGCCGTTAGTAAGCGGAGGTTATTTATTACACACATATACTGCGATATTCCACCACGAAGTGGAATTGGTATTATATTATATATATAGCAATATATATATATTGGCATATGTATATATTGCAGTTGATTGATTTCCCGCATTGTATAGCGGATGAGACCCTATTGCGCCGTTAGTAAGCGGATAATATTTTTATAAATCCCATATACCGCGATATTCCACCTCGAAGTGGAATGGGTATTGTGCTAATGTCTGTGGATGCAGGGAAACATGTTGGAGGGATCCAACTTGATTCCTCACAAATATTTATTTATTTTAGATATTGTGATGTTTGATTGTTTATCATATCGATATATGATATTTGAAAGTCGTGATTGACTATTTGATGTGTTGCATCAGGGATCCAATTTTTTGAAGTTTAAAAACAACGATTTTGATTTCTAAAGTGATTTTTTGAAATATACGTTTATAAAATATTTTTGAAATTGATTCATCTTAAAATAAATAAACGTTATAATTTTAATGTATAAAAATTATGATTTTTGAGAAATACAGTTAAAAGTTGATTTTTGAAGATATGAGATTAATGATTTTATAAAATAGCTTAAACTGGGATTGCTGAATTTATTATAAAAAGGTTAAAAATAGGATTTATAAAATTTGATTATTTTATAAATCAAGAAAATGATGAAATTATAAAAGAGTTTAAAGACGTTTTAAAAATAGTAATATAAATTGTTTTATATTAAAAGATTTATAAATTGATATTTATAAATTAAAAATATTAGAATTATAAAACGAGCTTTTACAAGTATTAGAATGAATTGTAAATGAATTTCATAAATTGGAATTATAGAATTATAACGGTGAAGTTATAAATGGAATTTTATAAACAGTAGGTTTATAAAATTTGTAAAGTTATTTAAAAGAATAGATTTTGGATAAATAAAAGAATCTTATAAGTTATAAGATTTATAAATTTGGGAAGTTTAAAGAAACAATTTTGTAAACAAATAAATTATAAGTGTTTGACTTATAATATGAATTTTTAGTATATCATTGTGATATGAATTGAGATAGGTTAATAAAGGAATTTATAAAAAGGAGTTGATATAAAATAAATAGAAATAGAATTTACAAACGTTGTTTTATAAATCCGCAACGACTTATTTTGATAAGTATTTGCTGTAATTTGTTAATGGAATTATATTCATGTTTTAGGAAGTGAATAATCCTTTAAAATAAAGTGAATAGAAATGATAAAATTTGTTAACAAGTATATTCACGTTTTTGAATAGTGAATATTATGTTAAAGAAATTATTTAGGATGTGATGTTTGAAATAGAATTAAAACGATCTAAAGATGTTTTAAAATGTATTGAGATTCGAAACCATAGATTTCAACATTTATTGTTGAAATAGACGTTTTCGAGAAATAGAAGGAAATGGTAGATTATAACACTGTTGTTATAATAGATGATTTCCGAAAGGAAATGTTTTGTATAGTATTGGGATTTATATATCTATTTTAATTTCAAATCCCTATACTAGTGATTTTGGGTTGTCGTAACGATGTTTTACGCAACATTCGTTTTGGCCCAAATAAATATGGTTAAGTGAATGATTTCCTTAAAGAATGAAATATATACTTAATTTCGATTAGAGTATATTGAATATTTTCTAAGTGTAGAAAATAAAAAGATCTGTGAATTACTTATTTTTAATAAGTATAGAAATGCTTTTCCAATATTAATTGAATATTTGGAATTTATCTTTTTGAAGATAAATTGAAAATGAATATTAGAAATCGAATGGGAATCGTATATTCATAAATATTTTGGAATGTAAATTCAATATAGAATTTATAAATGAAATTGGAAATTGGGTTTAAAAATAAATATTGATTTATTTTTGAAGAATGGAAAATATGTATATCTTGTAAAGATATTTTTGGGAAATAAATAATTTGGAAAATTATTTGGAATCTGGTGATGTTGGCATATCTATTGATAGTTCAATAACCGACTATCAATATTTACCTTTAAATAGGTATTTGTTTGATTTGCTTGAAATTGAATGCCACACTTATTTTTTTAAATAAGCGCTCACTATTCGGGTTAACCGGGAAAGGACCTTGGGGTCGTATAACCCATTCCGAATATGTGATACGTCGTTATGAATTGCATTCGAAGATCAGTGTTGAAGACCGGATATTTTCGAAAACGTAAGGGTTTCTTGTTGATTGTCTCTGCACTGGCTGATCCCCGGTATTGAGATCTCCATATGTGATGGGAAATCCGAACGTGATTAGAGATTATTCGGATTGCAAGGACTTCTTTGTAAGTGCCTTCGGTTCTGTTCGAGCCCGGAACAGACTTGTATGGATTGTATGTCTAACATTACAAAGTGAGATGTAAAGCCGATTTCTTTCAAATATATTTCTGTTGGTGGCGGAGAATTTATTCTCTTAGCTTAACACCCTTCTCTGAGACGTACGAGCTCAGAGGTTATATAGTTGAAGTTATCAGCAATATATTCCCAATTTGGTAATGTGACATACTGAGTGTTGCTGTGAAATGATCATTGTGTTGATTATTTGTGATAGGATCATTTGTTTGATCGTCTATCTTGGTGATCATTTCTATGATCATTTGTTGACCTAAAGCACGGCTTTTGTATAAAGTGTGTTTTTGTGGACGAGACTTCGTCGAGCCTCACAAACCGGTAATGGTCGAAACAGGAATTGTGCGGCATGGTTTCCAGGGATCGCTTCCCTAGGGTATGGCCATTCCTTCTGGAAAAGGGTAGTATCATGGTATGGAGCCCAGATACTTACTCATGTTGAAAACACTTTGTTATGATTGTGTGATGATGGTGACGAGCGCTCGGTTAAAGGTCCCAAAGGACCGGGGGTGGCATATCTGAGGGTTTGTAATATTCCTTGGGAAAAGGGATTCCCGGCTTTGTTTAGCGGAGAACGGTTTGGTTCTCGGGGCGTCCTTCCAGAGGCGTTTCCATGTGGCAATGGGAAGTTCCTTGGCCTGACCATTTGTTGGAAAAATCCATTCTTTAAATACGAGCCTTGTACGGTTTTAGTTGCATAACCTGCCATGGAATATGGCGGTAACCCGCTATTGAACATGGTAGCTATAGTAGGCATAGTTCGAAATGTCTATGCTGGCTAAGATTTATATCTTTATTTTCGAAATGAATTTTCTCTACACTATGCACTAGTAATAATATCAAATGTTCTTTTAAATACGTATCAAGCATCTTTGACTATCATAAGGAGAAATCTCCTCCGATTCTGCGTTTGCATTGTGTGTGTGTGCGAGAGGCCTTATGGTAGTCTCATCTTTAAAAGCATTGCGAATTGACTTTAAAAATATTCCTCTATTTGGATTCTAAAGATAAATAAACTGTTTTGAGTTCTCGCACCAGTCACATGACTGACTCGGAGTTTATTGTTTTCCTTCCTAAACTCTAGGTGCCCACCAATTTTCACACGGGCAGTCAAGAGTTAAGGTTTATCAGGATATTCTGGAATTCAGGAGTTGCAGGAGGCAAGCTGGATGGCATGGCGTATTACTAGTATATAGTACTTTTTTTTTTCCGCTGCATTGTTTGATGTTGTACACTCTGATGATATGATGTAATGAAATGTAATGTAATAACTGATATAGTTCTTTGTTTAAAGATTATTCATTTATCTATTATATGTTGTTCCGCTGCGAATTGTGAGATTCTGATGTTGTTCTGTTGTTTCAGTTCCGTTCTACGTTCTATTTTCTGTTTTCTTTTCTCTCTATTTTCTACTATCTTCTCTTCTTCTCTTCTTTTCTTTTTCTTAAACCCATAACTATTCGGTTTTTCGGCAACGAAAAATCGCTATCGTTACATAACACACTTATTCACATACATATGCATCAGAATTATATGTTGAAAAGTGTTATTAACTGATGTTACTCACTTGAGTTTCCAGAATAAAAACAACAGAGCTTCATTATGTGTTGAACAGCTTGCTATCTGAACCATGCTTTGAATTCATCTAACTGGAGCTTACCTCTTGATCTCTAGTAGTGTTGAGGTATTTTGTTGCTTTAAATTGAAGTTTTTGTTTGAAGTTGATATTACTTATTTCAGGTCTAAGCTTGGATGAACGAGTAGAAATGGGAAGAGAGGTCGATATATATATATATATATATATATATATATATATATATATATGAATTTACTGCTTATAAGATTATGTTGGTACAACACAATAGAGACATTTCTTAGTTTTGATTCACTAGCCTGATTATTTTAAGAGGCTGATAGGATGATGTTGTACTAAAGATATTTGCATTAACTCCATCATGTTTATTTTATCATGCAGGTTCATTTTGGAGGCTGATAGATGTATATATATCTAGAAGTGATATGGCTTTAGCTAGCATTAAATGCCTTTGTCAACTTCTTTTGTTTTGTTATCTTACTTTTACTTGCCTGCATACTTACTTTTTTATATTTGTTTTATGCCTTTTTTTCAAGTGTTCATACTAAAATATATATTTGTTTTGTACAACAGAGGTAACAGATTTTCTTTGGAGGCTGATATCTTGCATTAGAAAACAATTCGAATTTGCAAAGGATGTTGCCAACATTTAATGCCTGTCCTTTATGTTCTCTTATTTTTATAAACTTATGCCTTGATCTATTCTTTTATTCATACATACTTTTGTTTGTAGGTATTTATTTTGACTTGACCCTTTGCCTTTGATTTTTTTTTTCATTTGCTTGTACATGTTTTGAATGTATATTTCTTACTTTGTCATATTACTTATGTATTTGTTATTTGAATCTTAACAAGTTTGTTTAATGTATATTTAATGTTCTTATAGTTTACATTCTTACTTTGCTCTTACTTATTCTTTGTTCATAGGTGAATGTATTATTTCTTTTACTTGCCTTAATTACCTTTCTTTTATTTGCCTTAATTATCTTTCTTTTATTTTAAAACTTAAACTATCAAATATCAAATTTACTTATTATTATTTTCATACTTATCTTATCTTTTATAAATATGTTTCTATTTTCAATTTAAATATTTGTTTTAACTTTAATACTCATTGTCCTGTATGACTACATATTTATTTATTTTTATTATTTTTGTAAATCCCAATTCAAATTTAATTTAAATACATTTTTCCAGTAATTCATAGTTTAACTGATATTAAATATCAATTAATTTCACAAATTTTTATTCAAAATTTAAAATAAATTATCAATTTAAAATTAATTAAAATTTGGGATCGTTACAATGAGACTATGGTATTTATATACTGAGTTTATAAAGTGAAATAAGATATCAGTGGATATTTGGAAGTATAAATTCATGGTGGGAATTTACAAAGGAATGGTTAATTTGCTTTAAAAATAAATAGTGGTTTTATTTTTAAAGGCGCGGGACAGAAATTTACGAGTTGAGATGTAATTAAATTAGGATAAATCGAAAAGGATTTATTAACTAATTAAATGGAATATTTTGAAATGGGAAGTGAATATTTGCTGAAAAGCCAAGCATGTTTTCAAAGCATATTTTCAAGTATAAGTTAAGAGTTTAAAGTTGTTTTAGAAGAATGTTTTTGAGAATTTATTATTTAAGTTGGTTAAAATTTTAAAGGTAAATATTTATTAAGTTAGTTATAGTAGTAATTATTTTAAAGGTTAAATTGGTATTATGATTTAAAAGATAGTTATTAAATATTTATATTTTATACATAAGCTTTATTTTAAAAAGTAGTTTGGCTTAAGTTTTTATTTGGAAAATTAGTATAGAATTTCCATAACTTTTATTTTAAATAAAGTGTTTAAGTAGTTTTTATTTTAAGTGTCTTAAAGTATATATTTTAGGATAAAGTGATTTAAATTGTTTAAAAATCTAAAGTATTAAGACTTGATGATTTTCAGTGGAAATAAAACAATTGGGTGAAAATTTATTCCGCGAGAGAAATAGTGATTTGAAAACTATTTTCAAAGGGTTGAAGTGTAGAAAAATATCTTGCGAAGATATTTTGAAATGAATAATTTGCGAAGTTATTAAGGCCTGATGGTTGTTTGTGAATGTTATTTGATAGTTAAATAACTAACTATCAATATTGACTAATGCGTTGATCGTTTCAAAGAGACCAGATCAGGATTAGTTTTCCGAACACCACTTCGATCCGGCTCGAACGTTTTCGTGAGGAAGACGAGAGCTTGCAGTCGAAGATGGAGTAGTGAAGTGCAAGGGCAAATCGCTACTAATCCTGAGGGTGGTTCCAAAATGGATGTAATAGGAGTATTGCCTTCGGTTCCGTTCGGACCGGGAACGGACATGTGTGGACGAATGCTATCAGAACATCGTCAGGAGGACGATGAGCATTCTAAGTGTATGTGTGCTAAAAAAAGTAACGCATAGCCTCAAGCCTCATCAACCAGGAATGGCTAAAATAGGGGAGGTGCAGCAAGACTAAGTGGCTAGCAACCAATTAGGGTAAGGTCATCCCTGTCTAGATGTCCCTTTCATTCTGCTGTGTGGGCGGTTGCTGATCCTAACCGTATGGTGATCTTATGTGGACTATCCAGTAAGGGATAGCTCCGGTCTTGTATTGTAGGGGATTAGGGGGAATCCTCGGTACACTCATCTAGATTAGGTACTTGACGGACGGTACCCCAGTAGCCCTACCATTTTATGGAATCCAATCTCCAATAATCGCCTGTACGGTTTTGATTGTGCTCAACTATTGCTGGAATGTGAGATGCAAGCATTTCAGCTAGATTCTATTTTACTTTCTATATTAGACACTATTATAATATCAGACGGATTTGATAAAAATATTTTGGTTATCTAAGGTAAAAACCCGGCATGTTTATTTGTGGTGTGATCTTAGGAGATACCTTTGATTTCAAAGGATTTTTGAAAATTTTAATAATCCAATTGGGTGTGTTTTCTCACGCTGGTTTTCCAGACTAACTCGGGTGTTATTTCACTATAATGCTCGGGTCAAACCGAATATTATAGAGTACAGATTCTGGTTGGACTGCTATGGAGCTCAGGGGATGTGCTGGATGGCGAGACGTATCACACGTATCTGACTTATTTCCGCTATGTATGGAGTGTTGTATGTTCAGCTTTATGTGAACAAGTTAATATAACCGTCCAGTATTTTGCTATTGATTGTGTGTACTCTGATGATGTAATGTATAAACAGATATAGTTCTTTTTGTGTAAAGATCAGTCATTTATCTATTATATATTGTTCCGCTGCATTTGTGAGATTCTGATTTTGTTTTCTATTTTTTCTTCTACCTCTTTCTTTTTAAACCCCAATGGTTCATATTTCCATCCATTTTGAGTTGAACTATTGGAGAATATTGTCGGCTCAAAAGGGGTACGGATTTGCGGGCTATTAAACTTGGTATTAGAGCTGAAGGTTAAGCGAGAACTTTGGCTTTGGTGGGGATTACTCATTAGAAATAGAGTCCGTAGTACTCTAAAGAATGAGTTTGAGTGTACTAATAGTTATGAGAACGTATTTGATAGTGAATATAATTTTTTTATATTGTGTTGATTGGTTTATGGAGTAGTTTATGGATTCTAGTCAATACGAGTAATTGATGTTATTGATAGGGATCTCTAAACACTTGAATAGAACCATTCGACACGATATTATTTTAAAATAGGGTAAATGAAATAATTTTGCCCAAATTATTTTTATATATGAAAGAAATAATTTTCGTAAATTATTACCAGTATATGGTTGCTTGGTTGTTAGAAAATGATAATATTAAATTATTATCATTGCTGTTAGAAAAATTGAATAAAAGTTGAAGTTCTAACAAAAAGGGTAAGAAATTAATTGATATAATAGAATGAAATTTGAAAATGGGAATTGTAAATGTGATTTATAATTGAAAATGAAAAAAATTCCAGAGTAATGTTTGAATATGAATTGAAAGGATTTGGAATTCGAATTTTAGAAGTTAAATTCCTTTGTGAATGATTTTCGAAGGTTTTGGAGGAATAATAATGATATTATTTCGAAAATATTTTTGAATTGGATATGAAATCTGGTGAGATTTGGAATCAAAAATATGTGAATGTTTTTTTAAGAAGTAAAGCACTGAACTCTTTTCGGTCGTTGGAAAATAATTTTGGTGATGACTGTAGCATCATCGATGTTCATTTTTGAGTTTCCAAGGGAGGAATTGCTGCCTGAAGATTTTGAATTAGGTTATTTGCAAAACTGGGTTTAAAATTCAAAGTATAATTTGATATGCAAATGAATTATGTATATAGTGATTTCAAAAATAATTTTGAAATGTTGAGTAATTGTTTAAAAAGACTCTGGAATCTTATTTAAAATGTTTATTTTATATAAATAAGTTGATAACTTATAAATTTTGAAAATTTTATAGGTTTGGAAATAAACTTTTATTTGAGATTTGAAATTGATTTGGAAATGAAATGATTAATTAAATTAGTAAGTTGAACAGATTTGAAATAGAATTTGATTAGAAACGAATTAGTAGATGGAACTAATTGATTTAAATTGTTAAGCAAATGAATTGAAATTGAACATTGGGATGATATTTAATTTAAATTATGTTAAGTAAAGTAAAGTTGAGGGATTAGTTTGAAGTGGACTAAAAATAAAAGAGTTTGGAAATAAAGTCTATTGAGATTTAAAATAAATTAGCAAGTGGAACTAAATAAAGTAATGGTTAATTAAAATTGTATGAGATAAGATGAATAGAATTCAATATTTTAAGATAAATTATATTCAGAATGAAATTGAAAATTTAAGTCAAATGTTAATAGATGTGAAAGCTTAAATGGTGAAGTGAAAATAAATATAAGAAGTGTATAAAATATTTATATTGAACTTAAGAAATGGATGGTGGAATTCTTAAGTAAATTTGGAGTTGAGAAATATATTCTAAGTTAGCATTTGAATGAAGGTTAAGTAAAGTTGTGAAAAGGGAAAGTGTGGATAAGTGAATAAAAATCAGAACATATGTAAATAAAAAGAGAATTGACATAAGTAATGATCAACTGGAAATTTATACGTAGGATGTGTGTATATTATTTTATTCGCATAGCGATTAGATCCAGATTCAAGCACAAAATTTCGAGGTAGTTATACCGATCCGAGTTGGGATTTTTCACTCGATTTTCGACGATGAACCTGGATATGGATTTTTGATTGACTCTGAAATTCTCTATCATAGTTTAGGACTATGCAAGGAGAATGATGGTTTCTGAACAAGAAACCAGATCTGAGTCCGCACTAGAAAATTGAGTGGACGATACTAGTTCAGAAGTGAAATTGTGTGATCAATTGAGTGATCGAATTGGATATTGCGTTTGGATGATATGTGTACATCGTACGGCTTAAGTGAAACAAATATTGAGATTTTGTAAAAGATGTGAATATAATGATTTTGAATTCTATGATTGGTATTGTTACCGAGTAAGGTATAGGTATTTAAAAGCAAGAGGAAATTAGGGTTTTTGATTTCAGAAGATAAATTTGAATTGCTCGAGAAAAGGTATGTATTTAAATTATCATATGAAATTTGAGGATTTTTCTGATCTGGCCACTTGATTTTTTGTTTTCTTTTGAAATTTGGGGGCCCGTAGAGGCATTTTGTAGTTGTTCCGATCTAGTCGTGCAAAGGAGACGCTGGCGAAATTTTCGAAAGATTTTGAGAAAATTTAGACAATTTAAATTTTGGTTTTTAATTTAAATTTGAATTGTTGAGTAAGTAATATTGTTTGGAAGCTATGGATGAGTTTGGAAAGTTAGTAAGGGTAATAGTGTGTCTTTAATAAAAAGATTGTTTTGGGAAGACGTTTAAAAACTATTTGGATTGGAAAATAATTAAGGGGTTATGGATCATTCTTCTTAACTAGTAATTTCAGAGACGAAATTCTTTAAAGGGGGAGGAATGTAACGACCCGGACTTTTTAGATATTTGAAATTGGAATATTTAATTGATTTTAAATATTTAAAAGTTAATGTGTAACTTGAATTTCAAATATCACTAATTTTTTTCAGATAATTTAATTATTGATAACTGAGAATTGGGTGATTAAAAATATTTCAAAGGCTTATAAAATTTATATTAATAGTACTGAAGATAATGAAAGCATTAAAATTAAAATTAAAAGTGTTTTATTCAGTTTAAAAAATATATCGTTTAAATTGATATTTAAAAATAGCCTTCCAAGGCACAGTCCCGGAATTCGACGAAACCAGTTCCATTAGATCCGCAATAGTTTTATATTACCCGATTTCAAGTTTCGTAGCATTTGGAGTTGTCATGTGATCGTATGGTAGATAACAACATTGAAATCTGTATCGAAAATTTAATATAATAACCGGGTCCAAAAAGCTATCTTCTCCATACGATCAAATTAGGACTCGAAACATTTTCCATTACGTTTAGAATAGGGATATAACCTTTTAACGCTTGGCGGCACACCTCGTTAGGAGATCAAGATTTTAGGCTTCGTTTTCGAGACAATTTAAGATTTAAATAATTTATGTATAGTTGACTAGTCAAGTGTTCACATCAGACCTTTTCAAAACTTTTAATTACTTCAAATCACTGTAGCTAGCCTACTTCTTCATACTTCCTCTTCATCTGTTCAAATCTCCCCTATTTCTTTTAAAATTGAGACCTCCCTTCTTTTTCCTCTGTTCAGCATAATAGCCGATACTAAAAAAAAAAGACTAAAAGGGGAAATGGCTGAACCTCCTCTTCGTTTTTTTCCTCTTCAATTAGAAACGAGATTCTTAAAAAAAAATCGCAATCGAAAGTGGAAATGGCGCCGAGATATTTTTGCAATCGAGCGATCAAATTCAAAACCAATTCGAAATCTTTGATTTCGGTGGCGTGACAATCGAAGTCTCGACTTGGGAAGTGGTAGGGACGGACTGGCACTCGCGATACTTGGTATCCAGCCAAGGATGGTGGCGTGACATCGAAGCTGGTCGATGTTGAGGTTATGTTTTCAGCCGGGCGCGCGTCGTGTTCGCATGCAAGGGAAGAAGAGGTATAAGGAGGATCTGGGTGGAGCTGGGGTTGGTTCTTTTGGCCGTGACCCAACTGAGGGCAGTGAGGTATTTGCAGATTTTATATATGTATTTGCATTTAGTAAAGAATAAATAAATAATATACATATATTCTCATATATCCATAATTCAATATATATACATAGGTAGTCAGTAAATGTGTGTGTGTATGTATAGGTAGGATTTTGGTAGAAGATAGAAAATATTAAAATGTTTGAATGATTTATATAAAAAAATCAAGTTGGAATCTCTATAGGCTATTTATAAATATATATGTGGTTTCAAGAATGAAATAAATATACATATACAAATTTTAAATTCCTTAATTTATTTTAAAACAATGCATTAAGGTGATTAATTTGTTTAGCTGGTTTATTTAATTAGTTTAGCTACTAAAGGATTTTTAAAGGAAATTTGTTTAATTAAATTATTAGTTTAAATTAAATTATTAAATGCTAATAGATTGTCCGATTAGTCCAATATCATGAAGAAATAGTCAAAAAGGATCGAATTGCAAATCAAAAATCAAAAGTGAGTTAATCTCACTCATTTGGATTACCATTTAAATTTAAATAGTTAAATTTAAATTATTGGTTGAATGACTGAATTGACTAGATGTGATATATATAATAGTGTATATATAAATTGGAGCGATTGATTCTTGCATTATATAGCGGATGAGACCCTATGTGCCCCGCATAATAGCGGATGACCCTATATACCATGATATCCCCCTCGAAGTGGGATTGGTATTTTATATTGTGCTAATACCTGTGTATGCAGAAAAAATAGGTTGGAGGGATCCAACTGGATTCCTTAATGTATTGAATATGTTTTCATAATCTGTGATATGATTCATTGATTATCTATGATAGATTATTGATTATACTGAGAATTGAAATATTGGATGCTACGGTTTGATTGAATATGTTGAGTATATAGAAGTTATCAAAAATATAAAGATTGGATTTTTAAAGGGAAATAAAGAGACATTTTCTAAGTAAAATAATTATAGAGAATTTGGATGAATTAAAAAATGAGGTGGAAAAGGATAAAAGTTGATTTTTAAAATTCTAATAAATAAATTCCGAGTATGGGAAAGGTGATTTTTGAATAAATGGTAACAAATGAATTTTTAAACTTAAGTGATATTATTTAAAGGAATAAATGATTTATTTTTAAATTCAAGGTTTAAAATAGTTTGGGAGAGATAAAGAAGAATTTGAGAAAAGTATAAAATTGGTATTATCAGTTTAAATAAGATTTTAAATCATAATAAAGGAGTAAATCTGAAATTAATAGGTTTTGAAATAAAATTGAGTAAGTAAAGGATTTTATTTTAAATGGAGTAAATTTTGGAAATCGATTTGAAACTTGATTAAGTGTTTGAAACCATGATTTAAAAGGTGGATGAGACTATGGAATTTGTAAACTGGGTTTATAAAGTAAAATAAGATATCAGTTGATATTTGGCAGTATAAATTCACGGTGAGAATTTAGAAAGGAATGGTTAATTTGTTTTAAAAATAAATAACGGTTTTATTTTTAAAGGTGCGGGAAAGAAATTTATGGGTTGAGATGTAAATTAATTCGGACAAATCGAGAAGGATTTATTAATTTATTAAATGGACTATTTTGGAATGGGGAGTGAATATTTTCTTAAAAAGCCAAGTATGTTTTCAAAGCATATTTTCAAGTATAAATTAAGAGCTTAAAGTTGTTTTAAAAGAATGTTTTTAAGAATTTATTATTTAAGTTGGTTAAAATTTTAAAAGTAAATATTTATTAAGTTAGTAATAGTAGTAATTATTTTGAAGGTTAAATTGGTATTATGATTTGAAAGATAATTATTAAATATTTATATTTTATAAAGAAGCTTCATTTTAAAAAGTAGTTTGGCTAAAGTTTTTATTTGGAAAATTAGTATAGAATTTCATAGCTTTTATTTTAAATAAAGTAGTTTTTATTTTAAGTGTTTTAAAGTATTTATTTTAGGATAAAGTGATTTAAATAGTTAAAAAATCTAAAGTATTAAGACTTGGTGATTTTCAGTGGAAATAAAACAATTTGTGGAAATTTATTCCGCGAGAGAAAGAGTGGTTTGAAAACTATTTTCAAAGGGTTGAAGTGTAGAAATATATCTTGCGAAGATATTTTGAAATAAATAATTTGGGAAATTATTAAGGCCTGATGGTTGTTTGTGGATGTTATTTGATAATTAAATAGCCTAAGAGGACAGTCCCTTGTTCTTTTCATATAAATGTAAAGCCGGGAACACACTCTTCCAATTGTATTCCTCCACGAAAAAACTCTTTAACTCAAAATCAAAATCAAAATACACACACACACACATATATTCAAGGATCAGGGGTGTGTATGTGTGTGTGTGTATTATACATATATATTGGCATTGTTCTGTACTAAATGTTGTGGAGTGGAAATACGGCTAAGAGTTGGCGATGTGAGGTTAGTTGAAAGTGCAGATAAGTCTTCCCAGCTAATATGGCTACTAGCGATGTGACTTTAGTAACTGATGTGAGACATCGTCCATAATAAGCACCCACGGTGGACACGAGGTTAGTCCCCACCTTTGTAGGATAAGTCTGCCCAGCTATTATGACTATCGACACCTACAAATAGTCGAACTAATGTGGGACATCACGGTTGGGTTACGGGTCACAAGGACGGATATCCCAGAATGGGCCCGCTTCAAAGGTATTAAATGACTGTGTTAGGGTTTGCCTCTCTCTGTTTAAGAAGTATTAAATGGTCGGGATTACCTTTTAGGTGCATATTAAATGGATGGGATTATCTTTTAGGTGCGTTGGTGAAAATCTCTCGGAGGAGATGTGCTTTGGGGTTAAGGTATTAATGGTCGTTGGGGTCTGCCACTTCCCTATCTAAGTATTAAGTGATCGATAAGACATTTTATACAATGTCGGTTAGGGAGCACCAGGAGGGGCTCATTTGGGTTTAGGTATTAAATGGCTGGAGGGTCTACCTATTTCCTCTCGCATCGTTAGGATATGTTTGGACTGTGACATGGGTTATTGAACCCAATATACTCCATAGTTGCATTGCACCCGCTTTTATAATCACGAAGTAGGACTCGTAGGGCCACCAGTTCATAGTTGGAGGTGCACCTGCAGAAATATAATAACAACATAAGACACAATACTTATTCGAATGCTTATTGCACATATATTATTATTGTAAAACTTAAGATTTTAATTCACCATATACCCCCTCCTCATTACAATCTATAGGTTAAATTTGAAGATGAGCTCGGAGGAGGAGACGGCGAAGACCTAGTGGTAGTATTAGTTATCTATTCATGTTTTTTATGTACCCAAACAATGTTTTTAACTTGGTTTATGTGTTATTGATGCATTGTATTTCTAAGACTTGTATATTATGAAATAGGTACTTATTTGAGTATTATATTCTATTCCTTCAGCTATAAGACTCTAAAAGCATAGGTAGATAGTTCTGCATGTTTTATTTAATCAATTATACCAACGGCCAGCTCATGAATGAATCTAAGGTTTGATGGGTTTTTATTAGGTTGAAAATTAGGCCATTTCGAAGAGGATTCTTACATATACTTCGAAGTACGAGATGAAGCTGAATCCCACTACACAAAAAAGTATTTTTGATGGCATACATAAAAGCTATCTTATCTTATGGTTGCGTTTTAGAGAACATCATTAAAAACATTAAACCGAAAACCTAAGATTTTCTGATGCGTTTTAGTAAAAGACACTATAAATGCTACAAAAAATCTTTGTTGTAGCGTTTGAAAAACACTACCAAAAAGCACTTTCCACTACAACAAGATATTTAGTAGCGTTTTTGTTTTCCTCCATATATATTTTGGTGCATTTAATAAACGCTGTTAAAAATTGTTGATTTATTATGTAGGTTTACCTAGCTGTGGTGGCTCTTTCAGTCTCTGCTTCATTTTGTTCACAAATATATATATATATATATATGTATACATATATATATATTAATAATTAACATATTTCAGTATAAAACCAACGATCGTTCGTATAATTATCACATTCAAATAACTGAAAACATGTTAATCACATAATGAAATACAATACGCAAACACCTTAATACAAAATATTTTAAACAAAATAACCACGTTTACATAAAATCCATAATAACATAAAAGTCAATATGCCATTCTTGATAAGCATTTCACTCCTATCCTTGCTGCTTTGTTATTTGTGGCAACCCTACAATTGATATTTATTACCATTATTCTTTATTCAGATAGTAGTTTCATATTATCACTTAATAGGACTATGTAATGTCAAATATTTATGGATTTGGATCACATGCTCTGGTGTAGTACTACAGAAGCGATACTATGTTGCATGCAATATCATGAATATAGCGTGTACATAATAAGATTCTAGAACAAAGAACATTAACAAGTAAATAAATCAATATTATTTGTAGAACATAATAAACAGTGATTTCTTTTATGCAAAAGAATAAAAATGATAAATACCAAGAGGAGGTGAAATTGAGATCTTGCAACTCCTTCCAATAAGGATAACTACTGTTACTTTAGAAGCAGAGATGGTGGCCATTGCTGCAACTGGAAAGTGAACAAAGAAGTAATATTGCATTTGTTATTCTTCAAAATTTATTGTGCACAATGAGAAAAGAAGCATGGAAGTCATATATTTTAGTTGTTAGCTTATAACTAACCTGTGGTTGAAACAACTACTAATTAAAAAAACCGTATAGTTAAAATATTGATATGAATATCACTTACAAAATAAGGCAACATAATTGATACACATCTCAATTTTCCTAACATTTCTTTTCGAACTTTTCTCCTTTTTAATAAATTATTTCACGTGCTTCCATTATATATGATTTTGTTATGTCAAACTCTTTGTTTTATGGTCTGCACGCTATAGTCAAACTCAACTTTCTTATGCCAATTCGTTTTAGATTTTCAATTGAATTTAAGATTTAAGGTTTGATGGGAAGAAAACATTGTACTTATGTGACTATAGTTAATTTTTGTTCCATGGTTAACTTAATTATATTATTATTATAAATTATTTTTATAAAATTTAGTTAACTTTTATAAACTTAGTTAATTCATTATCATTATCATCATTATTATTTATAAAACTATGTTAAATTAGTTAAATGATTATTATTATTTATAAAATTTAGTTAACTTAAACTTAATTAATTTTAACAAAACTTAATTAATTTTTATCAACTTGGTTAACTTAGTTAATTTATCATTATCATTATTAAAACCCAGTTAACTTAACTATATTATTATTATTATAAACTTAGTTCATTCATCATCATCTTTATTATTATTTATAAAACTTTGTTAAATTAGTTATATTATTATTATTTATAAAATTTTGTTAACTAAAAATTAGTTGATTTTATAAAACTTGTTTAATTTTAACAAAACTTACTTAATTTTTGTTAACTTAGTTAACTTAGTTAATTTATTATTATTATTAGAGGGAATTAAGGAAAAGCACAAATTTTGAAAAAAAATTAGGCTGAAAGACAAATGATAGGCCTGAACGATTTTCCCCTATTCTAAAGTTCGTTCGGGTATGTATCATTTCAACCCATAGTGATTTCTAATCTACAGGGAACTTGCAGTGTGATAAACATATATAAAAATGAACAGTAACAACATATATATAATAACAGATGATATGACATGAAATTTAACAGGTTTAACATCATATATAAATAATCACATGGTAGTTATAACATCATATTTAATTCTCCACATTCAGTTGTTGTTGTTTCACAACTGCATAAGTATAAATGTCGTGTGAGCTTTACTCACCTTTTTGTGCTAGAGATTGCAATACAAATGACACAACGGATTCCATAAGGCACGATGACACAACAATAGGCTCAAGTGGGAAGAGATCCAAGCTTAGAACTTGTGTTACAACCCAAAACAAAACAAAATAAAATTACAATTCAATACAACATTGAATAGGAATAACTTTGAAATAAAAAGAGATACGAATACACAGTCTTTTGTCTTGCCTTCTACACTTGCTAGCATGGCTTATGGAATGTTTTGGCTCAGGTTTGGACATACTTTGGTTCAGGTTTGGGTCCTATAAGGAATGGCTACAAGGTATTGAAGTGGTGGAGGAGTTACTATGCATGAATATGAAGAGGCTTATGCAAATAGTGGGTTTTTGGTTCATTTTGGGCTAGGCTACATGGATCTATGGCTCGACTATGGCATGTTTCAGATCTGGATAGAGGATGAAGGTGATGGTTAGGGGTGTGTCAAGGTGGTGGTGGAGCAATAGGAGGTGGCCAAGGTCATCTAAGGTGATGGTGATGAAGACTAGGTGGCTAGACATGTTTTTTAAGGAGTTTTAACATAGTTTTTGTGGATTTCACATCATGGGACGGTCATGGCACTTGCTGGTCAGAGGAGGAAGGGTTTTGGTCGTGTATGATGTGGGGAAGGAAGTGGTGGTGGTCAGTGGAGGAGATGGTGGAGCTGTTAGGCCAAACAAAGCAATGAGAGGTCATGGCAAAAATCAAGCAAAACAAAGAAGAAGAAGTAGAAAAATGAGAGGAGGAAGAGAGGCCATTGCTTATTTTTCTTTGCTCAGATCTGAAATGGATGTGTATTATTGATGGAATGATAAACTTTCACGTGAATAAGCAAAAGAAAAGGAACGGCTACAATAATTGATGCATTGATTGAAAAAAAAACGGTAAAAGAAACGGTGAAACGATAAAACCTTCCATACTTCCTTTTCTTTTAAATCAAGTAAAACAAAATAAAATTCAGCAAGTACATCTAAAAAACGAAATAAAGTGAAATAAAATAAAAATATATAATTAAATTTAAAGAAAATATAAAAAGAATTAAGGAAATTGCTTAAAAATTGAAAACAGGGTTCAAAAATTACAATTAAAACATCAATGGCTTTGGAAAAATATCTACTTCATTTTAAAAATATTCTAAAGCAAAATTTTGAAATAAAATAATTTATTTATCATTTCTAAAATAAAATAAATAATTAAATTTTAATTAAATATAATTTAAATTAAGAAAATGTCTTAAAATTGTGAAGTAGACTTTAAAATTAGAAATAAATTCAATGCACTTTGGAAAATTTTTATATACATGAAAAATATTTATAAATAAAGATAAGTACACAAAATAAAAATGAATTCACAAAATAAAATATATAAAATTAAATTTAAATATAATTTTGATGAAGAAAATAGCAGAAAATAAGAAAACAGCTTAAAAAAAAGAAATCAACACGGTAAACTTTGGAAAAATTCTAACATTACTAAAAAAAATGTTTTTAAAATAGAATATATATCTAATATGTCATATAACACATATTAGAACATGATTTTATAATTAAAAATATAATTTTTAAAATTTAACATAAAGAAAATTGTTAAATAATTCTATGTACACACAATATTGAAAACAGTATAACTTTCACAATTAAAATCCGTTTTCATCGAAACGAAAAGTGGTATTCATGTTATTAAATCTATTTTCATAATAAAAGATAAAATTTAAATTTTCAAACTTTTAAAAAATTAAATTAAAAGTCAAAGTTTGACTATTTTGACCAAAAATTCACTTTTTGGAAAATATTCTTTTTAGTCATGCTTTGGAATGATAATTCATATCAAAACTAAAGTTTATCATTCAAAATAAATATTTTTTAAATCAAAAATTTAATTAAAATAATTAAAATATACAAAAAAAAATAAATCACAAAATACAGGGTTGTTACACAAATGCTAGTTATAGTTGGTATTATATTCAACTTTTACACTATACAAAATGCTAGTTATATCTAGCATTATATTCAATTTTACACTATACAAAATGGTAGTTATAACTAGCATTGTCCTTCAGCCTAAAAACAAACTTGTTGTCCTTCAGCCTAATTTTTTTTTCTAAGTTTGTCTTTGTGCCTATTTTCTTGTTGTTATTATTATAAACTTGGTTAATTTTTATAAAACTTAGTTAACTTTTATATACTTAGTTAATTCATCATCATCATTATTATTTATAAAACTTTGTTAAATTAGTTAAATGATCATTATTATTTATAAAATTTATTTAACTTAAACTTAATTAATATTATAAAACTTGTTTAATTTTAACAGAACTTAGTTAATTTTTATCAATTTGATTAACTTAGTTAATTTATTATTATTATTAATTATTATTATAATTAAAACTCGGTTAACTTAATTATATTATTATTATTGTAAAATTAGTGAATTTTTATAAACTTGGTTAATTCATCTTCATCATTATTATTTATAAAACTTTGTTAAATTAGTTATAATATTATTATTTATAAAATTTAGTTAACTTAGTTACTTTTATAAAACTTGTTTAATTTTAACAAAACTTGGTTAATTTTTATTAACTTGGTTAACCAAGTTAATTTATTATTATTATTATATTGTTATTATTATTATAAACTTAGTTCATTTTTAAAAAACTTAGTTAACTTTTATAAATTTAGTTAATTCATCGTCGTCGTCATTATTATTTATAAAACTTTGTTAAATTATTTAAATGATTATTATTATTTATAAATTTTAGTTAACTTAAACTTAGTTAATTTTAGAAAACTTGTTTAATTTTAACAAAACTAAGTAAATTTTTATCAACTTGGTTAACTTAGTTAATTTATTATTATTATTATTATTAAAACTCGATTAACTTAATTATATTATTATTATTACTATTATTATTATAAATTTAGTTAATTTTTATAAATAGTTAATTCATCAGCATTATTACTTATAAAACTTTGTTAAATTAGTTATATGTTATTTATAAATTTAGTTAACTTAAACTTAGTTAATTTTATAAAAGTTGTTTAATTTTAATAAAACTTAGTCAATTTTTATTAACTTGGTTAAATTAGTTAATTTATTATTATTATTATTATTATTATTATTATTATAATAATATATTTTTCTAATTTTTGTAATTAATTCATCATCATCATCATCATCATCATCATCATCATTATTAAAACTTTGTTAAATTAGTTAACGATTATTATTTTTTGTAAAATTTAGTTAACTTAAACTTAGTTAATTTTATAAAACTTGTTTAATTTTAACAAAACTTAGTTAATTTTTATCAACTTTGTTAAATTAGTTAATTTATTATTATTGTTATCATCGTCATCATAATCATCATCGTCATTATTATTAAAACTCAATTAAATGAATTATATTATTATTATTATTATTCTAAACGTAGTTAATTCATCACCATCATCATCATCATCATCATAATCATCATTATTTATAAAACATTTTTAAATTAGTTATATAATTATTATTTATAAAATTTAGTTAAGTTAAACTTAGTTTCTTAAAATGTGCTTAATTTTAACAAAACTTAGTTAATTTTTATTAACTTGGTTAACTTATTTAATTTATTATTATTATTATTATTATTATAAACTTAGTTAATTTTATAAAAGTTAGTTAACTTTTATAAACTTAGTTAATTCATCATCATCATCATCATTGTAATTTATAAAATTATGTTACATTAGTTAAATGATTATTATTATTTATAAAATTTAGTTAACTTAGACTTAGTTAATTTTATAAAACTTGTTTAGTTTTAACAAAACATTGCTAATTTTTTCAACTTGGTTAACTTAGTCATATTATTATTATTATTATTATTATTAAAACTCGGTTAACTTAATTATATTAATATTATTATTGTAAACTCAGTTAATTTTGATAAACTCGGTTAATTCATCATTATTATTTATAAGACTTTGTTAAATTAGTTATACTATTATTATTTATAAACTTTAGTTAACTTAAACTTAGTTAACTTTATAAACCCTGCTTAATTTTAACAAAACTTAGTTAATTTTAACATTCACAAATGATTGATTTGTACTAAATATTATTGAAGAATTTTGACAAATAACTGAAACCAATATTAATTGTAAAAGAGATAATAAAGCAAATAAAGTTCTGACTATTTTGTGTACACTGAAACTGATGTTATATAATAATAAGGTACATGGTATGCATTTATAACATGAACTTAATGGATGAAACTAACGTTATGTGTAGCATTATTGCATTAATGGTTAAAAACATACATCTTACAGTCAAATAAACCGAAACAATTATAATTGCAAATATAATTGTAAATGTTAGTTTAAGTAAAGCATTAAGGAGCATCTAAGGACAAAACAATTGAAAAGAAATAGATTTAAAACATACTTCTGTTGCTTTTCTCTCAATAGCCACTTGAAAACACCGAACCACTCTCTGCCTAGAAGTCCTGAAAGAAAGAAAAAAGTACAATAGAAGAAAACGTTAGAAATATTCAAATTATAGAACAGAACAAAATGAAAGATAAAAGAAAGTACCAAATTTTCTTGATCATTCCAATTATCAATAGTCCCATGAATGACAACATAACCCAAATCAGCAATCCCATATACAACATCAAACAACAAACTAAATTTGTCCTTACACTGCACACTCACAACTTAATAACCTCTCTTATTCCAATTCTAAACAGAAACAAACGACTGAGGTTCACCTCCTCATCTGTGATCAAACTCCTATAATCATCTGATGCAAGTGTACTGAAACAAACGACTGAAGCAATAGTATAGACTCATGAGTTGCTTCCAAACAATAGTTATGCTAATTCTAGATATGGTTTTGGTACTGCACAGAAAGTTTGTTGCTTAAACTAATGACTTCTATCCTTATTTGAATAATGTTCTAAATTATCATATTCAACGTGACATCAAATTTGGATGTTAAGTAGGCATAACAAAGATAAGTTGTGGACAAATGATAAATTATGTAGGCTATGTTGTTTGAATTATAAATTGGCTTAGAAATGGGTTCATGTGAGCCTAGACCACTACAAAGTTTAAGTGAATTGGACTTGCCTATTGAGGCCTTCTGTAACAACCCGCATATTTATCGAGTTTGTATTTAAATATTTTATTTAAATATTAACTCGTTAATCGGATTTTGGTCCGAAAAGCTACTTTTTGCAAATGGTTAAATTAGGACTCGAGACCACTTCCATTGAGTTCGAAATGTCGTTTACAACTTTTTTAAGTATAAACATCGATAGGTTTGGAGTTAGTGAAATTTCACTAACTTTTCCCGCTTTGGACTTTGGGTTAGTTTAGCCTATTAAGCCCAAGTTCCAACCCTCTTCTCCTCACTCTTCATAAATTTCCTAACTAATCAAGCTTGGGCATTAATGGTGGAGGGAATAGGAAATTAAAATTCCAAAACTCAAATTCAATTGCAATCCATCTTTCTACTCCAAATTCAAGAAGAAGACATTGGATTCAAGCTTCTTGTGCTTAGATAGAAGAAGGATTGATTCTTGCTTGCTTAAAAATTCATTTTCATTGATATTTGGTGCAAAGGTGAGATTTTTATCTCACAATTCTAGCCTATAACTATATTGGACTGTTGTGAATGATTCCCTATCATTTTTGCATGCTTGTTAGCATTTGGTTTGGATTGGATTGGCGAAAAACTCCAATTTTTAGCGTTTTGTTGAATTTTCTGCACTTGAGTCGTTCTGGCCATTTTTAGGTCGTTCGGAGTTAAGTCGTTCGTCCATAGGTCGTGAGTCGTTCACGAGTTAACCCTAGGTCGTTCTGGCCATTTTTAGCTCGTTCGGAGTTAAGTCGTTCATCCATAGGTCGTGAGTCGTTTACGAGTTAACCCTTAAGTCGTGCAGCCCTTCAGTCACGCAACCCTTAAGTCGGTTACGAGTTATCCCGATAGGTCGCTGGACACTTAACTCGTTAGGTCGTATGACCCATGAGTCGTTAGGTCGTATGACCCATGAGTCGTTAGGTCGTATGACCCTTGAGTCGTTAGGTCGTATGACCCTTGAGTCGTTAGGTCGTATGACCCTTGAGTCGTTAGGTCGTATGACCCATGAGTCGTTAGGTCGTATGACCCTTGAGTCGTTAGGTCGTATGACCCATGAGTCGTTAGGTCGTATGACCCTTGAGTCGTTAGGTCGTATGACCCTTGAGTCGTTAGGTCGTATGACCCTTGAGTCGTTAGGTCGTATGACCCATGAGTCGTTAGGTCGTATGACCCATGAGTCGTTAGGTCGTTAGACCTCATTTTGTCTTCACTAGGTCGTACCGTTTTGGTCGGGGCGCTGCCCCGCACCCCGCCGGGGGCGCTGCCCCCTGGACCCCCGCGACCTGACCGGGCAGGTCGAACCCCGTAAGCGGTGGCGTTGCCCCCGCACCCCCACCTTGGGGGGTTGCCACCCCCCCTGGACCCCCCCTCCGTAGGCGATCTTATCTGAAAAACATTCAACAGAACTTGCTTGTTGAGATGCTGAGTTGACCATTCTTCGAGACAAACCATCTCTGGTTATCTCGGCCACGTTTGGTCGTTGGGGAACTTCCACTTTGATGCTTTTGAGCTGATTTCCTTGGATTTTATTCACATCTCCGAATGTGATCTTTGTGATGATTGTTTCTACAATCTCTTCTGTGATTTGTCATTTTAAAAATATAAAGGTTTCAATACTAGTAGTAAATATCAAAACTCTTTTAACAAACAATTTCAACTCTATTTTTAATAACAAAGCTCTTTTCTTAAACCGTTTTCCAATCTATTAGTATATACAACCCTTTACCTCACTCGGATGAGAAATCTAATTAAACGACTTAGTAAAACAAGTGGTATGAAACGCTTGCGTTCACTTCGTCGGTTAATTCCTGGACTTGTTCGATAGAACCTCTTGTGACAATTTTATTAGTGAAGATTTACAGTTTGTTCGTAAATATTTAAGTTAAGCAAGTGGTTATGGGACATGAAGCTAAACTTCTATATTTACTAGCTTAGTGTAATTGACACTTCTCGTTGATCATGACGATCATTCTGATGATTTAGACTAGCAACTGTGCGATGTCTCTTGTTGCGAGGTTAGACTAGACACCACTTGTGTGATTCCACTCACACATACCTTTTTGCTTTTTGGTTAGTCTGGACCTTAATCTGTGTGATTCCATTCACACATGTGGGGTAGCTCCCCTTGGTCTTCGGACCGTCATGTGATAGGCCTCTTTCTCTTTTCTATGATTTCTGGACTTCTTGCATTGATTTCTAGAATTTATGTCATTGACTTGTTATGAGTACAAGTTTGGGGTATGATGCCCTTTCCGAATCTTTGAGAAGATTCTTGTGATATTGATTATCTCTTATTGATTGATCTTCTGTTGATCATTATTTACATACTTATAGCGGTATGTCATTATGGATGTTTATGTTTATGCCATATCTTTTATGTTATCTCATGTCATCTGATATTTATAGCTAGACTGATCCGTTTATTATTTTCTTAAATAATACTCGGGTCAAACCGAGATGTTACAGGTGCTTCTGCTTGACTTCTTCCCAGGGATTCATCACTCTGACTTTTGGCTAACTGTTTAGATTAGCAGTTTTTGTTGTATACACTTGAGATATAGACTCATAGTTGTATTCTTTTGTATAGCACGTGTTGCTATTCTTTTGTATTATCATGGATCTTACTGACCACTACTCTGATGTACACTTTCATGTGTTAGTTATATATTCATATCTTCTTCCGCCTTTTTGATATGGATATCTGTGACTGATTTGTGATATGATTATTTCTATGTTTGTTTCCGAAGATTATTTATAGCCACCGTGTGATAAGCAATTACATGGATGGTCGCTCCTCAACAGCCTTATTCTCCGTGCTAGTTGACAGCACTACTTCGGAGTGTTCTTGGCTAGCGTGGGTATAGAGGTGGGGCGTCACACCTTCATGTGCACCCTCAGCAGTGACATCAGAATAGAAGGAATCTCATGTGCACCATCTAAACCAGCAAAGAAATGAAGGCAACTGCATTTAAACAAATTGCAACAGAAATCTTGTATCATTGGTTGACAGAAATTTAGATAGAATGAACAAAGCTCTGCCTCTGACAGAAATAATCAAGTAAAGACAAGAGGAAATACATAAGCTCATCTTTTGGATAATAAAATAAAAACGAGAGAAATGAAAAACACAATACAGTCAAGTTGAATAAGTGATGCAAGTTTCAGGAACTAAGGTTCAATCAATTTACATACCTTCTTTTCTCCCTGTGGTTGAATGTGTGCAAGTGTTTCTTAACCACCCTGTATAACATTAATATTTGTTAGCTATATTAACAAACAAGATCATATGTTTAAAATGCATATAAGTAATCTGAATGAGCATATTTTATAAGAACTTAGTATCTACTCAATCCAATGGAGCATTTCACTTGTAATTTCATTCCAATACAAGAACGCAAGTAGATGGACCATCAGTTGAGAAATTGATTTTGACTTATCATTGTATGACATATAACTAGTGCAATCTATTTTCTAGATAAAAATGGGAGTGAGAAATAACAAGTGACAGCAAGAACAAAAAAGCAGAGTAGTGGATACTGAATTGATATATGTACACACACTTGAAAATTGTAACAAAACGCTATTTAATTCATTGACAAGTTACCGGGTGTGTCGTCATCTTGATCAAAAGCCATATGCCCATCGAAGTCATCATTCAAAGGAATTGCAAAGTCACTACCTTCGTCGTCATCCTCTAAATTATATTTCTTGGACATTTTGGCTTTCAACTGAAGAAACACAAAGTATCTGTATAGTGACTTGTTACTGTGAAAGATGAAACCCAAAATTTGAACTAACAAAAACGAAAACAGCAATTATTGATATTTTCTCTATTTAACATACAAATTCATGTTTCAATCTTTTATAGAGATAATACTGAAACAAATACACAATTTTTCTTCCCTTATCGAATTATGTGTTATACGTCTAGTATACCAAAACAGAGAATAATCAATTATAAACTCATCTCACAAGTTTATCAATCAGATTTCCACTATCCGAAAGTCTGTATTTGCTAGATTAAGCAATATTTTGTAATTAAATTACAACCACAATCTAACAACTATATTAATAATAACTATAGCGATAGACCAAACGTTATACTATTTAAAGAAACGGTACAACGTAGAAACAAATATGATATATATGTATATATAAATAAATATATAAATCAATTATAAACCTAACCGGTTTGAAGAAGGAAATTCCGTCTGAGCCTTGTCGTAATAATTTCCTTAAGACTTTATTTAAAGTCTCCTAAGATACAACAGACGTAATCTGCACGAGATTGTAATGAGTATGTCAACTCTGTGATATATTGTATAGAGCAGTAGAAAAGAAGAAGCAGAAGAAATTAGAATTGGAATGGAATAAGAATGTGATCAGGATTCTCTCCTATTTATAATTTCGTCCGCATCCCTTCAAACAGTTGCGTCCGCTTGACAGGTTGCACCCGTTGCCTTTTGAACCGTTACTGCTCGTTAATGGGTCGTGGCCGCCTGCTCCTCGTATCTATTCGGTGGCACCCGTTCTGTTCGTATGTGCTTCTTCAGTCAGGTCGTAACCGCTCACGTTTAATGGTCCGCACCCGCTTCTATTCGCCCATGGGTCGTGCCTCTTCAGTCATTCGCGTCCGATTCCGAACAGATCTGCACCTGTTCGTTTAGCCTGCAACTGTCAAAAAGCCCGGCCCAGTTTTGCAGTAAAATTAGAATCATATTAGACCCAAACACGAGCCCAGCCCGACCCGGCTGCATGATCTTTCTCCTCGCATCGAAGCATACATTTGGATGCCCCTAGGCCCTAACCCCTTTACTGCAAAGCTATTAATATATTGGAATAGCTTTGCAATTTTGGCGATGTGGGACCTTATGTATGTTTCATTCAATAGAACTTTCAATAATCCCCCACATGAATGATAATATACATATCCCCCACAAAAAGCGAAATATCACAGAGTACATATATAATCATGCTTTATCGTGGATAAGTAGATATTTCACTTTGAACCTTCCCTAGTTAAAACTTATCGGATCTACTTGGCTAATCGGTGAATTATTTCATCTTAAACTGTCGGCCTTTATTGTATATCCAGACAATAAGCTTTACGAAGCATTGATTCCTTTCTCATCCATTCTCTTGGATGTGTTCATTTTGGTCCTGAATAATTTTTTTTGTTCTGCGAGTGTTTATAGAAAATATAAGCCTTTATATTCTCATAGAACCGACCCGGCTCACACTAACATAGGGGATCGCAACCATTAAGAGTATCCTATATATACCCCACTTGTTATTTCCAAGATATAGTCATCATTAAAAAAAACATAGTTTTAACCTTTAAATTCTTCTATAGGCATGCATTTATATTGTGCACCTAGGAATGGAGTTGGACTATGTCCATGTAAATGCATTACGTCTTGAGTTACTCAGAGCTGGTTTGCCTATTGATCCTAGTCCGTGGGATCTCCAGTCGCTAGGATAGGTTTCCGTATAAGATAACCCTTGGTGGTTTAGACTTTTAAACCCATTCCCCTCGATGCGCAGTCAATTTTCTCTCTTGATAAACCTTTACTAAATGGATCCGCTAGGTTATCATTTGTTCTCACATAATCTATGGAAATAGTTCCATTTGAGAGTAGCTGCATAACTGTGTTACGGCGTCGACGAATATGTCATGACTTTCCATTATACACAAAGTTGTGTGCTCTACTTAGCGCAGCTTGCTTATCACAGTGTATGCATATGGCCGGTACAGGTTTAGGCCAAAACGGAATATCTTCTAAAAAGTGACGAAGCCGTTCTGCTTCTTCGCCTGCTTTATCTAAAGCGATGAACTCCGATTCCATAGTGGATCGAACTATGCATATTTGTTTAGTAGATTTCCATGACACTGTTGCCCCTGCTAAGGTAAAGACATAACCACTTGTTGATTTTGATTCCTCTGAATCAGCAATCTAGTTTGCATCCCTATATCCTTCTAAGACGACATGATATTTTTTATAATGTAAGAAATAATTTGTGGTATTTTTTAAATATCCAAGCACTCTCATTAGTGCTTTCCAGTGTTCCTTTCCTGGATTGCTTGTATACCTGCCCAGTCTACTTACTGCATAAGCTATATCCAGTCTTGTGCAATTCATGAGATACATGAGACATCCTATTACACGAGAGTATTCCAGTTGCATTACACTCTCATTAGTGTTTTTATGCAGTACTTCTGATGGATTAAAAAGTGTTCTTACTCCTTTAATTCCAAAATTTTGAAATTTTTCAATCACTTTGTCTACATAGTGTGACTGAAATAATTTAATTCCATTAAGTGTTCTTATTATTTTGATTCCTAAAATAACGTATACAACTGCTAAGTCTTTCATATCGAATTTACTAATTAACATCTTCTTGATGGTCTCTATTACCCGAGTATTTAGACCAAATATTAACATATCGTCTACACATAAACAAATCATCACATATGATTGTCCAATTTGCTTATAATAAACACACTATCGTATTCATTTATACGAAAACTATTTCTCATCATGACACTATCAAATGTTGTGTGCCATTATTTTGGAGCTTGTTTAAGTCTGTATAATGATTTTACTAATCTACAGACTTTGTTTTCATTTCCTTTGGAAACAAAACCTTCAGGTTGCTCCATGTAGATCTCCTCATCGAGATCTCCATTTAAGAATGTTGTCTTTACATCCATTTGATGAATTTCTAGACTACATATCGATGCAATTGCTATTAGCATTCTTATAGAGGTTATTCGTGTTACCGACGCATATGTATCAAAGAGTCTACTCCTTCTTTTTGACGATATCCTTTGGCTACTAATCTGGCTTTATACTTGTCGATAGAGCCATCTGCTTTCATTTTCTTCTTGAAAATCCATTTGCAGCTAATAGGTTTTATTCCAGGTGGAATATCAACAATTTCCCAAGTCTTCTTACTTAGAATTGAATCAATCTCACTTTGGATCTTTGAAGACTCAGAAGATGACGTTGCTTCCTTGTACGTTTGAGGTTCGTGTTCTAACATATATGTGAAGAAATCTGAATCAAACGCCTTGGAAGTCCTAGCCCTCAAGCTTCTTCTTGGTTCAATTTCCTCAATCACATGATGAGTTTCATCTTCATATGATTGCTTGATTCTTCTCTTGTCCTTTTAGGGACATTATTCCCTTCATTCCTTTTATGCGGAAACACGCCTTCAAAGAATGAGGCATCTCTAGATTCCATGATTGTATTTACACGAATATCAGCTATCTCAGACTTGAATACCAAAAATATATAGGCACTACTATTTTGGGCTAGCCCTAAGTAGTAACAATCTACCGTTTTTGGTCCAAGTTGACTTTCTTGGGAGACCGAACTGAAACTTTTGTCAAGCACCCCAACACTTTGAGGTATTTAAAACCTGGTTCGTGTCCTTTCCATAACTCATATGAGATTGTTCCTGTTTTATTATGAGGGACTTTGTTTAATATATGATTAGACATATTTAAGCTTCCCCCCACAAGTTTGTAGGTAGAGTAGAGGTAAAAACCATGTCATTAATGATGTCTTTTAACGTTCTGCTATTTCTCTTGGCTACACCATTTTGTTGTGGTGAATATGGAGTTATTGTTTGATGAATTATACCATTTTCTGCATAGAATTTTTCAATTGGCGATTCATATTCTTGACCTCGATCAGATCTCAATTTTTATTTAACTGGTTTTCTACCTCAGCTTTGTACTTCATAAACGATGTAATTGCTTCATCCTTACTATTTAAAAGATATACATAGCAATATCATTGTATAGTCATCAATAAAAGTGATAAAGTACTTTTTCCCACCTCTTGTAGGTAATGATTTAAAATCACATAAATCTGTATGAACCAAACCTAGTGGTTCGGTGCTTCTTTCAACAAATTGAAATGGTTTTTTAACCATTTTTTCTTCTACATATGTCTCACATTTGTAGTTCTTATTTACTTGGAATTTCGGGATTAATCCCAAGTTTGATAAAATTTTCATTTTTCGAAAATTTATGTGTCATAATCTATCATGCCATAGTAAAATTTCGTGCTCAGCAAGTAAGAAACTTCAATTTTATTAATAGCACAATCAGACTACATAGTTTTATTGCCGATAACGGCTACATTTGCCTTAAATAGGCCATCACATAAATATCCCCTTCTGATATATACTCCAGCTTTGGACAGAACCATCTTGTCTGACTCGAATACCATTTTGAATCCTTTCTTTGATAGCATTGCACCAGAGATGAGATTCTTGCGTATGTCCGAAACATGGAGCACGTCATTCAACTTGACAGTTTTTCCAGAAGTAAACTTGAGGATTACCGTGCCACTTCCTTCGATCATAGATACTGCAGAATTACCCATGTAGAGTTTTTCTTCGTGATCGAATTTCTGGTATGTAGAAAACATGGATTTGTCAGAGTAGACATGACGAGTAGCGCCTGTGTCTACCCACCATTGGTTAGGATTCTGAACCAAATTGCATCCAAATATAACTGCTGAGAAGTTAGACTAGTCTACTTCCATGTTGTCTACTATATTTGGCTATATGTTGCATTCCTTTTTGTGTCTGCAATCACTAGCGGCATGTCCAACTTTTCCACAAACCCAACACTCGCCATTAAACTTTTTGGTTCGTATGTTGTTTGGAGCTTTCCTTTTCTTCTGGAAATTCTTCTTTTTGTTTTTGGTCTTTGAACCTTCAGCCACAAATGCCTCCTCGCTTGGTTTTGTAACTCCACAGTTATCCGCCTCAATTTTCAGTCGGACTATGAGATCCTGTAAAGGGATTTCCTTCTTCTTATGCTTTAGATAATTGCAGTAATCTCTCTATGACGGCGGTAGTTTTCCCATGATGGCTTCAACCAAAAATGATTCTCCAACCTTATGACCTTCTGCTTCGAGTTCATGAATAATGATTTGCAGTTCATGCAGTTGAGCAGTCACCGGTTTGAAGTCAACCATCTTGTAGTCCATGAATTTATCTGCAATGAATTTCTTAAGACTGATATTCTGCGTCTTATACTTTGTGGCAAGTGCATTCCAGAGTGCCTTTGATGTCTTTAGAGGCTGATATACTTTGTATAGCACCTTGTCGAGACAATTCAGAATATAGTTTCTGCATAGAAAATCGGAATGCTTCCGCATATCAACATCTGATTCCTTGCTTGGTGCAGGAATTGGTTCCTCCTCCTCGAGATACCGTTGCAGACCGAGTGTAGTGAGATAAAATAACATCTGATTTTGCCATGTTAGAAAATCATCATCATCTCCTTTAAAAGGATCGGGTCTATTGTGTATAGTAGTCTTTGTTGATAATTCAACTGTTGCCATCTCTGTTCTAGCAAAAAACAGGAAAGTCTTAAGATGTTATACGTCTAGTGTACCAAAACAGAGAATAATCAATTATAAACTCGTCTCATGTAATGACCCGCTATTTTGGACCATTCAAATCGACAATAAAACCATACATATCCGACTTGAATAATTCAAAATACCGAATTGTTAATTTAAATTTGGCAAAACTTAAAATATACATTAAATAAATCAATCACAGATCACAGAGTAAATAGTGCAGCGGAATAGATAAAGGATCGTAGTTCATGAAGCTACTATATGTATCAGAGTTAGAAAAATACAACCGAATAGTTCAAATGCAGTGAAGTCTCCAATGCAACAGATGACTTCTCTGAACCAATTAATTGGAAAGGCTGGAATCTGAATCGATAGTTGGATTTCCAAACGAAGCTCCGAACTACAAAGGTGAGTGTCAAATGATGTATCACTCAGTCTGACCCGAGCGTAAAGCAAAACACAAAACACTCGAGTCAGGATTAACATTCTTATATCAATAAATCCAACTCAAGTGAAATATCAACTGAAATACAAATGACTTAAAGGATGTTTGGGATAACCATCCTCTAAGGGTCCATGGAACTTTCTACAAGGTAGAAATGTACACTATAACACCGTGGTCATTTCAGCTTAATTTATACTTCAAAACCAAATCTCATTTTCACTTCAAATATCTCTGTATTTCCCAAAATAGTATTTATATATATTAAATAATTTGTACAGTAAAGTATTTTCAATTTCCTCAACTTAACAAAACAGGCCAACATCAACTCGACCTTCCCATTCAAATTAAATTCAATCTCAATTTATCAATTTAAATTCAACTCAATTTCTAAAATAACCACTTAAATTTTATCGATCTCAAATTCGGATTTATAATCACAAATACCCCTTTATATTTCCATATATTTCAAAACTTTAAGTATTCAACGTTTCATCTAAATTTTCATTCAATTTAGTTTTCTAAATAATAAATTCAAATTTAGTCGTGGATACACAATGGTTACGCCTGGATCCCCCAGGAAACAATCAGTATCCGTAAGCTTTCGCAGCCCTGCGAGTTACGCCATGATGACTAGTAGAGTGCAGGATACACTACGTTACGCCTGGGTCCCCCAGGAAACAATCCGTACCCCTAGGCTGTCTCAGCCAGGCAGTTTCGCTACTATTCGCGACCTACACAGATTGCAGGATACACAATGGTTACGCCTGGATCCCTCAGGAAATAATCCGTACCCCTGGGCCAGACTCAGCAAGGCAATTGCGCTATGCAGTCGCAAGAGAAAAAAAACCATGGGTTACGCCACGGTGGGAACACTCGAGTATTACATCCGGAAAACCAAAAATTAGAGAGAATAATATCGATAGAATGAATCCACGATGTGGCCACAAAGCGGATATCAAGCAGAAGGCACTTTCCATATCTTTACTTTGAAAATATATATCATATAGTACCTTTTCAAATCATAACAGCCCATATTTTGATAATTAAAAATATTAAATTTAATAAGGTTTTGGGCTTTAATATTGTCAGAAATTAAAATTTATGATTTATTAAATTGAATCTTATTAGATTTGAAATTTTGACTTTAAGATAAATCTTAAAACAAATAATTTAATGAGATAAAACATATAATTGGCTAACATTGATTGAATGTAATTGACTACTATACTATGTTAACGTAATTTCAATCAATTTAAATAATAAAGATTAATAAGGAATAGAATAAATGATGTATAAATTGATGTAATCTTATGTTATTAATTGTAATTGGTTTTAATATGGAGTATGAAATCAATTATTTTGTACGTAAATTTATTAACCTTTGTTTTTAAAGAATAAGTTAATAGATATATAGATTATTAACGTATAACCATTGTTTCATTTATTTTCTTATTATTAAATCGGTTAGAAATTTATTTGGTAATTAATGGAGAATTAACGTAATTAAAATATTACAATTGATATAAGAAGAAACGTTAACTGTTGAGTGGTGAGTGTAAAACTTATGTCAATCAATTGCATAAGGGAATAGTTGATTTAATAATAAGAATGTAAATCAAAATCAAAAGGAGGAAGTAGTAGCGGATTCAAATCCGACTAGACAAGGGAAATCCAAAAGCTGAGTGTTTAAACTCACTCACGAAATACTAAAATTTTGTTGCAAGTTAAACCAGGTCATATAGTGATAAATTTTTGATTGTTGGTTTGGAATATTTATAAATATTTAATTTGAATAGCTAAATTCCAATATGTGATGACTAATAATTAATGTGACATGTTATTGAATTGGTTGATTTGTTGAATTAATTGATTTGAATGTTGAATGGATTGTGCTTGAATGTATATTTGTTCATTTATTTGATATATCCTTGTTGTGACACCCCACCTCTATACCCACGCTAGCCAAGAACACTACGGTGTAGTGCTGTTAACTAGCGCGGAGAATAAGGCTGTTGAGGAGCGACCATCCATGTGATTGCTTATCACATGGTGGCTATAAATAATCTTCGGAAACAAACATAGAAATAAGCATAACACAAATCAGTCACAAACATCCATATCGCAAAGGCGGAAGAAGATATGAATATATAACAACACATGAAAGTGTACATCAAAGTAGTGGTCAAAAAGATCCACAATAATACAAAAGAATAGCAACACGTGCTATACAAAAGAATACAACTATGAGTCTATATCTCAAGTGTATACAACAAAAACTGCTAATCTAAATAGTTAGCCAAAAGTCAGAGTAGCAAATCCCGGGAAGAAGTCAAGCAGAAGCACCTGTAACATCTCGGTCTGACCCGAGTATTATTTAAGAAAATAATAAATGGATCAGTCTAGCTATAAATATCAGATGACATGATATAAATAAAAGATATGGCATAAACATAAAATATCCATACTGACATACTACTATAAGTATGCAAATGATGATCAACGGAAGATCAATCAATAAGAGATAAATCAATATCACAAGAATCTTCTCAAAGATCCAAAGAGGGCATCATACCCTAAACTTGTACTCATAACAAGTCAATGACATAAATTCCAGAAATCAACACAAGAAATCTAGAAATCACAGCAAAATGGAAAGAGGCTTATCACATGACGGCCCAAAGACCATGGGGAGCTACCCCATATGGGTGAGTCGGAATCACCCAGATGAGGTCTAGGCTAACTAAAAAGCAAAAAGGTACGTGTGAGTGGAATCACACAAATGGTGTCTAGCCTGACCTCGCAACGAAAAGGTATGTGTGAGTGGAATCACACAAATGGTGTCTAGGCTAACCAAAAAGCAAAAAGGTATGTGTGAGTGGAATCACACAAATGATGTCTAGCCTAACCTTGCAAACAAAGAGACATCGCACAATTACTAGTCTAAATCATAAAATGATCGTCATGATCAACGAGAAGTGTCAATTACAGAAAGCTAGTAAATATATGAGCTTAGCATCGTGTCCCATGACCACTAGCTTAACTTAAATATTTACGAACAAATTGTAGATCTCCACTAGAAAATTGTCACAAGAGATTCAATCGAACAAGTCCAAGAATTAACCGACGAAGTAAACGCAAGCGTTTCATACCACTGTTTTACTAAGTCGTTCAATTAGATTTCTCATACGACTGAGGTAAATGTTTGTATATACTAATAGATTGGAAATCGTTTTGAGAAAACGAGCTTTGTTATAAAATAGTGTTGAAATCATTTGAAGAAAGAGTTTTGATATTTACTACTAGTATAGAAAACCTTTATATTTTAAAGTGACAAATCATAGAAGTGATTGTAGAAACAATCAATCATAAAAATTCACATTCGAAGACGTGAATAAAATCCAAAGAAACCAATAAAGAATCCATCGAAATAGATATTTAAAAATCCATAAAATCGACCGAGAAGCCCAAGATATTTTGTCTCGAAGAATGGTCAACTCAGCATCTCAACAAAGCAAGTTCTGTTGAATGTTTTTCAGATAAGATCCCCTACGGAGGGGGGTCCGGGGGGGTGGAAACCCCCCAAGGTGGGGGTGCGAGGGCAACGCCCCTGCTACGGGGTTCGACCTGCCCGATCAGGTCGCGGGGGTCCGGGGGCAGCGCCCCGACCAAAACGGTACGACCTAGTGAAGACCTAAGGGAGAATAGGATCGAGCAACCTAAGGGAGTAAAGGTCATGCGACCTAAAGGTTTTAAGGTCTAACGACCTAACACAAGACAAGTCCGAGCGACTCAAGAGGTCAAAAGGGAGTGCGTCCTATCAAGTCATCAGGACGAGCGACCTAACATAAGTAGCCAAGCGACCTAACTGGAGCGACCTAGAGGTCATACGACCTAACATAAGTAGCCAAGCGACCTAACTGGAGCGACATAGAGGGCATACGACCTAACATAAGTAGCCAAGCGACCTAACTGGAGCGAGCTAGAGGTCATATGACCTAACATAAGTAGCCAAGCGACCTAACTGGAGCGACCTAGAGGTCATACGACCTAAGGTCAAAAACAAGGTCACGCGACCTAAGGCCATGCGACCTAAAGGAATAAGCGTCATGCGACCTAAAGGGGAGCGGTCTATCTAGGTGAGTGAGGTTGAGCGACCTACGACCTAACGAGGTAAAGGCCTAACGACCTAGTGCAACACGCGACCTAAAGCCATCGTGTTACGGCCTAAAACCCACGAGTTACGACCTAACTCTTGGTCGAGCTAAGCAGTTAATAGGGGCGAGCGACCTAAGGGGCCAAGTGAATTAAGGCCTAGAACGACCTAAACGCGAGCGACCTAGGGTCAAACGACCTACGACCTAAAGTCCAACGACCTAATACCGAGGCGAACGACCTAAAGCATGCGAACGAGTTAAAGGCCAAAAACGAACTATTTGGTGACCGAGACTTTTCCACGCAAACGACCTAGCATTGGCAGAACGACCTAAGTGCAGAATTTTACCAAAAACACTAAAAATTGGAGTTTTTCACCAATCCAATTCAAACCAAATGCAAATGTACATGCTAAAGTGATGGGGAATCATTCCCAACAGTCCAATATAGTTATAAACAAGAATTGTGAGATAAAAATCTCACCTTTGCACCAAAAGTCAATGAAAACGAAGCTTTGAAGCAAAGCAAGAATCAATCCTCTTCAATCTCAACCCAAGAAGCTTGAATCCAATATCCTCTCTTTGAATTTGGAGTTGAATGATGGATTTGAAGTTGAAACCTAGGCTTGGAGTTTTAATTTCCCCTTTCCACTCACCATTAATGCAAAAGCTTGAGTTGGTAGGAATTTATGAAGAGTGAGGAGAAGGAGGGAATTGGGCTTGAGTTATAAAGGCTAAACTAACCCAAAGTCCAAAGCGGGAAAAGTTAGTGAAATTCCACTAACTCCAAACCTATTAATGTTTATACTTAAAAAGATTTCAAACGTCATTTTGAACTCAATGGAAGTGGTCTCGAGTCCTGATTTGATCGTATGCAAAAAGCAGCTTTTTGGACCAAAATCCGACTAACGATAAAAGATTTAAATAGAATATTTAAATATAAAAATCGATAAATATGCGGGTTGTTACACTTGTTATCACCCTAGAGTTTATTGTAATTATTTAAATTTTCATATTGATTATTTGCACACTGAATAAGGATGTAAAACCCATGAATTCCAAGTATTTACATCAGAGGAAAAATAGTATGTTTAGATTTACTATTTGAACCATAAAAATGATTTTGGGAAGTAAACTGTCATTACCTTGCTTGAAAGTTTTCAAAATTAAATTTTGAAACACTGGGAAGCTTCCAAAAAAGTGAATATTGAAACTTTGGAACATTTTTATAAATCAAATCTCTAAAACTATGAAATTTAACTGGGAATTGTTCTGTAAATTTGAAATTTACTAGAATGGATCTATTGTGAAATCCATTTTATTTTGAATATGGAAATAATAACATTTCCAAAAATTTGAACCCTAAAAAAATGTAGTTATCTGCATTCCTTATTTCATATACTTTTGATTTAATTTGCATAAGAATTTTAGTTCTGACTCGAGTGTATTATCTTCCTTTATGCTCGGGTAAGCCTGAGTTTTTCAGCATTGAAGACTATTTCTGGTGGACGAAGACGAAGATTCAGTATATTATTTCTATTTATTATTCCACTACATTCTGTGTTCCGCTGCATTATTGGTTATTTATGATATATGTATAACTCTGATTTGAATTTGTAAAAGTGTAATCAAATGTTATTTGTAAAACAGCTTCATGAACTTTTTATTTGATTATTATATTTTGTCGTTACGCTGTGAGATTTTGTATTTTTTTCTTCTTTTTTTTCTTTCTTTTTTCCTTATTTACCCCATTAACAATCCTCCCATTTGAATGGTTTGATTCTGACATGTGTGGTTTATTGTCGATTTGAACCATCCAAAAGGGTGGGTCGTTACAGTTGGTATCAAAGCTTAGGTTTAGACATACCTTAGCCCGTTTGGGGTTAACTCATTAGAGATAGGGTAGTAATACCCTAGAATGAGTTGTCTGAGTGTATATATGAGAGCGCGTATTTGTTAGTGTTATAAACATGTTTTATATAAATTTTGAAATGAAATTATTTTTCCTAATATTATATGATATATATAAAGGAATAAATTTTTAAGACTAGTATAGTTATTTGTAATGTGTTTGATTTATGAAATGGTAATGTTTAATTATTATCATTTTGTTGACATGTTGTATTTAATCAAATTACAAACATTGGTTAATTATTGTTGATTGAATTAATGGACTAAACACGAGTTTAATAATGGTGTATTAAAGAGAATAAAATGAATAATTAGAATATTTGTTTATGAAATTGAAATGTCGATGTGAATTTTGTTGTTTGTTGACATGTAGTTTCACCTATTGGAAAAAATGGAATATTTGGATATTTTGGATAATCGATGCCCTTTTGTATTAATATATGAGTGAAACTTGATAATTAGGTTGAATTATATAGTTGAATTGATAACCTTAATTTGAAAGCAAGTAAAATAAGGTTTAATTTGTTATATCTATATTTAGTAAATGAATGGAATTGGGGTATACATTCTTGGCATGAAATGTAATAATATACAAGTGTGTACTTTAAGCCTTTGGATCTTTAAATTGAAATTGTGATTAAGGAAATGTTGTAAATACGATTAAATTGGAAAAATATGTTTATAAACTTAATTAACATTTACGAAACATGTCATAAATAAATTTAAAGGTAAAGGTGAAACTAAATGGAATAAGCAATATACTTGACAAATAAATTTGAATCCCTATGTTGGAAGTATAGTTTGAAATATTTACTTGATTTCAAAGTACTAATAGTAAATTTTTTATAGGTTTATTTACTATTTAAATTTTGTATTAGAATATTCATTTCGAAACAAGTGTTTAAATTAATTATGAAGGTATAAAATTTTATACTTTGATTTAGAAATTTAATGTAAGATTTGAGTATACTATTAGTTTCAGTTTAATAATATCAAGTTTATACTTATTTTAAAAATAATGAGTCTAATAAATTTTTTGGATTTAAGGAACCCTATTTTAAAGCTTATTATAATGTTTGATATAAATTTCTGACATTGTTTTAGACTTTTTAAAAATCTTTGCATAATGCTTTGAGGATGTTTTAAATATATCTTATATTTTTACTAAGTGAATGAGGTTAAATGTTTTAACTAAATTTTTAGATATGTTGAAATGTTTCTTTTCTCTTCAAGGACAAATACCAAAAAAACTTAAATTTTTATTCAATAACCGAATGGAGTTATTTTCAAATTTATATTAAATTTAAATATGTAAGTTAAATTGTTTATAAATTGATCATTTTGAATAAAATATTTCGAACTCCTCGATTCCTTCTTGTTCCTTTTCGAGGACGAAAAAGTTTTGAGTAGGGGAGACTGTAACAACCCATATTTTGATAATTAAAAATATTACAGTTAATAAGGTTTTGGGCTTTAATATTGTCAGAAATTAAAATTTATGATTTATTAAATTGAATCTTATTAGATTTGAAATTTTGACTTTAAGATAAATCTTAAAACAAATAATTTAACGAGATAGAACATATAATTGGCTAATATTGATTGAATGTAATTGACTACTATACTATGTTAATGTAATTTCAATCAATTTAAATAATAAAGGTTAATAAGGAATAGAATAAATGATGTATAAATTGATGTAATCTTATGTTATTAATTGCAATTGGTTTTAATATGGAGTATGAAATCAATTATTTTGTACGTAAATTTATTAACCTTTGTTTGTAAAGAATAAGTTAATAGATATAGATTATTAACGTATAACCATTGTTTCATTTATTTTCTTATTATTAAATCGGTTAGAAATTTATTTGGTAATTAATGGAGAATTAACGTAATAAAATATTACAATTGATATAAGAAGAAACGTTAACTGTTGAGTGGTGAGTGTAAAACTTATGTCAATCAATTGCATAAGGGAATAGTTGATTTAATAATAAGAATGTAAATCAAAATCAAAAGGAGGAAGTAGTAGCAGATTCAAATCGACTAGACAAGGGAAATCCAAAAGGTGAGTGTTTAAACTCACTCACGAAATACTAAAATTTTGTTGCAAGTTAAACCAGGTCATATAGTGATAAATTTTTGATTGTTGGTTTGGAATATTTATAAATATTTAATTTGAATAGCTAAATTCCAATATGTGATGACTAATAATTAATGTGACATGTTATTGAATTGGTTGATTTGTTGAATTGATTGATTTGAATGTTGAATGGATTGTGCTTGAATGTATATTTGTTCATTTATTTGATATATCCTTGTTATCACCCTATAGTTTATTGTAATTATTTAAATTTTCACATTGACTATTTGCACAATGAATAAGGATGTAAAACCCATGAATTCCAAGTACTTACATCAAAGGAAAAATAGTATGTTTAGATTTACTATTTGAACCATAAAAATGATTTTGGAAAGTAAACTGTCATTACCTTACTTGAAAGTTTTCAAAATTAAATTTTGAAACACTGGGAAGTTTCCAAAAAGTGAATATTGACACTTTGGAACATTTTTATAAATCAAATCTCTAAAACTATGAAATTTAACTGGGAATTGTTCTGTAAATTTGAAATTTACTAGAATGGATCTATTGTGAAATCCATTTTATTTTGAATATGGAAATAATAACATTTCCAGAAATTTGAACCCTAAAAAAATGTAGTTATCTGAATTCCTTATTTCATATACTTTTGATTTAATTTGCATAAGAATTTTAGTTCTGACTCGAGTGTATTATCTTCCTTTATGCTCGGGTAAGCCTGAGTTTTTCAGCATTGAAGACTATTTCTGGTGGACGAAGACGAAGATTCAGTATATTATTGCTATTTATTATTCCACTACATTCTGTGTTCCGCTGCATTATTGGTTATTTATGATATATGTATAACTCTGATTTGAATTTGTAAAAGTGTAATCAAATGTTATTTGTAAAACAGCTTCATGAGCTGTTTATTTGATTATTATATTTTCTCGTTACGCTGCGAGATTCTGTATTTTGTTTTTCTCTTTTTTTTTCTTTTTTTTCCCTTATTTACCCCATTAACAATCCTCCCTTTTGAATGGTTTGATTCCGACATGTGTGGTTTATTGTCGATTTGAACCATCCAAAAGGGTGGGTCGTTACTCTCATAAGTTTATCAATCAGATTTCCACTATCCGGAAGTCTGTATTTGCTTAAGCAATATGTTGTGATTAAATTACAACCACAATCTAATAACTATAGTAGTAATAACTATAGCCATAGATCAAACGTTATACTATTTAAAGAAACTGTACAACGTAGAAACAAATATGATATATATATATATATATATATATATATATATATGTATATATATATATATTAATCAATTATAAACCTAACCAGTTTGAAGAAGGAAATTCCGTCCGAGGCTTATCGTAACAATTTCCTTAAGACTTTATTTAAAGTCTTCCAAGATACAACAGACGTAATCTGCACGAGATTGTAATGAGTATGTTAACTTTATGATATATTGTATAGAGCAGTAGAAAAGAAGAAGCAGAAGATATTAGAATTGGAATGGAATAAGAATGTGATCAGGATTCTCTCCTATTTATAATTTCGTCCGCATCCCTTCAAACAGTTGCGTCCGCTTGACGGGTCGCACCCATTGTCTTTTGAACCGTTACTGTTTGTTAACGGGTCGCACCCACCTACTCCTCGCATCTGTTCGGCCGCACCTCTTCAGTCAGGTCGCACCCGCTTCAGTCGGGTCGTACCCGTTCTGTTCGCCCATGCTTCTTCAGTCAGGTCGCAGCCGCTCGCGTCTAACGGTTCGCACCAGCTTCTGTTCGCCCATGGGTCGCGCCTCTTCAGTCATTCATATCCGATTTCGAATAGATTCACACCAGTTCGTTTAGCCTGCAACTGTCAAAAAGCCCGACCCAGTTTTGCCGTAAAATTAGAATCATATTAGACCCAAACCCGTACCCGAGCCCGGCCCGGCCCGGTTCAGTCGGTCGGATGGACGATGGCGGCGGCGCGCGCGCATGTGGTGGAGATGCATGATCTCTCTCCTCACAACAAAGCATACATTTGGGTTCCCCTGGGCCCCAACCGCTTCATTGCAAAGCTATTAATATATTGGAATAGCTTTGCAATTTTGGCGATGCGGCACTTATGTATGTTTCATTCAATAGGAATTTCAACATTATGTACATACAAAAAGATAAGTTGAAGTAGGCTCCTGATGCAATAATTGAATCTATACTACTCAAAATGTCAATCATTTGCCGATTTATATAGGGATGGGAGTGCAAATTGCAACCCATAAGCTGGGACTTCCACAACAAAAAAATAGTCCAGATACAAATCAGATAGATTATTTTGACATATCCAAACATGTGTTGTATATTATGTGATATCCATATCCAAACCTCTGTAAACACAACCTAAATCTGAATGGATTTTAATTCTAAATGCGAACTTATACCCATATGGTTTTTGCTATACATATTTCCATGCCAGATCTCTGCATCTTGATTTTATAAACATCAGGAAAATCCAACTTTCATCACCTTGCTGCATCTTAAAATTCATTTGTAAGAACCTTTTTGATGATAGTATTTCAAGTATTTAATAATCCTTCAATCAAACAAAAAATATGATGGACAGAAAATAGTTCTCCTATCAAGTAATCTAAAACTTCAGGAATATTGTTACAAATAGTTCGATTTATATTTACATCCTTACGCACCAGAAATAGCTCGGAAAATCGACCCAACTAGTCAATAGAAAGCAAAATCGCAAAGCAGTAGTCAAAGACCAAAAAATGGTAAGCAAATCAACCAAGTATTGCATAGTGTATGAGAAGCAATTCAGAGATAAATACTTGTTTAACTAGTTAGAATTTGTACTCACTAACAGAGGTCATAGGTTGAGGCACGGTGATAGGATGAAACATGACGATTGGCTTAGGCATGACGATAGGTTGCAGTGCGGTGGTAGGCTGAGGTCAAGACGAGACTTGATGTAGACTGTATTACTGAGAGCTAGGGCTTGAATGGGATAACTTTGGTGATTTAGCTTCAGATCCAAGTAGAATTATTATTTCAAGTTTTCAAGAAAAAGTAGATAAAATTGATCAACTGATAAGTGAAAAAAAAGAAGTTATATGAGCGGCCGAGGAAGAACTTTACCAAATTTTTCATGAATTGTTGGCGTGAACAAGTAGTGGCGTTTTGCTAAATGATGAACATTTGCACTTACTTGAAATGCTACTATTTAATGCATCAATAACAAATTTTCTTATATTTTCCACTACAGTGTTCTTTTGGAGTAGCATTAGGTAAATTTAGGGTACATCATGAACTCTAAGAATATTGAAGTCAATCTAAAGCAAATTGAGATGTTGAAGCATGTTACAACCCTAAGGACGGGGAGAGAAATGTAGAACTTGAATGTTAAGGTTGTCTCTTTAAGTAGGCACATCTCAAAAGCAACCCACAAGTGTATACCACTATTTAATACCCTCAAGAAGGTAAAGATGAAGTTCCAACGGAGGGACGAGTGTGAAGTTGCATTTTAGCATTTTATTGGAACATCTTCAGAAACCACCCATATTATCGAATCCATTGGAAGGAGAAGACTTGTACATCTATTTGGTGGTATTGGCTCATGCGTTGAGTGCTGTAATTATGTGAGGACAAAAGATCTAAAGACCGATAAACTATATCAGTAAGTGGTTCACCGGTGCAGAAATTTGTTATCCTAAATCGAAGGAGCTAGCCAGTTCTTACCCATAGCATCGAGAAAGTTTTGACTGTATTTCCAAGCTCATCTAATAAGCATGCTGATCGATCAACCCCTTAGGCAAGTATTACATTGCCTTAAAACATTGGGACAATTATACAGGTGAAACATCGAGATGATTCATTTTACTTATCATCCCCAATAGTCGATTCATGGATAGGCATGGGTAGATTTCATAGTATAATTTTTTTTGGGATAATAAGAAGAAAAAAGATATAGTCGAACTATCTCAATGGAAACTATATGTAGATGGAGCACCCAATGACCATGCTTTGGTGTAGGAGTAGCCTTGGTAATTTCAAAAGGTTAAAGGGTGTGTTATGCATTAAAATCCATCATATGAATGACAAAGAAGAGTACGGGGCATTAGTGGCTTTAGACTTTTGGAGATGGTAGGAAGTTGTTCTTTGATTCTTGTGTGTTTGAGCTTGTTGTAGGCTTGGATTGGGTGATTTTGTACATATGTATTATGTATATATGTACGTGTGTGCAAATGTAATGTTAAACCGACAATAATTAATTAAAGTTATAATTTTTGGGCCTCTCTTGCTTTTGAAAGCAAATGACAACATCAATTCTATTACCCTCTTAAACATGCGACATGAATTTGACTTGATGTTTAAATGTTAGTTTGGCTTGTGTTTTGAATTGAAGTATGTTTGAAAGTGTTTGCAGTGAGAATAAACTCTATAAGTGCACTTTAATATCTCTTAATTTTAACTTATGCAAATGGAAAATCTTAAGTGTGACGACCCGACTTTCCACTCCCAGAAAATCGCATCATCAATTAAGAAAGAAAGGGATAGAAGAAGAAAAGAAAGAAGAGAAAGAAGAAACAACACTAGAATCTCAACAGCGGAACGAATAAATTATATTAATAACATAAGTATTTACATCGTATACAATACCAATCAGAGATACACAACATACACATCACATATACCAGACAGTTATAAACACCTGTCTTGTATTTACATCCTAATACAACACAACACAGAGAATACACAGCGGAAATTATATATCTACAACGTAGAAGCCTCCTGCTCCATTGCTCCTCCAATATTCGTCGAAGCAAACCTGAATCTCTTGACTACTCGTAAAAAATTGAGTACCCAAGAGTTTAAGAAAACAAAGATAAACTCCGGGTCAGACATGGGTCTGGTGTGAGTAACAGGTTACGGTTGCTTAACTTTAAAAACCTTTGAAAAGAAAGGTATCACGTAATACTTTCCACACATAAACATGGAAAAGTTTTTACCTTACGCTAACCAAAACATTTGATAGGAAATCCGATGATATTATAATAGTGTCTAGGGTTTTCAAGTAAAAAAGAAATTGCCGAAATTGTTACATCTATTAAATTCCTGCTACTAGCCACAAAAGTGGGTAATACAATCAAAATCGTTGGCACTTATTGGATTGTGGATTCCATACAATGGCAGGGCTACTGGGTTACCGCCCGTCACAGTACGTGGCCTAGATCACCGTACCGAGGAGTACGCCCACTCCCCTGCAACACAAGGCCGGAACCATTCCTTACTGAACAGTTCCGAACAAGACAACCCCGGCAGTTGTTGCAATCAACTGCCCACACAGCCGAATATAAAGGGACTTCTAGACAGGGATCAATCTCGCTCTCTAGTGGGGGCTACCCACGAAGCCTTGCTGCACCTCCCCTGTTTTAGCCATTTCCGGTTAATGAGGCTTGAGGCTACGATTACGTTTAGAGAACACATCTCTTAGAATGCTCATTGTCCAACTGACGATGTTCTGAAAGCATTCAATCCATACAAGTTCGTTCCGGGTTCGAACGAAACCGAAGGCATTATCTCGTTACACTAATTTTGGAATTACCCTCAGAGTTAACGATGATAACCCTTACACTCTGAATCTTCACCTCGAACCTATAAGAACTAATTCCGTCAAACTCATTACGGAATCACCCCCAGAGTTATACTAACGTATAGTCCTTACACCTCGAGTCTTCACTCTTCACATAAGATTCACGACCTATCGTTAATTTGGATCGATGTGGTTTTCGGATATCCAAATATGGAAACCCGATCCCGGTCTCATCGAAATCCAAAGCGTGTCTTTTAGGTCCAAGTTGTTTTAAAGTTTTAAAACAATTCAATTCAATTTTATCTATATACACACAAACAGATAATTCATATTATCAACTCAATGCAACCATAGCATCCAAATCACACAACATCATTTATCTCATAACTGATATCTCAATCGTTCAGGGTAATAAATATCAATCATCATTCATAAGCAATGACTTATTAAATCGCCATTCTATAATTAATTTAAAATGAATTAAATTAATTACTTCCTCCTTAACTAATTTAAAATGAATTAAATTAATTACTTATCCATATAAATCTTGCTTACGCATTCCTTAATTAATTACAAATCAATCAATTAATTATTCTCAACAAATTACCCTAATTAATCATCTTGATTAATTATCTTAAATTACATTCAAATAATTAACCTCTTATTAATTTCACAAATTAATTATTCCAAACCAAATCCGTAATTAACTTGTAATCACTTCATTAATTAATCCTTAATTAATTACATTAATTAATACCTTCATTGATTAATTGTTCTTATTAATCAATCCTCAAATCACATCATTAATTACTTAAATTAATGATCCCAAATTATTTTTATTAATAAAGTTACCCTATTGAATTAATTATCAATTATCCCTATTGATCAATCATTCTTGATTAATCACATTAAGTAATTAACTATATCAATTTCATCTTTAATTATCTTTAAATAACTTAACTATCTAAACCCAAAATTAATTACACTAAATAATTTATTATTAATTACTTATCTTAAGTAATTAAACACACTAATAATAATTACACAAAGTAATTAATTCCAAAAACTCCTCCATCATTCAAGTATCCTTCAATTAAATTACGTCAAGTAATTTATCTTTTTAATTACTCTTCTAAGTAATTATTCACTTTTAATTACATTGATAATTACCTCTCAAATCAATCAATGATTAATTTAAATTAATTAAACTTAATTAATTAACTTAATTAATCAAAATAAACTCAATTAATTACAATTAGTAATTAATTTCTTAATTACTTTCATTAAGTAATTATACTTAAATAATTCTCAAATGATTATCTTTAAATTAATTAATACAATTAATCATTAAAATTAATCACATTAATTAATTATAAAATAATATTAAGTTAATGACCTTCATTAACCAATAACAAATCTTTAATTACTTCTCTAAATTAATTAACTGAATTAATCAATATTAATTCTTAATTTATTTAAAGAAAATCATTAATTTATTTCTAATTATTAAATTAATCAAGTGATAATTAAAAACTTAATTGGTTATTAATTACTTGATTAATAAATTCAATTCATTAATTAAATTAATCAAATCTTATTTAAATTAATTGATTTCTAAATCTCACTTAAATCAAGTTTAATTAACTTACTTAATCCTTTTAATTGATTAGATAAAACCCTTAATTATTTAATTAATTAACCAAATTACTAATTAATTAAATTAATTAATTACAAAACTTAATTACCCTAATTATTTAATGAATTATAAATTATTAAGTTCTTATTAACTTAATGATAATCATAAATCACATTCATGATTTAATTATCATTTCAAAGTAATTAAAAAAAACAACTTGTTTATTTTTTAATTTTCCTTTAGATTGCATTTTAAATTCAAGATTTAAAAATGAAATAAATTTTAACTTTAACAAAACCTTTAAAACATTCCAAAACCTTTTTAATTATATGATAAAGAATCTATTTGTTTTATAAAGAAATTTAAAAGAATTATAAACCCAAATTCAAATTTAAACTTAAACCATACTTAGAAGCATTCAAAGTTGTTTTAAAAAACATTTGAGTTCCAAGCTTATTCAATTACAAATTAATATTTAAATTCATCTTTGAGTCTCAGATTCCAAACTTAGATTTGATCACTTTGTTCAAATCTTATATTCAGATTTTAAAAACTTCATTATAAATTACTTTATGATTCAACTTAATTAAAAACATTTGAATTTATAAACTTATTTTCTTTTCAAATCCAAATTTGAATACAGATTTACAATTCAGATTTTAAACTTAAATTTAAAATCTTGTTTTAAAATCTCATTTTTTCCAGATTTTCTAAAACACTTTATAAACTACTGTATAAATTTTTAATTGTTAAACCTTTCATAATTTTTTTTATAAAATTTATTTATTTGAAAACTGGAATTCAAATTCATTGAATTCAAAATTTAAACTTGTTTCAACTTTTTTTTTTAAAACTTTACTTTGCTTCTTTTATTTAAATTAAGTTTAAACTTAAAAACCTGTAAACTGTCTAGTTTCCAGAAAACAAAACCTGAAACAAACTACTCAAGCCCACTCTGATTCCTTCGAGTCATACCCTAAATTACTTTGAATGAATACTCGAATTACCTGAGACATACTCGAGTTTTTTTCCACCAGTGCTAAACCCCATTCCAAAATCCTTCACCAGCAAAAAGTAATGCACGGTGCACGTGCACCGTGACGTCGATCATCTCCGGCCTCTCACCATGGCTTCAACTCATCGAAAACCACCCATGCTTCAACCTACGACCACCAAATCATCTCCATCCACCTGAAATCCAAATCGTGCCTCCACACCCAAACTAGGAACACAGAACCATCTCGAAACCCAAACCTGAAACATCACCTCGTTCTCCCACTACCGCTCACCAAAACGGAAATGCCTCCGGCCACATCCTCTTTTACAACCTCTCATTAAATTCCCAAACTCTGGTGGAGCTCGATCCACTAGAGGCGATGAACGACCCCTCTAAAAACCCAACCCAAAAACTAGGGCTTCAAACTTCATCGACCAAACATTGTCACCACCGTGCCTGGAGCATCAATCCAGAATTTTTCCACGATTCTCCGATCATTCCTCCACCATCAGGAAAGACCCCAATCATTCTGATCCATTAGATCATCAGAAGCAACTTAAAGTATCCAAACTGATCAACCAAGAATTTCTCCTTCATTTCTTAACTAAAAATTAAGATTTTATTCTTAAAAATCATGTTCCAGTATAAGAATTCGAATTATTTTCCTGAATACATGAATCAGAGAGGTTGAATTTTTACTTATCTTAAGCTTATACTGTAAATTTTGATTTCCAGTAATATTTCAAATTTGATTTATCTTTTAAAAAAAATTAAAACCTTCTCTATGACAAAACAAACAGGTTTTATTAAAAACTCAAATCCAAACAAAGATGGGAGTAAGAGTAAATGATTCTTGAATTAGTCTGTAGCTTGGAATACTAAACAGAGAAATACTGAAACATGCACACTCCTATATACATCCATATATATATATATATATATATATATATATATATATACAGAACCATCTACAAATATTCACACAAGACACAAATTCCACATAATTTAACATGCAACCATATTTACTTAAGTATTTTTTTATAAAAATGTTACTCACCTGATTTTTGAAAGACAGAGCACTTGATTTTTGAAAACAGTTCTTGAACTTTTGAAAATATGAATACCTTTGCTTTAAAAAACTAGAGTTGCTGGAATTTGTAAAAGAGCTTGAAAACTTGCTTTGATGATTTTTGCTTTAATTCCAGGTTTGAACAAAATACAGGCTTTGAACTTGAAACTGATCTACAGGGTTGCTTGCTTTTCCAAGAAGAATTAAAGAAAATGCAGGGTTTTGATTTGAGGATGACAGGTTTGTTGCTGGAAATTGACTTGCATGTTTGAGTTGCTTACTTAATTTTGAACTGGAATGCTTCCAGGTTGAAGAAGTGATATAGGTTTCAAATGCAGGCATTGTTTTTTTTTTTTGAACTGGATTTGTAGGTTAGAGTTTCAGATATGTTTTGTTTAAGAGATGATCTCAAACTTGCTTTATTAGCTTAGAATTTGAAAAGAAAATTTAGGAGGAGAAGACAATGTTATAAAAGGCTGAAATGTTTTAGAATTAAATAAAAGAAAATATAGAATCAAACATGACACTTGTAGAAAACTATACATTTGTCACTTACCTTAATTAACAAATTAACACATGTTATTAGATGACCTAAGATATTAACACATGTCTCTTATTTAATTAGTTATATATTTAGATGTTTATAAAGGATTTTACTTAATTTATTTTATACTTATATAAATATGTATGAATTTCTTGTTTAAAGAAAATGTAAATAAAACAAATTATAGATTAAAACATATTCAAATATTTTAAAGAATCTATTAATTTGAATTTCAAATAAAATTCCACATTCACATTAAACTTTTGAAATCCAATTTAATATCAATTTATTCAATTTAAAATGATAATACTATTTCCTTATTTTAATTCCTTTTATATTTATGAAAAATAGTATATTTATTAATAGGGCTTAAAATAACAATTTAACAAATTTTATATGATTTATAAAGAAATTATAAATCACATTTATATTTAAATGAATTTAAATCATAGGCTATTTTATATTTTAGACTTATATAAAATATTCTTAAATCATATTACTCAAATAATATTTAAAAAGAAATAAAATCAACTTTTATTAAATTTTAAAACAAAAATTAAGCTAAAACAAATTTTAAACAATTTAACATTTATTATAAATATTACAAACCATATAATTACTAGTTTAAATAGATTTTTAAAAGCTTAATATTAATTTAAAACATAATTTCCTAATTACTCAATATTTTATTAGAATTTAAAAACAAAACTTTATTTATTTATTATCATGTAGTTAAATTCCAAAACAAAGATAAACTATAATATATATACAAATATATATATACATTATAATTTAAAACATCTATTTTAGCATTTTAAAAAGACAAATCACAAATTAAATATTTATTAAATCTGATTATTAAACCAAAACATATTTTATTAATCAATATTGTCAATATCAATTTAATTTTATATAAAGATTATTAAATTGATATTGTCAAAAATTCCAGGATATCACATTCCGTCCCCCTTAAAAGAATTTCGTGTAACATCCCGCCTTTTTGCACGCTTTAGACCGACACACATGCCGTTCAAACCATACGGAATGGCGGATTGATATGGGGTAAATAAGAAAAAAAAAACAGAGAAGGAAAAAAGACAAGATAGAATCTCACAGCGGAAGGATAAAATATAATAATCAATATACAATTCATAAAACCGTTTACAAATAATTGATTCTTCTTTATACAATAAATATCAGAGTTCATATACCAATAATTATCAATGCAGCGGAATTAAATAGTGTTGTGGAATATAACTAATAATAATAATAGAAACTCCGTCTTCGTCCTCCAGAGCTAAAGTCTTCGATCCTGAAACGCTCGTTCTGACTCGAGCGAATTTGAAAAACAAAAACACTCGAGTCAGAACTAAAAGATCTTATGTGAGTTAAATTAACAGAAATAAATATGAGAGCAGTAACTCAAGAGATTGTGACGCCCCACTCCTAGAGCCTCGTTAACAAAGAGTATTACATAGGTAATGCTGTCGGCTAACGCGGACAATGGAGTATAATGGAAGCGACCATGTGTAATCTTACCTTAACTATTCACTAAATACGTCGAAAAGTAGTCACATTAAAATTCGACCTATTCAATAAATATTTAAAGGAAAACTACAATGGCTAAAGGATCTATCAGAAGAAAATATAACAACTCAAATGTAATTCACATCACAGAACAGTCCATCATAATATACACATAAACAGATACACAACAGAGTATACAACTTAATACAAGTCAAGTGGTATAGCAAACCACAATATACAGACGAGACAAAAAGAGTATAAATAACAGAGTTACAACAGATAAGGACCACAAAAGATGCTACAATAAAATGAAGCTAGCGAATAGTCCATGCGGAAGCAAAATAGGCTAAGTCCAAAAGCACCTAACCTGAAACAACTCGGTCTGACCCGAGTATAAATTACACGGATCAGTCTAGCTAAACAAATCAGTTAAATAAACTGAACAACAATAAACCTGCAAGGTCACAATATATATCAAATATCTCTAAAAGAGATAACCCAATCATCTAACATAAGATGAATCATATAGATCAAGCCTCATATCATCGGCAACATATAGAAATAAAGGATAAGAATATCCCAAAGCAAGCCATAAGGCAAACAACAAATACCGATAAATACGAGTTCCACAAGGTAGACGCTATATTTCGTGTGGCTCCAAAGAACCAATACAGAAAAGCAATACCTAGGGAATATACACATAAATGAAACATCATGAGCGGTGGTGAGTAAACCACTCCGTTATCTCTTGAGCGGTGGTGAAGAAACCACTCCAATATCTCTTGAGCGGTGGTGAAGAAACCACTCCATTTTCTCTTGAGCGGTGGTGAAGAAACCACTCCATTTTCTCTTGAGCGGTGGTGAAGAAACCACTCCATTTTCTCTTGAGCGGTGGTGAAGGAACCACTCCGAAAGCAATACCAAAGATAACCGACAACCCCAAATATTTTTGCGAGTCGGGGCAAAGGACCAACTCCAAAGGCGATATTTAAAGGAAAAAAGCCAGAGGAGACAGTCCGAAGACACTATCCCAAAGGCATCATGTGTCACAAACTCCCAGAGAGGAATCCGAAAAGTGGTAACGTGAGTCCCATAACCACCCGTTCGCACTAAACGGTTTACTATCCATTAGTTAATTTCACACTCAAAGCAGTACAAATTTACCTCATATCATCGATAAACCAAACCCGAAGGCCAAAACGATCAATCGAATAGGTCGGGCATTAATCAGAAGGATAAACGCACAGATTCATGGTCCGTGTTTTGCCCAAACATTTAATCACCCTTCCACTTCGCTCGAAGTGCGAAAGTGTGTGTTTTAAATAGAATTTATGAATTGGAGAAACGAGCCTTTAAACGCGATTTGAGAGATTATTTTATAAAAACCCGTGGATGAAGTCAAGAGTAAGTTATCAAAGTCAAAGATGCAATAACAAACACTAAAAAAGCAACTTGAATCGATAGAATCCGGAAAAATCAATCAATATGCAAAATAAACAAACCAGGCAAAACAAAGCAGGCCGGTCGACCGGACTGCAGGGCTCGGTCGGCCGGTCAGATGCAGAAACCCAATTATGGCTCGGGGCTGCAGGTCGGTCGACCGGAGCCTGCACTCGGTCGGCCGAACCTGGTGATTTTGCACTTCCCGCCCTACTTCAATGAAAAATGCAATTTCTTTCCAATTCCAAAACAATGGCATATGCATACTTGTTAGGAATTCATACCAACACCCATGAAATCAAGAGAAGTAGATGTGAGTTCAAAACTCACCTTTTTACACAAAACAAAGAAGATGAAGAAGCACAAATGCAAGGAATCAACCAACTACACTCCACTTCAACACTACAAGTTTCAATCTAGAATCAAAGCAAGCACTTCCTAAGTTAGACTTAGGAAAATTACTGAAATTGAAGAGGAGAAGAGATGGAGAAGATGGAGACGAACTTACCAATGGATTCTCTATGAATTTGGAGCAAGAAATCAAGATACAAAGGAGAACTAGGGCTTGCTAATTTCTAATTCCTCTTCCTTTCCCCCATTTTCAGTTCTAAGCTTAAGTTTTAAGAAATGAATAAGTGAATGAGAGGAGTGGCTAAGCTAGAGGATTAGTTAAGCTAGTGGGCTGAACCCAAACCCAAACCCAATAGAAAAAGTAACCAAAATTCACAAACTCCAAACATATCAAAGATTATACTCAAAAAGATCGCAAACGCCATTTTGGAACCAATGGAGGTAGTTTCGAGTTCCAATTCGGCCATTTGCAGAAAGTAACATTTCGGACCAAAATCCGACTAACGACGTTATATTTAAATTAAACATTTAAATATAAAATCGTTAAATATGCAGGTTGTTACAGATCTCCCCTCGTTACAAAATTGTGTCCCCGCAATTCCTAGAGACGATATTTGTAACAACTACATACAATTAATCAGTCAAAAGAAAAGAAAATAGGCTTGAGATGAAAAGACATACTCACCGTTTCAAAGCAAGGAAAGAAAACCCGGATAAGATCGCTCAATAAATTCTCTGGTTTTCCAAGTACAGTCATTGGGATTAGCGGACCATTGAACTTTAACGAGCGGCACGTCCTTGTTCCGAAGGTGTCGCACCTCCGTGTCAAGCACGCGAATAGGTTGCTGTACAATAGATAAGTCCGGTGAGACCTCAAGCTCTTGCAAATCAGGAGAAGTAACAACAGAATCCGACTCCCGGAGACATTTCCGAAGTTGCGAGACGTGAAACACGTCATGAATGCCAGATAAATGAGCTGGAAGTGAAACTCTATAAGCCACCGGGCCAATACGTTCAGTAATAGAAAACGGTCCTATATAACGAGGAGCCAATTTTCCAGTCGTACTGAAACGCATAACCTCCTTCAAAGGAGAAACACGAATAAAAACAAGATCGCCGATCGAGAACTCGAGAGGCTTCCTACGGTTGTCCGCGTAGGATTTCTGGCGACTCTGTGCCTCTTTCATTCTCAACCGAATAAGATCAATCTTCTTAGAAGAATCACGAACAAAATCTGGACTAAGAATAAGCTTCTTACCAGATTCTAACCAACAAGAAGGTGATCGACATGGCCTTCCGTATAAGGCTTCGAAAGGAGCCATACCGATACTAGACTGAAAACTATTGTTGTAGGAGAATTCTACAAGAGGTAGGTGATCCTCCCAACTAGCACCGAAATCAAAGATACAAATACGGAGAAGATCTTCCAAAATACGATTCACCCGTTCAGTCTGTCCGTCAGACTGCAGATGATAAGCTGTAGAAAAATTAAGCCTTGTTCCCAAAGCTTGCTGAAGACTCTTCCAAAAATGACTCGTGAATAAAGGATCACGATCACTCACAATAGAACTAGGAACACCGTGAAGTCTCACGATTTCCTTGACATACAACTTAGCCAAAAGCGAAGCAGTCCTATTAGACTTAATAGGGACAAAATGAGCAGACTTAGTGAGGCGATCAACAATAACCCAAATGCTAGATGGCCAGATCTCGAACGAGGTAGGCCGTCAATGAAATCCATAGATATCTGATCCCATTTCCACAATGGAATCTCAAGAGGCTGAAGAAGACCAGAAGGACGCTGATGCTCGGCTTTAAAACGCTGACAAGTTATGCAATTGCTCACATAACTCGCCACATCGCTCTTCATGCCTTCCCAATAATAAAGATGACACATATCGGCATACATCTTGCTACTACCGGGATGAATGGTATACTTAGAACGGTGACAATCATCAAGAATGTCATGCCTAAGTGCAAAATCAGAAGGCACAAAAAGAGGGTTCTTCTTACGAAGACACCCATGAGAATCCATGCTAAGATCTTGCAATGCCTCATCACAAGATCCAGACTCACAAAGCGGAATAAGATGCAACAAATCAGGATCACGCCGTTGGGCATCGGCAATACGATCCAATAAAACAGGTCGAGCTCCCAAACTAAATAATAGAATAGGAGAATCAGAAGATGAACCTCGATCACGAATTTCACAAAAAGATAAAGTCTCAAGAACATTCCATTCGGCAAGCATCATAGAAATAACAGCCGAATGTTTGCGACTAAGCGCATCTGCGACACGATTACCCTTACCAGGGGTATACTGGATATCAAAGTCATAAGAAGCAAGAAACTCGAGCCAACGCTGTTGCCTCATATTGAGTTCCTTCTGAGTGAACAAATACTTCAAAGATTTATGATCGGTATAGAGAATGAAGCGCTTGCCCAATAAATAATGTCGCCAAATCTTCAAGGCAAAGACAATGGCGGTTAACTCAAGATCATGAGTGGCATAGAGAACTTCATTCGGACGCAGTTGCCTAGAAGCATAAGCAACTACCCGATCCTTCTGCATAAGAACAGCACCGAGACCACTACCACAAGCATCGGTGTAGACAACAAGATCATGATTCCCTTCGGGAACCACAAGGATAGGAGCATTAGTGAGAAGTTCCTTCAATGTCTGAAAGGAAGCTTCACACTTGTTGGACCAATCAAAACGAATGCCTTTCCGAGTAAGGCAAGTGAGAGGAAGCACAACACGGGAAAAATCCTTAATGAACCGACGGTAATAACCCGCCAATCCAAGGAAACTACGAATCTCATGAATATTTTCAGGCCTCTTCCAATTCTGGATGGCTTCGATCTTTGAGGGATCGACCGAAATGCCATCGGAAGATACAACATGGCCTAAAAACTTAACCTTATTCTCCCAAAAGTGGCACTTGGAGAATTTGGCTCTAAGCTGATGACGACGAAGAGTACTCAAGACAATTCTCAAGTGATTAGCATGCTCAGCTTCAGACTTAGAATAAATAAGGATATCGTCAATGAAGACAAGCACGAACTTATCGAGATATTCCCGGAATACCCGATTCATGAGATCAACAAAGAAAGCAGGAGCGTTCGTCAAACCGAACGGCATAACGATCCACTCAAAAGAACCATAACGAGTGTGGAAAGCGGTAAGAGGTATGCTATCCTCCGCGACTCGTAACTGATGAAAACCTGTGGCAAGGTCAAGCTGAGAAAAGACCTTAGCACCACTCAATAGATCGAACATGTCATCGATCCTAGGCAAAGGATACCTATTTCTAATGGTCAACTCGTTAAGCTTGCGATAATCAATGCAAAGCCTAAGAGTTCCATCAGACTTCTTCACAAAGACGACCGCGGATCCCCATGGAGAAAAACTAGATTGAATCAATTGCTTGGATTCAAGCTCTAAAAGCTGCATCTTGAGTTCCTCATTTTCCTTTGTAGACATCCTCGTGGGAGGATGACTAACTGGCTGCGCGCCTGGAATGAGATCAATGCGGAACTCAATTGCCCGTTTGGGTGGCAAACCCGATACAGGCTCAAAAACATCAGAAAAGTCACAAACAATAGGAATACGAGATATATCATCACCATCTCGCGAATCAAGAGAATACAAAGCCATCTCGGAATTATCCACATCCCGAAGAACAAGAGATAACTGAGAAGGCGAATCAGGATAACAAAGATATAAAATTCTCTTGGAACAAATAATCCTGGCATCGTACCTCACTAGCCGGTCCATACCAAAAATCATATCAAAACCCAAATGAGAAACAACGTGCAGATTCGCACGGAAAGAAAAGACACATAAAACAATCTCAATATCATCACAAAACAAACTAAGGGTCGCGGATCCCCCAATTGGATTCGCAATCCTTAAAGAAGTAACCATACAAGAAACATCCAAAGATAAATCATCAACGAGCTTCTTCGATACGAAAGAATGTGAAGCACCCGTATCGAAAAGAACTCGAATACTATGATTATGAAATAGAATAAAACCTTCCAAAATAGATGGAGATATACCTTTGGATTGAGAAGGACCTCCAGAAGCATTCGCTACATTTAACTTGCCAGATGAAGAATTATTCGAAGCAATGGGACAAGTGGAACTACGATGACCTTCCCTCTTGCAGTAACGGCAGAAGAGAGGCTTTGGACAAGCTCGAATAATATGATCCGGAGAACCACAATTGAAACACTTTCGAACAAAAGGTGTTTTGGAAGACTGAGGCTGAGAACTAGGACCACCAGTCTTCTTCTTCTTAGAAGGAAAAGGCTTCTTCTGAATTGGAAACGGCCTCTTGTTGGGGTTCTTAGAAACCTCAACATCTACATCACTATCACCCTCCTTCTCGATGGTCTCGAGGTGAAGTGCCAAATCAACCAATTCCTCGAAAGAAAGCTTAAGCTGGAGCAACAAAGACTTCCTAAGATATTTCTTAAGACCAGAAACAAACTTCAAATTCTTCTTGTGAGAAGTGCTAATGAATTCAAGACCATACTGAGATAAAGCCTCGAACGATGCGACATACTCAGAAACAGAAGATTTCCCTTGCTTCAACTCAATGAAACGACGGGTCAATAAAACTTTTTCAGATTCAGGAACGAACTTGAGTTCAAATCGTCCCCGAAACTGAGTCCAAGAAAGAGTAGACTCATCAATCTCGGCTACAAGAAGCTCACACCAATCAAGAGCACGCTCTTGCAATAAGCTAGAAGTCACAAGAACTCGATCATGGTCAGATAGATCCATGCGAGAGAAGATACGCTCGCACGTGCGAAGCCAATCTTGGACTTCAAGAACAGACTCGGAGCCCTTAAACGGTTTTCCTCCAAGATGAGCAAAATCACTGCACTGACGTGCAAAAGCAGACTTGCGAGGTGGAGACACTCGAGGAGGAACGGGAGGCTGAGTGCTCCTAAACAACTCCATAAACTGATCGGCAGACATATAAATTCCATCCGGATGTGAGCCACTGGACTGCCCAACACCCGAACGTCGACCTCTGCCTCTTCCAGACATAAGCTGAAAGTCAAGATAAGGAAAGGATTATTCACAAGGTAGATATTGCAATATGGAATACTACGGAATTAAATGCATTCCTAGACGTATTCCCAAACTCTATCTAACCTTGATGGAATAAAGAGACACGATGATTCAAAGATTTGTATCACTTATACACTTTGATGTACCATAATATGTGCATCTATTCTGTGTTTATCATATTTTGTTCTGAACTTAGCTCTGATACCATGCTGTGACGCCCCACTCCTAGAGCCTCGTTAACAAAGAGTATTACATAGGTAATACTGTCGGCTAACGCGGACAATGGAGTATAATGGAAGCGACCATGTGTAATCTTACCTTAACTATTCACTAAATACGTCGAAAAGTAGTCACATTAAAATTCGACCTATTCAATAAATATTTAAAGCAAAACTATAATGGATAAAGGATCTATCAGAAGAAAATATAACAACTCAAATGTAATTCACATCACAGAACAGTCGATCATAATATACACATAAACAGATACACAACAGAGTATACAACTTAATACAAGTCAAGTGGTATAGCAAACCACAATATACAGACGAGACAAAAAGAGTATAAATAACAGAGTTACAACAGATAAGGACCACAAAAGACGCTACAGTAAAATGAAGCTAGCAAATAGTCCATGCGGAAGCAAAATAGGCTAAGTCCAAAAGCACCTAACCTGAAACAACTCGGTCTGAACCGAGTATAAATTACACGGATCAGTCTAGCTAAACAAATCAGTTAAATAAACTGAGCAACAATAAACCTGCAAGGTCACAATATATATCAAATATCTCTAAAAGAGATAACCCAATCATCTAACATAAGATGAATCATATAGATCAAGCCTCATATCATCGGCAACATATAGAAACAAAGGATAAGAATATCCCAAAGCAAGCCATAAGGCAAACAACAAATACCGATAAATACGAGTTCCACAAGATAGACGCTATATTTCGTGTGGCTCCAAAGAACCAATACAGAAAAGCAATACCTAGGGAATATACACATAAATGAAACATCATGAGCGGTGGTGAGTAAACCACTCCGTTATCTCTTGAGCGGTGGTGAAGAAACCACTCCAATATCTCTTGAGCGGTGGTGAAGAAACCACTCCATTTTCTCTTGAGCGGTGGTGAAGAAACCACTCCATTTTCTCTTGAGCGGTGGTGAAGAAACCACTCCGAAAGCAATACCAAAGATAACCGACAACCCCAAATATTTTTGCGAGTCGGGGCAAAGGACCAACTCCAAAGGCGATATTTAAAGGAAACAAGCAAGAGGAGACAGTCCGAAGACACTATCCCAAAGGCATCATGTGTCACAAACTCCCAGAGAGGAATCCGAAAAGTGGTAACGTGAGTCCCATAACCACTCGTTCGCACTAAACGGTTTATTATCCATTAGTTAATTTCACACTCAAAGCAGTACAAATTTACCTCATATCATCGATAAACCAAACCCGAAGGCCAAAACGATCAATCGAATAGGTCGGGCATTAATCAAAAGGATAAATGCACAGATTCATGGTCCGTGTTTTGCCTGACCATTTAATCACCCTTCCACTTCGCTCAAAGTGCGAAAGTGTGTGTTTTAAATAGAATTTATGAATTGGAGAAACGAGCCTTTAAACGCGATTTGAGAGATTATTTTATAAAAACCCGTGGATGAAGTCAAGAGTAAGTTATCAAAGTCAAAGATGCAATAACAAACACTAAAAAAGCAACTTGAATCGATAGAATCCGGAAAAATCAATCAATATGCAAAATAAACAAACCAGGCAAAACAAAGCAGGCCGGTCGACCGGACTGCAGGGCTCGGTCGGCCGGTCAGATGCAGAAACCCAATTATGGCTCGGGGCTGCAGGTCGGTCGACCGGAGCCTGCACTCGGTCGGCCGAACCTGGTGATTTTGCACTTCCCGCCCTACTTCAATGAAAAATGCAATTTCTTTCCAATTCCAAAACAATGGCATATGCATACTTGTTAGGAATTCATACCAACACCCATGAAATCAAGAGAAGTAGATGTGAGTTCAAAACTCACCTTTTTACACAAAACAAAGAAGATGAAGAAGCACAAATGCAAGGAATCAACCAACTACACTCCACTTCAACACTACAAGTTTCAATCTAGAATCAAAGCAAGCACTTCCTAAGTTAGGGTTAGGAAAATTACTGAAATTGAAGAGGAGAAGAGATGGAGAAGATGGAGATGAACTTACCAATGGATTCTCTATGAATTTGGAGCAAGAAATCAAGATACAAAGGAGAACTAGGGCTTGCTAATTTCTAATTCCTCTTCCTTTCCCCCATTTTCAGTTCTAAGCTTAAGTTTTAAGAAATGAATAAGTGAATGAGAGGAGTGGCTAAGCTAGAGGATTAGTTAAGCTAGTGGGCTGAACCCAAACCCAAACCCAATAGAAAAAGTAACCAAAATTCACAAACTCCAAACATATCAAAGATTATACTCAAAAAGATCGCAAACGCCATTTTGGAACCAATGGAGGTAGTTTCGAGTTCCAATTCGGCCATTTGCAGAAAGTAACATTTCGGACCAAAATCCGACTAACGACGCTATATTTAAATTAAACATTTAAATATAAAATCGTTAAATATGCGGGTTGTTACAGAGATGCTCGGGATTTACATCTCATAAGGATCCGTTAAACTATTTATTATGTAGTATATTGCGCTATTATAATAGTGTCTAATTGTAAAATAAACTTATTTTTTTCTTAGCATTAAGGGGTTACCCATATAGCCCTTAACACGTAATAGTCCCAGTAGTTCATCCAATATCATAGTCCCTCCTGATCGGAAAGCCACCAGAGGATACCACACGGGCTACGGGAGAAATCCAAACTCGTACAAGGCGCGATAGGGTAGGTGACACGGCACAACTAGGCAATGCCAGGGTAGATATACCAATTGCTATCCCGGCTGATGGAAACGCGTAGCCGCAGCTACCGCCTACCTCGAAACAAACTCCCCCAAAAATCAAAGTAAAAGTGGCCACTGAATCAATCCAAAGTCAAAGTATAATATCGAAGAGGAGTGTCCGATCAGAGGAATGACCTCATTGGCCCGAGAATCGCTCCTGTTTTAGCCACCTTATGCCAACTCACGGGAGTCGGGTCCACGTATTTACCTTGTAGGAAACGCCGCCACCATCCTACTTCATTCAGGAATCTCCACCGCGTACACGGTTGTTAAAGTGGTTTTCGGAGTTGGCAGAGAGTATGACAACTTCCGGTCCCGGTCTCTTCAACAACCAAACGTTATTATAACACCGCGGTCACTTAAAATAATTATACTTTAAAACCAGAATAAAATATCCATTTTAAACCCATATAAATACGATATCATTTATATTTTTAAAACCCCAAATCAATACGATATCATTTAGGCCCAAAACAATATAATGTCATTTTACTTTCCAATATATATTCTTTCCAAAATCATAGGGTTTTCAAAGTAAAATATTTAGAAATCAAAACTCTGGAATATAATATTTCCAAATTATACTACCTTGAAAATCATAACTTTGAAACAAATTTCCATCTCTCAAATGGTTAAATATTAAATTCTTTTATAAAATAAAATAACTTCTTTACATTTCACAAATCAATTCCAAATATCAATTTAAACATCCAAATACCATTTTTAATTCTTATGTTTCAAAGCTTTAAATATTTCACCATTTCAAAAACAAACACATTTGACAAACCCATATATATCAAATTCAATTTCTTATTATTTAGACTTGAAATGTTTACTTAATGAATTCAATATAATTTAAGTAAAACCTTTAACTTCACATAATTGGAAAATCTTTCAATTTATTAAACTTGATATATTCATTTAAATCAACCTGATATTCATTTAAATCACTTTACACAAAATCAAGTTATAAAAATCATATCCTTTAAAAATTTAACTTTTATTAAATTTCAATTTAACTTAATATTATTCATCTTCCAAATCTTATCCTCATTTAAGTCATAAAAACTCCAGAAATTAGATTTTTAATAAATGCTTAATCGTATTTGATCTTAAAAATCAAACTTTATTTTATACTTCAAATCAAATTTATACGAAGCTTAAAAACCGAAAATTACTATATATATATATATATAAATAACCAATTCAATATCCCATAAACCATATATATATAGCTTTACAAAACCATAAAAACATTTCAAAATATATCTTATATATATACCGCGGTGCCTGTATAAAATTTTCTACCCTATGGTCAAGTGATACGGATGTTTATCATTTCAATCCGCAATTTAAAATAAAAATGCAGTTGTATATCATTTCAAACCGCAATCCCGAATGTAATGAAAATGCATGATGACTTGAAGTTTATACAATATAAATGTAGCATCCATTCATCCAAATTTCAATCATCAACCATCATTTGCAATCATCATCCAATTTAAACAATCATCGATATAGAGCATATAAATTATACAGGTAATAAATAACATGTGTTAACTAATAATTTATATTCAATAATAAATTTAACTACTGTTAAACTAGCAGTTTATATGCAAAAATAAATGTAAATTTAACTGGCAGTTAATATGAAATAAAAATAAACATAACTATGACAGACAGTTAATAAGTAAATAAATAAATTCTAACTGTCAAATTATATGCAATAAATAAAATTAATTAACAGTTAAATTAAATAAATGCGATTTAACAGAGATGACGAATAAAACATGCCAAACAGTCATAAATGAATTTCTACTCATATCTTAAGTCAATTTAACAAACATAAGAAATTTCAGAAGTTATGAGTGGGTTAAAACACTCACCTTTTGGATTCAAATTGAATTCAAATCCAATTTAAACCCAAAAATTTGACGGTCTCCAAATTCATTCAAACCAGCGTCAACAGATCCAGAATTTAATTACGATCCTAACAACAACAAAAATCGCGCGTGAAACGGATTTCGTATGTGAAAGTTATCATAATTAAACGATTTGCAATAGAAATTAAAAATAAACAAAACAAAAATAAAATACCGTGCCACATCCACTCTTCCCTCGCGTATGCTTCTTCTTGATTGCTAGCTTTGTTCCGTATTTTTTCTTTTATTTCGATTTACTTTAATTTTCCTCCTTATTATATGAATGTATGTATTTTTAAAAGGTTGGAAGGAAAAAAAAGATTTGAAAAAGAAGAATTGAAAAAGAAAATGATTAAAATAAGAACTGAAAATGGAAGAGAAGATCTAGATTTGTAAAGCAAGAAGAAAGTTTGAAATAGAAGAAAATTTTGAAGAAGAAGAATATTTGAAGAGGAAGGAAAAATTAAAATGAGAGATAATAAGGAGATTTGAAGAGAAAAGAAAAAAAAAAGAAAAGGAAAAAAGAAGAAGATTAGAATGCAGGCTGTGGTTTCATTTGCGTCATATCTTATTTATAAGGTTAGAATTAGGTTTAGGATCAAAGATATTTGAAAAGAGAGACCGCTGTTAATTAGAAATAACTGAAATGACGTTTCAGAAAAAAGAAGTTGGAAAATGAATGGAAAGAAATAAAGTAAAGATGAACAAACTTGGTTTTGAAATATAGTAAATATGAACAGCCTTTTTAAAAGTAGCAGGTATTAAAAAGAAGCAATTATTAATTAGAAAGGGAATGAATGGACTAACTCTATACTGTAAACAAACTTTTAGAATTCAAATTTCAAAACAATTGTTTACTTAACAAATTTTATTAACCCTAAACACACCAAAATTACTTCATTAACTCAAGTAATATTCGAATTCCTACGCATTTGGGTTTTTGTTTATGCATAATAATTTTTTATACTTAGCTTAAAAATGAAAACATTTGATTTGTTTTTCCCAAAATGATCTCTTATTACCATTGAAACACCCTTTTTGTTTACCACAAAACGCGCGTTTTTTTATTAAATCTATTAATTGAAATCACTGTTTCCTTTCCTTTTAATTGAAATATTTAAACTACATTAATTGCAATCACTTACAAGGTTAAATTTTAAAACAGATAACTAAAATGCATAAAAAAATAGAAAAATTTATTTATATACAAGAGTAATAAATAGATTATTTTCCTATTCTTGTAATCAGTCTGTAAGCTAAACACGGTTCAAATAAACATATATTTCTTTCTATAAAATCAATCTTTCTATTTTTTATTTAAATTAAACTAAACCTACATTCACAGATGAAACATTCATTTTATTGATGTAAATGTTTTTTTTTTCATTGAATCAAAACTTTCCTTATATTTTACAAAACATAAGCTGCTTTTAATTGCACCTATTACAATTAGTATTCTCTCTCCTATTAATTGAAAATTTCCAACTACATTAATTTCTGTTGATTAAGTTTCAAAATGAGCTAAATGAATGAAATGATAAGTAGAACAATTACTTCCTATTAACGTAATATTTAGATGTTAAATTTCATTTATTTCGATTAAACCTATTTTCATACATTAATTCAATATACTGACAAACTTACTTTTGCACCCTTTCATTTACCCAAATGCCTTTTTATAAATAAAAACAATAGATTCATACTCTATTACATAAATGCCTACCCTTTCATCTAAATTAACATTTACGTAACTTCAAACATTTAATCCATTTAATTCTAATTACTCCTTTCATTAAATTTTAGATTCAAATCAATTTATAAAGCTTTTACTTCCATTCTTTATATACACTAACCATCATTAAATGAAGAATTTATTACGTTATTTCCCATTATTACCTAAATTTATTTATCTTAACATTTAATTTATAAATATTTCAATGATTCCGATTTAATGAAGGAACTAAGTATATAACTCATAATAGTTGTGGTAAAACTCTTAATCCTACATTTATAAGCATATCCTTATCTGTTATATCTATTAATTAAATAAATTCCATTTTTAAATCCTTTAATTTATTGCTAAATATCCATTTCCCTTTCCCATCAAATTTGAATTCCATCAAATTAATATAACCAAGCAGATTTCCATTCACACTTTATTATAAACCTAAAATTTGCAATTTATTATCTTGTATTGATTTTATACAATTACCATTGACTTTACATTCCATTGCTATTCAATGCATAGTTATTCATCAATCAAATTCGATATTTATTTTTCTTTCCTTTTATTTGATAAATAACCTAGTATACATTTACATACATTCATTTCATTCCATTCATTTATGGGTATTGCATTGAAATTAAATTTATTAGCTAATACCAACATTATTACCATTAATTACAATTGGATTCCCAATTTTATTCAATACCCTGAATAAATTACATATATTAATCAAATCTTTACATTTGTTTTTCTCATGTTCCATTAAATATATGCACACATACAAATTAAGATTCTAAATCCAATTAGTTATTCCTTTTACATCAACCATCACTTAGAAATAATTATCGTTTCCTATTTATTTTGTTACATTCACTTATATTCACTTTATGAGTAAATTGGTATTCCCTTTAACCCATTAATTACTAACTTTAGTTATTGCAATTCATTTATCTAACATAAATTTTGAATCTATTTCCAAATTTTCATATTTCAATTAATTAACACCTTACAATAGTTTACAAATAAAAGGGATTGTACTAATTACGTTGTTTATTGTCATGCATTACTTTATTACTTCCGTTTACATTCAATTTCCATAAATCAATATTTTATTCCATTGATAAATTCAATACTTGCCTTAATTTACTTATTCAAACTTTATATCAAATGCAACAATTTCCACTATTATTATTAATTGCAATATATAATTTAATCTGTAAATTTTGATTACCCTTGATACATCAAATTTCAACATTTTCTTTCATATAAATATATAAGATTTTTATTCCTTTCTAAATTTAAATTAAAATCTTATTAATTTAATTCATTTAAACACCGAACTTACACGGGTCGTTACACTCTCCCCCACTCAAAACTTTTCGTCCTCGAAAAGAAAAGAAGGGAAAAGAAGAATTAAATAACAATACATCTTATTCAAAATATTACTTATAAACAATTAAATTTACAAAATTAATTACTTTAAATAAGATATCCTAATTTATAACTATTTAATCCTTTATATTTAAATTATTAAAGTTCGGAAAAACATTTTCAAAATATTTCTAAGATACTGCATTTTCTTATATAATCCAAAGGGTTACAATTTATATAAAGTGAAATATTTAAGTGGATTTCAATCACTAACCACAAATCAATACAACAACCATCAACTTTAACAACAGCATACACAACAAATTCAAAGCAACCATTCAAGCAACAAACAAATAGTTGTTCCGGTTCAAAACTTTTAAATTGTACGGAATGAAGAATAAACTACTAGCTCATCATTTACTCAATAGTCTTAGATAAATCTAAACAGATTATTCATCCATCCACACAAATTTAAAGTATCCTTACCCAAACAACTAAAACCCAAACAAACAACAACCAATTTTGAACAACCAATTTTGTTTATACTTATTAATTTCATTCATACATTTGTTGTTTAATTTCTCTTTTTATTCATACCATATAAAATTTTCTTTTATAATTTACATTTATTTCTAACAACTTTTAATTTCATTTACTCATTCAATGTTTGTTTCATTTGTTTTTACTTATTACTTACCATTATTCCTTTCCATTAACTCAGGTCATGCCAGTTCTTTTTGTTTCATTATGATTATTTATTCATTTATTGCATGCCCTCATTTATTTACATTTGTTTATCAATAGTATTCATGTCCTATTCAATTTCTTAGCATTTCAATTTTATTTACTTAAGTTGATATTCATCCATTTGAATTACTTACCTTTAATTATATTCACTTATAGTAAAATTTCTATTGTAACTTAAATTTATAACATTAAGTTCTCATTTATAATAGTAAATTCATTGAATACTTCATCACCTACTTTTACTTGTACAAATTTTCATTACATTTCCTATTAAACACTTCAATTTTTTATATTTGGTAAGTTATATATGTTAAAGAAAATGCAAATGAACTTATACAAGCTTTATCTCATCCTTTAATTAAATTTAATGCTCAACAATATTACCCTTTGTTTCATATGTTACAAATTTCAAATTTCCTTTAATTTCCATTTATAACTTTGCATTAAATCTCTTATTTCCTTTAGAGGTTTTAATTTATTAATTATCTACGTTCCAATTCACTACAGTAGTTGAAACTATTTATTAATGGAAATTTAAGAATCAAATACAGGTTTTATTAAAAAAAAATCATTAGATAATATATATCCTTATAATTTATATATCCAATTATATTAAAAACAATTTAAAATATTTATTTGTCTATCAAAATACTTTTGTAGTAAAACTACTACAGTGGCATTCCCACTTTGAAACTCGAAAATGAATGTCGATGATGCAGCCGCCATCACCGAAATTATTTTCCAACGACAGAGAGGGGAGTACAACTTATTTCTTTAAAACATTTCTTTCAAATTCTATTGAAATATTTATATCAGAAAATACTTCTAACAATATTATTATTATATTCCAAAATCAATTGAAAGAAATCTTCAAACCCCGGAACTTAAGTTCTAAGTTTCCACTTTTCATTTATCTTATTTTCAACTTAGTTTCAACTATTATTAATATTTTCATTACCTAACACCCAATCTATAGCAACCAAATATACATCTTTATAAAATATTTATATATAGAAAATATAATAGGCAAAGTTATTTCATTCACCTATATTAAAAACAAATATTATGTCGGTCTGTCCTATTAAGTGTTTAGAAATCCCTATTGATGTCACAACATTCCATGAATCAACCAGAATTTATAAATACAAAACGGAACAGATTGACACAATATAAAAACCTTTTTATAACACTAACAAATACGCTCTCTCATATATATACACTCAATGACTCCCATAGGGTATTATTACCCTATTAGTAAAGAGTCAAACCCCACAAAGCTAAGGTTTATCGCTAAACCAAAGCTCTAATACCCGATGTAACATCCCGCCTTTTTGCACGCTTTAGACCGACACACATGCCGATTCAAACCATACGGAAGGGCAGGTTGTTACGGGGTAAATAAGAAAAAAAACAGAGAAGGAAAAAAGACAAGATAGAATCTCACAACGGAAGGATAAAATATAATAATCAATATACAATTCATAAAACTATTTATAAATAATTGATTCTTCTTTATACAATAAATATCAGAGTTCACATACCAATAATTATCAATGCAGAGGAATTAAATAGTGTAGTGGAATATAACTAATAATAATGGAAACACCGTCTTCGTCCTCCAGAGCTAAAGTCTTCGATCCTGAAACGCTCGGTCTGACTCGAGCGAATTTGAAAAACAAAAACACTCGAGTCAGAACTAAAAGATCTTATGTGAGTTAAATTAACAGAAATAAATATGAAAGAAGTAACTCAAGAGATGCTCGGGATTTACATCTCTTAAGGATCCGTTAAACTATTTACTATGTAGTATATTTCGCTATTATAATAGTGTCTAATTGTAAAATAAACTTACTTTTTTCTTAGCATTAAGAGGTTACACATATAGCTCTTAACACGTAATAGTCCCAGTAGTCCATCCAATATCATAGTCCCTCCTGATCGGGAAGCTACTAGAGGATACCACACGGGCTACGGGAGAAATCCAAACTCGTACAAGACGCGATAGGGTAGGTGACACGGCACAACTAGGCAATGCCAGGGTAGATATACCAATTGCTATCCGGGCTGATGGAAACGCGTAGCCGCAGCTACCGCCCACCTCGAAACAAACTCCCCCAAAAATAAAAGTAAAAGTGGCCACGGAATCAATCCAAAGTCAAAGTATAATATCGAAGAGGAATGTCCGATCAGAGGAATGACCTCATTGGCCCGAGAATCGCTCCTGTTTTAGCCACCTTATGCCAACTCACGGGAGTCGGGTCCACGTATTTACCTTGTAGGAAACGCCGCCACCATCCTACTTCATTCTGGAATCTCCACCGCGTACACGGTTGTTAAAGTGGTTTTCGGAGTTGACAGAGAGTATGACAACTTCAGATCCCGGTCTCTTCAACAACCAAACGTTATTATAACACCGCGGTCATTTAAAATAATTATACTTTAAAACCAGAATAAAATATCCATTTTAAACCCATATAAATACTATATCATTTATATTTTTAAAACCCCAAATCAATACGATATCATTTAGGCCCAAACCAATATAATGTCATTTTACTTTCCAATATATATTCTTTCCAAAATCATAGGGTTTTCAAAGTAAAATATTTAAAAATCAAAACTCTGGAATATAATATTTCCAAATTATACTACCTTGAAAATCATAACTTTGAAACAAATTTCCATCTCTCAAATGGTTAAATATTAAATTCTTTTATAAAAAAATAGCTTCTTTACATTTCACAAATCAATTTCAAATATCAATTTAAACTTCCAAATACCATTTTTAATTCTTATGTTTCAAAGCTTTACATATTTCACCATTTCAAAAACAAACTCATTTGACAAACCCATATACATCAAATTCAATTTCTTATTATTTAGACTTGAAACGTTTACTTAATGAATTCAATATAATTTAAGTAAAACCTTTAACTTCACATAATTGGAATATCTTTCATTTATTAAACTTGATATATTCATTTAAATCAACCTGATATTCATTTAAATCACTTTACACAAAATCAAGTTATAAAAATCATATCCTTTAAAAATTTAACTTTTATTAAATTTCAATTTAACTTAATATTATTCATCTTCCAAATCTTATCCTCATTTAAGTCATAAAAACTCCAGAAATTAGATTTTTAATAAATGCTTAATCGTATTTGATCTTAAAAATCAAACTTTATTTTATACTTCAAATCAAATTTATACGAAGCTTAAAAACCGAAAATTACTATATATATATAACCAATTCAATATCCCATAAACCATATATATATAGCTTTACAAAACCATAAAAACATTTCAAAATATATTTTATATATATACCGCGGTGCCTGTATAAAATTTTCTACCCTATGGTCAAGTGATATGGATGTTTATCATTTCAATCCGCAATTTAAAATAAAAATGCGGTTGTATATCATTTCAAACCGCAATCCCGAATGAAATGAAAATGCATGATGACTTAAAGTTTATACAATATAAATGTAGCATCCATTCATCCAAATTTCAATCATCAACCATCATTTGCAATCATCATCCAATTTAAACAATCATCGATATAGAGCATATAAATTATACAGGTAATAAATAACATGTGTTAACTAACAATTTATATTCAATAATAAATTTAACTACTGTTAAACTAGCAGTTTATATGCAAAAATAAATGTAAATTTAACTGGCAGTTAATATGAAATAAAAATAAACATAACTATTACAGGCAGTTAATACGCAAATAAATAAATTCTAACTGTCAAATTATATGCAATAAATAAAATTAATTAACAGTTAAATTAAATAAATGCGATTTAACAGAGATGACGAATAAAACATGCCAAACAGTCATAAATGAATTTCTACTCATATTTTAAGTCAATTTAACAAACATAAGAAATTTTAGAAGTTATGAGTGGGTTAAAACACTCACCTTTTGGATTCAAATTGAATTCAAATCCAATTTAAACCCAAAAATTTGACGGTCTCCAAATTCATTCAAACCAGCGTCAACAGATCCAGAATTTAATTACGATCCTAACAACAACAAAAATCGCGCGTGAAACGGAGTTCATATGTGAAAGTTATTATAATTAAACGATTTGCAATAGAAATTAAAAATAAACAAAACAAAAATAAAATACCATGCCACATCCACTCTTCCCTCGCGTATGCTTCTTCTTGATTGCTAGCTTTGTTCCGTAATTTTCTTTTATTTCGATTTACTTTAATTTTCCTCCTTATTATATGAATGTATGTATTTTTAAAAGGTTGGAAGAAAAAATAAGATTTGAAAAAGAAGAATTGAAAAAGAAAATGATTAAAATAAGAACTGAAAATGGAAGAGAAGATCTAGATTTGTAAAGAAAGAAGAAAGTTTGAAATAGAAGAAAATTTTGAAGAAGAAGAATATTTGAAGAGGAAGGAAAAATTAAAATGAGAGATAATAAGGAGATTTGAAGAGAAAAGAAAAAAAGTGGATGTTGCTACATTGTGTTGTAGTGGCACCGGATCGATTTCCAGCGGCCATAATAATGAGACATAAGTGGTCTGTGCACTATAAAACCAGTCTAACCAAAGGCCGGAAGAAACATAGTTTCCTTGACCCCAAAGTTTTGTCAAGTTCTAGTGGTCCAGTGGTTTCGACATAGTGGTTGTTGCTACATTGTGTTGTAGTGGCACCAGATCGATTCCCAACGGCCATAATAATGAGACATAAGTGGTCTAGGCACTATAAAACCAGTCTAACCAAAGGCCAGGAGAAACTTAGTTTCCTTGGCCCCAAAGTTTTGTCAAGTTCTAGTGGTCCAGTGGTTTCGACATAGTGGATGTTGCTACATTGTGTTGTAGTGGCACCGGATCTATTCCCAGCGGCCACAATAATGAGACATAAGTGGTCTGGGCACTATAAAACCAGTCTAACCAAAGGCCAGGAGAAACATAGTTTCCTTGGCCCCAAAGTTTTGTCAAGTTCTAGTGGTCCAGTGGTTTCGACATAGTGGATGTTGCTACATTGTTTTGTAGTGGCACCGGATCGATTCCCAGTGGCCACAATAATGAGACATTAGTGGTCTGGGCACTATAAAACCAGTCTAACCAAAGGCCAGGAGAAACATAGTTTCCTTGACCCCAAAGTTTTGTCAAGTTCTAGTGGTCCAGTGGTTAAGACATAGTGGAGTTGCTACATGTAGTTGTAGTGGCACCGGTTCGAATCCCAGCGGCCACAATAATGAGACATAAGTGTCTGGGCACTATAAATCCCAGTCTAACCAAAGGCCAGGGTAAACATAGTTTCCTTGGTCCCAAAGTTTTTGTGAAGTTCTAGTGGTCCAGTGGTTTCGACATAGTGGATGTTGCTACATTGTGTTGTAGTGGCACCGGATCGATTCCCAACGGCCACAATAATGAGACATAAGTGGTCTGGGCACTATAAAACCAGTCTAACCAAAGGCCAGGAGAAACATAGTTTCCTTGGCCCCAAAGTTTACAATGGCCCTAAAGTTTTCGCAAAATCTTTAATCACTCAAAAAATGGGCACCAGGCGATTCAAGATACTTGTGTACCTTTCTTCTTCGTATCCGTGATTTTGCTTGCCCTACTCCTTTTCTCTGTTCCCCTTCATGTCCTCATCCCCTCCCTTTCTCAGATCTCAGCGACTCCCCTTCCCCTCATCTACGCGCTCTGGCCGTTGTTTTAGAACCATGGCTCCTGTTGAAGTCGCTCGACATGACCTACAATCGTCTCGAGAATTTCCTCCTCTTCGTGCAATCGATCTGTCCCCCCAAGCACCATCTACCCGCTCTAGCTCAAGTGATGCTAATGTTGTAGCAGCCAGTCTATCTACAGTGTATTCGACTGCGACTAAAAAAGGTACACCACTATCCCTCCCTATGACCGGATCCAATGTGAGTGCTGTAGATAAGTCGAATTACGTTTTGGGACACCAAGTTTCGGTTTCTTTGGTTGAGGACCGAGTATTAGAAAGTAAGTCAGGTGATGTCATAAGCTTGGTTAAGCCAGTTGAGACTGATTGGTGCAGGTCAGGTGTTTGTATCAATGAAGCAGAGGGATCTGAACCTTTAAACAGTGCAAAATGTAAGGCATGTATCGCTACTCCTGATCTTCCATCTGTTGTGGCAAGTCCTGGGCCTTCGGCTCTGCCTGCTTGCTCCAAATTTGGTACAGATAGTAGCACTTCATCTGTTCGTCATAATGCCAATGCCAATGTAGACCCTGTGCTCAATAATTTAACTCCTGGTGATAACAGGCACGCGGTCTCTTCTCCCACTGTTGCACAATGCCCCAACCCTGAGGCCCCATCTGTACCTAGATCATGGTCTTCCCTATTTACATCCAAGCCCCGTAATGCGGGAGTTTATGAACCAGTTGATTTCGAAATCGTTGAGGAAAACGGAGTAATGATCCCTCCCCCCTGTGTAATGCAAGCCGGTTTGGACTTTTGGTCAGGATACGTAGTTGGATTCTTTTTGGACCCTAAATATCGACTTCATGATGCAGCTACTATTTGTCGTAGGGCCTGGAAACTTCAAGGGGGTCTGAGAGTTAAGTTAGTTGATTCCTTGTACTACCTTTTGTTCTCCTCCCCTGAGGAACGTAGTCGTGTTCTTGAGTCTGAGCCTTCCTTCATTGATGGTCAGCCTTTTATTATTACCCCCTGGTCACCGACGGTTGCTAGTGCTTGTGAACAGGTTTTTTCTATCCCTGTTTGGGTTTATTTCTCTCAAATCCCATCTGCTCTACAACCGCTGCTTGGTTTGAATTGGCTAGCATGCAATGTTGGTAAATTGATTTGTTTTGACTCTAATACAGTTGCGCGTGATAAGCTTGTATACGCCAAGGCTCTGATTGAGATTTCTCCCCTTAAGCGCTACCAACCTCTATTCCTGTCCAGCTAGCTGTTGGTCACGTGGTGGATGTTCGTGTACGTTATGGATGGGTCCCTGACATTTGTTCCTCCTGTCACTCTTTTGGCCATGTAGCCTCTGCCTGCACGCACTCTGCTGTATCTGCTGCTGCGCCAAAGATCCCTCTGCCTCGGCCTCCGCTTAGGAAATGGGTTCCCAAAGTCTCTCTTGTTGATTCTGACCCTGGTCCTTCTCTTACCATAGTGCAGCCTGTGTCCCCAGTTCCTGCTGACGTTCCTCCTGTTCTGTCTGCTGTGCCGGATCTCGCTCCGCCTCTCGTTGTTTGGGCTGAGACTGAACATTGTTGGGTTGACCGTCTTACTGGTATGAGATTCAACCCTGCGGATGACTTCTACCTTAAATATGTATTTGATGATCTATTGGACCTACGATGCCTTTATTATAGAATTTCTGGTGATTCCTTGGTTCTTGACTTGGAGAGCTCGTATGCTGAGATTAATTCTGTAATTCTAGCTGATACTGACTGGGATCGATCCTTTATTTACTCCTCTGATGTTGACAGCTATGATCCTTCTCTTGCTATTCATTTCCGCCCCTTTTTTGGTCTTCAAGGGGATGGTTCTCTGGATTCTTCCAGGGACGAAGAGGGTGTTGGTGATTCTTCCTCTGCGGAGGAGAACTAGTCTACGTATTTATTTCTTGTAGCTGTGACATGTCTGTCACACTCCTGTGCTGTATTTTTTATTTCTTTCTATCATAGTAGCTAAGGTGTCTCTACCTTTCTCCTGTACTTCAACTTTATTACGTTCGTAATAAAAGTGGTCGGTCCACTATAAAACCGTCGGCCTTGCCAAAAGAAAAAAGAAAAGGAAAAAAGAAGAAGATTAGAATGGAGGCTGTGGTTTCATTTGCGTCATATCTTATTTATAAGGTTAGAATTAGGTTTAGGATCAAAGATATTTGAAAAGAGAGACCGCTATTAATTAGAAATAAATGAAATGACGTTTCAGAAAAATGAATTTGGAAAATGAATGGAAAGAAATAAAGTAAATATGAACAAACTTGGTTTTGAAATATAGTAAATATGAACGGCGTTTTTAAAAGTAGCAGGTATTAAAAAGAGGCAATTATTAATTAGAAAGGGAATGAATGGACTAACTCTATACTGTAAACAAACTTTTAGAATTCAAATTTCAAAACGATTGTTTACTTAATAAATTTTGTTAACCCTAAACACACCAAAATTACTTCATTAACTCAAGTAATATTCGAATTCCTACGCATTTGGGTTTTTGTCTATGCATAATAATTTTTTATACTTACCTTAAAAATGAAAACATTTGATTTGTTTTTCCCAAAATGATCTCTTATTACCATTGAAACACCCTTTTTGTTTACCACAGAACGCGCGTTTTTTATATTAAATCTATTAATTGAAATCACCGTTTTCTTTCCTTTTAATTGAAATATTTGAACTACATTAATTGCAATCACTTACAAGTTAAATTTTAAAATAGATAACTAAAATGCACAAAAAAAATAGAAAAAATTGTTTATACACAAGAGTAATAAATAGATTATTTTCCTATTCTTGTAATCAGTCTGTAAGCTAAACAAAGTTCAAATAAACATATATTTCTTTCTATAAAATCAATTTTTCTATTTTTTATTTAAATTAAACTAAACCTACATTCACAGATGAAACATTCATTTTATTGATGTAAATGATTTTTTTTCATTGAATCAAAACTTTCCTTATATTTCACAAAACATAAGCTGCTTTTAATTGTACCTATTACAATTAGTATTCTCTCTCCTATTAATTGAAAATTTCCAACTAAATTAATTTCTGTTGATTAAGTTTCAAAATGGGCTAAATGAATGAAATGATAAGTATAACAATTACTTCCTATTAACGTAATATTTAGATGTTAAATTTCATTTATTTCGATTAAACCTATTTTCATACATTAATTCAATATACTGACAAACTTACTTTTGCACCCTCTCATTTACCCAAATGCCTTTTTATAAATAAACTTAACAATAGATTCATACTCTATTACATAAATGCCTACCCTTTCATCTAAATTAACATTTACGTAACTTCAAACATTTAATCCATTTAATTCTAATTACTCCTTTCATTAAATTTTAGATTCAAATCAATTTATAAAGCTTTTACTTCCATTCTTTATATACACTAACCATCATTAAATGAAGAATTTATTACGTTATTTCCCATTATTACCTAAATTTATTTATCTTAACATTTAATTTATAATTATTGCAATGATTTACGATTTAATTGAAGGAACTAACTATATAACTCATAATAGTTGTGGTAAAACTCTTAATCCTACATTTATAAGTATATCCTTATCTGTTATATCTATTAATTAAATAAATTCCATTTTTAAGTTGTAATGACCCGCCCTTCTGACCTCCCCTAGTCGGTAATTAAACCAACTTGAAACGTTCAAAATGACGGATTGTTATTCAGTTTATAGAGTTTAAACAGAATCAGCCACAGAAACATAGAATAATTATATTTCTCATAATGAATTTTTCTTACATATATCAGAGTTTGTACAATGCATTAATTTATACAGCGGAATATTTCCTTAAAGTACAAAAATAAATCCCCGAAAAGCTAAAGTGAAGCATTATTCCCCCTCTCTTTCTCTAACTTCGCTGCCTGAAAATCTTCAAGCTGTAAAATACTGGGTCTGACCCGAGTATTACATTCAAAAGAAAATAATACACGGGTCAGTCTAATTCAAACTCAGTTATTAGTGCATAGAGGCAATAATAATTAAATAACAATTAGACGACAGTCAAATATAAATTCACCTATCCGATCCTTTCAACAAAGAAAACGGATAACGGTAAACATAACACTTAACAGTGTTAAACAATAAATCAGTAGATTCAAATTATCAACGAAGATAGATGAAGGGATTTTCAATGAAGATAATTTAAAAAAAACATCAGAATTGCCTAAACGGCAATTAACAACAAAATCATCCAATTATAACCAAATCAATTCAAATAATTGAAATCAATCAATTTAAAACGACATATTCTGAATTGGCTGCGGTACACGCACGCGTGTGCGGCCTCGCCATATTTAAAACGTTAAATCTGTGTGGCTGCAGTACACGCACGCGTGCACTGCCTCGCCACAACAGTGAATACTAACAGCCATCAAAACTACAGAGGTCAAGTCACAACTATCATGACTCAACACAACTACAGCAATCAAGGGCAAACTGCAACGAAAATGCAGCCACCACAAGTATACAGGGCCACAACAAATATATAAAAACGAATAGCATCAAGGCACAAAGGTCACAGGTTGGCAACAATTGATTTGCATGCTACAGAGAACAAAATGACCAGAGGTAATAACAAGAATGGCCAAAGTCAAGTATGCTACAGGTTATGAAATGACCAATTTGCAAACATAAGTTGCCAAACTAAAATACAACTTTGTTTTCTAAACTTTATGTAGAAAATATGTACGAACATAAATGCTCGATTGTATCTGCATATTGAACATGCAAACAAAAGTGCAGTGGGACTACAAAATGCTCAAGTGTATCAACATATTAATTATGCTAACCGAAGTAGCAGTGAAACAATTAAAAGGCTCAAGTCAACATATATATCCAAAAATGCAACAAAAATAGAACTGCAGCCACCCGTGAATAAAATAGTTCATTGTTTAGTACAACAATACCAGATTCATGAAAAAATGAAACCTAAACTTATTAGTATATTTGTGTATCTAATTATCAACTGAATTGAACTTCAAAACTAAAAAGAGTTGAATTTTAAGATTTAAAACAAAATGCACTGTCATATTTATATAGCAAATAGTTCTAAAAGCATTCAGTTGAAAATCGAGTGTTGAAAATGGAATTGATTAGCAAATAATTTCAATACAAATTCCTTCTGAAAACTGCATGAAAATGAATAAATAAATAAAAAAAACACAGGTAACATTTCCAAATGGGTAAATGACACAAAACTAAATCATCAAAGTGAGATTTGAAAATCCCAGAAACTTGAAGCATTTGAGAGCATCATAGGAACCAAAACAATGTATATATACAAGCAACATGGAACACACAAGGCAAAAGTGCAATTCAAAAACATGCATACGTGACTGTACCTTCAGCGTAGGCTTATATTAACCACTTTCAAGGAAAAGGCACAGTGACATGAGCAACTTCAAGGCAACAAAACAAGTAGTATATGCTACTATTCACTAAAGAAAGGTTTGTATTTAGCTCCAACAAAATGTGTTCAATTGCACTTCATTTTAAAGTAATAAATTAAAACATAGATTGACAGAGGATGCTAGTAATTAATGGAAAAACAAAAGATCATAAATAACCACTTATCACTAGATTCAACTAACATTTTAAATCAGTACTAGAGATGAGTTTTTCTCACTTGCAAAACTTGATGAACAGAGATGCATACATACTTATTCACAGACATGTAGATACAACAGATACACCCAAATTTTCTGTTTTCTGGTTAAACCAGGAATACTCTTCAATCCTTTAATTAAAAATAGTGATTTTTGTTTTAAAAAATCAAATTTTGATTTCAGTATTTGGTTCATAAACCTTAATCCATCAATCATGATAACCGATTTTTTAATTTTGTTTAAGTTTCACTGTTGTTTTATTATTTCCAGAGGCAAAACAATTTAGTTTAACTCAAACAAATTTTTAAACCTAAAACTATGATGTAACCAACATATTATGTTCAATATTTAGGTCTTAACAAAACTTGGATTAAGAGCAAGTGATATTTGATTTACTTTTGAGCCTGGAATTAATCATTAGAGAAACAAAGTCCAAACATATATCATTCCTACCAGTATATATTCATACAGAAACATGCACTTGTATCTATTCACATAAAAATGCCACTTCCTCGAGAATTTTAGGGCAACATGGAAGACAAGTGCACCAAAGACAGTATACGGTATGGTCAAGATCAAACACAATTCATTTTCGAACAAAACAACAAGCTACACAGCACAAGAAAAATGAACCCCGAGCTCAAAGGCATCCAGTTCGAAGTCGAGCAAGTGTAACAATAGAATTTTTTTTTCAAAACATTTTATTTTAATTCAAACAACTGCAGTTTTCAAGTGCCAAAAATCGACAATCTGCCAAGCAAAAATCAATGTCGTGCTTTACCAAAATCGAACAATATCAAGGGTCGAAGCCACTGTTACGGCAAGGCAAAATCGAATGGCTGAGACGAAGCTAAACAACAATCAGAGAAAATCAAAATCGAAACAAAGATGAAGCCGAGATCAACATAAATTCACAAAAATCAAAATTCCAGAAATTTGAACAAATATATATTTATATATACGAACGCAAATAAAGGAGATTGAACTCTTATAAAACCCACAATCATCATCATATTTTTTTTAAAATTAAAATCAACAGAGAAATCATCAACATAATAACAAAATCGAACGACCTAAGGAGGATGAAGTAGATGTGAGGGTCACTCACCTTTCACCGAAGCAAAGTCGAACGAAGTAGAAACGAATGCGAAGAAGCCCTAAATCCGAGAAACAAAGAGCAACACCATCGATCGAAGCCGGCGCCTTTGATTTGAAAAGCCCTAAGCTTGCAAAGAGGATGAACGATTTTTTAGAGAGAGGCCGCCATCATTTTGTTCGCTTTAATTTTTTTTTTTCCGTATGATTTAGGGTTTTCGAATGAATATGAAATGAAAGGGGGGAGGTATCGGGTATTTTATGAGGAAGGGGAAGGAGATGTCGGCCATGCTTTGTTTTCGGCTGTGAAGGTACATAGGGTGTGCGAGAGTGGATGGGGCATTAAATGTATGTCCTTCATGCCATATTTTATTATATATATATTTTTCCCAATTTAAATTCAATTTGTTTTTTTTTCTCAACGTCAATTTTTATTAACATGTTTTACAATTGAATTTTATACTTGTATTTTGTATTGATAAAATTCATTCCATTTTATTTAAGTTAAAGAAAAATGTTATTAAAACTAACCATCAATCTATTAATTTACATAAATATTAATTCTTAAATCCAAATTATTTTCCTAAGTCATTAGTTTAAATTTTAAATACAAATTTAAATATTCACTTTCAAATTCCAAAGTCAAATTCAAATTTTTATTCAACTTTCAATAGATTAAATTCTAAAATTTAATCGCCAATTCATAGTTATATTGGGAATTCAAACTAAACCGTCATTCAAATATTTAAAATTAATTAAATATTTTCAATTTAAAATGTTTAAAATTTAGGGTCGTTACAATCTTCCCCCCTTAAAAGAATTTCGTCCCAAAATTATAAGTTAGGAAAAACGATTGTTAAAATCTCACCGATATTTATACCCTACACAATTTTTACCAAGTTCGAATCTTATTAAAATAAGTAAATATAGGATTCATTCCATTTATTTTATCTCCCTAGCTTTGTTCATTATTTTCTAAAATCAAGACGTAAAAGTCTTTTACCAAAATTTTCGACTTACAAAACTCAGATTTAAACTTGAAATTCTTCATGCTAGAGATTTGCATATTATATCATTTTTTTCAAAGCTGTGGACTTTCAAGATATTTTAAAGATCTTCTTCTTTAATTCAATTAGGTTGGAATTTTGTAATTTTAATTTCAGACTATTGATTTGCTATCTAAAGTTTTGAAAATACTTGCTAACTCGAAGTTTAACAAGTCTATTGTCGTTGTTACAGACATTAGGCATACGCTGGCCAGGCGCATGACTAAATATCTCCAAGTATTAAATATACTTGCTTCAACTTCCAGTGAAAATACTTTTAAAAATTCTTTTAAAAATGGATATGGAAAGCACGTTCCCCCATGGATCACATTTTACCCGGCGGTTACGCTACTATCCCAGTAGAATCGCTCGTAATCTGTAGATTTCACATCTCTTGAATTTTGCCATGGTTGTTGCCATAGATCGCGGTTCACATGGCGGTTACGCTACTATCCAAGTAGAAACGCTTGTGACCGTAGGCATCTCGCCCCTCAAATTACGCTTTGGCCTCTAGATCACAGTTTACGCGGCGGTTGCGCCACTATCCCAGTGGAAACGCTTGTAACTGTAGGCATCACGCCCCATGAATTACGCTAGCATACATCATCAATTCACATGATCCCATCACGATGATCCATCATGAGGGATTCTAGTCCAAATGGACATTCCAACTTATGGAAATTCTACGTAGCTACGATTTTCAAATGGACACTCACACCGAGTTCCAATCACCTTCACAAATTTTAAATGGAAGGTACTTTTCCATATCCTCAGTTTAGAAAACATATGTCATATACATATAGTACTTCATTTCACATTTTGTACATATCATACCTATGTAAACTTGCATAGGATTTTCATAATAATGACTTTCCAAACTGATGGTTTTCGAATTATTACATTCACATATATAAGTCTCGAAAACCCAATTCACATTCATAACAAATAGAGGATTCCAAAAATTTTCCATCTCGTTTAAAATTTTCCTCTAAATCGATTTGAAAATTTAAGGTTATCTCAAACCCAATTCACATTCATAATCCAATTTATTATCGACTTCACATTCGATTTGGATTTCACGTTACATCGTCAATTCTCAACACATAATTGATGTCTACCGATATATAACCTCTAAGCTCGTACGTCTCAGAGAAGGGTGTTAAGCTAAAAGAAAAAATTCTCCGCCACCACAGATATATATTTAATAGAGATCAATTGCTATGTCATCAATTCACAATGTTAGACATACAATCCAAATCGACTATCCGAAATTCAAAGCTCAACTTATATTGTTTTTGGTGTCGAAGTTAAACTCAATTTGACTCATAATTCAATCTTTTTGAAAAAATTCAAGTTGAACTAATTGTTCAAATTTCCCATAAATATCTTTACAAGATATATATAATTTTCCACACTTAACCATTTGAAACAAATTTCAATTTTTTTTTTCAATTTATCTTTAAAAGATAGAATTTCAAACTTTCCATTTCATATTGGAAAACATTTCCATACTTATTAAATAATAAGTAATTCACAAATCCATTTATTTTCAACACTTGAAAAATATTCAATATACTTAAATCATAATCAAGTATATATTCCATTCTTTAAGGAAAGCGCTCTTTTAAACACATTTATTTGAGTCAAAACGAATGTTGCGTAAAACATCGTTACGACAACTCAAAATCTCTAGTATAGGGATTCGAATTTAAGATAGATATATAAACCCCAATACTATATAAAACATTTCCTTTCGGAAACCATTTACTATAACAACAGTGTTATAGTCCACCATTTCCTTATTTCTCGAAAACGCCTATTTCAACAATGAATGTTGAAATCTATGGTTTCGATAGTTAATATATTTTAAAACATCTTTTAAAACAATTAACTTCATTTCATAATATCACTTCCCTAAAACATATCCGTTTTATTCAATAATATATTCACTGTCCAAAATCGCGAATATACATCGTTTACCAAATTCAATACTTGGACTTATTTCATAGTTTGAACTCCGCATACTTTTCACAATATTGGTTTTAAACCGGTTTCAAACTTTTCAATATTAAGTTTTTCACTTAACTTAATTCTTTGATGTTCAAATTCAAATTCATCACTGAATCTATTAAACCCATTATGGATTATCATGTTGACAACTTCAAATTTTAAATCTAAATTCCATTTGAACTTTGCATTTGCTTTCTATTTCCAAATTAATCAATTAGTTCTTAGTAAGCCATTCATCGACTTGGTTCCATTAGATTTATATTTCCACATTAACCATTTTATGCATTAGTTTAAACTTTGAAATATAAGCGTTACATCAAAACTAGTTTGATTCCTACAGTTAAGTCAACAAATAAACTTCCTTCCCAAGATGCTATTTCATTAAAATATTTCCTTCCGTACAAAATTATACATAGCTTAATACTTTTAAAAGACGTACATAGAAGATTGTGGATTACAAAAGATAGTATTACAAAATATATTGATTGCTTCAAATATACTGATTGGTTTAAGATTCAGAATTATTAAGGACTATCGACTTCCTATCTGGTAGTATGCATCTTTGCCAAACTTTCATCTTCGGATTGCACTATTTCAGGTTGTATTAAAGGAGAATTAACACATTCAAAATCTACATGTCCCCAATTCCTACAGTTCCCGCAAAAATATGAGATGCTTCCATCCTTATCTATCACCCCTACACTTTTTGCTCTAGCTAATCGGGCTATAGCTTGCTTTCCATGATGTCTTTTAGTGCAGTCTCTGGCTATATGTCTAGTCTGGCGACAATGGTAGCAGATTACCAATCTGTCGACGGGTAAATCGAGTACGCGCTTCTTCTTTTTCACTTCAAGGAAATGACTAAGAAAATGCCCTACCCCTCGACATTTAAAACACACAATCTCAGGACGAGCGAACCAGACATCCACATCCCTTTTCTTTCTCTTCTCTCGGCACTTAACGGCATAATGTCCCTTTTTATGACATCGATAACAGATAACATCATCATAGGGACCAGGTGCTTGCCTTTCATTTATTTTCCTTTCGATTTCCGCACGTGCTACTTCAGCTTCTCTACGAGCAATTGCTCTTTGTTCACGGCGTGCTGCTTTTTGTGCTTCGGTTTTCGCCATTTTAATTAACAAGATATTTTCGAAGTTTACTATCAAAATTTACAATCATTATTAGCAGAGGTTGGATTATTCAAACATTTTCCCAAGACAATTTGCAAATTTATATTATCCTGATATATAGGATTATTGTTCAACCAAACTTGAGATTCAACTTCGGATTTTATTTCAATCATTTGAAATATACATATATATACATACTTGCATATTAAACTTTGCTTGAAACATAAAAACAAAATTTATTTTATTCTTTCGGAAATATTTTGAAAAATTACTTGAAATTTTTTCTTTCTGTACATACTACTAGTATTGTTTTTCAAAACATTTGAAATCAATTTTCAAAAGAATTCAGAATCAAATTCCCAAGTTATAGTTTAATGATCCTCTTGGCTATACTAAATTGACATATCATTTTATTTCACAATTATTACTTTGGAGATATTCAAAATATTGGATCTAAACCAATTCATTAATTCACTTCACTTATATTTTATTTTTCATAAATCTCAACAATTCGATAATGGTTTTCGAATGATCGGAACTCAAATCTAAGGAGACCTTATCGAAGAGAAACTATCGCAAACCTAAATTTAGAGAGGGGATTTTCCGAAAAAGAATTGAATTTCCAAAATACCTTTTATTTTTCAAAGAAAACAATTTCATACTTCTTTAGATTTGAAAAACATTTTTTTTTAAATGATTCTAGTAACTATTCATATTAAACATCATAAACTGAGCTTTGTATAAACCAAAGCTCTGATACAACTTTTGTAACGACCCGCCCTTCTGACCGCCCCTAGTCGGTAATTAAACCAACTTGAAACGTTCAAAATGACAGATTGTTATTCAGTTTATAGAGTTTAAACAGAATCGGCCACAGAAACGCAGAATAATTATATTTCTCATAATGAATTTTTCTTACATATATCAGAGTTTGTACAATGCATTAATTTATACAATGGAATATTTCCTTAAAGTACAAAAATAAATCCCCGAAAAGCTAAAGTGAAGCGTTATCCCCCCTCTCTCTCTAACTTCGCTGCCTGAAAATCTTCAAGCTGTAAAACGCTGGGTCTGACCCGAGTATTACAATCAAAAGAAAATAATACACGGGTTGGTCTAATTCAAACTCAGTTATTAGTGCATAGAGGCAATAATAATTAAATAACAATTAGACGACAGTCAAATATAAATTCACCCATCCGATCCTTTCAACAAAGAAAACGGATAACGGTAAACATAACACTTAACAGTGTTAAACAATAAATCAGTAGATTCAAATTATCAACGAAGATAGATGAAGGGATTTTCAATGAAGATAATTTTAAAAAAACATCAGAATTGCCTAAACGTCAATTAACAACAAAATCGTCCAATTATTACCAAATCAATTCAAATAATTGAAATCAATCAATTTAAAACGACAGATTCTGAATTGGCTGCGGTACACGCACGTGTGTACGGCCTCGCCATATTTAAAACGTTAAATCTGTGTGGCTGTAGTGCACTGCCTCGCCACAACAGTGAATACTAACAGCCATCAAAACTACAGAGGTCAAGTCACAACTATCATGACTCAACACAACTGCAGCAATCAAGGGAAAACTGCAACGAAAATGCAGCCACCACAAGTATACAGGGGCACAACAAATATACAAAAATGAATAGCATCAAGGCACAAAGGTCACAGGTTGGCAACAATTGATTTATATGCTACAGAGAACAAAATAACCAGAGGTAATAACAAGAATGACCAAAGTCAAGTATGCTACAGGTTATGAAATGACCAATTTGCAAACATAAGTTGCCAAACTAAAATACAACTTTGTTTTCTAAACTTTATGTAGAAAATATGTACGAACATAAATGCTCGATTGTATCTGCATATTGAACATGCAAACAAAAGTGCAGTGAGACTACAAAATGCTCAAGTGTATCAACATATTAATTATGCTAACCCAAGTTGCAGTGAAACAATTAAAAGGCTCAAGTCAACATATATATCCAAAAGTGCAACAAAAATAGAACTGCAGCCACCCGTGAATAAAATAGTTCATTGTTTAGTACAACAATACCAGATTCATGAAAAAATGAAACCTAAACTTATTAGTATATTTGTGTATCTAATTATGAACTGAATTGAACTTCAAAACTAAAAAGAGTTGAACTTTAAGATTTAAAACAAAATGCACTGTCATATTTATATAGCAAATAGTTCTAAAAGCATTCAGTTGAAAATCGAGTGTTGAAAATGGAATTGATTAGCAAATAATTTCAATACAAATTCCTTTTGAAAACTGCATGAAAATGAACAAATAAAAAACAAACAAACACAGGTAACATTTCCAAATGGGTAAATGACACAAAACTAAATCATCAAAGTGAGATTTCAAAATCCCAGAAACTTGAAGCATTTGAGAGCATCATAGGAACCAAAACAATGTATTTATACAAGCAACATGGAACACACAAGGCAGAAGTGCAATTTAAAAACATGCATACATTACTGTACCTTCAGCGTAGGCTTATATTAACCACTTTCAAGGAAAAGGCACAGGGACGTGAGCAACTTCAAGGCAACAAAACAAGTAGTATATGCTACTATTCACTAAACAAAAGTTTGTATTTAGCTCCAACAAAATGTGTTCAATTGCACTTCATTTTAAAGTAATAAATTAAAACATAGATTGACAGAGGATGCTAGTAATTAATGGCAAAACAAGAGATCATAAATAACCACTTATCACTAGATTCAACTAACATTTTAAATCAGTACTAGAGATGAGTTTTTCTCACTTGCAAAACTTGATGAACAGAGATGCATACATACTTATTCACAGACATGTAGATACAACAGATACACCCAAATTTTCTGTTTTCTGGTTAAACCAGGAATACTCTTCAATCCTTTAATTAAAAATAGTGATTTTTGTTTTAAAAAATCAAATTTTGATTTCAGTATTTGGTTCATAAACCTTAATCCATCAATCATGATAACCGATTTTTTAACTTTGTTTAAGTTTCACTGTTGTTTTATTATTTCCAGAGGCAAAACAATTTAGTTTAACTCAAACAAATTTTTAAACCTAAAAATATGATGTAACCAACATATTATGTTCAATATTTAGGTCTTAACAAAACTTGGATTAAGAGCAAGTGATATTTGATTTACTTTTGAGCCTGGAATTAATCATTAGAGAAACAGAGTCCAAACATATATAATTCCTACTAGTATATATTCATACAGAAACATGCACTTGTATCTATTCACATAAAAATGCCACTTCCTCGATAATTTTGGGGCAACATGGAAGACAAGTGCACCAAAGACAGTATACGGTATGGCCAAGATCAAACACAATTCATTTTCGAACAAAACAACAAGCTACACAGCACAAGAAAAATGAACCCTGAGCTCAAAGGCATCTAGTTCGAACTCGAGCAAGTGTAACAATAGAATTTTTTTTTCAAAACATTTTATTTAATTCAAACAACTGCAGTTTTCAAGTGACAAAAGTCGACAATTTCCAAGCAAAAATCAATGTCGTGCTTTACCAAAATCGAACAATATCAAGGGCCGAAGCCACTGTTACGGCAAGGCAAAATCGAATGGCTGAGACGAAGCGAAACAACAATCAGAGAAAATCAAAATCGAAACAGAGATGAAGTCGAGATCAACATAAATTCACAAAAATCAAAATTCCAGAAATACGAACAAATATATATTTATATATACGAACGCAAATAAAGGAGATCGAACTCTTATAAAACCTACAATCATCATCATATATATTTTTCTAAATTAAAATCAACAGAGAAATCATCAACATAATAACAAAATTGAACGACCTAAGGAGGATGAAGTAGATGTGAGGGTCACTCACCTTTCACCGAAGCAAAGTCGAACGAAGCAGAGACGAACGCGAAGAAGCCCTAAATCCGAGAAACAAAGAGCAACACCATCGATCGAAGCCGGCACCTTTGATTTGAAAAGCCCTAAGCTTGCAAAGAGGACGAACGATTTTTTAGAGAAAGGCCGCCATCATTTTGTTCGCTTTGATTTTTTTCCGTATGATTTAGGGTTTTCGAATGAATATGAAACGAAAGGGGGGAGGTATCGGGTATTTTATGAGGAAGGGGAAGGAGATGTCGGCCATGCTTTATTTTCGGCTGTGAAGGTACATAGGGTGTGCGATAGAGGATGGGGCATTAAATGTATGTCCTTCATGCCTTATTTTTGTATATTTTTTTTCCCAATTTAAATTCAATTTGTTTTTTTTTCTCAACATCAATTTTTATTAACATGTTTTACAATTAAATTTTATACTTGTATTTTGTATTGATAAAATTCATTCCATTATATTTAAGTTAAAGAAAAATGTTATTAAAACTAACCATCAATCTATTAATTTACATAAATAATAATTCTTAAATCCAAATTATTTTCCTAGGTCATTAGTTCGAATTTTAAATACAAATTTAAATATTCACTTTCAAATTCCAAAGTCAAATTCAAATTTTTATTCAACTTTCGATAGATTAAATTCTAAAATTTAATCACCAATTCATAGTTATATTGGGAATTCAAACTAAACCATCATTCAAATATTTAAAATTAATTAAATATTTTCAATTTAAATTGTTTAAAATTTAGGGTCGTTACATAAGTCCTTTAATTTATTGCTAAATATCCATTTCCCTTTCCCATCAAATTTGGATTCCATCAAATTAATATAACCAAGCAGATTTCCATTCACACTTTATTATAAACCTAAAATTTGCAATTTATTATCTTGTATTGATTTTATACAATTACCATTGACTTTACATTCCATTACTATTCAATGCATATTTATTCATCAAACAAATTCGATATTTACTTTTCTTTCCTTTTATTTGATAAATAACCTAGTATACATTTACGTACATGCATTTCATTCCATTCATTTATGGGTATTGCATTGAAATTAAATTTATTACCTAATACCAACATTATTACCACTAATTACAATTGGATTCCCAATTTTATTCAATACCCTGAATAAATTACATATATTAATCAAATCCTTACCTTTTTTTTTCTCATGTTCCATTAAATATATGCACACATACAAATTAAGATTCTAAATCCAATTAGTTATTCCTTTTACATCAACCATAACTTAGGAATAATTATCGTTTCCTATTTATTTTGTTACATTCACTTATATTCACTTTATGAGTAAATTGGTATTCCCTTTAACCCATTAATTACTAACTTTAGTTATTGCAATTCATTTATCTAACATAAATTTTGAATCTATTTCCAAATTTTCATATTTCAATTAATTAACACCTTACAATAGTTTACAAATAAAAGGGATTGTACTAATTACGTTGTTTATTGTCATGCATTACTTTATTACTTCCGTTTACATTCAATTTCCATAAATCAATATTTTATTCCATTGATAAATTCAATACTTGCCTTAATTTACTTATTCAAACTTTATATCAAATGCAACAATTTCCACTATTATTATTAATTGCAATATATAATTTAATCTGTAAATTTTGATTACCCTTGATACATCAAATTTCAACATTTTCTTTCATATAAATATATAAGATTTTTATTCCTTTCTAAATTTAAATTAAAATCTTATTAATTTAATTCATTTAAACGTCGAATTTACACGGGTCGTTACATTTCGTCCCCGAAATTTAAAACAAAGGTAATTTAATATCCTATTTAAGATTTTAAATTTTTTAAAACCAAGCATATATCAAACATATGCTAACAACCATAGCAATCAATTCATCTAATCAAACAAAATTAACTATCCAGACAAAATTCTGGATAGAGTTTCCTCGAGTTTCCCAAGTAAACAGTGGGTTACTCGCTCTATAAAACCCAAACAATCAACACTACTGAGTTACAGAACACCTACTCATCTATATCTATAACTGAACAAGACATCAGACTATAGACAAGTCTGACTCAACCACCAAATCTCCCAAAACAGCTGATTCCAAAACCAAAAATAGATCATACACGTACTCCCTCGGAGATACGTGAAACACAACGAATTCCAGTTGTCCAAACTGGCAATTCAATCCAGATAATCAAACACTTATCCAAAACAGAACACAGAAGAAATCCAAAACATCTCGGAGCTAGCTTACCCAACTTTACCAAAATTTATGGCTCCTAAAAACTGAGAACTTATCCAAAATCAGATATTCGACCGCCTATCTCCTACCTGATCAGTTCAATCCTTGCTGATGTCTCAAGAAACAAACTAGACCAAACCCAATCCACCAAAATGATCCTCCATGATCAATCAAGATCAAGAACAAACTCCACTCACAACCATCAAAAGAAAACAAACTTCTCCTATCCGGAAAAGAAAAGCAGATGCACTCCCAAACTGCTTCCGCTGCACAACTCTGATCTGGAGCAGAAAAGAATGCTGATGAAGAACACCAGCACAACTAGACAAAAGATAAACTCCGGGTCAGACATGGGTCTGGTGTGAGTAAAAGGTTAAGGTTGCTTAACTTTAAAAACCTTTGAAAAGAAAGGTATCACGTAAGACTTTCCACAAATAAACATGGAAAAGTTTTTACCTTACGCTAACCAAAACATTTGATAGGAAATCCGATGATATTATAATAGTGTCTGGGGTTTTCAAGTAAATAAGAAATAGCTGAAATTGTTACATCTATTAAATTCCAGCTACTAGCCACAAAAGTGGGTAATACAATCAAAATCGTTGACACTTATTGGATTGTGGATTCCATACAATGGCAGGGCTACTGGGGTACCGCCCGTCACAATACGTGGCCTAGATCACCGTACCAAGGAGTACGCCAGCTCCCCTGCAACACAAGGCCGGAACCATTCCTTACTGAACAGTTCCGAACAAGACAACCCCGGCAGTTGTTGTAATCAACTGCCCACACAGCCGAATATAAAGGGACTTCTAGACAGGGATCAATCTCGCTCTCCAGTGGGGGCTACCCACGAAGCCTTGCTGCACCTCCCCTGTTTTAGCCATTCCCGGTTGATGAGGCTTGAGGCTATGATTACGTTTAGAGAACACATCTCTTACAATGCTCATCGTCCACCTGACGATGTTCTGAAAGCATTCAATCCATACAAGTTCGTTTCGGGTTCGAACGAAACCGAAGGCATTATCTCGTTACACTCATTTTGGAATTACCCTCAGAGTTAACGATGATAACCCTTGCACTCTGAATCTTCATCTCGAACCTATAAGAACTAATTCCGTCAAACTCATCACGGAATCACCCGCAGAATTATACTGACGTATAGTCCTTACACCTCGAGTCTTCACTCTTCACATAAGATTCACGACCTATCGTTAATTTGGATCGATGTGGTTTTCAGATATCCAAATATGGAAACCCGATCCCGATCTCATCGAAATCCAAAGCGTGTCTTTTAGTTCCAAGTTGTTTTAAAGTTTTAAAACAATTCAATTCAATATTATCTATATACACACAAATAGATAATTCATATTATCAACTCAATGCAACCATAGCATCCAAATCACACAACATCATTTATCTCATAACTGAGATCTCAATCATTCAGGGTAATAAATATCAATCATCATTCATAAGCAATGACTTATTAGATCGCCATTCTATAATTAATTTAAAATGAATTAAAATAATTACTTCCTCCTTAATTAATTTAAAATGAATTAAATTAATTACTTATCCATATAAATCTTGCTTACGCATTCCTTAATTAATTACAAATCAATCAATTAATTATTCTCAACAAATAACCCTAATTAATCATCTTAATTAATTATCTTAAATCACATTCAAATAATTAACCTCTAATTAATTTCACAAATTAATTATTCCAAACCAAATCAGTAATTAACTTGTAATCACTTCATTAACTAATCCTTAATTAATTACATTAATTAATACCTTCATTGATTAATTGTTCTTATTAATCAATCCTCAAATCACATCATTAATTATTTAAATTAAAATTAATGATCCCAAATTATTTTATTAATAAAGTTACCCTATTGAATTAATTATCAATTATCCCTATTGATCAATCATTCTTGATTAATCACATTAAGTAATTAACTATATCAATTTCATCTTTAATTATCTTTAAATAACTTAATTATCTAAACCCAAAATTAATTACACCAAATAATTTATTATTAATTACTTATCTTAAGTAACTAAACACACTAATAATAATTACACAAAGTAATTAATTCCAAAAACTCCTCCATCATTCAAGTATCCTTCAATTAAATTACATCAAGTAATTTATCTTCTTAATTACTCTTCTAAGTAATTATTCACTTTTAATTACATTGATAATTACCTCTCAAATCAATCAATGATTAATTTAAATTAATTAAACTTAATTAATTAACTTAATTAATCAAAATAAACTCAATTAATTACAATTAGTAATTAATTTCTTAATTACTTTCATTAAGTAATTATACTAAAATAATTCTCAAATGATTACCTTTAAATTAATTAATACAATTAATCATTAAAATTAATCACATTAATTAATTATAAAATAATATTAAGTTAATGACCTTCATTAACCAATAACAAATCTTTAATTACTTCTCTAAATTAATTAACTGAATTAATCAATATTAATTCTTAATTTATTTAAAGAAACTCATTAATTTATTTCTAATTATTAAATTAATCAAGTGATAATTAAAAACTTAATTGGTTATTAATTACTTGATTAATAGATTCAATTCATTAATTAAATTAATCAAATCTTATTTAAATTAATTGATTTCTAAATCTCACTTAAATCAAGTTTAATTAACTTACTTAATCCTTTTAATTGATTAAATAAAACCCTTAATTATTTAATTAATTAACCAAATTATTAATTAATTAAATTAATTAATTACAAAACTTACTTGCCCTGATTATTTAATGAATTATAAATTATTAAGTTCTTATTAACTTAATGATAATCATAAATCTCATTCATGATTTAATTATCATTTCAAAGTAATTAAAAAACAACTTGTTTTTTTTTTCCTTTAGATTGCATTTGAAATTCAAGATTTAAAAATGAAATAAATTTTAACTTAAACAAAACCTTTAAAACATTCCAAAGCCTTTTTAATTATATGATAAAGAATCTATTTGTTTTATAAATAAATTTAAAAGAATTATAAACCCAAATTCAAATTTAAACTTAAACCATACTTAGAAACATTCAAAGTTGTTTTAAAAACATTTGAGTTCCAAGCTTATTCACGTACAAATTAGTATTCAAATTCATTTTTGAGTCTTAGATTCCAAACTTAGATTTGATCACTTTGTTCAAATCTTATATTCATATTTTAAAAACTTTATTATAAATTACTTTATGATTCAACTTAATTAAAAACATTTGAATTTATAAACTTATTTTCTTTTCAAATCCAAAGATTTCAAATTCAAATTTGAATACAGATTTACAATTCAGATTTTAGACTTAAATTTAAAATCTTGTTTTAAAATCTCATTTTTTTCCATATTTTTTAAAACACTTTATAAACTACTGTATAAATTTTTAATTGTTAAACCTTTCATAATTTTTTTTATAAAATTTATTTATTTGAAAACTGGAATTCAAATTCATTGAATTCAAAATTTAAACTTGTTTCAACTTTTGTTTTTAAAACTGTACTTTGCTTCTTTTATTTAAATTTAGTTTAAACTTAAAAACCTATAAACTGTCTGGTTTCCAGAAAACAAAACCTGAAACAAACTACTCAAGCCCACTCTGATTCCTTCAAGTCATACCCTAAATTACTTTGAGTGAATACTCGAATTACCTGAGACATACTTGAGTTCGTTTTCACCAGTGCTAAACCCCATTCCAAAATCCTTCACCAGCAAAAAGTAATGCATGGTGCACGTGCACCGTGACGTCGATCATCTCCGGCCTCTCACCATGGCTTCAACTCATCGAAAACCACCCATGCTTCAACCTACGACCACCAAATCATCTCCATCCACCTGAAATCCAAATCGTGCCTCCACACCCAAACTAGGAACACAGAACCATCTCGAAACCCAAACCTGAAACATCACCTCGTTCTCCCACTGCCGCTCACCAAAACGGAAATGCCTCCGGCCACATCCTCTTTTACAACCTCTCATTAAATTCCCATACTTTGGTGGAGCTCGATCCACTAGAGGCGATGAACGACCCCTCTAAAAACCCAACCCAAAAATTAGGGCTTCAAACTTCATCGACCAAACATTGTCACCACCGTGCTTGGAGCATCAATCCAGAATTTGTCCACGATTCTCCGATCATTCCTCCACCATCAGGAAAGACCCCAATCATTCTGATCCATTAGATCATCAGAAGCAACTTAAAGTATCCAAACTGATCAACCAAGAATTTCTCCTTCATTTCTTAACTAAAAATTAAGTTTTTATTCTTAAAAATCATGTTCCAGTGTAATAATTCGAATATTTTCCTGAATACATGAATCAGGGAGGTTGAATTTTTACTTATCTTAAGCTTATACTGTAAATTTTGATTTCCAGTAATATTTCAAATTTGATTTATCTTTTAAAAAAAATTTAAAACCTTCTCTATGACAAAACAAACAGGTTTTATTAAAAACTCAAATCCAAACAAAGATTGGATTAAGAGAAAATGATTCTTGAATTAGTTTGTAGCTTGGAATACTAAATAGAGAAATACTGAAACATGCATACTCCTATATACATCCATATATATATATATATATATATATATATATATATATACACACACACAGAACCATCTACAAATATTCACACAAGACACAAATTCCACATAATTTAACATGCAACCATATTTACTTAAGTATTTTTTTTATAAAAATGTTACTCACCTGATTTTTGAAAGACAGAGCACTTGATTTTTGAAAACAGTTCTTGAACTTTTGAAAATATGAATGCCTTTGCTTTAAAAAACTGGAATTGCTAGAATTTGTAAAAGAGCTTGAAAACTTGCTTTGATGATTTTTGCTTTAGTTCCACGTTTGAACAAAATACAGGCTTTGAACTTGAAACTGATCTACAGGGTTGCTTGCTTTTCAAAGCAGAATTGAAGAAAATGCAGGGTTTTTGATTTGAGGATGACAGGTTTGTTGCTGGAAATTGACTTGCATGTTTGAGTTGCTTACTTAATTTTGAACTGGAATGCTTCCAGGTTGAAGAAGTGATATAGGTTTCAAATGCAGGCATTGTTTTTTTTTTTTGAACTGGTTTTGTAGGTTAGAGTTTCAGATATGTTTTGGTTAAGAGATGATCTCAAACTTGCTTTACTAGCTTAGAATTTGAAAAGAAATTTTAGGAGGAGAAGACAATGTTATAAAAGGCTGAAATGTTTTAGAATAAAATAAAAGAAAATATAGAATCAAACATGACACTTGTAGAAAACTATACATTTGTCACTTACCTTAATTAACAAATTAACACATGTTATTAGATAACTTAAGATAGTAACACATGTCTCTTATTTAATTAGTTATATATTTAGATGTTTATAAAGGATTTTACTTAATTTATTTTATACTTATATAAATATGTATGAATTTTTTGTTTAAAGAAAAAGTAAATAAAACAAATTATAGATTAAAACATATTCAAATATTTTAAAGAATCTATTAATTTGAATTTCAAATAAAATTCCACATTCACATTAAACTTTTGAAATCCAATTTAATATCAATTTATTCAATTTAAAATGATAATACTATTTCCTTATTTTAATTCCTTTTATATTTATGAAAAATAGTATATTTATTAATAGGGCTTAAAATAACAATTTAACAAATTTTATATGATTTATAAAGAAATTATAATCACATTTATATGTAAATGAATTTAAATCATAGGCTATTTTATATTTTAGACTTATATAAAATATTCTCAAATCATATTACTCAAATAATATTTAAAAAGAAATAAATTCAACTTTTATTAAATTTTAAAACAAAAATTAAACTAAAACAAATTTTAAACAATTTAACATTTATTATAAATATTACAAACCATATAATTACTAGTTTAAATAGATTTTTAAAAGCTTAATATTAATTTAAAACATAATTTCCTAATACTCAATATTTTATTAGAATTTAAAAACAAAACTTTATTTATTTATTATCATGTAGTTAAATTCCAAAACAAAGATAAACTATAATATATATACAAATATATATATATATATATATATACATATATATATATACATTATCATTTAAAACATTTATTTTAGCATTTTAAAAAGACAAATCACAAATTAAATATTTATTAAATCTGATTATTAAACCAAAACATATATTTTTAATCAATATTGTCAATATCAATTTAATTTTATATAAAGATTATTAAATTGATATTGTCAAAAATTCCGGGATATCACATTAAGTTGGGATGATTTGATTTGATTGTTCTCTACACATATTTTTGTGCATAAGACAATAAAGAAATGGTTTGGAAAGTTATGGGAATTGTGAATCAAAGTTGTGAAAGTTAGAAGCGAAAAGGAAGTTATGGATGCAGTTTGAAAATGCCTTACATTCGACGATTTTCAAAGTTAACTTTGAGAGACATCCTAGAGGATTCTTTTCATTTTAATAATTACTATGAGTGTACTTGTTACTAAAAAATGTGGAAGTTTAAATCATTCATTAACTTGTGAAATAAAGTTACAAAATGCTATAGCGAGAAGAAGGTTGCTATATGAGTATTTTGAAATGTCATATTTTTTAGAATTTTTCTAACTAATTTGGAAGATGTCCTTAGGGGTATGTTTTCATTTTTTTTAAGCACCCTAAGGTTAATACTTACTGTAAAAATTTCAAGTCTTAATTCACTTGTTAAAGTGGTGAAAACTGGTCACAAAGTTTGTGCTTTTCAATGTTGTTCTTCAACAAGGACTTTTAACAGCATTTATAAATGTCGTAGCAAGTTGTTTGTGGTTTTAAATGTCTAAAAATGATATTTAAATTTGATATTTTTATTTAATATTTTTAGGAATGTTTTATAACATATTTTGAAGTATTTTAAATTTGGTTTGAAGTTTAAATATATTTTTAATATTTGTTTATGAATTTTGGAAGTAAATGAGTTTTATATTATAAAACATGTTTTTATTTATTTTCTTCAAATTATAAACTAGTTATTTTAAGGTAATATTTCACATAAATATTTAAAACCTATTAATAATTATTTTAAAGTGTGTGTGTGTGTGTGTGTAGGTTTTTGAAAAGTAATTAACCATGCTTAACATTGAAAGGCACGTAGTAGGCTTATCAATTTGTGAATGTTAAGATTGACGTTCGAGTAAGGATAGAAGCAACAGTGCTTTAACCTACAATCTTCCCTCTTGATTGAGGAATAGTTAATTCGAGAATTTCGAAAACGTGTTAATTGTGTTGATTTCTTATCGTTTATGAAATTCATTAATAATATACTTCACATTAAAAGCCGACGAGGCAGACTTTTCTATCTATAAATTCAAGAATGAAGATTTGACATGCAACTAGTGCTCTAACTTAGCAGTCTTCACTCTTGAACAAGGGATAATATAAGTTGAAATGTTGAAAATGAGTTATGCATACGAACCGTGATTTTTATAAGCGATCATTTTTAACTGGATAGCCGATTAGTCGACTATCGAACTTAAATTTAACTTAGGTCTTTAAAAGAATATTTTAAAGATAATATAAGTATGGAATGGTTTTGGTTTATTGTGACAATGTGTTAATAACATTCATCTTTAACCTTTTTTGATTGCACTTATTTATGTAAATAGATCTTTACAAGAATGTTTTAGGTTACATTTGTCTTAAACCTTTTTGAATAGATTTGTGAAAGTACATAGATCCTTAAAATGGATATTTTGAAGGAAATTATAAGCATGGAATCTTTTGAAAAAATATAGAAAAAGTAAAGGTTTAAAGTAAGAGACCTTGTTAAAAAATTGTGAATATACTTGTACCATCTGAGATAACTATATGAATACTTTTCGAAGTATTGAAAGAGTACAAATGAAGAGTAGAGAATGATAAATGAAGTTTTATTAGATAAAAGAAGTTTTACTAACAAAAGTGGTTTTAGCTAATAAAAGTTTAATTAAATACAAGGGGATTAGAAGTCGCTTATGTGACTTAATCGTGGTTTGTGTGACTTGATCCCGCTTCATATGTTTATTTATTTATGGAAAGTATTTAATCTCCTACTTTGCATTAAATGCCGATGAAGTGATCTTGTCTATCTGTGAGAGTTAAGACTAACGTTTGAGTAAGGACAAAAGCAATAGTGCTCCAACCTACCAATTTCACCCTTGACCAAGGGATAGTGTGAGATGGAAATATCGAAAACATAAATAAGTACACTAGACTTGGTTTCCATATACGATCATTTATTTTAAACATGATAGTCGATTTGTCGACTGTCAAACTGACCAGAAATTCATCGAATTAATTTTAGAAAAACCAGGATCTGTAAATGTTTTACTTATCAAATATTACTTGAAACTGATATATGGGTTCAATGTTTTGGAAGTGGTTATGAAGTAAAATGCTATAGAGTTGAACTGTCTATCCTAAGGTTAAATCCAAGGGAGAGGTCGGCGTTAACATTCATTGGACGACTTATGTAGGGATCCACATGGAGATTCAAGATCCTTTCGAGATGCATGAATTATGTAGTGATTCGCGATCTATTGGAGATAAGGATCCATTTGGGGATTCGTGTTCTGTTCGAATGATAAAGCCTCGTATGAGAGATGCCTTGGGTTTTGCTAACTCTTGACGGGGTATATCAACTCCAAATCTGGAGTATGCTTATCAATGTTGCACACGAGAGTTAATGGTACTTGGTTCCATGTGGTTTTATAGGTTCATGTGTTGACTAATTGTATTTACCTTATTGGTATATTTTATTTAAAGATATATGATGCTCGTAGGTTCTTTTTGACCTTTGTGCAAGAGATTGACTTCAGCGTTGACCGAAAAGTTCTCTGTGGGAAATCAATTATGCGAGCGTACTTTATCATTTTTGATTGTATGCTCTAATATGTTGTTGAATGTAACAATTGTAACCATTCCGGCTATATTATATATTTATGTTCTTCACCCTAGACATTATTTATTATATTACTTTATGTACTCATTAGATGGTGGTTCTTTTGAAGGGATAACCGTTATGGCATTCCATGCAGTCTCAAAAGTATTGTTATATGCTAACTACATATTTCTTGAGTTTCTTATACAAGACTTATGTCTAACATGTGGTTTTTGTTTTCTCTAAACTCCTCATGTTCTCTTCCGAGTAGTATGAGAAAGGTAGGTTTTATTTATTGTTCACTGGAGCTCGAGAAGACGAGCTGGATGGTTCACCTACCATAGTATTCTTATTTCCGCTGCATTACTATTGTATAGATCAATATTTGTGAGGACGGGTTGTTATAACTGTCCATGTTAATGATAGTATTGAGAATCGTAACTCTAAAGTGTTATGTATCTTAGAGTGATAGTTTGTACTATCTTTTGATATATGTTATCGTTCCGTTGTGAGATTCTGATATTGTGTTCCTTCTTTCTTATTCTATTTTCTTTTCTTTTACCATAACAATATGTCCTTTTGGCACTTTGATACTCGATACACGAATACCGTGGATGTATTAGTGTCCATATTTTAGGGTTGAAAAGTTGGATTATTACACTTGATATCAGAGCTGAAGGTTAAGCGAGAACTTTGACTTTGGTTGGGTATGACTCATTAAGATGTAGGGTAATTGAATGCCTTAGCACAAGTGGAGTGTATTATACATATGAAAGCATATTTGTAATTGTTATAATTATATACCACTTCAAAAATATGGACTTTTGATAACATTATTATATAGCATTTCCACATATCCCCTTTGAACACTATGCAACCTTGGATTTCCAATGTTGTTGACTCCACAAATACTGTGTATTCAACGCTATACAATCGAAACGGCGGGAAATAAAATTTGTGCAGGAATAAGAAAAGCATCTATTGCCTTTGTCAGCTCCTCCAGAAAATAGTCTTCCTTCCGCTTCATCACCTCCAAAAAACCAAAAAAATAACGAAACCCCAATTGCGTAAACCTAACCGTCGTCAATCAACAGTCGATCAAAGCCATAATCTCTCTTTCACAAAGTTGATCCCAATCCCTAAACACAACGACCATCCGCACCTCTCCGATTTAAACTATCGTGAGAGGTATTGTATATTTATAAGTTAACTTATTTGTACAGGCTTTATTAGTTATCAGTTTTCTCCTTTTGATTCGTTATCAGTTTTCTCCTTTTATAAGTTAAGTTGTTTGGAACCTCCATGAGATTCATTATCAGTTTTCTCAAATTTATTTCATTTTTGTTTGTGTATTTCTACCATAGCAATGAATTTATGAATCGATCTTATACAACTCTAAATGATACTTGGGGTATTATTTATAATCCTACTAAGGATGCATTACAGGATAAACTACCATTTAATGTAAGAAATGAACACCCCAGTTTGTATGAATACTGCATGTTTCTTATAATGAATTGTCATACTGCATATGACTCAAAAAGCTTTAGCTGAAATCAAAGTGGAAAAGATGATCAGATTAGACTATAGATTTGATGATGAAAAGTTGGAGCCAGCAAAAGAAATAGAAGAAATAGTATTAGATCAAAATGACCCTAGTAAAACTGTTAAAATTGGGGAAATATAATCCCAGATATAAGGGCCGGTTTAATAAAATTACTTTTGAATCATGTCATGATTATGTGTGTACATAGTGTCATTCTGATATGATTACCATCTGATCATAATACATTTTTTATAAACTTAATAACAATCCTGAACTTGTTAACAAAAGCCTCGGCCCCTTAGTGGGAAAAGGTATGCTTCATTTGTAAAAGAAGTTATCTATTATTAAATATGATTTGATTTATATAAAAAGTTAGACTTAGCGAGTCCTGTTTTAGTAATATAAAACTATATAGTTATAAATGTGATTAATAAAAGCAAATGCAGTAGTATATTGTGATGTACTGATTGATGTATTACATTACAACTTTAGTGACACAAATGGCTGGGTATATATATTGGATCGGTTGATACAAGCAAATTACCGAAATAACCCTGAAACCCTATTACATTTTCTATAAGGACTTGTATGTTATTTGACTCATTCTTTATTTCCCCCGACAAATGTAACTAGGGTTTCTTTTCCTTTTGAAACTTTGGATACTTCTTCAATTTTCAAATCGGATTTCAATCTTGCAAAATTACTCTTCGAGAATGGTTTTGTGAGAATGTTCGCTCTTTGATGGCTTGTTGGTAGATGATTTATGTCTATGTTTCCCTTAATAACTTGTTCATGAATGAAGTAAAAATCAATTTCTATATGCTTTGTCCATGAATGAAGGATGCGATGGGCAAAGAGAGACGCCGTACTTAGGTTGTCGCACCAGATTATCGACTTCCCTGTGAGATGAACTCTGATTTCTATGATGAGTGATTCAAGCCACATAACTTCAACTGTTGCGCTTGCAACACTTCGATATTCGGTTTCGGTGCTTGAGCAAGATACTTTTAGTTGCATCTTAGAGCACCAGGATATAGGATTGTCACCTAGATAGATGCAATAGCCAGTTGTGGATCTTCGATCATCAGAATCTAATGCCCAATCCGCATCATCGTATCCATGAATACTTAGTGTTTTACATGTCTTGAAGCATATTCCTTGATTATTTTACCTTTCAGATATCGTAGAATTCATTTTACTGCTTTCCAGTGATCTTATGACGGTTTTTGTGTTGGAACTTCGTATTTACGATATTTCGTAATTACGATATTTTGACTATAACAACTATATAAGTCATTATTATATGCTTGTTTTTACAGGAATCAATCAAGACCGGATTCAAATGAGATTCAACTCTTAAGTTTGTGTCGAGTCTTTGTCTAGAGTTTATTCATGTTAAAATCTGTCCTATATAATATATTTGGACATTGTTTTTAAAGCTTTGCATATTATCAATTTTTAAGCTACATTCAGACGTCTGAATGCACCAAATCAGACGTCTGAATGCACCAAATCAGACGTCTGAATCTGAAAAAATGAATATTGTTTTTACAATATTCAGATATCTGAATTGTTCATTTCAGACGTCTGAAAATATTCATTTTTAGCCTATTTTCTTTCTGGTTTGAGCTCTTGTTAATTCAAAAGTCTGAAGTTTTCAATTCAGTAGTCTGAAATCTGTAACGGCTATATTTTTCAAATAGGCACTTTCATTCGTGAAGAGACGCGTCCTTCATTTCAATAGATATGACCATATCTCTTCATGATAACTCTTCACAAACAAATGCACATATTTATAATCTATATAAACACAATAGAATCATTCTTTTTATCAATGAATTTCAATCTATTCTTACTCTACTCTCATATTCTTGGTTCTAATACTCTTGTGCATTCAGTTTCATTCTATTGCTTCCTTGTTCTTCACATATTTATACATATACATCATAAAGGAGAATAATATAGGAAGAGTGTACTGTAATTGACAAATTCGTGTTATTAAAGAACACATAGTGTCAAAAAAAATTATTTTTATATAAGTCATATTCTACTGCTCAGGCGTGTGAAGTCCTCTTCGGTTGTTGAGGCAAAATCCTGTTCTGCTGCTCAGGTCCCTTGTTCGGCTGTTCAAGGGTTGTATAGACCTATTCCTCCGAGTTAAGTGAGGGCTGTTGTAGTTGAAATTCCAGAAGGAGTCTGTGACTGGACGTAGAACGGGAAGTTCGAACCAGTATAAAAATTTCTGGTGTGCTTGTTTTATTTTTAGTTATATACATTGCTATAGTATTTTAGTTTATTTTACATTAGCATAGTATAATTCTATATAGCACGATCCACACTGTCTTTTCATTTGGTATCAGAGTGAGGCATCTTATAACTGTTACAAAGTTATTTGATATTTTGTTAATAGGAAATCTAATGTCCTGTGAAGTAAATTTGCAGGAAAAAAGAGTTCAAGCACAAGACAAAAAGAATATGGCATTTCATGCAGAAAAAAAGAATCAGACTCGGATGAAGAAGCCTTTGGATTTATTGCTAAAAACTTTAAAAAGTTCTTGAAGTACAGAAAAGGCAATTGAAATAATGGAAAAAGAAACTTTTACAACAATTCAAATAACCCATCTTCATCTATACTAGAATGCTTTGACTGCCACAAGAAGGGGCACATGCAAAAAGATTGTCCAAAACAAAAGAAAACATATCACAATAAAAACCGAAAGGACAATTTTAAATGAAAAGCATTTTCAATAACATGAGATGACTCAGATTCGTCTTCTTCGGAAAGCAGTAGTGACAATGAAAATGAATAAGAAAATGTTTGTTTCATGGCTACAGAAAATGAGGTCCTACTTAAGAAAAGAGGAAAATGGATACTCGACAGTGGTTGCTCGAAACACATGACAGGAGACAAAAATATGCTATCAAATATCACATATTTAGATGGAGGCTCTATCACATTTGGAGACAATTCCAAAGGTTATATCATCGGCAAAGGCGATGTGAGCAATTACGGTGACTACTGGATAATTGCAATGCAAGAAGAGCTAAATCAGTTTGAATGCAATGAAGTTTGGGTGTTAGTTCCTAGACCAAGTGACCAAACTGTTATTGGTACAAAATGGGTCTATAAAAATAAGGCGGACGAACAAGGCAACATTACTAGAAATAAAGCAAAGTTAGTCGCTCAAGGTTATAATCAAGAGGAAGGAATTGACTATGAAGAAACACTTGCTCCTGTTGCAAGATTAGAAGCAATACGTATCTTATTGGCTTATGCATGTTTTCTAATTTCAAACTTTATCAAATGGACGTTAAACGTTCTTTTTTGAATGGTTATATAAAAGATAACGTGTACGTTGAACAATCTCCTTTATTTATCCATAAAAAATATCCAGACCATGTTTATAAACTTAAGAAAGCTCTATATGGTTTAAAACATGCACCACGTGCTTGGTACGAACGGCTTAAGAGCTATTTACTATCATCTGGATTTCAAATAGGAAAGGTTGATCAAACATTTTTTATTAAACATTCAAAAAGGGATATTTTAATTGTTCAAATTTATGTTGATGACATCATTTTTGGTTCTACCAATGAAAAATTATGCCAGGACTTCTATGATATTATGACAAAAGAATTTGAAATTTCCTACATGGGAGAATTGTCATATTTTCTTAGTTTACAAATCAACCAATTACAAAATGGTATTTTTATTAATCAAGAGAAATATTGTAATGATTTAATCAAACGCTTCAGAATGGAAAATACTTCTGCTAAACCGACTCCTATGAGTATAACAACACATCTCGATAGAGATGAAAATGGTAAAAGTATTGATAAAAAATTATACCCAAGCATGATTGGTTCATTACTATATTTAACGACCAGTCGTCCTGACATATGATGAGTGTATGTTTATGTGCTAGATTTCAAGCTAATCCAAAAGAATCACATTTAAGAGCAGTTAAACGTATATTATGGTATCTTAGTAATACTAAGGAATTTGGACTTTTCTATCCAAAAGAGTGTCCTTTCGAATTAGTATCATATAGTAATGCGGATTTCGGTGGATCTCGGATAGATAGGAAACGTACCAGCGGTACGTGCCATTTTCTTGGAAATCGTTAGTTTCTTGGTTTAGTAAGAAACAAAATTGCGTTTCACTTTCTACATGTGAAGCAGAAAATATTTCTGCTGCATTAGCTTGTGCTCAAGTTATTTATATGCAACAGACACTTAGAGATTTTGATATAAAATTAACAAATTCAACAATATATTGTGATAACTCAAGTGCTATTAATTTATCAAAAAATCCAATCAATCATTCATGAACAAAACATATTGATATTTGTCATCATTTTCTTTGTGATTGTATTGAAAAGGGAAAAATTTAGATTTTGTTACATTCGAAAACCAATCGGTTGATATTTTTAAAAAACCACTTCTTGAAAATACTTTTATTAAACAAAGACGAGAACTCGGAATTATCTCGTTTAAAAATTTATAATTTGATTTTCTGAAATATATTATTAGTGGCATACTATTTTTTTTACATACAAGTTTTATATTGTTTACATTCAATTTTTTAAGTTAAATTTAGATTTGCCTTTTAACCATCCATCTCCTGAAAAGATGTTGCCTACATTTTTTTATCTATTGCAATTTTATTGCTATTTTTTCTTAGGAACATATTTATCTTTGATTCTCATCCACATATTTATTTTCTAAATATATGTTTTGCTCACCTATAAATTTTCTCCTCTTATTAAATTGTTTTTCAGCTTCCTCATTATTCTACCTTTATCTGTTAACACGACCATGTTGCTTTCTCAAGTACTCGCAACTGTTTTTTATTCTATGGCATCGAATGGATCTAGTTCAGAAGAACCTTCTTCTATAGAGTTTTGTACACCATCTTCAGCATATTCTTCCACTTGTTCGTCTTGGAGAAATTCTTCAATGTCCTTCAACCAGAACAGATTTAGACGATATTAAGGCTTCTCTGTCTTTGGATGAACGAGATGAAGTTTCTCACCGCTTTCTTTCTGATGATATTACTAAACTTGCATCTATTCAACTTCGGCCACAAGCTCGTATCATTCATAGAGCTTTGATTTGCTTGGTTTTACAGCGCACCGGTAGCTATGAAGTTGTTAATAAGCGCAACTTTCAAGCTCTCCATGCTATATACTCCGAACAATCCCTAGATTGGGGCCGTGTTATTATGGAAGAGTTTATGGATGTAAATCGTCGTCGTCGATATAAAACTATTCACTATGGTGCTTATATGATGAAAATTCTTCAAAATTATGGTATTTATTTTCCGGAATCTGAATTTTCCACAATGAAAGAGCTTTGGTCTAAAACTTTGGGACTCATGAACTTACTAAAACGTCCACAAAGTCTTGCTTTTATATCATTTCATGAATGGATCGCCAACCGTAATCAAAATCGTCCTCAACCTTCTCAACGTCATCACCCTGTTTCTACTCAAATTCAAGAAGGAGATGATGAAAAAATAGAAGTTCTCAATCTTGACTCTGCTCCTCGACAAGCTTTGGTTACTCTTTCACAAAATCAAGCCAAGCTTAAGACTAAAATAGATAAGTTCGAGAGGCAATCTAATAAAAGATTCAACTCCATTCGTGGTTTTCTAAATAAGATATGGGAACGTATTGGTTGCACTTACTCGACTTCTACTGAGATTTTTGATCCAGCTCCTTTTCAGTGGTCTTCTACCTCCAGCACTAATGATGATGGTAACAATGAGGAGGATGAAGAGAGTGATGATGAGTTAAGCACAAGGTTTTGAGGTTGTGGTATGGTTGTTTTCTTATCTAAAAAAACATTCGTAGTAATTTGCTTTTTTGTGTATATTTATATGGTGATCTCATACTAGCTTGTTGGTTTGTACTAATTAACACTTATATGACTATTTTGAGATAGTGTAGTTTGTCATTATCTATGATATGTGAATATTTCATATTTGGTATGTTTCCTTTTTGTCGATATCAAAGGGGGAGAAGGAGTTTAAAAACTATACCATCGACAGGGGGAGCTTATAGTAAGGGGGTACATATAATTATTTCCTGTTATATATGCTCATATTGTGTACATACCTATATAATTGTCATCGTCAAAAAGGGAGAGAATGTTGGAACTTCATATTTACAATATTTCGTAAGTACGATATTTTGACTATAACAACTATATATGCCATTATTATATGCTAACTTGTTTTACAGGAATCAATCAAGATCGGATTCAAATGAGCTTCAACTATTAGTTTGTATCGAGTCTGTGTCTAGAGTTTAATCATGTTAAAATCTCTCCTATATGATATATCTCGACATTGTTTTTAAAGCTTTGCATATTATCAATTTTTAGCCTACATTCAGACGTCTGAATGCACCAAATCAGACGTCTGAATTGTTCATTTCAGACGTCTGAAAATAGTCATTTTTAGCCTATTTTCTTTCTCGTCTGACTTTTCGATTCAGAAGTCTGAATATATATAACTGCTATATTTTTCAAATAGGAACTTTCATTCGTGAAGAGAGGCGTCCTTCATTTCAATAGATATGACCATATCTCTTCATGATAACTCTTCACGAACAAATGCACCTATTTATAATCTATATAAACACAATAGAATCATTCTTTTTATCAATGAATTTCAATCTATTCTTACTCTACTCTCATATTCTTGATTCTAATACTCTTGTGCATTCAATTTCATTCTATTGCTTCCTTTTTCTTCACACACACACACACACACACACACACACACACATATATATATATCATAAATGAGAAGATTATAGGAAGAGTGTACTGTAATTGACAAATTCGTGTTATTAAAGAACACATAGTGTCAAGAAAATTTTATTTTGTATAAGTCATGTTCTGCTGCTCAGGCGTGTGAAGTCTTCTTCGGCTGTTGAGGCGAAATCCTGTTCTGCAGCTCAGGTCCCTTGTTCGGTTGTTCAAGTGTTGTATAGACATGTTCCTCTGGGTTAAGTGAGGGTTGTTGTAGTTGAAATTACAGAAGAAGTCTGAGACTGGATGTAGAACGGGAAGTTCAAACCAGTATATAAATTCCTGGCGTGCTTGTTTTATTTTTACTTATTTACATTGCTATAGTATTTTAGTTTGTTTTACACTAGTATAGTATAATTCCATATAGCACGATCCGCACTGCCTTTTCATTTGGTATCATAGCGCGACATCTTATAACCGTTAGAAAGTTATTTGATATTTTGTTAATATGGAAAACAACACCAGCAATAGCATTGTCACCAACACTAGTTTTATTGAAGATCAATCTACTACACGACCTCCACTATTAAATGGCATGAATTACAACTATTGGGCAACACGAATGCGTATTTATATGCAAACCAATAGTTTAATGCATGGAATGTTACACAAGCAGAATATACTGCACCTACTACTGAATATACTACATGGACAGCTGCACAAAAACAAGATGCTTCTGCTAATGCTAAAGCAATGAATATGTTGTTTTGTGCATAGATAAAAATGAATTTAACCGAGTTAGCATATGTAACACTGCATATGAAATATGGAGAACATTAAAAGTCACTCATGAAGGTACTAACAAGGTTAAACAATGTAAAATATCTATGCTTAAGAGTCAATTTACAAGGTTAAACAAAGTAAAATATCTATGTTTAAGAGTCAATTTCAAAATTTTAGAATGAAGCAAGATGAATCTATAAATGATATGTACTCCAGATTTCAAGATATTCATCATTCTTTATTAGGACTAGGAGAAATATACTCCGATTTTGATATTGTTTCAAAAATCCTTAACTCTTTAACGGATGAATGGGAAAGAAAAGTCTTAGCTATTGAAGAAGCTAATGATCTTTCTACCATGAAACCAGAAGAGTTAATAGAAAATTCAATGTCCTATGAAGTATATTTGCGGACAAAAAGAGTTCAAGCACAAGACAAAAAGAATATGGCATTTCATGCGGAAAAAGAAGAATCAGACTCGGATGAAGAAGACTTAGCATTTATTACTAAAAACTTTAAAAAGTTCTTGAGGTACAGATGAGGCTAACTCTGAGGAGGCTGAAGCATAACCACCTTCAAATGATGAAGAAATGGGTAAAAACTCTAACGATGAGGCTAACTCTGAGGAGGCTGAAGCATAACCACCTTCAAATGATGAAACTGATCAGATGAAGTGGCTGTGATGATCTTCACGTGTCGCTAGGCCAATTGTAGCTTCGATACCATAAAAGCAAATGCAGTAATATATTGTTGATATATTGATTGATGTTATTACATTAAAACTTTGTGGTACAAATGACTGGGTATATATATTGGATCGGTTGATACAAACAAATTATCGAAATAACATGAAACCCTATTACATTTCATATAAGGACTTGTATGTTATTTAACTCATTCTTTATTTATTAAACTAAAATCTGAATTTTGAAGTATTGAACATGGGATGTACAATGAAATTTCACCTTAGAAATATGAGAATTGATACAAAATATTTCTCTCATGTAGACATAATTATTGGAATGTACTATTAAGGGTGTAGCAAAAAATCTCACAATTTTGGTTTAACATATTATTTATGCATAATATACATTTGTCTTCATAGAAATTTCCATATGTTAGAATTGAGTTGTTTCTTTCTTTGTACTTGATAATTGATAGGTACTTTAAAAAAGGTTGGATACTTAGAAGAAATAAGCATCTGTATTAAAAAAGTAATCTATTTACCCAACACTAATATAGCTTTCAATATACAGAGTGGAAATGGGTACTTCTTGCGGTTGCATATAGAAGCAAGCAATTTCTTTAAAATTTTGTTTTCTCCACATGAACCTGCAAGGCATAAATAATAACCCCATAAGACTTAAATGCATACAATCGATTCTTTGTTCATATAGATCTATAGTAAATATACCCATGGCAATCCTTAAGTATTTGTTTTGAAAGAATGAGTCTTTGACATAATTCACATAAAGATAGGTTATACAACAAATTTTTCCATTCAATTTGATACTACAGCACTACCCAAGTTTTTTTTAGCAAGTTCATAAATAATAAACATTTTAGCAAATTAATCAATACTTATTCTTTCAATATTGTTCTAATGGCCTTTCTTCTATGATCTTTTGTTGTAAACCAAACAAATTGTCCGGAGCCTATGAAACATCATGTTGAATAGTTTGAACCAGAGATTAATTTTTTTTTATTTATAACCAACATTTAATATTCATACTTGATGCATAAACCATGTCATGGTAGAAAAATATTTCAAACAAAATATGCACGAAATACTAATATGGCTAGCGGAATAACTAATATGGCTAGAGGATACATATTGCAAGAACAATATATATTTTAAATGTTTTACTCTAACTAATAATGAATAAACATCATTTAACAAATGAGTTTAGCAATGTACAAGTACACTATAATAGCAATCATATTTGTAACTTACCATGTTTGATACGTAATCGGTATGGAATTAATATATAAATTTCAGATTAAGTGAATAAAAACATAAATGGTTCATGCTAACTTTCGTTATTTCTAACAAGTGATGCAATTTCAACTAATCTAACTAACCAAAACGATTGAATATGTTTACTAAGAGAATAGAGTGGCTACCTTTTTTCCAAATTCATAGAAAAGTGATTTTGTTAAACACGGTGGTTGCGAATCATAACTACTTAAATATCCTAAATCAAATCAACATATGAGCTTAAAGTCATAACGCTTGCCAATGGTGAAAATGGAACTGCTTTTAATTATTTTTGGTAAAAGGTGGTTCATACCACATATTTCTAGACTGGTCAGTATATATTACCATGGATGTATTTTTATGATGATGCACTTCATAAATAGTTGGTATTAGTAAATCAAAGCAATATAAGCTTGGAAGTTAAAATGTTTACCAACCGCAACCTTTGCAGTTAAAGCGCTCGGTAGATTCGAAGCGGTGGAGGTGCAAAAAGTCATAGCGGAGATACAGCGAGTATATGCGAGATATAGTGTATGGCTCTAAAATAGCATATAAAACTCATACTTAATGTTTTTACAAATATACAAATGGTAACTAAATGAAAAATTATCATTCAATTGAATTATAATTAATACATAAATAATTTTAAACAAAAAATATGTGCGAATATACTTTAAATAAACGTAAACTGTTATATAACATAATTGAATTTAGAAGAATATTAGAGTATTTTCATTTATGAAAATATATTAAAAATTAAATCAAATAAATTAGTTTCATAATTTTTATAATGTATGAATGCAATTTTTTAGTTCATTTTATTAAAGAAGATATAGAGAAAATAACAAAATATAGCGGGAATAATGGTATATAGCGAAAATAGTGGGGATTAAAGCGGAAAGGCTATATTTTGGGGCTATATGGAAAATCGTAGCAGTAGAAATCCGCTATGAGATATAGCGGGGTTGTAGCGGGGTAATAGCGGGGCATTAACTACACAGACCGCAACAACTTTTAATTCTTTCTAACTGCATTATTGTTTTGATTTTGGTAATTGTTCTTTTGGACAATTTTCTTTATATGTGTATATTGAGGTTTATTAACTATTGTCATCCATGTATTTTGATGATGTTGCACTTCATAAATATTTGATATAGAACTAAAAATTTGATATAGTACATCAAAGCAATATAAGCTTGGAAGTCAAAAGGCTTGCCAGACCAGCTGAATTATTTTGATCCAAATCCTTGTAGCTTTACTGTTCTGTTTTATAGCTGAATTCATTTCTTTGCATTATAAATCTGACGGATAAACATAGTAGTTTTGACGGCAATATTTTTTTTCCATAGCTTCAAAATTTTCTTGTACTCGGAATAAATGGAATTTTCGAAAATAGGAATAAAACTGGACCAGAATTTTGTTTCCAGTAACAAAACTACTGAAGGAGCAATAGATTTGAAAAGGTGAAATAGATAATGAATTTCGAACAGATAAACAATAAATTGACAATTGCATGTGTTACAAAAATAAGAACAAGAGAAGCAAAAATAAGACAGATCCTTTTATTTCTTTCTTTCTGAATTACAAACTGTTGCTCTTTATATACATATATTGATTAACATGCCTAGAAAGTACGATCTGCTATAAACTAGGAAATAACTTGAACTCAGGCCTAAACTTGTCCTATAGAATTGGACAAATATTATTACTTAGTCTAAACACACGTTTCTCTATAATCCCTTCCTTAAACTGATGTTATAAACATCCAGTTTAAACATCATGTTTCATATGCTCTTGTCTAGTACAAACTCCAAGCATCCGTCTAAGTTTCTGGAAGGCAGCCCATTTGAGAAAATTAGTTAATATATCAACTATCCGATCTTCACTTCTGCAATACTTAACTTCAATAACTCCTTCACGAGTCTGCTCCCTCAGGTAATGGTATTTCACATTTATATGCTTGCTTCGACCATGAAGCATTGGATTTTTATAGAGTTTAATTGCAGAGCTATTATCATAATATACTACAGTGGCTTTCACTTGCTTGAAATGCAGCTCTTCAAGAATCTTCCACAACCAAACTGCTACATATGCACTTTCTGTTTGCTACAACGAACTCAACTTCTGTTGATGATAATGTAACCATCGGCAGCTTCTTTGATGACCATGAGACAGTGACCGAACCCATCATAAAGACATATCTTGATGTGCTTCTTCTATCATCCAAATCGCCTACATAATCACTATCTGTAAAGCCGATCAAATCTGACTTTCATCCATTTTTGTAAAACAACCCAAAATTCATCGTGCCACGTAAGTATTGGAAAATCCTCTTGACTGCAAGAAGACGTATATCTTTTTGTTAAGAAAATATACCTACTGATTAGACTGATGGTATACATTAAATCAGGTCATGTTGTCGTCAAGTCCATTAAACTACCAACCATCTGCTTATAAAGAGTGTTATCAACCCATTTCCCTCCTGAATCCTTGGTAAGTTTCAATCCATTCTCAACTGGAGTGTTGACTGGGTTGCAATTCTTATGTGAAACCTGTCCAAAACTTCTTGAGCATATTTATTTTGAGAGGTAAAAATTCCATCCTTAGATTGCACTACTTCTATGCCAAGATAATAAGTAAACCACAAGGTCAGACATCTCAAACTCTACCATCATAGATTTCATAAAACTGCTAATCATCGCACTGTCATTTCCAGTATGAATAAGATCATCCATGTACAAAGAAACAATGAGTATCTTTCCTCCCTCTCCTGTTTTTATGAAAAGCGTATGCTCATATGGGGATTTCTTAAATCCCTTTTTGGTAAAATAAGCATTTATAAGGCTATACCAAGCCCTCGAGGCTTGTTCAGCTAAAGCCTTTTTTAACTTATATACTCTATGCCTTCTCCAATCTTAACATAAACAGGATGTTGATCAACAAATATCTGTTCTTCCAAGTTGCCATGTAAAAATGCTGATTTTACGTCTAACTGAAAAATAGGCCATGAGTTTTGAGTAGCTAATGCGATCACCAATCGAATTGTATCATGTCTTGCCACCAGAGCGAAAACTTCTTTGTAGTTGATGCCATATTCTTGCTTGTACCCCTTTGCAACTAAGCGTGCCTTAGACTTGTCAGTTTCTGCATTTTCCTTTAATTTTGTCTTGAATACTCATTTCACACCAATACTCTTTTCCCCTTCAAAAAGTTCTGTCAACTCCCAATTGTTGTTTCTTTAAATTACTGCTATTTCGGCATCTATAGCCTTTCGCCATTTTAGCTCCTTGATAGAATCTTAAAAGGCTACAGAATTACAATCTGAAAACAATTCATAATGCATTATTGGATCATTAGTTGTACTTATATTAGATACTTCCTAATCATACATCCACGTTGATCGTCTTCTAACACGTTGAGAACGTAAGCCTGCTGCAGCATCAGCTTGTTCTTCAATATCCGTTGTTGCTGGTGAAGTTTCAGAGACTATGAGAGCACCACTTTCATAATTCGGAAGTTTTGCTGCTGTTGGAGCATTTTATTGCAGTTTCTATTGTGCTTCTTCTGCATTTTCACCCTCAAAATTTGCTGGAAGCTGCTGTATACTTGTGTTGTTGCTCCATATCCATGTCTTTTCTTCATCAAATATGACATCTCGTCTAATAACAACTTTCTTTGTGATAGGATTATACAATTTGTAGGCTCTCAATGATCACTAACACCAATAAAAATGCATTTTTCTCCCTTATTATCTAGCTTTCTCCTCTTCTCATCCGGAATATGAGCATAAGCTATACACCCAAAGATTCGAAAGTGGCCTACAGCAGGTTTTCTTCCACTCCACGCTTCCTCGTGTGTCATACTTTTAACAGCAAAAGTAGGACTTCTATTCAATATGTAAATGCTCCAGTAAGCTTCTTCAGGCGCTACAACAAAAAACCTTTCGTAGCTTTTTAAAAACGCGTGAACCACTTTTGCAGCATTTCGAAGAACGTTGTCTAAAAACATGCGCAACAATGTCAGAAAATATCGCAGTGTTTATGTAATGCTGCAAAAAAGTATCATACTGCAGCGTTTTGTTTTTTTTCAGCATTTCACAAATGCAGCGGTATATTCTGATCTTATTGCAGCTTGTTGTTGGACAACGTCCTTATAACACTGCGAAATTAGTTCGCAGTGTTTATAAAATGCTGTAGGATATCTTTTTCATAACATAAATGAAACACTGTCGAAAGCTATATATTGTTTTATTGATTTTCTAAAACACGTTAATCATAGAAATAACTTTATTGGTATGCTTCAATTAGCCAATAAATAAAACATATTCAAATAAAACTCAAATAATAATCATATGAACACATTTATATAGTTCAACGCATTATATATAATAAACATATGCAAATTTGCACAATATATATAAATAAGTCAAATTACACAAATGCTACTCCAAACGAACTACATCATCTAGTCAATATAGTATCTAAAAGCAAAATATAAATTGCATTGTTGTGACTAGAATGAGATTACAACAACTGACCCATTGGGTAACTTCTATCAACGGTTGAAGCATCTTTATCTTGATTGGTTGAAGCTGGCGATACACTTTTGCTTTCCATGTCATATTTAACTCCAAGAAATATTACTCTAGAGGAACGATAGTTGGTACCGAATGCACTTCCAAATCCTCAATCAAGACCGAGACCTACTCCACGGCCTACACCTTTGAAACATTATAAAGATTAAAATGAATTTTTGCATTAAATTAAATTTATACATATATCTAGTTTGTTGTACCCGCACCAAGGCCAAAAGCATTTAGTGGCATTCCTAAGTGAGCAAGAAACAATAAGCATTAAGTATATTGGCTAATTTGGTGATTAAGCTTATCTGACAGAACATATAGTGTGCCTAACTTGAAATTACAATCATACCCCTTCCTTCACAATGTATTAATCATGTTTACAACAACAACAATAATAATAGTGTGCTTCATTTTCATGCATTGTCTGTATTAATACATTGATGGTTCAAAATAGTTTCATGTAAAGTTAGCTGCAACTGTCACTGATGGGTATTCTATTTAAAGGCAAGTATAAATAAATTATATGTGGGTTAAAGTCACTACTATCTATAGGGATGTATATAATAATATTTTCTTACATTTTAAAATATATATAACACACCATATGCCTTTTTCTTGTTTAGCGTTATAATTCTTTTGCCATTGGCAAGTATTGGGCCTGTGACATTATAAATGCTTGTGCGGGTAGTATAATATCTGCAAGTTAATGCTACTCTAATTATTTGAAGAAGAAATAATGTCGTGTTGTGTTTACGTGGGACGACTGTATAGTACTCTTTTACAAACTATAGGGATCTTTTAACGTGCTTATGTCTGTGTTCTTATGTTGTTGTTTTAACCTCTATGGAGCTAATTTTAACTAACTTATATATTCATGAGTTTATGCATTCGCCAATCGCCCATCACCATTTCTTCTATTTATTCCATGTTTGTGTTTATTACATCAACACATGTTTGGTAGGACTCTGTACAACTAGCCCAGCCCAAAACCCCACTCAAGCGAAAGCCTAATGCACTGGATAATGAATAATGAATGATGAATCAAACACAAAGGCGTAAATCAAAAATGTCAAAATCAACTATAATGTAAATTATCTAGCCATTTTGAGGACTAGGCAAAGATTGTGCAGCATTGAAAAAGCACTATTGAGCAGCGGCAGTGAATTGACCCATATTCCTCAATTGATTTTCTTCATTAAGTTGATTTTGGGCCTTGTTGAGCTGCATTGCAGATTGCAGCTATCTGTTGTGAAACTGCCGTTGTGATACTGGTTGATTATACTACATCTGGTGTTGGTTAGGTACCTTGAAAAACATGTTTATTTAAATCAAATAAGCAAAAACACGAATATGATACTCGTGCTTAAGAAAGTAATGATTGCATAGATACGAATTGAAATTTTGGTTGGGACTGGCTTTGTAAATCGTGTAGCTGGGACATGGTATTCTACAACATATAACCACTGCTCCTGCGAAGAGATTAAAAAATGCACAAAATGGTGGACAATTTGACCAAAATAACTAGGAGTTTGTTGGGACCATGTATATTTTGTTTCCCAGGTGTAAGTTAGAAGAAGGTGCTACATTGAATGAGGATTTTAACCAGCCTAACATAACATTACTTCAGAAGCAGATGAAGTCTATGCAATAATAAAAAATTGTTTGATCAAGTATTGTTAGTGCAGCAATAAATCTACAAATAAGTTGCCTTGAATAGATTTATAAGTTATGCGTAAGGTATTGAAGTAGAAAATATCAAAGCATTCAAGCACTTAGAAATATAGAATGCTGATTAACAATAAATCAGCAGTTTGAGTGTTGGCTCGACTCATGCAAGAGTATTATTTATTTTATTGGTTTGGCCACGAATACAGATAATGAGCATTAAGTATATTTTATTTTATTTACATATAATAAGCATTAAGTATATTTTCTAATTCTATTATTATAATCTTGTTAATTTTTATAAAACTATGTTAACTTAGTTAGTTTTTGATAATACTTAGTTAATTTTTATAAAATTATTTGTTTATAAAGCTTGTTATTTTTGATAAAATTTATTTTTTGCTATTATTATTGCTAAATTTTATAATACTTAGTTATTTTTTACAAACTTATTTAATGTTTATAAATTTTTGCTGTTGTTGTTATATTATTATAGAAGATTTAACTATATTTTATATCTTTATAATACTTAGCTAATTTTTATAAACTTGGTTAATTTATTATCAGTATTATTATAGACTAGTTTAATTTTTATAAAACATAGTTGACTTATTTATTTATTTATTTATTTATTATACAGATCCAGTGGGATATTGCTAGTATTTATGGTTGTAATTCTAATAATATAATTTAATTTTCATAAAACAAAGTTAACTTTGTTAAATTTTATAAGCTTGATTATTTTTATAAACTTATTTATTTTTCATAAGACTTGGTTGACTCGTTTAATTTTTGAAAATTTCGTTATTTTTTTGTAAAACTCGGTCTACTTATTTATCTTTAATCTAGTTAATTTATTTTATAAAACTTAGTTAACTTTGTTCCTTTTTATATAGTTTTATTTTTTTAATTTTTTAAAATTTAACTATTTTTTATAAACTTAGTTATTCTATAAACTTATTTAATTTTTCTAAAACTTATTTAACTTAGTTAATCTTTTAAAATTTAGTTATTTTTTATAAAACTTAGTCAGGTTTTTATAAATCTTCATTAATGTAAATAATTTTTATAAGACTTGGTTAGCTTAGTTAATTTTTGAAAATTTAGTTATTTTTTTTATAAAACTTAGTCTACTTAGTTATCTTTAATATAGTTAATTTATTTTATAAAACTTGGTTAACTTTGTTTCTTTTTACTTAGTTATTTTATTTAGTTAACTTATTTACTTAGTTATTTTTTTTGTTAAACTTTGTCTACTTAGTTATCTTCTTTTTTGCATTCATTTCATCAATCAATTTTCCCTAAGAAGAGAAAATAGTATATACTTGGTCCTTCACACAAGAACCTCAATTGTCCTTAATCATAAGGTCCTGTCACACAAGAACCAGACCCGTGGTACCAGTCGACATACAGCAGCCCAAAAGCTACCGCCGCGGGTAAGTTAAAACACCAAGAATCAAGAACAAGTCTCTGATATCGCTTGTGAGAATTGAAGTAACAGTCGTTCCAGTAGAAAAGACAAAGCAATAACCATTTTATTCTCTGAAAATACAACCTGTTATATATGCTTGTACATGTATAGTAAATAAACATAAAAGTAGGATATTCTAGCACAAGTCTAAAACTCGTGTAATAAAACAACAAACTCTAAATAAACATGCTATAAAACTTTGCAATACCCTATGGATTAGAACAAACAAAGGAATGATGGCAAACTAAAAGAACACCATTACTGATCCTAACAATGAATTCATACATTTGTAAATGCATATGTAATTCTTTTTTGATTGACCAACAACATAAAAGAAAGATAAAATTGTTCACAACTGTATCATACAAACTCAGGATCAGTTAAACACAAAGCACAACTAAATAATAATGATAATAATAAATGAATAAATAAATTATTGTAAGTGGAATTGTAAGCGTATCCAATATATTTGTGCTAACTTATAAAAAGTTGTTGTTGATTAACATTCAGGTTAGTTCTCATGCTTGGTAACTGAACATTTTACTAATGAATCGTAAATGTACCCTATCAAAGATATGTAATTCTGATGTGAAATAGCCATAAATTTATGAAATAGCCATAAATTTAGGCTACAAGTACTCATGACCTTTTACTTTGTGATTAAAGAACTCATGACCTTTTATTTTGTGATTACTTAGAGATAAATTTGACTACCAGATTGCACCATTCTTTTTAGAGATTTATGGACAAGTTTGACAACTGGGAAAGTAATATGCTCTCAATGGCAGGCATGGCAGAATTAATTCACATAGTCATTACCCTTGTGGTTTTATATTGGCTACCAGTGTAACACATGCCTACAGCCACCCTCAGAAACCTAGACAGTCTCCGTGTTGATTTTTTCTAGGATGGAAAATATCACAAAATTGTATGGCCTAAATTGTGCATACCAAAGTCTAAAAGGGGAATTGGTTTGAAAAGCTTTTATGAACTTAGAACTACAACATGCCTCAAGTTGATTTGGTGACTACATTTTAAAAATAGTATGTGGTCACAATGGATGAGCAACAGGTACTGCAAAGATTCTACTTTTTGGAAATTACAATATAAGAATAACATATATCTAGCACCATGAAGAACATGATCAAACATAGAATCAAAAGCTTAAAATGTATAAAAAGAGTAGTAATAAATGGCAACAATACCTTGCTATGAAATGATCCACGGATTAATAGTAAAGCCCTAGCGGATACTGGGTTGGGACAGATATTTCATCATTGAATATAAACATAGGTCAGTTTCTTTTATTATACAAAGATGGCAACGGAATGCATAAATTATATCAGAAACAAGAGAGATAACACAAACTATTCATCAAGTGCAGATAGTTCCTAGTGGTGATAATGACTACTGAGAATGGTATGGCTAGAAAAAGTTCTCTTTCTCAAACATGGAACAACTTTATAGACAAACCCATGAGCAATATGACTAGTGCTCAATTATATGGAATAACATTAATAGTAAAAAGATGTCGTGTTGTGCATATAGGGTTATTCTAGTAGGATCAACACAACAGACAAACTGCTAATGACCAACACAACGTTAATTAATATAATAATTTAATTAGCCATAACGTCGATTGAGTGTTTTATGTGAAGCGGCATGTCATGACATTATAAAGAATTTCCATGTATTATTAGGAAAAATGAGTGAATTTCTAATGGTCCTCAAAGTTATTCGAGCATTCTATTTCAATGTTTTCCCAACCTAATATAAACTAATTGGATAACTTGTACCTAGGCACGTGTAGTTCTGGCTGTAGCATTAGTTTCCTCTTCAACGTTTTCATTAGTTTTTGAAGTAGTGGTTTTTCCTCCAAGTTTACTAAAGCAATCTTCTATTTGGAACAAAAACTAAGTGAGAACAGCGAATTTCTGAGCTGTGTCCCCAAGCATACTTGTTTTCTACTGCTCAAGCAATATTCTTTATACCTGTCAAGTAAGAGACTCAATGCTTAGAAGCCACAAAAGTCTTGAACATTCTCGGATAAAGAAGATGATATGTTATCTAACTCGAGCACTATGAATATTCGATTGATCATAGTACATACAATACTATCGGTATGAAGAAAAATATTGCAAATACATTGCTTGCCAATGTAACAAGATAAAAAAAAACATGTAGACTTGGTCACCGATTGGTAGCATGGAAGTGCTAATAGAGACACCATTGAGTATTACATGTAAACTGGCCGATTTTTTTTGTGACGTATGTAGGTCTATTGACAATAAGAATATTATGATTATTTTTCAAGGCCACATATTTGGTCTTTTATTTGTTTTTTCAACTAAATTGGACCCCGCATAGGATTTAAAAAATGTTTATAGTATATGAACTATTGTGCTTAAAGTATAACCAATATGTGAAATGTTTAATGAATTGACACATATAAAGTAAGCTTTAAATTGCAAAACATATAATCTCATGAAGCTGCTAATATCAAATGAGTAATAACTGGACATCACAAAGCATTTCATAATAAACAAGGTGATGAAGTATCACAACCGGACCAATGCAAGACAAGTATGCGTGGTCAGGGACAGGGACAGCAAGAGACGAGAATGAAAATGGCTAGCCAGATGCTTTTTTTCCTGCTAAGGTTGTTGTTGTTTTTGTTATGTTGGTTAGGCTTGGATGAAAAAATGCAAAAGGATAAGGAGCATAATGCAAACTTCAGTTAAAAAAAAGGGCAAGGCAACGGCCAACCCATTGAACATGCAAGGCAGCAAAGCAAAAGATGGGTCAAGGCATGCACCAATAGAAACAAAGTACTCAAGGCCGCAAGTATGAGGCTTGAAAAGGAATGCAAAGTAATGAACTTAAGGCAGTGAGTTAATCATCAAATCAAATGCATCTAGATCAAGCCCGGCATAGTGGCAATGTACAACCAAGACCAGGCATGAACAAGGTCTTGGATGAACAATCAAAACCACATGAAAAGGATGCAGCCATACAAGTGCACATGTGTAGGCAAAAGGAATGACCAGTGCACAAGCAAGAAAAATAAAAGCTAGTATTAGTGCATAAGCAAGGTAAAAGTGGTGCACACGAAAGTCATGAGGAAATAAGGACAGCCAGAGAAGCGCATAAGGCATGGCACATGTATACAAGTATAAACTTGGATGATCGATGAATGAAAATGAATAAGGCTGCATAAGTGCATACATGAATAGTCAGTGCACATATATAATATGCAATCTACAGCAGATCAACACGGACAAGAGCAACATAACATAGGTAGGAATACAATGCAAGAAAAATAGACATAGCACGCAAAGCAATAGGGAACTAACACCAACACAAAAATCAAGCAAATTAGAATTACAAGTGTACAAAGTAGCAACTCAATCAACAAGGACCAACATGATCGGACATGGAAAGTGTATGTGCACCTAAGTTCAGAGCAGGTCAGAAGTACAAGTACACATGGTCGAACCATAAGAAGTTCTAAATAGTACCGGGAAAAATAACTTAAACAACAGAGATGCAAGCACAATGAATACGGGTACAGTGGCAACAAATATAAGCACATTGACTTGTACATATATGCATATATGTAGGCATCTAAGACAAACAGCCAAGGTCAATCAAGAGCAGTGGAACAACAAAGTAAAATAAATTCACATAAAGCTAAGATCAACCCAGATGCACTCGGAACAGAAGTATATATACATGTCAATGTAATAGTTGACCATATAACAGCCAAGCGAGGGTAACCGAAATGGATTGAACATAAAAGGAAGCTAAATAGGGTGCAACAATTCATCAAAAAACAAAATCAGAAATATTAAACTAAAGGCGTTCAGTTCACCGGAAAGACTAAAGTCAAGGCCGAGATCAAAAAGTCAAAATATCATTTGAGTATAGAGTTCATCGAAAAATATCAAAATCAAGGGTCAAATTAGTTCTAAGTATATAGGAATAAAAGCAGTGTTATATATCACAAAGGAAAAGTCAGAAATCATCTAAGGCATTCAATTATAAATTCACAGCCGAGATTCAAAAACCTAAGGCATTCAAATGGACATGATATTATTAATTCAAAAAAAGATACAGGCATGATAACAGACCCAGAATAATAAAATGGATGCTCCAAAATCACATACTCATACCAGTATTGGTTTATTCAATCCACAAATCAAGAAATCAGATATTGAAAGCAAGAATGAAGGAATCAAATAATACCTTCTATTGGGTTTCAAAACTGGAGGGTTGCTGGACAAGATAAATCGATAGCGGAGACACAGAGATGGGGGAGACGGCAGAGACAGCGGAGATGGCGGTGCAAACGACGGTGGAAGGTCGATGTTGAGCGATGTTTGGAATAGTTCGATTTTTAATTAAATTTGGGTTAGGGAAATTTAGGGGAGAAAGGTTTTTAATATGCCTGCGTTTGGAGAGCGTTATTCTGGGTGGCGGCAAATATATATTTTCCCCGCGTTAACTTCTGTGAAACATTATAGAATTGTTTCTTTAATAATCCATCTGGATAATAACAGCATTTTCATTAAAACGCTGCGCCTTTATGCTGCAAAAAGTATATTTTGTTGTAGTGAGGCTAGAATTTTTTTAGTACACCACTTGCTGTCGAAAGAATTCGCACCATATTCATGATAGTGTGGTTCTTCCTCTCGCTTACACCTTTCTGTTGTGGTGTATAAGCTGTTGTAAGTTGTCTCTTGATGCCATGAGACTCACAAAAATTTGCAAATTCATGTGAATTGTATTCTCCATCCCGATCAATGCGAAGAACTTTGATTAGATTATCAACTTCTTTTTCAGCAAGCGCTTGTGGCTTTTAAATCCAACAAAAGCTTTAGATTTCTCTTGTAAAAATAACTCCATATCTTCCAACTAAAATCATCGATGAAGGTGATCATATATCTTTTACCTCCATTTGAAGGTGGAGTTATTGGTCCACAAATGTCAGAGTGCACCAACTCTAATGCCTTTTTTGCTATCCATGGCTATCTTTTCGGAAAAGGTTCATAGTGTTGTTTGCTGACAACACAATCTTCTTAAACTTCTGAGATGCAATCAAATTGTGGAAGACCAGCTATCATTTGTTTCACTATAAAGTTTTCAAGCCATTAAAGTTGAGATGACCACACCTGAGATGCTAAAGTCAAGCCAAATCCTTTAATTTGGCTGAGAAGCATGTCTGGTTAGTGTTGTGGAGAGAAAGCGGAAACATTCGATTTGCCGTCATGCTGACTTAAGCTATCAGGCCAACATTTCATCTCAAATTCGACAGGTCCTGTTTAAATTGAGAACTTGTACTCTTTCTCTTGCAATTATCCCATACTAAGCAGATTTGTTTTTAATTCTTGTATAAAAAGAACATTAGAAATAGTTTGTGTAAAACCTTGCTTGGTTTGAATTGTTACCATTCCTTTGCCCATTACATAGGCGGTTGATTTATCTCCAAACTTTACTATATCATGATAAGATTCATCCAAATAAGAGAATGTAGATTTATTGCCACTCATGTGATTGTTGTAGCCAGTATCTGGATACCATACATTTTGACGAGTCTGCTCCTTTGCATGACACACCATGAGAAGAGATATTTCTTCTTCCTTTTCTACAAAATTAGTTTTCTCCCTACGATTCTTATTTGAGTTAGTAGACATTCAGATTTATAATGACCATAATGACCATACCGATGACATTGGTAATGCTCAACTTTTGACTTATCTACTAACTTTAGCTTGTAGTTTGTTCAGTAATAACTTCTTCCTTTCCCTTGAGAATAGTGAAATTGATTGTTTCGGGTTGGTTATGTGGCAGCCTATGAGCTTGTTTTCTTTGCCTCCCATTTTAGCTTGTGTTCCCTTGCTAGGAAAGTGATTACTGGTTGAGACTTGTAAAGCTTGTTCCTCCCGTTTTTACTGGTTCATCTTTTGTTCATGAACTTTGCAGTTTGTAACGATCGTGATTTTTCGTTGCTGAAAAACCGAAATGTTATGGTTTTAAGAAGAAGAAAGAGGTAGAAGAAGAGAGAAAAAGAAGATAGAACAGAAAGAAAATAATAGAACAATATCAGAATCTCACAATTCGCAGCGGAACAACATATAATAAATAAATGAATAATCCTTAAACAAAGAACTATATCAGTTATTACATTACATCACATTACATCAGAGTGTACAACAACAAACAATGCAGCGGAAAAAGAAGTACTATATACTAGTAAATACGCCATGCCATCCATCTTGCCTCCAGCAACTCCTGAATTCCAGAATATCCTAATAAACCTTACTCTTGACTGCCCGTGTGGAAATTGGTGGGCACCCAGAGTTTAGGAAGGAAAACAATAAACTCCGAGTCAGTCATGTGACTGGTGTGAGAACTCAAAACAGTTTATTTTTCTTTAAAATCAAATAGAGGAATATTTTTAAATTCAATTCGAAATGCTTTTAAAAATGAGACTACCATAAGACCTCCCACCACACACACAATGCAAATGCAGACTTGGAGGAGATTTCTTCTTATGTTAGTCAAAGATGCTTGATACGCATTAAAAAAACATTTGATATTATTACTAATGCATAGTGTAGAAAACATTTTGAAAGTAGAATATAAATCTTAGCCAGCATAGGTACCACTATATTATGCCTACTATAGCTACCTCCTGAGGAAGTAGGTTCTACAACTAAAACCGTACAAGATCGTATTGTTTCTTTGGATTTCCAACGAATGGTCAGGCCAAGGAACTTCCCATTTCCACATGAGAACGCCTCTGGAAGGACATCCCTGAGAACCAAACCGGATCTCTGCCAACACAAGGCCGGGTTACCCCTAACTGGGTAACAACTGACACGAGTATGCCATCCCCCAGTCCTTTGGGACCTTTAACCGAGCGCTAATAATCAACATCACACCATAATAATAAGTGTTTCAACATGAGTACGCATCTGGGCTCCATACCATGATACCACCCTTTTCCAGAAGGAAATGCACATACCCTAAAGGGAGCTACCCCTCATAACCTTGCTGCATCTTTCCTGTTTTGACCATTCCGGGGTGTGAGGCTCGACGAAGTCACGTCCACAAAGCCACGCTTTATACAAAAGTCATGCTTTGGGTCAACAAATGATCATAGAAATGATTACAAAGATAAACTGTAACAACCCGCATATTTAGCGATTTTATATTTAAATGTTTAATTTAAATATAGCGTCGTTAGTCGGATTTTGGTCCAAAATATTACTTTCTGCAAATGGCCGAATTGGAACTCGAAACTACCTCCATTGGTTCCAAAATGGCGTTTGTGATCTCTTTGAGTATAATCTTTGATATGTTTGGAGTTTGTGAATTTTGGCTACTTTTTTCTATTGGGTTTGGGTTTGGGTTCAGCCCACTAGCTTAACTAATCGTCTAGCTTAGCCACTTCTCTCATTCACTTATTCATTTCTTAAAACTTAAGCTTAGAACTGAAAATGGGGGAAAGGAAGAGGAATTAGAAATTAGCAAGCCCTAGTTCTCCTTTGTATCTTGATTTCTTGCTCCAAATTCATAGAGAATCCATTGGTAAGTTTATCTCCATCTTCTCTATCTCTTCTCCTCTTCAATTTCAGTAATTTTCCTAACCCTAACTTAGGAAATGCTTGCTTTGATTCTAGATTGAAACTTGTAGTGTTGAAGTGGAGTGTGGTTGGTTGATTCCTTGCTTTTGTGCTTCTTCATCATCTTTGTTTGTGAGGTTAAAAGGTGAGTTTTTGTAACTCACATCTAAGTATGTTGCTTTTGCTGTGGTTGGATATGAAATTCTAACCTCGATTCATGTCAATTGCTGTGGAGTTGGATCGATTCGTTCCGATATGTTTTGGCCACTTTGGCCTAGGCAAATTGTTGCCCAGACCAGGTGACCAGACGTCTGGAAGCAAAGCTCAGACGTCTGGTTTTAACCTGGAGTGAAAAATAATAAGCCACGGCAGTTGGAAGAAAGTCAGAAACCAGGATCAGACGTCTGATCCTCAAGTTCAGACGTCTGATTGGTTTCAGACGTCTGGTATGCAAAACCAGACGTCTGGTTGGGTTTTCTGAAATTTTTCCAGAGATCGAAACCAGACGTCTGAAGGCACCGCTCAGACGTCTGGAATTCCCTGTTTTGCCTAATTTGCCTTTCTTTGAATGAAGTTCCATTGGTTATCGACTTTTGTCGACTTGGTTTGTGATTATCATTCACGATTGACTTTGATGACTTGTTTTTGACTTCATTCACGGGTTTTATAAATAATATCTCTAAATCGTATTAAAAGCTCGCTTCTCCAATTTATAAATTCTATTTAAACGCGCGCGCACACACACACAATTTTGCACTTCGAGCGAAGTGGAAGGGTGATTAAATGGTTGGGCAAAACACGGACCATGAATCTGTGCGTTTATCCTTTCGATTAATCCCCGACCTATTCAATTGATCGTTTTGACCTTCGGGTTTGGTTTATCGATGATATGAGGTAAATTTGTACTGCTTTGAGTGTGAAATAAACTAACGGATAGTAAACCGTTTAGTGCGAACGGGTGGTTATGGGACTCACGTTACCACTTTTCGGATTCCTCTCTGAGAGTTTGTGACACATGCTGCCTTTGGTATAGTGTCTTCGGACTGTCTCCTCTGGCTTGTTTCCTTTAAATATCGCCTTTGGAGTTGGCCCTTTGCCCCGACTCGAAAAATATATGGGGTTGGCGGTTGTCTTTACTATTGCTTTCGGAGTGGTTTTTTCACCACCGCTCAAGAGATATTGGAGTGGTTTCTTCACCGCCGCTCAAGAGATATTGGAGTGGTTTATTGGAGTGGTTTCTTCACCATCGCTCAAGAGATATTGGAGTGGTTTCTTCACCACCGCTCAAGAGATAACGGAGTGGTTTACTCACCACCGCTCATGATGTTTCATTTATATGTATATTCCCTGGGTATTGCTTTTCTGTATTGGTTCTTTGGAGCCACGCGAAATATAGCATCTACCTTGTGGAACTCATATTATCGGTATTTGTTGTTTGCCCTATGGCTTGCTTTGGGATATTCTTATTTTTTGTTTCTATATGTTGCCGATGATATGAGGCTTGATCTATATGATTCATCTTTCGTTAGAGGATTGTGTATCTCTTTTAGAGATATCTATTATGCTTTGTAACCTTGCAGGTTTATTGTTGTTCAGTTTATTTAACTGATTTGTTTAGCTAGACTGATCCGTGTAATTTATACTCGGGTCAGACCGAGTTGTTTCAGGTTAGGTGCTTTTGGACTTAGCCTATTTTGCTTCCGCATGGACTATTCTCTAGCTTCATTTTGTTGTAGCGTCTCTTGTGGTCCTTATCTGTTGTAACTCTGATATTTATATTTTTGTCTCATCTGTATATTGTGGTCTCCTGTACCACTTGACATGTATTATTTTGTATACTCTGTTGTGTATCCGTTTATGTGTATATTATGATCGACTGTTCTGTGATGTGATTTACATTTGAGTTGTTATATTTTCTTCTGATAGATCCTATAGCCATTGTAGTTTTGCCTTAAATATTTATTGAATAGGTCGAATTTGAATGTGACTACTTTTCGACATATTTAGTGAATAGTTAAGGTAAGATTACACATGGTCGCTTCCATTATACTCTATTGTCCGCGTTAGCCGACAGTATTATCTATGTAATACTCTTTGTTAACGAGGCTCTCGGAGTGGGGCGTCACAACGTGGTATCAGAGCTGAGTTCAGAACAAAATATGATAAACACAGAATAGATGCACATATTATGGTACATCAAAGTGTACAAGTGATACAAATCTTTGAATAATCGTGTCTCTTTATTCCATCAAGGCTAGATAGTATTTGGGAATACGTCTAGGATTATTCCGTAGTATCCCATATTGAAATATCTACCTTATGAATAATCTTTTCCTTATCTTGACTTTCAGCTTATGTCTAGAAGAGGCAGAGGTCGAAGTTCAGATGCTGGGCAATCTAGTGGCTCACATCCGGATGGCGTTTATATGTCTGCCGATCAGTTTATGGAGTTGTTTAGGAGCACTCAGCCTTCCGTTCCTCCTCGAGTGTCTCCACCTCGCAAGTCTGCTTTTGCACGTCAGTGCAGTGATTTTGCTCATCTTGGAGGAAAACCGTTTAAGGGTTCCGAATCCGTTCTTGAAGTCCAAGCTTGGCTTCGCACGTGCGAGCATATCTTCTCTCGCATGGATCATTCTAACCATGATCGAGTTCTTGTGACTTCTAGCTTATTACAAGAGCGTGCTCTTGATTGGTATGAGCTTTTTGTAGCCGAGGTTGATGAGTCTACTCTTTCTTGGACTCAGTTTCGGGGACGATTTGAACTCAAGTTCGTTCCTGAATCTGAAAAAGTTTTATTGACCCGTCGCTTCCTTGAGTTGAAGCAAGGGAAATCTTCTGTTTCTGAGTATGTCGCATCGTTCGAGGCTTTATCTCAGTATGGTCTCGAATTTATCAGCACTTCTTACAAGAAAATTTGAAGTTTGTTTCTGGTCTTAAGAAATATCTTAGGAAGTCTTTGTTGCTCCAGCTTAAGCTTTCTTTAGAGGAATTGGTTGATTCGGCACTTCACCTCGAGACCATCGAGAAGGAGGGTGATAGTGATGTAGATGTTGACGTTTCTAAGAACCCCAACACATAAACCTGTCAGCATCGAGTTCTCCACTCTTCGACCATCTGAGGGTCTATAACTCCGGCCTCTTCTTCAACTACAACCCCACTTCCACCACCCCAAAAATCACTGCACTCGATGAACTAGAGGAACAATGCCGATCGAAAATCAAAACCAAGCCAAAAGTAGGTTTACAAACCCAATCGACCAACCACCATCGCCACAGTCATCTGCCCCCACTTACACCATTTTTCCTACCCTCGCTGATTGCTCCACCACCAGCAGGAAGAACCCGAACCCTTCCAGTCGCCCAGATCATCAGAGGCAACCCATAACTCCCCAATTGGTCAAGCACGAACTGCTCTTTCTCCCTTAATCTAAAAATAGAGATTTTAATTTCAAAAATCAAGTTTTTGTTTGAGTATTTGATTTACGTGCCTGAACCCATGATTTATAGATATTGAGTTTTTACTTATTTAGGCTTCCACTGTTGTTTTTGAGATTTCCAGACTAATACAACTGTTTTTTTTTCTAAACAGATTACTAGATTCAAGTCCATGTTATAACAAACATTTTTTTGTTCGAATCTTAAGTTTTATCAAAGTTTGGATTGAGAGAAGATGAACATTTGCTGAGGATTTAACCTTGGAACTAAAATCAAAGAAGAAGAAACAGAGACCATTAGGCACACTAATTCATTCATACATAAACATAGAACAATACACATAAATATATTCAACCACATTTGTTTCAGGGGTGAATACGCAACATAATTATATACTTAAACCTTTTAAGTTGTGATATTACTCACCGAGAATACAATATCCAGTAATTCCATCTCACCAATGCCCAGGTAAAGAAATATAAAAATATTCACACAACTATGTTAGACATTCAAACATTAGTATGCAACAAATTAAAAACTTAAGAAATTTTTAAAAGTGTTACTCACAATATTTAAAAGATGGCACAGCCTTTCTTGTTTGAAACCAGTTTTGAAGAATGAAGATAGTGCTTTGAAAACTGAAATTCTCCTGCTTTTGATTGTTGAAGTTGTTCAAGTTTGTTAAAAAGAAAGCTTATTTTTATCTTACTTTTATGGTTTGCTAAGCTTGGAGAACAAACCGAAATAAGAACATGTATATATAGAAAGATAAGTTTGTAAAGGGTGTAGGCTTTTACTGGTGCAAGCTTTTCTTTATTTTGTTTTTATCAGGCAAGATATTTTATTTTGGAGGCTGGAATGATTTTAGATCCAATTCGTATGGACATGTTTGCTGCTAGAAATGAAAGCATTTATTGTTAATGTACTATATGTTTACAACTTATCTTATGTTCAGATATTTACTTTGTACATTAATCTTATCTGCCTAGATTTCCTTCACTTTGCTTTGTTAACTTCTGCATTTCTATTACAAGCATATATTTTTACTTTGTTTTGTCTTATATAATTTATGATCTTGTACTCATTTATCTTATTATACTAGTTGCAGCCTAACCCTTGATTTGTGAACACAGTAGAATATATATATGGCTTGTCTTATTTTTATTCATACATTGTTCTTGCATAATCATATTTTTACAGGCACATTTTATATCTCACTTCTTGTCTTGCCTGCATATCCAACTTCCCCTACTAGATTCTATTACTAGTTTTGTTTCTATACTTCACACAAAATAAAATAAATGTAAAGTTGTTTTAGTTACTAGTATTGGTTTGTTACTTAACATATGGGCTTCTCTTTATTTCTCTTTTATTTTAAACATAGACTATCACTTATTTAATTACTTATTATTATTTTATTTTGTACTTATATTAATATTAATAATATTTATTTTAATTTCCAAATCATAACTTTCATTCAAACACACACATATATATAATTAAAGTTGAAATAACAATTTTTATTTAAAATCCATTTGTAAAGATTTACATTTTTAATATAGCTCATTATTAAATTAAAAATAAATTTTCAAAAGAAACTAACTCTTTAAAATATAAATACTTATTTATCAAGCTATATTTAAAAAAACAAAACAAAACATTTTATTTAAATTTAAACTCTAGGCTAAAACCATTTAAACAAATTAAACTTTATCTTGAGTAATTTAAAATTCATATGGTCATTTATTAAATAGCTTAATATTAAATTTCTAAATTATCAAAAATATTAGAATTAGAAAACATGTCTATTTATTAAATTTAAAACAAAGATTATCCATTTACAATATATACAGATATATACATTATAAATAGAAGGCAATTTGATTAGCTTTTAAAAGATAAATTATCAGTTAAATATTTATTTAAAAGAAGATTATTAAATCAATTCAAATTATTATTAACAAATATTATCAAATCAATTTAATTTTTAATGTAGATTATTAAATTGATATTGCCCCAAATTTCCGGGATGTCACATTCCTCCCCTCTTAAAAGAATTTCGTCCCCGAAATTTAAAACAAAGGTAATTTAATAATCTAGTTAAATATTTATTTTAAAACACAAGCATATATTAATCATATGCTAACAACAATAGCAACCAATTCATCTAAACAAACAAATCTAACCTTCCAGACAAAATTCCGGATAGAACTTTCTCGAGTTTCCCCAAGTATAAATATCGGGACACTCGCTCTACAGAATTTAACAAACAAAACTACTAAGCTACAAAGCTTCCACTCATCTAGATCTACAAAACAAGACAGGATATCAAACTACAGACAAGTCTGAATCAACAACCAAAACTCCCTGAACTGCTGATTCTACAACCAGAGATAAATCTTACACGTACTCCCTCAGAGATACGTGAAACACAACGAATTCCAGTTATCCAAACTGACAATTCAATCCTGAAGATCAAACACTTATCCAAAATCAAATCTCCGATTTCGGAATCCAAATTCGTCCGTCTCTTATCCACAAAACTCTTCGGACGATTCTATGCTGCCTACATCTTTCCTGATCAGCTCAACCCTTGCTGATGTCCTTAGAAACAAACTGAACCAAAGACAATCCAACAAAATGATCTTTCCAAGATTGACCAAAACTTAGAACACAAACTCTATTCCAAAATCAGAAGACAGATCTCACTTCTCCCATCTGGAAAAGATAAAAAGAGGTGCACTCCCAATCTGGCCTCAGAATCCTGAAAAGTTTCTTGTAGAACTCTCCAATCCAAACATTGCAACATCCCATTGCTTCAAACTAAAACAGCTGCCACCATGCTTCCACTGCGCAACTCTGACTGAACAGATGAAAATGCTGAAGTCGAACACATACTGGACAACACATTCCAAAAAATAAAGTTCACATATCCAAAAATAAAACTCAGAAATTCCCACAAAATCTGAGCTGCTTCACCTAACTCAATTTCCAGATGTTAGCAAATCTCTGACTTCTTGAAAACATCCAGAAAATGTCTCTGAAACACAAGAGAACACTCAAACTATCGTAAGTCACTTTTGCGATCAATCCAGTCTAATTCCAAAGATACTGCTCTCTCTTTACCAAACAGAACAGCTTACGCTTATGTGGCCAATCCATCGAAGAAATGGAACCACTCTGCTGCTTCCGTAGTTACCCCAAGAAAACTACTAAGCCAGAAGACTTCCTAATCCAAAGCTCTTCGAGAAACTCGGACCTCAAACCAACAGAACATTCCACTGAACTCAGCTACAACACCGAAGCAGTCACTCTTCCTTACTTGTTCCAAAGAAACATATTCGAAGACATCCATAGTCACTGCGTCTCATCACACAGCTACTACACCTTGATGTATTAAGATATCATGACTTGCTTCTGTCCACCCGACAGATCCAAACTCTAGCTCAACCAAACTCTTGCACTTCAAAAATGAACTCCGAACCTTAACAGATTTTCTTCAGAGTTCAATGAAATCCTTACACTATCCAAAACTTACTTGAGACGGTAATAGGTCTACAGTCTCGACAGATACACTTCCAACCTCAAATATTCATACTCCAACCATTGGTAGTCGTGTTACACACACAACTACCCTACCTACCTTTATAACTTATATTGGAAAACCAGAACAGGTAACCCAACAAATAGGTAGAAATAAATATAAATATATTTATATATCAAAATTACAAATACGCTCTCTCAGGAAAGAAATCACTCAAGAGCCTAGGTATTCACTCAACCTAGCGCTCTGATACCAACTGTAACGACCCCGACTTCCTACGCCCAGGAAGACGTATCGTTCTTAAAGAAAGAAAGGGGTGAGAAAATAGAAAAGATAGAGAAGAAAGAACAACAACATCAGAATCTCACAACGGAATGAATAAATTATAATAATCACATAAGTATTTACATAATATACAACATCAATCAGAGTTATACAGATAATACATCACATACTAGACAGTTATAAACTCCTGTCTAGTTAATACAACACAACTCAAACAAATAACTCAAATATACCAACACAGCGGAACTATATATATATATATATATATATATATATATATATATATATATATATCTACAACGCTGAAGCCTCCTGCTCCTCCAAAATTCTTCAAAGCTAACCTGAATCCCTTGGCTACCCGTAAAAATTTGGGTATCCGAGAGTTTATGAAAACAAAAATAAACTCCGGGTCAGACATGGGTTTGGTGTGAGTAACAGGTTAAATTTGCTTAATTTTGAAAATCCTTTGAAATAAAAGTTATCACGTAAGACTCCCCATACATAAACATGGGTAAGTTTTTACCTTACACTAACCAAAAATTTGATAGGAAATTCTGTGATATTATAATAGGTCTAGGGTTTTCAAGTAAACAGAAAATAGCCGAAATTGTTACATTCATTAAATTCCTGCTACTAGCCACAAAAGTGGGTAATACAATCAAAACCGTTGGCACTTATTGGATTGTGGATTCTATACAATGGCAGGGCTACTGGGGTACCGTCCGTCATAGTACGTGGCCTAGATCAACGTACCGAGGATCACTCCCGACCCCCTGCAACACAAGGCCGGAACCATTCCTTACTGAACAGTCCCGAACAAGATAACCCCGCAGTTGGTGTACATCCAACCGCCCACACAGCCGAGTAAAAAGGGACATCTAGACAGGGGAAAATCTTGTCCTGCTTGGGCATGACCCACCTAACCTTGCTGCACCTCCCATGTTTTAGCCATTCCCGGTTGATGAGGCTTGAGGCTACGATTACCTTTGGAGAATACATTTCTTAGAATGCTCATCGCCCACCCTGACGATGTGTTGAAAACATTCAATCCATACAAGTTCGTTCCGGGTTCGAACGAAACCGAAGGCATTATCTCGTTACACTCATTTTGGAATCACCCTCAGAGTTAACGACGATAACCCTTGCAATCTGGATCATCTTCACTTCAGATTCACGACCTATCGTTAATTTGGAATCGATGTGGTTTTCGGATGTTCCAAATAAGGAAAACTGATCTCGGTCTCATCGAAATCCAAAACGTGTCTTTTAAGGCCAAGTTGTCTATTTAGTCTTAACAGTTTAATTCAACATTATCAATATACACACAGATGGATAATTCATAATATCACAGTAGATAATCATATCATCATCATAAACAGATAATCAAAATTATCAACCCAATCAGATAATAATATACTATCATACTTAAACCAAACATCCAAGTCACATAGATATTATTCATCTCATATCTGAGTTCACAATCATCAAATGAAATATCAATATCATTCATCCATAAGCAATGATTTATAATCATACCATTGGTAATTAATTTAAAATGAATTAAATTAACTACTTCTATCTCTAATTAATTTAAAGTAAATTAAATTGATTACTTCATCTATAAATCTTGCTTATACAGCCATTAATTAATTATAAATCAAATTAATTAATTAATCTCAAGATATTCATCTTGATTAACACCTTTGATTAATCATTTTCTAATTACAGTAAGTAATTAGTCTTTAATTAATTTTTACAAATTAATTATCCTAAATTATTCATAGTAATTAACTTTTAATTACTTCATTTATAATTAATTACATTTATTCTTAATTACATAAATTAATCATCACATTATTAATCATTCCTTAATTAATCAATTTTTAATTTTATCATTAATTATATTAATTAATGATCTCTAATTAGATTTAAATTAAATTACTTTATTTAAATTAATTACATTAAGCAATTAAACTTTAATCAAACATAATTATTAATCATCCCTGACTAATATCAACCAGTAATTAACTACCCTTAATTACTTATATTAGTAAATTAATCATCCCATAATTAATTATCTCCATTAATTAATCCTTTGATTAATTTCAAAAGTAATTATCCAAATTATTTTATTAATACATCATCTTTCACTAATTACGTTCAGTAATTAACATTAATTACTCCCTTAAGTAATTATGCTCCATTGAATACACTAAGTAATTATACTTATCAATTCGTCAAATGATTTTCTTAAATTAATTAAAATTAATTAATTAACTTAAATTAATCATTTTATCAAAATTAATTATAATAAGTAATTTATCTCTTAATTACTTTTATCAAGTAATTTCCTTAACCACTTTACAATTGATTCTCTAAATTAATTAATCTAGTTAATTAATAAAATTAAACACATTAATAAATCAATTAATAATCCTTAGTTAATTTTCTTCATTAACTAATAATCTTTCTAAATTTACTTCTTAATTAATTTCTAATTACAAATTATTAATTATAAATTAAATAAATAAGTCATCCATTAATTTACTTATTAGATAATTCACTTCAATATTTTAATTATTTCTAAGATAATTAATTCTTTTTAAACTGATTTAAACAAATATTAAAGTGTATTTTAGACATTACCCCCTTTTTAAATTTAAATTAGAATTCCATTTTGAATTTAAGATTTCAAAATGATTTACCGTTTAACATTAGCACAATTTAAATTCAATTTATAAACTTTAAAAAGAAATGTAAAAACATTTATTACTTATATAAGAAAGCCTTTAAAATTTAACTACTTAATTTTTTGATAAAAATTTAAGCTTTTTACATTACATTACATTTAGCTTGCTTTTGAAAACTTGGTTTTTAATTCTTGATTTAAAATCCAATTTTTTTTTTAAAACCCTAGATTCAAAAGTTCATTTGAACCTATACTTAACTTTGAATTTAAACCTCTGTTTGAATTTCAGTTTTCAAATTTTAAATTGAAATTTAAAACCTGAAAATGGTCAGGTTTGTAAACCTGAAATCCACATTTAAATAATTTTAAACTTTGATTTCATTTCAAAATTGAATTCAAAAATAAACTTGAATTCAAACTTAAATCTGGATTTAAGCTTTGTCAAATCTAGTTTACAATTTAAAGGTTCACTAGAATTTGATTTGAAAACAGATTTTTGCTTCCAGGTTTACAACTATCTAAAACAACCCTGACTCGAGTGCACCTAGGTTTGCTTCGAGTCTTCCATTCCCCTACTTCGAGTCACGTACTCGAGTGACTCGAGTATGCCCCGAGTTAAAAACCCTGCACTCAGAAAAAAAACCACCCCAACACTTCAATGGCACGGTGCACGTGCACCGTGCCCCAGCCATCTCCGGCCACCCACCTGAACTTCAACATGTCGCCGACCGCCTCCAGACAACGTCACGACCACCCAAATTTATCACGGTATCTCAAATCGAAAATGGGTTCGAAACCCAAACCTGGAAACTGAAGTCACCATCTTACATAAACCTGTCAGCATCGAGTTCTCCACTCCCCGACCATCTGGGGGTCTATAACTCCGGCCTCTTCTTCGACTACAACCCCACTTCCACCACCCCAAAAATCACTGCACTCGATGAACTAGAGGAACAATGCCGATCGAAAATCAAAACCAAGCCAAAAGTAGGTTTACAAACCCAATCGACCAACCACCATCGCCACAGTCATCTGCCCCCACTTACACCATTTTTCCTACCCTCGCTGATTGCTCCACCACCAGCAGGAAGAACCCGAACCCTTCCAGTCGCCTAGATCATCAGGGGCAACCCATAACTCCCCAATTGGTCAAGCATGAACTGCTCTTCCTCCCTTAATCTAAAAATAGAGATTTTAATTTCAAAAATCAAGTTTTTGTTTGAGTAATTGATTTACATGCCTGAACCCATGATTTATAGATATTGAGTTTTTACTTGTTTAGGCTTCCACTGTTGTTTTTGAGATTTCCAGACTAATACAACTGTTTTTTTTCGAAACAAATTACTAGATTCAAGTCCATGTTATAACAAACATTTTTTTTTGTTCGAATCTTAAGTTTTATCAAAGTTTGGATTGAGAGAAGATGAACATTTGCTGAGGATTTAACCTTGGAACTAAAATCAAAGAAGAAGAAACAGAGACCAGTAGGCACACTAATTCATTCATACATAAACATAGAACAATACACATAAATATATTCAACCACATTTGTTTCAAGGGTGAATATGCAACATAATTATATACTTAAACCTTTTAAGTTGTGATATTCTCACTGAGAATACAATATCCAGTAGTTCCATCTCACCAATGCCCAGGTAAAGAAATATAAAAATATTCACACAACTATGTTAGGCATTCAAACATTAGTATGCAACAAATTAAAAACTTAAGAAATTTTTAAAAGTTTTACTCACAATATTTAAAAGATGGCAGAGCCTTTCTTGTTTGAAACCAGTTTTGAAGAATGAAGATAGTGCTTTGAAAACTGAAATTCTCCTGCTTTTGTTTGTTGAAGTTGTTCAAGTTTGTTAAAAAGAAAGCTTATTTTTTTCTTACTTTTCTGGTTTGCTAAGCTTGCAGAACAAACCGAAATAAGAACATGTATATATAGAAAGATAAGTTTGTAAAGGGTGTAGGCTTTTATTGGTGCAAGCTTTTCTTTATTTTGTTTTTATCAGGCAAGATATTTTATTTTGGAGGCTGGAATGATTTTAGATCCAAATCGTATGGACATGTTTGCTGCTAGAAATGAAAGCATTTATTGTTAATGTACTATATGTTTACAACTTATCTTATGTTCAGATATTTACTTTGTACATTAATGTTATCTGCCTTGATTTCCTTCACTTTGCTTTGTTAACTTCTGCATTTCTATTACAAGCATATATTTTTTACTTTGTTTTGTCTTATATAATTTATGATCTTGTACTCATTTATTTTATTATACTAGTTGCAGCCTAACCCTTGATTTGTGAACACAGTAGAATATATATATGGCTTGTCTTATTTTTATTCATACATTGTTCTTGCATAATCATATTTTTACAGGCACATTTTATATCTCACTTCTTGTCTTGCCTGCATATCCAACTTCCCCTACTAGATTCTATTACCAGTTTTGTTTCTATACTTCACACAAAATAAAATAAATACAAAGTTGTTTTAGTTACTAGTATTGGTTTGTTACATAACATATGGGCTTCTCTTTATTTCTCTTTTATTTTAAACATAGACTATCAAATATTTAATTACTTATTATTATTTTATTTTGTACTTATATTAATATTAATAATATTTATTTTAATTTCCAAATCATAACTTTCATTCAAACACACACATATATATAATTAAAGTTGAAATAACAATTATTATTTAAAATCCATTTGTAAAGATTTACATTATTAATATAGCTCATTATTAAATTAAAAATAAATTTTCAAAAGAAGCTAACTCTTTAAAATATAAATACTTATTTATCAAGCTATATTTAAAAAAACAAAACAAAACTTTTTATTTAAATTTAAACTCTAGGCTAAAACCATTTTAAACAAATTAAACTTTATCTTGAGTAATTTGAAATTCATATGGTCATTTATTAAATAGCTTAATATTAAATTTCTAAATTATCAAAAATATTAGAATTAGAAAACATGTCTATTTATTAAATTTAAAATGTAGATTATCCATTTACAATATATACAGATATATACATTATGAATAGAAGGAAATTTGATTAGCTTTTAAAAGATAAATTATCAGTTAAATATTTATTTAAAAGAAGATTATTAAATCAATTCAAATTATTATTAACAAATATTATCAAATCAATTTAATTTTTAATGTAGATTATTAAATTGATATTGCCCCAAATTTCTGGGATGTCACAGTAGGAGTTGATGATATTTGTTCCACGTTGTTCATGTTTTTGTTCAGACGATGGACCGCTTGTGTTTACCTTATGATATACTTTATCTAGAGATATACGATGCTCGAAAGGTGTTTTCTAGTCCTTGTGCATGGATATCCACTTCAGTTTACTAGAGATATCTCTACGGAAAATTCAATATGCGATGGTTTTGCTTGTACCCTAAATATGTTGTTGAATATAATTAATGTAACCATTCTGGCTATGTTATGTATTTATATTCTACACCCTAGGCATTATCTATTATATCACCTATGTATTTACCAGATGGTGGTTCTTTTAAGGGGATAACCATTACGACATTCTGTACAGTCTAAAAAGTACCGTTATAAGTTGGATGAGTTTCTCATATTTCTTGAGTTTCTCATACAAGACTTATGTTTGACGTATGGTTTTCATGTTCCTTGTAACGATAACGATTTTTCGTCGCCGAAAAACCGAAGCGTTATGGGTAAAGAAGAAGAAAAAGGTAGAAGAAGACAGAAAAAAAAGATAGAATAGAATAGAAAGAAACAACAGAACAATAACAGAATCTCACAATCGCAGCGGAACAACATATAATAAATAAATGAATAATCTTTAAACAAAAGAACTATATCAGTTATTACATTACATCACATCACATTACATTACATCATATCATCAGAGTGTACAACAACAACCGCGGAAAAGAAATACTATATGCTAATAATACGCCATGCCATCCAGCTTGCCTCCATCAACTCCTGAATTCCAGAATATCCTGATAAACCTTACTCTTGACTGCCCGTGTGGAAATTGGTGGGCACCCAGAGTTTAGGAAGGAAAACAATAAACTCCGAGTCAGTCATGTGACTGGTGTGAGAACTAAACAGTTTATTTTTAAAACAAAGAACATGATAATTTTAAAATAGATTCGCAATGCTTTTTAAAAATGAGACTACCATAAGGCCTCCCGCACACACACACAATGCAAACGCAGAATCGGAGGAGATTTCTCCTTATGATAGTCAAAGATGCTTGATACGCATTAAAAAGAAACATTTGATATTATTACTAGTGCATAGTGTAGGAAAAATCATTTCGAAAGTAAAGATATAAATCTTAGCCAGCATAGGCATTTCGCACTTATGCCTACTATAGCTACCATCCAAACAGTGGTGACCACCATAAGTGAATGATAGGTTCTACAACTAAAACCGTACAAGATCGTATTGTTTCTTTGGATTTCCAACAAATGGTCAGGCCAAGGAACTTCCCATTGCCACATGGGTACGCCTCTGGAAAGACGACCCGAGAACCAAACCGGATCTCGGCCAACACAAGGCCGGGTTACCCCTAACTGGGTAACTACTGACACGAATATGTCATCCCCCGATCGTAACCGATCTATCCGAGGATCCTCGATTTCCAACAACCAAATAAGAATAATAATGCAGCAACCACATAGGTTAAGTATCTGGGCTCCATTTCATGATACCACCTCTATCCAGAAGGAATGACATACACTAAAGGGGCGCTACCCCCTAATAACCTTGCCGCATCCTTCCTGTTTTGACCATTTCTGAGGTGTGAGGTCCGACGAAGTCTCGTCCACAAAGCCACGCTTTATACAAAAGCTGTGCTTTGGGTCAACAAATGATCAAAGTAATGATCACCAAGATAAGTGATCAAACAAATGATCATATCCCAAAAGATCAAATAATGACCATCTCACAGCAACACTCAGCATGCCACACTACCAAATTGGGAATATATCACTAGTAACCATCAACTACATAACCTCTGAGCTCGTACGTTTCAGAGAAGGGTGTTAAGCTAAGAGAATAAATTCTTCGCCACCAACAGAAATATATTTGAAAGAAATCAGCTTTATATCTCAACTTGTAATGTCAGACATACAATCCATACAAGTCTGTTCCGGGCTCGAACAGAACCGAAGGCACTTACAAAGAAGTCCTTGCATTCCGGATAATTTTTAATCACGTCCGGACTTCCCGTCACTAAGGGTGATAAAACCTCTATATCGGAGATCAGCCGATGCAGAGTAACTCAACGGTAATCCTTCCGTTTTCAAAAATATCTGGTCTTCAACACCGGTCATCAAATGCAATCCATTACGACGTATCACATATTCAGAATGGGTTATACGACCCCAAGGTCCTTTTCCGGCTAACCCGAATAGTGAGCGCTTATTCAAAAATAAGCGTGGCATTCAAATTTAAGCAATCACAACAAATACCTATTTAAAGGTAAATATTGATAGTCGGATTATTTAAGTACCAATAGGCGTGTTCAACATCACCAGATTCCAAATAATTTCCCAAATTATTTACTTTCCAAAATATCTTTACTAGATATATATTTTCCACACTTCAACCATTTGAAAACAATTTCAAATCACTTTCCTCCTTTATAACTTTCATTTCAAAATAGTTCATTTAAATCAATCAAATAAATCCTTACCGATTTACTTTAAATTTACGTTCCAAATCCGTACATATATTCCCACACTTTAAAAATAAATCAACGTTTATTTTTAAAACAAATTCCCCTTCTTTTATAAATTCCATAGTGAATTTATAATTCCAAAATATTTATGAATATACGATTTTTAAATCGATTTCAAATATTCATTTTCAATTTATCTTCAGAAAGATAAATTCTCAAAAACGTTTCATTTCATACTGGAAAAACATTCCCATACTTATTTAATAATAATAAGTACTTCACAAATCTATTTATTTTCAACATTTGAAAATATTCCATTCTTTTTAAGGAAATCATTCTCTTAACACATTTATTTGGGTCATAAACAAATGTTGCATAAAACATCGTTACGACGACCCAAAATCACTAGTATAGGGATTCAAAGTTTAAATAGATATATAAATCCCAATACTATACAAAACATTTCCTTTCGGAAACCATTTACTATAACAACAGTGTTATAGTCCACCATTTCCTTCTATTTCTCGAAAACTCAACAAAAATGTTGAAATCTATGGTTTCGATAGTTAATACATTTTAAAACATCTTTTAAACAATTAACTTCATTTTAAAATTTCACTTCTCCAAATCATGCCCATTTTATTCAATAATATATTCACTGTCCAAAATCGTGAATATACCTAATTTACCCAATTAGTATTTCTACACTTTTATCAAAAGATTATCCACTGTCCAAAATCGTGAATATGTTTTCTTTAATAACTTCAATATTCAATTTATCAAATTCAATTGATTTCAAATTTATAAACAATGTTTATAAATTCCATTTCTATTTATAAGCTTCGATTTATAAATCTCATTATTAACAAATTCCATTTATATCTCATTTAAATGCCAAAATCCGATTTATAAGATAATTACTTATAAACCTTCTATTTTACAAAATCTATTCATTTTATAACTTCACAATTTATAAATCTATAAATTTCGTTCACTTATGAAATCCATTTTTATTTCATTTTTAACACTTATAAAAACTTGTTTTAATATTCCAATATTTTTAATTTATAAAAATATCAATTTTTATGAGTCTTTTATATAAACCGTTTATAATAATTCAAAATTCCCAATTAAACCATTTTATAAATTTATCTGCTATTTATTTCAAAAATCTTAATTTGGTTATATTTTACAAAAATCATAATTTTTATAACATAAAAATTTATAACATTTTAATTATTTAAAATGAATCAATTCAAAAATTTAATAAAACATATACTTTCAAAAATTACTTTAAAAATCCTTTAAAAACCAAAATCGTTATTTTAAAACTTCAAAAATGGATTCGATGATGCAACAGCACCAAATAGTCAATCACGACATCCAAATATCATATATCGATATGATAATCAACAAATATCAAAATATCTGTAAATAAATCAATACAGTTGAGGAATCCAGTTGGATCCCTCCAACCTGTTTTCCTGCATCCAAAGATGTTAGCACAATACCAATTCCGTTCCAGTACGGAATTATCGCGGTATATGAGATTTAAAATATTATCCGCTTAATAGACGGTGCAATAGGGTCTCATCCGCTACATAATGCGGGAAATCAACTCCAAGTACATAAATAATACCAATTTCACTGTACTGTGAAATATTCGCGGTATGTGTTTTTAATAAATAACATCCGCTTACTAACGGCGCATAATGTCTATTTTAACAATCAATAGATAACAATCACCATTCAAACATGCATTCAAGAATTTTAAATATAACTATTTAAAATAATAATCGAAACCGATTCGATTGAGTGAGAAGTTCTCACCTTGGTTTTATTTCCGTTTCAGCTTTTATTTCGAGGACGTTTAATTTTACCCGAAATTTTCGCTTGCTCCAATCCAATTCCATAGCGTAGTGCTCGTCCATACGATTCCAACGCAGCTGGTTTCGCGCGTTTTCGACCTCGTATCAATAAGTTATCACATTTCAAAGATTTTACAAATTTTAATATAAATTATTATATAATTTCTTTTACATTTCAATCACTGCAAATCTAGGCCGTTCGATTTCACCCAGGCCCAAGCCCGTGCGTGCGTTCCCCTCCCCTATCTTCCTTCACGCGCGTTTTTTTTTCTTTCTCCAGGTTTCGAAAACCCATGCCGCCTCCATCCACTAATTATCGCAACCCATTCGATACACCATAAGACGATCAAGGACTGCCGTTCGCTTCGCATCCCCGCGCACCACCCACGGCCGAACCACCTTGAAGTCTGGTCGACCATAGCTTGTGAAAAACGAGCTCGAACGCAACCCGTTCAAACTCCGATAGCCACCAATCCACTTCGAACGATCTTGACCGTTGAACTTGTCAATCTCACTGCCCTCTACGACTTTCGTTTTGAAAGTTTCGCGAATCGTTGCTTGGATTTGAAGAAATCAGAGGAGAAAGGATGGAAATTTTCGGCCGTATATTCCATTGGTGGCGGCTACTGAAGAAACTAGGGTTAGGTTTTTATTTTGTGAAAAATGAATGGGTTATGACCTTTTTATAGAAAATATTCAAAACACTATTCATTCCGGAATTTCCAAACACCGATTTACGCGCGGTGACCGGCGTTTCTAGAGTTTATCCCGCGTTTCGGACACAATTGAATAGGTTTCGGAAGCTAATCGGTCATCTGTGCGAGTTATGGCAATAAACGTTCAATTTAAAATTAAACCGATTAAACGATTTTCTAGGCGTTTTAGATTGCACCGGACAAACGGTAAATCCAATTGACACGAAATTTGAAACCATATAATAATATCACATTAGGAACCGATGAAACTGGTTTCGTCGAAATCCGAGACAGTTTGAAAAATGACTGTTTTAACTCGTCCAATTAATATTAAAACAATTTCAATGCGTTTCGAGCTGCCACGGTCAAACGAAAACTCCGATTGCTACGAAAATTGAAATCCGATAATAACAAACTACTACGGATCTAATGGAACTAGTTTTATCCAATTCTAAGACTGTTCGAAAAATGGCTAATTTCACTAGTCGATTAAATATTAAAATATTCAATTTTCACAAATAAACTCTTAATTCGATTTTAAAAGTTCTAAAATATCGTTATAACTCCAATATGATAAGATAAAATTTTACAAATCATTTTCAATCATGTTTAAACCCAATTTACAATTATTTCCGTAAATTCAACTATTAAATAATCGATTTAATTATTCAATTAAATCCAATTATTCGAAAAATAAATTATTCGACTTATAAATTTCACTTATTAATATTTAAAATTAATTAAATATTCATATTTTAATTAATATAAATTCTGGGTCGTTACAGACTTCCCCCCTTAAAAGAATTTCGTCCTCGAAATTACCAAGTAAGAAAAAGTTACAGAATTCATTAACTTTCCAAAATCCATAGTTAAACTTCTTACAATAACTTACTAAGTTTCAAATTATACTTAGTTATCTTTTTTAAAAACAGCTACTATTGTTTAACTTTCAATTCCAAATCAAAATTATAGTTTTCAAAATCTTCCAAAAATTCGTAAATTTTTCTAACGCCGTAAATTTTCGAAAAAATTCGCCAGAGTCTCCTTTGCGCGGCTCGATCCGAAAAAAAAATGACAGTGTATATATCACAAATATACATCCCATCAAGTGATGAGGCATTCCGCAGGGAAAAAAGTATAAAAGTACGATATTTAATCCGAGATATGTACCTTATATTTTATTAGCGAGCATATACGGCTAATATAGCGCGAAAGCGAGCTCCAAATGCGAAGCAAACGTGATCCGCACCTACTAAACACTCAACAACAACATGAGAATCATGCATATATGAAAATAATATCAATATACAACATATAGCAACATATACTAACAACTACATATGTCAATATAGCAAATGCAACAAAACAACAAATGCAAACATCAACCAACTATCATCCATAACCAAATCAATATTCATTCATATTCTCATTAATATTCAATGAACTGGTTTTTCATTTTAATCACATTTGATTCATTAACATTGGATGTTTTATCAACATTCATTTATTCGTTACCAATTAGTTTACATTCACTAATTAAATTCACATTAGTTCACTTTCAATTTGAATTAAATTACATAGCCTTTAATTTCGCTAATTCAATTTCATTAACACTTAATGAATTATATACATCAATCAACAATCAAATAACAACCAATGTTTATTCAATACAACCAAATTTATTCACTTTACATTCAATTTGGTTCAACACATTTAATTCCAATTGGATCATATTAAATTGACTTTCATTCAATTTATTCAATTTCTAATAACATTAGCTTCTAATGAATTAACACTTACATTCATTATTTCATATCAATTATTTACATTTAATTGATTAACATTTAATCCATTAGTTCAATTCAATTGCTAATTCCTTTAACAATATAATGTTGAATTTCATTTATATAACTCAAGTTCAAATTCTTAATGACTTCATTTCATTAATTCACTTATTAATTTACTTCGACACCAAAGTCTACTTTATTCAACTTTACTTAAGTTATATTTCATTTCAAGCATCTTATCAAATCCAAATCAATTTATTTAACTTTCCTTTTGTTAAATTTCAAATCACATATCTTTGATGACAACTCAAATTTATTTCAACTTAGATTTTATTGATTTACTTATACTTCCTTTAATTTAACTTCATCCTTTAAGTTAAATTTATTCTATCAAAATTCAATCTGTATAAGTTATCAACTCATTTATCATTCCCATAAATCTTAAATAGGATTCCAGAGTCCTTTCAAATCTTTCAAAACCATTTTTGAAATCAATTCAATTATCTTTTGAATTTCAAAACCCAAATTCAAAATTTTCCAAACAACTTTTATTTAAAACAATTTGGCAGCAATTTCTCTTTTGGAAACCCGAAAATGAATTCTAATGATGTGGCCATCATCATCAGGATTATTTTCCAGCGGCCGAAAAGAGTTTAGAGCTTTAATTTCTCCAAAACAATTTTCCAAATTATCAAATCCTTTCAAAACACTTCTCTGGAATTTTATTTTCAGATTATAAATCACATTTACAAACCCTTGTTACTTATATAATTTCACTTCTTATATATAAGATTATTTCACAAGTGTAAATCATTTTAATTATAACCTCATACTTATAATTCAATTGCTTATACAATTATTCTTTTACAACTGTGGTTTTATTTAACTTATTGAACAATCAACAATCAATTCATATACACTTAGTAATCCTGAAAAATTACTCCTTTATATACAAAATATAATCAAGGTAAAATTATTTCATTTACCTAATTTAAAATGATACTATGTCAACTTGCCTCGTTTAAGAGTTTGGAAATTCCTATCGATAATATGGCGTCCCATCTACCGATCAGAATCCACAAACAGCTCAACGGATAAGCAAACTCAATATAAAACATTTTATATTCACTAACAAATACGCACTCGTATACATTATTACACTCACACTCATTCTAGAGTACTACTGACTCCATCTCTAATGAGTAACACCCAACAGAGCCATGGTTGTCGCTAAACCATAAGCTCTGATACCAAATGTAACGATAACGATTTTTCGTCGCCGAAAAACCGAAGTGTTATGGGTAAAGAAGAAGAAAAAGGTAGAAGAAGACAGAAAAAAAGATAGAATAGAACAGAAAGAAACAACAGAACAATAACAGAATCTCACAATCGCAGCGGAATAACATATAATAAATAAATGAATAATCTTTAAACAAAAGAACTATGTCAGTTATTACATTACATCACATTACATCATATCATCAGAGTGTACAACAACAAACAGCGGAAAAGAAATACTATATGCTAATAATACGCCATGCCATCCAACTTGCCTCCAGCAACTCCTGAATTCCAGAATATCCTGATAAACCTTACTCTTGACTGCCCGTGTGGAAATTGGTGGGCACCCAGAGTTTAGGAAGGAAAACAATAAACTCCGAGTCAGTCATGTGACTGGTGTGCGAACTAAAACAGTTTATTTTTAAAACAAAGAACATGATAATTTTAAAATAGATTCGCAATGCTTTTTAAAAATGAGACTACCATAAGGCCTCCCGCACACACACACACACAATGCAAACGCAGAATCGGAGGAGATTTCTCCTTATGATAGTCAAAGATGCTTGATACGCATTAAAAAGAAACATTTGATATTATTACTAGTGCATAGTGTAGGAAAAATCATTTCGAAAGTAAAGATATAAATCTTAGCCAGCATAGGCATTTCGCACTTATGCCTACTATAGCTACCATGCAAACAGTGGTGACCACCATAAGTGAATGATAGGTTCTACAACTAAAATCGTACAAGATCGTATTGTTTCTTTGGATTTCCAACAAATGGTCAGGCCAAGGAACTTCCCATTGCCACATGGGTACGCCTCTGGAAAGACGACCCGAGAACCAAACCGGATCTCGGCCAACACAAGGCTGGGTTACCCCTAACTGGGTAACTACCGACACGAATATGTTATCCCCCGATCGTAACCGATCTATCCGAGGATCCTCGATTTCCAACAACCAAATAAGAATAATAATGCAGCAACCACATAGGTTAAGTATCTGGGCTCCATTCCATGATACCACCTCTATCCAGAAGGAATGACATACGCTAAAGGGGCGCTACCCCCTAATAACCTTGCCGCATCCTTCCTGTTTTGACCATTTCTGGGGTGTGAGGTCCGACGAAGTCTCGTCCACAAAGCCACGCTTTATACAAAAGCTGTGCTTTGGGTCAACAAATGATCAAAGTAATGATCACCAAGATAAATGATCAAACAAATGATCATATCACAAATGATCAAACAATGATCATCTCACAGCAACACTTAGCATGCCACACTACCAAATTGGGAATATATCACTAGTAACCATCAACTACATAACCTCTGAGCTCGTACGTCTCAGAGAAGGGTGTTAAGCTAAGAGAATAAATTTTCCGCCACCAACAGAAATATATTTGAAAGAAATCAGCTTTATATCTCAACTTGTAATGTCAGACATACAATCCATACAAGTCTGTTCCGGGCTCGAACAGAACCGAAGGCACTTACAAAGAAGTCCTTGCATTCCGGATAATTTTTAATCACGTCCGGACTTCCCGTCACTAAGGGTGATAAAACCTCTATATCGGAGATCAGCCGATGCAGAGTAACTCAACGGTAATCCTTCCGTTTTCAAAAATATCCGGTCTTCAACGCCGGTCATCAAATGCAATCCATTACGACGTATCACATATTCAGAATGGGTTATACGACCCCAAGGTCCTTTCCCGGCTAACCCGAATAGTGAGCGCTTATTCAAAAATAAGCGTGGCATTCAAATTTAAGCAATCACAACAAATACCTATTTAAAGGTAAATATTGATAATCGGATTATTTAACTATCAATAGGCGTGTTCAACATCACCAGATTCCAAATAATTTCCCAAATTATTTACTTTCCAAAATATCTTTACTAGATATATATTTTCCACACTTCAACCATTTGAAAACAATTTCAAATCACTTTCCTCCTTTATAACTTTCATTTCAAAATAGTTCATTTAAATCAATCAAATAAATCCTTACCGATTTACTTTAAATTTACGTTCCAAATCCGTACATATATTCCCACACTTTAAAAATAAATCAACGTTTATTTTTAAAACAAATTCCCCTTCTTTTATAAATTCCATAGTGAATTTATAATTCCAAAATATTTATGAATATACGATTTTTAAATCGATTTCCTATTCATTTTCAATTTATCTTTAAAAAGATAAATTCTCAAAAACGTTTCATTTCATACTGGAAAAACATTCCCATACTTATTTAATAATAATAAGTACTTCACAAATCTATTTATTTTCAGCATTTGAAAATATTCCATTCTTTTTAAGGAAATCATTCTCTTAACACATTTATTTGGGTCAAAAACGAATGTTGCATAAAACATCGTTACGACGACCCAAAATCACTAGTATAGGGATTCAAAGTTTAAATAGATATATAAATCCCAATACTATACAAAACATTTTCTTTCGGAAACCATTTACTATAACAACAGTGTTATAGTCCACCATTTTCTTCTATTTCTCGAAAACGTCTATTTCAACAAAAATGTTGAAATCTATGGTTTCGATAGTTAATACATTTTAAAACATATTTTAAACAATTAACTTCATTTTAAAATTTCACTTCTCCAAATCATACCCATTTTATTCAATAATATATTCACTGTCCAAAATCGTGAATATACCTTATTTACCCAATTCAGTATTTCTACACTTTTATCAAAAGATTATCCACTGTCCAAAATCGTGAATATATTTCCTTTAATAACTTCAATATTCAATTTATCAAATTCAATTGATTTCGAATTTATAAAAAATGTTTATAAATTCCATTTCTATTTATAAGCTTCGATTTATAAATCTCATTATTAACAAATTCCATTTATATCTCATTTAAATGCCAAAATCCGATTTATAAGATAATTACTTATAAACCTTCTATTTTACAAAATCTATTCATTTTATAACTTCACAATTTATAAATCTATAAATTCCGTTCACTTATGAAATCCATTTTTATTTCATTTTTAACACTTATAGAAACTTGTTTTAATATTCCAATATTTTTAATTTATAAAAATATCAATTTTTACGAGTCTTTTATATAAACCGTTTATAATAATTCAAAATTCCCAATTAAACCATTTTATAAATTTATCTGCTATTTATTTCACAAATCTTAATTTGGTTATATTTTACAAAAATCATAATTTTTATAACATAAAAATTTATAACGTTTTAATTATTTAAAATGAATCAATTCAAAAATTTAGTAAAACGTATAGTTTCAAAAATTACTTTAAAAATTCTTTAAAAACCAAAATCATTATTTTAAAACTTCAAAAATGGATCCGATGATGCAACAGCACCAAATAGTCAATCACGACATCCAAATATCATATATCGATATGATAATCAACAAATATCAAAATATCTGTAAATAAATCAATACAGTTGAGGAATCCAGTTGGATCCCTCCAACCTGTTTTCATGCATCCAAAGATGTTAGCATATTACCAATTCCGTTCCAGTACGGAATTATCGCGGTATATGGGATTTAAAATATTATCCGCTTAATAGACGCCGCAATAGGGTCTCATCCGCTATATAACGCCGGAAATCAACTCCAAGTACATAAATAATACCAATTTCACTGTACTGTGAAATATTCGCGGTATATGTTTTTAATAAGTAACATCCGCTTACTAACGGCGCATAATGTCTATTTTAACAATCAATAGATAACAATCACCATTCAAACATGCATTCAAGAATTTTAAATATAACTATTTAAAATAATAATCGAAACCGATTCGATTGAGTGAGAAGTTCTCACCTTGGTTTTATTTCCGTTTCAGCTTTTATTTCGAGGACGTTTAATTTTACCCTAAATTTTCGCTTGCTCCAATCAACTCCAATCCAATTCCATAGCGTAGTGCTCGTCCATACGATTCCAACGCAACTGGTTTCGCGCGTTTTCGACCTCGTATGAATAAGTTATCACATTTCAAAGATTTTACAAATTTTAATATAAATTATTATATAATTTCTTTTACATTTCAATCACTGCAAATCTGGACCGTTCGATTTCACCCAGGCCCAAGCCCGTGCATGCGTTCCCCTCCCCTATCTTCCTTCACACGCGTTTTTTCTTTCTTTCTCCAGGTTTCGAAAACCCATGCCGCCTCCATCCACTAATTATCGCAACCCATTCGATACACCATAAGACGATCAGGGACTGCCGTTCTCTTCGCATCCCCGCGCACCACCCATGGCCGAACCACCTTGAAGTCCGGTCGACCATAGCTCGTGAAAAACGAGCTCGAACGCAACCCGTTCAAACTCCAATAGCCACCAATCCACTTCGAATTAAACGATCTTGACCGTTGAACTTGTCAATCTCACTGCCCTCTACGACTTTCGTTTAGAAAGTTTCGCGAATCGTTGCTTGGATTTGAAGAAATCAGAGGAGAAAGGATGGAAATTTTCGGCCGTATATTCCATTGGTGGCGGCTACTGAAGAAACTAGGGTTAGGTTTTTATTTTGTGAAAAATGAATGGGTTATGACCTTTTTATAGAAAATATTCAAAACACTATTCATTCCGGAATTTCCAAACTCCGATTTACGCACGGTGACCGGCGTTTCCAGGGTTTATCCCGCGTTCCGGACACAATGGAATAGGTTTCGGAAGCTAATTCGGTCATCTGTGCGAGTTATGGCAATAAACGTTCAATTTAAAATTAAACCGATTAAACGATTTTCTAGGCGTTTTAGCTTGCACCGGACAAACGGTAAATCCAATTGACACGAAATTTGAAACCATATAATAACATCACATTACGGATCCGATGAAACTGGTTTCGTCTAAATCCGAGATAGTTTGAAAAATGACTATTTTAACTCGCCAAATTAATATTAAAACAATTTCAATGCGTTTCGAGCTGCCACGGTCAAACAAAAACTCCGATTGCTACGAAAATTGAAATCCAATAATAACAAACTATTACGGATCCAATGGAACTAGATTCGTCCAATTCTGAGACTGTTCGAAAAATGGCTAATTTCACTGGTCGATTAAATATTAAAATATTCAATTTTCACAAATAAAGTCTTAATTCGATTTTAAAAGTTCTAAAATATCGTTATAACTCCAATATGATAAAATAAAATTTTACAAATCATTTTCAATCATATTTAAACCCAATTTACAATTATTTCCGTAAATTCAACTATTAAATAATCGATTTAATTATTCAATTAAATCCAATTATTCGAAAAATAAATTATTCGACTTATAAATTTCACTTAAGAGATTTTCGGGATTCCATCTCCTAAGGATGTGTTAAACTATCTACATATATAAAACAATATGCTATTATATTATGTCTATAGTAAAATAATACCATGTAAAGTGTTAAAATAACGTTAAGGCGTTAACCATATCCCCCTTAACACGTTTTTATATAATTACCATAGTCTATACAGATAGCGTAAGCTGCACCAAACCGGTGGTTTACTCAAGGAGCACTCCATAGGTACGATACAAACCAAAGTCGTAGTGGGCTTGATCAGGATAAATATGACAAGGCACACGAGGCAATGCCCAGGGTAGGATACTACCGTGTTGCGGAACTGGGCTGGTGGTAACGCATAACAGCTATTACCGCCCGCCTCGAGACACACTCCCACAATCAAATCAAAGGGTGGCCACCAAATCAAATCACAAAGTAATAGATATGTTTCCGAAGAAGCATGCTTTATAGGGGAGCGACCCCACTTGGCCCACATTTAGCTCATGTTTGAGTTGTTTTAACTATGACCCGAAAATCAAGGCTATCCATCATAGTTCAGTTACTTCATTCCAGTTGCGTTCGCCAAACCATCCTACTTCATTCTGGATTCTCCACCGCATGCACAGTTGTGAAGTGGTTTTTGGTATTGGCAGAGAGTGTGACGATATCCGATCTTGGTCTCTTTAACAACCAAATGCTTATTTCACACCGGTTGGTTCTTTTACATTTCCAAAACTGATTCATAATTGATATCAAAATATCATATTCAATTCAAAATATCCTCATTTCAAAATCATCATATTTACTCAAAACACGTCATTTCACTAGAAAATATCATTTTCAATTCCAATGTAGGTTATAACATCATTTAACCATATTCGCCTTTAAATCAAGAATTTAAATATAAACAATTCAACTTTGCATAGTTTGAATTTTAGAAAATAGTTTGGATAGTCATAAATAGTTAAATTTAAAATAGTGTAAAATAGTTTTAATAGTTTAAAATATTTTTAATAGTTTAATAGTTTAAGGATTTTAAAATAGTTAAAATAGTTTAATATAAGATGGTTTGATTATTGGAAATGGTTTGTATAGTAAAATAGTTTTGAAAATCTAGATAATCTGAATTTTAAAATAATAGATTTTTAAATAGTTTATATTAAAATAATTTATTTTGAAAATAGTATGAAATCAAACTGTTTCTTCTATTTCAACAAATCTGGACCATACCCTGATTTCAAATTAACAAAAACTCAATTTTTAATCTTTCAATTCAAATGACTCGATTTCGATTTAGTTCCAAATCAATGTGATTTGGTTTCAATTCGAAATAAGTTCAATTTTTGAAGCATTCATTTTTAACTTCGATTTCGATTCAACAATTCAAATCAATGATTTAAATTCAATTCCATTCTTATTTAAAACCATTTCAGTTCATATAATTTTCAAGCCCAATTTTAATTTACTTATTTAAACTACCTAACTCAATTTAACTTCATTGTTAAATTTAAGATCCAAATCTTCAAAATAATTCAAATTTCCAGATTAAAGTCATTCGGATTAACTTTACATTACCCAAATTTAATTCTTAAACAATTTCTTTTTACCATTTCAATTTCAACTTTCAAAGCATGAATTAGAAAAATAATTAAATTCATATAAATCAATAATTTATTTCCTTTAAAACAATAACATTTAATCAAAATTCCAAACTCAAGATTTTTAACCATTTAATTTAACCAATCCGGTGTTCACATATAATTTTTTATCCTATGAAAAGTGATAAGGATATATATCATTTCAACCCGCAATAAATTTAAATTTTTGGATATATATCATTTCAATCCGTATCTCAAATCACAATTTTTCAAATCCATAAAATCGCTCGGGTTTATCATTTCAATCCATAACTATTTTCCCTAATCTATAAGATCGTTCGGGTATGTATCATCTCAACCGATAGTGATTTTCCTAACAATAACTAAGGGAACTTGCAGTGTGATAACAACATACAAAACAAACATAACGTCAAACCATTAAGCATCCATCACAATCATCATTCAAATCAACCAATAAGTCTCAACAATTAAATGGTTATCATTATCAGGTATTTAACTAGCAATTTAGACTCAATATTAATTTAAACGGCAATTTAATTCAATATTAATTCAAATTAAATTTTAATGACAATTAAAATACCTAACAGTAATAAATAAATTTCTAATCACCTCATAAATCTACTTTAACAACATAAGATGGTTTAGCATTTCTGAGTGCGTTAATCACTCACCTTCTATTTATTGTAGATTAAAAAAATTCAAATAAAGCCTAAAATTCCAACAATCTCAAATATAGCCAAACTAATATCATTAAGTTTGGAATTTCGATACGATCGTAATGGAGAAAACCGCACATGAATATGAGCTTGTAAGAAAAAATTATAACGATTAGAATTTATACGATTCATATTATAAAAATAAATAACATAATAAATAAAATAAAATAAACTCACATTCTCCACCAGCACACCACGCTTCCGCCTAAGCCCATTAGGCCCCAACTTTGACCGCCCATGCACACCACCTAAGACCTCCATCTGCCAAGCCACCACCATCAACGTGCTCCCCTTCCTCTCCTCCACCGACCAGCACCATTGCGGCCCCCTAGGGCAACGCCATTGCCGCCTATTTCTAGGGTTTGCCGAACCTTAAATCGATGTGTACGACCACCATAGGCCTACTTCTACCGCTGGCTACCACCATTCAACTCCTATCGACGAGCTCTACAAACCCCTCAACCAATTTCGCCAATCGTGGCCGAAAACAAAAAAGCCCAAATCGACAATTAGGGTTCGCGATTTATGACCTTTTACCGCGATTTCTGATCGATTCGTGGACTATTTCAAAAAACGAACACTTACGTAGATTCATATTGTCGAGTGCTTCGAAACGGTATATAATATGATAGGGTTTGGAAAGTTTGAAATTTTGAAATTAATTTGAAATTGAATTTGAGAATTAAGGTTTAATCCATTGGGAAGGAAGGAGCATAAATTTGCATACGTACAGAAATCAGAAAATAGAGACTACTAGGGTTAGAAAATCTAGATAGATAAGAATGAATGGACATATCGAATTAGGTCGAAACGATAACAACGACCTAGAAAGCCCGTTTCGTTTTTGAAACGAAAGTAGGCTATCCAATATATCGAAATATGGGTTTCTGATATTTTTAAACTCAATGAAACTAGTTTCAAACTCCAATTCCATTTTATATAGAAGTTTGCTTTTAAAATCAGATTATGTTCATTTAAATTCTTTTAATTGATTCCTACGCGTTTCGAGCCCGCACAATCAAACGATAAGTCTAATTGCTAAGGAACTTGAAATCTTGCAATAATTCACTATTACGGATCCGATGGAACTGGTTTTGTCGAAATCCAAGACCGTGGCCATAATGGCTAAATTTCACGTTAATTAAATAAATTATTATTATTAGATTGATTTAATCACCTTTAAATTCAAAATTAGAAGTTAACAATTTTGTCAGTCTTAATTACATAGAAATAATAATCCTTTAAAATAAAAATTTCCATGTTGAATCTAATATTTAAATATTATATAGAGTTCAGAGTTTAATTCAATCATAGTAAAATTCCAGTTAATTATAAATTTAAATTCCAATAAATTCTTATCTTTTGATTTACACTCTTTTTATTCAATCATCCAATACCATATGAATTCATTAGACACTAGTTTACATTTTATTACATTCTTATTCTATAGTTATCATCTTTTACCATTTTAATTATAATATTTCAGTTTTATAAATTCCATTAATTACCAATTTAATTTCATATTTACAATTACAACCAAATTAACTTTTTAATTATTTCAATTATTTGAAATTACATTAAAATAATTGTCAATAACGTTCAAACAACATTAGTAATCATATTCTAATTATTTTTCTCATTAACAAATTATAAATTTGAATTTCTCCCAATATTAGATTTCAAAAATCTTATTTAATTTAATATTTTGATTATCGAAAAAATACGGGTCGTTATACTCTCCCTCACTCAAAACTTTTTCGTCCTCGAAAAGGAACGAGGAATTAAGAAACTCGATATAATTTTATTCAAAATATTCAATTTATAAACACTTTTGATTTACATAATTAAGTATTTTAAATAAAATATATCAATTTATAAACAATTAAATTTTCCATATCCAAGTTTAATAAAAGTTTGAAAATGTTTTCACTTTCACAAAAAATTTCTAAGTCGTAAATTCATGAAAAATTTCGACAGATTTCTTTTGTACGGATGGGTCTAAAAAATAATAATATCAATAATTAATATATACATACATAAATACATACATACATACATATACATATATATATCATACAGGAAAATAGGCTCAAGGACAAACTTCGAAAAAATTTAGGCTGAAGGACAACAAGTTTGTTTTTTAGGCTAAAGGAAAATGCTAGTTATAGCTAGCATTTTGTACAGTGTAGCAGTTGAGTATAATGCTAATTATAACTAGCGTTTTTCCTGTGGCATAAAAATAAAACTCGGCGTCCTTCAGCCTAATTTTTTTCTTCAAAGTTTGTCCTTTCCCCTAATTCCCTCTATATAATATTTCAAAAATAAAACATCCCAAACCATGGATAAAACAATAAAATATCGTTGTAAAACCATAATCCAAAAACATACCTATTTGTCGGGCACAACTTTATCTATAAACCAAAAGTTGTAGCTATTGCTTCCATAAACCTGTATTCCACTTACATAATCTAAAACGGTGAGAATTATGTACAGAAGAAATATTTAGTTGTTACATTTAGTAAAAAAAGCAAATCAACACAGAATATATGAAAATAATACGACCATCATATGCAACAAAGGAATCAATCATACATCCATCGTAATCGAACTAACGTTTGTCCAGGTTGAGAAACTTCTCATTGTACAAGGATAATAAATAAACTATCAAGTGTTCCCTATGCTTAACAGCCCTAGATAATTACTTAATAGATTATTCATACAACCCTAAATAATTTGAAGTATCATTTTCCAAACTTCCCATCAGCCGAATAATATAAAATTTAAATATTATTTAAGTTTATTCCATTGGTTTCCTTTTACATCATTATTTACTTTTTATTTATTTTCATTCATTCATACACTTTTGTTTTTTCTTTTTTCATTCATTTACTTACATAAATTATTTCACATTCAATATCTAAAGTCATCAATAATCAATTTTTGAAATATTATATAAGTTTCATTAAATTCACATTCATTTACTTATATAACTTGATTTCCATTTAATATGAATATTCATAAATAATCATTTCATACTTAAGTGTTTCTACCTTTTAATTCACATTTATCCTTTCTTTTATAGTGTCAATTAATAATAAACTTATTTATGAATCATTTCAGTCATTTCTTAAGTTTATAAACATTATCTTAGATAATATCCACTTTTTTACTATTCAATCTAATCATTAGCATTCAACATTAACTTATGGTCATAACATCCGTTAGCTTTTCGTTAATAACATATGTTCGTTTCGAAGCATTTTTATTATTAAGATTTTATTTGTATAATATTCCATTACATATCTATATTTAACATTTCAACTTTTTAAATATTTTAGGTAAGTTTTATATATGTTTTTAGAATGTAATCAAATGTTACACAAATTTACCTAATTTGATTTAGTTAATAAAATTTCAACAATTTACATCTTCTTAATTTTCATTATCTTTTAATTTGCAGGTTACAAACCTCCAATTCCTTTACAATTTCATTAATCATTTAGTTTCTAATTTCTTATTTTCCATTTTAGATGTTTCCAACTATTAACATAGTCAAGATTTTCCTTGTAATAATTAAAAATCATCGATTAAAAGAAATTTAAGAACTATATACCGGATTCATTTCATATCATCTCAAAACAATGTATACTTATATCTTTTGTATAGCAAAACATACTTGGAAATATAAATTAAATTTGTTTATCAAAGAAATGTGTAGCAAAGCTAACACAGTGGTCTTTTCACTTTGAAAATCGAAAATGAATGTCGATGATGTCGCGCAATCATCACCGGAATTATTTTCCAATGACAGAAAATGGGAGTACAGAACTTATTTCCTTTTTTTTAATTCTTTTAAAACATTTCGTCAAATCACGTTGCCAAACATTTATATCCGAAAATACTTCCAAATAATACTAATATTATATTCCAAAATATTTGGAAACTAATTTCGAAATCCCGGAACATAAGTTCTCAAATTTCCAATTAAATTCATTTTGTTGGTAAATCTTATTTTGCAACCAATATTTGTAAAATTTCACTTTCTAACAAAAAACATATCACATCTAACTATATCCATCTATAAAGTTATTTTTTATATATAAAATATAATACCAGGCAAAATATTTCATTTACCCATATTTCAAAGACAATATTGTGTCGGTCTGCCCTATTAAGTGTTTAGAAGTCCCTATCGATGCCATAGCGTCCTATGTACCGACCAGAATTTATAAATACTAAACAGAACAAATTAACCCAAGGGGGAATTAATTTAAAGGACAAAAATTCATATATTTTTAGCCTCAAGGATATGACCTCAATATTTTAACCACAAGGACAAACATTCCTCTAAAAATTATTCAAAAGGACAAACATTCTTTCAAAATTATTCATAAGGACAAATATTCTTCCAAAACTGCTACCGAACTAAAAAATGATACCTAAATTTGCTACCGATAACTACAAACTAATACCTAAAAATGCTATCAATAACTAAAAACTGATACCTAAAGAAAGTTGTCCTTCAGGCTATACTGAAGGTCTGTCCTTGAGCAAAAATGCTAAAAATTTTTGCCCTCCACAATAATTTGTTGTTAAGCACAATATAAAAAACTTTTTTATAACACTAACAAATATGCTCTCTCGTAATAAACACTCAAACAACTCATTCTAGGGTATTACTACCCTATCTCTAATGAGTCAAACCGCACAAAGCTAAGTTGTCGCTAAACCAAAGCTCGGATACCAACTGTAACGATCCACCTTTTTGAACGATTTAAGTCGACAATAAACCACGCATGTCAACTCAAACCATTCTAAAGGGAGGATTGTTAATGGGGTAAATAAGAAAATAAAGAAAAGAAAGGAAAACAAAATACAGAAACTCACAGTGGAATGACAAAATATAATAATCAAATAAACAATTTATGAAGCTGTTTTACAAGTAACATTTAATTAAACTTTTACAATACAGATCAGAGTTATACATACAACAAGAATAAATAAATAATGTAGTGAAACAACATGATGCGGTGGAATAAACATAATAAATAGTAAAAATATACTAAATCTTCGTCCTTCAGAAAGATAGTCTTTAATGTGTTGAAATACTCAGGCTGACCCAAGCTTAATGAAAAATAAAAACTCGAGTCAGAACTAAAATATTTTATGTAAGTTAAATCAAAATAAGTAAATATGAGTGTTAACGGCTACAAAGATGTTTACGGAGTTTTACATCTCCTATTAGGCCTGTCAACGGAGGCTTTCGGTTGAGGTAGTCCATATCTGCATCCGCATTCGCATCCGCATCCGAAATCATTTTCGGATATTGTATATCGGCATCCGCGGATACATATCGAATATTTATCTTATCTGCTAACGACCGATAAATCAAGAATTACAAAAAAGGAAATTTTAGTTTAACATAAATGTTTTTCAATCTCATTTATTATAGAAGTGCTGAAAATTAACAAATATGATGCTAATAAATAGTTTCGAGCAGTTAATAAGCATTAAGCGCATATAATATAAACTATTAACTTAATAAAATATTAAACGAATATCATTTACTGCATTAAAATACACATAATTTGAACTACAATCTTGACATAAACCGAGCGGATAATTTTCGGCTGCGGATGTCTTCGTATCTTCATTCGTTTTTTCGAATATCAGATATTTATTCGCTTTTCGGATGCGGATGCTGACGAATTTCGGTTTTTTCGGATACCCTTTGACAGCCCTATCTCTTATTCAGTGTCTAACGTGCGTGCAAATAACTTAAGAGATATTCGGGATTCCATACCCTAAGGATCCATTAAACTATTTACGTATATAATACAATACGCTATTATAATATGCCTAAAGTAAAGTAGTAAAATAGCATTAAGGCATTACCCATATCCCTCTAAACACATTTTTATATAAATTCAGTAGTCTATACATATATTGTAAGTTCCACCAAACTGGTCGTTTACTCAAGGAGCACTCCATAAATAAGATACAAACCAAAGTCGTAGTGGGCTCGATCAGGATAAATAAGACAAGGCACATGAGGCAATGCCTAGGGGAGGATACTACTGTTTTGCAGAACCGGGATGAGCTACTACAACCCACCTCTTTCTCTTCCGCCTAACACCAAACCCATTTATTTGAATCCATACCGACGTTCCTACTACCTAAAAAATGAACTAGAGAAAATCATTGATGACATGTTAAAGACCGGACTTATCAGGCCTAGTAGCAGCTCCTATTCTTCCCTAGTTGTGATGGTTAAAAAAATGGCACGTGGAGATTATGTGTTGATTATAGAAGTTTGAATTCCCATACCCTAAAAGATAAATTTCCCATTCCCTTGATTGATGACCTCTTTGATGAACTCCAAGGATCTAAATGGTTTTCTAATTTAGATTAAAGATCGGGCTATCATCAAATTCGAATGTATGAACTGGATATACTCAAGACTGCCTTCAAAACTCATCATGGGCACTATGAATTTCTTTTAATGCCTTTTGGTTTGGTCAATGCACCTTCCACTTTCCACTTCTTGATGAATGATATTTTTAAACCTTGCTTAAGAAAATTCATATTGGTGTTTTTTGATGATATACTATTGTATAGTAAATCATGGTTTGGGCATCTACAACATCTTGAAAAAGCATTCCAAGTTTTATAGGAAAATCATCTGGTGGTCAAGTTATCAAAATGTAGTTTTGCTAAAGAAACTTTAAAATACTTGAGGCATGTGATTTCTTTAAGAGGGCTAGCTGTTGATCCCTCTAAAATCCAAGCTATTATAGATTGGCCACTACCTTAAACATTAAAAGCACTGAGAGGATTTTTAGGACTCACTAGGTACTACAGGAAGTTTATAAGGAACTATAGGATAATAGCCAAGCCTATGACCGAGATGTTGAAGAAGAACTCTTTTAAATGGAATGAAGCATCTAAACAGTCTTTTGAACAATTAAAAAATGTTTGATTAATCCACCCATTCTAGCCTGACTTTAACATGCCATTTGTTCTGGAATGTGATGCTAGTGGACATGGAATAGGTGTTGTGTTATCTCAGAAGGGTAGACCACTTGCCTGAGTAAAGCTTTGCATGGAAATTTTTTAACTTTGTCTACTTATGAAAAGGAGCTACTAGCTATCATTATAGCCACAAAAAATGGAGCCAGTACCGGTTAGGAAGGCAATTTGTAATTAAATTAGATCGCCAAAGTCTCAAATACCTATTAACACAAAAACTTCATATGGGATTACAACACAAGTGGTTAGCCAAGTTGCATGGATTTCATTATAAAGTTGAGTATAAAAGTGGAAAGAAAATATAATAGCTGATGCCTTATCTAGAAGAAAGGAAATTGAAGAGGAGCATGGTCATAAAATTGATGTGGACTTGCATGCCATAACTATAGTACAAGAACCTTGGTTTCTGGAGCTAAAAAAACACTACACTCTTCAGCATGGTACAAGCAGCATCTTCTACAGCTACAAACTCAGACCCCACCTAACAACAAATATCAAGTAGTGGATGAAGTGATATACCATAAAGGAAAATTATTGACTGACCACAATATAAAAGAGCAGTTGTTACCACTTATAAAAGAACATCATTCAAATCCTCTGGGAGGACATTCGGGTATTAAACCCACATTAAAAAAATTAAGCAGGTTTTCTATTGGAAAAAAATGAAAAAAGACGCGGAAACTTTTGTGAAAACTTGTGATGAATGCCAGAGAAATAAAGAGGAGAATATATTGGTTCCTGGTCTTCTACAACCCTTGCCCATTCCAGAAAGAATATGGGTTGATATATCCATGGATTTTATTACTTGCTTACCAAAAAGCCAAAGGTACACTGTTATATTTATAGTAGTGGATATATTGAGTAAATATGCGCACTTCTTTCCTATGAGTCACCCCTTCATAGCAAAAGAAGTCACTACTGTATTTTTTGATGGAGTTTTTAAGCTGCATGGTTTACCCAAATCCATAGTAAGTGATAGAGATGCTATTTTCACAAGTAGATTTTGGCAGGAACTGTTTAAATTACAAGGTTGCATGTTGAAAATGAGCACTTACTATCATCCCCAAAGTAATGGCCAAACCGAAGTGGTGAATAAAATTCTAGAGGGCTACCTGAGGTGTTTTGTATGTCACAAGCCACATGAGTGGGTTAAATGGCTTATAGTAGCAGAATATTAGTATAATACTACCTGAAAGAACCCTACTAACACCACTCCTTATAAAGCAGTTTATGGTGTAGATCCTCACAATTTGTTATCATACATTCCTAACACTGCTAAAGTGGGACAAGTGAAAGAAGTACTATACTCTAGAGATGTTATCATAGAATTTTTAAAAGATAATTTAATTACAAATCATGAGTATAGTACTTCTTTCACTTTTATGTTTTGACATTATCATACATTCCTAACAAATCATGAGTCATTTTTGATTAATTCATCTTAATTAATCAATCTTTAATTACATCGTTGATTATATAAATTAATGGTTCCCAATTATGTTTTGATTTGTTCTAATCTAAATTAATTACTTTAATTCAGTCCCATTATTAATCATTCTCGATTAATCTCAATCTGTAATTAACTATTCTATTTTATTTACTTCGTTAATAAATTAATTATTTCCATAATTAATTATCTTAATTAATTCACTTATCAAATTTCACTAAGCAATTATATTTTATTAATTACATTAAGTAATTATTTATCACACCATCAAATGACTATTTTGAATTACTTATACTTAGTTAATTAACTTACAACTTAATTTATTATTTATTTAAATACCTTTAATTACTGAATTAAATATCCCAAATCATTAATTAATTATCCATTTCAATTATCCTACTAATTTAATGTATCACAAATCATTAAGTCGTTAGTAACTTTTAAACAGAAACATTTCCTTATTTATTGTTTTAAATTTAAAACAACTTAAAATACCCAATACTTCGAGTTAAGCAACAATTGACTCGAGAACCATCTAATACCAAAATCACCAGAACATCAATTCATAGTGTATATCAAATAAATTCAATCATTCAACCAAATAATTAAATTTAACCATTTAAATTTAAATAGAAATCCAACAGAGTGAGATTTACTCACCTTTGATTTGTGCAATCCAATCCAATCCTGACTTGTTTTCTTCACAGTATTAGACCTTGTACACATTACACAATTTATTAACATCTGAAATAATCTCTAAGTGATTTATCATTCAATGGATTAAATTGACCAATAATTTAGTTTGATAAATCATTTGGTTTTATAATTAATAAATTGATTTTTAAACAAGTTTCCTTAAAATAAATAGATTTTTACTAATAAAAATATTTAAATAGATTAATTAAATAGATTAGTTTCCTTAATACACCATTCATTTCTTTCTTTAAGATACTAGTAAATTTAAAATAACATATATACGTTTCCCTGCTTATATTTAAATTAACTATGTAGGTGTGTATATATTTTTTTGCTTCTTTCAAACTGCTCGTATAAAAAAAAAAATCTTACTTTGCATTTCAAAATCTTATGTATACTTACTGCAACATTATTTCTGATTCCATATATGTTTATAGATTAAGTTTAGTTGAAAATAAAATAAACAACCGAGAATACCTTGCAGTCCAGAAACCCTCACTCGCCAAGCTCGAGTTCGAGCCATCCTACTCAAACTCCACCTGGTCGTGACCCTCGTCCATCTACAGTGCTCGCAAGCGATTTCCTAAGGGTCGGTCTTCCACAAACTTTGGCTACAGCTGCGCCTTGCCGTCGCCTTCGTTCCAGAACCACCACGAGCAATTCGCAACCTCGTCCTGCCGCATCTCTTCACCGGCGATGGGAAATCAGCCTGCGCCCAATCGATGCCCCCTCGACATGCGCTGACGCCTCGATCGCCGTCGAGCTCCACCACAACGCGACATCGCGATCTACTCACGTGTTCAAGCACGCGAAGTCTCTCTTTTTTTAAAAAAAAATTTGATGAAGGCTTCGGCCATTAACCCCTTTTTGATTTCGTGTTTTGTTTTTTTGTTTTTTTTTTTAGATCAGGGTTGATTTCGGTTTCGTTGAAGGTTAGAGGAGAAACAGGTGATAAATATGGACTTAGGGTAGCTTCCTGCGTACGAGTGGTGGCACAATATCTCTGACTAAATATAATGCAAAATTTATTATATAAATAAATATTGAAAATATCTCGCGCTGTATAACGCGAAATCCCGAACCCCGAATCAGACATGCCGACAGATGTTTATAAGGTTTCACCCGTATTCCGAACATAATGGAATGTGTTTCAGAAGCTAATTTGATCGTATGTGCGAGTTATGGAAGAAAACGATAAATTTTAAATTAAATCGATTAGAATCGTTCTAAGCGTTTCGAGCTGCCAGGATCAAACGAAAACTCTGATGGCTACGAAAATTGAAATCCGATAATAACTAACTATTACGGATCCAATGGAACTGGTTTCGTCGAATTCCGAGACTGTGCCTCGGAAGGCTATTTTTAAATATCGATTTAAACGATATATTATTAAAATTGAACGAATCACCTTTAATTTAAATTCCAACCATTCTATTATCTTCAGTATCATCATTATAAATTTTATAGGCCTTCATATTTCTTTTAGTAGGCTTAAAATTCCATATTCAACCATTTACCCAGTTTTCAATTATTAAATTCAATATTTAAACTATATAATTCAATGATTTAATTATCAAGTAAATATTGCTATCTTGAATTCAAGTTAAAATTAACTTTTAAATATTTTAAAATCAATTAACAATTCCAATTTAAATTGTTGGAAAATTCTGGGTCGTCACATTCCTCCCGCCTTAAAAGAATTTCGTCCCCGAAATTACTAGTTGGGAAGAATGGTTCCAAACCCGTTTACTTTTTTCAAACTCTCAATTCAACATCCTACCAACTATCTTTTATTAAAAACCCACTATCACCTTAATCAACTTCCCAAAACCCTCTATAGTATCAAACAACACCCCTTTGCTCAATCATCTAAATTTCAATCTAAAACCAAATTTTGAACTATCAAAAATTTCTCAAAATTTTTCTAACTCTCTAAATTCCCGAAAAATTTTGCCAGCGTCTCCTTTGCGCGGCTAGCTCGGTACAACTACAAAAGGCCTCTACGGGCTTTCCAAATTCCAAAAGAAAACAAAAGCCAAGTGGCTACATCAAAAACCCAATCCAATTCATACAGAAATTAAAATACATACCTTTTTATCGGGCAATTCACATTTATTATCCTTTGGAATCAAATCCAAATCCTTTTCCCTTTAATACCTACATATCTTACTTAGCAATAATATTCAATCGTAACCTTCCAAATCATTTTATACATTTCCTCACATATGCTTCATACCTACTTCAATTCAAATTAATTTTTCCGTTTTCATATGAACTCAATTTATCTTCAATTTTGAATATTAAATTTCATCTTCCATTTATAACTAATTCTTATTAGTTTCATTTCCTAATTTACTTTAATTTCCAATTTGAAATCGTTTTGTCGTTAACTTAATTTTTCTCAAAAAATTTACAAAAATTGGAAAATTTTTCTAACTCCCAAAATTTTGGAAAATTTTTGACAGAGTCTCCTTTGCGCGGAGGAGCTTTTGCAATTTGACAAGTGATAAAAATATATATACATCGATCCACCCAGTCGGAAAAAGCAAAAACAATTCATATTTCCTATTTTTATTGCGTAGGCGTACCTTATTTAGCATTTTAAGCAAGCAGCTTATTAATTTAAGCAATTAGCGCAGCCAAATCCAGCCAAACGGCCTTCAGGTACCTGTACTTACTCAATTTACAAATATAAGTACAATATATATAAATTTTATAACATTCTCTTACCTAAACAAACATAATACTTCAATTCTAAAAGAAATGCATTCCAAAATAATTTCCACAAGCAATTTATAGGCTTTCAAACCTAATTCAATTGCTTTCAACCAATTCATAAGCCACTTCATTCGATTTTAATGGTTCCCAACTCAATTTCTTACATCCAATTGGTTTTAAAATCCAAACAAGCTCATATACAATTTAGTTGATTTCAAAATCAATTTATTTAATCTCTATCAGCCCATAGAATTTTAATTACTTTTATTTACGTCATACGACGATTCATTCTATATCAATTCGTCAATATTCGCTTAATAGAATATTTATTTAGTTTATAACTACTTCAAATTACTTTTCAACTCATTCTGTAATTAATTCCACTTCATCTCTAATTTATTCACCAACCATTCATTGCATTTCATTTCATTTCCGCAGTTGTTCCATTCAAAACAATTTGTTAAGCTTGGCACATCCAATACTTATAAATTAATAACCATTTCCCAAATTAATTCAATCCAAGTTTTTATTGAATGGGCTTTCACCCTTATTCGAAGCCAAGCTTCCATAAATTTTAAACTTAAGTTAATTCACTTTAATTTATTCCAACATCAACTCAAGTTTACTTCTATTTGATTCTCATTTAATCAAATTCCATTAAATTTAGTTAGCCCATCCATTTTTAAATTTTAATTTCAAATTCACCTTCTCAATTTATCAAAATAATATCCAAGCACATACTTATCGCATTTATACTTCAAATTAATATGCCACCGAACTTAAGTTCAGTCTGATAATCCAATTCCAATCACAACTTTGAATTAATTTTCATGTAATCAGACTTCATCCATTTATTATTTAACTCAATTAACCCATTTTTAATTTTTAATTTACGTACTTAATTCATGTTCGAATTTATTTTATTAATACAAGGCCATTCTCAATTTATTTTTATTCACTTGGGGTTTTGGTTTGCAACTCAAACCATATCTATTATAATCACTTCTATTTCATATAACATCACTTCTCTTATATCCAATTTACTTGCAAATTTCATTAAATATTATTCAAATCATGTAACAACCTGATATTTTCAGCTATTCGCATCCGCACATGTCGGACTTGAATTGCTCAAAATACCGCGTTGTAAATAAATTTGGAGCAAATGAAATACAATCAGAGAATCACAGACACAGCAATATCAAAATAACTCGCAGCGGCAATAAAAATACCATAGTAGTTCATGAATCTACTATAACAAACTCTCAAAACATAATACATAATATTAGTCTGAAACATATACAATAGAAATCTCAAATACATAGAAGTTTATAAATACCAGAGCTGAAATAGAACAACGAAAATTGAAAGGAAATAGATAACAAGACAAGCAGAATCTCCAGCGATTCCTAGCTCCAGAAAAGAAATCCAACGCTAAGCTGTAAATACTCAGGCTGACCCGAGCGTAAAGTAAAACACAAAACACTTGAGTCAGGACAATATATACTTATATAATGTAAACCAACTCAAGTGAACTGTAGTAGAAATGCACAATAACTTAAAGGATGCTTGGGATCGCCCATCCTTTAAGAATCAGTTAAACTATAAATTAAATACATCCCGTGGTTAAAATTTCAAAATGGTATTTTATACTTCAAAATAAAATATCATTTAAAAATTCAATATAATTCAAAATACATTTCATAATATCAAAATATAATATCTTCCAAACCACATTCATTTTTATTTAATTTAAATACCATTACAAAACACATTTCAAAATAGTTTATATTTCGAAATAAATTACTTCCTTTTAAATCATAAAATGAAGTTATTATATTTAATAATTAAATTAGTAAATTTCCAAAATTTTAAATCTTTTCAAAGTTCATTCATTCCCTAAAATTTATCAAACAGTGAAAATTCACCTTTTCGCAGCATTTAGACAATGCTACGGAAAGTTACTTTTAAAACAATTCAATTTAACAAAAGACAGCATTTAAATGCTATAATAGGGTTACTTTAGTTCAAATAAAACCTTACCTAAATTCAACAATTATATCCCTTACTTAAATTTAGCCATTTAGTTCATTTCTATCAACTACAGCATTTACAAATGTCGTAATATCATTTACATTAGAAAATAATAGCATTTCAAAATTGCTATTAATTAAATTCCAAATATTCAATATGATTTCACAAACAATTAAATTTTTATTTAATTCATTTTTAACTTATAATTATACATTTTCACTTTTAAAACAATCATTTAAATACCCTTATATTCATGATTTTATAAGTTCAATTTCCATTCAAAATCAAATTTAATAATAATTTACTTATTAAAATTCCAGCATTAAATTTTAAATTCATTAAATTAAATTTAACTTAACACTTAAGTTTAAATTTTCAAATATAACTCAATTTCATTTTTATTTACTTAACTTAAAATTCACTTTTAAGCCAAATTCAAAAATTTCCAATTTTAGTTATATTTCAAAATTTCAACTTAAATATTCATTCATTTCACATTTAACTTTATTAAAAAAATCATTAATACATTATAAAACCATTTTAAATTCTTTTAAATTCAAAATATCATAAATTTATCATATTTTCATATTTAATTTAAATTCCATTTATCACCAAATTATAATTTCCAAAATAACTTACATTTCAGATTTTCTAATTTTACCATTTATTTATTTCACTTATAAAACTTTAGAAAATCAATAATGCTTTACAAAAATCAATTTTTTATCAAATTTACATCAAAATATTATAATATTTAAATTTCTAAAATATTTTAAAATTTTAGAAAACATATTTTAACAACGGGTCTGTATCTCATTTTCTAGCCTAGGTTAAGTGATACGGGTGTATATCATTTCAACCCATAATTTACAAAGAAAACCCGGGTTTAATCTTTTCAAACCCGCAATCCCAAGTAAATGAAAATAATTGAAAATCATTCAGGCCTATCATTTCAGCCCATAATGATTTTCTCCTATTCTAAAGTCCGTTCGGGTATGTATCATTTCAACCCATAGTGATTCTAATCTAAAGGGAACTTGCAGTGTGATAAACTGATAAAAATAACAGAACAACATAATATAACAGTAGCAGATGTTATAAGGGGTGTATAAGCATGGGTAAATATCATATAATCATAATATAGCAGGTGTAACATGATAATGCATTTTATAGATTCAAAAGGGGTCAATTTACTAGTTATATATGTACATATTGTGTGGTGAGAATAACTCACTGTTTTGAGCTGGAGACACAACGACGAATGCACGAATGAGATCCAAACAAGCACGATAACACGACATAAAGATGAGTGGAAGAGCCAAAGATTAATTCTCCTTGGATACATGAGAAAAAACAAATAAATATAACATAAGTTTTCAACCCAAATTCAATTAAATAAAGCTAGAAATGAATACACAAAACATCACCGAAGTTTTTGCACTTTCTTTCTACCACCTATGCTTCAACTCCAGATCTGAAATGGCACGGCTAAAGGCATGGTTTGGATCTAGTTTGGGTTCTTAAAGATCGGCCTAGCATGGCAAAATGATGGAGCAAAGATATATGAGCATGAACTAACACTACAAGGCAAATATCATGGATTCCTATGCACTAGAGGGCTCGGCCAAGGCCAATGAGGGCATGGCTAGGTCTGTAGTGGGCTGGAGGATGATGTGGCAGTGGGCTTAGGTCAGGAATTTGCTGGTGGTGGTGGTGTATGGTCGGCCAAAGTGATGGAGGAGGTGATGGAAGCAAGGTAGCCAGGCTATGTTGGATATAGGTGGAGTTTGCTACATATTTTGGTGGATCATCAACATGGATGGCCTCGACTCTTGAATGGCAGTGGAGAGGAGGATATTGGTGGCTGGAATAGGTGGTGGTGGAGGTGGCCAAGGCGCTGGAGATGGAGGGGCCGAACTGCATAAGAGATTGCAAGTGCAAAAATAAAGTAAATCAAGTAGAAAATGTAGAAAGAAATGAAAGTTTTTATCAAAATTTCTTCTTGGAGATGCTCGAAACTTTTTTTAGGGTTTGAGGGAAAATTTTCACGTGAGAAACAATGGAAGAGTCGGCTGAAACAAAGAGATATGGTCAAAAAATGATTAATGCAAGTGTTATTGAATTTGAAAAGACAAAAGGAGGTGAAAAGACAATGGTATGTTAAAGGTCAAACCTCTTCATATTTCTCTAATTTCTTTTGCAAATTTTGATAAATGAAAAATTACTTATAATTACAGATAAAAAAACGAAAATATAGTAAATAAACAAAAATAAATAAATAAATATTAATTATATATAATTTAATTAATAAAAACAGCAAAAATTGCAAACTAGTCATGAAAATATGAAAATAAATGCAATGAAGTTTGGAAAATTTTTATGTACTTGAAAAATATTTATAAATAAAGGTAAGAACACAAAATAAAAATGAATTCACAAAATACATAAAAAAATATTAATTTAATATAATTTAATGAAGAAAATAGCAAAAAAATGGAAACTAGCCTTTAAAAATAGAAAATAAATGCAATAGACTTTGGGAAAATTTAAACACCACTTTAATAAAATTTAAAAGGCAAAATATATATAACATGACATATTGACACATTTTAAAATAAAATATGACAATAAAAATATAGTTTATATTATTTAAAATAAACAGAATTGCTAAATAAAGCAGATTACACTCAATATTGGAATATACATAACTTTCGCAATTTAAATCTGTTTTCAACGAAACGAAAAGCAGTATTCAAGTTATTAAGTCTATTTTCATAATAAAATATAAAATTTAAGAATCTAAATATTTAAATTTGAAATTTAAAAATCAAAGTTTGACCCAAATTTACCGAAATCAACATTTCGGGAAAATATTCAATTTATACCATTTTGGAATTATAAATCACATAGTAATCAAAGTTTATATTTGAAAATGAAAATTTTGAAATGGAACTAGTTAAAAAAAATTTAAATATGAAATAAAGTCAAAATTAAAATATACATAAAAATCTGGGGTTGTTACACTCTCCCCCACTCAAATCTTTTCGTCCTCGAAAAGGAAGGAAGTGGAGAAACAACTAGAAAGGGAAATAGGTTGGAAGACATTCGAAAGAAGGTAGGGAGAAAGTAGCTAGGAGGGAAAGCAGGTTGAAAGACAAGGATGAACCATTATTTAAACCATTATACATTTCAATTAAAATTTCGTAATATTTTAAACATTTTATAATATGATGAATAGTCATTTGATTCAAATCTGATGGTTCACAGTAAACAATTTTTAAACATTTTAAAATCTTTGGAAGGGAAAATAATTGATCAAAATATTCTTTATATAGTACTTTATCAAGATACTTTTATCAAAATACTTTTATAACTCGATGTCTTAACAAGTTTACTTTCGTTCCTGCAGACTCTGGCTATGCGCTGATCAGGCGCAAAGCTAGAATTCTCCAGGTACTTGGTAGACTTGTTTCAACACCTAGTGAAAATAATGAAAACACTTTTAAAAACAGATATGGAAAGTACAATCCAAACAAATCAACCAAACCGAAACAGTTGTCTAACCATGGATCGCAGACACACAATGGTTACGCCTGGATCTCCCAGAAAACAATCCGTATCCGTAAACTTTCTCAGCCCTGCGAGTTACGCCATGATGACGAGTAGAATGCAGGATACACAATGGTTACACCTGGATCCCCCAGGAAACAATCCGTACCCCCAGGCCAGCTAAGCCAGGCATTTGCGCTACTAATGCGACCTATATAGAGCGCAGGATACACAATGGTTACACCTGGATCTCCCAGGAAACAATCTGTACCCCTACGCCAGTTCAGCCAGGCAGTTGCGCTATGCAGTCGCGATCGTAAGACCATGGAGATCACCATGGAATTCGATGGACACTCGAGTATCATATCCGGAAAACCCAAATCAAAGAGAGAGAATAATATCGATAGAATGAACCACAGTGTGGCCACAAAGCGGATATCAAGCAGAAGGCACTTTCCATATCTTTACTTCGAAAATATGTATCATATAGTACCTTTCAAAATCACTTTCAAATATCATACTTATATAAAGTCCATTTTATATAAGATTTCATTTCAAATCAAATACTTTTCAAAATACTAGTATATCAAATCACACTTATATAGATTTCGATTATATATGCTTTCACTTTTCAAAATTGGGTACCCTTTCAAATCAACAGTTCCAATTCAATAATTTACTTATACAAATCATTTTTATATAAGTTCGATAGCTCCCAAATCAAGTATTTAATAAAACAAGGTTCTAAATTTCAAACCATTTCGATATCAATTAAATTTTAAAATCATATATGATGTCACCAAATCATTTCTTTCAAGTTATACATATTCAGTTTCAAAATTTCTTAAAACAATAGGTTTAGAAAATACTCCTGGTTTCCAAATCAACAATATTTTTAGTCAAACACATTCATTTCCATTTTAAACCTATATTCACTTCAAAATCATAATACTTTCAAAGTTATAAATCTTTCGAAACCAAAATACTTGAAATCATTCTACTTTGAAAATCATACATTTGAAATCACAAAACATTCCCTTGATTCTTTACATTTCACAAATTTATTCAATTAAACTTAAATATAAAATTTTCAAATTTTAATTCAATTCAAACCATCAGTTCAATTCACTCAATATTTTTTATAGATTTGATCCACAAAATAAACTATCCAGTCTTAAATATATTTCAAGGCTTAAATATACCATATTTCAAGACTAAATTTTATAATTTCGTATATCTCAAATTTTACTTCATTATTACTTACATATGTCATTATTTCGCAACATTACATTCGATCGCTCGCTTGATCACACAGTTCGCTTTCGAACTAGTATTGTCCATTCGACTTCCCTAATGCGGACTTCGATATGGTTTCTGGACTAGAAGCCATCAGTCTCCTTGCATAGCCATATACTATGATAGAGAATTCTAGAATCAAGCCCAAAATCCATATCAAATATTCGCCATCAAGAATCAAATGAAAAATCCTAATACAAAATGGTGTAATTCACCTCGAACTTGTGTACTCAAACTTGGATCAAATTAATTATGCGAATAAAACAGCATACGTACAACTTATGTATATATTCCAACTTGTTAAATAAATAGTTTCATAAAGATGTTACTAAGTCAAAACAATTAAAACCAAATTTTTCTCAAACATTTGAAGACTAATTTTTATCCAAAACATTTCAAACTAAATTTCATATTAGTATAATTCAAAATAGTCTTATTCATTTACTTAACAAAACAGTTTCAACTTATAAAAATCATATTATTTCATACTTGAAACATACAAACTAAGCTTATATTCTTTATCAAATACCTTATACCTTTCAAAAAAAAATTAGCTTTGAAAAGTTAACCTTGATTTGGAAGTGCTCGGATCTTAAAATAGTCGAAGAAATCATATTTTCAATCCAAGAGTTGGAAATCAACAATAAATCAGTAAATCAATTTCAAAAGTTAGGTTTCAAAATCTGAAACTCGAGGACTGAACACCGGCTTACTTTAAATCTTTTCAAATATATATATACAGATCGATCTTTCGAATATCAAACCATACTTCGAAATCTGAAATCAAAATTGGTTTCACAAAATCACTCGCATAGCAAAGCTACTAGAGTGGCCTCTCTCTCACTCAGAAACTCGAAAATCAATGTCAATGATGCATGCATTCATCATCGAAATTATTTTCCAGCGACATAAGTGAGTTCTGGACTTCAATTAACTTTGAAAGACTTCTTTGAAATTCCTTCGAAATTAATGAAATTCATTCGAATACATTTGAAACATTTCTTATTTGAAAAAAAAAATATCTTTAAATCATATTATTATTAGATATTTTCCAAAATCTTAAAACCGATTTCAAAACACCGGAATTCGATTCCTCGAAATTCAAATTCAAAACCCTTCAGTTATAAATCATTTTTGTATAAATCAAGTTCTTATAAAATTTTCAAATTTTCAAATTCTTTCGAAATTTCAAATTTTCATTTTTGAAAGGCATATAATCCTTATCGAAAACATTTCATTTTTATATATAAAATATGGCCATCCTTAATAATTTCGATGTATGCACAATTTCAAAATACAACCAAACACAAATTTCCAAAGGATGATTCAAGGAAGAATTTCAAACAAACAAAGATTCAAAATTAGAGGAACTCTAATCAAATAGAATTCTAGTTCGAAGATAAACTCAAACGAAGATGAGATAATTTAATTACCAAATAGAGGATAGATAAGCCTATATAAATCGCGGGCGAACTTAACCGGTCAACCGAGACTTTAGGAATATAATCAATACGGAAATCTAAGGCAAATCGACCTTCGATCGCCAGAGATAGAATCCGGGTAGAGCAGGAGATAGATAGCATCGATATCCGAGGATACAAAAATCTTCAGTGAATCAATGCCAGTTGTAAAGGAGTTTCACCCCTTTACAAATCATTCAAAGATTTATGGAATCACCGCTCTTTAGAGAGGTCATTCCAAAGTAGAGTTACGGAATGCTCCAAAATTAAAAGGAAAAATGGGGAAAACAAGACTGGATTCCAGAACAAGTGGGAGTGTTCCAAAGTTCAAGGAATCCTAGTCGATAAGAATCTTAACCAAGAGATTTCTAACAAGGTGGATACCGAAGAGATGAAGTTTAGAAAATCTTAATTTCGAAATAAGAACATTTTTATACCAAAATAATCTTTGAAAATCCTTTAAAAATCATTTTATACTTCGAAAATACGTTCTCTCACAAAGAAAGGATTCTGAGCTTGATTTCACTCATTCTAGGGTATTTCTACCCTATCTCTAATGAGTTTTTGTTCCGCAGGCTAAGGTTTGCCTAAAACTAAAGCTCCGATACCAACTGTAACAATCCGATATTTTCAGCCATTCGCATCCACACATGTCGGACTTGAATTGCTCAAAATACCGCGTTGTAAATAAATTTGGAGCAAATGAAATACAACCATAGAATCACAGACACAGCAATATCAGAATAACTCGCAGCGGAAATAAAAATATCATAGTAGTTCATGAATCTACTATAACAAACTCTCAAAACATAATACATAATATTAGTCTGAAACATATACAATAGAAATCTCAAATACATAGAAGTTTATAAATACTAGAGCTGAAATAGAACAACGAAAACTGAAAGGAAATAGATAACAAGACAAGAAGTATCTCCAGCGATTCCTAGCTCCAGAAAGAAATCCAAAGCTAAGCTGTAAATACTCAGGCTGACCCAAGCGTAAAGTAAAACACAAAACACTTGAGTCAGGACAATATATACTTATATAATGTAAACCAACTCAAGTGAACTGTAGTAGAAATGCACAATAACTTAAAGGATGCTTGGGATCGCCCATCCTTTAAGAATCAGTTAAACTATAAATTAAATACATCCCGTGGTTAAAATTTCAAAATGGTATTTTATACTTCAAAATAAATATCATTTAGAAATTCAATATCATTCAAAATCCATTTCATAATATCAAAATATAATATCTTCCAAACCACGTTCATTTTTATTTAATTTAAATACCATTACAAAACACATTTCAAAATAGTTTATATTTCGAAACAAATTACTTCCTTTTAAATCATAAAATGAAGTTATTATATTTAATAATTAAATTATTAAATTTTCAAAATTTTAAATCTTTTCAAAGTTCATTCATTCCCTAAAATTTATCAAACAGTGAAAATTCACCTTTTCGCAGTATTTAGACAATGCTACGGAAAGTTACTTTTAAAACAATTCAATTTAACAAAAGACAGCATTTAAATGCTATAATAGGGTTACTTTAGTTCAAATAAAACCTTACCTAAATTCAACAATTATAGCCCTTACTTAAATTTAGCCATTTAGTTCATTTCTATCAACTATAGCATTTACAAATGCCGTAATATCATTTACATTAGAAAATAATAGCATTTCAAAATTGCTATTAATTAAATTCCAAATATTCAATATAATTTCACAAACAATTATATTTTTATTTAATTCATTTTTAACTTATAATTATACATTTTCACTTTTAAAACAATCATTTAAATACCCTTATATTCATGATTTTATAAGTTCAATTTCCATTCAAAATCAAATTTAATAATAATTTACTTATTAAAATTCCAGCATTAAATTTTAAATTCATTAAATTAAGTTTAACTTAACACTTAAGTTTAAATTTTCAAATATAACTCAATTTCATTTTTATTTACTTAACTTAAAATTCACTTTTAAGACAAATTCACAAATTTCAAATTTTAGTTATATTTCAAAATTTCAACTTAAATATTCATTCATTTCACATTTAACTTTATTAAAAAATCATTAATATATTATAAAATCATTTTAAATTCTTTTAAATTCAAAATATCATAAATTTATCATATTTTCATATTTAATTTAAATTCCATTTATCACCAAATTATAATTTCCAAAATAACTTACATTTCAGATTTTCTAATTTTACCATTTATTTATTTCACTTATAAATTTTAGAAAATCAATAATGCTTTACAAAATTCATTTTTTTATCAAATTTACATCAAAATATTATAATATTTAAATTTCTAAAATATTTTAAAATTTTAGAAAACATATTTTAACAACGGGTCTGTATTTCATTTTCTAGCCTAGGTTAAGTGATACGGGTATATATCATTTCAACCCGAAATTTACAAAGAAAACCCGGGTTTGATCTTTTCAAACCCGCAATCCCAAGTAAATGAAAATAATTGAAAATCATTCAGGCCTATCATTTCAGCCCATAATGATTTTCTCCTATTCTAAAGTCCGTTCGGATATGTATCATTTCAACCCATAGTGATTCTAATCTAAAGGGAACTTGCAGTGTGATAAACTGATAAACATAACAGAACAACATAATATAACAGTAACAGATGTTATAACAGGTGTATAAGCATGGGTGAATATCATATAATCATAATATAGCAGGTGTAACATGATAATGCATTTTACAGATTCAAAATGGGTCAATTTACTAGTTATATATGTACATGTTGTGTGGTGAGAATAACTCACTGTTTTGAGCTGGAGACACAACGACGAATGCACGAATGAGATCCAAACAAGCACGATAACACGACACAAAGATGAGTGGAAGAGCCAAAGATTAATTCTCCTTGGATACATGAGACAAAACAAATAAATATAACATAAGTTTTCAACCCAAATTCAATTAAACAAAGCTAGAAATGAATACACAAAACATCACCGAAGTATTTGCACTTGATTTCTACCACCTATGCTTCAACTCCAGATCTGAAATGGCACGGCTAAAGGCATGGTTTGGATCTGGTTTGGGTTCTTAAAGGTCGGCCTAGCATGGCAAAATGATGGAGCGAAGATATATGAGCATGAACTAACACTACAAGGCAAATATCATGGATTCCTATGCACTAGAGGGCTCGGCCAAGGCCAATGAGGGCATGGCTAGGTCTGTAGTGGGCTGGAGGATGATGTGGCAGTGGGCTTAGGTCAGGAATTTGCTGGTGGTGGTGGTGTATGGTCGGCCAAAGTGATGGAGGAGGAGATGGAAGCAAGGTAGCCAGGCTATGTTGGATATAGGTGGAGTTTGCTTCATATTTTGGTGGATCATCAACATGGATGGCCTTGGCTCTGGAATGGCAGTGGAGAGGAGGATATGGTGGCTGGAATAGGTGGTGGTGGAGGCGGCCAAGGCGCTGGAGATGGAGGGGCCGAACTGCATAAGAGATTGCAAGTGCAAAAATCAAGTAAATCAAGTAGAAAATGTAGAAAGAAATGAAAGTTTTTATCAAAATTTCTTCTTGGAGATGCTCGAAACTTTTTTTAGGGTTTGAGGGAAAATTTTCACGTGAGAAACAATGGAAGAGTCAGCTGAAACAAAGAGATATGGTCAGAAAATGATTAATGCAAGTGTTATTGAATTTGAAAAGACAAAAGGAGGTGAAAAGACAATGGTATGTTAAAGGTCAAAACTCTTCATATTTCTCTAATTTCTTTTGCAAATTTTAATAAATGAAAATTTACTTATAATTACAGATAAAAACATGAAAATATAGTAAATAAACAAAAATAAATAAATAAATATTAATCATATATAATTTAATTAATAAAAACAGTAAAAATTGCAAACTAGTCATGAAAATATGAAAATAAATGCAATGAAGTTTGGAAAAATTTTATGTACTTGAAAAATATTTATAAATAAAGGTAAGAACACAAAATAAAAATGAATTCACAAAATACATAAATAAATATTAATTTAATATAATTTAATGAAGAAAATAGCAGAAAAATGGAAACTAGCCTTTAAAAATAGAAAATAAATGCAATAGACTTTGGAAAAATTTAAACACCACTTTAATAAAATTTAAAAGACAAAATATATATAACATGACATATTGACACATTTTAAAATAAAATATGACAATAATAATATAGTTTACATTATTTAAAATAAACAGAATTGCTAAATAAAGCAGATTGCACTCAATATTGGAATATACATAACTTTCACAATTTAAATCTGTTTTCAACGAAACGAAAAGCAGTATTCAAGTTATTAAGTCTATTTTCATAATAAAAGATAAAATTTAAGAATATAAATATTTAAATTTGAAATTTAAAAATCAAAGTTTGACCCAAATTTACCGAAATCAACATTTGCGGAAAATATTCAATTTATACCATTTTGGAATTATAAATCACATAATAATCAAAGTTTATATTTAAAACTGAAAAGTTTGAAATGGAACCAGTTAAAAAAATATAAAAATGAAATAAAGTCAAAATTAAAATATACATAAAAATCTAGGGTTGTTACAAATCACCCTTGAATTTTATTTGTAATTCAAACCATCACATTTTCAATACAACTTTTTTTTTTACAACATCTCCTCTTATTTACTTCATTCTCAAATCCAAGTCGAATTCTATCTTCAATTCTAATTCATTCCCAAATTCCATTATTAATTTACAATCTGTTTATTTCAACCAAGTTAATTTTATTAATATACTCCATCAATTAATTATTAACCAATTAGCTTATTTCCAACTTCTAAATCAATATTCGATTTTAATTACAAAATCACTTCATTAAAGTTCCAGTTTGAATTTCCTTGATTTTCCAAAATTCCAACATCTTTATTTAAAAAAATTAGAAATGCTTTTAAAATCCACATCATACTATTAAAATAACTCTTTATAAAAATTCTTTTTATAACTCGATGTCTCAACCAGTTCATCCTTGTTCTCACATAAATTCAGTCATACGTTGATCAGGCATAGGACTGAAAATCTATAAGTACTTGGTAAACCCGTTTTCAACACCCAGTGAAAATACTTGGGAAATAATTTTATTGAAAATATAGAAAACAGTTTTTGGAAATAGAGGAAATATCTTTGGTGAGAATGCTCTAGAAATCATCACCCCCATCCATGGTCACAGTTACATCCAGGGTTATGTTGCCGTCACAGCAAAAGTCCATGTAACTGTAGGCTCTCTGCGGCCTCTGAACTACGCCATGGATCCCACACAACAGATCACAGTTACATCCAGGGTACGTTGCCGTCACAGCAAAAGTCCATGTAACTGCAGGCTCTCCGCGGCCTCTGATTTTCGCTGCCAAAATGAAACCCCTCCACTCCTACATAGGTCGCAGTCTACCGATATAAAATCAAACGCAGACTGTTGGCTCTCAGCGGCACACACGACTTCCGCTATGTTATACCATAGGTTGCAGTCTACCGATATAAAATCAAACGCAGACCGTTGGCTCTCAACGGCACACACGACTTCTGCTATGGTATACACAACTCATAATCCCCAGGAACAAGTTTTGTTCGGACTCCTCACAGGATCAGCTTTAGAAACCCCCTTGGGGCTCAAGGCAGCACCACCCGGTGGTACTCCTGAGAAGTTCATTTCAAGGGAGCGCCTTTTTCCCCAGAGCCATCATCAAACAATTTTATACTATACACATATAGTATGTTCAAATCATACACCTAGTATGATCTCATACAAAGCTCATTTATACAAAATCGATTATCCCAAAATCGATAATTCTCAAACCAGGCTTTCCAAATTCCAATATTGATTTTACTCAAAAATCAAAAGCCTTTCCAAATCCAAAGGTTCCCAAAACCTTTTCCAAAATCCTCATAAGATCCTTTATATATATATTCAGATATATAAATTTTTTAAAACTTTGGATCTTTCCAAACTTGTATAAAATCCTTTTATACTTCAATTCTTAAAATCAATAGCAGTTTGGACCTCGACCAGTTTATATTTAGAAAATAGCTTGAAAATTAAAAATATGTAAATAGTTGAAAAATAATTATTAGCTTGCAAAATAGTTATAAAATAGTTAACTAATTGTAAAATAGTTGAGAAATGGTTAAATAGTTTCAAACATTGTAGATAATTGCAAAATGGTTGTAAAATAGAAATTAGTTTGTGAAATGGTTGAAAAATAGGAATTAGTTTAGAAAACAGTTGAAAAGTGGTTAAATAACTCCAAACCATAAAATAATTTAGCTTTAAGAAATAAAGGTTGTATATATTTAATAGCTTAGAAAAATAAGTTTATATCAAAACAATTTATATTGAAAATAGTCAAGAGCCAACTGTTCACTCCCCCAACAATTCAATTTAAATCTCCATTTAAATTCACCTAATTCCAATTCAAATAACTCCAAATTCCATTGGACTTGATTAATCCCCAATTCAAGTTGAATCATTCTTGATTCCTTCCCCAATTTAAATCAAATTCTAGTTGATTTAATCCTGTTCGATTTTAATTTTAATTTCATATTATTCCAATCAATTTAAATTATTATCAATTGAACCCATTTCATATTCAAATCATTTCAACATAATCCAATTTAATTTCCCATTTAAATTTTAAACTTATACATCTTCCATCACCAATCCACTTAATTCAAACCAAATTCAATTTCAATCTTGAATTTAAACTATCTCGAATTATGTAAATTCGAGTTAAATTCTCAAAGGTTGGTTTAACCATTTAAACCAAATTAACCTTTATTAAAAGTTTTTTAATCAATTTAATTTTTGAGTTCAATTCCCAAAATTCCATTTTAAATTATCTTTACTTGTGTATTTCAAGGTTCAAATAAGAATTCAATACAATTTTATTTTAAAATTTTTAATTTATTATTCAATTTTTTTATCTTCCAGTTTGAAGCCATCTCTTCAACAATTTTAATTTACAAACTCAATTATTCAAATTTATTTTATTTATACAATATCATTCTCAATTTAAAGATTCTTATTAACAATAGGATGATATCATCCAATTTATTTTAAGACATCCAACCAATTTCAATTTTTAAATCTCAAACCCGATTTGAGATCACACAAACTTCTAATTCAAATTGTTCATTCAACTTATTTTACTTCTCCTAAGTTAAATTCAATTTTATGTAATCCAATCAACCTCATTCAATCCTTAAACTTCACAATAATAATCTTTCCACTTAAAAACTTATATCACTTTGGGTTTTACATCACACTTTAGGGGGAAAAATCAAAACTCAATCTCTTAATGTTTATTTCAAATTATCTTTGATATCATGCATATCCATACATATATACATTTTTATTTCTTGTCCCTCTCAGCCATGTTTTATAATTTTAAACCACCCTTGGTTTTAAATCCAAATCAAATTTCAAACTACCCATTGTTTGCAACAAGTCCAGTTATCCAAATAATACTTATTTATTATTTCTCATTACTTTGAACCCAAATTTCCAAATTCTGGGATTAGATTTAGAATTTCATTTTCAATCACTTAAATTTTAATTTAGTTGTATTTTTGTTCCTACTTAATTTAATTCCAATTCTAAACTTCAGTTTCAGTTTGAATCCATTTCGAACTTATCTTTATTAAATTTCAGTTTGGTTGTATTATATTATTTCTTAATTTTAATTTCAATAATTAACAACCAATCACCTAAATATTTATTAGAAGGAAATATTAATTTATATATCAAAATATATATCTTATATAAAATCATTTAAAACCTTTATATAGGAAAATAACAAGTACGCTCTCATACACACACACACACACACACTCAACTCATTCTAGAGTACTACCGACTCTATTTAAATGAGTAATCCCCATCAGAGCCAAGGTTCTCACTAAACCTCGCTCTGATACCAAATGTAACGACCCGAAATTTTCTAACCCGAAAATTCCAGATAGTTATGAAAAAGAAGAAAGAGATAGAAGAAGAAGAACAGAATCATCAAACATCTCACAATCGCAAAGGATAAAATATAATAATAAGTAATAACGGTCTACAAGAGAATATTATAACTGTCAGTTACAACCTAATACATCAGAGTTACACATTATATACAGTCACTGAGTATATACAATTATCATGTCTCAGGGTAACAATAATATAACTACAGCGAAAATACTCTATACGCTCCTGCCATCCAACTCGCTTCCTGAGCTCTAGAACGTACCTACCTGAAAATCTGTAATACTTGGTCTGACTCGAACATTACACCAAAGTAACACCCGGGTCAGGCTGGATACCAGCGTGGGTTAACCCAACTAACAAGGAATACCAAGCAAACAACTTAAATAAACCCGGGTAACTTTTATCGATTTAACCCATTCAAATTTTCTATAGGAACACTTATTTCACATATAAATTCCTAAGTACCAAACTTAGATAAAATAATCCCATTCATAGTTTCATTTCCTCGTATTGATTTCACAAATCAATTTACATAAATTCGAAGGGGTTTCGGGTATTTCTCAATACCCGATCCCGTCCTCTTCGAGACTCATACCATTATATCTCAAGTTATCCAAATGAAAATCACAACATTTCATATTAGAGGTATCACTCATTCAAAACATACAATACCACTCAATCATTCATAAGCAAATTTTATAGCTTCCAAATTAATTCAACTGATTCTAATTGAATTTCAATCCTCAATCACTTAGGTCCCTTCATCTAACAATAATTAGTTTCAAATTAATTAATCAACCATTCCTTCATAATTCATCTTAATTATTTACCATGGATTAGTTATTTTCGATTACCTTCAAGTAATTATCTTTATTAAATTTATGATATTAAGTATTCTTAACTAAATCAATAAGTAATCTTTCATTACTTCACAAATTAATTAACCATAATCAATTACGATAATTCTTAATTACTCACATTAATTAGTTTCTCACGAGTCATTTTTGATTAATCCATCTTAATTAATCAATCTTTAATAACATCTTTGATTATATAAATTAATGGTTCCCAATTATGTTTTGGTTTGTTCTAATCTAAATTAATTACTTTAATTCAGTCCCACTATTAATCATTCTCGATTAATCTCAATCTGTAATTAACTATTCTATTTTATTTACTTCGTTAATAAATTAATTATTCAATAATTAATTATCTTAATTAATTCACTTATCAAATTTCACTAAGCAATTATATTTTATTAATTACATTAAGTAATTATTTATCACACCATCAAATGACTATTCTGAATTACATATACTTAGTTAATTAACTTACAACTTAATTTATTATTTATTTAAATACCTTTAATTACTGAATTAAATATCCTAAATCATTAATTAATTATCCATTTCAATTATCCTACTAATTTAATGTATCACAAATCATTAAGTCGTTAGTAACTTTTAAACGGAAACATTTCCTTATTTATTGTTTTAAATTTAAAACAACATAAAATACCCAATACTTCGAGTTAAGCAACCATTGACTCGAGAACCATCTAATACCAAAATCACCAGAACATCAATTCATAGTGTATATCAAATAAATTCAATCATTCAACCAAATACTTAAATTTAACCATTTAAATTTAAATAGAAATCCAACAGAGTGATATTTACTCACCTTTGATTTTTGCAATCCAATCCAATCCTGACTTGTTTTCTTCACAGTATTAGACCTTGTACACATTACATAATTTATTAACATCTGAAATAATCTCTAAGTGATTTATCATTCAATGAATTAAATTGACCAATAATTTAGTTTGATAAATCATTTGGTTTTATAACAAATAAATTGATTTTTAAACAAGTTTCCTTAAAATAAATAGATTTTTACTAATAAAAATATTTAAATAGATTAATTAAACAGATTAGTTTCCTTAATACACCATTCATTTCTTTCTTTAAGATACTGGTAAATTTATAATAACATATATACGTTTCCCTGCTTATATTTAAATTAACTATGTAGGTGTGTATATATTTTTTTCTTCTTTCAACTGCTCGTATAAAAAAAAATCTAACTTTGCATTTCAAAATCTTATGTATACTTACTGCAACATTATTTCTGATTCCATATATGTTTATAGACTAAGTTTAGTTGAAAATAAAATAAACAACCGAGAATACTATGCAGTCCAGAAACCCTCACTCGCCAAGCTCGAGTTCGAGCCATCCTACTCAAACTCCACCTTCTCGTGACCCTCGTCCATCTACAGTGCTCGCAAGCGATTTCCCAAGGGTCGGTCCTCCCCAAACTTTGGCTACAGCTGCACCTTGCCGTCGCCTTCGTTCCAGAACCACCACGAGCAATTCGCAACCTCGTCCTGCCGCATCTCTTCACCGGCGATGGGAAATCAGCCTGCGCCCAATCGCTGCCCCCTCGACATGCGCTGACGCCTCGCTCGCCGTCGAGCTCCACCACAACGCGACATCGCGATCTACTCGCGTGTTCAAGCACGCGAAGTCTCTTTTTTTTTAAATTTGATGAAGGCTTTGGCCATTAACCCCTTTTTGATTTTGGTTTTTTTTAAAGATCAGGGTTGATTTCGGTCTTGTTGAAGGTTAGATGAGAAACAGGTGATAAATATGGACTTAGGGTAGCTTCCTGCGTACGAGTGGTGACAAAATATCTCTGACTAAATGTAATGCAAAATTTATTATGTAATTAAATATTGAAAATATCTCGCGCTGTATAACGCGAAATCCTGAACCCCGAATCAGACATGCCGACAGACGTTTATAAGGTTTCACCCGTATTCTGAACACAACGGAATGTGTTTCAGAAGCTAATTTGATCGTATGTGCGAGTTATGGAAGAAAACGATCAGTTTTAAATTAAATCGATTAGAATCGTTCTAAGCGTTTCGAGCTTCCAGGATCAAACGACAACTCTGATGGTTACGAAAATTGAAATCCGATAATAACTAACTATTACGGATCCAATGGAACTAGTTTCGTCGAATTCCGAGACTGTGCCTCGGAAGGCTATTTTTAAATATCGATTTAAACGATATATTATTAAAATTGAACGAATCACCTTTAATTTAAATTCCAACCATTCTATTATCTTCAGTACCATCATTATAAATTTTATAGGCCTTCAAATTTCTTTTAATAGGCTTAAAATTCCATATTCAACCATTTACCCAGTTTTCAATTATTAAATTCAATATTTAAACTATATAATTCAATGATTTAATTATCAAGTAAATATTGATATCTTGAATTCAAGTTAAAATTAACCTTTAAATATTTTAAAATCAATTAACAATTCCAATTTAAATTGTTGGAAAATTCTGGGTCGTCACAGGTTAAAACACTCACCTTTTGAATTTAAATCGAATTTAACTCCGATTTAAACCCAAAAATTCAACTGTCTCCAAATCTGTCCACACCAGCGTCAAAAGATCTAGAATTTAATTACGATCCTAACAAAAAAAATTCGTGTAAATCGGACACCGTATGTGAAAATTACATAAGTTAAACGTTTAAGAATTTAAATTTAAAAAAAAATCAAAATAAACTAAAATAAACAAATTTCCCCCACTACCTTTACACGTCACAGGCCATGTCCCCACACCGTATCATCTCTCCTTCACACAGAAACTCACGCACGCAAGAACCCCGGTTTGACCACGACTATGACCACGTTTCTACGCCGCCTCCGGCCTCCATCGCCACGCCGACCAACCTCCTCGTCCACCCCTCTGATAGCCGCACCCAGCCTGCTAATGCGTGCCTCCTTGGTTGTCGCCGTCGCCGCCGCCGCCTCTGCCTCCAAGCTAGGGTTTTGGAACCCTAGTTCGCCAATTCTGGTTGCCACAGTCACCAATAGCGGCTGCGACCGCCACCAAACGATCCCTTCTGCCGAGATCTAGAAAACCCATGCCTTGATTTCGTCAATCGCTAACTCGATTGAAAACCCCCAATTGAACTTTGACCGTGATTTCCCGCTGAGCGAAGCACAATTTAAAAAAACAAACCGCAGACGTTGATTCGTATCGTCGAAATCTTCAACATATATTTTTTTGGAATTTTCTGAGGTGTTTGAATTTTTGACTTTCGATTTGATTTTTGAAATTTGAATTTAGATTTAGGGTTTGTAGCCATTGGAAAGAGGAGGAGATGAAGAAATGAACGCACAAACAAATGAGCATAGATGGAGGCTAGGGTTTATAACTGGGTTTATATAGATAGGTTGGAAATTTGAATAGATGGATCGTGTTAAATATACGTGCTAACGCTAACGTGGCCCAAAAAGCCCATTCTGACCTCGGAACGAAATTGGGTAAACCCGTATATGAAAATAGGTATTTTAAAATATTCTGAGCGCGATGGGAAAAGTTTCATGTCCAAATTCCATCGTATGAAGAAGTTATGCTGAAAATAATATTTTCAAATTGATTTCAATTTCTCAATTTCAAGGCGTTTCGCGTTCGTACGATCAAACGACAAGTCCGATCTCTACGAAACTTGAAAACCTACAATAGTTCACAGATACGGATCCGATGAAACTGGTTTCGTCGAAATCCGAGTCAGTGGCCAAAATGGCTATTTTTATATTAATTAAATAAATTTAAAATTTATTATTAAATCAACTTCCAAATTTTAAACTCACAAATTTTATTACCATATATATACTCACTTATTTACAATGACTTAAACAAATATTTATGTAAATTTAGAGTTGATAAATCTATCAATTGCAGTGCCAAAACTTCTATTTCATTATATTCAAAATTATAAATTAAGTTCCCCAAAATTTCTATTAAGTTAAATAATCAATGATTATTCCATCTATAAATTTTAAGTAGATGGATTCAAATGTTGGGTTCAGAAACTATTATTTTAATATTCTTGAATTTCAGTTAGATCTCTATAAACGTAATACTTTAAACGTTAAATTTCATTTATTTTGAAATACTTCAATTAAATTAATAAATATTGCTTTCTATACTTAACTCTATATTAACAAAACGTTAGATTTAGATCGATAGAAATCAATTTACCTAAGTTTACGTACACATTACGTAAATAAAAACTATATAAATTTTCCACCTATTAGCTCTTAATTTTTATTCTTAAGTTTGTTACCTGTCAATTTCGATTATACTTCCATCTATAATGCAAATCCAATCTCCTCTAACTGCATAAATTAGGGAAATTTATTACAATTAATTTCCCATTAAACTTCATAAATTATCAAATTGAAACCTAAATAAAACGTTTATTTATTTAAAAATCTTGTTGTTTAATTGAATTGACCATTTACGGGTATAATTTACATTGATTTCCAATTATTACTTAAATACATCACAAGATGTTAAATCTATATTCAATTACAAATTTTTACCAAAATTTATTTTAACGAAATCAATTACGCCTTTTAAAAAAAATTATTCATTCATTAATTGCTAATTGTTATTCAATTAAACTCATTCATTTAATTTTCCTGTTATGCATCAATTATAAAACCATCATTTTAAAGGTGATATCAACATTTTATATTATAAATTTACCCTTTTATATTCCAATATAAATAAATGCTCACATACAAATTAAGATTATAAATCCAGTTAATTATTCCATTTAATCCATTAATTTATTAACTTTAATTATTGCAATTCATTGTCTAACATAAATTTGTATCTATTTCCTAATTTTCACATTTCAATTAATTAACACCTTACAATAGTTTACAAATAAAAAAGGGATTGTACTAAATAAATTATTTATTGTCCTGCATTACTTTATTACCTCCATTTACATTCAATCTTCATAAATAAATAATTTATTTCATTGATGAATTCAATACTTGCCTTTATTTACTTATTTAACTTTATATCCAAATGTACAAATTTTCACTATTCCAATTAATTGAAATATAAAATTAAATTTGTAAATTTTAGTTACCCTTAATACATCAAATTTCAATATTTGCTTTCATATAAATTAACAAGATTTTTATTTCTTTCTAAATTTAAATACAAATCTTATTAATTTAAATCATTTTAAACATCGGATTTATACGGGTCGTTACACTCTCCCCCACTCAAAACTTTTCGTCCCCGAAAAGGAAAAGAAGGGAAACGAAGAACTAAGAAATCAATATACCTTATTCAAACATTAACTTAATATACAATTAAATTTATAAAATTAATTAATTTAGATAAAATATCTCAATTTATAACCATTAAATCTTTTATACTTAAATTACTAAAGTTTGGTAAACTTTTCAAAATATTTCTAAGTTCAAAATTTATGGAATTTTTTTGCAGAGTCTCCTTTGTACAGAGAGCCTCGGAAGAAAATATAATATAAATATAACAATATACACAAATATTTTCCAAAAATAATATATATCCCTACACGGGAAAATATATAAAATAGCGCTATAAACCGTAATTCGAAAACGTGCCTATTTGTCGGGCAATTTACGCTAAATTTATGGAACCAAAAGCAGTAACAATTGCTTATATAACCTGCATTTCACTTATAAAATCCAAAAGGGTTAACAATTTATATAAAGTGAAATTTTTAAGTGGTTTCAATCACTAACAACAAATCAATACAACAACCATCAATTTTAACAACAGCATACACAGCAAATTCAAAGCAACCATTCAACCAAACAAACAAATAGTTGTTCGGGTTCAAAAACTTTATATTGTACGGAATGAAGAATAAACCATCCAGTGTATCATTTACTCAACAGTCTTAAATTAAACACAATGGATTATTCATCCATCCCAACAAAATTTAAAGTTTCCTTGCCCAACAACCACAAACCACGACAAACAACAATTTCAGCAATAGATTTAGTCTATTCTTATTTATTCCATTCATACATTTGTCGTTTGATTCTTTTCATTCATATAACGGTTTATTATTTTTATTTTTATTTATTTCTTTCAATTTTATTTAGAAATAACTGCAACCCTTTTCTTAAGTTTACAATTTCTCTTTATTATATTACATCCATTTATTTTCACTTACTACTTACTACTTACTATTATTCATTTCCATTAACTCAGGTCATGCCATTAACCACTATAACTATTCATTCATTTATTATTGCACGACCTCGTTTATTTACACTTTAATTATTTAATTTTAAAATCATCTATTTGTCTTACTTACTTATAATTACATTTGCTTGGTAAAATTTTAATTTTTACTTAAGTTTATAACATTAAATTCTCATTTAACATCAATTTCATTGAATACTCTCATTATTTCAAATTTCAACTTATATAATATTCTATTACAATCTCTTATTAAACGTTTCAACTTTTAATATTTGGTAAGTTATATATATATATATATATATATATATATATATATATATATATATATATATATATGCTATTTAAGGGTGTAATTTGAAATTTATACAAGTTTGTTCCATTTCCTTTAATTAATTCATTGTTCAGTAAATTTTTACCTTTTTCTTATAAGTTACCCTTTCAACTTTCTTACTATTTCCTTTGTACTTAGCCTTAAATCTCTCTTACCTAAAGTAGAGGTTTCAATTTCATTAATTTCTTCCCTTTTATTTGACTACAATAATTGAAACAGTTAATTAATGTAAGTTTAAAAATTAAATACCGGGTTAAATTTCAAATTATTTTAAAACAATAGATAAATATATTCTTACAACTTATATATCTCTAATTATATTTAAAACAATTCAAAAATTATATATTTTTCAAAAATGAATCTGTAATAAAACCACTACAGTGGCCTTCCCCCTTCGAAACTCGAAAATGAAAGTCGATGATGCGGCCGCCATCACCAAAATTATTTTCCAGGGATAGAGAGGAAAGTACAAAACTTATTTTCTCAAAAATCCTTTTTAAAACAATTCTTCTGAATTACATTGAAATATTTATATCATAAAGTCCTTATAAACAATATTATTATATTCCAAAATTTATTCGAAAGAAATTTCAAAACCCCGGATCTTAAGTTCTAAATTTCCAGATTTCGTTTAGTTTATTTTTCAATCTTATTTCTATTATTATTTATACACTTTATTACCTAACAACCAATCTATTGCAGCCAAATATAGATATCATTTGAAAAATTTTATTTTATATATAGAAAATATAATAGGCAAAAATTATTTCATTCACCTATATTAAAACAAATATTATGTCGGTCTATCCTATTAAGTGTTTAGAAATTCCTATTGATGTCATAGCGTCCCATGCACCAACCAGAATTTATAAATACGAAACGGAAGAAATTAACACAATATTAAAACCTTTTTATAACACTAACAAATACGCTCTCTCATATATACACTCAGTGACTCCCATAGGGTATTACTACCCTATTAATAAAGAGTCAAACCCCACAAAGTTAAGGTTTATCGCTAAACCAAAGCTCTGATACCAGATGTAACATCCCACGTTTTCGCACGATTTAAATCGACACACGTGCCAATTCAAATCATACGCAAGGTCGGATTGTTATGGGGTAAATAAGAAAAACAAGAAGGAAAAAAAACAGAATCTCACAACGGAAGGATAAAATATAAAAATCAAATATACAGTTCATGAGGCTGTTTTACAAAAACATTTGATTATTTTTACATAATACATATCAGAGTTACACATACCAATAACAATGCAGCGGAACAGTATGACTGTAGTGCAATAATAGTAGATAATAGTAATACAAATCTTCGTCTTCGTCCTCCAGAGCTAAAACTTCAAATCCTGAAACGCTCGGACTGACCCGAGCGAATTTGAAAAGACAAAAACACTCGAGTCAGAACTAAAAGATCTTATGTGAGTTAAATTAACAGAAATAAATATGAGTGCAGTAACTCAAGAGATGCTCGGGATTTACATCTCCTAAAGATCCGTTAAACTATTTACTATGTAGTATATTTCGCTATTATAATAGTGTCTAATTGTAAAATAAATTTACTTTTTAATAGCGTTAAGGAGTGACCCAATATTCCACTTAACACATAATATATTCCCATAGTCTATACAGTACCGTAATCTCCCCCGTAATGGGCGTCGTCAGAGGGCACTCCATAGGTATGGTACAAAACCAAAATCGTATAAGGCGCGCTAGGGTAGGTGACACGGCACAACTAGGCAATCACAGGGTAGATATACCAATTGCTATCCGAGCTGGTGGTAACGCATAGCCACAGCTACCGCCCACCTCGAACAAACTCCCCCTAAAATCAAAAGTAAAAGTGGCCACCGAATCAATCCAAAGTCAGAGTATAGTATCGAAGAGGAGTGTCCGATAAAAGGCGCTAACGCCCCTTGGCCCGATAATCGCTCCTGTTTTAGCCACCTCATGCCAACTCATGGGAGTCGGGTCCACGTATTTACCTCAAAGAAAACGCCGCCGCCATCCTACTTCATTCGGGAATCTCCACCGCGTACACGGTTGTTAAAGTAGTTTTCAGAGTTGGCAGAGAGTATGACAACTTCCGATCCCGGTCTCTTCAACAACCAAACGTTATTATAACACCGCGGCCTTTAAAAATAGTTTATACTATAAAACCAGAATACAATTGTCCATTTCAAAACCCATAAATAGGATGTCATTTCCAAAACAACTTATTTGATATTATTTTTATAAAACCCAAATCAATAATATCATTTCTTTCAAATATATTTCTTTTCCAAAATCATACTGTTTTAAATTTATATTATTTGGAAACCAAATATTTGAATTATAACTTTCAAAACATAATACTTCGAAATTCATAGCATTAAGACCATACTTCTAAAACTTGAATGGTTTGGATATTCAAACAGTATATAGAATAAAATAGTTGAATTTAAAATTTCTTTAAAAATAAATAATTTTTACACCTTCACAATTTTTATTCACTTTAAATTCAGTCTAAACCAATAACTTTTAGATTCACTTTCAGTTTGAATAAAACACTTCGATTTCAATATTTTCAAACTTTGAGTATTTAATGAATTTCAACACTAAGATTGAGAATTTCAAACCAACAATTCATTTTCCTATTATTTAGTTTGAAAGGTTTACATGATAAATCCATAACCATTTAAAATAAACTAAATTTATTAACACTAATTATTTCCTTCCATTTATTTATACTAGAATTATTCGTTAAATCCAGTTATAAATATCATACCTTAAAATTTCCATTTTTAATAAGTTAACAACAACTTATGGAGTTAATTTTTCAAATAAGCTCAATTTCAATTAAATTTCCAATTTATCTTTCAATCTTAATTGATTTGAATCATTTAAAACTCTATACATATATACAAGGTCTTAACCCTATACTTAATCATATAATATAAATTATCAAATTCCATTTTTCAACTTATTCGTTTTTATTTAACAGATTTATGCATAGCTTAAATTCAACAATTTAACTATATATGTATATATAAAATATATTTATCATATCCAAATTTACTATTTATTAAACCGTATCATATCCAAACCATAAAAATCATTTCAAAAATAATTATATGTATATACCGCTGTGCCTGTATATGATTTTCTATCCTATGGTCAAGTGATACGGATATTTATCATTTCAATCCGCAATTTAAAAATAAAATGCGGTTGTATATCATTTCAAACCGCAATCCCGAATGAAATGAAAATGCTTGATAACTTGCAGTTTACATAAGATAGAACACATCATCCATTCACCCAATATCAATCATCAACCAATTTATTTCAATCATCATCAATTTAAACAAACATCAATATATAGCATATAAAATATAACAGGTAATAAATAATAGTTATTAACTAACAGTTTATATTCAAAAATAAATTTATTAACTGTTTAACTATCAGTTTATATGCAAATAAATAAATTCTAACGGTCAAATTATATGCAATAATAAAATTAATTAACAGTTAAATTAAATAAATGCGATTTAACTGAGAAGATGAATAAAACATGCCAAACAGTCATAAATAAATTTTTACTCGTATCTAAAATCAATTTAACAAACATAAGAAATTTTAGAAGTTGTGAGTGGGTTAAAACACTCACCTTTTGAATTTAAATCGAATTTAACTCCGGTTTAAACTCAAAAATTCAACGGTCTCCAAATCTGTCCAAACTAACGTCAAAAGATCTGGAATTTAATTACGATCCTAACAAAGAAAATTTCGTGTAAATCGGACACCGTATGTGAAAATTACATAAGTTAAACGTTTGAGAATTTAAATTAAAAAAAATCAAAATAAACTAAAATAAACAAATATCCCCCACTACCTTTACACGTCACAGGCCACGTCCCTACACCGTATCACCTCTCCTTCACGCAGAAACTCACGCACGCAAGAACCCGGGTTTGACCACGACTTTGACCACGACTTTGACTATGTTTCTGCGCCGCCTCCGGCCTCCATCGCCACACCGACCAACCTCCTCGTCCTCCCCTCTGATAGCCGCACCCACCCTGCTAATGCGCGCCTCCCTGGTTGTCGTCGTCGCCACCTCGGCTCCAAGCTAGGGTTTTCGAACCCTAGTTCGCCAATTCCGGTTGCCACAGTCACCAATAGCGGCTGCGACCACCACCAAACGATCCCTCCTGCCGAGATCTACAAAACCCATGCCTTGATATCGTCAATCGCTGACTCGATTGAAAACCCCCAATTGAACTTTGACCGTGATTTCCCGCTGATCGAAACGCAGTTTAAAAACAAACTGCAGACGTTGTTTCGTATCGTCGAAATCTTCTACATATATTTTTTTGGAATTTTCTGAGGTGTTTGAATTTTTGACTTTCGATTTGATTTTTGAATTTTGAATTTAGATCTAGGGTTTGTAGCCATTGGACAGAGGAGGAGCTGAAGAAATGAACGCACAAAAAAATGAGCATAGACGGAGGCTAGGGTTTATAACTAGGTTTATATAGATAGATTGGAAATTTGAATAGATGGATCGTGTTGAATATACGTGCTAACGCTAACGTGGCCCAAAAAGCCCATTCTGACCTCGGAACGAAATTGGGTAAACCCGTATATTAAAATAGGTATTTTAAAATATTCTGAGCGCGATGGGAAAAGTTTCATGTCCAAATTCCATCGTATGAAGAAGTTATGCTGAAAATAATATTTTCAAATTGATTTCAATTTCTCAATTTCAAGGCGTTTCGCGTTCGTACGATCAAACGACAAGTCCGATCGCTACGAAACTTGAAAACCTACAAAAATTCACCGATACGGATCCGATGAAACTGGTTTCATCGAAATCCGAGTCAGTGGCCAAAATGGCTATTTTTATATTAATTAAATAAATTTGAACTTTATTATTAAATCAACTTCCAAATTTTAAAATTTTAAACTCACAAATTTTATTACCATATATATACTCACTTATTTACAATAACTTAAACAAATATTTATGTAAATTTAGAGTTGATAAATCTATCAATTGCAGTGCCAAAACTTCTATTTCATTATATTCAAAATTATAAATTAAGTTCCCCAAAATTTCTATTAAGTTAAATAATCAATGATTATTCCATCTATAAATTTTAAGTAGATGGATTCAAATGTTGGGTTCAGAAACTATTATTTTAATATTCTTGAATTTCAGTTAAATCTCTATAAACGTAATACTTTAAAAGTTAAATTTCATTTATTTTGAAATACTTCAATTGAATTAATAAATATTGCTTTCTATACTTAACTCTATATTAACAAAATGTTAGATTTGGATCGATAGAAATCAATTTACCTAAGTTTACGTACACATTACGTAAATAAACAACTATATAAATTTTCCACCTATTAGCTCTTAATTTTTATTCTTAAGTTTGTTACCTGTCAATTTCGATTATACTTCCATCTATAATGCAAATCCAATCTCCCCTAACTGCATAAATTAAGGCAATTTATTGCAATTGATTTCCCATTAAACTTCATAAATTATCAAATTGAAACCTAAATAAAACGTTTATTTATTTAAAAATCTTGTTGTTTAATTGAATTGACCATTTACGGGTATAATTTACATTGATTTCCAATTATTACTTAAACACATCACAAAACGTTAAATCTATATTCAATTACAAATTTTTACCAAAATTTATTTAACGAAAACAATTACGCCCTTTAAATTTTTTTTAGTCATTCATTAATTTCTAATTGTTATTCAATTAAACCCATTCATTTAATTTTCCTGTTATGCATCAATTATAAACCCATCATCTTAAAGGTGATATCAACATTTTATACTATAAATTTATCATTTTATATTCCAATATAAATAAATGCTCACATACAAATTAAGATTCTAAATCCAGTTAATTATTCCATTTAATCCATTAATTTATTAACTTTAATTATTGCAATTCACTGTCTGACATAAATTTGTATCTATTTCTTAATTTTCACATTTTAATTAATTAACACCTTACAATAGTTTACAAATAAAAAAGGGATTGTACTAAATAAATTATTTATTGTCCTGCATTACTTTATTACCTCCATTTACATTCAATCTTCATAAATAAATAATTTATTTCATTGATGAATTCAATACTTGCCTTTATTTACTTATTTAATTTTATATCCAAATGCACAAATTTTCACTATTCCAATTAATTGAAATATAATATTAAATTTGTAAATTTTAATTACCCTTAATACATCAAATTTCAATATTTGCTTTCATATAAATTAATAAGATTTTTATTTCTTTCTAAATTTAAATACAAATCTTATTAATTTAAATCATTTTAAACATCGGATTTATACGGGTCGTTACAGAAAACCATTGAGTTTTCAACCTAAGCTCTGATACCACATGTAAATTATTAATCTTAAGTTCAATAAAAGAAAAAACTAATTTTTGCAAAAATCATAATAGATTAAATCTAAATCATAATAGACTGGATCTTTTAAACAAAATGATTTTCACAATCACATGATAGATTAAGAAAGCGTATCTTTATTCATAGTAAAAGTACTTAATTTCTAGGAATAATTGCCTATGAATGTATTTCTTCTTCTTGACCTCTTTAATTTGATGAGATTTCTTGTTGGAGAGGAAAACTAAATGAGTAGGTAGAGAGAGAGCCTATCATATTAAGGTTTTCTATTTTTTATATACACGTACCATCAAGGTGTTAGTAGAAAATTACATTTTTATCCATCAATAGAAATTATTCTTTTTATTTTATTAAACTCAATTTGGTACTTTTCACTTGGGTCTGTTAATTAACAACTTGGCATACGTATGGACTTGTCGGTATGTCCAATGCTAACTGCCAAAACTTATGTTGTTCAGGAAAGATTGAGAACTCTTTGTCAAAAAAAAATTAGAGTTCAGATGTAGCTAAGACGGAGTTCAGACCTTTCTTCCACCGCTCTATGAAATAAATATTAAATAGTAGTTTACACAAGATTACTATTAAGAACAATGAAAATTGATTTGAAATTCAACTAATAAAATTATATACCATTTCTTCAAGAATTCATATCTAACAATTGTTAGTCTACTATGCAACAAAATACAAACATGTCCAAAAAAATAAAGGCGTAAACGGGTCTAATAATTTATACAAGTTCAACGAAAAGAAATATAACCCGGTGCAGATCATCCATCAGCGCCTGCATCCAAAACTGGATGGCCCACAATGATTTGGGTACTTAGGAAGCAATATTAGAAATTTAATTGCGTTTATGAATAATCATCGCACCGACAGTATCAAACAACATTCGACAACACCTTTAACAATATAAAGCCATTTATATTTGGCTAACCACTAAAACCTAATGCCAACAATCATGTTTTACCATTATACTCGTAGTGAAAGAACTCTCGCATTGTATGTCAAGATATTTTCTCTAGAAAAAATAATACCCAAAAGTCAAATATGATATTTTATTTTTAAAGATTTTCTTAATATTTATCCTTTTTGATCTTTACAAACCAAGTTTCGTTAGTAAAATCCAAAAGATGTGTGTCTGATCCAATATACATAAAGTAATCCAACAGATTTGTGTTACTAATAAAGTTTGAATACATCACGTCTTTCCTATATTAATCATTTAACTAACACCTTAAATGTGATTTATTGCATTTGATTATATGTTATCACAAGCAATACTCAATATTAGCATAACATTAGGCCTCTCAATATTCCATACTTTGACTGTCTCAATTGAGGATTTGACAAAGATACCATTTAACACGACCGTGAAATGAAACAACAAATTTCTATACATATCTTGTCTGACAGCCATCTTGATCAAAAACTTCAATAACTCGATTAAGCATTCATCTGGCTATTTTTATTCAGACCGTAGTATTTCATGGATCATTAATATTTTAGGTTTTTTGATTAAACCGCTGTGCGCGCGCATACAATTCAATTTCCAAGCCTAACTCTAATTTTCTTCGATTAGCTTCTGCAACGAAATCGCATTCACTTACCTACATATTTTATTTTGAAATCATTAAAAATCCCTGTAACCATCATGAAAGTTAATCGAGATTTCCCTTTCTTATTCTTGAAAATACAAAAAGTAATTCTCAACTCTATCCTCTATAAATAGTATATCAAAGATTGAATATATTTATAGTTTTTAAGTTGTAAAAAAAATCAAATTTTATGCTTTAATCAAATTTATGTTGAAATATTTTACGTCAATTCATTGGTAATATGATTAATGATACTTAATTGCATGTTATGACACAGTCTCAAACCATATATTTGGAAAGCTAATAAGTAATTACTTGATTTACTTCAAACTGTTATATGGTTGGAGAACTTGATCCAGAACCAGTAAGTAGTAATTATTGGTTGACTTGAAATTGTTGTCCATGATTTTTGAAAACCGAAGATTCGATGATTTTGGACTTCAAAATGATAAAAGAATACTAGACTCAAAGACAATCAAGTATGAAACATTAAAAGGAAACGAAGAATCATCTAAGTACATCGATCGGTGCTAATCCATTGATGGATTAGTATTTATCCATCAATTTTCCTAATTCTCATTATTCTTAGTGAACTATTGGAACAAATTGACCAGGGAATATAAGGAAGACTTGATACTTAAAGCAACAAGAAATATACCAAAGGATTGGAGGTGAAATATTAGACTCCATGGATCGATACTAATTCGCAGGCGAATCGATACTAATTCGTAGATGGATCAGTACTGATCCATGGAGTTGGTCAATTATGACATGTTCTTCCTCATATACCCTTATATCTTAATCTTTGATATTTTCTGAGTGGATTAGCAGAGAAGAATGATGATTTTAAGGTCAATTACGGGTTTACATGCAAGGAAGATCTTGACATTTAGTTATTTTATATCTTAGGGGAAGAGTTATCATTATAATTCTCAACTAAATTTTGATATTATAGTTGTAATTACTTATGTAATCTTATATAAAACACAATAAAACGTCTCAAAAATGGACGTATGCATAGTCGAACCACTATAAACTTAATGTCTTGCTTTTCTTTCCTATTTATTCATAATATTAAATATTATACCTTTTTATGTTTATTTAGTTTGAAATATTGTAACGAAACCCATTAAATCCATGAATCAACAACTATAAATCCTCACAAAATCATAGCCAACAATTACATCCTTGGTTATTGGCTCTAGATCTTTTAGAGGTGTTACGACAATTTTTTTAGCTAACATTTTTTGTTTTCTTTCACCAGGAAATTGAAGATCGATAAGATATTTTAGTTATTTAGATTTGATTTATGTCCATGAGGAGATCATATCAAATAGAACCAAAGAAGAATTTGAGAAAGCAAGCCAGAGGGGCTAAAGATGAAAGAAATGATGGAAATCAAAGTGTAAGCGATGGATCTACGCAACCACCTCTGGATTTAGTCATAAAAGAAGATTGGAAAGGATTGTTGGTAAAGGCAACCGACAAATGGAAGCAATGTAACATACGTTGATGGCGGAGTAGGCTAGGCAATTGGATATGATGAGGAAAGCCCCTCAACAACACGATCTCTTGGTAGGGATCATCGACGAAGAATGAATTCTCCAATTTGATCTGATGAAGGGAGTTTTACAATGGGTCTAAACTTAGCTGGAGAAGAAAATACATAGCAAATGCTCGAAGGGGTGGTAACGACCATACCATCATGGCAACAATTGTCTTCGTGGCCTTGGAAGAGTATAAATCATGGAGTAGACCTTGTTGATGGTAGAACTGGAGGAAATGATGAAAGAAATGCTTATGGAAGAAAGTTTTCTGAGGACACAGCCAGAAAAGATAGCGAGATATAGATGAGAGACCAAGATGAATAGTTTCCCCAAGGACTAGGAGACCTAGTCATTGAATTGCTTGACGTGAGTACTCGAACAACTTCCCCAGGCACACGGTGATGAGACCAACGACAGCAATCGAGTGCAAATTAAAGGAAACGATTGATCTATTGATTCTGCAATAAAGTGATTGTTTGAGTGATAGAACCGTAAGGACTAATGGGAGACTGCCTCTAGTTGGAACACTTTTACAATGGAGATTAGAGACGCACGGTGTTAAAGGCGATTCACCTGGTCATCCATGCCAATGTATAATGAACTGAGGATGTGCAACATTTGCTTAGGTATGATTAGCATATGAGTGATGCTAGAACTGATGATTTTGTGAAGTTTAGATGTTACCCCCTATTTTTTGAAAGGATTAGTGGCCATCTGGTTCTACAGGCTTGAGTCGAATCCATCAGGTCATATGATCAGTTGGTTAATAAGTTTTTAAGCCATTTCAGAGTGCGTGTAGTGCAACTAAAGGTTGTGATTTCACATGCTAATGTTAAGCAATGGAGTAGTGTCATTAAATAATAATGTGAAGAGATTCATTGTTGTCATCATGAAGGTGAGAAATTCATAGGACAATCCTATGGTGATGGCCTTAGTAGGTGGAGTCAGCAAAGACATGAATTTTTGGAAGTGACTTTTGATGAAGAAGCCAACTATGTCAGAAGATTTCCACAAGAAGGCCAACCAATTTATGCGCTTAGAAGGGATAGAACTAGAAGATATATTGAATACACTGTGGCTAGGCATTATCCATCCACTTTAGCTTCTTAATGGGAGATCCATCTTCCACAACAAATCATGTATCTTACAAGACATGTTTCAAGGAACTCTCATATCTTTCCATCTCATTCTAACTTTTTTTGCAAGATGCGGACCAACTGATATTCTATCAATAACTAGTTTACCTCCGGGTTAACGAGTTTAGTTCTGCTTATTCCTTCTTTGTCAACTCCGTATATTTCCTATTCTGTGCGAATCTAAAACGCTTCCTAAGGCCTTCTTTTCAGCCTCCAAGATGGTTAGTCTTCCTCTTATTGTTGTTTCTTTCATTCCTACTATCGCCATCCCTCTTTAAAATGTCAATGCTTTTCACCGAACTAATTGTTTAATGACATTATTTTCAGAAATAGGGATGCTAATGATATCGAAGTTCCTACATTCGACCCGATGGTGATAACGGCTAAGATTGGGTTGTCCATTCACCGAGTGTTGGTTGATGGCGGAACTCCAATGAACATGTTTTCAAACATGCTTTTAATGAGATGTGGTTAGATAGAAAGGGTCTGTTTCCATGTAAATTACATGGGTTCAAGGGAGAGGCAACTTCTCCTGTCGGATGCGTCAACTTAATTATGCAATCAGGAGATAAACACTTTAGGGCTATGCAGGTCAAAATTTTACTTTATATATAACGCATTTTTTGGTCGGCTCTTCCTAACTGATTTTAGAATCGATCCAGCTCCATGGTGTTTAACAATAAAGTTCCCCTAGATGGGGGAGTTGGATTTATTTCAGGAAGTCAAACTACTCGAAGGGAATGTTACGCCGTTGAATTAAGAGAAATCAAATATAGAGGGGGGAAGTATATAGAGAAGGCTCTCTACACTTAGTCGTAGAATGCATAGCAACAACCGCTTGGTCTCAGCTCGGATCCAATAACGTCAAGTTGTAAACTATGGATCTACAAAAGTGCCGGATGAGGCAAGTGTGGGGTCTGTAGACCTGATAGAGGAAATGTAAATAGATGAAGGTATGGAGGTAGTCAAGATTGGTTCTCATCTTGGTCTAAGAATGAAGAAGAAATTAATGGGGTTTTTTGAGAGTGAACTATTACGTGTTCGCATGAACTTATTCTACTATGTGTGAGATTTCACCCAAAGTCACATGTCACATATTGAATATCAAGCTGACCTTCCTCGCTAGGAAGCAGAAAAAGGCATTGTATGAAACCGAAGAGATTCGTTACAATTGACCAGAGATTTAACCCATCTTGAAGTTAGACTGGTTCACAAATGTTACTTTCTAACAATAGGATTAGAGTGAAAAATGAGAAGTAAATTATAGAAGATACATAGTGATTCGAGGAAGCTGCATATGTCTATTATGAAATTCTCTTACTATATATTTCTCTTACAGTTGCAAGAAATTACAAGAAATTATAAGAGAGTGGTAAGAAAAAAGAAAGCACATAAGACTTTAGTAAAGTTGTATAATCTTAAGGACTTGTGATATCAAGAGCCCTGGATTGTGTATAGTCTCTCGAATTCTTATATGTTTTTATCAGAGTTCGACCCCTTTGAAGTTGTAAAGTATGAGGTATTTATAGTAGCTTAGATGGATGATGAAAAGTTGAGATTTAGAAAATAGAAGGGAAAAATACTAGATCGTTGATATGGCAATAAGGGCAGATCGACGTTAACTTTCAAGGTGTAAGAAGATGTCTGGCGGATGGAAATATATTTATTGCCCCTCTGTACTAGGCGTGAGCCTCACATTTAATGCATAGACTTCGCATTAAATGCCGACGGTAAGTCATATCAGTTCAACCGCTCAGCTATAGTACTTTAGATAGGTGGATGGACAACCTGTCGTTTACTTGAGTGCTTATATAAAAAGTCTTACTGAGTTGCTCGACCGGTTGTCGACGATATGAAAGAAGCTAGGAATCTTGCTAAGAAACATGTTGGGATGATGATACTCGGTTAGGAGTGGGATGACCGGGAGGGCTGACCCTGCCCAGGACTGGTCGGGTCAGGTATACTAAAGCCAGGTCGAGGACGAATCATGATTGAGCTAATCTTGCTTAACGTGCCGCCTGTTGAGGTGGGCTTGGAGAGGCGCCGATCGTTAGCTGGAGTGACTTCAAGAGAACATGCTGACTTGGATTTGTAGTGGAAGTAGATTGACACATGAAGGTCGATCGCCATTACGATGGGCCTGCTGGACCGGGAGGGGTCGGGCCCAGATCTTGCTTAAATCTGAAGGGTACTTAAGGATGAGGTGACCAGCCATACCTTGGTGCCTTGCTACATGGAAGGGAAGGTTTGAGACTAATATAGGCTTGGGCTAGCTTGTGCGGGCCGGTTATAAAGTAGTTGGACTTGTTTTGATTGGGCCGGACTAACTTTATTTGGCCTGCTGGCTACTTGGGAGAAAATTGAACAACATTTTAACCCCCAAGTCAACCTCCCCAAGTAGGTATGTGGTTGTGAAATCACGAAAATCCTACCGATTGACGACCCTTCAAAGAATTTAATATGCTTTCCACGTGGCTTCGTGCTATTAGTGGCGACGGTTCGTTTTCTCAAACATCGTAAGAGAGATGTCTGCTTTGGGCGTGGGTGAAATGACAGCCCCTAAACCCCTAAGTCGTGCCACCAAACTCGGGCCCTAGGTGCCCCTAGCCCCGAGGAACTCAAATCCACTTCCCATGTAGACTCTTGTTTACAAAAGTTCAACCAATTCCTAACCCTAGTCCACTATCAGGCAATGGCTAGCCGTCCTCCATAACACAAAGTCGAACACCCAAAACACACATAGAAATGAAGACACCGGTCACACGATTCCAACGAATCAAATTTCATGACTTTTAGTTTTGAATTGGAATTGATTTTCAATTTTGAAATGAAGACCTTTGATTTTGCTCATTGGAAATGAATTTTAAAGAGGAAGGAGGCATGGGTTAACGTAGGGAGGTTGTCGGCAGAATGCAGTTTGAACGTATAATGGTATGGAGTATTAAATAATGCATATATTATTTTATTATAAAATATCCAATGTAATAAGCACCCAAAAATCTCGAACTCTAAACAAGACATGCCGACTGGCATTCTATACTAAATAACTCGATAACTCAATGGAACTATTATCGAGACCTAATTCTATAAAATACCGAAGTTTGCTAATTGAATCGAATTATATCATATCGAATTTCTGTAATTAATTTCTACGTGTTTCTTATTCACACGACCATACATTACGTTCAATTGTTATGAAATTGGATGGCATACAGTAATTCACTATTGCGGTTTCAATGGTACTGAATTCGTCTAAATCCGACACTGTGTCTCGAGAAGATAATTCCACAAGTTTAATTAAAACGTATTATTATTAAAAATATTTTGACCATTTTTAATTACTTTTAAATTCTAAATTAAAAGCCTAATATCATCATTTTTATCTATATTGAATTTAAATAAGATCTCGAAACCATTTTCGTTCACATTGAATCCAAGATTTAATTATTTAAACAAATCCCAATATTAGATTAACAATTCACATAATCAAATAACTCCCTATATTTGAAATTCAAGCAGTTTGGTTTCTAAACAAATATTCAATATTTAAAATCAATGAAATATTTCAAAATCAAATGACTAAAATTCCTGGTCATTACACAGCCCTATATAGCTTGGCCCCTACTCTCTCTTTTGTTTTAGTCATTTTAGACAAAGGATATCAACGCTCTAAAGAGCAACAAATTGTCTTGAATAGACGAAATACAAAGTAGATAGCCGAATCCAAATTGATAGTCAATAAATCAACTGTCAGGAAAAACCAAATGATTGTATATGGAAAATTTATTGCATACACTTGCCACCAATAATTAATCGAGCTTTTAAAACATTTGACTCTCACTTTTGCATATTTTCACATCACAAATACTTGTAAAACATTTTAAAAACACCCTTTAAAAATATTGTTTTCTAAGCGCTAATTATATTTCTATGTGTATTAAAAAGAAGGGTAAAAAACAAATACCATTGAAACATTGTTCATTAAAAAACCAAAACAATTTTGTAACGAATCGCAAATCCGTACCCCTTGAGTCAACACTATTCTACATAAAACAACTCAAGTTGAACAGAAATACGAACCATTTGGGTTAAAGAAGAAGAGGTAGAAGAACAGAAAACAGAAAAAAAACAACAGAATCTTACCATCGCAACGGAATAAACTATAATAACTATTCAATGACCTTTACACAAAATAAAACTATATGTGTTTATACATACATAGTCAGAGTACATTAACAATAACATACAACTGTACAATCATATAAATCTATCCTCGGGACTGAATACACAGCAGAGTAATAATAGCAAGTACGAAAGTATGTATCGCCATCCAACTCGTCTCCTGAGCTTCACAGCATCCTTTCCTATATTCCATAATACTCGGTCTGACCCGAGCATTACAGTTAAATAACACCCGAGTCAATCTGGAATACCAACGTGAGAAATCACACTCAAATTGATTATTAAAGTTTCAAAAATCCTTTGAAAACAAAAGCATCTCGTAAGACCACGCCACAAATAAACATGTCGGGTTTTTACCTTACGATGGCTAAAGCACTTTTACTAAAATCCTCGGATATTATAATAGGGTCTATACAAAAACACTTATTAAAATAGCCGAAATTGTTGCATGATTAAATTCCAGCTACTAGCCACAGAGTGGGTAATACAAACAAAACTCGTACAAGGCGCGTAGGGAAAATGGATTTCCAACTAATGACTAGGCACTGGGGTACCACCTGTCACGGTACGTGGCCTAGATCATAGTACCGAGGATCACACCCGACCCCCTGCAATACAAGACCCGGATTATCCCTTACTGGATAATCCCAAGTAAGATCACCCCACGGTTGAGATCAGCAACCGCACCACTAAGCCGAAATAAAAGGGACATCTAGACAGGGATGACCTTACCCGGAAATGGGTGCTGCCCACCAAGCCTTGCTGCATAACCCCTGATTTTCAGTCATTCCCGGTTGATGAGGCTTGAGGCTAAGCATTACCTTTTAGTACATATCCCTTAGAATGCCCATGTCCACTTGACGATGTTCCGAAAGCATTCATCCATACAAGTCCGTCCCGGGTTTGAACGGAACCGAAGGCACTACTCCTACTACATCCATTTTGGAAATATCCTCCGGATTAGTAGCGACTAGACCTTGCACTTCACTGCTCCATCTTCGACTCCGAACTCGTTTTCCATGAAAACGTACAAACCAGATCGAAGTGGTTTCGAGAAATAAATCCCGATCCCAGTCTCTTCGAAACGATCAGCGCATATGGCCAATATTGATAGTCGGTTATTTAACTATCAATTAACATTCACAACAACCATCAACAATAAATAATTTTCCCAAATTATTTATTTATCTCAAAATATCTTCGCAAGATATATTTCCACTTTTCAAACCCTTTTGAAAACAGTTTCAAACTATCTTTCTTTCTCAGAATAAAATTTTCCAAGTATTTTCTATTCCCACTGAAATCACCAAGCACAAAACTTTAGATTTTTTTAAAAAAAAAATGCTTTACTTTGAAATATACTTTAAAACATTTAAGTTAAAACTACTTCAATAATTTGTTAAAAATACATACTATATGAATATTTGAAAATAAGGTTACTTTATTAAATATAAAACTAGGTTTTCACTTTTTAAAACAAAATACTAAGTCACCTTTTAAATAATTACTACGATAATAGATTTGAAAAAAAGTATTTACTTTAGAATTTAAATATTTTGGAAATAATAAAGTTCCTAAAACATGCTTTTTAAAACAACATTTAAAGCCTTTAACTTATATTTAAAATTTACTTTGAAACCGAACTTAGCTATCCAGGGAAATATACTTCTCTTCATATTCTTTACAAATAAATCACTATTTATTTTTAAACAAATCTTCTCATTCCTTTAATGAATTCCTACCTTGAATTTATTCTTCCCAAATATCCACTAATATATTTTACTTCACTTCTACAAACCCAGTTTATAAATTCCCAAAGTCTCATTTCTCTTTTAATAATCTCGGTTTTACACAATTAAATCAATCACCAAATTAATTTCCAACTTACTTCGTTTGGAAATAAATTCCTTCTTACCTATTTCAATAAATTTGAACTTGGATTTTAAAATATATTCTTTATTCCTTTAAATAATGTCACTTAAGGTTTAAAATTCATTATTTCTCTGTTTATTCAAAATCCCCTTACCATACCCGAAATTTATTTATTAGAATTTTAAAATCACTTTTATTCTTTTTCAATTCATTCTTAAGTTCATTCAAATTTTCTATAATTATTCGCTTACAAATTCACTTCTTTTATTTTCTTTTCAAAATCCAATTTATATATATTTTTGGTAACTCATTATACCCAAATATATTCAATCAAACCATAACATTCAATATTCCACTATAATTTATCATAGAATATCAAATAATCGCAACAGAGAATGTTAAATAATTTAAATAAATGTTGAGGAATCCAGTTGGATCCCTCCAACCTATTTTCCCTGCAACCACAGATATTAGCACAACATAAAATACCAATTCCACTTCGATGTGGAAGATCGCGGTATATGAGATTAAGTATAATATCATCCGCTATTATGCGACGCATAGGGTCTCATCCGCTATATAATGCGGGAAATCAAACATTCCAAGATATACTATATACTATAATATAGCACATCAATCAATCAAATTATTCAACCAATTATTTAAATCTAACCATTTAATTCAGCCGAGTGAGATTAACTCACCTTTTATTGCTGTTTGCAACCCATTTCCATCTCGACTATATTTTTCCTGATTTTGGACCTTGTATAAACAATTACATAGATTTATTAATATTTGAATTAATCGATCAATTTATTCCCAATACTTTGGTTTTAACTATTAATTTGGTTATAAATAAATTTTCTTTTTAAATAAAATATTTGAACTAACTGAAAAATCACTTACCATAAATAACTAAATTAACTAATGCTTTAGTTTTAAACTAATTTCTCTTTAACCATCTCTAAAATAATTAAACAAATTTATCTCTCTTTTTAAAAGTCTATATATATAATTTGTAAAAATAATCTATATAGGTTTTTAAATCTAATATTTAATTTAAATCCTTATATCTTTCAAATATATAATAATTTTTGTTTAACCTATAAAATTTTAAAATTTAAAATAAGTGTACTAATATAAATATATTTAAAACCTGTTTCCTGTAAATGAAAAGAAATTGTATTTATGCATTTCTGTATACACATAAATAGATTTATAAATTGAAGAATTAAGTTTTTTTATCAACTAACTGTTAATTTATCTCCTACTAACAATCATGCAATATTTTACTTTGATTCAAATATGATCACTGCACGTAAAATTTATAACAGACAGAAGACGATACCTCACGCAACAATTCGCTCGAGTCCTAGCCGCCATCGCCTCGAACCAGAAGCCTCAACGTACCCTAGCCTTGCTCCACGCCGCCGTTATGACCATGAACCCCAACCATGAACCCTAGCGACCAATGATCGACGAACTGCCGACCTCGAGCCACCTTCGTTCGCGCCGTCAGCCTATGCGAGACTACCTTACGCAAGCCCTAAATGACCATCGTGAATTCCTCCTTCAAGCTGCATCCCTGACGCGAAACCCTACATCCTCACGCGCGCCACCGTGTACTCAAGCTTGACGAACGAGTCACACTCGGTTTCCCTTCGACCCCAAGTCGATTTCTATTAGAAATCGTATTCGATTTTCAAATCCCACTTTCCTTCTCCTTTTTTTTAGATTCTAATTAAAAAAAGAGAAGGGTTCGGTTGTGAATATTAAAAGGGAAGCGTGTCTAAGAAGGGAAGGATGACCTTGATTTGATCAATTAAAGTTCTATTTAATTTTCAAAATATCTCGTTCTAGCAACTTAGAATTTCGGTCTCCTTTCTTGACATGCCGCTAAACGTTTATAATGTTAAATCCCTACTCCAAATGCAGTGGAAAAGGTGATCGTGTGGAGAAGATAGCTTTTTAGACCAGTTATAAAATTGAATTTCCGATTTAATTTTCAGTGCGTTTACTTATCGTACGCTCACACAACAACTCCGATCAATACGAAATTTGAAATCCGATAATAATTCAATATTACGGACCCAACGGAACAGGTTTCGTCGAATTCTGAGACTGTGCATCGGAAGGCTATTTTAAATATCAATTTAAACTGTATATATTTCAAAACTGAACAAAACACTTCCAAATTCAAGTTTAACTCTTTTACTATCTTCAGTGCTATCAATATAAATTTTATAAACCTTCAAATTATTTCCAATTGGCTTAAACTCCATATTCAACATTTTACCCAACTTCAAAAAATTAAATTCAAAAATTAAATTATCAAATAAATGGTGATATTTGAATTCAAGTTAAAAATTGACCTTTAAATATTTAAAATCAATTAAATATTCCAATTCCAAATGCTCAAAAATTCTGGGACGTCACATTGCTCCCCCCTTAAAAGAATTTCGTCCCAAAATTACTCGTTAGGAAGAATGATCCAATACCCGTTTACCTTTCCCAAATCCAACAATTCAACATCCTACCAACTATCATATTGTAAAAGACCCATTACCATTCTTACTAACTTCTCAACACTCCCATAGTTTCAAGCAATACTATTTGCTCAATCATTCAAGTTTCAAATAAAAAAACAAATTTTGAATTATCAAAATTTTTCTAACTCCCTAAATTTCCAAAAAAATTTGCCAACGTCTCCTTTGCGCGGCTAGATCGGTACAACTACAAAATGCCTCTACGGGCTCCCAGATTTCAAAAGAAAACAAAAGCCAAGTGGCTAGATCAAAAATCCAATCAAATTTCATACAGAATTTTAAATACATACCTTTTTATCGAGCAATTCAAATTTACCTTCTGAAATTAAAACCAATTTTCTTTTCATTTATTGTATATCCTACATAGCAATAACATCCAATCACAACATTCAAAACATTTTATTGACTTCCTTACAAAATGTCAATATTTGTTCCTTCAAATATTAACTTAGAATATATTTGTAGTATCAATTTCCAATTAAGAATTCACCCTTTTTTTAAGTTTAGTTCAAGCATTTAATATGCTTCTTTATTTATTTTCACTTCACCACTTTAGTTTATATCTATTTTTATTCAAATTGATTTTCCCATTTTCATATGAATTCAATTTATCTTCAATTCAGAATATTGAATTTTTATTTTCCATTTATAATTGATTCATATCATTATTTAAATTAGTTTCATTCCCAAATTATTTCAATTTCATATCTGAAATCGTTTTATTGCTAACAAAAAAAATTTCAAAAATTTTCAAACTCCCAAAATTTTTGAAAATTTTTTGCGGAGTCTCCTTTGTACGGAGGAGCTTTTGCAATTTGACATGAGAAAAAAAATATATACATCGACCCACACGGTCGGAAAAACAAAAACAGTTAATATTTCTTATTTTTATTGCATAGGCGTACCTTTATTTTGCATTTTTAAGCAAGCGGCTTGTTAATTTAGCATTTTGCGCGATCAAATCCAGCCAAACGGCTTCCCGGTACCTGTACTTACTCAATTCAAACATGTAAGTACTAAATATATGCAAATTTATTAACATTTCTCAATAGCAAACACATAAATTTCACATATAATGCATGTTATATAATTTCCATAAGCATATATAAGGTTCTGATACTAATTACAATTGCTTACAACCAATTCTCAAACCATTCCATTCTATTTAATGATTTGCAACTTGCTCGCTTATATTTAACTCATTCTAAGCAAACAAACTCATATTCATTCCAATTGATTTCAAAATCATCCTATTTCACTTCTACTAACTCATAGGATTTTATCTAATCTCGTTTACATCAAACGATCCATTTTCTTATGCAATTTGACAATATTAATGTGAATAAATAATTACATAAGCTTTATAACCATTTAAATTGCTTCAAACTTAATTTACACTTGATTCCATCCCATTTTAATTTATTCACGGTCTTTCATTGCATTTCTTTCATTTTCAAAAAGTTTGATTTCAAACCATTTTATTAAACTCGACAACCAATATATTAAATAACCATCTCACAATTTACTTAAGTTATTTATTTTTTTCCAAACTATTCTACCCAATAATTTAAGTTTATTTTATTCCACCAACTTCCATCCAAATCTTTGATTTGATTTTCCCTTGATCAAATCCCAACCATTTTACTAATTTATTCGATTAGTTTGTTCTTTTATCCATTTTTAAATTTTAATTTACATTAACAATTCATTATTGAATTTATTAATGATAAGGCCATTCAATTTATGCTTGAATTGGATTTATTTACATTTTACACCATATCCATTTTAATCCAATTCAATTTTCATTCAACAACACTTCCAATTTATAATCCATACTTGATTTTCTTTTTCATTTATCTTGAAAATCATTTTATTTGATTTCCTTAAGTTCAAATCTTATTTTATATCCCAAGTTTGGATTTTTATCTCATTTCCAGAATACCAATACTTTTATATCCGGCTTATTTATTTGCTTTTTAAATTTTATAAGCTACTTACTTATTTATATTCATGCTTCTCCATCCATTTACAGTCAACCACATGCACATTTTACTTTTAACTAGGGATTATATATTTTTATTTCAATGCTCCTTCAAATAATTGTTTTTTAAAGCTTCCGAAGCTTATTTATTCCAATTCGATACTTACTTAGTTTACATTTATTTATTTTAGTATGAATTTTTATCCCATTCAATATTATCTATACTCAGCTGAATTTATTTCAACCCAATTTTATTTATCTTAACTCTAGTTAAATCTAGCTACATACCATTCTTTTAAATTTTGTTAAGCAAGGACTTAATTCCATTTAATATCATTCCAACATACAAATTTTCAACTCATGTGCCTACTCACCTGAATCAATTAGTACTTACAAATCTTAATTCCAATACTTTATTTAATTTAGTCCAAACTGACTAATTTTCCCATTCCACATAATTTAACACAATTCAAATTTAAATTCTAGTATTCATTTTTCATTTTTCTTACTTACAATTTTGAACAAATTTGTCCTCCCACAAATTCACTTCTAGTAAATTTTTACTTTTATTTACTAGGTTCAATTACATTCTATTTCCATTCAATTTTTTTTTGCATTTCTTTAAGTTTCCAACTTATCTATATTCCATTCCCATTTCTTTTTAATTCAGTACATTGTATTGGTTTACTATCTTATTTTGTTTCCTACTTCCTTTAATTTAACTCCTTCAAGTTGAATTTTATTTCAACAAATTCCAAATTTACAAGTTATCAAACTTATTATATGCCATGAACATTCTTAGTTAAGATTTTAGAGTTTAAACAGTCTTTCAACATTTCAAAATTCCCTTTGAAATCACCTATATCCAAAATTCCTTGCATTTCTAAAATCAAATTTATCTTTTGCAAACAATTCCAATTTTAAATAATTTGGTAGCAATTTCTCTCTTGCAAACTCGAAAATGAAATCGATGATGCTGCAGTCATCACCGAAGTTATTTTCCAACGACCGAAAGAGTTTAATGCTTTATTTCTTCTGAAACATTTCAAACATTCTTAATTTCAAATCTTACTAAATTTCAAATCCAATTCAAAAAGATTTCTCAAATATATATTATTTTTTTCCAACTATTGAGAATCATTTTCGAATTCAAAGGAATTTAAATTTCTAAATCTTCAAATTCCAAGTCCTTTAAATTTATATTCAAACATTACTTTGAAATTTTATCTTACTTTAATTATTAATCACACTATAATTTACGTTTATAGTTTACATTTACAAATTTCATTTGTATATGAATTTATTTTTAGTTTTTAATTATGGTTTCAATATCTTATTCAATTATAATTCACATTTACAAATCCCATTTATTTATTAATTTATTCTTTAATCTTTGGTTATTATTTCAATTTCTTATTAAATTCTCATACAATGATAATAATTTAATATTATCACTTTCTAACAACCAAGCATCCATATATAACTATAATAATTTACGAAAATCATTTCTTTTATATACAAAAATAATTTTGGGCAAAATTATTTCATTTACCCTATTTAAAATAATATTGTGTCGGTTTATCTTGTTTAAGAGTTTAGAAACCTGTGACGCCCCACCTCTATACCCACGCTAGACAAGAACACTACGGTGAATGCTGTCGAGTAGCATGGTGAAAAAGGCTGTTGAGGAGCGACCATCCGTGTAATTACTTTGTGCGAGCATCGATATGTCAGATAGTATGACATGCAATACTTTATCAAGAGGAAATCCGACATACCGACACAAACTCAAGGCTACTACACAGTGGCTATAATATCTTCGGAAACAAATACAGAAATAAACATAACATAAATCAGTCACAGACAACAAAGGCGGAAATAGATATGAATATTACACTAATAAGTGTACATTAGAGTAGCGGTCTAAAAAGATCCACAATATCACAAAAGAATAGTTACATGAACTACACAAAAGAATAAGTATACATTATGGAGTCTATATCTCGAATGTATACACCAAAACAAACTACTAATCTAAGTAGTAAGCCAAAAGTCAGAGGAATCAATCCCAAGAGAGAAGTCAAGCAGAAGCACCTGTAACATCTCGGTCTGACCCGAGTATTATTTAATAAGAAAATAATAAACGGATCAGTCAAGCTATAAATATCAGGTGAAACGATATAGAATAAGAGATATGACTAAACACATAATAATCACTATGCCAAGCTGTGATATATATAAGTAATTGAAAATCAACAAGAGACTAATCAATATCACCAAATCTACACAAGAATCAAAGAAATGTCATACTCCTTACTCGTTCACCAAACCACAAATATTGACGATAATATCAACGTCAATCACAAAAGTCAATGACACACAAATTCACCAATGCACAAATATTGACAATAATATCAATGTCAATCACAAAAGTCAATGACACACAAATTCACCAATGCACAAATATTGATAAAACTTATCAATGGAAATCACGAAAATTGGTGAAACACAAATTCTAGAAATCATCTCAAGAAATCCAGAAATCACAAAGGGGGGAGGCCTATCACAAACGGGAGCATAAAGCCCACCAACACGTGTATCACAAACGGAATGCTAATTCCATGGTTGCTAACCATCACAAATTGAGCCGAAGCTCCACAAACGGCCCGAAGACCATGAGTTGCTACCCCACCAAATTGAGTCGAAACTCCACAAAACGGGGTTTAGTCTCCCTCGCAGACAAAGAGACATCGCACATTGCTAGTCTAAATCACAAAGATGATCGTCATGATCATCAAGAAGTGTCAATTACACTAAGCTAGTAAATATATGAGTTTAGCATCATGTCCCATAACCACTAGCTTAACTTAAATATTTACGAACAAATTGTAAGTTTCCACTAGAAAATTGTCACAAGAGATTCAATCGAACAAGTCCAAGAATTAACCGAACAAGTAAACGCAAGCGTTTCATACCACTTGTTTTACTAAGTCGTTTAATTAGATTTCTCATACGAGTGAGGTAAAGGTTTGTATATACTAATAGATTGGAGAACGCTTTAAGAAACGAGCTTTGTTATTGAAAATAGAGTTGAAATCATTTTGATGAAAGAGTTTTGATATTTAATACTAGTATTGAAACCTTTATATTTTTAAAGTGACAAATCACAAAAATGATTGTAGGACAATCAATCACCAAAATTCACATTCAAAGACGTGAATAAAATCCAAAGAAATCGATACCAAATCCATTGAAATGGATATTCCTAACAATCATGAAGAAAATGTCATCAAAGCCAATAACAAATGATAACAACAAAAAGGGAATCAACATGAATCGATTAAAGTTGGAAATATACTCAAAATTTGGCAAATAGGCAAAACTAGGGATTTCCAGACGTCTGAGGGGTTGTCCAGACGTCTGGATTTGGTTTCTGGAAATTTCCTAGAAAACCATCCAGACGTCTGAAACCTAAAATCAGACGTCTGAAAAACATTCAGACGTCTGGGGGAAAGTCCAGACGTCTGGTTTTGGTTTCTGGAAATATTCCAGAAAACCAACCAGACGTCTGCAAACACAAATCAGACGTCTAACCTTATTCCAGACGTCTGAAACAATAATTCGGACGTCTGAAATTAGCCACTGCCTTATTTATTCTTCTGCCGTATTTTATTTTTATCCAGGTTGCAAAACCAGACGTCTGGCATTGGTCTCCATACGTCTGAAAACCTGGTAAGGGCAACAATTTGCCTAGGCCATATGGTTCAAACGATGTCGAGAGCGATCGAGCGAGCAATGACGACTAAGAATTTACGTCAAATGACAGCCCGGCCTTGTAGGCTCTTCGATACACCCCAAATATCGTAATCAAACATCCATAAAAGGATTTTCACAAAAATTGGAATATTCACCCATTCGATCCAAATCAAAAGCAAATGAATATGCACAAATGTTACAAATTCATACCTAACCACAAAGATGGATATAGACATAGATGTGAGATAAAAATCTCACCTATTCACAAAATCAAACAAGAAGAAGCTTGAAAGCAAATGGAGAATCAACCTTTCTTCAACACAACCCAATTGAGCTTGAATCTAAGCTCAAAAACAAGAACATTCCCAAAATTAGGTTTAGAAATTTCTGAAATTGGTAAGAGAATAAGTTGGAGAAGAAGAAGAGAAGCTTACCAATGGGTTCTTCTTGAGTTTGGAGCTAGGAATTTGATTTGCAAGAGAAACTAGGGTTTTGGAGTCTTTAATTTCCAATCTCTCCCACCATTAATGTTATAAAAACTGAAAAGAGAAGAGAATGAGGGTGAGTGGGGAAGAGTGGCTCAGATTTGAGCATAAGTTAACATAGAGCTGAGCCCAAAACCAAACCCAAAGTGAAAAGTAGCAAAAATCAACTTTCTCCAAACATATCGAAGCTTATACTCAAAAAGGTCGCAAACGGCATTTTAAACTCAATGGGAGTGGTCCCGAGTCCTAATTCGACCGTATGCAAAAAGTGGCTTTTCGGACTAAAATCGGACTAACGATAAAATATTTAAATAAAATATTTAAATATAAAATCGATAAATATGCGGGTTGTTACAAAACCCCTATCGATGACATGGCGTCCCACACATCAACCAGAATCCATAAACACTCAACCGATAAGTCAACACAATATAAAAACAATTTTATATTCACTAACAAACACGCGCTCATATCTATTAATACACTCAAACTCATTTTAGAGTACTACGAACTCTATTTAAATGAGTAATTCCCACCAGAGCCAAGGTTATCACCAACCTAAGCTCTGATACCAAGTGTTACGACCCGCAAATCCATACCCCTTGAGTCAACACTATTCTACATAAATCAACTCAAGTTGAACAAAAATACGAACCATTTGGGTTAAAGAAGAAGAGAAAACAGAAACAACAATAGAATCTTACCATCGCAGCGGAATAAAATATAATAACTATTCAATGACCTTAACACAAAACAAAACTATATCTGTTTATACATACATCATCAGAGTACATCAATAATAACATACAACTGTACAATCATATAAATCTGTCCTCGGGACTGAATACACAGCAGGGTAATAATAGCAGGTATGGAAGTACATATCGCCATCTAGCTCGTCTCTTGAGCTTCACAGCATCCTTTCCTATATTCTATAATACTCAGTCTAACCCGAGCATTACAGTTAAATAACACCTGAATCAGTCTGGAATACCAGCGTGAGAAATCACACTCAAATTGATTATTAAAGTTTCAAAAATCCTTTGAAAACAAAAGCATCTCGTAAGGCCACGCCACAAATAAACATGTCGGGTTTTTACCTTGCGATAGCTAAAACACTTTAATTAAAATCCTCTGATATTATAATTGGGTCTATAAACAAATATTTATTTAAAATAGCTGAAATTGTTACATGATTAAATTCCAGCTACTAGCCAAAGAGTGGGTAATACAAACAAAACTCGTACAAGGCACGTAGGGAAAATGGATTTCCAACTAATGACTAGGCACCGGGGTAGCATCTGTCACGGTACGTGGCCTAGATCATAGTACCGAGGATTACTCCCGACCCCCTGCAACACAAGACCCAGATTGCCCCTTACTGGATAATTCCAAGTAAGATCACCCCACGATTGGGATCAGCAACCGCACCACTAAGCCGAAATAAAAGGGACATCTAGACAGGGATGACCTTACCCGAAACTGGGTGCTGCCCACCAAGCCTTGCTGCATAACCCCTGATTTTCAGTCATTCCCGGTTGATGAGGCTTGAGGCTAAGCTTACCTTTTAGGACATATCCCTTAGAATGCCCATCGTCCACCGGACGATGTTCCGAGAGCATTCATCCATACAAGTCCGTCCAAGGTTCGAACGGAACCGAAGGCACTACTCCTACTACATCCATTTTGAAAATATCCTACGGATTAGTAGCGACTAGCCCTTGCACCTCACTGCCCGCTCTTCGACTCTGAACTCGTTTTCCACGAAAACGTACAAACCGGATCGAAGTGGTATTTGAGAAATAAATCCCGATCCCGGTCTCTCCGAAACGATCAGTGCATGTGGCCAATATTGATAGTCGGTTATTTAACTATCAATTAACATTCACAACAACCATCAACAATAAATAATTTTCTCAAACTATTTATTTATCTCAAAATATCTTCACAAGATATATTTCCACTTTTCAAACCCTTTAGAAAACAGTTTCAAACTATCTTCCTTTCTCAGAATAAAATTTTCCAAGTATTTCCTATTTCCACTGAAATCACCAAGCACAAAACTTCAGATTTTTAAAATAATTTAAAACGCTTTACTTTGAAATATACTTTAAAACATTTAAGTTAAAACTACTTCAATAATTTGTTAAAAATACATACTATATGAATATTTGAAAATAAAGTTACTTTATTAAATATAAAACTAGGTTTTCACTTTTTAAAACAAAATACTAAGTCATCTTTTAAATAATTACTACGATAATAGATTTGAAAAAAAATTACTTTAGAATTTAAATATTTTGGAAATATTAAAGTTCCTAAAACATGCTTTTTAAAACAACATTTAAAGCTTTTAACTATATTTAAAATTTACTTTGAAACCGTACTTGGCTATCTAGGGCAATATACTTCTCTTCATATTCTTTACAAATAAATCACTATTTATTTTTAAACAAATCTTCTCATTCCTTTAATAAATTCCCACCTTGAATTTATTTTTCCCAAATATCCACTGATATATTTTACTTTACTTTTATAAACCCAGTTTATAAATTCTCAAAGTCTCATTTCTCTTTTAATAATCTCGGTTTTACACAAATAAATCAATCACCAAATTAATTTCCAATTTACTTTGTTTGGAAATAAATTCCTTCTTATCTATTTCAATAAATTTAAACTTGGATTTTAAAATAAATTCTTTATTCATTTAAATAATGCCACTTAAGGTTTAAAATTCATTATTTCTCTGTTAATTCAAAATCCCCTTACCATACTCGAAATTTATTTATTAGAATTTTTAAATCACTTTTATTCTTTTTCAATTCATTCAAATTTTCTATAATTATTTCGCTTATAAATTCACTTCTTTTATTTTCTTTCCAAAATCCAATTTATATATTTTTGGTAACTCATTATACCCAAATATATTCAATCAAACCATAGCATTCAATATCCAATATAATTTATCATAGAATATCAAATAATCGCAACAGAGAATGTTAAATAATTTAAATAAATGTTGAGGAATCCAGTTGGATCCCTCCAACCTGTTTTCCCTGCATCCACAGATATTAGCACAAAATAAAATACAAATTGCACTTCGAGGTGGAAGATCGCGGTATATGGGGTTAAATATAATATCATCCGCTATTATACGGCGCATAGGGTCTCATCCGTTATATAATGCGGGAAATCAAACATTCCAAGATATACTATATACTATAATATAGCACATCAATCAATCCAATTATTCAACCAATTATTTAAATTTAACCATTTAAATTTAAATTAATATTCATCCGAGTGAGATTAACTCACCTTTTATTGCTGTTTGTAACCCATTTCCATCTCGACTATATTTTTCCCGATTTTGGACCTTGTATAAACAATTACATGGATTTATTAATATTTGAATTAATCGATCAATTTATTCCCAATACTTTGGTTTTAACTATTAATTTGGTTATAAATAAATTTTCTTTTTAAATAAAATAATTGAACTAGTTGAAAAATCACTTACCATTAAATAACTGAATTAACTAATGCGTTATTTTTAAACTAATTTCTCTTTAACCATCTCTAAAATAATTAAACAAATTTATCTCCCTTTTTAAAAGTCTATATATATAATTTGTAAAAATAATCTATATAGGTTTTTAAATCTAATATTTAATTTAAATCCTTATATCTTTCAAATCTACAATAATTTTTGTTTAACCTATAAAATTTTAAAATTTAAAATAAGTGTACTAATATAAATATATTTAAAACCTGTTTCCTGTAAACGAAAAGAATAAAAATTGTATTTATACATTTCTGTATACACATAAATAGATTTATAAATTGAAGAATTAAATTGTTTTATCAACTAACTGTTAATTTATCTCCTACTAACAATCATGCAATATTTTACTTTGATTAAAATATGATCACTACACGTAAAATTTATAACAGACAGAAGACGATACCTCACACAACAATTCGCTCGAGTCCTAGCCGCCATCGCCTCGAACCAGAAGCCTCGACAAACCCAAGCCTTGCTCCACGTCGCCGTTATGGCAACGAACCCCAACCACGAACCCTAGCGGCCAATGATCGACGAACTACCGACCTCGAGCCACCCTCGATCGCGTCGTCACCCTACGCAAGACTACCTTACGCAAGCCCTAAATGACCATCGTGAATTCCTCCTTCAAGCTGCAGCCCTGACGTGAAACCCTACATCCTCACGCACGCCACCGTGTAGTCGAGCTTGACGAACGAGTCGCGCTCGATTTCCCTTCGACCCCGGGTCGATTTCTATTCGAAATCGTATTCAATTTTCAAATCCCCCATTCCTTTTCCCTTTTTTAGATTCTGATTAACAAAAGTGAAGGGTTCGGCTGTGAATATTAAAAGGGAAGCGTGTTTAAGAAGGGAACGATGACCTTGATTTGATCAATTAAAGTTTTATTTAATTTTCAAAATATCTCGTTCTAGCAACTTAGAGTTTCGGTCTCCTATCTTGACGTGCCGCTAGGCATTTATAATGTTAAACCCATATTCCGAACGTAATGGAAAAGATTTCGAGCCCTAATTCGATCGTATGGAGAAGATAGCTTTTTGGACCAGTTATAAAATTGAATTTCCGATTTAATTCTTAGCGTGTTTACTTATCGTATGCTCACACAACAACTCCGATCAATACGAAATTTGAAATCCGATAATAATTCAATATTACGGACCCAATGGAACTGGTTTCATCGAATTTCGAGACTGTGCCTCGGAAGGCTATTTTAAATATCAATTTAAACTGTATATATTTCAAAACTGAACAAAACACTTCCAAATTCAAGTTTAACGCTTTTACTATCTTCAGTGCAATCAATATAAATTTTATAAACCTTTAAATTATTTCCAATTGGCTTAAACTCTAGATTCAACATTTTACCCAACTTCAAAAAATTTAATTAAAAATAAAATTACCAAATAAATGGTGATATTTGAGTTCAAATTAAAATTTGACCTTTAAATATTTAAAATCAATTAAATATTACAATTCCAAATGCTCAAAAATTCCGGGTCGTCACAAATTTACACTTGGCTTTATTTTAAAACAATTCGTTTTAAAAGACTTTTCTCATTTATACACTAGTAGCTATAAATTTTAAACAACATTTATTATCTCAAAAGATAATAAATTAATTAAAGCTTATATAAATTTAAAACAATGTTAATAATCCTGAAAAACAATTGATATAATTCTTTTATAAATTTAAATGCATTAATTATCACAAGAGACAATTAATCAAATTTGTAAGACCTTTAATAAATCAATTAATAGACTCTAAACACCGTTATTAAATCAGTTAGTTAACTTTAATTAATTTTATTAAATCAGTTAATTAACTATAAAACACTTTTGAAAATCAGTTAATTAACTTTAAACATCATTAATAATTTATTAATTAACTTTATTATGGTTAAATAATAATTAAAATATATTTAAACCTCTAATTCTTTTTAAGTACTTATACAATCCTTACAAATTCATTTGAATAGAGTTTACAAAATAAAGGTAAATAACCTTTATAAATTTCAACAACTTTTATATTCTAAAAGATAATTAAATCCAATTTATAATCATTCATAAATTTAAAATGACATTAATTATGCCGAAAGATAATAATCAAATTTATAATCTCTTTATAAATTTGAAATAGTGTTAATTATCTCAAAAGATAATTAATTAAATTTATAACTCTATATAAATTTTAATCTAAACTTATCCTTTATTTTCAAATACAAGAAAATATAGTTTAAACAACTTTCAAAGTGCAAAAATATGACCAAACATTTATTTTGTAAAAATAGAAGCTCAAGTTCAACACACAACAAGAGTTTAAGAAAATGATATTTCAAAATCAACGGTATAACAAATATCGCTGTAACTATACTTACGCAAATCAAATAGTATGTGGCAAATATTTCAACCAAACATCAATATAAACAACAAAAGAATTTAAATAAATCGATATTGGCAAGAAACCCCTTAGGGTATCTCTACAAAAGCCCCGTGCAAAACAATGATTATTTATGCAGTCTGCCTTTTCAAGTGGGAATTAAAATCCGAACAAACAATCAAACAGTGATAAAAACATATTATTATCAATAATTAACAATCAATAGCTAACATATCATTTGTTAATTAATCTACATGTTAATTAACTTCAAAAATAATCCTTTTACTTTGCAAGCACAGAACGGTGATTTATTCTGCTCGATCGATCTTCAAAATAATCTATTCAATATAATTATAACAGAACGGTGGTTTATTCTATTAAATAGATATCACAATGAAGTATAGCTAATTTAACTACGTTAAACGTAATTAAATCAAATCACTATAACTTTATTATTAATTTATACTTCACTAAAACTATCAACCATCATTCAAGCATTCAACAATAATATATAGCAACATAGATATCATACAATTTATTTAGAGGTGAGTAAACTCACCAAAATTCCAGTTGACGTTTTCGTATAGCCCAAAATTTCACTTGCTCTAAATTCAACGAAATCTACTGCAAAAAACTACGTCCAAATCCGACCTCGTATGGGATAGTTATCAATTTTATAAGTTTTGACATTGAAACTTAAATTAATTAATTAGCTTAATAACCTAATCCATGTTTGATCCTTCTTCCTCAAACATTTGAACTCTTGCCTGTAGCTTCCACTCCAAACCACGAAGGCAATCCATCACCACTTTCTCCCTCCACATCCCACTAAACAACTAAATGGCTTTACCATCCATCTTCACAATGCGAAAGCTCTCCATTCCACCCACCTAGATCAAGTTGGTCAAGTTAAAGAAAATGCGACCTTGGCTTCTTGTTCCTCTCGACCTGACATTGCATTACACTAGTCACCACCTCTCCACTCCAAATCGACACCACTGACTCTCCTTAGCTCCACAAACTCAATCCACCAATGCCTCAGCCTAATTCGCTATCAATCACCAAACAAAACAAAACCCTAGTTTACCGCCTTAATTCGACTTCAACCAAATACTTGTCGTACACTAGAATGAGCATATAAATTTGTAGACCTGCCTCATATGAGTTGAAAGATCCTTGATTATAGTTTTCCATGAAGCAAAAGTTTTGATTTTGATTTTTAAATGATGCTTCCATTTTTTCTTTGTTTGAGCTTACTATAAAATGAAAATATAAAAGAGAGAGGGAGAGGTCAGAAGCATTAAATTGGTTGAAGTGTTGAGTTTGTGTTTATTTTGTAATTCCCGGCATCTCGCTATATATATTCCAGTCATGTACGAACCACGAATGACAAAATAAATATACGGCCATGCATAAAAATGCGACACGACCCGAAAAATAAAATTATACAATTATTATGTTATTATGTAAAATTTCAAAAATACCATGGTTTGTGGAAAAATATATCAAACGACAATTTAAATATTTTCCAAATTAAAAATTATGGAAAAATCCTGTAAATTCATTGATAAATACGTCAATAAAAATCAGGTCGTTTTGTTAATAATTGATTTTCTTGTTATTTACTTGAACTATTTATTATAGTGAATAAATTTACAAAATGAGTTCACTATTATTATTTACAGATTAAAAGAAGTTAAATAAGGTTATTAAATCCATTTAATTAATATTTATTTCTAATTCAAATATTTAAATAATCCTTATTATTGAATATAAGTTATTAAAGTTTAAAAACCAATTATTTAAATATTTAAGTCAAATAAATATTCAAAATCAAAATGATAATATTTCGAGATGTTACCCATCCGAAGTGGAAAATCCCATAACTACAAATGGACTTAAAGAAGAAATTAATGCATATGGAAAGGTAGACACTAACAGGGTGAGGCTAGCTATGAAATGTTTCCCATTCAAGGTGTTGACTATAAGGAAGTTTGCCAGTATCCACGCTTAAGTCCATTAGGATATTGCTTGCGATCACCACATTCTATGAACATAAAAGTAGCAGATGGACGTGGAAGATAACTTTGCTAAATGTAGATATAGAAGAGACCGTTTACATGTTACGACCAAATGGTTTCGAGGTCAATGGAGTCGAGGGAAATGCTTCAAACTTGTCAAGATCAATTTATGGTCTTAAACAAGATTTGAAAAGTTGGAACAAGCGTTTTGATAAAATAATCAAAAAGTTTGGCTTTTATGAGGACACAGAGGAAGCTGCATATACCAGAAAGAATAAGGAAGTGATATAGTGTTCATTTCCCTTTATGTTGGTGACTTACCCCGGATTCGCAACGACATACAATTGTTGTAATTTGTGAAAGCTTGGTTGTCCAGAAACTTCTCCATGAAGGATTTGGAAGAAGTAACATATATACTTGGTATTATGATATATAAAGAAAGATCCAGAGGTTGTGAGGAGTATCTCAACCTGGTACATAGACACCATATTAAAATTGTTTAATATGGACAATTCCAAGTGAAGCAAGAAAAAAATTATATACGAAATGTACTTGCAAGGAAAAATATATATGTAAACATAAGAAGGGACCAAGGCATTTAAAACCATCACCTCTAGTACATCAAGCAAGATTATCAGACCCAAATAAAGGAATATCTCTGATGAAGGTACAAAGAAAATTTATTACCTGTACAAACATATTCTCCTCTAGCCTTCTTTTATACATCAATCTTTTCACTTCAGTTCGTTCAAACCACATTTAGCAAGCCAGGAGAAGAAAAAAAATCAAACGTCACTATTGTCTTACAAATTCAAATTCAGTTATATAAAAAAAATAGGATTTAGAGGAATCAAACTGCAGGCTGAGTAAACACAAGAGTGCTCTTTGTTTCAACTATATTTGTGTGAGTAAACTTATTTTGTTTCATTTGAAATCTAAGTATTTATATTGTGTTTTATTGTATATTCAAAGAGAAATGTGCTTTGTATGTCTCTATGTTACTGGAATTTTTTTTTATACAGTTTGTTGTTTATTTGTTTTTTTCTCAGAGCAAAGTGTATTAGAATAAAGATTCAAATAAACTCCATTTAACATTTTTTCTTGGGACTTTTAAACAAAATAAACTTGCATAAACTTGAATCACAGTTTATAGATTGGTTCAAGCTTGATCATGAAGAGTTCGACCCTGTAAACTTGGTTTTACAGTGAAAACAAAATCATATGATAAATTCGAGTATTTTAGATTATCAACTTGATTGCATAACTTGAATCTTCACTGCAAATGATGATTTTTAAGACAAAAATGGGAATTTTTAATTACCTAGGTTACATGTAGTTCAATGTTGAATGAGACTTGCATTTTGATTGATTTTCGATCATCAAACAAATTTTAGATGTTCAGATTTTTCTTGAAGCTTGCTTGGCCATAGACGATCTCAGGAAGAATGCCAGAAAATTTTTCTATTGTATAGATTGGTGGAACAAGGTCGAATTAGGGGTTTGTTTCATGTTTTGAATAGGTCTGGAAACGAGGTGATCTCGTCACCGCTGGTGCGTCGAGTCGCGTGGTGCTCCAAGGAACAATAGAGCGAGGTGTTGTTGTGGGGTGGACGGAGTCGGAGCTCCTCCGGTGGTCTGAGGAACGCTGGCGAAGTGAGTGTTGTGGTGGTGTCTGGGCTATAGCTCGACTCGAGATGCTAAAATTCGATTTCAAATTATTTTCTTCGAGTCGAGTTTGGGTTGCGAATGTAGGGAGGTATTGCGACTTGTTGGAGGTGCTGAAGTTCGCCAGAACGTTGGCGAGAGGTTGTGCACGTATACGATTTGGTGGTGGTGTCAGTTGCGATGGGTTGGGGAAAGATGGAAGCAACTCGAAGTCTCACTAGGGAAATTGGAGTAAAAACTCGAAATACTACTCGAGTGAAATATTTCTGCACCAGCGTTTAAATACTTAGAATTTTTTTTAAGTTAAAATATGGGCTACTTAGGTTGATTTTGTTGCGACCCGAAGCAAACACGAAATTTTCTCGTGCGTGACCAGAAGCAGGTCTCGAGACCAATATACAAACAGTTTTTTACTTTAAAAATTTTCAAATCTTTAAGACACTTTTAAAATATGTTCAAACAATGATTGATTTGAAATTTTAAGCTAATTTAAGACTTAAATGAAATGTCTGAAGAAATTAATTTTAGTTTATTTAGTTTTAATATAATATTTTTATAAGGTTATTTATATTAAATAAATAATGTAATTTAAAGGAAAATTAAAGTAAAATGTTGTTTAAAACTAAATCTTAACCTTTAAAATGTGATAAAAGAAATTTATTGAACACGATTTAAAAAGATAATCAAAGCAATTCGATTATCTTTTGGTTTACTTAAACGATTTATGATTTGTTAATATAACCTCTTAAGAAATAATCTTAGTTAATTAACTAATATTAAAGTTTAAATTAGTTGATAATTAAGATTTAGATTAATTTACAATTAAGATTAATTAATTTGAAATCAATTAAGATAATTAATTAATGAAAATGATTAAGATCTAATCAACTGTAGTTAATTGTAATTAATCATTGATTAAAATTTTCTAATGAAAGTAACTATGTGATTAATAAATTCAAACCAAATGATTTATTTATCTAAATTTAAGATGCTTTGATTGTCCTTGATTGTTGTATGTTGGATTGATATTCCTATTATGTGATGTGATGCTATGTAATAATGCTTTGTGCTGAGCTGTGATATTGGTATTGAATATACTGCTGTGTGATTGTGAAAACTCATTGGCCCGTAAAACGGCAATTGAATTTCGATGCGACAGGGAGTCGGATTCCGGTTGGTTATCCGAAACTCACATCGAACCTGCGAATCTTTGTGAATGACACCCACATGTTTTAAAATTGACGCTCACTATTTGGATTAGCCGGGTGCGGACCTTTGTGTCGTATAACCCATTCCGAATATGTGATACGACGTTATGGATAGCATTTAAAGACCGGTGGTGAAGACCGGGTATTTGCGAGAAAGATAGGATGACCTATCGATTGTCTCTGCACTGAGTAGCTACAGCATAGAGATTCCCTAAGTGATGGGAAGTCCGAACGGGATTGTGGATGCCCGGATTGCAAGGACTTCTTCAGAAATGCCTTTGGTTCCGTTCGAACCTGGAACAGACTTGTATGGTTGTATGTCTGACATTACAAATTGAGATATAAAGCTGATTTCTTTCAAATACATATCTGTTGGTGGCGGAGAATTTATTCTTTTAGCTTAACACCCTTCTTTGAGACGTACGAACTCATAGGTTATGTAGTTGAAGGTTATTAGTGATATACTCCCAATTTGGTAGTGTGACATGCTGAGTGTTGCTGATCATTTGTTGATCGAAGCATGGCTTTGTGAAAAGCGTAGCTTTGTGGATGAGACTTCGTCGAACCTCACAACCCGGTTATGGTCAAAACAGGAATCGTGGCAGCAAGGTTATTTGAGGGTAGCTCCCTCTAAGGATATGTCCATTTTCTTCTGGATTATGAGTGGTATCATGGTATGGAGCCCAGATACTTACTTTGTGGTTGCTGCAAACTTATTGCTTTGTAGCTGTCGGTTGAGAAGCGCTTCGGGTAAAGGTTGGTAACGACCGGTAGGTGGCATACTCGTGTCAGTTGTTACCTAGTTACAGGTAACCGGGCCTTGTGTAGCAGAGATCCGGATAGGAACCGAGGACGTCCTTCCAGAGGCGTTCCATTTTATATGGGAAGTTCCTTTGCCCGACCATTTGTTAGAATCCAAACAAAACAATACGAGCCCTGTACAGGTTTAGTTGTATAACCTGCCATTTACTTATAGTGCTCACCACTATTTAGATGGCAGCTATAGTAGGCATAATTCGAAATGTCTATGCCGGCTAAGATTAATATTCTATTTTCGAAATGCTTTCTACACTATGCACTAGTAATAATATCAAAGAAATTTCCCCGTACCAAGCATATTTGACTATCATAAGAAGAAATCTCCTCCAATTCTGCGATTGCATTGTGTGTGTAGCGGGAGGTCTTATGGTAGTTTCATTTTTAAAGGCATACCGAAATTCTTTTATAAATCTAGTTTCTTTAAAAACAACTGTTTTGTTACTCATACCAGTCCCATGACTGACCTGAAGTTTATTGTTCCTTTCCTAAACTCTGAATGCCCATAATTTTCCACACGGGCAGCCTAGAAGTAGGTTATCCGTGTTTTGGAGCTAGCTTGGATTCGAAGTCCTCTGGAAGCTTTGGATTTGGAAATCTTTTGAAGTGTTGGAGTTTTGAAGACCTTATCAAAGTTGAAGTATGTTGGAAACTTGTTGAAGTTTCTGTTGTCATATTATTGTTGTATCATATTTGTATCACTCTGATATTTGGGATCGATGTTGTATTGAATATTGTATCATGTTGTATCTGTGTTGATATATGATATTCTTTTGTTTCCGCTGTTTTATATTCATCTGATGTTGTTACAAGCTCCATCCGAACTGAAATTTGACGTTCAAATCTCCGGCAGTCGAATACAAGTGAGGTATTTGACGTCGACTTTTGAACGTTGGATTTCGGATCGTGATAGGAATATTTAAAGCTTTGAATTATATGGAAATTGAAATGGTTCAATTGGAGGTTCAAATCGGTATTTGGAATTTATTATGAAATTTACAAAGCTATTTTAATATATAAAGTAATTTAATATTTAAACCATTTAAGTATTTGAAGTTATATTTCAAAGCTATGGGGTACAAAGTATATAGATTTGAAAGTACTATGATTTTGGAAAAAGATATATTTTGAAATAAAAATGATATCATATTGATTTAGGTTTTTAAAATGGAAATGATATCGTATTTATTTGGTTTTGAAATGGATATTATATTCTGGTTTTAGAAGTAAAAATTATTTTGAAAAGACCGTGGTGTTATAATAACGTTTGGTTATTGAAGAGACCGGGATCGAAAGTTGTCATACTCTCTGCCAACTCCGAAAACCACTTTAACAACCGTGTACGCAGTGGAGATTCTAGAATGAAATAGGATGGTGGTGGCATTTCCTTTGAGGTAAATACGTGGACCCGACTCCCGTGAGTTGGCATAAGGTGGCTAAAACAGGAGCGATTGACAAGCTAATGAGGTAGCTCCTTTGATCGGACACATACCTTCGATATTATACTCTGACTTTTGGATTGATTCGGTGGTCACTTTTGATTTTCTTTTTTGGGGTGTGGCTCGAGGTGGGCGGTAGCTACGCGTTACCACCGGCCCGGAAGCGTAATTGGTATATCTACCTTGGCATTGCCTAGTTGTGCCGTGTCACCTACCCTAGCGCGCCTTGTACGTGTTTGTTTTTCTCCCTTAGCCCATGGAGTATTTAGGGTAGTCTCCCGATCTGGAGATGTACTGATACTGGATGGACTACTGGGACTATTATATGGTAAGGGCTATATGGGTAACCCCTTAACGCTATTTAAAAGTAAGTTTATTTTACTATAGATATTATTATAATAGCGAAATATTACTACATAGTAAATAGTTTAACGGATCCTTAGGAGATGTGAATCCCGAGCGTCTCTTGAGTTACTGCAGTCATGTTGACACTGGATAGGAGATGTCAAATCCCGTAAACATCTCCGACGTCGTTCCACTCATATTATTTACTGTTGATTTAACTTACATAAGATCTTCTATTTCTGACTCGACTGTTTTGTCTTTTCAATTTTCTCGGGTCAGCCTGAGCATTTCAGGGTTTGAAGACTTTATCTCTGGAGGACGAAGACTTATTATTATATATTAAAGTATTCCACTACTTTCACATTGTTCTGCTGCATTATTATTGATTATTCTCTGGTATGTGTAACTCTGATATTGTATTATATAAGTAAAGAAAATCAAATGGTTTTGTAAACAACTTCATGAACTGTTTATTTGATTATTATATTTTATCGTTCCGCTGCAAGATTTTATTTTGTTTTTTTTCTTTCTCTACTTTTTCTTATTTACCCCATAACAATCCGCCCTTCTATATGGTTTAAGTCTGACGTGTGTGGTTTATCATCGATTTAAAGCGTACAAAAAAGCGGGACGTTACACTTTATATAGTTATAGAGTGTGTTTGTTTGAATGTGATAAAATTTGTTTGTTATCTCTAGTGTTTATTTAATCATGCTTAATTAAATCAGGAGCATTGACTGTTGTTTGTTAGTTGTTAAATTGTGCTAGGTTTATTTAGGAGCATCTATCACTTTGATTTAAAATGAATCTCTTGTGAATTAAGTTTCACAATTTGACTATAAGGTGTTCGGAGAAAATGTTAAGTCACTTTTTAATAATAGTTGGTTAAAGATTAAACTTTAATAAAAGTTGTTTAGTATAATCTAAATGGTAGGACAAGACATTTAGAGAATAAATATTTGAGAAAATTCTATTATAATAAAGAAGTGATATTATAATATAAGATGATTTTATATAAAGGAAATTTTATATAAATTTAGTACATAAATGTGTTCTAAAAAGGATTTTTCTGAAAAGTAATTTCAAAAGGATTTTGAGAAATGAAATAGTAGTGTTTTTGGAAGTATTTAAGAGAAAAAGACATTTTGGGAAGTGAATTTTTAAAGGGAAAGTATTCTCTTTTGGATAACTTGGAGGTAAACATCTCGATTGGTTTTGTGGCAATCTGAATAATATTCTAAGTAATGATCAGATGTTTGCTTAGATGAACGTTGTGGAGTACTTAGTAAATTCTTCTGCCACTGTGCGATCGAAATGAGTTCAAATCTAATGAACCCAAAGTGAATTTTAATAAATAAATCATTTGAAGTTATTTCGTATGCAAATATATGTAGTATGTTTTTAAAGATGAGATTTTGGAAATAAACATCCGGGTATTTAATTTCCCTGAAAAGGGATTTTTTTTCAAAACAAAAGTATTTCTGATAAGAGATGATTTTGATAAATGAGATTTTACCCTTAGGTAAGATAGGGGATAATTTAACACAGGTTTAAAAATGAGTTAAAATTGGATAGGAAAGTTTTAATAAACATAGTTTTATTAAAACCATATATTTGTTTAAAACATCTAAGTATAGTAAATTGTTTGTTGATTGGGTCAGCCCATAAATATCTTCTATTTTAACAATCTAAGTTAAAGAGGTCGAGAAGTTGACTCAGTTTCAAAAGACCCAAATTCTGATTAGATCTTCAATTAAATTGTGAAAAGTAAAATAAAATTTGCATGCAATCTTAGAATATAAAAGAGCATTATACAGGTAAATAAAGTGGAATAAGTTAATATTTGATGTTTTATAAAGAAATGACTTTATAAAATATTTTTAAACTTAGGTGAAAATTTATGAAACAATTCATAAATAATTTATGTACTAGAAATATAAGTAATTTAGAAAAAGCTAATGTAGTTAAGGAACTACTAAATTTAATGTATAATTTTCCATTTTGTTCGAGTGAGATTGGATAATCTTCAAAGCAATAATCAAAGGCTAATAGTAAAACAATACGCTTAGATAATTATTTATATTTTTGGACAATCAAGAAAGTTTTCATCCTAAGCTAAGATTTTTTTGTAAATCATTTGGCATTTTAAATAATGTTAAGTGTTAGATTTTTCCTTATGGAATTTGATTAATTGACTAATAGTGTTGGTCTTTTCCTATGCGGAATTTGATTTGATTTGACTAAATTTGATTGATTGATTGTGTGATTTTATATGCTATTGTTTATAAAGTTTAATTTTATAGACGAAGGACTTTGAATTGTTGTTATTAGGACCTAAATACGATGATTTTGAAAAAAGAGCTTTTGAAGATTTTGGGAAAGAAACAATATTAATTCACTCTAGTCGGTGTTTTTGGAGGAACCGGTATACTACTGGATGCTCCATGTTATTTTGATTCTAGAGTTTCACCATACTTTATTAGGTGGAATCCCCTCCTTGTCATTTTCATTTTTGATCTTTGATTTAATTCCCGTCCGAGAAATTTGAAAATAAAATTTTGAATTTAAAAACCAGGGCATTTAGATCTAAATTTTTCATTTGAAATTAATGGATGCATAGCAGTTATTATAGAATATTCTCTGCATTTTTCGCATATGATTGTGATATTTTTGTTATTTGCATGTAGCTTTATTTTATACTAGAGTTGCATGTAGATTTACATCATCCTAGTTTTTGCATCTAAGGTTATAGTGTATTTCATTTGTCAACCTGATTCTCTTTTGGATTTGTAAGTACAGGTATGCAAGAGATTGCTATTTGATTCTTATGCACCAGCATTTGCATCAAGATGACAAAACGCTAGCAAAAATATAAATCAAACGAAAAAAGGTACGTGATAAATTTAGACATTTAAGATTGGTTGATGATTTTAAGCCCCGATTATGGCTAGCCACTTGGCTTTGGTTTTTTTGTTGGTTGGTTTAGATCCCGGAGAGGCAATCCGATTAAGCCGTGCAAAGGAGACGCCACCGAAATTATTTGCAAAATTCTTAGAGTTTAACTAATAAATTTAATAACACATTATAGTTAATAGTGTTTGGAACCATTTTTTCATTGGAAATTTTGGGGACGAAATTTATTTAAGGGGGAGAATGTAACAACCTAGAATTTTGATCATTTAATTTTATATGTTTAAATAATTTTAAATATTTAATTTATAGGATTTGAAATTTAATAATTTGAATTCAAATATGATTAATCTTTTAAATATTTGAATTATAAACTAAATATTAGTTAAACAAATTTACTAATATTATATATTTCTTTTTAATTAATAATTAATATTGATGAATTCAATCTGTAAATTTATTTACAAATATTAGTGGATCAGATAAATTTCAATAATTGGATCGCGATATCTAAATTTGTGAAACTAACATTCCCGGGCACTATCTCAGATTTTGACAAAACTTATGCCATTAGATCCAAAATAATAAGTTGTTGTGTGCCATCGAGTTTCGTAATGATCGGACGTACCGTACGGTCGTGCGAGCTCTAAAGGCGTAGCAATTAATTTTAGAAAATTAAATTACTATAATTTGATTTAAAAAGCTAGCTTATGTATACTTTGGAATTAGGTCCTGAGACTAGTTCCATTGGGTTTGGAATAGAGGAATTTAATATAGAACGCCAGTCGGCACGTGTTGATAGGAGTTCGAAATTTTCAATCATGAACCACGGATATTGTAGAATAAAATAATATATGCCCATACTCCTACCCATACCCCTCTGTTTCAGCCTATATCTCCCACGTTCACTGCCACATCCTTTCCCCTATACAAACCCTTTATTCCTGTAACCAAAATGAGAGTTTTATCCATCTCAAAAATCAAATACTTGTGATATACTAAATGAAAAGTCTCTCTGTTGGGCTCGTATGCCCGAGATCTTCGATCTTATATCCTTTTGTTAAGGTCCGAACTTGTTTTGGAGTGATGGCCATTTGGGGGCAGCGGATAGGGCTCGAAATTTATGGGGATAGAGAAGTCAAGGGGCAAAACGAAGACTATGGTTGCACTACGTTTGTCGAGAAGCACCTGGGCGTCGAGTTTGATGTTGTGGCGAGCCTTGGGGTGGAATGCGACACTTAAGGGCAACAAAAGGACCCATCAGGTCGGATTTTCCTAGGGGGGTGCAGACCTATATTGGCTTTGACGTGGAGGAAGAGCTCGCGAAGAGCAATGCGTTGGCGAAAACGGGAGTCAATTCCGTCAAGAAACGATGGAGTTATGGTCGTTGGAAGATTTGTAGTGATTGGTTGTTTGTACATGTCTTTGTGTAGGTGGGATGACTAATGAGGGAGAGGGAGAAGATGATTAGAAAGGGGGTGATTATGGATTAGTTATTAATTAAGTTATTAATTAATTTAATCTAACTGATGACTTGTAATTTGAATAATTTTGCATCGAGGTCAGTTTCGAAAGCCATCTTTTGCGTTGGACTCGTGGCAACAATTACTGTGCAATGAAGTTGGTTTGGTTGAATTTGGAGTTAGATTTTTTGGCTAAAATCGAACTTCCGTTCGGTTTTAGTTCAAACTGGAACGTTTCGGCAAAAATTGGGATCAATATGAGTTTAACTCACATTCCAATTTACTATATCATATCTATGATGCTATAAACTATTGTCGATCGCTTGAATGTTATTTAAACTGTTTGATTGATTGTTTGTTTGAATTTCCGTCTGGAAAATGGATGATATATTAATTTGATTGTTATGAAACCATATGATGATATATACATTACCCATAATCATTGTTTTGTAGGGAACGTTTACAGTGAGGCCTAAGTGGTTTCTCGCCAGTAATTATTTATTTACCATCTTATGCTGTTTAAATTGATGTTTAATAAAAATTGGCCTAAGTGGTTTCTCGCCAGTGATACTCTATTTAATTGTTTAAGTGTCGTTATAGCGTATTTCGCTATACCATCACTATTGCATATTACCCCATAAACCCGTGTGTGTTTTGAACTTGAGCTTATGTTTTCATTAAAAGAATTTTAAAATTCATTAACCATATTTAATATATGATATTTTAAATTAATTAACTATTTTAATTAATGGTTATTTAAATTAATTGATTGTTTTAATTAACGATGTTTTAAGCTAACTAATTATGTTAACTAATGATTTTGGAATTAATTAATTACTTCAATTAATGATGTTTTGAAATTTGTTAATCTACTTGATTAATATGAATTTAATTAAATCATTTTAATTAATATTTTAAACTTTAATTGATTATTTTAATTAATGATTGTTTAAAGTTAATTAATTGTTTTATCTAATAATGTTTTGAAATTTAGTCAATCGTCTTAATTAATAATGTTTGAATTTAACTAAATAATTTTAATTAATGATATTTGAAATATGATAAAGCATTTAATTAATGATTATTCGAAAATAATTAATTTTTAACTAATAATGTTTTAATCTTATTAATCAAAATATTTAATGATATTTGAAATCATTTATTCATTTTAATTAATGATTAGTTGGATTTAATAAATCATCTGACAAATGATATTTTAAGTTAGTTAAGTGATATAATAAATGTGTTTAAAGTAAATTAATAGGTTTGATGAAAGTGTTTAAAAGTTATTAACTATTTTCCCTAAGATAATTAATTTGTTTATTTAAAGGAAATTGTAAATTGGATTAATTGTCTTTCAGGATAATTAATATTATTTTAGATTTATAGAAGTGATTATAAATGTAGTTTATTATCTTTCGGCATAATCAACGTTATTTTAAATTTAATAAAAGAATTTAAATTTGATTTATTTTCTTTAGAAAGTTTATTTGTTTGTAAAATTGTAAAAATAGTATTATAAATCATCTCCCGGGAAAATTAACATTATTTAAATTTGTAAAAGATAAATTGCTATATTATCTTTTGTGATAATAAATATTGTTTTAAATTTATAAATGAAGGTTTATAAAATGAAAAGTCTTTTAGTTGAGTTGTTTAAAAATAAAGGTAAGTGTACATTATTTGGATATATAGTAAACAATGTTTTAATGAACTCTGTTTAGACCGTTGTTTTAATACATTTAGAGTATTATAAATTTGTCTTTTAAAAGATCGATTTAAATTTTAAAGTGTTTCTACTAATATTGAAATGTGAAAAATCAAGCACAAGTAAGAATAAATATTTTTAAGCGTTTGATTCATTTCATTTGTGCCAAGTGTATGCAATTTAATTCTCATACACAAATCACGTAGTTGTTCCAGATAGTCGATTTCGATTCTACTCTCCTCTTTATTTTTCATCATTCTAAGACGATGTTTTGCTATGTTGAACTTTGTTAGCTTTATCGAAAATGACTAAAATCATGCACGGATAAGGGGGTAAACCCTCCAAGTCATTATTATGCTTCATCATTCTAAGACGATTTATTGCTCATCGAGCATTGTTCCAATACCCGAAAAACTAAAACCAAGGCACGAGAGGGAGCCAAGCGACGTGGATCGCACGCATCGGGGTATGTTCACATCTATCTAGGGAGGTGTCATCATGCATGCATTGACGTGAAATATTCGGATGCTCATGTGACGCGGAGTTTAACTTGGAAGTTCCGAGAGTGACGCATGTGCTCTCAAGTATATTTTACCTAGAGATATACTTTCATTGATGGGGGGACCACTCTCCTAGTTATGTTTTATAAATTCATTCTCTTTTTTTATTCGAACTTCAAATTGTTTTTCTGTAATTGAAACAGGAAGAGTCAACCACACTTCACGATGTTTAATTATAGGTTTTGTCCATTCTATCAAGTTTGGACTATTATCTTATTTTATCCATTCTATCCAGTTTAGATTTCGCTTGGATTGTTTTCATTCTTTCAAGCCTCGTTTTTAATACTATTTATGCCTATTCTTATTATTCATCTCTACTCTTTCATGTATGGATGTTATTCTTGTGAGGTAAAAACTCATTCCGCGTTTGCGGTGTGGTCTCACAGAACTTTTATATGTTCCACATTATTTGAGTTTTCTAACGCTGGTATTTCTAGACTGATCCGAGTGTTTTTATTATTATAATGCTTGTGTCATACCGAATATTTTCCCAGGTTGTCTTTGGTGTAATGGAGTTCTTAGAGAGGAGGTAGAGGTTCACCTATAGTAGTATTTTATTTTATGTTGTATGATATATATACCTATCAGCAAATTGTAAGGTTGAAATTTATAATTGTCCAACTAATAAGGTTTATGTTTAACTCTGATATACTCTATATTTTTGAAGTGGCAATTTATATTATCGTTGTTATATTATATATTGTCGATTTCGCTATGAGATTCTATTTTCTTGTTCTCTATTCTTTCCTTTTTGTTTACCCTAATAATCTGCCCTTCCGATGACTGGATGTTAGACATTTGAATACAATAGTCGTATTCGGTGTCGACTTTCGATGGTCGAAAAGACGGGTCGTTACACGACCAAACCAAACATGTAAGCATAAATTCAAGGCCACATTAATGTTGTAGAGGATAATAAGTGAATATATATCATACATAGTTGTCTATGCTTTCAAAGCAAGAGAGTCCAAAGTTAACTTTAACTAATTAACGAAATTTATATTCAAGCACAACATATATAAACGCATTATTTACTTTTCCATGGTGTGTTAACTCACCCAAAACTAAGCCAACAACCAAGCACAAGCCACTAGAATCACATGAACACTTCCTACCATCATCAAACATCCAAAGCTTTCACATTTAGCTCCAGTTTTGCACTTAGCCACTTCCCCTCTCCATAATTTCTCACGGCCCAAATATGATAGGGTTGTTGTGCTTCTTTCCTTCATCATTCGAGTTGCTTTTCCACGTTGCTATGTTGTGTTAGCCTATAGCTTGAGTTTGGTGAAGTTTGGAGTTGATTTACTTTGATTAAAAATTGGTTGGTGAAGATAGAACAGGATTAAGACAAAGTTATTTAAATCTTTAAAAATTAGCAACCGAATTAACGTAACCCTATGGAGAGCCTTATGTAAAAGTGGCTAAGAGGAAACCACTCGCCTCTTTCCCTTTATGGAAGGTCATCATGCATGCTCCCTTTCATCTGCCAACTTTAACATCATCCTCTTAAGAAAATATCTTTTTACTATCTACCGAATATCTTCTACCCAATGATATCACCCATGACATCATTCTACTCCACTAATTACCATTAGTGAAAAATAGTTATAGTTGCTAATTAATTACACATTAATATCCTAAACAAGCACAATAAGTTCAAACAACTTATATCGAGTAAAAAAATATTTATCGATAAAACGATTTTCGATCACATTATGATAGAAAACCTTGGGATTCTATCCAAAATGGTTGGTAAATCCAGTACTTGTTAAGAAATCTGATGGAAATATAGAACTTATGTTGGTTATACAGGTCTGGATAAAGCATGTCCAAAATATTGCTATCCTCTACAAAGGAGTGATCTGTTATTCGATGCAACTAGTGAGCACATATTGTTGTCATTAATGGATGCAACTATTGAGCATAAATTGTTGCTGTTAATGGATGCATATTCATGATATAATCAAATCCCATGTTTTAAACCAGTAAAGAGCATACGAGTTTAGTAAACGAGTGGGGAACTTACTACTATAATGTAATGCCTTTTGGACTGAAAAATATAGTGGACATAAATCAACGACGAGTAAAAGGAATGTTAGAAAACCAAATTGAGAAAAATATGGAATAAGATGTAGATGGCATTAGTAAAATCCAAAGAAGGAGTTGACCATATAAAAGACCTATATGAGATATTTGAAGTGCTTCATATGTATAAGATGAAGCTACACCCACAAAAATGTACTTTTGGAATCTAGTCTGGAAATTTTTTAGAACACATTGTAAGTGCATGGGAGTAAGGGGGAAATTCGAAAAAATAAAAGCAATCCAAAATGCGATGGAACCAAAAGATAAGGATGTAATGATTTTGAATGGCCAGGTGGTGGCACTCAATCTTATCATATTACATATCACCGATAAGTGTATTCCATTTTTTGTTATGTCTAAGAAAACAGGAATTTTGAGTGGACCGAAGAATGCCGGAGAGCATTTCAAGGACTTAAAAATCATATGGTCAAGCACCAATACTCTCCAGCCAACGAAGAGTGAATACTTGTTCTTATATATGGCAGTATCTGAGCATGCAATCAGTTCAGTCCTGATAAGAGAAGAAAATGGAGTGCAATTGCCCCTATATTGTACAAGTAAAAGGCTAAAAAATGCAGAAATAAGTTACCAGATATAGAAAAGTTGGCTTATTGTTTAGTATTATTGACTCGGAAATTAAGGTCTTACATTCAAGCACATATAATTAAAGTTCTAACCAACTATCCGCTCAAGAATTTTTTTAGCAAACTAGAAACGTCTGGTGGATTAATTAAACAGGGGACGGAATTGAGCCAATATGATATTGAGTATTTACCTCTAGTGGCGTTAAATGGACAAGCACTAGTTGATTTTGTAGTAGAATGTACAGGGTTTAGCGAAGAGTGGTTCAAAAATGAAAGAAAAATGTTGAACCAAAATTCAATTATTTGCGGATGATGCATCAAATGAACAAGGTGCCGGAGCTGGATATTTGATCATTAGACCTGACAGACATTGATTGCATTATGCAATGAAGTTGGAATTCACCGCAACTAATAATGTGGTCAAATGCGAACAAACAATAGACAGATTAACCCTAGCCCAATAGTTAAAGATTTCTAGAAATGAAGTGTTTAGTAACTCACAACTATTGGTAAACAAATTGAACAATACTTACCAAATGAAAGATGTACAGTTAGCCTTAAACGTAAAAAGAGTCCATAGGATGCTAGCCTAATTCGAAGATTACAGAATTCATCAAATACCAAGGGAAAGAAATGCATAGGCGGATTCATTAGCAAAGCTAGTTAGTTCATGTGGAGCCCTAGAAGTAAAGATTGTCACTAATGGGTTCTAACCAGCATTAAGTTTGACAAAAATGAACCAAAATGCGAGGCACTAGTTTTTAACCCGATTCACCTGACAACTACAAGGTAATGAACAAAGTTTCGATAGTAAAGATGATAATGACACGACCAATGAAGAAATGCAAAAAAATGATTTTAAGATAATTCATGAAGAAATATCTAAAGACAACTATGTGCACCAATATAGGAGTAAATGGATGACCTCGATAGTAATATTTGAAAAAAGGGAGATGAAGAAATTAAGATATCAAGCACCTTCTTATCCATGATTGATGGGTATTGTACAAGAAAGGGAATTCAAGTCCTTGTTTAAGATTGATAACCCCAGAAACATTTTGAAAGAAGCACACGAAGGTTTTTGCGGTGACCATTCCAATGGCATGAAATTAAAAAAAAAATGAGACAAGGATGCATTTTCTTAAATGAAAGGGAATGCTTTGAACTATGTCAAAGGATGTAACAAATGCTTGCGATTCTCAAGAATCCCGCTCCTACCTCCAAGTGAATTAACCCCCATCACAAGCCCATCGCCATTTAATATCTGGGAACCGATTTGATAGGACCTTTGCTTATCTCAAATGGAGGCACAAAATTAGTAATAGTGGCAATTTATTACTTTGCCAAATGGGTTGAAACTGAACAATTATCCAGTTTAACTAGTGGAAAGGTCTTAAAATTCATAATAAAAAATATAGTCAGTCGCATCGGGCTTTCGAATAAGATTATTTCCTGTAATGGGACCTCATTTGAAAGTGAAAAATTCACTCGCTTCTGTGAAAATGATGGCGCATCCAAAAGCTAGAGTAGTAGAAACTGTAAGTAAGATTGTAAAAATATCTTGAAAAAGCGATTAAAAAAGGAAAAAAGAAATTGGGTAAAAGAAATTCTTTTTCTTCTATGACCATATAGGAGACTTCTTCAAAAATAGCCATAGGGCATATCTATACTCGTTAACATGTTGATTCAGGCAATGCTACCGGTTGAAGTGGAAGTCCTATCACATCGACGAATCACGTATGCCTATGAGCCAAATCAAGAGATGAAAAAGGAATCTTTAGAATTGATTAATGAACTACGAGATCCGGCAACATTTGGAACAATGAATTATTAAAGAATAATTACCAAGTATGACAAATCAAAGGTAAAAAAAGAGCCTACCAAAAAGGAAGGACCTAGTTATTCATGAATTGATCTCACATAGAACCTATCGGCTATGTAGTCTAACGAAAATGTAATGATAAGAACATGGAATGTCGAGCCCTTAAGTCCTTACTTTACAACTTTGAATGAATAAAGAGATAAAGTATTATTAAAAATCTACCCAAATATATTGCCCTTAGAATGAGACATGCTATGCTTAACTTATCGTCGAAGCTGATGAGGTAAATGAGATTTGTTAAGCAGGAACACACCTCCTATATGATAGTAGATCAAATAAAGCATTTGGTCCTCCTTCTACCTCTGGCCAATGCATCCATCCAAAGAGTGATGGTTAACCAAACCTTTGGTTATGCTTCTACGCTTAACCAATGCACCTATCCAAGGAGTGATTGTCAATGAAGCCTTTGGTTCTACTTCTACACCAGGCTAAATTACTCATCCGAAGAGTATTGGTCAATTAACCCTTTGGTCCCGCATCGATGCCTAGCCAAAGCACAAAACCAAAGGTGATGGTCAAGTAAGCATTTGGCCATGCTTGTATGCCTAGCCAAAGTACCTATCCAAGAAGTGTCTTTGGTCCAACTTCCACGCCTAGCTAAGGCACCCATCCAAGGAGCTATGGTCAACAAAGACTTTAGTATGACTTCCATGCCTAGGCAATGTACATATCCAAGGAGTGATGGTTAAAGACTTTCATTCCACCTATACGCAGAGCTGAAACACTGTTTTAAGGAGTGATAGACAGTGATGCCTTTTGTCCCATCTCCACACTTGTCCAAAGCAACATATGATAGGTATTTGGTTGAACAATTAACTGAATTAATATCCATCAATAAAGTAAGACTAATCAGAATAAAGAAAATCAAGGTAAGTTGAAAGGGCAGCGTTCAATGAAAGAAATAATGTTTAAAGAAGAAGTTCGCTTAAGGTAAAGCATAAGCAAACTTCCTCAAAAGGGGGTGGGGTATCACAAGTTAATATGAACAAGTTATCACATGTTAAAAAGGCCAAAAAAAGTTACTGCAAGTTAATATGAATTCGCATGTTGGGAATGTCAAAGTTAGCGAAGTTGATATGAACAAGCAATCATTGCATGTTGAGAAAGTCAAAGTTGTTGAAATTTATATGAACAAGCCATCGCATGTTCAGAAAGTCAAAGTTATCCAACTGGATATGAACAAGCCATCCCATGTTGAGAAAGCCAAAGCTATCGTAAGTTGATATAAATAAGGCACTGGTCGAGTCAATGCTATCACAAGTTAATTAAAGTTGTCGCTTGATGAGAATAAGCTATCGCAAATTGATGAAATCAAAGTTGTCGCATGTTGAGGATAAGCTATTAAAATTTGATAAAATCAAAGCCATCACATGTTGAGAATAAGCTATTGCAAGTTGATGAAATCAAAGATGTCGCATGTTGAAAATAAGCTATCGCAAGTTGATGAAATCAAAGTTGTTGCACACTGAGAATAAGAAAATACCACAGATATTGCATGTTAAAGAGAATGTTAGTTAGCCACATGGCAGTTCCTGTTTGTTCTAGCCAAGCCACATCATCATCGAGAATGAGTTATGCCACATGGCAAATAGCAATGTACCATGTTATCCAAATCCCAATCGTTCATATACCACAAATGCAACGTGTCAAATATCTAAGGCATAACAACTCTATAAATAGGCATGTATCCCCAACTAGAAATAGCAGATTCCAAACTAGTCTTCTTCCCCATTTTCATCTTGTGATCTCCAAGTAAACTGAGTTCGATTTTGGGGCATTAATTGCCGATTAGATCAAATTCCAATTACGATTTTGTAACCGAGCACTTGCATAAATACTTATTGGCATCACTAACTACTAAATTCATAACGATTTGCATAATGATGATTTGCATGCTTCCTAAGGGATTGCTCTCTTGCCCAAGTACCATTAACTCCCTTGACCTAAGCATATAAGTTAAGCCTAATTTATGGTAGTGCATGAGGTAAATTTGAAAAGAGGGGATATTATAAAGTAGGAAACAAATTAATAATGGGTCAAGGAAACCCATAATCCTCACTTGTAAACACCACTAAACATATTCTCCTCAAATTAAAGCAGAAGAAAAATAATAGTCAAATGTCATTATTAAGAGAAAACGATGAAAAAGAAAACGAGCTAAGGAAATCCAAGAAGATTACAAATCCAAAGATTTAGGTGAGTAATATCATTTTTTTAGGTTGTTTTCGCTAATAATGGTTGCGTTTTAGCTATTTTATGATTAAGTTCATACCATATGTGTTTCCAGTTGATAGATCAAGGACGAACGAGTGTTTTTGGTTGAAGTAGCTTTACTTGGGAAGTTTTACTGTGATTCCTACTTTAATAACTTTGAAATACATGAAAATTTAATATGATGGATAAAACTTGTTTTTAGAGATGGTTTTTGATTTTCGAGAATTTTCCAACATTAAAGTATTTATTTATGAAATTTGTGTATTAAATTATTAGGGAAAAATGGCTTAAACATGGATATATGAGTAAAAGTGTGTTGAATTAATTACTTATGAATTTTAGAATCTAGATGTATTTTTCTAAGCAAGAATAAACATTTTTAGAAGCTAAACTGGAATGCTAAACCTAAACATGAGGCAACTGAGATCTAAATTATGCATGTAATTTACGTGACTTAGTAAATTAGGGACAAGATCCTATAAACTTGCTATAAAATGGAGGCAGACAAATAAAGAGGCGACACGTGAAAAGCTTTGCGTAGATGTACAAACTTGAGCAGCTAGCCCAGTAGGCTTTACTACGTTTACTTAAGAAAGAGACCAGGCTTATATACTAGGGTGTAACATCCGAAACCTAAATTAAACCAAGCAATAATACTACGAGAAGTTCTATGTAAATGAGCTAAGAAAGATTATAGCTTAAGGAGACAACCGAAGGTTGTAGACATGGATGTTGAACAAAGGAGTTCTCAACGAAAGTAAGTAAACCAGGCTTTCCTACGACGAGACTAGTGATTTGATAGATGAGACCTATCTACTTTTAGGGAGAGTCAACACCAATACCTAAGGCTTAAAATGACTGAAGGTAGGGTTTAGAGTTTTCTAAAGCAACTATGTTATGCAAGTAGCACTAATACGCAATATGCATGTCGCCTTATCTCATTTGCTTTGGTTGTATTAGAAACTGAAGCAAATAGTATCACTTGATGCGGTCTGTCATAAACAAATGAAGTAATTGGTACATGCAAAGCATTATAAATAAAAAACGCAATTTGCTTCAATCACCGCTTACAATTAAAGCAAATAGAGTTATTTGCTTCGATGACTACTTATAATTAAAGTAAATGCGTAGAAGCAAATAGAGTTATTTACTTCAGTTTCTATATAACTGAAGCAAATAGGGTTATTTGCTTCCGTTCCGGTTAACGTCCAAAGCAATTGATTTCCATTTTTGTTATCCCTTCATATTTCGCTATTATCTATCCTTCCAAAACAAAAATAACCTTATTTCCACTGTCTCGGTGAAAAAACCAAAATCAATTTCCAAGCCTCGCATTTTCACCAACTTTAATTATCGATTAATCACAACTTTGATTATCAATTAAACTGCGATTAGATCTAACATTTTCCCATTTTATAAATCTACTCATCTACACTTTAGGTTTACGCTTTCTGTCGCCTTCATTCTGTTTCTGGTATGCTTTAGTTTTTGATTTGTAATCATTTTTTACTTTGAATCCAAATTTTTCTACGAATGTTGTCCAGTTCAAATTTTCCATTGGATTTTAGTTTTTTCTTTCACTTAAAAATTCAACACATGGTTATTTATAATTTATTTATGAATTCGATTTGATTTTGGTACACGGAGAAGATGGGGCAGTGTTTTAATTATATATGAAGTATATTATGCATGTGGTTGTTCGCTTTTTGGGAAAATGAATAGTTGGCGACAGAAAACCAGATGTGTATATACGTCCATATAAATCAGTCATGTGCTGCTACAATGAAGTTGGTGTAGAATGCACACTACTATTGTGTGCTAAGAAAGCCTTTTGAGCTAGAGTCTAATGTGCCGAAACAGAGTGGTGTGTGCTGAAACGCTAGCTAAAACTGGTAGAGATATTGGCTATGATGCTGAAAAGAGAAGTGAACATCTAAAGTAGAGCAGTTGCTTTAGGGAGTAGCAACAGGGCTAATGTGAAGCATGTTGCTAAATTAAAGGAGTTAATTTCTTATTTGCTAATTGAACAAAGCAACTGGTGGATGAAATATTGAGGACATTTTCCATCATTAACGCCCGATATGGTATGCTTTATTTACTTGTTTAGTAGTTAGTTATATTTGTTTTCCTGAAAGCTAAATTATTGTTATTGTTTTGATATTTACGATGCTCATTTTAACCATGTTATGATGCTATTTTTATTATTGTTTGATAATGCAATTGCTATTGTATTATAGTTAAGATTGTATCATTTTGTATCCTAATGTTTATTTTTAATAGTGAGATATTTGGTAAATAAAAAATGCCATATGGTATGCGATTCTTAGTAAAAATATAATTTGTTAAGAATCTCATTTTATTGGCAAAAACTATTAATCGGACCATTATTCATTATGTGATGGCCCAAGACAATTATTTTATGGATACTGTTGGAAATTGTGTTTAAAAATTAAGTGAGTTATTAAAAAATGACTAAGTGTGAAGAGTGGCCTTTCGAATAGTCCCACATTGTAGGACTTTATGAAAGAATCAAGTATTTATACTTGATTCTTAGAGGCTAAGTTGGGCCCTTTGGGCACCCAATGATGCTCTTTTATGAGGAGGGAGGCCATGCTTGACCACCACACACACGCGCGTCGACCGACCGACTCGACCCGACCCGGGCCGGGCTCCGGCTTGTAGTGGTGTAACACTTATATTTTTGCTACAAATTTATTAACCGTTTTTGACCGGGCTGGAACGGTAAAGTCTATTCAAGCCCGTATTGAAGAACGTTACACGACGTTTATTATTTTGACCCGGTATTACTCAGATCCGTTTTTCTAGACCACGTTCCCCCCCAACCAGTAACGTTCTTTTTTCACAACTTCATCTTCTTAATTGATAGAGAGACGTACGAAAAGAAGAATAACATTTTCAGTTTTCATATTTTTAAAAACCGAAACAAAAATTCGAGCAATAATTTTAAAGTGCAAACATAATCGCTTCGTCGGTGCAACGAATCGATGGCATATATCTATTGAGAGGCTGTTTTATCCTAGAGGCGGCGGTGATTGATCCGAACTGCTTGCACCATTGAGCAGATCGCCGAAACGTCTTCAAGAAAGTGACTCTGTCCACGACTCAGCCGAAATTAGCCATTGTTTCCAACAATTTGAAGACGGCCGACAACAATAACTTCTACTACAGATCTAGATGTCGCCGCTCCTACTTCCTTCTTCCAACTCCCGATGGTCTCCGTTGCTCCCTTTAGATTCGAGGGCCTCCACTTCAAACGCTGGAGACAGAAGATAGAATTCTTCCTGACCACCAGAAAAGTGGTGGCTGTGCTGACAACCGACAAACCGCAGCAGCCCGGTAGACCAGACGACGAAGCAGACGCAGATCAGATGCGAGCCTGGACCGAAAAATCAAAGGAGTTGCATAACTGGACAGAGCAAGATTACATGTGCCAAAACTTCATACTCAACGGCCTGAGCGATCACCTGTACGACTACTACAATTCTGACAAGTCAGCCAAAGAGATCTGGGAAGCACTGCAAAAGAAGTATGGTACCGAAGAGGCTGGAGCGAAGAAATATGCAGTCAGCCGCTACCTCAAATACCAGATGACAGGTCAGTAGAGATGCAGTCTCATGAGCTTCAGAAAATTGCTCATGAGATCATCTCCGAAGGTATGAGTTTGGATGAACAGTTTCAGATTGCTGTTATTATTGATAAACTGCCCCCAGGTTGGAAAGACTTTAAGAATGTGCTTAGGCACATGACTAAGGAATTCTCCTTAGAGAGGTTGATCACTCGCCTCCGTATAGAGGAGGAGGCTCGGAAACAGGACCAGAAAGAGGAAGTGCTTGTTGTCACCAACAACAACACTAAAAAGTCCAAGCCAGCAGTTCTGAAACCAAATCCGAAAAACTTTAAGAATCAGAACCGCAACCGTAACAAACAGAATTGGAACCCGCAAGGGAACCAAAAAGGACAGCAGAAACCGACCCAAAAGAATGACTCTGGACAGTTGTTTCTGTGCTACAACTGTGGAAAACCAGGTCATATGGCACGCAAGTGTAGGAACAGACCAGGCCCTGCACCACAGGCTAACCTGGCTGAGGAGCCTTTGACGGCTATGATTTCTAAGATTCACCTTGTTGGTGGATCAGAGGGTTGGTGGGTAGACACTGGTGCATCCCGCCATCTCTTCTATGATCGTGCTATGTTTAGTATATACACGGCTGCCGATGATCAGAAAGTACTGTTGGGAGATTCTCACACCACTACAGTTGCAAGCATTGGAAATGTGGAAATAAAGTTTACCTCTGGAAAGACAGTTCTTTTGAAAGATGTGATGCATACTCCAGAGATGAGAAAGAATCTGGTTTCTGGTTTTCTCCTTAATAAGGCTGGTTTTACTCAAGTTATAGGGGCTGATTTGTATACTTTGACTTATAAGGGGATGTTTGTAGGGAAGGGTTATGCTTGTGAGGGTATGTTTAAACTGAATGTTGAATCTAATAAAGTAACCAGTTTCGCTTATATGTTGTGTGACTTTAATATTTGGCACTCTAGATTATGTCATGTAAATAAGCGTATAATTCATAACATGATCACATTAGATTTGATTCCTAAAATGTCACAAACTGATTTTGATAAATGTGAATTCTGTAGTCAAGCAAAAATCACTAAGAAACCCCATAAATCAGTTGATAAATTTTCTGAACCCTTAGACTTGATTCATTCTGACATATGTGAGCTAGATGGTACTTTGACTAGACATGGAAACCGTTATTTTATCACTTTCATAGATGATACCTCTGATTTCACTTATGTATATCTTATGAAAAATAAAAGTGATGCATTTGATATGTTTAAATTATTTAAAACTGAAATTGAGAATCAATCTAATAAGAAAATTAAGAGACTCCGTAGTGATAGAGGAACAGAATATGAATCTAGTTCATTTCTTGATTTCTATAAATTGAATGGCATAATTCATGAGAGAACCGCACCTTATTCACCTGAAATGAACGGTAAAGCTGAAAGAAAGAATAGGACCTTTACCGAATTAGTTGTAGCTATTTTGTTAAATTCAGGTGCAGCAAAACATTGGTGGGGGGATATTTTGTTGACTGTATGCTACGTATTGAATTGAATCCCTAAATCAAAAAGTAAAATTTCACCTTTTGAAATTTTAAGAAATTATAAACCGAATGTATCTTACTTTAGAACTTGGGGATGTTTGGCATATGTTCGTATATCCGACCCTAAGAGAATAAAATTAGCAAGTAGAACATACGAATGTGTATTTATTGGCTATGCTATTAATAGCAAAGATATAGATTTTATGACCTGAATACACATAATATAGTAGAAACTATTGATGCTGATTTTTATGAAAGTAAATTTCCTTTTAAATTGAGGAATAGTGGGGGCACGTCAAATAACACCGTGCCTATTAGAACAGAACTTAATGAATCTTCTGAAACTGAACCTAGAAGAAGTAAAAGAGAAAGAGTTGATAAAGATTTTGGCTCGGATTTTCACACTTTTACTATAGAGGAGGATCCAACAAACCTCCAAGAAGCCTTATCTTCTTTAGATGCCCATTTTTGGCAAGAGGCTATAAATGACGAGATGGATTCCTTGGAATCCAATAAGACTTGGCACTTAGTAGATTTACCACCTGGTTGTAAGTCTATAGGTTGTAAATGGGTACTTAAAAAGAAATTAAAATCTGATGGAACAGTTGAAAAATATAAATCCCGTTTGGTAGCTAAAGGTTTTAGGCAAAGAGAAAATATAGACTTTTTTGATACTTTTTCACCTGTAACTAGAATCACATCCATTCGAGTACTAATTTCATTAGCATCTTTTCATAATTTAATTATACAGCAAATGGATGTTAAAACTGCTTTTTTAAACGGTGAATTAGAAGAAGAAATTTATATGGACCAACTTGAAGGCTTTGTAATTCATGGTCAAGAACATAAAGTTTGCAAATTAGATAAATCATTATATGGTTTAAAACAAGCACCTAAACAATGGCATGAAAAATTTGATAATTTAATAATCACAAACGGTTTCAAAGTTAATGAAAGTGACAAATGTATTTATTATAAATCTGAAAATGACATTTGCACTATAATATGTTTGTATGTAGATGATCTATGTATTTTTGGATCAAATATTCATGTCATAAACACTGTTAAATCTTTGTCAAGTGCCAATTTTGATATGAAAGATCTAGGTGAAGCGAGTGTAATTCTTGGTATTAAGATTAGTAGGTCTGAAAAGGGACTTTCTTTGGATCAGTCTCATTATACTGAGAAGATCTTAAAGAAATACAATTACTTTGACTGTAAACCTGCATGTATACCATATGATCCTAGTGTAAAACTTTTCAAGAACACTAGTGAAGGTGTAAGACAGTCTGATTATGCGAGCATCATTGGCAGCCTTCGGTATGCCACTGATTGTACTAGACCCGACATTGCCTATGTCGTGGGATTATTATGCAGGTTTATTAGTAGACCTAGTATAGAGCATTGGCACGCTATTGAGAGGGTCATGAGATACCTAAAACGAACCATGAACCTTGGATTACATTATGAAAAGTTTCCAGCTGTTCTTGAAGGTTACACCGATGCAGACTGGAATACTTTATCCGATGACTCAAAGGAAACCAGTGGCTATATCTTTAGCATTGCTGGAGGAGCTGTTTCTTGGAAATCCAAGAAACAGACTATTTTAGCTCAGTCTACTACGGAGTTTGAGATGATAGCACTAGCCACAGCTAGTGAGGAAGCATAGTACTTAAGAAATCTGCTAGCTAAGATTCCTTTATGGGAAAAACCGATACCAGTTGTGTTGATCCATTGCGATAGTACCGCGGCTATTGCAAAAGTTCAGAACCGTTATTACAACGGTAAGAGACGAAAGATACGCTGTAAGCACAGCACTGTTAGAGAGCTACTCTCTTCAGGAGCTGTTAGAGTGGATCACATACGCAGTGACGAGAATTTGGAAGATCCTTTGACAAAAGGATTGACCAGAGAGAAAGTCCTTACGACTTCTAGAAAAATGAGACTATTGCCCTTAGATTGTTGAGTCACGACAATGGTAACCCGACCTAATGACTGGAGATCCCAAGAACTAGGTTCAATGGGTAAGAACAAGTTGTGAAGTGATATGAGTTGAACATGCCATTTTTCATATATATAGAAGCATGTATTCCTAAAGTGATTAGAGGATGAGTTAATAGAAACTCTTAATGAGATCTATACTCTATTTGGAGTGGAGCATCTACCTTCAGGAGTACTCTTGATAGACTCACCTGTGTGAAGGTGGAAATTTGGCCGTTTCTTATGGAGTTTTGGGCAAAACTCCTAGAGCATTCACTAAACTGGGATAGACGTGCATGGCCATAAATGCACGGGCTTATTTGATTGCACTCTAGAAAGATTGTGTGTGGTCTGATGTCAGGAATAGAGTTTAAGACTACGAGTCACTCTAGTAAAAATTGAATCTTATTCACTATGCAAAGGTTCAAGTCGAACAGCACCTTTGTTTATGCACAATCTTATCTTTTCAGAAATTGCTCGAAAAATATTTTTAAAAAATTCAAGTGGGGGATTGTTGGAAATTGTGTTTAAAAATTAAGTGAATTATTAAATAATGACTAAGTGTGAAGAGTGGCCTTTTGAATAGTCCCACATTGTAGGACTTTATGAAAGAATCAAGTATTTATACTTGATTCTTAGAGGCTAAGTTGGGCCCTTTGGACACCCAATGATGCTCTTTTGTGAGGAGGGAGGCCATGCTTGACCATCACATACGCGCGCGCCGACCGACCGACCAACCCGACTCGGGCCGGGCTCGGGCTTATAGTGGTGTAACACTTATATTTTTGCTACAAATTTATTAACCGTTTTTGACCGGGCTGGAACGATAAAGTCTATTCAAGCCCGTATTGAAGAACGTTACACAACGTTTATCATTTTGACCCGGTATTACTCAGATCCGTTTTTCTAGACCACGTTCCCCCCAACCAGTAACGTTCTTTTTTCACAACTCCGTCTTCTTAACTGATAGAGAGACGTACGAAAAGAAGAACAACATTTTCAGTTTTCATTTTTTTAAAAACCGAAACAAAAATTCGAGCAATAATTTTAAAGTGCAAACATAATCGCTTCGTCGGTGTAACTAATCGATACCATAAATCTATTGAGAGGCTGTTTTATCCTAGAGGCGGCGGTGATTGATCCGAACTGCTTGCACCATTGAGCAGATCGCCGAAACATCCTCAAGAAAGTGACTCTGTCCACGTTTCAGTCGAAATTAGCCATTGTTTCCAACAGATACATCTGCAAGTATATCTGCTGTAACTTAGAAATAGATTAGTATATCTGCTGTAACTTTAGACTTCATTGTTAGAATGGAGTTTTTTTTGTGTGGAAACTAGTATCTTATCACTTTGAAATTGAGTATGATTTATTTGCTTAAAAATAAAATCTTTATGGTATTCGTAATTTGCCAAAACCCCAGAAGAAAGTATTAATAGGATGGTAAAGGAGCTTCAAGACAGAGAGGTGAAGTGTAAATCGTTCTGTAGAAGTCGTAAGCCCCATGAAGAGAAAGATATTGATTCATTCAACGATATAAAATTGAAATGAAAATTTTTAAAAGAACATAGATAAGGATTTTGGAAAATACACACTTGAAATCAAGAACAGCTTAGAAAGAGGAATTACACTGCCATATTGAATGCATGATTGCCATATCTTGTATTTGGAACTCACTTCCCTATGAGTGTTGTAAATGTTGGGGAAAACTACTATGTACTATACAGTTTGATATTTCTTTCTAAACTAGGTTGTGCTACCTGCAGTTAGATTTACGATCGTTTTATTTGTGGCTCTTTAAGCTGTAGGTTAGGAAAAAACTATAAAAAAAACATTTCAATTTTAATGTAAGTATGCTCATAGGAAATAATGCTGAGTTATTTAAATCATTTTTATTTTGTTAGAGCATCTCCAACGGGTGCAGAATTCTCAAATCTGCACCCGAAGGAGCTTCCAACAGGGGTCGGGAATTCTCAATAGTGCAGAAAGTAGGCTCGAAGGTGTGAGAATACCGGAGAGGATGAGGCGCCTGTTAAACAAGCGCCTGGAGGTCAGGCACCTATTCAACAGGCGCCTGATATCAGGCGCATGTTGAACAGGCGCTTGGCATCCAGGCGTCTGTTTAACAGGCGCCCACTTATTTCCCCCTCCAACGGCTCTTTCCAACGGCTATTTTCTCTCTTCAAATACGACTCCCACCTCTTCTTCCCTTCACAACCAATTTGCTTCCTCCATTACAATTTTTTCTGCCATAACTCTCACTTGAAAATGCACTCCGATTTCGACGTCGTTGCCGCAAGGTCCACTTTTGAAGACTACGACTTAGAAGACGTTACGGTTCCGCTCAGAGGAGAATTAACTAATGCAAGTTGGAGCCCTACGGAAGACTACGATCTTTGCTACATTTACTGTGCCCTCTCGGTTGATTCTATTCGAGGGACCGATCAAAGTGGTGAATCTTTTTGGGGCAAAGTTACTAATTGCTACAATCGGAAGAACATCGATCGGAAAAGAACGCTATCTTCAGTCAAAGGTCATTATGGAAAAATAAATCGCCAAACGCAAACGTTCGATTCTCAAATGTTTAAGCTAAAGCAAACGAATCCTAGCGGATTTGGAAATGAAACGTATTTGGTAAGCTTTAATATAATATCATTGTTGTACTTTTTATCATAGTTCTCTAACTATACTAATAATTTTTTGAACAGAGAATGGCCGCAAAAAAGTTGTTCAAACAAATTTATAAACCTGATAGTAAACAAGCACCATATATTTATCAATTCATGCATGTTTATGACATGTTGGTCGAGCATGTTAAATGGAAATCATCGCTTCAGAAAACCGTTCAACAAGTTCAATCAAACAGTGGTCGGGGTAAAACGCCTAGAGTTGGAGAAAGCTCTAGTCCTAGAGAATCGCAAGGAACTCGTAGTACCAAAATGGCAGAATGTAAGGTATACTCGTAGTTCTAGAGAAAGTTCAATATAAGGTGTGGCATTCGCCTCTGCAATTAGTCGGGGGTGCATATTGGCAGTATGCTCGTAGTACCAAAATGGCAGAATGTATCCAAATCCATACATCTGTCTAGACTGCTGAAGTGCATAAGTATCTAATGGTACGTACAAATAACCAATAATAGCAGTACCGTAATCATATATGTGTAGTCCATCCACATCAACTAATCCAGCCAAAAAACCAAGCCTAATAGTGCCCTTATTGTTACTAAAAAATGTAGACCCGAAAAGGTATAAATGAAGGTACGAATAACCGGAGTGTGCATATCCTCAACAGCCATGTACTCTACTATATACCGCTGCAAACAAGGGAGAGTAACAGCTCCTCCTCTAACCTCCTCATCGGCCAAAGTCGGTAAATAAGCTGAATATGACTCGAACTCCTCAAATGAACTATCAAATGGAACAGGGAGACGGTCGGGTCTACCAACCTCTATGCCAGTGAGCATATAAAAATCTAGAGGAGTCAGTCCTAGCTCAAAATCAGGGAAATGAAATGTGTGAGTGGTAGGCCAGCATCTCTCGATGAGGGCCTCTACCAGACAACGATCTACATGTGCAAATCTAGGTAAAGCAAGAAATTCACCAAAAGGTGACGCATGTAGCCTATCCAAAATCGGCTCTGGTAACTGATCAAAATACTCAGACATACACCTATACCAACTACCTCGCATCGCTACATGACGAACCTAAATATATGTTTATTATAACCGTTAAAATAAACAAAGAATTATTATACATAACCGTATATTTACATGGTCGTTCATCAAGCAATAAATAAATAACCGTATACCTGTGGCGTCGCTATAGCTGCAGTAAGTCGATGCGAAACAGTAGGTGGAAAGTCATGCAAAGATCGAAGATCGTCTGGAGTCACGGTAGCATCGGGAGGGACATGAACAGGTCCGATATTGGCATCGGCCGTATATCGAATGGTGCGTCTACCAGTTTTGACCGGACGGGACGGCATTTGGACGCAGAGCTGAGTTAAAAAAATTTGTTGAAAAGGGTACGGAGGGGAGGAAAATGAGGGGGGGTGGGAAAACGCGCCTGATATAGGCGCGTTAACCAGGCGCCTGTTGAACAGGTGCCTGGGCATCAGGCGCCTGTTCAACAGGCGATCGGCTTTTTTAAACGTGGGCGCCTGTTGAACAGGCGCCTGATGCTCAAGCGCCTGCTCTCATTTCTGTTGTAGAAATGAGGGCTCCAACATTTTGGAGTCCGGAAAATCGAATTTCCGCACTCCAAACTGTTGGAGATGCTCTTAGTGCATGTATTTTAGAGTTGAAGAGGCATCACAGGAAATAATGCACCTGTATACACTGCTGTTGTCATGCTTTATTTGCTCCAGAAAAATTGTAGTTGTCTTTTGATTTTGTTTGAATTATACTTAGGAGAACCCGCTAGGAGGAATTAAGTTGTGTATGTCTGCTTCAACTCATTGCACCTATAAACCCCGAGTACTATTTCATGCGGGAAGTGTGTGCAAGGTAGGTCTCGAACCTGAGTTTGTTGCTAGACCTATGCATCCATTTTCCATTATGCCACACCCATCGCCAATATAGATGTCTTCTTAACGTAATTGAACGGTAAACATTAACATTAGTCTCACCATGAACAATTAACATATCTGCTTTTTTTCACTACATTTATTTGCTGCATTATTAAATGGTATATATTTATTTGCTGTAGAATTACACACATAATTTGTTCATGCAAAATTTTCATTTCATATAAATTTATATATGTACATATAAGGCAAATAAATTGTTTATATTGAAGTGATAGTTAAGTAATTTGGTTGGGAACCATTCTAGGTTATTAGCGATGTTATAAATTCTTTGTTTCCACTCATTAATTATCAACCAATTATTGTAATCTTGTCAGATTACATACAACAGCGACTTTTTTTAGAGTTATATGAACTAGCAATTAAGTTAATATACGATGACAAAGCTTATATGGATCAAGTTACCATCTATAATTCTAATAATTTTATACTTATGTTGTTTTACGTTTTAAAATTAACACACTCATGGAGTTGCTTTGTTACCAAATACGATACATAAATGCATAATAAACAACGATATCAAAATGCTTAAAATTTCTATCATGAAGATCGTTGATGAAATCGAAGGGTATGGAAAGAAAAATGGTTAGTCCATGGAGATATCACCCTATCGAAGAATCTTTGTGACTTTTTGAAAAAATTAAAAGAGGTACGATTGATGAGGGTAAAGCAACACTTAGATTCAAATAAGATATGCAGAGCGACAACAAAAATATGTGCGATTTATTGTATACGGTTAATCAAAATTTCTTTTTATATTCCATATAATAGGCCCCTTGCCCTTTTGGTTCCTATCTCTATACAGTTTATTCCCCATCCACATGCTAGTGACAGATAGTGTATCCAAGTTATGATTACACTCACTGTATTGTGGATTCCCTTGAAAATATTACACATTCGATAATTCATCTTAATCTTATCGTCGTTATTATATCAAAATTATACAATATAGGGTTCTTGCTATCGTCTATCATTTTCCACAACATGTCTCCATATCGTTTTTCTAGCAAATATATTTTCCATAAGTTAACTACAAATCACTTTTGTTGAATACAACTACTTTTATTAGCTCTGTAGGTTCCATTTTATTATAATTAACGATTCATACAGATCACAAAAGTATCTTATCCTGCTAACATATTACATTATTCTTATACTGATTAGTTTAAACTTTCATTATTTGATGTTTGGAAAACTTTTTGGTAAATTGTTTCGCACTAGAATAAATTGTAGGTAATTTGTTAGCATATATTGATCCAATTAGCAGAATTGGTGTTTATCAATGTTAATGAATCAAATTATCTAGTCATACCAATATCAGGGTTATCGTATGATAGTTGAGACACTTAAGCGGCATTAATCTCATAGTTTTCTTGATAAATATATAATGCAGTTCAAAGGTATTTAAGCGACATTAAGCCCATACCATTTTTAGTCTGTCATTCCTTATTTTTATCATGATTCACATTTCCTTATTTTTATCATGATTCACATCAACTGCAAGTAAAATGCATGTTAAGATTTGATTTAATAAATTTCCTTTTCTATTTTCTCATAAGTGGTGCTCAGATTTCTACTATCGCATTCCGTCCCGGCTAAGCAATGTGTAACGATCCGCAATTTCAAACAATTCGCACCCGCAAATGTCGGACTTGAATTGCTCAAAACAAATATTGTTAATTTATATTTGGCAAAACTTAGCATGTACGGTAAATAAATCAATCACAGAATCACAGACATTGAGTAATATCACAATAAGCATGGAATAGATAAATAGTAGTTTATGAAGCTACTATATAAACATCAGAGTTTGAAACAAAATACAACAAAAATCTCAAATATAGAATAGTTTCAAATACAAAAGTAACTGACAAGACTGAACATGAATAACTGGAAACAATTGAAAGCTGACTAAATATCAGATAGATCTTCATGCAAAGCTGCAAACTGCAAAGGTGAGTCTTAATTGATGTGTCACTCGGTCTGACCCGAACATAAAGCAAAACACAAAACACTCGAGTCAGGATTAACATTCTTGTATAGTAAATTCAACTCAAGTGAAATGTCAACTGAAATACAGGTAACTTAAAGGATGTTTGGAATTTCCATCCTCTAAGAATCCGTGGATTATCTATTATGTAGTAATATACGCTATTATAATATGTCTATAGTAAAGTAAACTATTAAAATACCATTAAGATGTTACTCATATCCCCCTTAACACATTTTATATATTCCCGTAGTCTATACAATGTCATACGCTCCACCAAACTAGTGGTTTACCCAGAGGACACCACATAGGTACGGTACAAAACAAACTCATAGAAGGCGCGATAGGGCATGCGATGAGGCACTCGAGGCAATGTCAGGGTAGATATACCATTTTGCACTCGCAGACTGGTGGTAACGCATAACAGCTACTACCGCAAACCTCGTGACACGCCTTCAAATCAAAGGTGCACCCAATCAAATCACAAAAGCAATAGAATGGTATCGAAGAAATGTGCCCGATCGAAGGAATGACCCTACTTGGCCCAGTATAGCTTCTGTTTTAGCCACATCAAGCTGACTCACGGGAGTTAGGGCTACGTAAACCATATAGAATCGTTGCCAAACCATCCTACTTCGTTTTGGAATCTTCACCACGTACACAGTTGTTAAAGTGGTTTTCGGTATTGACAGAGAGTATGATAATATTCAGTCTCGATCTCTTTAACAACCGATTGCTTATTTCACACCATGGTCATTTAATTTCAAATAGGTCATACTTGATATCAAAATATCATATTCATTTCAAAACCATATCAATTCGATACATTATTCACTTTAAATAATTTTCATTTCCAGAATCGTAACACTTTTGAGATCATAACACTGTGTTATGAAATCATAACACTTTTGAAATCATAACACTTTCAATTTTAAAAGGTTAAGACTCAATTCAAATTCTCAATAAACCATTTCAATTTTTATCGATTTCAAATACAGGTTTGAACTATCATTTCAAATTCAATAAGATTCAAAGTTTAAATATTCAAACATTTACAATATAGGTTTCATTTATATTTCTACATTCAATTTTAATTTTATTCAAATTGGAAAATATATAATAATTTCAATAACAATTTAATAAAATCTCAACTTATAAATTTGAATCAATATTAAATATTCAGTCTCAGTTATAAACTGTACTTTTCAAATCTCAAAATCAATGGTTTCGAATAAATTCTTATTGAAATTCAATTATTACCCAATTAAATTTCAAGTCAATTTTATTTTATTTTCAAGCCTCTATTTATTTAAAGTTATTACAAAATTTATTTTTAAAATATAATTTTAAATAAATATCTATATGCTAATTAAATTAAATTTTATTAAATTAAATCTTATTATTAGTTTAATTTTATATTAAATCTATGTTTATTATTTTAAAATAATAAAATTATAAGTAAAATCTTAAAAATTATATTTTCAAAAATAACTTATAAATTTAAAATTTCCAAAATGAAAAATTTTAAAAACCTAAAATTTAGACATATATAAAATAACGTTTGTATATTATATTTTTAAAACCAATATTTATTAAAAACCATATATTTCCTTTCAAAAACTTTGGAAGTCATTTTCAAAATATAGACCGACAGTGTCTGTATATAACTTTCTATCATATGGTCAAGTGATATGGATATCTATCATTTCAATCCGCAATTTAGATATCTACTGGTATATATCATTTCAACATGCAATCCCAAATTCAAAGTCAATGAAAATCGCTTGGGTTTATCATTTCAACCCATAACAATTATGCCCTAATCTATAATATCGTTCGGGTATGTATCATTTCAACTCATAGGGAATTCTAAACTAATATATCGACACAGGCATATATCAACAGTAATAAATTTAAATATAATATATATACAACATGATACGGTGTCATATATCTTAGGTGAACAATTGCAGATAGTGGCATATCGTACTTAACAATTAAATAACTAACAATTCGAATTTAACAGCAAATTTCAAGCGTCATTTTACTAAATATAAGAATGTTAATCGTGAGTGGTGCTCACCTTCGAGGCTAGAGAAGATAGGATAAGCACACGAATAAGTGACGAATCAAAGCAATTAACTGCTACAATCAATTCTGGACAGCGACGAAACCAAAAGTAAAGCACGATAGACTGGGCTCGATGGAAAAAAACAAATATAACTTATATTATTATTTTCTTCTCTAAAATTCAATATTTAATTAAAATGCATACTAAGATAAAAATCTTCATAATATAGCACGGGAAATAAAAACGGTCGAATAGCCGAAGGGGTTTGGAGGGCAGGGTGTAGGCTAGCGGAGGAGGCTCCAAGTGATAAGGTCGGGTTTGGGTCAGGTGTTGAAGGGAGAGGGAAGGGCGGTGCTGGTCTGGGCGATTGGCTGCTGTGGTCGGACGGTATAGGGGAAGCGGCGGAGATGGCTGTCGAGTCGGCTATGGTGGTTGGTACTTGGGTGTCAGGTTGGCATGGGTGACTTCGAAAAGGTGGTGGCTCTTGGAGGCCCAGACGATGGAGAGAGAGGTCGGAGGTCTGCGTGTGAAGGACGGATGTGAGCTCGGATGCAGGGATGACGCGTGGATTATCTCGTTGCTATGGTGGGTAGAAGGCGGATCTGAAGGTGGAGAAAATGGCGGAGGAAGATGACGCGGAGGCTTGTCAAAGGAGGGTGTTTTTGGACAGTTTTGTTATTGGTAGAGGGAGGCTGTGCGTGGGGAGAGGAGGGCAGAGGGTTTGCATTCGGTAGTGGGTCACAAGTGAGAGAGAGTGGAAGGAGCAGCGGAGGTGGGAAAATGAGCAAGACATGCATGGATTTTTGAAATGGTGGAGGAAGGATTTCATTCCCAGGCAAAGGAAGATGACAACTAATAACTTACGTATATTATTTTCTTTATATTTTTTTCAAATGAACCGAAGAATACCAAGAGAGAATGAGTGGACAGTAATAAATATCAATAGGTAGGAACAGTGAAAGCCGCACATGAATCCAGGTAAACATTTATGGGTAATGACTATTCGTTTTACACCATGGATAATAGAACGGACAGGGAAATAAAAGGTTAAAACGGCTATCGATACGGCAAACCGTTTCGTAGATTCCGCCATGTATCGGACACCGAAATGCACAAATGAATATACTATGGAGATCAGCACAATGAGACGAACATAATGATATACAGATATCAGCGATATGACCCTCCTATCGAAAGTCGATATTCGTTGCAAAATACTGCTAAAACTCCGAAAATAAGATAAACGGAGCTAGAGCAGTCCAAACTTGACGAAATGAGATACGACATCTCACTCAGAAAATGAGAAACATTTTTATTATATATATTCAGCTTTCGAAAACATTTTATTTTCATCAATATTAACTAATTTTAAATTTAAATTGAAAATTACACAATAGAATTAACTTTCATATTTTCCAATAAAAATTTACCAGTTGCTGCGTTTAAATAGACGTATTTCAAATATTAAATTTTCATTTCAAAATTATTGTTTAGTTTCAACCAAAATTTCAGTTAATCGCTTTATAAAAACCTTTAAAATTTACGGGCCGTTACACAATGGCTATATGTACTTCAGTTGGTCGCAAATTTGAGGCACCTCCTTAAATAAATTAATTAACAATACTTATCTTTTTTTAATGTGAGTTTGATACTTTATCGATTCTCTTTTTTTTGTTTCACTTCACTACCAACTAATTGATCAAGCTCATAAGAAATTTGGATGGAGGTGCCAGTCTGTTGGGTCATATAAGTATGATTTCTCTCATTCTTAATATTTCTGCAAATATATGACTGTTTGCACACACTCACAAAGAGATCTTAGATGTGAGTGATAATATTAGATTTTATTACTACAATCATTTCTTGTCAAAATTAAATTACCCTTTCTACATATACCTATATCATAGATAGGGCAATGCATACTACGTCCTTATTATCAACCCAAATCAATAAATAATATCTTTCATTTAGAGGTATTGTTTTGAGTTCCTGCTTGAATTTTTATTAAAAATTTGCCATCACCTTTTACAAAAACATCTCTGCCTTTAGCAAATGAAGCTTGTCTTTGAAATGCGGCAACTATTCAAAAAAGACCGAATGAAAATTTATTTCTACTATTAAATCACAAATTTTACGGGGTTCTAATAATAGGTTTCATGCATATCGAGAAGCAAAATTCGTAAGTCATATTTTTAAATTTCAATATTTTTTGGTAGAAATCACACTCTTTCCATCATTCGGATATGCACAAAAGGGACTTTTAAATGATATATGAATGGACACCTTGAATCAATCTTTCTAAATGGAAGATCATCTCTCTTTTACAATATGTAAATAAAAATAACACTGAATGAATATTTATTAATCTTTTTTCTCGTGTAAAAGCAGATGGTCTTTCTTTTCCGGCATAGTAAATCAACTATTATAAAGTTATTCTTCTTTTTCATAATGAAATATTAATTTTCTTTAACAAAAGAGAAGGAAGGTACAATTTTTTGTGAAAGGGAAATGGTATTGTTTTTTAAAAAGTTAATAATCTACCTTCTTTCAATTGTTAAAAATGAATATATTATTTCTTCTACAGACTGAAGGAATTCGAAATTTAGTTTGTGAAAGGAAAGATTTTGAATAGTCATTTCTACTCAATATCTTGATAGGGAAAGTGTACAAAAAGGTAAATTAATATTTATGGTTTCAAACCATAAATACTGAGTTTTCTAATTGTTTCTTTCAAAAATACATTTATAATTGAAAATTATTTTTTAAAGTATGATATTTAGCACTTTTTATTGCAAAATGGAATATGATATCCCCTTTACAAATATGAAGATTCTATTTTATGGGAGGGAAGATTATCCCCCTTTTACTTATACTAAACGGAATATGGTGTTCCACTTTTATAAAAAGGAATAAGTGCACTTTAAACAGTTGTTGACGTGTCTCTTGATAATAGTAGCAATAATAAGAGGTGAAGTAATAATAACATCTTGATAAACTTAACTAGAGTGTGTAAACTCATTATCGAATCACAAGTACTAATTAATATAAATTATATATGAACTAATATATACTAAGTATATGAATTATACAAACTATATATATAATGAATAAATATTATATAAAAAACAATATAAATTAAATCATATATTTAATAAACGTAGATAATATAAATTATATGTGTAAATTGCACGCCAGCATGCACACAGATAATCAAATACATGTATATATAATACACACACATATACATACATACATACATACATATATGTGTGTGTGTGTATCTATATATATGTACACATACACATAGACATCTGTGTGTGTGTATGAATTAATACAAAATAAGTAAATGAATACAAACTATATATATAACGAATAAATATAATATAAAAAATAATATAAATTAAATCATATATATATACATATACATGTAGATAATACAAATTATATATTTATATTGCGCGCCCATACACACACATAGAGATATTCATATGTATATGTATGTATGTATATGTATAAGTATATGTATGTATATGTATGTATGTATAAGTGTGTGCATGTGTATTTGTGTGTGTGTAAACTCTTATACACATTAATAGTAACGTTAATTAGAATGCCAATACTTTTTTAAAGAAATGAAAGAACTTGCTTCGGTTGCTATGTGACAACCGAAGCAAAATAACCTCAATTTGCTTTGGTTATCACATGACAAGCGAAGCAAAAGGATATGGAGCATCAACTAACTAGTTCATTTTTGCTTCAGTTATTATGTTACGATCGAAGCAAAATGTACTTAATTTCTTCGATTGTCATGTGATGAACGAAGCAAAAATCGAACATTTTTCTTTGGTTGTTTAAACAATTGCAGAAATAGTGAACCCTTTTACTTCGAATGCTTTATCTACCGAAGAAAATTTGTTTTTCTTCAATCAAACAACTAAAGCAACAAATTTTAGTCCATTGCATCATCTTCATATGTACCGGTCGAGGAACCAAAGCAACATGGGTGAAATGACCAAAGCAACCGATTGACTTTGCACTAGTGTAGTTCCAAGATTTACGATAACCATAGAAGGCCTAAGAGCTCAAAGAAGCTTAATGAATGGCTATAGCAATGACCTAATGAATGAACAATTTGGTGAAGGTTTGAAAGTTAAAGATAACTATGAAGAAAATAAGTAAGAATCAACAAATAATATAGGTTAGAAAGGGCTATGATGCCGAGTAGGATGCTCACTTGAATGCTTATACTTTAAGAAATAGTGTTCGACATTTTACTTCAAAAGGGGCGTGGGACGTCCAAGCAGGTTATAGGTATTCGCGAGAGTGGAAGTAACTCTCAAGTGGTTCAATCTTAAAAGGCTGCTTTGGGTTGTACTTTGCAGTATAAACACTTTGAAGGACCGAGACTGCTTAGGATTGTACTTTGCAATATAAACGAAAGGTCCAAGCCTGCTTAGGGTTGTGCTTTGTAGTATAAACATAAAGAACCGAGACTTTTAAGGTTATACTTTGAAGTATAAACATAAAAAACTGAGCCTGCTTAGGGTTGTATTTTATAGACTAAAAATAATGAACCGATTGCTTAGCGTCGTACTTTGTAGTATAGAACTTAAAGAACCGAAATTGCGTGGTGATGTACCTTGTAGAATAAACTAAGTTTAGGACTAACCGAGGCTTCTTGGGGTGGTACCTTGTGGTAATAGATTAACAAATGAGTTACGAGATAGGTAGGAGTTTTACCTTTTAGTATGGAAACTGTAGTAACGAAACCAAAGACAGTATCATAAATCGTATTCTAAAACCTAAATATCATCCTAGGCTAAGCACTATGTTTTGAGACCACAAACCTAAGGTAGCATGAGGTAACGTTTTGTTGAGGCATGTTTATAAGAGAACATATATTTCTCCATGACTCAACTTATGATAGTCTTATATTGAATGTGTAGCTGAGGCTAGTGTGGGGAGAAACCATTTCATGCTTTAGCGGCATGGTCCCACTAGCAGAGGAACCTAGGTAGAAATGATATTATTCATGCTAGACTTATGTCCACCTATGTGTGTATTGTTTTTCCCCTATAAACTCAAGGGTACTCGTTTAGTAGGTTGAGTTTATAGGTTTTTGGATTTCAAATTTTGTTGGAAGTAACTACTGAGACTACTTTAAAGTAGAAGACCGATAGGAGGCCTTGCTATTATTTTCTTTTATAGTAGCTTATGTTACGTTGTGTAATGTAAATATTTGTTAAGTCTAAAGGGTTTAACATCATCATATGTCGGATCTTTGATGCTATTATGTAATGATTTATATTTTCACTTGCATGTGTGTGGTTGGGAATTAGAAAAAAACATGATGTAAAGACTATTATGTATAATGAGTTTTATTTAATTGTCCTATTTACTTGGACTATTATATGTATACACTGAACTCATTTGCCGCCGAGAGATAATCCAAAGGTGACTGCAGCACATTAGGATTCCATCTTTGGGTTTTAGAATGGGGAATGTTACAGTTTGATTCAGAGCTTCGGTTAGGGAACACAAGTAAAGCAGTGCTAGAATTATAAAATACTTAGTAGAAAAATGAACACTCGTGAAGGGTATATGCTATTATACAATGTACTTGTACTATGCTATTAGGTATATAGATAGATATATCTATTCTTCTATTGTAGTTTACTCTCTTTTGTTTTGTTCCTAGTGAAGACTTGTTAAACAAAAAAGAAAGATGGAGATGAGAAGTGGGAAGGTTAACGATAAAAGAAGCATGTACAAGAAGAGAGACTGAAACTACCCAAACTAATGGGAGGATTAATAGTGAAGTGTCATGGGCAGTTGAAACCGAACCTACTCCACAAGTTAATGCGATGGGTATGGATGTGAATGCCTTGCTTCGGAAATTTATGGTGCATATAATGAAGGAAAATATGATGGAGGCGGCTGAGCCAAGGTCTGTAATAAGAGAATATTTTTCAAAGATGAACTAAGACTATTGAAACTTAGGAGGTAGATGTTTATGGGGAAGGAGCCCGTGGTTGAAGTGTTGAATTGGCTTAGAGTTTGCGAACATATCATGGAAGATCTAGGATTAAATATTATGCAAATAAGAAGGCTGGCTACAAAGAAATTGCATGAAGATGCATTAGATTGGTGGGAGACGGTGGTTGCCGAGATCCCAGAGGAGGATACCATTCGTAATCAGTTCAAGGAGAGGTTTTTAAGACTCGGTTTATATCAAAGCCTTAAAGGAGTGTGTTGCTACGGGATTTTATTGACTTAAAGCATGGAGAATTTTCGGTGGAGGGGTGCATCCATACGTTTAACTCTTTTGTGATGTATAGCTGAGATATAATTAATACCCCACCGAAGAAAAATGAGAAGTTCAATAGGGATTTAAGGCACAACCTAAATCATAAGGCGATGGCACATTTGGCATCTCGTTTTGTGGATATGACCCAAAGGTAGGATGGGATGTATTAGGAAAAGAGAAGAGCTCACACAAAGCCTAAGGTAGTGAAAAAGAAGAAGTTTACTCCTTATATTGTGGACAAGAAGATTATGTCGGAAGATAGGAATGAAGAGGTTCTATTGTCGAGGTTGTTTGCTTTAATTGCAGGCTAATAGGGCGTTGCGCATCAAAGTGTCCCAGACTGAATGGAGCACCATAGATCTTCATTTGTGATGAGCCTAGCCATAAAAGGATGGATTGTCAAGAGCTTAAAAGCACAATTCTTTGCTTTGGAAGGGTTAAAGGGAGGTTCATTTGTCAAAGAGTATGGCAAGGGCAAGATCTTGGGAGGTATGACTTTGATTTGTGGTATTTCAATTAGAATGTCGTTTAATACTAGTGTTACATGTTCATTTATAGCGAATGACTTAGTTGGCAGTCCTAGGTTAGAGATGACCTATTTAGTTACTTCCACTTGTGTAGCCATTTCGAGAGAGGCATATGCCACTCACATATTTAGATGCACTAACTTAAAGATCGAGGTAGGTGGGTGTAAGTTTTTATGCGATCCTCATGTGATTGACTTCACAGGGTTTGAGTTATTTTAGATTTGGTGTTTTATGCCACCAAAATATATAGTGATGAAAGGATCATAGCACTAAGTCACCCAGATAAAGGTATACTGTTTTCCTTAGCTTTAGAGGAAGGAAGTAGGGGTGTAACGATCAACCTTTTCGACCCTAAAAAATCGACGCTAATACATCCACGGTATTCATATGTCGAACATCCTAGTGCCGAAAAGACGGATTGTCAGTGGAAATGAAAGAAAGGGCGTAACAGAATCTCATATCATGTCAAGTGATATGTAATATACAACAGATCTTTATAAAAGAAAAACTACAATATGCTTACATCGATTAAAGTATCTGTCTATCATCAGCCTGGATAATTATAACAACTTGTTCTCAGAAATGCTGATAAATAAACTAACAAGTGGCAGAAAATAAAATATACACGAATACGTCTTGGCGGCGTCCCGCTCGTCTTCTGAAGCTCCAAACATCCATAACTGAATCAGGAAATATGCTCGGTCTAACCCGAGCACTATAAGAAAATAACACCCGGCTAGTCTGGTAAACCAGCATGGAAAACACATATCATATCAATTTTAATGTTATAAATACCTTCCTAAAATAGAAGTATCTCATAAGACCACACTGCACATAAACACGGATGGGTTTTTACCTTATGATAACCAAACCATTTTAATGTATGTAATCCATGTAATAATGTATAAGGTTTTAATTAAATATATAAAATATCTAGAATGGTTACCTATAATTACATTCAATGGTACTAGGTTCTTCAACTAAAATTGTTAGGCACGTATTGGAGAATGGATTACATACAATTGCAAGGCACTGGGTACTACCTACCATAGTACATCTCTAGATAAAATATACCAAGGGCCACACATGTACCTCCTGCAAGACAAGACCAACCTATCCCTTATAGGATAGTACCAAATATTTCAACACCCCAGTTGCTTTTCAACATTTTCCTCGAGAACTTTAATGCAGATACCAAATCAATACATAGTGATGTAGAAAGGTGATGACAATACCCTAATGGGTGCAACCCACTTAGCCTTGCAGCATATCCCATGTTTAGTCATTCCCGGTTGTGTGGCTCATGAGGCGACGATTACGTTTTCCTCTTAGCAAATCCCTCTTGGAATGTTAACACTGCTCTCCAAGCAACAATGCAATGCAAACATTCATCCACACAAGTTGTTCATGACATGAAAAAACCGAAGGCATTACTTCTACTACATCTTTTTTGGATCACCCTCAAGATAAGTGGCAAGTATCCCTTGTACTCAAAGAATTTTCAGTTCGAATGCTTAAGCCGGTTCGAAGTGGTTTTTGAATCGTATATCTGATCCCGATCTCTTCGAACCGACAAAGATTGTTTTAAAACCGACTAAGATTTTAATAGTCGGCTATTATCTCTATCAAATAAATAAACAATTCAACCAGAGATTTAACAAGCATGGTTAAGCACATAAGTAACCACGAAGCTTTTTTAATTATTCCTTCATTAATTAAAACCACTTTGTAAATACTCGTATAAAAATAGGTTTACAAAGATATATTCACGAACCCTCTATACGCGGTTAACAAATATTGACATATTTATATACTTATCTCAATGGTATAGGCATATTCATAAATCTTAAGAAAGATTTCGTCCTCCAAAACCATACTCAATTGGGTTAAAACAAATGTCATTTAAAAGCACTAATAACAAAAAAACCCAAACACTTTCCTCATTTTGGTGTTAAATAAATGGATCGCATAGAAACAATACCAAATATACTTACCACCACTTCTCGATTTCAAATAGTTTTACCCCTCGATTAACAATGCAGTTGGACAAGTTAGCGTATTATCACTGCCTCGACATATTGTAACGACCATGAATTTTGTCACTTTAATTTTTGAATATTTAATTTAAATATTCATTTAATGGTTTTATTAATTTAATAATCCTCTATTAAGTTATAACCGATAATGGAAATTTTATTTTTAAATTTGGATTATATAAATTAAATAGTTTGATGGAAAACTGAAAATGTGACCAAAACGTAATTTTCGGATTTACAACCTTTTGTCGAACAAGTTATTTAAAGCTGATACATATTTTTATTTACCTTAAAAAAGTTTTAAGAATATAAGGTAATCGTTGGGATAAGGGGATAAGTGCATAAAACATCATTTTATCCAATAGACATGGATTTAGTATATGAAAACTCCCTTTTTATCCATTGTGTTTTAAACTATTTAAAGGTGTAAAATTATAATTAAATTTAAGAATAAAAAAGATATGACATGTAGGTTGCTTATGAAATAAGTATTCATAGAAAGGACTTAGGAAGCTTTATTATCCAACATATACATGAAGTTGTTTGGTGTGTAAACACCTTACTAACCAATGGATTTTCTTTTGCATGTCCTTTTGGAGGTTTGAAACGATTTCGAGTTGAAAAGCATCTTTTAATTTTTTTAATTTCTTTTAGAATTCGCTTTATATGATCTTATCGATGTCACATTTCTCATCTCATTGACAATTTTTTTGAATATTCTAATCTTCTTCCTATAGTTTTCTCCATTCTTTTAAATTTTAAAAACCTTAATTTTGAAGTTCAAAAATCTTTAAACTCAAGATCAAGTCATTAAAAAAGCTTAAAGATTGGGAATTTGCAAACAAAAACTTGGAAGAAAGAAAAGAAAAGTTAGATTACTAACCTAATTTAACCTTTAAATATATGGGTAATGTGAAATGTTGATTCTTTGATTGAATTGAAGGTTGTATATTTGGTTTTATAACTGTTTAAGAAGATTATGCATGCTTAAGTGGTAGATTTAAAATATACACTTACTGTAACATAGATAAACACCGTATATATGCAAAGTATCACTTACAGGCTCAAAAATTGGCGTCTCTATTCTTGGTTTTATGTATGAACAAAATCTCCTTTCCAATTTTAAAAATCAAATATCCCTCAAAACACATGGAATTTGCCCAAGTAACTAACTAGTAAGTTGTTCAGCTTTGTTAGTAGTAATTTTTAAAGATAATCGTCGGACGTTTCATTGACCACTGTGGTTGGAATTGGCAGATTATAATAAGCGAGTAAAAATATGAAATTTTTATAAAAATAAATTAGTAAATAAGCTAGTTCGTGAGACTTTTCAACTTGAGATTAAAAATTGTGGTTGAGTTGATCGGTTTTGGATGAATTGGGTTTCCCAAAGACTTTGTTGATCGGGGATGTAGTAGCTGGGCTGAGGGTAGGTTTGAGCTATGATGGGGATAATATGTGAGGATGTAGGACCCCTGGTGGTAGGAGTTGGCCGACCTACGGTGAACTAGGGTTTTAGTGTATGTTTGGCATGGGTTCGGACGTCGTGGGTTTCTAGTCCATCCATGGCATCGAGCTTCGTTTGGGTGGGGCTGGAGGTGCATGAGGTGATGGGGGAGAGGCCGGCGGCTGCGGCATGACTGCAGGTGGTTGGGAATAATCAAAGGGGATGAAGTTTGGATCGCATGCAGAAATGGAGCTCGCTAGAGATCGACAATAGGTCATATTTTTATTGGGGGCACGGGGAAGGCGACGGCATGTCGGTTAGATAGAGGAGATGCTGGTGGACTCGTCGGCGATTTCGCGGCATGGTGTTGGAGGATGATCTTTGTGTGCACGTGCAATAGTGTGCACGTGTGTTTGGGTTGCAAGTAGCAGTAGACTTTGGTCGAAGGAAGGATTGTTTGAATTAGAGTACTAAGTGGAGAGGATGGTTTAGTTTTGGGTACGGGATTGGGCCAGGTTTGAGCCTAAATGGGTTGTTTATGGTTAATAATCAAAATGATTAATTCGAATTAAGTTTCAAACTTCAAGATTAAATAACATGTTCAACTTAAATCCGCTCGACCTATGGATTTCCATGTTAGATTCGTATCACCTAGTAGATCACATATGTAAAGCTATTTGATAGAATTGTTAAAGATAAAATTATTTGAAATTTAATAGGCATAGAAAACAATTACGTCGATCATTAATTATAATCTATCACTAACACATTTTTAGCAAAATGAACTATGTTTTGCTATGTTTAAATTAACTAGATTATATTGGTCATTTATTTAGCAGAATAAATCACTATTCTGCTGTTACGAGGGTTTGGGCATTCATTTATATGCTAGTTGATTTATATTGATTCGTTATCCATCGATTGATAGAACATATTTTATTTACATGTCTATTGTTTATATAAATACTTGTATTGCGATCTAAATATTGTTTTGCATTAACGATAGCTATTTTAAGTATCGTTAAGATTTGCTAAGCCTCTTTCCTAAATCCAATAGTTATGGATTTAAAAATCAATTTTAGCTTTATAACAATTTAAAGTAAACTGTTAAATTAACTGATATTATTAAATTATTGTTTCAGTGGTATTATTGAAGTTTAACTCAATTTAATAAGGTTTGAGTTTATTAATTTAATTAAAGGTTTTTAATTAATTATTTATTTAATTAAATGGTTTGATTAAATTATAATGGTTTAAAATTGATTATTGTTTAATTAAAATGTTTAAGTAAGTATTGTTTAGGTAAATTATTATTTTAATGAACAATGTTAAATTAAATATTATTTAATTAATTTTTTTAGGAAGGTTAACTATTATTTTAAATTAATTAAACTGATCGTCCTTTTTAATTAATAAAGGTTTGCCAGAATTGATTAATTACTTTATAAAAGTATTTAAAAGGATTAATTACTTAATATCGAGTTTAAACTTAATTAACCATTGTTTATTTGGTGTTTTAAGCTGGTTAATTAATCTAATAATTGTGTTTTGTGTAAATTAACTAATCAAATAATTAATAGTGATTAATTTAATTTAATTAACTTAAGAATATGATTTTAAATAATAATATTGCCTTGTAAAAGGGGTTTTGAGCAGATAAGTTTAATTTCGGCTGGGAGTTTAGGAATGGTGTAGTTATTGATCATAACCGCGGGATGTCATATTCGGTACTATCCAAGAAAGGGTATGCCAGTTTTGTGTAACAGGGGGGCAAGATGTTCTTGTTGACTTCGGTACATTTTTCTAGACGTGTACTATGACTTGTGGTACCCTTATAGTCCAGTCATTGATGGAACCCATTCTCAAATACGTGCCTGTACAAATTTTGTTGTTTGCCTATTATGCTGGAATTTGATTAAGTCAACAATTTCGACTATGATTAATCTGTATTTGTATCCTAGACATTATTAAAATACCACGGGATTTTCCATAGAAAATGATTCGGCTACGTAAGGTAAAACCCCATCCCTGTTTATGTACGGCTTGGTCTTACGAGATAGCTTTGATTTTAAAAGATTTTACAAGTTATAATAATAAAGTTTCATGTGATTTGAGTTCTCACGCTGGTTTTACCAGACTGATCTAGGTGTTATTTTTCTTATAATGCTCGAGTCAGACCTGAGCATATTTCCAGATTAGCTTTGGATGCTATGGAGCTTAGAAGATGAGCTGGAGGCCAAAGATGTATCCCTCGTATATTTTTTGTTTCCACTACATTATTGTTGTGTTTTATCAGCACTTGTAAGGACAAATTGTTATAACTGTCCAAGTTGATGATTGGTTGGTGCTGTACTCTGATTTATGTGTGTATATTAAAGTTTAGATTTTCTTGTGTAAAGATCTGTTATATTATAGATTACGAGCATTACGTCACGTGTTTCCGTGGAGTTATTTTTCTACAAATTATATATGCTTCAACATAGTCGGAAAAAAAGCACAAATATTTAATCATATTTTGAATTGAAATCATGTGTAGTTTGTTTATTTATATTTCTAAGTTTGAACATCTAATTGTTTGATAGTTTAAATTTTTATTTCTAAGTTCGAATATCGTACTTTTTGATAGTTTGAATTTTTATTTTATTATTGACTAATAAAAAATAAATCTGTAAAGGAAGTTTATTTAGATCATATCTTAAAGTGATTAAGATTTGATAATATCCATTGAGAGACATTTTAAATTTGAAAAAAAAAAATTTATTAGATCCAATTTTCAAGTGATACTAATAATTGTTAACATTTGCAGAAGGACGTTTTGAATTTATACAGTGAGTTTATTTGGTATATCCCATTTTTTAGGAACTTGATAATATCTATATATAGGCATTTTTGGTAGTTCACGCTGACACCAAAAAAACATGACACCAAAGGTATTATAACAATTATTAAAGCAATGCGTTGTGAGATTTTGTTCTTCTTTTCTCTTTCTTTTCCCTAAATGTCTGTCTTCCAGCACTAGATGCTCGACATGTGAATAACATGACTATATTAATGTCGACTTCTTAGGATTGAAAAGGCAGGTTGTTGCACATATTTTTTAATACTCAAGATAGAGATGAGTTTTCATACCTTGAAATTTGTTATTAAGTATGAAAAGAATACATTCCATACCGTCATAATTTGAAATGATAATTTTTATAGCAATCAAATCTCCTTTCCTTTGTAAAATTACCTTTTTATAATTTTCTTTTATATGTATAGACTCCATTTACAAATTACTTTGTAAAGCTTCATTTTAAATCTCCTTTATAAAATATTATTTATACTCTCCTTTTATAAAATATCATTTATAGATGATCTTCTTTTGTGCAATATTATTTATAAATCTTAAAATCTCCAAATTTATAAATCCCGTTTTATATTTATAAAATCCTTTTTCAAGATTTCTTTCATATTTATAAAATCCTTTTATAAATTCATCTCTATTTATAAAGCTTCTTTTGCAAATCTCTAAAATTATTTATAAATTCCTTTTATAAAACTCCTGTTAATTATGAAACTCCAAATATAAAATCTCATATTTTTATCACAAATCTTCGGTTTTCAAGATAGAACCACATACATTTCATAAAAACAATTACTCCAAATATCACTAGAAAAAATGTGATTTATTTCAAATTTATCAAAATGATATTAATTTCCCTTTTATATAAAATATCATTTAAAAATCCTTTCTTTTATTAAAAAATACTCTTTTATAAAACTATCCTTTACTTATAAAATTATAATTGTAAATCTATCTTTTTATACAACATTTGATATAAAATGTTTCACAAATATTTATTCCAAAATATTTCTACCTTTTTCTTAAAATAGAATCACATTTTAAAAATAAAAGACAAACCCCATTTATTTTCCTTTAAAATATGCGTTCATTGTTATAATAACTTTTCTATAAAAATAAATATTTTCCAAAATAATTTTAAAACATTTCCAAATAAATTAGGAAAGATTATCAAAAAGGTTCAATTAAAATAGAGCAGTTCAAAAAATATTTTAAAAAATAATATCATAGAAAATCTTAAATGTAAGGTTAAAATCATTTTCTAAATCCAAAAACCATTTTCAAATCAAAACAACAATTAACAGTATTTCAAAATACTATAACAAGGCCAATATAGCTACTATAGCACTCAACCAATGCAATTACTACCTTTTCAATAAAAAGATTCAACAAATGTCAGTGTCACATCTAATATGGTCAAACTATCAAATTTTAGCATTTAACCATCCATAGGTATATAGCTAAAATGAAAATCAATAGGTATATTACTAGGATTAAAAATCAAAACGATAAGAAATCCAAATTTCTCTATAAAATTCCCTATATATCATTTAAATGTCATTGGCTTTTTAAAGCGGAAATTAAACCAAACCAAAACAATGGACATCCAAACACAAAATAATTATTCATTTCTAACATATATCATACTGATTATCCAAAAGGCGAGTTTAACTCATCGAAATTCCAGCGGACGCTTATGCATTCTAGTTTGAACACCTTCGATTTTTGCCTAAATTTCTCTTGCTCCAAAGTTGACAAAACCAATTCAATTGTGTAGCTATTTCCATTACAAGCGCAATGCAAAAGGCTACGTCTCAATTGGACCTCATATGCAAAAGTTATTCAATTTGTAAGTTATTAAGTTTTAAATTATATAATTAATTTGCTAATTACAAATATAAACTAATTACCCTCCAAAACCTATTTCTTTCCCAATACAGCTCCTCCCTGTTCACGCCTACATATGTACACAAACATTTACTCCCACCGGTCTTTCTCTCCTCCCTCTCTCCTCTTTTTCTCCACTAAATTGCGAAAATGGAAGTTAATATGAATCCCCTTTCACGCTTTCCGCCATTATCCCGAAAACCTCGAGCTCAACTCACCTCTTTAATTTACAACCTGGACATTACCATCCCATCCTAAAAATGCGGCACTACTCTACACTCGACCGTACGCCTCCAAACTCCGGCCCTAGGTGTTCCTCCACGCCATAGATCCCCTGGAACCAACCACAACACATATCTCCTCCTCTCACCTCTAGAAACTCTAACCCTTGTTTTCGAACTCCACTCTCAAAATTGATGCCCCTCCCAAACTCCATCATACATAACAAAACAAATATAAATTTCTAGATCTAGTTCATAGTTCAAAGATCTTTGTTTCATAATTTCTCATAGAGTATTTCTTTTGATTTAAAATTTTGAAATGGAAGTTTGCTCTACTTTTTTTCTTTCTTTATTGACACATAATTTTGAAAAGGAGAGAGGAAGAAAGAAAAGTCATAGTGGTTGAATTGTCTAGGTGTTGAGTAAGTGTTAATTTACTAATTTTCAACGTCTCATTACATAGAATTCCATTCACTTAAGTATCGCGAACGACAAAAAAAAAATACGATCGTGCATAAAAACACGACACGATTCCAAAACAAAAATAATATACGCAATTTATCTTATTCTGTAAAATTTCAAAAATAACATCGTTTGCCAAAATATCATCAAACGATAACTTAATATTTTTGAAATTAAAAATTATGGAAAACTCAAATAAATCAAATTAAGAATACGTCAATAAAAATCAAGTGGTTATTAATAATTGATTTTCTTATTATTTATTAAATTCGAATCAAATCTAAATATTTAAATGAATTAAATATTCTCAATCGAAACGTTAAAAGTTCCGGTTTGTTACAATAAGAGTAGTGATGGTAGTAGGAGACTTTATGAAAATGTTTGAACCAGTTTCAAGATTGCTAATCTCGAGAGTGGTAGAGTTTGTGACGCCCCACCTCTATACTCACGCTAGCCAAGAACACTACAGGGTAATGTCGTCGACTAACGCGGAGAATAAGGCTGTTTAGGAGCGACCATCTATAGCCTTGCTCTAACTATCTATTGAATACATCGACAATTGTCATACAAGCATATCGACATATCCAATGAATACTTAAAACAAAATCATAGGTGGCTGGAGGATCTATCAGAACAGAATATAACAATTCAAATGTAATATACATCATAGAACAGTAGATCATCATATACACATATACAATACATAACAGAGTATACAAACTAATACATGTCAAGTGGTATAGCAAACAACAATATACAGACGAGCCAAAAGAATACATATCAGAGTTACAACAAAAAGGACTACGCAAAAATCTTTAACAAAAAGAAGCAAGCAGGATAGTCCATGCGGAAGCAAAATAGGCTAAGTCCAAATGCACCTAACTTGAAACATCTCGGTCTGACCCGAGTATAAATACACGGGTCAGTCTAGCTAAACAAATCAATTAGATAAACTGAACAACAATGAACCTGCACAGTTCAAATGTAACAAATATCTCTAGAAGAGATAACACAATCATATAACAAAAGATGAATCATAACAGGATAAGCCTCATATCCTTGGCAACACCAATAAACAAAGGATATGAATATCCCAAAACAAGCCAAAACGGCAATAACAAATACCAATGAAGGTAACACAAGTTCCACAAGGTAATCGCTATATATCGTGCGGCTCAAAAAGACCAACACCGAAAGGCGATACCTAGGGAATATAAATATCAATGAAACAAAAGATTGCTCGAGCTCGGTGCTGTATAAACAAGGATCCATGAGCCCGAAGACTCCAAACCCAATATCACTCGAGCGGTGACGAATGACCACCTCCAAAAGCGATACAATAGGGCAACAAACCCGAAGGCACAAACCCAAAGGTACAAACCCGAAGGCAACATACCCGAAGGCAACAAACCTGAAGGAGACAGTCCGAAGACACTATCCCAAAGGCAACAAACCGTAGAGGTGAAGGTCCGGAGGCCCAGTACTGGACACCACTAACTGGCAGAATGTGTCACAACTCTCGAAAAGGAATCCGAAAAGTGGTAACGTGAGTCCCATAACCACCCGTTCGCACTAAACGGTTTACTATCCGTTAGTTAATTTCACACTCAAAGCAGTACAAAGTTTACCTCATCTCATTGGTAAACCAGACCAAAAGGTCAAAACAGTCAATCGAATAGGTCGGGGATTAATCGGAAAGATAAAAGCCCGGATTCATGGTCTGTGTTTTACCTAGCTATTTAATCTCCCTTCCACTTCGCTCGAAGTGCGAAATTGTGTGTGTGTTTTAAATAGGATTTATAAATTAGAGAAGTGAACTTTTAATATGATTGGAAGAGATCATTTATAAAACTCGTGAATGAAATTAAAAAGAAATCATCAAAGTCAAAAAATGCAATAACAACAATTAGGATTATCATGAATTGATTCAAATTGGAAATTCAATCCCAAAAGGCAAAGTGGGCTGAAACAGAGTTGACTGAACAGAGATTTTCAGTTGATTGAATTTTGCCTGGAAACTTTCTGTTCTTAGGTTCAGTCAACTGAATAGAGATTTCAGTTGATTGAATAGCAAATTCAGTTGACTGAACAGAGATTTTCAGTTGACTGAATTCTGCTTGGAAACTTTCTATTTCCAGGTTCAGTCGACTGAACAGAGATTTTCAGTTGACTGAATTCTGCCTGGAAACTTTCGGGTTCCAGATTCAGCCGACTGAAAAGAGATTTCAGTCGACTGAATCATGCCTGGGCTGTTTTTCAGCCTATCCAAATGAAGAGCAAACTCTTCCAAAATGCAACCGGACGAACATTGGCTCTAAGTGTTTATGTCAATCGGCAACCCGGCCCTATATGCTCCTCGATGCATCAGCAAAACATGATCAAAACATCAAAGTTAGGATTTTAAAGATTTGGACCCAAAACGCTAAAAATTGAAATATTCACCAATTCAACCCAAACCAAAGGAAAATGCATATGAATAAGTGTTAGGAATTCATACCTAACAACCAAAGATAATTATAGTCATAGATGTGAGATAAAAATCTCACCTTCAACCCAAAAACAAATAAGAAGAAGCTCAATCACAAGGAGAAGACCAACCAAACTCTACTTCAATCCAACAAGCTTCAATCTAAGATCAAAACAAGTATTTCCCAAGTTAGGTTTAGGAAACTTTCTGAAATTGAAGAGGAAAAGAGTCGGAGAAGATGAAGAGTAGGCTTACCAATAGCTTCTCTTTGATTTTGGAGTAAGAATTCAAGTTTGCAAAGTAAACTAGGGCTTGGAATTTCTAATTCCTCTTCCTTTCCCCCACAGTTTTAGCTTGAGTTCAGAAGTGAAAATGAGTGAATGGAAGGAGAGGGACTGAGTTAGGGTATTTAGTCTGCTAGTGGGCTGATCCCAAACGCAAGACCCAACTAGAAAAAGTAGCAAAATTCAACTTACTCCAAACATATCAAAGTTTATACTCAAAAAGATCGCAAACGCCATTTTGGACTCAATGGAAGTGGTATCGAGCCCCAATTCGACCGTTTGCAAAAAGTAACATTTCGGACCCAAAAATCCGACTAACGACGCTATACTTAAATAAAATATTTAAATATATAATCGTTAAATATGCGGGTTGTTACAGATCTCCCCTCCTTACAAAATTGCGTCCTCGCAACTCCCAGAGACGATATTTGTAACAATTGCATACATACATCATCCCAAAAAGAAAAGGAAATAAGCTTGAGATGAAAAGATATTCTCACCATTGCCAAGCCAAGATAGAAAACCCGGATAAGATCGCTCGATAAACTCTCTGGTTTTCCAAGTACAATCATTGGGGTTAGCGGACCATTGAACTTTAAAGAGCGGCACATCCTTGTTCCGAAGGTGTCGCACCTCCGTGTAAAGTACACGAATAGACTGCTGTACAATAGATAAGTCCGGTGAGATCTCAAGTTCTTGCAAATCAGGAGAACCGATAACAGAATCCGACTCTCGAAGACACTTCCGAAGTTGAGAGACGTGAAACACGTCATGAATGCTAGATAAATGAGCAGGAAGTGAAACTCTATATGCCACAGGGCCAATACGTTCAGTAATAGAAAATGGTCCTATAAAACGAGGAGCCAATTTCTCAGTCGTACTGAAAAGCATAACCCCCTTCAAAGGAGAAACACGAATAAAGACAAGATCACCAATCACGAATTCGAGAGGCTTCCTATGGTTGTCCGCGTAGGATTTCTAGCGGCTCTGTGCCTCTTTCATTCTTAACCAAATAAGATCAATCTTCTCAGAAGAGTTACGAACAAAATCCGAACCAAAAATAAGCTACTCCCCAGATTCCAACCAACAAGAGGGTGATCGACATGGCCTTCCATATAAAGCTTTGAAAGGAGCCATACCGATACTAGACTGAAAACTATTATTGTAGGAGAACTCTACAAGAGGTAGGTGATCCTCCCAACTACCACCAAAATAAAAAATACAGATACGAAGGAGATATTCCAAGATACGATTCACCCGTTCAGTCTATCCATCAGACTGCGGATGATAAGCTGTGCTAAAATTAAGCTTTGTTCCCAACGCTTGCTGAAGACTCTGCCAAAAATGACTCGTGAATAAAGGATCACGGTCACTCACGATAGAACTAGGAACACCGTGATGTCTCACGATTTCCTTGACATTAAACTTGGCCAAATGCGAAGCAGTCCTATTAGACTTAATAGGAACAAAATGAGCAGATTTAGTGAGGCGATCAACAATAACCCAGATGCTAGAATGGCCTAATCTCGAATGAGGTAGACCGTCAATGAAATCCATAGAAATCTGATCCCATTTCCACAATGGAATCTCTAGAGGCTGAAGAAGACCCGAAGGACGCTGATGTTCGGTCTTAATTCGCTGACAAGTTATGCAATTACTCATATAACTCGCCACATCACGCTTCATGCCTTCCCAATAATAAAGACGACGCATATCGGCATACATCTTACTGCTACCAGGATGGATAGTATACTTAGAACGGTGACAGTCATCAAGAATGTCATGCCTAAGTGCAAAATCAGAAGGCACAAAAAGACGGTTCTTCATACGAAGACACCCATGAGAATCAATGCTAAAATCCCGCAATTCCTCATCACAGGATCCAGACTCACAAAGCTGAATAAGATGCAACAAATCAGGCTCACGCCGCTGAGCATCGGCAATACGATCCTACAAAATGGGTCGAGCTCCCAAACTAAATAATAGAATAGGAGAATAAGAAGATGAGCCTCTATCACGAATTTCACAAAAACATAGAGTCTCAAGAATGTTCCATTCGGCAAGCATCAAAAAAACAACAGCCAAATGTTTGCGACTAAGCGCATCGGCAACACGATTACCCTTTCCAGGGGTATACTAGATATCAAAGTCATAGGAGGCAAGAAACTCGAGCCAACGTTGTTGCCTCATATTGAGTTCCTTCTGAGTGAACAAATACTTCAAGGATTTATGATCGGTATAGAGAATGAAGCGCTCGCCTAATAAATAGTATCGCCAAATCTTCAAGGCGAAGACAACAGAGGCTAACTCAAGATCATGAGAGGCATAGCGAACTTCATTCGGACGCAGTTGCCTAGAAGCATAAGCAACTACCCGATCCTTCTGCATAAGAACAGCACCGAGACCACTACCACAAGCATTAGTGTAAACAACAAGATCATGATTCCCTTTGAGAACTACTAAAATAGGATCAGTAGTGAGAAGTTCCTTTAATGCCAGGAAGGAAGCTTCACACTTGTCAGACCAATTATAACGAATGCCTTTTCGAGTAAGGCTGGTGAGAGGAAGCACAACACGGGAAAAATCCTTAATGAACCGACGGTAATAACCCGCCAATCCAAGGAAACTACGAATCTCATGTACATTCTCAGGCCTCTTCCAATTCTGGATGGCCTCGATCTTTGAGGGATCGACTGAAATGCCATCGGAAGATACAACATGGCCTAAGAACTTAACCTTATTCTCCCAAAAATGGCACTTGGAGAATCTGGCTCTAAGCTGATGATGACGGAGAGTACTCAAGACAATTCTCAAGTGATTAGCATGCTCAGGCTTCAGACTTAAAATAAATAAGGATATCATCAATGAACATTAGGACGAACTTATCGAGATATTCCCGGAATACTCGATTCATAAGGTCAACAAAAAAAGCAGGAGCGTTCGTCAAACCGAACGGCATAACGTGCCACTCAAAAGAACCATAACGAGTGCAGAAAGCGGTAAGAGGTATGCTATCCTTCGTGACTTGTAACTAATGAAAACCCGTGGCAAGGTCGAGCTGAGAAAAGACCTTAGCACCACTCAATAAATCAAACATATCATCGATCCTAAGCAATGGATACCTATTCTTGATGGTTAACTCGTTAAGCTTGTGATAGTCAATGCAAAGCCTAAGAGTTCCATCAGACTTCTTCACAAAGACGACCGCGGATCCCCACGGAGAAAAACTGGACTGAATTAACTACCTGGAGTCAAGCTCTAAAAGCCGCTTCCTGAGTTCCTCATTTTCCTTTGTAGACATCCTCGTGGGAGGACGACTAACTGGCTGCGCGCCTGGAATGAGATCAATGCGGAACTCAATTGCCCGCTTGGGTGGCAAACCCGAAACAGGTTCAAAAACATCAGAAAAGTCGCAAGCAATAGGAATACGAGACATATCATCATCATCTCGCGAGTCAAGAGAATATAAAGCCATTTCGGAATTATCCACATCTCGAAGAACAAGTGATAGCTGAGTAAATGAATCTGGATGTTGAAGATATAAAATCCTCTTAGAACAAATAATCCTGACATCGTATCTCACTAGCTAGTCCATTCCCAAATTCATATCAAATCCCACGCAAGAAATAACATGCAAATTCGTACGAAAGGAAAAGCCACATAAAACAATCTCAATATCATCACAAAGCATGCTAAGGGTCGCGGATCCCCCAATAGGATTCGCAATCCTTAAAGAAGTAACCATACAAGAAACATCCAAAGATGAATCATCGACGAGCTTCTTCAATACGAAAGAATGTGAAGCACCCGTATCGAAAAGAACTCGTATACTATGACCATGAAATAAAATAGAACCTTCATAAATAGATGGAGATATACCTTTGGGCTGAGAAGGACCTTCAGAAGCCTTGGCAGCATTAAGCTTACCGGATTTGGCACTAGCTGGAACAATAGGGCAAGTGGAAACATGATGACCTTCCTTCTTGCAGTAGCGACAGAAGAGAGGCTTAGGACAAGCTCGAATCATATGATCAGGAGGACCACAATTGAAACACTTTTGAATGAAAGGTGTTCCAGAAGACTGAGTCTGAGAGCTAGAACCACCAGTCTTCTTCTTCTTAGAAGGAAAAGACATGGACTTCTGAAATGGAAACTACTTCTTGTTGGGGTTTTTGGAACCCTCAACATCATCACCACTATCACACTCCTTCTCAATAGCTTCGAGATGAAGTGCCGAATCAACCAACTCCTTAAAAGAGAGCTTAAGCTGGAGCAACAAAGACTTCTTAAGATATTTCTTAAGACCAGAGACAAACTTCAGATTCTTCTTATATGAAGTGCTAATGAATTCAAGACCATACTTAGATAAAGCCTCGAATGATGCAACATACTCAAAAACAGAAGATTTCCCTTGCTTCAACTCAAGGAAGCGACGGGTCAATAAAACTTTTTCAGATTCAGGAACAAACTTAAGTTCGAATCGTCCCCGAAACTGAGTCCAAGAAAGAGTAGACTCATCAATTTCGGCTATAAGAAGCTCATACCAATCAAGGGCACGCTCTTATAAGATAGAAGTTACAAGAACTCTATCATGATCAGAAAGATCCATCCAAGAGAACATACGCTCGCACGTGCGAAGCCAAGCTTGGACTTCAAGAACAGACTCGGATCCCTTAAACGGCTTTCCTCCAAGCTGAGCAAAATCACTGCACTGACGTGCAAAGGCAGACTTACGAGGTGGAGATACTCGAGGAAGAACTGGAGGCTGGGTGCTCCTAAACAATTCCAAAAACTGATCAGCAGACATATAAACGCCATCCGGATGTGAGCCACTGGATCGCCCAGCATCCGAACGTCGTCCTCTGCCTCTTCCAGCCATACGTTGAAAGTTAAGATAAGAACAAGATTATTCACAAGGTAGATGTCATTAATGCAATTGTGGAATACTACGGAATGAAATGCATTCCTAGACGTATCCCCAAATTCTATCTACCACCAAAGGCAAAGAAGGAATAGAGGCAAGATGATTCAAAGATTTGTGTCACTTATTACACTTTGATGTATCGTAATATGTGCTTCTATTCTGTGTTTATCATATTTTGTTCCGAACTCAGCTCTGATACCAAGCTGTGACCCCCCACCTCTATACCCACGCTAACCAAGGACACTACGGGGTAATGCCGTCGACTAACACGGAGAATAAGGCTGTTTAGGAGCGACCATCTATAGCATTGCTCTAACTATCTATTGAATACATCGACAATTGTCATACAAGCATATCGACATATCCAATGAATACTTAAAACAAAACCATAGGTGGCTGGAGGATCTATCAGAACAGAATATAACAATTCAAATGTAATATACATCACAAAACAGTAGATCATCATATACACATATACAGATACTAACAGAGTATACAAACTAATACATGTCAAGTGTTATAGCAAACCACAATACAGACGAGTCAAAAGAATACATATTAGAGTTACAACAGAAAGGACTACGCAAAAAGCTTTAACAAAAAGGAGCAAGCAGGATAGTCCATGCGGAAGCAAAATAGGCTAAGTCCAAATGCACCTAACCTGAAATATCTCGGTCCGACCCGAGTATAAATACACGGGTCGGTCTAGCTAAACAAATCAGTTAGATAAACTGAACAACAATAAACCTGCACAGTTCAAATGTAACAAATATCTCTAGAAGAGATAACACGATCATCTAACAAAAGATGAATCATAACAGGACAAGCCTCATATCATCGGCAACACCAATAAACAAAGGATATGAATATCCCAAAACAAGCCAAAAAGGCAATAACAAATACCAATGAAGGTAATACAAGTTCCACAAGGTAATCGCTATATATCGTGCGGCTCAAAAAGACCAACACCGAAAGGCGATACCTAGGGAATATAAATATCAATGAAACAAAAGATTGCTCGAGTTCAGTACTGTATAAACAAGGATCCATGAGCCCGAAGACTCCAAACCCAATATCACTCGAGCGGTGACGAATGACCAATCCAAAAGCGATACAATAGGCAACAAACCCGAAGGCACAAACCCAAAGGTACAAACCCGAAGGCAACATACCCGAAGGCAACATACCCGAAGACAACAAACCTGAAGGAGACAGTCCGAGGACACTATCCCAAAGGCAACAAGCCGTAGTGGTGAAGGTCCGAAGGCCCAGTACTGGACACCACTAACTGGCAGAATGTGTCACAGCTCTCGAAAAGGAATCCGAAAAGTGGTAGCGTGAGTCCCATAACCATCCGTTCGCACTGAACGGTTTACTATCCGTTAGTTAATTTCACACTCAAAGCAGTATAAAGTTTACCTCATCTCATTGGTAAACCAGACCAAAAGGTCAAAACAGTCAATCGAATAGGTCGGGGATTAATCGGAAAGATAAAAACCCTGATTCATGGTACGTGTTTTACCTAGCCATTTAATCTCCCTTCCCTTCGCTCGAAGTGCGAAATTGTGTGTGTGTGTTTTAAATAGGATTTATAAATTAGAGAAGTGAGCTTTTAATACGATTGGAAGAGATCATTTATAAAACTCGTGAATGAAATTAAAAAGAAATCATCAAAGTCAAAAAAATGCAATAACAACAATTAGGATTATCATGAATTGATTCAAATTGGAAATTCAATCCCAAAAGGCAAAGTGGGCTGAAACAGAGTTGACTGAACAGAGATTTCAGTTGACTGAACAGAGATTTTCAGTTGACTGAATTCTGCCTGGAAACTTTCTGTTTCCAGGTTCAGTCGACTGAACAGAGATTTCAGTCGACTGAATAGCAAATTCAGTTGACTGAACAGAGATTTTCAGTCGACTGAATTCTACTTGGAAAATTTTTGTTTCCTGGTTCAGTCGACTGAACAGAGATTTTCAGTTGACTGAATTCTACCTGGAAACTTTCGGGTTCCAGATTCAGTCGACTGAACAGAGATTTCAGTCGACGGAATCATGCCTGGGCTGTTTTTCAGCCTATCCAAATGAAGAGCAAACTCTTCCAAAATGCAACCGGACGACGTTGGCTCTAAGGGTTTATGCCAATCAGCAACCCGACCCTATATGCTCCTCGATGCATCACCAAAACTTGATCAAAACATCAAAGTTAGGATTTTAAAGATTTGAACCCAAAACACTAAAAATTGGAATATTCAACAATTCAACCCAAACCGAAAGCAAATGCACATGAATAAGTGTTAGGAATTCATACCTAACAACCAAAGATAATTACAGTCATAGATGTGAGATAAAAATCTCACCTTTAACCCACTAACAATGAAGAAGAAGCTCAATCACAAGGAGAAGACCAACCAATCTCTACTTCAACCCAACAAGCTTCAATCTAAGATCAAAACAAGTGTTTCCTAAGTTAGGTTTAGGAAACTTTTTGAAATTGAAGAGGAAAAGAGTAAGAGAAGATGAAGAGGAGGCTTACCAATAGCTTCTCTTTGATTTTGGAGCAAGAATTCAAGTTTGCAAAGTAAAATAGGGCTTGGAATTTCTAATTCCTCTTCCTTTCCCCCATTTTCAGTTTTGGCTTGAGTTGAGAAGTGAAAATGAGTGAATGGAAGGAGAGGGACTGAGTTAGGGTATTTAGTTGGCTAGTGGGCTGAAGTCAAACCCAAAACCCAACTAAAAAAGGTAGCAAAATTCAACTTACTCCAAACATATCAAAGTTTATACTCAAAAAGATCGCAAACGCCATTTTGGACTCAATGGAAGTGGTATCGAGCCCCAATTCGGCCGTTTGCAAAAAGTAACATTTCAGACCCAAAAATTCGACTAACGACGCTATATTCAAATAAAACATTTAATATATAATCGTTAAATGTGCGGGTTGTTACAGATTTCCTTATTGAGTTGATATCGAGATGACAACCATTTAGTCGACTTCCAAGTAGAATGACTCTGAAGGAGAAGAAGGAATTGAAGAAGCAACTAGTAGAGTTGAAAGACGAGAGTTTTGTAAGGCAGAATAGTTCACCATGGGGAGCTTCAGCTTCAATTTTTAAGAAGTTCGATGAGTCCTTAAAATTATGTATTAATCATCGAAAGCTGAATGAGAGAACGTTGAAAAACATGTATTCCCTTACTAAGGATTGACGATTTGTTTGATCAGTCTGATGGAACTAAGGTATTCTCACAAGTCATAGTTTGATTTGGCTTCGAAGTTCCATCAACCAAGGGTTGCGCAAGGAAGTGTTCTTCTGTTGGCTGCTTTTAGAGCGAGCAACATTTCATATGAGTGGGCAGTAATGCCATTTGGACTAACTAATGCACCTGCATTCTTTGTGAACATGATGAATCAGATCTTTCAAGACCAGTTAGAATGATATGTATAGAGTGTTTATAGATGACATTTTGGTGTACTCAACGGATGATAAGGAACATGAGGTTCATCTAAGGCTTGTGTTGGAGACATTGAGACAACATAAATTAGAGGCTAAGTTTTTGAAGTGTCATTATTAGAGAAGGGAAGTTAAGTTCTTGAGCCATGTGGTTTCGAAGAGAGGCTTGGTCATAAACTCTTCGAAAATTACTGTATAAATTAGCGTGCAATTTACTATATAACATTTATATGTGATTGAATATGGGTCAAATATCCATATCTTTAATAATAGTTGTAATATCTTTGGTGTCTCACTTTTTTGGTATCAACGTGAACTACCAACCATTTACAAATATTATTAAATATTGATATTACTTAAAAATAGGATCTAACAGTTAATTTTTTTTACCAATTCAAATCGCACTTATCACGATATCACTTAAAAATAGGATCTTACGAGTAAACTTTTTTCAAAGTCGTTTTTTACTAATTAATAACAGAAATAAAAATATAAACTAATAAAAAGTTAAATTCATTCTTTAGTAATTAATAATAGAAATAAAAATTCAAACTAACAAAAAAATTAGATGGCACAATTTAGAAAGAAAAATTAAAACTAACTGCGTATCATTTCAATGTAAAAATATGATTAAATACTTGTGTAAATTTTATTTTAT